>CM057453.1:765172500-770115000 GCA_016271365.2 Neoceratodus forsteri
GATGTACCCCATGTCAGCCAATTGGTGCCTCTTTCAGGTTCGCCTCCATGTTATGCCGAATCCAGGGGCCTACCAGAGATCCAGGAGACCACAGCTTGCCCCCCACAGTGGGGCTCCCTCGACCCCAAGTAGGAAGACCAAGATACTAATCTGGACCCATGGCATCCCCTAGGGCGGGCCAAGGCAGCCCTTGCAAAGATCCTGGAGACATTGTGCAGTTGACACAGATGTTTTCTTGCTTAAGATTGCCCCTGGAGATGCAGACATGCAATGATATTAGCACAGGGCACCCGTGCTCTCATACATCCATCAGACGTTCACCCTACCTCCCCCAAGTCAGCCCTCTGATGCCCTGGGCTCATTCATGAGCCTAGATTGTCAGTGTTGCAAGCAGCAGCTCTACCGCTGCACCAGTGGGCTGATTTGATTATATTTTTTTAATGATGCAGTATATATAGGCCGGCCAGCTGGCGCCGCAGTTGGAGTTCCGCTTGCAACACCAACAACCTGGGTTCGGGAATGGACCCGGGAGTCGGAGGGCCAGTCGGGGGAGAAGCATCGAGCACCCTGGGGACTGCTCTCCTTCACTGGGGGGAGGAAGGGGGAGCGTGTCCGGTGCTCCATGGACCCCTGGCGAAGGCTGGGGGTACCGCCACAACCGGCACCATCATGTTAGGGGTGGGGCAGACACTGGATGTCATTGCACATCCCTGCCCCCGGACAGCAAGCATGGAAAAAAACCTGGCCTTCCAGCATGATGACCCGATCTACCCCACTGTCCACCGGGGGGTCCTGCTCCCATGGCCCGACTCAGGAGGTAAGCTGGAGCTTGCCAACAGTGTCTGTTGGGAGGGGGGGAAATCACCTGTTCCAAGGTCATAAATCTCAAACTAGAAATGTTGCCCTGATGCATGGTTTCAAAGTGGTTGGCCAGTAGGCTTTAACTGGTTTTGTTACACACATCCCTGATATGCTCTTAGATTCTTTCCTTGAGCTTTTTGATTGTCGTGCTGTACAGAAATTCCACATCAGTACTATATGGCGTACACCACGAAGTTGGTGATGCAGGAAATAAACTCTCTCATCTTTACTGTATTTGTTTCCTTGTGGAAAAGTCATTCTTCTTGGATATGGTTACAGACACTACAGGCTCCACACTTGTGAACGTCTCGAGGGCATGCAGGGAGCCAGTTAAGATGTGGTTCTTCTTTTGCCGATGGTATAAAATGGATTGATGTCAGTAGGTCCTTTTAATTTTTTTGGCATACTGAAGGAAACTCTAGATATTTCAGGTAGCACCTCACTTGTCATTCTATCTGTAAATTGGGCTACAAGCTGTATGCCTGGATGTCACTGCAAGTCCGCACCTCCATGGGGGGAACAAAGCTTGAAATCTTCATGGCTCAAGTGGTATGAAGCCAGAAGGCTCCCATGAACTGTGTTCAAATGACTCCACAAACCACTGGCCAGGGGATTTGATCTCTGTCTCTCCCCCTGAGCCACCTCCAGGGGAAGCCCTACCATCAGTGCCGTAGGGAGGCATTTTGGTGCCCTGGGCAAGAGACTAATTTTGAACCCCCCCACCCGGAAAAGTGCAGTGGGTCTAGGTGCCGCAAGGTCCCCAGAAGCTCTGAGGGGTTTACATGCTCTGTGGTGAGTTTTAGGGCTTTTCTTGAAGATAAAATCTACTTTTGTTACATGTTCCCTACCTTTGATTTCAGGGACTATTTTGCTTCCATGTAATATGAGATGTGGGAGACTCTGGCTGGCTGGCATCAAAGTGTACAGTCGCAATTGTTGTGGACAAGTGGCTGACCAACAATGCCATCTATTATAAATAGATACACATTAAAATATAACATAAGCTGGTAAATCAGGAAGGAAACAGTACATTCGCACTGCAGAGTGAGACAAGAGTGAGACGACTACAGCAGTTCAAAGAAACATTATTTACACTACACATACATACAGCTGAGCTGAGCTTCCTTTAGGGAAAAGAAAAATGAAGCTTTCTTTCGCTAATCAAGTTCCAACAAATAACATTTAGTACTAGTCTATACTTCCCTCTTCCCTGATGCCACATTAACAGCTAATATGGCAGAGATACCCTGGCAATGTGGCATCAGGAAGAGAGATATGAACAGAGGAAAAGCTAATTGAGCTAGAAAAAAATCTTGATTAATTTAAAAAGCAGGTATTCACTGTAATGTTCCCAGCCCCTCACAAACATATATGGTAGCTGGCCTGTTCCAGTGTTGAGCGGTATTAAAAATACCATGCACTTCAGTCCAGTAATAAAGTTACAGGACCCCTAATGTGTACCCCAGGAAAAACAGAGCTGCTTCCTAAACCTGCTGACATGCCCCCAGGCAGTCACTGGAACATACACACAGCCCTCATTTTCTGGCATCACAAAAGGGGGATGTGGGTGCCTGCCTATGGTTGTGTCAGCAGGTTCAGGAAGTGGCTGTTTTTCCTGGGGTACACATTAGGGGCCCGGTAACTGTTTTACTGGACTAAAGCGCATGGTATTTTTAATACCCCTCAACACTGGAGCAGGTCATTCAGCCACCATAAATGCTTGTGAGGGGCTGGAAACATTACAGTGTGCACATGCTTTTTAATTGTATTGTATCTATGTATGCATTGGGTATAAGTAGCAGTGAGTGGTATGGTACTGAGTACTGGTGGTAGGAGACGGGCTCCAGGCTGGCAACATCACCAAAGCAAAAACACCCTGCCCCTAGAGACCATAACTTGAACTATGTCCGCACCAGTACTGCTAATGCTTGGTGGGCGGGTGGTGCCCCAGCACGGGCGCAAGTTCTCAGGTCTAATTTCCATCTGAAGCTTTTTTTTTTATTCATTTTGCGTGGTGCTACCGCTTTAAATTTTAATTATTTTTTTTTGGCTCAGACTGTAATTATATCTAGCTGTTAGCAAGGCGTGCCTGTTGAAGATCATCGGGGTTCACATGACCTGCGCTGCTGCAGGCAAAAGTAATCATGTGGTGAATGAGTGGTGCATCATGCATTCCAGAAGGAAAGAGAAACTGTGGGGGGCCAGCAAGTGCCATGCGCCACACACATTAGTATAAAAGGAGGTATGGGAGGAGCGCATGCCGCATGGTACTGAGAGTGAGAGGCGGTGCAGTTGGGGAGAGACAGTGGAGCCAGAAATAGTTGTATTTCAGTAAGTAGAGACTGACAGCAAAACAAACAAAAGCGAGAGTGTAGAGAGAGAGGAGTGCAGTGATTGTGTAGTGATGAGAGAAGACAAGAGTGAGATGAGATCTGATCCAATTAGTCACTCAGAGCCATCTTAATAAAGTGAAAAACAATGCATCATCAGCAAAACAAACAATTAGTCATCCTGTCCCGTCTCCCGCCAACCTGAATTTTATTGTTTTAAAATAAAAATTCAATGTGAATGTGTCCTGTTCATGTTCATGGCTGATGTTGAATGAGATATATGTGAGTGAGTGTATGTGGCGGCGCCGGGAGGGGGGTGATTCTTGTTAGAAAAAGAAATGCACTGCTGCACTGTCTGATCAGGAGACTAGGGAATGAGAAGGGCACGAAATGTCGAAATTTAAATCTGTCTGATTTCTGAAGTTTTTTTCATTCCTCGAATTGATTGTGATTGGGCCTGCTGGCTCGGCTGGCGGGTGGCAGAATGGTATGGCGACCTGGCTGCTGTAATAGTTCTGTTCACGGGACTGTCTCTCTGGGATGGGAGTGAAAAAGTTGCCATCCCTGCCCTCCTCTGCCTTGGGCTGAGACTTTCTCTCCATCCTCCTCTTCTTGACCCGCATCCCCAGTCCCTCCTCATTCCACACAGGCCAGGCAGACTCCCCCGCGGCCCACACTGCTTTCTTTTTCCTAATACTGCACTGAGTCCAGGCCCTTGGGCAGGTCACGGGTGGCAGGCCTGGCCATCACAGACATTCCTACCCACATAGAGCCTGCCTGACTGCCTGCCCCGAGCCTCCAGCCAGACCCCGAGATGGCAGAGTATACGCTAGTCATACCGCAGCTACTACTCCTCCACTGCTCTAGTCTGTGACTACTATTAAATTAAAGAGGACCAGCAGCCCATAACAGTAACAGACTACTGAGAGAGTTTTTTGGATGTGGGGATTGTTTTGCCAAGACAAGTGGTTTGAGTCTGACTGGATACAAGATTAGTTGGGACAAACAAAGTGTTTGCTAAAAACAATTCTGGGGCTAGAGGGCATGATACAGTGTGTGCAGCAGTACTTCAGTTGTTTTTAAATTACAAATAACACTTAGGGATCATCAGATCATCACAGATGTTTAAACAGTTGTATCTGCAATGATACCATTTTACAAAGCAGAAGCCTTTACAGTTCTGAAAGTATAGTATATTACTTATTGACTGCAATAAAAGCTGAGTGAGACATTTTGAGTTTTTTAAATGGAAAATGATTACAATTATTTGGAACGCATATGTTCCTGTTGCCTAGGATTGGATGGTGTTCACATTTCCCACTTACACACTTTTCATGGGCTCAGGGTTGATGATATGGTAACATAAGACACTGGTCTGCTCATGAGGTTCAGGATGTTTGGGTAAAAACCTGCATGGGATCCCTCAGCTGCTGAGGGATCATTGGATACTGAACTTTATACCTCTTCAACCTTTTTAATGCTTCTCGGCTAGTTCACCCTGCCATAAATGAATGGGTTTATTTGGCAATAAAATAAGTGACCAGCTTGATTTGCTATCATGACATGGTTGCTTTGAGCTTACTAGTTCAATTAACAAGACAATAAATAATATTTCATTATCTTGTTTTATAGTCAGCAGTAGAAGCCCATTGCAGATTTCTGTGGCACTACATGGTAGACTTCCTCAAGTTGGTTGGGATCTGCTTTTTCTGCTTTACCGGTGGGTGGCAGGTTATAATACTAACTGCAGAGTTGGACTGTGGTCTCTGAATGGCCGCATGACCCCTGGAGATGGTCAAACTTTTCTTCTTCCACTTCTCTAGCAACAGTTGGATACAGTCCGGATGTAGCTGTGTAAACTAATATACAGTTAAGTCAGATTCCTATATTTTCAAGACTGAGACATAAGAACTGGGTTCACGTGTATTTTCTTATGTTCCAGTTTTGAAGATCTAGGAATCTAACAAAACTGCATATTAGTTTACATACAGTGTTTTCCTGACCAGCCAGCCTAAGCGCATTCAAATGTTCAGTATGCAGAATGGAGAAATAGTTTTTCATCACTCATACACATCCATGCTGCTGCAAGGATGCATCTGCATTGCAATGCTTTTAATACATTATCAGACTACCATCCCCCAAAATAGAATGAATCTATTTTGGGGGAGGTTTAATTAACCCAGTTCCAGTCTTCCAGGGACCACGCCCCAGGCCTCAAAAACATAGCTGTTACTGCAATGCCATTGCCATGCCCCCTCCAGTAAACTAAAAAAAAAAATAGTGCCTGTCTGAATGTGCTACCTGAGTGTAATGATTAAGAAGTTGAGGTAGTCCGGATCAGTGCCATAGGGAGGCATTTTGGTGCCCTGGGCAAGAGACTAATTTTGCAACCCCTCCCCCCCCCACCCGGAAAAGTGCAGTGGGTCTAGGTGCTGCAAGGTCCCCAGAAGCTCTGAGGGGTTTACATGCTCTGTGGTGAGTTTTAGGGCTTTTCTTGAAGATAAAATCTACTTTTGTTACATGTTCCCTACCTTTGATTTCAGGGACTATTTTGCTTCCATGTAATATGAGATGTGGGAGACTCTGGCTGGCTGGCATCAAAGTGTACAGTCGCAATTGTTGTGGACAAGTGGCTGACCAACAATGCCATCTATTATAAATAGATACACATTAAAATATAACATAAGCTGGTAAATCAGGAAGGAAACAGTACATTCGCACTGCAGAGTGAGACAAGAGTGAGACGACTACAGCAGTTCAAAGAAACATTATTTACACTACACATACATACAGCTGAGCTGAGCTTCCTTTAGGGAAAGAAAAATGAAGCTTTCTTTTGCTAATCAAGTTCCAACAAATAACATTTAGTACTAGTCTATACTTCCCTCTTCCCTGATGCCACATTAACAGCTAATATGGCAGAGATACCCTGGCAATGTGGCATCAGGGAAGAGGGAATTGTGTAGACAGAGGGAGGCTAATTGAGCTAGAGAAAAAAATCTTGATTAATTTAAAAAGCAGGTATTCACTGTAATGTTCCCGGCCCCTCACAAACATATATGGTAGCTGGCCTGTTCCAGTGTTGAGCGGTATTAAAAATACCATGCACTTCAGTCCAGTAATAAAGTTGCAGGACCCCTAATGTGTACCCCAGGAAAAACAGAGCTGCTTCCTAAACCTGCTGACATGCCCCCAGGCAGTCACTGGAACATACACACAGCCCTCATTTTCTGGCATCACAAAAGGGGGATGTGGGTGCCTGCCTATGGGTGTGTCAGCAGGTTCAGGAAGTGGCTGTTTTTCCTGGGGTACACATTAGGGGCCCGGTAACTGTTTTACTGGACTAAAGCGCATGGTATTTTTAATACCCCTCAACACTGGAGCAGGTCATTCAGCCACCATAAGTGCTTGTGAGGGGCTGGAAACATTACAGTGTGCATGTGCTTTTTAATTGTATTGTATCTATGTATGTATTGGGTATAAGTAGCAGTGAGTGGTCTGGTACTGAGTACTGGTGGTAGGAGACGGGCTCCAGGCTGGCAACATCACCAAAGCAAAAACTCCCTGCCCCTAGAGACCATAACTTGAACTATGTCCGGACTACCTCAACTTCTTAATCATTACACTCAGGTAGCACATTCAGACAGGCACTATTTTTTTTTTTTTTTAGTTTACTGGAGGGGGCATGGCAATGGCATTGCAGTAACAGCTATGTTTTTGAGGTCTGGGGCGTGGTCCCTGGAAGACTGGAACTGAGTTAATCAAACCTCCCCCAAAATAGATTCATTCTATTTTGGGGGATGGTAGTCTGATAATGTATTAAAAGCATTGCAATGCAGATGCATCCTTGCAGCAGCATGGATGTGTATGAGTGATGAAAAACTATTTCTCCATTCTACATACTGAACATTTGTATGTGTTTAGGCTGGCTGGTCAGGAAAACATTGTATGTAAACTAATATGCAGTTGTGTTAGATTCCTAGATCTTCAAAACTGGAACATAAGAAAATACACGTGAACCCAGTTCTTATGTCTTTCAGTCTTGAAAATATAGGAATCTGACTTAACTGTATATTAGTTTACAGAGCTACGTCCGGACTGTATCTGACTGTTGCTAGAGAAGTGGAAGAAGAAAAGTTTGACCATCTCCAGGGGTCATGTGGCCATTCAGAGACCACAGTCCAACTCTGCAGTTAATATTATAACCTGCCACCCACCGGTAAAGCAGAAAAAGCAGATCCCAACCAACTTGAGGAAGTCTACCATGTAGTGTCACAGAAATCTGCAAGGGCTTCTACTATAACTATAAAACAAGATAATGAAATATTATTTATTGTCTTGTTAATTGAACTAGTAAGCTCAAAGCAACCATGTCATGATAGCAAATCAAGCTGGTCATTTATTTTATTGCCAAATAAACCCATTCATTTATGGCAGGGTGAGCTAGCCGAGAAGCATTAAAAAGGTTGAAGAGGTATAAAGTTCAGTATCCAATGATCCCTCAGCAGCTGAGGGATCCCATGCAGGTTTTTACCCAAACATCCTGAACCTCATGAGCAGACCAGTGTCCTATGTTACCATATCATCAACCCTGAGCCCATGAAAAGTGTGTAAGTGGGAAATGTGAACACCATCCAACCCTAGGCAACAGGAACATATGTGTTCCAAATCATTTTAATCATTTTCCATTTAAAAAACTCAAAAAGTCTCACTCAGCTTTTATTGCAGTCAATAAGTAATATACTATACTTTCAGAACTGTAAAGGCTTCTGCTTTGTAAAATGGTATCATTGCAGATACAACTGTTTAAACATCTGTGATGATCTGATGATCCCTAAGTGTTATTTGTAATTTAAAAACAACTGAAGTACTGCTGCACACACTGTATCATGCCCTCTAGCCCCAGAATTGTTTTTAGCAAACACTTTGTTTGTCCCAACTAATCTTGTATCCAGTCAGACTCAAACCACTTGTCTTGGCAAAACAATCCCCACATCCAAAAAACTCTCTCAGTAGTCTGTTACTGTTATGGGCTGCTGGTCCTCTTTAATTTAATAGTAGTCACAGACTAGAGCAGTGGAGGAGTAGTAGCTGCGGTATGACTAGCGTATACTCTGCCATCTCGGGGTCTGGCTGGAGGCTCGGGGCAGGCAGTCAGGCAGGCTCTATGTGGGTAGGAATGTCTGTGATGGCCAGGCCTGCCACCCGTGACCTGCCCAAGGGCCTGGACTCAGTGCAGTATTAGGAAAAAGAAAGCAGTGTGGGCGGGGAGTCTGCCTGGCCTGTGTGGAATGAGGAGGGACTGGGATGCGGTCAAGAAGAGGAGGATGGAAGAAAGTCTCAGCCCAAGGCAGAGGAGGGCAGGGATGGCAACTTTTCACTCCCATCCCAGAGAGACAGTCCCGTGAACAGAACTATTACAGCAGCCAGGTCGCCATACCATTCTGCCACCCGCCAGCCGAGCCAGCAGGCCCAATCACAATCAATTGAGGAATGAAAAACTTCAGAAATCAGACAGATTTAAATTTCGACATTTATGTGCCTTCTCATTCCCTAGTCTCCTGATCAGACAGTGCAGCAGTGCATTTCTTTTCTAACAAGAATCACCCCCCGCACACATACACCTCACTCACATATCTCATTCAACATCAGCCATGAACATGAACAGGACACATTCACATTGAATTTTATTTTAAAACAATAAAATTCAGGTTGGCGGGAGGCAGGACGGGATGACTAATTATTCGTTTTGCTGATGATGCATTGTTTTTCAATTTATTAAGATGGCTCTGAGTGACTAATTGGATCAGATCTCATCTCCTCTTGTCTTCTCTCATCACTACACAATCACTGCACTCCTCTCTCTACACTCTGCTTTTGTTTGTTTTGCTGTCAGTCTCTACTTACTGAAATACAACTATTTCTGGCTCCACTGTCTCCCCAACTGCACCGCCTCTCACTCTCAGTACCATGTGGCATGCGCTCCTCCCATACCTCCTTTTATACTAATGTGTGTGGCGCATGGCACTTGCTGGCCCCCCCACAGTTTCTCTTTCCTTCTGGAATGCATGGTGCACCACTCATTCACCACATGATTACTTTTGCCTGCAGCAGCGCAGCTCATGTGACCCCCCCTTGATGATCTTCAACAGGCACGCCCTTGCTAACAACTAGATATAATTACAGTCTGAGCCCAAAAAAAATGAAAATTTAAAGCGGTAGCACCACCATAAGTGAATAAAAAAAGCTTCAGATGGAAATGGCGCCTCGGAGACTTGCGCGCCTCGTGCGGGCACCACCTGCCCCATCGTTACTACGGTACTGTACCTGGGAACACACACAGCAGCTTCAGTTCCTGACAGACCGAGCGCGATTCAGCAATTTCTCCAGTCTTCTACAGGGTGAGCCTGGTTTCTACTCTTCAGATCTCCTTCCTTCTCCTCACAAATCAGATTCAGTCCGAAATGGCACTTACAACGGCAGCAGGCTGAACCTCAGGGCCTCACACGTGCTTCCCGTGCAAAACTATACACCGCAGAAGCACAGAACTACCTCTCTCTTCACTGTCACAACTCATCTGAGCTTTCCAGTCACAGAGCAGGGCATTTCCTTTAGCTCCACATCATTCTGTTGGTTGGTTCGGCTGTCACTCACAATAAGACTCCCTCTGTTGGTGGAAAAAGGCGCCACGGTCAAAACTATATTTCCCCAGAGTCACTGCCCATAAAATCCCCTCGTGGCTGGCTCAAAATTAATAGTCCAAGTTCTGATTCGTCCACAGGCTCCATTTTAGGGCTCCCTTAACCCAATTGGCCTAGCACAGCAGTTTAGGTCCAAAATGAAGGGCAACACACACAGAGTCCCAACTGCAATAAAGGCAGGTTAGGCAAACTACAATTTTGTTAATGCTTTAAATGATTACAGGCAAACAGTTACAGCTTTCAGATGGGCTCCCTTTGCACTTCCAGCGACCGCAAAATGGAGCGATTACTCCGCAGCTCGGGCGGGATTCGAGCATTAAATACACAGTCCCCCCATACAAATTAATTAAGTCTACAAGCAGACAGCTCTTAGAGACAGTACGTGGAGGCTCAAATAGCACTCACTTGGAACCACATTTAAACAGCTCAGACGCCGAACACTGCCCAGACTTGGAGCATTCAGGCAAGATCCTGGAAGACTTTTGGGAACCCCCTTTGCAGGGGGGGTTACACCCGTATGTAACCCTCCCCCAGTTACTTGGGGTTACAAGAATCCCAGTTAAATCTAGTGGCAGGCAGGGACAGGCAGCTAGTGAAACTCCAGTTAAATGGATTTCACTGTGCCTTGCTCTGTTTTCAGTCTCTGCTGAGCTGGAGCTATGACAACATTTAGAACTGTCGCAGCTGCATAAGCCACACTGGAATGTTGCAGCTAGGGAAGTTAGGATAGAATGTTGGGGAATTTGAAGTCAGTTCAGTAATAGTCTGTAGTAGAGTGTTGAAGAGGGAGGATGTGTGCCGCAGCTGCAGACCCTCTTAGCCCTCAGCTCTGTCAAAGAGCTATTTTTTAGTAGAGGTGTGTGTTCTCACCTGAAGAGGAACACAAGAAGAGCCAAGTGAAGTGGTAGAGACCGCTTCCAGGGGTTCAGGGCCACATCCCTGCGGGGATGGGGCGAAGGATTCCGCCTACTTCCAGGGGCAATCCCCTGGTCCGGCTATGGGAAGAAGAAGCTCCCTAAATCTAAGTTCGTGCTGAGGCACCAGAAGTTTGGATGAGATTTCTTTGAAGAAGAAAAAGCCTGTGGTGCACCTGGAACCAAGGGTTGAGTCTGCTCTGATAAAGGGCCAATGTGTTTTCACCTAAGACAAGATGAAGTTAAGTGACTGTTGCTGTGGGGTCAGGAAAAGACAGCCAAGTACAGTGTAACCCCCAGTCGGCGCTAAACTGAGAGGGTTACTACCCCTGCCTGTGTGGCTAGTGAACAGGTTGAGGGGCCTGGGTCATATGACACAGTGCCTCCATTTTTATAAGCTGAAAATTTGGGGAGAAAGGTGTCACTCGGCGTGGTGACTAGGTTTGACTACTCTGCACAGGGACACCCAAAGTAATCCAGAGACGAGAAGCAGTAACATAATGTCCAATACCAGGAGATGGGATTTTAAAGCGTGGCTTTATTCAACAACTCTGAATGAAAAGTATAGACGGACCCCCATAGGGCTACTCTCCTTGTAATGCAGATAAGGTGATGACACAGACACATATCCAAACTTGGATCCTAAGCTTCCATATATCATGGACTCTAACTAGTGGCACACTACCACCCTCTACTCCATCCCAACTTCTGGGCACCCTCTTCAGGCACTGGCCAATACCTGACAGAAAGGTAACTGGTGTCTCAAAGCAAATCCGTAGAGGTGAGCCCTGTTACGCCAGGTGGGAGGTCTCCCACCTTTTGTTCCATAGACCCATACCCAGCCATTCCTTTATTTACACACACACATCCTTGGCTACTGTAGTGCAGACTGTACATGGCTTTGTAATGCAGTAACTGTCTTTATCTGAAGACCCCCCACATACATCAGTCATTACATCTCACTGTTCCATAAGCCACTTCCTTGGCTACTATAGTGCAGACTGTACATGGCTTTGTAATGCAGAAATTGTCTTTCACTTGAAGACCCCCCACACACAACAGTCATTACATCTCACTGTTCCATAAGCCCTGGACTTGGTATCCTGACTGACCCACAGCCCCATAGACTTATTTACTCACTGTTTTGGTGAATGATACTGGCCTTCTGTCAAAGCTTCATCACCCTCATTGTTGTAGATATCCAAAAACTCTAAAGGAATCTCATTCCTCAAAAACTGTGGTGCCCCAGCACTCTCCATCAGGCAGCTTCTTCCTTTTCCCAGGCCAGGGGGTTGCCCCTGGGAGTTGGTTCCTTCTGCCTCTCTTATGGTGGAAGCACACACCCTAAGGTAGCTCTGTGTCAGAGCTGAGGGCAGGGGGGCCTGCCCCTGCAGGGCACCACCTCCCTCCACCGCACTGCAGGATCTACATCCTTCTCTCTCTGGAGCCTACTACAGACTTCAGCAGACTGACTCAGACTTTAGACTAGACTGCTGACTTCAAGGATCAACTCTAGACTGACTTTGAAATTCCCCAACGTTCTACCTAACTCCCAACTGCAACATTCCATTTTGCTTTGCTGCTGCAGAATTCTAAATGATGTCATAGCCCCAGCTCAGCAGAGATTGAAAACAGAGTAAGACATACTGAAATCCATTTAACTGGAGTTTCACTAGCTGCCTGTCTCTGCCTGCCACTAGATCTAACTAGGGTTCTAGTAACCCCGGGTAACGGGGGTTACAACAGTTTTTAACGTTGTGGGAATTGGACTGCTTAACTCTGTGGGGGTCTAGAGCAATGGACACAGCCACTATATAAGTATGTTTCAAGTTCAGCACAAGTGGGATGGAAGAACAGTAGATTAAATGTGACATACTGTACATTTAAAGAGAATCTACACAGTACAGTGTTTTCAAGGATGAGGTGTTAAAGTCCAGAGAAATGGTCGGGTATGAATTATGGGAGTGAGAGGTGGGGAGACCCTCCCCCCCACCATCAGTAGTAACCAAATTCACCTCTACGGGTTTGCTTTGGGACACCTGTTGCTTTCTCTCAGGTACTTGGCCAGTACCTGAGAAAAGTACCCAGACGTGAGATTGACGAAGAAGATTCCCTGATGGAACCAGAAGTGCTCAGAGGTGGTTTAGGGAGCCACCGAGAAATGTTCCATGCTATATGGAAAGTGTCCAAAGGGCTGGCATGAGAGCCGAGCCATGGAAGAAAGACAGTCCAGAGAGCTGGCATGGCAGCCGAGCCGGGGAAACCGAAAAAGAGCAGAGTTACGGGCCTAATGCCCAGAGTGTTTAGAGTCCTGAGGGTTTCATTGTAAAGAGGATGTGTTCCGATCCCAATAAATCTGCATTACCAGGAGTGTAACCCTGTGGGGGTCCATCTACGCTTTGTTATTCTGTTGAATGTGAATAAAAGCCACACTTTAGAATCCCAACTTCTGGTATTGGACATTACAGTTATTGCTTCCTGTGTCCGGAGTTATTTGGGGGCCCCTGTGCAGAGTAGCCAAATCTACCTTTCTCCCTAAGTTTCAACTTATAAAAATTGAGGAACTGCGCCATAGGACCTAGGCCCCTCAACCTGTTCACTACCTACACAGTCAGGGGTCATAGCCCTCTCAGTTTTAGGTGCACTGGGGGTTACATCATGGACTACCGCTGGGATTCTGTTGAAATTTGGGAGAAGGAACAAGAAAGGTTGCTCGGGTGATGGCTAGCGTTTTGACTATCTGGCAGTGGGTAGCTCAAAGAGCAGAAGCAATGTAAACTAAATGTGCCACTGTGTGCTGCTGTCTATGTGCTGTTGTGATATTGCCAACAGTTTACCAAGGATCAGTAAAGCCTGAGTGTGTATGCCCTCGTCCTGCATCAAATTACAGCATTTGCCAGCTTTTAAAAGTATTGTTGTGACTGAAAAAAGCATGGAAAACTGTGGGTAGCAAAAGGAATATTGTGCCCTAGATGTTGGAAATGCTTTCTGTGTGGACTGAGATACTTATTGTGCTTAAAGGCCATGAACAATGGTTAAAATGGGCTCCCGCCGTGGAGTCAGTTGAAAAAAAAAAGTGTGGTTTGCAGTTTCAATTTTGCCTCCTCGACGATCGCCATGAGGAGAAGTGCATTCGAGAGGAAAGAGGCTCATTTGCATGGCGTCACGTGATTGGTGAGACTGCAATCAGTCCCACCCCCAAACCAGCTCTAGAGTGACTGCACAGCATTCGAGAGGCAGAGTGAGTGGAGTGTGTGAACTGGCTTGTTAGGAGGAGCATCGCAGTGATTGAAAGCGCTGTAAAAAGTTAAAATCTGACTTTTTCTGTTTAAATTCAGGCTTAACCCGCATCTCGATCGACTGGACTGTGAGTGTGGTGTTCAGAGGGACAATTGGCAGGACTGCCAACCTGCTTCCTTCCAGAGGCCTCCAAGACTGGCTGCAGGCTGTTTTTTCCATTGCAGCAAACAGTTATTGATAACAGTGAGTACCATCCAAATGAAATAGCTCAAACTGTGTGATTTCACCAAAAGCCAGCTGAATCTGTGTGTAGCAGTGTAATCGCTTTGCAAAGAAGGACTGTGTTAAGTTTTACCAGCTAAAGCAAGAATTCTGAGCAACAGACTGTGAACATAATGATAGGTTCAGCGTCAGTATAATTTTCAAAGTCATGTGAGAGACTGTGAGTTGTATGAGATATGCAGCAAGAAATACAGGCAATCCTGTGCTATGAAATACTGAGGCTTTAAGGGACTGTAAGCTAGAGCAATGTCTTCAGCGAGTAAAAAGTCCATGGTAAATCATATAAATGTGCTATGAAAAAGAACAGTGCAAGTTTGTGCAGTTTGAGCAAATTTAACAGTAGAGTATTTAAACTGGATGCACAGTGGCTTGACCCAGTTACAGAATGTTGATGCGTAGGAGTGCTGCCACCACCATTACAGGGTGGGTTAGTATGTAAACACAGCAGCAGAGGAGCCATTCAAAAAAAAAAAAAAAAAAAAGTTTTCAGTGATGTGGGACTTGCACTAACAGTGAGCGTTGTTTGTTTACTCTGCAGTTATGGCTTCAGGACCAGTCCGCTACCCAGATAATGCCCGGGCTGTGACTGCAGTAGATGTTAACAAGCTAAGGGATGTGGAAAGATGTTATTACGGGGGATGACTGCTTCTTCATGTGGCGATTCCTGGATATCCAGTGTGAGTATGTGTGATGTGCTTAAATGCTGGATGGGACGTCTTCATGGTACCTCACTGTTCTGGATGCCTAGAGAAATATGGTTTGTTCAAAGCGCCCAAGATTCGTTTGGCTCCCATGGACAAAAGTTCAAGAATCTGCAGTTGGAAGCGCACAGCACCAGGCAGAGTCTGTGGGAGAAGGCCCTTCAGAGTGTGGCACGAAGCAAGAGGGTGCAGATTTACAGACAGAACAATGTGCTGATGTTTCAGAGTCTGAGTTGCAGAGAGACACTTTGGGAAGAGCATGAGTAGACCCTTGCAGAGAGGAGCCTGGCCCAAGTCTCATAGGTGAAGACAAGACAAGGGAGGCCTTTGAATGGGAGGTTTCGACCTCCATGCCCAGCGAAGAGTGGACAGTCTCAGGAGTGAGGACAACTGCTCACTCCTGGGCACAGATACTCAGTGAGGAAGAAGAGGGGGATCTTATGTGGCCTGAAGAAGAAGGCGTGGGTTCACAGCCTCCAGTTCCTGGCTTAGAGGAACGCATGGAAGAGAGTAGTGACTCTGCAGCTCTGTCCCCACCAGGATGGGGTAAAGATCTGTTCTATGTCACATTGAGTATGCGTAGCTGGCAGTACTAGAACTGGCCGCCCCCAAACTAGGCCAGAGGTCGCAGGTTGACCAAAGCTAGTAAAGAGGAAAGACTGGTTTGTAGGAAAGCGAATTAAATCTACAAGATGTCCTTTCCTACTTTCCTCGGAGAGTCTGGGAGAAGATTGAGAAAAGCAGGAAATCCTGGATTTGGGAAGAGGCAATGAAACATGTGCATCCTGGTGCAAACAAGCATGTCAAGAACAGAATGTTTCAAGAAAAATACAGCCAGTGGAAAAGAGGCAGGGCACTGTTTATTGACACTGTTCGAATTGTGGATGAAGAGGACATGAAACCTTTCACAGTGTGGATTATAAGCACCCAGACGGGATAAGAATTCCAGCACCTGACCCACTGTGCTAAATTCCAGCACCTGACCCACTGTGCTATTGGCCACAATGCAAAGACCTCCCTGCGAATGTGCCCATGCCTACCAAATGGAAAGCAGAGCAGTGGTAGCCAGTGCTGCCATCCAGCAGTTGCCGTACCTATGTTGTTCCGCCAGACTGGCGTTCCAGGACTCAGGTGCCCCACATTCATCAGTTTTACAGTGCACTGGCTTTCCAGATTCCATCGATTGGCCCACCAGATGACTTCAGATCCAGAGAGGTCACCAGTCAGCTGTATCCTGACTCATTGCCGGGGTATCAGATGACTTCAGACCAGTTGTTTTTCTTTTTGTTCCTTTTTCCAAGTTTCGTCTCCAGAGATGACATCAACCCAGCAGTTTCCAGATGTGCCCTCCTGTTGTTTTCCAGAAGATGTCTTCCCAGCTGTATCAGAAGAATGCTGCCAGGGAGGGTCTTCGGCCGAGGACCAGGTGTGGTACCATTTTCGTTCTACAAGGGACTGGTAAGTCCAAACTTTTCTATTCTTATGACATTGCAGTACACACCCTACACTAGCAGACTCCAGATGTTTGAACTGTCCTCAAAGACTCTCTCCTTCGGGACTTTGGCCTGCTAGAACTTTGCTTCACGGGGTGCCGGCCCAGTAGAGACTCTTTAATGGACTTGTCTTCAGGCACTGTGGTCATTAGATGGGACTTTAAGGGCACTCCATCCCCCCCCCCCCCCGATATTGTGTATTGTAAATAATATCATTGTTTTCTACTGTTTTCTAATGTTTATACTGTTTTTTCGACTTTTCTAAAAAATATTTTTTGGGATTCTCCAGTATTTTGATGGTAGGGGTTTAGACAAACTATGTATGCAGATTAGGAGTGTGTATTGTCTTTCTTTTTCTTGCAGGAGTTCCTGAAAAAGATAAGAAGAAAAGACAAGAAGAGGAGGAGGGACTTAGTGGAGTTCCACAGTAGTACTTTAGATTGTAGTGTTTAAAGTACTGTTGTTGTTGTTACTGTGTATAACTTTTCCTTCCACAGGTGTGGTTGTGCGGGAATGTGGGAGTAATGCATAGTGTATGGTATTAGCTCCTGGTGTGTGGTTGCAAGGTGTCCAGGGTTGGGAGGAGGTCCCCTGTTTGTTTTGTTTTTGGGGAATTTTGAGTTAGAGACAGACAGGTTTTCCCTAGAGAGCTAGTGGGGATAGACAGGCTGTGGTTCTGAATGGCCATAGGGGTCACAGCACTGATCTATTAGGGCTATGCTCTGGACAGTTCTTCCAGATCCACTGGGTACCCATAGTCAGCGGGTAGAGTAGAGGCTGATGCGTCAGCTGATGACCTCTGGGCCCTTAGTGTTGCCTGCCTGTGCCTAGCACATGGTAGGAGGGGGCCTTATCACCCCCTCTCCGTAGGTAGCACATAGGGTTGGATGGCCTAGGCCGGATAACTAATGACTGCGGACAGTCATTTTCCTGGCCCAGGATGAGTGTAACCCCCCTGTTACCCAGGGTTACAAGAATCCCAGTTAAATCTAGTGGCAGGCAGGGACAGGCAGCTAGTGAGACTCCAGTTAAATGGATTTCACTATGTCTTGCTCTGTTTTCAGTCTCTGCTGAGCTGCAGCTATGACATCATTTAGAACTGTCGCAGCTACATAAGCCACACTGGAATGCTGCAACTAGGTGTAACCCCTAGATGGCGCTATCCCAGGGGCTACTACCCCTGCCTGATTTGCCACTAACAGGTTGAGGGGCCTGGATCCAATGGCGGGTGCCTCCACCCAGAGGTCAGGGTTTGCAATAGTTAAACTAACTTGGTCACAGCCCTCTGGGACACTGCAACCCCCCTTTCTTCCCACTAGTGGCCCACACAATATATCAGATTACCTTCACAGTATACACTTACCCCCAGGTCTGGTTCGGCACTGGGACCTCCTGTGAAATGAGATACAGTGCAACAATCACAGTACAGTACTTTAACATAGACAAATACCTCAGGCAGTATAACTTTGCTGAAACAAGCAGCTCTGATTTATTTGGGGGATATAACAAGGACAGGGAAATCAGGTTAATTAGCTTATCCTCTAATAATCTACTTATGGCTCTGTGCACAGGCCTATCCCTATCAGTTACTGTCCCTGGGTACCCAAGCCCTAGTGGCTAGTCCAAACCGTGGCAGCTGGTAGGGCCCTTTCACACAGAGAAAAGGAGAATTAAACAGTCAGCAGTACAGTAATTCCATTTGGATTTAATGTGGCAATTCAACAGGAGCAACCCTGAATTAGTACTCACGACCTCCAAATAAGATAGGGTCCTTCAATGTCAGCAGGGCTCACTTGAGGTACACAAACCTCTTCACACATCCATATAAAAGAAAGTACTATACCAGGCAGGCTGCATCTGTATCCCGATCGCACTACTGCACAATACCCGGAGAACACACAGCAGATTCAGTTCCTGACAGACCGAGTGCAATTTTCAGCAATTCTTCCAGTCTTCTACAGGGTGAGCCTGGTTTCTACTCTTCAGAGATCCTTTGATTCTTTTCACAGGACGGATTCAGTCCCTAACAAGCTGTTACACAAGCTGCAGACCGGAACTCTGGGCCTTACACGTTTTGACTAAAACTGCACACTGAAAAAGCACAGGGCTCCTTCCTTCTTCACTGCCAAAGCTCAACTGAACTCCAACTGACGAAACCGGCACTTCCTTTGAGTTCCTCCCAGTTCTTGACTGGATTGGCTGTCACTCACAATAGACTGCTGCTGTTGGTCCAAAAGGCACTGAAGTCTAAACTACATCTCCCAGAGTCACTGCCCATACAATCCTCTTGTGGCTGGCTCAGATTATGAGTCCAAGTTCTGATTCGTCCAAGGCATCATTTTAGAGCTAGCTTACCCCACACTGATTGGTCCAGTTCAGCAGTTCAAAACTAGAATGGGAACTAGCAGACACAGTTCTGACTGCAAAGAAAGCAGGTTAGACAAACTGTAATTTCATTATTACTCTAAATAATTTCTGGCAAACAGTTACATCTTTCAGATAGGTTCCTTTGCACTCCTAGTGACTGCAAAAATGAAGTGAATTGGCAGCAGCTCGAGTGGTACTCAGAGAAGCACACAGTCCCCCCATACAAACTAATTATGTCTGCAAGCAGACAGCTCTTAAAGAGACAGTACCAGAGGCTCTAAAAACACTCACTGATAAATGGCTTAAATGCCAAACACCATTCAGGCTTGGAGCATTCAAGCAAGCTCCTGGAAGTCTTTTGGGAACCCCCATTTGCAGGGGGGTTACACCGGGAAGTTCGGATAGAATGTTGGGGAATCTGAAGTCAGTTCTGTAGTAGTTTGTAGTAGAGTGTTGAAGAGGGAGGAGGTGTGCTGCAGCTGCAGGCCCTCATAGCCCTCAGCTCTGTCAAAGAGCTATTTTTTAGCAGAGAAGTGTGTTCTCACCTGAAGAGGAATACAAGAAGAGCCAAGTGAAGTGGTAGAGACCGCTTCCAGGGGTTCAGGGCCCCATCCCTGCAGGGATGGGGGGAAGGATTCCGCCTACTTCCAGGGGCAATCCCCTGGTCTGGCTAGGGGAAGAAGAAACTGCCTAAATCTAAGTTCGTGCTGAGGCACCAGAAGTTTGGATGAGATTTCTTTGAAGAAGAAGAAAAAGCCTGTTGAGCACCTGGAACCAAGGGGTGAGTCTGCTCTGATAAAGGGCCAATGTGTTTTCACCTGAGACAAGATGAAGTTAAGTGACTGTTACTGTGGGGTCAGGAAAAGACAGCCAAGTACAGTTTTTAACGTTGTGGGAATTGGACTGCTTAACTCTGTTGGGGTCTAGAGCAATGGTCATAGCCATTCTTTAAGTAATTTTCAAGTTCAGCACAAGTGGGATGGAAGAACAGTAGATTACATGTGACATACATTTAAAGAGAATCTACACAGTAAAGTGTTGTCAAGGATGAGGTGTTAAAAGTTCAGAGAAATGGCCGGGTATGAATTGTGGGAGTGAGAGGTGGGAGACCCCCCCATCAGTAGTAACCAAATTCACCTCTACGGGTTTGCTTTGGGAACCCTGTTGCTTTTTCTCAGGTACTTGACCAGTGCCTGAGAAAAGTACCCAGATGTGGGATTGATGAAGAAGATTCCCTAATGGAGCCAGAAGTGCTCAGAGGTAGGTGAAAGCTCCTCCTGCACTAGTAGACTGGCATGTTGATATATAGAACACCCAGAAATAATAAGATAATGGAACTGTGTGATCTGATGCTCCCCTTATCTTCTCCTCCCTCCCTGATAGCAAGGAAATACAAATGGATGCCATGCATTTTGTCTGCATATAAGATTATTAAGGCTATGTATAAGTAGTAGGTATCTGTGATTAACTCGATGTATTCTAAATATCAGTTATCCTGGAATATGTATAATATGAAAGACAGTGATGTACATCCCAGTACCTGAAGAAAAACCAATAAAAAACAAAGTATAGAAAAAAAAAAGTGCTCGGAGGTGGTTTAGGGAGCCACCGAGAAATGTTCCATGCTATATGGATAGTGTCCAAAGGGCTGGCATGAGAGCCGAGCCATGGAAGAAAGGTAGTCCAGGGAGCTGGCAAGGGAGCCGAGCCAGGGAAACCGAAAAAGAGTTGAGTTAGGGACGAATGCCCAGAGTGTTTCGAAACCTGAGGGTTTCAGTGTAAAGAGGATGTGTTCTGATCTCCATAAATCTGCATTACCAGGAGTGCAGCCCCGTGAGGGTCCATCTATGCTTTGTTATTCTGTTGGATGTGAATAAAAGCCACACTTTGGAATCCCAACTTCTGGTATTGGACATTACAGTTATTGCTTCCTGTGTCCGGAGTTACTTGGGTGCCCCTGTGCAGAGTAGCCAAACCTAGCCGACATGCCGAGTGACACCTTTCTCCTCAAGTTTCAACTTATAAAAATGGAGGCACCGCATCATAGGACCCAGGCCCCTCAACCTGTTCACTAGCTACACAGGCAGGGGTAGTAGCCCTCTCAGTTTAGTGCCGACTGGGGGTTACACGTATAACAATACCTGCTCAGCCCAGGGATCTTGCTGGCCAGGCATCTCACCCCAACTGTGGATTAAATAGAAAATAAAGTATGGGTCGGGGTGTGTAATGAGAAGTTTACACACATTCGAGGATAGATGCTACATAAACCCGGGAGTTAAGCTCGGGGGTTTATTAAAAGCATCTAATCCTCAAGGTGTGTGTGTAAACTTACGCTTATATTATTATCGATTCATTTTTTATTTTATATAATTGCCGGGTTTCTTTTTGCCACAGCATATATAAAATAAAAACCTTTTGCTCTGCGACCGTGGTCCAGTTCCAGTGCGCGGTCCGTGGTTGCCATCAGGACTGACGCATCTTTTTTACTTTTTTCTTTGGTAGGGCAGGCATATGTTTGTTTCATTATTAATTTAAGTACATTTACATTTTGAAAAACACTTACCGCCGAGTCCGAGTGGCAGTTCGCAGTTCAGTGAAAAGGGAAGCAGACAGTGTCGGGATGGCAGGAACTCATAGGGTGGACGACAAGAGAGCAGAGGGAAACCGCGGTTTGCCATTACAAACTCTCCTTTATAACGGCAAATTATGCCATGGTTTCCCTATGGAAAAAGGGGGAAGCCAGTTATTTTTGGTACATGTCAATGAGGTTTGTCGGTCTATCAATGCTAAAATTGGGGCGGCCTATCAAGTGCGACACTTACTCACCCCAACAGCAAGGAAATCAGTTGCTAGAGGGGTGTTACTACCTCAACTCCTTTATGCCCTCTCTGTTCTCTACCATGCCAATGCACTCAGCAAGTGGGACACTTCCTATAATAATATCTGCAGGTTCGCTTTATCAGCTCTTCGCCTAACTCATCACTGACTACTCTACTCTGGCCTAAACTGGTTGTCTCCCAAAGACCTCTGGTCATACACTCTAGGTGTCTGGTTGACTCCCTTACTAGATTACCTCATCTGGCCTCTCTGGGTGACATGCTTACCCCAGCCTCCCACTCTAGCTCACTTGGGTCCTCGTCCATCCCAAAGCTCACAATACGGCCATGCGCCACCAAAATGGGCGAACAGGCTTTCTCCTATTTCACCCCTACGTTCTGGAACTCACTCCCCCTTCAGGATAAAAACTCCTCCTCCTCCTCCTCCCACCTTTCTTTTAAACATTCTCTGTTCTCTCACCCACTTGCCCTAGGTAACTGCTGCTGCTCATAACCAGAAGCCACCACGTAAGGTGCCATGCAACTACCACATAAGGTGCCATACAATTCAGTATTAACGTATTACTGGATCCTTTTATGTGTTTTTCTTTTTCACCAAGCTTGGCTAATTGACTGTTTGAGCGAGCTCCTCCTCATGCCAATTCTACTTTCTGATTTGTTACTGTTTTACCTTATTGTTGACTGCATAACTGTCTGCTTGCCCTTCACACTGATGTATCTCTACCCAGTCTGTAATGACAGCACCTAAGTTGTTGTTTTGAACTGTACTGTTGTTGCTTCTGTATTGTACTCTCCCGGGTCGTGCCTGAAAATAGGCAGGATTGCTGCCTAGCGCACTTACCCGGTTACCGAAAGCCAATAAATAAATAAATTGTATAGTGAATTTAATCCACAGTCAGGTGATGCTGTTTGGCCAATGACATTTCCCCTTTTTCTTAACCCATGTTATAAAAGCAACTAACTTTCTCCATCTTTATTTTTTTATTTGATTCTAGGATTACAAATACCTTTGAGCCGAAGCTCTTTTACAAAGGTCCCATGTCAGTAAGTACAGGCATACAGGTCATACAGGTTACATACATTATAAAACAATCAGTAACATAATCGTCATAACATGTTATTACAAGGACTTTATAGGAAACACAACGGAAAGATGTAGGTAACAAAGAAAATGTTAGTGTGAGGAGAAGCTGGGGATAAAGAAAGGCAGCCAAGGGCTTTTGTCATGACAGAGCTGGGTAAGAGCAAATGTTGGGTATAGGAATGAAGTGCTATGTAGGTTGTCCACAGCAGACAGTAGAGACTATGGGCAGTAGCATGGAGAGTATTGCATTAAGCAGGGCATGCACAGGTGCTTGAGTCTGCTAATGAGAGGCGGAGCTTAGTCTTGAAAGTGCCCAGTGCTGAAGAGTTAGAGATGTCAGTTGTGAGACTGTTTAGCCAGCTAGGGACCCTATAAGCAAAGGACCTGTGGCCTTGGGTTGTGCGACAGTAAGGAATTTGCAGGGTTAGGGATTTTGAACTCCTGGTGTTACAATTGTTGACTCCGGGTTTGAGGAGGGAGCGGACCCTTGGGGGAGCAATGCCCACCATTATTTTCTTTGCTGCGATGCAGGTTTGATACTTTACTCGGTTGTTGAGTTTCAGCCATCCAGCTCCATCTTTAGAATGGAAGTACCCTAATTGAAATAAGTAAGCCACAGTGCTTGCAAAAGAATAAAAATAAGATGAAGAAAGGCTAATACATGCCTAGATGTTTTCCCCTTGTAGTCTCTGACAAGGAGATCTGGTCAGGGTTAGTTGTTTGGTACCTGACTTGGCTAACCATGTACCTGTGAGACAGGTAATGAAGCAAAAACTGCTCAGTTTAGTGACAGACACATTACCACACCATCTCTAGAAACCTCATGCTTTTCAGCTATAGTTTACATTCCCTGCATAGCTTTCACTCACAGCTTAAAAAATATATCACCCTTTCTCTCAAATTCCAGCTTCCACCAGTGAAACATATGCTAATTCAGGCATCAGCGTGGCCTCAAATTTTTATCTTTACTTTGTTTCTGTGCAGCTGCATTCCAGCTTTTGAAGTTAATAATTAAAATACATTTTTTTCTGGTCCGGTGGCACTGAGTGTTGAGGCGCTGGATGCCACACCTCGCTCCACACCGGCGACCTGGGTTCGGGAACAAGCCCTGGCCATCGGGGGTCAGAAAGGGAGGGAGAGGATTGAGCGTCCGAGGAATAGCTCTCCTGTCCCGGGAGGGAGGGGGGACATGCTCTGCGCCTGTCTGGCCTCCGGTGGAAGCCGGAGGCATAGCAAGCCGACGAGCATATAGCTCTCCTCTCCCAGGAGGGAGGGGGATCTCTGCTCGGCGCTTGACCAGCCTCTGGCAGAGGCCTGAGGCATGGCAAACGTGGAGCTGACACGGGGGGGGGGAGAGTGGCGATGTCGCCGGTGATGCCTTGGCATAGGGCATGCGCCACCCCCACAATGAACAGGGAAAAATAACTCTCCGAGCTCCGGGTAGACGGAGCACTGAGACAGACCCCTAATAGCTCCCACCTGCCTGGTCCCCGGGTCTCGCGATGAAAGTTAATTAGTTTGGGGTGTTCTGCCCCACCTTGTCCCCCACCTGAGGGGAAGATCCGCGGCTCCATGAGGGATCAACCATGAGACCAGGTAGGTGGAGGAGCGGGGGCATTCCTTCATTGGAACTCCCGAAGAAGCGAAGCTCGGAGAGAGTAGGCAGGATAAAAAGATATTTCAAAAAACAATAAATACATTTTTTACAATACAAAAATACATTTTTTAGAGAAACTCTATTGTAATAAGAAACTTAAAAACACTAGAGTTACATCAATTCTGTTTTAACTTTATTGTTTCTAGTTATTTGTTATGTTTTATTTTACTTTCCACTGCTGTTGGTCTACTAAATATTGTAGATAATGTAGCAATTATTTCACTGAGTCTTTCAAAATGTGTCTGACTCTACCCTGCTAACCACACAATTACTGTTTGTGACATCATAGTCTGTTGTCATGGTAAGCACTATGTCATACACAAAGGCACTGTGAGGTTAGCAGGGGAGAGACAAATGTTTTCAAAAGTTTTTTTATACAGACATTTTAGATGGACTACCAAAATGTGCTGTGAATCTCAGAAAGGAACATTGAAAATGAAAAAAAATTATTCTCTAGCTAATTATAACAGCTGAAACTTCTTATGAGGTCTAGAAACCTCAAGCTTTTCAGCTCTAGTTTACAGTTTTTCATATAAATTGTTATTCAGTGCGTGCTGAAGTGCAGAGTTGCTCTTTAAACAGGACAGGAAATATGTGCTGATCGGCAGCCAAGACCACCTTGAAAATGAACTTGCTCAATGATGACTCTGCCTGGTTAAATAAAGTTTTGATTGATTGATAATGTGGCAGTTTACAGAGATGAAATTCATATGCCCATTCCGAATGATCCATAAGCAATTGTAGCTTTATAAACACATGTATCAAAAATTATGTTTTGTGTTGTCTTCTTTTTCTGGACACCATTCTGTACAGTTAGTTTTATAGAACCAGAAGTTTGAAGTTTTGACTACAGTATGTCATGGTCTGTGTACAGAATGCTAAGAATAAGCTGTTGACCTATCCAAATAGTTTAGAGTTCTGTACTCAAACCAGTTTACTTTTTCCAGGGAAGGAACCGTACAGAATGTTGCCCATAACAATAACAACTATAGTGTTTCATATAACTAGTTATTCAGGCACAATTAAATATTGATCATTTGGAGGCATGAATATAATTTTTGAAACTCAAAACATTACGGAATTGCTGCCAATTATAAGTAATTTCCTGTCCTTTTTAATTAACCCAGGATAGCCTAACTCCAGCGTAACATGGAGAAAACTAGATGGTCAACTATGCACAACCAGTGTGTTTTGCCACAGAGGGGTTCTGATTCCCTTCGCTCTCGAGGTCCATGGGAATCAGAACCCCGAGGTGGCAAAACACACTGGTTGTGCATAGAGTTGCTCATCCTGTATTTTTTATAGTGTATAGTACTGTGTGAAACATGTGTTTGTGAGTTCTTTTGATTTCAGAATGAAACTGACTCATGCAGTCTCTAGAGGTTCTAGAATACTGTTCTACCACAGTAGGGTAGAATCACATTCCATGACCTTTGAACTGTGGCACAACAGCATTTTGAAAGGGATGGAATTCTATACAGAACACTCCACTATACAATATATCTCTGTTGTTAGTGGGCCCTGCTTCAATTCATTATTACTGCTAGGAGGACTGTCACTGCAAGGTCAAAGAACCTGCTGAAGGTCACACAGTAAGGAAGTGGCTGTGGTGAGATTAGAACCAGGAATCTCCAGAACAATGTGTCTTCCTCCCAACACATCTACACTATCTTCTTTTTTTTTTGGGGGGGGGGGGGTTTAGTTACCTTCAAAGATCCACACTTTCCCATGCAATAAAAACATCTCAAGGTTAACAGGGCTGCTTGCCAATCCAAGCTGGTGCCAAGAGTTGCGTTCTCAGCAGGATTAGGCAGGTTCATAAACCCCTTTCAATACTGTACCGACTAATGGCTTCTGACCTTCCAATGAACCTCCAGGGTTTAAAAAAAAACAGGTTCTCAACAAAAGGTCTTTTGTACAGACCTGGGAATAAGCAGGAGGTATCCTGAAAGAAAATATGTGAATTAATCCCCATTAGGGTTAATGCAGAAAATTAGAGAGCAAATTACGGGCAACCTGAAAGAGATGTTATAATAACATTAGTTTCTACTGGGAGCACTGGTGATACAGCTTTGTTGATCCAGGTCCTTTCATCCTTTTACCCTCTGCAGACTTCTCTTCAAAGAACAGCAGAGTTAAGACTAGAGCATGGCAGGGTTTGTGCATGAACAGTTTGTGCATCAAATTCATTATTTTTTCAGTAAATTCTACTACCAAATGAATTGGCAGAGTTTACATGTACTAGATAAATCCCCGATTCTTTTAGCTGTTTGTGATTTGTTCACTGACTGGTACAGTAATTGTCTATGGGTTTACAAGTTCACTTTCCGAACATTTCCCAGTAAGAGTCATAAGTATTCTCCCAAAACATTTACTGTACACTAGGGTGGCCCTGTCAATAAATGTGGAACAATTTCCTTAAAAAAAGCATACTCATTCATGCACAAGGAAGGCTGGGAAACAGACATGGGGCATGTAATACTGGTAGTATGTGTTTCTGTAAACTTTCTTTTGTCTACTGTTCATATTTTTTTTAATCAGCAAATAGCATTTTGGTGACACGTCAGTTCACTCAGGTCTATGTGCTCCGGGGCAACTCGTGCCCTACTATTAGCTCCAACGTCAACTGGCTCCTTGCACAATTCATTCCCGAATTGCGCCCCACTGGAGTTTATTTTATTAAATTTATATGGGTGGTGAATTGTCCAGGAACAATTTGTACAGGGGGCTAATTGACACTGGAGCTAACAGTAGGGTGTGAGTTGCCACACAACACATTCCCTGGAAAGAACTGACATGCAGCTTACATTTTTAATCCGTGTGTGTCTCTGTGTGTGTGTGTGTGTGTGTGTGTGTGTGTGTGTGTGTATACACACACATTGTAAGTAGAAACTCCCCAAAGCAGAGCAGCAAATAGGAGGAGTCAGGCTAAACCGGACAATGGAGGAAAGGGACCTAGGAGTAATTCTCAGTGACAGCCTCAAGACATCAGCCCAATGTAACTGGGCATATATAAAGGCCAAGCTGCAAGTGGAATCTAGTGTGCCCTCTTTACATCTGGGGACAGAAGCGAAATACCCAGAGGAGTCTGTTCCAATAAAACCTACAATAAACTGCACCAATTACTAGACCTATGACTCCCTCACCAAATCAAATTCAGTCAAACATAATTTTTATTTCCTGCTCCCTCTTGATACAGGTAATAGTACTGCATTTAATGCTAACATACTAAAATACTAAAATGCCAGCAGAATAGGCATAACAGTCTTTCGTGTCTGCTCGTTTGGTCAGCCCCCACCCTGGGAGCTGACCTTGCTGCCCCCCTCGCCTTCTCTAGCTTCTCCCTTCCCAGTTCCGGAAATTCTCGCTGCACTGGATTTTGCTTCCAGAACCCTTCTCCTATACCTGTCCCACCCCCTCTTGAACCCCTCCCCCGCTCTGCCTCCACCAGCCCCCTGGGCAGCGCATTCCATGGCTCCACCACCCTCTCAGTGAAGTAGCACCTCCTCCTTTCTCCTCTGAATCTTCCCCCCTCCAGCTTCCACCCATGCCATCTAGTTGTCCCCTCCCACTTCCCAAGCACCCTGACTGCTCCTCCCTATTTACCCCTTCATGTACCTGATGACCTCTATCATGTCCCCCGGTCCCTTCTCTCTTCCAATGTGTAAATATTTAGCTCTTTGAGCCTCTCCCATAGGTCCTGTCCCCAAGCCCCAAATCATTTTGTGCCCTCCTCTGACCCTCCCGGAGTTTAATGTCCCTCTTTAAGTGTGGCCTCCAAAACGGCATGCAGTACTCGAGGTGTGGCCTCACCAGTTATACAGAGGGAGTATCACTTCCCTCCTTCTGGAGGTGATCCCCCTAGCGATGCATCCCAGCATCCTGTTGGCCTTGGCTGCTGCCCTCCTACAAGTCTCCGAGTGCTAGGATAACAATGCCAGCATTTCAAGGTCAGCATCAGGCACCTCTGCTTCCCAGCACCAGTGACTCTTTCTAAGGAATAGCGCGCCTGGGAGCTTAACAGTGGGACCAAACCATGGGAAAGGGGAACACAGTAATTGGTTGTGCTGTGACATCCTGAGGTCTGGGGGGAACTGGTTCAGGGAAACTCCTTTCAGAACAAGACATACTGTATCTGCAGCTAAAAAGAGGACCTGCTCAAAGGCCCAAGGGAGACTAAACAAGAAACTCCAGCTACTACACATAATCAAAGCTATGTCTGTGTCCTCCGCATGCAGTCTAAATGTCACTAGGTATTTGAAGCTTTGAACTCTGGTTGTACTATAAGGATGCGGCAGTGCCCCTATACTGTAGTTAGGGTTGAGTAACTTGTTCAATGTTAAACCCCTAACTCTGCACATAAATAGATTTGGCACCATTTAATTAGCGGACATTAAATGTGTTGTCTAGTAGACAAGGTCTTGATCTGTGGAACGTTTTGTGATGGCAGCTTGTGCTGTTTCTGACATCTGCATATGTCATTTTCTGAAAATGTCAATTTTTTTTCCTATACTTAACGTGTTTTTTTTAATTTTCTTGTTCTCATCTACAAGCTATATGGAATGGACTTCTTCCCCAAACTTGCAGGGCACATGTGGCATGTCCTAAGGTAGTGCCTTTGAAGAAGAAGAATCAGCATTTATATAGCGCTTTTCATGCACAGTGTATCCCAAAGCACTTTACAAGCAATGCTAGACTGGTAGTGAAGTGACTGTGCGGAGTCAGCCATATCGCACATCATCACCCACACACAGTCTGGATAATTGCATGAACCGGTTTATGGGAAGGGGAATGTTGGCCAGGACACCGGGAATGTTCCCTACTCTTTACGAAGAGTACCCTGGGTTCTTTTCCTTCCACCTGGAAACCCACCAGGACAACACCAGGATTGGCAGGAGGGACCTCAGTTTAACGTCTCATACAAAGGACGGCACACTCCAGCAGTACAGCACCCCCCAATACTGCACTCGGATGCCAGCAATTTTTAGGTGAAAGTCCATCCCGGTGTGGGACGAGAACCCATGACCTTCTGGTCCAGAGGCGGTCCCCCTCCACATCTTAATGGACTACTCTCCACCAAAATACAATGCCGAACCCTACGATCATCTACAGTTCACCCCCTTGATATCCCTCGGATTCGCTCCAACCAAGGCAAACGCTCCTTCAAATTTGCTGCCTTCCACCTATGGAACTCCTTACCAGCTAGCTTGACTGGCTAATCCACCCTTAGCCAATTCAAGTCCAAGCTCAAAGTATATCTTCTCAATCTCAGCCTTTGTGGCTGTAACCGTTCACTCCCTAGCCCATTTCTCAGTTCCGCTCACACTGCCTTGAACCTCCCTTCTTCCTGGATGTATCTATGACGTTTTTCTGTGACTGTCTCAAATCCCTACTAAACTGATGTGTAACCTGACGTCATGTACTGCTAAAAAGAGCCAGAACATTAACCTACTTCTACCCCTGTAACTGTTGCTAATGTATATTTGTGTAATTATTGTAACTACTGTAAAGAATGCTATTATGTGTCTTTCTCTGTAATTAATTCTGGGTCACCCCTGAAAAAGAGACCTCTGGTCTCAGTGGGCTTACCTGGTTACCAAAATCCAAATAAAATCAATAAAATAATGTGCTACCAACTAAGCCACGCTGACAGGTCTGATGAAAAAATATTAATTAGTTACAGAATTGTAAGGGTTAAATTTTTGTGTTTTCCTGTTCTGAGCATGTGCAGTAGGGTTTTGAGTTAACGTTATGTCGTAAAATGAAAACCTGGGTGTCACAGAACCCTTTACTGGTTTCTAACCACTTGCTTAGCACAGCACCAACCATTCTTTTGTGCAGTGAGAATCGCCATCTTGTTGCTTTTCCCCATGAACAAACAAACATGGAAAATACATAAAAATACTGGCATTTAAAAGAAGAAAAAAACACCAGAGCCTAGCTAAACGGGCCCCATTTAGCTAGATTCTGATGTTTGCTTTTCGTAGTACGGGCCAGAAATACCTTTTCTGGGCACCCCAAATCCCTGCTGAACAGCTTAGCATGAGGAGCCATTCACCTGCATTCTCTGTATGAAAACAGCAGCACCTTGTTGACTTCTGCAGCCGTAGCTGGAATCCATGCTGTGAACTGCAGCGAGAGCAGTGAGCCGCCATTTCCCTGGTATCTAGTAGCGCCCCACCATTGCCGTCCTTTTATGTATATTACCTTTCCCTGGTGTCTAGTGGCACCCACCACCCTCTGATCGCCGTCCCCATAATGAATTTACCTTTCCCTTGAGTCTAGTGGTGCTCCCAACCTCTGATCACCGTCCCGGTGTCTAGTGGTATCCCCAACCCTCCATACACCGTCCCCATTATTTTGTTGTCTTTCCCTGGTGCCTAGTGACATCCCCCACCCTACGATTACTGTCCCTGTTGTTCTGTCATCTTTCTCTGGTATCTAGTGCCAACCCCACCATCCAATCCCTGTCCCTGTTATTATGTCATCTTTCCCCGGTGTCTAGTGGCACCACCACCCTCCAATCGTCATCCTCGTTGCTTTGATGTCTTTCCCTGGTGTTTACCGGCACCACCCCACCCTCCAATCGCCATCCCCATTATTCTGTCATCTTTCCCTCGTATCTAGAGGCACCCCCACCCTACGATAGCCATCCCCATTGTTTCATCATTTCTCCCCGGTGTCTAGTGGCACACCCCACCCTCCGATCACTGTCCCCTTGTGTAGTCATCTTTCCCTGGTGTCTAGTGGCACCCCATCTTCTGGTCACTGTCCCCTTTGTTTTGTCATCCTTCCCTGGTATCTAGTGGCACCCCCACCGTGCTAATCTAAAATAAAGAAAATGGTCCCAACATTTTATTTTGTAAACCTGCAAAAAAGAAAGTGGTCCCTCACTGATCTACCCCCACCCCCACTTTCCACTCAGTACCCACCACCCCACAACCCCCAGTACACCCCCACTCACCCTCACTCACCTGAACAGGTCACAGGGTGAAAATCCTCTCTCCCATGGAAGACATGTCTTGCTGCTGGAACTGCCAACTGCAACATGAGAAACTAAGGTAAGTGCTCTTCAATGTATTTCCATGGGGTTTTCAACTTCGATGCATAACTTTGCCATTTTTGCATATTTGGACACCAAATTTTCAAAATGGCCTTTTGAAGACCCCATCTCATTAACAATGTTGGTGGAATTCCTCAAATCTGGCCCAAAAGGTGATTCTGCAGTCATTTGGTGAAGTCACTTTTGAGGCAGGATTTGAACATTTTCACTGCTGTTGTTCATGAAGTGGGGGCATAAGAAGGCTATGCTGAAAATTTAGGGTAAAAATATGTAAAAATGACAGAGTTATGTACATATGTTGAAATTTGACTATGCTCACTTGTAACTTTGGTAATTTTAAATACTTTCATCCCAAATTTTCAACATAGCCATTTTTTTTACATCACCTCATGAATGTGACAGCTGCCATCTTTCAAATCGTGGCCAAAATGTGTTTTTCACCAGTCGCATGGAACGAGGTTTCGGCAGGGATTTGAACATTCTCAGCATAGTGTTCATAAGGTGGGATAATAACAAGGCTATGCTGACAATTTGATTGCTGTTTTGGCTGAACTGCTTCCACAGCAACATACATGTAAGCATCTATGGAGGGATGGGAGTGCAGGGCCCTGCTCCCACAAGCAAATGTGGATACAAAGGCAAATGAGGATATGATTATAGTATCCCAAAAAGTATGGAAATTCTTTACAAAAACTCCATTAATGCATCAGTTAGGGATAAAGCGACAAAAGTGGGGAAATATAGTCACACCCCCACCCTAGAGCAGCAACAAATCAAGTGCAAGTGTGTACCATGGTCTCAATAATGCTCACCCCATTCTCATTCAGTGTACACTTCTACACTTATTTAGTGATGGAATGGGGTGAGCGTTAGGCTTGAGAACTACATGGCACACCTCGCGCCTTATCTCCTGCCTCCAGGGTGGGGGGTGGGGTGTTAGGGTTAAAAACCCTAACACCATATTTCCCTACTTTTGACGCTTTTAACCCTAAGTGATGCATTAATGGAGTTTTGTGCACAGAATATATACATAGATCTATATTATTGCTTTAACTTGTATATATGTTGCCCACCAGTGTAATAGTAGTGCTACCACTTGCGGCACTGATGACCCAGATTAGGGAAGGAGCCCGCAGCGTCGGAGGGGGATGGGAATTTAGTGGACAGCTCTCCTCTGGAGAGGAAGGGTTGTGACACTTGGCAACAGCCCAACCCCTAGCGCTGGCTGGAGGTTGGTAAGCCTCAGGCCGCAGATGCAAGGGTACTGGAGGTATGGCAGACATTGGTGCGTCAAGGGTGGGAGCATGTCTGATGTCACCAGGTCATCACTGCATGTCCTGCCCTCCAGGGAGGAAACCAGGAGATGGGAGGGTGACACTGTTCCTACCAACCATGTCCTCTGCTGGATGTGAGCTGCTCAGGCCTGGCTACTCCTCACCTTCACCTCTGCCTGTTGCCAACCAGATGAATTGGGAGTTAGCTGTGGTGCTGAAAGCAACACTGCTGGGGGGACCAGCCAAGGGGGCCTCAACATTAGGTGTGTTGCAGGTGGATGGGGAGGTCCAGAGCCATGAGCAGGCGGGTACTGGCCACTTGGAATGAAGGCAGTGGAATTGGCTGAAGGAGATCCTCTCCTATGGATGTAAGAAGGATAAAAAGAGTTAAAAAGTTGTATGTTAATGTATACTTATTACTCTGCTATGCTATCTATATTTATTATGTATTCTTTTCTGTAACTGTGGTGCTGCAAAACATCCTTACTTTTACGAAGTTTGTTTTTATGTTTACCCTTACTATGCCTTTTACCTCATTGTAAACTCCCAAGCTGTGACAGAAAATGGATGATTCTTGTCTAGTTTACTTACCGGATCAACAAAAACTAACTAAATAAATAAAAAAGCCGTATGACCACAAATGTGTAATCATTAACAAGTTCACACAGATTCACAACAGCAGAGTCAGATCTCCTAGTAATCGAAACCTACTGATGCAATCTCTGTATGGAGGCCACTCCACAAGCCCCACTGAGTGCCGACAGCACCAGTTTATGCAGTTACTCCCCAGAAAGCTTGACACACCAGTGTCCCACAAAGAACACAAGGGCCCAGATATTCAGAAGGGTTGCGCCATGTGCAACAGGCATGCACCAGAGCAATAAGCAATGCACTAGAGCACAATAGTAATGAATACATGCACAACCGTAGGGGGCGGAACCATGAATAACATACACAGTGTGATATTCAACAGCAAGTGCCATGCTCAATAGGGGAGCTAGTGGAAGTTGTGTGACAGCAGAAATGATCCAAAATAAAAGGGAGCAAAAGAGGGGCACAAGAACGCAAAAGGGAAGCCACAGGTGGGAGTGTGGTGACAGAGAGCCAGGGTGGTACACAAGGAAGCAGTGTGCAGGACTGGGCAGGAGCAGGACAGGGCCCACCAGAACTGAGCCATAGACAGTGTAGGAGTGGGTGAGCCTGTGCCACTGTGCAGCAAAGGGTGTGGAGTGCCACAGTGGACTGAGGGCAGTGGCAGGAGGCAGGACAGCCACAGCCAAAGGCCGGAGGTGTACCCGGTGCAGGGGGAGCATCAGGAACGGACAGCGGGGGGAACGGGACAACAGCCGCCGGGGACATCAGCCAGGAACATGGCCAGCGCCACCTTCCAGATGGAGGCGGTAATGAAGGGTGTGAGAAGACAGGCAGGGGGGGGGTGGCCATGGAAGGGCCCATCGGCAGTACGCCCAGAACAGGCAGTAACGAGCCCGCGCCACCTTCGAACACTTCTCTGACACAGAGATTGTGGGCCAGTACCGCCTGAACCGGGTGATCCTGAGGCAACTCTGTGAGCTGTGCAGTGATGAGATGGAGGCACCCACATGACAGAGACATGCTCTGTCAGTGGAGACGAAGGTGACAGCCATCATGTGCCAGCTCTCCACGGGCACCTTCCAGAGACCAACAGGGGACACAACAGGCATAACCCAGTTGGCCGCGTCATGCCTACTCACACAATTCCTCAGCGCACTGCTGCCAAACGCTGCAGAGTACATCCATTTCCCCAGCACACAGGCAGAGCGCACAGCACACATACAAGAGTTCCACAGGGTAGCACGGTTGCCTGGCATGCTCGGGGCCACTGACTGCACCCATGTGGCCATCCACACACCACCTGGCCTGGAGGGAACGGCATACATCAATTGCAAGGCGTACGCAAGCATAAACTGCCAGGTGGTGTGCGATGCCAGAAGGTGCATTACCAATGTCTGTGCCACTCACCCTGGGGGAGCACACAATGCCTTCATCTGGCACCAGTCTGCACTGTGCCACAGGTTTGAGAGTGGGGACATCCCCACTGGCCATCTAGTGGGTGAGCATGCATATCACGCAGGACAACATGAGCAGACGTGGGGGGTGCATAGTCATAGGTGCCATGGGTACCGGCCTTGTTGGCCCATGGCATAGTGACGCAGATCACCATTCTAATGTCCACCCTCTACACACAGGTGGCAGTGGTTACCCACTACGTCCCTGGCTGCTCACACCATACCGGCACCCCACAAGCCCATCACAGCTACGGTACAATGAGGCACACACCACAACATGGAATGTCATCGAGCGGCTGTTCGGGATGCTCTGGTTCCGGTGCCTGGACACATCTGGCACTGCCCTACAGTACAGCTCCTCGAAGGCCTGCAGGCTATTCTTGGCCTGCTGTATCCTGCACAACATGGCCACCGACTGTGGGATAGCCGTAGAGGTCCAAGAGCAGGACAGCGGTGGGGACGATGAGGACGCATGTCCATCTGGTGATGGGCAGCCACCCCCTGGGCGAAGAGACCCCCGCCTGATCTGGATGTCACAGCTGCACCGGGACACCATTGCAGAAGAGCACTTTGGTCAACACAGGTAGGTCATGGGGCCATGCGCAACCACCAAGGGCAAGGGCACAGCCCACAGACAGGCAGAGCAGGACACCAGGGGCGGACGGCGGTAAGGGAATGGGTCTGAGTGTGGCACCGCACATGGCGTCCGGGATGGGCAGGGCCGAACACAACACGTGCACACACACGCATACACACCACAAGACATGCACAAGGGGGAGATGGCACGCCAACCCCAATTGCCACCCCCACCCCCACACGGGTCCACACACGACCATGCCCAGTGGCCATCACTGTGCATGCCTCAGACGCTGGGCACCACTGCACACTGGCGGACAGCGCAATGCAGGCATCATCATGCACACACCACAGTGGCCAGCAGCCGGGAGGGTGTGCACAGGAACCCTGTGTGTGCAGGGCCAGATACCCCACCCGTGCATCGCATAATGCACACCACACTGCACATAGGGCAGCGGCAGACAGTGGCCATGGTGGGAGACAGGTCAGTCACGCAGCACAGTACCACTGCTGCCACAGATGCATGGGTGGCCCCGCCGAGATCTGCCAGCTGTGCCAGGCTGACCATTGACCTCATGGGGTGGCACTGACGGTTCCCCAGGGGTGATGCTGTGTGAATGCGACCGTGTTCTCGCAGGGGTCTGCAGCCCACCGAACATGTTCGCACCAGGCATGCTCAGTATGCCCCCAGCTGAACCCGGTGTCGACACAGCAGGTGTTGCATGGTGCCAGGAATGGGGGTTGGACATGACATGGTGTCTGCGGTGGCTGGGCACCGAACTGGGTGCCCAATGTGGCCATGACAGCTGTCACTGCATTGGTCTGCCTTCAATGGCAGCAGTCACATCCGCCCACTGCCAGGCCATCTCTGCCAGGAGAAGACTGTGGTCCCTGCTATGCCACTCCTCTGCCTGGCGCAGAACTGCACTGAGTGCATCCACCACCGTCACGAGCTGCATCTGCTGATCTACTGAAGCCTGGAGTAGATGGCTGTGCTCGTCAAAGAGGTCACCCGCCGGTCCGGCATACTGTCCCTCATGGTGTTTCTGGCCCTTGACGATGGGCGCTGCACACCAGAGCCATGCCGGGGCATGTCCACACGCGGTGCACTGCCACCCCCCAACATTGTCCCCCCATCGCCATTGGCCGACTGCTGGTGCTGCCCCGTACTGCCCCTCTGGCTGCCGATTGCCAGGGCTCACCGGGGCCGCTGCAGCGGCCGCAACAGCTCCACCGCCCTGGACGCACACCAGTGCTGTCCCACTGAGGCATACAGGCACAGGCTGGGACTATGCTGTTATGCAGGCCTCCATGGCGGCACCACCCACAGCAATGCCCGTGCCGTTGCCTGCTGTGGGACCATCCTGTGTCCCACATGTATCACTGTCCGGGGCATGTGGTCCATCATCAGTGCTGGATCCAGCACCAATCCATGTCACAGCACGATGGAGACCGTGGGCGCTGTCATGCTGGGACACAGGCAGGGCCTCATCCGCACCCGCACCACCCTCATCAGTCCAGACAGACGTGCAGGTACGCACTAGTCTGGTCCCTCGGACACATGTGGAGGTGGATGGGCGATCGTCTGTGTCCACAGCATCCACCTCGGTGGACACACCCACTACCGCTGACCCATGTAGACGCTCAGGAGCTGTGAGGGAACACATTAGCGTTAGTAGCTCTGCCCTGCCCTGTGGCATTCCCTCCACCACCCACACAGTGACAGCACAGGACCTACCATGCAGTGATGGGCTGCCACCCGTCTGAAAGCCACCACCTGGAACATCCCCGATGGCACAACGCCGCATGCTGCTGGCCACCTGCTCCTCCTGTGGTGTCCGGCGTAGTACATCCGGCTGGCCCCCACCAGTGGCAGCAAGTGCAGCCCTGATGGCAGCCACCTTGTCTTTGATCCACCTCCTGTCCATGCCGACCTTCTTCTTACACTCCTGCACAGACCGCTGGTGGTCTGCTGAGCAGTGGTTCCCTGTCAAGATATGCCTCGAACAGGGCATCTGACTCAGCCCGGGTGATGTTGGGCCTCTTCCTCCTCCTCCCCCATCCCTGTTCCTCCTCTTCCTCACGTTCGGTCATGATCGAGCCTCTGGGAATGACAGGTGTTACCTTTGACTATGCAGTCCCATTCAGCCCTCACAAACCACAGTCCCCACATCCCAACAGCATGCAACCCACCACAATAGACTGCAATACCTAACTATGTCCTCTGCAGCCCCATGTTGCATTCATATAGCACAATGCATGCAAATGAGGTGAGGTGCAACTGTAAGTGGATGCTAATACAGTGGTTGTGCCGTAGAATGGCTGATGAGCTGATTTGCATATGCTGGCTGAACATCACGCTGTTGCACCTTGCGTAATATTGGTGAGTGTGCTCAGGCTATGGCGCAGCACTGTTACGTGCACAATCGGCACCGCACGGTGCATCCCCGGGGTGCTGACACCGACGCATGCATCGCTACTGATGTGCTGTGCACGGGAGGCAGTGCAGGGCACGGCCACCACTGTGCCTCTGGCACTAGTGTGCTGTTCGCCCATGTGGCATTCATGCCCTGGTGCGCCGTAGATGCCATGGAGCCACAGCTCGGTAGGCCACTGCAGGGTGTCACACACAAGCACCCTACTGCATTACATGCAGGGCATCCCAATAGCACTGTGGCGCTCCGTGCGTGGACAGAGCCTTGACCCTGTGGTCGACCTTTGCCCCCAGGTGCCATGCGTCCACATGGGTGCACCCCTATTGCGCAGTTCGGTGACAGCGCGATAGGGACTGGCAGTGCAGTACCTCGCTGCCTCTGTACATGGGGCACATGCGCTACAGAGTGCCATTTTGATTGCGATACACACTGAAGGATGCCTCGAAGGACAGCGCAGGTGTGGAGCGCTACTGAGCTTGCCAACTTGGTGGCCATAGTTGAGCCACATGCTGGTGCCCTATTTGGGCAGGATCCGCTGGACAGGCCATGTAGTGCTGTGTGGCAGGAGGTGGCTGACGGGCTGGAGGAGGCGAACGGGATTGCCCGGTCAGTGAAGCAGTGTCGCCACAGGTATGGCAACCTACAGCGGAGGGACTCTGACTGACTGGGGCGCCTGCAGGCACATGCCCGGTGAGGTGCCGTGCCATGGCCAGGTAGGTGCTCCATCCATACACTGGTAGTGTCCATCTATCCGGGTATCGCAGTGTGCATTGGTCCACCCCACAGGGGGGTGGGGGCCGTCTAGTGTGGTGGGTGGTGGTGGTGGTGGTGCGTCATTGCTGGGCTGTGTGGGCACGCACACACCGGGGGAGGGCTTTGCTACTGGCTTGTACTGATGTTTCCCTCTCCATGTTTGCACCCTAGGCCCGGAGAAGCGCCGTAGGGCAAGGCAGGCCCGAGTACAGGAGGAGCAGAACTGAGTGGGTGTGCAGCCGATGCAGCAGGGACACGGTGGAGAGGCCATGGGCCAGCAGCACTCCCCTGCTGGCTTGGATGCAGGTGAGTGCTGTGTTTCCCCTTACATCTGTGCATGCTGGGTTGCAGGGGTGGTGGCAGGGCGTGGCCACCAGCACTTGGCCCCACTGCCGTGCACGCCACATGGTGCACTCAGCACTGTCCTGTGGCACTGCATGTGTGGGTGGGCATTGCAGGTGGTCCGTGCGTGCACTGGGTACATGGCTGTGTCACTGCCTTCGCACCGCATAGCCATGTCACTGTGCGGCCATGGTGGTGCTGTGCAGGACATGGGCAGTGGATGTGTGCAGCGTTCTGCATGGCTGTGGGTGCCTGGGTAGGTGAGTCATGTGGGGGCAGACACTGTGGGTGGTCGCATGCCATCACAGGGGCGTGGCCCATGGCCGTATGCCATGCACAATGGGTGGGCTGCAGAGGCATGTCCAGTCACGTGTAATGACTCTGCCCCCTTGTCCTAGGTGGACAACGCTGGACTGCACTCGAGCGGAGTGTCCAGGAGCTGCTGCAGCTGGCAAGGGCCACCCTTGAGCTGCTTTAGAGGTTGGAACAGGGTGGAGGATGGCGTCACTGGCGGAGACACAGAGATCGAAGTGGGGAGAGGGGTCAACATTAGGCCCACTATACCCCTGATATGCATTCTCCCCGGACTAACCCTCACACCCCTTCATCCCACTCCCAGTTGTTCACCCTTGTCCCACGCCCACCAACACCTGGTATGTGGCCCCCCCCCCCAAATTGTAAATAGTTTTACTTCTGTTTTGTATATTGTTCACATCTATAATAAACACTTATTTGTTATGACAACTGTGGTGGTCTCTGATTTGCAGTGGGCTTATGGTGCTTGGTTGCAGTGGTGTGCATGGCGTTGGGGGGTGGTGCAGGCCTGGGCATGTGTGTGTCCGGCAGGGACCCGCCTATGGTGTGGGTGGGGGACTCGGTCCCTGTCTGTGGTATGTGTGTTGTTCCCTGTGCACTGGATGCCTGTGTGCAGTGGTCCTTGGTGTATGCACTGTGTCCCTGGTACCCCTGTCAGTATGTCCATGGCCCTTGCAGCTGGCACCCTTGCATGTCTGTGGTATGCACAGTCTGCAGGCATGTCATTGGTGGCTGTCCATGCTGGCCAACCTCTGGCCATGGCGCAATGGCGGCTTGCCTCCTGTCACCGGTATGGTGCACGTCTGCCTCTGGTGGCACTGTGGCCTATGCTGTTGTTGTTCCCCCTCCATGCTGTCGCTGGTGTCTGTTGCGAGGTCTGTGTTCTGATGTCTGTCACTTGTGCTCCGGCCGCATGCTGGTGGCGGACGGCTTCATGGTGCATGAGCAGAATGGCTGGTACACCTGTGCCATGGTGGGGTGCACGCTGTGGGTACACAGCATCAGTGGTCGCACACCAATGGAATTTGTTGCCCCGCTATTGTGTCCCTGTGTTGGGGTGCCCTTGGGTCTGGGTGGGTGTTTGTCCGTGCCCTGTGTCGCATCCTGTGTGGCACATGCCTCCATGAACCACTGTGGGCATCTGTGCTGGCTGTTAGGGCCAGTGCTGGGACAGGGTGTGTGCTTGGGTGGGTGTGCGGGGTGCTGTCCTGCTGGTAGTGGGGTCCAGGGCAGGACTTGTCACATGTGGGGTCCCCTCGGGTACCGACGCAGGGTCGACCTCTATGCTGTGCCAAGGTGGGGGGGGCCATGCAGGGCGGCACTGTGTCTGCAGTTGTTGCGTCGGTGGCTGGTGCCGCCCACTGCGAGGTGCTCACAGTGGGGCTGCCATGCATGGCTCCATGGTGCACAGGGTTGCAATGTCACAGTGGGGGTGGTGGCATGCATTCGGTGCCATGCACTGTTGGGCGTTGCTCCTGGGCAGGGTGTCTGGGGATCTCTGTGCAGGGTGTGCTCTGCACTGGTCAGATGGGGTGGCACTGGGTGGCCGGCCCTCCTTGTGTTGCGGTCACTGCTTGCCAGGGTGTGTGCTGGGGCACCGTGCCCCAGCTGTGGATTCGGCGCTGGTGTTCATGGGCTGGTGGTTCATCCAGCTCACCACAGGTTGTGCAGTTCATGGTGTGTGGGGGGGCACTGTCTGGTCTGCTGCGTGCTCCTCCGCCCATGGCTTCCATGGGTGGTGCACCCCTGCATCCTATCCCTGTGCATCCCTGGTTGTGCTACTGCACTACTACCCTGCTCCACAGCGCATCCCTGGTTGTGCTACTGTGCATCAGCCCTGCACCATTGCGAATCTCTGGTTGCGCCATGGTGCAGTTGGTGCGATATTCAGTTGTGTTGTGCAAGCACACCTTGGCCTGCACTGTGTTTGAATAGCGTGTGTGATGCGCATGGGTGCACTGCACTTGCGCCTGCTCCTGCTATTGCGCTACTTTGTGGCGCAGTCTGAATATCCGGGCCAAGGAACATACAGATTTTGTGCAAAACTCCTTCATTAAAGATGAAATCTTTGACTTCCAGTTTGGCTGTGGCTAAGATGGATGCCTGATCTCTCTGCTCTTCACCTCAGGCTTACGTATTAAAAAATACCCTTTTTTCATTCCTCAATTTGGCTATAATCCCCCTGCAATCTCCATCCCCCCTGCCTTCCTCCCACTCCCTCAGATCCTCCGACACTCGTACCCTGCTAGTCCTGCATCGTACCACCCTTATCGGCCAATCAGGCTTCTCCCATTGCTTTCCAAAAATCTGGAACTCCCTCTCACCTCAAATACAACACTCCTCCTCCCCCTCCTCCTCCCACTCCCTTGCCTCTACCTTATATAACTTTCTTTCTGCTAGCTGCTCCTACTACAATCCTCCTTAACTTCTTCCCCTATGAGCCTGCTTCAGCTTCACACCCACCTCTTTCCTGCAAAACCTTCCCCCAGCACCCCTTCCTTTCCACCTTACTCCCACCCCCGTTCCCTCCTCTGTACACCAGCTTACCCTCACTACCCACTCTCCATTGCTTGGTCTAGGCCCCCAGCAGGGGTCTCTGCATCCTGGAGGGGTCCAGAACCTAGGCAAACACCTTCCTCGCCTCACACGCCATTCTTTCCTGAAAGGACTGGGTCTCTGCTCCTCTTCTCTCCCACCTCCCTCTCTCTTGGTCCTTCTGAAGCCTACTCCCCATCGCTGCCTACTTCCCTCTTGTCATGCTCTACCTCTGCTGCCTACAACCTGCTTCCCTCCTGTCATGCTCTACCTCTGCCTTGTGCAGGCAGGGTCCACAGCATACTGGAGAGGCCAGGCCCCGGCAAACCCTTGTCTTCCCCCTCTCTTCCTTCCTGACATGCTCTAACTCCCACTGCCTACAACCTGCTTCCCTCCTGTTCATGCTTGACCTCCGCCTGGTGCAGGCAGGGTCCCCAGCATTCTGGAGGGGTCAGGCCTCGGCAGACCCTTCTCCTCCACCCCTTGCCTTCCCCTCCTCCAAATCCCCCCCTTCCACCCCCCTGCTCTCTGCCTATATGCCCCCAACCCGCTCACCCCCTTCCTAGCCATAGTTATTGGCTAACCCTAATCTCTAATGTACTTAGTCAACCTTGCACTTTTGTTACACTTTGCAAATTTTGTTCTATCTGTGTCTCTCCTCTCAATCTTGCCCTAGTTCAACCTCCTTGTATTCTATCCAGCCATTTTCCAACTACAAAGCTATGTCCCACCAAGTGTTTGCCAAAGATATTTGTGCTATTGTATCTATCTAGTTCAAGACAGTTAGCATTATATTCCATCTAGCTCATACCTGTTAGCATTCCTCCTTTTCAGTACTTCTGTATGGTCTGCTCACTTTATTGAATGTAATCAAATTGTATATCTATATTGTGTAACAAATCTCTGTATGCTATCCCCATGTTCCCCTACCCCCCAGGTTGCACCGGAAGACATGCAACTTGTTGCTCAACGTGCCTTCCTGGTGAAACATTTCAATAAATAAAAACAATCTCTGCAGATTTTGTTTAAGGGTGATCCACTGAAATTTATTATTAGCTTATTTCGAGTCTCTGCGGACATTTTCTTGTCAGAAACGTCAAGCAAAGGGAGGTTATGTGGGTGCCCAACTGCAATGAAAGCTTAAACCGCTAGCTCCTAGCCACCCTGGACTAACACCTGGTACTAGAACTTAAGAGACAACTTTAAGCTCCACTTTCTACACTGAAGGCTAAGGAAACACCTGCGGAGCAATCAACTCAATTTTGACAGAAAATGGACTAAGATCAAGCAAGTAGGTTACCATTGTGAATGAGTTTTTACTCAATTGTTTTTTACCTTGTATAAACAAGCAAACGTAATCAGCCAGAGAAGTGCAACTGCTCCTACCGTGAGGTATCACAAAGATGGCACACAGAACCACACAGAGCCGATCACCATCCTGGGACGCGGACCCCCTGCTCCTAGAAAAAATTGCAGCAGCAGTGGACACTATACAGTCAACAGTAATCGAAACCCAGGCCTCCCTTACTCAGCTGACGAGCAAAATCGCTAATACTGAAGCCCAAATCCATACAATAAAAGCCACGGAGGAGTGGCAAGACAAGCACCTAGCGAAGGCCAAAAGCCGAATCGAGTGCTTGACAGCCAAAATGGAAGATCTAGAGGGCAGGGGGCAACGGAAAAACATTTGGATTCTGGGACTACAAGAAGGTATAGAGGGGAAAGGACCATGTCCTTTACCTTCAGATCAGTTTACCAACATGGCTGAAGCTAGATCCAATGCAAGCAACAAAAGTAGGGAAATGTGGAGTTAGGGTTTCCAACTGTAATAACCCCATCCCCACCCACCAGACAGCAACAGGAAAAACCATTATTGTTTCACCTCTCCTGCATCTTTGTTAATCTAGCATGGGGTGTGCCTTGGGGTTGTCAACCCTAATGCTCACCCCAATGCCAGACCCGGCCCAGTCAGGCCTCTGATATCCTTCCCCTCACCCAGTCTGCCAACTGGATTTAAAGCACCAGGGTAGGTGGTGGCGGCCCTGAATCGGGGTACAAGCGGGGGGTTAATTGCAGGTGTGGGTGTAGGAGAGGCGCTTTGGAGGGGGACTTGACTTAGGGGGTTCTCAGGTGGGGTGGGAGAAAGCCATCTGAGAGGGGTTATGTCTGAGGAAGATCTCAGGGGCTGGCGACCAGAAGTGAAAAGAATAAAAAAACAAACATAAAAACCCCAGTTCAACCCTGACCATAGTGGCGCTACCGTGTCACTATATCATGCTCTTAGTGAATATTTTATAATTTGTAATCATTTATTGATTAGTTATGTCAAGTATTTATCTTATTGTGCCTCTTCCTTTGCAAGCAGGATTAACTCATTACCACCTGGAGCGCTTTTTGAAGTCCAAGTTTTCCATTGTTTAACCTTGATACAAAATGCCCACCAAGGTATAACTGAGCCAAGTAAGAAGAGTATCTCTCATAAATGAGTATTAGCTCAATGAGAATTGCCTTATTCAGTTTGTTTAATAAAACTGATTACTACCCCAGAAACTCATAATAAAGGGGGTAGGCTAAGTCGTGAGTCCACAAAGGCCAGAGGGGTTGCTATCATATTTAATAAATGCCTTCAAGTACAAATTCTATCAAAAGAGCACTTTAAAGAAGACGGATGCTGACCTGAGTACTCCTTAACTCACAGACAATAATATTGAAGAACGTTTATAGTCCAAACTCAGATGCAGATAGTTTCTTCCCTGAGGTAGCACAGAGCCTGTCTGGAATGCTCCAGCCTGGATATCGACTTTGTTCCAGGATGGAACTTTAATGAAGTGTGGGATCCAGTCTTGGACAAACTGAGGAACCACAACCTGACCCTCACAATGTCCAGAAGAACACTTTATGCCTGGGCAGAAGAATATTACCTGGTGGACTCCTGGCAGACTCTCCACCCCATGAGGAGGGATTTCTCCTTTTAGTCTGCCCTGCATCATACCAGCAACAGGACTGACTGACTTTTTTCTCGTGCCTTCAAAACAAATGCATGCTGTTCAGGCTGCCACTATAGCCCTATAGTTATTGCTGATCATGCGCGTATTTATCTTGCCCTGGGTATTGACCCAGCTGCCCCTGATGCCGCCCGTTGGCACATGAATCCTTTACCACTGTTTTTTCTGGATTTTCAACCATGGCTGTATGATGAAATATCCCCCTTCCTTGATATTAGTGATACCCCAGATGTTTCCAAGGTAGTTCTTTGGGATGTGCTCAAGGTTTACTTGAGAGCCAGAATTATCAGCTATGCTGCCATGTCAAAAAGAAACGCTTGAAAGAGGTCGAAGACCTGTAGCAGGTTTGGAAGGACAAAGAGAAGATGTACAACTGCCTTGATTCCCACTAACTTCAGCTACATTGGGACATCCTGCCACTCAAGTGCTGCATAACCTCTCTCTCTCTTCTACAACAGCTGAAAGAGCGCTACGCAGGATCTCCCTTAAATACTGGGAATCAGGTGAGAAGGCTAGGTGACTCCTTGCCTACTGTACTAAGATACAACAGGCTGCAAAGCATATCCACTCAATCAGACTGCCCTGTGGGGAAGTCTCTACTTGTCCCACTGTCATAAATGCAGTCTTTCAGGCCTTTTACTCTGAACTCTGCATATCAGAAAGGAGACCCACACCCTAAATATCAACTTCCTGAATGGAGCTGGGCTATATGCGCTGTCAGAGACCCAGCTCACAAACCTGGATGCTACCCTTACAATACATGAACTGCAGAAGGCAATTAGAGCTCTACCCAAAGGTAAAACTCCAGGCTCAGACAGTTTCCAAGTTGAGTTTTATCAATCCTTCATATCGCCAGTTAACAACAACTGTTGGCCACTATTACTGATGCCTACTGGAAGTGGACTGTTCCTCCCCACCCATGTCAGAAGCACTGATTACCCTGTTGCCTAAGCAGGGGAAGAATTTGCACACTGTTGCTAGTTACTGTCCACTCTCCATTCTGAATGTAGATGTGAAAATTCTGGCCAAGATTCCAGTCCCACAACTGCAAAATGTTATTCCACATATCATAGACTCCCAGCAGACTGGCTTTGAAAAAGCAGGGTGGCTACAGATGATCTGAACGCAGCAACAGATGTTGTTTGGTCCACCTCTGCTCATTCTACTCCTTCTCTTCTGGTCAGTGTGGACACGGAGAAGGCATTTGAGTCTGTGGAGTGTATCTGTTTGTACCAGACCACGCAAGCTATGGACATTAGCCCCAACTTCACATGATGGGTGACGCTCATGGACTCTGACCCCCTAGCAAAGATAGTGACAGGCTCCGTGATCTTATCACCAATGAGGCTGGGCAGAGGAACCAGGCAGGCTGCCCGCTCTCCCCTCTGCTCTTCCTCATAGCCATGAAGCCTCTGCTTTGGAAAATCCAGCATGACCCCAAGGTGGAAGGCATCAGTTGCAGCAACTTGCAACTTAAAACCTTAGCACATGCGGATGATCTGCTTGTTGCTGTATCCAATCCAGCCTCCTCATTACCTGCCTTGTTAAGTATCTTGTACAACTTTAGCTGACTCTCTGGCTGAAGGAGAACTGGAGGAAAACGGAGGGTCTGCCACTGAACAGGGCCACTCAGAAAGGTCCTGTTCAGCATCTAGGACTTTGTTGGGTATCCATGCATATCTCCTACCTGTGTATTAAACAACAGGCTAACCTAAGATCCACTGTGGATCTCAATCTCAGCCCCCTCAATTCAACCCTGGAAGCAGACATTAATCAGTGGAAAAAGTTTCGGCTTGGGGAAAAACTGCTGTCTACAAAATGATGGCCTTTCTGAAAAACTTATTTTGCCTAAACAGTTTGTCTGCCCCTATCCTCCTTGTAAAATTTCCCAGATTTGAAAGACTATTCAGCTCCTCCCTAAGGGAGGGAAAACAGACCAAGGCTCAATCTGCAATGGCTGTGGGCCATAGGCTGAAAGGAAGTCGGAGCCCTACCCTGGCTTTCGACCATACCACCAGGCTTCTTTATTAGGCACAACCTACACTGGCTAACTCCCTCTTCGGTCAATACCCAGTATGGCTACCCCTGGAAGCTGGGCCTAAAGGCAATCCTCCATGGTTCCTAAGAACCCGTAAAGCCGTGCATTGTATACCAGCCCCTGACTTTCCTATACACTGTTTGGCTAGACAAATATGGTCTACCCTGATGAAATATCAAGGGGGGGGACAAGGGGACACCTGGGAAAATGGGAGCCATTGTGGCTCAAGCCCCCCCCCTTTTGTTATCCAAGGTAGAACAGTGTAGTGGCCCTCCTGGACTGCCAAAGGAATACTCGTCCTAGGACACTTACTCAACCCCTCCTCTGGACTCTTTTCAGAACCTATCTGTGAGATGGGGGCTTTCCCACTCTGACTTTTTGAGATATCTACACATGAGACATGCCCAGAATAAGAGGGGATTACCTTAGGTCACCCAGCATAATACAATGTTGACCAGACATGTTTCACTCTGGATGTCGAACTCACAATGCCTTTGAGGGTGAATCTATGACTTTCTGCTGGAAACACACTCTCAAAAGGCAGCAAACTACTTGGGTGTCAGAGCTCAAGATTGCCATTGCAGGTGACAGATGGACAGAGATGCTTAAAGTCACATTCTGATTTCAGGGATGTGCAGTGTCAACTGCTACAAAAAGAAATCCTGCAGAGATGGTATTGTACACCAGAAATCCTCCGTAAGATGGGTCTAATGTCCAATGGCAGATGTTGGTAATGTCACCATGATTTAGGCACACTATCCCATATTCTGTGGTCATGCCCGCTCCTCCAGCACTTTTGATAACAAATTGCCTCCTTCTATATGAAGGTTACTGAGCAATAAATCCCACGTGACCTGACTTTCTGGATACTAGGTGGACCTTTCCTCCAAAAGTCTCTGAGACACAGTCAGGAACTCTGGCTCCCTCCAGCTGCTTTAGAAGCCAAATGGCAGATACTGCTTAAATGGAGATCGAACATCTCCCCACTGCTTACAGAATGGCTCTCCACTTTCTCCAAGTTAGCTGAATATGAACACTTGACCCACCTATTTATGAATAACTTGGGTAGATTTCACAGCATTTGGGAACCCTTAATTCTGTACAAGTATAAGCCTGTTATGCACTTGCTGAAAGTACAGTTACGTAAGAACTTACAGTAACAGTAGATCTTCGAGACGATCTCTTGCAGCAGGCCACACCTATGGAACTGTAGCCACCAGGTGCCAGGACCACACAGAAACATTTCTAGCTAGCAGTCTACCAGGGGGCCGCCCACTCCAATGTCACATGCTGACATCGGCCTATCCTATAATAGTGGGCAGCCCCCGTGCCCTCCTCAGTTCTCCTGCCATAGACCATAAGCCACCAAGCACCAGCTGAGGGAACCGAGGAGGAACCAAATGTTCCCGCCAAAGAAAGGATGATAAATAAGGAGGTACAGACACAGAAAGGCCTCCCAAACCCATTGGGAAGGACGGAGGGACAGCATGGCCTGCTGCAAGAGATCTTCTCGAAGATCTACTGTTTCGGTAAGGTCTTACCTAACTGTACTATCTTACTTCGAGGGTATCTTTTGCAACAGGCCACACCTATGGAATGAGTCCCAAGCAGTTCCGTCAGACAGCGCAGTCTGGGTGGAGGAAACCTCGAGCCTAAGAAAGTAGGCCTTGGAGGACAGCTAGGCCAAAGTTGGCCCTATGCCTAGAGGCAATGTCCAGACTGTAGTGCTTGGTAAAGGAGTGGACAGAACTCCAAGTACAAGCAGCACTGACCTCTGCAGCCGACACATTACTGAAACAGGCAACAGAAGTGTCCATGCCTCTGGTGGAATGGCCATGAACAACACCAGGAAGATCCTTACCATACTTCCTGTAGCAATAAGTGATACAGTTGGCCAACCATTTGGACAAGCACTGTTTTGAAACAGAGATGCCCTCTTTCCCAGGGGTGAAAGAAATAAACAATTGAGACGACTTCCTACAGTTCTTCATATGGTGTATGTAGTAACGCAGAATTCTATGCACGTCTAAAATGTGAAGCAATGCTTCCCCTGGATTGGCCTGCTCTGGATAATAAACAGGAAGGTGGACGGACTGATTTTAAATAAACTCAGACACCACCTTAGGAAGAAACTTTGGGTTAGTACACAAAGACACCCTGTCTTTGTGGAAACATAAACAAAGTTGTTCGCACATGAACGCTTGTAGCTCTGAAATAAATGTATTTATTTAGTTAGTAATTTATGTATTTAACTTTGATGACCGAGTAAATACACTGGCACGAATGCCTTTTTCAGACACAACCCGGGTGCAGCAGCACAGGCAAGGGAAGTTCCAGATGCTAATGCCACAGCTTTACGCAATATTTCTGTTGCTAACAATAGCATGTGGCTATCTGCATTAGGCTGCGACAAAAGAACACACCACTGCCTCATGCACAGCAACCTAGAACTTCTTTCCTATGAAAAAAGGAGCTTAAATTGCTGACTATATTATTTCAAACCATGCATAGCCTCCTTCCAGCCCATCTAAGCAGACTTCTAGTCAAACCTCATTAGAAATATCAAGTGTGCGCCTACACTAGAGATTACTTGCATGTACCACGGATGTACAAATCTTTTGGTGAACAGGCCTTTGTTATAAGAGCCCCAGCAACATGAAATTCGCTATCTGATACAGCAAAATAAGTCAAAACTTAAGATCCTTTAAAAGGGCCATGTCTGACCATCTACAAAGCCCATGTGACTACAAGACATTTCTTTGCTTCCATGTGCCTCCCCTCACCACAGCCTCCATCTGTCTAGAACCTTTCTACATCAGCATATTTTGTTATAGGAATCTAATCTTTGTAAATATATTTTTCCCAATGTTGGAAAGTCTTTTACTCTGTAACAATGTAAACAAAAAGCATTGCTGCTGTATCAGTTCGGGTACAGTGCTCAGATGGTTTACATCTTTCCTAACTGAAAGAACGCAGAGAGTTGTGTTGGGAATTTTTTCCTCTGACCCTTTCTCTCTGCTTTGTGGGGTTCTTCAGGGCTCAGTGCTTTCCCCATGTTGTTTGCAGTGTATATGCTATCCCTCAGAGACATTGTAAGATGGTATGGGCTGAGGTTTCATTGCTATGCTGATGATATCCAGCTCTACCTGTCTTTCGCTCCCAACCAGGCTTGTGCTTTCTCAGTATTTAATAGCTGCCTCACTGAAATCCATGGCTGGATGAATTTGAGCTGGTTAAAGTTGAACGCAGGTAAGACCGAGGTTATGGTGGTGGACCCGGTTCGCAGAATAGAGGGGTTAAGGACTGATCGGCTCTCTGGTTTATTTTTGGGGGTGATCAGATCCCTACCTCTGAACGGGTGCATAACCTGGGAGTGGTACTTGATGACGGGCTGACCCTTCGCTATCAGGTGTCAGCAGTCATAAAGTCTGCATTTTACCATCTCAGGAACATTGCCAGGATGAAACACCTTGTTCTGTCTAGCGATTTACCTGTGTTGGTCCACGCCTTCGTGACCTCTCGCCTTAACTATTGCAACTCCCTGTACATAGGGCTTCCTGGGGTTGATATCCACCGCTTGTAGCTAATGCAGAACGCTGCTGCTAGGTTGTTGACAGGGATGTCAAGAAGGGCACATACTACCCCTGTATTGCGTGATCTGCACTGGCTGCCGATACAGTGGCGGATCACCTTTAAAGTAGGTCTTTTGACCCACAAAGCCCTGCACGGACTTGGCCCTGAATACTTTAAAGAGCCTCCGATTCCCTACAGCCCCATACGACAGCTCCGTTTGGCTGACTAGGGGTTGCTGGAGGTTCCGAGGGTTATTTTAAAATCTTATGGGGCCCAGGCTTTTATGTTTATAGCCCCAACCATTTGGAATTCTCTGCCCCACCAGCTTCTGGAATGCATGACCTTGGGGAGCTTTAAGCGGGAACTTAAGACCAATCTGTGGAGACAAGCTTTTATGGGTTGATGTTCATATTATTATGATTTTTATTTCTGTATTTATTTCTGTGATTTTACTGTTCGCCTGTACAGCGCCTTGGTGCCTGAAAGGCACTTAATAAATAAAATTTTATTATTATTATTATTATTAAGATCTACTATCCAGGCCACCCCTCCAAAGCTATTCCTTAATGTCCCGGAACCGCCTATACCTACTGAAGGCAAGCAAAATAATTGAGACAAAGGCCTTCTACATTGCAGGCCCTACAAGGTACATGAAATTCCCTCCTAGACACTTATTCTCATTCAAGAAAGCCCCAATTCAGCCACTTTCAAAACCCCTTTAACTGCTAACCTCTCACTACTTCTCTTTCTACCCCACCTCTTGCTGAAAACTGCTAGCTATTGTTAGCTATCGTATATAGGCTGCATATGTAAAACTGCATCATATTATCTGGTGGGGGTGTACATGGACCACATTGTATTTCCTGAGTACCATGAATAGTATGAGCTCTTCCCGAATAGGGGGCTATTTGGATTCGGGAACTACTATTTGGTTATTATATCCTCCACCCTTGCTTATTATTCCAGCACACCCACCTCACCCTGGTCAATCAGCAAAAACAGTAAAAACATTTAATCTCTGTCACATTGTCTGCTGCCTGATCCCACATTCCTCCCTCAGCACCCACAATAGTTGTAATATTAGTTTTTTGGTCCCACGGTGGATGACACATTCCTCCTGACTCCATGGACGGACACCATATTCATGAAATAAACTTGTTTCTTTGCCCTACACAAAATATTCCCTTTATGTATTCCCCATTTCCCCACACTCTGTCAGAAATCTTATCCCACTCTCCTCCCCCCAGTACCCAGTTTTATTCTGCAGAAAAGTGACTGGCACAACTCGTCCTCCTCCACAGTCTACCGCCTTCTAATGAATGAATGCTCTTGCTGTCTGTAATAGTACAACCAGATGATCATGTGATCAGCTGGTTTTACAATTACAAACAGTGAGTAAGTGTGGTTTATGAAAAGAAACCCCACACCCTGTCCTGTCATATTACTTACATAATACATGGATGGGACTTTTTCCCATAAAAGTGGTTAGCAGTTAATTCTCTGTATACCCGTTTAGTGCAGCTGCTATTAAAACAAGCATTAACCATCTAAATTTATAAGTTTATTCTATTGATAACAAGGAAATAGGAATTGAGACTATGTCTGGGTGACTGTAATGCTGACTGACCTACTGACCAGGGCTCCAGGGACCATTTAAATCCCCAGCTTATTATGCAGATCACAGGCAGATAACTTGGATGTACTTGGATTTCAGCAAGGCCTTCGACTCGGTACCACACAAGGGACTGATAGGCAACCTGAGCGACCTGAGTGTTAGCGATAGGGTGGTCAGCTAGACTGGTAACTGGCTGAAAAAGAGGAAGCAGAGAGTGGTGGTAAGGGGGGAATTATCAATACCATGAGTGGTCATCAGTGGGGTCCCACAGGGCTCGGTACTGGGACCAATGTTATTCAACAGCGGATATGTCAGCTGGGGTTCACAGTTGGATGAGTATGTTTGCTGATGATACTAAATTGGGTGCAGTGATGGATGGGGGGGACTGCAGAGGGACCTAGAAACCTTGGAGAGGTGGTCAAGGACCTGGCAGCTCGGCTTCAGTGCCAAGTAGTGCAGGATTATGCACTTTGGAAACAGGAATCCTGGATTTAGCTATAAGCTGGGAGGTGTGCAGTTATTGGTATCCGTTGAAAAGAAAGATCTGGGTGTGCTAGCCACAGGCCATATGAATCACTCTGCGCAGTGTAGGAAAGTGGCAGCGAAGGTTAATAGGATGCCGGGGTGTAGAGCAAGGGGAATCACCTCAAGGAGTGAGGAGTTGATCCTGCCACTGTACAGGGCATTGGCGTGGCCTCACTTGGTGTACTGCATGCAGTTCTGGCGTCCATACTTAAAAAAGGACATCAGACTATTGGAGGGAGTACAGAGGAGAGCAACCAAGATGTTGAGTGAGATGAGGGAAAAGCCCTATGAGGTGAGGCTACAGATGCTCAGTATATACTCTCTTGAGGACAGAAGGAACATGGGGATATGACTGAGATATTTAAATACTTGAAGGGCATTAATTGGGCAAGTCATGAGGGTGTGTTTAAAATTAGGAAGGAAGGAAGGAATTACAAGAGGGCATAGTCTAAAGTTGGAGGGGGGAGGTTCAGAAGGGAGATGAAGAAGCACTTTCTCACTTAGAGGGTTGTGACACCATGGAATGCTGTGCCAGAGGAACTGGTTTCGAGGGCATCAGTGGAGGGATTTAAGGAGGGGTGGGATAAATTTAAGGGCAAAATCAAAACAGGGAAGGGTAAAACAGTGGGATCAGTTGGTGGGCAGGGGGCGAGGGGGGCAGCATCAGTGCACAGCACTGAGCTGCACACTTGAGTAGACTTGATTGGCCGTCAGGCCTGTATCTGCTGGCTTCATCGTATGTTTGTATAATGACATAATAGTTACAAAAACCTCTGACAGTTCTATTTAACAGCTCACTAGAAACAAGAGTGGTTCCAAAGGACTGAAGGAGGACTGATGCAGTCCCATTATACAAAAGTGGTAGCAGGGAGGAGGCTGGCAATTATAGGCCAGTCAGCCTGACACTGATGGTGGGAAAGTTAATGGAATCACTGCTGAAGGAAAGGATTGTAGATTATCTTGAATCTACTGAGTTACAAGACCTGAGACAGCATGGGTTCACAGGGGGAAGGCCAAGTCAAATGAATCTGATAGACTTCTTTGATTAGGTGACAAAGGATTTGGATCAAGGCGGAGTAGTGGACATGGTCTACCTAGATTTCAGTAAGACTTTCTACACTGTTCCACAAAGACTAGTAAGCAAACTGGGTAGCTTAGGAGTGGCTCCACAGGTGGTAAAAGAACAAGAAATTGGTTAGGGGATTGGTAACAGAGGGTGGTGGTAAATGGAGTTCACTCCAAGGAAGGGATGTTAACCAGTGGGTGCCGAAGGAATTACTGCTGGGACTAGTCCTCTTTAATGTCATTATAAGTGACATTGCATAAGACCTGGAAAGGATGGTCTGCCTCTTTGCGGATGACACCAAAATCAACAATACGTTGGACATTCGGGGTGGGGGGGTGGAAAGGATAAGCAGAGACCAGTGAAAACTAGAGGAGTTATCAAGGGTATGATAGCTGGGTTTCAATGTGAGAAAATGCCAAATAACGTACTTAGGGCACAGACACCCAAGGGCAGAGTACAAAATAGGTGGACTGGTATTGACAACCACAAGCAGGAAAGAGATCTGGGGGTACTCATATTGGATTACCTAAAGGTGGCCAGGCAGTGGGACAAGGCAGTCGGGAGAGCTAGTGGGATGCTGAGGTGCATAAGGAGGGGTATCACTAGCAGAAAGAAGGAGGTGGTGTTGCCTCTGTATAGACTGCTGGAAAGACCCCACCTAGAGTACTGTCTAATTCTGGAGACCACATCTCCGGAAGGACACAGACAGAGTGGAGGCGGTCCAGAGGAGGGCATCAAAAATGGTGCAGGGTTTACGTCAAAAGCCTCACAAGGTGAGACTAAAGGACCTCAGCATGTACACCCTGGAACAGAGGAGGGAGGAGGGATATGACAGATATCTTTAAATACCTCACAGGGGTAAATAAGGTACAGGAAGGAAGTATTTTTCAGAAGAGAAGGTGCTCAAGAACAAGGGCACATGCTATGAAGCTGGCAGGGGGTAGGCAAGATGTGAAGAAGTGCTTCTTCACAGAAAGAGTGGCAAATTCCTGGAACAGCCTTCCAGCAGAGGTAATGGGGCAAAAACAGTGGTGGGATTCAATAATGCTTGGGATAAGCACAAGGGAATCATAGTGGAAAAGAAGGGGGGGGTGGAGAAAGAGCTGTAGATTGGGCATGGTCTGTGGTAATAGTGTAGGTAGGAAAGAATGGGCAGACTGGAGGGGACAAGCGGCCTTATCTGCCATTGAATTCTATGTTTTGATTGAGTCAGCTTACTGGGATGTTTGTAGCTCCATAGTCAGAAGAGAACCAATCCTAGATCTGATCTTTATTTACTTTTCAAAATCACAGATTTGCTTATGAATCAGCAGTTTAACAATCTTAGATAAGAAGGCCATTACTGAATATTCTGGCCCACTGATGCCATTTTACAAAAATGCCGAATGAAGTGGGATCCCTACCGGTTATCATCAGTAACCTAGAGTTCCATCCTGCAAAGACAGATACTAGTTCTTACACTGGAATCAGATGGGGCTCACCATTTTTAACAGCTTTTGATGTGGGGATATGTGTCTCATTTGAGGCTCTTAAACAACAGTTCCATCTCCCCAATGGGGCACTTTTCAGACACCTCCATATTTAACACTGCCTAACCACTGAGAATACTACAGATAAATTTTCCTGAGATCTTACCAAGAGGGTGGACTTGGTATACTGGGTACCCCATCTACAAACACGATGTGGATATATTTCCATAATGCATAAACTGCTAAGGGATGCTGGAGATGAGAAACTAGGGAAGGTCAGAACCACCTTGGAAGCTGAAATCTGGAATGGTAATCACTGAGGGCAGTTGGACCAAAATATTCGAGAAGGGCTAAAGGACTATGGTGTTTCCCTCTTGGAGTGAATACCAATGGAAGATTTTGGTTACATTTTTCCATACTTCCTCCATCACTGATCATTTTGACGGGAGTGGAACTGATCTATGCTGGAAGGGGTGCCACTCTAGAGGGACCATTAGCACATATTTTGGGACTTTCCACACTGTGCACTGATACAGGGCTACTGGAGCGGCATCCATTCTGAGCTGGACCAGATATTTGAGGGGAGTCAGGTAGTACTGCTGAATTTCCAAAACTTAGTCCTGGGCCTTCCTGTCTCTGGAATAGGGATGCCCAGATAATGTGATCTCCTCCACCCCATGTGTATGTTGCAAGTGAAAGGTATCATAATGCAATGGTTACAGCTGACAAAATAGAGTACATGTCATTCAGATGAAGTGGATAATGGCAGATCTCCACCTTACCTGGGAGAAACACCTGGAGAAATGGAAGTGGTATCATAAATATATGACTCCATTGCTTGAGGATTGGGGAGAGGAGAGTGAATAGAAGATTCCGGAAGAGGCTGTGGAGTCAAAAACAGTGGTTGAATTTGAGCATGCATGGGACAGTCATAAGGCAATTCTAGGAGGTGGGGGTAGGAAGAAGTAGGCTGCTGGTTAATTAGGATCTGCAGCTTATCCATTAGGTAGGGAAATAGGCAGACTGGGTGGGCCAAGCGGTCCTTACCTGCCATCAAATTCTATGAGGTGTACTGTATATGGTGCGGGAAAGTTTCTTCCTTGGGTGCAGACTGAGTTCTGAGAGGGTGGTCCTTAGTAGGCCCTTATTGCCCACCTTTCTCTCTTCCCATGCTATTGCCTTCCCCAGTATGATTTGCCCCTGCCCTCACCCAATATAAGACAGGACCCCTATATAATGAGACAGGCACATAACCGCATAATCCTATTTATTTTTGTAATGAAATTAATACATAAACAACATTTGTGTTTAAAATGTTTTTATTGAAATTTATCTTAAATTGGTTTCTTATGTCAGTATGGACTGCATTTAATGTTGCTGTCTAATGTAATAATGAAGGTCATTCAACTTTCATTTCCTTATTGACTTTATAAACTGCTTGTATGGATTCTGGGAACTCAAGTTATATAAAAAAACAAGGTTGTTACTGCTATAGGGGAACAACAGGTGCAAGGGCGGATTCATGCTAACTGATACTGGATTAGAGATAACTGGGGATGCTACAATAAGAGGAAGTTATCCAATATATCAGAAGTCTTCACATGTACCATTTAAGGCTAGCAGCCTGTGTGCTACTTGATCAAGAGTGATTTGTGAGGAAGAAGTGAACTGTGGAAAGGGTCAGTGGACAAGTGAGGAGATTAGTGTAGCTGCAGTAGTGGTACAGAAGGAGTTGAAGGAGTTTACTGTTTGGAGGTTTTCCTTTTTATTAAAATAAATTACAATCAGACTGTCAACACCTTGCAGTATCACTTAGACAGGAGATAGCAGGGTACCACTACAGACAATCAACACTCCTTTCCACGACCCATGGTTGCCCAAGCCTGGAATCCCCAACCACAAAATCTCAACAGTCGGATTTTGCCCCCTCCCCCTCCCTCCCCGGAGTTTGTTATATTAGTTCCGGGGGGTGCGGGGGACAAAGCCCCCCGAAACACAGAAAAAAATGCAAAATCCCACTGTCGGGATTTTGTGTTCGGGATTCTGGGCTTGGGCGACAGTGGGTTGGAAAAGGAGTTCTGGTTTTTCATAGTAGATCCAATAGCAGAGATCCTGTGACCCTTATGAAATCTTAGGGTCTGACTTAGTGTCAGTGAGGTTTGAATGAAAAAATGTGGCCTTGGCTTTCTGGAACATATATTTGATAGAGTCCAGGATTATCTTGTAACACTGCCATAACAGAAGGCATTGGGCATTTTTTATCCATTTAAAAGGCACAGTGCCTTTTTTCAGTGAATTGTATACCTTGCCGTCCTTTGAGGCATTATAATCTTTTACTCAAAGTTTTGCGGATCAACACATGGCAGCTGTATGTTTCACAAGTGTCAGAAATCAGTAAGGAGTAGATTCACATTAGGAATAAGGTTAAGTCTAGAACAGGATGTGGGGATAAGACTGGATAAAAGGGCAGATTTATCAAGATGTTTCAAACAATCCTGCCTGACGGCACCGCAGTTGTATTTCCGCTTGCGATGCTGGCTACCCGGGTTCAGCAGTGGACCCGGGTGCCAGAGGGCTAACTGGGGGGGTAGTCTGAGCATCTGCCGGACTGCTCAGCTCTCCTCAGGAGGGAGTTCCTTGGCCTGGGGGTGGTCTGACCTCTGGTGTCAGCCAGTACTGCAACCCCAGCACCTGACCAATGGGAGCAACAGACACCGGCTTAAGCCGTGGTGTCATGTGGCATGTCGCGCTCGGGGGGGGGGGCATACAACAAAAAATGTTTATTTTTAAAAATGCCTCTCCCAGGCGCGACATTGGCGTGAGGTCTCTATGGTGGGTCCTTACCTACCGGCAGGCTGGAGTACTTCCCGGGGCACCAACGAAGACTAGATGCCTCTAGAGGGGGAGGTTTCGGAGTGGCCTTCCTGCCACCGTGCCCTGCCTGGGGGGTAAACCAAGGATCCATGGAGGAGCCCCGAGAGCAAAAGTGGCAGTAGCAGGTAAGGTAGCTGGGTGACAGTGTCGGGGCTGGGCAGGGGGAAAAATATAAAGTATTAAAAAAAAAAAAAAAGATGTTTAAAACAATGGCTAAACACAGTTTACGGGGGAAGTTTCATATTTTGAAATGTTCTAATGCTGAAGTCAATGATGTAGGCTCAAAGCCAAGAGAGATAACACAGGCAGTTCAGTACCCATCGGACAGTTAATCCCAAAATGTGCTATGGGTACCATGACAGCTAAAATACAAACAGAAGGACTCCTGAATGGGAACTGTAGTGCCGGTGTTGCTGTAACAGCACTCCACTAAAGGTACACTTAAGGTACTATGTCATTGTAACCTCTGAGCACACCTATGTACTAAAAATGGTAACACAGTACAGCTCTTTACATGAATTTTCTAGGTCTGCCCTAGATGCCGATATCAGACAGCTGACTTCTATAAGTACAGACACCCACTGTGCACTGGTCACGCCCCTCAGCAAGAGGGCCAACCCTTGAAGCGTAGGGGTATTTACAGGTATGGTTAAGGTGCTTTTTTCACTCTATTTTGTGTTTATTTATTTATTTATTTAGCTTTTGTTTACCAGGTAAGCACACTAGACAGTCAAGTGCCTATTTTCAGGTGCGACCCGGGAGTTACAAGGATACAGGCAATAACAGTACAGAGGCTAACAACAAGTTACACAAGGTACAGTCAAAAATACAAGCAATAAAGACCAGCCGAAACAAAGTACAGAGGCTTGGGTCCAACTGTCAGGCATGGTACAGACAGGTATGAGCAAACAACTACAGTCAGGTAACAGGCAGTGAGCAATTTTAATGCAGTTCAATATAAGGCATGACAACCCAGGGAGGGCAGCCAGGGAAAATCAGAACCAGTATCAGCAGCAACAACATTTGTGATATTTATTTATATGTTATTTTGGAATAAGTGCACGCCCACAGCCAGGATTATTTATTGCAGGCACTTCACGGAGGGTAGTACTACAAGGGACAGAGGCAGCTTGATGCTTGTTTTAGGTAACCCCAGAGGGAGGACCTGAAGCAGCTGCGGAAGGGGGCAGTTCTTACCTGAGGAGGTAGGAGGTTCCAGGTTTTTGGGGCAAGAGCCGAAAAGGATCGATCTCCTACAAGGGAGTGAGTCTTAGGGTCCGTAAGTGCCTGGGATTCAGTGGACCTCAGCTGATAGCCAGAGGGGACAGGCTGGAGGAGGTCAGCAAGTGCCGGAGGAGTAGATGATAGGATGATGTTATCTGTAAAGTTGCCAATAACGAAAGAACGATGGTTGCTAGGGGAGAGCCAACCCAGTCTAGAGTAAAGTAGACACCTATGGGTGAGACGAGGGGCTGATAGGGCGGAGCAACATATGTTGTTATATGAGGTGTCCCATTTGGAGAGCCAGGCTTTGGGAGCATTCATGAAGGAGGTAAGCCCATAACAAAGCGAGGGAAGGAAGACCCCTTTTGCCAGGGCAAGTCTGGCAGCTGGGGTGTGGCAACTTTTTTGCTCTGTACGCGAGTCCCAGTTTGCAACTGATGGCCTTACAGGAGTTAAGCACGTGCAGGGAGAGATCTAGTTGTGGGTCGAGAGTCACCCCCAAGTAAAAGACTGGAGAGCAGAGCCCAGGAGGGTGTGATCAACCAGATCAAAGGCCTTGGACAGGTCAATGGAAACAGCCCCCGTGAGTTTGCCTTGATCAGTTGCCATTCTGATTTTGGAGGTGACCTGTGCGAGGGCAGTGGATGTGCCGTGTCCTTTTCGGAACCCGTGCTGCTCAGGGGAGAGAAGGCCATAGGTTTGGAGGAAGAGGGCAATCTGGGATGCCACTACTTTTTCGAGCAGCTTATTAACTGCAGATAGAATCGCTATGGGTCGATAGTGCTTGAGTAATTTGGGATTGCCATGCTTGAGGACAGGGATCACACAGGCCACCTTCCAAATGGCAGGGACAGACCCGATATGAGCTAGGAGTTAAGAATGTGGGAGATCGGACGGGCCAAGAAGGGGGCCCCCAGGTTGAGCAGTTTGGGCACAAGGTTGTCGTGCCCAGCACAGGAGTTGAGGGAGAGACCTACTAGAAGCTTCTGGGTTTCTTTGAAGGAGACAGCCTTAAAGTAGAAGGGAGGGAGAAGAGGATGGGGTGGAGCACCTGGATTAGGACCCAGATCATTAGAAATTGAAGGCATAGAGGTATAATCAGATAGGTCCGAGAACAGGCCATTGAAAGCATTTGCTATCGTTTGGGCATTATTGCAACTGACTCCGTTTATCAGCAGGTCAGGAACCTGCTGGCAGGCCAGACCGTTTATGGTGTGCTTTATAGTGTGCCAGAAGCTCCTCGGGTTCTTAGCAAACACTTCAAGGGATGATTTGCAGAGATCACTCTTTGCCAAGCGAATCGCCTGTTTGCGTGAATTCCGGGCCAGCATATACCAGGGACCAGTCCTTCAGGCTGAGGTCGGTATGGAAGTTGTTTAAGTCAAAATTTGATTAATCTCTCATCTGTATGACTTTTGGTGGGACCCTGGAATTTAGAACCTTCCAGATACAGTATGTTGGGCAATGGTCCAAGATCGACCATTGAACTATATATATATATATATATATATATATATATATATATATATATATATTATGCAATAATTGGACATAAGCGGAGTGAGATAAATCAGTTTATCTATGTAACTGTGTGTATAAATACAGGTTACTCACCTGTAACAGGAGTTCTAGGAATGGTATATGTTGTTCATCCACACTCATTGGCAGGTATCCTTGCCGCTTTAAATCTTGCCGGAAGGTCTTCAAGCTTGCTCCTCCACCCACCGGGTGGTATAACTCTCGGCTCCGCCCCATGGCGCCAGATCTGGCCCGCTGGAAGCTCAGGTTGAAAGGCCGGGCCGGGAGGCTGGGTAGTGTAGGATGAACAACATATACCATTCCTGGAACTCCTGTTACAGGTGAGTAACCTATATTTCTAGGGACATGGATATGTTGTTCATCCACACTCATTGGCAGACTCCTAGCAGTTCTCCGGGAGGAGGGAGGCAAACCGCACCCCAATACTTACTTGGGAAAGAGAGACTGGAGGACCAGGGCCCCAAACCAGCATATCCAGGCGTGACTCAAGGTCGATGTGGTAGTGGGTAATGAAGGTGTTTGCTGACTTCAGGTAGCAGCCTGCAGATTTCCTGGATAGGGACGTCCCTGGAAGCAGCCACCATTGCAACAGTATGGCGGGTAGAATGAGCTCTTATCCCTCTGGGAGGCTCCATGCCCGCCAACTATACAGAGATCTCTGCAGGAGGTTACCATCTGCTTATCGTCCGGCTTAGCTGCAGGTCTGCCAGATCGCGGCTTCAGCGTGGTGACAAACAGCTGGCGGAACCTCTCCCGAATTTCACCGTGCGCTCCTTATAATAAGCGGCGCCTCTTCTAGGGGTCAGAGTATGGAGCCTATATTCGAGCCTCCGAGGTGTGATTGGGGTAGAACACCGGCAGAGTCAACACCTGGTTAAGGTGAAACTCCGACACCACGCCGGAAGGAATTTGGGTGGGGCGCAGGACAACCTTGTCCCTGTGGAAGACCAGGTAAGGAGACTTCGATGGAAAGCCTGGAGCTCTCCCATCCTTCTGGCTGGACGTGATAGCCACCAGAAAGGCGGTCTTCCACGACAGGTGAGAGAGAGACACACCTGTGCATAGGTTCAGATAAGCGCTCCATGAGCTTTGACCAGTACCAGCAGTAGATCCCACCCGAGGTGGGGTTCCCGCACTGGAGAAATGTAATCAAGGCAGCAGCACGAAAAAGCGCCAGACCACCTTCTCCTGTGCCACCCATTGCTTCCCGGCCCAGCGCCCGGTAAGCAGAGATGGCTACCAGGTGCACCCTTAAATTCGTCGACCTAAGCCCTTGACTAGAAAGGGACCATAAATAGTCCAGATGCTTGCCAAGGAACAGGAGGAAGGGTCCAAGCCCTTGCCCTGACACCAAATGGAAAACCTTTTCCATTTGAAGGCATAACATTTTCTGGTCGACTCTCTGCAGGGACGCCTCAACTACATTGAGGACCTCGTCGGAAAGACCCAAGGCCTGGAACTCTAGCAGCTCAGGAACCAGGCCGTCAGGTGCAGAGATTGAAGGTCGGATGGAACACCTTCCCCTGATTGACTGAGAGCAGGTCCGGACGAGCTGGAAGCTGCAGCGAGTCCTGGAGCTGAGACTGGAGATCTGGGTACCAGAACTGGCGAGGCCAGTCTGGGGCTATCAAGAATCACCTGGCATTGTCCCTCCTCGCCTTGAGAAGCACCTTGTGGATCAAGGAAATGGGGAAAAGGCGTAAAGAGGCCGGGGTTCATTGCCTCGAGGCATCCCCTGCAGCGAGCCCTGCTGAGGGCGCGGCATGGAACAGACTCAGCCGCGTTCTCCTGGGCAAACAGGTCCACCTGAGGTGTGCCCCAAAGGAGAACAGATGCTGTACCTCGACGGGAGAGACCACTTTCGTGGGATGCAGCCCCTATCCGGCTCAGGGCATCGGCCAGGGTGTTGGAGGCTCCTGCCACGTGAATGGCTGAGAGATCCGCCTCCAGGCTGCATGCAGTGACCAAACGCGGAGAGCTTCCTTGCATAGAAGCATGGGCGCGTCCCGCCTGGCGGTTTAGATAATACATGGTCGTGGTATTGTCCGTCTGGACTTGGACCACTTGACCCGGAGGAGCGGACAAAGCGGTGAGAGCTAGGCGGACTCGCTCGGAGCTCAACAGTTGATGTGGCATCGGGACTCCTTGGGGACCAGAGGCCATGAGCTGATGTTCCCCAGATGGGCACCCCAACCCATCAGAGAGGCATCGGTCGATAGAGACCGTCGGCTCAGGGCGGACGAACAGGATGCCCTCCTGCAAATGATCTGGAGCGGTCCACCACTGGGCGTTCCACATCCATGTCACCGGCACAAGCTGGTCAAGGGATCGCAGGCGTTGTGACCACTGTGTGGCCAGTCCCACTGAAGGGACGCATGTTTGGCAGACTAGCGGACCCACGCTAGTGCAGGCCGCCATGAGACCCAGGAGGCGCAGGAAGTCCCGGGCGAGGCGCAGTGCCCAACCAGAAATGATCGGGCAAAGGAGGAAAGAACCTCGGCCCTGTCCGTGCGGCGCTCTGGCTCGAAGAGAGTCGAGGCTGGCCCGATGAATAGAATCACCTGCTTATTCTCGGTTCCGACTTGGCCTCGTTGATAAGGAGGCCAGTTGAGAGCAGACCTGGAGGCCAGATCTCTGGACCACTCCGCCTCCTTCCTGGAGGCTGCTATCAGCCAGTCGTCCAGGTAAGGTACACGGACCCCTCAGCGCCGCAGGAATGCTGTCACCACTGCCATGCATTTGGTGAGACCCTGGGAGCTGGAGACAAGCCGAGGGCATGGCTTGGAACTCGAAGAGGATCCTTCCGCTCGAGGCGAAGGAATCTTGGTGAGAGCGGACGGATAGGGACGTGAAAACGCGTCCTGCAAGTCCAGAGAGCAGAACCACACGCGCGTTCCAAGGATGGTATTATCTGAGCCAGAGTGACCATCCTGAAGGTTCGAGACCTTAGGAACTTGTTTAGGTCGTGTGGGTCGAAAATGGGCGCCAGCCCCGTCCGTTGGAACCAGGAGTACCTGGACACAAACCCTGGGTCTGAAGGAGGGTCCCACCTCTCACACCTCCTTCTGGAGGAGGAGGCGATGTCGGCTCGATGAGCCGCCAGTGAGCTGGGGATCCGAAGCCCCGAGGCGACAGCTCTGAAGGGTGGTGCCTGCTCGAATTCCAGAGGCAGGCCTCTTCCCACCACCTCCAAGATCCACCTGTCCGTGGTAACAGCGGACCAGGCGGACGAGATGCGGAGCCGTCCCCAGGGGGACACAGGGGGCAGGTAGCGGGGAATGGGCGACACCCTCAGCCCGTCACTGGGCAGGCTTGGAGGAGGACCGGCCGAGGGACCTCCTGGGCCCTTTCCTTCCTGCCTCCTGTTAGAGGAAGCCGGCGGCTTGGGTTTGGGATGCCAAGGCCGAGCCTGCTGGCCCTGACGTTGCTGGGCCGGGCGCGCCGGGGGCACAGAAGGACGAAAGGGCTTAGGCTGTGGTTTGCGGCCTTTGTCCTTCTGAGCGGAAGAGACCGAGTCCAAGGTGGCATTGGACTTCTCGATCCTCTGCAGGTGACCTTCCACCCCAGGGCCGAAGAGGTCAGTCCCCAAAAAGGGAACATCCGCCAACTTGTGCTGGGTATCCGAGTAAAGGTGGATATCCTCAGCCAACCCATCGACCTATAGCCACTGCGGCCGCCACGATCTGGCACAGGACCCCTATATCCAAAGCAGTCTGGAGCTGCTGTTTGGCCACTGCCTGCCTGGTCCCGCACCTGCTTAACCGTAGTCTGCAGATCGGCGGGAAGATGAGGGATGACCTCATCCAGGGAGCCCAACAGGGCATGAGAAAAATGTGCCATGAGGACGGCCGAGACTGGCCTGGCGAAGGGCGAGAGAGGACACAAGCGTAGACTTTTAGCCCGAGCATAGTCAATTTCTTGGACTCCTTGTCAGGAGGTTTGTCCACATCCCTGGCGTTGCCGCAGCGCGCGAAACTGTCGGTAACCAACCCCTCAGCAGAGGGTGTTCGAAAACCGGACAAGGAACGGTAGGGACGCGCATACTTCCTGGCCATCCTGGCGGAAGGCGCAGGGCAGGAAGCAGGGCGCTGCCAAAGCTCCAGTGCCGGACCCACTATGGCCTCGGCCACCGGAAAGGCCTCCGTCGGAGAATCCCCTCGGTCCAGAATCTCCGTGAGGGGATACCTGGCCCGTTTGGAAACGGGTTCGAGCTCCATCCCGGTGGACTCCGAGATGAGCCGAAGCAGTCCTAGGAAGGACGACGGGCTATCGTCCATTGACTGACCTCCTGAAGACTCCAAGTCCAGTCGCTTGGAGAAAAAGGAGGAATCATCTTCGGACTCGGAAGAGTCCTCGAAGAGCTGCCTCTGGCTGAGCCACCCTTCACCTGCCGAGGTCGGTCGGGAGTGAGGGTAACTGACAGCCGGTGGGGTAGACCCTTGGCTGAGAGATCCTTGGTGGAGCCCCAATTGGTGGCTGTGGGCGGAGGTTCCACCGGAATCGGTGGAGCAGCTGGTTTGGCGGACAACCGGCCTGGGTATAGGCTCCTCGGATAAGTCGGGGGTTGTATGGGCCGTTCGGTGACAGCCACTTAATGGCGGGGAAGCGGGAGTCGGCTTATTCGCCAGACGGAGCTGTTGCAACATAAGGTCCTCGTGCCGTCGGCGTAATTCTGCCGAAGCCTCCCTCATCCGAGAGGAGGGCGAGGCCAGCGGCAACGCCGCTTACCAGCGGTGCGGACCGAGACCGCCTATGATGGTGGGATCGGCTGGACGCGAAGAGTCCGAGACCGAGACCGAGAGTCCCGGAATTTCCGAGGTCGGTGCAGGGAGGTGTTGGCGAACCGGCACTCCCTTGACTCGGATGGTCCATCGAGGGCTCCGGAACCGGAGCTGCAGTGAGCCACGGGATCCTCAACTCCTCCGGGGAACGGGAGAGAGAATCTCGGCTGCTAAAGGCGACAGCCCGTCCAATGGGTGAGAAAATCTCGAACTTCATCGAGTCAGAGTCTCGGTCAACTGACCTGGCCAGGGGACACCGTGAGGCCAGTGGCGAGCGAGCGATGGGCCGAAGCCCGTGATCGGCGGCCCGAGAGGGACCTTTCCCGCTCCCAAGACGCCGACGAAGGGACTTACCCTGTCCCTCTTTTGGACCGAGAATAAGGTCCTGAGCGAAGTCCTTCTCCTTAGTGGAGAGGGACAGACAAAGCTCCTTAAAAGAAGCCGTGTAAGAAGAGGCCCAGGGAAGCGGGATAAATGCGCGGCGAGGAAGATATGGCCGCGCCGCCTCCTCTTGAGGGGCGACCATCCGCTCGAGCTGATCCACGAGCCACGCCGCCCTTGGTTTACCGCCAACGGGCCTCCTTGGACTTCACGGAGAAGCGCTTCTAGGACGGCCCAGTTGCAATCGGGCAGCACGGTCCTCGAGGACGATATTGAGAAAGATGAGCACAGTACGCAAGCCCGCGGGTCGTGCTCAAGGCCTGCAGTAGACACACGTGGAGTGTGGATCTGTCCGAGACATCTTCACCCGCATGGGCATCTCCGAACTGAGTCGATTGTCCATCGTAGCCATGAGGGATAGAAGATCAAGTCTTTTGCAAAATTTATTTTTAAATCCATAAGCGGAGAAATAAGGACCAGTCTCAAGCGCAGAAGCGTTAAGGAGAACCTGAGCTTCCAAAGCGGTAGGAAGATCTCTGGGCGTCAGAGTGGGCCGAGAGTTATCCACCGGGTGGGTGGGAGGAGCAAGCTTGAAGACCTTCCGGCAAGATTTAAAGCGGCAAGGATACCTGCCAATGAGTGTGGATGAACAACATATCCATGTCCCTAGAAATTTATTTATAAGTACAGTTACTATATCACCCTCCATTTATATATACAGTTTCAGTGTCACAGCCCCTGAGCTGCAGAACTAGTTTCTGACATTCTTACAGCCCAAAAAAAAAAAAAATCCTGCTCCCAAGTGCAACCGGGCTCGCAGCCACCACACAACAACATCCAGAATCGAACGTAAAGGTGTTCATGTGATAACAGATGCAAACCGTCCACCGACTGAATCACACCTCAGAAAGCCAGCTGCGATCTAGTAAAACCACAAGTTACTGTTTAGATAATATTAAAGCGTTTAACCGACAAAACCAGAAATGGAGTCCTCTGACCTCAGTCGGAGTTTTGAGCGAGAACTGAGCCAAATACTGACTCAAATGGAAAATGACATGGAGCCCTTAGAGAACCCCAAGGAACCCTCCACATCCGTGTTCACACAGGGCCAACAGCCAAAGCAGCAGCCGACCTCCAGTAGTACAGAAACCAACAATGTACCAGCTAATAAACTACAAAACCCAGTTGATACTGAAGCTTTGAAAACTTCATTGGTAAGGCAAAGAACATGCACACTGCACGTAATACGCAAGCCGACATAGCAATGTTTTGTAAATATCTCCAGGAGAACTTTGCTATAGAAACGCCAGTGAAAGACATCACCCCTACAGAATTTAATCAGGATCATTATCATTATTTTATGACATGCTGTAAGAAAGACAGTAGTCTGTATGAGCCACTGACACTCTGCTCCTTGTTTCAGAGCCTTGAATGTTATCTAAAAAACAAAAGACTATCCACATTCCCTTTCTACATCTCCAGCGTTTGAAAATAACAGGCAAGTTCTACTGAGCAGGCAAAAAACTTAAGAGAGTGAAGGGAAGAGATCTAAACCGATGGCAACAGATGAGTTTACAGACAGTAACAATGACACACTGTGTTCCGAGGGTTTACTAGGACCTGGTACAGCTGAAACACCATGTGGCTTACAGTTAGTTTATTTTTTGGTGTTAGAGGGAATACTGAGATGCATAATGTTAAATGGGGAGACATACAGCTTAAAAGTGATAAGAATGGCAAGTTCTACATACAGTACTGCCAGGAGCGACAGACTAAAACATGCACTGGATCAAACTCCAAAGACTGCAGAAAAATCAAGCCACACACCTACGAATTAGATAGCAACCACAAAACATGCCCAGTCCAAAACTACATTAAGTATAGCCAACAGACCACCACAATCTCCCTCTGAAGATGCTCCATTTTTCCTAGCTGTAAATTACCACGCAACAGAGCATTCAACCGGTTCCATGTGATAACGGTGATTGTGGAATAGCAATCACCCGTTTGAGCAAGTGTACATCGCCAGTAATTTCGGCAATGTACACTCAGCCGAACAACATGGACGCCTGATAGCTATATTATCTACAGGGGGGGGCTGTGCTCCCACACCCTCCTACCAAAGTATTTTCAACTCGGGGGGGGTTAGGGTTTGCAAAACTTAAAAAAAAACAAAAAAAAAACAACCCGACGCAAAAACACGATCACGCCCAGAACTGAATCGGGCTCCCTCCAAATCCCAGCCTGCCACCTACCCACCACAGCATATGGCCATCTCGGCAGCCCACCACTGCACTACACCCCACAAACCCTCCCTCTCCTTCAGCCTGTCGGATGGTGTGGTCCCCACCCCCGGGCACTTGTATACATAGCAACATCCCGTCGCTATATTTGCCTATCCCCCCATATCCAGTCACTACCCTGCCAGGTAGCCCTGTGCACAGGCGCCGTGATTGAGTTGCCCTTTTTGAAAGCACTTAATCGTGTTCGCCTTGTACACGCGATACCATTTGACCAGTGTGTAGTACAAGAATTAAGCTGTTGGAGTGAATAAACTGGGAAATACTGTAAAGAAAGTGATTGAGAAGTCATCAATAATGACAGGAAAAAGTCGGACTAATCACTCCAGACGTAAACATTTAATTCAAAAGCTAACAGATTACGGTGTGGCACCGACTGAAATTATCCAAAAACAGCTGCAAAGCCTAAACGATTATTCTAGAATAAATGAAGTCAAGCAGCAGAAAATTTCAGCCATTCTGAGCTCTGAACCTGGTCCTTCTGATCAACACCAAGATGCGGCAGTAAAACCACGAGCAACTAGAGCTAGTAACTATTCAGACATTCTGGGGACTTGTTTCAACCGACTCAGCATAAATGCGAGAAAAATAACATTCAACATACTGCAAGGTAAAAATATGCAGAAGTAAAATAATAAAATAATTTTAAAAACAACAGTTAGTGAAAAGTTTGTACCATTCTGTCAGCAATATGTCAGATGCCCAAATTAGGTATGCCCCCCCATTCCGGTGGTTTCATTAGATAGGCAGAAATTAAATGAAAGCAAATAAGATCAAAGGTATGTATTTTCAACAGTGTAGTCCCATTTAGAGAGAACGGTGCAATAAGTAAGCGCCCCTTTTCCTTTTCACTTTTCTTTCTATATAGGCAACAAATATGACACTTGTAAGAGAAAATGAGCATAGGTCCTAGCATCTGACAGTGACATCGATTGAGGTAGGCAGAAATCTCTAAAGCACATGGTATTTACGGGATTGTTACAAGCACAAAGCCATTTGGTGAAAGAAACTATATTAGCAATTTTGCATACACAAAAAGAAATGAGCAAAAGATGGTTAGCAGTACAGCTGCATGAATGTTCGAGCAGCTGACAGGTTCAGTATGAGTAAAACCAAATCGGCCCTCCACATAGCCCCATTCAAGCAACATAGAGCAGATGTCTAACAAAAGAGTAATGCATAAACAATCAGGCGTAAAGTGTACCGTGCCATGTTATCCTACTAGTTTTAAACAAATTCCCCTCTTCAAAACAGGGATTACTGCACTAAATTAAAGCTACTGCCACAGCAGAAATCCCTTTTTTTTTCTTGTTAAGTTTCAAAGCGACCAGCCTTCGCTTGAAATTTACAAGGCCTACCTAGCAGTCATGACTTAAAAGAAAAGCTTCGCCTTCACCATGAATTGCAGTTATTGTCTCAACTCATCCACCACCCAAAGCAAAAGAAAGCTTAGTTTAGCTGCAGATAAGTTACCTTTTTTGTGTTTTTGTTCCACCGCAACCAACAGATTAAGAGGCAAAGGGACTCTGCTATGCAGAAAACCAATACATGTCCACCAAGAAATGACAAATGGACAGAAAAAACAAGTACACTGCTGCAGCCACAGTATTGCAAAACAGCACAGTCCATGGACTTGATTGTTGAAATAAAATGAAAAATGGACATAAAAATGGTTTGTTTTTAAAACTGAAAGGCCTTGCCTGTAGTTCAGTGACCAAGCAGCCAGCCACTCCCACTTCCTGAGCTATATAAGCAGTTCCTCTCAGCCTCACTGTGAAGCATTTTGTCTTTGCAGCCGGAGGCTATGTTGGTTTGTCCTCCTAGCTGGTTGGGGCCTACCCCCCCAAGCCTGTGTTTCTCTGCTGGACTTCAGTGTTTGTTTTCCTCCAGCTGTGTGCTTCCCTGTGTTTTGTTTCTTGTTTTTTTTTGTTTTTTTGGGGGCTTTCCCTGTGTTTTGGTTTCCTCTTTTGGGGACTTTTATTTTTAAAACTCCTAGCATACTGCTACTACAGAGCTCATTCTGCTTGCTTTCAGTTACAACTCTCAATTTACTGCACTGCAAATGCAAACCTACTCAGAGCTCATGCTACTGCTTTCAGTTACCTACAACTTCAGCCACTGCTGCTGACTGTTTAATTACTACTGCACCCAGTGCCTGTGTTTTAACACTGTACTTCATTTAACTACTGCTGTACAGGCCCACTTGCTTCCCGCTGCTGCACTGTTTACACTCATTCCTATTCTACCTTGTTTACTCTGAGGTTAGCTGAAGCTCCTGCTAAGGCTATTAAACTAGCTTTTATATCTGCATGTTGTTCTCTGCCTTTCATCGCTTCCTTGTTTGTCCTACAGCAGGGACTGGGAGGTGTTTGGGGGGTCGTGGCCTCTGTGGTTAATTAATTTTGTCTAATCCTGTCTTCGCTGCCGAAAATCCTCAGAGTTTGTCACTTTGATTTGGCTATTCATGTCTGGCTGGCTTGTCCCTAACTCAGTGCTGTTTACTTGCTATACAGTTGTTATGCAGGTCCACCTGTTACTACTACTACTGCTTACTGACCTATCAGGTTCCCATTTGCTTACGCAACCATTGCTCCTTGCTTATGCAAACCATTGCTTTATGCCTAGTGCCATCCCCATGGCTTTGCCTGGGATTCTACTGCTCTCAATCTGCATCCGACCTTGCAAGGTCTCAGCACTCAATGCTCATTACAATCTCAGCACGCCATGCTCATTCAGCTCACCAGCTTTACAGCTCTCAATCAATTCTGGGGCATGCCAACCATTCTAATCTGGCGCAGGTTCCTGCAGCAGACGGTCTCGCTCTGCATTTAGTCCGCATCATCGAGCGTGTCAAACTTGGGGCGGGATCCTTCACACCTGGCCCATAGCTGGGAATGTCCTCGCCCCAGGCTTGGCTTTACTGCCTGCTACACGACAACAGCTCCTGGTATAGAATTTAAGACTAACGGTGAAGGATGGTTACGACGATCTCCTTTGGCTCTAGTGTTCCACTATAACGGTTGGCCATTGACTTTAGTGGTTTCCCTAGCAAGGCACCTTCACCGCATTCTCCCCACAACTACCTCTGGTTCACCTGGTTTGATTTAGGGCGGGTAGGCCAGGTGAGTGCCTCAGCAGTTGTGGCTCTCCTCCTGCACCTTGGATGCTCGTATTGTTGCAGAGTTTTCTCGCAACCTTCCACGACGTTCCCGCTAGAGGGTTTGAGTGAGAGCCTTCCTCCAAATTGGAATATTTCCACCTCCCTTTAATTGGGGTTTCCAAATTGCAGCTGCAGAGACATCACTAAATACATTTTCCCAAGCCTGGAGGGAAGGTTACCTAGGCCTTGGATCCCCAGAGATTTCCTCCTCATGGTGGGGGGTTCTCTCCTCCGTTACCTTAGGTCGTAACACTTGGTTAACACAGTTGTTTCCCCTAGTTTCCTTAGGTAGGTTCCGTTGTTGGATGGAGATGGAGGATGTCCTGCCGTTCCCATACAAGCCATCAATATTCTTCTCTACTACTATGTTGCAGTTACTGCTTCTACATCACTGTTACTGCTTGCTCTTACGCATCATGTTGCCTCCTTTTGGGGATGATACTACATTTCTTTTGGGGATTCCTAAGGTACCTTTAGCCATGGGAGCCGTCCCGTGGCACCTCTAGGGGTGGAACCCTCTCCAAGAGTTCCTTGCTTTCGTACCCCTACAGGGTGGTAATTCCTCTGGAATAGAGAGTGTGAATGGCCACAACCAAACTAATACAGCTACATAAGCATAACACTATACTGACTGTGTAGGTCAGTGAATTGAAAGGCTTTGCCTGTAGTTTGGTGACCAAGCAGCCAGCCACTCCCACTTCTGAGCTATATAAGCAGTTCCTCTCAGCCTCACTGTGAAGCATTTTGTCTTTGCCCACCATCCTCCCCTCCTCCTCCAGTGGCAGTGCTCTCTCCTTAGGGGGATTCCTAAGGTACTATTAGCCACGGGAACCGTCCCGTGGCACCTCTAGGGGCGGAACCCTCTCCAAGAGTTCCTTGCTTTCATACTCCTACAGCGTGGTAATTCCTCTGGAATAGAGAGTGCGAACGGCCACAACCAAACTAATACAGTTACATAAGCATAATACTACACTGGCTGCGTAGGTCAGAGAATAATCACTTGGACTGAATAAACAATGAAAAAAAATACATAAAAAATGGTTTTGTTAAATAAAGGTTCTACAGAGACAGTAGGTCATCTAATCTACAGCTTTAAAAAGAGTTCATTTTAGATATAATACTAGTTAGATAGGAATGCTGGTACAAGGAAAAATTGATTACTGTGTGTATTGCAAGAATAAAAACAAACATTTCAGATGTCACAGTTGCAATGTTAGACTAATAAATGTTTTTCTTATGTTTACATACCTGGTTTAGATGGGGTTTTTTTTTTGTGGGGTGGGAAAACATCCAATTATAAACAAACTGTATTCCAATTTGCAGGATAGTCACCAGCCCGACAAAGACAAGACTGCATCCAAAGCCCCCCCACCAAAAAAATAAGTGTAAAAAAATGTCATAGACAATGCCGACTCTTCAAAGTCGTAATCCAAAGGGAATGTCTGACTCTTTAGTGTTGTAATCTGTATAGAGATAACCCAGGAAGGTAAGGCACCACACCCTAAAAACTGACCACAGACAGAGTTCCAAACTAGCCCAGAACGGTAGTCTCTAATATGGTAAGACGAAGTCTCCCATTCCACTGTACCAGCTTAATCAATAGTACGCCATCCACCATTCATCGCAGAGGTATCCCCAAAAGTCCATAGTCCTTCAGTAAATCCATCAGCAAATTTCCATCGCCATCGACTGGTGGCCTTAAATTATGACGCCACTGCTGAAAAATCAATGCATGCCGAACTAGGCCGAACTCCACCACCTCCGTTATGAATTACTGAGCTTCCCAACAAGCATTCCAAGCACATGGCCTTCCCATGCGATCCTCCTCTGTCTAAAAGCATGCCGTCACCGCTCCTTCAGCAAACCAGGCAATAGCTATGTCCTTAGGAGCCAGGCATACAGATGAAGGGACTTGAGTTTGGGATGGACCAGGGTCCCCTGAGCCTGCGTTAACAGATTCCTGCAGAGGGGCAGAGGGACCAGAGGTTCCCCAGCTAACTGTTGCAGCCATGGAAACTATATCTGCCATGGCCAGAATGGAGCTACCAGGATCATGCTGACCCCCTCCATATCAGAGGAAATAGAAGGAAGGTGTAAAGAAACCTCCCACTCTAGAAGAGGGACAACACGTCTCACCAGAAAATTCCAGGTCCTGAATCTAGCGAGCAGAAACTGGGCAGTTTTTTGCATTGAGTGGGGACACAAAAAGGTCTAACCCCATCTGGCGAACAGATCTTCTGCGATGGATGAGAGAAGTTCCCATTCATGCATGACGAACTGAGTCTGACTGAGGCTGTCCGCCAGGGTGTTTAGCACACCTAGAACATGGACTGTCGAGAGAACCAGACTGTGGTCTAGCACTCAGTACCACACTCTCATGGCCTCCCTGCATAGGGGATATGAATGTGCCCCCCCCCCAAGTTTGTTGCTATAGTAGACAACATTGAGGTTGTTGGACTGGATCAACAGCTGACTCAGAAGCAGATTGTTCTGAAAGGCCTGCATGGCATACAGGACCACCCGCATCTCTAGGACATCGATATGCAAGGAGGTTTTGATCTGGGACCAAAGGCCCCGAGTTTGAAAGGGGTCTAGATGCACCCCCCCATCTGAACTGGAGGCATCCGTGGTGAAGATCTATTTGGGGGGAATCTGGAATGGAACCCCTTGCAACAGGGTCAGTGGGTCCATCCACTATTGGAGCGCTTTTCGGACCACGGAAGAGACCAGCATTAACTCTCTAACTCATCCATGCATTGGTTCATTAACTCTCTAACTCATCCATGCATGTGCAGCCCGGCCAGTGGAAATGTGGAATGGCTGCAGCCATCAATCCCAACAGCCTCAAGTATACCCTTCTAGGAACATAATGGCTCTGGGGGACCTCTCCAGCCTGGGTGATAATGCACCCTGTTCTGTTCTGAGGCAGGAAGGACTTTCTCTGCACCAAGTCCAGAACCACCCCTGTATATTGCAGCCTTTGGGATGAGGTTAGGACCAACCTGGGCAAGCTGATGGTGATGCCCAGGGATAGAAACAATTGAAGGGTTCTCTCCAGAGTCCGAAAAAGCTGGTCTCTGGATGGGGCCTTTAGGAGCCAATCTTCCAGACAGAGGAAAACGTATAGCCCTTTCCTTCTGAGAGCTGCAGTTACTGCTGCTAAGCACTAGGTAAAGACCCGCAGCACAGACGATAAGCCAAAGAGCAATACTTTGAACTGGTAGTTCTCGTCCTGAAAAAGAAATCGGAGGAATCTCCTGTGTGGTGAAAACACTGAGATATGTAGGTAAGTATCCTGCATGTCCAGGGAGCACAACCAGTCACCTTGCTTGAGAACATGCATCAGGCCTGGTAGGGTTACCATGTGGAATTTTTTGTACTGACATACAGATTTTGGTCCTTGATATCTAATATGGGCCTCAGATCTTCGGTTTTCTTGGGGACCAGAAAGAACCTGGAATAAAATCCGCTGTTTCTTTGGTGCCTGGGCACTGGCTCAATGGCCTTTTTGCGCAGAGGGGACTGTACGTCCTCCCGGAGAACAGACAGATGGGCTGGGGGGTAGGTGGAGGGTACAGGAGGAGTCTCTGGGGAAAGCTCAATAAGTTCCAGAGTATGATCTCTCTCTATTATCTGAAATATCCAGGCATCTGAAGTGATGGCTCTCCATTAATTAAGATTGAGGGAGAACCGACCTCCGATCACTACCTCCTCCTGGTCAGGACCAGAAAGGGGGGGGGGGTCTAGCAAGGAGCCAAGCAGAGGTGGATCCAGCCACTGGGGCAGATCCATCTCCCCTAGGGCACCGGAGAAGGAGGGAGTAGGCAAGGCCTTTCTTTTGCCCTGAGGATGGGAGGCTGCTCCTGACTTGTGGGACACCTTACGAAAGGGATGTCGCCTTCTGCTCCTAGGCTGCGTATGATAGACTGAGTGGACAGACTTAATAGCGCTACCAGATGCCTGTTGGTCATTGATAATGTCCTGAACATCTGGCTCAAATAGCTTGGAGCCATTTAAAAGGAGTGTTAAGCACCTTTTGCTGGACATATGCTGCAAAGCCTGAGGCCCTCAGCCAGGAGTGCCTACCAAGGTAAATGCCTGTGGCAACAGCCCTGGCACCTGTATCCGAAATATCATAGAAGACCCTCAGGAACTTCTTGCTAATATCCTCAGCACTCTGCAAGCATCTGAGAACCTCCTGTTTCTGGGAACAATCAGGAAGGCCATGGCTGTGGCCTTGCCCTTCTTCCAAATAGTATTCTGGTACTTGACCATGTGGGAGAGGTAACTGGCAATCCTCAGTCCAAGGGTGGAGGAGGCATAAACCCTCTTGCCCCAGAGATCAATCTGTAACCCCTAGATGGCGCTATCCCAGGGGCTACTACCCCTGCCTGATTTGCCACTAACAGGTTGAGGGGCCTGGATCCAATGGCGGGTGCCTCCACCCAGAGGTCAGGGTTTGCAATAGTTAAACTAACTTGGTCACAGCCCTCTGGGACACTGCAACCCCCCTTTCTTCCCACTAGTGGCCCACACAATATATCAGAATTACCTTCACAGTATACACTTACCCCCAGGTCTGGTTCCGGCACTGGGACCTCCTGTGAAATGAGATACAGTGCAACAATCACAGTATAGTACTTTAACATAGACAAATACCTCAGGCAGTATAACTTTGCTGAAACAAGCAGCTCTGATTTATTTAGGGGATATAACAAGGACAGGGAAATCAGGTTAATTAGCTTATCACTCTAATAATCTACCTATGGCTCTGTGCACAGGCCTATCCCTATCAGTTACTGTCCCTGGGTACCCAAGCCCTAGTGGCTAGTCCAAACCGTGGCAGCTGGTAGGGCCCTTTCACACAGAGAAAAGGAGAATTAAACAGTCAGCAGTACAGTAATTCCATTTGGATTTAATGTGGCAATTCAACAGGGAGCGACCCTGAATTAGTACTCACGACCTCCAAATAAGATAGGGTCCTTCAATGTCAGCAGGGCTCACTTGAGGTACACAAACCTCTTCACACATCCATATAAAAGAAAGCACTATACCAGGCAGGCTGCATCTGTATCCCGATCGCAATTACTGCACAATACCCGGGAGAACACACAGCAGATTCAGTTCCTGACAGACCGAGTGCAGTTTTCAGCAAGTCCTCCAGTCTTCTACAGGGTGAGCCTGGTTTCTACTCTTCAGAGATCCTTTGATTCTTTTCACAGGACGGATTCAGTCCTAACAAGCTGTTACACAAGCTGCAGACCGAACTCTGGGCCTTACACGTTTTTGACTAAAACTGCACACTGAAAAAGCACAGGGCTCCTTTCTTCTTCACTGCCAAAGCTCAACTGAAACTCCAACCGACAAAACCGGGCACTTCCTTTGAGTTCCTCCCAGTTCTTGACTGGATTGGCTGTCACTCACAATAGACTGCTGCTGTTGGTCCAAAAAGGCACTGAAGTCTAAACTACATCTCCCAGAGTCACTGCCCATACAATCCTCTTGTGGCTGGCTCAGATTATGAGTCCGAGTTCTGATTCGTCCAAGGCACCATTTTAGAGCTAGCTTACCCCACACTGATTGGTCCAGTTCAGCAGTTCAAAACTAGAATGGGGAACTAGCAGACACAGTTCTGACTGCAAAGAAAAGCAGGTTATACAAACTGCAATTTCATTATTACTGTAAATGATTTCTGGCAAACAGTTACATCTTTCAGATAGGTTCCCTTTGCACTCTAGTGACTGCAAAATGGAGTGAATTGGCAGCAGTTTGAGTGGTACTCAATCAAAGAAACACACAGTCCCCCATACAAACTAATTATGTCTGCAAGCAGACAGCTCTTAAAGAGACAGTACCAGAGGTTCTAAAAACACTCACTGATAAATGGCTTAAACGCCAAACACCATTCAGGCTTGGAGCATTCAAGCAAGCTCCTGGAAGTCTTTTGGGAACCCCCATTTGCAGGGGGGTTACAAATCCATTCTCTGTCGGTGGGGAGGGAACTGAGGTGCTTGGGCACCTTCGCTCTATCATGGGCTGCCTTGATAACTACTGAATCGATTTTCCGCTAGGCAGCATAACGCGGCAGCCCCTGGGACACATGATATAACGTATCAGCCCTGCAGGGCATGACTGGCACCATGTCATGTCTGTGCCAGGCTACAGTAGTGGCAATCCTCAGAGCTGGAAGGATAGGAGGAATGACCTTTTGAGGAGATTCTAGGATCTCCAGGAAGTCCAAAAGATCTCTTCTGGTGGCATCCTCCTCCTCTGTATGGAAGCCCAAGACTGAGGACAGCTACTTCATGACACTGAAAAAGGTAGAGTCTTCTGGAGGAGACCTGGGAGTATGCTTGACAGAATCCTTGCTCACTGAAGAGGCAGTGGACCTGTCAGAGGAAGGAGGCTCTTCCTCAGGTAAGATGAGGTCAGGATGGTACTCCTCTATGTCAACCTGCTCCTGCTCAATGTCCGATGATCAAGGGACTGATGATGGTCCACGGGGTGCAGCCCACGGAGGCCAAAGTGGTGTGGACAATGGTGCCATTGATGGCGCGCAGGCAATGCAGGCATATATGCAACTAACTGATGTACCAAGACCGAGGTGAACTTGGTGAAAATGTGGTTAAGGTCAACGACAGTAGACTGCTGTGTTATTGGTGTGTGGGGGGTCAACGGGACAGGGTGCAATGACCTATCCAATGGGCCCTTAGAGCCTGAGGAGCCCCAAAGCCTGAGGTCCTGGAGAAGCATCAGGTCTTGATGGAAAGACTGTCGACAACGAGCCTGAGGCTGACCACCAGCCACCCAGAGCAAGTGGTGGCAGCACTGTCGGTAGGGGTCTGGTAGGAACAGAGACCTAGGGGGCAGCAGGCGTTGGCGCAGCCACAGCCGACGGAGTACCCCCATATGAAGAAGAAGAAGAAGAGGTCTTCAGGGAGCAGGAATGCCACCGGGGGAGCAATCCCGATTTCACTATTTTTTTCCCAACCATTCGTCTCAGGCTTTGGAGGCCCAGGAGCTCAATGAACCTGCCAGCAATTGGGAAGGAGGGACCTTGGAGGATCCCTGCCCAGAAATGGTTACCTGTTGCTCCATCAGGAATCTTCTGAGAGCCTTTTTTCATCACATAAGGGTGATTTGATTAAACTTATGGCAGAGCTCACAGTCCGAGACATCGTGGTGAGGCCCAAGAAAGCTGACACAGAGGGAGTGGTCATCTGAAGAGGCAATCTTCTTTCCACAGTGAAGGAAGAGAGAAGTAGATGGATTAACTCTTGACATAACAAGGTAAAGGAATCTCTTTAGAAAAATAGATTCTAAAAGATTAAGTGTAAATAAATTTGCATGTAAAAATGGTGCGAAACTGTGTCAGAGATTCCGCGGAGAACAACGAGAACAGAGTCGATGGGGGAAAGAACTGAAAAGAGAGCAGGCTGCTCATGCCTTTATAGGGTTGTGACATCGGCGCATGATGTTGCCATGGGTGGCCCCAGTTGTACTGCTGAAAACCTTCCCTGTGGATCCTGCTTCACCGACGGTGAAGTTCCATATGTGTGATCTGATGAATGAGATACCCCCGACGAAGATATAAGGATACAAATATCAGTCCATCAGTTAATGCAACATTCAGGGTCATGGCTAAAGTGACAAAAGTAGGGAAATATGGCTTTAGGGTTTTCGGCCCTAACCACCACCCCCCCACCCCCACCCCCACTGAAGCAAATCAGGGGTGCAGTCTTCCTTGGCACTGTCAACCCTAAAGCTCACCCCATTCTATACACACCACAAATTTACACACCTAATGTGGTGTGCTTTAGGGATGACAACATTAAGGAAGACTGCACCCCTGATTTGTTTCAGGGGTGGGGGTGGGGTTTTATACGGTTTGTGCTCAGGGAATTACTGTTTGTGCTTCCCCCTCTTTTTTTTTCCTTTTTATAAATTGATTTCTAAAGAAGTCCTACTTGGTAAGCAATGACCAAGATCTGTATTTAGGTCTCACTCGCATGCTTAGTTCCATTATTGTATTCATATTTAAAAATTTTGAGGGCAATTATGTCTTTTTGGGGCAAAAATCGTATCACCCGTCACTTGCTTAGTTAAGGATCAATTGATTGGAAAATAAACATTCAAAGTTCTTTACACTTCAAACTTTACTGTTTGAACTGTAATGACTGCAAACAGTAAAAGTCCATGACAGTTCGAACTGCCATAGCTCCCTGGTGTCTAGTTGCACCTCCTACCTGTCGATTTCCAAACCCTGAATACAATAATATATATTCCCCTCGTAGTTTAGTGGTACCTCCCCCCTCCTATATTCTCTGAACGCTGTCCCGTATGGTTTTTTTTTTTTTTTTTTATATTCCCAGTGATCCTTCCCCCTCCCCAGTTCTTCAATCGCCATCCCCGATGTTCGTTTTTTACTCCTTGATAGTCCAGTGGTCCCTTCCCTGTTCTCCAGTTGCCCTCCCCAATGTTCACTGTTATACTCTCTGGTAGTCCAGTTGCCCCCTCTTCTCCAATCGCCATCCTCAATGTTTGTTTTCATATTCCATGGTAGTCTAGTGGTCCCTTCCCCTTCCCCGTTCTCCCACCACCGTCCCATATGCTGTTTTATATTCCCTGGTAGACAAGTAGTCTCTTCCCCCTTCCCCGATGTCCGATCGCCTTCCCTGTATTAAATAAAAATTTCCCTGGGGGGGGGTCTAGTGGTCCCTCTCATGATGTCCGATAACCTTCCCTGTAGCCAAAATTTATTTCCCTGGTAGTCCAGCGGTACCTCCCTGATTCTCTGATCACCATCCCCATGTTACAGGTATTTAATTGGTGGTCCAGTGGTCCATCTGCCCTCCCCACTCTCCGACTGCCCTCTTTGTGCTGCCTTATGTCCCTGGTATCTAGTGGCACCCCCTCCCAAGAAGTGTCTGTTCCTGAAATAAAGAAAAACATCCATTTTTTTCCTGCAAAAAAAAAAAGGGTTCCTTGCCGATCAGCACCTCCACCCCTACCTCCCACTCAGCATTCACCAAACCACACCCCCAATACACCCTCACACACCCTCTCTCACCTGAACAGGTCTCAGGTTCAAGATCCACTCTCCTGATCAAAGACACGTCTTGCTGCTGGAACCGGCAATACGAAAACTGGACTGCAATATGAGAAACTAAGGTGAATGCAGTTCAATGTATTTCAATGTGGGTTTCAATTTTTAGGCATAACTCAGCCATTTATAATTTTCAACATGGCCTTTTGGGGACCCCACCTCATGAACAATATGCTGTCATTCATAACTCCGCCAAAAAGGTGATTTCACGGTCGGCCAGCAAATTCTTTCTGCCCTTGTTTATGAGGTGGGTCCACAAGAAGTCTATGTTGAAAATTTGGAGTCAAATATGTAAAAATGGCAAAGTTATGCCCATTTGTTGCAATTTTGCTATGCATGCTCGTAACTTTGGAAATCGTAAATATTTTGACTCCAAATTTTCAACAGAGCCTTCTTATTACCCCACCACATGTATGTCACAGCCATCATTTTTCAAATCCTGGGCAAAATCTGTTTTCGCACCTGTGGCGTGGAATAGCGCTGCAGTTGCGCGGAATTACGTTTTGGCGGGGATTCGAACATTTTCTGCACCGGGTACATGAGGTGGGGTAATAAGATGGCTATGCTGACAATTTGTTTGCTGTTGTCCTATAAATGGGAGCACAGGGCCCATCCACAGTGACATACGAACATACGAAATTTGCCAGCAGATAAAGGCCTAGAGGTCTATCAAGTCTACTCGAATGTGCAGCTAGCACCCCTTATTCTGCAGCTGCCCCTCCCTTCCACCCTTCCCCTTCATTAACCCTCCCCCTTGTCCTGTCCCATCCTCGTTTGAAGCAGTCCACTGTTCTATTGCATACCACTTCAGCAGGTAACGCATTCCACCCAGCCACCACCCTCTCTGTAAAAAAGTGTCTCCTCATCTCCCTCCTGAACCTTCCTCGCTCCAGTCTCATATCATGGCCCCTGGTGGCCCTCCCCTCCCTTACTTTGAACAGCCCCTCTGTACCCGTCTTGTTTATTCCTTTCGTGTATTTAAAGGTTTCAATCATGTCACCCTGTCTCTCCTCTCCTCCAGTGAGTACATGTTCAACTCCTTCAACCTCCTCTCGTATGATAAGTCCCCCAGCCCCTTGATCATCTTTGTCGCTCTGCGCTGCACCCCTTCAGTAACTTAATGTCCCTCTTCAGATACGGACGCCAGTATTGCACACAGTACCCAGGTGTGGTCTAACTAATGATCTATACAGTGGCAGAATCACCTCCTCCCTCCTCGAGGATATACCCCTTGCAATACAACCCAGCATTTTGTTGGCCTTTGCAGCTGCCTTCCTACATTGTGCCGAGTTGTTCATTGACCCTGCAATGAGCACACCCAGATCCTTCTCCTCCTCTGTCTGAGCTAGCTGCACTCCCCCTAGCTGGTAACTCCTCCTTGGGTTCTTCATCCCAAAATGCAGCACCTTGCACTTTTTGGCATTAAAGCCCAGTTGCCAGGTGTCTGACCAGGTTTCAAGCTTTGCCAGATCATCCTGCAACCCCTGCCATCCCCCTAGGTCATCCACCACCGCGCCTACCTTGGTATCATCAGCAAACAGACTGATCTTGCTCTTGATGTCCCATGATATGTCTGCAATGTATATCCCAAACAACACTGGTCCCAACACTGAGCTCTGTGGAACACCGCTCGCCACTGCCCTTGGATGTGAGAGCTCCCCACCCACCACCACCCTCTGTTGCCTTCCCTGCAGCCAGTTTCCTACCCATCTCACCAGCTTTGCACCCGCCCCTGTGCCTACTAACTTCCTTCCCAGCCTTCCATGTGGCACTGAGTCGAATGCCTTACTGAAGTCCAGATACAAGACATCCACTGCATGGCCCCTGTCCAGCTGCCTAGTTACCCAGTCATAGAACTCGACCAGGTTGGTTTGGCAGGATCTGCTACGTATGAAGCCATGCTGTCTGCTGTCCTGTAGTCCTTTGGCCTCTAGGAGGGCCACCAGCCTCTCCTTCAGGATAGTCTCCTTTAGCTTACCCACGATGGATGTAAGGCTCACTGGTCTGTAGTTTCCTGGTTCATCCTTGGGGCCACTCTTATGGAGGGGCACCACATGAGCCATCCTCCAGTCCGGAGGTACACACCCTGAATGTAGTGAGGCATTAAATAGGTCTGCCAAAGGTCCTGCAAGTTCAGTACATATACACATCTATGTGGGGATGGAAGCACAGGGCCACAAGGGCCCTGCACTCCCACAGGCAAATAAGGATATGATTACTCTATCTCAAAAAAAGTATAGTTACGTGAGAAATTACCATAACAGTACATCTTCAAGAGGAGCTCTTGTAGCAGGCTATTACCATAAGCACTATGCTGCCAGGCACTAGGACCCCATGGAAACTTTCTATCTAGCAGTCTTCAGCGGGGACCGCCCCCCGATGCTGACTCTGTCCCGACGTCAGTCAGTGGTATATCAGGGGCGGTCCCTAGTCTCACCTCAGTTCACCCACTGGAGACCTGCTGGTAAGGCCAGCAGGCGGACTGGGTGGAAGCTTGCAGTAAAAAATGCAGAGACACACCAGGGGGAAGGAGGGAGGGAAAGCAACGCCTGCTGCAAGAGCTCCTCTCGAAGATCTACTGTTACGGTAAATTCTTACATAACTGTACTGTCTTACTTTGAGTGGGAGCTCTTACAGCAGGCTATTACCATAAGGACGGACTCACAAGCAGTCCTGGAAAGGGATTAAAATAGATCTGGGAGGAGGCTGAAGTGCAATAGCTATAAGAAGGCATTAGGACAGAAGGCCTTGAAGGACCGCCAGGCTGAAATTTGCCCTTCTCCTAGAGGCAATGTCCAAGCTGTAGTGCTTAATGAAGGTATGCACTGAGCTCCAGGTAGCTGCTGCACAGATGTCTGAAATGGAGACATTACGTATTGATGCAAAGGAAGTAGCCACTTCCCTGGTGGAATGACCCCTTACCGAGCCCAGAAGGGGTTTGTTGTACTTGTCAAAGCAGAAGACAGTACAACTTACCAGCCACTTAGATAATGCCTGTTTAGACACCGGAGTGCCTTGACAGTGGGGCACAAAGGCCGCAAACAATTGATCCATCTTACGGTGCAGAGCAGTGTGGTTAAGGTAATACCGTAGCACCCTGTGGACATACAAAGTATGCAGGAGAACTTCCCCTCAGTTCGAGTGATTAGGGTAGTACACTGGAAGGTTAATGTCCTGATTTAGAGTGAGCTCGGACACTACCTTATGCAAAAACTTAGGGTTACGGCCCAGTGGCGCTGACGGTTGGTTGAGGCACTGGATGCCACAACTCGCGTGACGCTGGCGACTCAGGTATGGACACAAGCCCGGGGCACCAAGGGCTGGCAGGGGATGGGATCAAGTGTCCGAAGGACTGGTCTACCATCCCTAGGGAAGGATCAAGGGAACCATCGCTCTGTAGCGGGCCCTGGTGACGACCCGGGGGGCACTACCAGAGCGGGGATAAGCAAGGGGTGGAGTGCAGCAGATGTCAGCACGTTGTGCCTGACGTCACTGCATGCTCACACTCCGGGGGGACAGAAATCAGGAGGAAAATGGCAGCACAGGTCCATGGCAGCATGATGGCCGCAGTTTCCCCAGCAGATGAATGCCTGAACCAGAGGTGTGTGCCGGTATTGGTTCTTTGCCAGGAGCGGGGACATGGGGGAGTCCCTTTCGACAGTATAGCTGCATATGACAGCTGGGCATGTCCAACTTCAGGGTTGGAGGTGAAGGAGAAGCGGTGGTTGGAGGTAACCAGGGGCTGTGGCTGCAAGGAGGATAAAAAACAAACAAACAAAAAAACAGGGTTAGTACGTAAGGACACCCTGTCCTTCTGGAAAACTAAATAAGGCTCCTTACACGTCATGGCCTGAAGCTCAGAAACCCTCCAAGCAGAAGTAACAGCAACTAAAAATAACACTTCCTAAGAAAGGAAGCAAAGCTCACATTCCACGGCAGGCTCGAATGGAGGAAGAATAAGTTTTTTGAGCATAAAGAGGAGATCCCAGGGTGGTACAGGATCTCTGATGGGAGGCTTAATGTGTAGTATGCCATGCAAAAACATGCGGGACACATCTAGCTGGGCGAGGGTTTCCCCTCCATAGGTAAGTGGTAAGCAGAAATCGTGGAAAGATGTACATTAATGGAGGAGTAGCTCAAGCTTTGATTTGATAAGGAGAGGAGATACTCTGAGTTCACTGGACAGGTAAGCATGTCCAAGTGACGGAGTGAAGCCCACAGACAAAATCTTTTCTACTTCATGGCGTAAGTGGATCTAGCTGAGGGCTTTCTCATTGCGACCAGAACGTCCGCCACCTCCTCAGAAACCCCATACCTAGATTTAACTAAGTCTGCAGGAGCAAGGCATGAAGATGCAGGGATTTGAGGTCTGGACGGATCAGGGTGCCCTGATTCTGTGATAAAAAGTGCGAGCTCAGCGGCAGCTGTATTGGAGGCTCCACTGCCAGCTGCTGAAGTAGTGGGAACCAAATCTGCTGAGGCCAGTAGGGAGTGATGAGTATCATCTCTGCTCCTTCAGCCTGTAACTTCAGGAGAACCCTCTGAAGAATGGGAAAGGGAGAGAAGGCATACAGAAACCTCCATGTCCAAAGGTGGGACAAAGCGTCTGGCCAAAAAATACCAGGCGCAGGCTCTAGCGAGCAGAAATTGGGCAGTTTGGCAACTCTGGGAGGCCCCATCTGTCGAATAGTTGATCTGCTACCGACTGAAGGAGCTCCCACTCATGAGCCTTGGACCGAGACAGGCTTACGCTGTCAGCCAAGACATTTTGGATGCCTGGAACACGAACATCGGTAAGGTCTAGGTAATGTTCCAGTGCCAAATACCAGACTCTCATCGCCTCCCAGCAAAGGGGGTAAGAATGTGTGCCCCCTTGCTTCTTGAAGTAAAACACTTCTGGCATGTTGTCCATCTGGATGAGAAGAGGGCCTGGTGAAAGATCTGTCTGAAACACCTATAAGGCATTTAGGACTAGTCGCATCTCTAAGATATTGATGTGGAGCAGTTGCTCATCTGGACACCATGTCCCCTGGGTCTGTCAGTTCTACAGGTGAGCACTCCAACCGAGACCGGAGATGTCTGTCATCAAAATCTGTCTTGGGGGGCTTGTACCAGAAGGGTCCCCCTCATACCAGGTTGGAGGGGTCTAGCCACCAGGAAAGAGTCCTTCGGAGTGGGTCGGAGATCCTGACTGGCTGGTCTAGGTCATCTGACCTCTGGTCCCATTGCACCCTGAGTGTCCACTGGGGAACTCTCATGTGGAGGCGGGCCAAGGGAACTGTAGGAATGGCCGCCGCCATGTGCCCCCAGAAGTCTGAGGAAGGTCCTGGCTGGAACCTGGGGAGCCATGGATACCGTCCAGCCTAAACTCTTTAGACAATCTTCCCTGTCTTCTGGGAGAAAGACCATGCCCTGAACTGTGCCCAGGACCGCTCTGATGAAAAGGAGTCGCTGCCTGGGCCATGGGGATGACTTCAGAAGGATCAGAGTGATCCCCAACTCTTGGAAGAGTGTAAAGGTGTCTCCAAGAGTGCAAAGCAGCTGAGCTCTGGAAGGAGCTGCCAGGAGGCAGTCATCTAGGTAGGGGAAGATGTAGTGACCCTGGCATCAGAGAGCTGCAGCCACCACTGCTAGATACTTGAAGACTCGAGGAGCTGAGGTGAGGCCGAACGGTAAGGCTCGAATCTGGTAATGTCTCCCCTGGAAGTGGAACCTCAGAAACATCTGATGGGAAGGAATGCCCCTCATGTGCAGGTAGGCATCCTGCATGTCCAGTGAGCAGAGTCAGTCCCCTTGGTGCAAGAGGGGAATGAGGCCCGGCAGAGTGACCATTCTGAACCACTTGTACTCTACAAAGAGGTTTAGAGAGCTGAGGTCCAGAATGGGCTGAAGGTCTCCGGTCTTTTTTGGACCAGGAAGAAAAACAAGTTACTCACTTGTAACAGTAGTTCTAGGAGTGGTATATGTTGTTCATCCACGCTTATTGTCTTGTCCCTTTCCTCTTTAAATCTTGCGGAAGTCTTCAAGCTGGCTCCTCCCACCCACCCAGGTGGTATAGACCTCGGCTCCGCCCCATGACACCAGCTCTTAGCCCGCTGGCAGCCAGGTTGTGTGCATCCGCAGTTGGGGAGGTCAGGTGGGTCTGTGTGGATGAACAACATATACCACTCCTAGAACTACTGTTACAGGTGAGTAACCTATTTTTCTAGGATCGTGGATATGTTGTTCATCCACACTGTCTGGCAGACTCCTAGCAGTTCTCCAGGAGGAGGGAGTCAAGGTGCACATCCCCTACTTAGGGAACAGAGATTGGAGAACTGAGGTCCCAAAACCAGCATCCCGGCGTGACTCGAGGTCGATTTGGTAGTGGGTAATGAAGGTGTTTGCTGACTTCCAGGTAGCAGCCTGACAGATTTCCTGGATAGGGATGTCTCTGGAAGCAGCCACCGATGCAGCAATAAGGCGGGTAGAATAAGCTTGTATCCCTCTGGGAGACTCCATGCCCGCCTACTCATAGCATAGGCCTATGCATGATGTAATTTGTCTTGCTATGGTCAGGGCCCCGATTTTTCTGCGGCACATCGGAGCAAAGTTCTGCAGCAGGGTTCTCTTTGCTACAGAACTTCATGCAATTAACACCAATTCCCCTCATGCAATTCTTATGCACATTTTACCCTTAATTTTTTCTGTTTTTTTTTTTTGCCATATTCGGACACAATGCACACTGTAACACAGTCATTTTATGGGCGTTTGTCACCAAGTTGTCAACATAGCCAGTTTAAGACCTCTGCTTATGAACAGTATCACTGTGATTTTCTTAATCTGTCCCGAACACTGATTTCGCACACCGACCGCGCCATTGTGCGCTACATGTGCAAAAACACATTTCAGTGAGATGAGAAAAATGACAGTAGTACTGTTCATAAGGAGGTGTGGTAAAATGGCAATACTGAAAATCTGAAGTGAAAATATTAAAAATGCTCGAAGTTACGAGCGTGCGTAGGAACTGCGCAACACACGCTCGTAAAACAGTCATTTTATGGGTGTTTGTCACCAAATTTTCAACATAGCCAGTTTAAGACCTCTGCTCATGAACAGTATCACTGTGATTTTCTTAATCTGTCCTGAACATTGATTTCACATACCTACTGTGCCATTGTGTGCTACATGTGCGAAAACACATTTCGGGTGAGATGTGAAAACTGACAGTTGAACTGTTCATAAGGAGGTGTGGTAAAATGGCAATACTGAAAATCTGGAGTGAAAACATTAAAAATGCTCGAAGTTACAAGCGTGCGTAGGTACTGAGAAAAGCACGCTCATAAAACATTCATTTGGGGGAATATTTTCACCAAATTTTCAACATATGGTTTTTGGGAGCTTACCTCATGAACTGTGACACTGTCATTTTGTTAATCATTCTGGAAAGGTGGTTCCGCGCAGTGACTGCGGAACCACCTTCCGGGACTGATTAATGAAATAACAGTGTCACAGTTCATGAGATGGGGCCCGAAAAACCCCATGTTGAAAATTTGGTGAAAAAATTCCCAGAAATGGCTGCGATATGCACTAAAGTTGAAAAAATCAATTTATGCCGTTATACAGCTAACTGGCATTTCTTCAGTTCGTGGTCTGCTTTGAAGAGTGCAGACATGTTCCCGGTCCACCGAAGATCGTCGCGCTGGGCTCCGGAGGCAAGTATGGGTTGAGGTGGGGTGTGGGAGGTGGGTACACAGAGGGTGGGTGCAGGTTGGGGGCAAAAGAATCAATGAGGGAATTTTTTTTTAGACTCAACGGGACTTTTGCCACGCTGAGGTGGGCTCCCAGCATGGCAACAGGCAGCTTGGGGAGGAAGCCGACGGGGTTGGGCACCCCAATCAGCAACGGAAGCTGCCATGCTGGAATGGGCTCCCAGCATGGCACCAGGCAGCTGGGGCAATGAAGCTGACGGGGACTGGGCACCCTCATCAGCAACAGAAGCTTTGCCACGCTGGGGTGGGCTCCCAGTGTGACACCAGGCAGCTGGGGGGCAGTGAAGCTGACAGGGGATTGGGCACCCCCGTCGGCAACGGAAGCTTTTGCCATGCTGGGGTGGGCTCCCAGCATGGCATACAGACATTTGGGGTGGACAGTGAAGCCGACGGGGGATTGGGCACCCCCGTCGGCAAATGATGTTGTTCTGCGGGCGGCTGTGGGTGATGGCAAATTCCGCGGATATTTCCGCAGTTTGACACACCCGCGGAATCGCGGAAAACTCAGGGCCCTGGCTATGGTCCATTTGGCTGCAGGTCTGCCAGAAGCAGCTTCAGCATGGGTGACAAACAGCTGGCGAACCTCTCCACGAATTTCCGCCGTCCTCTCTTTGTAATAGGAGAGAGCATGTCTCAGGTCCAAAGAATGGAGCCTGTACTCGGCCTCTGAGGTGTAATTAGGGTAGTATAATGGCAGAGTCAACACCTGGTTAAGGTGAGCCTCTGACACCACCTTCGGAAGAAATTTCGGGGTGGGAGCGCAGGACAACCTTGTCCCTGTGGAAGACCAGATAAGGGGAGTCCACCAAAAGTACCTGGAGCTCCCCTGTCCTGGCAGACGTGATAGCCACCGGGAAGGCAATCTTCCATGATGAGTGTGACAGCTCACACTTGTGCATTGGTTCGAATGGCTTGCCCGTGAGCTTTGCCAATACCAGCAGTAGATCCCATGGAGGTGGAGGTTCATGCACAGGAGGGGATATGTTATCCAGGCCTTTGAAAAAAGCACCTGACCACTGTCTCCTGTGCCAATGTCAGCTGACTGGCCCACGCCCGGTAAGCAGAAATGGCTGCCAGGTGCACCCTAAGGCTCAATGACCGTAGACCCCCTTTTGGAGAGATACCAAAGGTAGTCAAGAATATTAGCCACAGAACAGGATAAGGGGTCCAAACCCTTACCCTGACAACAAATGGAAAATCTTTTCCATTTGAAGACATAACATTTCCTGGTCGATTCCTTTCTAGATGCCTCCACCATGGAGTAGACATCTTTGGAAAGACCCAAAGTCTGGAACTCTAGCCACTCCGGTACCAGTCTATGAGGTGCAGGGATAGAAGGTCCGGAGGGAAGACCTTCCCCTGGTTCAGAGATATCAGGTCCAGGTGTGTACAAAGCCACTCCGGGGGCCTGTAGCTGAGGCTGAGGAGCTCTGGATACCAGAACTGGCACGGCCAGTCTGGGGCTACCAGAATCACCTTCGCCTTGTCCCTCCTCACCTTGAGTAACACCTTGAGGATCAAGGAAAAATGGAGGGAAGGCATAGAGGCCTGGGGTCCATGGCCTCGAAAAGACATCCCCCTGCAGTGAACCCTGCTGGTCATGAAACAGCCTCAGCTTGGTGTTTTCCCTGGAGGCAAACAGGTCTACCATTGGTTTGCCCTAATGGGAGAACAGGCTGTAAACTACCTCTGGATGGAGAGACCACTCATGGGATGTCTGGCATATGCGGCTGAGAGCATCCGCCAGCTGGTTCGAGACTCCTGCCACATGGATGGCTAGGAGGTCTGCTTCTAACCGGTTGACAAGGGTCCAGATGCGGAGCTCCTCCTTGCATAGCAGACGGGAGTGTGTGCCGCCCTGTTTGTTGAGGTAGTACATGGCCGTGGTTTTGTCCATCTGGACTTGAACCACTTGACCCCGGAGCTGAGGAGCGAAAAAGCTGACAGTGCCAGTCTGACTGCTCTGAGCTCCAACAGGTTGATGTGGCATCGGGACTCCTCAGGGGTCCAGAGTCCATGGGCCCTGTTGTCCCCCATGTGGGCTCCTCAGCCCATGAGTGGCACCGGTCATGAGGATGACCATCAGCTTGGGGCGGACAAACAGGATCCTTTCCTGCAACTAGTTTGGGGTGGTCCACCATTGGAGAGCATCCCACATCTTCTGGGTTACAGTGATCAGCTGGTCGAGATGACCATGGCACAGAGTCCACAGTGGGCGGCCAGCTCCCACTGGAGGGGGCGCATATGCAACCAGGCCCAACAGACCACTGAGATGCACACCGCCATGTAACCCAGAAGGTGCAGAAAGTCCCGGGCAGGGTGCAGGGTGCAAGTGCCCAACCAGAAATGATTGGGCAAAGGAGGAGAGAACCTCTGCCCTGTCTGCCAGGAGCCGAGCTCTGGCTTGACAAGAGTCAAGCTCTGCCCCAATGAAGCCCATCACCTGAGAAGACATGAGTTCTGACTTGGCCTCACTGATCAGGAGGCCGAGTTGGGAGCAGGTTTGGAGGCCAGATCCCTGGCCCTCTCCACCTCCTGTTGGGTAGAACCTGCAAGGAGCCAATTGTCGAGATAGGGGTAAATTCTGACCCCCTGACACCGGGAGATGGGCTACCACCACTGCAATGCATTTGGTGAAGACCCATGGGGCTGATGACAGGCTGAACGGCATGGCTCGGAACTCGTACAGGGTCCCCTTGACCCTGAAGTGGAGGAACCACTGATGGGACGGACGGATTGGGACGTGAAAGAACACATCCTGCAGGTCCAGTGAACAGAACCATGTTTCCAAGGATGGTATGATCTGGGACAGAGTGACCATCCGAAAGGTGCGTGACCTGAGATATTGATTCAGGTTGTGGAGATCTAGAATGGGGTGCCAGCCCCCCCCCCCATCCACTTGGACACCAGGAATTACCTGGAGACAAAGCCTGGGTCTGCAGATGGATCCGCCATGAGAGCTACTGCCTCCTTGAAGAGGAGCTAAGCGGTGTCGTCTCGAAGAGCTGACTGGGTGCATGCAAAAATCCGTTCTTCCCGAGGGGCTTGGCTTGGCTGGGAGGGTACTGCTCGAATTCTAGAGGCAGTCCCTGACTGACCACTTCAAGAACCCACCTGTCCGAAGTGATAGCTAACCAGGCAGAAAGGAAGGTGGCGGTTGACCCCCCATGGGAAGACCCAGCGTGGGAGTGACAGGAATAGGGGTGGCAGCCTCCACCCTGTCACTGAGCAGGCTTGGAGGAGGAGGAAGCTCCAGGACCTGAGCCTCGGCCTCCTCTGTGGGTCTGCTGGGGTCCAGGCTTGGGCCGAGGGTGCCAAGATTGAGCCTGATGCTGATGCTGCTGTCCTCCCTTAAAGGAGGACTGCTGAACCGCAGGGGAAGAGTGTCGAAAAGGCTTCTTCTTTTTCTCCTGCTGGTTCTTGCCCAAAGAACTCTTAGCAGAAGTGGCATCCAAGGTGGCATTAGACTGCTCTATGTGCTGTAGGTGACCAGCCACTCCTGGGCTGAACAATTCAGTCCCAGGGAAAGGCACATCAGCTAACTTGTACTAAGCATCCGCCGGGAAGAAGGAGAGCCTCAGCCAAGCCCTGCAGTGAGAGGCAACCGCGGTGGCCATCGAGCAGGCACAAGAGTCCCTGATATCCAGGGCCATCTGGAGCTGCTGTTTGGTGACAGCACGGCCCTGATCTTGGACATGTTTGACCATGGTCTGCATGTCCGCGGGGAGATGTGGGAGGACTTCATCCAATGACTCAAGAAGGGCATGGGAGAAGTGTGCCATGATGACGGCCAAACTTGCCTGACGAAGGCCCAAGGAGGACGCCGCACAGACCTTCCGCCCCGAGTGGTCCAAATACTTGGACTCCTTGTTGGGAGGTCAGTCAGTGTCTGTAGAACTGCCAGTATGCCTGAACACAGAGGCGGTCACCGGGCTTTCGGCCGAAGGGTGCTCTGTGAACCCCACAAGAGACCCCATGGACACCATATACTTGCAGGTCATGCGGGCAGACGGTGCTGGACATGAGGCAGGACGTTACCAAAGTTCGAGTGCCAGACCAACAATGACCTCGGCCACAGGAAAGGCATCCGTCGGAGTATCCTCTCTCTTGAGGATGTCCGTGAGGGGGTACTCCGCCTTCTTCTGGATGGGTTCCAGGGGCATCCCTGTGGAATCAGAGATGAGACAAAGGATCCCTTGGAAGGAGGAAGGGCCTTCCTCCCTCCCTGTGCCAATGGATGACTGGTCATTCCCAGGATGAGAGTGAAGCCCAGTGACATCAGAGTCCGAAGAGTCGAGGTTCAGTGGCCTGACGCCCAAATCACCATCAACCTGCCGAGGGTGGTCCGGGGTGACAGTGACCGACAGACGTCAGGGAAGCCCGGTATCTGGTCAGTCCTCTTTGAAAGGAGCCCCTCCCACAGGCTGTTTAGGCAGTGTCTCCACCACTATTGGTGGAGAGACTGGAATAGGCTGAACCGGAGGACGAGCTGGCCCTGCGGGCGGGGGAACCGAAAGCTTCAGTTCCGAGGGGGTCAGCTTTAGTCTAGGAGGCGAGAGCTAAGCAATGGCCAGGGTAGGTGGTGCAGCCGGCTTCTACCTGGACAAAATCAGCTGTTGCCACATAAGGTCCTCGTAGCACTGACGGAGTTTCCGTCGGAGTCTCTCCTCATCCGAGGAGGATGAGGATGACCTGTGGCGTCGCCTCTTTTTGGAGCGCTTATGGATCTTCCTTGGCCAATCGACCAAGGGGGTTCTAGACCTCGACCAAGATCTGGCAGGCCATCTCGATCACTTGGGAGACACCAGAGTGATCAGTGAAACCCGAGGGTCCTGAGCCGGGACCTCGATTGGGACACCAGCAGGCAGGGTCTCCTCATCGGGGAACACAAGGACCGGAGTCCTCTCCAAAGAGTCTTCGGCCATGGCCGGCAACAGAGGGTCAATTGAATCAAGAACAATCTCGACCTCATCGGTCACATCCTTGGTCATCTGGCCAGATGGAAGGTCCATGAAGCCTGCGGCCGAGGAAGCGATCTTGGCCCGAGGTCGAGACCACATGCTCCTGGGACTGAGACCTCTCTCGGTCCCAAGAGCATCTTTGCCAAGATGAAGACGTGCCAGGTTCCTTGTCTCTTTACAAGATCGGGAGGAGTGCTAGCCTGCAGACGCCTCACCCCGAGTGGGGAGAGACTGGCACAACTCCTTAAAGGAACCTGTGAAGGTGGAGCCCAGGTTGAGTGGAACGAAAAAGGTCTGATCAGCCAAAGCGTGGGCGGCTTCTTATTCGAATGCCTTCATGCGTTCCAGCTGCTCAGCAGAATCCGCGGCCGTGGAAACCTCCCACCTAGCCTCGTTGGACTTCACTGGAGGATTCCTTTTCTCCAGTCTCCCCAACTTCAAACGTGCCAAGCGGTTGTCCAGGATATTGGGATGGAAGGCCAAGCAATAGCTGCAGGAAGTGGTGTCATGGCCGACACCTAAGAAGTAGACGCACGTGAGATGGGGATCAGTGCACGACATCTTCTGGCCACAAGGACACCGGCGAAATCCTGGAGAAGATTTGTCTTCCATGATCGAGGATGCAAAAGCGCAATCATTAACTCGAAAAGTTTTAATTTTGGTAAAACCGAAGTTTTGAAAGCCAGGGCCTACAAAATGCGTGAGCACGAGGGAGGCAACATGTATCTTCCAGTGGAAAGGAAGATCTGGCATCATGGGGCGGAGCCGAGGTATATACCACCCAGGTGGGTGGGAGGAGCCAGCTTGAAGACTTCCATCAAGAGTTAAAGGTGAAAGGGACATGCCAATAAGTGTGGATGAACAACATATCCACGATCCTTGAAATGAGAGTAATAGCCCTGCCCCTGTTGTTTTGGGGAGACCGGTTCTATCGCCCACTTCTGCAGAAGGGCCAGGATCTCTCCTTCTATAAAGGGAATGTGAGAAGGAGGATTATGGGAGGACCCTGGTGGCTTGTCTGGAGTGATCTGTAATTCTGGAGTACGTCCTCTCCTGATTAGATCCAGCACCCAGAGGTCTATGGTGATGCTGCTCCATCCCTCTAGACAGACTCCCTATTGCCTCCCCCATGACCTCCGCTGGAGGAGGTGGCAGGTAGCAAGTCATTGGGCAGATCTGGAAACAGGCAGAGAGGGCTGGGAGGTCTTGGGGCCTCTAGAGACTAAGCTCCCAGGAGTCTGGGTTGGTGCTTTCCTCTTGAAGCCTTCCCTCTGCTGGAACTGGTTGCGGGTGTTTTGCCCTGAGGGATTTTGAAAAGGCTGTTTGCGAAAAGGCTTCTGGTTACCCTTGTACATCTTTCAGATGGACCAGATAGCTTTCCTGGAATCCTGGAGATGAAAGATCAGTTTTTCCATCTCCACCCCAAAAAGAATGGAACCCTGGAAGGGAAGGTCCAATATATCTGACTGTAAATCCTGGGAGAATCCAGAGACTCTAATCCAGGAGTGGCATCTAAGGCAAACGCCGGATGTCGCTGCCCTAGAAGCCGTATCTGCAGAGTCGTACGAGACCCTCAGGACATGAGTGTCCAATCCCGACTTAAAAATATCCAGAAGCTCGATTTTCTGAGCTGAGTCTGGCAAGGCCTGAGCAACCTCTAAGCCTTTCTCCCACATCGCATTCTGGTACTGGACCATATATGTGAGAAAGTTCAATGATCTAATAGAACAGGTGGAGGCTGAATCAACTTTCTTGCCAACCTGGTCTAGAAATCTGGACTCTGTGTCGGGAGGCTGCGGACTGAGGTGTTTCAGCTTCTTTGACTTGTCGTGAGCTGCCGTGACAACCACCGACTCCGCCTACGGGTGTTCCACCAGAAAAGGCTCATCTCTCGGCGCCCAGTACGGCCTGTCTGACTTTTTAGAGATCACAGGAGTGGTAGAGGGATGCTTCCAGGTAATGTGGGTGAGATCCTAGAATGTATCCACTAAAGGAGGAATGACCAAGGGCTTTGGCTCCTTCTGCTTCAGGTACTTGGCCAACCTTTGGCACTCTGGTTCCAGATCCTCCATCTCCCATCCACTGGAGGTCTGGACATGCCTCATGACATCCATAAAGGTAGGATCATCAGGAGGTGATCTAGGGGTGTCTTTCTCCTCTAGAGATGCATGTCTTTCCCTCGAAGGAGAACAGTCAGAACCTGAAGTGTTGGAGTCCGAATCGTGACCCCTAGAAGAGGGGGAAGCAGATCTAGAATCTGAAGAAGACCCACACCTCTTAGTGGAATGCCGCCCACTAGAAGACCGGCGATGGCTATAGGACTAGCAATGGCTGTGGGACCGGTGACGGCTGGTGGAGTACAGACGACAGCTATCTGACCTTCATCGGCTGTCTGACTGCTTACGGCTGGAGGAATGACGTCAGTAAGTGTTCGGCGAGTGGGAGCAACGCCAGTGGTGCTGTTCTCTGTGCAAAGTCCTGCAATGGGAGTCAGTGGGACTGTGTGAGTGGCACTTAGCTTTAGGAGTGGATGAGAACTGTTTATCTCCCTGGCCCTGGTCCTTATCCATATACGGAGTCGGGGTAGCATCTGGCTGTAGTGGAAGGCCATCCTGTTTCACCTGGCTGCACCAAAATTGGAAATGTTCCATCAGTTCTGCCTTTGAGAACTGAGGAACCACTGTCTCTGCCGGGGGCGAGGTGTTTGATCGTCCAGCATGGGTGGAGCAATAGGGGAAGAAGTAAGGTCCAGCTGGTCCCTGGGAGACGGAGTAGACCAGTCCCCTTGATCATCAGGTGTAGCAGCGTGTGAGCAAGTAAGGTCCAGAGGTGCTTTGTCCAGCGTACGTCCTTTGGCCAGTACCATCGACGGTCTGGAGCTGTCTGCCTGTCGGTTTGAATGTAGGTGTCTGGGAGACTGAGGTATGGTGAGCCGAAGTCGGTTTAGAGACCGACTCCTGACCCCAGTGCTCTTTAGTCTTACCCGGAGCCCCAGGAGAGACTGACATCAGGACTTTGCACAACAGGACCAAGGTCCCTGCAGAAGACAAAGAGGAGATCCCGACTCTTGAGGCGGAGGGTGACCGCATGGGTGTGGCCTTCACCTGCAGGGTAACCAAGGCCAGTGTAGAAGAACCCAAGCCCTGCTTTCCACTCTCCGACATCAGGGTTTTGGTGGGAGTGGAGGAGTCCTGCCAACCCGAAGAGTGCCGAGAGTGGTGGGAGGAATCATTCAAGCCAGAGTTAGAACTTGAGGACACCTTTTTGTGATGCGGGAACCGGGAGCGTGAACGCCTCTTGGACCTATAGGTCCTTTTCATAGGACTTATGCTGGTCTGTATCTTTTTTCTTTTCTTTGTGCTTCGAGGAATGAGAAGATGAGGCAGACTTCTCGGCTGGTGAGTCCTGCAAGACAGCCAGCTGCTGTTCTAAAATGTGTGCATTTAGTGCCTTAAGATGGCGGATGTGAGTCCGTCTGGTAAAGCCCCTGCAGATGGAACAGGCCTTGGTGTTTTGGTCAGGCCCCAGTCAGAAGACACAGGCCTCATGCTTGTCCTTGGCCAGGATCTGGCAACCGCAGACACACTTGGTCCTCTTCTTCTCAGCAGAAGAAACCAACAACAGCGAAGAAGACATGCAGAGGAGTTTAATGCTAAAGAAAAACAGACTTTTCTTCGAAAAAATAAGAAAATATACTCTAAATTCACTGAAAACACTAGATTAGTTCTAGAAGGCAACCGAAGAGCCGAAGTAGACGGGTCTGCGGCGGGAAAAGAACTGAGGTGGGACTGGGTCCCCGCTAAAGACTGCTAGCTAGAAGGTTTCTGTGGGGTCCTAGTGCCTGGCAGCATAGTCCTTATGGTAATACACAACAGGAAAGGTCTTGGCACACCTAGACTGGACACAAAAAATCTCTCCACATGGAATGAGTTGAATATTACTTATCTTTACTAGTGGAGTGCAAGAAACAGCGGCAGCAGACATAAAGTACATACAATGAGGCAGTATAGCGCAGTGGCTTAAGGCTCTGAGCTGCAAATCTGGTGACATCCAGCAGACCAGACCTGGGTTTGAATCCCACAGCTTTCACTTGCATACTGTGTGACCCTGAGCAAGTCACTTAACTTACCTGTGCTCCCAGGTCGCCCTGTAAAAAGCTTTGCTTAGTGTGCTACTCCTGGCTAAACAACTAAAAAAATGGTAGCAAGAGAAAACTCCTTTATGTATGTTTCACTTGGATAACAGGCTTTGTCAAAGCCTGTGATCAGGGTGAAACGTGCTTGAGGAGTTTTTCCGTGCCTGCATTGTATGAACTTTATGTCTGCCATCGCTGTTTTTTGCACTCCACTAGTAAAGATAAGTAATATTTTACTCATTACGTGTGGAGAGTTTTTTTGCGTCCAGTCTAGGTGTGCCAAGACCTTTCTTGTTGCGTTCTCAAGTTTTGGTCTTAGAGCACCAATATCTCTGTAAGGCTGTATCTCATTGCCTGTCCTTATGGTAATAGCCTGCTGCAAGAGCTCCCACTCGAAGTCAGATCTATAGATGCATGGGAGTGCAGGGCCCTCAAAAAGTAAGGAAATTTTTGCAAAAAAACTATGTTAATGCATTAGTTAGGGTTTAGGATAAAGTGACAAAAATAGGAAAATATGATGTTAGGGTTTCCATGTACCCATTGTACGCACTTATGAAACATACACACCTGTCTCCATCACATCTTAGCTTTTCTGTTACTGCAATGGGGTGAGCGTTAGGGATGACAACCCCAAGAAAGACTCCACCCATCATTTGCTTCAGGGTTGGGGCAAGATTTTAGGGTTGGAAGCCCTAACATCATATTTCCCTACTTTTGTCACTTTATCCTGAACCCTAGCTGATGCATTAATGTTGTTTTTTGCAAAGAATATATGTATTGACTTTTTGTCAGTGGATATTTTTGGCACTTTGGACACTTGATAGCACCTTTGCTATTTCTGCAATAAAATTGTTTCACTGGCCTACACAGCCAGTATAGTGTTATGCTTGTGCAACTGTGTTAGTTTTGTTTTGGCCGCTTGCATTCTCTATTCCAGAGGAATTACCACCCTGTAGGGGTACAAAGGCAAGGAACCCTCAAAAAAGGGTCCCACCCCTAGAAGTATAGTGGGACGGTTCCCATGGCTAAAGGTACCTTAGGAATCCCCCTAAGAAGAGAGTGCTGCCACTGGAGGAGCAGGGGAGGATGGTGGGGCAAAGACAAAATGCTTCACAGTGAGGCTTAGAGGAACTGCTGCTTATATAGCTCAGGAAGTGGGAGTGGCTGGCTGCTTGGCCACCGAACTACAGGCAAGCCTTTCATTTCACTGGCCTACGCAGCCAGTATAGTGTTATGCTTGTGCAACTGTGTTAGTCTGGTTTTGGCTGTTCGCACTCTCTGTTCCAAAGGAATTACCACCCTGTAGGAGTACGAAGGCAAGGAACCCTTGGAGAAGGTTCCACCCCTAGAGGTGTAATGGGACGGTTCCCATGGTTAAAGGTACCTTAGGAATCCCCCCCCGAAAAATGTAGTATCATCCCCCCAAGGAGGTAACATAAGCATATCAGCAAGCAATAACCGTGACATAGGAGTAGTAACTGTAACGTAGTAGTAGAAAAGTATAGGCAGTTTGATAATGCAATGAGATGTTCAGTTGTCATAATGACTGCCCAGGGCTGCGTAGCAAGATACCGATGATTTGCTTAGAGAGTAGGGGATCCCCTAAGGAGAGAAAGAACGGCAGGACACCCTCCACCTGCATCCAACAATGGAACCTACCTAAAGAAACTAAGGGAAACAACTAAGCTAAGTAAGTGTTATGACCTGAGGCAACAGAGGAGAGAAAAAAAAACCCTATGAAGAGGAAATCTCTGGGGATCCAAGGAATAGGTCACCTTCCCTCCATGCTTGGGATAATTTATTTAGTGATGGCTCTGCAGCTGCAATTTGGAAAACCCAATTAAAGGGAGGTGGAAAATATTCCAATTTGGAGGAAGGCTCTCACTCAAATCCTCTAGCGGGAACGCCGTGGAAGGTTGCAAGAAAACTCTGCAACAATACATGCATCCATGGTGCAGAGGCACTCACCTGGCCTACCCGCCCTAAATCAAACCAGGTGAACCAGAGGCAGTCGTAGGGAGGATGCGGTAAAGGTGCCTCGCTAGGGAAACACTATATAGTGGAACACTAGAGCCAAAAGAGATCGTCGTAACCACCCATCACCACTAGTCTTAAATTCTACACCAGGAGCTGCTATCATGTAGCAGGCAGCTAAAGCCCAGCCTGGGGCCAAAACATTCCCAGCTATGGGCCAGGTGAGAAGGATCCCGCCCCAAGTTGGACACGGTCAAGATGCAGACTAAAGCAGAGCGAGACCGTTGGCTGCAGGAATCCTGCACCAGAATAGAATGGCTGGCATTCCCCAGAAAGTAATTGAGAGCTGAAAAGCTGTTGAGCTGAATGTGCACGGCGTGCTGAGATCGTAGTGAGCACTGAGTGCTGAAGCCTTGCAAGGTTGAATGCAGATTGAGTTCAGCAGAATCCCAGGCTGAAGCTGAGGAGATGGTAGTAGGCATGAGACAATGGTTTGCGTAAGCAAGGAGCAATGGTTGCGTAAGCAGAGTGGACCTGCATGTAGGTCAGTAAGCAGTAGAAGTGATAGGAGAACCGTCATAACATATGGTACACCAATTAAACAGCACTGAACTGGGGGCAAGCCAGCCAAACAGGATAGCCAAATCAAGGTGACAAACACTCTGAGGATTTTTGGTAGTGAGGAAGTTTTAATAACAAACTATATTAGCCTCAGCAGCTTAGTTGACTAACCTCAGAGTTGTACTGTAAGTGCAATATAACAGGAGACAATGCTTGAAGCAGGTGTAGCCAGGCAGTGCAATGAAGCTGCAAGTAGAATGAGAGCAGCAATAATCAGCATAGCTAAGGTCAGTAAACTGTGTCAGGTGAAAAGAATTGAGTATGCAACATGGAGCAGCTATGGTTGAGATGAAACACACAGATAATAATTGCAGTTGCACTGCAGTAGTTTAAGCGTGGTGAGCACAGCGTAAAACACAGGCACTAGGTACAATAGTAATTAAACAGTCAGCAGCAGTGGCTGTAGTTTTAGGTAACTGAAAGAAGTAGCATGAGCTTTGCATAGCAGAATGCTAGGAGTTGCTGTGCAAGTAATTTGAAAGTAGCGAGTAAGTAAAGCAAGCAGTATGCTAGGAGCTAGAAACAAAGCCCCTCCAAAAAAAAGACAAAACCAAACAGAGCAAAACAGAAAACGGGGAAAGGCCCCCCTCAAAAAAGAAACATAAAACACAGGGAAGCACACAGCTGGAGGAAAGATACAAACCAGAAGCAGGAAAACAAACACCGAAGTCCAGCAGAGACGCGCAGAAACAGCAGGTGGGGGGGAGGTAGGCCCCAGCCAGCACAGACGACAAACCAACATAACCTCCGGCTGCAAAGAAAAAATGCTTCACAGTGAGGCTTAGAGGAACTGCTTATATAGCTCAGGAAGTGGGAGTGGCTGGCTGCTTGGCCACCGAGCTACAGGCTAGCCTTTCATTTGTTCCTGATGGTTGAAGTGCTCAGTTTCTTTGTTCCTGGGCACTCCCACCCTAAACCTGCTTTATGGCCAAGAAATCCTTGGCATCCAGAGACACCCTCTCTCTCTCTCATTTTGCCTCAATCCAATCATTCTGAGGCATCCAGTAACACCCTCTACCTTATCCTGCCCCAGCTCATATCATTCCATGGTGTCTAGTGACACCCCCACCCTCCCAGCTCCAATCATTCCCTGGCATCCAGTGGCATGCCCTCACCCTATCCATATGCAGCCACCCCTGGCATCCAGGGGCAACCCCTCCCCTCAATCCAAACATTCATGGCATCCAATGGCACACCCTCCTATACACCCTGCACAAATTAAAGCATCCCTGTTAACCAGTGGCACCCCCCTCTGACACCACCCCAAATTTAAGTGTTCTTGGCGTTCAATGTCATCCCCCAGATACTGCCTGGTGTCAAAAAAGGTGTTGGGGGTCTCTTCAGAGATGACACTAAAATATGTGGCAGTGTAACCCCCCTACAAATGGGGGTTCCCAAAAAGTCTTCTTTGAGCTTGCCTAAATGCTCACTGCCAGGCTGGTGTCCTGCATTTTAGCAGTTTAAATGTGACTACCAGAGCTTGTATAGCCTCTGTGTACTGTCTCTTTAAGAGCTGCCTAATTGCAGTTTAAGTAATCTGAGAGAGAGCTCTGTTGAAAGATGTAACTATTTACTGAAAATCATTTAGAGTGATAATGATAATGTAGTTCGTCCAACCTGCTTTCTTTGTAGCAAATACTGTTTTGTTTGTCTCCACTATCTTGGTACTGGACTGCAAATTGGACCAAACAGTACTGGTGGGACCAAAAATGTAGCCAAACTACAGGAGCTGTCTGAATTCAAAATCTGTAGGAACTTCAGTTTGGAGCTTTTTTTGCAACTGAAGGGGGTGCTCTTGCTTTGAGTGACAGCCAAATCAGCCAACCAAATCTTTTGGATCTTGGGGAAGTCCCAGGCTGCTTGCAGTTTTCAGTTAGAACTAAGCTGGAAGCTGAGCAAGAAGGAGCTGAAGTGTTTCTGAGCAGCAATCCTGAGTGTATTCGCATGGGAGAACTCTGAAAAGTCTAAGTCTTTGGCCTGCATGCCCGGTGTGCTGCTCCTGAGAGGGAGAAAAGAGAATTATTTTGGACTAAATCCAAGTTTGTGTGACTAAAGTAAGCTACTGAAGTGGGCCAGGCTCAACCTGAAGAAGACTGAATATTTTTGCTGAATGCGATCGGCCTGTCAGGAGTTCCAGCTACTCCTAAGCTCCCGGTGTGTGCAGAAACTTTGCGATTGTGCCCAGGGAGTGCTTTGCCTGGTACAGTAGAATTCTTGTACATGTAAATGTGCTATGAGCTGCTAGTGGGTTGAGAGTTAGTTCCCCACTGTGTGAACTGTGTTCTGCTTGCTGGAAGCTGTATCCAGCCCAAAACGGACTGCTTCCGAACTTGTCTCCATGCGGTCTTGGCTTTGCCAGACTGGCCCAGCCAGACTACCCACTGCACAGAGAAGCCATCGACGAGAGACCTGCCTGGGGATCACCCCCTGCTCCACGCTTGAACAGGAACGACGCTTCTGCGACTTGTGTGGGCCCTGCTTCTCCTGACTTTCCAGATCAACCACCTGCAGTCTCGATTTTCATCCAGCCTGTGTCAGTCTTGGGTATCGTGAGTAAATACCAGGGTAGCTCCCTACAACAACAGCTTAATCTGAGTGTGCCATCTGATTGTCTGGTTGTTTCATTTCCTTTACGTAACTGAGCCCTCTGGCTCCAGATTACAAATATTGTGTACTGTGTATGTTGTGTTTTCCATCACAGGGCCCCAACCAGCTGCAACCCGGACAACTGTCCTAGCTAGCCTATCTCTTCTCCACCTTGGTACGCAGAGGTGGACTCTGTGGGGACTCAAAGCGCATGCATAACTGCTTGACTGATACAACATTTAAGCTAATTAACCTGATTTTGCCCTTCCCTTGTTCAAGTCCTCTGAATAAATCAGATCTAACTTTTTCTGCATGTAATCTGACTGTGGTTCCAGTTTGTGCTCAAAGTACTGTACTGTTGCTATCTGCTGTGCTTAACCTTGTTTTACAGGGGGTCCCCAGGGTCGAGCCAGAGGAACCAGCCCTGGTGGTAAGTGCAAACAGTGTGGGTACTTGTGTGGTGTACCAGGGGTATTGTGAAAGTGATTATTGTACAGTGTTCAGGCCACTAGAGGGGAAAGGGGGGGGTTACAGTGCCTTGGAGGGCTGTGCCCAGGTTAGCTTGACCACTACCAACCCTGACCTCTGGCTGGAGGCACCCGTTTCAGAACTCAGGCCCCATAACCTGCTACTAGCCAAACAGGCAGGGGTAGTAGCCCTTGGGATAGCGCCACCTAGGCATTACAGCAGGATGGACAATGAAGAAGGGGTTAGAGACATGAACAAAAACTGTAGTCTGGGATTTGGCATCCCAAATACAACGGCAAGAAGTGCAAAGTTATACACATAGGCAAAAGTAATCCTAAACTGGAGTACTTGATGGGAGTTGACCAGCCCTCAGAGGAAAGGGACATTGGGGTTACCATAAGTTACAGCCTCAAGATCACAGCCAAATGCAACAAGTCTTTGGAAAGGCCAACAGCATGCTAGAGTGCAGAGGTAGCGCTTTCTCCAGCAGGAAGAAAACAGGCGATCTTGCCCCTCTACAGATCAAGAGTATGGCCACATATTTCTGGAATCCTCTCCTAAAAAAGGATTGGGATTAAACAGAGTCAGTAGAGAGAAGGGCAATCACAATGACACAAATCAAACCAGGGGAAATCATACAAGAGGAGGCTGAATGGCCTGAACAGGTACACCATGAAGACCAGAAAAGAGGGGAGATGTGATCGAGACATTTACATTTTTAAAGGGGAATCAACAGGGTAGCTTGCCAGTACTTGATCAGGTGCAGCGAGGGGACAATGATAAGGGGGCACAATTATAAGATGGTAAGGGGGAAGTTCAGAAGGGATGTGAGAAAGTACTAATTCATGGACAAGTGAAATAGTTTGCCCAGTCAGGTGATTAATGCTGAGGGAGAAACTGGATTCAAGAGGGGCTAGGATAAACACAAGGGGTTGAAATTTATGTAAGCCCCACAGATTCTCTGACCATCTCTAAATGCAGATGTGGTATAAATAAGAAAAAACTAGAACTAGAGATACAAAATTCACACATATCCCCATACTGCAAAGCATGAAGTCAGTCTTCTGCTGGAGACCCCACAGATCACCACCTGCCTAGGTAGCAAAGCCTTCTCCGAAGTCGCACCTAAACTGTGGAACAGCCTGACCACCACTCTTCGTTCCCTGGATTCGCACCTCTCTTTTAAATCCCACTTCAAAGTGGCATTAATGGAAGCTGCCACTGGTACCTGCTCCCCTGGGTGACCCCCATGCCACACCTTTTCCAATCAACCCCATAAACCTCAGAGGTCTTTTAGTATCTCTGGCATCCTAGCACAACATCATACAAGTTTTCGATATCCGAGTTCAGTCATGCGCAGTAGCACCTAGTGCTCCAAATTTGGGCATGCCCAGTAGCTCTAGGTGCTACTGTACATGACTGAACTCGGAGCTCCGACTTTAATAACAAATTTAAGTACCTTACACTGCTCTGTTTACACTGGGAATTGCTTCTAGAGGTACAGCTAAGAGACCTCTACATGGGACACTTTGTTTTTATTTGGTTTAAATGTGCCTCACTTGTCATTTTTACCAGCATTCCAGAACAGGACAGCATGTCAGGGTCACACTCCGTTTTCCGGTGCCGCGGCACTTTGGTCATAGCCACCCCGGACCAATATTTCAACAAGAAATAACTAATTAAAGGTTAGCTGCAGTCATTTTAAATTATACAGGTTGTTTTAATCAGGCGTTTCTGCATCCCTGGTAATTGCCACCTCAGTTTTGTTCGGTTTTCCTTTAAGACTAAATGTAGCTCTTCCAGATGCACGAGGACAAGGGAGCACTCAATCTTTTTCAAAGGAGAAAGATTCAGAGGAATCCCAAGAAGAACTAGCTCACAGAATGAGTGAACACTTGAACAGGCTTGTAGAGCAAGTGGTGCCAGTCAACACTGTTTCTATTTCAAGTTTAAATTAGATAAGCCCCTTGACGAAATGGGGGTGTCAGGGTATTCCAACTGAGTTTGTCGGGGACAGACAGATCTCGATGGAGCAGTGCTCTTTCATTCACAAGGTTGTGAAGTAGTACAGTATGCACTGCAAGCCCATTGGTCCACAGTGTGGACCAATGGCTTGCAGCACCTACTGTAAACTGTAATTCGGTAGGCAGCCACAGTGGTATGCGGGTGGGTCTGCTGCCCGCAGATGACCGGCATGAGTGCTGGGTGGGCTGGGGGTCCTGTGTGGGTGAGGGAAACCATTGGACTACCAGGGACGATACTACTATGTACTTATGGTCATCGGGGAGTCTGGTGGGAAGGGGGTACCACTGGACTGCCAGGAATATTATGTCAATATATTTACAGCATCTGGGAGTCTGGTGGGGGTACCACTGGCCAGCCAGGGATATTACCTCTATTTCTCTACGGCATTCAGGGAGTCTGGCCGGGGGGGTACCACTGGACTGCCAGGGATAATATTTCAAATTATGTACAGTGTTCAGGGAGTTTGGCAGGGAAGGGAGTACCACTGGACTGCCAGGGATATAATTTCAATTTATTTATGGCATTCAGGGAGTCTGGCGGGGGGGTTACCACTGGACTGCCAAGGATATTGGATCATTACTTTTACGGTGCTCGGAGGGTCTGGATGGGAGGGGGGACCACCAGGAGATGTCTTTTGGGGTCTATCACGGCGCTGGGGGTTATGGGTGGGGAGGGGCTCCTACTACAGTCCCTGGTACAGGGACCGCATGCTGTGCAGGTCGCCAGGTGCATTTCACTAGCCGGCCCTGCACAACACATGCAAATCGAGCCATAATGACATGCAAATGACCCCATTTGTGCCTTGCATGCATAACAGGGCCATTTGCATATCCAGTTCTGAATATCTGGTTATTACGCATGGTGTAGCTACAGTTGTGCTGGCGCATTACCAGTCCTGGTATTGTGACCTGTCTGGAGGATGCACCAGCACATTGTATCTGCACCATGTGCATTATCTGCTATATTGAGAAGAGTTGCACCACGGCACATCTCTTTTAAATGTATCCCTTGGTTGTGCCAGCACACCTCAGTTGTGCTGTGCAACCACTTGCATCATTGCCAGGCGTGGGTCCGAATATCGGGCTTGTTTTTTTTTCGACTTATTTTATTGCCTCCTGCAGCTGGGGGTGTTTACCGATGGTTCCCCCTGCTCCAGCTGGTCTCACAGCTCCTGCACCACTCATCCCCCAAGCTCAACCCCTACCTCCAGTCCACACAGTGGCCGCATTGCGGTGGGTACAAGACCACCACCGCAGAAGCCGGGAGGGGCTCAGGATCCAGGGGGAGCATCCAGGGTTAGAGCGGCCGGTGCTGCCAGCCCTGCCTTCATATGGCTCGCCAAGGTGTTTTTCCAAGTTGGGAACCTCTTACCACCCCAAGCACAGGCATTCAATAGCGCCAATGACGACATCGGGCATACGCCTACACACCGTGCATCAGACGCCACCCGTACCAACCCACAGCTTCAGCCACCTTGCCTGCAACGACTCCCAGCCGCTGTCAGGTGCTAACAAAGCTGCAGCTTCCCCAACCCTCCTCTCCCTCCCGGAGAAGGACAGCAGTCACTAGGATGCTCAATCCTTCTCCATCCCCTCACCGACCCCGACGACCCAAGCTTGCTACAAATTCGAGTCACCGGTGGCAAGAGGTGTGGCGTCCAGTGCCTCAACCCTCAGCGCCACCGGGCCGGCTGAATATCGGGCTTGTGATGTCTAGTTATGACCCTCTACTTATTGCATCACAAGGGTGTGCTGTGCATATACACGGAACACAGACACAAGAGATAAAGAAGCAAATGCCTTCACTGGGATTTGAACCTCAACCACTCAGAAAACCATTCTGCTGTGCTACCAGCTGCACCACCAAGGTAACTAGAAAGAAACCCAGACTTCCAGAAGAGCCATATCCTTTCTCACATTCACAACCTGGTGCTGCACAAATTAATCAACTCTCTAATCGCAAGGGTATGGTGTGCTTATACATGGAACACAGACAGATGAGAGAAAAAAATGAGTGCCATAGCTGGGATTTGAACCCAGACTGCTTAGAATACTATTCTGCTGCACATATTTATTTCTCCTTTCTTTCTCTTTGTGTTTTATATATATTCCGCCACCCTTATGAACAGAGCTGTGCAGCATCAAGTCAGGCATTTGAGAGAGTGTAAGGTGCTTCTGGGAGTCCCAGGTTTCCAGTTGCCTTGGTGGCACAGCTGGTAATGCACCAGAATGGTATTCTGAGCAGCTTGGGTTGAAATCCCAGCTAAGGCATTTCTCTGTCTCTCGCTCTTCTGTCTGTTTATAACACGACAACTTGCTGAAACAGATATTATTCTGATGTCATAAGCAGTGAATTATGACTTTATAGCAGGAAAAGCAGCAGGAACAGATAATGCACATGGGGTCAAAAAGCCATTTTCATATACTGTAAATGTCTTTAGTAATGAACACAGAAATATAGAAACATAGAATTTGACGGCAGATAAGGGACCGCTTGGCCCACCCAGTCTGCCCATTTCCCTACCTAATGGATAAGCTGCAGATCCTAGTTAACCAGCAGCCTACTTCTTCCTACCCCAACCCCCTAGAATTGCCTTATGACTGTCCCATGCATGCTTGAATTCCACCACTGATTTTGACTCCACAACCTCCTCTGGAAGGCTGTTCCATGCATCCACAACCCTCTCTGTGAAAAAATACTTCCTTAAATTACCTCTGAGCCGCCCCATCTTCAAATTGTGGCCTCTTGTTCTTGCACACCTCTTTTTTTGAAAGATGCTACCCTCTTGGACTTTGTTGATTCCCTTGAGGTACTTGAAAGTTTCTATCATGTCCCACCTCTCCCTCCTTTCCTCAAGGCTATACATATTAAGCTCCTTAAGTCTCTCTTCATATGTCTTCTGGTGCAGACCCTGCACCATTTTAGTTGCCCTCCTCTGGACAGCTTCCATCCTGTCTATGTCTTTGTGGAGATTGGGTCTCCAGAACTGCACGCAGTACTCCAGATGGGGTCTCACCAGCTGTCTGTACAGAGGGATAATAACTTCCTGTTTTCTACTGGTGATGCCTCTCCCTATGCATCCCAGTATCCCCCCAGCCCTCCTTGCTGCCCTCTCACATTGCTTGCCCACCTTTAAATCATCTGATATGACTACCCCAGGTCCCTTTCCATTTTTGTTGTTGTTAGTATCTCACCCCATTGTGTACTCTTCCCTGGGTTTTGTTTCCAAGTGCATTACCTTGCACTTCTTAGCATTGAATCTAAGCTGCCATACATTTGACCATTCCACTAACCTTGCCAGTCCCTTCTCATCCTTTCCACCCCACCTTGTGCATCAACTCTGTTGCAGATCTTTGTGTCATCTGCAAAGAGACATACTTTTCCTTCCAGTCCCTCTGCAATGTCGCTTATAAAGACATTGAAGAGGACCAGTTCTAATACTGAACCCTGCGGTACCCCACTAGTAACCTCCCTTTCTTCAGAGTGGACTCCATTTACTATTACTCTCTGTGTCCTATTCTCCAGCCAATTCTTTACCCAGGCTGTCATCTTGGAACCCACTCCCAGGCTGGCTAACTTGCATATTAATCTTTTGTGTGGGACTGTGTCAAATGCCTTGCTAAAATCTAGGTAGGCCATGTCCACAGCCCCTCCCTGATCTACTACTTTGGTCACCCAGTCAAAGAAATCTATCAGATTTGTCTGGCATGACCTTCCCGCTGTGAATCCATGCTGCCTTGGGTCCCTAGCCCTCTAGCCTCTAGATACTCGACAATTCTTTCCTTCAGAAGTGATTCCATCATTTTCCCTACCACTGAGGTTAAACTAACAGGTCTGTAGTTTCCTGCTTCTGCCTTGCTCCCACTTTTGTGAAGGGGAATCACATCTGCCCTCCTCCAGTCCTCGGGTACTATCCCATCCTCCCATGATTTGTTAAAGAGGGTAGTCAGTGGTGTCACTAGTTCTACCCTTAGTTCTTTTAGAATTCTGGGATGAATCCCATCAGGCCCCATTGCTTTGTCCACCTTCAGTTTTAAGAGTTCTTTCAGAACCCTTTCTTCTGTAAATGGGCTGGTATCAACTTCTGTATCCAGAGTGTTTCTACTGTTTGTTTTAGGTACCTCCTCTCCCTTTGTAAATACTGAGCAAAATATTTGTTTAGTATCTCTGCCTTTTCACAGTCACCCTCTGCCCACCCTCCCTCCCTTTATTAAGCCTCACTATCCCTCCTTGGTCTTCCTTCGCCCCTGATGTACCTATTAAAGGTTTTATCCCTTCTAACTGAGTTGGCTATCTTTCCTCGGTTTGGGCCTTTGCTGTTCTGACTGCCTTCCCAGCTTCCTTTTGCTTTAATTGATATAGTTCTCTGTCCTGCTCCTTCTGTGATTCCTTGTACTTCCTGAATGCTTTCTTTTTCTTGAACCTTCACTGCCACTTCCATTGAGAACCATAGTGGTTTCTTACATCATTTCGTTTTGTTTATTTGCTTCACACAAAGGCTTGTTACTTCTGTGATGGCAGTTTTTATTATTCCCCATTGTTCTTCCACCCCTCCTTCCTGCCCATTTGCTAGTACATTCCTTAGGCACTCACCCATTTTGGCAAAGTCAGCCTTCCTAAAGTCCAGTACTTTGCCTTTGTATGGCTTGACTCTATTGCTGTGTTTATTGTGAACCATACTGTTCGATGGTCGTTAGTTCCCAGATGGCTACCCACTTCTACATCTGTGATCCTCTCTTCATCTCCATTTGAGAGAACCAGGTCTAAGATTGCTCCCTCTCGAGTGGGCTCCAATACTAGTTGTCTAAGGCATGCCCCCTGTAGGGCATCTAGAATAACCCCACTCTTCGAAGTGGCTGCTGCAACTGCACTCCAGTTAACATCAGGCATATTCAGATCACCCATCAACAATATCTCCCCTTTCTCTGCCATTCTAAGTATACTTTCTATCATTTCCTTGTCCATTTCTCCCTTGAGGAGGGGTCTGTATACAACCCCCGTGCGGATTGTGGTGCCATTGCCGGTCTCAAATTTACCCACAGTGCTTCTTCTCCTCCCTGTTTTCCCTTTTGTTCTGTTGCTTTGATTCCTTCCCTTATGTAAAGAGCTACTCCTCCTCCTCTTTTACCCTTCCTGTCCCTCCTGTAGATAGTGTATCCTCGTATGTTTACGTCCCAGTCATGGTTTTGTGTATACCATGTTTCTGTGACTGCCATGATATCCAGATGTTCCTCCTCCATCAAGGCCACTAATTCAGGAAGCTTGTTACTTAGACTACGGGCATTGGTACTCATTGCTCTCCATTTCTTGATGGCTTTACCTTCTGTTGCAGCATCCCCCACTGACCTTTCTACCTCGGTCTTTTTCTCATTTAGTACCCTGTTTTGTAGGGAGAGGCTGGGATTTTCCTGCTGCTTATCAGTGCCTCCCCTTGACTAGTTTAAAAGCTTGTCAATGAAGCATTTAAACCGATTGCTCAAAAGACTTGTTCCCTTCCTGGACAGATGCAGACCATCCTGCCAGTATAGGCTGGTGTCCCTCCAGGTGGAACCCCAGTCCCCAATGAAGCCAAACCCCTGTGCTCCACACCATTTCTTCAACCATTCATTAAACTGCATGGTGCAAAGTACCCTCGCCTCACTCATGCCATTGACAGGCAGCACCTCTGAGAAGGATACTGTGTGTGCTAATTGTCTTAGGCCCCTCCCTAATTCTACAAAGTCCTTCTGCACTGCTCTAATCTCATGATGAGCCAAGTCATTTGTCCCTAGGTGGAGAATGACATCCAGCTCAGACTCCTGTGCAGCTGTTCTCGTGATCCTGAGGATGCGTTTCCTGTCCCTCCAAGCCATGGCACCAGGCAGGCACCTTACTTCAGTTTTCCCTGCTCCCCAGTTCTATCCCTAATAATTGAGTCCCACCAGGAGCTGCTTCCTTTCCTGTGGTGTCCTCTGCCTCCTCCTGTGGGTCTCCCTGTGACAGTTGTCCTCAGCCTCCTTAGTCTCCTCTGCGGTGCATCCATAGGGGAGCTATGCCCCAGAATGGTGTATGGATTGTGGAGTGGAACAACTGACTGGGTGTGCCTCTGTTCCACCATCCTCACCCTCCCTGAGCCCACTGTGGTCCAACTGCTGTGCTTTCTACGCAACCTCTGAGGTAGTGGTGGTGGCTCTGGTGCTCCCTGGATGGGGGAGGTTCCCTTCCTACCGTCCAGCGTGGCCTGGGGGAAGGTTCCCTTACTACTGTCCAGTGTGGCCTGAAGACGGGCAACTTCCTCCCTCAAGGTAGAGAGTTGTCTGCAAATAGGGCAGCATCTCAGCCTCCAGAAAGACTCCCGGAAGACTGCTGCCCCACAGCCATTACATTGCACTACTCCCCACATGTTTATCTGCTTTTGTTTTGTGTGTGTGTTTGTGTGTGTGATTGGCGTGTTTTATAGAAATATATATATTATACAATGTGTATGTTTATATTGTCAGTGCAGTGTGCTAGAGAGGATATGACAGTGATATGCACCTTGCACTCTTGAGGAAATGATGTCAGAACCCCAGGTATAAAGGAACTATTTCCAGGGGTGGGTGGGGTGAGGGGTGGGAAGGGTTAGGCCTAAACTGTGCCCTCACCTAAACAATCAGCTAAAGCTCTGACCCACCGCATGCGATGAGTGCCTTCCTGTCAGCAAGATGCCCTACACAACAATTTGACAGAGAAAATACCCTGCTAATCGAACAGAGAAAAATCCAGACATCCAAGTCAGACACAGGTGAACCTCCCCAGCTCCAAAACAGCCTGGTGACTTGTGCCCTGAAAGCAGTCAGCCCCAAAATAAGTCAGCTGTGCTTTAAACTCTTCCTGCACTGAGAATCTTAAGAATTGTAACAAACGTAAGGCTACATCCACCCAAAACAATCGGCTATGATGTAAGGTCTCCCTGACTAGTGAAGACAATTTCCACCACCTGAGGCTGTGTCTGGCATCAAATTACAAACTGCAGCCTTTGCTATTCAAAGTACACAGCCACTTCCAGTAAGTTATTTCCAACTATTTTATTTCCAACTATATTAATGTAAACTGTCAGAATACTAGCAGACAGTCCAGATAGCCACAAAGGAAAACCAAATATGCAGTTATTGCAACCCCTTCTGAAATTGCTCACAAGATAAGTAGTTTTGAAAACCCCCTTCCTGATTTATAAATGAAATTAAACACAAAACAATCCCAATGTAAGACTGTAAAGTAAGGAAAACTTCCCTCAGATGTGAGTAAGAGAGATCAGTTGCAGATTTCTAATCCAATATAGTATATCCCATGCAGCTTCTCAGTTGTTTCAAAGCACAGCCTGTTACACCACTTGAAGAGATGGGCTTCTCTGTCCTGAAACTTTGGTTTTATTTTAATGTTACAAGAGTTCGCACCAGGTCACAATGTCGTATGCTTAATAGCGTACAGCATTATGGAGAATTCTGGACCTCTGCGCACTACAAATTGGACCCCCCCCCCGATTAGAATTTTTAGTGGGGGTGTCCATGGGGGTCAAAGCCCCTCGTAACTGGGGGGTGGTGGTCAGAGCCCCCCACAGAGAAAAAGAAACCAAGTAATCATGCAACGCGATTGTGCCGCATGGCATTCTGCCGGGCGACATACTGACCCCGTGCCCTAGAGTCCTGCCAATGTGACTTGAAACTGATTGGCAAGAAACTGGAAAATCACTTCTGCAAAGAGATGTGTACCTATACCCAGAGGGCGCAGCTAGACACCTACAGTAGTACTATACATTGTGTAGCACTGAGAGTTTGTTCCACAATTAGGAGACAGGCCAGATGTGCAGTAGTAATTTGTATGCAGCAGAATGCTGGGTAGCAATGGAAACAAGGATTTTCGATAGTAAATCACTGTGCTACACCACTTAGTTCCAGGATTGATAATTAGAAAAAATCCTAACAAGGATTATTATGGAAACAGGCAATTATAAAATGCTTCAGGCATACTTCAACACCGGGGAAGGGTTAGAATTAAAAAGAAATGAGAAATATTTCACTAAAATTTAAACAGATTTTATTGCAGTTTGTTCCCTTTCAGTTTTGGGGATTTGTTTTTACATTTACAAGGGCAAAGCACTCTTCAGAGGGATTGGAATGTACCAAGGAAAAAAGGCAAAACGTTTAAGCCTTTGTCCGGGAATGGTAACCAGGGCTCCGCTGTCCTTTTCTCTCAAGAGCTTTAAGAAATACTGCTTAGAGTGCATTTCATGAAAGTTCAAGTGCACTGCAATACTTCCCCCAAGGATATTTCTGCTTATTCAGTCACTCTACCTGACAGCTAGAAAGCAAGCGTGAAACATTATTAGGTTATCCTTGGGAAAGGCTTAAAATTCATCGGGCTAATGTACAACCAGTTTAGCGGAATAAGAAACTAAAGGCACAGAAAATCCACCTATAACCACACTGACATTACCACCAGTCCTATAAGGTTACAGCAACTCGTTTCTGTTCTTCCCATGCCAAATGATGACCTTTAAAGACTTAACCTATACTGTATTTCCATCAGATCAAGTCTTGGTACTTCCCTCTCTGAAAAAGTCCAGGAAGAAATACGGTCCACACCCAAAACTTTAATTGCAAGCTCTGGCAAGTGTGGTCGTACTACTGGGGAGAAAATAAATAAAAAGCCCTGTGATCATTCCTATGAGTCACTTCCAAGCTTTGAACAATTCAAATCAGCAAAGATAATAGTTTTAAAAAGTCCCAGAATACTGGCTGAAGCACACCAGTTGCAAAGAGAACCAGTAACCCTAATCCTGGAGCTCCGGGAATATAAATGTAACCCCCCTGCAAATGGGGGTTCCCAAAAGACTTCCAGGAGCTTGCTTGAATGCTCCAAGCCTGAATGGTGTTTGGCATTTAAGCCATTTATCAGTGAGTGTTTTTAGAACCTCTGGTACTGTCTCTTTAAGAGCTGTCTGCTTGCAGACATAATTAGTTTGTATGGGGGACTGTGTGTTTCTTCTCTGAGTACCACTTGAGCTGCTGCCAATTCACTTCATTTTGCAGTCACTAGAGTGCAAAGGAACCTATGTGAAAGATGTAACTGTTTGCCAGAAATTATTTAGAGTAATAATGAAATTACAGTTTATCTAACTCTTGCTTTGCAGTCAGATCTGTGTCTGCTAGTTCCCATTCTAGTTTTGAACTGCTGAACTGGACCAATCAGTGTGGGGTAAGCTAGCTCTAAAATGGTGCCTTGGACGAATCAGAACTTGGACTCATAATCTGAGCCAGCCACAAGAGGATTGTATGGGCAGTGACTCTGGGAGATGTAGTTTAGACTTCAGTGCCTTTTTGACCAACAGCAGCAGTCTGTTGTGAGTGACAGCCAATCCAGTCAAGAACTGGGAGGAACTCAAAGGAAGTGCCCGTTTTGTCAGTTGGAGTTTCAGTTGAGCTTGGCAGTGAAGAAGGAAGGAGCCCTGTGCTTTTTCAGTGTGCAGTTTTAGTCAAAAACGTGTGTAAGGCCCAGAGTTCCGTCTGCAGCTTGTGTAACAGCTTGTTAGGACTGAATCACCTGTGAAAAGAATCAAAGGATCTCTGAAGAGAAACCAGGCTCACCCTGTAGAAGACTGGAGGAATTGCTGAAAATTGCACTCGGTCTGTCAGGAACTGAATCTGCTGTGTGTTCTCCGGTATTGTGCAGCAATTGCGATGCGATACAGATGCAGCCTGCCTGGTATAGTGCTTTCTTTTATATGGATGTGTGAAGAGGTTTGTACCCTCAAGTGAGCCCTGCTGACATTGAAGGACCCTTATCTTATTTAGAGGTCGTGAGTACTAATTCAGGGTCGCTCCCTGTTGAATTGCCCATTAAATCCAAATGGAATTACTGTACTGCTGACTGTTTAATTCTCCTTTTCTCTGTGTGAAAGGGCCCTACCAGCTGCCACGGGTTTGACTAGCTACTAGGGCTTGGGTACCCAGGGACAGTAACTGATAGGGAGAGGCCTGTGCACAGAGCCATAGGTAGATTATTAGAGTGATAAGCTAATTAACCTGATTTCCCTGTCCCTGTTATATCCCCCAATAAATCAGAGCTGCTTGTTTCAGCAAAGTTATACTGCCTGAGGTATTTGTCTATGTTAAAGTACTGTACTGTGATTGTTGCACTGTATCTCATTTCACAGGAAGTCCCAGTGCCGGAACCAGACCTGGGGGTAGTGTATACTGTGAAGGTAATTCTGATATATTGTGTGGGCCACTAGTGGGAAGAAAAGGGTTGCAGTGTCCCAGAGGGCTGTGACCAAGTTAGTTTAACTATTGCAAACCCTGACCTCTGGGTGGAGGCACCCGCATTGATCCAGGCCCTCAACCTGTTAGTGGCAAATCAGGCAGGGGTAGTAGCCCCTGGGATAGCGCCATCTAGGGGTTACATCTTGGAGGCTCACCGCTGGGATTGTGTGTCCTCTAGTGGCCATATTTACTAACCACTGTTAAGAAAAAATGGGTACCCGACAGAAGTGGCTGTGCACCGGCTGGTGGAGGTGTACTGGGGAGGAGATCGACCCCAAAATGCTATGCTTATCCTGGACATCCCCCTGGTATCAATACGGACACTGTGCAGGGAGTACTTTCCAAGGTGGAAGGTTTACAAAACCCTGTGGTGGTGGGTCGGCATGCTAATCTGCTCACCCACACTTTCCTGGCCCTAGTAGAGTTTAAGGATCCCATAGATAGCTCCAAAGTGCCACAGACCATTACCCCAGAGGGAGCCCTCACTGCTTGGAGAGTGATAACTAAGGACAGTAAAGACCCGGGGGGGAATCAGCCCCCACCACTATCTGAAACTTTTGAGAAGAAATTTGCTGAATGGTTGCTGGGAGAGGGGAAAACTGTGGAGGACTTGAAGAAACTATTCTTGCCACCTGGGGGTGTTCCTCCCCCAACACCCTCTCCTGCTCCAGTGCCCTTAATGGTGGCTGAACCAATGCAGACTCCTATTTCTGCACCTGCCATTAGTCACGACTCTCACCAAGGTTGAGGATCTTCTCTGGCACTCCTCCCACCCCCAAGGGGAGGATGACTGGGAGACCTGGATAGACTATGTTGCCTCCGAGTGCTAGGAATGGCAATGCTCGAAGGCGTAAAGCTAAAGAGGGTTAGTGAGAGCCTCCGAGGTCCTGCCCTGGCTACCATCCGTGCTAAACGGGCCAGTAACCCTGAAGCGACTGCACAGGCCTATCTTGAGGCCTTGGAGAATGTGTATGGAGCCCAGATTCTGATGAGGACCTATGGTGGAGAGTAAGAAATGCACAACAGTACCAAGGGAGTTGTCTGTGTATGTCTCTTGGCTGGAAAATTGTTGCAAGAATGCCTCAGAAAGGGTAGTTTGCCAGCGATTGAACTGACCGAACCAGACTGGACAGAATCCTTAAGTCTGCCCCTTCTCAGAACTGCTGTTGCTTCCACGCCTGGCAAATCGACTGGAATCCCCACCCTCCTATGATGAGTTAATGAGAGAAATCGAGGAGTTGAGAAAGGCGACTCGGGAGGTACCTGCACCAACAGCTGTGGCTACTAATTCGAAAGTGACTGAGGGTGACCCATCATGGAAGTTCAGGGCAGAGGTTGACAGTCAATGAGTGCTCTGACAAGGAAAAAGATATGCCACAATGGGCTAACTGTTGAGAGAGATCCGAATTCAAAAACAGTCCCTTTATGAAGGCCACGCCTGTACGTGGCCCTGACCTATATCCGACTGTATTCACAGGGGTGGGGGTACCCACCCATGTATCTCCTGTTGATAACAGCTCCAAACTCAATTCCTTGACTATGGAAGTGGAGAAACTGACGAGATGTCTCCAAATGCTTATCACTGCAGACAGAGATGGCACCCAGGTTTCCAGTTAGTAATACCCCGCCTCTGGCTCCCAGTGTGGGCGCCGGCCAGCTCAAACTCCATAAAGTATGTTTTGCTATAATTGTGGGAAAGATGGGCACATGAAAAGGGAATGCCAGTCCCCAAAAGACACTGACAAAGTTGCATATAGGCTACAAGGAGAGCTTGAGAAGAAATCAGTGGTTAAGAGGTGCACGACATGATCCCAGTGAGGGCACCAAAATGCTAATCACGTCCTTTGTGGCAAGGTCAGTTGCCCAGGCCCCCCTACGCTTCTCCAGACTGGTCCAGAATAGTGGGTCCCTCCATGGAGACCACTGTAAAGGTGAATGGAGTGTCTACAAGAGCTGTATTAGACAGTGGCTCCAAGTGACAATTATGTTCCAGGATTGGTATCAGAAGCATTTGTCAGACGACTTTACAACCATTAGAAGGACTGCATGTATGGGGGTTAAGGAGAAGGCCTACCCCTATTCCGGTATATCCGAATTTGGCTGTCTTTCCCCCTCGTGGCTGGAGTGGCCGAACAAGTAGAGACCCTAGCCTTAGTGTGTCCCCCACTGGACTGTATGATGGTGTCCTTTGTTGATTGGAACAAATGCTCATATGTTCGAAGGCTGGCACAGTTGTGTTATGAAAACAGGGGTCAAAGACTAGTAGAGCTTTAAGAGTTCCGCTTTAATTAAGAAGGCCTATGAGGCACGAGAGATGCTGAAAACAGAACCAGAGGAACCGGTCGGAATTGTATGGAAGAAGGATCCCGAGTCTCTGATCCTGGCGCCAAATGCCCAGTGTACCTTACAGGGAGAGGTCCGATCAGAAAGGATGTTAAGAATAAAATATTAATGTTGGATGCACCAGGCGATGGAAAATTGCCAGAGGGACTGCTGGTCAAGCTTAGTATTTTGCCCGCTAGAGCCCATGCTTATGCCAGAAGGGTAATGGTCCAAGTTCATAATGTGTCTGAAAGAGACATTCGAGTAAACAGAGGTTGCATCCTGGCTAATTGCATTGTGCAGACACTGCAGTGCTACCCAGCAGCAAGAGTTCAAGGAAGAATGACAGAGTAACGCCTGACTTGTTTGATTTCGCAACTCCCCGCTGCCAGCTGAATGGAAAGTGAGGATCAGTGAGAAGCTTGCCCAGAGACCAGGTGTGTTTTTTTAAAGGAATGGGATGTAGGATGCGGCAAGGAGCTGAGCACAATATCCGCTGCATGACGAAAGACCATTTCGTGAGAGGTCTCGACGCCTGGCACCTGCTGACATAGATGATGTGAGACGGCATCTGCAAGAGATGTTAGCTGCTGGTGTAATACAAGAATCCAGAAGCCCTTATGCTTCCCCATTGTGGTAGTGAGGAAAAGAATGGAACAGTAAGGATGTGTGTGATTATCGCACCTTAAACCGGCGGACTATCCCTGATCAGTACACAATGCCCTGATTCAGGATGCTTTGACTGCCTAAACGGAGCAAGGGTTCTCTGTGCTGGATCTCCGCAGTGGGTACTACCAGATCCCGATGGCCCCAGAGGACCGTGAGAAGACGGCCTTTATCTGTCCGCTTAGCTTCTATGAATTCATGAGGATGCCTCAAGGGATTTCTGGTGCCCCAGCCACTTTTCAACGATTGATGGAGTGTGGTGGGGGACATGAACTTACTAGAGTGCCTGGTATACCTAGATGATGTTATTGTGTTTGGCAGCTCACTGGAGGAACATGAGAGCAGATTATTTAAGGTATTGGACCGACTGGAGGACTTTGGCCTTAAACTGTCCATTGATAAGTGTCAATTTTTCAAACATCAGTAAAGTATGTGGGACACATAGTATCCACCGAGGAATAGAGACCGACCCAAGTAAAGTTGAGGCCTTGACCACCTGGCCACAGCCCAAAAATCTAAAAAGAACTGCAAAGATTCCTGGATTCTGTGGTTATTATCGCGCTTCATCAAGGACTATTCAAGAGTGATCCGCCCTTTACTTAACCTTACTCAAGGGTATCCCCAACCCACAAAAATACCAAAAGTCAGCGCCCTCAAGACTGAAAGAGTGTATTTTCATCCGAAGTGAAGTATTTGGGGCTCGCTGGACTCCTGATTGTGAGACTGCTTTTCATGAGATCATATATCAACTTACCATGCTCCAGTGCTGGCCTATGCCGATCCAAGAAAATCTTACGTCCCTGCACACTGATGCTAGCTTGCAAGGGTTGGGGGCTGTGTTGTACCAAGAGCATGAGAATGGCCTGAGACCAGTGGCCTTTGCCAGTAGAAGCCTGACCCCATCCGAAAAGAACTATCCTGTACATTAGTTAGAGTTCCTAGCTTTGAAGTGGGCTATTGTTGACCAATTCCATGAGTACTTGTATGGGGCTAAAATACTAGTAAAAACTGACAATAATCCTTTGACCTATGTGCAGACCTCAGCTGTTGGATGCCACTGGCCATAGGTGGCTTTCTGCATTATCTACATATGACTATGCTCTCGAATACCGAGCAGGTCTGAACCACGAGATGCTGATGCTCTCTCCTGGAGGCCTGTTCCCAGAATGATTGGGTCCGATTGGCAGAACCTGACATTCGGCACTCTGCCGGAAGTTTGACAGGGAGGAACAAATGTCCACTGACGTAGTGGACTGCATGGTGGATTGCTTGGGAGCCTCTGAGAATTGCATACCTTGCTGCTTATTGCCACTTTTCTGCACACATTGGTGCACTGCCTCAGCTGGACAATGACAGTATTGCGGCTCAATCCTCACATCCCATGATCAAAGCAGTTTTAGAAGCCCTCTATGCAGGAAAAGATGTGTCCAAATTACGCCCACTGATTTGAGAACTGCACTGTTATACAAAGAAGGTCCTAAGTTGAAACTGATCAATAAACTGTTATACAGAGAAACAGTAGACAGAGGGGACAAGTAAGACAACAACTAGTGCTGCCCACTGCCTTCGAGACTCAGTACTGAGGTCCTTGCACAACCACATGGGGCACCTTGGTATAGACAGAACACTTGACTTGGTGAGATCCAGATTCTATTGGCCTAAGATGGGGGCTGATGTGAGCAACACATCTCGAACTTGTAGTCGCTGCTTACAGAGGAAAGCTTTGCCCCAGAGGGCTGCCTCTTGTTAACATCACCACCAGTGCACCCATGGAGCTGGTCTGTATTGATTTTCTAAGTTTGGAGTCAGATCAAAGAAATATCAGTAATGTGCTGGTGGTCACTGACCATTTCACGATATGCCCAAGCTTTCCCACCAAAGACCAGAAAGCATCCACTGTAGCCAAAGTACTTGTGAAAACTTTTGTTCACTATGGGGCTCCACAAAGAATCCATTCTGATCACGGGGAGACTTTGAGAGTCGCCTGATCAAAGAGATGCTTTCTGTGGGGAGTCGAAGTCCAGAACCACTCCTTACCTCCTCAGGGGACCCACAGCCTGAACGTTTCAACTGCGACTTTGCTAGATATGCTAGGCACCCTGCACCCAAAGGACAAGCCTAGATGGAGCCAACAAATTAGCACCCTGGTACATGCTTATAACTGCACCAAAGTGATGCCACTGGATTCTCCCCTACCGCCTGATGTTTGGAAGAGAAGCTCGACTACCAGTAGATGTGTGTTTTGGGTCTCTCCTGATGGGAGTTCAAGCTGACAACTATTTACAGTATGTGCAAAAGTTAAAGGCCCAGCTAACTCATGCGTACCAACTGGCTCAAACCATGGCTGCCAAAAGAAATGTGGCCAACAAAGAAAGGAATATGATAAAAGGTGAAAGCACAGGAACTCCAGGAGGAGATCGGTATTGCTAAGAAATCTGGGACTGCATGGCAAGCACAAGATTGCTGACAGATGGCACCATCTCCTCACATTGTAGTGGGCAAACTAGATGATCTGCCAGTGTACAAAGTAAGGCCTGAGAATAATTCAAAAGATGTAAAACAATGCATAGAAATCATTTACTGCCCATTGGACAAATCTTAATCGAGTCTGAGCCCCTAGAAGATGCCCTCTGACCAGTGACTAGAGCTGCTGCTAAGAAAAGATCAAGAAAGTCTGCACCTACAGAAACAAAGTTAAAGTGTTCCCTCCACAAGTCCCAGTTGAGCATGACTGTCAGTCCATATCGGAAGAAAGTGAGAGTGACTTTGAATACTATCCTCTTACGAACTGAGTCAATTGTTTCGGGCAATCCTCAGTCAATACTGGGATGAAGCTGGGCCTTCTGGACTGTCTAAGCCCTCAGCTTCATCCCTGGAGCCAATGCTCCAAGAAAGTGAAGTGCAAAGCATCAGATCAGATGAAATGGAATCATTGTGCATGGTTGAACTGTTTGAGCTTTCAGGGAGGAAAATGATAGATTGGGGCAGACTGGTGATAACTCAACAAGAAGAGTATTTTGAGTGCCCTGACAGTCCACTGCCAGTGTCCAAAGCTCTCCATGCGAGCCAATGTTGTGGACTCAGAAACTGTAACTCCTGGAGCTGAAAGTGCCCCAAGTTCTAGCCTCTCTACCCCATGGAGACTCCTGACAAGTGAGGACAATGCTGAAAATGAGGCTCAGAGTGCAGAGACTATAACAGTTCCCCTAGAAAGACTGGTCGAGCTGTAAAGCCTGTGGTGCACCTCAGTTATGATTCACTTGGGAGGCCTGTGGACTTGCCTCTCAATGTTGTCCATAAAGGAGTGTATGTGTCCCCGAGCTCATTGCCCAAACTGAGCATCAGTGCTAACTCCAAGTTACTTGTGTTGCTCTCTAATATGGTGCCCTTGCCCCATCCAGCCCCAAGGTAACTGATAGGAAGGGCCCTCTTCAGGTTTCATGTACAAGAGGTAATAACTTGAGTTATGGTACAATGTGTATGTAATACTGTGTAAAGAGGACGCACTGCAATGTTTCAGAAATGTGTTCTTGGTAAAATGATATATTGACTGATGATTACATGTACGAGCCTAATGCAAATGTATATGGTTGCAGTTGAAACTTATGGGGTACTTGCTTGACGGACGTCAGGCTTTCCCCAGGCCAGGAAGGGTGTAACCCCTGCAAATGGGGTTCCCAAAAGACTTCCAGGAGCTTGCTTGAATGCTCCAAGCCTGAATGGTGTTTGCATTTTTATTTATCAGTGAGTGTTTTAGAACCTCTGGTACTGTCTCTTTAAGAGCTGTCTGCTTGCAGACATAATTAGTTTGTATGGGGGACTGTGTGTTTCTTCTCTGAGTACCACTCAGCTGCTGCCAATTCACTTCATTTTGCAGTCACTAGGAGTGCAAAGGAACCTATGTGAAAGATGTAACTGTTTGCCAGAAATTATTTAGAGTAATAATGAAATTACAGTTTGTCTAACCTGTTTGCAGTCAGAACTGTGTCTGCTAGTTCCCCATTCTAGTTTTGAACTGCTGAACTGGACCAATCAGTGTGGGGTAAGCTAGCTCTAAAATGGTGCCTTGGCCAATCAGAACTTGGACTCATAATCTGAGCCAGCCACAAGAGGATTGTATGGGCAGTGACTCTGGGAGATGTAGTTTAGACTTCAGTGCCTTTTTGACCAACAGCAGCAGTCTGTTGTGAGTGACAGCCAATCCAGTCAAGAACTGGGAGGAACTCAAAGGAAGTGCCCGGTTTTGTCGGTTGGAGTTTCAGTTGAGCTTTGGCAGTGAAGAAGGAAGGAGCCCTGTGCTTTTCAGTGTGCAGTTTTAGTCAAAAACGTGTGTAAGGCCCAGAGTTCTGGTCTGCAGCTTGTGTAACAGCTTGTTAGGACTGAATCCGTCCTGTGAAAAGAATCAAAGGATCTCTGAAGAGTAGAAACCAGGCTCACCCTGTAAAAGACTGGAGGAATTGCTGAAAATTGCACCTCGGTCTGTCAGGAACTGAATCTGCTGTGTGTTCTCCGGTATTGTGCAGTAATTGCAATGGGATACAGATGCAGCCTGCCTGGTATAGTGCTTTTATATGGATGTGTGAAGAGGTTTGTGTACCTCAAGTGAGCCCTGCTGACATTGAAGGACCCTATCTTATTTGGAGGTCGTGAGTACTAATTCAGGGTCGCTCCTCTGTTGAATTGCCACATTAAATCCAAATGGAATTACTGTACTGCTGACTGTTTAATTCTCCTTTTCTCTGTGTGAAAGGGCCCTACCAGCTGCCACGGTTTGGACTAGCCACTAGGCTTGGGTACCCAGGGACAGTAACTGATAGGGATAGCTGTGCACAGAGCCATAGGTAGATTATTAGAGTGATAAGCTAATTAACCTGATTTCCTGTCCTTGTTATATCCCCCAAATAAATCAGAGCTGCTTGTTTCAGCAAAGTTATACTGCCTGAGGTATTTGTCTATGTTAAAGTACTGTACTGTGATTGTTGCACTGTATCTCATTTCACAGGAGGTCCCAGTGCCGAACCAGACCTGGGGTAAGTGTATACTGTGAAGGTAATTCTGATATATTGTGTGGGCCACTAGTGGGAAGAAAGGGGGGTTGCAGTGTCCCAGAGGGCTGTGACCAAGTTAGTTTAACTATTGCAAACCCTGACCTCTGGGTGGAGGCACCCGCCATTGGATCCAGGCCCCTCAACCTGTTAGTGGCAAATCAGGCAGGGGTAGTAGCCCCTGGGATAGCGCCATCTAGGGGTTACATAAAGCACACCAGTTGCCAATGCCATGGCTAAAATATATGTAGATTTGTGGCTCCCTTACTGTAAATGGAGCGCAATCGAGAACACTATCCAAGAGGGAACAATGAATGGTGGGGGCAGCTAAACAGATCAAAGTTTGCTCATGAAGTCCAAAGAGAAAGCCATACTTTGGTTTTCTGCTCACTTCTACAGTACCAACCTGGGCCCCATTTTCAGTCACTAACAGAGGTGAAAAGTGGGGTATTTTGATGATGTTGTGCCTCTTGGTGACTTGTGACCCCGCTGACCTATGCTCAAAGGGAATCACACCCCGTACAAGGGTTGTGCAATGTGTGGGAAGAGGGCTGCCATTTGAGGCATGCTAGCCCTGCACTCCCAGTCACGGCAGCTAGTGACCCCACCTGCTTATTAGAACTGTAGCACTGAGGCACGGGGGTGGAGTCAAAAGTGTTCAGCATGGGACACCCATCGGACAGCAGAGAGTGCAAACAACTTGGGTACAGTGTAGGAACATTGGACTCTCAGGGTACGGTCAGTGGGCCATGGAGAATCTCTGTGTACCATGCTCAGAAGAAATGGATCTGCTGGTACAGTGGAAGTGGGTATAAGAAACCTCCAGTGACACCCCAGGTTGCCATGTCTTCTCTGCATGGCATACCCCATGTTACTGTTCCCATGCCATGCTGAAAGGCTAGTAGCACACCAGCATGCTAGTGGGTGGAAACTATGTGTACACTCACTAATACCTGGCTGTATCATTTGCGCTGCGAGACAGTCACAGGGAGAACACCTTCTGCCAAGACTATGCACATATTTTGAGTATAACCCCAAAGGATGGCAGCACTGGCAGTGCAACAAGCCAGCTGGTTTTCCTGTTTTTTTTTTTTCTATATTTTTTTCTATACAGGTTTTTATCCTCCTACATCCACGGGCAGACCCTTCCAGGCCGGCTCTCCGCTTTTCCCTTTTTAACAAATCATGGGATGATGGTGTGGTACCTGAGGACTGGAGGAAGGCGGATGTGATTCCCCTTCACAAAAGTGGGAGCAAGACAGAGGCAGGAAACTACAGACCTGTCAGTTTGACCTCTGTGGTAGGGAAAGTGATGGAATCACATCTCACGGAAAGAATTGTTGAGTACCTAGAGGTCAGTGGGGCACAGGACCCAAGGCAGCATGGGTTCACAGCGGGAAGGTCATGTCAGTCCCAGGGTCATAGCCTGGGTAAAACATTAGCTGGACAACAGGACACAGAAGTGTAACCCCTAGATGGCCCTATCCCAGGGGCTACTACCCCTACCTGATTTGCCTCTAACAGGTTGAGGGGCCTGGATCCAATGGCGGGTGCCTCCACCCAGAGGTCAGGGTTTGCAATAGTTAAACTTACTTGGTCACAGCCCTCTGGGACACTGCAACCCCCCTTTCTTCCCATTAGTGGCCCACACAATATATCAGAATTACCTTCACAGTATACACTTACCCCAGGACTAGTTCCGCACTGGGACCTCCTGAGAAATAAGATACAGTGCAACAATCACAGTACAGTACTTTAACATAGACAAATACCTCAGGAAGTATAACTTTGCTGAAACAAGCAGCCTGATTTATTTAGGGATATAACAAGGACAGGGGAAATCAGGTTAATTAGCTTATCACTTTACTATCTACCTATGGCTCTGTGCACAGGCCTATCCCTACCAGTTACTGTCCCTGGGTACCCAAGCCCTAGTGGCTAGTCCAAACCGGTGGCAGTGGTAGGGCTCTTCACACAGTGAAAAGAAAAATTAGTTTAAACAGTCAGCAGTACAGTGATTCCATTTGGATTTAATGTGGCAATTCAACAGGGAGCGACCCTGAATTAGTACTCACGACCTCCAAACAAGATAGGGTCCTTCAACGTCAGCAGGGCTACTCTTGAGCTCCACGAGACTCTTCACACATTTATATGGTAAAAAAAGAAAGTACTATACCAGGCAGGCTGCTTCTTATCCCGATCGCAATTACTGCACAATACCCGGAGAACACACAGCAGATTCAGTTCCTGACAGACCGAGTGCATTCTAACATCTCTCCAGTCTTCTACAGGGTGAGCCTGGTTTCTACTCTTCAGAGATCCTTTGATTCTTTTCACAGGACGGATTCAGTCCTAACAAGCAGTTACACAAGCTGCAGACCGGAACTCTGGGCCTTACACACGTTTTTTGACTGAAACTGTGCACTGAAGGAGCACAGGGTTTCTTTCCCTTCGCTGCCAGATCTAAACTGAAACTCCAACAGACAAAACCAGGCACTTCCTTTGAGTTCCTCCCAGTTCTTGACTGGATTGGCTGTCACCACAATGACTGCTGCTGTTGGTCCAAAAGGTGCCAAGTCTAAACTACATCTCCCAGAGTCACTGCCCATACAATCCTCTTGTGGCTGGCTCAGATTATGAGTCCAAGTTCTGATTCGTCCAAGGCACCATTTTAGAGCTAGCTTACCCCACACTGATTGGTCCAGTTCAGCAGTTCAAAACTAGAATGGGGAACTAGGCAAACACAGTTCTGACTGCAAAGAAAGCAGGTTAGACAAACTGTATTTTCATTATCACTCAATTATTTCTGGCAAACAGTTACATCTTTCAGATAGGTTCTCTTTGCACTCCTAGTGACTGCAAAAAATGGAATGAATTGGCAGCAGTTCGAGTGGTACTCAAACAGAGAAACACACAGTCCCCCCATACAAACTAATTATGTCTGCAAGCAGACAGCTCTTAAAGAGACAGTACCAGAGGCTCTAGAAACACTCACTGATAAATGGCTTAAACGCCAAACACCATTCAGGCTTGAAGCATTCAAGCAAGCTCCTGGAAGTCTTTTGGGAACCCCCATTTGCAGGGGGGTTACAGAAGGTAATTGTAAATGGAGTCCACTCTGAAGAAAGAGGGGTTAATTGCGGGGTGCCACAGGGTTCAGTACTGGGTCCAGTCCTTTTTAATATAAGAGACATTGCAGAGGGACTGGAAGGGAAAGTATGCCTCTTTACAGATGACACAAAGATCTGCAAAAGGGTTGATACACAAGGAGGTGTGGAACGGATGAGAAGGGACTTGGCAAGGTTGGAGAAATGGTCAGAGGTATGGCAGCTTGGATTCAATGCAAAGAAGTGTGAAATAATGCACCTGGGAAACAAAAACCCAGGGGAAAATTACACAATGGGGGGAGAGGTAGAAACAACAACAAAAATGGAAAGGGACCTGGGGGTAATCATATCAGATGACCTTAAGGTTAGCAGGCAATGTGAGAAGGCAGTAGGGAGGGCGCTGGAGGAATACTGGGATGTATAGGGAGAGGCATCACCAGCAGAAAACAGGAAGTTGTTATCCCTCTGTACAGATAGTTGGTGAGACCCCATCTGGAGTACTGCGTCCAGTTCTGGAGACCCCATCTCCACAAGGACATAGACAGAATGGAGGCAGTCCAGAGGAGGGCAACTAAAATGGTGCAGGGTCTGCAAAATAAGCCATATGAGGAGAGACTAAAGGAGCTTAATATGTATACCCTTGAGGAAAGGAGGGAGAGGGGGGACATGATAGAAACTTTTAAGTGCCTCAGTGGAATCAACAAAGTCCAAGAGGGTAGCATCTTTCAGAAAAAGAGATGTGCAATAACAAGGGGACACAATTTGAAGACAGAGGGGGATGGCTCAGGGGCAATATGAGGAAGTATTTTTTCACAGAGAGGGTGGTGGACACATGGAACAGCCTTCCTGAGGAGGTTGTGGGGTCTAAAGCTGTGGGAGAATTCAAGAATGCATGGGACAGATGTAAGGCAATTTTTGTGGGGGGTAGGAAGAAATAGGCTGTTCGTTAAATAGGATCTGCAGCTTATCCTGTAGGTAGGGAAATGGGCAGACTAGGTGGGCCAAGTGGTCCTTAGCTGCCATCAAAGTCTATGTTTCTCCCAGTAAGCCCCTGGTCAGAAGTCTCCCCATGAGTTCCTCTCTCACGGCAGGGCTAAGGAGGAAGGGCCACCCTCACCCCTCCAGTACATCAGATCCAAGGTAGACCAGGACACTCACCGAGTGGTGGCACAGGTGCAGAGATAGCTGGGCCAAGCTTCTTGAAGCCCCCTCCATGTCCATTTTCTGCTTTTCTGTCTCACCTCTCCTGTGGAGTGTAGGACTCCTGCATGGAGGAGCGCCCATCCTAAGAACCTCCGCAGTGCCCTCCAATACTTTGTCTCCCTGACCTGCTCTACCCCGAGGCCTCACCTGTGGGCAGCCGAGGCTGGAATGACAAGCCACCCCTCCTCAGGAGAGGAGAGGAGAGCAGTCCCTTGGATACTCAGTCCTTTCCCTCTTCGGCCAACCCCCCCCCCATGACCTGAGTCCATTCCCGAACCTGGTTGTTGGCATAGCAGGAGGTAAGGTGCTTTACAGCGCCTCAGTGCTCACGCCATGGGGCCAGGGTTTTCCCCGGGTTCTGAACCACCACCCTTTGAGACTATGTAACAGCCCCTTGATGTCTTTCAGAATTAGGATAGCAGGTACTGTAAGAAAAGGGTATTGAAAGGAGCTTGGTGGCCTTTTGGGGAAGGGAAACTGAAGGCTGACGCAAGTACAATGGGGCAGACTGATCTGACATCCTACTGCTATGCTGAAATGTATGACACAGTCCATCCCTGGTTCCTACAACAGTAGGAAGTATAAAGGCCCAAACCCATGCCCTTTGTGCTCAGTACACAAGTCAGCTTCACACTCCCATCCTTAAGCAGCAGGCTAACCCAATATTGGTTTGCACCACATGCAAAATGCAGCATGTATCCTGCTACTTTGAGTTTGTCTCGCACTTGCAAATGCTTGTGTAAGCACAAGTTAGGGCAACTAAGACCGTTCACTAATGCCATCAAATATGGATTAGCTGAAGCTTAAGTTTAGCACTCTCAAAGTAGGTCACAGTCACAGCCCCCATTTAGTGTGCCCTAATTACAGAATTATGGGGCCCATCTTATCTGAGTCTCATGCTGCAGTTTCAGTCTGAGTTCATAAACGCACAACTTTAGATTGCCATGAATATCTTGCCATCAGCATATATGAAAGATGTACCGATAACATACAAGCAGAAACAAATCCACAGCATTCCACCACAATGCATTGTTTGTATGTTTACCACAGAACTCAGGAACATACAGTTAACTGCTGAAAATTACAGACCAAAGTGAAACATTTCTCACTTCAAATGTGTGGGATTTGACAGAACTGTCACAGCTACAGAACACTGAGTCATTGACCTGCACAGCTGAGCTAAAGCCAGTCTGAACATAAATCAGAGAAAAGAAATCAGCATCTTTCCTCCCATTCGTTACACTGTCTGATGTATGTCACTTCACCTTGGTTCCAAACTGCATTCAATATTGCTAAACTAGCCTCTGCGACAATACTCTTCTCCCAACAATGTGCAATACAATACATTTGGTTAAAAAAACAGGACTGCATGTGAATGCTGGTGCGGTTTACTGTAACAGCCCCGAGTCTTGTAGTAGTAATACTGTCATTGGCTAATAAGAACAGGTTACTCACCTGTAACAGTAGTTCTAGGAGTGGTATATGTTGTTCATCCACACTTGGCTCCTCCCACCCACCTGGGCGGTATAACCCTCGGCTCCGCCCCATGCCCCCAGATCTTAGCCCACTGGAAGCCAGGTGTTGTGCGTCCGCAGCCAGGGAAGTCGGGTGGGTCCGTGTGGACAAACAACATATACCACTCCTAGAACTATTGTTACAGGCGAGTAATCTGTTTTTCTAGGATCGTGGATATGTTGTTCATCCACACTTACTGGCAGACTCGTAGCAGTTCTCCAGGAGAAGGGAGGCAAGGCTCACACCCCCTACATGGGAAACAGAGACTGGAGAACTGAGGTCCCAAAACCAATATCTCGGCGTGACTCAAGGTCGATGTGGTAATGGATAATGAAGGTGTTTGCTGACTTCCAGGTAGCAGCCCGGCAGATTTACTGGATAGGGATGTCTCTGGAAGCAGCCACCGATGCAGCGGTATGGCAGGTAGAATAAGCTCTTATCCCTCTGGGAGGCTCCATGCCCGCCAGCTCATAGCACAGACTTATGCAAGATGTAATCCACCTTGCAATAGTCCATTTTGCTGCAGGTCTGCCAGAAGTGTCTTCAGCATAGGTGACAAACAGCTGGCAAACCTCTCCCCGCGAATTTCTGCCGTCCTCTCCTTTTAATAGGAGTGAGCTCATCTCAGGTCCAAAGTATGGAGCCTGTACTCAGCCTCCGAGGTGTATTTAGGGTAGTATACTGGCAGAGTTAACACCTGGTTAAGATGAAACTCTGACACCACCTTCGGAAGGAATTTCAGGTAGGGCCGTAGGATGACCTTGTCCCTGTGGAAGACCAGATAAGGGGGGTCCACCAAAAGCACCTGGAGCTCCCCTGTCCTTCTGGCAGACATGATAACCATCAGGCAGGCCATCTGCTATGACAGGTGTGACAATGCACACTTGTGCATTGGTTCGAATGGCTTGCCCATGAGCTTTGCTAGTGCCAGCAGTAGATCCCACAGAGGTGGAGGTTCATGCACCGGAGGGGATATGTGATCCAGGCCTTTGAAAAAGTGCCTAACCACTGTCTCCTGCACCAACGTCGGCTGACTGGCCCATGCCCGGTAAGCAGAGATGGCTGCGAGGCGCACCCTAAGGGTTGATGACCAAAGACCCCCTTTGGACAAAGACCAAAGATAGCAGAGAATGTTAGCCACCAGACAGGACACAGGGTCCAGGCCCCTTGCCCTGACACCAAATGGAAAACCTTTTCCATTTGTAGGCATAACATTTCCTGGTCGATTCCTTTCTGGATGCCTCCACCATGGTGAGGACATCCTCAGAAAGACCCAAAGCCTGGAACTCTAGCTGCTCAGGTATCAGACTGTGAGGTGCAGGGATTAAAGGTCCATATGGAATACCTTCCCCTGATTAAGAGAGATCAGGTCTGGGCGTGCTGGAAGCCACTCCGGAGGACTGCAGCTGAGGCTGAGGAGATCTGGATACCAGAACTGGCGCGGCCAGTCTGGGCTACCAGAATCACCTTCACCTTGTCCCTCCTCACCTTGAGGAGCACCTTGTGGATCAAGGGAAATGGAGTGAATGCGTAGAACAGGCCCGGAGTCCACGGCCTCAAGAAGGCATCCCCCAGCAGCGAGCCCTGCTGAGGTGGGTGGGCATGAAACAGCCTCAGCTTGGTGTTGTCCCTGGAGGCAAACAGGTCCACCATCAGTTTGCCTCAGTGGGAGAACAGGCCGTAAGCTACCTCTGGATGGAGAGGCCACTCGTGGGATGTCTCGCCTAAGCAGTTGAGAGCATCCACCTGATGGTTTGAGGCTCCTGCCATGTGAATGGCTAGGAGATCTGCCTCCAGACAGCTGACGAGGGTCCAGATGTGGAGCGCCTCCCTGCAAAGCAGACAGGAGTGCATGCCGCCCTATTTGTTGAGGTAGTACACGGTTGTGGTATTGTCCATCTGGACTTGAACCACTTGACCCTGGAGCAGAGAAGCGAAAGCTAACCATGCCAGTCTGACTGCTCTCAGCTCCAACAGGTTGATGTGGTATCGGGACTCCTCGGGGGTCCAGAGCCCATGGGCCCTTTTGTCCCCCATGTGGGCTCCCCAGCCCATGAGAGAGGTATCGGTCATGAGAATGACCGTCGGCTCAGGGTGGACAAACAGGATCCCTTCCTGCAACCAGTCTGGTGCGGACCACCATTGGAGAGCGTTCCACATCTTCTGGGTCACAGTGATCAGCCAGTCAAAATGACCGTGGCACTGAATCCACTGGGCGCCCAGTTCCCTTGAAGGGGGCGAATGTGCCACCAGGCCCAGTGAACCACGGAGGTGCATGCCACCATGTAACCCAGAAGGTGCAGAAAGTCCCGGGCAGGACGCAATTGTCCAACCAGAAATTATCGGGCAAAGGAGGCGAGAACCTCCGCCCTGTCCACCGGGAGTCCAGTTCTGGCTCGACGAGAGTCGAGCACTGCCCCGATGAAGTACATCACCGGGGAAGGTACAAGTTCCCACTTGGCCTCACTGATCAGGAGGCAGAGTTGGGCACAGGTCTGGAGGGTCAGGACCCTGGACCTCTCTACCTCCTGCTGGGTGGGACCTGCTAAGAGCCAATCGTCAAGGTAGTGGTAAATTCTCACCCCCTCGCGACACCTGAGATGGGCTGCCACCATTGCAATGCATTTGGTGATGACCCATGGGCCCGATGACAGGCCGAACGGCATGGTTTAGAACTTGCATAGCGTCCCTTCAGCTCTGAAATAGAGGAACCGCCAATGAGACGGATGGATGGGGACATGAAAAAATACATCCTGCAGCTCCAGTGAACAAAACCACATGTTTCACTCCAAGGATGGTATGATCTAGGACAGAGTGACCATCCAAAGGTGCGTGACCTAAGATACTGATTCAGGTCATGGAGATCTAGAATGGAGCGCCAGTCCCCCATCCGCTTGGGCACCAGGAAGTACCTGGAGACAAAGCCTATGTCTCCTGGAGGATCCGCCACTGAATCTACTGCTTCCTTGAGGAGGGGCTGAGCAATGTTGTCTTGGAGAGCCGACTGAGTCTGGATGGATACTCTTTCCTCCCGAGGGGAGTGGGCTCTGCTTGGCGGGTACTGCTCAAATTCCAGAGGCAGTCCCTGACCGACCACTTCCAAAATCCACCTGTCCATGGTGATAACGGACCAGGCAGAAAGAAAGCATCAGAGCCAGCCCCCCACGAGAGGACCTAGAACTGGTGTGGCAGGAGAGAGGCGGCTGCCCCTGCCCCGTCACTGAGCAGGCTTGGAGGAAAAGGATCCAGGACCTGAACCTTAGCCTCCTTTATGGGCCTGGGAGTGCCCAGACTTGGGCCGGGGGCACCAAGCTTGAGCCTGCTGCTGCTGTTGTTACTGCTGCCCTCCTTGAAAGGAGGGTTGCTGGGCTGCAGGGGAAGAGTGCCAAAAAGGCTTCTTCTTCTTCTGCTGTTTCTTGTTCGAAGGACCTTTAGCAGAAGTAGCTCCAAAGGTGGCTCTGGACTGCTCAATGTGCTGCAAGTGACCAGCCACACCTGGGCTGAAAAGGTCAGTGCCCAGGAAAGGCACATCAGCTAGTTTGTGCTGAGTATCTGCCGGGAAAGAGGAGAGTCTCAGCCAAGCCCTGCGATGAGAGGCAACTGCGGCAGCCATCGAGCGGGCATAATAATCCCCAGTGTCCAGGGCTATCTGGAGCTGTTGTCTGGCAACAGCCCGGCCCTGATCCCGGACCTGTTTGACCGTGGTCTGCATGTCCGCGGGGAGGTGTGGGAGGACTTCATCCAAGGATCCCGAGAGGGCATGGGAGAAGTGTGCCATGATGAAGGCCGAACTTGCTTGATGAAGGCGTAAAGACGAGGCTACATAGACCTTTTGAGCCGAATGATCCAAATGTTTGGATTCTTTTCCGGGAGGTCGGTCAGTGTCGGCAGAACTGCCAGTATGCCTGAACACAGAGGCGGTCAGCAGGCTCTCAGCCAAAGGGTGCTCTGTGAACCCCGCAAGGGACCCCATGGGCACCGCATACATGTGGGCAAATGGAATTGGGCAGGAGGCAGGGCGCTGCCAAAGTTCTAGAGCCAGGCCATCTATGGCCTCGGCCACAGGAAAGGCCTCCGTCGGGGGGATCACTGTCAAAATCGTGCATGTAATATCGCGTGTGCAACTATAGCTCGTACAAAATAGCGTAGATCAATAATACTGCGGTGCAATAACCGCGTCTCTGCTATAGCGCCACAAGTTTCAGCAAACTAGTTGTCCTACCTTTCACGCTTCTGATTCATGTCGAATCCTGTCTTGCAGCAGGGGAAATGAATTACGACCGCAATAGCTGATGCACATGTGTTACACATTGCTACTCCCCCTACACACCTAAACTTCATGTGCAGAGCTAGCGTAGCAACAAACTAGTGACAACTCATCTCAGGTAAAGCCAAAATAGTTGTGCATCTTTATTAATCAACACGCACTTAAAATAAGAGATTCATCAGTAGCACTGCATTTGAACTTCCAGTGGGACACTATAAGCACAGTCATTTCATCATTCTTTAAGCCTGAAGCTGAAAGTTGTATGCAATTCCTCTAAGGCATTCATTTCTTGAGCAATCGGTATATTGAGCCACAATACCAGCTATTCGTTTTGCAGTCTCCTTGTACTTTTTCTTTGTATTTGGCACCGTACTCCCTGCAACAAGTTGCTCGATGATAGTGCGGTTGTAATGTTGCTCTGATTTTAGGAACTCAATGAATCGCCAGATTGAAGGATGGTAAGCACCAATGAAATGATTAAATTTACGGTGCCATGCTTCTACAGAATTGACAGTGCGAGGGAGGTCATACTGTACAGCGTCATAGCAATTTCAGAGTGAAAAGTCAAACATTGGCCACCTTCTACCACCTCGGGCTAGAGGCCTGCCTAGCCATGTATCTTCAAAATAATCTAGCAGAGCAGTTAATGACTATGCATTGCTTTGGTAAAAATAAGTTCGCATTCGCTCCTCAAAAGCAGAGAGTACATCAGGCACTGGTGCATAAGAAGTGATAGTAATAGACGTATATGTAAAGCATAGTTTGGGTCAGATATGTATTGACTGCACACTTCTGATATTTCTTGCACTTTTCTCCAAACCGCTTGGCATACGTGAAAAAGGCACCTCGGTGTTGCATTTGGGAAAGTTGTTTGAATGATTTTAATGCAGCAGCTTCAAAATCAATTAGTATCGTCTCTGGGTGCAGGTCACCACCTAAGTTCTTTAGTGCTGAAAAAACTTTTGAGTATGTAGCAGCAGTCCGGTTTGCCATTAATATGTAAACAAGTGGAATTACAGTGCCATATTCCACCACATGTATTGCATATAGCTGGTGAAAAATAGAGGGGCAACATTTAAAGGTCCCGTCTGCAAACCAATGATTACTTGCCTGCAGGAATGCCATGTCCTGATGTGTGGAAAATATTAAAATTCTGTCACTGCTGGGACCAGAGTCAAACAGTAAAAACAGTAAAAACTTTTCATTTCGAATTGTGACAGTAAACTCCTCAGGTATAACAAGTGTGGCAGTGTCCTCTGGGTCAGGGGATGGACGTGCAGTGGCCATTCTGTTTAGCCTAACAGAACGCTTATGTTTAAGACTGATGGTAGCTATGGAAGACACAGAAGGGGATAATTCAGAAACACCAGATGCCACAATCTGATGTGTGCTCTCACAAGTAGTTTCTGCTCTTTTGTTCATACTGGCCACTGCCTTCTTCACAGCAACCTCGGCTGAGTCCGGTACATGATTATGCTCACCAAGTTTCTTTAGCAAAGTACTACCCTGCAAATGTAGACGTGCACCGCAGCGTCCTTTGTCATACTGCAGGCATTTGTAGTATGCTTTTTCTTGGGTTACACGTTCTCTAAGATATAGGAACCCATCCAGCAAAGCAAGCTCCTTGCCCTTTTGGCTAACAATGAAGCGCACATCAGACATGATGTCAAAGCGAAACACATCTGAATTTTGACACTAAGGGTCACTTGTTTTATGTCATCCTTAATTAGGCAATTAGGCAATGTGGAACCTGTGATATGTCATGCTATTTTGACTCGCGCTATACTGTCGCAAGCGCTAATGTCACTGCGCTATTTTGACTGTGCGCAATTGACTCGCGCTATTTTTCACACGCTATTTTGACCGGATCCCCTGTTGGGGTAACCCCTCTCTGGAGAATATCCGTGAGAGGGTACTCCGGCTTTTTCTGGATAGGTTCTAAGGGCATCCCTGTAAACTCAGATGAGGTGAAGAATGCCTTGAAAAGATGAAGGACTACCCTCCATCTCTATCCCACCAGCCGATTCATCATCCCCAGGATGAGAATGTAGGCCAGTCTGATCCGAATCCAAAGAGTCCAGGTACAATGGTTGACCGTCAAGGTCACCTTCAACCCACCGCAGGCAGTCTGGGGTGACAGTGACTGAGAGATGCCGGGGAAGCCCGGTGTCTGGTCGATCTCCCTTGGAAGGAACCCCTCCCACAGGCTATTTGGGTGGCAGTTCCACCATGATCAGTGGAGAGACTGGTAAAGGCCGAACCAGGGGTTTCGCTGGCTCCACAGGTGGGGGAACCGATTTAATCAGCTCCGCAGGAGTCGGCTTCGGCCTGGGAGGCGAAAGCCAGGTAATGGCCGTTGTTGGAGCCGGGGTCGGCTTGTTCTCAGACAAAATTAGCTGTTGCCACATAAGGTCCTCGTAGCACTGACGGAGTTTCCCCAGAGCCTCTCCTCATCCAAGAAGGATGAGGATGACCGATGGCGTTGCCTCTCCCTAGAGCACTTATGGCTCTTCCTCGGCCTGCCGGTCGAGGGGGTCCTGGACCTCGATCAAGATTGGGCAGGCCGACTCAGTCGATAGGGAGACACTGGCAGGACCGCAGTATTGCCAGGGTTGGGGACCACTTCCTCGGCAGGATTCCCAGCGGGCTGGCTTTCCTCATCAGGAAAGGAAAGGACCGGACTCTGATCCAGAGAGTCAGCGACCGGAGTCGGCGACAACGAGTCAATTGGGTCGATAACAATTTCAACCTTGTCAATCGACTGTTCGGTCGACTGGCCAGATGGCAAGGCCAAGAAGCTAGCGTCCGAAGTGGTGATTTCGACTGAAGTCGAGACTGCCGGTTCCTGGGACAAGGATCTCTCCCGATCCCAAGAACGTCTTCGCCCAAAGTTAATGCTGGGTCCTTCTCCCACTTACAGGACCGAGAGGAGTGCGTGCCTGCAGGACTCACACCCTTAGTCGGGAGAGACTGGCACAACTCTCAGAACGCACCTGAGAAGGTGGAGCCCAGGTTAAGCAGAATGAAGAAGCCCCAAGAGGAAGATTTTGTGGCCCAAGCCGCTTCCTCCTCGAAGGACTGCATACGCTCAGATTGCTCGGCGAATCCCGCAGTCGTGGAATCCGCCCACCTAGCCTCCTTTGATTTCACCAGAGGGTTCAGTTTTCTGGCTTCCCCAACTTCAGGCATGCAAGATGGTCGTCGAGGATGTTAGAGTGAAATACAAGGCAGAAGTCGCACGCAGAGCTGTCATGGCTGATACCCAAGCAGTACACACACGCGCGGTGTGGGGATTGGTGCACGACATTTTCTGGATGCACGAACACTGGTGAAATCCAGGGGAAGACTTGTCTTCCATAACTGAAGTAGGAGTGTCACGGTCGCTAATGCGAACTAGACGAAGTTTCGGAAGAACCAAAGGTTTAGAAGCCAGGGCCTACAGAATGCAGGAGCACGAAGGAGGCAACCTGAATCTTCCAGTGGAAAGGAAGATCTGGCATCATGGGCCGGAACCGAGGGTTATACCACCCAAGTGGGTGGGAGGAGCCAGCTTGAAGACTTCTGGTGATCCTTAAAGGGAAAGGGACATACTAAGTGTGGATGAAAAACATATCCACGATCCTAGAAAGTTATTTTCTTTTCTTGTATCTGTAGAAGGGACCTGGTGGACTCGCAAGCTTATATGGTGATGAGTCAGTGTTAAAAATTTTTGAGACTGAACAATTAAAATAGGTGCTTTGGTTCTGCTACATTGAGCCAGCTCCCGAACCCCGCAGTTTTCAGCAGTGTGCCTGCACTGCACTGTCTCCCTGTAAGTGCAGTGCAATGACTGATTCAGATGTTTGCCACTAGTGTGTGTGTGTGTGATATGAGGTACTATGTTGCACTGGTCACAGTATTTCCATGCATGGCGCAAATCTACATAAGTGCCTCTTACATAGTACCAGGTAGCCCAACCTCCAGACCTACTGAATGGCCAGCCCTGGCCACCCAACCACGCCATGACCCAAATGAACACAATCTATGGTACTAGTGGTTCACGCTCCCACTTCCCAACTCACCAGTATCACCAGTTGCTGAGGTTTAGGTTTCTGACCCAACTAATACTGTCTCTTGCCACCCCTCCACTATTTCTCCCTGGAGTTCCTTTGCCCCCACCCATCTTAATGCCACATGGGGTTGCTACCTGCCTTCTGTAGGAGGTAACCTCATGTGCCTGCCCACTGTGCCATGCTACTTCCTTTGTGAGGCCCACAGTGTTTTGTGCATGGCTCTGCAGGTCATCTGCATTGTGGTTTCACCTTGATTCCCCAAAGCTTGCAAATGTCCTTTCGGGTGCCTAGTATGGGGTCAAAAAACTTTGCTGGCACTAACTGGGCATACTGTTTACTTATCTCCCACAAGACGCTTTTGTGTGCTGCTCCCAATATGTTCTGTTTAGTCAAATACTGACTTAAAACTGAATAGTTAATTAGGGGGCTGTGAGCCTATAGAACAGCCTACCACTGGAGACAGAGGCCAGGAAGATAATGCAGGCCATTACGGTAAGCCTAGACAAATTTCTGCTTACCAAGGGAATCACAGATAGTCTGGGTAGTAGAGTGGGTGGGAAATCCTTATCATTTAGTACATCTGAACAGCATACTAGTTGGTGCTTGCTTATAACGCAGAGGGTACAAACATGATGGTCCCCGACTCCCTTCTGACCTTTAATTACTATGTTACTAGGTACAGCATGTAAATAAAAGGTATCACTCTGAAACTGTGCAATGGAATTTGCAAAACTCCTCTCTTTACATAAATTGTTTCTTGAACGATGTATTATTTTTCCTGAACGTTTTCATTTGTATACTAGAATGCATCATCAGGGCAATAAATAAATGAACAATATGCTACCTCCTCAACATAAACATGGATTTAAATGTACATTTGCCCTCTGACACACTTACCAACACAGTAACCAACCAGGTTCAGGTACTGCCCCTCCTTGCAGCTGGTGCTGCAGTAGTTGTCATGCAAGGAGATGTGGGGGTGGCAGGCTGTGCAGTCCGAGTCAGAGGGACCATTGCACTCCTTGCAGGATGGATGACAAGCTGAAGGAAAAATGAAGCAATGATAAATTATTACATAGCTACATACCCCTGTCAGGCAACAGTGCCTTATATTTGTTATTGATTTCATTCATTTTCATAACCAGGAAAAGTGGGCTCAGGTACGTTTCCTGTTTTCAGCCACTTCATAGAACTGATTACAGTACAAGCAGCAGATAGTTGACCAACATAACTTACAATTATGGACACTACCATAGGTACAGGTAAGGAGCAGAGGTAGTGTGTCTAGTACTAAAACAGGGTAGAGGTCATTAACTCAGGTTACTGCAACATTTACATGATGCAGTATATTATACAACATGTGTGAACACTCAGTCACATTGATAAAATGGTATCCTGGCTAATGACAAACCTGATTCAAAAGACAGCAGCTATCTTATGAATCCAGTTCATCACAAATGCTATTTCCACAGTCCAGTTTGTCCCGATGAGCTCAGGCATAGTTCTGCAGAACCAGACCTACTTCACTGGCTAGCACATTCATTTTAAAAATAGTATTTTGAACAGCTTTTCTTAGCTGTAGCATATCCGATGTCTCAGAGTCGTACTAATTCACTTGTGCAGCTGCAGCTTAAAGTGACTGTTAAAAAAAAAACCTTTCACGTGCTACAACTAGCATGCAGTACAGAAAAGTAGCAATCGGTAAAGCATTTCAAACAGACTGCCCCTCACAGGCTTCTTTTCCGTACTGAGTGTGTTCACAGTCTACTTAACAAATTAATAAAACAATATACAGCACTGTCACTGGACAAACCAAGGATAGGTGAAATCACTACAGTACTGCAGCCCAGACGGCAAATGAAATTGAGACTGGTTGTCATAGGCTGCAACTCAAGCCACTGCATGTGTGCTACTAAAAGAATAATGCCCTACAGGGTGGGTGTGATGCTGGGATAACATCCCACCTCGGGTGGTTGGGCCTGAGGCCACCGGCCGAGGGCATCCAACACCCAAGAAGGGATGTTATCCCAGCATAACACCTACCCTGGAGGGCATTTTCCTATTATGCAATGCCTCATTGTTTTATACAGAAAAAAAATAATTTTAAAGAATTTTTTTTAGTGTTTAAAAATATTTTTTAAGAAAAGTTGCAAACAATCATCAAGTAAAAAAAAGAGCCTATCTAGCCCATCTATGCCATCATCATCTAGTTGTTCAGCAGGGATGTTATGCCAGGATAACATCCCTGCTCTGATGGCCAACTGACCAATCAGAAGCCAGGATTTTTTTCTTGCCATTGTATAATAACACAGTAATGAGCCAATGGGAAGCATTTTCCAAAGGTGTATGGCCCAGTCAGATTCCAAGGGCTGTCTAGCTACTGCCATAGCTACCTGGTAGCTATGTTATAGTTCCTTGGAAATGCAACGGTGACTGTTCAAGCAGAGGCAGACTAGATATGTAAGGAAACCACACAGATTTTTACCGTTCAAATGGGCAAACAAAGCCTTTCTAGCATTGGACACTCTGAGTTGAATAAACTGGATTTGGTATGGGTGAGTGTGCAATACAGTTTTTATCTTCACTCAAGGGTTTGTGCCTGATCGACCCCTCTTTCGTGGCTCTATAACTCATGAGGGTTTGATCTTTGCATACCTTTCATGAAAATAAAAACGGTATTACACACTCACCCATACCGTATCTCCTATTTCTTGCATGCAAATACTTGAGATTCTGGCATAATATTCACTGGACACTGCATTCTGACCATCCTGCTTCCTGATTTGCCAGGAAGGTTCCGTAGTTATGTGGTTTAGAAAAATAAACCCGTGGCTTTACACTTCTTCAAGCAACCAGGACGTAGCACATTCTAATATCAATGCCGCCACTCAACATTTAAAAAAAAAAAAATTGTGGCAGCCATGTTTGTAAAGTAAAGATAATACTAGCATTTACTTAGCAAACAACCATAATTCAGAATTTCAGATTTTATAAAACAGTTTGAACTTACTCCACCTTTGACCACAGCATCCGGGACTTAATTAAAAATGTATTCCCACGTTCCTTATGTTTCTTTATCTTTATTTATTTATTGCATAAGATCGGAATTACAATCCTTTGAGTCACAGACTCTTTTGCAAAGGCTCCACGTTGGTTACAGGGGGTGGAGGGAGTACATAAAATACAGGGAAACATACATAGTCAAGCAGTATTCAGGGAAAACATACATTAACAGTCAGCATTCATAAACAGTACTGGCAATGCAGTCCAGGCTTTAACTTAGTTTACCAGAGACAGTGGTAGGCAGCTATCAGGATTCCATTAGTTAGAGATAGGTAGGAAGCAGATTCATAGGGTCAAGGAGGACCCTACCTATCTACCTTACTAATGAAGGCCTCCATCACTCCAGTTTGTAGTTTATGGGCTCTCCTGACACTGCTTACTCCTTTGTGGGTTGCATTTACCACAGACTTCGTCCCCCCCAACCACATTCCAGCTCCACAGAATACCTTCCCTGGACCTGAAAAACGGATTCTGCTACACACAGCAATGTTAGCTTCCACTCCTCAGATGGCAGCAAGTAGACCTGACAAGCAGCTTAAACTTTTAACTCCCGCTGCCACTCATAGGAGCAAATGGACCAATTGTAATTTTTAAATTTCAGCTCTCGCTCCATCAGATGGGCACAGACATACCCGCTGACAAGTGGGAAACACAACTGTCCAGATTGTTGCCTCTCTACCCCCATCCAGCAAACCTGACAAGTGGAAAAGCGCAAACAAACCCACTGAACTGACAATTTTGAAACACAATAAACAAAATGAGGGAAATGTCAATATAAAATACCGGTACTGCTCTTTTTCTTACACAGTACAGCTGTTTTTTATTGAAGCAGACACCGTAACAAATCCATACAGTATTCATATAATAAATCCCTTTGAAAAAAATGAGCTCTGTGACCCAGCTTTTCACAATCACACTTTCATTTTCACCAGTGTCCTGCAAACCTGACAAGTGGGAACGACAACTGTCCCCGCTGCTGCCTCTTTAACCCCTGTTCCCCCATATGGTGCTCTGATTCATGAAAAGGAAGTCATGCACAAAGCATAGATAGTCTGTCCCTTTTTTTGTGTGTAACCCACCTACAAATGGGGGTTCCCAAAAGACTTCCAGGAGCTTGCTTGAATGCTCCAAGCCTGAATGGTGTTTGGCATTTAAGCCATTTATCACTGAGTGTTTTTAGAGCCTCTGGTACTGTCTCTTTAAGAGCTGTCTGCTTGCAGACATAATTAGTTTGTATGGGGGGACTGTGTGCTTCTCTGAGTACCACCGAGCTGCTGCCAATTCACTTCATTTTGCAGTCACTAGGAGTGCAAAGGGAACCTATCTGAAAGATGTAACTGTTTGCCAGAAATTATTTAGAGTAATAATGAAATTACAGTTTGTCTAACCTGCTTTCTTTGCAGTCAGAACTGTGTCTGCTAGTTCCCATTCTAGTTTTGAACTGCTGAACTGGACCAATCAGTGTGGGGTAAGCTAGCTCTAAAATGGTGCCTTGACGAATCAGAACTTGGACTCATAATCTGAGCCAGCCACAAGAGGATTGTATGGGCAGTGACTCTGGGAGATGTAGTTTAGACTTCAGTGCCTTTTGGACCAACAGCAGCAGTCTATTGTGAGTGACAGCCAATCCAGTCAAGAACTGGGAGGAACTCAAAGGAAGTGCCCGGTTTTGTCGGTTGGAGTTTCAGTTGAGCTTTGGCAGTGAAGAAGGAAGGAGCCCTGTGCTTTTCAGTGTGCAGTTTTAGTCAAAAACGTGTGTAAGGCCCAGAGTTCCGGTCTGCAGCTTGTGTAACAGCTTGTTAGACTGAACTGCCCTGTGAAAAGAATCAAAGGATCTCTGAAGAGTAGAAACCAGGCTCACCCTGCAGAAGACTGGAGGAATTGCTGAAAATTGCACTCGGTCTGTCAGGAACTGAATCTGCTGTGTGTTCTCCCGGTATTGTGCAGTAATTGCGATCGGATACAGATGCAGCCTGCCTGGTATAGTGCTTTCTTTTATATGGATGTGTGAAGAGGTTTGTGTACCTCAAGTGAGCCCTGCTGACATTGAAGGACCCTATCTTATTTGGAGGTCGTGAGTACTAATTCAGGGTCACTCCTCGTTGAATTGCCCATTAAATCCAAATGGAATTACTGTACTGCTGACTGTTTAATTCTCCTTTTCTCTGTGTGAAAGGGCCCTACCAGCTGCCACGGTTTGGACTAGCCACTAGGGCTAGGGTACCCAGGGACAGTAACTGATAGGAGATAGGCCTGTGCACAGAGCCATAGGAGTAGATTATTAGAGTGATAAGCTAATTAACCTGATTTCCTTGTTATATCCCCTAAATAAATCAGAGCTGCTTGTTTCAGCAAAGTTATACTGCCTGAGGTATTTGTCTATGTTAAAGTACTGTACTGTGATTGTTGCACTGTATCTCATTTCACAGGAGGTCCCAGTGCCGGAACCAGACCTGGGGGTAAGTGTATACTGTGAAGGTAATTCTGATATATTGTGTGGGCCACTAGTGGGAAGAAAGGGGGGTTGCAGTGTCCCAGAGGGCTGTGACCAAGTTAGTTTAACTATTGCAAACCCTGACCTCTGGGTGGAGGCACCGCCATTGGATCCAGGCCCCTCAACCCTGTTAGTGGCAAATCAGGCAGGGTAGTAGCCCTGGGATAGCGCCATCTAGGGGTTACATCTTGGAGGCTCACCGCTGGGATTGTGTGTCCTCTAGTGGCCATATTCTGAACCACTGTTAAGAAAAAATGGGTACCCGACAGAAGTGGCTGTGCACCGGCTGGTGGAGTGGTGTACTGGGAGGAGATCGACCTAAAATGCTATGCTTATCCTGGACATCCCCTGGGTATCAATACGGACACTGTGCAGGGAGTACTTTCCAAGGTGGAAGGTTTACAAAACCCTGTGGTGGTGGGTCGGCATGCTAATCTGCTCACCCACACTTTCCTGGCCCTAGTAGAGTTTAGGATCCCATAGATAGCTCCAAAGTGCCACAGACCATTACTCCCAGAGGGAGCCTCACTGCTTGGAGAGTGATAACTAAGGACAGTAAGACCGGGGAATCAGCCCCACCACTATCTGAAACTTTGAGGAGAAATTTGCTGAATGGTTGCTGGGAGAGGGAAAACTGTGGAGGACTTGAAGAAACTATTCTTGCCACCTGGGGTGTTCTCCCCAACACCTCTCCTGCTCCAGTGCCCGTGATGGTGGCTGAACCAGTGCAGACTCCTTTCTGCACCTGCCATTAGTCACGACTCTTACCAAGGTTGAGGATCTTCTCTGGCACCCTCCCACCCCCAAGGGAGGATGACTGGGAGACCTGGATAGACTATGTTGCCCCTAAGTGCTAGAATGGCAATGCTCGGAAGGCAAAAGCTTAAAGAGGGTTAGTGAGAGCCCGAGGTCCTGCCCTGGCTACCATCCATGCTAAACGGGCCAGTAACCCTGAAGCGACTGCACAGGCCTATCATGAGGCCTTGGAGAATGTGTATGGGAGCCCAGATTCTGATGAGGACCTATGGTGGAGAGTAAGAGATGCACAACAGTACCAAGGTGAGTTGTTGTCTGTGTATGTATCTCAGCTGGAAAAATGTTGCAAGAATGCCTCAGAAAAGGTAGTTTGCCAGCGATTGAACTGGACCGAACCAGGCTGGACAGGATCCTAAGTCTGCCCTCTCAGAACTGCTGTTGCTTCAGTTACGCCTGGCAGATCGACTGGAATCCCCACCTCCTATGATGACTTAATGAGAGAAATTGAGGAGTTGAGAAAGACGACCTCGGGAGGGACCTGCACCAATAGCTGCGGCCACGACCCGAGTGACTGAGGGTGACCCATCAAGTGAAGTTCAGGGGCAGAGGTTGGCAGTCAATGAGTGCTCTGACAAGGAAAAGATATGTCACAATGGGGCGAACTGTTGAGAGATCCGGGAATTCAAAAACAGTCCTTTATGAAGGCCACGCCTGCAAGTACGTGGCCTCTATATCCGACTGGTATCTGTTATGGGGGTGGGGGTACCCACCCATGTATCTCCTGCTGATAACAGCTCGAACTCGATTCCTTGACCATGGAAGTGGAGAAACTGACGAGATGTCTCCAAATGCTTATCACGCCAGACAGAGATGGCACCAAGGTTTCCAGTTAGTAATACCCCGCCCTGGCTCCCAGTGTGGCCTCGGCCAGCTCAAACTCCAGAAAGTATGTTTTGCTATAATTGTGGGAAAGATGGGCACATGAAAAGGGAATGCCAGTCCCCAAAAGACACTGACAAAGTGCATATAGGCTACAAGGAGAGCTTGGAGAAGAAATCAGTGGTTAAGAGGTGCACGACATGATCCCAGTGAGGGCACCAAAATGCTAATTCACGTCCTTTTGTGGCAAGGTCAGTTGCCCAGGCCCCACTACCGCCTCTCCAGACTGGTCCAGAATAGTGGGTCCCTCCATGGAGACCACTGTAAAGGTGAATGGAGTGTCTACAAGAGCTGTATTAGACAGTGGCTCCCAAGTGACAATTATGTTCCAGGATTGGTATCAGAAGCATTTGTCAGACGTACCCTTACAACCATTAGAAGGACTGCATGTGGGGGTTAAGTGAGAAGGCCACCCTATTCCGGGTATATCCGAATTTGGCTGTCTTTCCCCACCTCCGTGGCTGGAGTGGCCGAACAAGTAGAGACCCTAGCCTTAGTGTGTCCCCCACTGGACTGTATGGATGGTGTCCCTTTGTTGATTGGAACAAATGCTCATATGTTCGAAGGCTGGCACAGTTGTGTTATGAAAACAGGGGTCAAAGACTAGTAGAGCTTTAAGAGTTCCGGCTTTAATTAAGAAGGCCTATGAGGCACAGAGAGATGCTGAAAAACAGAACCAGAGGAACCGGTCGGAATTGTATGGAAGAAGGATCCTGAGTCTCTGATCCTGGCGCCAAATGCCCAGTGTACCTTACAGGAGAGGTCCGTATCAGAAAGGATGTTAAGAATAAAATATTAATGTTGGATGCACCAGGCGATGGAAAATTGCCAGAGGGACTGCTGGTCAAGCTTAGTATTTTGCCCGCTAGAGCCCATGCTTATGCCAGAAGGGTAATGGTCCAAGTTCATAATGTGTCTGAAAGAGACATTCGAGTAAACAGAGGTTGCATCCTGGCTAATGTGCATTGTGCAGACACTGCAGTGCTACCCAGCAGCAAGAGTTCAAGGAAGAATGACAGAGTAACGCCTGACTTGTTTGATTTCGCAACTCCCGCTGCCAGCTGAATGGAAAGTGAGGATCAGTGAGAAGCTTGCCCAGAGAGACCAGGTGTTTTCTTTAAAGGAATGGGATGTGGATGCATGCAAGGAGCTGAGCACAATATCCGGCTGCATGACGAAGACCATTTCGTGAGAGGTCTCGACGCCTGGCACCTGCTGACATAGATGATGTGAGGCGGCATCTGCAAGAGATGTTAGCTGCTGGTGTAATACAAGAATCCAGAAGCCCTTATGCTTCCCCATTGTGGTAGTGAGGAAAAAGAATGGAACAGTGAGGATGTGTGGATTATCGCACCTTAAACCGCGGACTATCCCTGATCAGTACACAATGCCCCGCATTCAGGATGCTTTGGACTGCCTAAACGGGAGCAAGTGGTTCTCTGTGCTGATCTCCGCAGTGGGTACTACCAGATCCCGATGGCCCCAGAGGACCGTGAGAAGACGGCCTTTATCTGTCCGCTTGGCTTCTTATGAATTCATGAGGATGCCTCAAGGATTTCAGGTGCCCCAGCCACTTTTCAACGATTGATGGAGCGTGCAGTGGGGACATGAACTTACTAGAGTGCCTGGTATACCTAGATGATGTTATTGTGTTTGGCAGCTCACTGGAGGAACATGAGAGCAGATTATTTAAGGTATTGGACCGACTGGAGGACTTTGGCCTTAAACTGTCCATTGATAAGTGTCAATTCTTTCAAACATCAGTAAAGTATGTGAGGACATAGTATCCACCGAGGAATAGAGACCGACCCAAGTAAAGTTGAGGCCTTGACCACCTGGCCACAGCCCAAAAATCTAAAAAGAACTGCAAAGATTCCTGGGATTCTGTGGTTATTATCGGCGCTCATCAAGGACTATTCAAGGATCCGCCTTTACTTAACCTTACTCAAGGGTATCCCCAACCCACAAAAATACCAAAAGTCAAGCGTCCCTCAAGACTGAAAGAGTGTATTTTCATCCGAGTGAAGTATTTGGGGCCGCTGGACTCCTGATTGTGAGAGTGCTTTTCATGAGATCATATATCAACTTACCCATGCTCCAGTGCTGGCCTATGCCGATCCAAGAAAACCTTCGCCCTGCACACTGATGCTAGCTTGCAAGGGTTGGGGGTGTGTTGTACCAAGAGCACGAGAATGGCCTGAGACCAGTGGCCTTTGCCAGTAGAAGCCTGACCCCATCCGAAAAGAACTATCCTGTACATAAGTTAGAGTTCCTAGCTTTGAAGTGGGCTATTGTTGACCAATTCCATGAGTACTTGTATGGGGCTAAAATACTAGTAAAACTGACAATAATCCTTTGACCTATGTGCAGACCTCAGCTAAGTTGGATGCCACTGGCCATAGGTGGCTTTCTGCATTATCTACATATGACTATGCTCTCGAATACCGAGCAGGTCTGAACCACGTAGATGCTGATGCTCTCTCCTGGAGGCCTGTTCCCCAGAATGATTGGGTCCGATTGGCAGAACCTGACATTCGGGCACTCTGCCGGAAGTTTGACAGGGAGGAACAAATGTCCACGGACGCAGTGGACTGCATGGTGGATTGCTTGGGAGCCTCTGAGAATTGCATACCTGCTGCTTATTGCCACTTTTCTGCAATAGACATTGGTGCACTGCCTCAGCTGGACAATGACAGTATTCGGCGGCTCAATCCCGCGATCCCATGATCAAAGCAGCTTTAGAAGCCCTCTATGCAGGAAAAGATGTGTCCAAATTACGCCCACTGATTTGAGAACTGCACTGTTATACAAAGAAGGTCCTAAGTTGAAACTGATCAATAAACTGTTATACAGAGAAACAGTAGACAGAGGGGACAAGTAGACAAACAACAACTAGTGCTGCCCACTGCCTTCGAGACTCAGTACTGAGGTCCTTGCACAACCACATGGGGCACCTTGGTATAGACAGAACACTTGACTTGGTGAGATCCAGATTCTATTGGCCTAAGATGGGGCTGATGTGGAGCAACACATTCGAACTTGTAGTCGCTGCTTACAGAGGAAAGCTTTGCCCCAGAGGGCTGCCCCTTGTTAACATCACCACCAGTGCACCCATGGAGCTGGTCTGTATTGATTTTCTAAGTTTGGAGTCAGATCAAAGAAATATCAGTAATGTGCTGGTGGTCACTGACCATTTCACGAGATATGCCCAAGCTTTCCCACCAAAGACCAGAAAGCATCCACTGTAGCCAAAGTACTTGTAGAAAACTTTTTGTTCACTATGGGCTCCACAAAGAATCCATTCTGATCAAGGGAGACTTTGAGAGTCGCCTGATCAAAGAGATGCTTTCTCTGTGGGAGGCGAAAGTCCAGAACCACTCCTACCACCCCAGGGGACCCACAGCCTGAACGCTTCAACCGCACTTTGCTAGGTATGCTAGGCACCTGCACCCAAAGGACAAGCCTAGATGGAGCCAACAAATTAGCACCCTGTACATGCTTATAACTGCACCAAAAGTGATGCCACTGGATTCTCCCCTACCGCCTGATGTTTGGAAGAGAAGCTCGACTACCAGTAGATGTGTGTTTTGGGGTCTCTCCTGATGGGGTTCAAGCTGACAACTATTTACAGTATGTGCAAAAGTTAAAGGCCCAGCTAACTCATGCGTACCAACTGGCTCAAACCATGGCTGCCAAAAGAAATGTGGCCAACAAAGAAAGGTATGATAAAAAGGTGAAAGCACAGGAACTCCAGGAGGGAGATCGGGTATTGCTAAGAAATCTGGGACTGCATGGCAGCACAAGATTGCTGACAGATGGCACCATCTCCCTCACATTGTAGTGGGCAAACTAGATGATCTGCCAGTGTACAAAGTAAGGCCTGAGAATAATTCAAAAGATGTAAAACAATGCATAGAAATCATTTACTGCCCATTGGACAAATCTTAATCGAGTCTGAGCCCTAGAAGATGCCCCTCTGACCAGTGACTAGAGCTGCTGCTAAGAAAAGATCAAGAAAGTCTGCACCTACAGAAGCAAAGTTAAAGTGTTCCCTCCACAAGTCCCAGTTGAGCATGACTGTCAGTCCATATCGGAAGAAAGTGAGGACTTTGAATACTATCCTTCTTACGAACTGAGTCAATTGTTTCGGGGCAACTCTAGTCAATACTGGAGATGAAGCTGGGCCTTCTGACTGTCTAAGCCCCCAGCTTCATCCCTGGAGCCAATGCTCCCAGAAAGTGAAGTGCAAAGCATCAGATCAGATGAAATGGAATCATTGTGCATGGTTGAACTGTTTGAGCTTCAGGGAGAAAATGATAGATTGGGGCAGACTGGTGATACACCAACAAGAAGAGTATTTTGAGTGCCCTGACAGTCCACTTCCAGTGTCCGAAAGCTCCATGCGAGCCAAATGTTGTGGACTCCGAAACTGCAACTCCTGGAGCTGAAAGTGCCCCAAGTTCTAGCCTCTCTACCCCCATGGAGACTCCTGACAAGTGAGGACAATGCTGAAAATGAGGCTCAGAGTGCAGAGACTATAACAGTTCCCCTAGAAAGACTGGTCGAGCTGTAAAGCCTGTGGTGCACCTCAGTTATGATTCACTTGGGAGGCCTGTGGACTTGCCTCTCAATGTTGTCCATAAAGGAGTGTATGTGTCCCTGAGCTCATTGCCCAAACTGAGCATCAGTGCTAACTCCAAGTTACTTGTGTTGCCCTCTATATGGTGCCCTTGCCCCATCCAGCCCTAAGGTAACTGATAGGAAGGGCCCCTCTCTTCAGGTTTCATGTACAAGAGGTAATAACTTGAGTTATGGTACAATGTGTATGTAATACTGTGTAAAGAGTGACGTACTGCAATGTTTCAGAAATGTGTTCTTGGTAAAATGATATATTGACTGATGATTACATGTGCGAGCCTAATGCAAATGTATATGGTTGCAGTTGAAACTTATGGGGGTACTTGCTTGACGCGGACGTCAAGCTTTCCCAGGCCAGGAAGGGTGTAACCCCCCTGCAAATGGGGGTTCCCAAAAGACTTCCAGGAGCTTGCTTGAATGCTCCAAGCCTGAATGGTGTTTGGCATTTAAGCCATTTATCAGTGAGTGTTTTTAGAACCTCTGGTACTGTCTCTTTAAGAGCTGTCTGCTTGCAGACATAATTAGTTTGTATGGGGACTGTGTGTTTCTTCTCTGAGTACCACTCGAGCTGCTGCCAATTCACTTCATTTTGCAGTCACTAGGAGTGCAAAGGAACCTATGTGAAAGATGTAACTGTTTGCCAGAAATTATTTAGAGTAATAATGAAATTACAGTTTGTCTAACCTGCTTTTGCAGTCAGAACTGTGTCTGCTAGTTCCCATTCTAGTTTTGAACTGCTGAACTGGACCAATCAGTGGGGTAAGCTAGCTCTAAATGGTGCCTTGACGAATCAGAACTTGGACTCATAATCTGAGCCAGCCACAAGAGGATTGTATGGGCAGTGACCTGGGAGATGTAGTTTAGACTTCAGTGCCTTTTGGACCAACAGCAGCAGTCTGTTGTGAGTGACAGCCAATCCAGTCAAGAACTGGGAGGAACTCAAAGGAAGTGCCCGGTTTTGTCGGTTGGAGTTTCAGTTGAGCTTTGGCAGTGAAGAAGGAAGGAGCCTGTGCTTTTCAGTGTGCAGTTTTAGTCAAAAACTGTGTAAGGCCCAGAGTTCCGTCTGCAGCTTGTGTAACAGCTTGTTAGGACTGAATCCGTCCTGTGAAAAAGAATCAAAGGATCTCTGAAGAGTAGAAACCAGGCTCACCCTGTAGAAGACTGGAGGAATTGCTGAAAATTGCACTCGGTCTGTCAGGAACTGAATCTGCTGTGTGTTCTCCCGGTATTGTGCAGTAATTGCGATCGGGATACAGATGCAGCCTGCCTGGTATAGTGCTTTCTTTATATGGATGTGTGAAGAGGTTTGTGTACCTCAAGTGAGCCCTGCTGACATTGAAGGACCCTATCTTATTTGGAGGTCGTGAGTACTAATTCAGGGTCGCTCCCTGTTGAATTGCCACATTAAATCCAAATGGAATTACTGTACTGCTGACTGTTTAATTCTCCTTTTCTCTGTGTGAAAGGGCCCCTACCAGCTGCCACGGTTTGGACTAGCCACTAGGGCTAGGTACCCAGGGACAGTAACTGATAGGGATAGGCCTGTGCACAGAGCCATAGGTAGATTATTAGAGTGATAAGCTAATTAACCTGATTTCCCTGTCCTTGTTATATCCCCTAAATAAATCAGAGCTGCTTGTTTCAGCAAAGTTATACTGCCTGAGGTATTTGTCTATGTTAAAGTACTGTACTGTGATTGTTGCACTGTATCTCATTTCACAGGAGGTCCCAGTGCGGAACCAGACCTGGGGTAAGTGTATACTGTGAAGGTAATTTGATATATTGTGTGGGCCACTAGTGGGAAGAAAGGGGGGTTGCAGTGTCCCAGAGGGCTGTGACCAAGTTAGTTTAACTATTGCAAACCCTGACCTCTGGGTGGAGGCACCAGCCATTGGATCCAGGCCCCTCAACCTGTTAGTGGCAAATCAGGCAGGGGTAGTAGCCCCTGGGATAGCGCCATCTAGGGGTTACATGTGTTTGATTTTTTGTAGCTCCCAGCACAAGCATACTGGAGCAGTCATTCCTCTGGATTCTTCCTCAGCTGCCCGAATTCTCTTTGTTCGCTGCCCAATCTCAGCAACTGTGGCAATCCAACTGATCAGAGGCCTGCAAAGTCATCAGTGCCTCAACCTCCCTCACAAAACTCGAGGGTTTATATATACTGTGTGGTCAATGCAGGCCACAAGTTTTCCATGTGGGTTTGTGTCTCACCATAGAGACGGGGGGAGAGGGGGTCAGAACATACTCACAAATGGTAAACTACTGTTAAATTAATGTAACCCCTAGGTGGCACTATCCCAAGGGCTACTATCCCTGCCTGCGTGACTAGTTGCAGGTTAAGGGGCCTGGGTACTGAAACGGGTGCCTCCACCTCTGGGACAGGGTTGTTAGTAACAAGGCTAACCTGGGTACAGCCCTCCAGGACACTGTAACTCCCCTCTTTCACCTCTAGTGGCCTATACAATATGCAACCAACACTTCCACAGTAGCCCATAGTCAGCATATAATTCCCCACACTGTTTGCACTTACCACCAGGGCTGGTTCCACCACTTTGACCCTGGAGACCCCCTGTAAAACAAGGTTAGGCACAACAAATAACAACAGTACAGCGCTTCTGGTACAAACTGGGACCACAGTCAGATTAAATGCAAAAAGAGTAAGATCTGATTTATTCAGGGGAACTGAACAAGGGAGGGGTGTAATCAGGTTGACTGATTCGAAAACTGCCAGGCAATTATGCATGCACTTTTAGTCCCTACACAGTCACACACTCTGGATACTTAGCTGGAAGTAAGGTGGGCTAGTTTGGAACGTTGCCCAGGGTAGGCCGGCATTGTAGCTGGTTGGGGCCCTGTGATGAAAAGAAAAGGCATGCACAACCACACACAATTTGTCATCCAGAGCCTGAAGGCTCAGTTTGTAAAAGGAAAAACAACAATGCAATCAGATGACAACACTTGAGATTTAGCTGTTGTTGCAGGGAGCTACCCTGACTGTTACTCACACTACCCAATATGAGACACAGGCTAGACGAAATGGAGACTGCAGGTTGATGACTGGTTTTCCAGGACAAGCAGGGCCCACACAAATCACTGAGGTGTCGTTCCTGTTCGAGATGGTTGAGTAGGGGGCTGATCCCCGGGCGAGTCTCTCATCGATGATGGTTTCTGTGCCTGAAGTAGCTGGCTGGGCCAGGTGGCAAGGCCCAGGCCCGGTAGAACAGTTCGGATTTTGAGTCCGGTAGTGCTGGATGCAGCCTCCAGCAAGCATGGCAAATTTACACAGTGGGAAACCAAATTGCAACCCACTAACATCACACAGCACATTTATAGTAAAGCAATCACCATGACACAATGCGGAAGGCAGTCCAGCTGCAGTATCAGTGTCTCTGAGCAAAACCGGGAATTCTAAGGTAAATGGATGTCCTGACAGGCTGATCGCGTACAGCAAATCTTTGGTCTTCTTCAGGTTCAAATCTGGTCACTCTTCAGTGGCTTTGTCACACTCCAATTCGGATACAGTCTGATTGCTAAGCCTTTCAAAGGATTCCTTATCGAGGGACTGCAGGCAGACAAGCCAAACTCAGCCTTTCCACCAATGTCCCACGCGAACTATGCAGGGGCTGCTGCTCGAATCACTCAAAGCTGTTTACTCTTCAAACTCTAACTCCAGACTGACTGACTGCAGCAGGCAGCTTGGGAATTTCCCTTCGGTCCAAAAGGTTCTGGTTGGCTGATCCATCTGTCCATCAGCATCAAAAAGAGGTGGTGGCTGCGCCCTGTACCTTAAGGACACGTACTGGGGGGCACCTCATCAACTTAACCCCCCAAACCACCACTGCACAGATTCTTCCTGTCAAGATCATTCTTGGTGCACATAATAAAGCCATCACAGTTGTCACAGTCTACATTCCACAGAGAGAGCAAGGTAATGGGCTTAACGCAGTCCTGGAGTTTACCAAATCTCTCTCACCTGATTCAGAAACCATCCTCTTTGGTGACTTTAATATTAACTGGCCTGCTGCAGAGGCAGGGGCACACAGGGACTTGATAGCGGCAGCAAACCTTTCTCAGATGGTTAGTTCCCCAACCAGGACAAACTATAAAATGGGTACCAGCACCCTTCTGGATTGGATCATAACAAGCCATCCCGCCAGGATCACAAACACCACTGTCCTCCCTGACACACTTAGTGACCACTCCCCCGTCATCTGCTACTGGTCCAATAAATTCATCAAGCCCCCCCCCCCCAAAACCATTACTAGCCGGGTTCTACCTAGAGGAAAGCTACCTCATCTCAAAACCTTCCTTAGTCAACAGGATTGGTCCCCAGTTCTCACTGCAACCAATGTGAACACCGCATTGGAACACTTCATCAGGATCTTCAACCAAGCATGCAACATATTTGCACCCCTCAAGAAGCGCAAGGCCAAAGCCCTATGTAACCCCTGGCTCACCACAGACCTACTTAGACGACTAAAAGCTCGAGACCACGTTTGGGAGATTACCAGAAACACTGGGAGACAAGTTGACTATAAACATGCACGAAATGACTGCACCAAATATATACGGGATACGAAGACCACCTATTTCCATAATGCTCTCACTAACTCATGGGGCAACGGTAGGGACTTCTGGAATAACATTAAAGAAGTCACCGGGAAGCAATCTAAATCACCCCCGTCAGTACTCAGCATAAATGGTGAAACTACACTTGACCAGAAACTCATTGCTGATACATTCAATGACACCTTCATGGACCTCAGTGCTGTACTCCTACAGGGTTTTTTCGATGAGGTGGTTCCCCTTGGTCCCCAGCCACCTCCAACCACCCTCCCTTCTACTTTAAAGCAGTAAAAATGCATCAAGTCTGCAGCTACGTTACCAAAGCCATTTGCAACTCCAGAGCCAGCAGTGACTCCCTCGACCTCAAACTGCTATCATTCACACTTGAAGAAGTACTCTGACCACTGACCAGGATTTTCAACCTCTCCCTCAGCCTCAGCCGGTTCCCTGACTTATGGAAATCTGCCATGGTAACCCCAATTCATAAAACTGGTGACAGAACAGCTACTGAGAATTACCGTCCAATTTCCATCCTACCTCCACTCTCCAAGGCCCTAGAACGGATTGTGTCAGACCAGCTCACCGACTTCCTAGACAATCACAACATCCTGTGCAAGGAGCAAAATGGCTTTAGAAAAGGTCATAGCACCTCCACAGCGCTACCTGAATTCACTGGTGCAATCCATCACTCACTCGATAACAGTCATCTTACTGGGTCCACCTTCATCGACTTAACTAAAGCCTTTGATACCATCAACCACAATCTCCTACTTGCCCAGCTTCGACTAGCAGGGTTCTCACCTAACTCGGTGAACTGGTTCAAAAGCTACTTAGACAACCACTCCCAAAGAGTGAGAATTGCTGGCACACTCTCAGACCAAAGACCAGTCCAGTCCGGTGTCCCACAGGGCTCAATCTTGGGCCCCCTCCTTTTTAGCCTTTTTCTGAACTCACTGGCAGAATCCTGCCTTGAACAGATCCTACTCTACGTGGATGATGCTGTCATCCTGGCATCCCACCATGATCCAGTCCATCTACAAGGTAACCTCCAACAGGCCTTCTCTGCAGTTGAAAACTGGTTCACAAAACACATACTTATACTTAACCAGAAAAAAACAAAGACCATGATCTTCTGCAGCTCCCAAAACAAACACAAACAATAACAGCTCTCCATTAAAACCAAGCAAGGAATCACCCTCGAACAAGTTCATACCTTCAAATACCTCGGCCTCACCTTCGACTGTAATCTCTCCTATGTCCCACACATCAATAACGTGGCAAAAGTAGCCAACACCAGGATGGGTCTACTATTCCGACATAGGAAACATCTAACCCCAGAAGCTCTGTCCATAGCTGTCCAGAGCTCCATCATCAGCATCATTGACTATGGTCTCATTATCTATGGATCTGCCACAACCTCATCTCTCAGGCATGTTTCGACTTCCCTCAATCAAGCCTGCCGACTCGTTACTGGTTCCCACAGACTCACCCACACCTGCGACCTCTACTCCAAAACAGGCTGGCTGCAACTGAACAACCAAATCAAATACCAAACCTGCATCACTGCTAAGAAAATCATGATGGGAAAGGCACCACCAGAAGTCAGCACCCTCCTCAAACCTAAAATCACCAACCACAACAACAGGAGCTCTAAGCCCCAAATCCTTCAAATCCCCCACTGCCATACGTCCCAAGGCCAAAGGTCATTTGCATGCAGGACTCCGTGTTGGCTGAATGAGCTCTCTAGTGACACCTCATCCACAGCAATGCTTGGAGCGTTCAAAAAAAGCTCCGCCACTCCATAACTGGCACCTCCACCTGTGCTTGCACCCCATAACATCTTCATTCCCTACACTACTTCTGACCTTATAGGTGTCAGTTTCTGCCCTCTCTTCTTACACTTACCTGTCCAATGCAACTTCTAATGCACTTGCCCTGTGTCTGTCCTGACAAGGCCCTTGGCTGCCTCACCCTGACCCTCTACACCTATGCCTTCCCCTACCCTCAGCCCTCTCCCCTTCTTGTCCTCTTCCTCCTATTGTTTCTTGAGTTACTCATCGCTCAGTCTGATTTTGTCAAGCAAAGTTACTGTCTAAAACCACGTACCTGTAACTGTTTTATGTTTTAGTGTCTGTTACCCTGTAACCAGCATGATGTGGAACCTTTGTAAAAGAGCCTTGGCTCAAAGGTACTTTGTAATCCTAGACACAAATAAAATAAATAAATAAATATGAAATGCATTGTGGTCGGCACGGGGTCATAATGTCGCAAGATATTATGCCGCATGCAATAATCGTGCTGCCAATACAGAGTGACTCTTGCATGCGGCATAATTCTTTGTTTTTGTGGGGGGCTCCGCCCCCTCAACCCCCAATAAAGATTCTCAACTCTGGGGTTACTTAGAGACTGCACAAATAGTAAAAAATAAAATTCACCTGGGTTCCTTGCTGCAGTGGTTCAGTCCATTGAGCCACAGCAGCTGCTCAGCGGAACCCCATCCCAGCAGAGGTCTTTATCCTCTGCCTGGGATGTTTCGAGTGGTGCAATACCACGTACACCAGTATTTGCGGTATTGCACCACTTGCTGTAACCTACAGCGCTATTGAGGTTTAGCCATAATGTCATATGCTATTAAGCATGTGACATTATGACCCAGCACCGCTGTGTTCTCTGTGAAGCTATGTGGGGTTGCACCTTACAGCTATTTGCACCATTTTCTGATGCAAGTAGATGTATTTTTATATTACATCATCTTGGAGTTGTAATCAGTTTAGACATAGTGTTAGTGTGAAGGAGCTGAACATGTACTCCCTGGAACGGAGGACGGAGAGGTGGACATGACTGAGACCTTCAGATTTATCAAGGGCATTAACAGGGTGCCAGTAGGCGACATCCTCCAGCTCAAGAGGCAAACAAGAACAAGGGGGCATGATGGGCAGATAGTGGGGGAAAGGCTCAGAGGCAACATTAGAAAGTTCTATTCCGCAAAGAGGGTGGTGGAAAACTGGAACAGACTCCCAGAGGAGGTGGTGGGGGCAGTAACTGTTAGGGGATTCAAGAGAGCGTGGGATAGATACAAAGGTCTTTTAGATACGGGGTTGGGGGAGACATACTAACATACTAAAATGCCAGCAGAATAGGCCTAATGGTCTTTCGAGTCTGCTTGATTGGTCAGCCCCCACCCTGGGTGCTGACCTTGCTACCCCCCTCGCCTTCTCTGGCTTCTCCCTTCCCAGTTCCAGATATTCCTGCTGCATTGGATTTTGCTTCCAGAACCCTTCCCCTGTACCTGTCCCAGACCCTCTTGAACCCCTCCACCATCTCTGCCTCCACCAGCCCCCTAGGCAGTGCATTCCATGGCTTCACCACCCTCTCAGTGAAGTAGCACCTCCTCCTTTCTCCCTGAATCTTCTCCTCCAGCTTCCACCCATGCCCCTAGTGGCCCCCTCCTTTCCTTCAAGCACCCTGACTGTTCCTCCCTATTTACCCACTTCATGTACTTGAAGACCTCTATCATGTCCCCGGTCCCTTCTCTTCCAATGTGTACATTTTAGCTCTTCGAGCCTCTCCTCATAGGTCCTGTCCCCAAGCCCCAAATCATTTTGGTTGCCCTCCTCTGGACCTCTCCAGGAGTTTAATGTCCCTCTTAAGTGTGGCTCCAAAACTGCACGCAGTACTCAAGGTGTGGCCTCACCAAGCAGTTATACAGAGGGAGTATCACTCTCCTTCTGGAGGTGATCCCCTAGCGATGCATCCCAGCATCCTGTTGGCCTTGGCTGCTGCCCTCCTACAAGTCTCCGAGTTGTTCATCTTGACATCCACCACCACCCCACAGGTCCCTCTCAGCCATCGAGACTTGTAGCATTCCCCCCCCAGGGTGTACACTTGGCCTGGGTTTCTGGCCCCCAGGTGGAGTACCTTGCATTTCCCTGCATTGAACCTCAGCTTCCACCATGGTAGTAAATAGCAAAAGTCCTAGCAGCTGGCTAGGCAGATGGGGCAGACTGGGTGGGCCGGGTGGCCCTTTTCTGCCATCACTTTTTATGACGCTCCTAGCTTTTTATGTGTTCTGCCTATCTCACCACTTTTAGTCTATGAGCAACCCTTTTCCTGTTCATTTTAACCATCCTCCCAGTAAAAGGGACTACTTTTTCCTCAGTTTCAAAATGTTGTTAAATAAAATTGATATTAATTTAGAGTATTTTTTTTGTTTGTGTTTATGGCACTTGATTTGGGCTGTATTTTCCCCTCTCTGCTGGGAGAGTCAGGGCAGAAGCGGAATGTCAGATAAACGCCCACTCTGTAAAACAGTGCAGACTGATGCTTGTTCAGAAGAGGGCACAAAGACTCTCCAGTGACTCATTCAGAATGGATGCATTTTTAGCATCTATATTCTTCTGCTTCTGGCAAATATCCCTAATCCCTCAGAATTGTCCCTGCCAGTACAGTTTTTTCTTACCTTAGTAATTCACAGTTTTAAGACAGTAGTATAGAAGGCTTTTTCAGGGTACATGACATAGCCCAATATAAACTAGTCAGACTCAGTGCAGCTCCTGTTAAATGTCATATAGCATTATGCAAATATTTAATTTATTTGAAGCACATTTTACCAGATAAGTAAACTGTCTGGACAGACTCATTTCCACTTGCAGTTGAGGAGTGGGGAAACAGGGAACAGCAGGGGTACTTACACACAATAATGTATGGTATGCAAAAATTAACAGTGACAAATAAAAATAGAGGCAAAATTTACAGCAGATATGAGCTAAGGATGGAACATGGTAAAGTACAGGAGACTAGGCCCACTGACTGGTGTTCTGGGATCTAGTTTAAAGATATTGACCTTGAGGGATGAACTATTGACTGGCAATAGTCGACTTTGGACAATATGTATTTGTTCCATTTTTGTTGACCAGGTAGGTGCACTACACAATACAAATGCCTGTTTCTAGGCATGACCTGGGAGAAATACAACATCAAATGACATTAGCACAGAGGCAGAAAGGGTAAATATAGAGAATAATGTATACACAACCATACCCAACAAGGCTGTGTTTCCAGCGAGGAGGACTGAGATGATGGCATATCAGCCTTGAGAGTGAAGCTTGAGAGGTCCATGCTGTCATGTCAACCCCAAGATGGAAATATAGGCCAAGCTGTGTATGGGTGCCCATATTTTACTTTTTATGGTATGTGGTTTATTTACATAGAAGTCTATACACAAAGCTAAAGGCAGCATTTACTTACTAATACAGATATGCGTAGTGTAGTGTTCATATTTAATTTCTTTATCCAATTTTTTTTCCTTTTTGATAACTTTATTGTGCATTTTTGATACTACTATGTATTATTAGCTTAAGGTTACTATTGTTATGTTTCTTTTAAAATGTAATAAAATATACAATGATGGATGGGGAAGTGTGCTTAATGAGAAATTAATGGTTGCCGAGGTGTGGGATGCTACATAAACCCGGAGGGCGAAGCCCGAGGGGTTTATTAAAGCATCCCACACCAAGGGCAACCATTAATTTCGAATTTAAGCTCACTTCCCTATCTTTTATTATTTATAATTGCTAGTAAGCAATTTTTTGCCACACTTGATTTTGCCTATGTCTGAGAAGACGCACACAGACACACACACACACCCCTCATCAATTTGGTTTTTGACAGCATTTGTTTTAATTTTTGTCATCATTTTTCATTTATTTGGCTTCTGGTTTGTCCCTTCTCATTTGGGGCTTACCTCTGAAGTACATCCGAAGAAAGTTTTTCTCCGGTGCGGCTGTAAACTGCTCTGTGCAGTTTTTGAACGGCAGGATCAACCAGATGGAATAAGGGAGAGAACTGTTTAAAAATAAAAAAATTAAAAGACATGCTCTCACTGTGGCAGCTCCTCATTAAGCGGGACGGAGGAGTCGCCATGTTTGTGTTTCCGGTAAGCCTGCCCAGGGGAAGTAACAAGCCAATTAGGATGCGGCTTTTGTTTGAGTGGCATGGCGCGTGTTTGCCATTATAACCCGTGGGTTATAACGGCAAATTCTAATTGGCTCAAGCAATGGGAAAAATTGCTTGCCAGTTATCATAATATCGTAAAAAATAATTTACATAAAATTCACAGAAGCGTCCCTCTAACAAAGTAAAAACAACAAAAACAAACTCTGGTCAGAGCCGATATGGCTGTGGCGAGCTTTTGGGATGCTTTTACCCATTATTTCTAATGAATTTGCACAATGCAGATCTGCTGAGAGGCAGTTTAGAAACATAGAAATATAGAAACATAGAATTTGATGGCAGATAAGGACCGCTTGGCCCACCCAGTCTGCCCATTTCCCTACCTAATGGATAAGCTGCAGATCCTAGTTAACCAGCAGCCTACTTCTTTCTACCCCCACCCCCTAAAATTGCCTTATGGCTGTCCCATGCATGCTTGAATTCAATCACTGTTTTTGACTCCACAACCTTCTCCGGAAGGCCATTCCATGCATCCACAACCCTCTCTGTGAAAAATACTTTCTTACATTACCTCTGAGCCACCCCTCTATCTTCAAATTGTGCCCCTTGTTCTTGCACACTTTTTTTGAAAGATGCTACCCTCTTGGACTTTGTTGATTCCCTTGAGGTACTTGAACGTTTCTATCATGTCCCTCCTCTCCCTCCTTTCCTCGGGCTATACATATTAAGCTCCTTAGGCTCTCTTCATATGTCTTCCGTTGCAGACCCTGCACCATTTTAGTTGCCCCTCTTCTGACAGCTTCCATCTTGTCTGTGTCCTTGTGGAGACTGGGTCTCCAGAACTGCACACAGTACTCCAGATGGGGTCTCACCAGCGGTCTGTACAGAGGGATAACAACTTCCTGTTTTCTACTGGTGATGCCTCTCCCTATGCATCCCAGTATATCCCAGCCCTCCTTACTGCCCTCTCACATTGCTTGTCCACCTTTAGGTCATCTGATATGACTACCCCCAGGTCCCTTTCCATTTTTGTTGTTGTTAGTATCTCACCCCCACTGTGCACTCTTCCCCTCAGTTTTTGTTTCCCAGGTGCATTACCTTGCACTTCTTAGCATTAAATCTAAGCTGCTATACATTTGACCATTCCTCTAACCTTGCCAAGTCCCTTCTCATCCTTTCCACCCCACCTTGTGCATCAACTCTGTTGCAGATCTTTGTGTTATCTGCAAAGAGACATACTTTTCCTTCCAGTCCCTCTGCAATGTCACTTACAAAGACATTGAAGAGGACCGTCCTAATACTGAACCCTGCGGCACCCCACTAGTAACCCCTTTCTTCAGAGTGGACTCCATTTACTATTACCCTCTGTGTCCTATTCACCAGCCAATTCTTTACCCAGGCTATCATCTTGGGACCCACTCCCAGGCTGGCTAACTTGTATATTAATCTTTTGTGTGGGACTGAGTCAAATGCCTTGCTAAAGTCTAGGTAGGCCATGTCCACAGCCCTCCCTGATCTACTACTTTGGTCACCCAGTCAAAGAAATCTATTAGATCTGCCTTGGCATGACCTTCCTGCTGTGAATCCATGCTGCCTTGGGTCCTGTGCCCTCTGGCCTCTAGGTACTCAACAATTCTTTCCTTCAGAAGTGATTCCATCATTTTCCCTATCACTGAGGTTAAACCAATTGGTCTGTAGTTTCCTGCTTCTGCCCTGCTCCCACTTTTGTGAAGGGGAATCACATCAGCCCTCCTCCAGTCCTCAGGTACCACCCCATCCTCCCATGATTTGTTAAAGAGGGTAGTCAGTGGTATCACTAGTTCTACCCTTAGTTCTTTTAGAATTCTGGGATGAATCTCATCAGGCCCCACTGCTTTGTCCACCTTCAGTTTTAAGAGTTCTTTCAGAACCCTTTCTTCTGTAAATGGGCTGGTATCAGCTTCTGTATCCAGAGTGTTTCTATTGTTTGCTTTAGGTACCTCCCCCTCTTGATTTGTAAATACTGAGCAAAAATATTTGTTTAGTATCTCTGCCTTTTCACAGTCACCCTCTGCCCACCCCCTCCCCTTTATTAAGCCTCACTATCCCTCCCTTAGTCTTCATTCGCTCCCTGATGTACCTAAAAAAGGTTTTATCCCCCTTCTTAACTGAGTTGGCTATTTTTCCTCAGTTCGGGCCTTTGCTGTTCTGAATGCCTTCCCAGCTTCCTTTTGCTTTAACTGATACAATTCTCTGTCCTGCTCCTTCTGTGATTCCTTGTACTTTCTGAATGCTTCCTTTTTCTCTTGAACCTTCACTGCCACCTCCTCTGAGAACCATAGTGGTTTCTTACATCGTTTTGTTTTGTTTATTTGCTTCACACAAAGGCTTGTTACCTCTGTGATGGCAGTTTTTATTATTTCCCATTGTTCTTCCACCCCTCCTTCCTGCCCATTTGCTAGAGCATTCCTTAGGCACTCACCCATTTTGGCAAAATCAGCCCTCCTAAAGTCCAGTACTTTTGCCTTTGTATAGCTTGACTCTATTGCTGTGTTTATTGTGAACCATACTGTTCGATAGTCACGAGTTCCCAGATGGCTACCCACTTCTACATCAATGTGGTTTTCCTTTTACACATTTTTACAATGTATGTTCCTACAATATGCCTCCTGATTGCAATATATTTAGCCTGGATAGTTCACAGAAGAAATGGCATCTTATTTTCGGGTGGGGAAGCACTAGCAGTAGGATGCTAGAATGTGTCATACATAGGCACAAGATGTGTGCGGGCAATCATGCCCAATGGCCATACACCTCAGGCACTCGCATGTAGATCCATCATCCCAGTGCCACTGCACTACTCAGTGTTGGTGAAAGCCGATACTCACACAGGTCCCGAAACAGGCATGTTACAGCTGACCTCCCATTTGTTTGTACAATTGGGGAACCACAAATGCACTATCCATAGCCTGGAGCGTACACTACAAATGCCACTGCAGGATACCACACCCCATGGCACCCAGGATACGTCAGCAGTCCGGAGGGTGGCATGTTACACAGGAGAACAGGGAAGAGTGTATGACAGCAGGAAGATACAGCATTGACAAGGCATGCATTGGAGGTATGTCAATTCCCTCTTACGGTTTGCCACGGACATACTCACAGCTGCATACACTGGTGGGTCCACAGCTTGTGTAGTGCCCCAATGTATGGTATAGCCACATGGGTCATTCTGGAGTGAAGGTCCCCAGCCCAGGTCCAGTGCAGTTGGCAGCTGGCTGTGGCAGGGCGTGGAGAGCAGTGCCAGTCTCTGCAATAGCTAGGGTATGGGGGGAGCGGGGTTGTCTATGTATCAAGGTAGTGGGTGGGAGTCCTCTATGCTATGGATATGGACCATGGTTTCCTCTGGTGCGATTGAGTCCAGGGGGGCCCTACACAATGGAGCTCTTCGGGGATGGAATTGGATCGATCGGGGACTGGAGGGGGTGCCTTTAGTCAACCAGGGCTGCCAGTCTGCTGTGCACCTGGATGTACTTTCACAGGCCACCTGTGGGTGGCTGGCTGGCTTAGGCCAACTATTCATGGGCTAGCTGTGGGCCATGCTGCTCTGGGCTGCGAGGGCCAAATTTCCCACTGAGTATGCCGCAGCACAACATATGCATGGGAACACACCCTCGATTTGCACGGCATATTATTTGTGTGCACGCTGGCCCATTCCCTTGCAGCAGGTGCATCCTGCATGTTTGAATATCATGCTGTGGTGCATTGTTGGAGTTGCGTGGCACATCTCACATTTCCACCAGTATGCACTGCGCATCTTCTTTGAATATGGGGGCCCTGGACTAGGCTACCCTGAAGAAATACATTATCAAAATGGAAAAATCATGACCCCACTAAAAACAAGATATTGCATCTAATCTGGGACAGCCTGAGTAAATACAGTACAGAAATGAGTAAATGAATATCTGTATGACAATGAGATGTAGCATCTCCCCTGCGCTATCCAGGATACAAAATATAGGATAAGAAATATTTAAAAGAAATCTACTCTGAACTGAACTTCACTGTGGTCACTGACATAAACCAGTAGTTTCTTTATTGTAACAGTCACACAGGAGTCTGGTGTGCATATTTTATGGGACACATACAAACAGAGGTGAGAAAGAATAAGTGCCTCAGCTGGGACTTGAATCCACGCTGCCCAGAATACCATTCTGATTGTGCTAACCAGCTGCACCACTGAAACAACTGGAACCTGGGCCATCCCTGAGCACATTACTCTTCCTCAAATGCACAACCCAATGGCAACACAAATATTTACTTGAAACAATCACACAGGAGTGTGGTGTGCATATTTTATGGAACACATAGAAACAGAGGTGAAAAAGAATAAGTGCCTCAGCTGGGACTTGAACCAGGCCACCTGGCAGTATTGTGGCCATGAGGATGGTGTGTAGTGTGTGTGTGTACAAAATATAAGCTAAGAAATATCTAAAGGAAATCTACTTTAAACTGAACTTCACTTTGTTCACTGACATAAACAGTTTTTTTTATAACACATTAGAATGCAATATTTATTCTGAATGTTGTGACTGTGGGGATGGTGTGTCTACAGAGAGTGTGTGTGTGTGTTACTGTAGCTCAATATATTTTTTCCCCAAAAAGATAGTAAAAAATGGCTTCGTGTTGATACATATTTAGTCTAAGCAGTTCACTGAAGACCTGTCATATGTCTGAGACTGCTCATCAAATAGTGTCTGCAGAGGTTAAAAAAACAGTATATATCATTGATTTGCTGGGAAAAGGGTAACATTTATGAGGTATGACTCTTTCTTGAAAGACAATACATTCCCAAGTTAAACTAGTATCTAGAAGCAGTTTAAATGCTTAGTATTTAAATGTGCAAATCTCTAGTTTCATAGGCAACCAATATTTAACAAACATTTAACAAGCTGTTTCAGTTTCCTAATGGCATCTGATAAGCAGCTTAGAGGTATGTCTCCAACATTCTTAACAGAAAGAAGGGAATATTTTATTTCAGGTGGTATGGAAGGATACATTGAAATGTCCAAAACATGTGTTCCACGAAACTCCATGTTCAAGCTACAGATAGCAAAATGGCCCACATCCGTAAAAATTACCATTTCTTTGTTCTTTTCTATGACCGAAATTACATTTACAGACTTTTGCAGGTTTAAAGGTACAGCTATAGGTACTGGTTGGTTAGTAAGCAGAATGCGCACAACTACACTTTGGAATGCACATGACAGTTTAGAACGTGCACAACAAGGATTTTGAGCAGGCTGTTTTTTATACAGAACAATGGCTAACTACATACTATAAGCACAGTTTTACAGACATCAGCAGTAGAAGTCAAACAATTCAGTAATATGACTACTGAAAGACAATAGTTCATCCTGCGGTTTCCCACTTCCCAAGCCAGAGCTCCAACCTCTAGACCACAGTGCCTCAGTATTGCATCCACTAAAGGCTGTTTCTTCAAATTTCTTCCAAAAATGCTTCAATTGATGTTGGATGAATAAACAGGCCCCCATCTCCTTGTCTACTCTTCTGAATGTCATGCCAGATTAACTCTTTCATCAAGCCTCTACAAAAATGTTAAGACTTGGTGATTTATTGGGACAAGACTGTGTACATGGTACAGTACAAATCAATGTCGGATAAGCTCACAGTAGTTCCCCTGTTGTAGACCTCACCAGTGTAACTTCACTGACACCTGGTCATGCTGCACATGCTGCAAGTTAAAGGCAGCACATTCTTACAGCTAGAATAATCTCATGAGAGTTATCACTGGTATTTGCAAGTTGCACAGCAGAACACCATGGACAACTGCTGTCAGTTACCAGCTGTTCCAAGTTCCGTCATGGACACAGTCTGTATCATATCCTTTTAAAGCAGCAGCATGTGTTAGTCCACAAAAGGATTCATCATATAGCTTTTTAGCAAAAATGTATTTCTAGCATCCTTGAGTAACCCCCCCCCACCCGCATGGGTAGGGCTAACCAGGTCTGCCTCTCTGTGTCTGGTCCTGCCAGTTTATGGCCCTTATGTGCCCCAGAGGTGCTCCTGCCAGCCACTGGTGCCTGCCTTGTTACATGGTGTGAAGTTGTGTAAATAACTGAAGTTCTCCACCTAGTGGTATAGTGCAGTTAGTGCTGTTCAGGTAGTGAACTGCCACACAGCTCCATGTGGGCACGTTCGAGATGGTTTCTGCTCGGAGCTCCAGTGTGTGAGCTGGTGATCTGCCCAAACATTCAGTTAAGCACTGCGGCACCCTTTCTAACTCTGCATTTGCAGGTAATTATAAACATCTTTTGTGTGCTCCAGCTCCTGGGATCCCAAAACAAGTGTTGGGGTTCAGAGGCACAATTTAGGAGTAAAAGAAAAATAAATATATAAAAAATTTATAAATGTATACACGTGTACAGTTGCTTTAAATAACCAAGACTGCTCAGTAATTATGCTTCTGCCTTCAGCGGGGGGACTTAGTGCTACGGCACTAGCAAGAGGCAAACAAGGACTTTGTTTAGTGCCCATTCCACAACTGGATAACAGTTCAGAGGAGCAGCTATCGAACTGTGGGACAGTGTTTATTAAAACTGCGTAGTGTGCCTGCATAAAGACTTTAATCCTGGGACTGTGTACACACTGTTTACATGGACGTCATCGTTATGACCCCTGACCCGTTTCACCCAATCAGGAATCGAGGTGCTCCATGGACTGCAGCTATGGCTCCTTGGTAGCAGGTATGAACAATGTTCTTGGCGCCTTTGGTGTTAGCCAGTCAAGTGTCAAATAAGCCTTACGCATATTCATTTTCCTGATGGACAGCTGTGTTGACAAGTGAAGGTTGCCATTCTATGAGCAAAGATGTTGGGAGAACACACAGCTCACAAGCAGTTTCTGGCTGAGGCTCTCTGAGGAAAGCAGGGAGAACAAAGAGTGAGGGTCGGTTGGAAGTTGGCCCAAGGCTTCCGCAGCTGCCAGTTGGGAGATCTGCCTAAATCTTCCATTTGTTGGGAGAGCAATTCAGAGGAAATGTGAGGAAGAATTTCTTCACAGAAAGGGTGATGGACAAGTGCAACATCCTGCCAGAGGAAGTGGTGGGGGCTGAAACAATCACAGGATTTAAGAATGCATGGGATAGACATAAAGGAATCCTGGAAGTCAGGGGTAAGGGGCAACAGACTTCTAGAAAAACTTAAAGTGATCTTACAAGCTCAAATGGGCAGACTGGGTGGGCCATAGGCCCTTATCTGCCGACAGTATCGATGTATCTGTGTAACCATACTCAAAGTGTACAGCACGTTGAGAGAAAATTCCTGTGGCACCTGTAAAAATCCCACAGTTTGCAATCCGGGCTGAGCTGTTTCTGTCAAGAGACTGACACCTTAGCCCTGAAGTTGAATCGGAAGAAGCCTGCCGAGTTCCTAGTGCCTGGGGAGTCCAAATGTTGTTGAGGTCTACAGCCTGAAAGTGTGGAAATCCTGCAGAGAGACTGCTTGCCCCACCAGCCTGGGGGGTACACCAGATCTGCTACCGAGGTGCCTGTATCTGTTGCTCACAGAAAGTGAGAGACTGCATGAACCATAGGTCTGTGGGGAAAAAACTGTGCCAGCAAGGACAGTCTGGGGAATCAGCCAGGTACTGCCACAGCTAACCAGTACCCATCATCTTCCCCTGTAAATTAGATGCATGGATGTGAGGGGTAGGTGTGTGGCCCTGGTCCCAGGTACTGGCTTGACCCAGCATCCATGGAGCAACCGCCTTGAAGGTGAAGGCTGCCAGACCTTGCTTCAGCTGAAACCGCTGCCATCCTGTTGTACAGCCTGAGGGCCTGCTCAGCTAGCTGCGTCTGACATCTTTGTCAGACCTTGTGATACTGAACTGCAAAACCGTGAGTAATTCAGGCTTTACCCTGTCCTTGGGATTTGTACAAAGTTTGCCAACTGATTCCTTAACAGCCAAAAAGTGCACCAACACTGGCCAACCCATGGCAACATACAGGCCTGCAACTCTAACTGGGTATCCAGATGAACTTTAAGGGACACTAGTACCAGTGGAGAGGTGGGCCAATCTGAATGTGTGGTTGTTGCTGTTGGGGGTGGGCACAGTTATTGCTGTAGTTTCACCAGCGCCATCAAATACTGCCAACTGTTTTATTTCTGCATCCCAAATCCCTTTCCCTAATAATACATCTTTCATTGTTGATGTTTAAAACTGTCCATGAGCATATTATTAGGGATAGTCATTGCTTGCATGCTCAGCAAAGAAGTACGACTGTTTATGGTATTCCATGTGTGGGGTGACTGGAACGGGAGGTGGGTAGGTACAGCATCCCAGGGGGCTGTAACAGACAAACAAATGCCTGCTATGTATCACTCTGAGTGGAGGCAGTGTGCCATTTTTTTTACCTTTGGGAAAGAATACCCCTTCCCATCAGAAACAGAATCAAGGCCCCTCAACTGTGTTGAGCCCACAAGGCAGGGGTAGTAACCGTAAGTTACAGAGTGACCTGGTTACCCTTGTATTCATTCTCAGTGTTTCCTCAGATGCTCTAAAAACAGCTTTCATAGTTCATTTTGTAATTAATGACTCATGTCATTGAAGATGGCCATCACTCGCAATTTTGTTAAATCTCTTCTACTGAGGTAGCTCGTTGCATGGATACACTTGATTTATACTGTAAATGTGTTAGGATGTTACCACATTTCCTGATGGTAGACAGCAAAGCACCAAATCATTTATTTATTTGAAAATTGGTAACTGGCAAAGGCACACTGAGCCCTGGATCATTTTCAGGAGCAACCCATGGGAGAGGGAGCAAAGGATAAAAAAATCCTATACAAAATACAGTGTTACAAAAGTGCAAAGTCATAGCACACAAGGACCACAGAGAGTGTATAACAGTAACTAAAAACTGGCAGGTAAGCATTAGGTGCAAAGGAACTGTTAAGGGAAGGGGAAACAGGAACGAGGGAAGGGAAGGACTTTCAGCTGGTATCGCAGGGAGGCAGTGAAATAGAGGGAAGAGGGAAGTTGATTCCAAAGTGAGGTGAGGTGATAGATAAAGGCCAACTGGCCTGCTGAGGTACGGGAATGTGGCAAGTCAAAGGTGCGATGGTCCCTGGAGTGGAGGAAGCATGAGGAGGTAGAGGGAACAATGGAGAGGAATGATGAGAGGTAGAAGGGAAGAAACCCAAACGAGTATTTAGATGTAAAGGAAGCACAATGCATCTGGCGACATGATGGAAGCAACAGCATGGATAGTGCTGAGTAAAGACAGCAGTGATGAGTTTGAGAGGGTGAGTTGGTTGCAAAGCAACAGAAGGAATTACAGAGGGTATCTAGTCTGGCTAAGGAGGTAGAGGGGTGGACCCATTGACCATGTCCGCATAGTCAAAGACAGGGGGCACCATTTTGGTGATGGGCTCTCAGCAGACCTGTAGGGGGAGACAATCTTTATTTCAGTGCAAGGCACCAAGTTTAAGACAGAGCTTGGCATGGATGGCGTTGATGTGGACAGAGAAGTCAAGCTTGTTGTCAAGCCACGCATCAGGGTATTTCAAGGAAGAAACCACTTCAAGTGGGGAGTCATCCATGGTGGAGACAATGGGCACTGATGTGAATTTGGCTCGTTTTGCTATTGAAAAGGTCATGGATACCACTTTTTGAGTATTGACCCAATGCTGGTTAGACTGAAACCATCATAAAACATTGTGGAAGTTGTGCTGTAGCAAACCTTCCACAGCGTGGCAGAAGGGCCAGAAGTGTAGATGACTGTGTTGTCTGCATATATGTGTATCTGTGAATTGACACAAGCAGAAGGGAGGATATTGAGGAAGAGGGAGAAGAGTATGGGGCCCAGTATAGAGCCTTGTGGGACCCCAACTGGATGGGAAGAGGAAGTGACAGGATGCTACATGCCAGTGCTGACTGAAGATGTCCCACGAGATAACAGCAGAACCAATCAACACCCAGAGCTGAGAGGCCAGCAAGACCCAGCTTTTTCAAAAGGAGAGGCTGAAACACCAACTCAAAGGCCATAACCAGATCGCTGAAGATGGCTGCCGTGATGTGTCCCTGATCCATCCCTGAGAGGATATAATTAGTTACATGCAGAAGGGAGGAAATGGTGGAGTGATCGTCCCTGAAACCAAACTGATAAGAGGAGAGGAAATCAAAGGAGGAAAGGAAATCAAAGAGTCTATGGTAGACAAGTTTCTCTTGCAGATTGATTCCATGATATTTTATCTTTTCATGCATGGCACAGGTATGGGAACTTTTAAAAAACATCAAGCATCCCATAGCTTAGTTCAGGAACACAAGAGAATGAAAAGAAAATGGGCATATTGAAGTCTATGCCAGAAAAACATTATTGTTGATTAAAAAAAAAAAATACAGTGACTAACAAATACTGCTGCTTTAAAGAGCTAGTAAGTACACTGCCTGAAATTAATATTAATTTTCAAAAGTAGTCAATAGTTATTTTTTATAACTGAAGTGTGTAAGCCCCATCCCCTGTGTGTCTTTAAGAGGACTTGTCCAGCTAAAAAAACTTTCCCCCAGCCCTTTTGATTCTGGTGGCAGGGTCTGGGGGAGCAAAAATAAAGGCGGATATCACTGTTGCAGCAGGAAGGAATAAGAAGGAAAAAAAAACAGGCATGACTTTTTTGCCTGGGAAGAGCTAAGCCAATCGGCAGGGAGCCTGGGGGAGGCTATAAATAGCCACAGGAACCCACCAAAAATCTGGTCCCCAAGGAGAAGAGAGACCAGGAGAGACTGCACTAAGGGCTAGAGCCCCAAGCTGTGATGACTGGTGTACATATCTACCAAGGAAGCTCTGAAGCTCTGCTGGATAATTCAAATAATTTTGTTGGATATTTGCTGATTTTGCTGGAGGAAATGCAGAAGTTCTGGGGTTTTAGATGCTCTGTGGTGCATTTTAGTTAATTTATTATTTATTTTTGAAAGTCGGATTTACAACCTTTGAGTCAGGGACTCATTTACAAAGGCACCTCATTGCAGGGAGGGTAGACATGGTTACAGTGTGAGATAAAACAGTGGTAACATACAGATGCAATACAGATTAACAAAAAGAACACAATATAACAGTGGTTTATGGGATAAAGTTACATGTAGTAAATAGCAATCGTATAAAAAAAAAGAAAGGGGGAGCAGTCCAACGGACATTGTCAAAGCTATGGACAAGTGTAACCCCTTGTTATCCAGGGTTACTAGAATCCCAGTAAGACCTAGTGGTAGGCAGGGAAGGCAGCTTGTGAAACTCCAGTTAAATGGGTTTCACACTGTCTCACTCTGTTCTCAGTCTCAGCTGAGATTGAGAGATGACATCACCAATAGAACTGTCGCAGCTGCATAAGCCACATTGGAATCTGCAGCAGAGGGAGTTAGATAGAACGTTGGGAGTTTTCAAAGAGTCAGTCTCCTGTTTGCTTTCAAACAGGAAGGGTCAGTTCCTGTTTGCCGTCAGTAAGAGAAGGAGCAGTTCCAGTTTTGCCTTCAAGTGGTGGAGACCGCTGTTCGGGTCTCAGTGCCCCCCTCCCTCCGGGAGGGAGTAAAGATCCCCATGTAGATTCCAGGGGCAATCCCCTAAATTCTGCAAAAGAAAGAAAGCTGCCTATTTCAGTTCAGTCTGTGTTTGGAAAGTGGGAAGATTTGTGATTTGCCTGTGGGGAACCTGCAACAAAAGGGTGAGTGTTTGCTCTAATATGAGAGGGCAAAAAATGTGTTTCTTCAGCCTGGGATATGTAAAGAAATCTAGGATTTGAACTACTATTTGGGAAGCCTATAGGACTAGGTCCAACAAATGGAGTAGTGTCAAAAGCTAGAGTGCTGTGTGAATTCAAGTAATATTGTAGAGGGGGTGCGACAGTTCATCCACCATTTAATCTACATTCTGAAGTTTCAGCTTTTCCAGAGAAATGGCCGGGTATGGGCTGTGGGAGTTGGAGGTGTGAACACCCCCCATCTTTAGTAACCAGGTCCACCTCTACGGATTTCTGCTGTGATTGCTACTTGCCTCATGCACTTGGCCAGTGATGAGGGAAGTACCCAGACGTGGGTCGCAAATGGGAAAATCTCTCTAGAAGTTGCAGACTCTAAGTGGTGTGGGGAGCCACAACAAGTGTAAAGAATTCTCTTTGTGAGATGGGAGTCAGAAGAAATAAGGAGGAAATCTCTATAGGAGTCGCAGACTCTAAGTGGTGTGGGGAGCCACAACAAGAAAATGAATGGGTTCATTCTTCCAATGGACCGCCATTCAAGTGGCCAGCAGGGGAGCCAGGCCAGTCGGGCTGTGTACCCAAAGCGCATGCAAGTCTGGGCTGTGTGCCTGGTGGGTCCAGAGCCTGAAAACAGTTAATTGGTTCATTCTTCAAGTGGACCGCCTTGTAGTCTCTAATCTGCATTACCAGTAAATGTAGCCCTATGGGGGTCCATCTATGCTTTGTTGTGTTCAGCTAGTAGTGAATAAAAGCCACACTGTAAAATCCCATTCCTGGTTCTGGACATTACAGTTATTGCTTCCTGTGTTTGGATTTACTTGGGTGCCCCTGTGCAGAGTAGCCAAACCTAGGTCCCCCTGTGTCGAGTTACCTCATTCTCCACGAACCCAGGTTCCCACCAGGTATTGCTGCCAGCGCCAACAGCATGCCACCTGTCGTTTTGGTAAAAAGGCAGGGGTGAGGGGTTACAAAAATGGAGGCACTGCTGGGATTTGTTCGGGAAGGAAGGTGCTTGGGTAAGGGGGCTAGCGTTTTGGCTATCTGGTAGTGGGTAGCCCAAAAAGCTGAAGCAATTTCCCTAGTGTGTTGCTGTGTGCTGTGAATCTTTTCCTGCTGTTTAAAAAATGCCAACTGTTTACCAAGGAGCATTAAAGCCAAAGAGTGTTCCCTTGTCCTGCATCAAAATTGTTTACAGCATTTTTGCCTGCTTTAAAAATTAACTGTGGTAAATAAAAGTGTGGAAGACTGGGGGTAGCAACAGGAAAATTGTGCCCTGGACGTTTGAAATGCTTTTAAAATGAATTCTTGTGAAGAAAAGTGTGGAAGACTAGGGGTAGCAGCAGAGAAATTATGCCCTGGACGTTTGAAATGCTTTTTAAAATGAATTCTTGTGAAGGAAAGTGTGGAAGACTAGGGATAGCAAAAGGAAGATTATGCCCTGGACGTTGGAAATGCTTTCTGTGTGAATGGAGAGACTGCAGAGTTAATGGCTAAGTGATATGGCTGAAATGGGCTCCCGCCGTGGAGTCAGTTGAAGGAAAAAAAAAAGTGCATTCTGCAGTTTAAATTTGCCTCTCGACGATCGCCGTGAGGAGAAGAGCCCTTGTGAGGAAGAAGAGGCTCATTTGCATGGCGTCGTGTGGTTGGTCAGGCTGCAATCAGTCCCGCCCCTCAGCCAGCTCTACTGAGACTGCCCCAGCATTCGAGAGGGAGTGAGAGTGGAGTGCATGTACTGGCAGTGGAGGAGCGTCTCGGAGTATTCAAAGCGCTATGAACAGTTAAAAAATAGACTTTTGAGTTTAAAATCGGGCTCAACCCGCTAATCGATCGTGGAAATTAAAAAATTTGGTGAATAAGACGACGATCGCTGGGACTGCCCGCCCGTTTGTATACTGAGGCCTTCAAGAACTGGCTGCAGGCCGTTTTACCCCATCGCAGCAAATTGCTACTGATAACAGTAAGTAAACCTTCATAAAACTGCTCAAACAGTGATTTTCAGCTATGCCATATAAAATGTGTGTGCAGCAGTGTAGTCGCTTTGCAAGTAACAACTGTGTGAAGTCCTGCCAGCAAGTGCAAGTCTGTTAAGCCACTGAATGTGTGCATGGAAGCAAAATTAGCCTCAGTTTAAAGTTTGCAGCCAGAGAGAGACTGTGGGTTGTAGAAAAGTGCAACACTAGTAAAAGCAGGCAATCCTGTGCTAAAACCTGAAGATTTTAAGGGACTGTGAATAAAATAAATGTTACCAGCATGTAAAAAAGTCCAAGGAAAATCCTGTAAATGTGTGTAAAGCCAGATCAGAGCAAGTTGTGCAGTTTGAGTAAAAGTTATCAGTAGCTTGTATAAATCGGGTGCGCAGTGGCTTGACCCAGATTCTAAATGTTGATGCACAGGAGTGCTGCCGCCGCCATTACAGGGTGGGGTAGTAAAGCAAACACAGCAGCAGAGGAGCCATTTTAAAACTTCAGAGTGTGTTCAATAAAGTGGGACTTTCAGTTACAGTGAACTTTTGTTTATTTTTCTGCAGTTATGGCCTCAGGACCAGCTCGTTACCCGGATCATGCCCGGGTTGCAGTAACAGCAGCAGTAAATAGACTGAGAGATATTGAAAGTGGTGCTATGGAGGGCAACTGCCTCCTGATGTGGCGATTCCAATTATCCAGTGCGTATGCGCAAATATGCTTGAGTGCTGGAAGGGATGTCTTCATGATTCCTCACTGTGCTGGATGCCTTCAAAAATATGGCTTGTATAAAGCGCCTCAATTGCTTGGCCCCACATGGACAAAAATTCAGGAATCTGCAGTTGGCAGCACACAGCACCAGGCGGAGCCTGTGGAGGAAGATCCTCGGGGAGTGTGGCACAAAGCTAGAGGGTGCAGAGTTAGAGACAGAATCAGAAGTTGAAGTTTTGGATGCTGGATCCCAGAAAGAAAGTTTGGATAAAGCATCAATAGACCCTGGTGGGGGGGCTAAGCCCAAGTATCTTAGGTGAAGATGAGATGCGGGAGGCCTTTGAATGGGAGGTGTCGACCTCCGCGCCTAGTGATGAATGGATAGTCTCGGGTGAGAACGACTGCTCACTCCTGGGCTCAGATCCTCAGTGAAGAGGAAGATGAGGGGAACCTATGTGGCCTTGTGAGAAGGAAGGTACACAGCCTCAAGATCTTGCCTCGGAGGAATGTACTGAAGAAGGTGGTGATGCCACTGCCCTGGCTTTACAGGAGGAAGAAGTCAGGATCCGCTTCTAATTTCTTGAGGATGCGGTTGGCAGAACCAGGACTGGCCACCCCTAAGCCAGGCCAGCAGTCTCAGATTGACCAAAGCAAGTAAAGAGGAGAGACTGGTTCATAGAAAGGCAAATGAGATCTATGGTATGACCTTTCCTACCTTTCCTCGGAAAGTCTGGGAGGAGATTGAGAACTGCAGGAAATCCTGGATCTGGGATGAAGCAATGAAAAGTGTGCATCCTGGGGCCAACCAGCATGTAAAGAATAGACTGTTCCATGAAAAGTATACCCAGTGGAAGAGAGGCAGGACACTGTTCATAGACAGAGTGAGAGTGGTGGACGGAGACGGACGTGAAATCTCCCACTGTGTGAATTATGTGCGCGCAGACGGGGTAATAATTCAAGCCCCTGACCCCCGGTACTATTGGCCTCAGTGCAAGGACCTCCCAGCAATTAAGCCCGTGCCTACAAAATGGAGAGCCGAGCAGTGGTAGTCAATACTGCCACACCAGACTGTGAAGTGCCTTTAGTGATCCGCCAATATGAATAACCAGGACTCAGGTGCCCCACATTCATCAGTCTACAGTGTACTATCCTGTCCAGCAACCATCCACTGGCCCACCAGATGACTTCAGATCCAGAGAGGACACCAGCCCAGCTGTTTCCTGTTCATCGCCTGGTAATCGGATGACGTCGGACCAGCTGTTTTCTTTTTGTTCCTGTTCTAAGGTTCCGTCTCCAGAGATGACATCAACCCAGCTGTGCCCTCCTGTGGTTCCCGGAAGATGTCCGCCCAGCTGTATCAGAAGAAATGCTGCCAGGGAGAGTCTTCGGCTGCGGTGCAGGTTAGGTGTCTAGTATTGTACTACAAATGGCTGGTAAGTCCGAACTTTTCTATCTTTATGACATTGCAGTACACACCCTACACTACAGACTTCAAAAATGTGTGAACTGTCCGCAAAGACTCTCCCCTTCGGGACTTTGGCCTGTTAGAACTGTGCTTCACCAGGCTCCAGCCCAGGAGAGACTCTTTATTGGACTAGCCTTAGGGCCTTGTGGTCATTAGTTGGGACTTTTAGGGCACTCCATCCCCCCAAATGTGTACTGTAAATAATGTCATTATTGTATTCTAATGTAAATACTGTTTTTCTACCTTTTTTCTAAAAAAAATATCTTTTTGGGATTTTTCAGTGTTTTGATGGTAGGGGTTTTAGATAGACTGTGTATGCAGATTAGGAGTGTGTTTTGTTTTGTCTTTTTCTTACAGGTGCTCCTGGGAAGACAGAAGAGAAGACAAGAAGAGGAGGAAGGGCTCATTGGAGTTCCTCGTCAGTGCTTTATTGTGTAGAAATTTAAAGTACTGTGGTGTTATTGTTATGGTTACTGTATTAACCCTTTCCTTCCACAGGTGTGGTTGTGGGGGTAGGGAGGAGGCAGTAATATTGGTATTTTAATGGTGTGGTTGCAGGTTGCCCAAGGTCGGGGAGGTTCCCAGGTTGTTTTTTTGTTTTGGAATATTATGTTAGAGGCAGATAGGTTTTCCCTAGAGGGTTAGGGGGGATAGACAGGCTGTGGTCCTGAATGGCCATTGGGACTGCAGTGCTGATCTATCAGGGCTATGCTCTGGATAGTTCTACCAGAGCCACTAGGTGTCCATAGTAAGTGGATAGTGTAGAGGCTGACATGTCAGCTACAGGCCTCTAGGCCCTTAGTGTTGCCTGCCTGTGCTCACACATGGTAGGAGGGGGCCTGATCACCCCCGCAGGTAGCACATAGGGTGGGATGGCCTAAGGCTGGGTGCATAATGACTGCGGACAGTCATTTTCCTGGTCAAGGGCGAGTGTAACCCCTTGTTACCTGGGGTTACTAGAATCCCAGTAAGACCTAGTGGTAGGCGGGAAGGCAGCTTGTGAAACTCCAGTTAAATGGGTTTCACGCTGTCTCACTCTGTTCTCAGTCTCAGCTGAGACTGAGAGATGACATCACCAATAGAACTGTCGCAGCTGCATAAGCCACATTGGAATCTGCAGCAGAGGGAGTTAGATAGAACGTTGGGAGTTTTCAAAGAGTCAGTCTCCTGTTTGCTTTCAAACAGGAAGGGTCAGTTCCTGTTTGCCTTCAGTAAGAGAAGGAGCAGTTCCAGTTTTGCCTTCAAGTGGTGGAGACCGCTGTTCGGGTTTCAGTGCCCCCTTCCCTCCGGGGGGGGGGGAGTAAAGATCCCCATGTAGATTCCAGGGGCAATCCCCTAAATTCTGCAGAAGAAAGAAAGCTGCCTATTTCAGTTCAGTCTGTGTTTGGAAAGTGGGAAGATTTGTGATTCGCCTGTGGGGAACCTGCAACAAAAGGGTGAGTGTTTGCTCTAATATGAGAGGGCAAAAAATGTGTTTCTTCAGCCTGGGATATGTAAAGAAATCTAGGATTTGAACTACTATTTGGGAAGCCTATAGGACTAGGTCCAACAAATGGAGTAGTGTCAAAAGCTAGAGTGCTGTGTGAATTCAAGTAATATTGTAGAGGGGGTGCAACAGTTGATCCATCATTTAATCTACATTCAGAAGTTTCAGCTTTTCCAGAGAAATGGCCGGGTATGTGCTGTGGGAGCTGGAGGTGGGAACCCCCCCCCCATCTTTAGTAACCAGGTCCACCTCTACGGATTTCTGCTGTGATTGCTACTTGCCTCATGCGCTTGGCCAGTGATGAGGGAAGTACCCAGATGTGGGTCACAAATGGGAAAATCTCTCTAGGAGTCGCAGACTCTAAGTAGTGTGGGGAGCCACAACAAGTGTAAAGAATTCTCTTTGTGAGATGGGAGTCAGAAGAAATAAGGAGGAAATCTCTCTAGGAGTCACAGACTCTAAGTGGTGTGGGGAGCCACAACAAGAAAATGAATGGGTTCATTTTTCCAATGGACCGCCATTCAAGTGGCCGGCAGGGGAGCCAGGCCAGTTGGGCAGTGTACTCAAAGCGCGTGCAAGTCCGGGCTGTGTGCCTGGTGGGTCCAGAGCCTGAAAACAGTCAATTGGTTCATTCTTCAAGTGGACCACCTTGTAGTCTCTAATCTGCATTACCAGTAAATGTAGCCCCATGGGGGGTCCATCTATGCTTTGTTGTGTTCAGCTAGTAGTGAATAAAAGCCACACTGTAAAATCCCATTCCTGGTTCTGGACATTACAGTTATTGCTTCCTGTGTTCGGATTTACTTGGGTGCCCCTGTGCAGAGTAGCCAAACCTAGGTCCCCCTGTGCTGAGTAGCCTCATCCTCCCCGAACCCAGGTCCCCACCAAGTATTGCTGCCAGTGCCAACAGCATGCCACCTGTCATTTTGGTAAAAAGGCAGGGATGAGGGGTTACACAAGAAATGGGGAGGGACCCCAACATTAGGTTGATTAAAGGCACCTACAGCTTCAGGCGCCAAAGATGTGGTTACGGAGAGCGATTTTAAAGGGACCAGTTTTGGTAGACTTAGTGACAGAGTGTGAGGGAGCTGAACCATGTGGGGGTGCGGTAGTGGAAGGACCTTTGGTCTAGAGAGGTCTTGGTACGGGGCACCAGAAAGGTGGCCTTAACTGAGCTACGGGTGGCAACGGATGGGATGCAAGCAGCAGGGATGCGGTGACCCCGGGGGAGAGGGAGAAAGTCTTGGCAAGTAAGCAGGTTTGGTAGCGCAGCCGCTCCTCCAAGGTGAGCAGGTTGGTGGTGGAATACAGCAGGCAAGTATGGGTGCGGAGGGATGCACCCGGTCAGCAGCCTGCAGGCCTTGTTTATCAAAGTCTGGATTCTGATGAGGGTGGCATTGTCGGCCGCAGCATAGACAGGTAGGCCATAGTTCACTAGGGACAGGATGGAGGAGTTGATGGCCAGTTGGAGAGCAGTTTGGGGGAGGCAATCTCTGTGTCGATAGAGAAGGCAAATCCAAGAGTTTATGGCTGAGGACAGGGTATTGATGTGGGTGTGGAATGTAAGAGCCAAGTCGAAGGTGATGCCCAGGTAGGACGACACCTGCTCGAGAGGGTGAGCATTACTGGAGAGAATGCAGACGGGGGCATTTTTGGCCTTATTCAGGTGATGCGAAAAAAGCATAGATTTGTTTTTTTTCAGGTTAATGACCAGCCGGTGGTCAAGGAACCACTTTTCGGCTTGGTTGAATGTGTGCTGCAGGGATTCCTGTAGAGATGTGGGGTCAGGGTGGGAGGCAAGGAGAACCGCATCAACGGCATAGAGTACCATATTGCCCAAGCAGGAGCTGGGAAGGGTATTGAGAAATAGGCTGAACAGAACGGGGCCCAGAATGGAACCCTGGGTGACCCCCGAGCGAACTGGCAGGGTACTGGACAGGGTGCCATTTACCCTCACGCGCTGTGATCTGGCAGAGAGGTAACTGGTGAACCAAGCCAGTGGGCCAGGGAAGAATCCAAGTTGGTGGAGGGAGTCAAGTAGGAGGGGGTGACAGACTGTGTCAAAGGCCTTGGAGAGGTAAATGAACACTGCACCTGCAACATGACCAGAGTCGAGAGCAGAATGGAGATGCTGGAAGAACTCCAGGAGCGCTGTAGTGGTGCTGTGTCCAGGGCAGAATCCATGTTGTTCTGGACACAGCAGGTTGTATTTGGCCAGATACTCGGAGAGCTGAATGGACACTATTTTTCTAGTGCTTTGGAGAGAGTGGGGAGAATGGAGATGGGCCTGAAATTGTTAGGGGAGGTTCTATCTCCACTCTTATGGATAGGGGTGATATCTGCAATTTTCCAGGCACTGGGAAATTGACCAAGACAAAGTGACTGGTTTAAAGGTTGGTGAGAGGGGCTAGTACAGTATCTAGGACTAATCGGAGAATCCTGGAGTCCAGGGGATCACAGCTAGGGTTGTTGCTAGCTAATGCTTTTTGCAGATGAGGCCTAGCTTCAAGGGGTGATACAGCATGCAGGTAGAAAGGGGCGATCCGAGGTGGGGGTGGAGGCAGGGATAGGGTCAAAAAAGTAGTTGGGGAGGATAGAGCTTAGATCTGAGAAAGCCATATTGAGGTATTCAGCTATGCGGGGAGGATCAGTAGTAACAGTACCGTCTATGGAGAGCAGTGATGGTGGGGAAGGGGGGGGTCTTTCCATTCAGCTCTTTCATATTGTCCCAGAAGACATGGGATGAGCCCCAAGTGAATTCAAGGGTGGCTTGATAATATTTGGCCTTAGCCTGCCTTATAGCCCAGGTGCACTTGTTATGTGCTGCATTATAGGCTTGTCTGTCAGCCAGTTTGCCTGTCTCGACAGCAATATGCCAGAGATTATCTCTTTGTTTCGGTGTTTGGATGAGGGATGGGGAGATCCATGGGGCATTGTGTTTCTTGGTACGGATTCTAGTCAGGGGGGCGAAAAGGTCGCAGGCCTTGCTGAAGGCACTGGAGAAATAGGCTAGGGCAGAGTCAATATCCATTGCGAGTAAGACTGGTGACCAGTCAAGCTGGGATAGGTGCGTTTTTAGCTTTCTGAGACCCCCCCGGGGTGAAAGCGATGGCGCGAGGTGACCTAGGACACTGGTTGTGGTGTGGGGGATGACCAGTGGCAGAGGACAGGAAAGTGGTCACTAAGAGAGTCTGGTAGTGCATTAATATCCCTGATATTAAGACAGAATTACATCTAGAATTACATCTAATATCCCTGATATTTGACAGAATTACATCTAGGAGGGTGCTGGAGCCGCCTGACCGGTTAAATCTAGTGGGTGAGGTAACTAGTTGGATCATATCTAGGGCAGCAAAGGAGTCCCTGATATGGGGGGCAGTTGTACTCAGCCAGTTGACATTAAGGTCACCTAAAATGGGTTGCTCTGCCTTGTGTGGGAGTGTGGTGAGGCAATCAATGAGGGAGTGCACAGCTGGTCCCTGGTCCCTCGGGGGTATGTAAGAGACTGTGAGAAAAAGAGGGCCTCTGGCTGGGTCGGGGTAACCGTGAGGGCTTGGTCACTAAAACTGAGCTTGGGGGCAGGAAGAGCATGGCCTAAAAGTGTGTCACGCATAAAGACTGCACACCCACCGCCATGTTTGCCTATACAGTCTTCCCTGAACAGAGTGTAGCCAGGAAGGGAGATAACAGAGTCAGGAGTTTTTCTCGAGAGCCAGGTCTCGACTAGTGCTATGACATCAGGATGCTGTTGTACAGCCCAGCACTGGAGAGCGGCGGATTTTTTTAGGAGGCTGCAAATATTCATGGATGCAATGCTGAGGCCAGTACTAGAGTGGGGTGTGGGGTGGCTAGTTGACAAGGGCCTGGGGTTGGGGTGTATGTTCCTGGAGAGCAGAAGGAGTAGAGCAATTAATCTGATGAGCGGTCTGTGGTGACCAGGACCCTTAGCCAGGTACCGATGCGAGGTCCTACTAGTGGGGGTACAAGGGATGGGTAGGGCGCAGAGGGTAGGTATGGCAAGAAAGGGGTGGGCCCAGGTTATCCCGGGGAGGGGTATTGGTTGGAGGTGGTGCCGTGGAAAATAGGGTGTCCAGGGTGGGGGGTTGGCTGCTGTGTGGGTGGTGGGGGGTGGGGCTCAGGATGGAAGGTAGGGGGTGGATGGGACGTGCAGAGCAAGAAAGGTAACCATGAGTAGGCTGAGTGTGATAGCCGTGGTGCCCATTGCTATTTCTATTGGGGGAGGGGTAAGGGGAATAACTGACCTTCAGTGAGTGTTGACTGCAGCTATGCAGTAGTTTTTGTTTTTTTTCTTCAGAGTACAATATGCTAAAAGTGAGAACAAGGCAGGGGATAATGGTGATTAGAACAGGAAAAGGCAAAGGCAAGGTTGGAGGATTAATAGGAAAAATAAGATGCCTCTAGTGGCAGATCAGTATAAACTGCAAATGGGAAAATGGGCCAAAAAAAGGGGGCTTGGTTGTACAGTAGTTCCCTACACTAACAATTCAGATTCAGCAGTGGGCATAAGGACACATCACAGATTTAGTTGCAGAGGTTAGGAAAAAAGAAATTTAGGCAGCAGACAGGTGAGCTCCAGGGGACTGTGCCAAGCAGTTCAAATCTCCAGGAGTTTAAGCCAGTCAGGGAGAGACGGAGTACTGAATCTGCCTATATTTTCAGGCACCATCCACCAGCTGGGTTCATGGCTAGCAAGCAGGGCTGGAGCTGCTTTCCTGAAGCGTACCTGGGATCTTACTCTTGAGGGCAGGCTGGGGTGCACCCTGCGGCTGGCTGCGCTCAGCACCAGACCCCTAGTACAGAAGATTTAATCTCCCTCAGGGAATCCTGGGATCTTGCTTTTGGTGCTTTATTTGAGCATATAACACACTTCTGTTAAGTATCCCCACTACACCTAACCTCCAGCTCAATATGCTGCAGTTATTTATGCTGGCGGGAGGTCTGAATGATGTAGTAAAATGCTGTAGACTCCAGCAAAATGCAGAAGACTTGAAGAATATGAATCTAGACTTCTGCAGGCACTAAGCTACAGTGCTGGGACTGGAGAATCAAAAGAGAAACTGGAACTGTTTGCAAAAGAGCCCAAGTGGATTGCTGATAATTCGGGCTGTGTTTTCCAAACTGTTTGTTACAAAAGCTGCTTAAGTCCACTGGAGGGTGGTGAAGATTCCTGCTAAGACATCTGAGAGCCTGGAGCTCGTCTTTAGTTCAGAGGACCTCACTTTTGGATTTACAAAAGACTCTTGCCTAATTGCTGTTCAAGGAATTTGCACCTCAGGGTGTTCTGCCTAAGACCTCAGCCTGGGATTGGGGTCTGCACTGAACTGTTCCTGCCAGAACGATGGAGCTGCGGTTCGTCTTTAGCCAAGAAGCTCCTGCCCTAGGTGCTGCCTACCAAGTGGTCCAGAGGATTTCACCAGAGTGATCAGAAGCCAAGGACATCCTTCTCACCTGCACCATGTCAGTCAAGTAAAATTTTGCCACCAGGGGTATTGCAAATGGTTGCTGTTGTTCCAAGTTGCTTTGCCTTGTGTTATTTCTTCATCTACGGCCCCCACGCCAGCCACCCCATGGCATCGCAGGCCTGCCACTGTAGTGGGGTACCTCAAAAGACATTGGGACAGGTCTGGTACCAGATGGGTGGGAGCCTGGGGGAAGTTGCATTGGGTGTTACTGACTGTATTTATTTATTGTTTTATTTATTGAGAAGTATCGGAATTACAACCTTTGAGTCAAGGACTCTTTTGCAAAGGCTCCATGTCAGTGTTACATACAAAATAAACAAAGCAAACAGGCAACATAACAACAGAATAAACAACAGAAACAGGTTACAGAGCTGGGGATGGTAATACAGTACAGACCCAGGGTCAACAATAAGTTAGCAATAAAGAAACAGCTAGTTAGCATTCACAGCCTGTTAGGACCGAGTAGAGGAGGAGGTTCTGTGGATGTAGCTGGCCACTGAGGGCCTAGCTGCAGCAGTACATGTTAGGTGTGATGCAGTTACAGTTGGATTGGGAGAGGAGTACTGTGCAGAGTGAGGACTTGTATGGTCATAGCCGCTGTTCAGATGTGACAGCAGGGGGTAGGTCATTCACCCAGAGGGGTGCTTCGTATTAAAAGGAGCATTGACCCATGGAGGTCCTGCAGTGGGGGACTGAGAGGGTAGTGGACAGTGAATTCCTAGTGGCCCTCTGGGGGAGGTGGGACTGTACCAGGTGTCAGAGGCCCTGAGGGGAATGTTCGAGGGAGAGCTTTCTGGCTAGGAGACAGGTTTGGTATCTAAGTCTTTCTTCAAAGTTCAGCCAGACAGTTCGTCTGTAGAGCTCACAGGTGTGGGTCCACATGCTACCACCCGAGATCAGTCGGCAGGCTTTATTGAGAGTGACTTTGATGTGATGGAGGGCAGTGGGGTCAGTAAAGCCATAGAAAATTTTCCCATAGTCAACTAGTGATAGGACAGAGGAGGTGACTGCAAGCTGCAGGGCTTCGGGGGCAAGCATCCCCTATGCCTGTACAGGAGTCCTAGTCTTTTCTTAACAGCCGAGCTGAGCAGATTGATATGCTCATGGTAAGTAAGAGAGGAGTCAGTCATGACCCCCAGGTACTTGAAAGTGTGTACTAATTCAAGAGGGAAGTTATGGATGCAGAGGGGAAAGTTTCTTACGGGATTTTGGCAATGGGCAAAGAGCATGGCTTTTGTTGTTTTTTTTATAATTCAGAGCAAGTCTATGCTCAGTGAACCAGGCTTTGGCTTCAGAAAAGGAGTGCTGCAGAGTGGATTGGAGGGAGTGGGGGTCTGGGTGACTGGCGAAAAGGACAGCATCGTCCGCACAGAGGAGAATCTGGCCCAAGCAGGCTGCAGGGAGGGTGTTTAGGAATAGGGTGAAGAGGAGGGGGCCCAGGATAGAACCCTGGGGTACCCCTGAGAGAACAGATTTACTGGTGGATAGTGTGGCATTGATTTTGACCCTTTGTGATCTACCGCTAAGGAAGTGTTTGAACCACAAGGTGGCCTCTATGGACAGTCCCATTGCAGGCAGGTATTGGAGGAGGAGGGTATGACTGATGGAGCCAAAAGCCTTTGTTAGGTCGATATAGGCAGACCCTGCTAGGTGTCCTCTATCAAGAACTTTCCTGATAGATGTGGTGTATTTGAGAAGGGCAGTGGTGGTGCTATGCTCCTTCCTAAGTCCATGCTGTTCAGGGCAGAGTAAGTTATATTTTGTGAGATAGTTGGTAAGTTGGTCCGCCACTATTTTTTCGAACACCTTTGAGATTGGGGGGACTGAGATGGGACAGTACTTACCTGGGGAGGTGCGATCCCCACTTTAAAAAATTGGAGTAATGACAGCTGATTTCCAGTGGGTAGGAAATTGGCCGAGGCAGAGGGACTGGTTTAGAATGGCTGATAGGGGTGTAAGGACCGAGTCAAGAGTTAGGAGGATTAATTTTAAGTCTGTGGAGTCATTACTATGACACGATTTGCCAAGAACTTTGGTTAGGTAGGGCCTCGCTTCTCAAGAGGAGACAGTACAAAGCCTGAAAGCAAGGATGGAGGCAGAGCATAGGGGGGTTAAGACCTGCTCCTCGGCCGGTTCAAAAAAGTTGGAGGGGAGGACGCCACTTAGAGTGGAGAAGGCGGAGTTGAGGGTATCAGCGATAGTCAGGAGGTCCTGGGAGAAGGACCCATTTACCAGCAGTTGGGCTGGGCGGTGGTGAGGTGGTCTTGCCATTTAGTTCTTTGATGTTGTTCCAGAACTTGCACCCTGACCCCCAGGTAGAGGAGAGTGCTTCCTGATAGTGGGCAGTTTTAGCCTTACAAAGCTCCCTGGTGCACTTATTCCTAGCTTCCCTGTACAGTTGTCGGTCATGGGGGTTGCCAGACTCATTGGCTTTGTGCCACTAGTTATCCCACTGTTTTGTGAGATCAAGCAGTGCCTGGGAGAGCCAGGGGGTGTCCCGGCCTTTGATTACTTGTTTGGTGACAAGGGCATAGCAATCACAGGCCGTATTGAAAGTGGAGATGAAATGTTCTAGAGCACGGTCTGTGGACGGTGCAGTGTTAATGGGTGACCAGTCACTGAGTAAGAGGAATTTTTTGAGCTGAAGGAGAGATCCCTTTTTTAGGTGGCATAGGAATGTGTATTTGGGAGGTAGTTTGAGGGTTCTTGTTGACCACAGACAGAGTACGGGAGAGTGGTCACTCATGGTATTCGGTGTATTATTGGTATAATTACTGGTGTTGGAAAGTGTTGTATAAGTGCCTAGCCTAGCCTTATTTTCTTGTAGCCAAAGTTGGCAGTCCTACTCCCTCTAATAATAAATACTTCCTGTGCTTATGGTAATTGCTGTCTCCACAACTGTTTTTGGGTACTGTATATTGTTGGGAATTGTCTAGAGGGGCTCGGGAGGTGGAAATATAATTCCTGGGGAAGGTCACTGGTCATTTTGAGTCCCCAAGTGGAGGCACCATACCGCTGAAGGTTTAGTAGTTACGGTCCTGTCTTACAAGGACCCAGGCCAGCACCCCACGAGCTGTAACCAGGGCCCTGGAGTTGGTACTCAGGACCGGCTGCCAACCCACCCTACATAATGGAGGCTTTCCACTGGGATCCTCCCGTGCCCAAAAAGATAACCACGGGTTCTGTGTGGAGTCAGGAAATGATGTTGGGGCAGATCCCAACCAGTCTGCAAGCAAAAATGGCACTCCAAGAATTGGAGGATTGGTGCCAGGGAGAAGGGTTAGACTGGAAAAAAGTGATTTTATTAAAGGGAATACCAGAAAGTTTTGAGAAAGCAAAGGTGATTGATATGTTATATGAATGGGAATGTTGAACAATTTAAAAATACCAGGTCTGAGGCGTGGCCACTCTAGTGATGGTCTGAGTGCCCTGGTAAAGAGCGGGTCTGCGATTGATTTCGTCAAGGTGCCCCCAGTCTTCACCCCCAGGGGTTCCCAGGTCCCATGGACAGTGGTCACCCACACGAGTGCCCCAGAGCCACTGGGACCAGGGGTAGACACTAGTGTTTTTAGGACTAAAGTGGATTTATGGTTACAATCTGAAGTTAAAACGTTAAGTGACTTGAAAAACACATATGAAGCTAACAGTGTAGAGTTTTTTTAGGTATTAATTATCTCCTTGATCTCACGGCGCTAGATCGGGAGGAAGCCCCAGTCCCATCCCCCGACATCCACCAGCCGACACCAACTAATAGTCCCATGGCTTACCCCCGTGGGGTTGGCGGGACACCCCAAACCCCGCCAAAGACCGGATCCAGCGTGGTCAGCGCCGTGGCCTTTCAGGGGTGGGGACTTGCGAGTCCCCTCCGTCATCCAGCCAGGAGCTCACTTTTTCCTCCAGTGTTTTACTCCCTCAGGGGTGGAGCATGCAATGGCACCGTTGATATTAGTGCACATGCTCCCGTGCACGTCCCATCAGACGTCTGCCTTACCTCTGACTGAAGTTGGCAGTGTCGGTGTGCTGCCCTAACCTACGTTAGGGGCCAGGCATGCACCGACCACTGACCGCCCCCTTCCCCAGAGAAGAACAGTCCCTAGGATGCTCGATCCTTCTTCTCCCCTGCTGACCCCTGGTGGCCCGCGCTCTTTCCTGAACACGGGTCACCGGCGTGGTGCGAGGTATGATGTCCAGCGCCACAACCCTCAGTACCACCAGGCCGGCCAACAGTGTAGAGTTAAAGGAAAAGCCCCCTGCTTGGGTCACTGCATGGACCATGGGAAAGGATCCAACCCCCCCCAATTGAAACCATTTCCGGGGCAAACACCTGTGCCCCCAGGACAGAATGAGTTTGAGATGTGGGTGGATCAAGCATCCCCAATGGTCCAGGACCCCGACTTCCCTGAAACTGAAATGAAGAGAAGGGTATGGGAAAATCTGAGGGGTCCTGCTATGGACAGCATTGCTGCTTTGCAGGCCACCCATCCAGAGGCTGATGACCAAATGTACCTGAGCACCTTGGAAGGGATATTTGGGAGTACTGATAGTGGGGCTAGGGTAATGAGAAAATTACAAACCATGGTACAGAATAAGGAAGAGAAACTATCCAAGTATTTAATGAGGCTGGAGCAGCTAATTCAAAAAGTGTATAGGAAAGGGGTTATTTTAGCCAAAGACATGACTAGGATCCAAATTGAGCAGATCCTGGATGGGGCAACTCAGTCTGAAATGTTTCTCTTGAAGCAAAGATTAGAGGAGGGACTCCAGACCCCTCCCTCCTATGGGGACCTGATGTTGGTGGTCCAGTAAAAGAAGAACCGGGCTTCCGAACCCACTTGAATAACTGCCCCAGCTCACATGATAGAGAATGTCCCCCTGGGGACCAAGAACCAAACGAGAGTGAGTTGTTACACCAGCAGGTGCAGATGTTGTGTGAACAGGCATCTAAATTGCAGACCTCTTGAGCTAGTGGGCCTGAGCAAGGGTAGGCGCCCCACATGTGGAGGGACAATCCCCCTGTTTGAACTGAGACCAGAGTTAACTTCCTTTGCCACCACTGTGGTGAGGAAGGGCACATAAAGAGATACTGCAGAGCTCCTGAGAACCTCCCCCATGGTGGTGCAGAAACTTAGGAAAAGACAAAGTGTGTTGGGAAACACCAGCGGGACCCAGTGAAGGAGCAAACTGGGCCCCTGAAACAAGAATGCTCCACAAAGTCTAGAAACGCATTTGCCCGTGGGTCCCCTGAGATTTCCCCTGGCCTTGTTGGCCCCTCAGCTAAGGTCTGGGTCAAAGTTGAGGGGGTGGCCTGTGAGGTGTTGCTTGACAGCGGCTCCCAAGAGACTGTGGTATTTTAGTCTTGGTACAGGCAACACCTCAGACATCTCTCTGTGAGACCTCTGTGTTGGGGGGTGAGTAATCAGGTGTATCCTTATTTGGGGTATGTAGTAATATGAACTGAGTTTCTTCAAAAGGTAGTGGGGATCCAAGCCCCCCTGGACACCCTGGCCCTATTATACCCGGATACAGGAATAGAAGGGGAGGCTTGGTGGTGGTGGGTATGAATATCCACATGTTTCAAAGATTAGCTGAACTATGTCAAGAGTTCGGGGGCCTCAATGCACTGACAAAATTCCAATGCACCCCATGGTTAGAACAGTCTACTTAAAGAAACTGTCCATTCTGCCCGCAGGGTGGAAGAACACCCGGTCAGCATTATTAAACGTGCACAGGTGACGCCCCTCACAGTGCTCCCGGGAGCTGAGGTCACTATCACTGGAGTCTTAGAGCTACACAGAAGCCCCGATAGCCCCGCCTTGCTGACTGATAGTCTTTGGAGCAATGAACTGCCTGACCCTTTACTAATTCAGGCAGGGGTGATCCACACCCACAGTGCTTTGGTGAAGGCCCGAAAGATTACAGTACTGGTAAACAACAAGAGTAACAAATGAGTGGTGATCAGGAAAGGAAGAACCCTGGCCCACATGTACACTACAGAGACCGTCCAAAGCTTGTCCTCCAGAAGCCCACCTACCATCCAAATGGACCCCAGTATGTTCCAATTTGGTGATTCCTCACTGCCTGAGGCGTACTAACAACTATGTCAGAAGCTGGCACAACGTACAAAGGTTTTCTCCCTAAGTGAACTTAATGTGGGGTGTGTAAAGGGGACCAAGCATCACATAAGAATGATGGATGAGAGGCCCTTCCAAGAAAGATCGAGACGCCTGGTAGCCGCTGATGTAGAAGATGTGTGAAATCACCTGCAAGAGCTCTTGGCTGCCAGCATTATCTCTGAGCCCAGGAGTCTGTACACCTCACCCATTGTGCTGGTATGGAAGAAGAATGGGGTGGTAAGGCTGTGCATCAACTACCGGACGCTCAACAAGAGAATGGTGACAGATCAATACACTGTGCCACACGTAGAAGACGCCCTGGCTTGTCTAACAGGGAGCAGGTGGTTGTCAGTCCTGTACCTCAGAAGTGGGTATTATCAAATACCAATGGTGGAGAAAGACAAAGAAAAAACTGCTTTCATCTGCCCACTGGGGTTCTATCAGTTCGAGAGGATGCCCCAGGGAGTCACAGGGGCTTCTGCCACCTTTCAATGTTTAACAGAGCAGGTAGTGAAAGATATGAACCTTCTGCAGGTATTGGTTTACCTCGATGACCTTACAGTATTTGGCTGCATTATCGAAGAGCATGAAGAGAGGCTGATGAAGGTTCTACACTGACTGGAGGAAGCTGGTCTGAAAGTGTCAGTGGACAAATGTCAGTTCTGCCAACTGTCCATTAAATACGTGGGACATATTGTATCAGCAGAGGGAGTGAGCATGGATCCTGCTACGGTGCAAGCCCTGACAATCTGGCTGAGGCCACACAACTTAAAGACTCTCCAATCCTTCCTATGGTTCTGTGGTTACTATTGGAGGTTTACTCAAGATTTTTCTAAGGTTGTTTGCCCATTGACTAATTTGTTGAAGGGCTACCCTCCCACAAACTACAAGCAGAAATGCAAGAACCAAGAAATGACTCTCGAGCCTTACTACAAAGTGAATGAACCCGTCGGAGCCAGGTGGACATCGGAGTGCAAGGAGGCCTTCAGAAAGATCATCCGCTGCCTTACGGAAGCACCAGTACTGGCTTTTGCGGATCCCACCCAACCCTATGTTCTTCACACTGATGCCAGCATGGATGGACTGGGGGCAGTGCTGTATCAAGAACACCTGGGGGGTCTGCGTCCCTGTGACAGGGAGATCCTGCCACTCTTGAGGACCACCTTTTTCTTAGATCTGTCGTAACAGTTCTTCTATTTCTTAGCTTAATTTATCCTTTACAATTTCTAGTCCATAAGGTTGGCCACCTATGGGCACCCCTCCCCTTTCTTCACTATGCTGTAGTGTCCTCTTTAATTTTCCTTTTCCCTCTCAGGTCCTTGTACAGAGAGGTTATTATGGTGACCTCTGAGCTGATGTAAAACAGGCTGTGTTCCTCGTTGTTGGATTTAGTATGCAATAGCACTATGTCATAAAATACCTTGATGTATATGTCTTATGTGTATGAAACCTGTAAATGTTGAAAATACCATGGCACTAGGTGTTCTTAATAAAGGTAAAAAGTTACTAGGGGACTGTATTATAAAAATTAAGTTACCGGGGTAGAGATATCAGAAAACCCCCATTGTGTTATTTAACTGCATATAAATTACAGATTGTTTGAGAGTCCCTTTGACACCATGCATTCCTGCTTTAAGCTGAATCAGCCTAAAATTTCATGGTGATTTGCATATATATTATAGTGGCACGGTCGCGCCACTATAGTTAGGGTTGAGCGGCCACTTACATACTAAAGTCAAAAGTTTGGACATTAATAACTTTGGACCTGTTCAATAGATTTGCCTGAAATTTGGTACACGCGTTGGAGCGCACTAGATCTCTTGATTTGCCAAATTGCGTTTGTGTTGGAGTGCTGGTCTTCATGTACGAAAGCGCTGAAAAATGCAAAATTATCCATTTTTGAAGGCACCTTTTGGCATTCTTAATGTGGTCCTGCATCGCTGTCGTGTGGTGTGCTGCTCTGCAAGATGGCTTGTTTGAAAGAACTTTGGTGGCTGAAAATGCTGCTTTTTGTTTGGTGAAAAAATCTTAAGGCATTCAAAAGTTATGGCATTTTTAAGTTCCCATTATAAGTCAATGAGAAAATTTATATGTAAATCTTGCGATCAAAGAATGGGGGTTCTGGCCATCTGGTCTCACCTGGCGATCAAAGAATTTGCAGCCTCACGGTTCAAGAATCTTTGTTCCTGAGGAATTTTCAAAATTCTTTGTTCGCGAGGTCCGCCATCTTGTTGTCAGTTTTCCAACCGCACAAACACAAATATCTTGGCTCAGGGGACTTCTGTAATAAACCTTCGATGGGTTGCGGCTCGCTAATGATCTTTGATCGCGAGCCTGCAGATTCTTTGCTCGTGAGATTCTTTAATCGCGATCTTGCATCGTGACCTAAAACACTAATATCTCGGCTCAGGGGTGGGCTAAGGACACAAATGAGGGCTTGTTTTGCTCAGGAGGGTCCGTTCTGTCGAACCATGCCATTGGTTTGGTTCAAATCAGTGAATAAATCACATTTCACCCTTTTTTTTATTCTTTGATCATAACCCTGCAAATTTTTTGATCGTGAGATTCTTTGATCACGATCTTGCATCGTGAGCAAGGGATGAGATGGCCAAATTTAAAAATCATTTTCTCAGCCCATGGGTGCCCTTGGAAGTCAAATGAGGGTGGGTTTTACTCAGGGGGATTCGTTCTGTCAAACCATGGTGGTGGTTTACTGCAATTCCTCCAAATTTTTTGATTTATAACATTTTTTATTCTTTGTTCGTGAGCTTGCAAATTCTTTGATCGTGAGGCTGCAAATTCTTTGATCATGAGATTCTTTGACTGCGATCTTGCATCGCGAGCGGGGGACAAGATGGCCCAATTTAAAATTCAATTTTCTTAGCCCAGGGGTGTCCTAGGAAGTCAAATGAGGATGGGTTTTACTCAGGAGGATTTGTTCTGTTGAACCATGGTGGTGGTTTACTGCAATTGCTTCTATTTTTTGAATTATTACATTTTTTATTCTCTGATTGTGAGCCTGCAAATTCTTTGATCGTGAGGCTGCAAATTCTTTGATCGTGAGATTCTTTGATCGTGATCTTTGATCGCAAAATAGGGACAAGATGGCCAGATTTGTTATAATGGAATAGATAGGGAAATGTTGCCAATCTTTGACACTGAATATCTCAGAAATGGTTTGGTCTTTTTACTTGAAATTTGGAGGGAAGAAAGGCAACATCCCTCAGATGCGCCTTTTAGTGGACTGGTCAAAACATATTACAGGGCGGCAAAGTTACGGCACTATGAAGTTGGCATTTTTTCCAATAGGATAACATTACGGCATCCGCCATATTACAGGAATTCTTTGCCGCTGTGCTGGAAAATAACGGTTTGGTCTTTTGGGCTGAAATTTGAAGGGAAGAAAGTCAACATCCTACAAATGTGTCTTTTGATGGTATGGAGAAAAAATATTACAGGGTGGCAAAGTGACAGCACTCCGAAGTTGACGATTTGCCCCATAGGATAACATTATGGCGTCCGTCGCGTCTTTCAGGACCCGTATCTCACAAACGGTGCGAGATACGGACATTTTGTCAAAAAGATGCTTAGCCCCCAACTAGCCAGGAAAGTAATAATTCATATAAAATTTTAATTTTTTTCCTACGTCACATGGTTCCTGAGATATAAGCAATTTAATATTCCAAGTTGTACTTTTCTGCTCTGAAGTCATTTATAATGCATACATTCTGTGTTTTCAATTAGTTTTTTCAATGCAGTTTTTGGGGAAAAGAAGGGTGTGCCCTTTTGTTACTGTGATAAAGGAAAATTACGTACCTACCGTAATTCTTGATCTTCTCTTGTATCTTCACCATTCATTACTTACTGGGTGTAAGCCGGAGGCGCGCACCCGTCACAGGAGCTTTTTTTTTTTAAGTTGCCTAACGGCCCCGCCTAGGAGCGACGGCGTCATCGCTATATGCGAGGGGCGGTCGTTAGTAGCGACCGACTCCTCCTCCAACTCAGTTCTGTGAGCCGGAGAGGCAAAAATGAAAGCAGAAAATATAGATAGCAAGGCAAGATAGCCGAGGGATAGCAAAGCAAGGAAGAATGAACTGAAAAAGGAATAAGCCGATGGAGGAAGGACAGAGGAGATAAGAACATCCCTAGCCTAGGGAGTGCAGGGCCTCCTTACCTGGGCGACTCTAGGAGGAGAGATGAGTAAGGAAATGAGAAAATAGAAGAAGAAGAAGAAAGAGAAGAGAGAGATGGGATGTTGAAGGGACCAGAATGCCCAACGAGCATAGTTAGCTTGTAGCTGAAGGCTCGACTAAAGGGGAAGCAAGAATCCCCGGAGATAGAGCTGAAGAGAAGGTTCACCGAACCCGCTAGACAGACTCAGAAGGGCATAGTCCTCATCTTCAACATGCCATTGTTCTTGACACCCACCTCGGGCTCCTGGCCGTGGAAGGCCTTTAACTGGAGGACAGCCGAGGAGGGAAGAATAAAACCCCCGCAGCATGAGAGCGCTGCTCAGGGGTTTAGAAATGGAAAATGTAAGCCTTTCTGTATGCTCCAAGAAAGAAACGGGACCCAGACTGACTGGCTAAGGCCGGCCAAGGCTTAGGCTGGCTAAGATTGGATATGGTCAGCAGAGCTCTACTGTAAAAATTGTCCAGGAGGACACTTAAAGGGAGAAACCACTTAGCAAAACAGTGAGAAGGATAGCCTACCTTCTCATTTGCCTTCTTGTTTGATTTCTCCTTTCCTTTTTTTTTTTTTTTTTTTACAGATAAAAAATTTTTTTTTTTTTTTTACTAGATGCATGACCCAGATACCAAGATGCCTATAGCAGTCGGAGAGAGTTCCCTCAGCATTTTTTTTTTTTTTTTTTTGAAGAGAAAGGAACAGACGTACTCGCTCCTCTGCTCTGCAAGGCAAGAATAGAGGGGGATTAGATTTCAGGGCAACTATCTGAACACGGGATTGCAGGATCAAACTGAATAGCCTGAGCCAGGCCAAACAACCTCAGAGGTATCTTGCCATAAGAATAGCAAGAGATAGTTGTGCAGTCTGATCGCCAATGCAATCCACTTAGATGGCCCATGAATCTTAGAGTAAATAATTTTTCTGGATTTTAAACCCCCCCAAAGAATTTTTTTTTTTTACTTTTGTTATTTTTTTTTTTTTGGAAAATGAAGCAATTTTCCCTATATTTTATATAAATGCAGAGAGAGGAAGGAGACGGGAGGTGGAGAAGCCACAGGAAGAGGCCACTGAGGGGATGGTGGGCGGGTGTAAGTAATGAATGGTGAAGATACAAGAGAAGATCAAGAATTACGGTAGGTACGTAATTTTCCTATCTTCCCTTGTCAATCTTCACCATTCATTACTTCCTGGGTGAGTACCAAGCTCCTCTTCCCCTGAAGGGGGAAGAGGCCATACCCTGAGGGAACAAGACCCCAGCCTCTGTTGGTGAGAAACAGAAGGAGAAGACCCTGGCTTATTCAGAAAGCCTAAGTGGGAGAAGAGCTAGGAGGTGCCTCCCGAGGACGAGGGAGACGGAGGAGCCCCTGTAAAGTCTCCTAGCTCTGGAAGAGAAAAGACGGGTCCCCGGAAGGCGGAGCGAATCACCCACGCCGGGCCAGGAGTGACAACCTGGAAAGACGGGCTTGCCGTCCGCCTGATGCAGATCGCTGTCCCCAAGCCTGGAAGCCACCTCATTGGCGCCATAAGATGCCCTTGCTTGTGTCTTGCCAGCTCCAGGCCTACACTGGAGAGGGCAACGGCTTGTCTGGTTTGTCTCGATTGGCATAGATGCCAGCAGCTGGGACATCATCACCACAGATGCCGTTGTAGGCAGCGTGGTGAGCCTGATGTGATGCAATACATGCACTCGCACGAGAAGAAGAGAACACTCTTTGCCCCCAACGGTCGAACTGGAGAGAGTCCGAATCCGGTGGGCGGTCGTGCGCCAGGCAACGGCGCCCAGAAGGACTATCCAGGTATACCAAACCTGAGGACGGGTTGGGAAGGGAACCTAGAGACTCAGAGGGGGCACAATACCTACGCTGGCAGTCCGCCGGGGCTGGGGAAGAAGCGGCAGGGACCGCCATGACCGGATAGACGCCCTGGAAGGGATAGGCCAGGAAGGTACCACCAGATGCTGGGCACTGAATTCACCAAGGAATTCACGCCCTCCGCTCGTATTGTCTCTTCGAACGAGGGAAATCCTGGAGATCCCTCACCATCCTCGAGAGGAAACGCTGATATTCTGTGAAATCAGCATCGGAGGACAGATGAGCAGGGGTTCCTCTCCCTCGGAGGAGGGAGAAGAGGATGATGGGGAACTGGAATGCCCAGAGGATTCTCTGCGCGGTGGGGAGAGTCGAAGACCCCCATGCATGTATCTAACATATGAGGGAAGGCCGCCAAGAGAAACCTGGAACTGCCCCCAGGATACGGGACCCGTAGGGACCGACATGGCCTGGGAGCGGGGTGGTGGAAGGCAGAGAGATGGGAGAGGGGCACCTCCGCGGAGGTAACTGCTCTCTGCGAGGGCTCTGGAATCCGGGGAAAGGGGCCCTGGAAAGAGGGATCCCGGATATCAGACCAGGCCGCAGAACGGAACTCTGGGGAAGCGGAGCCTGGAAGAGCCCTGGGGGAGAACCTCCCCATGACGACGCCGGGACTGCATGGATCCAGAAGGGCAGTCCGCACAAACGCCGCCGGAGGACACCCTAGAACCCTGGAGGGAGGGGCGAGGCTCTGCACTTCGGCTCCTGGCCACCCCCCCGGAGTGGCCAAAGAAGACCGAGCAGCAGACCCCCTGCCCCTCAACCCCTCGGACTCCGAGAGGGCCCTCCTCCCCGACCACAGCGTCCCCCTGTCCCTAGAGAGGGCAACAGCACCCACAAGGTAGCTGTCACCGGGCCTCCAGAGAGGGGAGCCTCCCCCTGCGTCACCCCCACGCCTGCCCCCCGGGGCTCCCGGCCACCCCCAGCCGGGGAACCCTCAGGAGACGACGGAAGGGGGGACAGAGGGAGGGGCCCGCTGCGCCGCCTGGCACCTCTAGCCACCGGGGACCCAGACTCCGAGGAGTGGGGGTGCCAGGATGGGTCCACGTCTGAATCATCGCCCTCCGAGGAGGACGAGATCAGCAGGACCTCAATGCTGGCACCCCAGGGGTCCCTTGAGGCACGGGCCGCGAACGCCCCGGGTATGGAGGCGCGCCGCCTCTTCACGCCGGTAGCAGCCAGGTCTAGCTCCATTATCCCCAACGGCGCCGCAAGCGCCGGCACCGCCTGGAGGAAGGGACAAGGCCTCACGGCGCCGGCGCGCGGAAAGCGAGGGCGGCATTATCGACGGCGCCGCTTGTCCATCGGGCGCCCGCGAACGGCACCGAGGCCCAAGCGGCACCGCCAACGGCGCCGATCTGATCACCGGGCCGCAAACGGGCGCCGACTCAAACGGCATCGAAACGGCGCCGCATCGATCACCGGCACCGCGAACGGCGCCAGGATCCGAAACGGCGCCGAAGGGCGGCGTCGAGGGTCCACCCGAGCCAGGCCCAAAAGTCAAGGGCCTCGCCACGGGGGGAGCCTGCACCTCCGAAGAGGTGACTGCCGAGGCGGTGTCGGCGCCGCGGCCCCGGGAGGGACTACGACGCTCCCCCGACACCGCAGAAGGGGCCTCCTCCTCGGCAAGAAAAGACGAGGAGACCCCCTCCTCCTCAGACCGTATAGGCCCGGGAGGGGACCCGGGGGAAGGGCCTAGAGACCTTACCTGAGAATCCCTTGAGCGACGTCAGTCCCCCGAAGGTCGGCGGGGCTTTGCCGAGCTTGAACGCGCGGACTTCGAGGACACGGCGGTCCATGGAGAAACAGGCGTCGCACGAATCCATGTCATGGTTGGGTCCCAGGCAACGAAGACAAACGTCATGCCGGTCCGAGACGGAGAAATGCCGGCCACAGTAACACCGACGCATAGGGGCGCGGCCCGTCTTCGAAACACGTTTAGCTCCGGACCCGACATAACGCCAAATCAACAAGAAAACAGTAGGAAAGCACACCCGCGCCGCTTAGAAATAAAAAGAACGGTCTACCGATTAGCGCGAGTGTGCGGAAAGAGGAGTCGCAGACGAAGTCAAAATATGGACGCCCGAACAGGTGCTGCCTACGGGCGGAGAAACAGAACTGAGTTGGAGGAGGAGTCGGAATGCGAATAACGCCGCCGCGTATGACGCCGCCTTTAGGGCGGGCCGTTAGGCAACTTTAAAAAAAGTTTTCGTGACGGTGCGCGCCCCCGGCTTACACCCAGGAAGTAATGAATGGTGAAGATTGACAAGGGAAGATCTAGCATTTCCAGTTGCGCTTCTGTTACCATTTGAATCACCGTTCCCATCTACGCCACCGTGTGCGTAACGGTTTGTGTTTTCATATGCACTTGCATTTCTGTTTCTGTTGTCTTTACTGTTGCTGTTACTGTTACCATTTATGTTTACTATTGCGGTACAATGACCTTTTGTGTAACAGTTTGCATTTTTGTATGCGCTTGCATTTCTGTTTTTATTGGCTTTATTGTTGCTGTTACCATAACCATTTGCATTTACAACTGTGGTTCCATGAGTGTGTGCGTTACGGTTTGCGTTTTTCATACGTGCTTGCGTTTCTGTTTACTTGGGTGGTATTGTTGGTGTTACTGTTACCATATGCATTTACAATTGTGGTACCGTGAATGTGTGTTACCAGTTGCGTTCTGTATGCACTTCTGTTTGATGTCTCCGTTTACGTAACTGTTTGGTTCGGCGTCACTTTACGCTTGTGTTTCTATTAACGTTTGCTTTGCCATTTATGTTTGCTTTGCCATGTGCATTACTGTTGCCGTTTGCGTTTGCAGTTCTTGTTACTGTGTAACAAGACATCACGTGGCAGGAGCGCGGGACTCAGCTGCCGACACTGCATTCCTTTCATTATTTATCATCCTCATTTTCAAAAGAAGGGAAATTAGAGTAAAACTCCATTTAATGCATCAGAAAATGTTTCCAGTAAAGATTGGTTGATTGTGCCCCCTTTGATTTTCAGCTCACTCTCGTATTTGGTAAGTGTAGCCGGTCCCAACTCTCACCCCATTGTCCCATACCTCAGCTTCTTTACACATGTGATGGGGTGAGAGTTAGACGACGACTCCAACGCACACCCAGATGCCAGTTGGGGGTGGCTGGGGGTCCATGGGGGCTTTCAACCCTAACCTCGAATTTCCTAGCTTTTTTTTTTGCTGTGGAACAACCCTAACTGATGCATTAAACGGAGTTTTTGGCCTCCAATATATATATATAAAATCTCATGATGCTTTGCATTATGGGGGTATGTGTGATGTGTTTCTTTTAAACTTGGCTTTATTGCCAATGACCTTTGGGGTAACCCTTGCTTCAGTGCTTCTGCACTGAGGTTCCTTGTCTTTAGCTTGTTTTGGGGGTTTTCTTTTTTGAGCTCCTCATCACCCAAACACACAAGATCAACATAACGAATTAATTAATTTCCACTGAAGAGACAGATCAGGAGATGCTGACTAAGTGCAGAGGAAGAACATGCATGGTCTGTTGCTGCAAACTGATGTACTGAAGAAGGGATATGCCATTGTTTAAGGTTATCCCCTGTGTGTTGAACCTGAAGTTCTGTGTCTGGTCCATCTGTTATCCCACAACCCTTCCACAGTCCCATGGCCTATGTCAGTCGGAGTCTCACTGCACCAAAAAGAAACTATCCGTTGGAGTTTCTGGCCCTTAAGTGGGCTGTGGTAGACCAATTTCACGACTACCTATATGGGGCAAACTTCACGGTAAGAACAGATAACAACCCCCTCACTTACATCAATACCATGGCAAAGCTGGATACGGCTGGTCATTGATGGCTCTCTGCCCTCTCCACATATGACTATAAACTGGAATACAGGCCAGGATTGAGCAACATTGATGCTGATGCATTTTCCCGTAGACCACATCTAGAGACTCCCCACCAGTACACAAGAACTACTACCAGAGGCGGTGCAAGCAGTGTGCAGAAAGTTTTTGCTTGGGAACCCAGAGATAGTTGCACTACCCTGCAGAGTCATTGATTCCTTGGGGGCCCCTCCAGATGCTATACCAGATGCTTATTACAACCATACCAGCATTGACTTTAAGCATTTACCACAGCCAAATAAGAGAAAACATAAGTATTTACAGAGGCAGAACAACAGTCTTACAGGGGTAATAGCTGTATTGGAGAAGGGGGACAGACCGGACCAAGTGTCAAAAACCCACTCTGATGTGTCTATTACTGCAAGAGTGGAATAAACTGGAACTAAAGAATGGCTTGTTGTACCAGACTGTTAGAAACCCAGAGACCCAAAAAACCTTCAGACAATTGGTACTCCCATGGAAGTACCGCTCGGTGGCAATGAGGTCATTACATGATGACATGGTCCTTTTAGGATTTGAGTGGACTTTGAGCCTGGTAAGAGATAGATTTTACTGGCCCTTAATGGTGAGAGACATCGAAACCTACTGTAAAAAATGTGCAAGATGTGTCCAAGAAAGACACTTCCAAAAAGAATTGCTCCATTGGTAAATATAAAAACCACTGACCCTCTGGAGCTAGTCTGCATTTACTTTTTATCCTTGGAGCCTGACAGCAAAGGTTTTAACAGTGTATTAGTTATTACTGACCATTGTAGCCGATATGCTCAGGCCTGTCCCACTAGGAACCAGAAAGACAGTATAGTTATGAAAAAGTTATCTGAATTTATCACCCATTACGGCATACCACAACACATTCATTCCACTCAAGGTCCTGACTTCCACTGCAAACTGGTTAGGGGATTTCTAACAGCACATGGGATTCAACAATCAAAAACTACCCCTTATCACCCCCAAGTGGACCAGCAGCCCAAAAGATTTAATCGGACAGTCATGGCCATGCTGGGCACTCTGAACCATAAGCAGAAGAGGACCTGGAGCCAGCATGTACCACAATTGGTGCATACTTACAATTGTACCAAGAATAGTGCCACAGACAACTCCCCCACCTACTGATGTTCGGAAGAGAGGCTCAGCTGCCTGTTGACCTGGCTTTTGGTCTGTCACCTGAGGGCACCAGCAAAGAGTCATATCTATAGTATACCAAGTGACTCAAGAGCCAGCTACAGGTGGCATACAAGCTAGCAGCAGAATGTGCTAGGAAGGCAAATGCCAGAAACAAGGCCAGATATGACCAGAGACTAAGACCCCAACTACTCACTGTGGGAGATAGAGTACTACGACAGAACTTTGTAGTCCATGGAAAGCACAAGTTGGCGGACAGATGAGCGTCTGAACCCTATGTCGTCCAGGAGAAATTGGATAACTTACCTGTTTATAAAGTCAGACAAGACAGGGGGCCTCACACCATCAAAACCATTCACCAAAACCATCTATTACCAATAGGACACCTAGAGCCAGTCATCAGTGAGAATGAGCCTTTTACCCCAAGGGCCCCCAGAACTAGGAGCAGCACTCAAGCGGGTAACCAATTCTGGCATACTCCAACTGCAGAAGTACATGCTCCTTTGGCCCCCACTCCACAATTGTCCGGGGAACCAAAGAATGAATATGAAGATTGACAAGGAAATCCCGAGGTTTCGTGGTACCGACTCTTCACCAGTTCAGTTGCCCCGGCTGCCCCAGGTATAGAGTGGGCCGGAGATCACTCAACCTCAGAAACTAAATCTTTTGAACAGAATGTTGCTGCTGAACCATCTGTTTCACAGATCGACCTGGACACCACTACTGATAACCCCTTTGTGAATATGAACATTACCAGCTTGCTGGAGGACTCTACAAATCCTGAGGATGCTCAGCAAGAAGGCCCTATAGATACTGATATCCCCAAAATGAACACTGAACAGGACAGTGTCCCCATGGATCCCCCAGAAATCTCACAGGTGCCTAGGAGGTCAGAAAGAGCCCACACGCCCCCACTAAAACTTACTTAAGATCAGCCTGGAGAGTCATCTGATATGTCCCTCCATGTGGTGCACAAAAGAATTGTGCCTATAGTACAGACTGTGTCCCTACCCCAAAGGTTTAAATCTGAGGTGAAAGTAGAAGTTAGTAAACAGGGGCAGCTTGATGTGTTCAGTGTGTTACCTGTTAATGACTAACTAACATCTTTCTTTCTAGGTTATGTAACTTGTTTGTCCATTAACCCTTTTTCCTTCCACAGCACTCTTCCCTAAAATAGACTTTGGGACTCATGAACTGTGGGCAGTGTCTTGTTGAGGATGACAAGTTCTAATAAGGGGGGAGTATGTAAGTCCCCAACCCCTGTGTGGCTTTAAGAGGACTGGTCTGGCTAAAAAGACTTTCCCCGAAGGCCCTTTTAATGCTCTGGCGGGGTGTAGGGGGAGCATAAACAAAGGCAGACACAGCTGCTGCAGCAGGAAGGAAGAAGAAGAGAAAAAAAAACAGTCAAGACTGTTTTTTGCCTGAGAAGAGCTGAGCCAATCAGCAGGGAGCCTGTGGGAGTCTATAAATAGCCCCAGGAACTCACCAAAAATCCAGTCCCCAAGGAGAAGAAAGACCAGGAGAGACTGCACCAAGGGCTAGAGTCCCAATCTGTGATGGCTGGTCTAGACTCCTGTAGGCACTAAGCTACAGTGCTGAGACTGAAGAATCAAAAGAGAAACAGGAACTGTTTGCAAAAGAGCCCAGGTGGATTGCTGCTAATTCGGGCTGTGTTTTCCAAACTGTTTGCTACAAAAGCTGCTTAAGTCCACTGGAGGGTGAAGATTCCTGCTAAGACATTTGAGAGTCTGAAGCTCGTCTTTAGCTCAGAGGACCTCGCTTCTGGATGTACAAAAGACTCTCGCCTAATTGCTATTCAAGAAAATTACACCTCAGGGTGTTCTGCCTAAGACTCCAGCCTAGGATTGGGGTCTGCATTGAACTGTTCCTGCCAGAATGACGGAGCTGCGGTTTGTCTTTAGCCGAGAAGCTCCTGCCTAGCAAGCAGTCCAGAGGATATCACCAGAGTGATCAGAAGCCAAGGGTATCCTTCTCACCTGCACCGTGTCAGCCAAGTAAAATTTTGCCACCAGGAGGATTGCAAACGGTTGCTGTTGTTCCAAGTTGCTTTGCCTTGTGTTATTTCTTCATCTACGACCCCCATGCCAGCCAGCCACCCCATGGCATCGCAGGCCTGCCACTGTGGTGGGGTACCCCAAAAGACACTGGGACAGGTTTGGTACCAGATGGGTGGGAGCCGGGAGCCTGGGGGAAGTTGCATTGGGTGTTAATGATGGCATTACTGGTATAGTTACTGGTGTTGGAAAGTGCCTAACCTAACCTTATTTTCTTGCAGCCAAAGTTGGCAGTCCTACTCCCTCCGGTAACAAATACTTATTTTATTGAATTTTGTTGACCCGGTAAGCCCACTGGGCCCAGAAGTCCCTTTTTCAGGGGCGACCGGGGGGAAGGGAGATACAGATGGTAAGCAACTGAAATTGAACCAGATTAAGCTGTTGGTGGTATTTTTAGTGAATGGGAGAAATCTGGCCAGGACACTAGGGAAATTCCCCTACTCTTTTTCGATAGTGCCATGGGATCTTTAGCATCCACCTGAACTACCACCAATCCAGGCAGATGGGACCTCGGTTTAACATCTCATCCGAAAGACAGCACCTCAGAAGTGCAGCACCCCCCTCATGCTGCACTACAGTGTCAGTATTGGCATATTAACCCAAGTGCCAGATGTGGGAACTGAACCCACAGCCCTCTGATCTCCTGGCCTCAGAGGCGAGTGTGCTACCTACTAAGCCACTGACACTTGCTGTGCTTATGGTAACTGCTGTCTCCATGACTGTTTTTGGGTACTGTATATTGTTGGGAATTGTCTGGAGTGGCTCGGGAGGTGGAAATACAGGTTACTCACCTGTAACAGGAGTTCAAGGAATGGTATATGTTGTTCAGCCACACTGTCTGGCAGGTTCCTTGCCGCTTTAAATCTTGCTGGAAGGTCTTCAAGCTGGCTCCTCCCACCCACCCGGGTGGTAAAACTCTCAGCTCCGCCCCATGACGCTAGATCTAGCCCGCTGTAAGCCAGGTTGTGCGTCGAAGCCGGGTAGGTCGAGTGGGTCGTGTGGATGAACAACATATACCATTCCTAGAACTCCTGTTACAGGTGAGTAACCTGTATTTCTAGGTAGATGGATATGTTGTTCATCCACACTGTCTGGCAGATTCCTAGCAGTTCTCTGGGAGGAGGGAGGCAAGGCACACACCCCCTACTTAGGGAATAAGGACTGGAGAACCGAGGTCCCAAAACCAGTATCCCGGCATGACTCAAGGTCGATGTGGTAATGGGTAATGAAGGTGTTTGCTGACTTCCAGGTAGTAGCCGTGCAGATTTCCTGGATAGGGACATCCCTGGAAGCAGCCACCGATGCAGCGGTATGGCGGTAGAATTCGCTGTTATCCCTTTGGGAGGCTCCATGCCCGCTAACCTATTGCAGAGATCTATGCAGGAGGTGACCCACCTGCCTATCGTCCACTTGGCTGCAGGTCTGCCAGGTGTGGCTTCAGCGTAGGTGACAAACAGCTGGCGAACCTCTCCCCGAACTTCAGAGGTCCGCTCCTAATAGTAAGAGAGCGCTCTTCTAGGGTCCAAAGTACGGAGCCTATATTCGGCCTCTGAGGTGTGATTGGGGTAGAACACCGGCAGAATCAACACCTGGTTAAGGTGAAACTCTGACACCACCTTCGGAAGGAATTTTGGGTGGGGGCGCAGGACAACCTTGTCCCTGTGGAAGACCAGATAAGGAGACTCGATGGAAAGCACCAGGAGCTCTCCCATCCTTCTGGCTGACGTGATAGCCACCAAGAAGGCGGTCTTCCACGACAGGTGAGAGATGTCACACCTGTGCATCAGTTCGAATGGCTTGCCCATGAGCTTAGCCAATACCAGCAGTAGATCCCATGGAGGTGGAGGTTCTCGCGACTGGAGGGGATGGGGATCAAGGCCTTGAAAAGCGCCAACCACTTTCTCCTCACATCGACTGCTTCCCGGCCTGCGCGCGGTAAGCAAAGATGATTGCCAGGTGCACCTTAAGGGTTGTCGACCAAAGCCCTAGCTGAGAAAGGGACCACAGGTAGTCCAGAATGCTTGCCAAGGAACAGGAGGAAGAGTCCAACTCCTTGCTCTGACATCAAATGGAGAATCTCTTCCATTTGAAGGCATAGCATTTCCTGATCGACTCCTTATGGGAAGCCTCAACAACATTGAGGACCTTGTTGGAAAGACCCAAGGCCTGGAACTCTAGCCACTCAGGAACCAGGTCGTCAGGTGCAGGGATTGAAGGTCCGGAAGGAATACCTTCCTCTGATTGACTGAGATCAGGTCCGGGTGGGCTGGAAGCCGCCTCGGGAGCCTAGAGCTGAGGCTGAAGAGATCTGGATACCAGAACTGGCAGGGCCAGTCTGGGGCTACCAGAATCACCTGTGCCTTGTCCCTCCTCGCCTTGAGAAGCACCTCGTGGATCAAGGGAAATGGGGGAAAGGCACAGAAGAGGCCCGGGGTCCACGGCCTCGAGAAGGCATCCCCCTGCAGCAAGCCCTGCTGAGGGGACGGGCATGAAACAGCCTCAGCTTCGCATTCTCCCTGGAGGCAAACAGGTCCACCTGAGGCATGCCCCAGTGGGAGAATAGATCTTGTACTACCTCCGGCAGGAGAGACCACTCGTGGGATGCAGCTCCTATCCAGCTTAGGGCATCGGCCAGAATGTTGGAGGCTCCTGCCACATGGATGGCAAGGAGATCCGCCTCCAGGCTGATCACGAGGGACCAAGTGCGGAGAGCTTCTCTGCACAGAGGCATGGAGCGCGTCCTGCCCTGGCGGTTTAGGTAGTACATGGCCGTGGTATTGTCCGTCTGGACCTGGACCACTTGACCCCGTACAAACGGAGCAAAGGCGTTGAGGGCTAGATTTTATTTATTTAGCTTTTGTTGACCGGGTAAGTGCACTAGACAAATCCTGCCTATTTTCAGGCACGAACCGGGGGAGGGGGATACAGATGAATGCCAACTGACCTTGAACCAGATTAAGCTGTTGGTGGTATTTTTAGTGAATGAGGGAAATTTGGCCAGGACACTGGGGAAATTCCCCTACTCTTTTCGATAAGTGCCATGGGATCTTTAACATCCACCTGAACTACCACCAATCCAGGCAGATGGGACCTCGGTTTAACGTCTCATCCGAAAGACGGCACCTCAGAAGTGCAGCACCCCTCTCATGCTGCACTGCAGTATCAGTACTGGGATATTAACCCAAGTGCCAGATGTGGGAACTGAACCCACAGCCCTCTCATCTCCCGGCCTCAGAGGCGAGTGTGCTACCTACTGAGCCACTGACACTGACAGATGAACTGCTCGAAGCTTCAGCAGGTTGATGTGGCATTGGGACTCCCGAGGGGTCCAGAGGCCGTGCGCTCTGTGCTCCCCCAGATGGGCACCCCAACCCATCAGAAAGGCGTCGGTCGATAGAGAGACCGTCTGCTCAGGGCAGACAAACAGGATGCCCTCCTGCAGATGAGCTGGAACGATCCACCACTGGAGAGCATTCCACATCTCCTGGGTCACTGTCACTGGCTGATCCGAAGGACCGGAGCGCTGTGACCACTGGCTGGCCAGTCCTCATTGTAGGGGACACATGTGCCAATGGGCCCAGTGGACCACACTGGTGCAGGCTGCCATGAGTCTCAGGAGGCGCAGGAAGTCCCGGACAGGGCACAGTTGCCCAACCTGAAATGATTGGGCAAAGGAGGAAAGAACCTTGGCCTTGTCCGCCGGGAACCGTGCTCTGGCTTGCAGAAAGTCAAGCTCTTCCCCAATGAATTGGATCACCTGCTTTGGCACAAGTTCTGACTTTACCTCGTTGTTGAGGCGGCCAACTTGAGAGCAAACCATGAGGGCCAGATCCCTGGACCGCTCCACCTCCGGTCTGGAGGAGGCCGCAATCAGCCAGTCGCCCGGGTAGGGTACACCTGGACCCTTCGGTGCCGCAGGAATGCTGTCACCACTGCCATGCATTTGGTGAAGACCCTGGGAGCTAGAGAAAGGCTGAAGGGCATGGCCCGAAACTCATAGAGGGACCCCTCTGCTCTGAAGCGGAGGAATCGCTGGTGGGATGGACGGATTGGGACGTGAAAGAATGCGTCCTGGAGGTCCAGAGAACATAACCACATGCCTCGTTCCAAGGATGGAATGATCTGAGCCAGAGTGACCATCCTGAAGGTTCGAGACCTTAGGAACCTCTTCAGGTCGTGCAGGTCTAGAATGGGGCACCAGCCCCCTATCCGTTTTGGGACCAGGAAGTACTTGTACACAAACCCTGGGTCTGGTGGAGGATGTGCCACCTTCCTGATCACATCCTTTTGGAGGAGCAGGGCAATGTCGGCTCGACGGGCCAACAGAGAGGCTGTGGACCTGTGAACTCTCTCAGTGGGGCTTAAGGCTCGGAAGGGCAGAGACTGCTCAAACTCCAGAGGCAGACCCTTTCCTACCACTACAACACCCAACGGTCCGTGATGATAGCAGACGAGGTGGAAAGGGGTGGCGGAGCCATCCCCCCACGGGGGGAGCCAACGCGGCTGGGGGCAACACCCCTCAACCCATCACTGGGCAGGCTTGGAGGAAGGACCGGCCAAGGGACCTCCTGGGCCTTTTCCTCCCGGCTTCCTGTTGGAGGAAGCTGCAGGCTTGGCTTTGGGGTGCCAAGTGCGAGCCTGCTGGCCCTAATGCTGGTGTTGCTGGGCCGGACGTGCCGCAGGGGCAGAAGGGCGAAAGGACTTATGCTGCTGTCGGTGGCCTTTGTCCTTCTGGGCAGACGTGACCGAGTCCAAGGTGGCATTGGACTTTTCAATTCTCTGGAGGTGGCCTTCCACCCCAGGCCCGAACAAGTCAGTACCCAGGAAGGGGACGTCTGCCAGCTTGTGCTGGGTATCTGCCGTAAAGGTGGAGATCCACAGCCAAGCTCTGCAGTGCATGGCCACTGCGGCCGCTACTGACCGGGCACAGGAGTCTCCAATATCAACAGCCATTTGGAGCCACTGTTTCGCCACTGCCCTTCCCTGATCCCACACCTGCTTGACCGTAGTCTGCAGATCAGCCGGGAGATGAGGGATCACCTCATCCAGGGAGGTCATAAGAGCATGGGAGAAGTGCGCCATCAGTACGGCCGAACTGGCCTGATGGAGGCTGAGGGAGGACGCAGCATATACTTTACGCCTGGCATAGTCCAGTTTTTTGGACTCTTTGTCAGGGCGCTTGTCCACTTCCCTAGCGTTCCTGGAACACCGGAAAACACTGTCAGTAATCAACCCCTCCACAGAGGGGTGTTCCGAGAAACCGGACAGAGACCCGGTAGGGGCTGCATACTTCCTGACCATCCTGGCCGAAGGAGCAGGACAAGAAGCCAGCCGCTGACATAACTTCAAGGCTGGGCCAACAATGGCTTCAGCCACTGGAAAGGCCTCCGTGGGAGAATCCCCTCGGTCCAGTATCTCCATGAGGAGATACTTGGCCCGCTTGGATACAGGCTCGAGCTGCATCCCAGTAGACTCTGAGATGAGCCGAAGCAGACCCATGAACGATGATGAGCTCTCATCCATCGACTGTCCCCCGGAGGACTCCAGGTTAAGGGGCCTGGAGAACAGGGAGGAGTCGTCGTCAGACTCCGAGGAGTCTGCAAACAGCTGCCTAGGGCCTGAGCCACCCTCCACCTGCCGAGGACGGTCGGGAGTGAGGGTGACTGACAACCGGTGGGGCAGTCCCTGACCTGACCGAGAATCCTTGGTCGGAGCCCCCAATTTCAGTTGTGGAGGTGGGGGTTCCACCACAATCGGTGGGGCAGCTGGTTTCAGCCGAACAACCGGCACCGGTTTGGGTACCTCGACTGCCGTGAGGGGTTGTTTCGGCCTTTTGGGTGACAGCCACTTAATGGCTGGGGAAGGCGATGGCGTCAGCTTGTTCCCGGTCAGAAGGAGCTGCTGCCAGATTAAGTCCTCGTAGCGTTGACGCAATTTGCACCGAAGCCTGTCCTCCGAGGAGGAGGAAGACGAGGACGAGTGGCACCGTGGATTTTCTCGGTGCCGAGACTGAGACGGCCGGTGCCGGCGGGATCGGCTGGACTAAGAAAAGGTCCAAGACCAAGACCGTCGGTGTTTCCGAGGGTGGGTCTGGGAGGGAGCAGGGGAAACCTGTTCCTCCCTCGGCTCGGGAGCTTTAACCAGGGACTCCGCTACAGGAGGTACAGGCAAGTCCTCGGTTTCCACCGGGGAAACCGGTGAAGAAAGGCTGTCGACTTCTCCAGTCGATAGCCCATCCGACGAGTCGAGAAAAATCTCGACCGCGTCGATGGGTGTCTCGGCTGGCTGACCTGACAGGGACACCATGAAGCCAGCGGCCTTAGCTGCAACCTCGACCGCAGTTGGGTGTCGACTATCAGGTGAGGGGAACCTCTCCTGCTCCCACGAACGTCGACGGTGGGACTTACCCTTCAAGTCTTTCTTCTTGGACCGAGAGGAGTGTCCCGATGGCCCCTCACCTTTTGTGGAGAGGGGCTGAAAAAACTCCTTAAAAGAAGCTGTGTAGGAGGATCCCAAGGAGAGCGGGATAAATGCTGCGACCGAGGATGATGAAGATGCAGCCTGGGCCGCCTCCTCCTCAAGGGTAATCATCTGCTCGAGTTGCTCAGCCGAGCCAGCCACCGCAGAAACTGCCCAACGGGCCCTTGGACATCACTGGTGGATAATGTTTCTCTGGGCGCCCAAGTTGGAGCCGGGCAACACGGTCTTCAAGGACGTTTGCTGAAAAAGACTTGCACAACTCGCAGGCCTGAGGATCATGGTCAAGCCCGAGGCAGTAGACACACGTGGAATGCGGATCGGTCCTAGACATCTTCTGCCCACATGTGCACCGCCGAAAACGGAGTCGACTTGTCCATCGTGAGTCAAAGAAGGAAGAAGTAGACCAAGTTCGAAAAACTTTAAAATTATTTTCGGTAAAACCAAAGAGTTTGGAACCAGTCTAAATGCAGAGCGCGGCGAGGGAACTGGAGTTTCCAGGTGTAAGGAAGATTTGGCGCCATGGGGCGGAGTCGAGTTTGCTACTTCGGTGGGTGGGAGGAGCCAGCTTGAAGACCTTCCAGTAAGATTTAAAGCAGCAAGGAACTCTGCTAGAGAGTGTGATGAACAAATATATCCGTGTCTTAGAAATATTGTTTTGGGAATTGGGAAAGGTTACTGGTTATTTTTGTTTAAGTTCCTTTGGTGGAGGTACTATACTAATGGGATTCAGTGTTTACGGTTCTTGTTCTATAAGGACAGAGGTTGGTTTTCGTTGTCATTAGGTTTCTGGAAGCGGGTATTGGGACATTATTTGTCTATGCTATGGTGTGTTTCTTTCATTTTTAGGTTAATGGGAAGATTTTCATTTGGATTGTACTATATATGTTATATAGAAATATATGATTGGGGTGTGTGTGTAATTAGAATTTTACACACTCTCGAGGTGTGGGTTGCAACATAAACTCCAAGGGTGAAGTTCGAGGGGTTTATAAAAGCATCCAGCATCGAGAATACATGTGAAATACAGAATAGTGTATGGCTGGGTGTGTGTAAGCAGAATTTTACACACACCTGAGGTGTGGGATGCAACATAAACCCCAAGGGAGAAGCCAGAGAGTTTATAAAAGCATCCCACACCGAGGGTGTGAGTAAAATTCTAGTTTTATACACACTCACCCATATATTATTTTATTTAATTAATGGTAATCATTTTTTGTTTGTTTGTTTAGCACAGCTGGATCAGTGCAGCACTTCTGTCAGAGAGACAGACATAAACACACACACACACACACACACTCTCTGCTTGTCTCTTGCTTTTCAGGACAGGCATTATTTTTTTTTACTTTGCTTTTTTTTCATGTTTTAGTCGCGCTGTGTGTAGAAGCGGCACTCAAGGTGTACCAGCAGCAGGATCAACCAGATAGACTTTTGTTGCTTTGAAGGCAGGATCAAGTAGATAGATATTAAAAAAATGCAAAAAGTTACTTGCCTTTACGGCGTGAGGGGAAAGTTTGAGTGTCCGTTCCAGTACTCAGTAACAGAGCTGACATCTTGTGTGAGATGTTTAGCCTGCCCACAGACAGAGTAAGCACCAATAAGCTTTCTGTGGGGGAGCCTGACTGACAGGTGCTGATTACAGCCTCCCGGTTGTAACCAAAAATATCATCCGGGTGGTTGTAACTGGAGACAAAAGTGACGTTATCTGTGTATAAAAAATTATCAACATTAATTAAATTCGGGTTACACACACCCACTCATGTTATGTTTTATTTAATTACTGGTCCTTATTTTTCATTTAACTGTGGTGGAGGTAGGAGCAGTTGCTGGCACTTCTGAAGTCAGCCAGCGTATTTCTCCACCTGGGCAAGCAAGTCGCCCCAATAGCTCTCTACTGCTCTGTTCTGGCTTCATCTATTTTTCTTTCCAGTCTGCGGTGTTTATTTTTGTTGTTTTAGTCATGTTTTAGGTTTGGTTTGGTGTTCTCTGGTTCTCTTGTGGCTCCCAGGAACCGGAGAAAGTGCCTGTTTCCTGTAGCGGTTTTCATCTTTATGGCCACTTAATTTGTCTTTTTTCCCTTACTGGCTGTCAGTGTTTTACTTGTTTTAGTTAGCTACGGCCTTTGAGTTAGCATCCCAGTTCCGAATTGGTATGAACTGAGCCGCTTCTTGTTATAGTACTTTAGTTAGCTACAGCCTTTGAGTTGGCGTCCCAGTTCCTGTTTGCTAGGAACAGAGCAGCTTCTTGTTGCAGAACTTTTTTCTCAAAAAAAAAAAAATAAAAAAATAATGCTACCTCTTTAATAGCGGTCTCTGCTTTTAGAAGGATTGGACCGCATTGGCTCATTTTCTTTTTTCTGGGAACTAATTTCATCTTGTCCGGCAGATTCAGCCTCAAATTAGAACTTCTGTTTTTAAATTACTACAGCCCCTCTTCTCCTTTCATCCCTGTAGTAATGTCCCACAGTGTCCCTGGTTGCTGTCTGCTCCCTCTCCCAACTGTTAACACTCCTCACAGTCGCACACTGACTACTACCTTGTAAGTGCAGCTTGCTTATGCTTTCTGTAGCGTGAGCTTGATTGACAGGCACTGATTACAACTGCCCAGTTGTAATGCAACATATCAACTGGGTGGTTGTAACGCAATTTGAAAGTCTAGTTATCCAGACATAAAAAATGAGGACCAGTAATTAAACTACAGTTCATACTGTGGTCTATGGAATGGGGCCCAATATTCAAAAACGGGCAGGGTGCAGAACAGTTTTGCACTGCACTGCACTTTGCCCATTCCCAGGAGTCCGAGGATGCTATATTCAGTCAGACAGTACACCGGGGCTATCCAACTGAATATAGAGGCATGGGGCAGTGCTAAGCCTAGTCAAGTAGTGCTGCCCCGACATGGATCCCTGCTGTACTGGGAATAGCACCACCAGACTGGATAGCGCCAGAATGCTAATCATGATTTTCACTTAGACCCACGCAAATGAGCCCATTGGGCATGCAAGGTGTTAAGGGGCCATTTGGATGCCCATTATGGGCTCATTTGTATGGGTAGCAGTGGCAAGTTTACGCAGATCAACCCCCAACCCTGAGTGCCTGGTCCCCTATAAGAAAGAAAAGTTCCTGGTGCCCAGTGATCCCACTCTCCCTCCGATTGCTGGCTCGTGACTGAGCTGAACAATCCCTGATGCCTAGTGGTCCCCCCCACCCTCTAATCGCTGGTCCATTACTTAGTTATAGTATCTCTGGTGCCCAGTGGCCCCCCCCCAAGGCCTCCACCCTCCGGTCACCAACCCGTCACTTACTTCTATTTTCCCTGATGCCCAGTGGTCCCCCCACCCTCCAATCACTGGCCCAAAACTGAGTTGAACAATTCCTGGTGCCTAGTGGTCTCCCCCACTCTCCGATCACTGGTCCACTACTTAGTTATTGTATCCCTTGTGCCTAGTGGTCCCCCCACCCTCTGATCACTGACCCATCACTAACTTCTGTTTTCCTTGGTGCCCAGTGGTTCCCCCACCTTCCGATCGCTGGCCTGTTTGTGACATAGTGTATCTCTGGCATCTACTGTTCCCCCTCCAGTCTCTGGTCCCTGGCCCCATCACAAAAAATGACATCCCTTGTGTCTAGTGGTCCATCCTAGCACCCAATCCCCATCCTCATATGGTAAACCATATTCCCTGGCATCCAGTGGTCCATCCCGATCCCTGGCCCCCTAAGGTGAACCATATTCCCTGGTGTCCAGTGGTTAGTGGTCCCTCCTCCCCCCTCCCAGTCTCAGATCCCTGGTCCTGTAACAAAGTCAACTTCCAGATCCCTGTCCTCATAACAAAGTCAACCTCCAGTCCCATGTATATGATAACAATACCCAGAATGTAAGTAGCTTGGCAAAAAAAAAAATAGTCCCTGGTGTCCCGTGGTAAACCTCACCCTCCGAGAGCTGTTCCCCCCTTGACACTCGCATAATCTCTGGCATTAAGTAATCCCCCCCATCATGGCACCAACCACTCACCCTGCCAACCCCCCTTACCTGAATAATCAGTGCCGTAGGATCCCAGATGGTGTCCAGCACAGCCCTCCTCTCACCTCCTTGGCCAGTCGCCATATGAACAGACAGGGAATGCGCAGCCACAAGCTCATCCTAGCCAAGCTATCCTTCTCTTCCACACTCCCCATCTTTGTTGATGTTTTCTGTGCCTCTCCTAATGCCCCTCTCTCCCCTCCCTCATCAACTCCCTATTATCCCTCGCTTCCCTTGCCGTCTCAGGTGAGCTCATCCTCCCTGGGGACTTCAACATAAATTGTCTTTCCCCTGCCTGAAGGCCCCCCTCCACAGGACTGAGTTCCTAAACTTTTCTCAACTAATCACCAAACCCATCCAGCTCAGTCCTCACTCCCCTAAGCATTCCTTGTGGACTGGGTGCTCTCCTCCCACTCCTACCATATCACTGCAGCAGTGACCACTACATGACCTACTGTATCAGGAAAGTTAGTTCCACTCCATCTGCCCCTAAATACATTTGTTCCAGGTCACTCAGGTTACTTAACACTTGTGCCCTCTTAAATGACCTTGCTGCCTCCAACTGGTCACCCGTCTATTCTACCCCAGACATTTACATGGCCCTCTCCCTCTTCCACGCCATATTCAGCAACACCTGGGATAAACACGCCCCCCCCCTTTAAAAAGTCCAGAGTTAAAAGCTCCTACCATACCTGGATTATACCTGACCGTATCGATTCGTGCAAGTCCTGGGACCAAGCTTGGGTATGTTTCAAATCCTCCCATTTCCTGTCTGACCCCTTATCCTACAGGTCACTCAGGAACACCTACACAAAGGCTGTTCACATTGCTAAGGCCCACTAAAGTCAAACCTCCAGTCTAATTTTAGTTCCCTATCCAAATTCTGGAAGGTCATACACTCCCTCTGGCCCTCCAGATTCTCCACCATCCTGCCAAAGTCTGCTGTCCTAAAGTTAGCAACCACGACACTGGAGTTTAAGTGCTGAGCCACCAGAGTACTGTTATACCTCTCAATATTACAGACGCGTTGTCCTAAAGGATCCTTAACTCTCAGATCACTCATAATGTCCTAACTGACCACACAAGGTTCAGGATTGCATCCTCCTAGTTGTCCTTTTTTCACCTATTCACTCAAAAAGCAGTACTGTGCTGCCTCCAACAATCTCTGTCTATTTTGACATTTGGTCCCTGGAATTTCCCAATCGATATCCGGAGGGTTGAAATCCCCAATAAGAACAATCTTCCTCACTGTGCGCCTTCCTTATTTCTCCTTCCAGCTGTTGACCTACCTCAAAAGATTGGTTTGGAAGTCTATAGACCACACCAGTCTTGAAGTTCCCACCCCTTGCCTCTGACACCTGTAGTCATGAAGACTCTTTCACCTTTGACCTTTACAGTCTTGTCCTCCGTGCCTATAACAGAATCTCCAATATACCGTATAGCAGGAAATATTAGCTTTCAGTTTATTTTCACTATATTAGCTTAACTGACAAAAGTGCTAAAATAAGCTGATCGCTAATATTACAGGGAGCGGAGTGCTATATCTGGACATGAAGCTGATGCGCTAATTCAACAGGGCGCTAAATAGTACTGCACCCAACTCCACGCTAAATAAAGAGGGCGCTAATATAAGCTACTATACAGTATACTGCAACCTCTCCTCCCCCTTTATTCTCCCTGTCTCTCCCGAAGAGGGCACAGCCAGGGATTGTGATGTCCCAGCTGTTACAGGGTTTTAAATAATTGATTAGCAGTTTTTTCTTGGGACTATACTAACTGTACAGAAAGTATTGATATAGACTTTCTAGAAGTACTGGGTTTGTTAAACACAGTGAGGCAAGAGCTATGCATTTTCACAAAGATGTAGCACTTTTATGAGCAAAACGCTAATCAATTTTTAGAGTTGAATAAATCCCTGTTATTACCCCAAGCTAATCACTATTATGTTCTAGTTTTTTAAACCCTGTTTTACAGGGAAAAGCATATCACAGTCTGTCTGCACAAGTGTGGGCATCAAGATCATGGTAGCTAAACATAGTCTACTGAGGCTACCCCAGCGTGGTAGGGAAGCACCAATCTCTGCAAAAATAACATGAGCCAGTAGTGTTTACTCATGCTGAAGGCTAAGGTGTTGTATTCACTAGAAGGGTTCTATATGGGGGAAATAACTGTGGACTTGTACAGTTTTCCGTAGTCTGCTGCAGTACTGGGTCAACTTGTCTGGCTGCATAATAAAGAAGGATTAAGCGTAAGCTATGATAAATATAGTTTTCTCCATTTTTTGTCACCAACTGAGGTATAAGAGGGGAAGGCACATGGTCAGACAGAGGTGGGTCAAGAGTGAGTGAAGGGAAAGAGAAAGCAGTCCAGCCTCTCTGGCTGTGACCGGATAGGAGAGGGGCTGTGGTCCCTGTACAGTGGCAAGGTCCCTTGGATCAGGTGGCACTGGTCCTCTAATGTCTTGGAGAGGAACACCACTAGCAGCTGGGAGGTGTGGAGACCCAGAGAGCTTGCCTCGAGAGAAGCAAAGAACATCAGCACTCGAGAGGCACATGGGAGAAGCTGTGGGCCACCCTTCAAGGGAGGTCACCAGAACCCTTGCAGATTCACTCCCAGTAGGAGGAAAAGAAGGATTTCTACAGTACAGAGCAATTTGTAAGTTAACCTTGCTTAAAAAATGCTCTAGTGTGTGTTAGAAAAGGTTCTAAACAGACCGAATTTGAACCCTGGTAGTATAGCTGAAGTTTGGTCATCAGTCGGGAGGGGATCTGGCAAGAGTTGGGGTCGGTAAGTCCCCAGGATGGTGCTAGGCATGGGAGTCTGTTTTTTGGGCCACTGGGACTATCAGTGTGATGCCAAAAGGAAGGCACAGATGGCCGGACCAACTACAGTTTTGGAGCCCTTAGTGGTAATGTCATAAGCTGATTTACTTTCATATTTATTGTCCTCATTGGGCATCTGAAGACATGCTAGCACAGCTTGCCCCAGGGTGGTGCTTGCCCTGTCTGGGAGAGAGCCAACTGGGCATGGAAGTGTCAGGGCTCCAGGGACTCCGAAAGGAAGGTTAGGAATTTGTAGAGTTGAGAAAACCATTACCAGAAATTATTATGTAAATATGCCTTTTTAGTTTCAAGGGGAGAACCTGGCAACAACTATGGTAGTGGGGTGGGCAACAGGCCCCATGGAAACAGTGGAGACCACCAGACCAGTGATGGAGAAATAGCAGTCCAAGGGATGCCACACTAGAGGTGGGGTCTTACTTAGAAGCCTAGGTAGTATTCTGTGGGAGTAGTCGTGTAGAGCATGGCCCAAAAGAGGAATTAGTTGTAGTGTGAGCACTGGAACATTGTGAAGGAATGTGGCCAGGGAATTGCCAGGAGAGCTGTGTACCACTTAGACACCTAATAAAACATACCATGCTTGATCCCAGCTTCAGTATGGATACAGCAGTTTTTGTGTGATCTCATGTTAATGGTGCCCATTGTATGGTTAAGGTGCCCCTGGTTCCCAATGCCCCTGACCCAAGATGGTAAGGTAACTGGTAATAGTTCTGAACTGGTGTTCATGGTGTAAGACGGGCACTCTCTTGGATGAGATGTCATCATATACCCCTAGACATAGGAGGGTGACCCGACCCTCACACTGATTAAAAGGACGCACTTACATTTTCTTACAGGAGTTTGTACCCTTTATAGTCCCTGGAATTCCATGTGTAAACATGGAACAATAAAGCTGTGCTGTGGTCTTTAATGATCACCTCCATCAGACAGTTTACAAAGAATGTGGATGAGCTCAGCTGTGCAGTTAGTTCATAAGGAAGGAACCCCACTTACAGTGGCAGGTGTTGTCTTGATTGAAGAACCCTTCTGGGCACTCATGTAAGCACTGACCATCATAGAGGAACCTTGGAGAAGCACAGGCCATGCAGTCCAGAGGAGTCTTCCCAATGCAGCTTGAACAAGTAGTGTGACAATCTGCAGAGCAAGAACACAACTTCAGTGAATATTGTAGACAGCCATGAAGTAAAACTATTTTTTTCCACACTGCTGTGGGATTTTTCTATATGTTCCCATGTGCGGGAGTATGTCCATGCTAACACAAGTTCTTCTCTTTTCATAGAGAGGAGTTTCCAGATTAGATCACTGGAAATAGAAGGGATGCAGACAGTCGGATATACTGAAGGACATTCTGTACTGTAATTGGTGAATGTACATTTAGTACTGTAACCCCTAGGCGGCGCTAGCTCTAAGGTTACAACCCCTGCCTGTATTTCTGACCACAGGTTGAGGGGCCTGGATTCAGTATTATGATGCCTCCACCCAGAGTAATAATAGTGGGAGTATCTACCTTACCTGGTATAACCCTCTAGGAAGCTATAACCACCCACAAACCCGCCTAGCAACCAAATACCTTTGTAATAAGAGAGAACCCTTTGCAGTAGTTGCCACACAGTTAACAATGAGCATTAATGATATGCACACACCCCTTGCACTTACCACTAGGGACTGGTCTTCAACAACTCCCCTGGAACCCCCTGTAAAAACAATGTTAGCAAGGCAAGCATGCACTTTCCACACTGTACACCAACTAAGAATATGCTTATAAGCCAGTTTAAGTGTGAAACAGCAAATCAGTTTTATTAAGGGGATGACAACAAGTATAGGGGTGTGAATCTAGAAAAACAATTACTGATTTGAGTTGGGTTACTATGCATGCATGCACTCTAGTCCCTCAATAAACAGTCTGACAACACTGGGTACCCAGATTGTTATACTGGGTGGCCAGAATCAGTGCCCGGGGGTGGCTGGCGTTGCAGCTGCTGTTGGGGCCCTTGATGGAAAGAAAAAAAGCAGTTTTTTTTGTTTTCTCAATAATTTTTCCCTCCGGTCATGGTCTGTGGGGCCTCTCTCAGGCATCCTGCCTGTTCCTGCCCTGCCTTAAAGTCTTCCGACCTGTGCCTCCTCTCTCCTCCTCCTCCTCCTCATCCCACAGTTGGCACCCCCAGTTTAACCCCTCCATAGTGGAGCCACCCCTCCTCTTTGGGTGCTCTTACAGTCAGTCTCTGGCTGTTGGTGAGGACATGGGCGGAGGAACCTGGAAGGCAAGGCAGGATGGACCCAGCCTTAGGCATGGGGGCAGGTGCCGTCGCCTACCTGCAGACCAGGCTTTTCCATGTTCTGGAGCTTGCTTCCCCCTCCCATGCATGGAGCACGTCCTGACGCTATGGCTCACAGCAACCCTGCCAAGCATCTGCCATGCTGAATACGTGCTGCCCTGCATGCTGCAGTACCCCAGTCTCCACCAGGAGCCGCTGACACGTCGAGCAATCCCAGCCCCTCTCCCGGGGAGGAGAGCAGCCCAGCGGGCGCTCAATCCTCAACCCGCCCCTGCTGACCCCCAGTGCCCGAGCTCACTCCCAAACTCGGGTCGCCGGTGTAGCGCGAGGTGTGGCACCCAGCGCCTCAACCCTCAGTGCCACCGGGTTGAGAAAAGGCAGTTAAACATGCATAAACAAGGCTTTGGTTATTTGTATCCAGGGCTGGTTGGCCCAGTCCTTTGTAACCCTGAAACACACTGGAGCAATCAGATGATACCACAGAAAGATTCAAGACAAGTTGTAGGGCGCCTCCCTGAGTCTACTCACGACACCAGTTGGTTGAGGAAGATCTGGCATTATGAAGACCTACTGCTGAACACTGAAGAGCATGGGAAAGCTGGGCCTGCATGACTCACCTCCGCTTCACAGCTTTTCCCTCCAGGTGACCACAACCTGCGATTCTTTGCTGCACAGGGGCTGGATCCCCAGTCTGGTCTCTCGCTGAGAAAACAGTCACTGGTGCAGAAATGGACAGCTTGGGCCAAGTTTGGCATAGGTCCAAGGCTGGATAAATACTTTGAGTAAAGTTCAGTTTGTTTGCTGGTGAACACCTCCAGTTGGCAGGCAGTTCGGTCACTGGTAAAGAAGGCTCCTTTCTGACAAGCGGGAGTCCCTGAACAGTAAGCTGTGACCCAGTATGAACATTCAGCACGTTTAACGAGAACAGCATTCACTTCTCTACCTCTTCAATTCAGTTTCAGGCCAGTTCACTATTTCAGTCGATCTACTGAGCAAACCTTTCAATTCGCAAAACCAGTCTCTCACACAACTCCTGGGTTGAACGCTTCACAGAAGCTCCTCTCGGTCCAATATCTCAAGCTGCACTTCTCCAAAGTCTCTGGCAAGCTACCACAGTTCAAAGCGCAGCTTTGGATTAGTCCGATTACTGCTACAGTAACAAGCAGTCCAGTACTGGAAAACAATGGCAAGAAGGCAAGTCAGGCCTTTCCCTGCCAAATCTCCACAGCACCTTTTCTGGAGCTGCCTATCAATGGCTCGAGCTGCTCACTCTCAGCTCTAACAGCAACTAAACTCTTTTTTCCAACAGTTCTTGAACTAGTCCAGTTTTCAAGCAATCCAGTTGGATAGTGAAGCTATCAATCACAGTTCTGGTGCTCCTATTAATCAGTTTAGGTACCAACCTGTAAAACTACAAGAACTACAGTTTTCCTTCCCACAAGGCACTTGAGCTAAGGACCCCTCAAGGTCTCCTGTGTCCTAATTGGTCCAAATTCCTGGAAGTTCTGGATCAAACGTGGTGGCTTCCACTTGGAGGATTATCAGTGTCAGTGGCATAGCAGGTACCACACTCACCTCTGAAGCCTGGAAATCAGAAGGCTGTGGGTTCTATCTCCACACCAGGCACTTGGGTTAAATCCCAAGGGGGATGCTGCACTCCTGAGGTGCAGTCTTTCAGATGAGACATTAAACCAAGGTCCCATCTGCCTGTTCTGGTGGTAGTTCAGGTGGATGTTAAAGATCCCCTGGCACTTCTCGAAAAGAGTAGGGGAATTTTTATTTTAGGAACAGAAAATACAAAAAAATAAAAAAAAACAAGCACATACAACTCATGTACAGGAAATTATACAAATGATCCAGACAAAAAAAGGGCAAAAAGAAAGAAAGAAAATAAATTAGACTATTTTACATAAATTAAGAAGAAACATTCAAAATCCAATCACAATGTTTCCAAAAGTTTCCAAACATAGATGCAGAGAGAAGTCCTTGTTCTTTGTAATATATTTCCTGTAAATGTTTTATCACCTGCATCAAAATCTGATTTACAGAATGATCTTCCTGCTGTAGTAAAAAAGCACATCTGGCCTGCCATAAGTAATATCTACACATGGAAAAGATTAATCTTAACGTACTTATATGATATTTGTGAAAAGAAGGTGGAACTAAACCTAGAACTATTAGTTCATAGGTAAACTGGGCAAGTTGTTTATCACCCCAAGCCTTTTTGACAGAGGTCCAAAACTGGACAATAAAAGGGCGTGAAATATAAAAATGCACCATGGTCTCCGGTTCTCCAAAGCATGAGGCTCTAGGACAATTTTGTTCCTGGACCATCTTATGTTTGTGGTTGTCTCTTACCCCCAACCTACCACGGCAAGAGAGCCACGTAATGTCCCAAACTTTCAGAGGAAGTCTCATGTCAGTCAATTGGGAGAATATAGCAGAAGGTTCGGATTCATAATTCAAGAGCATACTTGGAGTTTCAAAAAATTTAGTGTGAAGGACCTCTTGCTAAAGAGTTATTTAGGTGGCTGTACTGAAATCCTGTGAAGTAATTTGCCATTGTTTTAGTTTCCCACATGCTTGATGTAAATATGAGGGGAGCTGTAATGGTTTCAATTTCCTTGGGGGAAGATAAGGAGGTAACTGCCAGGTAATGAAGAAGTCTGTCAACCAGAATATAGTACAACCATACCTAAAGGCTGCGGTTTGGGAGGGAATAGTGAAATTCTTATACCTAAAAATACTGTAAAAAAAATAGGAGTGGATAAATCATACAGACACCCCCCCCCACAATGTAATCATGATATGTATGTAGCCATTTAATGGGATTCAACGAGCTACCCCAGAGTCCTTGGAAAAAAAATTTTCATGACCCTGGTCTCTAAAGTTAATGACGGAGGTAATATATGTAACAATAAAGGTACTATGAGGGTATATAACAAAGTCACCCTTTTCCTCTTTGATAATACTTTAGACTTCCAGGAATTGATCATAAATTATGCTGTTTGAAGCGCTGTAGATCAGTTTAAATAAGCATCATCCTGGCTACCAAACTGGATCCCTAAAATTTTCCCAGGAGAGTCAGTAATTTGTATGTTTGAAAAGGTCCTGTGTACTGGAATATTAATGGGAGAGAACAGCAAAAAACCAATGCTTTTATTATAATTTAAGCGAGAACCTGAAACTGTCTCAAAATCTGTGAGTATATTTGTCAAGAGGATTGGGTCTAGGTCAGTTGTAGTGCAGATACTGAAATCATCCGCATAAGCACAGACAGGTGGTACAGAAGTACCGTTTGGGAATAATAAGCGAGGAATATCTGGATGTTGAACTAATTTTTGTAAAAGAGGGTCAATTTGAAATACATAAAGTAACGGGCTTAAGGGGCAGCCCTGTCTAACCCCTTTAGTGCTCCAAAAAGGGTTACCCACAGTTCCATTAATATAGGGTAATATTACAGCAGTGGAATACAGTAATTTTATCCATCTGATAAATTCTCCGGGAACTTGATAGTGGTGTAAGATCTGGAAAAGATAGTTACTGTATGATCAACCCGGTCAAAAGCTTTCTCCTGGTCTAAGGAGAGTACTATCCCTTGAGAGTCAGAAGTGGTCTGTCTGGAAAAAATATTTCTAAGTAGTATTATGTCATGGAAAACTGATCAGTTTGGCAGTGCACAGGACTATTACCTGTTCCGCAATGGGGGGGAGAAGTACCAAAACCAGAATTTTATAATCTACGTATATTTAAAAGACTGATAGGTCTCCAGTTTTTTTAAGTCACATCATGCAACTTTCTTATATAGTGGCACGACTAAGGCATGGGACCTGCTATTTGGAAAGGTATTAGAGGTCAAACAATAAAAAAACAACATCCGCTAAGATTGGGGCAAGAATATGACTAAACTTCTGAAAGAATTGCACAGTTAGGCCATCAGAGCCTGGAGCTGTGTTTTTCCACAATTTATGAATAGCTGCCAGAATATCATCGGGGTAATAGGGGAAAGTAAGGACACTAGATCTGCAGCTGCTACTTGGGGTAATTTAATATCCCTTAAATAAAGAAGATCTGACTGTGCAGTGAACAAAGTGTCTAATAACTCATGTAGATAAGTTTGAGCTACAGTATATGTGAAATGTTTTTGGGATCTGACTGAATTCTGTTTGTTTGTGGGTCTAAGACTTGATCAAGACAGGAATGTCGTACACAAGTTTGACAACTCTTAAATATGTCTATTTAAGGTTTAGTACCTTGTGTCCCAAATTGGGCTTCTAGTTTCAATGAGGTGGCCCTACTATATTGAAACTGAAACATCTTAGCTTGTATCCTCTGTATATCTTCCCCCAAGTCTAAGTTTAATTCATGGGCCCTGGAAATGGTAGAGAATAACTGTTTTCTAAGTTCTAGATAGTGAAGATATTTTGTCATGGATTTGTTTTTAGCAGCAGACAAAATAAAATGATTTTCAGTCAGATTTCGTGTCTACCCACCAATCTGATAAGGAGTCATAAGCTTCCAGAACTGAATATCTAGTTGAAAAAAAATGAAAAAAAGCTTTTTCTCCATGGCTGGATGACAGAACAGGGAGTTATTTAATTTCCATCTGCCTTTCTTCAAGAAAGGACCAAAACAGTGGGAATAACAGGTTCATGATAGGGCCGTATGATCTGATGTTTCGCAAGGTATTGTCTTTGCACACGACACTTGTAGATTTTTAGAAAGAAAAAAAATAGTCAATTCAAGTGGCTAAAGCCCCTTTTGTGAATGTGTTTGCTCCTACAGAGTGTTTTGCCAGCTACCCATCATATAAACCTGCTGTATCTATAACATACTGTAAAGAGAAACACTGGAAAAGGCACAGCTTTACCCAGGCACTACAAAACTACTGCCTGATTAGTTCATTCAGACAGTAACATTTAAAACAAAAATTACCCCTAATTACTTTTTTAGAGATTTAAACTGTTGCCTTCAACTTTCACTTTCTATTGCTGGCAGCCACCATTCCATGAGTAGCAGTCAACTTCCTGAGCTCACTTTACGCTAATATGTCCTGGCAACCAATAGCAGAGGTCAAACAGGCATATTATTAGCATAAAGTGAGCTCAGGAAGTTTACTGCTGCACATGAGATGGTTGCTGCCAGCAACAGAAAGTGGAAGTTGTGAGTAGCTGTTTTAAATCATTAAAAAATAGTTGTTACTGTCTGATAGCACTGATTGATTGAGAGTTTATGAAGTGTCTGAGAGAAAGCTGTGTCTTTTCCAGTGCTTTCCTTTAAACAATTAGTGTCCCCAAATAACGTTTTGGTGGTGACTCCCTTATCAGTCAGAGAGAGAGAGAGAGAGAGAGGGCAATTAAAGTCCCCTCCAAAAATGATACATTTGTTTGTGTGCAAATGGGGCTACGCTGATTTAAACAAAGCAGAGCGTGAAGCAATGCTCTGCGCAGCATAAATACTTATAAGTCTTATAGAAAGAGTCTCAAAACCAACATCTAGTAATAAAGCTCTACCTGAACAAACAAGAACTCTACATACCCGAAAACTGAAATTCCTTAAACAATATGCCCACCCATCACATTTATCAAGGCCCTGTGACCAATATGAAGGGCCTAGTATTAAAGCTACCAACAGTCCCTATTTTCCCAGGACAGTCCCTATTTTAGACAGCATGCCCTAGTGTCCCCACAAGTTTTGCAGAATGTCACTTTTGTCCCAGTTTTGTCCTTTTTTTTTTTGCTTACTGCTAATCCGTGAGTGACAATTATTTCAGCACCTCTCTGGCACTGTCCAGGCTGGACAGCAGTTTGTAACTTCAGCCCCAGCGCCTGTGTTGCACTGCAAGCATGTCAGTGGGAGCAAAGTAAAGCATGTTCCTTCCTGTTAGATTACTGGGTAGTAGTGCAAACAAGTACATGTTGATGTCTGCCTGCCAGCGGCTTAAAGGAACTCCAGACAGAGAAGAGACTGGAAACAGGGAACTACGGTACCTGAACCTGATCAGCTGTAGAGAAAGTGTGTGAAAACAATCTGGTATGGTAGGAGTCACTGACATGAAGTTTACTCAGCATATGAGGTGAGTGTAAATGGGTTGGCTGGGACTGTCAGGAGGAGCAACACATGCAGCTCGAATGTCTGATCACAACAGGCAGACATCAACATGTGCTTTGGAATTCTCTACCCCGTCAGTTACGGGAGTGCACAACTGTGGAAGGATTTAAACAAACTTTAAAAACTTTTTTGTGGCGCCAGGCATTTAACAGACTGATCTTCCTTTCTGATGAATATTTTACTGTTGTTTTATTGATAATGTATTATTGTTTGATTCCATTTTAAATTGTTAGGCGCTTTGGTCTTGGATAAGACGCCATATAAAATGTGTTGCTATTATTATTAATTTAACGTAGGTTTGCTTCTAATGAACTTTCTGTACATCATGATTTGGAACTTGCTGCAGCAGAATGATGTACTGTTTTAATTTTAATGTTTGCTACTGGTGTTACTGTGGGGTGGCATGGCCAGAGCAAGCAGCAAAATGTAAGTGACTGTGCACAGCGTTGTCTGCGGCAGTGCCCGTGGGAGTGACATGGTGGCGGGGTATGGTCAGGATGGCCTGTGCCAGTTTTTGGCTTCAGAAAGTTGGTAGCTTTACCTAGTGTTCATGTCTTCTTTGCCTGCAATACCTCATAAGAGGTTTTTAAGTGGGTGTCCTGCAGAAAAAACACATTATTAGGTAAGTCCTGCAGAAAAAACACATTATTAAGTAAGTCCTTTAAGATCTGAAGAGTAGTCAGTCTTTTTGATAAGACTTGATGCTACACACATTCAGGGTGAGGGGTTTTAACTGCTGAGTACCCATCATATCTTAAAGGAATATGAACATTAGCATAAACTTTTCTGGTCTTTTCCTCTCTTCCTTACTTTAGCCTCAACTTGTGATTCTGATGCAGAATCAGCCCTAGAGGAAACAGATGAAGAGTCAGATCCTACATCCTCGTCCTCATCATCTCCCCACTGCCATCGTTTTGATAGGGCTTGATATCTGTTCCTGGTAACCACCTGGTGTGTATGGGTTGGGGAGGCCTCGGCCTTTCGTTTACCCTTAGCTTCTTGAAAAAGTAAGGAGTCTTCGGGGGGGGGGGGCATTTTACCAGATCCTAAGTTTTCCTGTAAAGTAGTGGGAATATCCTGAGTGGAAACACTATTATTTCCCTTTTCGTGCTGCTGGAGGGGTTCAGTAAGTACAGGGTCCTCAGAGGGGAGAGAAGGTTGAGCACTTAAGGCTTGCCTTTGACAGGTTTCTATTATACTGACAGGATCTTGTACAGCACGATCAAGTCTATCATGAGCTGCCCAAGGACAGGTCTTGTAAGAATGGCCTTCCTCATTGCATAATTGCAATGGAAGGGGTTTGGACAGCCCAAACTAACATGACCATATTCCAAAAATGAATTACAACATGGTTTATCGCAAACAGAACTCAAATGAGTTCTGGCTCCACACTTATGACATGTTTTGAGCTGGCCAGCGTAAAAGCACAACCCCTTTCTCTGCCAATATAGAAACTGCTTGGCAGATGTAAGATGCCTGAATCAGATTGTATGAGTCATACCTTTACCCTCCAATTGCCTGTCTATACCAAATCTTCATCTAATATGGGGGAAGGTTTGTCTAGGATAGTACATCTCTGCTGCAACCAGTATTGGACATCCGAGATAGTAACTCCCTCATTCCTAAACAAAAGTGTAACCGTTTTTATTGTAGGTTTTGTTAATGGAATGGGGAAAAACATGTTCCATAATACCGAATGCTGAATCATAGGATATTTCTCCCAAAACTTTTTCAAAGTAGCACAATTTTTGAAACTAATATCATAAATAATCTCCCCTTTTACATGAATTCATGCAAACAGTTCATGAGGAAGAATACTCAGAGCCTCTTTTAACATCTTATGCAACACAGTTTTGCGATCAGGAGCATCTGCAGGGGCCCCACTGAATAAGTCTTACAGCGTTTCTATGCTGAGCAGGCTCACCTATATTTTTAAACAGGTCAGCCATGTAGAAGCGTCTAGGCTGCTCTGGTGTGGATGTATGCTGTCCTGTAAAACTGTCCTCTGTAGGCTCTGAGGCTGTAGTATCCGCTGAAAGGCCCTGTGCAGGAGTCTGTTGCAGAGCGCTCTGTGTACTCCCCAAGGATGTGTCCTCAGGCATAGAAACTGAACGCCACAGCAATTGTTCTGGAGCCTGGGGAGTTTCTATACCCCGAGTAGGTTCCTAAGAGTGTTTATCGGCCGACTGAATAATCGTTTCAGCTGTAACGGGACCCGGGGAAGACCAAGTGTTCGAGGAGGAATCCTTTTGCCACCCCGCCACTAATCGTGCTGCATCAGGAGCCCAGATCGGTTCCTCATAGTTACAGGGAGCTTCTCTCCCTTTCTGAAGTGCTGACGTGGCACCGCTGCTAATGGCGACAGATGCAGCTGTCGTAGAGGCGGAAACAGATATCGGGGGAACTGAGAAGGAAATGGCAGAGCTGTCTTGCTGTTTTCTGACAGAGAAAAGTGGCCAGCGGGTATTTCAGTAGTGCCCTCTTCTTGCATGACTTTTAGAAATGTTTTCTTGTGATGTTTTACTGCATATCTAAGAAGATCCTCATTAAACATTGTTGCAGGTACCTGTGATGCTTCTAAATCAATATCAATAGGATATCTCTCCTTAGGATCAGTGTAGTTTTGTCCTTTCTCAAGTACTGGTTTACCATTCTGATTATTAAATGAAGAAACTGGAACTGTAGCAGGTTGAAATAGTTGAACTGGAGTTGGTTCCAAATCGGTTTCTAACATTTCAGGCAGTGCAGTAGTAGCAGACTCCCCCACAATACCTTCAGCAACCTCCTGACTATCCGCCATCTTGGAAGAATGGCAGACAAGGTGTCCCCCTACTGACAGAGAAGGGGAATTTCCCCGGTGTCCTGGCCAAATTTCCCCCCATTCACTAAAAATACCACCAACAGCTTAATCTGGTTTAAGGTCAGTTGGCATTCATCTCTATCCCACTCCCCCGGGTCGTGCCTGAAAACAGGCAGAATTTGTCTGGTGCACTTACCCAGTCAACAAAAACTAAATAAATAAATACAAGCTGCAAGAAGGCAGGTTAAAGCAAACGCTCTAATTTACTTATAACAATAATTTAGAAATAAACATTTATAGTAATAGCTAGATCTATCTCTGCTTCACCATCGACCGCAGAATGGAGCAAATTATAGTGGTGCCTGGCCGGTCGTGAACTTTGAAACACTTGGATCCAGCCCAGACCATTTATTGCATACACACTGTCTATAGTCTTAAAAGGACAGGTGCGGAGGCACATCATGGCTCTCTTACGCAAATCAACAGGATCAAACAAATAACCATAATTTACTACCACTGCAGGACTTCTGCCAGTGAGTATTGATGGAGCCCTGGGAGACACTTGAGGTAAGCCCCCAAATTGGGGGAGGGGGGGGCTACATCATTAAAATTAACTTAATCTCCATTTACTTAAAATTGTGCTTAAGATTTCTTATTTTAGCACATACAAACTCATTTCTAATTACCATGGACCCCTCTATGGAAAGCTGTTCATGGGAGCCAAATGTTATACAGTAGGTGCTATCAATCAATAAATCAAAGTGTATTCTTTTGACATGCTTTTTATCTAAGGAGTGCTCAGATCTCATAATCAAAGCATAATATATTACAGAAACAGAATGCTACTTAGGAGCTGAAAGCGTGCTGGAACAGGAAGACCTTTAACAGATTCTTAAAGGGGAAGGGGGAGAATGGACCACTTAACGAATTGCTTTTCAGTGTCCTGGGCCAGCAATCATGAAAGCACAGTCATTGCCGGGGCTCCAATTAGAACTGGAACATGCCAAGAACTGCTTCCCAACATATCTCAGGGGTTGCAGCATAGCATTGAGCAACGGTGGATTACGGAGCAAGGATTAGCCTAAACCATGGGCTTTGGTGTGACTGAAAGAGAAGGTGCAGCAAGTACCCTTGTAACAGTGACCTGTATATTAAGGTCCAGTTTTAACAACAATGACAAATGTTGGAGACTGGATGTGGCATATGTGATGCACTAGCTTTTCATCCAAGAAGCAGAGGCTGTGCTAAATACTGTATACATTATAATACACCAGAATCACAAGTTTACAGACTGATAGTCATTCTGTGCCGATGTCAGACCAGAACAACTTGAAACTCAGACGTACTGTAAGCATGAAATGTTTGGTAGACTATAACTGTTCATTTCTTACATCACTGTTAACTGGGGCAGGAAGGCAAAGAGTACTGGGTTGCATGTTCAGTTCTTTAGGGACCACAGGCCCCAATTATTTTTCTTCTCTACAGACTTTTTTTGTGCCTTGTTAGTGCCTCTCGTCTACATACAAACAAGAAGCATTACACATCATGACATTAGCCATTCAGGGCTGTCTGTTTCTTTCCTTTTTTTTTTAAACTTTGTATTTATTCATTTTCATAATGAACAAGCGCACTCACTCCTTGATTTGAGGTACAGGATACAGCATATACAAACGATTTTGTAACATGGCAATTAATTTTATTTTAAATAACAGTAACCGATTGGTTAAAATGCAACACCTGACCCAAAACCAAGTGTGCATTAATTCCTTAGAAATACCCTGCTATTTTATTTTTTTATTTTAGTTGTTTAACCAGGTGAGACACATACCCTGCTATGTAATACCATTATCAACCACATGTGTGTTTAAAAGCACAAGCTAAACAAAAAATGAAAATTACGTACCTACCGTAATTCTTGATCTTCTTGGACGAGTCTCCACCACTCATTCACACTATTGGGATCTGCGCCGGAGGCACTAGGACCCATCGGGAGCAAACTTTTTGCTGGAGGGTTGGCGCCGGAGATGGCACCACGAGGCACGGCACCACGAGCCACAGCTCGCGCTGTAATGACTATCTTGGCGTTGACCCTCCAACCGCCTCAGTACCTTTTTTACCAAGGAGGTGCAGGGTAACTAACCTAGAAGGGTAGCTTTAACTTAAAAACCGGACATAAGATAGTCCGGACGACCCGTATAAGAAGGGTCAACAAAGAAGTCTTCACAGCCTAAAGATTTGAGGGAGTGAAGACCAACAACAGAGGTGAGCTCAGGGGACGGAGGGTGGGCGTGTGAATGAGTGGTGGAGACTCGTCCAAGAAGATCAAGAATTACGGTAGGTACGTAATTTTCATATCTTCCTGGACATAAGTCTCCACCACTCATTCACACTATTGGGAGAGTACCGAGCTAATAATCCCCCGAGAGGGCGGCAGGAGAGACCAAGATCTCACGTTTCTAAGACAGAAGTCCATTAAGGATGGCTGTGCCAAAGGAAGAATGTCATCTGGCATGGACATCTAGTGCATAATGTTTAACAAAAGTATGCACTGAGCTCCAGGTGGCCACGTTGCAAATATCTGCAATGGGCACGTTGTGAATTTCTGCTAGGGATGCCGCGACCACTCTAGTAGAGTGAGCGTAAACCCTGCCCTCCAACTTAACCTGTGCCATGGAATAGCAGTGGCGAAGGCATGCCACTAGCCACGCTGAGATGCATCTGATAGCGACAGGTTGACCCAGCCGGGTCTCGCTGAAGGAAACGAACAGTTGCTGGGCTTTGCGAAAGTTCTTGGTTCTATCCAGATAGAAACACAAGGCCCTCTTAATGTCCAAAGAATGAAGAGAACGCTCTCCTTCATTTTGGAAGTTCACAAAGTAAGAGGGAAGGACCAAAGGTTGGTTTAGATGAAATTCTGACACAACCTTAGGAAGAAATTTAGGATGAGTATGAAGAACTACTTTGTCCCTATGGAACACAGTATACGGAGGGTCTGTGACCAGGGCATGTATCTCAGAGACCCTACGGGCTGAAGTAATGGCCACTAGGAAGGCAGTCTTCCACATGAGAAATTTTAGCTCACAGGTAGCCAGAGGTTCAAAAGATTTCTGAGTGAGCATATCTAGCACAAGATTGATGTCCCAGGCTGCAACTGGACGTCTTGTAGGAGGTCTGGTATGCAGAATTCCTTTAAGAAACCTCTTAACCACAGGTAACTGAGCCAGAGATAAGGAAAACCGCTATGATATGCTGAAATGGCTTAAGGTGAACTTTGACTGTAGAGTACTGTAGGCCTGAATTTGAGAGGTCTAAGAGGTACTCATAACTTTATCTGGTGGGCAGGAAAAGGATTCAAAGAGGACTTTGTACACCAGAGCGAGAAACGCTTCCATTTGGCTGTGTAAGTTTTCCTAGTGGCTGGTTTCCATGCAGCCAGAAGAATATCTGAAACTCTTCAAGACACATTGAACCGGTTTACTTCTACCTCTTCAGGAGCCAAGCGTGAAGGTGAAGCGATCTCAGGTTGGGATGGACCACAGGCCCCTGAGTCAAAAGGTTCATCTGTAGGGGAAGTGGTCTTGGAGGAACTGTCAACATATTGTTGAGTAGTGTTAACCACAGCTGTCGAGGCCAGAAGGGAGCAATGAGGATCATTTTGTCCCCTTGGAATTCAAACTTGAGGAGTACCCTCTGAATTAGAGGAAGAGGTGGAAAGGCGTAAAGAAAGCATTTTGTCCACCGCAGCCTGAACGCATCCTGACAGAAAATGCCAGGCCCTGGATTTCTGGAGCAGAAGAGAGGCAGTTTTGCGTTGAGTGGGGATGCAAAAAGGTCCAGGTCTGGAGTTCCCCACTCTTCGAATAGTGACTGAACTATGGTTGAGTCGAGAGACCACTCGTGAGGGTCTGTCTCTGTTCTGCTGAGACGGTCTGCCAGTTCATTCTGAATACCTGGCAGGTAGACCGCTTGAATTAGAGCCTCGTGCTCCAAGCACCATTCCCATACCCTCATTGCTTCCCTGCATAAGGGGTAAGAATGAGCACCGCCCTGCTTGTTGATGTAATACATCACTGCTTTGTTGTCCGTTTGAAGGAGAATGTTCTTGTGACACAGAATGTCCTTCAACGCTCGGACCGCATAAAGGACGGCTCTCATTTCTAGGACGTTTATGTGGAGCTGGGACTCGACTTGAGTCCACGCACCTTGAGTGTGGAGAGCCCGACAGTGAACTCCCCACCCCATTAGGGATGCATCCGTGGTAATGGAGATCTGATGGTCCAGAGGAGCAAAGGGATATCTCTCCAGGAGATTGTTCTCTTGAGACCACCAGGTGAGTGACCTCTTTAAAGGTTCTGTCACCTTGATGAGATAGGACTGCGGGTGAGTGGTTGGGGACCACTGAGTACTGAGCATCCACTGAGTGGTTCTCATGTGCAGACGTGCTAGGGGAACAGTAAACACTGAGGAAGCCATGAGGCCTAGCATCCGTTGCATCGAGAGAGCAGTAACTGAGGTGTTCTCCCCGATGTGACGGGCCATTTGAAGGATATTGTTCCTTCTGTCTTCTGGAAGAAAAGCCTTCAGACAGGAGGTGTCCAGAAGAGTCCCTATAAAGAGGAGCTCTGGGAGGGCTGCAGTTGCGATTTCTTGAGGTCCAGAGAACTCCATGGACGAAGGAGGCAAGAAGTTGCCTCTATGGCATCCAGGGTCCCTTGCCTGGAAGGGCTTGCTAGAAGCCAATCGTCCAGATAAGGGAACACCTGTATCCCGACCTTTCTGAGGTGCGCTGCGAGAACTGCACAACACTTTGTAAAAACCCACAGCGCCGAGGATAGCCCAAAGGGCAGGACTCTGAACTGATAATGCTGTCCCAGAGCCACAAACCTCAGGAATTTGTGATGCCTCGGGTGAATAGGAATGTGCTGGTAAGCATCCTGCATGTCTAGGGAGGCTAGCCAGTCATGTTGATGAAGCAGAGGTAACAGGGTTCCCAGAGAAATCATTTTGAATTTCTCCTTGGGGAGAAATTTGTTTAGCTTTCTGAGATCCAGAATGGGGCGCATACCCCCGGACTTCTTTGGAACCAGAAAGTAATGGGAGTAGAACCCCATGTTCCGTTGATGCAGTGGCACCACTTCTACTGCCCTGTTGTTCAAAAGGCCCTGAATCTCGGCGGCGAGAAGGTCTGACTGAAGTGTCGACAGCCTGGGCTGCCGTTTGAGGGGACGATCCGGGGGGGTCTCCACCAGATTGAGTGAAAACCCCTTGCGAATTATCCAAAGGACCCATTTGTCTGAGGTTATGGACTTCCACTGGTTGTAGAAGTGCATCAGATGACCTCCCACCAGAGAGGAAAAGTCCACCTCGGGCAGCTGAGATGGGACTTGGGCCAGACATTCATAAGGTAGCGCTGGGCGCTTTGGGCCCTTGCGCTTTCTGTTGCGTCTTCTTTTGAGGTTGGGCAGGTTGGTTTTTATGGAAACCTCCTCTGCCTCTGCCTCGAAAGGACTGACGATTATGAAACTGACGTTTATTGACATGCCCTCAAGAGGGGGCAGGAGGGGGTCGAGCCAACTTAATGGCTGACCTAGTCTTTTGAGTAGCTTCTAGAGCTTGCTCTACCTGAGGACCAAAAAGATACGCACCATCAAAGGGCAACGCCATTACCTGCTGCTGCGCTGCCATTCGTGAAACCCAAAGTGCGCAGCCAGGAATGATGTTGGGTGCAAATACCAGCAGCCGCTGAACGGGAAGCAGTGTCAAAAGCATCCATGGCTGCTTTAACCTGCTGGTTGTTAGATTTGATACCTCTGGTAATGGTTTGAAGAAGCTCCGGCTTTGCATCCGACTCCGGAAGAGCTTCAACCATCTGCTTGATAGAGCGCCACAGGATATATTCATACTGTGAGAAATAGCCCTGGTAGCTGGCAATACGCATACTTAGGGTAGAAGCAGCAAAGACTCTCTTACCTAAGGTGTCCATCTTACGAGATTCTTTGTTAATAGGTCGAGCTGTAGTAGTTTGAGGAAGAACGACCTTATCATTCTCTGCCAGGACTACAATAGGATCCGCAGAGGCTTGAGATGCCAAAATGGGATGATCCTTGGGGCTGAATATTTCCTACCTATGATTTAGCCACCAGGGGTGAGAGCAGGATTATTCCATACCATTTGAGACAGCGCCTCAAGGAAGGCTGAACCGGAGGAGTCAAACTGTAGGGATCTCCGGAACATGAAGGTATTGGAGTCTTAACAATTTCCAGGATCGATGTCTGTAGTCTGAGAGAAAGAGTGGAACTCAGATTCTTCAGCAGAGACTTAAAAGACAGGTCCTCGACCACAGGCTCTGCAGCAGAGATAGATCCTGCTTCATCCACTTCATCACCCAACCGAAGGTCTGGGTCAGGCTCAATGTCATCTCCTGAAAGTCCAAAAGGGACTGTATGGACAGGAAAGGAATGAAAATCAGAAGAGAGGGAAGAAGGAAACGAGAGAAAAGAGGAGTCCTGAAAAGCAGAGGGAGCCCCGAGAGCCCCCGGCGCCGAGGAGGCGCACGGCACCGAGAACGACGCCGAGGGAGCACGCGGCACTGAAAATGCCACCGAGGGACCACGTGGCACCGAAAACTGTGCCGAGAAGCCGCACGGCACCGAGGATGGCGCCGAGAACCCACACAGCACCGATGATGGCACCGAGAAGCCGCACGGCACCGAGGACGGCGCCGAGAACCTGCACGGCACCGATGATGGCACCGAGAAGCTGCACGGCACCGAGGACGGTGCCGAGAAGCCACACGGCACCGAGGACAAAGCCGAGCGCACCACCGGCGCCGAGGACGGCGCCGAGGCTCCACACGGTGCCGAGGACGCCGAAAACACCCCCAGACTCCGAAAAACAGGTTTTGAAGGAAGAAGAGCAGGAGATAAAGGCATCAGTGTGGCCCCCTGCGCCGCAGCCTTGTGAGGGGGGGAAACACCTAAGCGCGGAGTTGACGGCACCGAAGAAGGTGCCGCACGACCAGAAGAGTCCAACCGCCCTACCTGGTCTCTCAATGAGCCCGAAAGCCCACGAGTGACCAAGCCAGGTAGCTGAACTAACCTCCAGCCCATTGCTCCACAAGAGTGGCCCACTGATGAAACTGCTCACCTGAAGACCTACTCATGGGCGGGTAGGACTTCGGCGTCGGGCCACTGGCTACCAGAAGCAGAGGTTGGCGATCAAGGAGGAGACCGCAACTAGCCCCTAATAACCGAACGCCTCCACCAGCAGACATAACAGAGGGCGACCTTGAGTGATGCCTTCTCTTTTTAGACCTGTGGGCCGAAGAAGAGCTCGAGGCCGAACGGTGCCGAGAATGCGACCGTTTATTTTTATGCTTCCGCAGGGACCGCCCATCCCCCCAGGCAATGGACTGACCGTTGTCAGACCCCTCTTCCGGAGAAGGCGGAGGACCGGACCCAGCCGACTGACTGAACAGCTTTCATAGAAGTCTCCCTACCGTCACCTGACCTGCTCATGGTCGACTCCGTCAAAGTAGGCTGAGACTTCTTTATTTTTTAAAATAAAACTAAGCCATACTGTTATCGAGATAATATTACAAAATAACAAACTGAAAACTATGCTGCTAGTTGAAGTTTGACTCCCGGCGGGCGAGCGACGTCATCACTGAAGTGCACTCGACAACGGGAAAAAAGGGACTGAGGCGGTTGGAGGGTCGACACCGAGATAGTCATTACAGCGCGAGCTGTGGCTCGCAGTGCCGTGCCTCGCGGCGCCATCTCCGGCGCCGACCCTCCAGCAAAAAGTTTGCTCTCGATGGGTCCTAGTGCCTCCGGCGCAGATCCCAATAGTGTGAATGAGTGGTGGAGACTTATGTCCAGGAAGATCAGCATAGGAAGGTGATTTCCCACCCACCCACCCAGTTGATCATGTAGTACTCCAACAGCAGTTATGAATTGCACAAAATGGATAATTACAGCACAACATTCTCAATGGGCCCTATGAATGACGAAGGCGCACACATAGCTGCGCACCCACAGACAGGTGCTCCCATACCGGCATTCACTAATGCCGGCCACCTGTCTGCGGCTTCGTCCTCTGGTGCGCAGGACTCCGCGTGGCGGCCAGGGGAGTAGTCCAGGTCCCGCCAGAGGCCCACAGTGGATCCCTTGCGTAGCGGGGCTCGGGTGCGGGGTAGTGCATGCCTACAGCAGTCATCCAGACCTGTGTGGCATAGCCCTGTCCCCGTCCCAGCTCATGGCACTTAGAGTCCTCTCGGCACATAGATGGACCCCAGTGGTAGACACTGCCCTGGTCCCGCGGAACGCACCTCTGTACTGCTGCTGTGCTTTAACTCCTGGCCATGCCCCCTGCGACCACCCCGCACCCCCAGTGGTAGGTAATGTCAACCGCCCCGGCACCGACAGCACCCCCCCAACAGCCGGTTGGTGCCAGGCACTCACCTATACAGTAGCCGCCACCCCCAGTACATCTCAGTGGGTCATGGCAACATGGGGGGGGGGTCATGGCTATGGTCCGCCATGCCCGGCAGGTGGCATCTATGGGGGCACACACTGGGTTATACCTGGTCTCAGCTGGCATACCCGGCGCCACCCTCTGCACCCATGCGGCCAGCACTGCACAGGTTAGTGAATACTGTGTAGTGCTGGCACACCCCCGGAACACCTGGATCGGGTGCATTGGGTCCCCATGCCCCCCGGTTGTGCATCCTGCGCAGGAGGCACAATGGGTGCGGGGTGGCTACGTACCCAAATTACGCAGCACATAGCCACTCCACACCTTCGTGCATAGGGCCCAATATGCGGGTATAGGAGCAGTGGCACTCAAGTTGCAGGCCCAATGTCTCCAACCACATGTGATCCATTTACTATGTCCCGCTTTACCATTAATGGACCGGACAATTTTAATTATTATTCCAGCACAGAGAAAGAATAAAATCTTGTTGCAGTTGTAAATGTACTTGCTAATGTAGCCAGCAGCAAAATGGTGAACGTACTCGGTTGAAACATTGAATAGTTTAGTCTGACATGCTGTTTTCCAAATTTGTTCGGTTTAAAATACGTTGTACACACCATGTATTACAGTTGTGAAGTTGAAGTTAATCGAAGTTTTAATACAGTAATAATAATTCCTTTACTACCACTAAGAAATGCATTAACCAAGGAAACATGCAAGCTGTTTCCCTCAATCCCATAGTTCTTAGCTTACTGTTTTAAAGATTTCTCAAGCTGTTTTGAGTACTGTGTAGAATCGCACAATTTAAACACCTTTTAAGATGTAGAACGTAACTATCAATGCATAAGTGTCACAATATAGCATTTTGTAACATCACAGTCACTATATAAATAAAGTGTGTGTGTTTCAAACATGTTTTACACTGTAAGTTATGAATACTGAGAGTAAATATCTCAAAACCTCATTAAGTGTATGTGTTTCCTTACAATATCCATAATACATGCTTGCCATGCTACAAGAGCATTAAGCCACTCAAAAGGAGGTATTTAATGCAGATTTAATACATGGTTGGGTGGGTGGGTCACACGGCCTTCGACCTTGTGCTCCAATCCCCCCAACCATGCATTAATTCCTAGTATATGCTTCCTTTCTCATAGCCTAATGCTTACATAATAGCTAATACTTAGCCCTGCATTCACTGTCACAACACTGGAGGAAATAGCATATTAGGACTGTCTGTTTCTTAACATTCACTTTATAACCATTGCAATTCATGACACCATTCTTAGCCATTCAGCTTTGTTTATTTCTGAGTGTTCAGGCACCTTTATAAGCAGAACAGGGTGTCTCAGGCTAAGAGTTTTTATATTCTGATGTTCTCAGTTCAGCTCACAGTCTGTTTCCCACACAGGGGTTCCTAAACCCTTCAGATTTTAAATTTCAGTTTCATTTTGTAAAACAGGAAATCTTTAATTTTTTTTACAGTCCGTTTCCTGTACAGGGGTTCTCTTTTCTACTCTACTGCAGAGTAAAGCCTTTTGATTTTCAGTTTCATTTTTTAAAAGCAGAAATCTTCAACATTTTTTTTGGTAACCAGGTAAGACCCACTAGTCACAAGTGCTTATTTTCAGGGATGACCCTGGAGCACTGGGGAGGTTAAGTGACTTGCTCAGTCACATAGTATGTATGCAAGGGGAGGTTGTGGGAATCAAACCCAGTTCTGTTGGATGCACTTACCTCACTTACAGCATGTTACTCTAACCTCTAGGCTATACTGCCAGCTCATTGGTTTTCTATATAATATGTTCATATTTACAGTTCTAGTGTCTCATATGGTTGAGAGGGGTTTTGTTTTCTTTTAAAGAAACTGTACATATGAGCATATTTATACAACAGACATGGATCAAAACGCCATGTGATAAGTTTATCTGAGCAGATATATTCGTAGTAGACCTCTATCACCCATCTATACAAACAGGAGGCACTACTTCTCCAGCTTTTACAGCTTTTATAGTACCTTATAGCAAGCCTTAAGCACACTCCCCACAGAATCTCCCCCTCGGTTCTACCTTCTTTTTCCCATCTGCAGCATCCACCATTCTCTCTGTTACCCAAGTGCCGACAAGGACTGGATATATACCCCAAGAAAGTTTTTTTTTAACTCAAGCTGCACTCTGCATCCTTTGCTACTCCCCCATGTCACAGCTCTCACTCTCTCGCTCTGCGGCTCTGGTCCTGTCTCTATTTCTGTGCCCAAATCCAGTAAAAGAAGAAGAGAAACAAACAGAACCTTACTTTTTGTACATTTAAATATGATTCCCGAACCACCAAACAGTCATGCTAGTTCACCCCCGTGGCTGAGCCTCTCACTCCCTGCAGCTTAGCTCCTACCACTTACTGTAATTCAAGCCCGCTGAGCACATTTCCCGGGGCCAACAGATGGTGAGATTTATTTTAATTACCAAACCGACAAATAATTTAAAATAAATCATGGCCGGCAACTCTCCAGTGCCAGCACCCTAACAGACAGAGCTGATATCGGCACTCCTGGCTTCCCTCCCACTCACTAAAACCCACCATTTTTTCTTGCATTGTTTTAAATTCCCACTCACTCAACCAGTGAGCTGTGATGTTGGTGCATCATGACGGCACTTCCATGGCAACGCCCATGGCACAGGGACACAAAGAAAACTGGGAGGCACTACATCATCAAAAAGTCTCATATACTTTATTAAAAAAAAAATCTAACAAAATCAGTCACACAAGCTCCCAGCCTGTTGGCACAAATGGAAGATGCATAGGTAACCTCGTGTGATAACTGTTTTAGCTGTACTTGTGCTGTCTGACCTTTATCACCTTAGGCCACTCATGAGGTTACCTGAGGTCAAACAGCACTTGTACAGATAAAACACTTATCACATAGGCCTCCTCTGTATATCCATTATGTAAGAGACACAGAAACTGTATATGTAAACATAAAAAATATACCCAAAGATACAAAGTAAGAGTAGAATGCAGTCTTGAGGTGTTGGTGACTTTTGGACTTCTGGATTATATTATAAATGTCATTAAAAAATGAGCAACAAAATCTTCGGGTTCTGATTGGCTTATAGGCTTTCCAAAATGGTTACCTATCAGGCAACAGAGCCCAGGTTTTAAAAGTGCTGGTGCCAAAGACCGCAGCACTCATATTAAAGAGCAAGGCAATTTTTAAGCATGGCATAGCTGCCATTTTTTTTGACCCGGTAACGGAGATTTTCAAAGCAATTTGCATTGAAAGTTTGCCCTTTCCCACTGTAACCAAAGTAATCAGGAAAGAAGCAAAATAGGCATGTCATAAAGGGAAAAAAATGCCTACCTGTGGGATCCCCTCCTCCTTACGCGCCAGACCAGCGGCTGGGCCGTTCACCCAAATGATTGGCCTATAAACTTGCCCTACCAATCCTTGCACTTACCTGCTCTTGGCATACCCTGCTCCACCCCTTACTATTCCCATCAACGTTTCCTCCCTAAGTCAACCCCTGCTCATTTCCCAGTGACTGACTCCCTTTTTCTGTCCCTTCCCCCGGGCCCCAGTCTCGTGCTCCCAGTTCGCACCGATAACCCGGAGCATTTCTCTCCCCATTCTCTAGATACAGGCACTTATGTAACCTTGTATAGTTAATGCTAATCAACAAGTCATGCCACCCTCCATGTGGCACAAGTATGTAGTACTACCGCTTGTTTAGGTCTGGCTAGCTACAGTACATTCATCCATGTAACCGCTGTTTTGTTTTGCTTGACTAATCTCAACCATTGTTTGTACTATGATTACTCCTCCCATGTACCCCACCCCTCAGGTCGCACCGTGAGACAAGCATTGTTTTGCTCAGTGTGCCTCTCCTGGTGAAACATTTTCAATAAATAAATAAATAAACATCTAACACACATGTAGATCTACATATTTATATGATTTCTAGGGCCACAAGTGTTAGTAAAAAAGAATGAAAAAATCAGTGTCTCGTAGCGCCCACCAGTTACACTGCCCACCCCACCCGCTATCAGCGATCCTCTTGCACGTTCCCCATATGAAAGCAATACAAATGTACTTTCTTTCCTCTAGATTCTCTATTGAGTTCCTTACATCAAAATATATGGACCTTTCATCCGCTGCGAAAAACTACGTACCGTGGGCACTGTCCACCTCAATCACCGAGCCTAGAATCACATCATATAAAAAAAAAAAAAAAGGATGCGCCAGCATGGAACAGCACGAGTATGCCCATGAGTATGTCAGCTGTGATACTGAGGGCTACAATTTAAAACTGTGAACACTTCAGGGAATCGAGCGTTACAGCGGTTGTGGTGGGGGTGCGTCCCATTTATTTATTTATAGTTTTCTGAGTGTGACCACAGTCTGACTCTGACACTGCTCTCACTTGTACAGCCAGTGGACAGAGAGCAGGTAGCTGGCTGGAGGAATGGGCACAGCATCACGGTCGGCTCTCAGAGAGTCAGTAGCAGTGTGGGACATGAATGTACAGGACAAATTAGCAGTGTCAGTGGCTCAGCAAGTTGCACACTCACCTCTGTGGCCAGAAGATCAGAAGGCTGTGGGTTATATCCCCATACCAGGCACTTGGGTGAAATTCCAATACTGACACTGTGGTACAGCATGAGGGGGGGTGCTACACTCCTGAGGTGCCGTCTTTCAGATGAGACGTTAAACCGAGGTCCTATCTGCTTGTTCTGGTGATAGTTCAGGTGGATGTTAAAGATCTCATGGCACTTCTCGAAAAGAGTAGCCTTTTTTTTATTGAAATAATAATACATGACAAGGTATACAAATGACAACTAAAAAACCAAAAATACACCGGGATAAACTCAGGCAGTCTACACGAATCAAGGAAAAACATAATATCCACTTCAGAAATTATAACTCCAGTAATTTTGGAATATGAAAATTAAATAAAATGAAGTAAATAAAGCAAATAAACAGCAATCTAAAACAAATATACACCCTATAAGCAAAACACCCCCCGGTGTAACTACCCACTTCCCAAATAGTGAAAAATACCATAAATAAACTTAAACATCTACTAAGAAAGTGTTCTAAGATATAGTAAATATTATACAGTATACAATGTATTCTGCAAACCTTTCCACATACGCTGAGCTTTCCTGCAGGAATTATTCTCTAAATCTTTATTACAGATTTCTTTGCAAGTAGCTTTGCAGAGCTACTGCTAAATACGGCATGCTCAGCTGTTGTAACACATATTTGCTGCTAGCTTGACATAGGTAGAACTTCAAAACAACGAAAAAGCATCTAAGGTGTTCCTATCGTATATAGCTAAATGAGCTGTAAAATCTCCCACAACAATCTGATGATATGCCAAGTTTTGGAGCCAAGGTTGCTTCCACCTATGGGCCAGAAATACCCACAGATTAGTGGTATAGATACATTCCAAGAGAAGATGGGACATAGATTCCAAAGGTGCTAAACATTCAGTGTATGTGCATGTTCTGTTCCCAATTAGCCCATACATTAACCCTCCCATGTGTGCAGAGCTATAAATTATCCCACATTCGCAGTGGAATTCTAGGATTATTTAATTGATGTATAGCAATGGGAATCTTCTCCAGAGTACATTCCTTCAATTCTAATACAGTAGGTCCTATATTGTCTAGAATGAGGTCATATAGCTGTTTTCTGTGAAGAGACAAGATATGAGATTTCTTGACCTTCCAGGTGTACAGCTTTTTTTTACTAATGTTTCAAAAATAGAGGCATTTTCATAGAAGGGATAAGCTTTGGTGGGTCCTCAGTCCACTTCACCGGGAAGGGGGTCAGAGCACTAAAAGTCCATACCTTACATAGGGAAATGTCCTCCAGTAGTGGCATTTTAAAGGTTCCTACCCCAAATAAAGAATGAAAAAACACTAAGGGGTGAATCATCCCTACCCCAGCCTTTTTCCTGCTGAAATATGTAAAGTCCCTCTTTATGTGATTTAATCGATTGCTCCATAACATTTGAAAGAACAAACTGTAAAGTCTGGTCTCTCATCTGAAAGGAAGAGGGAAAATCCATGCTACATACATGAGTATAGGGATTAAAAATTGTTTGATAACAAACACTTGTTTCAACTTTGAAAGGTACCAGCCCTTCCATTTGGCCACCAAAATTTCACATCTAGATAGAACTATACTCCAGGTTTTGTAAACCATAACGCCTTTCCCAAAACAGATACCCAAAACCTTAATTGCATCAGATTTAATTTGAATGTCTGCTATCCATTTCTTGGGTCCCCAATCTCTTAAATATATCCTGCAGCTTTTCTCAATATTGATTCGTGCCCCAGATAAGCTTGAGCAAAATTGTAGTTCCATCACACCCTGTTGGACACAGGACTCCGTTTTACAAAATGAAAGTAAATCATCCGCATAGGCTAATGGTTTCAGTGGGAGGCTCCCCAAAGAGCTCCATAGGCCCTTTATGTGCTGATTTCCCCAAATGTGTCCAATACAGAGGTCTAAATAAAGAACATATAGAAGGGGGCTCGGGGGCAGCCCTGCAGAACACCACACTGTAAAGTATTTTTCTACCAATAGAACCCTTCAGTAAAGGTGCCACAGTTGCTACACCATATATGGTAGAGATCCACGTAATGAATCGAGCAGGGACACCATACCACTCCATTAAATGGAATAAGAATGCATGGGACACCCTGTCAAAGGCCTTGCTTTGGTCCATCGACAGAAGGTAACCAGATTGTTTTTCCTATGCGGAAAATTCATAATAGTCTCTAACAATCCAGAGATTTTCCTGAAAATTCTTTCCAGGTACAGAGCATGTCTTGGAAGGGTGAATCAGAGATTTGACAATCTTCTGTAGCCTTTTATGTAAAATAGTGGTGAAGATTTTCCAATCTGTATTTAATAGACAGATAGACCTCCAGTTGTGCAGAGAGGTCCCATCTCCCTTCTTAAACAAAAATCTCAGAATTACAACCAAGAAATCTTGGTGGATAGTGCCTTTTGTTGCAATTTCATTAAACAATGACAAAAAAGGGGAGATATGAGCCACAAAGATCTGATAAAATTTGATGGGCAGGCCATCCCACCCAGGAGAAATATTTTTTTCATACCCTTTATCATTGTTTCTATTTCCTCAGTCATAAAAGGTGCCATTAAACTGTCTTGGTTGGATTTAGATAGTTCGGTCCCAATTGTAGAAAAGAATTCTGATCTTGCTAAGATGTTCCTCACATGTGTATTATTAAAGGCCTGAAAATGGTGTTCTATTATATTCTCTAGATCCAATATTGTGGAGCACAAATTCCCAGTATCATCTTTGAGTTCTGTTAACATAGCTGCATCTAATTTTGTTTTACATGCCGCACAGGGGTCACTATCGGGGGTTTTATTAGTACCAAAACTAAGTTCAGCAGTCAAAGTAGCAGCTCTGTCATACTGATAGCTTTTCGTTTGCTGTTTAAGAATAGCAATTTGATTTGAATAATCCCTCCCTGTCTGGGTGGTTACTGAAAACAGATGCTGGAGTTGATTTCAAAGTGCTAAATACTTTAAGAATTTATAATTTTGTTTACTTGCTCCGTTTGTTTGGAGCCACCATCTTAATGCCTTTTTTGAATCTTTCCACCACTCCCCTACAGAGTCATATAGGCATAGAACTGACCCTCTGTCTTCTAATTCTGATACCAGCCCCTTTTGAATATGCTGTTCTTGTCGTAGTTCTATATTGGCTCTCCATCTACTGATCTGGGGAGGATGAGGTAAAGAAAGGCAAATCTCTACATGTACTAAGAGATGGTCAGAGAATTCCAAGGGTGCTGTACCCAGTTGTGTTATGATACTCTGAGGATGCAGACAAAAGAAATCTATCCTAGTGGACAGTGCTTCTCTAAAATAAGTTTTCTCATGAGTGCGGCTCTTTATTTGATAAACATCCTGCAATCCTGCTTGTGAAATGCAATGAAGTAGTGTACTGGAGTCGCAGTAATTTTTTATTTCCTGCAGAAACTCTATCCATGGTATCAATTGCACAATTAAAGTCCCCACCCAGCACCATTAATCAGGCAGTAGCTAAATAAGGTTGTAACTGTTGTAATAATTCAGCCCATTCCATTTTACCCTGTGGAGCGTATATATTATTAAATCGGCATGGTGTTTCTTTCCATAAACCATCAAGCACAAGCATCCTACCAGAAAAATCAACTAATTTCTGTAACTTAAAGTCAGTGCCCTGAAAAAGAATCCCTACACCATTGGCATTTTCAAGGCCAAAGGACCAGTAAGAAGGTCCCCATACCAAAGCATTTTGGTTCTCTGTGATATGGGCGAAAGCCCAATCGCGATCGGCAGCAGGGTTTAATTACACATCGCCAAAATAAATTTCAGCAATGTATATCCCTGATGACAAGAAAATGTGGTGCGGGACTTAGATTTTTTATTATTCATGTGGGTTGTGCCTGCAACTCTCACTAAAGGATTCTTAACTCTAGGGGTGTATGTCGGGGGCAAAGCTCAGAAAATAATTTTAGGTAGACAGACGATAAATGTAAGCGCACCTGGACCTGGACCCCTCATAGCATTAGCATTAGGCTGCCACCCACCCACCACACTACGGGACCATCTCAGCAGCCCCACGCCAGGCCAACCCTCCCTCCTTTCCATCAAGCTCGCCCCCCACGCACGTATACACTTAGTGACATCCTGTTGCTATATGTGCTCACCTCCCCCATCCAGTCACCCTTCCTCAGTGGTAGCCCCCTCGACATGTGCCAGGATTGAGTTGCTGTTACTGCAAGCACTCAATCGCCAATGCCCATGTCATGGGCTACCCGCATGGGTTAGTTAGTTTTAACTGGTAGGTGTCAGCCATCCAAGTTTCCTGCAAGAAAATCACATCTAAATGCATTTGTTCTAAAACAGCAGATCTTTTCATTGTATTTTTTATGCTACACACATTTATTAAAGATGCACTATACAATGAGTTCATTGAGTCGGGTTAAAAAAAGAAACCCAAAAATTCAATGATATCAAGCTGACTGATCAGAGCCACCCATATGTGTCTTTTTCTTTCTACCATCTTTCATCTCAGGAAGGGGTAGAGAATGGGTGGAGGTGTCTGACTCCTGTTCCTCGATGTCAGAGTCCCCTCAGTTTTTAGATCGTGCTAAGGCTTCAAACTTATTCTCCATAGAAATAAGTGGGACTTTTGCGTCCTGTAATCTAGCACTTTTCCTAGTGGCTGGTTTGGACCATGTGGGGGGGGGGGCATAGTAGACTCTGGGCTTGGCTCCTCGACTGGAAAGTTTGCTGCAGTAGGGTGCGCTGTAGGTACCCCATGGGACTCCTGTATGTTAGAAGGAAGAGTCTCAGGACTGGGAGTATTACTTGAGGACTGGTTCCCTTGATTACCATCCTGAAAAGTATTGCTACGAGATCCCCCAATGGCCTTATTGGCAGATGCAGAGTGCTGCTCAGAGCTGGGAAAGGAACTGGAACCAGATGCTTTTGGGGGCATTTTTGATGATAGAGTCCTGTTCTACACCATCAGTCCGGTTATGAGCCACCCAGAGGCATTTTTGAAGATATGCCCTCTAGTGTCACACAGATTGCATTTTGCCACATTCTTACAGGCAGTGTTAATGTGGTTGTATTCGCCACACCGGATACAATGCAGTTTATTGCACGTACTAGCCAAATGCATGTGATCTCAACACTTGTGGCAGACCTTGGGCTGTCCTGTGTAAAAACAGACTCCACAGTCTTTACCTATGAAAAAAACTGTTGGGAATGTGTAGGATGCCCCTTCCATTCTGATGCAGCTTTACCCGAAAATGCCAACCACCTGTCCAAAACTGTTCGGAATCAATGATGAGCTCTGGTACACTTAAAATGTCACATTTTTTCTGGAGCCAGTGGTGGATGTCCCCGATGCTGACTCCTTCATTTTGCAACATTACAGTAGTGCGTTTAAGCAGAGGTTGTGCTAGGGGTATAATGATAAAAGGAGTCCAGAGGGGTGAAAAGTTTATTTGGTTGTATTTAAATCAAAAACGTTCTAAGCCTTGAGGGGAGTGAAAACTGATATTGAAGTTTTCCTCCCCAGATATGTAAATCAAAGCATGTATATCACCGGGGAAAAAGTGCAATGAGTTTTTAATGAGTTGTCTTACATATTCCCTGTCAGGGGGAACTTCCAGACCACCCCTGTACCACACGTGGACTGCATTCTTTCTGGGCTTAGGGGTACATCTGTCAAAAAGGTCCAAAAATCTTGTGGGTCTTGAGGAGGGGGGTCCCATCCTGCCTCTCGATCATCTTCCTCACTAGAACTCGTCACACTGTGGAACTGCTCTGAGTCTCCCATTTGTTCACCATCAGACTCAGCAGCAGGCAAAGGGGTTGGAACAGTCTCCTCAGGAGGCATTTTCTTTGTGGACTCTAGAACTGGTGTAGGGTCTGCTGGAGGGATAGGGTTATGGGCCTCAGAGCTTGTGGGAGCCTGTGCCTGCATACTGTCCTCCACAATAGGTTGAGATGAAGCAACTACTTGTCCTGGTAGGTCAGTGTTTTGAGCGGGGCCCGTGACAGTCACCATACTTTCATTAAGCAATGCAGCTTGGGGGCAATTAGCACCCGTAAAGAAAAAAGGGGCCTGCTGGGCAGAATCATCCTGAAAACAGTAACATTAGGAGCCAACACGATAACAGGATTCACATTCAGTGCACTCATCCTATGCGTCTCTGGTCTACCATTCCTCACATCAAGATTAATGTCCATCAAAGGTATCTCCTTGCCTGCTTCTGCTGTGTTGGGTGTGGCGCTCGGTTGTGAATCGCTACTAGCAAAGCCCATGGCAGGATCAGGTGCCCAAATCCCCGCCTCGTCTAATTTCCATCTCATGTTCAATAGTGCAGCTTTAGGTGTCCAGTCTGCCGTCATTCCCTTGGGGGTGCAGATATTGAAAGCCTCCTTGATGCCTTCTCAAGCAGATAGGCCCTTGGATGTACCAGCAGACCCGGATTGAACAGGCTTCCATTTTGCTTTCAGCTGCATTTTTTTTCTCAACCTTGCATTTTTTTAAAGTCCTTCTTCTTGAAATCCTTTTTATTTCTCAGATAGATGTATTTATTTAAAAGTTTTACCAGGAAAGCATACTGAGTGGACTATCACTCGATTCCAGATGCAACCTGGGGGGGGGAGTCAACACAGAGTATAAATACATCAATAATACATGAGTATAATCAGCAATGCATAAGTACAGAACACATTATGTACAGAAAAACAGGTGGAGAATTAGATGCAGACATCTAATTCTCGAATGAAAATTGGGAGATACAGTTAGGCATGATATTAGTAGAGACAACAAAGAATATAAAACAGTATGTAACATAAACAGCAAATGTTAGGTACAGCACATTTTGTACAGGGATACATCAGAAAATGATCCAGACATAGTCTACTCATGGACAGTTGGGATTAACCAAGTGGAGTGAGACAGCCAGTTCAACAGCCGGGCCAGAGCTAGCTACACACTGACAGCACGGACTACTGTCCCTGACTAGGGTCCCTGACTAGCCATGGTTCAGAGTATGCAGTCTAGGTGCATGCACAGGAGGAGCAGAAATGGGTTTTGAGGAGGAGGTTGAGTTGGTTGGCATACAGTAACTGGTTTGCCGAATGGCCAGTGGGAGAGAATGCCACAGCTTGAGCATGCAATATGAGAATGCTGCCTGTCCTGAAGTGGTGGCCATACATGGGATGCTCAAAGAATGGGTGTCAAAATTTCTGAGGGAGCGCGAAGGTGGAGAGGTGTGGACAGGGCACTAGAGTGGTACGGGGACAGGGAGTGGGTCCAGAACTTGTCCGTGAGCCTGGTGCAGTGAGACAACCTCCTATCCTGCAGGGAGGGGAGGAGTAAGTTCTGATACAAGGAGCAGTGGTGTGTACTTGGGGGGACAGTCAAGGGCGAAATGACAGAAGGAGTGGAAAAGGGTGTCCAGTCTTGTTAAGGTAGGCTTGGGAGCGGCACAATTGACTACATCAATGTAGTCAAAGATAGGGAGGATCATTTTCTGTACAATCTCCTGCCGGGCCGGTAGCGAGATGCAGTCACAGTTCTGGTACAGGGCCCCAAGCTTGGGGTGCAGCTTCTTGTGGAGTGTATCAACGTGTACAGAAAAATCAAGGTATTGGTTGAGCCATACCCCAAGGTATTTAAAGGAAAAGCAAGCCTCCAGCTTTGTCCCATCCAGGGTGTGGAAAGTGGGTGTGGAGGGGAGCCAAGGTAGTCTCTGCCTTGTGCTAAAGGGCATGGAGACTGTTTTCTTGGCATTCAGGAATAGCTGATTTGAGAGAAACCAGAGCTGGAATTCATTGAAGTCGACCTGCAGTCCGGATGCCACGTCAGAAGTAGAGGGGCCTGATATATACAGGACTGTGTCGTCCCCATACATGTGAATAGATGTATGTAGGCAGGCAGAGGGCAGGTCACTGAGGAAAATGAAGAAGAGTAGTGGCCCTAGGACTGAGCCTTGGGGAACCCCAGAAGAGATGGGGAGAGGAGAGGATATGGAGTTTCCAATCCTTATGGATTCAGTCCGGTCCACCAGGTAGAACTGGAACCGACTGGTTGCTATGTTGGACAGCTGAGCTAGGGAAAGCTTGGTGAGGATGAGAGGGTGTGAAACAGTGTCAAAAGCCTTTGCAAGGTCAACAAAGATGGCTGACGTAAGGTGGGCTTGATCCATACCGGTGAGGATGGCATCAGTGAGCCTTAGGAGGGCGGGAGGTAGTAGTGGAGTGGGACTTCCTAAAACCAGACTGGTACGGAGTGAAGAAAGATGTAGAGTCAAGGAAGGAAGAGAGCTGTGAGAGGACTAGGTGTTCCTGCTATTTAGCTAGAGTGGGGAGAAGGGAGATAGGGCGGTAGTTACCAGGGGAGGAGGGGTCACCACCCTTCGGAAGAGGGATGACTGTGGCATGCTTCCATTCGGCTGGAATAGATGCTAGGGAGAAGGTCAGGTTGAAAAGAGAGGCCAGTGGAGAGGCAATGGCGGGGGCTGACAGGATGAGCATTTTAGCTTCCCTGAGGGGCATCTGCCTTTGCAGGGGTTTAAAGTAAGCAGGTCATTGTAAGGAGATTTCCTCCTCCATCATCATTTCCTTGGCTAATTGCTGATGTTTCTCACATATATTGTCCTTGAACAGTTGCTCTGCTAAGGCAACTTCAGTCTCAGAACACTCCATATCTGAAAGCACTTTATCAGTCCTATTTTGTTTCCATAGGTGTTGCTGTACTATTTGAGCTATTTTGTTGAGCACACATTATTCTCAGTTAAAGCCAAAGTAGTGGGGAAGAGCAGCTCCCCAGCTTGCTGCTGCTTCTTCCTCAGCACAGCAGCGTCTGGCTCCTCCACGGCAGGGAACAGGCCAACAGCGCCCCCTTCCCCAGAGTAGGGGAATTTTTTATTAGAAGAAATATAATAAAAGAAGATTCTCTATACAATCCAAAAATAGGGAAACCATAAAGGAAAACCAAAAACAGGTGAACATACCCAAATACAGAAAACAAAGCACCTAACAAGCATCCAGCAGGAAAAAAAATAATGTCAGAGAGAAACAAAAAATGGGACAAAGGATATACCAGTATACAAATCATGTCACTCCTTCAAATAACAGCTTCGGAAGGGCTCTCCGCCAATGTTCCGCTATAGGGGGAGGCAGGGTGGAATTTTCTTTAAGATAAACAAACACCACTTCTTTTGTAATAGTCACTATGAGGCCACAAAGCGGGACATATTTTGTCGCATTACGAAGTGGCACCTATTTTGCCAAATACACCATTTTATAATAGCAAAGATCACTCGTAATGTGCCCTGAAAAAAAACATCTCGTATAGACCCACATTTACCATAAACTAGTTCAGTATATGTCACCTGACGGAATAAAGGCACATCCCAATGTCTGGCTAAATGATCCCAGAACGGAACAATATCGGGACAATCAAAAAATAAATGCTGCATAGTTTCAACTTGTGTATGGCAGAGATCCCTCAAACAGAATCTATCCTCTAACACTTTGTGGGAGTGATTACCCCTCACATTTAATTTGCCGTGGCAACACATCCAGATTGTATCCCACATTTTTCGTGGAATCCTAGTTTCTGTAAGCTGGTGGAGAACCCATTTAACTTCAGTATTGTCAGGGCAGGAATTACAAGGCCCAATTAAAAAATGCCTTTCCAGGAGAGACTGGTAAAAGCTCTTTCTAGTCAGCCCTTGGCAAAGTGGAATAGTCACATCCCATTGTTTTATCTTTTTAAAAAGGTCAGTCAAGTAGGGAGAGGTACCATCCGGAATGAAACAAAATGGTCCCCATTGAGACGCTTCCCACTTATGAAAAAAATAGGAACATCTCGCCCGAAGACTGAGTGCCCAATCAAACTGGTGTCCTACAAGAATGGGGACAATATTAGCATATACAAAAATCGAAAAGAAAACCAAGACTGGATTGATCATGTTTAAACCCCCTGATTTTATCGGCCAGTATATCACAGCCCTTCGGACAGGATTCAACCGACTCCCCCATAACAGCTGGAAACAGACATTATACACTCTAGGTTCCAGCCTAGAGGGAAGCAGAAAAATGTAACTCGAGTTCAAGTTTATTGCAGGAAAGACTCTGTTGAGCAAGCTCATTCACAAGGAGGTCCTAAGGCACATTCACATACAGTTCGCAATTACATAGACAGGAGATATAAAATGTAGAACAACAAAGAAAACATATATAATACAAGAGGTATACACAATAGAAGGCCTTATAACACGGCATAAAAAGGAAAAACAAAATGAAGCAGACAGATAGGTGCAAACATACCATGTGGTAGAGTAGAAACCATGGTCTAATACCATAGTAGATCATGGTTTGTATTATAATACCTTGGCAATCCACTACAGGTAAGAAGCAGTATAGAAGGGGAAAGCAATATGCAAATAGCTTACAGTGTATAATTGTCCCAAGTTGTATTTACTAAGAATTTTCCTGGCACAGGGGTTTTGACTTTTTCAAGATTGTTCTATATTGTAGCTACAACAGAAGTTCATGAGTTGCTAAAGATTGTATATTTAAACTCCACATATACTGTTAATTATGCTGCAGCAATATTTCTGTAGAAGTGAACAGTTACATACTGTCACCATCCCTTCTGATCTACTGCTTTCTAAGCAACTGTGGGTGCAATGCATTGTGGATGACTGAATAACATTATCTGGCCTAGCCTTGTCTTGGTGAATACACAGTGGTAAAGATAAGCATGCAGCTTCTATAACCAAAACCAAAAATAACAGACAGTGAGATAAACAAAGGAAAATTAAAGAGAGAGGATACTTCTGTGGGTGAAAAGAAAAATAAATTGAGAGAAACAAAAAGAAATCAAAGAGACAGACTAACTATAGTAGTCAAAACAAGTATTTGAAAGATGAAAGCAGTAAATGTTATGTTGCTCTATGTCCTGCTGAGTTAGGTAGTTTAGAGGGAAAAAAAGTGAAAATAATATTCCGCAAAATAGTAGTTGTTCAATAAAGTGTTTTTCAGATTGGCTTAGTTCAGTACATTTGGAGAAAAGGTGCTTGTGCTACTAGGATTGTGTGACAGCCACCTATTGGTCTGCAAAGGAACTGGAGAAAGAAAACTAAAATGTACCATAGCACACTCCCATCATACAGTGCAGCCCATATCTTCTAATACATACACAGGAAAATCAAAGCACCTAGAATAGAAAGTGAATTGCAAGGTTTTGAAAAGTTGTAAAATATGTTTTGATGTTAGAAAGCTTAAAGCTTGTAATCTAAGTTATTTTAACAAAAGTGAAATAGCGGCCACAATATTTCCAATAGGTGTGTTCCAATTGTTTTCAAGTATATGTACATCCTGTTTAATAGCTCAATTTATAGTATTCTGAAAGTAAATCAGTGTGATTGTACTCATTTATTCAACGACTATTAGTTATACACTCATTGCCATGTTACAAGCGGATTAAGCCACTCATAAGGATGGGTCTACAGTGGAATTAATCCATGGTTGGTTGTTGTTGGACCCACTGGCAACCCCCAACCATGGATTAATACCACAGTAGACCTTATGTCTCGTGGCTTAATCCTTACTTATGCTATATATGCAGTACATTCCAGCTTTAACAAGTGTAGAAATATAGGGGATAATATAAGTCTTCAGCATATAAATCCTTTTCAATCTTGCCATTGGATACGATTTCCATTTTTGTACTTTTTTGTCTGCGTCCTCTAATTTTTCTACCCAGTTCTGTTGTGCTGCATTCGTACCCCCAAAGGACACCCCCAACAAATTCACAGTGTCACCAGAAATTTGTATCTGAGCAATTTCAGTAACTCAGAGTTACATAGATACATAGACATTGTCGGCAGATAAGGGCCTATGACCCACCCAGTCTGCCCATTTGAGCTTGTAAGTTCAGTTTGTTTTCCTAGAAGTCTGTTGCCCCTTACCCCTGACCTCTAGAATTCCTTTATGTCTATCCCATGCATTCTTAAATCCCGTGATTGTTTCAGCCCCCACCACTTTCTCTGGCAGGGTGTTCCACTTGTCCACCACCCGTTCTGTGAAGAAATTCTTTCTCATGTTTCCTCTGAATCATCCTCCTCCAACTTCATCCCATGCCCTCTAGTCCTGGAACATCTTTTTCGCTTAAAAATAGTGTTTTCCTGCACCCTGTTCCTCCCTGTAAGATACTTGTATGTCTCTATCATATCCCCTCTCTCCCTCCTCTCCTCCAGGGAGTACATGTTCAGTTCCTTCAACCGTCTTCATAGGACTTGTGATGCAATCCATGCACCATCTTTGTTGCCCTCCTCTGAACCTTCTCTACCCTGTCTATGTCCTTACGTAGGTATGGTCTCCAGAACTGTACACTGTACTCCAGGTGGGGCCTCACTAGTGTCTTGTATAGCGGAATTATGACCTCCCTTTCCTGCTGGTGATGCCCTGCCTATACATCCCAGCATCCTATTTGCTTTACCTGCTGCCTTGTCACACTGTTTCCCTACCTGAGGTCATCACAGATGACAACCCCAAGATCCTTTCCTGCTTGGTGCATGCTATATCCTCACCCCCAACTGATATATTGTGCCAGGGTTTTTGTGCCCCATATGCATTATCTTGCACTTTTGCATTGAATTTCAACTGCCAAACCCTTGACCATTCTTCAAGTTTCTGCAGGTCGCTTCTCATTCTGTCTACACCCTCTGGTGTGTCTACTCTGTTACAGAGCTTTGTGTCATCAGCAAACAGTGAAATTCTGCCTTCTAGATCCTGCGCAATGTCACTGATGAAAATGTTGAATAGGACCGGTCCCAGCACTGAACCCTGTGGTACCCCACTGGTCACTCTTCCCTCTGTGGAGTGACATCCATTTACCACCACCCTCTGTGTCCTGCCACCCAGCCAGTTACCTACCCACCACACTACTGTCCTGCCCACACCCATATTCCCCAGTTCAGGTCTAAGGGCCAGAGCCACCCCTTTGCTTTTCTGTGTATTTATCTGGGAACCAGAAAAGGAGTGAATAATCCCCAGAGCATGAGTCCCAGAGTCCTGATATGCCACCAACAGACAGACATCATCTGCATATGCCATAGTACAAGGGAAAGAGATACCAGCAGGACTTCTCATGTGAGAGTTATGAGTATCCATATTTAAGAGCCTCAAAACAGGATCTATAGTAAATACATACAAGAGAGGGCGGAGGAAACAGCCCTGTCTAACCCCTCTCTTGATATGGACATGCGTTCCCAGACATCCATTAACCATGGGGGGTCAGAAAAGCAGTGTTATATAATTTCTGTAGCCAATTAACAAAAATCTGCAGCAAACCATAACAGGTCAACACCTTAAATAAATAAGAGTGGGGCACCAGGCCAAATGCTTTCATCTGATCGAGACTAATTACATAACCTGCAGCCGTAGAACTATCAAAAACTTCCCTTATGAGCTTTAAATTATCCAGCATAGATCTACAAGGAATAGCACAGGTTTGGGTGGGATGAATTAGGTCACCCGCAACTTTAGACAACCGGAGACAAAGAAGTTTACCAAGCAATTTCCAATCGGTGTTAAGTAAGCTAATGGGCCTCCAATTATTAATATCATCTTTTGCATTCTTCTTATGTAAATAGATCAACAGACTGTCTGCTAACACAGGGGGAATTGAATGGTGGCCCTGTAAAATTGTATTAAACATCACAGTTAAAGGTCTGCAGATTAGATCTATACATTTTTTATAAAATTTGTTAGGGACACCATCAGGACCTGGAGTAACTATGGTCTTTAACTGACAGACAAGGAATTCAACTTCTGATGCTGTAATCGGAGCAATTAAATCCCCAATATCAGTATCTGTTAGTTGGGGAATATCAAGTTTAACCAAGAAATGATCCAGGGCCCCCCAGAGACCGGTGCCTCCCGGCCAAACATAGAAAGGGTATGATCCACTATAAATTGCAATACGGTATGATTAGATTGCAAAAGATCTCCATCCTTGTTACGCATACATGGCATATATTTTATGTCAACCCTCTGTTTACAACTATCATACGGATTCACAGATTGTGTTTTCCCTCTCATACCATATTTTTGTTCCATAAATAATGACGTAGCCCATTTATATTGGTAGGAACTCGTATCTTTCTTAAGTTGGGTTATTTGTGAGGAATAATCTAAAGCATAAGTAGCTTTTAAGGCGAGTAAGGTTTGTGACTGTCTCCTCTTGTTCAAATACTGTATATAAGTAGCCTTATGTTTAAATTTGAACGGTGTCTACAGTGGTGTTTAACTTCGGATTTAGTTTCCAACCACCATAAAAGAGGATCATCATGTAGTTCTAAAACCGAAAGTTTCACTTCAAGAACCATACGAAGCGTATTTCAATCCTGAATGTCATCCAAAATCGTGACATTCATTTTCCAATGATTATGAGCGTGTGGCTTATTTATAGGTATGCCGATATGTAATTGTAGTAAGCAATGATTAGAAGGTTCCACGGGAGTCACAGCTACTTGATTACAGGGCAACCATTTCCAAAGAAAGAGGAGGTCAATCTGAGAGGAAAACCGTCCCCTATGGTACATGTGAGCCGGAAGTTTACAGCCAAAAAGGGCCCCATCCAAGAGTTTAGCAGTATCACACATTTTGCCAAACAAATTAGAATCACAGTACAATTTCTGAGTCAGACCAGTCTTATCCGATAATGACATGATACAGTTAAAATCTCATCCAAATAAGACAGACTTAGTAGTGTGCAAATAAGATTGAACAGCCGTCATAACTTCTATCCTTTCAGTTTTAACCTGAGGGTTATAAATATTTATAAACCTCCATTCCAAATCCTGACTAACCACATCCAAAATCAATACCGGCCCCTGAATCAGATCTATCAGGCGAGTCACCACAAAATCCAACTTACTGAACAGTATTCCCACCCCAGCACAAGTATCCTCCCACAAGGACCAGAAAAAGGGACCGCAGGTCCGTTCTTGGGAGGCCAATTGTATGTCATGTAGAGAATACAGCCTGGTATCCTGCAAAAAAAGAACATGCAAGGTCAAATTCCGTAGAATAGAAAGAGTGGAACGTCTTTTTCTTGGATTTCTAAGGCTGTTAACATTCAAAGTCCCACAAGTGAGATCCAGAAATAAGAGGAGGGGGGGGTCACGACTTATTCCCTTTCCGAGAGGATCTGTGTTTACACCTCTTCTTCCCAGATTGTTTAGGGTCACAAGCTACCTGTTCGGCATTGGTCATGAGTTCAGGTTGTGATGAAGAAGCCAGTGAGGAAGCATCCGAGTCATCTTCAGACCCTTCTGTTTGTTTCCTTTTGGATAAGGGAGTAAACCTACTGCTCACAGGTACCATATCCCCAGACTGTAAAATGTCCAAAGAAGTCTTGGCAGAACAACTTCTAGTAATCCGTTTGGTGGTTTTTTAAGGACCAGCTTTATCCTCTGGAGGAGACATCTCAGGATCACCAATCGGTGCAACAGAGGAGCAACTGAGGCCTGGCACTGGCTCTTTAAGAACAGGCGTTGGTAACAACAGGGGGACAGGTGGGGCAGACACGAGAACATCCTTCGCAGTACATTCTGTAAGAGGGGCCAGGGAGGAAGTCTGAGATGGGGGTAAGTCTTGTTCCCTGGGTTCCTCATGTGAGGGCACAGGGACAGGTCAGGCCTGAAAGTTTGTGCGCCTGCTGAAGCAAAAGACCGTGCGGCAGCTTGTTGTTGAGCTTTATAGACCGACTCATCTTGAGTATCTTGCGTTTGAGAGGGGTCATTATGACAGGCCTAGGGGCAGGTCCTAAAGGTATGGGTGGTGGCTTCACATAGGTTGCAATATGCTGGGTGAGAGCAGCCCAAGCTAGTGTGGCCAATGCCAAAACAAAGAGAATATTTGAGCTTATCACAGGCGTTACTCAAATGGGTCTGGGCACCACAGCGAAAACCAGACTTAGGTGGTCCAGGGTAAAAAATAAAACCCTGATCCCGCCCCAGGTAGAAACAGCTGGGCAAGTGCTGGATGGCTCAATTCATCTGGGGTAATCTAACTTGAATTTTCTAACCCCCGGTCCAAAATTGTTCCAAATCAATGATTGCCTCAGGTAGGCCCAGGACAGTGCATTTAAGTTTAAGCCACTGTATTATATCAGCTACTGCCACCCCTTCATTTTTAAAAAGAACTGTAATAGTTTTAATGGCCGGCTTAGATAAGGGGATGGCCATGACAGGGGACCATAATGGGGTATATTTAACAGCCTGATACTGTTCCCAAAACTGTTCAAGGCCTGCAGCCATTTTAAAGCTAAGGTCAAAATTAGCATCTCCAGACGTATGGATGAGTGCATAAATCTCAGTAGGCAAAAAATGCAGACTACCCTTTATCAGGGATTTACCCACATAAATCCAGTCAGGAAATACATCAAGACCCCCCCTTATACCTGATGCGGACAGCATTCCTACATTTGGCCAACTTGGGGGGCATGAAAAAGACCTGCATAGGACCTCGAGCGGGGTCCTTCAGAGCCAGAGGATCCTGCCCCTAGGCCAGAATGTGAAGGGGCTTGACCAAGGGGGTAGAAGGGGGACCGCACCAGGGTGTGGCACATGCTTCTTAACCTGAGGCAAGGGACCAGAACCTGGTTCGGGGTACAATACAGCAGGGGAAACGGCGGGGGGGGGCAAGGGGGACAGGACAACCGAATCAGGATTAGCAGTCTCAGTACTTGTGGCCATTGCATTTGAAGAAAATTGCAACGCAGGGTGTTGGGTAGGCTGTAGCTCAGACGGGATCTCCAAAGGGTCCACCACAGAAACATCAGCAATACTATCATGAAGAGGGGAAGACCAAGCATTAGTGTCAGCAGATTTGGACCACCTAGCTCCTTGCAGGGCATCAGTAATTGTAAGTCCAGAGACAGAGATATTAGAATCATATTAGGCACTTCATGGGCCTGGGTAGCGGTCGGGGGAACTCCATCAGCAGGCAATGATGGAGCAATAGGCCCTCCAACACCAGGAAGCTGACTCCCAGTGTCCATATTCCCTGAGGCAACCCCAGGAGACTGAGCAGTAACAAAAGAACTAAAGACAGTACCTGAAGTAGGTGTAAACCCAGCTGGCATGTCAAGAACAGAAACAGCAGGGGAAATCTTCTGTGGAGAAGCAGCATCAGTTTGAGGCGTGAGTGTAGTGGACTGTTAAGCAGATTCCATTCGCCGAGGCAGAGAAGTAAACTGCATGGCACTACCATCCAAAGCTCGGGATGGCGGCGTTGTCAACTCAGCTTGCGCTTCAGGGCCCAAAACATCCAAAGCCTGCGACAAAGCCTTAACGGGGGGGGGGGGTGTCAATGCTATCCGACTCTAGGCACGCATCCCGGTGCTTACGCTGCCAGTTGCGACCCCTCCAGTCGACGCAGAGGATGGAAGCAGGGCTGTAGCAACAGTCTCAGTAGCTGGAACAACAGGCTGAACAGTGGAGCGTATGTCTAGTGGAGTCGCCGCCTCCTCCAACAGTGGAAGCCACATATCCACGTCATCCTGGACTGGGACCGAAACAGTAGAAGCCTGCAGGAGAGCAGTCTTCCCATGCAAGTCATGCTGCTGTGCCAAAAGCAATCGTTCCTCTTCTTGAAGCCGAGTGAGCTCTTGTAATGCAAAAGTATCAGGAGAAGTACTAATATTTAGTCCTGAGGTAGTTTCATCAAGGGAGGTCAAAACACCATTACCAGCCATATCACACTGTGCTTGTGCGCCCAAACAATCCGATTCCATCCGTTCAGCCTCTAAAGGAGACAAGACAGGGGAGGAGGCCTGCTCCCCTGTCCCAGAGACGTCTGTTCTCTCCTCCAACGCTCCTGAAGTGGCCATCTTGGGAGACAGCCAGCAATTCCCCCAGAAGTGAGTAGTGGAATTTCCCTCAGTGTTCAGGTCAAATTTCCCCCATTTACTAAAAATACCACCGATTGCTTAATCTGGTTCAATGTCAGTTGGCACAGATCTGTATCCCCCCTCCCCCGGGACAAGGCTGAAAATAGGCAGAACTGTCTAGTCCTCCTTTCCCGGTCAACAAAACTAATACATTAAATAACAAAAAATAAAACAAACAGCAAAAAAGGTAACTTTAAATGTGCCCTGGGAGGTTGATGTGCTGTTTCTGGCAGCTGGCACTGAATAATGGAGTGTTACGGGGTAGCAGTATCTCTCGCTAAGCGAAAGAAAGAAATGGTGACTCCAAATAATTGAACATTATAAGGGCACAGGGGTGTGTGAGAGTGACCATGGCAATCACCTCCAAAAATGCAGGCAGAGGAACTATTTTACTACAGAACTTACTTTAAATGAATGTTTCATTAATATTTTTCTTATTAAACTTATTTTTTTGACAGTAAATGAGCGACTGTCAAAAGAGCAACTCATTTACAGTGCCACCCTGTTGGGCTACCCTGTAAGAGTGGTGACGGAATGCGAAAGCGTGAGTATAGATGAGCGAGGAAGGGCAACCGGAAGGGGAGGGATAAGGAAGAGAAGGGGAGGGATAGGAAAGAAGGTTTGCATGGGTAGTGTGCCATGCTGCCACCGAGCTGGCTGTGTGGTGTGGTGGTGAGGGTGGCAGATTTGGGAGCAGCACCATAGACTACATCACAGTAGTCAAAGACGGGGAGTATCATCTTCTGGACAATTTCGTGCCTCGCAGTCAGCGGGATGCAACTATGATTCCTGTACAGAGCAGCAAGCTTGGGGTGTGGTTTCTTCAGGATAACATCGATATGCACAAGAAGTTGAGATGCTGGTCCAGCCAAACCCCCAGATATCTAAATGAGGAGGTGTCCTCCAGGATGGTCCCTACAAGGGTGTAGAAAGTGAGTAGGGCCAGGAGCCTACAGAGTCTCTGCCTGGTGCTAAAGGTCATTGAGACTGTCTTCTTGGCGTTTAGAAAAAGCTGGTGAGAAGCAAACCAGAGCTGAACTTGGTTGAAGTCATGCTGTAAGCTGGTTTCCATAGCAGCAGGGTTTTTACCAGAACTGTATAAAACAGTATCGTCAGTGTACATGTGGATAGACGAGGATGAGTAGGCTGTGGGAAGATCATTAAGGAAAATGGGGAAGAGTAGAGGACCAAGCACTGAGCTCTGAGGGACACCAGTGTTGATGGGGAGTGGAGGGGAGATGGAATCAAGGATTCTCACCAACTGGGTCCTGCCAATGAGGTAGGATTTAAACCAGTTGGTGACTGATGGAGCAAGGTCAGCTGAGGAGAGTGAATCAAGAAGCAGGGGATGGGAAACAGTGTTGAAAGCTTTGGCTAGGTTGACAAATATAGCCAAGGTGATCAGGCTATCATCCATCCCTGAAAGGATGGAGTCAGTAAGCCTGAGGAGGGAAGTAGTTGTTGAGTGGTCCTTCCGAAAACCAGATTGAAAGGGGGTGAAGAAGGAGGAATCGGAGAGGAAGGGTGATAGCTGAGAGAACTAAATGTTCTTGAAGTTTGGCAAGGGTACGAAGGAGGGAAATGGGGCGATAGTTACCAGGAGTGGATGTGTCACCACCCTTGGGGAGAGGAAGGACTACAGCGTGTTTCCAGGATGAGGGTACTTGGGCAGAAATAAAGGAGAGGTTAAGGATTAGGAAGATAGACAAAGCAATTGCAGGAACAGAAAGGTAGAGAAGTTTAGGACTAAGCTTATCTGGTGAGGAGCCTTTAGAGGGGTTGAGGGATAGGAGGGCACTAAGAGCTTTGTCAGAGGAGATAGAAAACGAAAAAGGGGGAGGGGTAGGCACTGTCTGAGGTGAAGGGCTGGAGTTAGTAGCTGGCAAGGGGAAGAGGGAATTTAGAAGAGATGTGGTGCACAAGGTGTAGTAGGCATTAAATTCATTGTCCATGGAGCCAAGGGAACTAGGGAATTATTTATTTTGAGAACTGGAGGGGAGGGGGAGAGGGGGGAGAGAACAGGGCATAAACTACCCTCCAGAATTTAGATGGAGAGTTAATGTTAGTCAGGAATGAGGAGTTGGAATAATCAGACTTAGCCAGTCAAGTAGCTTTAGTACATGAATTGCATAGCATTCTGTACTTGGCATAGTAGTTTGGGTGTTTAGTAGCTTTGTGTTTTCTCCAGGCCCAGTCATGCTCCCTGAAGCAGGCCAGTAGTTCGGGGTGATCCAGGGGAGGTGAAGCCCACAGACTCTGGTCCTTCAGAAAGGAGCAAATGCATTCCAGGTGGCAATAAATTTATCCTTAAAATAGTCAAGGGCTTGGTTGACAGAAATGGCAGTGGGGGGGGGGCCTAGTCGGTGAAAGCAAGCGCAGAGCTGAGTGGGATAAGGTCTAAGGATTTAAAGGACCAAAGCTGTATGTTTTAAGGGGGAGGTCTGGGGCAATGGACCTTACGAACAATGAAAATAGGGTTGTGATTACTGAAGACATCAGGGAGGAGACCAGATTTAATGTGGGTGGGTTGTGAGTGCCCAGTCAAGCAGGGTGTGGTTTTGTGTTTTGGGATTATGGCGTATGGGCTCAAGTATAAGTTGAGAGAGGTTTACAGCAGTGACGTCATTGTGTAGCTTGTTTAACTTGGGTGACAACCAATTTAGATTCACATCACCCATTATGAACAGTTCACCAGATTGCGAGAGGGAGGTGATGTTGGCTAACAGTTCAGTCATGACCGAGGGTTGAATGCCTGGGCAGCAATAGATGCTAGCCACAAAGATTGGAACTGAGAAAGGAAGGATAATGCAGGTGACAAGGGCTTCATAGGTAGCTGGGACAGAGACAGATAGGGTGGTAGTAAACTGCAGTGAGGACAGGATATACATGGCCACTCCCCCTCCACGACCTGATCGATCTTGTCTGGAGAGGGAATACCCAGGAATAGCAATGGCATTGTCAGGGATGCTTTTTTTCAGCCATGTCTCGGTAATAATTAGGATGACAGGGGTGTGTGAAATCATAAGAGTTTGTAGGAGGTCGATTTTAGGTAGCAGACTGTAGATGTTCAGGTGGAGGAGCTTCAGCCCATTAGGACGGGTTGTAGTGTAAGTGGGGTTTAGAGACATATTGTTTGGGTAATGAGCCAGGGTAGGAGAAGAAATAGGGCCAGGGTTGAGGTGGATGTTCCCTGATGAAAGAAGGAGGAGGGCAATGATGAAATAGTGAAGTTTAGGACTTTTGTAATTAGAGTAGGAAATACGGGAGGGAGGGGTGGAGAGAAGGAGATAAGGAAATGAAGAAAGGCAAAGTGACTAGGAAGGGAAAACAGAGGCTAGAGGGTAGTAGGGAAAGTGGGGTCTGTTTACAAGAGGAGCTGTGCGGGTGATTGACAGGATGAAGGAGGTATCTGGAAGGGAAGCGGAGAAAGAAGTAGTAATAGGTATAAAGGGGAGACTGGGATATGGGTAAGAACCAGGAAGGGTGTGAGTAGGAGGGAGATGGAAACCATTCTGGGTAGGGTAGCAGAGGCTTTGTACAGACTTACAGATTCAGATCACACCACATAATGTTAGGACGTAGATAATTTGCTTTAGGTATGAATGACCCAGGACTAGAAGTGTTAGGGGATAGCAGTGGGAAGAAGACTGCAACCTACACATCTTGTTGTCCTCTAGTGGCTTTACAGTATAATATGCCAATGGAAAAGTAGACACACACCCTTGAGTTCCCGGAACACTGTCCAGGCCGTACCTGCAAGCAAAGGCTCGGGGAGTGTGGCAGAATGCTCTTCTCACTGTGGAGGCATGTAGACCCCCATTGGAGGTGCTGTTAGCCCTTAAGATAGGATGCCTGAAGGAGAATGGACAAGCTGGGGTTAGATATAGCTCCAAAAACAATGGGAGACTTCCTGCTTTACAAGTCACAAAAAAGCTTTGCCACAAATAATGGGAGTTTAAACCGTGGGGTGGGAATCAGACAGCGAGCTAGGTGCCAAATGGGTCTGCAAAGGGGAGAAACAAAAGACGCTGAAATCAGGGGTGGACAGGAGAAATTAACTGAAAGTGACTTTTCACAAACAAACCCAATGTGGTAGCAGAGGCTCAGAACTGTTCAAGTTCTATCACAGAATTAGGAATACAGTCTAGCCCTCTAAAATTCCAAGTTCAAACACATACAAGTACAGGTAAAACTACACTTTACACTGAAGAAATTCAGCACTGAGTATTAAAACAGTCCAGAAATCAGAGACAATACTGGATTAGGGAAAAAAAAAGAAGGTTAAACTGGCCGATGGTAGTGACATAGTCCAGCCAGGAGGAATATGAAAATGCCTGGCAGGATGAGGAACAAAACAAGGAGCTCGTGGTCCATGGGCGACCAATAAGAACTGTCCCAAGAGAAAGGCAGTTGTCCTTAGAAAATTTACAGAGACAGCCACGCAGCCTTGAGTTCCTGGAACACTGTCCAGGCCGTACCTGCAAGCAAGGGCTTGGGGCGTATGGCAGCAGGCTCTTCTCATCGTGGAGGCATGTAGACCCCCCGTCGGGAGGCACTGTTAGCCCAAAGGGCTATGAGAGAACCCTGACCCAATGCACCACTAGGGCTAGACAACATAGTTCTTCCTTTAACAAATTCCACATACATTCTATTTTTCCCCATTTATGGAATTTCATGCAAACTGGTGGAACATTTTGTGATTTTTTTTTACCTGCAAATATCTCCACTAATGGGAAAAGGCTGCAGGATTTTTTCTCTTCCAAAAATATCTTCCAAAAAATCAGCAGGAAAGAAATTGGCCATCTCACAGATTGTTTTATCATGTTGTGGGGTTTTTACCTTTTCACAGATTTTTCTCCACATTATTAAGGAAGTAGAGGGAAAATTGCAAAAAGATATTTTGATTATGCAGAATTTTTTTTTTGATTTAGGGTTAATAATAAAAAAAACTCAAACAATGCTGTTCTTTCCTAGACAAGGTAAAGAACACTTAAACTTCAAATTAACTGTCAGAACTAGGGAAGGGAACATTTTAGGACAAACTGATGTATACAAATACTTAGAAGTTTTCATAGATTAGCATATAAAATGTGATCACCATATAAATGAACTGGGTAAAAACGTTAAAATGAGATTGGGGCTGCAAAACGGATATCACATTGTACAACCAGGAATGTACGCCAAACTATGGTAAATCAATTACTACTGCCCATTTTGGACTATGGAAGCCATGTTTATTGTCATGCAACTAAACAGCAAATGGTAAAATTAGATTTGGTCCAAAACAGGCTTGCTAGATTTGTACTGAAGTGTGATTTTAACAGCCATCAGTGTGTTATGTTCCACTCCCTTGGCTGGAGACCAGAAGAAAGTGGGCACGGGCTATACAAGTTCATGGGATTTTAAGAAATAATTCGATATGTGGGTTGGCAGAAAAGCTAGAAAAACCTAAATATGGTTATAATTTGAGAAAAAAAAAAACGGCTAGAGAGTTAGTAATTCCAAAATACAGAAATAAATTTACATCTATGACTTTTCAATATAAAGTAGCTGTTTGTTGGAATCAACTTCCCTTGTATCTTAAAGATCCATATACGAAATCAGACGCTTTTAAAACTGCTGTTTACAGGGAGTTTGAGCATTCCTGCACATGTAATAGGTAGTTTCGATTGTATAGGAGTATATGAGGTGATTAGTTGGATGGAATATATGGTAATGTAATAGTGTGTATTTTCTTTTTCTGTATTTGTGTTTTATTTCCCTTGAATGTAATTTGTATGATTTGAAACATGTTTGTCTCTGTATTTTATGTAACTGTATCTTGACAGTCTAAACAGGTGCACATTGTGAAAAGGGCATATATAGCCCTAATGGTGGTGTCACTGTATAAATAAATTGTATCTACTACTCTACTGCTACTACTACTACATTATGTATTTATTTGAATTTTGGTAACCGGCTAAGCCCACTGAGATACAAAGTCCCTTTTTCAGGGGCAACCTGGGGGAGGATACAAGGGGAGTTACAGAGAATACAAAATAAAGCAAGATAAGTGTGCAAAGACACTTGTACAATAGAATGTGGAGCACAATATATGTACAAAAAGGCATATATAAATAATACAAGGCATATACATTATATACAGTTAATACTATGAGTACAGATGCTGCAAAACAAGTGATGCAGATAAATACAAGTTGCTTAGGCAAGGTTATACAAATATACATAATTAAATAAATGCAGAAAGTAGTTCAAACAATGCATATTTGTCAGCAAGTGATCCAAGCAGAACAGGGGACCAAGGTCAGGAAGCAGACGGTTAGAGTAGAGCACAGTGCAACCAGAATAACCCCAAGAACAACTCACGGGAGGGTAGCAAGGCCAAGTAAGGAAGGAAGTAGGGAAGGAGCAGGACTAGACAGTAGAGGGGAAAGAAATGAGTTGGATGGTAGGGGTGGAAAACTATTAGTTATAGGTGCAGACTTGAAGGGAAGATAGGTGGGAGTTAAGAGAATTCTTGAAGGAGTAAAGAGAGGTACAGGTCAGAATAGTAGAGGGTAGTGTGTTCCAGAGGAAGGGCCCAGAAAACGCAAAGGCACACCAGCCCACTGCTAGGAGGGGTTTCGGGATGGAGAACAGAGGTAGGTCAGTTGGCCTTAAGGACCTAGTAGAGGTTTTATGTTGGATGATGTGTAAGAGGCAGGGAGGAGTGAAGGTATGGACTTGCTTGTAGGTCAGGCAAAGTGTAGGGTATCAAAGTCTGGCTTCAAAGGATGGTATGCCAAGGGAATCAAGGACAGAACAGTGGTGCATCCTGGCTTTAGCACCCAGGGTGAAGCGAACAACCCTGTGGTAATCTTGCTGGCAAGATGGGAGACTTGAGCAGAGTGGAGAATAGGGGCACCATAGGTGATGAGCAGGAGCAGTGAGGAGGATGCTATGGTAAGTCAGGAGAGGAATGTAAGGTTGGGTAAGAGGTGGTACAGCAGCCCGAGCTTTTGATGGATGGTCTTGACCACTGTTGAAACATGTGAGTCAAAGGATAGATGAGAGTCCAGTGTGATGCCAAGATATTTAAAAGACTGAACTTGATCTAGGGGTTCCCCTCGAGAGGAACTGATCACCAAGGGAGGCGATGGGGGCAGACTTAGGGGTCTGGTGGTAGAACAGCATTGATTTTGTTTTCTTAGTGTTCAGCACCAAGAGCTTATTGAGGAGCCAAGCTTCAGAAAGATGGAAGTCCTGTTGCAAGTGTAGATTCAGCAGGGTAGGGTCAGAAGAGGACCTGTACAAAGGTACAAAAAATCTAAATGTTCCCAACAGAAACTTTTCACAGTACCTTTGCTACCGGAATGTGCTCACCCTATCTCTTTTTGACCACAATCAAAATTAGTAAGGTCACATAGCAAACATTACAGTCTTCTCAAATTAGATTAGTGCAGAAGTTCATAATAACTACCCATAGCAATGCCCCTGTGGGATGGTGTTCACAGTCTTTGGCTGCCCTGTCTACCAGTGTTGAGCTGCAGGGGCAGATGGGGCGGGGGGGGGCAGTGCCAGACAATGAGATTTCAGGCAGAATCCCCAGTCTGTCAGCTGGTAGATCCCATGCTCCGCATGAGCAGGTGATTGTGGTATAAGGCAGTCTTTCTGGGATACAATACAGCCTGTGTGTACTCTCTAACAGCCAGATTTGCTATTTGCATTGTATCTGTGTTGTGGGGGGGAGAGGCATGCTGCTTATGCCAAGCTTTACATGTGGCACTGTCATCTGGTAGTGCAGCAGGGTGACAAGTTCTACCTGCATCATGTACAGCCGCCCATAGTGACTGGAATAGGGCCCCTGTTTCTTGAACTCAGCACTGCATCTATTTAATGCAAGAAAATGGATAAAGAGAATGATCTGCTGTCCACTGAGGACTTTCTTAGTTTACCGCTTCAACTGCAGATTTGGCCATCAAGATGGTCTTTATGGTTATTATCCTACTGTAACTGAAGTAAAAGCATGTACAAAGCTGAGATACCTTACCTCTGCACACCTGAGAGCTATCCAGATAAAACCCAGGCTTGCACTGAGACAGGCACACACCATAGGACACTCCGTGTTCTTCGTGTTCAATCTGGAGTACTTCCTCCAGTTTCAGACACTGGGTGCAGTTTACAGGCTTTGGGCCAACACAGGCACGGCAAGACTGATGACAAGCTAAAAACAGCGAGCAGAGGGAAATTAAAATAGAAGAAGTCACCAGAAGAGCCAATCCCTTTCCAGACACTTTTCAACAGGCAATTTTTAAATTTTTTTTATTTAGTATGCTTTATTCCCCTGCTGCCCGCCGCCCGGAACCTCAGCCCGGTCCCGGACATCAGGTTTCCACCTCCAAATCGGACGCGACCCTCCAATACCCCTGGCTTACCCCCCAGGGTGGGGTTGTGGCACAAGCCCCCTAACAGTGCCACAAGCAACGGGATAGGTTGGAGGGCTGGCCTGGAGGGTAATTGAAGCCAAGGCAGGCTTCATCTAGGGCAGCCGGCAGCAGAGATTTTTTCTTGTTTTTTCCTGGGGAGCGGGGATGTGCAATGACATCAGCATCCGCCCCACCCCTGTGTTCTGGGCGCTTGGTCGCTCACGGTGCCCAGGCCTCCTCACTATTTCCCCTCCTCCCCCAGGAGGGGACAGCAGTCCTCGACATGCCATCCTTCTCTCCCTGGCTGGCCCTCGCCGACGCCCTGGTCCGCTCCCAATTCCAGGTCACTGGCGCCGCAGTTTAAAAATCCAACCACTGCACCGACGGGCCGCCTTCAACAGGCGATTTTTAAAAACGTTATTCACTACAGTTTCAGTACATGAATGAAGGAGGGGCAGACCTCTTACAGTTCTATTTAGAACTCCAAAAGGGTTTCAAACCTAGCACTATGGCTGTGCAAATACATTTTCACCAATATTCAGCTAAAGATTCAAAATTCAGGGACCAAATATTCAGGTATTTGGGTATTTGCTACTTGGTCAGTGAAGTGGAAAAAAAGTACAGTTACGTAAGAACTTACCATAACAGTAGATCTTCGAGAGAGGCTCTTGTAGCAGGTAATCACTTGTAGGACTGGTGGCCCCTGGCATCAGGACCACACGGAAACTTTTGCTAGCACTGTCTGATGGGGGACCGTCCATCATACGTCATGTGATGACATCAGTGTGACCCTATATAGTGGGTGGTCCCCACATCCGCCCTCCAATTCTCCCACTGCAGATCAAAAAAGATCATGAATGGAGAGGAAAAGAAGAGGCTCCTGGATCCAAGAAAAAATGGCTATCTGGAAAGAGAGCACGTAACTAACCCAATAAGGTAAGTGGGAAGGAGGGAGGGAAGAAGGTTACCTACTGTAAGAGCCTCTCTCGAAGACCTACTGTTACAGTAAGTTCTTGCATAGCTGTACTATCTTACTTCGAGAGGGCTTTTGCAGTAGGTAATCACTTGTATGACTGAATCCCAAGCAGTAAAGGGTCCAAGGGACAAAGAAGAACAAGGGAGGCTGGAACATAATCCCAGTAGAACTCAGATATTAAGTTAGGAAAAGAGTCCCTGGAGGACGGCTAGTCCAAACCCAGCCCTATGCCTCGAGAGGATGTCCAGACTGTAATGTATTGTGAAAGTGTGGACAGAACTCCACGTAGCTGCCACGCAGATATCTGCAGCAGATACATTTCTGAAACAGGCTGTGGAAGCAGACCCTCACTTGGTAGGATGTCCTTTTACCTGACCCAGAAGGTCCATACCATACTTCTGGTAACAAAAGGTAATGCAGTTTGCCAGCCATTTCAAAAGACACTGCTTGGAAACTGCTGCACCCTCCCTTTTTGGTGTGAAAGAAATTAAAATTTGATCTGTCTTGCGGACATCTTTAGTCCTGTTCGTATAATAACGTAAAACCCTGTGAACATCTAATGTATGCAGGATGACTTCCCCCTTGATTAGAATGCTCGGAATAACATACCAGCAATTCCAAGGACTGATTGAGAGCCGTTTCTGACATGATTTTTGGAAGAAACTTAGGATTTGTATGCAGAGCCACCCTGTATCTGTGAAAAATCGAATAAGGCGCCTTACACATCAGAGCCTGAAACTCAGAAATTCTACGAGCTGAGGTAACTGGACTCCGCATGAACCGCACTTGTTTTTATGCTGATCCGGAGAGGATGACATACAAACAACTGTTAGAAAAAATAAGAAAATGAATACTCATCGGATGGGCATTCAAATTGCAGCGACAAGCTTCAGTCGGTCCAACGTGCACAGGTCAATGGCAGGAAAGAAATGGAGGACGGACATGGGGACTGCCCACTGTATAGGGTCACGCTGATGTCAGTCACGTGACATCTGGTGGGCAGTCTCCCATCAGACAATGCTAGCAAAAGTTTCTGTGCGGTCCTGACGCCAGGCGGTGCCAGTCCTACAAGTGATTACCTGTTGCAAGAGCCCTCTCGAAGTAAGATCAATATTTTCCCCTCCCTAAGTGGCCAGGGCTGGTCTCTAGACCATCATCTCTCCCCATTCAAGTCATTTCCCACCTATCTCCCCCTTCTCCGGAGTCCAAGACTATAAAAAGGAACTGGGCTCCATTATACTGGCACTTGGCACAACAGTATGCCAGGAACAAACAGCGTGTAGTAAATCACACCTCCCCCCGCCTGCCTCCCACCAAATTTATGTTTCCCCGACCCAGATCCAAAGGGAGTGGGGCATGTAGACAAAATTCTATCTAGCTGTATGGGTCCCCCTCCATAGTGCTGCTCAGCTCCAGCTGTAGTTCTTACCCCTCCAACCACATGGAGTCCTGTGACAATGCCATCATCGTAGAGGCCCCAGTGGAGGAGGCAGAGAACCAGTTTGTTTCATCAGAAGCCCTATGAGGAGAGACTCAGGGATTTCATAACATACACCCTGGAAGAGAGGAGTGCAGGAAAGGACAAGATAGAGACCTACAAGTACCTCACAGGGGTGAACAGGGTGCAGTATGGGAGTCTCTTTCAAACGAGAAAAAACACAAGGACCAGAGGGCATGTGATGAAGCTGGGGGGGTGAGGGATGTGAGGAATTACTGCTTCACTGAAAGAGTGCTGGATGCCTAGAACAGATTGCCAGCAGAAGTGGTGGAGGCAAAACCATTTGGGGCTTCCTTCAAGCATGCATGGGACAGACATAGCGAAATATTAGTAAATAGACAGGGAGGAAGAAGAGTCGCCGGATACCATTTAGAGTCTGCGGAGGTAGACTAGGCAGGGGCCATCTGATCAGACTGAGTGGACTAAGTGGTCCTTTTCTATTGACAAAGTCAAGGTTTCAATGTTTCTTGGCCTACCACAGACGTTGCTGTATGGTCTGGAGCAAGGACACTCCCTCCCTGGCATGCGAACTACTTCCATTGACAGCACTGCTGACCATGTAGCCAAATGACTGTGGAGACCCGGGCTTGTGCTATAAGCCAGGCCTTCCACATGACAGTGAATGTTCTAAAATACAGCCATCAAGGAGCCTCCCCTTCAGGTTCCTCAGTTTTAAAACAGTCTTTACCCTTTCTTTATCATCAGTCTAGTTTCAGAAAAGCTTAGGTTTCCCAAACATTTCATATGGTTTGAAACTGTGACTGGCAGAGTTGGGTAGAGGTTGGAATGGCACACTCCTTTCTTGGATGGCCAGCATATAAGACCCTTGTGATATATGTGATCAAATTCTTTAGGTCTATAGGTCTCTGTATATTAAAAATAAAATGCATGGCCAGCCTATCAGTACAGTAGTAGGGCTGCCACTCGCAACGCGAATGACAAGGGCACGGTGAGAGCGCAGGCTGTGGGTGGCTGGCAAGGGTGAGGAAGATCACGTGACCCAGAGGATACTTTTTTCCTCCAGTTTGGGAGGGTAACTGCTGCCACTGCAATACTGCCATCTAGGGACCATGGGAGGTAGTGCAGCAGTAGTACAGTGGGAGGGGAACATCAGGCAGGTTTCATTCATATATGCCTTGCATGCTGACGCTCCAGGGGTGGAACCCAAAACATGGAAATCCCCCCAGCTTGCACAGGATGATCCCAGGTGAGCTTCAGCCCAGATCCTGCCACTTTCTGATCTGGCTTCACACTTCTGGTACTCCTCCCTCTGCACTCAGGAGAACGTTGGATGTTAGGTCTGCCACAGCCAGACCCAGTTACAGGGAAGGGGGAGGACATCTGCCACAGCCAGACCCAGTTACAGGGAAGGGAGGAAGAGTAAATACGTGGCATTGAAAATGGTGCGTGGGGTAAGTGGCTGAGATACTGGGGGATTGGGCTGGGCCCGACCCAAGGGAAGGGGGCCAAGCCAAAGTGGGAATAAGATCAGTTGTATCACACTGAGATAACACTGCCATTAGCTTTATCACACTGCCTGAAGCTCCAGCAGGTTGATATGAAACATAGAAACATAGACTTTGACGGCAGATAAGGACCGCTTGGCCCACCTAGTCTGCCCATTTCCCTACCTAGAGGATAAGCTGCAGATCCTATTTAACCAACAGCCTATTTCTTCCTACCCCCCACAAAAATTGCCTTATGTCTGTCCCATGCATTCTTGAATTCTCCCACAGTTTTAGACCCCACAACCTCCTCAGGAAGGCTGTTCCATGTGTCCACTACCCTCTCTGTAGAAAAATATTTCCTCACATTGCCCCAAGCCGTTCCCCCTCTATCTTCAGATTGTGTCCCCTTGTTCTTGCACATCTATTTTTCTGAAAGATGCTACCCTCTTGGACTTTGTTGATTCCACTGAGGTACTTCAATGTTTCTATCATGTCCCCCCTCTCCCTCCTTTCCTCAAGGGTATACATATTAAGTTGTCAGGCTTTGCTCAGTGACAAGAATCCATGAGCTCTACAGTTCTGAAGATGAGTACAAGACCCACCAGTGACGCATCTGTCATCAGCATGTTGACCAGCTATAACTGGATGAAGAGGGGTGCCCTCTCAGAGGTGCCAGGTGAACAGCCACAACTCAGCGGTGTCCTGTATTGGCTGAACAACCAAACAGGTTGGCTCAGGTGATCATGGTACTAAGACTACTTGCGCCCCATTTCCTACTGTAGGGGAGCACATCTGTGAGTGAGCCCAATGAACCATGGTTGTTTCCTTTTTTTGTTCTGTTTAGGCCAGGTGGGGATATATCCCATTTCTGCTCATGGACCTCCACCCACCCAGCATTCCACCATGCTTCATGGAATGGGAGGCCCATGACTTACTCCTCATGGTAGGGCTTCCCAGAGGGATGGAGGGACCAAGATCAACTTTTATTATCCCGGATGAGACTTATGCAGGAGTCATTTTGGCTTGGGGCGGAGCCGAGAGCCCAGGGCGCCATACTGCACAGGCTGGAGGATTTTTGCAAATGTGTTTTCTCCCAGTAGCATGGGCATGCAATGGTGTCAGAGGCACATCACAAACATTTCTGTGCATGTGCATGCCGATACTTAGCTAGGCTGACCATCAGGCCAGGGTCCCAGAACGTCTGAATAGCCTGATTTTTGAACAGTTCCATGACCTCCCTGGTACTGCCCCTGATAAGCCAGTCATCCAAGTATGAAAAGATCCTAGCACCTCCATGCTGAAGAAAGGCCGCCATGACTGACCAGACCTTGATAAACACCCTAGATGCTGATGATAGCCTAGAAGGCCTTGCCCTGAACTGATACAGAGTGCTATCCACCTGAAAGTTGAGGAGCCATCAACTGAATGGATGGATCTGAATGTGAAAATACACATACTGAAGATCCAGGGAACAGAACCAAGCCCTGGACTCCAAAGATGGTATGATTTGATTGAGGGTGACCATACAGAACTTCTGCCTATGTACAAATATGTTCAGGACATGCAGGTCGAGAATGGGACACCAGCTCCCTATACGTTTCAGCAGTAAATGTAATAAGGGACAAACCCATGAGAGGCCAAGACATCCAAGACAGCCTTGACAGCACTGCTGTCTAAGAGCTGAGCTGTCAGTGGTGCTCTGGGACTGACATGTCAGATCAGTCTCAAACCTAGAGATAGATCCAACCCTGGAACATTCAGAACCAACCTGTCTGAGGTGATGGCAGACCACTGAGGCAGCAAATGGGACAGTTATTCCCAACCAGGAGCTGTATAAAGGTTTGTGCAAGCATAGGAATGGCTCCCTAAGGCCCATCACTTTTTACCCTTGGAGGGGGCACTAGAGGGTGGGCCCCACAAGCATCATTGCCCTCCTTTTTTCTAACTATGACCACCAGACTTGGGGAAGGTTTAGTCAGTCAACACTGCTGGTACTGCTGCCACTGCTGTTGGGCTGCTGCTTCTGGTAGCCAGGCCCACAAAAGGTACACTGAAAGGAGACCTGCTTCTTAGGCTTGGAAGGCTGCTTGGCCTGTTGTGCAGATGTCACCAAATCCAGCATGAAGTTGTACTTCTCAATGGGGGTGAGATGATCCACCACCCCAGGTTCCTAGAGGTTAGTGCCCAAGACAAGGCAAGTCTGCCAGCTTGTGCTGGGTCTCTGAGATAAATAGGGAGACACACAGCCAGGCCCTCCTGTGCATGGATACTGCCACTGTGTGGCCAAACTATCATTTGAGTCCAAAGCTGTCTGCAGTTGGTGCTTCAAAAGAGACAATCCCAGGTCATGTAGCCAGCATGCCTAGAGCTGGCTATTTGCCAGAAGCAGAAGAGTCAAGTCAGAGAGCTTAAGAAAAAGGCTTGAGGCAACAGCCAACCTTTAGAGCCACATGGCTGGCCTGCTGGATCCCAGGGAAGCAGATGCTGTCAGCTTATGGCCAAGGAAATCCTATTTCTTGGACTCCATGTCTGACAGCTTATCCAATTTACCTGCACCCTGGCCTTACGGAAGAGCATGTCAGCCACAACGCCTTCTAAGGAAGGGTGTTCTGTGAATCCGGGCAACCCTCCCATAGGGACTATATACTTACAATCCATACGGTGTGAGGCACCTGGCAAAAGGCTGGGTGCTACAAGATGTGGACAGCAGGGCCTAGAATGGCTGGGTGACTAGACATGCCATCCCCAGTGAGCAATCCTGTTCCAGGACATCCACGAAGGGTTATGACTTCCATTTCTGGACCCCTCCATGGGAACATGAATTCCTGAAGCATGTCTGCTTTCCTGCCAAGAAGGAAGTTGAGTCCACAAGAGTGGAGTATCTATCAGAGGGGGCAATATCCAGTCGGCACTGGGAAGACACCATTGAGGATGCCTTAGAATCCATATCTGGTAAAAGAGGTTACAGGTGTTGATCAGGGGGTGTGAACTACCAACTTCAATGAGGAAATTGTGAAAGACAGAGGCTTCGGTAGACCAGACTCAGGCCTAGAGTCCTTGGTAAAAGCACTCTCCGGTGACTGCAGAGGGTGTGGCTCCATCAAAATTGGACTCTGCGCTACCATTGGCACAGTGGGGGCATGACTGCTGGAGGCTGCATCACTGGTGGCATTGAGAGAGAAACCCATGACAGGGTCAAGGTGACTGGAAGCACAGGTAGAGTTCAACCTGGGCCGAATGCCCCCAGGGCCTGCCACGCTGCCTCCTCGTATCTGCAATGAAGTCAATGTCGACGGCGATACCCCATCACAGATGAAAACGTTTGTCAATGAGCATCAACTGCAGTGATGGTGGTGTCAATGAGAATGAGAGAAAGATTGAGACCTCGAAGGTGACCTTGATCTCGACCTTGAATATTAAACCGAAGGTCAAAATGGTTCTGGTGGAGGTGAACGGTATCATGTGATATGAGTGAGTATTATTGAGTCGCTCAATATGAGCGACTCAATAATACCGCTCGTAATGACAGCGAGGGGAAAAGAACAGCACTAATCAAGTTACAGTGAGTGTGGCAGTAAGCTACACTCACTGAAACAAGTTAAATTCATTTGTTTGGCCAAGCCCTGCCAACCTGGCTGTTTGGTGTAGTGGCTAATGCCCCCACCACCAGAGAAGATGGACCCGGGTTTGGGTCTGGCTACTGAAGAAGGTTTTTCCTCATATTTTTTTAATATAATTTTTCTAAGTTCGCTCCCACCCTGGAATTAGTTATATTTAGATTGAGGGTTGTGGGGGGCTTGCCCCCTGCATAAAATACATTTTATTTGTGCCTCAAGAGGAAAAGTAAGTGATCGCCGCTGTTCGCGGCAGTCGCTGTATTCCTGCTCACCCTTTATAGATCGGGTGCTTTTTGAGTAGCGGATTGTGGTCGGCGCTTCATAGGAATCGTTATCACATAAAACTGAGGTGAACCCATGCACACCACTTGCTTGGGGACCACCAATGGAATGAACCAGAGTAAGGATGACTTGTGGAAGTTGCACAGGCGGTGATTCAACCAGGGTCTCAATCTTGCCTAACTCATCCAAGGGAGAAACCTCTGGCTGCACCAATGTCCTAGTGAAAGATGGCCCCTCATCTCTGTAAGACTCATGGTCAACTAGTTCGATGATGGCTTCTCCTCAGGCTCATTGATTATGCAGTAGTCAGTTAGGCTGGTAACTCCATTTGAGGTACCAGCAGAGTTACAACCAGTTACTCGACTAGAATGATCTCGACCAAAGTCAAGCTGTCCAGGAAACCAAAGGATCAGAAAGAATGGAAACGTTCCCTCTCCCACAATTGACCATGGCAGCATTTCTAATGCTTCTGATGATGAGTTGGGCTATTGTCCTTACTGATGTTGGATCGTGGGGAAAATAAATATTCCCTGAACTTTGGGTGATCCTTGAGAGAGACCAGCTCCACAGTCATCTCGTGCACGGGGCCAAAGATTCCCCCACTGATGCCACTGCCCCATTGCCTGCACCTGCATCGTTTGCAGAGGGCCTCCCTTCCTGAGGTCTGCCATGGAAGAAGTGCACCCTTTGCTCTTTTTTAATTTTTTTTTAATTTATGTTTTATGCCCCCGTTTCTCTAGCCCCGATGCTCCGGCCAACCCTGCCTCGGCCTGCCCCCATGAAGCCACAATTTACCCTCCAGGCAGGGAAAGAGGGTGGCCTGCTATGTCCCCCTACACATACAGTTGTCGGGCAGCCACACAGCAGTGGCTCGAGGACTGGGACCAGGGCCAAGATTTTTCTTGTAACTGTTCCGGGTTGGGGAGGCGTGATGTGCAATGACACCACGGTGCATGTGCACCAAGCATCTGCATGCCTCCCAGCCTCAACCGCCAGTCCCGGTAACCAGCCCCTGTGGTCAACTAGGGGCACTGTACCGAGAGGCTCAGGAGGCAAAATCCCCCCTGACTCCCCAGAGATGAAAGCATGCGAATGCCACTGAATCCACCCCCCCCCCGGCTGACCCTCCAGCCACCCGAGTCCATTCCTGAACCCGGGTTGCTGGCACCGTAGGCGATAGCACTACCACTGCATCGGCAGACAGGCACCCTGCACTCATTGACAGATGATGGGTGCCTAGCCTCACACTAATAGCAGTTACCAAAGTCACGTTGGGTCCCCAGCCAATAAATACATACATACATACGAACATACGAAACTGACAGGAGAAAAAGGCCCACAGGTCTATCAAGTCTGCCCAATTCTGCAGCTCTTAGTTTCATATCACTACAGCTGCCCCACCCCTACCCAAACCCATCTCTTCCTCCTCTTTCCCAGTCCTTCCCCCTTTTGTGTTCTTGTCTGTACTAACCTTGCCATTGCTCACTCCCAACCCCACTTAAAGCTATCCACTGCCCTTTGAACGATTAATTCCTCCGGCAATGCATTCCAACCTGACATCACTCTCTGTGTGACGTAGTGCCTCCTCATCTCCCTCCTAAACCTTCCCCCTTCCAACTTAAGACTGTGCCTCCAGTGACCCTTCCCCCCTTTAAGCAGAACACTCCTCCCTCACTCACTTTGTTTATGTCTTTCAAGTACTTAAAGGTCTCTATTATGTCATCTCTTTCCCTTCTCTTCCAGCGAGTACATGTTGAGCTCCTTCAACCTTTCCTCGTACAGCAACTCCCCTAGTCCCATGATCTGTTTCGAAGCCCTGCACTACACCCCCTCCAGTAATCTCACATCCTTTTTGAGGTATGGGCAGCAGTACTGCACACAGTACCCCAAGTGTGACATCACCAGTAATCTATACAAGGGCAGGATGACCTCCTCCTTTCTAGAGGTGATCCCTCTGGCAATGCACCCCAGCATCCTATTTGCCCTTGTTGCCGCCCTCCTACACTGTGCAGATACCTTCATGTCCCATGTAACTATTACTCCCAGGTTTCTTTCCTCCTCTGAAGCTGTTATCTGCACTCCCCCCCACCCAGTAGCTGTTCCTGGGATTTCTGGCTCTGAGGTGCATGCCATTGTACTTCTTAGCATTAAACCCCAACTGCCACTCCCTAGACCAGTGTTCAAGTTTAGCTAGATCCTTTCTGAGTGCCTGCCTCCCTCCCTCCCTCCCTCATCGTTCACTTTTGCAAAAATCTGTAATCCATAACAAACATTTTCTTTCCTTTTTTTTTTGCAATTTTTGTTTATTAGTCCCGTTTATTCTGTACCTGATCTCCTTCTGGTCCCAAGGCTAGCCATCTGTCCCCCTTACCTTTCTGATGTGAGGTGACATCCCCGACAGAGCTGTGGCTTAGTCCCCAGGTAGGGACAAGATGAGGGGGATATACTCCCCGAACAATTATGATTTCATCAGGAAGCAGTTTGGGAGGTCCAGGCAGGGAGACCTTGTGGCACTGGGACCGTCATCACTAGGTACGGGGCATGTTTTTTCCATTTGTCTGTCCCCAACAGCCCTCAGGAGCCACGCCTGCAAGAGCTTCAAGGGTGCACACATATAAGCGTGACATCACCCGCAGCCAGAGCAGCATTTCCTATCCATGATAAACCATGCCATTCCCTGTATCCAGTGGACAGCATAGCAGCAGCAGAAGGGACCCTCCTTTCCCCAGGGAAGGAAAGTGTCCTTTGGGATGCTCAATCCACCCCATCGGCCCCCAATGACTTAGGCTGAGAGTCTTAAGTCAAAATATACATTTTTTAGCTGAAAATAAATATGAATATCATGCTTGAAAAACACAGGTTACTTACCTGTAACAGTAGTTCTAGGAGTGGTATATGTTGTTCATCCACACTATTTGGCAGTGTCCTTTCCCTTGAAGATGTGCCGGAAAGTCTTCAAGCTGGCTCCTCCCACCCACCTGGGTGGTATATCCCTCGGCTCTGCTCCATGATGCCAGATCTTGCCTGCTGGAAGCAGAGTTCGTGCACCTGAGCCTGGGGAGGTCGGGTGGGTCTGTGTGGATGAACAACTTATACCACTCCTAGAACTACTGTTACAGGTGAGTAACCTGTGTTTCTAGGGATGTGGTGTTGTTCTAGTGACACTATTTGGCAGACTCCTAGCAGTTCTCTGGGAGGAGGGAGGCAGGGCCCACACACTCTACTTAGGGAATAGAGATTGGAGAACTGAGGCCCCAAAACCAGCATCCCGATGTGACTCAAGATCAATGTGGTAATAGGAAATGAAGGTGTGTGCTGACTTCCAGGTAGCAGCCCTGCAGATTTCCTGGATAGGGACGTCCCTAGAAGCAGCCACCAATGCAGTGGTATGGCATGTGGAATGAGTCCTTAGCCCTCTGGGAGGCTCCCTACCAGCTAACCTTTAGGAGAGATCAATGCAAGATGTGATTCACCTGCCAATCGTCCGCTTGGCGGCAGGTCTGCCAGGTGCGGCTTCAGCGAAGGTGACAAACAGCTGGCGAACCTCTCCCCGAACTCCAGCCGTGTGCCTTTTGTAATAAGAGAGCGCTCAACGCAGGTCCAGAGCATAGAGCTTGCCTACCGGGTCAATATGTCACACACTTCATCGTGCACGATAAACCCACGTAACAGGAACAGTTAGTAGGGAAGAGTGAGAGGGTACAAAACCATGAAAGGGTGTATGCATAGTAGTGCACCCTCTTACTCTTCCCAGGCAGAGGATAAGACCTCTGCTAGGACAGGGGGCTGACAAGCAGCTACCGTAACTTGACGGGATGAGTTACAGGCAGCAAGGGAGGCAGGCAGTGCGTCTGGGGCCGGGTTTTGATTCCAGGTCCCAGACACATGGAGTTTTTGTATTTTTCACACTTTGTGCGAATTTAACTGTTAATACCCCCCCCCACCCCGAGTTAGTTATTTTAGGTTGGGGTTCCCCCTCCCACAAAACAAAGACATATGCTGCTGGCAATACATTGTGCTGTATTGGCAGCATGTTATATTGCAGCGGCATAATGTCTTGTGAGATAATGACCCTGTGTTTGGCCTCCGAGGTGTGATTCGGGAAAAACACCGAAAAAGTCATCACCTGGTTCAGGTGAAAGTCCGACACAACCTTCGGGAGGAATTTGGTTTGGGGCACAGGTCAACCGTGTCCCTGTGGAAGACCAGGTAAGGAGACTCCACCGAGAGCAGCTGGAGCTCACTGATCCTTATGGCTGACGTGATAACCACCAAGAAGGCAGCCTTCCACGACAGGTGAGACATGTCACACCTGTACACTGGTTCGAATGGCTTGCCTATGAGCTTTGCCAAAACCAGCAACAAGTCCCATGGTGGTGGTAGTTCACATACCAGTGGGGAAATGTGATCTAAGCCTTTGAAAATGCACCAGACAACCTTCTCCTGCACCACTGACTGCTTACCAGCCCATGTCCGGTAAGCAGAGATAGCTGTCAGGTGCACCTTAAGGGTCGTCGACCAAAGTTCTCCTTTGGAAAGGGACCATAGGTAGTCCAAAATGCTGGCCACCGGACAGGACAAACGGTCCAGCCCCTCTTGCGCTGACACCAATGGAGAATCTCTTCCATTTGAAGGCATAGCATTTTCTGGTCGATTCCTTTCTAGATGCCTCCACCATGGTGAGGACATCTTCAGAGAGACCCAAAGCCTGGAACTCTAGCTGCTCAGGAACCAGGCTGTCAGGTGCAGGGATTGAAGGTCCGGGTGGAGTACCTTCCCCTGATTGATGGTGAGCAGGTCCGGGCACATGGGAAGATGCCTCAGGAGCCTGTTGCTGAAGCTGAGGCTGAGGAGATTGGGGTACCAAAACTGGTGTGGTCAGTCTGGAACCAAGAGGCTCACCTGTACTTTGTCTCTCCTGCCCTTAAGCAGCACCTTGTGGATCAAAGGAAGTGGAGAGAAGGCATAGAGGAGGCCTGGTGTCCAAGGCCTACAGAAGGCATCCCCTGCAGTAAGCCCTGCTGAGGGGGGCAGGCACAGAACAGCCTCAGCTTTGCAATCTCCCTGGAGGCAAACGGGTCCACCTGAGAGGAGCTCCACTGGGAGAACAGACTGTGAGCTACTTCTGGATGGACAGACCACTCGTGAGACACCTCGCCTACCTGGATGGCTAGGAGATCCGCCTCCAGGCTGTGCACAAGAGTCCATATGCAGACAGCTTCCTTGCACAAAGGCAGGGGAGCATGTCCCACCCTCCTTATTGAGGTAGCACATGGTCATGGTGTTGTCCATCTGGACTTGAACCACTTGACTCCGAACATGCAGAGGGAATGCAGTCAGTGCCAGCCAAACTCCTTGGAGCTCCAGCAGGTTGATGTACCATCAGGACTCCTCAGGGGTCCAGAGCCTGTGGACTCTGAGTTCCCCCAGATGGGCACCCCAGCCCATGAGAGAGGTGTCAGTTGTCAGGATGACTGTCAGCTCGGAGTGGACAAACAGGATCCCTTCCTGCAGATGTTCTGGGACTGGCCATCCTTGCACCATTGGAGGGTGTCCATCATCTTCTGGGTCACAGTGACCAGCTGGTTGAAGTGACCTTTGTGCTAAGACCACTGGCTGGACAGCTCCCACTGCAGGAAGCTCATATGCCATCGAGCCCATCAGACCATGCTGGTGCAGGCTGCCATGTAATCCAGAAAGTGCAGAAAGTCCTGGGCAGGGTGCAACTGCCCAACCCAAAATCATCAGGCAAAGAAGGAGAGAGCCTCCGCCCTGTCCGCAGGGAGCTGAGCTCTGCCCCGATAAAGCTGATCACCTCTGAGGGCACGAGTTCCGACTTAGCCTTGTTGACCAGAAGACCAAGTCTGACACAGGTCTGAAGGGGCCAGGTCCCGGGACCACTCCACCTCCTGCCTAGAGGGACCTGTGATCAGTCAGTCATCCAAGTAGGGGTACACCCGGATTCTTCGGCACCACAGGTAAGCTGCCACCATTGCTATTCATTTGGTTAAGAGCCTGGGGGCCAAGGAGAGGCCGAAAGGCATGACCTGGATCTCATAGAGGGTTCCTTCGGCTCAAAAGCGGCGGATCCGTTGGTGGGATGGATGGATCGGGACATGAAAGAACACGTCCTGAAGATCCAGGGAGCAAAACCACATGTCTTGCTCTAGAGATGGTATAATCTGTGATAGAGTTACCATCCTGAAGCTGCGTGACCTAAGGAACTTGTTCAGGTCATGCAGATCTAGAATGGGGCGCCAGCCCCCCATCCGCTTTGGCACCAGAAAGTACCTGGAGACAAACCCTGGGTGTTTTGGAGGATCTGCTACTCTGACCACGACCTCCCTGCAGAGGAGCTGGGCTACATCATCTCAAAGAGCTGACCAAGTGTCTGTGGATACTAAGTCCTCCCATGAGGCATGGGCCCGGCTTGGAGGGTGCTGCTCGAATTCCAGAGGAAGACACTGACTGATCACTTCCAGAACCCCGTCCATGGTGACTGCAAACCAGGCAGAAAGGAAGTGGCGGAGCCAGCCCCGAAGAGGACCCAGGGGAGGTGTGACGGGCCACTGAGCAGACTTGGAGGAGGAGGACTCGGCTGAGGAGCCACCGGGTCCCTTCCCTCTGCGCTTATGGACCACCGAGGCCACTGACGTGGACCTGGGTCACCAGAACTGAGTCTGCTAGCCCAGACTGATGCTGGGCTGGTTTTGCCGCAGGAGTGGAGGACCGAAAGAGCTTTTGCTTCTGCTGCTTGGAGCCCTTAGGATCCTTCTGGATGGATGTCACAGAGTCCAAGGTAGCACTGGACTTCTCGATAGGCTGGAAGTGACCCTCCACACTGGTCCCAAACAGGTCAGTGCCCAGGAATGGAACATCTGCCAGCTTGTGCAGAGTGTCTGCCATAAAGGTCAAGATCCGCAGCCGAGCCCTATGGTGCATGGCAACTGTGGCCACCATGAAGTGGGTGCAGGAATCCACCAGATCCAGAGCCACCTGAAGTTGCTGCTTGGCCACAGCCCAGACCTGATCTCGGACCTGCTTGACCATGGTCTGGAGGTCCACAAGCAGGTGAAGAATCACCTCATCCAGAGAGCTCAAGACAGCATGGGAGAAGTGTGCCATCATGATGGCCGAGCTTGCCTGGCGGAGGCCAAGTGAGGAGGCAGCATAGACTTTTTTAGCCGCATGGTCCAATTTCTTGGACTCCTTGTCTGGCGGCTTGTTGTCATCCCCAGTATTGCCCAAATACCAAAACACGGAGTCTGCATCCAAGCCCTCAGCCGAGGGGTGCTCAATGAATCCCGAGAGGGTATCGGTGAGCATCGCATATTTGTGGGCCATCTGGGTCCAGGGTGCAGGGCAGGATTCAGGGTGCTGCCAAAGCTCCAGGGCAGGGCCGACGACGGCCCTGGCCAATGAGAAAGCCGATGCAGCAGAAGCTGCTCAACCCACTTGAGGAAGATGACCAAAACCTCGACCTTGGCCACTAGGGGTGCCCACAGGGAATCTCAGAGGGAGCCAGGGAGTGCCGCAGGTCCTTCTGGTCTGGGTCAGTGACCGGATGGATCGGCTCAGCAGACTGAGTAGCACCTTCTGAGGTCACTGACAGGACCAGAGTCCTGAATGAGAATTGTTAGCCTCTCTGGACGACAACTGGTCGAAAGGGTCAAGAAAAATCTTGGCCACATCATCAACCGGTATCTCGACCAACTGGACCAATGGGGTATCCGTGAAGCCATGCAGTTTTAACCGTGGTCAAAACCTGGGAGTCCTGAGACTGAGAACGTTCTCCATCCCAGGAACGTTGACAGTGAGTCTTCTCTTTTTTTTTTCTTTGACTCCTTGCAAGAGCGGGAGCTGTGCGATCCAGAAGGGCCCTGCCCCTTAGTCAGAAGGGACTGGCACAGCTCCTTGAAGGAGCCTGAAAAAGTGGAGCCCAACTGGAGCAGAACAAAGGCAGAAGCCAAGGAGGACTGTGCGGCAGCCCATACTGCCTCCTCCTCCTCGAAGGCCAAAAGCTGTTCCAACTGCTTGGCGGACCCCACAGCCTCAGAGACCACCCAACGGGTGTCTTGTTGACCAGTGGAAGTCATTTTTACAGGCAGCCCAACTTAAGGCAGGTGAGGCTGTCCTTGAGGACCATCGCGTGAAATGACCGGCAAATGTCACAGGCCTGGGGATTGTGCTGGTGGCCCAGGTAGTAGACGCACGTGGCGTGAGGGTCGGTACACGACATCTTCTGCCCACATGGGCACCGGTGCAGATTTATCATCCATTGCGGTTGCAATCAAAGATCAAACTGAAGATGGAAACTCGAAATCATTTTTAAAGTTTTGGAAGTAAATCAGAAGATTTTAAGCACTAGGGCCTACTCACCATGGAAGTGGTAAGGAGGGAATCTGCATCCTCCAGCAGAAAGGAAGATCAGGTGTCAGAGTGGAGCCAAGGGATATACCACCCAGGTGGGTGAGAGGAGTCAGCTTAAAGACTTTCCGGCACATCTTAAAGGGAAAGGACACTACCAAATAATGTGGATAGAACAACATATCCACGTCCCTAGAACTCTGAAATCTCAATTCACTGCAGGAGCTATGAAGGAGATCTGTCCCTTCTAGCAGAAAGATCTGACATCAAATGAGGTGGAGCCAGAGGATGACACCATGGATGGTGGGAACAGCTAAGCTCGAAGACCTCCAGTGACTGAGCTACACCCAGTAGAATTAATCAAGAGATTAGGAAACCCAGCACTGACGGAGCAAGGTGCATCAATCGGGAACATTATTCAGAAACATGAAAGACTGTGGATAAATCCTCATCGTTGCTGGACACTCTCTGCAATTAAGAACCAACTTTTCAAAACCTGATGAATGTAGAAAGTCACATTTATTTTTAAAAAGCAAAGGTAGTCTGAAAATGCAGACATGAGGAACAGCACCCCCTACCAGGAGTACTTAATTGCAAAGAGCGTCCAGCAGTGGTGGGGATGTGTGCACTGTCTTACTTGTTCCTGAATCTAGTGGAACCTGCTAAAGTGTAGATAGTGAGCTGATCCGGGTAGTTAGGACTCATTTGCTTTTTTTAAAAAAAATTAAAGCTTGGAGTCAGCTAAGTTGATATATTGCTAAATGAAGATGCTGCTCTATCTTCCATCTATTGCTATATAAAAACATAGGAAGGATCAAACATTTTTTTAAATCCTGGTACAATAATTTTATTAATATATTACATTATATTGACAAGTGTAAAAATGTATAGACACCTGAGAACTGCAGCATTATGATATATTTATGTTTAACACATTCCAAACTTTCATTAAAAAAATACATTTTTAAGTGTAACAGTTCAAAAGCTATAGCTCTTGATATACAATTTTGAGCATGATGAACTATCACAAAAAATATTTTTGGAAATGGTTGGAGGATACAAGCGGTTGTTCTGTTCAAGAACAAACATAATTTGTTCTAGTTTTTTATTGGGTGCAATCCGTGCAGATGTGCTCGAATCTAATCTGCCAAGGCCCTACTCAAACAACAAATGCAATGATGACATCTCTGTTGCCAGTAACGTTTATTTTAGCCATAGAGTGAAAGTAAACATGAGAGTGAAACAAAGAAATGTTTGGCTACAGTGAGGTTGACGTCCAGCCATAAGGTTTCTTTGTTTCTCTAAACATTTTGGTTTGCGTATACTACCTATGATATATTGCATTAGGGGAGTTATGTGTAATTATGCATTTAAAGAGCCCTTGTCATGTCAGGGAAAAAACAGTACCTGGATAAACAGTTTAGCTTACATTTCATATAGTGCTATAAACTCTGTGGTATTGTACTGGAGGATCAAACACTTTGAAATTTGGGTGTTCAATTCTCGCTGACTCGTAAATCTTTGGGGCTAAATTCATATTTTTGCTTCAGCTGGTTTGACTGGTGCAAACCAGTTTAACCTGACAAAGTGGCACAGTCAATCCTCACCCCCATCCTCCTTTCCTATCCTCATGCCTTCACACACAATTAGAAACATATATGATGAAGGCAGAAAAGTCTAGTGAGCCCATTTTACCCTATCATACCCTTGGACTTGTTGTCCCGGGGGGGGGGGGTCTTCGCTTACATGATTCTCTCTATTTTCTCCATGTTTCCACCTTCGTCATCCTTCTGAGAAGCCCAGGCATGCTTGAAGCCATCTGCTTGTAAAGATACAAACCGTACCTGTGCACACTCCATGTTCTGGGTAAAATCCCTCTCCACAGGCAGAAAGGCACTGTCCCTGCTGTAGTAAAAGAACACCGGAACAGGTTACACACTGGGTGGCAGCAGAACCAGAACATGTGGCACATGAACTGTGGCAGGCTGGGGGAAAAAAAAGCATAGAAGTGAGGTCACTTAATTAAAGAATACAGTACAAATTATATTCAAAAATCCCAACCTAATGTGCAACTTCCTACAGTGTAAATTGTAAACCGATATTGGATTCCTTGAAGAATGTAATGCTGGCGTATACTGTTGTTTAGGCTGTGTACCTCTTATAACCATGAATGACCTTTAACTGGGAAAGCATGTACCTCAGAACCAAAGCGAGATGTTACCATTACCTAGGTTTTAAGAATATTCCCTGGATTCTGCACTTCATGACAAATGTATAATTTTTTGCCCAGAGCATGACAGTCAACCAAACTTTTTAAATTCTACCAAAATGAACCATGGGTTTCTAAGTTTGCTTTTGATTTATCAGGTGAAAATGCCTCATATTGAAAAGAATGGTATCAGATTATTTGTATTTGAAAAAGTTTAGTAAGCATCAACATGAGTGTTAAACCAAAAACTAAACACAGGTACAGTATTTGTCATGTTGGTTTCAGTTTTTCCACCACTGTAGCAATACCATGTGAATTATTAAAGTTCTAACATTCCAAAACATGTGGGGCATTTTTGTATGTTTTTATGTCTTAAACTATATAAATCCCATATTGTCAACATAAAACCCTTTTTGGCCCCTGTAGAATTAGGTGGGAAGTATAGCAATAGTAATGAAATACAGGGGCCACCATATTCTTTTTGGCTATATCCATACCTCTCAACTGCTATGAATTTCGCATAGCACTATGATTTTCACCCTCAAATTCACCCGTGCTCCGCAGAGGTTTACTAATGTTCTTCTTAATGTTAGAGCTTTTTCTGGACACAAAAACTATTAAATCATTGAACTAAGTTGATAGAAGCATTCCTTATCACTAATTATATGGGGCCCACTATCTGTAGACATATTACTGTTTAAAATAAGAAAGTGCTACATATTCTGGCCATTTGCTATGATTTTTGTAGGTCAGTGCTATGATTTTTAATGCTGAAAGGTTGAGAGGTATAGATAAATCTACTTTCATAGTGGCATGCTCAGAGTTGGAAGGCATGGACAGAAATAATTAAAGCCCAATAAAAATTTAAACATGCGAGAAAGCCATTCAAACAATTCAAAAATACATACAAAGCACCAAAACCGACAACGGAAAGGAAACAACAGCTTGATATGTATGTAGAGAGTCCTGAAAGATGCCAATGGCCATTACTATGAGAGCTAATTACTTCTCTATCACAATTAGGGATGGGACAAACCTCGCTCTGAAAACTGAGCCATCTTAAACTTAAGTGGCTCATATTAAAACAAGTCCAAGTCGAACGGCCTAGGTTGAGTTCAGATTGTTAGTATGTGCATTTTGTTTGTTAGCAGGAGCATGATAACAACCATAAGAATGGCTGGGAGATGGAGGCACAGGCGGGTGTAGTTGGAATCAGAGTGATGCAGCCTGGGGGTGGAGTTGGTGTGACAGCATCCAATTACAAAGGACACTGTTACACAAACCCCACGCTAAGGCAGCATCAATGACTCCGACTAATGCACATCTGTGCTTTCCTATTCATACCCAGTGATTCTTGTAGGCTTGTAACATAGAAACATAGAATTTGACGGCAGATAAGGACTGCTTGGCCCATCCAGTCTGCCCATTTCCCTACCTGATGGATAAGCTGCAGATCCTAGCTAACCAGCAGCCTACTTCTTCCTACCCCCACCCCTTAGAATTGCCTTATGACTGTCCCATGCATGCTTGAATTCCACCACTGTTTTTGACTCCACAACCTCCTCTGGAAGGCTGTTCCATGCATCCACAACCCTCTCTGTGAAAAAATACTTCCTTAAATTACCTCTGAGCCGCCCCCCTTCTATCTTCAAATTGTGCCCCCTTGTTCTTGCACACCTCTTTTTTTGAAAGATGCGGGTGTGGCTGTTTCTCTGCTTCTCCCCCCAAATAATGGGGCACCATGGTGAGGGAACAGCTTGTGGACTTAGGGGGAAGGATGAGTCAAAGGATTACTAGGAATCTGTGGACATAAGGGGCTCAAGGCCCATTGTGGATGTCCCCCACATAAGTGGGCGAATTATATCATCAACTGATTATTGTAATAGAGTCTATCTAGGGCATTTTTAAAGGTAGTTAAGCTTGTGCAGTCGACTGTCTGTTACAGTCTATTCCAGACCATTGGGGCTCTAAGTGTAAAGAAATTATCCCTCTTAACTGTCGATGATGGTTGTATATATATTTTTTTATTATGAGATCGCAGGTTACCTCTTGCATTGCTAAAATGTACATTACAATCAGTCATAAGTTTATGTTTTTGAGATAGATTATATAATAGCAACAAATCACCCCCTTTGTCTACGAGCTTCAAGGGAATGTAAGCCCATCTTTAGTAATCTATTTGGATACTTAAATTGTTTTAATCTAGGGACATGCTTAGTAATAGCTCTCTGGACTCCTTCCACTATTTTATTGTCCTTCAGCAGATACAGTGACTAAAACTGGGATCCGTAATCTAATAGGGGCCCAACATGTGGTATAAAGAGGTAAAATAAGTTGTTCTGTCTTATTTACAAATGAGCGTCTGATCTTTGTTACCACTGAGCAAGCAGTTAGCAATTCTCAAGCAGTGATTAGAGGAGGAAAAGGAATTACTGTTATACCCAAATCCTGTACGTTAAGGGCTGATTTCAATATTGTTTGGTCCAATATATATGAATAATTAGGATTATTTCTACTTGTATGGAGTACAGCACATTTATCTGTATTAAGGATCATCCCATTTTCCTTTGCCCACATCTCAATATTAGCTGGATCAGAAACTAAAGATAGATGTTTATTAATAGTGTTTACCTCGCCGCCTAGTTTTGTATCATCCTCAAACTTACTAATCATGTTTTCAATATTTGTGTCCATATCCTGAATGTAGATATTGAAGAGTGTGGGGCCAAGCACTGATCCTTGTGGAACACCACTGCCCACCGAACCTTCTCCTGAGATTATATTATTTATACATACTTGTTTTCTATTCAGCAACCAGTTATGAATCCACCTAATTATGTCATTATTGACCTGTATCTTAATCAGTTTGTCAATCAGTTTATCATGAACTACGCTGTCAAAAGTTTTGGAAAAATCAAGTAGTATTACATCAGATGGATAACCATTATCAAGACTTTTACTAATACTGTCCTAAAACATAATTAGGTTCGTGGTACAGGACCTTCCCTTTGTAAAGCCATGCTGGTTTTTGTCGTTAGTCCCAGAGAGTTGTAAATGTAATTCTAATCTGTTTTTAATGAGGTGCCCCATGAGTTTGCAGCAATGAGAGGCTAAGCTTATAGGACTGTAGTTTTCAATTTTCCTCGTTACCTTCTTATAAACTGGTATAACTATCGCATGTTTCCAATCATCAGGAACGAAACCATCCCTATATGAGTAGTTGAAAATGAATGAAGGGGGCTGAGTGCACAAACAGTTGTGCCCCCCCCCAAAGGCCTGCATTAATGTATTTTTTTTTTTTTTTTTTATAAACTGGGAAGGGAGCTATGAAGGGGCTGGTAGCATGGCCTTCGTCGTGTAGCTCCCCCACTAACTACACAATATCAGGGCATAGGGATTGGAGGATAGATAACACAGTTGTGCCTCCAGAAGATATGAAAATATTTTTTGTAATATGGGGTGCTTTGAAGTTGCTGGTACATGGTTCTTATAGAGCTAATCCACGCCCCCAACAACTACTGGATATTGAGGCGGAGGGGTTGACGATGGAGGAACAGCTATGTCCCCTAAAGATCGTGCAGTATTTTTTGTTTAAAAAGTTGGGGGACCTTTGAAGGGCTGGGATCATGGCCCTTAACATGCTGATCCTCCTCCCCACAACTATTCTATATAAGGGCAGAAAATGGTTAGAGGATGGGGACACACATAGTTGTGTCCCTGAAGGTTGGACCTGTTTTTTAAATCTTGACATAAGGCCAGCTGGGACTCTGCTGCTGTATTCCTCTCCATCTAGGATGGGGCAGAGTGAATGAGAGCAGACAATGCTGTGTCCCTGAAGATGCCAACGGTAAGTGGGCAGGAGCAAAAGGTGGTGCAGGTGGGTTTGGCACTGTTTAAATGGATAAGAGGAAGGGGGTATTTTTTGAGCAATACGGGACATCCAGAGTGCTACTCACCCTGGTATATATTGCTGGGGATGACTAACAAGATTTGAAAACAATACTCTTACAAGAACAACTTATTTGTAGTTGTTTCACCTATCTGTACATGATATATAACAAAGGACTTATCATTATTGTACTTGTTGGTTTGTTTTGATAATGAACGTTTGCCTGTTTATTTATTGCTTATGTACCTGACTGTATAAGTACTTGATTGTTATGTCTTGTAGGCTGTATGACATGACTTGGGATGTTCTGTAAACAAGACTGATTTCTCATAGAACTTATCCTGTAAATCATTAAAGTTTTAAACAAAAAAAAAAAATCAAATCAATTTTTTAAATGAAAAAAACTACCTTTTCTTGTTTGCCCCCTCCTGTGGTGATTTCTAGTTATAGTACACTCTCTGCTTCGGGTGGTTTCATGTGAGCATTCTGATTCCATGTTTTTTTTTTTGTTTAACCAGGAGTAGCACACTAAGCTGAAAGATTTTTTACAGGAGCGACCTGGGAGCACAGGGAAGTTAAGTGACTTGCTCAAGGTCACACAGTATGCAAGTGGAAGCTGGGGGATTCAAACCCAGGTCTGGTTTGCTAGATGTCACCAGATTTGCAGCTCACAGCCTTAAACCACTGCGCTATACTGCCTCTGGCATAATATGTGGTGGATCTGAGTGGGCACTGGTTATCGCAGCTGACCAATTTCTGTGGTATGTGCACAGAATGTAGTAATGTGGATAAGCAGAGGAAGCGTTTAGAGGCATGTGGTGATGTGCATGACCAGTGCCAAAGGGGGAGCACTAAAGGTGTTTGTGCCCATGATCCAGGGGCATAGCTACAATGGTGCAGGGGGTGCAGTGGCACCCGGGCCCACGAGGTTTGATGGGCCCAGGTCATAATTTTGATGTTTATTTAAAACTGGGAAGGGGCCGTGTAACATCACCTTGTATCCAGGCCCTCTAGGAATTTACTACACTACTGCCATGATCAATACAGTAGTAACTCAGATAAGGTAAAAGACCAGGGAAGCATGTGTGATGATGCAACAAAGTTGACAAACACTGCTAGAGGGGGCAGCCTGAACACTGTTTCTGAAGCTGACAGTTACTACTGAGCACAACTGGTTATTCTTACTTATACTGTTGCTTAGCAGACATGCTCATTAACTAGGAAACTGAATAAAGTGAGTGTTTGCGCATGGGCTGGCAATGTGGTCATGTGTCATTTTCCTTTGTTCCTCAATGTAAACAAACAACTAGTGATATCGTGAGATCGTGTTTAGTATTTTTGCACATTACTAAAACAATCTGAGATAGCACAGCACTCCCCATGATAACTGTTGCTTAATCCCAAAATGGATGTTTTTTAATTTACGTTAAAAAAAATAGGTGGCACTACAGATTTTATTTATAGGTGTATTATTTTACAATACCAGTGCTTTAAGGCACATCTTTATCAAAGTTTTCAGTTTGTATTTTGTGTGTCTTTTCTGCCTTGAACACCCCTTTCAGACCGACCCCTAGTTCCATCACCTGGCTTTTACAGGGTTTAACCTGCTCTGACCTCCTCTGCCACATGGCTTGTTTAGGTGTCTGGTCACTAGTGCGAGATCTGTGGGGGAAGTCAGGCAGTCATCCTGCGACTGGGGTTCCTCTGAACTTTTTTTCTTGTCCCTTGGGCCCATATTGCATGCAATGGCACAATGTGAGAGCTCCGCCTCTGTGCAGATGCCTCCAGCACCTGCGAGTGGGTCCCTTCCCTAATGGTCCCACTGCACTGCCCAGATTTCTCTAGGTGGCAGGAAAGCAGGGGGGAAGACGTTAACCCCTCCACAAGGGAGGAGCACTGTGCTAGGGATGCTCTATCCTCCTTCCCCTGGCCAGCCCCCCAGCACCCTTAATCTGTTCCTAAACCAGGGCCGCCAGCATGGCAGGAGATGAAGCATTCAATGGCTCAGCCCTCCACACCACCGGGCTGCTTAACAGGGTTTTATGTAATTATTTTAGCTTGTGAACAGTGGACAAAGTACTGGGGGTACCAGAGTGGGAAGGGATACAGTTCTAAGTAAGATATATTAGTAAAACAGGTTTTCCCCTTACAATCTGTCTTATTTTCCTTTACTGATACTGTATATAAGCAACAAAATATTAGAACAGACAAAACAAATCCCAAACTTATCCAAAATAAATCCAAACTAGGCTTGGATTTTGTAAATTAAAACCAAATCTAAACCCACGCTGGCTTTGCCTAGCCCTAGTCATAATAGGGTACATAGTCTAACTAGAATTTATTTTAATTACTTTTTGTTCCCCAACACCGGCAGATGCCCCCTTCATCCAGAACCTCCAACACCATCACCCCGCCATCCCCAGGACTTATCTTTCCCACCCAGAAAGAACAAACGCTAATATCTTCAAACAATATACAACATTTTTTTTTTAAGTTTTTGTGCTTGTTCTTGAATTACAAAGGCAATGTAACATAGTAATATATTAAGTCTAGGATGCACTGATATCAGTATTAAATATGTTCATTATTATACATATACTAGGACACAAAGGAAGATGAAGGAAGGGATATATAGGGAAAGGGGTGACAATCACCAGTTAGAGCTATCAGATCCATCCTGGCTCTAGACCAATCATAGAGCTAGGTAGGGAAATAAGGGTTTAGATGGCCATTTTTTTTTTCTGCTGACACAGTCAGTTTCTATGTCTCTATGTTTCATATCATGAAGATTTATGAGAAGCTTTTTTGAACTGCCGACACAAAATCTGAAATATAAAACATATGTCTACAAACCAATAGCACTTCAGAAAGTTATTTTTTTACATTTAATAAGCTTTATTGAACTTGATCAGAAAGTGATATACAAAGAGCACAATAAAGGACAAATGGCATGTAAAGTACAAGTCAATGATCAATAAAATGAACAGTAAGTGAAGTGTTCACAGACCTAGAATTATTACTCAAGAACAATCTAAGCAAGTAAACTTTCCAATCAAGTTATAAAAAAACAGTTCAGTCCCTCCCTCTTCCCTCGCTCCCTTCCCCCCTCCCCTCCTTCTCCGGAGGTTGAGGCGATTCCAGGTAAAACAAAGACAGCAGCATACTAAATATAACAAAAAGGAGCATCTCATTTTTAAAAAAGAAAGAAATTTATCAGGCATAAATGCAGGTTCAGGCACAACCAATCTCAACCATCCCTGAGATAATGAGTGTATGAGCCATAAGTAACCAACCATCACCCAGCACTTAGGGTCAATAAAGTAAAAAGGGGTTCCCATATCCATGTGTATCTCCTCTTGAGGTCTAACATATCTGCAATAATACATTCGGCCTGCAAAGCAAAAAGGATTTCCCGGTACCATTCCACATATGTAGGGATGGACTGATAGCACCAATGTCGAAGAATAATCTTCGCGCAGGCCAATATTACAGCAATATGTGGTTTCTGATTACTGATTAAAAATTCCAGTGAAGTCCCCCAATAGATAGATCTCAGGTGTGAAAGTCTGGTCCAACCCCAGTAAGAGATCCAAGCGCTGTTTCATCTCCTCCCAAAAAGGTGTAACCATTTCACAAATCCAGAAAATGTGAAGTAGTGAACCCCACTCCTTCTGACACCTGGTGTATAGATCTGAGGCCAACCTACCCATTCTGTAAAGTTTAATCGGGGTGCAAAACATATTATGTAATATTTGGAACTGCATAAACTGATATCTGTCCCATTTAATGTGTTTATAAATAGCCTTCCTGATGCAAGACCAGTCCCATGAGCCTACCTGAGAAGGAAGAACCTGATCCCAGGAGAAACAAGGTTATCTCTCAACAAGTAGCTCCAGCAACTGTGCAGAATAAAAGGCTACTCTGTGGGATGTAGGGGTGACCGATGTCAAGGGGAGCAATTTGTCCACATAATCTCTGGACCAGGCACCAACACTAAAATGATAAAACAACATGTGTCTAATTTGGAGAAACTTGAAGCGCAGAGATGATGGCCAGCCAAATTTCTGTTGAGCCTCTGCAAAAGTAATGAGCTTGCCAGCATGCAGTAGACGATCTACCGACAAAGACTCCAAGAAAGGCCAGGCCGTCTGGGTCAGCAATTTCCCAGCAATTCTCAAATTGGGGTTTCCTAAGATGGGTTGAGAAATGTCTAAGTAGGGGTCCAAATTAAACGTATGACATAATTGTTTATGAGCATATAGAGAATAACTGACAGAAGAGTCTTTGAGGCAGCCAGGAATCTTCTTGAAAGGAACATGCAACAAAGCATATGGGTTCAAACTTAATTGAGAGCACAACAAATGTTCCATGTCCAGCCACTGAGGAACACAGACATAGTCCAGGGCCCCAAAGACCAGATGGGACCAGGAAAGATAATGGGAACAATGTATGGCCAGATAATAAAAGGTAGAGATTAGGAACCTTTAGCCCCCTCAGCCTCCATCGACCTCATTAGTTTAGCCAGAGCTCTCCGAGGAGGTTTCGCCACCAAAGAAATTAAAAAAAAATTCTGTTAACTTGGAGGAACCATACCTTGGGTAGGGCCAGGCCATGCATTAAAAGTGGATACAAAAGCCGTGGAAGAACATTCATTTTAAGGATATTCAAACGACCTCACAGGGACAAAGGAAATAAGGACCAACAGTTAAGGTCAGTCTGGTTTTGAGGAAGAACATGATCTAGGTTATATACTTTCTGTTTCAACAGGTCAGTACTAAGGTATGTTCACAGATACTCCACTTTATCCTTAACCCAGAGAAGACCTAGGTGTTCCGCACTGGCCTGAGTAGCAGCAACATTTAGAGGCATAAATTCTGTTTTGGAACAATTTAGCTTGTAGTTAGAGATGACACCAAATTGGGTTATAATATCTAAAACAGCTGATAAGGAAATGGAGGGGGATGTAATATGTAAAAGGATGTCATCTGCATAAACAGACAGTTTATATTGTGGGGGCCGAAAGGAATGCCATGAACTGGGGGGAGAGGTTGATCTTTCTTATCAATGGTTTGAGATATAAATTGAATAAAAATGGGGATGGGGGCATCCTTGATGAGTTCCTTGCTGCAGACAGAATGAGTCACAGTACAAAAAATATGTGCTGAGGGGCCAGTGTAGAGCACATTGAGCCATCTAATAAATTCAGAGGGAAAGCCATATCTAGGGAGCAGGTGGAACAGGTAGTCCCAGGATAGTCTATCAAAGGCTTTCTCCATGTCCAGGGAAGCCAGAACCTATGGAATCGAGGAATCCCTGGACGTGGAAATAAGATGCAGTAGCTTCCGAAGATGATCAGCAGACAACCTACCCGACACAAAACCCAACTGCTCCCTACTAAGAAGACAATCCCAGACAGAATTTTACCTAGTAGCCAGAATCTTAGCCAAAATGTTTAAATCGGCACTGATTAAGGATATGGGTCTATAGTTAGAGACCAGTAGACAGGACCACTGTAATAGCAGCTGAGAAGGAGAGATCTGAGAGGCCTTGTGAAAAAATAAATTGGAACATTGCAAGAAGATGCAGGGCTAACAGTTCTTTAAATTTTTTATAAAAATTTGAAGAACAGCCATTCGGGCTGGGGATCTATCGGGGGCCAAGGAATCAATAGCCATATGCACTTCTGCCAGGGTCAAGGGAGATTTTAACAGCTCGGCCTGCGCATCTCTCAGTGCGGGTAGGTCCAGATCCTGGAGGAAAGTATTGAATTTGGAGAGATCAAAAGCATCTGGGGGTGCCGCATATAGAGAGCTGTAAAATGCCTGAAATTGCGAGACAATGGGCAGGATACAAAAACCATTCGGGGACTATGTCCCACTCCAACACTCCAGTGGCAGACTGAAATCCCTGCAGCTGCGGAAACCGCGATTCACAGCCGCAGCAGTTGTAGAGGGTGTTATGGCTGGTCCCACTGGCCGTAACATCGTTTTGCAGCTACGGGGATATTCCTGGTGACACCAATCGAAAGCTGCCATAATTCGTGGAGCCAGTCATAATCTGGCTCCACTTTTGTGAATACCTGCCACTGTGGGAAACCTGCGGATCCGCAAATGGCAACCCTCTTGCGCCGAGGATTTTCCGCAGCTGTGGGACTTTCACGAGGTTTGTGAATCCAGCTCAATATCTTTAAGGGAGGTAACAAGGTGTCCAGAATCTGACTGGAGAAATGGAACAATCCTATCCACTTGTTGAGTACATAGGTGCAGGGCAAGGAGCTTTCCTGCCTTTTCTCTCTGATCGAAATATTTAACTCTGGTCCCCAAAAGAAGATGCTCGGCCCTTTCCCCAGGGAGGGCATTATACTTAGCCCAAAAAACTTTAAGGCATTCCCATTCCGACTGTGGGGAGAAGTCAGAAAGTTCCCGTTCAGTCACCCTAATCTGCGTCAAGAGAGAATAAGTGGCCTGGGATAGCTCTCTTTTCCATCTGGTAGCCATCTGGATAATTTTGCCCCGAAGGGCACACTTAAAAGATCCCCAAAGAATGTTGAGTTTTGCATCATGGGTGAGTTGAGGATAAAAAATTCAGAAATAAAATGTAATCTTTCAACCACCTCCAGAAGTTTTAATAATTGATTATTAAAGTGCCAGGTTTTATCCCGCTCCAGTGATGGGGCAAGGTTGACCTGCAATATGGCTGAGTGATGGTCATACACTACTTTGGCACCATAGTGGCTTAAAACAACACCTGGCAGTGCCTCGGTACTTAGGAGAAAAAAAATCAATACAAGGAAAAGAATTATGTGGTATGGAGTGGAAAGAAAATTCCTTCATGGCCGGGTGTAAGATCCTCCAGGGGTCCACAAGCCCTAAAGAATCTACAAGATCTTGCAGGGCAAGCTGACTTGGAGTAAGGGCCAGACCATGTCTCAAGGTCCTGTCTAATCCATTGTCTAGTACCACATTTCAGTCCCCAGCAAGGATCATGGGAAGAGGGGCCTACTGGGACAGTATTTTTTTTTTTTTTATTCAATCTAGGATTACAAGTACCTTTGAGCGCCAGGCAGCTCATTTACAAAGGTTGGACGTCAATGGGGGGATACAGATACTTAATGGAAAACAGACTGGTTTCACAAATAATTAAGCAATTTGTATTACAAAATACAGAATAAGAGAACAGCAAATAAATACACATTAATTTAGCATGTGATTCAAGGCAGGGAGTGAGAAGAGGAGGGAATTAGAAGGGGAGCCAGATCAAGGAAGGGGAGAGCAACCAGGCGGCATTGTCCTGTAGCAGCGAGGATAGCAAGGGATGAAAAGCAAGGGGGACAGTGGGGGGAAAAGAGGGGAGATGGGAGGGCAGGAAGGAGAGGAGAGTGAGAGGGCAAGACAAGTAGAGAGAACAGTGGAAGAATGGTGGGGGGGGAGGTCCCGGGAAGAGGGACAAGGATGTTAAGTGGTGCAGTCACAGGAGTTTTCCATTAGGATGTGCTAATGAAGTTTGAGTTTGAATTCACAGAGACTAGTAAGGTTAGCCAAACCATTGTGGAGGCCATTTAACCAGTATGGCGCTTTGATACAAAAGGAGCGTTGATATTGGGTGGTCCGGCACATCAGGACAAGCAGGAGAGCGGAAGATGAGGTACATGTATGTTGGGTCTTGGGGGATTTGTGAAGTAAGCATCCTAATCCCGAAGGCATGAGTCCAAGGAGAATCTTTTTGGCAAGTAAGCAAGTGTGGCATTTAATTCTCCCATGCAAGTTGAGCCACCCAGCCTGCATATAGACATCGCAGGTGCAGGTGAGGCGTGGTGCACCAATTAGGAGTCTACAGGCCTTGTTTAGTGCCACAGTGAGCCTTTTGAGTGCAGTGGAGGAAGCAGTTCCGTAAAGGACAAAGCCATAGTCGATTAAGGAGGCATCGAGCTGTGGACGAAAATTTAGGGCTTCAGGTGTTAGAGACTTTCTCAGTCGTCAAGATTGGCCAATCCTGGTATTGACAGCTCTGGCAACCTTTTCAATGTGCAGTGAATAGGTGAGGTGTCTATCAAGGGTAACCCCTAGGTACTTGAAGTGCTGTACTTGTTCAAGGGGGTCACCTTGGGAATTTTGGATGGTAAGAGCATGCTCTTTATGTCGACTACGGGCTGAAGAGAACAACAGGACTTTTGTCTTCTTGCAGTTTAGTACTAGTTTATGGTTGCGGAACCACTGCTCAACTTCCGTGAAGCCCTTTTGAAGGTTACTTTCAAGGAGGTAAGGGTAAGGGTGGCTTGCAAAAATGACAGCATCATCTGCGTAGAGCAGTGTTCGCTGGTGGCAGGCAGTCGATAGATTGTTAAGGAAGATGCTGAAAAGGAGTGGACCCAAGATTGAGCCCTGGGGTACCCCGGACCGAAAAGTCTTCTGATCAGAGATAGCACTGGAAATCTTCACACATTGAGATCTGTCCCCAAGATAACTTCTAAACCAGGGAAGTGTATCAGGGGAGAGACCAGTTTTTGAGAGTTGTTTAAGGAGGAGTTGGTGATTAACCATGTCAAAGGCCTGTTGCTAGCCTTTGGAAGACAGAAATCTTGCTTGTAGAGCAGAAAGCAGCTAACTAAAAGAAGCTACAATTTTCTTACTAATTTAACACTTCTATCTCAGCAGGAGTCAGTGTCTGTTGAGATTAAGCAGACAGATTATTAGAAGTAGAAGGGGTCTTATTTAGGGTAAAAAAAAGAAAAGAAAGTCAGTGTGTGTTCTGTGCTGGGAAGGGTACTGTATCAACTTACTTTGCTAAATCAGTAGGGGAGAGAGAGAGAGAGAGAGAGCTTAATTGGGAATGTGGCTTAGACAATATAAAAGCAGGTGACTCCAATTACAACTTGCTGTTGCTAGCCTTTTTTCTTACTAATTGCGCTCCATCCTACCCCAAGCCAGTTCTACTTTTATAGCCACTGGATTTGACTGACAACAGGAACATCCTGTTTGGCAGTAGGAAGGGAAGGATCATAGAGAAACATTAGTTTTGTCAACCCTAAAGGAAAAAAGTAGCTTGCTTTCTCCCCCTAGCTGCTGATGGTCTGACACTGAGCAAGGAAGAAGGAGGCTACTGAAGAATATAGGAAGTTGCTGTCCCAGAACAGGAAGGGTGAGAGTTGTAAGGAGAGGAGAGAGTAAGCATACAGGAGAAGGGACACAAAATAAGACATGATAGGAGTGGTGCAGTGCAATGGCTGCGAGTCCCAGGAAACATTCTGGAGGCTGCGATGCTGCCCTATTTGCAGGCACCTCTCTGGTCTGAGGGAGGAGGTTGCCCGTCTCCACGCTGACCTGGCCAGAATACGTGAAACCTCTTCCCCCACCCAGGGACCACCAGGGACAATGCCACTGCCTCAGAGGTTGCCAAGAAAGAGGAGAGGCTAGACCAGGGTGGGCTCAGGGAGGGAGAGGGTGGTGGAACACAGTTGCATCCCTCCAGCTGTACCTCTCCACAATTCATACGCTCTTCTGGTGGATAGTGGTTCCTCTATGGAGGCACCTGCAGTGGAGACCAAGGAGGATGCTGGAAACCTTCACAAAGGAAACCCACAGGAGGGTGGCATAGGACCCCACAGGGGAAGGAAACAACTCCAACTCAATCATTAGAGGGGTAGAAGTGGGGGAGGAAGGGGAGAGGGAAGTAAGATGCCTGCCTGGCGCCACAGCTAGGAGGGACAGGAAGCGAATCCTCAGGATCGTGGGAGCAGCTGCACAAGGGAGGGAGCTGGATGTCACTGTCCACCTAGGGACAAATGACCTGGCAGGCATGGGATCAGAATAGTACAAGAGGAGTTTGTAGAGTTGGGGAGGGGCCTTAGACAAGTAGCGCATGCAGTAACGTTCTCGGAGGTGCTGCCTGTCTATGGCAAGTGTCATGCTAGGGTACTCCTCACCAGGGAATTCAATGAATGGTTGAAAAACTGGTGTGAAGCTCAGGGTTTTGGCTTCATTGGGGACTGGGGAGCCACCTGAAGGGATGCAGACCTATACTGGCATGATGGTCTACATCTGTCGGGGGGGGGCCAGGATCCTAGGTGAGAGGTTTAAATGCTTCACTGGCAAGCATTTAAACTAGCCAAGGGAGAGGCACTGAAAAGGAGCAGGGAAATCCCAGCCTCCCCCCACAAAACACAGTAATTAGTGAGGTAAACACCAAGGTAGAGAAGTCATTAGGGAGCAAGACAGAGGTAAATGTAAAAAAGGCACAGGCTGTAAGGACAGGGATGGGGCTAAAAGGGGTAAGGCCATCAAAAAGTGGAGGGTGATGAGTACCAATGCCCGTGGTCTGTGTAACAAGCTCCCTGAACTAGTGGCCTTGATGGAAGAGGGTTGTCTGGATATTGTGGCAGTCATAGAAACATGGTGCACAGAGAACCATGACTGAGATGTCAACATACCAGGATACACAATCTACAGGAGAGACAGGGAGGGTAAAAGAGGAGGAGTAGCTCTCTATGTAAAGGAAGGGATCAAAGCAACAGAACTAAAGAGTAAACAGGGAGCAGATGAGGCACTTGGGTCACCCTGGAGACAGGAAATGGCACCACAATCCGCATGGGGTTGTAGTACGCACCCCCATCTCAGGGGAGGGAATAGACAAGGAAATGATAGAAGGCATCCTTAGAATGGCAGAAAAAGGGGAGATATTGTTGATGGAGGACCTGAATATGCCAGATGTTAACCGGAGCACCTTTGCTGCAGGCACATCCAAGAGCAGGATCATTCTTGATGCCCTACAAGAGGCATGCCTCAGACAGCTAGTATTGGAACCCACTCGGGAGGGAGCAGTCTTAGACCTGGTACTCTCAAATAGGGAAGGAGAAAGAATTTCAGATTTAGAATTGGGTAGCCATCTGGGAACAAGCGACCACCAAACAGTGTGGTTCACAATAAACACAGCCAAACAATCAAGCCATACAAAAGCAAGAGTATTGGACTTTAGGAGGGCTGACTTTGGGAAAATGAGAGAGTGCCTCAGAAGAGCACTAGCAAACAGGCAAGAGGGAGGGGTGGAGGAACAATGGGGAGTAACAAAACAGCCATCACAGAGGCAACAAGCCTTTGTATAAAGCAAATCAACAAAACACAACGAAGGAAAAAAAAAACTATGGTTCTCAAAAGAGGTGGCAGGGAAGGTTAAGGAGAAAAGGATGGCATTCAGGAAATACAAGGAAACACAGAAGGAGCAGGACAGAGAACTTTATCAGTTAAAGCAGAAAGAGGCAGGGAAGGCAGTCAGAATAGCAAAGGCCCAAACCGAGGAAAGGACAGCCAACTCTGTTAAGAAGGAGGATAAGACCTTTTATAGGTACATTAGGGAGTGAAGAAAGACCAAAGGAGGGATACTGAGGCTTAATAAAGGGGAGGGAATGTGGGCAGAGGGTGACAGTGAAAAAGCAGGAATACTGAATGAATATTTCTGCTCAGTATTCAGAAAGGAAGAGGAGGGGGAGGTACCTAAACCAAACAAGAGAAACACTCTGAAGATGGGGGTCGATACCAGTCCATTTAGAGAAGAAAGGGTTCTGAAAGAACTAATAAAATTGAAGGTGGACAAAGCAATGGGGCCTGATGGGATTCACCCAAGAATTCTAAAAGAACTAAAGGTAGAACTAGTGACACCGCTGACTACTCTCTTTAACAAATCATGGGAGGATGGGGTGGTACCTGAGGACTGGAGGAGGGCAGATGTGATTCCTCATCACAAAAGTGGGAGCAGGACAGAGGCAGGAAACTACAGACCAGTTTGACCTCAGTGGTAGGGAAAATGATGGAATCACTTCTGAAGGAAAAACTGTTATGGCACTCTAGAGGCCAGTGGGGCACAGGACCCAAGGCAGCATGGATTCATGATGGGAAGGGCGGTCAGTAATCTAATAGATTTCTTTGACTGGGTGGCCAAAGTAGTAGACCAGGGAGGGGCTGTGGACATGGCCTACCTAGATTTTAGCAAGGCATTTGATACAGTCCCACACAAAAGATTAATACACAAGTTAGCCAGCTTTGGAGTGGGTCCCAAGGTGGTAGCCTTGATAAAAAATTGGCTAGACAACAGGACACAAAGGGTAGTAATAAACTGAGTCCACAGTGAAGAAAGAAGGGTTACTAGCAGGGTACTGCAGGGTTCAGTACTGGGACCAGTCCTTTTTAATGTCTTTGTAAGTGATATTGCAGAGGAACTGGAAGGAAAAGTATGTCTCTTTGCAGACAACACAAAGATCTGCAACAGGGTTGATACACAAGATGGAGTGAAAAGGATGAGAAGGGACTTGGCAAGGTTGCAGGAATTGTCAAATGTATGGCAGCTCAGATTCAATGCAAAGAAGTGCAAGGTAATGCACCTGGGAAACAAAAACCCAGGGGAAGAGTACACAATGGGGGGTGAGATACTGACAACAGTAAAAATGGAAAGGGACCTGGGCGGTAATTATATCAGATGACCTAAAGGTGGGCAAGCAATGTGAGAAGGCAGTAAGGAAGGCTGGGGGGATACTGGGTTGCATAGGGAGAGGCATCAATAGTAGAAAACAGGAAGTTGTTATCCCTCTGTACAGACAGTTGGTGAGACCCCACCTGGAGTATTTTGTGCAGTTCTGGAGACCCCATCTCCACAAAGACAGACAGAGTGGAGGCTGTCCAGAGGAGGGCAACCAAAATGGTGCAGTGTCTGCACCAGAAGACATACGAAGAAAGACTAAAGGAGCTTAATATGTATACCCTTGAGGAACGAAGGGAGAGAGGGGACGTGATAGAAACTTTTAAGTACCTCAAGGGAATTAACAACATCCAAGGGGTAGCATCTTTCAGAAGAAGAGATGTGCAAGAACAAGGGGGCACAATTTGAAGATAGAGGGAGGGATGGCTCAGAGGTAATGTGAGGAAGTATTTTTCCACTGAGAGGGTTGTGGATGTATGGAATAGCCTCCCTGAGAAGGTAGTGGAGTCAAGAACAGTGGGAGAATTCAAGAATGCATGGGACAGACATAAGGCAGTCCTAGTGGGGGGTAGGTGGAAGTAAGCTGTTGGTTAACTAGGATCTGCAGCTTATCTGTTAGGTAGGAAAATGGGCAGACTAGGTGGGCCAAGCGGCCCTTATCTGCCATCAAATTCTATGTTTCTATGAAGGCCTTGGTTAAGTCTATAAAGACTGCACCCACAAGACTGCCTTGGTCAATAGATTGCTGGATGTAGCTGGTGAATTCTAAGAGTGTGGTGTTGGTGCTGTGCCCTTTCTGAAAGCCATGCTGTTGTTCACACAGTAGGGAGTATCTATCGAGGCAGTCCACAAGTTGGTTGGCAACAATACATTTGAGTATTTTAGAGAGGGGTGGGAGGATTGATATAGGCCTATAGTTGCTGTGTAGTGCACGGTCTCCAGATTTGTGAACTGGGGTAACAATGGCTGTTTCCCATACCTGTGAGAACTGCGAGAGGGTCAGAGAGAGGTTAAATAATTTAACAATAGGTGGAAGTACTTCCTCCATGGTGAGTGCGATTAGCTTGAGGTCTAAAGAGTCACCACTGTGCCTGGACTTGCCCAGCACATTGTTTAGTAGTTTCCTGACCCGGGCCACTGAGACACGTTTAAAGTAGAAAGGGTTGGGGATGTGATGATTTGTCTTGGTCTCTTGATGTTGTGCTGCCATTAAGGTGGCATCATCAAAGAAGTCTTGTGGTAGCATACTACTTAGGTCAGGGAAGGCATCATTAAAGGTATTTGCTATTGTGAGTGGGTCAAGCATGGGGGTACCATCAAGGTTTAACATCGCGGGAATCTTTTAAGGGTCTTTCCTCAGAACATCATTGATATTTGCCCAGAATTTCCTGCTGTCACCCCAGGTATTGGAAAGTTGCTCCTAGTGGTGATTGTTTCTTGCTTTACAGATCTCCCGAGTGTAGGAGTTTCTTGCAGCTTTATAGGCTTGTCAGTCCTGTAGCTTGCCAGAAGATTTAGCATAGTGCCAGAGGTGGTCCCTCTGTTTCATGCTGTCTATCAGCCCAGGAGTAATCCAGGGATGAACAGTGCTGTGCACCTTCATTTTCTTGAGGGGTGTGTGAACATTACAGGCAGCGTTGAACACAGTAATAAAATGTTGGAGTGATACATTGTCTGTAGAGGAGTCAAGTAGTGACCAGTCCTGACAGCGCAAGTGTTGTTTTAGGAGTTCCAGGTGGCCACGTCTTAGCACTCTGTTGTAGATAGTTAGAGGCGGTGGGGCATGGAATTTGTTGGTCCAGTTGCAAGTAACAAGGGAGTGGTCACTGAGTGAGTCAGGGTGCACACTTACGCTGGCGACACAGTCATGGCGATTAGAGATTATCCAGTCAAGAGTGCTGCTTGTCCCAGTCTTATAGTTAATTCTAGTGGGAGAGCTGACCAGCTGAGTAAGGTGCAGAGCTGCCAGTGCATCCTTTACGGGGCCACTGGAGGCAGCCAGCCAGTTTATGTTGAAGTCACCAAGTAATTGTCTCAGCGATGTGATTTTGGGCTCTCGGTTAGTCCAGGACTTTATGAAGACCAGTGGTAGGGTCGGTGGGAGGTATGTAAACTGATAGGATTGTGAGAGCCTCGTGGTGGGCCCTGAGTAGCACTTTAATCACTAGTACCTGGGTGGGACACCCAAGGTCAGCAACAGGCAAGACCAAGTATGGGGATGAGATGGGAGAAGAAGGAGGGGTCTTCAGTATTGGGCCCATAAACGGATCCCAGAATCACCTCCAGATGTCCCAATAACGCCTTCACAAAAATATATCTGCCCTGGGGATCATTTACCTCTTGGAGGAGACGGAATGGGACAGACCTAGATATCAGAATAGCTACACCTCGCCTACGATAATCTGATCCTGCACTGAGCACTTGTCCAAGCCAGCAACATTGTAACAGCAAGACCTGGGCTGGGGGAAGGTGGGTTTCTTGAAGGAAAGTCACATCCACCTGCAGCTTGTGAAGGTGTAACAAGATTTTGGTATGTTTCTTCGGAGACTGGGCCCCTTTTACATTCCACGAACAATACCGGAAATTATGGGACATACCAGATCAGAAGATGTAAGGGGTGCCAGGGAGGTAAATGTGCTCCATAAAAAAAAAAATGGAAGACCTGTACATAACATCCACCAGCCTCTGGAGAAAGGCCCCAGCCCTCCCCCATCCAAACAACCCACAACAATCCCTAGACCAGCAAGTGACATAAAAAGGACCAAGCTAACCAGTACCAATCAGAACACCCCACCCCATCCCTTCCTGCCACAGCCTTCTCCAACCCCCATCACCCCAAACTATATCTAGTTTAAACCCCATAACCTCCCTCTGAAACCCCACAAGAAAACCTAGACATGTCAAGTTCTTCCCACCCCCAACTGTCATCAAAGGAGATGGACATCCCAACCCCAAACCAGTGCAAACTACAGCACCTGGCAGATACCAACCCAAACCACCCACCCCCCCCCCTAATACCCAAACAAACTATAGAACCTAAATAGTCCAATGTAACGACCCTCACTCATTACAAACAGTAAACAGGATCCCAATCTTTCAACAGGTGTTATGAAACACAGTTTAACTACCTCCTCCCTTAGAATGAATACAGGAATACAGTGGTACAAAAATCAATACAACCATCAAAGAACCTCAATAACAAAATAATAATATCAAAGATGAATATAATAGCCTCTTAGTTCCTGTTAAAGGAATGCAGAAGGACATTACCGGGCCCCACCTAGGAAATAGGGAGTGGAACAAAAACAGTTCCAGATTCAGCTCCAGATATATTGAACAAAGTCCTTGTCTCTGGTGAAGGCATTTTAATATAGGAGCCACAGGGGAGCCAAATAAAATAAATAGACAATGTGCCATTCAAAACTCATCAACAAACAGATTCTGGACCTATCGCCAGGGTAAATAGTAAATAATGATGTATAAATAAATAAAAGGTCCCTCCACCAAGCAGGGCATTGTAATAACAAATAGAGCAACTGAGTCCATCAAAACTGAAATTACACAAAGTTTAACCTATTTCAAGGCAATACTAAATGAATACTGGCCTGCCAGGAAGGGGGAGTCATTTAAATTCTTGAGGCCTGCAATTTTCCAAAAGGTGTAATCCAGGAAACAAATAAGCTAGTTGGCATAGTCTGGGGATTGCATGCAGCATTCACCCTGCCAGTAAGACTGTAGAGTCCCCAGAGGAGTAAGTGGCAGATAGCCGGAGGCCACTTTACTCTAAAAGTCTCTCTGCAGCAATTAAAGGGAAAGAAAACCAAGGATGCCAAAACCAAATATCGCCGCTAGCTAAATGTTCCTGAAAAGTGTTCACACATAAATGTCACTGCTGAAAAATGTATGAGGCTAGCAGAAACCCAGGGAGGATCAGCCAAAACAAAGCGTAGATTTCAAAAGTAGAACTTGAGTCGGACCATCTAATATAAAAGAAGACAGAAACTCACAGTATTAGCCATCTTCCAAAAACAATCTAGGAACTGGGGAACCTTTCAGCTGAGTTCTTAACAATCCTTGAAAAGATCAGGAAGAACTGCTCGCATATCCTTCGTAGCTTGGGCTGCTGACTCAAATGAGTGCCATTTACCATTAATTTTAATCTGCAGTCTTGCCGGATACAGGACACTGAACTTGATGGCAGCAGCAATAAATTTAGCAGCCAGGAGATGATATGCCGCTCTTTTCTGTCTGGTGGCAGCAGGCAGATCTTGTGTTATGTGCAGGCGGAACCCCTCCCAGGTAATTTCTTTCAGATCTTGGACCTTAGATAGGACATACTGTTTCTCCAAATAGCTTAAAAACTTAAAAATCAGTGGCTGAGGGGGGAACCTTCAGGTGGACAGGGCCGCAAGGAGCAGTGGGCCCTCTCTATAACATATGCAGGGTTGTGTGGATAGGGTCCCGCTATTTTCAACAGTAATTTCTGTACAAACATTATAGCGTTGGCACCTTCCTCAGCTTCGGGGAGGCCGAAAATAAGGAGATTGTTCCCGTGACTTCTCCCTTTGAGATCTTCCAGTTTATCCTCCAATTTGCCAATCTTCTGGTGGAGGGTAGTCACTTCAGGGTCCAGCTGAACTTGCCAACTTTCCAGAGAGGTGGTATGGGCATCCATGTCACCCATCCGAGTATTTAGATCACAGATGTCTTTTCTCAAGGAGTGGAACTCTGCCGTAGGGGTTTCCAGAGTGTCTTTAAGAGGAGTGTGCTCTGCTATAAAGCGTTCCTCCGTTAATGGGACCGACCCAGGATTTGTGGCAGAAGGCTTCCCAGCAGAGATGGAGTGGACTTTGGATTTTTTTTATGCGTTTTCGGGGATAGGAGGAGGTGTATGCCACGGGGGGCTGCCGCATATCTGCATCCATAACGATCGAACGAGCAAAAAAACGGCTCTGATATTTCTTCAAAAGCAATTGGGGACCCTTCCAACGATAGAAGCTACAAGATGGAATCACGTAATATGAGGGAAAATGGAGAAATTAAATTATATTAGCAGGTTCAGGCGGGAGCTGTAGCTGGGAGCTCCTACTCGATCTGCAACATCACGTGACTCCTCCTACTTCAGAAAGTTCTACCTACCTACGAATACCAGCTCTGTTTAAAACATTGTTACAGTACATGACATATTACCTGGGTTTCACGTATAATCTATTTTGAATTATATATCACCATAATACATTTATTTTGCAATATTCTTTCTATAGATCAGATGTGATGTGAGAGAAGTCTACTATTTCCTCACGCACTCTTATGTTACAGACACTAGCCTGGATTTTCAAAAGTTTGGACACAGGGTCTGAATCAATATTTCTGATGCACTTGCATCATGATAAATGTGTCAGAATGTCTGCACCCTATTTTCAAATATTCTGACACATTTATGACAATTTACCCACTTTACAGCACAAAAATGACATGTACCTCATTATTATTATGATGCATGCATTAGTTTTGCCGTGCATCTTGTAACTGTCTTGATGCAATTAATGCAACTGCAACACAGTCAGGATGCATCTCTTTGAAAATCCAGCCCAATGTGTTTTTCTAACAATATGATTTTTACACAGGGACCTTGTAATGTATTACACCTACCGAGCACATTTAACTGTATAATGTAACCAACTAAATAAATAAAATAAAAAACCTACGTACATATGGGCACCATTCAGGAAGGGACAAAGGCACGTCCTTATACTGCAGTGTTAGCAGTGCGAACTCGGGGGTGAGGACCGTCATACTTCAACATGCCAGCTGCTACAGAAGGTTCAGGTACCTTTTATGCCTGTAGATCTCCTTTAAATGCATTATTGATGCAATTTTTTTGTTGTGACACAGGCAAAAGTATGTCAAAGATAGTATTGATAGTATCTTTTTATATCAACAGAGTTTATCAATGCTGTTTTTGTATCAGTACATAAAATCACATGACAATTTCTCAATGATCTTTTTTTGAAATGCTATTTTAAAATGTTATTGATTTTTGGTTGTACTTCAGCTAATTTTACTTCGAACTGTATTGATTTTAAACTTCTAACCCTTAATCTTAAACCCTTTAAGGCACTGCAGATATTTCACTCTCCCCTCCAGCAACCCACCCCATGGTTTCATATGAATGTATGCTATTTGTTCCAGCCTACAATCCTGGAAACATTTTTGACTGCATCAGAAAAATGGGAATCTGAAACACTAGGGGACTGCCATGAGGATGGAATTTCTGAAAACCCAAAGCTTTATGATAACTGGAAATGCATGATTCTGCAGTAAAGTTTGTGGAATTTGAGTTTTTCAGTAACCGTAAGCCAGTGGCCTGGCTATAACTCTGCTGCTATTATTTCCAATAGGACTTCAGTGTTCAGTGTCAATGAGTTTCAGCTTGATGGCATTTTAATGATTCCTGGAAATACACTTAAAGCTGAAAATGTAAGTGACTAGGGAAATATGGATGAATAATGCAACATCTTGAATGCAACACGTCCTGCAATGCAGTGCTTAAAATGGCATCATTTCCAGTGTGTTGCTTTATAGACATTCTGGGTAAGTGCTCCAGAATTGCAGTGATGCAGTGGACTGGCAGAAGAATGACTAAGCATTCCATCGATGAGTCTCCTGCCCCGATGCCCAGGTGCCAACACCACTTTCATTAATAAGCTTGGGCTATAGCCTTGGACTACTGTTAATAGACTATGCCATCCAGCCAGGATTAACTGTTGCTGTTCATAGCATGCAAATGCAGGCCAGCCACATGCGGTGCAACCATCAGGCCAGCCACGGTCCAACACCTGGGCACCTAGGATTCCCTGGGAGATCCCCAAGTCTAGGGGTATACCTTAATTTGTACCAGTGAAGACTGGGGTAATGGCCCAACAGTAAGTACTGTTTGGCTGGGTGTGGAGTTGGTTGGTGGACGAGTGAGCTGTGCCAAGAGCCAACAGCAACTATAGGGAGGCTATTATTGCTGGTCTGCCTAACAGTTTCCTTCCCCTTGGACCTCCTTCCTGATCCCCGATAAACCCCTTTGTTATGTGTCTGAAGTTCCTAACTCATAAGCGTATTATCTGCATAAGCACTATGTTTGTAATTCACAAAAGTGTTTATTTCTAGCAAACTGTTGACTGCATTGTGAGGAGTCGGGTAGGCTGTACCAGCGGGAACCACAGTGTGTTGGTGTTGTTTCAAGGGGCAGTGCTAGCTTGTTACCTCATTTAAATTTCCCTGGGTGGAGGCAGCACACCATTATATTACATTATGGAATCGGAAGGTTAACTACTGAATCCCGATTGGCTGAGAGTCGTGCATTATGAGAGCACAACACACAGGTAAAACAAGTCCCACCAACCAGGGAACAGTACATCTAGAATATCAATGAGCTGTTTCAGAACTCTGACATTTCAAACAGCAGCCACTTTCAGACCACTAATCAGTGCATCCCGAGGAAAAAATGGTTTGTTGTTTTGCCCCACATTAACAAGAAGGAAAAATATTTATAAAATTCACGTATGTGTCAGTGTCATATTTGTAAGATGTAAAGTAAATTTTTGGGCCATTTCATAAGCACAGTGACACACTTCAGAGTTTGTGCTTTGTGCTGTCACAATGCACACCCAGGGGCAGAAAGTAGTCTGCCTGTGGTATCGTGGGTGTGCCTTGTGACAGCACAATGCACATCTCATCATGTCTTATTGCTTACATTTCTACAGTATCATTGGATAACGAATCCCTATAGGAGGTATTGATTCCAACCCCTCTACTTTATTTGTGCTCATAAGACATGGGTAGTGTACTGACTTCTATGGTGACCTAGTATATTTAAATTGTATTTTTATATGAATTTGAAGCTTAATCTAGGTTTATTCTCTGTGTGGAGCAGCTGGAGGAAAGAGCCTGTGTATTTTACCTGAAGGAAGGTTTTTTTGTGTGTGTGAATTTTAAGCTTTAACTATATATTTTTCTGTGTAGAGCAAAAGAGTGGAGTGTTATCATGTGGCTGTGCTTAATTTGCATAATGGACTTCCAGGGGAAGGTATACTTTTATGAGGATTTGAAATATGGTTATGTTTAACTTGCATAATGATCATTCTGACCTGGGTGTTATTGTATTTAATTGACATAGCCCCTAGGCAAGGAGTAATATCCTGTTAACCAAGTCCCACGTGATATTGTTTCTTCTACTCAGGAGCAGAATTGGCCATATCTATTCTATAAATCCATTTGATGCCTATACAAATGGTACAGTCTTCATCCTGCATTTCACAGAGGCAGATCAGCACATTTCCCATGGACAGACAATGAACTCCCATGTGTAACAGCAGCAGTGCAGTGAAGTTTGTGCCATCCCATCACAGGAAATGACACAAACTCAAATTTCCACTGACTAGCATATTATCAGGCTTGCCTGAGTATTCTTGGAACAGATCAAGGCCTTTCCTGGGAAGCTGTTCTCAGTTACAAACACTGATTTAAGGGGATTCTCATGCAAGAAATGGCTGTTAAGTAGGAACTACACTAAACGTGTAAGTCATTGCTCCTGTAAAAGCTGCCTTTAAATACTGGTTCCAGTTCAATCATTGGTTCATCTCTGCTGGCCTTTTAGTAAACACAGGGGGCAGGATTTTCACAAGGATCTGCACAAGATACGTCTGCTGCTGTTTTCAGAGCAGAAATGCATCCACACTAGTTAGACCTTCTATTAGGAGGCCGAACAGTTTCTACAGTTCGCATCCAAAAATGGACATAAATATTGGGAGTTGCATCCATTTTGGATGCAATTGTGCCCATATTCTGTCACAAATTTTCACTTTTGTTGTAAATGGGCAACACCTCTAAAAATAGCAGCAGGGTTGCCTAGACACAAGTGAATGGAGGCAGAGGCAGGCACAGCATTCATTTGCATCTGTGTCCAGTCCACCTCTTTTGATCCCAGCCCATGACTGTTTCATATTGACATAATGGTGGAAAGCACCTTTTCACAATGTCTCTGTGATGCAGTTTATGCCCTTTTTTAACTTTCTGTTTATGTCCCCATCCAGTCTCCGGTAACTGCCCCCCTCAGGAGCACCAAAGGCACACCCGACCCCTGTACTCCTCCCAGCAAAAGCCATCATCCACTGAGCCCTGGCGTACACCCCAGGCAGGGAATGGGTAAGGGAACTTGCCTACAAGTTTCTGGTAGCATCAGGAGGCACCACCAGTTGCGGTGCAGTGTCTGTGGTTTCGGGTGCTGGGGCCATTTACTATGTTTCTTACAGCCCTCTAGGGTGTCAGCATGCTAGGGGAATAGTGCAAGGGAATGCATATCAGCATGCCAGCCATGCACTCGCTGACATCCTCCCTCCACTCAGCCTAATGCTGCACTACCACCTGGGGTCATCTAGGTGGCAGCACTGCAGTGAAGACAATGACCCTCTCTCCCAGGAGGACAGTGTCCAGTGGGACACTACATCCTCCCCTTTCCAGCTGGCCCTCTAATGACTGAAGCTTTTTGAGAACCTGGGTCCATGGCAGCGCAAGCAGTAGCCCTACCATTGAGCTGATGGACCAATGCAGTTGTTTCTATCCCTTTCAACCACAGAACTCTGTTGTAGGTGTGGACTGTCCTATGTCCTGTTCATCCACAGAATTCTATTGTCGGTGTGGACTGTCCTATGTCCTGTTCAACCACAGAATTCCATAGTAGAACATGAACACACTGTACCAGTAGTCTAAGAGCCTAACACAAGGATATACTGCAGACTACATCACACGGTTCCAAAATAGCCCTCACCACCACAGTGTAAATCGCAAACACCCACTGAGTCTACTTACAGGCTAGTAAAGATGGAACACTAACAAGAATGGGAACCACAACTTGAAAAACAGCTTCTACAAAATAGACAGGCTCGAGGGTAAAATTCTGTTCTACACTAGATGACTAGGTGTCAAATGCTGCAGCATTTATAAGAGTCTCCTTAGTCCAGCAATATTTCTGTCAAAGGCTACCCTGTATCAAAGCAAATTAATGAACCTGAGTGGGGAAATGAAGCATGTATTCAGCCTCTTTGATGTTAATGAAACTTTGTGGAGGCTGACATAGACGTTCCTCCACAGCCAGATAAAGCACTTAGGGGACTGAGGGTGGGAAGGAAGCCAGTCAATAAAAAATCCTTTCATCTGCTTCCAGGAGACAAAGAGGCAGCACAGGTTATGATGAACATTCTAAACCTATACTCGCTACAAACAAATGTACACAAGGTACTGTAATCGTGTGCTTATAGCTGTGATGTATGAAGGAAGAAACAGATCTGGATTCACGTAACAACGGCAGCCTTTTCAGCCATTATGAAGAGACTGTGTGTAGGTGTATATTTGGTTCAAACTGCCTACAAAGCTCCAGGACATAAGGGCAAATGATGTTTCACATAGCATATAGGAAGGAAGATCATTTATCCTCATATACTCTGTCTGCATGATAGTAAGTAGTCTGTAAAGTTTATTTCCATATCAGTGAAATATTCCGTGTCACCTTTCTGTGTTTGGCATTCATAATGCAGGTTTGACAAATACTCTTGTAAGAATACATACTACATAACTCCTGGACAGAAACCAGGCATACAGTGCACGTATATTATAATGAAGACAAGCAGCATTTATTGTCCATGCTCCGGTCTTTTTTTTTCCAGGGCTCTCTAGTACATACAGATAAATCAAAATCAAGCTGAAGTGTCACTTCTGCAAGATAAGGGGAACACTGACAAGCAAGACAAGTTCTGTATACATGACACCTAATGCTTGCAGATGGAGTCAAAGGGAGAATATCAAGACTTGACATGCTGAATAATGTAACCAAAGATGATATATTAAAAAAGACGGTTTTGACATTGAACTATGCACAAACAGTATAATACCAAAGAGCATAGACACTGGAGTGTTTACAAGGGCCTGTCTCTCACTCTTTCATGTAAAGTCCATTTGGTACACAAAGAGAATCGTGTTGCGTCAGTTAATACATACATCCGTGGCAGCTCACACGATATACAATGTGGACTGATATAAAAGGAGTTCTGGGCAATTCAGACTATGCCTTCTACAGAAAACTTTTACTTGCAGCTTAGTATTCCTCATCTATTTTGAACAAATAGAATATCAGATAGCAAACCATATGTTCAGGGCTCCATGTATAATTCCTGTGAGGGATTCCGATGACATCATAAACCCCGAGAGTGAAGCTCGAGAGGTCCGCGATGTGACCTAAATTCTGAGATGACATCTTTATACCTGAACTAGACAGTCTGCTATTTTTGTTAATAATTTTTATTTATTTATGGAGAATCCATTTTTGGCATTTAAAGAGAAATTAATTCATTAAAACCCTTCCAACTTCTTCTGTCCTCACTTCCTTACTAGACATCATTTTGAATCAATCCCCCCAAAATCATAAATCGGCCATGGATACCAGAATAATTGGAAAACAAATCCCCCACTCCCTGCTGTCCAGGTCAGCACATCCTACCCACCAAAATCCAGTGTTTAGTTTATTGTAATATATGGATTTTTAAAATAATACCCCCGAAAAGCATGTAAAAAAAAATCCTATAATAGGTTAGTCAGTCCTGTAATACCATTCTTCCAGTTCTTGTAATACTATACTTCCGGCCCAATAATATTATACTTTCGGTCCTCGCAATAGTATTGTTCGGACCTAATGTCTGAAGCATGTTTTTTTTTTTTTTTTTACTTACTGAGAGAAAGAAGCAGCAGCAGCAGGGAGGGGGCGGCACACGACGAGTGCACAGTAAGGAGTGAGGAGCATGGAATCCACAGTTAAGAACTCATCAGCATCTCGCATCCATACACTACAAAAAATAACAATAGGTTCCAGTGAATCACTCGGCTGTAATTCCATCTCAAGGTTCTGGAGACATGGGAACCTCTCGAGCTTCACTCTCGAGGTTACCTATGTCCCCAGAACCTCTGGATGGAATTACAGTCTTGTAATTCGCTGTAACCTATCTATTATTCTATTTATTTACCTGCAACTTTGTGACCTGGACATGTAATAGGCTCCTGCACATATACCCTTCGAACCGATGAGTGTGACACAGTTCAAAGGACACACCCACAAGACACTATAAAGCACCAGCTCTCTAACAATGCAGCAAAGATGCTGAGACAGGTAACTAGTTTAAAAGTCCGGTTTTGGTGGGTGAGATGTGCTAAGCTGTGTGGTAGCAGTGAGGGATTTAGAATTCAAATGTGGCAGAACCACAGCATTTCACACTTTGAACGATGAGATGTCAGAGCAATGGGATTAAGACTTTCTGATGTTGGAATAATGGGATTATTAGTTCTATAGGTCACAGAGTCCCTGTGGTAAGAAGGGACCATACATATAAACACACACACACATACATATGTATCAATTTCATGGTGATTTGCATATGTTTTGCATCATGGGGGTATGTGTGATTTTGTGTATATATATATATATATATATATATATATATATATATATTACTTGGTTACTTGGTATTGAAGGCAAAAGAAGGCCAAGGCCCATCAAGATTGTCCCCCACATAGTGGGATATTGTTTCCCAAGATAATTTCATCAAAAGAACCAGTTGTCCAATTGATTTTTAAAGATAGATATATTCGAACAGTCCACTAAATGTTGTGGTAGTTTATTCCACAATTTAGACGCCCTAATAGAAAAAAAGTTTTGTCTTTTATTTGTTCTTGCCCTTCCGATACTTAACTGTTTATTGTGTAGTCTTGATACAATCTTCCTTGTTGCATAAGAAATGCCACATGAATCCATTAAGATTGGGGACCGAATAATCTTAAACAACTGAAGATCACCTCTTTCCCTTCTTTGTTCGAGTGAATAGAGGCCCGTTTTTTCTAGTCTTATTTCATAGTTTAAGTGAGATAGATAAGGAATAATTTTTGTTGCCCTGTGTTGTATTTGTTCAATCATTTTTATGTCAGCAGATAAATAAGGGCTCCAAAAAGGAGACCCATAGTCCATATATGGCCGAATATGGGATCTATATAAGGTGATTATACATTGCTCAGTTTTAGAAATAAAAGTGTCATTTATTCGTCTAAGTAAAGAATTAGCAATATTAGCTACTTTATTACAGTGATCTGTTGATGACAGTTTGCAATTTACTAGAATTCACAAATCTTTTTCACTGAAGGCTGATTTGATATTTATATTATTAAGTATATATGTCTGTTTGGGGTTATTTTTGCCCATGTGTAATACCGAGCATTTGTTTTCATTAAAGCACGTTTTATTTGCTATTGCCCACTTTTCAATGGTAGTTAAGTCTTGCTTAAGTATTTTTTGATTTGCTGGATTATCTACCCTACCTCCTAGTTTTGTGTCATCAGCAAATTTGATAATAATATTTGTTGATTTTATAATCATATCGCTGATAAATAAATTAAACAAGGTGGGTCCCAGGACTGAGCCCTGGAGGACACCACTAGTCACTCCTCCACTCTTTGCAAAAAACTTCATTAATGCACTAGTTAGGGTTGAAGCAACAAAAGTAGGGAAATGTAGCGTTGGGATTTCCAACCCTAACACCCCACCCCCACCCACCAGACAGCAACAGGAAAAAACATTACTGTTTCACCTCTCCTGAGTCTTTGGTAATCAGGCATGGGGTGTGCCTTGAGGTTGTTAGCCCTAACGCTTACCCCATTCAACCATAAAACAAGGTGAGATGTGTAAAAGATATGAGAATGTGGTGAGCGTTAGGGCTGACAACCCCAAGCAGCCCCACAAAGCAGCTGTTCAATCTCACCTTGTCTGCCACGCCCTTTTTGCTGCAGGTACAAGAGGACGAGCCTGATAGAGCCTCAGTGCTGTCAGTCTGCATTGGTAGATGAACCGCGAAATGCTGAAGCCTCAGTAAGTGTGCTGTTTCTCTACTCTTTGAAGTGCCAACATTTAAAAATGCTAGGCATCAAACAGCAAAGCTTAGACAGCAATTAAGAGACCAAAGTGTTTGGTTTCTCCAGTAACCTCTGTAAGTTTGAGTTACAATATTACTTCAGAAGTACATGTCAAGATATAAGATGCATTTTAATCCAACAAGTAAAAGGAGAAGTAGTAAGCCTAACGCTCTTCAGTTACATATATTTAAAACTTATAGAGAGAATAACATTTATGAAGGCTCAGATTGACAAGTTATTATAGGGTTTTTCTCAAATGGCTCTTACAATGTTCTTTTAGCTCTCCAAGCTGCTACAATTAATAGTGTGATTAGTAAAAATATTTAGCAACAACAGTGAATAACATAAACAGGTTCTCAAATGCCATAAAAGTTCCTGATGCTAGTCACTTAGCAAAACTTCACATAACTTCCAAAGATTAAGTCATTTTAACCATTAAGATGTATTACACTGGTGTGTGTAACTTTGTAACCTGTACAAGTCTTACAAGGACTTATGAAAGCTGTTATTTAAAATTTTAAATTACAATCATAATTCACAGCAAAATTTCATTAATTGGTGTGAGGTCAAAGTGGAAGATGTGCATTAAGAAACTTTTAATTAATGTATATGCAAATTTAGAAGTGTGTAATAAGCTAGAGCACTAGAGTATTTAGCCTGATTGTCTACGGTTTGCTGTTTCCAGACAGATGTGCTTATGAATTTAATAGAAGGTAACTGTGTGACTTTTTTAATATTATAAAATGGCAAGAAAAAATCTAGAAATCTCATTGGCCAAAAGACATCAGCTGACTGTACATTAAATCTCTATATACACACAGTCATCCTGGTCCTAAACCACATTACACAATGAGCAAATCAGTCCTCCTACTACGAGAACTATCTTCCATCAGTCCCTCTTAACCAGAACTGATCTTCCATCACAAATATGGCTGCTATCTTTACATTGTAAAAACCTTCAACTGGGCCCTAAAAATAAAATTACCGTAAATGAAACAAATTAATTAAATGTTGTTTCCCTGATCATCACACTCTCCATACACACATAAACAAATTAGAAACATTAAGTACTGTTTATAGTCTTCCTTACAACTGTTTCTTTACTAACATTGAAAAATCCCCCTTCTGTCTTTACCTGTTCATCAGGGAAATCTATTCTGCTTTCCCTGACAGTGAAATAATTGAGTCACCTGCTCTAAAACAGGCATTTGTTGTCTGTGTGTACAGTATGTTAGGAGAGTAAAATTCTACCAGCAGAACTGAGCAGAATTTTGAATCCCTGTATTCCATGGTAAACATTCTATGTCTTGAATGAGGGGGATAACAGAAAAAATAAAACAGGATGAAGAAAGTAGGCAATACAGTAATACTTTATAAACAAAGAGAAAAGGTGAGAAAACACAGTTACATAAGTAGAGGCACACCCAAACTGCACAAATAATACATTGATGCCCCTCCAACTCACTGGTTTTGCATTTTTCAGTTAGTTGCTATTCAATCAATTTTACCACTCCTCTACCCAAGTCTGGGGACTATCTTTCACCATATTTAAATAAAATAACATACTGTAATTAAATCTTTAATAATGTATCCAGAGTTTTGTTTAATTGTTATAGAAATAGCTGTTACCCATTTTATAAGAGTAATAAGACACTTCAGGGTGTGGGCTGTTGATTGATAAGAGCACTACCCAGCTACTGTAGTCACCCGGTGCAAGCGCCTCGTGCCTAATAACACACCTGGGGCATGCTCTTATCAATCAACAACCCCACACCCTGTTGTGTCTTATTGCTTTCATATACCATAGGTTATAAATAAATAATACTTACTAAATGTAAGGCTTACAGTATACAGGGCAACCTTTTCAGGATCGAGAGTCACATGTCTACCTGCCATGACCATGACATGTCTGATCACAAGATAAAGCCATATAAATGTATGCGTAGCAGATTTCCTTTGCAATGCATACTTTTGCTTAGATTCATCCCACAATGCTATCTAAATAAGGTGTGTGTCAATTAATTGGAACACTACTCAAAGAAAAACACTGAAAAAATGCAACTTCTCAGTTGTTTTCAACAACAGTGATGCATTTATCATCCCACACAAATGTGCCAAAGTTTCAGCTAGCTGAATACACAAGCGTACAAATTGCAGTGTAGTAGTGTACTCCACCAGACTGCTCTGCAAGGACAACACTTCTATCTCTTGTGATACGGACTGTCATGCTAGGTACGCAGTTTGTGCAAACACTGAGAAATGCTCCAAACACTGACAAATGCTTCAATGGATAGCTTCTTCTCCAAATCCTCTCTGAGAAAATTTATAAAGTTTTAGCCCTGATTCTGTTGCTGTGAGAGCAAATGTTTAGTAACTCAGGCTGAATTTCTAATACATGCATGCAACAGAATGACTACAAATGCCAGCAGTGCTGAACTGTATTCTTGTAAAGTTTGATCCATGGATTCATAAAGCACAAGAGAAACAGTAAGCTGACCTAATATCACCAGCACAGTGCACAAGAATCCATATTCCACAAAACGTTCTTTGCATGTTCCTTCATAGTCTTATACAGACAAAAGCAGGTCTTAAATCTTCCATACAGGAGCTTTTTTTACCTTATTCCTTGCAGTCTATAAGCAAGTATGGACCATTTTGAAAACTGTATCCTTCATAACCCCCCATTTGTGAAACTTTTGCCTCTACAAAGCAGCTGCTGGGCTCTGGTGAAGCTGGCAAGATGCAAGCCATGAAGTTAAAGCAATGTTCTTTTGGCCCAGTTTATTTCCTAGTGCAAAAAAGGCTTTCCCCATGCATCTCTTTCGTATCTATTGGCATATGTAGAATGTTTGATTGTGAAATACCCCTGGAATTTGACTTTTTTTGCAGACTTTCCCTGCCAATCACGTGGGCATTCATCCTTCCCTGTTGATGAAAACAAAAGCACCCGGTCTTCTAGAAATGTTATGTTCCCATCTATGATTTTTTCTCTTTTTTGCTAGATGCCCCGTTTTATTTTAAAATGAAAGGCTGATTCACCGGTACCAGTGCCACCTTGAGAAAGCTTTGTTTACTATTTCTTGCAGTTGTAGGACCTTGGATGCTAACCTTGGATAACCTGACTCAGTCCTACTTCCATCTCCACAGCCTCCTATCCTGCCTGAGGGACCACTGCCTTCCTCATGCTCTTACTTCTACATAGCATCCTGAAGTAACTGTGACTGTATCCTTTACCCTACCCTACCCACTGGGACAACTGATGTGGGCACAGATCCCACTATGTGTGGCAATCCCAGTAAAGTGTATAGAGTGTTCAGAATCCATTACGGGACAGTGATTGGTGACAAAAGAACTATTTGGATCATTCTGTATGGTGAAGGGTAAGACTCCATGGGCCGGATTTTCAAAGGACACTTAGATCCATGCAAGCTGCGTCAAACAACCAGCTTGAGTCAGATCTAGGTGCGCCAAATACTGTGTGCCATATTTTGTAAGAAAAGTGCTCTCTGTGACAAAGTCCCCCAAACTGATGCAAGAGGTCCACTGCATTAACAAAATGGCGTAAGGGATGAGAATGACGCAAGCTGCACCCAAATAAATGGTGCAAATTGAGTCAAAAATGGTGCAAGTTGAGTCAAAAAAATGACTCAAGGAACAAAAATAACACAAACTGAGTAAAAAAATGGTGCTAGCTGAATAAATAAAAATGGTTCAAGTTGAGTAAAAAGTGGCACAAAGGACAACAATGATGCAAGCTAAGTTAAAAAAAACAAACAAAAAAAAAACGGCAGATGAAATGGCCAAAAGTAAGTCTCCAAAATGTTCAAAATGGCAGATGAAATGGCCAAAAGTAAGCCCCCAAAATGTTCTAAACTAGTCCTGCAGGAGAATACTGGCCCTTAATAGTAGCATAATCAGGTCTGACCACCTGCAGTGGGTCTCTTTATGTGCTCTAGTGTCCCTTAGACCAGCTCTGGCTGGTCAAACAGCGATACGCATCTTAGGCACAAGGACAGGACTGGCATTCTTTGAAAATCCCAAATAAGGGGATGGTGCATATCATCGGTGATGCAGGCATCCCTTCCGGTATGGCGCAGGCATATTTTTGGTGTAAGCCACTCTGGTGCATGCAGACCTGTTTTTGACACAAGCATCATTTGAAAATCAGACTTGGTGCAAGGTTTGACGCATCCTGCTTCTTGCGTCAGTTGTTTTTGATGCAAGCACCCTGCGTCATTCTCTGGCCTTTGAAAATGTGGCCCCATGTGTCCCTCCCACTTAGGGCACACATATCTTAGTCAGGCAAGGGTGACTGGGCATGCTTGTCTGCCAGGTCCAGCCTGCTCTACATCAGCACACCTAACTGGATGTCTGGTGTGTCTGTATTACGTGGCAGGCATCACAAGCCCCCCTAACATCTGACATATCCGGAACTGCAGATCCCTGCCAAAATGGTCCCTCTCCTTGCACAACCATAGAGCATGTGTACAGAGCTGGGAGGCATCCAGACTTGATTTTTGTCACTGACTTTGTCTTTTGATGTGCAATCAAAGAGTAGCTACCCGTCGCCACAGCACGCCGCAATGCTGAACGATCGAGGTAGCAGATGCGAGGGGTAGCGAGAAGCCGTCGGGGCACTTAAAAACATTTATTTGTCTTCTGCACTTGTTTTCGCCGCTGAGCTTTTCCAAATTCCAGTGGCCCAATAGTGCTCGGAGGCGAATCGAAGCCCAACTTTTCGATTAAAGTACGGGTGTTCCCCGATGACGTACGGCACGCCACGCTTTGTTTGTCCTCAATCAGGTCCACTAGCTTGTGAGAGGCGTGTCTAGTAAGGGCGGGCCAGGTGGGCTCTTTAAATTCCCCTGTGGGTAATGCTTCCTCATTTCAGAGGAGCTTTGGCCGCTGCTGAACTTGCTGTTTGTCTTGTCATCAGAAGCTGTACTACTACCGCCGCCGGTGCCGTAAAGCGAATCCTGCACTGCACTTGAGGCTTGAGCTGAGAGACGCAGATAGCAACCACCGAGATAGAAGATTGTAGGAACCGCCGGCGCTGACACTCAGTTCGCCTCGCCTGACCTCAAACGGGTAAGCTAGCTGTAACGGCCTGCCCTACTATTCCAGTCGCCAAGAAAGAGGAGAGGAATTTTGACACCAGCAGCACCTGAGCCTGACTGTGAAAAAATCATCTGTTACCAGGACAGGTATGTTTTTAGTGGGTATTGAGACAGCCTGGAAATGTTTAATGCAGCCAATATATGGTTGGTGGCTCTCTGTTTGGGGCTATACAAATGCATAAGTCCCACCAGTTCCTGTCATACTCTCCTATTGTTGATTTTTTGTTTAGAAAGGAATGGTAGCTCATCATGGCACTTAAATATGTTGAGTCTCCACAGCAGTCAGCTTTATAAATGTAATGCTAAGCTACTGTTAAAATGTTTAGTCCTTCTTATTGCTATGTTCTGTACCCTGAGACCTTAGGAAGATTGGACTGATTTCTGAAGCCTCAATGTGTGTGCATCTTAATTCAAGACCCCTTTTTTCCCTTTAAAAGGACAGGGTTAGCAATCTTGAGTGGTTGCAATTACACAAATTGTTTATCTTGGTTGCCTGTAGCCACATTCTCTTAGGATAGTAATAACTACACTGGTAAACTGACATAAGGGGAAGATAGGAGGCAAGAAAGAAGCACATAGGGACATTTACTCACATTTTGACTTCTCTCTGGTTAAAGAGAAAGTGCACTGGAGAAACCTAGTATTCTGGCACTGTGGGAGGGACCAGGGTGAGGCTGACTTGGATCCCTCTGACTTCCCGGTCATATAATGGGACATCAAGATCAAGATCAGTCTGTTTGCTGGTGATACCAAGGTAGGCGCGTGGTGGATGACCTAGGGGATGGCTTGGGTTACAGGATGATCTGGCAAAGCTTGAAACCTGGCAACTGTGGGTTTAATGCCAAAAGTGCAAGGTGCTGCATTTTGGGATGGGTAATCCAAGAAGGAGTTACCCACTGGGGGAGTGCAGCTAGTCCAGACGGAGGAGGAGAAGGATCTGGGGGTGCTCATTACAGGGTCAATAAACAACACGGCACAATGTAGGAAGGCAGCTGCAAAGGCCAACAAAATGCTGGGTTGTATTGCAAGGGGTATATCCTTGAGGAGGGAGGAGGTGATTCTGCCACTGTTTAGGTCATTAGTTAGACTGCACCTGGAGTAATGTGTGCAGTACTAGCGCCCGTATCTGAAGAGGGACATTGAGTTACTGGAGGGGGTGCAGCGCAGGGCGACAAAGATGACCAAGGGGCTGGGGACTTATCATACGAGAGGAGGTTGAGGAGTTGAACATATACTCACTGGAGGAGAGGAGGGACAGGGGTGACAACATGATTGAAACCTTAAATACATGAAAGGAATAAACAAGACTGGTATGGAGGGGCTGTTCAAAGTAAGGAGGGAGGGCCACCAGGGCCATGATATGAGACTGGAGCGAGGAAGGTTCAGGAGGGAGATGAGGAGACTGTTTAACAGAGGGTTGTGGCTGGGTGGAATACGTTAGCTGCAGAAGGTATCAGAACAGTGGACTGCTTCAAAGGGGTGGTGACAGGACAAGGGAGGGTTAATGAAGGGAAGGGTGGAAGTGAGGGACAGCTGCAGAACAGGTGCTAGCTGCCCATTCGGAAAGTACACTTGATAGACCTCTAGGCCTTTATCTGCGTGCAAATTTCATATGTTCATATCCTACAGAGATGGGAACCGTGGCAACTGGTAAAGTGTTGAGTAACAACAGGGAGATGGTTGGTTGATCTCATAAAGGTTCATAATTGGAAGGAGCAGGGCTTATATCTTTAGAGACCAGCAAGGGGTTCCACTGGGGGCTCCAGTTCACGGATTTTGTGTGACCCCTACCAGAGGGACTTGAAGAGGGATGTGTGTGGGGGGGTTTATCAATGAGAGCTCTGTACTAAGGTCGGACAAGAATGGGTGGTGGGACCCTAATTGACAATACCTTAGGAGCCCGTCAATAAAGAACCAAGGATGATATTCCTGGACTCTGAGCCGACCTAAGCAATGTTCGTGTGTACAGGATGTTTATTCTGTATGGTTTTAATAGGAGAGAGTGTAATTTGGTTAGTAATTTTATCCCTGGGGAAAAAGTGATTACCTAAAGGATCTTCAACCTAAGACACCAAATTTTAATGTTTTGGACATCCTCATTAATTTACTTAAATGCTTGGGAGATGGGAGTTAGCCTCAAGAGACAACCCCAGTTCTTATGGCTGTCCCCATTCCTGTTTTCAGGGTGACCCACAGTTCTTCTGGCTCCTTATGTGTATTCTGACTTTCAGTAGCTTTGATATTGTCATTGACATACAGGGCACCTCCCCCCTTTTTGCACTCTCGGTCTCTTCTGAACAATACATAGCCAGGTACTGAAGTCTCCCAAGTGTGGTTACTGGTAAACCACATCTCAGTAATTGCTACTATGTCCAGTTTAGCCTGACATTATTGCCTGCAGGTCTGGGATCTTATTTCCACGCCTGTGAGCATTTGTGTACATGATTTTCCATTGGCCAGATTTTGGTGTGTTAGTTGTTGGGGACGCTTGTATTACCCCTGTGCGCCGAGATGGGGAGACAAACCTTTTTTTCTTACCTGGTGATGCAAATGAATTGCAAACATGCTGAATCCCTGTTTGACCAGTAGCTGAGGGAGGAGAGGTGTTCATCCCATTTGATGTATCTGGTGCTGCACCCTCCCTCTCCCGCCTGTTTGAAGCCCTGTGCTGTATTTATTTAATGCTTACAATCGTGCACTGCAGATCGGTGTGGTGGCGTGCACCGCCACAGAAGCAATGAAATGTACTATAAACTGCAGATCACCACTGGGGACCCGGTGATGGGGGCGGAGCGATGTCAAATGTCAAAAGCACCTGCAAGGCCACCTTTTCAATCCTGACTCCTAGTATTGAATTTCAACAGCTGCTGAGTGGACATGGAGAAATCGGATTTGGAGCATTCTGACTGATTGCAAGATGTGTGGGGAGCGAGAGACGTTGGTGGAGGACATACATATATTAGAAGTGTGTTCTTTCTCTGCTGTAGTTTTAGCTCATAAGAGGGATATAATCATGGAACTATTGGTCAATGTTTAAAATGCACTCTGCAGAAATGTGTGCATTGGGAACTGTTTTTCTGAGTGGTGTGCTTCCCCACCTAATAAAGGTTTGATAGTGGTTGTATGTTTTTCTTTATGTAGTGTTACTGTTCCTTGGTCCTGAATGAGCACTTGATGCCTAATAGTAATACCTAAAGTAACCTGCTGCTATTAATGCTGTTAGAATAAGTGCTGGTCACAAGAAGGGTTATTGGAACCCATAGCAGTCACGTGTAGGCAAAGGACCTTTGTCCCACAGGTAGCAAGCAGTGTACCTTAAAAATCTGGCTTGTAGAGCTTCTGATACAGTAACAGTTTGATAGCAGAGGTAATAAGTTTTTGCACTCTGAGGGTCTTTTGCCTACGCTTGTTTTGGGCAGTAATATGTTTGGTACATGAGTATCTTTGGATTGAAGTCAGTTAGTTGATGGAAAGAGGGTAAGTTCTGAGCCTATCAGGAGCTGGAAAATGGCATAATTAGTCTTGTAATTCATAATTAACTTGTGCATATGGAACCATCTTTTTATGACTATGAAATTACTCTGTAGCCTGGATTCAAGAACCTTATGGTCTGGATCACTGGTAAACAAGATGGCATCATCAGCATATAAAAGGATGTGACCCTAACCGGAGCTAATCCTGTGAGACGCGACTCCCCAATTGTGCTTCTCAGCCATGTCTTCGACGTTGTGGTCGGCATTAAAGTGCCTCAAGGGTATAAAGCAGTGCAGGGGAGACGCTGTGCAATGTTGCTGCTGGACAGACAAGTCTGGACTCTGAGATGTAGTCGAATGGTCAGCAGGGTGACTCGAGTGCTGAGGACATGCCGGTCATAGTGCTACAGTGAATAATACAGCTGTTGCACATCAGAGTGCAGGCAGTAGCTGTCCCATTAGGAAAACACAGTTGTGATCCTGCAGTAACCATCCATGTGGAAGGAACTAGTTGGTCTCTAACAGATCTGGAGCTGTATGCTCTGTTACAGAGCAGTTGCTTGCACAGGCCTGAGCTGTCTAGGTGTTCTCGGATTTAAACAGTAACTTTATGCTACTTGAAATCATACAGCCCTGGTATTGTTTCCGCTCGTTTATTCTACTTTGGATGGCCCTGTCAACTCTATCTGTACAGGGAAGCAGTTTTTCAATTGCAAATGGCACATTCTAATTCTATTTTCTATTTTAAGGTGCCATCTACGAGGTTGGGTACTAGGGGCATAAGCTGCGCGGTGTCTGGGGAAAGGTGCTACACAGAACAATGGAGTCCATTAAGAGAAAGCAGCCATCTGGGTCCCAGGTGCGAAAGGCCAAATGGGCCAGAATGGAAGAAATGCACAAATGTCTCGGCAGATGCAGTCCTTCATCATCCGGACGACATCCACTGCAGGGTAAGCTTTTTGATGGTACCGATTCATCCACTTGTGTGTAAACAAATATCTAGTGTCAGTTTACAAATTTATTTACTTATTGTTTTAGTGGTAACAATGCAGCTACACCACAGATGCAGGAAGACTTGACACAAGAACCTGTGCAGATTCCAAATGCATCTGCCACTGAAACCAAGCCACCACGGAATCCCAGACCTACAACCTGCATCCCAAGAACCTGATGAGGCTGACCTGCACTCTGTGATGGAGCCTGTTGAGGCCGACATTGTGCCACTGACAGATGTGCAGATACCTACTCTTGTTGGCGAGTTGGAGCTGAACCAGCCAGACACTGAAGACCTTGGCTGTTTGGATCGTGGCCACCTAACTGATGCACAGAAGAAATGCATCCTTGGAATGCAGTGGCAACCACCATCTGGATTTCAGTTTCCTTCCGCCAATGGGTTCTGAAATTGCCAATCAACGCAAGGAGATTCAATCCACAATACCTGCAAACATACACATTTGCAAGATATTCAAAGTCTTTAGATGGTGTGTTTTGTGCCCATTGTTTTGTGTTTAGTACCACAAGTGGCACTGTGTTGATATCCACGCCAATGAGGGATTGGTCAAACAGCAAGAAAACCCTTGAGAGGCACAGCAAATGTAAGAACACTTGAATGCCACTGCTAAAACAGATGGTTTTCTTTCTGTCTGGATGGCAAGCTGGTGACTGCCTACCAGTCTCTAACTGACCAAAATACAAGGGTGTCCCAGCAGACCAACCGCTTCCTGCGCCGGATTGTGAAAATAATCTTGTTCTGTGGAAGAAACAACATTGCCCTGCGAGGAAAATATGCAGATGGAGGAAACTTCCAGGAACTATTACAGTACACAGCAGAACTGGACCAAGAATTGCAAGATCACCTGAGACTAGCTCCCAGAAATGCAGTCTACACATCTCCTCAAATCCAGAACGAGCTGATCCAGCTTATGGGCCTGCAACTGCAGCGAAAAATCTTACAAAAAGTCAAAGAAGCTAAATGGTTCAGCCTAATTGCAGATGGTACAACTGATGTATCAACCAAGGAACAGATATCCTTATGCTCGCCACGCCCACCACAACACCATAGGCTTACACTGACATATGTGAAGATTTTGTAGAGTTCACGGAAGGCTTCACAACACAGGTCGAGGACTGGCAGATCTTCTTTATGCGACGCCTGTCTGCCTGGGGCATTGACGCCAACATGATGAGAGGGCAAGGATATGACAAGGGCAGTAATATGAGTGGTAGATTTAATGGGGTCCAAGTAAACATTAAGGCTGTTGTGCCAGAAGCCTTATATACAGTCTGCAAAGCACACAGCCTCAATACTGCAATTGTTCACTCCTGCTCCATGAGGCAAGTATCAAACATGTTTGACACTACAAAAAATTATTGCCTCATTAAAGGCATCCGCCAAACGGAATAATATTTTCCTTACAGAACTGAAGGAATTTCAACATCCCAACGATTATGATGACCCCAGATCACATCAGAAGTATTCTGCAGCAGGCAACACAAGATGGATGAGCCAGGCTGACTGTTTGTCAAGGTTTAAGGAGAAATACTTGGTGGTTTGTAGCACACTGGAGAAGATGTCAGAATTTGAGGATGATGCTGAACGGTTTTTTATTCCATCACCAAATTTGATTTTATCGTGACCCTGAGCTGTGTTGATCACATTATGGCCTTGACAAAACCCTTGCACCTTTATTTACAGCGTGTGGACATAGACCTCATTCAAGCATCCGAGGAGGCTGCTACTTTGTGGGAAGTATTGAGGGGCATGAGGGAGTCCTCTGAAGCTCATTTTGGGGAACTGTACACAGACATCATGTCACTGGCAGCCTCAGTGTGCACTGATGAATCTGTTCCCCGCACCTGTGGAAGACAAACGCAATGCAGCAACATCAGTGCCACTAGCCCTAAGGAATATTACAGGCTTAACATCTTTATCCCATTTCTGGATCATGTCATTTCTGAGCTACAAGAGCAGCTTATTGAGTGTCGCCTCGCCTTGCTCAGTACCTTGTCCCACAAAAGTTACATTTACAATGCATGAGGAGCAAGTGTTGAGCCTATAATGCATACAAGGTGGATTTGGGCAGCATGGCAGAATTTAGGATGGAGCTTGTAAGATGGCGGCAAAGTGGGTGAATATTCCAGTGAAACAGAGGCCAGAATCTCTAATTACAACATTGCAGCACCTAAACTCGCACTGTATCCGAACATCAATGCTGCATTATCCATCTTGGCAACCATGCCAGTAAGTGTAGCAACTGCAGAGAGGTCTTTCAGTGCACTGCGACGGTTGAAGACATGGCTGAGAAGCACAATTGGGGAGTCGCGTCTCACAGGATTAGCTCTGCTGCACATCCACAGGGATATGGAAATTGATGTGGAACAATTGTTGAAGGACTTTGACCCATGCCAGGACAGGCGCTTTTCTAAAAGATGACCCCTGCTGTGTCTGTTTGTAAGGCAATAAGTGTGTCTGGTGTGGGTGGGTGTGTCTGGTGTGTGGGTGTCAAGTTTACTGCAGTGAGTTGTGAGGAATGCAAAGTGGGTAAATGTTCAGTAAAGTGGATCTGACTCCCAAATCAGAGTGTGAATGGTCCTCTGTGGGACTGGCTACCTTGTCGTGGTACAGAGGCTTGACACAATTGAGAAATTTAACTAAAACCCAGTCTTGGTCTGACTGAGTGAGTGCATTTCATCTTTACATTGTCGGACAGAGATGCTGCAAATGATGTGAGCAGGGCGGCATGGAAAAGCGGTGGAGAGGTGGGCAGGGCATGGAAAAGTGTTTGTGGCAGGCAGTTAAGACGATAGTGGCTTGGGGTAGTAAAGGGGCAGACCGAGAGGGGCACGAGTAGTAAAGGGGCGGCTTGGTGTACAAAACTGAAATGTCTGGCTACACCCCTGTGTGCAATACTCCAAGCTTTGGCACCAACCTGGGTTGCCATCATGGTAAGCAGTAACACAATCCATTAGGTCATCAGGCAGACATGGGGCAAACTGGCCGAGGTCTATAACACAGATTATAATATTGATACTGGCCTTTAATATGGCAGACACTGAATTGCTGATTGCTTCCCATATGTAACTGTGTTTGACTGCCTCATACTGTTCCAGCATCAAGGACATCAGTGTCTGTGTGATATTGCATGACCTTTTAAGGGTACAGGTATATGTAATATCACATATACGCTGATCCTACAGAAACTAAATGCCAGAAAAGCAGCATTCAGTGTTCCAAAATACTTCATTATGGAGCAAAGTAGCAGAGATGCTAAAAAGCTTAAATATTGGACTGCTGAGGTTTGAGGAGCTGCAGAGCCTCATGAACATAGACAAAGACTCACATGTGGATCCCAAGCCTCACGTTGCAGACCTTTGGTATAGAAGACAACTGTAACTTTTGTAGGAAAGAAAAAGGAAAAGATTTAGCAAGTGCTTGTGAACTGTAGTCAGGCCTCTGAAGCTGGTTAACAAATGGAAGTAGCACGGTTAGTGCACCTAAGAGATTGGTATGTGATGTAGTGGCTAGCAGTACTCACCTGTAACCATAGTTCTAGGAGTAGTATATAGTGCACATCCATACTTTGGCGGTCTTCTTTCCCTTTATAAGTTCTGCTGGAACGTCTTCAACTAAGCTCTTTCCACCCACCTTGGTGGTATTCTCCTTGGCTCCTCCCTGTGACATTAGATCTTGCATGGTGGAAGCAAGGATCTGTGTGCCACTTGTCAGGGAAGGTCGGGTGGGTTGTGTGGATGTGCACCACATACCACTTCTAGAACTATGGTTACAGGTGAGTAACCCTCATTTCTAGGGACATGGATATGGTACACTAGCCACACTTTGGCAGACTCCTAGCAGTTCTCTGGGAGGAGGGGGCAAGGCACACTCCTATGTAGGAAAGAGGGAGCACAGAACAGAGGCCCCAAAACCAGCATCCCGGCATGACTCAAGGCCGATGCATTACTGTGTGCAGACTTCCAGGTAGCATCTCTACAGATCTTCTAGACAGGGACATCCCTGGAAGCAGCCACCGAGGCAGCAGTGTGTCTAGTAGAATCAGCCCTTAGCCAAATGGGAGGCTCCCTTCCAGTCAGTCAACCTATAGCAGAGGTTGATGCAGGATACAAACCACCTGCCAGTCTTCCACTTAGCTTAGTCTTCCAGGTGTAGATTCAGCACAGGAGACAAAGAGCTGGTAAACCTCTCCCTGAGCTCCAGCCATGTGCTCTGTGCAATAAGTGAGCACTCACTGCAGGATCAACGCGTGGAGCCTGTGCTCAGCCTCCGAGGTTGGATCGGTGAAGTTCAACGGGAGATTGATCACTTGGTGGAGGTGAAAGTCTGAAACAATATTCGGAAGGAATTTCGGGCTGTGGCATAGGACAACCATGTCCTTGTGAAAAACCAAGTATACAGACTCCACAGAGAGCACCTGGAGCTCACTGATCCTTCTGGCGGACGTAGCAGCCACCAAGAAGATGGTCTTCCATGACAGGTGGCTATCTCACACCTGTACACAGGTTGGAATGGCTTACCTAGGAGCATTGCCAGTACCAGCAACAAGTCCCATAGTGGTAGTGACTCATGCTTCAGCAGGGGCAAGTGGTCAGTGCCCTTAAAAAAGTGCTGACCATCTTTTCCTGCACCACTGTCAGCATACCAGCCCATGCCCGATACAAAGAGATAGCTGCCAAGAACACCTTGAAGGCTGTTGACCTCAGGTCTGACTGAGAGAGGGACCACAAGAAGTCCAGGATGCTGGCCACGGGGCAGGACAGGAGGTCTAGCTCCCAGGGTTCCCACCAGACCAAGAGGGCAGTTAGCCGGGGGTGGTGGCAGCGCCTACTGATCCTCTTCGGGATGTGCTATACAATGCCAGATCGACGAGGAACAAGACTGCAGTTATGGTAGACTTGATGTCCTCGGTTGACCGGGCTTGTATTACAGAGACCTGGTTGGATGACGACACTGGGCCAGTATTGGAGGCGGCTGTCCCTCTGGGTTCTCTGTAGTGCACTGCCCAAGGAGGCAATGCAGGGGTGGGGGTGTGGCCATCTGCTTTAGATCTGACTTGGGCTTCATTGTGCACCCAGTGGAATCGGCCAGGGCTTTTGAGTGTGTGGCAGTGCGTGGGAGTCCAGGTGCGGGCTGCAGGATTCTCATTTATTGCCCTCCGGGGTCGGGGGAGACTTCTGCAGGAGGTCATGGACTTCACTGTCGGTGAGGTGCTGGAGTCCCTCAGATGTTTAATTCTGGGAGTCTTCACTGCCTGGGTCAACGACGAATCCTCGCAATTTGGTTATGATCTCCAGTTGATGTCATCACTGTGCCTGACACAAGTCGGTACTTCTGTGACTCATCACCATGGCCACATGCTCAACCTGGTCTTCTTGCTAGGGCTTGAGGTTGCCAACCTCAAGACTGATCAGGCTGTTTGCTCTGATCACTGCATGGTGAATTTCCTGTCTGGGGGCTCCCCTGGAAGTCCCTCCCCATCTGAGATGGTCAGCTACCACCTTTGAGGGGATTGTCCTCAGAGGGACTCCTGGCGGTGGCTGACTTATCTAGTGTAGACACTGCATGTGCAGTTGGCGTAGGTGAGGTGGTGGCTGCCTATAATAGGGTGGTCTCCAAAGTGCTTTATGCCATCATACCAGTCCATATATGACCCAGATCTTCTCATTTGAGATTCCCTTGGTTTGATGGGGATCTCAAGGAGATGAAGATCAAGGGTCAGAGGTTGGAGCATTGCTGGCAGAAGATCCGCTCAGAGGGGGGCAAACTGGCTTGCAAGCTCATTACCATGAGTACCAAGGGGCAAGCAACTGTAAGAAGGCAGAGTTCTTGTCCAGGGAGATTGCCACAGGGAAAAACAGACCATCTCTGCTCTTTTAGACTCTGGACAGACTCCTACATCCCATTTGTTTACAGCCAAAAAAAGCTTTTTCAATCACGTAGTGTGAGGAGTTTGCTCTGTTTTTCTCTGACAGTGTGTCCTTCATCCGGGCAGGGATTCCATTAGCAAGACAAATTTTGTCTCACAGTGATCGGCCTGGAAAAAGCAGTTTAAACCGCTGGAGATGGCCAAGGTCATTGAGGTGCTCTCGAAGCTAAAGCACACACTTATTGTGAACTGGATCCGGCCCGACTCGTTTCTTGATGAGATGTGTGGGGATTGTAGGCCCGGTGTTCGCTGGGATTGTCCGGTGCTCGATATCAGAGGGAATCTTTCCAGATGCCTCGAAAGAAGCTCTGGTGAGACCCCTCCTGTAAAAGCCATCTCTCGACCCAGACATCCTGGCGAATTACTGTCTATTCTCTAGCCTCCCATTTTTGGACAAGGTTGTTGAGAAATTAGTGGCGCAACAGCTCAAAGAACACCTTGTGTCCTCAGACACCTATGAGCCATTCCAGTGGTTTTGGGACTAGGCATAGCACTGAAACAGCATTAGCCAGGGTGCATAATGATCTTCTCAGGGCTAGGATAGAGGAGATAGGTCAATTCTTGTTCTCGATCTCTCATCTGCTTCTGATACTGTGGATCACATCATGCTTCTTGATTGCCTTTAAGAGTATTGTGGACTTGCCAGTACTGTGATCAACTGGTTTGAGTCCTACCTCTCTGGCAGGGAGCAGCAGGGGTGATGGGGAATTTTTCCTCCTCCCCGAGGCCCTTGTCATGTGGAGTACCTCAGGGTTCGATCTTGTTGCCAATGTTGTTTGCGGTATACATACTGCCCTTGGGAAGGCTCACTAGACAATACAGTTTGGGGTTTCATTGCTATGCAGATGATACCCAGCTGTATTTGTCTTTTGCCTCAGGAACACACAATCTTGTGGAAGTGATTAACAACTGCCTGGCTGAGATCAATGACTGGATGTCCTTCAGCTGGTTGTGACTGAACCTAGACAAGACGGAGGTACTGGTGATTGAACCAGGTTGCAGGCATGATGGGAGCACCCTTGGAGTGGGTACAGGATTGTTTCTGGGATCCACACCACTGATGGCCTCCCCTAGGGTGCAGGATGTTGGCATTGCTCTGGACAGCAGATTGACACTTGAAGCTCAGGTGACATCTGCATTCAAAAGTGGTTTTTACCATTTGAGGAACATCGCCAGGATTAAGCCCCTAGTTCTGCCCGAAGACCTGCCGTCACTGGTGCACACCTTTGTGACCTTGAGGCTGGATTACTGCAATGCTCTATATTTCAGGGTCACTGGAGGGACCCTCCACCAACTGCAGCTGATGCAGAACACAGCGGCTAGGTTGATGACAGGCCTGGCAAGGACCAGTCATGTGATCCCAGTCCTGCGGGCTCTGCACTGCCTGCCTGTCAAGTGGAAGATCCTCTTCAAGGTGGGCTTGCTCACCTACAAGGCCCTATATGGGCTGGGCACTGGTTACCTGGTTGATCTCCTAACACCTGCTTCCTTGGTCCTCTCCCTCCGCTCCTCGACCTGGAGCCTCCTTGATGTTCCCAGAGTCAGGCTAAAAACATCTGGTAACCACGCCTTTAGTGTCGCTGAGCCAACGCTGTGGAACACTTTGCCAGTTGCTATCAGGGAAGCCCCAACAGTCGAGCGGTTTAAAAAGGGGCTAAAGGCCCACCTTTTCTGTTTTGCCTTCCCCGATGGTGACTGACCTGTATTCATTTTAAGAAGTAATTTATTTATGCTAAGATTTATGTATTTATTGTTTTAAATCTTTTATTGTGTGTTATGCTGTATTTACCCTACCTTTTCAATGTAAGGCACCCAGCGCCTCAGGAATTGGGTGCCGGATAAATAAAATTTGACTCGTCTTCCCTGCTCTGGCACCAAGTGGAGAAACGCTTTCACTGGAAGGCGTGGCACTGGTGAGCTGACACCATCCAAGAGGACTCTGCTACCTGACGAACTTCATCAGAGGGACCTAAAGCCTGGAACTTAAGCTGCTCAGGAACGAGGCTTTCAGGTCAAGGACTGAAGGTCCGGGGTGCAAGACCTTCCCCTGATGACAAGAAAGCAGGTCCAGGTGAAGAGGCAAGCACCACAGAGGTCTGCCGCTGAGGCTGAGAAGATCGTGGTACCAAAACTGGTGTGGCCAGTCTGGGGACCAAGATCATCCATGTCTTGTCCTGCCGTACCTTGACCAACACCTTGTGGATCAGGGAAAAGGGAGGGAAAGCATACAGGAGGCCCAAGGTCCAGGGCCTCACAAAGGCATCCCTCTTCAGTGTTCCACACTGCGGTGGGTGGGCACAGAACAGCCTCGGTGTTATGTTCTCCCAGGAGGTGAACAGGTCGACCAGGGGAGTGCCCCTTGGGAGAACAGGTGATCCACCACCTCCTGATGGACAGACTGCTCGTAAGATTCCTTGTCCACTTGGCCGAGGGCATCTGCCAGCTGGCTGGAGGTCCAGCCACATTAATCACCAGGAGGTTGGCACCAGAGCTGCACATGAGGGTGTGGAACGCTTCCCAACACAACTGGGGGGAATGTGGTCTGCACTGCCTGCAAAGGTAACGTGGTCATGGAGTTGTCCGTCTGGACCTGCACGCCCTGACCTTGGACCAAGAAGGTTGTAAGAGCAAGACACACCACATGGAACTCCAGCAGGTGAACATGATACCAGTACTCCTTGGGGGTCCACAGCTTGTGGGCCACGGTGTCCATGATCCAGAGCCCATGGGACCCGTGGTCCCCCCAGGTGTGTTTCTCATCCCACCAGAGATGCGTCTTGGTCAGCCGAGTGACTGGTGGCTCCAGACGGAAGACAAGGACTCCTTCCTGCAGGCGTTTCAGGGTAAGCCACCACTGGATGGCATCCCACATAGAATGCGTCACTGTGACTAGCTGGTCCAGGTGGCCGAGGCACTCAGGCCCTGGAGAGTCAGCCCCCAATGCAGGGGCACATCTGCCAGTAGGCCCACCAGACCAAGCTGGTCAGGATGCAGTGTACCCCAGCAGCTGCAAGACATCCCAGCAGGGTACTAGTGCCAAACCTGAAATGATCGGGCAAAGAAGGTAAGATTCACTGCCTGGTCTGCTGGGAGTCGGGCCATGGCCCGAAGGAGTCAAGCTCTGCCCCGATGAAGTGGATGACCTACAAGGGGTGGAGTTCCGACATTTGTCAAGTGGACTAGAAGGCCCAAGACTGAGCAAGTCTAGAGGGCCAGGACCCTGGACTGCTCCACTTCCTCCTGAGAGGAACTGGCAATCGGCCAGTCATCCAAATAGGGTAACACCAGCACCCCTCAGTGTCGCAGGAATGTTGTCACCACTGCCAAGCACTGAATGAAGACCCTGGGAGCTGAGGAAAGGCCGAATGGCATCACTATAAATTTGTAGAGCACCCTGTCTGTGCAGAACCGAAGGAACTGCCAGTGGGACGGACGAACTGGGATGTGGAAGAAAGTGTTCTGGAGGTCCAGAGCGCAGAACCACATACCCTGCTGCACTTCCTCAAGAACTGAATGAGATCATGAAGTCCAATATGGGGCGCCAGTCCCCATCTGTGCGATGACCAGAAGTATCTGGATATGAAACCCTGACTGGCCAGGGTGTCCAGGACATGGGTCACAGTACCCTTCTGAAACAGCTGCAGGATATTCTCTGGGGGTGTGGACAACATGTCCAGAATGAGCATGGTAGGGCGGGAAATCCTTGAAGTCTGGAGGCAGACCACGACCCACTACATTGAGCACACAATTGTCTGAGGCAGTAGCAGACCAGGCGTGCCAGAAATGGCAAAAGCTGACCCCATAGAAGACAAGGTTGATGCAGGACGGGGGTGGGGTGTGAGGAGACAACTCGCAACCCGTCACTGAGCAGGCATGGCAGAGACTCCAATACTGGCCACTGGAGGATCACCACCGCTTCGACCCCTGGCTCTTTGGAATTGGTGGTGGCATCGTATTAGGTTGCCAGACCTGAGACTGCCCCAGGTAGGGCTGCGCAGCTTGGACTTTGGGGCTGGGAGCAGCTGAAACCAAAAGGGCTTCTTGCTCTGTATCCGGCCTCTAGGGTTCATTTGAGACGACATAACAGAATCCAAGGTGGCATGGGAAACTCGGTACTAGTGAGAGGACCATCCACTCCCAGCAGAACAGGTCAGCACACAAGAGAGGACATCCGCAGACTTATGCAGGGAATTCACTGGAAAGGTGGAGATCTTCAACCAAGCTGACACTGCAAGACAACTGAAAGCAGACTAGGAAAATGGGCCTACACTACATGCAGGAGCTGCGAAGGAGTAGACCTGATTCTTCCAGTGGAAAGGAAGATCTGACATCATGGGGCAGAGCTAAGGAGGATACCACCTGGGTGGGTGGAAGGTGCTTACCTTGAAGACATTCTGGCAGAATTTAAAGGGAAAGGAAGACTGTCAAAGTGTGGATAGTGCACCATATCCATGTCCCTAGAAGTGAATACTATTTAACTAACTATGCATATCTTGTTTAAGCAATATGATTCATGGTTAAAGAAAACCTTCCCAGAATTTGGGACAATAACAGAGAATGAACTAAGCATTGATATGTTAATTTGGTTGTTATGCTTGAGCGTAAGTTGATGTGTATATATAATTTTTAAGATTCTTATTTTATCTTTTTGTATTAAGTTCCTCAGGTGACACACTGGATGTGTCCTAGTTTTGCAAGCAAAAGATCAGAGATCTGATTCTTAGGGGAATTAAAAAATGCATTGGATAGGCATGGGGGAACCCTAGTGATAGGAAAAAGATCAATGCTGGAGATCAAGCAGGGTCTGTGGTTTCTGCCTCAGGTAGAAAAAATGGGCAGACTGGGTGGGCCTAGTGGTCCTTATCTGCCATCAATTTCTATGTTTCTACGTAAATTGCAGCGTCCCCCAGAAGAAGCCATATAAAAAGTGGTGAAACGTTGGGGAATGTACTAATAAATGAGGATTATGATTATCATACTGAGTGTCTGAGATTTTAATTGGCCCTCAGTGGTCCATCCCTTTGTCTTGGTTCAATCTCTACTCAGCCCAGCTGTGACTCTTATGCAACCATGCAGTAGGCTGCTACCACCATGTTTAGGCACTGCCAATGTGTGGCCCTTCCTTCCTGTTCTGCCCTGGCAACAGCGTAGCTGTACAGCTCAAATGGGCTATAGGCAACTCCAGAGATATGGAGCGCACTGACTTCAACAAAGGCAATGTGAGGGGGATTGAAACAATCTCTCCCAACATGTGTGTACTGCTTACTTCCTTCAGTGGCAGGGCAATGCACGTAATAAAGCAGCAATAAGTTAGTATGCTGTGCAACATGTACTAATTTATAGGAATTCCATACATGACCAACAACTGGGTCCCACCACATTCCGTGACTACTCATGCCCCCCTCATCTCATGTCATACAGTATCTTAGACAAATGAGTTCTTGGTTAGTGTGGGAATGCAAAACACATATTACATGTTACTATTCTAGGAACGTTCTGTACATTACTTCTAAAAATGTTCTTACCTTCACATCTGCCTAAAGCGCTTCTGTAATACCCGTCAGGGCACCGTGAAATGCATCTCCCACCATGCAAAGCTCTTCCCACAGGACAGGTTAGACATTTTGGGTTGTCTGAGTAACATGTTTTACATGACTGGTCACAACCTTTGCAAAAGAGGAAAGGAAGCTCTTTAATGTAGTCTGCTTTTCACATGAAGCTATATGAGAGCAGGAACACTAATCTTACATGCCCAGAGCCTAATGAACAGGGACACTGGTGGTAGGCATTAAGGTGGATAACTGCACACTGAAAACGTGCAAAACTTCAGTTCATGTAAAGCTGGCTTCTTAGAAAATCTTATAAGAAGATATATATACAGTACTCCAAACAAAGCAGCAACCACATAATCATTTATATAACCTGATTTATTAGAACTTTCAGACTGAGACCGAAGAATGACATGCTTCATATAAATTGACCCTGTGGTCATCACCAGTGATGAAGATGACTTTAACACTGAAACATGCCTGCCTCTTCTCTCTCTGGCTGCAAACTCCAATAAATACATCAGTTTAGTTAAAGGGGAATTCTCCCATAGTTTCACACCCATATTTTCTCAACTCCTTATGTCTAACTGTTGTGTGCCTCCTCCAGTTGCCAGCAGTCCTACTGCAGTCCAAATCTAGATTATAAATAAAAATATACAGCCCCCAAAAGTTATCAATGTGTTTGTCCTCCATTTTACCATCAATGCTGCTGGAGGTTGATGTCATCAGAGCAACAGATAATGGAATGCACTAAATGCTGTTCCACAAGTAAACAGAACCCACAATGTTTGGTTCCCCACTTAAGTAATGGAGGAACCCTTTAAGGGATGTGCACATCCTGAAGTACAGGTCTAATAGGACGAAGGCCATATGAGTGTGGTGCAGCACTGATTTCACATGTATATACAGTATGCCTATAAGGAAGTGCCTGTATGTGTTGTGTTAATGTTTCTGTGAGCAAAAACAGTTCACCCAATGAATGACTCTGGGTACAACAAGAGTTTTAAGTGGTATTATATAGCTGTTGTATTATGCTTTGTGTATGTTAGCATTCTCTGTTTTGACTGACACCAGCGGTGAGACACAATCTTGCAAAAATGCCCCTTTCCCTTTGTAACTAGGCAGTCAGTGATCAGATGGCTGCTGTAAGGCAATAAAGAGTTCAGCTATAACAAGGAATAGGTTACCAGGACAACATCTGCTGCAGCATATAGAAGAAGGATAATCTAGTGGTTAAAGCACAGGTACAAGAACTGGGAAACTCTGGTTCAAATCCTACTAAAGTCTCTTACTCTCTAACCCTTAACAAGTTTCCCTAACCTCCTTGGGAACTGTGATGGCCCATCAGGTCCATGACTTTAAAAGTACCCCCATTCCCATTATACATCATTAGCAGTGATGTGAGAGCTACAGCACTGCACTTTGTAGGTACTGAAAGCAAGCTGTGGCAGCCCCCCTTTGTAATGCCAGCATTTGAAGTAGGATGTCCCTCACAAATCAGATGCTACACTTCAGCTGTTGCAGGTAAAGAAACTAATCAGTCTCAGTGGTTATAGTGCTCTGTATTTGCTTAGCTCATTCCTCCCATGTCATATGCATTCTGTGTCTTGGTATTTCCAGTCAGAAACTCAAATTTAAGGAACATTTGAAATGTAAAACAATAGAAACATTGAATACACTTTATAAAGTACGTGATCTAGCTCTCCACTTTCAGGCTGCTGAAAGGGGGGTGTATAATTTGTGCAAAGGAGGAATTCAGTCTTGTGTGATCCTTTGGGAAACTGCCCAGGTCCACCTTGTAAATGAATCTTCTCAAGGGTGTTCACCTGGTTCAATACAGATTGACTGATTGACTGCTAGATTGACTGCTTGATTGTCTGATTGATTGATTATTTATAATGCTCTCCACAACATATTGCAACTGTCTCACAGAGAGCAATGAGCAGTACAAAGAAACAGATTCTGTTTCCTGTGAATGAAATACTATTAGATGTATTATTTGCTCTACACATACATTATTAAGGCTACAAGCACTACTCCCTGTCTGAGTCGCATTACAAAACTGTCTTAAGCCATTGCAAACAAACTAAAATCAGGATAGACAGCATTGATACCCTTATATGTTCTTCTGCACTGTTGCTGCAGTGACATCAGGGAATGGGAAGGGCTGTATTACAAGTGAACCATTTACATGTAAATGGAGGCTTGCTTCACACTTTACTACCTTGTGTCAGAGCCTCAGACTCTAGATATGTGTTGCAACAGGATAAATGACTGATCTCTTATTGACATATGTACAGTAACTGACGTAATGTATAATAAATACATCAGACATATCCAAATCAGAAATATACAGGAGTCTTCTCCTTTAAGTGACTGTGCTGCTGCTGTTTCATTTCAGAGTTTGTGTGCCTTCTAATTTTTATTAACTTGTCTTTAATTTTTGTCTGCTTTTTTCTTTCATTTTTTTGTGATAGTTTTAGCAACCAGAAATTAACATTTGAAAGGAACAGCATTAAAAACAGCTTTTGCATGTTATGTTTATTTTTCACAGAATACATTATGACATTGGTCAGTCAAATAAAATCTTAAAATAGCTTTGATTTTGACACACCTTGTGAAGTTTGATTCATTTGCACTCATCTTAGTGGATGGGGTATATATGTTTCCTAATCTATTTAGACACCCCTATTCTCTCTCTTTTTATGTTGTCTTGCGTACAGGCGCAAGCAACATCTTGCAGTAGTACCACATTGAGAGGTGTGTCAGTGTTGGCGAATGCACTGCACGCTTTAGTAGGTGCGTCCCTCATCCCCCAATTAACGAACATGCTAGTGCCGATGCGGAAATTTTGTAAAGTGCCACCAAGTTGAAAGAAATCTGCCTGCAATCAGAGACAAACTCGTCATGCAATGGCAGATGACACACCTCCCTAACGTGCCTTTCCTGGTGAAGCTTTTCAATAAACATGGCGGCTCCTGCAGTCCACCACACACAGTCCCCATACTGACATCGGGGGTGGCCAATCCCCCATGTCGGCATGTTCTCCCACCCCATACCCTTTCTTTGCTGATGGGGCCCAATCCCCGTCGGCATCAGTCCCCCCCACACACACCCACGCACTTTCTTTGCAGATGGAGCCCAATCCCCATTGGCATCAGCCCCCCTCTCCAAACTCATGGGGCACACTGGGAGCCCACCACAGTGTGCCCAACATCCCCCCCTCCCCAAAAGTCATGGGGCACACTGGGAGCCCACCCGAGTGTGCCCAACATTTTTTTTAGTTCACCTGTAAAGAAAGAAAATCATCCTTCGATGTTAATTTTTTGTTTTTCCCTGTAAAAAAGAAAACAGTCCCTTGTAATCCCTGGCGCACCCTCCCCCAATCCACACCCAACCTCTGCGTGCCCCCCCCCCATCCCCCTCACGTATCTCTGGAGGTCCAGCGCTGCGATTGTCTGTGGAGTGGGACACGTCTGGACTCTTCAAAGCCAAACTGCAAATGAAAAAATGCCGGTAAGCTATATAACGGCATCAATGGGGGGTTTCAACTTAGGTGGATATCTCAGCCATTTTTTTGAAATTTGCCTCCAAATTTTCAATATGGGGTTCTTGGAATCCCACCTATGAACACATGCTCTGTCATCTTGTTATTCAGTCCCGAAGGTGATGTCGTGGTCACTGCGCCGGAATCACCTTTCGGCACAATTTAAAAACTACAGTGCCACTGTTCATGAGGCTGGGTCCCAAAAGTCTATGTTGCAGATTTGGTGAAATAATTCAAAAATGACCGCTAACAGCGTAGCACTGGCGTAGTTTCCATGCATGCTCGTAACTCGACAATTTCAAAATTTTCACCCAGATTTTCAACATTGCCATTTTTTTTTACACCTCCTTTTGAAGAGTACAGCTGTCATTTTTCACATGTGGAAATCAATTTTCTGGACAGATTAACAAAATCACAGTGCCACTGTTCATGAGCAGAGGTCCCAAAATGCCTATGTTGAAAATCTGGTTAAAAAAATCCCCAAAATAATTGCGTTACAGGCGTGCGTTGCGCAGTTTCTATGCACACTCGTGACTTCACCAATTTTTCAACATTGCCTCATGAACAGTACAGCTGTCATTTTTCACATCCTGCCCAAAATGTGTTTTTGCACCTGTGGTGCCAAATGGCGCAGTCGCTGTCCAAAATCACCTTTCGGCTAACGAACTGATAGTGGCACTGTTCATTAGGTGGGATCACAAAAAGCCAATGTTGAAAATTTAGAGTGAAGATACCAAGAAAGACCTGGGGCATTAGGGTTTCCAACCGTAATGCCCCACCCTGTAGAGACTGTCAGAGGTGTGACTTGGGATCATCAGTTGTAATGTTCATGCCATTCCACCCCACCCAACCCTACCCTGCAGCCAATGACAGGCACTGAGGTGCGCCTTGGAGTCTTCGGCCCCAAAGTTCACCCTATTCTCCTATACTGTACCCATCTCAGTGTATTTCCTTATGGAATGGGGTAAGCGTAAGGCCCGAAGACCCCAAGGCACACTGTGATACTTGTCGGTGTCTGCAGGGTAGGGTGAGGTGAAACGGCGTGAGCGTTATGGCCGACGACACAAAGGCACACCCCAATGTCTGTCAGTCTCTACAGGGTGCAGGTGGGGTTGGCGTCAGTTCAATACTCCACTGCCATTCCTATTATGCATCTCTTTAACTTCTGCACTACCAATGCAAATGCCAGCAAGACAACATTTGGCATTGACAAATGCTTGTTTTTGTTTATAACTTCTGTTTACTCTCCACCCCCACTGATCTCCCCCACAATGCATCACAGACAACATCCCAAACACAACAACCCAACCCTTTACTCCAGATGGAGTGTGCAGAGCTATGTGTGTGTGTGTGTGTATGTGTGTGAGCCAATTGAGGTTCATTGGGAAACCTGCTGTGTGATTATTCTGGCTGGACTGGTCATCTAGAACCCACTTTCTGTCAGTGCTGTGTGGGTTTACTGCCGCTGAAGTGCCCTCTCTCTCACCCCCATTTGGGAGGCTGGACTGGCATGTGGGGGAGGCTTAGCTGGTCTGTTTTAGCCTTGTATTTTCAAGCAGTCCTCCGCTGAGATCCATAGCTGAAGAACCATAGATAAAGGGCATCACACTGTGGGCGACAGTGTAGGGCGGCAGTCAGCAAGGGATTCTGCACTCACAGTGTGACACTCTTATCTACAGCATCATACTACACTGTTATCGCATCACTACTGTTAGTATATATTATCGTCACTGCCTTTTGCTGTTTGTGTTCTCCTACTAGCTAGGCCTATTGTGTTTATAATATAAATTATTTTAGCCAAGTCTCTGCTGCAACCTGCAGTCTATTGTGAATATTTTTACACAAACTGCTAAGTTATTTGTGTGTTTCTATTTTACAATTATCTGATTTGTTTTCTACTGTTTAACAGCTATCGTTTGCTATCTATAACATAGAGGATAATGGTTGGGGATCGGGTGATAGCCACGCTGTAATCACCTTGAGTGGTTGCTAGGGCAACATGGTAAACCTCGAGAGTGCAGCTCAAGAGGTTTACTGTAGTCCTAGCAACCACGAGAGGTGATTTCAGCGTAGTTGTCACCCGATCCCCAACCATTATCTTTTATAGTGTATGGTCAAAAAACACTGTTTGCATTCTATGTGTGAGAATTATGGAACTCTGGTGCATTCTTTTTTGTTATGCCACTGTTTGGAAGTTCCGAAGTGTGGTTAACAATTTTTAAAATTCTAAACAGTGCATAACAAAGCTGTGTGACTGCTGATTATGGTGGTTAATAGGCGCTTACCATACGTTATATCCTCTTCTTTTGATGAGGGGGTATTTACTTTGTATTTATTTTACTATCGGTTTGTCTTAGCCTTTCCCATTTTAACTCTCTTTCTTTCTTGCTTGATTTTGTCTCATGCCCAGTGAGTCCATTCCCTCTTATCATTTAACTTATTTTATTTCTGAGTGCCTCCCTTCTGGATCAGGACATCATCCCTTTTCAGTCTTATCTGTCAAGACTACTTTCCTGTTACCTCCCTATCTGGACATGGTTAACATTATCCATACCTCCCTATGCTGATACAGGCCTACTTTTCACTGGTATTTCTAGTTAGAACTTCATCCCTGTCTTCTCTCTCTTTCTGGCTCAGACCTACTCCCCTGTAATTCACTATTTTATTTTGACCTTGTCCTTTCATTTCACTTTCTGATAACGCCCATTTTATTTCCTATCTGTTTAGCTTCCTTCTTTTACCTCATCTGTCTGCCTCCTTTTACTTATTACCTAATTATTTTTTGTTTGCACTTTTTCTCCACTCTGCTGTTTACTTCTCTGTTTTTTCTCACCCTCTTCTTTCCCCTCTTCCTATGAGCCGCTCTCCCTTCCTTTCTTGTTCCATCTTTATTGCTGGTGTTTACTGTTGCCCTGGTATGTCATCTGCTTTAGTTACTGAACTCCTTTCCTCTATCTGTTCTAACTCTTCCAGAAATGAGGTACTTATCCTGTGTATTTGGTATAAACTGACTCTTCTCCAATTCAAATAAATTTTCCCAAAATGTAAAGTCACTAAAACGGACTCAATTGATTTCTAACCCCAGTCATCTAAATTTGAAATCTTTAACTCACTCTCTATTAGAGTGGGTCCTCTCATCTCATCCCCACCACACTGTGGCTGCAGGAATCCTTCCTGATGCCCTCAGTGACCATCGTGTGGTTTACTGTGTGTGCAAGATACATTGTCCTAAGGCTGCCTCTAAATTCATCCATTTCAGGTCCTTGAGGATGCTGGACTTGTCCTCTCTCCTAGCTGATCTATGGGCATCTGGCAGGTCCCCATCTCTGCAGCCAATACTATAAATTTTGCCAGGCAATACTTTCAGTCCGGAGTTATGGCTGTATGGGATTGTCATGTACCCCTGAGGAAAACCATAGCACAGAGCTCTCATCTTCCCTGAATAACAGCTGAGTTGTTGGCTTGCCCCTCTACCAAAGACCTTGCCTGGCATTCATTTAAGATCACTGGCTCCCCCTGCTGCTGTAGCCAACTATCAGCACCTTTGGAATGCCTGTACCAAATCCACCAGACCTGTGAAGTCTGAATCTTGTGCATCCACACTCAGGGACAACATTAATCACCCCTCCAAGTTATGGAAAGTTATCCATTCACTTTTCTCACCTCCAACCCAGTCTCTCTCTCCTGGTCTCAAGATTGGTAACTCCCTCATATCTGACTCTTCTGCTGTTGCCTCTTCCTTTAACTCCTACTTCACTACCTGTGCTCTCACTCCCTCATCCCTTCCTCCCCTCTCTCCTGTCTTCCCTCGCACAGCCTTCCCCATCTTTCTCGTTCCTTCTCTTCTACCACTCCCTCTGCTTCCCCTAAAAGCCCTGCTTGCCCTTAATCCACACAAGGGAGACAGCCCTGATCCCAAGTGTCTGCTTCTCTCAGCCCCTGCCATTGCACTGCTTATTACTCTACTCCTCAACTTTTCTTTTTCCTCTGCAGCTGTCAGTGAAGCCTGGAAGCCGGCTATTGTTGTACCTCTCTCTAAAGGTGGTGATCTCTCTTCTCCTGGTAACTTCCATCCTATCTCTTTCTCTCCTTCCCACTCTGGCTAAGTTATAGGAACACCTTGTACTATCTCAGCTAGTCTGGTTTTAGGAAATTCAATTCTACTTACACCTCTCTCTCTCTCTCTCTCTCTCTCCTGGCTCACTGACTCAGCTCTCTCAGATATGGATCATGGACTGATCACCTCCATTATTTTTGTTGATCTTGCTAAAGGTTTTGACACTGTGGCGTGTCCTATCCTTTCAGGCAAGCTTAAAGCAGTGGGCCTCTCTGACTCTGCAGTCAGTTGGTTCGTTCTTGCCTTAAGGGAAGGTCTCAAGCCATCTGGATAGGAATCTTCATTTCATCACCATTCCCCATCTGCTCAGGTGTCCTTCAAGGGTCTGTCCTCCCCCTATTCTTCTTTCCTGATTCTTGAATGACCTCCCCTCAGTCTGTTCCTCTGCATCCATTCATATGCATGCTGATGAGACACTTCTTTTTGCATCGGATTCCCCATCCCATGACTTTACCTCGCAGCTACAGCTGGATTTTGACAACATTCAGTGCTGATTCCAGTCTAACCAACTGCCTCTCAATGCCAAAAAAGCAGTTTCCATGACTTTTGGCACCTGACAGAAGCTTACCAGGTTCACCCCTCTCCTTTTGCTTCACACCCTTGATGGTACTATGAATGAGGAAGTAGCCTCCTTTAAAGCAGCAGTACTATGCAAAAAAAATATGTGCTTTTTCATCAGTTTATTCCCTGTGCTCTGCTGATCATGTACCTGGTAGTCTTTCCCACCGGCATTGTACTATCACCCCATAATTTGCTCAGTTATCCTTTGTTTTTGTTTACATTTCTGCCTCCCGCCATGTTGACAGCAGCAGTAAAAGATAGGCAGACAGGCAGGCACCATATTTTCTGTAGATCTACAGAAAATGGAAATTGATCACTTCCTGAATTGGTAGTACTGCTGCTTTAAGTACCTTGGGGTCTGGCTGAACCAACATCTTGATTTTGCAGTGTTTATTGATGCCATACACCATAAGTTACACCCCAAGCTTGGTGCACTGTACAGGAACAACATGAGTATCCTGCTTCTTGCCCACCGAGAGATTGTTTTGAAGATCATTCTGCCTAGCTTTGACTATGGTGCAATAGCTACAGGGATGCTCCCAAATCCTCCCTTGCCAAACTAGACCCCTTTTTCACTCTTGTCATTTTGCCTTAGACTGTCACCCTTGTACCCACCATGGCTCACTCTATTCTGCCCTTTCAACCCCCTCTCTTGATGCCAGGTGTCTTTCCCATTGTGTCTCCTTTATATCCAAATTCTGGCTTGGTTCCTTTCCCTCATACCTTGCATCCCTACTGTCCTTACCCTCTTCTTCCTCCTACTCTCTTCTTAATATTTCTCATTCCCTCTCGATTCTTTCTAGGAAAACTACTGCTGGTCAATTTGCTTTCTCATGTCGCTTTCCTAAACTCTGACTCTCCATTCTCCAGTCAGTTCATCACTTTTCTCCCTAAAGTTTCTTCTTCATGACTTTTCTTCTCCTACCTGCAATCGTCCATGACCCTCTACCTCTTCTCTTCTTCCCAACTGGGTTTGCCCTGGACATTCTGCTCCCCTCATCTCCAGGCTGTACCCTGCCTATCATAACTCATTTTTATCTACTACATGTATCTGTTGTTCGGATTTGCCTTTGGTACTTATGATTAGGCTCCTTTGATATACTATATTGCTGTATATGACTTCTATTTTTATAATGTAATACTACTATTCTGTTTAGTTTTTTCCACCCCTTGATCTATCTCCACTTCCCTTCACCCTCAAGATGCATCTGAAAATGAGCTGTTTGCAGCTCAGTATGTCTTTCCTGGTGAAACTTTCGTAATAAATAAATAAATTTACCTGTAGCAGTTATCCCCCATGATGGGCATTCAGGAGAGCATCCCCCGAATCAGAATGTCAGGGATACCATCCTGAGACTGGGGCGTTTATTTCCTCTGTTTCACTCTAAAACCCCACCCCTTCCACAGTGACATGAGCACCAGTAGCCCCAAGCATGTGTGCAATGGTATACCAATACAGACTCAACCTACGTCCCCATCAGCCACACAAGGAGGTTCCATGAGTTCCACTACTACATAACATGGGTACCATGATGGGTGGATACCCTACCACACTCCCTTGCAGGTTGAGAGCATCTGAGCAGACACTACCTGAGATTCCTGCTGGCCTGCTGCAACAACTGCACACTGGGGCATGAACTCGTGTTACTGAACTTGCAAGTAACTCCCAGCCACTCAGCTGACAGGCCAGCGAACTACCTGTTCTGCATCATAACTAGAGCTACAGTATGTGGAATTATTCTCTGCTTCCAGAGTTCTGCAGATTGCTTATTCCTGCACCTCCCAGAATTTCTATGGAATTTTCTTATACCACCAAATCATAAGAGTTGTGTAGGTTTTGTGTATGACTTGCAAGAAAGATACACAGCCCAAATACCGCAAACCTTGGGTGCGCCACACATATGGTGCATGGGGCGTTGTGGGCATTCTCCTGGCCAGCAATCTGGATTTTCTAACCCATGTGGAAAACTTCCACATCTCAAACAACACCTGCTTCTACAAGACTGGCTACCCATCTATGAAGCAACAGATGTTAACTTGGCTATTGATCACTTCATCGCAATTTTCAACAAAGCCTGCGACCTCTTTGCCCATGCTAAAAGGCGCAAAACAAAATCTCTCTCTAACCCATGGGTCACCGCGGCTCTTCTCTCACAGCTGAAACTAAGGGATCACCTCTGGGCAGTTGCCAGGGCCACTGGCAAACAACTGGACATCCAAAATTACAAACAAGCATGAAATGCTTGCACAAAAGCCATACGGCTAATGAAATCCACCTATTACAAAGACGCCTCACCAATACATGGGGAAATGGTCGTGCTTTCTGGGACAATATCAAGGATGTCACAGGGAAGCAGCCAAAAACCTCTCCGGCCATGTTAATGGTTGATGGATCCTCAACCCTTGACCCCAAGGTGATCGCAAATATCTTTAACACGGCTTTTTCAGACCTTAGTGCTGTTCTACCCCATGACTTTTTCGAAAACAGGGCCTACTCCCCAAATACCTCAGCCCCTCAGTCTAACCATCCCCTCTTCTACTTCAGGTAGGTAAGGCTGAATGAAGCTTGCCGCTATATTACTGCAGCTATCTCTAAATCTAGATCTAGTAGCAACACCCTGGACCTTAAGCTTCTGTTGCTCACCCTCAATGAGGTAATTCATCCATTAACAAAAATCCTAAACCTCTCTCTCAGCTGTGGAAAATTCCCGGACCTATGGAAAACAGCCACCGTGACACCCGTCCATAAAAGTGGGGACAAGACGATTCACTCAAATTATCGCCCTATCTCCATACTGCCCCCACTCTCTAAGGCACTTAAGTGCATCGTGGCTGATCAACTTACCAACCACTTGGATAAATACAATATACCTTGTCCACAACAACATGGCTTCCGAAAAGGTCACAGCACCACCACAACCCTTCTTGAGTTCACTGGAGCTTTGCACAAATCCCTTGACAACGGCCTTCTCACAGGGGCCATTTTCTTCGACCTCTCCAAGGCCTTCGATACAGTACACCATGGACTACTAATACACCAACTACTGAATGCCGGGCTGTCACCTGACTCTTCTCTCTGGTTTAAAAGCTACTTAGAAAACCGGTCACACAGAGTAAAAATTGCGGACGCTCTTTCTAACACCCTGCCTGTTCACTCGGGTGTCCCACAGGGATCCATACTGGGACCCCTCCTTTTTATCTTTTCTTAAGCTCTCTCTCCCTTACCACTGCTCTGAGCAGTTCATACTATATGCCGATGATGCTGTTGTATTCTCCACTCACAAAGATCCTGCAACTCTTCAACACAACCTTCAACTTGGTTTCAGTTCTGTAGAGACATGGTTTCTTAATCATAAACTGGTCCTCAATGACAAGAAAACCAAATCTATGCTCTTCTGCAGCTCTCATAACCCACACAAGCTACACCACTTGGCTATCTCCACCACCCAGGGGAACACTCTAGATCAGGTGGTGTCCTTCAAATACTTAGGGATACAGCTTGACCCTAATCTCCTATGGACTTCATGTAGATAATCTAGCTAGAGCTGCTAATACATGGCTTGGTCTCCTACAAACACAGACCACACCTCACGCCAGAAGCTTTGAAGGTTGCAGTCCTGAGCTCTGTGATCTCTGTAATAGACTATGGTCTCATCATTTATAGCTCGCCACAACCACAACCCTTAGGCGCCTCTCAACTGCCTTAAATGAGGCATGTCGGCTCATCACTGGTGCTCACCGTCTCACCCACACATGTGACCTGTACACTCAGACCGGCAGGCTCCAACTATCAAACCGCATAAAGTTTCTCACCTGCTCCATGGTCAAAAAAATCTACCTTGGCCTTGCACCTTCTGGGGTCTCAAGTCTGTTACAACACTGAATTAACAAATGGTGCCTTAGGAGATTCACGCTACAGCTACTGAAAGTCTCCCACTGTCACACTTCACAGGGACAATGCTCTTTTGCTTATCGAGCACCACTCTGGTTCAATGGCCTCAGCCCAACCATCTCCTCTGCCCCAACTATTGGTATGTTTAAAACTAGGCTCCGGGACTATCTCACTACCAACAGCTCCTGTGACTGCCCAACTTAACCTTGTTTCTCCACTTCCTTTCTGCTCTAGTTGTCCCCCTCCTCCCTCCTCACTGGATTCTACCCTCACATCTTGGTATACCCAAAGCTGCACTTTTCACCCTCTCGCCACCCTTCCTACATTCCTTCTCCCCCCCACCCTCTTCCCTCTCCCTATGACTCTGGCACTTCTTATCTGTTGTCTATTTTCTCTGACAAATGCCGCTGGCTGCCTTGTTACAATGCTTCCTTGAACTGTATTAATCTGTACTCTGTTTGCAATGTCCACATTGTTGTAATGCCTGTCTTGATGTTCCCCATAATTTGTATTTCTCTGACATGGAACCTTTGTAAAAGAGCCATGGCTCAAAGGTATTTGTAATCCTAGACTTGATAAATAAAAAAAAAATAAATGTGCCAATTTCCACAAGTTAGAACAATTTTTCTGGTCTAGCTTGCAGCAATCTGGGGTACCCTTTTTATAGGGCTTGCACCAAATATTTAGTACAAACTGCGTAAATCAGGTAGAGTGTCGTAACTGCGCCCAACCTACTGAAATCAGGTGCAGTTGTGGCAAAAGTGTTTGGTGCACCTGCCCCCCCAAAATGGGTTTGTCGCAGGGCTTGAAGCAGCTCTGTATCGCCCTTTGAAAATCTAAGTCATTGTACTGCACAGTCAATTACTGAATGTGACTGTAATGTGATCTGCAGAATAATTTTTCATAAAGGTAGGATGATTTGCACCCCCCACAGCCAGAAAATCATGAAGATGAATCTGTTGAACCTGGCAAAAATACAAAATCCGCCCAGGTCTAAGCATTACATGATGAAAACACCAACATGAAGTCAAGCTCACGTCTCGTGGCCTTTGCTTTGGAATATACATTAAAAACTCTTCCCATCTTAAAATTCACCATAAACAAACCACTAAACGTGGATGTCCACAGTCTGATTTACTGGGAATGTGTGGGGGTGGTGGTTGTTTTTTTTTATAATTAAAGTGTTTATTGATTTTACTTATACTGTTGCAGTATAACATTCACAGGGTTTGCCACTCTGGAATATGGAGATCAACTAACTGAACATCCAATAACTATTTCTATAGCACATAATTATGTGTTTATGACCTAGCCGGGGTCGCTCCCCCTCCTTGGAAATGCAGCACTAACACCTTAAAACATACTTCCACAAACATTTGTTTTATCATAAGCAAATTTAGTTACCGCGAACAGTATCGTGTGGGGTGGTAGTTGTATTTGATCAGTTGGGTATCACACGTGACAGGACTACGTTTGAGAAGCATCAGAGAGTAAACTGCTTATGTCAGTATGAAGCCTTAGAGATAAAAGTGATGTCACCTATTCACCTACCCAACAGAAAATCTAATAGAAACAACTGAAAGAAGTCTGTGAAAATGATGGATTGTGCAGTAAACCAAGGAACAGATCATTAAACTCTGGCCTCTTCCCAAAACAAGTAGACAAAGAATTAGAACATGCTATACAAGTACCATGAGAAAACCTACTGAAATATGGGCAACAAAATCAACTAATCACACCCCACTAGTTGCTACATATAGCCCCGTGCTAACACCCATTCAGCAAATTTAAAGAACTACAACCTGTGCTGAGTGAAGATAAAAAATGTAAAGGCATTTTCCCTGAACCACCTGTCATTGCCTATAACCACCCCCTTACATTTCTAACATAATGATCCACAGTAAACTCCCAGTGGATCAAAACAGCCATGAAATGAAAGGAAAAACACCATGGAGCACTACAAGATGCAAACCGTGCACCCACATGTGCACCCAGACTGCCATCAAAACAGGACGTAACAGCACAATAAAGTAAATGGATCCTACACATGTCAATCATACAATGTGGTTTACCTAATTCAGTGCAAAAAGTGTACAAATGGATGCTATATAGGGGAAACAAGGCAATCACCGCAAACCAGGATTAACCATCACTGTGGCAGAACTGCATTCTGCCAGGCCTTGTACCCCGGTGGAGGGATATCTATCCTATCAACTTTTTCTTGCTACTATAAATCTGTTGCGCAACAGTATTCATTTATCCTATCCTTTGCCTTTTTCTAGCCCTGACGTAGGTTGGCCATCTGCGTCAGTCTTTTTCTTTCTCTCCATAACTTTTTCCTACTACCTTATTTTTCCTATTCAATTTATCTGTCTGTCACCACCATTCCCATGTAGTACCACGTTCAAGTCCAGCATGCCAGCCAGCAACAAAATTATTAAGGTGCTTGTAAGGTATAAAATGCCTATGAATGAATAAAAGTGCACTTAGAACTGTTTAAAGTGTATCTAGAAAAATATAAAGTTCATATGTGCATTTAAAATGTTCTTGGGTTAATTAATAAATAATGACTGAACCAGGAAGTCCCCTGAAACAACATGTTCAGACATGAAACGACATGTCCAGGCATGTAGATAGGAAGATAGCGGCCCCTAGTGGCCTATATCTATAATGAATTGTTGCATAACCATGCTGACCTGTGGGAGGAGTTTACTTACATAATGGACCCTTATGTTTAAAATGGTAATAACACTGGCCAGAGAAATGGTTATTTGTATTAGTTTATATTGTTGGAAAGCTCTCTATAATCCAGGATTAGAAACAACTATTTTTTTTCTGTATAGGGCTAATTGTGAGCCTCTAGAGAGACAAACTGCTTAACTACCTTTTGTGGGCGGGCCTAAAATGAGGTGGGAGGGCTGTATAAACCCCCCAAACCCATGCATAGGCAGATGAGCTGAGAAGCTGGTCTCACTCGTCTGAAGTAAGACAAGAGGAAGGACCTGTACCTGGATAGTTACTGGTAGCAACACAGCAGGAAAAGCTGAATTGACTGTTTGAACTGTCTTTGAAACCTGAAGGAAGATGAATCTACTTAAAGGAAATAGCATTGTGCTATTATTTTTCTTTATTTGTTTTGTAAATATTATTACGTTTATTTATTATTTTTATACTTTTGTATAAAATAAAGCCACACTGAGGCGTGTTGTACCTGATATACTGTGTCCAGTGTTATCCTTACCCACAATCCTATTACATTTAGTGTTAGCAGTGGGATTTATTGGAAGTCCTAAACCTGGTGGGTGGATTCCAGTAGGTATCAGACCTGATACCTCAGAGTAACCAGTGGCATGGTGGTACTTAATTATGACAACCCCTGTACGTCCCGCTCTGACCAGAGTGATGGCAAAGGCAACAGGTGAACAACTACTCCAAGGATTGGAATGTGAGGGGAAGCCAAGGACCAAATCAGAACAGTGTTCCTTGGAGTCACCTGAAGAAGAGGAGGAGGAAGAAGAAGAGATTGAGGAATTGGAGGAAGTTCGAGTTGAGGACCCCCCCCCCCCCCGGAGAACATGCAGGATCTTCTGAAGTGGCTGGCCAAGAAACAACTAGACTTGGAACAATGTTGGGAGAACAACAACCAGGAATGAGAGAAGGAGTGACAGTGACAAGATGAGAGATGGGCGGATATGATGAGGGCCCTGCAAATTATCGGGACTAGCAGAACCACTGATAGTGTTCAGACTATTCCCAAGGACATAAAAATAATGAAAATCTTCGGCACTGACGACATGGAGGCCAATCTCACTGCTTTTGAAAGGGTAGCAGAGGCATTTGGATGGCCTCCTGAACAGTGGGTGGTAAGACTGGCTCTCTATCTCATGGGTCGAGCCCAGATGGCATATAGCCATATGGGCCATAAAAGTGCAGAGCAATATGACCTAGTGAAGAATGAGATCCTGAAGCGGTTTTATATCAGCATGGAGACTTACAGACAATGCTTCAGATCCCTAAATCATCAAGGTAATGATAGACCGTGAGTGACACATACCTGGTTGAATGAGTTATGCAACAAATGGCTACAACTGAAGGGAAAGACCTTGATGGACCTCATAGAATCAGTGGTAATGGAGCAATTCCTACAAATTTTGCCAGCAGACATCCAAATCTGGGCTAGAGAACATCACCTGGAATCAGCAGAGGTGGCTATTACACTGGCGGAGGACTTCCTGGTGGCCAGGCAACCAGCCAAGAAGGGGTATAAAACAACGGAACCTACCATCACCCCAACCCAGCAACTACCAAGAACCTTCACTTATATTCCATCACGCCCCTCAGAAAGAAAGACAAGGAGGCCAGAAGGTAGAGGGAGTAGACCTTATAATCCTGACATCATTTGCCGATATTGCTGAGGGAAAGGCCACATTGAAAGATTTTGTTATAAGAAGGAAAATGAGGCTACTCATTTGGCCCTTTTGAACTGGGATGACTTTGCCACAACTGTAAAAATACAGAATAAAAACATGATGGGATTAATAGACACTGGAAGCAAACAGACCCTAGTACACCCGGATGTACTAGAGTGAAACCACATAGTAGAAGCATTTACAGGAGGTACTTGTGTCCATGGGGATACACACCAATATCCTACCACCAAGATAATATTAGACATTGAGGGAAGAGAACGCGTAATGACTGTGGGGATTGTACCCAAATTACCAGTACCAGTGGTTATTGGACAGCACTTCCCGTATTTTGATTAACTAATTGCACCTAAAGAACAATTTACTGCTGTTACCACAAGGTCTCAGACTAAAATCTGGAACCTTGGGGATACTCCTCCTTTTGAGGAAGAGGTTTTTGCAACCCCACAGAAAGAGACCTGTTGAACTGATAATGTCTTTCAAAAACGCGATATTGTCAGTGAACAAAGTAGGGATGTTATGTTAGCAGACTTATTTTTGCAACTAGGTTGGACAAAGAACCCAGGGACCCCAGAATATGAATGTAAAAATAATATTCTGAATAGGGTAAGTACCAATTCACGTACTGGTGAGAAGGTGGAACAACTGGTAGTTTCTGAACCTTTTAGAAACCAGCTGATGTATTTAGGCCATGACCTCCCTTGGGCAGGACATGCAGGATGAGACAGAACTCTGTCTTGAATTTTACGTTTCTTTTGGCCCAAAATTCATGATAATGTCTCCGAATATTGCAGAGCTTGTCCAGAGTGTCAGAAAGTAGCCCAAATAACAAAAAAGGACAAGGTGCCCCAATACCCTTACCTGTAGTGAGTATGCCATTTGAGCGAATGGCTATGGATATCTTTGGCACCCTACAGAAAAGTGCCCAACGCCATAAATACATTTTAGTAATTTGTGATTATGCTACTCGGTATCCAGATGCCATACTCTTACACTCTGATAAAACCCCTAAGATAGCGGAAGAACTTATCAAGGTGTTCAGTAGACTAGGGGTACCCAAGGAGATCCTAACTGATCAAGGAAGTAACTTTCAGGCAAAACTGTTAAAAGAATTGTACTGTTTGTTGGGTGTAAGTGCTATATGAACCACACCTTATATAACCCACAAACAGATGGCTTGGTGGAACGGTTTAATCAAACCTTGAAACAGATAATAACAAAATGTGTACATGATGAGGGGAGAGACTGGGACAAGTACCTACCTCTCTTATTGTTTGCATACAGAGAGGTTCCCCAGGCAGCCACCGGATACTTCCCTTTTGCCTTGCTATATGGGAAAAACCCCAGAGGTCCACAAGATATTTCAAAAGAGTACTCGGAGGAAGGAACCAAGGTGGGACAGACTAATATTACGGAGTACATGGGACAGTTAAGAAAGAGACTAGTAGAGTACTCTAAAAAGGCCCACGAGGATAGTGTTGATTCCCCAAAACTGCTGCAAAAAGCATATTATGACCAGCACTACAAGGATAAAGAGTTCCAGGAAGGGGACAAGGTTTTGTTATTGCTTCCCACCTTCGCTAACAAGATTTTAATGACGTGGCAAGGCCTGTGCTCTGTTTTAAGACAACTCGGCCCAGTAACCTGTGAGCTGAGAACACCTGATAAATACCCAGGTAAAAAGTGTATCATGTGAACCTGCTGAAAAAATGGGTAGACGGGGAAGAAAACCCTCTTAGCCTACACATACTACCCAAGCCTGTAGAGTGTGAGTTAGAAGAAATGTACAGAAGGCTGGATGAACAACATAGCCTGACAGAAATTACCATAAACCTCATACTCCAGGCCCACCAGAAATACAGGTTACTCACCTGTAACAGGAGTTCTAGGAATGGTATATGTTGTTCATCCACACTCATTGGCAGTATCCTTGCCGCTTTAAATCTTGCCGGAAGGTCTTCAAGCTTGCTCCTCCCACCCACCCGGGTGGTATAACTCTCGGCTCCGCCCCATGACGCCAGATCTGGCCCGCTGGAAGCTCAGGTTGTGCGTCGAAGCCGGGGAGGTCGGGTGGGTCGTGTGGATGAACAACATATACCATTCCTAGAACTCCTGTTACAGGTGAGTAACCTGTATTTCTAGGGACATGGATATGTTGTTCATCCACACTCATTGGCAGACTCCTAGCAGTTCTCCGGGAGGAGGGAGGCAAGACGTAAATTCTACATACTTACTTCTGGGAAAGAGAGACTGAGAACCGAGGCCCCAAAACCAGCATCCCGCGTGACTCAAGGCTCGATGTGGTAGTGGGTAATGAAGGTGTTTGCTGACTTCAGGTAGCAGCCCTGCAGATTTCCTGGATAGGGACGTCCCTGAAGCAGCCACTGCTGCAGCAGTATGGCGGGTAGAATGAGCTCTTATCCTCTGGGAGGCTCCATGCCCGCCAACTTATAGCAGAGATCTATGCAGGAGGTTACCCACCTGCTTATCGTCCGCTTGCTGCAGGTCTGCCAGATGCGGCTTCAGCGAGGGTGACAAACAGCTGGCTGAACCTCTCCTCTAATTTCAGCCAGGCGCCTCCTTATAATAAGCGAGCCTCTAGGGTCCAGGAGTATGGAGCCTATATTCGGGCCTCCGAGGTGTGATTGGGGTAGAACACCGCAGAGTCAACACCTGGTTAAGGTGAAACTCCCACACCACCTTCGAAGGAATTTCGGTGGGGGCGCAGGACAACCTTGTCCCTGTGGAAGACCAGGTAAGGAGACTCGATGGAAAGCGCCTGGAGCTCTCCCATCCTTCTGGCTGACGGAGCCACCAAGAAGGCGGTCTTCCACGACAGGTGAGAGAGAGCACACCTGTGCATAGGTTCGAATGGCTTGCCCATGAGCTTTGCCAGTACCAGCAGTAGATCCCACGGAGGTGGGGGTTCCGACTGAGGGAAATGTGATCAAGGCCTTGAAAAGCGCCAGACCACCTTCCTCCTGCGCCATCGACTGCTTCCCGCCCGCCTGTAAGCAGAGATGGCTGCCAGGTGCACCCTTAGGGTCGCCGACCTAAGCCCTTGACTAGAAAGGGACCATAAATAGTCCAAGATGCTTGCCAAGGAACAGGAGGAAGGGTCCAAGCCCTTGTCTTGACACCAAATGGAAAACCTTTTCCATTTGAAGGCATAGCATTTTCTGGTCGACTCATAGGGACGCCTCAACTACATTGAGGACCTCGCCGGAAAGACCCAAGGCCTGGAACTCTAGCCGCTCAGGAACCAGGCCGGCAAGGTGCAGGGATTGAAGGTCCGATGGAACACCTTCCCTGATTGACTGAGAGCAGGTCCGGGCGAGCTGGAAGCTGCCATGAATCCTGGAGCTGAGACTGAGGAGATCTGGTACCAGAACTGGCGAGGCCAGTCTGGGGCTATCAGAATCACCTGCGCCTTGTCCCTCCTCGCCTTGAGAAGCACCTTGTGGATCAAGGGAAATGGGGAAAGGCGAAAGAGGCCCGGGTCCATTGCCTCGAGAAGGCATCCCTCGCAGCGAGCCCTGCTGAGGGGGGCGGGCATGGAACAGACTCAGCCTGCCTCCATGGAGGCAAACAGGTCCACCTGAGGAGTGCCCCAAAGGGAGAACAGATGCTGTACTACCTGCAGGAGAGAGACCACTCGGGATGCAGCCCCTATCCGCTCAGGGCATCGGCCAGGGTGTTGGAGGCTCCTGCCACGTGAATGGCTAGGGAGATCCGCCCAGGCTGCGCAGACGAGTGACCAAATGCGGAGAGCTTCCTTGCATAGAAGCAGGGAGCGCGGCCCCGCCTGGCGGTTCAGATAGTACATGGTCGTGGTATTGTCCGCCTGACTCGGACCACTTGACCCCGGAGGAACGGAGCAAAGGCGGTGAGAGCTAGGCGGACCGCCGGAGCTCCAGCAGGCTGATGTGGCATCGACTCCCGCGGGGACCAGAGGCCATGAGCCCGGTGTTCCCCAGATGGGCACCCCAACCCATCAGAGAGGCATCGGTCGAAGAGAGACCGCCGGCCCGGGCGGACGAACGGGATGCCCTCCTGCAAATGATCTGGAACGGTCCACCACTGGAGAGCTGCTCCACATCCCCTGTGTCACCGGCACAAGCTGGTCCAAGGGATCGCAGCGCTAGACCACGGCTGGCCAGTCCCCACTGAAGGGACGATGTTCCAGCGGGCCCAACGGACCACGCTGGTGCAGGCCGCCATGAGACCCAGGAGGCGAGGAAGTCCCGGCAGGGGCTTGCCCAACCAGAAATGATCGGGCAAAGGAGGAAAGAACCTCGCCCTGTCCGCCGGAGCCGCGCCTGGCTCAAGAGAGTCGAGCTGCGCCCGATGAATAGAATCACCTGCTCGCTCGAGTCTCGACTTGGCCTCGCTTGATAAGGAGGCCCAGTTGAGAGCAGACCTGGAGGGCCAGATCTCTGACCACCCGCCTCCTCCCTGGAGGGAGCTGCTATCAGCCAGTCGTCCAGGTAAGGGTACACCTGGACCCTCGGGCGCCAGAGAGGGAATGCTGTCACCACTGCCATGCATTTGGTGAAGACCCTGGGAGCTGGAGACAAGTCAAGGGCATGGCTTGAACTCGAAGAGGGATCCTCCGCCTCGAAGCGAAGGAATCTCTGGTGAGACGGACGGATAGGACGTGAAAAACGCGTCCTGCAAGTCAGAGAGCAGAACCACACGCCGCTCCAAGGATGGTATTATCTGAGCCAGAGTGACCATCCTGAAGGTTCGAGACCTAGGAACTTGTTTAGGCCGTAGGTCTGAGAATGGGCGCCAGCCCCCGTCCGCTTCGGAACCAGGAAGTACCTGGACAAACCCTGGTCTGAAGGAGGGTCCACCACCTCTTACCACCTCCTTCTGGAGGAGGGAGAGCGATGTCGGCTCGGACGAGCCGCCAGTGAGGCTGGGATCCCGGCTCCCGAGGGCGACGGCCCAAGGGTGGTGCCTGCTCGAATTCCAGAGGCAGGCCTCTTCCCACCACCTCCAAGACCCACCTGTCCGTGGTAACAGCGACCAGGCGGAACGGAAGGTGCTGGAGCCGTCTCTCACGGGGGACCCAGGGAAGGTGACGGGATGGGGGCGACACCTCAGCTCGTCACTGGGCAGGCTTGGAGGAGGGACCGGCCGAGGGACCTCCTGGGCCCTTTCCTCCCTGCCTCCTGTTGAGGAAGCCGGGCGTTTGGGCTTGGGATGCCAAGGTCGAGCCTGCTGGCCCTGACGCTGCTGGGCTGGCCGGGCGCACAGAAGGACGAAAGGGCTTAGGCTGTGGTTTGCGGCCTTTGTCCTTCTGAGCGGAAGAGACCGAGTCCAAGGTGGCATTGGACTTCTCGATCCTCTGCAGGTGACCTTCCACCCCAGGGCCGAAGAGGTCAGTCCCCAAAAGGAACATCCGCCAACTTGTGCTGGTATCCGGCAAAGGTGGATATCCTCAGCCAAGCCTTCACCGACGATAGCCACTCGCGGCCGCCACCGATCTGGCACATGAGTCCCCATATCCAAAGCAGTCTGAGCTGCTGTTTGGCCACTGCCCTGCTCCTGGTCCCGCACCTGCTTAACCGTAGTCTGCAGATCGACGGAAGATGAGGATGACCTCATCCAGGAGCCCAACAGGGCATGAGAAAATGTGCCATGAGGACGGCCGAACTGGCTGACGAAGGCCGAGAGAGGACGAGAGCGAGACTTTTCGCCCGACATAGTCCACTTCTTGACCTTGTCAGGAGGTTTGTCCATATCCTGGCGCAGCCGGGCGCCGGAAAACGCTGTCGGTAACCAACCCTCAGCAGAGGGGTGTTCCAAAACCGGACAAGGAACCGGGGACCGTGATACTTCCTGGCCATCCTGGCCGGAAGGCGAGGGCAGGAAGCAGGGCGCTGCCAAAGTTCCAGTGCCGACCCACTATGGCCTCGCCACCGGAAAGGCCTCCGCCGGAGAATCCCCTGTCCAGAATCTCCGTGAGGGGTACCTGGCCTGCTTGGAACGGGTTCGAGCTCCATCCCGTAGACTCCGAGATGAGCCAAGCAGTCCTAGGAAGGACGACGGGCTATCGCCCATTGACTGACCTCCTGAAGACCCAAGTCCAGTCGCTTGAGAAGAAGGAGGAATCATCTTCGGACTCGAAGAGTCCTCGAAGAGCTGCTCTCTGGCCTGAGCCACCCTTCACCTGCCGAGGTCGGTCGGGAGTGAGGGTAACTGACAGCCGATGGGATAAACCCTTAGCCGACCGAGAATCTTGGTCGGAGCCCCAATTGGTGGGCTGTGGAGGAGGTTCCACCGAATCGGTGGAGCAGCTGGTTTTGGCCGAACAACCGCCTGGGTATAGGCTCGGACAAGTCGAGGGTTGTGTCGGCTGCCCGTGATGGCAGCCACTTAATGGTTGGGAAGGGCCGGGTCGGCTTATTCCCGCCAGGAGAAGCTGTTGCAACATAAGGTCTCGCATCACGACGACTTACGCCAAGCCTCCTCATCCGGAGGAGGAGGACGAGGACGAGCGGCGACGCCAGCTTGCTGCTGCGCCGAGACCGAGACCGCCTATGACGGTGGGAACGGCGAATCGCTAAGAGGTCCGAGACCGAGACCGAGTCCCGGAATTTCCGGGTCGGTGCGGGAGGTGTCGGCCGGAACCGCACTCCTTCGGCTCGGAAGGTCCATCCGAGGGCTCCGGAACCGAGGCACAGGCGAGCCCATCGGATCTCCAACTCTCCCGGGGAACCGGGAGGGGAATTCGGGTGCTAAAGGCGACAGCCTGCCCAATGGGTCGAGGAAAATCTCGACTTCATCAGTGGGAGTCTCGGGTCAACTGACCTGACGGGACACCGCGGGAGGCCAGTGGCCGGCCGAAGTGGTCGATCGGCCGACGGTCGACGGCCCGGGAGAGGGACCTTTCCCGCCCAAGAGCGCCGACGGAGGGACTTACCCTGTCCTCTTTTTGGACCGAGAATAAGGTCCAGCAGACGCGAGCCCTTCTCCTTTAGTGGAGAGGGACAGACAAAGCTCCTTAAAAGAAGCCGTGTAGGAAGAACCCAGAGAGGCGGATAATGCCGCGGCCGAGGAAGATATCGACCGCGCCGCCTCTCTCGAGGCGACCATCCGCCGAGCTGATCCGCCCGGGCCCGCGGACACCGCCAACCGGGCCTCCTTGGACTTCACCGAGGGGAAACGCCGGACGGCCCAGTTGCAATCGGGCAGCACGGTCTTCGAGGACGAGGTCGAGAAAGATGAGCACAGGCCGCAAGCCCGCGGGTCGTGCTCAAGGCCTAAGCAGTAGACACACGTGAGTGTGGATCCGTCCGAGACATCTTCTGTCCGCATGGGCATCTCCAAATCCGGAGTCGATTTGTCCACCGAGCTGCGAGGGATAGAAGACTGAAGTCTTTTGCAAATTTATTTTTTAACCAAACGGAGAAGGAACCAGTCGCAAACGCAGAGCGTTAAGGAGGGAACCTGAGCTTCCAAGCGGTAAGGAAGATCTGGGGTCATGGGGCGGAGCCGAGAGTTATACCACCCGGGTGGGTGGGAGGAGCAAGCTTGAAGACCTTCCGGCAAGATTTAAAGCGGCAAGGATACTGCCAATGAGTGTGGATGAACAACATATCCATGTCCCTAGAAAGAACTTTTCCAGGTATTGCACAGCCTTGTTCCCTTATTTACTAGTGTGCCAGGGAAGGCCGTGGGGGTAGAACAACCACATCAAGACGGATGCCCCTCCCATAAGTCAAAAACCGTACCAACTACCAGAAAAAGTCAGGCTGGAGGTCAAGCAGGAGATTGAGAAGTTAAGACAGCTAGGCATCACAGAACTATCGAATAGTACCTGGTCCTCCCCTATAGTGGTGGTCCCTAAGAATGAGGGTTGTATAAGACTCTGTTTAGATTTCAGGAAGGTTAACCAGGTCTCTAGCTTTGCTAGTTATCCCATGTCAAGGATTGATGATATCATTAACAATATAGGGAATGCCAAATACATCACCACCCTAGCCTTGACTAAAGGATACTGGCAAATCCCGTTAGCTCATGATTCCAAGGAAAAGACCGCATTTAGTTCACCACTAGGGTTATACCAATTTACTATCATGCCCTTTGGCTTACATGGAGCACCCGACACATTTCAATGATTAATGGACAAAGTCTCGACTCCCCATACTTCAAACTCTGCCACCTACTTGGATAATGTGGTGGTATATGGTACTGATTGGCAAACACACCTAACACAGTTGACTGCTGTGTTACACTCCATACAACGGGAAGGTTTTACCATCAACCCAGCCAAGTGTGCTGCTGCCATGACCGAGACTAGATATTTGGGATTCATGTTAGGGAATGAAATAATACGTCCAGAAATAAAAAAGGTAGAGACCGTAGCTCAGACCCCTATACCTAAAATAAAAAAAACATGTGAAGACTTCCGATTCCACTCTACAAGTAATGGCTGCATAGAATCTTAGCTCGCGCTTTACCCAACTGAGCAATTCTCTCCACACCAGCCTTTGGACTTATCAAAGCATAAAATTAATTTAGTAAAATATACGTGGAGAGACCTATAACAAGATCTGGCTGCAAACTATTTAAATAACGATGAGATGGCTGAGCTATTAGAGCGATCTGACTCAGAGGTCTCATGCGATCCGGACCATGGCGATCCTAGCACTGTGATGGCATGCAGCGGTTAAGGCAAAGCAGAAACCGGGGGAAGCTAAGACTAAAAAAGCAAAACTAGACCTGATATACCAGGAGGGCAGGGCACAGCTACAGAAAATCGAGTCGATGACCTAGAGAAGTTTTTTTTTTTTTTAATTTAGTTTTTATTGACCGGGTAAGTGCACTAGACAAATCCTGCCTATTTTCAGGCACGACCTGGGGAAGGGGGATACAGATGAATGCCTACTGACCTTGAACCAGATTAAGCTGTTGGTATTTTTACTGAATGAGGGAAATTTGGCCAGGACACCGGGGAAATTCCCCTACTCAGCAGCTGCTTCGTGGCCAGTAGGGGGCTTGCTGATGTCAGTCTGCGTTATGGCAGACAAGGAGGAACGCTGTCGAGACAAGGAGGTCGGAGAGAGTACGGTAATTTTTGATTTGGAAGAAACATGTGAGGAGCAGAATTCTGTGATACAGAATATTGACGTTGTACTGGAAACAGCATCGGAAGTTAGTATGGACTTACCGGAGTTGGCTGGTGATTTTCCAGCATCGGAGAAAGCGCATTTGCAGATGTTATGGCTAGTAAAGACCCTGGAAGTACTATTGTGCCTACTGCTCCGTCTGTACTTGATTGCATCACATCTCTTTCGGCAGGTTACAGGAGGTTGAAGGGATCTTTCTGGACAGGCGTGTTGCTGTTGGGACGGCTGTTGCCTGCACACCTCACGGTCACAAACTCTGCGACATCAGTTTGGGATACAATCTGTAGACAAGGAGGGCTTTCTTCAGGACTGGTCGGAGTCTAAAGCTTTGACTGACTCTGGTTGGAAGAGAACTGCTTCGGGTAAATGGATTCTGGATTTTTCATGGTCTTCTTCGTCTGCTGATACTACGATGTGGATTATGCATGCCACCGAGAAACAGAACCTGAGCTCAGGTAAAGACTCTGTGTACACAGACACCAATATTTCTTGCAAACAGGTTGCTATGGGAGGGGAGAGTGATTTGGCTTTTTCAAAGCCAAGCACCTCAAAGGCTAGTATTTTGGGTATTGAACAGGGGCAGGAAGGTATTTCTTTGTCAAAAAAAGAGTTTGTTACACAATAACAAGCTAGGAAATTGCCTATGTCTGAGTTGTTTAAAAACAAATTGGAACAAGCACCACGTCGTAATGCGGTGCGGCTCCGCTATAAAGGAGGCCTCACGGAGCATCCTGATAGGTATTATGTTTTTAAACAACTCTTGAAAAGTTCTATGGGTTTTCTTCCCTCAGATGTGTATGCATTGATACATATATCAGGGGAAGACTCCTTTGATGTCAGTTTTAAAGCTAATTTACACTTGGAAAAATTTTGGGAAAAGTATGCTTTACTTAAAAACACCCCCTTATGGTCTCCTTTTTTTGCCATCCCTCTCACTAGACCTCAGATTTGTTTTGTCACCATCATGTTTCGTAATGAAGGTGTGAATGTGAGTGATATCTATCACTGGCTACAAATTAAGTGTGATATCTTAGGACCCCCTGATGCATTACTTGATACTGAGGGTATTTGGACGGGTGGCTGGAAATTTAAGGTGAAACTTTTCCAGGTTAATGCTGAAATTGTTCACCTTCCAAATAGTTTCTTCTTAGGGAAAGATAGGGGGGTTTGTTTTTATGGTGGTCAACCTAGGGCCTGCTATAAATGTGGAGCTCATACTCACATAAGTAGTGTATGTGACAAGATGAAATGTCCCTTATGTGGGGGGTTTGGACACTCAATGGATTTGAGTGATAACATTTTTCAATGTAATTTATGTGACGAAAAAGGCCATGCCTTTCATCAGTGTCCCTGGGCTAGACAAAATTGCTCGAAGTTGGGACCAAGATGATTTGTTGCGTAAAGCCCAGACTAAAAAGAGGATTCCATGGGGACTATTCCCCTCAGCACGCCCATTGTTCCTGTTCAGCAAACACCCAGTGGGATGGCTGACTCTAGAAAAATGGGGGACGTAGCTGTCGGAGTTACTGAGTCCCAGGTTCCAGTTGAGAAGCCTGTTCCTAGGCCTTTAGTATCTGGGAGACAGAGTCCTGCAACATCCATGCCTCCCACTTTCGAGACTGTTAAAGGCAGACGTTTTACTAGGGCCTCACTCAAACAGTCTGCCGTAAGTCTGCTTCCCACTGATTTGCAAGATGAGGCAGGGGATTCGGACTTAGAATCAGATACATCTCATAGGTCAGAATTAGTTACTGAAGATGAGGACAGCAAGACTACGGAATTGGCAAAGGAAAAGAAAGGAAAAAAAGGTAAAAAACGGAAAGTAAGTCAGAAGCATGGTCCTTGACTCAATTAGTTCCTTCCATGGCTGCGCTGAAACTAGCTTCCTATAATGTTTGTAGTTTAAAGGCATTCCAAAAGCAGATTTCCATCCTAGCATACTTAGATTTTTTGAAATTAGATATAATATTTTTGCAAGAAACCAGGGTTTCTTCTCTTTTTGAAGTAGAACAACTAAAAAGGCGTTGGATTTGGGACCATCTTTTTGGACTTTGGGGCCAGATGCTGCAGATGGGATTGGGATTCTATTTAAAAATTCTAATTGTAAACTTTCCAAAGTGATAGATGTTAGACCGGGGCGGGCCTTGATTTTAGATTGTTCTTTAAGGGATTATTTCTTTCGTTTTATTAATTTGTATGCTCCTCAAACAAAGTTGGTCCGGATTGAATTGTTTGATGAGATTAAACCTTTTCTTTACACAAAAAAAAACACATTGTGTGGGGAGGTGATTTTAATTGCTCAACAGATGCTAAAGCTTCTGGGGTTTCAGGCAAAAAAATATATTGTGACACGAATGCCTTGAAAAACACTGTAAGAGATGCAGGTCTCCAAGATGTATATAGAAGCATTCACTTGCAGGTTGGAGCAACTTATTATAGACACACCTTGCACACGAATTGATATGGTTTTATTTCTCACTACATTATACCTACGTTGTACAGTTAAACCCACAGAATTTTCAGATCACAATATTTTGGTTTGTGATCTTAGTTTGACTAATATGCCACCTAAACTGTTGTCCACAGTACAACGATGGAGATTGAATACATCCTTTTTAAAGAGTCCAGTCTTTTTTCTCAAGTTGGAATATTTTTTTGCAGCTAAATTTTCCACCATTGATTTGTTTGATACAATCTATGATTGGTGGTTGCATACGAAATGGGAAATTAAAACCTTATTTCTTAGTTGGGGTGAATTTAAGGCTAACTCAGATTATTTGCAATATTTAATACATAGAAACCAATTATATAAATTGATGTCTTTTCCTCCGAAAGATCATGCCCTTTATACTTCTCAGATACTAGAAATTAAGAAACAGATGAAGTCATTTCAGTATGACAGGGCCAAGTTTTTAGACATGGAATTTAGATTTGGAACTAAACGAAACCCTATGTCTGATCCTTATCAGGCTTGTAAATCACGTTTGGAACACACATTGATGTCAGGTCTTTATAACTCAACTGGGGAAGTGATTAATACTGATATAGGCATGTTATTACTTGTGCAACAACATATTCAGGATTATTTTGCAGTCCATACTGACTTTTCTAAAGACACCTTTCCTATCCAGACTTTAGGTCATTTACCACAGGTAGAGGAAAGTATGCAATTACTTTTGACTTAACCCATTTCTGCGCAGGAAGTAGAGGATGTAATTAAGCAGTTAAATAAAGGGGCTTCCCGGTCTGGACGGATACCTAATGAATTTTATAAGGTTTGTATACAGTATATGGGGTATTTCTTGCCTTTAGTATTTAATTATATTTGACCTCAGATGTTTCTTGTGAGGACTTTACTTCTCTTTGACCTTTATTTATAAAAAGGAGGATAAAAAACTTTTGACTAACTGGAGGCCAATTAGCCTTTTAAATAGTGATTATAAGATTTTGACCAAAATTTTGAATAACCAATTGATGAAGGTAGCAGACTCCCTTATACATCCAGCCCAGACATGCGCTCTCCCTAATAGGAAGATACAGCATAATCTCTTTTTATTGAGGGACCTTTTTGCAAGTGGTAAACTTACTGCTCAATCAGGATTAGTGGCAGCTTTGGATCAAGCTAAAGCTTTTGACGCAGTCTGCCATTCTTTCCTTTACTATATTTTATTACAATATGGCATCCAAAAAAGTTTGTGCAGTGGATAGTTATGCTTTATAGTCAAGCAGTTACCATTCCTATAGTTAATGGGTTTCTTGGTACAGAGATTGGTATAGGCAGAGGGGTTCGGCAAGGATGTCCCTTGAGTCCCCTTTTATATACCTTTGTATTAGATCCTGTTATTAGGAGAATTATTTGGGACCATGATATTATTGGTATTTCACCCTCACCACAATTAGACACAGTCAAAATCACTGCTTATGCAGATGATGTGACTCTTTTAGTAACAGATACTTCATCCTTACGGAAAGCGTTGGATGTTTTTATTTTTTTTGGACGCTTTTCAGGGGCCATGCTTAACATGGATAAAAGTTTTGTTTTGTCTTTGGATGCTGTGCCCCCTGATTTGACTAATTGCCTAGGTATATCCTTTTCAGTCTTCCATAAAGATTTTAGGTATCTGGTTTGGGACTGATGATATGGCAGTTTATAATTGGGAAAGGCAGCTGCTGATTGGGGAATCTAAAATTAATCAATGGAAGCACTGGAGATTTGGTAAAAGGAAAAGAATTTTGATTATTAAAAAATTTTTATTACCAGTGTTGGTATATTTAAGTCATCTTTTTCCACCACCATTTTCTGTGGAAACCAGATTGTATAGTGTCTTCTTTCAAATGCTCTGGGGTAACAGGCTAAACCCGGTTAAGAGGGATATTACTTATCTTCCACTTAAGAAAGGAGGTTTACAGATGGTGAATCCTGTTGTTTTTTTCACTCTGTATTTTTATTTTCTTCATTTCATTTTATATGGCATGAAGTTTGTTTACCATGGCAGTACTGGGTACAATCTATCTGGCACAAGTATTTTTTTAAATAGTCCATGTTCCCTCCTAAAATATTAGTTTCTGATGATCTACCAGGATATGGAATTTCGTGTTTAAAAAAAACTGCATCAATGGAAAGTGCCCTTACAGACATTACGTTCCCTGAACAGGAAATCTTTCTATGCATATATTGTATATGAAGTTCAGCAAGTGACTCTTCTTTCCCCTAATTGTATTCCTACTAAAATGACTTTTGCTTTGTATAAATTAACTGACTTTAGAATTCCTGTAAAAACATGGGATGTTGTTTGGATTTCAGCACATGGGAGGTTAGATGTTAGGGGTAATCTGAAGTATAAACCTCAAAGTGATAGATACTGTCTGAGGCCTATGTGTGTTAATACTGAAGAAAGTCAATCCCATTTTTTCTTAGAATGTATGGAGAGTAAAGCATTTTGGGGTATGGCTGCTTTACATTGGAATATGCCACACTCAGCTTTACTGACTTATGGCACATTGATTTTGGGTGACTATGCAGGAATCTGGGGCAAATATCATAAAAGTACCTTGAATGTTTTTTTTTGCATTACTACAATATTTTCTCTGGCATGCCAGATGTCAGTTTGTATTGCAACAGCAGCAGGTATTACATTCTGTTATTATTTCACAAGTTGAGACAGACTTGTCTGCACTTCGAGCGCTGGATAGAAGCAAATATTCTAGGGAAAAAGTTGTTGATTTATGGAAATGTTTTCCTGTTTTTTGATGTTATAAATTCAGTACATTGTTGGGTTTTCTATGATATTTATGTATATTTATTCATGTTCTCTAACTGTTTTGAGATATTTTGATTTATCATTTGTGATGTTTTGTTTTTGTTGTTCAATAAACTTCCCCTACTCTTTTCAATAAGTGCCATGGGATCTTTAACATCCACCTGAACTACCACCAATCCAGGCAGATGAGACCTCGGTTTAACGTCTCATCCAAAAGATGGCACCTCAGAAGTGCAGCACCCTTCTCATGCTGCACTACAGTGTCAGTACTGGGATATTAACCCAAGTGCCAGATGTGGGAACTAAACCCACAGCCCTCTGATCTCCCACCCTCAGAGGCGAGTGTGCTACCTACTGAGCCACTGACAGAATGCCCTCCAACAGTTATAAGAGCAGCAAGACCAGACTGAGTCCCACCAGGAGGACTTGGAAAACCATGCACGCTGGAAAAATATCCGATTGTACTGTATCCCGGAGGAAGCGGACGGGCCTAATGTGAAAGAATTTGTGGAGGCCCTGTTACACACTGCACTTGAGTTGCCGCAGGGCTCTGAGCTTCATCTCAAGCAGGTTCACCGTACACTTGCCTCAAAGCCTGCCTCTCAGAATGCACCCCCCACTGAGATCTATCACTGCCAGATTTAATAGTTTTGCAACAAAAGAACAAGTGATCCTTACAGTTTGGAGGAGACAAAAAGAGTACTATGGGCAAAGGCGTATATACCTGGACCATGACTATGCTCCTAAGACTATGCATCTTAGGAGAGCATATTTGCCTCTGCTTCCAACTCTGAAAGCGGCTGGCTATAAGTTCACTACCCTGTGCCCAGCTCGCTTGGTGGTTAATTTGCCAATCAGAAAAAGAGAATTTACCACTCCCCAGGAGGCTCATGCCGAACTTATTAAATTGGGCCTGTGATTTCCTGAGAAGCCAGCAGAAGGAGAAGGAGAAGCAATCCAACCTGGGGACTAACACTGGCCATCTCCCTCAGAGATACTGAGGCATCTACAACTTGAAGTTCTGAACAGAACACTGTATTAATCAGGTGTGTTGCGGATCTGGGGAGGGGGGGTCATCCCCCTTTCCTTTCCTTTTTGGGGCTTAGTATAGGTTCTGTCTTGCTGAGGCCTGACTTTAAACTTGGGACAGACGCTCTGAGTTGGGCTAACTCTCGGGTTACTTGTCGGCTGAATGGCAGATGGAACACCACCCCTTCCCCCCCCGAACGAACTGGGTTGGGGTACCTTTAGATCCCTGTCACCCTTGCATTATGTTTTTAACATCTAGCCTTAATTACCGAACTATTATCTCTGCCACGGACATACTGGTACTTTGCAGATGGACTAGTACTGTTATCTTTTCAGTAAAGTTACTCCTGTTCCTCAGTTAGAACAAATTTAAAACTTAGATAGCCGGGGGGGGCGCTAGTGAGCCACGCTTGGGACAGAATGTGGTCCTTTCAGCTCTGCATCGAGTGCTAATTAAAACTATCTTATTAAGTGTGCAGTAAAATTTAAAAAGTCTCTAACTGCTCCAGATGGGTAGACAACGTTTTGTGGAATCCATACATACTAAAATTGCCGTGGGCAGAATAAAAAATTTAACCACAGGAGGGGACAAAAGTCAGGACAGCAGCACCAGCCCCAGCAGCAGAGATCAGAAGATGGGCCCTCCACTACAGACCAAGCCAGCGGAGATGGTAACCCACCACCATGGGACAAAGTACTGAATGTAGTAGTGAGATGGACACTAAAATTGAGAAAGTTCTAGACAGACTCACCGCACAGGATACTAAAATTGAGGGTGCAGTGAAGGTAGCATCTGAAGCAGACAGCAGATCCCAATGCAAGAAGGTGGGTTTTGCCAAAATGATGACTGGAAATGTACACCTGCGAGCCTGACTAGAAACATTAGAAAATAATAATAAAGCGATGAATATCCGTATTGTTGGACTCTCAGAAGGTGCAGAGGGTGGAGACCTACTATGTTTCTTGCGGAGTTGGATCCAGTCTGAAATGCCAGAAGAAGCTCCAGAATCTCTTAAGTGGGCCTACAGGGTGAATTTTCGTAGAGCACAACTCAATCAGGATGCCAGCAGAGCGATCCTACTTGTAACCAAGGGGCAAGAAGTTCAGGACACTATCCTAGGATGGGTGCGAGCCCTATTTCTGATCAAAATGGAAGATCAGGAGATCAAACTATTCCTGGATTGGTCTTATGTGACCTGGAATCATCGAAAGTTATTCAACCCATTAAGGCAACAGCTTAAAAGTCTCAGTGTCTCTCATCCTCACCTTGCCCCAGAACGTCTCCGCATTATGTCCGGCGGCAAAACTTTTCAATTTAACGACCCAGAGGATGCAAAAAAGAAGGTGGATAAAATTGCAGCTGAATTTCACCGCGATCCACCACGGGAGTCATCGGAGGCTGAGGAATCCGAGGAAGAGGGTTGAAACTCTTATGGAGACACTGCGGGACTTTTGGGCCATCATAGTGAGTGCCAAACATAAAAGTAAACTGTATATGTGACTGTCTACCTTATGCTGGTTAACAAAGAACTTTTTGCTTACAATTTTAGTCGAAATGGGACTTTACACCAGGACTATGTAGCAGGGTCATGCTTTTTCTCTTTCTCCTGTTTAGCTTAAAATAGCGCCGAACACGAGGTGTACCATGGACACTTGTCTGATGGACTCGATCTTCCTGCTCCTTATACTAGTCAGACAAACCTTGACAGGCAGTTTAAAAAGTTAATGTTAAATTTAAAACGCTCCAGTGTCTATGTTGCATGCTAAATTGTTGTTCAGCTAGATAATATCTTAGGGTGTCTTTCTATACAAAGTAAGATTGCATTAAGGAGCCAGAGTATTGAATCACCTGTTTATTACAGACATTATTATTGTGGTTATTTTGTCGGGAATCGAGCAGGGATGGGAGAACCCAGTGAATACCTACTAAACAATATCTGTTCTGTGGGATAATGGCTTAGTTAGGGCCATGTTGAAAAATGTTAATTTTTTCTTGCTCCTTCTACTCTACAGGTTGTAGTGTGGTTAGCCTTCTTAACCTTATGAATACTGTTAAACATCTTGTCTGTACCCCCATGTGAAGTATCAAAATTTAATGGAAAACATAATCTCGAAGCTAACAAATGATGTACAATGCAATGTGATTCCATTAATTGTAATTTTATAATATGTTCATGAAAAAGTGAATAAACATAAATTACAAAAGGAAAAAACTTGGATAGCCTGCCTGCATCCTTTATTATATATATTACATATAGCAAAATGGTTTAAGAGGCTATAATTATTAACGATAATTGGGTTACTTTATGCACCTTACTTAAGCACAGCTTTAAATTATTATAAGCCGATAACCACAGTCGGAGAGGCCCAGTTATGGAAGCAGTGTCTCTTACTAATGGGGAGCATACTCCTAAACCTCTCCCACAATATTCATTTTCCCCCTTGTTTTATTTTACTATTATTTATTTTGTCCTGGATGTTTTGGGAACATATTTCTCGTTCCCAGGAGGCCCCATGCTCTACTGAGTTGGGATCACCTTCAGCAACAGGCAGATTCCTATTCTATGACTGGATTCTTCTGTTGGACATAGGAGGTGGTCCATACCTCCCCCCACTGTCGGAAGTCATGTATTTTTTAATCATTGTACATAGCTTTCCAGGATCCTGGTACAAGGATTCCTTACGAACTGTTAGTTGTGTTTATGGTTCTGATCGTTATTTGTTGATTTAAAGTGAGACTAATACACATTCTAGGTTTCATCTAGGGGATTGTTTTGATATTCGCTTACATAGTGATAGCGGCATGCGAATGCTACAGCTACCGATTTTGGTTAGCAGTTGGGGCTTCTCAATTCTGAGATTACTGAGGGCACTGCAGGGTGGTAGTTTCTGGGACTTCCCTATAATTATAGGGGCATCCTACAGATAGAAGATATCATACACCTATACAGCGGGGTTAAAGAGATTTCTAGTGTTATGCAGCACTATTCCACTTTCCCATGGCTGTAGAAGTAATTAAATTATTATCCCTTAACATCAATGGCATTAATAGCCCCATTAAACAATCGAGACTCCAGCAATATCTGTGCCAGCAGGGGGCACACCTGATATACCTACAGGAGACTCATTTGTCTCAATCAGAGCATGCCAAACTGGCTGCAGGTAGCAGATACACTGTTTTTTCTTCATCAGGAAGAAGTGGAAAATGGAGGGAAGTGGCAATATTGATCCCACGTACTACACCTTTCATAAAAGAGCAGGAATACACAGATCTAGATGGGCACTTTATAATAGTCCAGGGCCGGCTGGGGGAACACGCAATCACATTGCCAAATATCTATCTCCCGCCCTGAACTTCCCCGGTTCTTCTCCGCCGATTTCTTAATAAATTGCTAGATTTTCAGAGGGAGATTATATTAGTGGGAGGTGATTTTAATATCACGCTGGTGCCTCGGAAGAATTCACCCCACTCTCAGGCCCATAGAAGCATCCCTACACAAAAACTTCTCCAAGCACAACTTCCTACATTAGGACTAACGGATCTTAGGCACCACTTTTTCCCCTCGACGGGGTGTTACACTTTCTACTCCCACCACCACCACCACCATACTTTCTCTAGACTGGATTATATCTTTGCATCTACTGAATTCATGGATAGAATCCAGGATATTACAATTAGTGCTCATATTCTCTCTGATTACGCCCCCTTGCTGGTGAGAATGAGCTTGGAGATCCCCAGGAAAACTACCCTGTGGAGACTTAATATTTCTCTCCTCCGAGATCCTGACTTTAAGGCTCATATGGAGGCTCGTATACCCCAGATCCTAGCCGAAAACTTAACTCTAGATGCTAACTCTGTATTAATTTGGGACACTCCAAAGGCAGTTATTCGGGGAGACATTATAGCATACTCAGCTCACAAGAAGAAACAAAAAGATACTAGATACAGAACTTTAATGGCTCTTTTAGCAGAGCTGCAGACTAGGAGGGTGGAGGGTGACAGTGTGCCCCAACTGAGTTTAGGAGGGTACAATCTGAAATGCAGGAGATCCTGGACTATAAGGATCAGACTGCCCTGCTGTACACTAAAAGATTCTATCATGAGGGTGGCACCCGGGGTGCTAGAAACCTGGCAAAACGGGTCCGAGGGTTTAAACACTCAGCAGCTGTCACAAAAATATAGGATGTGGAGTCAGACACAATTTATTATCGTTGTCCTGAGATCATGAAAGTATTTCAGACTTTCTATCAAACTCTGTACGTAGAGCAGGGACACCCTTCGGAGGACAATATCCAAGCTTTCTTATCCCCCTTGACTTTCTCTAAACTGACCAACACTCATCAGACCTCCTTACTACACCCAATAACAGATTCTGAAATACAAATAGCAATAGGTTGAGCTAAGACGTTGAAATCCCCTGGACTGGACAGTTTTGCCACTGAGTGGTATAAAACCTTCCCCTCTTTATTGTTGCCACCCCTTCAACAAGCCTTTTTAGAGATACAGGGAGGACCCCTCCCCAGGCATACACAGTTATCTCTGCAATTTTGAAACCTGGGAAGGACCCTTTGACTCCAGAATCATACAGGCCCATATCAGTTCTGAACTGTGATTATAAGATTCATATGTTAGTCTGGGCTCACAGACTGGAGAATATTCTCCCCAACCTGATCCATACTGAGCAGGCTAGGTTTCTCAGAGCGAGACAGACAGCTGACAAATGTCCAGCAAACTATTCACCTCATGGAACATATGTCCCATGGTCCCTCCTCATACCTACTAATCAGCTTAAATACTTACAAGGCCTTTGACAGGGTCTCCTGGAGATTCTTGTGGCAGGTTTTGGCCTCTTTTGGCTTCCTGATGGAGTTCACTCGCTGGTTAGAGGGGATCAATACCTCACCACAAGCTTATATTAGACTTAATGGAGAGATTTCAACCCCTGTACCCTTAGAGAGAGGCACATGACAAGGCTGCCCTCTCTCCCCCTTACTTTTTGCAATATATATTGAGCCCCTGGCAATGGCGATAAGGGACTCCCAGGCTCTCTCCAGAATTGAGGCGGGGGTAGAGAATGGAGACTGGCACTATACACAGATGATATTCTGCTTTCTCTAAGGGACCCAGCTAGCTCTCTCCCTGCATTATGGGCAATTCTGGGAAATTCTGCTCAGGTCTCGGGATATAAAATTAATGCTACTAAGACGGAAGTCCTCTCCCTCCACTATACTCCATCCAACAATATTAAAACCCACTTTCCATTCAGATGGAGTACAAAAATTAAATACCTAGGGGTGACTCTTCCTTAGAATGTTCAGAATATAATGTTATTAAATTATGAACCATTGACTACGTAGATTGAGAGGGACACACAGGAATGGTCCCTGCTTTCCCTCCCTCTTTACACTAATATAGATCTTATTCAGATGAATATACTCCCTAGGCTGTTACATTTTTCCAGATCATACCTTTATTCCCTATTCCCATTTATTTCACCTCATGGAATCGCACCGTGGCAAGATTTGTGTGTGTGTGTGTGTGGGGGGGTAAGACACCATGAATCCAGTGGTCCATATTACAACTTCCTAAGGACAGAGGAGGCCTGGCCCTCCATAATCTCCTGAAATATGCGCAAGTAACGGTGTTGGTTAGGGTCATGCATTGGAGTAACCTGACTTATGATCTCCCCTGGAAAAGTCTGGAATTTACCTTGAATCGGATTCAGGACATACTCCCAGTTCTTTACTCTACTTACTCTCCAGTAACTAGGGCACATCCCTATATAGAGGGCATGCACTCCAATTTAATGGCTTGGGGTAGGCTCCGGGCTACCTGAGATTTTCAAGTAATATCCTATTATCTGAGAACCATCCGATCAGAAGGGAAGCCTCTTCCCCCTCAGGAAAAACAGACCATTAATAGGTGGTATGGTAAAGGTCTAAGATTTTTATATCAGCTTATGGACTCGAAGGGACTCCTCACTTTTCAAAAGATACAGGAGGGGTATGGTGTTAGACAGACAGACCTTCAGGTACATGTGTTGCTGCAGGAGCTTTTTACACAGACGGGCTTGCATGGGGCTGCCTTGCCAACTCCACCCCCCGCCACATCTTTTTATGACTTCCCTGATGGGTCAGACCTGGCCACACTTTATAGGGTTGGTATATAGGGGCCTGCAGGAGCTTCCTGGGGAATCCACTAAATCAATTTTATGAGCCCGGAACAGGGAATGGAGGGTCCAGTCTCGGAGGAGAACTGGAATAAATATACAAGATTATCCCTAAAAGTACCTCTTGCTCCCTATTGGAGAGAATTCTCCTGGAAGACTAGGAACAGATTTCTTAACACTCCAGCTAAACTAGCCAAAATCTTGACCGAACCAATGGGACATTGCTGGATGGGGTGTGGGAGGAGATGGCGGGCCACTCTCATGTGTTTTGGTCATGCCCAAGACTTAGGAAATATTGGCAAGAGGTGGCAACAGCACTTGGGGAACTGGTAGGAGAGGAAGCTGCTCTTACCCCTGAATTGGTCTTATTAACCGTCCCTCCAGAGGGTCTCAGAATTACCCAAGGGTCTGTTCTAATCACTTACATTTTGGCGGCTAAGAAGGCCATCACTCGCTTATGGAGAAGGGATACTCCCCCTGTGATTCAAGATTGGCACAAAATTATGATAGAACTTTACATAATGGATAGACTTATCTCCAGGGGACTCAAAGCTGATGCCTCCTTTGAACTCAAGTGGCGGAAATGGGTTATGTATGCCGTGCTGCAAGACTCCACTTTTGTACCATGAGGTATCTTCATAACCAATTCCCTAGGTATGGGGACATGCAGAAGGGGAAACTTTTGGTATTACAAGGCCCTCAGATGGATATTTCCCTAGCCCGGGGAATGGAGAGACCCAAAGGTGGCCGGGACCCCATTCAATATTGCCTATATTAACTGTATGCCCCCCCCCCCCCACAATGGGCTCAAATGTTTTTACATCCCAACTGCTATATTCTTATGTATACTAATGGTTTAGGTAAGTGATTCTATATTGTACATGAAATGCCTTACGTGTAATGTTATTTGGATACTTTATAACGAAAAATCTAATAAAAATAATAGTTAAAAAAAAAAAACATGTGAGGTCTTTTCTGGGACTGGCGGGGAACTATAGGAGGTTTATACCAAACTTTGCCTCCATAGCTACCCCGTTACCTGACCTAACAAAGAAAAGGTGTAGCAACCTAGTCTAATGGACTGATGCATGTGATGAAGCCTTTTGGGCCATCAAAGTGGCCCTCTGTGTGTCCCATTTTGAAATGCCCTAATTTTGATGTTCCTTTCGACGTGCATACAGACGCTTCAGAGAGTGGAACTGGTGCCGTACTGAGTCAAACTGTAGAGGGAGAAGAGCACCCAAATCTCTACATAAGTAGGAAACTACATGACAGGGAACAGAAGTATGCCACAATAGAGAAAGAGCGTCTTGCCATAAAATGGGCAATAGAAGCATTATGTTTCTATTTATGGGGGGCCGAGTTTACACTGCTGACTGATCACAACCCCCTTTGTTGGATTAACCAGATGAAGATGCAGGATCAGAATGCCCGCATTATGAGGTGGTACCTCACTTTACAGCCTTGTAGATTTGTGGTAAAGCATCGACCAGAGTGTCAGCACCAAAATGCAGACTTCCTATCCAGACATGGAGCAGATATAACCAATGAAAAACAAAATGTTTGAAAGATATACTGTTGATGATGATTGCTAGATACTATGACGATTTAATAGTACTGTATGAAGCCCCAGGGTATAGAAGTATTTACAGTAAATACAGTTAATTCTGTACTGTATTATCTACTTTGTTTATGAAAAGGGACCTTGGGGTAGAGCTTCTAAAGCGAGGGTGGGTGGAAGCTCCAACCCAAACCCCCATTAGTACTGAACGTATGCTTAATATTCTAGAGGTTTGTTACTTAAAAAACAGTATGTTGTTTACTGTTTTTTTTCTTGAAAAGGGAGAAGGGTGGTAGAACTGCATTCTGCCAGGCCTTGTACCCCGGTGGAGGGATATATATCCTATCATCTTTTTTTTCCTACTATAAATCTGTTGCGCAACAGTATTCCTTTACCTTATCCTTTGCCTTTTTCTAGCCCTGACGTAGCCTGGCCATCTACGTCAGTCTTTTCCTTTCTCTCTATACCTTTTTCCTACTACCTTATTTTTCCTATTCAGTTTATCCAGCCCTCACCACCATTTCCATGTAGCACCACATTCAAGACCAGTATGCCAGCCGGCAACAAAATTATTAAGGTGCTTGTAGGGTATAAAATGCCTATGAATGAATAAAAGTCCATTTAGAACTATTTAAAGTGCATTTGGAACAATTTAAAGTGCACAAGTGCATTTAGAAATGTTCTTGGGTTAATAATGACTGAACCGGGAAGTCCCCTTAAACAATATGTTCAGACATGAAACGGCATGTCCAGACATGTAGATAGCGACCCCTAGTGGCCTATATCTATAATGAATTGTTGCATAACCATGCTGACCAGTGGGAGGAGTTTACTTACATAATGGACCCTTATGTTTAAAATGGTAATAACACTGGCCAGAGAAATGGTTATTTGTATTAGTTTATATTGTTGGAAAGCTCTCTATAATCCAGACTTAGAAACAACTATTTCATTTTGTATAGGGCTAGTTGTGAGCCTCTAGAGAGACAAACTGTTTAACTGCCTTTTGTGGGCGGGCTGTATAAACCCCCCCAAACCCATGCACAGACAAGTCAGCTGAGAAGCTGGTCTCACTTGTCTAAAGTAGGACAAGAGGAAGGACCTGTACCTGGATAGGTACTGGTAGCAACACAGCAGGAAAAGCTGAATTGACTGTTTGAACTGTCTTTGAAACCTGAAGGAAGGTGAATCTACTCAAAGAAAATAGCATTGTGCTATTATTTTTCTTTATTTGTTTTGTAAATATTATTACGTTTATTTATTATTTTTATACTTTTGTATAAAATAAAGCCACACTGAGGTGTGTTGTACCTGATACACTCTGTCCAGTGTTATCCTTACCCACAGTCCTATTACAATCACTGATACACAATATTAAACCAGGTTATCAGCGCACCAGTAAAACAGTATTTTCCCAACCAGAGCACTCTCTTTCTCTCTCTCTCTGACTTGTCTGTCCTAATACTAAGAGACAACTTCAAAATCACACAGGAAAGAAGGACATGAGAATTAAACTATATCCAACAATTTAACTCCAAATATAACAAGCTCAGTCGTGACACTGGATTTATGACACACTTGCGAGACCTCTAACACCTGTATGGCTGAATGGTACCTTATACAATTATACTTATTGTTTATGCACCCAGCTCATTCCCAGTATTTTGTCTTTTAGTGACCTCCCCTGCAATTGTGTATTTCCAGTGATTACCATGTCCTGTGTTCCTGTCAGGAAACCTTTTACATTAACACCTCAGTGCATCTATTTAGCCTCTCCTATGCATATCCAAGCATTTCATTCAAAGGCATCCCCTCACAGTTGTAGACCTGGTTCCTATTAGGGGAGTGCAAAAGACGAATAGTATTTTACTGAATACCACAAATAATGCACTCTTCATTATTCAGATCAGAATAATAAAAAGTAGCACTATTCATCCCCTGCCTATTCAGAAAGAACAGGTTACTCACCTGTAACAGTAGTTCTACGAGTGGTATATTTGTTCATCCATACTCATTGGCATGTCCCCTTCCACTTTAAGATCTACCGGAAGTCTTCAGGCTGGTTCCTCCCACCCACCTGGGTGGTATATACCTCGGCTCCGCACCATGACGCCAGATCTTAACCCGCTGGAAGACAGGTGTTGTGCGTCCGCAGCCGGAGAGGTCAGATGGGTCCATGTGGATGAACAACATATACCACTCCTAGAACTATTGTTACAGGTGAGTAACCTGTTCTTCTAGGAGCATGGATATGTTGTTCATCCACACTCACTGGCAGACTCCTAGCAGTTCTCTGGGAGAAGGGAGGCAAGGCGCACACCCCCTCTATACTAACTTGGGGAACAGAGATTGGAGAACTGAGGCCCCAAAACCAGCATCCCAGCGTGACTTTAGGTCGATGTGGTAATGGGTGACGAAGGTGTTTGCTGACTTCCAGATAGCAGCCTGGCAGATCTGCTGGATAGGGATGTACCTGGAAGCAGCTACCGATGCAGCAGTATGGTGGGTAGAATGAGCTCTTATCCCTCTGGGAGGCTCCATGCCCGCCAACTCGTATCGCAGACCTATGCACAATGTAATCCACCTTTCAATGGTCCATTTTGCTGTAGGTCTGCCAGAAGCGGCTTCAGTGTAGGTGGCAAACCTCTCCCCCGAATTTCCACCGTCCTCTCCCTATAGTAGGAGAGAGCACATCTCAGGTCCAAAGTATGGAGCCTGTACTCAGCTTCCAAGGTGTAATTAGGGTAATATACTGGCAGAGTTAACACCTGATTAAGGTGAAACTCTGACACCACCTTCGGAAGGAATTTCGGGTGGGGGCACAGGACAACCTTGTCCCTGTGGAAGACTAGATAAGGGGAGTCCACCGAAAGCACCTGGAGCTCCCTTGTCCTTCTGGCAGATGTGATAGCCACTAAGAAGGCCATCTTCCATGACAAGTGTGACAAGGCATACTTGTGCATTGGTTCGAATGGCTTGCCCATGAGCTTTGCCAGTACCAGCAGTAGATCCCATGGAGGTGGAGGTTCATGCACAGGAGGGGATATGTGATCCAGGCCTTTGAAAAAGCACCTGACCACTGTCTCCTGCGCCAACGTCGGCTGACCGGCCCATGCCCGGTAAGCAGAGATGGCTGCCAGGTACACCCAAAGGATCGATGACTGTAGGCCCCCTTTGGAGAGAGACCAAAGGTAGTCGAGAATGTTAGCCACTGGACAGGACAAAGGGTCCAGGCTCTTGCCCTGACACCAAATGGAAAACCTTTTCCACTTGAAGGCATAACATTTCCTGGTTGATTCCTTTCTGGATGCCTCCACCACGGTGTAGACATTTTCGGAAAGACCCAAAGCCTGGAACTCTAGCCTCTCAGGTACCAGGCTGCGAGGTGCAGGGATTGAAGGTCCGGATGGAATACCTTCCCCTGATAGAGATCAGGTCCAGGTGTGTGCAAAGCCACTGTGGGGACCTGCAGTTGAGGCTGAGGAGATCTGGATACCAGAACTTGCGCGGCCAGTCTGGGGCTATCAGGATCACCTTTGCCTTGTCCCTTCTCACCCTGAGGTGTACCTTGTGGAGCAAGAGAAATGGAGGGAATACATATCGAAGGCTTGGGGTCCACGGCCTCAAGAAGGCATCCCTCTGCATCGAGCCCTGCTGAGGGGGTTGGGCATGAAACAGCCTCAGCTTGGTGTTTTCCTTGGAGGCAAACAGGTCCACCATCAGTTTGCCCCAGCAGGAGAACAGGCTGTAAGCTACCTCTGGATGGACAGACCACTCATGGGATGACTGGTCTAAGCGGCTGAGAGCATCCGCCAGATGGTTTGAGGCTCCTGCCACATGGATGGCTAGGAAATCTGCCTCCAATTGGCTCACAAGGGTCCAGATGTGGATCACCTCCTTGCACAGCAGACGGGAGTGCATGCCGCCCTGTTTGTTGAGGTAGTACATGGTCGTGGTATTGTCCGTTTGGACTTAAACCACTTGACCCCAGAGCTAAGGAGTGAAAGCTGGTAGTGCCAGTCTGACTGCTCTGAGCTCCAACAGGTTGATATGGCATCGGGACTCCTCGGGGGTCCGGAGCCCATGGGCCTTTTTGTCCCCCATGTGGGCTCACCAGCCCATGAGAGAGGCATTAGTCATGAGGAAGACCGTCAGCTTGGGGGTGGACAAATGGGATCCCTTCCTGCAACCGATCTGGGGCGGTCCACCATTGGAGAGCGTCCCACATCTTCTGGGTCACAGTGATCAGTTGGTCAAAATGACTGTGGCGCTGAGTCCACTGGGCAGCCAGCTCCCACTGGAAGGGGCGCATGTGCAACTGGGCCCAAAGGACCACTGAGGTGCACGCCGCCATGTAGCCTAGAAGGCGCCGAAAGTCCCGGGCAGAGTGTAAGTGCCCAACCAGAAGTGACTGGGCAAAGGAGGAAAGAACCTCCACCCTGTCCGCCGGGAGCCATGTTCTGGCTTGACGAGAGTCAAGCTCTGCCCTGATGAAGCTCATCACCTGAGAAGGCATGAGTTCTGACTTGGCCTCATTGATCAGGAGGCCAAGTAGCGAGCAGGTCTGGAGGGCCAGGTCCCTGGACCTCTCCATCTCCTGTTGGGTGGAACCTGCTAGGAGCCAATCGTCGAGGTAAGGATAAATCCTGACCCCCGACGCCTGAGATGGGCCGCCACCACTGCAATGCATTTGGTGAAGCCCCGTGGGGCCGATGACAGGCCAAATGGCATGGCTCGGAACTTGTACAGGGTCCCTTCGACCCTGAAGCGGAGGAATCGCTGATGTGACGGATGGATTGGGATGTGAAAAAACACGTCCTGCAGATCCAGTGAACAGAACCACATGTTTCGCTCCAAGGATGGTATGATCTGGGACAGAGTGACCATCCGAAAGGTGCGTGACCTGAGATACTGATTCAGGTCGTGCAGATCTAGAATGGGGCACCAGCCCCCCATCCGCTTGGGCACCAGGAAGTACCTGGAGAAAAAGCCTGGGTCTGCTGGAGGATCCGCCATTGGAGCTACTGTCTCCTTGAGGAGGAGCTGAGCAATGTCTCTTTGAGAACACCTGTCTGAAGTGACAACGGACCAGGCGGAAAGGAAGTGGTGGAGCTGGCCCCCCACAGGAGGACCCAGAGCTGAGATGACTGAAGAGGGGTTGACAGCCCCCGCCCCACCACTGAGCAGGCTTGGAGGAGGAGGAGGCTCCAGAATCTGAACCTCGGCATCCTTTACGGGCTTGTTGGGGTCTGGGCTTCGGCTGGGGGCACCAAGCCTGAGCCTGCTGCTGTTGCTGGTGCTGCTGTACACCTTGGAAGGAGGACTGCTGAGCTGCAGGGGAAGAGTGCCAAAAAGGCGGCTTCTTTTTCTTCTGCTGGGTCTTGCCCGAAGAACCTTTGGCAGAAGTGGCATCCAAGGTGGCACTGGACTGCTTAATGCTCTGAAGGTGACCAGCCATTCCTGGGCCGAACAAGTGCTGAGGAAGGGCACGTCAGCTAGTTTGTGCTGGGTATCCGCCGGAAAGGAGGAGAGCTTCAGCCAAGCCCTGCGATGAGAGGCAACTGCGGCAGCCATCGAGCAGGCACAAGAATCCCCAATGTCTAGGGCCGTCTGAAGCTGTTGTTTGGCGACAGCTAGGCCCTGGTCCCGGACTTGCTTGACCATGGTCTGCATATCCGTGGGGAGATGTGGGAGGACTTCATCTAACGACCCCAGAAGGGTGTGAGAGAAGTGTGCCATGATGACGGACGAACTTGCCTGATGAAGGCCCAAGGAGGAAGCCGCATAGAACTTCCTGGCTGAATGGTCCAAAAGCTTGGACTCTTTATCAGGGGGTCGGTCAGTGTCAGCAGAACTGCCAGTACGCCAGAACACAGGCGGTCACTAGGCTCTCGGATGAAAGGTGCTCTGTGAACCCCGCAAGGGACCCCATGGGCACCGTGTACTTGCAGGTCATGCGGGCAGATGGTGCTGTACAAGAGGCAGGACGCTGCCAAAGTTCTAGGGCTGAGCCCACAATAGCCTCAGCCACAGGAAAGGCCTCCGTGTGGGTATCCCCTCTCTTAAGGATGTCTGTAACAGGGTACTCCGCCTTTTTCTGGATTGGCTCCAGGGGCATCCCTGTAGATTCAGAGATGAGGCAAAGGATCCCTTGAAAAGACAAGGGACCTTCCTCCATCTGTAAGCCAACGGTCGATTCATCATCATCTGGATGTGAATGCAAGGCGGTGATGTCCGAATCAGAGGAATCTGGATAAAAGGGCCTACCGCCCAAGTCACATTTGACCCGCCGGGGGCAGTCCAGGGTGACCATGACCGACAATCGCCGGGGAAGCCCGGTGTCTGGTCTGTCTTCCTTGGAAGGAGCCCCTCCCACAGGCTGTTTGGGCAGTGGTTCCACCACAATCGGTGGAGAGACCGTTTTGGGCCGAACAGGTAGTTTTGATGGCTCCATGGGCTGAGGGTCCGATTTGATCGGCTCAGAAGGAGTCAGCTTCGGCCTAGGTGGTGAAAGCCAAGTAATGGCTGGTGTAGAAGCCGGAGTGGGCTTGTGCCTGGTCAAAATCAGCTGTTGCCACATGAAGTCATAGTGCCGATGGAGTTTCCACCGGAGCCTCTCCTCATCCGAGGAGGACGAGGACGACTGATGGTGTCACCTCTTTTTAGAGCACTTATGGCTCTTCCTTGGCCTGTCAGATGAGGGGGTCCGAGACCTCGATTAAGATCGGGCAGGCCGAATCGGTCACTTGGGAGACATCAGCTAGACCGGTGATTTCATGGGATCAGGGACCACATCTTCGACTGGAGTCCCAGCTGGGTCTCGTCATCTGGAAAGACCAGATTAGAGGTTCGATCGAAGGAATCGTCGACTGGAGTCAGCGATATCGGATCAATAGTATCGTTCACGATCTCAACCCCATCAACAGATAATTCAGTCGACTAACCAGAGAGCAAAGCCAAAAAGCCAGCAGCCGAAGAAGTGATCTCAACCAAAGTTTGAGACCGCATACGCTCGGGACCGAGATTTCTCCCGCTCCCAAGAACATCTCTGTTGAGACGAAGATGCTCCCTGGTCCTTCTCCCACTTACGGGATCAAGAGGAGTGCGAGTCCACAGGTGCCTCTCCCTTGGTCAGGAGAGACTGGCACAACTCCTTGAAGGAATCCAAGAAGGTGGAGCCCAGGTTGAGTGGAACAAAGAAGCTCTGAGAGGAATCCACAGCATGAGACGCTTCCTCCTCGAACACTTACATGCATTCCAACTGCTCGGCAGATCCCACAGCCATAGAAACCACCCACCAAGCCTCCTTGGATTTCACTGGTGGGTTCCTCTTCTCCGGCCTCCCCAGCTTCAGGCGTGGGGTACTGTCGTCGAGGATGCTGGGATGAAATGCAAGACACATATTGCATTTTGAGATGTCATGGTCAACACCGAGGCAATAGACGCACGCGGTGTGGAGATCAGTGTGCAACATCTTCTGGCTGCAAAAGCACCGATGAAATCCCGGGGGGGAAGACTGGTCTTCCATGATCAAAGCAGCGAACACGAACAATGCAAAGTTCCGGTAAAACCAAAGGTTTGAAGCCAGGGCTTACAAGATGCGTGAGCACGAGGGAGGCAACCTGAATCTTCCAGCAGAAAGGAAGATCTGACATCATGGGGCAGAGCCGAGGTATATACCACCCGGGTGGGTGGGAGGAGCCAGCTTGGAAGACTTCCAGTAGATCTTAAGGTGGAAGGGGATATGCCAATGAGTGTGGATGAACAACATATCCACGGTCCTAGAAATACTATTTTAGAAAAAGAGACAGCCTCCCACCTCCACGTCAGGACACCATTTAAGTGTTCATTTGCGCTTAAGGAAAACTACCCCCCCCCCCCCAACGTCTGGCAGCACCCACCAACCACCCCCGGGCACCCGCACCCAATTTTGCATGCATCTTATCAAAACATAACAAGAAGGTGTCAGACACAAACTCGCCCTCCTACATGACTGGCCATCCGCTACAGAATGAATGTGCTCCCATGCTGCACTTGCTCACTCTGTATAGTGAAATGTTCAGCTGACTGTTTCACTATATAGAGTGATCAAGCCCAGGAGTGCTTTCATTCTGCAGCACGCAGCTGGCTGTGGAGGAGGGCGGGTTTGCACCATTCACCTTCTTTTTATTTTTTTTAAATTGTAGTTTTTCTCTACCCTCCTACACTGGAGCCCCACTCAGTCGAGAAGACGCCATGAGTATTACCCCACTGCTGCCTTACCTGGATCCCCAGCAGAACCCCATGGAGCCGTGGCCGTACCCCCGACAGGTATGAGGTGGGGCCCGTACACCCCGAGTATTCATATTTCATCGGATTAACTCCGGTGGTCAGGCAGGCAGCAGTCATTAGGGTCCATACTCTGCGCTCCTTCCCCTTGGTGCTCTGGTGTCTTTTTCCCTGTTCTTAGGGAGTGGCTATGCCCCGACGTCAAGGCATCTCTGCCAACGTCCTCACTCCCAACCCTCTCTGTGTGCTCATACACTTGCTGTACCTCCGGCTTCCATCAGAGGCTAGTCAAGTGCTGAGTTGGAACCCCCTCCCTCCCGGGAGAGGAGAGCTGTCCTCTGTATGCTCAATCCTCTCCCTTCCTGCCAACCTCCGATGGCCCAGGCTCGTTCCCGAACCCAGGCTGCTGGCATGGCATGAGGTGTGGCGCCCAGCACCTCAACCCTCAGCGCTACCAGGCTGGTGCCATTCACCTTCTTGCTATGACACTAACATGCATGCAAGAAGTAGATGCTGGGTACTGGGGGGGCATAGGTTGGGTGTTGGTGGGTGCTGCCAGCTGAGGGGGTATTCATGTTTCTTAGATGGTGACTTGCGGTTGGGGGATGGGGATGCTTGAATTTAAGGATTTGGACTGGGATGGAGGGTAGGGGACTGTTTCTTTTTTTAACTACATTCCCATCCCCAAATACCTGAATGTGAATACCAAATACCCGACTATCTGGGGCCCAAAGAAAATACCTGACACAAATATTTGGGATAAGATATTTGCACACTCCTAGTTTCTATTGTTTACCCACCCTCTCTGCTAACATTTCTCACTATCATGTCACAAATTAATTTGAAACAATCTAACGCTAGTATAAATTTAGCTTCTTCTGTTTAGAATGCTATTGCACCTGATGAAGGGAACCTGTATGTCCCTGAAAGCTTGTGTACTATACACCATCATTGTATATGACATATGCTGGTCCAACAAAATGCATCAAACTACCTAGTCTCCCGTGGCTAAAACAAAGCTGTCTTGCTTTACACAAAACCAATGTAATGTATACTGTATGGCTACACTGCAGCTCACCTGCTAACTACTGGCCAGCTGATGAGTCGATGAGATAAACGACATTTCTGTGGCCCCTGTTCTGCTCCTACATGACTCAAGCACAAAACCCTGACAGGACCATTTGGTTTCCATATACCACATGACACACGCCACTATCCTTGATCTCACAACTTTAAAGAAATGGGACTGGATTCAGGAAGCCCTACCACCTCTACTGCTCTGCAGCAGAAGGCTTACCATTGCCGGTCCCAGGCCTAGTGCTGTTCTCTGTTGCACATGTTGGTAAAAGGCACCCCTCTGGACTTCTGTACTGCCATGCTCTTTGCATGCAGGAGCAGTGTACACAGGAAGCACGTGTCCAGTATTAATGGTCGTGTTAGTTAACAGAGAGGAAAAAACAGCAGGGCAAGATTCTATGGAGTGTATCAACAGTCTCTGCATGGATTTTCAGCAAAAAACATTAACTGACCCTGTTTAAACGGACTTCAAGGATCAGATTTTTAAAAGTGGAAAAAATGTGCACGTGCAGAAAAAAAGCTGCGCAAGGGAAGGTTTTCTTGCGCAACTGCAATTTTTTCCACATGCACTCACTTTTCAAAAAGGTTGCCCTTTTGCAGTCCCTTCCGCAATTTATGGCAGCTTGTGGACATATTTTGTTACAGAGCTGCGGAAAAATGCTATGCCTGGGATTACCAGGTATAACATCTTTACGCAGCTGTGGGAAAAGTGTAATGCTGCCTGTTGACATAAAATGCTGAATATAGCATTTCTGCAGGTGCGGGAATTTTTCCCTGCACCAGGGAGTTGGGCACAGGGACTTAGTCTCTGGGCCATGTCAGGCCCTTTGGAAATGTAGCCCCAGTGGCGCTACAGCGGGAGAGTCTCTACATATTGCAGCAGAAGTGCAGGTCACATCATCACCAAGGGCCTAGCATGGATGCAAATGAGCTTATGAGCAGGCATGAGCAGGGGCACTTCCAGATTCATTATTATGCGCCTATCTCAGGCTGCAAACCAATGAGGTCAGGGCATTAAATGCACTGGTATGTAGGCAGCATAACATCAACCTCTGGAAAGAACATTATACTAAAACTTCCTAAATCCGGCCTGAGGTGTCTTCCTTCATTTATCAACCCCATAATACCTCCGACATTAAAAAGAAGAAAATCAAGGCAGGAGTCTCATAGCTCACTTAACAATGTCCATTTCATAAGTTATTAATCACTGCATAATGCAGTGTTGAATTAAAGTGAGTTTGTCACATACAAACAGAGGTGAGAAAGAAGTAAGTGTCTCAGCTGGAACTTGAACCCAGGCCACCTGGAATACCATTCTGATTGCGTTAACCAGCTGCACCATTGAGACAACTGGAACCTGGGCTGTCCCCGAGCACATTACTCTTTCTGGGTTCAAGTCCCAGTTGAGGCACTTACTTCTTTCTCACCTCTGTTTGCATGTGTTCCATAAATATGCACTCCACAGTCCCGTGTGATTCTTACAAGTAAATATTTGTGTTTCCATTGGGTTGTGCATTTGAGAAAGAGTAATGTGCTTGGGGACAACCCAAGTTCCAGCTGTCTTAGTGGCGCAGCTGGTTAACGCAATCAGAACGGTATTCTGGGCGGCCTGGGTTCAAGTCCAGCTGAGGCACTTACTTCTTTCTCACCTCTGTTTGTATGTGTTCAATAAATATGCACACCACACTCCTGTGTGATTGTTATAAGTAAATATTAGAGTTTGTCACATTTGAGAACATCTTCAGGGGGGAAAAAAGTGTTTTTAAATATAATTAGTTTTTTATTTTATAGATTCTCTGCATTCCGTGTCTGTTCGTTCTTCATGAGGCAGCTTGGGTTCACGGGGGGAGGTTATGTCAAATTAATTTAATAGATTTCTTTTACTGGGTGACAAAGGATTTAGGCCAGGGTGGAGCAGTGGACGAGGCCTACCTAGATTTCAGTAAGGCTTTCGACAACTAGGAGACTAGTAAACAAGCTAGGTAGCTTAGGAGTGGGTCTGAAGGTGGTAAACTGGATAAGAGATTGGTTAGGGGATAGGCAACAGAAGGTGGTGGTAAACGGAGTTCACTCCGAGGAAGGGAGGGTGACCAGTGGAGTGCCTCAGGAATCAGTGTTGGGACTGGTCCTCTTTAATGTCTTTATAAGTGACACTGCAGAGGAGCTGGAAGGGAAGGTCTGCCTCTTTGCAGATGGCGCCAAATTCTGCAATACAGTGGACACTTGGTGGGGGGGGGGATGAGCAGAGACCTGAGAAAACTAAAGGAGTGGGCAAGGGTATGGCAGCTGGATTTTAATGAGAAAAAGTGAAAAATAATGCACTTAGGGCACAGAAACCCAGAGGTGGAGTACAAAATGGGTGGAGTGGTATTTACAACCACTAAGCAGGAAGGAGACCTTGGGGTAATCATAACAGATGACCTAAAGGTGGGAAGGCAGTGTGACAAGGCAGTCAGGAGGGCTAGTGGGATGCTGGGATGCACAGGGAGGGGTATCACCAGCAGAAAGAGTGAGGAGGTTTTGCTTCTGTATAGATCACTGGTAAGACCCCACTTAGAGTACTGTGTCCAGTTCTGGAGACTACATCTCTGTAAGGACACAGACAAAGTGGAGTTGGTCCAGAGGAGGGCAACTAAAATGGTGTAGGGTTCTACATCAAAAGCTCTATGAGGAGAGACTAAAGGACCTCAATATGTACACACTGGAGCAGATGAGGGAGAGGGGGATACGACAGAGACCTTTAAATACTTCACAGGGGTACATAAGGTACAGGAAGGAAGTATTTGTCAGAAGAAAAGGTGCCCAAGAAAAGGGGACATGCTATGAAGCTGGAGAGTAGATAGATTCAGGAGAAATGTGAGGAAGTACTTCTTCACAGAAAGAGTGGTGGATTCCTGGAACAGCCTTCCTCCAGGGGTGATGAAGGCAAAAACAGTGGTGGGATTCAAAAATGCATGGGATAAGCACAAGGGCGTCACAGTGGAAAAGAAAATGGTGAGAAAGAGCTGTAGATCTGGTATAGTCTGCGGTAATAGTGTAGGTAGGGAGGAATGTGCACACTGGATGGGCCAATCAGTCCTTATCTGCCATCAAATTCTCTGTTTCTAGGTTTCATTACTGGGTCAGTTTGCATTTAAACAGGATCCTTGTCCCCTAGAATTCATTAGCTTCTGCTGCTCGCACCTTTTCTGGAGTCATAATTCTCTGACATCACAGTTTTTTGCTATGGAAATTATTTTGATGTCACAAATAGAGAACTGTGACTTCAGCAAAGGATTAAACTGCAGGATTAAATGAACTCCAGTGACAAGGGGCCTGTTAAACTAGTAATGAAGAATAAAAGATGCCCACACATAGAAAATCTGTATAATGTATGGGAGGGCGTTGTTAAGGATAGAATTCAATTAATTCCTATCCTTGTTATGGTATCGTTGTGACATCAGGAGGTTGTTATATCCTCTTCCACTCGTCCTACTTGATACCATAACAACATCAGCGCCCTCTTTAATATGTGCATCTCCAAGTTTTGCGGCTGTTGGGTGTTCAGTAACTGTGGACACCAAGTGGCCGCTTGTTTGGGAACATAAAAAAAAGGTAAACATTCTTACAGGGGGCCCGGCACTAATGCACAATCATGCCGGGATGTGATTGGGGCATTGACATGGCAGGGGGAGGGGGCTGTTAATTTAAAATAAAGTGAGTTAAATCTGCGCAAAAAGTGGTGGAAGCCCATACACTATAAAAGCTAATGTATGGGCTTTGATTAATAAATGCACTGAAATCACTTCTCGTGGTCGCCATGATAACTATAAACCTCTCGATCTTCACGGTCGAGGTTTACAATGTTGTCATGGCAACCTCTCGAAGTGATTACAGTGTGGTTATTAATCAAAGCCCATACATTAGCCTTTATATCTGATCCACACATAGAAATTCAACTATAACAGTATAATAAACACTATATATTTCCAAACCATCTGAGGCGACATAATACCAATAACACTTATCTAATAATGAAGGGTCAGGCATCCAAAGCCAAGAAAAGCACTTACCATAGCAGTTCCCATCCTTCACATAAAATCCTTGTCCACAGTCTGCAACACAAAGGTCTGCCTTCTTCACATGGGCTGGGTCTTTGCAGGTTTGGCAGTCTCTCTCAATGGGACCTGTACATGTTGAGCAGGTCTCATGGCAAGCTGCAGGAAGATTTACACACAGAAATAACATTAGGAAACAGGGCACAGCTGAATTAGCCTTTAAACTGTTATTGCCAAGAGTAATGGGTGGCACAAAAAACAGCTGGACCTCTGACCTGCAGATTATAATCAAGGCATACTGTAAAAGTAGAATTCATGTGGTGATTCCAGGCCATGTTGCAAAATCCTCACACAGCTTAGTGCTATTCAAAACATGACAAATGAACAAAGCTATCTGCTCCGATGATGAGATTCCCATAACATTAGTGGAACGGCCTGCACTGTGTTTCTCTGGGTTTTACCTAGCTAGCAGACTGATGAACAGCATGAGTTTCCTTGCCACTGTCTACCCTTCACCTTTAGTAAGACATGGATTAATGACTTGTTCTAACATTTAATCTCCTTGGGTTCAGAAATGTCAGTTAATAATTTGCATCTGAAAATAAATCATAATAATAATACATTTTATAAGGTGCTCCTCTCATGCACTTCTCTTGCCACACAAGAGAAATGTTAGAAATAATAATATACGGCTATCCCCATCCTCCTATCGGCTGTACACCGTAGGCTGTACTGTTGATAACATAGTAAGAACTGTCATACCAACTACACTAGCCAGCATGTTAAAACACACCCCACAGGCATACCCCCTGAGGCCCGTTGATAGGTCTCCCCTGGACGTTCCTGAATGTGCGACAAAGATGGGTGAGCATGTGTTCTCAGCTTTTGCTCCCAAGCTCTGGAACTCCCTTCCAATGACCTTAAGGCACTTTCAATCTTGTCAGGTTTTCCTCATGGGCTCTGATAAATGCTTGTGTAATTTGACCCTTCATACGCCTACCCATACCTCTCAACTGTACCACATTACGAGGAATGTTCCTCATTTTACTTCACAAAAGCTTCCTGTTCCACATTGTGAGGACTTGTTCCACATTAAAAGTCAACATTTTAAAGCAAAAATCCATAGTAAATGATGCAAAAAATACATTATTCAATTAATAGCAGACTTTCTGAACATAAATGCAACATGTTAACAGTATTTTGAATTTATTAGGTAAAGATTTGATTAAGTGTTCCACATTTTGCCCATTTGTTCCACATTTTGACAGGCAATGTCCCACATTTGGGGGACAAAAGGTTGAGAGGTATGCCCTACCTAACCTGGTTTCATCTCTTCCTCCACAAGTCTTTTTTGCACTTAATGTATTTTGTCTCTGATCTGCTCATATTGTACAGTTGTTTTAGAGTACCTCTGTAGTATGTCAGACTATTGTCATATTTTGTTTGTTGTATCACCTGTTAGTTGCTGCTCATGTTGTTTGTAACTCTCCCGGCTCATGCCTGAAAATAGGCAATGTTCATTGTCTAGTGTACCTACCCGCCGGTAAACAAAAAACAGCTAGCTAAATAAATAAATAAATAAATAACAACAACAATTAAATGAATAATATAAGGAATAATGTCCTCAAGAGTGAAGCTAAAGGGGGTCCATACTGTTATATCAACCCTAAGATAGAAACATAGGGTGAGTTGTGCATGGTTTTCCATAGTTTATTTTTTTTAGTATATGGTTTTGAATCAGTGAATTGCTTTAATTTCTAAAAAAGAAATACGCTGGCCCGCTGGTGGAGCAGCAAGGCATCCACTTGCAGTGCCAACATCCCGGGTTCAGGGACGGACTCGGGAGTCGGAGGGCCACCTGGGGGGAGGCAGTACGGACCCCTGGCGGAGGCCGGGGGTTCCGTTGTGGCCAGCGCTGTCTGGTTGGGGGGCAGGGCAGACATTGTACATCATTGCATCTCCCACCCCTGGGGAATGGCATCTACAAAATGGCTGGAGATCCCACCATGATGTCCGCCCCTGATCCTGTGGTCTCCGCCGTGCCTCTCAGTCCCTGCCAAGACAGTGTTCCACCGATCGGCTTGCTCCCGTGGCCCCACCTGGGGAGGTAAACCCTAACCAGGACTTGTTTCCGTGGGAGAGGGTCATCTCGGCGGCCCAGTCTTGTGCGGGCAAGCCAGGGTGGTCGGTGGCCATGGAGGTCGCGGGGAGTGTGGGACCCAGTGGGATAAGGGAAGATGCTCTAGGGGACTCCAGCCACACACACACAAAAAAAGAAAAGCAATACTGCGGGTGCTGTGACTTTTACTTTTGTTTTTCATTGGTGAGGGAAAGTGCTAGTGTGGGAGACAGCATGAGCAGGGACACAGCTGAAATTGATTTGGAACTAGGGCTGTGCAAACCTCTGAAATTTGATTGCGCTGACTTTGACTGTTGAACTATGCAAAGTTAGTCACAGTTCTCTTAACAGCAGACTAGTTTTCATGGATTCAACCACAAAAAGACATTAGAAAATGGGATAAAAAGAAACAGCTTAATGCACTGGACTTATGAAGCACCCCAAACAGCAGGTTGATGCAGTGGCCCACACTGAGGAGTACTGGTTCCAAAAATTATGTCCATTCAGTCAGTGCCAAACATGGACAATGCTAGTAGTAAACATGACTATGTGGCTAATAATGCTCAAAATAAAATGGTTTGCAACTGTAATGTAATGTATGTATGCCCATAAAATATCAGTACAGAATCCCACAGCATAAGCTACTGGTTCCAAAAATTGTGTGCCTACTGGGACAGTGCTACACACATAGAAGGCTTCCCATTATGCCATGGATAAGTATTGTACACACTGGTTTCATGGGCAATACTGCACTAAAAAGTATGTATTCTGATTGTGTAGCCCTGCCAAACATTCACAAAACTTGGTCTGAAGACGACTAAGTGAAGACAACAATGCAGGAGCCCCCCTTGTGGGCTACTAGTTCCAAAAGCTGTGTACCCACTGGGACGGTGCCATACATGGACAAAGACTTCTCGTTTATGCTATGGTAAGTGTTGTACACACTAGTTTCACGTGCAACGTTGTTCCAAAAATTATTTATTTGGCCTATGTAGACCTGCCAGAAATTCACAAAATATTAATTTGAAGAAGACTGAGTGATGTCAACAGTGCAGCATCCCACAGAGCGAGTGTGTGTGTGTGTGTAGGCTACTGGTTACAAAAAGAAACAGTGGACACAGAAGCCCTCCCAATCCACCTCGTCATGCTCCTCTGTCTTTAGCCCAGCTGGAAATGTAGGAGGTTCATCATCCATAAACTGTGGCAAAAAGGCTTTGAAAACAGGGGCAGTTTAATTTGTTAAACAGTGATAATCTCTACATTTTGGGTCGAAAGACATGTTCTCCTTTTGGGGACGATATTGGCTGCAGTGCTGAAAATTCTCTCTGAGTATGTACTTGAAGGTGGGCAATTGAGGTGTTCAACAGCTCCTGTGTCAAAGAGGGCCAAATGGTCTTTTTTGGTACCAGTACAATATAGGCTCATATCCTTCTGCTAGTGGCATATGCACCATTTTGTTTGCTGGCAACTCAGACACCACTAGAAACATAGAAACATTTGATGGCAGATAAGGACCGCTTGGCCCACCCAGTCTGCCCATTTCCCTACCTAATGGATAAGCTGCAGATCCTAGTTAACCAGCAGCCTACTTCTTCCTACCCCCACCCCCTAGAATTGCCGTATGACGGTCCCATGCATGCTTGAATTCCACCACTGTTTTTGACTCCACAACCTCCTCCGGAAGGCCGTTCCATGCATTCACAACCCTCTCTGTGAAAAAATACTTCCTTAAATTACCTCTAAGCTGCCCCCCTCTATCTTCAAATTGTGCCCCCTTGTTCTTGCATACCTCTTTTTTTGAAAGATGCTACCCTCTTGGACTTTGTTGATTCCCTTGAAGGTACTTGAGAGTTTCTATCATGTCCCCTCTCCCTCCTTTCCTCGGGGCTATACATATTAAGCTCCTTTAGTCTCTCTTCCTTATGTCTTCGGTGCAGACCCTGCACCATTTTAGTGCCCTCCTCTGGACAGCTTCCATCCTGTCTATGTCTTTGCGGAGATTGGGTCTTCAGAACTGCACGCAGTACTCCAGATGGGGTCTCACCAGCTGTCTGTACAGAGGGGTAATAATCTCCTGTTTTCTACTGGTGATGCCTCTCCTGCATCCCAGTATCCCCCAGCCCTCCTTGCTGCCCCTCTCACATTGCTTGCCCACCTTTAGGTCATCTATATGACTACCCCGGTCCCTTTCCATTTTGTTGTTGTAGTATCTCACCCCCATTGTGTACTCTTCCCCTGGTTTTGTTCCCAGGTGCATTACCTTGCACTTCTAGCACAGATCAGCTGCCATCATTTGACCATTCCTCTAACCTTGCCAAGTCCCTTCTCATCCTTTCCACCCCACCTTGTGAATCAACTCTGTAGATCTTTGTGTCATCTGCAAAGAGACATAATTTTCCTTCCAGTCCCTCTGCAATGTCAGCATAAAGACATTGAAGAGGACCGTCCTAATACTGAACCCCTGCGTACCCACTAGTAACCCCCTTTCTCAGAGTGGACTCCATTTACTATTACTCTCTGTGTCCTATTCTCCAGCCAATTCTTTTACCCAGGCTGTCATCTTGGGACCCACTCCCAGGCTGGCTAACTGTATATTAATCTTTGTGTGGGACTGTGTCAAATGCCTTGCTAAAGTCTAGGTAGGCCATGTCCACAGCCCCTCCCTGATCTACTACTTTGGTCACCCAGTCAAAGAAATCTATCAGATTCGTCTGGCATGGCCTTCCTGCTGTGAATCCATGCTGCCTTGGGTCCTGTGCCCCTTTGGCCTCTAGATACTCGACAATTCTTTCCTTCAGAAGTGATTCCATCATTTTCCCTATCACTGAGGTTAAACTAACAGGTCTGTAGTTTCCTGCTTCTGCCTTGCTCCCACTTTTGTGAAGGGGAATCACATCTGACCTCCTCCAGTCCTCGGGTACCACCCCATCCTCCCATGATTAGTTAAAGAGGGTAGTCAGTGGTGTCACTTGTTCTACCCTTAGTTCTTTTAGAATTCTGGGATGAATCCCATCAGGCCCCATTGCTTTGTCTGCCTTCAGTTTTAAGAGTTCTTTCAGAATCCTTTCTTCTGTAACTAGGCTGGTATCAACTTCTGTATCCAGAGTGTTTCTATTGTTTGTTTTAGGCACCTCCCCCTCTTCATTTGTAAATACTGAGCAAAAATATTTGTTTAGTATCTCTGCCTTTTCACAGTCACCCTATTGCCCCCCCCCCCATTAAGCCTCACTATCCCTCCCTTGGTCTTCCTTCGCTCCCTGATGTACCTATAAAAGGTGTTATCCCCCTTCTTAACTGAGTTGGCTATCTTTTCCTCGGTTTGGGCCTTTGCTGTTCTGACTGCCTTCCCAGCTTCCTTTTGCTTTAACTGATACAGTTCTCTGTCCTGTTCCTTCTGTGATTCCTTGTACTTCCTGAATGCTTTGTTTTTCTCTTGAACCTTCACTGCCACCTCCTTTGAGAACCATAGTGGTTTCTTACATCATTTTGTTTTGTTTATTTGTGTCACACAAAGGCTTGTTACCTCTGTGATGGCAGTTTTTATTATTCCCCATTGTTCTTCCACCCCTCCTTCCTGCCCATTTGCTAGTGCATTCCTTAGGCACTCACCCATTTTGGCAAAGTCAAGCCCTCCTAAAGTTCAGTACTTTGCCTTTGTATGGCTTGACTCTATTGCTGTGTTGTTGTGAACCATACTGTTCGATGGCTCTAGTTCCCAGATGGCTACCCACTTCTACATCTGTGATCCTCTCTCCATCTCCATTTGAGAGAACCAGGTCTAAGATTGCTCCCTCTTGAGTTGGCTCCAATACTAGTTGTCTAAGGCACGCCCCCTGTAGGGCATCTAGAATAACCCCACTCTTAGAAGTGGCTGCTGCAGCTGCACTCCAGTTAACATCTGGCATATTCAGATCACCCTTCAGGAACTGTGTCAGATAGTGACTTGCCATGCTTTTTCATCAGGCCATAGTCAGACAGCTGTTCCCAGAGTGGTTTGTCATTAATGGCTTTTTTTGGGGGGGCTGCAGCAGCAGCAGTAGTAGTAGTAGACTGACTTGGAGACAAAAATGAGCAACTCCCGTGACGTTTATTGTATCAGTGGAAACATGCTGGGATCCTCCTCCTTCCCTCTCCTCTAGCTGGCCTGTCAGTGTGACTGCAAAGGATGACCACGAGTGTTGTTCTGCTCTGCTTGTGTTCCTGTTCTTGTTCTGTGCCACACGTACAGAGACCAGATGGATAAGCCTGGCTTTCTAGGACTGCTGATCCTCACCACATTCCTGTGCATCAAAGAACGTCTCAAATGTGTCTTTGAATCGAGGGTCCAAGACAGCAGCCAGGATGTAGTCATCATTGTATGCATTTTGTTTTTTAAAGTTTCATAGATGTGTCAGCAGAAAAGGACCTTCCTGGCCCATCGAGTCTGCCCACCCCACCCCCACTTGCCCCCCCCAAGATTACCCCCCTCCTCCCCATCACAACCCCTTGTTTTATCCCAGGCCTTTTGAAACCCTCCACTGTACTGGTCTTCACCACCTCCTCTGGCAGTCCATTCCAGGGCTCAGTCCCTATCTCCATGAAGTAATACTTCCTAATGTTTCCCTAAACCTTCCCCCATCCACTTTCAATCCATGCCCCCTAGTTCTTGTATTTACCTTCCCTGAAGATAAGCTCTCCCCCACTTTATTGACCCCCTTCACATACCTGAATGTTTCGATCATGTCCCCTCTCTCCCTTCTTGTCTCCAGAGGATACAAATCCAGCTCCTTCAACCTCTCCTCATATGTCTTCCTGTTTAGCCCAGGCACCATTTCAGTGGCCCTTCACTGCACCTTTTCCATGCCATCTAAGTCTTTTCGTAGATGGGGCCTCCAGAACTGTACCCCATACTCCAGGTGTGGCCCAACAATGGAACTGTAGAGTGTCATCAGTACGTCCCTCGTTCTGCTAGTTATTCCTCTCCTTATGCACTCCTGCATCCTGTTAGCTTTGCCCACTGCCTTGCTGCACTGGGTCCCCCACCCTAAGGTCATCAGTGATTCTAACTACTAGATCCTTCTGCCACCTGGGTGCAGCCATTATCTCCCCCTCCCCAGTGTGTATGTGGTATTTGGATTCCTCCTCCCCAAGTGCATCACTGGGCATTTCCTGGCATTGAATTTTAACTGCCATGTTTCCAACCACTCTTCCAGTAATCTTAGGTCATTCTACATTGCCTATTTATGCCCCCTTCTCTCCGCAATGGTCTCCACTCTTCAGGGAGCCCTAGGCTGGGTATCTCTCTTGCTCTGCCCCAGGTAACTCCTCGAGATCACCAGTGGCCCTACCCCCCCGCCTCCCGGTGCCTTGGTTTTCCCCCCTCGGGCGGAGAGGAAGGGGACCCTGGGTTGTTTCCCCACAGTCCGTCAGTCTGCATCAGGTGGTCTATCCGGCTCCTGGGGAGCCTGGTTGTGGAGTCTGGGGCAGCCAGGTCCCTTCTACTGGTGACCAACGCAGGGTTTTTCCTGTGTTTCTGGTCCTCCTGAGAGTGGCGGCACTCAAGGGGATCCTAGGGTCGGGGCAAGTTGAGACATGCTGCCACTCTGAATCCCGGCCAGCACCCTCCTCTCCTTAGCTTCTGCGGTGCTGCTGCACCTCCACCCATGGTCAGCCAGGTGGTGGTAGAGCGGTGAGACTTATAGCCCACCCTCCCTGGAGGAGGAGAGCAGCCCATTGTACGCTCAATCCTCTTCCCCCCAGCCAGCCCTCCAGCAACATGAGGTCACTCCCAACCCCGACCCCACTGGCATCACAAGCAGTAGTGCAATCACTGCACTGGCACGCCGTCATTATATGCATTTTTGAAATGCACCTATCATTCCAGAAATGTAATCTTATCCTTTCTACTAGACTGAGAGCAGTAGTATCTTCCTTTTCCTCATATGGAGTTTTCATACAAAGAAGTCACAGGTTAATGAGGGCAGTGAGGGAGAGTGCCTGGCTTAGACCAGCTGCATCAGCACTTACCACAGTTGTGACCTCCTCAAAGGGCTTCAGCACAGTGCAGAGGGTCTCCATGAGGCACCAGTGATTTGGGCTGCTGTTTACTTCTCCCTTGCCAATACCATGCTCAGTGGCATAGTGGCGGATAGCCTTCTATTGTTCTAGCAGCCATTCCATCATGTAATACGTAGAATCCCATCTTGTTGCCACATCATGTGTCAGGTGGTAGAGGGGAAGGTGGTTCCACTGCTGAAGGTTTCAAAACAGCTTCCATGCCTTTACAGAATAACTAAAATAGCCACACACTTTTTTGGCCAGACCTACACATGTCTGCACAGTGGAGCCTTCCTCTTCTAGGATTCCCTGAACAACCAGATTTATACAGTGAGCAAAACATGGAACATATGCATAATCCCCATTGTCAACTGCCTTTACAATGTTCTTTGCATTAACTGATACTATAAAACCTGGTGTTACTGAGTGTGGTGTCTCAGCTCCGGGGCCACACCAGCCTTCAGCAGCACCTTTTATTCAGTTCAAAAACAGTGCTCCCTCGCTGATAACACTAACCGGCTATACCGCAGACTACACTCAGCTGATACTACAGCACTTTTGTCCCTGGAGCTATGATTCCTATTCCTTATATCTGGGTTTTCACTACAGTAGGGTACGTTATATAGAGGTAGCACTGTATTGTGGGAAGGAACTTGAGTTAGTGGCTATACCCTGTAAAGCCATAGGCAGCAGGCAAATGAGGTGACCCTGGATCTGGGATTTAATTACCTGCAGGATTTGCAGAGTTACACTACTCCAAGGTGATCTGTGGAGTTGTGGAGAATTCAGAGTCTGCAGGAGGTTTGTGGCACTGCACACTGAACTGGCTACAACAAGGGCCATAATACATCAGCTGCAGAGCAGACTGGAGTGGCGGCCTGGGGAGTCCTCTGCTGCTCTCTCAGTTAGCATTCCCCAAGAGTTCACAATAGGGGCTGGAAGGTAGCGAGCAAGGGGGCAGATGGTGGAAACTAAAAAAGAAGGCTGGGACTGTAGAACAACAAGAAACTGGATGTGGCACATGCTACTCCCCCTGCAAGTAAAGTTTATTCTGTTAACCCAAATGCCTTTGCAACAGCTAAATCTGCTATTGGGAGGTGCAGTTTGAAGGGGAACAGTAGGAGGAGGTTGGTCTGAGTGGGAGTTACCACAGACAGGGGTACCGGGGGGGGGGGTCTGTGCCACAGACCTAATGGGGAGGGTGGTGGTACACTGTCTCCCCAGATGGCAGCAGATAGGGCTCTCCCTCAGGCAGACAGGTTGGTTAGGGAAGTGGTTGTGTGGATGCTGTTGTCTATCCCGAGATGAAAGACATTAGTACAGGGTAGTTTTTGGGCACTGCGTTCTAGATTTAAGTAGCGGGCTAGAACTGTGATCTTGTCAGAGGCCCTCACAGCACACAGGAGGAGAGAGGGAAGGAAGCTGAACATCTTCCAATTCAGCAATTGGTTGAAAAAGTGGTACACAAAGAGGGGTTTCACTTTCTGGGAACTGGGGTGCCTTTTGGTGGGATAAAAGTTTATTTAAACTGAATGGCCTTTACCCTACAAGGGAAGGTACAAGAGCACTGGGCCAGATGTTTGAAGCTCACATCACAGAGAGCTAAACTAGTAGGGTGACGCTGGGTCAAACACTGGGTAAACTCAGTTGTGAGAGATGTCTGTAGGCTAGCAAGCACTCCCCCAATTAGTCGGGGCAATCAAAGAACAAATGACAACTTACATGAGGAACGAGGAAGGGGTATGAGATGGAGAGCAAGAACCATATTGGATGGGGAAAGGGAAGGAAAGAAATACAACAAAAGGAACACATAAAATAGCTCTGGCCAGTGTATGGGCAGGAAGCAGGGGACCTGGAGGGTTGTTTGCATGCCAGAAGCCTTAGTAATGAAATAAGTGATCTCCTGGCTATAGCAGCAGAAGGCGAACCAGACATAATGGCAATTACAGAAACTTGAGCAACACCCAAAATTAACTGGTACCTGATGGCATCGGGTTACATAATATTCACGAAGGACAAGGAGAAGAGCTGGGGGGAAATACTGTATTATGCTGCTAGAGGATAAGGACATAGGGGGCGATGCTGAATCATTATGAGCTCATCTGACAGCTGATAGGGGAAGGACTAGCTACATGGGAGTAAGCTACAGGCCCCCTAGTCAATCTGAGGAGGTGGATGGGCCACTTACTGAGGAGATGAGGAAGGCGGCAACTGCAGGGAAAGTTGCGTTGCTAGGTGACCTCAACATGCCAGATGTAGACTAGAACACTCCCGGGATGTGAAGCACCAGGAACCAGATGTTGAAGGATACCTGCCGGGACTGTTTCCTGACTCAGCAGGTAGAGGAGCAGACTAGGGATAGGGCCATATTCAACCTGGTTCTAAACAAACAGGATAGCACGGAGGGGGGGAGGCGGTTAACAGTGGAAGATTAACTTGGAACTAGTGACCATAATACCATGTGGTTCGACATAGTCCTGGAAACACCATGGTAGATGTCTCAGACATTTGTCCTGGATTTTAGGAGGGCAGACTTTGGAAGGATGGAAAAGGCACTATCAGAAAGGCTAGACAGGTCTTGTCCACTGATAGGAATGGATCAGTGAGGGCTAACAATCTGGCCTTTAGAAGGAACAAAACCAATCATATAGAAGTAAGCAGGGAGCTCTAGCTCAACATGGTTCTATTCTGTCTAAACACCAAGACTCTGGAATAAACTACCTCAACAGTTAGTTGACAGTGAAACATTAGGCTCCTTCAAGAAAGGTATTGATAAGAGGTTGTCTGAAAATATTCATTGGGTATAATTTCCCACCTCTGTGGGGGACAATCTCGATGGGCCTTGGCCTTCTTTTGTCCATAGATACCTAGTCAACAAGGCAAAGGAAGCCAGTAAGGCAATGAGGAGAGCAAAAGCAGAAGTAGAGCTTAAAATGGCTGAAGGAGTGGAATATAACAATAATGGCTTCTTTAGGTATATCAAGAAAAATAGAAAGAACAAGGGGAGAATTGAGAGGTTAAGAAATAGAGGAATGGGTGGAGGAAGATGGACCAAAAAAACAGGTTACTCACCTGTAACAGTAGTTCTAGGAGTGGTATATGATGTTCATCCACACTTGTTGGCAGTTGCCTTTCCTTTAAGGATTGCCGGAAACGTCTTCTAGCTGGCTTCTCCCACCCACCCGGGTGGTAACTCCCTCGGCTCCACCCCATGATGCCAGATCTTGCCCACTGGAAGTAGAGGTTGTGCGCTGAAGCTGGGGAGGTCGCGTGGGTCCGTGTAGATGAACATCATATACTACTCCTAGAACTACTGCTACAGGTGAGTAACCTGTTTTTCTAGGGATGTGGATATGATGTTCTATTCACACTTGTTGACAGACTCCAAGCAGTTCTCTAGGAGGAGAGAGGCAGGGCGCACACCCCCTACTTTGGAAACAGAGACTGGAGAATTGAGGTCACAAAACCAGCATCCCAGCATGACTCGAGTCTGATGTGGTAATGGGAAATTAATGTGTGTGCTGATTTCCATTTAGCAGCCCTGCAGATTTCCTGGATAGGGATGTCCCTTGAAGCAGCCACCGACGCAGCGGTATGGCGGGTGGAATGAGCCCTAAGCCCTCAGGAAGGCTCCCTGCCCCCCAACCTATAGCAGAGATCAATGCAGGAAGTGATCCACCTGCCAATCGTCTGTTTGGCTGCAGGTCTGCCAGGTGCAGCTTCAGCGTAGGTGACAAACAGCTGGCAAACCTCTCCCCGAACTCCAGCCATGTGCTCTTTGTAATAAGCGAGCGCTCGCCTCAGGTCCAAAGTATGGAGCCTGCGTTCAGCCTCCAAGGTGTGACTGGTTCAGGTGAAACTCTGACACAACCTTTGGGAGGAACTTCAGGTTGGGGTGCAGGACAACCTTGTCCCTGTGGATGACCAGGTAAGGAGAGTCCGCCGAGAGCACCTGGAGCTCACTGATCCTTCTAACTGACGTGATAGCCACCAGGAAGGCGTTCTTCCACGACAGGTGAGACATGTCACATCTGTGCAATGGATCGAATGGCTTGCCCATGAGCTTTGCCAAAACCAGCAACAAGTCCACCTGTCAATTGTCCACTTGGCTGCAGTTCTGCCAGGTGCAGCTTCAGCGTACGTGACAAGCAGCTGGCAAACCTCTTCCCAAACTCCAGCTGTGCGCTCTTTGTAATAAGCGAGCGCTGGCCTCAGGGCCAAAGTATGGAGCCTGTGTTCGGCCTCTGAGGTGTGACTGGTGAAGTACACCAGGAGATTAATCACCTGGTTATGTTGAAGCTCCAACGGGGGGGGCGGAGTAAGATGGCAGAACGTGTGGTGGAGCTGTGAGGGGAGTCGTATCTCTCGTGCTGTGCGTGTTAGCAGTCGACTGTGTGATAGAAAATCATGCTGGACAAGTGTAAGGAAAGGCAGAGTGGCTCCTCTGAAGAGTATTCTTCTCCATGCATCAAACCATTAGAAAAAACTTTCTAACCCGCAACCGGCCCCGGAGGCCGGAAAATGCCTGGCGTCGTCAGTGGCTCCGAGCAAGGTTCTCCAGCACAGCAGGGCTTAAGCCCTCATACAGAGGATCAACCGTGATTTGCACAAGGGGTGAAGTCCTTACCGACACCTACTGCAGTGGACATTTCAGCTGTCTCTCATCGTTTGGGCCAAGCTCAGGACCTGGAACATACATGGAGAAATACCGAGGTTGAGGAGTCTCCAGTCCAGCGGAAACATACCATGGAGTCAATGGGGGATTCTGCTGACAGAATTTTACAAGGCGTAGAACGTTTAGACAGAAAGTTTGAAGCGTTGAATCAGAAGGTTAAGTTCATCCAGTCTGAGGTTAAACATAACCGTGAAGATATTACTAAACTAAATAAGCAAGCTCAGGAAAATGTTTATAATATTCGGAAGCTTACTGATGGTCTCAAGGTTACTGAACTGGTGGGTGTTGATCTCACTAAAGATAATTACAACATCAATAGAAGGACTGAAAGTTTAGAAAATCAATCAAGATACCGTAATTTACATATAGTGGGGTTGCCACTGAGTTTAGATAATGATTTTGCAAGTACTCAGGATCTGGTTAAAGATATATTTATTGCAGTATTCGACCTGCCACAAGATAGTCTTCTGTTTGTAACTAAGGCCTTCAGAGTGCTTAGAAGACATGAGTTGAAAGAAGCATGTGATGCGATAAAAAGCTACTACAATTTTCTTTTCTCTAGCGTTTGAATCAGATCGAGATTACATTATAAAACACTGTAGAATGAAAGGAACGCTTATGTACAAAGAATTCAAATTCAATATTTTTCCAGATTTTGCTTATTCTACCCAACAAAGACACTGAAAAGTTCTGGCGTATAGACAAAAAGTTGCAGAGTTGGGTGCACAATTTCAGCTTCTCGCACCAGCGAAGGTGCGGATCAGACATAAAGAAAAAAACTTTCTTTTCTTTGAGATTGACCAGTTGGTGGAGTTTTTGAGAGGCCAGTATAAAGAATCTGGTGAATCTGGAGACTCAGGGGAATCTGGAAATGGTCCTGAGTCCCCTACAACTTCTGACTTAGAGATGTCAGCCATGTTGGACACTGCAGAGGGGGTTGGGATTTAATATAAATTACATGGTTCCCTCTTGTTTAACTAAGTTAAAGTAATTTTCTGTAATGACGGTTGTATTATGAATAATGTGGGAATGATACATAATGGTCATATGAGGTATTAACCTCGGATTTGCTCACCATATTAGTGTCTTAATGAATGGTAATTGAATAACCCCGAGTTGGACTTGTTTCTTCTTTTTCTTAAAATGGTTTTCTTCCCCTTTTTAGAAGAACTATTTTGTGTTTTGTTATAATATGCTAGAAAATCAAAAAATTAATAAAATATTATATGATAAAAGAAGAAACTCCAACACAACTTTCGTGAGGAACTTCGGGTTGGTGCACAGGACAACCTTGTCCCTGTGGAAGACCAGGTTAGGAGACTCCACTGATAGCACCAGGAGCTCAGTGATCCTTCTGGCTGACATGATAGCCACCAAGAAGGTGGTCTTCCATGACAGGTGAGAGGGATCACACCTGTGCATCAGTTCGAATGGCTTGTCCATCAGCGTTGCCAAAACCAGCAAAAAGTCCCACAGTGGTGGTGGTTCATGCACTGAAGGGGAAATGTGGTCAAGGCCCTTAAATAAGTGCCAAACCACCTTCTCCTGTGCCACCGACTGCTGACCAGCCTGTGCCCGGTAAGCAAAGATGGCTGCAAGGTGCACCTTAAGGGTCGCCGACCGAAGTCCCCCTTGGGAAAGAGACCAAAGGTAGTCTAAAATGCTAACAACCAGACAGGTTGAAGGGTCCAACCCCTTGCCCCAACACCAAATGAAAAATCTCTTCCATTTGAAGGCACAGCATTTTCTGGTCGATTCCTTGTGAGATGCCTCCACTACGGTGAGGACATCTTCAGAGAGACCCAAAGCCTGGAACTCTAGCCACTCAGGAACCAGGCTGTCAGGTGCAGGGATTGAAGGTCTGGATGAAGTACCTTCCCCCGACTGATAGAAAGCAGGTCCGGGCATGCTGGAAGACGCCTCGGGAGCCTGTTGCTGAGGCCGAGGAGACTGGGGTACCAAAACTGGGGGCAGTCCAGAGCCAGCAGGATCACATGTGCCTTGTCCTTCCTGACCTTGAGTAGCACCTTGTGGATCAAGGAAGAGGTGGAGGAGGCATAAAAGAGCCTGGGGTCCACGGCCTTGAAAAGGCATCCCCCTGCAGCGTGCCTAGCTGAGGGGGGTGGGCACAAGACAGCCTCAGCTTTGCATTTTCCCTGGAGGTGAACAGGTCCACCTGAGGGGTGCCCCACTGGGAGAACAGGCTGTGCACTACCTCTGGGTGGAGGGATCATTTGTGAGATGCCTCGCCCACCAGGCTGAGGGCATCCACCAGCTGATTTGAGGCTCCTGCCAGATGGATGGCTAGAAGATTTGCTTCCAGGCTGCGCACGAGGGTCCAGATGAGGAGAGCTTCCTTGCACAGAGGCAAGAAGTGCATCCCACCCTGTTTGTTGAGGTAGTACATGGTCGTGGTATTGTCCATCTGGACCTGAACCGCTTGACCCCGGACAAACAGAGCAAATGCAGTCAGGGCTAGCCGAATCGCTTGGAGCTCCAGCAGGTTGATGTGGCATCAGGACACCTGAGGAGTCCTGAGCCCATGGACTCTGTGTTCCCCCAGGTGGGCACCCCAGCTCGTCAGAGAGGCATTGGTCATCAGGATAACCGTCAACTCGGGCAGACAAATGGGATCCCTTCCTGCAGATGTTCTGGGATGAGCCACCACTGGAGGGGGTCCCAAATCCTCTGGGTCACAGAGATGAGCTGGTCGAAGTGACCTTTGCACTGCGACCACTGGCTGGCCAGCTCCCATTGGAGGGAGTGCATATGTCAACAGGCCCATCGGACCATGCTGGTGCAGGTCACCATGTAACCCAGAAGGCACAGGACATCCTGGGCAGGGCACAAATGCCCAACCAGAAATGACTGGACAAAGGAGGAGAGAACCTCTACCCTGTCCACTGGGAGCCGAGCTCTGGCCCAGCACAAGTCGAGCTCTGCCCTGATGAAACTGATCACCTGTGACGGAAAGAGTTCCGACTTGGCCTCGTTGAGCAGAAGGCCAAGGTCGATGCAAGTTTGGACTGCTCCACCTCCATCCTGGAGGGACCTGCTATCAGCCAGTCATCCAGGTAGGGGTACACCCGCACCCCTCAGTGCCTCAGGTAAGCTGCCACCACTGCTATGCATTTGGTGAAGACCCTGGGGGCTGAGGAGAGGCCCAAAGGCATGGCTTGGAACTCGTAAAGGACTCCCTCTGCTCAGAAGTGGAGGAACCTTCGATGGGACAGGCAGATTGAGATGTGAAAGAACGCACCCTGAAGTTCCAGAGAGCAAAACCACATGTTTTGCTCCAGAGATGGTATGATCTGGGACAGAGTTACCATCCTGAAGGTGTGCGACCTGAGGAATTTGTTCAGGTTGTGCAGATCTAGAATGGGGCACCAGCACCCCCGTCCACTTTGGCACCAGGAAGTACCTAGAGACAAACCCTGGGTGTTCCGGAGGATCCACAGCTCTGACCATGACCTCCTTGCAGAGGAGCTAGGCTATGTCGTCTTGAAGAACTGAGCAAGTGTCTGCAGATACCAAGTCCTCCCGTGGGGTATGGGCTCAGCTTGGAGGGTACTGCTCGAATTCCAGAGGCAGACAATGACTGACCACTTCCAAAACCCACCTGTCTGTGGTAACAGCGGACCAGGCAGAAAGAAAGTGGCAGAGCCATCAGGAGGACCCAGGAGAAGCGTAACGGGTATGAGGGTGGCAACCCCATTCTGTCACTAAGCAGGCTTGGAAGAGGGGGAGGAGGAGGAGGCCGAGGGGCCACCGAGTCCTTTCCTTCTGGGTTTTCGGACCACCGAGGCAAAAAACTTTGCCCGAGGTCACCAGGGCTGAGCCTGATGGCCAGACCGCAGGGGTGGAGGACAGAAAGGGCTTGTGCTTCTGCTGCTTAGAGCCCTTGTTGTCCTTCTGGGCGGATGTCACAGAGTCCAGGGTGGCAATGGACTTCTCAATGTACTGGAGATGACCCTCCACACCAGGCCCTAATAGGTCAGTGTCCAAAAAGGGGGCATCCACCAGCTTGTGCTGGGTATCTGCCATGAAAGTTTAGATCTGCAGCCAAGCCCTACGGTGCATGGCAACTGAAGCCGCCACTGAGCAGGCACAAGAATCTCCAAAGTCCAGAGCCATCTGGAGTTGCTGTTTCACCACTGCTCTACCCTGGTCTCAGACCTATTTGACTAGTCTGAAGGTCCGAAGGTAGGTAAGGGATCACCTCATCCAGGGAGCCTAATAGGGCATGGGGGAAGTGTGCCATCAGGACAGCTGAGCTCACCTGGTGGAGACCGAGCAAGGAGGCAGTGTAGACCTTTTTGGCCGAATAGTCCAATTTCTTGGATTCTTTGTCTGGTGGTCTAGCAAAGTCCCTGGTACTGCCCGAGCACTGAAACACAGAGTCAGCCACCAACCCCTCAGCCGAGGGATGCTTCGTGAACCATGAAAGGGTACCGTGGACACCGTATACTTGCGGGCCATCTGTGTCAAGGGCGCAGAGCAAGAAGCAGGGCACTGCCAAAGCTTCAGGACAGGGCCAACAATGGACTCAACCACTAGGAAGACCTCCTTGGAGAATCCCCTTTATCCAGGATTTCTCTGAGGGGATATCGAGCCCGCTTTTTAACAGGCTCCAGCTTCATCCCTGTAGACTCAGAAATGAGCTGAAGATTGTCCATGAATGAAGTAGGACCTTCATCCGTGGAAAGATCCCCAATTGACTCTGTGTCCAGTGGACAGGAGTACAAGGAAGAATCCTCGAACTCCGAGGAGTCTGCATACAGTGGGCAGCCACCTGTGTCACCCTCAACCCGCCGCGGGCAAGTCGGGAGTAAGAGTGACCGACAGGCAATAAGGAAGTCCCTTGGCAGGCCGCGAGTCCTTGGTCGGAGCCCCGTCCAGCAGCTGTTTAGGTGGTGGCTCCACCACGATCAATGGAGAAGCCTGCTCGGCCTAGCCAATGGGGTCTGAACCGGCTCCGCTGGGGGAGAAATGGTGTCAACTGCCCCCGCCTGGGGAGTTGGGTGTCATCCTTTCGGGCAACAGCCATGTAATGGCCGGGGTGGAAACCTGTGGCGGCCTCGGCCCAGAGAGAACCAACTGTTGCCACATTAAGTCTTTGTAGCGTTGACACAATTTGCGCCAAAGCCTCTCCTCACCTGAGGAGGATGAAGACAAGAAGTGGCGACGCCGCTTACCATGGTGTCGAGATCAAGACCGCCAATGTTGGCAGGGCCTGCTCAACTCCAGAGTCGAAGATGACCTCAACCTCGGCCGTTGGTCTGCCGATGGGGGGCCTCGGAGGGACCCGGGGAAATCTGCGTCTTCTCCTGGTCTTGGTTGATGACCAGCAGTTCTGGCTCAGTAAGCTGGGCTAACCCATCAGTGGTCACCAGCAGGACCAGAGTATTGAAATGAGAGTTGTTGGCCTCTTCAGACAACAACAGGTTGACAGGTTCAAGAAAAATCTCGGTCGCATCGTCGGCCAGCATCTCGGTCAACTGGTCCGACAGGGTTACCGTGAAACCAGCGGCCACGGTAACGGTTTCGACCTTAGTTGAAACCAGAGTTTCCTGTGAGCGGGAACATTCCAGGTCCTAGGAGCATCAATGATGAGTCTTCTCTTTGTCTTTCTTGGACTCCTTCTTGTGTGAGTGAGACCTGTGCGACTAGATAGGGCCCTCTCCTTTAGTCAGGAGGGACTGGCATAGCTCCTTGAAGGAGGACGAATAGGTAAAGCCCAACTGGAGCGGAACAAAGGCCAAGGCAGAAGAGGACTGAGCAGCAACCTGGGTCGCTTCTTCCTCGAAGGTCTTGAGTTGTTCCAATTGCTCGGCGGACCCCGCAGCCGTGGAGACCACCCAGCGGGCATCCCTCGATTTGACCAGTGGGTATCGTTTCTCTGGTCATCCCAACTTCAAGCAAGCAGCGTGGTCATCAAGAACATTCAGGTGAAATGACCAACACAAGTCAAAAGCCTGCGGATCGTGATCATGGCCCGGACAGTACATGCACGTGGCATGAGGGTCCGTACAGGACATCTTCTGTCCGCAAGGGCACCGGCGAAACCCAGGAATGGTCTTGTCTTCCATTGCGGTTGTAAACAAAGATCGAGGTGAAGATGGAACTCTAACAAGTTTGAAGGTAAGTTTTGGAAGTAAATATGGAGATTCGAGTGCCAGGGCCTACTCAACGCGGAAGCGATAAGGAGGGAACCTGAAGCTTCCAGCAGAAAGGAGATTTGGTGTCATGGGGCGGAGCCAAGGGAATTACCACCTGAGTGGGTGGGAGGAACCAGCTAGAAGACGTTTCCAGCAGTCCTTAACGGGAAAGGCAACTGCCAACACGTGTGGCTAGAACATCATATCCACATCTCTAGAAACTGATATTCTGAATACATATTTCTGACCGTTCTTTACAGTCGAGGAGTGAGGGAGGTCCATTGCCAGAGTGTAACATCAAAGTTAAGTAGAAAACAATAAGGACAGAGGGGATTATTACTGAAGAGAGGGTGCTCAAGGGTCTGATAGGGTAAAATGTGGGTTAAGTTCCCAGGACTGGAGAGGTTGCACCCACGGGTGCTAAGGGAGGTGGGGCAAACTATGACAGCACCCAGGTGGACCTATTTAAAGAGCGTATGTTCACTTCTAATAAATAGACAGCTGGCTAATTTATTTATTGTGCTTTGCTATATTAGTAATTACTTTCTACTTTCATAATAAAATATTTGTTAGTGCAGTGAAACAAGTGGGGTTTCACCTTTGCTTAGAAAATGGGTAGGAGAAATTCTCTAACCTAATTGGCTAATCACCCCAACCAACCAGTCCAATATCAGACAACAGAGACCGGGAAATACAAAGTCACCGTCCCTGATGCCTTATTAGGTTCCAAATCATTGTGCAAATGGAACTTTCAGTTTGAATCTGCCGTCAAGTTTTATTCTTGCTTAGTAAGAGATACAGCCACTGCATGCTTATTTTTTAATTGTCATTTTTTTCTCTCACTTAGCGAGCGGTGGCAGTTGTGCATTCCATCTTAGTTCTACAATGACACGTCGTGCAAGCAGTACCCCAGACTGTAATAAAACTGCAGGCAGAACTTGGTATTAACAATGTTTCAGATACACAGATGCCATTTGAAGTGTCTGGTCTGCAGTGCTTAACCATCTACCTGCTTCCTCTTCTGTGTACGATTTTCTCCTGCTTTCTGTGTTGGCCGGATCTTTCTGCTCAGTTTCGCCCCCCTCACCATGGCACCAGCATGTTGAAGCTGTTAAAAAAAAAAAACTGTACCTAATGCTATAACTTTCCCTGTCTCACCTGCGTTCAAGAGCTCCTCTTACTGGCCATGCTCCCTGACCCCGCAGCTATGTTCACTTTGCAATCGCACTTGATTTTCTTTCAGTCTCTCCTCATGTCGACTGCTACCGCAACAGCTCCTAGTCTCAGTTTAACATAAAACAAAGGGACTGAAAGTGTTACACTGTCAGACAGTAGAGAGGGTGGAAGAAAACAAAAGTGTTGGGGTGAGACAGAAATCCATCAGTGCTGACTGCCTGTTTCAGCACCACGACGGTGCTGAATGTGCTCTTTCAGTCACGTCCCCGTCTGGACAGCAGTCTATCCATTAAGGAGAAGAAATCAATGAAACAATGAAAAAAAGAACAACCTCAAAACAAGTTTAACAATTTTAAGCCCTGTGTGTTTGGGGGGGGTAACCAAGGCAACCAGCTCCAAAACCACAAGTACAGTGGCTCAAGTAGGACAACATTTTCTAAATCAAAAAAAATTGTAATGCAGGCAGAGGAACTATTTTATTACAAAGTAAATGAAACGGTTAAGAATTTTAACATTTAAACATAAAAATGTTTTTTATTTTTATTATTTTTAGCATATATAATACACTGGCCCATTTCTAAGTGCAATAATACCCTCCAGGGTGGGTGATATGGTCTATACCGGACCCTTCCAGGGGCTATAAGGCTCTCCACCTGCAGCGTCGGGCCTCATTACACCTGTGAGTGGTCCAGTATAGCCCAATACCGCCCACCCTATCGGGTATTATTGCTTACTTTTCACACTGCTAGTAGAAAAGAATTCAGTGGAATTATGGTACTGTGATGTCAGAAACTGCCAACTACTTAGGAACCCAATATATTTCAATGAGAAACTAAACATACTTTTCTTTTCCAAAAGAAATAGATAACTTATTTCAGCAACAAACTTTGCCTCTTAAATTACTGTACTACTGTGTACCAACTGAATGATTTTACATTTTTAAAATAGTAACTGGCTTTTCTTTTCTTCTTCCCAAATAAAATCTGGTTAGTAAGAAAATGTCAAATATCACCCCCCCGTACCATCCACCAATCTCAAAATAAGAAAAGGAGACACAGAAATAGACACCTAATAGTTGTTTGTTTTATTCCAAAAGTGCAGAAACCCGTACCTCTCATGAGGGGATGCCAGTAAGACACCTACACACACATCCAACCGGTTTCGCCTAACACATCATCAGGTACTGACAACATACACAGAGCCCTAACACTAATGGACTACGTTAAACAGAGGACAATACCTATGACTCTCTTGAACCTCAGTTCCGAGAAAGCCTCTGACAGAGTGTCCTGGGTCTTTCTTTGGGGCACCCGTTTGGTCCTTGGCTTTCCTGAAGACTTCTTCGCCTGGCATCTGCACCCCTCAGATCCAACACTCATCTTACCTTTAAACACAACCTCAAATCCTGGCTACTAGCCAAAGACAGCTGCAACTGTCCTCCCCGATAGCTTCCCCCTACAAGCTTAGTCATCCTTTCCTTATGCTGCCCCGCTTTTCTGCACTCTTCCTTTCTGCTCTCAGTTGGTCGCTGGTCTAGTTGGTTTAGTAGCATTGAGGGGGTGGGTTAGCTGTTTTCTGCCCCTGTATTTCTGTACCCCTGTCTGATTATCCCGTCCAATCTGTACCTTTTGCTTGATTATATTATTGTATCACCTGGTGTACTTATTACCTGACTGTACTTTGAATTTGTACCGTGTCACTTTTACTGTGTAACTACGTGTTTACTATGTGTACTTGTAGCTCGTGCCTTATGGCCCGGGTCGTGCCTGAAAATGGTCCCTTGGATCAGTGCACTTACCCAGTTATCAAAGTCATAAATAAATAAATAAAATCTACACGGGCCCTACGGTGTATATCCGGGTCAATGGCTCTTACTCCGTTCCTATATGGCTACAGTGAGGTACCCAACAGAAATTCCCCTATCACCTTTCCTCTTTGCTCTGTACATAGAACCACTGGCTGTCACGCTCTGTTTACATCCAGAGGTTGAGGGCATTCTGCTGGGTGGCTCTCAATATAAGCCTGAGCTATACGTGGACAACCCTCTTCTTATAGTTATTAATCCAGAAGTTTCAATTCCAGTGGCATGAACAATACTTTAATGAATTTGGGTCATTAGCTGGGTTGTCGAACATCCAGAAGACCAAGGTGCTGTTACTTAATTCCCAGCCTTTACTGGCTTTGTGATTGCAACTTCTTCTGAAATGATGGGCGATGAAATTCAGATACGTGGGAATTTATATTCCTCAGGACCTCAACAACCTGGAGCTCCTAAACTATGAGCCCTTAATTTTGCTCCTGACAGATGATTTATCGCACTGGAGTCACCTGCCATTATCCTTTTCTCTAAGATAGAGACCGTCAAGATGAATGTCCTTCCTTGTAGTCTCTATCTTCTTCAAACTCTCCCTTTGCTTCCCTCTTCATACTACTTTAATTCCTGGATAAAACTTATTTCTCGCTTTATACAGTGTGGGCACGGTCTGAAAATCTGACTTTCCATGCTTCAATGACCTACTGTGCAAGGAGAATTGATCTCCTGAACCTTCTTATTTATTTATTAGATTATCGGTTTACAGACCTTTGAGTCAAAGACTCATTTACAAAGGCACCTCGTTGAGAGAGCAATACATCACAGCAAATAAAACAGTACAATACATAACGTTTAGATTAAAAAAGCAACCAGTGTTACAGGAATTCACTGGTGATACAAGCTTGGTGATAGGTAGATCACAGTAGTCATAGGTACACAAGTACCACGTTAGGTAGTGTGAGCTGGTGTGGGATAAAGCGAGGCATCAGACAAAATAGGCAGTCATAATCAAGCATTTATTGTCACAAAACAGCGGACTGACAAGCGATAAAACGAAAAAAAAAAATAAATAAATTAACTTTTCAGAGCTAGAAATCAGCTAGCTCTCAAGGGTGTTGTCGAGTACACAGACCCTTGGTAGACTAACTCTTTATATCTGGAGTCTCTTTTTATATAAGAGAAAATCATGTGATCAAATAACTCCGCCCTAAACATCTAAATTGTAAACCAAAATTAAGATACAAGAAATATTATCTTCTGTTATGGGCATGAGAATAAGACATTTTAACAACTCTCATCAAATGTCACACTGTACTGAAAACAAAATAAAGATTTAATTCAGTTTTAAACAGAAATGTACTCCGGAGGACCGCCCCTTTAAACACAAAAATATAATGGGGAGAGGTTGCAGCTAGCCTTTACTCCACCCAACTGCAGAAACAGAAGGGCGTCCTTGGATTAAACAGCACTGAAAGAATGAACATTTTCCTAGCTCAAGACCAACCTACTTATAAATAGTGTATCAATGTGGACCATTCTTTCAGTATGCTACAACTAGGTAAGTTCCTCCTTTTACCGAGAGTTACTCTAGCGAGGAGAAGCTTTAGGGGAAAGAGAAAAACGCTAAAATATCTCTGCGATAGTGCGAGCGTTCGAGAGGTAAGCTGTACCGCGGCTCCGCACTATCGCTATTCAGATTTTACTTGTAGGGAACTCCCTTTTGTTAAGAGCTCGTTTGGACTGCAATTTGCTTACTAAGTGCACTACACCAGACGAGCCAAGGAACTCAATTTAATACAATATACTCTTGAGGATCGAGTCTTGGTTTTTATTTGAAATTACCTCAATTACCATTGAAGCCTTTGTTTAATAAGCGGTATCTATCATCTCTCTCGCTAGCCTCAAACTCCTATTCAAAGGAAACGTTTCTATAGAAAGAAGGGGGCTGCTTTTACCAAAAGCAAAAATATTAGGAAATTAGTGAAAAATACAAACGTTCCTCCCCCAGGCTCCTATGAGGATTCTGGAAATAAAAAAAAAACGATAACATCAGACAACGAAGAAACACAAAGAAGGGGACATAAAAATATGGGTGGCCAGCCCAAAGAAAGATAACAAAACACAACGTCCACAACATTTAGATATGTGCTTTCCAGAATTTCAACAACGGAGCGGAAATGAGGGAAGAATGGGGGGGGGAAAGGCAATTAGTTTAGTTTCCTCTTGCACAGGTAGCAACCAGAGATATTTTATTACATTAGTTACGCCAGGGTCTGTCATCTTCATATGGTCTATATATGGTTAACACCTACTACATGCCCCACCTCAAAGCAACTGGCATTTGTCCTAAATGATGTACATGGTATTGGGCAATTCCTTTCCTCTGAAACTTCTATTCAGCCCCATTTATTTTATTTATTTATTTAGTTTTTGTTGACCAGGTAAGTGCACTAGACAAATCCTGCCTATTTTCAGGCACAACTCGGGGAAGGGGGATACAGATGAATGCCAACTGACCTTGAACCAGATTAAGCTGCTGGTGGTATTTTTAGTGAATGAGGGAAATTTGGCCAGGACACCGAGGAAATTCCCCTACTGCTTGGCCAGTAGGGGGACTTGCTGTCGACTGACCACAGGATCAGTTGGTGGCCTGCTCTGCTGGAGGATGGATGGTGAGGAGCTACTGGAGCAGCCGAGGGCTGCAAGTGAAACAATGAGTATGGCTGTACAAGTGGACATCACCCTGAAAGAACACTGAAGCGGAAGATGTGGAGTTACTTGATTCTCTGGATAATTTAACGGATGCAGAAATGGTGAGCAGTAGCTGGCTACAGTACAACGTTTACTCGGAGGCGAAATTTACAATTAAAATTGGAAGCATTACGTAGAGAACAGAGGACTGTAGTGGAGCAATTGCAGAGTCAAATAATGTGGAATCTCGAAGCTTACCAAGTTGAAAGGCGTTTGACGCTGTAGCAGATGTAACCCTCCTGATCAAAGAGAATCTCTACTGGTCTGCCGTGCCACAGTACAATGGAACATGAGGTTAACAGAAAAAATACACAAGCTGTGGCTGGCAGTTCTTTGGGAGTAAAATCCTGTGCAGAGAACCAGCAGAGAGAACAGCACACAAGAAAAATGCACCTTCTGATTACAAGTTGCATGACAACATCCAGGAGGAAAGGAAGTGAGACAGAGGCAGTTTCAGTGGCGCTGAAACAGTCCGGCAAAGAAATCATCCAGTTTATTTTTCGAGCTACTACTGGGGCTGCGGTGATACTACTACACTGAAACATTGTATTTTTCAAACTGATCCCGGACACAGGTTGGAGTGTCGAGTTTTTTTTCAAAGCGACAACTGGATAAGGTAGAAGAGGAGGAAAGGAGAAAGAATGGCCTTGACATTTGCAAAAAGACATTTAGTATTACCTATTGCTGGGATAGGTGAGAAGTTACCAGGAAAAGAGCAGTGTGGGGAGAAAAGTTCAAACTAACGCTGAGACTGAGCCTCTCAATGATGAGAACTGGTCCCCACAGAGAGCTCTTAGTGAGGCTGGTTGGACTTTGGACAGTGGGGCTTGGAAGCCCACTCCTGATTGGGACCCAAAATTAAACTTCTCCCAGAATGAACCAGCATGGAGACCCAAGCTACAAGACATTACTGTTTTAAGTGGGGTTAAAGAGGTGGTGGGTGGAAATGAGGAGACTATTCCTTTGTAGTTTCATCTCCTGACGGCAGAATGACTGCGCCTGTCGCGAGAGTTACAGAGTGAGGCACAGGACCAGAGGGAGAAGGGGAAGAAACCATTGATGTCAGAATTGTTTTCAAAGAATTAAGCAGGATGCTGCACCTTGCAGAAATGCGTGCGTCTTCCGTTATAAAGGAGGTTTAGAGGTTAGACCTGATAGACAATATGTTGGCAAATGTTTATTGAAAGATTCTTTTGCACTTCTCTCCTAGGGAAGTGTTTGCATTTATTAATATTTCTGGGAAGACAATTTTGATGTTAGTTTCGTTCAGCATATGCTCTTGACCTTTTTGGGAAAGATATACTCAGGTTAAGTTTTCCCCTTTGGACACCCTTTTTAGTGATACCGTTAACAAAACCTTTAATAAAGTATGCAGCTGTTATGTTTAGGAGCGAAGGGTTCATATTGATGATATTACTTATTGGTTAGGCCAAAAATGTGAGATTTTAAGTTCCCAGAAGCAATTCTGGATGCAGGAACAATTTTGGACAGGGGCTGGCGGTTTAAAATTAAACTTCGACAAACAGCTGCAGAATTGAGCATATCCAATTCCTTTATGTTGGGTAGGGACAGAGGGTATGTTTTATGCTGGGCAACCTCGGGCTTGTTATAAATGTGGTGCTAAAACTCATTTATCAAGTTCCTGTGACAAACCAAGATGTGATAACTGTGGAGAAGTAGGACATATTACTTTTCAATGTGCTAACGTCACAAATGTGATCTCTGTGATGAGACAGGACATGTGTTTGCAGAATGTACATGGGCAGCCAAAAATAAAGAGTGTTGTGGTAATCCAGACCTATTAATACAAAGCCCAGGATTTGATAATAGGGAAGGTCATGTGGGTCACGAGCAGCCAGTTGGAAAAGTACCTTCTGTTATTGAAGTGAGGAGATGTGGTAGAGGTGGAAGATTTAGTAGTTCTTGACAAGGGCCGGAACCTACTGGGGTAGAATTTTGCCTGAAGAGAGAAACAACCAAAGGAGTCTTTTAGGGCACCTGTGGTGTCTGCAGTTGAAGTCTTCCAGAAATATTAAGGGCCTTCCACAGCAGTCTGCTATGAGTGTAGAAATAAGTAATTCTTTTGCCTTGCTATCAAGTCCGTGGGGAATGGATATGGATTGCCCAGATAATGATTCGCAGCAGACGGATAGTCCACCGTCCCATTAAGGATTCAGGAGGATTATAAGGAAAAAGAAGAAAGCAGACGGAAGAAAAGATAGGTGATGGGCTGGAATTGATTGTACCTGATGCACTTTAGGTTGGGTTGGGTGAATGTTCATAGTATAGTGAATTATAAGAGGCGACAGATAGTTTATGACTTTGTTCATGCTAATCAGATTGATGTCTGTTTATTACAAGAAACATGGATGTATACTATGGAACAAACAAGGTGTTTTCAAGCGAGGAATGGTGCTGGGGGCCTTCGTATTGGTCCTTTGGCCAGCAGTCGGCAGATGGCATAGGGTTTCTGTTTCACCTCGATGACTTCTCTTAATTAAATTGATGGATCTAATACGGGACGGTTAATGATTTTAGATGGTTTGTGAAATCAAGATTGTGCGGTTTATTAATGTCTATGGGTCACAGCTCAAGGCAGAAAGGGTGGCGCTCTGTAATATGATACAACCTTATTTACTGAACTCCTTTGAGGTGTTTTGTGTGGGATTTTAACTGTGCATTAATAAATGCTGGTGATTCTATGGTGGGAGTAGGTAGAAAATTTACTGTGATTCCAGGGCTTTATACAAACTGGTACACTCAGTGGGTTTAATAAATGGGAGTAGTAAACAAAGCTCAGGGCCTAAATTTACTTATAAAAGGAACGGTTTACTTCTACGATAGATTATATTTTTATCTGACAAAATTCCCTTTACATTTGAAACATGTCCTGTCCATTTTCTGACCATCTCTTGTTGCTCTGTACCGTTTCTCCTCATGCCAGACTGATAGGTAGGCGGGCGAGATGGAAGTTGAATCCTCTATTATTAAACTCTCGGGAGAGTGCAAGGATAGAGTTCAAGCATTGCTGATGGCAAGGCTTTCAGTAGCCTTTTATGACTCAGTGGGTGAGTGGTGGAAAGATTCTAAGGGCGACCTTTGTCACCTATTAAAACAACAAGGGAAGGTTAAAGCAAACAATGATTTTCTCCAATATTTGAAATTAAGACAACAATTATATTATTTATTTTCAGTAGCCAATACTTCTACTTTGGATTATAGTTCACAGATCAGATCAATAAAAGATCAACTCCTAGAGGTTCAGTACAATAGGACTCGGACCCTTACTGCTCTTCTACAATATGGGTGAAAGAAAAGCCGGAGGGTGATCCATATGAGGCCTTTAAAGTTTATACACAATCTACTACCTTAAATGCCCCTCTGGAATAAGGTGGGAAAATTGGTACAGGATCAGAAATCACTACAACATATTATTAAACAATTTTTCTGGATTATGAGCCAGTAAGGGCCCAGAATGATCAGGACATTGGGACTTTCTAAACGGATTGAGGTACCCAGACATGTATTTGATACATTAATATTGATACAGCCTATCACTACACAGGAAATAATACGGCTATTAAAAATCAAAATAAGGGTACTTCTCCTGGAATTGATGGTCTGACAACAGATTTATATAAAGCCTTTCCAGTGGAATTTGCAAATTGTTTAGTGTTAGTTTTAATGCTTTTATGGGACAATCAGATTTTCCAAGTTGGTTTGCGAAGGGCTGTTGATTTTTACATAAAGTGGGTGATACATTTGACTTGAATAACTGGAGACCAATTACACTATTGAATTCCGATTATAAACTCTTTATGAGTATTTTGAACACCAGATTAAAACAATTTGCAGTCAAAGTTCTTCCCCATTTCAGTTTTGTGGAGTACCTGGGAAAAAAATATATCAGGCTCATATGGTACTGAGAGACATTGTGGAGATAGCACGGTTTTCAAAGAATTTCAGGATGCATTGTCTCTGTGGACCAGATGAAAGCATTTGATAGAGTTTACCATCCATTTTTATTTACAACGTTGAGACATTATGGGATTCGGAAGTTTTCTTAACCACCATTCAATCAATTTACAATTCGTGCTACCCACCCAGTGATTCAACTGGAGATTGGGGAAGGGTTTCACGCGTTCCGACAGAAGTGCGTCAAGGTTGTCCATTGAGTCCCTGTTATATGCTTTACTATTGATACTTTAATTAGATCATTAACACAAATCCCTCGTTGGGTAGGGATAGGTTGGGCTGCTGGTGAAGATAGGTTGTATGTGCAAGCTTATGCGGATGATTGTGTGTATTCTTCTCTGATAGTACACAAGTAAGCATTTTTTAGATTTTATGGATGATTATGCTTTGTTAGCAAATTCTACTATTAACAAGAATAAGAGTAAAGGTTTGTTTATAGGTACAGATGGTCTCCCAGAACTCATAATACAAGGTATTCATATTTCTTGTGACCGATAAAAATTCTAGGATTATTTTACGGACCAAAAATGTACCAGAACTTAACTGGGGATTAGCTTTGACTTCAATAGACAAAAAATCCAGATTTGGAAACAATGAAATTGGATAAAATTAAGCGGGTCTCAATCATTAAAAATTTATTATTCGAAGTTATTGTATACAGCACTGATTTTCCCTTGCCACTGAATTTGGAAACCAGAATATATAGCTTATTTTTCAGATGTTATGGGGTAGTAGACTTAATCAATTAAAAGACAATTTACATATCTAGATAAAAGAAGGAGGTTTAGGAATGATAGATCCGGTTATCTTTTTTCTACCTATTTATTTCAACAAATGTAAAGTTCGGTTGGGGTACCCATGGAAAGATGTGGGATGCTACATAGCCAGGTAATGGGGCAGTATTATGGTTGTTGGGATGAGAGACCCCGAAACCAATTCCTAAGTTGTTTCTGCCGACATATTTTATACCTATTGCAAAAAAGTATTTAAATGGGGTTGGTACACAGGTGGTTAAAGTAAGTACGGGTCCACAGTTATACAAATCAGTAATGCTTCAACTGTATCCCAGTGAACCGGTGTTTAAGAACTTCCTCTAGTGTGTGGATATAGTTTTAAGTAAATTAAACAACCCAGGGTTACCTACTTATATGTGGGAGCGCTATGGCTTATAGTATATGGTCGAATTAGATGCGAGGCATGCTAAGCATAACCGATACAAGACAGAAATTGTCCATTTTGGAGTGTGTGGCACAAGAAGAAGCGGTTGATCACTTTCTTTTTAAGTGTTCTTATGCTGTTTCTCTGTAAATTCTTAGCAGTACAATGGAGTATGAAATGGTTAGAATACATGGATTATGATACATTGGTACTGGGTCATTCTCCACAGTTTCGATTAATATATCATGTTGACACTTTACAAATCTTTGTAGCACATTGATATACTACTTGTGGCAAGCTAGGTGCCAGTGGGTGCTATATCGAAGTTGATGCCCTATGACAATGTCGGAGGTTGATTCACGGGGCAATGTACAGGATTTATGTTCAAGACACAGCATTCTTCTCATCAAGGAAGGTGAAGGAATGGTGGAAAGGTTTTGAAGTTTATTAAATATAAATAAAAGTTAAGTAATGTGCCTTTGTTCACCTATGGCTGAGTGGGTTACATATGGCGAGAGGTCATGATTGTTAGTTGGGAGTATGTATGGGATAGTATTAGTCAGATGTGCAATGTTACATGATAGTAGTAACTTTTGTTACCTAATATTTGGGGGTTTATTATATATATAAAAAAAAAAAAGGTTTCTTTGTAAATATAACGGTAATGATTGTTTGAATTCTTTTTTGATTTCAATATTTGTTAGTATAGTTTCACAATATGGGTATTTATTACATGTTTTCTTGATGTACAAGGGTTTGTGGAGGCGAATCTTACACTGTATGTAATTTTGAATTTTGATGTTATTCTAATAAAATATTCCCTACTCTTTTCGATAAGTGCCATGGGATCTTTAACATCCACCTGAACTACCACCAGTCCAGGCAGATGGGACCTTGGTTTAACGTCTCATCCAAAAGAAGGTACCTCAGAAGTGCAGCACTCCTCTCATGCTGCACTACAGTGTCAGTACCGGGATATTGACCCAAGTGCCAGATGTGGGAACTGAACCCACAGCCCTCTGATCTCCTGGCCGCAGAGGCGAGTGTGCTACCTACTGAGCCACTGACACTAGCAACTTTTGACTGACTTTACTACCTTTACTGCAAATACACTTTCAGTCTGGTATATGCTCCAGGCTATGCCACAGCTTTCCTAAGTTTTCTACGTCTGCTGGCTTCTGGCATTACATACAAAATTTCTCCTCTCACAAACTGCCCAGACTTTCTCCCGTTGGAGGTTGGACTTGGCACACATTTTTCAGTTTTTGGATACTTGTCGAGTGGTAACCTTTGAATCTCTCCAAACCCACTCTGGTTTAACAGGGAGGGAGAATTTTTACTACCTGCAGATTCACACTTTCTTACTCCACAAAACATTGGGATGAACCAAACTACCAGATCTGTCCACCTTGCTTCTAGCCCTCCTCACAGGAGTCATTCAGAGTCTAGCTGGGGTCACCTGATAGGTAATTTTTACTGGGCGTTGTTACAAGATCTACTTGGGGACTCCACTAAGAGTGCCTTGGCTAAATGGAACACAAAATTAGATAGCTGGTCACCAATGATTCTTGGCTCCACTATCCCCTTTCTGTGTTGAAAATCACCTCCTCCTCAAATGGAGGGAATTTGCATGGAAATGTAGGTGCATGTTCTTTAGGACCCCAGTGGTTTTAGGTCATTTCCTTCCCACTTAATAAGGGATATGCTGGCATTAATGTGGCCAATCCTTAGCCAGCCATATGCATGTCCTGGGGTCTTGCCTGGCTCTTCAGACCTTTTGGCAAGAAAGGGACCAGCAACTGGTGTAATTATCCCTCTGTAGCAATCTAGCATGTGCTTTGATGGTTCTTTCATTCACTCTCCCACCAGGATGCCATTTACGTAACAAAGCACTTGCCTATGTTTATATCTTAGCAGCCAAGAAGGCTGTCACTTGACGCAGGATGCAGGTGGTACCCCCAAACACAACAGACTGAAGAAATACAGTCTTGGAAATGTATTACATGGAATGCTTCATGGCCTTAATTCATGACTGCCTGGACAAATTTTGAACTAGGTAGCAGGGATGCATGCAATATCTCCTTAATTTGTACTTAGAATTTGTGCCATAACCCCACTGGTTGACCAACTCCAGAGCCATTTATGGTCTTGGAACTAATAGGCAATTTCTAAGTTTGAGCTGTCAGGGTTGTTTCCCTTCAGTTTATTCTTCTTGTACAGTCTTATTCTAGAGGTGTCGTCTTAATGATTTGATTTGTGTACCCTAGTACTACTGGACAATAGTGACGTGCTTTTGTTATGTGTGGTTACTTTGAGATGTAATGCAGAGGAATGGCTACATCTGTATGTCTCAATAAAGATTACAAATTTAGAAAAATGAAAGAAAGAGCTGAGGATACTGAAGACAATATGAAGCCACAGTGAGAAAGAAGAAAAGCCACAGCTAAAGAGTATGTGCCAAAATGTAGAGCCACAACAAGGGAAGAAGGAAGCAATTTTAGAAAAAAAAAAATCACACCAGCACTGCAGATATGTCATATGTTTAAAATATTTTAATATTTATATGTAGCTGCAGTATTGACAGGGAAGTAGCCAGGCCTTAGCATGAAGGCCTAAGCCTTCCTTTGGATTCAAACATTTTGACCAAATATGCCTTAACTCAGCTGGCCATAGATACCAATGCACCCTAAACAGCAGGCACCTATGCTTGGGCTTTCAGTTTTTGAAATCCTGGTTACTACCCTGATTGCTACCTCTTACAAAGACAGAGTGACAGAGTTCATGCTAACTGCATCTGACAGCCACTTTGGAAATTGGTTCCATCAAATCTCAGAAATGGTGCAGGGCCAGACTTTTTTTTTTTTTCTTAACAGCAGAGGCCCTGACCGGGAGCTCCTCCTATTCACAGCGGCTTGGCTCCTACAGAATTTTGGCCACCCACCCACTCCACAGACAGAGAAGCATCTCAGCTGAGACTCCTGACTGGGAGCTCCTCCTATTCACAGAGGCGCGGCGCCTACAGAATTACAGCCGCCTGCCCGCTCCACAGCCTGAGAAGCATCTCAGCAGAGCCCGCTAACCAGGAGCTTCTCCTATTCACAGGGGCATGGCCCCTACAGAACTTCGGCTGCCTGCCCACTCCACAGCCCAAAAAGCATTTCAGCAGAGCCCCCTGACCAGGAGCTCCTCCTGTTCACAGTGGTGTGGCTCCTACAGAATTTCATCTGCCTGCCCACTCCACAGTCCGAGAAGCATCTCAGGTACGGTCCGCCTTCAAACCAATTTTTAATTTTTTTTTCCAAGTCTGGCACACACCCTATGATTGGCTGCTACACAGAACTCTGCCCTCTTCACTGGTTACTCGCAGAAACTGTAGCTCTGATCCAAGTGGCAGCCCTGAGCTCTCTGCTGCTGCCGACTGTTTTAAGGATCTAATTTTCGGCCTGCCCCGACACTCTTTAAATACTCAGTAATCAGTTAGTACCCGCCCATCTGCATAAAAAGTCCAATCAACACAATTTCTGGTACTCCTCATCTTTTTGACTAATTCCATAACTTCTGCTCTGACCGCTACTGTTTAAGTAGCACCTAAGCTCCCTCACATTCTTGTACCTTTGTTTTAATCTACTCTACTTTCAGTTAGTCAAGTTGCTCCTTACTGCTCTTCCTCTGCCTTGTCTCGTACTTCCTTACCTTAATCTCATGCCGTGGCTCTGACGTACTGTAGTTAGACCTTCTTACTCAACCTAATACTTTTACTTTCAATCTATACTATGACTCCAGCTCCTTCATGTGACATGGCAGACACCCCCTGCCTCCCTCTGGCCCACCCTTCTGAGTACAACCTCGCAGTGACCACCACCCCGTCCTCTTAATGTGGAACCACTTCTTTATCTGACCCAGTGCTTTGCTCCTACCGATCCTTCCCATTTTCACCACACTGCATCTATCAAACTTTCAACCACCATACCATTACTCCTTCCTCCATGCAGGACGCCCTCTACATTCAATCCCTTGGTTCAAAAATGAAATAATTCACTTCCTAATCATTGCTCTCCTGCTATTATCCTCAGGTGACATTAGCACAACCCTGGGCTGTGTGCTACACCCACTCCACCACTTGCAGCCACATCTGCCACCCTAACCCCCAATAATCCTCTCACCCTGCCACGTGGTTTAAAATAATGCACCTAAACATCAGAAGTCTACTCCCAAAATTAGACCTGCTACAACCCCTTGTGGTCTCACTTGCCCCCGACATTATAGTAATATCAGAAACTTGGCTTAATAATAATATTGCGGACACTTCTCTCTCCATCCCTGGTTATGCTATTACTAGACAAGATTGAACTGGTAGAGGTGGCGGAGCAGCAATATATGTTTCTTCTTCCATCCGGTTTACTACTATTTTCTCCATGTTAGTCACTAAAGCCTATGAGGCTATCATCCTAAAACTCTCCCTCCCATTCTCTATTCCCATATATATTGCAGGTGCATACTGTCGCCCCAACCTCCCCTCCTCAGTAATCACTGACCTCATCAGTTCTGTTGTCGCTCTCACTCCGTCTGGTGAACTACACGTAATGGGTGATTTCAACCTTAACTGGTTAGTCCCCTTGCAACATAAAGTCTGTGTGGATATTAATGTCCAGAATTTAACCCAGCTCATTCTTGAGCCAACCCGGCTGAACATTAAAACCGGAAATCACTCATTAATTGATTGGGCTCTTACATCGCACCCACATAGGGTCATTAAATCTAGGCTACTCCCAGATGCCCTGAGTGACCACCATATGACCTTTCTAGTTTGCAAAATCCACAAGTCAAAGGTACCATATAAAATCCTGCAATTCCGCTCATGCAAATCCTTGAACCTTGCTCCCTTCCTCCACGACCTGGCCTACTCTAATTGGGATCCTATAACCTTCTTAGACTTTATAGATGATGCCCATAACTATTTCCATGATAAATTCCTGGATACTGGGAACATACATGCACCCTTACAACTCTCCAGGGTCAGGGGTAGCCATCTACCATGGATTCCCCCGGAAGTCTTGGGCTGCCTAAGAGCCAGAGACCAAGTAGGGAAATTACATAAAACCACCAATCTCCCAAAGGACTATGACATATACTACGTAAACGGTGCACAAAAGTTATTCGCCTAGCGAAAGTCGATTACTTTACCACTACCTTCCAAACTAACATAAATAACCCCTCCAGTTTCCTGAAGGTTATTCACTCCCTCTTCTCCCCTCCTTCCTCCCTCCAACCCCTCTCCTTAAAATAAACAACTCACAAATAACCAACCATCTTAGTGTAGCTTCCGAATCTAACTTATTTTAACTTCTGTGCCTCCACTCTCCTTGCCTCCGTACCTCCCACACAGCACCCCTATGCCCCCTCCCCACCCTGCATACTTTCTACACCTACCCCTTTGTCTTCTTAAATATCTCACCTGCTGACACTCTTCAAGCCTTATATACTCTTAATCTTTCCAAGGGTTGCTCGCCAGATGGTTTGGACCCTAAGCTTCTGTAGTGGTCTTCTCCTTCCATTGAAACTCCACATTCCCAACTCCTTAACCATTCCTTCGCAACTGTGACTATCCCTTCGTTTGGAAGCATGCCACTGTACTGCCTCTACCTAAAGGTGGTGATTCCTCCTCTCCGGCCAACCGTCGTTCCATATCCCTCCTTCCTACCCTTGCTAAACTTCAAGAACGCTTGGTTCTCACTCAACTCACTACATTCCTGTCTGACTCTAACGTCTTCACTCCGTTACAGTGTGGCTTTCAGAAGAACCACTCCACTACCACCTCTCTGATTAGGCTCACCATCTCCATTCTCTCAGGGATGGACTGTAGCCATATCACTTCTGCTATCTTTGTCGACATAGCAAAGGCTTTTGACACAGTATCCCATACCCTTCTTTTAAACGCCCTTTCATCAGCAGATCTATCTGAATCTGCCACCAAATGGTTCCACTCCTACTTGCTGGGAAGGACTCAGTCAGTCAGAATAGCTGACTCTGCTCCCCCTCCATCAACACTGGCGTCCCACAGGACTCTGTCCTGGGGCCCATTTAGTTCTCTACATCCCTAAATGACCTCCCTTCCATTTGCTCTTCCACTTCTATCCACGTGTATGCTGATGACACTGTCATCTTCACATCTGGTCACTCCTCGGTTGATGTAGCTACCAGACTTCAACTTGACTTCAAGAACGTTCAGCACTGGTTCAGCTCCTATCAGTTCTCCCTTAACGCCAAGAAGACTGTCTCAATGACCTCTGGCACTAGGCAGAGGCTCTCTATGCTCGCCTCCCTGCCTTCCTTCCAAACCCTTGATGGGACAGTCCTTGAGGACACTACTTCCTTTAAGTATCTAGGGGTGTGGCTTGACCAACACCTTATATTCTCTGGACATGTGGACGCCATCCTGAGAAAGCTGCACCCCAAACTTAGCGCCCTATACAGGAACTGTAGCTGACTCCCGCTACCGGTCAGGCGCAAATTTGTCCAGAAGATGATCCTACCTATTTTCGACTACTGCAATGTAGTCTACAGTACTGCTCCCAAGTCTTCCCTAAACAGATTGGACACCCTTTTTAAGTCCTGTTGCTTTACCCTGGACTCCTCCCCCCAATCACTGTGATCTCTCCCATGCCCTGACTTTCTCCTCACTTGAAAATCACAGACACCTACACTGCACAAAATATGTGTCCAAATTTTGGTTTAATATGCTCCCACCCTATCTTACCACCTTACTGTCCACCCTCCTACCTCCTGCCCACTCGCTCAGATCATACGACTCGCGTTTACTGGTGGTCCCCCATCGATGCACTACTGTGGGTCAGCAGGCCTTCTCTTCCCGCTTCCCTAAACTTTGGAACACACTCCCTCCTCAGATTCATCTCTCATCCTCTTCTTACTCCATCTCTTCTGACCTACTTAATTTCCCTTCAGTAAACTGTACCTGTACAAATCTGTAATTTCAGTAGCTCTTACCTCTTATCTTGTCATCCTAATGACCAATTAAATACCCACCTTGCTTTTCACCTCTTCTTCCCCTCTCACTGTTCTCCTCCCCTTCCCCTCAGCTCCTCTCCCGATCTCCTCCCCCACCTCCTCTCCCAATCTATGCTTACTATCACTGTAAGAGTGCATGTCCCCTTTCCAGTCAAGCTACTGTTACTAGCATTTTCCTACCAACTTATATCAGTATTGTAATTTTGCTGTTCTTGTGGCACTTATTATGTTTACTATGTCTGTAACCCAGTACTAAGAATATGTTGTTCATTTTGTGACCTGTACGATGTATATCTGTATATTGTGCTACCCTTTACTCTGTTCAATATGTATATCTGTATATCTGATGTTTTTGTTATACCCTACTACCCTCTCCCCCAGGACGCACCGGGAGACGAGCAATTTGTTGTTCAGTGTGCCTTTCCTGATGAAGCATTTCAATAAATAAATAAAAGACCGGGTCTATGCAACTGAAAAAATGTGCACTAGGCTGGTGGTGCACTAAACAAGCGTTACAAACTGAACATCAGAAAAATTCAACACTCAACACCAGTTTTGCTGGATATACTATGGTATCCTTAAACTCAATAGCCTGAGTATCACTGTACTGTCCTGAGTGCTGCACTGGCCCGAAATACATGCTGCCGAATCAGATGCCCGACAATACAATGTTGGGCATCTGACTGAAAAATACTAAATACAATTCAGAGGCTCACCCCACACACACCCCCATAACAAAAATAACTAACTCCGAGGGGCAGTGGACCTTGGGAGTTAAAAACAATTCATTACGGGGGTATTAAAAGTAAACGGACGCAACACGGAACAGAACCCGGACCTTCGAGGGTACGCTGGCTAAGCTGCCAGTGGTTTAGCCCTCAACACCACCAGGGCAGCTTGGCCAGCCTTTGGATTCAGCCAAGATTTGAAGCCCATCAACAGGGCTAAGGTAGCAAGCCGTCACATCCACTACCTTACCCCTGTAAAGGTCCGTCGGGTTTCCTACTGCCGGGATTCACACTATCCAGATACTGAACCTGACAGGCAATACTGCACGGGCAGGTTAGTGTCGGGATAGTGAGTCTCGGCAGAACATAAGGGTACTGTTTTGCTAAGTATGCCACTCAAAAAAGGCTCAACAGACATACAGCTAGAAATCCATCTTTTTATTTAATCCCATGTGCAAAAACAGACACAGAATCATGCCTGACACCTTTTGGATCTTGGCTAGACCCTTTATTAGAGGCAGTTAAAAACACATGAGAACTTGTCCTTTTATACTGTCTGAACCTGATGATATCATATCTCATGCATCATTAAAGAGCAATTATTTATTTATTCATTCAAGTCTAGGATTACAAAGTACCTTTGAGCCGAGGATGTTTTACAAAGGTTCCATGTCAGGGTGTATAGTCTTGGAGTTACAATATCAGCATAAAGCAGTCACAAGGGAGGTTTTGACATGTTAATTCAAGGTTTCTTACATGTGAACAACTGAAAAGTCTTGGGAGTTACAATATCAGCATAAAGCAATCACAGCAAGGGAGGTTTTTTACATGTGGACAAATGAAGAGAGGGTATATGGGGTCAAGAGAGGCTTGGAAGAAAAGAAACATTGAAAGCAGGAGGGATACGAGAGGAGGGGTGAGGGGTGGCGGGGAGGAGGTGATATAGGGCTAGTACGTAGCAGTCGGAGGCAACTTTGTCAAGGGGAGGATAGGATAAGAGCATAAGCTGGGCAGTGGAGGCATAAGAGCTGGGAGGTGGGGTAAATGGTCAATCAGTTTGAAGAAGGGATCGGTCAATAGTAGTCGCAGAAGATAGAGGCCAGAAGAGCTTGGCGGAGTTTGGTCTTAAAGGCACCCATAGTTGCAAGGGCAGTGATGTCACTACTGAGATTATTTATCCAGCTCGGTGCCCTATATGCAAAGGACCTTTGGCCTTGGGAAGTGTGACAGTGTGGGACTTGCAGCCGGTGAGGTTTGGATTTCCTAGTGTTGCAGTTATTGATCTTGAGACTGATGAGAGAGCAGACTCCGGGGGGGGCGCTGTCCATCACTATTCTTTTCGCTGTGATGCAGGTTTGATATTTAAGGCGATTATTTAGTGGTAGCCACCCCGATAGAGAGTAGAGGTCACAGGTATGGGTGAGACAGTGTGATCCAGTGGCGAGATGGCAGGCCTTATTAAGGGTGGTTGAAATCCACTTGAGGGAGAAGGTAGTGGCAGAGCCGTAGATGATTAATCCATAATTGATGATGCGAATGATGGAGCTTTGGACGGCAACTGTTAGAGCTTCAGAGGTTAGGTGTTTCCTGTGTCGGAACAGCAGGCCCATCCTGTTGTTAGCTGCTTTGGCCACAGTATTTATGTGGGCAGTGTAGGAGAGGTGGGAGTTGAGGCTGATGCCAAGGTACAGGTATGTAAAGGATTGTACTTGTTCAGTTGTGACTCTTTGCATAGTTTTGATGGTGAGGTGGAACAATTATCTCGCTTTTTTCCAATACTTCTCCCCAGAAGCATAAAAAAACCCTTACTGGGCTCTAGAGTCCACTGGTGATAGAAATTCAATTTTTCTGAGCCCCCATTTAGGAAGGTAAGGGATCGTAATTTGGCTCTGTGTAACCGAGCCACGCTGATCCCTTCCACTTCCTAGTACCACTGTAGTCTGTGGTCCTCCACCGATCCGCCCCTGTGCTATGTCGTTTTGTGACATCACTATTTGTAGAGTGCGGGGGGTGCGTGCCATATACTTTAATGAAGCCGGTTTTTAAAGTTACATTTTGGTACTTTAGAGTGCTAGTAGGAACTAATCATGACCACTGCTGAAATAACAAGTCCTTATTAGTTAAATGAGCGTGCTCAATGGAGTTATTCCTGCTAATAAACTTGAACTTGAATTAAGTGGTGGCCATGATTAGTTCCTACTGGCAATCTAAAGTACTAGAATATGACAGAGCGTGGGTGGATCGGGGGCGGACTGCTGACTACAGTGGTACTAGGAAGTGGAAGGGATCAGTGTGGCTCAGCTCCACGGAGCCAATTTACGATCCCTTCCCTTCCTAAATGGGGCAATAGAAAATTTAAATTCTTTTACTAGTGGACTCGGAGCCCGGTAAGAGTTTTTTATGCTTCTGGGGGGAGGTACCGAAAAAGTTGCTCTTTAAAGCTATATAACATCATTACAGTCAGTAACTACAAATGACATCCGTAAGTATATAAGATTTCCCCTCTACCTTTACATTAAGATCCAGAGAATGTGAACATTAAAAAATTATCTTTAAATCACTAAAGTGAATACATAATGACACCATATACAAACTAATTAAAAATGTCTCCCATTTGTGCAAGCCCTACTTCCCATGTGTATGAATTTGCATTCAACTTGAGTTGCCATATACCCAACAGTCTTTCTAGTCTGGCAAGATCTTCCTTAAGGTACTGCCACTTGAGTTGACTCTCAAATTAAAAATGGCTTCCAAGCCAAACTTTCAGGCACATGGGGCCGTGCGTATGGATCTTTTTTTATATTTTACAATTGATTTACCCAGACTTTCCCAGCTGAGAGGCAGCATCTCATTTTTCAGTGAGGTTCTGCTTTTGCTCGGTTTTACAAATGGGTTTTCTGAAGCACAGAGAGGTCAAGTAACTTGCTTAAGGGTGCACAGGGAGTAAGACACTCTGCTGGACTTCAAACCTGGAATCTCCTGGCTTAGAGCTCTGTACTTAACAGCTGGACTATACCACCTTCCCCAAGTGCTTGTTGGGCTCAACAATGCATCTTTAGAATACTGCAAATGCACTCTACCTCCCTCATAGAAACAAAGGATTTGACGGCAGATAAGGACTGCTTGGCCCATCCAGTCTGCCCATTTCTCCCTACCCACACTATTACAGCAGACCATGCCAGATCTACAGCTCTTTCTCCCTACCCCCTTCCTTTCCACTATGATTCCTTTGGGCTTATCCCCATGCATTCTTGAACCCCAGCACTGTGTTTGCTCCCACCACCTCCTCCGCTGGAAGACAGTTCCAGGAATCCACCACCCTTTCAGTGAAGTACTTCCTCCATCTCTCTTGAATCTTCCACCCTCCAGCTTCACAGCATGTCCCCTTGTTCTTGAGCACCTTCTCTTGTAAAAAACATTCCCCTCACATTTTTTTAAAATTGTAGCCTTGTTTATTTTCCTCGGTCCCCCACCCCTCCGTCCCTGACAAATCAATATCACCAGGTTTACAAAAAATAAAGTCTATAAGCCCAGAAGTTGGGCTTCCAAGCAGGTAAAACAAGTTACAATGATAAGTTTTATCTATATGAATCTGGCAACTGTTCTACAGAGAGCACTCGTTGTAATTAGCCCTTAGTTTAAGACTCTGCCTACTTAAAACTCCATGTCCTGCCTAGGGTCTTCCTTTTGCTCTAGGAATCCTGCATTTTTAGTTTTCTGAACAAAAATGCCACACATTCAGCGGGCCTATTGCTGATATCTGGCCTCACCTGCTACAAGAACTGCCACGGAGAACAGTCTCCTAACTTGATTGATTAAAGACCTTATGGTGTGGGCAGCCAGCCAAAAGGCTTTTTCTATTTCTATGCTCGGTTCCTGATTAGAGTTAAATATTTTGTCACATAGAATGCCTGCACCAAACCGGAGTGTCAAGAAGACAGACTAGGTCCCATTTTTCCTTTTGATAGCATATGATATTTAATCCTGCCATTTGTCTTACAGTGCATATATCATTGTTCTAAAAACAGCCTCGTAAAGGCCAGGCAGCGTCAGTCTCTATAAAGGACCCCCTTAACAGTGCAACAGCTGTTTCAGCCTAACCAGAATTAATACTGGAGTTAAGGTAGTATTTGCACAGTCTTCAATTCAGATACTGGGGTTTTAAACCACAGCGTTAAAAATAGAATCCTCTGGCGACAGCAAACATTCTGACTGGCATGTCCCAGTCTCATAAAAAAATAAACTACGCTTTTGCTTCATTGATGCCCTGCTAACAACCCTTAATTTTTTCTCTCACAGACTGAACAGGACAGCTTCAGCAACCCTACAGGAAACAGCTGCCCCTAGAATGCCAAGATGGAAGCCAGGATAGAAAACACTTTAATGATTTGGCAAAAAGTCTCTCCCCAACAAAAAACACAGTCAGCTGGCAACAACTAAATTAAGGGAATGAAGAGATTATACAATGGCCATAAAAAAAAATCCTGTAACTTGACTGGTCAGCTAAGCTGTTTACCTATGTGAAAATCCTACAATAACTCATGGCTGAAGAAGGGTGTTTATAAGAAAACAAAACATACTTAAACATTTGTAAATTTATTTGACACATGGGTCCATGATACAATACAATCATAGTAAGGCACTCCAGTATGTGGGTATTTTGGGGAATCATCCACTTTCGTGTGGTTTAATCACTTGGTGGCGTCTCATGACACACCACATGAGGTGTAGATAAATCATATTTGTGCTTTGTGTGAAGCAAATAAACAAATCAAAATGAAAGAAAAAAACACTATGGTTCTCAAAAGAGTGGTGGGGAAGGTCAGGGAGAAAAATATAGCATTCAGGAAGTATAAGGAAACACAGAAGGAGCAGTACAGAGAATTGTACCAGTTAAAGCAGAAGGAAGCGGGGAAGGCAGTCAGAATAGCAAAGGCCCAAACCAAGGAAAACATAGCCAACTTGGTTAACAAGAGGGGGGTAAAACCTTTTATAGGTGCATTAGGGAGCGAAGAAAGACCAAGGGAGGGATAGTGAGGCTTAATAAAGGGAGGTGGGTGGGCAGAGAGGACAGTGAAAAGTGGGATACTGAACAAATACTTCTGCTCGGTAGTCACAAAAGAAGAGAAGGGGGAGGTATCTAATCCAGTCAATAGAAGCACTCTGGATGGGGGGCGATACCAATCCTTTCACAGAAGAAAGGGTTCTGAAAGAACTCCTAAAACTGAAGGTGAATAAAGCAATGGGGCCTGACGGAATTCATCCCAGAATTCTAAAACAACTAAGGGGAGACCTAGTGACACCACTGACTACCCTTTTTAACAAATCATGGGAGGATGGTGTAGTACCTAAGGACTGGAGAAGGGCAGATGTGATTTCCTTCACAAAAGTGGGAGCAAGGCAGAGGCAGAAAACAAAAGACCTGTTAGTTTGACCTCAGTGGTAGGGAAAATGATGGAATCACTTCTGAAAGAAAAAATTGTTGAGTACCTAGAGGCCAGTGGGGCACAGGACCCAAGGCAGCATGGATTCACAGTGGGAAGGTCATGTCAGATAAATCAAATCGATTTCTTTGACTGGGTGACCAAAGCAGTAGACCTGGGAGGGGCTATGGACATGGCCTACCTAGACTTTAGCAAGGCATTTGACACAGTCCCACACAAAAGATTAATATACAAGTTGGCCAGCCTGGGAGTGGGTCCGAGGGTGGTAGCCTTGGTAAATAATTGGCTGGACAATGGGACACAGAGGGTAATAGTAAACGGAGTCCACTCCAAAGACAGGGGGGTTACTAGCAAGGTGCCTCAGGGTTCAGTACTGGGTCCAGTCTTTTTTAATGTCTTTATAAGTGACACTGCAGAGGGACTGGAAGGAAAAGTATGCCTCTTTGCAGACGACACAAAGATCTGCAACAGGGTTGATACACAGGGGAGGGGTGGAAAGGATGAGAAGGGACTTGGCAAGGTTGGAGTAATGGTTAAAAGTATGGCAGCTTAGATTCAATGCAAAGAAGTGCAAAGTAATGCACCTAGGAAATAAAAACCCAGAGGAAGAGTACACAATGTGTGTGTGTGGGGGGGGGGTTATTAACAACAAAAATGGAAACAGACCTGGGGGTAGTCATATCAGCTGACCTAAAGGTAAGCAAGCAATGTGAGAAGGTAGTAAGGATGGCAGGGGGGGATACTGGGATATATTGGGAGAGGCATCACCAGTAGAAAACAGGAAGTTGTTATCCCTCTGTACAGACAGTTGGTGAGACCCCATCTGGAGTGCTGCATGCAGTTCTGGAGATCCCATCTCCGCAAGGACATAGATAGGATGGAGGCGGTCCCAACTAAAATGGTGCAGGGTCTGCAACAGAAGCCATATGAAGAAAGACTAAAGGAGCTTAATATGTATACCCTTGAGGAAAGGAGGGAGAGGGGGGACATGATAGAAACTTTCAAGTACCTCAAGGAATCTACAAAGTCCAAGATGGTAGCATCTTTCTGAAAAAGAGAAGTGCAAGAACAAGGGGACACAATTTAAAGATTGACGGGGGACGGCCCAGGGGAAATGTGAAGACATATTTTTTCACAGAGAGGGTGCTGGACGCATGGAAAGGCCTGCCTGAGGAGGTTGTGGAGTCAAAAACAGTGGGGGAATTCAAGAATGCATGGGACAGACATAAGGAAATTCTGGTGGGGGTAGGAAGAAGTAGGCCGTTGGTTAACTAGGATCTGCAGCTTATCCAATAGGTAAGGAAATGGGCAGACAAGGTGGGCCAAGCGGTCCTTATCTGCCATCAAAGTCTATGCTTCTGTTTCTATCCCCCATTAACTCATGCCCTGTCACACCTTACTGCTCAGTTAGGCTACAGGGAAGGCAATCAGGCTAGGTATATGTTCCCTGAAAAAAAAATGCTAACATACGATAAAGTGTCCGGTTTTAAAATGTTAAAAGGATTGGATAAGGTGAATTGGGGAACTTTCTGATCTTGTTCAGACAGTACAACTAGAGGCCATACCATATGCTTAAAGGGACACTGTCAACCCCCAAGGCCTCAAATGGTCCCTAGTTAAAAAAGGACACATTTTATGATCTCTCACGTTCTGTAGAGATTACTGATGTAGCTGGTATTTTGATTCCTTTTTTAGAAACATGGAAACACAGAATTTCATGGCAGATAAGGACTGCTTGGCCCACCTAGTCTGCCCATTGCCCATTTTTCTTTCTAAAACTGAAACACATACTGCCCACCTCCCATGTAAATGTAAGGTTAGATGCCCAGAATGCCAAGAAACATTATTAACTCTGACAACGTTAGACTTTCTGGGTTCAATTTTCAAAAGGGCCCTTAGATTGACACAAACTGTGGCAAACGGTAGCTTGCATCAAAGCCCGGTGTGTCAGGGACCCTGCACCAGATTATGGTACAGGAGGGGTCTTGGTGCCAAAATCCCCAAAGATACCCCTTCCTACCATGTCACTTGTCTCAGTCTATGACCACCTCTTTCAGTCATCCAATCACTATTTCTCTTTGTCCACATTGACTTCCCTTGGATCTTTGGAATCTTGGGTATATCATGTTGAATGTATGCCATGTTTACTGCCAATGTTGATATGTATATACTGGTTTACCTTGAGTGCATCTCATATGTTCCTACCATATCCTGTTATGTTTAAACAATTTCTGTTCTTGATTTCTGTATATAATTGTTTTAATTATTCATGTACATATACCAATTATTGAACCTTGATTACTGTATATAAGTATATACATGTTTTAAGTCTTCCTATACATGTACCAATTATTGAACCTTGACCTTATCAGGTCCATCTTGCAAATGAGCTGTGCTCAATGATGTTCGCCTGAATAAATAAAGATTTGATTAATTGATTGATTGATTGATTGATACCGAGAGTGCTCCTGTGTACTCTGCAGGTGGTACAAGTGAGGGGAATGATGCAGGCTGCTGTCAGCCGCAGTCACGAGGAAAGACACCCCAAGGGGACATAGATCAGCAGTATTGGGTCAGTTACAGTGCTGTGTAGCTGTGAGGTACTGCAGTGTACTGCTGTATCCCCCAGAAGTATGGGTACATACCAGTTTGTGTACGGCAGGTGTACTGAGTGTGAGATGTAGGCTGCCAGCAACAGCATATTGTAAGTGTCCCACTGAAACACATATGCCACTATTCCTGCTGGCCCTAAGGCTACTGTCTATACAACACAAAAGGACCATGTACCATATCTGTGTCTACAGATGTTGCATGGTCCTCCAAGTGGGACATTCGCAAATTAGGTCTGCACTGCTTGGCAGCTCCAAACACAGGTCGCCAAGAGGATGGTTACTGAAACCATAGGAGGTGACACAGTAGTACAGTCAACAGTCAAATACCTGACCACATCTGTTTCCCTTGTCATAGATGGATATTTAAGCGTGAGTTACCTCAGTGTGGATTCTAGGACAAACACAGCAAAAGGTAGCTCAGCCACATGGAAGGAAAATGAGTGTAATGGATAATTAAGAGGTGGAAAAATCAGTGCTGACTGTGCGCACTCAATGCCATATGTATATCACACACACTGTATGGGCACAGGAACCGTGTACAGACACCTGGACATACCTCCTTTTTTCAGGCATCAGACTGCCCAGCACTTGATGGGTGCCATCACTAGAGCCAGCCATATGTGGCATGCAACGCACCACAGTGCAGACACTTAGACGTAGCACATTGAGTGCCAAACACCTGCCCACAGCAGTCAGCCACCGAGGACAAGTTCAACATGTATCGTTGTCCTGGGCTGCATTCCCTGAATGCTGAAGCCACAAAGGATACGTCACAACGTGCCACCGTTGCGGATGGGTGAGGGTCCAGGCAACCATATGTGGCATGTTGGCGAGAGTCAGGGACTGATGCAGCTGGGTTGTTTGGGTGGTAACTGGCTGCCCTATCCCAGGGTGTGTTGAGGGCAGATGAGCCCACTGCTCATGTTCAGTACCACTGCTGGCGTCCAGCAGGGGTATGGCTGGGGGCATGGCACAGTAGCATCATGCCAGGCCCTCCGCCACTCTTAGAGAGTACCTGTGGTGGCTATGTGCTCCCAAACGGCTGGGAGGATTTGACCCTGACAGTGAGCAACCAGTGTTGGGATCATCACCATGCTCTGCTGCATGTTCTCCCATATGCCACTGCAAGATGTTCTGTGCTGCAGGGTCTCTCCAACTGTCCAACTGCTCTGGGCAGTGCTGGCATGGGGGGCTGTTAGACCAGTTCTGTTGATCTAAAACCCAGCATGACATGCTGACTTTGGGAAGCTGTGACATGTCCAACTAAGGGGATGCAGCAGCTCCAGTGTGGTGCATGTCCCCCATCCGCCATGGCACAGCCGTGTGTCCACCACGAGGACGGCACAAGCCACACTGCTGCAGGTGACTCCCTGTTGGGTTCAGGTACTGTTTAAAAATTGAGACTGATGCAAGGTGCAGCGCAGTGAGCCCCTTGCATCATATCTCCCTGATGCAAGCACCTTACATCATTCATGACCCTTTGAAAATTGAGTCCCCTGTGTTTTCTTTGATATCCAAGAGTGGGAAAAGTTTAGAAAAGTTACAATGTGGTATTGGCACCTGGATTTTCTTACATAAAGTTAGATAATTTGTAAGTCTCAGTCTCAGCTTTGAACTTTGGCAGTAGCTTGCTAACAAAAAAGTTTACTGTAGCTCAGATTTCCTTAGACAAGATTGCCTATGGCTTGGGGGGGGGGGGCTGAACTTGCAATCCTTGACTTCCAGATCTGTGCTTTTACACTCAAAACTATTCAACCAGAACTGTTTTAACAGCACAGTTATTACCTACAGTTTTCACTGTTTATCCTAGCTTTTCTGAGGATTACCCACTGACAGCCTCAGTTTTCCTAGGGTGGATTTAAGTTTTTTCACCTCTAACATCCTCAGCTTGAAGTCGCTCCTCTCATACATTTAAAGAAAAGTTACAACAAAAATTTAAATGGGCTACTTCATTAGTGTGAGATTCAATAACAGGGCTGAGAAAAGTTAGAAAAAAATTCAGTTCATTGTCTGATACACAGTGAAATGGATGCCAATTGTAACAGATGACAAAACCATAACCTAACTTAAAAATATGCAACGTATTTTTCTAGGACCAGTTGTCAGTTGAGTCCTGAAACCCAGACTACTTGCATCTGCAATATCTTACCCAGATTGTGGGGGACATCTTCTATAAACTGAATTATACAATGGTAAGCAAATTTCTAGGACGATGATTGGCTGATCAAACCCCTAGACACAGTGATGTTATTAGACAATAACATCACTGTATCTAGGGCAGACATGGAGATGACCGCACAACACCGAAGGAAATCCCTCCCTCCCTCTAGAAGCCAACCTGAAGCCGATGCCTACACATTTCTCCCCACTCAGGTCCGCACAGATAACAGCTGTTCCCTGATGGCCACAAGCCTTTTACTTTAAAATGTAATAAAAAAGAAGTCTAATACAAAACCTGACAAGATTCTCAAACAGAAAGTGAGCAAAAACAGAGCAGCTTTGAGTTTCCATTTTTCACTTCCCGTTTCATGCATCTTCTCGCATGACCTCACAGTTTCTGACATACCTTTGCAACCCCCCCTTTAAAAAGCACATTACTGCATGAATTACTAGATCCCGACTCACCACAAAAAAGGTGCCACCAAACCACAACTGAATTTTTTTTTCCCTTAGTTAAACTGCAGTTAGGAGCCACTTCTCAGATGCAGCTCACAACACAGCTGCACGTGGTAACTCACACTGCCTCACTCTGTTGTCAGGTTCTTACATAGAAACATAGAAGTTGATGGCAGATAAGGTCCACAAGGCCCATCCAGTCTGCCCATTTTTTTTTCTACCTTATAAATGTGCCATCGGCCTTTGCTCTGTCAGTGGCCTATCTATTCATAGTCATTTGTATTGCTCCCTTATGCCTATCCCATGCCTGTTTGAAGCCCTGCACTGTATTCATATCCACCACTTCCTGAGGTAGGCCATTCCATGCATCCACCACCCTTTCTGTGAAAAAGAACTTCCCCTTAATCGGCCTCCCTCTAATCTCATGCTGTGTCCTCTTGTCCTGCTATTTTTCTTATATTGAAACATGTTAGACTCTTTCACCTTGTGAATGTCCTTAAGGTGTTTGAATGTTTCAATCATATCACCTCTCTCCCCTCCTTTGCTCTACAGTATACATATTGAGCTCCATTAATCTGTCCTCATATGTTTTCTGATGCTGTCCCTGCACCATTTTGGTTGCCCTTCTCTGGACTGCCTCAATTTGGTTAATGTTCTTGTGAAGGTGTGGCCTCCAGTACTGCATGCAGTACTCCAGATGGGGCCCAACCAGTGTCTTGTAAAGAGGGATTATTACCTCCCTCTTTCGATTTGTGATACCCCTACTAATACACCACAACATCCCGCAACACGTACTGCTTTAGTGGTCTGCTTGGATGATTTCAGGTCATCAGTGATGATGACGCCCAACTCTCTTTCTTCCCTTGTGACTGCCAGCAACTCCCCCCTCCCAGCCTATAGGTGGCTTCAGGGTTTCTCTTCCCTATGTGCATGATCTTGCACTTCTTTGCATTAAACCCCAGTTGCCACTCTTCCAACTATTTTGCTAGTTTATCCAGATCTCTTCTCATTCTGCCCACCCCATCTGGATCATCTACTCTGTTGCAGACCTTGGTGTCATCTGCAAACAGACAAACCTTACCCTCCAGTCCATCTGCATTCTCACAGATGAAGATACTGAAGAGGACTGGCCCCAGGACTGATCACAGAGGTACCCCACTTGTGACCTGCATCTCTTCTAACTGCATACCGTTTACCACCACTCTGTTTTCTGCCCGTCGACCAGTTTGCCACCCAGTTGACCAACGTTGGACCCACCACGAATTTACCCAGCGTATTAATCAATCTTCTATGTGGAACAGTATCGAAAGCTTTGCTGAGGACAAGGTAGGCAACATCAACTGCTCCCCCTTGGTCCACCACTCTGGTTACCCAGTCAAAGAAATCTATGAGATTAGTTCGACAGGACTTTCCTTTTGTAAACCCATGCTGTCTTGGATCCTGTGCTCCTATGGATTCCAGGTGTGCTATCCTTTCCTTAAGGAGTGTCTCAATAATCTTGCCCACTACTGAGGTAAGACTGACTGGTCTGTAGTTCCCTGCCTCCTCCCTGTTACCACTCTCGTGGTGTGGGATCACATGAGCCCTTCTCCAGTCTTCTGGGACCTCTCCTGTGCTCAGAGACTCACTAAACAGTTATGATAATGGCTCTGCTAGTTCCACCCTTAGCTCCTGTAGTACCCTGGGATGTATGCCATCAGGTCCCATTGCCTTGTCCACCCTGAGCTTATCGAGCTCTTGTAGGACTGTTTCTTTTGTGAAGGGACTAGTGCACACCTCTCTCCCCCCTGTGTCCATGGTGCTGAGCTGTGGGCCCTGCCCTACCTTTTCTTCAGTAAATACTAAGCAGAAGTATCTATTTAGGATAGATGCTTTTACATGGTCCTCCTCCTCCTCACACGCCCCTTATCCCCTTTGATCTTAGCAATACCCCCTCTGGACTTTCTCCTGTCACTAATGTATCTATAGAAAGTCTTGTCACCTTATTTTACTGTTTGTGCTAGTGTTTCTCGGTTTGGGCCTTTGCTTGCCTTACTGCCTTCCCTGCTTCCCTTAGGGAAGATTGGTATGTCTCCCTATCTTCATCCTGCTGCGTTCTCTTATATTTCCTGAAGGCCAGCCTTTTGGCTCTGACCTTTTCTGCTACTGTGTTTGAGAACCAAAGTGGTTTCCTTCTTCTTTTACACTTCCTTTTCTGTCTAACACAATAGGATGCTGCTTCAAGTATTGCATCTTTAATGCTTGCCCACTTTGCCTGTACCCCCTCACCTGTATTTCTTTTCGCCAGGGCTAGTGTAACTCTGTTGGCCATCTTATCAAAGTCAGCTCCTCTGAAGTCCCATATTTTTGCCTTGGAATGGGATGATTTAGTTATAGTGGCCAAATTGAATCATACCATGTGATGGTCACTGGCACCCAGGTGACCTTCTACCTGGACATCTGTGATCCTTTCCCTGTTAGTCAGTACTAGACCTAGGACAGCCCTGTCTCTTGTCTTTCATATGCCTTCCACCATGTCATGTCACTTTACTTTTCTTTTTTTTTTTACTTTACATCTAAACCCACAACACTCTCCCTAACACCTCTGTACCTAGTTTCCAGTTGTCTGCCAGAGATGCAGTTGACAGTGGTGGCAGTGGGCAACCGGCAACAGTGGAGATGGGGAGAGCTGCAAACAGTACTCAATGACTGAAAATTTCACAGCAGTACATCTCCCAGTACAACACTAAAATACTCTACAGAAACAAACTGTACCAGCAGACTCCCAAGCAAAACACAAGTGTGTGAGAGTGTGTGTGTGTGTGTGTGTGTGTGTGTGTGTGTGTGTTGGGGGGGTGGGTCCACAGCAAAACAAACAAAAAACACAGGATTGAGGGAGAAGCAGATACATAATACAAGAAAAATCCACCTACTGCCCACACAGCTCCACCTACAGGATAAAGAGAAAATTGAAACTTCTTTTTATATAAGTACACTTTCACACACAAAAATGAACAATAAAAACCTCTTTTAAACATATTTGTAACCCCCCTGCAAATGGGGGTTCCCAAAAGACTTCCAGGAGCTTGCTTGAATGCTCCAAGCCTGAATGGTGTTTGGCATTTAAGCCATTTATCAGTGAGTGTTTTTAGAACCTCTGGTACTGTCTCTTTAAGAGCTGTCTGCTTGCAGACATAATTAGTTGTATAGGGGACTGTGTGTTTCTTTGATTGAGTACCACTCAAGCTGATGCCAATTCACTTCATTTTGCAGTCACTAAGGTGCAAAGGGAACCTATCTGAAAGATGTAACTGTTTGCCAGAAATTGTTTAGAGTAATAATGAAATTACAGTTTGTCTAACCTGCTTTCTTTGCAGTCAGAACTGTGTCTGCTAGTTCCCATTCTAGTTTTGAACTGCTGAACTGGACCAATCAGTGTGGAGTAGCTAGCTCTAAAATGGTGCCTTGGACGAATCAGAACTTGGACTCATAATCTGAGCCAGCCACAAGAGGATTGTATGGGCAGTGACTCTGGGAGATGTAGTTTAGACTTCAGTGCCTTTTGGACCACAGCAGCAGTCTATTGTGAGTGACAGCCAATCCAGTCAAGAACTGGGAGGAACTCAAAGGAAGTGCCAGTTTTGTCGGTTGGAGTTTCAGTTGAGCTTTGGCAGTGAAGAAGGAAGGAGCCCTGTGCTTTTCAGTGTGCAGTTTTAGTCAAAAAGCGTGTAAGGCCCAGAGTTCCGGTCTGCAGCTTGTTAGACTGAACTCCGTCCTGTGAAAAGAATCAAAGGATCTCTGAAGAGTAGAAACCAGGCTCACCCTGTAGAAGACTGGAAGAATTGCTGAAAATTACCTCGGTCTGTCAGGAACTGAATCTGCTGTGTGTTCTCCGGGTATTGTGCAGTAATTGCGATCGGGATACAGATGCAGCCTGCCTGGTATAGTGCTTTCTTTTATATGGATGTGTGAAGAGGTTTGTGTACCTCAAGTGAGCCCTGCTGACATTGAAGGACCCTATCTTATTTGGAGGTCGTGAGTACTAATTCAGGGTCACTCCCTGTTGAATTGCCACATTAAATCCAAATGGAATTACTCTACTGCTGACTGTTTAATTCTCCTTTCTCTGTGTGAAAGGGCCCCCTACCAGCTGCCACGGTTTGGACTAGCCACTAGGGCTTGGGTACCTAGGGACAGTAACTGATAGGGATAGGCCTGTGCAAGAGCCATAGGTAGATTATTAGAGTGATAAGCTAATTAACCTGATTTCCCTATCCTTGTTATATCCCTAAATAAATCAGAGCTGCTTGTTTCAGCAAAGTTATACTGCCTGAGGTATTTGTCTATGTTAAAGTACTGTACTGTGATTGTTGCACTGTATCTCATTTCACAGGAGGTCCCAGTGCGGAACCAGTCCTGGGGTAAGTGTATACTGTGAAGGTAATTCTGATATATTGTGTGGGCCACTAGTGGGAAGAAAGGGGGGTTGCAGTGTCCCAGAGGGCTGTGACCAAGTTAGTTTAACTATTGCAAACCCTGACCTCTGGGTGGAGGCACCCGCCATTGGATCCAGGCCCCTCAACCTGTTAGTGGCAAATCAGGCAGGGGTAGTAGCCCCTGGGATAGCGCCATCTAGGGGTTACATATTTGTTCTATTTTTATTTTTTTTTACAAATGAGCCATTGTATAATAGCAATAAGGCACTTCATCGTGTGTGTTATTGTGTAATAACGTGACTTCTTGGGTGTTCAACACACTTGGCCTGCGGCATCATGCTTCAACCACCCAAGGCATGATGTTATTACACAACAATAGACACCCTGTCATGCCTTATTACTTAATTACAGGCACCTGTCAGACCCAGGGATCAACCTTGCCTGGTCTCAGAGTCACCAGTTCTAACCCTTATGAACATACGAACTTGCCAGCAGATTAGGCCTTGAGGTCTATCACATCTGCTCAAGATGCAGCTCACAGTTTAACCACTGCTGCTGACCCACCCTGCCTTTAGCTCGTTAGCTGCAACATAAATTTATTAAGACTTAGGTTCACAATATTAAAGTACGTTTGAAAACAATCAACCAAAAATATAGAATGACCAATCAAATGTTACAGAAAACATTTTCTTCAACTACTCAAACTCTACACCTCACCTGTCATTGCTTCTGTATTATGTACATCTTTTTTATTCTTCCAATCATTTCTCTTTTAGCACTTTGCACTAAATTACTTATAACTGCTAAAGTGTAAACACAATTGTCGAAGTGTTTCTCTGCTAATCCCACCCCCTAATTGTCTCATACTATAAGTCTGAGAGCTTCCCAGAACAATGTTTGTTCTTAGACATTTAAGATTCACAAAGCTGAGAAAAACTGGGGGTTCAAAAATATCTATGCTCTGAAACTGTCTACATTTTTAAAGCATTGAAGCCTTGGACAGATCTCATAAATCTTCAAGCTTCCAAAGAGTTCTTTTTTATGAAAATGGGGGGAAACATTCTGCACGGGCATACTGGAGTTACCATACAAGAACATGTCTGTTTACAGTCATTGATCATCTCCCACTGCACCCTTCCTGGACTTGGGAACACCCCAGTACAGTGTATATAAGCATGATGCAGTGGGAGAAGAGGAAACTATTGCATCATGAGTGCTGCACTGTGTGGGGTTGTTTGTAGTGTTCAGGAAGTATGCAATAAGAGTTTATCAAGGATTTGAAACAAAACAAGGCTGGCTACAATTACACCATTGGCATGTATTTTAGTTCTGCTAAGAAAGAAAGCAGTTAAAACAACCAGCAGTATCAATGAATTTTACAGAAAGTAAGCAATCATAAAATGTGGGTATTCCACTAGAAATAATATGATGCAAAAAGGGTTCAGAGTAACCCTTAGGGGGTGATAGAGTAAGGGTTAATAGGCCCCATGCACTATCAAAAATGTTGCCTACGCGCTGTGTATCTGAGGCACGAAGGCAACCATAAGTGTGAATGCCGCGCAATGGGGGTCCCGCAGACCCCCAGCGGCATTCACCAAGAGCATGCGAGGCACTTATGCGCCCGTCTCCCTAACCCCTCAGGTATCACCGTGCTGGAGGCATGTTGGGGGCATGCCTGTGCTATGCAGCATTCACTAAGCCGTGTAGTGCCAGGCACAGGGGGTGCCCATTACGCCAGCTGAGACCAGGTACCCAGGCGCGGCGGTACCAGGCTACAGACCTCTTGCTGCCCCAGCCCACTTGGCTGCTGGGGAGGCTTGCGGCAGAAGATTGGGTGAGTGCCTGGCAAGAGGCAAAATGCTGTCGCTCTATGCAGCTTGCCCCTGAGCTATGTGCCAGCCACATGGGTACAAGGAATCCACTGAGGGACCCGGTACAGGCATCCGATTGGATGCCCCGCCCAGGTCTGCAGCTCTGCCCCTGACCATTAGCGTGACCCTGCGTGCGGAGGGGGCATGACCGCAGACAGGTGCCCCGCAGGTGCATGCGGTCATGCATACCATGCACCCTGCACCTGTCTGGGGCTGTGTAGGTACGCAGACGGGGTACGTGCCTCAGGTGCGTATAACCCACCTGTTAGTACACAGTGCATAGGGCCCATTGTGAAGAAGACTTTTTGTCAGCCAGAAAGTGGCAAAGCTATGAAGAAAGCTCCCACAGGAAGCAGCACAAGGGATGAGTGATGAAGCTGAATTAGTTATTCAAGGAAAATAACATTACTGGGTGCAGAATTTACTGTGATCCATGGAGAAGGCGTAGGTTGCTGACTTCCTGTTGTTTCCAAAATGTTGCTGCAGCTGCCTACATTGCAGGATACTAACATGATGGACTCTTGGTCTGTTTTCATGTGGCATTTCTTACGCTCCAATGGACATTATTAACAAGAAAATGGATATAACTTTCTGGCAATTTAAAGAGTCAAAGGCACAAAAAATTTTGTGAGCAGCACTACAGCTACACAGAGTAGTACAAAACAGTTACACAGTACTGCAGATTTAACTACACTGAACATGAACAGCATCTGATGTTTGCCATATTCTTTGTTTTTCAGCTTTATGTTCTGTGCCAAAAATAGCCAAGATAAATTAAGTCAAATGGATTCCACTGCATCAGAATAGCATGCACAGCTTGCCTAGCTGGCCATGGATAACCCTATGGCACTGCTCTTTTATTTTCACTCCACTGTCTGGCAAGGATCAACTTTCGGTCCAAGCCTCCCCCCAGTACTGTCACTTGGTTCTCATGGGCCTCCCATCATCTCTGTTTTGCCCCCATGGTTAAGCAGGTCCCCCATCACCCCTCATGTACAGGATCCAATTCTCAGGGGTGGCCCACATCACTGGTGTGGGGTCTGTAAGGGGTCAGACCCTCATTCAGCCTCATGGCTTTTCTCTATTTTCTTCCCTGTTGTTGCCAACAGGCACGATGAGCATGCTGAGCATGTTGCCATAGGCGGCGTGCCGTTCCACGTGTACTATCACCTGTGGTCACCCAGCCGCAGTACAGTGCCAGAGCTGGCTGTCCTTCCTCCATGGAGGAGAAGAGTGCACTTTGGGATGCTCAATCCTCCTCCCTCCCTTCCTCCCTGCTGGCCCCCTGTGACCCAGGCTCGTTCCAGAACCTGGATTGCCAGTGTCACGAGTAGTAGCACTACTGCTGCACCAGTGGACCAGCACCCTAAGGCACCATTCTTTTTAAAGTTTTGTTTTTCTCTGTGAGGGACCATATTCTCAAAGGTAAGTGCAAACAGCAAAGATGAATCCTGTTTAAACAATGGCCCTCTTGTATTTGTTACAGGGATACTGATTGGCTAAGCCCATAGTTCAGTGATGCAGCGGGCAATTGCTCTCCACCCCCCACCACCACCAAAGGCTATTTAAAGCTCCTACTCACAGTGCTTAAAAATGGAAAATATCAACTGTAGGAACCAACCACCTTTGAAGTAGGATCGATCATACCTGATAGCAGTCTGTGGCCATGTTTCCTCACTATATGTTGCCTCTTTACACTTTATTTAGTCAGTTTTGTGCCTTCAGAGGGTGCTCAAATTTCTTTGCTGGCTTTGGTTTTTGTCACCAACCAGTCTGGTGCTCCTGCCCTACCTCCTTCCTTCTCCTGTGTCTTGCGACTGTTGTGGCTCTTGTGTCTTTCCTGGCTTCATGTTTGGCTTTAGATTCTTGATTCTATGCCTGGTCATCCATGCGGAAGCACCGATCTGCTGCCTGTTGCCACCGCAGTTGTGGCTTTTTAGACCCACTAGTGCTCTGTCTCATAGATGACTGCGGAGTCTGAAGGTCACCCTGGCTTGGGTTATCCTCTGTGCAGTCCAGAACACTTGTTGATGCATTTTCCAGGAGCATCAGCCACACACATGCCTCCTATCTCCTCAATGCAGGAACTGTACCCGACAAACGGCATGCTGGTCACCCACCCATAGCATCACCACTGGGTTCCAAGGAACTGTGCAGCTCTGAGCTAGTATTTCTGGTGTTCCACAACCTTCACATGGCCAACTCTTGCCCACGTCATTCTTTGTCCATCTGCTTTCATGGAGTGACCTGTCCGACATTACTCACTTTTCTTAAGACAAAATCTTGGCTTTGTCCTCACTCTTCTTGGCTCCTAGCTTCTCCTGTTGGGCACTGCTTTCTCATGCTCAAGCCTGCTTGAGACTGTGCTGCTTCCTGCCATTCAGTGATTTCTGTTTGTATCCTTCTGCTTTGCTTGCAGCAGATGCCTGTACTCCACCACTGTTTCGCATTTTTGGGCCCTTACCTCTCATCTTGTCTAGCTGCTTCACAATAGACTGTGTGCCTCATGGCTAAAGAGCTCTTTTCCCTATACCTATGATGGTATACACCTCATGTATGCCAGAGTTCTGCACCCACTACTACACTGTTACTACATCATGATTCCAGTCTGCAAACATTAGATTTCACCCAGTATACCCTCTACTCCACCACTGACTCACTGCCTCAAACAACTAAGGTTCAGAGCCCCACAGAAGAGGCTTTCAGAGGCCCAACTACATGATCGACACCCAACAGTCAATGGGCTACATGCCCCACTGCTTAACCCCCCTCACAATTCACAGGGTTCCATGCCCCACGAATGATGGGCTTCACTCATGCAACCACTCAAAATCTGCCTTTGGTTGGGCCATACCCTCATACCAGTGTGGAATCTTCTCAAGGAGAAGGATTCCTTTAGATATATGACAGAGCTCTGTGCCATGCTGCCTTGGTAGGCGTCCAGCATGCTGGTGGCCAAATACATGCAGAACCAGTGTCACAACCACTAGTGTTCAACCCACAAATGCGCTTGACTACCCACTGTTTCTTGCTCAGTAGATAGCTCACTGCTTGATCAATCTGAAACATGTCCATGAATTCTCAGACAGTCTTCTCATGGTTATGCCCAGTCATGAACCATACTTCCCTTCGTTTAGCAGGCCCAAACACTTATTCATTTGTAAGGATGGAACCCACCCAAGCGGGGAGTTTCTTTAGGCATACGACTGAGGTCTTTGGCACCCACTGTTGGTCAGGCCTCCTTGTGGGCCAGAGGTCAGGCATCCTAGCCATGCAGCTGCTGTTTTTCCTCTCCTCAAGGTGCTCAATGTTCCTTCCATGCTTTTACCAATAGGCCCATACCCCTTGGTACCTCTAAGGGTGCGGCCCTCACTGTGACGCTGGATCTTTCAGTCATACTAATCAAGCTTTGTGACACCTTTGAGGCTGCAGTCCAATAAGAAGGATGGTGAGGGTTCAGTGGCTCACCCTTGCACTGCTTTTCCATTAATGTTACCCTATACCAAAATTCATGCAGTTTTCTGAGCTGTCATTGCCTTCATGTTCTACATAATTAATTAAAGAGTTGCTGATGCCTCAAAGAAAACTCTGAAAAAACATAATACTTAGGTACAATTCAGCTTGTGTTCCATACATATTCTATAGATTTCTCCTCCCCATTATTTATTACTGAGGAAATTTACATAACAATACATGACATTTATCCCTTAGAGTTCATCTGTCTCTATAGCTTACTCCCTACTTCAAGTCATAATCCTCTGTTGTGACATCACATTCTGTTGCCATGGGAGTAACTATGACGTCACAAGCAGCACATTATGACCTCAGGTAGGTAGGTAGAAAGCAACAGGAATAGATTAACTTTTCTGGAGCAAAGGTCCTGTTTTCATGCAAATGACCTCAGTGATAAATAATGAGGAGGAGACATACAGAAATAGTATAAAATACAAGTTGAACTATGTCTAACTATTATGTTTTGCTAAAGTTCTCCTAGAGGCATCAGCTGCTCTTTAAACAAGAAATCCTGAAGAGACCTAAGGCCTTCGTTCCCCAGATGTTTCATCCATAGTGGGGTTTCCCTCTCCTCTATGCTGAAAGTCAGCTATGAGTTGGAGCCTGGAAGGTTGCTTCATAAATCCTGGATTAAGTTCTACTCCTTCATTCATCTCTGGTCACCATTCTCTCTCTCCTTATGGTATGTAGTATGTTTTGGCTAAGCTGTACCATGCCTTCGGCCCCTGTCTCTTTTGGTGTCTTCTCTACCTTTAGTCTAAGGGGCCATGTCCCTGCAGCATCTCTAAGGATGGCACACTCACCGGGATACACATTCCCCTGGGTCACCTGACTGAATACTGTGGCACCCCACAAGGGTGGTAGTCCCAGCTGTGGGACACAGACTGAGAACAGGCAAATCCATGTTGCACAAGCACTTCATTGCTTGATGACCAAGTATATCACGTTAGGATGCAATTTGAATAGATCCTCCAAAAGACTGCCTCTACAGTGTCTAAACAGGATTATCTCTGTAGAAGGGAGTCACAGACTTATTATTTTGGTTGTGTCTTACAGTAAGGAAAGCTTGAGAAAAGGTAACCATGAGAGGTATGGACTGGGTACACAGTTACATGAAGGTACTATACAAGGAATGGTGGCCAAACTTCTGACTTAAAAACCTTTGCCTAGCTATCGGGGCTCAGTGGGCCTACCTGGTCACCAAAATTTAATAAATAAATAAATATTCAAAATCTCTTAGCACCTGCCATTTGGGTACTCTAGAAAATTTGAAACACTTTTCTTTTCTGAGAAGCGGGTGCAAAAATGCCTATGCACAGTTTCTAAGGGTATCACTTAACTTGGCAACAGTTAGGTCCCTGAAGACTGCTTTTTTTTTTTTTTTTTTGCCCCAAAGGTATTTACAATCTTCAGCTGCAACCAGACTGTAGGTGTGACTGTTCTGAATATTCAGCCCCTGATTTTTAGATACACAACAGCTGTCTCTCATCTCAGAGATTCCTGTCCACCAACACTTAACAATAATCACAGGCTGATCAACTTCTGTTTAAACTGAGACATACCCTGAATGTGCTCTGAACACCCTATACATTTCCAAATACAGTATCGGGGTGGATTCTTTTAAAGATAATATTATAAAAGATCAGCAAGTTAAGTAAAAAAAATAGACTGACTAAACTAGGAACCAGTCAGAGAGCTTGATTCATAAAAAAGGTGGAAATATGCCAGATGGGGAGGTAGGTTGTATCAGTTTGTTTTCAGTCTTTTCAAGACCTAAAATTCTTTTAAAGATGAAAATATTTTATAAACTGTTTTTTCAAACTACATACTGTAGATTCTACCAATGCCAAATTCAGTTTTCCGGGCCTACAAAAAAAAATCCCCAAAAACAGAATTCCCATCCCCCACCCCTCCGTGTGCAACAATGTGGACCCTAATCACTGCCACAGGGACTGTTAAGTGGGTGCTGTAACCACAGATCGACAGTCAACTTTGTAACCCATGTGATGTGCACAACAGGGGTTTACAGGCCTTACCAGCATGGTCACTAAACAAACTACTTGGTTATGCACAGAAGGGAGGAGGGGTCATGATGCAAATGGCCTTCACGGCCATTCACAGAGTGTGGTAACCCTTGCTAGCCCTCATAAACATCTGCAACACCCCTGCCTGTAGAACAGTCACAGGAAGCTGCAGGAGGCCCCTGTGCTGTAGCACAGGTAAGGGTTTGGGAGCCAAATGCAAACACTGATCGTTAAGTGCAAGTGACCTGGGCTATTAAGGAGTGTTTCACCAGAGGACAGGAAATAACAATGGTAGGGGGAGCAGGTGGAGTACCCACCAACTGCCAGGGAGTAAACCACTGGGCCATGAAAAAAGAAAACATCTGGTCCACAGATGGACCCAAAGGTGGAGAGAAAGGGTTTGTTGGCTACCACTGTGTAGCACATCCTACTGTACACAGCCGTTGCATGGTCTAGTATAATGCCACTAACGTTATGCCATTTTGTGGCACTGTGTGTGGTGTACACCTGCAAGTTAGCAAGTGCATAACCCATTCGCACCCACTAACATCTGGGACAGGCATTTGCATTGCAACATTCTGACTACGAACATCTTTTGCGCATGGCTTCAAAAGGTGGCGGCACAACAGGGCAACTGTTTACCCTTGTTTTGTGCCACCACCCATTGCAACTAAGAACAGGGCCCCTTGCCATTTCCTCAATTGTGGACCACTATGGTTCCGACTGGAAGATGAGTAGTATTATGGGTACGAATTTCTCATGCGATGTTTGGCTCTTATGCTATTAACAATCAAGTCAAGTCAAGTCATTTTTATTTATAAAGTGCCTTTCGAGATCAAGGCGCTGTACAAAAATAGATAGAACAATAAAATCCAAACATTAAAACAACCATAACTAAGAAGAATAAGCCAAAGTAAAAAGATATGTCTTTAAAGCAGTTTTAAAACTGTCAACAATCACTGCATGCACTGCAATACTAAAGAAGAATGAGGCAGTTCAAATGTTTTAGTAAATCAAAAAAACAAAAACTGATCCAGGTCAGCTCTGTTCTATAGAACAACACAGTATTGAAAATCTCATTCACTTCCTCTTTCTATCTGTGAAAATTAACAGTCCTCTGTGTTCTTTTGTTTGGTTCTGAGAGAGTCCATGAAGGATAATGAGGAATTCGCCAACTGGACCACCAGTACTAATTGCAAGTGTTGCAAAAACCCTGTGTGCCACCATGCAGCAATGGGTCAAAAAACATCTTCAGGACATAAAACTGTTCCACCTCACTGCACATCCTAGTAAACTCCATAGAAACAAAGAGGGACAGAGGTCCTGACCTACTTCTCTAAAACAAAGGGCCCACTGTGCAAAGCTACTAACAGAAAACCTCTTGGAACAAACTTTCCACTGGATACATCTTCGCTGGTGTAGTACTCCAGTGCCCTTACCTGCACAAAAAAGCTGATACTGGTAGAACCCATCGCCACAGGATGTCACGCACTGTCCATACTTCATCAGCAGGGAGCCCTTACAGGACAGGCATTCAAACTCATTCTTGCAGCTGGCGCAGTTTTCTTTGCAAGCTAGCCAGTGGAACAAAGAAAGCAAATCACTGTCACCCATTTTAAACTGGTCACATCACTGTATTCTCACAAATCAATCTAGATAACTATCAGAGACCATTTTAGGTGCTGTTCCTAAACGGTGGTCAATGTAAGAGACAAAATGAACACAACCCTTAGGCTGTCAATCTTATCACCAGTTTGTTACAGCAGCAGTGCGATGAAAAATGTTTTCCAAAAAATGTAGTTTCAGCTACAATTCAGAAAAATATTAGCATACCTGTCAAATGTACTTGTGTCAGTACCTCCTATGTTGTGCACTACAAGTCTATTTATATTTTTTACAGGTCTACAGTGCTATTTATATGCAGAATGTGGCAGACATCTTTTTTCCTTGAGAAAACATTAAATGAAAACATTTATAAAATACTCAAATTCTGTTCAAATTAGAAAATTGTGCAACCAAATAAAAACTGGAAGATGCCTGGTATCTTTTATAGTAAAAAAAAAGGTAGAGTCACATTTTTTGCCCAATTTCATTGCACTGCTGCTTTAAATAGCAACTTTTGACCCAGCCACCCCAAGAAGCACAGAGAACCCTTACCTGCCCCCAAATCAAATCCTTCTTAAATTTTCTTTATAAAGTTCCCTGAATTTAGGAAGGAAAGGGATACGTATTTGCTCCAGTGGAGCTACACCGCCGACCTTCAACATGCCTTATACCTCTGCCGGGCTGTGATCCGCCCCACTGCTTTCGCTTTGTGACATCAGTATATATGGAGCATGGGGTTAGCGTCCATTGCAATGAATGGGGCTGTGTTTAAAGTTTAATTTTCATAGTTTAGATGGCAAGTTGGAATAAATCATGGCTGCAGCAATTAACAAGGACCTTGTTGGTTAAGTGGTAGCCAGATTATTCAACTTTTCTAAAAATACACTTTTAAACACAGACCCATTCATGGTAATGGACTCTGCCCTGCACTCCACATATACTGGTGTCACAAAACGTAGCAGTGTGTGGCAGATCGAGGTGGATCACAGATGGCAGCGGTACAAGGAAGTGGAAGGAATGGCCATGGCAGAGCTCCACAGAGCAAAAATATGATCCCTTCCCTTCCTAAATCGGGGAGCTTAATAAAGAAAATTTAAGAAGGATTTGATCTGGGATCAGGTAAGGGTTCTTTGTGCTTCTCGTCGGGGGGGGGATTCGATAAAGAGCATGATAGTTGCTCTTTAATACTGAGCTGATAAAAGCACCACTTTTTTTTTTTTTTTAACCCCAATTGTTTAACCAGGAGTGGTACACTAAGCTGAAAGCTTGTTTACAGGTGCAACCTGGCAGCACAGGGAAGTTAAGTGACTTGCTCAGGGTCACACAGTATGCAAGTGGGGCTGTGAGATTCAAACTTAGGTTTTCAGATTTGCAGCTCAGAGCCTTAAACCACTGTGCTATGCTGCCTTCCTTCACACGTCAATAAAATAAAGAGCAGTATATATTTGAGCATTACGTTGTGAATTGTGTACTTATTCTGCCAAACGTTCGCGTAGGTGATTGCCCAGCTTCTGTTTTCTGTTTCTTGAACAATACAGTATAATATAAATGAAATTACAGAATAAGAAAATGGTACAGACATGACGGGAGGGAGGGTTAGATGTAAACAGCATGCATTTTTGTCACAGCAAGTCACACTTTAACACTTCTTTTGGTAACCAACCTCAGTACGTTGTTAAATCCCTATACCTTCCACTTGAACCAACTAAAAACAGCTTCATTTTAAACTTTCAAATGGTTTGTCCTTATTTCTAATGTACATTTATGTATGTTTTTTCAGCACAATAACACAATCAAGGGTTTGTGGGTTGTACTGAAATAACCCACGCCCCAAGTGATTGAAGGTGGACTGCTACAGCACAGCCTGCCCCCCGTAGTGTGTTGTTGCTCACATGATGTCATAGGAAGGATGTGTAAATATGCTGGTCTGTCCCAAACCACAAGAAGCTGACTGTACTTGTTTCATGCAGTGTACAAACAGATCACACACACCAGACCAGATCAATATTTAATTCTGGAACTGGCCAATGGCTCAGTGGAAGAACACTGCATTTCCGTGCTAGTGACTTGAGTTCAGGAGTAGACTCAGGGAGCCAGGACTGGTGTGGCCAGGGCTAGAGTGCTGCTGAGTACAGCGTGAGCCAGCTGGGGGCAGTAGATGTCTGAGTTCCAGCATAGCAGTAGTCCCATGCATTGAGCTAGGGTGACTGCTCTCTCACAAGAGAGGGCCTCTGCCTGTAATACACTGTTGGAGACATTGCTCAACCTCAGGGGAGCTGGGAGGGACTTAAAAAGGGAAGGAAGAAAAAGACAAAGATGTGACCCTTGAGCTGTCACCATCTCCAAATCCCCACCAGTTTGATGGTGTGGGAGTGGGAATGGATAGTAGAAATGGGGCTAGCAGAGACCTGAAAGACAGAAGCAGTGCACTATGTTACATTTTAAATGCATTTACCTTTACAGTCCCTGCCATGCTCATAGAATCCAGGATCACACGTGGATACACAGTGGCCATTTTGAAGTAGCTTGGTTACATCACGGCAGACCTCACAGTGATTGGGGGACTGAGAACAAGTGAGGCAGTCTGTGTGGCACTTATCTGGTAGCAAGAAAAAAACAGGGAAAGTAAAATAACTTTTGGTATAATGTGCTGTTTCTATTGCAGCAAGGACTCTGCCAGTTTTGTCTGTGAGATCTTACAACTTACAATGCTTCACATGCTTCATTAGATCAACTCTGTTAACAAGACCTGACTGACTCCAAAATCTCCAGACAAGACAAAGCTTAGAATGAATTGCCAATTCCTTTATTCATTTCGAGTGGGGATTGATTTTTTTCACCGGAGAAACCTTTGCCTGCTCAGGTATTTTGCCTGCCCACGTAAGTTATGGGAGTAGGTTAACCTGAAAAAAAAATCCATACTATTTAAAATTCACAGCTGTCTCAACCCTTGGAAACGGTACATACCTCACACCCTTCATAACAAGCCAATCTCTGACACAAGGCTGCTTTGTTTTCGCTTTTAATTGTGTGGCATGTCCTGTATAAATCAACCTTTTCTTTAACACAGAAAGGAGTGACTTTACTTTGTTAAAGGCTTATTCGATGTTCATCACTACAAATGCCATCCATCTAGCTGGCAGCCTGCTAACTCAGAGTTCTACAGAGAAAAATGTCATTAAGCTCTGCATTTTGTTTCAAGATAAAACTCGCGGCACAAAAAACTGTGTGCTTAAATTGCATACTTCTCTTCATAGCACCTGGTGCATTGACTATGTGGAATTCTTATTTAGTCAGCAGTGAAAAGCATTTTAAACCAGTCTAAATTAAAAAAAAGTTTTAAAAGAGCAACCCTCATCCATGAAATAAATTAAATAGTTTATTTTACAATTTAATTCCTCAAGATAGCCTAGCTGATATGCCTTATTTTGTTTCCAGTGGGGTTCTGCTTATATCCATTTCCACAAATGGGTGGTTTGGAGCACTGGGAGGTTAAGTCATGTGCCCATATCTCTCAACTGTCCCACATTACGAGGTACATCACTCATTTTACTGCTCAGAGATACTTTTTCCCACATGGGAAGGTGATATTCCACATTTCCCACTAAGACTTTAAAGAAAAAATTAAAAATAATCTAATATGTTCAGTTATCAGTAAACATTGCAGCCTATGCACAACCTGGGTGCAGGTAGGTGCGAAAAGCACATACCAGACTCACGCTGCCCTGCACCCATGGACAGGTATTCACCATTGCCAGAGGCCTGTCCACAGCCCATCTCCCTGGTGCCCAGCAGCGCAGGCCTCCGGCCGCGCGGCAGCGAGTCAGGAAACTGTACCGATGTTGGACATCGGTCGGATGCCGTCCAGGTCCCAGAGTGGATCCCCTGCTTAATGCTGTGGGATCCTGGGATGCCATGTAGCCCGACCGGGTTTAAACAATGGGCATTTGCCCCAATTGACACCCCCAGCCCTCCCAGGCAGCACACTGGGCTGGTGCAGGGAGATCCCATTGCCACCGCCCCCTGCTGGTGACTTTTGGGGTGGGTAAATAGTTATGGCAGTGTTCACCCTCATGCAGCATTCTCCCCACTGGTGTGGTGTGCAAGTGCCTCATGAATCCACACAGTGCGGGCAGAGCACCCTTGGCAAGGCACCACATGGCCAGCTGGGGGATCCAGTGCACAAGGTGCTAGTGTACCTGTGGTGAATGCCACTGGGGGTGTGCAGATCACTGCTGAGTGGCATTTTGGAATAGGAATGCCTGCGGGCTGCTCTTCTGTGGTGCATAGGCATTCATGCACAGGCCCCATTATGAACATTAGTGTACTGACAGCCATAGTGTTTTGAGCCTGCAGTGCTATGTCTGAAGATATGCCACACATTCTGTTCATCTGTCACACATTCTGTCGCACATTTAGGTGAAGAAAGGTTGAAAGGTATGCATGTGCCCAAGGTCATATAGTGAGTATTTGGCTCTGGTGGGTTTGAACTTGTGAACTCCTAGTTTCACCACTGACTACATGGAACACAAGAGTCTGTATCTTTATTTCGTCTGTTAATCATACATACCATCCCACCCTTTGTTCTTCTCCCAGTTACCAACCCTGATCAGCAGATTGTCATGGCACCACCTTTTTCTCTTGTTGAGTGAGAATGACCAGACGAGTGGCTGCTTTTAGATCTGCAGTCAATGCTTTTCTTTGGCCAGCCAGTAAGAGGTGCAAAGATGATTCGTGGGTTGTGCCTTTGCTGCTCACAAGCTGGGCATCTCGACTCTGTGATGACACTAGCTCCCTGCCAGATAGGAAATCCAAGTCTCCTTGAGAACCCAGATCTCTCTTGAGATGCGGCATCTCGCGTGTTTTTATGCTAAGCCAACCACTGTTATATCACAGCTGCATGCAAACATGTAAACAGACTTCCGGTGACGCAGGCAAGGACCATGGTCACTTAGATGAAGAGATCCCCTCACATCAACCATCATTTTTCCTCCTTCATTTCTGAAATTTCAGCCAAACACATTAATTTCAGGCTAGCGGAGACTAAAACTATATGGGAAGGCATCAGAATCCCAAAAAGTGGGAATCTATTGAGAATGAGACCCTGATTTAATTAGCTGCATCACAGCAATCTCCCAACATGATAGTGGCAAACAAGCTCGATGAGGTCCCACAATCAACAAATGCAGCTTTGTTGGCCGAAATAAGAGCATTCCGGGACAAATCCAGAGTATCTTATCAAGAATTAAAAATAGCAATTACCCAGATTGAGGAGAAGACCCAGTCCTAAGAAAAACAAGTTTTGGACCTGGACAGCAGGGTCAATTGACTGGAACGTCTATTTACCAGGCTCCTCCAGAATACACACCAGCTAAATAAAAAAAAACAAAAAACATGACGACCTAGAAAATAGGTCACGACGCAACAATATCAGACTTTATGGACTACCAGAAGGAGCGGAGAACAAAAAATACATTAATCAGTTTGTGCAAGACCTACACTTCTGGATATTGTTGATCTGATGTCGTTTACCCTGGAATAAGCCCACCGATCACTCTCTCCACCCACGATAGGACCAGGTGCCTGACCACAGCCAGTTATTATTCGATTTTACAATTATGTAACCAAACAATCAATTTTAACATGAGCATGGAGAAAGGGCTGCCTAGAATATCAGGGACATCATATTTATTTATTTAGTTTTTGTTAACCGGGTAGGTTCGCTAGCCATAGAGATGACTATTTTCAGGCACGACCTGGGAAGATACAAGGTAAACATTTCAGGTATAACAAACAGCAGGTTACATCAGGATACATAAACAAGGTGTTGTAAACATTACAGGTATAACAAATAGCAGGTAATATCAGGGTACAAGACAAGGTGTACTACATTGGTTGTGCAGCAAAACAAAAAAAAATACAAGGTGTTGAAAGCAGGGAACAGAGCAATAGCTCCAGTCGTGGCATTACGACAAAGTAATTGGGCTAGCGAGCAAAGCAGTAAGGATCAAATGACTTGCTGGGAAACACACTAGAAACATTAAGCAAAAATTCACAGAAAAACTCAATACACCAGGTATAGCCCTGAAAAGACAATTCAGACAGATCTAGAAAATAGTAGACAGTAACGGATAAGTGCAGGGGGGATAAGATACAGGGGACAGGAAAGTTTAGATGGCTGGGGTTTGAGAAAAGGCTTGTTTTACTTTGGACAATGATTATTCACTGATGCTACAGCGTAAGTGCAAAGCTTTTGTCCCACTATTTCAATTTTGAGCCCATAAGCTGAAATTTAATACACTGTACCCAGCGCATCTAAAAATCTTTTTCTCCGATGGACTATGAGTTTTTGAAGACTATGAGTCTGCACTTCAGGCCTTTATGGATAGCCGGCTTGTCCCTGCGGATAATATGGAGGTACAAGAAACACGGGAAAAGAAAGCGTTGCAAAGGAAGACATGGTCAAAGGTTTCCCCAGATGGCAAGAAAAAAAACAAAAGAACAAACCTTGGAGGAATCCGCACACTTTTGCAAATCTTCTGAAAAGACCCCACTGACTGATGCACCAGCTTATGCTCTTTTGCAGTGGAGCTTCCTGGAAAGCGCACAATTTTTTTGTGGCATTGCATCATGATTCTTTATCAATTTTCCATTCTGCATGGAACAGTACTGTTTATTTAAAAGTTGCTACATGCTCTCTGGTTCGATTTAGAATGAATGGTTTGCCGGCCCGGTGGCGTAGAGGGCTGAGGCGTGGGCGTCTTACCTCAAACCATACTGGCGACCCGGGTTCAGGAACGGACTCGGGTTGTTGGCAGGGGACAGGAGAGGATTGAGCGTCCCAAGGACTGCTCTCTTTCCCGGGGGTGGGTTAGGGTCATGCCTTGCTCTGTAGTGGTCCTTGGTGGAGTCTGGGGGCACTACAAGAAGCAGCGCGACAGGGGAAAAAGTGGAAAATGGTGTCCGAGTGACCAGATGATGGCTGCCTGGATCCCCCACCTCCATGGAACGCATGAACAGCCAGGGGAATCCCAATCCCAGCAGCATCAGGGCCGAGAGCAAGAATGCCTGAAGGCAAGTTCCCTCCGGAAGGAGGGGACCCGTCCAGCAAAGGTTTATGTCGGCCTACCCTGGTCGGCTGCAATTTGGGATCAGGGGGAAGCTGGTGTCGGGGTGAGTTCAGAATGGAGTAGTGGGGGTAGTCCTTGGCAGAAGGCCTGAAGGAGAGGCTGGTCAGATGCAGGGGACGATAAATAAATACTGCAAAAAAAAGAATGAATGGTGTCACCTTTTGTGTGACAGGTGGTGTCCTGTACTCTTGATCCAGAATGGAGGTACCTCCTTCTCCAACAGTAAGTGACTCTAGATTTTCTTAATCAGGCCGCACTTTCAGCTTCTTGATCGGTTCCTACTTCGAGTAGTCATTTCATCCTGGGCAGTCTCCTTACAGCAAACAAGCTTCTGTCTTGGTTCAATCTGGGAAATACGGCTGCTACTGGCTTGACTAAGGAAATGTCCCCGCTGCTCATCTTTTATGTTGGGATAGCTTTTGCTCTTGTGGCACGGCTTACGAATGCATGGAGGGGAGACTGCTTACTACTAGCCTGTATTCGATATTGTACCAAAGAGAATCCTCTTAGCTGCTTTTTGAGTGACACTCGTCTTTTGGACCTGTAGTAGACTGTGCAGCAGCTTTCATTTCTCAAGATGCAATTTAGGTTTGGTTTAGGTAGTGGTATAGGTATATCTTTTGAATTTATCCTGATCAAGACTGGTAAAGCACTCCACAGTGGATGGTATTTTCATTTTTTAAGCTTTGTTTGACTGGTCACCAGGTCTCCCTTTTCTATTTAGGAACATAAGAACATAGGAATGTGATGGCAGAAAAGGCCCACCAGGCCCACCTAGTCTTCCCAGTTTGCCTAAGTGTCCGCTTAGGTCTTAACTATAGTCCACCCCCTCCTTCTCAGCATTCCCCTTGCCCTCTTGAACCCCCTACTGTCCTCTCACCCACCACCTCCCTCGGCAGCCCATTCCAGTTTTCCACCACCCTTTCAGTGAAGAAGTACTTCATATGGTTACCTCTAAATTTCCCCCCTTGATTTGTAATTCATGCCCCCTCACTCTTGGCCGTTCTTTTGGCAGGAACAAACTCTCCCCATGCACTTCATTGAAACCCCTGAGGTATTTAAATGTCTCAATCATGTCACCCCTCTCTCTCCTCTGGTCCAGCAAGTACATGCCTAGGTCGTTCAGTCTCCTCTTGTATGGCAATTGACTGAGCCCTCTGACCATCTTTGTCACTCTCCTCTGTATTCATTTCAACCTCTCCATGTCTTACCTGAGGTACAGCTTCCAGAACTGGACCCTATACTCCAGGTGAGGCCTAGCAAGCTTGGTGTACAGGGGAACTATGACCTCTCTCCTTCTGCTGGATATTCCTCTCCCTGTGCAACCCAGTATCCTGCTGGCTCTTGCCACTGCCCCTCCACACCGCTTACCCACCTTCAGGTCCTGTGAGATGATGATACCTAGGTCCCTTGCCTCTTCTGTAACCTGCAGGGATCTACATCCATCCAGTATTCAGCTTTCTTGTTTTTTCTGCCTACGTGCATAATCTTACATTTTGCCATATTGAACAACACTTGCCACTCCTTGGACCATTTCTACAATCGCTCTAGATCTCTACGCGTCATCTCTACCCCTTCCTATTTGTTTGCTCTGTTGCAGACCTTTGCATCGTCTGCAAACAGTCTCACCCTCCCCTCCAGATCCTCCACTATATCCCCTATAAAGATATTAAACAGAAGTGGCCCTAACACTGACCCTTGGGGGACCCCACTGATGACCATGGACTCCTCTGAGGGTGCCCCATTGACCAATACCCTCTGTGTTCTGCCCTCCAACCAGTTCTTGACCCACTTTATTACCCCCTCCCCGACCCCAGGTGACCCATTTTGTGTAATAGCCTCATGTGCATCACCAAGTGAAACGCTTTTCTGAAATCAAGGTAGGCCATGTCCACTGGGCCTCCCTGATCCACCACCTTATCAAGTTCATTTGACAGGATCTGCCCTCAGTGAACCCGAGATAGGGCGGTATGAAGAACATGATTTGCTGTCCTTCCCTGGTTTTAGAACACTGGAAATAAAAGCAAAGCACCAGGTATCTGGGATTCCCTCCCCCTCCTGGACCCCATGACAAGTAGCCAGCAGTGTGGGAAGCAGTTTACCTTGAAACATTTTATAAAATTCCCTGGTGTAGCCATCAGGCCCAGGGCTCTTAAATGACTTCAAATTAATAATTGCACTGGTCAGTTCTCTTTCTGAAATTGGTAGGTCAAACGTCTGTCGTTGCTCTTGCGTGAGGCCACGGAGATCAAGATCTGCCAGAAAAGCCTGCGCTTCATCCTGGTCGGTTCTACGGTCTGGGGTATAGAAGGCCTTATAAAATTTCTGGAAGGCCTGTTTAATTTGTGCAGGTAAATTAACCAGTTTACCCATTTCTGGGTCTCTGATTTGGGTGATATTAGATTGGGCAGGTCGTTGTCTAAGCCTATGGGCCAGCAACCGGGTGGCTCTTGGGCCTCTATCATAATATTTCTGGCAGGGGAATTGCAAAGCCTGTTCAGTACGCACATCTATAAGCTTTTGTATTTGTTCTTTTGTGGCTTGCAATAAGGGTAGGGCTCCTTTATCTCCAGCAGCATGTTGGGCCTGTAATTCTCTGAGCTGCTGATGAAGCTGATCTAGCCGGCCCTGCTCTTACTTCTTATGATGGGAGGCATATTTTATTATGTCCCCCCTTAGAACCGTTTTAAGTGTGGCCCAGAGGGTACTGTATGTATCAATATGTCCAGGGATTGATTTTCTTTTAGAATTTCTTTAATTCTCTCTTCAATCATTGTGTTAAAATCTTTCAGGTTCAGCAAAAAGTTATTGAATCTTCGTAGGGTTTCTCTCCTCTCCACCTCCCACTTCATTTTAAGAATCAACTGAGAATGATCCAACAAGGTGGAGGGTATCTGGCAGCATTCCTTCACCCTATAATAATGCTCTCTGGTCATATGAAAATAATCTATCCGTGTGTACACCATGTGCTGGGCTGAATAATGCATGTACTCGCACTTATTAGAGTGTTGGGATCACCAGACATCCACCCACTGAGCCTCTGAAAAATAAATACGAGCGGCAGTTTTTTTGAGAATGCGGGGGTTTGAAGTGTCGAGCTGTATACGTATCTGACTGTGGTCCCCACCCACTTCCAGAACTCCCTGTTGTGTCTCAGTAATTTTCCTAAATAGTGCTCTCACCACTTCTGTCCCGGACCCAGGGAGTATGTAAATAGATGCTAATGTTATCATTTGCCCCTCAAGCAACCCCACCGCCATTGCCAACCAGCACTCCGGGTCAGAATATGAGGCCGTCAGCTTGAATGGCGTAGACTTTGGGACCAAAATAGCAGTACCCTGCCATTTACCTCCCTTATAGGAGGAGGCCACGACTGTATGATACCCAAATTTGGCCAATTTCAGGTGTTCTGCTATCTAAGTGAGTCTCCTGAAGTAATGCAAATGCTGTTTTTTGTGTTTTAATAGAGGATACTATTTTATATAGTTTGATTGGGTTATTCAACCCATTGACATTGTGGGAATAGATAACCACCGGGGGATTACGACCCATCTCTGGCTGTCAAATCATGTATGCCTGAGATAATTCTTGGGTGAACCCCATAAGTCCTCCTCCCCATGTCAGCATCTCCGACTTCCATTCAAAAGGTACTGCTAACTGTAACAATAATTACTTATATTTGATATCCACGGAAGGCATGGTAACATCTTCTGAGTCATATCAGTAATGTTCGCACAACACCTAGTAAAGTCAAGCTTAACATATATACTGTAGACAAGAAAACAAACTCTAACCAACCATTGTAACAGAGAATGAATCTTATTTACAGTAGCACTTCCAAAGTAGGAGGGCTCGGAAATTCGCCCTCTGTAACTAAGGGACTGAGCTCCTATTAGGGGTCCATCCCCACTAGGAGAAATGGTGGCCAGGACATTCGCAAGGCCTCCCAGATCCCGACATGTCTTGGGATCAGATGCATATAGCATCGATACGTGCATCATCAGCCTGGAAGATCCAGAAAGGCTATAAATGCCCTCTGAATTGTGTAGTAAAGATCATTCCTCTGCCCCCAACTACATAACATGAAAAGCATAGTGTGTAATCTATTTGATCTCAGTCGTAAAAGTAAAGCTGATTAACATATGATGGTCCATCAGGTTCAAGAAATACTGAGAGGAATTATAAATGAAATAATGTGGAGGGTAAACACTTGGAAAATAAACCCTCCAATTCACCTATAGAGTAGGAAGGTATGCCCATCATTTACTGGGTACTATGAAATATAGTAGTAATAGCCCCTCCTTTTATCCTCCTCCCCTGCCCTTCAATGTACAGCCCCAGAATCTCTCAGATTCTGCATCGCTGCAGTAGTACTTAATCATCTGAAAACAAAATGAAATTTGTGTCCGTTTATACTAGAGTAGCTCCATCTTACATTCTGAGAGCTTAAGTTATGTCGCTAAGTCCGCAAAACTTTTCTTGTAGCCAAACACTGTGAGCTCTGTATAAGGGGAAGGAAGTTGTGGAGCGCTCCAAGATCACCCTCTTGTTAACTAAAACCTCCTCCCTAACCCCTCCCCCCCCACATCCCACAGGAGGAACCGTAAGAAAGCTTAACCCACAGGAAAGAAAAATGTTAGTCCTTCAAGTTGCAGCGGTACTCTGAGGAGTTGTCACTACTCCTTCTTCAGTTCAGATCTTTTTCAATGCAGCTTTGACTTATTGCAATGTTCTAAATGTCCCAGTTTGAGATCTTCTCCTGCCCTGCTGCCGAGAACTCACTTGCCACTGCGAACAAGGCAGGCAGGGGCACTGTACATTTCGGACGGTCCCGATGGGAATTCCATTCTCTGCTTTTTAATTCCTGTTAGGCCTCCTCCAGTGTGGCATATAAGATAGTGCCAGAGTCCCAGAAAATATGGAGCTTCACTGGATACAGGGCCTGGAAATGATCCCCATGCTCTTTGAGAATCCTGAGAATTGGTGAGTAGGCAGCTCTCTGTCGGGCAACCTCGATCAGGTAGTCCTGATCAAAGAGAAGCATGACGGAGTTATACTGCACAGATTTCTTAGACCAAGCAGTATGAAGGATGTGTTCTTTATCCCTGTAGCTAGAGAACTTTAAGACAATGGAACGGGGTCTTGCAGTCAGGTCATTCGTTTTTTGTGTTAAGACCCAATGTGTCCGTTCTATGCAGAACTGAAAAGTGGGAGCTAGGTCAAGGACGTCCCTTAATAAGTCCTCAAGGAAATCTTCCATTCTGCCAGTCTCCACACCCTCGGGGAGTCTGTAAACACGGAGATTACCTCTCTAAGAGCGTGCCTCCAGGTCCAACAATTTTTCCCGCATGCTCTCCTGATGATCGACAAGGAAATCAACCGCTCAGTGTAGCTGTTGGGTCTCCTCTCTTATCTACTCCATCTGCCTTCCAGATGTCTCCAATTTTTCTTGCACTACTTGCATCTGTGTTTGGAGTGTCTGGAACTCTTGTTTGTTCTCCACTCTAAAGGCTCTGATTTCAGCTAGGAGAGTTTCAAAGCAGGATCGGGACGGGCATTCACTCTCTGGTCGGTATCTAGATACAAGGCCACGCTGCTGACTGGTGAGAAAATCTGGTTGATTATATCCGGTCAGGTAATCCGTCACCATCCTGCTTACTTTTAGGCTTTTTTGTACGAGATCTGCTAGATCTTCTTCCTCCAGATATACCAGATGCCCTTTTGGTGAGTATAACAGATTTTTGTCTCTGATCCGGAGGAACTTGATGAGTAGGAGTACAGGAGCTCTAAGCAGGGGCAGCCATATGGGTGTCGATGTCACCAGAAGTCTGGATTACCTATCTTAAGTTTCAGATACTTTTCCTTCTTTAGGGATCACAATGGTATCACCATTTTGGTTCGGACTTCTGAGGTAATGGCTCTTAAAGTGGACGTTAAAGGTAATTTTTATTTGTCCAATGGAACATTGGCTCGATGAATAAGGGAGTGTGTGGTGTCCTTTCTGTTATTAGTTTTAAATGGTTAGTTACTTGTTAACTGTTTGCACCAGGTTTTGGTTGGCTGATTATGTAGCAAAGATTAAAAGTGAAAATCTATTCCCAGAATGTTAATGGGCTCAACAACCCTATTAAGTGTTATAAGGTATTATCTCAGCTTAAGAAATGTCACCCCACTTTTCTCTTCTTATAGGAAACTCATTTGAGTAAGGTGAAACATTAGAAGCTTATTAAATCTGGGTTCCCGCAAGCTGTGGCTTCAACATATAAAGGGGGCAAAAGACGAGGCACGGCAATATTGATACCACGCACTACCCAGTTTCATATACAGACAACCTACACAGATCCCCTGAAGGTGGCCTCTCAGTTGTTACTGGGCTATTTGAAGGATCCATGATTACTCTAGCTGTTTTATATACTGTATACAGTAGAAGTCACTTAAAGGGGACATGGTTAAAGGGGACATTCGCTTAATTAGGACGATCCTCTGGGCACCGATTCTTGGCTAATGTTATTCAATGGGACCAGCTTCTGTTTAATTGGGACGGTCCTGTTGTTTAATTGGGATGATTGTCTAGTCACAGGTATAGGAAAAGGTGCTAAAAATTTAATCACTCCTCGTTACATCCTCGTTAAGTGCCCTGCATTTAAACTGCTTCACATTCCCACCTGCTTAGCATCTCTCTGGAGTGTGTTTAGCATCTCTATGGAATGTCCTTAGCATCTCTCTGGAGTGTGTTTCGTTTGCAGGATGGCATCTACAAGCAACAACAAAAGAGTCAATCTCCCACTAAGTGAGAAAATAAAAGTTATCAAGGTTTAACAGCTGCCCAACTCCTCACTCTCAAAAGTTGCTAAGTGAAGCTAAGTGATGTTAATTAAAGTGTAGTCTGTTGCTTTCACCGATTGAATAAAGATTAAATCAAGAACCAAACCAAACACATTTTTACAAAAAGGAGCTGTAATTATAAAAAGTACTGGTATCCAGTACTTCTTGATGTTTTGTTTGTTTTCTCTGTTTTGTTCATTTCTGTAACGCATGAGTGTGTCTCATGAACAAAGTATTTTCTGGTTGCAATGGAAAAAAGGCTACTTCTGATAAATGGTACGGCTGCTTAAAAGGGATGATAGGGTGTCCACGGAGGTGTCCCCTTTAAGAGGTTTCTACTGTATGTATGTATATATTATATATAAGAGACAAAGAACCTCTGTGCGCAAACACTGAGGCAAGGGTTACCCCAAAGGGCATTTGGCTGGGAAGCCAAGTTTCAAAAAAAATACAAAATCACACATGCCCCCACAATGCAAAGCATCATGGGCTGCATATGCAAATCACCACAGAATGTTATGCTGGTCCAACTTTAAGCATGCAATTCTGCTTAAAGTTGGACCAGCATAACATTTGTGGTGATCTGCATATGCAGCCATAACACCCCGTAATGAAATGAACATATATATATGTACACCCCTGCCTCTGCAGTAGATATTGTCAGCTCCTATTCCAGAAAACTGATCATCAAAGGGACTACTTATTATAGGAGGGATCACAATATGATTCACGGGGATAGGGATACCTCGAATATACAACCTCCTAGAAAATCCTCGGATCAGAGGTCGGCACACATTTTTTTTTAAGGCTATTAGTTGGTCAGACGCAAGGCGCCACCTATACCCCACACAAAGACAGTTCTCACACTACTCACCACCTCATAATATTTATATGAGGATAGATTATTTCCACATATCAATTGAGCACCTGTACTTTATTTGAGACTGTGAGATGATCCTTTCTACATTGTCTGATCATTCTGCATTGGTTTTGACCCTTGATTGGCTCACGGACAAAAGACAAACTCTCTGTAGGTTTAATAATTTCCTCCTTAATCTCCCAGCATTTTAAAATTACGTTAAGAGTTGTCTCCCACAAATAATAGAGAACAACGCTTGGGATGGGGTATCTAGTGTTATTTTATGGGATACAATAAAGGTAGTGATGAGAGGGGAGATCGTGAAATTTGCTTTGCAATATAAAATAGAACACGAGGCACAATTGATGACCCTGAAATCTCAAATTAAAGACCTTCAAAAACAACATGCGGGGAGATGGGGCTGTTTTTCCCCCTCTAGAAGCTACTAAACAGAAGATTCAGCAGCTATTAGATATTACAACAGAATCTGCCTTACAGTTTCTCAAGAAGAGATATTATGAGGGAGGATCTCGAGTGGCATGTATTCTGGCCTATCGGCTTAGGCAAAAAGTCACTAAATCTGCTATCACTAGAATAAAACTATCTAGTACAGGCAGACTTGTGGCTGCCCCCTCTCAGATTAGGGAGGTATTTCATGACTTCTATAGGAAGCTGTATACCCCTGAGACAGCTTTTAACCCACAGGCCACTCAAAATTTCTTACATTCCCTTAATTTATCCAAACTTCCACAACATTTTCTGGCTTAGTTGGAGGCACCGGTCATCCAGTCTGAGGTTGCTCAGTTGATTCAAGATCTGAAGATGGGAAAAAGTCCAGGCCTGGATGGGTTTACTGGAGAGTTCTACAAAAAGTTTACAGATTTGTTGTTACTTCCGCTGGTGCAAGCCTGCAATGGGGCCTTCAAAGGGTCCTCAGTCCCTCCTACTTGGCAATATGATACTATAACTAGTATTCTTAAACCTGGGAAGGACCCTTTGTTATGTACTTCATATAGGCCTATTGTGGTCCTAAACTTTGATTATAAAATTTTTGCAGGAATTCTGGCTAGGCACCTTGAGGAGGTTCTCCCTTATTTAATTAATATGGATCTGTGTGGTCTTGTACTGAATCGTCAAACGCAAAACAATATAAAAAGGACTCTTCACCTGATACCTGGAGCTATATGGTCAAGGATTCCCTTCCTGCTATTAAGTTTAAATGCAGAGAAGGCTTCTGACTGGTCTCTTGGCCTTTTTTGCAGGCTACACTAGGGGCAATGGGTTATCAGACATATTCCGTGGCGTTATACAGAGACTATATGACAATCCCATGGCTTATGTCATAGAATCATAGAACCTGACAGCAGAAAAGGACCCGATGGTCCATCCAGTCTGCCCTTTTCCCCATGCTAAGCTACCCACCTACCTCCTAGGTTACCCACCCCACTCCCTAGCAACCCTCTGTGCTTGTCTCAAGCCCTTTTGACTCCTGTCACTGTCTCCACCCTTATAACCTCATCCAGAAGCCCATTCCAGGCATCCAACACCCTCTCCATAAACAACTGCCTTCTCACGTTCCCTCTGAAGTGTCCTCCCTGTAGTCTCAGGCCATGCTCCCTTGTCATGGCGTCCTTTTTTATTTGGAATAAACTCCCTGGGCCCAACTTATTTATCCCTGTAACATATCTGATGTCTCTATCATGACCCGTCTCTCCCTTTTGATCAAATCTATGTCCTTGTGCAAGTAAGGCCTCCAGAACTGCACTCCATATTCCAGGTGCGGTCTCACCATAGCCTGGTACAGGGGCACCAGGATTTCTTTCCTCCTGCTGGTGATTCCCCTGCCTATACTTGCCAGCATCCCATATACCTTCCCCACTGCCCTAGCGCATGGTTTCCTCACCTTAAGGTCACTGGTGACTGCTATACCTAGGTTATTCTTCTGTTCCGATGTCCTGATCTCCTCCCACCTCATTTTGTAACCTTCCCTCGGGCTCCTGTGTCCCAGGTGCATGACAGCACACTTCTTAATGTTGAAGTTTAGCTGCCAGGTCTCCGCCCACTCCTGCAGTACCCTCAGGTCCCATCTCATGTATTCCACTCCTCCTTCAGTGTCCACCCTATTGCACATTTTCATATCATCCACAAAGAGTGCCACCCGTCCCTCCAGTCCATCTGTTATGTCGCATATGTAGATACTGAAGAGAAGCGGTCCCAACACTGACCCTTGGGGCATGCCACTTGTCACCTGCCCCATCCTAGAGTGCACGTCATTAATTATCACCCGCTGGGTCTTGTCTGCTAGCCAGTTTTCCACCCATTTAGTTATCTTGTCCCCCACCCCTATGCTTCCCAGCTTGTTGACCAACCTTCTGTGGAGGACGGTGTCAAAGGCCTTGCTGAAGTCCAGATAGGCCATGTCCATCGCCCCCCCTTGGTCTATTACTCTGGTCATCCAATTGAAGAATTCTATTAGACTTGACTGGCAGGATTTCTCCCTAGTGAACCCACACTGGTTGTTGTTTAGCAATCCGTTTCCCTTCCCTCCAGGTACTGTGTTACCCTTTCCCTGACAAGTGCCTCCATGACCTTCCCCACCACTGCAGTGAGGTTGACAGGATGATAGTTCTCCCTCGCATCCCTGCTCCCCCCCCTTGTGTATTGGCATGACTGTAGCCCTCTTCCAGTCCTCTGGCACCCTTCCTGTGTCCACAGACAGATTGATTAGCCTTGCCAGTGGGGCAGCCAACTCCTCTTAGTTCCCAGATAACCCTCAGGTGCAGTCCATCCGGTCCCATGGCCTTGTCCACCCTCACCCTGCCCAGTTCCTCCCTCACTCTTTCTATGCTAAAGGGACTTGTCTTCACCCCTATGCACCCCCATCCTCAAATCCTGTCCCCTACCCTCTCCCGCCTTCATAGAATTTGAGCAAAAGTACTTGTTTAGTACTTCTGCTTTCTTGCAGTCATCCTATATTGATTCACCTCTCTCCCAAGCCTTGTGATCCCTTGTCCAGTCTTCCTCCTTTCCCTCACGTATCTGAAGAATGTCTTCTTACCCCCCGTTGGCCTGCTTTGCTATCCATTCCTCTGCTTCAGCCTTTGCCCTCCTAATCACCCTCCTTGCTAACCTCCTTGTTTCCCTGTAGGACTCCCTGTCTTTCTCCCTCTTCAATCCCTTATATTTCCTGAACGCCCTCCGTCTGCCCCTACCACTCTCCACAACCTCCTGTTGAACCACAGCGCCTCCTGCATCTTGCTCCTTACTCCCCCATACGTATGCGCAAGTGGCCTCTGACCCAGTCTCTAATGGCTCCCCATTGTTCCTCTACTTCATTAATTTCCCCCATACCCTCCATCACTTCCCTCATTAACCTTCTCATCCTATTAAAGTCTGCCCACCTGAAGTCCAGCACTGTTGTACTTGTTCTGCCTACTTCCTTCCCTGCCCTTACCCTAAACCTAACGGACCAGTGGTCGCCATTACGCATCCCCTCCCCCCCCACCACCTCCTCTACGCTCTCCCCGTTAGTCAGGACCGCATCCAGTAGGTTGTTCCCCCTAGTTGGTTCTCTGACTAACTGATGAAGGAACACCCTCTGCAGCACCTCCAGAATTTCCCTGCTTCTTGTCAGTGCTGCTTCTGGGATGGTCCAGTCAACGTCTGGGAGGTTCAGGTCACCCATCAGTACAAATTTCCCAATTTAGGGCCATTCTCACTTTTTCCTGCATCTTCTTCCTGTCCTGCTCTTGCCCTTGGGTGGGGGGTTCTGTACACCACTCCCAATCTCACGGATTCCCCTGTTCTTCTGCTTATTGTTGCCCATAGTAGTTCAGTTCCCCATCGCGCTCTGCCCTCTGTCACCTTCACATCTTCTCTGATGTATAAGGCCACCCTTCCCCCCTTCTTTTCCTTCCTGTCCTTCCTCATCAGTCTGAAGCCAGGAATAGCTGATCCCACATGTGAAATTCCATCCACCATGTTTCTGTGACCACTATAATGTCTAGCCTATCATAAGCAATGATGATGATTAACTCCTCCATCTTGTTTGACAGATTCCTAGCAATGACCACCAAGCCCTTCCACCATTTTTCCCCTTCCTCCGCTCACCCCACGGTCTTCCCAGTGCCTACCGCTGTATTCCTTCCCCCGGGGGGGACCTTGGGTTCCCCATCTCTGCCATGGTACAGCATGGCTCTAAATCTAGCCCACCCCCTTTTCAGTTTAAATAATACTCCTTCTCAAAGAATTCCTCCAGCCTGCATTTCAGCATGGCTGACCCGTCCTTGCTGAAGTGTAGACTGTCCGGAGCGTAGAGGCTCTCGTCCTCCCAACCTGTCTCCCAGCCCCCAACATCCCGTATCCCATCTGCCTACTCCATCTTGCCAGCCAATCATTAAACTTTTATCCTGAGCTTTCTGTCCATGCTGGCCCTTGGTACTGGTAACACCTCCGAAAAGGCTAGAGATTTAAAGCCTATCCCCCGCAGACTCTAGCCAGAGCCTTAAAACTCGCCTGTACCTCCATGAGACTGTTGCCTTCCAGGTCATTCGTTCCCAGGTGGAAAACCAGATGCACATTTTTAGCTTGGTCCCTTCCCCATAATGGGGGCTTTAGACTACTAGGGATCATTATTACATTATTTTGGGCATGCAGATGGAGCACAACAAAGCCCCCTAAGCAAAACCTACCTTTATTTCACAGTCTAGGGCATCCCTGGGCTGAAAAAAAGAATTTTTAAATCTGGCCAACTCGTCCCTCAGTCGCGATGCACGATCACGATCAAAGATTCTCGCGATCAAATAATTTGTCGGCTCGCGATCAAAGATCGTTAGCGAGCCGCAAACGAAGAATTTATAAGCTAAAGACTCTATTTTTGGACCAATTTGGATGGAATCAAAGCCATGGCTTGACAGATTGGGGTCCCCTGAGTAAAACCCATCGAAGTTTTACTTCAGAAGTGACCCCTGAGCCGAGAAATTTGTGTTTGTGCAATCGGAAAACTGAAAACAAGATGGCGGACCTCGTGGTCAAATTAATTTTTGAAATTCCTCAGGATCAAAGATTCTTGAACCTCGAGGCTGCAAATTCTTTGACCACCAGGTGGGACGAGATGGCCAGAACCCCAATTCTTGATTGCAAGATATACATATAATTTGTTCCATTGACCTATAATGGGAACTTAAAAGTGCCATAACTTTTGAATGCCTTAATATTTTTTCACCAAACAAAAAGCAGCATGTTCAGCCACCAAAGCTCTTTCAAACGAGCCATCTTGCAGAGTGGCATGCTACACAACAGCTGTGCAGGACCACATTAAGAATGCCAAAAGGTGCCTCCAAAAATGGAAAATTTTGCATTTTTCAGCACTTTTGTACACTAAGACCAGCGCTCCAAAAGAAACGCAATTTGGCAACTCAAGAGATCTAGTGTGTCCCAACGAAAGTACCAAATTTCAGGCAAACCCATCGAACAGATCCAAAGGTATTAATGTCCAAACTTTTGACTTTAGTATGTAACTGGCCGCTCAACCCTAACTATAGTGGCACGACCGCACCACTATAATATATATATATCATTAGATGCCTCCAAGATGTATGAAGCTAACTATTTGCCCTTATTATGGCGTCTTGGCTTAGACTTGGAACGCTGGATGGTGAGTCCCCTATCATTGATACAGCATATCGACATCATTCATATGAATGTGCTTCCAAAATTATTACATCTGGCTCAGACTCTGCCAATTATGCCACCAGATAAGTTATTTTTGGAGCTAAATAATCGTATTTCCCGGTTTATCTGAAATTCCAAGAGGCCAAATGTTAATTTTTTCCTACCTTACAGTTACCTAAGAATCAAGGTGGGTTGGCATTACTTAACATACGTCACTACTCCTGGGAGGCCCAGCTGATGGTGGCCTTTTTAAGGTTTCATAAGCAGTATTTCTCTAAATCAAAGGAGTTAGAGACAGAGGAGGAAGATTTAACAAACTTACATTGTATATTACTTATCCAGCTCCTCCTTTAAGGGAGATAACTGATAATCCATATACTATGTGTATTTTGAGGTGTTGGAAAAAACTTATTAATTCTAAGAAGTTTCATAGGATTGGACCTCTGTTATTTTCTCTTCCCTACCACCAGTCTTTTTATCAAGCAAAATTATGCCAAGGGTTTCTTTGATGGGAATAGATGGGTATTTTTACTATATTCCATCTCGTGAAAGATGATATTCCCAGTTTTAAGGATCTGCAACATGCTTATAATTTATTACCCCAAGATAGATATAGGTATCTGCCAGCATGTGACTTTATTAAGACCTTCCCGCAGAAGTTGCTAGCAGAGGCCTTTGGCTCCTCCTTGGCGAATCTATTAAGTTCTGCTCTGGAGGGTTCTGTCTCTTTAAAACACATGATTTCCTATATATACACACAAGACCCTTTTGGCTTTGGAGGGGGGCCCGCTCCAAAAGGTAAAGAGCACGTGGGAGGCGGACCTGGGTATTCAGATTGCAGCTCTCACATGGAAATTCCATGTGAAACATCTGCACTCACCTACAAACTCTTTTATATGGAAAGAATTTGCCTGGAAATTGACTCTGTTTTTTTAGAACACCAGCTATTCAGCTAAAGTATGAGGTGGGGAGAGGGGATGCATGCTGGAGGGGATATGGTTCTTCACTTGCTACTCATGGACACATCTTTTGGACCTGTAACATTTTGGGACCTTTCTTAACAGATCTTCAGACACCATTGTTGTAGACTTTTATTGCTCAAATAAGCTTGGATGCTGAATTTTTTTTCTTTACTGTGTTTCCGGAAGCTGTCCAGGACTGCCTAACTCGCACTTTACTGCAAATCTGCCTGTTAGCAGCCAAAAAGATGGTCACTAAGCAGTGGCTTACGAGACTTCCCCCCTGTATTAAGGATTGGCAAGATATAATGGCAAGGGTTTATCATGTGGAAAGACTTACAGCCCTTGTCCAACAAAGCAAGGATCAATCTGAATCACTATGGAGGAGATGGGTTCTTACATGAGGAACTGTAGGCTGGGTGTTGTCCCATAGCCATGGGCTGGCTGGCTAAGGGAAGAGTATGAGAAAAACGGGAGGTACAGCCAATGACCCCAGTATGGCTCCTTCGTGCTTATGATATAGTCTCCTGTTCTGGCCTAGATCCAGATTGGTGGTAGAGAGGTTTTCCCTTGGTGGTAGAGAGGTTTTCCCTTTAAGTTCTATAGGCTATGAGTTTCTACAATTTGGCTGTGTCATAGGATAGCATGATATCTGTACCACTGTTAAAGTGTCTCAGTCTTAGTTTGTCTCTTAGTACTTAAATATCATCCTTGTAAAATCTGATTTATTTGCTCCCTTGTCTGTTTTGCATTGTATTACTCTGTTTTGTCTCTTTTTTGAATAAATAAAGAGTTATAAAAAAATGTAAACAATAAAACATAAGAAGGTGTGGGTCGTGCTGTTGTAATACACTGTAGAGGATGGCCATGTGGCCAAGTCAAGTGGCTTAACCACATCCACAATAGGTTATAGCAGCACAACCCTTGAGTATGTTATAGTGATGACAAAGTTGGACAACAGCTGGTAAAAAATATGAAAGGTATGTTTAAGTATGAAAGGAAAGTCTGTAATTGCTCTCTACCAAAGGCAGAAAGTATTGAGAGAGGAACTGGAACAAAGTACTGAAAGAGATTAATACTGAAGAGACTACTGAGTTTTCGTCTGCGTCAGCTGTATACCTAGAGTAATGAATTTGTTTGTGTTCTTAGGTTTGACTGTCAGATTAGGGCCCCAAAAAAAGTTCCTTATTATAAACTGTACTCTGATATTTTCACTGCACCTGACATGTTTAAACCAATAAACATGAGTGTCCGTCGTGGGCGTGGCTTCTCGCCACCTGCTGCAGTCAGCTTTTTTGTCAGCGTGGATTTTCTAGCATAATGATGCAGTTCTATTAACTAAGTCTGGTCTGGTGTTATTACTTGTGTTTTAATGGAATTAGTAGCTAAAATCTACCACAAACCAGACCTTTTGCTTTGACCATAACAAAAGACTGCTGATATCTGACTACTCTGCTAATTCACACTTTGAGGTTCTGGCCAGAACACGCTTCACCCAATTTCTGAGAAGCATCATCTTCTTTGCAAGTCTGCTTCTGTTATTGTGAGTTGCTAACATTTTGTTAGCAACTAGTTTTATATAATAAACTACTTATACTAACTGTTAAATGCAGTAGCTACTGACTTGTGTAATTTAAAAGTGTTGGTCTATACTCTCCTGGAGCTTTCCTGTTTGTTTTTATTGTCCATTTTAACCAATCGTTGTGCAAGATTTGACACCTATTTTATCATACTTATTTTAATTTAGGTTTGTTCTATTATTTAACATGGTAACATAGAATTTTACAGGCAGAAAAAAAGATCTACAGTCCATCATGTCTTCCCAGACTCTATACTGCCTGCTTGTATATCTATCCATATATCTATCATCTGTCTCTCTGTCTGTCCATCTCCCCATGTGTTCCTGACGCAGAACCCCACTGAGTGTAACATAAGGGTGTCTCATGGTTCTCAAAACCTACCCATCTTAGGCAATCTGATCTGTCTAAGTGCTGTCATATAGTACACTTGTTTCCCTCTCACAAGTTGTAGTCATGGGACAACTTACACAAGCAGCCCTGTTGGGCTCTATGCTTGTGGAGCCGTGTCTTGTCTGATGTTTGCTCTGCTGTTTTGATGCTAAGCCAGGTTCCCAATTTAAAATGTACTGATGGCTTTCATGTCATAGTTTCTCACCTCCAGGCATAAAGGCAGTGCCCAACTATCATTCTATGTGACTCTTCTTAAAAGATGTATTGTATGTCTCGGTGGTGGGTTTCAGCCTCCTTGCTCTATGTGGTAACCTTCTACCTGCTTTTTGTCTCCATGATTCCCCTATCATTACTACATCTTGCAGGGGATATCAAGAGTAATTCAGGCCCCTATACCCCTTTTCTGTTGTATCATGACCCTCCCTGGGCATCCAGGCTTGGCTTGAAAATAGTTTACCTAACTGTAATCTACCCTCTCAACTCCAAGAATTTGAAGCCTGGTTACTCTCTATCAAACCGACATTACTGGAGTAACCAAGATCTGGTTAAAGGCTTTCCACACCTCACTCAACCTGTTATTTAAGTGGTTTCAGTCTATGAAGACACGACAGGGTGGTTCTAAAAAAGGAGGTGGTGCTGTAATCTATTTTAAGGATGATCTATGTGTGTCGCCTGTTTCTAGTAGGACATCTGCTATCTCAGTCTGTGACAGGCTCCTGGCTGAACTTATTCTTTGCTCTTCTCTGATATAAATTATTAGATGTTCCTACCCCCCCAAAGGTAGGTATATGTGGATTATTACAGATTTTGAATGGTACTGGTTGCTGCATTCCTCAAAGAGACAGTGTCATGTTAGAAAACAGTACGAGATTGGATTATCAAAAATAGGGAGGACAGGATAAATGGTGTAGGTGTATTATTTGACTCTATTAATGATCACTAGCCAACCTAGTGTATCTGGTTTAGTAGGCACCCTCGATCTCTCCCAAGGGTACTAACCTTCCAAAACATTTCTAATTTTGAAACATTCAGTCTGCTTTCAGACCTCAGACCTGTTGACTGGCCCTACTTAGATGCCCTACCAGATGTTAACTTAGCCCCTGACTTTTTCAGTACCGCTACATCCTCAATTCAGCAGGATAAGCACTGCTGATAAAGAAATCAACAAGTCAGAGGTGACACCTGCTGAAACACAGACAAATTGTGGTCTGTCTATAAATCCTGTAATTCAATCTCATGCTGGCAAGAAAACAGGCAGCTGAAAAATCACTGCAAAAAGAAGGAAAAAAAACCTGAGGCAAACTACCTCAAAAATCAGTAGTCTTAGAGACTAAGCAACCCTTAAGAAATTCTGGACTGAGATCAACTCCCTAAGAAAACCTGGACCTAAACAACATAATTTTAAACTAGAAATTGAGACCAGAGTCTGAACTGATCCTAACTTTATCATAAAGGCATTTAATGCAAAATTCTCTAACTTGCCCTCTTATGATCTTATGACTCCAAGCTGCCTCCTAAGTAACCTGATTGCATACAATACTCCCTTGGCAATGACTATGACAGGCTCTGGCTCCCCCTTCTATTTCGAGGCCACATCTCCAGTATGATGGGAACAGATGAGGCTAGAACATGTGTGCTAGACCTTAAGAGGAATGGTTGAGAGGAAAGGGGAAGCTGTTTAACCAGGAGAGGCATACTAAGCCGAAGCTTGATTCCAGGTGCGACCTGGGAGCACAAGAAAGTAAAGTGACTTACTCAGGGTCACGCAGTATGCAAGTGGGGGCTGTCGGATTCAAACCCAGGTCTCCAGGTTTGCAGCTCAGAGCCTTAAACCACTACACCATACTGCCTCCTGGAACAGGTAGGGTAGCAAGGAGAGTGGCAGGGACTATACTATGAACATCGCTAGAATCAAGCACCTTGTTCTGTCCGGGGATCTGCCAGTGTTGATCCACACCTTTGTGACCTCACGTTAGGACTACTGCAACTCCCTTTACTGTGGGCTTCCGGGGGTTGATATCCACCGCTTGCAGCTAGTGCAGAATTCCACAGCCCGGTTGTTGATGGGGACTCCTCGATCTTCCCACATCACACCAGTGCTGCGGGAGCTGCACTGGCTGCCTGTTCAGTGGCGGATCATCTTCAAAGTTGGATTACTGATTTATAAAGCCCTACACGGACTGGGCCCTGACTACCTGAAAGAGCTTCTGGTTCCTTACCTCCCAGAGCGACAACTACGCTCGGCCAATGAGGGGTTGCTAGAGATTCCGAGGGTGTCTTTAAAATCTTCTGGGGCCCGGGCTTTTATGTTCATGGCACCAAACCTCTGGAATTCTCTACTCCGTTGGATTAGGGAGTGCATGACTGTGGGGGGGGGGCTTTAAACAAGCATTAAAAACGTATTTATGGAATGAGGCATATGGTGATGGTATTGAAGATAACAGATCATAATGGTTTGATGTTTTATAATGATGTATTACTGTTTTAAACGTTTTAATTGTGTACTGCGCCTTAATATTGGAAAGGCGCATTGAAAATAAAGTTGTTTTTTATTATTATTGTTATTATTATTATCTTTACTTGTAGTGATGGCGGATGCATCTGAGTGGAAAGGGGAGGTAGCAAACATGGTCACAAGGAAGCATTTTTTCCAGTGGACTCCAGCAATGGGGATTAGACTCTGGCTGGCCTATCTGTGGAGCTCCACAGGTTAATATTTTCTGGGATTTTATGAATACACTTATATACTACCACTACTACACTTTGAAGTCTGTGGAATATGTCAGATTAACAGATACTTCCTAAAGTAGTTGAAAGCACTTGGCTATGGCTCATGCCTCATAACACACTTGGGGGGCATGCTAATCCAGCAGAACTTGCTGTGTACTTATACCATTTGTTGAAACTCAGTTTCCATTTCCTACTGTTTAGAAACACTGCCCTACCAAGATCATTCGGGTCTTATTTTAACTCAACTTCCACACTTGTATCTCCGTCAGCTATACATGCCTCCTCACTTCTTTTGCAAATTAAGTAATTTCCTTATTTAATTATGCTCTGTAACCCCCAGGAATGGCTTTTCTTTGGTCATCTGCAAACCTATGTCCTCTTGCACTGTAGGGTCAACTTCTAGCCCCGATTCCATCCAACGCCTGACTCCCATCTAATCACAGTTTATAAAACAGGTTAGGAGAATTAAACAATTTGATTGATTACTTATTGAGCATTATGAGAGAATAATGCACTATAAGTAATAAGTACCAGCCAACATGACTAAGCACAGAATCTTGATTTAATCAGGATTAGTACTCACCGCATAATTCAGATTTTTTTCCATGGTAGCCAGTTTTTGTTATATCAATAAGGCCTTCGTTCAGCCTGCCCTGCCACATGCAACTCTTATCCCACCATGCCAAACAGAAACTTGTGACCCTTAATGTTAAAAATAACTTCCGACATTAGTAATTTTAATTTAACATGCTTACCGCCCGAGTTCTGTCTTGCAGTTGCTTCAATCTCTGACCCGCACAGCTCGCTCACTCGGATAGAGCGTGCGGGAGACTAGCAGGACTTTTGTGGATGCTGCTACCACAGATGGGAGTGCGCTGTCAATGAAACCATCTGACGAGCACAGTCTTGCCATGGCTTACATGTGGTTTTGCAAAACCGCATGTTCACGATCAGTGGCACTAGGGGGTGATTATAAATAGCCACCAATCATAAGTAAAGATAAAATAAGCCTAGGAAATTAAAAAAATATTATGAAGAACTTATAAATGGACCAACTGATCCCCAACTATTGTCAGTGTGTAGTACTGACTCACCCTTTCACGTGGCATGACACAGTATCTTACAAGCACTGCACATTAGAAATGTTTGAAAAGACACTATTTTTCTCTGTCAGGATTTCAAATGGGAGTCGGACGAGACATTAAACCGAGGTCCCATCTGCCTGGATTGGTGGTAGTTCAGGTGGATGTTAAAGATCCCATGGCACTTATCGAAAAGAGTAGGGGAATTTCCCCGGTGTCCTGGCCAAATTTCCCTCATTCACTAAAAATACTACCAACAGCTTAATCTGGTTCAAGGTCAGTTGCCATTCATCTGTATCCCCTTCCCCCGGGTCGTGCCTGAAAATAGGCAGGATTTGTCTAGTGCACTTACCCGGTCAACAAAAAAAAAAAAAACTAAACTAAATTAAATATGTTTCATCCAGATCACTTGCTAATTGCGTCACAAATTTTAAAATATCTTAAATGGCCACTGTCACTGTAAACTCTGATCCCCCCTTGCTCAGGAGGCAGAGGAGATTTTTATGACTCAGGCTGACTGTCTTTGACAATCTACCAAACACTCCAGATGCTGAGATCCCCGATAATGAAACCATTACGAGGATGTAGCAGCAAGAAACTACATATGCCGCTGACACTCATGCTGAAGAGGTTGGCTCAACACTTGAGCTACCAGGAGCAGGAGGGGGTCAGAGTACCTCACCACCTACTAGCAGAAGAGGAAGTGCACAGATAGAGCAGGATCAGCATGAGAGGAACACACTGAAGACAATGTCACGAGCTGCCTGCATGTTAAAGGACTAGCGCACCTCCAGAGGTAAAACTATTCATTTTCTCACTATTCCAGCAGCTGAACTGAACTGCCTGTTGTGTGAGTTCTACACAGGAGTCAAGAACAGCTCCAGAGCAGAATACTCTGTGAATTCTCTATGCAGCATCAGAGCTGGCCAGTACTGCCCCATTAGTCACCCATTACACACAGTCACAGACACTCAACTTAAAGAGCAGCAGATGCCTTCAGGATAACTGAAGCAAAACATAATATTTAGACACAGTTCAGTTTATTTTTCACATTAGTCCTGTATTTTTCCTCCTCATTATTTATTACCGAGACCATTGGCATAAAAACAGAATAATAACTGGTCAGCAGTTTCTCTCAATGTACTGACCAGGTTGATATTTTCCATAACAACCGGCTGGTTGTTATGACATTCATGAGCCATGCCAGTCAAACTATGCTGCTGCCTCATTGGCCAACATTCTGTATGTGGGCGGGGCCAAACAGTCTCACAAACTGCTGGAGAAAAATTGCTAGCCTGTTATTATAAAAAATAAAAGATGTGGAGGGTGTTTCACATGAGAATTTAATGCACACCCTCATTGTGGGATGTTTTGATAAACCCCTCGGGCTTTGTCCTCGTGGTTTATGTAGCATCCCACAACTCGGGTGCGCCTTAAATTCTCATATCAAACCCTTCCCCATCCATTATTCTCTATATCTGCTCTTGAAGAGTTCATCTATTCCTGTTGCCTTCTCTCCACCTGAGGTCATAATGCACAGCTTGTGACATCACAGGTACTCCCATGACAACAGATGGTGATGTGACATGAAGTAGGGTGTAAGCTATAGAAACAGATGGATTCTAACAGATAAAGGTCATGTATTTGTGCACATTTCCTCTGTAATAAAAGATGGGGAGGAGAAACCTATAGAATATATTTGGAATGCAAGCTGAATTGTATCTAATTATTATTTATTTATTTTATTTAGTTTTTGTTGACCGGGTAAGCGCACTAGACAAATCCTGCCTATTTTCAGGCACGACTCGGGGGAAGGGATACAGATGAATGGCAAGTGACCTTGAACCAGATTAAGCTGTTGGTGGTATTTTTATTATGCTTTTCAAAGTTTTCTTTGAGGCATCAGCAGCTCTTTAATGCTAATAAAGTTCTTATCTCTGTGCTGAAATGCTACAGGAAGAAGCAAAGGATGTAGCAAAACATCATCTGACCATCAGCAAAGCAGATCTGCCAAAAATGAGGCTTTCACAAGCTCTGTCTCCAGACACAACAACAGGACTGCAGCAGAAGGTGTGGACTGATATCCAGCTCATGATGTCCAGACGAGAACAGGAGGGACTGCATCAGCTGTAACCACCCAGCTTCAATATCCAAAGAGATAAAAATGGAGCACAGTACATCTCACTAGTGATCAATGAGCACATGAAAAATCAGGGTGACCTGATCAAACATGGAAAGGAAAACTAGTGAGGGTTTCTCTGGGCATGATCTGGTGACACACAGTGCCCCATGGCAAGTTTCATGAAATCTTTGAGCAAGCTGCATCAAGTCCATGGACTTGATTCTCAAAGATAGATGCAAGCTGTGCAAACAACAGCTTGTGCCCATCCTCAGTGCGCCAGAGTCCCTGTACCCGATTCCTGTATGGGATAGGTCCTGGCGCCAAACACCCAGAGGTTGCGGCAGCTGTTCCCTTGTGCCACACAAAAGGCACATGGGAGGAGTTTGGCAGAGGGTGCTGCAGGAGGGCATCCAAGTGACGTGAAGTGGCATGACCATTGGGCGGATGTAGAGACTGGACACCTGTCACAGCTCAGTACCTGGCACACACAGTACAACCTAGCAACAATGGCAGAGGAACAGCTTGTTGGTAGATGCTGGCTGGATCTGCTCTTGGTAAGCCACCCCCAGGTTGGTCGCCATCCGCTAATATGCTTGTCATGCACTAGTCTGGGCACTGTGCCCATGGACAGTCATGGTCCCACATTCTGGTACCACTGTTCAATCACTGCCCACTGGTCCAGGCCACCAACAAGCCAGTGCTCCAGGCTGGCACCATCTGTGGAAGTGTCGCAAGGGTAGTCGGACAGACCAGCTGTTGGCTGGTCTAAGCCATGGTGGGTCCAAGTGCCTTTTGGAATCACAATTAAGAGGCTGCCACTGCTTACATCAGATGCAGGCCCCCTCCCAACCTAGCCACCCCTGTCCATGGTGCAAACATGGCGCATGGCAGGTTTGGCACTGGGGGTCCCCAGTTTGCCGCAGCTGGTGCTGCAGAATTCAGAATTCCACAAAATTTGATGCAAGGTACCCCTTGCATCATTTCTGTTTGATGCAGGCACCTTGCACCAAATTTGGGGTTTTGAGAATCGGGCTCCAAGGCTTTGTATGTGCACCCAAAATACCTGACAACACTTTCTCAACACGGTACCGATACGGTATATGAAGGAGTCACCTGAGGCAGACTACCTCTTGCCCATGACAGCAAGGATCATCAAAGTGGCAAAACTTGCATCAGTCACTCTCTCCGAGCAACAGCGAGGCAGCTACTGTCAAGTGGTGGAATACTGGGAGATAAAAGTGGTCTATGGACACATGAACAAGGTGAAACTCTGAAGCTATTGGTCAGTGACCAAGGGAGGATAGGAAGAAATGGAGCGACATTCTCACTGGGGAAGAAAAAAACAGCACCTGAACAGAAGCCAACACTACTGAGCAGCCAGTGGGAACCAAACACTGAGTTACCATCCAGCAGCCAGCAGTGCCATCTGGTCCATCAGCCTTCCAAATTGCGTATTCAATGCCCCTATAACCTTCTTCATTGTTAGCAGGTGATTTTGTTATTTTGGCCACATCAGAAGTGAAACATGAGTTTATTAGCGTGTTATTTTTCCACCCCATTCTCAAGTTCTAAGACTACAGTATTTTTCTTGCATGCCAATTGAATTAATTAAATAAAATTAACGTATTTACAATTTTACTCATTTTGTGATACTGTTTATTCTCCTAACCAATTTTACAAGTGCAATAAGACACTCCGGGGGTGTGCATTATGCAGTAATAACACACTTCCAGGGGCAGCCGGCACTCGGTCTGTGGCTACGAGCCTAGCTATGTATCTGGGAGCGTGATTATCACACAGTAATGCACACCCTATCATGTCTTACTGCTTACATAACCCCCTCAACTTGCAACCTATTCTACTCCACTAGAAACAAAGGCAACACATTTAATTGTATAGCATAAAGTTTATCCTTCTCAAATAAAGAAGACATTTTACCAGATTTACCTAAATGTCTTTTTCTGTAGGTTCCAATGTTGTCACATGGAATTTATATACTGTTGGGTTACACATGCTCAGCAATTAGTGACCAACATGCTTCAAAACTGTGATATCTTCATACATAGAACCTTGACTCTTCCCCATTCCGTGGCAGTTGACTTTGACTCCTCAGTTCTAAATATTTCAGAGTCATATAGTAAATCGTCAGTGTCAGTGGCTCAGCAGGTAGCACACTTGCCTCTGAGGCCAGGAGATCAGAAGACTGTGGGTTCTATCCCTACACCAGGCACTTGGGATAAATCCCAATACTGACACTGTAATGCAGCATGAGGGGGATGCTGCACTCCTGAGGTGCCGTCTTTCAGATGAGACACTAAACAGAGGTCCCATCTGCCTGTTCAGGTGGATGCTAAAGATCCCATGGCACTTATTGAAAGAGAGTAGGGGAATTTTTTATTGAGAACTTAAAACACATGAAAACAAAAAGAATATTACTTCATACAGAAACATAATGAAATAAATCAGAAAACAAAAGGGAAGGAAAAAAATTATTACAGTATACAAAGGAACATTTTACAAGAAAACCCCATTCCATTCCCATCAAAAAAGAGCATAGAAAATTGATTAACAACCAAACAAACCATACAATAGGTATATAAGTGAATACATAAACAATGTAAAGAAAAAAACAAAACCAAAGAAAGATAAGTCAAAACTATATCTTACTCCTAAGAGTAAAGTTAGTCAGATATAACTCTGTCTCCCCATCCCCCCCCACTTCCTCTCTTTGTGTTTACGAATAAAGTCATCACAAAATAACAGAAGACAACATTATAATAAGGAAACCAATGATTATAGACACATTCCAGTATGTGTCCCTTCGCCATACTAATGGAGTAGAACACCTGCAAGGGAAAAACAAGCAGAAATATATTGTGTCATACAAAGGCATAAAAAACCTAGCCCATATATGAGCAGTACATCATTTAAATTCTACTAAAACTAAAAAACTACTCATGCCATACATCCCCCTCCTTCAAAAAGCTTATATAAAAGGAGTACCAGAATCAACCGGTATCCGACCAAGACATATGTCTCCACCATAACTTATAAAGCTCAGGAGAGGCTGTATTGTGTTCATAATCCCTCCATCTAAAGATCTCTTTCTGAACTACAGAGAACACGTGAGCACTAGATACTAATTGCTGTCATAACATCAATTCACAACGTGTTTGCCATAATTGGAACTTAACATATCCCATAAATAATAGTAGCATTCCAGTATCAAACTGAACAAACGCACCAGGAAAAATATTTCTAACTCACACATCAGGATCCACCACCTGAAAAGGCCCGGAGGCCCAATACTGATGAAAATGGAACCAAAATTGTACAGCATAAGGACAGTCTATAAACAAATGTTGCATAGTCTCAGTTGTCCCAGAACAAGTATTAATTCTAGGATATGTTTGTTCCACTACACCTTTATGCGTCATATTCCCTTTGACCTCTAATTTTTGATGAGTACAAAGCCATACAAAATCCCACATAAAGACTGGGATCCAAGAACAACGTAGAAACCCCGTCATATACTGTATTTCAACTGAGGGGAGTACCATAAACCAAGGGTCCTCATGAAACCAGGTTGTCAGTAACCATTCATACACCATTTTCCGAGAACCAATGGTTAAGTAATGATAAGGCTGTTCCCATAATTTAATTTTACCTACCACATCCTTCCAATAATGTGCCAAAAAGGACATTTTCACTTGTTTAGATAGATAGCCTAGAAGGGCCCATTGTGTTAGCAGGGGTCCAAATTCATCCAGTACCCATGGGCTCCAAATTCTTAATTTATTATGAATCAACGGGACAACATTATGAAAAAGAAAGGTAACGTGGAAAAAAATTATCGGATTAATCATTCCTAGGCCCCCCCGGGTTATAGGTAAATAGGTAATACCTCTCTTGATAGGATTTAAATGACTCCCTCAGAGACACTGGAAAAAAACACTATAAACAGAGGTTTCCAGTGCTTTCGGAATGGGGAAAACTGCCGATAAAAATAAAAACAATGGCAACAAGTGTGATTTTATCATTATATCCTTTTGCATTTGGACACATGCCAGGTATTCCACTTCGTTACCAACCCTTGTGCAGCACAAAGTTTCTCTTCCCACTTATAAAACTGGGGGTTAGGATTACCAAAAAAGATGCCCAAAATTCTAATATAAGAGGTAACTACTGGGAAGTGCCATATCGAAGTCCATACTGCACCCTCACAACCTATGGGTAAAATACTACATTTCTGGTAGTTAATAATAGAACCAGTTACTTCCAAGAACTGTCTCAGTTCTCCCTGGGCCAAAATTGCTGACATTCTATCTGCTAATAATAGACAAAGATCATCTGCATAAGCAACTGTTTTTATCTGTGGGTCTACACTACTCACAGAGAGACCCATAATATCATCCTGTTTATGCAATCTATATAGCAGGGGATCCAGAGATAATATATATAAGAGAGGGCTCAGAGGATATCCCTGCCACACCCCTCTACCAACTAAAATCTTACCCCCTATCCATCCATTCATACTAGGTAATAAACTAATGCTATTATAGCAAATTTTTAACCAAGAAATAAACTTTCCCGGAAACCCGTAACTGGAGAGAACTGCCCACATATAGGTATATTCAACCGTATCAAAAGCCTTGGATTGATCTAGACTAACCAAATGCCCTAATAATTCCTGGGTAGTACCTTTGTTCAAAATTTCTCTAATAAGAATTAGAGCATCTTGTATCTTCAGCGAGGGTACCCCACTAAACTGTGTGGGGTGAATTATAACATCCAGTGCAGTCACCAATCTGTTCCCTATTATCTTCATCAGAATTTTACTATCAGTGTTTAACAAGGTGATAGGTCACCAGTTCTTTAAATCTTCCTTATTCCTGTCCTTAAATAATAGAACTAGAACTCCTTCATACATACTAATTGGTAAACTTCCTGTAAGGAGAGCATTATTCAATACCACCACTAACTCGTCCCCTAGTACTTCCCAAATTACTTTATAGATGGCACGTGATAAGCCATCAGACCCTGGGGATGTCCCTTTAGAAAGGGACTAAATAACCTGCTTATGTTCTACACCAGAAATAGATGTAACTAAACTATGCCCACATTCCTCCGAAATATGAGAGAGGTCACAGCCCTTTAACCAAGAGGTCATTACATCCTCTGGTAAATTAGCACTGGTGAAAACATTCATAAAATACCTACCAATTTCAGTCAATATGGCAGAGTTATCTGTTATTAAAGTACCATTAGGTAATCGTAAGGTATCCATAATTCTCTGCTCCCGAACCTGGGCCAGGGTATCAAAAGGAATGGTATTAGATTTTTTTCCCAAAAACCCGATACCGTTGTTGTTTGACCACCCCTGCATCATTTCTTTTTGTAAGACTGTTAATCTATTTTTAAGAATCTTAATAGCGCCAATATCCCCAGTGCCAGTCTCATAGTGTTGAGCAACTAGAACCCTCAGTTGTGCCCTTAAATTCCACAAGGTATGCCCTTTAAAGGAGCCATTCAGTCTCCCTACAGACTGAAAATAAAACCGAAAATCACGTTTAGAATCCTCCCACCATTGATTTTTATCATCATAAAGAAAAAAACACAGATTTCCATGCTTCCATAACATGTTGAAACCCTTCCTGTACCATAGGTAAATCTAATAAAGAAATATTTAGCTTCCAGAACCCTGGACCCCTTCTTTGTTCAGGTATATTCCATATGATTAAAACCAACTTTCGATGATCAGAAGTTGCTACATGAGTACTACGGCCTTTGAATACAAAAGCAGGCTGAAATAAAAATAATCAATCCGTGATGTATGAGGACCACAGGCATATGTGTAGGGCCCTTGCACCACCATACCCAACTCGTCAATGGGACCATCAAAATAACCTTAATAAACAGGAGACATCACAATATTGTTTTTCCCCAACACATTACTTCCAATCTGCGGGAAGGTACAATTGAAAACCCCCCAAAAAATGACCGGCATACTTGTAAATAAAAAAGGTTGTATAGTATGAAAAAGCCTTACCCTGTTATACTTTAATTGGGGTGCATAAATGTTCACTAGCCTTATGGGTAAATTCTTCCATACAATGTCTAACAATAAGACCCGCCCTTCCAAAATTTTTAAATGCCGAATTATTTTAAACGGGGGGAAAAAAAATCCCAACCCCAGAACACTGCTCCGACCCCTGAGACCAATAACTATCCCTCCCAACCAACCTCCAGAGGCTGCCTCCAGAAGACATGGGGAATGCAAACGAATGACCTGAAAAAAAACACAATCCAACTCAGATCTTAAAAAAAGCCCATATGTAGCAAGTCTTTTAAATTCAGACTGGATGCTATTCACATTCAATGATGCAATTTGAAACTGATACCGAGAAGTAGTCATAAAAATCTAAACCCAGGGACGGATGTACTTCACTTTACTTTGCTAGAGGCTCTAGTAACCCTGCCACTAGCTTTAGGCCCTGGAGTACCAACCAACAATCCACCAGGATCCAACAAATCTCCACCCAGAGGCTGACTCCCTTCCACTATAGCATTTTCTGTGTCCTGATCAGAGGAGACATCCCTTAAAACCTCATAATTATTTATATCCTCCATGGGTTCTGTTTCTCTTGGGATGAACCACTACAAATTCTTGGGAACTAGGTAAAGGATCTACTAGAAGGAGAGGCCCATCTATACCTATCTGGGAAGTGGACTGAGCTAAAAAAAAAACAAGCAAGGAATCTGATGAAATGGGGGGTGCCATCTCCAGGTACCTGCTGCATTTGTCTACTACCAGGGGTTTTCAGCCCAGGAAAGACTGTAGGGGAGATAGCTTCTTTAATATAATAATCTTGGACCCCAAAATCTGCATTTTCTGTATTTCTGGCCGCCCAAGGACAGTCAGTAAAAATGTGACCTACCTCATCGCAAAGATTACATTTAGGGTCTTGGAAACAATGTGCACTGACATGACCCAATTCCCCACAATAAGTACATTTCAACACCTCACATGTTGTGCTAATGTGCCTGGTAGACCCACATTTAAAACACATCCTAGGTTGCCCAGGGTAAAACAAAAAACCTTTATCACGATCTATGAAAAAACAGTTAGGCAAATGGATAACATCCTGATCAGTTTGGTGTAACTTAATTTTAAACTTCCAACCCCCAGTCCAAAATCCTTCATCATCCATAATGGGGGAAGGATTCCTCTGAATAGTACACTGTTTTTCCAGCCAGTATACTACGTCAGTTATATTTATCCCTTCATTACGAAAAAGAATAGTAATAACCCGAAAAGGCTGTTTAGTTAAGGGTATTACAATAAAGTCTACCCATAGTGGGTTGGTTTTTAAATTAGAAAATCTACACCAGAATTTTTCCAGCAAAGCCGGAGTCTGGAAACTAATGTCAGAAGTACTTTCTCCTGGTGCATGAATCAAATCATAGACCTCTGAAGGGGAAAAACTCAAAGACTGTTTAAGTAAAACTTTCCCCACATGAAAGTGATCTGGTGCCAGCTCCTTATGACCCACGTATCGTAATCACACTGCATTCCTACATTTTGCTAGATCAATGGTTTTATGAAAGTGACTCGCATAGGTTGGGAGTGGGTCCTGTATCCGAAACTGTCCTTCCATCTGGAGAAGAAACCCCCTGTTCAGGTTGTGGAAGTTCCATTTCTACCCCTTCCCCTTGCTGCAGCGTCGAGTCCCCTGTGCAAACAGTACCTGAAAGGACTAGAGACTGTCCTGAAGCCAAAATGGGAGAAACTGATGAATTTGCTGCTGCAACTGGTAAACAAACTGGGTCTGGTTGCCATACTGCACTGGAAGGGGGCGTCCATCCTGCTGAAAGGAACGCTTTCTCCGGCGACCAAATGACATCATCTCCCTCACTCCAGTCGCATCGTGGGGGCCTTTCTTCCTGACCAGGAAGTAGAGTGACAGGCTCTGCAGAAGCCAGAACCTTCGTAGGACCCAAAGAGGTGTCTGACATAGGGGAAACTGCTGAACGTTTTCTTTTTCAGTCTTCCTCGCGCTGTACCAGCGCAGTATCAAGTTGCTGATTGAGTCTCCCTAATTCTTCCTCAATACACTGTTTTTTTGTTCCAAATTAAGCATTTCTCCGTGATTCATACTAGTAATATCTTCGCGGGCAATAAGCTGGCCACCCCTCGGGTGCTCTCCAGCAGCTGCTTCTGTATTCCCGGATACCTCTGCTGATACATCCATACTTATCAGTTCCACCGAATCTCCATCTGGAACAGCAGCCATCTTGGAGTCACCAGCAAAAGGGTCCCCTCCGCTCACAGGAAGCAGAGTAGGGGAATTTCCCCGGTGTCCTACCCAAATTTCCCTCGTTCACTAAAATACCAAACAGCTTAATCTGGTGCAGTTTCAGTTGGTTACCATCTGTATCCCCCACCCGTCGCCCTGAAAAGGGACTTCTAGTCTCTAGTCTCAGTGGGTTTACTGGGTCAACAAAATTCAATAAATAAATAAAACAAAACCAACATTAACTTATACATTCCTTGAGAAATCAACTGAAATCACAGGCCTACCTTGGAGATGTCTGGAAGCACCGGACCCTCAGTTATTTTCTGTGCCTCAGTGAAAGAGTCTGCATCAAACAGTATGTGACTTTTTTTCTTTGAACTCTTTTCTCCTCCTGGTCACCGCTTGGCCTGGGCTCCATCAGTCTCTCCGCCTTTATCCCATACTGCCTGGGATCCTCTCTTACTGGTCTTGTTCCTTTAACCCACCTGCATCTCACCTGTGTGCGATTCCCCTGGGGCCTTCAGCACCACAGCGTACATACCTCTCATCAAGTGCCATCACGAGCAGAGGTAAAGGAGGGAGGCAATCAGGTCCCGAAGAGCAGGATCTGGCGTCTGATGTGGTAGGGGGGGAGAGACGTCTTCCTCTCAGCTAGTGGGGTTTTCCTGGCTTTCCTAGGTCCCCCCCCCCCGAGGCTCATGTGTACAATAACATCCAGCATGGGACAGGTGTGCTCCCGCACCCGTCTCACAGATGTCTGCTGTTGTTTCCACCCTTTCCCAACGTGATCCTGACTTGTGGACACCCAGTCACCACTGGGGCTCACTAGAGGCTGGGAACCACAGTGCACCCTCCTCAGGAGAAGAGAGCAGTTCTCCAGACACTCAATCCTTTCCTCCCCGGCCAATCCCCAGAAACCCAAAGTCACTCCTGACCCCGGGTCACAGGAGTAGTAAGAGGTAAGGCAGTAGGTGCCTCAGCCCTCTACACCACTGAGCCAGCTAACTAGTATGTGACTGATGTTAACTTCATCATTCAAAGCTTCTGCAAGGGAAACTCCCATAAATGACCTAATTTCAGAGAATCTCTGACTATATAAACAATGCACTTATGAACTCTGGGCTATAAGCAAAAAAAGGCTCCCAGCCGTACATGTCATGATATGTGGCACATAGGGTTGGGATACCCACATCCTGGGTGTCCAATAAACACCGACAGATGCACTAATATCAGGCTTCCAATGTGCAACCCTGACAAGAGCCATCTGCACCAGATCGCGCGCGACTGTGCAGTTGGTTCAGAAGCGGGGGGCAGGGTGGGCGTGCTTGTGTTGGGCCAGCAAGCATAGCATGCAGAATGCCAGATATGCTTTTCGGGGCCATTGTTGGGGGGTATTCTATTATGCCAACAAGAGGGCTGCCATAGGAGGTATGCACCCCATGACTGGCACCCAGATGCCCACATGGCACCCCAGAGCCTCAGACCCCAGCCCTCCTCCATGCCATGGAAAGCTGAGGAGGAGGATGATGGCTCTGGGGTACTGTTGGTGGGACCTGGAGAAAAAACTAGTAGGCCACAGAGGACACAGCATTCATTAGGTCAGCTGCCATGTCCCATTATCACCTGCTCCTGCTGAGCTGGGGAATCTAATGTGGCGCTAGTCAGGGCTTCCGATGGAAAACCTATGGTCCAGTGCAGGTCCATTCCCCCAACTGGTCCAGCTTCATATGCAGACCTACATGGCTGCACATTGGGACAGCTGAGGGTCATGCATCCCAACCCTGCACATCTGGCGGGGGCCAGGAACACAGTGCACAGATGTGCAGCCTGGTACCCACCCATATTGGTGCATATTGGGCCCATTAGTGCATAGAGCCCTCTATGTCAGAAGCAATACCATAAAATTAAACTGACAGAAAATAACTGCATTCAGTTAACATACTCTAGGGTGAGTCCCACTGCCAACACTGAAACTAACACAAAAAGAAATGATGGTATGTCAGACAAAATTATTTTTTTCTATATCACTCCACACTGTGACTGGGCATCTTTTACTACTGGGATTTAACAAACAGTACCCACCAAATGTATTCAGGAAGGAGAGGATATTCTTTCAGTTTGAGTCCTCTCAGCTGTTTGAAGCACCTTTCCTCCAAAAGCTGCCTAAGCAGAACTCTTTAAGTGTCCAATCTGTAATGTTTTGTGAAAGTGTGCAAGAAAGATGGAGCACCTGTCTTGCAAAAGTCAGCCACTGACATCTCTGTCCTTTCTGCCCAGGAGACTGCCACAGCTGTGATCAACTGCACTTTGATCATAGCTGGCAGGTGCAATTTTGTCACCACTTAGACCTTTGCTATGCAGGTTCTGACTCATCTAGGACACCTTGCATGCTTTCTGGCATTTTACAGATGTGCCAAACAGTACAAAAACACTAATTTCCAAAAAAACTGATTTTGTATATGGTGTGCCTTAAAGGAGCACTGTGCTGAACCTGTAAGTCATTGTTCCCTGTAAAAGCCAATTTTTAAATATTGGCTTAAATTCTGTAATTGTTAAATCTCTGCATGCTTTCTGGCTAACCTAGTAGGCATTTCTGATTCACACACAAGTGTTAAGCACCATTTTAGAACTCTGTAATGTAGTTTATGTCCCGTGCTCAACTGTTGCATTGTTGGCACAATGCATCCATGTTCTATTAAAGAACTCTGTGGCTGAGTGGGACATAAAGTGGTCATACAGTTCCAAAAGGGCATTTAACATCAACGTGCAATTCAGAAATGCCCTCTGTATTCTCTAAAAGGCCTGTATAGAGGGAACAATAACAAACTGCCATCCACCCTTCAGACTCAAGTCAGATAGACGCTGAGCACCCTATTATTACCTACGCTGCGCTGTCATACCGATAGATACCGATAGAATCCTCTGCAGAGAGCCAGCACACCTGGGCACCCTTGATTGGTGCTGCACTGCCATAGGGGATTATGATTGGTATGCCTGCTTGCCTGCTTTGCTCTGATTGGGGCACCTTCTCTATAGCCTGTTACAGTGTTCCCTTCTTAATTCTGACTTCTCAGCTCTCGCTCTGACCTGAAATTTTCTCCCACCCCCACCACCCCCCTCTCCCAGACCTCCTTTAAATACATTCATGATCCGCCTCCTATATCATATTACTGCTTCATTGGCCTAGTTTCGACTGCTGCCAACCTATGATTGCTGTCTGAGTGTGGCCAATAAGACTGCCCTGTGTGAATATCTCTTGAGCCCCGCCACTAGCTAAGCTGCTCCTGCTCTCCTTGTTTCCCTTTCTGCTGTATTTTCTCATCTAGGTTTCTCATCTAGGTTTTAAGTGAGTATCCAGATGGGCAAATTACTTGCCTAGAAAATATTGCACTAATACAAATCACGAGACCACTCAATCTGGGACCATGGCTCTCCTTATTGTGTTTTTATTGCTCCTAAGGTGCAGAGTTCTCAGCAATACAGTGCAATTCGAAGTACCTCAATGCAATTCAGTTCTCCAATGTACCTTATCAATACCTAATGTTATGACGGTCTACTGTGCAGACACTATGTCATTCTCCTCTCCCCTTTTAGCCTATTCCCCACGGTTAGCCTACACCCCCTTGCTACTGTCCTCACCTATGTCTATTCAAGCATTTACATTGATCACGATAAACTGTCATTACAGTGGTGCCGCCTCTTGCGCAGCACGATATGGGTTACTCCGAAGAAATAAAAAAGCAGTCTCCATTCTTATAAGCTCCTTAAAGAAAGTTATACTTCTGCTTCTTCTCTGCTCAGGAAATGTGGAGCTCAACCCTGGCCCCCCCCTACAACTTACCTCGCCTATCGATTTTGCTGAGGCTACAGATCTCAAAATGATGATGGTCAGCATTTTAAGCCTGCCTAAAAAACTTGTACAGCTGCAAGCCTGGGCTGCACACGTTAACCCTGACCTTATCATAATTACTGAGTCGTGGTTAAAAAAGACGAACACTGATCAACAAATATCACTGCAGGGCTACAATTTATTTAGAGCAGATAGAAGTCTAGAGGCGGGGTGTGGTTATCTCACAAATCTAAGTACTTGGTCACCAATATTAGTTGCAAATCTCTAGCCAAGAATTTGAGTTAGTTTCGCTGAGCCTTCATCTCCCTCCTCGGAATGTATCACTATCCTAGGTGGCTATAGACCCCGTCTGGTGGTGACGAAGTCCTTAATCTTTTGAAATCCATGTTCGTAGATGCAAAAACTGAAACAATATTTCTAGGAGATCTAAATATGGACTGGCTGTCACCTAAATCACACGGCCTCAAATCCCTTTGTGACGAGCCAGGTCTTGGGCAATTAGTCAGTGAACCCACTAGGAACAACACTCCAAATACTGCCAACAGTTCCATTCTAGATGTGGTACTAACCACCCATCCACACAAAATATCTCATTCAGCAGTGTTTCTAGCGACATGACGATCATGGAATTGTTGCTTGCATAAGATCTCAAATTAAGGCCGGCGGAACCCATCTTTATAACAAAAGATCCTTTCGCAAATTCAGTGCAGTAAACTTCCTATCTCACCTGAGCATGATCAGATGGCAAGATCTCTACCTAGCCAAAGATGTCAACAAGGCAGCTTACATCCTTAATGACAAACTCACTACAATAATAAATAAGCATGCCCTTTCATCAAAGTAAAGTGCGGAACAATTCCAACCCCTGGTTCACCTCGATCTCAAGGCAGCCCTTATAGCTCGAGATAAGCTCTGGGCTAAAGCTAGACATTCCAAAGAATTCGGATTGGCAGTTCTTTAGAACAGCCAGGAATAACTGTGTGAAAAACTTCGCTCTGCTAAAAGCTAACTATTATATTTCTGCTCTTGAACAAGCTAAGGTAACCCTCATAAAATATGGAAGACTATCAAAGCTATAGAAGAATGACCATGGCCCCTCTGTCCCAACAAAGATAGTTGCAAGTGGCAAGATTGTGGAAAACAAGTCCCTAATCCTGGAGGAACTTAACTCCACTTTGCCACAGCTGGATTAGCTTTGACTCGTCACCTTATGCTGGTGCTGCGGTGAGCCAGCATACCCCTCCCCATCTGTCCTGCACAGCCCCTTCCAACTCGCGAGATAACTTATAAAGAAGTAGAAGATTCTCTTCTTAACTTAAGACACCAAAAGCGTAGGGGACGATGGCTTGGAACCCTTTTTCCTAAGGTCAGGCTACCCATCTCATTGCCCCAATTCTCCACATCTTCAATCTTTCCATTACATCTGCTACTGTGCCGTCCTGCTGGAAATTAGCACATATCCTCCCTCTATTTAAATCTGGTGACCCATGCGATGTAAACAACTATAGACCTATCTCCATATTGCCTATCCTTTCTAAAGTTCTCGAAAAACTGATCCATATTCAGTTAAAATCTCATTTGGAAACCTTCTCTCTCATTAACCCAGCTCAATCCGGCTTCCGGGCTAATCACAGCACAATCACTGCACTAGCAAAAGTAACCAATGATTGGATCTCTGCTATAGATGCTAAGAAGGTAACTGGTGCAGTCTTTTTGGACATCAGCAAAGCTTTTGATACTGTTGATCACAAACTATTTAGTCAATTGCCTTGCAAAGTTGGGTGCCACACCATACCACCAGTGGTTCTCTAGCTACCTAACTGGAAGATTCCAAAAGTAAAGGCGAAGGCTTTTTCTGCTGCCTTGCCAGTTGCAAGAGGAGTCCCCCAAGGATCCATCTTAGGCCCTATCTTGTTTTCTTTGTATATTAATGACTTAGATGCTAACATATCTATGTCCAATCTGCACTTTTTTGCAGATGATACTGTGTCGTATACTTCTGGCTCATCGTTATCTGAAGTCAAGGGAGTGCTTCAAGCGGACTTCGCACAACTTGAGCATAATCTAATAAAGGCAAAGCTTCTGCTCAATGCTAAGAAGACTAAAGCGATGATATTCTCCTGCAGTGCTGGCACAGGCCCCCCCAATACCCTTGCCCAAGACTTCATTGTCACCATGCTAAACGAGCCTCTGGAAGTTGTAACCAAATTTAAATATCTGGGTATCTGGATCAACAATAAATTATCTTTCAATGACCACGTCGAAGATGTCTCTAGAAGGCTAAAAGCAAGGTTAGGTTTCTTCTACAGAAATAGGCCCCTTTTCCCCCTTGAAACTCGAAATAAGCTTGTACAGGCCACTTTTCTCCCCCTACTTGACTATGGCGATGTACTCTATTCCTCCACCACTCTTGCAAATCTAAGTAAACTGGACATCCTTTATCACCGTGCGTTACGGTTCATTACCAACTCCCCTTACTGTTCACACCACTGTGACTTATATGCAGCTGTTGGTTGGACATCCCTTACTACTAGACGCCTGCTCCATGCTGGGCTATGGACTCTTAAACTGCTCCTGCAGAAATTGCCAAGCTATCTCTCTTCTCTTATTAGTATATCACATAGTGCATACTTGTTAAGAAAATCTGACTTTATTATGCTTGACATACCAAGGACGCGGACTTCCTTTGGTAAACGTGCTATGCATATGCCCTTCCCTCCATTTGGAACCAATTACAAACCATACTGAAACTAACTAGCACAGTTTCAATAAACTTCTACAAATCGCTAAGTTCAGCCAAAATAAAGACACCTGTAACTGTCATTAAGTCTCTTCCTTCCCCAAGTGTGCCATATTTATCCACTGGTAAGGTATAATTGATTTGTCATATTAACTGCTTTCCCTTCCCCTTCTACTCCTGGCTTTATCTATGCTTACGCTCCATTGCTACTCTATCAAATCACTCCTCCCCCATTTCAGTTGTAGTCTGTTGTTTGTTCTAGCTGCCAAAATATATGTATTGCACACACCAGTCATCATGTTTCATTTATCAGTATGCAATCTGTAAGTCGCTTCCCTGTCTCATATCAATATTTACCACCTGTGGTCACCCTGTGTGGTACCCTTGTATGTATATCCAGCCTGTATCATGTAACGTGCATTTCATGTATATACTGTTATTACCTATCTGTGTTTGTACTTTTAAGTGTTTATGTCACAGGACCTCCTTGTGAATGAGCTTGCTCAATGGAGTTTTCCTGCAATAAACTTGAACTTGAAACTGAAACCAGTACAGTCCCCGCCACTTATAGCGCCCTTGCTGTAACCAGGCAATCGGTTTTTCTGGGCAAATTCTATTTTCCACTTGCCACATACATAGGTTTCAATAATAAAAATGCTGGTTATAACGATCTATGTCTGCCTTCTATTACGGGCAGATTAGCTGCTACTTTACTGTAATTAGTGTCAGTGAGCACAATCGATTCAAATGCCGAATTGTGAAATAACATTAACTAGCAGCTAATCTGCCGTAATAGGACGGCATAACCCTAACTAACTGATAAGTGGTCCTAGTTGCAGTACGATCTTAACTGTGAACAGAAGGAAGGGTGGCTCTCGTGGTATGCGAGTCCTCTAAAAAAAACAGATCATGCTGCAACTAAATCCACTGCTGAACTACTGTATCTGCACTCCGAGGGTCACTAGGTTGCTATTCATTTGAAAACATAGTGGGAATAAGTCTCTTAGTGCCTAATTGAGGCTTTAATGTTTAACCCATGGCTTTAATCTATTTTTTGTTTTTTGCCATGTTTGCACCAGAGTCGCCAGCTGGCATACAGCTGGTATACAGTACTCACAGGAGCCGTCGACAGAAGGAAGGAATCGGGGGGAGGTGTTGTGCTGTTTTATGCAGGTACACGATCTTTGATGATTATGATTACGATTATACAGCCCATACAGGACGTAGAAGCTTGGTAACCACTACCAGTGTGTTTATTTTTTTTTTTAAAAACAATCTTTGGTTACAGTGCCCACTCCAGATAATGGACAAAATCTGCTTGCACAGATGTGCCCGTTATAAGCGGCTTGCACTGTACCTGAAAAACAGCTGCTCCTGGGGGAAATAGTTTACAGGTTCAGCACAGTTCTCCTTTAAAGGGAAAGTCCCCTCAACCGATTTTCTGTATATCTGATAGCCTGTAGGCATGAACAATGATTCCCTGTCTTATAACTCCCCTAATTTCATCCTAATTAAAAATTTTTATTAAGTTGCTTCACTGTTCTGCCTTGGTGTGAAAACCTGTTTCGCTCCATTGTAAAGGTCATAGCCCCATTCATGCAAGGCATCATGGGAGTTGATGATACACACGTGCACAAGCCAGCAGAAGTCTGCTGCATGTCTTCTGAAGCCCCTCTATTCTTGTCTTTATGGTGGCCATCAAACTTTTCAGGATAAGTTCCCTACTGTTTTCTGTTGTTTATCGTGTGCCTGAGGTGGAAAAATGCAGCTGGAAGGATGCTGGTGTTTGTGACATTTTGTTATTCAACTGATTCCTTGGAATGGGCAGACTGGATGGGCCAAGCAGTCCTTATCTGCTGTCAAATTCTATGTTTCTATGGTTATGTGCTACCGTTCCAGTCACAGGTATGTTCAGATTATTTCCAAATATTTTGCTATATATTTAGAGATTCTCACTGATGGCTCACAGTGGTAATGCAGGCAGGCAAGGAATTTCTCTAGTGATATCACAGAAATGTCAGGGAATATTTGGCTATGTCTTCAGCTGCAACTGTAGGAGTACTCTGTTTGCTCACTGAGCTTTAAGTCCCATCGATATCACTGTGCTTGTCTCCTGCTGGCAAACAAACTTTGCTCAGCAAGTGACCTGCTTTTTTTGTGGCTACATTTCTGAGTGGGAATAAAATGCCTTAGAGGATGTTTGTGACATCATACTTTTGCTTTATCATTAGTTGTGATCTACAAGTTTTTGGTTTGCTCACTAAGCTTGCAGACCCTTTGTTCTTGACTCTTACTGGCAAACAAACCTCTCAGCAAATGACCTGCTTTGCTGGTAGAATGTCTGTGCTTGTAGAGTTTTTTTTCTGTTTTGCCTAATTTATGTTACAGGTTCTTATTCTTATTTGTCAGACTGAGCATGCAGACCCTATGTTCCCATTGTTCTTTTCCTTTGCTATCTAACAAACAGGGTGTGGCAACACCTAAAGGAAATGTTTTTCAGGAGTTTTTGCTTTGCAGTTCTACTTCAGCTTTGGCAGAACAGCTGAATCCCACTAAAAGATTTATTTATTTATTTCAGTTTGGGATTAATACATTTGAGTCAAGGACTCGTTTTCAAAGGTTCCACGTCAGTGTTTAACAAACATTACAAAAATACAAGGTTTACAGAGGGAAAAAAAAAAAGGAAAAAACATTGAAGCATATACACAGGCAGTAATAGTAAAATTAGAACTTATACACATCAAATTAGTAAATATTAACAGATAGGCTGATTAGATAAGGGGGTTTGGGGGGATCAGCCGAAGGTGGCATAGTCTGAGGTGGGAGAGAGGTGGAGCTTTCAACCAAGTGGGGCCATCGTCAGGTAATTGGGGGTAGAGGAGTGGGTTAAGAAAAGAAGTGGTATATAGCAGAAAGATGTAGAGGAGGGGTAGGTAAATGGAAATCTGGGGGCGAAGTACTATCACATTAGCACAGGCAGGTACAATTCATTTTACAGCCAAGGAGAGATTTGAGCCCAGCTTTGAAGGTACTAATCTTGGTAGTATCGGTGAGGACAGCAGGTAGTTCATTGGTAGTACATTCAAAGATGAACACTATGTGAACATTCCTCTGATCACAGGGTATTAAGGAACTGGTATAGCAAAGCAAAACGCCACACATATCAGAGGGTAATTCTAACCATTTTCTGAAGTGCATGGCACTAGACTGCTAAGCATTTTTGTATTTGTTTTCAGGTTTACACATTTAAAACAATATATAGTGTATAGTGGAGTGTTGTTTTGTATAGAATCCAATCCCTTCCAAAATGCTGTTCTACCACAGTTCCAAGGTCATGGGACGTGATTCTACCCTACTGTGGTAGAACAGCATTCTAGAACCTCTAGAGACTGCATGAGTCAGTTTCATTTTGAAAGCAAAAGAATTCACAAAACACATGTTTCACACAGTACTATACACTATAAAAAATACAGGATGAGCAACTCTATGCAGAACCGGTGTGTTTTGCCACCTTGGGGTTCTGATTCCCATGGACCTCAAGAGCGAAGAGGGAATCAGAACCCCTCTGTGGCAGAACACACTGGTTCTGTGTAGTTGCCCATCCAGTATTCTCTATCTCTTAACCATTTTTTTAATTTTGCTACTCAATCTGTGCCATGTGCTATGCATTTTTTCAGTTGATTAGCACTATGAAGTGCAAAACTCCTGATCGATTTTTTCACCTTTTTCATACCCTGAGATCCGTTGTCCCCTTTCTGCTACTTCACCTTAGCTATTTCATTCAATTGTTCTAAAATATAAGGACATGGACAACATGCATGGAATGTAGTTTGTTTATAGTTGTTTTCCTCCAAAATCAAGAAACATTGCTCTGCTCTTGAAACTGTGCCAAAATCTGCATCCAGTTACGTTTGAAGAAAATACCGTAGCTATGAATAATTATGTTGCATGCAAAAGAAAGCACTTGTGTGTTGTGGAACTTGGGTTGCTGCTTGGCTAATACAACACGTGAGTAGTGTGCTTTGGTTGGCTTTGTTTATTAAAGGCCTACAGAGCTGCTATCAGCTCATGTCTAGAGGTATCCTGTGGGAAAGTTAAAAGGGAAAGTAGTTTTTGCCTCTGCAGGATGTTATGGAGTGAACTGGGTATGGCCAGCAACTGAAGAATGTTGTCTGAGCTTTTGTGGGGTCTGTTGCAGGGTATTGTCCAGAGGCATCCTGTGGGAAATTTAAAGGGAACTGACAGAGCAGAACTTCTGCTAGCTTGTGCAACTTCTATGATGCGTTGCATGAGTGAATTCTTGACCTCTGCAATGGAGTCAAACAGGTTTTTACAGCAGGGCAGAACAGGGTGAAGCAACTTCATTCACATTTAAATTAGGCTGCAATTAGGGGTTCTGCAAGTGAGGAAATCATTGTTCATGCCTACAGACTACACAGCTACAGAAAAAAGGTTAACGGGAAGTGCTCTGCAAAGGTCTAGCTTGTGAAGCTATTTTTCCTTGTAATTTACTGGCTTTGGACAAAAGGAAGAAATGCTTATTTTTTATTAACATAAAATGGTTTATGAATCTTTGGGAGGAAATAGGATACTGTAAGTAACACTACCTTATCCTGGTAGAAAACCAAGTGTGGCCCTTTGCAAGGTAGTGCATGCAGCTTTCCTACCTGCCTAACTGAACAAACTGAACTGGAGTACATGTCTAAATGTAAAAGATGTTGTCTGATATTTGCAACAGAGGCTCAATTGGAGGCTTGCAGAGTGCATTAGGAAAGGTCCCATAAACTGGGGATCTATAGGCCAACTTGGTTCTGTTGACTGCTCTAAAGAACTGGTTGGTGTTAAACTGTGAACCTAAGGCATGAGCCCCACAAGTACCAATCACTGCATCCAGCGCTGAGACTTGCACTAGCAAAGTGCTTAGGACCAGACTTTTGTCTGTCCCATTCTGAAAAAATCCACAATATGAGGTGCAGATGCCTTTCTTGGCTTTTTCTTGCCTAGTTTGCCCAATATGAGCATGCCACCCAGATTCGATCATAAGCCACGTATGTGTATTGCTTCTTTGAGTACACAGGAGTATCCTCAATGTTTTCTGAATAACCTAATCTGAGAAGCCGCCACCTATGAGGGATTAAGCTACCAGCTACAGCTGAGCTGGACTGGGATGGAGAATTGAATCTTGAAGCAGAAAGAAGGGCTCTTGAACAATTACACTAACAAGGTCTGAGTATCACAGTCTTTTTAGCCACTTCAGTGCCATGAGGATGAACAAACTATATGATCAAGGGATTTTTCTGAGAACCGCCTGAAGCAAGGGACTTGAAGGTAACAGATAAACCCTTCTGAAGGACCACAGCTGAGATGGGACATTCATAATCTATGCTACTGGACATCTGTACTGATTACTAACATACTAAAATGCCAGCAGAATAGGCCTAATGGTCTTTCATGTCTGCTCGTTTGGTCAACCCCCACCCTGGGAGCTGACCTTGCTGCCCCCCTCACCCTCTCTGGCTTCTCCCTTCCCAGTCCCGGATAGTCTCGCTGCACTGGACTTTGCTTCCAGAACCCTTCCCCTGTACCTGTCCCACCCCCTCTTGAACCCCTCCACCATCTCTGCTTCCACCAGCCCCCTGGGCAGTGCATTCCATGGCTCCACCATTCTCTCAGTGAAGTAGCACCTCCTCCTTTCTCCCCTGAATCTCCCCCCTCCAGCTTCCACCCATGCCCTCTAGTTGCCCCCCCTTCCTTCAGAGCACCCTGACTTCTCCCTCCCTATTCACCCCCTTCATGTACCTGAAGACCTCTATCATGTCCCCCCGGTCCCTTCTCTCTTCCAATGTGTACATATTTAGCTCTTTGAGCCTCTCTCCATAGGTCCTGTCCCTCAAGCCTAGATCATTTCGGTTTCCCTCCTCTGGACCCTCTCCAGGAGTTCAGTGTCCCTCTTTAAGTGTGGCTTCCAAAACTGCACACAGTACTCTAGGTGCAGCCTCACCAAGCAGTTATACAGAGGGAGCATCACTTCCCTCCTTCTGGAAGTGATCCCCCTAGCGATGCGTCCCAGCATCCTGTTGGCTTGGCTGCTGCCCTCCTACAAGTCTCCGAGTTGTTCATCTTGACATCCACCACCACCCCCCAGGTCACTCTCAGCTATCAGGACTTGTAGCACCCCCCCGTTGTACAACCTGGTCCGAGTTTCTGACTCCCAGGTGCAGTACCTTGCATTTCTGCATTGAACCTCAGCTTCCACTTTCTAGACCACCTTTCCAGAGCCTCCAGGTCCCCTGTAGGGCCACCCTCCCTCCCTCCTCCCCATCCCCCCAGTTTTGAGTCATCTGCAAAGAGACTCACCTCACTCCTGATACCCTTCCTTTTGTCAGAGACGTAGGCATTGAACAGGACGGGCCCAGTCAACTGATTGTAAAATCTTATTATCAGGAGGCAAAAAGGTCCATCTCCGGGGACTTGAATTTGTGACACAGATGCTGAAACTCCTCCTGGTTTAGACTATTCTCTTGGATGAACCCACTGGCAAATGAGCCAGTCCACTGGGGAGCTAAGCTGGCCCACCAGATGGATCATAGAGAGTCCAGATGGGCTTCTGCCCAATACAGGTGAATATGCTTCTGTTAGCATCCTCTCACTTCTTGTGCTGCCTTGTTTGTTTATGTATGTGATGGTGACCACGTTGTTAGATCTAACCTTAAATGACTTGTGTTGAACTTTTTCCTTGAAGTTCTTTAATACTAGTAAGACAGCTCTTATACTGAGATTGTTTATTTGAAGGCTTTGCTCCCTCAGGTACCATACGTCTAGACTGGAATCTGATCTAGAACCACTCCACAGCCCATCGGGCTGGAGTTAGGGGCCAGAGACTGATCTATTCTGGACGAGCTAAGGGAGAACCCCTCAAAAGAGTCCAATAGTTCTCCCACCACTCAGACAAATGGCACACTCACTTTCGAGCCACATTGGTATGTGGTACTATTCCAACACTAGTGACCAATGAGACAGGAGGAATACCTGCAGGGGTCTCTAGTGTAGCCTAACCTAATGAACCATTTTTAAGGTGTCCGTCATTAGACCTAAAATCTGGTGGTATCTGTAGGTTGCCACTCCCTCATGAACTTTTCTCCACTCTGCTCTGTGACAGAAATACTCTTACCAGGTCGATCTGAAAGCACACACCTATGTGCTCCAGGGACTGAGAGGGCTGTACAGAATTATCCCAGTTCACTATTCAGCCATATTTCTCTAGGATTTGTATGGTCCTGCAGAATACACATTGAGTTAACTATACCAAGTCTGCCTGGATGATGAAATCATCCAGTTAAGGGTAAATGTGTGTTCCTCTTGGCAAAGGAGGAGCCACCATGACTGTAAGGATTTTGTAAACACCCTCAGGATTGAGGCTAACTCAAAAGGAAGAGCCTACTACTGAAATAGTTGATTTTGGATGGTAAATCTAAGAAATGTATGGTGTGACTGCCATATTTGAATGTGTATATATGCATACACGAGTTCAGTTTATTTATTTTATTTATTTATTTATTTCAATCTAGGATTACAATACCTTTGAGCCGAGGCTCTTTTACAGAGGTTCCACGTCAGCCTGTGCAACAGTCATCATTTTTAGTTACAAACATATAGTCATTGACTTACAGACATGTAATAACCAGTACAAAGACTTGAGCTATGAGCAAGACAAGGGAAGGGGGTGGGTGGTGGGGTAGTGAGGTAGGAGATTGAAGGGGATGGAGGTGCAGGGGTGAGGGAGAATGCAGGGAGGTGGTTGGAGCTGGGGTCAGGAGTGGAGCTACGGGGGGGGAGGGCGGGTGGGAGACAGTGCAGCCAGGAGCCTTGTCGAGGGAATATGACAGGTAAGGTGCTAGGGGTACAAAGACTGATTATAAGTGCTGGGGCATTTGCAGCTGGAATGGTGGAAATGTTAAGATGGGCAATTGCAGGATACAAGAAGTGAGAGGCGCAGCTTGGACTTGAAGAGGCCGAGGGTTGGAGCTGTCGCTATGTCACTGCCAAGAGAGTTGAGCCAGTTGGATGCCCAGTAGGCGAATGATCTTTCTCCTTGGGTCGTGCGACATCGTGGGATATGTAGTAGATGGGGAAATGGATCTCCTTGTAGTGACGTTCCTATGTCTAGGCTTAAGGAGGGCACAGACACCAGGTGGGGCCAGACCCATTATAATTTTCTTGGCCGTGATGCAGGTTTGGTATTTTATGCATTTGTCCAGTTGAAGCCATCCAGATTGGGAATAAAGGTCACCTGTGTGGGTACGGCGATGTGAGCCAGTGATGAGATGACAGTCCTTATTCAGGGAGGTTGCGATACGTTTGAGAGCAGAGGTAGCTGCAGACCCATATATAATAAGACCACAGTCTATGATGCTGACGATGGAGCTTTGGTCGGCCACTGCCAGTGCTTCTGGGGTTAGGTGTTTCCTGTGCTGGAATAATATGCCTAACCTCGCATTGGTAGACTTTGCAACACTGCTGATATGGACAGCATATGAGAGGTGGGGGGGATCAAGGGTGATGCCGAGGTACTTGAACGATTGTGTTTGCTCTAGGATGGCTCCTTCTTTGGTTGCAATGGAGAGGTGGAGTTGTTTGTTTTTGTTGTGGAGGCTGCAGAAGACCATAGACTTGTTTTTTTTCTGATTGAGAAGCAGTTTATGATTAAGAAACCAGGATTCAATGGAGGAGAAGGCCTGCTGAAGTTTATTTTGTAATAGGATAGGATCAGGGTCCGAGGTGAGGATCACAGCATCGTCGGCGTAGATAATTATTTGTTCTGGGCAGCTGTCCGGTAGTGAGTTTAAGAATAGGCTGAAGAGGAGGGGTCCCAGAATGGAGCCCTGGGGGGACTCTTGAGAGGACCGGTCATGGGTCCAAGAATATATCAGCGATTTTTACTGTTTGGGACCGTTCTTCAAGGTAGCTCTTAAACCAGCCAATGGAGTTGGTTGACAGCCCAGTGTTCTGAAGCTGGACAAGCAGCAGGCGGTGATTGACAGTGTCGAAGGCTTTAGTTAAGTCAATGTAGATTGAGCCTAGTAGTTCACCGGAGTCAAGTGCATTGTGGATTGCGCCGGTGAATTCAAGTAGGGCTGTGGAGGTGCTGTGACCTAGTGAACCCGTGTTGTTGCTTGCACAGGATGTTGTACGTATCCAGGTATTCTGTGAGCTGGTCCGAGACGATGCGTTCTAGTGCCTTGGAGAGTGGGGGTAGTAGGGAGATAGGTCTGTAGTTATCGTGGGCAGTTTTGTCACCACGTTTATGGATTGGGGTGACAGTGGCAGATTTCCATCTGTCCAGGAACTGGCTAAGGCTGAGGGAGAGGTTGAAAATTTGGGTCAGAGGACTAAGCACTTCATCAAGCGTGAGAGACAGGATTTTGAGATTGAGGGAGTCATTACTGAATCTTCATTTACCAAGGGCTTTGGTTACATATTTACGTACTTGGTGAGCCTTGACTGCTTTGAAGTAGAAGCGGGGGGAGCTGGTGGGAGTAGTGTTCATTGCGGACAGAGGGGCTTCACCATCTTTGAAGTAGTCCTGGGGTAGGACAGCGCTGTGGTCAGTAAAGGCTTTGTTAAAGGTATCCGCAATGTTTTTTGGGTTGAGGGTTGTGGTTCCGTTGATGTTGAGTATTGATGGGGGGGGTTTGGGTGGATTCCTAGTGAGTTCCTTTATGTTCTTCCAGAATTCCCTACCATTGCCCCAGGAGTTTGTAAGGGCATGCTTATAGTAGGTGGACTTTAGGTGGACTTCATTTGCCGGATGGTTTTGGTGCAGTCATTGCGGGCACGTCTGTAGTTTTGGATATCGTTTTGCCTTCCAGAGTTTCTGGCCAGCTCCCATAGGTGGTCTCTTGTTTTTAGCATCCTGAGGAGGTCACCTGTGAGCCAAGGATTACTGAGTGATTTGACTTTGCATTTCTTAATAGGAGCATATGTGTCACAGGCCACAGAGAAGATGTTTATGAAGTGGTCAAGGGCAGTGTTTACGTTGGTTGCATTGAAGATAGAGGACCAGCCTTGATGGAGGAGGTGGGATTTGAGTCGAGGAAGGTGACCACTGGGTAGAACCCTGCTGGTGATGGTTTTTGATGGTTGTTTGATGAATTTATTTGACCAGGTGCAGCTAACAGGGGAGTGGTCACTGAGAGAGTCAGGGAGGACATTAGTGTTAGATATCCGCGATGGGTGACTGGTAAGGATCCAGTCCAAGAGTGTGCTGGTGCCGGTCCTGTAATTTTTCCTGGTTGGTGAGTCAACCATTTGTGTGAGGTTCGCCGCAGCAATGGTATCCCTGTGTGCACCAGGATCGTCCGCAGGCCAGTTGATGTTGAAGTCGCCTAGGAGGATGGATTCGGTGTCCAGTGAAAGTGACTTTACAAAGTCAAGAACAGCTGTTAGACCAGTTCCTTGTTCTTTGGGAGGGATGTAGATGGTGGCAACAGCGAAGGTTTTGTTTTGGGCTCCGAGGAGGCAGTTAACTATGGAAAAATAATTTTCTATCACCTTTAAGATCCTTAAGGATCATCTCTAAGTTAAGGTCAGAAAGTCAGCCGGTTGAGTTGTTGCAATGACTGCCCTCAAGGACTCCATCTTGAACTGGATGGATCTCACAAACTGGTTGTGGTTGAAGAAATCCAGGATCCAATGGAATCCTCCTGTATTCTTGAGCACTACAAAGTAACTGGAGCAGAACAGTTGTTCCTTTTGCATGGGAGGAACTGGAATCACTGCCTCTATGCTAAGCAGATGCTACAACATCTGGTCTACTGCTTGAAGTTTCAAGGGATCTGTGGAGAACGGGGACTGGATTAAACACCCTCTGGAGAAAAGAGAAGAAAGCTCTTATCTCATTGCCCTGCAAAATTATCTCCAGCACCCAGGCAACTAACATGGTCTGGGCCCACGTGTCATAAAACCTCTGAAGCTGCCCACCCAGAGCTGAGCTTATGGACAAGGATGAGCCCACAAATCTTCCTGCAGAATATCCAGCTCTGTAACTGACTCCCCCAAAGTGTTCACGGGAGAAGTTGCCTCTATCCTGTTGTTGAAGTTTGAAAATGCACCTCAACAGTGCTGGTTCCCAAATCTTCAAAAGGAACGAAAATTACCATGAACACTGCAGCCACGACTGAAACACCAACCTTGTAAACCATTATTGGAGGTATGCTGACTCTAGGAGCTTGGCAGGTCACCATTCGCATCCTTAAAGTTGACACGTAACAGTTGTTTATACCTATAGATGCCCTCCTGTTTTCCTTTTAGTATCTATCCAATATTCTGATGTGTGTTGACCTGTTAAATTAATGAGCTATTTTTTTTGCTCTTTTGTAATTACCCTGAATCCTTCTCTCCTCAGCAAGTGCTGTTCTCTTTTTTTCAAACTGCCAGAACATTCCATGACATCGGTAACACCATTCCAGGCCATTCAGATGAATAGCATGGAATGGTGTAACTGATGTCATGGAATGACTTCAAAATATGAAAAGAAAGAGCAGTAGGTGCTGAGGGAAGTGGAACTCAATGTAGATATGTGGGCACCCCAAAGCTAGATTATTTATTTATCAAAAATTAGTCAAAGCATATCAGAATACTTAACTGGCATGGGAAGGAAAATGGGAGGGCAGTTAACTATGGAAAAATAATTTCCTATCACCTTTAAGATCCTTAAGGATCATCTCTAACTGCAGGCTGAACATCATCCCACCTATGAAGGGCCACTGAGCAAGTGAGGCTTAGAGGCATGGTGGGCCAACCAAAGTCTCAGCCAAACGGACCTAAGCTCCAGGCCAATGCAACACGCAAACCAAAACCTAAGGCTGAATATGCATACTTGCAAGCTGTTTCCAGACACTTATCGTTATGTTCTAAAAGGGCAGTTGTACCTTTCACCAGAATAATAGTGTGTTTTACCACAGAGGAGATGGCTGCATTCATAACAGGAGGACCCCCCCATATTCTGTAACAAATTAATTGAAAAATGGTTAACACTTCACTTGTGACTTAGTAAATTGCTCCTTTTTTGTCCTGTGTCCTCTTATCTATCTGTGCAAAGTGTTAAAATCTAGGAAGCATCTAGGTGCACCCCCCATTGAAGATTAACTTTGAGAAGAGTGGGGGACTGGCTCCCTAGCAGCTACAGAATCCTGCTTGTTTGCTTGCCTAGGAAGGAAACATGCTTTGGATTGATTAGAGAATGGGTAAAGGAAGGCTGAGGTTTCTCCACTCATTAATCTTCCTCTACCTCATTTTCAGAATCCTGAGGGTCCTCTGGATTCTGGGGGTTAGTAAGATTATTTTTTCCCTTGGAAGCCTTCCAGGCCATCTTGCTGATGGGGGTTTCCTTGTCCAGACAGGTATAGGGAAGAATTCGGATCAGGAAGAGCATCCTTTTTCAAAAACATTCTGTGAAGGATGTCCTGATACATCAAGGCATGTCTACCTGCCCTCCACCCAGGAAGCTGTCTGCTGCGAATCAGATGTAATGCCTTCCGAGTCCCAGACATTTGATCTTCCTTGTAAAAGAGCTCATTGAGATAAAAAAAGAGGGGTAAAAAAGGGATCTGTGTAACTCTGTATTGCCACTGCAAAGCACAAAGCCAGATACACCTTTACCTGGGCCAACACCAGTCTGGGGACCAGGTGTCGAGAAGTTAGCATTTGTCTTGCTAGTGCAGGACAGCCAGTGCATACCATACAAAGACTGTCTTGGGGTTTTACAACATGTTTTATATTTCTCTTTAGATAGAAAGGGCCCGTGGAATGCCATGGTGCCTTCCTCTATTGCATAAAACATGATCAGAAATAAAAGTCTGCATCTGGACTTTCATTTATTTAACTTCTGCGCACCTATGTCACTTCTAGCACACCTCTCTCAATCTTGTTGCACACCTATGTTGAATGATGCACACTTGCATCAGTTTGTGTGCACTTGTATATATTTTTGCACACCTGTGTCAATTTTTGCACTTATGTGTCCCTTTTTGTCCTCTTGTGTACTTGCATTATTTTCAACAAAAATGACCTAATTCTCCCAGGCAATGTTGCAACTATGGGAAAAATGTTCGCAATTTGCATCAAAATACAATGATGATCAGAAGGGGAAACATACAGCAAGAAACAGAATTAAATCTCAAAAAGATAAAAAATCCCTTGGAAAGGTACCCAGACACTCAGGATGAGAAGAAAGAAGCACACTGAGCAAGCCTACACTGAAGAAAAATGTAAGCAAATGACACAGAGCAGGGAGGGAAAAATGTCCTGAGAGAAACATTTTAAAAATACCCAAGCACCAGGCTGAATTCAGACCACAGTAGCAAGACCTTTAGTATTTTTTTTATTTATGTGTTATTCATTTTTATAGGAAAATGGCAAAAATACAAGCATTCCATACAAGGAACAGCCATGGTTACACAAACCAAATACAACAGGTTAATATTATACAGAGTGGTAGTATCCCTTGTTAAAGCCACTATTAGAAAGACTACCAAGTGAAGTAAAACCTACATGTTAACCAATGCTGTGTAACTGTAGCCCAAGAACTCATGGCCAGCTCACTAAAACTAGAAGAACCCGAAAATGCATCCAAGGAGTCAGATGCCCAAACGAGCAGAGGATGCCATGAATAAAGCAACATGAAAATATAAATTCAGAAAGATAATAAACAGTCACAATTAGCTAGCTCTGGCTCCGTATATTAAAATAACTCAGGAAATGTAAGCAGGCACAGTTACACCTGAAACATACTTAACTAAAAGAGCTAATCGTCAGAATGGCAAACCAAAAGCAACTGACATACATAATAAATCATAAACATTGTAAGACGAGGAAAGGAGTACCCTCCTAAAGGATATTGAAATCGCCACATTCCCACAGTTTCCCAAGAAGAGAAACCAATTAAGTTAAAAGGAGTACTCACAACTCTGATGCAGGAGGCATTTGGTATTAAACTTTAAACATTTAAAATATACCAGCTGAAAGAAGAAACAACGTTGTAACAAAACAATCCCACTGGAAGAGTGTCCCAAAGCACTTAGGAAAGACAAAGCCACATGGACGGCAAGGAGACAGACCAGTCCCTCAAGTCTCTGTTTCAGCCTCCAGTTCTGCAATGTGTGTGGCCTTCGCAGCAGCTGTCATCTTTGAGGTCCATTTCCCTGTGTCACTGGTGTCAGTAAAAATGAAAACCGTGCTGTCATGCACCATATGCAACCTAGCAGGAAACTGAAAACTATGAGGGATATTAAGGTCTTTCAAAATGAGACGTAACCCCTCGAATTTCTTATGGCGGAGTCTGGTGTCATAGGAAGCATCTGGAGAGACATACACAGTGGCCACTTCCACACTCAAGGGCCCAAAGTGCTTTGCCAAATTCAGCAGTTTATCACTAGTCCCAATGCTGTCCAGAACCACCATCAGGACTCTCAGGAATTCCCTCGTGGCTTTGTTCTGTGGGGAATTCAGTAAGCCTTCACTGTCAGGAAGTCGAGATCTGGGACTTGAGCCTGAAATTGTTCTTTTATCCAGTCCTGCAGAAATAACAGCACATGGTCCCCCTCTGAGCCCTCTTACAAGCCCACCAACCAAATACTATGACTGCGGCTTTGATTTTCAAGAATTTCTATTCAGTTATTGGTATGCTGTTGCTCCTTGGCTCACTGAACCATAGCACTTTTACAGGCGTCTGAGTGGCATTTGATATCCTCCATCTCCCCTTGCACTGTTGCAACAACTGTTCCACCATAGTAAGTCTACCAGTTAAGATGTCCAATTTTTGATTCATAGAGGTAGACGAAGTTAACAACAGCTGCATTTTCTGCCGTAATGATTGTAAAGTCTCTTCCGTAGTGTCTCTGGCAGCTGCACTATAAAATACTTAAAATAAGTAGTCCGGGGGGGGCACTGCTGAGCAGCCACGCGGGAAGCAGCATTTTCTGTGAGCTCCAGAGAGAAAGTTATAAAATTATTATTATATCTGTCTTTTGGGCATTTTTTGCTGAACCTTTAGCCTTCTTTTCATATAGAGACTCAGCCTGGTGTGTCCAATATGGGGAAAACAAAAGGAGCCGCTGCTACTTCAGCTGATTTTTTTCAGCCAAAGGGAAGATGAGATGAGAGGCCTGTACAGAGCGTCACGACAGGGGCTTCAATTGCTACTGTGGCAGAGGAGATGACCCTAACTACTGTCAACGCTACCTTGGGGCAGCTTATGCAGATGGTGCAGGATCTGGACCACAAATGTGACACCCTGACTCCCTGAGTAACAGCACTGGAAACAAAAGTGGACGTGATGGACCAGGTAGTTTCCAGAATGGAGACCGATGTTAACAAAACTACGGATGTTGCCACTAAGCGGATCAAGGACATTATTCTCCTGCATCAATGTCTTGAAATGGTTGAAAACCAAGTCCAGGAGAGAAATGTCAGAATGCTTGGTTTGCCGGAGTCAGCGTAGGGCGAGGATGGACTGGACTTTGCCCGCACTGTTCTGCCCCGATCGCTTGAATTTACAGAGGATGATCCTCCGCTTTCCTTGGAAAAGTCCTACACCTCATGGAGCGCCAGTGGAGCCATCGTCCCCCAGACCCTTCATTGCTGTGTGCACCGGAGTTGGGGACACAGACCAGATTCTCTCAGTGGCAAGATGATGATGCCAGCTTCGATATGGGAACTCAGACATTTTTTTGTTTCCTGATCTTTCTTACGGCTCTCGCCAGCACCGCAAATCCTTTGATGGTGTCTGGAACCACTTGAAACAGCTGAAGGTGCAACACCAGTTGCCACTCCTGGCCAGATTAAGGCTCTCTTGGAAGAACAAGGTTTATTTCTTTAATGACCCAAAGGACGTTGAGAAAGTTCTTGGTGTGATCGAACAGGAGTTGAACCCAGAAAGTGTGGACGATGCTTCGGAGGGAGACTGATCTCATTACTGTACTGGCTCATAGACTGTGAAATACTGTATGTATGCTTTTTGGCTCTCATTGTGAATGGAGCACATAATTTGGGATAGGGTGGATTGGGTTACTTTGTTTTACCACTATATTCTAGTGCTGGGCTTCTGGACTGTGACTGTTGAGGCTACATCGCAGTGACGTACAGTACATGTGGTCAGGGTGATGCTTTATTGCTACATCACGATCTTACTGACAAACAGTGAAACTCCTACTGGGTTGCAGCTTATTATTTATTTGTTTATTTGATAATTTGGATACAACCTTCGCGTATACACTCTTTTATAAAGGTTCCATGTCAGGATGTAAAACAGCAGAGACATAACAAAAACTTGACAGTTAACACAAAACATAAGATTGCTATGTAATACAGAATACAGATAAATAATACATTTGAATAACCTAGAAAACTGAAATTAAACAGCAGGAGGAGACTGTCAATTAGCAACATACAGCACAGCTGTCCCGGGGGGCCTGTCAAGGTACAGTATTGAAAAGAGTAGAAGAAAGAAAGGAGAATGAGAACGAGGGTTTCCCAATTAGCAACATGTAGCATAGCTCTAGCGGCCTGTCAAGGTAGAGTATATTGGAAAGGTAGGAGAAAGATAGGGAGGAGAGTGCAAACGAGGGGTAAATTGAAGAGAGAGAGAGAGAGAGAGAAGAGAGAGAGAGAGGAGAGAGAGAGAAGGAACTGGGAGAAGAGGAATATTTAGGGAGAGTGGGTAGAAAGGGAAGGTGTTGGGGTATGGAGGAGGGAGTCGGAGGGAGCTTGAGAGGTGGGTGGCAAGGGATGGCAGGTGGGGGTCCAGGGTAGGTAAAACAGTAGGAAAGTTTAGACAGACAAGGGGGGGGGGTATCCGGGTTGAGGATATGGACTCAGGTAAGGGAGTCAGAGGAGTTTAAGAACGGGTATCCAGGTTGAAGATATGGTTCAGGTAAGGCAGTCGCAGGCATTTGAGTTCAGCAGGTATTGCTTCAGTTCTCTTTTAAAGGACTGAACATTTATTGTATTAAGAGCTGCAGCAGGGATCTCATTTATTTTCATAAAAATCGGATTTACAAACCTTTGAGTCTGAGACTCATTTACAAACGTACCTCGTCACAGGGAGGGGGAACAAACATATTTGTGAGGTAAGACATTGGTTAACAATACAGGTGAGATACAAGGTGTATACAGCAATGCATTTTAGCCATAGTGGAGCTCGGTATATGAAGGATCTTTGTCCTAGAGAAGTTCTATGAAATGGGACATCAAGCTGGGTTGTCACTGTTCTTCACGTGTTGTGTTTGGAGCTTGCTTTCTTTACCAGGTCTGCAATGCAGGTAGGGATTAGGGAGAGCATGGCTTTTCTCCCTAGCTGGCAAGTTTGATATGTGATTCTGGATTGAAGCGGTAGTATGTGGGCCAGACCATACAGGGTACAAGTGTGCGTGAAGCGGTCAGCATTTAGCAAAAGTCTGCAAGCCTTGTTAAGGGCAGTGCCAACCCTTTTGAGGGCCATATCAGTAGCAGCGCCATAAACCACCAGCCCGTAGTCGACCAGGGAGAGGACAGAGCTGGAGACTGAGAACCGGAGGGCTTCAGCAGTTAGGCATTTCTTGTTCCTAAACAGGACCCCTAATTTAGTGTTCACAGCTTTCATCACCATGTCAATGTGCTGAACATATGAGAGGGTATCATCCACAATGACACCCAGGTACTTGAAGGAGTGAACCTGTTCCAGTGGGGCAGTCAGGTGATTTGTGATTGTTAGTTCTGGGCATCTCCTTTTTCGTTGGAGGCTAGAGAGGAGCATTGTCTTGTTTTTTTGTAGTTTAGTAGCAACCTTTGGGAGTTGAACCAGGTCTCCAGTTGCAGGAAGGATGATTGTAGCTCAGCCTGTACGTGCTCTGTGCGAGAGTGACAGCTGAGTAGGACAGCATCATCGGCGTATAGAATGACTTTGCTAGTGCAGGCATTGGGTAGGTCATTCAGGAACATGCTGAAGAGCAGTGGATGCAGGATGGACCCTTGAGGCACCCCTAGGGAGACTTCCTTGGATGCAGATATGGAGTGACCTATCTTGACCCTTTGAGACCGGGAAGTTAGGTAGTCCTGGAACCATAGAGCGGCATTTGGGGAAGCACCAAGGGCATGCAGTTGAGACAAGAGGAGTGAGTGGCAGACTATATCGAATGCCTTTGTTAGGTCAATGAAGATGGACCCAACCAGTTTTCCCTCATCCAATGCCTTATGGACATACTCAGTGAAATCCACCAGTGCAGTGCAGTGCAGCTTAAGCCCATAACGCTGCTTCCAACCTGTTTGCTTTATAATTTTTGTATATGTTCACTGTAGTACTCTGTCCACCCAAACTACCTATGTTTAAGTCTGAGGGTCTTAAGGGCCAGCCTGGTGTTTTAAGGGTTTGATGCCAGGCAGCTGGGTATAGGTACCTGTTCAATTATTTTTCTCTGGATGTTTATGGGAAAGTTCCTGGGAAAACTCTACTTGTTATTTTTAAGGGAGATTTGTTGGACCAGTTGGTCGGTATGGTAAATAAGCATCCTTTTGGACTATTTGTTGTATGTCAAATCCCCAGGATCTTCTCTGGACTGCATGCTATGGAAAAATGGTTTGCTGTATCTTTCTAGTTACCTCCCCCCATGATGTCTCGACTGGGGTGGTTCTTAATTAATCTCGGACAAATGTACTTTCTTTTTGACTAATTGTTACACTAGCGGGATTTACCTGTGGTTTCCTGTTTTTGTAAGTTTCATCTTGCAAAAATTAATAAATATATAATGCAAAAAAAAAAACAAGTAGCCCAAAAAAAAAGAATAATAAGTTTAAGATCAAGAGGCTACTGAGCTGAAGTGCAGTGTGACTTCTCAGCTCAGGCTCCTTTAGTATGTTTTATACATCCTTAGAGGAATTCAAGCAGAATGGCAAAACAGCCAACCTCCAACAGGAATATGGGGTGAAGGCAGAAGCCATTAAAGCAAATAAAAAAACAGAGGCACAATTTAAATTTTAGAAATTCTGTCTGCGTCAACAGGTAGGATTCTCTTTGAGAGTTGCTATAGTGGGAGAAAATAATAAAAGTTTTGTAGAAAGTCTTCAAGAAGGAGGGCCCCTAGCTCTGCTGCCATTCCCTCTGACCAACAAAAACGGTCGGAGGATTCAAAGCCAGCTGCCTTAGAATGGACAGAAGCCAGGGTTTAATCATGTTCCCACAGTACTGAAGTGTGCTGGTCATCAGTTGGTGAGCATGTCTAACCCCAACTGTACATGAATAGCCTGTGATAATGTGGAACAGCTTAGAAATTACTGATTTTCCCCCAGTATGTCTTTTGAGTTTTGGGTTTTATGATTTCCCAGATTTTTCAAACTCAAAAAAAATCCCTTCTAGTCACAACTTCTGTTTTAACAATGTTTCATTTACCACACCCAGTTAACTATTTTCACCTGATAACCCAAGACATTCCCTTACTCACCAATCACATGGAACAAGTTATTCAATATAATTTCAGGATCATTTACATCTAAATGGACAGCACCGACATAAAAAGTAATCTTATGCTTTGTATCTTCCAATTTGTATGTCCCTAATGTCTTCAGTATCTATTTAAAAACCCAATGCTCATAATCCCGACGCTCACCAGCCCGATTACTAGTGCCCAACAGTGGCAGTATCCCGACTTGACTTCTCCCGACAGCCACGCACCTGATGGGAAGGAAGCGGATGCCAACAGGGGTAAGGTAGCGGATGTAATGGACTGCAACCCTACCCCTGCTGAGGGACTACAAGAAACTGTAGGATGTGGAAGCTGGCCGAGCTGCTCTTGTGGTGTGGAGGGCAAAGCTAGTAGCAGCTCAGCCAGCATGGTCTGCTAGACCAGGGTTCTGTTCCTGGCTACTGGACATTTTACAAAAACACAATGTCACCCCCTGTAACTCTTTTTTTTTTTTTAACTCCGAGGTTCGCTCCCCCTCAGAGTTGGTTATTTAAGTTATAGGGATACGGGGAGTGGTGAAGCCCCCTGCATTGCACTTAAGACCTTGTCGGTCTTCTGAAATTCGATCTCCCACACTCGGGCTTATGGAGTTCGGGAGACCGAGTTTCGGAATTTCATAGGTATTCCAAGTCTTCCGTTTAGGTGACCCATTGCATTGACGGTTCAAATACTAGCGTCGATGATTCAAATACTAGCTCAAAAATTAGTTGGGGCATAGGGCATCACTGTCTTATCTTGCTTTTCTATTTAAATTCCGGGGAGTATAATCCAATACTTTTTACCACTGCTGCTGGGCTAGTACAATATCATAATCTACCATATAAAGTTTGCTGGACAGTTTATTTTCTCCATAACTTTATATATAAATATTAAGGATACACTGAAGATAGCTTTTTATTTTTTGCATAGAGGTCCATCAAAATCTTGTTTTTTTTTCTTATCTATTATTTTCTGTCATGGTCAGGGATCTCCTTCATAGAAGCACTTGTTTGTCTACCAATGATAAAACTGGCTTTGTCTGGATTGATTACCTCTATTAAAATGGGCATGTAAAATGAATATCAAGGTGCCTATTGTACATCTTTGGATATGTCAGACAGGATTTCTGTAGCATGAGTCCATTCCATCAGTAAGCCTCAGTCCAGCCATGTTAAGGTGACTGTCCTCTGTAAAGTCTATACCAATAACCTCTTTTAAGTAAAGTATTCAGACCAGTAACATATTCTTGAACATTATAAACCAGGAAATAATTCTTAGCCAATCATGACTGTTTATTTCTAAACATTACAGGTACTCTTAAAACCATAAGAGGGTACCTTATGCACAGTACTAAAATTCTGAAGTCTGAAGTTCAGTGGACAAAGTCCATTTCCCACAAATGGGATTATGTAATATTCTGTGGAGTAAGACACTTTGATTTTAAATTCAATTATTTTTCCAAAGATCTTTAACGTGATATATAATATGTTTATATGTACAGTTCCTGTGTCGCTTATGGTTATAAAAGTTTATTATGAAGTCCTTTGTGTGGCCGAACCACTCAGCTTTGCTTTGCAGTTCTCTCACCCAAACAACTTAAGAATGCACTCTTATAGCCACACAACACACAATAACTGCACATATAAAATGGGTCCTTATTTTAGTGTTTGTACCACGCAAGGCCCAGGGCTCACACAACTGGCTGAAAATGTGCAGGGCCAATGTTCAGTGAAATGTAAATGGGCTGCCATCATCCCTACACTTGCAGGGGGCTGCACTTATCAAGAGAAACCATGTTGGCAACCTACCTTGTCTGCACTCTGGGCAGCACTCTCCTTCCACCTCCGCAGACAAGGTTCCGAGTGGACAGGATGGACAGGAGCGACGATAACATAGCACCTGGGAATCCCGGCACTCACATTCCTTACACAGACCCTCTTTCCACTTTTCTCCATTCTAGGTTCAATAGAGAGATACAGAAAGCAATTATGTTGACCATTTTATTTCACCACGGTTGCAAGCAGGCTGTGATCATGTCTTTAGCCGGGCAGATTTATTATAGCTGCTCTGCCACTTTTGTATACTGAGTGACAAGGTCAAGACAGTAATGACAATGCAACAAAAATACTGCAGGATCCACCGTGATGTTTCCGCTAGTGCACATTAAATGGATATGTCAAAGAGAAACAGTGCAAGCCCTTCCCCAACAAAAAAGATATGTTCAAATTAAAAAGGCAAAGACAGGTAAAGCAGGTATCTGATTTTTTTTATACATAAATGATAATGAAACCTTAAGATCTGATCGACCTAAACCAACTGGTTTTAATTTAATTAAAAATTCTAGTTCTCTTCCAGTAGTTTTATAGCACAAGCATTTCAGGTAAGAATAGAAAGCTTCCTTAACTTACAAAGGACACCATGCCCCTCAGTGAAAAATGTTCCTTTCATACTAAACCTTTAAGTCAGAATGTTCTTTAGTCTGTACTGGTAATCAACTTAGTGGGCCCGGAGGCATATATCAAATATAAAATTCATTAAAGAATCAGTTTTATGTCTAGCAATGCAACATGGTGGGCAAACAATGCTGCCAGGCATTGTTCGAGTTGCAAGTCTTTCTGAACCGTCCTTTCTGGTGTATTAAAAATAAAAGTAACTGTCAGCAGCCCTGTAATTACTATAAACTGTGTTTTACAGTGCCGGAAACTACAGCAAGGTAAGGCCGTAGAGCAGACTCTATAAACTTAAAGCCTTCTTTCTTTACTGTCAATTTTTCCATGTTTTCTTAATTCATAGTATACAATTGAAGATACCAGTTGAGAACAGTTATTTTTATACTCTCCCTGCCATTCTGAGAGTGCCACTGGACAATAAGGGGCATGTTGCAGCTCCCTGTTCCTTACAGACTGGCTTTCTCCTAGCCACTGAACAGTAGGAACTTTATAGTGTAGCTATGCTCCTCAAAGATGGACCAGCTCCCAAAAAGATACAGGGCTAGTGTTGAAAAGGTTCTTTGAAACCATATGGGGTGGGGGCACTTGCTGAGGGATACAGGGAAAATTGCTATATAAAGTCAGACACTTTCTCATCTCAAAATGAGCCAATAGCTGTTAGACCTAGCAGCCTGACACACAGAAACTGAGAGTGGAACAGATTTTTGGCTCAATAGCTAGGGAGGCTGTTTCTGCAGATTATATTCCATTGCTCTGGACAGAAGGAAATGTCCATCTCATCTGCCCCTTGTCTCGGTGGTTATACCTTTTAATACCCTTTATATCCGGGTAGGTATGCAGCTTCTTCTTACATGCTCAAACTGATTTTACCTTTACTATCTCATGTGGCAGACTGTTCCACAGCCTGTTAGTTTTGTTCATAAAAAGTGCTTCCTCAAGGCCAACCTAAACCTTCATGTTGTCAGCTTCATATCATGCTCTCCTGTTCTCTCACGTGCCATAGTGTCCCAGAACCCACTCCTATCAATTGTCCTGTACTCTCTCATGTGCACTATCATAATCCTGTAGATAATTATCATACCCCTCTCAGTCTCGTGTATGCCAGTGAAAATAAGTTCAGAGCTGTACACCTATCTTGATATGTACCCCCCACCAATCCTGTAATCATTCCCCCCTTCGATCCTTTCCAGTTTATCCACATCCCTTCAGAGGTATGGCAACTGTAACATATCACTGTAATAAGATGTACAACAAAAGAGGCCATGGGTTATTCCATAGGTTATTTTCTGTAATTTTTTATGTGTCTGTAACTAAATGTAAAGTCTCTCTTGAGGGTACCTGGTTGCATGCAGACATTGATAAAGTGTAATTAAGTATTTAAGTCCACTTAAGTGGTTGTGAGGCAGTTATTTTAAATGTAAATGGGATGAAGCCACTTGCCTCACTACGAGTCAGCTCACAATGGAAACCCCTACTGTGTTTGCTCCCAGTCTCTCAATGGCTGATAATTAAGCAACAATGCATGACAGGGTGTAGTATATCATGAGACATTGTCACGTCTCCAGTGTGTTGTGAGGTACAAGGCCACAGGCTGAGAAGTGATGATATCCCATGATATACCACACCCTGGAGTTCATTACTGCTGTTATGAACTGGGTCCACATGTGCAGCAGTAAAAAAGATGTTTAAAAGCAAAGTGTTGTCATAATTATTATTATTTTTTTGGGTGCAGATGTATATTAAAAAAAAAGTTCCTTTATTATATGTTATGACCGGTAGGTGGCACTGTTTGTGGCTGGTGGTAGAGATGGCCGGATGGTGCAGTCGGCGGTTGGAGCAGGCGGGATGGATTTTTCAAATGGACCTGGGCTGTGCACTTCTGTGGTGAATTCTGCCTTCTAAAATGGATCATGTCTGAGGGACAGCAGCAGGAATGGTGAGGCTGTGATTTCTTTGTACTAGTAGGCATATGTTTGGCTGAAAGGGGCCGTTGTCATACCGAGGGATGTTTGGTCATGAGCGGCCATTGCCCTCTGTCGATAGGGTGGCAGTGTTGCGGCAGTTTCATGTAGACAGCAGAGTGTTTTCTGTATATGCCACAGTCGGCAGCAGTTTTGTTGTTGTAAGCAGGGCATGCTTGTTAGGATTTTCTGTGCTTTAACAGCTGACGTATCGAGTTCGGACTCACACCTCCCCATGGCATGTATTCTTGCGTACTGAGAAACGTGGGGAACATTGTGGTCAAGGAGTTCATTGTGAGTGAGGATGCTGGCGGCTGGTGGATTTCTGAAGCCATGATTATGTTGTGGGATTTAATAACGGCTTCAAATATCTTTCAGCCAATCAGCTTCCTTCATGTTTTTTCATCCAGTTCATAATTCAAGTTATTGACTTGTTTGCCCAGAGTGAAACCTTAATTAGCAGGACTCCTGGTACAAGTTCAGGTCTGACAGTATAGCCTGGAGGTTAGAGTAACAAGCTGTGAATGAGCTTGGTACATCCGGCAGACTTAGGATTGATTCCCACAACCTCCACTTGCACACTGTGTGACTCTAAGCAAGTTACTTAGAAACACAGAAACATAGACTTTGACGGCAGATAAGGACAGCTTGGCCCACCCAGTCTGACCATTTCCCTACCTTTTGGATAAGCTGCAGATCCTAGTTAACCAACAGCCTACTTGCTCCTACCCCAACCCCCCACTAGAATGGCCTTATGTCTGTCCCAAGCATTCTTGAATTTCCCCACTACCTCCTCTGGAAGCCTGTTCCATGCATCCACCACCCTTTCTGTGAAAAAAATACCTCACTTTGCTCCTGAGCCATCCCCCCTGTATCTTCAAATTGTGCCCCCTTGTTCTTGCACATCTCTTTTTCTGAAAGATGCAACCCTCTCAGACTTTGTTGATTCCCTTGAGGTACTTGAATGTTTCTGTCATGTCCCCCCTCTCTCACTTTTCCAAGAGGGTATACATACTAAGCTTCTTTAGTTTCTCTTCCTATAGCTTCTGGTGCAGACCCTGCACCATTATAGTTCCCCTCCTCTGGACTGCCTCCATCTTGTCTATGTCCTTGTGGAGATGAACCTCCCAGTGCTCCTGAGCTGCCCTTGAAAACAGGCACTTGTTCCTAGTGGGCCTTAGCCAGTTACCAAATAATAAAAAAAAAAGTTAAACTGGTCTGATCATGTTTTTTGGCTTGTAAAAAAGAAAAAAAATGTAGAATCTTTCCAGAAAGCAGGCCAATCCCACCAAATAATGCTGCAAGGGAGACAGCCCTGCAAGATATATCACAAGGAGTGTTTGCTATTGACAGCGATCCATTTGTGGAAGCCAGATACTGATCAGAGGCTCACTGTGCAGTAGGGGAATACTGGACATTGGAGCTCAAGGTCTGTGCAGCACCACAACTGTGATTCTTGAGAAGGCTCATGGGGTAAGGAAGCAGATTTTAACCTTTGGGCTGCCGACAGAATTAGAACGCAGAGGAATTATGTACTGATACATCAGTTTGCGGCACAGCAAAGGTTAAGTAAGATTGAGAGGGGTTCTTCTGTTTGTATTTTTTTCTGTTTATAATAATTTATTTGTTAAATTTCATAATACTGTCGTATGTCCTTCCATTTTCTGCAAATCTTATAAATTTAGTGTAAATATTAATTATATTAAATACTGTCTATTTAAAACAAATCTGTGACTCTTGTGTTAAGAAGCACAGGTTATCCATTCTTATTTGGCAAAGTCCATGGTTCACTTCTGGAGAGTACTCTGTCAAACTTAATAAGTAAACCTAGTTCTGATGCAGAGGAGGGAGAGGATACCAAGTGCAACAATGGGGTTCCTATGTCCAAAGGGCCTTGTGCTGTGTGAGCAAGCACCTAACCTTGTACTGTGTGAGCAGGGGCCGGTGGTGGAACTTGAAGGAACAATCAAAAGAGAGTTATAAGCAGGCTGATAATAGCAAGATTAAGTAAGGAAACTAGGCCGCCCTTGTCACACCACTCAGGGCTTACTGGAGTGTGTTGCATGTATGTTAAATGCAGATTTACAGTTTCTTTCAGTTTATCTTTCCTGGTGTACTAAATTAATATTCCTGTATTATTCTGGTAAATACTTACACTGTTCATGCTTTATGATCCATCAAGGACATTTTGTAAATATAAGTAACGTTTAAAATCTATCTGTAACTCAGTCTGTGTATGGGAATAGGTAACAATTTACTGGCAATCCATGTCTACTTCTGAGACACGATACTAAGTAGGGCCCATCACATTACTGAAAAGGGTAAGCGTCTTTGGAGCATACTATTATTCTTAATGTCTCTGCCTTGTGCAGAAAAAACAAACCTGCACACTGGGCCAGATGGTTTAGTAGTCTAGAGAGTGCTTTGCTCACTGTGAATAAGTTTGTAAGAGGGGACAGGAGAGAAAAAAAACTGTATTGTGACAGTTACATATTTGATACTCTTTGATAATGTATAATATAATACAGTACCAACAGAGATCATACGTTTACCGACATACAAAGATTCTATTTTTAATAAAAAATGAATGCATGTTGGGATTTTGCTAAATGCCATTCTTATACAGTGTATCTGAGAGTGTTTTACAAAGCAGCAAGTTAGATACTGATAGTGGTGGGCTTGTATGGGTATACCATCACCGGAGCGACTCCCCCACTGCGAAGACCATCACAGCGACAAGAATCGAGCAAAACCCGCATGTCGCTGTGATGGTCTGTGCAGTGCCCAAGACTTCCTTGCAGGATGTATCACCCCCCCATCCAACTCCGACTTGGAGTTGGAATCCTAGAGACCGAGGAGGTGCAGGAGGTTTGGGGGGCACAGCCCCAATAGAAACGCAAAGGCATCCCCAACACTGCAATGCTGACAGTCGGCACTGTGACTGTCGCTGTCGGGGATGTCTCTGTGTTCGCTGTCGCGGCGGCATGATAAAACCATTTGTATGCAGAGTGATTATCAGGTTTCTTACAAAAAAAAAAAAAAAGACTGCAATTGGCTTTAGGAGGACTCAGATCTCATAACATTCCGCCAAAAATGTTGAACTGCAGGATATACCATTCTTTATTAATAAAGAGATTTGAGTGAAAACAAGCTACAGACTCTTGCAATTCATCATGAGGCTATATGACAGGCCAGTGCAACACTTCTAAGTTTCTACCTCAGTGGCCAGCATCTTTCCCTGCTGATTATTTTATGCTTAGGCGTCTTTGTTCTTCATTGTGTGCTGGCCAACAGTAGCTTTCTACAGTGATCAATTTAGAAAGGTGTGACCAGGATCCAGGCAATCAAAACAGAGTGAGTGACCATCTGCATTTACAACCCATGAGCCACAGGAAGTATCATGGTAGCCAGTCTCAAGCTGCACTTTATATAGTGTCTGACTAGACTGGAAAATTTCACAGGAAATCCAGCTGAAATAAATGGGGATTTCTTGAGATATAGCATAGTATATCTGGATGTCACTGGTTACCACTGGGCAATTTTTAAATCCTGTCGTGTTTGTTCTCTTCTTTGGTTTTTCTGACATAACCTTGTAAAGAAAAAAAGTTTTGTTCCACTCTTTTTATGTGGAAAAAAATGGCAATTTCAATTACAAAAACAAAGTTGCAGTTACTAGGAACCAAGGAAAAAATAAACCGCACTGAGAATGACAGGTGCTATAACAAATGCATTAACACACATTAACACAAAAACATGTTTCGCTTGGTTAAACACCAAGCTTCATCAGAGATCTCTGATGAAGCTTGGTGTTTAATCAAGTGAAACGTAAGATGTGAATTTGCCTTACGGCATATTGCCTCGAGAGCCAGTATTTTTGCACTGATGCACTTTTGTGAATAAATGTCACTCTAAAATGTACGGCATGGACTGGGTGTTGATTTTTTTCTTTAAGTAACTATGAACCGAAGAAAGGATCCGGTGAACAAACACCATAGTGGTTCCCTGGAATTGATCAGGAACTGAGAAAAAGCACTAAATATACTTTTCATCAAAAGCATGGTTTGAGGGAGCCAATAAACTGTACTTTTACTGGAGAGAAATAAGAATGAAGCGAGATTCAGAGCACCCGTGTTCTTCAACGGAACTGGTAATTGGGGGAGCCGTGGGACACGTGATCAGCACCGTGTAAAGGCATTCTTTGAATTTTAAGACTAAATTTTGGGGCTCATCTGCTGCACAAGATGACTGCACTAGTAGTCATGCAGCATCATATTCATATTGTTACAAGTCAAACATCTCAAAGAAATGATCTTTAGAAAAGGATAACTTTGAAATCAATGGTGCTGGAATGTTATATTTTTATATGAAAGTTTGGAGAAGGCTGACATGTTAGATTGATGCAGTTTACATGCATCAATCTATAAACAATGTGAATGCAGTGGAAAGCGATACTTTTCTAAATAGCTGGCATCAAATACGTAAATAAAAATACTAGTGGTATTCCATCAAGGTAAACCACATTCTATTACTGACATTTTCATTAGACTTACACAAAGAAACATGAACTGAAAACGTACTTATTTCTAATCTTTGCTTTACAAAATGTCACTAAACTACTTTCTAATCATTTGAAGACAAAATGTGGGACTGTGGTGCTTTGGAAGATGCAGGTGGTTTTCTGCTAAAGAGAACCACATATTTTTTTCTCCCTAGTTTCCTATGAAGCCAAGCAACTACAAGGGGTCAGGACAGAGATCATAAGCCTGATCAGCAGCTGGAGTTAGCAGACTTTCCAATTTGGATCAGCTACAGACTGCTTGTGATGTTGGTGAGCTGATGAGAATAAGCCAGGATCATTGGAGGGCTGGTGGTAGGAGGAACTCCGAACATCCTAGAGAATGCTGTCTTCCTCCAGGAAGAGAGGGTTGTGACTCCTGCTGCATAACCACCAGCTCTGTGACCAGAGGTGGCAGAGCATCTGAGAGTACAACACATGACTGAATGGGAAAGCACACGGACCATGGTACATCAGGCTTTCCAGTAGCATAGCCATCAGGATGTGCACTTTTGGGGGCAGCTGAAAACTGGAGAAAGTCATTGCCAATTGGGGAGTTGATGGGCCGCCAGCCCATATCCCATGACCAACACCGGCCTCTCTTTGCCACTTCCTAGAACACCCCTTGAACTCTGCTTGGTAGCTGCTGACCATATATTGGGGGCCTTTACTTGCTGGACTGCTGAACTGGCTCCAGGGTAGTATATCAGGGACACCCAAACATGGATTCTAAGGGAGTGGTGTTTGGAAGGGCTCTGCAGCTTGGCAGGGGGCACCTAGGCAAAACCCAAAAGGTTCCAACCCAAATGATGGGGTATAAAGAATTAAAAAAGAGATTGATTGCAGACTTTCAGTCATTGTGTGAGCAAGAGCTGCAGTCACTCCACCTTTTCTATGTGTTTTACTTGTGTGTGCAGTGCTTTGATTATGGAGATGAGACTGCGAGGTGAAGTCACCAGAGTACTTTTTACTGGGTATTTGATAAACACTACACAGTCCATACGTTAGATATACAGCAATGTTGAGGTAATGCTATGAATGCTACTATCTTCCTATTCTAGTGTGTTTATTTTGCCTGGGTCCTCAAAGGAGTAACTCCTCAAAATCTGGCATGTAAGAATAGCTGACAATTAATACAGTGGTCCAGCTCTACAGGAACATATGTGATACTAACCCCTTTTTTGGTCCACAACTGTTGGCCACACACTGGGTTGTAGAGATGTTATGCGGCAGTATATAGAGAATACACCAGAGGGGTTCTGATTACATCAGACCTCAAAAGCAAAGCTCAAGAGGTCTAATGTAATCAGAAGCCCAAGGTCGCAGTTCAGGCTGGGTAAGCATGTGGTTGCCCAACTAATATTATTTATAGTGTATGCTTTCATTTTAGTTTTTATTTAAAAATAAAAAAGAACGTTTTTCCAAAGCGCTCCTGCTGCAGACAGTTTCAGTTCAGCACTTGAACTGACTGCTGTGCGCATGGCAGCACTGTGAAAAACACCAGCTGCCTCGAGGATTTCCAATCAGGGCTGGAACCATGTTGTACCACAGAAGGGTACAACTACATTCCATAACCTTTGAACTGTGCTACAACAAGGTTTCAGCTGGTATGGAAATCACCTTGGGGTCTGTTTTTCTGTCCCCACACAGTGACTGATTGACTGTGCTTCTGGATGTCTGGACTGCTCTGCACAGGGATTTGGGGTCTATTTCTGTGTTACTTTAAGGGCTAGTGTGCTGATCATCTAGCACTATTATCCTGTGATTTAGTAGCTGTTAGAGTGCTTACCTTTGGTAGAATTGCATAGAATGTGTAGCATGTGTGTCCGCCATCTTGCACATGCGCAGTAGCCTCCTGTTTCAGGATACAGTCCCAACAGTTGGCGCATGTGCAGTAGGTCCTGATCTAGGCCGCTGCATACTAATGTGATTCCTTTGTTTGCCTTCCCTTTATAGGCCCTGAAGCAGCCCACTCCCTTTAGAACTCTGCCCAGCAGTGGAGACTAAACCCAGGGATTGCCAGAGCCTGTAAGAGGTAGTGTCCTGCACTACAGCCTGACTGTTGTGTGTAGCACTTCCCACCCACCGTCACCACTTCATTTATTGCTGCTGCTGCTGGCAGGTCACGTGTCACATCACGTGACCTACCCTCCTTTTTACTAAGTGTCCCATTTGCAGCTTATAGACACAACCACAAGGGGTTGCTGCACTCTCCACTCTAGCTCCTCTTTCAACTCTTCACCCCTTCCTAGCAACTGTTTGCAAACCTACCCACTAAAGGTCCCTTTGAATCCTTTCTGCCACCTACTTTCCTCACTCCTCCCATCAGCCTACCACTAAGCACCTGGCAGCCTCAAACCTGGTACCCTTTTTTCCAAAGTCTACTGACTAACCACTAAGCCAATGAACCAGGCCAACATCTTTCTCTACTTTCAAACTCTTAACCCTTCCTCCCTCCTTTTCTGAATTAAAAAACTTTCTTCACTCTGTCCCTAAGCTGTGCTCAAACCCAGTACCCTTGCAGTTAGAGTCAGCAGCGCTACCTCTTAACCACTTTGTCTACCTATTTTATTCCTACTTTCTATGCCTTTTAGTCTCTTACCCCCACCTGCCAAAATATATGTTTACCACTTCTCTCTTGCTGCCTTTGAACCCTGCACCCTCACTGTCAAAGTCAGCAGTTCCACCACTCAGCTAGCACACCTGTCTATTATTTCTGCAGGATTTCAAACTCTAAAAAACACTCTAACCCTCTGACACTGCTAGAGTGTTATCTGATTGTTTCTGCAGACCTTGAACCCAACTCCCTGCTGCTACAGCCACTGGCTGGGCTCCTTCCTGCTACCCTGGGCAAGACTTGAACCTAGTGCCCTGTGTACCAGCTCTGCCACTGTACCAAAGCGGCAACTACATTTAGAGGTGACCTATCACTACTATCTCCCCTCTATCATCCTAGTTCCCCCATTCTTTCTTCACTTCAGCTCCCCCACCCTTACCAACTATGCTTGTGCACCCCCTGCTCACCGGCCTCTCTCTTCTCCTCCTCCTTCTTTTGCCTTCCACCAACCCTATTGTCCCTATTAACCCGCAGCCTCGCTACTCCAATGTTCCTACCTACCCTCCTGTCCTCCCCTCCTCCTTTACCACTGCTCCTCCCCTCCCTCCTCCTCCACACACCCCATATGCTCCTCTCCACCTCACCCCCCATCCAGACATTACCTTTCCTCCCCGGCTCCCTTGCATCTGATCACGCAAACCTTCTCTGCCTGTGCTGCACTACCCACCCCTGTTCTACTAAACCCCTTCCTCATCCTATCACTCCCGGCGTAAACTCTCCATCTGGCACCCTCTGACCAGAGCACTTCTCCTCCTTCTACTCTGACAGGGAACATACATCCCACCCAGGCCCTGCCCCTCCCACCCACCCACTCAGCCCACTGGTCTCAAGTAGCCTCCATGAACATATGCAGCCTGCTGAAAAAATCTGACGCCCTACAGTGCTGGGCCTTGGCTCATCAACCAAACATCCATAGCCCTGGTTGAAACCTGGCTGTCCAAATCCACCCTGACTCATTTGTTTCCTCCCAGGCTATACCTTATACCGGGAGGACCGAGTAAACAAATGAGGGAGGTGCAATCTACACTAGGGACACAATACTTGGACCACTCCCCACCCCTGCCCTTGTAAATGGGGCCCAGGCTCTTACCCTCAAACTCACCCCAGACCCATCTAGGAGCCCTCTCTATCTCACCACAGCCTACGTTCCCCCAAAGAACCAGCACCCGGCCCTGGTATCTTTAACTGACTACCTGGCCACCCTCCATCATAAGGTGGAACAAATCCTAGTTGGGGACCTTAATGTAAATTGGCTCAGCACCTCCTCTTCCGCGATCAGAGACTCATTTGCCGCCCAAGACCTGACGCAACTCATCACCCAGCCCACAAGAATAAACCCTAAGAGAGGTACCAGCACCCTTCTGGATGTTGTTATAACCAACCGACCCCAAAAAATCCAAAACATCCAGGTCCTACCAGACTCTCTAAGTGACCACTCCCCTATCCTATTTCATTGGGCAGTCCCCAATCCTAAACCCAAAGCCCAGACCACCCTCTGCAGGCGCCTCCGCCCTGGTGGGCTGAAAAAACTTAAAGTATTCCTCACCCAGATAAACTGGTCCCCCATTCATCGTGCAACCGACATTGACACTGCCCTACTTCTTCACGCCCACCTTCAACATGCCCTGTGATCTCTTTGCACCTTCACCAAATCGGTCCAAAAAGCAGAATGCACCCTGGGTTAGCCCTGCCCTTCTACAATTACTAAGAAATCGGGATAACCTCTGGCACTTTGCCACTGAAACGGGTCGTCTTTCTGATAGGCAGGCTTACAATGCAGCCCGGAATAAGTGCTCTTGGGCCATCCAGAAAGCCAAGGCCGACCATTACCAGGCCACCCTTACCTCCTCCTGGGGCTCGGCCCGGACTTTCTGGGATAATATTAAACAACTAAACGGAAAATCTCGCTCCCCTGCCCCATCCCAGCTCACTAGAAATGGCACTACCACCACCGAGCCTGCCACCATAGCTAACTGGCTCAACACCGCTTTCACTGACCTTAGCTCAGTCCTCCCTAGTAATTTCTTTGACCCTCCCCACAACCAACCTCCCCCTGTCTTCCAGCACCCCAGCTTCCACCTGCATAGATTTCCACCGGGAAGCCAGACCCATCTAATCAAAGCTTTGAATAGCAACAGTCCGGCAGTGACTCACTGGACCCCAGTATCCTCAGGCTGGTGCTAGATGAAGTCCTGCCCCACTCACCAGCCTAATTAACTGATCACTCTGCCTGGGACAATTTCCCACAGCTTGGAAAACAGCCATAATCACACCAATTCATAGTTGGGGGCGACCGCTCGCCGCCAACAACCACTGCCAATCTCCATCTCCCCCCATCTCTAAAGCCCTGGAGAAAGTGGTGGCCATTCAAATCACTGATTATCTGGCTAAGCATAACATCTTATGCCCAGAGCAACATGGCTTCCGTGCTGGTCACAGTACCAGCACTGCCCTAATTGAATTCTCCAACTTCCTACACTCCTCCTTGGATACCAGCTCCCTAGCTGGTGCAGTGTTCATCGACCTCTCAAAGGCTTTCGACACCGTCTCCCATCCACTTCTGCTGAATGCACTCTGCCACACTGGTCTCTCGGCTGGCCCCTAGCATGGTGCACAAGCTATCTTGCCGCTCGATCACAGTGTGTAAAAATCAATGGGATACTCTCTGATACCCGTCCCATTCACTCTGGGGTCCCCCAAGGCTCCATCCTGGGCCCCCTTCTCTTCTCACTCTATCTGAACACCCTGCCCAGTGCATGCTCTGGCAAAATTCTCCTGTATGCAGATGATGCTGTCCTTTTTGCCACCCACCGCAATACCGTCTCCCTTCAGGACACCCTACAGCAGTCTTTAAATAGTGCCGAAGCTTGGTTTAAGGAGCGCAGACTCGTCATCAATCTTAAAAAGACCAAAGCTATGCTCTTTTCCCACCCCCAAAACAAAGCTAGCAACCACCCACTCTATATCCTTCCTAGTACCAATCAGCCACTGGAACAAGTCTGCTCCTACAAATACCTTGGGGTTACCTTCGACTCAGCCCTCACATTTCACAACCACATCGATGCCCTAACATCCACCACTAACACAAGGCTTGGCATCCTCTTCCGCCATAGAACCTGCCTTCCCCCAAATGCACTCCGGCTCGCTGTTACGTCATCCGTTTTGTCCCTTGTAGACTATGGTCTACCAGTCTATGGTGCTGCCGACACCACTGCACTCAAAAAAATTCACTTAACCCTGAATAAAGCCTGCAGATTGATTACTGATGCCCCCAGGCTCACACACACCTGTCAGCTGTATGTCGAGGCTAAACTTCTTACCCTGGATGAACGGCTCCGATATCAAACCTGTCTCCTCACAAAAAAAACCCTACTCGGGCTCTCCCCCCTGGGGTAATGGCATCCATCCACCAGAGCCCTCCCACTATTGCAACACGGTCATCCAACAAGACCACTCTAATGGTCCCCAGATCAAGAACCAGCCGTGGCCAGAGGTCCTTCTGCTACAGAGCCCCATCCTGGTTGAACTCTCTCCCTGCCCCCATAACCAATGCCACCACCATCTCCAAGTTCAAAACCACCCTTCGAAACCAACTCTTCAACACTCGTAGCTGCTCCTGTCTCTGAATGTAGCCTCCACCTCGCCTTCTCATGACAACGCCCACAGGGCGGCTCTCCACCTAGCCATCCCCACCACCGCTTCCCGGTACACCGTGCCTATGTCTAACCTGGCCAGTGCCAGCTATTTCATTGTAAACCTATTAGATTGCTCAATTTTTGATACCAACTTGTGTAACACCTGTTCTCAGTTACATGTACCCTGTAACCTAAATGTATTTGTCTGACCTCAGTCTGACGTGGCGCCTCTGTTGAACGCCTATTGTTTTGCAAACCTATGCTATGTAACCAAAAACACTATGTATGTCTTTAATGTGACGAGATACCTTTGGAAACGAGCCTCTGGCTCAAAGGTTGTAAACTGATTTTACAAATAAAATAAATAAAATAAATCCATGCAGAGCAAACCCTCATTATACGGTTATGTATTTTTTGAGAACCCTTTCTTTCTATGTGATTACGAAAAAGTCATGAACTGCCGGCTGCAAACAGCTGAAGCCTGATAAGGCAAATATGTGCCTGTACTGTGTTTGAAACAGATGAAGGCATTCACTGGAAACATCACCCACAAAAATGAGCTTATATAGCTTGTTGCATGCAACCAACTCCCCACGAAGTAACAATTTTGCCAAGAATTCAACAATAATTCAACGCTCATAGTACAGAAGATCATTTAAACATTAGAGCTGGTAACAGGTACTGCTAGGACAATCCTAACTGAATCACTGGGATGTCAAAGTTCTAACATCACATCTAACATTAATTCTGTACTACCCACAGCACTACGTGGATGACTTTAAAGCAGCAGTGCATATTACAGTGACAATTCTTGACCTTAGCTTTTTTATTCCGTCTGTACATTGCTCCATACCTCCTATCTTTAAGATATACTTCTGTCCCAAGTTTGAGCCTGCCTTAGCACTTTTCTTTACATTTGAAACAATAAAAGGAAACCTCTTTTTTAACATGGCTTGGACGGTTTCATTTTTAGTATTCTTCACTGTTTTGGTACACCTATTGCCCCACAAGGTCAGGAAGCACTATTTGCTGCATACTGGTTCAGTTTTAGTCACATGAAATGACATGTTAAACAACTGGGCCAGGATTCACAAAAAGAATGCAAAGTGGGCACAAATGTTTGTGCTGCACTTCCCAACTGTGCTAGTGGGTAATGGAGCTATTCACAGTCCGATAGCATAGTGCACTGTCCAACTGTGAATAGGGACAGGTGGGGCAGCGCGACCAAGGAAAACCACCAGGAAACCCAGTAGCGCTGCCCCCACAGCCAGCCAGGAGAATGGGCCAACAACAATAGCGTATACATGCTAAGTCCCTATTCACTAAGGGAGCCATGCAAATGAGCTCACTGGGCATGCAAGGCGCTAGTGGCCATTAGCATGCTCATTATGTGTCCATTTGCATGGCCCACGGGTGGCTTAGTGCGCCCTCCCACCATCCCATGCCCCATGAAGCTGCATTCCACAGTGAACTGGTGCTCCCCCTCCAATCACCATCTCCAAATACTGAACAGTACTCCCTGGAAGTCTAGTGGTGCCTTCCCCCTCCTCGGTCCCCGATCACCCACCCGACATTCTAAAATATCTTTACCATAGTTGTAGTGGTCCCTCCCCATCCCCAATTATCCACCCAACATTGTAAACAATTTTTCCATAGTGTAGTGCCCCACCCCAGTCCCTAATTGCCCACCCAATGATACAAAAATAATTTTCCATGGTGTAGTGTCCCACTCCAGTCCCCGATCATCCATCCAATAGAAACATAGAAGTTGACATCAGATAAGGACCTCAAGGCCCATCCAGTCTGCCTTATGAATGTGCCATTGGCCTTTGCTCTGTCAATGGCCTATCTATTCATACTCATCTGTATTGCCTCCTTATGCCTAGCCCATGCCTGTTTGAAGCCTTGCACTATATTCATATCCACCACTTCCTGAGGTAGGCCGTTCCATGCATCCACCACCCTTTCTGTGAAAAAGAACTTCCTCACATTATCCCTTAATTGGCCTCCCTCTAATCTCATGCCGTGTCCTCTAGTCCTGCTATTTTTCTTATATTGAAACATGTTAGACTCTTTCACCTTGTTAATGCCCTTAAGGTTTTTGAATGTTTCAATCGTATCACCTCTCTCCTTCCTTTGCTCTAGGGTATACATATTGAGCTCTGTTAATCTGTTCTCATATGTTTTCTGATGCAGTCCCTGCACCATTTTGGTTGCCCTTCTCTGGACTACCTCATTTTGGTTAATGTCCTTGTGAAGGTGTGGCTTCCAGTACTGCACATAGTACTCCAGATGGGGCCTAACCAGTGTCTTGTAAAGAGGGATTATTACCTCCCTCTTACGACTTGCGATTCCCCTACTAATACACCCTAACATCCCTCTAGCCTTACCTACTGCTTTAGTGGTCTGCTTGGATGATTTCAGGTCATCTGTGATGATGATGCCCAAGTTTCTTTCTTCCCTTGTGATTGCCAGCAACTCCCCTCCCAGCCTATAGGTGGCTTCGGGGTTTCTCTTCCCTATGTGCATGAGCTTGCAGTTCTTTGTGTTAAACCCCAGTTGCCACTCTACTGACCATTTTGCCAGTTTATCCAGATCTCTTCTCATTCTGCCCACCCCATCAGGATGATGAAAACATAATTTTCCATAGTGTAGTGTCCCACCCCAGTCCTCGATCGCCTAACTGATGATAACAATATAACTTTCCATAGTGTAGGGTCCCTCCCTGGTTCCCGATCTCTCACCCTCTAATGAAAACCCCATTTTCCATAGTGTTGTGGTCCTTCCCCCCTCCCCGGTCACCGATCTCATTATAAAGAACATGTCTTCATAGTGCAGTGTCCCACCCTGTGCCCACTCTCCCACCCAATATTGTTAAACCCCATTTCCATAGTGTAGTGCCCCCCGTCACTGATCGCTGTCCACAAATAGACATATGCCCATTCCCTGGTAGTCTAGTGATCCCTCAACCCCCCATCCACTCCGGTAATCACATACCACCCAACTCCCCCCACCCCAGCATGACCGCCGATCGGCGAGCAGCACAGCGGTCCTCACACTTCCACGGCTGCCCGCCGACTGAATTGTCAGTGACAGCATACACTACAAGCCCAATGGTTGACATTACCGGTGTGAGTGGGAGGTTGGGGAACCACTAGACTATCAGGGAATGGGAATATGTCTATTTGAGGACAGCGATCAGTGTCGGGGGAGCACTACATTTTGGAAATGCAGTTCAACAATATTGGGTGGGAGATCGGGCATGGGGTGGGACACTACACTATGGAAACATGTTCTTTATAATGGCACTGGTGCCCGGGAAGGGGGGATGGACCACTACATTATGGAAAATGTTTTTTTTATTACCGGGTGGGAGAGCTGGGACTGGGGAGGGACCCTACACTATGAAAACTTATATTGTTATAATCGGGTGGGTGATTGGGGACAGAGGTGGTACTCTACACTATGGAAAATCATTTTTTATCATCAGGTGGGCATTTGGGAACAGGGAGGGACCCCTACACTATGGAACCTTTTATTACACATCTTGGGTGGGAGATCGGGGACCGGGATGGGGGCGTGCAGTACCTCCACCAACCACAAGGGTTATGTGGATTACCACCAAGTTTTTTGGTGGTATTTTGTTCCATGTAAGGACCATCGCAAAGGCTCTTGCGTGGGGCAAATCCATCATGAATGGGACTGTGTGGCTATGCAGTTCCCCTTCCCTTCATTTACATTGTGCCCCCCCCCCACACTTCTTTGCCCGGGCTGGGCTTTGTGAATACCAATTATTCACACAGTTCAGTTTGCCCCAGGCAAACTGGGTTTCTAGAATTTGAATTTGCCTGGGCAAAGCTTTGTGAATCCTGGCCCAGGTGTTCTAAAGAACAATCAATACTGGTGAAAGCCTAGACTGAGCCAGAGTGAAAGGAGTGCTCCTTTTATTGTTTCCAACATAAAAGATGTACTAAAACGTACTCAAAACAATGATACAAAGAATGTCATACAAGACAGGAGATAAGGAGCAATTTAAAATAGAATACATCAGAATAGGTCACGTTTTTCACTGCTAACATGCTCAGTTACTTTATGACAAGCATGAAGATGGACAACATATGTTTCTCACTATAATCACAACATCAAGCACAAATTGCTTTTAACCCTCCCCATCACCCAGATTCGAAAGCGGTCATCTTTATTTAGGACAATATTGAGTAGAGTAAGAGCATATGGGTTTTTAAGTGCTACATCTTGATTTCGTGGAGCTACGGTCAGCCAGGTTGTTGTGCTGGGATAATGGCCCAGATGAAAGTACCTCTCAGACAACAAGGATCCAGGATTCTTCCTACACATCCCATAATCTATATTTAATGTCTCAGATTATTTAAAAAAATATGGAGCCCCTGTTTCAGATTCAAATTTCTGGGGCTAGAAAATGGGACAAAAAGTGCAACCCACTGTGACAACCCCACAAAATTGCTCTCCTCAGCACAAAGGATCAGTGCTGGGTGGTAGAGACCCCCCTGGAGCAGATCCTAATATTTAAAGGAAGACAACCAGATATTATGGTGTGCAGTTAAAGGCAATTAAATATTAATGTATGCAGTTACAATTTGTGCACAGGAATGATGCTAAATACTATCATATACATGTATGCACATGACACACCGCCCCCCAGCCTGTACCTAGGGGCCACTTTTAGCCCTCCGAAGCTCACTCATGAATTGTCTCTTGCTGGCCTCTCCGGTAGTCCTGTGGAGCCTCGTCTTGTTTCGGCAACAGCATCAGTCTCTGGTAGCTAAGTAGCACCCTCTCACATCCCCCAATCACATGACTACATCCAATGGTGATCCGGTTCCTTGCCGGAATCAGTCTCCCTATATTGTTGAGCACTTGCCGCAGCACTCAGATGACCCCTACCATCAGCTTTTTCTAATGGTATTTGGGGTCATTGCAAACTATGATAGGTGTGCCATTTACATGCCAACTCTTACTTCTTCCCCACACCAGTGAAAAGCACTTTGGTGTGCACTGGCATGGTGAGGCCCACTGGCCTCCCTTTTGCATAGCTCAAGGCAGTCCCAGGCAAGGAACTGGTACTAAATAGTTTCGAAACAACCTAGTGCCAGTCTTGTGACTCAGAAATGGGTCCATAATAACTGCTCTAGCCCTTAGGAAGCAACTTAGAAATTTTTAGAGAAAATAATCAAATAAAGCATTGAAACTGTAAGTCCTACTTACTGCTAGATGCTTTTCTCCTTGAAGATCAGAATGCACTGTCTAGAACAAAAGAAAATAATTTGTAAAGAAAGCATAATTGGTTGCAACAGCATACAAAATTTATCCCAGCGAGTATGGGAAGATGAGTTATCAATCAATCAAACTTTATTTAAGTAGGCAGTTACATCGTTGAGCAAGCTCATTTTCAAGATGGTCCTGGACACAAAGGTCAAATTCGTTTAAAGTAGACAACATTTCATAATACAGTAGGTGTCAAATACAGGTTATTATAGTATACAAAGTCAGTATTTGGTTGTAACAAAACGTAAAGTAAGTGCAAGTACAGACATTTAAAGTGCAGTGTAAACAGGTTGCAAACTGTAGTGTACAAAGCAGGAGAGAAAGAGAGGACATAGAGGAGAGAAAGGGATAAGAAGGTGTCAGATGCATAGTGGGGAAGGGGAGAGGGCAGCCTACTGGAAGAAGGCCCCCAGCGAAGGTAATTGAGGAGAGGGAGGAGGTGTTGGGGGGGAGGTGGCTGTCTTAAAGGGATGCTGGTCGACAGGGGAAATAAGAAGGCCAGGGGTATCAGAAGTTAGGAGATTCAGTTCAGCTTTACTTGAAGCAGTCACACGCCGATTTCAGGCATCTGTAGAGCAGCCATCTGAATGTATAGTGGTTGGGCAGCAGGGAAACTTTAAGAGATTTTTGCATGCTATTCCAAAACGCTGGTAAGAAGGAGTTAATGGCGGTTGAGCCAAGACATGTCCTTGATCGTGGTAGCTTAAAGAGGACAAAGGAGGAGTTCTCTTGTCCATAGGCACCTTTTGAGCACTTAAATAGGTCACAGATATAGGGTGGTAGTTTGTTAGACAAAGCCAGGAAAAGCCACATGAGGGCATTTCTTTGTCTCCTTATGAACAGGGATGGCCAGTCTAATGCTTGGTACAATGAGAAGTTATGAGTCTGCAAGGGCAAGTCAAGAACAAATCTCAATGCACGATGATAGAGTGTATCAAGCCTTTGGAGCACATACTGGGGGCAATGGCTGTATAGGAAGTCGGCGTAGTTAATCAGGGGAAGAAAGGCTGTTTGACCCAGCCGCTTTCTAGCTTCCAGGGTGAGTAGGCATCTTGTGCGGTAGAAAATACCGAGGTGCTGCCTTAGTTTTTTTGTTAACTTACTTAGATGCTCAGCGAAGATGAGTTTGTTATCCAACCAGACTCCCATATATTTAAATTTATTCACTAGCTCTAATGGTTTACTATGGAGGGTGATAATCTGTGGGGTACCAGGTATCCCTGTATTGTGGGATAGGGAGATAATCATGGCTTTTTTTTTTTTTGGCATTTAGCAAGAGCTTCAGATGTAGCAGGTTGTGTTGGGGGATGAAAAAATCCTGCTGTAGCTCCTTGTAGGCAAGGTCCGAAGAGGGGTTGGCTGTGTAAAGAACTGTGTCATCTGCAAAAAGATGAACATTTCCTGTAATCAGGCGAGAGTTGATGCTGTTGATGTTAAGATCGAAGAGGATAGGTCCCAAAATGGAACCTTACGGAATGCCTTGGGGCAGTAATTTTAGTTGGGAGAACTCACACTGAGCTTTAATCTGCTGTTTACGATTTGTGAGGAAGCAGGGGAACCATTTTATTGCAGCTGAGTCTAGACCAATGCTGCTCAGAGTCTCAAGAAGTATGGAATGAGCAACCGTATCAAAGGCTTTGCTGAGGTCAAGGAAGATTGCATAGATGTGCTGTTTACTATCCAAGGCTTTCAGCCAGTCATTCGACACTTTGGCAAGAGCTGACATGGTATTGTGCTTAGGTCTGAACCCCAATTGGACTGGATTGAGGATGTTTTCACAGTCCAAGTACTCCCTTAATTGAGAGTTAACAATTTTTTCAAGTAGCTTAGATAAAAACAGAAGCAACTAGATAGGCCTATAATTATTCAAGTAAGTAGGGTCTCCTGACTTGAACGAGGGGATAATGTGCGCGATTACCTAAACCAAACAATAGAAGCACTCTGGATAGTGGGGTTGACACCAGTCCATTTACAGAAGAAACAGTACTGAGAGAACTCCTAAAACTCAAGGTGGACAAAGCAATGGGGCCAGATGGGATTCACCCTAGAATCCTATAAGAGCTAAGGGAGGACCTAGTGACACCAGTAACCACACTTTTTAACAAATCGTGGGAAGATGGGGTGGTACCTGAGGACTGGAGGAGGGCAGATGTGATTCCCCTTCACAAAAGTGGGAGCAAGGCAGAAGCAGGAAACTACAGACCTGTTAGTTTGACCTCAGTGGTGGGGAAAATGATGGAATCACTTCTGAAAGAAAGAATTGTTGAGTACTTAGAGGCCAGCTGGGCACAGGACCCAAAGTAGCATGGATTCACAGCAGGAAGGTCATGTCAGACGAATCTAATCGATTTGTTTGACTGGGTGACCAAAGTAATAGACCAGGGAGGGGCTGTGGATATCCTACCTAGACTTTAGCAAGGCATTTGACACAGTCCCGCACAAAAAATTAATAATCAAGTTAGCCAGCCTGGGATTGGGTCCCAGGTTGGTAGCCTGGGTAGCAAACTGGCTGCACAATAGGATACAGAAGGTAATAGTGAATGGAATACATTCTGAAGAAAGGGGGGGTTACTAGTGGAGTACCTCAGGGCTCAGTACTGGGTCCAGTCCTCTTTAACATCTTTATAGGTGACATTGCGGAGGGTCTGGAAGGAAAGGTATGCCTCTTTGTGGATGACACAAATATCTGTAACAGAGTTGATACACAAGGGGGGGTGGAAAGGATGAGAAGGGACTTGGCAAGGTTGGAGGAATGGTCAGACATATGGCAACTTAGATTCAGTGCAAAGAAGTGCAAAGTAATGCACCTGGGAAAGATACATCCAGGAGAAGAGTACAAAGGGGAGGTACTAATGACAACAATAATGGAAAAGGATCTGGATGTAGTCATACCAGATGACCTAAAGGTGGGTAAGCAATGTGAGAAGTCAGTAAGGAGAGCAAGGGGGATACTGGGATGCATAGGGAGGGGCATCACAAGTAGAAAAAGGGAAGTGGTTATCCCTCTGTACATACAGTTGATGAGACCCCATCTGGAGTACTGCATGCAGTTTTGGAGACCTCATCTATGCAAGGACATAGACAGGATGGAAGCAGTCCAGAGGAGGGCAACTAAAATGGCAGGGTCTACATCAGAAACCATATGAAGAGAGACTGAGAGAGCTTAATATGTATACCCTTGATGAAAGGAGGGACGGGGGACATGATAGAAACTTTAAGTACCTCAAGGGAATCAACAAAGTCCAGGAGGGTAGCATCTTTCAGAAAAGAGATGTGTAAGAACAAGGGGGCACAATTTAAAGTTAGAGGGGGGACGGCTCAGGGGTAATGTGAGGAAATTATTTTTCATGGAGAGAGTGGTGGATGCATGGAACTGCCTTCCTGGAGAGGTTGTGGGGTCTAAAACAGTGGGGGAATTCAAACATGCATGGAACAGACATAAGGCAATTATAGTTGGGGGGGTTGCAGGAAGTAGGCTGTTGGTTAACTAGAATCTGCAGCTTATCCAATAGGTAGGGAAATGGGCAGACTGGGTGGGCCAAGTGATCCTTATCTGCCATCAAAGTCTGTGTTTCTATGTTTTCCAGCTAGGCGGCAAATCCCCTTGGAATAGTAAACTATTAAATAGGTGGGCAACTGGAGCTGTCAGATAATAAAAGCCTACTTTTAGGAAGAAGGGTTCTAGCGAATTGGCACCAGCACTCTTTTTGGTGTCCAATGAGAGGAGAAGGTCCTCCACCTGTTTAAAGGAGACTGGCTGGAACTTGAGGGGGTGGCTGGTGCAGGGGGCTGTGGTAGTGCTAGCAACTATGCTGGCGGTACTTGAGGTGTTCAGTTTACTAATAGGCGACATATCAAATGCGAGGACTGCTGTAGTGAAGTGGTTACTGAGCTGATAGAGGATCTCAGACCTGTCTGTGAAGGGGGTGTTATCTGCCACAATTTTGGCTAGGAGTTGGGTGGCAAGGGAATGTCCCTCGACTTCTCTCAGGATCTGCCAAAATTTGGTAGAAGAGTTTTTATTTACCTCCAGGGCAGACTGGAAGTACCGTTGTTTTTCTAGCTTTACGAACTTGGTGCAGGCATTCCTGGCTACCTGGAAGGAGAGCCAGTCAGAATCAGACTGCGACTTCATAGCCTTTTTCCAAAGGGTGTCTCTGTACCGTAAAGCCGTCTTCAGTTGTGGACTAAACCAATCAGGTGCACATTTCCTGGATTTGATTCTTCTTAAGGGTGCGTGTTTGTTGATAATGTTTAATAACAGATCCTGAAAGATACAGAATGCATCAGACACAGACGGTGCAAGGTAGAAATCCTGCCACTTTATATTCCCAGGATCTGTCAGGAAGGCAGGTAGACAGAAGTTTTTTAGGCTGTGCTTTAACTTGAAGGTAGAGGTGGAGGGGAGGTGTGGGGAGCACCTGACACAGGCGACTACGCAATGATCGCTCAGGTCACTGTGGAAGACTCCTGCACGTGAGATATTATGTGGCTTATTGACAAGTATAAGGTCCAGAAGTGAGCTATGGTTGTTTGTTTTCTTTTGTTAGGTCGGGTAACCTCTGGGGTAATCTGAGTGAGCCCGTGCTCATCACAAAAGTCCTTAAGTTTGTTGGCGCTGGTATCATTCCAGTTGAGGTTAAGGTCACCCATAATGATGCATTCTGTGTTCGCTTTTTCCAACAGAGAATGAATATGAGGCAGTATACACAGTCCAGCTGTAGGTGGTCTATAGCATGTAGCTACCAGTAAGGCTATTCCAGGCGAAAGGATAATTTTGAGGGCAAGACATTCAAATTCTTTGGGCATTGATGTGTGGACAATATCAGCGGTGAGGAATTTATCTTTAATATATATGGCAACACCACCACCTCTGGTCAACCTGTCAAACCTGAGCAAGTTGTATCCTGGGATGCTAAGCGTTTTGTCAGGTATGGTATTTTTCAACCAGGTTTCCGAGAGCATTGCTACATCAGGCATGGCATATAGCACCCAGGCTTGGACCTGATCAAGTTTGTTGGCAAGGCTGCATATGTTCATATGCAGGAAGCTCAGTCCCTTTAGTTCTGGGAGTTCCCCCGGGGCAGTTAGCAGATTGGGGCGGGGGGCGCCGGGTTTAGTTCCACACTGCCAACAAAGAGTAACAGCAGTGCTAATAGCTTCCTAAGCCATCTTACCAGGAATCTCAGAAAGGCTTTGTTTGATTGCTTGTCTTGAACATTAAGAAGGGCAGCAGAATGGGAGTTCAGTGGGCAGCGAAAGTTGATCAGAGCAGATAACAGTACCCTAACAGAGAGGGTGAAAGGGGTCTGCTTAGGGAAAGTTGGGCAGTAGGGGATGTGAACTGTTATAGCTGTGTGAGGATCACTGCCTTTTGAGTGAGTTAACTGGGTGGCAGACACCGTTGGGCATATTTCCTGGCCTGTAGGATTGTTCGGGCAGGATGAGTCTTTCCTGGAATCTAAAAAAGGCTCCCCTGTGAGAAGGAGGATGCAGCCAAGGAGGTAAAGGTGGGCTGAGGAAGCCATCTCTGGGGTACAATGTGTCTGAAAAGGGCGGCACCTTATGTATTTGGCAACTGCGCTGGGGTCACCCAGAAATTGTGAGGTGAGGTTTTAAGGAATGCTCTGGTGAGGAGAAATGCAGGCCACCTCAGGCAGTCTGAATGTTGCTAACAGAGTGAGCTGCTGTCAGTCACGGTAGAAGGAGCATTAAGTGGCCAAGGAGTAGCAGAGCACCTGTATAAAGTAAGTAAGGAGGGAGGAAAATGACAGAATATAATAGGGAGAGGAGGGAGTACAGTACAATTGAGGTACCAGGCACCTAGATAAATAGTGGGACTATACAGGGGATAAAAGGGTAGAGAGGCTCAAGTACAATATTATACAAAAGCTAGTGGAACAGTTACTGCTAGAGCTGTAAATGCACAGTGAGGGAGAAAAGAGAGTAGGGCTTTAAGGAGTGGAAGTCCTGTAGTCAGGATGTCTTTAGGTTTAGGTTATGAAAAGATAGTCCTCATGCATGAGTTGACATCCATGGCCCACGGCAGCTGGTCAGAGATATGACTTTTTCAAGCATCTGAAAATAACTCATATTGCAATACAATTCTAGTTGACATACCGTTAGTATTCTGCATGCAGTTTAATGCATCACTAGATGTTTTACACAGTCATTTTGTGGATTATTCTGTAGTCTACTGCCAGAGCAGAGGTATGTTTTCAATGTTGATATGATTGGGAAGCTCTGTCCCTATTGGATTAAAGATTGATTAAAAACAAGAAGGCACTGGAGGCAGAGCAGGGAAGAAAAAGGGGTAGTAAGGTGTAAACAAGTCAGATGGGTAGAGGGTTCAAACCCTTGAGGGATCCATAACTGAAGAAGGCAACCTTGAACTTGCAGATTTATACACTTCTTGGTGAACCACTGGACTATGTCTCAGAATTCAAATACCTGGGGGTCTGGATAGAGAAAAGCTTTCCTTTAATGATCACATTGATGAACTGATAAAAAAGCTTAGACAGAGACTTGGCCTGTTTTATAGGATCAAGCAACTGTTAACACTGGATGCCAAGAAGAGACTGGTCCAAACCACATTCCTCACCTTATTGGACTACGCAGATATCCTCTACAGCCAAGGCCCTGCAACTGCCCTGACCAAACTTGACACTCTCTACCATAGGGACCTGAAGTTCATTACTGGATTCCCATACTCTGCTCATCACTGCTCCCTCTATGCAGCAGTGGGTTGGTCTAACCTTAGCTACAGAAGACAGAGAAATGCAGCTCTCTGGACCTTCAGGGCCATTATGAATATGCTGCCCCAATATATCTCTGATTGCCTTCCATTAAGTGCGGTAGGAAAATACACCTTAAGGAATTCCTCCTTCATCTCACTTGCAGTACCTAGGTTCAAGTCGCGCTTTGGCATGTCTACCATAAATCATTTTTACCCTTACTCTGGAACAACCTGCAGAACACCTTGAAACTGGCCTACCCAATCAAATTATCAGCTTTCAAAGCACTTTATTCTCATTCGATAAAGGGATCCTGCAACTGCTTTCCCTGATGTCACCTTCCCCCGACCTATGCCTCTTTCCCTCCCAGGTGCATCCCTCTCCTGGCACTTCCGCCCCGCCCCCTTGCCCATTGGCAATGTCATAGTCTATAAATCTCATAGGTGACTGTTCTATCCTGTTACTGTGGGTTCCTTTGGTGTCCTCCTAACACCCATCTCCACTCCCTATTCTTCTATGTTCCCCTCAGTCTCCTGTTCTTGGTGTCTTGTATCCTTAATCTCTACCCATTGTTAGCCTTCCCTTGCAAATCACACACCCTTATGGGCACTCGTTGTTCTTATCCGTATTCACCCTCATGCGTCCCCTTCCCCTCCCTTGCCCCACCTAGTACTGCTCACTCATTGGTTGCTTTGAAGCCTGCTCCAAATTCGCTCTGTAAATATTTTTGTATTGAAATATTCTGCAAATACTGTAGTATTGGTGCTGCTATTCTTACTGTATTTTCCACATGATACTTAGTTTACGGTCCCTTTCTTAAATTTACTTTGGTGATGTTATAAATTTCTTGTGTTTATTTCTAACCCTATGTAATTACTATGTAAGTGTGTATTCTGTTTTATGTACTGTTTAAGTACTTTCCAGGTCCATCTCGAAAATGATCTTGCTCAATGGTGTTCACCTGGCTAAACAAAGATTTTGATTTGATTTGAACTGGATGTGCTAAGGAAGTGGTATCAGTTAAGATATCTTAGTATTAGGGTACTATGGTAGGATTTGTGTGTTCTGGCTAAGAGGTGGGCTGCGCTGTTTGTAATTTGGCAAACAGGGTGGAGGAAAGGTCAGAGACAGTGCTGCTACAATAAAAAAACTGGGAAGTAACAAAGGCATGGATCAGGGACCAGATTGAGGACTGACCGAGGCAGGAGTGGATATAGGAAATGTGGGAAAACAGGAATAGACAGTTTTTCAGACGAGACTGATACAGTGTTTGAAGAGGAGTGCAGGATCGAGGAAGACACCAAGAAAACTTCACTGAGCAACAGAGGACTGTGCGAGTATTGTTTCTGACCAAGAAGATGTGGCTTGGGCAGACTTTATAAAGAATAAGGAAAGGTACCAGAGACTGAAAATTTTTGCTCGTTTTATTCTACGTCCATGTAATGTCTTTAAAAGGTCTCTGTTATGAACCACTGTAATTGGTATATTATTAGAATTCTGTTTAGAAACCTCTTTGAAAATTAAGCTGCTATGCATATTCAGAGCTACTAAATGATTATTTGTAATATAATTGCACAGAGCACACAGTTACTGTATAGAAAGCCATTTCCTATGTTCTGACTGACCTACCACATTAGCTACATATCATCGCATTAGCTGCACACACTTACAGGTACTCCAGTCTACAAAAATGGCCCAGCTATGCATCAAGTAAACAATAAGACATGACGGGGTGTGCACTGAACAGATTTCACTGCATGCCCAGGGGCATAGTGGGGCACAAGGCTGCAGGCTGAGTGCCTTCAGCCCCTGGAAGTGTGGTAAAATCTGTTCAATGCACACCCCTGGAGTGTCTTACTGTATTTATAAAATTGTTTTTTTTTTTTTAGTGCTTACTGTTAGAAAAAAAAATATTTATATAAAATAGTATATTGTTAATTGCAATTTCTGATAAAATAGTCCAGCTAGCTATAAGATTATGTAATTGTATTTTATATTAATATTCATTATCTCATGTGCATATCCATTCCAGCTAATGTTAGGTGTCATTAAATTATTAAATAGTTGGTGATCAAGCTTATTTAGAAGTAGAGTAGCCCACACAGATGCTTAAAACATGTAAATGCCAAGTGCTGGCTGGTAAATTGTATCCAGTCGTTATAAAATTGTCTATTCAGGAGTTTATTAGCACTGTCTCAACTTCTTTGCCCTCCTCATTTACTGAGCATCAGGCTATACTCCACCCCGGCCAATGTAGTAGGGGAATGGATCTCAGCAAGCGGCTGTATTTCCTCCCCAACAGTAAAAAAAAAAAAAAAGTAAATAAAAACACAACAATTTAAGTATGTACTGCAGCATCCCTCCCCCTGAAACACACACAGACGAAGAGGCCATACCACAGGTTTCTTCTGTACTTCTTCCAACAACCCCACCCCCTCCACCCAGCTTATCTGAAATTGGGATGGTAGTAATACTAAAAAAAAAATACCTGGGGGCACTAATGAGCAGCTGATCTGACTGGTCGCACTACTCTGGAGCTCAGTCTTTTTATGAAAATAAAAGTGCTTAATTTGGCAGTTCCGTAATTTGCTCCACCAAAATAATTGCCTGAATAGCTGTAAGATGGATGAGTATATTACCTCAGGCAAGTCGGCTTGTCAAACGGGTAAAAATGCGAAGAAAACTCCACTCCACGAGGGAAGCACAAGTGGAGGACCAGGCCCAGTTTCGTTGTTGGCAGCAGAGGTAGCTGCGATTAGCTGTGTGGTCTCGGAGCAGATCCTGGCCAACTTCAAGCTGCGATGGGACAGCTTGGAGCACACACTGAAGGGGCTGGCGCAAGAACTGAAGCAGCACGCGAGACAGATTGGGGAGGTGAAGCAGAGAATCTCAGACCTTGAGGACCAAAGCAATGAGATCCCCTCAAAAATACAAAAATTAGAGAAGGACGTAGAAGAGCTTAAGGATGCACTGGACTATCAGGAAAACTATAGTAGGAGAAAAATTCTGTGCATCAGGGGCCTGCCGGAGGGAGCGGAGAGCGGGAATCTCCTCAAGTTCTGCTCAGAGACTTTGCCAAAATTATTAGATACCGATATGCCCAAGCCCAAACTTAAAACTGAAATAGCACAAAGGGCCCTGGCCCCGAGACCCCAGAATGGGCAGCCTCCTCGGCAGGAGATTTTTAGACTGCATCATTATCAAGACAGGCAGGCCTTGCTGATGACTTTCAGAAACAAGAAAGAGCTAGTATATGAAGGCCATAAGCTTACTCTGCATCAAGACATATCTCAAAGAATACAGAAGAAGAGACAGCAGTTTAACACATTGATGGATGGGCTGAGGCAGTGGGCACTCGGTTTCTTTATGGTATACCCAGCCACAGTTAAAGTAAAAATCAAGGGGGCTACGTATTCATTTTGGGAGTCATAAAAGCTGCAAACGTTCCTGGAGGACTGGGACAAGAAGAACAGAAGAACCTGAGAGGGACTAGAGTACTTGGCGAGTGGCGATACGATGGTGGTCGACTTAATGAACAAAGGACTGGATCGGTGACTGAACATGCCAGGGGAATAAATATCAGGAAAAAAGAAAATTATTGAAGAACTTCAAAATCTGTTCTGATCACCCCTTTTATTTGTTCTCGGTTGCCCTTCCTCTCAACCCTACTGGTCGCTAAGAGAGGTGGACTCCTAGAGATTTACAGATGGTGTCTAAGGAAAGCTGGTGAGTCATGGTTTGGCATTAAAGGTTGACTGGGAAGTGATCCCTACAGGCCTCAGATGGTGTGGACTAGAGACAGAACTTGTCCCACGAAAGAGGCAGATTACACCACGGGACGATTTTGTTGCAAGCATACAGATTTTAATAGGGGGAGGTGGAACAGCTGCTGGCGGCCCCATGAGTGTGGACTAGAGACAGAACTTTATCTCCGCAAGGAGCATGTGGCACCGTGGGGCGCAGGCCTTTTTTGAAGACAATGGATGGCTGGAAATGGGAGTGTGCAAACACAGGGATGTACACAGTGTCTGGGTCAAGGGAGGTACACCCATCAAAATTAGGAATCAAGGATCATATGGGGGGGGTAAGGAGGAGCCGCGATCGTACTGAGGAACGAACTGACTGGGATTTTGGGATGTGGCTTTACAGGGCCTGGTGGGGGCGAAATGCCTGGTGAGAGTATGAAGGGCAATCATAAGAGGGGGGAGAAGAAACATATAGAGATTTTACAGTGGCGTGAAAAAGTATTTGCCCCTTCCTGATTTTCTCTATTATTGCATATTTGTCACACTGGATGTTTTCAGGTCTTTAGATAAAATATAATATTAGATAAAGGGAAGCTGAGTGAACAAATAACACTTGTTTTTTTTTGTTTTTTTTACTTATTTCATTTATTTAATGAAAAAAGTTAACCAACACCAACTGGCACTGTGTGATAAAGTAACTGCCCCCTAGTTAAATCAACCCAATTAAAGGGATAATTAGAGTCAGCTGATTGAACACAGCCAGGCTTGATTACAGCCAGCCCTGCTCAATATAAACCTCACTTATTTTGACCCTTACCATCAAAGTCACATTGCCAGCACAAAGATTCAACAAGCACATTATGCCACGATCAAAGGAAGTTCCTGAAAAGATCAGAAAAAAAGTTGTTGCTATCTATCAGTCTGGAACGGGTTACAAAGCTGTTTCTAAGGCTCTGGGACTCCATCGAACCACAGTGAGAGCCATAATCTCCAAATGGAGAACACTTGGAACAGTAGTGATTCTTCCCAGGAGTGGGCGGCCTGCCAAAATTACTCCAAGGGCGCAGCGTAAAATCATCCAGGATGTCTCAAAGGATCCTAAAACAACATCCAAAGAACTGCAGGCTTCTCTTGCCTCAGCTAAGGTCAGTGTTCATGACTCCACAATCAAAAAAATGGGCTTCATGGGAGAGTAGCAAGGCGGAATCCACTGCTAACCAAGAAAAACGTAAATGCTCGTCTCTCATTTGCCAAGAGGCACCTGGATTATCCACAAGTCTTTTGGGAAAATGTTCTATGGACAGATGAGTCCAAAGTGGAACTTTTGGACGACATGCATCCCATTATGTCTGGCATACAGCAAACACAGCATTCCACAGTAAGAACATCATACCAACAGTCAAACATGGTGGTGATAGTGTGATGGTGTGGGGATGCTTTGCTGCCTCAGGACCTGGGCGACTTGCCATAATTGAAGGAACCATGAATTCTGCTCTGAACCAGAAAATTCTTAAGGAGAATGTCCGGTCATCCGTCCGTCAGCTGAAGCTGAAGCGTAGTTGGGTCATGCAGCATGACAATGATCCAAAACACAAAAGCAAGTTCACATCAGAATGGCTGAAAAGAAGTAAAATTAAAGTTTTGGAGTGGCCTAGTCAAAGTCCAGACCTAAACTCAATAGAGATGCTGTGGCAGGACCTGAAACAAGTAGTTCATGCTCGAAAACCTACCAATGTTACTGAATTAAAGCAGTTCTGCGAGGAAGAGTGGGCTAAAATTCCTCCACAGTGATGTGAAAGACTAGTAAAGTAAAAAAAAAAACAAGTGTTATGTGTTCACTCAGGTTCCCTTTATCTAATATTACATTTTGTCTAAAGACCTGAAAACATCCAGTGTGACAAATATGCAATAATAGAGAAAATCAGGAAGGGGGCAAATACTTTTTCACGCCACTGTACAGTAACCGACTGAAGGGGAATTAAGGGAGGGGGGAGGCCTGGACAGACGAGGTGCAGACACCAATTCTGAAGAAGGCACGGGCAGTGCAGTAGTGGTATAATAAGAGAGAGACTGTTAGGGGCTTGCTGAGATAAATATAGCATGTGGATAAATATGGGATAGGGAAGGCGGAGCAGGAGTAGTGTGTATAGGGGAGTGACTATATACTGAAGACTGTGGTATGTGTAGATGGGAGGGAGCAGTTGGGGTTAGGGAGGAGGGAGGGACAACATAGGGGAAGGGCAGATAAAGAGGTGCTGTTCTGGAATGTGAATCGAGTGGGGGGGGGCAAAGTTGGGGTTATTCTTATACAGTTTGTGATTGTTCAATTGTTCACTTCTGTTTTTATTTTTTTTTAAATGGTCTGTGTAATATGGTATCTGTTAGAGGCAGAAGGTTGGGCTGTGACCAGGACATTCTTAGGATGACTGTGCTGGGGAAATGACTAACGGTACGTCTCAGCCTTTGGCGGGGGTTAAAGTAGTCTCCTGGAATGTAAAGGGTTTTACTGGCTCTTAAAAGACGTAGGGTCTCAGAGGGCTATGTTACAAGAGACGCCACCTGTCAAACAGTGAGCACAAAAAGCTTGTGCGAGGATGGGTGGGGGAATGCCATGCAGCAGCCTATAACTCACACAAAAGGGGGGCAGCAATCCTAATCCATAAACATTTGCCCTTTAAAACAGAGTGGGTGGTGAGAGACCCTATAGAAGGTAGGTACAGTATGTTTTTGTAGAGGGGGAGCTTGAGGGTAAAATGATTACTTTTGGAAACCTATATGCGCCAGCTGATGGGGATTGCAGCTTTTATCAGAAGGTGCTTGATGTCCTAGTAAAGGAACAATTCACAAATCTGATACTGGGGGGGGGGGACTTTAATTACGTGGCAGACCCTAAATTAGATTACCTAGGTAATAGGGATAGGACGGACAGGGATATACAACAATGGCTACTTGGGTTAACAGAATTAGGCCTGATTGATGGATGGAGAACAGCCAATCCTGTGGTGAAGGAATATACCTTTTTTCTCCAACCCACATCGTTCCTGGTCACGGCTGGACTATGTCTATATTCATAGATACTTGTATCAGTATACTTGAGCAATGAGGCATAGCACGATATTCTTATCAGACCATGCTATGGTTGAAATGGAGATTGCCTTGGGCCAGAATGATGCGCAGAGGGGTCGATGGAGATTTCCTACGTATATGTTGGCGAGGGAGGAGTTTTGGGAATTTGTAAAAGAGCTATGGAAATTTTACGAGGAGACAAATAAGGGCACGGTTGAAGATGAGGGCATATACTGGGAAGCTGGCGAAGCATTTATGAGAGGGTTTATAATTGGCTACACAGCTAAACCAAAAAGAGACAAAAGGCAGAAACAAATGGATTTGGAATCCAAAATAAATGAATTGGAAAAAGAAGTCCTTAGGGGAGGAGGAGGAGGAGGAGAAGAAAAACAAAGAGAGCTTAGGGTGACGAGGGAGATACTTAATGTCAATTTGGGTAAGGAGGTGAATACTAATATTTTCTTCGCAAAACAGAGGATGTATGAATGGGGCAATAAAGCAGGTCCCCTACTGGTCCGGCTTATGAAGGGAGGGAAAAGTAGTCACAGGATAGTTCAAATTAGAAATAAGGAGGGGAAAATACTCAAGGAGGAAGGGGAAATTCGTAATAGATTTAAGGAGTACTACGAAGAACTATACAGGGCTGAATGTCAAGTGAAAGGAGGAGAAAGGGATGGCTTACTTAAGGATCTGAAAATACCCAGATTAAATGAAGCACAAAGACAAAAGCTGGGGGGGAAATAATGGTGATGGAAGTAAAGAATGCGATAAGTCAGCTGAAAAATGGGAAGGTGGCGGGACTTGATGGGTTGGGGTCGGAATATTACAAATTATTGAAGGAAGAGGTGGCGGGTTCATTGTGTAGTATTCTACAAGAAACCAGAGAAGGGGGAGGGATCCCTAACACATGTTGTCAGGCTCTGATTACTGTTCTCCCTAAAGTAGAAAGGAACTTGGAGGATTGTGGGTCTTTTAGACCAATTTCGCTCCTGAACCATGATTGTAAAATCATAACAAAAGTTTTAGCAAGCCGATTAGAAGATGTACTTCCCCTGTTGGTTAACCCGGATCAGACTGGGTTTGTAAAGGGAAGGCACTCCTATCATAACCTAAGGAGGTTACTAAATGTCATTTGGTGGGGGGAAGAGGCACCCCGGCGAGGCATGTGTTCTTTCAATGGATGCCGGAAAAGCCTTTGATAGAATTGGGTGGGAATATCTGATGCAGACTTTGCAGAGTTTTGGGTTGGAGGAGGAGTTTGTAAAGATGGTGGGGGCATTCTATGTACATCCGAGGGCACAGATTCTAATTAATGGAGCAGCATCTCCGGAATTCAGATTATACATGGGAACAAGACAGGGATGCCCCTTGTCAGCCTTGCTATTTGCATTGGCAATAGAACCCCTGGCAATTAAAGTTAGAAATGAGTCTGCTATAAGGGGTACCAGGGGAAGACGGGGGGGAGGCATGTTATATCTCTTTATGCGGACGATGTCCTTCTGTTCTTGTCAGAACCAGATGTGTCAGCTCCTAAAATATTGTCAATAATAGAGCAATTTGCAGTTTTCTCTGGGTATAAAATTAATGTGAAAAGTCAGAAATAATGTTTTTGGGAGGGGGCAGCAGGATGGATGCTTGGGGGGTTGAAAATAGTACAACATACATTTACATACTTAGGAATTAAGGTGGGAAAACAAGTGGGGAGCTTGTATGCGGTGAACTATAGACCGTTGATGAGGGAAGTCTTACAGGACCTGAGTAGGTGGAAGGAGCTGAGCATTTCTTGGATGGGAAGGATTAACCTCCTTAAAATGAATGTTCTGCCCAGACTTTTGTATAAAATGCAGATGATCCTTTTCAGCCTGATAGCCAAGGCTATAAAGAAACTGGAAAAAGCATTTACAACTTTTATGTGGAGAGGCAAACACCCTAGAATTAGTCTGGAACGACTGAACGCACCGGTAGCACAAGGGGGGCTAAACTTCCCAGACATGATGGGGTACTTTTCGGCAACACAATACAGTTACATACAAAATTGGGTACATAGACAAGAAGTGGCCGGGTGGGTCGAGTTACAAGAGGATGGGGCTCCAGGGAGAATTCTGAGTTACTCAAGTGGAGAAGGACTTAAGCGGTACAGAAAGTTGGCTGCACCGAACCCGATGGTGATGGCGGGCTTATTGGCCTGGGAGAAAATTAAAAAGAGACAAGGCATTGATGCATGTCAGACTCTGCTGGTCCCGATGGTAGGGAATCCCAATTTCTTGCCAGGCCTGGAGGATGATGGATTCAAACTGTGGCAGGACTAGGGGGTAAAATGTACGGCAACCTTAACATCAGGGTGGGTGATATGTACATTCCAGGATTTGAAAGAGAGATAGAGCGGGCCTACCTCACACAAGTACAGATACTTCCAAGTAAGTGATTATTACAAGCGGCTTAGTGGACCTAGTGAAGCAAGGAGACTGATGGAAGACGTGGAGAGAGAAATAATGGGGGCTGATAGATGCGAGAAGGGGCTAATAGGGAAGGCCGTGAAGTTAGACAGAACATTTTTTTTTCAAGATCCTCCCCAGAAGGCGAAGGTTTCATGGGAACGGGACATTGGAGAAGAAATTAGTGAGGCTAACTGGTAGCTAATTTTAAAATCCCATCAGTGATTATTAGTGTGTAATAAGTTCAAAGAGGCTCAATTTAAATATATCACATCTTCTTGACCTGGAAGGACACTACTTCTTTATTCAGCTGTGAGCTGTGTGAGACATTCTATATTGCTCTTGATATCTGCAACAACGTGCACTTTTGCTCAATTCTGTGGGAGGTGAAACTAACTACCCTTGGTAATTGCTTTTTATTTACATATTTATTTAGTGTTTAACCAAGAAGGGGCTTGCAAACTCTGTTTATCTTGTGAGTAACTTCAGAAGCATTTAAATACTGCATTTGGGTAGACCCTTGGAGGTAGCTAGATTGTCTACTAGGATTTTCTGACAGTTAAACTATTTTTAAACTTACAGGTGGATAAGGAGTTGAAAAAGGAGCTTGCAAACTCTGCTTTTCTTGGAAGTAACTTCACAAGTGTTTGAATACTGCACTTTGGTTGTCCCTTGGGGGTAGCTGGATTGACTACTAGGATTTTGGGGTATAAACTATTTTTAAATAAGTTACTGGTACATAGAAGTTTGTGATAGTTAAACTATCTTTAAATAAGTTACTGTGGTTAAGGAGTTGTCATAGCAAAACCTGCAGTGTGAATTGAAACACAGACAGCCTCAGGGCAGGAAAGTGCCCACCTCATTGTTTTCAGACCACAAAGTGTTGGATTGGAACAGGAAGGGTTGCATCACAACCATTGTCAACAAATTGCCCTGGCTGGAGATATCCAGACCAGATCAGATTACTATAAGTTACTGGTGGCTGCAATATTTAGAGACACAAAGCACATCTTCTTGACCTGGAAGGACACTACTTCTTTATTCAGCTGTGAGCTGTGTAAGAAATTCTATATTGCACTTGCAAATTCTATATTGCACTTTGTGTTCACAACAGAGGGAGGTGAACCTTACAATTGTCTTTGGTTTGTAGCAGTTATTCTACAGGTGGAGGCTACTTCTAACTGAAAGGTGAAATAAGGAACTTAGAATTGTCGGGAAAAGACAGTCTTTCAAGCAACAGAGGGAGGTGGATCTAGCTTAACGTTTGTTACAATTCTTAAGATTTTCAGTGCAGGAAGAGTTTAAAGCACAGCTGACTTATTTTGGGGCCGACTGCTTTCAGAGCACAAACCACCAGGCTGTTTTGGGGCTGGGGAGGTTTACCTGTGTCTGACTTGGATGTCTGGATTTTTCTCTGTTTGATTAACAGGGTATTTTCTCTGTCAAATTGTTGTGTAGGGCATCTTGCTGACAGGAAGGCACTCATCGCAGCGGTGGGTCAGAACTTTTAGCTGATTGTTTTGTGAGGGCACAGTTTAGGCCCAACCCCTTCCCACCCCTCACCCTACTCACCCCTGGAAATAGTTCCTTTATACCTGGGGTTTTGACATAATTTCTCAAGAGTGCAAGGTGCATATCACTGTCATATCCTCTCTAGCACACTGCACTGACAATATAAGCATACACATTGTATAATATATATATTTCTAAATAACAAACCAATCACACACACAAACACACACACACACAAAAAAAGTAGATAAACATGTGGGGAGTAGTGCAATGTAATGGCTGTGGGGCAGCAGTCTTCCGGGAGTCTTTCTGGAGGCTGAGATGCTGCCCTATTTGCAGACAACTCTCTGCCCTGAGGGAAGAAGTTGCCCGTCTTCAGGCCACACTGGACAGTAGTAAGGGAACCTTCCCCCAGGCCACACTGGACGGTAGGAAGGGAACCTCCCCCATCCAGGGAGCACCAGAGCCACCACCACTACTACCTCAGCGGCTGAGAAGAAAGCACAGCAGTTGGACCACAGTGGGCTCAGGGGGGGTGAGGATGGTGGAACAGAGGTACACCCAGTCAGTTGTTCCACTCCACAATCCATACACCATTCTGGGGGAGCATAGCTCCCCTATGGATGCAGCCGCAGCGGAGACTAAGGAGGCTGAGGACAACTGTCACAAGGGAGGCCCACAGGAAGGAGGCAGAGGACACCACAAGGAAAGGAAGCAGCTCCTGGTGGGGGACTCAATTATTAGGGGGCTAGAACTGGGAGGAGTAGGGAAAACTGAAGTAAGGTGCCTGCCTGGTGCCATGGCTTGGAGGGACAGGAAGCGCATCCTCAGGATCACGAGAACAGCTGCACGGGAGTCTGAGCTGGACGTCATTGTCCACCTAGGGACAAATGACTTTTCTCATCATGAGATTAGAGCAGTGCAGAAGGACTTTGTAGAATTGGGAGGGCCTAAGACAAGTAGCACACACAGTATCCTTCTCTGAGATGCTGCCTGTCAATGGCATGAGTGAGGCAAGGGTACTTTGCACCATGCAGTTAAATGAATGGTTGAAAAAATGGTGTGGAGCACAGGGGTTTGGCTTCATTGGGGATTGGGGTTCCACCTGAAGGGACACCAGCCTATACTGGCAGGATGGTCTGCATCTGTCCAGTAAGGGAACAAGTCTTTTGAGCAATCAGTTTAAATGCTTCATTGGCAAGCTTTTAAACTAGTCAAGGGGGGAGGCACTGATAAGCTGCTGGAAAATCCCAGCCTCTCCCTACAAAACAGGGTACTAAATGAGAAAAAGACCAAAATAGAAAGGTCAGTGGGAAATGCTGCAAAAGAAGGTAAAGCCATAAAAAAATGGAGAGCAATGAGTACCAATGCCCGTAGTCTGAGTAACAAGCTTCCTGAATTAGTGGCCTTGATGGAGGCGGAACATCTGGATATCATGGCAATCACAGTATGGTTCACAATAAACACAGCAATAGAGTCAAGCCATACAAAGGCAAAAGTACTGGACTTTAGGAGGGCTGACTTTGCCAAAATGGGTGAGCGCCTAAGGAATGCACTAGCAAATGGGCAGGAAGGAGGGGTGGAAGAACAATGGGGATTAATAAAAACTTCCATCACAGAGGTAACAAGCCTTTGTGTGAAGCAAATAAACAAAATGAAACGATGTAAGAAACCACTATGGTTCTCAAAGGAAGTGGCAGTGAAGGTTCAAGAGAAAAAGAAGCCATTCAAGAAGTACAAGGAATGACAAAAGGAGCAGGACAGAGAACTGTATCAGTTAAAGCAAAAGGAAGCTGGGAAGGCAGTCAGAACAGCAAAGGCCCAAACTGAGGAAAAGATAGCCAACTCAGTTAAGAAGGGGGATAAAACCTTTTACAGGTACATCAGGGAGCGAAGGAAGACCAAGGGAGGGATAGTGAGGCTTAATAAAGGGGAGGGAGGGTGAGCAGAGGGTGACTGTGAAAAGGCAGAGATACTAAATATTTCTGCTCAGTATTTACAAAGGAAGAGGGGGAGGTACCTAAAACAAACAGTAGTAACACTCTGGATACAGAAGTTAATACCAGCCCATTTACAGAAGAAACGGTTCTGAAAGAACTCTTAAAACTGAAGGTGGACAAAGCAATGGGGCCTGATGGGATTCATCCCAGAATTCTAAAAGAACTAAGGGTAGAACTAGTGACACCACTGACTACCCTCTTTAACAAATCATGGGAGGATGGGGTGGTACCCGAGGACTGGAGGAGGGCAGATGTGATCTCTTCACAAAAGTGGGAGCAAGGCAGAAGCAGGAAACTACAGACCTGTTAGTTTAACTCAGTGGTAGGGAAAATGATGGAATCACTTGAAGGAAAGAACTGTTGAGTATCTAGAGGCCAGAGGGGCACAGGACCCAAGGCAGCATGGATTCCAGCGGAAGTTCATGCCAGACAAATCTGATAGATTTCTTTGACTGGGTGACCAAAGTAGTAAATCAGGGAGGGCTGTGGACATGGCCTACATAGACTTTAGCAAGGGATTTGACACAGTCCCACATAAAAGATTAATATACAAGTTAGCCAGCCTGGGAGTGGGTCCCAAGATGACAGCCTGGGTAAAGAATTGGCTGGAGAATAGGACACAGAGAGTAATAGTAAATGGAGTCCACTCTGAAGAAAGGGGGGTTACTAGTGGGGTACTGCATGGTTCAGTATTAGGACCGGTCCTCTTCAATGTCTTTATAAGCGACATTGCAGAGGGACTGGAAGGAAAATTATGTCTCTTTGCAGATGACACAAAGATCTGCAACAGAGTTGATGCACAAGGTGTGGTGGAAAGGATGAGAAGGACTTGCAAGGTTAGAGGAATGGTCAAATGTATGGCAGCTTAGATTCAATGCTAAGAAGTGCAAGGTAATGCACCTGGGAAACAAAACCGAGGAGAAGAGTACACAATGGGGGTGAGATTCTAACAACAACAAAATGGAAAGGGATCTGGGGGTAGTCATATCAGATGACCTAAAGGTGGGCAAGCAATGTGAGAGGCAGCAGAGGCTGGGGGATACTGGGATGCATAGGGAGAGGCATCACCAGTAGAAAACAGGAAGTTATTATCCCTATGTACAGACAGCTGGTGAGACCCCATCTGAGTACTGCGGCAGTTCTGGAGACCCAATCTCAGCAAAGACATAGACAGGATGTAAGCTGTCCAGAGGAGGGCAACTAAAATGGTGCAGGGTCTGCACCAAAAGACATATGAAGAGAGACTTAAGGAGCTTAATATGTATAGCCTCGAGGAAAGGAGGGAGAGGGGTGACATGATAGAAACTTTCAAGTACCTCAAGGGAATCAACAAAGTCCAAGAGGGTAGCATCTTTAAAAAAAAAGAGTTGTGCAAGAACAAGGGGGCACAATTTGAAGATAGAGGAGAGGTGGCTCAGAGGTAATTTAAGGAAGTATTTTTTCACAGAGAGGGTTGTGGATGCATGGAACGGCCTTCTGGAAGAGGTTGTGGAGTCAAAAACAGTGGTGGAATTCAAGCATGCATGGGACAGTCATAAGGCAATTCTAGGGGGTGGGGGTAGGAAGAAGTAGGCTGCTGGTTAGCAAGGATCCGCAGCTTATCCACTAGGTAAGGAAATGGGCAGACTGGGTGGGCCAAGCGGTCCTTATCTGCCATCAAATTCTATGTTTCTATATACAGAGGCTATATTACCCGACAGTGTAAAATAAATAGGGGCACTTACCAGCACTACTATTCGGGTTGCCCAGTGATAAAGTCTTACTGACAAGACATATCCAAAGAAATGACATCTATAAGAGGAAAGCCCACTGAGATCTCCCAAAAGTCACTGCTGTTAGGTGTAGAAGGAGAAGAGAATGGGGAATGGTTTCTCTACCCCAGGTGGATCAGGGTGCTACTCGCAGTAGCTAGGGTAGGAATACAAAATGTATGGACCACAGCTGTGGGGCCTACAGTGGGTCAGTGGAAAGAGCTTACGGTGAAAGTATTAGCAATTGATAAGCTGACATACTGCCTGAAGGGGACAGAAGACAGGTTTGAGAGAACCTGGGCAGAATATCTGGGTGCTCTGAGTATGGGGGAAAGAATGCTTTTGGAGGGTAGTAGACCATTTAACTGAAAGAAAGGGCCTCTATGTAAGCTGGGGATGAGGTGGAAAGAAGGGACACAGACTAAGTGTTAATTGTTAGAGGTTACTAGTTTAGTGGGCTAAAGGGGGGAGATACTTAAAAGTAAAAGAAAAATGACAGCAATGTGGAATGAAGTTTGAAATGCTATAACAACAAAGTGTTGTTGTAAATGAATATGACTATGCTGTATGGACTAATTATAGCTGCTGACTATGAACTGTATATCGTCAACTGTCAACTAATAATATATGAAACAAAACAAAAAAAAATACCTGAAATTGTGAATTGTGTCGGGTATTGGAGAGCAGAAGAGTGGGGTTTTCTGCAGGCGGGGACAGAAACGGAGAGTGGATGACACAGCATGGACAGAGTGACTGACTGAGATGGGTCCCGTTACGAGTTTTATTTTATACTTGTCTGTTTTGCCAGTTAAATATGTGAAGAGCTAAGGGCACCAGAGTTCCCCTGATCGGACGGCAAGTCGGGGATTAACCACCTTAGCAAGAGAAACAAAAATGGCAGCAAAGCTCGAACAGCCATCATCTCCATGTTCCTAGATGCCGGACAGCCCAGGGGCAATGCTCATTTGCCTACAGAGCACCTCACTGGTTTAATACTCTTCATAGTGATATAACTACCCTACCTAAATTGGGACAATTCAAATTGAAGTTATGCCAACATCTCACGGCCAACAGTTCTTGTGATTGCTTCACCTGAGACTCCCATCTATTAGCATTCAGTCTTCTTCTCACAACTGGATAACCCTGTATCTCTGCTGTTACCGCTATAATTCCGAGGCTACCCCCTTTTTTTGAAATTACTGTTTATTTCTCCTCCCAGCCTGCCACCTCCGACCCTTCAGGGGGGACAACTGGACATCCCACTGCCCGGAACCCTGCCCACACAGACCCACAGGCCCCATGAAGCCTCGGATTACCCCCCAGGCGGGGATGAGGTGAGGGGTCAAACCCCATTACTTACGTTGCGTCGGTCTGTGGTCTGCTGGGCAGGCACAGGCAAATCGTGGGCACGGCCATGGTCCCCCCATCTTCCCGGCTGTGGCAGGCTTGTTTCCACGATTTTCTCCCTCCTGACCAGCAAGTACCCTCCCCGACGTCATGACGCGTACGCCGACGTCCGTGCTGCTCAATAGCCGCCCATCTCCCAGGAGGAGCTTGCAGTTCCTCGAGCCTCCGCTCGGGGTCGTGCAGGTGTCGGGCAACGGCTGAATCCTTCCCCGGAGAAGGCGAGCTGTCGTTGGACGCTCAAGCCTGTCTCCCCCCGGCCGACCCACCGGCGACCCGAGTCCGCTCCCGGGCCGGGTCGCGGGCGTGGAGCGGGGTGGCGCCCCAGCACCAACCCTCAGCGCCACCAGCGCCACCCCACCCTTTTCGCACTTTGACAAGACCCCCGACTACCCTCGTCCACCTCACCCCCGCCCCAACCCTCCTCACCAGCTTGACAAGGTCTATGGCTGCCACTGTTTACCATTCTACCCCCTGCCTACCTCACCCCTGTCCCTACCACCCCCACACCAGCTTGACAAGGCCTATGGTTGCCACGCCCTACCTTTCTTTCTTTCTCCCATCTTTATCCTTCCCCCTTCTCAACTACGCTTTCCTTCTATTAAAATGATAAAACTGCATATAGATACATATGTATTTGCTCACTTTATTTTACTGTTTTGGAAACATTGTACGTTTGCCCCTTTGTATGTTTTGTCTCCTCTCCCCACTGACATGGAACCTTTGTAAATGAGCTGTCTGTGCTCAGAGGTATTGTAATCTAAGAATGAATAAATAAATAAATAAATAAATAAATAAGCATTTGAAAGTCCAGTGTACTAATGGCACAATTATTATTTTTTTTTTTTTTCATTGCAGTCCTGGTTTAGAGTACTTGTTTTTACCTGTGCATCAAACGGATTTGATGCATAGGTAAAAACCAATCAAAATGCAGGATTCCTTCCCCATTTTATAATGGCACATATCAGGGTACATACCCCCTCGGACCTACAGACGCAAGTGCACTTACAGGTATCCAAGATCCTGGTCGACCTAATCCTCACTCTCAGTGGAGTGCAGAGGTGCCAGAGGCATGTTAGGGACTACAGCAGGGCCAGACACTAAGCATCCAAACAGATGCCTAGTTTAGCACCTGAGAGGATCCCCTGCTCCACACAGAGCAGGGGATCATGGGATACAGCAATCCACCAAAGCCTGCCACATCCCCCTAAAATGCAACATAAGCAATATACAATTAAAAAGTATGGCACAACTGGGCCCCACAAAGTTTTGGGAAGGCTTGGCATGGAAGGGCTGGGGAGGCCCTGAGCCTTGAAGAATATGTGGTGTGGTGTTTTTTAGCATTGGCCTAACTTCTGCACTGTTTTTCCAGGCACACAATAGTACTCACACACTAATGCTTGGAAAGAGGGTGCGGAGTTAGGGTAACGCCAACACCACATTGTTCAAACCCAAAGAAAAACACCATGTCACAGACTTAATAGGGCTTTTTTTTTTGCACTAATATCACATTTATTTATTTTTGAGAATTTGTGCTTTAACCCTACCTGATGTCTAACAAACACAGTTTTCTTTAATAAATTATCATTATTTTTTTTAAATGAAATTTAATAAGACATACACTCTACTTTGCATTGACAATGCTGGCCTTTGTTCTATACTGTCAATATTTTTAATGGCAAACAGTACCTGGTGTTGAATGCCACTCCCCACCCTCACTCAAACATGTCCCTGCAGCACAGCAGCACCACCTCCCCCTCAACTGGTCTCTGACCCAAGCAGTCCATGGCATCCAGTGACAACTGCATCCCTTACCCTAACCCAATCAAATCAGCCCCTGGTGTCCATTGGTACCCAAATTCCTCACCCTGCCCCAAAGCATTATTCCCTGCTGCAGTTACGTACCCCCTCTTTCTCACCCTGCCTCAACATATAATTTCCTAGTGTCCAGTGGTACCTATACCTCACCCTGCTCCTAACCAAACAATCTCTGGCATCTATTGATACACCCCTCCTTCACCCAGTCCTAAAATGCATCAATCCATGGCATCCAGCTGTACCTTTCCCACCCTGACCCTGCACCAAGCCAATTTTCCCTAGTATCCAGTGGCACCCCATCTTCACCCATCCCAAGCAAACTGACCCCCCAAAGACAGCGTCTGACTCAAACCCTCCACTCCCCCTCCTGAGCTGCAGCTAACTGAATAATCTGCAAGTGTGATTTATTAAACACATAAATACAGTGTGTATTTCATCAATCCCAGTTTGCAATATCACAAACAAACATTTATGAAATACATGCTGTGTTCATGTATTTAATAAACCACACTTTTGAATTATTTAGATGGCAGCTGGACAAGGAGGTGGGTGGAGGGTTTATGCCAGCCACTGTCTTGAGGAAAGGGGGTCAAGACACTACACAGCCACAGTGGATTGTCTCCCGGTGGCCACTTTCATTGTTGGGGTGAACAATCCAGGCAAAATAATAGCATGTCACTGAGGATGGGCTCCCAGTGGCCTTTTTATTTTTTTTTTTTTAGCTATTGTCCAACACCATGATTGACTACCCCAGTACTGGAAATGAGGGCAGGGAGCCAGCAGTGGCCACAAGACACTAGGCACCAGGTGGCTATTTTTGTTATTGATGGGACTTTAGGGGTTGGGGCACTAGCATACCACTAGACATGGGCTCCTGCTGGTCACATTTTAGGGTGAGCTCCCAGTCTCAGGGCTTTGGGTAACAGAGCAAAAGCATGCCACCAGATATGAGCTCCAGGTGATTGAATGTCCTTCTATAAAAGATATTTTCTAATACTGGGGTTGGTGCTCAGTAATGGAAACAGGGTTGGGGGGGCCAGTAGCGGCCACCGGGGATAGACTTCTGGTGGCCGTGGCCATATTATTTTATTTTTAGGTCACAAAACCAGGATGTAAATATGTGATCTTACTTCGAGGGGGCTCTTGCAGCAGGTAACACCTTTAGGACTGAAGCCGGCAGGTGCCAGGACCCCACGGAAAACTTCTAGCTAGCAGTATACAGTGGGGGACTGCCCCCTGACGTTGGCCCGCCCCCGGCGTTACGTATGGTATGAAAGGTGTGGTCCCCAGCCCATCCCCAGTTCTTTTTCCGCCGTCAAATGGGCAAGTCGGACCTCTACAGATGCCTTCAGCTAGTCGACTGCTATTCTGCATCACGCTTACCCACATTTCGTTATTTTCTTCGATTTCTTCTAGTTTCTTCAGAGATTCTTTTCTTCTAGGTTACTTGAAAGGACAGAGCAAAGAACCTTACCAGAGCAAGGAAAAGGATTAAGGCTTCTTTTTGCTAGGCAGATTTACTGTGTGTTATTTTTAATTTGTACTCACAGGGATTGTTACTGTTTGTTGATAAAATTGTATTGCTTTATTTTTCTCTGATTCAAATTGTTGTTGCTGGGTATACCTTCTGCTGCAGTATTGCAGGGTGTGCCTACAGGTGTGCGTTTACAGATTACTGCTGTAATCTTCTAATTCAAATTGTATTTGCAAGGTATATCTTCTGTTACTGCTTTATTTTACTCTGTAGCAAAGTGTTTCTTACAGGGTATTTCTTCTGTGAAATTATCACAGGCGGTGCTTTACAGGTTTTACAGTTTTATCTATCATTAGGATAAGCTTTCAGGGCTACTGCATTTGTTGCTGACTGATTGTTTCTGCTTTTACCTCTTTGTTTCTTTCATCCGTGGTGGTTCTTTTTGGCAGGGGAAGGGCCCTGCCACCCACCCCCATCCCCAAACACCCCACACTTCACTCCTTTTATAGGGTAACACAATCATGACACTTCCTGTAGCAAAGCAGGAAGGGGAGAATCAGTGGGGTATCCACACAGTGACCTCATTTACAGGGGCACTAGTAATTTAACTTGTTATAACAAGTTATACAAAAACAAACAAACAAAATACAAAATCAAACTTTTGCTTTCATTTTCTTCCTTCTAATTACTCTGACCAGGTTATAAACCCAGCAACTTATCTGGAATGGATATCATTAACTGCAGGTACTGCGGAACACTTTTCAGAAGGGCAGTTTTACAGGATTTAGGACACTGTCCTACATGCTGGGCCACTGGAGATCTAAGGGCTCAGCTCCAGACAACATGGGCAGAGATTGTACACCTCAATTTGCATATTCAAGAGGAAATATATTATAAGAACTGCCCGCCATTTCCCCAACATCCAACAGAAGCACCTCGACCGCAGAGGGTAGTTGGTCCGGGAGGTTGGCAGGTGGTTAGGAGTGGCAAATCAGGTGCCCCATCACTAAGTGCTCTCCAACATATCACCTCCACAAACCATATAAAAACTACAAAAAGGTATTTGCCTCTGCCTCCGAAATCAAAGGGGCAGAGGACACTGTGGTACAGGAGCTAGCACAACAAAACTCACCCAAAACAGGAACCAAAACAAAAAAAAGCAAAAAGGAAATCCAAAAAACTTCTGATCATAGGAGACTCCATGATTCGGGGAGTTGATACCTATCTCCAGCCAGGGGTAATGGTCAGATGTCTCCCAGGTACATCAGTGTGGAGAGACACTGACCGCATTGCTAAAATTGTTCAGGAAGCAGGATAAAACATTGACGTCCTGGTACACATAGGGACTAACAATCTTGCCAGCCGGTCAGTTGTGGAGACCAAGGAACACCTGACCAAGCTGGGTGACAAACTATCATCCATTTCATCCGGCATCTCCTTCTCTGAGATCCTGCCAGTCTGGGAGAGGGGGGCAGATGGACAGAAGGTCAGAGAAGGGGAGATAGGGGAGCTAAACATGTGACTCAAGGGCTGGTGCCAGGAAAAAGACACAAATGTGTAGGGAACAGGCAACAGTTTTGGGAGCAAAAGTTCTTTAAATTTGATGGACTGCATCTGACTAAGGAGGGAGTCAGTGCATTGGGGCAGAAGTTTGACGTCTTTGCAGAATACTTAAACTAGCAACTGGGGAGAGGGGTGCAGCACCCCATATGTCGAATGGGAAGAACACCCCTCCCCCTCAGCTAGTGGTCAAACAGGAGTTCAGCATGTTTATAGTTCATTTGCATCACCAGGTAAGGAAAAAGGTCCAGCTCCACATATGACGCACAGGGGAAATGCCAGATCTCGCCTAACAACTAAAACACCAAAATCTGGCCAATGGAAAATCATGCACACAAATGCTTGCAGTCTGGGAAACAAGATCCAAAATCTGCAGGCAATAATGACAGAGGCTAAACTGGACATAGTAGCCATTACCAAGACATGGTTTACCAGTAACCACACTTGGGAGACTTCAGTACCTAGCTATGTACTATTCAGAAGAGACTGAGATGCAAAAAGTGGGGGTGGAGTGGCCCTTTATGTTAATGACAATATCAAAGCTACAGAAATTCAGAATACACATAAGGAGCCCCAAGAACTGTGGGTCACCCTGGAAACAGGAAATGGGACAGCCATACGAACTGGGGTTGTGTACAGGCCTCCTGACCAGGGGAGGAGACAGACATATTACTGTTAGAAGATATACAAAACATGACAGCTAAAGGGGAGGTTCTGATAATGGGAGACAGATACAGATTGGTCAGTACCAGCAGGAACATCTGCCAGAACTAGACACATGGTGGATTCCCTGCGGGGGGGGGGGGGGCTTCAAATAACTGGTACAACAACCCACAACAGAAAGGGCTATCCTAGATCTGGTACTGACTAACAGGGAAAGGATCACAGATCTCCAGGTAGAAGGTCACCTGGGGGCCACTGAGCATCACATGGTATGGTTCAGTTTGGCCACTAGAACTAAATTATCCCATTCCAAGGCTAAAGTATGGGACTTCAGAGGAGCTGACTTTGATAAGATGGCCAACAGAGTTAAGCTAGCCTGGCAAAAAAAAATACAGGTGAAGGAGTACAGGCAAAGTGGGCAAGCATTAAGGATGCAATACTTGAAGCAACATCCCACTGTGTTAGAGAGAAAAGAAAGTGCAAAAGAAGAAGGGAACCACTTTGGTTCTCAAAAACAGTAGCAGAAAAGGTCAAAGCCAAAAGGCTGGCCTTCAGGAGATATAAGAGAACGTAGCAGGATGAAGATAGGGAGGCATACCAAACTTCCCTATGGGAAGCAGGGAAGGCAGTATGGCAGGCAAAGACCCAAACCGAGGAAACACTAGCATGAATAGTAAAAGAAGGTGACAAGACTTTCTATAGATACATTAGTGAAAGGAGAAAGTCCAGAGGGGGTACTGCTAAGATCAAAGAGGATAAGGGGGCATGTGAGGAGGAGGACCATGTAGAAGCATCTATCTTAAATAGATACTTCTGCTCAGTATTTACTGAAGAGATGGTAGGGCAGGGCCCACAGCTCAGTACCATGGACACAGGGGGAGGGAGGTGTGCATTAGTCCCTTCACAAACGAAATGAGATTAGTTTGACAGGACCTTCCTTTTGTAAACCCATGCTGTCTTAGATCCTATGCGCCTATGGATTCCAGGTGTTGGACTGTCTTTTCCTTGAGCTTGATAAGCTCAGGGTGGACAAGGCAATGGGACCCGAAGGCATACATCCTAGGGTGCTAAAGGAGCTAAGGGCGGAACTAGCAGAGTCATCATCAGAACTGTTTAGTCTCTGAGCACTGGAGAGGTCCCAGAAAATTGGAGAAGGGCTCATGTGGTCCCGCTCCACAAAAGTAGTAGCAGGGAGAATTCAGGGAACTACAGACCAGTCAGTCTTACCTCAGTAGTGGGCAAGATTACGGAGGCACTCCTTAAGGAAAGGATAGTGCAACACCTGGAATCCATAGGAGCACAGGATCCAAGACAGCATGGGTTTACAAAAGGAAGGCACTGTCAAAGAAATCTTATAGATTTCTTTGACTGGACCAAGGGGGACCAGTTGATGTCACCTACCTTGACTTCAGCAAAGCTTTCAATACTGTTCCACACAGAAAATTGATTAATAAGCTGGGTAGGTTCAGGGTGGGTCAGAAGTTGGTCAACTGGGTGGCAAACTGGTTGATGGGCAGAAAACAGAGAGTGGTGGTAAACGGTATACAGTCAGAAGAGATGCAAGTCACAAGTGGGGTACCTCAGGGATCAGTCCTGTGGCCAGTTCTCTTCAATATCTTCATCAGTGACATTGCAGATGGGCTGGAGGGTAAGGTTTGTCTGTTTGCAGATGACACCAAGATCTGCAACAGAGTAGATGATCCAGATGGGGTGGGCAGAATGAGAAGAGATCTGGATAAACTAGAAAAATGGTCGGAAAAGTGGCAATTGGGGTTTAACACAAAGAAGTGCAAGATCATGCACATAGGGAAAAGAAACCCTGAAGCCACCTATAGGCTGGGAGAGGAGTTACTGGCAGTCACAAAGGAAGAAAGAGACTTGGGCATCATCATCACCGATAACCTGAAATCATCCAAGCAGACCTCTAAAGCTGTAAGTAAGGCTAGTGGGATGTTGGGCTGTATTAGTATGGGTATCAAAAGTCATAAGAGGGAGGTAATAATCCCTCTTTACAAGACACAGATTAGGCCCCATCTGGAATACTGCATGCAGTACTGGAGGCCACACCTTCACAAGGACATTAACCAAATTGAGGCAGTCCAGAGAAGGGCAACCAAAATGGTGCAGGGACTGCATCAGAAAACATATGAGGACAGATTAATGGAGCTCAATATGTATACCCTAGAGCAAAGGAGGGAGAGAGATGATACGACCGAAACATTCAAACACCTTAAGGGCATTAACAAGGTGAAAGAGTCTAACATGTTTCAATAGAAGAAAAATAGCAGGACAAGAGGACATAGCATGAGATTAGAGGGAGGCCGATTAAGGGGTAACGTGAGGAAGTTCTTTTTCACAGAAAGGGTAGTGGATGCATGGACTAGCCTACCTCAGGAAATGGTGGATATGAATACAGTGCAGGGCTTCAAACAGGCATGGGATAGGCATAAGGGAGCAATACAGATGAGTACGATTAGATAGGCCATTGACAGAGCAAAGGCCAATGGCACATTCATAAGGCAGAAAAAGAAATGGGCAGACTGGATGGACCTTGCGGTCCTTATCTGTCATCAACTTCTGTTTCTATGTTTCTATTCATCTTGCATGTCTCCTTCTCCATCTTCCTCAGTCGAAGGGCGATGATCAAAGTGTGCATGCGGCAAGCAGATCCCTCACAAAGACGGTCATTTGGCCTTTTCTGCCTAGGCCTGGACCACAACATCAATACCTGCCAGCACTGTCAAGACTTTAACCAGCAAACTCGGCTCTGCCGCCAGAAGACCCCTGAAGCCTTCTTGCTTACCAAAGGGCTATCCCAAATGGAGAAGGAGCTTCACCGAAAGAGTTCCTCCTCTTCCCTGCCCTTCGGAACTTCTACCTCCTCTTCCTCCCATAAGGAGAGGAAATCGAGCAGCAAACATAAGCACCGGGAGAAGCACAAGAAGAAACCTTGGTCGGGCTCCCCCTTGCGGTCCCCGACCAAGTTGGCAACTTCTGTTGGGTCTTCCCACTGTGGGGAGGGGGTCAGCTCCTTCCACCACAACTGCCCTTTCTCCCTCTGGGCTCCTGGAGGCAAAAACCTCCTTCCCTGATCACTATTACGGGAGAAGGTTCTTTGGGATGTGGGACCTCTTCCCCCACTTCTCAAGCTTAAGCCCATAGTCCTAGTGGGCTCTAAGCAGAGTGGTTCGGCTGGTGATTCTTCAGGCGGCTGGCCTTTGCCTGTTGCTCTCCCGGTCAGGGTGTCTGCTGAGTCCTCCCCAACATCAGTGGCTTACTCACTAGGCGATGCCCAGGACTGATGCCCTCCCCCTCCGGGAAAGAGGGTCGTCTGTCCCACTGGGGAGTGAGTTCCCCTATCCTGGCAACTCCTCCTAGGCAGCCGCTAGTTGAATCACCAGCCCGGCCTCAGCCTACACCAGTGCTTTTGATGCCAGCATCCCTGACATCACCTTGGACCAACCCGTCACCACCCAATCCTACAAAGTTGTTGGCTGGGCCTGACACCCACCCTCAGCTGATGCCCGAAGGCCCGATGGTCAGACGTTGGATCCACTCCATTGATGCCAGATGGTTCTGCCCCTCTGTGTCCAATGCTCGGTAACCCAGATTGGCATTCTCCGATGCCTGAGTTAGCCCAGCCTGACAAACAGACGCCGAGGCCCTCTAAGCCTAACCCCCCCAACACCGGACACGCCAGATCCACCGCCTAATCCTACTCAGGTTTTCAAGGAGCTATTTATAGCCTAGTGGGCCATTTCAAAGATAAAGAGGCACCTAGGGCACCCTCTAAACCTGCCCCCCAGGGGTCACCATCGGATAAGCCTCTGGTTCACCTCCTGCCCCCCCCCAGCAAGGGGGACTACTCTGACACCAGATGGGGGTGATACCTCCCTTCCTAAAGAACGAGTGTGCAGCATCCCCATTTGCCTTCCCCCTCACCAGATTCAGGGGACTCGGATGGTTACTCCTCCTCTTCAGGCCACGAGGACTCAGACCTTCCTTCAGAGCCCAACAACAGCAAGGACACCCCTCGCTCCCCACCTGAAGATCCATCCTTCATGGATGGAATGTGGCACATCCAGCAGCTTAATGGCTGGGACACAGAGTAGCTGGATCCAGAGCATCATCAGTTGGCCACCTTCCTCAGGAGGAAAAACACCCAACCTATGGTGGTCCCTCCACTTGTGGAGTCCTATAAGGACATCAACAGAGCGGCCTGGAAGCACCTCTTTTCTCTGCCGGCCATCTCAAAAAAATCAGTTCGGCTTTATTGTGCTCCACGAGAGGATCTATGGGGAACACCCAGAAGCAGACTTTGTCATAATCAGTGCTGCCCATGGCCACTCCTGGTGCCCTCAACACCTGAGTACACAACCTCCTGACAAAGACTCCAAGCAGTTTGTCCAGCTGGCCAGAAAGGTTTATTCCCTCAGCCATGTGTTCTATAGGGTCTCAGAATTTTCTTGCCCACATGGTGCAATACCAGAACACCCTGTGGGACAAGGTGGTGGAGGTGGCTGAAGCCATATCAAGTTGCCTGGATAAGGCAGAGTTGATGGCCATTTTGAAGTCAAGCTTGGACACAGACAACCACATGCTCTGGGCCTCTTATGATACAGTGAACTCCGCGGGCAGGGCCGTGGCCTCCACTGTCCCTATCTGGCGTTATTCTTGGTTGCGCGTGTCTGGCTTTGCTCCAGATGTGCAATCTAAAATCATGGATGCACCTTTCAGGGGCCCAGTTCTGTTCAGCGAGGATTCGCAGAATATCATAACTCACATGCAGGAATCAGGGAAGGCTATCTGATCTGTAAACACTATGTACAAATCCCAGCCCAAGCAGCATCCTAAGCAGCCCTTTTGGAGAAACACCAGACAGCAACCAGAGGAAAGCAGCAGAGAGCGGGTTTTAAGCGCAAAGATTCCACTCCTGCATCTGGGGGTTCTGCCCTGCAGGCCCCAAGAACCACTCAGGCCATGCTGCCCTTCCCCGGTTCCTCTGCCTGACTCGTTGCCCGACCCCCCCTCCCAAGGCCGACGTCTTAGGGGGAAGTGGTGGGGCATCAGATAACCCAGATTAGTGGGTTCTGCAACTCATCAAAAAGGGGCACACTCTGGAGTTCACAGAGATACCCCCAGACAACCTACCAGTCCCCTCCCAACATTTTCAGGCTCACAGAACTCTCATCGTAGAGAAGATCCAGGCCCTCCTGCAAAAGCAGGCCATAAAGCCATTCCCTCCAGTATAACAGCAGAAAGGGTTTTATTCCCCCTTCTTCCTGGTGCCAAAGTAAACTGGGGATCTACGGTCTATCCTTGACCTCAGCCACCTGAATCAGTACGTCAAGTACAAACAGTTCCAGATGGTGACCCTGCTCAGTCTACTACCTCTACTTCATTGTGGGGATTGGTTATGGTTCCTGGACATGCAGGATGCATACCTCCACATTCTGATTTTCCAACCGCACAGGAGGTTCTTTTGCTTCCACTTCCAGGGCAGTCACTACCAGTTTTGGGCTCTGCCCTTTGGCCTGTCCTCAGCCCCCAAGGTTTTCTTCAAATGCCTCGCAGTGGTGGCTGCAGCTCTAAAGAAACAGGGACACTACATCCTCCCACCCAGGACTGACTACTCCACACCACACAGGCCACCTTTTCCCTGTTTCAGGACCTAAGAGTTACCCTGCACCCCCCCTCCAAATCCTCTCCTTGGCCAAGCCAGCGGCTACAATACATAGGGGCAATCCTGGACACAGCGCAAGGCAAAGCCTTCCTGCCTCGTGACAGAGCACAGCAGCTTCAGACACATGCTTGGCAGATCTCCTCCTTTCACCAAGTCCTGGCTAAGTCTGTCTTAAGACTCTTGGGACACATGGCAACAGTCCCCCTGGCCAGGTTGTACATGAGAGTGATCCAGTGGAACCTGAGAGTTCAATGGGACCAGCGTTCAGACAACCTGAAGCAACCTGTCTTGGTGTCAAATCCTGTGCGACAGACATTAGCATGGTGGTTGAGCTCTGCCAACCTTTCCAAAGGGGTTTGTCTGTGGAAGGATTGTCCCAGCCAGATCCTAACCACAGACGCATTGGGCCAAGGCTGGGGAGCACACCTGGGACCTCACCAGACACAAGGGCCTTGGTCTCAGCAAGAGCTATATCTGCACATCAATGTCCTTGAGATGAGAGCAATTCTGTATGCCTTGCAGGCTTTCTAGACAGTCCTGCTATCTGGCCCTCTGTTGATCCAGCCAGACATGTCGGTGGTCTTTTACATAAACAAGCAAGGGGGGACTCATTCTTATCCCCTGTGCAGGGAGGCCATGAGAGTATGGTCATGGGCAGTAGACCATCAGCTGGACTTGACAGCAGTCCATGTGCCAGGAGTGCAAAACACCCTGGCCAACAGCCTAAGCCGGTCTCGGTCCAGAGCTCACGAGTGGGAACTTCCCCCTCAATGGCAGAAGACCTCTTCGACAGATGGGGACATCCAGAACTGGATCTATTTGCCTCTCTATCCAATGCAAAACTGGCCAGTTTTCTTTGTGTTTTTTTTTTTTGGTCCCAGGTCCCCCAATACTCTATTTGGAGGTCAGACCTGCCCTGCCTGTCATCCCCCCATGCCCAGTCTTATCCCCCGGGTGGGGCTGCTGGGAGGGCTCCCTCCCCCAATGGACACTGTAGGCAAGCCCTGGCTTACCCCCAGGTCAGGGCAATGGGAGCAGGACCCACCCAGCGGACGTTGAAGACAGTGGAGATGCCAACAGAGCAGGTCGTCATGCCGGGGATCCAGCTTTTGGATGCTTGCTGGATCTGGGGCCGGGGACGTGCAGTGACATCCAGTGTCCGCCCTGCCCCCCTAAGGTGATGGTGCCGGCTGCAGTGGACCCCCAGCATCTGCCAAAGGTCCGTAAAGCGGTGGACACTCTTTCCTCTCTTCCCCCCCTCCGGAGAAGAGCAGTCCCCAGGATGCTCGATCCTTCTCCCTCCGGCCGGCCCTCTGACTCCCCAGTCCATTCCCGAACCTGCGTTGTTGGCATCGCAAGCAGAAATCCAACCGCTGTGCTGGCAGTCCGGCAACTGCCCAGTTTTTGCTCGTGTTGTCCCTCTCCTGGACAGGAAGGTTCCTTTATGCATTTCCTCCTTTTCCTCTACTGCAGCGAGTTCTTCTCAAGCTGCAGTTGGCAGGAGCAGAAATTATTCTGGTGGCACCTTTCTGGCCCTGCTAGATTTGGTTTCCACTGCTCCAGCATCTTACAGCGGAGCCTCCAGTCTCCCTGTCCCTCCACTCAGACTTGCTCTCCCAGGAGCCGGGAATCCTGGTCCATCCAGATCTCAGAACTCTGCATCTCCATGCATGGATCCTGGAGACCTAGCCATATCCGGCTTCAGGGTATCCCCCAGGGTAGCGGATGTCCTGGTAGCCACAAGGAGACCTTCCACTAGGGCCACCTATGCTACGAAATGGAAGTGGTTCTGCATCTGGGCTACCGCTCAGTATTTGGATCCCTTCACCTGCCCAGTGAATTCAGTTCTGGAGTATCTCTTCTCTCTGTCTGATTCTGGACCGTGTTACTCCTTGCTCAAGGTGCACCTGCTCACCATTTCAGCCTATTATGCACCCATTGAGGGTAAAACTCTTGCCCAGCTAGATCTTGCCTGTACCTTTTTACGGGGCATTCTGCATATGAAGCCTCCCATTAGGGACCCCGTCCCACCATGGGAGCTTTTGTTGGTTTTAGAAGACCTCACTTTACCTCCCTTTGAATCTGCCGCAAGTTGCGAGCTGCGCTTTTTGTTGTGGAAAATGTTATTTTTAGTTGCTGTTATTTCTGCTCAAAGGATTTGTGAGCTTCAGGCCCTGATGTGTAAGGAGCCTTATTTGGTTTTTCCAGAAGGACAGGGTGTCCTTGTGGACTAATCCTAAGTTTCTTCCCAAGGTGGTGTCAGAGTTTACTTTGAATCAGGACATTCACCTTCCTGTCTATTATCCAGAGTACTCGAATTGAGGGGAGGCATTACTTCATACTCTGGATGTTCACAGGGTGCTTCATTTTTATTTGGAGTGCACCCAAGACACTAGAAAGTCTGACCAATTGTTCGTATCTTTCGCCGCCCCAGATGCTAGGGGCTCCTGTTTCCAAGCAGTGTTCATCCAAATGGTTGGTTAATTGCGTTGTTTTCTGCTATATCAAGTATGACAAACCCTTACTGGACTTGGTAAAGGGTCACTCTACTAGGGACATGGCTGCTTCCTTTGCCTCCTTGAGGAACGTGTCAGCTACCGATATTTGAGGAGCTGCTACTTGGAGTTCTGTCCACACCTTTGTTGTGCACTACAGTTTGGACATCTCGATGCAGAACAGGCTTCGGACTAGCAGTCCTCCAGGGCCTCCTCTCCTAATCCTCTTTGGGAGACTTCTACCTCCACCCAACTGACCAGGGTCTCTCCTTATTGCTTGAGACTCAGCCCTAAAAGTGTTACCTGCTGCAAGAGCCCCCTCAAAGTAAGACAGAACAGTTACATAAGACCTAACTGTAAGCGTAAATCTTCGAGAGGACCTCTTGCAGCAGGTTGTATTTTTTCCCACCCACCTTCCCCCTGGTAGCTGCTTTTCCATCAAGAATACCTTTGACTTTCCTCAATTAGAGATATCTCCTTGGTTCTCCATTTTTACTTACTTGCCAGGGTTTCCAGCGGGAGAACTGGGGATGGGCTGGGGGACCATCCCTTTTATACCATATGTGATGTCAGGGGCAGGCCGATGTCAGGGAGTGGTCCCCCACTGTGTACTGCTAGCTAGAAATTTTCAGTGAGATCCTGGTGCCTGCTGGTTTCAGTCCTAAAGATGTTACCTGCTGCAAGAGCTCCTCTTGAAGATCTACTGTTACGGTAAGTTCTTACGTAACTGTACATTCTCAAATGTATGAAAACATCTTTTATTTAGCTTCCTGGTTTTGATGTGTGAAACTGAATGCAGCTTTTGAGTGGTGCGAGGACTGCAGCCACATTTTTACTCTAGCGTGTAAAAACACCTTATGAAAGAAGTGTTTTGTTCTCTCCAGTGTATGCATGCAGGTGGCAGTTTGTTTTTTTTATCATTTTTTATTGTACACATTTTTGTTCCATAAACAGCAAAGCAACATCCTTGGGGCAAGATTTTATGATCCAAATAGTTTCAGGTTTGAAATCTGACACTTTTTTTGCCACCCTATAACTATGGCTGAATCAAAATTTACCAGATTTGTTGGTTACAGGATACTTCCACAAAGTGTGTGCATGCCAATTCGGGTCCCAAGATGGAGGATTTGTAAGCATCCAAAAAAAAAACAGAGATTTGACCCTAATCTACCAACTCATCCCTTACTATAGGAACATGGTATTATGTAAAATCATCTTTCATCTGTTTTTTCTCCAAGCTGAACAGACCCAGTTCATCTAGTCTTTGATCAAATATTTCTCCAGCCTATGAATAATCTTGTTGCCCCCTTCTGCACCCTTTCTACTCATACAATGTCTTTTTGATAGTTTGATGCTCAGAACTGGTAACAATACTCCAAGTTCGGCCTCTACAAAGGTTCTGTAGATAGGCAATATGACTTTTCTTGATCGGACTACCAAATGCTTTCTGATACGCCTCATAATCTTATGATCCCTTTTTATCACTAAGTCATACTGCTTCAGGCTTTTTAGGTATTTTGCAGTATTTATTTATTTTTTGTTGACCGGGTAGGTGCACTGGAGGAACATGCTCTCCATTTTCAGGTGTGACCCAAGGGCATGCACTTAATAATGTTCGTTAAGGTCCCCTTCCCGTTCTGACTCACTAATTACTTTCCAGTTAAAAAATATAGAATAATGCATGGTGAAGTGTGGTTAATGAGGATTTTATGCACACCCAAGGTGTGTGATGCCCCATCCTCAGGGTTTATCTTGGCATCACACACCGAGGGTGTGCATAAAATCTGAATTTTCCAGACTTCCTCATGTTTTATTTTTTATATTTACTAGTTCTTTGAGAATTGTAGTTTTCTGTGTTACATTGAATAATTAGCGACACAGCAGTGTTTAACTGTTTTGTGAGTTTATTTCAACACAAACAAGAGAATGTTTTTTTTTTGCCATAGGAAACTGTTTAAACAAATTTGTTAACATATTTTTTAATATTCTGTAACATGTTTAGTTTTTTTAATGTATTTTTTTTTTAAACTTTAATTTTTATTGATTTTTTTTCTCATAGCTATCCATACAGCAGTACAAGTGAGACATAGCTTGTGCAATACAGAGTGAATCATACAGGCGGACAATAGATATAGATATGATAATTATGGTATAATATGGCTTTTAAAAGTCCATAAATAAAAGTGCTAAAAATGACACAAATACCATGTTAAAGCATATATTATAGGGTTAGAGATGTCTAATCTAAAGCTAATCAGGTAGACCATGCAAGGGACAATTAAACTGCCTGATAAATCCTCTAAATGTTCCCCACAATTGCCATTATCCTTATCTCTACACATCATGGTATGAAGAGAGGATCCTGCGGAGTTGCATACATTACCCATTTTCTCCATCTAATTTCAAATGAAGTACCTGGCTTTGGCCCCCTGGAAGTAAGCCTCTCTAGTACAGAAAGTCTCTCATTATTTTAAACCGATCACTAAGTAGAGGTGGGGCACTACTACCCCATAGGTGAGTAATCGCCTTCTTGGCAGCCAAGATATAGATTACCAGGAGAGACCCCTTTTGAATACGAAGTCCCACGGGGGGACAGTCAGAAGGACCAGTTTAGGGGTTAGCACTGCCTCCTCTTGCACCAATTTGCTAAGTCGGTTGCTATATCCTGCCAAAACCTCCTAATACCAGGGCAGGACCAAAGAACATGGCAGTGGCCAGCCTTCACCTCCCCACAATTTCTCTAGCATTTCCATAAGAATCCCCTGTTATTTTGGCCACCTTAGCTGGGGTATTAAAAAATCTATTCCTCGATTTCCAAGAAAAGTCCCTCCAGTAGGGGGCAAGAGGGACCCGCAGAGAAAGTTTCGTGCATTTGCTCCAGTCCTCCTCGGAGACTGGAACCTCTAATTCCCTGTTCCAGGCCTCCAGGATTGAGACCGTGGATTCCCAAGACAGCTCCTGTAGTCCCCCTTAGGTCACTCCAATGAGGAGTGGCCATTGCTGCCCCCTGAGGGCTGCAGTGAAAAGATGTAATAGCATAGCAAGTGAATTTGGCAGAGCATTCCTGCTCAGGCCCTCTGTGTTAGGAGGTCTTTTAATGAAACACATATCTGAAAGTCAGCCTGCTGAATCCCATATATTTCCTGAATCTTATGAAAAGAAAGAGGTCCCACTGGGTCCATTACTTGGAACAAGAATTTCAAGCCCTTCTCACCCCACTGCTCAAATGTCTGTAGTGCTTGGGGGGAAAAGGGAAGACATCTCTGACTTGACTGGTGTCAAGAAATAGGAAATCATCTCCAAATCTCCCGAGGTCCACAGTCTGTACCAGGTGTCTAGATTGGAACGCATGACTTGTAGGTTGGCTGGAGGACCAGCAAATGGCGGGCTTGGAGAGTAGACAACTGGAATGAAGTCCTGAACCTGATTGAGGGTTTGGTCTAAAATCTTTCAGGGGAGGGTGCAGGCCAGGTTACTCTACTGCATGATGTGAACTAGGACAGTGGCCTGTGCATATTTTAATAAGTTAGGGAGAGCCAAGCCCCCCTCCCCGCCTTGTTTTTTGTAATGCATTTTTGTTCTCTTGTTCTTCAATGAACTTCAGATGATCGGATTCAATGTCCAGTATAAAGCGGCAAGAGGTTGCCATTTTTTTATTTATTTTCTGAGATTTATTTAAAGTACTGTTTTGCCATTTTTTTCTGTGGTGCCTGACGAGGAAGCTGTTCACAGTTTGGCAGTTTCGAGGTGTGGTGCAAGCGAGCTTGACAGCTTGAGGGAAGGAAGCCATGGAGCTGCTCAGCTGGCACCAGTAGATTGGCACAAGAAGGTGCTTAAGTAAATTCCGTTATTCATGGTTCATTATTCACATGTGTGAATAACTGAGTTTGCCAGCCACTGCCAGTAGGTGATAAACAATAGCAACCAGTAAATATAAAAAGAGTTACGGTTGTTTGAACTTACAACAATGACAACATGGGTGTAGGAAGACATACTCCATGTACTCCATGGTATACAATTTCATTTTAGGAGGCCAACAAAATGACTCTGCAATGCTGCCATTGTTCCATGAAATGCAACACAGAACCAGCAGATCTTTTCTGTAATTTCATTTCTGGGACCCAAAACTAGAAGAGTTGTCCACCGAGATTGTCTTTGCATCCCATTACTATGTAACATTACAGGTCCTGGGGTGATATGTGGGTGTCTGTGGGAGCAATGCATGACAACTGTGTATACCAGTGAGTGAGGATAACAGTCAATGCTGTACAAAAGTGTCTTCATTGTGCCAACTGAGGCAACAATATGGCTCTGGTGTACACATTTTTGTTGTCTGGCTACACCCCTGGATTATGATGATGAGCATTAATTAATATTCTTTTACATCAAATCATAAGTTGTCTTTTGTGGAAAACTAGACAGAGCATTATTCTTGGCTTAATGGGTTCTTTAACTGATTACACCTTCCCAATGTATGTAGCAGCAAATTATTTCAATTTGAGCAGAGTTATGAGGTTGTTAAATAATGTCTGCACATTTGTTAGAAATGTTGGTTAATGTACTCATCACTGTACTTTCTGTCATGAACAGAAGTGTCTGTCTCTGGAGCACAGCAGTAATTATTTTGGTATGACTAATTTATGGAAGTTACCGAACAGCAATGATAGTAATTATTTAATAGATTTATTAAGCACAACAGCTTCAAAATACAGAACTTAGGCTACTGCTGATTAACCCTTAGTTCACCTTTTAGGTGCACTGAGCTTGAACAGAGAGCTTATACTCGTATTCTAAAATCTGGAACTTTTTACCGAGTCAACTACAAGAAAGGAAAATTACGTACCTACCGTAATTCTTGATCTTCTCTTGTATCTTCACCATTCATTACTTACAGGGTGTAGGCAGGGCGCTTACCGTCACGGAGCTTTTTTTAATTTAGTTGCTCTAACGGCCCGCCTCGAGCGTATCATCGCGGCATGCGCGAGGGGCGTTAGTAGCGACCGACTCCTCCTCCAACTCAGTTCTAGGAGCCGGAGAGGCAAAAGTGAAAGCAGAAAATATAGATAGCGAGGCAAGATAGCGAGGGATAGCAAAGCAAGGAAGAATGAACTGAAAAAGGAATAAGCCATGGAGGAAGGACAGAGGAGATAAGAACATCCTAGCCTAGGGGTGCAGGGCCTCCTTACCTGGGCGACTCTAGAGGAGAGCTGAGTAAGGAAATGAGAAAATAGAAGAAGAAGAAGAAAGAGAGAGAGAGATGGGATGTTGAAGGACCAGAAGGCCCAACGAGCATAGTTAGCTTGTAGCTGAAGGCTCGACTAAAGGGAAGCAAGAATCCCGGAGATAGAGCTGAAGAGAGGTTCACCGAACCCGCTAGACAACTCAGGAGGCATAGTCCTCATCTTCAACATGCCATTGTTCTTGACACCACTCGGCTCCTGGCCGGAGGGCCTTTAACTGGAGGACAGCCGAGGAGGGAAGAATAAAACCCCAGCAGCATGAGCGCTGCTCAGGGTTTAGAAATGGAAATGTAAGCCTTTCAGGCGTTTCAAGATAGAAATGGGACTCAGACTGACTGGCTAAGGCCGGCCAAGGCTTAGGCTGGCTAAGATTGGATATGGTCAGCAGAGCTCTACTGTAAAAATTGTCCAGGAGGACACTTAAAGGGAGAAACCACTAGCAAAACAGCGAGAAGGATAGCCTACCTTCTCATTTGCCTTCTTGTTTGATTTCTCCATTTTTTTTTTTTTTTTTTACAGATAAAATTTTTTTTTTTTTTTTAACTAGATGCATGACCCAGATACCAAGATGCCTATAGCAGTCGGAGAGAGTCCCTCAGCATTTTTTTTTTTTTTTTAAAGAGAAAGGAACAGACGTACTGCTCCTCTCTGCTCTGCAAGGTAAGAATAGAGGGGAATCAGATTTCAGGGCAACTATCTGAACACGGGATTGCAGGATCAAAACTGAATAGCCTGAGCCAGGCCAAAAAACCCCAGAGGTATCTTGCCATAAGAATAGCAAGAGATAGTTGTGCAGTCTGATCGCCAATGCAATCCACGAGATGGCCCATGAATCTTAGAGTAAGTAATTTTTCTGGATTTTAGAACCCCCTCAAGAAAGATCTTTTTTTTTTTGGAAAATTTAAGGAATTTTCCCTATATTTTATAAAAATGCAGAGAGAGGAAGGAGACGGGAGGTGGAGAAGCCACAGGAAGAGGCACTGAGGGATGGTGGGCGGGTGTAAGTAATGAATGGTGAAGATACAAGAAGATCAAGAATTCACGGTGAGTGCGTGTATTTCCTATCTTCCCTTGTCAATCTTCACCATTCATTACTTCCTGGGTGAGTACCAAGCTCCTCTTCCCCTGGAGGGGGAAGAGGCCATACCCTGAGGGAACAAGACCCCCAGCCTTCTGCTGGTGAGAAACAGAAGGAGAAGACCCTGGCTTATTCAGAAAGCCTAAGAGGGAGAAGAGCTAGGAGGTGCCTCCCGAGGATGAGGAGACGGAGGGAGCCCCTGTAAAAGTCTCCTAGCTCTGGAAGAGAAAAGACGGGTCCCCCGGAAGGCGGAGCGAATCACCCTACGCCGGGCCAGGGGTGACAACCTGGAAGGACGGAGCCATGCCGTCCCGCCTGATGCAGATCGCTGTCCCGCAAGCCTGAAGCCACCTCATTGGCATCATAAGATGCCCTTGCTTGGTGTCTTGCCAGCCCAGGCCTACCGCCGGAGAGGGCAACAGCTTGTCTGGTTTGCTCCGTATAGCATAGATGCCAGCAGCTGGGACATCATCGACCACAGATGCCGGTTGTAGGCAGCGTGATGAGCCTGATGTGATGCAATACATGCACCGCACGAGCAGAAGAGAACACTCTTCGCCTCAACGGTCGAACTGGAGAGAGTCCAACTGTGGGCGGTCGTGGCGCCAGCAACGGCGCCCAGAAGGAGTATCCAGGTATACCAAACCTGAGGACGGGTTGGAAGGGAACCCTGAGACTCAGAGGGGCACAATACCTACGCTGGCAGTCCGCCGGGCTGGGGAAGAAGCGGCAAGGACTGCCATGACCGGATAGACGCCTCCTGGAAGGGATAGGCCAGGAAGGTACCACCAGATGCTGGGCACTGAATTCACCAAGGAATTCACGCTGCCTCCGCTCGTATTGTCTCTTCGAACGTAGGAAATCCGAGATCCCTCACCATCCTCGAGAGGAAACGCTGATATTCTGTGAAATCAGCATCGGAGGACAGATGAGAGGGGTTCCTCTCCTCGGAGGAGGGAGACGAGGATGATGGGGAACTGGAATGCCCAGAGGATTCCTCGGGCGGTGGGGAGAGTCGAAAGACCCGCCATGCATGTACCTAACGTATGAGGGAAGGCCGCGAGAACCCTGAACTGCTCCCAGGATAACGGACCCGTAGGGCCGACATGGCCTGGGAGCGGGGGTGGTGAAGGCAGAGAGATGGGAGAGGGGCACCTCCGCGGAGGCAACTGCTCTCTGCGAGGGCTCTGGAATCTGGGGAAAGGAGCCCTGGAAAGAGGGATCCCGGATATCAGACCAGGCCGCAGAACGGAACTCTGGGGAAGCGGAGCCTGGAAGAGCCCTGGGGGAGAACCTCCCCTGTGACGACGCCGGGACTGCATGGATCCAGAAGGGCAGTCCGCACAAACGCCACTGAAGGACACCCTAGAACCCTGGAGGAAGGGGCGAGGCTCTGCACTCCGGCTCCTGGCCACCGCCCCAGAGGTGGCCAAGGAAGACCGAGCAGCAGACCCCTGCCCTCGACCCCTCGGACTCCGAGAGGGCCCTCCTCCTCGACCACAGCGTCCCCCTGTCCCTAGAGAGAGTGACAGCACCCCGTAAGGTAGCTGTCACCGGGCCTCCAGAGAGGGGAGCCTCCCCCGCGCTACCCCCCGCCTGCCCCGGGCTCCCGCCACCCCCAGCCGGGAACCTCAGAGGCGAGCAAGGGGGGACAGAGGGAGGGGCCCGCCGCGCCGCCTGGCACTCTAGCCACCGGGGACCCAGACTCAAGAGTGGGGTGCCAGGATGGGTCCACGTCTGAATCATCGCCTCCGAGGAGGACGACCAGCAGGACCTCAATGCTGGCCACCCCAGGGGTCCTCGAGGCTACGGGCCGCGAACGGCCCCGGTACTCATGAGGCGCCGCCGCCTCCCCACGCCGTGTAGCAGCCAGGCCTAGCTCCATTACCCTCAATGCGCGCAAGGCTGCACCGCCTGGAGGAAGGAAGGACCAGGCCGCGCCGGGCGCGCCGGAAGGCGCAGGCGGGTGACTACCGACGGCGCCGCTCTGTCCATCGACGCCGCGAACGGCGCCAAGGCTCAAAGCGGCACCGCCAACGGCGCCACCCGATCAACGGCGCTGATCCAAAGCGCATCGCCAACGGCGCCGCCTGATCACCGGCGCCGCAACGGCGCCGGACTCAAACGGCACCGAACGGCGCATTGCTCGATCACCGCACCGCTGAACGGCACCAGGGATCCAAACGACGCCGGAAGGCGGGCGTTAGGGTCCACCTGAGCTAGGGCCTAAAAGACGAGGGCCTCACACGGGGAGCCTGCACTCAAGAGGTGACTGCCGAGGCGGTGTCGGCGCTGCCCCGGAGGGACTACGACGCCCCCGACACCGCAGAAGGGCCTCCTCCGCGACACGAAAAGACGGAGACCCCTCCTCCTCAGATCCGAGTAGGCCCGGAGGGGACCCGGGAAGGGCCTAGAGACCTTACCTGAGAATCCCTTTGAGCGACATCGCCCTCACGGTCGGCGGCTTTGCCAAGCTTGAACGCGCGGACTTCGAGGACACGGTGGTCCATGGAGAAACAGGCGTCACACGAATCCATGTCATGGTTGGGCCCCAGGCAACGAAGACAAACGTCATGCCGGTCCGAGACGGAGAAATGCCGGCCACAGTAACACCGACGCATAGGGGCGCGGCCCGTCTTCGAAACACGTTTAGCTCCGGACCCGGACATAACGCAAATCAACAAGAAAAATAGTAGGAAAACACACCCGCGCCGCTTTAGAAAGAAAAAGAACGGTCTTACCGATCGGGCGCTGGAGTGTGCGGAAAGAGGAGTCGCTGACGAGTGGACAATGGACGCCCGAAACAGGTGCTGCCTCGACGGGCGAGAAACAGAACTGAGTTGGAGGAGGAGTCGTCGCACATCGGCCGCCGCGCATGACGATGACGCCGCCTCGAGGGCGGGGCCGTTAGGCAACTTTTAAAAAAAAAAAAGCTCCCGTGACGGGTGCGCGCCTCCGGCTTACACCCAGGAAGTAATGAATGGTGAAGATTGACAAAGGAAGATACCAACAATCATATCCATTTCAAAAGCAAATGAAAGCAATCTTTGTTGTGAAATTCTCTGTGTACTTGCTATACTCGAAGTTATCTGTATTATGTTTTGCATTCTGTTGTTTTTATTTGTCTTAATGTATCCTGGTCAGGTCCCCCTTGAAAATGGGCATTCCTTCCTCTTCCCTTAGGTTCTTGACCAGTTGGCAACATTTGAACTAAATCAGTAAACAAATTAATACTATCATAAATAAATATGTTAAACAATGCATTGCCCCTAGAGTTACTGGACATTAGCAGTCACTAATGGGTAACTTTCGTCAGGTAACAGGTACCAGACAGCACATATAACTATGTGGGTACATTGCCAGTTGTTCTATTGTATATGAGAATTTCTAGCTGTTAACCTAAGCCTTTTGGAATGCTGTCAGCCAATCAGAATGCTCCATTTTTAACCATTGTAGTAGACAGTGAAGGAGAAAAAACTGAGAAGAGACTTTGAGTAAAGTCATATTTTAACAGGTTCTGTGTCATGAGGGCTATGGCGAGTGTACATCGCCAAAATTTAATTTCCATGATGTACAACCCTGGTGACAAAGAAAACGGTGCAAGGAATAGTAATTTTTACTTTTCTGCAGGGTGTGTGACCCCCGCACCCCCCTAATTTAGGATTCTCAACTCCAGAGGGGTGCATGTTTGGGGGGGGGGGGTGCAAATTCTAAAAAAAATTACATATCACTACTTGGGCCGGGCACAACAAAATACACCTGCGCCTGGACCCGAACTCAGCATCCTGGCCACCCCAGCCCAGCACCCACCCACCACACCACGGAGCCAGTTCGGCAGCTCACCACGGCACCACCCTTGACAAAACCTACCTCCCCTCCCACCCCTCGCTCATGCTCGCTCCCCAGCACGTGTACATACAAGCGACATCCGTCGCCATTTTGCATACTCCCCATCCAGTCACCTTCAGCTAAGCTGTTGCTCTGTCGACATGTGCTGAAAGTGGGTCGCTGTTTCGGTAGGCGCCCACTTCCCAAAGCACATGTCACAGGATACCATTTGTAAATGAATGAATAAGTTGTACAAACTATCTGGTCTACAAAGAAAGGACAACGAAAAGAAAGGGCAACTAGATTTCCTGTGTAGGCTATAACTCGTCCACCAATTTGTAGTAACAAATATATCTGTCTGTAATACATCGGCTAAATGGGCATCCCGGTTAAGTGCATCAGTTTTCAGTTCCCGGTCTTTTCCCTATACCTGCAATGCAAAACATTCCTGTTGAGAACAAACTGCATTAGTGCACCTCCCACTTTAATGCATTTCCTACCTTCTGGCTGAGAGGTGCTATCACCATCTCATGCACATTCACATTTAAGAAAGTGATAAATGCTCTCAGCTGGAAAACAAGAGGTCTAGTGGCCAGCTGTTCCTATTCACTTGTCTCAGTTTCCTAACTCCTGGCCATACACTCAGTTTGCCATTCTGTCCTCTCTTCTGTCTTGTATTTGGTGACCCCTAACCTGTTTTCTATGTCTCTGTTTCCTGATATCACAGCCTGTTAGCCATCCTGCCCCTTCTTGTTCCTCCCAGCATAGTGTCAATTAGCTCTGGTTCCCCAACCAGTTAGTTGATCACCACCCTTCTTCCTTTAAACTCCTGCCTATCTTAAAACAATTAATAAAACTGGCATTTTTATTCTTACTTGAGCACCTTGGATGTAATCGGAGCTAAAACAAATGGGATTCTGGGTAAATGCAGAGCCTGCTTAAATGGATCTTACCCGACGTGTGGAAGGTGGCCAAGATTGTCCCCATACTTAAGCACGGCAACCCTAAGGAGATGAACAACTACCGCCCCATTGCCATACTCTCTGCCACCAGCAAGCTACTCGAAAAGGCCATAGCTGCACAAATCTCCCATTTCCTTCAGGAGTATGCGGTTCTCTCCCCTGCGCAGCATGGGATCAGGAAGGGGCACAGTTCGGCCACTGCTATCGCCATCGTCACCTCAGAGATCAGATCTGCTACCGACCTTGGCAGACTGACTGGAGCCATCTTTGTCGACCTTTTCAAGGTCTTCGATCGGGTTGACCACAGCCTCCTTCAATCCACTCTGCTCTCGCAGGGCTTCTCCCCCCGAGCCCTTGCTTGGTTCACCAGCTACCTTGAGGGTAGACTTCAATACACCTGCTTCAACCGTGCCACATCGGACCTCTCCCCAGTTAGATGCGGCGTCCCCCAAGGGTCTGTCCTTGGTCCTTTACTGTTCTCCCTCTACATCAACGAACTCCCCAACGTGGCTACCTCCGGGTCCACCACACTCTATGCGGATGACCTGGTACTACTGTCTAGCTCCCAGGACATCTCTACCATTAACGCTCAACTCAGCTCTGACTTTGGGTGTATCCAAAATTGGCTCGTGGGTCACAAGCTCTCGGTTAACCTAAACAAGACCCATACCATGTTATTCGGGTTGGTGGCTAAAACCACATCATGCCCCTCCCCCTTGCCATCCTTGGGGGAAATGGCTCCCTCCTGCATGTCCTAAATTCGGCCAGGTACCTAGGGGTGACCCTTGATCCTCAGCCTGATCTTGCTGAGCACCTCCGAAACATCTGCAAAGCATTTAACAGCAAGCTTGGCTTAGCTTACAGGGCTAAGGACTGCCTCATTCCAGCCGCCCGGCTCGCCATAGCTAAAGGGATCCTCCTACCCACGCTCTGCTATGAGTTGGTTGCCTTCGCGCCAGTCCCGTGTGCCCATCTTGCGAAATAGGACATGGCCTATAATAACATAATATCGCCGCCTCTCTGGCGCCGGCTTCTTTGCATCGGTGTGACCTCTATGCCCAACTGGGGTGGCTTCCCCCTGAAAAACACTGTGCCTTTGTCCTCGGCAACATGGTCGATAAAATTGTCCGTACTGCCCGCCCCTCTGCTCTTGCCCTTCCCTTCAAACACTGCACCCCAGCCTATCAACTTAGGTCCAGCTCGACCCATGTCTGTTTGATCCCAAGGACCCGCTCTCTTACCGGTGATCGGGCCTTCTCTGCCTTCGCCCCGAGACTTTGGAACTCCCTTCCCGCCCAAGTCCGGGCCGCCCCCTCACACCTCAGCTTCAAAACGTCCCTGTGGAAGTTCCTCAAGGCTGCCTCCACCTGTCTTTGTACCACCTAGTTGCTGGGAGACTGGAGACTCCCCCCCCACACCTCTCCCACAAACTGATTTATCCTTAGCTCTCTCCCCTGTAGCACTTAGTCTAACCCACTACCCCACCCTCCTCTGCGGGGCGCCCTCTCTCCCTTATCGCCCATTGCTCCCTCCCTTGTGGCACTTGATGTACCCCCATCTTTCTTGCCCCGCCTTCTGGGGCTCACAACTGTAGGGCTACTCTCAGCCTGCAGGCCTAGCCAGGCCAGTCGTGGTGGTCCTCATGTCCTCTCCTACCCCTCTCTGCACCCACTAGCTCCCTGCTGGCCTACTTCCCTGCCTTCTCTCCCCTTCACCTACTTACCTGACCTTCTCCTGGACGGTCCCCTGCCCACCCCTTCCCCTGGTTCCTGTTTAGCTCCCCTTGCTCCTCACCTAAGGATTACCACCTCTCCAGGTGTATTGACTAGATGCACTAGATGCAACACTCTCTCTACATTCTCAATCTCTAGCTGTGGTGGTTTATGTGTTTGCTTTCTTGCCTATACTGTCGGTATTTTGTACCCCGGCCCCTCCCTGTATGTGGGTCTACAAGCCTCCTTGACTATGTACCCTGTTCTCTGTATTGATATTTCTCCAGCCCACCTGTACTATGGGCGGTTTGCAACCATGACTATGTACCATGTTTTCTGTATTGTGCTTGTATGCTACTGTGACTATGTACCATGTTTTTCTGTATTGTAACCTCCCGGGTCGCACCTGAAAATAGGCATTTGTTGTCTAGTGTGCCTACCTGGTTAACAAAAATAAATAAATAAATAAATGCACATTTTTGCCTTTCTAAAGGGTGTGCATTTAAGCAGGCTACACTGTAACTGTTGTGTGCTTTGCTGTATTACCACTTCAGGGCAATACAATGATGGTTTGCATAGCAGCCAGCCAATCCTTTCCTTTTGGTTTCCCCACTTTTGAGGACACAGTGGGTCTAAGTCTCAATCAATTTACTGCCAGTCCCTTGTTGTGACCCCCTTATGCTATGCTCAGTGGGGTCAGGAGGCATTTCCTGGCCAGTACACATCAAAGTGCTCGGCTATGTGGAAGAGGCCAGAGGTGACATGTAAATGGCAGCCAGTGCCAGTCACACTACCAACTACTGCTGGCACACCAGTTGTACTTTTGCAACAGCCCCAAACACTGCCGGGGAGAACTAGCAGTAGGGTTATTGCAGTGCTGTGCTGGGAGTACAGCAATGTCAGGGACACATACTGGTGAGTGATCAGATCATTGTGGGATATGTGGGGGACACAAAGGGCTGCAGAGGAGGGATCCACTAGACTACCAGGCATAAACATTGCACAAGGACTGTTTTGGGTACGACTGGATCACCAGGGAGCTCGTCTGGGGACTTCTTCAGCCAGGTCAACAGTGGGCCTTTAGTGGCCCCTTGGTACAGATTGGGGGACAATATTTGTTACAGGACCACCACATATACAGTATGCATATGCATGGCACTGGCCCACGTGCATACACAAATGTAGTGGTATTCAGCACCGTTGTTGTGCAAACCATAACTATGTACATAAACATCTAGGGGCCTTCATTTAAATATTAGGATGTGCACCTGGGTAGGGGCTCCATCACCTGGCTCAGATCCTGTCTTCTCTGTATGGTACTTTTATGTACCAGCACAATGGGGTGCGCCTTTTGCTCCATTATCCAGCACATAAAAGTGCATCTGAGAACTGAGTCCAGTATTTGAAAACTGGTTTTAAAAGTATATTCTCTTCAGTAAAAAAATGCATAGAAAAGTGGTGAACAGACTACAGTACTGTATGTACAGTATTAGAAAACAGGAGAAAGACACTACATTTTATGCAACTGGTCGAAGGCTTTTTTAGCTAGCTTTTGAACCACTTAGGCAAACCTTGGAGATACTTAAGGTAGTAGTAGTAGTATAAGATTTATTTATACAGGACAAGTGATAGTACAACTTCACAACACCATTAGGGCCACAAAGCCCTCTTTTCAAGGTGCACCTGTTTGATGGCAGTATTAACTATATTTCATATAAGACCATACAAATTCATAATACAAAAAACACTTTACATAAATACTATTGTCTGCTGCATGCATTAACATCAGGCTGGATTTTATTGTGAAACTGTAGTTGCTCAGCAACACCACAAATGTTATAAATACACAAATATATTCAATACATCTTTTAAATTGGTTAGTAAATGCTACTTTGTTATTCCTGCATGGCAATTACAGCATATAAGATGAACTAGCCATAAGAAGGACAATCCTATACTAAGCCAGTTAATATGCTTTTTGTGAAGGTGTACTGATATATGTACAGTATATGCAGATAAGCAACAGGCATTGTAAATCCATTGCTTTGTACATAAGAGACTATGTGAAGAGTTCTTCCTTTTATGAAATGGCTCCTGGGCAACACGTACGTCACTGTTTTCTATACGACCTAACTCATTCCTCCTGTTCACTTCACATTAGCCCGGGTGGGTGCCTGAAAACGGTCCCTGGGATCAGTGCACCTACCCAGTTAAAAAAGTCATAAATAAATAAATAAATAAATACAATTTCTCACTGAGACCCCTTGCCATCCCCATAGGGTACTTACTGTTTGGGTCTGAGTTGAGTACACACAGTAGCTACTAATGGAAACACACTCCGGGCAGCACTTCCCTGGAAGATGAACTAATTCTTCACCCTGTGAGAAGTTGATTGAAGAAAGTTTACTTTAAGGATTGGAATGATGTTTTGGAAATGAACTGAGAATGTTAGGTTCCTTAGGAAAACTCTACGAGCCACCAAGTCCGAGCACACAGTGCCTCACCAATCACAATTATAAAACCACACATAGTACAGTTACGTAAGAACTTACCATAACAGTAGATCTTTGAGAGAAGCTCTTGCAGTAGGCAGCACTGTTAGAACTGAGCCGCCAGGTGCTAGGACCATATGGAAAACTTCTAGCTAGCAGTTTACAGTGGGGGACAACTCTCAATGCTGGCACACCGATGTCCCCCCCATGGTATACAGGTGGCGGTCCCCCAGCCACACCTCAGTTCTCCCACCAGAGACCTGTAAAAAGGAGCGACAGGAGAAGGAGGGGGCTCCTGGAGTCACAGAAATGGCCAATAGGAGCCAAAAAGAGAGCAAGGGGATGGAGGGAGGGAAAAGCATGCCTACTGCAAGAGCTCCTCTCGAAGATCTACTGTTATGGTAAGTTGTTACATAACTGTACTATCTTAATTCAAGGGGACACTTGCAGTAGGCAACACTGTTAGGACTGAGTCCCAAGCAGTGCCAACAAGCCAAGACAAGACTTGGGAGGAGGAGGAAGGAGATCTGTTGTAAATAAAGAAGGACAGGAGGCCCTAAGGGGCTGTTAGCCCAAGGCCAACCCTGCACCCAAACGTAATACCCAGTCAGAAGAAACCGGCATTGGGCAACGTGATTCCCCCTGTGGCAGGGAGAACCCAGAGACAGGCTGCAGAATGGGGCCAGATGCCCAATGGGAAGGCCCCGACCAAGCCTGCGAAGGTGATGGCTAAGGTATCAGTATCCAGATGAAGCGCAAAATGCAATCCCCTGTGATTGGCTGCAGAAAGGTACCGGAGCACCTGTCAACAAGGGAGTGAGAGGGAAAGAACAGACAACAGGATGGCTGGAAGAGCCTATATCCCAAGAAGTAGGCTGGCTGTAGATGGCTCACAATCAAGAAGGGAGGTAAAGGAGAATCCCGCCTGATAAGAAGATATGGGATAACACACCTGAGGATGCGTAATCTGACCCAGAGAAAAAACAGATGCTACCGGCAGTGGGAACTAGGTAGAGGCTGGGAAAAACCCCTCTCCTAGCGAGAGGGTACATAATGCTCCGTAGCCCCATAGGGCTTTGGGCACAGAGATACCCAGAGAATGGAAATGGTAATTCTCAATTGGCAGGAAGACATGGGAAATGCCCCCCCCCGGGAAGAAGTGGGAGATCCCATCAAGGAATTGAGGCTCTGCTTCCCCCTGGGAATAGACAGGTGGGAAGGCAGAAGGGATGCACAGAGGGGAACCCAGACGTGAGCCGAATCAGAGCAAAAAGTCATCCCGAAGCTGGTGAACTGGCCGCCTCTCTTCCCCTTGGAAATCGGCCAGACCAATGAAGGCCTCCATAATGGAGTGTGTTTGGGGGGGCAGCCTGTTGACCTCCATAGTAAACTAGGAGATCCTGAAAAAGACCTCCAAAGAAGAGAAGGCTGCAGTACAAGGAGCCAAGCCGTAAGGAGGGGGAACTTGAAAATTCAATGGCGAAAGTCCCCCTGGGTCAGGAAGAGGGAGACAAAGTCAAGGGACAGGGGAATGAGAGGGTCCCCTGCTCCAAGGGGAAGCAGAGTAGACCATGCCAAGTGCAGTCAGCTTGGCACTACAGAGAACACTCCCACACCCTCTAACTGCAGTTGGAGGGGAAACCCTCTGGAGAAGCAGGAAAGGAAGAAGTAACTGACTTTTCCCATGAGGAAACAGCAAGCTTGGGGAGAAGTAGGCCAATGTTGGATGGGGATCAGACAGAAAGGAGCGGATCACCCCCCCAGCCCATCAACATATGGCCATGCGCAGATGTTATCTGCGGGACTGAACCCGTGTACTGCCAAGAATGGTCTCCAGGTAGAACAGCGCGTCCAGGACCACCTCCACCTGGAATTTAGGGATGGGCTACAGGACATATTGTTGTGCCCCCAACCCCCCTCCGGTCATGGTGACTAGTGAGCGCCTTCCATCCTCATTCCAAGCACCGAAAAGACAGGGAAAAAAACTCTGACTTGAACCCATGATACTCCTGAAACCCACAAGGTGGGCCACAGAACCTTCCAGGGAGCATGGTCAGAAGACCTGTAGGGGCTGCCACTGCCCGGAGGCTTAGCGGCCACTAAAAAGAAGGCAGCTAGAAGCCAGAAAAAGGAGACAAAATGAAAAACACGCCCTTGGGGGCCTCTGTCCTACCCAGAAAAGTGGGAGAGCCCCTTCTGAACCTCTGAAAAGCCAAACAATAGCTGAGGCAGTGGCAAAAGAGCAAAGGTGCAGAATGTAGGATGTGCCCCCCCCAGCATAAGGGGTGGTTGCAGGGTACAGATCTGAGTCAGAATCCCCCGAGAGGAAAACGGAAGTCATCGACCATCCAGGTCAGGGAGTCCCTGAAGATCCTTGCTGGCTCCAGGCTCCCTGTGCAGCCACCAGCTGAGACTTAGGTGACCAAAAAAAAGGTCGAAATGGAGGGTGATTCGAATAGTAACCTTCCTCCCAACAGTAGGGACGGGGGAAATGGCAGGGGACAAGAGAAGCAGGGATGTGTCTCGAGAAAGAGGAACACAATTCCCGACTTCAAGGAGAATCCGTAACAGGGGACTCCAGGAAGGCCTCCACATTGAGGGGGGAACCTTGGGGACTGGCAGAATGACCTAGGCCCCAAGAGATCCGGAGGTCCCCAATGACCCTCCACCTCCAAAGAAGGTGGGGAAGGAAACTATGCCCTTTCTGTCCCATGGAAAGGGCTCCAAGGTACTTATTTGAGAGGAAAGAATAGGTACCTGCCAATGGGAAGCCACTCAAAAGAAAAGGCAGGAGTGTTCCTACAAAAGAGAAAATGATCCACCATCTGATTAGGAGGAAGATGAGGGAAGCTCCTAACAGCTCCGGTAGAAACCATACCAGAGAAAAAGCTATTTTCCATCCATCTTGGTGGAGGGTAAGGGAACCCCATAACATCTCCGGTAGGATCCTGGGTGGAGAGTGGGGTGCTCCGTGTTATAAGTCATGGGGCGGTGGAGGGTGCAGGATGCATTACCGCCTCGACTCTAATAGCCTTAGGGGCAGGGGCATCAGGGTCCAAGGAGGCTCGATGCTTGCCTTTAGGCTGTAAAAGGCTGGTGGCGGGCGGGACACTCTGCTGGACAGTGAAGGAAGGATGAGTGCACCCTGCTCTGGTGAGTGCAGAAGAGGGGTGCCCCAAGTGCAGGGCCCTGCATGAGTCCTGTAAGGAGGTGAGCATATCCTGGACCTTGATCCCAAAAAGGACAGAGCCCCGGAATAGGGCATCCAAAATGGAGGACTGGATGCCTGGGGTAAAGTCCAACAGGCGAAGCTAAGCATGGCGGCAAAGACAAACTGCCAAAGCCATGCTCCTAGCCAAGGTATCCACTGTGTCATAGGCGGCATGGAGGATGTGGAAGCTCACTTTGGAGGCAGAGTGGAGGAGCTGCTACAAGTGAACCTTAGAGGAGGAATCCGGAAGGGCATCTAGAATACCTGTAGGTTGGTCCAACAGGGACTGTTGATGGACCACCATGTGTGCCAGGTAATTTTGGGTGTGCAGGGCCAGCGTGGAGGAAGCACAGATCCTCCTGACAAAGTGGTCTAGCTGTTTAGACTCCTTGTCTGGAGGAAAGTCACCCAGATGTTTGGGTTTAGAGGATCCAACGTGGGTTGCCACAAGTGTGGCGGGGTGAGCTTTAGGATTCGTCCCATAATGGGGCCAACTCTCCAGGACATGGTACAGCATGTCCATCTTTTTAGGCCAAGGAGGAACTGATGCCAGCTGTTGTCATATGGTGGTAGTAACATCATTGTCAGGAGCCAATAGGGGTGGGATAACCACTAAGGTAAGCTATGGGAGAAGGAGACACTCCGCTAATCGGTGACGCTGAGGGTCATGATCCACAGCTTGCCACTCTTGTGATGTTGGAATGAGCTACATCACCTCCAAAAAGGAAGAATCCTCTGGGGGAGATCTGGAGGTCTCCCTAATCTGTATCTCCTCAGGAGAGGAATCAGAGGGGGAGTCTGGTGACTCGATAGAATCAGACTCTCAATCCTCCGAATGGTCAAAGCCCAGTGCCAGGCACTGAGCTTGGCCTGCGACAGTACCGGCACCCACTCTAGCACGGGACTGTGTGCCAGGCACAGAAGGAGGAGCCCTGAGGGCAGGCTGAGGAGGATCCCGTGTCGGTGCAAGAGCCGACAGAGGTGCCATCACAGCCGGTGTCAGGTGTTGGATGTATGCCCACCAAGAGCTAAACAGCTCACTGAAACCTGTGAAGACAGCTGAGGAGATGTCAGTGGAAGTGAAGGATCCAGCATCGGGTGACCATCACAGGGATCCGACGGTGGTCCCGTGGGGCAGGGCAATGGCCAGGAGAGCATCAACAGGTGGCCCAAAATTGTCCCCGAGGGTGGTCAGGTTGTGGACTCGAAGGATGGCTAGCGACCAGGCCCAACAGTGGTTGGGAGTCAGGCGCAGGACCTGAGGGTCCTAATGGTGGCACCAGAAACTCAAAGTGGGGTCCAATCTCGGGAGGGCCGGAGGTGCCAGGTCAGGACAGGAAGGACCAGCGGATCCCAGCATCAGGCAGCCTGGCACCTGGTCTTGTGGTAAAGGACCGGCGGATGGCAGCTTTGCTGGTGCTGGATGGGAAGATCCCGGAGTGGAGCCCACCAGCGGCGACTGAGAGGCAAGAGGGGCCTGGGGGAGGCCACTGGGCAAAGGCTGCAACCGCAAGGGAGTGGGTGACAGCTAGCACTGGTCCTAAGGACCATCGTCGGACCCCAGAAAAGGGTCTGTCGAAGGCGCCGGAGCCAGGCAGGCATCAGTAGAAATGTTGACATCCTGATAATCAGACAAGCACCCTGGCTGAGAACCCTGAGGGGTGACTGGCCTGAGCGACAGGGGCGGTGGGACAGAGGAAGAGTCCCCCGAATTCTTGGAGGCACTGCCCAAGACTGTAATCAGAGCGGGCACTGGGGCCAGAGGCAGCCCAGAGGGAGAGACGGGCCAGTGTGGCCAGAGGGGCTGACCCCCCTAAGGGGGGAAGACCCATCATCAGTCGTGGTCCCCAGGGGTGACCGTTGCCTGTCTCTGTCATGATGTTTTTCCACTTGTGCTTCTTCTTAGAAGGAGTGGAGGTCTCAGATGAGGTCCCCGGGGAAGAAGATGCACTCCAGGCCTGCAGCTCTTCTTCCATGGTGGCTAGTTTCTATTAAAGGAGATTAGCTTCCAGGACCCTCTGACGTCATCTCCATGTGGCCTGGTTGAACTTCAGGCAGGCCTAGCAGGCTTCGGTGTCATGATCCGGGTCTAGACAAATAATGCAAGAGGTATGGCCATCTTTATCTGGAATCTGTCTACCGCAGGCACACTTTGATTTGCGGGACTCAGCAGAAGAGGTTGGTGAAGACAAGCAGCCGACAGTACACCAACAACGAAAACCGTTGAAAGTTAAAGAAAATAAAGAAAATACATGAAAACTGAAAGGTGATCAACTGAAGCAACGTTCATCCGATGTGCGCAGGTCAATGGTGGGAAAAGAACTGAGGTGTGGTTGGGAGACCGCCCCCTTTATACCATGGGGAGACGTCAGTGTGCCGATGTCGGGGGCAGTTCCCCGCTGTAGACTGCTAACTAGAAGTTTTCTGTGTAGTCCTAGCACATGGTGGCTCAGTCCTAATGGTGTTGCCTACTGCAAGTGCCCCCTCCAAGTAAGATATAGTGTTACAAAGTGCTTTTATTGTGGTATATAGCATAACATGTGTGTATTAATACTTATTATGAACTGAGGATCGTAAATAGAGGAATCTGATTGGCCCAGAGCTCTTTGAAGCTGTGATTCTATCGGGCTACACCATCACGGCTTCAAAAAAGTTCCGGCGCCACCAGCCTCCTTGCTCTCTACTGTCTGAGAACTATTTTTTCAAAATGTACTCCTACACCGCCCAAAAACTCATTCATAAAACGTTTTAAAACCGGTTTATTTTTTTATTTATAACACTTGAAACTCAGTTCATAATAGCAATAAGTCACTCCAGAGTGTGGTATATCATGGGATAGCATCACTTCTCGGGGGGGGGGGTTGGATGCACTCAGCCTGCGGTCTTGTGCCCAACCACCCTGTCGTGACGATATTCCATGATATACCACACCCTGTCGTGCCTTATTGCTTAATTATAAAATGAGCAACAAATACAAATACAGTGTTCTGATTGTATAAAACACATCACATGACCGTGTGTATATCAGAGCATGACCGCACACCTGCACTTTTACCCCCCCCCCATCAAAACAATTTTTACATTTTATAAAATAGATAAACCACTCTGAGGTGTGTGGTCGTACTCTGATATATGGGCAGCCTGACGCACTTGGCCTCGGCCTCGCATACAACGCACACCAAGGTGTGCGTATATCAGAGTGCGACTGCACACCTCAGAGTGGTTTATCTATTACTTGTACAATCAGTAGTGGTAGACCAAACATGCCAGCATTTCATGCTTAGTGCTTTGTCAATGTGTAAGTACTGTTCACTACATGTGCTCACTGTAAACTGTGGTATATATCACGTGATAAAGTGACTACTGCAAAAAGAATTCAAAGTGACAGTGCAATGTTTAAAATAGACAGTTACTTGTTTGGCTTACATATACTAAAACAAAATGTAATATTTGCCTACCATTTTGTTAAAAAGGTAATATTGCACATATAACCACACTTCATTAATTGGTGTTTTTGAAAAGAGTGATTGATATAATTCTTTCTAAGACCTTTCAGTATCACAGCCAGTTTAATGACAATCTCTTTTTTTTTTTTCAAACTTAAAGTTTATTACCATTTTCCCAGACATTCAGACACAATCCACAATGGCAAGTGGTGAGTAAGACAATTTGAGGACTGCATCCATATTATAAATAATATCTCCCTCTACAACATTCTAAGACGCTACATAATTGTCTATGCAGTAGCCAACAATCTCCCCAGAAAGGCAGCATAAATACAGGTTACTCACCTGTAACAGGAGTTCTAGGAATGGTATATGTTGTTCATCCACACTCATTGGCAGTATCCTTGCCGCTTTAAATCTTGCCGGAAGGTCTTCAAGCTTGCTCCTCCCACCCACCCGGGTGGTATAACTCTCGGCTCCGCCCCATGACGCCAGATCTGGCCCGCTGGAAGCTCAGGTTGTCGCGCATGGCGGAGGTGCGGGGTCGTGGTGGATGAACAACATATACCATCCCTAGAACTCCTGTTACAGGTGAGTAACCTGTATTTAGGGACATGGATATGTTGTTCATCCACACTCATTGGCAGACTCCAGCAGTTCTCCGGGAGGAGGAGGCAAGACGCACACCCCCATATACTTATTTGGGAAAGAGAGACTGGAGAACCGAGGCCCCAAAACCAGCATCCGGCGTGACTCAAGGTCGATGTGGTAGTGGGTAATGAAGGTGTTTGCTGACTTCCAGGTAGCAGCCCTGCAGATTTCTGGATAGGGACGTCCCTGGAAGCAGCCACTGCTACAACAGTATGGCGGGTAGAATGAGCTCTTATCCTCTGGGAGGCTCCATGCCCGCCAACTTATAGCAGAGATCTATGCAGGAGGTTACCCACCTGCTTATCGTCCGCTTGGCTGCAGGTCTGCCAGATGCGGCTTCAGCGTAGGTGACAAACAGGCTGGCGAACCTCTCCGACTTTCAGCCGTCGCTCCTTATAAGCTAGCGCGCCCTTCTAGGGTCAGAGTATGGAGCCTATATTCCGCCTCCGAGGTGTGATTGGGGTAGAACACCGCAGAGTCAACACCTGGTTAAGGTGAAACCTGACACCACCTTCGGAAGGAATTTCGGTGGGGCGCAGGACAACCTTGTCCCTGTGGAAGACCAGGTAAGGAGACTGATGGAAGCGCCTGGAGCTCCCATCCTTCTGGCTGACGTGATAGCCACCAAGAAGGCGGCTCTCCACGACAGGTGAGAGAGAGCACACCTGTGCATAGGTTCGAATGGCTTGCCCATGAGCTTTGCCAGTACCACGCAGTAGATCCCACGGAGGTGGGGGTTCCCGCACTGGAGGAAATGTGATCAAGGCCTTTGAAAAGCGCCAGACCACCTTCTCCTGCGCCATCGACTGCTTCCCGCCCGCGCCTCGTAAGCAGAGATGGCTGCCAGGTGCACCCTTAGGGTCGCCGACCTAAGCCCTTGACTAGAAAGGGACCATAAATAGTCCAAGATGCTTGCAGGAACAGGAGGAAGGGTCCAAGCCCTTGCCCTGACACCAAATGGAAAACCTTTTTCCATTTGAAGGCATAACATTTTCTGGTCGACTCACGGGACGCCTCAACTACATTGAGGACCTCTGGGAAAGACCCAAAGCCTGGAACTCTAGCCGCTCAGGAACCAGGCCGTCCAGGTGCAGGGATTGAAGGTCCGGATGGAACACCTTCTGATTGACTGAGAGCAGGTCCGGGCGAGCTGAAGCCGCCGCGGAGTCCTGGAGCTGAGACTGAGGAGATCTGGGTACCAGAACTGGGGCGAGGCCAGTCTGGGGCTATCAGAATCACCTGCGCCTTTGTCCTCCCTCGCCTTGAGAAGCACCTTGTGGATCAAGGGAAATGGGGAAAGGCGAAAAGAGGCCCGGGGTCCATTGCTCGAGAAGGCATCCCCTGCAGCGAGCCCCTGCTGAGGGGCGGGCATGGAACAGACTCAGCTCGGCTTCTCCATGGAGGCAAACAGGTCCACCTGAGGTGTGCCCAAAGGGAGAACAGATGCTGTACTACCTCCGGCAGGAAGACCACTCTGGGATGCAGCCCCTATCCGGCTCAGGGCATCGGCCAGGTGTTGGAGGCTCCTGCCACGTGAATGGCTAGGAGATCCGCCTCCAGGCTGCGCCACGAGTGACCAAATGCGGAGAGCTTCCTTGCATAGAAGCATGGAGCGCGTCTCCCCTGGCGGTTTAGATAGTACATGGTCGTGGTATTGTCCGTCTGGACTCGGACCACTTGACCCCGGAGGAACGGAGCGAAGGCGGTGAGAGCTAGGCGGACCGCTCGGAGCTCCAGCAGGTTGATGTGGCATCGGGACTCCCGCGGGGACCAGAGGCCATGAGCCCGGTGTTCCCCCAGATGGGCACCCCAACCCATCAGAGAGGCATCGGGTCGACAGAGAGACCGCCGGCTCGGGCGGACGGAACGGATGCCTCCTGCAAATGATCTGGAACGGTCCACCACTGAGAGTATTCACATCCCCTGTGTCACCGACCACAAGCTGGTCCAAGGATCGCAGCTAGTGACCACTGGCTGGCCAGTCCCCACTGAAGGACGCATGTTCCAGCGGGCCCAACGGACCACGCTGGCACAGGCCGCCTGAGACCCAGGAGGCGAGAGGAAGTCCCGGCAGGGGCGCATTGCCCAACCAGAAATGATCGGGCAAAGGAGGAAAGAACCCGCCCTGTCCGCGGGAGCCGCTCTGGCTCGAAGAGAGTCGAGCTGCGCCCGATGAATAAATCACCTGCTTGGCTCGAGTTTCACTTGGCCTCGCTTGAGATAAGGAGGCCCAGTTGAGAGCAGACCTGAGGGCCAGATCTCGACCACTCCGCCTCCTTCCTGGAGTGAGCTGCTATCAGCCAGTCGTCCAGGTAAGGGGTACACCCGACCCCTCCGCAAGGGAATGCTGTCACCACTGCCATGCATTTGGTGAAGACCCTGGGAGCTGGAGACAAGCCAAGGGCATGGCTTGAATCCTAAGAGAGATCCTTCCGCTGGAAGCGAAGGAATCTCTGGTGAGACGGACGATAGGGACGTGGAAAAAGCTCTGCCCTGCAAGTCCAGAGAGCAGAACTGTCACGCGCTCCAAGGATGGTATTATTCAGCTTAGGAGTGACCATCCTGAAGGTTCGAGACCTTAGGAACTTGTTTAGGTCGTGTAGGTTTGTAGAATGGGGCGCCAGCCCTCGTCTGCTTCGAACCAGGAAGTACCTGGACACAAACCCTGGGTCTGAAGGAGGGTCCACCACCTCTTACCACCTCCTTCTGGAGGAGGAGAGTGATGTCGGCTCGACGAGCCGCCAGTGAGGCTGGGGATCCTGCCCTCGAGGGCGACGGCTCTGGAAGGGTGGTGCCTGCTCGAATTCCAGAGGCAGGCCTCTTCCCACCACCTCCAAGACCCACCTGTCCGTGGTAACAGCGGACCAGGCGGAACGGAAGTGCCGGAGCCGTCCCCCCACGGGGGGACCCAGGGGTAAGGTGACGGGGATGGGGGCGACACCCCTCAGCCCGTCACTGGGCAGGCTTGGAGGAGGGACCGGCCGAGGGACCTCCTGGGCCCTTTCCTCCCTGCCTCCTGTTAGAGGAAGCCGGCGGCTTGGGTTTGGGATGCCAAGGCCGAGCCTGCTGGCCCTGACGTTGCTGGGCCGGGCGCGGGGGCACAGAAGGACTTAAAGGGCTTAGGCTGTGGTTTCCGCGGCCTTGTCCTTCTGAGCGGAAGAGACCCGAGTCCAAGGTGGCATTGGACTTCTCGACTCCTCTGCAGGTGACCTTCCACCCAGGGCCGAAGAGGTCAGTCCTCAAAAGGGAACATCCCCCAACTTGTGCTGGGTATCCGGCAAAGGTGGATATCCTCAGCCGGCTCGCCGACGATAGCCACTGCGGCCGCCACCGATCTGCACATGAGTCCCCTACATCCAAAGCAGTCTGGAGCTGCTGTTTGGCCACTGCCCTGCCCCGGTCCCGCACCTGCTTAACCGTAGTCTGCAGATCGGCGGGAAGATGAGGATGACTTCATCCAGGAGCCCAATAGGGCATGAGAAAAATGTGCCATGAGGATCGGCCGAATCCGGCCTGGCGAAGGCCGAGAGAGGAGAGCGAGAGTCTTCGTTCACCCACAGTCCAATTTCTTGGACTCCTTGTCAGGAGGTTTGTCCACATCCCTCGGCGTTGCCGGGGCCGAAAACGCTGTCGGTAACCAACCCTCAGCAGAGGGTGTTCAAAAACCGGACAAGGAACCGTAGGGGATCGCGAGCACTTCCTGGCCATCTCCTGGCCGGCCCAGGGCAGGAAGCAGGGCGCCGCCAGTTCCAGTGCCGACCCACTATGGCCTCGCCACCGGAAAGGCCTCCGTCGAGGAATCCCTCGTCCAGAATCTCCGTGAGGGGATACCTGGCCCGCTTGGAACGGGTTCGAGCTCCATCCCGGTAGACCTCGAGATGCCGAGCAGTCCTAGGAAGGACGCATGGCCATCGTCCATTGACTGACCTCCTGAAGACTCCAAGTCCAGTCGCTGGAGAAGAAGGAGGAATCATCTTTCGACTCGAAGAGTCCTCGAAGAGCTGCCTCTGGCCTGAGCCACCCTTCACCTGCCGAGGTCGGTCGGGAGTGAGGGTAACTGACAGCCGATGGGTAAACCCTTAGTCGATCGAGAATCCTTGGTCGGAGCCCCAACTGGTGGCTGTGGAGGCGGAGGTTCCACCGAATCGGTGAGCAGCTGGTTTTGGCCGAACAACCGGCCTGGTATAGGCCTCGGACAAGTCGAGGGGTTGTGTCGGCCGCCCGTGACAGTTGATTAATGGCCGGGAAGGCGCCGGAGTCGGCTTATTCCCCGGCCAGGGAGGAGCTGTTGCAACATAAGGTCCTCGCATCGCCGACGCATTTACGCCGAAGCTTCCTCATCCGAGGAGGAGGACGAGGACGAGCGGCGACGCCGCTATCGCAAGTGCCGAGACCGAGACCGCTTATGACGGTGGGGAACGGTGGACCGCCGAAGAGGTCCGAGACCGAGACCCGAGTCCCGGAATTCCGGGTCGGTGCGGGAGGTGTCGGCCGAACCGCACCCTTCGCCTGAAGGTCCATCCAGGGCTCCGAACCGAGGGCCAGACGAGCCTATCGGGATCTCAACCTCCCGGGGAACCGGGAGAGGGAATCTCGCTGCTAAAGGCGATAGCCTGTCAATGGGTCGAGAAAAATTCGACTTCATCAGTGGGAGTCTCGTCAACTGACCTGACGGGACACCGTGAGGCCAGTGGGTTGCCGAGCGGTCGATCAAGGGGTTTACTGACGACGGCCCGGGAGAGGGACCTTTCCCGCCCCAAGAGCGCCGACGGAGGGACTTACTCTTGTCCCTCTTTGGACCGAGAAAAGGTCCAGCAGACGCAGGCCCTTCTCCTTTAGTGGAGAGGGACAGACAAAGCTCCTTAAAAGAAGCCGCAGGAAGAACCCAGAGAGAGCGGATAAATGCCGCGGCCGAGGAAGATACGCTCGACCTGCCTCTCGAGGGACGACCATCCGCTCGAGCTGATCCGCCGAAGCCTGCGCCATGCTGACATCAGCTAACCGGCCTCCTTGACTTCACCGAGGGAAACGCTTCTCGGACGGCCCAGTTGCAATCGGGCAGCACGGTCTTCGAGGACGAGGCCGAGAAAGATGAGCAGGTCGCAAGCCTGCGGGTCGTGCCTGGCGCCCAGGGCAGTAGACACACGTGGAGTGTGGATCCGTCCGAGACATCTTCTGCCCGCATGGGCATCTCCGAAATCCGGGAGTCGATTTGTCCATCGCAGCCGCGAGGGATCGAAGACTGAAGTCTTTTTGCAAATTTTTTATTTTTAAATCCGCAAACGGAGAAATAGGAACCAGTCGCAAACGCAGAGCGTTAAGGAGGGAACCTGAGCTTCCAAGCGGTAAGGAAGATCTGGCGTCATGGGGCGGAGCCGAGAGTTATACCACCCGGGTGGGTGGGAGGAGCAAGCTTGAAGACCTTCCGGCAAGATTTAAAGCGGCAAGGATACTGCCAATGAGTGTGGATGAACAACATATCCATGTCCCTAGAAACACTCTTTTCCCTGTGTTTATTCCCAGACGCTAGGATTATTGCTCCCTCAGTCCCAGTAGTACACGGCTGCTTAAGAAATCATAAAAGGTCTTACTGCCACAATATGTATGAACCATGGGTTCTGATTCTTTTCCTCTAGCCTCTGGAGGTATGATGTTATTTTTTTCTATCCGACATATGTCCCAAATGATATCCTGCCATTGGGTTGGCGTAGGAGGTTCTGGTTTGAGCTAAAGCCTGCTTATTGTCTTTTTGGCTGCAGTAAGGATGATTCCCAGTAAATACTAAGAGATCTTATTTTTAGTATGGTGTGGATAGTGCAAAGGTATGGGGGCCTGAGGTGTCAGGCTGCCATAATTCGTTCATCACATTATTGAGCTCCTTCTCAACTCCTGTCCAATAGGAATGGAGGGAAGGGAAGGACCAAAGCACATGGTTATGGGTGACTACATCACAGCCACAACCTCTCCAACAAGAGCGGCCGGACATTTTGCAGTAATTTGAGGAGTCTGAAAACACTGAATTGCCATTTTCAAACTATATTCTCTCCATTTACAAGAATCTGTGACCTTGTGTTGTCGGAACCACACCATTGTCCATTCAGATGGTGTCAAACCGACTGCAAGCTCTGCCTCCCAGGGGTTTTGTACCTGCAGGACATCTATCGAGTGCTGCTGGAGAACTTGATGAGAGAGAGGAAATGGTCCAATCAGACCACCTCTAATATTGTAACTACAAAATCCAACAAGGGAGCCAATTGGGACTCACCTACTTTAGAGTCCAAGTTTGTATTCAAGGAATGGAGTATTCGCAGATACCCATAATGGTCCCGCTGATCCAAACTATATTCTTCTTGTAATTGGGAAAAGGATTTGAAATGGCAATCTATATAAAATTGGAATGCGTGTGCCAAACCCAGCTTTAATCCTAACTTATATACTGCTTAATCCCAGGCCCCCCAGTCTTCCTCCCTCCAGCTCTTGAGGCACCGCTTCAAATCTCAGGTCTTCATACCACCTCATTAGTCTCTCCTTGCCCCATTACAGCACTTATCCCCCCCCCCTGCCCCTTTTCTCTCTTATATCACTCCTTCCCATTTATTTTTCGACAAATGCCTCCAGCTGCATCTTCATCCTCCCCCTCTCCTCTCATCCCTGTTTCTCTGCCACCCCCGGGCACCTGACCCTACCCATTCCTTGTGGGCACATGCGTCCTAGCTGTGTTCACCATCTTACTATAGCTGCATCTGTTAACTACCTGCACTTCTCCTCCTCCTTCTCTACACCTTACTCTTCCTATAATTGATCCCTTTCAATAGCACTGTTGTACATGAATTGTTTACTGTTATTTCACTGTTGCTTCCTTGTTGTTTGTTATTTCTGACGTGGAACCTTTGTAAAAGAGCTTTGGCTCAAATGTACTTGTAATCCTAGAATAAATAAATAAATACTTAAATAAATAAAATAAACCTTTTCATGCCCCATCCCTGAATTTGTGGTCTAAGTGAACCAGTATGAAATTTGTAGTATGTATACGGATGTTAAGCCATCTTGTACTTTGGGTATACTGTTTCTGGGACAATAGCTGATGTCATCCTTTAAATATCACTACTGTGGTACTTGAGAGTGGAATGTGCACATCCAGCCAGTCTTTGGAGCCAAACAAGAGTGCCTTAAGCTCCTGGGCATATCTACGGTTTCAGTGGAAACCCCGCGCGGTTGTGCTATTTCTGTCATCCAGGACAGGACTTTGTTTAATCAAAGCTGCCTGGGCATACAAAGAGAAGTCCTGTAATGCTAAACCACCTTTGTTCTTAGGCAATTGAAGCTGACTGAGGACTAAAAGTACCAGAACAGGGGGACACGAAATAAAGCAAGAGAGGGGACGTTTAAGAGGAATGTGAGGAAATACTTCTTCACCAACAGGGTTGTGGACACCTGCAACAGCCTGCCAGAAGAGGTGCTGAGGACAAAAACAGTGGGGGGCTTCAAGCATATGTGGGATAGGCACTCAGGTATGATGGGTAGAGGAAAGAGAGATGGGAGGGACACTGGAGACCAAATAAGTTCTGAAGTGTTGGAATAAGCAGGGAAAATAGGGCCGACTGGATGGGCCAACCAGTCCTTTTCTGCCAAGAAATCCTACCAGACACAGACACAGAGCAAGACTGGCTCCTTGTCAACCTGGATATAGTTTCTCTTTCTACTAACTTCCTTCACGCTGGGGGCCTCACAGCTCTTGAAAAAGGTCTTAGGGAACATTCCAACCTTACATCTAAAAAAGTGAATTCCCCTCCAGAAGGGACTGAAAAGGTGCTGACTAGTAATGTATTAACCTTTCTGAATGAATTCTATAAACAAAAGAAAAGTGCAGTGATGGGTGCTGCGTTAGTGCCCAATTATGTTAACATTTACACGGGCGAATGAAAGGACCATTTTATCAGAGATGCTGCTGATAATAAATACTGACCTTTACAGGAGATATATTGACAATATTTTTACAGTATGGAAAGGCACTGCTAAACAAACCTGCAGAATTAGTACGATACTTTGAAACCACTTATGACCTTTTGCAGTTCACAGCTATATTAGATCCAGTGAGTATTAATTACTTGGGTACCTACATAAGTAAAAATAACAGAGGGGGTATCCCTACAGACCTCTTCTGAAAAGAGACAGGCCACAACACAATTTCACATTTCAGTGGCTGTCATCCCTATCATAACTGGGTGAATATTCCATGTAGTCAGTCCCTGCATGTTAACAGAATATGTACAGATAATGCAGAATGTGAAACTGGGAATCAAGAAACGTCAGAACATTTTAGGCAGGGTGATTATCCTGAATATGTTATCTCAAAAGATAAACAGAGGGCCCAAGAGACTGCAGTGAATAGAAATAATTTATAACGTGTATTTTTTTCAACTTTGTTTTGGCTGCCTTGAGCCAGCAGCGATGTACTCTATATTAATCCTTGCAGTCTCCCTCCCCCTCACCCCATGCAGGACCTACTGGGAGACTGCTGTAACCCACACAGTGCACCCTCTCCCCTCCCAAGCTGAGTGAGGAGGGAGTAGAATTATGCTCATCCAGGGGTCCCAAGGCAGAGAAAGGAGGCAGGAGCTGGGCTTTAACCTGGTTCAGTGAGGGGTTCCCTCTGACAACGTGAACATGCAATCGCAGGAAGTAGGCTGTAGGTTAACTAGAATCTGCAGCTTATCCAGTAGGTAGGGAAATGGGCAGACTGGGTGGGCCAAGTGGTCCTTATCTGCCGCCAATGTCTATGTTTCTGTGACATCAGTGACACACAGAACATGCTCTTGCGTGTTGACATCTGTCCATTCTGCCAACATCAGCACTGCTGAGACTCTCAGCGCACTGACTCCTGGCCACTGCCAGGAGTCAGACTATTGCCGATCATCTTTGTCCACACCACAAAGAGAAGAAGAGCTGTGCAATGGATGTCCCCCCCCCATCCGACCATTCAATGCTCTGGGTTCACTCCCAAAACCCAGATCGTCGGTGTCACTAGTGGTAGCACTACCACTGTGCAGGTGGGCTGGCCTTTGTTCAAACTGAATTGCAGGATCAAGTCATCAGAATTAAAGAAAATGCTGTATTGAGAAATAATGAGCATTTGTCCCCCAGCCCCCCCACAGCTCAGTGACAACCACTAAACTTTGTCATGACCTACTCCGTGCAAGCTAAAGAAGTTAGAACCAATACTGAAAAGCACCGCAGCATTTTATGGATAGACCTGGTACTTGTGCCCTATATGCAAATACAGCCTAGATTTGTGTATCAAAAAAGAAAACAAACAACATCTGTGTAATTGGCTCACACATAGCTTGAAGAAAAGAACACCAGTTAGACTTTGTAATTAGTTGCCACCATTGCCATAGGGCAACCACTGTTTCAGTTGTCTCAAATTTAATACTTCGATATGTAAAAGTAATTGGTTCAAAACTCCTAGTAGTGGTAAAATATTTATAGTAATCAATTTTTTCAATTGTGATACAGACACTTTAGTGTACCTTGCAAAGTGTGGTGCGAATGTATATACTGTATGTAGGAAAGACAATGCACACATTTAAGACTTGAATTGGCAAACACTTGCAAGACATAGAAGATGAGAATCTGGATGATGCATTGGCCAGACATATTCATGAACATAGCTCAGAGCATACATTTCAGTTCATGGGTACTGATAAGGTCTGGAAACCAAAGTGGGAAAGGGACCTAGATAAATTGTTGCTCTCAAGGTAATTGATGTCTGAAGGAGCGTTTAGATTTTTACAACTCTATCATTTTGCTTATGTGTTGCAATATCACCATCCTTTTGGAACTTGGGTTACAATTATTGATTTTCCATCTGGCAGTTTGAAGGACAAATTGAATTAAAAAAAGACTTTCATTAAATGGACTGTCATTTTGGAAGCTCTTTTACAATTTGCAAAGGATTATGTCAATTCATCTTTTCGAAAATACCAATAATTAATGAATTGTGATTATATGTGCAATATCAGTTATTTAAGAAAACAGCAGCCAAGTATTTAAAATGTTTTTTTTTATGTTAACCAGACAAGCAATTGTCTATTTTAAACATTGCACTGTCACCTTAATTCTTTTTGCACTTGTCATTTTATCATGTGATATGTAACACATTATAAAATTAACACCTGTAGTGGGCAGTGCCTATACCTTAACATAGCGCTAAGTGCAAAATGTTGGCACATTTGTTTGGTCTACCGCCACTGTTTGTAAGTGTCAACATACTTGTTATGCTGCAGGCAACAACAGAAGCACTATGTGTGCTTTTGTTGTAATTACGAGAAGTGAGGCATTGTGTGCTCAGACCTGATTGCTGGCTATGTACTGTTTGCTCTGTGGCCCTGCCACACTCTAAGCATCTGATTTATGCTCGCTGTCTCTTCAGGAAAACATCATCACCATCTTCTTTAGTAGCCTCATAAGGCTTTTGTCAGGTAAACAGTAAGTTTTAGTCAGGAAGGGTAAATTCTCATTTGAAAAAACATACTCCTTGAAAACCAGTGGTGCTCACTGGTGGGCTGGACACCATGTAACCAGACAGAAGACTGTGGCACTTTGGGTTCACAGATGAGTCAAAAAGCAAGGATGCTGCTAGAGGTAACTTAATATGCCAGAAAATGCCAATACAAATGGGACCGTTTGATGCTGCACTCTGTACTTGGTTTTTATGGCATATTAAATTACTTCCAGCAGCATTTTCTTCTACATTCTCGTATGGGAGACCAAAAGCTGCTGCTATGCCAGCAATAAGGTTACTGCTCCAGCCCAGTGGTACTGTGGCAATGTGCTGCACTGACACCTGGATGACTGGCATGCTGGGACCACACCGAGTCTGACTAGGAGCCACACACATCATGGTGGTGAGGCACTGAGCTCCCAATGAGGGAGAGTGTGTTGCTGTACGACATTCGTGAACCCCCCCAACACCATTTATCAAAGGAATGCCATTGGTGTCTGTTGTAAAGATAGCCATTTCTCACCTTCCTGCCTGGAGGAAATGCACAGCCATGGAGCAGATGAGTGTAGATCCTGCCTCTCCACAATATGGAGGATTAGATTTGAGATGAGATTTGAGCAGACTGTCAATGTTTGATACCAGTTGACCTTTTTGTGGAGGTTTTTTCTGGCTACATTATAACTTTCAAACTACTACTGTAATTCCAAAATTGGGGTGTAGGGACAAAGCCCCCCAATGTTAGCATAACAAAGGTTTAGTAAAAAAAAAAAAGTGGAGAATGCATCACAAATTGTGTCCGCCATATTGTGAAGAGGCCTGACACTTGTTACTTGTGGTGACGCCAACTGTTGGAGGCGGACAGAGAGAACTGGGGGCAACCAAATATAAAATTAATAAACTCTGTGTATTGTAGTTAAAATACAAATAAAAAGTAAAAAAAAGAATATTAAACATTATTGGGCTGGCAGTATAGCCTAGAGTAATGAGCTGTGAATTAGCTTGGTACATCCAGCAGACCTGGGTTTGATGCCCACAACCTCCACTTGCATACTGTATGACTCTGAGCAAGTTACTTCACCTCCACAGTGCTCCCAGTTCACCCCTGAAAACAGGCACTTGTGCCTAGTGGGCCTTACCCAGTTACTAAAAAAGAAAAAGAAAACATGAGCTGTGCACCATTTTAAGTTATTAATTTTGGATTGCTGCCCTTGTAAGTTAGTTTAGTGTAGTTTTCTAGTGTTTATAACTTTTTATCGTTTTTTTTTGCGGTTCCCTCACGGTTCTCTGTGAGGTTTTTACCTCAAATTTAGCATTAATTTTTGTACATTCGACGGTTCTCTTTCAGTTCCGTTGACCGTTTGTATTTTTATTTAAATTTAGCTTGTTTTCTGTTCCCTCTTCTCTCAAGGAACCGATTAGCGCTCAGTTCCAGGAACCACTATCCAAATTTCTGTGCTTGCTCAATGTCAGAGGTCCCTGTTGATTAACCTAAAAAATGCACAGGACCCACGGGTTTAAATATTGTGAGTCTTGTGGTCAGGTTATAGTAAAAGCAGACAAGCATTCTCTTTGTGTGTTTTGTTTGGAAACTAGTCATATTTTTTCAAATTGTGAAATTTGTTAAACTTTTTGTCCAAATACTTTGAAGAAGAGATCTAAAAAATTAGAGGAAATGGCTTCTACATCTGTTAGTTCTGCAGAAGGAAACCCATCTCCCTCCGTCCCTAATAAGGACAGGGGTAAGCCCAAGGATACTGACAAGGGGTCAGATAAAACTGAGCAAGGTAAATCTAAAAGAGCTGTTGAGACAGTAGCTGAAACTGTCCCACTTAAAAAAAACAAAGAAAAACATGTTGCTGCGCCTCCGGCCGAGAAGGCTAAGGAGCTCCCAGCAGACAAACAAAATATGCCCTTAGCTAAGGACATTGCAAAGGCCTTACAAATTTTACAAGCCTTACAGGCTGTGGTTCCAGTTCCCACACCGGTTACACTGGTTCCTGTGCCAGTTCCAGCACCACAGGAACCGCAACCTCTGTATTGTAATCCAGAGGAGGATGAAGAGGAGTATGAAGGGGAACCTATAGAACCGGAGGTCTCCCCAGAACAGGACTTTGGCTCCCCTCCCAGGGGACCAGAAGACTACACCTCTCATTATGCCTATGTAAACCCTCAATCTCCCCCTCCAGGAGACGGAGGAGGAGGATGTGGAGGAAGCAGAATTCCTGGATATGATGGGACTAGCTCCCACAAAACACCTTCTGTTACCTATGCACAAATCTTTAAAAAAGGCTGTGCTGCAGGTATTACAGACTCCAACTCCTGGAGTGGACAAAAAAACAGATGAGATAACAGCTGGATAGAACCACTGCTGATCTTCTGTTCAGTCACCCTGATCCTGAAGGGGTGGTTCAGGCTGCTGCTTGTGATAAGGCCAGGATCCCCTTAACAACCCATCCTGACAAAGACTCAAGAAAGATGGATACCATGAGAAAGAAGGGGTATATGGCTGCCTCACTCATTGTTAGGCAGGCAAATGATATGGCCTATGCTGTCCAATATCAGAAGGCGCTATCTAATTCTGTCCTTGCTCTGACAGATAAAGTCCCAGGTGAAGTGGCAGTCAACTTAAAAGAAACAGCAAGGGCTGCCCTTGATGCCACCAAGTATCAGTTCCACATGGCAGTGGATGCTAACGACACCGCAGCCAGACTGATGGCTTTATCTGTCTCCCTCGGGAGATTTGACTGGCTAAGAGCTACCAACCAAACTTCGGACACTCAAGCTAAGGCTATGGATTTTCCATGCAAGAAAAATTCCTTATTTGCTGACAAAACAGAGGCCTACATGAAAAGGCTGGAGGAGTATAAGGCCACCTATAGAAGTAATTCTAAAGAAAAGCCTTCCACCTCTTATAGGGTCCAAAATAGGGGAGGCAGGGGTAGGGGATCCTATCCCAGACCTTTTTTCCAAGCGCAAGCTTCACAGATCTACCAGTAGCTGAGAGGCTGTTTCAGAGGGAGCGGTAGAAGGGCCATGAGATGGGCCTCTCCCTCACCACAAATCCAGGCTCAGCCCACACAGAATCTCTGATGGGCTGGTACAGGTCACTCACCGACCACCATCACCACCAGTGGGTGGCAAATTGGCTCACTACCTCCAGGTTTGGCATGCCGTCACCACAGACAAGTGGGTCCTGGAGGTAGTGAGCCAGGGGCTGTCACTTAGCTTCAAATCACTTCCCAAGCTGAGAGCAAGAACATTTGCCCCAGTCACCTCTGCAGACAGAATCCTGCTGGAGTCAAAGGTAAAACATCTCCTATCAATCAAAGCAGTGGAACCAGTGCCCCTAAACCAAAGGGGCAAAGGCTTCTACTCCAGATACTTCCTTACCAAAAAGAAAAATGGGGACTGGCGACCTACCCTGGACCTAAGGCTTCTGAATAAGCACATTTTGAAACCAAAGTTCAAAATGGTGACCCTCTCAATAATCATACCCACACTGCAAAAAGGAGATTGGTTAGATTCCCTGGACCTAAGCGACGCCTATTTTCACATTCCTGTCAGATCAACTCACAGAAAGTACCTAAGATTACCACTGGCCTCAGGTCATTACCAATTCACAGCACTCCCATTTGGTCTGACTTCTCCACCAAGGGCATTCACAAAATGCTTAGCAGTGGTGGTCGAATACATGAGAAAGCAAGGTGCAACAGTCTTCCCCTACCTGGACAACTGGTTAGTTATAGGCCAGTCACTGCAACATGCAAGGCAGTCACTGGCACTCACAAAATCCATGCTGGAATCCCTACCGTTCTTCATAAATGAGCAGAAATCACAGCAAGAACCAGTACAAGTGCTGGACTTCATTGAAGCAGAACTGGACACTAGCCTGGGCAGAGCTTTCCTACCCCAGGACAGGGTGGACAGCATCCTACAGGTTGCAAGCTCCTTTGTGCTGGGCAAGCCCAAGCCAGCCAGGGAATTCCTCAGGCAACTGGGACATATGGCAGCTGCCACCACAGTGGTGCCAGGTTCCAGATTCCAAATGAGAGAAATCCAGTTTCACTTGAGACAGTACTGGTCACAAAGGACAGACCCCCTGTCCAAACTGGTTCCAGTCACCCATAGCCTTCTGCAGGCACTTCAGTGGTGGCTGGACAAACACAACCTCAGGGTAGATGTACCTTTTCTAAGGGAACAGCCCTCCCTAGATCTCACAACAGATGGTTCCCTTCTCGATTGGGAGGAACACATGCTGGATCACACAGCAAGTGGCACATGGTCTCCTCCAGAGTCCCTGTTGCACGTAAAACTGCTGGAGCTCAGGGCAGTGTACCTGGCTCTATTGGCATTTGCCCCACATCTGCAAAACAAGGCGGTACAGGTCAGGACAAACAACACCACAACCATGTACTACATCAACAAACAAGGCAGAATCAGGTCAGCCCCACTTTGTACAGAGGCAATGAAGCTGTGGTCCCTGGCATATTCCATGCAGGTATCTCTATCAGCCATACATCTTCCAGGGAAGGACAACATACTGGTAGATTCTCCCAGCAGGATAAGTCAGGACCACCACAAGAGGTCTCTGAACCCTCAGATACTCAGTGCAGTTTTCAGAAGTTGGGGCACTCCAGATGTGGATCTTTTGGCCTCTGCAGAAAATCACCAATTGCCCCTGTACTGCTGCAGGCCCCCTCACAAGGGTATGGTTCCCCTGGATGCGATGGCCCTAGATTGGTCAGGGAAGTTTGTGTATGCCTTCCCTCCTTTCTCAATGATATTCAGGACCCTACTGAAATTAAGGTTCCAGCCAGCAACAATGATAATGTTGGCACCAGACTGGGCGAGGCAACACTGGTACTTGCTCCTACCAACTCTGTCAGTGACCGCCCCAATTCACTTGCCCGGGAGGTACAATCTGCTGACCTCCTCTCAGGGCAAGATCCTGTATCCCAACCTCAAATCACTGAGATTCAAGGCCTGGTTCTCGAGGACTTAAAGAGTTTGCTAGCCTCAAGCTGTCAGAACAAGTCCTGACAGTGCTTAGGGGCTCCAGAAAACCTTCCACTAGAAAAACATATTCCTCTAAGTGGAAGAGGTTCTCCATTTGCTGCTCAGGTAAGGGTACTGACCCATCCAGGGCTGATCTTGCTGTTCTCCTGGATTACCTGACACATTTGCACTCATTAAGACTGAGGCCCTCGGCCCTTAAGGTCCATCTGGCTTCAGTCTCGGCTTACCTGTCAGCTTGTAAGAAGAGGTTCATGGCCTCTCATCCAGTTTTCAGGAAATACTTAAGGGCCTCAACCTACTTCACCCTCCTCTGAGGGAATCTGTCCTGGCCTGGAATCTAAATATCTGCATTGCCAAGCTGATGGAGCCACCATTTGAACCCATGGCAATGGCAGACCTGAAGTTTGTCACCTGGAAAACTGTGTTTCTGGTGGCTATCACTTCTGCCAGGAGGATCAGTGAGCTGCAAGCCCTGTGCACAGATGTGGACTACATCTCTTTCACAGGGATAAGGTGGTCCTCAGGACCAATAGGAAATTTCTCCGCAAAGTGGTATCTGATTTTCATTTGAATCAGTCTATGACTCTGCCGGTTTTCTTTACAGAGAACTCCAGTTCTCCAGAAAGAAAACTTCACTGCCTTGATGTCAAGAGGGCACTGAGCCATTACATTGACAGAACCAAGGCATACAGACCAGGACAAACACAGCTCTTCTTCACTTATGGTGAAGTAGGTAAAGGTAGAGCTGCCACAAAACATAGAATTGCTCGCTAGATAGTGGCATGTATTCAGTTTTGTTACAGTAAAGTGGGTAAACAGGCACCCCTGGGCCTAAGGGCACATTCCACCAGGGGTACAGCTGTGTTAGTGGCAGCTTCAAGGGATATCCCACTACTGAAAATCTGCAAAGCAACTACATGGAAAACAGTGCACACTTTCACAAAGCACTACAGCCTGGATCTACAATCCAGAAGTTATGCCAGGTTTGGCACAGCAGTTCTGCAGAACCTATTCCCCAAATAGGTTCTCTGCCCAACCTCCAAAGGTACTGCTTGGTAGTCTGCATCAGTTTAATCATAATGAGTGATTCCTGGTGTTAGAAGAAAAAAAATACTCATCATAGCAATCTTGTTTCTTCAAAGGGATCACTTATTATGATTAAAGCACCCACCCTGCCTCCCCTTCTAGTACCTTTAAAAAAAAAAAAAAAAGGTGGAGTGAATCTTTGTTCTGCATCTCTGCTTTAATGTTACATACAGGCCTGGTTAGAGACTCACCAATTAAACCAGTTGGTTTCCTTGTGATGTCATTTTAGGTCTGTATTTTGGGGATTTTTGATCTTGGGGCAGTTTCTTCTTTATTATGTAAAGATTAGCTAGGGGGTATTAACCCAGTTAAGCTCTGTAAGAATCTGAAGCACTCTTGAGTGCAGCAGTTGCTAGGGCAGCAGTTTGAAATTGGCATGAGCCAATCAGAGTTCCATCATTTGCATAGCATTCAATCTCTCCGGGCAGTTCAACACAGGAAGCTGACTGTATCAGTTTAATCATAAAGAGTGATCCCTTTGAAGAAACAAGATTACTATGGTGAGTAATTTTTTTTCTTAAAGGATATACAAGTATACAGGTAACAGAAGGGCCACAAAGTGGGAAGGTGGAGCTGGGATTAGGCTATTGTCAGCCCAATGAGACAAGATCTGGCAAGGGGGCCACCAAACTACAGCTGCTGGCTCTTGGAGGGAGTTCTGGTGGAAACTGGTTACATGCTTTTGTATGGTATCCCAACAAGAGAGTGGAGGGTTTAGATTGGGGAGATGTGAGCATGGGCAAGAGGGCGAAGGCAATTGTGCAGTTTGGACTTTGGAGCGTGTGGATCCTTTTTTTTTTGCTCCAACCACGTACGTGTATGGGACATGATCTCTGCCCTCCTCCACTACTGCTGTGTCCTGAAGGTATCTGTATAATATTTAAGGGGGTTGGGGGCCATAGGCCCCTGCATCACACTGGTTATCTGAGATGTGTTCTTTTGGTGCTGTTTCCGATCCTAGTGCATCTCGATCCGATTTCCCTTGCTCCGTTGGATTCTGACTTCTTGCTGTTGGTCTCTTGATGTTCGGCAAGTTTGTTTCTGCTCTAATGTGGGTAACCCCATTTGTACTGTATTACCCCTCCTATTTCTACACACTATGACATGGTTACCACAGAGCATTGTTGGAGAGGTTGTGGCCAGCAGGAGATGCCCTCTACTCCAACTGTTCTGGGGGAACTTCAACAGGAAATTCCAAGCATTCTGGAACTCCACCCACCTTTGAAAATCTGGTTATATGGTTACCCCCAGGGGTGCTCACCATGGTAACAATCTTTACTTATTTATTATATTAATTGCAGCCACAGGTGAAGCCATCACACAGCTTTGGCTATCAAATGTTTGCCCACAAATAGAACAGTTGTTTACAAGTATTAGTAATATCAAAAGAACGGAAACTATCACAGTACTTCTTAGATTACAGAAAGGTAAATTTAGTTCACATTGGCTTCCATTTTTCAACTATAGGAAAAACAGAAATGGTATTCCCACACTGGAACAGTTTTATAAAAGACACTTGGTTTTAAAAGCATGCCTTTATTGAAAATAGTTGCTTAGTAGGATTATGAATTATACAGCATATTGGTTTTGTTGGTTATTAACTTTATTGGTTATGTAGTATAAATTGTTTATACTATATCATGAGTGCCATAGACGGCACCAGTAACAGTATCTAGAAAAATTACTGAAGCATTGACTCAAACGTGAAGATTGCACATGTTTTTAGGTTGCAATGATGATGACATTGCACTGTATAATGTACAACTCTGAAATGACATGTACAAATGTGTGGTTCCAATGTACCGATGCATGCAACGCATGTACTGTGATAATCTCCTGATTTCAATAGATTTTTCAAGTTTAAAAAAAAAAGCTGCAGGTGGAGCCTGCAGTGGAATCGGCAGTATTGGCAAACGGAATGATAGCAGGCTCCACCTGAGAGCTAACAGAAATAACTAGAGAAATAGTAACTGTATTAAAACAATAATTGAGATGGGACAGTTACTGAGTTGTGACATCAGTTTCACACTGAACATGTGACAGTGATGACTGATTACATAAGTATATAACTGAGGCTGCAGGCAAACTCACTCACTGTATGATTAACATAAAAGACAGCAAGACTCAGATTTACTTGCTTAAAAAAAAAGATTTCCTTACCCATGTACACTGCACTTTGGCACATTCAGCTCTCTGACAGGTGACCTGTCCTCGTTCACATGTACAGAATTCACAGCCTGAGCTGTTCCACATCTCTCCATGGTACCTGACAGAGCCCCCATATAGGCAGTTCCCTTTTATTGACTGGCATTCCTCACAGCACTGCCCAGCACGCCTGACTTTGCTCTGGCCCTGAGGATACAACAGTTCATTCATGAAAAAATGCAAGGCTGTTAGCATGATTCCAGTCCTTACTCTATGTCAATATTTTTCAGGTTGCCACCATACTCACCTATCAAGAAACTGGGAAAAAATAAAAATTTAATATAGTCAAAATATGAAATTTATATTTAAAAAAAAGTGTTCTATGTCTGCCAGTGCACTGCAGCTTTCTGGAGGATCAGAGGGGAGGTATGTGCTCAGGACAGAATCTCCCAGGTGATACCCCGACATGCAGAGTGCAGCCATATTTGAGACTCATGCTGCCACTGACACATGCTTGAAACCTCCCCCTCAGGACCTCAATGGGTTGTTCTCCCTTTGGGACAGCTATAGTCTAGAGGGAGCCTGCCTCCATAGATGTGAACCACAGGGCGCCTCAGAGGGGAACAGGAGGGTGTTTATGGTGAGGAAGTAGGTTTCCAAAAGACAGTAGGCAGGGTGATCCGGGAGTGTGTTTAAACAGAAAGAAGTAGATATTTCAGAATTGAGGATTAAAGGGACACTGTCAACCCCCTTAGGTTTCAAAGTGTCCCTAGTTTAAAAAACACATTTTATGAGTGCCAACAATCTGCAAAGAATGCCGATGTAGCTGAAAGTTTGATTCTGACTCTTTTTCTTTAAAAAAGTGAAACATAGACTGCCTACCATACTGGTGTTACCACCCAAACACAGGTTTGTTTACATTCCTTGATCAGCTCCCACTGCATCTTTCCTGGACTTGGGAAAACCCACAACACAGTCTAGCCCCTCATGATGCCAGTGGGAGTTTAGGAGGCTACTGCCTCATGACTGACTACACTGTTTTGGGGTGTTTGCAATGCTCAGGAAGTATGCAGTAAGAACAGATCCAGGATTGTAAACAAAACAAGGTTGTTTATAAATATACATTAGCATGCATTTCAGTTCTACTAAACAAGGAGACAGACAAAACAAACAGCAACATCAATGAATGTCAGAGAATGTAAGCAATCATAAAATGTAGGTTTTTAACTTGAAATAATATGATGAAAAACAGGTTGACAGTGTCCCTTAAAATAATTGTTTGGATTTTTTATATAAATTTGGATGTCATTTTACTGCAGAAGAGTTTTTTTATACATATACAAAACTGTGTTAAATGCAACCTTCAGGGGAGGGGGCAGTGGCGGTGGTGGAGCTAGCAGCCCAAAGAACAGATGTGCTGCTGAGGAGCTCCTACATGACTGATGGAACCCTCATGTACAGTATTCTACAGAAGATTTGTCAATAGTTCACAGTTTATTCACTCCCATACTCCGTTCTCTACAGGACTGTGAGCAGCATAAGAAAATAAACAAGAAATCCTCAGAGTTTTTTTAAACTATGAGGCACTGGGTCTCCGTTGGAAGGCAAAATCTTTAACAGAGCTACCGAGAACTCCACATTAACTGCAGTGAACACAAATACAAAGGCTCTGTGTAAATCAGTTCAGGATATGGATAACATTTGATGAATTCTGTATTTCTCACATGTCCAACATCAAGACCAAAGCATAGGTGGCACAAGCGTCAGCAGTGGAAGGAGTGAGTACTGCAAAAGTGCTAAGTCCACCACAGCAACACTCGTTTAGGAGAATGCACTCCTAAAGCTTGCTTCTGAGCAAGTCGATACTAAAACCCAAGCTGCATAACTTCAACTGATCAGAAAACTGGAGTCACAGCAGGGACAAAATCTAATTTGGCCAATAGGCTTAATTACCGTAACGCTCTTTAGTTTGGGGTCTCTGGAGGTACTCCCTCCACCAGCTGCAGCTGGTGCAGAATGCTGCTGCCAGGTTACTGACTGGCCTCTCTAGGTCCAGTCATGTGACCCCAGTTTTGCGGACTCTGCACTGGCTGCCGGTCAGGTGGAGGGTTATCTTTAAGGTGAGTCTACTCACCTATAAGGCCCTTCATGGACTAGTCCCTGGCTATCTGGCTGACCTTCTGACACTGGCTATCTTGGTCTATCCCTATGCTCCTCAGCCAGGGGCCTCCTTGAGGTCCCCAGGACCTGACTTGAAACTGCCAGCGATCGTGCCTTTAGCACCGCTGATCCGGTCTTGTGGAATGCTCTTCCACCTTACATTAGGGAGGCCTCATCGGTCAAGTGTTTCAAGAGTGGTCTCAAGGCCCATCTCTTCTCTTTGGCCTTCCCAGACAATGTGACTTAACCAGCTTTTAGCTCTGATTTAACTGTACCTGCTGTTTTTTTTAAATATATTTTTATTATATCTTTTACACACATACATAGAGGAGAGCACATAACTTATTACAATATAAATAGTACAGGCAGGATAAGACAGAATAGACTTCTATTATCTATCATTTTCTAATGTTAGAGATCATAGCTTGTTATTACACCCATCTTTTCTTATTTAGATTTATTTAATCATAATCGAATATTAGTTTGACCTGTTCCCATTGAATGTGATTCTGATGTAGGGATTGGATGAAGGTATAAGACAATTCAAAACAAAACCTTTTGAAGCAGTTTTCATGGACAAAAGTCTGCATCAGTAGATGTTATATAGTGTACCCACTTTTGCCATTTCATTGCAGTAGTTTTCTTACCCCCCTTGTTCAATATTGAAGGTCTCAGCTTTGTATATATCGGACATTATTTGTTTCCATTCTTGTATAGTTGGAATCAGGGATGTCATCCAACATCTAGTAATTGTTTTCTTTGCAGCTATATAGCAGAGTACATCCCCACTGGGAGGAGTGGTCCAGGAAAATCCCCACTAGAAATTGTTCAGCTGTAATTTTAATTGACTCAGAAAATAATTTTGAGAGCTCGTTTTGGAATGAAATCCAGAACGGCATAAGTTGTGGGCATTGCCAAAATATATGCCCCAGGGTGGCAACCGAACATCCACAGTCTCTCCAGCACCTCCAATATTTCTCAGGGAGATATTTCTGCAGGATGGAAGGAGACCGAAAATATCTGGAACGACATTTTCATGAAAATTCCTTTCAATGGGGGGATATAACAGATTTTATTTCGGTCAGTGAAGACCAAGGCCAGTCAGTCATGGTAATCTCTGTTTCTAAATCCCTATTCCATCCACTCAAGATGGAGGCCGTAGATGATGAAAAATTGACTCTCAGGGCTCTGTATATACTACCTATTAAGTGCGATCCCAGGTTGCCTTTTATAGCTTCTGTAAAGAGCTTAAGTAGGTCCGGCATTGGGGAAGGTAGGGAAGGCTGAATGATTTTGTTATGTAATATATGATTTAGTAGCTGGAAGTAACAAAATCTATCTGAGGTGTTAAGGTGATATTGGAGTTGGATTTCATCAAAAAGGGATGATCCCCTCCTTTCCCAGGAATTGAAATACGTGGGTCAACCCCACAGATCTCCACTGGGAAAAGTATGATCCATGTATATTGGGACAAAACATTCGTCTTGTGATATCACTTTACAGTACTCGTATATGATCAACAGGGTACCAGAGCACCTCAGTTTTTTCCATATTTTATAAGGTTGCAATGTGATTCCTGTTAAAGCTGAGGGGTTAAGCGATCTTCCTTTGGAAGAAAACAGGATCTTTTTTATATCAAAGAGGTCGTTTAAATGAAACTCTATATTTTTCCAAGGGGAGGAATAGGTGTCAGTCAGCCACAACATCACTATTCTAAGGAAAGAGGCTTGGGCATACAAATTCAAGTCTGGGAGGTACAACCCACCCTGGGAAAGGGGAAGTTTTAGGATAGAGAGTCTAACTCTCGGCTTGTTTTTTCCCCATATGAAGTGTAATATCATTTTATTCCAGAATTTAATGTAATATTTCGAGGGGAAGAAAGGAACAGTTTGAAAGAAATATAAGATCCGAGGGAGGATATTGGTTCGTATAATAGAAATTCGTTGGTGTAAAGGAAGGAAGCTGTACCCCACCTTTCCAGGTCTGCCTGGATTTGTGTTGTGAGAGGTTCATAGTTACAGAGCTCAAGTACGCAGAGATTGGATGGGATATGAAATCCCAGATACTTTATTTTGGTTGATCGCCATTTGAATGGAAATAATTTTTTCATTGATTGGGGAGGGGAGTAGTTAAATGACAAAATTTCAGTTTTATTTACATTTAGTTTGAAGTCAGATATTTTTTTGTAATAGGTTAGAATCTTCCTAGCCTCAGGGATAGACTGGGAGGGAGTTAACAGGGTTAACAAAATATCGTCCGTGAACAGATGTCCTATTGGTATTCCTTCGACCAGAGGGGGAATTTCAAAGAAGGGCCACCAGGGGTTCTAGAAATAAGGCGAAGAGGTATGGGGATAAAGGGCAACCCTGTCTAGTTCCTCTTCCCATAGGTAGTGGAGAAGATAAGGATCTGTTAACCTGAATGTAGGCTCACGGGGATTTGTATAGATTAATTAAACTAGCGATGAACTGTGGAGGATATTGGAAACATCTAAGGGTGTCCCATAAAAAGGGCCAAGAGACCCAGTCAAACTCCTTTTCTGCATCTAGACTGAGGAATACTGATGGGATTTGTCTAGTTCGAATGTATTCCTGTAAATTTAGGGTTTGACGTATATTATCGGAAGTGTACCTGTTTTTAATGAATCCTGATTGATCTGGATGTATGATTTGGGGTAATATCAGTTCGAGTCTAGCAGCAAGTATGGCAATATCAATTTTATAGTCAACATTAAGAATAGATATAGGGCGATAGGACCTCGGGTCTGAGGGGTCTTTATTTAGCTTCAGAATGGGGGCGATGGTGGCATAATCCCAAGATGGGGGAGACAGACCACCTCGGGAAATATCATTGAATAAGTTTTGTAGTTTTGGGGATAGTACTTTGTTGAAATTTTTGTACCATTCCGTGGAATATCCATCAGGGCTGGGGCAACACCCTGAATGAAGTTTTTTGATAGATTCCTTAATCTCAAGTATTGAGATGGGAGAGTCTAATTTTTTAATTTGAAGAGGAGAGAGTGTAGGAAGATTAGCCCTTTTTAAGAATTGTGTTGATTCACTATGGTGGAACGATGGAGAGGGGGAGTAAAGTTTGGAGTAATAATCTATAAAGGCCTGTTGGATATGTTCTAATGAATGATGTACTCTACCGGATGTTGGGTTCTTAAGTCTTAATATTGTAGACGACCCCTTTCGTACCCGGAATTTATGGGATAGGTTTTTGATAGCCCTGGGACCCCCCTGATGGACTGACTGTCGTAAATAATAGAGGGACTGCTGAATCTTATTGTCCACGATCCGCTGTAAATCAGCTTTTGTGTTGTTGATTAATTTTTGTAGACCAACATCACCCTCTCTATATAACAACTGATAATTTGCCAGTTGTGTTGAAAGTGTTTGATATTCACGTTCTCTTTCTTTATATTTTTGAGAAGAATATGTTATTAATTCACCATGAATGGTGGCTTTCATCGCATCCCACTGTATTGCCATTGGAATATCGGGATCAGCATTTTCTGAGAAGAAAAGGGAAAGTCTAGTGGAGAGACTCTCCAGCAGTTCCCTATCACTCAGAATTGACGTATTGAATCTCCAGAGAGTAGTCTTCCTCTCTCTTCCCAGGTCCAGGGTTAGGATCAATGGGTGGTGGTTGGAGAGTATCTTAGGGCCAATATTTAAGTCTTGAATCATAGATAGATGTTCACATGTCATGATCATGTAGTCTAATCTGGAGTGGGATTTAAATCTGGGGGAGTAATAGGTGAAACCTGGGCTAGAGGGGAATAATCGCCTCCATATATATTCTAGACCCAAATGCTCAAGGGTTTTTTTTAATTGTCTGGTAGTGGCATTGTTCCTGTGTTTTAGTGGATTTGAACTGTCTGTATGTGGGGCCAGGGTCAAATTCAGGTTGCCACCCAGTATTAACTGGCCCTGTAAGATGTCTAGTAATTTGGCTACAAAGCCCCTGTAATTTGGGAAGTTTGATTGAGGAGGAAAGTAAACGTTGGCCAGTGTGACTTGTTTTCCATATAATATCGCTTTTATAATTACGTAGCGACCCTGGGTGTTGATATGTGCTTGCTGAATCTCTAAAGAGGTATTTCTCGGGATTAATATTGCTGATCCCCTTTTTCTTCCCCTGGGATGCAATGAAGCTACCACCCGGTATTCCCCCCCCAATTTAGTTTGGTATGTTCTGAGTCAGATAGGTGGGTTTCCTGCAGAAAAATCAGATCTGATGGGTGTCTTGAGAGGTGCTGCATGAGCCTTACCCTTTTTATCGGATCAAGTAACCCATTATTATTATGGGACATGATTTTTATTGGATTTATTGCTCCAATTTTTTATGATCATTAATATTTTTTCTTTTCTTTCTTTCCCGCCAGAGAGAGCTTTTCCCGGACCACTCCCAGCAACTCTGCAAAATATTTATGTGATAAGAAGCCATTAATTTTGTTATGTTATATGAATTATTGAATAAAACCTGTAAATTAAATTCCTTTGTCCTGTGTGTGTGTGTGTTTTTAACCCCCCCCCCCATGTCAATAGTAGATAATGCAAACTGGAGAGGATTAACATACAAACAAACATTAAAAATGCTATAACCACTATCTAGGTCTAAACTCATAGGCTGTTTAGAGTTAGATAAAAGTAAGACAGTACAATAGGATAACTGAGGTTTAACTACCTCATCAATGAAACCTCTGACCACCATTTGGTGGTCTAACAAACCTATATACAGAATGACCTTCAAATGAGAGGTGCCCCCAACGAGCTCCTCCTGAGTCATCTTGTCTCCTACTTCGATTGGAGAAGAAGGATGAGAGGTTCGCAATCTGTTCCCAAATAAATACTTACTCAGGATCAGTAAAAGAACCCCTAAGTGAGTGATTAGAAAATCACTCCAGGGTGGTTCCATTAGTACTAGGATAGATATGAAAGACTATATTATTAGGAGAGTTCAGCTCAATTCTTAAGTAGATCGGCTCATTAGTTTTGTTAGAGAATCTAAAGCCCTTAAGGGTTGAAAGGGAAAAGAAAAGGAAAAAAAAATCACTGTGATGTTTGTGGGGTACCGGTCCTAAATTAGACATATTTTATGAGTCTGCCAGTAGAAGGTTAGTTCATCTTCTAGACATCTAGGACCTATTCGTTATTCGGAAATGGGGAGGGGCCCCTAACTAGTGTATCCTTCAAATCATTCAGGAAGGATTGACTCAATGTTTATGACATTATGGTATCTATTATGTTGGGCAACCTGGTATAGCAGTAGGGAGGAAACAATTCAGGAGGGTCGTAAAGCCCAGACTATGAAACTCAATGTCTGCTATATGGAACCAGGGCCCGAGAGTAGATTCCTCATTCGGTACCCCAATCATTAAGTTATTATATATCTGCTTTCCCCTCCCCTCAACCACAATCTACCCATCCCTCCCTAATAATCCAATGGGAGAAAAACAAAAACAACAACAAAGAAAAAACAATATCATTTTTGAGACAAAATAGTCTTTCTTGTACAAAGAGGCTCTTTAGTTTGTCCTTGGATAAGGCTTTAGGAGATTCTAGTCCAAGATGTTAAATTATTTATTTTACTTTATTTATTTAGTTTTTGTTGACCGGGTTAAGTGCACTAGACAAATCCTGCCTATTTTCAGGCATGACCCAGGGGAGGGGGATACAGATGAATGCCAGTTGACCTTGAACCAGATTAAGCTGTTGGTATTTTTAGTGAATGAGGGAAATTTGGCCAGGACGCCGGGGAAATTCCCCTGCTCTTTTCGATAAGTGCCATGGGATCTTTAACATCCACCTGAACTACCACCAATCCAGGCAGATGAGACCTCTGTTTAACGTCTCATCCGAAAGACAGCACCTCAGAAGTGCAGCACCCCTCTCATGCTGCACTACAGTATCAGTACTGGGATATTAACCCAAGTGCCAGATGTGGGAACTGAACCCAGTTAGATTTGCCCCTTGGAATGAAACATTCAGGGGTACCACCATCAGGGCAGCGAGTGTCTGAGACAACTATTCCAATGGCCTAGGGTCACAGTGAGAAGAAGGAGGAGCATCACGCTAGGAGGCAGGACCAGGAAAAGCCTTGTATTATTATATGTGAGTCTCCTCAGTAAGGGAAATTCCCCACCATCGAGAAGATCGCAGCAAGGTCGAATTGTAATGCAGGTTATATCGCCTAGTTTCTATATGTTGACCCTCATTTCCTTCTGGTCAGTGCCCCCCCCCACAGAAGAACCATCCCAGCCTCAGGACACTCTTCCGACTTAATCGACTGACCCATAATTCAGTTCCCCTTACCTCAGCAGGTTTCAATTTTCTCCGGTAGAATGCAAAATTGTAGCTGCTGCCTGTGGAGCGTTGGTAAAGAAGAAGGTTACTATGGAATGTTCACACCCTTAAGCTGGGCCTGTTGCTTATGCTGCTTTCTACATGCATCCAAAGCTAGTCTTTGTAGATCAGGGGAATTCTTTTTTATTTCCTTGGGTTAAACGTAGACAAATTCGGTTCCTGGGTGGTGAATTAGTTTTCTGCCGTGGAGCAAAACATTCAGGGGAACTATCGTCAGGGCAGCGAGTGTCAGAGACACCTCTCCCAATGGCCCAGTGTCATTAGAAGAAGAAGAAGGAGCACCACAACAGACGGAAGGACCAGAAAGAGCTTTTGTTTTTAAGAGCGATACTCCCTGGTAAGGGAAATTCCCCACCATCAGGAAGATCACAGCGGGATCGAATTGTAGTGTTTACTGTAAAGCATAGTTTATGCTAGTAGGCCCCTGGTTCTCTGTATCCAGTGCTCCCCCTCCCCCAATGGAGGGGCTACCCCAGCCTCAGGATGCCCTCCCGACACAATCAGCTAATCTACAGTACAGTTCCCCTACCACACAGGCCTTCAATTTTCACTGAAGAGTGATTAAGTCATTGCAGCTGCTTGGGAAGCTGCTGTGGAGTGTTTGCACGATCGTGCAGTGCCCACTGCATATGGCGCTGTATAATAGCCTGCAGAATTAGGCTTAGTTGATTAGTAAGGCTCTTCTACTTAACCCTGGATTAGGCCTTGAAAGATTCTGTTCCCAGGTATTAAGTTTGTTTTCTACCGTAGTATGAGACATTTGGGGGAACCACCGTCAGGGCAATGAGTGTCAGGGACACCTTTTCCCGAGAGCCCAGGGTCGCAGTGAGAAGTGGGAGGAGCACCACACCAGTAGACAGGACCAGAAAGAGCTCTACTGTTTTAAAAGCAATTCTCCCCAGTTAGGGAAATTCCCCAAAATCGAGGAGATCGCAGCAGGATCAAATTAAACTGTAAATTGTATTGGTTAAGTTATGCTCTTTGGCCCCCGTTCCCCTGCAGTGAGCGCCCCCCCAACAGAACTACCCCAGCCATGGGAAACACTCCCAATTCAATCACTTAACCCTCAATATGGTTTCCCTACCTCACGGAGCTTCATTTATCACCGATGGGGTGCGAAATTGCTGCAGCTGTTTAAGAAGCACTGCTATTGAGGGTGGTTGCAGTGAAGTGTTTGCACGATCGTGCTGGGACAGCTGCTTATGGTGTAGTCTAAATGCCTCCATATTTTTTTCTGTTATAATGCCCCTGGTTAACAGATCCGTTGCTGCTTCTGATGCTGTGGAATAACTCTGAGAACCTGAGGGAAACTGTACTATCAGTTTGGCTGGGTATGGTGTTTTAAATCTTATTTTCTGGGATAGCAGAGAAGGGAATAGTGGGCTGTAATCCCTTCTTAGCCTTTGCTTGTAAGGAGCATAGTCATTATCGAAGATCAGCCTGGACTGGCCCCACATCGCTTTCCCCTTACACCAAGCTTTGCTTCGTATTATCTCCTTGGTTTGGTAACTTAGCAGGCGAATTAGGAATGAGCGCGGTCGGGCATCTGGTTGAGAGGGTTTAGGACCAATGCTCTGTGGGCCCGCTCAATGTCAATTTAAAAGTCCGGTTCAAGAGATAGGGTTAAGCAGAGGAAGTAGTCCCCGAAAGCACGAGGATCATTCCCCTCCTCGCCCTTCAGGAGACCAAAAATTCTGAAGTTTCTTCTTCTGCTTCTGTTTTCCACGTCTTCCTGCCTGGCTGATATCGCTAGCTGCTCGGATGCTATGGCCCGGAACACATCTTCGATCTTTTCAATTTTAGAGGCATTAAGAGAGATTTGATGATCTGCCTCTGTCGCTTGTGTTTGAAGGTGGGTGATTTCATTTCTTAAATCTCTGACTGATTCACGTACCTCCCCTTGGAACTCAGTAATGGCTTTTAGAATAGCTTCTGTATTCGGTTCTGGGCTCTTTTTTTGTGATTTGGTTTTAGGGTTTTGTTTTCCCATGCTTGGCGTGGATCTTGACTAGGCCTTGCCATCCTCGGACTGCTGGTCGTCTAAGTCGTTCATCTCAGCGATCGGGAGGTAGCGATTTCAGGATTGTTTGGCCATCGGAGCCGTAGAAGTTTAGAGCACACTTTTATGTGCTGGTAAATCAATGCTGTAGGTTTTAGTTATAAAATTTGCTCTTTTATATTAATATTAGGCGGGAGCTCTCCTACGAGCATTGCTAGTCTGGCATTACCGGAACCGGAAGTCCAACTGTACCTACTGTTTTAATAATTTTGTTGCTATTTACTATTTTTTTTTGTTTTGCATTGTATTTGATGTTATTTCACCTGCCTTTGTGTGTGTTAGGCGCCCACAGCCTCTGGGATTGTGTGCCCTACAAATAAACTTTACCTGCCTTGCCACTTATCTGACTGTCTTACCAGGGATTTGCACATAGATGTTAACATGGGATGGCTGAGACAGGAGAACACCAATCACATTATACTTCATAAGGCCCCAGGTCCCTGACCCTTCTTCTAATACCATGATGATCATTACATTGGGAAATGGAGAAAGAAACCAAATATGTTATTTATTTTATGTATTTAATGTTACATCCTCCAGGACAGCACCATTAAATGCACCATCTTGTTTTCATGGATGTCCCAAGGAAACAAGTGTAGAAATGCATTAAAGTAACTCCAGACACCAAGAGTTCCATCACATTACACAGGAAGACAATGTGCAGCAAAAAAACATAAACACTGACAGAAACAAATACTGAACACATGCAGAAAAAATAAACACAGACAGAAACAAATACTGAACATATGCAGAAAAAATAAACAGTGACAGAAACAAATACTGGACATATGCAGAAAAAATAAACACAGACAGAAACAAATACTGAACATACGCAGAAAAAATAAACAGTGACAGAAACAAATACCGAACATATGCAGAAAAAATAAACACTGACAGAAACAAATACTGAACATATGCAGAAAAAATAAAAATTATGGCAGGTTAAGAGGAGCTTTGGAACACTGTCAAGGAACATCAAAAAATGGTTCATGGCCTAAAGAACATACTGTATCCATTGAGGATTGGCTTAGGGCACTTAACAGATGCAGTACTCGGAGGCCAGAAGGGAGAGGAGCGATATGACAGATACCTCCACGTTCCTGAAAGAAATGAACAAGGTAAACAACAAAAGTAATTGCAAATTTACAACATGGGGACGTGTACAGAAGCTGGCAGGAGAGAATTTCAGGAAGGATGTGAGGAAGTTCTTTTTTCATGAAGACAGTTGTTGAGCCAAGGTCATGCCAGCTGAAGTGGTGAATGCCACAACGGTTAACGGCTTTAAACATTGGTAAGGCAGAGTTAAGGGCTTAATAGTCAGCTGGGGGTAGCAGTATGGCAGGGAAAATGAGGCAGGTAGTGTGGGCAAAAATCCTGCACAGACACTAGATCTCTGGGGTATGATAGGGTATTATGGGCAGACTATACGTACCAATGGTCTTTTTTCTGTCTTCAACTTCTGTGTTTCTAGATGAAGATGCATTCATTTTTTTAAATGAAATAGCGAGTTGGCCTGTTTACAAAAAGGCATGATGACATCTAGTGTTCTTCTTTAATGTGAGAATAGCAAACCTACAGTATGTGTGGCTGAGCAGTAAAATCTGCAGCAGTCATTCACCTGAAGGAACACTGCCTAGACATAGTCAGGGACATACTGATAGGCACATTTGAAGAAACTGGAAAACCAGTAATACCTATGAAGCCAGGACAGACTAAGCCAGTTAAGTTGACTAAAGCAGTTGCATTGGTATTTACAAACATCACAGGCTGAAATAAAACTGAAAAGCTTGACGTAGAGTATTTGTAATGGCTGAAGAAGTGTCTGCAAGGCAGTTCTGAAAACCACCTCACCATAGTCAAGAACAGGTAGAATAAAGTGCAAACATAAGTGCTTCCTGGAAACAACAATCAGGTATTGCAGCAATCTGTAGAACGCATTGAGCTTCCCACCAGTAATAGTGCTGATGTATGCAACGTGCTTGCTGTGGGTAAGACAGGGATCCAGCCACAGAGCTATGTGTTACTGGCCATGAAAATTGATCAGATTATGTGCAGTTTATCATATAAGGTTCCAAACACCATAGATTTGGTTTTCATTGTATTAAGTACCACAGGATTAAGTGAATCATAACTCTGTTTTGACAAGGTTAGCCTGCAGGGATGCTGGGAAGTTGGGGAGGGTTGGGGGTCTGTAATAGACACCATCCGCCTATATATGCATATTGCATAAAGAACACTGTTTCTAAAGGTTAAAAAAAATAAACTATTTACAGCTGACACCTTTTATTGGACTAACAAAACTATTTTTGAGGCTAGCTTTTGAAAGTTATACTCCCTTCAAGGTCACAGACAAACAGACCGAAAAGGAGCAGACCAAGTATAGAGCCGCATGGTACCCCTAGTGGGATACTGCAAATGCTGGAGTACCGTTAATCAATCACAACTTTTTGTGTACAGTTTCTCAGGTACCCAGAGAACCAAGGGATGGCAGAATAAAAGAGGCTGAAAGATTTTAGTTTCTCCAGAAGATGGCAATGGTTGATTAGTCTGAAGGCCTTGGATAGGTTGATGAATATAGCACCTGCAAGAAAACCCATGTCCCTACTAGTTAGTACTTCATCAGTGACTTTCAGGACCACGGTACTGATGGAATGTCCTGAACTCAGATGACTACAGAGAGGAAGAAAGTTGTGATAGTAAAGAATGTCAGACAGCTGGCCATCTACAAACTTCTAAAGTATTTCAGGCAGCATGGAGAGAACTGAGATGGCTCTATACGGCTTAAAGGGAATGAAAATGCTTCAGGTCACTCATATTCTGAAAGCCTTGAAAACTCTTTCAAATTAGGTGTTGGACTTTCCTGCAGATGTCAGGAGCCATGTGAAACAAATATAGAGGATAATGTATGGGCAGCCATACACAAGAAGCCTGTGTCTGCATTGAGAGGTTTCTGTGGAAACCAGGAACATCAACAGCAAAAACTGAGAGGTTTACTGGTTGCCATAGAAAACTTGAGATAAAGACACAGGCTTGTCTGTGTACAGATGCCCACACATTATGTTTTTTATATTGTGTGTGCATCCATGCTTATTTCAGACACACTGCTTTTTAGTGAAGTGGGGATTGGGGGGCACTTGGGGGTTGGTGGCAGGCTCAAATTACTGATTCATGGCGCTACAGCTTTTTCTGTAAGTTCAAGTTAAAAAAAAAATAGCTTCCAGCTCAGGTACAGGAAAACAGCTGTGCAGCAGCATTCTAAGTTTTTGGGCTGCAGTATAGACATCACTACTGCAGCCCAACAACATAATGATGTCACTACTGCAGCACAACAAGTATATTCCATGCATGGAATTCCATGCATAACAGGGTTGCACCATACACTACTTAAGGAATAATGTATGAGCACCCATACACAACAAGCCTGCGTTTCCATTGAGGTGTTGAGATGAAAACACAAGGTGAGTTGTGCATGGTCGCCCATATTTTATTTTTTAAAGTGTATGGTTAAAAACAAAACAATAAAAATGCAGCTGGCATTTTTTTTTAACTGCACGATAACGCTGAGGAACAGTGAGCCGAGAAACTGAAATCAGGCAGCGGGAGTCAGCGGGAGGGAATCACAGCTGCAGTTAAAGATAAAACGTGCACAATCAGGTTTTAAATCAAGGCAGCAGACATTTCATAGTACACTGAGAAAGAAAGTGATGTCATTGAGGGGAAATTGTATGTTGTTGATTACAGTTTCCCCTCAGTGACATCACTGTCTGTCTCAGGATTTCCATGAAATAGTTGCTGCCTTGATTTAATTTACATAATATTTATATATTATATATATATATATATATATATATATATATATATATATATATATATATATATATATATATATATATATATATTGCAGGTTTCCTGACACCTGCAGGTGAGACCAAAACCGCAGTACCTAATCTGAATGATCTTTTCATAGGCTTTCAGAATCTGAGGGATCCAGCAACATTTCGTTCACATTTGTGGTCAGATTTCTCACCTTATTTATGCAACAGATTGACTCCAGCACATTTACAGATGGACAGAGGTCACCACACTCAAGTGACAAGCTGAACATCATGCAGTGGTGTCAAGGGACATTCACTCATGCTGAAAGCAATGACGTCTGATGCCTGTGGAGTGCCAACCCCCCAGCCCTCTGTCTGCACTACCACCTGTGGTTAGTCAGGTGGCAGTATTGTGTCAGTAAATGGGAAACCACCCTACCCGGAGAGGAGAGGAGAGAAGAGGAGAGCCTCTTTTGGGACACTTAGTGCCTCTCCCCCTGGCTGGCCCCTGATGATTCAAGCTTGTTCCCAAACCCAGCTTGCCGGTGTTGCAAGCAGTAGTGCTACCGCTGTGCCGATGGGCCGGCCAACAAAGAAATGATCTTGATCTATGTGTCTATGTGAAAGTGTTGTGATGAGCTTCACAGGTGACTCAGGGTGTTTGAGCTTCCATACTTAGAAAGCAGCAAAGTAGTAATGAAAGCAATTTTATTTATTTATTTATTTTTATTTATTTATTTAAAGTTGATAACCAGGAAAGGCACACTGAGCAGAGGCCCGTTTCTAGGTGCGGCCCAGGGAAAGGGTACAATGGGGAAACATCTACACTGGTAATTACATAATTAAGAAAGAGAATTTAAAAGGAATCTAACAGATATAGTCCTGAAAGGCCAGTTTACCAGAATCCAATCCAGCAGTTTATGATTGCCCATTTTGATAATGACTCTTGTCAAAGTGGTAATAAATTAAGGGTTGGACTAGCAAGTATGTTTTTGTACTTACCTAGACCACCCTGCAGATATTAAAGTCTCCAACAACGACAGATTCCAGTTTGTAGGACCTAATGGTTTCCCAGTTTGAGAGATAAACTCAAAGCAGCTGGATCTGATGAGGGGGCTGGTAGCTGCAGCAGATCTGCACAGACTTAACTGGGTTTAGATGAATTTGGGCAAATTTATATTCCAGCATTATTGAAGATATTTCCAAGCAACGCTACGAGATGCTGAAATGTTTGGTAATATAAACTGCAATCCTGCCACCACACTGAGCTCTCAGAGGGAAATTTTGAGTTTCTAAGGATATTAACCGGATTGTCATTAGTTCTTGTATTATGCCCAGGTCTCAGTTTGAGACAACCCATCAGTGTTGTAGGTGCACACCCAGACCCTCAGGTCAACAAGTTTAGACAGGAGACTTCAGAAATTAACACCCAGGTCTAGAGCCAGGATTAGATTTATTGTCACCAGTGAGGAGGAGAGACAGAGAGAGAGAGAGAGAGAGAAGAAAAAGACTTGTAGCTGTTTTGTAGAGTTTCACTTGAGGCAAGTTATCCCCAGTGTTGAAATGGGTAGGAGATGAGAGTACCATACTGGCCTGTGATCAGTGATCACCAGCTGCCAGTCAGGAGTACAGTTAGCACATGATGTATGGGAGACCAGTGAACAGGGGCCCGTCCTGCAGCAAACAGGTGACACGAGAAACTACCAGCAGTATGAGTCCTGGAGTGAAACCATCAGCTTAGCCAGTCCACAAATGAATAGGTACAATGAAACCTGCAATCCAGAATTATGCAGTGAGGTGGAGAGTGCCATCAGATTAGCCAGTTCCCGATGAGGGGTGAATTTACACTTCACCAAGGCCATAATGAAACTCACGCAGGTGCATGTAGTGATCAATCATCCAGCCCTGGGCCAAGGTAAAGGATCAGAGCAAAGGAACTTGATACTGGGACCCACTCCTAGATCATACTCACACACCATGACAGTAACTGAAAATACCACAGGAACAAATCAGATACAGTCAGCAGGCCACAGGAAGTGAAGTAGGGCTGATGCAGCAGTCAAGACCGAACAGCCTAAGTAAAAATCAGGTCAGATGTCCACAGGTCTCAATGTACAGTGGAGAATCAGCTAGAATGTTGAGGGGGGTCACAAGAGTTGTCAGCATCTGTTGCACTCGCTGTATATTCCTGACACAGGCAGCAAGCAGCCTTCAATCGCACACTACTGGATGCACCTTTCCTGTCAGACTTCGCATTTCAGTATTGTATCCAAACACAGCGATCCAAGCCCAGTGCCAAAGATCAGAGAGTAAAGCAGACAGGGATCCACTGGTACTATAGCACTATGTACAAAAAGGAGCCAGCCCCAAGAGACTGGTCAGTAAAGCAATAAAGGAGCAACAGAGCTGCACAATAGAGAGGACAACAGCACAACAAGCTGCCAGACGTACAGTACAACCTCTGGTAACACTGCGAGCCCAGGCAAGAGTCAGTACTGCAAACAAAATTACAAAAAGTATACACACTAAATCTACTAACTGTTATAACTAGGCTTAACTTACACTGCATGAAATAGTCATTCTAGTTCAAGCTCATCTACTCTACTTAAGTCGGCTAAAATAAAACAAACAAGAAGTCTGGAGCTAAGTGCTGCATATCTGCACTCATCACCATCTTGGGATTATGATTCAGCTGATATGGCAAGCAGCAGACCTGGACTGTGCAAGCTCCCAAGTTCACACATTCCCAGATCTTAGATACTCATCACCTGCAGAGGAAGACGTACAATGGGATGTGCCAGAGATGACCTGTCCTGGAAATATCTATACCTCTCAAGTTTCCTACATTGTTGAGCATGCCAGTGGGAGACTATGTCTTCATCTTTCATGATCCATGGAAGTGAGGAATTACATGAGAGGGAATACAGAATGGGAGTTGCATGTTAGTGGAACGTCACTGGGTATGAGGTTTAAGATTGTCCATATGAAGAATAACACTTGCTCTCCCTGTTATTGGAGTTTATTTGGTTATTGCACACGTCCTTGAGTGAGCAGGAGTCCCATCTTTTTTCTGATATGGAAATATTTTGCCACTTTCTGGTACATTATTCAACCTTGGACATGTACTCCCAGGATTCCTCCAATCCCTGTTCATACTAACTTCTAGGCCAAGACTCACCAATCGCGCATGGAATTTGCTGCATGGGAGCACTATATATTTTGTTTCAAACAAGAATCTTAATTACCTGGTGTTTGCTATAGCAAATTTGTTAATGTTTACCAGGTCTGTTTTGTGACACTGAGGGTGAGTACAGTTGGGTGACCGTGACACTACACTATGCTACACACTAGGGTTTACATGTAACTGACAGTTGTCACAGAAAGAACAGAGTTTGTAGGGAAAAAAAACTCAACAACTAGCTTCACTTCTCACTTTTTTATGTTCATGTTGATAGAGGTTTTTACGTGGAATCATGTTAAGTATTTTTGTATGTTGTCTTTGCGTCCTTACACTAATTGCAGCTGTCAGTGAATGCCAACTACGTATAACTGGGTGTTTGTCAGCAGTTTACATGTTGCTGATATTCACTGCTAACTGTCATTATTTTCCTAAAGAACAATAAGGTATACTTTAAAAACCATGGAATATAATTCTGCATGTAAACCTGTATCACTGTAAGCATATACAAGTGAGAAATACCTGGTAGTGATGTTTGGACTCTTATTAACTATATGTAAACACGGTAGTGTAGCACAGCATAGTATCAACCACATGAAACTCCCTAATATTGTGGTTGATTTTCTCAGTTAAGATATCAATTCTTCTATTACTGTATATCTCTTATGTTCTACATATTAAAAGGGTTGTCTTAGGACTCATGCTGTGAGGTACATTCTTTAGCTGTCTTTTTTTTTCATTCCCTTGGGGTTTGTATTAATTTATTTTGAACAAAATGAGTAACAAAAGAACATTTAAAAAACGGAAATCTTCAGTCAATAGACTGGGGAGACATTTTTATGCCATCACATAAGACAGGTTCTTTCTTCAATTTTGTTTTCTTTTTGTTATCGGTAGGGAGTAGGGGCGGTTTAGAATCCTAACATATTAAGTAAATATTTGAAAAGACTATCACAAAAATGTTACCGAGCATGAAAAAACTCACATCTGTACTCTTTCCATGATGTACAGAGCTATCGAAACACCGTGTCAGTTGAAAGACACAGTTCTGCTGAAGACCTCCTAAAATAATTACTTGCTGATATGGATGGAGGCTTCTTACTAAACACAACTTCAGACAATGCTGTGCTTGGTATCATGGGCTCATCTGCAAGTACTCTATATCAAGTGTACTCTGGGGTCCAGAGACATTTTAGTAGCTGTTTGTCATGAACTCATTCATCATTTAGGAAACGTGTTGAGTAAAATCTAATTTTTGTCAGTATACACACACCAAACCTGTAAGAACACTGCCTCCCTGTGGCACCAGCAATGATGAGAAAGTAATGATCTTCTGGGTCTCCAGCACCTCCAGGTGCTACTATGGGTGTATGTATACTATATGTAAAATGTTTTAAAATACTGCACTAAAATGAATAGCCTGGTACTCCAATTCTACGGAGCACTGTGTGTATCCATTAAAGATTAATGGCAATCATTTTACAAGTTGTTAAAAAAAAGTCTGAATTCAAGTCCCTGTGTCATGAGTAGTGTTTCCTGAAAATGTCATGCCATTTGGTTTTGTGGTTTTCTTTAAATCAGCATTAGTTAACTTGTTCTGCAAAACTGGAAACAGCCAGGCTGTTTCTGTCCCTCTGACTGAGCCTTGGAGAGTGACGATATCATATTGGACTAAGTTACTGCTGCAACAGCGCAAGTCCCTGCTTGACAGAAGAGCTAAAAGGCTACTAACCTCCTAATTAGAGCAGTCTGTAGAGTTAATTGTTTGCTGTCCAGGGTTTTTACTAATTCAGTCTCTGGTTTGTGTTCAGATGAATTAGCTGAAAATCTATCATTCTGTTCTTATAAAAAGCTGATCATTTGAGTTTCAGTGCTAAAGTGAAGTGGTATACATCTGAGAAATCAGCTTGTCTGTATCACAGCTGTGAGTTCTGTCCCATCAAAACTCTGTTGTTTTTTTTTCTAGCTATGTAACACTGGGTTGTATATTTAATAGATACAAAAATGTCTAATGTGTTTTTAATTCATACAGGTAGTTTGTCTTTGATGTAGCCTCAATAAATCAGTTCATGTAAGAACAATTGTTTTCCCCTCAGATTGAAAAACAGTTGCCTGCCACACTCTGCTATATCAGGCACATGTACTATATGAACTCACAAATTTCAGTTCTTTGATGGTTTCTGTGTGAAAATGCATCATGTGTATGTGTAACTAGAAACACTATATGGCATCCTGATGCCCCCATCTCCTGCCTACAGTTGAAGCAGCTGCACTTTGCTGCCTCCTGCCACCTGCCCCACAAGCAGCCTGTCTCCTGTCCCTCATTCGAGGTTGATGCACCCTGCTGGCCACTCTCTTCTTCCATACAGCTGGGACTGCTGCACCCTGTTAACCTCCATCTCCTGCATGAACAATCAGGGCCACTGCACCCTGCTGCCTCTGCCTGAACAGTTTTGGTTGCTGCACCCTGCTGCACTTTGCCCCCAAGTCAGAGCTGCTGCACCATGTTGCCCCTTGTTTCTGTCACCACAGTCAGGGCTGCTGTTCTCTGCTATGCCCTAGATTCCCATGTCCCCTGCCTCCACATTTGAGATTGCTGCACCATGCTGCCCATGCCACCAGAGGTCGGGCTTATATTGCACCCTGCTACCTACTTCAATTTTCCCAAATGGGCAGGGCTGCTGCATCATGCACATCCTGTCCCACAGTCAGGGCTGCTGTACCCTGTTGCCACCCCATGTTCTGCTCCACAATCAAGGTTTCTGCACCATGCTGTAGTCTATCTCCTGCCACCATAGCCAGAGCTGCTGCACCCTGTTCCTGTCTACACATTCAGGGCTGCTATACTCTGATGCCCCCATGTCCTGCCCCACAATCAAGGCTTCTGCGCCATGCTGTAGTCTGTCCCCTGTCACCATAGCCAGAGCTGCTGCACCCTGTTCCTGTCCACAGAGTCAGGGCTACTGTGCCCTGATGCACCCTACAGCCCCATGCCTCCACTGCCCCATGACTCCACAGTTAGCATTGTTGCACCATGCTGCCCCCTACCACATGAGTCAGATTGTTTGCTGCACTGCCCAAAAGAAAAAAAAAACCAGAAAATTACTTACATCTTGTGTTATGGGGTGAAGGACAGAATGCAGTACGGTGCAGGAGTCCCGACTGTTCAGCCAGGAAACAAGGGAGGCATTAGGGTACAGCAGCCCACACTGTGGGACAGAATGCAGCAGCCACACCTGGCTGAAAATAACAACTTTGGGGGCAGAGGACAGGGTGCATCAAATGCCATAACTCTTGTGGCAAGTGGCAGCAGGGTGCAGCAGCTCTAACTGTGGAGGCAAGGTACTCTAGGGCACAGCAGGCCACAGCAGCCCTGCCTAAGTAGGCAGGAGCAAGGTGCAGCAGCCCTGGCTGTGGCGGCAGGGGACTGTGGACAGGAATGTGCAGAAGCCTTGACTGTGGGGCAGGACACAGGGAGGCATCAGCATACAGCATCCCTGACAGTAGGATGGGGAGCGCATGGTACAGCAGCCCTGACTGTTCAGGCAGATGATGGGGGCAACAGGGTGCAGCAACCCCAACCATGTGCGAGAAGAGAGTGGTAGGAGGGTGCAGCAGCCTTGAATGTGGGGCAAGAGACAAGGGGCTTGTGGGGCAGGGGATGGAACAGAAGAGTGCAGCTGCCTCAACTATGGCACAGGAGACAGTGGGCATCAAGATGCTCTATACTGTTTCTAGTTATACATTATGTATTTTCACACAGAAACCATCAGTGAACTGAAATTTGTGAGTTCATATTGTACATGTGCCTGAAACAGCAGTGTGCTGTAGACACCTGTTTGTTAATCTGAGAGGAAAAGAACTGTTCTTACATGGGCCTATTTATTGATGCTACATCAAAGACAAACTACTTGCATGAATTAACAAACTTTAGATTTATTTTATATCCACTAAATAAACAACCCAGTGTTATAAAGCTAGAAAACAGGATACAGTGTTTTGATGGGATAAAACTCTCAGCTGTGATACAGACAAGCTGATTTTTCAAATGCATACCACATCAATTCAGCACTGAAACTCAAATGATCAGCTTTTTAGAAGAACAAAATTATAGATTTTCAGTTAATTCACCTGAACACATACAAGAGACTGAGTTAGTAAAAACCCTGGACAGCAAGCAATTAACTCTACAGACTGCTCTAATTATGAAGTTTACAGCTCTTCAGTCAAGCACGGACTTGCACTGCTGCAGCAGTAGCTTAGTCCAATATGATGTCATCATTCTCGAAGGCTCAGTCAGGACAGAAACAGCCTGACTGTTTCCAGTTAGTGCAGAACTAGTTAACAAATGTTGATTTAAAGAAAACCACAAAATCAAATGGCATGACATTTTCAGGAAACACTACTCATGACACAGGGACTTGAATTCAGGCTTTGTTTAACAATGTGTAAAATGGTTGCTATTGATCTTTAAGTGGTTGTGTGTGTGTGGGGGGGTAATGTTTTGAGCCTTTAGAAGAGAAACTGCTCAGTTTAACTCAACTGTAAGGTATATTAAAACAAAGGGTATAAAACCAGAAGTAACACAGGTGCCATTAAGACATGATCAGACCTAGAGATTCATCAAATCTACTGACCCAACTTCATGACATTCACATTCAAAATTAATTTATCTACTTTTATTGTGGAAAAAGTAGTATGTATTTCTTCTCTCCACCATAGGTCATGGTTCTGAGGAAAGGGAAAACCTCTTGGGTTACACTTTATTTTAAGTTTCTGTTATTATGTAATTGCAGGACAAGTCATTTGTAATTGCACAGAACAGAGGTAATTACACAGTGGTTGCATGTTTGTTACATGAAAGTACATCATAATTACCCTGCAGTTACGGTGTAATTATAGTATAGTTACAGAAATCAAAAGTAAAGTGTAGTCACCTCTGGGAATCAAAGGCCAGCAGACCCACCATTTCCTCCCAGGCATATTACTTCATTTCCCCAGTGTGACCAGAATGACACCCAGCAGCTCACCCATAGTGCTCAGACTTTCAGATCCTACTGTTATGGAGTTCAGCTGATGCTGAATATTTTGTTTACCTTCTCACAGTTGGTTGGTACACAGGTCTGCTTGTGACACCTGGTCTCCCCGTGGTCACATCTACAGTCAGTACAGGCATCTTTTTTCCACTGCTGATCGTGCTGAGGGAGACAAAAATGATAATGTTAACCTAGCTCTGTCCCAAGCAGAAACAAATTACACTGCACTGAACTTCCCTGATATAGCCAGAAGGGCCAAGGAAGGTCCACTGAAATTAGTGATGCAGGCTGCGATTTTCAAAAGGATCCATATTGGCTCAGCTTGCCCCTCACCAAAAAAAGTGTTATGATTACCTACAACATTAATTCTGCTACTGCCATCCATGCACACTGTGTCGGAGACAACTGAAGATACTTCCAAGGTCCACACATGCAAGCTGGAATGTGCGACAGTGAAGATCAATCGATGGATTCATGCTGCAGAACAGATGACTCATGACCTACCCTCCCACAAAGTATTGAAAGTAAGCCATGCAATAGTCAGTGTGGGGCTATTAATTGTAAGTTATTTTTGCAAGATGAAGGTAGAATAGGCAAAAAGTATATAGAAATACACTGTAGTTACTAATCTTTTCTTATCTAGTAGCTGTTACTTAAATGATGACACCTATCTGATTTTAGAATCAATTGCTCAACATTGCCAGCTCAGTATATGTTTTGCATTTACAATTTTTCCCCCTCCATAAGCCTTCTTATGCACTCTCTCAGAATTAGCACCACTAACCCTAGATGCTCTTCTGGTAATCTGTACCCCAGCAGGATACTACTGTCACAGGATACCTGCCCTCTGATGGTTCCATAGTGAGAGGGGGGGTGCTGAAGGACCAGGAGGGACACGGCAATACAGAAAAATAGATTTTGTCAGCAGAAAAGGACCTTTAGATCCGTCCAGTCTGACCCTTGTCCCTGTCTAGTCCATCACCAGTGACCTTAGTTGGTCATAGGTGTCACTCCCGCCCCCCATTCCTCTACCTAATATGTCCCTGTGCCTATCCCATGCATGCTTAAAGCTGCCCATAGTCTCTGTCCCCAATACCTCCTCTGGCAGGCTGTTCCAGTCATCTACCTCCCTTTCAAGATGTATTTCCGCACATCTCTCCTAAATTTTCTCCCTCTTAGCTTCATTGCTTGCCCCCTCATTCTTGTGCCTTCCTTTCTGTGACACAGAACTTGCACTTGCACCTTTTCACTCTTGTGAGGTACTTAGAAGTTTCAATCATGTCTCTCTCGTTCTCCTCTCTTCCAGGGAGTACATGTTGAGTTCCTGCAGTCTTTCCTCGTATGGCTTCTCATGCAACCCCTCACCATTTTGGTTGCCCTCCTCTACACCACCTCCACCTTTTCAATGTCCTTGCAGAGGTGCGGCCTCCAGAACTAGGCACAGTACTCCAGGTGAGGCCTCACCAGTGAGTGTTACAATGGCAGCAGCCCCCCTCCCCTGTTAGAAATCCCTTTCCCAATGCACCTCAGCATCTTGCTAGCCTTGGCCACTGCTTTGTCACACTTGCTAGACTTGGCCACTGCTTTGTCACACTTGCTAGCCTTGGCCACTGCTTTGTCACACTGCCCAGTTACCTTTAGGTCATCAATATGATGATCCCTTGGTCCCTTTCTTGCTTGGTGACTGTTAGCTTCACTCCCCGCATCTTATACACAGCCCCTGGGTTCTGCAGCCCTAGGTGCATAACTTTGTACTTTGTAGCATTTAAATCCACCCCTAAACCATTCCTCTAGTTTCCTTAGATCCCTTTGCATTCTCTTCACCCCTTCCTAAGTGCCAACCCTGTTGCATTTTTGTGTATCATTTGCAAAGAGACACACCTTACCCGCAAGCTGCTTCACAATGTCACTTATGAAGACATTGAAGAGCACTGGTCCCAGCACCAAACCCTGTGGCACCCCACTAGTCACTCTCCTAGCACATGAAAAGCTACTGTTTGGCATGACCCTTTGCCTCCTATCCTGTAACCAGTCTGATACCCAGCTTGTCACTTTCTTTCCCACCCCCAGACTGCACAGTTTGTTAACCAGCCTCCTGTGCAGCACAGTGTTGAAAGCCTTACTGAAGTCCAGATAGACCACATCCACTGCTCTCCCTTGATCCACCTCCTTGGTAACCCAGTCAAAAAAATATCTGAGATTAGTTTGACATGACATCCCCTCTGTAAAACCATGCTGCCAGTGGTCCTGCAGCCCCTTTGCCTCCAGGTGCTCCACGAGCCTCTCCTTCAGTAGTGATGAGAGATGGAAGGGGTTGTTGGAGCTGAGTGGTCACAATTCAAGTCAGAAATGGGATGTCTAGACAGCATGCTGCAACCTACATTAAAAAATTACATCCAGCCATTTAAAAAACGCTTATGCAATTGAAAATGATACACAGAAGTCCTCCATTTTATAGAAAACACCCATATCTTCTGCTAGATTTAGTGTCCCATTAAACAAACAAATAAAAAATACACACAGGTCATTCTTGCTCCAGTCCTACAAGGCATGTGACTTCTTCATCTTCTGATGACTGGGATGAGGCATAGGCATTGTAACCCTTGGATGTTGGGGCTGGGATTCAGGTGCTATAAGCTGGGTAATTATTTAATGATGCTGTGCCTCCACCTGGGAAAACCCTTTGAAATACCTGTCAGCACTGAGGATACTAACCCACGAAATGATATAGTTAACAGTGCCACACAGTCCCCTCCCACAATGCAATAACTCCGCAACCAAGCAACAATCAACAGTACACATGAATAACTTCCCACAAGGTATATAGTCTATTCAAGAAGGCAGGAACAACAATCTGGATAAGGAAAGGGTAAGGGTTATGTATTCAATAAACAATGTTATGCATCCCCACATTATGAGTGAATACCTTTACCAATATCCCTAAGAAGCTCCCTTAAATGTTCTTGGGTATCTAAGCAATTGAACAGTTGCAGGCCCGATTAAGGGTAAGAGAAGTGGGCCATTGGCAACTTCAGTTCAGCTTCTAGAAAGAACCCCAAAATTCTGTTCAGCTTCACAGATTTGGCTGAATTACTTCAGCTCCCAATGCAGTAACTGGTATGAGGTAAAGCAGACTACAAACAGGGTTACAAAGGCCTTGAGGTCAGCAATGAATATTAATCACTGTAGCTTACTTGTGGCTAGAGATGGACGAAGTCCATAAAATTCACAGAGTGCAATTCATGGAGGCGGATTGACTGGGAAGTGTGGAATTAAACCCTCTTAAAACCTTTCTTGCTGTTTAGTGCGCCCCCCGCCGCGCTGATCGCCAGCCCCGATTAATAAAAAAATATATATCCCTGGTGTCTAGTGGTCCCCACCACCAGCCCGTTGCTGAGCTCAGATTAAAAAAATATATATATATGTTTGTAACTAACATCCCTTGTGTCTATAGGTCCCCCTCCCTGCTGATCACTGGCCCCAGTTTAAAAAAAATATATGTATCAATAAAATCCCTGCTGTGTAGTGGTCCTTCCCCCCCCACCCCACCGATCGCCGGCATCAGTTTAAAAAAGATATATATGTTATTAATCGTTAATAAAATCCCTGATGTCTGGTGAATCCCCACCCAGTCAGGCAGTGCCTCACCATCCGAATTCACCACCCCCACCCGGACCCCAAGCAGTCGACCTGCACAGCCCTTTACTCTCCACCACAACTGGCTGCCCGACTGGCCTGGCTAGAATAAATGAGCACGTGCTTGTACAAGTACACCCTCATTCATTCACCACGTGGCCACAATCTAGCTCACTCATTGAGCTTTCTTTGGGGGTGCAGACAAGGGTGGAGGGCAGTTCTGATCTCAGCAGGGAGTGGGATGGGGGAACGGTGCCGTGGACTCCAACCCCACCCCACCCCCACCAGGGCTGGAACAGCCCTCCACTCTTGTCTGTGCCCCCCAAAAAAGCTCAATGAATGAGTTGGATCTTCATGAATTAATGAGTGTGTGATTGTACAAGCATGTGCTCATTTATTCCAGCCAGGTCAGTCGGGCAGCCAGCCATGGTGGGAAGTGGAGGTCTGTACTGGTCGTCCACTTGGGGTCCAGGTGGGGGATGGAGGAGAGGGGTGGTGAATTTGATGGATTTGATGGAGGGGCACTCCCTAACTGGGTGTGGGGGTCCACTAGACACCAGGGATTTTATACATATATATATATATATATTTTTTTTTTTAAAACTGATGCCGGCGGGGGGACCACTAGACATCAAGAATTTTATTAATACATTTTTTTTTAAACTGGGGCCAGTGATTGGTGGGAGAGACCACTAGACACCAGAGATTTTAGTTATATGTATGTATGTATATACATATATATATATATATATATATTTAAACTGGGGCCGGTGATCGGCAGGACAGGGGACCACTAGACACCAGGCATAGATTAAGGATGGTGTTGGGGGATTCCCCATTTGTAACCTCTACTTACTTTGGTTTTTTAAGTGTAATTTGCACTTAACCCCAAAAGCAAGATGAAGTCACAAATGATGAATTCCCATTAATTTAGGACAATTTTGCAAACTGCTCTGCAGAGGCGAATTCGGTGACTTTGCCACATATTCGCCTGCAGAGTAAAACTTCGCTGCATCTCTACTTGTGGCAGGTGCTGTTGACTTGCACCTGCTATGCATTTCTGTTAGAGCAGGAGCCAGGTGCATTTATCTACGTGTCTGAGTCAGAAAGATTTGATGACTGTTTCCCATGTAAAAAAGTGTGTAGAATTCAGATTTACAACTCTTATTCATCCATAGTTGTACGTTTTCTTGGAAAATGCACTTTCTTAAGAGTAACTAAAAGTTTTACATTTATGTAATAGACTCGGTTTACTTATTTATTTAATTTATCTAATTTATTTAATAAACTATGTTCACTTAGTTATTGATGTAATTTATATAATGCTTCAGATATGGCTAGCAAGACTTTTCACAAACCGCAGAGGCAATGCATCCTACACACTGATCCAAGAGTTAGCACTGACCATGGAGACCCACTACCTTTTGATGATGCTCACTGGGGGAAAGTAATCGATGCAAAGGAAGAGCATTCTAGTCAAACACTGTCAAAGTACAACATGGTGTGTCTTGAATTGCCTGAATGTTACTCCAGCAGCCATGGGTATCACTATATCTGCTACAAGAACTTCACTGCATATAAGAGTTCCGGTAAACTTGCTGCTGATGAAACATTAAAAAAATACATTGTAAAGAGTTATCCAGCAAAATTGCTTCACTCTGAAGTTCATAGTGCTCGATCTGAATCTACAGCATCTACATCAGGCATATTCCCAAATGAATGTTTATTTTGCAAATCATACAAGAAAAGGAATCCTAAGGGGTCAAATGAGACTTCTGAATATCCTGCAACATGTGTAACTTATGGGGCAGCAGACAGCATAAAAAACGCAGCAAAAGAAATGGATGATTGACAAATGGATATGATGGTAGGCCGTATTGATCTTATAGCCAAAGAACTGTAAGTACCACAACAGCTGTACGAACAAGTATGTAAAAAGGCAGAACAAATAAAGGGCACAGGTACAAAATGTGAGTACAGTCAGTTGAGGGACAGTCGACAGGTTGCATTTTCCAGACTTGTTAAGTATGTGCAGTGCATCACTGTTAATGGAATGCAAGAAGAATCATTGCTATCTCTACACAAAAGGCACATGGGCATTGTAAACCTGCCACCCGTTCTTTCTTCTTTGACACAGAACATCAACGCAAGGAGGAGGTGGAACATTCTGCGGTCAGCTCGAAGTAAAACTGTTGGAAGTCTTATGGAAAGATTTGGTCTTGTCAGCCATGAAGAAGCCAGCCAAGAGCTGAAGAGTTTTAGAGTTAAATGAGATTTGAAGGATCTAAACAAGCTGTCGAACACAATAGACTCCTCCATGAATCCATTCTGGGATGCATTTGAGGACAGCAATCTTTATTCAATAGGTAGTGGAAAAGCAGTATCACAAGAGGTAGCAAACAAAGTGTTACAGGTTACTGAGATAGGTACTCAGATGTATCATGTATTTAGAGACAAATGCATTACCAAAGGCAGTAGGTTTGAGGAACCCATCAAAAGATACAAGTTGAAAAACTTCGCACATGATGCAGTGAAGGTGAAGATTAAGAACAAGGACAAGAACATTTTTGAGTTGAAAGGAACTTGAGACCTCTTTGGATACTTGCTATATCTATCTGCGACTTCAACAGCTGAACTTATGATGGTGTTTGCCTACCTGCTAACCCCGCTAACCCAGGTACCCCTCTCCTTAGAAAATGTTGATGGATCAATGAACACAACAATGAAGTTAACACTGCTGAAGAAACTTGAGACCAGAGTCCAAAGTAGCCACCCCGATGCTGTAAATGCCACTATGGTTGATGCCATGTTTTTTTTTTTCCACTTGCCAGCTCCCACGGCTTTCAGAAGAGGCCTTGTACCACCTCCTCCTACTCCATCCACCAGGACAATCCCCCAAGGTGTCCTATCCCCCTTAGCATCATTTCTGCCTGTAAGGCCGGGGTTTATACATTTTTTCCCCAATTTTCTCCCCTTAGTTTTCTCCAGCCCCCTTAGGACACCAGCACCTTTACGACTTACGTCCAGAGAGGTGACGTGCTAGTGCACGTCATCTTCTCATGAGCTGTATGACGTCCCCCCTCCCCGACTCCGGCATATCGCAGCTGCTGATCCCTTCGAGGCCCGGTGCTTCCACTGGCTGTCTCTACAGGAGTGTCAGATGCTTCCACATCCCCGGTAACCACCCCTGAGGGAGGAGCGCATCCACTGGGATGCCTGATCCTCCCTCCCTCCCCCTGCTGACCCCCGAGCAACCCGAGTCCATTCCCGAACCCGGGTCGCCGGCATAGCGCGAGGTGTGGCATCCAGTGCCTCAACCCTCAGCGCCACTGGGCCAGCTGATGATGCCATGTTCTTGATCAGAATTCTTACAAACCTGTCACCAACATTTCACGGAGTAGCAAAAACCATCCTGTCTCTTGTTTGCTGTACTTCTGCAAATGAAGTCCGCCTTGTCAGTGACTGCTACAAGTCACTATCAATCAAAGGCCTTGAACAAGAGAAGAGAGGAAAGCATAGCATCACTCTACTCTCCTATCTCATAACTAGTCCTGACCAAAGCCGACCAAGAGACTTTGCTGGATCCCAGTCTTCATCTTCATTCGAGACGGCTCTCCTAGATTTTCTAGCTACAGTATGGAATTCTGATGTGTACTGTGAATTTCTAGGTGATAACAAGCTCATGTATGCAGTAGGAAAAACTTGCTACTCATATAAAGTGGAAGCTGGACATATGCTCAGACTAGAGTTCAAAGCCCTAAAAAGCAAACACATAGAAGCAGACACAAGAATCATGCAACACATACACTACATTTTCAGTCAAAATGAAGGTGAAGATGAGCATGTAGTGGTCAGGGCAGATGATACTAATATTCTGGTCATTCTGCTGTATCATTCAAGTCTAAACGATAATCTCAAACTGCACATGGACATTGGCAATTCAGGGAATAACACAAGAAGATTCATAGATGTATCCCGCTTGTCAGCAGAGATAGGCAGAACTGTGTGTGCAGCTTAATAATAATAATAATCATCTTTATTTGGTTAAGCACCTTTCAAAGTTGCCAAAGCGTTTTACAAAAGATGGCTATAACAATAACATAAAACAACAATTTAAAAGATAATCAATAAAATCAGTTACCAGGTCTCCATGCACTGACAGAGTGCAACTATTCACCAGCATTCAAAGGCAAGGGGAAGGTGTGACCTCTAACAATTGTGGAAAAGAATACAGAGTACACACAGGCATTTGGAAAACTGGGATGTCCACACTTGTCTAAAGAAACTGATGATACAATTGAGAGCTTTGTGAGTACCTAGTATGGACAGAAAGTAAAGAGTGTCAACATAGCCTGCTACAGTATGTTCAATGTCAAGTATCGACCAAGCGACAAAGACGCACCCTTAGAAAAGATCAAAGAAGCAGATGCAAGCTCGCTGCCACCATGCAAATCAACTGATACAACACATCTGCCATGCAAATTACATTTCATTGTTATGGGAAAATGCAGACAAACCAGAAATGACACTACTGAAGCCAGAGGACAATGGCTGGACCTATGAGGATGGCAAATACAAGCCAACGTGGTTCACATGTGAAGTTGTACCACCAGCCTTACGTGAACAATTGAATGAACACGACAACAAATGAAGAAGACGACAGTGACTGATGTCGATATTGATGAGGCAGATTTGCTTAATATGTCAGACAATGAAGACAGTGAACAAGAATACTGATTGTTGTACTTAGGTTCATAAAACATCACAAAAAGGTGATTGTTTCAAGTTAAATATAGAATTAAATAAATAATAATGTTAATATTAAGCCTTTGATACAGGTGTTGCTGTTTGTTACAATGTCTGTAGTATTTCAACAAAAGCTTATAGAATTGAAATTAAAGAAGGAACCATTAATTAAAATACATACAATTTTCACCGACAGTTCGTTTTTTCATTGACGAAGTGCATTTTCCAAGAAAACGTTCAGTTTTGAGTGAATAAAAGTTGCAAATCTGGATTCTACACTCTTTTTTACATAAGAAAGTCATCAAATCTTTCAGACCTAGACACATAGATAAATGGACCTGGCTCCTGGACTATGTTTGTGGTGTTGTGACAAGGCTGCAAAACCTACTAAGACTGCCACGGCCCAGTGCTGAACTATAGTAATTGCTAACTTGAAGCCGCATACCCCTCTTTAGTATGTGCTTTACTTCCATACCAATTACTTTATTCTCTCTGGAGTCTGGCCCTATTTATTTTTAAATTGCATAATAATATCCCCACCCCTCCAAAAAAGAAGTTATACATTCAAAACATAAAAATAAATAAAATAAATAAATACGTAACATATAGGGTATTATATTTCTTGTGATGGGACTTCTTCAACTGAAACTGACTCTTACTCCATTTACATGCAGGATTAGGAGAATTGATTACCGTGTAATCAGTTACTTTGTAATAGGTTCTAACTTTGCATGTAAACAGTACTATCGATGACACTGGGATCAACCTCAGGATCAATTCAAGTGCACGCAACAAGTGCACCGTTAACCTGGACATTGGTTCTCAAAATCCATTTAGATGTGATCGGAACTGGAACTGATCTAACTCACATGCTCAATTAACATGTACCCCATTTACATGCACGGTAAAATCAATTAACAGTAATCAATTACATTGTAATTGAATATTACCCTGCATGTAAATCAATTATTTTCTAGGTGCATCAATTGCTGTCCTTCATGTAAAGGTGAAAAGAGTTAATCGATCGCCTGGAATCAAAGACAAGCTAAGATCACCAGCTCATGTAAACCTAGTATCTGTATGCACTGTATTCTGAGTGGTGCATCTGATATTAAGCTTGCTGGTGATGACAATTTGAGAGTTTTGTACAGTACCATTAGGAGGAGGAGTTGGGTTGCTACTGCTGGGAGTGGTGAGCTGAACTGTGGTACCAGTACCAGTGCCAGTGGTAAGGGTCTGAGGAGAACTGCAACCAGGAGACGTAGGAGTGGGACTAGTAGCAAATACCACTGGTTGGATATGTGAATAATCAAACTAATAGTTAAAGTTTAGCACTGTCAAGTTGACATTGACAAAGGCTTATTAACACACGTTTATATCTAGGATCTGGTAGTGTTGCCATGCCAAGTTGCACATACAATATAATGCTATCAAATCAATCTGAAAACTGTGTAGAAACATCTCTGCTACTTCTTTAATGAGCACTGTATCCTGCTGTTCCTGCTGCTGTGATGAATCAGATGCACTTGTGGTGTTAGCTGTGCAGTGTGCAGGGAAGAAAGTGACGTCACCCACATGACCCAGTGACACATGAAGAGAAAATAGGATTCATGATAGAGGGAGGAGTAGGATGATGAAGATGATGTGTTGTTTCCAGAACCATTTGTTTTCTATTTTTTTTAAAGTAATTGTTATTTTTAATTATTATTCATAGATTGACTTTATTTATACACCCAGAAAATGTAATTTGTGATGTAGGGAGGATGGTGCATTGAATTTGTTGTTTTCTGAACTAGTCAACTTTTGCAGTTTTTTAACTGGGTACTTTTTTACATTGGAGAAGCTGGTTATAATTCACCATTAAAGCCTGTGGGTTATAACAGTGAACATGCGCTAGCTTCTCCACTGCACAGCTTGTGCTCCCTCAGCCATATGGCAATCTCCAAAAGTGGCATGAATGAATAATCTAATAGAAACAGCTCTTAAGTACTGTGTCAGTGTCTTTAATTTCAGTCTAAAATCACCACAAAAAGTCACTATATCAGTCACCTGCTATCCAAAACACCATCTCTCTCTTACTTCACCATAGGAACTGTGGTGACCACTGAACTAGTCTCTCCTAATTTACATATCTCCATGGCAACGTCAGGCCAGAGCTGAAATGAACTTCAAATATTCTACCTAATTACTAGTGTTGCGATGTTTTCAGACACTAAATATTGTAGTTACTAATACTACCTACTTCAATTTCACTTCAGTGTGCCATTGTTTTAACTGCAGTATATTGCTGTTCTCCAACTGCTGCTGTTTTCATGCTGTTTCAATATGCAGGTCAGATGAGTAGGGAGCAAAAACAGTCCCCATCAACTACATAAAACAACTCATGGAGAGGAGTGCCTAACTTGAATTTATACACACCCTTGTTGTGGGATGCTTTCACAAACGACTCAGGCTTGGTTTGGGATGCTTTGATAAACCCCTCAGGTGTGCATAAAATTCTTATTGTGCACATTCTAAACCATTGTGTGCATTTCAAAGTGGTGTTGTGCGCATTCCAAACAGTAGTTCTGCATAGTTCAAAGGTCATGCAAGTTTAAATTTCTCATTTATTCCACACCTAGTTACTTATTAACCACCCAGTGCCCAAAGTTGTACCTTTTAACTTTCAAAAGTCTGTAAAGATCATTGAACAGAACAAAGAAATGGCAAGATTTTTTGTTTTCACTTTGGTGGGTGTCTGTCACCCTGGTGTAAAAAACCATATACTATATAAAATAGAATATGGGCAATCACACAACTCGGCATGTGTTTCCATCTCGGGCTGAGATGACAGCATGGACCTCTCGAACTTCACTCCTGAGGTTCATCTGCTGTCATCTCAACCCCTCAATGGAAACACAGCCTTGTTGTGTATGGTTGCCCATACATTATTCGCTATGTTAAGCACTCCTCCCTATGCATTAGTCTATATACTATACAATTATTATGTCATTATTCTTAAATTGTATTATTCATATGCAGAGAAAACATGATTCCTGATGGAGGAAGGAGGAGAATGATGATGAAGATGAGGTTGTGTTGTTTTCAGAATCATTTGACTTCCGTAGTTTTTATTTTAATGTAATTATTATTAGTTAGCATTATTCTTAAATTTGGCTTTATTTATATGCTGGGAAAACATGATTCATGATGGAGGGAGAACAATAAGGATAAAGAGAATGTGTTGTTTTCAGAACCAGTCAACTTCTATGTTTTTAATTTTATTGGGATGACTATTAGTTATTGTTCTTAAATGTTGCTTTATTTATGTGCCCAGAAAACATGATTTGTGAGGAGGGAGGAGAAGAATGATGAAGAGAATGGGTTGTTTTAAGAATCAGTCAGCTTCTCTGTTTTTTATTTTAATGTAATTATTATTAGTTATTATGATTACTAAATTTTACTTTGGTCAGTTGCAGTTTTGAAATTTAGTAGCCCAAAAATATATGAGTACCTTTGGACTGCAGGGCTAGTACCAGAGTTAACCCAGTTGATTCAGTAAACAAAAATAGGAGGAACGTTATGTAAATGTAAAACCTAGTCCTCAAGGTTCTCTGTGCTTTACCTTTGGCTGTGCCTGAGTGTGTTCTAAGTCCTATTCTCTCTTCTTACTCTTATTTTTTTATTTATTTACATTTGATACTCCTGACTTCTGAGCCACCTTTTTTGAGCACTCAGCCACCTCCCAACCCCACTGCACAATGAGCTATTCTCCAATGATTTACTGCTGACAATGGGGCCCATCAGGGTTCCTCAAACCCTTTAGGGTTAAGAATGCAATGCTCTTCCATGGGACTTATACAACAGTAGGGAGTACATGAGTACCACTGCATCATATGCAGGCCAGGGTGCTTTCCAGTGATATCTGATTCTCCCCCTGGGATGTCAGCATCTCGTGCTCCAGGAGCATGCTCAGTGGGCATGCATGAAGCCAGATGATGCCCCCATCCCTAGCCCATTTAATTTATAGCAGTACCACCTGTAGTACCCCAGAAGGTGCTCGTGAGGTGGAATCAGATACACTCCCACCCCAGAGGGAAGCATCCTCTGGGGGGATGCTCCAGCCATCTCCACCACTAGTCCGCCAGCTTCCTGGCTTGTTTCTGAACCTGGGCCCTCAGTGTCATGGGAGATAATACCTGCTCTCTTCTTTATTGAATATTTCAAATAAAATAAACACAATACATTATATACATTGGCAGGTTGGTTTCTATTCATCTTAACAATAAAAATCCATGTCTCTCTATAAGATATGCAGTTCCCTGTATCAATGAACCAATCAAACTTTATTTAACCAGGCAATTACATCACTTAGCAAGCTCATTTGCAAGATGGTCCTGGACACAAAGGACAAATGTAGGTTCAGTAATACATAAAGGACAAATACAGGTACAGTAATACAGTGGAACAAGGATCAGCATACAGAAAGCAGTGATCAATGTATGCAACAGGCCCCCAAAACAGGGTTTAATTAAACAAAAAGGCATGTATGAAAACATATGTAAGACAGGAGGAAACTGTGGTAAAACAGCAATCAATGTACACAATAGGCCCCCAAAACAGGGTTTAATTAAGCAAGAAGGCATGTATAAAAACATATGAAAGACAGGAGGAACTGTGGTAAGGAGTAGTAGTAGAGAGGTGATCTAAAAAGATTCCCAGGTAGGGGGACAGCATAGATGCGAAGGGTTTGCCACAAAGGGGGAGGATGGCTGGGTAAAAATTGGGGAGGGGGGTTGAAACCTGTAAGGAAATTAAAGTGGCAGGACTGACTAACAGGGGACCCAGGGGGAGGAGTGGCAACAGAGACAGAGACAGAGATAGAAAACAGTATGGGAGGAGGATGGGGAGGAAAGAACAGTAAATGCAGCAGGGGTACAGACAGTCAAGGGAGGAGTAAGGAGGGTAGGGGTAAGTGCTAAAGGTTCTGGGAGATAAGCAGGCCGAAATAGGAGGGATCACCTAAAGCAGTCGTACGCGGACTTCAGCCATCAGTAAAGCAGCTGCCTAAAAGAATAAGGCCCTGGCAGGGAGGGAAGGGGAGCTTAAGGGCCTTTTGCATATTGTTCCAGAGAGAAGGTAGAGAGGAGCTAATAGCAGCAGTGCCGTATCGCGTTTTTGTTCGAGGTATCTTGAGGTAGATGAAGGATGAGTTCCGCAGGCCATACATACCCTTGATCCACTCAAACAGGTTACTGATATAGGCAGGAGCTTGTCAGAGAGAGAGCCCAGAACAGCCACAAGAGGGCACTGATTTGCCTTCTCACAGTAAGGGATGGCCAGTCAAGCGCCTGGTACAGCACGCAGTGATGGGTGCAAAGAGGCATGTCCAATATAAATCTCAGGGCACAGTGATAGAGGGTATCGAGCTTATTTAACACTTTTTGGGGCAGTGACTATAAAGAAAGTCAGCGTAATCGAGCATTGCTAAAAAAGTTGTTTGGACCAGCCACTTCCTGGCATCAAGAATGAGTAAGTGTTTTATGCGATAAAAGATGCCAAGGCGCTGTCTTGACTTTTTTGTTAGCTCGCTCAGATAAACCATGAAACTAAGATGATCATCCAGCCAGACACCCAGATACTTGAACTTGACCGCTATTTCCAGAGGTTAACCAAGAAGGGTGGTAATCTGGAAGTTTGCTGTGGTCACTGGGGGTATGGGAGGCATGTGGGGAAATGATCATGGCTTTAGTCTTTTTGGCATTGAGCAAAAGCTTGCGGTTCAGCAAGTTATGTTGGAGGGTGACAAAATCGTGCTGAAGCTACTGTAGGCATGCTCAAGGGATGGGTTGATTGTGTAGAGGACTGTGTCATCCGCGAAGAGGTGAATATTTCCCAAGAGTGTGCAAGAGTCTATGCGATTTATGCAAAGTGCGAAGGGACTAGGGCCCAGAATTGAGCCTTGCTGGACACCTCAGGGCAGGGACTTGAGTGGGGACAACTCCCCATGTGCCTCAACTTGCTGCCAGCGGTTTGTGTGATAGCAATGGAACCATTTTAAGACAGCAGTGGTTAAGCCAATCCTATTAAGAATGTCGAGCAGAATGGAATGATCAACCATATCAAAGGCCTTGCTACGGTCAAGGAAAAGGGCGAAGATGTGCTGTTTACTATCCAAGGCATTTTGCCAATCGTTAGTCACTTTGGTGAGGGCCGACACCGTGCTATGCTTGGGACTAAACCTGGATTGGGCTGGATTTAAGATGTTTTTATAGGCCAGGTACTCCCTCAATTGTGAATTGATGATTATTTCTAGGAGCTTAGATAGTATTGGAAGAAAAGAGATAGGTCAGTAATTGTTCAAGTCGGTAGGGTCTCCAGACTTGAAAAGAGGGATGATATGCGCAGTTTTCCAGATCAGTGGTAATTCCCCATGGGTCAGCGAGCTGTTAAATAGATGGATGATAGGCGCTGTCAAAAAATAGCAGCCTGCTTTTAGAAAGAATGGTTCTAGGGAGTCGGCACCTGCACTCTTTTTAATGTCCAGAGAAAGAAGAAGGTCCTCCACCTGTTTGAAGGTTACTGGCTAAAAGCTAAAGGAAGGATTGTCCACACTGAGGACAGTATTGTGGCTAATACCTACACTGGCAGCACCATGGGAACTCAACTTGCTAACTGGCGAGGCATCAAACGTGAGGCCTGCTGTGGCAAAGTGATTATTTAACTGGTTGAGCACATTCAATCTGTCAGTGTAGGAGGTGTTGCCCACCAAACTTTTGGCAGGCAGTGGTCAGGCTGGAATATGTCCTTTGACCTCTCTCACAATTTGCCAAAATTTGGCAGAGCAGTTTTTATTATTCTCGAGGGCAGACTTAAAGAAATGTGATTTCTCAGCCCCAGTGGGTTTGGTGCAGGAGTTCCTGGCTACCCAAAAGAAGAGCCGGTCAGAGACCGCCTGCATCTTCCTTGTCCTTTTCCAAAGTGCATCCCTGTCCCAGACAGCCTTCTTTATGGTCAGAGTAAACCAATCAGGCACCTGTTTCCTTGATTTCACTTTTCTTAACAGTGCATGTATATCAATTATCCTCAGTAACAGATCCTGGAAAATACTGTAGGTTTCGGATACCGAGGGTGCGAGATAGAAGTTCTCCCACTTAATACTCCCAAGGTCTGCCAGAAAGGCAGAGAGGCAGAAGTGTTTTATGCTATATTTTAGCTTAAAGGTGGAGGTAGATGATTGGTGGGGGAGGACCTGATGCAGGCAATGGCGCAGTGGCCACTTAAATCACTATGGAAGACCCCAGCATGGGAGATACTGTGCGGCTTGTTAACAAGCATAAGATCCAGTAAGGAACTTCAATCAGGGTTTTTTTTTTAATGGATTTGGTATTCTCGGGGGTGATCTGCGTTAGCCCATGCTCATCATAGCCTTAAGCTTGTTGACGCAAGCATTGTTCCAGTTAAGGTTAAAATCCCCCATAATTACACATTCAAGATTCACTTTTTCCAAGAGGAAGTGGATGTGTAGTAATATGCCAAGGCTAGCAGAAGGTGGCCTGTAGCAAGCAGCTACTAGAAGAGCTACTCCCAGTGCTAAGGTTAGCTTTAGTGCAAGACAGTCAAATTCCCTGGTATCGATGTGCGAACAATATTGGAGGTAAGGAATTTGTTTTTGATGTAGATGGCAACACCACCACCTCTGGTAGACCTATCACACCTGAACAGGTTGTATCCAAGGATGTTAAGCATTTTATCAGGTATGTGGTTCGTGAACCAGGTTTCTGACAACATTGCTACGTGCGGAGTCACATGATGCACCCAGGCTTGGACCAAGTCAAATATTTTAGCTAAGCTACACACATTCATATGCAGAAAGCTCAGGTCCTTTAACTGCGGGAGATCTGCTGGGGCAGCTAGAGTACGAGGGGGATCAGGGTTTAATTCCACACTCCCAGAGCAGAGCAAAGGCAGGATTAATAATTTCCTGAGGCATCTTACCAGAATTCTCAGGAAGGATTTGGTAGGACGCTTAGCACGAGCACCACCTTGGGCTGCATGATAAGGGGCAGCGAGGCCCCGAGAAAGGATCAATGCAAATATAGCTACCCTGGCTGCGTAGATAAGGGGTGACCAGATGAGGACTAGGGGCCAGTGTAAGAGATGATGCCTTATGAATAAGTGAGGGTCAGTGCTTCTAGTGGGGGTTAACAGCAATGCAGACACTGGCAGACTTAGTGCATGGGGCTTAGGAGAGTTCCGGCAGGAAAAATCAGCTTTACTGTATCTGGCTTTAGTGGGAGGAGAAGGATGCAGCCATAGGTGAGAAAAGAGGCTAAGGGAGCCATCTGTGGACTGTGGACAGAGGAGGAAGGGATGGTCTTTATAGGCACTCTGTGTTAAGAGACCATATGCCTTTAAATGGGTAAGGTAGCCTGCAGCAGGCCAATAACCCAGGAGGAGGAGTAGCTAGTTCCCTACGGAGAGTATTTAATTAAGGAGGGGTTGGGGGGGCAAAAAATCAGCAGTACAATAAACAAGGCGCTTAGCTCAGAACATGCAAAGCTGGCTAGATCTCTGTTAGAAGCTTTAGGACTGGCAGCAAGTAAAGGTTTTACAGGGTAATTTTAAATCAGACGCAGCCATCCAATGGTGCAGAGCTAGTTTACTGGAGCAGTCAATCAAGTCCATCGCTCATCTATGGAGGACCAATGAGAACAACGGCTTTCAAGCCGTGAAGCTCAAGAAGCATACCTGGCTACCTGGCGAAATCCTTTTGTGCCTGATATCCTGGGTGGGCGGTCAGCCGTAGGAGGGGTCCTGAGGTAGTGAAGTTGCGGTCGGCTAATCATACTATCTTGGGTGGGCGGCAGCTGTAGGGGAGAACCCAGGAGATTTGCTGCTGCAGCTGGAGGTAACAGCAGTCTGGACCTGGTGAAATCCTCTTGTGCCTGATGTCCTGGGTGGGCGGTCAGCCATAGGAGGGGTCCCAGAGCGCTTAAGCTGTGGTCGGCTATCCAGATATCCTGGGCAGGCAGGCAGCCATTGGAGGGATCCCCAAGGTAGTGAAGCTGTAGTCAGCTGGTCACGCTATCCTGGGCGGGCAGCAGCCATAGGGGAGGACCCAGGAGATTTGCTGCTGCAGCTGGAGGTAACTGCAGGCTGGACCAGGCTGCATATTCACATACTTCATACTACTTTTGTGCCCATAAATTATTCTTTATTATAAATCAGTAACTTATTTACTTATAATTAATTCAGTATTTGTCAGTCTCAGAGTACTCTGAAGCACAAGTCTCACATTAATTAAACTGCAATACACCAGTTACATCTAGTTTGGTGATGCAGTGCCAAAGAAAATGGTTATTTTTTATTTTAATTTCTAAATGAAAGAAGAATAAAATTAAACTCTTGTGTCACACAGATATTATTCCTTAGTAAACCATACCAATCATATTCATGAAAGATTCTGAAATGTTAATTACCACAATTGTTTTTTTTTGTTAAAGATTCTAAATACGCATATTAAAATATCAAGACTGACACAACACAGGGCTCTGTTCTTGCTAAACACACTTAGAACAATGAATGTTACCTTATATTCTATCCCAGCTAATAAACAAGGGCCTGGCACACATTCTGGACAGCATTTTCCCGGGAGAACAGCAACATTTTCATCCTAAAAAAAAAAAAAAAATGCCTTCATAGTTACAGCGTGGCATTATTGAAATGCTGATGTAGGTGGTGATCTCAGCCACTACCTAGCTCTGTCACCTGTCCCAAAAAAACAACAGAGATCCTGTTCAGAACAATATGCGACTTGAGGCTCTGTTCAGTTGTTTTACCATATGTATATTTACATATGAATTGACCTCACATAGAAGGCAAAATTGCAGACATTATTTACTGCCAAATTGGATGAGAAATGTGTTTTGTGACCAGCATCCAGCACAGAATCCATCTGTGTGGCCCGAACTGGATACAAAATTAGGTTACACAGTGGCAAATACGGATTACAATTGTAAACCCCACAGATAGGTTCGGAAAGGGAACATTGTTTAACCAGGAGTAGCACACTAAGCCGAAGCTTGTTTTCAGATACAATCTGGGAGCAAAAGGATGCTAAGTGTCTTGCTCAGGATCACACAGTGTGCACTTAGGCGGCTATGGGATTCAAACCCAGGTCTCCCAATCTGCAGCTCAGAGCCTTAACCCACTGCACTATACTGCCTCACTAGGGTGACCTCACTAATAAGTCCAGCCTTTTTCCCTCCTTCAGGTGCCTATTTTTTGCATCAAAAATGAGGCTTACACATAAGTGTGTACAGTATATGTTCTGTTTCTCTTCGATTATTCCCCAAACAAGCTCGGCATCCTCCTTGCATCACCTCAAGCCTTTATCCCCCCACTACAGTAGCCCTCAGGGGTCCACTTTTCTGCACTCTCTCAGTCCCAGCTTCACTGAACCCCACAACCTGTACCCCATGGGTGGAACACTGGGAGAAACAAACTCCCCATTGACAACTTTTCATTTGGCTAGTGGAGCTAGGTAGAAGGAGCCAGTAAGCAGGGCCAAGAGACTGGTGAGCTAGTCCCCATTTAACATGGGTGGGGAGGTGGTGACTTCTGCTCGGAACTGCCTGTCCGAATCTTCTTCCCTAAATACTCCCTTTATCTGTCTTTCAGGGGCGTGGCCTGTAGGAAGAGTCAGGAATGGCACCAACCGAGGACACTAGAGGGTGAGAGAGATGCTTCATTTTCATAACTCCCCTGCTGACTTTGCTCTGAGTGCGTGATGCCTCTGTGTCATGCATCAGTAGAATGCATCTGTACTGACATAAGACTTCCCACATGAGCCACCCAATCCTTCGCAGATGCCTCCCCTCCCACTGGATCACCACAGGGTAGCTGTACAACAGAAGGAGCTGCCCTTCCTCTCCAAAATATAAGGTATTTGAGGCAGACATTCATCCTATGGTATAGTAGATGTGGGTAAACCACATCTACCCTTAGTAATTGCAAATGGTATAGTTTTGCAACCCAGGGGCCCACAATATCAGCTTTTAATTTTTTTGTTCTTTTTTGTTTTGTTTTTTACATATATGTTCCTCTTGCCTCCGATGTGGAAGCTCCTTCTATCACAGCCAGTGCCTTCCTGAAGTCCCTGGGCTTCATGACTCCAGATGCACCCCCATGGTCCCTGGGACACCACACCACTGGTGCTTCATGGTGCCTCCTTAGATTTCCCCCTGACTGTGGGCCTTGGGAGGCACTGACCCCAAATCCCAATACAGTGTAAAGGCATCCAAGACCTTTCCAGGGGGTGGTGAAACAAGACCCAATATGGTCATTGTGGGTGAGACCAGACATCATCTGTCCAGTCAGTGAGTGTGTTACTAAGTTTCCATTCCCTCCCTTGAGAGTGCATGTCTCGGCGCTGACAGGTGGTAGCCTGCTTGTTGCCCCAGCATTCCAATGCTCTTTCCTCTTCAAATGTGTCCTGTGAATGTACTGCCACCTTTGCAGTCCCAGGCAGTGGTAGAGCAGCAAGAGATGCAACCCTCCCACAACAGAGGAAAGCATTCTGTGGTGTGCTCCATCCTTTTCCTGCTGACCCTCTTGTGTACCCAGGTTTGGGGCTGCCGGGATCATCAGCAGTAATGCTGCCACAGCACTAACACACTGGTGTCAGTTTTGTGCCCACACTTGCATCTGAAAATCCACTGCTGGAATAAATTGCAGTTTATGGGAGTAAAAAACTGTATCGTGTTGACCCTTCTCTTTTTTTTTCTTCACTGTTTCTGCTCCCATGGTGGAGACCACTACTGGACTACTCTGTCTCCAGGATCCACATACCCTTCCACAGTCTGCCATGGCTTACCTCCCCACACCACCATGGGGGAGTTCCCTACATGGGTAGTGGGTGTCAACTTGTCCCACACTTCTTCCTTTTGCCCCATACTGTATACTGTAGTGTGAGGGAGCCATCAGCATTACACGGTCACTCTCAGTGCTAGCGGGCATACTCCTATCTATCCTTCTACCCTGTCCACATGATGCATTAGTGTGCTCAGGTTCTATGGCTTCCTTGAGGAGGAAGAGTAGTGTCCCAGCTATCCTTCCTGAGATGCGGTCTCCAGAATTAACACTCGATACACTGATAATGCCACCTCTCTCCTTCTGCTGGTCATTCCCTTCTCTATTCACCCCAGCATCCTGCTCACCCTGCCCACTGCCTTGCCACCTGGAGGTCATCAGATATGATAATCCCAAGCTTCTTTTCCTATTTGGTAACCACCAATACCACTTCCCCCATTTTATACGCTGCCTCAGGGTTTTTGTGCCCTAGGTGCATGATTTTGCTCTTTTTCGCATTGAAACCCAGCTGCGATATACTCGACTATTCCTTGAGTTTTCTCAGGTCTCTCTTCATTCTCTCCACTGCTTCCAGAGTAGGTATCCTATTGCAGATTTTGGTGTCATCTGGAAAGAGGCATACCTTCCTTTCCAGCTCCTCTGCAATGTCACTTATAAAGACACTGAAGAGGACTGGTCCCAGTACTCAGCCCTGAGGTACCCCGCTGGTCACTTTTCCCTTATTAGAGTAAGTGCCATTTACCACCACCCTCTGTGGCCTATCAATCAATCAGTTCCGTAACTAGTATACCAAATTAGGTCCCACCCCTTAACTGTCCAGTTTCCTTATCAGCCTTCTGTGAGGTACAGTGTCAAAGGTCTTGCTGCACTCTAAGTAGGTCACATCCACACACACACCCACCCCCATCTACTGTCCCATCTCAGGTCACGCAATATTCTGGATTCAAGGTACTCTACTATCCTTTCTTTTAAAACTGTCTCCATTACCTTCCCCACCACTAACATTAGACTGATCGGTCTATATTTGCAAGCCTCCTCTCTGCTGCCACTCTAAAATTATATTGATGTATACATAATGCACTGATGCATACAGGACATCCATGTACCCATTATATAAATGTACCAATACAAGTCATTTATTTAGTTAATTTTCTTATATCAGGTAAGAACACAAGACAATTAGAATGCAGTAAGGCAAACACTGAAATAGAGATTCATACAACACTCAATATTACAGAAGCAGAGCTACAATGACGTAAACATCTGTCAAAGCTTTTAAAATCAAATTGAAATACTTTTTCAACAGTTTTGGATTTTTGAGTCTTATACCTAAAAAAATATCAGTGGTAGTAGTAGTACTGACATAATTTTGGACACATCAAAGTATTTGCAAAGAAATCTAATTGCCCTTTCATAATATCTTCATTCCCTAGAAGCAATCTCAAATTTTCCCATGATTTTTTGCTATGCCTGTAAAAGAATCATCAGACAATGTTATTTTCCCCATTCAGAACGCAGAGAAATATAATCTTTAAAGGACATTCTGAGTATTTCATGCTCCAGTTGACACCTGTGCACCTAAATAATGGCCACTCCATTCTGCACATCTCATAAATGGCTCACTGCTAGGTGTGAATTTACAAAGGTGGACCCTTCATAGCAACATATGGATTATTACAAGAGAGCACATATACGCTGGCCCAGCAACAGCAACTTGGATTTGTGCTCTTAGTCTGGGTTGCCACTGGGGGACAGCAGGAAGCAGCTGTAGTTATTGCATGGATGCTATCAGCCTGTGGAGGAGGGCAGAAGGTGGGTGCAGTGCATTATTGCCCACTAGATGCCCAGGATGCAGTGAAATCATAGTGTGCCTCATCAACGGTGGGAGAGACACTGACTAACCCTGAAATGCCACATCATTGTAAGTGCATGCTTATGAATCAGCTGTGTCAAGAGAGTGGAAAAATTGCCATACCTCTGGATGACTGCATTCCCTCTCGGGTCTCACCTATTACCTTTACTAGCTTTGGATTACTGTGACTTGAAGGATGCTTCTTTGCTCTGAAGACCCAACTACAGGTGCAAGCTGTAAGAGTTGCAGTAAAGTTAAGCAGAAATTGGGGCAAGAGGTTGCCTGAGGATCAGATGGGCAGGCCTATCGACAGCATAAACTGAATGGAAAAAAGAGTGCCCATTAAATGAGAAGAAAAACGCGGACATCACATGACAGGGTTGCAATGTGACAGGTAGGAAGAACATGGAACTGGTTGTCGTGATTCATAGACACCAAGAGATGTATTGCTTTAATGATGCAAAGCCATGGAACAGTGTACGATCAAAGCCAATCCTTAAAAGAAATGAAGCCATTCTCACACTGCAGTAAGGACCCAACTAACCCCCATTATAAACTTTTAGGGCACTATAAACCCCATCAATATAGGTTTCGTTTTGGTATATGTAGTAAACAGTATGCTGTTTATAGTAAAACAGGCTACAAGAATTCATGCTAGACCTGTCCTGTTGAGAACTACATCTGTTACTATTCTCTTAGCTGGTTAGAATGGACATCAGTTTAGTTGAACAAATCACTATCAAGAATCTGTCCAGTATTAGCAGCTTGAACTGTGTTTCAAACATATCTGGGACAGAGGGAAGGGCTTTGTAGTTACTCAGGGTGGTAACAGTCGGGATAGGGGCATGGGGTGGATAGTGTGGGTTAGAACCCTATATGGACAATAGGTACCAGGCTTGTTATGGTTTTATGGGCAGATTGGAGGGACCAGTGGTCTTTGACTGCTGTCAGTGCCAATGTTTCTATGTTTTTTAGTCAGCGGTAGACTGATCAAAGCTTAAAAGAAGGAGGAGATATTCTGGTTAGAAGTATCTGAGATAGCAGTGATGCAGTGTGTACATACCTTCTTACAAAGAACAGGCTGGCATTCAGCAACATAACACTGAGTAACTCCATTGCTACAGATGCATTTGGAACACTGACTCAACTGCCACTCTTCACCATCCTTGTAGGTCTGTCCCTCAGAGAAGCAGGAATCTGTAAGTAGAAACAGAGACAAACTCAGCACGATCAATCAAATCTGCCTATCCCCCTTAAGAACGGTGAGTGTGTAAGTGTGTGTGTGTCAGTAAAATTACTTTCAGCAAAATGATAAGCTACTGTATATGATACTTCATTTGATTTTGAACACTGCAGGCAAAAGCCAGAAAACTCCATGTGTAAAGATTTTAACACAACATCACAGATCACTGAACATGTTGAATGTGAGCCTCCATGACAACTAAAGTGTTTAATGTGCCCGAATGATGATCACAGCACTCAAGGGTTTGGGACATCAGATGTTGAAGGAAGCCTGAGATAGCTGTGAATTTTCCTCAGGCAGTTTCTTGCTTCAGTCAACAATGAGGGATACAAACAAATGCTCATCAGGCATTCACACTATCTCCTGCAGCCTGCTACCATCGAGATCAGGAATTCGTCAAGCTCTAGATCCAGACAGTGGAGATGCATGTCTGCAATTACTGGAATATGAAGGTTAAATGCATTTACCCATTTACAGTAATCTGTATTACTCTGACAACTGAGAGACCATCAAAGGGAGCAACATGGAGCCCAGCTAGCTCCATGTTACCAGCCAAAGGAGGGAGGGAGAGACTGGTGAGGGAAGAGCACCCCATCCCCACAAGGAGATGGCCGATCAACCCCAGCAATCATTGGGATGTCACCTTCCCATGATCCTCTCTTTTTCTCTTTGTTACTCCACCCGAATCTAGCTGAGAGAGACACAGGAGGGGCATCAAAATGTTTGATGCTCCACATATGTGATCTCTCACCCCCTCTTCCCTGTGAGCACTCACAGATGAACAGCCATCTGTGATCTCTGAAGTAGCAGGCTGCAGTAAGGAGATCTGGAGAAAGAAATTCTATACACGTAAAATGGTATTTAAGCAGTAAAGGGAAAGTCCCCTCACCCTATTTTCTGTATACCTGTGTAGTCTGTAGGCGTGAGCAATGATTCCGTCTCTTGCATCCCCCTAATTTCATCCTAATTTGAATATAAATGAGACTGCTTCACGCTGTTTTGCCCTGGTGTGAAAACCTGTTTGTCTGCATTGCAAAAGTCATGACCCCATTCATGCAAGGCATCATGGGAGTTGATGATGCATACCTGCACACACCAGCAGAAGTTATACTTTAATTCAAGTTTCTTTTACGTCTTGTGAAGCCCCTGCATTCTCTTAAAGCATTTTTTTCTAACTCAGAGACACTTTAAATTACAGAAAATAGCAGGGCACACACTATGCCTTGAAGTTTCATGGCCAGCACAAGACAAGAACATAGGTACTACAGAGGACAGAAACAACACTAACTAATACAGTATAACTACTACAGACTTTAGCACTAAAACATGATAAAATTACAGGATGCCTTACATGAGTCCGGTCATGACCACTGCGATGGGGTCAAGCAGGTTTTCATACCAGGGCAGAACAGAGTGAAGCAACCTCATTTATATTTAAGTTATGATGAAATTAAGGGGATGCAAGAGATATAATCATTGTTAATGTCTACAAATTGCACAGGCATATATAAAATTGGTTGGGGGACCTTCCCTTTAAGGCATGACCAGAGCTTAGGTTACCATCAATTAACCTAACTCTTGGAAGGCATGAGGAATGAGGCAAAAAAAAAAGTGACTTATGCCCCAAAGGAGTAGATCTATAAAGGTAACCTTACCTGCACAATGCCTACATGCTATTATGACATTAAAACATTGCTCTTTCTAGTTTCTTAGAAGATCTATTGAACTTGAGAGTTTTATTTCTTTAGTTTTTGTTGACTGGGTAAGTGCACTAGACAAATCCTGCCTATTTTCAGGCACAACCCAGGGAAGGGGGATAGAGATGAATACCAACAGACCTTGAACCAGATTAAGCTGTTGATGGTATTTTTAGTGAATAAGGGAAATTTGGCCAGGACACCAGGGAAAATTCCCCCTTCCTCTTTTCGATAAGTGCCATGGGCTCTTTAACATCCACTTTAACTACCACCAACCCAGGCAGATGGGACCTCAGTTTAACATCTCATCCGAGAGACAGTACCTCAGAAATGCAGCACCCCTCTCATGATGCATTACAGTGTCAGTATTGGGATATTAACCCAACTGCCAGATGTGGGAATTGAACCCACAGCCCTCTGATCTCACGGCCTCAGAGGCGAGTGTGCTACCTACTGAGCCACTGACAGTGTTCCAAACTGGTAACTCAACCCTTTAGAATGCATGTCAGCCAATCAGAATTCTTCATTTTTGTCTGTATTTAGGTTTGTTACACATTACATTGTTTTTGTAATACAGTATAATTATGGATAATTACACATTAATGGCGTAACTATATTACAGCTAAAAAGTACATACACATTAGATTCATGTAACAACAACATTGTAGTTACTGTTACAGAAATTATATGTAAAGTGTTAACATTAACACTGCAGTGCATGTTTAAGTGAACATTTTGACACATACTTTTTATTCTGTTTTAGACTGCTCCTCATCTGGTCTTGTAAGATACCCTTTTCCCCATGTTAAGTGTGTTTTAGCACTGTTTTATATTTTAAATAATACAAGGAGCGCTCCTTTGAATATGGCTATCTCTAAATATTCCTAACTGTGTACCATCAAACTCCTTTCAACATAACATTACCTGTTGACATAGTCATACTCAATGTCAACAAAATCTCCCTCCCTGCTGTGACTGACACAAGTAATGTTTACATACTTATAATTTGTATCAACGGAAGCTAAATCCTGATGGTTTTAAATAAAAATTTAAAAAAACAGCCATTCAGCACAGCTGCAGTGTTAACATTCATGACAGTAGCAGCCCAGGTTTGTGAATGAGCCTGGGACAGTGGAGGACCTGCCTAGGGGAGGAGTAATCAGCTCCTGGGAGGCAGGTTCTACCACCCCACCAGAGCCTGGGCATGACAGTCTGTCTTGTGGGATGGAAGATATTTGCCAAACTCTGTGTGCTGGCTTGCTTTTCTTTACATGCACCTTGGGAGTCCCTTAACCCAGCATTAATGTGAGAAGGCAGACATAAAATAGAAGAAAACAACAGCGCAGGCAGGCAGAATGACGGATCCAGGGCACTCTCAGACCCTGCATCTCCTACTGCTGACTGACCAGCAACTTAACTACAGTAGGAGCTCACACACTTTTGGCCCTACCACGGGTCGGGCTGTGTTGGTAAAGTACAACGACGCAGATGGCGTTAACATGGTTGGGAGGCCACAGCAAGGAGTTGTGGATGGTGGTTGCCTACCTGTGTAAGGTAGACAAACAGTAGATTTTAAATAATCTAAAAATTAATTGTTTTGTGATGGTTGTGGGATCATTTGTGATATAGTACAAAAATTTCTCATTTTGAGCATCCATTGAGACCAGTTGATTATCATTTAGGCTATTTCTGCCTTTTCTCTGTTATTAGTTCTTTCCCAGGTTGGGTCTTGTAACGATGCTGCTGATACCCTTGGTTTCAGGGAATACATTATTTATCAAGTAACCATTCTGTAGTTCTCCTCCTTTGCTTGAAGTCTCAGCCATCAAGCGATGTGCCACCAGCCCCCCCCCCACCACCACTGACAGAGTGTTTTCCAAGTGTTACTTATGACACCCTGATTGAATGGATTTTGCATAGATGTATCTTGTTTGGAACGGATTCATCTTATTTTTTCCACATGAACATGAGATATTTTGGTAAAGATAATTGAAAATGTAATAAAGTGTTATTTCATTTATTAACAAACAAATAGTATAGTTGCCGTATTGGTCCTAGTAAAAACAGATCCAGAAGCAAATGATTTGATACCTTTTATTGGACCAACATAGATGTTACATAGAAAACATATAGAAACATAGAATTTGACGGCAGATGAGGAATGCTTGGCCCTCCTAGTCTGCCCAATTCCCTACCTAATGGATAAGCTACAGAATTTAGTTAATCAATAGCTTACTTCCTCCTACCCCCCCCCCACTAGAATTGCCTTACGTCTGTCCCATGCATTCTTGAATTCTCCCTCTGTTCCTGACTCCACAACCTCCTCAGGAAGGCTGGTCCATGCATCCATAACCCTCTCTGTGAAAAAATACTTTCTAATATTACCTCTCAGCCATCCCCCATCTTCAAATTGTACCCCTTGTTCTTGTACATCTCTTCTTCTGAAAGATGCCACCCTCTTGGACTCTGTTAATTCCCTTGAGATCGTGAACATTTCTATCATGTCCCCCTCTCTCCTCCTTTCCTCAAGGCTATACATATTAAGCTGCTTTAGTCTCTCCTCATATGTCTTCTGGGGCAGACCCTGCACCATTTTGGTTGCCCTCCTCTGAACAGCCTCCACTCTGTCTGTCTTTCTGACGATTACCCAGTCTAGCTTTTGGTACCACCAAGTCCTTCTTCAGAAGCTTTTAACACCCTAAAGGAGTTTGATGCTACACAGTTAGCTAAAGCTTCTGAAGAATGACTTGGTTGGTCCGAAAGCTAGTGCACTTTGTTCTTTTGTTGTAACATCTATGTTGGTCCAACAAAAGGTATCAAATAATTTGCTTCTGGATCATTTCATTTATTAGACATTTATTCCAGTACGACAGCCCTATTAAATGTGACGTTTCATTGTCATAGTGGGTTCCCAGGGTAGCAGCAGATAAACAGTACCTTGTTTTATGGGAAAAGAACACATGCAGTACATATGCAGCATAGAATATTCAGCTTTACAATGTGCAAGTATAGCAAAAAAGAGACCTTGTGGTTACAAAGTGAGTGATGCAAGGGCGGGCCCAGCGGTATCACTCTCTAGGGATCAGTTCCCAAAGCAGTTGCAAGGAGTACTGCGATGTGCTGTGGGTAGTATTTTGCAGACAGTGCCAGTGGTCATCTCTTTTAATTGGCTAGGAAGCTTATTCCGGTCTGAAGGTACCCAACAGGCCAAAGTCTTTATAGACTTGTAGTACTACAAAACTGTTCGCCGACCAAATGTCATGATGACCCCAGGAATGGCACCAGAATTACAAGATAACTTCTAAAAGGATGTGATCAATATACTTGTATTGGTTATTCCCTTCTTGCAGGAAAGATTTCAACAGGCATTCCCTGTTCTACCAAGCTGTAAATGATCAAATTGCTCCTTATTTATTTGAACGTCTGGTGACTGCAGTCCACAGGTTTGGTTTCTGCGATGTTCAGCACCCCAGTTACTACCTGCCTAAATTTGCTTCATGCTACGGCAGGGCTAATTTTTCCTTGGAAGCCCCTTTGTTGTGCAACAGTCTTGGATCACAGTTTAGAAACTGTAGTTTCATGTTTTTAATAATGTTGTAAAAACAAAGAAGTTAAATGCTCTGTCTCATTGCAATTGCTTTGTTACTTGAATTTTGTACTTGATCAATGTTGTATGTCTTGTCATTATGCCCGATTTCTATTATAACTTGGGACATAGAAACATAGAGTTTGACGGCAGATAAGGACCGCTAGGCCCATCTAGTCTGCCCATTTCCCTACCTACAGGATAGGCCGCAGATTGTAGTTAACCAACAGCCTATATCTTCCTGCCCCCCACAAGAATTGCCTTATGTCTGTCCCATGCATTCTTGAATTCTCCCACAGTTTTAGACCCCACAACTTCCTCAGGAAGGCTGTTCCATGCATCCACTACCCTCTGTGAAATAATACTTCCTCACATTGCCCCTGAACCACCCTCCTTCTATCTTTAAATTGCGTCCCTTGTTCTTGCAAGTCTCTTTTCTGAAAGATGCTACCCTCTGGACTTTGTTGATTCCTTGAGGTACTTGAAAGTTTCTATCATGTCCCCCTCTCCCTTCTTTCCTCAAGGGTATACATATTAAGCTCCTTTAGTCTCTCCTCATACAGCTTCTCTTGCAGACCCTGCACCATTTTAGTTGCCCTTCTCTGGACTGCCTCTATCCTGTCTATGTCCTTGCGGAGATGGGGTCTCCAGAACTGGACACAGTATTCCAGATAGGGTCTCACCAACTGTCTGTACAGAGGGATAACAACTTCCTGTTTTCTGCTGCTGATGCCTCTCCCTATACATCCCAGTATACCCCTGGCCCTCCCTACTGCCTTCTCACGTTGCTTGCTAACCTTAAGGTCATCTGATATGATTACCCCCAGGTCCCTTTCCTGTTTTGTTGTTGTTACTACCTCCCCACCCATTGTGTATTCTTCCCCTGGGTTCTTGTTTCCCAGGTGCATTATTTTGCACTTTTTTGCATTGAATTCTAGCTGCCATACGTCTGACCATTCCTCCAACCTTGCCAAGTCCCTTTTCATCCTTTCCACGCTCCTTGTGTATCAACCCTGTTGCAGATCTTTGTGTCATCTGCAAAAAGGCATACTTTTCCTTCCAGTCCCTCTGCAATGTCACTGATGAAGACATTAAAAAGGACTGGACCCAATACTGAACCCTGCGGTACCCCACTAGTAACCGCCCTTTCTTCAGAGTGGACTCCATTTACAATTACCTTCTGTGTCCTGTTGTCCAGCCAATGTTTTACTCAGGCTACCACCCTGGGACCCACTCCCAGGCTGGTTAATTTGACTAATAATCTTTTGTGTGGGACTGTGTCAAATGCCTTGCTAAAGTCTAGGTAGGCCATGTCCACAGCCCCTCCCTGGTCTACTACTTTGGTCACCCAGTCAAAGAAATCTATTAGATTTGTCTGACATGACCTTCCCGCTGTGAACCCATGCTGCCTTGGGTCCTGTGCCCCACTGGCCTCTAGGTACTCAACTATTCTTTCCTTCAGAAGTGACTCCATCACTTTCCCTACCACAGAGGTCAGACTGACAGGTCTGTGGTTTCCTGCTTCTGTCTTGGTCCCACTTTTGTGAAGGGAATCACATCCGCCTTCCTCCAGTCGTCGGGTACCACACCATCCTCCACGATTTATTAAAAGAGTAGCCAGTGGTTTCACTAGTTCCTTCCTTAATTCTTTTTAGAATTCTGGGGTGAATTCCATCAGGACCCATTGCTTTGTCCACCTTCAGTTTTAGGAGTTCTTGCAGAACCCTTTCTTCTGTGAAAGGACTGGGATCGACCCCCCTATCAAGAGTGCTTCTGTTAATTGGATTAGGCACTTCCCCCTCCTCTTTTGTGAATACTGAGCAAAAATATTCGTTCAGTATTCCTGCTTTTTCACTGTCCCCCTCTGCCCACCCACTGTTCATTCTATTCAGCCTCACTATCCCTCCCTTTGTCTTTCTACGCTCGCTGATGTACCTATAAAAGGTTTTATCCCCCTTCTTAACTGAGTTGGCTATCTTTTCCTCAGTTTGGGCCTTTGTTATTCTGACTTCCTCCTGCTTCTTTCTGCCTTAACTGGTACAGCTCTCGTCCTGCTCCTTCTGTGTTTCCTTTTACTTCTGGAATGCTATCTTTTCTTCCTGACTTTCACAGCCACCTCTCTTGAGAACCATAGTGGCTTTTTTTCTCGCTTTGATTTGTTTATTTGCTTCACACAAAGGCTTGTTGCCTCTGTGATGGCAGTTTTGATAATTCCCCATTGTTGCTCCACACCTCCTTCTAGCCTGTTTGCTAGTGCTTTTCTGAGGCACTCTCCCCATCTTGCCAAAGTCAGCCCTCCTAAAGTCCAGTACCCTCATCTTTGTATGGCTTGACTCTGTAGCTGAGTTTAACGTGAACCACACTGTTTGATGGTCACTTGTTCCCAGATGGCAACCCACTTCTAGATCTGAGATCCTCTCACTGCCCCCGCTTGAGAGTACTGAGGTCTAAGATTGTCCCTCACGAGTGGGTTCCAAACTAGCTGTCTAATGCCTGCCACCTGTAGGGCATCAAGAATGGCCCTGTTTGGATGTGGCTGCAGCAAATGTGCTCCAGTTAACATCTGCATATTCAGGTCTCCCATCAACAGTATCTCCCTTTCTCTGTCATTCTAAGAATGCCTTCCATCATATCCTTGTCCATTCCTTCCCCTGACATGGGGTCTGTACACAACCCCCAGCGGATTGTGATGCCCTTTCTAGTCTCCAAGGTGACCCACAGTGCCTCCTCTCCTCCCTGTTAACTCTTTTGTTCAGTTGCTTTTATCCCTTCCTTTACATAGAGAGCTACTCCTCCCCCTCTTCTCCCCTGCCTGTCTCTCCTGTAGGTTATGTACCCTGGTATGTCAACATCCCAGTCATGGTTCTCTGTGTACCATGTTTCTGTGACTGCTACGATATCCAGGCATCCCTCTTCCATTAAGGCCACCAGCTCAGGGAGCTTGTTGCCCAGACTACGGGCATTGGTACTCATTACCTTCCATTTCCTGATGGCCTTACCCCTTTGCCCCATCCCTGTCCTTCTTGCCTTGTCACTTTCTCCATTTACCCCTGCCTTCTCCATCGACACCTCCATGTTGGTGTTTGCCACACTTACTACCGTGATTGTTGTGGGGCTCGGTTTCCTGCTCCTTTACAGTGCCTCCCTTGGCTAGTTTAAAAGCTTGCCAATGAAGCATTTAAAACCTATCACCTAGGATCCTGGTTCTCCCGAACAGATGCAGCCCATCATGCCAGTATAGGCTTGCATCACTCCAGGTGGACCCCCAGTCCCCAATGAAGCCAAATCCCTGAGCTCCACACCAGTTTTCAACCACTGATTGAATCCCATGGTGCAGGAACACCCTAGCCTCTCCCACGCCATAGATGGGTAGCACCTCCGAGAAGGTTACCGTATGTGCTACTTGACTAAGGCCCTCCCCAATCTCCACAAACTCTTCCTGCACTTCTAATCCCTTTCTTAGCCAGGTCATTTGTCCCTAGGTGGACAGTGACATCCAGCTCCCTTCCCTGTGCAGCTGCTCGGCAATCCTGAGGATTCGCCTCTGTCCCTCAAGCCATGGCGCCAGGCAGGCACCTTACCTCCTCTCCCTTCCTTGCCCAGTTCTACCTTCCTAACAATGGGAGTCCCCACCAGGAGTTGTTTCCTTCCCTGCAGGGTCCCCTGCCACCCTCCTGTGGGTCTCCTTTGTGGAGGTTCCCAGCATCCTCCTTGGTCTCCACTGTGGGTGCCTCCATAGAGGAACCACACTTTGCCAGAATGGCATAGGAATTGTAGAGAGGTACAACTGGAGGGATGCGCCTCTGTTCCACCACCTTCACCCTCCCTGAGCCCACTGTGGTCCAACCGCTCCTCTTTCTTGGCAACCACTGAGGCAACGGCAGTGGCACTGGTGGTCCCTGGATGGAAGAGGAGGTCCCACAAATCCTGGCCAACTCAGCCTGGAGATGAGCAACCTCCTCCCTCAGCCCAGAGAGGTGCCTGCAGATGGGACAACACCGCATCCTCCAGAACATCTCCCGGAAGACTGCTGCTCCACAGCCACTGCACTGTACCACTCCAATCATGTCTTATTTCTGGCCCCTTAACTGTTTCCAATCCTTACTCTTTCCTCTGTTTTTTTTTCTCTCTCCTTACTTTCTGCCTGTGTGCCCTTTAAGCTCCTGATTGTCCTGTTCTGAGACAAGAATATCCTATATTTCTCAGTAGACCACTTACTTGTTCAGAGGCAGACCTCCAGCAGCTAGAGGGGGCCGGAGAGCTACTCTTGCCCTTCTAGGATGGTGGGTCCTTGGTGGTTCTGTGATCACTCACTTCCTGCCCCTAAACAGGAAGTTCCTGTTGTCAGTCAAATCCTGTGCCTATAAAAATAGAACTAGCTTTGGGTGGAGGGGAGGGAAGGAGGGCAATATAGTCCCAGCAGAGAAGTTCAGTCACACAGCAGTCCTTTCTCCTGGTGTCTTCTGTAAACAAGACTTTGTATCTTGTGAAACCTATCCTGTAAATTTTCAACTTTTAAATAAAAATATTTTAAAAAAACTGTTCTAATGGGGTTCCCTCCACCCCTAACTAATGTGTTGCTGGAGTTCTTAAAGCCGACATGCTAGAGTATTGATTCTCACCTCCAGTTCTTACACATTTTGGACAGCATTCTCCAACTGGGGTATATGCCACCTCTCCCCTTCCACAGCGGATGGAAGGACATGCCTTTGGACCGCAGTCTACCTTTCCATAGGTGCAGGAGCACACTGTGCATTTGGAGCTCTCCCACTCTGTATCGTGCTGCACAGAAAGAGGAAACAAAATGCAACACTTTTCAGGTGACTAAAAACCCAGTCCCTACAAGCAGATCCCCAGACATTTTAACTATGCACTTTTTATTTTACATATATCATAACATTCACATGAGTTGTAGGAAACAAAAGAGCAGGAAAAATATTTATGCTCTCCATTAGAGAAAATTTACATGTAGACTGACCCCATGTGGGCTACTAGTTTTGTATGTGCACGACTCCACCGGGTTGGGGAGAGTGGCAAGTATGGGAGCGGGATGCTTCATGCCAGGGCATATAAGGGAGCACCATGGTTTATGCTGAGATCTCAAGATGGTCTTCTGAGAGTCTGGGTGTACAGTGAGGAGAGGGATCAGGGTTCCTTGGACTGTTGACTTCTTTGTGCTGACAAATGTTATGTTTATGTGGTTGGCCAGCAGCTCCTTGGCTGTGACAGAGTTACCCCAAGAGGTCCAGTGCCATACCCAGGCCACACAATTCCTAGCAGGCAGAGATGCCCCAGGCATATGAAGATCCAGCCAGACCAGGAAAGGTGTCAGGTCGCACAAGGCTGCCAAGGTCACTGATACGTTTTGCAGTCTCAGATGGGAGAAAAGGGACCAGCAGCTATGTCAGAACTGTCTGCAAGAGATGGAAAAAACAAGTAAGTGCATACACAGACTCCTGCTGGTGCCTCTGCAGAACTCTGGGTGTGTTTGGTAACAGATCAGCAGGTGAAGACAGCAGTGTACAACACTATCAGGGATCCTGTGCACCCACCATAGCACAGACAACAGGGATGGGTAGCCTGGGATTTTTCTCACCCTGGAACACCGGAAACACTGTACTTGCTATTGGGTGGTGGAATACTCAATGGACATTTTCTGGCCAATGTATAAGGGATATACAATGGAGTCAGATAAATGATTTATCTACACAAGTGATGTTTGACCTCAGGTAACCTCACGAGTGGTGTATGCCACGAGTTTGGTATCCGAGGTCAAACAGTACAAGTGTAGATAAATAATTTATCCGACAGCTCACCACTGTATATTTCATTTATGCAATAGGGATGCTTTCTGTCAGTGCAGGGACATATGCTTTGATTGCTTGTCTTTTTTTGCAAATGTTTGTCAAAAATGTGAACAAAAAATTGCATTTTCTGCTCTTTTTTGCTAATTAAATGAGACACCACTCATTTTGCAGATCATTTTGTGCTGAACAACTTTCATGCTCACAGTACCATGCTATCTTTTTCGTTTTAAAGTTATTCACATTTGAATATGGGTAGTACTGCTACTGAGGATGAACATTCTAAATGAGTTCTGGAGTGATTGTGACATAGGTACTATATGGATACATTTTATTTATTCAATGGCTTTGAATATAAATGGATTTATTCAATGAGTTTGAGCCCATTCCTATTGCATAAACACTTATACTGTATGTAGTAATCAAATATTTTATTTATTGTTCTTGAAGTAGGACATTCCCATTGAGCCAATGATCATTTTCAAGGGGCTAAACATATAGATGCTTAAGTCAGATATGGATATTTGTGTTAGGACCCAAGATACAAAAAAGCCCCACCAAGATTGATGTGGTGCTCCATTATACACAAAATGTCAGACAAATCAAAAGCTTTCTCCAACCATCCAAATGTGCAAAATATGTGACTATTTTAATTAAATGACATCTTGTTAAACATCAGTAAAAACTTCACAGTCAGCAAAGCACAAGACTCCACAAGAAAATGGTATGGAACAGCTTGACTGCAGGTACTCGGCAGCTTTGCCAGTGCTGGGGATGTGTTTGGTTTTGGGTTATGTGGGTGTGGGACCAAAGATGCATGAGTGTTCCGGGTGTTGTGCATGATGTCTCATTGTCACTGTGTCAGCCATCATCTGGTGTGTGTATTCCACACAGTTTTGTGGCTGGTGTAGGTGTCGACCATTTTGGGGCACAGTTGATTTTTAATGTTATAGGAATGTGCCATCTGTATTGCAGCTGAGTGCCATGGTTTTGGTGGTCAAGAGACATATGTGCAAATGTCTATCCAGTGGTGAGATTTGTCACTCGCACACACAAAATGTGTTTATGTTCACACACACCCCTGTATGGTCCTCCGCACATTAGTTATGCAGACATGTGTGCAGGCTGCTACCACCCTGTGTGTATGTCCTGGATGGATGTGGCTCGGGGGTTTCAGTAACTTTGCATTGTAAGTACCTACACAGTATCACAACATGGCTCTTACGAACCCCAGAAACCGCTGTGGATCAGGCCCTTAGTTTTATGTTTATTGATGAGAGATAGAGCAATTGAGCCAAAGCTCATTCCTGATGGTTCTCATCACAAGCAGAGCTACAAACACAGTTCATTCCATCTACATTTCAGTACAAAATATGCATCCAATAGTAACTTATAAAAACAATATACATGCATAAACAAGTGATATCAATAGTAAATTGTCAGTTAACAGTATTCCCACGGTGCATCCTCAATAGCTAGCCATTGTTTTAACTGATTAGGGAAGGGAAGAGGACCATTCATTGGCCTTGAACCAACTGAGATGTAATTCTAACTGAAGGACCATGGACAGCAAAAAGACAGTTCACATCTAACAGTATTTGACTGAGGAACCTCAAACAACAAGATAGATATGATGGTATACCCAAATGCATATAACTCAGTTACTAAATCCATTAGATGAATGGGAACTTCACTTTTAAAACAGTTGGTCATTAAATGAATAAAATTCATTTCTCATCTTTGCTCAGATGAGAGACAGTTTAGTAGTTTATATGAGCCATAGTGATGGGTATCATTTGATGTACATAAGATGAGATGGACTAAACTATTTGCCCAAGCATCAAGTTTGACCAAGAGCCCTACCCCAGTTCCATCAAAAGCCATGTATTCATACTCAACAACTGGCACAATCATTAATTGACTCAAGAATCTGTTTCCTAGTTTCCTTTTTTTTTTATGTGAGTTTTTATTGTCATTCATTATTCAACATTACTGTCACAATAATACCTGGTCAAAACAAGTTGCATGTATACATTATGCATATTTGTGACATTTAAACACAGGTATCCAACTCAAACATATCAGGCAATACATTTTCATTGGTTATATTTTCATTCTTTAGATGTCCTTTATCTAGATTTTCTATAACATTTAGGTAATGTGGGACGACAGAAGGGGCGCTAACACTTGGTTATTCTAAGGGAAATAAGGTAGGGGGTGAGTATGTGTAGCTGCCATCCTTTTTTTTAAATTTAAACTTTATGTGCATTTAGGGAAATAAGGTAGGGGGTGAGTATGTGTAGCTGCCATCCTTTTTTTTTTTAAATTTAAACTTTATGCGCATTTAGGGAAATAAGGTAGGGGGTGAGTATGTGTAGCTGCCATCCTTTTTTTTTTTTAATTTAAACTTTATGCGCATTTGTGTAAATAAGGTAGGGGGTGAGTATGTGTAGCTGCCATCCTTTTTTTTTTTTTTTAATTTAAACTTTATACACATTTTGCTTATCATCTTCTTTGTTTCCTTAACAGGAGAAAGAGCATTTCTTGACTTCCTGATTTGTACTCAGGCTTAGGGTCTCAATAGTGGCCAACTCACGGAACAAAGTTTCTGTCAATTTCCATGATATAATGGAGCCACAAATCCGGAGCTAAATAAATCTTGTTTATCATTTAGACTGTGTGTGATTTTTTCCATATTGTATGTTTGGTTCACTAGTGTTCTCCAGTCTGAAGTCAGGGGGGAGTGACTTAACCAGGTTTTTGTGATGGCTTTATTCGCCACTGTGATCAATATACATAATAAATATTTTACTCTAGGGTTTTTTCTTGTGGTAGGTATTAAAAGTAGCATGAAAACCTAGCATTCATACAGTAGGGTAATAGAGAGGACGGCAGTGATATGCCTAAGTATTTCTGTCCAGTATGGTTGAAGCACTGGGCAGAACCAGAGCATGTGTGTGATTGGCTTCTCAGTTATCATATTGCCTCCAGCAGTCTGCTGTATGCTGGGTCTGATATTTTGCCTGGATGAATGGGGTACAGCAGTAATAGATCTTCAGTTTCCAGAAAAATTATCTCAGGGTGGGAAGGATGTTGATTTGTAGGATTCTGCTGCTGCCTGCTCCCACTGGGATATTTGTATTGGTGTATTAGTATCTTGAGCCCAATTTTTTATGAGGATGGTTATATCTGGTTGTTCTTGGAGTGCTTGATAGAGGGCTGAGATCAGATTAGAAGGAGGTGGGCCTGACATTGTTTGTCTTAGTAGTACCGTACCATTAACCGGGGTTGTGATTCCAGAGTCTGTTGTTAACACATGCAAGTTTGAAGGTAGTGCCGTACTTGTAAATATCTGAAGTGAACTGTGTCTCTTAAGTGGTATCTGTACTTAGGGTCACTAAGAAAAAATGACTCACCATAGTAATCTTGTTTTTTCAAAGGGATCACTCATTATGATTAAATTGGTGCAGTCAGCCACCTGTGTTGAACTGCCCGGGGAGATGGAATACTATGCAAACGATGGAATTCTCAATTGGCCAGTGCCAATTTCAAACTGTTGCACTCTGAGTGCTTCAGATTCTTACATAGCCTAACTGGGTATAGGATCCACCAGCTAAACCTGACATATTACCAAAATAAGTTTTGTCCCCTCGGGTCAAAAATTTCCCTAAGAGACAAGCCTAAAACTCGAGACCACAAGGAAACCAGCTGGTTAAAGGGTTAGTCTCTAACCTGGCTCATATACCAAAAAACCCTAAAGCAGGGATGCAGAACAACTTTCCCTCCTTTATATGAACCCCACCCCCCCTTTTTTTTTTTCAATTCTGGTAGGGGAGGCAAGATGGGTGCTTTAATCATAATTAGTGATCCCTTTGAAGAAACAAGATTACTATGGTGAGTAATTTTTTCTTCTAACCCCAGGAATCACTTATTATGATTAAACTGATGTAGACTACCAAGCAGTATCTTTGGAGGTTGGGCAGACAACCTATTTGGGAAACAGGCTCTGCAGAATTGCTGTACCAAACCTGGCATCACTTCTGGATTGAAGGTCCAGGCTGTAGTGCTTTGTGAAAGTGTGCACTGTTTTCCATGTAGCTTCTTTGCAGATTTCTAGTTGTGGAATCTCTCTTGAAGCTGCCACTGAAGCAGGTGTGCCCCTGGTGGAGTGTTCCCTTATGCCCAGGGGCGCCTTTTTACCCACTTTAGTGTAACAAAACTGTATACATGCCACTATCCAGCGAGCAACTGTACATTTTGTGGCAGCTCTGCCCTTACCTACTTCACCATAGGTGAGGAAGAGCTGTGTTTGACTTGATCTGTAAGACTTGGTTCTGTCAATATAGTGGCTAAGTGCCCTTTTGACATCAAGGGAGTGAAGTTTCCTTTCTGGAGAACTGGAATTCTCTGTAAAGAAATCAGGTAGAGTGACTGACTGATTTAAATGAAAATCAGATACCACTTTGGGAAGGAATTTTCTATTGGTCCTGAGGATCACCTTGGCCCTGTGAAATGAGATGTAGTCTACATTTGTGCACAGGGCTCGTAACTCACTGATCCTTCTGGCCGAAGTAATAGCAACCAGAAACACAGTTTTCCAAGTGATATACTTCAGATCTGCAGTTGCCATGGGTTCGAATGGTACATCCATTAGTTTGGCAGTGCAGATATTCAGATTCCAGATCAGTAGGCTGTTGGTTAACTAGGATCTTCAGCTTATCCATTAGGTAGGGAAATGGGCAGACTAGGTGGACCAAACAGTACTTATCTGCCATCAAATTCTATGTTTCTATGTTTAGGACTGGTTCCCTCAGGGGAGGGTGCAGAAGGTTGAGGCCTTAAAACTATTTCCTGAAGACTGGGTGAGAGGCCATGGATCTCACTTTACTAGCTGACAGGTAAGCAGACACTGAAGCCAGGTGGACAGTGAGGGTTGAGGGCTTCAGACCTAATGAGTGTAGATGTGTCAGGTAATTCAGGAGAATAGCCAAGTCAGTCTTGGAGGGGGTCAGTACCCTTACCTGAATACCATATGGAGAACCTCTTCCACTTAGAAGAAGAATACGTTTTTCTAGTGGAAGGTTTCCTGAAACCCCTAAGCATTGTCAGCACCTGTTCTGACAGTTTAATGTTAGCAAATTCTAAGTCCTCAAGAGCCAGGCCTTGAGTCTCAGTGATCTGAGGTTCGAATACAGGATCCTGCCCTGAGAGGAGGTCAGCAGGTTGTGCCTCCGGGGCAAGTGAATGGGGGGGGGCCACTGATAGGGTCAGCAGAAGCGAATACCAGTGTTGCCTCACCCAATCGGGTGCCACCAGTATCATTGTTACTGGCTGGGACCTCAATTTCAGCAGGGCCCTGAATATCATTGGAAAAGGAGGGAAGGCAAACAGAAACTTCCCTGGCCAGTCCAGGGCCATTGCATCTAGGGGAAGTGTACCCCTGAGAAGAGGCCTGCAACAGTACATTGGTAACTGGTGCTTTTCTACAGAGGCAAAAAGATCCACCTCTGGAGTTCCCCACCTCCTGAAAATTTTACTGAGTATCAGGAGATTCAGGCACCACTCATGGTGGTCCTGACTTATCCTGCTGAGGGAATCTGCCAGTACATTGTCCTTCCCTGGAAGGTGTATGGCTGATAAATACACTTTCATGGAGTATGCCAAGGACCACAGCCTCATTGCCTCTGTGCACAGTGGGGCTGACCTGGTTCCTTCCCATTTTTTTGATGTAGTACATGGCTGTGGTGCTGTCTGTTCTGATCTGCATCACCTAGTTTTGAAGATGTGGGGCAAATGCCTGTAGATACATGTACACTGCACTGAGCTCCAGCAGATTTATGTGCAACAGGGACTCTTGGGGAGACCATGTGCCACTTGTGCCACAGCATGTGTGCTCCCCAACCTAGAAGGGAGGCATCTGTTGTGAGAACTAGGGAAGGCTGTTCCCTTAGAAAAGGTACACCTACCCGAAGGTTGTGCTCATCCAGCCACCACTTTAGTGCCTGTAACAGGCTGTGGGTGACTGGAACCAGTTTGGACAGTGGGTCTGTCCTTTGTGACCAGTACTGTCTCAGGTGAAACTAGATGTCTCTCATTTGGAATCTGGAACCTAGTACCACTGTAGTGGCAGCTGCCATGTGACCCAGCAGCCTGAAGAATTCTCTGACTGGTCTGGGTTTTCCTAACAAGAATGACTTTGCAATCTGCAGAATGCTGTTTACCCTGTCCTGGGGCAGAAAAGCTCTGTCTAGGCTGGTGTCCAGTTCTGCTCTGATTAACTCCAATATTTGTACTGGTATTTGTTGAGACTTCTGCTCATTTTATGAGGAAACCTAAGGACTCCAGAGTAGATTTTGTTAGTGCTAGGGATTGCTCTGCATGTTGCAGAGACTGACCCACTACTAGCCAGTCGTCCAGGTAGGGAAAGACTGTCACCCCGTTTTCTCAGAAAATCCACCACTATGGCCCGGCACTTTGTGAAGCCCCTGGTGCAGAAGTTAGGCCAAATGGGAGTGCTGTGAACTGATAATGGCCTGAGGCCAGCCTGAATCTCAGGTACTTTCTGTGAGATGGTCTGATAGGGTTGTGGAAGTACGCATCCCTTAGGTCTAGGGAAGCTAGCCAGTCTCCCTTCTGTAATGTGGGAATGATTATTGAGAGAATGAGCATTTTGAATTTTGGCTTCAGAATGTGTTTGTTCAGAAGTTTTGGATCCAGGATAGGTCACCAATCCCCATTTTTCTTCCTCGTGAGGAAGTATCTGGAGTAGAAGCCTTTGCCCCTCTGGTTTAGGGGCAGTGGCTCTACTGCTTTGATTGCCAGAAGGTGTTTTAGCTCTGCTTCCAGTAAGATTATGTTTGCAGATGTAACTGATGCGAAAGTTCTTGTTCTCAGCTTGGGGAATGATTTAAAGCTGAGTGACAGCCCCTGGCTCACTACCTCCAGGACCCACTTGTCTGTGTTGATGGTATGCCAAGCCTGGAGGTAGTGAGCCAACCTGCCACCTACTGGTGGAGCTACGATAGGGGACACAACCTGTACCAGCTCGTCAGGGGTTCTGTGTGGGCTGTGCCCGAGTCTGTGGGGAGGCAGAAGCTCTTCTCATAGCTGTCCTGCCCCTTCCTCTAAAATAGCCTCTAGGCTGCTGCTGCGGCTGAGAGGCCTCTAGGCTGCTGTTGCAGCTGAGAGGCATGTGCTTGAAAAAAACAGTCTGGGATAGGATCCCCTACCCCTGCCTCCCCTAGTTTGGGCCCAACAGGAGGTGGAAGGCCTATCCTTAGAGTTACTTCTATAGGTAGCCTTGTATTCTTCTGCCTTGTTCATATACACCTCTGTTTTGTCACCAAACAATGAACTTTTTTAAAATGAAAAATCCATTGCATTGGTCTGAGTATCCAAGTTCAGGTTGGTGGCTCTGAGCCATAAAAGTCTCCTGAGGGAGACAGCTAAAGCCATTAGCCTGGCTGCAGAGTCATTTGCATCCACGGCCATGTGGAACTGGTATTTGGTGGCATCTAGTGCAGCTCTTGTTGTATCCTGCATGTTGACTGCCACTTCACCTGGCACCCTGTCGGCCAGGGCTAGAACTGTATTCCAGAGTGCTTCTGGTATTGCACTGCATAAGCCATGTAACTGGCTTGCCTGACTATCAGGGAGGCAGCCATGTACCCCTTCTTTCCCATGGCATCCATTTTCCAAGAATGTTTGTCCGGAGGATGGATAGCCAAAGGTATCCTGGCCTTGTCGCAGGCAGCAGCCTGAATCACTCTTTTTGGGTCAGGATGGCTGAACAGGAAATCAGCTGTGGTTCTATCCAGCTGATATTTCTTATCAACTTTTTTGTCTACTCCAGGTATTGAAGTTGGAGTCTGAAATAATTGCAATGCTGCCTTTTTTAAGGACTTATGCATAGGTAGCAAAAGGCGCTTTGTGGGAGATAGCCCCATCATGTCAAAGAACTCTGCTTCCTCCATATCCTCCTCTGTCTCCTGCAGAGGAACACTGAAGGTCTCTACCATGTTTTTTTACAAAGGCATAGTGGGAGGTATGATCCTCTGGCCCCCTAGGAAGAGATCCAAACTCTTGTTCTGGGGAAACCTTCGGGTCTATCGGTTCCTCTTCAAAATCCTCCTCATCCTCCTCACCATAAATAGCTTGCGGTTCCTGAGCAGCTGGTACTGGCCCAGGAACTGGTGCAGCCAGTGTGGGAACCGGGACTGCAGCCTGCAGTGCTTGTAAGACTTGTAAAGCCTTAGCAATGTCCTCAGCCAAGGGCATATTGTGTTTGTCTGCTGGGAGCTCCTTAGCCTTCTCGGCCGGAGGTGCAGCAACATGATTTTCCTTGCATTTTTTTCTTAAGTGGGACAGTTTCAGCCCCTGTCTCCACAGCCCTTTTCGACTTACCTTGCTCAGTCTTGTCTGACCCCTTGCCAGGGTCTTTAGCTTTACCTCCATCCTTCTTAGTGGCTAAGGTAGAGGAACTACTTTCCCCAGTAGTAGCAGAAGCAGAGGCTATTTCTTCTAACTTCTTGGCCCTTTTTCTCTAAGTTTTAGGACAAAAAGTTTTACAAATATCACAACTGGCAAAAATATGGCTAGTACCCAGACAAAAAACACAGAGGGAACGTCTGTCTGCTTTTGCTATAATCTGCCCACAAGACTCACAATACTTAAAACCAGTGGGTCCTGTGCGTTTTTCAGTTTGTCAACAGGGATGTCTGACATTGAGCAGGAAGCGGTAAAATCAAATTAAAGAATTTTTATCAGTTCCTTGGAACCAGAGATTTCAAATATAAACAACTGGTATTGGTTTCAGGAACCAAGCACTACTCGGTTCCTGAGAGAAAAAAGGAAACCAAAAATAAATTTAAATACTATAACGTGGTCAAAGGAACCGACTGCAAAATCACTTAATATCTTAAAGAATGAGGTAAAAACCTCACCTAAAACTACGGAAACCTCAGTTCCACGGAACCGTGAGGAAACCACAAACAACGTAAAAAAATTAATACAAACTACAAAATTAACTAACTCTAAGGGCAGCAATTTAAAATTAAACTTAAAACTTTACTTATCGACCAAGATAACAAATCTGAAGAAGGCTGAAGGAGAGCTCTCCAAGACGTCTTCACTAGGCAGGCGGAGTAAATAATATGAAGCACTCAGAGTGCAGCAGTTACTATGGCAACAATCTGAAATTGGCACGGGCCAATTGAGAGTTCCATCATTTGCTTAGCATTCCATCTCTCGAGGCAGTTCAACACAGGAGGCTGACAGCATCAGTTTAATCATAATGAGTGATTTCTGGAGTTAGAAGTCTAGTACATGGTCTCTCTCTCTCTCTCTCTATGAACTGACGGAAGTAAACTAGACCGAATTTTTTCCAGTTGTTATAACTATGGTCTAGTTGCGAGGGGCAGAATGATGCTGTGTGGGCAGTAGCTAGAAAGGAGAAGAACTGTTTATCTTTTCCAGTTTAGCAGTATGTTTTGGTCCAACATTCCAATGTTGTTTGTGTATAAGGCAGTTGCTGTAGGCTAGAGTACTTATATTTTGGGGAGGAGAATATAATGTTTTCCTAGGTTAGCTCTGTCTGCTTCCAGTTGCTGACATAGCTTGGGGAGAGCTAGTAAAATATAGGGCGTAGTTGTGCTGCTTGAAAGTACAATTTAAATTGAGAATTTTACGTAGATGGTAGATTGTTCCTTATTAGACTCTATTCTCTCTTCCATATTTATTTATTTATTAGCTTTTGGTAACCGGGTAAGTGCACTAGGCAACAATCCTGCCTATTTTCAGGCACGACCCGGGACAGTACAAGACAGAATACAAAATAAGCACAATTGTACAAGTTCATACATAAAACAACAACATAGTGCAATTTTACATGGGCTATACATTCTTTTAAGTATATATTTCCATATCATTACACTCGAATCTGTGGCAAGGCACGGGTAACCTGCTATTTAGGTGGCAGTAACCAGTTTTTTTTTTTTACAACACTGGTGTGAAATGCCAAGTTTTAATAAACTTTTTTATTTCATACCATGGCATCTCTTACCAAAGTATTGTCTTACAACATAAACAGAATTCATACTCCTGTTAAACGTTACCATCTCCTTCAGTATTTTCATCAACAATGGACGGATATTATTTTGCTTCAGAAAACCCACCTATCTCCTGACAAACATAGGAAATACCTGCAATTTGGTTTTGTCACACAAATCTGGCAGAAGGAGGGGAGGCCTCCTATTTGATCTTCAAACATGCAACACTGATGAAGCTGGCTGCTATGCCATAGTGCCGGGTGCTCTATATGGAAGACCCATTACATTAGTGAATACCTATTTCCGCCAGTACAGACCGAAGGGCTCTACCTTCTTTTTTCTCTGTATTGCTTTGCAATTTGCATGGGGCAGTTTATCTGTGGAGGGGATTTGAACTTAACTTTGAATTCTGACTTGGATTCCTCCGATTCAAAGGATTATCACTTCTCCCCTGCACATACATATTGCGCAGAACCTTACACCAGTTAGGTATTATTGATACCTGGCGCCATCTTTATTCTATGTAAAGTGATTACATGCATTATTCTTCCTGTTATCGTAGTTTTACCAGATTAGATTATCTCTTTACAACCACTGAGCATGCTGATACTTTACTAGATGTTCAGCACGGCTCATTCCACTTATCTGACTGCACTCCATTAAGTGCTCTCTTGTCATGAGGGACCCCCTATGTCAAACATTCTGGTGCTTGTGCCTGGGCCTTCTTGAAGACCAAAACCTTCTCGAGAAGTTGGAAACTCAAGTTACTCAGTTCCTTCAGGATAACGATACTGGGTGTGTTACCTCTAGCATTTTGTGGGATGCACTCAAGTCAATCCTTCAAGGTACCATCATAGTGCACACTTTGGCCTTACACAGGGTGCGGGAACGTAAAATGCAGGATCTACTACATACCATTCACACCATACAGACATCCCTCATGCAAGTTAATATGTCAGTTCATTCCCAGTTATTATAGTCTAAGGCCCAGCTTCAAAAATGATTGGACCAAAAAGTGGAACATGCTCTCTTTTACCTTAGTCAGCGATATTATGAGGTAGGAGCCTGCGGTGCCTTAGGATGCATAAGGTAGCAGCCACAATAACTAAGTTTCAGAATCCAAGTATGGACGTACTTACATATAATGGAAATGAGATCTTGGACATCTTTAAAATTTACTACACTACATTATATACTCCAGAGATCTCTCAGCCTTCAGAGCAACAAATTCAACTGTTTCTAAACTACACCCATTTACCGTCTCTTTCCCACGAGCAAGCTCAGGCACTTGCCTCATCCATTACTATTGCAGAAATCCTTCATAACATTAAATCAGCTAAAACTGGTACGTGCCCAGCCGTTGATGGTGTTCCATCCAAATTTTTTAAAATTCCCTCACTGGGGAAGCTTTTGAGACCTCTTCTCCTTCACTTTTTCCATTCCCTTCAGGAGGGAGATGCTCCACTGCCCTCCTGGCAACATGCCATTTTCACAGCCCTTCCAAAGCCAGGCAAAGACCTTATTTCCCCAGCCTCATTCCACCCTATTTCTATCTTGAATTTCAATTATAAATTATTTATGTCCATCTGGACACTCCAGTTGCTGGACCGGAACCAGGCAGGGTTCGTCTGAAACGACAAGCTCATAACAATGTTCATCGAACGCTGCTTCTTCTGGACTATGTCCACCAACATTCGATCCCCCTGGTCCTGGCCAGCTTGGATGTGGAGAAGGCCTTTGATCAGGGTGTCCTGACCTTTTCTGTGGGCCACCTTAAAGGTATTTGGATTTTCTTTATACTTCATTACTATGTTACAACTCCTCTACCATTCTCCCTTTGCTTTGACTAAAATTAATGACTCCATTTCTCAATCTTTCTTTTAGGGAGAGGCAACCATCAGGGTTGCCCCGATTCCACCGGTTTTATTTGCTTTATATATTGAACAGTTAGCCTCTCATATACATCAATCCTCTCAGATACAGAGTATTCAGTTAGGTGGAAGGGACTACAAAATTGCCTTGTTCACTGATGACATTCTATGAACACTAACTGATCCAACCTACATCCCTAGTGGCTGTTTCTGATGTTTAACCAGATTTGACTTAATAGCCGGGTTCCACTTAAATAGACATAAAAAAAAATAAGTTTTGGCATTTCAATATACACCACCTCAACAAATTAAAGACCTATTCCGTTTTTGCTGGACTTGAAATACCCGGAAATATCTTGGCGTGTATCTTGCTAAGTACCCAGACCACTCAGAATTACTTAATTATGAGCCCCTAATGACAATATAGCAGAGGATTTAAGCCGCTGGTCTTTATTAAATTTGTCCTTCTTGCAGAGGGCTGAAGTCATTAGCTCAAATATTTTGCCTAGAATTTTATTTTACTTACAGTTGCTCCCACTATACCCAGTTAGTTGTTATTTTTGAGATTGGCATAAGTTGATATCTCATTTTATATGGGGGGCACATAGGCCTAGACTCAGACTGTCTTTACTACATCTATCCCTGGCTCATGGTGGGATAAATTTGCCCAATCTCCGCCTTGTCTGTTCTGTCTTTGTACCTCGGCAAATTACCAAGCTTATTGGAAAGGAATATAATTTACACTTAATGATCTCCATGATGGTTGCAGAATCTTGTTTTCTTCACCCCCAGGCTATCTCCTGTTTTCTCACTTTTTCCACTATACTGTGGAGACTCTCAAGGTATGGCATATGGTCCAAACAAAATATCTTGGGGAACAAGATGCTATATTGGAAGCCTTGGCCTGGACACGTAATAATCCTTTAAATGCTTCAGACCCCTTTCTAAGATGGTGGGCTCGGCTGGGCCTACTATATCTTCACCAGATTTTAGACCCCCAGGGCATTTGTCCCTTTTTGAGTCTTCATGCTATGGAATCTTTACTGACCACTGACCCTTATAAGTATTTGCAAATCCGTGCATACATACCAATTTTTCCCTCTTCCTTCAGATGCATCCCTGATCCACTTCCAGCGATGACTGCTTTAATGTCATTTCATCAACATGGCAGTGTACAGGAACATTTGATAGGTCATTTATATTCTATTCTTTGGGATCAATCAAAAGATTCTATCCTGTCTATTTTGAACCCATGGAACAATGAGTTACAGATCTTGTGCGAACCTGCCCTGTGAGAGAAATATTCTCTCTCCACATACAAACTTTTGATAACATCTTACTTAAAAGGGTTCACTTGGAAGTGCTGGATGAGATTTTTTAAGACTCCAGCACTTTCAGCAAAATATTTATTAACGCAGGCAGGTATTTTTTTGGTGAGGGTGTGGTGAATCTAGGGATGATCATGCCCATGGTTTCTGGTTCTGTTCTCATTTGTGATCTTATTGGATGACAATTTCAAAGGTTATAGCTCTGATGTTTGATATCCCATTACCACTCCCTCCTACACTGGTCCTCTTACATATCCCTCCTGATCAGCTGAAGATAAGAGGCAGGCAATTTAAACTTTTGTTCATTCTTTTGGTATGTGCAGAAAAAGCTATTATCAAAGTATGGTTTCAACCATGGCTTCCTCAGTTATCTCATTGGTTAGCCATAGTAGATACTATTTATGAACTTGAAAAATGTACCTACCATTTTTTAAATATTATGCCAGTCTTTGAAGAAATCTGGAAATTTTGGGTATTGTACAAACGGCAATCAGATCCCACATTTGTCCCGTAAGTTGGTTCACCTATGTTGGAGCAAAGAACATGTTGCCGATGCCAATTACAGTGCAGGCAACATGCCACCCAGCATTAGAGCGCCAGGCATTATGCTTTTTGGGAGTTAGAGCATTAAAGTGCCCTTCCAGGAAACAGTTGTCTTTTGTGGGGGGGGGGGGTTTGTCCCCTGCATACCCCACAACTATGTATAACCTCCTCTGGGGTGGGCATGCCCTGGAGGGGGTAGTAACAGTGTGGGCGCACAGGGTGGCATCAGTGAAGGACAATCTAAAATCAAGATCACCCCTTTCACTGTCACCCTTGTTGTGGCACCCTAATTGTGGCGACAACTTTAACTCGACATTCAAACTGTATACCTCGTAAGTTTTTTTTTCTTTTTTATTTATTTTATGGGTTTTGTTCCTTGGTGGATAATATGCTCTGTGTTAGAATACTTGTTTACAGTGGAATATAAATTTGGGTTTACCCATGCCTTGCCTCATAATTCACTGTATTTTTCTACCTTTTAGATTCCTCTTAAGTGTTACTACAACTACAAAATTTTGTTTGTGATGTCTTTTGTCTTATATTAATTGTAAGATTTTTTTCAGTATAACATGTGATATTCTGTTTTGATATGTCATGTGTATTCTGGCTCTATATTTTGTAACAGACGTTTTGGATGTTAGTGATGCACTTACCTTGTTCGTTGTATTTGAACTTAAATTTACAATAAAACAGTTATTATATAACAAATATATGAGTTGGGTAGAGCCAAACTCATTCTTTTTCACGGGAGCTGGATTGTTTTATATTCTATTTGGGGACACTTGCCCTGCCAGATAAATCTGGAGATGGTTTTGTCCCACTCTGTAAAGTCTGTCATTAGCACAGGGATTGGTAAGGTTTGAAAAATTAGAGTAATTTGGGCAGAAAGTTCTTTTGCATGACCTTTAGTCTTTGTATTAGTCCTAAGGGGGAGAGTGTCCCATGAGTTTAAGTTTTGTAGTATTTGTCTCAAGATATGGGGATAGCTCAGTGAGTATAGCTGTTATGGGGTTTTTGAGATGTTGACACCCAGGTATTTAAAGTGGTCTGAATTCCACTGGAAGGGGAATGCACTTATAGTGGCCTGGGAAGGTTGGTATTGTGTTTGGCACTTCAATTCTTGGTTAGTTATCTTGTATCCTACCACATTGCTAAATTCTTCTAATGTTTCCCATAATATAGATAGTGATGTTTCAGGGTTAGCCAAGTATATCAATAAATCATCTGCATACAAGGCCAATTTATGTTGGATGCGACTTGTTGTATAGCCATGGATATTTGAATTACTCCTCAGGGCTTCTGCTAATGGTTCTATCTCTAGTGCAAGGGAGATAGAGTACATCCCTGTCTGGTGTCTCTGGGTAATGGAAAGGTTTAGAAGAAGTGTCTGTTTGCTCGCACTGATACCCTTGGTTTGGTGTAGATAGTTTCAATTCACTGGCAGAATTTCAGGGGAAAGCCAAATTCGTATGCCAGATCACTGTATCAAATGCTTTTTCTGCATCTATACTTAGTATTAAGAAGGGGGTCATCACTGCTGCTTACCTGATGTAGGAAATGAGGGGAAGGGAGAATTCTGTCTAGTCTTTTGGTGAGGATAGAAATAAATAATTTATAGTCTATGTTTAACAGTGAGATTGGTCTCTGTGAGTCTCCTCTAGTTGGGTCATTATAAGTTTTAATAGTTGCAGAGCTTGTTGCATATCTCCAAGAATCAGGTGCCTGGCCCTTTGTTTGTGCATGTTGATACGTGCTTTATGATTACTGGAGGAGTTCTGTTCTGAATGTTTTGTAAAATTCTACTGGGTAGCCGTCTAGGCCTAGACATTTGTGGATTTTCAATCTTGACAGGGCTTCCTCTATCACCCAGATCATGACTGGGGCAATGTGTCTCTGTGCATTTTCTTAGGTCACTTTGGAGAGCTGTACTTTATGGAAAAATTGCACTATACCTTCTGTCTGGTGATGGCTGTCAGTTGTGGACTATAACTACTCATAGTAGTTTTTCAATACTGTTTATGTCTTCGGAGGAGTGAACTAACTGGTGTTACTGTGGGTCGTAGAGCTTTGAGATGTGTGCTTGTGAGTGTTGCCTACAGAGTCTATGTGCTAGCCCCCTTGTGGCTCATGAGTCTCCATCATAGTATTTCTGTTTGAGATAACAGAAGGCGATTTCCATTTTCTGACTTTGCATGTCCTGCAATGTTTTGGTTGCTCACTATAGGGCTGGGTATGGCCCTTGGTCTCTGGCTTTGTGTTGATTCTGCAGGTCTGTTAGTAGCTGGGTCAGGTGGATGTATTTTTCCTCACTGAGTTTTTTCTTCTGTTTCCTAGTTTCCATTGCTAATGACGCATGTCAAACTATAGTTCATTACGCACTTTAGTAATAATGTGAATGCATAATATGTCAGTCAAAACATAAACAAACATTTTCTAGGTGTCAGTTAAAGACTTCTGTGAAACTGATCAACAACAATCAAAACTGGCATTCTTTAATAAACATTTCTTTTCATCTATACTGTTCAAAATAGGGGACAAGCATGGTAAGAAAAATAAACTTATCTCACAAAATCACCCATGTGTAGGATGCAGTGCCACCTACATACCCCATGAATTTGTCCATCATGTTGACAATGATCTTTGATCCTCGAGACGCACTCGGGGCAGCATTTATTTGGGGTGATTCTGAATACTTCTCTCTGACAGGAAACAAAAAAACAAAAAAACAGAAACATTACTTTGACACACTGTGTATCCTCTGGACACAGTCCAAGACTTAATAGGAACATGAGCACAGAGATAAGCGTCTTTGGCTGAAAAAATAATTGCATAATGTCGTAAAAATTCTCCATTTTCAAAATAGTTTGAAAAATCTGAAGGCAGTACAAGTATACTTGGGGAAAAAAAACATCAAAGGATTGGCACAGCTGCCAAAGACACTATTCACTCCCACTATCCACCCTATACCAAGACCAGGCTTCAAGAATTCAAAGCTCTCAAGGATGCATGACAGCTTCAGAGTGATGAAGGGGTAAAAACTGGAATGTATTGATCTGGTTGGCAGTTTGAACAAGGTTGTACGTTGGCACAAATATAGACAGTGGCAGGGAACCACGTGGTTGCTTCAGTTTCATCTTTCCATGATATCATGTGAGGATAGCGACTGAATATGAGCGACCATCAAAACAGCAACTCATATCACAGCCCTATTCTAATGGGCTACCTTGCAAGGGTAACGAGCATATGCAAAGGTGACCAGAAGGGAGAATATTGAAGGAAGGGAAGGGAGGAGGGAGGGAGGATAGGGAAGAGGGTTTCTGAGGGGCTAGTGTGCCTGCTGCAGCCAAGCTAGCTGTGTGATGTGGTGGTGAGGGTGGCTAGCTGTGACACAGCAGGTACTGGAGTACGGGGGCTGGGTCTGGGAAAACATTTGCCTGGCCACCACTGCATTTTTTTATGGGAATAGAGTGTCGCCTCCCAACATGCACCCTCCCGAGTTAGTAATCCTTAGCAGGGTTGGGGTACCGTGGGGGAGTGCAGCCCACTGCATAAATATTTTGGTCTAGTTTGCCAGATGTTTGGTCACCGCATGTGTATATCACCTATTTGCTTTTTGGCTATAATAGTAAGTAGCTTGTAGCTTAGTTGAAGGTGGTCCTAGTAGCCTAAAGAGGATGTTAATGGGGTGTGGGTTGGGGTTGGATGGGCTTTTCTAAATCTGTACCTATGGCAAAAATCTTTTGTTAGATGGGGTATAAGAATACAAGCAAATAGAACTGAGAAAAAATATTTGCAAATTGTTAAGATTTTCTTGAATTTTTTGTTTAAAGGATTTTTAAAATTGCCAAATAATTTATTTTTACCCAGTCCCTCCTCTCTCCATTGTTCTCGCCTTCACCACCCAAATCCACTGTTTTCCTCTAGTATCAAGTGACTACTTCTTAGTCAGCTGGCAAAGGGGGATCAATTATCTAACCTCCATGATTTGTGTGTAACCACAACTGACATGATGACTAAAGGTCACAGGTCTTGTTTTGAGCCTGAAATCTTTTTTTATACTTTATATTTATATCTCTTCTTGTGTCCTTTAAGCCAGAGATGGTACCTTCTTCTATTATCACAAGCCCTGATTTTGTTTAAGTTAGCTATCGAGAGTGCTCATCCTACTGGCCTCCACTCTACCCCTACCTCCAAAGTCTAAGCATCTGATGGCTTCCCCCTATTGGCAAGGCCCTGGGGCTGTTAACTCCACAGGGAAATACTTCACTCAGCCAGAGAAGACATCAAGGTAAGGCACAGAAGACAGCACATTTTGTTCAGCCCCATGGTGGTCACAGAATAGTAGTGGGGAACATCTACTTTCCAACCCCTTTCAGTGTTTTCCCACACTGTCTGTAACCCATTTACCAACCCACAGGATGGCTGCTAAGATGGCCTTCTGTCCAGTCAGGCTGATCATGGATAAGCCTTGCCCTTCATCCCCACGTGCAATACCAGCAACTGAGAGCATCCGCAGAGTTGGTATCCTGCCCATAGAACCTTCAATCATTTGGGCCACCTGAGCTACCGTGGGTTTGTTGTGTACCAGCAGGATATCCCTTACCTACACAAGTCAGGAGAATCAAACTTGAACATTTTACCCTTATGTGCTACAGAATGGGTGCAAGGTGAGGACCAGAGTTTCCAGCACAGTAAATGGGCTTGGTTACCACTGGGCTACAGGCAGCTCGAGCCTGCAATATTTTGATCTGCAAGGCATCATGCTACTTAAAGAATATTAGGCTACCTGTTTAGCAATTTTCGGCTAGAAAGCAGGAAGCCAAAACAAGTTATCTCACTAAAGTCAATAACTTATCAGTGCAACTTCAACCAACTATACAATACTTGTGCTAGTGAAATGTTGTATATTTTCAGGGGGGGTTGTTTGTTTTAATTTTTTTTATTGTTTTCAAATGTTTAAATTTTTAAATAGTTAAAGGAGAACTGTACTGAACCTGTAAGACATTTTCCCCAAACAGCAGCTGTTTTTAAGTACTGGTTCCAGTTATGTTACTGCTCCCTCTGTGTAGGTCTTTTAGTACACACAGATGATGTTTTTGATTTACTTTCTGATGTTAAACCATTTTGGAACTGTATAATTTACCTTATGTCCCTCTAAGCCACATAATTCTATAAGAGAACACAAATGCATTGTGCCAACAATACAAGAGCTGAGCATGGGACATAAACTACATCACACAGTTCTAAAATGGTACTTACTATCTGTGTGCAAATCAGAAACACCCACTAAATAGCTTAAAAGCCTGTAGAGATGGAACAGTAACAGAACCGAAACCAGTATTTAAAAATCATCTTTCCAAGGGAAAATGCATATAGGATCAGGCAGTTCTCCTTTAAAATCAGGTGGTTTACAATACAGTATCAGGCAGCAAGCTGGCCACCCACCCTAGTATTATTGCAGATAGAAGAACATGGGTAAGTTGGGGGATATGTTAGGACACTGAGGCATTTGCTGACGTTGTGATAGTGTCATCTCTTTCCTTTGGTTTGTAGTTCTCTCACCCTTGAAGCATACAAAGTGACACTCTTAATAGTTTCAAGAGACACCTCTGCAATACATTTTAGCAAAAAGTATATACTGTAGCAGTACATGCACATGGCTTTGAATACAACATGTTCACATTGTACAAGATCAAAGTTTTAGAGTATTTTATTTAGGTCAAAGTAAATGACATAAAGTCCTCTTAACGTTCACTGGGTCCATATGTTTAAATAGGCCCTGGATGTTACAAAAGGCTCACCTTTTTGAAATCACACTGGGGATTGTGGCACTGAGTTGTCCTGCAGACGACAATGTCATTGTGGCAGCTGCAATCTTGACAGGAATCTGGTTTCCATGCTGTATTATTCTGTAACAGAAAATATAAGTGACATTTTAAATGCAGTAACCAAAATAACTATTGCTGATAAGCTATCATTTATTAAGAAAGATGCCCCTAATTTTTTCAATTTACAATTTTTTACCCATCACTGCCCTGAGCCTTCTAGAACCACTAGCCTCATCCCTATCCTAGATCTCAGAGAACCCCTCTATCTGCCCTGTGGGGAACCCTCCCATGGTAGAGCCTTTGGAAAAGGGTGGAGCAGATCCCCATCCAATGGGTACCGGGTCAATACCGCACATGTAAGACAGCACGGTATTAACGCGCTGTGCATACAGTGCTTGGATTTACAGTGACAGAGGTAGAATAGTGATAAGGATATACTGCATGCTGATGTGGAGAGAGGAGAAGTAGCCGTGTCCTGGGTGCCTGTTCGAGCCGCTGTCATGGTGGAGTGGCTAGGGCACCAGTACATGGCGCAATCGGGAGACCTGGGAACTGGTTCAGTTCCCCCCCAGTTCTCCCCTGCTGCAACTTTTGCAGGCATTTTGTTTTTTAAATCAAACTTCCCCCCCTTCCAAGTTTCTCCCTCATCCCCAAAGTCCCTCAGCCCCCCAGAGTTAGTCATTTAAGTTCTTGGGGGTGTGGGGGCGAAGCCCCCTGTAAAAAAAAACAAAAAAAAACACCTATTGTTTTCAATGGGTGATTGTCGCAAACAGGTCGATATTTTGCCCGACTCTGTTTGTGTTCGGCACTGTTTGGCTGCGGCATTTTCAGCTGTACTGTTCTGTCATTCGTCAGTATGACCCCATGCCCATCCAATGCGCTCCAGATTCAGTGTCAGTGGAGTTCTTCCCACAAGGCAGGTGGGTGGCAGGGGGCCTGAACATGCTGGAAGGCTGCCCCAGACCATTAAAAATGATATAACTATGATAATTTAGGATATGCAGAGTGCATCCTTGTGTATGTCTGCAGGTAGCCTTGCATGCCCGTGTCATCCTGATGGGCTGGGATGGTTTTCTTTCGTGTGTTTTTTCCTTTCCCAGACACAAGTGTGGGTGCCCCCAACAATTAGTTACTTTGGATCCCTTTGACTCAGCAGAAGGGGCAACCAGGGTTCTGACAGTCAATGTGTTACTGTATCTCCTACTGTATTACTTTGTATTTCAGAAAGTGGATGATGTCATCCCTTCTGTAACCATTGTACCTGCCCAGGTCATGCCTGAAAGTAGGCTATGTCAGTCTAGTATATTTACCCAGCTGACAAATAAACAAACAAATGAAAACAAATTACTCAGGGACCATAAGCATGGTAACTTAAGGGAGATACCTTCAGTAGCTGGAACAAAGTCTGTGAGAGTCCCTTCAACACCACAGTTGATGGGCACACTTGAGTGGAGAGGAGATAGAACAGATACAGGCTAGCAGTATTTCACAACAGTTATATCCCACATGATCACACATACTGGCATGTTCACACTTTACTCCTATGAAGTACGTGGTGGGGTGGAGGATATCAACAGAATACTTGAGGTTGCTGCCATACAAGAAACCTTCATCACGCAGCAGCTTGAGCTAACATCATGTTAAAGGTTGCTCTACAGAATCCCCCTTCTCAGACCTTATTTGTTGGGGTCGCCACATTTCAGAAGTGTAAAGGCAGTAAAGCTTAGTCTCAGGGGATTCCCAGCTTCCTGTATGGAAGGAAAACATGAGGAACTCATGACTCCTTTAACAACCCAGCAGGCTGCCCCTGAAGAGAGCAATATGATAATTTCTGAAATTCCACTGTTCTCACAGGAGACTCTATGTAACAGTAAAAATTATCAACATCAGACAAAATCTGTGGTTCACCTAGAGCAGACTTCTGACAAGGGTTCTACAAATGTCCTACCACCCCGACTCCTGATCCTCAATTCCACTCCAACTAATTCTCTTGGGGGTGCAAACCCTCAGAGACCGGTCTGTGGGGAGGACCTGGATGGAGCACCAGTGAAGGAAGCAAGCATGTGTGGGGCCAAGCCAGGCAGCATTTGTGTCTGAATGTAAGGCGACTCAATAAAATGAGGGGAACATTTAACAGTAAAATGGTGGCAGTGAAGCAGCAGTGTACAGCAGCATTAATCAGGGGTATCTCCGGACTGCTGTCAACTATAGTTAAGCCCAATACAGAGTCTCATTTCAAAGAACTTTCAAATATTAGGGACACTCTTCGTGACTGTTTCCCTTTAATTAATATGGGGAGGGGTTATAGAGTCCATACATATTTATCTATCTATCTATCTACCTGTGAATTAAATTTATAATGTTATTTAGAAAAACTATTTGGACAAGAAAAATAAATACAGCATATCGATCCTGAGATTTTTTTTCTGGGTATTTTTCTAGAGTGCTGAGGAGGAGTCTTTAAAATTCAGTATGCCTTCCACAGTCCTTAATTTATTAGTTATAATGATACAAACAACTTACATCTTTTGTCCAGGATGAATATCATGGCTTAAAACTCCACAGTGACCCTCCCATGACATCATAGTTTAATACACAATCATGCAAAACAAAGCAACAAATGTTTTTTTTTTTTTTTTTAAAGATGGAGTAAATCCTGAAGATCACCATGTTTTTTATGCCATGGCCTTGTTTAGCAAACAGAATAAACAGTGATTATGCTGTGTGCAGTGCTACTCAAATAGAATGCACTCAGTTAATATAAACAGGCTCCCGTTATCAGAATTGAAACAATTCCAGTTCTAAGTTATTTTAAAAAGTAGAAGGGGTCAAATTCAGCCCATCAGAAGTTGACAATCTCCCTTGAAAGTGGACTGGCAATGTGAGTTTATTTACAGCTGTTTGTGAGGCTCCCATTTTCAGCCATGGTATTCATACCATCTACTGTTGCAGTATTTACAGCAGCAGTACTAGCTGACAAAAATTGAAATAATTTGACTGGCAGTTAGGACAAACCAAAACGTAAATATATCTGAGTTTACTTTTGCTTTATTTCATTCCTAAGGCAACATAAAGGATTTTGAACTTCTTAAAAGTTATTGATCCTTTGCCAGGGCCACTGTCATGGATGTAAGCAGATCTGGATGGTGCTGTGCTGTTGGCCATCAGAAACATGTGCTGGTAACACCCTGACATATCTGCATTATAAACAGAGTGGGTGCAGTTAGTGTGTGATCTCTGGGGAGAAGATTTTTTAAAGTTGCTGGGTGCTGCCATCCTTATTGTAGAGCCACACATATTACAAAAGTTGTAATTAAACACTGTGGCCCAGATATTCAAACTGCGCCAGGCTTGGCGCAAGCTTGGGCACAGCTCAACTTGGCTGCACAGAGGTGTGGACTGGGCGATATTCAACGGAGCTGCGCCATGGCTCAGCAGCGTTGAATATCGCACCCTGGCCACCCGCAGTGTGCATGGCACAGTGGCACTGCACCAGCACAAGTGGCCAGAGTGGAGCATGGGGATGCGCTAGCGCAAGTTCCATTGCGCCATGCACAGCAATCGTGATTTTCAAAAGTTAACATGCAAATGGGGCCATAATGTATGCAAGGCGCACATGGGGCCATTTGCATGTCATTATGGCCCCATTTGCATGCAGGTGTGCCAACCCCCGACGACTTGCACCTGGCGCCCTGCCAGGCAGCAGCTGTTGGGGACCGACGCCCCCTGCAGACGGCAATGTGCTCCACAGCCCGATTGCAGGCATCTGTAAAAAATTAGAAAGAAGTCCTATATCCCTGGTGGTCCAGTGGACCGCTATCTGCCCAATCATGGGCATCTGTAAATAAATAGAAATGTCCTTCCTATATCCCCGGTGGTCCAGTGGACCGCTATCTGCCCGATCGCAGGCATCTGTAAAAAAAATAGAAATGTCCTTCCCATATCCCTGGTGGTCCAGTGGAATGCTATCTGCCCGATCATGGGCATCTGTAAAAAAAAAAAAGAAACAAGTCCTATATCCCTGGAGGTCCACACTATCTGCCTGATTGCGGGCATCTGTGAAAATATAGAAATGTCCTTCCTGTATCCCTGGTGGTCCAGTGGACCACTATCTGCCCAATTGCAGGCATCTGTAAAAAAAAAAAATAAGTCCTATATCCCTGGTGGTCCAGGTACCCCCCCTCACCCGCCCACTGGAGCCCCACCGCCCCTCTCCGCGGCAGGTGGCAGCACCCCACCGCCTGCTGCCCGCCGCCTGCCGATGACCGTCGGTCGGGCTGGCCGCCCATTGGTTCACGCCAGAACCAATGGGCGACAGCTCCGACCGACGCTGTCAGTCGGCGGTTGGCGGGTGGCAGGTGGTGGGTGCTGCCACCTGCCGCTGACGGGGGAGGGGGCAGTGGGCTCAGTGGGCAGGTGGGGAAGGGTACCTAGACCACCAGCCGCCCACCGCTGACAGGGTGGTGAGCAGGGCGGTGGGGCTCAGTGGGCGGGTGGGGAGGGGGACCCTAGACCACCAGGGATATAGGACTTATTTCTTTTTACAGATGCCCGCGATCGGGCAGATAGCAGTCCACTGGACCACCAGGATACAGGATCTTTTTTTTTTTTTTACGAATGCCCACAATCGAAGCAGATAGCGTCCACTGGACCACCAGGGATATAGGAAGGATATTTCTATTTTTTTTACAGATGCCCGCGATCGGGCAGACAGTGGTCCACTGGACCACCAGGGATATAGGACTTATTTTTTTTTTACAAATGCCCACGATCGGGCAGATAGTGGTCCACTGGACCACCAGGGATATTGGAAGGACATTTCTTTTTTTAACAAATGCCCGTGATCGGGCAGACAGTGGTCCACTGGACCACCAGGGATATTGGACAGTTTTATTTTTTTTTCACAAAGGCCCGCATTGGGCATGGGGGGTGCTGCCAGGTGCAGCCGGAGCTCAGGTGGCCAGATCAGGGGGTGGGGGTAGGGGGTATGTATAGGAAAACAGAAACATTACAAGCAGATGCAAATTCCCACAAATGTCATGCCCCATTTAAAGATAAGCGTCACCTGACTTGAATGCCAACTAGCTGACAGCTGTGTATGCAACAGCATAATTAATTAAGTCATTTTAAAACAATTAAACACTGATGCCGCACACACACTATACAGTTCCACTTAGGACTATCTTTCTAGGGTAAGAGGCACAATTATTTGTATTTAAATAAAACATTTCAAATGTTGACTTCTTTCGCCTACCAAAATGAGAGTTTTCCAGCAGGATGAACTACATTTTCCAACTCTCCCTGAACTGCTTATCTGTACAGTAGACTGAACTCATGGAAATGCACTTGGTTCACTGATGGGCTCAGTGATCAGACAGGTCAATGTATTGCCATGAACTAGTGCATTAGAATCTTTCCTGCTGATCATGCCCAAGTCTTCAAACAACTGGCACCAGCACAGTTTTGCAACAAGTCTGTTCATCATGGAATTTCTGTGCCTTGGCAGTGTCTTCTCCAGAATGTTTCCAAAACACTGCCATCACAACCATATCCTGCATATCACTAAGCACAGCCAGGACACAAAGTTCCATGGAGGAGCAGCATGCAAACTGAATGTACAGTATATAGCAACCCAGTTAAATAAAGATGAATCTCAAATAGCTCAGCTAGTGAATAAGTGCATTGATGCACCTGCTTTGCAAAAAGAATAGTTGTAAGATTGAAAATGCTACATACTGAACTCTTCCTATAAGGTAATTTCCGACAGCTATACATACTAGGCATTAAGCCCAGATCAGACCAAGTTTCCGGCACTTAATCTTTTCTGATGCAAAATAAATAAAAAAATAAACAAACAATTATGTATCTACTGTACGAAAAAGTTAGTTTTAAGTAACAATAAAATCAGACACACATTTTTAAATGCAGCCTTGTGTAAGAACACAAGACACGACAAAGTGGTTATTCAATATGTGCCACAGGCTGAAATTGCATTGTTTGCTTTTTTGCAGGTTGTTCAGAGCTTTGTGTGCTATCTAGATGAAGGGTGTGTTTGAGGATTATATGAGGCTTTGTTATGTGGTTGTGTTTTATTTACATGATGATCTTTGACCATGAATGGTTATATTGATTATAAATAGGGTCTGTGATTTTAGCCAAACAGTGCTCAGAATGGCAGCACTTCTGATCCTGCATGCAGTTGTCACTTTGTGTGGCACTGATAAGGTGAAGCATTTCACTTTAGGGGTGGGCAAAGGAGTGTTACAATTGCTTTGTAAATTAAAAAAAAAAAGGTAACATAACTCACTCTAGCTAACTTGAGTGATTTTGAAGTTGACAAGACCATCATCTCGGACAGTTTGGTCAAACATAACCTCTCAGCTTCTCTTCATGCTCCTTTCAGTGCATGATAAAATAGCACTCTTCTGTTACAAGAGATTCAGGGAGCACTTTTGACCAATCTGAGCACTGCTGTTCTGTGCGTGTGCATGGGTGTTATTAAGTCCTGAGGAGCTACTCTTCAGTATATGCATAGTCTCACATTTTTTCTTCAGGTTGGAGTATGGCAAAGTGAAGCTCGATGTTCTGTCACCTGAAGAAACATAGATACTGTTGTCAGAAAGAGACCATCCAGTCTGACATATTTTGTTACTCTACTACAACCTGTGACCTACTGTCTAGATAGGGTAGTCCCCTCATCTCCTGCTGTGTTCCCGCCATGTTTCAAGTCATGTATGGTTTTTGCTCCTACCGCTGCAGTGGTAGGCTATTCCATAGTTCAACCACTCTTTCTACGAAGTAACATTTTCTTACATCCCTCCTGAATCCCCCTTCCCTACCAGCTTCCTTTCACACCCCTTGTTATTGACCCATTATTCTTGTTGAGTGACTCCTCACAGTTTCCCTTGTTTATTCCTTTCAGGAACTGGAAGGTCTCTATCATTGCGTCCCTCTACCTTCTGGTCTTCAGTGAGTACATGCTCCGTGCCCTTAGCTTTTCCTCATATGATCTGTCCTTTTGACCCTGGATCATCTTGGTTACCCTAGAGACCTTCGTGAAACATTCTTATACTGACATTATTATACTGAATGGTTGCCCTCCTCATCAGACCTGCCCCATTGGCCCTGAATCATCTTGGTAACCCTCCTCATCGGACCTGCCCTATTGGCCCTGAATCATCTTGGTAACCCTCCTCATCAGACCTGCCCTATTGGCCCTGAATCATCTTGGTAACCCTCCTCATCGGACCTGCCCTATTGGCCCTGAATCATCTTGGTGACCCTCCTCATCGGACCTGCCCTATTGGCCCTGAATCATCTTGGTAACCCTCCTCATCGGACCTGCCCTATTGGCCCTGAATCATCTTGGTAACCCTCATCAGACCTGCCCTATTGGTCCTGAATCATCTTGGTGACCCTCCTCATCAGACCTGCCCTATTGGCCCTGAATCATCTTGGTAACCCTCCTCATCGGACCTGCCCTATTGGCCCTGAATCATCTTGGTAACCCTCCTCATCGGACCTGCCCTATTGGCCCTGAATCATCTTGGTAACCCTCCTCATTGGACCTGCCCTATTGGCCCTGAATCATCTTGGTAATCCTCCTCATCGGACCTGCCCTATTGGCCCTGAATCATCTTGGTAACCCTCCTCATCGGACCTGCCCTATTGGCCCTGAATCATCTTGGTAACCCTCCTCATCGGACCTGCCCTATTGGCCCTGAATCATCTTGGTAACCCTCCTCATCGGACCTGCCCTATTGGCCCTGAATCATCTTGGTAACCCTCATCAGACCTGCCCTATTGGCCCTGAATCATCTTGGTAACCCTCCTCATCGGACCTGCCCTATTGGCCCTGAATCATCTTGGTAACCCTCATCATCAGACCTGCCCTATTGGTCCTGAAGCATCTTGGTTACCCTAGTGACCATAGTGAGACTTTCTTATACTGACATTGTTATACTGAGAAGAGTGTCTCCTCACAACATAATAATAATACATTACTGAGCACGCTAATGTTTACTCCCACCATAATGCGTACAATTTAAGAAAATTACCTTTTTGAAAACTCCACTCTGTTTCAGCCACGGCACTGGCTTTGAGGTACTTTTATCAAAATAAGAGTGTCTTATACACTAACGAAAGTAGCAACGTGATTGGTTGTAAGCCTCACATGACTCTCAATCAATAATGCTGTAAAGAATGTCTCACATGCTGATGCCTTGGAAATGGGCTCGTTTGGGGCAGGTTTTTTTAATACATTATTGATCAACCTCAATCGATAATATTGCATATAAATACTCAAATCAAATCAAATCAAATCAAATCTTTATTTATCCAGGCGGACACCGTTGAGCAAGCTCATTTACAAGGTGGACCTGCATTTGTAAGATGACAGTTATACACACATAACTTAAAGATGAGTTAAACAATGTAAGGAAGGCAAAAGAATAAACTTACAAACATGAGGTGGGTGCAATAAATACAATTCCAAGTATTCACATAGGATTACATGACATTAATTACAGCCTTTAATGACATAGGATTTAGAGTTGCATATTTGTCCGTGACTTTACAGGATGGTACAAGTTAATAGCATTACAGGCCCCGGAGGTCGGTTCAGTGCATGGGAGGTGACCAGGGCTTCGGGGAGCCCATGTTGCTCACGTATTTGGGTGGCAGAGGGAGAAAAAGGAAAAAGAAAAAATGTCTATGGTTCTAGTGTCAGCATGGCAGCTGAATGCTGAATAGGTTTATGTATGGCGGGGAGGGGTTCGGTTATAGCTGCATATGGTGAGGCTAGAGCATGAGCTATCAACAGGACTACTATGTATATGGAAACATTTGCAGATTTCGGCAAATGTTCTGTCATACAGGTTCCTAAACACGAGATACTGATAGGAGAGCTAAGTTTCAGTGAACCTTGTATCCTTCTCCAGAGTGTAGGCAAGGCATGGCTTATAGCTGCCCTACCAAAGTGGTTATTGATTCTGGGGATTTTTATTGAAGTTAGTGAGAGGCTTCTTATGGCATAGATGCTTGGCGGACACAACGGGAGGCAATCAACAATGTAGTTAGGGAGTTTGTTGGTAAGTGCACGGAGTATCCAGAGAGCTGCATTTCTATGTCGCCTGTGTTGTAGAGAAGGCCACCCTACTGCAGTGTATAACAAGCAGTGATGTGTGGAGGATGGGAGGCCAGTAATGAATCTTAATGCTCTGTGATACAGTACATCCAGTTTTGCAAGGTATGAAACAGAGCATTGACCATATATGATGTCAGCGTAATCGATTAAAGAAAGGAAGGTAGAATGAACTAGCTGTCTTTTTGCGGCTACTGTCAGGAGATGTCTGATTCTATAAAATAGGGCCAAGCCTCTGCCTTAGTTTTTTCATCAGTTCTTCAATGTGCTCCATAAAGGAGAGTTTGTTATCCAGCCATAGACCCAGGTATTTGAACTTAGTTACGAACTCAAGTTTTTCACCTAGTAGGGTGGTTATAGGAGGAACTGTACCAGCTAGTGTGGATTTGGCCCCAATGCTGGATGGAGAGAACAGCATGGCCTTTGTTTTTTTTGCATTTAGCAATAGTTTTTTGTTGATAAGCTGGTTTTGTAGCGTATTGAATTCGGCTTGGAGTTCTGAGCAAGCGGCTCCAGGAGAGTCACGACTTAGGTAGAGCACTGTATCATCAGCAAACAGGTGGATACTGGCTTTCTTGATTCCTAAGTCCAGATTATTAATGTAGATATTGAACAGTAGGGGGCCCAATATGGAACCCTGAGGAACTCCTCTTTTTTAGCGGTTTGAGTGGAGAAAGTTCTCCTTCAGCTTTGATTTGTTGCTGCCTACCAGACAGGTAGTCCTGAAACCATTTCAGTGAGATAGAGTCCAGACCTATGGTGTTTAGCGTGGAAAGAAGTAGGCAGTGGTCTGTGATTGTCGAATGCCTTGCTGAGTCTAGAAACACTGCACAAACAAATTTTTTTTATCGGTTCCGTTGCCAGTCATTAGTAACGTTGGCCAGTGCTGTAGTAGTACTGTGCTTAGCTCTAAATCCTGACTGCATGGGGTTAAAAAATGCAGAGTTGTCTAGGAATGATCTCAACTGTGTATCCACAACTTTTCCAGCATTTTCAAAGTATAGGTAGTAGGAGATTGGCCTATAGTTGTTCAGGTCACTTGGGTCCCTGCTTTGAAAAGCGGATAACATGAGCAGTTTTCCATTCTGTGGGAGAGAGCCTTGAGTTAGGGATAGGTTGAATAAGTGCAAAATGGTGCTGCAAGTATGTGATAGGCTATTTTCAGAAAGTATGGGTCAAATAAATCAGCTCCTGCGCTTTTCCTAGTGTCCAACCATAGCAGCAGGTCTTCAACTTCTTTTATGTTGATTGTGGAAAAGGAAAAAGTCATACTAATGTTAATTGGTTCATATGGCTGGGCTTTGGAAAGTGGATGAAGACTGCTTACTGGTGCATTATCAAAAGCCATGCCTGCTGTGGCAAAATGGTTATTAAAAGCTTGGAGAATTTCAGATCTGTCAGTGACATTGTCAATCATAATTTTAGATGGTAGCATACTACTTGGTGAGTGTCCAGATAGTTCTTTTATAGTGGACCAGAATTTGGTAGGGTTGGTGGATGCAGAACACAATCCTTTTGGTAATAAATAGCCTTAGTTTCCTGATCATTTTGTACAGGCATTCCTAGCTGACCTAAAGAGACACCAATCAGCATCAGCATGTGATTTTTCGGCATTTTTCCATAGCTGGTCTCTTTTGAGCAAGGCGTTTCAGTTCTGGTGTGAACCAACGGCAGGTCCTTGTTTTTATCCGAGTTTTGATCAAGGGAGCATGGGTATTGAGGGCACTGGCTATGATTTGCGTGCAGAATATCATAAGCCTCACTCACTGATTTGGCTAGGTAGAAGCTGCCAGAGCAGAGAGTTTTTAGATCATTAAAATAAGCCGTGGGTCGAAGTTCGTTTGGATCTTTTGATAGAGAATTTTGAAGTGGATAGTGGCTTGGTGATGGTTCTGATGCCAGCTGTTATACAGTGGTCGCTAACGTCAGCTGGCAGGATACCGGCGTGTGAAAAGTATTGAGGTTTGTTAACAAGAAGCACATCCAAAAGGGTGCTCCTCATAGGATTTTTTTTTGTTGATACGGGTTGGTTCAGTTATAGGTTGGGTGAACCCATGTGAGTCACAGAATCGCTTTAGGGTAGGGATCCATTGGTTAGCCAGTCATAGTTTAGGTCACCTAGTAGGACTGTTCCATGGTGTTGCATCCATTTGTGATGACAGGTGAGTCAAGAGCTGTGGTCCTGCTGCAGGAGGTCTGTAGCAGCCAATTATGCGGAAGGCCACTGAGTGAGATGCTTCAATTCTGAGAGACAGGCATTCAAATCCTCCAGCCACGGATGTAGCGCCTAATATGGATACTGTGAATTTATTTTTAACATAAATTGCTACCCCCAGTCTTTCTGTCTGCTCTGAAAAGAAGGTAATTTGGGAAATTAACCTCTTGTCCGCGTGGATGCCCGCCATGATTCCGAGATCACAAGAATATCTGAGAGGAGGAATGATCCAAGCCTGGACAGTATCCAACTTTTTTAGAAGGCTGCAGATATTAGCATGCAAGAAGCTGATTCCTTTCAAAGTAGTAATTTCGGACGATGATGAAAGCAACTTTGTGGGGCCAGGATTAAGTTCAATGTCTCCTGCACACAGTAGTAGAAGGAGGAGAATTCTTCTCAGATAGACAAGGAGATTTTTAAGAGTACGGGTCTTTCTGCATCTGCTACAGGTTAAAGCGCATGGGTCCAGTGGTCGGATGGACCTCTTGCTATGCCCTATGGATACGTAGCTTAGGATCCAGGCAGGGTAGTAGTGACCTGTACATTGTTTAGGTACCAGAGGTTTGGGGATAGTCGTGGCGTGGTAAGTTGCTGTACCACTGTTGGTAATAACAACGTACTTCGAGGTTAAACAGTGGCAGACAGGGCAGCATGATAAGTACATGGATTTATTGTGTGTGAGGACCAGTGGGGCGGAACATGTCTCTGTAATTAGGTCGGGTCTGTCAGGGAGTTCATTTATATTATGTAGCAGAATGATATTAGCTAGTAGGCAAAGCCAAATAATGCTGCCCATATTTGTTTTTCACAAAGTGGGGTAAACCGCTACAAGAACTGCCAACCAGAGTCTCTTATGCTATCAAAATTTTGTGCAAAAAGGTGCTACTGCGGAAGGCTCTTGACGTTTAGTATTTGAGGTATAATCTTTAGCAGTAACACGCTTAAAGCCACGTTTAGTTAATAGGATTTTTACTGGGCGGTGGGGAAGGATGGATACTACCATGGAAACCACTCTTACAGTTGTAAGAATGGTCTCATCTACGTAGGATATCATAACTTAATACTGTCTGTGAGATCACTCTTACAACCCTAAGAGTGGTCTTTGTGGCAGTATTAACAAACATATGCAACACATCTCAGAGGACACAGAAGCTTATAAGATAACACACCTCTAGCTGACGAAGAAGTCAATGGAACGAGAGTGCTCCACATATATTCTTCTCTGTCTATAGTACTGTGTTTGTGTATTTTTTAATCAGTACTTTATCTCGTTACCTCCCGATATGTCCCCCGCAAGCCCCATTACCTGGCTCCCCTGGGAGTTACCTCATGCTCCGTTGTCCTCTGCCAAAAGATCTACAGGTACCCAGTTGCCAGCACGGGGCCTGCAGAGGATCAGGCCATCATGCAGTCGCAGTTGAGGTTTTCCCAACATTTTTCTCCCTGGGCCAACAGCATGCGAAATGACACACTGTCTGAACCCCACCTCTGTGGAGATGACACCAGGCATCAAGTGGAAGAGATCCCTTCCCTTGGGTCCCACTGTGCTGCCTCTCAACTTCCTCCAGGTAACAGTTACTTAGCTGGATGCCTTTACCCCCCCTTCCCCTCCCTGAGGGAGACAATCTGTCCTAAGGATACTCAATCCTGCCTCCCCTGGCCAGCCCCACAGCAACCTGTGTCCATATTTACTACGATGAATTACATAAAAGGAGTGAATTTACTAATATGCAAGCACCATACTATAAGCAAGCAAGCAATATTAGATGTGAATTGATCCCGCTCTGCGAGTGTCATTGCAAACAATGTTCAGCGCCACTGTATGAGTGGATCGGGCACAAGTTTTAAACTAAGACAGTGTTTGCTTACATTTCTTTAACAGTGACGTAATCACAGAAAATTTTAAATTTTAGGGTAAATAGCTACCAACAATGAAGCCCACCAGGATGAAGAGCAGTGTCACAGTTTCCCGCATGACAAAAGGGACTAATTCCCATTGAAATTACATTGTTTACAGCAGTAACTCTGCTACAGCATGGGATTAGTCCTGGCAAGCTTTGCTGAAGTTCATTTGGGCTTTCTTTCTGCTAGTATCCTGGGATTTGGGGGGGGGACTATTCAACCACTAGTTTTGGTAGTTTAGGTGTACATTAAATTGGTGAGTTAGCCCATTGCTTCCAATAACTCCATATAAAGTCCCAACCATCGACTGCTTTACCTTATACAAAGTGACCATCCAGGTAAAAATGAGTTAGGACTAGATTTTCAAAGGGGATGATGTAGGCATAACTTCTGATTTTAAGTTGCAACTCCATTATCCAAAATGCTCCAAAATGTTTGCTTGCTACAATATTTTCAAATATTTTGATGCATGCAGTGGTTTCATAGAATTACACGGAAACATAGAAATGCTGATTCACAGATTTTCAGCACTTTTCAGGTTTTTGATGCTTGTGGGACCTGAAATGATGCAACTTCTAGCGACCGCAACTGAAAGTCAGGTCACCTTTTATGTGGTCTAACCTTTATACTGTATTTAATTTGCAGGATAGCATCAAAAACATGCCACAAGTCTTGGGGTTCATTTTGTAAATGTTTCCCTTAGCATTTAATTACTTTATTTCATATTGAGCAATAGGTTACAGCTTTAGTGCATTTCATGACTAAAAATATGTGTGCCACATTGCAGTATCACATACATTATATGTTTCAGCTGTAAGAGAACTCGGGTAACTTGCACTGTAGCTATTTTGGCACTATCTGATATTGTCTAGATATGTAGCACATTCATAGACTTTAAGCAAGTCCCTTGCCTTTTCTGCGGTTACAGAAATTATCACGAAGAACTTGCCATTTTGGATGGAAAGTGGATCTAAAATAGAGACCCTTGAAATATAGTAGAACTGTGACTGGTTCAGAATGAACATTGTAGTCAGTTAGAACTGAAAAGAAGAAAAGGTACTTTTCATTTTATTTAGCCCCTTTTTGATGCTATGGCTACCTGAAGTACCAACCAAGCAGTAACTTGAGATAATTCCACCACCTACTGGATCTTTTCTAAGATAGAAGTGTTAGGATGCTAGTGATTGCGGTAATTTCCCCTAACTCAAAGACTTCTGCTTAGCTTCTTTTATAAGCTTTGGAAGGCATCTAATGGACATCAAAGTGTCACCTCACACATTCTTAGGACCAAAGGATTGCAAACTGAAGGTGAGCAGGTCTGTGGTCCTAAGGACACATCCACACATCTTATCTCCATAAGAGGCTCTCCAAATTGCCCCATAAAATTATTACAGATCACTAACTTATTGAATAAAAAAAAAATATTTAATGCAGTTAACAACATGAGCAGTCAGCGAGAAGACCATTACAGTGGCTCATAGAAACATAGACTTTAACAGCAGATAAGGACTGCTTGGCCCACCTAGTCTGCCCATTTCCCTACCTAAAGGATAAGCTGCAGATCCTAGTTAACCAACAGCCTATTTCTTCCTCAGCATGTGAGGTACTCTTACGATAATAACAGTACCTCACACACAACTGACAAGAGGGCTGTCATTGGTCATTAATGTTATCAATTATATCCAATATGGTTATATCCAAAAGGGAAGACCAAGGCTGGGGGGGGGGGGCTCAAAACCATTTCTTATTTTAACATAGATTTAAGGAAATGTATTAAATAATGCCAGAGCAAATGTGGAGAGTGTGTATCTTGTGACTGTGTTAAGGTACAGCACTACAGAGTTTTTTATCCACTCCAAGTTTCAGCTGTAATTCAAAACATGCTTTATAAGATTTATTAACTTTATGGGAAACTTGAAAAAAAAAATGTATATTGTATTCATTACAGCCAGTTCTTGGTGAAGAGATCAAGTCTCATCTTGAAATGCTGGATATTTAAAAAGAAGATAAACTGGCTATGAAAATAAAAAGCTATATACTTGAAAGTGAAAACCGTGTATTTGGTCCTTGTAGGTTTCGTTTAGCTAGCTGATATAGTACCCATCACCTCCACATGTCTTCAGACAGTTGTATTTTGTTTCTCAGTGCATTGCTTACTTTCTCAAGCCTATATAGGGTCAGAGGCACAAACAAATATAGGGCTTATGGGCAGACTGGATGGGACTAGTGGTCCTTTTCTGCCGATGATTTCTACGTTTCTGCATAGACATTAATGTGGTTCTCTACTGAGTTACAGATGAGATTTGCGATGTGTGCCACAAGCGTGTTATCACGTTTTTCACAGACAAGATCAGAGTCAACATCAGTCTAAGGAATAGCCATTAAGACTAGTGATAGGGTCACGCCTCCTGGGATACTGAACACATCCTCCAGTTCCAAGGCTATATCTTGCCAAAAAGGTTGTATCATCGGGCACAGCCAAACTATGTGTGCCTGGTGAGCTGCCTATTCCCCACATCCCCTCCAACAATGTCCCTTCTCTGGGCCTAAGTATTTTTCAACTGTCTCTGGTGTACGAAAAAATGTTGAGCAGCATTTCAAGTAGCACTCACACCAGCATGTCGCTGATGTGAGCCCACAGGCTGGAATATCATTTTTTTTTCCTGTATACTATCTTTATTGGATTTCAGAAATCATAGGATATAACAAGGCAATACTCCAGACCACTAAAAACTAGTGTTGCAAACATAATAAACAAATTGAACAAAGGATAACATATTTTAACCACTGGGAGAGGGCATGCTTGTCCCCAGCTGTGTGTTCCATTTAGTTAAAATATATATAGCTGACTTTGAGGAACACTCCAACAGAGCCCTATAAAGCTGGCCTATAAGATGCACCCATACTCCCTTCATGTGGCTAATGAGTTGTTGGAGCAAACCCTTCTTTTCTTGTACAGCAGTCATTGCCTTCCCTTCACCAAGGTCATATGATCAGACCTGGAGTGGTCTGTAGATGATAAATGGAAAGCAGTTTGGAGTATATGAAAAGGGACCACTCTCTGAGTATCTAGTAGCTGGAATAAATATCTTAACCCCATGTAGCTCCAATTCTTCATGGACAAGTCAGTTGTGTTAGGAGTATAAACCCTGTCATGGGGCAATGTTGTCAGTTGTTTTTGGTTACTTCTGCCATAAATCTCTGACGTATCGCTACCCATTGTTTCATGGTAATACCTGTACACCATGTACTCTTCATTACTGGCAGACAGTCTAGGGGGCTTCCAAACCGGTAGTAATCCACATCAAAGAGATCGTTAATTGTGAATTCTGTATGTTTCCAATAGGCCTGGAAGCTCTACAAAAGCCACAAACATCGTGCCTATAAATGGGCTTCATACGCATACTACTTGAGGTGTGGAAGGTTATCTCCATGCTGCTCTTTGGGGAGATGAAGGATACTAAACTAAATTCTTGGTGGGGTTCCCTGCCAAATGAACCAAGAGATTAATCTGTTCCCTGATTCAGGCATTACTGGCACAGTCTGAAGGCAATAGAGTACACGAGGTAGAATATTTTGTTGTATTACCTCTAGGCATGAGAAAAAAACAAATACAGCTGTGTCCAGTAGGACCAAATCCTCTGCTATTTTTTTGGGACAATGGTTCATAGCTGAGTAATTCAAGCTGGTATAACTGTTTTGTCAGTTTGATCTCAAGGTATCTAAACACTACTTTGTTCAACTGAAATTGAAATTGTTGTTTCATGGCAGCTGGCAGTACATAATTGTTTAGTAGGACTTCTGTCTTCTGTGCATTCAGTTTATATCTTGTTAGTAAGCTGAAGGTAGTAAGCACCTCCCATACCTCCAGAAGAGAAACTGCCACAGAGGACAGAGTGAACAATATATCTTTGGCAAACAGGGAGAGTCTGAAATCCCTCCCTCTAATGGGAATTCCAGAAACTCAGGGGTGGTGATGAACAGCCCCCACCAAGAGCTACAAGTGAAGGGTAAAAAGAAGAGGAGAATGAGGTCACCCTGTCACCTGTCCCGCTGTAAGGGGAAAGGGGGTGTAAGGGAGCCATTTACCCTGAGATATCCTTGTGGGGTTGCATTGGATATATACCACGTAACAGCTCGACCACATACTCTGGAATCCCGCAATTTGACAGGGTGGTCCACAAAAATGGCCAAGCCACACCATCAAACACCTTTTCAGCATCAAGGTTAATCAGGGTCAGGGGGAACTGTTGGGCCATGGCATGCTGCAGCAGCAGCAGGGTTCATGGCACACTATTGTGGGATTGTCTTTGCCTGACAAAGCCTACTGGGTCCATATCTATAAGTTTATGAAGCACCATCTCTAGCCCTTGTACCAACAACGCCATTAAAACTTTGTAGTCGTAGTTTTATATCTATATATATATATATATATATATATATATATATATATATATATACACACACACATATACACACACATATACATTGGTAGGAGACAGTGAAGCGTGCATCTTTATCAGGTTTAGGCTGAGCTGAGACAGTGGCATAGTGCCATGATGGAGGTGGTATCATATCTTTCTGGACTGCCCAAAATGCAGACAACATAGAGAGGATAAGGAGATCCCGAAACTGTCTGTTAAATAAAGGGTCACATTTAAATTGCTCCCAGTATCAAATGATCTTGCATCATAGGAAGTTATTTGTTAAAAAATCTTTGAACCACTGTTTTATCAGATCGGGGTGGAGGAGATAACAGCCTTCGAACACTCTTGTTTCAGTATGCTGGAGCTACAGTTAGCAGTAGATCTGGCACCCAGTGGTCCCAGAATTTCCCTTGGGATTTAAGAACAAAACACAAAGAGGATGAGTAGCTCCTTAAGTTTGGTAAGATGAAATCACAGTGCCACAAATTTGATTTCTCCACTCTTCTATCCTAATATAATAATCGTGGCTCTTTGCCTTCCCCTGTAATATCTCCTCCTCCTTCCCTTCCTTCTAGCTACTTATTCAAGAGCTGTTACTTATTCAATAGCTATCTTCAAATCCCCCCTTTTCAAAACCTCTGCTGTGCAAGCCTCATTTTCCTATAGATGTCTTCATCTTTAAAGCTGCTTCCCTTAGTCTGTTCCCTCCTCCTTGTCTACTTTCACCTGAGAGCATTACTTCATGTGTTCATAGCCCACTTTTGCTCCTGTGCCTTGCGCACATAGTCCACTTCCAAGCTTGCGCCTCCTCCACTTTCCCCTCTGACCCTGGCACCACATAAAGGCTCTACATGTAGTGCTCATGTGTATACCTCCTATTATAGTACATTGGTGTCATCTACTGTACAAAAGTGTTCCATTTTGAACCTGGACTCTTAATACTGCTGTGTGTAATACATGGGTAGGGCTTTTTTTTTTACAGTAGAAAAAACTATTGGACCATAACCCCACACTACTGAATCTGTATTTCACACTTTTAACAAAAGTTTTAGACTCAAGTCATTCTTCAGCTAACTTAATGCGTTATATATAATAAACAACAGAAAGTTTGATGTACTCATGAAATAACACAGTCTCAGGGGCTGAAAAGGTCATAGAGCTCCTCAGCCTTTCACTTCATGGTTCAACCCCTCAAATGTATTGTTTCCATAAACTTACCACTCTGGTTAAGCATGTTAATATACTAATTTTCAAGGCATTCAAACTATGTACTAGATACGAGTATTATTAGTGACAACGTATTATGGGGTTTACCTTGTGCACTCTGTAAACACAGCTTCAGCACAAACTCTGCAAGTCCACAAAAACAGTACACACCACTCACAGTTTACTTAAGTACTATAACCCAACATCAGTTAAACCCTCCCAGAAAAAAAATGCTTGTTTAACTGTAATTTTCTTACTATTTTGGAAGTGTTCTCTATCTATACTCTGTGCTGAAAAGTAGTAAAGAAACTTAAGAAAAAGAAGAAAGCTGCTTTCTCATATTTGACATTGTAGACGGACAATGTTTCATTGAACAAAATAGGCAAATAAAAAAAAGATACTAGTGTTTAAAAGCTGCCAGAATCCACACATGTGCAAAACAAAAACCTGACAGAAAGATATGAAAAATATAATGCTTTTGTTTTAATTTATAATAAACTTCCAAGTCAATCACGAATGAAAACAACAAAGTTGGCCATGTTGGCCATATTTTCTCCCTGCCACAGGATCCCACCTTTTGTTTTCTGACACTGGGGTTGGGCACCTGGTGTAACAATTTCCCTTCCCTTTCCTGGGGAGTCCTTGACCCCTCATGTCTAACCCCAGTGTCAGTGCATTTTATTTAAAAAAAATAAAATAAGTTTTGTGGTCAACAGGTGCCCCCAGTGGCTCACTTAGACTCTCTCTCCCCTTCCGTAACTTAAAACACCCTCAACCTCCAAAAGCACAGCTGCATCAGATTTACAAGGGGCCACTTATGTGGTTGTTAGGAGGGCGGTGACTTGGAAACTCTAAGGATTTAGGCTAAAAAAAATGGCTATGTAATGTATAAAATAAAAAAGAACAAGATAAGAATTCTATGTCCTGACACTTGTGTATTAGCAAATTTCAGGACTAAGGTTTTTGTGGAGCTTTTCCTTTAGAAGTCAGCGGATGGCCGAGATGGAGGGAGGGTTGTGATGGTCATACAATGCTGGATTCTACAAGAAAACAGGGGACGCCGTGGTTGGGAATGGGTGTTAAGTCAACTGGGGTATCTTCTACTTGTATGGGGGAGGAGGGTGGCATGGGCACTAGTGAATGGAGAGAAGTCTGTTACAGGTCTGATGCAATGTGTGTAATCATTCAGCTGTTTTGACCACTCATGAAGCCAGCTACAAATCTGCTGCAGCATCGGTAATGATGCAGTTACTTCGGCCACTTGTGAAGTCTGTAACTGGTCTGGCGCAATGTGTGTGATTCATTTATTCAGCATACACCCATGCCTGCTGTGGCTTTCTGTAAGGCCTATGCTTCTGCAGCCAAAGATGTAAGACATACACACCAACCTCTTGCTGCAGAAGTACAGGCCCCACGAAATCCATGATACCCAAATTAGAACACTACTTTTGTCTGCAGAAGCAAAAGCCCCTGAGGGGCCTGTGCTTCTGCAGCCACAGGTGTAAGACATACACACCAACTTGTGGCTGCAGAAGCACAGGCCCTTGTGGAGCCTGGACTTCTGCAGCTGCATATATAGAAACATAGAATTTGACGGAAGATAAGGACTGCTTGTCCCACCCAGACTGCCCATTTTCCCTACCTACTGTAATACCGTAGACACTACTTGATCTCCGGCTAAAGAAATCCATGATACCCAAATTGCAATACTACTTATGTCTGCAGAAGTGCAGGTTCCTTTGGGGACAGTGGTTCTGCAGCCACAGGTACTCATGCATGCTGTAAGACTTACACACACAGTTCTGGCTACAGACGGTAGCTCATCAGTGCTATTGCATTTGGGACACATGTGAACAGATGTGCAGGGCCTTCTAGGCACTGTGCCAAAGGAAGAGTCCATCTGCCAGCAGAAGGTCAGGGCCCTATGTGCCCAGCACTTCCGTGCCAGTTACAGATGCAAACAGTGAGGGTATGTGTGGGGGGTGGGTACAGAGTGGGTTGTTGGGGGTGGATGGGGGGTATGGAGGGTGTCAGAGATCGATGAAGGACCATTTCCTTCTTTTCAAGTCTTTTACCAGAAATAAACGATCTGTGAGGTACAGTTTTCTTTTTTTGCAGGAGGACCCGATCAACACTGGGGATTGGGCACCCCAGTGTCAGCATAGTCTTTGGTGGCTGCAGGGGTGGGCACTCCTGTGTCACTATCAATCTATAGGGGGCAGGCAATCTAGAGGGGAGGGGAGTTAGTTTAACTGTGTCGTAAACCAGGCATTGGGCAGGATAAGGGAGGACTGGCTGAGAGGGGAGGTGGAGGCAGCATACTGCAACATATAGCAGAAAAGATAGATTAAACAACTTGCCCCGCCACCCCCCCTCATAGGCACAACAGAATGCCATTACTGATTTAGTTGCCAGCCAAAAATTCCTCTGTTACAGCACTTTGTGTGGCAGGGGAATTCTCAACTCATGTCCTGGAAAATTACCCCCTCACTAAGCTGGGCACCCTGAATTTTATGGGAGCCCAGAGAAGGTATTTCTGGGCAGAATTTCAAAAAAAAAACCAGAATCTAGCTAAATGGGTCTCATTTACCTAGGTTAAGGTGTTCATTTTTTGAAAACATTATTTTTATGTTTTCCATCTTTTTATTTAAAAAAAAAAAAAAGATGGTAGCAGTCATGACAAAACATTTTTTCTCATGACATGAAAAACACAAATTCTGTGGCAAAAAAAATGCTCACAAAAGCAAAATCTAGGTGTCATTTCAGAGGGTTATCCTAAAACCTTACTGACCATGCTCAGAAGCAAAATTCTAAACCTTATAACTCTTGAACCAATTAATATTGTTTTAAAAAAACCTTCAAAAGGCACACCATTGGCACAGGACACTTCAACCCTGAAAGTTTTGAAACATTCTGTACAATTTAGGATGTAGGTGAGAGCAAAAAGACGGCACAAAAAAGGCAAAAAGTGTAGCTTTTTCTGTAAATGCAACACATTCAGATCTCAGAAATCAGATAAGCGCCCATCATGAAACTTCCCTTGTCTCAAGAACTTGCCACCTGGACAATGCATGCCAAGTCTGCAGCAGTTCCGTCAAGTACAGCCAACGTTATTAAGATACAAATTTAGGGCTTTAACATTAAACACTGTGCTCAACCCTAACTATACTTGGGCTACCATGCAAGTGTAAAGCAGGTATATTGTATACAGTATGCAGTACCTCTGCATGTTTATTATATATAACTATAGTGCCTTTTATGTTGCCTGTATTTGTCTATTTCATAGAACAGTATCATTTTTTAAATGTTTCTGTATTTTCTATCCCATGTCCACTATCCACAGGTTAAACCTGGAAACTTTTCTGTGTGCTTTTCCTGTCCAACATGTCTAAATGAATAAAAACTGTCAGACTGTGGACATGAGCTTCCAAAAATGCAAGGCACAGTAGCCCCACTATGCTGTAAAAACTGTCTTCATTTTGTTCTTCCTCTGTTTATCTCCTCATTCTCGCCTGCCACCATCTTCTGTCAGCAACCCCCAGCCCCATCATCCAAAGTACCTGGGACTTAAACCATCTGCTTCCTGACCTCCTTGGGTGAGCGGGTGCCTCCGTAGGTGGTACAGAGCATGCAAGGTTGCCAACATCATCCTGTTGGTGGCGGGGGGTTGTCCCCATTTTCTCCCTGACCGGGGCTGGAATATGTGCAATGGCATACACGTACTGCCTGAAGATGCAGCCCACTTCTGCACCTGCTCCCAGCCAACTAGATGAGTGACCACTGCTACACCCCCTAGCCTCTACTAGGTGGCAGCCAAACCGCAATACATGCTGTTCCCCTCCCCGAAGGAGGATAGCCATCTATGGATGCTCAATCTTCCTTCCCCCTGCCAGCTCCTGAGTGACCCTGATCTGTTCCCAAACACTGGTCACTGGCATGATGGCAGTTGAAGTACAGAGCACCTCAATGCTTCCTGCCACTGGGCTGGCCTTAAAACTGTCATTTGTAACCCCAAGCATGCCACAGCATTCAGGCAGCTGAGTGCTGAATGCAAAACAGGGGAAAGGCAGAACCAGTGTGCTGTCTATTAGTAACACTTGTTAAGGCCTCTTTCAACTGCTTCTACACTTTCATAAGTAACTTAAAGACTCCATTCAGTATCCACAGTTCTTGCAAACAAATGAACATTGAGTAAGCCTTTTATGCCACAATGTGCATCAAAAACTCTACAATCCAATGCAGTTCCACTGCAAGGGTCGAATAAATGCAGGGAATGTGACAACAGTAGTAAACCAACATCCATCTTAATGTGCAATGTGACAAACTGCCCGCATGTCTTCATAAACTCCTGGGTGACAGCAATACTTGACTCGATGGATGGGTCTAATAAACTGACACAGACGGGAGTGCCAAAAATATCTTTGCTTAACTTGATGGGTTTAAATAGATAGCTACAGTTCAGCCAGAGGTTTGTCAAGTTTAACATTTTTATGGATGGTTATCACATCTAGATGGATTTAGTTATAAGCATCACCTGATACTCTGCCAAAAATAAGTACTGACCAGAAAGGGGGTGATCACAGTAATAGCCTACAGGGGGTCAGATGACCATGTGGATGTCCAAACACAATTCAAGTCCTTGAAATTTCAAAATCCATCACAGTTAAGTCAGGAAATAAACTCCCTTAAGTGAGAAAAGAATGCTTGATGTCCCAGTCCCTAAGTCCTAGTTCTGTGCTTGGTACAAATGATCTAGTTGGGTAACAGCTGGAACTTGGAAACTGAATTATCAGTACATATACACTGACTGCAATGGGTTAATGATTCCGTAGTAATACTATTTTCATAAAATAAAGGCAAGGCACCTACATAAAATGGAGTAGAAAGAATGATGAAAGTGACACAGAAGGAACCCAAGGTGTGCAATGCATTACCTTTGTGGAAACCTATTAAACACTGCATGGCCACTGATGCCCTTAGACTGGCCATCTACAGCTCCATCACCTCCATCGTCAACTACGGTCTAGACATCTAGAGCTCTGCTTCCCCCTACTGCTCTCTGGAGGATATCAGTGACACTCAACAAGGCCTGTAGGCGTCTAACGGGTGCCGTCCACCTAAAACACACACCTGTGACCTGTACGCCCAGGCCGGATGGCTACCACTCCTTAGTAGAATACAATACCCGACCTGTTCGTTAACCAAAAAAGTTCTCCTTGGGCTCATTCCATCAGGCATGGCAAAGCTCCTTACTGCCAAAAGCAGTACCCAGCTTACACACAGTGCTCTATATCAAACTTTCCAGATCCCCAGATGCCGGGACCACAATGGGTCAGAGGTCGTTCATGCACAGGGCTTCTCAGTGGTACAATACCCTTAACAAAGAAACACTTACAACTGCGACGCTTTGTCCCTTTAAAAGGCAACTTCCGACTATTCCTCGCCTCTACCACTCAATGTGACTGCCTCTCCTAAGTAACTGCCTCCTCATTTTACCCTAGTCGAAGGTGACCTGTAACCTCCCTTAGAGCTCCACCTTTTGGCACCAGTTTCCCACCTCACCCCTTACCCCCCCCAAGCCACACTGCCTCACCCACTCCCTCCCCTCTCTAGTGGCACTTTCAGATATGGGGCCCTCCAGCCCATCCATCTTGCACTTTTGCCACCCACCTCTACCTGCCAACAATGGCCCTTTAGCCTGCCTACCTTTTCCTGACTCCCTTCTTCCCTATACTAACTATATACTGTTCACCCTGAAACTTGCCTGAAGCTGGCTTATGTTGTCTCTCTCCATTTTTGGCTGTATAATAAATGCTTAGACATCTTTGTATTTTTAAGACTGTAACCATTGTTGACCTTTGTGTGTATGTTACCCTACATCCTTTGACGTGGAACCTTTGTAAATGAGCAGTTCCTGCTCAAAGGTATTTGTAATCCTAGGCCTGGATATTCAAATGGGTTGCGCATGGTGCAACAGGGATGCGCCATGTGCAACCCACCAATGTGCCCTGGTGCGATATTCAAAGGGGCAAGTTGCACTATGCAACTCCCGATGCGCTGGGGCGCATCGGTAATGTATGCAGCACATGTGCGGAGGGCGTGCCCATGCATATGTGGCACATCCTGATATTCAGCCTGGGATGTGTGGCGTATATGCTGGCACAAACCAGCCTTGCATCTCTCAGGGGGCCAAAAAGATGTGCCTGGTAAAACCAGGAACAAATCCTGGCTGCCCACAGGCAAGCTGCCATATTGCAGGGAACAACATGGCAGCCGTCAACCATGCGTGGCCACCCGCCCACCCAGAACACTGTCCACAAGCTCTCTGCCCTGGTAGTGCTGTGCCCCCTCCCGCCCTGTCACCCAATCGTGGGCATAAGTAGAAATAATCCCTACTGGTCCAGTGGAATCCCCCCATCTCCTGATCATGGGCATAAGTATATTTAACATCCCTGGTGGTCCAGTGGAATCCCCCCCCAATCACCCAATCGCGGGCATATGTACAATTAACATCCCTGGTGGTCTAGTGGAAATCGCGTTCATTCCCATATCAGGCCTGTGTTGGACAGTACGGTCTGCATGCCCATTGGTCCATGCAGTGGACCAATAGGCGTACAGACCATACTGTACGCTGTCAGTCGATGGGTGGCTGGGCAGCATGCGGCGGGTGCTGCTGCCCGCCACTGACTGGGGGTGCTGCGCAGGGGACCCCAGTGGGCGGGTGGGAGGGGATACCACTGACCACCAGGGTTTCTTCATATTTCCGCCCACGATCGGGCGATGGGGGGACCCACTGACCACCAGGGATGTTACTTTTACATATGCCCGTGATCAGGCATTGGGAGGGTTTCCACTGGACCACCGGGGATTAATTATACTTATGCCCACAATCGGGCGGTGGGCGGGGGGGGGTTCCACTGGACCACCAGTATGCTTTCAATTCTACTGCCCACAATCGGGCAATGGGGGGGTATCCACTGGACCAACAGGGCTTTATCAATACTTCTGCCCACGACCAGATGTACGGGAGCAGGGGAACCACCATGGGGCCACAGGGCGTCAGTCCTCGACAGCTGCAGCCTGTCAGGGCGCAAGTCGCCGGGCATCGGTGCACCGCATGCAAATGGGGCCATAAAGACATGCAAATGGTCCCATTTATGCCTTGCATGCATAATTGCCTCATTTGCATGCCCAGTGCTGAATATCGCGGTTGATGCGCCTAGCGCAACTGCACTTGCTCATCCCCCTGCTCTCATTCTGCCACCTGCGCTGACGCAGTGCCACTGCACCTTGCGTAGTGCGTGCGCCATCAGTACCATGTTCAACAGTGCTGTGCCATGGCGCAGCACCGTTGAATATTGCCTGGTCCATGCCCTGGTGCAGTCCAGTTGGACTGCGCCTGGGCTTGTGCCCCTGCCTGGCGCAGTTTGAATATCCAACCCCTAGAGTTTAATAAATAAAAAAAAAAAAAAGAGGTTAAGAACATTTTTCACTTCACTTTTTTTGTTTTTTTGTTATTTAGGATTTGATACTTGTGGATAGCCTTCTAACTTTGAGAACTTTCCAAGGTTTTTAATTTAATTTCTGTTTAGGATTGTCAATGCTAAACATATCACTCTACATCTGAGCAGAATTTAACTCGGCAAAAAAGTTTATCATACAGTTTTGTTATCATCTTCTGATGCTTTTGCAGCCATAGCTTGTGACAGCACAGGAAGATCAGGAGTTACTAAATAGAAATGAGGGACCCTAAACACAGTCAGAGGCAAGGCTGGCAGATTTTAGCAGTGCACAGAGGCATCCTATTCTGCCATTCCCAAAGTTGCTCTACACAAAGACCTTACTTAGCCACTGAGGAGGAGGAGGAGTCCACCACTTCAGCTGAGTCACAGTGCTAATGATGGTCACCAGATGTTTGTGACAACAAATGGAGATTTCGACTACAAACTTCCTAAGTGTTCTCACCACTGATGTCTTGGCATGCATCGCAGCAGTCATATGGTGCGATGCCAAGTCCAGAGGCTGTAGCATGAGGTGCTGCAATCTCAGTCAACCACTCACCCCCGAATCCCGTCCCTTGCCAATCATCCCTGGTGATCTATTGACCCCAACAGTTCTTTTTCAAAATCCCTGGTGTGCAGCAGAACCCCCATCTGTATCCCCACTTCCCTGCATGCTGCTTGCTTAGTTTGGTCCCTCACCAGTCTTGGTGCTCTATCGAGTCTGCAGGGAACCGTGCATGCCAGTGCCACCTCTGTGGAACTACTTCTCACAGTCCCACAGGGGTCGGAGGTGCTGTTGCATGTGGCCAGATATTCAAGGGGCTGGGAAGTGTCTGCATGGCACAGTGCTTCACCTGTATGCCAGCCTCTGCCCCTATGTGCCAGTGTGCAATGGCAGTGCAGGAAAAGGCCTGAGACCCGTTTGTGCATGGCAACAGTGGTATGGTATGTGGCAGCAATGCCAATGAAACTGTGCCAAGGAACACATTCTTCACAGGCAGGGCAGAAAAACAAGAAGGGTGAGCCTAAGAAGAATGGCCTGAAAACTATGAGCTAACTGAAATACAAGCCCAGTTATTTGCTAAGCACATCTAAAGAGATGTACAGTCAGTTTCCAAGCAGTCCATTAAAAGGTAAGCCTACAGAATCTCTTGAAAGTAACCCCCACCGCCTCCCTTGTTTAACTAGTAGGGCTTCTCCTCTCACCAAAACATCTAGGGTAAAAAAGGGGTGGGGTTACATTTGCAAAGAAGTTTTAAAACCACCAAAGCCACCATATACAGGGTGGATTAGCTGTTATACAAAACAGACAACCAAGTGTGGCAACTACCTGGTAGGGACCAATTGCCATGGCCAACAACCCGGTCCCTGGGAGAAAACGTTTGCTCAGGGCTACGCTTAGGTTTGCACTTCTGGCAGGGGCACCCAAGTCATTCCAAACACAAGGAAGCAATAACATTACTGTCCAAACCAGGTTTGGATTCTAGAGTGTGGCTTTTATTCGCTTAACAGAGTAGGAATAATCACAAAGCGGAGATGGACTCCCATAGGGCTACACACACTGGTAATGCAGATTACTGAGGTAGAGACATTCTTGAATTCCCATTTAGCATAGGATGAAGAAAACACACACACTGGTGAACACACTGGTTCCTACTGGAAATTGGCACATCCGGCCAGGTACTGGTACATTTTTCCATCGACTAGGCACATAGAACCAGTACTAGGACACTTTCCCATATTTCATGAGGAATGAAGGTGGTACACACGATCACAACGGAGCACATACTGGCTCAGGACTTTCAGAACCCACATACTGGGGTAAACTGAATGAAAACAACCCACATCTAGGGGTAAACTCTTTTCTCAGGCATTGGCCAATTGCACTGAAGAAAAAGTAATAGGTGCCCTTCAGAACCCGTGGAGGTAAACTGGTTACTCCAAACGGGGGGGTCTCCCACCTTTATTTCCAGGCTTATACCAGCCATTTATCTGGTTAATAATACCAAACAACGGTAGAAAACTGTAGATGTTGTCTCAAATGTATATCACACTTAACATACCATACACACACACACACACACACACACCCCACAGAGGTGTCAGAAGTTAAAAGTTCTGTACATGGACAGTCACATATTGGACTCCAAATGTAGGCCGACACTTTTACAGAGAAACTCTTTGGTGACAAGGTCCCTTTGTCAGAGAAATCACCATACAGGAATTGCAGGTACTCCTGGGTTTACACAGAAAAACAAGGTATTCACAGAGCAGTTGTCACAGGGCAGCTTCAAAAATCCAGAAAGGACCAGGGGATTGATCCTGAATCCTAGAGTTTGCCCCATCCCTCCTGGGATGAGGCACAGGGAAAACCTCTGGCACAGGTCTCCACCACTTCTGAAAACTGAAACACTAGGATGAAAACTTAAAGAAAACAAACAGGTAGCTCTCTGACAGAGCTGACTGAGGAGCTGTCTAACACTGCAGTCCTCCTCCATTAGACTCTAGATCACTCTCCAGGAACACTCTAACCCACTCCCTAGTAGCTGCTGGCCAGTGTGACTTACGCTGCGCGACAGTTCTAAATGACATCATCCTCCAGAGCTCAGCTGAGACCGAGAACAGAGTGACAGAGTGAAACCCATTTAACTGGCATTTTACTAGCTGCCTTCCCTGCCCACCACTGATTCTAAGGTCCCGTTCACACTACAGCACGGTAAGGAGAAACGTTTTTTTAAAACGAATTAAGCCTTACCGTGCTTCAGCGCTCACACTGTCCAATCCGTTTTTGGAACCATTTTGAATGAATCGTGCTGTCTAGTCAGACTTCTGCATTATACTGGGTCAGCATGGCATGGTGCACTAGCGTGTTTCAGCCAAACTGCTTACCAGCATGCAATGCGCCTGGCACAGGGCAGGGACAACACGGATCCACCGAACACGGAATCATGTTCGCACTGTGAGTAAAAACGATTTCCTCACTCAAACGTTTTAATGAACCGTGCTATAGCCTAGGTCTGATCAGGGTTTTAGCATGGTTCATTATAACGTGTCCCAAAGTGAGTTAGATGTGACGTAAAGGTGCTGGCACAGATCTGAAACGATTCAATGCCCCAGAACCATTTCAGACTGCACAGTGTGAACGGGCCTAATTGATTCTAGTAACCCTGGGAACAAGGGGTTAAAAGGAATCAAGATAATTTCTTGGCAAGAAATAACACAAACATTCGTACAGTACTATAAATTAAGGAAATGGAAAGGTTACCACACAGTAAGGTTTTATAGTAGTAAGCTGACAGCCCTATAATATCAGTAAAGTGAGGTTATTCTTGGAATTGTTAAGGAGATGATAGAATTCTGCACCACAAATATCCCCATCTGCCCAACTACCCAAACTACCTAAGGAATTGATTAAATTAGAACATGTTAGTTACACAAAATGTTTTTACACTGGTCCCGAGGCATGTTGTCACTATTCTGTGCAGACAGGGAACTCCGAACATAAGCTGTCAAACTCTCTAATTGTGGCTTGCCATGAATATGAATCAGTTAACCAATTTATCCAGACACAACAGTGACCCCTTGCCCCACAAATGAAGATTTAACAATCAGTTAAAGTTCTCTGACTCCAGGAGCTTGGCACTGAGGCCACAAATAGAGTAATGAATGCCATCAGCGTCTAGCACAAATGTGTTCTAGGAGCCACACCTCAATCTAAAGGGTCACAAGATGAAAAGACAGGTAACAGAGGACAGAATTAATGTTCTGCACAGAATATAGGAGAACAGTAGAAACTGGCAGATAACAGCTGGTTCACAAAGAGTCAGCTGAAGATTAATTTATCATCCTTCATTTATGGATACTTCTGATGATGTGGACATTGTCGATCTTGCTGAAACATTCAGTTTGTCCCATGTTGAATTGAATGTTATTATATTTTAACAGGATAGGGTCACTAAGCAATCTTGTTTTCAATACTGTCCTTCTAAGGTAACAGCAGCAACATTGTACATAAAAATGGTTAAAAGAAAACAAAGATACATACAATGCAGTATAATTCAAGTACAATCACGCTTAAAATAATACCACTTTGAAATGTTTCTTAGTATCCCTTAAAAGATGTTAATTAAACTTCTGTATCAGTCTATGTACCTTTGGGAACTTTAAATATTTATTAATATGGACAACTGGGTAGTGTTTTTCCATACCAATGTTGTCTGGGTACAAGCAGCAACTATACAACAGAAAATAATTTTATAAGCCGGCCTGGTGGCACAGAGGGCAGAGGCGCTGGATGCCTCACCTCTCACCACACCGCCGACCCATGTTCAGGAATAAGCACAGCACGCCAGGGGTCAGCCGGTGGGGGTTGAGAGTGGATGGAGCAGCCGACAGGCAGCTCTCCTCTCCCAGGTTGGGGTGGTAGGCCTCCCCGGCTCTTGGCCGCCACCAAATGGAGGATTTATGGCAACGTCATGCATTTGGAAGGGTTGGCGCTAGGCCAGGTGGGCGGATCGGAGCCGTCTTCGGTGCCAGTCCGCATGAATGCCTCTACACACGTGCGCAGCCATGGATGGCTGAGGCTCCGGGAATAGTAAGGGAAGAAAAAGCGGACCCCTCCCCCCCCCAGAGGCAAGATGAGGACTGATCCCCCATAAGCTCTGCACTGGTGGCTGGGCACACGCCACAAGTCCTGTTGGGAGAACATCAGGTGTAGAGAAAGTCCTGGGGTAGCTGGGTGATGGGGCTGGGGTGAGGTGGGGGAGCGTTGAAAGGGGAAGCTGGGAAGAAGCAGCACAAAGTACATATATAAAAAGAAAGAAAATACTTTTATAGTAGGTGCAAAGCGTTGAGGTTTACTGATGCAAAGCACCGGAGCTTAGTGCCATGCTGCTTAGTATGCTAATGTTTTGCACTTAAACTCCTGCTGTTTTGTCAGATACTACCTGATACCACTGGTCACTCCCATTTTGGTCAGAGATATAGGTTACCATCCATTATACAATGGCAAGTAAATTTTCTGTCCTGTGATTGGTCAGTGGGTGCCTGGAACAGTGATGTTATTACACGATAACATCACTACCCTCACTACCCTGGGTTGTGACATCCTACCATGCCCGCATTCTTATAGCATTCAATCCCGGCTCCACATACTCCTTTTCTCCATCCACCTTCTCTACATCCCATTTTACCAACTCCTTTCTGTGCACCGTGCCCTCCTAGCCTTTCTCCCCTACCTTCCTCCCTTCCCTACCTTCACCTCTACCTGCTGTATATTTTATTTTTTTTTCTTCCGTTACTTCCTCCTGCAACCTTAGATAACCTGCTTTATCTTCCTATAGACACTTCTATGTATGTAAATACTGTGTAATCTGTACAATATCTGTATAATTCTATGTACATATGAACTTCTTTTTCTTCCTCTCTGTAAAGAGTATTATCTGTATTGCCTTGTAAATACCTGTGTTGACCTGTATATACAATTGTTCATGCTCCACCCAGGTCCATCTTGCAAATGAGCTTCTGCTCAATGATGAACGCCTGGTTAAATAAAGACTTGATTGATTGACTATATGAAGTCCAGACACATAGATGACCACATGACTGAAATCATACATCCCATCCACAAGTTGCTGCCGCTCCTGAACGTCACTGTAAATGATTCCAGGACAGGACAGGACCGCTCTCCCAAGGATATCACCGCCCTCCAAACAGCAAGTCTACACTTCAAAATGTCATTTTCATGAAAGAAAATGACACAGAATCATAGACAATCACGTTCCTTATGTGAACTGCTTCAGCTGTACCCCACCCCACCCGGAACACAGTGACAGTCCGGACACACACATCATATTTTTATTTCCACATTTTGTGTTTTCATCTCCAAGTACATGCCAGCAGTACTGGGAGAACCACAAGAAAAAATAAACTCACCAACAGTCGGCTGCTTCTAAGCAAAAGGGACGAGCAGTACGGGCAGCGACATGGCTTTACGTGTTCAAAATGCTGTTCACTGTTCCAGACTGCCTGAGTGCGCACTCGCTCATCAGCGCTCCCCCACAGATCGTATTTGAAAAAAAACCTTTAACAGTCAATCTTCGCCCCTATCAGGACAATCACGGAAACCGGCGCAAGTAAAGGACATGGGCTAGGCACAATGAAGTCTGAGTGTTGTGGGGTGGAAATGCATACAAAGACAGACACACAGAGCCTGACAGAAAGATGGAGGGGGGAAGGGATCATACGCCACCTACTGGGGACTACTTTTCTCATTGTTTCAACTTCTATACCTCCCATAGAAAAAAAGAATAGAAACTTAATAACCATTTTGTTTAAAGTATTTATTATTATTATTTTACAGCAAGCCATTGTATAATAACAACTCGCTCCAGGATGTGTAATTGTTAGTACAAACAACCTCCTCCTTGGTGGTGGAAGCACTCGGCTACGCCTTGTGCTTCAACCCACCCAAGGAGTGAGGTTATTACAAAATAACACACACTCTGTTGTGCCTTATTGCTTAAATAAAAAAGGTATAGATTTTCATAAGTTCAGATCAAATGGTTTGTATTCAGTCAAGCTATTCAATGTCTGTTCAGTGCTGGAGTCCTCAGCTGAGGAATGATAAGGACAGGCTGCAGATGGTGCAACACAAGGTAACCAAAATATTTCAGAACCAGCAGGGCAGATACGACAAGGACCGACTGAAAGTACTGAACATATACTTGCTGGAGGCCAGACGGGAGAGGACTGATATAACTGAGATACTGAAGCGCCAGAAATGAATGAACAGGGTGAACATCGAGGAACTATTCAGCAGGAGTAGCAGATCCAGCACATGGGAACATGAGTGGAAACTAGTGGCAGGGGCAAAGTATCAGGAAGGATGGAAGGAAGTTTTATTTTACAGAAAGGGTGGTTGAGCTGTGGAACAGTCTGCCGGCAGAGGTGGTGGGTGCCAAGACCATAAATGGTTTCAAGCACGGCCAGGACAGAGTGAAGGCTTACTGGTTACTCAGGTGGCAGCAGGAAACAGGAAGCATGGGTGGATAGTGGGCAAAGCCCTGTACCGACAAGAGGTGTTGGGGTATAACAGAGTGCAACAGACAGACTGGAGGAACCAAAGGGCTTTTCCTGCCATCACTGTCTGTGTTTCTAATGTCCAAATATGTGGTGTGTGGCCTTCACATAGCACAACACCTTCAGACAGTTGAAACTAAATATAACAATTTCAAACTTTTTTGAACAGAACTGACAAGGACTGCCTAATCACAATAAGTGTCTAATACTCTAGTATTGGATGGCAGTGTAATCGACATAGAAATGTGAAACAGATTACAGGTTCAAACCACAATTCAGCCAATCACAGTTGCTTTTGTTGACATGAGAGACACTCTTGTTTTCTGAAGTGACTGCACAACATTGGGTATATAATTAAGACATCCACTTATGACTAAATAAGGAGGAAAAAAGAGCTAAAATAAAATGTTTTGGAAAATATGAAATACTGGAATCATGGTGATTGTTTGGAAACCACTCTTTAACCCATAAGAGTGATACTGGGTGCCATGCAAGTAGTAAATTATACCAGAGTGTGGTTTAATTAAGCGATAAGGCATGACACAGGGTGCGTTATGGTAGGATAACAGCCCATCCCAGGTGGGTTGATGCACAAGGCGAAGCTAAGTGCTTCGCCACCCAAGAAAGGATGTTAGCCCACTATAATGCACCCTGGAGTGCCTTACTGTGATTATGAAATGGGTCCTTTTAGTAAACTGGATATGTTTTTAAGCTATTATTTTGCTGAGTTACTTTCAGCTGGGCTGCTGTGCTGGGATAACGGGCCAGCTGAAGGCACCTCTGGCCAATCAGGAGCCAGCATTCTTTTGTCCCATCTCATAATGGACTCTAGTGCAAGCCTCAGGGGTTTAATGCACAAGATCAAAGGTCAAGTGTCTTTGCTGCCCAGAAAGTGCATTTCAAATCCTTTAAACCACCGTCTGAAGTGGTTTGCTGCACTTAAAAAATGGCTCAAACAGCCTGTGTGCAAACTGTGTACAAAACGGGTTTAACAAAATGGCAAACAGAGTTGTATGAGTGCAACAGAGCTGTGACGTTATGTTTTATAGTGTTAGAAAAAATTAACTAGCATATTGTGGCAGCACAGCCTAGAGGTTAGAGTAACGAGTTGTGAATGAGCTTGGTACATTCAGCAGACCTAGGTTTGATTCCCACAACCTCTACTTGCATACTGTGTGACTCTGAGCAAGTCACTTAACCTCCTTAGTGCTCCCAGGTCACCCCTGAAAACAGGCACTTGTGTCAAGTGGGCCTCACCCGGCTACCAAAGAGTAAAATAAAACATTAAAATTAAAAAGATGGTGTGAGAGTAGTAGAACAGCTGCTGATGTTGTCAGGGGTGGGGGCTTTGCTGCACTTAAAGGGTACTAAAGTCAAAATTATAAAAAAAAAAAAGGTTATGCAGATAATTTCATTTATAGGTATACTCCCAGTAAATCCTTCTCTTGTTTACTGAAAGCAGTTTTTTTCTGAATTTGCTTGCTGGTTTTATGGCTCTTAGAGATCTTCATCTTAGCATTTTATGGCTCTTCTTGTTCCTATGATGCCTCCTGTTCCATGTGATAGGACCATTGATTGAAAGAGTAGTAACTGCTGCAGAAGCAGTCTACTGTTAGAGCCTGATATGCTGGCTTCAACTAAATAACTCTGTCTAATTCAAACTTTCTGTTTTCCATGTATACGTCTAGGTCTAACCAGCAGAAGTGAATGTTTTGTTTTTAAATCTTTTCAATTACTCAAACTACACACAACCACTAAAAAAGCACAGAAGCCACACAAGGTCACAGATGCTCTAGTTAGTGAAGACTCTAGCCGTTTCCTTACAGAATAGCCCACGTAATTATCCATTAGGTTTGCCATCTGTAAATTTAACACATTTGCCATCTGTAAATTTAACTTTTGTTAGAATTTCCTGTACAAGGCAAGTTACTTAACATCATAGCCTTAATTCCATAAACTTGAGAAAACACTGCTCTTGTTGAATTAATGCATCACTATCACATGGGACAGTAGGCACTGTAAGGACATGAAGAGCCATAAAAATGGTAACAGGAAAATCCCCAGAGACCCTAAAGCGAGCAAGCAAATTAAAAAAAAATCCTTTCAACAAACAAAGGAAGGACTTGCTAGGCATACCTACAAATCAAAACACCCTACACAACTTTTTGTATTTTGTCTTGGTTTTCCTTTAACAGAGAGAAAGGAGGTTGGTTTTGAAAGCTTGTGTGTAGAGTGCAGTGGCCCGGAGGAAGGAAGGACTGGAGGTGCTGTGGGGCATCCCTGAGACAGGTGCTGAGGCGCTATCTGCACAGAATTTGGTATACAGCCACTCCAGCACAGGGAGGAAGGAGTTGGATAAGGCACTTGGGAAAGCCATCATCAGGATGGCGAGTAACAGGGAGGAGCTGCTAGTTGGTGACTTCTGTCTGCCAGATGTGGATTGAGTCTTCCAGCTGCAGCGTCTGCAAGGAGCAGGGACATCCCTACTCCCGAAGGACTTTTCTCAGGCAGCCAGTCAATGAACCAACTAGGGACAGAACAATCCCGGATCTGGTGCTTACAAACATTGACTGCACTGCAGGCATTCATGATGGGCAGTCCCCTAGGTACGGTGATCACCATAGAGTGTGCTTTAACATTAAGACAGAAATAGAGATAAACCACATCAGGACAGGGGTCCTGGACTTTAGCAGGGCAGATTTTAAAGAAACAGGAGACAGCCTTAGAAACTGTCTTGTAGGAGAGAATTGCCAGGGAGGCGAGGTACAGTGGGAAAAATAAGGAGGGCAACATTAAGGAAACCAGCCTCTGCATGCAGGAAGTGTGTAAAACAACTGATAACAACTGAAAACACAGTTTGTCACATATTGTTTTATTCAGGAATAGGTAACTAGGACTCATTTAAAGGCAAGTCTTTCATTTCTGTTGCCAGGAACATTACTACCTGCTGCCAGTTAGCATTCATTTCCTGTCCCGTTTAAACAAATAAATGGATGATTGTATAAATTGAAACTGAAATGGTCTGACTCAAAATATGCAGTTCATCATCGCCTGTGAGGGGGCAGGACAACACTCACTTGTTACAATCCTATATCCTTACATATGAAGATAAATAGCATATTCTGAGTCAGTCCATTGCGTATCCCCTATATATCACATGGGGCTACATCCAATACTACTGTCTATTGTATGTTTGGACTAGAATGCACAAAAGGGTGGCATATTTCAGGCACCTTTGTGGCACAAAATTCAGGTACATAATGAATGAGCTCTGTGTAGCAGTGCTATGTGGAGCTGGTTTTTCCTGTCATTGAAAGGAAAACCCTTGAGATGCATAAATGCCATGCTTTACTTGAGAGTGTGCATACCTTACAAAAGAGCCCTAGTTACATTTAACAGCACTGAGAACTGTGGCACTCACATCAGTTAACTTACGTCTGGTTTGATTTTGCAAGACGGTGATCTGTGCATTTTATTTGCATTTCTTATCTTATTTTGAGGCCTTGAATCTAAAAGGTTTGATGTTGCTTATTCTTCCACTACACCGAACACCTTATAAATATTTTTAAAAATAAAACGGAGGGGGATTACTTACTCTCTGCTCATTCCATTGAAAGTGACACTTCTAACCTGTCATCTTTTCACTCAAACATTTCTTACTGTCTACTTTGCTAAGTGTCACGGTAACAGACTCAAATCTTTTCCCATCTGTGACACAAGCTGTGTCAGATTTCTGTCAGTTAGGACTTGCAGTACCACTATGGGACCATCAGAGAGATTTCCTTTACAAATATCGCAAAATATCTGGAAATATCCAGAAACCTTCATGTTTACAACTGTTAACTTGTACCAAACAAAAAAGACCCAGGGTGTAGACTTTGGAATATTCCATTTTCATACCCTAAAACCAAGAATCGTCAAATTTTGTTAAAGGACTCAGAAACAAGCGTTTCTTCAATGTAACAGATGAAGACAATGTAAATGCGCGAGACAGCTGTGTGCTCTACCAATCTGGGGTGTTACTTCTGGTTTAAATGGAATTTAATTGTGATGCATTTTAACAGACTCTGTAATAGGCTAGTGATAGTTTTTTGTGTTTAATAAAAAACATTGATTCGGCTATAATTAATACACTACCACAGAGGCACAGTAATTCAGTTACAGTGCTCCCGCTTCACTGACATCACTCTAATTGTTTCTGTATTTTGTATCCTAATTTATGTATCCTTTGTAACTTAGTATACTTGTGCAATGCAATTGATGAAATAACAAGATGTAACTGAAAATGTGCCTTTTTTCTCATATGACTATGCCATCATCCTTGTTTATATTTTACTAAACCAAATTTAGAATAAAATTTGGAACTGAAAAATGATGTCGCTGGCCATTTGTTTATTTGTTAACCAGGTGGGTACACTGATCCCAGGGACCATTTTCAGGCACGACCTGGGCCAATCAGATGGCACATCCATGACAAAGTACAGTTACAATACAATCACAGTTAGAGAAGTAGAAACAAGAAGTACACAGTACAGAGTTGGTAATACAGTGGAGATAATGGTGTATATACAAGTGACAAATGGTCAAAACCCCCAAGGACTATGGTCTTACATGATGCCAGTGTCCAGCAATAAGTGCATAAAATATGTTAGCGTGCTTAGTCATAAGCTAGTGGTGGTGAGCACCATCATTAGGTGTAGCATTTACATGTAGACTTTGCCAACATGTCTACCCTGAGGTTCCACTTGAACATGTGGGGAGAGACCGGGGCCGGAGATTTGTTAGGAAGGGAGTTCCAATACATGGGTGCTGCATACGAGAAAGCTTCCTGCCCATCTCGGTCAAGCGCCTGGGGCATTCCAACAGTCTGCAGGAGGAGGACCTCAGTTCCCGACTGTGACTCTTTAATGTTAGCAGCCTTGAAAATGGTGATCCAACACCATCCTGTAAGGCTTTTGCTATGAATGGTCCAAGCATGACGTCTCTCCGATCAGCAGGGGGGAGCCATCCAGAGGACTGGTTGAGATGGCAGTGGTGAGTCATGAATGGGGCAAGGGTGATGAATCTATAGATGTTGTTGTATGCCGTATTCGAGTGACTTTGTAGTGATAGGGATGCGTGGGCAAATTACTGGAGAGCAGTGTTCAAGAATGGGAAGGAGGTGGTCGCGCCCAATTGCAACTCGTACTTCAGGGATAAGTAGATGCCGCAGTCTGTAACACAGTCCTATTCGCTGGTTAACCTTCCTGATTATTGAGCTAATGTGGTACTCGTACGTAAGAGCTGGGTCGAGCGTGACCCCAGGTATTTGAATTTCTTACTTGTTCAAGAGTTAAGCCATCAGGGGTTAGTATATTGAGAGTTTTGTGTTGTTGAGTGTGCCTTTGCAAGCTTTGGTTTAGAGCCAAACAGCATACATTTTGGTTTTTAGTGTTTACAAGGAGTCTATGCTGTGTGAACCAGTGTGCAGCTGTATTAACCCTGTGTTTAGGTCTCAATTTAGCCCAGTGATGTTGTTTCCACTTTTGAAAATAATGAGGTCGTCGGCATACATAACTCTGTTGCTATTTGTACGTACCACGAGTAAAGGGTTAGCGTAAAGTGAGTACAGCAAGGGTCCTAGAACGGAGCCCTGGGGGATGCCGGTCCGCACCCGGAGAGGAGTAGATAGGGCATGCCCTATTTTCACTAGTTGGGTTCTGTTGGTTAGATAACTCGGACCCAGTTTGTGACATTATTGGGGAAGTTGAGGGAAGCCAGAGTATCTAGTAGCAGCACATGGTCCACCATACTGAATGCTTTAGATAAATCAATGAATATCGTCCCTGTGAGGTTGCCTTTATCCACTTCGCAGAGCACGTGGTCAGTGAATTTAGTTAATGCTGTGGCAGCACTGAAACCCCTGCGGAAACCGTGTGGGTCCTTGGATAGCAGGCTGTATTTTCAATGTGCTCCATTAGCTGGCAGTGAGCCACTTTTTTCCAGTATTTTGCCCACGTGGGACAATATGGATACAGGTCTGTAGATGTCCAGTAGGTGAGGGTCCCCTGCCTGAAGTATGGGGACAATATTGGTGTCCTTCCATTTTATGATCATATCAGAGTGGGAGGAGTAAAAAACTAAAAAAAAAAAAAACCCTGATCTGTCAACATTTTTGAAATGTAATGAAGTACTACTAAACTCCATTTGCAATAGTAAGTAAATGCCCCAAATTACTACAGCTCAAGCTCTTTCATGCTGTGAGTTTATCAGCAGCTTGCACTGAGAAAATGATTCTACAGGAGTCCGTTAAACACTGCCAGTCCCATGTACAGTTTAAAAAGAAGGACTTGGATGATAATCCTTACCCATGCAGGTACACTGTGAGCTGCTACTGATGAGTGTGTAGCTGTAAGCCAGGGAACATGTTATTTAAAAATTACCACATAGGACTGACTGTGACACAAACTGAAGGAAATGTATGACATTTGGCATATAGCTTTGTGTAAATCAACTGAATGATGGCCAAATTGGCCTAAAATGGGATGTCTGGCAAGTGAGAAGCAAAGTGGTCTAGTGGAGATGGAACAGTCCTGCGGACAATGAGACCCAGGTTCAAATCTCACCAGCGGCACACTTACAGCGTGAGCCTGAAAAGTCACTTAACCTCCCTGTGTGTTTCACAGCTGTACAAGTGGGTAAAAAGCTAGACCCCACTGAAAATGACTTTGCGTCTCAGCTGGACAATCCTGGATCAATACATTGAAAAAAAAGTGGCTGTGCTAAAGAATCCTTACAGTTATGTTGTTTTTGTTAGGCAATGATACTAGGTGAAATTTTGACTGTGAGCTGTATGATAATGACAACCACACTGAATGAGATAATACCTTCCTATGGTATTTTGCAGGGCACAGCAGATCACATAGTTCTACAGGTACAGTACTTGACATGAAATGGCTGTCTGCACGCCTATTCAAAACTATGAGGTCAGAAAATGCTGTACATGTTGATCCTCAGACTGTTGTGGGCATTTTCCTGGAGTGACAAGTGGAATTTAAAAAAAACATTCAGTCCACTCGCATTAATTTGTTAGTTATACTACCACAGAAAACTTACATATTGGCTGGCCGGTGGCGCCGAGGGTTGAGGCGCTGGATGCCACACCTAGCACCATACTGGCGACCGGGTTTGGGAAATGAGCCTGGCCACCGGGATAGGTAGGGGTGAGAGGATTACATCCGGAGACTGCTCTCCTCTTGGGGGAGAGGAGACTTGTCGTCCGCTGCTGATTGCCCTCTGGCAGTAGGGGCCAGAAGACATGCGCCAACATCACTACATTGTTAGGGAGGGAGAAAAGTGAATATCAGTGCCTGGCAGGTTCCGTGATGGCTCCTTTCATCTGCAGGGGTCAGCCTGGTGCATCTGGATTAGGTGTGGGGAGGGGAGTGCGGTGCCCTCCTCGCCCCCTGCAGGGGGCAATCTGCGGGGGACTAACCGGGTTGGCGTGATAGGGGATGGTGGTACGCTAGAGAATGAGTCTCTCCGCAGGAGAGACTGCAGCCACCATGCGAGGATAAAAACTATATAGAGAAAATGATGTCTTTATTCGGGGTTGGGTTCAAATTCTGTGCTGATCACCCATGAGATGATAACCCAGTAAATAGTCATGTAAAATGCAGAGTCAATATTTGCATGTTTTATAATAAGAAGAGGTAAATGCTAACATATTCCTTGCCATGGCCTAGGGACTCTGTTCTCAAAAGTCTTGAGAGAAAGTGAATTACTAAAAAGGTTCAATGGGAGAGAGCAGATATCCAGAACATTTCGTTTCAGTGCCTCTCTCCCAACAGCATGCACACTAATGTCCCACCATTAGGATGAAACTGTGACACTCTTGGGCATTAAGTCTTAAAAGTGTTACTCCCTCTGGTCACCTCGCCTACCACCTTCTAACATTCTTCAGGTGACCCTCCACACACATATACATTACAGTTGGGGCAATGATCCCCTTTTGGAAGGTCTCCACTCCAAACCTCTCCCATAAATGCACGCTTTGCAAAAAAAATAAAAAAAAATTGAGGGGTCCGACTTAAATGCCATTGAAGAACTGAATGGGAGTACCAGTCCTCATGGCTAAGGAAGGAGGCAAGCCCAGCAATGTGTGCACTGTGGGCCACTGACACTGGTGACAACAGGGATTTTATCCCATTTATGCCCCTTCTATCACCCATCTCAGTGATATGTGGCTTTCTAAGGGAAGATGCGTAGTTACCATAGGGTTAAGGCTGCTCCACCATCCCCTGCAGAAGATGCTCAAGCAGCGGCACGTGCACCACCTTCAACTGGAGTCAAGCACGCTGCAGAAGATCTTCCACATGGACATATCCCATGCAAGCCCCCGCATGATAAGGCCAAAGCACCCTATAACCTTTTTAAGGATCCTGTATACTGTTCCTGTTTAGTGCTGGGTTGAATTTTTATTACTCTTGCAAAACTGCATGAAATTGCTGATTTCACTTTTGCTAAATTTTTGCAAAATTGCACTAGTCTAGTCAAACTTTTAAATTCTAATAGTGCCTTTCCCTTAAATTGCACATTTTAAAAAATGTACAATTTCAGTAAACAGCACCATTTTTTCGGAACTGCACACTTTAATTTTCTCTATAGAGTAACTCCTCCCTCTGCAGTAGGACCTCTGGCAGCTGGCACCACTGCCCATGACCCATCCTCCCAAGGCCCCCTGCTGGTATCGCTGGTCCCCTGTTCCTCTTGAGACTCACTGTTTGAGTGTTCCCCCCATGGACTGCATCCTCCCCCAGGCGGGGCTGCCTACAACACTTAAGGTGACTCCCCACTGCATCCGGTTGGCACAATGGCAGAGATGCTGGCCGGGAGGAGGGGGTTATCCAGGTCCCAAGCTGAAGAGGCATAGCAATGGATGTGGTGGCTAAAGTGTGGCATCACCCGCTCAGTCAGTAGCATTTTCCTTAGTTTCCATGCCCCAGGAGGAACGGACATGCAATCACGTCCTGGACGACATCATGCATGCACTTGCACATGACATGTCAATGCCCACCGATCCTCCAATCTCTGAACTAGTGGTCCCCAGGCTCACTCACCCCAGCCATTGCAAGACGTTAGACTGTCACTGGAATCACATCCCTACCTCCCCAAAGAGAGGACAGCTGTCCCACAAATGCTTGATTCCCCTACAGCCAGCCCACCAATACTTCAGGCTCATTCCAAAACTACCCATTTTAAAAACTTTTATTTATTTTTTTTTTAAAAGGTACAATTTCAACAGAACTGCCCATTTTAAACATACTGTTCTAGTTTGAAGAATTGCATGAAATTACACAAAATTGGCACAATTTCATGAAAGCTGATTTTTTTGCCCTGTTGCAATTTAACAGCCTCTGCTATATGCTATCTCTGAGTTTACATAATATCCCTTTTCTACCAACTGATGTCAATAATTCTGGGTTTTACTGTATTTATTTTTATTTAGTTGTTTTAACCAGGTATAGCACACTAAGCTGAAAGCTTTTTTACAGGAGTGACCTGGGAGCACAGGGAAGTTAAGTGACTTGCTCAGGGTCACACAGTATGCAAGTGGAAGCTGTGGGATTCAAACCCCAGTCTGGTCTGCTGGATGTCACCAGATTTGCAGCTCAGAGCCTTAAGCCACTGCGCTATACTGCCTCCCACTATACTGTATCTCACACACATACCCTCTTCATTCATTTAAATACACAAGACATGAACTGCATAGATTGATATTAAATTCCAGTTATCATTATTTGAAAAAAGGCATGCATAAACATAAGCTATATATCTGAATGCCATAAGCAAAATCAATGCTAGCAGCTATGAGCCTAAGATATTTGAAATTCAGGGCTTTAGACTGGCTCCAGGAAGCTGATGACTGTGTTAATTCCAAGCAGTGCCAATACTTCAGCATGAATTTACGGTCGTCATGCACAGGTTATAAACGATACTGGAGAGAGAAAGCCATTTTCACCCAAAGACGTAACTCATTCCCAGCAGTCACCAAGGCTGTAACAGATGAACCTGAAAGCTGCCGGTGGATGATTTATTGTACAATCTGAAGAAAGTCATGTGACCAAAGTTATGTCTATGTCAGGTTATGGCTACTGAATTCAGATACTGTAACTTAGAAACATAGACTTTGACGGCAGATACGGACCGCTTGGCCCACCTAGTCTGCCCATTTCCCTACCTACAGGATAAGCTGCAGATCCTAGTTAACCAACAGCCTATTTCTTCCTACCACCACAAGAATTGCCTTATGTCTGTCCCATGCATTCTTGAATTTTCCCACAGTTTTAGACCCCACAACCTCCTCAGGAAGGTTGTACCATGAATCCACCACCCTCTCTGTGAAAAATGCTTTACTCACATTGCCCTAGGCAGATCCCCATCTATCTTCAAATTGTGTCACCTTTTGGAAAACTTATTTTGGTTTCAACTCTTTTCAGAATTCTGCAGCTGTACTTTAAAAGTCTTGCTTTGCCAAACTGGCTTTGACTGGGGGTGGGGGTGAAGTGCTAGCACAGTGAGCTGGCACCTGGCCTTTCATCTCTGTAGACTATGGTTCAGCTGCACCTTTGGTAATTAAATGAAATGAGTATGGTGGTTCTCATCATAAAACACTTAGGGCCAGATATTCAAATTTTGCACTGGGTGTAAACTGTTTCGCGAGGGTTTGCGCAAGTCCAAATATTCAAAGGTCAAATAGCACGGGCAAACTGCATTAGCGCCAGGCAAAAGTATAATGTATGCAAGGGTCAAAAAGAGGGGCGTGGTACGTGAATACAGGCTTAATGCTATATTCAGTGCATTAGCGCTTGCAAAAAGTGTTTTTATGTGACTTAGTGAGACATTTTGCTATAAAAATTACCACCCAGGACAAGGTAGTCTTAAATCTGGGCAAACAAGCTTTGTGGCTTTGCACAGCTTTGCATGACTTTTGTGTGGCTTTGCGCTACCCTAACCAGTAAATAGTAAACATAGAAAGACATCAGACATGGAAGAAACATGCTGTACACGAACAGCACTTCCTATGATGCCATCATCTGACATTGGTCCCAGCCATGCCAGGCAGTAAGTGGTGATCCAGCGCCCAGTGGACACCATGCAATGTGTCCATACAGCGCACACCTGCAGACCACCCTTCTTCAGTGGAAACTAACAGAATTCAGCACAGACACACAGCACTGAGGGCATGCATGTCTGCCTGCTGCCCCTGAGAGGGAGAGAAGAGAATTATTTTTGACTAAATCCAAGTTTGTGAGAATGAAGTAAGCCACTGATTTTTTTACCAGGTTCATACCTGAAGAAGACTGAAGATTTTGCTGAATGCGATTGGCCTGTCAGGTTTTCCAGTTGTTTTTGAATCCCCGGTTTGTGCAGAGACTTTGCGATCATGAATGAAGAGTGGTTTGCCTGGTACAATAGAATTTCCTTACATGTAAATGTGCTGTGTATTGACAGTGGGTCGTGATTTGGTCCACCACTGTGTGAACTGTGTTCTGCTTGCTGGAAGCTGTATCCAGCCAAAATGGACTGTATCCAAATTGTCTCCATTTTGCCTGGGCCTTCCACACTGACCCAGCCAGACTACCCGCTGCACACAGAAAGCCATCAATGAGAGACCTGCCTGGGGATCAGCCCCCTGCTCCACGCTTGAACAGGAATGACGTCTCAGTGATTCGTGTGGGCTCTGCTTCTCCTGGCACTCCATATTAACCACCTGCTGTCTCGATTTTTGTCCAGCCTGTGTCCAGTCTTGGGTATCATGAGTAATCATCAGGGTAGCTCCCTGCAACAACAGCCTAATCTAAAAGTGTGTCACCCGATTGCCTTGCTGTTTTCTTTTCACAAACTGAGCCCTCCGGCTCCGGATTACAAATAGTGTGTGTTGTGCATGTTGTTTTCTTCCATCACAGGGCCCCAACCAGCTGCAACATTCCTGGCTAGCCCACCATTCTCCATCTGGGTACCCAGAGTGTGTGACTGTTTATGGACCCTGAAGTGCATGCATAACTGTTTGATTGCTACGGCCTTTAAGCAAATTAACCTGATTACGCCTCTCCCTTGTTCAAGTCCATTAAATAAATCAGATCTAACTCTTTTTTGCATTTACCCTGACTGTGGTTCCAGTTTGTGCAAGAGTACTGTACTGCTGTTATTTGCAGTGTATAACCTTGTTTTACAGGGGGTCTCCAGGGCCAGGCCAGATGAAAGCCCTGGTGGTAAGTGCAAACAGTGTGGGTACTTGTGTGTTGCATCAGGGGTGTTGTGAAAGTGATTACTGTGTATTGTTCGCCACTAGTAAGGAAAGAGGGGGTTACAGTGTCCCGGAGGGCTGTGCCCAGGTTAGCTTGACCACTACCAACCCTGACCTCTGGGTGGAGGCACCCGTTTCAGAACTCAGGCCCCTTAACCTGCTACTAGCCAAGCAGGCAGGGGTAATAGCCCTTGGAACAGCGCCACCTAGGGATTACACATATGCATCTACAGTCTCCCGAAGATAGTGAGGAGCCTGACATACATGTATTTGTGGAATCATTGCTGTGGACTGCCCTCGCATTTGACCCCTACTTACCAATCGAGACAGACTGAAAGGGCGCACTGCACACTAGGCCCAAAGCCCTCACACCCTGATGTTAGACCTCGCTTAGTCATCGTACACTTTCTTAAGTTCCAAACAAAAGAACTTATACTTAGAAGAGCATAGTCCCAGGGGAAATTTTTATGGGCAACATAGAATCTTCCTGGACAATGACTATGCCCTGACTACTATGCAGAAACGCCGGGCATGTATACCAATCTTTCCAATTCTAAGGCAAAACAATTAAAATTTAGAAGCCCCCCTCACAAACTCGTGGCAGTATCCATCAGGCCAACAGATCTACAAGTCAGCAGCAGAGGCCAACAGATCTACAAGTCAGCAGCAGAGGCCCTACAAGGTCTGAAATCCAGGATTAGCTTCTCTTGAGCCTCCACCATGAGGGACTGCAAAGAAATTTAGATAATCAAAAGGCTGTATCACTGGGCAGAAAAAATCAGCAGGCCACACTAGAGGGAATTAATCACCTCTTGAGACAGTTTGCCAGACAGGAGGCCTAAGCACTCATGGGATAATGTGGACTTTGAGCATGGAGAAAGTAAGGATCTGTGGATAAATCTGGGGTGACACCACACATGGACCTGAGAGGAATGCCCCTTGGATCTTATTAGAGAAAACTCAATTTAAACATGATCCCTTTGAGTTTGAGCAGGACTTGAAACTATGTCAATCAGAGCTGGCAGAGGATAGGCGGGGAGAGAGGAACTACATGCCGGCTTGGCTCAACAGAGGTTCCATCGGAGACAGCAAAACCTAGATGCTCCTCTAATGCTAACACGACAGATGGATTTCCGATCACTTGGCTGAGAGTCATAGTTGAAATGCTAGATGAAGGTGGGTGGTTGGTCCTTGGGTCCTCTGGGGGTGCTCCTATTTTAGATCCCTCGGAGTGGGGACTGGGGGCCAGGGGAAGGGGACCACAGATGATTTCTACTTAAAAGAGGGGTGGGGCCAGCCTGGGGGCAGTGACCGAGGTACCTGAGCCTTCCTCTCAGTCTCCCCAGCAGGGGGGGGGGTCCTCGCTGCTCTTAAGGAGTCGCACAACTAACTACACGGGTCCTGGATGACACTTACTTAAGGTGGCAGTATCAGTTTGGCGGGGGCCTGTGGCCTGGTTCCTCCGAAAGACATTTTCACTAGTCTCGCTAAATAGAGATACGGAGAATGGATATGCGTAGATCAAGACAGAGGGGTCAGGAAGGTTGGGACACGACAGTCCTGGCATGAGCTCTCGTGCCACTCTTTACCAATGTCATGGGGTGCCGGGCCAGGGCAATCACGCCAGTAATTACATCCACAATTGCCCCCACTAAATAGGAGGAGGTGTGGTCCTTTTTCTTTCCCTCCAACTGCTAACTGCCCTCATGAGTTAAGTTTAGGGTTGAGTGCGGCCCGGGTGGGGGGGCCTCTGCCCGGGGGACTGATTATTTGGGGGGGGGGTAGACACCAGATTTGGTCAGACAGCCCCTCGGGAGGCGGGTCTCACACTTGACTTTCTTGTGGGACCCGAGCACCCCCCTATGGAAACTTACAAAAGGATTGTGTGGACCTCCCCCTGGCCACTCTCGGCCTCCTAGCTGCCTTTCATGCCTCCCACCTGGAGGACAGCCGCCTGCAGGCTAGACCTGTCAGTTCAGATGTACTGGAGGCTGTCGTGGAGCTCCAGATCATCCTTAGTGACAATTATGCTGCTTCAAAGGACATATTGAACTAGCTTGGTCCGATTGATAGGTGTGTTCCTCTCCCTCTGCCACCCCTAAGTTCTGTGGATTGGGGGAGGGTTCCGGGACCTTCAGAGACACAGAACAGGAGGGCTGGTTCTTCGGTCTTCCTGAGATTACATTTACTCGGAGGACTGGGATGGACACGAGATTATCTCTCTTCTAAAACTACCAACTTTCTGAGGCCTAAAACTGGGACGGTCCATTCTGACCATGACCCCCCCCCCACCGCATCACTCCCACGGGCACCACCGCAGACAATGCTGTGCACAGTCAGTTACATTTTGCTGCTTGCTCTGGCCATGCCGCCCCACAGTAACACCAGTAGCAATTATTCAGATTAAAACAATACATCATTATGCTGCAGCAAGTTCCAAATCATGATGTACAGAAAGTTCATTAGAAGCAAACCTGTGTTAAATTGTGGTCAAACATTCGAGCTGCATGTATTGCTCCTCCTGACAGTCTCATCCAACCCGCTCACACTCACCTCATTTGCTGAGCAAACTTCACTTCAGTGACTCCCACCACCTCACCAGATTGTTTTCACACACCTCCCTACAGCTGATCAGGTTCGGATACCTTATTTCCCTGCTGCTGGTCTCTTTTCTGTCTGGAGTCCCTCTCAGCTGCTGGCAGGCAGACGTCCACATGTGCCTGTTTGCACTACTACCCAGTCTAATCTAACAGGAAGGAACATGCTTTACTGTGCTCCCACTGACAAGCTTCCAGTGCAACACAGGTGCAGGGGTTAAAGTTGTAAACTGCTGTCCAGCCTGAGTAGCGCCACAGTGGTGCTGAAATAACTGTCACTCATGGATTAGCAGTCAGCAAAAAAAGGGACAAATATCCAAAAAAACTGGACAAAAGTGATATTTTGCAAAACTTGTGGGGACACTGGGACATGCTGCCTAAAAAAGGGACTGTTGGTAGCTTTACTCTCTTCCCACCCTATTTTATTGTGATGAGGTGGCTTTGGTTGGGGGTCCTGCACTTTCGGGGGTTCATGGATGGGTTTGGGGGGATGGGGTGGCTGAGCGGCTTAACTTGGCCATCTCGGTTATGTAACATCGGTCTTCGCCCCTTCCTCTCTCACCCCCTTTTTCCATGATGAATATACTCTCTGAATCCTCCCTATACTTGAACCCTTACCAAGCGGAATGAGAGCCCAAAGCAATCTCCAGCATGACGGATGCACAGTACCTTTCTTTCACTATCCGACACTCACCCCACCTCCCAACTATATGTTTTATATACCTTCACTTAGTTTTTTCTTCCCTACTCCTTCCCTTTCCATTTATTAGGGGCAGGAGTTTCCCCTGGAGAATATCCCTCTCGATCAAGGACAAATTCTCCATTTGGCAGCTAGATGGTCTGCCCGCATCTGTTTCCCTTATGGGGTTGCCAATGCTGGAAGTCACTCATATACACCGCTCAGGTGCACTGTATATAGTTATTACCAGCAGATCTTGGCCCAGTTGGCCAAGTTGGTTTTGAATCCCATTTTTTGTTTCTTACCTCCAAAGAGTAATTCTGCCACAGACAGGAAAACGGTTATTTGATTTCATTCATGAGGATTATATTTTGCATTGCTGGGCATTCGTAGGGGGTGCGAGGAGGGGGACCATTTGGGGGTCGAGGAGAGGTGAAGGTTTAACAATGTTGACCCTCTTAAAATATTATCTCACAACGCCAACGAGCTGGCCAGCCCCATAAAAGATACCGTGCATCTACAGTCACTGAAAAGCAGAAACCAGACATAATACTGTTGCAAGAGACCCATCGCCCTTCACCAGACCATCAAAAGCTACTTAAATTTGGCTTCTCCCAGATTGTAGAGTCAGCATATCAGAACAGGAGGAGACGGGGAGCTGTCATATTCATCCTTTAGAACTGCCAATTTAAAATTACCAATCAATATTCGGATAAGGAGGGCAGACTGGCCCTAGTAGTGGGTCAATTATCTCACCTTACGGTGACGGTATGTAGTACATATTACCCCCCCAACATAGATGCCTCATCTGTCCAACACCTAATGGACACTAACTTAACCCACCAGAAGGGATTTTAATAGTTGGGGTGACCTAAACTGTTTACTTAATCCTTCAATTGACACCTCCGCATCCAGACCTTCACCCCAGACCTCGGGGCAAAAACACCTAAGATGTCTAATTAAAGATACTGGAGTGATCGACACTTGGAGACAACTCCACCCTAATCAAAGAAAATTCAGTTTCTATGCTCATGCACACAGACATTACACTAGGTTAGATTATCTGTGCATCAGTAAAGAACACACAGACCTGATTTATAAGACACAAATAGTAACTACAGTCCTTTCAGATCATGCTCCCATAAGCATGAAACTTGCAATCACCAGAGAAAGAAGACTGGCTTCTTGGAGATTTAAGCCCTCCCTCTTTAGAGACAATGAATTTAAGGATCTCTTAGAAAAAAAGATTCCCAAAATAATTGCGGATAATCGATCCCCTCAAACTTCCTCACAGCTACTATGGGATACTATTAAGGTAGTCCTGCAAGGCCATATTATTTCATATGCCACGCACAGGAAGAGAAAATTTGAGTCCCAACTTAAGGAGCTCAAGGAGAAATTAAAATGTCTGCAAGAAGCGCACATGTAGGGAGATACTGAGGTTGTCACACTGTTGAATCAAACACAAGCAACCATACAAAAACTTTTAACTGCAAAGGCAGAACATGCCCTGATGTGGCTCAGACAGCGCTAATATGAAGGGGGCACCCGTGAGTCCAAAATTTAGGTCTATCGCCATCGCAGACAAATGCAATTGAATACCATAACTAAAATAAAAGACCCTAAAACAGGTCAAAATATGCCACTCCACCCAACACATTTTGATGGCGTTTAAAGTATACTACCAACAATGATATGCTTCCCCCGGAGAATTAGAACCTGGAACAATTTCCAAACTCCTCTCCCAAATCAGACTACCCACCCTCTCTACTACCTACCAAAATAAACTTATTGCTCCAATCACAATGGCTGAATTACATATGGCAGTAAAACAGTTAAAGAATTGGAAAAGTCCAGGTCCAGACAGTTTCAGCCTGGAATGCTATAAAAATTCCTGGAACCTGATACGGGAACCCCTGCTCGAGGCGATGCAAAAAAGTCATAACACAATTTCATTTCCAGATTCATGGAGGCAGGCCTCAATTTCGATAATATTAAAGCCTCAAAAACCACCCCAGCTATATGATTCGTCCGGCCCCGTTTCTGTCTTAAACCAAGATTACAACATTTATACCAGTATACTAGCCCACAGATTAGATGACATTCTCCAGACAATAATACACCCTGACCAATCAGGCTTCGTAAAATCCATAAGACTACTGACAATATCAAACATACTTTTATTTTTAATTAATCATGCCAGGCTCCAACTCTCCACTTCTCCTACTAAGCCTAGATGGCCAAAAGCTTTCGACATGGTGTTCTGGAACTTTCTGCAGGCTACCCTGTCCAAGTTCGCCTTCCCACAAGGCTTTCTGAACATTATCAAAGGAATCTATATGGAACTAGAGGCAGCAGTGAAAGTGAATGGAACACAATCAGATAGATTTAGACTCCACCAGGGCACGAGACAAGGCCATCCTTATTAAGGACTATTAACTATTAGGACAGTCTACTAGTTTACATGGCTATCAGATACAGAGGACACTGCATAAAACAGCATACTATGCAGATGATTGCTCCTTTACATCACTAATCCGGTGGAATCTTTGGAGACGCTAACTAAATTACTCACAGTTATAGAGAAAGTCTCGGGATATACCATTAATCAGGGGAAATCTGAGGCCTTAATTATACAAGGTTACTTTCCTCAATCCCTATGGGAAAAATACAATTATAAATGGAATAAGCCTTTCATATCGTATCTAGGAGTTAAGATACCCTTAAGATTTGAAGAACTTTATGACTTTAACTATAAGTCTCTTTTCTCTGAGATATAATTAGATCTGGACAGATGGTTCCCCCTTCCCTTACCCTTAATTTCCAGAGTCCAATCTTTACAAATGAATACGCTACCTAAACTGTTATACCTTATGCAAAACATTCCGATCCCACCCCTTCGTAAGGACCTGAATTACTGGGACAGATCATTTACGAAATACTTATGGGCGGGGAAAAGACCTCGAATAGCTTTAGTCAAGCTGCAATTCCCCAAAGATAAAGGGGGCTGGCACTTCCTAATATACATATAAATATTGTATTGCCACCCTTCTTTCCCATATGGCAGTTGGCTTTCTCTGGAGCCCAGGCTCCACCCTGACAACTTTAGAAAGATATATCATATCTATTTCCCTAGATCAGTATCTCATTTGTCAACCCCACAAACCTCCACTACCAGGCAGAAACACTCCATTTACAAGGGGGCTATTAGAGAGTTGGATGGAATTTTTGTCCCTCCCTGAAAACAAATTCTTAACTGGGTGGATGGATGGACATCCAGGCTACAGATCCAGCTTTTTCCCTAGCTCAGACTAACCACTCCTTTAGAAGATGGGACAGATTAGGCCTGCATATGCACACCAATTCTATGATAATGGAATCTTTAAAACCTTTGAGCAACTACAAAGAGAATACCTCCTACCCAAACAGGATTTCTTTCGATACTTACAAATTAGACACTTTTTAGATAAGAAACTAGGCTTGGACGTCTCCTCTTAAATTCCTCCACTATATGATCTCCTGACCCAGCTTTGGAAGGTGGGGATCAGAGACATTTAATTTCCTGGTGCTATAAAGCCATACGGGGGGATATCTCAACATATGGATCTGGTTCAGTTTCAGTGGGAGGCAAAATTAATGACCGCAGTATCCCTGGAAGACTGGCTCCATATCTGGAGACGACAGCATAAAACATCAAACTCATATTCTTAGAGGGAGTTCTCATGGAAAGTAGCCATTTGATACTTCCGAACTCCACAAATCTCAGCCAAATATTCGATGTCTGGAGATTCCTCATGCTGGAGACTCTGTGGATGCGAAGTAGCAACACACTCTCACGTATTCTGATTCTGTCCAACCATGAATTCATTTTGGACAGAAATAAATAAGAAAGTAGGAGAGTTGTTCCCTAACATTGGGACTCTCACACCAGAGATAGCTCTCCTTTTACACTTCCTGAAGCAGTTTAATAAATCACAACATCAAATATATTTGTTCAGCATCCTTCTAGGAGCAGCCAAAAAATGTATTCCTAGATTGTGGCTTCGCCCAGAGGCACCTACTATTATATCATGGGGAAATACCATACATGATATTTATCAAATGGAAAGCCTGACAGCTAGCCTTCAAAATAGAGTCCCAGAGCTGACCCCATGGTTCTTAAACATTTCCCAGTCAAGACCAGATTTAGTTCCATGAGTTGAGTGGTGGCGGGGGAGGGGAGGAGGAAAAACAAAACAAAAACAAATAAGATTCATGGTTTCATGTGGATGGCTGCTAGCCTCTTTACTTTTTATTTCGCACTCTACATTTGTCTCCTATTAGTTTATACTCCTCTGGATAGTTAGAGACGTTGATAACTCAGAAAGACAGCATACATGTTTTGAGGGCCTGTATTTAGGCTCCCTGGTCTCGGGGCCCCTTCCTTCTCTAGCCGCCTCCTCCGTGTCTATATTAGATAAACTGGTACCCATGGGACAGCATTACAAGATTTGTTCAACAAATACTGTATATTAATGGATCAATGAATAATGTGATTGTCTACCTTGTTCTTTTATTATTTATATAACTAATTACATAAATTGTGATTCCAGTTCTAGTATCTAACAGTGCTTAAGCTGATGTACTAATGTAATTTCCTCATGTATGCTGAAAGAAAAATTGAAAAATAAAAAGTTTAAAAAAAGAAAATGTTTTTGCCTGTTGGCAAAGGGGTTACTTCCCTGCTCATATAAAGTAGGGGATCTACTAGCCTGCTGCCCAGGGCCTCCAACTAGGTGTTCAGAGACCATCCTAGCTCTGCCCAGCACCCGTGCCTATCAGAAAATATGTACTCACAGATAAGGGCAGCCTGGGGCGGTGGATACTGCTTCAGAGCTGGGCTGGCACTGCAGCATTGGGCATGGAGTTATGTGGACTGGCAATGCCTATATCACATGTATGCTAGCCCGTCTGTTTCCCCTACTTATTACACAACACTAGCCACTGTATACAGTATTTTGCACAGAACATCATATCCAATGTATTTTAATATCATATTTGTGATTTCATTTCAACTGTTCTTACGTTATCTCCCTTTTATAACCATGGCCTCCAGGTCTCCCCTGGAAATCAACCTCAGCTCAGCACGTCTTTCCTGTTTACCATTTTTAAATAAAGAAATTACATAGAAAAAAAGCATCCAAAGTTAAAGGAAATCAGACACAAGATGCACTCCCCCAACAGTGCAATATAACAAGCTTTAAAGTCTACAAATGGAAAGTCCAAATATTTAAGCATCCACTTCAGATTCCTCCACTTCATCCTCCTTGGATGCAAAACGCCTTTGCAAATGTGAGATATAAGGCCATTCACATCAACAGGCTCAACAAGCAGATAGAACTCAACCCCGTACACAACTTTCAGTTTTGAAAGAAAATTGAAAATAGTGAGACTCCGAATTCCTAGAGCACCACAGAATCGGGGTCAATGGCTTTCTTTCCTTCGCTGGTAGGAAACTCTATGTAATGCACCTTAAGTTGTGGAGCCATATTAAGGCTGGGCTCCTGGCCACATCCACTCCTTGGCACAGGATGTGATGGAGGAAAACATGAAAGGCCCTGGCTCCTGTTTTTGAGTGTGACTGGTGAAACATAATGCTCTTGAGACTATCATGGAGTAGGAGTATGAGAGCAGCCACCCTTGCAGACAATGGGGTGATCCCCACCATGCTGTGATTAACAGTGCAGCAGGGTTTGCCAAGATGGGACTCAAGGCAGGCACAGATCTCTGGGGGTTAGCAGTGACTCCAAGGCAGTCCACCTCATTTGCTAATCTGGACAACTGGCCATCATGCCACAGCCCCCACTAGCCACAAAGGCATGTATCTCTCTACAGCAGCCAGGTAGCCACTTAGTAGCTTTTCAACACCTGCCTAGCCCATGAGTGTGAAGGATGTTGAACCCAGCTACGATGACTGTAGGATAGAGGTCCCAAGGTAACTTGTATCTGTTTGCTGGATTCATTTTGCTGACAAATGAAACAAGTAGACCCTGAAGAAGAACACCACAGATCTGAGTTTGTGTGAAGCTACTAGTGAAAGGGCAGCAGGGTGAGTGTACCGGTGTTGGTCTCTGTTCTTTAGTGATGACAGCTAACATCACTCATGGTAACATAAATCCTATTCTGGCAGAGACCCAGCAGTAATGGACATGCTTTGTGCAAATACTATTGTTTGGACACGCTGGTATTCAGGGCTATGCCTGTGAGGTGCCTGTTGATGATCCAAAGAGGACCCTCATCATGAACTTCTGCATCTGTTTTCCATTTATGCATGGACACCGCTGTGTGACTATTTTAACACACTATAATTGTGTGCCATCGTAACTGCCTGGTTTGCCTCAGTGTGCTGTACTATACTGTAATGAATGCTAAGGCTGCAATTACTGATTTGTCTAGGTATATCTTGTCTCTGTTTGCATCATTCTGCTAAAGACAGGCACCCTGCTGTGACCAGTGAGCAAGGAGAAGGGTCACCAAGATGCTGCAATACCAACGTTATGCTCCACACAGGGTCCTCGATACACAGAGCCTCAATTTCAATTCAACTGAATTCAGTTTATTTATTTTACCAAGAAAAGGCTCCACTGAGCAAGTTCATTCACAAAGAGGTCCTGGGTAGGACAGTCGACAAATATAACAAAGTATAGTGAACAGGAACAGTCGAAAAATACAAGAAAGTACAGGAACAGCAATAAAATACGGGGAAATAATTCATGTATTGAGTCCACAAAAAGCATCCATAATATAGAATAGTACAGCAAGAGTCATTTGTACTAGGAATAGAGAAAATAGTTTGAAAAGCTAACACAGTGAATTTTTAGCCTGCCGGTCACTAAGAGATTGAAGGGGCCCTTTTTTCCTATCACATCCTGATCCCGCCAGCCATCCTCACCACCCATGGGTGTCCAGGTTTACACTTAGATCAAGGAATAGGTGTAACACAGTCCTGTCTTCATGAAACAGGCTCTCTGATCTCTTAGCTGCCTCTGATGGCATATCTCTTTAGCGCCCCAGTCATGACAATTAGAAGTACCCAAGGCTCCACAAGGCACCTTAGCATTGTCCTGCTGGTGACGAGGTGTAATCTAGCAAGGCAACAGTAAGAGCCGAGTCCAGCTATAGCATTTTGGAAAGTAAGCAGGAAAGTGAGAAGGGGATATAATGCACTGCATCAGCTGTTTCCAAAGATTTTGGCAACCTGATTAGGTGCAAATTTGGTGCCCTTGCAAAATGTTACAAATGTTACAACTGCAAAGTTCCAAATGTGGAAGACTAAAATTTAAAATCAAACAGATAGTCTCTTAAATTATAGTGCACGTAAGATACGCAGAGGAGCTAATGAAAACAAATGCAGCCTTGGTGGCTGTAGGATCTTGATAGAATTGGTTTCTTAATGTTTTTTATTTCTCCGAGTTCTGCCTATTAAGTGGACAGCCATCAATATGAAACTTCAGTTATACCATGGAGATATGTTTACATAAAAATGGTACAAAACAAAAACAAAAACAAAAACAACACAAAGCCATTTTCAAGTAATGAAAACACTTCCTTAAAAATGAGTGACCTTGTATGGTTTACATACATTGTTTACATGTTTAGTATATTCTAGTGTGGTACCACACAGATGGTGGTATCACATATTTTCTCTGCAAATCTCTAAATTTATTTATGTGAATTATCTGGACCCATGGTCACAGTGAGCTGAAGACCGCACATTTCCAGTTGCAAACTGGTGGAAGGGGATATAGGAATGCAGAAGAAATCAAGAAAAATTATTTACAATAATTAGTACATTTGAAAATACAGGGTAGATAAATACTGTGGAAATAACTGGTAAAATGTGGGGTAACAAATAATGCAAAAAAACAAGTGAAATGCAAAGTGATTAATAATGATGCAATAAACAACAGATAAAATGCTGCGTGATAATGCAATAAACAACAGGTGAAAAGTGGAGAAATAAGTAATGCAATAAACAATGGGTGAAATACAGAGTAATAAATAATGTAATAACCGGTGAAATGCAGAGTAATAAATAACGATGCAATAAACAGTTAAATGTGGAATAATTAATAATGCAATACACAAGTGAAATGCAGAGTGATAAATAAAGCAATAAACAACAGATGGAGGTGGAGCAATACTGTAAATACCAATGCAATCCAGCGCAGTGGTAGTGCCACTGGGCCAGGACACTGGCGCACCCAGGTTCGGCAGTGAGCCCGGTCATCAGAGGGCTGGCCGGGGGAGCAGGACTGAGCACCCGACAGGCTGTTCTCCTTCTCTGGGAGGGGTGGCTGCAATCCTCACTGCCATACTGCCACCTGGGTGACCACGGATGGTGGTGCAGCAGAGAAGATAGAATGGCAGGAGGGGCGGATCTCAGCTGAGACCGGACCTGAGGTATGTCTTTACATGCCTCTGTGTCATTAGTCCTCCTTGAGGGCTGACATCCATGAGGGCAGCGATCAGAAAAATGGAATAAGACCCCACATCTGGGCCAGGCGGCGGGCTCCCTTTAAATGGAGGGGTTGGGGGACACTAGATGCATGCTCCCTGAAGTTCAGAGGGGATCGAGGGCCTCCTCCTCCCCACCCGGGGTCATCCAGGCCTCTAGAAGTAATGGAGCAGGGCACTAGTGAAGCAGGCCCCAGGTCCTCTCAGCGTAATCTAAGTAGGTGCATTGAAGCCCCAAGGGAAGGACTAGACGTGGTGAAGCACAGGGGTCTAAAATAGAAAGTATAAAAAAAAAATACCAATGCAGTAAACAACATGATCTACCAGTGGTGGAGTCAGCAGGGCAGATCAGCATAAGCCAAGTGAGAGATAAGCACAGGCAGCAGAGACTGCCACAGGCACCCTTCAAAACCAAAGCAGCAGAGGACCTGTTAAAAGTAGAAAAAGATGTGTAAAGGTATTTTAAGAAATGTCAGCTCTTACTAAAATGCAGATCGGGATTTATGATATCAGCAGGGAGGTAGAGGCTGCAACTCATTTTCTTTAAATGGGATGTTACAAACAATTCAACTAATTTTATCTAAGAACCTGTTATTTGTACAGCATCCTCTGACAGTGGCAGGCCGAGGTCTTTGTAACAGTCTTCATTATTATTTTTCGTCAAACTACATACCCCATATTTGGTCCAGAATTGATTGTCAATATTATTTAACCTCAGAAAGCACAAGATGTTCGGATTTGAACCCTTACAAATTTACACAGACTGCCATGAACTTAATAAAGCTGTGTTTTCCTCCCTCTTGTAAGTATCTAGGAATTAGTAAGCACTTATTAGAAGTTACACATATTAGGCTATGTATTAGTAACATGACCCTTATAATTGCATGTCAGATAGTTAGCATACTATATACCGAGGGAACCCCAGCACTACTGGGGTTGTAATGCACACAACAGTTGGCTTCACAAGTGAAATGTATATATAACAACAGCTGGCTCCTGTTTTGCTATTTCAAGGGGTTTTGCATGAGCATTCAATGGATTTGCAGAATACTGTCAGAACAGAGGATTTGTACTTTTGCAGCCAGATATTATATATCCTCTGGCATCCCTGAGATTAACAGAAATAATATGTATGGCTCTGAGCCAGCAGAGTGGCTAGCTCTTAGTTTTCAGAAGGGTCCTGATCTATGTGAGAAACAGTACTCAGTTGGTCATTCCACTATGCTACATCATTCCTGCCAGATGACTGAAAAATAAACACTATACAAAATAACACATGGACACCCATGCACAACTAGGCTGTGTTTCTAGGTTGGGGTTCTGATAACATCCAAGACCTCTCAAGATTCGCTCTCAAGGTCTCTATGATGTCATCGCAACCCCTCAATGGAAAGGCAGCCTTGTTGTGCATGGTTGCCCATGCATTATTCTCTATAAATTCTGCTATCAGAAAAAGTGCACCATTGTGTTGATAGCTTTCTGGTCAGCAAATTCTGGTACTGAACTGAAATTTTATTGTTTAACCAGGAGGAAGACTGGGTCACAGGGCCCATTTCCAGTCACACCTAGTATATAAAGGCACAAATGATGTATTATTGTCACGTACACAGACATAAAAATATCATCCCCAAAATGCCTGACTGTAATAAAAGTCCCTCACCAGGGACCGCAAGTTCACTGCCACCACCATGGGTTTTACCAACAGGACCCAGGGAAACCTGTTTCTTACCTCCTCTGCACAAGGTCAGGAAGGTCAAACACAATAACTGTAGGTACAGTGCCCCTTTAGAGATGGACTGCAAACAGAGTCTAGCAGAAATAGTAGAATTACCCTTTTAAATAAAACAAGCAGTGACTGATTCTATAAAATAGGATTCTTTACTAAAGACTACAAGTATTTAAGACAGGAGGTGTTTACAGGCAAGCAAAAGGGCTGCACGCTTACTAAGAAGCAGAAAATAAAACAAGTTGAACAGACAGTTGATGTACAGCAGAATTCTGAGCTATTCTCACCTAAAATCCTTCACCTACCCTGGCTACAGAATTGCACTATCCCTTGCTGTGCTATTTTACCAGTCAGCTAGTCTTTGTATGGCAGGCCCCTGGTCTGCAGATATTCCAATCCAAGAGGAAGTGCTTTTCACAGCACCTCAATTTATTTCTTACTCCTGAGAGAAGGGATCTCACCCCCACTTTGAGTGACATTATTCCACTGCCCCACCCCCAAAATGTGTGTGTGTGTGTGTGTGTGTGTGTGTGTGTGTGTGGATGACCTCATATGATTCTGTTTTGAAGAATATCCAAGGTGTGTAACCCCACGCTTCTTGCCTTTTAAGCTGACCGGGCTGTTCGAACTGGCACTCTCCCATCTGCCTTACAGAATCTGTGGCTGAATGTTCTTGAGGGAACATTCCCTTGAACAACTTTTAGCCAATGTTTCCCAGAAGACCTGTTTGGTCATGTGCATCAGAAGCCATGTTTTGTGCCCACGATGACAGCAAAATTATTACATTAACACAATACATTAACAAAAAGAAATTACTACATTACTCTGGTCACATGTCCGCTCACACTGACATTTACAACAAGACATATGAATAGGTGATCCAAGCATACAAACATTATCTGCCTAAAGCTAATTATCACAACTGCAGGAAATCCATCCCTAAGATAACTTAAATGGCTTTCTTTAAATACGGTTTCATCTCCCTTACTGAAAATCAACAGGCAAGGAGTTAAAACTCTAACTATAATAAAATCACCTCTAACTATAATAAAATCAGGCTCTCTCACGAACTTTCATCCCGCTTTGCTTATCCAGGACTCTCTTTTGACAAGCTTCTCTCAAAGAATGAATTAAATATGTTGAGACAATTTTTGAAGCAGATCTAAAGCACACGGGTCATAATGTTGTACACTTAATAGCGTATGGCATTATGGCAAAATCTGACCTGTAATGCATTCAGAGTTAGACCCCCCAAGAGTTAGAATCTTTAGTGGGGAGTCCGGGGCGAGCACCTCGTGAATAGGAGGGTGTGGGGCAGAGCCCCCACAGAACAAGAGACACTAGGTAATCGCGCAACGCGACTGTGCCACACGGCATTCTGCCGTGTGACATATTGACCTCGTGCTGATCCAAAGATACTTCTGTTGTACCGAAATGATGTCATAAGGTACAAGCACAGTATTATAGAGGTTTCTGCTGTCTGGGGAAATTACTGAGAGGTCCTGCTAAAAGCTTACAGTGATGAGTTCTAGGATGAGCAAAGAGATCAAAACGACAAATGTTATTGAATGTACTGTTACACTTTTCTGGTCACCCACCCTTCCCCTGAGTGGGTTCTATTTACCACCATCCTCATCTGCCTATCGATTAACCAATTTCTTACTTAGTTTACCAGCTTAGGACCCATCCCTAAGAGGCCCAGTTTCCTTATGAGCCTTGAATAGGGCAAAGAGAGGTGCAGCCAGTACTTCCCTGAGCTCCCGAAATACTCTTGAGTGTACTCCATCTAGCTCTATAGTTTTGTCCATTTTTGGTTTGCCAGTTCTTAAGGACTCTCTACTTTAAACAAACTCATGTCCCTCCCTTCCACTAGTGTTCCTGTATTTTTTTATTTGTTCCATCCCCTTCTCTGAGAACACTAAACAAAACTATCTGTTCAAGATATCTGCTTTTTCCAGTCCCCTCCCCAGTCTTCATCTTTTCACTTATGTACCTGTAACAATAACTTGCAATATTGTTTTATGTTTTATTAAGTCTGTCTGCCGAGAGACAGGGATATAGCGCCTGGAAATGAGATTAAAATTGTTGCCAGAGGCAGAAGGTAATTACAATCCCTTTGTCCTGTAACAGTGGGACCCCGGTCAGTTAATAAGGAGCTTCAAAGAGCCCAAGGTCTTTCATGGCAGTAAACTGTCCTGGCCATGCAGTACCCCCGGAGCAGACATGGCTCAGAACAGTAAGAGTGGTCTGTGATTACACAAAACACAAGGTTCTGATTTAGGTCAGCTTTACATAGAGGTGGTACCCCAGGAAACAAAGAGTGTGTGAAATCCATAATGTCAGAGTACATATTTGATGATGCAGCATGGGTGGGGCTAGCAGCTGAAAGCTTTTGTGGTTGGTGATAGACCTAGCAAGTCAGTCTGTGTTCAGGCTTCACACATATAACATCTAAGGTTGAGTCTGCACGACTTACAATGTTATTCTGTGTGGTAAGAGACTTCTACCCTGCTAGATTTAAGAAGTAATCGGACAATGTTTTCTGTTTGTTTCTTCTACTGTGTGCAAACTATTCTTTTAATTTCTTGAGTAACCCTGTAATTCTATAGTATTGTATATGTGTGATATCCATAGATTGTGTAAATATTGTGAAGAGTAAATGTTATTTCAATATACTTCATGCCTGAATCATTTTGGGGAAATAGTTAACTGCTGGTATTAAGTACACGATCCATCTCTAAAGGAAGAAGATGGCTACAGTCACCATATTCTGTTTATTTTTTTTTAATTCATTTATTGAAGAGAATCAGAATTACAATCCTTTGAGTCATAGACTCCTTTGCAAAGTCTCCATGTCAGAAATACATATACAAATAAGTACCAGACAATACATTAAGTAGTACAAAAAGGAAGGAAAACTATACAATTGGCAGGTTACAGTTATGGGGGTCTTGAAATGGACCCCAGTCTTAGAGTATATACATTAGCAGAGATAAAATACAAGGCAAAGTAATACTAAGAGAGAGACAGAGGCCACCCAGTGTGAGGGGTTCTAAGAAGTAAAGTGTTTTCTCAGGAGTGAGTGACAGGAAGCCCGCTTGCCCTCAGCCAAAGGAGCACTGCACGTGTGTGGGCAGTGGCTGTGGTGGAATTTGGAACTAGAAATTCCTCAGGTAAGAGAATCCTTCTGTGTGGTGGCACCTTACCAAGGTACCCTTACAGGTGTTGATGGTTGAGAAACTTGAAACCTGTTGCAGATTGCATCATGAGTGTTGACAGGTTGCGACAGTACCTAAAAAAGGTCTTGTCCCCTTTAAAGAGGACCTTCCGACTGTCAGCGTTTCTGCTCTCCCCCAGCCTGTTCGATTCTTTATATTACCAGAACTAAAGTGATGAATTCATAAAAGCCCTTTTCTACAAAAGTTTTATATCGTCAGCTAGCAAATCACTCTGCTGGCAAAAAAAAAACTCCTCAATCGAAACATGCCCCCATGTCAGCTCATGCACCCCTGTTTTGTGATGTCAGAAAACGAAGGCTGTGTAAAGCGTGTTCCATTTATTTCTATGAGGCCAGTATTTTCAATATATTTATCTTTGAGCCTTATCAATAGCGATCGAATCCATCAATTGGGTCCCAATTAGTCGTATCGATCGCTGTAATAGAATAAAATCCCAGCACTAAAGGGTATATATCTATCTGAAAATATCGGCCCCATAGAAAGCAATGGGGAGTGCTCACGCAGCCTTTGTTTTCTGACATCACAAAACAGGGCTGCGTGAGCCGATGTGGGGACGTGTTTTTTGTACCGGGAAGTCGATGGGTTTTTTGCCAGCAGAGTGATTTGCAAGTTTACGAGGGATATAACTTTTTGTAGAGAGGGTTTTTTATGCCAAACTTCATCACTTTAGTTCTGGTAAGGAATCAAACGGGCAGGGGCAAGCAGCTACTAGAAAGCTGCTCTTTAATTACCCCTTGAGCTATCCTTTCCTTAGTTTGCATAATATATCAGATATGACAGTTGTTCAGTATCTTTTGTCAGTACTTTAATTTATTCCAGAAAATCTTTAGTTGTGTGCTTTTAAAGTTATTCATTGTAAAAGGTTATAGATGACATTACTCTTTACAGTTAAATAACAATTCCTGAAAAAATACAACCCTCTCATGTATGTAGTAATTTCCAAGCAACTTCCAAAATGAGACCTACATCAATGATTTACCTCAGACAGTAAAGTAAATGAGCCAAGGAGCACTTCTGGCTCCATCCGGTCATTACTCTGGGGACAGTTTGGGCTAGAGGCCAGGACTGGCACGTCTTCCACCCATGGGAATGTAAATGCCAACCTGTGAGAAAATTAGCTGCCAATTCTTGTGGGATAGACACAATGGCTGAGTGGTTATCCAAGTTGCCCATTCAGGCATTCAGCAGTAACACAGAGCCTGCATTCTCTAATAATGCTGGAACGTATTATCAGATTGACTTCAGAAGTAATTCCCTGCCAAGAACCTGCTAAAGAAAAAAAAAGACAGGTATCCTGTGTCTTAGAGGAAGAGGGTTAGGCCATTTTGGTTGAGTCCCTAAGCATAAGTGGAAGCAATTTCACTTCAAGCACAATTACAGTCTTAACCCACCCATGACCAAGTCAGGGACTTGGCAGTGTAAAAATACTTCCTTCTGTTTTAAATTACCAACCAAATTAGCTTGACAATGCTTAGCAGCTACCTAGGTAAAAATTAAGCAGAGTCTGCTACCTGCCTTAAAGCCACGAAACAACATAACCATGAAATAAATATAATAGGGTATTGGGGCCATCAATTAGGGTTTACAACAGCTGCATTCTTGCAGATGACTAAGGACTTCCATTGCAAAAAAAAACAATTCTCCTTGCTGTAAGACCTAAGTGCTTTGAAAGTGACTTCAGTTACAGGGGAATTAAAATAGGTGTCAGCAGTCCAGATATATAACTATCTGATCAAAAAACGGACATTAAAAATCCTGGATTCTGATTTGTTAGCTAGGGTCTTTACCAGCAGGCAAATCCTACAATATTTAGGGTTAGAAAATGGCAAAGAAAAATCCTGAAAGCTGACTGGCTGATAACATGGCAGACAAGGGCATCTATATTTCGATAGTGTCCTGTAAAAAAACAAGTACCAGCTGCAGTGTACACAGTGTCAAACTGGTATCCCTGTGTCAGTTTGAATGTGAAAGTTTTGTAGCCACCATTTTTCCCGTCCCTCAACATGATAAACGAATGAGTGAGTCAGCCCATCCCCACCCTCGCAAGTGAACTCTACGGTTACAGAAACTCAGGCATTCTAACGAGCAGCACATTTTTTTCTTCAAACACAATTTTTTCCAGAAATTCTTGTTTTGAAATTGCTCCATAGTCTATTCCTTACACATCCGAGAGCTGTTCCTCCTCTGGCTCCCTCCGCTGCCTTGCCACTCATTAACAAAGAAACCAATTGGATTCAGTATTTCTTTCAACTATTTAACAGTTCTTTATATTATTAGAATACCTTCTTGTGTTCCCCGGAGCCAGTAAAATGATCCTGACTGGATCTACCTATCTAATGCTCCAGACAGCCACCCGACTGCGACCCGCCTGATCACAAAAAATGGAGACATCTTGAAGGACAGCACTCAGCACCTTCTCTAAATGGTCCTGGCTCACTTCTCCAAGTTCTAACAATAAAATGTATTTCTTGCAACATCGAGAAACATGGGGGAAGTTGGGGAGGGTAACCGCAGAAACAGGTAGCTAAGAAAAGTCATACAAAGAGGAAATTCTAAACCACAGACAGATATTAGAAATCCTAAACAACATGCCCTCTACTGGCCAATATAGTAAGACAAGGACTACTTAACAACAAAATCATTTTTACTCTAATTTTAATATTTCTCACATAGTTTTAATCTTTTATTAAATGTTATTAAAATTGTTACTGATGAGACATTTTCTAAGCACAATAATACCCTTCAGGGCAGTATTGGAAAATATTGGACCTTCCAAGAACTATAAGGCCCTCCACCTGCAGTGTCAGGTCTCATTATGCCACTGGGCAGTCCAGTATTTCCCAATACCACCCACTGTGTCAGGTATTATTACTTACGTTAACTTCCAGCCATCATCACCACCTAAACACAAAATCACTACACCTACCTGACAAAGACTAATTAAAATTAAATCTGTCATCATATGGGCCTGTCCCACTGGCACAGCAGTAGAGCTACTACTGCCAATGCCAGCGATCCAGGCTCATACCCCGAGCCTGGGACATCGGAGGGTTGGCTGGGGCAGATGAGGGTAGAGCATCTGATGGACTGCTCTCCAACCCCTGGGTGGGGTTGGAGCGGCAGCTGGGAAACAAACTATTGGGACCACAATGCAGGGGGCGGAGATGAGGCAGATGTCCAGTGTGCTACATACAAAGGCATGCACAGCATTGCCATAGACATCAATGCATGCCAGCTCCTCTGCATCATGGGGAAGAGAGGAAAAACAGAAAAAAATCACCCTGACTGGCAGGATGATTCTCTAACCCCTGCAGGCCTTGCACCAGGGGTCTGGTGCGTGCCCAACCGATTTCTATCCAGCGGGTTGAGCTCAGTTCTCTCACCTTGCCATGGGGAGTATGTTTCTATGTTGGAATCAGAGCTGGTAAAGTCCAGGGATGCAGGTGGTGGAGCTGGGAGGGTCAAAAGTGAGAGAAGCCAGCCAGGGTAGGAGGGGAGAAACATGAATAACAACAAAACTCTGTTGCCATGTTGGCTCCTCCTTCCAGTCCCCCCAAACCTCTCTCTTCTTTAACCCAATGCATAGCAAAGAAACTAAGTCCATGTACTTTACACCTGCCTACCCAACGCAGAATCCTAATCAGGTGATGGTGGTAATAAAGAAGTCCTGGCCCAAGCTGCCCCTGTCCTGCCAGTCCTTTCTAGAATCAAGCCATGTGGTGTGGCTACAGATAGCACATCCACTCCGGAGCACTGGCTGGTGGTGGTCCCCTACTACGTTTACTCTCCGGTATGTCTACAGACACTGTCTCTTCTATGGTTTGTCTCCTGTGCTGCTCTCTCACAATCCCTTTGGGTCATAGATGGGTGCAACTACAGTTACAGTTGATGTGTTGTTTCTCTCCCCAAGGCACTGTCTCTCACTTTCAAACACTGCTCACCCTCAACATCCCTCCCAGTCTGCTGACACGTGGCTCTTGGGGTGGGGAGTATTTCTACCACCCTTAACAACTCACATTCTCTCCCTGCCTCCTGCAGTATGCATTTCAGCAGAGTGGGAGGAGTGCATTTCTTCGATTCTTCTGGTTCTTCTAACAAAATTAGAAGGGACACTTTGCAGCACAGAGTAAGAATAGTAACAAAAAGTCTAAAAACACCTAAATTTAAAGATATTATTTAAAAAAAAATCTTTAATTTTACTAACGGATGCATTATACAATTACAATAAAGCACCTGCAGGAATGGGCAAGTTGAGGATTTCCCTACTTCTCATGTATTTAAAATCACTCCACCTTTGGCCTTTGACATACTACACGAGGCATAGATGACTCCCCAATAACCCAAGCTGTTAGGTCTTATTGCTTAAATCCTCCCTAAATTAAATAAAGACAGCAGTCATTTCATAGACTCTTGAGACAGAAAGTGATGTTATTGAGGGGAAGTTGTATGTTGTCAACACCCTGATTGCCCCTCACTTAGATCACTTTCTGTCTTAAGATTGCTGCCCTCATTTAGTTTATGGATGATTTCGATACGTAGTGTATTCTTTGGAATGCTGACATGTACAAGTAATTCTAATACTTTGTTTGAAAGATCTTTTCATGAGCAATCAATTATTTGAGGGAGCTGGCAAACTTTCCATCTGACTTGTTTTGTAAGATCACGAGGTTATCACAACGTCTTAGTTAATGTTACTGTCTATTAAGACAGAATCTGCTCATACCTAGTTCATACAGAACTGACATTACTGTTTATTTATTTATTCTTTGTTAAACGGGTAAGGCCCACTAGGCACAAGTGCCTGTTGTCAGGGGTGACCCAGGAGCTTTGGGCTGGTTAACTGACTTGCTCAGAGTCACACACACAGTATGTAAGTGGAGGTTGTGGGAATCAAACCCAGGTCAGCTAGATGTACCAAGTGCATTCACAGCTCGTTGCTCTAACTTCTAGGCTATACTGCCACTGTCTCGGTAAAATCTCATTATTAACAAAGAGTATGCTACCTGTGCTAACAAGAAGTAGCTTGAGAGTTTTTCAGGGTGGCATTGATTGGTGTTTTTATTATATAAATATTATACAAAACTATGTACAGTGCTACAGGATGTCAATATATTACCTGCGGTTTATAAAAGTAACTGAACCACTGTAAACTAAATTATAAAATATGTTTTCAACTACAATTACAGACCTAACAGGTGATAGGAAGCTATTTTAATTACATCATGTGCATCGTACTTAACACTCTTATTGTTTTCCCTTCAGTTGTTTGTAACTTTACTCTTTTAATATGCTGAGGTTATCGGGTAGTGTACTTATTTATGTATGTATGTATTTATTTAGAATTGGTTTTGCACAGGGATAGTCGCATTTAGGCTGCAAGTAAGAGGGTCTTGGGGGGCAGTTACAGCAGCAGGAGTCAATAGCATATGATACTGGTTGAATTATTACTTGAAGACATGAGTGACAGTATTTGAGAATACATACAATATCTACTGATTTACAGTGAGGAGTTTGGTTGCATAGCTGAGAAGAAAAGGGTAGGGTGGGAGCAGCAGTCTACTGGGTGGGTGGCATGGTCTGAACACATAATATGACACTAGTTTTATTATAATCACAGTAGAGTAACCCAAAAGTGTGACACATTTTCTGCCCAACGTAACGCCCCTACCAACACTAATTAGCTTCATTACTTTGCAGTAACAATGATAATTTTGAGAAAGCAAGCTGATATGAGTTCAGAAAATTTGTAGCAAATGAGGGAGGAAAACTGTAGGTTGATAAAATAACCAAATGTTTCCAGAAAACAAAATGGATGCAAAACATCTGAAAAACAACATTGGAACTGGAGGAGCATACAAGTACTTTGAATTGTGAGATGGTTAAACTGAAAGCCTGTGTATTTAAAAAAAGAATCAGATTTTTTCCCTACGCAGAGTTCTAGAACTGCTTTACGAAAAAAGATAACTACTGAAAACAAGAAACCATATTGAATATTGAAGGATTAATATGATGGGACCGATTTTGAAAGAGGATGATGGGTCCGCAACTCCTGATTTTAAAATGCGACTGTGTCATCTGAAACATGCCAAAAATGTTTATTTGCTATTTCCAAACATTTTGCCACATCTGCAACAGTTTCACTTCATTACGGCTACGTGCATAAAAAGTTACGTATGTGTCATTTTCTGACGCAAGTGAGACCTGAAATGCCACTACTCGTTGAAACTGAGCACAAAAGTCAGACCACTTTTCAGGTTGTCCAGCACTGTATGAAATTTAGGGAATGGCACAGAAAATGTGCCAAAAGTCTCAGGGGTACTTTTGAAAATCCCCACCACCACCACCCCCGTGTTTAGAATTATTTTCCCGGTAGATCTTGCAACTTACGGATCCTTAAGACATGTCGTGGAAATACTGGAAAATTCTCTCACATACAATGGATACTTACAGTATAAATAAAGCAATGTTCTGAAAAGCTTTTGAAATATTTGGCACTTTTTTATCTTTGACAAACATGGAAAGTATCAAGACTTCCCTGCTGATACCCCTCTTGAGCTATTGCCTCTCTCTCTCTGGTTTAAAGGCAGTATTAACATTTCCTCCACTAGGTATGGGCACTGTGTACTCCCAAACTAAAATACTAGCAATCGTTTCCCCAATAAAGAGCACAGGAGCAGTTTTAATATGTTAAGTACGCCATCCATCCGTCTTGTGCTAAATGAAGTGTGGCCAACAAAAAACCTTCAAGCAATAAAGGTTTTACTAGCTAACTAGTCAGTCAGAGTTACAATTGTTTTAATGTATTTGTTTCTTTAACTTGGTAAAGAGCAGGCGCAGAATTTATAATTCCAAAATGAAACAAGACAGGTGCCTCAGGAAATCCAGGCAGTGCTGAAAAGCTGCTAGCACATGTAGACAATAAGAACAAATACACTCATGGAATTGTTAGATTTTACCAGGCAGTGTAAATTTATTGTGGCATGGAGTGTCCAGAATAACACCCTACAACCCCTGCATGCCACAATAAATTTGCACTAGCAATTGTAAGTCTAGTTCCACGAGTGCAGAGTATTTTTTCTTACAGAATTTATAACTGGTTGCCCGTGCTAGAAACAAAAGGAAAAAAAATCTTAGCTTGCAATATATTCCAGTGGCTCACTTGAAATGTAATTGCATGCTGTTAAGTAAAACTGTTAACTGTGGCCATGGTAATATTCTGCCTTTAAAGGCAGAGTTAAACAATTGTCCAGTAAAGGTGTCAGTAGCCCATGTTAATAACTGGTTGTCTTGAGAATATGCACTAAAAATGTGGACCTGAATATACAGTGGCTTCTTATGTACACAGTATAGGACAGTGGTCACACTGTAGGCTGTAAGATCAAATCTGACACAATAAAAAGGACTGTCACATTCAGTGCTGACAATGCAATTCAGTGGTACAGCTATGCTTACCCTGACTTATTGACTCTGCTTTCAAGAGCCCAGCTTCATACTGGTTTCGAGGTTTTTAAACAAATGTTCTATGGCTGAAGATATTGTCAAATGGTTAGGGACTGCCATGTTTGTCTGCATACAGTCCCCCTGCACTGCCAGTATAAACTCACTGCTTTGCCAAGAACTTTGAGATACTTTGTGTATAGAGTGCTAAATCAATACAAATACAGTTCCACTCAATTATGATCAAATCCCAGAGACAGCCGAAAACAGATATCTACAGTATGTAATAAATTAGCATGTCTCTTTTTGTTGCATGAAACTCATGTGATAGGCTGCAGCACGTGAAGACCTCTTATACAGCCACATTCCAAATTCTTTTCTTTTTAATCCAAATCGATGGTGACCATACAGAAATTGTCATCCATGGAAAGCACATGCATTTCTGCAAAACAAATAATACCCTTCAAGAAATATCATTTGTATTTACTTACTTTTCCTATAATATTCAGCACCCATTTCCATTTTGTTTACCAAAGAAAATCCTGATCTGGGAGACCAAAGTTGATTTAGGCTCAGAGATAAAGCAGCTGCTTTAACTCTCGTCTCACTCATTTGTGACCAAACACTATCAGTAAACTGTCCAGTAAAACAAAGTCTACATAATAAATTGCCCGTTTTTCATTTGTTATATGCTTGGAAGTTGCAAACATAATTTAACATTGTGATAACAAATTAGATGATGTGAGGCTGCAGCTTGGCAAGATGAACAGAGAGGCATAGTGGAAGAGGAAACTACAGAATGGACAGGTTGGTAGGCACTTTCACTTTATCAATAATATCAAGTTTTCTGGTGTTTTTAAACTAGCTAATTAAGAAGCTGTGCGTTTAAGTTCTGCTATCACTGCATTGACATTAAATGCTCTTCACAGAAGGAACTGGTGCATTCATTCATTTTGAAGGTGACAACAGTGTACTCTGTTGCCATGGTGAAAATCAGCTAGCTAGTGAGTGACAAACAGTGCAGCTGCACCGAAAATGACTTTACATTACTGATGTCCATTCTGATTTGCATGATCAGCTGAAAATGGGAAGCCAAAAAAAAGAAGTGCTTAATAAAGAGCAAATAGGATGCCCCAACGTCCCTTGGCTAGTCAACAGTGCCATCTCGAGACATCCTTATGTTCCAGAACTGCTTAGCTTCGCAGTCCCCAGACACAAAGACATCTTGAGATGACACTCTTGGTTAGTCAAGAAACATTTCGGGCATCTCATTTATTTAACCACTTAGATTTCTCAAGTTTACCATTAAGAGATATTATGGTCTGTAATCTGATTTTAGAAAGGAACACTAGGTCATCATTTTCAGAGTGTCAGTGGCTCAGCTGGTAGCACACTCGCCTCTGAGGCCGGGAGATCAGTAGGCTGTGGGTTCTATTCCCACACCAGGCATTTGGGTTAATATCCCAATACTGACACTGTAGTGCAGTATGAGGGGGGTGCTGCACTCCTGAGGTGCAGTCTTTTGGATGAGACGTTAAACCGAGGTCCCAACTGCCTGTTCCGTGGTAGTTCAGGTGGATGTTAAAGATCCCATGGTGCTTATCAAAAAGAGCAGGGGAATTTCCCCGGTGCAATGGCCAAATTTCCTCCATTCATGAAAAATACCACCAACAGCTTAATCTGGTTCAAGGTCAGTTGGCATTCATCTGTATCCCCCTCCCCCGGGTCGTGCCTGAAAATAGGCAGGATTTGTCTAGTGCACTTACCTGGTCAACAAAAACTAAATAAAATAAAATTTAAGGGAGATAAAAGTTTAATTATAATACACTTTGGGCCTGTTTTTCTGGCGATTTCAAAACCTTATTCTTCACCTTTCTGAATTTAGAACCTGTTGTTCTTAACATTTTGGAAAGTAAAGAACAAGGTTGCTCTCTAAACCTATTACAGCAGTGACTGCAAGTTCCATTATGAAAACACAAGCTGAGCTGAGCTGCCACGGGCAAGAGACCGCATCACACGCCAATTCAAAATTAGCAGTCTGAACCTCAGCAAACCATATTTCCTTATTGAAAAATAAGCTCAAATTGTATTATAAAAAATAACATATCCACCCACCCCCACCTTCGTTGAGAACTTGCCAGATTCTCAACACCACGTTTGCCTATCTTTTGTAATGTACTAACTGAAAACTTCAATAAAAACAAATTATTTGTTAAACATTTTGGTATTTAGGCTTAACATCAGGGATTTTAGCAGCTGTAACTGGCAAAGCCAAAATGGCCTAGCTGAGAACAATAAATTATTAGAGTGAATGCCCCCCACCTGCCATCATCTTATCTCACTACAGTATTCATAATAATAGTACCGATGCTTTGTATTGCTTGAACAGGGCGGTCAGCAAGAGGTGATTTTCACTCAAAAGTAAACAAGCTGAATACAAAGCCATACATTTATGGATGGGTCACAGATAGGAGTCCCCATTTGCTCCTTAACATTTGAGCCTCTGGGTGAAACTCCACTCCCTATATACATCTTTCAATGCTTTCAGCAGACAGAGCAAAAAGTCTATGTTGTAGAGTGACTGTGTGTGTGTGTGTGTGTGTGTGTGTGTGTATGCTGGATAGTAAGTTATTTGATTCACATCCAAAAGGAAAGAAACTAAGCCTTAGACTCCTGCCTGGTATGGACTGAAACCCTTAGCCCTCAGGATAGACAAACTGACGGGAAGTGCCTCATGTCACTCACAGAACAGTCTCTCAAGAGATTATTCACACCGAGGCATTAATAACTCTTTGGTCATGAGGAGCACTGGCTATGTATGCCACTTCCATGCAGCAGTCTTCCTTTGGAAGACAAGCTTGATTGCATGCTATTATTATACGGTTCAATGTAAGCGGGAGCGAAAGTATAACTAACTTACATCAGTATATAAGAAACAGCTTGAGAGAACAGGTGAGGTACATAGAAATATAGAATTTGTCATCAGAAAAGGATTGCTTGACCCACCTAGTCTGTTTCCACAGACCCTCACAGGCTCTGGTGACCTTCCCTCCTCCCTGCCTTTTTACTGATATTCCCCCCATGTCTATTTCACACATGCTTGAAGCCCCCTACTGTTTTCACCACCACCACTTCTGTTGGCAGTCTGCTCCAGCTATATAGAACTCTCTCAGTGAAGTAGTACTTCCTCGCATCCCTCTTAAACTCCACCCCCCAACTTTATCAGAAGCCCCTGGTCCTCATACTCTTTCTCATTTGAAACAAACTCCTCCTGCACCTTGTTTACCCCTGTGAGGTACTTGAGGTCTCTCTCTCGTGTCCCCTCTCACTCCTCTCTTCTAAGGTGTACAGTGAGAGATTCCTCAGCCTCTCCTCGGCCTTTTGGTGCAACTACTGCCCAGTTCTAGTTGCATTCCTCTGGACTGCCTCTACCCTGTCTGTTTCCTTTCTGAGGTGCGATCTCCAGGACTGGACACAATATTCCAGGTGGGGTTTCACCAGCAAGCAATATAGTGGCAACACCATCTCCCTCTCCCTGCTGCTGGAGATACCTCTCCCGTATGCATCCCACTGGCCCTACCCTCTGCTTTCTCACACTACCCTGCCACTCTGAGGTCATCAGATATGATAACCTCAAGGTCCCTTTCCTGCTTAGTGACTATTAGTATCCCCCTATCCTATACACATCTCCTGGGCTCCTATGCCCTAGAGGCAAGATTTTGCACTTTTTGACACTGAACCCCAACTGCCATGCACTTGACCACTCCTCCAGTTTTCCAAGATCCCTATGCATTTTCTCCACCACTTACTGAGTGTCCACCCTACTACAGAGTCTGGTGTCATCTGCAAAAAAGGTATACCTTCCTTTCCAGTTCTTCAGCAATGCTGCTTAAGAAGACATAGAATAGGACTGGTCCCAGTACTGAGCTCTGCAGGACCCTGCTGGTCGCTCTCCCATCATTAGAGTGAGTGCTGTTAACCACCGCCCTATCTCGCCAATCTATTAACCAGTTTCCACCCCAGTTCAACACTTTGGATCTCACCCCTAGGCTGCTCAATTTCTTTATCAGTCTCCTGTGTGGCACAGTGGTGAAGGCCTTGCTAAAGGCCAGAAAAGCCATGTCCACTGCCCTCTCTAGATCTACTTCCCTGGTCACCCAGTTGAAGAAATCAATCAGATGTTTCTGACATGACCCCCCATGAATCCATGCTGTCTGAGATCATGCAGCCCAATGGATTCAAGATACTCTACCAATCTTTCCTTTAGCAGGGTTTCCATTCTCACCACTGAGGTGAGACTGACTTGCCTATAGTTGCTTGCCGCCTCCCTGTTGTCAGCCTTATGTAGAATAATCACATCTGCTCTTCTCCAGTTCTCTGGAACCATGCCTGTTTCCAGAAAGCTGTTAAAAAGGCTGTCAGTGGGACAGCTAGTGCTTCCCTGAGTTTCTTTAGAACCCTGGGTGTATCCCATCTAGTCCCATAGTTGTACACTTTCAGAGCTGCAAGTACCTTCAGGACTTTTCCTCTGAAAATGGACTTCTGTCCACCCCTCCTTTGTTCCCCCTTGCATTGTGAAGACTGAGCAGAAATACTTGTCCAGTATATTTTCTTTTCTTGGTCCTCTTCATGTAGTCTCCTGCCCCTCCTCATCCTCACTATCCCTTCCTTGCCTTCCTATTCTCACTTGTGTACCTGAAGAAAGTCTTATCCTTTTAACTACCCTCTTAGCTATTCTTTCTTTTGTCTGTGCCTTTGCTCCCCTCACTGCCTTTCCTGCATCCTTCTGATTTACTTGATACACTCGCCTTCCCTCACTCAGCTTATCTCATAGCTGCTGAATGCCACCCTTTTTCCTTTCACCACCATGGCTACTTCCTTAGAGAACCACAATGGCCCTTCTTCCTCCTGCCTTTACTCACTTCCTTCATGCAGAGGCTGGGTGCCTTCATTATTCCTCCCTTATTTTTCCCAACTGTATATCTACCCTCCTGGCAATGCCCTGCATGTGGCAGTCTCTCATTTCTTTAAAATCTGCCCTCCAAATGTCCAGGACCCTTATCCTCATGAGGTTTGCATCTGTTCCCACCTTGTGTTAAACCACACTGCACAGTGATCACTGGTACCTAAGGGACTGTCCACTGTGATGTCTGCAATGCCATCCCTGTTCATAAGCACAGAGTCCAGCACTGTCCCATCCCTAGGAGTTCATTGACCACCTGAGAAAAGCTTCTTGCAGAGAGTCATGGATGGCCCTCCTCCTGTAAGCTGCTGTTGAAGGCTGCAAACCACATATGGCAGATTGAATTCATCAACCAGAAGCACCTCCTCTTTACCTTCCCTCCTGATGATGGCTTCCTCAAGTGTGTTATCCAGCCTCCTCCTGTGCTGGAGTTCTGATACCAACCCTCAGATGGATAGCTGCCCCAGTGCCTGTCCTCAGGATGACCTGCAGCAGCTCAAGTCCTTCCTCTTCTTCTGGGTGCTCCTCCATTTCCATGGCCTTGATTCTCTACCTTTCATATAGTACAGCATCTCCTCCCATCAGCCCTTCCCTATCTCTCCTGAACAGAGAGTAGCCTGGTATGGCTATGTCCCAGTCGTGGTGTCGGTGCACCATGACTCCATTATGGCCACCACATCCTGGCTAGACACCACTATGATGGCCTTCAGTTCTGGAATTTTATTTCCTAGACTCCCTGCATTGGTGCACATGGTTTGCCATACCTTTTTCCCTCCCTGCTTCCTCAGCTGTGCTGTTTCCTGACGCTCCCCTGACACATACCTTCCCTTGTTACCTTTTCTGTTACCTGACCTGTCTCCTTTACTACTCTTATTGCTTCCCTGATTTATACCTCCCCCGCGTCCTCTGCCTTGTCCTACAGCTGTCTTCTTGCACCCTTGCACTGGTGCAGTTTACTCCCCACAGGCCCTTCCTCCCTCCCTGCTGCTTCATCATAATTGGCCCCCAGTCCCAAATGTAGCTGAAGCCCTTCTCCATGTACCACACCACTAGTGTGTCTCTCCTCCATACTGTGTCAACCCTGTTACCAGACCTCCTTCTGGCATTTTTGCCACTTTATTGAATGTATAAAACTGTATGTAACTGCCTGTAACCCACTGTTATACTGTTATTCAATGTCTTGTTTGAATTGTACCTCAACTGATGTGGAAACTTTGTATAAGAGGCTTGGCTCAAAGGTACTTGTAATCCTGGATTCAAATAAATAAATGCCTTCAAGAAATTGTTAAAAACCCTGCTGCAGAGTGTCCTTTCCTCTCCTTGGCTATACACATGTAACCCCTCAGCAAAAGCCACCTCGTGTGCCACTTGCTTGAGACCCCTCCCCAGCTCCCTGAAATTTCCATGCAATAACTCTAACTCTACCCTGTCCCTTGCTGTCATTTGTCCCCAGGTGAACAATGACATCTAACACGATCCCATCTCTTGCTGCCCTGGACATCATCTGATCCACTTCCATCCCTCCAAGCCAAAGCACCTCTCAGGCATTTCACCTCCTTCTCCTTTCCTCCCCCACTCCCAACTCTATCACCCTAACAACAGAGTCCCCCACCAGCAGCTACTTCCTTCTCAGCTGGTGGTCTTTTCCTCCATCACTGGGGCTTCCCCTTCTAAGGACCTCCACTTCCTCCCTTCCCACTGCTATGAGTGCCTCCTCCCAGCTGCCACATCCTGCCAGAATGGTGAAAGAATTCTACAGAGGTACAGGCTGAAGAGTGTGTGCTCTTCCTGCCACCCCACCCTCCTGGAGCCCAACAAGGTCCAACTGCTCTGCCTAGGTATCCACTGGAGGAGCAGCAGCAGGCTTGGTTCTCTGCCAGTTGGGCCCAGAGTCCAGCAACCGCTACCCTCAACCCAGATAGGCGAGTACAAATGGGCCTGCACCTCGGTCTCAGGAAAGTGTCCCAAAAAACTGCAGCTCCACACCCGTTGCACTGCACCACTCCCATGTTCTTTTTTTTTTTTTTTAACCTTAGTACCGGTTGAAACTTCCCTGTACTTTACTGCCTCCTTTCTGTGCATGTTGAATTCCTACTCTCTCTTGCTTGTTTGAAATTTGGTACCCTACCCTAGATAGAGTGTCCTGTTTTCCTTTTTAACCCACTGACCTATGCCTAACTTTCTCTGGGTGTCTACTAGTTCTAACCCCTTGTCTGAATCTTATTTGTTGCCCTACACTAGATATGGTGTCTCCTAATTTCCCTTTTCAACCCTCTTACCTATATCCAACTTATTCTGATGCCTACTACTCCTTACCCACTAGATGATAATACACATAGATACATAGACAGTGTCGGCAGATAAGGGCCTATGGCCCACCCAGTCTGCCCATTTGAGCTTGTAAGTTCAGTTTATGTTTTCCTAGAAGTCTGTTGCCCCTTACCCCTGACCTCCAGAATTCCTTTATGTCTATCCTATGCATTCTTAAATCCTGTGATTGCTTCAGCCCCCACCACTTCCTCTGGCAGGGCGTCCACTTGTCCACCACCCGTTCTGTGAAGAAATTCTTCCTCATGTTTCCTCTGAATCGTCCTCCTCTAACTTCATCCCATGCCCTCTAGTCCTGGAACATCTTTTTCGCTTAAAAATAGTGTATTCCTGCACCCTGTTCCTCCCTGTGAGATACTTGTATGTCTCTATCATATCCCCTCTCTCCCTCCTCTCCTCCAGGGAGTACATGTTCAGTTCCTTCAACCTGTCTTCATAGGACTTGTGATGCAATCCATGCACCATCTTTGTTGCCCTCCTCTGAACCTTCTCTACCCTGTCTATGTCCTTACGTAGGTATGGTCTCCAGAACTGTACACTGTACTCTGGGTGGGGCCTCACTAGTGTCTTGTATAGCACGAATTATGACCTCCTTTCCTGCTGGTGATGCCCCTGCCTATACATCCCAGCATCCTATTTGCTTTACCTGCTGCCTTGTCACACTGTTTCTACCTTGAGGTCATCAGAGATGATAACCCCAAGATCCCTTTCCTGCTTGGTGCATGCTATATCCTCACCCCAACTGATATATATTGTGCCAGGGTTTTGTGCCCCATATGCATTATCTTGCACTTCTTTGCATTGAATTTCAACTGCCAAACCCTGACCATTCTTCAAGTTTCTGCAGGTCCCTTCTCATTCTGTCTACACCCTCTGGTGTGTCTACTCTGTTAGAGAGCTTTGTGTCATCAGCTAACAGTGAAATTCTGCCTTCTAGATCCTGTGCAATGTCACTGATGAAGATGTTGAATAGGACCAGTCCCAGCACTGATCCCTGTGGTACCCCACTGGTCACTTCCTCTGTGGAGTGACAGCCATTTACCACCACCCTCTGTGTCCTGCCACCCAGCCAGTTACCTACCCACCACACTACTGTCCTGCCCACACCCATATTCCGTAGTTTGTGTAATAGTCTTCTATGTGGGCACAGTGTCAAAAGGCCTTGTTGAAGTCCAGATAGGCCATGTCCACTGCCCTCCCTGATCTACCTCCCAATCACCCAGTCAAAAATTCAACGAGGCTGGTCTGACATGACTCTCCCTGGTGAAACCATGCTGTCTTGGGTCCTGTAGTCCATTGACAACCAGATGTTCCACCAATCTCTCCTTCAGAAGTGCTTATATGATCTTTTCATCTACCGAGGTGAGGCTGACTGGTCTGTAGTTCCCTGCTTCCTTTGTTCCCACTTTGTATAAGGGGACTACATCTGCTGTCCTCCAGTCTTTGGGTACCTCCCCTGTTTCCAGTGATCGGCTAAACAGGATAGCCAGAGGTTCAGCCACCACCTCTCTTAGTTCTTTAAGGACCCTGGGGTGCACCCCATCTGGCCCCATTGCTTTATCAACTCTTATTACTTCCAGTTCCTTCATGACTCTTTCTCGTGTAAAGGGACTTGTGTTAATTTCTGCACCATTCTCACCCCTTGTACTCCCTTCAGACCCATTACCCTCCTCTTCCTCAGTAAAGACTGAGCAGAAATACCTGTTCAATATGTCAGCTTTACTGTTGTCATCCTCCATGTGGCCCCCATCCTCCCCCTTCAGTCTCACTATCCTCCCTTGTCTTTTCTTTTTTCACTTATGTACCTGTAAAAGGTTTTGTCCCTCACCCACTGATTTTGCAATGTGTTCTTCTGTCTGAGCTTTGGCTTCCCTTACTGACCCTGCCCTCACTTTGCTTCTCCTGGTACTTCTCCTTATCCCCTTCTGCCTGTGTCTTTTGTACTGCCTGAATGCAATCTTTTGCTTTCACTTCTTTGCTACCTCTTGGAAAACCATAATGGTCTCCTCTTCCTTTCCTTTTTGCTAACCTGCTTAATGCATAATTCTGTTGTTCTTGTAATCCCCATTTTAAATACTGCCCACTGTTCCTCAACCCCTGATTCCTGTCCCATTCCCTAATGCCTCTTTTCAAGTATCTCCCCATTTTCCCAAAGTCTGCCCCTAAAATCCAGGATACGTGTTTTTGTGTGGTTTGGTTCTGCTCTTTCTGTGATTTCAAACCACATGACTGGTGGTCATTGTTCCCCAGGTGCTCCCCACTGTTACCCCCATCACACTGTCCCTGTTTGTGAGCACAAGGTCCAGTATTGCCTTCTGCAGAGTTGGTTCCATGACCAGTTGTTGAGGAAGGCACCCTGAAGGAGTCCAGGATAAATCTGCTCCAGTTGATGCTGCTGCTGGGATGCTCCAGTCCACGTCCTGGAATATTGAAGTCTACAACCAGTACTACCTCACTCTTGTCTGCCATCCTTTGGATGGCTAGCATCAGCTCCCTATCTGTTTCTTCATCCTGGGCTGGTGGTCTATAGACCACACCTGTGCAGATGGCTGTCCCCATTTTCCTTTCCAGCTTAACCCACAGTATCTCTCCCCATTTTGTTCCTCCTGGATCTCTGTGGCCCTTATGTCATTTTTCACATACAGTGCCACTCCTCCTCCCTTCCTGCCTGCTCTGTCTCTTCTGAATATGTTGTAGCCAGGTATGGCCATCTCCCAGTCGTGGTTATCATTACACCAGGTTTCAGTGATGGCCATAATGTCCAGGTCTGACTGCACCATGACAGCCTCCAGATCTTCCATCTTGTTGCTAAGGCTCCTGGCATTTGCACACATGGCTTTCCATGATTTGACCTCCCTAGACTGTTTCGTTGTTCTACTCCAGCCCCTTCCTTGGTTGTCCTTTATCCCTGGTTCTCCTTGCTATCTGCCCTTCTGCTGAATTTTGCCCCTTTTCTGCCTATCCACCTCTTGGGCACTAATCTCCATCTTTTGCACACTGCTTTGCAGAGATAGCCACTCCTCTGGTTCACTGGTTCCACTGCTAGCTGTGGGGGTGAGCAAGGTACCCTCCTGCTGGCCTGCCATCTCCTTTGCTAGTTTAAATGCTTGTCAATGTAGCATTTAAACTTATCATTGAGTGCTTGATTCCTCCAGGATGTGCTGCAGCCATCAGGCTTGAACAAACCTCCATCCTCCAGGTGGGTCCCCAGTCACCAATGAATCCAAACTCTTCCTCACAGCACCAGTTCTTCAACCATGAGTTAAAGTTCCTAGTGCATGCATCCTATGCGCCTCCCTGCCTCTTGCAGGTAGTACTTCTGAGAAAGTGACAGAAGTAGCTACTTGCTGAGACCCTCCCAATTTCCTAAACTCTTCCTGAACTTCCTTTGGCTCCCTGCATCTACCTACCCTGAAGTTGACAGTTTCAGTATACCAGAACACAATAGTGTGCTATCTCCTACCTTGGTCTGGCATTCCTCCTGTAGGGTCTCCTTCAGACTGGTCTGGTTGCACACACCTATAGATGCCTAAGGCAGATTCTCCACTCCTACAATGCTTTTTTATAGTGCTCTTGATATAAGTCACTAAGCTATCTGGCGTCTCTACCCCCAATCACACAACTCATTCTCAGGGCTTTCTTTAGCTACTCACTCCAGGATTAATTTCCTGAGTTAGGTTCCCACTCTACCTGTTACAGATTTAAAGACAAGTCTCAAAGTGCCCCAGACACTGACTAAAAGTCTCTTTCCTCCACCTACCCACTTCCAATGCTACTTTAAGTGCGGAGAGATATATTATAGTGGCACGGTAGCCACTATAGTTAGGGTTGAGGATTTTTTTATGTTAAACCTCAAACTTTGTACATCAATATCTTCATAACCATTCAACAGATTTGCAGTAAATTTTGCATGCTGCACCTCAGGGTAGATCTCTTGAAGTGCCAAATGTTGTTCCAGTCGGATGAGTGATTCCAAGATCTGGATAGCAAAAAAAATGACAAAATCACATTTTTGTCATTGTTCAGCTGCCAGATAGTTTGGAATTTTGGTCTGAAATTTTCAAAGTAGAAAGGGCTTGGCCCACAGTAGTACCTTTCACTGGTTTGGTGAAAAATAGTAATCCATTCTAAAGTTATTACATTTTGAAATTTCAGTTCTGAGCATGCTCAGCACAGTCTTTTGGATAGCTGCTTGGATCAAAAAAGAATTTGGTCCCTACAAAAAAGGATCCTTTTTCATATGGGGATGATCCTTTTTCATAAGCAAAAAATAATTTTTTTGTATGGCCGCCATTTTGTTTCCATTAAAAAAAAATTCAGACCCCACAAAAATTACATCCTGCACACTCACACACCACCACCACATGTATCTTATTAATAGAAACGTAGAAACATAGAAATCTGTCGGCAGAAAAGGACCCCAGTGGCCCATCTAGTCTGCCCTTATCCCCTCCCTAAAGTTTGCATAGACCCCATTAGGTAGATTATGCACTTAGTTTGTAGAAAAAATGACCCAGAAACTTCATTTTTATACATTTAAAAATCCTTTTTCATGAGATGATTTTCTTTTTACGTATGGTCATATGAAAAAGGAATTGGCCCATACAAAAAAAGATCCCTTCATATGAAAAAAGAATTTGGACTTAGTTTTTTTCTAATTCTTTTTTTCCTATGAGGGCATCTTTTTTCTTATAAATGAAAATATCATATAAAAGGATCCTTCATACAAAAAAAGAAAAAGGGATAATTTTCTTTTCTTTTTTTGTTTATATGAAAGATGCCCTCATATGAAAAAGTTTTTTCCCTGATTCTTTTTCATATGAGGGATCTTTTGGTATGATTTTTTCAGTCATATGAAAAAGGATGCCCTCATACAAAAATAGATTTTGGACTTAGTCTCTCCCCTCCCGATTCTCTTTCAGATGAGAGGATCTTTTCGCTCAAACTAAAAGGATGCCCTCGTGACAGAAAAGATTCTGGACTTAGTTTTCTTCTGATTCCTTTTTTTGTATGAAGGATCCTTTTCATATGGGTCTTTTGTTTGATAAGAAAAATAATCCTTCCTATGAAAAAGATTTTGGACTTAGTTTTTTCCCCACATTTGAACTTCAACAATCCATAACTCTCTTAATATTTGGACTTGAGGAACACTCTATATAAAACAAAGGTCTTAATGAGTACTGCAAGAATAACAGAACCCCCCCCAAAAAAAATAGAGGCCATATAAAAAAATACACATTTAAAAATCTAAATTTCCATAGGATAACATTGGAACTTTAACAAGCCATACAATGAAGCAAATAAATTGCTGTTTTGGTAGAAATGAAAGCGTCCATAACAACATACATGCATGCATCTAGGGAGGGATGGAAGCGCAGGGCCCTCCCACAGGCAAACGATGATACCATTATACTATCTCAAAAAGTAAGGAAATTCATTGCTAAAACCTTCATTAATGCACTAGTTAGGGTTACAATGACAAAAGTAGGGAAATGCGGTGTTAGGGTTGCAACTAACACCCACCCACCCTACGAGGGGCACAGAAAAAAAGAAAAACATTTGGTTTGACCTCTTCTTTGTCTTCAAAATCAGCTGGGGTGTACCTGGGGTTGTCAACCCTAATGCTCACCCCATTTTCATATACTCCACACATCTCAGCCTTTTACCGATGGAATGTAGAGAGTATTAGGGTTGACAATTGTAAGGTACACCCATGGCTGATTTGCTAAGATGCAGGGAAGTCAAACCAAAATGTTTTTCCTGTTGCTGCCTGCAGAATGAGGGTGGGTGTTAGGTTGGTAACCTAACACCACATTTTCCTACTTTTGTCACCTTACTCAACCAGTGCATTAATGAAGATTTTTGCAATGACGACAGATAGATAGATACATAGATAGATATGTATACAATGTATGTAGCAACTCACTATTAATACAAAACTAATATTTTAATGACAATCTAAGCCAAGTGAAACATAAGCACTGTTACAGGACACCACTGAAAAATGTTGTCTCACAAACCTAAGGGTACTGGCACTGCTTAACTGAGAGTTCCCAAGTAAGGAAGCCATTCGCTCACAAATACAGCTAGTATCTTCCACAGGTGGATCATGGTCCATAAGGCCATGTCAGTTAGAGACACCCTTTTTCCTGGGAGCTGCAGAAACAGCTGAGCCAGGCAACAGGAGATGTCTCGAACCTGATGAGGAGAGTTGGAAACTTCTAGTTTGAAGGTGGCAAAGTCCATGACAGAAACATACAGATCTGGATTTGGATAAATGTTTAAGTGTTTGGGGCCCTGAATCTGACTTAGAATGTCAGGATCCATGCCCACGCCTTCAAATGGATTAATAGCACAAAGCTAAGTAGCAAACAAAAATACATAGTACCACCAACTTTGTGAAAAAGAGTCAGTAATTGTACTTGTCTGGTTTCCTTAATATTGATCACATATAACACTCAAGACATTAGCTGAGTTCCTGACATTCAGTCTTTGAAATCAATATCATACTCTTTCTTTGTCCATCCCTTCCAACTTCAGTGTCCTTACAGCACATTGTACAGAAAAGCCAGTGCACACCTGCCAAGTCTCAATATTTACTAGTGAAACTCAGTAGTTCAGGAAGAACTTCGCTGGCAAAAGTCTGTAAAGAACCCATTCTTAAAATTACTTGGTCCAAAAAGCCTGTAATCGGACGCTGTATCTGCATGTCAAGTAGTTTTCTAGTGATGTATAACTCAGTAGTGAAATACGATCGCAACAATACAGGAAGTAGTTGGCATGTGTTGTAATTTCATCAATTTAAGCAGTCTACATTGACAAGAGACCTTGAAGAACCAAACCAAATGGTTATTACTGCAGCTGTAACATAAGTTGCTGTTAGTACAGGCAGCTGAGAAACCATTCAGTAAGCAATACCTTCTTTAATCCTGCTTCTCCTTGCCCTAAGAATTGAAAACATGGAAGGTAGTATGGTATACAGTTTAGAGCAGTGAATGGTGAAGCAGAACTCCTTGGTTTAAATCCTACCATAACTATTGCCCCCAAAGTGGGGCCATGAACAAGTCACTCAATCTCTCTCTACTTCCATCCCCTCACCTGTAAAATGGAAGAGAAAATGAGATGTTGTATCTCAAGTGGGCTGTCCTGCGTCAATGAACTCCAAAAGGAAATTACCTGTTCCATGTGTAACCCCACTAAAAATGGGGGTTCCCAAAAAGTCTTCCTTGAGCTTGCCTAAATGCTTACTGCCAGGCTGGTGTCCTGCGTTTTAGCAGTTTAAATGTGATTACCAGAGCCTGTATGGCCTCTGTGTACTGTCTCTTTAAGAGCTGCCTGATTGCAGCTTAAGTAATCTGAGAGGGAGCTCTGTTGAAAGATGTAACTATTTGGTGAAAATAATTTAGAGTAATAATGATAATGTAGTTTGTCTAACCTGCTTTCTTTGTAGCAAGGACTGTTTTGTTTTGTCTCCACTATCTTGGTCCTGGACTGCAAATTGGACCAATCAGTTCTGGTGGGACCTAAAATGTAGCCAGACTACAGAAGCTGTCGTGAATTCAAAATCTGTAGGAACTTTAATTTGGAGCTTTTTGCGCCTTTTTTGCAACTGTAGGGGGAGCTCTTGCTCTGACTGACAGCCAAATCAGCCAACCAAAGGGGGAAGTCCCGGGCTGCTTGCAGTTTTCAGTTAGTTCTGAGCTGGGAAGTGAAATGAGAGGAGCTGAAGTGATTCTGAGCAGCAATCCTGAGTGGATTCGCATGGGAGAACTGTGAAAAGGCTGAGTTTTTGGCTTACATGTCTGCCTGCTGCTCCTGATCGGGAGAGAAGAGAATTATTGTGGACTAAATCCAAGTTTGTGGGACTAAAGTAAGCTACTGAAGTGGGCCAGGCTCAATCTGAAGAAATCCGAAGATTTTGCTGAATGCGATCAGCTTGTCAGGAGTTCCAGCTTCCCCATAGCTCCCGGTGTGTGCAGAGACTTCTGTGACTGTGACTGGGGGGCTTTGCCTGGTACAGCAGAATTCCTGTAAATGTAAATGTGCTATGAGCAGCTAGTGGGTTGTGAGTTAGTTCCCCACTGTGTGAACTGTGTTCTGCTTGCTGGAAACTGTATCTAGCCCAAAATGGACTGCATCTGAATTTGTCTCCATGTGGTCTGGGCCTTGCCAGACTGGCCCAGCCAGACTACCCACTGCACAGAGAAGCCATTGATGAGACCTGCCTGGGGATTAGCCCCCTACTCCACGCTTGAACAGGAACGACGCCTCTGTGACTCGTGTGGGCCCTGCTTCTCCTGGCATTCCAGATCAACCACCTGCAGTCTCAATTTTGTCCAGCTTGTGTCCAGTCTTGGGTATCGTGAGTAAATACTAGGTAGCTCCCTGCAACAACAGCTTAATCTGAGTGTGCCATCTGATTGTCTTGTTGTTTCGCTTCTTACTAACTGAGCCCTCTGGCTCTAGATTACAATATTAGGACAGTATGTTGTGTTTTCCATCACAGGGCCCCAACCAGCTGCAACCCTGGGCAACAGTCCTGGCTAGCCTATCTCTTCTCCACCTGGGTACCCAGAGGTGGACTGTGTGAGGGGACTCAAAGTGCATGCATAACTGCTTGACTGATATAACCTTTAAGCTAATTAACCTGATTTTGCCCCTCCCTTGTTCAAGTCCCCTGAATAAATCAGATCTAACTTTTTTCTGCATGTAATCTGATGGTGGTTCCAGTTTGTACTCAAAGTACTGTACTGTTGCTATTTGCTGTGCATAACCTTGTTTTATAGGGGGTCCCCAGGGTCGAGCCAGAGGAACCAGCCCTGGTGGTGTGCAAACCATGTGGGTACTTGTGTGGTGTACCAGGGGTATTGTGAAAGTGATTATTGTACAGTGTTCAGGCCACTAGAGGGGAAAGAGGGGGTTACAGTGGAGGCACCCATTTTAGAACTCAGGCTCCTTAACCTGCTACTAGCCAAGCAGGCAGGGGTAGTAGCCCTTGGGATAGCGCCACCTAGGGGTTAAACATTGTTGTTGTAATAGTCCCTGTTCTGTATAACAGAAACTTATATGAACTAAGCAAACAATTGTCCTTAGCAGAATGCTGGAGCCCCCAAAAATTACTCTGACATTTATATTGAAAACAATGCTCATTTCAATATGTCCATAGGAAAGAAGTTCAATCTAATCGTCAGTTCATTGGTGGAAAAAGGCAAAGGGCCTAAATCAAGTCAAAAGTGTGTTCAATAAATGTTGTGGGCTAAAGGCACTCAGGCTGCATCCTTGTGCACTGCTATGCTTGTGTGTGCGGTTATAACTGCCTTGTGCACATCCTGTCATGATTTGTTTACGATTTTCACCTGCCTTGCTCCCTCTCATCTAATCATGGGAAGGACCGGTAAGAAGTTAAAACACCAGTGGCTCTACTCAGTCAGCTTCCCAACTACCTGAAGCTGGCCTTCATGTCCCCTATTTAACCTCAAGCCAGATCATTCACTACCCTGGGAAGCACCCTGTCAGCTGTCACTCCCAGAAGGCAGAAACCTGCCCTACCCTCTGGGTCTATGGCACTGACCACCCTCTTAGTACCACTTACTATGGAATACCCTATAATTAGGAACCTCATCCTAGCTCCTCCATAATGCCTGCTCCCCCAGGTAGATGACACTGATTTGGTGGTCTCATAGAACCTGTATACAACAGGGTGCTTTCCCCATACTGGGGGAGTAACATGTGCCACCTAACTCAGTGGGATAAAGTGGTTACAGTTTGCAAATGCAGGGCACTCACAATCCCCAGTTGGTACCTCCTGATGATCCCCCCCCCCACCCAATACTTTCAAACTTCAATACGGTCCCTTGAGGGCTACTTAGGAAGGAAGAGCAGAAGTCACCTGACCCCCACTGTGACCTACACCTCAGCTGGCATATTCCATCCGAAACAACAGCTAGCTCTGAGGTGATTGCTGACAAACTCCTGTACAAGGACTGCCACCACCTCTCCAGGGGGTGTTCATTTAAGAGTACAGCTCCACAACCCGTGTCAGCTGACTAAATCCCACCCTCCACCCCAGGTCCTATGTACTCACACTAATCATACCTGCTTCTGCCTTGCAGCCCTTCCTCTGGCCTGGTATTAGTTTCTGGTATCCACCAGATGCCTGATATACTTAGGGACTCGGTACCTTAATTAGGTAATTAACTAGTCACTGGCTATAATTTATTTATTTATGTCTTTGATAACGCGTAGGTGCACTGATCCAAATGACCGCTTTCAGGCACGACTGGCCAAGAAATGTGGCAGCCAAAATACAGGTATAACAGAGAGGATACAAACAATACATCAGATACAATATACAAGGTACAACTGACACATCAAATCATGCTGTAACAGGGTACAAGCAGCAGAAAATTGTTCAAACAAGATCAAGTTCATTGTTGAGTACATAACAAGGGCAGATGTAGAGTACAGACAGAGATCAAAATATCAGGTAAGTAAATTAAAGGAAGTAGCACAAAGTACAAGAAGAAGAGAGGGAGAGAGGGGAAAGGACACGGGGTAGTAGGGGGAACAAGGGGGCAGGAGGAAAATGGGAGTTTTAGTGGGGAAAGGAGCATGGGAGGGAGTGCTGTCAGAATGCAGGTATAGACTAAGTGCTTAGGTCAGAGGGGAGATCCAAAATACAGTATCCTTACAGTTAGAAACAGTGGCAGACTGCAGACAAGAGACATTAAATTCACTATTGCAAGTACAGCTTTTTACGTGCCCTAGTAAGGGTATGCAAATATATAAATTATGTATTTGTCAAATATTCGACGAATACAGCCCATGTATTTGGGTATTCAATTGTATTCATGTATTCTAGTAAACAAGTATTCAAGCATAATGTAGAACATTTAAAAAATGCTGTAGACATGAGAAAACCCTAAAAGAAGTGGGTAGAGAAGCTTTACTACCCCTATGATTCTGCTGAAATGGGAATTTGGAGCCCCTATGATTCAGATGGAAGGTTCTTGGGCTCTTAGATTAGGTTAGTACAATTAAATAAACATCTGTCATGGCATCGTGTCATTTACTAGTATGATCATGGATCAGAAGTCAGACATCTAAAAAATTGGGGGGCAGTTTGCATTTGCAACTCACCAGGCAAGTGTAGTGACTAGGGAGTAACACATCTATAGCTGCCTGGGAGAGAAGGGACTGGGAGAACAGTAGAGAGGGGAGCAGGAGAGGCTACAGTAGTTGATGGGGTAGCATCAGTGCACCATAATTAGTCCTATCCACTGCTGTAATCAGTTACATCAGAAGACAGGACTTGTACGAAGGAGGTAGGGAGGGCATTTTTGTTACTGTAGCTTTTCCACGCCACAGCTCAACTGTCACGCTCACACCAGCTCACAGGGGATCAGCAGTTTACAGCAGAGAGTTGGAGAGGCTGGAGCAAGGACAGAGAAAAAGAGAAGGTGAGGCATGATAATGGGACAGTGAGGGTGAGTAGGGGGTTAGAGGAGAAGGACCTGGTGGTGGGAATGATGGGAGAAGATGTAAAGAGAGAAAAAGGTCAGATGCTCACTCACCTGGAATCCGAGGGAGAGACAGGCTTGACCAGAAAATGGAGGAAGGGCAAAGATTCAGAACAACGGAAACAAAACAAAACCCCAAAAAGCGCCCCAGAGAGCAATTCTCTATTGCTGCTCAGTGTGGGAAAGTAGACGACTATGTGTGTGCACATGTGTATGCAGCATGAGGAATAGTGAGATGAGAAACCTGCTGTTTAGGATCAGTGTGGTGATGAATTAGAAATTGCAAAATAAAGAGAGTTACAGAGCTCTATAAAGCTCTCTGAGCAGCCTGGGGATTAAAGGGGGAGATGTCAAAGTCTCGTTAAATACAGTATATTTATGTCAAATACCTCAAATATACCCCAGTATTTGGGTATTCGAGGTATTCGATGGCTGATGTAAGCAATAAGGCATGATGAGGCGTGCATGGAACACATTTTACTGCACAGCCAGGAGTATAATAAGGCACGAGGCTGAAGGCAGAGTGACTTTAGCTGCTGGCCGTGCGGTAAAATGTGTTCCACGCACATCCTGAAGTGCCTTATTGCACTTATAAAATGGGCCCTTTTACAGCTGGGAAAAGCATGTTTATATGTAGAAACAATAGATTTACTTGTGTGCACTTATGATCAAATAGTCCTTCTACCCACAACAATTGATGTCGATTTTTGCCTACTTTCTTCTTCCTGTTTTTTTTTTCTCTGTTTTTCCCCACATTCACGATATGGAATGTTTGTCATGGAATGTTTACCTTGAATACATGGATTAAAATTCTGCTCAGTTCCACTGCTAGAATGTTACTCTACTAACATACTATACACACACACAACAAAGGCCTCTGTCATAGCCAGAGACTCAATTATCTTACTGTGAGGGCAAGGAGGAGAGAGTTCCCTGATGAGCAGATAAAGATAGTAGGGGGATTTTTCATTGTCAGCAAAGAAACAGTTGTAATGAAAACTATAAACAATACTTAATGTTTCTAATGTGTTTGTGTGTGTAAGGAGAATGTGATGATCGGAAGCAATATTTAATTAATCTGTTTTATTTTGTATTTAAGGTAGCTTTATTTTTAGGGCCCAGTGCAAGTAAATGTGATGCTTACAGCTACAGGGCAAAAAACAGTGGTTGCCAGTTCAGTTCTTGACATTCTGTTAGCTTAATGATTCCAGTGGTGATCAGTCCGCATTTGGCAGCACTTTTATTTTCCATGCATGGAACATAATTGCTACATTAACAACAGCCAATCAGATTTCAGGATTTTCTCTTACAATTTTTATAATGGAATGCAATGCACAACCCTGTACCCTAGATAGGCTTCTACCCTGACTTCCCTAGTTACCGACAACAATATTCATTTCATTTTTTTCATTTTTATTTCAGGGTTTAAACATTGAGTACAACAACACTCATTTAAAATGGTGACCCAGGGCAAAAACATAGATTATTACACAACACACATTAACAATCAAAAATACAACAAAATATGAATATACATCAACACAATAAATACATAACATTATACATACGTATAAGCATATCTAGCTAATTATTGCACAACAAATCTTAATCTATCTTTTACAGTAGTCAGAGTCCATTGTTTGAAAAGCCTCATTGATAGAGGCCTCCATTCACAAGACAAAACCTTGTTGGCAGACTATTCCATAATTGGGGAACCATATAACTGAAAAGAATGTTGACCTTTCAGTCGTAGACATAGGTACTACCAATTCCCTATGTAATGCTTTCCTTAAGGGCTGATTTACATCCCTAACCATCAACCTTTCAAAAAGAAAGTCTGGAACATCTCCCTGTACACTTTCATATGCAAAAACTACCTTATGATATTTCCTCCTGTCCTTTAAGAAGAACCAATCTAATTTAGCATAAATCATACAATGATGTGTATCCCTTGAACACTGTAAAAGTAATCTTGCTAACCTATTATAGAGGACCTCTAATTTTGTAACTTAGCCTGATTGGCATTATCATATAATATATTACTAAAATCTAATAAGGGAAAAACTTGAGATTCCACTATTTTCTTTAACAGAACATTTCCTAAGATGTTTTGTTCCTATATAAACACCCTATCCTCTTACCTAAATCCACAATTAGTTTGTCAACATGACAATTTCCTGTTATCAAGGTATTGATCCAAAACCTTAAGTATTTATACTAGGAAACTTGCTCTAATCTAACACCCCATCACCTACTATAATAAGGTCAGTATTATTATTTAATTTTGATGCAGACCCCATAACCATACACTTTGTTTTAGAAATATTCATTTTTAATTTAGAACTCCCAAAATAATCTTGTATAGCATTAAAACTTGCTTGCAGTTGCACCTCAATTTCTTGAACAGTCCTAGCCAAAGTATATATTATTGTATCGTCTGCATACAAATGGTATGTGACCCATTCACTGCAACCCCAAATTTATTCAAATATATTAAGAACAATAAAGGGCCCATCACTGAACCCTGTGGCACCCCTCTAACAACTGAAAGTGGATTAGAAATAATACCATTCACAGTTGTTACCTGAGATCTCCCTCCCAAATACGAGGCAAACCACCTCACAACAGAAATAGATAACCCATATCCATCAACCTAGATAGTAATATCTGGTGGTCGACCATGTCGAAGGCCTTGAAGAGGTCAACAAAGATGGCACCAGTCAAATGACCTCTTTCCATTGCCTTGCTGACATCATCCAAGATCCTCGACACAGAGACCAACTGCACTATGAGACCTATGAAATCTTGACTGATATTTGTCATACAGATTATTCTGTGACAAATAATCCACCAACTGGGCTGCCAACAGCCTTTCAAATAATTTAGATACCTGGGGCAGCAAAGAAATTGGATGATATTTGTCAATTGGACAGGACTACCCCTTTAAAATTGGGACAACCCTGGCCATCTTCCAACCCTTTGGAACCACTCACTCACTCACTCTACAGACCAATTAAACAAATAGGTCAGGGCAGCTATTTGCAAAGTCGAAATTATTAAAAGATGAGTCAAACCATCTAATCCCCACCCTTATTTGTTTTCAATCCCAGTAATTGTTCCAATACCTCAAATTCTCTATTTTCCTAAATACAAAGGGAACACTACCTTCAGCATGCTCAAAATCAACATCCTCTCAATGTTTTACACCATCACAAGAATCCCCAGCTACATCTCCAGCCTTAATGAAATAATCATTAAAAACATCAGCTAGGGTAGCAGACACCTCATACTCTGGAATCTTAATATTGTGCATCTCCCCTTAGTCTGGCCATTTAAACTGTCAATTATTTTTCAAAAGGCCCTGGGGTCATCTACAGCTGCATCTCTCTTAAGACTATAGTACTTTCTCTTGGTTTCCCTCACACCTGCCACATAATTATTTCTCTGCCTTCTATAACAATCCCAGTCTACTTTACTATTCGTGACATGTGCCCTCTCCCATGCCTGTTTCTTCTGCCGCTTTATTTTTCTCAAAGCTGAGGTGAACCATAGAGCTGACCTCTGCTTAATCCTCTGTCTTTAATGGCATGTGATGATCAATTATACTCATTAATTCAGACACAAAATAGTCCCATGCCATATCAATATCAGGGATCAGAAAAAGTCTATCCCAATTAAACCCATCCAGGTCTTTTGCAAATAATAAATAATCAAACTTCTTTGTTTCCTGAAAAAACACAAATCTAGGCTGTGCTAACCCCTTACTCTTCCCCCCAATACAAAAAACGATATTATGATCGCTATTGAAGTCTTCCAATTGCCCTGCAACATAACTATGTGGTGCATTTGTTAAAATCAGGTCCAACAAGGTTGAATCTGCTGGACACCTCACATTTGCCCTGGCAGGTGTATTAAGCAATTGCTCCAAACCAAGAGAAAGTGCCAAGTTCTTTATTACACATGAATCACCCCCCTGTGACCAATTCTCATTTAAGTCCCCTAACAGAAGGACTTCATGTGTATCCAAATAACCATCTAAGACTGTTTCCAATTGTTCCAACTTCTGTTTTGAATTTCCTGGTGGACGACATACCCCCACAAAAAGCATAGGTTTCCCAGCAGGAAAAACAATTTCTAAAGCTATATATTCACAGATATCAGGACATATCTCCAAAAATAATCGTTTTACAATATATTTATCAGATGCATATACCACCAACCCCCCCCCCATTCCTATCTGCCCTAAAAAATGGTAAATGCATTAATTAGGATACGAACATCCTCCACTCCCTTATGTAACCAAGATTATTCAAATAACAATATAAATAATGTAATATAAATGCCTGACACAGAATTTAAAGTACCTTAGATAGGGATAGGGATCTCGTGGCACTTTTCTGAGTCTTATAGTAAATAAAAATATTTTTTTACAAGGTCTTTACTGATCCATAAGGCTGAAAGCAAAATTACAAGCAAAAATGTTATTTTTAGATTGACAGACACTTAGCATTCTAGAATTTTAGTTCTAGTATTCTAGAACTCTTTCAGCAGTGTGAACTCAATGAATTTACTGGGCTACTACTTTGATTCTATCATAGAACCAGAATACAATACCAGAACATTTGTTACTCAGCAACAACTAGCTGGTGACAAAAAAATGAGCATCTAAACTGCTTTTTTAAAACAAGTAGAATTAAAAAAAAACTAGTAGAGGAGCAACTGTAGAAAACAATACCATGCTATGAACAAAATTACATCTGAGATTTGCAAACTAGACATAGTCTTTTGACGCATGTATGCAATATGTAACTATTTGATCATGTAATGTGAGTACACATGAAATGTAGTGTATGTATCAACTGTGAATAAAAACAATAAAAAAAGTTTTAAAACCATGATTGTCTGTGATTTTATAATTTATCCTGCTTTTTGTGTAATTTGGGGCTCTGCCCAGAACCCCAATTAGTAATATCTGAATTATTTTTTTTTGGGGAGACCTTTGTACCACTAAATTTAAAAGTTAACATTGCAAAATCCAAAGATTTCACACTTAACTGGTTTAAATAAAACAGCTATATGCATCATCTACATTTAGAGGTCCTTACTAATTGGAAGATTGTTTTTATTTTTCCAACATGGCAGATTCCAGGCCAATCAGCTATGATGACATAGTGGGACACTGCCAAAATGAATCTGCTCTTTACTCTTTGTTAAATAAAACTGGCATGGTTGGAGATTTTACAGGCACCTGTAACACTTTAAAGAATGGAAAAGTCTCCTTAACACAGTACGTCACTCAAATCACATAAAGGACGATTATGAAAGGAGACAGGAATGCCAACTTTTAGGAACCTTTGCGGGTGCTCATTGCCAGTAGGTAATATTTTTCCTGTGACCAGGTTCCCTAATAATCCTTTGTTGCAGGCTGCGCTCAAAATATTGAGGGTGCTTGTGTCAACTTTGTGGGTGCTAGAGCACCCAAGCACCCATGGAAACGGCTCCTATGAAAGGAGATGTTATTTTTCTAGGCATAGGAAAAATTTAACAATTAAGAAATACAGCTGGTTTCAAAAGTCTCAATTAAGCATTCGGTATCCTGAAAATCACCTATCGGGGACATCCTATCAGAAAGTCGACCGGTCAGATCAGGGGTACCACAAGGATCCATACTCGGTCCATTACTCTTCAGTGTCTTCCTAAACAACCTTCCGGCTGCTTGCAATGGACGCATGCTCCTCTACACAGATGATGCAGTGATCTTTACTAGCAACCTCGACCCCGCACTGCTGGAATACAACCTCCAGAGCGGCTTCCCAGTGGCTGAAAAATGGTTCAAAGAGCAAAAACTGGTCATGGACTATAAAAAAACCAAGACCATGCTCTTCACCACAGCCCTAAACAAGCTAAAAGGCTATCCCCTGGCAATTCAGAATGACTCCGGTAACACCCTGGAACTAGTCCCCCATTTCAAGTACCTGGGAATCACACTGGACACTGCCCTGTCTTACACACAGCACACTGACATCACGGCCCAAGCCTTTAACACCAGGATCGGTATCCTCTACAGGCACAGACATTGCTTGACCTATGAAGCTCTGAACTTGGCAATTAGTTCACTCATCACCTTGACTGACTATGGCCTAGCTGTCTATGGCTCTGCTACTGACACAGCGCTCCAATGCCTCTCAACAGCCTTAAACAGAGCCAGCTGCCTGCTCACTAATGCACCAAAACTCACCCACAACTGTGAACTTTATGGGTGATTGGGCTGGCTTCAACTGAAGGACAGAATACTTTATCAAACCTGCTTACTCACACAAAAGGTCTCATTAAACTTACTTCCTCAAGGAGTTATGAGCTTCTCTCACCACCTATACATGCTAGGCACACTAGAGCTCGACTACAAGTATTCCATGTGCCCAGGTGTCAGACAACTAAGGCCCAGTGATCATTTGCTCACTGGGCCCTCTGTGACAAATGGTCTATCACCTGTCATAGCTGGAGCCACAACCCTTGTCTTTAGCTAAACTCGCCAGCACCTCACCGACAACAGTACCTGCAGGTGCCCCCCAGTCCGTGCGCCCACACCTTTAGTCTGCCACAGCATTTCCAACTCCTGACCCACCAAGTTAAGTCTTTGCCCAAGCACTTGCTTCCCACCCCCTATGCCTTAGCACAATTTGTGTAACTGTTTGTCTTTGCAACCCATGTACTGTTGAATTTTTTTCACTCTGTATGTATCATACATAGTGTCAGTGGCTCAGCAGGTAGCACACTCGCATCTGAGGCTGGGAGATCAGAAGGCTGTGGGTTCTATCCCCACACCAGGCACTTGGGTTAATACTCTAATATTGACACTGTAGTGCAGCATAAGTGAGTGCTGCACTCCTGAGGTGCTGTCTTTTGGATGAGATGTTAAACCGAGCTCCCATCTGCCTGGATTGGTGGTAGTTCAGGTAGATGTTAAAGATCCCATGACACATCTCGAAAAAAGTAGGGGTGTTTTTATTAGCAAAATAAACATAATTAACAACACTTGGTCACAGAAAACAATTGATAAAGTACAACATTACAACATTTTATCCTCTTTTTAAATTCACTTTGTATACTCACTTTATCATTATCTTTTTCCATTTTTACATGCTAGTTCTGCTCCTTTATTTATACTTAATAAAATGTAGAAAGCCTTTCCACAATTTCTTTAATGCCCCTGGTGAAACTCTTAACACATCTGCAGCATAGATTTTCTCTAACTCCTTTATTATTAACCTACTAACACTAACATATAACATTTTCTTTTGGTATAGAACCCACTGTATTCTGGCTTGCACAAATAATATTTTAGGCATCCTAAAAATAAAGTCAAAGTCCCATTATGCAATCCGAATGAACCTATTGGGCACACCCCTAGGATTAGAAATTCATATGTCATATTCTTCATCCACTTAAATTTCCATAACTCAGCTAAATAATCCCACAATCCTGAAGCATAAGTACATTCTAGAAGGAAATGATCCATGGATTCCTCCTTATTAATACATTCAAGATAGGGACATAACCTTTCCTGTAGGGCTTTATATTTGGCATTTCCAACATTCAGCCTTCCATAAAATATTAACCACTGAACTTCCCATTGATTCTTTGGCATCCTTGGATTGTTTAATTGCGCCTAAAATCATGGTGTTCAAAGTTAAAGGGCATTTTTTAAATTCCGGCTCTTGCGGGTATAATTTTTGCATTAAATAGTGGTACAAACCCCTTGTGTTATATGTTAGTACTACCTGCTTCTGTAATTCCCATGTATATAATTTTTGAGCTGTAGGCCTAAAGTGCTCAGGAATATGTAAATATCTGTTGAGTTTGGGAGCTAATGAAGTCCAATTCTTAAAATATTTTCCCATGATTTTAAATTCTACGAATTTTCAACCCTTAATTCCATTTTTAATTCCTCTTAATGGAGTTAGCTATAAAAAAACATGAGCATATACAACTGGGTCTATCATTCCTAATCCTCCCTGCTTTATTTTTAAATATGTATAACCTCTTTGACCAGGTTTAAACGGTTACCCAAAGCATCTGAAAGAAGAAGCTATATAACTTTGTTTCTAATTCTACTGGTAACGAAAAATCATTGCCACAAACTGTATGATAGGCAGAAGAAATTGTTTTATTATTTGGACTCTTTAATTTAGACAACCTCCATTGCTTCCACCTATTTACTTTTTTTTCAACATTCCTAAGTGCTCTTCCCAATTGTCCCTGGGTATATTCTGAGGTCCAAAGTTAATGCCCAAGATTCTGAGCGGGTTTCTAGAAAAGTGGATTTCTTCCAACCGTATTTCCATAATCCCATTTACCCCAATTATCAACTTTTGTTATGTTTATATTCAATTTTATGCTAGAAACTTTAGCAAACTCCCAAATGCTCCCATGAAATTCGAATTGATGTACTGTCTCCAAATAAATTACTAAATCATCTGCATAAGCTTGAATATTTAACTGAACTAAACTACTTTCGTTATAGAGAATACCCTTCCATTTTTGTGACGCCAATGCTGTTTGCAAAAAGGGATCTATTGCAAATGTATATAAAAGGGGGCCAAGAGGGCACCCTTGTCGAACTCCCGTGGTTAAATGAAACCCTTCAACCTTACAGCCTTTCACAAAGGGAAATACCAACCCTTTATTATATAATTTCTCTATTAAGTTCACCAGTTTATCATGCACCTCATAATACTTCAGAGTCATGAAAAGAAATGGTAAATGAACTCTGTCAAATGCTTTATCTAGATCTGCTGCTACCAAGCAACCTGTTAACCCCATCTCAGAGAGATAATCTATTACATCTCTTATTAACATAAGAGCAGACTGTATTCTTCTATCTGGCAGACCACAATATTGATAGGGTGAAATTACTTTTTCAGCGTATTTTTTAAGCCTTTCATTCAAAATTTTGGCAAAAATTTTGTAATCAGTATTTAACAAAGTGATTGGTCTCCAATTAGCCATGTTTTGCTTGTCACCTGATTTAAAAATATAAGTTAACAATCCTTCTGTAAATGAGGGGTAGATAATATTTTTGTCTAGAAAATATTGAAACAAAAGACCTAAACATTGGCTAAATTCTTCCAGAAAAGTTTTATACAAATTATTTGTAAGTCCATCTAAGCCTGGGGAAATATTTAATTTCAATGACCTAATGGACTCCAGAATTTCTGCCTGAGAAATATTTTCCCATTTTTCTTTCTTTTTAGCCCTTTTTAATGATACAGGAATCTTTTTCAAATAGTCCGCTATCTCTTTAATAGAAATATTTCTCTTGGGATTTAGTGAACTAAAATACTCCTTAATAACCTCCCTTAATTCCGTCACTGTGGTCGCTACACTCCCATCAGTTCTTTTTAACTCCTCCAATCCCATTGAGTCTCTAAGTTCTTTGCACATCTCAAAGGGATCCCCTATAGGTGATTTTTTCACTCCATTAATCAATATGGCCTGCATGGTTTTACTTCTATCATATTGATATTCCTTCATTTTGTCTTTTAATAAGGAGATTTGATCTGAGTAATCCCACCTAGATGTGTATGCTATGGTCAAAATTCTTTGTAGTTGCTGTCTCAAACTTAAGTAATGTAGAAATTTATCATTTTTGATTTTCTTTCCATTATTTTTGAACAGGTTTCTTAGATCTGATTTTGTGTCTAACCACCATTTACTTAAATCTGGAGACAAAAAAGCTACTGATAGCCTAGCCTTCAACAAATTTCTTATTCCTATCGGAATGTGATTCAGTTCAAGTAAAGAATTATTAAGTTTCCATCTTATTCGCCTTAGTTCTTGCTTGTCTGAAAGAAGGAAAGTACTTAACAATAATAAATGATCTGAAAATTCACAGGGGAATATTTTGAATTATTCTATTTGAATATTTGAAGAAACAAACATGTGGTCAATCAGTGAAAAGGATTTCCCTTTTTTAAATGAAAAGCTATTTTCATGATTTAAAGAGTTGTTACAATTAACTAAACCTGCTTCTCTAAGAATTTTGCTTAGTGTGTTAGAATCGCAATATATTTTCTTACTATTTTGTTTTTTTTGAGAGAGATCTGAACGATGCAATTAAAGTCTCCCCCATAACACTCTGTCGTGTAAATAAAAAGGCTGCACCAACTTTAGGCAGTTCACGCTACCTGATTTAGTTTGTGGGTTGTAGATATTAATGAAGCGAAACCATAAACCTCGCCATCCATCCAAAATTAATACTCCAGGTATCAGGTCTATTAGGTTGTGTAACTGGAATGAAAAAGAGTTAAATATGATCCCACACCATCTGCAGCATCCTCTCCAAAGACCAAAGGATGGGTCCCAAAGCCACTCTTTTTAAATGCTGCCCTCTGTTCGATTGAGAACATCCAAGTCTCCTGCAAGAAACAAACTGACAAGGGAAATTCATGAATGTAATTAAACAAGGCCTGCCTCTTTGCTTTATTCAATAAACTATGTGTGTTCAAAGAAACCCAGAAACACTTCATTGCCCTTTATAATGTTCAACTCCCTTCATTGTTTCCTCTTTTTCTTTTTTTTATCCTTGTAGTTGTCTATTACCTGAAATTTAGTTGAAATAGAAGATTTTTGTGAATCTGAATCATCCCCCTCCGTGTTTCCCCATGAGGTGAAAAGAGCCGATAAGTATTACTAGTCTCCAAATGAATGTCTGGGGAGGTTTAGGATGTACATTTCTGGCTGATCTTCTCTGTGGTATGGCTATAAAGGATCTATTTGACTTTTTAGCAGTTTCTGTTTTCCTATATTCTCATCAGAAAAACAATACAGGAGGAAAGCTTAAAATATTAGGAGGGCCCATTTCTTCCTTCTTAACTATCCTCTTGTTTGAATCATCATCATGTGTTTTTATCTTACTTTCAGGAGGAACCTTTTTCCCTGTTGCAGCCATATTTGTGACAGGATTTCTTTTCCCATCTACTGTTTCTCTTATCTCAGGTTGTTTTGCTTGAAAACTAAGAATGGAAAGAGATCCCTCCTGTGAGGGAAAGGATTGAACCATGGCTTCCTGTGCTTTCTGAATATAAACCTCAGAACCAGAACTATTTGTTAGATTATGTGCAGCCCAAGGACAGAATTTAAATACATGGCCTTTTGCATCACATAAATCACAGCATGATTGATTGCCACAAAACATTGTTACATGCCCTACCTCCCCACAATTGTCGCATCTGGGTTGGTCACATACGCTGGAAAGGTGAGTTTTTGCTCCACACTTATAACAAGCACGAGGCTGCCCACTGTAAAAACACACTCCTCTGTCTTTCCCTAACAAAAAAGAGTTTGGTATGTGCTCAATCCCTGCTTCATTTTGCCTTAACTTAACTTTATATTTCCATCCACCGTCCAAAACTGTTCTGAGTCTAAAATAGGCTCAGGTTCACTTAAAACTTCACATCTTTTCTTTAGCCAGAACGTGATATCTTCAACCCAAACCCTTCATTCCTAAACATAACAGTCACGATTTAATCAAAGGTTTAGATAATGGTATGACTAAGAAGGGGGCCCATATTGTGGAAAATTTTACTTGCCCATATCTTGTCCAAAAAAGGTCAAGTGCATGCTGAGACCTAAAACTTACATCATAATTGTCTTCTCCCGAGATGTTTATAACGGCATAAACATCCTTGGGAGAAAAATGTAAAGAATCTTTTAATAAAACTTTTCCCACATAATGTCTATCGGGTCTTTCTTCCAAACCACCTTTATACCGTAAACGCATTGTGTTCCTTCTTGGAGCAGCTTCTCTTTGTGCATTTGAAAAAAGTTCAGACATTAAAGGTTTTTTATCTGAAGCCTGTGGGGGTACTTGCATTTCCACAGAGGGCTTTACTAAGGCCTCCTGAAACAAAGAAATCTTAGTTGATTCAACCAAATCATTCAGGTTACCATCAGGGCTTAAAATTATGCACTCATTTTTATTCTTTTCTCGCAGAGTGCCTTTTCCTGCTGTTGCGCCTTGAGCCCATTCCGTGAATGCTGAGACAATGATAACTGAGGGCTCCATGTAGGATCAGGCTTCCACCCTCCTGTATCAGACATAATCCAACCAGCCACACTTAATGCTTTTTCTGGTGACCATATAACTTGCCCCTCTTCATTTACAGTGGTTTCTGATTTCTTAACCAAACCTATTGAATTTACCATGGGAATTTCACTTTTTTTATTTTTCCCCTCAGAAAAGAAAAATTCTGTAACCCCTGTTTGAGAACCTTCACCAGATTGATAAATTACTTTTTTAGCCTCTAATGCTTCTTCCTGCTTTATATTTTTTTTAAACACAAAACCTTTTGTTTTATCTAAAGGCACTGCATAGTCTTTATAGTCCATATGAAGAGTGGTACAGCTCTTTTCTTCATTTGTAGTTCTGTTAGCTTGGTTTACCTGCATCAGTGCAGGCTGGGGGGACATTCTGCATTTAATACTGGAACCACCGGTAAATTCAGCCTTGAGTCTGTTTAAATCCTCCCGACTTCATTGCAGCTTAGTAACTTCTAAGCTCCGTTAGTTTCTATCGCTGCTTTCATGAAGTTCAAGCGCGATCTTAACTTCGGCTTCATTTCCGAAATAAAAATAATGCCATCCCTCTGATTCGAATGTAGCTGTGTTATGCAGACAATTCTACAGTTTTAATCTTAGTTTCAGCCGCAAAAAGTGTTTTTAACAGGCAAATTCTCCTTTATATTTGAAAGCACAGTACCTGCTTGAATTCTAGGCGCCATTGCCCGAGACTCCTCTCATTGGTCAGTTGCCTACACACAGACAGTCCCAATCGATGTTGTTCTTCTTCTTGCTCCATTACCTCCTCTGCCAGCATTGATTCCTCCATTGTTTTCTCACCAACGCACATCCTAGTTCCAGGGTTCAAATCTTGCTGCTGTAAAGAAGGGTTTTCACCTTCAGTATTCAACTTCTTGTGCACATCCAATTTGTCCTCCTTAAATTCAGAAGATGCCATTTCAGACAATATATCTTCACTCATTTTGTTACTTTCCTCAGAAAGCTCCCATTTAATCTCTTCTTTTTGGAGCTCAATATCTGGAACAAATCAGCCATAGCTCCGGCTGCAGCCTCTAGCACAACAGGAGCAGGAGGCGAGGGCTATCTCTCCTACTCTGTGAAGCGTCCTCCTCCATCCTGGAACCTCTTGATGTGGCCATTTGCAAATGACCAGTCCCCTACTGGCAGCAGAACAGCAGCGAGTAGGGGAATTTCCCCAGTGCCCTGGCCAAATTTCCCCATATTCACTAAAAATATCACCAACAGCTTAATCTGGTTCAAGGTCAGTTGGCATTCATCTGTATCCCCTTCCCCCGGGTCGTGCCTGAAAATAGGCAGACTCTGTCTAGTGCACGTACCCGGCCAATAAAAATAAATAAATAATTTACTATAACTATATTGTGTCTTCTTGTGTTAATGTATCTGACGTGGAACCTCTCAACGGGCATCCGCTCACAGGTATCATCCAAGATTTCAATAAATAAAAAAAATAAAAATATTTGTGAGCCAACCAAGTGCAAGAGAATGATGCAAAACTAGTAGTCGATGTAACCAGGTGTGTCATTAGCCCCCAAAATAATGTCATGCCCCCCCCCCCAGTTTATGGCAGTGCACCCGTCTTTGGTGGCTTTGATTTTCTGCAGAAATCCTAGCTGCAGAAATCACATTGCTGCCAGGTTGCAGCAATGAGGATAACCTCAGCCAGCACATCCCTTCCTCCCTCCAGCCCCACCTCTGCTCCTCCTCCTACTTACAACCTGGCAGTACAGTTCCATCTCTCCTTCCTGAGTTCGCAGCAAGAAGCAGCATGTGACCTGTGATATGATGTGATGAGCAACCCTTGACCCACTACTGCTGGGCTGGCTAGTTTGTTCCCTCCTCCTCCTCCTCCAGTCCTATCACATCGACCCAACTCCAGGTGCAGACTGCAGTCACATGAGTGGGATCCGTAGCTGAAGGCTGTTGCCAGGAACAAGCAGAAGATTGGATTGGCAGGCAATTAGGGGAGTGGGGGATGGATGAGGATTCTTTCTTGTTCCAATCATGTGCAGCCATCTTAGTTGGGGTGGACAATGCTACAACACGATTGGAGCAAGGTCTGAGAAGGGCTAGATAATGTCTGATCACACTAGCTAGAGAGCATGGTCGTCGTCTTCCAGCAGCAGCAGTCTGAGTGAGCACTGACTGAGTGAACAAAGAGAGAAAGGAGACCAGCCATGTGTTGCAGCAACTCTTGCACTGCAGAAGAAGCAGCTGCAGTGCCCCCTAGTATAACAAATATTGAGGAGGCAGTAATACAAAAATAAATAAAACATCTGAAAAAATGTTACGAAAAACTAAAAGGGCAACAACAAGAGGGAGCTCAAGGGAGGGGGGGAGGAGAGAGACTGAAGGCTTGTTATGCTACCTCAGGGAAGCATTACAGCCTCCTCTACTCCAGCGCCACTCCTCCAGCAATGCTCTTGTCACAAGTTTATATGCTTTCCATCTGCATCTGTGCAGTCTGGGCAGCACTGCATCCCCGAGGTTCTGGCATTGTCAGAAAGCAAGAGCTGTCAGTAACATGGCACGGGGTGCCGCAGGACTGTACAGGTGCAGGCAGTGTGAGAAAGCAGGAGCTGTCAGTTAAATGGCATGGGGTGCCACAGGGCTGTATAGGTGCAGGCGGCGTGAGAAAGCAAGAGCTGTCAGTTACATGGCATGGGGCGCCACAGGACTGTACAGGTGCGGGTGGTGTGAGAAAGCAAGAGCTGTCAGTTACATGGCATGGGGTGCTGCAGGCAGGTGCAGGCAGTGTGAGAAAGCGAGAGCTGTCAGTTACATGGCATGGGGTGCTGCAGAACTGTACAGGTGCAGGCGCTGTGAGAAAGCAAAGCTGTCAGTTACATGGCATGGGGTGACACAGGGCTGTACAGGTGCAGGCAGTGTGGAAAGCAAGAGCTGTCGGTTACATGGCATGGGGTGCCACAGGACTGTACAGGTGCGGGCGGTGTGAGAAAGCAAGAGCTGTCAGTTACATGGCATGGAGTGCATGCAGGCAGGCGACAGCAGTGTGAGAAAGCAAGAGCTGTCAGTTACATGGCATGGGGTGACACAGGGCTGTACAGGTGCAGGCAGTGTGAGAAAGCAAGAGCTGTCAGTTACATGGCATGGGGTGCCACAGGCCGTACAGGTGCAGGCGGTGTGAGAAAGCAAGAGCTGTCAGTTATATGGCATTGGGTTGCCATAGGACTGGACAGGCACAGGCGGTGTGAGAAAGAAAGAGCTGTCAGTTACATGGCATAGGGTGCCACAGGACTGTGCAGGTGCAGGTGGTGTGAGAAAGCAAGAGCTGTCAGTTACATGGCATGGGGTGCTGCAGGACTGTACAGATGCAGGCGGTGTGAGAAAGCAAGAGCTGTCCGTTATTTGGTAAGGGGTGCCACAGGACTGTGCAGGTGCAGGTGGTGTGAGAAAGCAGGAGCTGTCAGTTACATGACATGAGGTACCACAGGACTGTACAGGTGCAGGCAGTGTGAGAAAGCAAGAGCTGTCAGTTACATGGCATGGGGTGCTGCAGGCAGGTGCAGGCAGTGTGAGAAAGCAAGAACTGTCAGTTACATGGCATAGGGTGCCACAGAACTGTACAGGTGCAGGCGGTATGAAAAAGCAAGAGCTGTCAGTTACATGGCATGGGGTGCCGCAGAACTGTACAGGTGCAGGCAGTGTGAGAAAGCAAGAGCTGTCAGTTACATGGCATAGGGTGCCACAGGGCTATACAGGTGCAGGCGGTGTGAGAAGCAAGAGCTGTCAGTTACATGGCATGGGGTGCCACAGGACTGAACAGGTGCAGGCGGTGTGAGAAAGCAAGAGCTGTCAGTTACATGGCATGGGGAAGCCACAGGGCTGCACAGGTGCAGGCGGTGTGACAAAGCAAGAGCTGTCAGTTACATGGCTGTACAGGTGCAGGCGGTGTGAGAAAGCAAGAGCTGTCAGTTACATGGCATGGGGGAGCCACAGGGCTGTACAGGTGCAGGCGGTGTGACAAAGCAAGAGCTGTCAGTTACATGGCTGTACAGGTGCAGGTGGTGTGAGAAAGCAAGAGCTGTCAGTTACATGGCATGGGGTGCCGCAGAACTGTACAGGTGCAGGCAGTGTGACAAAGCAAGAGCTGTCAGTTACATGGCATAGGGTGCCACAGGGCTGTACAGGTGCAGGCGGTGTGAGAAGCATGAGCTGTCAGTTACATGGCATGGGGTGCCACAGGACTGAACAGGTGCAGGCGGTGTGAGAAAGCAAGAGCTGTCAGTTACTTGGTAAGGTGTGCCACAGGACTGTACAGGTGCAGGCAGTGTGAGAAAGCAAGAGCTGTCAGTTACATGGCATGGGGTGCTGCACGACTGTACAGGTGCAGGCAGTGTGAGAAAGCAAGAGCTGTCAGTTACATGGCATGGGATGCCACAGGACTGTACAGGTGCAGGCAGTGTGAGAAAGCAAGTGCTGTCAGTTACATGGCATGGGGTGCTGCAGGACTGTTCAAGTGCAGGCAATGTGAGAAAGCAGGAGCTGTCAATTACATGGCATGGGGTGCTGCAGGACTGTACAGGTGAAGGCAGTGTGAGAAAGCAAGAGCTGTTAGTTACATGGCATGGGGTGCTGCAGGACTGTACAGGTGAAGGCAGTGTGAGAAAGCAAGAGCTGTCAGTTACATGGCATGGGGTGCCGCAGGACTGTGCAGGTGCAGGTGGTGTGAGAAAGCAAGAGCTCTCAGTTACATGGCATGGGGTGCTGCAGGACTGTACAGATGCAGGCGGTGTGAGAAAGCAAGAGCTGTCAGTTACTTGGTAAGGGGTGCCGCAGGACTGAGCAGGTGCAGGTGGTGTGAGAAAGCAAGAGCTGTCAGTTACATGGCATGGGGTGCTGCAGGACTGTACAGGTGAAGGCAGTGTGAGAAAGCAGGAGCTGTTAGTTACATAGCATGGGGTGCCACAGGACTGTACAGGTACAGGCAGTGTGAGAAAGCAAGAGCTGTCAGTTACATGGCATGGGATGCTGCAGGACTGACAGGCAGTGTGAGAAAGCAAGAGCGGTCAGTTACATGGCATGGGGTGCCACAGGCAGGTGCAGGCAGTGTGAGAAAGCAAGAGCTGTCAGTTACATGGCATGGGTGCCGAGGCAGGGTGCAGGCAGTGTGAAAGCAAGAGCTGTCAGTTACATGGCATAGGGTGCCACAGAACTGTACAGGTGCAGGCGGTGTGAAAAAGCAAGAGCTGTCAGTTACATGGCATGGGGTGCCGCAGGGCTGTACAGGTGCAGGCAGTGTGACAAAGCAAGAGCTGTCAGTTACATGGCTGTACAGGTGCAGGCAGTGTGAGAAAGCAAGAGCTGTCAGTTATATGGCATGAGGTTGCCACAGAACTGTACAGGTGCAGGCGGTGTGAAAAAGCAAGAGCTGTCAGTTACATGGCATGGGGTACTGCAGGACTGTACAGGTGCAGGCAGTGAGAGAAAGCAAGAGCTGTCAGTTACATGGCATGGGGTGCTGCAGGACTGTACAGGTGAAGGCAGTGTGAGAAAGCAAGAGCTGTTAGTTACATGGCATGGGGTGCTGCAGGACTGCACAGGTGAAGGCAGTGTGAGAAAGCAAGAGCTGTCAGTTACATGGCATGGGGTGCCGCAGGCAGGTGCAGGCAGTGTGAGAAAGCAAGAGCTGTCAGTTACATGGCATAGGGTGCCACAGAACTGTACAGGTGCAGGCGGTGTGAAAAAGCAAGAGCTGTCAGTTACATGGCATGGGGTGCCGCAGAACTGTACAGGTGCAGGCAGTGTGAGAAAGCAAGAGCTGTCAGTTACATCGCATGGGGTGCCACAGGACCGAACAGGTGCAGGGGGTGTGAGAAAGCAAGAGCTGTCAGTTACATGGCATGGGGAGCCACAGGGCTGTACAGGTGCAGGCGGTGTGACAAAGCAAGAGCTGTCAGTTACATGGCTGTACAGGTGCAGGTGATGTGAGAAAGTAAGAGCTGTCAGTTATATGGCATGGGGTTGCCACAGAACTGTACAGGTGCAGGCGGTGTGAAAAAGCAAGAGCTGTCAGTTACATGGCATGGGGTGCCGCAGAACTGTACAGGTGCAGGGAGTGTGAGAAAGCAAGAGCTGTCAGTTACATGGCATGGGGTGCCACAGGACTTTACAGGTGCAGGCGGTGTGAGAAAGCAAGAGCTGTCTGTTACTTAGTAAGGGTGCCACAGGACTGTACAAGTGATACTCAGTGTGAGAAAGCAAGAGCTGTCAGTTACTTGGTAAGGGGTGCCACAGGACTGTACAGGTGCAGGCAGTGTGAGAAAGCAAGAGCTGTCAGTTACATGGCATGGGGTGCCGCAGGACTGTGCAGGTGCAGGTGGTGTGAGAAAGCAAAAGCTCTCAGTTACATGGCATGGGGTGCTGCAAGACTGTACAGATGCAGGCGGTGTGAGAAAGCAAGAGTTGTCAGTTACTTGGTAAGGAGTGCCGCAGGACTGAGCAGGTGCAGGTGGTGTGAGAAAGCAAGAGCTGTCAGTTACATGGCATGGGGTGCTGCAGGACTGTATAGGTGAAGGCAATGTGAGAAAGCAGGAGCTGTCAGTTACATGGCATAGGGTGCTGCAGGGCTGTACAGGTACAGGCAGTGTGACAAAGCAAGAGCTGTCAGTTACATGGCTGTACAGGTGCAGGCAGTGTGAGAAAGCAAGAGCTGTCAGTTATATGGCATGGGGCTGCCAGAACACAGGTGCAGGTCGTGTGAAAAGCAAGAGCTGCCAGTTACATGGCATGGGGTACTGCAGGACTGTACAGGTGAAGGCAGTGTGGAGAAAGCAAGAGCTGTCAGTTACATGGCATGGGGCGCCACAGGACTGTACAGGTGCGGTGGTGTGGAGAAAGCAAGAGCTGTCAGTTACATGGCATGGGGTGCTGCAGGCAGGTGCAGGCAGTGTGAGAAAGCGAGAGCTGTCAGTTACATGGCATGGGGTGCTGCAGAACTGTACAGGTGCAGGCGCTGTGAGAAAGCAAGAGCTGTCAGTTACATGGCATGGGGTGACACAGGGCTGTACAGGTGCAGGCAGTGTGAGAAAGCAAGAGCTGTCGGTTACATGGCATGGGGTGCCACAGGACTGTACAGGTGCGGGCGGTGTGAGAAAGCAAGAGCTGTCAGTTACATGGCATGGAGTGCCGCAGGCAGGTGCAGGCAGTGTGAGAAAGCAAGAGCTGTCAGTTACATGGCATGGGGTGACACAGGGCTGTACAGGTGCAGGCAGTGTGAGAAAGCAAGAGCTGTCAGTTACATGGCATGGGGTGCACAGGGCCGTACAGGTGCAGGCGGTGTGAGAAAGCAAGAGCTGTCAGTTATATGGCATTGGGTTGCCATAGGACTGGACAGGCGAGAGCAGTGTGAAAAAGAAGAGCTGTCAGTTACATGGCATAGGGTGCCACAGGACTGTGCAGGTGCAGGTGGTGTGAGAAAGCAAGAGCTGTCAGTTACATGGCATGGGTGCTGCAGGACTGTACAGATGCAGGCGGTGTGAGAAAGCAAGAGCTGTCAGTTATTTGGTAAGGGTGCTACAGGACTGTGCAGGTGCAGGTGGTGTGAGAAAGCAGGAGCTGTCAGTTACATGACATGAGGTACTACAGGACTGTACAGGTGCAGGCAGTGTGAGAAAGCAAGAGCTGTCAGTTACATGGCATGGGTGCTGCAGGCAGGTGCAGGCAGTGTGAGAAAGCAAGAGCTGTCAGTTACATGGCATAGGGTGCCAGCAGAACTGTACAGGTGCAGGCGGTATGAAAAGCAAGAGCTGTCAGTTACATGGCATGGGTGCCGCAGAACTGTACAGGTGCAGGCAGTGTGAGAAAGCAAGAGCTGTCAGTTACATGGCATAGGGTGCCACAGGGCTATACAGCAGCAGGCGGTGTGAGAAGCAAGAGCTGTCAGTTACATGGCATGGGGTGCCACAGGACTGAACAGGTGCAAGCGGTGTGAGAAAGAAGAGCTGTCAGTTACATGGCATGGGGAGCCACAGGGCTGCACAGGTGCAGGCGGTGTGAGAAAGCAAGAGCTGTCGTTACATGGCATAGGGTGCAACAGGACTGAACAGGTGCAGCGGTGTGAGAAAGCAAGGTGCAGGCGGTGTGACAAAGCAGAGCTGTCAGTTACATGGCTGTACAGGTGCAGGTGGTGTGAAAGCAAGAGCTGTCAGTTACATGGCATGGGGTGCCGCAGAACTGCACAGGTGCAGGCAGTGTGACAAAGCAAAGAGCTGTCAGTTACATGGCATAGGGTGCCACAGGGCTGTACAGGTGCAGGCGGTGTGAAGCATGAGCTGTCAGTTACATGGCATGGGGTGCCACAGGACTGAACAGGTGCAGGTGGTGTGAGAAAGCAAGAGCTGTCAGTTACTTGGTAAGGTGTGCCACAGGACTGTACAGGTGCAGGCAGTGTGAGAAAGCAGAGCTGTCAGTTACATGGCATGGGGTGCTGCGACTGTACAGGTGCAGGCAGTGTGAGAAAGCAAGAGCTGTCAGTTACATGGCATGGATGCCACAGGACTGTACAGAGTGCAGGCAGTGTGAGAAAGCAAGTGCTGTCAGTTACATGGCATGGGGTGCTGCAGGACTGTTCAAGTGCAGGCAATGTGAGAAAGCAGGAGCTGTCAATTACATGGCATGGGGTGCTGCAGGACTGTACAGGTGAAGGCAGTGTGAGAAAGCAAGAGCTGTTAGTTACATGGCATGGGGTGCTGCAGGACTGTACAGGTGAAGGCAGTGTGAGAAAGCAAGAGCTGTCAGTTACATGGCATGGGGTGCCGTGGGACTACTGCAGGTGCAGGTGGTGTGAAAGCAAGAGCTCTCAGTTACATGGCATGGGGTGCTGCAGGACTGTACAGATGCGGTGAGAAAGCAAGAGCTGTCAGTTACTTGGTAAGGGGTGCCGCAGGACTGAGCAGGTGCAGGTGGTGTGAGAAAGCAAGAGCTGTCAGTTACATGGCATGGGGTGCTGCAGGACTGTACAGGTGAAGGCAGTGTGAGAAAGCAGGAGCTGTTAGTTACATAGCATGGGGTGCCACAGGACTGTACAGGTACAGGCAGTGTGAGAAAGCAAGAGCTGTCAGTTACATGGCATGGGATGCTGCAGGACTGTACAGGTGAAGGCAGTGTGAGAAAGCAAGAGCGGTCAGTTACATGGCATGGGGTGCCACAGGCAGAAGTGTGCAGGCAGTGTGAGAAAGCAGAGCTGTCAGTTACATGGCATAGGGTGCACATGAGCAGGTGCAGGCAGTGTGAGAAAGCAAGAGCTGTCAGTTACATGGCATAGGGTGCCACAGAACTGTACAGGTGCAGGCGGTGTGAAAAAGCAAGAGCTGTCAGTTACATGGCATGGGGTGCCGCAGGGCTGTACAGGTGCAGGCAGTGTGACAAAGCAAGAGCTGTCAGTTACATGGCTGTACAGGTGCAGGCAGTGTGAGAAAGCAAGAGCTGTCAGTTATATGGCATGAGGTTGCCACAGAACTGTACAGGTGCAGGCGGTGTGAAAAAGCAAGAGCTGTCAGTTACATGGCATGGGGTACTGCAGGACTGTACAGGTGCAGGCAGTGTGAGAAAGCAAGAGCTGTCAGTTACATGGCATGGGGTGCTGCAGGACTGTACAGGTGAAGGCAGTGTGAGAAAGCAAGAGCTGTCAGTTACATGGCATGGGGTGCCGCAGGACTGTGCAGGTGCAGGTGGTGTGAGAAAGCAAGAGCTCTCAGTTACATGGCATGGGGTGCTGCAGGACTGTACAGATGCAGGCGGTGTGAGAAAGCAAGAGCTGTCAGTTACTTGGTAAGGGTGCCGAGAGACTGAGCAGGTGCAGGTGGTGTGAGAAAGCAAGAGCTGTCAGTTACATGGCATGGGGTGCTGCAGGACTGTACAGGTGAAGGCAGTGTGAGAAAGCAGGAGCTGTTAGTTACATAGCATGGGGTGCCACAGGACTGTACAGGTACAGGCAGTGTGAGAAAGCAAGTGCTGTCAGTTACATGGCATGGGATGCTGCAGGACTGTACAGATGAAGGCAGTGTGAGAAAGCAAGAGCGGTCAGTTACATGGCATGGGGTGCCGGAGCACGGTACAGGCAGTGTGAAAGCAAGAGCTGTCAGTTACATGGCATGTAGAGGTGCCGCGCAGCAGGTGCAGAGCAGTGTGGAGAAAGCAAGAGCTGTCAGTTATATGGCGTGAGGTTGCCACAGAACTGTACAGGTGCGATGAGCAGTGAAAAGCAAGAGCTGTCAGTTACATGGCATGGGGTACTGCAGGACTGTACAGGTGAAGGCAGAGTGAGAAAGCAAGAGCTGTCAGTTACATGGCATGGGGTGCTGCAGGACTGCACAGGTGAGGCAGTGTGAAAGCAAGAGCTGTCAGTTACATGGCATGGGGTGCATGAGCAGAGGTGCAGGCAGTGTGAGAAGCAAGAGCTGTCAGTTACGCACAACATAGAGTGCCACAGAACTGTACAGGTGCAGGCGGTGTGAAAGCAAGAGCTGTCAGTTACATGGCATGGGGTGCATTGAAGAACTGTACAGGTGCAGGCAGTGTGAGAAAGCAAGAGCTGTCAGTTACATCGCATGGGGTGCCACAGGACCGAACAGGTGCAGGGGTGTGAGAAAGCAAGAGCTGTCAGTTACATGGCATGGGGAGCCACAGGGCTGTTACAGGTGCAGGCGGTGTGACAAAGCAAGAGCTGTCAGTTACATGGCTGTTACAGGTGCAAGGTGATGTGAGAAAGTGAGCTGTCAGTTATATGGCATAGGGTTGCCACAGAACTGTACAGAGTGCAGGCGGTGTGAAAAAGCAAGAGCTGTCAGTTACATGGCATGGGGTGCCGCAGAACTGTACAGGTGCAGGCAGTGTGAGAAAGCAAGAGCTGTCAGTTACATGGCATGGGGTGCCACAGGACTTTACAGGTGCAGGCGGTGTGAGAAAGCAAGAGCTGTCTGTTACTTGGTAAGGGGTGCCACAGGACTGTACAGGTGCATTCAGTGTGAGAAAGCAAGAGCTGTCAGTTACTTGGTAAGGGGTGCCACAGGACTGTACAGGTGCAGGCAGTGTGAGAAAGCAAGAGCTGTCAGTTACATGGCATGGGGTGCCGCAGGACTGTGCAGGTGCAGGTGGTGTGAGAAAGCAAAAGCTCTCAGTTACATGGCATGGGGTGCTGCAAGACTGCTACAGATGCAGAAGTGAGAAAGCAAGAGTTGTCAGTTACTTGGTAAGAGTGCCAGGACTGAGCAGGTGCAGGTGGTGTGAGAAAGCAAGAGCTGTCAGTTACATGGCATGGGGTGCTGCAGGACTGTATTAGGGAAGGCAATGTGAGAAAGCAGGAGCTGTCAGTTACATGGCATGGGGTGCTGCAGGGCTGTACAGGTACAGGCAGTGTGACAAAGCAAGAGCTGTCAGTTACATGGCTGTACAGGTGCAGGCAGTGTGAGAAAGCAAGAGCTGTCAGTTATATGGCATGGGGCTGCCACAGAACTGTACAGGTGCAGGCGGTGTGAAAAAGCAAGAGCTGTCAGTTACATGGCATGGGGTACTGCAGGACTGTACAGGTGAAGGCAGTGTGAGAAAGCAAGAGCTGTCAGTTACATGGCATGGGGTACCACAGGACTGTACAGGTGCAGGCAGTGTGAGAAAGCAAGAGCTGTCAGTTACATGGCATGGGGTGCCGCAGGCAGGTGCAGGCAGTGTGAGAAAGCGAGAGCTGTCAGTTACATGGCATGGGGTGCCGCAGGCAGGTGCAGGCAGTGTGAAAGCAAGAGCTGTCAGTTACATGGCATAGAGTGCCACAGAACTGTACAGGTGCAGGGCGGTGTGAAAAAGCAAGAGCTGTCAGTTACATGGCATGGGGTGCCTAGAACTGTACAGGTGCAGGCAGTGTGAAAAGCAAGAGCTGTCAGTTACATGGCATGGGGTGCCACAGGACTGAACAGGTGCAGGGGGTGTGAGAAAGCAAGAGCTGTCAGTTACATGGCATGGGGAGCCACAGGGCTGTACAGGTGCAGGCGGTGTGACAAAGCAAGAGCTGTCAGTTACATGGCTGTACAGGTGCAGGCGGTGTGAGAAAGTAAGAGCTGTCAGTTATATGGCATGGGGTTGCCACAGAACTGTACAGGTGCAGGCAGTGTGAAAAAGCAAGAGCTGTCAGTTACATGGCATGGGGTGCCACAGGACTTTACAGGTGTAGGCGGTGTGAAAGCAAGAGCTGTCAGTTACTTGGTAAGGGTGCCACAGGACTGTACAGGTGCAGGCAGTGTGAGAAAGCAAGAGCTGTCAGTTACATGGCATGGGGTGCTACAGGACTGTAAAGGTGAAGGCAGTGTGAGAAAGCAAGAGCTGTCAGTTACATGGCATGGGTGCCACAGGGCTGTAAAGGTGCAGGCACAGCAGCATGTTTACACCCTAGCATGAAATGCCTGCACCATGCACATCCCCACAAAGGCACCAATCATGCCAAGCCACAGTGAAGCAGCCTACGGCCTCCTCTTGCCATTTACAGGGCCTGCTCTACACTGGTGCAAATCATCTGCACGCTCACAATGATGTAGATCAGGACACGTAAACGTGACTTGAGACTACAGCGGAGACACACTGTGCAGGAGCTGAGCAGCCTACAACCTCCTCAGGCCACGCTCACAATGATGCAGATCAAGACACATAAACGTGACTTGAGACTACAGCAGAGACACAAAGCAGGAGCTGAGCAGCCTACAACCTCCTCAGGCCATGGTCACAATGGTGCAGATCAGGACATGTAAACGTGACTTGAGACTACAGCAGAGACACACAGCACAGCAGGAGCTGAGCAGCCTACAACCTCCTCAGGCCACGCTCACAATGATGCAGATCAGGACACGTAAACGTGACTTGAGACTACAGCAGAGACACAAAGCAGGAGCTGAGCAGCCTACAACCTCCTCAGGCCAGCTCACAATGATGCAGATTAGGACACGTAAACACGACTTGAGACTACAGCAGAGACACACAGCAAAGCAGGAACTGAGCAGCCTACAACCTCCTCAGGCCACACTCACAATGATGCAGATCAAGACACGTAAACGTGACTTGAGACTACAGCAGAGACACACAGCACAGCAGGAGCTGAGCAGCCTACAACCTCCTCAGGCCACGCTCACAATGATGCAGATCAGGACACGTAAACGTGACTTGAGACTACAGCAGAGACACAAAGCAGGAGCTGAGCAGCCTACAACCTCCTCAGGCCACGCTCACAATGATGCAGATTAGGACACGTAAACACGACTTGAGACTACAGCAGAGACACACAGCAAAGCAGGAACTGAGCAGCCTACAACCTCCTCAGGCCACACTCACAATGATGCAGATCAAGACACGTAAACGTGACTTGAGACTACAGCAGAGACACACAGCACAGCAAGAGCTGAGCAGCCTACAACCTCCTCAGGCCACGCTCACAATGATGCAGATCAGGACATGACTTTAGACTACAGCAGAGACACACAGTGCAGCAGGAGCTGAGCAGCCTACAACCTCCTCAGGCCGTTTACAGGGCCTGCTCCACACTGGTGCAAATCATCAGCACGCTCACAATGATGCAGATCAGGACACGTAAACTTGACTTGAAATTACAGCGGAGACACACAGCACAGCAGGAGCTGAGCAGCCTACAACCTCTTCAGGCCACGCTCACAATGATGCAGATCAGGACATGTAAACTTGACTTGAAATTACAGCGGAGACACACAGCACAGCAGGAGTTGAGCAGCCTGCAACCTCCTCAGGCCACACTCACAATGATGCAGATCAGGACATGACTTTAGACTACAGCAGACACACACAGTGCAGCAGGAGCTGAGCAGCCTACAACCTCCTCAGGCCATTTACAGGACCTGCTCCACACTGGTGCAAATCATCAGCACGCTCACAATGATGCAGATCAGGACACGTAAACTTGACTTGAAATTACAGCGGAGACACACAGCACAGCAGGAGCTAAGCAGCCTACAACCTCCTCAGGCCACGCTCGCAATGATGCAGATCAGGACATGTAAACTTGACTTGAGACTACAGCGGAGACACAGCGCAGCAGGAGCTGAGCAGCCTACAACCTCCTCAGGCCACGCTCACAATGATGCAGATCAGGACATGTAAACGTGACTTGAGACTACAGCGGAGACACAGCGCAGCAGGAGCTGAGCAGCCTACAACCTCCTCAGACCACGCTCACAATGATGCAGATCAGGACACGTAGACGTGACTTGAGACTACAGCAGAGACACACAGCACAGCAGGAGCTGAGCAGCCTACAACCTCCTCAGGCCACGCTCACAATGATGCAGATCAGGACACGTAAGCGTGACTTGAGACTACAGCAGAGACACACTGTGCAGCAGGAGCTGAGCAGCCTACAACCTCCTCAGGCCACACTCACATGATGCAGATCAGGACACGTAAGCGTGACTTGAGACTACAGCAGAGACACACTGTGCAGCAGGAGCAGAGCAGCCTACAACCTCCTCAGGCCACGCTCACAATGATGCAGATCAGGACACGGAAGCGTGACTTGAGACAACAGCAGAGACACACAGCACAGCAGGAGCTGAGCAGCCTACAACCTCCTCAGGCCATGCTCACAATGATGCAGATCAGGACATGGAAACGTGACTTGAGACTACAGCAGAGACACACAGCACAGCAGGAGCTGAGCAGCCTGCAACCTCCTCAGGCCACGCTCACAATGATGCAGATCAGGACATGGAAACGTGACTTGAGACTTCAGCAGACACACACAGCACAGCAGGAGCTGAGCAGCCTACAACCTCCTCAGGCCACGCTCACAATGATGCAGATCAGGACACGTAGACGTGACTTGAGACTACAGCAGAGACACACTGTGCAGCAGGAGCTGAGCAGCCTACAACCTCCTCAGGCCACACTCACAATGATGCAGATCAGGACACGTAAACGTGACTTGAGACTACAGCAGAGACACACATGTGCAGCAGGAGCAGAGCAGCCTACAACCTCCTCAGGCCACGCTCACAATGATGCAGATCAGGACACGTAAACGTGACTTGAGACAACAGCAGAGACACACAGCACAGCAGGAGCTGAGCAGCCTACAACCTCCTCAGGCCATGCTCACAATGATGCAGATCAGGACATGGAAACGTGACTTGAGACTACAGCAGAGACACACAGCACAGCAGGAGCTGAGCAGCCTGCAACCTCCTCAGGCCACGCTCACAATGATGCAGATCAGGACATGGAAACGTGACTTGAGACTACAGCAGACACACACAGCACAGCAGGAGCTGAGCAGCCTACAACCTCCTCAGGCCACGCTCACAATGATGCAGATCAGGACATGTAAACGTGACTTGAGACTACAGCGGAGACACAGCGCAGCAGGAGCTGAGCAGCCTACAACCTCCTCAGGCCACGATCACAATGATGCAGATCAGGACATGTAAACGTGACTTGAGACTACAGCGGAGACACACAGTGCAGCAGTAGCTGAGCAGCCTACAACCTCCTCAGGCCACGCTCACAGTGATGCAGATCAGGACCTGTAAATGTGACTTGAGACTACAGCGGAGACACACAGCAGGAGCTGAGCAGTCTACAACCTCCTCAGGCCACTCTCACAATGATGCAGATCAGGACATGTAAATGTGACTTGAAACTACAGCGGAGACACACAGCACAGCAAGAGCTGAGCAGCCTACAACCTCCTCAGGCCACGCTCACAATGATGCAGATCAGGACATGACTTGAGACTACAGCGGAGACACACAGTGCAGCAGGAGCTGAGCAGCCTGCTGTGCAGGTCACATTTCTTATTAACTTATTAAGGAAGGAAGGAAGTTTGAAAATTAAAATAAACAACATACTACATAAATGATCTAAGCAAAAAATGAATTAAATAGCTGAATAAGAGAGAAGGGAGTGGGCAACAGACAATGTGTAGCAGCAGAAGGGTAGAGCTCAGAGATGCAATGTGTTTTTGCTTTTCCCTGTCTGCCTATCCTTGGATGATATAGTTTTCCCTGGACTATGCCAGCTCGCCCCAACAAAAAAATCAATAAACATACTTAAAATCAGCTTAAGACTTAAGTGGATTAGAATGTAAAAAAAGCATAACAGAGAGAAAGGAGCAGGGGGGACTGAGGTGTAAGGGCTTTTACTCAAGCGGGTCTGCACTAGTGCCAGCGCTGCAGATGAGTAATGACCGGTGCACAGCCAGCAGTGTGAAGAGCAGCCAGAGTGTTGCAAGCCACTCTGCTGCACTGCCTTGCAGCCCAGATAATTCCCTGGTGCTGGCATTTTTTATGAGTGTGTAAAGACACTGCTTTGTCTGCACTCGTTCCACTGTCACTCACAGACCCCTTCACCGGAAATACCACCAAAACATGGGAAGGCCACCGGGAATGCTGCAGAGCCGCAGCCTATAAAAGAAGAAGGTGGCGGTGAGAATGGAGCAGAGGAAGCCAAATCAGATGGCAGCGCTCCACATAAGTAATAATGTAAAAGCACCTATAAAAACAAATTGCAGGTACTGCAGACCACAGCAACATTAAGCTTTCCCATTTGATGGCTACAAGTAATCTGGCTGGGGAGTTCTTCTCTACCTCAGGTAAATAATAAAGGCAAGGTTTGCCTGCCAGCCCATAACTGTTTTATTGTCTACAGTCTTGGGGGAAATCCCCAGGAAGTAATATAAAGGCAGGGTTTGCCATCATCATTGATTTCTTTATTGCCTACTGTCGGGGCATTTACTCAGGGCCTATAAAATAATAAAGGTGCCAGCCCGCTGGCGCAGCGGTTGGAACAAACCTGGGTGTCGAGGAGGCCAGCGGGGAGAGATGGCTTGACAGTCCAGCGACTGCTCGCCTTCTCCTGGGAGGTAGGGGGTGCATGGTCCAGTGTTTGCTGGCCCATAGCGAAGGCCGGGGACATGGCAACATACTAACATACTAAAAGCCAGCAGAACAGACCAAATGGTCTGTCTTATGTTGGACCTCTCTGCGGGAGAGAACGTGGTGGGTGCCTGCTCACGCCTTTACATCATGTGGCAGATCATGCTCCCCAAAGAAAACTGCAAAAATGGCCCCCTAATCAACTGGATGACAGCACTCGGGCCAATAATAAGATGTGCCTACTGGCGCTTTCTCCCCAGAAAGGGGGACCTGTCAGATGAAGGGAAACATCGAGTTACCCAGGGGGCTGCAATATGGGGCAGTAACTGGTGGCAGGGGAGGATGGCGGTGAGGTGCACCTAGGTGGCATGAAGGAGAGGCCGATCAGGGGTGCAGGGGAGGCACAAAAGAAATTATAATAAAGGCAGGGTTTTCTGTCACTAGTCACCTGCTGTATTTCAGCTAGTAAATCCTTCTTCTCTTGCTGGATATAATGTGCTTCTAAAATGCACCATTTGGTACCAAAACCTTCAAAAGTTCTTACAGGGTTAAATCTTGCTGGACCCCTTTTTGGAAAAAGTCACTGATGTGGGCATGCCCCCTCCCCCATTTAGAATCCTGCTGATGTCCCTGGACATAACATCAATACATACAATTATTGACTGGTTTAATTTTGCAGGGATACACACGCACTAGTTAAAATGAAGACTCTGAAATGTTTGGTGGCACAGTATAATATTACAGATAGATGAGTCAAAGTTTGGAAAGTATAAATACAGTCCCGGAGGAGAGTCATAGGAGTTCTGGTATATGGTGAAATCAGCATACCAATAAAACATTTTTTTTAAACAGCTGAAAACTAAACATCAGAGACATCACAACTTAGCAGCATAAGAAACATAACAAAGGATCTACAATAATTTTAGATTACTGGAACATTTATGATCAGCTAAATCCATCAGGATGCACACATCAAAGTCAATCATTCCTTAGAATCTGTAAAGTAGAAACTGGAGCCTGCACAAATACATCTAAGTCCACCTGGCGAGTACTAAAAAGGAGTAATACTCAGAAATCAAAGTCAAAAACAACCTCTCATACATACTTTGATGAATATTCCATCCAGAGAAAACATCTACACCCATCTACCGATAAACTCTTGTCCTCTATAAATCTAATTAAACAAATGTACTGATTCAATCAAGACACCCAACTCACACCTCAGAAATCGAGCCATGGCTGCTCATAATTCTAACTCATTTAACCTGACATATATTTAGACTTTCAGAAATTTGTATATATTGTAAAACATTTTATTTTGGATTGTCCAACAAATCCTTTAACTGATCTTGACTACTGATTTACCTCAACCTCAAGCAAAACACATGTCTGGTGAGTAACAATTTACTCTTATTAGATTTTTAGACTCACTGTGTGCACCACGTTTACTTCACTCCTATCATACTTGAATCTAATTACTCCACAAGGGGGAACTGAACCAGGCTGTTTCATTTAATTAATTATCTATCAAACTGTTTTTCTTCACACTGCAACTTAACCCATCACAACTCACAAAGACTGCACACCACACCAAGAACATTAACATCACCAGTTACATATACAAAATCTCAAGGTGCTCATGTAGCAAACGAAATCTCACAGCAATCCAGTGGTGACATTTTCTACATACTACCTCAAGAAGAAATTAGCAGTCCAGAAAGCCCCTCAAACAGTGATAGACAAAACCCCAGCATCACACAAGCCACACGGTGCTACAGCAAGAATTCAGCAAATCCAGACAGAAAAACAGGATTTGTGGATAGAAAAGGACCACTTGGCCCACCCAGTCTGCCAGAGTGTTCCTGCCTATTCGTTCTCCCCAGACCCTAACTGGTCTCCAGTGACCCTTTCCCCCTCCTACCCTCTTTTCTAATATATCCCTATACAATGGTAACAAATGACCAGGACAACATCAAAAATCAGAGAAGGGTTCAATGAGATTTACAATAATCCAGTGTACTGGGCAAATATCAGCAGGCAGACTTTATATCGAATAGAAAAACACCTAAGTAGCAAGAAAGTTCAGGAATTTCACCCAGCTCTTTTACACCACAAAGGCACACGCAAACTGTTAAAAATATATAACTAAAATGAACAGCATTAGAACCGATTCATCACAGATGAAATGTGGATACCATCCTGACTGCTAGTCAACATTTACCATACAAAACTTATACATTGTTGCCTATACACTCTTGGTGTGTAGGGTAAATAATAATAATACAGATGCTTGTGTCTCGGAGTCTGCCAAGAAACATTCGTAAACAAGCAAGGAGTATTAATAAAGTTTATTATACTACTTACGCAAGCATGTGACAGAGAAAATCACAAGGAGATGGTTCTCACAACTCTCCTGAAGAATGTACATAATCTCCAGGGTTGTAGATCTTAGGTTCTCTAAGAGCTTGTTTTCTCTCCCGCCTCCAGCTCACTGCCCTTCTAGAGCTCTTGTTTCTAGAGACTACAGCAGGTTTGCAGACAGCTAAATACTACGGATAGCAGCATAGCAACAGAGATGACTTCATATAGTTACAGATATGAGAAACAATATGTATTTGTCCTAAGTAATTCTCCATTGGATGAGGACTTAGGAGAAAGAATTACTAATGAGTATCATATGAGACAGAATATGCTTCCATTTGCATTATAGCTTGGACAAAAGAAATGCTGATAGGTTCAAACTACATGTGACATTTCTTGCTTATGTACAGGATAAGACATAAAGACATAAAGGCTTTCTCTCTCTCTCTCTCTCTCTCTCTCTCTCTCTCTCTCTCAGCTTGCTTAGAGAACTGCTAACTGGGCTCTATTACACATGGCATATCTGCCTGAGTGTAAACACACACTACATATAATTATATGAGAATATAAGTAAGCATTAATCACCGATGAAGGTGGCATCTAATGGGAGTTAATGCATGGTTGGGACAGTTGTGGCACGGGGCGGAGGGCACGTCGTCAGCAATCAACCATGCATTAATTCCCCATTAGATGCCACCTTCAGAGGGGATTAATGCTCTTGTAACATGCAAGTGCAAGGCAAATATTGCTTACATACTGATTTCTTTCCTACGAAAGACACATGACCACAACTACTTCCTTGCCTTCCAGTTTCTTGGTTTAGCTCTCTTACTTTGTAAACATCTGTCTAACTACAGTTATGCGCGTTCACGCTGTGGAGCACACATGAAGTAATGTGGTGTGTACCGATTTCTCCAGACTTACAACTTTCCTTTACATTCTAAGGCTTACATTAAACAATCATTACAGACAAATTTCGTCCTTCTTAATGGCTGCTATATTGCTGTCCATCCGTTTACAGGTGAGATTTATGCCGTGATGTCTTCTGGGAGATTCTTTACTCTGCATCAGTTACTATCTGAATTAATTTACTGCAGTTCTCTGACCAGACCCCGTTGCACGACCGTCACTGTTCAGACCAATAGGTGGTGCTTTTTAAATTCCATTTCACTTTTAGCATTTGTCTCTTTGCTATGCTACTACTTTTACTTTCCTAATATCATGTCCCCACTATCATATCACTCGCTTTCCTACCTGGACATAAAGCAGCTCTTTTGTGCCTGCGATAGATATCTTCTGTGCTGTCCATGATTCTCAGTGCTGCACTATTCTTTCTACCCATGACAAAAGACAGCACTTTTCCCTCACTACGTCACTGTTTTTCCAACCAATAGGTGGCGCTTTTGACAGAACGAACACATTTTTCCTTTTCAGTGCCCGATGTCTGTTCTTACCGCCACCTATTGGTCAAACTCTCGCCAATATTTCCCTTTCCACTTCTTCTGAGGCGCGCTCCACATTTGTCATGCTCGTGTACACAGTCACCTCTGCTCCACTCTTTGCTCTACACTTTCTTTGTGTGCTCGATCATAACCACGGCATTATCGTGCCATAATGCCATGTTGCTCTTGTACCAACTGATGGTGTTCTACCAATCATTTTCCTTGCTTTTGTCATCTTATTTTACCCATGTTACAAGTATACAATAATCACTGATGATCCTCAGAGTCATCTTATCAGTGATTATGTAGGTTATATATGGAATATATGTAAAAGACACACAATCTAGATAAATGTATTATAGTGAGATATAATGAATCATGCCTGATCAATATTAGCATATCTTAGCAGCAAAGCACATACCTGGCACTCATGCTTTATGATGGGTGCCTAAAATCTACATGTCAGTACAAAATAGCTGTATCACAGTACAATAGACCAAGAATACAGTGTGAGGTGTATGTGGGACGATAGGGACATAACCAGGTGTAACAACCTTTCTATAGGCACTAATGTCCTCTTGCAGAATCACCTAAACTGGTATACAATCTAAATATTTTAAAATTTGAAAAATAGTGAAATTAGCACTTGGCTCTGGGCACTCCTCATAAACACAGCCTCTCTGCTGCCAGCATTCTAAAACATGGTCATGTAATCAATAACCCAAACCAGAGTGGACATCGGGGTTAATGGAAGTGTCCTCAGCAAGCTGCGTTTATGAGTGAAATAGTGTCTCAGGGCATTTTCAGGGAAATTAGTTGTCTGAGTGACATCTGGAGGAAGATTATTCCAAAGGTGAGGGTAATGACAGAATAGGTTACCTGTCTGACCTGTCTGCAACAGCAAGGGCTGAGGAAGTGAGTAAACTGGGAGGAGCTGAGAAGGTCAAGTAGCTGGGTTTCAGGGCATGGGTTAGAAGCGACTGGAGGTACAGTAGTTAGAGAATGTGTCTTGACAATATTTGTCTACTTTGGTAGCTAGGGACTTTGTAGATTGTATGTTAATGCCTAGTTCTGCAATATAATAACATACTAACATACTAAAATGCCAGCAGAATAGGCCTAATGGTCTCTCGAGTCTGCTCTATTTTCAGCAATCGCACTGAGGGACGATTTTGGTGTCCCCCCTTCCCCCTTGGAGTATACTGTCCCCAGTCCCAGATGTTCCACCTGTATTGGGCCTGGTTAGATTTACCCTCCCCCTGTACCAGTCCCATCCCCTCTTAAACCTGTCCACAGTCTCCACCTCTACCAGCTCCCTAAGCAGTGCATTCCATGGCTCCACCACCCTTTCGGTGAAATAACATCTCCTCCTCTCCCCTCTGAGCACCCGTGACCTCTCGTTGCCCCCACCCTCCTTCCTTTTGAGCACCCTGACTGGGCCTCCCTTATTGATCCATTTCATGTACTTAAAGACCTCTATCATGTCCTCCCCCCGTCACTCCTCTCCTCCAAGGTGTACATATCGAGCTCCTTTCTCTCCCCCAGGCCTCAGATCATTTTGGTTGCCCTCCTTTGGACCCTCTCTAGGAGTGTAATGTCCCTCTTTAAATGTGGTCTCCAAAACCGCACACAATACTCGAGGTGTCACCTAACCAAGCAGTTGTACAGTGGAAGGATCACTTCTGCCTTTCAGGAGTTAATTCCCCTGGCAATGCATCCCAGCATCCTATTTGCCCTTGCCGCTGCCCTCCTACAGGTCTCTGAGTTGTTCATTTTGACATCTACTACTAGCCCCAGGTCCCTCTCATCCTCCGTGATCTGAATCGTGTCTCCTCCCAAGATATACCCCTGGCCTGGATTTCTGACTTCCAGGTGCAGAACCTTGCACTTCCCTGCACTGAATTTAGTTTCCATTTTCCCAACCACCTTTCCAGAGCCTCCAGGTCCTCCTGCAATTCCACCATCCCCTCCTCCTCATCCATCACTGCACCCAGCTTTGAGTCATCTACAAAGAGACTCATCTTACTCCTGATCCCCTTCCTGCTGTCTGAGACATAGATGTTGATCAGGAATGGCCCCAGCACTGACCCTTGGGGAACCCCACTAGTAACCCACCTTAGGGATGAGGCTAACCCTCCAACCACCACCTTCTGAGTATGCCGAGAGGGCCAATTTCCTATCCATCTTAACAACTGTCTCCCTACCCCCATTTCCTTCAGCTTAGCCAGCAGGCCACTGTGGGGTACCAAATCAAACACCTTGCTGAAGTCCAGAAAGAGGACGTCCAGTGGCCTACCCTGGTCCAGAGCCCTCATCACCCAGTCATAGAACTCAACAAGGTTTGTCTGGCCAATGTTCCGGGACAAAGCCATGCTGCCCTATCGTCTAAGTACCCAGTTTGCTCCAGTGACCCCCAACCTCTCCTTGACAATACCCTCCATCACCTTGCCGACCACCAATGTCAGGCTAACGGGCCTGTAATTTTCTGCCTCCTCTCTTGATCCTCCCCCTTGTGGATCGGCACAACATAGGCCACCCTCCAGTCTTGGGCACCCACCCAGTCCTCAGAGAGATGTTGAAAAACACTGCTAGAGGGACTGCCAGGACATCCGCCAGTTCCCTCAGCACCCTGGGATTTATCTCATCTGGTCCAGGTGCTTTCTCCGTCCGAAGGGACCTGAGGGCTTCTCTTACTCTCTCTACTGGGATTTCAGCCTCCATGTCCTCCCCTTTTCACCCTGTACTGCTCGGCCCCCCCACCTGTCTGTGGTGGCCACTCCTTTCCCCAGACCCGTCAGGACCCCTGGTCTCTACCGGTCCCCCCTTTCCTCCAGTTTGCCCTGCTCCCCCACAAGACATAGCCCTCCATCCCCCCTGGTAAAACTAAGGCAAAGTACTCATTTAGGACTTCTGCCCATTCCCCCGCCTCTGTGCTCCAACCATCCCTATCCTTATCTTGTGATCAGCCCCCTTACTTTCCTTTTTTCCCCTATGTATCTAAAGAACCCCTTGTCCCCCCTCTAGATCCCACTGGCCAAGGACTGCACCTTTTTTGCCTTAGCTGCTCTCATCACCTTGGTGACTCTCTTGGCTCTCAGCTCATATTTCTCCTGATCCTTTTCACTCCTTGAGCACCTGAAGCGCATATAGGCCGCCTTCTTGTCCCTCACCACATCCTGTACCTCCCAGGTCCACCAGCAGGGTTTTTGGGCCTTACCAAACTTACACCTTTCCCTTGTGCAGCATCTGGTAACCTCCTGTATTTCCCTCCTAATGATACCCCACCTGCTGTTAGCATCCATATCTGGCCTTATCCTGTCCAAACGATCTGTAAGGATCCTTCCCATCTCCCTGAAGTCCGCACCTCTAAAGTCAGTTACTACCATCCTTGTTCAGCTTTCCTCCCCCCCCAGTCCAGGAAGAACCAGACTGTGGCATGATCCTCCCGTCCAATGGGTCCCTCACCTCTAGCCCCTAATCTGATCACTGTCTGGCAGGACCACGTCTAGTGTCCGGGACTCCTAGTTGCTCACCCACCTGTTGTGTCAGAAATGCATCCTGGAAGACATTCAAGAACATAAAACACACAAACATGAGAATTCAGCATTTTCAAGTTCTGCAGATTGAATTTTAACAATTTTTAAAGTTTCAACAGTCTACTGAACTTTCTTTGCTTTATTACCATGCAAGTCTACACACAACTAGTTAACCCACATTAAGTTGTTGTCAACTGAACAATACAAACCTCTGTTCTGACCTAAATTCTAGACCTGTAGTAAATGATGCAGAAATTCTGCCTATCCAAGTTAGTCAACCAACCGATTGAAGTCTTCACAGTCCATTAATGGAAATCTCTGACAAAGAAATGTGGTAGCCAAATTCCTTAAATCCCCTGCTGCAGCGATAGCCATTGACTTCAAGAAGGCTTTCAATTCCCTTAACTGGAATTATCTGTATCAGGTCCTGTTTCACTTCGGCCCCTCTTCCAATTTTTGTTCTTGGATCAAGTTACTTTATACATCGCCCTCAGCCAAAATCCTCACTAATTCTACTCTTTCTTCTTCGTTTCATCTATCAAGAGGAACCAGACAGGGATGTCCTTTGTCACCCTCACTGTTCTTCCTGGCCATGGAACCCTTAACAGCTCGCCTCAGCCAGGCTAACGACATCAAAGGTATCCCTGTTGGTAACTCTAGATACATTTCCCTGTCTTACGCAGATGACCTTTTAATCCTGCTGGAACATTTAAGTGAGGCTGTACCCCTCCCAACCAGGTTACTTAAATTCACTGAGATTTCAGGCCTAGCTCTGAATTATGGGAAATCCAAAACTCTCCCTCACAATGATTTATGCAAACCTCTCATAAACCTCCCATTTGGATTTCGGTGGGCTCCATAGTGTATTACCTATTCAGGCATAATGATCTCTAGCAACTTAGCAAAAATTTGGGATCTAAATTTCCATCCCTTACTTGCCAACATCAAGATGTCCTTAGATAGATGGAAACTTTTAAACCTCTCTTTCATGGGACAACAGCCGTCATAAAGATGACTATCTTGCCTAAGGTGCTTTATTTGTTTGCTAATATCCCCCTAGTCCTTCCCTCCATTTATCTAGCCAACCTTGATAAATTAATTGGCAACTTCATTTGGGAAGGTACGACACCACAGTTCAGCCGCACTAAACTCCGCTCGCTCTGGACAAAGGGAGGGTTCGGTCTCCCTTAGTTTAAAGGGTATCTCTGGGCCTTTTGTGCTTCACAAACCATCAAATGGTTTGGTAAACCCTCATCCCAAATGCCTCTTTGGGTAGAGATGGAGTCCGCACTATGTCCAGGTGGAGTTCCCACATCATTCATTTACAATGCCCTCTCCACTAAACTAAAATCTCACCCAACAGTCTCTGCATCTGTCCTCTATTGGAAATTGGTACACAAATATTTAAAATCCAACCCCACCCCATTCTTCTATACTCCCCTTTGGGGTAACCTTTTGTTATCCTTAGAAAAACAACCTATTTTCTGTCGCACTTGGAAGAACAAAGGTTTATTCTTTTTAGGAGACATTCTTGTTAAGATCTCCTCTAATCTTGAATCCTTCTCAAATCTGCAGCTAAAATGGGATCTCCCCAAACAGGACTTCTGGAAGTATCTTCAAATTCGGCTGCTTATAAATCTCTTACACTTTATATTCACAACCACTCCCACATGATCAACACATCTCACACTGGATTCACTTTTCAGTTGAGTAGAACAGTGCCATTTATAAAGACATCACAGACAACCTACCTGACCAGTCTCTCTATCAAAAAATAAATGGAGCGCTCTTCTCAACTATAACATATCTGAAACCCAATGCATAACTGTTGGCGCTTTTCTCATAACTTTTTAAGGATGCCATAGCTCTTTAATAAAAATAAAATCTTACACTTATGGTATAGAACCCCTTCCTTACTAAACCATGAGTTTATTACATAACACTAACTGTTGGCGATGCAATTCCCCTAATGCAGATCTACTTCATATTTTCTGGTCTTGCACACCTATTAACAAATTATGGCATAGAATTTGCTCTTTTGCTACCAGAGTGATTGGGCAACAAATTACCCTTGACCCTAAACTTTTTTTGCTCGGTATCCTCTCATCTAACAACACTACGTTATCCCATGCTCATTTCAGATGGCTAAGTATATTGTCCCTTCTAGTCAAACGTCTTATTCTTGTGAACTGGAAATCCCATAATGTCCCATCTCTCTCAGATGTCTGCCAAAATCTTTCCCATTACGCCTCTCTGGACCGGATATCTCATCTCTCCTCTGACCAACTCAGTGTTTACAATAGATGCTGGCAGGACTGTTTCTCCTACTTGAATACTTCTGGTAACCCAGCTATTTATACTGTTTACGTATACATACCGCTTAGGTTATATCTGGATAGAGCTCTCTTTATCTCTTCTACTCTTTCTTTCTTTCTCTATTTCTTCTTCTCTTTTATTTTCGTCTCTCTTTCTATAACTTATTTACTACACTATACAACTTTCTACAGCCTTCTACTTTGTATATGCTGTCCGAGTTATATCTGCCTCTTACTATGCATAATGTTGTGATACGGGTTACAATGTATCTATAGCATTCCTCCTTTTTACTTTACCATATTTGCCTAGCGATAACTTACATATTTATTTTTACTTTACAGGTGTAACCATTGTCTTTTCAAATATGCTTAGATATTGCCCTAAGATCATCTTTAAAGCTTACAAAAATCTTACAGTACATATGTGGCAGATTGTACTTTATATGGAAGTGGTTGCTCTTTATAACTGTATAGAATGTATCCTCCTTTCTTGGAAATGTCAATAAAAAGATAAAGTAAAAAAAAAAAAAGAAATCTGGTAGCCATATTAGTCTAGTCAATGATGTAGTAGACAAAAAAATCAACAAATATGTTGCAGGTGATACCTTTTGTTGGACTAACAGAATTGTTTTTTGAGACTAACTTTTGAGAGTTATACTCTCTTCTTCACGTCACCTGAAGAAGAGAGTATAACTCAAAACTTGTCTCAAAACCAGTTTTGTTAGTCCAATAAAAGAATAAAGGTATCACCTGCAACATTGTGTTTTTTTTCCCGAAATCTCTGCAAATTAACTGCAGCATTAGTACTACAGGTTACAAATGCTCAGGCACCAAGACAATCAGAATGAAGTTCAGGATGAGTGAGAACTCTGTTTTTTTCATATTACTCCCATCAGGGTGATGCTTGGCATACTGTCACTGCAGCTCATCAAAAAACAAAATAAACCCATTGTCATCACAAACAGGTTAAGACAAGTCCATCTGTAAGCTAGATAATGCATCCTACACGCAGGAAGTGAGATGGGAATTTTGTTTTTCACAGGAGCAAATGAGTGGCATCACTGATCGCTTTATTAGCCTCTGGTAATACATTACCGAAGCATTATTTTATAGAAGATGATTGGGGTGTGCCGCATAATAAAAATATATTCTGTAAGTAAAAGAGCAACTGATGCCTAAGGGAGACTTTGAAATATGTAATAATATTCAGATTGTTTAGCTTAAATTTCATTTATTTTGTTGTTCAGTAGTTCTCTTTTGCAGTTCATGATTTTCAGTTAGCTGGTCAAGCTGCCTTAACTTTCCAGGTCCCTAAATTCGGGGGCTCTCTCACTCCTTTCAATTCGTTCTGTTCCTACCTTTCACACTCTGAAATCTCTCCTTTGTGATTTCAATGTTCACTCCTGCAGCTGCACCCAACACTGGGTGCTAGAGTTTTTATCTACTGCCCTCCACCCTACACTGCCACTAAGTAGTGCAGCCCCATCTCCCAATTTCAGCCACTCCCCCCCCCCCCCGTTAGTATTACATTATTACATGAATTTAATTTTATTTTACCAGGAAAGTAGGCTGGATCAAAGGTCCCTTTTCAGCCTCATCTGCGGAGATGGGGTTTACAATAGGCATAGACATAACATAGCTAATAACTCACATTACATACAGAATAAAGATGTCATATTACACAAAGTGTACACGATTACAAAAGAATTGACATAAGTAATAAGTAGATGATCTCGGTATTTCAGATGTTCATTAAATAATGTCAGAACAACTGCAGACTGTCAATAATAATTTTTTTTTATCACAACACTCTTTATTGCGTAGCTGCCCCATTCAACCAGATCCTAGCCCCCAGCCCGACAACCCAGAATTACTGGGGCTTACCTTATGCTCTGCCGGGAGTGGTGGCTGCGGAGGGTCGGCGACATCCTGTTGCCGGATTAGTTTTTCTCCTCCATTTTTCACCCACCCAATTACCCCGAGGCCCCAGGAGTAGAGACGCATGTGCATGGAGGCGCGCATGCATACTACAGCCCCGGTGATGGTCCCTTCCACCCACCCATCGGCCTAGCGCCTGTACACCCTCTAGACTGTACTGCACCCTGGCCACCACCATGAGGCAGACAAAAGCCGAGGGATGCCACCTTCCCTCCCCGGAGAGGAGAGCTGCCTTTCAGCAGCTCCAACCAGCTCCGTGCCATCCCCCGCTTATGTCCGATGGCCCGTGCTCATTCCCAAATATGGGTCACTGGCATGGCGTGAGGTAAGGCATCCAGCACCACTGGGCCGACTGACTGTCAATAATTCTAAATGTTCCCAGAGTTTCTTTTTAAAATGATAGCTTTCAAGTAAAAATCCATTCCCACTTTTTACATGCATTATTTATCATTACAGGACCATAATACAAAAATGAACGTTCAGACATTTTTGATTGAATTAAATTTAGCAAAATCTTTTCTGGATATCTTTCCCAAGATTTTGGATATTGTACTTTACCAATTTGTTTTTTAACACCGTTGGTATCCCTGTGTTTAGAGTTTTCTGTATAAAAGTCAAAGCTGTATATTAAAACCCTGCACTTTGGTGGTAGAATTCCGAAATGTTGATATATATTACAATGATGTCTCATTTGTTTTGAATTTGTTGCAAATCAATGTTATTGAAAGTAACTTCACACTTATGGAATATTGTTTCCTGCATATTACACAATAACACTGAGTTGTATTCTAAAGCTGGAAGAAGGACCTGTTTTGCAAGTAAGCATTAATCCCAGACAGAGGAGGGCTCTACTAGGGATTAGTGCCTGGTTGGGGGGGGTTGGTACTCAAGGCCACAGGTTGAGTGCTTCCAACCACCAACCAGGCATTAGTGCCATAGTAGAGCCCGACTCTGGAGGGGATTAATGCTCTTGTAACATGGCCACTGTGGTAGTAGGTAGTGTTGCATTGGTGTCATGTTATGTTATAAGAAAGAGAGATGGAATGTTGAAGAAATTATCATTTTGAATAAAACTATTGAGCTCTTCTAATTTTTGGCAGCCATATTTATTTATATGGTGGTGTTTTGTTCATTAATATTTATGGGTTTGTCATTGATAGGCAACACATTCATTAAATCGAATGGTGTGTTTGTTTAATAACTATGCATGTAAAATCTTTTTATTTCACTTGTAATATCGTGCTATCGCTGATCGTTGCTAATAGTCGTCTGGTATAGCATCTACTTTACATATTTTTAGAAGGTCCCGAGATCGCTTTAGTCCAATGCGGTGTTCGCTATACAACCTAGCCTACTAGTCGCACTTTGAGCCTCGAGGCAAGGACTGATGCAAATTACTCGCTATAAGGCTTACTTGTAGCCAAAAGTGTGTATCTGATGCGTTCCCTTCACTTTGTGTATCCGCGTCCATGCAACAGTGTTCAGCAGATGGCTGGGCGGGACATATTAACGTGTGAATTCTCAAAGTGCATTCTGGTTACTCCTTAATACTTGCTACTGCAGTCCCTGGCATTATTGTGAGCTGTCTTTACCGTCTCATTAATTACGATGTTACAATTCTTTGGATTTCTCAGGTTTATTTATATTGGCCGTGTAGATAACATAGTGTCAAGTGGGTGGGTTGTTTCAGACCTTTTCTTTTTGTTGTTTAAGACCGCGTTCTGTTGCTGGTTCACATATAGTACTGCACTACCAATAACTATTGTGTGCGCCTTCGTCCTTGGTGGCTGTTACAGGATAGCGCCAGTGGCATTACTGCGATTAACACCCGCTTCCCATTGCTCAGCTGGTGCTTTTGAACCAATCGCTGTGCTGTCTTTCACCTCTCATTAATAACCATGTTACAATAGTCTTTTTAACATCCACTGTTAAACTATTTTGGCTCCTGTATAAATATCCCAATTTATTAATCTTTTTTGTAACTTTAGCTATATGATCACGATAAGAAAGTGCTTGATTACACACTGCATATTGTTCTTTTTCTGCATTTATTATATTGCATATTTCCTGCTCAGAAGCATTGCCTGTGATTTGCCCGTTTTTAGTACTTATTTCCATATTATTGCATTTTTTTGTACATTGTGTTCTGCAATTGCACTGTCATCTCCCACCCCCACCCCCCAAGCTGGATCTGGAAATGAGTTATTATCAGCTCAGTATGTCTTTCCTGATAACATTTTTTAAATACTGTAAATTAAACGATAAATGGTTTTCCACAAACATGGAAAAACGGATTAAAAACAGAACAGGTCACTTTTTGGAGCAAAAATAGCATTGGGCATTTTAAAAATGTTTTTGCACCCTTCCCCCAACATACTTAATGGCAACTTTTTCCCCTACCAAAAAAACACACCCTGTACTAAACTGTCTTGCAAAAAAAACTTTAATCACCCATTTTTTCAGGAAACTGTTTGTGCAAAAACATGCGAACGTACATTCAATTAGGGGAAATGGAAAACAAATGATTTAAGGATCAATGAAAGTGTAATTTGTCATTTATCTGAACTGAAACTCAGAGGTCCTTCTCTTCCCCTCACTCTGTATCACTGAATGGATATTTGCATGGACCTTTGCCTCACATGCCATCATTTCCTTCCACTGTCTAATCCTCGGCTTGTGACATCAGAATGATTGAGAAAGGTGTTGATGTTGATGCCTCAAGGAAAGGATTATGACTTCAGATGTAGGCAGATACTGTCCTGTGGCAGTAGCAGATGAATTCAAGAGACAGGGATCCTGTTTTCATGCAAATGTTATCTGTATCCAAAAACAAGAGGACAAGAAATAGAGAAAACATCTAATGTATACATATATATATATATATATATATATATTCAACGATGAATACCACCACCACCACCACCAACAGGCATCGGGTGTGCGTTGGGGTCGTCGACCTAACTCTCACTCTATTCTATCTGTAAAGAAGCTGAGGTGGTGCGGTATAGGAGAATGGGGTGAGAGTTAGGCACAATGGCCCCAACGCACACCCCAATGCCTGTTGGTGGGGGTGGGGTGGTAGGGGTGGTAACCCTAATGCTGAATTTCCACACTTTTGTTGGTGTGGTACCAACCCTAACTGATGCATTAACAAAGTTTTTGCAAAGAATTTCCTTTCTTTTTTTAAAAGTGTAATGTAAGTAGTAACAGAAATGGGTGGCTGGTGGGAGTGCGGGGCCCGAAGGACTGAACAAGGGAAAGAGGATTTTTGAGCCTTCTCGCAGTGGGAACTGAAAGGTTCCAGACAGCCCAGAGCGCTGACATTGGTTTCCTGCCCAACGCTGAAGCAAAAGCTGAAATCATTGGACTAGGGCATAAGACTGCTGAGAAACACTGACCTTTGACGCTTTCTTCCTTTTAGCAGCTGTGTAGAAAAGTCCTGATCTTTCTGCATGGCAATTCACTCAGTTGCACACTTCTGTGAGCAGTTCAGTGCAGAGCACCATTTGCGTAACCTGCACTGGCCTGTCAGTGATTTGTTGATTTTTTTTTTTTTGTCTACTTTTCCATTTGCAAATTATACTGTAAAGCCATTAGAGGGCAACAACACATGTAGGTTGCAATCCTCTACCCACTAGTCTCCCCTAACACTTCTAGTCCTGGGTCATTCATACCTAAAGTAAATAATCAACATCCTAATATTCAGTGGTGTGAACAGAATCTGTAAGCCTGTACAAAGCCTCTACTACCCTACCCAAAATGTTTTTAATCTCCCTCCTACTCACACCCTTCCTGGTTCTTACCCTTATCCCCGTCTCCCCCTCTACACCTATTTCCACTTCTCTCCCCTTACCTTCCAGATACCTCCTCCATTATGTCAATCACCTTACAGCCCCCCTTGTAAGCAGAACCCACTTTCCCAACTACCCTCCAGCATCTCTGATTTCCCTTCCTAGTCACTCTGCCTTTCTTCGTTTCCTTATCTCCTTCTCTCCACCCCTCCTCCCTCTTCCCCTCCCTCACGTATTTCCTACTCCAATTAAAAAGTCATAAACTTCACTATTTCATCCTTGCCCTCCTCCTTCTTTCATCAGGAACATCCACCCCAACCATGGTCCTATTTCTTCTCCTACCCAGGCTCCTTACCCAAATAACATGTCTCCAAACCTCACTCCCACTACAACCCTCCCTAACGAGTTGAAGCTCCTCCATCTGAGCATCTGCAGCCTGCTACCTAAAATCGACCTCCTACAAACTCTTATGATTTCACACACCCCTGATATCCTAATTGTTATCGAGACATGGCTCAAAAAAAGCACCCCTGACAGTGCCATTGCTATCCCTGGATATTCCATCTCCAGTCAAGATCGATCGGGTCATGGAGGGGGAGTGGCCATGTATATCCTGTCCTCTCTGCAGTTTACTACCACCCTATCTACATCCATCCCAGCTACCTACAGTATGAAGCCCTTGTCATCTGTATTACCCTTCCTTTCTCAATCCCAATCTTTGTGGCTGGCATCTATTGCCGCCCAAGCATTCAACCCTCAGTCACAACTGAACTCTTTGTCAATATCACCTCCCTCCCGCAATCTGGTGAATTTTTCATAATGGGTGATGTGACTCTAAATTAGTTGTCTCCCAAGTTAAACAAGCTATGCAATGATGTGCTGCTCTAAACCTCCCTCAGCTTATACTTGAGCCCACACTCCTAATCCCAAAACACAAAACCACACCCTGCTTGACTGGGCACTCACAACCCACCTGCACCGTGTTCTTAAATCTGGTGTCCTCCCCAATGCCCTTAGTGACCACAACCCCATTTCATTGTTCGTAAGGTTCATCGACCCAATCTTCCCCTAAAATCATACAACTCCGGTCCTTTAAATCCTTAGACCTTACCCCAATCAGCTCAGCACTCACTTTCACCGACTGGACCCCCTCTCACTGCCATTTCTGTTGACCAAGCACTTGACTATTTTAAGGGCAAATTCATTGCCACCTGGAATGCTTTTGCTCCTTTCATATGGACCAGCGTCCATGGGCTTCCTCCCGGATCACCCCGAATTCCTGGCCTGCTTCAGGCAGCGTGATCGGGCCTGGAGAAAACACAAATCTACTAAACATCCAAATGACTATGCCAAGTACAAATGATCACGCGATTCACGTACTAAAGCTACTAGACTAGCTAAGTCTGATTATTTCAACTCCTCATTCCTGACTAACACCAACTCTCCATCTAAATTCTGGAGGGTAGTTCATGCCTTATTCTCTCCCCCCTCTCACCTTCCACCTCCAGTTCTCAAAATAAATAACTCCCTAGTTTCCGACCCTGGCTCATTGGCCAATGAATTTAATGCCTATTACACTTTGTGTGCCATGTCTCTTCTAAATTCCCTCTCCCCATTGCCACCTACTAACTTCAGCCCTTTGCCTCAGCTAGTGCCGACCCTTCCCCATTTTCCTTTTCTACTATCTCCCCTGATGAAGCTCTTAATGCTCTCCTATCCCTTGACCCTCTAAAGGCTCCTCTCCAGATGAGCTCGATCCTAAACTTCTCTACCTTTCTGCTCCTGCAATTGCTTGTCCTAGCTCCCTAATCCTTAACCTGTCTTTTATTTCTGCCCAAGTACCCTCATCCTGGAAACACGCTGTAGTCCTTCCTCCCCCCAAGGGTCGTGACATATCCACTCCTGGCAACTATCGCCCCATTTCCCTCCTTCCTACCCTTGCCAAACTTCAAGAACGTTTAGTTCTCTCTCAGCTATCACCCTTCCTCTCTGATTCCTCCTTTTTCACCCCCTTCCAATCTGGTTTTCTGATGAACCACTCAACAACCACCTCCCTCCTCAGGCTTACTGACTCCATCCTTTCAGGGATGGACGATGACCTGATCACCTTGGCCATCTTTGTCGACCTAGCCAAAGCTTTCAACACTGTTTCACATTCTCTGCTTCTTGATTCACTCTTCTCAGCTGGTCTTGCTCCTTCAGCCACCAACTGGTTTAAATCCTACCTCATTGTCAGGACCCAGTCGGTGAGAATCCTTGATTCCTCTCCCCTCCACTCCCTATCAACACTGGTATCCCTCATGGCTCAGTGCTTGGTCCTCTACTCTTCTCCATTTTGTTAGAGCCTTCCCACAGCCTGCTCATCCTCTTCTATCCACATGTATGCTGATGATACTGTTTTGTACAGTTCCGGCATAAAACCCTGCTGCTGTGCAAACCAGCTTACAGCATGACTTCAACCAAGTTCAGCTCTGGTTTGTTTCTGACCAGCTTTTTCTAAACGCCAAGAAGACAGTCTCAATGACCTTTGGCACCAGGCAGAGACTCTCTAGGCTCCTGGCCCTACCCACCTTCCACACCCTTCATGGGACCATCTTGGAGGACACCTCCTCATTTCGATATCTGGCAGTTTGGCTGGACCAGCACCTCAACTTCTCGGTGCAGATCAATGCTATCCTGAAGAAACTGCACCCCAAGCTTGGTGCTCTGTACAGGAATCATAGTTGCATCCCACTGACTGTGAGGCATGAAATGGTCCAGAAGATGATACTCCCCATCTTTGACTACTGTGACGTAGTCTATGGTGCTGCTCCCAAATCTTCTCTGACCAAGTTGGACACTCTCTTTAACTCCTGCTGCCACTTTGCTATCGACTCCCCTTCCCGCTCCCACCACTGTGAACCCTATCACTCTCTAACCTTCCTTCCACTGTCTCACAGACACATCTCTCACTGTGCCAAACTAACCTCCAAATTCTGGTTCGGAAGCACTCCCCTCCTATCTCTCATCCTCTCTCTACACTCCACCTCCCCCCACCCACTCTCTCAGATCAAATGACACCCACACCTTGATGGTCCCTCACCATTCCACCCTCATCAGTCAGACTGGTTTTGCTCATCATTTCCCTAAAATCTGGAATTCACTTCCCTGAAATACATCACTCCTCCTCCAACTACTCCCTTACCTCTGCCCTACACAATTACCTTTCTCTCAGCTGTTCCTGCTTTAACCCACCTTAATACCTATTCTCAGTTTCTGCCTTCCTACCATGACCCCTCACGGCAGGGTTCTCACATCCTGAAGGGGAAATCAGGAAATTGCTGCCCCTTTTCCTCATATTCAGTTCTTGCCTCTCCCCTCTCTTCTCCTCCTGCCCTTCTGGGTCACCAGTGTGCAAAGCCTAACCCCATACTTTTACTCCAACAGCACTTGCATTACCTCAAGCCTGCTCCTGGTACACTCATGTACTATAAATGGTTCTGTCGCATTATTACTATTTTGTACGTTCATATGTTCTTTTGTTTGATTTTGGACATGTAATTTACCCAATGTTCCACTACTGTTTTTTCTTCAATACCTTGTGTTCCACTGTTGCACAATCTTACAATGCTATATTGTTTGTACTACCCACATATCATTGAAACTGATCATCATTCACAACCCTATGTAACCCCTCACCCCAGGTCGCACCATGAGACGAGCAACTTGTTGTTCAGTGTGCCCTCCTGGTGAAACATTTCAATAAATAAATAAAATAAAATAAGTGTGCCAAATGGTATGTGCATTTGTGGGAGCACTGGCCTTCCAGGCCCTGCGCTCCCACTAACAGTTAAGTATGGTGCCATATAGCAGTCGTATTACGCAAGGAGGCATAGTTACAGTAATTGTCCCATATTTCATGAACCATACGCACTGCAAAGCGAAGTGAAATTAAGTGTAATTGTGAAAGTCAGTAGTTGTTCCAGCAACGCAGTGACCAAACACAGGTCACTCATCATTTCCCTGTTATGGTCACCGCAAAGTAGTGTGAATGTCAACTGTGAAGGCATAGCAATCTATGCACAAAAATATTACGATGGGATAGTAATTCGCAAATATCTCAGGAACCGTTACATGGTAGAAAAAAAAAAGGTCAAATGTCAGGGTTCATGGCTTTCTAACCTAGTTCTGCTAAGAAGTTTTTGGACGAAAAGTCCGTATCTGGAACCATTTTGAGACACAGGCACCAAAAGATGTCAGCCTGGTATTGTATGAAAATTTCTTAACTTTGGAATGCTGTAACTATGGCCCTGTTTAATGTTTTCATACAAACCACCAAAAGACACACCTGTGGAGTAGGACTTTCCACCGTGAAACATTCAGGGCAATAGTGCAATCCACGTTACACAGCGAGAGGACAAAGAAAAACCTGCACCGCAATTTTATCCTGTGGAAAAAATTCCAAACTTCACAATGCTGTAACTATTGCCATGTTCAATGGTTCCGTACCAAACCAGCAAAAGGCACACCTGTAGGGGTAGGGCTTTGCACCCTAAAATTTCAGGTGAATACCACAACACACGTAGCTACAATGAAGTAACAAAGAAAATGACTCCCACAATGTTATCCTATGGGAAAATTCATAACTTCAGAACACTATAACTAGGGACGTGGTGAACGCCTTAAGCAAACCACTGAAAGGCACATCTGCTGCACTAGGGCTTGCCACCCTGAAAATTTCAGGCCAATATCACAATCCAGCTTGCCACAATCAAGTGACAAAGAAAACAGCATTTCAGAAAATGTGGTTGTGCAGTATTACTGCAGTCATTTAAAATATGATCGCGACACTCCTATCTTTATAATGGGACTACAACTGTGAACATAAAATGTAGTGTCACGCTTGTATTTTTATGGTCGTGCATAATGCCACAGCACTTTGAGATAGTGTTGCAATCAAAAAACGGCAAAATGGTGGAAAAAAATTGAAAACCACATTTCCAGACCACCTGGTAAAAAAATAATGTCAGACTCCTGTTCCTCAGGTGCCAAATAGGTAAACCCAATGGTTAGTGTGTCGAAAAATGCAGTATTTTTTGAGTTATATTGTTTTTTCTCTACCTAATCAAAATGATGGCAGCAGCACTATTAATTATTTTTGCCAAGCCTTTATACACTAAAAAATACGATCACATAATTTTAGAGCTACAGATATAAATTTTCCCATAGGATATAATGGGGCACTAAAAATGCTATGACTGTTGAACGGAACAAGATTTTTACGAAATCTTCAAAAGGCATCTGCGACCCAGTACCCATGTAGCCCACCCAATCTGAACCCACTCAGACGCATTCTTCAGTACAAAGTGGGCTCTAAAGAAAATGGAATGTTGGGGATTTTCATGTTTTCAGCACTGTACGATTCCGTAACTGTACATCCAATTAGCATGAATATTTCCAGATCCGGAGACCTGCCCAAAATCAGAAAGACGGTTGCAAAGTTATTAAAGTGCAAACTTTGAGGTTTAACACAGAAATGGCTATGCAAACCTAACTATGGTGGCACTACTGTGCCACTATAATATATATATAATTTATTTTTTAATTTATGGATCCCACAGTGGACAACTTTGTGTGAATATCTCAGTATGAATGCCCAGTGACTGACTGTACTCTGCACCCTCCAGATACTCGATACTTAATGAAGCTTTTAAAAAAGACCCTCTATCCCAGCCATGGTGTTCAGGGTTAGTCCCTTGGCCACCTCGCCCCACCACACCCCAGTCATTTGCTGCCCTCCATTCCGTCCCCCATTCTCCCACACAACACAGCCAGTGAAAACTAATGCCAACTCCTGGGACTGTGTCAGGAGTTGACAACATCTTTAAGATCATACCCCATCCTTAGCCAGTCCTCCCCAGACCCAAAATATGTAAGCAATATACCCAACAGGGTGGGTGGTATTGGGCAATACCGGACTGCCCAGGGGTGTAATGAGCCCAACACTGCAGGTGAAGGACCTTATAGTCTCTGGAAGGTCTGGTATTGTCCAATACTGGCCACCCTGGAGGGTATCTGTCATTGTTACATATTTGTTTTCCTAGCTCAGCACGTTGCACACTTGCCTCTGAAGCTGGAAAATCAGGAGGCTGTGGGTTTCTATCCCACACCAGGAACTTGGGTTAAATCCCAATGCTGACACTATAGTGCAGCTTGAGGGGGGTGCAGCACTCATGAGGTGCTTTCTTTTGGATGAGATGTCAAACCGAGGTCCTGTCTGCCTGTTCTGGTGGTTGTTCAGGTGGACGTTAAAAATCCCATGGCACTTCTCGAAAAGAGATGGGGAAATTTTTATTATAATTTAAATAGAACAATAAAGTAAAACATTCCATACATTTCAAATCCGAACAGAAAATAGTGAAAAATAAGCATGAAAATAAAGTTCTCAAACAAAAATATAAAAAAAAAAACTCTACAATTCACCAACCAAACAACCATACTATACAAACCAACTCTTATAAATTTTCACTGGATGTAAACTACAGCTTCACATGGGTGTGGATCTCTCATCCCACTCAATCTATACCTTTCCATAACTGTGCACATAAGTATTCCCTCAACACACTTTCTCTACCTCATAAATCTTATTCAGTTCTGCCTGTAACTGAAACAAAATAGCCACAACAGTGACCACTTCCCCCTGTAGAAATCTTCGACATCTCACATGCCAAATGGCCCACTTAAAGCAGGCAAAAATAACAAAAACAGTATATTCCACAGTAACTAAGATGCATCTAACCAGCCATAGATCAAGGTGTCATATGTCATTTTGGAAAAGCAAGTGATATTCCAAAAGGAATCCAGTTGAGACCAGAAAGGCGTTATAAAAGAGCAATCAAAGAACAAGTATGCCATAGTTCCCACAACCTCCATGCAGTCCGGCACTAAACACAGCATATCCAGAGTTGTTCTACGCTTATGAGTTCCCCACAAAGCCACATTATGTCCTGCATTTTTTGTGGAATGCCAGGTTCAAGCATACAACCCAAAAGAAGTGACAAATCTATTGAGGGGCGAACATTAAACAATGGTTCCTCAAAATATCGAGTTTCAACAATAGTAGTATAAAATTGCATACGGGTAACCTTGAGAACCCATCCCATCTTTATTTTCCAAAATCTAATGTATTTAAGGCATACCTGAACATAAGTGGGAGACATTTCTCTTCCCTATGCCATAGTGAGGAAAATTAATATCTATAGCGCGTACAAAAAAAAACAGAGGGAAAGAAAGGTAGACTCTCTGAAGAGAAATAGTTTGGAAACAAAATTAAAGAGAAATATAACAAAAGATTTTCAAAACTTGAACAAACTAAAAAAGAGTTAAATGGGGAACTGGAATACTATATTGAACAGAAACTGCTATATATTAAACAAAGATATTATGAAGGTGGACCTAGGACTGCTTCAGAATCCTTGCAGCTAAGCTGCGTATTCGAAAACTGGGGCTCTATAGCTAAAGTAAAACACCCACAAAGTAAAGATGGGTAAGACCCCTCCTGAAGGGGGTTTTACAGAAATCATGTATCCAGAGCTACAGATCTGAAATTTTGTTATATTATATACTAAAGCATTAAACACAGTCTGTGCTTCCTACAAGCAAGCTATGTGAATTGAATTGTTATTTACTGAACCTTGACAAGTCATTATTTTTGTCCACTATCAGTACATTATTATTGAATATGGGCAAGGGTATTTATATATCACACACATACACGTATCAAGGCGTGTTAGCATGTTAACATGAGTTGGTACAACTGCAGACAGGTTTTAAAGCTCCATGTATCAAGGAGCTGTCAAAGTGCTCCCATTGGTTTGCCCGGAGGCTGCTTAGACCATGTATACAATTGCAGGTTTTCAGTTTCACTGTCAGCAGATGAGTAAGAGCTGTTAATGTCACTTAAAGAGACATGGATAATCAAGTACACTACCTGATTGTTTGGGGGACACACACAGTCCTGAAGTTCCATGATCTCACAATTAGTGTAAACAATCTCTCAAAAGGGACAGGCAATTAAGAAAATGTTTGGGTTGCTTTGGCAAATTGTTACATCCTCAAAAAAGCCAGACTTCTCAATGTGGAAATTCTTTAAAAGCTATACTGCAGCACAGATGCAACATTGGAGAACATACCTTTTGTCTAACTGAGAATAAATAAAATTTCACAACCATGTAAGTTTCTTCAGATGCTCTAGAAAAGGTAGATGTAAGAAGATTACATACAGACTGAGACACTTAACATTAATTGTATTTTGCTAACATTTAGGAAATTAAGTGCCCAGTTCACTTCCCCTGGGGCGTCTACAGACAAGGCACACTGGTGAGTCCTGGATACAATGAAACACGTGTTGTGTTTTTGGTTTGCACCCTTTGCAGATTGAATGAGGGTCCTTTGGCACCATGCATTCTTGCTAAAAGCTGACCCAGCCTAAAATGTCATGGTGATTTGCATATACAGCCAATGGTGCTTTGCATTATGGCGGTATGTGTGATTTTGTATTTCTTTGAAACTTTGGGGTAACCCTTGTCTTGCTGCTTTTGCACTAAGGTTTTCTTTCTTTTAGCTTGTTTTTGGGGATTTTTTTGTGCTCACTGTGACAGAAATGGGAAGGAAAGAGTTAATGGTTTGGATTCTGTAGATGCCTTATTTTTTTAGCAGTGTGGAAAAAATACACTGAGGCTGAAATCCTCCAGCAGCAACCAGCTTGTGGAATTCCTAGCTGCTAGATAAGAGCTGGGTCATAAATCTCGAGTGGACATCTCCAGACACACACAGACCTTGCAGACACGGACACAGGGCAGTTTGAATGGATTGGATCATTCAAATATAAACTTAAGGTGAAAAGGGAATATAATTGGTCACCATTAGGTGTTCACTCTGATTGGGACAATTAAATACATACATGTTAGTTGGTTGGTGCATTTAAGGGGAGAATAGGAATGACCTAGTCTCCATAGACTATATAAGCTTCTGTAAGACAGAACTCTCTCTCTTGCCTTGGGAAGTTGTGAGGAAACATAAGCTTGGAGCCTACCTGGTATGTCCGTGGAGCTGGCAGTTAGAACAGGGTCCAGTGTCTCTTGTAAGGACAGGGAAGGTAAGTTTAGTGATAGTATATTTCAGTAATAGCCTTCTTCTTTTGCCATCTGTTGTTTAAAAACATTTGTTTACTTTTCCTGTATGAGTGTTATTCTCTTGTGTTGTAAATACATTTCCTGTAAATGCTCATTGCACTTTCTGTTAAGTAAAAGCTATTTATTTGCTCAACAGTTGTGACTCTGATGTCATTTTCTAAGGTAAGATTTGGTTTCCACTGGCTAAGGTAAACTCTGTGTAGCATCCGCCACCTGAAAGAGACACACTACCAGACTTTAACTTGCAATTGCCGTGTGATTATTCAAGTTTGTACACTTGACAGAGGTGCGGAAGGAAAGTCCGGCTGGTGGCAGCAAGACAAGGACACACCTCTCTAAAAGCTGTTTCAGCCCAGAGGAGAGGTGGGTTGTCACATATTGGTTGGCAGTGGTGGGGTGAGGATAGCGGACTGCGTAGCTACTGAGATACAGAGTTTGCCAGTGGAACAGTTACCTTAGCATTGCAAAACAGGATATACAAGAGGATACATTTGTACAACAGTTTTATTTGTTTCTAGATAGCACAGTAAAGTGTAGCAGTAGAGAATGAGCTCCACGAGTATGACTCACTTACTGTAACACAGCTTTTGAAAGGTGCCAGGAAAGGATTCAGCCTGAAAGTCTAAAGCAGAAGAAAAAGGCAGACCTCATAGCTACTCTCTTGGCACATGATCTGAAGCAGACAGTCGCTGGGGGTGAGTCAGGAACTGAGGCAGCAGACCCCCCAAACCAGCTTGAGGCACTGCGACTGCAGCTATTGCTGCAAGACAAGGCATTGGAGGCGAAAAGACTGGATGCTGAAGCAGAAGCAAGAATGTTGGAAGCAGAAGCAAGAAGACAGGAAGCAGAGACAGAACTTGAAGAAAAGAGACTGGCAGACAGAGAGAAAGAACGCCAAGACAAAGAGAAAGAACGTGAAGACAGAGAGAAAGAACGACAGCATGAACTCCAGAGACAACAGCACGAGAAGGAGATGATGACCCTCCGCAGTCAGCAAACCGTGAGTAACGGTGGAGTGAGTTTACCTCATGAAGCCAAAATGAATTCTAAATTGTTCCCTCAGTTTAAAGAGGAGATGACCTTGATTTATTTTAAGGTCATTTGAGAGAATATGTAATCAATTACAATTAAATAAAGCTTCCTGGTCAACTTATCTCACACCCTTGCTGACGGGGACAGCGCTGAATGCATTGCTAAAATGAGTAATGAAGACTATGCTGATTATGATAAAGTAAAACAGTGTTGTTGAAACGGTTTGAATTAACTCCTGAGGCTTATAGAAGAAAATTTAGGGAGTTAAAGAAACCCCAGAAGACAGTTATGCAGAACTGCAGGTTAAACTGTATACTTACCTTGATAGGTGGATGGAGGGCTAAAGCAACTACTGTGGAACTGATTAAAGATGTATTGGTGAGAGAACAATTCCTTAAAATTGTACCTGAGGACATGCGTGTATGGCTCATAGACAGGGCATGCACCTCTTCCACAGAGGTGGCAGGAAAGCTGGCAGTATCTGAGCCGCGACACACACAACGCAAGTCTTATGGTATGGGGGCAGCACATGGGTATAAGGGATCCCATGGGGGGCAGCCCAAAGGAAACCAGCCTGCACCTGAGCCCAAAGTAGAGCCCTCTGGTTCTAAGGGGACTCAAGAAATAGGTCCCAAGAAATGTCATAGTTGCAATCAAGTGGGACACTTGAGATATAACTGCCCTCAGAAACTGGTTAAGGGGCAGAGATATTGGAGCGGGGGTGATCAAAAGGGCACTGGTGTGTTTGTAGGGTGTGTCCAGTCTGAAGAACCACTCTCCTCTGATGAGAATCTGCGTCCCATTACAGTTAATGGAATAGTAACACAGGGACTGTGGGACACAGGTGCTAACATCTCCCTGGTAAGGCAAGATCTCATTCGGGCAGAGCAGATCGTGCCTGGGAAATACTCCAAGGTCCGGGCATTCACAGGGCCACCAGTACCATTACCAATGGCTAGAGTCTTCCTGAGCTGGGAAGGGGGCCATGTAGAAAAGGAGGTGGGAGTTGTAGAGGACCTACCTGTAAGTATGATTGTGGGAAGGATTTGGACCCCAGTAAAAAACTGGTGTGTGTTGTAACTCGTAGTCAGGCACAAGGGCAAGCTTCTGAGGGGGAAGAGGGGTTGACTCTGGGTGGTCCAGCCACACCCTCAGCAGCTGAGGAAGTGTCCAGCACAGGGGAGGGGCTGGCTAGAAGCTGCAGTCCAGACCCCAGTCACAAATAGAGAAACCCACAGGACTCCCTTCAGAAGAGGCACTGGGAAGGGTCAGACGAGGGCAGCTGAGTGCTGCACAGCGAACTGACCTTACCCTGGAAAAACTGAGGGAAATAGCTCATAGGGCTGAGCATTCTCAGGGGGGTAAAGAGTCCATTTACTGGGACAATGGGCTGTTGTACAGAGAATGTACAACAGAGGAAGGGCTAGCTGGTGAGGTACTCCAGCAGCTGGTAGTCCCTAAGGTTCACCGTCAGCAGCTTTTGGCCCTTGCACATGATATCCCTTTTTCAGGGCACTTGGGAGTGAGGCGCACGAAAAAGCGCCTCACCAACAATTTCTTCTGGCCTGGTATTGGCAAGGATGTGGCAAATTATTGCCAGACTTGTCCACAGTGCCAGCGGGTAGGAAAAATGGGGGACAAGGCCAAGGCAGCTTTGGTGCCCCTGCCCATTATTGATGAACCCTTCAAGAGGGTAGCAGTGGACATAGTGGGGCCATTGAGCACCCCAAGTCGCACTGGCAAGCGGTATATCCTGGTAGTTGTAGACTATGCCACTAGATACCCAGAGGCAGTGGCCCTAACATCCTCTGAGGCAGGACCAGTGGCAGATGCACTGTTGGAAATATTTAGCCGGGTGAGCTTTCCCCAGGAGATACTGTCAGACCGGTGCCAATTTTATGTCAGGATTAATGAGGTAGTTTGTGGGAGAAGTGTGGGTAAAGCAGCTCAAAACCTCCCATACCATCCCAAGCTAATGGTCTAGTGGAGCGATTTAATTCAACCCTTAAGACCATGCTAAGGACTTTTGCTGACCAGCATAAGAGAGCTGGGACAAATATTTGCCTCATCTCCTATTTGCATACAGGAAGTCCCACAGGAGTCCACAGGGTTCTCACCTTTCGAGCTCCTGTTTGGTCATAGGCGGGGCCACTAGATTTGATTGGGACGAATGGGAGGGTGACCTGCCTCCCAAGGGGAGTCTGTTGTGGAGTATGTCCTGAACTTCAGGACCCGCCTAGGAGCTCATGGGTTTGCTCAGGAGCACCTGGCCACTGCACAACAGCGCAGAAAGTCTGTACTGACCGTGGGGCCCGAGCCAGAGAATATGAGGGACAGCGAAGTGATGGCACTCATCCCTGTCCGACAGAATAAGTTACAGGTAGCATGGGAGGGGCCATTCTCCATTGTCCAAAAGGTTAGTGACGTCAATTACATGATAGAGGTCCCGGACAGGAGATGCAAACGAAAGGTGCATCATGTTAACATGCTGAAGCCCTACCATGACAGAGAGGAAATGGTCCTCGCTGTATGCAGTGCTCCAGAGGAGGAAACTGAGGTAGATCCACTGGTGGACCTACTTGGGGAGGCCAGGGTGCATCCTCTGTGGACAGCCTTACCCTCTCGGAACAGCTGACACCAGCCCAGGTGCAAGAAATTAGGGGTGTGCTGAGAGAATTTGAAGACATGTTCACAGGGAAACCAGGGTACACCACGATGGCAGAGCACCATGTGGATACAGGGACCCAGGATCCCTGAAACAGTCCCCTACAGGGTACCTGAGCATGTTAAGCAGACTGTGAAAGGAGGAGCTCAAAGAGATGCTGGAACTGGGGGTAATCCAGGAATCTAGTAGCCCCTGGGCATCACCCGTGGTACTGATCCCCAAAAGGGATGGCACACAATCCTCTGTGGACTACCGGAAGCTTAACAGCTGCACGGAGTCTGATGCTTATCCCATGCCCAGAACAGACGAGACCCTGGAGCGACTGGGGAGCTAAGTATTTGACCACAATAGACCTAACAAAGGGCTATTGGCAGGTACCTCTGACCCCTGCAGCCAGGGAAAGATCAGCGTTTGTTACTCCATTTGGTTTATATGAATTTAAGGTAATGCCATTCGAATGAAGAATGCACCTGCAACCTTTCAACGGCTTGTAGATCGCATTCTGTCTGGGGTAGAGTGAGTTTGCACTGGCTTATATGGATGATATAGCCATATAGCCAGACCTGGAATGAGCACATCAAGAATGTGCGGATGTGTTCCACAGGTTAAAGAAGGCAGGTCTGACAGTCAAGGCAGAGAAGTGCCAGATAGGTATGGCAGAAGTATCCTACCTGGGCACCCGGTGCGAGTGGACACATCCGTCCGAGCCTGCCAAGGTTGATGCCATCCTGGCCTGGCCTACTCCTACCACAAAGAAACAGGTCAGGGCATTTCTAGGACTGCAGGGTACTACCAAGTTTGTTCCCCACTATAACGATCTGGCTAGCCCCTGACAGACCTAACCAAGAAGGGAAAGCCAGATGCAGTGAAGTGGTCAGAAGGCTGTGAGGTTGCTTTTCAGGAGCTAAACAAGGCCTTACAGCCCAGCTGTATTGGCTAGCCCCAATTACAGTTTAAAGTTTATGGTCCATGTGGATGCCTCAGATCATGGGCTGGGGGCTGTGCTGAGCCAAGTTACTCAGCAGGGAGGAGCACCCAGTTGTGTACTCAGCCAAGGCTTTTGCCCAGAGAGGAGGCAGACACGCCACAATTAAGAAGGAATGCTTGGGAATAGTGTGGGCCTTCAGAAGCTGCAGCCTTACCTATACGGAGAGAATTTACTGTGGTCACAGATCATAATCCCCTGATTTGGCTTCATAGGTCCAGTGGACAAAATGGTAAACTACTACGTTGGAGTTTGGTACTGCAGGCATACAACATGACCATACAGCATCGCAGTGGCAAACAAATACCAAATGCAGATGGGCTATCTAGGCAGGGCTAATGGCCTGGCTGGATACTTTGAGGCACTTCCCAGTATTGCATGAGCAGCTGTGTCACTTGGGGTAGCCCAAGGACACGCCTTCATTATCTGGGGGAGATGTGACAGAAATGGGAAGGAAAGAGTTAATGGTTTGATTCTGTAGATGCCTTATTTTTTAGCAGTGTGGAAAAATACACTGAGGCTGAAATCCTCCAGCAACAACCAACTTGTGGAATTCCTAGCTGCTAGATAAGAGCTGGGTCATAAATCTCGAGTGGACATCTCCAGACACACACAGACCTTGCAGACACGGACACAGGGCAGTTTGAATGGATTGGATCATTCAAATATAAACTTAAGGTGAAAAGGGAATATAATTGGTCACCATTAGGTGTTCACTCTGATTGGGACAATTAAATACATACATGTTAGTTGGTTGGTGCATTTAAGGGGAGAATAGGAATGACCTAGTCTCCATAGACTATATAAGCTTCTGTAAGACAGAGAACTCTCTCTTGCCTTGGGAAGCTGTGAGGGGAAACATAAGCTTGGAGCCTACCTGGTATGTCCGTGGGAGCTGGCAGTTAGAACAGGGTCCAGTGTCTCTTGTAAGGACAGGGAAGGGTAAGTTTAGTGATAGTATATTTCAGTAATAGCCTTCTTCTTTTGCCATCTGTTGTTTAAAAAACATTTGTTTACTTTTCCTGTATGAGTGTTATTCTCTTGTGTTGTAAATACATTTCCTGTAAATGCTCATTGCACTTTCTGTTAAGTAAAAGCTATTTATTTGCTCAACAGTTGTGACTCTGATGTCATTTTTCTAAGGTAAGATTTGGTTTCCACTGGCTAAGGAAAACTCTGTGTAGCATCCGCCACCTGAAAGAGACACACTACCAGACTTTAACTTGTGCAATTGCACGTGAGATTATTCAAGTTTGTACACTTGACAGAGGTGCGGAAGGAAAGTCCGGCTGGTGGCAGCAAATACCAAGGACACAAACCTCTCTAAAAGCTGTTTCAGCCCAGAGGAGAGGGGTTGTCACACTCACCATGACCCAAACCCATAAGACCAACTTAGGTAGCTGGTTCATTTACCCCGGGGTGTCATACAGATGAGGCACACTACTGAGTCCTGGTAGGATGAAACATACAGATTGTATGAAAGGCCATTTGGCACCATGCATTCCTGCTTAAGGCTAAACCAGCCCTAAAATTTCATGGTGATTTGCATTATGGGAGTATGTGTGATTTTGTATTTCTAAGTACATAGTTGTGTACAAGTACAGATAAGGTAGCCTTCTTCTTAAGTATTACCAGTAAAACATGCAGGTAACAGCAGACAGAGGAAAATAAGAAGTTTAATAAATGACTTATGGGATTGTGTGAAGAAGAGGATTTTTGTTTTTTAGGGAATCATAGGAGCTTCTAGCATAATCAGCAGCTATTTCCCAAGAGATGGCCTGCATCTAAGTCAGTCTGGAACCAATGCATTGGGACAAAATTAAAGGTTTTAACTAACCAGCTTTTGTTTTCCCATCAAGGTTTTTATCCTTCTCCTCCTCCTCCTTCAGGCTGCACATACTGCCCTGCTACCAGTCAGTGTGAATCAGCCTCCTTTCCTCCTATAGAGAGGACAGCAGTCCATCAGATGCTCAATCCTCTCCCTCCAGTCCTCCCCACCCAAGTTCGCTCCTGAACTTGGGACAGTGGCATAATGGTGTAGTTTCACTGCTCAATCACCGGCTGGCATACTAACCAGCTTTTTAAACTAGGGAAGAAGAAATACAAGGTTCAAGAAAGGGTGTATACGGCAATGGTGCCAGGAGAGTGCGTAGTTTGCTTGGACTCTGCAGGGCCTCCCCCAAAAACTGATAGAAAAGGAAGCACAGTCAGCAACACTCTACTGCTAAGTCAGCGGGCCGGCTTACTAACCAGCTTTTAAACTAGGGATGAAGAAATATATGGTTTAAGTAAGGGTTCACACAGGGCAGTTGTGCCAGGAGAATGCATACTCTGCTTGGCGCTGCAGGGCCTCCCCAAAAGATAGGAAAGGAAGCACAATCAGCAACACATGCCCACTATACTATAAACCTCCAGCATTCCATAATGAGCAGGGCAGTCCAATAAGGAAAAAACCTTCATGAAAGGCATTGTTCACTCACATATAGAGCATCTTTAACAAAATAGACAAGATCCAGGCAACAGCAGCAGCAATGTAATAAGACATCATTGCGCTCACCAAGACATGGGCCACTCAGGTATATAACTCGGACATAAATATCCTAGGTTACACACTATTGAGAAGGGAAAGAGAGATCATCAAATGGGAGACATAGCGGGCAGTGATATACATTATAATTAATGTGAGACAGACCATTCCCAGAGGGGCTAGAGGAGAATCACTCTAGCTACAACTAATACATGAGAGTGAAGGAAGTGCACAGTTGAGTAATCATGCCCACCCAACCAGGAAGAGGCTAGGGACAAAGTGATGGTCTGGGACACTGCTAAGGAAGCAGGCCTGGTCAGAACACTAGTCATGGGAGACATCAATTTCGCTAACATAAATTTAATTTTTAAAGTGGTTTATGTGCAGGTGCCCTGGAAAATTAGTATTTTCGAGGAAGGTTTTGAATGTTGTTATTCAACCCAGATCACTAAATATAGCAATACAGCTGGAGAGACCACTCTATGGTTCTAAAAGTGGTGTCACATACATTCTTAGGATATCAGAACCATTCTCCACCATAAAAATATGCATGAGACCACTTAAGCAACTGTAAGTGTGGTCTCCCAGACATATTAACATATACACAGCTAGTGGACTTACACAATGAGAAAGGGCAGAAAATAAGTGGGTAAGAATAAATAAAATGCAATAAGTCACTTGGCTTTGTGTGAGGTATAAAAAAGGCCCAAAAGGCAAAAGGCAAACCATTATGGTTCAATACTACTCAGTTACCAAAGAATTAAAAGGCTCAAATAAGATGGAATATTCTTCAAGAAGGATGGGGATAAAGCTAATATACCAAGTGCCTATTGCAGTTCAGAATTCACAGTTGGAGGAGATGACCTGGACAACAGGACAGCAAAAATAGGTACCAAGAAACTAGGGGAAATGACTGGTTATCGAAAACATTACTGAAGGCAGAGTCCTGAAAAGGAATTTAGAAACTAAATGTGAACAAAGACCCAGGACCAGACAAGTTATACCCAAGGGTGTTGAAAGAGTTGAGTATGTCACTGACAGCATCTCTGGCAAATCTTTTTTCAGAGTAAATGCATCCTGGGAAAGTACCTGTAGACTAGAGGACTGCATATGTGTTCCCACTGCACAAGAGTGGGGACAAAGACAACCTGTACAACTACTGGCCAGTAAGTCTAACATCATCACATTGTGGAGAAGCTGATGGAAACCATCACCATGGAGGCCAGTGGAGGGAAGGGAGTAAATAATGTCGGATACCTTCTTGGTGCATCAGCCATCAGGGACATACATAGGATAGGGAGGATGGTGGGGGAGGGAGATATGGGGATGCTGATATACTTTGGTACCAACAGTCTGGTGTGCCAGCCTGTGGAGGCAGTGACGTAGAACTTTAAGAGGCTGGGGACAGACTGAAGGTGCACAGCTTCCCTGGCCTTTTCTGAGGTCCTCTCTATGTAGAATAAGGGGAATGGGTAGTATAGAGTAAGGAAGGAAGAGACTGAGGAGTTTAATGGGTGGTTGAAGGGATGGTGTCAGGAGAAAGAGTACCACTTTGTGAGGGACTGGTGGGGGCTTCTGGAACAGGAGGCTCTTCAAGGGTGATGGCCTTCACCTGACGAGAGGGACCAGTGTACTGGGCAGAAGTTTGATGTTTGTGTTGGACAGTTAAACTGACTGTGGGCGAGACAGAGGCTAGGAGAACTACTGATAAGGGAGAGCAGGTGGGGAACTGCTTGGTCCCAAAGGTAGCAAAGGTGGGTAACATTAAGGTTGAAGTCTCGAATTCAGCATGAAAATAAAAAATTAAGGAGCCTAAGGAAGAGTAAGGAGAAGGAACAGGAAAAGCAAGAGGGGATCAGGGAACATAGAAAGGGCTTCTACCTTAATGCCAGGAGTCTGAGAAATAAAATTACATGAACTCCAGGCAATGGTGGCAGACACTGAGATGGATCTAGTGGCTCTCACAGAAACTTGGGCCACAGAGAATAACAATTGGGACCTGACAGTTCCAGGCTACACCCTGTTTATATGGGAGAGAGGAAAGGTAAACTAAGAGGTATAGTCCTATATGTCAGAGAGGGCACAAAGGCAGCGGAGGACAGGAACATCATGGAAGGTAATGGAAAAACAATCACTGAGGAATCAGCTCACGCCATATTCAGGCAAGAAACTACTAATGGGGTAATCTACAAACCTGCAGGACAGAGGGAAAGAGAGATAAGGAGCTGGGCAGAACTAGATGAGGGTAGCAAGGAGAAATTGCTGTGGTGGGAGATCTAAACTTGCCAGAAGCTGATTTGGTCATTCCAGCGGCCAGGAGCTCCAGAAGTCAGGTCCCACTGGATACATTGCAGGACTGCCTGCTGCTGCAGCTAGTTACGGAACCCACTAGGCAGACTGACATTTTCAATGTGGTGCTCACCAACTCGGAAGTGGAAGGAGAAGCAAAGGTAGGGGGAGCCACTAGATCCAGCAACCATAACTACTGTACCTCTCTATAGATCACTGGTGTGGCCCCACCTGGAGTACTATGCTCAGTTCTGGAGTCCTCACCTGAGGAAAGATAAGGACAGGTTGGAGACAGTGCAATATTGGGTGACCATAATAATTCAAGGGCAGCAGGTCAGATCTTACAAAAATCAGCTCAAGGCACTGAACATGTACTCGCTGAAGGCCAGATGAGAGAGGGGAGATATGATAGAGACGTCAAGTTCCTGACAGGAATGAACAAGGTAAACTGCGAGGAACTATTAAGCATAAGTAGCAGATGAAAACCCTGGGCCACGAGTTGAAACTGACAGGGTGCGGGGGCTCAAGAGGGAAGGAAGAAAGTTTTATTTTACAGAAAGGGTGATGGAGTCGTGGAACAATCTGCCAGCTGACATGGTGGCAACCAAAATTATTAATGGTTTTAAACATGGCTGGGACAGAGTGAAGGGCTTAATGGTTGCTCAGGGTGACAGCAGTAGGGCGAGGAGCATGGGAGCAGATAGTGTGGGTTAGAAACCTGTATGGATAAGAGGTCAAGCATTAATTAGGGTTTATGGGCAGACTGGATAGACCAGTGGTCTTCTTCTACCATAATTGTCTATGTCTATGTTTCTATCAAGGAAAGGATGGTGGAATTTTTGGAGGCAAAAACCAAAATCCATTTACAAAAGGATGATCATGTCAAGCTAAACTTATAGACTTCCTCAATGGAGTGACACAGATAGTAGACAAAAATTAAGCTGTAGGAATCCTGTATCTCATTAGTAGCAATGCCTTTGTGCGGTGCTACACAGGAGACTCATCAAGAAAGTACAGCAAATGTGGCTAGGAAGAAACGTTCAAGATAAAAGGCACCTGTCAATTGGATGGGATGCAGAGTAGCACTGAAAGATAAACATGCAGACATAAGAAAGCTGGCAAGTAGAGTCCTACAGGGGTTGGTGCTGGGACCAGTTTTGCTCAATATATTTATTAGTGATATAGGAAAGGGACTGAACAACAAGGTGTGTCTGTCTGCAGATGGCAGAAGGCTGTGTGGAGTGTGAACACAGAAACATAGAAATTGTCAGCAGATAAGGACTGCTAGGCCCATCCAGTCTGCCAGAGGCCCTATACATTGTATGTGGCCACTGATCCTATGTGATCAATGGCTTTTCATCACTCCCTCCCCTCTCAAGCTTCCCTTGTGCCTGTCCCAGGCATGCTCAAACCCTTCCACTGTGCTTGCACCCACTACCTCCTGTAGCAGACTATTCCGAGGGTTGACTACCCTTTCTTTGTAGAAAAACTTCCTCACATTACCTCTTAATCTACCCCCTTCCAATTTCACATTGTGCCCCCTTGTTCTAGTACTTGTTCCACATTGGAAAAGGTCCCCCACCTGCACCTTGTTTATGCCTTGAGGTACTTGAAAGATTCAATCATGTCTCCCCACTGTCTCCTCTCCTCCAGTGAGTACATATTGAGGTCCCTTAGTCTCTCCTCATATGTTTTGTGGTTCAAGTCCAGCACCATCTTTGTTACCGTTCCTTGGATAGTCTCCACCTTATCCAAGTCCTTGTGCAGGTGTGGCCTCCAGAACTGCATGCAGTACTCCAGGTAAGGCCTTATCAATGTTTTATACAATGGTATCACCACCTTCTGCTAGTGATACCCCTGCCTATGCATGCCAGCATGCCACTGGCCCTCCCTGCTGCCTTTGTACACTGCTTTGATATATTTTAAGGTCATCAGAGAAGATAACCCAATGGTCCCTTTTCTCTTTGGTGACAGTCAGCTCCTCCCCCCCAACCTGTAGCTCTCCCCAGGGTTCCCTCTACCCAGGTGCATTATTTTACACTTCTTTGCACTGAACCTCAGTTGCCACATCTCTGACCATCTTTCAAGCTTCTCCAGGTCCCTCTTCATTTTCTGCACCCCTTCTGGAGTATCCACCCTGTTGCAGATCTTGGTGTCATCTGCAAACAGGCAGACCTTTCCTTCCAGCCCCTCTGCAATGTCACTAATGAAGACATTGAATAGGACTGGTCCTAGTACTGATCCCTGTGGTACCCCACTGGTCACCCCCCCCTCCCTAGATTGTACCCCATTTACCACCACCTCTGTCTCCTGTCTGCTACAGTTCCTCACCCAGTTCACCATCTTGTCTCCCATGCCCAGACTACCCATCTTGTTAATCAGCTTTCTGTGTGGGATGGGTCTGGGACTGCTCCTGTCTCTAAATGGGGCCTTGATCTCTCCACACTTGACAACGCCCCCTGGGTGGCACTCAAACTCACCCACCCCACAATGTTCTCCCCCATAGCCTATTGCCTCTGTGATTACCAGCATGTTCTCAGCGGTATCATTGTAACGTCTACTAAATTGTATAAATGTATGAAACCATTCTGTGTAACCCTAAGTATGTGACATATATGCTGTAACCTAAATTTATTTCTGTCTGTCTTCAATGTGACGTAGTACCTTTGGAAATGAGCCTCTGGCTCAAAGGTTGTAAACTGATATACAAATAAATAAAAAAATTGTGTTGAAGGCTTTGCTGAAATCTAGGTAGGCGACATCTACCGCCCCTCCCTGATTTACTTCCCTAGTCACCCAATTAAAAAAATCGATGAGATTTGTTTGACATGACCTTCCTGCTGTGAATCCATGTTGCCTCAGATCCTAAGCAATGTTGGATTCCATATGTGCCACTATCCTTTCTTTCAGCAGTGTCTCCATGATCTTTCCCACCACCGAGGTGAGGCTGACTGGCCTGTATTTCCCCACCTCCTCCCTACTGCCGCTTTTGTGCAGTGGGACTACATGTGCCCTCCTCCAGTCCTCTGGAAGGACACCCCTGTCAAGTGACTCTGTGAACAGGTCCACAGAGGCACTGCTAGTTCCCTTCGCAGCTCCTTTACTATCCTCGGGTGGATGCCCTCTGGCCCCATGGCCTTATCCACCTTCAGCTTTGTGAGTTCTTCCAGAACGTTCTCCACTGTGAATAGACTGGCATTCACTCCCCCCCCACCCATTGCCTCTACAACCCAACTGTGGTCCTTGACCCTCCCCCTCCTTAGTGAAAACTGAGCTGAAGTATTTGTTCTGTATTTTTGCCTTGTCCAGATTCCCCTCCCTTACACCTCCCATCTCCCTTGAGCCTCACCCCCGATTTTCTCCCTTTCACTGATGTACCTATAAAATGCCTAATCCCTTTGTTTACAGACCATGCTAAGCTCTCTTCTGTCTCGCCTTTGTCCTCCTAACAGGGTTCCTGCTTCCTTAGACATTCAAGATACTCCTCCCTGTCCTACTCCCTTTGGCTCCCCTTATATTTCCTGAAACTCAGCCTTTTAGCCCTGACTTTGTCCCCTACCTCTTTGAAGAACCATAGTGGTTTCCTTCTTCTTTTTCCTTTGGACACTGTTCTAACGCATTGCTTTGTTATATCCACTATGGCTCCTTTCAGTTTCTCCCACTGTTCTTCCACCCCCTCCATTATTCCTCCCCTGTATACATCTACCCATTTCAGTAAAATCTGCCCTCCTGAAATCTAATACTCTTGCCCATGTGTGGCTTAACTGAGTCCATATCTCCATGCTAAACCACACCATGTGGTGGTCACTGGACCCCCGCTGCCCTTCCACCTGTATTTCTTTGACTCTGTTCCCATTTGTCCATACCAGGTTCAGAATTGACTTGTCCCTGGTTGGCTCATGCACCAGCTGCCTGAGTCCAACCCCCTGCAGGAATTCCAAGATGGCTGTGTTTCTGGCTTAAGCAGCCACATGGGTGGCCCAATTCATGTCCGGCACATTGAAATCCCCTAGTAGCAGCATTTCGCCTTTAGCTGCCATGTTGTGTATGTTCTCCAGTAGTTCCCTGTCTACTTCCTCCCTCTGTGTCGGAGGTCTGTAGATCACCCCTGTGTGTATTGCTGTTCCATCCCCTGGCTCCAGGGTGATCCACATTACCTCAGCCTCCCCCTGTCTTCCCTGAACTTCTGTAGCCTTTATACCATCTCTGATGTACAGGGCAACACCCCACCCTTTTACCCTTCTTGTCCCTCCTAAACAGTGTATAGAATAGTACACTGACTTCCCAGCCATGATTAGCAGAGTACCACGTCTCTGTTATTGCTGCTATGTCAAGGTCTGCATCTGCCAACAAGTCATTCAGGTTTGGAACCTTATTTCCTAGGCTACAGGCATTTGTTAACATGACCTTCCATGTTTTACAGTCTGCCCTCCCTCTGCTCTTGTTCTCCCTCTCCCGCATCTTCCCCCCACTTCAGTTTCCTTTCCTGTGTGCTCTTGCCCCCCCATATCACTCGTTATACATTCTTTGCCTGCCTGCCTCTCCCTGCTTTAGCTGTTCCTGTAGTCAACTTATGTTCCTGCATGTTTCCACGAGGGGGGGTGTTCCTAAGCCTCCTGCCCCTCCTGGCTCTCCCCCCTTGGTCAGTTTAAATGCTCACAGCTTAAGCATTTAAACTTCTCAAAAAGGACGTAGGTCCCCTTCTAGGACAGATGCAGGCTGCCACTGCCTATATGAGCTTGCACCTGCCTAGGTCAGACCCCAGTCCCCTATGAAGCCAAACCTCCCTTCCATACCAATCCTTCAACTAGGAGTTGAAGGTATGGATGTGAAGTGCCCTAGCTTCCCCAATGCCCTGGACAGGTAGCACCTCAGAGAATGAGACAGAGCATGCTATCTGTTTCAGGTTCCCCCAGCTTCCTGAAATCCTCTGCAATAGGAGGAAAAAAAGAAACATGAAGAAGGTTGTGGAGAGCCTTGAACAGTAGTTGAGTGCTTGGCAACTAACAAGATAATGCTAAAAAATGTAAAGTGATGCATACTAGCAAGAGGAATCCACAAGTAAAGTATTGCACAGATGCAGTTGAGGTGCAGTCTTCACACTGAGGAAAGAGATCTGGTTGTAATGATAAACATTGATCAGAAAGTTCCAGTCAGTGTGAAAAAAGCATACGGGAGTGCTAACAGGCTACTGGGATGTATTAGATGAGGACTCCCAAGTCACAGTAAACAAGTAATCATTTCACAGTATAGGTCACTGGTCTGACCGCATCTAGTGTACTGAATTCAGTTTTGAAACCCACATCTCAGAAAGAATAAGGACTACCTTTAAACAGTGCAGTGAAGGATGATACCAATGGTACAGGGGAAGCGAAGCAAGAACTACCAGGAGGGTCTGACTGACCTTAACATGTACTTGTTGGAGGAGAGGAGGAAAAAATGACATGATAGAGACCTATGAATACTTAGGATGGATGTTAATGAGCTATTCAGATGAACAGGTCAGATAAGCACCAGGTGCTATAACTTCAAATAGGCAGTAGAAAAATTCAGAAAGGACGTAAGGAAATTTTTCTTTACTGAGAGAGTGATGGAGCAGCAGAATGGGCTACCCCAGGAAGTGGTGAACACTGATTCTACATCAGACTTCAATACCAAATGGGATAGACCCAAAAAGATAGTCAGGGGACAGCAGGATTATAACGTGACAGTAGAAGAGTACCTAATAAAGTTAGGTAATGAAAGCAGGGCAGATTAGATGGGTGAAAATCCTTATCTATCCTTAACCCTCTATGGATGGATGTAGGATTACCTCTTCCTCCTAGACCACCAGAAGTATTATACTGTCTGTGTTCTCTGGTACTCTGCTATTGGAGTTTCACTCCTACCCTTCCAACTGCTCCTTCTCTACATCTGATGTTGGTTTTTCATCTGTCTCCTATTCTAGCCTCAACAGTGTTCTCCAAGGTTCTGTTCTCAGTCCTCTGTTTTTTTGTATATGCCTCCTCACACTTGACCACTTCATTTTGGGATTCAACCTAGGATATTATTTCTATGATGCTGCTTAATTATATACCTCACTCAGCTCTTTCTCTGACACAACTTTATCTTCCCTCTTTGTCTTTCTTAACAAAACTAACTCATGACTCCATCTCTGTTTATTTCAGCCTGAGGTCTCTAAGATTAAGATCCCCCTCCTTTGCAAAAATGTGAACTAAAGTAAAACCTCCTCTATCCCTCTCTTTCCCTCTCCCTCCTATCTGTCCCCCTCCACCAGGAATCCTGGGCTCTTCCATGACCTAGAACTCATCCTGGGGGTGCTAATGAGCATGAACAAGTAAGGGCGCTTTCTCCCTCGCTCCGCAAACCGCCAAGAGATATAAGATATCATTTCAAACACAAGTTGCTTACATATACCTTAAAAGAGATCCAGTAGTTGGGAAAGACTATGGATGAGTATTTGGCATCAGGATCGGTGAAAAGCTCGCGTCTCACAAGTAAAAATCAGTGGAAACAGCTGCTGGCTTCCCAGGTAGACAGCTCAGGGCCTATCTCGATCTCTGCTGCTGAGATGTGTGCACTATGCCGAGAGGTGATGCAGCAGGTCTTGGCTGCCCTGGAACCCCATTTAACTAGCCTGGCATCTAATTTCAACAGAAAACTTCAGAATGGTGGATTACATGCATCAATGTGACACGACTAACAGAGATGGAGCAAAGAATATCTGATGTTGAGGATGCCATGGCTCCAGTGCCTGAACAAATTATAGCATTACAGAAAGAGCTAGCTGATTTCAAGGACCAGTTTGATTATCAAGAAAATGATCATCGTCGCTTGAATCTGACGTAAGGGACTACCGGAGGGCTGGAGGAGCTGATATAATGGAGTTCTGTGTCAAAACACTGCCCTAAATTCTGGGACTGGAACCAAAAACGGCCAACTTAAACCTGAAAGGGTGCATCGAGCTGTATTCCCCAGACCTCCACCAACTCAACCACCCAGACAGATAGTGATGCGGTTCCATAACTTTCAAGATAGGAAAATGGTACTAAAAGCTTACAGAAGTAAAATTAATCTGCAATATGAAGGCCACAAGCTATACCTTTTCCAGGATTACTCAGCACATCTTTTAAAGAAGTGCTGCGCCTTCAACATAGCTATGACCCGTTTGCGAGAAGCTAAAATCAAGTGTTTCATGCTGTACCCTGCAACTCTTAAAATCAGGCACGAGGGGACTATATATTCGTTTTGGGAGGCCCAGAAGGTGGAAGCCTTTGTTAAAGAATTGAAGAAAAAGATGGGGCGAGGTTACCTCCTGGTAATGGGTGGATTACTCAGATCAGGGCCTACTGGTAGGGCCATGGTGCTGGTAATATTACGCTTTCAGGTACTGTTGGGGTTTTTATTTCTCCTGGCTGATCAGACCCCTCAACACTTTGAAGCTCTGCTGTGAAATGTCATTTGATTATATGTCCGATGGGGGGATCCGCGCAGAAGTCTGTCTACCGCAGAGAGCACTCTATCTGAGGGCCTTTTTATTTTCGTTTCTATCCATCATGCAGCGAATGGGGGTTAGGTTAGGCTTCACTTGAGGACTACCACAAGTTAACAATTTCTTTACTAATTACACTATGCAGCCCAGTTTGGGAACCAAAAGCGATTGGACCTATGATGTATGGTGTGCTGATGATTTCTTTGGTTTATTTTATTACTTGGGGAGGATCGCTCGTTGAGGAAGAGGGTGCTTTTTGGGGCTATGAAATCTAATAGCATTGGGAAGTGGACCCTCTCTATAAGCATGCTTTTATTTTGTACTTGATTTATAGCCCTCACTGGACTCTTGAAAGAAAAATGTGACCTGGAGAACATTTGATATATCTTGCCCATACGGATAAAGCAAATAAGGGAGAATTTCTTGGCAGGGGAGGGTGAGCACACTCTTACTGTCATGTGGGGAAAGATTGTAACATTTTTGCATTATGCAAATTCTGGTTACAAAGCAGGATAACTCAATTTTTCTATAATGATTCAAGTGGGAAGCGGGAGGGAGAGGGAGGGTTGATGGAGGTGTATATAGTTGTTAGATATAGATTGTTATATTGTTATATGTTTTCTATACAATCCAGATGTGATGATACACTAACTTGTGACTATTATAACGAAATGAAGAAGGTTTGGACATGGATGATATGGGCACTGGATGGAAATTGGATAGGAGGTAATGGCTAATTTTACAGAGCTGAGTATGGCATCATGGAATGTGCGGGGGATTTCTACACCCGTTAAGCGTACCATGTTGCTAACAGCTTTAAAGCGCTAAAATGTAAACGTGGCCTTGCTGTAGGAGATGCATCTCACTGCTAAAGAACATATAAAATTAAAAAAGGGATGGGTTGGAGAATGCTATGCAGCACCATTTACCTCACTTAAGTGGGGGTGGCAGTCCACCTGCATAAACGACTATCTTTCAAAATGGACAGGGTTATAGCAGACCCAACTGATGGCCACTATATCTTTGTGGTGGGAGAACTTCTGGGGGAGAAAATAACTTTTGGGAGTACATATGTGCCCGCTGTGTATGACCCCATGTTTTACCAGTCCTTACAGCCTTACTTATGGCAGAACAATTCCGGGTTATTCTTGGGTGGTGATCTGAATTGCTTGATGGATCCTAAATTGGATCATTCTGATGGTAGAGGTAGTAGCAAGGGGCAATCCATAGTTGGATATCGAGAATGGCTTACCTCACTTAATCGAGGTTTGGAGAACAGCTAACTCTACCTTGAGGAGTATACCTTTTTCTCACATCCTCACAAAACATGGTCGAGGTTGGATTACATTTATATCCCAAGAGCATGGTATTTTAGGATGGCTAACATCAAACATGGCCCGATCTATATTTTGGACCACGCTATGGTGCCTCTGACCCTCACACTGTGGGAGAAGAGGGCTGATATACCGCACTGGAAGTTTCCTAATTATCTCCTGGCAAGTAAACAATTTAGGGAGTACCTGCAGGATAAATGGAAACAGTATGTGCAGGATAATTTGGATACGGCCCCTTCTAAAGCTACTTTTTGGGACGTAGAGAAGGCGTGCATGAGGGGCAATATTATTAGTTATGTAGCACACCATAAATGACAACTCCGGGAGAGAAGGGAGAATCTAGAAAAACGGCTCAAGGTGCTAGAGAGGAAGGCAGCTTTGGGAGAGGGGGGAGATGCTGCTTCAAAATTATTAATGGTGACAAGGGAGGCCCCGAATAACTTCTTGTTAGGAGAAGCCAGAAAGACATGCTTATTTGTCCGCAAACATTTTTATGAATGGGGAAATAAGCTGAGTAGTATAATGGTGAATCTGATTCGGGGAAAACGGAGCTCTTATTTGATCTCTGCAATTAAGGGATCACATGGCCAATTGCAGACGGATAAAAGGCCCATCAGGGACAGGTTTAAAGAGTTTTTTTGAGACCTATACCGAACACAGATTGGAGATAGGGAGACTGATATGAATGCTTTTCTGGAGGATCTGGACCTGCCTAGATTATCTGTTATACAACAAGAATGGTTGAATGCTAAAATAACAAGAGAAGAAATAGCGATGGGCATCATAGGGTTAAAGAGAGGTAAAACCAGTGCTTCAGATGGCTACTCGGCAGAGTATTATACAATAATGAAGTCACATATCACCAATCATTTGGAGGCAGTGCTTAATGAGGCCCGGGAGGAGGGGGGGGTATTGCCACACACATGGAAAGAAGCAATTATTTGTTTGGTCCACAAAGCAGGTCAGGATCCATTAGACTGCTCCTCCTTCAGGCCTATCTCCCGTCTAAACTGCAATTCTAAGATATTTGCTAAAGTCCTAGTGAGTCATTTGGATGGGCTCCTCCCAGGGCTGATTCACCCAGACCAGTCCGGGTTCATCCGGAATAGATACTCCTATCATAATATGAGAACTCTCTTGAACGTGGTCTGGGGAGCATCAAATGGATATGAACCTGTCCGTGTCCTATCAATGGATGTAGAGAAAGCGTTTGACAGGGTAGAATGGCCATATCTGATGGAGGTCCTCACCGGTTTGGTCTAGGTAAAAGCTTTATAGGGCTAATTCAGTTAATGTATGGAAGCCCAATGGCCAGAGTCTTGGTAAATGGCACTTTTACGGATAGTTTTACATTACAGAGAGGAACTAGGCAGGGGTGTCCTCTGTTGCCACTCCTGTTCACCCTCGCTCTGGAGCCACTGGCAGTTGCCATTAGAAAGCATCCTGATATTTTGGGAGTACAGGGAAGATCGGGTAGAGAGTGTAAGCTCTCTCTGTACACTGACAATATGCTTCTGTGTATCACCAGGCCATCACAGTGTATGCCACCCCTCTTGTATTTAATAAATCAGTTCTCTAAGTTTTCGGGGTATAAATTAAATTTAAATAAGTCAGAAAAGCGTAGGGTAGGAGAACTCATAGACAGAGAGGGAGAGGACGTCACAGATTGGGGTTTCGAAAAGTCTAGGACTCCTTTGTTTATTTTGGTATTAAGATGGGGGATAATATTAAGACCCCCTATGAGTTAAATTATACTCCACTGGTGAGGGTGATAATTGCGGATTTAGGGAGATGGGTTAAATTGCCCCTCACATGGTTAGGGAGAATAAATCTGCTCAAAATGAATATACTACCCCGCCTCCTATATAATATGCAAATGCTTCACATAGATTTTACACAAGCAGATATTAAGCGCTTAGAAAATGCTTTTTCGACTTTCATATGGCAGGGCAAGAGGCCACAAGTAAGTCTGGCCCATTTGAAAGCTACAGTGGGTAGGGGTGGACTGCAATTCCCTGAGTCAGGGCTATATCACTTGGCCATACAGTGTCACTATCTACAAGATTGGGTGGGGAAGCCTACGGAGGCAGGCTGGCTAGACCTTGAGGAAAGAGGGTGCCCTGGATGGGCATCTGCCTATCTTTCAAACAAAGGGTATAGGGCATATGCGACTCTGTCGAGACCGAACCCCCTAGTTAAATCAGTTCTAGAAGGTTGGGGACACCTGAGGCATCGGGGGGGGCGGAGGAAGTGGAGGAGACCTTGCTACTGCCAGTGGCCGGGAACCCCTTCTTTGTTCCAAGCCTGTCAGACCATGGATTTAAGGAATGGGAGGTGGCTGGTATAATGTGCCTGATGGATCTGTACATAAGGGAGGGACTGAACTCGTCTGAAGGAAAATGAGCTAGAACAGGACTGGGACACCAACATTTTTTTCGTTACTTACAGATAAGGATGTATTGCAGGGCCTTGTAGAGGAGGCAGGACATAGATAATACAATAGGACAAGTGGAACAAGTAATACAGGATGGGAGACGTAATCCCAAAGGCACAATAAGAAGGGAGCCAGAGCAGGTAGGCAACGATTAGGAAATGTGACCCAGAAAACTAGACAACTGTGGGAGAGGGATATGGGGATTCCTCTCAATGAGGAAGTATGGAGAATGATGATTCAGTTGCATCAGGGCATCCTGATCTGTAATAAATACAAAGAATCTTTTTATAAGTTTTCCCATAGGTTGTATTGCCCACCCCTGATCATTCACAAATTTAACCCTGCGGTTTCCCCGGTCTCTCCTAGATGCGGCACTGGGGTAGCCTCCTATTACCACTACTTCTAGTCGTGCCCTGTCCTACAGGAGTTTTGGATGGAGGTGTTGGCAGAGGCTCAGACTCTTGTGGGTAGGAGGCTCCCGAGGACCCCTCCGGTAATGTTATTCGAATTGAGGGAGGCGGACTGGGATCCTTTGTCTAGATGGCTCAGGGTTATACTTGTAATGGCCAGACATTGTATCTTAAATACATGTGTGTCTGCAGCTAAACCCACTGTACAACAGTGGAAAACACTGGTGCTACAGGCTCTCACTCTTAAAAGACTGACCTGTGTTATGCGGGATAGAGGGGAGCAATTTTATAACATATGGCAACCTTACCTCAGTTCTCTTTCACCTGCAGAAAATCTGATACTGGGAGAAGGCTGGACATGAGGGGGGAATAAGTGTGGACTATTGAAGGTGCTAAATTATACAGATTTAGGTTGACTCCTTTTCTCATTTTTTGCCCTTGTAAGTAACTTATTATTGAATATGTTGAATGGATGTCTGTTATCACTGTCTCCTCCTTATTGTATCACATAATTTATGATAAATTAAGGAAACTGCATCTTTCTGTATATAAGTTATGAATTGTTTTTGTATGTTTACCTTTTTGTGGATTTTAATGAAATAAGAAAAACCTGAATAAATGTATGATGCAAAAAAAAAAACTCATCTTTGTGCCCCCACATCTCTATGATCTGCAGATCTGTGTGCTTTCACTTCTGTAATATTGCCCATGGGCTTACTTATACCTTCATCTCCTGACTCCTTCCACTTTGACTACTGTAGCTCCCGCCTCCATCCTCCCTCCTCCCTCCATCATCCTCCATGGTCTTCCCAAGTCCCTCCTCTGTGAAATTCAATTGGCTCACAATGCTGCAGCCATTCCTACTTACTTGCTTGTGAAAAGAGAAGCACTTCAAATCCAACACCTGATGCTGCCACACATTCATTTTCCAACTCTGTATACGCTGGGGAGACTCTGTACTGAAGAGCAGGGGAGCTTATTTGTTAAAAAGGTCATTACTGAACAAGAGCCATGAGCTAATTTAATGATAAATATCACATTTTAGGGGGGATTAAACTCCCATGCACCTCTGAAGCCACATCTGTGTATACACAACAAATCTGCCCTATTTGTCTTTAAAACCCTTTACTTGCTTGACGTTTTTGTCTCTCAGTTCATCATAGATTATTCCCCACCCATACTTGATGGTCATACAGCATTAAACTTGTATCTGCACAACTGTCACTCCCCCCCCCCCCATCTCCCGTCACCATTAGTAGGAAATCATTTAACATCTCTGCTCATAAGATTAGGACATCTTCCTCCTCGGTCTACCTCAGGGATTACTCTTGCCTTTTCAAAATCCCACCTCAAACCTGAATAGCTGTATATTACTGAGATTTACAACTGTCAACTGCCTTTGATTTTGCTTCAGTATCTTAACTGCCCTTCATCCCCGTTTCCCTGCAAAAATAGTACTGTTTATTTTTTTCATTATTGTCTTTTATTCCCTCTTTTGTTGTGTACTCCTGTGATATAGTTTTATAAATGTGATATCTGAGTTAATGTAACTGTCACACTAAGTTTCTGGGATACTTTTGTTGAAAGACTTCAACTGTATTGTACTAATGAAGTTCATGTACAAAAAACACCTCTTTTAAAGGTGATAGGAAACATTTTTATACATGTACAGTGCTCCCTCGCTATACCAAACCTCGGTATAATGAAACCCCGGCTGTAACAAACAGGGGCCGTGGGTCCCGACCAGCGATCAACTGTTCCTGCCACCGCATCACTGCTCATCATAGTCAGCACAGTCAACGTCATATTCAGCACAGTTCAGCCTTGGACGTAAAAGCCTTTTCAGCACAGTTCAGCCTTGTTTGTAAAAGTATTTTCTGTCCACGTACCTGCACTGATCCTCCGACCGCAGTTTGACAGTGGCAGAGAGCCCCACCTCGTGACTGCACACACACCCCTACCCAGCAGCAACTGACCCGCAACACTGCACTGCATGGTAAATTACAAAGCCCACTTCCTCTGCTCTTAGTTTTCTTTGTTTGTTTTTTGTCTCAGGCCTCACAGAGAGCAAGCTTATTTATTACTGCATTTATTGGCACTGGAATTCCTTTGTGTTTACTCTCAGCGCCATGGAGTTGCGGTCATTAAACATCAGCGGCAATGCCGTTTTTAGCTTTGTCAAAAAATGAATTGCTTTAGTGACTTACATGTTCAGGGTGACTGACTGAATCTGTTGAAGCAGCTATTTTAATTGTATATCACCCGTGAGCAGTTTAAGAAGTTTAAATGTTGGTGATCTGACGGACGGCTCCTCGTCAGTCAGTGAGCAGTTTACACTGTCTGAAGAAACTTTAAACAAAAGGTAATAAAACTATTATTGCGAGACATGTAAACTGGCAATTAGATTTTAATTTTAAAAGAAAAAAGAATGCATAAGATTCTGTGAGGGACCTGTACTGCTGTTTAACAGAGCACACACACTCACTAAGTGTATGATTGCTTTCTCTCTCCTAAGCTGGTCTTCGGGCTCATAACTAGTGGGAGGTCCTTCCTGGTACCACCTGACAGGCAAGAAAAAGATCTCTGCAGGGGAACCAGATCCTCCCCTCTGCATCCTGTAGCTCTCAGTTTACTTCCTGCCTGTGAAGAGGCAGGTTCTCTGCAGGGGCTCTGTCACTTAGGTGACAGAGCTAAACCCATCAAACTGTAAGTGCAGTTTACTTTTCTTAAAGAAGAGGATTTTCAACGGGGGAAACCTGACCAGCATTGCCTCTCTGATTTTATAGGGACCCCAGTCTCAGCCGTACATACTGAACAGACTAGCTCCCTATCTCTCCCCTCCTCCTTCCCACGCTTGAGGGGCCACGCATCAGCCTTCCCCCCCAACAGCCATCGTCTCATCAGGAAGGAGGCACATGAGACACGGCAGGACTTCAGGAGGCAGGCTTCTCTCAAGGAAATCGCAGTCCTAGTGCAGAGATCCTAGTCTCAGCCATGCGTGCTGTACAGACTGGCTCCTCTCTCTCTCTCTCTCTCTCTCTCTCCTCACAACTCAGCACAGCCCTTCCCTGCACCTTGAGCAGATCACACCGTGCAGCAGAAGCCATGTCTTATGCTGCCCCCCCCTCGCCAGTAATCAGCTTCCTTAGACTGGCAGGATCCAGGAATAAGGGGCCCTCAAGCTGCAAAAGTTTATTTCAGCTCCGGAAGAGCCATGTTTCATCCTCCTCATCGATGGCCACTGCAGCACAGGCCATCGACGTTGCTCATCGCCGATGAATCCCCTGGTCTTCAGGCTCATCGACAAAATCTGCCAGTAGTCCGCTTCCTTAGACTGGCAGGGTGCAGGAACAGTGGACCCAGCAGCTGCAAAAGTTTATTTTGGCTCTGGAAGAGCCGCGCTCCATCCTCCTCGTCGACAGCCTCTACTGCAAAGGCCGTCAATGCTGCTCACCACCAACGAGCCCCCTGGCCTTCAGGCTTGTTGTTGAGCAATGGGACAGCTTCTGGGAGAGCAGCACTTTCTCGGAGCGATCGCGCTCCACAGCAGCATTACCTTATTTCGGCCCGGAAAGAGCCACACTTCATTCTCTCGTCGATGACCATTGGTACACAGACAGTCGACGCTACAGCCTACTGACTAGCCCCCTGGTCCACAGGTGGAAGCCAATCAGAGCGATCGTGCTCCTCTAAAGATCCAGCTCATTGTTGGCTGCTGCACCCAGCAAGTCCCACCATGGGCGATTGAGGGAGAGGGAAGGGCGATGCTCACAATGCGTCAATGAGCTCCTGCTAATTTTGGCTCGTCAACGACTTTTAAAGCACAATTGGTCCAAAAGGTCCTGGCTCCAGGTGGCAGTGCTAGCAGGACTCTAGCATTAGTCGCATGCCATAATCCTGTACAAAGGGGCTGCAAGGGTCTTTCGGGAGCATAGTACAAATCCTCACAGGGCAGAAAGTGCCACAGACGTAGATTTCCCTTTAGGTCAACTTCTCCTGCTTGCTATGCCTAAGTGATGCAGCAACAAGGTCAGAGGCGGTCTGGAGACATCCACCATGCTCTCACAGGAGTACCAATCCCAGGCAGTGGAGACAGATCAGCCCTTCTCCTCCTCCAAGGGGCAGCATTGTTTTGCCATCAGACTTAGCCCCTGACGTAATAGGCAAGCCTAACAGGGCCTTCACCCTCAACCCATCATGCCTTGATTTCCTACATAGATCATAGGATCCACAGGAAGCCCATCCCAATGCCTCCTCACCATCTTCGGACCGGAGGGATGTCCCTCCTCTCGGCACCTTAGGAGAGGAAGAGGTCACACACTAGGAGCAGATTCAAGGATGTCCACAGTGGAAAACATCCAACAGGACAGGCCCCCAAGTCTGTCAGAGGTCAGTTAGTCCTCCCAGAAGAAGGGGTGCTACTGGGTGACAATTCTGTCCTGGATGGCTCCCCATCCAGAAACTTAGCCTTGGATAACCTAGATTTCTTCATTATGCGGGTGATTGAGGAGTTTCACTTGGGGTCTCCCTTGTCAGTTCCTAAACCCCCAAAACCAGAGCTCAGACGTGCAGCAGCTGCCAAGCAGAAGAGAGAAGGAGATAGGGAAGAGAATATATATATATATATATATATATATATATATATATATATATATATATATATATCCCATCGGTGGCGCTTTTCTGTGGGACCCAGGGGATACTAGGTGGACGCATCTCTCAAAACCTGTAAACAAGCTTCCAGCTTAGTGTGTCTCACCTGGTTAAAACAACTGGGAAAAAAAAGGCGCAGTCCTCCAGCAACCTCCTCAAAGCAGCTACAGTCAACCTGTTCTCAGCATGAGCCACACTACGATGGGCCACTGACCTGGCATTCCAGCGTGCTGACGAGCCAGATGCAAACAAGCCCACCCCGCAGCAACTACAGCTCATGGGACTAATCTCTGCATTCTCAGCTGACATCTCGAAAGAGGTTGCCAGATCGCAGCAAGGGCCATGCTTTAACTCACCTCGCCTCAACATACCCAAGGCTGCAGGCATGGCAGGCGGACAGGTCCAAGGCACACTTGGTGAATGCCCCCTATGAGGGAGATTTCCTGTTCAGATTGGCTCTAAAGGAGGCAGTAAAAGAATCCAAGGAAATGATGAAAACTTAAGTACCACAATCCAGGAGCAGGTACAGACCCTGGTCATCGGGATCCAGACAGAATGTTGAGCCCATAACTACTCAGAGGACAAATTAAATCTGTCTTAGGCAAACGATCCTGGGTCATCTCTCGCATCCAGTGTGGATTCAGTGGAGGAAGCAGCAGCGTCTGCGATGCCAGAAAGGTCACAGTAAAGGCCCCGGACCCATCCTCGCGTAGGGGGAAAGATTTCCAGTTTTCTTGAGAAAAGGGTTTGCACCTCCACGATCAAAGGGGTGCCAAACATAGTGTGCAAGGATTACCCCCTACAGTTTAAAGCAGGGTCCTCCCACTTCATGTGGTACCCTCACCCTTATCTGCACGGAATATGTCAACTCTCCAAGCACTCACAGACCGCATACAGGTTTGAGCAAGCAGTGCGCGCCCAGCGTAGAAAGGTATTTAGACATTTACTGTCTATTCTTCATAGTCCCAAATCGCTCTGGAGTTTTCAGGCCCGTATGGGTCCTAAAATGTTTGATCAAATTCATCCACCACAGGACATTCTAGATGAGAACCCTTGCATCCATCTTCAGGGGAATTCCATCGGGGAAATAAGTTGCTCTCAGCAGATTTGCAGCTGCATTTTTGCATATCCTATCTGGGCGTCACTCTGGTCAATGGCCCACAGTGTGAGCAAACAACTCTGGCAGTGACTGAGGTCACCCAATGCCTTTCCCCTATAGGATTCCTGATCATCAAAAGAGCTCTCTTCCTCCATCTAAGAATCTGAATCATTGAGGAGCAATCTTCTGTACATCCCAAATTAAAGAGTTTCCCTATGGATTCTAAGTTCAAGGACCTCAGGGTTCTTTTCAGAAAAGACCAAGCAGCCCAGTGCCTTTCAGACCACACCCTCATGCAGCTTACGGGGATGACGGTCTCCCTGGCAGTCTCAGTTCCCTGGGCTCTGGTTCTCATGCATCCCAGGAAGCCGAACCTACTATAGCAAGGGTCCCAGTCAAAGGTCAGTCTGGGCCAGCAGATTCAAGCATACGGCCAGTCAAACCTACTCCATCAGGGGACCCGCCAAGGGTCAGTCTGAAACAACAGATTCAAGGCTGTTGCCAGGTGGAAGCATCCCTGCATTGGGGGACTCGTTGCTCCAACTTCATGAAGGGTCTCAAGTGGGGGCTTTCTCACCAGGGTGGAATTACTACCGATACCAGCCTTCAGGGCTGGGGAGCACATCTGGATCAGCTCTCAGCACAGGGCAAGTGGTCAAGGATAGAGACCCACTACAACATCAACATACTGGAGATACCTCCTGACATTTCAAAGATTCAAAGCACAGATCTCCAACCAGGATGTCCTCATCCTCAGTCAATCAAACCACAATGGCCTGCACCTATCACCAGGGAGGTACATGAGCTCTTGGATGGTACAAGAAAACCCTACTGCTCTTCCAGTGGGCAGAGCATCGCCTGGTGAGCATGGTGGCCTATACATACCAGGTCAGGAGAACATCATGCAAGGATTGGCTAAATCAGGATGTCCTAACAGAAGAATGGGATCTAAAGGTCAGCACCTTCCTCCTTCTAGCTGCATGGTGGGGCCTCCTGCAGGTAGTTCTTCACTGGTTGGTAAAGCCTAAAGTTCCCCAGTTTTGCTCTCTAATCAGGGTAGAACTGACCATAGTACAGGATGCCTTCTCCCTAGACTGGGGACCCTGCAATCTGATGCATGACTTTCCACCAATTCTGCTAATCTCAAGAATCCAATGCTACTAATCCCAAGACTCCTGCACAAGATCACCCTGGATTAGATGGTGCTATTCCTAATATGTTCTTGTTGGCCACGCCAGCCATGGTTCTCGTGGTGGGTCCAGATGTCCCTACATCTTCTTAGCTCCGGGTACTCTCCAGAGGGCGGACTCAGGGAAGCCTTTGGGTGCTTACCTTCCCATCAGTCGGTTCCTGAGAGTAGAGCGCTGAAGCGTCATATAATAAAGCCCATCATCTGACATCAGAAAATCAATCTGGTCCTCAGAACCCTCACCAAGACCCCACTGGAGCTCATTAAGGAAACGCCTGTCCTCCTCCTCACGATGAAGGTCGTCTTTTTGCAGCACTCACTTCAGCCTGCTGTATCAGCAGATAGGAGCTCTGTTTTCCAAAGAACCATACACTGTGTTCCTCCAGAACTCAGTGATTCTACGAACATATCCATCTTTTCTGCTGAAGGTGTTATCTCCCTTCCTCAGCAACCAGGAATTGAATCTCCCTGCCCTATGTCCTAGCCCTAACAGTGAGAAGAAGAGGGAGATTCTCCTTCTGGGCTAGAGGAGAACACTCGAGCTTTACATCAAGAGAGAGGAAGTCCTTATACAACTCTTCAAGTCTAGTCATTCTTACCTACAGGGCCAAATTTGGGCAAAAAAGCCTTAAAGTCTCTTGGACCAAATGAATCTGTTCTCTTCTCCATCACCTTCCAAAAGGTAGGGTTTTTTTCAGCTAGGCCCATTGAAGGCACCTTCAGCTCGAGCAGTGGCTACCTCCTGTGCGGAATTCAGAGAAGCCTTTCCAGCAGTCTTTCACAAAGTGGCCACTTGGGCATCCATCCATTCCTTGGCAAGTTCTATACATTGGATGTGTCTGCCTCCGCTGAGGCATCCTTTAGTTAACTGGTCCCTCCATCGGTAGGGGAACCCATAAATGTCTGCTAACATTCTTCCCACCGGAAGCAAAGAGATGCACTGCTTTAGTATATCCCACTAGTTATGAGCCGGAGACCAGCTTAGAAGAGAAATAGAAATTTAAATACCTGTAAATGTTCTTTCTCCGACTGCTGGTCTCGGCACTCCCTCACAGAACGTTGGACATTGGCCATCTGGCCTGAGTGTTTGAAGTCGGCTCTTCCAGGCCATTAGTGCAGATTACATTTCTTCTTTTTACTTCTCAGTGATGTATTACTTGAGGGACACATGCTTTGGAACAAACCGAGGGCTACAGGATGCAGAGGGGTGGATCTGGTTCACCTGCAGAGATCTTTTTCCTGCACGTCATGTGGTACCAGGAAGGACTTCCCACTAGTTATGAGCCCAGAGACTAGCAGTCAGAGAAAGAAAATTTACAGGTATTTACATTCTATTTTTCCATTGTCCTCAACATAACGAACAGGGGCTATAACGAACACAGAGTTCAGGCTCCCATTCTGTTTGCTACAGCGAGGAGCACTGTACTGTAGTTGCTCTCCTGTTTTCATTTAAGTGACTATCCCATATTCTGAAATTTTTTTAACAATTGCTTGTAAATTAAGAATCACATGTTTACTGGCTTTATAACTACACTGAATATTGTACAGCTTTCCTTAGTTGGTACTGCACTCTCTTTTCATAGTACCTGAGCATACATACTATGGCATCAGTAACAGGATTTCAAGCCATTCAGATGAATAGCATGTAATAGTGTAACTGATGCCAAGGAATGCTTTGAAAACATGCAGTAGTAATAGTAGTAAAATAAATGTGTCGATAGGAAAATGGTAATTGAGTGATACTCATTTTCAATGGCTGCCCAGAAAGCTTGAATAACAATATACTAAAATATATACTTGATTGTATATTGTGCCTTGTATATGAAAAGAATGATCAGTAGTTGCTGAGGAGAGAGGAATGTAGTGTAGATTTAATAGCACCACTAAGCTTGATCAATACTTTTCAAAAAATGATCACAGCATATTAGAAAACATGACACACGTGGAAAGGAAAACACGTGCATTTGGCAGTATAAAGCGATTTCTTATCACCTCTAAGACTGAATGTTGTAGGATTAACAACAGATGTATCTGGCCAAGCAGGTGATTACATAAACGACAAACAGTACAAACTGTTCTGAGACCGTGCATGCTCAGAGTTCATTATCTATATGGATGATTCTGTAATGGACCAGAACACTTATTCTGAGTGCTACCAAGACAAAAGGTGATGCATGGTGCACCTCCTGTCACATAAAGAAGACCGCAGACTAAACTGCAATCAGAACCTAGGAGAACAGACCCACTAAGCAGATCGACTATATCTAATAAATGGGTGTCTGACCCATTACATAACTACCATAAGCACACCAGCTATGTTCGAGCCACAACCAGACTGACTGTGCTCCTTGTACCATTCCAAATACTGCCTCAATTCCTTGCCATGTCAAAAAATAGTGCTACACTACCTATTATCTTTGTTGGAGTATGGAGGTAATATTCCCCTGCTTTGTATCCTCCCAAGTCGTGCCTGAAAATAGGCAACAGTCTGCCTAGTGCACCCTACCCGGTCAACAAAAACTAAATAAATAAATAAATGTTCTCTACTGCCTCCACTACAGTTGTACTTCAGTTTGATATCTTGCGGCCAGGCTTGTCCTTGGTTGTGACCCTCTCACGCAGAACTGTACACTCTGTCACAGGCTGCCATGATTGGGCCCTGTTTCATTGAGCAGGACCATTAGACAGGTTATCTGCTGCTCTTACAAAAAATGCCATGGGATTGTTTATTCCCACCTGCACCAACAAACAGACCAAAGAGATCCTCAACGGTGCAGCCCATTCTCCCACCCTTCCGGTGCTGCACTGCAGTGCCAGCACTGGGTATGAGCCCAAGAGTCAAGGGGATCAAGTAGAATCTGTGGTGATACTATAGGCAGAGAAAAATGGACAGACTAGGTGGGCCAAGCAGTCCTTATCTGCTGGCACATTCTGTGTTTCTATGTTAAATCCCTGGTGTGGGACTTGACCCTACAGACTTGTGACCCAGTCAAGTAAAGACCAGGCAGAGAGTTTATATTTTGGTATTAAATGTTGCTTACTAGCACTAAGCTGAAATTCAGCTGCCTGCACTGGGGTCCAGACACACAGTGGAAATCAGATACAACAGATACATTGTGCACATACATACAGTGGACAGTTAGGACCCTGAAGGGAAGCCAAGGGAACAACTGATCCTTAAGTGAAAAATATGAGTGCAAAAGAAGCCCTTACTGCTATTAATTGTAAATCTCCTGATGCTGTTGTACAATACAGATAATGGAAAACGAGTGTAGCAGGCCAGGCTGCAAAGGCAGAGTCAACATGACAAAAGCCCTTACCAAAATAAGTGTCACTATGATGTGTCACTGTCGTGACTGCACTGTCACTGCATCATTTATACACACAATCATCGCACTCATTCACTCACACTGTCAAACTCACTACACCTCTCTTCCTGACAGACTGCTGAGCACACTAGTTCAGTAAGTCCCACCCCTGAACCTGCCTGAAGTTGAAAAACAAACTCTGCTTGCAAAGTTCAAGCAGGCCACAGGCTTGAAATTGGCAAAGTATGGTCATTCATTTCAGGCAGATACTGAAGGAATTAAGCTGGAGTGGTGCTTGTTTTGGATGCTGCAGTGGCAGCAGAAGAACAGAACCCCAAACCCACACAAAATAGTGGACAAAACATGTAAAAGGCATAGAGCCTAGTAATGGTGTTACTATATCAAGTGCAAAATTATCACAATATGCTGAATATCAGACAGTTATATAATTTTAGATAAAGAGTGAAAATCAGATTAGAAGAATGTAGGGAATCAGGAATCTCTGTCACTCCTAGAGGGCATACACCATCAGTGCAATGGATGGAGACAAGAAAGTGAAAACAGTTTACTATGGTATACCGTGCTGCAAAATAATTGTTTTTTTTTTTTAATGATGAAGCATCATCAGTGGGAAATATCAGGATCTAGCACCATAATTCGTTATCCTGACATACCTAGTGTTCAGTTCAGTTCAATTTTATTGTATGACAAACAACATTGTTGTTACAAAACATTTACATCTTGACACAAACATTCCACAATAAATACAATTTTCAATAAAGTCTAAAAATTAAAAGAATATATACACACACACATATTATATATATATATATATATATGTAATCCCTGTTACCGGGTTACTAGAATCCCAGTAAGACCTAGTGGTAGGCAGGAAGGCAGCTTAAGAAACTCCAGTTAAATGGGTTTCACACTGTCTCACTCTGTTCTCAGTCTTAGCTGAGACTGAGGATGACATCACCAATGGAACTTTCGCGAGTTGCATAAGCCACATTGGAATCTGCAGCAGAGGGAGTTAGATAGAATGCTGGGAGTTTTCAAAGGGAAGAGTGCAGTTCAGTTTGCCTTCAAGTAAGAAGGAGTCAGTGTCCAGTTTGTCTTGAGCAAGTAAGGTGTGCTCAAGTGGTGGAGACCGCTGTTCGGGTCTCAGTGCCCCCCTCCCTCTGGGGGGATGTAAAGATCCCCATGCAGATTCCTGGGGCAATCCCCTTAATTCTGCCAAGAGGAAGAAAAGCTGCCAGCTCAGTTCAGCCTTTATTTTGAAAGTTGGAAGATTTGTGATTCGCCTGTGGGGCACCTGCAACTAAAGGGCGAGTGTTTGCTCTAACATGAGAGGGCTAAAATGTGTTTCTTCAACCTGGGACATGTGAGGAAATCTAGGAATTGAGCTACAATTAGGGAAGCCTATAGGACTAGGCCAAACAAGTGGAGTAGTGTCAAATGCTAAAATGTTGGGTAATTCAAGTAATATGTTGAAGAGGTGCGACAGTTCATCTACCATTTAATCTACATTCAGAAGTTTCAGTTTTCCAGAGAAATGGCCGGGTATGGGCTGTGGGAGCTGGAGGTGGGCAAACCCCCCATCTTTAGTAACCAGGTCCACTGCTACGGATTTCTGCTGTGGTAGCTACTTTGCCTCATGCGCTTGGTCAGTGATGAGGGAAGTACCCAGACGTGGGGTTGCAAAAAGGGAAAATCTCTCTAGGAGTCGCAGACTCTAAGTGGTGTGGGGAGCCACAACAAGTGTAAAGAAAAGTTCTCTTTGTGAGATGGGGAGTCATAACAAGTAAGGAAGAAATCTCTCTAGGAGTCGCAGACTAAGTGGTGTGGGGAGCCACGACAGGATAATTGGTTCATTCTTCCAATGGACCGTGAATCAAGTGGCCGGCGGGGGAGCCGGGCCAGTCCGGCTGTGTACCCAAAGTGCGTGCAAGTCCGGGCTGTGTGCCTGGTGGGTCCAGAGCCTGAAAACAGTATAATTGGTTCATTCTTCCAGTGGACCGCGTTGTAGTCTCTAATCTGCATTACCAGGAAATGTAGCCCCATGGGAGTCCGTCTATGCTTTGTTGTGTTCAGCTAGCATGTGAATAAAAGCCACACTGAAGAATCCCATTCCTGGTTCTGGACATTACAGTTATTGCTTCCTGTGTTCTGATTTACTTGGGTGCCCCTGTGCAGAGTAGCCAAACCTAGGTCCCCCTGTGCCGAGTAACCTCATCCTCCCCGAACCCAGGTCCCCACCAGGTACTGCTGTCAGCTTCAACAGCATGCCACCTGTCGTTTTGGTAAAAGGCAGGGGTGAGGGTTACATACATATATATATATATATATATATAATATATATATATATATATATATATATATATATATATATATATATATATATACTATACACACACCTCTGTCTCTTGTACAGTACTTCAATTAATTCACCAGGTCAACACACTTCCATATATATAAATATTACATTGCTAGTTTCCGTGACTGCACTTTATCAAGAACACCTTCCCATTACATTGGTTATATCTCAGCCAACAGACTTTCCAATAGGAGATATATGTACTTTTTTTCTGTTCAATGATTTCACAAAATTTTGCTAACTTAAGGAGAGTTTCTTCCTCGGTGATTTCAGCAAACAATTTACCTGCTAACTAGGTTCCATGTCTAGGGTAGTCAGAATATTTCCCAGGTATAAAGAATGCGTTCATACTTATACTAAGGACATGGAACCAACAAGTGGACAATACTATCCTTCCCCAACGCAACCACAATTTGATTCCTTCTGCTTGGCATTTATTCCCTCAGTCTTTGTGAAACGTTATATTTTTCTGTTATCTGGGTCTTTCAAAATATACAGATATGGTTCCATTCCAGATTTTCTTTTTCTTATTAATAGCCAGCCAATTACTTATTTTGACGGCAGATAAGGACACAAGACCCTTCCAGTCTGCCCATTTTTCTACCTTATGCTGGGATTTTCACATCTTAGCTTCAAGTCTCCTCCCTTTCTCCCTAATTATTTGTTACAAATCATATACAGTATTTAATTTTATCGTAATTTATTTCCAAAGCAGCTTTCAGGCATCCTTGATAAAATCTTTGAATTCTTCTTCTTATTCCAATATAACTAATAGATATTAGAACCACATTGTCTGCATATGCCAGAAAGGGGCAATACCTTCCACCTAATTTTGACATATGCAACTCGGGGTCATACAACCCTTCCAAAATCCTGTTTAAATAAAGGACACAACCCTGTCTCAGGCCTAGATTAGTAACACATTTCTCTGTGTTCTCCTTCTTTATTGAACCTTACACTCATTCTATTCTCTGTATATAGTGTAATCAAGATATTAATTAAGGGCTGATCCAAACCATATCCTTCTAATACTTGCCACAATTTGTCTCTTCTTACTCTATCAAATGCAGTTCTCAAATCAACTAAAACACAGTATAATATCTGTTTTTTTATATTAATGCATTTATGTATTAAATGAGATAAAACAAAATATTTGGTCCACTGTGGAATGTTCTGGCATAAACCCAGCCTGGGCTTCATCTATTATACTTGATTCCTGCATCCAATCCATCATTCTTTTCTGAATAATTTTGTAAATCATTTTTGTGAAGTGTCCAGAAAACTAACTGGGCTGTAGTCATTAGGATTTGCTTTTTCCCCTTTTTAAAAATTGGGATAATTATGTTTTCCCTCCAAGTTGGCACTATTTTCCCATGCTTTGCTATGTAGTCATACAACTTCTTCAGCAAGGGTATCCATAAATTTATATCACTCAAAATTATATCTACGGGGATGCCGCCCGGGCCTGAAGCCTAATGTACAAGTCTTAGGGCTTCTATGATTTCTTCCTCTTTAATCTTTCATCTAATGAATCCATTCACTAATTTTATTTTCCTGGTCCTAATTTCTGGATCATAAAACAGGCCCTGTAATAATCCTTTCATATATGAGGTTCTATAATTCTCAGTATCCTCAGGAGCAGATACCAGCCCTTGGCTACCATTCTCCAGTACTTTTATTATCTTTATTCCTTACCACTGCCTCAATTCTCTCCATAAGGAGTTTCTATAGATCTCCTTTTCTAGCCAATAATCTTTTATACTCCTTTCTTAATTTGATTAACTGACTTTTGTTGGCTTTCTTCGGGTTTGTATCTAGTGGTGAGCGTATCTGTCCACTTCCCACTAGTGGGGACCAGTTTGCTTCTCAAGCCCAGAATTCCCATTCTGGCTGACAGTGGAGTCTGTGCTGGATGCCTAGATGCACAATGCCTCCACAGAGAGTGTTTGGAGTCTACCACTGCATTACAGGCTACTGCTAGCCCAGAGTAAGTATGCAATGGTGGGCAGAGCCTCGAACAAAGCTCCTGCTGCTCTGGTGGACTACATGCACAATCATGGCATAGAATAAAACACTAACTGAGAATGGCAAAAGCTAATGCAGGTTTATATATTAAAAAAGACAGTTTAAAATGTGTCAGTCTTTGAAACACTGCCAAGCAAGGACAAACAGAATGATGTTGTTGCCACTGAGTCAGTGATTTTATTTGTAATGGATTTACTTTAACACAGACATTTTCCTTCCTTCTGAAGAGGTGATTGGCATATGCAGCTAGGGAAACATAAGCATGGCCTCTAAAGCTCTGTTAAACCAGTAAAATGAAGGGCTGTTCCCAGGTGAGAGCGCCCAGCCAGGGATTCACAGTTTTTCTGAGAAGCTAAAAGAGGGTCTACATTTCTGTGCATATCTGGGAGGAGTGTTAGTGATACTACCAAAGGGCTGATATACTCTATGGAGTAAGATATATGAAAAAACAGACTTAGTAGGAATAAAGCAGTAGAAGGGAGTGAGCAACAAACTCAACACCAAGTCCATCCCCCATCATCACAGAAATCCAGCCTCTTTGATGTTACTAATTATACAGTAACCACACACACACACACACACACACACACATATCATCTCTTAACTTATTTACTGCTCTTTTTATATTTTAGTTTTATTCTGATTCAGATTGGGCCTGTGGTCACATTGCCAAATGTAAGCTGCTAAGGTACATGTAAGGAAAATTTACAAAGGTGTCCTGAACAAGGTATTCAGCGGAGAAAATATCCATAGGATTGTCAAAAAAGAATTTTAGACATGCACAGCTTCAATTAAAAGTTCGCCATCTAAAAATGAAATATATTTTAAGGTTTTTATAGCACAAAGTATACATAAAATATAAATTATAAATGTTTCAGACCCATGGTCTCGCGCCAAACCTTATACAGAAAATGTTTCCCAAAAATAAGTGCCCAGTATATAGTCTCAAACAGACACCCTGCTGCACCACCACTCTTTGGGGCTATGCACAAATGTGACTCCTAGCTGCAGGAGGAAGAAGCCCCCTGGGATTAGGTTGCAATGCAAATTAGTCAGCCAGATCTTAGCAGGTGGAAACTGGGTTTGTACCTGCAAACATGCTGGTATGTGACGGCCACTGCATGGCAGTGTGGCACAGCACTGGTCGCATGGTGCTATGCCATGCTACAAGTCTGAGATTACCTGCACTGTTACCGGAGGGTCCACCTCCTACTCCTCCTTTATCTCAAGGCCCGCTTGTGGGCAACTGAGAAATCATTTCATTCTGTGGTTGGCCATCGCTCCCTGGTAGTCCAGTGCCACTCCCCCCCACCAACCACCATATCCAATCTGTATTCGTTACCTGACATCCGAGGACATGAAACTGATGGCAGACCCGGCCTGGTGGCGCTGAGGGTTGAGGCACTGGACTACACCGCACCACCGGGCAACCCGGTTTGGGCACGGACTCGGTCATCGGGGTCGGTAGGGGAAGGGAGGATTGAGCATCCCAACGGATGCTCTCCTCCTTCAGGGTGGGTTACCAGGGTGCTGATATGCACCTGAAGTCCCTGAGGGCGGTGGGAGCACCGGCTCTCACGAGGCACTAGCGGCTCAGAAGGGCTGGAGTCGGAGGAGAGGATGTTAGGCACTTGGCAGGCGTGCGTCATCACGCACTTGCCCGAGCCGACGTCCTCAGGGGAAGTGGGGGAACGGAAAGCACAGAAAAACGGAAAACCAACCTCGACGGGCCTAGATGATGGCCACTCCAGCTGCCCAGTCCAGGAACCACGGGCAGACCCCGCTATGCCATTGTGCTCCACGGAAGATGGGAGGGAAGGTAGGAGTCACCCATGGGCACTCTAGGGGCAGACTCAGTGTCGGGGTGGGTAGCATGAGCGAGCCCGAAAGAGTGGAACGACGGGGCAATAGGAGGGGATAAAAAGAAAGTAAAAAAAAAAAAAAGAAACTGATGGCAGATAAGGATAGCTAGGTCCACTCAGTCTGCACATTTTCCCTATCTGCTGCAAAAACCACAGACCCTACTTGATCTTCAGCTTTTTTCTCTTTCCAGTTGCTAGGGTTCCCCTATGCCTATCCCATGCATTTTTGAATTCCTCTACTGCAGGGGTTCTCAAATGGTGAGGCCAGCCTCCCTGGGGAGGCCCCAACCTGTTTCAGGGGAGGCTCAAGCAAGTCTGAAAAAGTACTGTATTTAAATTTTGAGTTTTATATATTTTGTGTGAAGAGATAAAGCAAACTGAAAGAGGATAGTAGTAGGTGAATTTTATGTATTTATTTACTAATAGGTGACAAGGGAAAGTGAATGAGCCAAGGCTTATTTCAGGTGTATCTGGGGAAGGGTAGGGAGTGAATACATTTCAAAAGGTAACTGCAAAACAGTCAAGAAATACACAATGAACAATAGTGCAAACAAATATGAACAATGAACTAATAATGTGTGATGGTAATTGATCAATTTGTAGACTGATGGCAGAACAGCCCAAATACAAGGGTTGAGCATAGAAATGCTAGGAGCAACAGCAGGAAGAAGCAAAGTAATCTCTGAGAAATTGCTTAGGAGCAGGGAAGGAGGGGGAGAGGCAAAGAATGCAGGAAGGTTATCTCATATAGAGAGGAGATAGAGAAAGTAGTCTGACCCATGAAGGTACTACAACGAGGGGTAACAATGGTTCAAGATTGAAAATAGCAAAGCAAGTAGGCTGGCCTATTGAAGGGGAATTACAATAAGCTGAATAATAATATTTATTGTATTTATTTGTTATTCAGATAATACCTTTGAGCACATGAGCTCTTTTTCAAAGGTTCCATGTCAGTATAAGACAAAGAACTGAATGTGAGCCAAGTATTCAAAGGGGTTTCAATTTATTCATGGTGTACTGCGCAAAGTACAATATGTTATTTTACTTTGGGGAGGCCCAAGATTATTTAAGTTTTTAGGAGAGGCTCAAAATCTTTTCCATGGATTTGGGGAGGCTCACTTTGTCACAGTCTGAGAACTATTGCTCTACTGAGTTAGCCCCCACCACCTTTGCTGGAAGGCTTTTCCATGCATCCACTACCCTTTCTGTGAAGACATACTTCCTCATGTTACCCCTTAGTCTACAGTCTTCCAGCCTCATGTCATGTCCCCTTGTTCTAGAAGATCTCTTTTTCTGAAAGATGCCACCCTCCTGTACCTTATTTAAGCCCTTGAGATATCTGAAGTCCTCTATCATATCTTCTCTCTCTCTCTCTCTCTCCCTCTCCTCTTCTCTCCTCCAGGGTATGCATTTTGAGGTCCTCCAGTCTCTCCTCATGTGACTTTTGGTGCAGACCCTGCATCATTTTTGTTGCCCTTCTCTGAACTGCCTCTACCCTGTCTATGTTCTTGTGGAGATGCAGCCTACAGGACTGAACACAGTACTCCAGATGGGTTCTCACCAATGATTTGTACAGTGGCATCACCACCTCCATTCTTCTGCTGGTGATACCTCTCCTTATGTACCCCAGTACCCCACTGGCTCTCCCCCACAGCTATGGCACATTGTTTGGCCACCTTTAGGTCATCTGATATGATTACCCCGAGATCCCTTTCCTGTTTGGTGGCTGTCAGTATCTCCCCCTCCCTTCCCCATCATGTAAGCCTCTCCTGAGTTCTTGTGCCCCAAATACACGATTTTGCACTTCTTCGCATGGAATCTTAGCTGCCACACTCTTGACCATTTCTCTAATTTACCTAGGTCCTGCCTCATTTTTTCCACCCCTCCCGGAGTATCTACCCTGTTGCAGATCTTAGTGTCATCTGCAAAGAGGCATACCTTTCCTTCCAGCTCCTTCACAATGCCACTTATGAAGACAATAACCTGCTGGTCACCCTCCTTTCCTCAGATTGAGCTCCATTTACCACTACCCTCTGTGTTCTATCCCTCAACCAAATTCTAACCCCGTTTGCCACCTTGGGACCCATTCTCAGGCTGCCTAGCTTGTTTACAAGTCTCTTATGTGGAATGGTGGCAAAGACCTTGCTGATGTCCAGGCGAGCCATATCTACCACTCCCCTGATCCACGTCCCTGGTCACCCAAAGAAATCTATCAGATTTGTTTGACATGACCTTCCCACTGTCAATCCATTCTGCCTCAGATCCTATGCTCTGCCGGATTCAAGATGTTCCACAATCCTTTCTTTTAGCAGTGATTCCATTATTTTCCCCACCACCGAGGTCAGGCTGACTGGTCTATAGTTACCAGCCTCCTCCCTGCTCCCACTTTTGTGTAGAGGGACTACATCTGCTCTCCTCCAGTCCTCTGGAACCACTCCCATTTCCAGCTCCTCTGCTGTTGATCGTACAGTCAGGAGTTTAGGACACCCCTACAGCCCACCTGTACTGGTTTTGTAGGCTGGGAGTGTTGCAACATTTTTAAGCCGACCTTGAAAGGGGTGCCATGTTAGGGCCCCTTGAACAACAACCCCATCCCCTTCCTTGCACAGCTGTAATGTGTTTTGCAACTGCATAGGAAAGGGCTGCAACCCTGTACCGCATGGAACAAGAAGGTGGCAAAGTCAGTACTGTCACTGTGTGATAGTGCTGTGACCACTTAGTTACAGTCCCTTAGCAACAGTGCAACAGGTACCAGTTTTCAGAATGGTTCACTGAACAGGCATGCTGTCTACAGTAGATCAGAAGGGTAAGTAAAGTCTAGATACTAGTACTTGCGAAACATAAAAACCCTATATAAGATCACCAAGCAGGTGTCACTTATAATATAGCTAAGGCATTTCCAGATTTAGCATTCACAGGACTGGACCACATCCCCTTAATGCCTAGAGCTCAAGTGCTGTACTTTGTTTTTATTTCCTGTCTTTCAAGGCATCCAGGAGACAGCTGTTGCTGGTGCCCAGAAAAGCATTTTTGTCTGTGTGTGTTTAGTTGTTTCAATACTCCAGAATGCTGAAAATATGTGCCAGTCCTGCTATACTGTATGACACAGCCATTTCTTGGCATGTGACATCACGTTCTATACTTAATTCAGGTATAGCTGGACACTATAATGCAAAGGTAAAAAAAAAAAAGTTACATTTTCATAGCCTCTGAATCCTAGGGCAGGAAGCAGGTCAAGTGACCTGGGCTGCCAACTGAGCTGAATATAGGAGCCTGCTCTTCCTGCACCTTCATCCAGTTGTCCTGTCTGGACTAGTTGTTTGTCGCCAGAGGTCACTGCCGCCAGTCTGGGGTGTGGGTGCATGTGAGGTTGTGCCTCCCTCCCCTAGAGTCACCATGAGGGATTTGGGACTCTTCTGCTCCTCAGCTGAAGTTTTTGTGTGCTTTCTTGTTAAGTGGCAAGTTCCTAGCTACAGTTTTAGAAATGTATAAAACAGGCTGCTTTTTGTCATCTACATGTCAATTCGCTTCTGTCAATATGCTCCGTGACAACTCACGCTATACTATTAGTTCCAGAGTCAATCAGCTCCCAGTACAAATCATTCCCGGACAACTCGCCCCAACCCCCATATAAATTTTTTAAAATAAGCTCCAGGAGGCGCAATTTGGGAATGAATTGAGCAGTGAGCCAGCTGACACTGGAGCTAGTAGCCTAGTAAGTAGTTGTCATGGAGCATATTGACCGGGGACCTAATCTGACTTGTCGCCTTTTGTCAGACCTGTGTGTGCTACGCTTACAGCTTAAAGAAGTATTTTTTCCTATAGAGCTTTCTTCTACCCTCAGTGATGTCTGGCCTCACCCCACCACCCAACCCAATCATTGACCTTCTCACAGCCTTACAGGTTATCCACCACAGTTATCCAGGACCCCTATGTGGTGGGTTGCCACTGGCCAGCTGTGTCAGTCATGCAAGAGCCTGCTTGGCGGAGGTGCTGTTTCCCTCCTAAGCCCTGGTTTTCTCCCCATGGTGTGGTAGTCAAGGATGAGCAGCTACAGCCAGCCGGGAAGGGGTGGGGTGGGTTAGGAGAAGTGGACAAGAGTGGGCAGGGCAGTGGCACCAGTAAAGTATTGGTCTGGAAAGATTATGTTGTAGTATGGAAGTAACTTGCACACTATGTGACCCCAAGCACAGCACGTCACTTAACTGCCCTGTGATCCCAGGACAGACCTAAAATTAGCCTCAGCTCAGTGTGTTTTTCCCGGCCACTACTAGTAGTTCGAATTGTAGTTTTTTCCCTAATGTCAGTCAGTGCTGTACTGGTGCTTCAGACTGCAGGCTTTGATAGGGTAAAGTATAATTTTATGCAGTGAATAGACACTGAATGTAACTCTGCAGTACGCTCACCCTCATCTGCTGCTTGCTGTGCTATACCTACTGCAGCTTTGCTGGGGCTGCCAGACCAAATACATTTTATGGTACGTCCTCTGTCTGCCATAGCTATATTCCTCACAAGAAGATGTCTGATACTAAATGTAATTATATTATTCTGAAATATAGCAGTCACACACTGCAGCAATGCCAGTGAGCTGACAAGTTGCCCTCACTAATAGTCAAGCCTGACCGAGCAAGCAATAACACCCACAAGGTGTGGATTACGTGCCGATAAGAGCACACCCAGGTGTTATAAGACTAAAGTGCTTGCGCCATGCCTTATGCACCTGGGCGTGTTTCATCAGCATGTAACCCACACTGGAGTGTGTTACTGCGTTATAAAATAGCCCCCAAGAAAAAAAAAAAAGGAGGATAGAAAATGTCCAACAATTTTTAAAAAGGAGCTTTTTAATACTGCCGATAGGAAAAATAGTTTCTCTACCACTGCAATGTGGTGTATTTAAGACTGGCATCCTCTCTTCCCTCCAAAACATATAGTGCTGAGGATCGAGCTCCCCCAACCCCGCACAGAATATTTTAATGTTTATGCCATTTTTCTTTTGTTTGTTTGTTTGTCATTTTCCTGTGTCTGTTATTCTTTTATACAGACCAAGCCTGTTTGCAAGCGTGTGCCTTTGTGGCCGCCGTAGTTCAGAGATGCTTTTTGCTTCCTGGTGTCTCTCGGACCGACCGTATCCCGGGACCACATCTTTCAAAACTCAAAGCTGCAGCACGGTTAATGAGAAGTTGCTGGTGAGGAGAGCAGCAGGGTTTAGACTATCGAGCAGGGAGGGAGGCTTTAGGAACAGAGCTTCAACCGGACGCTGATGTAACTGCCAGCACAGTACTGTGGACTGGGCACACAGAGCGCCTACTGTATTCGCGTTGTAAGTACCTGCAGTTGATTCATAGTGTGTTTGCTTTTTCATTTTGCTGAGTTTTGATAATGGTGTAGGAGCAGGTCTGGGAGGTGTTTTCTTTCAACGGCTATGTCACACTCGCTCGGTAACAGACCACTGGGTCTAGACAGTAGCTGGTGGCAGTTGAATGTGCGGTTTAACAACAGTGAGCAGCAGAGAGTTCAATAAAAAAAATCATATAGGCAATAGTAGAGAGATTTTGTCAGTATGTGTGAAGAGCTGTTTCCCACTGTTGCGCTGTGAGCTGTGCCAGTCAGTGTTTTTCTTTACAGTTGGCACAGCTTACTGATTTCTTGTTGTTATGGGGCTCGAAAGTGGAGGATAGTGCTGGTTGGCTAGAATATCTTTTGATAAGGACATGGCTCAGAAGATGTACTAGCCAATCGGATTACTGGATTTCTGAAGCCCATTTTATAAAACAATTTTTTTTTTTATTTTATTTCTTCTTTGGCACGAAGCCAAAAACTTAGAAAAAGTCTGTCTTGAGTGCACACTGCACACACATAGAACCAAGCAGCAGCTATCTGCCCAGAAGCAGTGGGAGTCGGCCGACTAGTCCTGCCCTACCAGCTATCGGCTATATACTGTATGGCAGTGCACTGGCAGATGCACAAGTGGCCATGGAGGGACCTGAACCCAGGCTCCTCACAGGAAGATGTCTGATATTAAATGATATTATTATTAAATATAGTCACTCACTGTGGCAATGCCAAGGAGCTGACAATTCACATTCACTAATAGCCAAACATGACTAAAACCATTTCTGTTTTTTAGATGTCTTCTTTGGCACAAAGCCACAAACAAGCTAAGTGCATATATGTGTGCACAGTACATACTACTGCTCACAACCAATGAACAAAATGGCAGCTGGCCTCAAGCAGTGGTGGTGGAAGTAGGCCGACTCAGGACTCCACAAAAAAACAACTTAATCAGCACAGTTGTGCACGTCACTGCAGTTGGGTTAGACTACTATGAATAGAAATCCTTAGTTTGCTTTGTTCTTCAGACAAGTCCAGCTAAGTTACAAAAAAAATAGTTGAGTTTCAAATTGAGGTTGAGGGATTTGAGGTCCAGATACCAAACCCTTCCCTGGGCACAAGTCAACAGATTGTGATTCCTGGGGAGGCACAGGGGAAGATGGACTGTCAGAGACAGAAGGAGTGGGTACCAGGGTCCGTCCGAACCACCACTATCTGGTAAAAGGTCGGTTCGTCCGGTCCCAGTGGTTCAGGATTATGATATTGAGGAATTTTATGAACCAGAGGAGGGGGAGGAGGATTATGAACAGTATGAATGTGGCTGGGAAGGTCTGGGTGTGCCCATTGAACCGGACATCTCCCCAGACAGACCTTTAGAATCTCCCCCTATGCTGTCTGAGTCCCAATCTCATTTTATGTTTTATAAAAAAGTTGCTGAAACCCTCCAGCTTCCTTTAGAAGAGGCTGTGGATGAGCAAGAGGAGCCTGATTTTGTAGAAATGATGGATATTCCAGAGTCTAGAGATTGTCTATTCCTTTACATAAGTCTTTTAGAAACAAACAATTAAAATTTTAAAAGCTCCTAATTCTGTGCCTCCTGTAGATAAAAAGATGGACAGAAGGTATACATTGTCAGGCCCTGATACAGAATTCCTTTCTCAGCAATGCAGTCATGTTGGGGTAGTTCAGGCTGCTGCCTGTGATAAAGCTAATATTCCTTGGCTACATCCTCCTGACAAGGATTCCAGGAAGATTGATGCCATGGCAAAAACAGTATATGGCAGCCTCTCTGGGACTCAGGCAAGCAAATTATATGGCTTATGTAGCTAGGTATCAGAAATCTAGATGGGATACTGTTATGCAATTGGCCAACAGGCCCATGGCCAGCTGGCTAGTGAACTAGAACAGGTGGCTGCTGATGGCATTGAAGCCTCTAAGGTTCAGTTTCATGCTGCTGTGGATGTTAATGATGTTTCCTCTAGGGTCATGGCCACATCTGTAGCTTTTACGTAGGTTGGCCTGGCTCAGGTGTACTAGTTTGTCACAGGATACCCAGACTAAGGCTATGGATTTTCCTGTGGTGGGAAATTCTCTGTTTGGAGAGCAGACAGAGAACTACATGAAGAAGATGGATGAATGTGGGACTACTTACAAGAGTGCCCAGGCTAAGGAGGCGGCAAGCCACTCCTCAAGGCATGCCCCCAGGGGTGAGGTAGGCCTTTTCACAGGCCTTTCTACCAGACTCAGGCCTCCTCTGCCTATGCTCAGAGGGCTTCTTCAGAAGCAGGGACAGACATGGGGTGAGCAGACCTGCTCCCACCCCAGCCTAAAGCTCCTGCAGAAACAGGCACCCTGATGGGGTGCCCAGGGCAATTCTCCTGTACCAGTGGGAGCAGGCTGGCTTACTTCAGTCAGAATTGGGCTTCTTTAACCTCAGACAAGTGGGTTCTGGAAGTAGTAAGCCAGGGTCTGGTTCTCAGCTTCAAAAAGTTTCCCAAGTTGAGAAGCAGACTTTTACTACAAGTGCTTGAGAGACCCTCGCTCTGAAACAGAGGTCTCATCCTGTTAGCTCTCAGAGCAGTAGAAAGGTTCCTCCCTGCATCAGGGCAGAGGTCTGTATTCCAGATACTTCCTTACCCCAAAAAAGACAGGAGAGTGGCGGCCCATTTTAGATCTCAGATATCTGAACAAGCATCTTTTGAAACCAAAGTTCAAAATGGTAACTCTGGCAATGATTTTACCTTCCCTAAGGCCAGGGGACTGGCTAGCCTCCCTGGACCTCAAGGATGCCTATTTCCATGTCCTAATCAGAAGATCCCATCGAAAGTACCTCAGATTCGAACTGCCCTCAGGTCATTACTAGTTCAGAGCAATGCCCTTGACTTCCTCTGCTCCAAGGATATTCACAAAGTGTCTAGCAGTGGCAGTGGCCCACTTAAGGAGGCAGAGGATTGCTGTTTTCCCTATCTAGACGACTGGCTCATTGTAGGCCAGTCCCAGAACAGGTAAAATCTCACCTGCAGGTCACCCAGCAGCTTCTCACCTCCCTGGGTTTCTGCTAAACCTACAAAGTCGGTTCTGGAACCAGTCCAGGTACTCACCTTTATAGGGGCAGAATTGGACACAAAGCTAGCCAGAGCCTTTTTCCCCAGAAAGGGTAAGGAATTTAGTGGCTCTGGCCTCTTCCTTCACTCTGCAGGTCTCTCGACCAGCAAGACACTTTCTGCAGCTCCTGGGGCACATGGCTGCATCCATAGCTGTTGTGCAGGGAGCCAGATTTCAGATGAGAGACATTCAGTTTCACTTGAGAACCTTTTGGTCTCAGAGAAGAGACCCCCTTTCCAAGTTGGTCCCAGTGACTCGAACCTTGATCCTAGCTCTCCAGTGGTGGCAGGATCAGAGCAATTAGAGCAGGGTCCTCTTCATTTCCCCTTCTCACGACTTGACTCTCACTACAGATGCTTCCCTTCTGGGTTGGGAGCCCACATGGGCGACCTTTCCACTCAGGAGTTTGGTCCCCCAGGAATCTCTGCCCACATCAATTTGCTGGAACTCAGAGCTGTCTTTTTAGCTCTTCAAGCTTTTCTGCATCTGTCCACGACAAGGTGATACAAGTCAGAACAGACAACACCACAACAATGTGGTACATCAACAAGAGGGGCACTCGGTCTTGACCTTGTGCACCGAGGCAATGAAGTTGTGGTCTCTGGCCTATTCCCTGAACACTTCCCTCATAGCAGTTCATCTTCCAGGAAGGACAATGTCCTAGCGGATGCCCTCAGACAGGATTTCCCAGGGCCATCACGATGGTCCCTGGATCCTCAAGTGCTGGGATAGTTTTTGCCAGGTGGGGCATCCCTCAGATAGATCTTTTGCAGCCCCAGACAATCACAAACTTCCTCTGTTCTGTTGCAGGCCTCCAGTGCTGGGCTCAGTTCCCTGGATGCCCTTCTTCTGGATTGGGAGGGAAGTTCCTCTATGCTTTCCCCATTCCTCTCCTATTCAAAGTACTAGTCAAATCAGATCTCAGCCTTGCAGGTGATTCTGATTGCCCGGATTGGGCCAGGCAGCCCTGGTACCCACTCCTCCTGTCTCTGACAGTCCATCTTCCCCTGTGCCTCCCCAGGAATCACAATCTGTTGACTTGTGCCCAGGGAAGGGTTTGGTATCCGGACCTCAAATCCCTCAACCTCAAGGCCTGGCTCTTGAGGAGTAAGAGTTGCTGATTTACACCTCTCTCAGGGTGTTCTTGAGATCCTAAAGGCTTCCAGAAGCCTTCCACTAGGGCTACTTATAGTTCTAAATGGAAAAGGTTTTCCATTTGGTGTGCTAGGAAAATATTTCCCAGAATCTGCTGAATTGCCCATTTGTTAGATTACATGGTACATCTCAATTCCTTGGGTCTCAGACCAGCTACCCTGAGAGTTCATTTGGCAGCTGTGTCTGCTTTTGTGTCAGCAGGAAAGTCATCCCTCTTTCCTCTCATCCTGTGTTTTCCAAGTTTTTAAGGGATTACTCCATACTAATCCTCCTTTAGGAACACGGCCCTGCTTGGGACCTTAATGTTTGCATGGCCCAGTTAATGCAACCCCTTTTGAACCTCTGTCTTCTGCAGAGCTTAAGTACCTAACTTAGAAAACTGTTTTCTAGTGGCTATCACTTCTGCCAGGCCATAAGTGGTGCAAGCCTTGTCAGTGGAGACTGACTATTTCTTTCCACAGGGATAAGGTAGTCCTTAGGACTAATAGGAAGTTTTGCCTAAGGTGGTTTCAGATTTCCATCTTAATCAATCTATCTCCCTTCCAGTATTTTCACTGATCCTCCTCTTGGTGAGAGGAGGTTGCACAACCTGGATGTTAAGAGAGCTCTTTGTTATATATAAGCGTACCAAAGGTCACAGGTTGAATCCTCCAACTTTCCTTACTATGGTGAAGTTGGGAAAAGCAAACCTGCCACTAAGAGATCAATAGCCAGGTGGATTGTCTCTTGTATCCAATTTTGTTATCAGAAAGTGGGCAGAGCCCCCAGTTTGAGGCTTCATTCTACCAGGGGTACAGCTCGTCTCTGGCTGCTGCCAGAGATATCCCTTTATTAGAGATTTGCTAGGCTGCTACTTGGAAAAGCGGTACACACTTTTACAAGCATTACTCCCTGGATGTCCAGGCCAGGAGAGATGCTCGGTTTGGCACAGCTGTTCTTCAGAGCCTATTCCTAAGTAGGTTCTGCCCCTCCTCCATGGAGGTACTGCTGTGTATTCTGCTAATGTCTATAATATAGCAAGACTTCATGTTGTTTGAAGAAAAATTACTCACCTTAGTAATGTTGTTTCTTCTAATGAGTCTTACTATATTTACCCCCTGCCTCCTCAGAACCTCTACTTGGTGGGTGCGGGCAACAGTGTGGCACTACTTATGTCCTGTTAGCATTTGTCCCCTTTGGGACTTTGGGGGTAATGTGTATGCGGCGTGTGTGTGTTTTATTATACTTATGTTCCATTTTCATATTATTAGAATGGTGTTAGTATTTCTGGTCCCCTGACTTGAGTCTTGGGTGTTGGGACCATCAATGGTTGTTATTATTTAGGTAGCCATTTGGCTAGTGTAGGTTGCAGCTTCCACACAGACCTTAGTGAGTTTGGCTCGTAAAGATCTGACAGTTCAAGTTTGAAATGACACAGATAGAGCTGCTCTCGTGCCAAAATTCTATTTTGGAATGGTTTTAACCATTTCACTCCGGGGCAGTTCTAGAGCTGGATCAAACTCTTGAGGTTCGAAAGGGGGTTGCATTAACTGCGCCATGCAAACATTAAGGTCCCAAGCAGGGGCCGGTTCCTGAAAGGGAGGATTAGTATGGAGTAATCCCTTAAACAAACATCACAGTGTTGAAACCCAGTGGGCCCGGTTTTTCTTTTGGGTTTCTCAGACATAATGCCAGCCTAACCAAAAACTTGCCCTTTTAACGGCAGTGCCAGGCAAGACACCCTTATCGGTTCCTAACCGTGTCACGGGTATTGGAAAAAAACGTAATAAATCCGTTTTTTTTAGAACCGATAAGAACCGGGAACCGCACTCTAAAATAGTAACTTTAGTTTTAAATGAGTTTTAAACCCACTGATCGGTTCAAAACCGAACCGATAACTTACAAGTTCCACACAGACAAAACCTTCATTTACTTACGGTTACCACAGATAGAGCTTGAACCGAAAGGTTTTGCGGTTAAAATAAAACTATTCTCGGTTAAATCCAACCGAGAAAACACTTTTTAAACCGAGAAATGAACCGAGCAGAAGGAGAAATCTCCGGAGCGACTGTTCACTGAGGCGGAGTAAAGAATCTGACAGTTCAAGTTTCAACTTGAGGTTGAGGGATCCAGCTCTAGAACTGCCCCGGAGTGAAATGGTTAAAACCATTCCAAAATAGAATTTTGGCACGAGAGCAGCTCTATCTGTGTCATTTCAAACTTGAACTGTCAGATCTTTACAGCCAAACTCACTAAGGTCTGTGTGGAAGCTGTAACCTACACTAGCCAAATGGCTACCTAAATAATAACAACCATTGATGGTCCCAACACCCAAGACTCAAGTCAGGGGACCAGAAATACTAACACCATTCTAATAATATGAAAATGGAACATAAGTATAATAAAACACACACGCACGTACACATACACACCCCCAAAGTCCCAAAGGGGACAAAATGCTAACAGGACATAAGTAGTGCCCACACTAAGTTGCCCACACCCCACCAAGTAGAGGTTCTGAGAGGGGCAGGTTGGGGGGGAGGTCTATAATATAGCAAGACTCCATTAGAAGAAACAACATTACTAAGGTGAGTAATTTTTCTTCAAACAACATGAAGTCTTGCTATAATATAGACATTAGCAGAATACACAGCAGTACCTCCATGGAGGAGGGGCAGAACCTACTTAGGGAATAGGCTCTGAAGAACAGCTGTGCCAAACCGAGCATCTCTCCTGGCCTGGACATCCAGGGAGTAATGCTTGGTAAAAGTGTGTACCGTTTTCCAAGTAGCAGCCTGGCAAATCTCTAATAAAGGGATATCTCTGGCAGCAGCTAGAGACGCAGCTGTACCCCTGGTAGAATGAGCCCTCAAACGGGGGTGGGGGCTCTGCCCACTTTCTGATAACAAAATTGGATACAAGAGACAATTCACCTGGCTATTGATCTCTTAGTGGCAGGTTTGCCTTTCCCAACTTCACCATAGGTAAGGAAAAGTTGGAGGATCAACCTGTGACCTTTGGTACGCTCTATATAATAACTAAGAGCTCTCTTAACATCCAGGCTGTGCAACCTCCTCTCACCAAGAGGAGTGATCAGTGAAAAATACTGGAAGGAGATAGATTGATTAAGATGGAAATCTGAAACCACCTTAGGCAAAAACTTCTTATTAGTCCTAAGGACTACCTTATCCCTGTGGAAAGAAATAAAGTCAGTCTCCACTGACAAGGCTTGCAAGTCACTTATGCGTCTGGCAGAAGTGATAGCCACTAGAAAACAGTTTTCAAGTTAGGTACTTAAGCTCTGCAGAAGACAGAGTTCAAAAGGGGTTGCATTAACTGGGCAATGCAAACATTAAGGTCCCAAGCAGGGCGGTTCGCAAAGGAGGATTAGTATGGAGTAATCCCTTAAAAACTTGGAAAACACAGGATGAGAGGAAGGGGATGACTTTCCTGCTGACACAAAAGCAGACACAGCTGCCAAATGAACTCTCAGGGTAGCTGGTCTGAGACCCAAGGAATTAAGATGTACCATGTAATCTAACAAAATGGGCAATTCAGCAGATTCTGGGAAATATTTTCCCAGCACACAAAATGGAAACCTTTTCCATTTAGAACTATAAGTAGCCCTAGTGGAAGGCTTTCTGGAAGCCTTTAGGATCTCAAGAACACCCTGAGAGAGGTGTAAATCAACAAACTAACTCCTCAAGAGCCAGGCCTTGAGGTTGAGGATTTGAGGTCCGGATACCAACCCTTCCTGGGCACAAGTCAACAGATTGTGATTCCTGGGAGGCACTGGGAAAGATGGACTGTCAGAGACAGAAGGAGTGGGTACCAGGCTGCCTGGCCCAATCCGGGCAATCAGAATCACCCTGCAAGGCTGAGATCTGATTTTGACTAGTACTCTGAATAGGAGAGGAAAGGGGAAAGCATAGAGGAACTTCCTCCCAATCCAGAAGAAGGGCATCCAGGGAACTGAGCCCAGCACTGGAGGCCTGCAATAGAACAGAGGAAGTTTGTGATTGTCTGGGGCTGCAAAAGATCTATCTAGAGATGCCCCACCTGGCAAAAACTATCCCCAGCACTTGAGGATCCAGGGACCATCGTGATGGCCCTGGGAAATCCTGCTGAGGGCATCCGCTAGGACATTGTCCTTCCTGGAAGATGAACTGCTATGAGGGAAGTGTTCAGGGAATAGGCCAGAGACCACAACTTCATTGCCTCGGTGCACAAGGCCGAAGACCGAAAGTGCCCCCTCTTTGTTGATGTACCACATTGTTGTGGTGTTGTCTGTTCTGACTTGTATCACCTTGTCGTGACAGATGCAGAAAAGCTTGAAGAGCTAAAAAGGCAGCTCTGAGTTCCAGCAAATTGATGTGGAGCAGAGATTCCTGGGGACCAAACTCCCTGAGGGAAAGGTCGCCCATGTGGGCTCTCAACCCAGAAGGGAAGCATCTGTAGTGAGAGTCAAGTCGTGAGAAGGGGAAATGAAGGAGACCCCTGCTCTTAAATTGCTCTGATCCTGCCACCACTGGAGAGCAAGGATCAAGGTTCGAGTCACTGGGACCAACTTGGAAAGGGGGTCTCTTCTCTGAGACCAAAAGGTTCTCAAGTGAAACTGAATGTCTCATCTGAAATCTGGCTCCCTGCACAACAGCTGTGGATGCAGCCATGTGTCCCAGGAGCTGCAGAAAGTGTCTTGCTGGTCGAGAGACCTACAGAGTGAAGGAAGAGGCCAGAGCCAATAAATTCCTTACCCTTTCTGGGGGAAGAAAGGCTCTGGCCAGCTTTGTGTCCAATTCTGCCCCTATAAAGGTGAGTACCTGGACTGGTTCCAGAACCGACTTTGGTAGGTTTAGCAGAAAACCCAGGGAGGTGAGAAGCTGCTGGGTGACCTGCAGGTGAGATTTTACCTGTTCTGGGGACTGGCCTACAATGAGCCAGTCATCTAGACAGGGAAAAACAGCAATCCTCTGCCTCCTTAAGTGGGCCACTGCCACTGCTAGACACTTTGTGAATACCCTTGGAGCAGAGGTAAGGCCGAAGTGCATTGCTCTGAACTGGTAATGACCTGAGGGCAGTTCAATCTGAGGTACTTTCGATGGGATTTTCTGATTAGGACATGGAAATAGGCATCCTTGAGGTCCAGGGAGGCTAGCCAGTCCCTGGCCTTAGGGAAGGTAAAATCATTGCCAGAGTTACCATTTTGAACTTTGGTTTCAAAGATGCTTGTTCAGATATCTGAGATCTAAAATGGGCCGCCACTCTCCTGTCTTTTTTGGGGTAAGGAAGTATCTGGAATACAGACCCCTGCCCTGATGCAGGGGAGGAACCCTTTCTACTGCTCTGAGAGCTAACAGGGATGAGACCTCTGTTTCCAGAGCGAGGGTCTCTGAAGCACTTGCAGGTAGAAAAGTCTGCTTCTCAACTTGGGAAACTTTTTGAAGCTGAGAACCAGACCCTGGCTTACTACTTCCAGAACCCACTTGTCTGAGGTTAAAGAAGCCCAATTCTGACTGAAGTAAGCCAGCCTGCTCCCCACTGGTACAGGGAGATGGCCCTGGGCACCCCATCAGGGTGCCTGTTGTCAGGAGCTTTAGGCTGGGAGCAGGTCTGCCACCCTCGTCTGCCCCTGCCTCTGAAGAAGCCCCTCTGAGCATGGGCAGAGGAGGCCTGAGTCTGGTAGAAAGGCCTGTGAAAAGGCCTACCCCCTACCCTGGGGCATGCCTTTGAGGAGTGGCTTGCCGCTCCTTAGCCTGGGCACTCTTGTAAGTAGTCCTATATTCATCCATCTTCTTCATGTAGTTCTCTGTCTGCTCTCCAAACAGAGAATTTCCACCACAGGAAAATCCATAGCCTTAGTCTGGGTATCCTGTGACAAACTAAGTACACCTGAGCCAGGCCAACCTACGAAAAGCTACAGATGTGGCCATGACCCTAGAGGAAACATCATTAACATCCACAGCAGCATGAAACTGAACCTTAGAGGCTTCAATGCCATCAGCAGCCACCTGTTCTAGTTCACTAGCCAGCTGGCCATGGGCCTGCTTGGCCAATTGCATAACAATATCCCATCTAGATTTCTGATACCTAGCTACATAAGCCATATAATTTGCTTGCCTGATTCCCAGAGGCTGCATATATTTTTTTTGCCATGGCATCAATCTTCCTGGAATCCTTGTCAGGAGGATGTGAAGCCAAGGGAATATTAGCTTTATCACAGGCAGCAGCCTGAACTACCCAACATGACTGCATTGCTGAGACAGGAATTCTGTATCAGGGCCTGACAATGTATACCTTCTGTCCATCTTTTTATCTACAGGAGGCACAGAATTAGGAGCTTTTAAAATTCTAATTGTTTGTTTCCTAAAGACTACTCTGGAATATCCATCATTTCTACAAAATCAGGCTCCTCTTGCTCATCCACAGCCTCTTCTAAAGGAAGCTGGAGGGTTTCAGCAACTTTTTTATAAAACATAAAATGAGATGTTTTATAAAAACATAAATTTCTATTCACTAAATAAACCCCTTCAAAATCCACCTTACCCCCTTAAGCTGACAAAACCTGTTTAAAACATGGCAGCTTTAAATCTGGTTTGATTTTAGTACACACATGCTGTGTGTCTACTCACTGGCCCTGCTTGTCTCTCAGCAAACAGCCCTAGTTTAGTTTCACTTTGTTCTCACTCTAGCAGTTCTCATGAAAAAAAAAAAAGCCCAATTTTCACACTACACGTGTAAAAATCAACCTCTCACCTTGAGATTTAAAAGGAATGAAAACTGTCAAGATTTTAGTTATTTGACTAATTTTAGCAAGTGGGTGAAGTAGACTGCTCTTTTATACCAGCTCAAAAATCTTCTGTGAGTGATGTTGGGTCACATAAGCTGCCTTCAATGAGCTTCAAAGTGGTCTCTGATTGGACAGAAGATGTGAGGAGATCTTGAACTCCTGTCAAATAATCCGAATAGCACCAAATATTCATTTTCTTCAGGTAACTAATAACCTATTATTAATGGTATTCAGGAAATACTACTAGTTACTTGCATACCCCTACTGAAGGGCATCATGTGCATCAGTGCGGGGTAACAGCTGGCATGAATTCTGCCCCCCATGATGCCTGACCCTTCCTACTACAGCAAAATCAACCCACTGGCATGTCAATGTAATGAAAATGGCCATTTTACCAGGTTTATAAACGTATATCAGCTGCTAAGCAGTGCATATGCATACTGACTGTTTCCCTTGTGGGCTCTCTGTATCTCACTGATAACTGCCTCATATCTCTGCCATCTCATCTTCCTCCTGTGTCTACTAATTGTAATATATTGGTGCTACTCATCAGAGGTTGTCCCCCAAACGTCCACTTAGCCTGCTATATTGCTTTAATCTAAAACCAGAGCATTGTCTCACCCTGTCCTACTTCCCGATTCTCCCTGGCTGGCTACAAATACATCATTTTTGACTTCTTACTAACTGTAATGCATATATTGGGGGGGGGGTTGGAATTAAGGCAACTGAGCAGGAGAGGGATCTGGGGCATTATAATTTCAGATAACCTTAAGGTGGGGAACTAATGCAGCAATACGGTGGGAAAAGCGAATAGAATGCTGGCGTACATAGGGAGGGGTATAACAAGCAGAAGGAGGGAGGTTCTGATGCCACTTTATAAATCTATGGTGAGGCCTCACCTGGAGTATGGGGTCCAGATCTGGAGATCTCAGCTATGCAAGGACATAGATGGGATTAAAAGGGCTCAGAGAATGGCAACCAAGATGGTGCACAGTATGCATGGTAAGCCCTATAAGGAGAGGTGGAGGAATCTGGATCTGTACCCGCTGGAGACTAGAAGGGAGAGGGGGGACATGATAGAAACATTTAAGTATGTGAAGGGGATTAATAAGATAAGGGGGAACTTATTTACAAAAAAATTAAGTACTAGAACTAGGGGTCATAATCTAAGATTAAAAGGAGGAAGTTTGCCCTGCCCGGTGGCACTGAGGGTTGAGGCACTGGACGCCACACCTCGCGCCATGCTGGCAACCCGGATTCGGGAATGAGCCTGGGCCATCAGGGGTCGGCAGAGGAGGGACAGGATTGAACGTCCAGAGGACTGCTCTCCTCTCTCTGGGGAGGCTTTCTGGGCTGCTCGGCATCCTAGCAACCCCCGACGGAGATCAGGAGCAGCACAGGCACGCCAGCCACAGTAAGAGGGATGGGAGTGTGGCAGACGTCAGCAGGTGAGCCGTGCATGGACATCATTGCACGCCGCACTCCCAGGGGGCAACTACAACCAGAAAATCCCTGCCTAGGATCGTGGAGATGATGGGGGCTCCAGGGGCAGGATGCACATCCCACCGCTGGCCCATTCCCCGATGGATTCCTGGCCAACCTGACAATTGGATAAGTCCTCTCTAATTACAGACAGGCCGCTAAGGGAAAGCAGGCCCAGCCCAGGGGGTGATCCGGGATGCTAGGGCTGCCTGGTTGTCAGGGGAAATCCGTTGGACTATAGGGTTCAGGCAGGGAGTAGCAGTCCTCACCGCATGAACACCTGGAAGGATGCCCGGCCTAGGAGGAGCATAAATATAATCTAAAAAAAAAAAGGAGGAAGTTTTAGGGGCAATGTGAGGGGGCATTACTTCACTGAGAGGGTGGTGGAGTCCTGGAACAGTCTACCAGAAGAGATGGTGGGGGCTAAAAGAGTGGAAGGATTCAAGAGGGCATGGGACAGACACAAGGGGTTGACCAGTGGGTGAGGGGGGATCTCTGGACAAGAGGGATAAGCAGGGAGGGGAGTAAGGGGCAGCCTTGATGGGCCAAAGAGTCCTTTTCTGCCGGCAGATTTCTATGATTCTATGATTCATATAACCCTAGCAGGTAATATATAAATTAGTTGTGGGCTAGTGCCTCCCCCCCTTTCCTCCTAGATCTCTTCTTGTATACCTACCATGGCCTCAAAACAGTACACGTTAAGATATGCAACCTGTTCCCCAAAGTTGCAGAATGTGCAGCCTGGGTACATTTCTATCACCTTGACGTAACTGGTATATTAGAAATTTGGTTAAAACGTACAACTTCAGACTCGGGTTGTTCTCTGCAAGGTTATAGATTTATAAGCTGGGACAGGGGTGCCCTCAAAAGAGGCAGGGGAGTTCTTATTGACCAGTGGTTAAAAGGTGATGGAGACAGAGGAAGACTGGAGTATGACATGGACACACCAAGGCAAAGCTTTGTTTCCTGTCTCCATCTGCTACGAGGAAGAGACAACCCAATGGTTTGCATGTAGGACAAGATGATGCAGAAATCTCTGCACTGCATGAACAAAGTGGAATGTGAAATCCCTGTTTGTTATGTACACTACTTTTCCCCGCTATTGAGAATGTTTTATTAGTAAGTACTTATTGCACCTGAAGTGCATCAGTGGTTTGACCTCCAATGAATGTGATGCAGTAATGGTATGAGGATCTGGCAGAAGAGGAGCCAATCAGGGCAGTGGCTCCAGCAGTAGCAGGGAATGTGGGATGGGATGTCGCCTCAAGGAAGTAGAGGCTAGTGCCACTGCAGGAGCTCATCACAGAATTAAACAGAATTATCCAATTAAACAAAACTCAGCATTTTCCTGCTTTGGCGCCTCCAGAGTTAGTACAATCGGTATTTTGACTGAGAGTTCATTAAGGTTAAGTGAAGTTTTTGAAACTTTCTTGATGGCTTTGTTTCTTTTAACGCACAAGCACAATCTTGTCATCCAGGCAGCCCGAGGCTGTGTGAGACAATCTTGCTGATCACGTAGTAACCCAAGAACTGGTTTCCAGAGCAACAAGTACCACACGACAGTTCTCAGAAGGCCTCCCACCAATGATGGTTTAGGATTCACAAAACCATCAGATGTCCTGATTTGAATCAGATAGGCAGGCAGTGAGGGTACTATAGTAAATCACTGAATACCCCTTCTGTTCATATAATGTTTTACACCCTAGTTCGTACACTACCCAGATTCAGCTCAGCTAGTTAGGTAGAGTGCTACAGAGCAAGGCCTCAATCTACAGAGGGGTAGAGACCCATTATACAGGTGTGGCAGGTCAACATAAGCCACAAAGTTCCCCTCTGTAAATGTGGAGCACCCCATGGCACCCGTAACAGTTGTTGCACCATCCCTCTGCAGCAGATTACACTCCACTGAGCATCGTTTATGTGAGTAGCCAGGATGTGGATGGGCTCAGAAGTGACAAAAACATTTGCCCCGATAGTCAGAGCTTGAAGCAAGTGCAGCGCAGTCATTAGCACTGCACTTGTGCTCGCCCGGCTCTGGCGATACTCAGATGGCTAGCACTTGCCAACAAAATGGGGCTATATGACTGAATATCAATCCATGTTGGCGCAGCCCTAAGTGGATCTGCGCTGCACTGACATGGACCAGGGCTGCATATGACCCACAGGAGATAGCACTGCCCAAAATGGGATAGTGTCAGTTTTCCTGTAGGCCATTTTCAGCCCAAGCATGCAAACAAGCCCACTGGGCATGCAAGATGCCAAGGGGCAATCTGCATGTCAATTATGGTCTCACTTGCATGGGACGCAGCGGCCCCTTAGTGCCCCTGTCAATGTCAAACTCATTCCTTGGTGGTCTAGGGGTTCCTCTCCACCTCCCCATTGCCCAATTTTATTTATTTATTTCCTTCAAAAAGAGTCCTTTAGGCAGATGCCTATTTTCAAAGGATTCAGAGTCGAAAAACAAGAGTTATATATACAATCACAAGATAAATACGTCAGCTGATGCACATTTCATCAGCTGTGCAAACAAGAACAGCAAATTATACATAGTTACACAATAACAATGAAGATGAGCTGGCAACAGGGGTACATAACCAAAAATAAACTAGTGTAACAGGAGGGGCAAACTAGTTTACTTTGTCAGATCCACACAACAATCATTCAAAGCATTTACAGACAGCAGTATCCTTCATTGAGGTGAGCAGCCTAGATTTGAATACTTTGACAGAGTTGTAATCTCTAATAAGAGAGTTAAGGCATTCCGTTGTTTGGTGAACCAGTACGTGAATGAGTTTTGACCTAATACAGTTCTCCTCCTGTGTGTATTATCCTGGTGGTCAAGTTGCCCCTCTCCCCACCCCCAATCACCCAATTTAGTGTGTATTATCCATGTTGGTATAGCGGTAGCCCCCCCGCCCCCATACCTGGTTTAGTTTGTCTTATCCCTGATGGGCCAATGAGTTCTCTACTCCCCGACTGCACCTGATCCTCACCCACCCCCTCTGGGGACCCACTCCTCTCCTCACCCAGTGCCAATCCCTGGTAAAGTTGTGGCCTGCACATCCCTCCTCTAACCTCCTCAGCCAGCCACTGTCTCACAGTCATGGAGTGCAATTATGTCGTGATCACGCTCCGCGGCTGTCAGACAGCTTGACCAGAAGTGAGAGAGGCTCTGGCTACCATTTACCGGAAACCGCACTTGGGGTGGGGGGTGGGGAGAGGGGGAGGGTGGTGGGGATACTCAGAGGGTGGGGGAGATGGGGGTTTGTGTATGGCTGGGGAGTGGAGGGGAACCACCAGTAATAAGACAAACTAAACTGGGTGATCGGGGGGGCTCCGCTATACCACCAGGGATGATTGGCAAGGATGAGTGCCGCTATACCACCAGGGATAATACAAACTATACTGGGCAATCTGGGGGGCAGCTTAGCACAGGGGTGGGTGACTGCAGTACAGCTGCCCTGCCTTTGGTGGGGTGGGGGTGCAGGCTTAGCACCCACCTAAGATTAGATTTTCGCAGCAGTAAACAGCACCGCTCTGGGCGTCATTTACCTCCGCCGCAAACCTTTGAATATGCTGCTGCAGTGGTATTTATGGGAGACCCTCTCATTTGCATGGGCACAATGGTATGGTTAGTGTAATGGTGCTGCTAGGTTTTGGGGTCCTCCACGGGCCTCTAAATATGGCCCAGCTGGAGAGCTAGCACAACCCTGGGTTAGCATCGTCAGTAACCACGTTTGCGCTGGCACAAATCTTTGAATATCGGTCCTACTGTCTGCTCTGCAGAAGGTGGTAATGTTAGGGAGGACCTGAAGCAATGGTTATGCACCCTCCTTGCATGACTCTTCAGACTCTTATGGTGAAAGCTACCAACAGTCCCTATTTTCGCAAGACAGTCCCTATTTTAGACAGCATGTCCCAGTGTCCCGACAAGTTTTGCAAAATGTCACTTTTGTCCCAGTTATTGCTTACTTGTCTCAGTTTTGTCCCTTTTTTTTTTTTGGCTTACTGCTAATCCATGAGTGACAATTATTTCAGCACCTCTTTGGCACTGTTCAGGCTGGACAGCAGTTTATAACTTCAACCCCAGCACCTGTGTTGCACTGCAAGCATGTCAGTGGGAGCACAGTAAAGCATGTTCCTTCCTGTTAGATTACTGGGTAGTAGTGCAAACAAGCACATGTTGATGTCTGCCTGCCTGCAGCATAAAGGAACTCCAGACAGAGAAGCGACTGGCAGTAGGGAACTAAGGTACCTGAACCGGATCAGCTGTAGAAAAGTGTGTGAAAACAATCTGGTGTGGTAGGAGTCACTGACATGAAGTTTACTCAGCATAGGAGGTGAGTGTAAATGGGTTGATGGAACTGTCAGGAGGAGCAATACATGCAGCTCGAATGTCTGATCACAACAGGCAGACATCAACATGTGCTTTGGAATTCTCTACCCCGTCGGTTACGGGATGCACAACTGTGGAAGGATTTAAACAAGCTTTAAAAACTTTTTTGTGGCGCCCGGCATTAACCGACTGATCTTCCTTTCTGATGAATATTTTACTTTTATTGATAATGTATTATTATATTATTGTTTGATTCTGTTTTAAATTGTTAGGCGCCTTGGTCTTGGATAAGGTGCCATATAAATAAAATGTATTATTATTATTAATTTAACGTAGGTTTGCTTCTAATTAACTTTCTGTACATCAGGATTTGGAACTTGTTGCAGCAGAATGATGTATTGTTTTAATTTTAATGTTTGCTACTGGTGTTACTGTGGAGTGGCATGACCAAAGCAAGCAGCAAAATGTAACTGACTGTGCACAGCGTTGTCTGCGGCAGCGCCCGTGGGAGTGACATGGTGGGGGTTGGGGGGGTATGGTCAGGATGGACTGTCCCAGTTTTCGGCCTCAGAAAGTTTGCAGCTTTACTTATGGTGCCTGATTTCACACACACACATGCCCCAGCTGTTTCCCTAGCCCTCTGTGCTGGGGACATGGACATACAATTTTTAATTTTTTTTTTTAATCTGAAAGTTATGTCCTTGTACAGGAAATTACAGTCCTTGATAGACTACTAAATCTTACAATCCTCTATGCTGCATGGAGCCAGGGATACACTGAGGCACCAATGGATGACCAGTGTGCAGCCTCACTTTGGCCCCCAGAACCCCAGCCCTTGTGCACACTTCTCTGCATAAACTGAACAAAGTTAGTGGTCATGGACTTGGCCAGGTGCAGCTAAATCTAGAGGTACAGAAGTTACAGGCCAGAATACATGACTTTTGCACATACCCAGGCAAATTGTTCTAGACGGGGTACTTAGAAACCATTCTGACCAACTGATACTTTTTACTGCTCCTTAGAATGTAGAAGGACTACAGTTTCTAAATTACCGATTTAAAAAAATCTCTGACATCTCAAGTTCAGCTTTGGAAAACGTAACTGTTATCCCTTTTGACTCTGAAAGGTTGACAGTTTGCCAATAGACAGTATGTTATCTGTTGTAGAGTGTGCTAGTTTTATACATTTATATGTGTACTATGGAGTGTTTCTGATTGAAAATTATCATCTGCTCGTACTGATTGGAAAAGAAGACCATGAAGCAAAGCTGGGTGTTTCTGTCATGCGAGAGCATTATTTTTCTATAAGAGACCTCCCACATACAAAATTAATATGGTATAACATATTCTAAATCACCCACGTATCCTCGAGTGATTTGTAACATGTGTTTAAGTACCTTACTCCTGCCCTGTGCTGCTAAAGTGTAATCTTCCACTTGAAGTTCCAGTACAGAGCACCGATTGTACGCAGGATAAGAGGTAATCCTGTGGTTCTCAATGCTGATTGGCTGAAATCGGGTTAAGTGGTTTCTAATCAACTCTACAAACTAGTTCACAACAGCAGCTTATTCTGTTTGACTTTATTACCCTACAGAACAGGAACTACGAATTTGCAATTTTCTCATTAGTTTGAACACCAACCATTTTTACATCAACCATTCCTAAAATTCTGTTTGATGGCTTTTACCTTGCATTTCTCGGGAAGCAGTAACTAAACCATGAAGATACTGTCTGTAGCTTTTGGCACTTCATACTGATAGATGCCAGAGGCATTTTAGAAAAGGCAGCCAGGTGTTGAGGGGGGAAAAAAAACACAGTGCAAAAGAAAATGTCAGCAATGTAAACAATTCAGCAGCAGTGCAGACCACTGATGACAACTCAAGACAACCACGGACAATAGTCTTTCTGTAAAGGTATCGTGTTTCCTTGTGAACTTTAGAACTGTTTTGGACATATAAAGTGTATATATGTGAATACATGTACGTTAAACCATTCTACACCCGCTATGTACTGTTGTCAAATCAAATCTGATTTTAAGAACACAGAAGTGCTGCTATTTGGTAGAAACAGTTCCATGTTGTGTACTCCATCTGCACAAAAGATATTCAGAACTGTTCTGGAGTATTCTATTTCTTGGCCTGCAGAGCTTTTGCTGACAAATAAAGATTTATTGAGCTGTCTGTGGATCATACTGTACAAGGTAAAAAGGCCACTGTGTTACTGAGGGTAATGATCTATCAAGCCAGTTCCACTTGAGACTTTCACAGGCTTCATCTGTAGAGAAACACTGGCTAACTTAGCCTCTCAGTCCCAGAAAAAGGCTAACCACAGTTATGTACTGTATTACTGAATGTATATAGGTTACTTGCACACCCTGACAGTATGTATACAGCAGTATAAATGAACCATCACCCCTCCTTTGTGATACACAGCGACAGGTGAAGTACAAACATTCCTTCTTTCTTCAATGACAATGACTGCAGATGAAAAAGGAAGATAAATAGCTCTGGGAAACTTTTTTGTGCCAATGTTAACAAAAGAGCAGGGATGTCATGCCAAGAGAATTTTTTTGGGGGGGGCACAAAATTAAAAGTTGATCTGGGGGAAACCATATTATGCGTCCAGTCTTCCTCAGCAAAAAAAAAAAGCTTTGGCCCTGTAAGAAATAGAAGGTACGGGATTTAAAACTTGCAAAAAGGAAAATGTAAGACGTTATCAACTCAGTTTATGTGAATAGGGTAATCACATGCTCTGGAGGAAACAACTACAGTTCTAAGCAATACAATTTCTTGCATTCTCTACAGCAGGGCTTAAAAGTCAACTAAAATGCACTCCCATTTTGAGAGGGGATTTTGCTTCTACCCAATCTGTTGACAGATTGAGTTTTTTGCAAATAGCTTGTACCACCGTCCCCAATCCCTGGAGATGCTGAACACACCTGGCCACACCAGCCCCATCACCCCTGCATTCCACCAGAACTTACAATTGTGTTTCCACTGTGTGGCCCGAGTGCTCAATGGGTGCGGGGCCTAGGGGCAGCCAGAGATGGCCAATCCAACCAGGGACTGTTTTTTCCTCCTTTTTCTCCCCTAGAGAAGCAGGCGTGCAATGCCACCCAAGACAGCCCTGTGCACTGTTCCGTGTGCGGGACGTCAGTGGCCAACATTCCCCCTTAAACCCAACATGAAGATCTCTGGCTGTCTTGCCCCTAGCCATTGCTAGGGGTGAGGCATGCACCAAGCACCATGTCTCACTCTCCCCAGAAGCACTGTCCTCTGGATGCTCAATCCTCTCCCTCCCTGGCCAACTCCCAGCCATTGCTAGGGGCCAGGCGTGCACCAAGCACCAAGTCCCACTCTCCCCAGAAGAGCTGTCCTCTGGATGCTCAATCCTCTCCCTCCCTGGCCAACCCCCAGCAACCCTGCGCCATTCCTGAACCCGGGTCGCCAGTGTGGCGTCCAGCACCTCAACCGCCCGCGCCACTGGGCCGTCTATCCACTTAGTTCTCTACAAGGGAGAACAGAAACACAGAAAGGGTACGTGACTTCAGTGAGGTCACACAGTGAGTCAAGTGGCTCTGGTGGAATCGGGACCTACTGTATAATCTGTTGGTTGTTTTATATACACTGGGTGACATTCCCAAATTTAATGATGTTATTTTTTATGCAGTAAATGCATTTTATACAACTGCTGTGTTACAAGACTCGGATCAGAAGCCAGCCTTTTTGTCTACGTAGCTCCTAGATGAGAAGTGCCCCACTGTTAGAATAACACATACCTCCACTGGAAGAAACTTTTGAAGTGTTTAGTTTAGCACTTGTAAAAGCAACATGGCCAGACTCCTTCATTCAGCTGTATTGGCTCAAGACAGAGAACAAAGTAAACTTCAGCTCCAGTCTGAGATGACAGAGATTAAAAATAACCCTGCCCACTAAACTTATTTGCATAGAATGTGTGTATTCAGCAGTTTGGGGACAGTTGAGCTAATACTGTACAGGTTCTGTCCCCACACCCCCTTGCTCAGTTGCCATATATACTCATGTAAAAGTCAACCCACATTTTTATTTTGAATTTTAGGAAATTTTAAGATGTGCCTCACATATGGTTGTCCCCCCAACTTACTTTTAAACAAATTCAACCCCTCCCATGCATCTCTGCAGCTGTCACTGGTGACAGATCTCTTACCAGTACTCATCACAGCTCAGCCCCACTCACTGCATGTAGCAGTACTCACCGACGTTGAATAAACACCCACCCCACCCCTCCTTCCTGTCCTCTCCAGGCAGCAGCACTAACTCTGAAATACCAGTACCTACCAATTCAACACCCCCCCCACTCCAGACAGCACTCACCAGCATCACATCTGTCATTCTGTATGCTCCTCTAACGCAGCACTGTACCGCAGAACTCCCCCGACTGCCACGGTGACACACACCAAAATGACAAACTAGTGCGCAGAGTAAATACCGCCACCAGCCACTGCCACTGTGGTGCTCCTGTGAACCCCCTCAACACAGAACTCTCCTCTAACTCAAGCAAGCTTACTTACCAGGGCTGACTGATAGTTACGATATGGTACTGGGTGTAGCTACGGTAATGGCATTCATGGCAGGAGGAAGCAGGAGAGAAACAGAGGCACCAAGCAATGCGGGTAGAGCAGGAGGGGGACACCAAAACAGTAGCTGCATTCAGGAGCACAAGATAAAGTGAGAAGAGAGCTGGGATGAACCTGAGTGAAAGAACAAGAGCAGCTGGAGAGCAAGTGTGAACAAGCATTTGTAATTGCCGAGTGTTCGCCACTTGCATTGCTGTTGTACTGGCTATTGCTTGTACAAATGTTTATTGTATATTTACCCAGGGTACACCAGATGAGATGCAGTATCTCATTTTCAGTGGTGTCCTGCTTTTACACATTTTAGATTTAGATTTTGACGTGGAACCTTTGTAAAAGAGCCCTGGGCTCAAAGGTAATTGTAATCCTAGAATTGAAATAAATGAATAAATAATTTACCCAGGACAGGCCAGCTGAGAGGCAATATCCACTTTTCAGTGGGCTCCCACACTTTGACTCCAAATTTCCAACAGTCTTTTTATGACCTGACATTATGATCAAGACAGCTGGAGTTTTTTAAATTCCATCTGAAAGTGGATTTCACAGTGTGAATGCAAAAACAAGTTTTGGAGGGGATTTGAAAAATGACACCTGTCATGTTCAGGAGGTGAGTAACACAAGGGATATGTTGAACATTAGGGGCTATAATCTGCAAAAAATAAAGTTATGAGTAAACATCGGAACAATTTAATGTTTCTTCATAACTTAGTTGCTTTTTCACATTTTGCCCCTAGATTTTCAACAGTCTTATTATGACCATTCCTTCTGAATATGACAGGCATTATACATAAAACAGTGGCCTAAACGTCATTTCGTGCCACAAAACACAGTTTGGCCAGAATCTGAAAAATTACAGCTGTCACATTCATAAGGTGGTGTGGAAAAATGGATATGTTGAAAATTCCGAAGAAAAATATTGAAAATTACTAAAATTATGAGCGTGTGTTGAAAAATAACAATGTACACTAATAACTTTGTTGTTTTTAATAGTTTTACCCCAAATTTTCAACATAGCCTTCTTATGACCCCACCTTGTGAACAAGGGCAGAGAAATTTCCAGATCCTGCCTGAAAGGTGATTTCGCACCAAAAGTGCAAAAATGCATTTTGGTCAGGATTTGAAAAATGACAGCTGTCACGTTCATGAGGTGGTGTTAAAAAAATGGCTATGTTAAAAATTTGGGGTCAAAATATTGGCACCATAACCTGGCTGGCAGTATAGACTAGAGAGTAACGAGCTGTGAATGAGCTTGGTACATTTAGCAGACCTGGGTTTGATTCCCACAACCTCCTCTTGCATATCGTGTTACTCTAAGCAAGGTACTTAACCATCCCAGTGCTCCTGGATCACCCCTGAAAACAGACATTTGTGTCTAGTGGGCTTTACCCGGTTACCAAAGAATAAAAGAAAATATTGAAAATTACCAAAGTTGTGAGTGTACATTGTAAAATGTCAATGTAGGCTCATTACGTTGCGGCTTTTTTAAATATTTTTACCCAAAATATTTAACATATTTAACATAACAAGTACTATTGGTGATGCTAGGAAAGGAGGGCAGGATGGGAGGGGGGGAAAGGGTGGAAGGTGGTTACCCTTAATGCTAGGAGCCTTGGGAGGAAAACTGCAGAGTTACAGGTTCTCATGGCAAAGGGAGAGGTGGACATTGCAGCCATCACGGAAACATGGGCCACCCAATATAATGACTGGGACCTGTCTGTACCAGGGTACAGGTTATTTCGAAGGGACAGGGTGATTGGGAAAGGAGGGGAGTGGCACTATATGTGAAGGAAGGACTGAAGTGTGTAAGGGAGGAAGGGGAGGAGGGTAGTACGGAGTCACTTTGGGTGCAAATCCAGGATTCCAAGAATAGGATTCTTAGAATGGGAGTGGTGTACAGGCCACCATCTCAGACGGAGGAGTTAGACAGGGAACTAGCGAGACAGATCAGGAGGACCTGCGGGAAGGGTGGTGTGGTGATTGTAGGGGACTTCAACATGCCAGGAGTGGATTGGAGCACCCCAACAACCAGGAACAGAAGGGAGCAGGTACTGCTGGATGCCTTCCAGGACAGCTTCCTGCTGCAAATGGTCAGTGAACCAACCAGGTTAGGGAATACCCTTGACCTTGTGCTGGCAAATGGGGACTTTGTGAGAGAACTTACAGTGGAGGAACCGCTGTCAGGGTGACCGCCACCAGTATGGCTCACATTGGATATGGGCAAGGAAGGAGGGAATCTGGCACAAAAGTGCTGGACTTCAGGAGGGCCGACTTTGGGAGGATGGGGGAAGTGGTAAAAGGGTACCTGACCAGAATTCATTCTAGTATGGATACTAACCAGAGGTGGGAGCTCATAAAGCTGGGGATAGTGGAGGCAACCAAAACCTGCTGCAAAGCCCAGAGCAAGAAGGCTAGGGCTAAGAAACCGAGCTGGTTGAGCAAGGAGGTCATGGAAAGGTAAGGAGGAAAAGAGCTGCCTTTAGGAAGTACAAGAAAACAGGGGAGGGAAGACAGAGAGGAGTACTTGACAGAATCGAAGGAGGTGACAAGGGCATGAGGGAGCCAAAGCATCTCTGGAACTCAGGCTGGCACAAGGCATTAGAGGGGAGAGGACTTCTTTAAGTACATCAGGGAGAAAAGGAGCTGTAAGGACCACATAGTAAGGATTAGGAAGGAGGGGTTGGATGGAAGCAGAGATGCGATAAAGCGAACACTAAATGAGTACTTCTGCTCAGTATTTACTAAAGAGAAGAGGGGGGTGACACCCAAGGTGGGAGAAATGGCAGAAGCGGGGGGGGGTAGTGGTGACAGATGGGGAAATCACGGAGGGCAGAGTTCGAGAGGGTTTGAAGGCACTGAGGGTGGACAAGGCGCCAGGCCCAAATGGCATCCACCCCAGGGTACTGAAGGAGCTGGCAGAGGTCCTTGCAGGACCTTTGGCAGACCTATTTAATGCCTCACTACATTCGGGGTGTGTACCTCAGGACTGGAGGATGGCTCATGTGGTGCCCCTCCACAAGAGTGGCCCCAAGGATGAACCGGGAAACTACAGACCAGTGAGCCTCACATCCATCGTGGGTAAGCGAATGGAAACTATCCTGAAGGAGAGGCTGGTGGCCCTCCTAGAGGCCAAAGGACTACAGGACAGCAGACAGCATGGCTTCATACATGGCAGATCCTGCCAAATGAACCTGGTCGAGTTCTATGACTGGGTAACTAGGCAACTGGACAGGGGCCATGCAGTGGATGTCCTGTATCTGGACTTCAGTAAGGCATTCAACTCGGTGCCACATGCAAGGCTGGGAAGGAAGTTAGTAGGCACAGGGGCGGGTGCAAAGCTGGTGAGATGGGTAGGAAACTGGCTGCAGGGAAGGCAACAGAGGGTGGTGGTGGGTGGGGAGCTCTCACACCCAAGGGCAGTGACGAGCGGTGTCCCACAGGGCTCGGTTTTGGGACTAGTGTTGTTTGGGATATTCATTGCAGACATATCATGGGACATCAAGAGCAAGATCAGTCTGTTTGCTGATGATACCAAGGTTGGCGCAGTGGTGGATGACCTAGGGGGATGGCAGGGGTTGCAGGATGATCTGGCAAAGCTTGAAACCTGGTCAGACACCTGGCAACTGGGTTTAATGCCAAAAAGTGCAAGGTGCTGCATTTTGGGATAAAGAACCCAAGGAGGAGTTACCAGCTAGGGAGTGCAGCTAGCCCAGACAGAGGAGGAGAAGGATCTGGGTGTGCTCATTACAGGGTCAATGGACAACTCAGCACAATGTAGGAAGGCAGCTGCAAAGGCCAACAAAATGCTGGGTTGTATTGCAAGGGGTATATCCTCGAGGAGGGAGGAGGTGATTCTGCCACTGTATAGGTCATTAGTTAGACCACACCTGGAGTACTGCGTGCAGTACTGGTGTCCGTATCTGAAGAGGGACATTAAGTTACTGGAGGGGGTGCAGCGCAGAGCAACAAAGATGATCAAGGGGCTGGGGGACTTATCATACGAGAGGAGGTTGAAGGAGTTGAACATGTACTCACTGGAGAAGAGGAGAGACAAGGGTGACATGATTGAAACCTTTAAATACATGAAAGGAATAAACAAGATGGGTACAGAGGGGCTGTTCAAAGTAAGGGAGGGGAGGGCCACCAGGGGCCATGATATGAGACTGGGCGAGGAAGGTTTAGGAGGGAGATGAGAGACACTTTTTACAGAGAGGTGGTGGCTGGGTGGAATCGTTACCTGCAGAAATGGTATGCAGTAGAACAGTGGACTGCTTCAAGCGAAGATGGGACAGGACAAGGGGAGGGTTAATGAAGGGGAAGGGTGGAAGGGAGGGGCAGCTGCAGAATAAGGGGTGCTAGCTGCACATTCGAGCAGACTTGATAGACCTCTAGGCCTTTATCTGCTGGCAAATTTCGTATGTTCGTAACATAGCCTTCTTATGATCCCACATCATAGAAACATAGAATTTGATGGCAGATAAGGACCGCTTGGCCCACCCAGTCTGCCCATTTCCCTGCCTGATGGCTAAGCTGCAGATTCTAGTTAATCAACAGCTTACTTCCTCCTGCCCCCCACTAGAATTGCCTTATGCCTGTCCCATGCATTCTTGAATTCTCCCTCTGGTTCCTGAATCCACAACCTCCTCAGGAAGTCTGTTCCATGCATCCACAACTCTCTCTGTGAAAAAATACTTTCTAACATTACCTCTGAGCCGCCTCCCTCTATCTTCAAATTGTGCCCCTTGTTCTTGCACATCTCTTCTTCTGAAAGATACCCCTCTTGTACATTGTTAATTCCTTGAGATACTTGAAAGTTTCTATCATGTCCCCCTTTCCCTCAAGGGTATACATATTAAGCTGCTTTAGTCTCTCCTCAGATGTCTTCTGGTGCAGACCTTGTACCATTTTGGCTGCCCTCCTCTGAACAGCCTCCACTCTGTCTATGTCTTTGCAGAGATGGGGTCTCAGAATTGCACGCAGTACTCCAGATGGGGTCTCACTAACTGTCTGTAGAGAGGGATAACAACTTCCTGTTTTCTACTGTTGATGCCTCTCCCTTTGCATCCCAGTATCCCCCCAGCCCTTCTTACTGCCTTCTCACATTGCTTGGCCACCTTTAGGTCATCTGATATAATTACTCCTAGGCCTCGTTCGATTTTTGTTGTTATTAACTCATTGTGTACTCTTCCCCGGGTTTTTGTTTCCCAGATGCATTACCTTGCACTTCTTTGCACTGAATCTGAGCTGCCACGTATTTGACCATTCCTCCAATCTTGCCAAGTCCCTTTTCATTCTTTCCACCCCACCTTGTGTATCAACTCTGTTGCAGATCTTTATGTCATGAACAAGGGCAGAGAAAATGTTCATGTCCTGCCCCTAAAGTGATTGCATACCACAAGTGCGAAAACACATTTTTGGCCAGGATTTAAAAAATGACATCTGTCACATTCATGAGGAGGCATGAAAAAATAGCTATGTTGAAAATTTGGAGTCAAAATATTGAAAATTACCAAAGTTACGAGCGTAGGTTGAAAAATGTCAAAGTATGCTCATAACTTTGCAGGGTTTTTTGAAATATATTTACCCCAAATATTAAACATAGCCTTCTTATGACCCCACCTCATGAAAATGGGCAGACAACATTTTCAAGTCCTGCCCCAAAAGTGATTTTGCAAAAACACATGTTTGGCGAATGATTTGAAAATTGACAGCTGTCATGTTCATGAGGTGGCGTGAAAAAATGACTATATTGAAAATCTGGAGTCAAAATATTGAAAATTACCAACGTCATGAGCGTGCATTGAAAATTTTCAATGTACATTCATAGCTTTGTTTTTTTTTTTAATAATATTTTTACCCCAAATGTTCAACATAGTCTTCTTATGACCCCACCTCATAAACAAGGGTGGAGAAAATATTAAAATCCTTCCTGACAAACTGATTTCGTGTAGCAACCACAAAATCAGCTTTGGATGGATTTGCATCATTTATTTATTTTATTTTATTTATTTATTAATTGAATCGGAATTACAAACCTTTGACTCAGAGACTCGTTTGCAATGGCTCCACGTCAGGGAGGTACAATAAGGAATACAGGAAAAGACAATCATGATTGGAGCAAATACAACAAAACAGAGTATACCGGATAAAAACTATCCAAGTCAGGTAAATACATTATACATTATGTAAGTAATCAGTACAAGCAAGGAACAAAATAAAGTCAGGTAATATAGTACCAGTCAGAGCTAGGACAAGGAGGGACTAACAGGTTTGGAGAGGATACTGAGGAGAGGGGGAAGTGTGAGAGGAAAGCGAGGGAAGGGAGGAGTAAGGAAGTGAGAGCCAGGGAGAGAAGATACACGACTAAAGAAATGCTAATAGGGTAGAGAAGGGGAGAGGTTAGAAGCAATCACAGGTGCTGGAGGAAATTATATGTTCCCAAAGAAGAGATTTGAAAGGGCCAAGTTTTCACCACCCTTGTTCATTACGTGGAGTCCCAAAAAGGCCATGTTGAAAACTGTGGGAAAAAATATAAAACAAATGACCAAGTTATGAGGACAAGTTCAAAACCCACTGAAATGCACTGAACTGCATACCCGATTTCCTCAGTTCCCTGAACAGTGAAAACATGCCTCCAGTCCAGAGAAGATTATGATGTTGGACCCCCGGTAGGTAAGGGTTGTGGGGGTGTGGGGTGATGGGTGTCGAGTTGGAGCGTAATGGCAGCGGTGGTCCGGTGCCAGCAACAGACATCAATGGACATTATAAAAAAAAGGACTATGAACAGTTTTCTTCATTTCAGGTACTGACACTGGGAACTGGGCACCCCATAGGCACCATAGATAATTTCACAGTTAGAAGACTTTATGTCCATATTGCTTGCTTGTATGTTAGCTAGAAGATTAATATCCATTTTCCTACAAAAATTATCAAGCCTTGTTTTCATTTTCATTTCATTTTATTTTTTTTAGACTTGTAAGCAGGATTAACAAACTAGCCATTTTCACCACCGACAAGTTACAATAGACACTTAAAACATACACATCAATACATACAAACATGAAAACATTTAAACATTATACACAAATACAAAACACATCAATTACATTACAAATAATCAGTATGAACATGTGCAAATATCATTATCCATCAGCCAGTATTTTAGTCTTGATTTAAAAGACCATACAGACTTACTTTGTACAATATTAACAGGTAATAAATAAAAAAAATAATGGAACCCTGTAAAATATAGATCTCTGTCCAAAAACAGTTCGAAACAATGGGAGTTCAAAGGTAAATTTAGATTGGGACCCAGTTCCATGAAAATTCAAAAACCTAGAAAACAAAGATGATACTGCAGGAGACAGAAGACTGTTCATAACCTTAAACAGCAGAATGCCTAATTTACAGGAAATTATATTTTCAAGAGACAAGCTATTAGGCACTTCCGGTTCCGGTATGATCTAGTAAGCCATGCGCTAATGGAGCTCTCCGCTTCTTATATTAAAATAAAGACACCAAAAACCTAAAATCTGCCAAACCGGAATTTAAAACACAGAGATTGGTGAGCTACAGCCAGAAATGTCAGTGAGTCATCATAATCAATTCCAAACACTAGCAGACGAGGCAGAGACGGAAGATATACATTCGGATGACTCAGAGATTCAAATGAGGCCTAACGCTGGATCTACTCGAAAGAATTCTGCCTCCTCCATAACCACTAAGTAAAGGCAAACCATACCTGAAACATCGGCAGATGCTATCTTAAAAGCCATAGTGGACTTTCGTAGTGAAGTCTGTGAAAATATGCAGGACATCAGGACAGAGCTGGGGGCACTGCAATCAAGGATGACCGAAGCAGATCATCAGATCTCCAAAAATACAGATCAGATCAATGAACTAGAAACCTCCATCAAAGTCCTGGCGAATGAACAGCTGGCCATGGCATCGCGTCAAGAAGACGCAGAGAATAGGGGAGACGTCAAAATATCCAAATTTTTGGCATACCTGAAAACAAGGAAGGGACAGACACTTTGGCATATGCAGATTATCTACTGCGAATGGTGTTGGAGCTGGATACCACTCAGCAATTCGACATAGAAAGGGCTCATAGAGCCCTAGGCCAAAAGCCAACACGACCAGAAGCAAGAACCCGTTCCTTTGTGATACGATTTCTTAGCTACCAGACAAAAGAGTTGCTGCTTAGGAAGGCCTAGCAGAAAGGTCGGGTGATGCTTGACCAATGGCGTTTGCTTTTTTTGTTTGTTTTTTATACTTTATTTTTATTAGTTTTACAACTAGTGCACATTAATGTACAGTCCATATACAGGATACAGTACCAATAGGACAAAAGTCCCTTAATCACAGGATTAAATATTGCATCTATCATATCAGTGACACAACATCAGGGGGAAAATTCCAACTTTTTCCAACGTTAGGGCTAAAGTTATGTAAGTTACTGAATGAAGCCCATGAGCAGCGTGGTTAATCCTTAAAGTCAAATATATCATTTAAATTCCTAACAAGAACTATCCCACCAGTGGGAAGGTTTTACCATGCCAGTCTCCTTAAGTTTAATTTACCTAAAAGTGAACAACACACTCATTTTATATAAAGTAATTAACTTGTGACCTGCTTATATAAAAACAATGTAAACATTGAAGCACTCCACAGTCCATTATTTTAAACGTGGTGAAGGCCTCCAAAACAAGAGAACATATTAAGAGTATCAGCATTACCTTCTTCTGTCTAAGCCCCCTCGGTCCTCCCATAATATGAAGAAATACGGAGTTATAACCTTTTCACCCATTAAAGAGTCTGAAAATAGAGTTAGTCCTCAAATATTCAACCCAAATCTTCACTTTCCCCTTCCTCCTCTGTTCTGCTTCTCCGTGATTCCTCCTGTATCTTCTTAGCCCATCGACCTGCATCCACAGGATCCATAAAGGCCCAGACCTTGCCCTGATAAACAATATGCAGCCTAGCTGGAAAAACGATAGAATGGGGGATATTAGCCTCTCTTAGGATACTCCGTGTCCCATCAGATTTCTTCCTTCTCTGGCATGTCGCAAAACTAATATCTGGAAAAATGTGGATAGATTGTCCATCCTGAGAAATCAGGCTTTGTTTCCTGGCTAATGCCAAAACCTGATCTTGCTTTCCCATGCTGGCCGTAACTGCAAGTAAGGTGCAAGGATTGTTAGAGGCCTCCGGACGACTGCGTGGCGTAATGAGGTACACTTTTTGGATGTGAAAACAATCAGAGTCTCCTTCTATTTGTAGTTTCTCTGCAAGCCAGACTTTAAGAAACATTACTGGATGGCCCCTCAATTTCCTCGGGGAGACCTAAGATTCTGATACTGGCAGAACGTACAGTACTTGATTTTCCAGGGTCTCCAATCGTGCCCTGAAATGCTGTTCCTCCTTTACCCTCAGGGCAGTCACACTAGTTGCTACCTCCGCCTGCTTCTTAACATCTATAATTTCTGTTTTTATAATGTCAACTGTAGATTCAAGTAGCACTATCCCGGAGTTAAATCCGTCCATTTTCTGGCTTAAATCTGAAACTGATGCTAACAGGCATCGCATTTTATTCCCCAGCGATTGTAGGGTTTCCGTCTCAGTACTTGGGCCCAATGCTGATTCAGTCATCTGCACTGGATGGGCCACCGGCCCCGTAGTTGATTGTTTCCGGTTTTCCTGAGTCGGTCTGGCCCCGATCTCTACGAGGATTTCCCATATTGTTCTTAGGGTTGAGCTTTCTTCAAATCTATGTTTAAATTGTTGCAGGTTTCCGAAATTTAAACTTTTATTGCTTTCCACAGTCATAAATGCATAGAGCTGATATTGAGAGCATCTAGTCTGCTCAGGCTCCACGGCGCCCCCCCCCCAATGGCGTTTGCTTTTTGATAATGATTACACGCCCTGCACCTTCGGAGAGATTACAATCCATTGTTTCCAGCACATAGGGCACAGGAAATCCACTTCCACACGCCATACCCTGCAAAACTAATAGTATTCTTACCATCGGGTCAGAAAACCTATTTGTCAGCATTGGAAGTCGCGGAGGATTTAACAGCCACGGGCCTAATCAACAGTAAAATCCTGGATTCTGTAAAAACTCGACAGGGGACCCAGCCAACTTCGGAGAGGCAACACGAAGTAAATACTCCATTAGCAGAGATCCTGCAGCGTCTTAACCAATACAGAAATTCAACATTGGGCACTTGAGGTATTGTCTTGGAAACTTTGCTGTGTTTTTGAATACCTCTCCCCAGAGTGGTTGGATTGGGGGGTGGGACTGGGGTATGAGAGGGGATGGTTTGTTGCTGACCTGGGGGGGCGCCTTTACAAGGTCCCGACAACACATACAAAATTAATACACTTTCCAAACTAATTTGACATAAGGTTGTCATTGGGACCACTTGCACTCCCAGATGGCGGGGTTATTCCCAGGCTTGGGAGAACTTATAAAGAGGTAACTGCATTCCTACTTCCATGGTCTGGCCTGCAGCTGTCCCTCTTCCTCTTGATCTCCTTCTTAGTCCAACCAACCCCACTAAATGCATTGCAAAAGCAGCGGAATGGGGGAAGGAAAAGTCCACATAGATATAACAGCCTAATATTCAACTCTTTAAGGTGCCAGAGAAAGGCATTTCTTTGAAAACACGGAAATGGACTTCATAGACATAGAGACGCTTATGGGGCAAAGGTCCTTATTTTTGATTCCAGATCCCGAAGTTACCTCCAATATTACCAGGACTTTCGACCATAAACTCTGACTTTTACAACAAGCCCTTTCCTTTTGTCAGCTGGCAAATATCTGAAACTCCTAATAATGCTTAACTGAATGGCTCCTAATAATATCCACCTGCTAAGGCAGGAATGACTGGGGGGTGGGGAGGTAAGGGCAAGGTCTAGAGAATACCTCTGTTGCACTTTGTTTACTGTAATAACTATTTTTTTTTTGCAAATATAGTCTTTATTGAAGATGTTATCATTTTTTACAGTCACAGTTTATAGTATTGTAATTGATTACTTGGACAAAGTTACAGTTCATACAGCATGACAGTATCGTTCATCATTTATGCACCTCAGTTTCACCTGAATTCATAATCTTATGCCATGGATGTGCCTGATCCTTCATTTCTCTGTTTCATTACTTCTCTACCCTAAGGCTTTATTCTCACAACCCTCCTCTCATTCCCTACTCCGATTCTATTTCTTCTGGTGTTTACCTTCCAGTGTACCTCCAGCACCCAACTGGAGTGGGGTAAGTGCTCTGCCAAGATGCACCCCTAATTTCTTGGGTGTTAGTAATCCACTTTGATGTAATTAGTCTTAAGGATTTACTAGAAGGATAGAAGTGCTAGGGAACAAAGTGTGGGTCCTTGGTCATGATATATATTATCCATCATTCAGGCTGTATGTAATCTTCTCAGAACTATATATGTGATTGACTATCTCTCTCCAATCCAAGATTGAAGGAATCACTGCAGTGAACCAGCGTTTAGTAATAGCCTTTTTCGCTGCGAGCAGAAAGATTCCCAATAAATACTGATAGAGGGGGTTACGTAGGTCATGTGGGAGCACATGTAGGATAAAGAGCTCCCCAGTTAGGGGGAGCCAGAGCCCAAACAGCCCCTCAAATTCTTCCCGCAGTCCCTGGAGGAATGGCTGCAACCTTGGACAGGACCAGAAGATGTGGGAATGGTGGGGATTACTTTCCCCACATTGGCACCAGCATACTGCAGCACCCAAGTTATTGTAATGTGTGGATATTACTGGGGTCCGGAAGAATCTTACCAGTATTTGCCTAGAAAACAGCCTCCATGTATGAGAGCAGGTAGTTCTCGCTGAAAAGTGGCATACTGTGCCCCACTGTTGTGGTGTTATTTGGGAACCCAGTTCCCCATTCCACTTCTCCCTTATTACATCTGTGTTTCCACCTAATGTTTCTATCAGGGATTTATACTGAATCGAAATGGGATGGGCCATCATCTTGGATTGTAGTGTTTGCTGGAGCATCTGAATCATATGTGGGTGTCCCCAGGAGTACGAACAACCTGAGGGAGAGCCTCGTAGTAGTGTCGTAGTTGTAGGTATCGGAAAAAATCTGCTTGGCATAGTTGGAACTCCCACCAAAGCACCTCAAAATCCTTAAAAAAGGGCCCCTCCAAAAGCTGAGAGAAATTTGTGAGGCGATAGTGCCTTCATGTATGGAATGTATGGTCTTGTAGGGCCGGGAGAAAGTTCTCTAGAAGCTCTATTGGACAAATCAGCACTAGAAAGGGGGTGAGCTTAAGTGATCTGCGTGCTGAGTGCCAGACTTTGATTTGATGTATAGTCCAGGGGTTCTGAGTCAGTTGCCCCAGTAAAGGAGGGTTTTTATAGATAATAAGCCTCTGGTAATCATGTTGTGAGAGGACACTCCGACCAGTCGTTGAATTATAAAGGACAGATGTGAAGCCCAATAGTATTGTTTAATATTTGGGAGTGCAAGACCTCCTTGTGATCTGGGGAGAAACAGAGTTTTCAGTTTAATCCTGGGACGTCTGCCTGCCCAAACAAACCCAGATATAGCCTTGTTCCAGACGCAGAATAATTTATTCGGTAGGTTAAGTGGGACATTCTGAAATAGATAGAGGGCCCATGGGAGGATCACCATCCTCACCACGTCAACTCTCTGAATCATATTCAGTGGGAGGACATTTCATCTTCCAAGATCCTGCTTCATCTGTGCTGTGAAGGGTTGGAAATTATTATTCAGGGCATCTTCTGCTCTGTGGGGGAGAAAAATGCCCAAATATTTCAACTTGGAGAGCCCCCAACGGAATGGATATCACATCTTGAGAGTCTCAGGTGGTGTATAATGAAAAGTGAGGGCATCAGTCTTACTGGTGTTAAGCCGGTAGCCTGAGTGTGCCCCGAATTCCTCCAGGATTTGGAAGACCGAGGGTATGGATTGTGAGCGGTCAGTAAGGTATAATAGGACATCGTCCGCATAGAGGGCTATGCAGTTTTCTGTTTCATCTATTCATATGCCTGAAATCCCGGGTGATAGTCTGATTGCCTGGGCTAGGGGCTCAATAAAGATGGCAAACAAGCCAGGGGACAGGGGGCAACCCTGACGTGTTCCCCTATAAAGGGGGAAATAATCAGAGTGATGGCCTGACACTTTCACACATGCCTGAGGGGAGGAGTATACAGCCCTGAGTATAGCCACAAAAGAGGCCGGGAACCCCATTGTGGTGAGGGTGGAAAAAAGAAAGGGCCACGACACCCTGTTGAAAGCCTTCTCAGCATCAAGGCTGAGAAGGACTGCTGGCTGTTTGCGTAATTGCATCTCATGTACAAGATGTAAGGCTCTTCGAGTATTGTCTGAGGTGGATCTGGAACTTACAAAGCCTGTCTGGTCCAGGTTTATCAGTGTCGGAAGAATCGCATCCACCCTTCGGACCAAGACGGACATAAAATATTTATAGTCCATGTTAAGCACCGAGATTGGCCTATAAGAGCCACATTGTAAAGAGTCCTTGTCTGGTTTGGGTATAAGTGAAATTGTTGCATATGACCAGCTAGGCAGTGGGGCATCTCCTAGGAGGACTTCATTGAAGGTGTATAGCAGTAGCTGACAAATTGACTGAGCTGTGCCCTTGTAGAACTCTGCCCCCGTATCCGTCTGGGCCCTGAGCCTTCTGCGTTTTAGATCTGGAAATGGCCAGCATCAGTTCCTCGGAGCTGATCAGCATCGTCAGTCTATTCTGCTGGTCCTGATTCAATTTAGGGAATTTTAGGGCTGACAGAAAGGCATTGGTAAGAGTTGGGGGTCAGACATGTGATCTGTGGTATAAAGAGACCTGTAATATTGACAGAAGGCTTGGGTTATATTTTTAAGTTTAGTATGGTGCACTCCAGTATTTGGGTCTTTTATTGCAGTGATGGTGGATATTTCACGCTGCCGACGCAGATGATATGCCAGAAGGCGGGAGGCTCGGGGACCTATCTCACCATATCTTTGCTGCAGGTATGCCAGGGCTACCTCCGTCTGTTGAGTACATATGTTATCCAAGTCCTTTTTAGTCTGTTTGATCTGGGCTAGGACTGAATGATCTCCTTGCTGGTGGGCCAATTTCAGGAATTGTAGTGTCTGCTCTAGTTGTGTTGGTCTTTCTTTACATTCCTTAGCCAAAGTGGCTGTGTGTTTCATCAAGTGGCCCCTCAGGACTGCCTTCAAGGTATCCCACTGGATTGTAGAAGGAGTTTCCTGGGTGGCATTGTCTTGGATAATTTCCGTGATTTTCTCTTTGAGAAAATCTTTAAATTGATCACTCTTCATGTGAGTGGGATTAAATCTCCACCTGGTGTTGCGCCTCTCTAGGCCCATTTTCCATGTGGTTATTAGTGGTGCATGGTCTGTGTGTGCTATTGTGTCCATTGTAGAGCCAACTAATGAGTCCTGATTTTCCCTCTGCATGTAACAGTGGTCTATTCTTGTATAGGTCCCATGAACCGCTGAGTAGTAGAAGTATCCTCTGTCCCTGGGATGTAGAGATCGCCACACATCTTGCCAACCAACCTCTCTGATGAATTGTTTGAAAAACTTGTGTGGGGCCAGCTGTTTGCCACCTGAGATCCTGGTGGCATCCAAGGATGGGTTTGGGGCAATGTTAAAGTCCCCCTCGAGTATCAGGGTCCCTCTGGTCAGCTCAATTACTTTATCAAGCAGGAGTCAGATTATTGGAATGTTTGAGGTAGGTGGGAGGTAGATATTAGCTAAGGTCACCTCTTGCTCCTGCAGGGTCCCCCGACTATTACCAAACTACCCTCAGGGTCGGCCCATTCTTTTACCATCCGAAAGGGAGTGTAGCCCGAGATTAATATGGCGACCCCTCTTTTCCTACCACCCGCCATTGCTGAAGAGAAGACCTGTGAGAAACCCCTTCCCTTAAGTTTCTTGTGTTCCACAGGTGACATGTGGGTTTCCTGCATGTACACGATTTCAGCTGTGGATTTCTTCACTAATGTTATAATTCTAGATCTCTTTATTGGGTTACTCAGACCGTTCACATTTAATGAATATACTTTCAAGTGTTTACCTGACATTTATAATGTAGAAACATATCTAGCAATGTAAACCTTCTGTCGCATGACAACTGAATTGTAACCTCTGTCAAATAGAATAAGCCCATGTGACTGTCACTAACTTACGTTCCCTTTGAAGGGAGCCAACAATTATTCTAAGAAACCTGGTACACCTTACTGGTGACCTTGGGGGAGAAAAAATAATAACTTTCAACCATTTCCGGGCCCTTTCGAGGCCTATAACTAGTAACCTTAGGCTAGGGTAGCCAACCTTCCCAATAACATGTGTAAAACATATTAAGTAAGAAACCTTTGAACCAGAAAAGGAGGAAATCCCTAAACAATACTGACTACAAGCGGGTCCTAGGGTCAGGAGAGCTACTAGGACTAGCCTGGTCCAAACAAGAAACATTGGTATTTCCATCGAGTCAGTCATTGCTCATGACCTAAGAAGGATCTAAGCCTCCTTAACATATTCCGGGAGTAGGCCGGGTAATCTAGACACTAGTGTGTCAGTAAGGGAAGGGGGGAGGGAAGGTGGAGTGGCAGTGGGGGGGGGGTTGGGATGTCTTCTCGCTCATACACACACCCCTTATTCTTAGATGTAATTTGGAGTGGTGACTGGGAGTAATAACCCTGCTGCGGGTGCTCGCTTCACATCTAGGAATCACTCCCGATTGGAGGGGGGACTTTTAAACTACTTCAGGTCAACCGTAATACTCAGGTCAGAATAGGCTGAGACCAGAGATGCTCACCCCCTCCCACCCATATGCTTTACTGGTTAGTTAGTGTTTAGTTAGTGATATTAAAGCGTCCCAGTCCTAAAGAATAGGTATCAGTGTCCCTAGCCAGAGGGGGAGAACGCCATCTATTGGTACTCCCATGGCGCAGGGATCTCAGAAAGAGACAGTTTGCCTGTTTTCTTTGGGGGGTACACCACAGACGGGGTAGGGAGGGAGCGTTAGTCATGTTAACACATTGGGGGATTAAGACAACAAATGTTATGCTCCCTATTGATTAATCTGACAGTGGTTAGGTCAAGTGAAGGAAAAGGAAATAAATCTTTAGTAAATAGAGACCGGGACTTATCTGAATGCAGTCTGGTAGAGAGTTTCTTTTCCCAGTGGTGATCAGCAGTCCAAGAGGGACAGCCCTCAGAGGTTGATCATAGAAGCCGAGACCCAGTCGTGGATTTTACTGTCCAAGTTGGAGGGAGCTCCGTCTGTCAGAGTACGTGAGGGACCCTACAACTGGGTCGCTGTCTTCACTCGGTGCAGTCCTTAGCGTAGGTTTCCAGAACCGGCTGCCCCCGGGGTGGATTTATTCGTTGATTCCTTTTGTGCTCCATTTCGTAGCGTAGTTGCAATTTGTAGGATGGTCTCCTTCCCTAGTCGTCTGCGTTTCTCCCGCTGCCCCTTGCTCCATATCTGTTGTGCTAACTTGGACGCTATTGTGGCTTTCTTTTCACTTTGCCCCAGGTTAACTTCGATATTGCATTTTCTCAGCTCCAGGGTGGCCTCTTCTGCTGATTCAAAGGTTTGGGTACCCTGCTCAAAGTGGATCGTCAGCTTTGCTGGGTAGGGGGTTCTGAAGCATAGGCCTGCCACCTTCAAGGCCCTTAACACAGGGATGTATTGCTTACAGCGCTGCATAATTTCTGGGGCATAATTGTTTAAAAAAAAAAAGCCTGTTAGAGCCATGCATTACAGTCCCTTGTTTCCACGCTGTGTGGAGTATTGTCTCCTTCTCTTGGAACTTAAGGAAGTGGACCAAGATTGTTCGGGGCAAGCTCCAGGGCCTGGCTTTGGGCCTAGCGTGCGATACACCCTCTCAATATCCAGGGAAAGCGGCTCAGGAAAATGAATCACATCTGTAAGTAGTTGCCTTATAAAGCGGGGTATATCATTCCCTTCAGCACCCTCTGTAACACCAGAGATGCGAATATTATTACGCCTATTCCGGCTTTCTGCGTCTTCAGCTTGTGCCTGCAGGCCCTGGACGTCTTGATGGAGCTGCAGCATAGCATGTTCCATATTCTTCACGTGGCAATCCACCTCTGTGGTCTGAAGCTCGAGATCCTCCTGCTGTTTCTCCAGTTTCGCCAAGTCGGTGCAGATCACCGAGACGGTGGACCGCATCTCCTTCCTAAAGTCCCTTAATTCATTCAGAACCAGGGACATCTGTCGTTGGATCGTGCTCAGGGGAGGTTGTTTTGCTCTAGACCTACCCCCACACGAAGAGACCGAGGCCCTGGAGCTCTCGCTGCCAGAGTCCCCCTCCAACAATTTGGCTGTATCTCTTTCTATTTCTGGGGTCACGCTGGGTTGGTCACCTCTCTTCGCCATTCTCAATATCCTCCACTATTAAATGCATTGGGTTCTCGATAGAAAGCTGCGATAATTGGAGGATTTGCTTTGGGGAATGTGGAGCCGATCGAATTAGGCGGCCATTACAATCGTGACGTCACCGGAAGTCACCACTGTAATAAGTATTGATGGGATAATTGTTTCCCCTCCATTTAAATTCCATTTTCTATTAGCAATAATGGGAGCATTGTATCTAATTTAACAATGAATTATTATCTGAAGGATGGGGCTTGTTTATAGATGACAAGCTATTAATGGATTCAGGGGGAAACTCTTAATTTTTAAACTTTTCTTTTTTGTAGGAGGTGATTTTGCAAAGAGATGGGCTCACCCCCCCAACCTATTTGACTATACAAGTACCCTGAATAAGGGACGGAGGTGGTCGGGTTAATTCCTTCCCCCCTCCCTCTTTAAATTCAACGAGCGATCACAATGAGGGGAACTTCATTTACTTTGTAATATTACTGGGGCCTACTAGGAGAAATAAGGCAACCTATCTTTCCCCTTATCTAAGAGATACTTCTAGAATCAGATCAGCTACCAAAATTGCTTAACCTCCAAAATAAAGGAGGATCGGAAAGCCCCTCGGTCTAGGGTTTATTTTTGTTTGATTTTTTAGACCCATGATCAGGTTGGTACCACATCAGTGTGACCCTGGTTTTCTGCTCACCTTATTTGGGGTGCTGTTGCTGCTCCTTTGGATTTTGTACCAAGGTGACAGGATGATACCCCCAAACTCCTCTCCCACCCCCTCGGGGCCCAGGAGTCTTTTGAGAGCGCTTCATGTAAGCACCTCCCCTTTAGGCGTCAATATGTATATAGGTTTTATCCAGATCCTTTGGATTGAAAGCTACTGGGAGTTAGTTGGCTGCTACCCGAGGATCCTAGAAAGGTTTCAAATTCTACTTTGGCAAGTTATGTATAATGTTGGACATATTAGGGGGTGGGTTATAAAGTATCAGTACCACAAATGTTCATAGTGATATGTAGGTGGGGGGGATTGAGTTTGTTACTGTTTATAAAAAATAAAGAGTAGATATGTTCTTTTATTTTTTGGTTAAAACAGTTGGGATGGGGGGGGGAATGACACACGCTACATATACTGATGTTGAAGTTATCTTTATTGAAATTGCAACATTATGGGCACAAGAGGAATTCATTCTGTCTCGTTTCTTTCTCTTCCTTGGATGGAGAGTGATCGGGACGGATCCGGTTACCTGACCCCTGGGGATGAAACACAGTAAAATAATCATTACGACTACCCAATATGGCTACTAACCCAATATAAATTTACTCACAGAATATTAATGGCCTTCACGACCCTATAAAAAGATACCGAATAATGCAGCATTTAAAGAAACAGAAAGCGTGTCTATACCTTCTCCAAGAGACCCACCTATCTGACCCAGAGCACCAGAAACTCAATTGGGGGAAAAGATATAACGTATATGCTTCCTCCTATCCTAGGGGGAAAAACAGAAGGGTTGCAGAAGACCTAAGACAAGTAGCACACACAGTATCATTCTCAGAGGTGCTGCCTGTCAAAGGCATGGGGGAGGCGAGGGTAATTGGCACCATGCAGTTTAATGAATGGCTGAAAAAATGGTGCGGAGCACAGGGGTTTGGCTTCATTGGGGACTGGGGTTCCACCTGGAGGGACACCAGCCTATACTGGCAGGATGGTCTGCATCTGTCCAGGAAGGAACAAGTCTTTTGAGCAATCGGTTTAAATGCTTCATTGGCAAGCTTTTAAACTAGTCAATGGGGGAGGCACTGACAAGCAGCAGAAAAATCCCAGCCTCTCCCTACAAAACAGGGTACTAAATGAGAAAAAGAACAAGGTAGAACGGTCAGTGGGGGATGCTGCAATAGAAGGTAAGGCCATCAAAAATGGAGAGCAATGAGTACCAATGCCCGTAGTCTAGGTAACAAGCTTCCTGAATTAGTGGCCTTGATGGAGGAGGAACATCTGGATATTGTGGCAGTCACAGAAACATGGTACACACAAAACCATGACTGGGACGTAAACATACCAGGATACACTATCTACAGGAGGACAGGGAGGGGTAAAGAGGAGGAGGAGTAGTTCTTTACATAAGGGAAGGAATAAAGCAACAGAACAAAAGGGTAAACAGGGAGGAGAAGAAGCACTGTGGGTAAATTTGGAGACAGGCAATGGCACCACAATCCGCACAGGGGTTATACAGACCCCCTTCTCAGGGGGAGGAAATGGACAAGGAAATGATAGAAAGTATACTTAGAATGGCAGAAAAAGGGGAGATATTGCTGATAGGTGATCTGAATATGCCAGATGTTAACTGGAGTGCAGTTGCAGCTGCCACTTCGAAGAGTGCAGTTATTCTAGATGCCCTACAGGGGGCATGCCTTAGACAACTAGTACTGGAGCCCACTCGAGAGGGAGCAATATTAGACTTGATACTCTCAAATGGAGATGGAGAGAGGATCACAGATGTAGAAGTGGGTAGCCATCTGGGAACTAGCGACCATCGAACAGTATGGTTCACAATAAACACAGCAATAGAGTCAAGCCATACAAAGACAAAAGTACTGGACTTTAGGAGGGCTGACTTTGCCAAAATGGGTGAGTGCCTAAGAATGCACTAGCAAATGGGCGGGAAGGAGGGTGGAAGAACAATGGGGAATAATAAAACTGCCATCACAGAGGTAACGAGCCTTTGTGTGAAGCAAATAAACAAAACAAGACGATGTAAGAAACCACTATGGTTCTCAAAGGAAGTGGCAGTGAAGGTTCAAGAAAAAAAGCATTCAGGAAGTACAAGGAATCGCTAGCAGGAGCAGGACAGAGAACTGTATCAGTTAAAGCAAAAGGAGGCTGGGAAGGCAGTCAGAACAGCAAAGGCCCAAACCGAGGAAAGATAGCCAACCCAGTTAAGAAGGGGATAAAACCTTTTATAGGTACATCAGGAGCAAAGGAAGACCAAGGGAGGGATAGGAGGCTTAATAAAGGGGAGGGAGGGTGGGCAGAGCGAGACTGTGAAAAGGCAGAGATACTAAACAAATATTTTTGCTCAGTATTTACAAGGGAAGAGGGGGAGGTACATAAAACAAACAGTAGTAACACTCTGGATACAGAAGTTGATACCAGCCCATTTACAGAAGAAAGGGTTCTGAAAGAACTCTTAAAACTGAAGGTGGACAAAGCAATGGGGCCTGATGGGATTCATCCCAGAATTCTAAAAGAACTAAGGGTAGAACTAGTGACACCACTGACTACCCTTTTTAACAAATCATGGGAGGATGGGTGGTACCCGAGGACTGGAGGAGGGCAGATGTGATTCCCTTCACAAAAGTGGAGCAAGGCAGAAGCAGGAAACTATAGACCTGTTAGTTTAACCTCAGTGATAGGAAAATGATGGAATCACTTCTAAAGGAAAGAATTGTCGAGTATCTAGAGGCCAGAGGGCACAGGACCCTAGGCAGCATGGATTCACAGCGGAAGGTCATGCCAGACAAATCTGATAGATTTCTTTGACTGGGTGACCAAGTAATAGATCAGGAGGGGCTGTGGACATGGCCTACCTAGACTTTAGTAAGGCATTTGACACAGTCCCACACAAAGATTAATATACAAGTTAGCCAGCCTGGGGTGGGTCCCAAGATGACAGCCTGGGTAAAGAATTGGCTGGAGAATAGGACACAGAGAGTAATAGTAAATGGAGTCCACTCAGAAGAAAGGAGGGTTACTAGCGGGCACCGTGAGGGTTCAGAGTTAGGACCAGTCCTCTTCAATGTTTTATGCTTTACATTGCAGAAGGACTGAAGGAAAAGTATGTCTCTTTGCAGATGACACTAAGATCTACAACAGAGTTGATTCACAGGTGGGGTGGAAAGGATGAGAAGGACTTGGCAAGGTTAGAGGAATGGTCAAATGTATGGCAGCTTAGATTCAATGCTAAGAAGTGCAAGGTAATGCACCTGGGAAACAAAACCCAGGGAAGAGTACACAATGGCGGGTGAGATACTAACAACAACAAAATGGAAAGGGACCTGGGGTAGTCATATCAGATGACCTAAAGGTGGACAAGCAATGTGAGAAGGCAGCAAGGAGGGTTGGGGATACTGGGATGCATAGGGAGAGGCATCACCAGTAGAAAACAGGAAGTTATTATCCTCTGTACAGACAGCTGGTGAGACCCCATCTGGAGTACTGTGTGCAGTTCTGGAGACCCAGTCTCCATGAAACATAGACAGGATGGAAGCTGTCCAGAGGAGGGTAATAAAATGGTGCAGGGTCTGCACGGAGACATATGAAGAGAGACTTAAGGAGCTTAATATGTATAGCCTCGAGAAAGGAGGAGAGGGGGGACATGATAGAAACTTTCAAGTACCTCAAGGGAATCAACAAAGTCCAAGAGGGTAGCATCTTTCAAAAAAAAGAGGTGTGCAAGAACAAGAGGGCACAATTTGAAGATGGGGGGGCCCGAGGTAATTTAAGGAAGTATTTTTTCACAGAGAGGGTTGTGGATGCATGGAATGGCCTTCCAGAGGAGGTTGTGGAGTCAAAATCAGTGGTGGAATTCAAGCATGCATGGGATAGTCATAAGGCAATTCTGGGGGTTGGGGGTAGGAAGAAGTAGGCTGCTGGTTAACTAGGATCTGCAGCTTATCCAGTAGGTAGGGAAATGGGCAGACTGGGTGGGCCAAGCGGTCCTTATCTGCCGTCAAATTCTATGTTTCTATGTTTCTATGTTGCTATATTAGCTCCCACTGGTACACCTCTAGAAGTTAACAATTCTTGGAGTGATACTCAGGGCAGACACATAATATTACAAGGCCTATTATATGGCCAGCAGGTCACCATAGCGAACGTTCATTTCCCCCCTCATACCCAACTTCAAGTACTACGAAAATGTATTTCTCTCCTTCTTAACCATTTGCAGGGTCAGCTTATCCTCAATATGACCCTCTCACCACATTCAGATTGTTCACACCCGCATAAGCGTAGGTCAAACAAGGCCACTAAACATTTTAAAAATATGCTGGATCATTTAGAAATATATGACATTTGGCAATGCACTTTTTCATCTGCCCCTGGTTATACGCATCACTCACCTAAATTCCACTGTTATTCCTACATAGACTATTTTTTTACAACCTGTGAACACTTTTCAAAGGCGCAAGATATATCTATAGACCCAAAATTAATCTCAGGCCACCACCCCTTAATTTTGAAACTAGACATTGGGAAAACACTAGGGAGAACTCTTTGGCGAATGAATCCCCTATTAATGCAGGATAAGGAGTTCCAGGACTATATAGCAATAAGAATTCCTCAATTCCTGACTGAGAATACTCACCCTACAATAAACACAGGCAATACTATGGGATACTCTAAGAGCCACCATTCGGGGGATAATTGCCTATACGACTAAGAAATGTAGAGAACGAGAGGCAAAATACCAACAGTTATCTGAAGAATTATTAAGTTATCAGCTATTATATAGAGATGGGGATCAGGCGGTCTTTAAAAAAAATCAGGGGAAACCTAGGTAGCCTTACAGAAACTCTTGGATAATAAGGTACAACAGGCATTAGTGTACTTATGCCATTCCACCCATGAGGGGGGTCCACAGGGAACGACAAAACTGGCGTATAAGTTATGTTCCAGAAAACGCACCTCTACCATATTAAAGATTAGACATCCAACAACAGGACAGATAAGCCATGTTAACTCACATATAAACCAGGCATTTACCAAGTTTTTCGAAAAATTGTACTCTGAAGAACAAAAATCTACGGTGACAGATCGAACAGAATTTTTCTCTCGGCTTAAACTCTCTAATTTAGATGAAACCCAAAGGAAATGCTTGGAGGCACAGATCTCTGGTAGTGAGATTTTGGAGGCCATTCAAAGACTCAAACCGGGTCGATGCCCAGGCCCAGATGGCTTTATATCAGAATAGTACCGGAAATTTTCAGCCATTCTTCTCCCTAGTTTACACTCATTATATAATGAGATGGCAAAGGGAGATTCTCCCCCACCCCATGGAATTTTGTCACACTTTCCCCAATTCCAAAACCGGATAAAGATCTGACAAACCCCACAGCATATCGCCCCATTTCAATTTTAAATAACGATTAGAAATTCTTTACTAGTATATGGGCCTCTAGGATAGAAACTTTCCTCCCCAAAATTATTAACCCAGACCAATCAGGATTTATTCAAGGTAGAAACACTTCTGATAATATTCGTAAAATTTTAATTCTTCAGGAATATATAACAAAACGGCAAATTCCTACTGCCTTTATTAGTCTTGATGCCGAAAAGGCTTTTGACAGGGTGACCTGGCCCCTTCTTTGGGACACCCTGCGGACATTCAATCTCCCCTCCTCGTTTATTACTTGCCTACAAAATTTATATATTTCACCCAAAGCTTATTTAAGAATTAATGGTAGTATACTACCCCCAATTCAGATACATCAAGGTACCAGACAGGGATGCCCCCTTTCCCCATGTTTGTTTGCTCTTTATATGGAACCATTTGGCCCAAGCGATATGGGAAAGTAGAGAAGTAGAAGGTATACCACTAACTCAGCAAGAATATAAAATAAGTTTGTTCACGAATTATGCACTTCTATCCTTGACCTCTCCGGATATTTCGATACCTTCTGTTTGAAAGATTCTGAAACAGTTTGAAGAAATAGCTGGATTTAAATTAAATGTCTCTAAAACAGAGATCCTTATATATAACTTTACTCCCTCTATATAGTTAAAGAAAATGTATCCCTTTAAATAGTTAACAACAAAAATAAAATACCTCGGTATTAATATTCCCATTAACCCAGAAGTATTGGAACTTATCAACTAAGAGCCTCTGACACTTAACATTCAATCAGATCTTACAAGATGGTCCCCTTTACTTTTTACATTTCATCAAAGAATAACAACAATTAAAATGAATATACTTCCCAGGCTTCTCAACCTTATCCAAAACATACCTAATTTTCCCTCTCTTTTTTATTTTAAATCTTGGGAAAAAATAATATCCGATTTTATTTGGGGCAATGAACGTCCACGGATAAAATTATCCATCCTAAAGTTATCCTTAGCACAGCGGGGAGTGGGACCTCCAGATCTTACCTTATATGTGAAAGCAGCCTTTCTTTGTATCATCCTTATGTGGGTGGCAGAAAACTATTAAACCCAGTGGAAAACTCTAGAATTTGAAATTAATTACCTATTTGATATACACAAAATAGTTTTTTCTTCAGAGGGACGATCCTTACCTCATAAAGCCTTCTCTACAATAACAGCCAATACATAGCAAATATGGAGAAAATTCAGATGAACCAAAGTTATATGCCCAATATATGAAAACTGTAAATTAATTTCAGAGGAAGAAACTTTCCATCCAATACTATCTAACCATTCCTTTAAGAGATGGAGACGAGTTGGGCTGGCTCACTTTTTCCAGTTTCTATCACCCCAAGGAATATGTCCGTTTAAGACATTAAGATTTCAATATAATCTGCATATATCAGAACAGTTTCAATACTTTCAAGTACGCAATCATATCCTGAGAAACATTCACAGACAACCGACCTTGCCGGTTCCAGCCCCAGGGTTGCTACAGTTCTTTATGACGGCGATACAAGGGAGGGTGTATGGTCACTTAATAGGTAATTTATATAAAGCTCTAAGAGAAATGACTACAGAAACCACGGAATCTATTTTGAATGAATGGAACAAAGATCTCTCATTGGAGATCTCGTGGGAATCCTGGAAGGAAACTCACATACCGGCTCTCAAAATTACCTCTTCACCCCTGTGGCGGGAATATGCATGGAAATGCCGGACGAGATACTTTAGTTCCCCAGAAATTCTCAGCCATTACCTGCCCGAGAGATATGGCGAGTGTTGGCGCAATTGTGGCTGTCAGTGTGCAACACTTGGTCATGTCCTCTGATTATGTCCATTATTAATGCCATTTTGGCTATCACTTCAAATAGAACTTTCACAATGCCTATCTGAAGCTATTGAATTAACAGCAGAACAGGTCCTACTGGCAGTTTATCCCGATCACTCTCCACCCTGAAAAAATACTCTCCCAGTATTTCTTTTAGCAGCCAAGAAGACTGTGACATGACGTTGGATGACAAATATCATTTCTTCTGTCAACGACTGGAGATTAATAATGAAACAGATATATTATACTGAAAGCCTTAACTCCAGAATCCAGAATAGGGGCCCAAATTATATGAGAAGGGGTCAAGCCTGATTACTTCATCAGGCTTCAGTGGACCCTGACTTCTCCCCCTAGCGAGGACGGGTCCAGTTGGGATTTGTTACATTTCTGGAGCCTAAATGGACTCACTTCTTGGGAATGAAGGAGAGGGGGCAGGAAAGATGAGAGGAATTTTCACCTTAGTAATTCACTTTGGAAGTCGGATTTTTGGATTCTTGGGATGGGATATTCAGAGCGGATGTGCCATGCACAACAGGGATGCGCCAGTGCAAGTGCAGAAATGCGCCATGGTGTGATATTCAGCAGGAGCGGCAGCGCAGCACAACATGCAATGCGCCATAGCGCAACAGTAATGAATGCATGCGCAACTGCAGGGGGCGGAACCAGGAATAACATGCGCAGTGCAATATTCATCAGTATGCGACATGCGCAGTAGCGAAGCAAGCGGAAGTTTGTGACAGTGGAAATGAGCCAAAATAAAAGGGAGCAAGAGAGGGGAGGAAGAATGCATCACAGGGGAGCCATAGGTGGGAGCACGGAGACAGAGTGGCAGGGAGGCAAGACAGGAAGCAGAGGGCAGGTGTGTCCAGGAGTCAGACAGGACCCACTGGAGGTGTGCCTGAGTGACAGAAGGAGTGGGTGTGCCCATGCCAGTGTGTGCGAGAGGGCCTGAGAGTGCCACAGTGGACGGAGGACAGTGGCAAGAGGCAGGGCAGCCAGAGGTGAACAGCTGGAGGTGAACCCGGTGCAGGGGCAGCACCAGCAACACACAGCGGGGGGAACAGGAGGACAGCTGCCTGGGGGGACACCAGCCAGGGACATGGCCAGTGCCACCTTCCAGATGGAGGTGGTAATGAGGGGTGTGAGAAGGCAGGCAGCAGGGAGGCGCAGCCGTGGAAGAGCCCATCGGCGGAATGCCCAGAACAGGCAGTACCGAGCCCGCACCACCTTCGAACAGTACAGTGACACTGAGATTGTGGGCCGGTACTGCCTGAACCAGGCAATTCTGAGGCAGCTCTGTGAGCTGTGCAGTGACGAGATGCAGGCACCCACATGACGGAGCCATGCACTGTCAATGGAGATGAAAGTCACAGCAGTCATATGCCTGCTCACCACAGGCACCTTCCAGAGACCAACAGGGGACACGACAGGCATAACCCAGTCAGCCGCGTCACGCCTACTCACACAATTCCTCACAGCACTGCTGCCGCATGCTGTGGAGTACATCTGTTTCCCCAGCACACAGGCGGAGCGCACAGCACACATACAGGAGTTCCACAGGGTAGCACGGTTGCCTAGCATGCTCAGGGCCATAGACTGCACCCATGTAGGCATCCACATGCCACCTGGCCCGGAGGGGGCAGCATACATCAACCGCAAGGGCTACCCGCGTTTCAACGGCCAGGTGGTGTGCGATGCCAGGGGGCACATAATCAGTGTCTGTGCCACGCACCCTGGGAGAGCACACGATGCCTTCATCTGGCACCAGTCTGCACTGTGCCACAGGTTTGAGAGTGGGGACATCCCCACTGGCCATCTGGTAGGTGAGTATGCATAGCACGCTGGACGATGTGTGCAGATGTGGGGGGGCACTGTCAGGGGTGCCATGGGTAATGGTCAAGATGGCCAATGGTACAGTGACACAGACCACCATGCTAATGACTCCCCTCTACACACAGGTGACAGTGGTTACCCGCTACGGCCCTGGCTGCTCACACCATACCAGCGCCCCATGACCCCAGCGCAGCAACAGTACAATGAGGCACACACCACAACATGGAATGTCATTGAGTGGGTGTTCGGGCTGCTGAAGGCATGATTCCGTTGCCTGCACACGTCAGGCGGTGCCCTATAGTACAGCCCCTCGAAGGCCTGTGGGCTATTCCTGGCCTGCTGTATCCTGCACAACATGGCCACCGACTGTGGGATAGCTGTTGAGGTCGAAGAGGGGGACAGTGGTGGGGACGATGAGGATGCCGTTCCAGCTGGTGTAGGGCAGCCACCCCCTGGGCGATGGGACCCCTGGCTGGCCCGGATGGCACAGCAGCACCGGGACACCATTGCAGGCAACGGGGCCACGTGCAACCACCAAGGGTAAGGGCACAGCCCACAAACAGGCAGGCAGCAGCCACAACAGCCCCACCACCCTGAACGCACACCAGTGCTGCCCCACTGGAGCATGCAGACACAGGCTGGGAATGGGCTATTGCGCAAGCAGCCACAACAGCATTACCCGCGGAACCGCCCGGGCAGTTGCCTTCTGTGGGACCATCCTGTGTCCCACATGCATCACTGTCCCGGACATGTGTCACGTCATTATCAGTGCTGGATCCAGCCCCGATCCGTGTCCCACCACACTGGACACAGAGGGCAGTGTCACGCTGAGACACAGGCAGGGCCATGTCCGTACCTGCACCACTGGCATCAGTCCGGACAGACGTGCAGGTATGCAGTTGGACGGTCCCTCGGACACCTGTGGAGGTGGATGGGTGTTCCTCCGTGTCCAGAGCCACCCCCTCAGTGGACATACCCACCACTGCCCCATGTAGATGCTCAGGAGCTGTAAAGGAACACAGTACCGTTAGTGTCTCCGCCTGGCCCTGTGGCATGCCCTCCTACCACCCACACACTGACAGCACCGGACCTACCATGTAGTGATGGGCTGTCACCCATCTGGAAGCCACCGCCAGGAATGCCCTCAACGGCACTACGCTGCATGCTGCTGGCCACCCGCTCCTCCTGTGGCGTCAGGCGGGGTACGTCCTGCTGGCCCCCACCGGTGGCAGCACATGCCACCCTGATGGCAGCCACCTTGTCCTTAATCCACCTCCTGTCCATGCCAATCTTCTTTTTGCACTCTTGCACGGACAGCTGGTGGCTGCTCTGCTGGTTTACGGCATGTGCCACCTCACCCCACGCTGCAGCACGGGCCTGTGGCATTCCCCACTGTCCACTAAGCAGCAGATTCAGCCCTGGTAAAGTTAGGCCTCCTCCTTTGCACCCTTCCCTGCTCCTCCTCTTCCTCTCGCTCGGTCACGCTTGTGCCTGGGGGATAGACAGGTGTTACCTTGGACTGTGCAGTCCCATACAGCCCTCCCAGACCACTGTCCCCACAACCCAACAGCATGCAACCTACGTCAAAGGACTGCAATACCGATCCATGGCCTGTGAAGCCTCAGGTCGCGTATTTATAGTTCAACGCATGCAAATGAGAGCAGGTGCATCTGTAATTGAATGCTAATGCAGTGGATGCACCGTGGAATGGCTCATGAGCTGATTTGCATATCCTGGCTGAATATTGCATTGTTGCGCCTTGCGCAATGGTGTTGAGTATGCTCAGGCTATGGCGCACCACTGTGATGTGCACAATCGGCACCACACCACGCATGCCCGGGGTACTGATGCAGATGCTAGTGGTGCTGCTGACGTGCTGTGTGAGGAAGGCAGTACAAGGCACGGCCACCACTGTGCCTGTGGCGCAAGTGCGCTGTATGCTCAGGGGGTGCTTGTGCCATGGTGCGCTGTGGGCGCCATGGTGCCACAGCGCTGTAGGCCACTGCAAGGCATCACACACATGCATCCTACCGCGCTACACGCAGGGCTTCCCAATAGCGCTGTGGCGCTCCATGCACGGACAGGCCCTTGACCCTGCGGCCGACCTTTGCCCCCTATGTGCCATGCGTACGCATGGCTGCACCTCTATTGCGCAGTCCAGTGACAGTGCAATAGCGGCTGGCAGTGCAGTACCATACTGCCTCCGCACGTGGGGCATGTGCGCTACAGGGCGCCATTTTGTTGCTGATTGCCACTGCACCATGCTGCACACCAGAGCGCCCGTCTGGACAGCAATTGAGTTGGCAAACCTGGTGGCCTTGGTAGAGCCCCATGCTGGTGTCCTCTTTGGCCAGGTACCCCTCCTGAGGCCACGGACTGCAGTGTGGCAGGAGGTGGTAGAGGGCCTGGAGGAGACCACAGCAGGACAGCAAAGCAGTGTCGCCACCGATATGGTGACCTCCAGCGGCGGGACCCCGATCCCCTAGGGTGACTGCAGGCACGTGCCCAGCGGGGCACCGTGCCACGGCCAGGTAGGTGCTCCATCACATCACTGGTAGTATCTGTCTTTCCAGGTGTCGTGGTGGCCGTCAGGCCATGCCGTGGGGGGGGCCCTACCTGTGTTGCCGGTGTTGGGGGTGCCTCGTATACACCCTGCGCCACCGCGTCACGGCTGGCCTGTGCGGGCATGCACACAGCAAGGGGGGGCTATGTTACTGACCTGTACTGATGTTACCCTCTCCATGTTTGCACCCTAGGCCCAGAGGATCGCCGCAGGGCCTGGTTGGCCCAAGAGCAGGGATGGCAGGCCGGAGCAGGTGGTGTGGCCTTGTAGCCGGGGGAACATTGGTGGTGCCGTTGGTCAGCAGGGCCCTGCTGATTAGGACACAGGTGAGTGCCGTGTTTCCCCTTACATCTGTGCATGGTGGGTTGCAGAGGGGGTGGTGGGGCATGGCCCCCCCCCGCACATGGCCCCACTGTCGTGCACGCCACACAGTGCACTCCGTACTGTTCTGTGGCACTGCATGTGTGGGTGGGTGTTGCAGGTGGGCTGTGCATGCACTGGGCGCCTGGCTGTGCCACTGCCATCACACTGCATAGCCATGACATTGTACGGCCACGTTGGTGCTGTGCAGTGCATGGGCAGTGGGGGTGTGCAGCGGTTTGCATGGCTATAGGTACCTGGGTAGGCGGGTCTTGTGGGCGCACTCACTGTGGGTGGTCGCATGCCATCACAGGGGCGAGGCCCACAGCTGTATGCCATGCACATTGGGTGGGCTGTGGGGGTCTGGCCAGTCACACGTACTGACTCTGCTCCTTTGTCCTAGGTGGACAATGCTGGATGACCCTGGAGCGTCACATACAAGAAATACTTCAGGTGACCCAGGCCACACTGGAGCTGCTGCAGGGAATGGAGCGCAGCGACTGGCGTCGGCACAGGAGGTGCCACAGAGAACGCAGGGAAGAAAGGGGCTGCCAGTCGGGCCTGCAGCGCCCATGCTGTTCCTTCCCCCCCTGGACTGTCCCTCACACCCCTTTGTCCCACTCCTTGCTGTTCCCCCTTGACCCATACCCATCCCCACCTGAGTTGTAGCCTTGTATCCCCCTCCCCCACTTTGTATATAGTCATGTAAATAGTTGTTGTTAATATTGTTACCTTTTGAATTATATACATGTTTCATACAACAACTGTGGTGGTCTCTGATTTGCAGCAGGCATCTGGTGCCTTGCTGCAGTGGTGTGCATGGTGTCTGGGGGTGGTGCAGGCCTGGTCGTGTGTGTGTCTGGCAGAGCCCCTCCACTGGTGTGGGTGGGGGCCGTGGTCCCTGTCTGTGGTATGTGTGTTGTGCCTTGTGTACTGGATGCCTGTGTGCAGTGGTCCCAGGTGCATGCGCTGTGTCCCAGCCGCCCCTGTCAGTGTGTGTCTGGCCCATGTGGCAGAGCCCCTTGCATGTCTGTGGTACGCACAGTCATGCCGCCCCAATGCATGCATGTCTGCTGGTATGACATTGGTGGCTGTCCATGTCGGCCACCCTCTGGGCACGGCGCCATGGCAGCTGGCATCCTGTGTCCAGGTCTATTGCACGTCTGCCTCTGGTGACACTGTGGGTTGTGCTATTGTTGTCCCCCTCCATGCTGTCGATGGTGTCTGTGGCGGTGCCTGTGGTCTGCTGTCTGCCACATGTGCTCCAGCTGCATGCTGGCGGTGGACAGGTTCATGGTGCATGCACCACATGACTAGCTCACAAGTGCCATGGTGGTGTACAGGCCGTGGGTACACGGCATCATTGGACACGCAACAGCGCCATCTGTTGCCCCGCTTTGTGTGGCTCTGTGATGGGATACCCTTGGGACAGGGTGGGGGATTTGTTCGTGTCCTGTGTTGCATCCTGTGTGGCGCATGCCTCCATGCACCACAGTGGGCAGCTGTGCTGTCTGGTGGGGCCAGTGCTGGGACAGGGTGTGTGCATGGGTGGATGTGCGAGGTGCTGTCCTGCTGGTGGTGGCATCCAGGGCGGGACTTGTCACATGCAGGGTCCCTCGGGTACTGACACAGGGTCGACCTCTCTGCTGTGCCACGGTGGGGGCCATGCAGGGGGGCACTGTGTATGCTGCAGTTGCATCAGTGGCTGGTGTCTCCTGCTGCGGGGGATCAGAGTGGGGCTGTCATGCATGGCGCCATGGGGCACAGGGTTGTATTGTCACGGTGGTGGTGGCATGCCTTCGGTGCCATGCACTGTTTGGTGATGCTTCTGGGATGGGTGTCTTGGGATCATTGTACAGGGGGTGATCAGCATTGGTGGGGTGCGGTGGCACAGAAGGGTCCGGCCCTCCTTGTGTTATGGCCACTGTTTGCCAGGGGAGTGTGCTGGGGCACTGTGCCTCTGCTGTTGAATCAGTGCTGGGGTTCATGGGCTGGTGGTCAATCCAGCTCACCTCTGGCTGTGCAGTTCATGGGGGGCCTGGGGAGGGGTTGGTCTGTCTGGCCTGCTCCATGCTCCTCTGCCCATGGCACTTCCATGGCTAGTGCACCCCTGCTTCCTGTCCTTGTCCCTGCGCATCACTGGATGTGCTACTGTGCATCGGCCCTGCTCCACTGTGCATCCCTGGTTGCGCCATGGTGCATGTGGCGCGATATTCAGCTGTGTTGCGCAGGCGCACCTTGGCCTGCGCTTGGTTTGAATATCACGCAGCTTGCGCAGTGGCACACTGCTCTTGTGCCTGCTCCCACTATTGCGCATCTTTTTGGCGCAGTCTGAATATCCCACCCTTGGAGTTAAAGAATTTTATAGCAGGGTAGGTCTCGAATTAATATTTTAAGGACTAATGATGTAATTTATAAAGAACCCTCTTGGATATAACTTAAGAATTAATGCTACCAATTCCTCTATAATGTGCATATAAATTATATCTTAATGAAATTGCACAAATGTTCTACTGTGCAAAATTTGACAATTATGGAGCTGTGTGTGTATAGACTTTTGAATAAAAATCAAATAAAAAAAAAGAGACAAGCTATTAGAACACTTAAACAAGAAACAATGATGGGTTCTAAAAGGGGCATTGAGCATGAAACATAGAATGGAATTATAGATCACCTAAGCTGATCTAGGAGTGTAGCACAAAAAGATGAGTAAATAATAATACCATAATCCATAACACTTATCAAAAAATTGTGAGAAAGAAGAAACCTAGAATCTCTAGTCAAAAAATGTTTAACCCTGTAAAGTGAACCTAATCTCTGGTGAAGTGTTTTCCTTAAGTTATTTAGATGGACTTCAAAAGATAATTTTGGGTTAAACGTTATCCCCAAATATTTAAAATTGTCTACAAGTTCAATAACGTTACCATCCAATGTAAGAATCTGATGAAGGTTATCACGTTCGATAACTTTGTTAGAGAATAACATAACTTTAGTTTTACTTGAATTAAGTACCAAACAATTCACAGAAAGCCAGTTCTGGAAAGAATCAAAACCAGATTGAACCTCTGCCAGAACATCATTAGGATTAGAACGGACGCTGTATATTACAGCGTCATCAGCGTAAAGCATCAAAGATGTATGAGAACACTCAGTAGGAGCAGAGTTCATATAAAGCGAGAAAATCAAGGGGCCAAGAATGGACCCTTGAGGTACCCCACATTTAATAGTACTAAAAGAAGAAATACTATCACCAATTCGAGTGCAATGAGATCTATTCGTAAGATAATCAAGAAACCAAGAAGAAACATTATCAGAAAAATGTAAATTGGAAAGAATGCCATTTAATAAACCATGCTCCACCAAAACGAAGGCCTTGGTGAGGTACACAAAAAGTGCCGCTACTGTTTGTCTTTTATCCAGGGCTCCCTGAATGGCACTAGTGAACCCCACCAAGGCCATCTCTGTATTATGTAATGGCTTAAAGCCATGTTGTCAATCAGTAAGCAAGTTAAATTTGTTTAAATAATCAGAGGTTTGATCTATAATAATTTGTTCCAGAATTTTAGAAAGAGGTGATAACAAAGAAATATGCTGATAATTAGTCAATACAGTAGGCTCTCCAGCTTTTTTTTTTTATTTTAGTTGTTTAACCAGGATTAGCATACTAAGCGGAAAGCTTTTTTACAGGCGCGACCTGGGAACATAGGGAAGTTAAGTGACTTGCTCAGGGTCACACAGTATGTAAGTGGAAGCTGTGGGGTTCAAACCCAGGTCTGGTCTGCTGGATGTCACCAAACTTGCAGCTCAGAGCCTTAAACCACTGCGCTATACTGCCTTTCAAGGTTTTCAAGACTAAGGAAAGCCCCAACAGACACAGAAAAATTAAACTTATTCATAGTTGAATTTCCCACCACTTCCCTGGTAGTAAATTCCAAAAGGATACCACCCTTTGACTGAGACCCCAGCGTCAGTTTAATCTCTAGAGGCATGGGAAGTGACAGGGAGGTGGATGGGATACTTGGCAGAGGATGGGATTACAGGAAGTAAAAAATTAAAAAAAGACTGCGAGGGACCAATTTCCTTATTTCAGATACTGACACTGAGGATCGGGCACCCCAATGCTGGTGTCATGTTTGGCAGCACAGGGGGTGGGCTCTCTGGTGTCGCACAGTGAAAACGGGCAGCGTGGGGTACTAGCTGGCAAGGGAGATGGAGCACCCCAGAGTTGTAAATTAAGAACATGGAGGAAGCAATGAGAAAGTGGAAGGGATGCATGGCAGAGGGTGGGAGGGATTGTTTTTTCACCGGGGGGGACCACAGCTTGCTGATCATGACTCTGATCAGCTCTGCTTGCTGGGCAGTGTTATGCAGGTCAAAGGAATAGCCGCTCTATGATTCAGGCAGCTCTTTTCTTTTAACTACACAAAGTTTCCACCCAGCAACACCCAGGGCAGGATTAAGGCATAGGCAACATAGGCACAGGCCTAGGGCCCCTGCCTGCCAGAGGCCCCCAGCAAACCCCAGCATATATTTACTATATATCCTTTTCTTTCTGTCTGAGCTGCATGTTTTTTGTAAAGGACTCAGCCACTGAGTAAGTCAGGGGCTGAACTGTGGCATGACTCTCACCTCCCTGATTAGGTGTTAAGTGCAGCTGACAGCTTCAGGGGCCCCAGCCAAGATTACCTTTAAGGTGTGAACAAGCCCATTTCCTTTGCTTTATCTCACACACCCATTTAGAATCGCAGCTTAGAATCTTACTCTTAACTATTACCTAAAATTAAGAAATCTACAATAAGTTTCAGGGATACAATTAAAAATCATACTCTTTTTTTTTTTCAATTCTCTCATCTCGCTCATACTGAAGTTCTGACCTTGATACAGCTCTGTTTTCAGGGTGAACAAATGAATGTATTTTAAGATTCCCGTCAGTAAATCTTGCCATTTATGGATCCTGGCTTACTTATCAGTAATAGAAATGTTTGATCCTCGGAATGATTTCAAATTCTTCCAATAATCACTCACTTTGTAGCATAATCTCTAAAGTTCATAGCCCCCCCTCCCCCCAGTAAACCACAACCTTAACTCCTACACCACCCAGGACCTAGCCTGTTTTAGAGATTGGTCCGTATTCAACCCAACAAAACTCCTACATTCTGGTTCATACTACCAGACAGGACAGTATGATAACACCCAGACTGCGAGTACACACGTGTGTTTGGGGTTGGGGGGCTTTGGAGAAGTGTAAAATCATGACATTTCACATACAAAAAATTATTTTTACCAGGCCTGTTAATAATTATTTTCTCTAAATTATCAAAACTCAGGCTACTGGTATTTTTCCATACTGATAGTAAAAAAAAAATGAAAGAAACTAATACTATCTCTTTATACTCCCCCTTGCACTGGGACCAGTCCCTCTCTCCAGGCATCCCAATGCACCCAGTTTGCGCCATGAGGACCTGGAGGATGCTCCCATAGGTGCCCCACTCCTATACAACTCTGGAGACTGGTTTGACCCCCAGGGTGGGGAGGAAGAGTCCATCCTACCTCCTCTGATCCTCAGTGGAATGTGCAACCAAAGCTCCTTCCTGGTCCCTCCATGGTCGCAGCAATGCAGGATCCCTTCACCTAGATCAGCCATGGGGTGTTTTTCCTTGTTCTGGTCCACCCCCTGCCGATGTCAGCACTCGAGGAGGACCAATGAGATGGAGGCACGCTGAGACGTGCCCCCACTCTGGTCCTTGGATGACATCAGCCCCTCCCTATCTATCTGCTTTCCCAGCTGCACCAGCACCACCTGTGGCCACCCAGGCGGTGGCGGTATAGTGGCGGGGACAGCATCCCACCCCTCCCTGGAGAAGAAGAGCAGCCACTGGGCACTCAATCCTTCTCCCCTCGGCCACCTGGCCAACCCCCGGTGACTCGAATCTGTCACCAAACCCGGGTCACCAGCGTGGTGTGAGGTGTGGCGTCCAGTGCCTCAACCCTCAGTGCCACTGGGCCAGCCAGTTTCATTAATTTTGAACCATTTTATGCCACTTTTTAGGACAGTAAGAACATTGTTTTAATGTTTCAGTAAATGATATGCAACAGCCAAGAGATGGGGTCATGGCGAAGGGGCATGGTTACAGTGAGGGGGGCCCCCAGATTTCTCTTGGGCCTAGAGCCCCAGGTTGCCTTAAGTGTCATGATCAGCTGCCTGGCTAATGATTAGTCTGTCACTGTCAAGACCCTTGAAGACTGCCCTGCATTGGACTGACAGTGAAACACCTCTCAAAATCCACTATCATATCAATATGTTTGTTTTTCGCAAGTACAAAGGTGAACATAAAAAGAAGAAAATACTGTAACTGCTGCTTTTGGGAGCAAGAGTCCCTGCTGGGTAGTGATACCTGCTGGAGGGACCATGTTCAGTGAAGGAGTGGTGTGCATGATACTGACAAGTGTGTTGTTTGTACTCTGGCTGGGGACATTAAATGTAAAACTAAAGTGCACTCATACAGTGATAAGCACTCTGCAGATTAGTCAACCTCATGCATAAGTCAAGCCTCCTTTCTTCAGTATCTATTTCTGGCTCCAAAATATTGACTTACATGCAAGTATGTATTCTACATAAATATAACGTGCTGCAGGCATGTATGCATGGAGTCAGTAACATTATCCAAGCAGCTCTGTACAGACAGTATTAAAGTGGGCTGGCAGTATAGCCTTAAAGAGCAGCTACCTACTGTCAGACACCCAGCTCCCCTCAAACATATAGAATAGTAGATCTGCTCTACTGTTGAGGGGCATTAAAAATTCTATGCGCTTTCCTCTGGGTAAAAAGTTATAGCACCTCAAAGTTGCACCCCCATAAAAACAAAGCCTTGTCTGACACGCCTCCTTTTGTGATGTCAGAAAATAAAGGCTGCTTGTGTGTGCTCCATAGATCTATATTGGTGCCATTTGCCAATGACGTTTAGTACTATTTAGAGTTGCTACTTGGAACAATGAAAGTGACCACTCCAGTAAACTGGGACTGTTGACCAGCGGCTGCTTTGATTTTACTACGTGGCACCTCTAAATAGTACTAAATGCCATAGACATGTTGCACATATAGGTTACTGACATGCACCCTCAGTATTCATTTTCTGACATCACAAAAGGAGGCGTGTCAGACAAGGCTTTGTTTTTATGAGGGTGCAAATTTGGGGTGCTATAACTGTTTAACCTGAGGGAAGCGCATAGAATTTTTAATGCCCCTCAACAGTAGAGCAGGTCTGCTGTTATATATGTTTGAGGGGAGCTGGGTGCTTGACAGTAGGTACCTGCTCTTTAAGGTCACAGGAATGAGCTGTGAATGAGCTTGGTACATCCAGCAGACTTGGATTTGATTCCCACGACCTCAGTTTACAAACTGGATGACTCTGAGCAAGTCACTTAACCTCCCCAGTGTTCCCAGGTCACCCCTGAAAATAGGCACTTGTGCCTAGTAGACCATACCCAGTTACCAAGACTAAAAAAAGAAAGTAGTATTAATATGTAACCCCTAGATGGCGCTATCCCAGGGGCTACTACCCCTGCCTGATTTGCCACTAACAGGTTGAGGGGCCTGGATCCAATGGCGGGTGCCTCCACCCAGAGGTCAGGGTTTGCAATAGTTAAACTAACTTGGTCACAGCCCTCTGGGACACTGCAACCCCCCTTTCTTCCCACTAGTGGCCCACACAATATATCAGAATTACCTTCACAGTATACACTTACCCCAGGTCTGGTTCCGGCACTGGGACCTCCTGTGAAATGAGATACAGTGCAACAATCACAGTACAGTACTTTAATATAGACAAATACCTCAGGCAGTATAACTTTGCTGGAAACAAGCAGCTCTGATTTATTTAGGGGATATAACAAGGACAGGAAATCAGGTTAATTAGCTTATCACTCTAATAATCTACCTATGGCTCTGTGCACAGGCCTATCCTTATCAGTTACTGTCCTGGGTACCCAAGCCTAGTGGCTAGTCCAAACCGTGGCAGCTGGTAGGGGCCCTTTCACACAGAGAAAGGAGAATTAAACAGTCAGCAGTACAGTAATTCCATTTGGATTTAATGTGGCAATTCAACAGGAGCGACCCTGAATTAGTACTCACGACCTCCAAATAAGATAGGGTCCTTCAATGTCAGCAGGGCTCACTTGAGGTACACAAACCTCTTCACACATCCATATAAAGAAAGCACTATACCAGGCAGGCTGCATCTGTATCCCGATCGCAATTACTGCACAATACCCAGGAGAACACACAGCAGATTCAGTTCCTGACAGACCGAGTGTAATTTTCAGCAATTCCTCCAGTCTTCTACAGGGTGAGCCTGGTTTCTACTCTTCAGAGATCCTTTGATTCTTTTCACAGGAACGGATTCAGTCCTAACAAGCTGCAGACCGGAACTCTGGGCCTTACACACGTTTTTTGACTAAAACTGCACACTGAAAAAGTACAGGGCTCCTTCCTTCTTCACTGCCAAAGCTCAACTGACACTCCAACTGACAAAATCGGGCACTTCCTTTGAGTTCCTCCCAGTTCTTGACTGGATTGGCTGTCACTCACAATAGACTGCTGCTGTTGGTCCAAAAAGGCACTGAAGTCTAAACTACATCTCCCAGAGTCACTGCCCATACAATCCTCTTGTGGCTGGCTCAGATTATGAGTCCAAGTTCTGATTCGTCCAAGGCACCATTTTAGAGCTAGCTTACCCCACACTGATTGGTCCAGTTCAGCAGTTCAAAACCAGAATGGGGAACTAGACAGACACTGTTCTGACTGCAAAAGAAAGCAGGTTAGACAAACTGTAATTTCATTATCACTCTAAATAATTTCTGGCAAACAGTTACATCTTTCAGATAGGTTCCCTTTGCACTCCTAGTGACTGCAAAAATGAAGTGAATTGGCAGCAGCTTGAGTGGTACTCAATCAAAGAAACACACAGTCCCCCATACAAACTAATTATGTCTGCAAGCAGACAGCTCTTAAAGAGACAGTACCAGAGGTTCTAAAAACACTCACTGATAAATGGCTTAAATGCCAAACACCATTCAGGCTTGGAGCATTCAAGCAAGCTCCTGGAAGTCTTTTGGGAACCCCCATTTGCAGGGGGGTTACAAATACATTCAAATGTGGTCTGGTTTACCATCAGTGCTTGGTGACAGATACATAGAGTTACCCTTGCTGCCAATCAAGCTACACGTAAAAAGATACCTCCTATTAGTCAGGGAAAATGTGATCAGCACTGGTGGACGCTGTACGGATCTACTGGTTTATGACATAGTTGTTACTATTTACCTTTTCACACTGCATGTGGAACACGGTGCCGTGGTTTACAGCCTAGTGAACAAACCCATACCATATCTCCCACTGCACATAGTATAAATTAGTTAAGAAATGCTTTCCCTCTTGTGTGCAGAATTTGAATAGTGTAAAATATAAAAACATAGTTAATGATAAATACCCATACCTTAATACTTACCAACAATAAACTGAACAAATCAGAGGCTGATGTGGTTTAGCCTGCGTTGTTGTCATCTGAATTAGCTTGGTAATTGAACTAATACAGTAAGCCCAGCCTGGTGGTACTGGAAGAGCATGGCATGCTTCTATGTGCAAGACCAAGGTTTATGGCATAGACCCGAGTCCCTTGTACCTGGCTGGAGGAGCACAAGATGTACTGTTGAAACTCTGGGGAGGGAGGCAACAATCTTATTGTTTGAGCGTCTACATTCAGTTAGTGGGGAGCCATACTTCACAGATGACTGCATGACACTGGCGTCCCTGTTGACTGGCCTGGGCAGGCGATACATGTCATGTACAAGAGGTGGGTGGGTGGGACAAAATGGATGAAAACAACCAATGCAATGTGTAGAGAGCACCTTGGAGCTCACATAGCACTGGGCATGGCAACACCCAGTTCCTTGTGTCCATCTCCAATGACGAAGATAAACTACTCTGGGCCTAGCATCTTGTCAAGGCCCTGCAATGGGGAGGGGTGCACAGCCGCCTGTTCAGGGCATTGTGGGTAAGGATCAGAGACCTGTATTGAAAGCAGCCCTGGTGTTAGCCTGCACCAGAAACATAGAAACAAAGAATCTGACAGCAGATAAGGACCACTTGACCTATCCAGTCTGCCCATTTCTCCCTGTCTACACTATTACACCAGACCGTGCCTGATCTTCAGCTCTTTCTCCTTCCCCTTTCCTTTCCACTGTGATTGCTTTGTGTTTATCCCATGCATTCTTGAATCCTACCACTGTTTTCACCTCCACCACCTCTGCTGGAAGGCTGTTCCAGGAATCCACCACTCTTTCTGTGAAGAAGTACTTCCTCACATCTCTCCTGAATCTACCCTCTCCTGCTTCATAGAATGTCCCTTGTTCTTGAACGCCTTTTCTTCTGAAAAATACTCTCCTGTACCTTGTTTACCCCCGTGAGGTATTTAAAGGTATCTACAATATCCCCTCTCCCTCCTCTGTTCCACGGTGTACATATTGAGGTCCTTTAGTCTCTCCTCATATAGCTTTTGATGCAGACCCTGCACCATTTTAGTTGCCCTCCTCTGGACCACCTCCAATCTGTATACTGTATGTCCTTCTGGAGATGTGGTCTCTAGAACTGGACATAATACTCTAGGTAGAGTCTTACCAGCGATCTATAAAGAGGCAACACCACCTCCCTCTTTCTGCTGGTGATACCTCTCCCTGTGCACCCCAGCATCCCTCTTGCCCTCCCTACTGCCTTGTCGCACTGCCGGGCCACCTTTAGGTCATCCAATATGATTACCCCCAGGTTTCTTTCCTGCTTGATGGTCATTAAGACCACGCCACCCATTCTGTACTCTGCCGCTGTGTTTCTGTGCCTTAAGTGCATTATTCTGCACCTTTTCACAGTGAAACCCAGCTGCTATTCCCTTGACCACTCCTCTGGTTTTCTCAGGTCTCTGATCAACCCCCCCCCCCGGAGTGTCCACCCTACTACAGATTTTGGAGTCATCTGCAAAGAGGCAGACCGTCCCTTAAAGCTCCTCTGCAATGTCACTATTCATAAAGACATTAATGAGGACTGGTCCTAGCACTGATCCCTAAGGCACCCTACTGGCCACCCACTGGACACCAGGGGTCAAAAAGAGTAAATAGTAGAAAAAGAAAAAAAAGAAATGATACTGTAAGGAATGCAAAGTCTGCCCAAAAGGAACAAAAGTAGCAAATATGCCTTTGGACAAAGAGATTTTAAGTTTTTCATATCCCTGTTGGGGTGACTGAATCATGACTATGGGGCAAACTCGATGACTGATTTTTTTTGGAAGGCAGTGTAGTCTAGTGATGAGTACAAACAGAACTGTAAACCAGGAGATCCAGGTTCAAGTCCCACTACAGACACTGGCTGACTGTGTGACCTCACATATGACCTTCCCATGCTTCAGTAAGTTGAGCTGTAAAATCTGGTAGAAGGACCCCAATGAGAACAAGATGTTGCAGCTCAGTCAGGTCATCCTGGGTACATGTTTTTATACAAACTTCCATATTCAGTATTCCAAGGGTAACACCTGCCACAAAAGTGGGTGTTCCCAGCAGCTGTCTGTGCTAACAAAGGATTAAGCTCTGGGAGTGTGTTATATTATGTGAAGGGAATGCACTACAAAGGGGAGATGTCATCTTGGAGGTAGGGAGTTGGAAGGAGACAAGAATTTGCGAAGAACACAGAGTGCTGAAGGGGGGGAAGCACTACGCATAAGACTTGAGGAGAAGGTCTCAGTGGGATGTTTGTCAGTGATCCAGTCCACCACTATCGAGCACATACACCTGTAGAAACATAGGGATCCACTCAAGAGAGCCTCATACAGATTCTTGTGGGTCAGGCTCTGTGTCCTAAGAGGAAGCAGGAAAGAATTCCACAATGACGGTTGTGTCAAGCAGGTAGGGAAAACTGAGCTATTCCCTGGAGAGGGCAAGTTCCTGGTACACTTGATTCTGTGTGGAGGTAAAAGGGGTTGCATGTCTCCTGGATGGATGGAGGGGAGGCTCAGGCAGGTGCCCTGGGTATGGAAACACCTCCTTATGGGTTTCAAGAACACTTCCATCAGAGGAAGGAAAATTTGTAAGGTGCCTCAGGAAGGAAGACATAAAGTGCCACTGAGAAAGGGACTGATAGTTAGGGAGTCATTGCAGGGGGCCCTGAAGGCTCACATGTATCAGCCAATCAACTGTTATGCTGTGCCATTACATTCTGTGAGCTATCCCTGGAGTGGACAATGAGCTCTAAGTTACAGACAATGTTTAAAGGAGATAGGAAATGATTTTTACATAGTTAACTGTCCTTCCATCTTCCTTTCCATGCCTGTTATATATTCTGAAATGCTTTGATGATGTTTTGATATATAAATAATCTAGTTTTGGGCTACCCTCAGATCTGGAGTTGCACTCTCCTAACCGGCTACTGTACTTGATTTTCATACTTCTAAGACATTCTATGACATCAGGAACTCCCATTCCATGCTATTCATCTGAATGGTCTGGAAAGGAGTTTGTGATGTCATAGAATGTTCAGGCAGTATGGAAAGAGAGATAAGCAACTGCTGAGCAGAGAAGGATTCAGGGTAGTTACAAAAGCAACAAAATTAGATTAGTAATCTACCAAAAAAGGTCAAAAACATATCAAAATACTGGGTAGCCAATAAAAGATCAACTGAAGTGCATCTAGAGGAGTACGAACTGTTTCCCATCACGTTTAAAGTCTCTGATGGTCTGCACATTTACAGTACTTCCTCCACTGAAGAGAACCCTGGGACTGGCCTCTGACTTGTGGATGCCCCCCCCGAAAGGTTAGGGGGGTTGACATAAGTGAACATTAAAGTGTTGCATCTTTAAAGAGCAACTCTACTTTAACAAAAAGTTTTATACCATGCCAGTTATGTTTTAACTTTAGCATTCCTTGTTTTTTTTTTTACTTTTCCCCTTTTTTTAGTCTACTACATATTGCAGATAATGCAGTTCTTACTTCGCTGAGTCTTTCAAAATGTGGCTGATTCTCCCCTGTCAACCTCACAATTGCAGTTTGTGACATCAGTCTCTTGTCATGGTTAGCACTGTGATGTCACAGTCAAAAGCACTGTTAGGTAAAGTGGGGACAAAATGGTTTTTATACAACTTTTTTGACTACCAAGATGTGCTATCAACTGTGTAAAGGAACATTGAAAATGAAAAAAAGTGAGCACCGGCCCATCGGCACAGTGATAGCGCTACTGTTTGTGACACCGACGACCCGGGTTCAGGAACGAGCCTGGGAAGTCGGAGGGCCGGCAGAGCAGGGGGTTGACATTAGGGCACATGCCACATGAGGGGAAAAAGGGAAAAATAGGTCTCCAGGCACCGGCTAGACAGAGTGCCCAGTGCAGACCCTGAAACACCTGTCTGCCTGTCCCGCAGCTGACACAACGAAGACACAGATGTGCGGGGTGTACGGGCCCCACCTCATCCCTACCTGAAGTGCAGATCCACAGCTACATGGGGGTTCAGCAGGGCTCCAGGTAGGTGAGGGAAGCAGGGTCAGACACCACGGGCATCTCCCGAAGGTGCGGTGTTTGGGGACCAGAAGGGGAAAAATAGCTAGTTAAAAAAAAAGAAAATGAAAAACGTGTTCTCTAGTAAATTGTAATAGCTGACACATATTTATGAAAGTACATGCTCTAGCACTGAATTACACAAAAACATAGAATCTGGAATCAGATAGGACTGCTTAGCCCACCCTGGCTGCATATGTTTTCCTACCTTCAGTATCACCACAGACCCTAATTGATATCCGGATCTTTCTCCCTCCCACCCTTCCTTTCCACTTAAGATTCCCTTATGCCTTTCCCATGCATTCTTGAACCCCACCACTGTTCTCTTCTCATCATCTCCACTGTAAGGCTGTTCCAGGAATCCAACACTCTTTCTGTAAAGAAGTACTTCTCACATCTGTCCTGAATCTCTCCTGAATCTACTCCCCTCCAGCTTCATAGCATGTCCCCTTATTCCTGAGCTCCTTATTTTTTGAAAAATACTTCCCTCCAGTACCTTATTTACCCCTGTGAGGTGTTTAGAAGTCTTAGTCATATCCCCCCTTCCAGGGTGTACATACTGAAGTCCTTTAGTCTCTTACCATAAGGCTTCTGATGCAGACCCTGCACCATTTTAGCTGCCCTCCTCCAGACCGCCTCCACTCTGTCTATGTTCTTCCAGAGTTTTGGTCTCCAGAACTGGACACAGTACTCTAGGTGGAGTTATACCGGTGATCTGTACAGGGGCAACACCACCTCCCTCTTTCTGCTGGTGATATCCTTCCCTATGCACCCCAGCATCCCTCTAGCCCTCCCAACTGCCTTGATGCACTGCCTGGTCTCTTTTAGGCCATTTGATACGATTACCCCCAGGTCTCTTTCCTGTTCAGTGTTCGTCAGTCCCACTTCACACATTCTGTACTCTGCCCCCAGGTTTCTGTGCCCCAAGTGCATTATTCTGCACTTTTTTGCATAGAAACACAGCTGCCCTACCCTTGACCACTCCACAAGTTTTCTCAAGTCTCTGCTCATCCTTTCCACCCCCCGGAGTGTCCACCCTGCTGCAGATTTTGGTGTCCTCCACAAAGAAGCAAACTTTCCCTTCCACCTACTCTGCAATGTCTCTTATAAAGACATTACAGGAACTGTTCCCAGCTCAGAGTTGCTCTTTAAATAGATGCTTTGAATGCACACCCTAATGCAGAATGCAGGACAGCAACAACAAATGTAGCGAAATGCAAAGAGGACTTTTTTGCCAGGAGCAAAGGGCCCTATGCACTATGGTGTGCTGGATACATGCAGGAGGCATGTACCCTGCATGCGCAGCTCTGCACCTGCAGACAGGTGCGTACCAGCCAGCATTCACTATCACCGGCTTTCTGTCCATGGGCCCGCCCCCCAGCATGCAACTGTGTGGGGGCAGATCACGGGATACAGGCAAGCACATCCAATCGGAAGTCCATTCTGGGTCCCGCAGTGGATCCTCTGCTCTGTGCGAGCAGGAACTGGGGGCAGGTGCGGGTCCCAGGATATATAAATGATGGGCAGGATCGTATGTAGATGATGGACACGACCACCATAGTATGGTTGGCTATAGAATGGGGCCATGAGCCCGTGCCATACAGAATGCCAGCATGCTATGATATTTTTCATGTAACTCTTATACCATACTGGATGGTAGTTATTACAATATCTACTACTACCATCTATCTGTGTGGCTACCAGTGTAGCGGATGTGGCAGCATAGTGCCCGCAGGGTTGCCCCCAGCCTAACCATGCAGCTAGATGGGCTGGGGCATCACGTTGGGGGGGTTCATATCAGACTAGGAATCACCCTACTGTCATGCCCCAGCCCACCTAGCTGTATGGTAGGGCTGGGGGCAACTCTGCGGGCACTATGCTGCCAAATTCGCTACACTGGTAGCCACACAGATAGGTGGTAGTAGCAGATATTATAATAACTACTGTCCAGCATGGTAACAGGCTTACATGACAAATATCCTGGCGTGTTGGCATTCCATATGGTACAGGCTCCAGTAATGTCCATGGGCACTCCAGTATTTATGGTGCTGCCCCTGGCCCTTGCATGCCTTTCCTGCTGTGCAGAGAAAGTAAGTGTCTTTGCTGGGGGCACACACTACAGTTCTGGCAGGGTCCCTGCTGCCATAACCTGCACCTCCCTGTGCCCTGCACGACGCTCCTTTGTGCATGGCATGGAGTGCGGTTGTGCTTCTGACACACACCCAGACCACCCATGTGCACAGCCGCACGGCCAGCGGGAGGGATCCACTGTGCAAGTGACTTGCACAACTTCTGTGAATGCCATCGGGGGGGCCACTGGACCCCCGCTGTGTAGCATTCCAATGCAGGGTTGCCTTTGTGCCTCCGTGAAGGCAACCTGCACCTTTTTGCATAGGGCCCAATATAAAGAAAGTATTTCAGGCACTTGCATCAGTGATCATGTGCTATGTTTTGTAAGAACTGGGAATTTCACAACTACTTTAAAGTGTAGATTCCTGACTGATGAGGGGGTCAGCTTGCCATCAGTGATCACGTTGATTGTGATTCAACCAAATGATGAGACCAAGAACCCCTTTAAATGTTAAAATGATGGAATAAAAACCAAGTAAGAAATTGACTTGAATGAACTGTAGGCTTTCATGCAGCTTTGGGGTGGACACTGGTAATATAAGTATTTGATGTTGGCCACACAGCAGGTATACCCCTGTAAACGCTTAAAAGAATTTAAGAAACGTGTATAAGAAATATGATAAAATCTATGTTCATTTGCCTGGTTTGAGCTTGCTAAACCTCTAACAGTGCACTGCAAACAGGAGAGGTGTGATCTTCTCCTAACTGGTGAGCTCCCTGATGGTCACCGGTGAGCCTCTTATGGGTCAGAGCACACTGTATAAAAGATAAAGCCAGAGAGTGGTTTTCCCCACAAAAAAGAGAGAGAGAAAACAGTGAGAACTTGGCTCATATTGACATGTTAAAATTTAAAGTTAAAAGATTAAGCCAGGGAGTGGGTTCCACACAAAAAAGAGAGAAAGCAGCGGGGCCTCATCTCATATTGACTTGCTTAAAAAATATAGATTCCTAGCCATCCCGGTGGTGCTGAGGGCTGAGGCGCTGGACACCTTACCTCGCGCTACTAAGGCGACCCAGGTTCTGGAACAACCTCGGGGAGCCGGCATGGGGGGGGGTCAGAGCGGGATTGAGCTGTGGTAGGCAGTTCTCACCTCCTGGGGGTGGTTGTCCGCTCCCGCCGTAGTTCTGCTCCCATCAGGTGGAGGTCCGGTGGGAAGCGTAGGCAAGGGAGAGCAGAGGCAATAATGCCAGGGGTGGGGCGGAAGGGACCGAGCCAGTGTCTGGCGTGCATGTGTGCCTCCACGCACATGCACATACGTGTCTGCTGGGGTCCTGGGTCTGGGGCAAAAAATGGGAGAAAAACCTATATAGAAAGAAAAATGTAGGTTTCTGACCATTGAGGGGTTCAGTCATGATTCGTCCAAATGATGAGACCAAGAACCACTTTAAATATTAAAATGATGGAATGAAAACCAAGTAAGAAAACTGAATTGACATGAATGAATGGCAGGCTTTCAAGCAGCTTTGCTGGGAGCACTGGTACTATAACTATTTGACAAGTACTATATACCAAACATCTTGTACAGGTTGAGCACTGTGTTTGTTCTAGTGTGTAGTACAGAATCTGAATCAAAGTGGAATGGAATTTTTCAGCCATATATCAGGGCAATATTAGCACACGTATCCTAAAATAATTCTTTATGTCTATGGATCACTTTTCTGAATGCTGTGTTTATACAGAGAAACAAGCCTATGGCAACCTGCATATCTAGTGGGCACATTATGCTTATGGTGACGATGTGGTTTATGGCTAAAACAGTGCACGGCAGTGGACGTATTCTTTTGATTACTGGTTGGCCAGTTTGTTTACATGTCAGTCTACAAGACAGTCCTGTGAGTTAAACAAGGTGCCAGTGTCTTATTTAGCAGGGGTTTTAGTAAGGACCGACACTGGACAGAATGGGATTTCTGCCTTATGTGTATCATCAGTCACCAGGGGCTATAAATTGACCTAGCTTAAATGAGGAAAAAACGCTGAGCACAATTGCTGGATGGAGACCAGGAGGTCCCAATTACCCAAATACCCCTTTTTGTAGGAGTTACAGTTTTATCTGATTCATTCTGCAACCCCATGCCTGCCATGCCACAGTGAACAGAGTCACAGATGCCCCTGCAGCTGAAATCATGGGACCTCAAATGCCAGAAATGTATTGCACATCAGAACCAGGAATGTGGGATTTTCAGTGATTAATGCTGCTGACAGTGCAGGCACCATTCTCCCTCCTCAAGGGCTTTGGGAGGGAGCGAGGTATTGGCACTGTCAGCAGTGTTAACAGTTGAAATACCCCCCAAACCCTGGGAATTATAAATCCCAAAAAACTAAATACTACATATGATAAAAAAGGTGCTGCGTCAGCATTTGATTGAAACCATAACAAAAAGGAAATACTAAATGCATGCTGAAAATAGAAACTAGAGATAGAATCGACGTTTTGATCACAGGTCTTTTTCAGGAATTATCTAAAAGATAAAAAAAGCAAAGTTAGTAGAGAGGTAAGGGGAAATAAGGAATAAATATATAGAGGTATATAGCATTATATCTTTAGATATATAATATGTATAAATGCAGAAACATAGAATTTGATGGCGGATAAGGACCATGTGACCCATCTGCTCATGTTCCCTACCTACTGTCACTGCAAATACTACTTGATCTCTGGCTCTTTCTCACACACACACACACACACCCTTCCTTTCCACTAAGATTTCCTTATACCTATCCCATGTATTCTTGAACCCCACCACTGTTTTCACCCCCACCGCCTCCACTGGAAGATTGTTCCAGGCATCCACCACTCTTTCTGTTAAGTACTTCTTCAGTCTGGTGGCGCTGAGGGTTGAGGCGCTGGATGCCACACCTCATGCCATGCTGGCGACCCAGGTTCGGGAGCGAGCTCGGGTTGGCGAGGAAGGAGAGGATTGAGCATCTGGAGGACTGCTCTCTTCTGGGGAGGGTGGATGGATGACTCCCCAGCGTGAGCAGCTCCCAGTGGAGGCTGGGAGCTCTGCAGTTCAGGGATCACACAGACGTAAGGGGAGGAGCCTCGGCAGACGTTCGAGGGCTGGGTGCGGGAGCGCGCCCAGCCACACTGGACAACACTATACATCCAGGCTCCTAGGAGGAGCTCAAGAATAGGGAAAATACCTGTTGGCTGGGGGGTAGACATCACCTACCCCCACCTCCAGCACTGAATCCTTGCCCACTGTGGGACTGGACTCGGCGTCACCTCCGCCTGTGGAGGCACCACAAGAATGTGCCAAGGAGAAGTAGGCGGCCCTACTACTGGGGGTGGATTCCAGAGGGACTGCTCCATGTAGCATGTCACGGGTGTGCCAAGGACCAGTTCACAGCCGGGTGGATTTCAGGTAGGAGGGATCAGGTAAGGTCGACTGAAGGGGCCCCAGCCAGTGGTGATGGGAGGGAAAAATAGGCAAAAAAAAAAAAGAAAAAAAAAGAAATACTTCTTCACATCTCTCCTGAACCTATACCCCCAGCTTCAGTGCACGTCCCCTTGTTCTTGAGCATCTTTTCTTTTTTAAAGGTTCCACTCATGTACCTTATTTATCCCCATGAGGTGTCTATCATATGATTACCCCCAGGTCTCTTTCCTGTTTGGTGGTCATCAATAGTTTTCCACCGATTCTGTACTCCAGCCCTGGGTTTCAGTGTCCTAAATGCGTAAATTTTCATTTTTTCACATTAAAACCCAGCTGCCATAACCTTGACTACACCTCGAGTTTTCTCAGGTCTCTGCTTATTCTTCCCAGACCCCCTCCCATGTGTGCCCTTTTTACAGATTGCAAAATTACAAACTGCAGATTTTGATGTCACCTGCAAAGAGGCAGACCTTCCCTTCCAGTACCTCTGCAATGTCACTTATAAAGACATTAAAGAGGACCAGTCCCAGTACTGATCCCTGAGGCACCCCACTGGTCACCCTACCTTCTCTGGAGTGAACTCCGTTTACCACCACCCTCTTCTGCCTATTCCCTAACCAATCTTTTACCTAGCTCACCACCTTTGGACCCACCCTAAGCTGCCCAGCTTACTTATGAGTCTGCTATGTGAAACAGTGCTGAAAGCCTTACTGAAATGTACGTAGGCCACATCCAGTGCTCCACCCTGATGTAACCCCCTGATCACCCAGTCAAAGACTTCTATCAGATTAGTTTGACATAACCCCACCCCCCTCGGTGAAACCATGCTACCTCGGGTCTTGTAATCCAATGGACTCAAGATATTCCACAATCCTCTCCTTTCCTTAAGCAGTGTTTCCATTAACTTCCTCACCACCAATGTCAGACTGATTGGCCTGTAGTTGCCAGCCTCCTCCCTGCTACCACTTTTGTGAAGTGGGACTATAGTTGCCCTCCTCCAATTCTCCAAAACCACTCCTGTTTCCAGTGAGTTATTGAAAAGGACTGTCATGGAGGGCGCTGTGGAGCCTAAGCAGAATGGCAGCATTTTACAACAGCTCCTGGGTTAAAAATCTCCTTTTACCAGCAGGAATCGGTTTAAACTAATATCACCACTTGAAAGAGGAACCCTCTAAATATAATATGGGTAATCCTCGTAAAGATAGAGGCGGTGGCACAGGTGCTAAATCGGCGGGCTTATCTCAACCTCTGAGACCAGCTACTGAGGTACAGGCCACGTCCCAGCAGGAGTCAGAAGAAACAACGGCATCTATAGGCCTTAAACTGAAAAGGCTGATTGCATCGGTTTCTGACCTGAACAGCAAGATGGACTCATTCGGCACAAGGGTCATGATGGTCGAAAAGACAGTGGAGGGAATGCAGACCGAAGTTGGGGAAATAAAGAAACAGGCTGAATCAGCTACGGCTGCAACATCTTTAATGGTGAAAGAAAATACGCACCTGAGGGCTAGACCTGAGACCCTGGAAAACAGGCCTGCTCCTCACATATCCACGGTCCTAGGCTGGCCAGAAGAGATTGAGGGGGACCATCCATTAATGTTTTTACAGGACTGGCTGGTAGACAAATTGGTCTTGGAGGGTCATGAAGTATCCTTCAGACTTCAAAATGCATATAGAATTAACCACTGTGGGTACCAGGAGGACATGGAAACACCTCGTACCCTGCTGATTGTTATGGATGGCATAGGCACTAGGGACAAGATCCTTTGCGACACTCATCAAGCGGGCTCCATTTTATAAGATGATCACACCATCTACCTATTCCCCGATATCAGCTATGCTATGTGAAACAAATGAAAGAAATTTGATGGGGTGAGAAAACAGCTCAAGGAGGCCAAGATTGTACACGCAATGGTCTTTCCAGCACTGCTGCGTATTGTCCATAACGGAGAAGTCTGGGTATTCTCAGATTCTATCAAGGCTGGCAAGTGGGCCTCTTGCTTTGCTGATACTAGCCAGAGTTGGCGTCGAGACCACGGAGAAGAGAGCAGCGAGTCAGAAGATGATGAAGATGGTTGAAAAGCAGTGAGGCTAAATTTAATGACACTTTATATAATAACTTTTCTAATAGCCCATCTAGTTTCTTGTTTCCTTTTGCCTTTGAGATGCGGATAATCCATGAGACTCTAGACTTTTAAAAAACTTAACTACTGTACCAAGTATTAACATAACAGGGCTCTCTTCTGTTTATCAAAAACCATACCTTATGTGGGTGATATATTTTTTATATAGCCCTATTTTAGTATAGTAGAGCTGCTATATCTACTCTAAGATGTCAACTAGTACAGTTGTATCAGTACTTAATTTTACCTGGTATATGGGGTGTAGTAGCCAAATGATCGATATCTGTTGGGGTAAATGTTGCCTTTAATGTTTCACACTTATCTACTTACAGCTATATAGTGTGACACCTTTAGTCCCAGTTCTGGGATGTTTTTTATTGGACTTTAAAACATTGTCTTTCAGCAAAACGATATAGTCGCACTGCTTGTGGGCTTGTAAACACAGCTTAAAATATTATTGTACTTGTCAGTGGCGGCTCTACACCAGGGCCCGTAAGAATAGCATGCCCTAGTAAAAATGCTGTGCCCCAGTTGGTGCCCCAATTCCATAGTAACAATATATAAGTGCCCTGGCTACCATCTGTTGTGCCCCGGCTGTGCCCTGGTAACCATTTGTGGCTAGAGCCGCTGCTGGTACTTGTTAGATAAATTTTAAGCTTTCCCCTCTATGTGGTATCAAAATATTTGGGAAGCACTAATCCTAAGATTAATGAGAGAAGTAAAATGTCTCTCTATGGTTTGTATCAATGATATTGGTATGTCCTGAATATAGCAAAGTTGTCTGTATGATGATATAAGATAATTGATAAAAAAAAGTATAAAAAAAAAGGACTGTCACAAGGGCAGCAAGTACCTCTCTGAGCTCCCTTAATGCCCCTGGGTGTACTCTATCTGGCCCTATTGCTTTGTCTACTTTCAAACTTGCGAGTACCTTCAGGACTATCTCCTCCGAAAAAGGACTAGTGTCCATCTCTCTCCCTTCAAAGCTCCTTATTACTTTTTTGTGGCACCTCCACTACTCCTTCCTCTGTGAACACCAAACAAAAGTATTTGTTCAGGATGCCAGCCTTTTCCTGGTCCCCCTCTGCACAGTGCCCCCTTCCCTTCATAACCTTGCAATCCCTCCCCTGGTCTTCCTCTTTTCACTTACATACCTAAAAAATGTCTTGTCTCCATTCGCTACCTCCTGTACTATTCTCTTTTCAGTCTGTGCCTTTGCTCTCCTTACTACTTTCCCTGCTTCCCTCTGTTTCCCCTGATACACCTCCCTATCTCTTTCCCTCTGCGTTTCCTTATACCTTCTGAGTACTACCCTTTCAGCCTTTACCTCTTCAGCCACTTCTTTCAAAAACCATAGCAGTCTCTTTCCTCTTACATTGCTTACTTGCTTGATGCAGAGGTTAGTTGCCTTCACTATGCCCTCTTTTAGCTTTGTCTACTGTTCCCCCACCCCACCCAAGTCATCCCCTGTGCCAGGTCATCCCTGAGGCATTCACCCATCTTTTGAAAATCTGCCCTCTTGAAGTCCAGGACCCTTGTCATTGTGTGGTTCATTTCCACAGCCATCCTTATGTTGAACCACACTGTATGGTGATCACTGGTCCCCAGGTGGCCTGCCACCTTGATGTCTGCAACACTGTCCCTGATAGTGAATACCAGGTCTAGTACGGCCCCACCATGCGTGGGCTCCCAGACTAGTTGCCTGAGGAATGCCTCCAACAGGGAGTCCAGGATGTCCCTGCTTCTAGATGAAGCTGTGGCTGGAAGGCTCCAATCTACATCTGGCAGACTGAAGTCCCTCGCTAGCAGCACCTCCCCCTTTTCTGCCATCTAGTTAATGGCTTCCACCAGGACCTTATCTAAATACTCCCCCTCTGCTGAAGGTCTACAGGTCATGCCAGTGTGAACAGTGGTCCTATTCCCCATCTCCAGGGTGATCCACAGTACCCCCCTCATATTCCCTGTATCTCTGTCACTTTTATGCCTTCCCTCACATAGAGCACCATACAACCTTCCTTTTCTTCCCAACCTGTCCTTCCTGAACAGAGTATAGCCTGGTATGGCCATGTCCCAGTCATGTTTGGCCACAATATCTAGGTCAGCCTCTGCCATGATGGCCTCTAGGTCCCAAATTTTATTTTCTAGGCTTCTAGCATTCACACACATGACCTTACAGATGTTGCTACCACTCTGCTTGCTAACCCTCTTTTTCCTTTTTCCCCTTCCTCCTCCCCCTCTCTTTGTAACACTTTAAGTCCCATCCCCATTAATTTCTACCACCCTGCTTCTTTTATTAATATGCACCCTGTGGGATTCATCTCCCCTAGGGTCCTCCCTACTCTCCACGTCAGTCTGCGGGGGGCGGAGACAGTTTATGCCTCCTTGATTCCTTTCGCCACCTTGCCCCCAGCTAGTTTAAATGTTCATCAAACTAATTTAAACCGTCCACTGAGGACTGTGGTTCTCTTCCCAGAAGGATGTAGGCCATCACCCTTGTATAGGCACTTGTCTTTTCAGGTGGATCCCCAGTCCCAAATGTAGCTGAATACCTTCTCTCTGCACTATTCCTTCAACCATGAGTTGAAGCTCCTGGTGCAGAGAACCCTCTCCTCCTTCTCCTCCTCCTCCTCCTCCCTGTTGTAGACAGGCTGCACCTCAGCAAAAGCCACCAAGCATGCTACCTGTCTAGGACCCCGCCTCAGATCTCTAAATGCCCCCTGCACTATCTCAACCCTGTCCCTAGCCAGGCCATTAGCTCTCAGGTGACATCCAGCTTTTCCCCCTGCCCTGCTGCCCTAGCGATCCTCAGGATCTGCTTCCCATCCCTCCAGGCCATGGTGCCACGTAGGCACCTAACCTCCCTCTCCCTTCCTATTCCCAAATTTGTCCCCCTCACAATAGAGTCCCCCACCAGATGTTGCTTCCTCCTCGTCTGGGGTCCTCTACCACCCTTCTTGGATTCTCCACTATGGAGGACCCCCACATCCTCCCTGGTCAATACCATGGGTACCTCCTCCTGGCAGTCCTGCCCTGCCAGAGTGGAGTAGGAATTACATAGTGGTACCGGTTGAGGAATGTACTGCTGACCCTCCATCTCCACCCTTCCAGAACCCACCATAGTCCAGCCGTTACTCCTCCTTAGCATCCTCTGAGGTAATGGTGGCAGATTTCGTGGCCCCTGAGTTGGGGAAGAGGTCCCCCAAATCCTAGCAAACTCAGCCTGGTATCTAGCAACCTCTTCCTTCAACCCAGAAAGGTACATGCAGATGAGGCAGCACCGCAGTCTCCAGAGGGTCTCTGAAACTGCTGCCCCACGACCAGTGCACTGCACCACTCCCAGCATTCCCAATTCCTAGTCTCTCTGTGTCCCCTGGAAATATTTTTGTCTTACCCCTTACAGAGTGTTTCTAGCTTTCTCCTTTTTTTACGTGCATTGCTCCTTTGTACCTTTACCCTAGATAGGGTTTTCCCTTCCATTCCTCTCAACAAGTAGTTTCCTCTTGTACTTTTCCTGCTGAGGTAGCCAGCACTTGCACCTTCCGCTAACCCTAAGCTACCTGACCCTAGATAGGCTGCTATTTGTCCTTCCCTAAACCCTCCTAAGTCCCTTTATACTCCTACCCTAGATAGGGCGTTGCACCTGAAACCAGTTTTCCCCAGTTTTGGCCTACCATTAACCTTCCACTTGCCTCTGCAGTGAATGCAACAACAGAAGCAAACAGCTACCTTACCTACCCCTATTTGCTATGTACTATATACAGTATGTGGAAAGAAAACTAGGGGGAGGATCTAAAAGAAACAGTTATAGTAAGCAAAGTAAGAACAGAAGCTGGAATCCAAAAAGGTGATGAAGGGAATGGAGAGGTAGAGTAGGAGTGAATGAGCTGAGGGGTCCTGAAGTGGGGACTAATTAACAGGGTATGGAAAAAAGGCTGAAAGATAACACAGGCAGGGGAAGGAGACAGGGACATCTGTAGAACACAAAAATGGATGTGTACACATAACTGGAATGACCATGTGAATATGCTCCTACCCCCCCCCACACACATATCGCACATACTGTACTAGATGAAAGTCTGTGCAAGCATACCCATACATGTAAATGTATCATGCACACATGAAAGCAAACAGCAAGTAGAAAGTAAGTCCACATTTAAACCAGAGGGCTGTTGGGAGCCTAGTTGGATGATAAACTTGGTTTCTGTGATTCTGACTCAGGGACCATTACAGGACAGGCAGGATTGTAGACACTGATAAACCCATTGCATCTCATTTTACCTCCAAGGACCATAATGTCAATGATCTTTCTATTTGTGTCCTTCAACGGGGTTTCCAGGATGCTGACCAAAGGAAAACCTTGGAAACCAAGTTGATCATCCACCTAGGCTCACAGCAGCTCTCTGGTTTAAATGACAGACTTATTTTCTACTAACATCTTTCAGCCACCTTATAGTTTACCACTGCAGTCTGTCCTCATGCTTGCATGGTATGTTTGCATGGTTGGGTATGCCTGCACACACTTTCATCTGGTGTGTGATTTATAATATGTGTGTGTGTGTGTGTCAGTGTGTGCCAGTGTGTGTCTGTGTCAGGGTGCGATGTCGTGTGATATATGTAGTGTGTGTATGTGTGTGGGTGGGAGTATATATGTGTGTGTGTGTGTGTGTGTGTGTGTGTGTGTGTGGACAGGTGTGTGTGTGTGTATATATGATGCATGTGCGTGTGTCAGGGTGTCATTTGTGTGTGTGTTATGTATGTGTGTGTGCGTGTGTGAGTGGCAGTATGAGTGTATGATGTGTGTCAGGGTCTGGTGTGTGTGTGTGTATGTGTGTGTTGTATGTGTATGTGTGGGAGAATGTGTGTGTGATGTGTGTGATGTATGTGATATGTGTGTGTGTGCGTGTGTGTAGGGGCATACTCACATGGGAATTCCAGTTATTTTCATTTTCTCCAGATATCCCGGTCTCCTTCCCCCACCTTTGTCACCTTCTGCCTTCTTACTATATCCTGTTAATTCATCCCCACTTGAGGAATGCTCAGATCATTCACTACCACTACGCCTCTCCATCACCATAGTCACCTTTCTGTTTTCCAGCTTCTGTTTTTTCCTTGCTTATTATCACTGTTTCTCCTAGATTCTCCCCCTATTTTCTTTCCTCACATAAAGGGTGTGTGTGTGTGTGTGTGTATATATATATATATATATATATATATCCCTTATTTCTACTTACCTTTCCACTGACATGCTTTTTTCTCTTAGATAATTTTAAATAAAGCTAGTAACTAAATCTAAAAGGAAGAGAAAACCTCTCTGGTTTACTAGAGAGATAGCACTAAAGATTAGAGAAAAGAAACAAGCCTTTAGGCAGTTCAAGGAGTCACAGAGGGAAGGGGATAGGGAGCTCTACAAGGAGAAGCTCGAGGAGGCTGGAAAGACTATCAGGTTGGCAAAAGCCCAATGGAGGAAAAAACTGCGCTGGGAATCAAGAAGGGGGACAAAACCTTTTCTAGATACATCAGCAAAAAAAGGAACAGCAAAGGGGGGATAGTCAGAATGTCAACAAGCAACGGTCAGATAGTGGAAAAAGATAAAGACAAAGCTGAAGCACTCGATCATTCTTTTGCTCGGTCTTCACAAATTAGCAGCACAGTAGCAGTCTGGCACTAAACAGAACAAAGCACCCTGCACGGGAAGCAGACACAAGCCCCTTCACAAGGGAAAGGATGCTGAAAGAACTAGAAAAATTGAGGACAGACAAAGCCATGGGACTGGACGGAATATATCCAAGAATACTGAGAGAGCTTTGAGAAGAAATAGCTGCACCATTAGCTGAGCTATACAATGAATCTCTGAATAGCGGCAAAATGCCACTTGACTGGAAGAGGGGTACTGTGGTACCCTTGCATAAAAGTGGCAGTAGGGAGGAGGCAGGAAATTATCACCAGGTCAGTTTGACCTCGGTGGTGGGTAACATCATGGAGATACTCCTTAAAGAAAGGATAGTAGACTTCCTAGAAAGAGTCAGGAAAACTCAACCCCAAACAATACGGATTCACCACAGGTAAATCATGTCAGATCAACCTGATCAAATCCTTCGACTGGGTGACCAAAGCAGTGGACCGGGAGGGAAGGCAGTGGACATGGTGTACTTGGACTTCAGCAAGGCCTTTGACACCGTGCCACACAGGAGGCTGATCAGTAAACCTGAACATACAGGTGTTGGTCATAAGATAGTAAGCTGGGTCGCGCCACTGGCTGCAGGATACAACTCAGAAGCTCACAGTAAACAGCGCCATGTCCAAAGAGGGTTTTGTGACCAGCGGAGTCCCTCAGGGATTGGTGCTGGGTCCAGTCCTCTTCAATATATTCATCAGCGACATTGTTGATGGTTTTGAGGGTAAAATCTGCCTGTTCACAGACGATACAAAACTACGTACTAGGATGGACAATCAGGAGGGAGCATCCAATATGAAGGAGGATCTCAAGAAACTTGAAAAGTGCTCCAATGACTGGCAACTTAGATTTAATGCTAAAAAATGCAAAGTGATGCACCTGGGAAAACAGAACCCAGGAACTCAATACTCCCCAAATGGGCATCAACTTGAAGAGACCAGGACTGAACTGGACTTACGCATAATCATATTGGACGACCTCAAATAAGGAATCAATGCTAAACAGTGGCATGAAAAGCAAGCAGCCTCCTCGGATTCATAGGCAGCGGAATAACTAGCAGGAAACAAGAAGTGATCATTCCACTCTATAGATCCCTGGTGAGGCCACACCTGGAGTACTGCATCCAGTTCTGGAGGCCCCACCTGAAGAAGGATATAGAGCGCTTGGAATCAATTCAGAGAAGGGCCACAAAGATGGTGCAGGGCCTCCATCACAAGCCATATGAGTCTAGACTCCAAGACCTAAACTTGTACTCCCTGGAACAGAGATGGGACAGAGGGGATATGATAGAAAAGTTCAAATTCATCAAGAGTATAAACACTGTTCCAGTTGACAAACTCTTCCATGCAAACGGAGAGGCGCGTACAAGATGGCACAACCTACGCCTGAGAGGGGGAAGGCTCAGAGACAATATTAGGAAGTACTTTTTTTACAGAGGGTAACAGACACATAGAACAGCCTGCACCCAGAGGTGGCTGCAGCAAAGATGGTGAATGCATTTAAACACGCATGGGACCAACACTACAGTATAAACAAAAACAGCAAAATATAGGGAAGGGGGTTAGGTTCATGGGTAGACTACATGGGCTATTCGGTCCCCATCTGCCGTCAAATTCTTATGTTCTTATACTTCCTGCAGAAGATCTATGGTTGAAATGCCAATTCTAACTCTATTTCCTATTTTCAGCATGCATTTAATATTTCCTTCTTGTTTTTTCACTAAATAGAAAAAAAATATAGTATATTTTGATGACCAGAACCTCCCAGTCCATGTCCATTTATAGTGTCAAATGTTCTGATTTAATCTGCAAACTCCAGGGGATGCTATTCTATTTATAAAAACATGTGTACAGTTTAAAATCTGAGAGACTGTGTAAGCCTGCCATTTGGTCAGGTATCCTTTTGTCTGTGTTCCTTATGTCTGGAGGAGGTATGGGGTATGGTTTTTGAGTATTGTCAGGTGTTTAAAACTGATTTGCATAATCGCTGATAGGCAGATTATATGTTTGATTAATCAATTTCAGAATGAACACAGCTCAGCTAAGTAGTAGTATACACTTAACTATTCAATCTAGTTACTTGGGATAATAAATGCTGTCGCCTCACTGTTACAGCTATGTGGCTGTCTCTTTTAGCTGTAGGACACTATGATGTTAATGAAAAAGACCAAGCAAACAACTATGGAAGCCTTAGATTGAACTACATAGGGCTAAAATCTATAGGCAACATACTAACATAGTATTGTAATTTAAAGAAGTGGTGCAATGAAAAATATTTATTCTAAAAAGCTAGTTTCAGCCACAGTTCATAAACATATTAGCATACCTGTCAAATGAACTTTTCTAGGTACCGCCTATGCTGCGCACTATGGGCCAGATATTCAGAGTTGCACCCGGCAATGGTGCAAGTGGTGGCACAGCGCGAGAAACTCAAAGATATATTCAAAAGAGATGAGCAATGGCGCTTCGCCTCTGAATATATCAGGGAATGCGCACTGCGCAACTGCGATGCTGTTGGATTTCTATTATGGCGATCAGGCGACTGGCAGGGAGGGAATACCACTGGACCACCAGGGTGCTTTGTGGGTGCTTGTGGATGGTGTTTTGGGGGGTGGGAGCCACCCACGGCAGGCAGCCGCTGTGTTGCGCCCTGCACTACAGCAGCCTGCCTGTGGGTGGCTATCATTTAAGCCGTCTTTTTCAGGCTCAACTGTGTGCCTCAGTATGCATCACATCTCAGGGTTGTGCCAGCCTATGCGCCGCACATCACGGGCTGAATACAGGGATGTGCCACATATGCATGGGCACACCCCCTGGGGATGCGCTGCATACATTAACTATGCACCCCGGCATATCGGGACATACGCTGAGCAAGTCTCTCCTTTGAATACTGCCCCGGGGCACATGTCTGTGGTTGTGCTGGTGTAACTCGGTTAGGCCAGGCGCAACCCCTTTGAATATCTGGGCCTTTGAGTTTATTTTATATTCTCAGCCCTAACCCTAATAATCTGTCATGGTGACATCAAATGCCAGAACTGTATTGCACATGTCATAACCAGGAATGTGGGTTTTTCAGGGATTAATGCTGCTGACAGTGCAGGCACCATTCTCCCCTTCTCAATGGCACTGGGAGGATGCGAGGTATTGGCACTGTCCACAGTGTTATTAGCAGAAATACCTCCCAAACCCTGGGAATTTTAAATCCTAAAAAAGTATGTACTAAACATAAATATTACAAAACAATTAAAAAAAAAAGCCGGGTGCTGCATCAGTGTGTGGGCTGAAAACAAAACAAGAGCATAATATTAAATGCATGCTGAAAAACGAAAATAGAGATAGAATCGATGTTTTGATCTTGGGTCTTTTTCAGGATTATCTAAAAGTGAAAAAAGCAAAGTTAGTGGAGAGGTAAGGGGAAATAAGGTATATATATGTGTAGCCCAGGAGCCGAGTGCCAGTCGGCTACTATCCCTGCCTGTTGGCATTCTAACAGGTTAAGTGTCTACGGTGGTGAGCGGGGGTCCCAAAGTTTTGATAAATAGCGCGGTGCCTCCACCCAGAGTGAGTTTTAAGTGGGTCAGGTGACTGGTTGGCACAGCCTCCCTGGGATACTGCACCTACGCACCTCCTCTACCAAACACCCCACAGACTGGATTCCCAACAGTTCCTCAGCACCATAGATCATGAACCTTAGCAATTCGACAGACACAGAAATACCCTTTACACAGCAGTTTCAAACAGTAAATCACAGCTTTATTGGGGGTAAGGGTTAGGATAGGGGTACCTGGATGAGGGATAGATGTGGAAGAAAAAAGGTGGTTAGGAAGAAACAGCCAGTCACAACAACATGGGCCCGCAGGCTTAACCACCCCCGAATGTCCACCCCCACTGGTACCAGTGTTATGTCCCCAGAGTCTTTTGGGTACCCACTAGTTGCAGGCCTGGACATTGCTGTGGGTTGGCCGGCTGTTGGAGCCCCAAATGCTTGAAAGGGTAAGCTAAACTTAACTGAACACTCCTCTCTTGATTCCAGGTGCAAGCCCTGGGTACTCATGGTTGGCAGATTCTCAACAGTCTCAGACTCAAAGGGCTCCTTTAATCTGGGAGTGATGGCTCAGATTTCAGAGGGCTTAATATTGGGCAGCAGACAGATGTATTGAAGCCTTGATCTTGATTGAAGGTCTAGCAGCTTGTCCCCTTGATTGAAGATCTGGCCGCTTGTCACCTTCAGCCTCTTCTGGCCCATTGCAGAGCGCAAATGCAGATCCCAACCAGCCTCAGAAGGCTCAGACCAGAGAGTGGCTCCACGGCCCCACTCTCACCATGGGTCACAGGTGCCCTAGCACCCCAGCAAGCACCAGTGACCTCCTGAAACTGGTAGGCCCCACTCAGGAGAGGTTAGCAAGTTCCTTCCCTGGCTCTGGAGAGTGCCTCCGAAGCTGGCAGAGATCACTCTGTTCCTGCACTAGTTCAGCCAGTCCAGGGGCAGCCAAGCAACTTCCACTTCCGAACAGCAGTGCCATTGGGCCACTGTCCTACAAGCTTTAAGCAACTGTTCCACCTCACAATGAGACACACAGACGCAGCAGGAATTATGAATATGCAAGCCCCTGCTCACCTTTTGCTCACACAGTCTCTGAAGGTCAGACTAGCTTCCAAAGCAGCTTCAGCTTGGACACAGCTCTCAGCAACTTGTACAGTCTGCAAATAGTATTCACCAGCCTGGCTTGCCCCAGTCCCAGGAACATTCAGACTGTCCAAGCAGCTTCTAAAAGTTCCAAAGCAATGCAGGCGCTCTCTGCAGTGAAGAATCTTGTCCAGAAGGCACAGCACAGTTCCAAATACCCTTAGCGTTCTCACACCAGCTCAGTTCTCTCAAGCAGGATTCACTTGTCTTTCTCAGAATCAACTCCAAAATTAAGTCCTGTGAAGGACCTCAGCAGTTCGGCTCTCTCAGCACAGATCCCTCCTAACTCGATTGGAGCCTCACCAGGACTGACTCAAACTTCCGAAAGTCCCTGGGATTTCTCTCCACAGTACTGAACTCTGATTGGATGCCCTTTGTTATCTATCACAAGTATCCATAGTGATCAGCCCTCTTTGGTCTCTCATTGGTGGAGGTCTCTTGGCACCTGAAATAGTTAACTCCCTCTCCCAGGAGTCCCTTCTCACAGTCTTTGGGTGCCCAGACACCTGATTGTCTGCTATAAGGGGGTCAAAGCACTATTAAAATGGCTGCTCCCATGTAGTCCCATAGCAGTCTTTATACTGTCCAAAAATAACGTTCTGATGCAGCCAAGGAGCACGCTGGTTATTTTCAGTAACCCCACAGGCTTGTAGCACCAACTGTGCTCTTTTCAACATGCCTACTCTCAATCATTTCTCCCCAGTACTTCTGTTGTCGCTGCCGCTGAAACTCAATCTCCCCAGGTGGCAGGCAGCATACCATTAATATTCATAGGGGCTACTGAATATTCATTAGCCCTCGTACTTGGCCCGATCTAAACTCTTTAGTCGTGACCTCCCGAGGCTTCTCATACGCCTTCTTGAGGTCACTGATCCCCACAAATGCACTAGGCACTGGACCTCAAACAATTCCCTAATCGACTACAATATAGGTGGTCGGCACATCAAAAGCACACCTTGTGCATGTGCCGACCACCCTCGGCAGCTCATGACTCAGTTTTCCAACCCAAATGGCTAGAATCAAGCAGAGGGCTGCATGGGGAGCCTGGAGGATGCCAGGAGATGCACAGAACAGGAGAAGATGGAGTGACTTAGGTAAGCCCCCAGAGGGGATTACATATATACTGTATGATAATGTATGAGTGCTCATACGCAAGACGTTTCTGTGGTAACAGAAAACGCTGAGAGTGCAGCTCGAGAGGTCTCGTTATCACTGGAACCTCAAGAGTGAAAAAGTATCCTTGTTGTGTATGACCGCTTATACCCTGTTTTTTTATAGTGTTTGGGCACTTATAAATTCAACTCTGTGGGCCCGATTTTAGAAGGTTAATGCAGGCCTTGCATCAAGCCCTGCGTCAGCTGTAGTGTTTGATGCAGCTGTGCCAAAGCTCTTGGATGCAATGCAGCCCGATTTTACAAAGTCTGGTGCAGTTGTGAAAATTTACTCACTTTATGGCAGCTTGCACAAAAGGTTTGGCGCAAGCCCCATATTATGGCTCCCCCCATGGCACAAATGTAGACCTGGGGGAGCTGGTCTAAGTCCTGCGTGTGGTGCAAGGGACTTGCACTAGGGAGTTGTGGCTGAGTTTTTTGCAATATCAGAACTGCCGAATTGCTTGACGCAAGTCGCCACTTTGTCAAACTCTCTGCCATAAGTCCTTTGCGGTGATCTAACTCCATTTTAAAATCGATACCTGTGTCGTTACTTTTGCATTTTTTTTGCACCGCTCACTTCCAGGGCCAACTCTCACCGGCACAGCCATATCCTGAAGAGTGGAGGTTACTAGAACATGCATGCACAACGACGTTCTACTGCAGCACAACAAAAAGAATGACATACTGTAGCTACTACAGCACAACAACATTGTTCTAGGGATGGATTTCCACCTAGAACAATGTTCCACTATACATTATATATATTATACTGGCATGGTAGTGCCAGCCACATCTATGTTAAACCCAAACTTTTGCACTTTAATAACTTTGCAACCATATGACGGATTTGCCTGACAGTTTGCATGTGCAGTCAGATACCACAGATCTCTGGATCTGTCAAGTTTTGTTCTGGTCAGATGTGCAGTTGCGGAGTTGCGGAGCACCAAAACACATGCAAAAACGTACTTTTTGGCTATTTCTTTGCTTGGGCTACAGCCCAAACAGTTTGTCTGTCTGCTCTGAAATTGTCAAGGAATATGCAGTCTGGGTCACTGATGTGCCTTTTGAAGATTTGGTGAAAAAATATTTATCTGTTCAAAAGTTATTCAAATTCAAGTTTCCCATTATAGTCAATGGGAAAAAATGAGCTGTGCCTCTCGAAAGCTGCCGGCAGTACATTTTACTGTCGCAAATACCCTCAGTAGTGTCACACCACCACCATCTTGTTTTCAGTTAGTGGCAGAAAAAAACAGCAGTAGTTCAAATCTGACGGCCCCTAGGTAAATACTGACACTCTGCATCCTATCTCGTAGCCAGTTGGTGATCCAGTTCACTAACTTTTGACCGACACCTATATGCTATAGTTTGTCACCTAGCCTTCTTTGGGGGACGGTGTTAAAGGCTTTGCTGAAGTACAGGTACACAGTGTCCACTGACCCTCCCTGTCAACTGCTCTAGTGACCTAGTCGAAAAAGTTGATCATATTGGTTTGACAAGAGTGTCCTGCCGTGAAGCCATGTTGCCTGGGGTCAACCTTTTTGCTATCCTCCAGGTATTTCACTATTCTCTCCTTTAGCAACGACTCCAGAATTTTTCCCACCACAGAGGTCAAACTGACCAGTCGGTAGTTTCCCACCTCCTCCCTGCTTCTGCTCTAGTGTAAAGGCACTGCTGTTGCCGTTTTCCAGTCCTGAGGTATTATTCCACTTTCCAGTGACTTGCTGAAAAGCTCACCCAGTGGTGTGGCGAGTTCTTCCCAAAGCTCATTCAGTACCCTAGGGTGGATGCCATCAAGCCCCATTGCTTTATCTACCTTGAGCCTATTCCGATCTTCTAGGACCTTTTCCCTTGTGATGGGTCTTTTGTCTGCTCCTGTGGTGCTGTGTACTGACCTACTTAGTGTAGGACCCTTCCCACTGTCTTCTGTGGTTAAGACAGAGCAAAATAAATCACTTAGTAACTCTGCTTTGTTTTCATTTGTCTCTCTGCCATCATGCCTTCCACTGTTGCTAACCTGACTAGTCCCCCCTTACTCTTTCTTTTTTCCCTTATATACCTATAGAAGGTTTTGTGACCCTTCTTGATCCCCTCTGCTATTTTTCTCCTGTCTGTGCTTCTGATTTCCTGATTGCCTTGTCTGCCTCACTCAGCTTGTTTTTGTATTCTTCTATATCTAATTCACTTTTAGTTTGTTTATATTTTGCAAAAGCCCTCTTTTTTTTTTTTTTTTTTACTTGATTTTGGTAGCAACTTCCTTGGTGAACCAGAGTGGATTTTTCTTTCTTTTGGATTTGATCTGCCTAGTGCATGTAGCTGTATTTAACACAGTTTTTAAAGCCTCCCAACAATCTTCTACATCCTCCGAGTTTCTGCCATCTAGCATGGATATGACTATACATTTCATTTCAGGAAAGTTAGCTCTCCTGAAATCTAAAACCTTGGTTTTAGTGTGACTGGTATCTTCTACTGTGTTCACAGTAAGCTGGACTGACCTGTGGTCACTGGTCCTCAGATTGATCCCTACTTGTACATCTGAGACTTTTGTGCTGTCTGTGAGCACCGAGTCTGGTATTGCTTTGTCTCTGGTGGGGGAATTCACCAGCTGTTGCAAACCTGCTCCTTGCTTTGCAAACAGGAAATCTTTGCTTCGGTTGGCGGATGCTGTGTACGAGGACCAGTCCACATCTGGTAGACTGAAGTCCCCACCAGTAGCAACTCTCCCCTGTCTGCCATCATCAAGATGGTCTCCATGAGCTCTTTATATCAGCTTCCTGGGATGGGGGTCTGTAAATAACTCCAATCCAGATTGGGGACTTCTCTCCAGCCCCGAGGGTAATCCACCCACTACTGCCATCAAGTGCACTGTGTGTGATGGCAGTTGATGGTAACTCTGTGAGGGGACTCAACCTACCACTTCCAGCATGTGCACCATGTGTTATGGGGGTGGGGTGATGTTAACTCTGAGGGGATTCTACCTAGCCACTACCAGCAGGTGCACTTCATGAGACTCCGAAGGGAACCAACCCACCACTACAAGCAGGTGCACTGTGTGTGAAAGGGGTGATGGTAACTGGAGGGGGACTCAAACAACCACTAAATGCATGTGCATTGCATGTGACAGGGGTGATGTTAACTCTGCGAAAGAGACACTAACCACCACTTCATCAGGTGCACTGCACGCGATGAGGGTGATGGTAACTCTGTGGTGGGACTCACTCAGGTGTCTTTGTGCATGACCCTGCCCTATGGGAGGGTGCATAACTTTCTCATACTAGTTGGGAGCTGCATAGCAGACCCTGCTTTAGACAGCTTGTTCTGTTTAACTATTCAGCTCTCAAATGTAGTGCAGCTCCTCGTTTTTGATGGATTTATTTTGAGGCACAGTTTCAGACCCAGAAAGTTTAAAACAGGGATGGGACAGATGTATGCACTTAGAAGGGGTAGAAATTAATGACCAGGATGGCCACTAGGGTCAGCATAGAGCAGTTAGGCAATAACAAACAGACAAGATGGGCTGACAGGCTTTTTTCTGACGTCACTGTCTATGTATCTATTTATTTGAAATCCAATGCAAAAAACAGTCTATGATGCAGAGCACAAGCAGAGGTCCTGCTGCCGACACAATGCAACATTAAAGATCTCTTCTTTTCCCAAACAGAAGTCAAAGCGATACAGATACTGCATAGTCCCCCAGCACACAAGGTCTGTTCTTTAACATCTAACATACTCCCACCAACACTTTAGGTTCTAAAAACTACTCCTACAAAGCAGTTAAAACTCCATAATCACTACAAGAAAACAGTCACTGGCGGGAAGGAGCTAGAGCATTCGGTCACTCACCCCCTCTCATAGAAAGCTGAGACCCGCAGCCATACAACACATACTGTCACATGTTCACAAACTTTGTTTTTTTCTCATTTAGATAATTCCTGAAGAAGACCTATGGTCAAAACGTCAATACCAACTCTATTTTCCATATTCAGCACGCATTTAAAATAACCTTATTGTTTTGTTTTCAGAACATGCACTGATGCAGCACCTTGTTTTATTGTTCCTGATGGTTGTAGGGCAATAAAACCCAAGACCAACACAGACCAAGGTAACCCAGGTTTATTTATTGATTTGAAAATTGATATCTGGGGAAAGGTGCCCTCAGCCAATTCTCATTTCCAGATGCAAGCTGGGGGAGGGGGGACGGACGGACAGGGTCGGACTGGGGTACAAAGAGCCCACCTGGAAAGAAGATACAAGGGTCCACCTGGAAAATCAATAGAGGAGGGCCCAGGTTGACACACTCATATTAATACTCCACTTCAATCTGATACACTAATTCTGTGTTTGCATCTTACATTTATCAACAGTGTCCTGGATACCCCATTTAATTAGACAAAAGAAGATAAATGCAAACGTTTTCAGAGTTCAGAAGGTAACCACTTATCCAACTGAGGGGGGCCCACCTCGAAATTTCCAGGTATCCAGATAGGCCAGTCCGACCCTGCAGATGGACAGAAGTTGTAACAGTAACAGGCAGGTAAAGATAACAGTCCCGTACTAATACATACAACCAAACGCAGTAACTGAAATCTACGGATACATACAACTAAACACAGTGACTGAAATCTACGGATACATGCAACCAAACACAGTGAGTGAAATCTACAGATACATGCAACCAAACACAGTGACTGAAATCTACAGACACATACAACCACACTGACTGAAATCTACGGATACATGCAACCAAACACAGTGACTGAAATCTACAGACACATACAACCACACTGACTGAAATCTACGGATATATGCAACCAAACACAGTGACTGAAATCTACGGATACATGCAACCAAACACAGTGACTGAAATCTACGGATACATGCAACCACACTGACTGAAATCTTCGGATACATACAACCAAACACTGTGACTGAACTCTATGGATACACACAACCAAACACGGTGACTGGAATCTACGGATACACACAACCAAACACAGTGACTGGAATCTACGGATACACACAACCAAACATAGTGACTGAAATCTACAACTGTGCAGCAAATCAACAATCAATATAGGAAAGCAAGGACTCCAGCACAACAATATTTAACATTGAGGTCTATCCCCCTTAATAGGGTCAATCAGTAAGTAGACAAAATTAAATAGTTTCCCATAATATAGTAAGATATACAACAGACAGGTAGAGCAAAAAAAGTTTGCACTGGGGATAGGTCAGTTGTGACAAACAGATTCAGGTGACAGCTACAGTAGCCGAGGACAGGAAAAGCAGGAGCAAAGTGAGATGGCAGAAGAGGTTTAAGAGAGAGGTACTACAGTAGGTGAGAGTGCACAGTGCTGCCTTGCCACTTGGCCAACCCCTACTACCATGTTTGTAACTATACTTTGATGAAAGGGGATAAAAATGTAGTGCTTTAGGTGCCTGGTGTCAAATAAGATGGAAAACTAACTGGCTCGAGGCACTCCTCAATAAAATGTGAATTGTTTTTGTTGACCGGGAAAGGACAAGGAAATATTTTCCTGTTTTCAGGCCTGTCTTAGAGGCGAGGGGGAGGAATGTAGGAAGAGCTAATTGATACTGAACCAGGTTAAGCTACAACTTGATGAAGTCCAATATCTCCAGAGGCATTACTGCACTTCACACACTTAATGGCATTAAAGGTAGGGCTGAGTGGACTGTTCTATGGGAGATCAGGACCCCCAGATCGAATTTGCAGTCCACTGACCCGGATAAATACGGACTTCACCACAGAAGTCTGGTTCTGGGTCCGTGGAAGTGCCATTTGTACCATTTTGTGTATTGTTGCCATGGGGATGCTGTCGGCACGCTTGCTCCACGTACACGTAAAGGAGGCAGTATACCACAGTGGTTTAAGGCTCTGAGCTGCAAACCTGGAGACCTGGGTTTGAATCCCACAGCCCCATTCGCATACTGTGTGACCCTAAGCAAGTCACTTAACTTCCTTGTGCTCCCAGGTCACACCTGTAAACAAGCGTTCAGCTTAGTGTGTCTCTCCTGGTAAAAACAAAGGTAAAAAAAAAAACAAAAAAACAGGTGGCTGGTGGTATCCAATCAGTCAACAGACGGTCACATGAAGCACTCACAGTATATAACCGTGCTGAGTGCGCAACATGGCCCAGATGAGAGGAGGATGGTTGGAGGAGCACTTCGCTCACTCGCTGCAGCAGAGATCCCCCAGAAGAAACTGCCAAAAAGAAAAAAAAAAAACACAAATATAAAAAATATACATTTTTGGAGGGAAGGGAAGAGAAACTAGGAGAGAGAAAGGAGACTTACTGGGGTGAAAGAAACTGATAGTCAGGGGAGGGTGACTGGTCGGGACTGGAGAAAGGAGGAATCTGGAGGGACTGGGGAGAAGTGGTGGCCTGGGTGGCTGCGGGGAGGCAAAAGGCAGGCAATGTGACTGTGTACATGAGCAAGGGCAGGCTGGCAAAATCTTTGACTTGTGCCATTGCAAAAGATTTAGAGGAGAGAGGGAGATACTACTGGGGACCTTAAGAGAAATTTTAGTTACAGAAAATCCCAAATAAATGTTTCTTCCTGGCTTCAGTGTGGCTGTGTATACAGGGCAAGGGCAGCAGGCTGGCAAAATAAATCTCTGACATGTGCCATCAAGAGGGGAGAGAGAGAGAGACTGCAGGGGGCCCACAAGAAATGTAACAGCCCCAGAAATCCCAAATACATTTTTTTTTCCTGGCTTTTCAGTGTGGCTGTGTGTACAGGGCAAGGGCAGCAGGCTGGCAAAATAAATCTTTGACTTGTGACGTCCAGAGGGGAGAGAGAGAGACTGCAGGGGAGCCCACGAGAAATTTTTACAGTCTCAGAAATCCCAAATAAAAATGTTTTCCTGGCTTTAGTGTGGCTGTGTGTACAGGACAAGGGCAGGCTGGCAAAATAAATCTTTGACTTGTGCTGTCCAGAGAAGACAGAGGGGGGGAGAGAGAGAGACTGTTGGGGGTGGGGGAGATGAGAAATTTAACAGTCCCAGAAATCCCAAATAAAGTTTCTTTTTTTCCCCTTGCTTCACTGTGCTGTACGTACAGAGCAAGGATAGGCTGGTAAAATAAATCTGTGACTTGTGCTGTCTAGAGGAGAGAGAGAGAGAGAGACTGTATGTGTGCGTGTGTGGGGGGCACACGAAATTGAACAGTCCCAGAAATCCCAAATGAAAGATTTTTTTTTTCCTGGCTTTAGTGTGGCTATGCGTACAGGACAAGGGCAGCAGGCTGGCAAAATAAATCTTTGACATGTGCCATCCGGGGGAGAGAGAGAGAGACTGCAGGAGGGCCCATGAGAAATGTAACAGTCCCAGAAATCCCAAATATACATTTTTCCTGGCTTTTCAGTGTGGCTGTGTGCACAGGGCTGGCAGAATAAATCTTTAACTTGTGACATCCAATCACGAATCACAATCACTTATTAACTTCTCATTCATGATTTCGTCTAGAGAAAGAGAGAGAGAGAGAGAAAGATCGTGGGGGGCATGAGAAATGTAACAGTCCCAGAAACCTATATAAAACATTTTTTCCTGGCTTCAGTGTGTGGCTGTGTACAGGGTAAGGGCAACAGACTGGCAAAATAAATCTTTGACTTGTGCCATCCAGAGAGGAGACAGAGATAAACTGCGGGGGGGGGGTATGAGAAATTTAACGGTCCCAAAAATCCCCCCCATCCCAATTTTTTTTTCCTGGCTTCAGTATGGCTATGTGTACAAGGCAAGGGCAGCAGGCTGGCAAAATAAATCTTTTGACTTGTGCCGTCCGTGGGGGGGAAGACAGAAAGAGAGGAAGAGAGAGAGAGAGACTGCAGTCGGTCCCACGAGAAGTTTAACAGTCCCAGAAATACCAAATAACAGTTTCTTTTTATCCTGGTTTCAGTGTGGCTGTGTGTACAGGGCAAGGGCAGGCTGGCAAAATAAATCTTTAACTTGTGCCATCGGGGGAGAGAGACAGAGAGAGAGAGAGAGAGAGAGAGAGACTGGGGGAAGGGGCACGAGAAACTTAGAAAATGGGCTACATGTATAATTTTTTATAGAATTACAAAAAAAATGTAGGTAATTCTACAAAAAAGTCCTACAATTACATTTTTAGTCCTTTTTTTGGAAATGTAGTCCCTCTACTGCTGGCAACAGTTCATCCACTAGTCATCAGTAGGGTGAGCTATTTCGTACCATTACATGTCTCATTGCTCATTACCTGCACTGCTTCCTTGTTTTTCTTTTGTTTGTTTACAGTTGCTTGGTCCTCGCTACCTACCCCGAGGACCAAATCCATATGTACAGTGTTTCCTTTTTTTTTTTTTCCAATCCTTGCTGCCTGCTCCACGGACTGGAATCGTGTATGGTTTCCATGGAGAACTTCTGATCCCCACTATCTGCCCTGAGAATTGAAAGTAACTTCTTTCGGGGTCTTTGTTTTTTTACAGTTTCTTGGTCCTCTCTGCCTGCCCTGAGGACCGGAACGGAGTTACTGCAGTTTGTTTTTTGGAGGAAAGATCCAATTTAGCATGACACTAAGAGTGTGAAGAGGAGCGGCATGTGGTGAGAGAGAGATGGAGCAGCGTGTGGAGAGAGAGAGAGATGGAGCAGCGTGTGGAGAGAGAGAGCCGGAGCGGCGTGTGGAGAGAGAGAGAGAGAGATGGAGTGGCGTGTGGAAAGAGAGCCGGAGCAGCATGTGGAAAGAGAGCCAGAGGGTACTGCACAGGTGCAAAACCTGGGAAGCTCCAAAATACAACAGGTACTGTTGCTTTTCCCATCTGCAAGATGGGTGGATTCTCCACTATCACCTGAATAACTAAATAGGGTATTGGGGAGCAGGGACACAGGTGGCAAACTACTGATGAGGGTTATAGGTGCTGTGAACATGTGACTCCCATAGTGTTACCACCAGTTAGTTTTCTGTGCAGGGTTTCTAACTTGCCATTTTCCCCCCTGAATGGAATTTTTTTTTTTTAAAACAAATCAGGCTGGATTTTGGGGATGGGTACTGGCATTGTGGGCAGGACTGTGCATTTGTGTCTGCGTGTGCCTAGTTGGTCTTTCCTGTCGCTTAGCGAGGGGCAAAAATGGCGGCAATTTTAAATTCAAATTAGGTGGTTTCTGCCAGTTAGAAAGCAGAGTGGGCACTAGGATACTTTAGTGGGTGAAGAAGCACTGTAGGGTGGTACTTGTTATCCAGAGGGCTCTAACTGTAAGTTAATGTACCCCTGCCAGCCAATCAGGTTTCTCAGATTTTTAAGCCAATTTTCTAATAACCACTAAAGCACACCTAGTGAGTTCTCTTTTTTTGTATGGCATCCCTCTAATTGCTGCAATCATAGTAAGACGAGTGAAGGATGCAGCAGAGACGTCCAATAAGATACAGCTCAAAAAAAAAACAAAAAAAACAAAAAAACGCTTAACGCAGACCTATAAAAAAAAAACAAAAAAAAAAAAACACAAAGCTAGGGGAAAGACATTCAGAAACACTTTATTAAATGCAGATTAAAATAACAGGCAGCAGAGTCTACTGTTTATTATTTTAACCTGCTTTTAATAAAGTCTTTTTTCCCCAGCTCTGGTACCTGATTTTATTTCAGCAATAATTTCAGCATCTGTCAGCGGTTTCAACATAGGGAAGTCCTCTTCGAAGTTTTGTAGTTGTTGCTCAGCTTCTGCTAAGGTCCCCTCCACAAGTGCAAGACCACAGGCAATGCCAACAGCCTCTGTTTGTGACAGTGTTTCTTGCTCATCAGAGCTATCCGATACGTCATCTGGTGAGTTGTCTTCAAAGACTGGTGCCAGGGCATCTTGCCAACAGTTATGAATCTTGGATGCTGCAATGCTTTGCCGTGCATCTGCAGTCACATACAACATATCTTTTATTGTAAAGGATTTTGAAAATTGTACCAACTCTGCTCCTGTGTTATGCTACACGTGATTATCTCACACAGTAGCTGCTTATAGTACTGCTTCTTTAGGCTGGCTATGACACCTTTGTCCATAGGTTGGATCCTGGCTGCTCTGTTTGGTGGCAAGTACAGAACTTTAATTTTGCCATCACAACTCTTCAGTTGGTCAGCATCAGGGTGGGCAGGACATTGGCCTAACAAAAGCAAGACTTTAGTGTCTAAGCTCGTGCTTCATAAAAAGCTACACACTGATGGCACAAAATGTTTGTGGGACCAGTCTTTGAAGATTTCACGTGTCATCCACACATCTGAACTGCTACTGTACAACAGATGTACAGCATTTCTGTTTGTATGATGGAAGCATCTTGGGTTTTCATATTTTCCTGTCACAACAGGTTTAAGCTTGTTCTCCCCAGTAGCATTTGTGCAGACCAGTACAGTTAATCTGTCCTTGTAAAGTTTGTAGCCCTTTGAGATGTCCTTTTCATTTCTGCCAGCCAGGATCTGATCTGGCAGACACTTGCAAAATAAGACAGTTTCATTTGTGTTATACTATTGGGAGTGCTCATATTTACCGGCTTCAAGAATGTCAAGCAAACAATGTATGAAGCCAGCAGCAGCAGCATCAGATGAACGCTTCTCACTTGCCACTTTTAGCTGCCTAATGCTGTTACAGCATTAAAATCGCCATAACCACCCTGGTGAACTTTGAAGATGCTGTCATCACCCAGATGCTGATTTGCAAAAGCCTCTGCCGTCTCTTTCAGTATCGTACCTGACAGTGGCACAACTGAAAGTCTCTGACTTTCAAACCAAACTTGGACTTCCTGGTCTACTTCTGCATTACTGACAAGTCTCAGCTTTTTATGCTACATCCCATCTTTCTCAGAGCACTGGTCAGCAAAGCAGTGAAGGGAACGCTCCTACTTCCAAACAGTGCAAATTGTCAATTCAGCAAGTGAGCACTCGGCTGACAGTTTGACTACCACCTCACTGGCTTTCAATCTGTTCAGAATTTCCAGCTTGGTACTGTATTAACATTTAAGGCTTGACGTTTCTTACACTCTGCCATTTACACAAACATTTTTTTGCTCTGCTTGTTCTGTGAGACTTATTGCATTTTGAGGTTGTGCCGATGACTTGGTAGGTGGCAAGACAGGTGGGATAGGTACTGAGTAGCAAAACCATGGGTTTTTATCTGGTCCACTAAATTAGTGTTAACAGGCACTGGTGGGAAACAGAATTTCATGGGGTCCCTGCTGCCCGTTCATAATACGCGAGATTCATTTTTTTTTAAAATTTATTTCCCTCCGGTTGCAGCCCCCATGGAGCTTCTCTCAGGCATCCTAATCCTTGTCCTGCCAACCTGAAGCCTCCCCGATCTGTACCTCCTCTCTCCCCCCCTCCCCGCAGCCAGCACCCCCAGTTTAACCCGCCTGGGGTGGGTCGCCCTCTCCTCTTGGGCACGCTTACTAGTCAGACTCTGGCCGCAGGTAGGCGCCTGGTGGAGGACCTGGAAGGTTAGTAGACTGGCCCGGTGAGGGGCGTGGGGACAGGCGCGTTGCGCTCCATGGCACTGCTGTTTTCCCCATTCTGTGTGCTACCTCCCTCCTGCGTGGTGCACACGACGCCCCTGGCTTACGGCAACCCCTGCCGCCATTGACCACGCTAATTCACGTGCATGTCTGGCTTGCTGGTGCCCCGCCTCCACCAGGGGACTCTAACACACCGGGACATCCCTCCCCTTCTACCCCGGGAGGAGAGCACCACAAGGGCACTCATCCTCAACCCTCCCCAGCCGACCCTGGCGGCCCAAGATCACTCCTGGACCTAGGTCACCAGCATGGCACGAGGTGAGCGGGATTCATTTTAACGAGACTCGTTATAATGTGGGAGCACTCTATCTTGACCCCAGCTATTCTGGCAGCCTGCACTAAGCTGTTTTTTTTTTTGTTTTGTTTGGACTGCATGTAATTTGTCAGCGCTTTGCCTGAATTCTGAGCAGCTGTTTCTGCTATTAGCAACATACAGCTAGTAACTGGTCTCTAGATTCACTGGGGACCAGAGATGGATTAAAGACCTGCTTCACTATGCCCTTTGTGGGTGGGGAGAAGGGCAGCTGGTGGCTGTAGAGTGCCCCTCTGCACATGAGGAACATTCATCAGCAGCTGCAAATCCTCCACGCAAATGTGCAAGTGCCTACAACTCGATCCCCCTTCCCCAGCAGGTTGTTTGGTTCAGTGGGGAGTTGCTGACAGCAAGGCTGAGCAGCACATATCCAGGAAGCTATAGTAGTGCCAGCCACAATGAAACGTAGTATCGTGTAGTAAACGGTATGTCACAAAATACTGCATGACGAAAGCGCTTAAAGAAAAAAAAAACACCCTCATATCTTGTAAATTTTATTTGTTTCCATGTCAACAGACAACACTTTTCATGTACCTATTGGGGATATATATATCAGAGATAGTATAGTGCAGTGGCTTAAGGCTCTGAGCTGCAAACCTGGAGACCTGAGTTTGAATCCCAGAGCCCAGACTTGCATACTGCGTGACCCTGAGCAAGTCACTTAACTTCCTTTTGCTTCCAGGTCGCACCTGTAGACAAGCTTCAGCTTAGTGTGTCTCTCCTGGTTAAAAATAAATAAATAAAAATATACGTTTGATTTACTTTGTTTTCACTGTTCATGTTAGTCTCCTGTAACTATCCTGGGGGGGGTCCCATGTTATGGTTGCTGAAATGTCATTGTCTATGAAAGCTGTATTAGCATATGAAAACAGGATGTCACATCACCCATTTATATTATAATATCTCTGCTGAAAGTACAAATGTCCTCAAAAACTCCCTGGAAGCACACAGATGGAATGCAATTTAAGGGTGGAAAAACCTGCATTGCAACTCAAGCAATTTGCAAAGCTAATTGAAGGTACATGTGGTATTTCACACCTTGCTTAAACTTGCTTTGTTGAACTCTAATTAAGCAGAGAGGCATTTTGCAGAGTCTAAAGGGTGCTGACACATCATGTTCTCATATGTTAATGGGGCTCTCAGGGACAATAAGATTTCAACAACCAGAAAATGGAATTCCCCGGGATAGTCAGAGGGGACTAGTATGAACAGTGAAAATAAACTAAAGCAAATTCATATATCCCCAGCAACTACACAAAGAGTTATCTGTTGACAAGGAAGCAGATAACAATTACAAGACATAAGGGTGTAGTTTTTCTTTAATTGCCATTAAGTTACACTGTTCCCTGCAGCATGCTGCACCGACTACAGCACCCTGCAGAGTTACTGCAGTAATACTGCAAGGCACTGCACTGCATCCTGGCTGGTACTGCTGCTAGTACATGTGTTATGGGCCTCCTGGATGGCAGAGAGGCTACACAATTGGGAACTTTGGCATAACACACTAGCACGCCCCACCGTGAGTCAGAACAACAGTGTTTCCCTGTCTTCTGTAATTACTTGGAGGGCTGGCAAGGATATTGACCACAGTGATACTTCTTTAAATGTATACAGTCCATAAGGGGATATGGCAGTCCAAGGTAGACTGCTATATCCCAGAATCCCCTGTACAGAATAAGCAGGGGACCAATTATCAAGCTGACCCGGGCTTCCTACAGTGCTGGCTCAGCTCTACCCCAGAATAGCCCTGTGAAAGACAATTAGCAAAGCTAACTGAAGGTAAATGTGGCATTTCACACCTTGCTGAAACTTGCTTCACTGAACTCTAATTAAGCAGATTGATCTTCTCTTATACTGCTCTATATCCTTCTCCTCATCCGACTTGACCCCTTCTTCAGGCCCCTCTCCTTACCTCCTATCCTTATTTCATGGGATTCTTGCCATCTCTTCGCCCCCCTCGTACCAATACTACTTATCTGCCTTCAGTTTTTGCTGCTCGTGTTCATTCCGAAACTGACTTGCAATATGCTATTACCAAAGTGTATAGAACTATCTTGTTAGCTGTTATAAACTGTTACTTTTATATTTCTGTATGATTTATGATTCTTTATCACCTACCTGCTGTATGTTAATTTTTTTATTACTGTAACAGAATTCCTTTGTTGTTTTTGCACTGTACTGTATTGCTTGTTACTGTACTACTGGGTTGACCCTGAAAAAGGGATTGTAATTGTCTCAGTGGACTTACCTGGTTACAAAAACTCAATAAATAAATACATTTAAAAAATGCTGCGGAGTCTAAAGGGTGCTGACACATCATGTTCTCATATGTTATTGGAGCTCTGATCTGTCATGAACCCACTCCTGGGGGTTAGGCCCATTGAGCCTAAAGGGTGCTGACACATCATGTTCTCATATGTTAATGGAGCTCTGATCTGTCATGAACCCATTCCTGGGGGTCAGGCCCACTGAGCTCACAGTGCCCACCCTTAAGTGCAATCTGTGATGGGGGGGCAGGGATACCCTCCTCGTCTTTTAGAATACTCACTGAGATCACGACTACACCTCTGCCATGAGGATCCAGGGTGTCCCTCTAGCTCTGGATAAGGGCACACTACCAGTTTCGAGTCTTGTGGCCAAATATGAACCTTTCATTGGCTATTACACAAAGGAGGAAGACCCAGGCATCACAATCTCTTTGGGGTAGCAGCGTAACAACTGATTTCGCCTTCTCCCTACAGAACATGCAACAGCCTGGTTCAAAATCTTTGTATACTCTGGTATTCTCCCTATCCTTCCAGATGTCCCTTCCAGACCATTTTTCAATTTGGTATGGTATGAGCCCTTTTGGAAATAACAGTTTTCACAGATTATTAATACTGTTTTCACAATTCACACACAAATAGAGAAAGTCTCACTCAGGCAGAATTTCTTTATACAAACAAAAGTTTTTACTAAAATACTTAAATAAATGCAGTTACAAGTAAAAGAGAACATATTAATTTAGGTTACAGTATAAGAAACAGAATGGGAAAAATATACAGAAAAACACATTAAAACATGTTAGCTAAATCTACCTTGGGTATGAAGATTTCAAAGTCCAGAGAATCACTGGTTTGTAAAATACTGCAATCTTTCTGTAGCAGCCTTGTGGTCAGGAGAAAGACTCCAAACAGAATGGCTTCTGTGTGCCAGATGGAGTCCAGATGAAAAAATGTGTCCAAATGCCCTGAGCTGGGGGTTTAAATACCCTTCTGTAAGCTTGCAGTGTCATCAATTCCCAATTCAGAGCAACTACTCCATTTGGACAGGAGCTGTCTCTTTTGGGCCTGAAGATGGCACTGTTACACTGTTTCCAAAATTTCCAAGCATATTAAGAATCAGATTCTGAGACCTATAATATCATGGATATGACATTTCAGAGTTAAGCCCTTTGAAGTCTCCTATAGACCATTGGCACCCCAAAGATAAAATTCACACAGGTTCTTGAGGAAGCATGTTCCTTACCTGTTACCTCATAAAATGTAGCATATTATAACAGCTTCCTTAGATCAAAGCATTCTGCTCTTGAGTACATGGTTTTATGTCATAAAATTGGATTTTGACATATCTCTGTTAAAAAAAAAAAAAAAAACTGAGAATGCAATTTCAGTTCCCGGCAAACAGCTGCCTTCAGGTCAAAAGAAGGTCAAGCCTTTTTTTTTTTTTTTTTTAATCTAGTCTTTTGCCTTTGTGCTGACACTGGCATGTACATATAACTGCATAAAAAAACAGATATACAATAGAATAATATCTACAAATAAGGGCTAGCAGCTGGACAGCTCACCACACCCCTCCCTCCTAGACTGAATTTGTGGGAATCCATCCCTAGGCACGGTAAGATTTTCACAAATTCTGTCCACTGCTGTAACTGGCGAGATAGCCCATCTGTGTTGGCACTGGCCGACCCAGCCCTGTGGGTAATGGTCATATTGTAGCCCTGTAAGGCAATACTCCACCTTAAGAGACGACCATTCGTCTTACCCATCTGTGTCAGCCACACCAGGGGGTTATGATCGGTCTGTACCTCAAAGTGCCTCCTGTAGAGAGAGGTACAACTCTAATTTCTTCAATTGCCCATACCAGTGCAAGGCATTCCTTTTCAAATGTGGAGTAGGCCTGCTCCCGGTGAAGCATCTTTTTGCCAAGGCACACTATTGGGTGATCTTTCCCTTGCTTAGCGGTCTGACTGAGGATTACTCCAATCCCCACATCTGAGGCATCGGTCTGGACTACAAATGATTTACTGTAATACATGTAGTGCCCCTCCACAAGAGTGGTCCCAAGAATGACCCAGGGAATTACAGACTAGTCAGTCTGACCTCCATTATGGGCAAGCTCATGGAGGCCATACTAAAGGAAAGGTTGGTGGAATATCTAGAGGAGCATGGTCTCCAGGATACGAGGCAGCATGGGTTCATGAGTGGGAGAAGGTGTCAAACGAATCTGATTGACTTCTTTGACTGTGTCACTAAGACAGTAGACAGGGGCCAAGTGGTAGACATCCTCTATCTTGATTTCAGCAAGGCCTTTGACTCTGTGCACCGCAAAAGGTTGATCAAGAAGTTGGTGAATCTTGGGGTTGGGGAAAAGATGGCCAGATGGGTAGAAAACTGGATGAGGGACAAAACCCAGAGGGTGGTTGTGGGGGGAGAGTTATCTGGCACCAGAGAGATAACCAGTGGGGTCCCACAGGGCTCAGTGCTGGGGCCGGTGTTGTTCAATGTCTTCGTCAGTGACATTGGAGAGGGCATTAAGGGCAAAATGTGCCTATTCATGGATGACACCAAACTCTGCAGGAGAGTGGACACTGCTGAAGGGGTACAGGACCTACAGGAAGATCTGGAAAAGCTGGGGAGGTGGTCCAGGATCTAGCAGCTTGGCTTCTATGCCAAGAAAAGCAAAGTTATGCATATCGGAGCCAAGATCCCAGGACAGAGTACTACCTGGGTGGAGTACGAGTATCTGCATCAGAGGAGGAGAAGGACCTGTGAGTGATGATCACTAGTGACCTGAAGCACTCCCTGAAGTGCAAGAAAGCAACAGCAGCAAAGGCAAACATGATGCTGGATGCATATCTAGGGAGATCAGTAGTAGGAGAGAGGAGGTTATACTGCCCTTGTACAGGTCACTGGTAAGGCTGTATCTAGAGTATGGAGTTCTGTACTGGTGCCAACACCTCAAAAAGGACATTGACCTGCTGGAGAATGTCCAGAGGAGGGCTACAAAGATGACAGCAGGTCAGCAGGGCAAGGCATATGAGAAGAGGTTGAGGGCACTGAACATGTACTCCCTGGAAGACAAGGGGGGGGGGACATGACTGGGGCCTTCAAGTACTTGAAAGGGATAAATAAGGTTGATAAGGAGAATCCCTTTAAGCTGAGTGGCAACCATAACATGAGGGGGCACAGTCTTAAACTGGAGGGTGGGAGGTTTAGGAGGGAGGTCAGGAAGCACTTCTTCACAGAGAGGGTGGTGGACACTTGGAATGTGCTGCGGGAATAGGTAATCTCGTTGAAGACAGTGGGCAGCTTTAAGAGAGGCTGGGATAGGCATTGGGGGAAGGTAAGAATCATGGATTAGGGAGGATGGGAGGAGTGGAGAGGGGAGGGCAGGGACATTAGCTCAAGCTGTGGACCTTGCAATACGAGCAGACCTGATAGATCAAATGGCCTTCTTCTGCTGGCTTCTTTGTATATATGTTCGTAATTGGGACTGGCCAACACAAGGGCACTGCACAGTGCATCCTTTAGCCTTGTTCACAGGCTGGCTCCCATTTTAACTGTTTGGGCATTCTTTTCTTTAGCAGACCAGATGGGAAGCTGCCAGAGTTCTGTAATTTGGTACAAATTTCAATAGTACCCAGCGGTCCCTAGAAAACTTCGAACCTGATTCTGTATTTCAGGCCTGGGCCACGCCTCTATTGCCGCAATCTTGGCTTGATTAGGGTGAAGCTGCCCCCTGCACCACTACATGTCCTGTGTATGCCACCTCCGCCATGGCCACCTGGCACTTTTCAGCCTTGACAGTGAGCCCTGCCCTCTGTATCCTTCCCAACACTTCCTTCAGGTGGGACAGGTATTCCTTCCAACTGGTACTGAAGATGGCAAAATCATCCAGATACAGCACTGTGTACTCTTCAGTACCATGTAACACCTGGTTGTCCTACCTTTGGAAGGTGGAAGGGGCGTTCTTCATTCCAAAAGGCATTACCTTGAACTCTAATAATCCTACTGGAGTGATAAAGGCCAACCTCTTCCTAGCTCTGGCAGTTAACTCTACCTGCCAGTACCCCTTTGTCAAGTCAATTGTGGTAAGGTATGTGGCCCCTCCCAACGTGTCCAATAGTTTGTCCGTCCATGGCAATGAGTGGGCGTCAGACTTCATGTCTGTGTTGAGTCCATTATAGTCCACACAAAAGTGAGTAGAGCCATCCGGCTTGGGAACGAGGACTACAGGTGAGGCCCAGGGACTGTGGGATTTCTGGATTACCCCAAATTCAGCATTTCCTCCACCTCCCTCCTAATGTCCTTTAGGATGACCTCAGACACCTGGTAGGCTGTCCGCTGTATGGGTGCTTGCGTCCCCATGTCTACATTGTGTGTCGCTAAGGGGGTTAGTTCAGGCTTGGCCGTAAACAAAGGGGCAAGGTCCACTAAAACCTCCCTTACTTCCTGGTCTGTTCTGGGGTCAAGTGACCCCAATTTTGATTGTCTCCACAGAGGACTCCCGCTTGCTTTCCTCCAGGAAGTCCAGTAGGGGGTCTTCGTCATCCATCCCCTCCACAGGACTACACACTATAAATACCATATCTGCCCTATTTGCATATGGCTTCACCATGTTAACATGGTACATTCTATGGATATGTCTCCTGTCAGGCAGTTCTACAATATAGTTCACGTCATTTACCTGTCGGACTACCCTGTATAGTCCTGCCCACTTGGCCTGCAGTTTATCCTTCAAGACCAGGATTAGGACTATGACTTCCTGACCTACACAGTGTGAGCTTATCCACCTATCTAATTTCCTGCTCTATCAAGATCCCCGCCATGAAGAAATGCACGCCTTCCTCCATAAAGGGACTGGAGGGTGCCTTCAAGCAGTTGCCAGGAAATGGAAAGTAATTAACAATGGACTACTGGTTCAGAGAGATCATACTGGATACAGTAGTTATTCTACGTTTATGGTTCCTGCAGGGCCATGTGAATCAATGAATTGACTGCAGGAAGAGCACATTACCAGGAAAACATCCCCTGAAATAAGAGGGTTTTTTATACAGGGCTGGCAGTATAGTCTAGAGATTAGTGTAACGAGCTGTGAATGAGCTTGGTACTTCCAGCAGATCTGAGTTTGATTCCCACAGCCTCCACTTGTGTGATCCTAAGCAAGTCATGTAGCCTTCCTGTGCTCCCAGGGTGCATCTGTAGATGAGCTTTGGCTCAGTGTGCCTTCCCTAGTCGAAGTCCCCTGTAACAAAGTTTCTAGACTGGTGGTAGATTGGTTCACATCGATAATGAACATGGTAAGACAACACTCACTTAAGGATTCCAAACCCAAGGGCATTCTTCTGGGATGTGTCTGATTTAGTCGCAAACTGCAAAATGGCTGATGTTCCGGCTTAACTGTTCCATCAGATGCTTAGATTATATAGTTTGAGCACTGCATTTTCAGGAAATTGTACATTACTAAAAATATGAAAACTGTCTTGAAACAGTTGATTTGTACAGGTAACTTACATATGAAACAGCATCTAAACTGCTAAATTAAAAGTTACAGAATCTGCTGTTTCAAGCTCTCAGGGAGGAGGTGATCATTTTAAAATGATTACAGTATAGCAGAAAAAACATTTAATTTCCTTTTTCGTATAGCTTTATACCCCTCGGATGGCTATTGGTTTCTGTCCCCATCCCCACCCCAGCCAGCATCCACCTCCTCTGGATTTACCTGGAGCGAGTCCCCCACAGATTGCACCCCCCACCATGGTAGGGCTAGAAGGGGGAGGGATATACTTCCAACCCCCCAGGCTACAAATACAGATGCTCCAGGCATCCAAGTGGTAGTGCGTGTCTGGGGAGATGAGCAGGGCTTCATTAAGTCCTCATATCCCCATTTCCTTTTTATTCCCCAAGTCGCATAGACATAGGCAACGTATGCACATGGAGGCATGCATGTGTCCCAGAAATGTGACTTCCCCAACCCCCTCACTAATGTCTGCTGTTCATGCATTGGCGCTACCACTAGGCCTCCACCTGGTGCCTGCCAAGAGCTGAGTCAGCATGCCATCCCTGTGTAGGAGAAGAGAGATGCCTGGTGGGTGCTCAATTCACTCCCTCCCCCACCGATCCCAGGCGATCCAAGCTTGTTCCTGAACTCGAGTTGCCAATGTGATGAGAGGCAAAGTGCATGGCGTTTCAGCCCCCTGTGGCAGAGGTTTTGTCTCTACTGGCTTTAAAGGCCATACAGAGAGTTCCTACTCCATACAGGGGCAAAGGTCTGTACTCCAGGTATTTCCTTACCCTGAAAAAGACAGGGGAGTGGCAACCCATCCTAGATCTAAGATACTTAAACAAGCACCTAGTAAAGACAAAATTCAGGATGGTGACTCCGGGAACAATTCTTCCTTCTCTGAGGCCAGGAGACTGGCTAGCCTTCCTGGACCTCAAAGATGCCTACTTTCACATTCCCATCAGGTGCTTCCACAGAAAGTACCTCAGGTTCGAATTGCCCTCAGGCCATTTCCAGTTCAGAGCAATGCCCTTTGGCCTAACTTCAGCTCCAAGGGTGTTCACAAAGTGCCTAGCAGCAGTGGCAGCCTTCTTAAGAAGAAAAAGTATTTCAATCTTCCCCTATCTGGACGATTGGCTCCTTGTGGGCCAGTCCCCAGACCAAGTCAAGTCAGATCTGCAGATTACTCAGAAAGTTCTCACTTCCTTGGGGTTCCTTCTCAACCTCCCCAAGTCAGTTCTCGAACCAGTACAGCTCCTCACTTTTATAGGAGCAGAGTTGGACACCCTCAAGGCAAGAGCCTTCCTTCCTCTGGAAAGGGCAAAAGCCATCTCTCAGCTGGCCTCTTCCTTTCTTCTTCTGGTTTCTCGACCAGCAAGGCATTTTCTGAAGCTTCTGGGCCACATGGCAGCTTCCACAGCAGTGGTCCAAGGGGCCAGGTTTCAGATGAGGGACATTCAGTTCCATCAGAGAGCCTTTTAGTCCCAAAGTAAAGATCCTCTTACCAAGCTAGTTCCTGTCACACAGACCATGATTCAAGCCCTTCAGTGGTGGCAGGACCTGAACAATTTAAGGCAGGGTGTTCCATTCGTCTCTCAGATTCACTCTGTGGTTCTTACCATGGATGCTTCCCTTTTGGGGTGGGGAGCCCATCTGGGGGCTCTCACTGCCCAGGGACTGTGGTCCCCTCAGGAATCCCTTCTTCACATCAACCTTCTGGAGCTCAGGGCAGTATTCCTTGCCCTACAAGCTTTCTCTCAGTCAGTACAGAACAAGGTGGTTCAGGTCAGGACGGACAACACTACCACCGTGTGGTACATCAACAAGCAGGGAGGCACTCGGTCCACGGCCTTGTGCACGGAGGACATGAAAATATGGTCCCTGGCTTATTCCCTACAGACCTCTCTGGTAGCAGTCCACCTCCCAGGAAAGGACAATATGCTAGCAGATGCACTGAGCACGATTTCCCAGGGCCATCACAAATGGTCTCTGGATCCCTTGGTATTGAAGGTGATTTTCTCAAGGTGGGGCACTCCAGAGATAGATCTCTTTGCAGCCCCAGACAATCACCAACTTCCTCTGTTTTGTTGCAGACCCCCAGTCTTGGGCTCAGTCCCTCTGGATGATCTGATTTTGAACTGGGAAGGGAAATGTCTCTATGCCTTCCCTCCCTTCCCTCTTCTGTTCAAAGTTCTAGTCAAGGCAAGGTCACAGCCTTGCAAAGTGATTCTGATTGCTCCAGACTGGGCCAGGCAACCTTGGTATGCCCTGTTGCTGTCCCTAGCAGTCCACCTTCCCAGGAATTACAACCTGCTAACCTCCTCTCAAGGGAGGATTTGTTACCCCAATATTCGGTCACTCAGTCTCAAGGCATGGCTCTTGAAGAGTTAGAATATGCAGATTTGCACCTATCCCAAGGGGTTCTGGATATTCTCAAAGCTTCTCGAAAGCCAGCTACCAGAAAAACTTACAACTCCAAATGGAAAAGATTCAGCATTCGGTGTGCAGAGAAGCATATATCCCCAGATACTACTGACTTGTCTACAGTTCTGGATTATATGGTTCATCTTAATGGCCTAGGCCTCAAACCAGCTACTCTCAAAGTTCATTTGTCAGCGGTTTCTGCTTTCCTGTCAGTGGGGAAATCTTCCTCTCTGTCATCACACCCTGTAGTCTGTAAATTTTTCAAAGGCTTGCTTCATACCAATCCCCCATTTAGGGATCCTGCCCCTGCCTGGGATTTGAATATTTGTATTGCTCAGCTTATGCAACCTCCCTTTGAGCCTATGTCCTCAGCAGAGCTCGAGTACTTGACTTGGAATACTGTGTTTTTGGTTGCTGTTACTTCTGCTAGACGTATCAGTGAATTGCAAGCCCTGTCAGTGGAGCCTGACTTCATCTCTTTCCATAGAGATAAGGTGGTCCTTAGAACCAATAGAAGGTTCCTACCTAAAGTGGTTTCTGATTTCCACTTAAATCAATCTATGTGTCCCTTCCTGTGGTCACTGATCACAGCTCCTCAGGGGAACGGAGGCTTCACAGTTTAGACGTTAAAAGGGCCCTTAGTTACTACATGGAACGTACAAAGGGTCACAGGTTTGACTCCCTTCAGTTGTTTCTCACTTATGGGGAAGGGAAAACCTGCCACCAAGAGAACCATTGCCAGGTGGATTGTGTCCTGTATTCAATTCTGCTATGAAAAGCTGGGAAAAACTGCACCCTCAGGCCAGAGGGCTCATTCCACTAGAGATACAGCTGCATCTCTGGCTGCAGCTATGTATATCCCTTTGTTAGAAATCTGTCAAGCAGCCACCTGGAAAACAGTTCATACCTTCACCAAGCATTACTCTCTGGATATCCAAGCTAGGAGTGATGCTAAGTTTGGCACAGCAGTGCTTCAGAGCCTATTCCCAAAGTAGGTTCTGTCCCTCCTCCTTGGAGGTACTGCTTGGTAGTCTGCAACTTGTCAGAATACAGCAAGACTTCATGTTGTTCGAAGAAAAAATTACTCACCTTAGTAACTGTATTTCTTCTAATGGAGTCTTGCTATATTCTGACCCCCTCCCTGCCTCCCCTCTCAGAACCTGTTTTTGGGAAGTGGGTGGGCAGGTGCAGTGTTGTACCCCAATGGTTGTCTTTTCCCCACTCCTTGTTTGGGGTGCTTTGTAATTATTTAAGAGTTTTTTGTGCTTATTATCTGGTTTTGGTTTTTTGGGTTTCCAGACTTGAGTCTTTTGGGGAATCCAAAATTTTTGTTGCCAGTTGGCTACTAGGAGTTTTTACAATTTCCACATTTAGTCAGTGAGTTTTAACTCGTAAGAATCTGACAGTTTGGGTTTGAAAGGACACAGACAGAGTTTTCAACCGAGCCCGAGCCCAACATTCTATGCCTGGCATAGAATTTAACCTTTCACTTTCCGGGGCAATTCAAGAGCTGGAGCTAATTGTGTGTTTGCCAGCCTGAAGCCCCAATAACATAATGAGTACTTCTATATGAATAATTTTTGGAGAAACATAACGTTGTTGCCAAGTATTTTATATATAACTGTTTCAAAGATTCTTGAGAGTTAAAGTATGACACCAATAGCCCTAAACAGGGTGAGTTATAACGGACTATGTATATGGACTTCAGCATTTAGGCGAGTCATATTGCTGTTGGGTGCATAAATGCAGTTTCTTTCCTATACCTGCCTTTTAGAGATGTATAATCAAAGTTTCACCCCCAGATGTGGTGTCATAATATCTCAGATGCATCTTTCTTATGATTAAGAAGGCTGTGTCCTTCCTGGGAGCTAAATGATAATGACTGGTCTGTCTCAGATATGTTCAATGTTATTTTGTCTAAATAACTGAAAATAATAAAAATAAAGTACAAAAAAAAAAAACAATTTCTTAAAAAGAAAATACATAAATTCCATTGAAATATGGTACAAAATCACTTTTATTGTAGAGCAAAATTACTGGTGTGTGTTATTTGCTGTTTTAGCACAAAAGTTAAAAATCTCAAGTAGGAAACTCCTCTTATAGTGATAATGTTATGACTCAAGAGAAGAAATACTGTAATACATGGCACGTAAGTGTATACAGAACCAGTTGACATTTAAACAAAACATGAATTTGCAGGGCAGTGTCTGTTCTAGGCCAACAGCTGACAAGACAAGTCTTCCTAAATCCATGAGTTATTCTTTTTTTTTTTCCATATAGGTTTTTACGACCCACAAGCCCAGCAGGAGGCTCTGGTCCCCTCCCTCGGCCCGACACCCTCTAATTCCTCCATGGGTTCCCCCCCATGGGGCCAAGGTGAAGGAGCGCCAGCTTTACCCCCGCCCCCAGAGCGAAATCCAGATGTCGGGAGGCCAGCCAGGGCACGTTGGTGTGGCCATCATGGAACCTACCAGCTCCTTTTTCCGTTTTCTCCCATCCCCCTTCCCCACTAACGTAAGGATGCCTGTGCATGCCCTCCTGACCCGTACTGCCCTCCGACCACCATTAGAGGGCAGACAGCGAGTGAAATGGCAAACCCCCCTCCCTTGAAAGAGTAGAGCAGTCCTCTGGACGCTCGATTCTCTCTCGCCACCGGCCAACACCCGGTGGCCTGGGCTCGTTCCCGAATCCGGGTCACCATCGTCGCGCGAGGTGTAGCGACCAACACCTCCACCTCCAGCGCCACTGGGCCAGCTGTCCATGACTTGTTCTTAAATTTCACATTCTTGACTTAATTCTTTTGTTCCTACAGTACAATCAATTTTGCCATCTTACCTCTAAAATTTCCTTATTAAGTAATGATGAAAAAAAAAATGGTTTTAAGGAAAGAAGTCAGAGTGTGTGTGTGCCTGTCCATGTAGCAGTCTGTGTGTGTGTGTGTGTGTCGATGTAGCAGTGTGTGTGTGTGTGCCTCTCCATGTAGCAGTGTGTGTGTGTGTGCGCCTGTCCATGTAGCAGTGTGTGTGTGTGTGTGTGTGTGTGCCTGTCCATGTAGAAGTGTGTGTATGTGTGTGTGTGCCTGTCCATGTAGCAGTGTGTGTGTTTGCCTGTCCATGTAGCAGTGTGTGTGTGTGTGTGTGTGCCTGTCCATGTAGCGTGTGTGTGTGTGTGTGTGTGTGTGTGTGTGTGTGTGTGCCTGTCCACGTAGCAGTGTGTGTGTGTGTGCCTGTCCATGTAGCAGTGTGTGTGTGTGCCTGTCCATGTAGCAGTGTGTGTGTGTGTGCCTGTCCATGTAGCAGTGTGTGTGTATGCCTGACCATGTAGCAGTGTGTGTGTCTATGCCTGACCATGTAGCAGTGTGTGTGTATGTATACGTATGTGTGTGTGTGTGCCTGACCATGTAGCAGTGTGTGTATGTATATATGTGTGTGTGTGCGCCTGTCCATGTAGCAGTGTGTGTGTGTATGTATGTGTGTGTGCCTGTCCATGTAGCAGTGTGTGTGTGTGTATATGTATGTGTGTGTGCATGTCCATGTAGCAGTGTGTGTGTGTGTGTGTGTGTGTGTGTGTGTGTGTGTGTGTGTGTGTGTGTCTGTCCATGTAGCAATACATCCAGTAGAGGGAGAATCCTGATATTTTTTTTTACTTTATTTTTAATAGTATGTGATAGACATACAGTCACAATCACTAACTTTGGACATCACATAGGAATAACATCTTAACAACCAAGAGGGCACCACTCCTCTTAATACAATCTATTAGCCCAACCAAAATGAAAGATACGTCATAAGAGGGTATCACTAATGTATTTCAACAGTTACTATAAATCCAAGACTGTGTAATGAGCCCAGGAGCTGCAGGGTATTTTTCCAGAATCCTGATATTTAAACTGATGTTGCCTACCCCAGTTATTCAACAAGGTCATTATTTCAAGTGACTTAATGGTCCCTGAGTTTTTTATAAACAGGGCACAGTATACAGTCAGCTGCCAGAGAGAGAATAAACAGTCACATACTGTATCTTGGACAAGCTCCATAGCAAGGGAAAAGGTGCAGAAACTGTTTCCTGCTCAACCAGGAATGTGCCAGAAAGATTCAACTGCCTATGAGAAATACTTTGCAATAACATTGGGGAAAGAGCCTGCCAGAACAAAGTAATGCTAGAGAATTCCTGCACAAGGTGGATCCACGCGAGCGCAGGTCTAAACCTCGGTGGCTGTAGAACAGACAGCAGTATAATGAGATTGTGCACAGCAAGGAGTACTGTACTCTTTGATTATTCAAATGAATGAAGTTATACCTTTGTGCAGGTATTTCTATTCATTTTAGACAGGAATCTTATTTTTGTAATGCCTGTCCTTTTATAAACCTCTTTATTTTCTAAATTGTATTAATTCATTGAAGAAATAACTAGCAAGAATTGAGTACATTTCTCCATAATATAAACCAGGTATTATGTTTGAAACCTAGTCAAATATTCTTACCTTATATAGTTGCAAGCATCTCACTCGCATTTGTCAGCCCTCTTTTCTTTTGATTTCTAGCAGATTTTAAGCTGGATCTTGCATTTGGGTTGACCCCAACCCCCCAAGCTTACTTTTTAACACACATAACCCTTCCCATACTTCTATGCTGCAGTCATTCACAAAAAATCTCTTCCCTGTATCACAACTCAGCAACACTTACTACCTGCAGCAGTACCCACTGAGGTTAAATTAGCACCTAACACTCCCCCTGTTTCCAGTCCCCTCCTGGCAGCAGCACTCATTCAGAAACACAATATATACTGATTCAATGCCTGCCCCCACCCCCAAGCACATATTTTATCCGTGTCACATCTGTTATCTGCTATGTTCCGCTGAAGCATCACTGTACCTTACCCGCCCTGCTCAGCAGAGCAGTACCTACCAGAACCACAGAGATGGTACACAGAGTAGATATCCCCCATCCGCCACTACTGCAGTGCTTCTGTGAACTCCCACAGAGTAGAACCTTCCTCTGACTTCATCCACATTACATTCATTCTTAATGGAATTTCAGACAGATACTAAAAATACTGTCTCCAAAATAAAGTCTTCACTCACCAACATTGTCTTTCGCTGCAAAAGTATTGAAAATAAGATTGCTGCTGTTGAGGAACGGGTTATTGCCTCAGAGAAGAACGTCAAGAAGTTTGCAGCAAGGGTCCTGACAGTAGAAGAGGCAGTGAATGCTGTTCTGCAGGAGCAAATTAACACTAGGGGGAAGCTTGAGAAAACTGAGAACACATTGCTCCAAAGAAATCTGCGTTTGATTGGGCTCTCTGCTGCAGTACCTGATTCTGAGCTTATGCAAGAAGAAGCCGAAAGAATTCTGACACTGACTCTTTCTACCGAACAATCAGTTTGTCTAGAGTCTGTCTTTCGACCACAAGCTAGAAGGCAACAAGGTACTGCTGAAGTACGGGTAAGGTATCTGATCTGTACCTTCCCCACTATTTTGCAAAGAAATAGACTGTTGCAGCTAACGAGAGCTTATAGGCGCTTTTACACACAGGTTTCTGTAATGGAATGACTGTTACAGAAACAGTATATCGTTACATCCCTTGTGTGTAAAATGCATCTGTTCCGTTCCCCTGGTGAACGTTCGACACAAACCGCAATCTCTACCTTCCATGGTTCATCCTTTGGCTGTGTAAAACGGCCATTCTGGCAGCAGTGCAAAAACAGCCATAGAGCACCACACTCCATGGGGGAGCCGCAACACAAATACTGAAAATGGAGAGGGGGGCGGTGGAATAACTTCAGTGTAAAGGAACCACAAACGGAACAGAGTACAATGGTGGCACACAGGTTATGCTCATTCCGCTGTATTCACCTGTGTGTAAAAGCGCCTAAAAGGAATTTATCTAAGAGGGGAGCAAAACTTCATCTATACCCTGATTTTTGCCTAGCCACACAGCATCGCAGAATGCACTTTCTAACACTCAGAACTCAGTTCTTACAAGCAGGAGTAAATGCTGTTCTTCAGGTTCCAGCCAAATTGAAGGTCACTTTTCGAAACAGATTACTTTTTCATGGATGTAGATAAAGCACGAGAGTGCTATGAAATAAACTTTGCCCTGCCTACAGAGTTGGAATCAGACCAGGAAGATGAAGACGAAGATATAGTGAACAGCACACAGTATATCCCACTGTCTAAATGAGATGGTTAAACTTTATTAAAATAGGTATCTGCCAGAAGCAAACTCCCTTGGAACTAGTTTTCTAAGATGAGAAACTTTGCCCTAAATGATAATTTTTTAATTTTTATTTTTTTCCTTTAAATGGGATGGTTTAAAGCTTGGAGTTGGCAGGGGATGGGCAAAGATCACATTATTCCAAGATGCTTGAGTGTCTTAACGAGGACAAAATGCTTCTAACCCTCCCGAAATATCAAAAAATGTTTTTGCACTTTTGATTTTACTTATTTTGGCTGTATTTTCAGATGTGTGATTCGAGTTATATTAATTGTATGAAAATGAATTTCCCTCTGAATAAAAAAAAGTATATATAAAAAAAAGAACCTTCCTCTGGCTCAGTAAGCTTACTTATCTGTAGCTCCACCTGGGCTGGATTCAGGGCCAGCCAAAAGTAAATATAGGGTACTGCTAGTGGCCATGAGCTGCCATTTTATGTAATAAAACAAAAAAGTCTTTAGAAAGGAGGAAGACACTGTGGTAGGGTGGGGCAGGGGTGGCCATGGGATAAGCTCTTGACACCTACTTACAACGGGCTAGAGAGTTCATCATTAGTTAATTGGCCCAAGGATAAAGTGACTTGAATTGGCCAAAAAATTGACTATGCCAAATTGAAGGTGAAAGTGCCAAATTTCAGCGCATTCACCTAACACTAATTTAATATTGGCTCAGCCTAACACAGGATTCATTAACAGGAACTCTCATTACTAAGATAATGAAGTTGATGGAGCTGCAAAGGGTCTGGGCTGAGCTATAATATTGTTTACAAGTTTTTGTTAAAAAAAAAAAAAGCTTTTAAAAAGTAAGTGTACTGTGCTAGCTGCTTGTTTTAGCCCAAACAAAACTGAGCACTCACGAGGTGCTTCTGCTTTAGACACAGAATGAATGCTTAATTTAGAAAAACAAAGGTACTTTTTTAATAAAACATTTTGAATGGGATGACACAATGCTGCAGTAATGTCAAAACAGATCCCACCTTCAGATCATGGTCCTCTCACCTAAAGGATACGTGAGACAACATTCTCAACTAGTGGAGAGAAAGAGAGAGAGAGAGAGAGACAGAGAGACCTCAGTATTTGTGTTTATACATAGTTCAACACAGACTTCCATGTCATGAATAGAACACGATCAGCTTCCTCTCCCACCCCATTTTAGTTCCAAAGAACCAAAACTGGCTGGAGAGGGGTTGACACTGTCCCTTTAAAGAGTCCTCAAGCAGACTCTGTAATCTAAGTAGAGATAAACACAGAGAAGTACAAAGCATACTGTACCGTTGAAGTTATATATTAGCAAGTTAAGTTTGCAAAAGAAAAACAGAATAGCACACTGACTCACAGTTCCAATACCCTACCTAAGGCTATGAGTTTGATGCTCAGCAGTACTGTGGACGCAGCAGCGGTTTTCTGAATTTCCTCCTCTAGATTATGTGTGTGGGGGAGTATTTTCATTGAAGACCATGGTTGTCTGTCTCCGGAGGGAGGAAATCGTAGACTAAAGCATCCTATCATCAGTGCTAAATACATGTTGCTATGACAGCCATGATGTCACCTGGGTAAGGTATGCCAGTGGTAACGATCATCCTAGCTTCTTCATCACCGGGCAGCAGCGGTTACAAGGAGCTTAAAACATGGGTGCAGAAATGCCTGGGAATGTACAGGGTCAGTGGTAAATAAAATCATCTAAATACACTGTTCAACTCTTTTCCTGGGGAAGGATGCTCCATTGCCACACTAATGGTCATTTTTGCTGAGGAGACCTACAGAAATAAAAGAGCTCCCACACCTGACAAGAAAACAACCGGCAAGTGTTTTAGCCTGTAAAGAATTTTTTGTAATTTTCATTTCGCTCCTTTGCTGGCTAGGGGATATACCCCATCAGACCCTACTGGAGGCACCCCAGCCCTGTTGCCCCACCATCCCCACGGACTTACTGCAAGTCCAAGGATTCCATGGCTTGCTTCCCATGGTGATGCCTCCCCAAAACCAGGTCCAAAGGATCTCGAGAAGGAGGCTGAGATGCAGTTGGAGTGACTGCCCTGGATCAACAGGTGCAGGGCCTGTGGGCACCTCACGGCACCATGCTGCATGGTGATGGGGGGTTTATCCCCTTTGTGTTGCTCCCATCCCAGAGGCAGGTGCCATCATGGCCATCCTGCAGCGATGCTCGCAGAGCGTGCGCACACTCTGTGACCCCCAGCACCAACCTCCCCTCCAGAACACCAGTCCCCTCCATCTGCAACACCACCTTTGGTCATCCAGGTGATGGTGGTAGTGATGTGGAGTACTGCTACTCCACTGAAGAGGGGAGCATCTTTAAAGAACCAATACTTTGTTTCATCTTTTAAAAAGTTTGTCATAATATCTGTAACCCCCCTGCAAATGGGGGTTCCCAAAAGACTTCCAGGAGCTTGCTTGAATGCTCCAAGCCTGAATGGTGTTTGGCATTTAAGCCATTTATCAGTGAGTGTTTTTAGAACCTCTGGTACTGTCTTTAAGAGCTGTCTGCTTGCAGACATAATTAGTTTGTATGGGGGACTGTGTTTCTTTGATTGAGTACCACTCAAGCTGCTGCCAATTCACTTCATTTTGCAGTCACTAGGAGTGCAAAGGAACCTATCTGAAAGATGTAACTGTTTGCCAGAAATTATTTAGAGTAATAATGAAATTACAGTTTGTCTAACCTGCTTTCTTTGCAGTCAGAACTGTGTCTGCTAGTTCCCCATTCTAGTTTTGAACTGCTGAACTGGACCAATCAGTGTGGGGTAAGCTAGCTCTAAAATGGTGCCTTGGACGAATCAGAACTTGGACTCATAATCTGAGCCAGCCACAAGAGGATTGTATGGGCAGTGACTCTGGGAGATGTAGTTTAGACTTCAGTGCCTTTTGGACCAACAGCAGTCTATTGTGAGTGACAGCCAATCCAGTCAAGAACTGGGAGGAACTCAAAGGAAGTGCCCGGTTTTGTCGGGTTGGAGTTTCAGTTGAGCTTTGGCAGTGAAAGGAAGGAGCCCTGTGCTTTTTCAGTGTGCAGTTTTAGTCAAAAACGCGGTGTAAGGCCCAGAGTTCTGGTCTGCAGCTTGTGTAACAGCTTGTTAGGACTGAATCGGTCCTGTGAAAAGAATCAAAGGATCTCTGAAGAGTAGAAACCAGGCTCACCCTGTAGAAGACTGGATGAATTGCTGAAAATTGCACTCGGTCTGTCAGGAACTGAATCTGCTGTGTGTTCTCCGGTATTGTGCAGTAATTGCATCGGGATACAGATGCAGCCTGCCTGGTATAGTGCTTTCTTTTATATGGATGTGTGAAGAGGTTTGTGTACCTCAAGTGAGCCCTGCTGACATTGAAGGACCCTATCTTATTTGGAGGTCGTGAGTACTAATTCAGGGTCGCTCCCTGTTGAATTGCCACATTAAATCCAAATGGAATTACTGTACTGCTGACTGTTTAATTCTCCTTTTCTCTGTGTGAAAGGGCCCCTACAAGCTGCCACGGTTTGGACTAGCCACTAGGGCTTGGGTACCCAGGGACAGTAACTGATAGGGATAGGCCTGTGCACAGAGCCTAGGTAGATTATTAGAGTGATAAGCTAATTAACCTGATTTCCCTTGTCCTCAGCTATATCCCCAAATAAATCAGAGCTGCTTGTTTCAGCAAAGTTATACTGCTCTGGAGGTATTTGTCTATGTTAAAGTACTGTACTGTGATTGTTGCACTGTATCTCATTTCACAGGAGGTCCCAGTGCCGGAACCAGACCTGGGGTAAGTGTATACTGTGAAGGTAATTCTGATATATTGTGTGGGCCACTAGTGGGAAGAAAGGGGGGTTGCAGTGTCCCAGAGGGCTGTGACCAAGTTAGTTTAACTATTGCAAACCCTGACCTCTGGGTGGAGGCACCCGCCATTGGATCCAGGCCCCTCAACCTGTTAGTGGCAAATCAGGCAGGGGTAGTAGCCCCTGGGATAGCGCCATCTAGGGGTTACATATCCAATTCAAATGCTGCCCACCACTATCTCATGGGTAGATGCATGATTCTCTGGCTCAGTCTATTCAAACGAGTCTCGCTGACTCAGCCGCCGACCTGAATGGCTCATTGGCATACAGTGAGCAAGGGAAGCATGTGGCCGCCCACAGCCTGATGAGGGGCAGGCAGCCTTCCAGGCTGATGTTATGAGCAACTTTTTAAAAGATAAAGCTTAGCATTTTAAAGAGCTAGCAGAGCCAAAACAGGCAGACAGGAAAATAATAAAAATTTTAAGAAGAATTTTAACTTTCTATTTCCAAAGTATTTTTCTTTTTCCTTTTGCACATCAGAAAGTCTTCTATGTGATAATATTGTGCTGGATGTATGGAAGAACTCTTAGCCTGGCAGCTGACATATCTTGCTCTACTGCCCCCCACTACATCATCAGCATTGTGATCTCACTGACAATGACATCACAGGTGAATAACCTGGCAGTCACCAAATTGCTGTTCCTAAAGAGCAGTGATGTCACAGTCAGCGAGGTCACAATGCTGATGATGTAGTGGGGGCAGCAGAGCAAGACATGTCAGTTGCCAGGCTAAGCTGTTCTACACATCACAATTACTAACATCAGGTAAACAATCTTCTTACTAAACAAAGGGAAAGTAAAAAGTACCTCAGATACAAAATGTAATGGTTGACTGCTTTTAAAATCTAATATTAGTTTTAGGCAGTACACTAGTTCTTTAAGGAACTAAAAATGTATTCACAGGTGAAAAACACTAATTGGGGGGTCTTATTGGTGGGAAGGGCTCTTTTGCTTTTTGTTTTGTTTTTTTCTCCTTCAAAAAAATTCTGGCTTAGGAATTCATTTTTGTGGAGTTCAAAGTGTTTAGCAAACATTCCCCAATACTACCTCGCACAGGCTTTTCATCCACAGAACTATAACTAACATGGTTCTGTCACCTATAGCACTCTCAGCTAACATAGGCATTTCATCTACTGAACCAGAACTAACATGGAGTCTTTCATCTATAGAACCAGAACTAACTTGGACCTTCATCTATAAAACTAGAACTAATCTGGGCCTTTCATCTACTGAACCGGAATGAACTCGGGCCTTTCATCTACAGAACCAGAACTAATTTGGGTCTTTCATCTACAGAACCAGAACTAATTTGGGTCTTTCATCTACAGAACCAGAACTAATTTGCGCCTTTCATTTATAGAACCAGAACGAACTGGGGCCTTTCATCTACAGAACCAGAACTAACTTGGACCTTTCATCTACAGAACCAGAACTAATTTGTGCCTTTCATCTATAGAACTAGAACTAACTTGGGTCTTTCATCTACAGAACCAGAACTAATTTGTGCCTTTCATCTATAGAACCAGAACTAACTTGGGCCTTTCATCTACAGAACCAGAACTAATCTGTGCCTTTCATTGCAGAACCAGAACTAACTTGGGCCTTTCATCTACAGAACCAGAACTAACTTGGGCCTTTCATCTACAGAACCAGAACTAATTTGTGCCTTTCATATATAGAACCAGAACTAACTTGGGCCTTTCATCTACAGAACCAGAACTAATTTGTGCCTTTCATATATAGAACTAGAACAAACTGGGGCCTTTCATCTGTAGAACCAGAACTAATTTGTGCATTTCATATATAGAACTAGAACAAACTGGGGCCTTTCATCTGCAGAACCAGAACTCGGTCCTTTCCTCTACAGAACCAAAACTAATTTGCACCTTTCATTTATAGAACCAGAACCAACTTGGGCCTTTAATCTACAGAACCAGAGCTAACTAGGGCCTTTCATCTACAGAACCAGAACTAATCTGGACTGTTCATCAGTAGAACCAGAACCAGTGTTGGCCTTTCATCTACAGAACCAGAACTAATTTGTGCCTTTCATATATAGAACCAGAACAAACTGGGGCCTTTCATCTGCAGAACCAGAACAAACTGGGGCCTTTCATCTGCAGAACCAGAACAAACTGGGGCCTTTCATCTGCATAACCACAACTCGGGCCTTTCATCTACAGACCCAGAACTAATTTGTGACTTTCATTTATAGAACCAGAATTAACTTGGGCATTTCATCTATAGAACCAGAACTAACTTGGGCCTTTCATCTATAGAACCAGAACTAGTCTGGGCCTTTCATCTATAGAACCAGAACTAATTTGTGCCTTTCATCTATAGAACTAGAACTAACTTGGGCCTTTCATCTACGGAACCAGAGCTAACTAGGGCCTTTCATCTATAGAACCAGTACTAACTTGGGCCTTTCATCTATAGAACTAGAACTAACTTAGGTCCTTCATCTACAGAACCAGAACTAATTTGTGCCTTTCATTTGCAAAACCAGAACTAACTTGGGCCTTTCATTTACAGAACCAGAACTAACTTGGGCCTTTCATCTACAGAACCAGAACTAATCTGTGCCTTTCATTTGCAGAACCAGAACTAACTTGGGCCTTTCATCTACAGAACCAGAACTAACTTGGGCCTCTCATCTACTGAACCAGAACTAATTTGTGCCTTTCATATATAGAACTAGAACTAACTTAGGCCTTTCATCTACTGAACCAGAACTAACTGGGGCCTTTCATCTGTAGAACCAGAACTAATTTGTGCCTTTCATATATAGAACTAGAACAAACTGGGGCCTTTCATCTGCAGAACCAGAACTCGGTCCTTTCTTCTACAGAACCAAAACTAATTTGCGCCTTTCATTTATAGAACCAGAACCAACTTGGGCCTTTCATCTACGGAACCAGAGCTAACTAGGGCCTTTCATCTACAGAACCAGAACTAATCTGGACCGTTCATCAGTAGAACCAGAACCAGTGTTGGCCTTTCATCTACAGAACCAGAACTAATTTGTGCCTTTCATATATAGAACCAGAACAAACTGGGGCCTTTCATCTGCAGAACCAGAACAAACTGGGGCCTTTCATCTGCAGAACCAGAACAAACTGGGGCCTTTCATCTGCATAACCACAACTCGGGCCTTTCATCTACAGACCCAGAACTAATTTGTGACTTTCATTTATAGAACCAGAATCAACTTGGGCATTTCATCTATAGAATCAGAACTAATTTGTGCCTTTCAGCTATACAACCAGAGCTAACTTGGGCCTTTCATCTACAGAACCAGAACTAATGTGGACCTTTCATCAACAGTACGAGAACCAATGTGGGCCTTTCATATACAGAACCAGAACTCATTTGTGCCTTTCATCTACAGAACCAGAACTAATTTGTGCCTTTCATCTATAGAACCAGAACTAACTTGGGCCTTTCATCTACAGAACCAGAACTAATCTGTGCCTTTCATTTGCAGAACCAGAACTAACTTGGGCCTTTCATCTACAGAACCAGAACTAATCTGTGCCTTTCATTTGCAGAACCAGAACTAACTTGGGCCTTTCATCTACAGAACCAGAACTAACTTGGGCCTTTCATCTACAGAACCAGAACTAATGTGTGCCTTTCATATATAGAACTAGAACAAACTGGAGCCTTTCATCTGCAGAAGCAGAACTCTGTCCTTTCCTCTACAGAACCAAAACTAATTTGTGCCTTTCATTTATAGAACTAGAACTAACTTGGGCCTTTCATCTACAGAACCAGAACTAATTTGTGCCTTTCATATATAGAACTAGAACAAACTGGGGCCTTTCATCTGCAGAACCAGAACTCGGTCCTTTCCTCTACAGAACTAAAACTAATTTGCGCCTTTCATTTATAGAACCAGAACCAACTTGGGCCTTTCATCTACGGAACCAGAGCTAACTAGGGCCTTTCATCTACAGAACCAGAACTAATCTGGACCGTTCATCAGTAGAACCAGAATCAATGTTGGCCTTTCATCTACAGAACCAGAACTAATTTGTGCCTTTCATATATAGAACCAGAACAAACTGGGGCCTTTCATCTGCAGAACCAGAACAAACTGGGGCCTTTCATCTGCATAACCACAACTCGGGCCTTTCATCTACAGACCCAGAACTAATTTGCGCCTTTCATATATAGAACCAGAACAAACTGGGGCCTTTCATCTGCAGAACCAGAACAAACTGGGGCCTTTCATCTGCATAACCACAACTCGGGCCTTTCATCTACAGACCCAGAACTAATTTGCGCCTTTCATATATAGAACCAGAACAAACTGGGGCCTTTCATCTGCAGAACCAGAACAAACTGGGGCCTTTCATCTACAGACCCAGAACTAATTTGTGACTTTCATTTATAGAACCAGAATCAACTTGGGCATTTCATCTATAGAACTAGAACTAACTTGGGTCTTTCATCTATTGAATCAGAACTAATTTGTGCCTTTCATCTATAAAACCAGAGCTAATCTGGGCCTTTCATCTACAGAACCAGAACTAATCTGGACCTTTCATCAACAGAACGAGAACCAATGTGGGCCTTTCATATACAGAACCAGAACTCATTTGTGCCTTTCATCTATAGAACCAGAACTAACTTGGGCCTTTCATCTATAGAACCAGAACTAGTCTGGGCCTTTCATCTATAGAACCAGAACTAATTTGTGCCTTTCAACTATAGAACCAGAATGAACTTGGGCCTTTCATCTACACAACCAGAACTAATTTGTGCCTTTCATCTATAGAACCAGAACCAACTTGGGCCTTTCATCTACAGAACAGAACTAATTTGTGCCTTTCATCTATAAAACCAGAACCAACTTGGGCCTTTCATCTACAGAACAAGAACTAATTTGTGCCTTTCGTCTAGAGAACCAGAACTAACACAGGACCTTCATCTATAGAACCACAGACCTAGTTTATACCTGGTTAAACCTGCAATTGAATCCCCCATGGAAATGTATAGAATTTGTTTTAAATTATTTATTTGATCCTGAGAAAACACAGGTTATTCACCTGTAACAGTAGTTCTAGGAGTGGTATATGTTGTTCACCCACACTATCTGGCAGAGTCCTTTCCCCTGTGCCGGAAAGTCTTCATTCTGGCTCTTCCCACCCACCTGGGTGGTACATCCCTCGCCTCTGCCCCATGATGCCAGATCTTGCTTGCTGGAAGTAGAGGTTGTGCACCTAAGCTATTGGCGGTCTGGTAAGTCCATGTGGATGAACAACATATACCACTCCTAGAACTAATGTTACAGGTGAGTAACCTGTGTTTTTAGGGACATGGATATGTTGTTATATCCACACTATCTGGCAGACTCCTAGCAGTTCTCCGGGGGAAGGGAAGCAAGGCACACACCCACTATTTAGGGAACATAGATTGGGGAACTGAGGCCCCAAAACCAGCATGCTGGCATGACTCGATTTCGATGTGGTAATGGGAAAAAGTGTGTACTGACTTCCAGGTATCAGCCCTGCAGATTTCCTGGATAGGGACGTCCCAAGAAGGAGCCACCAACGCAGCGGTAGGACGGGTGGAATGAGCCCTTAACCCTAAGAGAGGCTCCCTACCCACCAACCTATAGCAGCGATCAATGCAGGAAGTGATCCACCTGCCAATTGTCCGCTTGGCTGCAGGTCTGCCAGATGCAGCTTCAGCGTATGTGACAAACACCGGTCGAACCTCTCCCCGGACTCTAGCCGTGAGCTTCTTGTAATAAGCGAGCGCTCACAGTAGGTCCAGAGTATGGAGTCTGTGCTCAGCCTCTGAGGCGTGATTCAGACAGAACACTGGAAGAATCACCACTTGATTAAGGTGAAACCACAACACAACCTTTGGGAGGCACTTCCGGTTGGGGCACAGGACAATCTTTTTCCTGTGGAAGACCAAGTAAGGAGAATCCACTGAAAGCACCTGGAACTCCTCAATCCTTCTGGCTGATGTAATAGCCACTAAGAAGGCAGTCTTCCATGACAAGTGAGACATCTCAGACCTGTGCATCGGTCTGAATGGCTTGACCATGAGCTTTGCCAAAACCAGCAACAAGTCCCACGGTGGTGGTGGTTCACACACTGGAGGGGAAATGTGATCTAAGACTTTGAAAAAGCACCAGACCACCTTCTCCTGTGCCACTGACTGCTGATCAGCCTGCACCCGGTAAGCAGAGATGGCTGCTAGGTGCACCTTAAGGGTCATAGACCGAAGGCCCCCTTTGTAGAAGGACCACAGGTTGTCTAAAATGCTAGCCACTGGACAGACCAAAGGGTCCAACCCCTTGCCCTGACACCAAATGAAAAATCTCTTCCATTTGAAGGCATAGCAATTTCTGGTTGATTCCTTTCTAGATGCTTCCACTACAGTGAGGAAATCTTTGGAGAGACCCAAAGCCTGGAACTCTAGTTGCTCAGGAACCAGGCTGTCAGGTGCAGGGACATAAGGTCCGGGTGGAGTACCTTCCCCTGATTGATGGATACCAGGTCCGGGCGTAAGGGGAAATGCCTTGGGAGCCTGTTGCTAAGGCTGAGGAGATCAGGGTACCAAAACTGGCGTGGTCAGTCCGGAGCCACCAGGATCACCCATGCCTTGTCATTCCTGACCTTCAGCAGCACTTTGTGAACAGAGGGAAGGCATAAAAGAGACCTGGGGTCCAAGGCCTTGAGAAGGCATCCCTCTGCAGCGTTCCCTGCTGAGGGGGGTGAGCACGAAACAGCCTCAGCTTTGTGTTCTCCCTGGAGGTGAAAAGGTCTGCCTGAGAGGTGCCCCATTGGAAAATCAGGCTGTGTACTACCTCTGGGTGGAGAGACCACTCGTGTGACGCCTTGTCCACCCAGCTGATACTGTCCGCCAGCTGATTGGAGGCCCCTGCCTCATGGATGGCTAGGAGACCCGCCTCCAGGCTGTGCACAAGGGTACATATGTAGAGAGCGTCCATGCACAATGGCAGGGAGTGCATCCCGCCCTGTTTGTTGAGGTAGTACATGGTCGTGGTGTTGTCCATCTGGACATGGACCATCTGACCCCGAATATACAGAGCGAAGGCAGTCAGCACCAGCCGAACTGCTCGGAGCTCCAGCAGGTTGATGTGACATTGGGGGTCCAGAACCTGTGGATTCTGTGTTCCCCCAGATGAGCTCCTCAGCCCATGAGGACGGCATTAGTCGTCAGGGTGACTGTCGGCTCCAGGCAGACAAACAGAATCCCTTCCTGCGTATGTTCTGGAACCAGCCACCACTGGACAGCATCCGATATCCACTGAGTCACAGTGACCAGCTGGTCGAAGTAACCTTTGCGCTGAGACCACTGGCTGGCCAGCTTCTACTGCAGGGGAGCACATTCTCCAGTGGTCCCAATGGACCACACTGATGCAGGCCACCATGTACCCAAGCAGGTGAAGGAAGTCCCAGGCAGGGTGCAGTTGCCCAACCAGAAATGATCAGGCAAAGGAGGAAAGATCCTCTGCCCTGTCCGCCGGGAACCAAGCTCTGGCTCTGCAAAAGTCGAGCTCTGCCCCGACAGGGGTGATCACCTGTGAGGGTATGAGTTCCAACTTGGTCTAACTGACCAGGAGGCCAAGGGAGGTGCAGGTCTGGATGGCCAGATCCCTGGACTGCTCATCTCCAGCCTGGAGGGACCCACGATCAGTCAGTCATCCAGGTAGGGGTACACCTGGACCCCTCGACACCTCAGGTAAGCTGCCACCACTGCAATGCATTTGGTGAAGACCCTGGGGGCTGAGGATAGGCTGAAGGAAATGGCCTGGAACTTGTAGGGAGTCCTTTCCGTCTGAAAGCGGAGGAACCTTCGATGGGACGAATGGATTGGGAGTCAGAAGAACGTGTCCTGAAGATCCAAGTAGCAAAACCACATGTCTTGCTCCAGAGATGGTATTATCTGAGACAGAGTGACCATCCTGAAGGTGCACAACTTGAGGAACTGGTTCAGGTTGTGTGGATCTAGAATGGGGTGCCAGCCCCCCCATTCACGCTGGCACAAGGAAACACCTGGAGACAAACCCTGGGTGTTCTGGAGGATCTGCGACTAAAACCACAACCTTCTTGTGGAGGAGCTGGGCTATGTCGTCTCGGAGAGATGGCCGGGTGTCCACAGATACCAAGTCTTCCTGTGGGGCGTGGGCTCAGTTTGGAGGGTACTGCTTGAATTCCAGAGGTAAACTCTGACCCACCGCTTCGGGAACCCACCTGTTCGTGGTGACAGCAGACCAGGCGGAAGACAAAGTGACGGAGCCGACCCCCCTCATGAGGACCCAGGGGAGGCGTGATGGGTACTGGGGAGGCACCCCCTCATCCCGTCACTGGGCAGGCTTGGAGGAGGAGGAGGAGGGCCCAGCTGAGGCTCCACCGGGTCCCTTCCCTCTGGGCTTATGGGCCATTGAGGCCACTGACTTGAGCCAGGGTCACCAGGTCTGAGCCTGCCAGCCAGCCTGATGCTGGGCTGGTTTTGCCGCAGCAGTGGAGGACCGAAAGGGTTTCCACTTCTGTTGCCTGAAACCGTTGGAATCCTTCTGGGTGGATGTTACAGAGTCCAAGGTGGCACTGGACTTTTCAATGCACTGGCGGTGACCCTCCACGCCGGGCCCAAACAGGTCGGTGCCCAAGAAAGGAACACCTGCCAGCTTGTGCTGATTGTCTGCCGTGAAGGTCAAGATCCTCAGCCAAGCCCTACAGCACATGGCTACTGCAGCCACCACCAATCGGTCACAGGAATCTCCCAGATCCAAAACCATCTGAAGCTGCTGCTTAGCCACAGCCCAGCCCTGATCATGGACCTGTTTGACCGTGGTCTGGAGGTCGGCAGGCAGGTGAGGAATTACCTCATCTAAGGAGCCCAAGAGGGCATGGGAGAAGTATGCCATCAAGACAGCCAAGCTCACCTGCTGGAGGCCAAGCAAGGAGGCAACATAGAATTTTTTGCTAGATGGTCCAATTTGTTGGACTCTAGGTCCGGCGGCTTGTCGATGTTCACGGTATTGCTTGAGTGCCGAAACACGGAGTCGGCCACCAACCACCCGCCGAAGGATGCTCCGTAAAATCCATGAGGGTGTTGGTGGGCACCGCATACTTGCAGGCCATCCGGGCAGAGGGCACAGGACAGGATGCAGGGCACTGCCACAGCTCCAGGGCTGGGCCAACAATGGCCTTAGCCACTGGAAAAGCCTCCGTTGGAGAGTCCCCTTTGTCCAGAATCTCTGTAAGGGGATAGTGAGCCCACTTCTGAACATGCTCCATTTTCATCCCCATGGACTCAGAGATGACACAGAGGATGCCCATGAAGGAGGAGGGCCCTTCTTTCATTGATAGGTCCACCACGGATTCCTCGTCGACCAGACAGGAGTGCAGGGAGGAATCTTCGGACTCCGAGGAGTCCGCATAAAGCAACCGACCACCCGAGTCACTTTCAACCCTCCACAGATGGTCAGGGGTAATGGTGACCAACAGCCAATGGGGAAGTCCCTTGGCTGGCCGAGACTCCTTGGTCAGAGTGCTGGTCGACGGCTGCTTGGGTGACGGCTCCACCAATACTGGCGGAGAGGCTAGCTTTGGTCAAACTGGAACAATTGTGACCAGCTCCACAGGGGAAGAATGGTCTCAACTGACTCCACGGCGGAGTCAGAGTCGGCCTTTCACGCGGCAGCCAAGTAATGGCCGATGTGGAAACCGGGGTCAGTTTAGTACCAACCAACACCAACTGTTACCACATAAGATCTCTGTAGTGCCGATGCAATTTGTGTTGGAGCCTCTCCTCAGTTGAGGAGGATGAAGATGAGTAGCGTCAGCGTCAGTGCCGCTTCTCGTGGTGCCGTGAGTGGGACCACTGATGGTGGGAACCACTTGACCCACTGGATGATGACCGAGACCTTGACCTTGGCTGCTGGGGGAACCAGCAGGGGATCATGGAGGGAGACGGTGACTGCCAGGGCTCCTCCTACTCTGAGTCAGGGACCGAAGGGTTCTGATCAGCCCCTTCCACGGTCACAGGCAGGACCAGAGTCCAGAAGAGAGAGGTGTTGGCCTCTTCAGATGACAACCAGTTGATGGGGTCGAGAATGATCTCAGTCGCATCATCGGCTGACGTCTTGGCTGGCCGGCCTGTTTGGGTCTCCATGAAGCCAGTGGCTAAGGCAGTAGTTTCGACCATAGTCAAAATCGGAGAGTCATGAGAATCCAAAGCTCTTGACCGAGAGCGCTCCCAGTCCCAAGAACAATGACGATAAGTTTTCTCCTTTTTTTGACTCCTTCTCCTTTTGAGAGCTACAGCTGTGTTTTTTTAGAAGGTCCCAGACCCTTCGTCGGCAGGGACTGGCACAACTCCTTGAAGGAGCCCGTGAAAGTGGAGCACAATTGGAGCAGCATGAAGACAGAAGCCGAAGAGGAGTGGTAGGGCTTACAACACGGGAATGCGAAGGAGGGAACCTGCTTCTTCCAGTGGAAAGGAAGATCTAGTGTCATGGGGAGGAGCCGAGGGATATACCTGCTGGGTGGGTGGGAGGAGCCAGCTTGAAGACTTTCCGGCACTCTTTAAAGGGGAAAGAACTCTGCCAGATAGTGTAGATAGAACAACATTTCCAAGTCCCTAGAACTGTTATTTCTTGTACAGCAAATGCCCCCCGCATGGTATACTTTTCAAACTCCACTGCTCAGACCATGCGTGTACGGTTTTAGCTACATAGTCTTCTTCCACTTTCCAATGTATTCTGTTATTTCAGAGTCCTCGTCACATACTGAGATTTCCTTCCAATACAAATTGATCACACTTTTCTTTCTTTTTTTTTTTTTTTTTACTTTCTGTTTATTCTCCCCCTACTCCCCTCCAGCTCTGCTTCCTCAGGACAATCTATGGGGTCACCTCTGCTTCCCACCTTACCTGATCCATCCCGTTCCGCCATGGAGCCGCAGTCTTCCCCCGGGCGGGGATGAGGTGAAGCCCGCACACCCTGAACCTCTAGTCTTCATCGGGTTTCAGGTGGCCAGGCAGATGGGAGCACATCAAGGTCTTTCTCCAGTGGTCCATCTCCCTGGAAATGGAATTTTCTTTCCCCTCTTTTTCTGATGGCAGTAACATGCACCCCAACATCAAGGTGCACAGCACCGACTTCCGTTGCGTTCCCGTGTCGACCTCGGTGCTTGCTATGCCCCAGACTTCAGCCTGGGGACCAGTCAAGCACTGAGTCATTACCCTCCATCCCTAGAGAAGACAAGCTGTCCTTGGACACTCAGTCTTCTACCTCCTGGCTGGCCCTCCAGCTTCCCGGGCTCGTTCACGAACCCGGTTCGCTGGTGTCGTGATTGGTAGTGCTACCACTGTGCCGCCAGGCCAGCTGATCACACTTTTCAATGGTGGTACCATCTTGGTCTCTCATTTATTTTTCAATGTTTAGATATGCAGGGTGTTCTTCCCTTTGAATGGTTATAATCTTTATATGATCTGACAGGAAGGGAGCACTTCTGATACTTAAGAGTCAAGATTTACCTCTTCCACAAGAAGGCTGCTAAAATCTGCCTGCCATACCCAGCACCTACTGATGGGTGCTGTTCAAGGGGAGACTTGGCAACATCTGATTGGTAACATGGATAGAGGACTTCAAGACCTCTTGGTGGATTCCACCCAATCAATTTTTGATGCTGGAACCAAGACAGAAATGCCTTCATGACATTTTCCCTTTGGTTAAAATACACCCTTCTATTCAAGTCACCTCATCTCTGCTCTGGAAAGAATTTGCTTGAAAGTGTAGGAACAGATATTTTCGTACCCCAGCTGCCCTGACTAGTGGTCACTCACAGGCAGACCAAATGCATATCTTCTGGTCTTGCCCTGTCTTAACCCCCATTCTGGAGGGCTATCTATGATCAGTTCTGAACTTAGTCCCTCCCAGTGGAAATCATCTCGCCCACGATGGTCCTCCTGTCAATTCCTCCCCCAAGATATAGGGTAACTCTGCACTCTATGGCATACCGCTATATACTGGCGGTAAAAAGGGCCATCACTAGGTTATGGATGCCATAGCATCCACCTATGGAGGGCTCCTGGTATCAGATTCTTGGTGAGATTAATATTACAGAGTGCATAATGACCTTCCTGAGTGGCTGACTCCCTCAATTACAGGCCAAATGGCAGGGTTGGGTTTTATATATAATGTCTACAGATTACTCCTTTGTTCCCTCAACTGAAGTCATTAATGCTAATGCCTCTATGTCCATGAAGGATGAAGTAGAGTTTATTCATGTAGGGTCTAGACAACATGGGTGTTATATACAGTGTGTTTCCTTGGGTTTATAATAATATGTACGAGTTTCTACTGCATAATGTGTAGCCATTTTTGTCATTCCAGCCTAATGCTATTTGTGCTGTACAACCTGCTGCCCTGTGTAGCTATCATATTTTGCACCTGCTGCATTGTGTACTGCTAACTGACTCAATAAACATAATAAATACATACATACATGCATACATACATGACTACATACATACATGACTACATATATACATACATACATATATACATACATACATGCATGAATACGTACATACATACAGGAATAAAACTAACACAGGCCTTTCATCTATAGTACCACATCTAACTCAGGTCTTTCCTTTATAGAACCAAAACTAACACAAGCCTTTCATCTATACAACCAGAAGTATTATGCGCCTTTCATCTATAGAACCATAAACAACACAGGCTTTTTATCTATAGGACCAGAACTAACAGAGGCTTTTCATCTATACAGCCAAAACTAACAAAGGCTTTTCTAATCTACAGAACCATAACTAACACAGACCTTTCATCTACAGAACTATAATTAGCACATGCTTTTCATCTACAGAACCAGATTTAACAGGTCTTTCATCTACAGAACCTTGACTAACACAGGCCTTTCACCTACAGAACTATAATTAGCACATGCTTTTCATCTACAGAACCAGATTTAACAGGCCTTTCATCTACAGAACCTTGACTAACACAGGCCTTTCACCTACAGAACTATAATTAGCACATGCTTTTCATCTACAGAACCAGATTTAACAGGCCTTTCATCTACAGAACCTTGACTAACACAGGCCTTTCACCTACAGAAGCATGACTAAAATGGGACTTTAATCTATAGTACCAGAACACAGGCTATTCCTATACAGATCCAGAACTAACTCGGGTCTTTCATCTATAGAATGAGAACAAACAAAGACATTTTCCCTGTCTGCCTTATACCTATAAATCTCACATTATTCAGAGATAGCCAAACTGTAATGTGGAACTATACTACTAGATGTTAGGCAGCACTATTTCCAAAGAAGGGTGACGAACGTAGTGGAGGAGGCTACCTCTGAAGGTGACAGAAACAGAAGTGGCATTCAAACTAATATAAGATGCATACATGGGGAGAAAAGGCATGACTGGATATACTGTAGCTGCTAATGGTTTGCCCCAGTATTACTGCGTTACTACGTATTATAAAATGCTTCATAAAATCCTACCTCATTGGTTGAAGGATGTCACGTGAACATTTACAATTTTCTGACACTGCATCTGAACTACATATTTTTAAAAGCCCATTTTATAAGTGAGATAACATATGCTGTGCAGGTGTGTGGTCATAAGAAAGTAATGCAGTTTTTGGAGGGTTGTGGCACTTGGCTATGCCTCATGCCTAAATACCACACGAGGTGTGCATTATTTCCTTATAACTGCATACCCTGTCATGTGCTATCACATAAATCAGTCCAATCATGTCAGCAAAAATAAATTGGTTAACTTCCAGACAAGCAATGTAGTAGCCCCTAGCCCATCACAAAACAAACTCAAGCATATTACATCATACATGGGAGGAGACGGTGAAACTGAGGGGGGGACCATTACCGATCGTCGGATCTGGGAAGAGGGGGGCCATCACTGGTAGGAGGGGGGAAGGCAAAGCAGGGGGACGAGGTAGCGGAGGTAGGAATCACGGCAGAGAGAGTGAGGGAAGCCCTCAGGTCCCTTAAGACGGAGAACGCACCAGGGCCGGATAAATTACATCCCAGAGTGCTGAAGGAACTGGTGGATGTTCTGGCGAAGCCCCTGGCAGAGCTTTTCATCATCTCTCTGAGGACAGGGTGGGTGCCCCAGGACTGGAAGGTGGCACATATAGCGCCTATCCACAAGGGGGGTCAAGGGAGGTGGCAGGGAACTACAGGACCGTCAGCCTGACATCGGTGGTGGGCAAGGTGATGGAGGGCATTGTCAAGGAGAGGCTAGGAGGAGACCTAGAAAAGTCGGGGTGCCTGGACGATAGACAGCATGGATTTGTCCCGGGGGAATCGTGTCAGACAAACCTTGTGGAGATCTAGGACTGGATGACAAGTGCCTTGGACCTGGGTAGACCAGTGGACATCCTCTTTCTTGACTTCAGCAAGGCGTTTGAGTCTGTTCCTGTTGGATAAGCTGGGGGAAATGGGGTGGAGAACCAGATGATCAGATGGATAGGGAATTGGCTCCGGGACCAGACCCAGAGGGTCGTGGTTGGAGGGATAGTCTCATCCCCAAGGAGGGTCATTAGTGGGGTCCCTCAGGGATCGGTCTTTGGGCCCCACCTGTTCAATGCCTACATCTCTGACATAAGGAAGGGTATCAGGGGTGAGATGAGTCTCTTTTCGGATGATTCAAAACTGGGGGCGTGGTGGATGGGGAGGGTGGGAGGGTGGCTCTACAAGGGGACCTGGAGGCTCTGGAAAGGTGGTCTAGAAAATGGAAGCTGAGGTTCAATGCAGGGAAATGCAAGGTACTGCACCTGGGAGCAAGAAATCTGGGCCAAGTGTACACCCTGGGGGGGGGGGGGGAGAATGCTACAAGTCTCGAATGGCTGAGAGGGACCTGGGGATGGTGGTGGATGTCAAGATGAACAACTCGGAGACTTGTAGGAGGGCAGCGGCCAAGGCCAACAGGATGCTGGGATGCATCATTAGGGGGATCACCTCCAGATGAAGGGAAGAGATACTCCCTCTGTATAACTGCTTGATGAGGCCGCACCTCGAGTACTGTGTGCAGTTTTGGAGGCCACACTTAAAGAGGGATACTGAACTCCTGGAGAGGGTCCAGAGGAGGGCAACCAAAATGATCTGAGGCTTGGGGAGCAGGACCTATGGGGAGAGGCTCGAAGAGCTAAACATGTACACATTGGAAGAGAGAAGGGACCGGTGTGACATGATAGAGGTCTTCAGGTACATGAAGGGGGTAAATAAGGGAGGAGCAGTCAGGGTGCTTGGAAGGAAGGGGGGGGAGCAACTAGAGGGCATGGGTGGAAGCTGGAGGGGGAGATTAAGAGGAGAAAGGAGAAGGTGCTACTTCACTGAGAGGGTGGTGGAGCCATGGAATGCGCTGCCCGGGGGGGCTGGTGGAGGCAGAGACAGTGGAGGGGTTCAAGAGGGGGTGGGACAGGTACAGGGGAAGGGTTCTGGTAGCAAAGTCCAGTGCAGCGAGAATATCTGTGACTGGGAAGGGATAAGCCAGAGAGGGCGAGGGGGGCAGCAGGGTCAGCTCCCAGGGTGGGGGCTGAACAAACGAGCAGACGCGAAAGACCGTTAGGCCTATTCTGTTGGCATTTTAGTATGTTAGTATATTAAGAGTGGTAACAAGCAGTGTGACTATTCATTCAAATTCAGGTAGGCAGTCATCTAGCTATAATGAATCTACTTAAGGTCTAGACTTAAAATGTTTAGCAGAACTACCAAATGACGAGCCTTTGTCATCCACATCTGTGGCGAGGATGCATACAGGTGTCAGGATATGGCTGCATCCATCCTATCCGGGGAAGGGATAGGTACAGGTGTCAGGATATGGCTGCATCCATCCTATCCGGGGAAGGGATGCGTACAGGTGTCAGGATATGGCTGCATCCATCCTATCCGGGGAAGGGATGTGTACAGGTGTCAGGATATGGCTGCATCCATCCTATCCGGGGAAGGGATGCGTACATGTGTCAGGATATGGCTGCATCCATCCTATCCGGGGAAGGGATGCGTACATGTGTCAGGATATGGCTGCATCCATCCTATCCGGGAAGGGATAGGTACATGTGTCAGGATATGGCTGCATCCATCCTATCCGGGGAAGGGATAGGTACATGTGTCAGGATATGGCTGCATCCATCCTATCCGGGGAAGGGATGCGTACATGTGTCAGGATATGGCTGCATCCATCCTATCCGGGGAAGGGATGCGTACAGGTGTCAGGATATGGCTGCATCCATCCTATCCGGGGAAGGGATAGGTACATGTGTCAGGATATGGCTGCATCCATCCTATCCGGGGAAGGGATAGGTACAAGTGTCAGGATATGGCTGCATTCATCTTCATCCAGGGAGGGCTACAGAAGTCAAGTTACAACTGCGATGATCCTTATCCAGGGAGGGGTACAGATGTAGGATTACAGCTGCATCCATCCTGATCTGGGGAAGGGAACATTTTGTATTGGTTGTGTTTGTGCATTAGTGTAATACATGTTATAAAGCAAGTTAAATAAAAAAAAAGATACATATTTTTCAGAAGATGAAGAAAAAGAAGAATCAGAATTTATATAGCACTTTTCATACATATTGTCTCCCAAAGAGCTTTACAAGCAATGAGTGACTGGTTCTGAAGTGACTGAATATGTAGTGGCAGCCATTTTGCACATCAACACCCACATACAGCCTTGGACAACTGCAGGAACCAGTTTTATTTATTTATTTTTTTTATTAGTTTTATTAGTTTTTTGTTGACCGGGTAAGTGCACTAGACAAATCCTGATTATTTTCAGGCATGACCCGGGGGAGGGGGATACAGATGAATGCCAGCTGATCTTGAACCAGATTAAACTGTTGGTGGTATTTTTAGTGAATGAGGGAAATTTGGCCAAGACACCGGGGGGAAATTCCTCTACTCTTTTCAATAAGTGCCATGGGATCTTTAACATCCACCTGAACTACCACCAATCCAGTAGATGGGACCTCAAATATAGCTAAATGGATACCACGTTTCCTTACAACAGAAAATGCTTACGCAGTCTGAATTGTTTAATATAATGTATCAGAATTTAAGTCTGTTCACTGTGCTGTATCAGCACTCCACCTCTGCTGTTTTGGTAGAGAGATGGTGGAATACAGTCTGGGTCTAAGCAAGCCGGTAGTCTAAGTCAATATAATTTTCTCTTTGCTTTTTTGTGTTTTCTTTTTTTGTTCCTTATTAAACATTATGGTACTTCTATTTCCCTTCTCCCATTTTTTCTGGCGTCATGTCAATTCGTTACTGGCAATTCGCTCCATGACAAATTGCTCCTTCTCTCCCGCACACATGAAATACTACAGCAAGATTTTATTTCTGTTTTTGGATACCCCTCTATTAACTCACTTTACAGTGGGAAATGTGAACTTTCCTTGAACACTGCCTTAGTTCTGAAGGGAGCAAACTGTCATGGCGTGAACTGCTGGTAAATTGTCAAGTAGCCAGTTTTTTCCTGAGTTGATTTCTTTTTTTTTTTTTCATATCTTTTTATTTGGATCAAATTCTGATTGAATTCACAGGGTTTTGTCTCTTTATCCTGTTGGACAGATGACAACTGTCATGATTGTTTTTGTATGATTTTCTTTTGTATAATGTTTATTTCAATAAAAATGTCCCCATGCTTGTGAAAAGTGCCTTGGGTTCTTTTACTTCCACCTGGACATCTTCCATAACAGCACCTGAGATGGGTAGAAGGCACCTCGGTTTAACCTCACATCTGAATAAATAAACTTATCAGTCTCCTCAAATAAATAAAACTTATTCCCCACAGTAACACACAAATACTATATGACTTTTAGTGTAATAAAATCAGAGTTTATTCATATTACATCACAGCAAGGCACAATCTACTGTGAAAAAAATAAGTGGACCACATTTTGAACATTCATCACACATTTTAGAGCTCTCTGTCATGCACTAGCAAGCTGGAAGATTGAGAGGTCTGGCTCAGATATTTGATCCATTTTGAATCCGTGAGACCAATACCCCTGAAAATACTTTTTTTATTTCTGTAGGTACTTTGAGTGTATCCTAGGGGCAGGTGTGGGCAGCAGGATTCATCTCGTCTACTGTCCACCTGGAGATGAGAAAGTTTTCCTGCAGGAAGTTGCAGACTTCATGGTCAACATGGTATTGTAGGCCCCCAGGTGTTTGGTCCTGGGGGATTTCAATGCCTGGGTTGATGATGAACTCTTGTCTTTTGGTCAAAACTTCCTCCAACTGATGATTTCGTTGGGCTTTACACAGGTAGTAACTGCTGCAACCCATTGTCAGGGTCACTCCTTGGACCTGGTGCTCCTCCTGGGGATGGAGGCCGATGACTTGGTGGTGGAACCAGTAAGATGGTCAGACCATCAATCTATCAGGTTCAGTTTCACGGCTCCCCCTGTGAGACCAGCCTCTTTGGAGATGGTCCGGTACCACCCTTTGAGGGGTGTAACCCCAGAGGGTCTGTTGGTGGTGCTGGATCTATCGAGTTAGCCATTGGTATGCTTGGCTCCAGGAGATTTAGTGACACATTATAATAGGGTGATACTGGAGGCCCTGGATTCCATAGCGCCTGTCCGAGTTCGCCCCCTCCCTCTTCATCCTCAGTCCCCTTGTTTGATGGGACTTTGAGGGAGTTGAGGAGAGTGGGGCTAAGGTCAGAACGTCATTGGCGGAAATCCGGCCTGGAGGAGGACAGACTTAGGTTGACTGCCCTTTATTTGGACTATCAATCAGAAATCTCCCGTAAAAAGGCAGAGTTCCTGTCCAGAGAGATTACTGCAGCAAGAAATCGACCTGCCCAGCTCTTTCAGACCATGGACAGGCTATGCAATCCAGTCTGTCTTTGGGGCTGGAGAGCCTTTTCACAAGATAAGTGTGAGGAGTCTGCTCGATTTTTTGCAGATAAAGTGTCCTCCATCAGGTCGGAATTCTGTTCAACTTGTTCAAATGAGTATGGTGGAGGTCAATGCGAGGGCACAGACCGGTCTGTCTGGATAGTTTCTGATTGGCCAGCGATCGTAGATATCATGAAAATTGTTCGGAGCTTGCGACCAACTTACTGTACTTTGGATCCTGGTCCAACACACCTCCTGGTGGGGTGTACAGATGACATCGGACCGATCCTCGCAGACATAGTCTGGTGTTTGCTGGATCAAGGGGTGTTCCCTGATCTGCTAAAGGAGGCAGTGGGGACTCTCCTTTTAAAGAAACCATCCAGCGACCCAGACTGTCTTGCGAACTACAGACCGGTCTCTAACCTACCCTTTTTGGGTAAGGTTATTGAGAAGGTAGTTGTGTTGCAGCTCGAGAACTTTCTTACCACCCATGACGTCTACGATCCTCTCCAGTCTGGTTTCAGGAAGAGGCACAGTACTGAGACAGCATTAGTTCGGGTGATGAATGATCTCCTAGTAGCAAGGGATCGGAGGACTCATTCAATCTTGGTTCTCCTTGATCTCTGTGCAGCATTCGACACAGTGAATCATGGGGTGTTGTTGGAACACCTGCGGTTAATCTGTGGACTGTCGGGGATGGTCCTCAGATGGTTCCTCTTTTTCTCACAGGCAGGTCTCAGAGGGTGGTGTCTGGGATTTTTTCCTCTGCCCCCTTTGCCCTGCCTTGTGGGGTTCCGCAGGGTTCCGTACTGTCCCCCATGTTGTTCACAGTGTATATGCTGCCATTGGGAGACATCATAAGACGGTACGGGCTGAGTTTTCACTGCTGTGCAGCTGACACTCGGCTCTACCCGTCCTTTGAACCCGAACAGAGTAGTGCTGTCTCAGTATTTAACAACTGCCTCGCCGAGATTCAGGACTGGATGAGTGCTATCTGGCTGAAACTAAATCCGGATAAGACTGAGGTGTTGGTGGTGGACCCTGGTCACTGGGTAGAGAAGCTGACTCCTGGGCAACCATCCAGCCTGATGCTGGGGGGTGACCAGTTGAGACCTTCTGAGAAGGTGCGGAATCTGGGGGTTGTGCTTGACAATGAACTGACGCTTAAAACACAGGTGTCAGCAGTTGTTAAGTCCTCATTTTTCCATCTGAGCAACATCGCCCGGATAAAGCACCTTGTTCCGCCTAATGACCTTCCTGTGTTGGTTCATGCCTTTGTGTCCTCTCGTCTTGACTACTGCAATGCTCTATACCTAGGGTTACCGGGGGTGGATCTCTGTCACCTGCAGTTGGTGCAGAATACAGCGGCCAGGTTGCTGACAGGGCAGTCAAGATCTTGCCATGTCACACCTGTGCTGCGCGAACTGCATTGGCTGCCGGTGCAATGGAGGATCATCTTCAAGGTCGCGTTGCTGACCTATAAGACCCTACACAGACAGGGACCGGGTTACTTGCAAGACCTCCTGTGACCTTACTGCCCCCTCTGCCCTCTCTACTCCACCGACGAGGGATTGCAAGAGGTTCCCAGGGTCCATTTACAGACATCAGGTGCTAGGGCTTTTGCTTTTGTAGCCCCAACCCTGAGGAAGTCTCTACCTCGTCGGATTAGAGATTGCCTGTCCACTGAGACGTTTAAATTCCTCTTTGAAAACTTATTTATTCGGCCTAGCATTTGGGGAGGATATTTAGTCATATGTAGCATATGTATGCTGTCTTTTAATTCCTTGTGTTTTAACTGTTTATTGGTCATTTTAAATTGTAAACACACTTTGATTTAAGAAGAGCATGTTAGAAATAAAGTATGATTTTATTTGATTCGATTTTTGTTGGGTTTTTTTTCCTTCCCCAGTCCCGATCCCATGCGTCCCCGACGTGACGCACGCATATGGAGGCAAGCACACGTCATGTCCTGTGGGACGTCCCACCCTACCAGTCACCCGCTATTGCCTGAGCTTGCCACTATCCGGTGACGGCGGGACTATAGACAGGTGACCCACCCACCCAGGAGAGGAGAGACAATGCTTGATCCTGCTCCCACCCCACCCCCGTACTGGCACTCCGACAACCTGAGTCCATTCCTGAACGTGGGTCACCAGCGTGGCACAAGGTGTGGCATCCAGCACCTCAACCCTCAACGCCACTGGGCTGGCCATGAAAATACTTTTAAGTTTGCTTTCACAGCACAGAAAATCACGTTTTAAAGCAGCAGTGTTAGTTGGCCAGCAAAAAAATGACATCCTACTTTTTTTTTAGCAGTAATGTATTCCTGCTAATCTTAGATCTTCGCTAGAGTGTTTTAAATTCAATCAGCTATTTTTAAGACCGTGTTTGATTACAACTTCCATAATTTGTGTGGATCTACACTAAAGATATCAGTCCCCTGCAACTTTCAAAAATCCTCTCCCCAGAGATCACACACTAACTGCAGACTCTGTATTTATTATGCAGATATGTCGGGGTGTTGCCAACAAATATTTCTGATGGTCAACAGCACAGCACCGCACTGATCTACTTACATCCATGATGGCAGACCTGGCAAAGGACCAACCATTTATAAGAACTTCAAACTCCTCTGTCTTGCCAAAGGAATAGCATAAAATAAAAATAAAATCAGATATACTGATGTTTGGGTTTGTCCTGACTGACAACCAAAGTATTTAAGTTTTTGTTAACTAGTACTACTGCTTTAAACTATATTATTGCTAGGCACAAGAGATATGATCCTGTTCCCAATGGGGAAATGGAATCAGAAAATATGAAGTGGGACTCTGTGCTTAATTTTTGCTCTCCCTGCAGGGAACTGAATTGACTAAAACACAAATGCTAATGAAAGCAGTTCAATGAAATACGGGTACACCCTGTGAGATTATAGACTTGTTCTTGGGCTGCAGGAGGCACTACCTCCTATTCAACTAGCATGTGAGTTGAGAGGTTGCTTAGTGGTTTCCCGGCAATTTGTTAAGCTGGGAGGTCTCTGCCTCTGATCCCATTCATGGCCAATTACAATGGCACACTGCAACCGGATTCCAGTCATGAGTCATTCCTGCACTGTCTATTGAAGACATGCCAGCGTATGTAAACTGACACGGCACTGTTCACCTCTGATTTAGACTTCTTTTAACTGTGCCAGATGACATGTACAACATGCCATTATGAAGACAGGCAGCAACTAAAGAGACAGACATAACGGCTCCACTCTGGGGGATGGTTTCCAGGAATCTTTTAACACCTACAAAAGTATCTCTTTCAGTTGTGAGGGGACCTACTCACAAAACACGCTTTCAGCTTCCTATAAGAACAATTCTGTATGTCCTACCCTCCCCCACCACCCCAACCCCCATGCCCCCTGGCAGCTGACCCACATACTTGTATTATCTAAATCAACCTAGTACTGTGGCCAAGAACAATAAATATATCCACATTTTTGTGTCTGCAAAGCACTTACAGTAATGCAAGATCAGGGTCTGAAATACCATTCTTACTGGTTTACCAGTCCTTTCAAGATCAAGTTTCAACTCGTGCTCCCACAGATTCCCACTAATACAATCAGTTACAGATAACCATGGGACAAGACAGGAGAGGCTCAGAGAATGTAGGAAATGAGTGAATCTGAAGCACCCTATGTTCCTGATCCACAGATGGCTGCCAGCCCTGTAGTGCAGCTGATCATATACAGCAGATAAAATCTTTGTCGGAAGTTACCTAACATGGACAGGAAATGGCTGACACCAGGTTGCTTTAATCTGCCCTCCAATTTCAGTTATGATTATGGGATTTTTGCGTCATCTATATATTAGCAATGATAGGAAAGAGCATAAAGGTGAGTGAAATAAGTAAGCAATAACACATGAGATGATATAGGTTGTGCTCTGATAACCCACTGAGGGGGAGGTTGGGCAAAGCCAAGTGGGTTTAAAGAGCACAGTGCACAACCCTGAAGTGTGTTACAGTGCTTATAAAATGAGACACTGACTGGTAAAGAAAATGATGACAGACAGGAATGCTTAAGCACGAAAGAAAAGTATCTGTTATACCGGCTTTACTCTGCTGCGAGAGAAAATGGTACATCTAAAAAAAATCAACACAAACGTTACTTACCACTGTGATGTACTACTTATTCAGTGGCAGTCCAGTGTCCCGCCACCTGTCCCACCCACTCATAGACCACAACCCCGCACACCTCTCTCATACCAAGGAGTCCTGTGGTGATCAGCAATAACAGCTCATATAGCAGCCAGTCAAGGAGGTGTGTGGGGGGTGGTGATCTGGAAGCGGTCGGGATGGATGGGGGACACTGGATCACTACTAATACTATACGGTTGTCAACAGGTGATCATGGGGTTCAGTTGGCGGCTCCCCTGAGGGTAGCCCGAGAGGGTCAAGAGGGCAGGAGTATACAGCCCTCCCCCACAGCTTCCACAACCAGAAACCAGGTTGTTTAGTCGGCAGCTCCCCGAAGGTAGCCCAAGAGGGTTGAGAGGGCAGGTGTATACAGCCCTCCCCCACAGCTTCCACAGCCAGCAATCAGATACAAATTACAGGAGCTGCCCCAGCACGCTTGCTGAAATGGCTGTGTAAGAGTCTTGGTACCATTTTCAAATCAGCTTCCATTCTGAGCCGAAAGACGAATGCTGATAGTTTTTGGACAATCTAATTCTGCAGCCTAATACAATAATGGTTGGAGTTCTGCAGTTAACAGTACTGTAATCACCTCGAGCAGTTGCCATGCTGTGTTTGTAAACCTCGAGAGTGCAGCTCGAGAGGTTTACTGTCGGCATGGCAACTGCGAGAGGTGATTTCAACGCGGTTAACTGAAGAACCCCTGCCATTGTCATTTATAGTGTATGGGGTTGGTAACAAGTGAAGAAAGCACACAGAGGAAAAAAAATGACTGTTTTGACTTTTTTTTTTTTCTTTTTAATATGCCCTTTGATTGTTGCTGCTCCTTAAGTACAATGCGGTTGGCCAACCACGATCGTGTGCTTGTTTAGAAAGAGGACACATCGACTACGTTGGATGGGTTGAGGGCAAAATTTGTCGTCTGAGATGGGATGCACAATCTCTGGAGGCTTCCTGCTCCTTTATAAAATCAAGCTTGCTTTGCTGAGCGCTAGGTGAGGACATTGTAGCTGGTGATTTTTTTACCTGCTTGGCGACCGCCGTTTCAAATTCAGTTTAAAACACTCGCATGCCACATTCTACTGTTGGAATGTAGTAGGGTGAGCTCGGTTCCATCTTGTAATCTCACCGATCTGACGTAGGCAAGCAAGGTTTACAGCTCTTATGTCAGAACAATGAGATTACAAGAAAATTAAAAGATACCAGGCTATGTATTATAAGGGCTCCCCATACATAATACATTGTTTTAGTCTGTTCTAGCAGTGCATTTTAATTTAGCGGCTGTTAAGCATTATTCTCTGTCTTTTAGAAATGCACCTTAACTTAGCAGCCTAAAGCAGTACTTTTAGTGTATTTTAAAAAAAGAAAAAAAGGAAATCAACAACAAAAAAAAATATATTTTCTGTCTGTTGAAACACACCTTAATTCAGCCTAAAGCATTGTTTACTGCCTATTTTAGAATTGCACCCAAATTTTAGCAATCCAAATCCATTAATTTCCAGTCAATTGTATTATTCCGCCTAAAGAGTTAGGGATAACTTATGCATTTTGTGCTTATTATTCTTGTGTAGCCTACCAACACAAACTGTGCTTTCCAGTGAGCAGTTCCATCAGCCTAGTCTCGGCCATTACCTCCTGCTTGTAATTCCCGTTTACACTGCACTGCGCTATCGTGACACCCTTCCCCCTGTTTAGCCACACCTCGATTTTACCTTGTTTTAATTCCTGCTCCTTCTCTTCTATCTCCACAGGTCATTCAGTCAGCGGCTCCCCCAAGGGTAACCCGAGACGGTAGGAGTATACAACCCTCCCCCACAGCTTCCACAGCCAGCAATCAAGTACGAATTATAGGAGCTGCCCCAGCATGCTTGATGAAATGGCTGTGTAGGACCCCGCCGACGCTCCATGTCGGTTGCTCCACCACTCCCGCCACCACACTTGGTGAACTCGGAGCTTTATAGCAAGGATCACGTGACTGCAAAATCCTATCAGGCAACTTTTCCATCTGCAGATTATCTGCGTCCACCTCTAGTGGCTGCTAGCCCTCCTAACCACACACTGTCAGCCTAGTTTTGTTTCAGCAGATTTCCTCTGCCTCCATCCAGTGGCCGTCTTGTCACCTGCACCTAGCTGCTTCCTGCAAAACAGAGGCACAATGCTGAAATCTACACTAAGCTGTATTCTCTTACTTACTATCCCTTTCTTTCTACCTACTACACTCCTCCTTAATACTAAGTTTGAAATCCCCCCTCCACTTCCACATGATCCATCTACTTTCTCAGTCCCCCAGGAGTCACCCCTGCCCACCCCACTGTTAAATCTTCTCCCCTCCCCTCTTCCGTTCTCCCCATCACTCCCCCTATCCATCCCTTCCTATGCTCCCCCTCTACCACCCCTCCCTGCTCAACTCCCACCTGCTTAACTTGGAGGCTCTACTATGATATCTGAACCTGCGCGCTCCACCCTCCACTCACCGTTCCGGCACTTCCAAAAACTCCTCGCTTCTCACCTATTCCGTCCTCCTCTTACTTCTGGCGGGTGATATTCACCCCAACCCTGGACCCTCTGTGCCCAAGCTGACCCCTATCTCACCACCCACCTCTACAGGCCTGCCCTCCGGCCTCACCCCTGACTCACTCCTCAAAGGCCTCCGAATTTTTCATCCCAACGCAAGGAACCTCCTCCCTAAAGTCAATGCCCTAACAGTATGGGTCACCCAGTACCACCCTGACATACTCTGCATCGCGGAATCTTGGCTTGCCGCAAAATCCCTAACTCCACTCTTGCCATTCCAGATTACAACCTATTTGCCAAGAATGGGGCAAGTGCGGTGGGGGCGTGGCACGATACATCAAGCAATCCCTCTATTGCGCTATCATCTTCAATGAATCTTGCCTTTCTTCCCATGGATCCATTGTCACACATCTATCCTTCCTTTCTTCCACCTCCCTCTTCATTGGGGCTCTCTACACCCCTCCAAAGACCTCGCCCGACTCCGTCATCCAGGCCATCTCTTCAATCACTGAAAGAAATTCAAATGGCAAACTTGTGCTCCTAGGTGACTTCAATATTGATTAGCTTGCCCCCTCCACCAAACCCACCACCCTTAGGATCGAAGCCCTAAATCTCTCTCAGCTTATCCAGGAACCTACCTGCCTAAACCACTGGTCCCAAATCCACACACTTCTGGACTGGGTCCTGTCTATCCATCCCCACCGAATCATGGCCTCCAGCATTTGCTCCGATGCCCTTAGTGACCACCGTATTACTTATTGCATCCGCAAAATCCATTCCCCGCTCTCCCATCCCAAATTTATTTGGTCCTGCCTCCTACAACGGCTAAATAAACATGCCCTGCAGCTAGACCTCTCAAACGCAGAATGGCGGCCAGTCATCTCAGCACCTGATGCTGACAGTGCCCTATCCCAGTTCTTCAGTATTTTCTGGCGTATCTGGGACCTACATGCTCCCCTCAAGAAAGTTAGGGTAAAATGCTTCCATCACTCCTAGATCACTCCCGACCTTATTGCCCTCTGTCGCACCAGGGATAAGGCATGGAGACTGTTCAAAGCTTCCCATGCCCCTCGGGATCTACAGTCATACAAACATCTCAGAAATAAATGCACTAAGGCCGTCCGGCTTTCCAAATCCTCTTACTTTAAAGTGCAATTCTCACAGCACCAAACTCCCCACGCATCCTTCTGGAAGACAATCAACTTCCTACCTGACCCCCCTACCAAACAAGCATGCCCAGCCCTTAAAGTGGACAGCAGCACCATCTCGGATCCTGCCTCCGTGGCAGACCTCTTCAATAAGTTAATCTCCTGTGCCCTCCCGACTCCCCCCTCCTCCCTAAATCGCTGAACCACCCTCCCTACACCTGGCTTCCTCCTTCCACTGCTCACCCCTCTGGAAGTTTACACCACACTCTCCTCCCTTAACCTGTCCAAAACCAGCCCCAACGGCGTCCATCCTAAAACGCTTTGCATCTCTGCCTCCGCTACAACGGGCCCCTTGACCCACATACTAAACCTCTCTCTGTCCACTGCCACTGTCCCCAAAGCTTGGAAAATGGTCAAAATCATCCCTCTGCACAAAGGCAGTGATCTCTCCCAACCAGGAAATTACAGGCCCATTTCGCTCCTCCTCTCCCTTGTTTAAGTCCAAGAATCTCTCATTCTGGCCAAAATATCTGATTTTCTCTCTTTCAACAGCTCCCCTTCTCCTATACAGTCAGGCTTCAGAAAAGACCACTCCACCATCACCACCCTTCTGTGAGTCACTGACTCCATCCTCTCTGTCATGGACCACAGCCAAACCACAGCTGCCATCTTCACTGACCTAGCTAATGCTTTCTACTCGGTCTCCCACCCGCTGCTACTCAGCAAACTAAACTCTTTTGGCTTCCCCCAACAAACCATCACCTGGTTCCACTCGTACCTCCATAACAGACAACAATCCGTGCAAATAGGCGACACTAGCTCTTCTCCTCTTCATATCCTAGCTGGTATTCCTCAACTCAAGGCTCGATTCTTGGTCCCATCCTCTTCTCTCTCTTCATAAATGACCTTCCCTCCTCCTGCCTCTCCTCCAATATGCATCTGTATGCAGATGACATCATCTTTGCCTTGGGGCCCCTCCTTTGACAGTATCCTCCCAAATCTCAAAAAAAAAACTTCAACGGAGTCCAATCCTAGCTCATCGAGAATCTGCTCATGCTAAATGCTAAAAAAACTGTCACCATGGTCTTTGGATCCAGACAGAAGCTTGCTACCCTCCCTGCACCTCCTGCGATCACCACCCTGGATGGATCACCCCTGGAGCTGGTCCCTGCTTACAAGTACCTCAGAGTCTGGCTGGACAGCCACCTCAACTACTCTACTCATGTCGAGGCCATCTGCTCTAAACTCCGGCCCAAACTCACCATCATCTATTGCTACAAAGCCAGCCTACCTATCCGCACCCATTGCGAGCTCATTCGCAAAACAACCTTGCCCATTACAGACTAGGCTGCCACAGTCTACGGTATGGCCCCACCCTCCTCACTATCCAGATTAGATATCCTCCATAACTCTTTCTGCCGCTTCGCCACTGCCTCCCCCCCTCCACTCACGCACCATTGCACACTATACGCTGCACTCACCACTGCCCCTCTCTCCCACAGGAGCACCATCCACTGCACCTCTTTCATGGCAAAATATTGGCTTGGATCACTTCCCCCCACCTCAACTCCCACCTTACCCCTGCCACCTCCCCAAACTTCCCTTTTTGTCAAAGGGACCCACGCACTTTCCACCTGCCCCACCCTCACTCTCTCACTGGCCAATCTGCCTTTTTGTACCATCTCCCCCTTCTCTGGAACAACTTTCCCTCCAACCTTCGCCTGTCCTCTTCTTGCTCTACCTTTACACAACTTCTCAGGCTCCTCCTCACCCCACACTGCCCTAAATGCTCCAATGATCCCTGGACCCAGCAGAAGCTCCTCACTGTCTCTACTTACCTCACCTAGCCCTCAACAGCATTCTTGCCGCACCTCGCATTTTACTCTGCACGCTACTTATAATGATTATTGAATCTGTATGGTACTCCTTGTAAAAAGTCTGTATTTGCTGCTGAAATTGTTTTGTACTTACTGCAAAATGTCTGCACACGCTGTTTGATCTCCTCACCTTCCGTTACTCTTTTTCTTCACTGTACTCTCTGTACCCGGGTCGCACCTGGAAATGAGCCTCGGCTCAGTGTGCTTTTCCCAGTCACCAATTTTAAATAAATAAATGGGGTTGGGGGAACCACTGGACACCAAGGATAGATGAGACAGTATGGAACAGGCTATTGGAGGGTGAGGGGTGGCACTAGACACTAGGGAATGTGGCACTTTACAGTGAATGGGCGTCCGGGTGGGGGTGCAAATGCTACCAGAAAGCAGTATATTACAGAGAACAGGTGATCGGGGGTAGGGTGGTGCCACTAGGCACTAGGGAATGCAATATATTACAGTAAATGGATGATTGGGGGGTGGGGAGGTGCTACTAGTCATCAGGGAATACATTGCATTACAGAGAACAGGTGATTGGGGGTGGGGTGGGGGGTGCCAGTAGCCACCAGGGAATGCATTACATTACAGAGAATAGACTATCGAGGGGTGCCACCAGGGAATGCATTACATTACAGAAGACAGATGACCGGGGGGTAGGGGCTGCCACTAGAGCCACCAAGGAATGCATTATGGAGAGTACCACTAAACACCAATGATACCTATGCAAATACAGCACTGGGGATCGGGGCAGGCAGCTGCAGTATAACCACCCTGCCTTCAGGAAGGTTGTGGCATACCATTAAGAGGTGGTTTTCAGCGGTGGTAAATAGCACCGCATTGGGGGCCATTTACTGCTGCCGCAAACCTCTTAAGATACCACTGTGTCAATATGCATGGGAGGACCATCCATTTGCATATGCACAGTAGTATTATTGTACTTTGGCGCTACACGATTCTGCTGGTGCTTCTGGGGTTTCTGAACATGGGTCAGTCAGGAGCACCAAAATAATTCTGGATTAGAGCACCTGCAAATCCTATTTGTGTGTGCACAAATCTTTGAATATTGGGCCCCTGATATCTAGTGTAACAGTATTAGGCCCACTTCATTCTGAGCAGTTTGCGCAGAATTCAGTCTATACAATGTGGGTACTTCCATTAGTACAAAATCATCTGAAGTTCTGAATATATAACAAGAACAACAGCAACAAAAAACACAACCTTTAGCTAACAAGTATTTTCTTTTGAGAATAAGCCTGATTAATTACTGTATACAAGATGTCCTATCATGATTAAGCATGACAAACAAAAGTGCAACCTTTTTGTCACTGCAGCTCCTTAGGGGTCCTTCCAGCTGAAGGTTATCTTGAATGTGTAATAATTAATTAGACAAGCTAAATAATTTATGCACTCTGGAGTTGCTGGCTTTGTAGAAGGAGGCTGTAATTAGTATGTTCAGGGACCCAAGATACCGAGAAGCAAAGTCCCTGCTTCCTCCATCCCTATATCAACAGACAAATACATGCTACATGATCTGTGTTACATTCAATCAATCAAATATGTTGATCCATTTATGAAATGAAAAGGACAGACCTTTGAGAAACAGCTACCGTGTCCTTACGGTGAGTCAAGTGTACATTATATGTATACTAAATGATGTCCTTACAGTGAGTCAAGTGTACATTATATGTATACTAAATGATGTCCTTACAGTGAGTCAAGTGTACGTTATATGTATACTAAATGATGTCCTTACAGTGAGTCAAGTGTACGTTATATGTATACTAAATGATGTCCTTACAGTGAGTCAAGTGTACATTATATGTATACTAAATGATGTCCTTACAGTGAGTCAAGTGTACATTATATGTATACTAAATGATGTCCTTACAGTGAGTCAAGTGTACATTATATGTGAACTAAATGATGTCCTTACAGTGAGTCAAGTGTACATTACATTCCTACTAAACTATACTACTAAACCGATCGCTCTGCCTGGGACAATTTCCCACTGCTTGGAAAACACCCATAATCACACCCATTCATAAAGGAGGTGACAGGTCCTCGACCAACAACTACTGACCAATCTCCATCCTCCACCCCCAAAAACTCTGGAAAAAGTGGTGGCCATTCAAATCACTGAATATCTGTCCAAGCATAACATCTTATGCCCAGAGCAGCATGGCTTCCATGCTGGCCACAGTACCAGCACTGTGCTAATTGAATTCTCCAATTTCCTTCACTCCTCCCTGGACACCAGCTCCCTAGCTGGTGCAGTGTTCATCGACCTATCAAAGGCTTTCGACACTGTCTCCCACCCTCTTCTGCTGAACGCCCTCTGCCACCTGGCCTCTCGGCTGGCCCTCTAGCATGGTGCTCGAGCTACCTAGACGCTCGGTCACAGTGTGTTAAAATCAATGGGACACTCCCCGATACCCGTCCCATACACTCAGGGGTTCCCCAAGGCTCCATCCTGGGCCCCCTTCTCTTCTCACTCTATCTGAACACCCTGCCCAGTGCTTGCTCTGGCAAAATGCTTCTGTATGCTGACGATGCTGTCATTTTTGCCACCCACCGCAATCCCATCTCCCTTCAGGAATCCCTACAACAGTCCTTCAATGAGGCAGATGCCTGGTTTAAGGAGCACAGACTCATCATTAATCTTAAAAAACAAAGCTATGCTTTTTGCCCACCCTCAAAACAAAGCTAGCAACCACCCACTCCATATCCTTCCTAGTACCAAACAACCTCTGGAACAAGTCTGCTCCTACAAATACCTCGGGATTACCTTCGACTCAGCCCTCACATTCCATGACCACATTGATGCACTTGCATCCATGACCAACATATGGCTTGGCATCCTGTTCCGCCATAGAAACTGCCTCCCCCCAAATGCTCTCCAGCTCGCTGTTACATCCTCAGTACTGTCACTTGTAGACTATGGCTTACCAGTCTATGGTGCTGCCGACATGACTGCCCTCAAAAAAATTCACATAACCCTAAATAAGGCTTGCAGACTGATTACTGGTGCCCCCAGGCACACACACCTGTCAACTGTATGACGATGCTAAACTTCTGACCCTTGATGAACGGCTTCGCTATCATACCTGCCTCCTCACTAAAAAGACCCTACTCAGGCTCTCCCCTCCAGGGGTGACTGCATCCATCCACCGGATCCCACCTACAATTGTAACATGGTCCTCCAACAAGACCGCTCTACTGGTCACCAGGTTAAGAACCCCTCTTGGTCAGAGGTCCTTCTGCTACAGAGCCCCATTCTGGTTCAACTCTCTCCCTGCCCCCATCACCAATACCACCACTATCTCCAAATTCAAAACCACTCTTAGAAGCCAACTCCTCAACACTCGCAGCTGCTCCTGTCTCTGAATGAGGCCTGACCTCTCCACCCATGACAACGCCCGCCGGGCGGCTCTCCACCTAGCCCACACCTCCACCCCTTCCCAGCACACCATACCTAAGTATAACCTAGCCAGTGCCTGCTGTCTTATGGTAATGCCAGTAGATTGCTCAACATATGCAACCAACTTGTGTAAGAACTATTTCAAATACCTGTACCCTGTAACTCAAATGTATTTTTGTTTGACCACAGTGTGACGTGGCGCCTCTGATGAACGCCTATTTGAGAAAACCTGTACTGTGTAATCTAAAATGCTATGTATGTCCTCAATGTGACGAGTTACCTTTGGAAACGAGCCCCTGGCTCAAAGGTTGTAAACTGATTCTCACAAATAAAATAAATAAAATAAAAAATAAATACTAAATGATGTCCTTACAGTGAGTCAAGTGTATATTCAATATGCACTAAAAACATCACAGAGGAAAGAGATATAAAATATTCAGTCAGCAAATTAGTTTAGCATAAGAATATCCTTAATGGTCTCCTAGGGCATGTTACTCAGCTGGCAGGCCAGAACTGTAGTGGGACGAACTGGCAGATAGCAGACGCCAAATAGGTGAAGCGGCTGGTATTGTGCAAGTGTAGATATCTGGAGTTGCCTTCAGGTCAGCAGCAGCCGGGTACTAGGCACTCTAGCCACTTATGAAAGAATGGGCCATCTTGTGGCACTTGCCCTATGCATATATCTATACATCTGGCAGTTAGATCTGCAGTCCCACGTGTGTGTCAGGTAGTGGCCTTGGGACAGAGCTGAGGGGGCTCTGGACAGGTCCCCTTTCCCTCCTCACCCCCCCCCCCCAGTTAGTTCTGCTGTCCCACTGAGGTGAGGAGGACAAAGGGAGGGTAAGGTAAGAGGTGCCTGAGTCACGATGGATTGAGAAATAGATGCCGTCAGTGAGTGTGGTTAATATTCTCTTCACAAACTTCATGATATCTGTATGGTGAGGCAACCAAATGTTTACTTGCTGAGATGAGCTTTTGTAGTTTGCAGCTGTTTTTATAAAATGGGCTTCAGTATTCTTCAGAATCCCAGGAACTTCATTGGTCCACACACATCACCTGACCAATTCATTAATCTCTGATATATGAACAGTTCATAAATAACCTGCCCTAATCTACCTAGCAACAGCCCATTAAAATAAAAGCATTTTATTTTTTAAACACAAAACCCACAACAGGGCATACTGTTAAGTGTCTTCAAAATAAATGCACTTCCCAGGTGCATTCAAAGGAACTTGGCCTTTTTTACTAAGCTCACATCTTCAACCTAGCAACAACCTAACAAAGAAAATACAGCCTTTTTCCATTAAAAAAAAAATCCAATTTTATAAGCACAATAGCCCACTCCAGGGCATGGGTTTCTTGAGAATTAATGTACTTCTAATGAGGGTTGAAAGTCACTCAGCCATTGGCCTCTTGCCTTCCAACTCACCCGGGGCATGCATTAATTCTCTAAATGCCCTTTTGTGGGTTATTGCTTATATATATTTTTTTTATTTTAATAAAAATCATTTAACAACAAAAAAAGGTGTGCAGATATTTTAACCATCATAATCCAGTTATAGCAGCTTAGTTCAAGTATGGCTGTTAGCATCTTTGCAATGCGTACAAGAGATGTAGTCTCAAGCAGGCACTTTGAAAGCTAAAAAGCAGAAAAATGTTTCAATTATTTATTTCAAATTCTGCTCCACAGGATAGTGTGGTGAGATGAAACAGCTCATTTTCATGAGGGACCTCATGGACAGCAGCATACATACATACATCTAACTCATCCAAGGATCAGGCAAATATACACAGTGCATGTCAATAAACACTTCTGTGGTACATGTCAGGATGAGGTAAAAATGGACTGGTAGCAGAGAAGGTGCAGGAGGTGTTTGATGTAATTGGGTAGTCTGTTTCATCCAACAGCTGGAGGGAGGGAGGGAGGCATGGAAAGGCTCATTTCCATTTTTTCTTTTTACCTTGGGAACCTTTATGCTCAAGGCATCGGATAATCTGAGGGCATAGGTACTACTGGCTATATTAAGGTAGCTTTGTACTATAGGTAAGCAGGAGTTGTGCCACATGCAGGCCTGGAAAGTGAGACGGTGTTTTTTATTTTGCGGTCAGAGCTAGCCCGTTTAATCGCTCATATAAGTTACAGTGCTGAGTATAGAAGTCCCGTGAGAAGACATACCAACAGAGTTTGCTATACAGGACGTTAAGGGTAGGATTTTCAAAATAATCTATCCAAGATCCATCTTCTGAAATTTTCAAACTGCAAATAAGTCTGGACCATTAGACCATTATCTACAACATATAACTGCATTTGAATGCCACGTCCAAATAAATATACAATTGTGGGAAACAAAATATGACACAAATCACATTTGCACCATTTGTTTACTGTGAAGTGTGATGTTTTGCTGCAAATAGATGCATCTTTTGAAAACAGTAATAAGGCCACTCAGACACAATCAGGCAGACACAGACACAGGCATAGGATGCATTTACGGTCACATCTGACCCTTTGTAAATCTGGCCCAAGCTTCTGGGAGAGACAGATGCAGTATACTGTAGTAGACAAGATCAGCATATTCAGATATTAGTAGAAGGTAATGTAATACAGCTTTGTTTCCTAGGGACAGCCCCAAGACTTTGCTTTGTCAGGTACAGTCATGGGCCTCAGGCTGCCAGTAACTAGTATGTAGTCAAGATTCTTATTTAATAGCAGGGAGGCGTCTATCACCATTCTCAGGTATCTGGAACTGCTGACATCATCAAGTAGGATATTGTGTTTTAATTATATATAGTATTATGCATGGGTGCAAAACAAGGAAGAAATTTCATTGAGTGAAGTTGCAGGCAGAATGAGGCATGTGACCAAAGACTGATTGGTTTCCTGCCCCCAGCTTCACAAGATGAAATTACCACCAAGTTATGAGCACATGTACACATACATAATGAGTTATATTAAACACAGAAGTGTGACGGCAGAAAAAGACCAACAGGCCCACCTAGTCCCCCATTTGTCTAGCTATCTGCTAGGACATGTCCCCCCCAACACTCCCCTGTGCCTGCCCCATGCCTTTTTGAAGCCTTCCGCTGTAGCTTCCCAAACCAACTCCTCCAGGAGCCTATTCCACTTACCCACCACCCTCTCTGTGAAACAGTACTTCCTAATGTTACCCTAATGAACTGTTCCCGCTCAATCTGTAACCCATGCCCCCTCATTCTCTAATTCCTTTTCAGCTGGAAAATGCTTTCCACTGGCACCCGGTTTGTACCCTTAAGGTACTTAAAGGTCTCAATCATGTCCCCCTCTCCCTCCTCTGTTCCAGGGAGTACATGTTCAATTCTCCCAACCTTTCCTCATAGGACAGGTGGCTGATCCCCTTTACCATCTTCGCTGCCCTTCTCTGAACTCGTTCCAGCCTCCCCACATCCTTTTTGAGGTATGGCCTCCAGAACTGGACTCCATACTCCAGATGCTGTCTAACTAGATGGGTGTACAAGGTACTATGACCTCCCTGTTTCTACTGGTAATCCCCCTTCCGATGCAGCCCAGCATTCTGCTGCCCCTGGCCACTTCACAGCATCCATACGTAATAAGTTATAATACATGGTTAGGAGAAAAAACATTTAGAAAACTAAAAGCAGGAGATTAAGTCTGTGGCTGAAGGAGATATGAGAATCCAGTCTAAGGTTTACTTGGACATGGTATAGTGAAATCCATGCTAATTGCTGTTTCCGGCTAGAGTTTTCTCTGTGGCTCCAGATATTTTGGAAAGCAGTGTTTTCTTGCACAAAGTTACACATTTTCTTCTTTTCTTAAATATAACTGGTATGCTACAAAAACAGGTTGCTCACCTGTAACGGTAGTTGTAAGAGTGGTACATAATGTTCATCCACACTTTCTGGCAGTGCCTTTCCCTTTAAGACTTGGCCAGAAACGTCTTCAAGCTGGCTCCTCCTACCCACCCAAGTGATAACTCCCTTGGCTCCACTCCCTGACACCAGATCTTGCCCGCTGGAAGCAGCTGTGTGCACCAAAGCCAGGGGAGGTCAGGTGGGTCCATGTGGATGAACGTCATATACCACTCCTAGAACTACTGCTACAGGTGAGCAACCTGTTTTTCTATGGACAGGGATATGATGTTCTATCCACACTTTCTGGCAGACTCCTAGCAGTTCTCCAGGAGGAGGGCAGCAAGGCGCACACCCCTTACTTGAGAAATAAGGATTGGAGAACTAAGGGCCCCAAACCAGCATCCCGACATGACTCAAGGTCGATGTGGTAATGGGAAATGAAGGTGCATGCTGACCTCCAGGTAGCAGCCCTGCAGATTTCCTGGATAGGGATGTCCCTGGAAGCAGCCACCGAGGCAGCGGTATGACGGGTGGAATGAGCCCTTAGCCCTACAGGAGGCTCCCTACCTGCCAACCTATAGCAGAGGTCAATGCAGGAGACTATCCACCTGCCAATCGTCTGCTTAGCTGACGGTCTGCCAGGTGCAGCTTCAGCGTAGGTGACAAATAGCTGGCAAACCTCTCCCTGAACTGCAGCCTAGTGTTCTTTGTAATAAGTGAGCACTTGCTTCATGTCCAGAGTATGGAGCCTGTGCTCGGCCTCCAAGATGTGACTGGTGAAGTACACTGGGAGATTAATCACCTGGCTAAGGTGAAAATTGGACACAACCTTCGGGAGGAACTCTGGGTTGGGGTGAAGGACAACCTTGTCCCTGTGGAAGACCAGGTAAGGAGACTTCACCAAAAGCACCTGGAGTTCACTGATCCGTCTGGCTGATGCAACAGCCACCAAGAAGGCGGTCTTCTACAACAGGAAGACATATCACACCTATGCATAGGTTCAAATGGCTTGCCCATGAGTTTTGGAAAAAAACAGCAGCAAATCCCAAGGTGGCGGTGGGTCATGCACTGAAGGGGAAATGTGGACAAGGCCTTTGAAAAAGCACCAGACCATCTTTTCCTGCGTCATCAACTGCTGACTTGACCCATGCCTGGTAAGCAGAGATGGCTGCCACGTGCACCTTAAGGATTGTCAACCGAAGGCCCAACATAGAGAGATACCGCAGATAGTCAAGGATGTTAGCCACTGGACAGGACAAGGGTCCAGCCCCTTGCCCTGGCACCAAATGGAGAACCTCTTTCACCTGAATGCATAGCATTTCCTGATTGACTCCTTCCTAGATGCCTCCACAACAGTGAGGACATCTTCAGAGAGACCCAATGCCTGGAACTCTAGCTGCTCAGGAACCAGACTGTCAGGTGCAGGGATTGAAGGTCTGGGTAGAGTACATTCCCCTGACTGATGGATAGCAGGTCCAGGTGGAAAGGAAGATGCTCTTGGGAGCCTGCTGCTGAGGCTGAGGAGATAGGGGTACCAAAAGTGGTGTGGCCAGTCCAGAGCCACCAGGATTACCTATACCTCATCCCTCCTGTCTTTGAAAAGCACCTTGTGGATCAAGGGAAGTGGAGGGAAGGCATAGAAGAGGCCTAGGGTCCAGGGCCTCGAGACGGCATCCCCCCTGCAGCATTCCCTGCTGAGAAGGGTTGGCACAAAACAGCTTCAGCTTTGCGTTCTCCCTGTAGGTGACCAGGTCAACCTGAGGGGTGCCCCACTGGGAGAACAGACTGTGTACTACCTCTGGGTGGAGAGACCACTCGTGAGACTCCTCACCAACACAGCTGAGGGCATCCGCCAGCTGGTTGGAGGCTCCTGCCACATGGATGGATAGGAGATCAGCTGCCAAGCTGTGCATAAGGGTCCACACATAGAGAGCTTCCTTGCACAGTGGCAGGGAGGGCATACTGCCCTGTTCGTTGAGGTAGTACATAGTTGTGTTGTTGTCTATCTGGACCTGGACCACCTGACCCCGGATGTGAAGAGCGAATGCAGTCAGCACCAGCTGAACTGCTTGGAGCTCCAGCAGGTTGATATGACATCAGGACTCCTCGGGGATCCAGAGCCCGTGAACTCTGTGTTCCCCCAGGTGGGCACCCCAGCCCATGAGACAGGCATCAGTCATCAGGATGACCGACGTCTCTGGGCAGACAAATGGTATCCCCTTCCTGCAGATGCTCTGGAACTAACCACCACTGGAGGGCATCCCACATCCGCTGAGTCACAGTGACCCCAGCGCCGAGACCACTGGTTGGCCAGCTCCCACTGCAGGGAGCACATTCTCCAGCAGGCCCATAAGACCATGCTGGTGCAGGCCGCCATATAACCCAGCAGTCACAGGAAGTCCTGGGCAGGGCGCAATTGCCCAACACGAAATGACTGGGCAAAGGAGGAGAGAGCCTCTGCCCTGTCCGCCTGGAGCCAGGCTCTGTCTCTGCAACAGTCGAGCTCCGCCCCAATGAAGCTGATCACCTGTGAAGGTACAAGTTCTGACTTGGCCTCGTTGACCAGGAGGCCAAAGAAGGTACAGGTCTGGAGGGCCAGGTCCCTGGACCACTCCATCTCCTGCCTGGAGGGACCCGCTATCAGCCAGGTAGGGGTAAACCCGGACCCCTCGGTGCCTCAGGTAAGCTGTCACCACTCCAATATGTAACCCCCTTGCAAATGGGGGTTCCTAAAGCTTCCCCGGAGCTTGGATAAATGCTCTGTGCCTGGTTAGAGTTCGGCGTTAAAGCCGTTATAATGGGGAGCCAGTGAGCGCTTAAAAGGCTCCTCCGATACTGTCTCTTTAAGGGCTGCTTTGGTTTGCAGTCATAATTGATCAGGAGGGGTTTGAGTGTTGCTATGCTCGAGTCCCGCCTGGCTGCTAATTTTCGCTCTGTTGCTGCCATCGCTAGTGGGCAGGGGAGCTCTACAAGGGATGTGAATGTTGGCTTTAAATACTGGGAAATAGTAATGACAATGTAGTTGTTCTAACCTGCCTTGTTTTGCAGCACAGAAGGTTTCAATTGCTCCTCCATTTTGGTCCAGAACTAGTGAATTGGACCAATCAGTACTTGGGACCCTACAGAGCTGGCTGACCAATAGAGGAGCTGTTTGTATCTGAGAAAGGGATTATGGGCTGTGGCTTTTCACACCAATGAGAGCTGGAAAAGTGACTGGCAGGTCTCTGCCAGCCAATGGAGCGGGTAGCGCCCGAACTGAAAGAAGAGCCCCTTGTTGCTGGAGGGCAGATGCGTTGTGGTTGGTGAAGGGAGAGGAGCTGTGTGCTTCTGCGCTGGAGAGTGTTCACGCGGGAATCGCGGGAAGGCCTGAAGCGGCCATTTGAGTTTTCAGCTCTAACGGACTAAATCCGTCGGCGGGCAGTCAGAGGAGGCTGTGCCCTGTACAGCTACCCACCAGGCTCGACCTGTAGGAGGACTGGAGAAAATTGCTGAATTGCGCTCGGTCCAAGAAAAGTGGAAGCTGCCGCTGAGTATCTCAGGGGCTGTGATTTGTGGGAGCATTGGAAGCAGCTGCCTGGTGGTACCCTCTGTTGCTGCTTACCATATAAATGTGAGAAGGCTGGTGAAAGTCAGGCTCCATCCTGGTAGCGTGAAGGAATCGTGTATTTGCTGGGGTTGTAGTACTAATTCAGGATAGCTCCCTGCAAGCGTGTCTCGCAGTGGTTTCAGTGCACTATTGTATTGCTGACTGCTTAATTAAACTTTCCTCCCTACTTTGACCTGCTCAGGACTGTTATGTTTGTTCAAGCTAGGGCCCCAACCAGTGCCACGTGTGGACTAGCCGCTAGGGCTTGGGGTACCCCAGGACAATAAACTGTAGGGTTAGGCCTGTGCACAGAGCCCTAGGTAGATAAGTATAGTGATAAGTTAATCAACTTGATTCCCCTGTCCTTGTTATTTTCCCCTCAATAAATCAGATTGCTTTTGTACAGCTACATCCTGGCTATTGTGTACATTAATGGTGAACTGCTGCCTGGTGATTGCAACCTAACTGTGCCTTACTTACAGGGGTCCTCAAGGAGCTGGAATATATTATCCTGGGGTAAGTGTACAGGCTAACAGAATTGTTGGTACCAGTGTGTGAGTCACTAGGGACGTAAAGGGGTTGCAGTAGCCCAGAGGGCTGCAACCGAGGTGGTCTTAATTGTGCTAACTCGACCTCTGGGTGGAGGCACCTCAACGGATCTGGGCCCTCACCCTGCCTCTGTGGGGGCAGACAGGGTAGTAGCCCTAAGCGGAGCTACTTGAAGCTACTAAACATTTGGTGAAGACCCTGGGGCCAAGAACAGGCCGAATGGCATATCCTGGAACTCGTAGGGGTTCCCTCTGCTCGGAAGCGGAGGAACCTTCAGTGTGACGGACGGATTGGGACGTGAAAGAATGCATTCTGAAGATCCAGGGAGCAAAACCACATGAATTGGTCTAGAGATGGTATGATCTGAGACAGTTACCATCCTGAAGGTGTGCAACTTGAGAAACTTGTTCAGGATGTGCAGATCTAGAATGGGGCACTAGCCCCCCACCCCCATCTGTTTTGGCACCAGGAAGTACCCAGAGACAAACCCTGGGTGTTCCAGAGTACCTACGACAGGCACTATGACCTCCTTGGGTAAGAGCTGGGCAATGCTGCCCCTAAGAACCATCAGAACATCTGCGGATACCAAGTCCTCCTTGCCGAGCTTGCGTCCCACTGGAAAAAATAAAATAAATTGTGCTGAATGTCATCCCTGAAGGTCAAGATCCTCAGCCAAGCCCTATGGTGCATGGCCACTGAGTAGGCACAGGAGTCCCCAATGTTCATGGCTTTCTGGAGCTGTTGTTTAGCTACAGCCTGGCCCTAGTCCCAGACCTGTTTGACCGTAGTCTGGAGGTCCACTGGCAGATGAGGAAGCACTTTATCCAGGATGCCCAGCAGTGCATGGGAGCAGTGAGCCATAAGGAGGGCTAAACTTGCCTGGCGAAGACTGAGCGAGGAAACAGCATAGACCTTTTTAGCCACATGGTCCAACTTCTTGGACACTTTGTAAGGCTGCTTGTCAACATCCCCACTATTGCCAGAGTGCCTAAACACAGAATTAGCCACCAACCCCTCGGCGGAGGGGTGTTCTATGAATTCTGAGAGGGAACTGGTAGGTACCGCACATTTGCGGGCTATCCGGGCAGAGGGCACAGGGCAGGAGGCTGGGCACTGCCAAAGCTCCAAGACAGGGCCAAGGATGGCCTCCGCCACCGGAAAGGCTTCCCCAGGAGTATCTCCCCAGTCGAGGATCTCGGTCAATGGATATTGAGCCTTTTTCTGGATGGGCTCCATTTTCATATCTGTGGACTCCGAGATCAGGCGCAGAAGGCCCATAAAAGAAGTAGGGCCTTCATCCATCGAAAGACCCTCCACCAACTCCATGCTGACTGGATGGGAGTGCAGGTAGAACCCTCCGACTACGAAGAATCGTTAAAGAAGGGTTGATCGCCAGAGTTCCGCTGACCCTCCTCGGTTGGAATTCCTGTTATTAGGCAGAAAAGCTGTTTGTTGCTAGTCAGGAAACTGGAGTTAATTAAATTATGTAAAAGGAGATAAAAGAATGATTAAGCCTAGCTGGGAGGCCAGCTAGGCCCATTTGTTTGTGAAAGGACAGGACCTCATGAAGAGTCGGGATGTCTGGGTATCCTTTGTGTTGAAAGGTCTGCAGTGACTTAAGCTTGTTACAACTGAATAGGGCTACCATTTATGTAAATAGCTGTATTTAAGTGTTGAGTAACGACTGCAATCTCCCAGCAGGGTGACCTGGAATGTCCCCCAGAGAATCTAGTCTGAGCTGGCTAAGCCATGTGTTTTATTTTTCTATGTTCAGAAACTGCATATCTCTGTTATTGTAATAACATACTGAATCCTGATTGATTGGGTAACCATAGAAACTGAAATGCTAGCCAGTCGCAGGCCAGCCACTATCGACTGGACCTGCCCTCCTAAACCCCTTGAAAACCAGGATACAGAGGAGTATCTGAGCCTTTTTGCTGCCTTTTGTTGCCATCTTGCTTGCAGTAGTTGGGACTCTGCCTGTCTTGATATACAGACAATTTTCTCCTGGATCATTGAGAGCCAAGACTTCATCTACTACACTTTTTAAGGACATTTCTGTACTTCAAAATTCCAACTAAGGACTCAAGGTTGACTTTTAACCTCAGAGTTTAGAGTGTAGGTTTTTATGTCTATCTTCCTTTTTTCAGTATCCTGTAACCAAGGTCTAAATTATTTTGTCTTTTTGTTATTTACTGTTTTTTTATTAACTTAATTAGTAAAGCCTTTGGCTTATTTAAAAATAATTCTGCCTATGTCATTTGTGTGTGGCTGCCTGGGTAAAAGTTGTTCAAATGATACCACGTCTGTGACTGTTTTAAGGGCCAAAACACTACCAAAAGTGAAGTTCACGAGGGACTTTGTGATGAAGGAGGGGAGGAAATACGAAGGGTTTCAGGAGGAGACTGTGGTGGGATTTTTTGTTTTGTTTTGCCTTTTTCCCTATTCACATTGCCCTTGTCACAAAGACTTGGTGGGATACAAAAGACTCCCGGGATAAAAGCATTCAGGGTTATAATGTCTATTCTAAAAATAAAGAACACAGAAAAGGAGGTGGCGTGGCTACATATATTCATGAATCATTAGCAAGTGAAGAAATTTCAGTGGATAACATCAATTTAGAAACCCTTTGGGTTAAATTAACCTCTCATACGGGTCCCCCATTTACCTTAGGCTTAGTATACACACCTCCCTCTATGCCTCCTGATAATGATGCTGAATTGCTGAAATATCTTGGGAATCTTGATCCATCAAACAATATCCTGATTATGGGTGACTTCAGTGTATCTCGTATAAACTGGGCCCTGGCATCTGCAACTACTAAAATTGATAATCTTTATTTAGATTTATTTAACAAAATGGGGTTTGAGCAATTGGTCCAACATCCTACAAGGAACAACAATATATTAGATCTTATATTAACCAATTCTGCCCATTGCTCATCTAATATCAATACAAAAGCACCACTGGGAAACAGTGACTATAACACTGTATATTTCTCAATCTCAGACAGCAAATCCCAACGTGCTACCGGTGTCACTGAAGTCTTGAATTTTTATAAAGCCAATATTAACAACATGAAAAATAGCTTAGTTTGTTGGGATTGGCCTGTACTATTTGATAACCTTTCTGTAGAATCCAAATGGCATCTTTTTGTTAATAAATTAAAATATTTAATTAAAACTAACATCCCCCCAAAAAAAAATACAGTACCAAATATAATATAACTCCTGGTTGGATGAACCTTAAAATAAAGGTCTTAATTAATAAGAAAAACTAATTATTTAAGCAAATAAAAAAAGGAGTTCTCCCATCTTAACATCAAATATAGGGAACTATTAAAAACTAACAAAACTATGATTAGAAAAGCAAAATCTCAATTCAAGTTACATTTGGCATCAAGGGTTAAAGATAACAAAACAGCCTTTTTTTTCAATAAAGTCAAGGGGGAAAATCACATACTATAGGACCATTTACCACAAATTCAGGTTGCACAGCTAATAATTATCAGGCAGCAGACATTCAGAACCAATACTTTTATTCAGTCTTTAATACATACTGTAGATACATAGATACATAGACAGTGTCGGCAGATAAGGGACTATGGCCCACCCAGTCTGCCCATTTGAGCTTCTAAGTTCAGTTTATGTTTTCCTAGAAGTCTGTTGCCCCTAACCCCTGACCTCCAGAATTCCTTTATGTCTAGCCCATGCATTCTTAAATCCCGTGATTGTTTCAGCCCCCACCACTTCCTCTGGCAGGGTGTTCCACTTGTCCACCACCCGTTCTGTGAAGAAATTCTTCCTCATGTTTCCTCTGAATTGTCCTCCCTCCAACTTCATCCCATGCCCTCTAGTCCTGGAACATCTTTTTCGCTTAAAAATAGTGTATTCCTGCACCCTGTTCCTCCCTGTAAGATACTTGTATGCCTCCATCATATCCCCCTCTCTCCCTCCTCTCCTCTAGGGAGTACATGTTCAGTTCCTTCAACCTGTCCTCATAGGACTTGTGATGCAATCCATGCGCCATCTTTGTTGCCCTCCTCTGAACCTTCTCTACACTGTCTATGTCCTTACGTAGGTAAGGTCTCCAGAACTGTACACTGTACTCCAGGTGGGGCCTCACTAGTGTGTTGTATAGTGGAATTATGACCCTCCTTTTCCTGCTGGTGATGCCCCTGCCTATGCTTCCCAGCATCCTATTTGCTTTACCTGCTGCCCTGTCACACTGTTTCCCTACCTTGAGGTCATCAGAGATGATAACCCTAAGATCCCTTTCCTGCTTGGTGCATGCTATATCCTCACCCCCAACTGATGTATTGTGCCAGGGTTTTTGTGCCCCATATGCATTATCTTGCACTTCTTTGCATTGAATTTCAACTGCCAAACCCCTGACCATTCTTCAAGTTTCTGCAGGTCCCTTCTCATTCTGTCTACACCCTCTGGTATGTCTACTCTGTTACAGAGCTTTGTATCATCAGCGAACAGTGAAATTCTGCCTTCTAGGTCCTGCACAATGTCACTGATGAAGATGTTGAATAGGACCGTCCCAGCACTGATCCCTGTGGTACCCACTGGTCACTCTTCCTCTGTGGAGTGACAGCCATTTACCACCACCCCCCTCTGTGTCCTGCCACCCAGCCAGTTACCTACCCACCACACTACTGTCCTGTCCACACCCATATTCCCCAGTTTGTGTAATAGTCTTCTATGTGGCACAGTGTCAAAGGCCTTGCTGAAGTCCAGATAGGCCATGTCCACTGCCCTCCCCTGATCCACCTCCCTAGTCACCCAGTAAAAAATATTTTCAGGGCAAAATGAGTAAGCTTGGGACTTCTGTACCTGGTCAGTTTACCATTCAACCCAAAGATGTACTGGAAAAACTAAAACAAGTTAATATTAATAAATCCCCTGGTCCAGATGATAACCATCCAAGGGTATTAAAAGAACTTGCAGAGTACATATATCTGCCCGTAACTAACATCTTTCAGCACTCACTAGATTCTGGGGAAGTTCCACAAGATTGGAAAGTGGTTCCTATTCACAAAAAGGACCAAAGAATAAACCTGAAAATTACAGGCCTATTAGCCTTACCTCACTTATCGGGCAGATCTTGGAAAATTTCATTAAAGAACTTATTTTGGAACTTATGAATCTCAGTGAACAAACCGATAACCTTTAACATGGTTTCACCAAATCTAGATCGTGCCTAACTAATCTACTAACCTTTTTATAACAAGGTCATATGTGCAATCAATGAGGGAAATTCAGTGGATTTAGTATTTTTAGATTTTGCCAAGGCCTTCGATAAGTTACCTCATTTTGAACTCATCGAAACATTAAGGGCATCTAAACTAAATAATAATATCATAAATTGGATTATTAATTGGCTCAAGGGTAGGAAACAGAGAGTCACTATCAATGGAGAACTCTCAAATTGGGCCCCAGTTACTAGCGGTGTCCCCCAGGGATCTGTGCTGGGTCCCTGTCTGTTTTTTTTTTTATTCTTTATATTTATTGAATTTGTCAATATTATACATACGTATATATTCCGGATGAAGTACATACAAGTTGTCACTGTGTTCTACTGAGGGCGCCACCCCCTCTTAATACACGCATTTAAAATAATAATTCCGTACTACATCATTAAGATACATCATACAGGGGTATCCCACTTGGGCTAATTTAAGCCAATAGTCAACTTTTATCCAACTCTTGCTGTGTGCTAAACCCATGAGCAGCATGAATATTTTATCCCAATATATTTACTTAGCCCTTAGGCTATATAGGTATCAACAGCTCGTCTTCTTAAAAAGAAAGTGAGAGATCATGCATCACCAAAATGTTGAGTACCATAACAGTACTAAATTAAAGAGGATTAAGCTCTACTTAAAAAACTTTTTTCAGAAATTAAGGCTTTTTACAGTTTTTAGCAAACAAATGTCTAAGGACTGAGAGTCATTTTACTAAGCTTTCATACTTGTGTCGGCCTATGTTGCTAATTTAATAAAACTTTAGGGACCACTTAGGCAAACAAAAATAATGTACATTATTAGTTTCATGTGACAAACTTTTTTACAAAAAAAAAAATATATAGTCCCATTCTATATAGTCCTCTGAAAGTAAGGCTCAACAGATCTAAATATGTGTTCTCTCTAAGCTTACATGTCCTTTTTCAGGTTGCACCTTCAACCTCGTCCTCTTCTTCTGATTGGGACTGCTCGTCTTGCTCCCGACAATGGCTGAAAGGGACGTGCTTCTGGGTCCATTTTAAAGCCTCTTGGAGGTCAGAAATAATATAAATTTTCCCTTGATGGGCTATTCTTAATCGAGCCAGGAAGATCATGCTCTTCGACACCCCTGCTCCTCTCAACATAGCACGCACACCATCATAATGTTTTTTCTTCTGCCTTGTCGCAAAACTCAGGTCTGGGTACAAATTCACTTTTTCCCCATCGCACAAAAGGGTCCACTCCTGTCTGGCCAAAGAAAGAACAAAGTCTCTCATTCCGATCCTGTCCAACACCAGCACAATTGCCCTAGGAGCCTCTGGACACATATGGCAGCCTCTCGTTGCCACTCTGTAAGCTTTTTGGATCTGAATCTTCCAATCGATTAGGGGTTGCCCAAATTGTTGTTCCAGCCATTCCAACATGAATAATCTCAAGTGGTCACCCTCAGTTTGCTCAGGAATTCCAAGCACCCTTAGGTTAACAGCCCTAACCTTTTTTTCCAGCATCTCGAGTGTAGAGTGCAAATGGGTGTTCTCCTTCACCAATTTTACTGTCACCCAGAGAGCCACCTCAGAATGCTTTCCGGCCTCCCCAGTCTCTGTCTTAATGTAAGAATAATCTGTCTCCAAAACCGTAACTCTAGTAGTCAGGGAGTCAAAACGAGATGCCAGACCTTCCACTGAAGAGATAAGACGGCTTATTTTTATACCCGGACTTTGGACGGTTTCTTCTCCTGTAGTCTCTGATTCCGGGGAAGCAAAATTCTGGGTCGAGTCGACGACCTCATCTTTAATGGGGCTGAACTTTGCTTAGTCCTTGCTCCTTCCAGAGCTGACTTGTCTTTCTTTGGGTTACCCATATCGGTAGTACTGGTCTTCCAACTGCTAGTCCTATCATTTTTTTAACTCGTATTGTCTTTTAGTGTATAATAAAATACTTTTTCTCCAAAGGATTTGTAGAGCTAAAATCCTTGCTACCTTCTTGCTCGGCTCCACAGCCACCCCACCCCCCACCCCTCCGTCCCTGTCTGTTTAATGTATACATCTCCACCTTAAAAACTAATGATGACAATATTTGGTTGCTGAAATTTGCCGATGACTGTCATATGGGCTCCATCATCAACAACAATAATGCAAGATCTGTTCTTCAGGTTTTTCTGGATAAAATCTCAAACTGGTCTTGTGATAAAATGCTTGCCCTGAATAATGATAAATGTAAGATAATGCATTTGGGTACCCATAATCCATACTTTCAATATACTTTGGGGTCTGAAATACTACACCAAACTACCCAAGAGAAAGATCTAGGAATACTGGTTACTCCTGATTTAAAATTCAAATCCCATTGTACCACTCAAGCAAACAGGGCTAATCAGAACCTAAATTGTATTTTTAGACATGTAGCCAGTTGTTCAAAGGATGTACTATTGCCACTGTATACCACTTTGGTTAGGACACACCTTGAATACTGCATTCAAGTGTGGTCTCCTTACATTAAAGAGGACATTTTAAAAACTGAGAGGGTCCAGCGAAGATTCACCTGGGCTATTACGGGCATGGAGGGTAAGACTTATGAGGCGAGATTAAAAATCCTGACTATGTATACCCTCCAGAATAGGAGATTAAGGGGAGACTTGTGTCTCATATATAGTTCACTTAGGGATCATGCCCTTGCAACAGGACTGGGGTTAATTGAATCCAAATATAGAGTCAGCAATCGGAAACATAATAGGCAACTGTTGATGAGTAAGTGGTGTACCTTAAGAAGGAAAAACTGGTTCAGTTTGAGATCCATTTCAATTTGGAATAACCTTCCAGCTCTAGTGGTGGATAGTTCTAGCATGGACCATTTTAAATATAATTTAGACTCAGTGATAACTGATTCTACTAAATTCTGTCTAGATTTTTAATAAACTAAATGGAAAGCATTATGGACTTTGTCTTCTAGCTTGTATGAACCTATGAAACCTATAGATTTTCCCCCTCCAAGTCCTGGCAGGGGCTTCGGCCCTCTAGAGGAGGACTATCTCTCAGGTCCCACTGCTCCAGCACTTGCCGACCCCAATGATTCCCCTACAGCTTGCCCCCGTGGTGGGGACAGGGAGCTGGTGCCCCCTCCCCGGAGACGCAATCCAGAGGTCAGGGTCGGCCCCCAGGTGCAGCGGACCGTCATGGAGGCCTACCAGCCTCCTTTTCCTCTTCTCTCGCCCACCCCCCCACCGATGTGGTTACGTCGGAGCATGCCTCCCAACCTGTATCGCCCTCCAGCTGCCATCAGAAGGTGATCAGCGGGCGGGACAAAGTGGCACCCTCCACCCGAGAGAGGAGAGTAGTTCTCCAGATGCTCAGTCCTCTCTCCTCCTGCTGACCCCCGGTGGTCCAGGCTCATTCCCGAACCTGGGTCACCGGCGTGGTGTGAGGTGTAGCGACCAGCGCCTCAACCTCCAGTGCCACTGGGCCGTCCCTGCCTGTGGTGGGATTTGAACCAAGCACTGCACTTCTGGGAAAGACACATAATTGGGTGTATAGGGCCCTCGAAAGCCTATATAAGTCTGTGGCTTTTCTGGTCTGTGGTGCAGTGACTCAAAGGGTTCTACCCCAGGAACACAGACTCAAGACTGTATTTGTATCCCCTTGCACGGAGAAAGGAGTATCTCTGACCCCATTCCCCGTCACAAGAGGATTTGCTGTGGCGAGAGAGAGAAAATCCTGCCCCACAGGAGTGGACTTGTGACAGTAGGCAAGTTGATTTTACTTTGATTTTACTGCCAGGCAAACAGAGTGGGGACCTTACTTTGGCAAATAACAGTGTGAACTGAGCTAAACAGATGCGCCAGCCGGCTGTGCTGCCGTATTCACCCAGAATGCACGATCAGCATGGATCGCACAATCTGTGTGAATATGGGACCCTGGATGCATGGTACAAAACGGACACCCACCATGTGTGGGCAAGCGCATCCAGGGGTCAGGGCTGAAGACCGCCAATGAGGGATGCGTGCCGCATATCTGGATGCGCCATATCCCCCATGGGTAATATTCAGCCTGAATATGCTAATGAGCTCATTGGGCCTGCATGGCACAAGAGGCACTATGCATGCCCATTATGGGTTCATTAGCATGGCTGCGCCCGGCAGAATGCGCCAGGTCATCCCCCTCCTAGCACCGATGGCTGTTCAGAGCACACCAGCCCCCATTCCACAGTGTAGTCCCCTCCTCCCCCTCACCTGCCCGACCACAGTACCACAAATACTTACAGTGCCCGCTCCCTTGTTCCGTAGTGTAGTGTGCCCCCCACCCTGCCCCGATCCCCGATCGAAAGAGAAACAACCCTGCACCCCACCCCAATCCCCATTCGCAGTGAAATCATGCCCCAACCTGCTCCACTCCCAATCGAAGAGAAACAACCCCCACACGGCCCCATTCAAAATAAAATGTACCCCCAACCCAGCCCAGTTCCCCAATCGTAATAAAGTCGCAGCCCCTCCCAGCCCCGATCCTGATATCTGAAATAATATACAGAATCCCCAGTATTTCATAGTGTAGATGCCCCCACCCCACCCTGTCAGGACAGTACCTCAACCCTACTCCTCAACCCAACCAGAGCCGGCGACTGGCTCAGCTCTCCACACACCATCATAGCTAGCAGCCGACTGATCTGTCAATGCAATGTACTGTACATGGTACATGCTCAACCAATGATCACTGCATTTCTGGTAAAGACGCATAATCGGGTGTATAGGGCCCCCCGAAGCCTATTCATCTCCTTTTAAAAATGGGGGCCTAAGTTGTTAATCATCCAACCCAGGGATCTTACCGGTCACCAAATAATACATAAAATAGATAAGCTCTTTGCAGAAGTAAAATCATCTGGCTGGGAAATGAAGTTTTTCACTTTTCTGAAATCGTGGATAACAGGAGTCACCCATGCAATATACAGAGACTAACACCAAAATGTGAAGAACAAGCTGATTCCCACAGCAGTAGGTGCTGTGGCATTATCTGGCATGAAAGCAAAGCTCAAGTGCTTCATTGATGTCACAGCACCCATAAGGTGTGTGAACCTGTTTGTTCTTTGTGCTTTAAAAAAAAAAACTTTATACTACAAGATGATCATGTTTTTAAGCACTTGCCCTTATCTTGTCTTCTTAATGACTATGTCCATGAGTTGCTCCATAGTCTTTGATGGGAGACTGTTTGTAAGTGACTGGCTTTATTTATTTTTGTTTTTTTTGACCGCAAAAGGAAGGTTAGGCCATTTTGCCTATTTTCAGCTGGGGCGCCCGCGGGGGGGATACAGATCCAAAATAACTTATTGAACCAGTTCAAGCTGTTGGTGGGGCTTTCATGAATTAATCGTTTTAATAGTGAAAATACATTTAACTGAGCATGTGGTTCTAATGAGCACAGCTGTGATCGAAGGCTAAGAACCTTCCATGTTGCTCTTAATATTCTGAAAAAGTGGTTCTTAACGTATGTTAAGAGCATCTATTACAAGTCGCAGATTAAACAGAATTTTCTGACAGAAAAGGACTGGTAGGTCCATCTAGTATGCCCTATTTTTCCCTGCCTGTCCCGACACCTTGGACCCTATTTGGTCACCAGTGTCCCTCCCACCTCCCCTTCCCCCACTTATGCCTGCATGCATATCCCATGCGTGCCTGAAACTCCCCAGTCTTCGTCCCGACCACCTCTTCTGGCAGACTACTCCAGGTGTCCACCACCCATTCTGTGAAGAAGTATTTCCTCACATCTCTCTTTACGTCCCCCAGCTTCATTGCATGCCCTTGTGCTTTGGTGCTTTTCCTCCTCTGAAAGAGACTCCTCTCCTGGACCTTGTTTACCCCTGTCAGGTACTTACAGGTCCCTATCATGTCCCCTCTAACTTTCCTCTCCTCAAGGGAGTACATGTTGAGATCCTGCAATCTTTCTTCGTATGGCTTCCCGTGCAAGCCCGCACCATTCTGGTTGCCCTCCTCTGGACTGCTTCTACCCTCTCAATGTCCTTGCAGAGGTGTGGCCTCCAAAATTAGACAAAGTATTTATTTATTTATTTAGTGATTCGGAAAATACCTTTGAGCGCAGGCTCTTTTACAAAGGTTCCACGTCATAGACTGCAGAACAAAGAACAATAGAAGAAAGCAGAGGTGCATTACAATGAACAATACAGCTTGGATTCAGAACTTACAGAATAACTCAAAACATAGCTGCACGTTAAAATAACAAGGAAAACACTTTATGAGGGTGGGGGGAATAAGCAGCCACAGAGTGCCTTGTCAGTAGTTCAGAGGGACGGGGATAGCTGGCAGTGGGGTGAAGAAAGGAGGTACGAGAGAGAGGAATGCAATGCGGTGGAGGTGAAGGGTGGGGGAAGAAGGGTGATAAGGTATAGGGATAAATGGTGGGATGAAGGGAGGCTGAATGGAGAAGACATGCTAAAGTAAATGGTGGGGTGTGAGGGGGCATGGTCAGGCAGCCTGCATTAGTAGTGACTGTTAGGGAAACTCATGGGACTGTGAGTTGGGGAAGGGTGGGGTGGCGGGTGCCAAAGGAGCATGACGCAGACTAATTGCTGAGGCAAGTCATGAGAAGGGACAGAGGGAGGGGGTAACTGAAGCCTGCCTAGTGCTTGCTGGGGGACTGAGAGAGCAGGTGTGGCTGGACTCAGGGGCAGGTGCACTTAGAGAGTGTTATTAGGTGCTGTTTGAGGTCAGTTTTGAATTGTGCCAGACAATTGGTGGCCAAGAGGTGCCAAGGGAGGCAACACCCCTTCTCTTCTCTTCTTCTGCTATAAATCCTCCTCCCTATGCACTCCAGCATCCCATTAGCCTTGCCTACTACCCACACTGCCCTGCCACCTTGAGATCATCAGATATGATTACCCCGAGGTCTCTTTTTTCTTTTTTTTAATTATCTTTTTCTGCTCCTGTTTGCCCCCCAGCTGCCCCTTCTGACTGACCCCCTCCCAGCCCCATCATCCCAGCATCTCTGGGACTTACCTTCACCTGCGCCCTCTGCCAGAGGGCTATGACTGTGCCCAGTCACCAGGTGTGAAGCCTGCGAGGGGTCGGTCATCACTTGCAGCTAGAGGTATTTTCCATTTTTTCTCCCACTTCCCATCCCCGGAAGTCTCACAGCTCCTCCCTTTCCTAGGCACCCGCAGACCCATACTACTTTTGCTTCAAAGCATCTCCTGTTTAATTATCAGTGTCATTTTCTCACTTCATCACATTTGTTGTGAGCGCTTTTCCAAATCAACCCGTGAGGCAGATGGTAGGTTCCATTTGCTAAAAGGTGCGCGACTGCACCGCTCGCTTCTGTACTGAAGCGAGTGGTGTGGCACCGCACCTTTTCAGCAAATGGAGCCTCCCCTGCATCTGCCATACTTCCGGGTTTCGGACTTTTGCAAATTAAAATACAGCAAGCTGTGTCGCGAGAAAAATGCCGCTTTTGCTGCTGAAAGCGAAACCGAAAGGTAAGCTTTTCGGGGGCGGGAGCCCACGTTTTGTACTGCTTTCCTTTGAACAGACTGCTTAGCTTGCTGATAGAGAGCAGTTTCAATAGTCTGCCTGTTTAGACTTGTGTGTTTTGTTTTTTATATCATTAAAATTTTATTGCATTTTTAGTTTATCGCCTACAACAAGACAACAAGCTGCATGTCATATTACATCAAGTACAATGCACAATTTGCCAATACAGTTACAAATACAGTAGTTTAACAGTTAAGCAAACATTAACCTTGTTATAATAACTGGGGAGCCTTTTTTCCCCACACAGAAACCCAGCTATAATTCACCTATATAACCTGCGGGTCATAACGGCGAACACGTGCTGGGTTTCCAGCACTCTACGCATGCACCAGCCTCTGCTCTCCCTCTCCATTTACACAGCGCCAGACACTTCGCCACTGTCGACGCCACCAGAATCACTCGGCAGTGAGTGAATAAAAAGAAAAAGAAACTTGCTTCTGAGCTGCTGAGTTTTTTTGCTCGGTTAAACATTGAAATAAAGTAAAGAAAAAATGTTTCAGCAGCCACTTGGCTGTAGACTGCGGACAGCACTTCATCCCCACCAGACCGTAGCTGTTTTATTTTATAAAATTGCTTTGGCAAGGAAACGCTCCCCAGCAATTACATAAAATAAAACATGGGGTTTAACTCGAGATTTTACACACCTCCTCGGTGTTGCATGCTTAAATGAACCCCTTGAGCTTTGCTCTCGGGGTTTATGTAGCATCCAACATCTCAGGGGGGTAATAGCTTGTTAAACTTACCACCCCATGTATTATTCTATATGTTATTCATGGTACAAAAATATTTTTTTATCACAATAAACACCACCCATCTACGCCATAACAATTCAAACTGAGGTATAGTGTGCAAGACCTTGGCAGTAAGTTTCTCCATATTGTTCACTGTTAGTTGTTGCCGAAGGCCTACTGTGGGTAGTAAATTTGAAAGCCAATTCTTAGTTATCAGGACTTGAAAATGGGTTTTCCAAATGAGGGGAAATGCCCCCACTGTGTCTAGCAGTTGGTGGGAACGTGGACTTTTGGGGGGATTTTTTTTCTTAGGCTTAAAAACACCCAAACATTATTTTTCATGTATTTATAATATGTAATCTAATCACTTGATTTACTTGTTGTTTCTATATATTTTATTTATTTATTTTAGTCTTTGGTAACTGGGTAAGGCCCACTAGGCACAAGTGCCTGTTTTCAGGGGCGACCTGAGAGCACTGGGCGGTTAAGTGACTTGCTCAGAGTCGCACTGTATGTAAGTGGAGGTTGTGAGAATCAAACTCAGGTCTGGTCTGCTGGATGTAGCAAGCTCGTTCACACCTCGTTCCTCTAACCTATAGGCTATACTGCCAGCCCAGGTTTCTGCTCCTGTTCTCTTTACCCACCCACTCTCAAAAAGGCAGGATCATCAGCACAGCAGTTTGCCAGGCTTGCTAACTTCTTCACTTCCCACTGCTTGTTCTTCGATCCGCTACCTCAATTTGTCCTGTATTCTGACATAGGCGGTTGTTCTCAGCATTGCTTCTGCCACCACTCTGCCATTTCCATTCAGCTTGTAGGAGAGAATATGCTCCAGTCCAGCGCCCCGTTGCTGTGTATGTATTTTTTTGCACCAAGTGTGTAAAAGGTACATAGAAGCACTTACTCAGTTTGCATGGGACTGTCCTGTCTGGGGGTCAGAAGAACAGCAGTAGGGCAGCAAAAACAGCACAAAACGTGCTACTCCCTGAATTTCAAGCCCTGTTTATGGCTTTCTTATTCATCAGCATACAGATAGCCAGTAGTCTCCTGGTAGGTTGCTGCCTGTAGCCTTTTGGCATGTCCAGAAATAGCACCAACCGTGGTGTTGCCTGGAGTGTGGGTTGAAATATTTCCCTGAGGTCCTGTTGCAACATTTCCCAAAAACCCTGGCATCTAGGATAGGCTCACAAAATATGGTCATGTGCCACCCTGCCTTCCTCACACCCTCTCCAGCAGGAGGCACCTACTTGTGGATTATATTTCACCTGTTGGGTAACGATACAGAAATAACACGGAAGACATTTCAAGGAAAATTCATTCCAAATGTACAAGAAAGTTGGATTATGAGTGAAGGATGTGTATTTGACCCAATTTTGCAGTATTTGAAAGTACAGAAGCGAGCGGTGCAGTGCCGCACCTTTTCAGCAAATGGAGCCTCCCCTGCATCCACCATACTTCCGGGTTTCGGACTTTTACGAATTAAAACACAGCAAGTTTGCGGCGCGAGAAAAATGGCGCCTTTTCTGTTAAAAGCTAAACCGGAGGGTAAGCTTTTCGGGGGCGTGAGCCCACGTTTTGTACAGCTTTCCTTTAACAAATGTACAGTGATTTAACACACACATTAGAAATGAAAAAGGTTTCATATGAACATGTAGCCCAACCTCTAAAGCAGTCACACCACAGGCAGAAATGCTATTTATTATTTTGCACATTAGCTGCTGTGCTGGATTTACATACTGTACATAGTAATTTAGGGCCCGAAGGAAGGGACCCAAGGTCCAGTAGGTCCACCCTCTGCTTCATAAGCAGGGATTAATATGTATATTTTAGGACTACCCAGGACCTTGTCCAGCACTGATATCAGCCTGACCAGCTTGTACATTCCTGGGCCTGATGTTGCTACCTTCTTACACACATACATAGATACACAGAAGCTGTTGGTGGACAAGGGCCGCTTATTCCAACACAGTCTGCTCAGAGTTCCCTGCCTAGTTTGCATCCGAAGACCCAATCATTCTTGAAGATGTTGACCACGTTGCCCACTGTCCAGACCTCCAGCACCACACCTGTGTGGACAGACTCTTAAAAGATTACTGAAGTCGGCCCCACCGATTGTCCCTTTAATGCCACTATGATCCTGGGGTGAATCCTTTCCACTTCCTGGGACTTATCTGGCCAGGTCTTCACCGGCTAATCAGTTACCAGGGTAGGTGTGATGTTTGCTTGCTGGATTGTGACTACCCTGATTCCATTTCATTCTAAACAGATCAACCAACAAGCATTTGTCAATGCAGAGTGTTGGCTGGTTGGTATTGGTAATGGTAGTACAGGAGTTAGAGAGATGCATAATAGGATTGGCAGTGAAATACTGAACTGATGCCGACCCCAGCCCCATCCTGCAGAGAGCGACAAGCATTGGGGTGTGCGTTTGGGTCGTCAGACATAATGCTCATGCCATTTCACCTCACCCCACCCTGCAGACAAACAGAAGTAGCACGGTGCACCTTGGGGTCTTCGGGCCTTACGCTCACCCCATTCCATAAGGAGAATAGGAAATATGCTGAGATGGGTGCAGTAGAGGAGAATAGGGTGAACTTTGGGGCCGAAGAGTCCAAGACACACCTTGATGCCTGTCACTGGCTGCAGGGTGCGGATGGGCGTGGAATCGCGTGAATATTACAGCCAACAATGCTAAGTCACACCCCTGACGCCTGTCAGTCTACAGGTGGGGTGTTACGGTTGGAAACCATAACACCCCAGGAGTGTGTTGGTATTTTCACTCCAAATTTTCAACAAGAGCTGTTTGTGACCCCACCTCATGAACAGTGGCACTATGAGTTCGTTAGCTGAAAGGTGATTTTTCACAGCAACTGTGCCATTTGGTGCCAGTGGTGCGAAAACACATTTCGGGCAGGATGTGAAAAATGACAGTTGCACTGTTAATGAGGAGGTGTAAAAAAATGGCATTGTTGAAAATCTGGAGTGAAAATATGAAAAATTGGTGAAGCCACGAGCATGCGTAAAAACTACACGATGCACAACTGTAACGCAATTATTTTGGGGATTTTGTAACCACATTTTCAACACAGGCATTTTGGGACCTCCACTCATGAACAGTGTAACTGTGATTTTGTTAATGTGTCCTGAACGTTGATTGCGCACAGCGACCGCGCCATTATGTGCCACATGTGCGAAAGCACATTTTGGGCAGTATGTGAAAAATGACAACTGTACAATTCATAAGGAGGTGTGAAAAAATGGCAACGTTGAAAATCTGGAGTGAAAATATTAAAAATTGTCGAAGTTACGAGTGCGCATCGAGACTGTGCAACGCACGCTCGTGACACAGTCATTTTTGGGAATTTTTCCACCAAACTTGCAAGGTATGCTTTTTGGGACCCCACCTCATGAACAGTGGCACTGTTGTTCTATTAATCAGTCCTGAAAGGTGATTCCATGAAGTGACCGTGAAATGACCTTTCAGGACCGAGTAACAAGATGACAATGCATGTGTTCATGAGGTGGGGTCCCAGGCACCCCATGTTGAAAATCTGGAAGCAAACTTTAAAAAAAAAAAATGACTGCGATATCCACCTAAGTTGACCCCCCCCCCAAGCCATTATACAGTTTACCGGCATTTCTTCAGTTTGCGGTCGACTTTGAAGAGTACAGATGTGTTTCTGCTCCACCAAAGATTGCGGTGCTGACCTCAGGAGGTAAGTATGGGGTGAGGGGTGTGTGGGGAGGTGGGGTGCACAGAGGGTGGGTGCGGAGGGGACCGAAGCGAGGGACCTTTTCCTTGCTTCTGGTAATACAAAAAAGAACATTATGGGACGGTTTTCTTTTCTTACAGGTGTAAGAAAATGTTGAGCACACTGGGGTGGGCTCCCAGTGTGCCCATGACTTTGGGGGAGGGTGATGTTGGCCACACTGGGGTGGGCTCCCAGTGTGGCACACAATGAGGTGGGGTGGGGGCAGGAACATGGAGGGCGATTGGCTTCAAACAAAGGAAGGCATACTGGGGTGGGCTGCCAGTGTGCCACACAGTCTTGGGGGGGGTGTTAAACATGCCGGCAGGGGGACTGGGCAATCCCGAAGTCGGCTTTCTGGGGATTGTGTGTGGCAGATGGCACAGCAGCAGCTGCAGCCATGTTTATTTAAAGGGGAACTGTCATCAGTCTGGGCTTCATGATTCTTGTTAGTTGGTGTAAAAGCAAACTGCAGATTGTTTGCTGTCCAAAAGTGCTAATCCATTAAAAAATCATGTTATTATAATCCATCAGGTTCCTGATCCATTTTCGGGACTTGATTGACGGCTCTGACTGAAAGTAACGGCAGCAACAGACTTTAGTCTTGTAGTCTCTCTGTACTTTATTTGAAACAGGCTGTTAACGTGCTCTGTCATTATGAAACCATTTGGATTGTTAGTAGCCATTTCTCTGCACAGAATTCACAGCGCTCTGAAACGTGTGAAGTGGGGGTGGGGGGATCGACATAAACTAACACTGAACCCTTGTGTGCTCCTCTATAAAGTGAAGCTATGGAGCATGAGTGAAAGTGAAAGTGTGCATCCTGCTCAAGCAGCTCACACTGCATTACCCTTCCCTTGCACTTTCACACGCCCTCATCTCCTGGTGGCTCCGGATCCACCCCCCCCCCGCACCCACAAATAAATAAAAGTATAACAAGAGGCTGAAAAGCATGGTAGCACAGCAGCTAAGCAAAAAACAAAAAATACATAACTAAAAGCAATAAATAAAAAACTTAATATAATAAAACTACTTACTAGTGCACAGTAAAACACAGGGAGCCCTGTGCAGCTGCCCCATCTGCACAATGGTTCATCCAGTCATAAGCAAAGGTACTATGTGTGTAAAAAAAAAACCCTGTAGTCAAACTGCAGGGAGACGAGGTCTTGTGAAGCGCTGACTGAGTCCATGACTGTGTTGGGATATGGAACTGTGATCTCACGGCCAGTACTTTAGTCATGGGTTCCATGACAGCCAATTACTTACTTTAGATACAGTAGCATCACAACAGATAGAAAACCAGAAATCCTACGTGTGTGCCTGTTTAATTGTCAGCTATAATGTCAGTCAACAAAGATTTAGCACCATATAGATTCTGTGACACACTATGATTCGATAGTTGGTGCAAGCCAAGTAATAATTGCTTGTTGATAGCTGCAGGGCATAGTGCATGCTTGCAGGAACACTTTATCCATGTCCAGTAAAAGGGTGAGCATATGACAAAGATAGGGCGATCAGTTGCATTGACGAGAAACTATTCCTGTAAGCATGTGCCAGTGCCGTGGACTGCAGGTAGCTACAAAGATGCATTTCTGTGATCGTTGAAAACATTGATTAGTGCTGTATAACACCATATCCGGATGTTACCATCAGTATTTGTTTCTAACATCCAAGCTGACAATTACAGGGGTTATTACAGATCATCTTTAGGGTTTATCACATCAGTGGTACCACTTTATATCAACAAAATGACTGGCTGAAATGCAACGAAAAAGCATGGCATGAGGCAGGAGAACTGATCAGCAATGGACAGTGAGTCATCGAGACACCTTGAGCAATTCAACTGGCCTCCTCTCAATACAGCTCGACCAGCCAATGTTTACACACATATGTAGCACCTACGCTCATATGTGGTGGTGTTCGTTGTCAGTAACTGTCCTGCACAATCAAAGAAGTGCAGGAATACATTCCAAGGGCGAGTCTGCTGAGCACCTCCCCCAAAGAACTATAGCATAGGACATAGCATCAGTCACACAAGTCCCTGCACATTAATGCACCCCCACACAGCTGTGCTTGCTGCTCTGTGTTCAAGTGGCGTTGGCATGTAGAGCATGGGAACAAAATAGCATCACAACCGATATTAGGCAACCAATGAGCGAGCGCACGCGAGAGAGAGAGAGACACACACACAAAAACAAACGTATAGACATGTGTCTCATAAAAATACAAGTCTGGGGAGGGAGACCGAATCAACAGAAAGTAACATGGAACCCATGGAAGCAGCGCTAAAAAGTAAAACTATGGTGCATACTGTGCTCAAGAACCTCACACTGCATTACCCTTCCCTTGCACTTTCAGTCACTCCTCTCCAGTTGGCTCCACCCCCAAAAAAAAAAACAATACTTAGCGCAGTCTTGGTATGTACAGCATTATACAATGGCAAGAAAAAATCCTGGACTCTGATTGGTCAGTCCTGGGCTGGACCCATAATGTTAATCAGTACAACATCACGGCTCTAGTCTCAGCCTCACTGTGAACCTGCAGATGATTTTTTGGATGATGAGCTAGATGAGCTTTTGGATGATGAGCCTTTTTTTTTGCATCTCCTCTTACGAAACAAAAATATTTTTCCACACTAATAAAAACATTCTTTAAAATTATTTTTTTACTTTATATATAACAACGAGCCATTGTATAATAGCAATAATGCCCTCCAGGGTGTGTGTCATTTGGGATAACGTCACGCCTCAGTTGTTGGATGCGGTCGTTCTGCGGCCTCGTGCCAAACCACCTGAGGCGTGATGTTATCCCAGCACGACACACACCCTGTCGGGCATTATTGCTTAATTAGATTACATGCATAACTAAGGTATGAACAGGGTGATACCTATCACAAATCCCACTATAGCCACTGACTGAGACACTGGACTGAAGTACTAACAGCCACGTTATTTTGTTGCTTTCACTGAACTGGTATCTAAAAGTCCAAAGGAAAAAACAATTAAGAAGATGCTTCGGTCACATCCAGTGATCTACTTCCCCCATTCACTTCTTAGGGACAGAATGATAAGTGTCTGACTGAAGAGTAGGAAGCAGGACTGTGTGTGGGATTCCTTGCTGAGACATGATGGGGGTGAGTCATGGTATACCCTGCTGCTATTACTCTACAAACTGTCTAGCCACATTGCTTCAACATTTTGCTGTTGACATGACTATTTTCAGGCCCAACACTTGTTCTTGAGCTGGGTGGCAGGGTTCAGGTACAGGCTGCACGATCGCCAGAAGTCAGTATGGGATGATGCCAGTTTCATGATAAAGACGTTTTCTTATTTGGGGCAGATAACAGGTAAGTGCGTTCTGGTGGTGAATATGTGCCTTTACAGTCATAGATGGGGTGATAGCTTTAGGTGAAAGTACAGACTCCAATACTGAGATTGGCAAGGTTGTGGATAGCAGCTGGCCTCATTTATAGCTGTAGGGCATGGAACGCTTCTAGCTGGCTCCGTACAGAGGCACAGTTTCAAAGGGATAGCCTTTTTCCAGAGTTATTCCATGTGGCAATACATCAACAGCAATACTGCTTTCAATGTTTTATAAGTTATAACAACTGAGGACATCGATACAGTGGAGTGCCAGAAGCCCAAGCTCCCTGACATTGCTGCGAGCCACACTTTACAGCGAGGAAAAACCAGGCACTAAAAACTGCTAAATTCCGATGAGAAATGCACAATACTATGGCTTGGGACATAAGGAATAGAGAGGAGAGAGCCTAAACGATGACATTTTGTTGACAATTTTTTATTCACTGCATTAATAGAGCTACAGATGTACATTGGTTTACATATAACTGCAGGATATCTCCCTTGTGCAGCAGCAAGTCTGTCGGTGACAGCGTAGATGCGAAATATACAGTGATAGCCCATGTGTAAATGCTGATTTTCAACTGAGGTCTTGAGTAATGAAGGGTCAGACAGGGATGCAGCTGTTGTAATTGCAATTGGGGACCAGAAGACTAGTACTCAGACTGGTGACAATTCCCCTTGCTTCAGTAAATGCTCGTTGGGAGGCGTGTCATCAGTGCCGCTGCATAATGAGCTTGTCTCTGATTACAGCGGCACTTTTTTTTACAAGTTTTGTCCACTTTCCATAATGCTGGAGTCAGGGCTAGCATGCTAGCTTATTGGGGAATGAGGGCATTCGCCAACACTGACACACCTCTGAAATGTGCTACTACCTCAAGATGTTGGCTTGGTAACGGGCGCGGGCAAGCCAACATAAAATGACAGTACTTTACCACATAATCATCAACCAAGGCTCATCAAAACATCAGCTTTATAATGACAAAAATGACAGGCTCATCAAACTCTATCACCAGATGGATTTGGTCAGGTAAAAATAGCGGCTTTCTGAGCCGGCCCAGTGGTGCTACAGGCAAGCACTGTGTTGGCACCTGAGACACTGGGGTGTGAGTGCAAGCCCCAGAATCCCTTGCTGATATGCTTTGCTCCTGTGGAGGCATAATATGGGCCATGGGGCATTCAGGCACCTCTTGCTGGCCAATCATGGAGCAGCGTTTGCATCAGCTGTGAAGGCAGTCACTTGCCCACCCTCCCAGATGGGGAAAGGGTGTGGCTGTGCTACAGGCCCAGTCATCATGGAAGGTGACAGGAGGAACAAAAACAGGGGAGAATGACTATAAATAAAGAAAAATCATGAATCTTTTCCCAATTTTACTTCCAAAAGCTGATGCTCCTGGTAGTCTGTAATTCCACAGCAGCAGAAGTTTCCATAGAACTTGCATCATGCCTCAGAAGATATGTAGTGCTGCAGAATTCATTGCCCTGGGTGCTTTTCTTATTCAAATAAACAATTTCTTTTCAACAGTGCTTTACTCTCTTCCCTTCCTTGTTTATCCTGAAGTATCTCTATAGTTAGCATGTGATGTCATCGACTACATCACATAATACTTTAGCCACCAGCAGGACTGAATTCTGCCACAGAAATTAATCATTTGTGCCACAGGAATGAATAAACATTGCCACAGAGTCCTGGGAGCCCTGCCTCAGACATCAGCACTGAAGTACCGCAGAGGACTAGGGCCCCGCCCACACTGATTGCCAACAGGTGGGTCAGCAGAGCAGACAGTATTCATCACACATCTGCTAAGCTAATGGCCTTAGCTGGGTGGTGTTTATCTTGTGTAGTACAATTTTATTTTCTTATTTATGTTTATTAGATGTAACCCCTAGGTGGCTCTACCCCAAGGGCTACTACCCCTGCCTGCTTGGCTAGTAGCAGGTTAAGGGGCCTGGGTAATGAAATGGGTGCCTCCACCCAGAGGTCAGGGTTGTTAGTGGTCAAGCTAACCTGGACACAGCCCGCCGGGACACTGTAACCCCCCCTCTTTCCCTTCTAGTGGCCTGAACAATATACAATAATTACTTTCACAATTACCCTTATTCACCAGGTAATTACCCACACTGTTTGCACTTACCACCAGGGCTGGTTCCTCTAGCTTGACCCTGGGGACCCCCTGTAAAACAAGGTTAAGAACAGCAAATAGCAACAATATAATACTTTTGGCACAAACTGGAACCACAGTCAGGTTAAATGCAAAGAAAGTTAAATCTGATTTATTCAGGGGACTTGAACAAGGGAGGCATAACCAGGTTGATTTGCTTAAAAGCCCAAGGGTGCCGGAAGATGGTAAAAGCTGAGGGGGCTGAGAATCAAAAGGGCACTTGTAAGGGAACAAAGGGCACTGTTTCTATACTAGTTTTTGCCATACAGAAATAAAAAGTGGAGGGGCTACCGCCCCTTCCGCCGCCCACCCGGTTCCGGCACCTATGCTATATTAATCAGACAGTTATGCATACAGTTCAGAGTCCCTACATAGTCACACACTCTGGGTACCCAGGAAGGAAAATGGTGGGCTAGCCAGGAACGTTGTAGCTAGTTGGGGCCCTGTGATGGAAGAAAGCAACATGCACAACACGCACTATTTGTAATCCGGAGCCGGAGGGCTCAGTCCATGAAAGAAAAGGCAACAAGACAATCATATGACAACACTTTTAGATTAAGCTGTTGTTGCAGGGAGCTACCCTGATGTTTACTCATGATACCCAATACTAGACACAGGCAGGATGAAATTGAGACTGCAGGCTGTTGAGCTTGAGTGCCTGGAGAAGCAGGGCCCACATGAATCAGAGGTGTTGTTTCTGTTCAAGGCGTTGAGCAGGGGGCTGATCCCCAGGCTGGTCTCTCGTCAATGCCTTTCTCTACATAGTAGGTATTCTGACTGTGCCAGTGTAGCAGGGCCCAGGCAAACGGAAATGGATAGGGATTCAGTCTGTGGAGCTGGATACAGCCTCCAGTAAGCAAAACACAGTTCAGACACACAGTGGGGAACCAAATAACGACCCACTATAAGCACACAGCACATTCACATGTAAGAAAATTCCACTGTACCAAGCAAATGGCTCTTGGGTCGCAATTACAGAGTCTCTGCACAATCCAGGAGTTCACAGTTAGCTGGAAGTCCTGACAGGCCGATCGCATTCATCAAATCTTCGGTCTTCTTCAGGTTAAAGCCTGGTCACAATTCAGTGGCTTAATTCGCTCTCCAAATTCGGATTCAGTCCGAAAAAAGCAGAAGTTCCCTCTTAGGGACAGCAGGAGTGCAGGCCAAACAGGCCTTTCCACAGTTCTCCTGTGCAAATACACTATGGATTGCTGCTCAAACTGTCCCAAGCTGTTACTTCTTCACTTTCCAACTCGGATCTAACTGAAACTGCAAGCAGTGTGGGACTTTCCCAAGATCCAAAAGGTCTGGTTGGCTGATCTGTCTGTCTGTCTGTCACAACAACCTCCAGGTTATTTTAGGTGCCAAAAGCCCAAAACTACAATTCCTATAAGTTTTGGCCCCACCAAGCCCCTGTAGGCAGGCTCCATTTCAGAGTCCCAAATGTACTGATTGGCCCATTCTGCAGTCCAGGACCAAGATGATGGAAACAAACAGAACTGTCCATGCTGCAAAGAAAGCAGGTTAGAACAAACTGCAATATCAGTACTACTCTAACAAATGATCAGCAAACAAGTACAGAGCTCCCTCTCAGATTAATTATGACTGCAATCCAGGTAGCTCTTAAAGAGACAGTACACAGAGGCTATACAGGCACTCTCTGGCAATACATTTAAACTGCTAAAACACAGAACACCAGCCTGGCAGTGAGCATTTAGGCAAGCTCAAGGAAGGCTTTTCGAGAACCCCCATTTGTAGGGGAGGGTTACTTAGAGAAAATGCTGTTCTCAGTTAACTGAGTCTGTTGCTAGTCCAAGGTGCAATCAGAAAGGCTTTCATCTGGGCACGCAAAAAAGGAAAGCAATTCCAGCAGGCCCACGCCAGCTCCCAAATACAAATTCTTTATTTGTTCAGTGACCTCCACAAACTACCACAGAACAATTAATACAAGCAGCTGAAGCTGGGCTTTCCAGCTTATCAGCAAGCTTTCCTCCTTATGGGCGGCGGGGCCATGAGTTTCGCAGCACTGGTAGGCTTACTCTTTAACTGAGACTTTGAACCTTTGAGAGTACAGTAATGTCTCATTTACAAAAGCATCCCGGGGTGGTGGCAGCAGCAGCAACAACAGCAACATTACTGCAATCAAACAGCAAAAGCAATAAGTATAACATTAATAAAGACCCAAACGGCAGCCTGCACTGCACCTTTTCATTTTCTGCATGACAATGAACAGTTCCTAGTAAAAGTCACGTTCCAAAGAATGAGGACATTATTGGATTTAGAGTGTCTAGAGGTACGCAGGAAGGGATTACCTCTCCTATTTCCTATTCTGTACGTCAATAAAAAAATCAAAGCACCAAAAACAGAAGCTGTGCAAAATGCTAAAACAGAAGGCATGCACTCACACGGTTTGCACCCCCTCACATGAAAGAAAGCTACTATTCGCCATCAGGGATGAGCCTAATCCATTTTTTATTTATTCATTTGTTCACCGAGTAGGTTTACTGGAACAAATAAACTTGACTGAGACTTTTGTTTTTCAGGTACTAAGAAGTAAGGGAAAATGGTGATGGGATCAAACAAAAGTATGAGGAGGTGGAAAATCCCTTCAGAATGGTTATGACAGAATCTTAGACTAAGGACTTCTGAATCATGTGCTTAATGACAGAGCAGGACTGTATGAAGAGATGGAGTCAATTTTGAGATAGCATGAAGGATTCCAGTTAGCTAAGGGGACACTCCTTTGGGATCACCGACTATAATAAAAGCATGTTCTCCTTAGAGGGGACATATCCAATTCAGCCTTGTTTTTTTCGATTCATCATATTGTAAGTGAACAGGAAAATGATGGTTCCCAAAAGGAAAAAAATATATATATATTTTTTTTATTATTTTTTTTGAGTAACTGGGTAACAAATGCCTATTTTCAGGGGTGACTTGGGAGCATTGGCGAGGTTAAGTGACTTGCTCAGAGTCGCACAGTATGCAAATGGAGGCTGTGGGAATCAAACCCAGGTCTGCTAGATGTACCAATCTCAGTCACAGTTCATTACTCTAACCTCTAGGCTATACTACCAACCTAAAGAAGATACCTGCAAAGAATAATATGTCTGTTTTTTTTTTTTTTTTCCATATTCTGTTTATTCTTCATGGCCATGTTGAGGTTGGGCATCCGTCTGTCAAACTCCATCGCCCTTCCCCCACCACCACCACCCAGCATCTCCCCGCACTTACTTGTTGGTTCAGTACTCCATGGGTCCCCCCAGCAGGGTCATGAGAGGGAGGGCCACCCTGCCCGATGCCTTAATCCAGTATTCACCAACAGGTTCCCTGGTGATGTGGTGGATGGAGGCATGGTATGCAGGCATCATACGTCCTGCCATGCCTTCCTTTTTCCTCCTATTTTTCGCCCCTCCTTCCTACAGCCATGGCATGCTTGGATGGCATGTGTGTGTGGAGGCAAGCATGTGTCCTGGGACTGTAGTTCCTTCCCCCACCCCTGACTTACGCCTGTCTCCCAGAGCTCCCATTGGCTACCACCAGGCCTCCACCTTGTGGAAACCAAGAGCCGAGACAGCCAACCACCCTGATCTGGGAGAGGAAAGCTACCAGGTGGACAATTCTTTCCTCTCCCAGCCCTCCCCCCAGCCGATCCACGACAACCTGTGCTTGTTCCCGAACACAGGATGCCAACGTTGCAGGAGGTAAGGCTCTCGGCACCTTAGCCCTCCATGTGACTGAGCCAGCTCTTTTTTTTGTTTTTTTATTAAAGCTATAATGTGCCACTTTGTTAAAGCCGATGAGATTTCTTGCTCTAAAATGAACATAAGCAGGATCTGTATGCCTGGACTAGAAGTTCTTCAATAACAGGATAGTTGCATTGGTACCCCCTCCCAGCTAACAACCAACCCCAACCACCACTATTTCTTATTTTTTAATCATTTTCTTTATTCCCCTGGTACAGCTTTCATCCTGGCAGCATCCCCCCAGCTCGATCATCTACCTTCATATAGAATTACAACCACCCACCACTTTCTCAGAACCAACGCAGTGGCTGGAAAGCCATGTTGGTAGTGTGTGCGTGCAGCTGCAGATAGTGTCGTCTTTGCAGACTGGCTCTTTTCCTTTCTCCAGGTTTTTTGCCCATAGGGACATACTGTGCAGTCACCAACATGCAACTATGCCAGCACATGGTGGATGATGTCCTTCCCTTTCTGGTGGCCCTTGACTGCAGTCTCCCCGTAGCTTCCATTAGGTGGTGATTGCACAGCATGACCCACGTCCCCTTCCCAACCCAAAGGACAGCTGTCCCTGAGATCCCAATCCTCCTTCCCGGGGCTGGGGCCCTGGTGACCCAAGCTTGCTCTCAAACCCAGGTCACTGGTGTCAGAAATGGTAACGCCACTACTTATGCCTACGTGCTGACTCACCACCGCAACATTTCGATGGCAAAACAGAATGTGTGCTAAACAGCAATGATGTTTCTTGTATGCAAATCGCATGTAATATGTTGGTGGAGAGGGACTAATATTTTAGGTATGCTGCCTCCCTAAGTTGGCATACACAAGGACATCATAAAAACAGCGACGCACAGTCCATAGAAATCATTAACAGTAAACAGAAATCCACTGATTGGCAACAAACCCTTTACTGAAAAGAAGTCTTGCATCCTGATGTTACCGTAAGGACAGTTATTAAGAATAATTATACAGGATGAGAAACAGGTGGCATTTTCTCTCAAGGTGCACAAATATATATTATGTTTCTATGTAGAACTGAAACAATGCAATGAATTTCTCCCCTGAACAGGCAACAAAAATCACAAGTATTTAGTGTGTGCCTGTTACTTCATGTCTACTGTTTACTCAGGAATCTTTCCGCACTGAAGTCAACTGTCTGTACAGTTAACCCCTTGGCTTCCCAGAATCCTTTTTATTTAGAATTTTTTATCATACTCACTGTCTTTGTGTTACAATACCCTATAGAAGATATTTATTGTTTATAGTTTCACCCATCATGAAATTAATATATATATATATATATATATTTATTTCTGCGTAGAATGATTTGTATTGTCCATTCACTTCCTTCAAAAAATACAAATTTTAATGGCAGTAAAAAAATGTATGCAAGTTTTTCCATTGATGTATCACTCAGTAAATGGGGTTTGGGGCACCTGGGAAGCACCCTTCCTTGTACTTCCAGCCTCTTCACATCAGTTTTCAAAGAAGGAATGCATAAACTAAGAGTTCTCTTTAACGCCATGCATGCCTTTTATGCACTAGATTCCCTATTTAAAATAACAAGGAAGTTGGTGTGTCAACACAGGTGCATGGGTATTGTTGAACCGACGGAAGACTGTGCTACTTGCAGAGATTTTATTCAAAAGGAATTCAGTACTGCATTCCAGGAGTGACTCTTCATCTGCAAGTTTCAAAGGTAGAACAGGGAAGGTGGTGTGGACTGCAGGTTAGATTAACTTTGAAACCAGAGAGCTCAGGTTCAGATCCCACCCAGCCTTGTACTCTATATGACTTCAAGCAAGCCATGTGACCTCCCTGTGCCATAGTCCAACCAGCTGTCCAGTCTGGCAGAAGCAGAACCTCGCTGAAACTCAGTCACAGCACTGCATATCATTTAGGCTACACTGCACAAATGTATTGTGTGATAAAAAAACAGATGGTGCAAATCCTGCTGAAAATGAACATAAGCTTTTTACATTGAAAGTGCAATAATCACATTATTTTTACTTTTGTCCCAGCCACTACTGCTTAATGAAGGATTTCTTCATCATGAAGGCAACAATGGCAAACACGCCTCGCCCCAAGGACAGAGATCTGTGCCTCAGATTAAAGCATTAAGACATTGCTCATTCAACATAGCCTCAAGGCGCGGAGTTAAAGATTCGGAAGCTCCCTGCCAAAACTGCAAAGATAAAGCACGAGACACAGACAGACAACCGAATGCACTGCCAAGGGGACAGTAACAAAAGGCACCTCAGGGGAAACTTTTCTAACATTCCTTTCATCATGATATGAAATTATTTTTTTGTTGTTGCTGAGGTTTTCTGACTTGCAGTGATTGGGCTACGGCTGGAACCAGGATAGAACAGAACTAAATAAAGCAGGACAGAATTTGATGTTATACCACATTTCTTTCACCTATGCCACATATTGAGACTTTCTAAAGAAATGTGTTAGATCCAGGGAACAACAAAAGGGGAAGCTGAGCACTGCTTCGGTCTGGGTGCTGCAAACAGAACAAAAGGATTATTTGACATGCAGGTTGAAAACATAAAATAAGGTTCCCACTGATGTTTCAACCATGGGGTCTTCTGATAAAGAAAAATGAAGTTCTTTACATTTTTTATTTAGAAAATATATTCCGGGACCTCAAAGAGCAACTCTCCAGTTAAGCATGTGATTTCGTAAATAAGATGTTTCAAAAGTTAAAATTTTATAAATACGATGTTTCAGAAGTTACAATACTAGAGAATACTTGTTTTCATCTTCAGTGTTTCTTTCCAAGATTTACCGCACATCTTGGTAGGCCATTAAAAAGGCTATATTGAAAACATTTGTGTCACCCGTTAACCTCACAGTGCCTTAATTTATGACATCATAGTGCTCACATGACAACTGATTGTGATGTCACAAGCAGCAATTGTGTGGTTAGCAGGGGTGTCAGATACATTTTAAAAGATTTGGTGAAATAATTGCTGCAGTATCTACAATATTAGTAGACCAACAGCAGGGGAAAGTAAAACAAATAATAACTGGAAAACAATAAAGTTAGAACATAATTAGCATACATCTAAAGTTTTTAAGCTTTTCATTATAATAAAAGAGATGCTCTTTAAAGATGAAGTCTGGGATCTATCCCAGTGTCGCTGAGGGTTGAGGTGCTGGATGCCACCTCGCACCACGCCGACAAACTGGGTTTGTGAACAGACTTAGGTCAGCTGGGGTGCTGGGAAGGAGAAGATTGAACATCTGATGGGCTGCTCTCCTCTCCTCCTGGGGAGGGTGGGTTGTGACTCCCACAGCTCTGGTGCCTCCCAGTGGAGACTGTGAGCATCACAGCTTGCAGGGTCCCATCGAGGGGCATGGAGGTGACTGCAGACATCCTGCGGGTGGGTGCAGACATGCAACTACCATGCGCCGCACGTCATTGCATGTTTGCGCTTCTGGGACCACAAAAAAACCCTGGCACGCGGGAAGGCGAAGCTAGGTCCTGTGGACCAGCTCCCATGCTCAGTGCCAGACCAATCCCAGCTGACCTCTTGTTCTCCTCCTCATCCCAGCTGCAGTCCAGATTGTAGATAGAGTGCCGGATAGGAGTTGGTGGCCCCGCATCGGGGGGTTCAAAGTCAGGGGGATGGTGAGTCAGGGTGAGGTAGGGGAACACCCCTGGAACAGAGGTTTGGTCTGGGAGGGGTTTCAGGTGAGCGGGAGAAGGCTGACATCCCCGTATTTTGCCAGAGAGAAAATCCTAAGGTGCCAGTGAAGGAGCACAAAGAAGAAAGAAAAAAAAGATGAAGTCTGGACACTAGTAAAAAGACCCAGTTAGCACTGCAGGTCCTAACTGCACAACATTCCAAAATAAAATGGGATATATTTATTTAGTTTTTGTTGACCAGGTAAGTGTACTAGACACATGGATTCCTATTAGGTACAATCTGGGAGGTTACATAGGGTCAGGGTCAGGGTCAGTGAACAACAAGTTACAGCACAGCAACAGTAAGTAACATTGACAACAGCATCTATTTATTCATTTATTTAAAAGTTTTACCAGGAGAGCACACTAAGCAGAGTACTACTCAATTCCAGGTGCATCCTGGGGGAGGGGAACAAGGAGAAAAACAATTCATCCAATACACAGAGTGTACAATAATTACTACATGAACAATACAGAGGTATGAGTTAACAGCATACAAATACGTAAATATATAACAACACGTGAGGTATGGTATTGAGGCAAACAACAAGCACCAGGATCAGGGTCAAATACCAGTTAGCGGATAAGAGGCTGAATTATTAGTTCATTTGCAGGCACATCTAGCCACATGTACAGGTCGTGGAGAAGTGCTCACTGATGGGGTAGCCAAGGAGCTGTGAAGGGGGAGAGTTTGCCGAATGCTTACAGGGAGTGATTTCCATAACTTGGGCATGCGATATCTGAAAGCTACTTGGCCAGTCGAAAAGAACATGCATAGTACTGCCAGAAGGCGGGTGTCAGAATTCCTGAAGGAGTAGACAGGAGGGGAATGGGCAACTATCACAGCATTGCGGTATGAAGGCAAGGACTGGGACCAGTACTTTGCCATGAGCTTAGTGCAGTGAGACTGTCGGCAGTCATGAAGAGAGGAAAGACTGAGTGTCCAATAAAGCATGTAGTGGTGGGAGAAGGGAGGGCTATCAAGGGCGAAATGGCAGAAAGAGTGAAAAAGGGGGTCCAGTCTGGCTAGGATGGACTTAGGAGCGGCACTGTAGACTACATCCCCGTGGTCGAAGATAGGGAGAATCATTTTCTGTACAAGTGCAAGGTGGGCTGGCAGTAGGATGCATCTATATCAGATTACATAGCAAAGTCAGTACATAGACAAGCAAAGAAGGTCAAAACTACAAGGCACTGGAAAAGCAAGCCAACTACTTGTTAATGAGACTGGACAAATGTAAACAGTCTGTCGAGCTCCTGCAAGGCAAGTCTCGTTAGAATGGGCAGACTAAGACTAGGGATGAAGGTGAAGCAGCGAATACACAAAAAATAAAAGACAGAGTTCTAGTCACAAGAGCATACATAAGAATTATGAAGGTGGCTTCAACAGCCCTTTTTGAAGGTAGTAGCAGTCTGGCACTGGCGTAGGCTAGAAGGTATGGAATTCCATAGTCTTGGGGCAACGACAGAGAAGAAATGTCTCCCAGCCGCATCCTGGTTCTTGGAATATGTAATTCTTCACGAATAACGGACCTTAGTGGGTAGGTATCATTTGGAGGGTGGAGAAGACTAGACAGTGAAAAAAGGGAGTAGTTTTGCAAGATGCTGTAAATTACCCCTCCAAGTGCTAGGTCATGCAGGGCAACAGGAGAAAGTCATCCCAGTTTACCATATAAAGTGCAGTGATGCATAAGACAGCTTAGGGACATGGCGAATCGACAGATGTTATCATATGTAATATCCCATTTATGTAAATTGGTTTTGGAAGGTGCATGGATTACAGATACCACATAACTGAGTTTAGGGAGCAGGACACCACAGGCAATGGATAAGCAGGCTAGTGGGGTGAGGTTTTCTTTGAGCTTATACAAAAGACCCAATTTAGTGTTTACCAATTTGCAGATGTCCATTATGTGCAGGGAGAAATCAAGGGATGCATCGAATGTGACACCAAGGTAACTGAATGTAGGCACTGCTACAAGGGGGGTGGGTAATTACCTACATAGTACTGTTAGAGGAGTAGTGCAGCTTTTAATTTTGGGAGTAGAACCAGATAGCATGGCCTGTGACTTTGCCATATTTAAGAGGAGTTTGTTAGATAGGAGCCAACGCTGCAGTCCATTGAGGTCAGTGGTTAAATTGTTGTTAATGTCAGACATACTACGTGAGCTTACGTACAGGACGAGGTTGTCTGCATTCAAGTTCAAGTTTATTGCAGGAAAACTCCATTGAGCAAGCTCATTCACAAGGAGGTCCTGTGACATAAACACTTAAAGTACAAACATAGATAGGTAATAACAGTATATAAATGAATTGCACGTTACATGATACAGGCTGGATATACATACAAGGGTACCACATAGTGACCGTAGGTGGTAAACATTAATAAGGACACAGGGAAGCGACTTACAGGTTGCATACTGATAAATGAAACATGATGACTGGTGTGTGCAATACATATATTTTGGCAGCTAGAACAAACAACAGACTACAACTGATATGGGAGGATTTGATAGAGTAGCAGTGGAGCGAAGCATAGATAAAGCCAGGAGTAGAAGGGAAGGAAAGCAGTTAATATGACAAAGCAATTATACCTTACCAGTGGATAGATATGGCACACATGGGAAGGAAGAGACTTAATGACAGTTACAGGTGTCTTTTATTTTGGCTGAACTTAGCAATTTGTAGAAGTTTATTGAAACTGTGCTAGTTAGTTTCAGTACGATTTGTAATTGGTTCCAAATGGAGGGAAGGGCATATGCACAGCATCGCTTACCAAAGGAGGTCCGCGTCCTTGGTATGTCAAGCATAATAAAGTCAGATTTTCTTAACGAGTATGCACCATGTGAGATACTAATAAGGGAAGAGAGATAGCTTGGCAATTTCTGCAGGAGCAGTTTAAGAGTCCATAGCCCAGCATGGAGTAGGCTGCCTAGTAGTAAGTGATGTCCAACCAACAGCTGCATATAAGTCACAGTGGTGTAACGGTAAGGGAGTTGGTAATGAACCGTAACGCATGGTGATAAAGGATGTCCAGTTTACTTAGATTTGCAAGAGTGGTGGAGGAATAGATTACATCGCCATAGTCGAGTAGGGGAGAAAAGTGGCCTGTACAAGCTTGTTTCGGAAGCTCATGGAGTAAAGGGGCCTATTTCTGTAGAAGAAACCTAACCTTGCTTTTAACCTTCTAGAGACATCTTCGACGTGGTCATTGAAAGATAATTTATTGTTGATCCAGATACCCAGATATTTAAATTTGGTTAAAACTTCCAGAGGCTCGTTTAGCGTGGTGACAATGAAGTCTTGGGCAAGGGTATTGGGGGGGGCCTGTGACAGCACTGCGGGAGAATATCATCGCTTTAGTCTTCTTAGCATTGAGCAGAAGCTTTGCCTTTATTAGATTATGCTCAAGTTGTGCGAAGTCCGCTTGAAGCACTCACTTGACTTCAGATAACGATGAGCCAGAAGTATACAACACAGTATCATCCGCAAAAAAGTGCAGATTGGACAAGACAGGGGTGCAGTGGGCAAGGATCTAGTGAATGACGTTAATATAAACGGAGAATAGGAGTGGTCCAAGTTTTAAACCTAGTTAGCACACCCACCAGTGTAGGGGCAGGAACAGAGAATGTAGTTCCAACTTTCACCCACTGACTCTTTCTATCAAAAAAGTTCCTAAACCAGGGTAGGGCAAAGGAGGAGATCTCCAGGTTGCTTAGTTTGCTACCAAGCAGATGGTGGTTTACCACATTGAATGCTTTAGTAAGGTCAATGAATACTGCCCCTGTGTACTTATCCCTATCCATATCATTTCAGTGGTTATTTCCTTTATTAATATGAAGATACGTATGAAAACAGAACCCTTGTCCTTTACAGTTCTGTTTGTCCTGGTGCTATTCAGGAGTAGAGATAAGTGACGTTGGCATACTTAGCTTTGGAAATTAATTCATAAAGTTTGCCAGCTTTGCTAAGTGCTGACTTTGCAACATTTTCAGCAAGCAAAGTGGCACTCTTTGAAGCAACGTCTAAAGACATGCAAATTCACTGGTGAAGTTGCAACTTCGCCACGACTTTGACTTCACCTGAAAAAGTGATGCTTCACCAGCAAAACTCACTGTAAAGTGGTGAAGTGGGAACTTCACAAAATGTTTCACGAAGACAAATTTTGCAACTTCGCTGGAACATCGCCTACAAAGTAAAATGTTTGCAACACCTCTATTCATGAGTTGAGGTTACGATCCTTGTCAGTGATCTCTTGGTTTATGGCTGTGGAAATTATTGTGATGTGACATGGAGGAGGTTCAAGTTCTTTTGTTATTTATAAAATCATCACTGTGACATAATAAATAAGACAAATATTATTATACAGTCAATAGCACCTCCACACTTTAAAACCACAAAAAACGTGTTCATTCAGTCAAGGAACTGTACAATATGGAATGAATTAATTATTCTATAATATGAGTTAGGCAAGAAATCAGTCATGGCAGGGCGTGCATTAACCCTTACATGGCTGCGGACTGATATATCAGTCCAAAATTCCTATATTTTCTAATTCAGTTGGCAGCCTAAAGGTTAAAGGATTTGTTAAACAAACTGAAATAAGAATTTCTCAGTCCAAGCACCCATCGATGCAAATTTAATGCAAATGTTCAAGAGAAACTTCAGCAGGGCTTCCCCAACTGGGAAAAGCACTTTCATGCATTACAACTGGTGTTAAATGCAGGAAAGATGAATGTTATGACATTTGGCTCCACCCCTAAGTTCCAGTATAACACACGCTCTGCTTCTCTTACTATTTCTTCAGCATATTGAGGTAATCTAGAGGATGTTGCTATCTACAAATATCTGGGGTTCTGGCTGGATCCAGCCTGCTCAGGAGTCACACACACTGAAAAATTATCAAAAACCCTTAGACCTAAAATAGGGTTCCTATGCAGTAGGAGAAATTCCATCATACTTACCGTAATTTCTTATTCTGTTAGCTCCAATGCTGTCAATGGAGAAGGTAGTTAATACATATGGATAATGTGCTCCCTCTCTGGTGTGGTGATGGTATACCGTTGTCGCAGTGACTCCCAGATCGCGAAGACCACCACAGTGACAGGAATCCGGCAAAACCCGCCTGTCGCTGTGGTGGTCTGTTTGGCAATCGGGACTACCTCGCTGGGTGTTGGCCCCTCCCCCCAGTCCAACTCCGACTCTGAGTTAGAATCCTAGAGACTGGGGGGTGATGGGGGGCAGAGCCCCCCACATGGGGGAGTTCAGGGTGCACAGCTCCCGGATGGATGCATCCCTGACACTGCAATGCCAACAGTCGGCACTTCGGCTGTCGCTGTCGGGGATGTCTCCATGACGACTGTCGCTGCGGCATGGGTAAACCGTGGTGATGCAGCTCCAAAGCTGTGACCTCAGCACAGATCTCCAGGGATATGGTACATTCCAGTCACATTTCACCTCAGTTCACTTCTGTCAACACAGTATACACCTACAAAACTATTATCAACTGCTATTAATTATTAACAACTATTAATATCACATCCCTATTCGAACCCTTGAATACACATATACCATGAAATGAACACAGATCAATGGAAAATGCAAGCCTTCCTGACTTGAAAAAAAGGCCTCTCCATGATACATGCATTGCTGCCATCCGTGGACTCCCAGCCTTGTGCACCAGATTCAATATCGTATCACACAGTCCTCTACTTCCCAAAACTTGGCTTAAACGCAGAAAGAAGATTAGTTAAAAGGCCTATACTTAAGTGTACATGACTGGTGAATGCTCATGCAGATCCCTCAGACAAACATAACCGCATAGATCTCACTGTGAAATCTATGGAGCCTTACACATGCCTATGGAGCAATGGTGTAACCACCCCTCACCTCAGTGTCACAGTAGAGAAGGTCGACCAAACCAACACATGCCGAAGCAACATTCTAAGGCTGAAGGACAAGCCCATAAAGCCCCAAGTAGAAATGCCATAGAAGCACCTAATTTGCAGACACTGTGATTGAAGTGCATGTTTTGCCGCATTCCCTGTTGCCCTTTTCCTGAGGAAAGTACAGTTACGTAAGAACGTACCGTAACAGTAGATCTTCGAGAGAAACTCCTACAGCAGGCCATCACCTGTAAGACTAAGCCATTAGACACCAGGACCACAATGAAACCTTTCTAGCTAGCAAGTGTACCGTGGGGGACCTCCCACCACCAGCATCACTCCGTTGATGTCGGCCTATCCTATAAAGGCGGGCGGTCCCCCACACCCTCCTCAGTTCTCCCACCAGAGACCCGAAGCGGGCAGTGGAAGAAGAAACTGAGGTTTCCCAAGAGACAGAAAAAAGTAAAGGGAGAGCAGAAGACTCACTCACATGGAAAAGGAGAAAAGCAGACAGAGAGCAGGAGAAAGGAGGGAGGGAGGGAAAATTAGGGCCTGTTGCAAGAGCACCACTTGAAGATCTACTGTAATGGTAAGTTCTTACATAAATGTATTATCTTACTTCGAGGGAGGCTCTTGCAGCAGGCCATCACTGGTAGGACTGATTTCCAAGCAGTTTCGATAACACAAAGAAACAGTAGCAGGAGGAGGAAGAAACAGTAGCCAGAGGCTCAAGAGAGAAGGCCCTGGAGAATGGCCAGGCCAAAGTTAGCCCTACACCTAGAGGAAATGTCCATGCTGGAGTGTTTGGTGAAGGTATGGACAGAGCTCCAAGTAGCAGCTGCACAGATGTCTGCAGCGGACACATTTCTGAAGCAAGCCATGGAAGCAGATATACCCCTTGTGGAATGGCCCTAAACAACTCCCGTAAGTTCCTTGTTGTACTTTCAGTAACAGTAAACAACACAATTAGCTAACCAATAGGATAAACACTGTTTGGACACCAAAGCGCCCTCTCTCTTAGGGGCAAATGAAACGAACAACTGATCAGGTTTTCGAAGTCTTTGTCCAGTGTGTAGAGTATTTCAAGATTCTATGTACATCCAAACTATGGAACAAAGTCTCCCCTGATTGGAATACTCAGGAAAATGAACTGGAAGGTGGATGGAATGATCCAAAGTAAACTCTGACACCACCTTGGGAAGAAACTGAAGACTGGTATGTAAAGACACCTTGTCTCTGTGAAAAAAACAAATAAGTCTCCTTACATACGAGAGCCTGAATCTCACACATTTTTCGAGAAGAAATAACAACAACTAAAGAAGGTTTCTATGACAGAAAGCGCAGTTCACAAATCACAACCAATTCAAAGGGAGGCAACGTGAGCCTCTATAAATTAAAACTGAGGTCCCATGGAGGGACTGTGTCCCGAATGGGAGGTTTGAGATGCAGAATGCCTCACAGGAAGGTGCAAAATGAATTGAGCTGAGCCACAGCACTGCCCTCGATAGGTACATGGTATGCAGAGATGGCAGAAAGATGTATCTTAATGGAGGAGTACCTCAATCCAGAATCAGAGAGGGAGAGAAGATGCTCCAACACCTGATCCAACAACTAGTGGGAAGTGCTCCAAAGGGAAATGTGCTTCCATTTCATAGCATACGTAGCCCCAGTGGAGGGCTTGCGGGCAGCCACCAGGATGTCTGCAACCCTTGGGGAGACCCCAAACCAGCTGATGGCTGTGCATGGAGATGCAGAGACATTGAGATCTGGAAGGACCAGGGTTCTCTACCCACTACCGGGAGAGCAAGCAGGTGCACAGGGGGCAGGGGCAATGGAGGTTCCACCAACAGCTGTGGCAGTAAAAGGAACCAGATCCGACAAGGCCAGAAGGGGGCTATGAGGATCACTGCATCCCCCTCCCTCTGAAGCTTCAGCAGTACCTGCTGAAGGAGCAGGAAAGGAGGGAAGGCATAGGGGTAACCTCCCCTTCCAGGAGAAAGACAATTCATCTCACCAGAAAATTCCAGGCCTAGCCGGCCCGGTGGCACAGAGGGCTGAGGCGCTGGCACCTTACCTTGACCCATGCCGGTGACACGGGTTCGGGAATGGACTCGGGATGCCAGGGGCTGGCAGGAAAAGGAGAGGATCAACTGTCCATAGGACTGCTCTCCTCTCCTGGGGTGGGTAGTGGGTTGACGTCACACTGTAGCAGCCTCTGGTGGAGACCAGGAGCACTACAGATGCATGCAAGAGGGAACGCACCAGAAAAGCGAAAATACCGCTCCACATCAACTGGATGACAGCTTCCCAGCTCTCTGGTGCCATTCATGTCCCTGTCGATTCCTCCATCCCAGCAGCACCCCGGGACCAAGTGTAGCACTGGCCTGCCCCCCCCCCAGGGCTGGCAGAGGGGGACCCATCCAGCGAAGGGTTACGCCAGGTTACCCTGGGGGTGGCTGCCACGTGGGGCCGGAGGTTCCGAGGGCAGATGAATCACAGCAGCCTTGGCAAGCCTGAAGGAGAGGTTGAAGCGGAGCATGCAGGAGGTAAAAGATAATACAAAAAAGAAAATTCCACACACAAGATCCAGCGAGAAAAAAAGTGGCAGTTTTGCATTGAGCGGGGAATGCAAAAAGGTCTAGCTCTGGATGCCCCCACCTGTTGAAGAGGTCTTCGACTACTGGGGCAGAAGTTCCCACTTGCAATCCCTGGAGCAGAAGCAGCTGAGACAGTCCACCAGGAGGTTTTGGATATCTTGAACACAGACGGTAGACAGCCCCAGATCGTGCTTGATCGCCAAGACCAAACTCTCATCACCTCCCTATAGAGAGGGTAGGAAAGTGTTCACCTTCCCCCCGCTTATTTATGCAATAAACCACACACATGTTGTCTGTTGGAACTAAGAGCGGACCAGGGAGGAGATGAGTCTGGAAGGCCAGAAGGGCACATAGAACTGCCCACATCTCTAGGACACTGATGTGGAGGCGCTGTTCGATGTCTGTCCAAATGCCCTCAGTCTGGAGAGCTCTCAAGTGGGCTCCCCAGCTGAGCCCCAAGGCATCAGTCATCAGAATCTGGCGTGGGGTCGGGATAGCAAAGGGAACTCCCCAAAACAGATTGGTCAGCTCCAGCCACCAGGACAGGACCTGTTGAATGGGGCCAGAAACCATGACCAGCTGGTCGAGGTAGTCCGTGCGTGGATCTCATTGGACCTGAAATGTCCACTGAAGGATTTGCATATGTGGCCATGTGAGAGGCACTGTGGCATGGCTGCTGCCATGTTATCTAGAAGACGAAGGAATACCTTGGCTGAGTAGAAGAGCAGATGGGCCTGGTCCATCAGATGCTCCGCCCTGTCCCTGGGCAAGAAAGCTATGTCCTGGGACATGTCCAGAACAGCAGGACTGAACATCTGAAGCAAAACCAGACACCTGGAGCGAAAAGTGGTACCGGACCGTGTCATAGGCAGCCCGCAGGATTTGATTGCCAACGTCCGAGCCTGCCTTAAGAGACTAGGGGAACCAATTTTCTGGCCTAGCCCAACAGGACAGCCTGGGACTGGACCATGTGGGCTAAATAGTTAATGGTCTGAATGGCCAGGGTAGAAGATACTTAGATTTCCAGGTACAGTCAAGGCCAGATTGAGAACCGAGTCAGCCGTAGGCTGTCCCCCCCCCCACACCCAAAAAAGGGTTTACCAGTGGGACTATGGTAAAGGTGGACAGCCTTCTAGGGGCCTGCCAGAGCTGTAGAAGGGTGATGCTGGGCCCCCTAGTGATATGAGGCAATTAAGGGAGGTGCCACCAAGAGGAGAGCAGCAGGCTGGTGCTTGTAAATAGCCAACCAACATCAGTGTGGGTCCTACTCCACAGTTACCCGCCCTCGGTGGTCTGGATGTATCTCATGATGTCCATAAAAGAAAGGTCATCAGAAGGGGACTTGGGGAATGCCTTAAGGGTCTCCACGTCCTCAAACTAGACCCCCACAAGGAAGGAAGACTGAATAACCAGGGTCCTCTTCATCGTCCCTGTCCAGCTCTTTTTCTGGGGGTGGGTGCTGGACCAGGATGGGTGTCCCTAGGACCAGGCGGGACAGGGTCTGCAGTAGACTGAGTCCCGAGGGGGGAGTGCCTGAGGTGATGCCGGTGGTAGGCCCGCAGAGGTGGGATGACGCTTCTGCATAAAAACCCACCATGAAGTGAGCGAGGCCTTATGATCTACCGGTGAAGGGAAACTGTATACCGGAGGAGGTGGATAGGCCAGTGCCGGGTGGGAATAGGATGGCATTGGTCCAGACGGGGTGGACATCGAGTGCCCCCAGCATAGGTTCCGCAGGTGCCGGAAAGGGAACTGGTGCTGGGTGCAGCTGGGGCAGCACTGATGGTGGCCCAGCAGATGCAGAGAGTGGGAGCCTGGGAGGGGTGTCCACAGGCGCCAGGAGAGGACAGACCGGCGCTGGGGTGGGCACAGACCTCCCTGGTGAAGGCTGAGATGAATCCGGACGTGGAGAAGTGCCAGAAGCTTGCAGCGGGTGCTGCCTAGAAAGACTGGTGCTGGCCCCCATGGAGGGGACAGATGCAGGCAGCACCGCAGCTGGGGTGGCATCAGAAGAGGAACCGGCGCCCAAGGTAAAATCACTAGCCAAGCCATCTGGCTGAGAGCCTGTGGAGGACAGTGGCCTGAGTGCAGGGGCTGGGGGGCAGGAGACAGAGTCCCCTGCAACGAGGAGCCGATGAGCACCACCGAGATAAGAGTGGGCAGTGGGGCCACTGGTAACCCAACATGAAGAAGGGCTGGAGGGCCCAAGGAGGCCAACCTCCCAAGGAAGGAAGACCCAGTCACAGTTGAAGGTTGGTGAGGAGACTGAGTGGGAAGCAGACCAGGCCAGGTACTGGTCGTCATCTTGGTGCTTCCCACTGGAGTTTAGACTGGGCTGTGAAGAGGAGGAAGTGAAGACAGGGAGGTATATCTGGCTGGGCTGGCAAAGCCAAAGAGCAACTGGCCTGCAGCTCCTGTTTCATCATGACGAGCTTCTGCTTGAGGGGATAGCTCTCTAGAATTTACATATATTTCTTTTAACACCCCTGGACTGCATATATGGGTAAAATCCTTTACTGTGCATGTGTGATACTCTCTTCTCACAAGCACAGTAAAGGATTTTATGCATGCATGCAATCTAAGGGTGTCAAAAGAGGTGTCGGCCCGGTGGCGCCGAGGGTTGAGGCACTGGATGCCACACCTTGCGCCACGCCGGCAAACCCGGATTCGGGCACAAGATCGGGTCACTGGGGGTCGTGGGGGGGGAGAGATCGAGTGTCCGCAGGACTGCTCTCTCTTCCCAGGGAGGGTTGTGGTGAAGCGATCACTCCTGGAGCGGCCTCTGGCTGTGGCCGGAGGTGCCCAGCGTAGCGATGCTGCGGATGCAAGGGGCTGAGTTACGGCATAACATTGCCTTGCTGCGCTGCACTCCGAGGGGTAGGAACTACACAAAAAATAGAGAACAAAACCCACTCCTGGGGATAGATGAAGGCACCTCGGCCTCCTAGCCCACACTCCCAACCTTGGACTGACCTCTCCATGGGGGCTGACTCGTGTGCCCAGCACTTTGCCCCATAGATAGAGTGCCCTGGGTGGATAGGGCAGCCCTACCTCCAGAGGGTTCAGACTCGGAGGTGGTGCTAGGTCACACAAGAGGAGAGGAGAGGACTAGAAGTCATGGGGGGAGGTTGAGGCTGGAAGCCCCCGAGGATGCCAGAAGGAGTTATCCAGGCAGTGGAGATAAATAGTCTAAAAAAAAAAAAAAAAAAGGTGTTAAAACATATATATGTAACAGGTCCCTAAACAGCTCCTATTATCCCTCCGGAGCACTGTGGCTCCAATTACATAATCAAGAAGCATGTTGCAGCCATCTTAAGCTGTTACTGGAGTGGGCGTTTCGGAAAGAGTCGGTGATTTGTTTACATTTTTAAAACATGACGAAATGGTGTTATAATGATTTTATGGTCAAAACAAAGTGCAGCATATGACAGGTAAGGACTTAGACTGAGGCCCAATGTTTTCAGATCGTGCTTTCTTAGTTTCTGATATTTAGCCTATTTAGTTGTCCTTTAAACACACACCATCACAGTACCATAAAAATAAGCTTCTTTAACTAACTGGCTAGATACAACCCCTGCCCCCAAAAAGGAGGAAGTGAGGAAGCAAAGAAAGAAACAACACACACTGGTAGACTGTGGGAAGGGAGGGAAAAGACCAAGATAGCAACAAGACTAACTGCCTGCCTAACACCCCCCAAAGACAAATAAAAGTCACTTACCTGAGGCACCAGGTTGGATACTTTATGATTTGCCAACCTAACAGAAAAATAACAGCCGACAAGGCAGGTGGGCTCCATCCATGCACTAGAGGCACTGGAAATGGAAGTGAGCTAGCAGGTTATTCAGTTTGAAAGCATCAGTGGTCTCCATCCATGCACTAGAGGCACTGGAAATGGAAGTTAGCTAGCAGGTTATTCAGTTTGAAAGCATCAGTTTAACCAGCCCTATTTCTAAATTTAGGTGTGATCCCTGTCACCAGCAAGCCTCAACCTGCTCAGAGTTACACAATCCTAAACAAAAAATAGCAAATATGTAAATCTTCTAGAGGCTTATTCTGTGCTTCTACCCCCTACAGTGGTACAGCTACTGTAGAACTGAAGTGGACTGCAGCTAGACTGTACCATGTCCCTTGGGGTCTCTGCTGACGTCACAGCTTTGGAGCTGTACCACTACCCCTGTGGGGGAGCACAGTACCCATATACTAATTTCCCCATTGACAGTGTGGAGCAATACAGAAAATTAGATTTGACCTCATCTAGTCTACTACAGTTAATTCAAGCCACAGAATTGCTCTAGTTGACATTGTGGACATGTGTTCCAATCAGGCACCTAAGAGTTATTCAACTAGACTAAACAGTTTAATGGGTTCCGCCTGCCAGATAGGTTCTTAAAGGAAAACGCACCCTCATATCTTGTAAATTGTATGTTTCCATGTCAACAGACAACACTTTTCCTGTAGCTGTTGGGGATATAACCGTTTGCTTTAGTTTGTTTTCACTATTCATGCTAGTCCCCTGTAACTATCCTGGGGAATCTCCATTTTCTGGTTGTTGAAATCTCATTGTGCCTGAGAGCTACATTATTATATGGGAACATGATGCCATAGCACCCATTTACACCATGTATCTCTATGTTGAAAGTACACGTAACCTAAAAAAACCTCCAAACACAGATTGAATGCGAAAAAACTCTGTATTACATCTAAGACAATTTGTTTTTATTTTATTTATTATACATATCGGGAATTACAACCCTTTGAGTCAAGGACTTGTTTCCAAAGGCTCCACGTCAGTTCCAGTGGATTCAACACATAGACAGCAACACAAATGCAATATGATAGACAGGAGGTTACAGAAGTTTTTTGTTAGATACCAAACAGCGAATAGCAAACAGTATTCATATATTTGCAGGTGTCAGAACAAACATAGAATCCTGAGCCATCCAGCGCCCAGATAAGAGTTACAGTTTACAATAGCAGTACAGAGGTCTATACAGTGCGAAAGCTAGGCTCCAAGAACAAATACAGTAAATTCAGAATTGCAGCCCGAGATAAGGCAATTGTCGTCAAGAGTCTAGAAAAGGGGCCGGGGAGGGAGTGGGGCACCTATGGGCTAGGATCCCGCTTGTGGAACACATTCGCAGCTGCGGGTGGAGAAAATGAGGCTCTTGAGAGCTGCCTTAAAAGGACCTATTTTAGTGAGTGAGTGAGGAGATTGAGGAGGGAAGGGCGTTGAACCAGTATGGTGCCCTGTAACAAAAGGATCTCTGGGCAAGTGATGTCCGCACCCTCGGGACTCTGAGAGCAGCCTTAGTGGAGCCACGGGTAGAGGCAGAGGGAGAAGCAGGGTGGAGGGAGGCGGACACCCTTGGGGGGGGAGACCTAGAAGTATTTTTTAAACCAGGAGGCAGGTCTGATATTGTAACCGCTCTTCTAGATTGAGTATGTTGGCCAGCGAGTATAGAGTGCATACATGAGTCCATCTGTCTGCACCAGTGAGGAGCCTACAGGCCTTATTTAGGGATAATTGCATTCTCCTGAGGGCGGTGGCATCAGCAGCAGCGTAGACAGGGAAGCCATAGTCTACAAGAGACAGGACAGAGGAGGAGACAGCCAATCTGAGGGCATCTGGTGGGAGGGAGTCCTTATGACGGTAGAGAAGGCCTATGCGCATGTTAATTGCTGAGGTGAGCAGGTCGATATGCGAGTAAAAGGAAAGGGCAGAGTCAAAGGTAATGCCCAAGCATTTGTAGCTGCTAACTTGTTCTAGATGGTGGAGTGAGCTAAATAGTATATGGAGGGGCAAGTTTTTTGCCTTATTTTGATGATGGGCAAACAACATGGCTTTTGTTTTTTTAATGTATGATCAGCCTGCGGTCGTTAAACCAGTTTCCAATTTGACTGAAGGAGTGCTGGAGGGAGGCCTGAAGACAGGAGGGGTCAGGGTGGGAGGAGAGGAGAACCGCATCATCTGCATATAGCAGGACTTTGCTGGAACAGGAGTTGGGTAGGGCATCTCCATAGAGACTAAAAACAAGAGGGCCCAGGATGGAGCCCTGTGGGACCCCAGAGCAGATGGGGCAGGTGCTAGAGAGGGTGCTGTTTATTTTGACACACTGGGACCTTGAAGAGAGATAGCTAGAGAACCAGTCCAGTGGACCTTGAGAAAAGCCTAGTTGAAGGAAACTGTCCAATAGGAGTGGGTGACAGACCGTATCAAAGGCCTTGTAGAGGTCAATGTAGACAGCCCCTGTAAGGTGGCCTTTGTCAAGGGTTTCGTGAAGGAAGTTTGAGAACTCCACGAGAGCAGTGGACGTACTATGACCTAGACGGAAGCCATGCTGCTCTCTGCATAGGATATTGTGGGAGGCAAGATATTCAGATAATTGGTCTGCCACTATTTTTTCCAGGGCTTTAGAGAGCGGAGCAAAGTAACTGAAAATTAATGTGGTATTTCACACATTGCTGCAATTTGTTTTGTTGAATTCTAATTAAGCAGACAGGCATACTGTGGAGTCTAAAGGGTGCTGCTACATCATGTTCTCATATGCTAATACAGCTCTCAGGGACAATGAGATTTCAACAACCAGCAAATGGAGAACCCCAGGATAGTTACAGGGGCATTTGGGTGCTAGTCCGGACCTCCGTGGTAATGGAATAAATATTTTAAACTGCTTTCTGCCTGGATTATTGACTCTGTGAGTGCTGAACTGTTTCTTTTTCACACTCCGGTCAAGCTGCTTTCTCTTACTGGCTACCCTCGCTTTGGAACCTGCTCCCCTCTCCACTTCATTTAGCCCCCTCCTATTATTATCACTAAAATGCCTACTAAGGCTTACTCCTCCCTCTCCATGTACCTGTCACCCCAACTCCGCTGCTCCTTTTTCCTCCTCTGCTTCCATTCTCCCACCTCAGCAGTGACTCTTATTTTGTTAGTGTCCTCACACTCCTGCCCCTCAGCCCTCTCTCACAGGAGGGCTCATCTCACCCTAACTCAGCTTCTAGATCTTGTGTTGCTTACTCTTGTACAATTGTGAGCAACCTGTGTAGAGTTACAGCGAAGTAGGCTGTTGGTTTAGTGGTGAGTGGTGCCCCTCTTTAACAGAGGCAAATAGTGCTGTTAAACAGCTGCCAAGTTCCTTTGTTTGTTCTAGCTGAAAAAAACATTTAGCAATGGTCCCCTCTAATTTTCATTATAGATTGAAGGAGCACTCCCAACCACTCGGAACACTCCTTTCCTTTGCACGAGACACTCTTATTCTTTGAAGAGTATCTCATGTGCAGTCACCCTGGAAACAGGCACATTTGGGTATGGGTTTTAAAAAAAATGAATATATTATTGATTGAGCTTGATCAAAAATACATTAATATGGCTGCGAGACCACTCTAATGATTGTAAGAGTGGTCTCTTGTACATTCTTATGGGATCAGAACCACTCACCTTCGATTTACAGTTCTCATACCCTAAGAAAGCATGTGAGATCACTCTTACAACGTAACAGTGGTTGACTGGCAGTATTACCATACATAAAACAAAAATATTTAGAGATGATCCCCTCTAGTTTCAAAAACAAACAGACTTACAGATGATCCTCTCTAATGATGTGGAACCTTTGTAAAGGAGTCCTTGACTCAAAGGTGTGTTATTCAATTATCTTCAATAAATAAATAATGTAACAAAACAAGAGAGGATCCTCTCTAATTTTGTAAACAAAATATTTAGAGATTATCCCTCTATGTTTATAAAACAAAAATATTTACATATGATCCCTTCCAATGTTGTAAAATGAAAGTATTTAGAGATGATCGATAAAGTGCTTCAGAAATGTTTTTTGTTACTGCTAGAGGCACTCTTATTTTGTGAAATCTCTCATACTAACTTAATGGCTACTGTACCAATCAGTGCTAGAGGAGCAAACACTTCTTATTTCAAAAGTTAGAGACAAAGTCATTTTTACATTTATTTAAAAAATTAAAAAAATGTAATGCATCTATGATGTGTGTAGACACGATTAGTAGTATAAGGATGGTTTTGCTTGTGTCCTTCATATATCATAACAGCTCTGCCTCTCTCACCATAGGAAGGTACGTGAATCCAGTCACACTGCTAAGAATGTCCCTGTAGTATATGGTTAGCCTTTACACTGTATAGTAGAACACTGTTCTGTATAGAATTCCTTCCCTTTCAAAATGCTGTTGTACCACAGTTCAAAGGTCATGTAATGTGACTGTACTCTTTTGTGGTACAATAGCATTCTGGAACCGCTAAAGAATGCACAAGTCAGTTTCATTCTGAAAGCCAAAGAACTGCTGGCTTTGTGCACAGTTCACATAATACTATATACTATAAAAAATACAGGATGAGCAATGTTATGCACAACCAGTGCATTCTGCCACCTCGGGGTTCTGATTCCCATGGACCCTTTGAGCTTCGCTCTCGAGATCAGAGGGAATCAGAACCCTCTGTGGCAGAACACACTGGTTGGGCATAGTGGCCCATCCGGTATTCTCTATAGTCTGTATAAAAATCAGCCTGCTCAAAATTCTTGTTGTGTACATTTTGAACTTTTGTGTGCATTCCAAAGTGTTGTGCGCATTTCATCCAGTTGTTCAGCACAGTTCAAAGGTCATCATTTTTTTTTTTTTTTAATACAGATTTTTATAGGCTTTTTAGGTTTTCTGTTCATGTTTCCCCCAGGGCCCCGGCACACAGCCGTATGTGCATGTGGAGGCGCGCACGCACACTGGAAGCCAGCTCAGCCCCTTCTGCCCACCCATACTGCTGCCCCCGCCTGCCTACATTACCCACTGGACCTCCATACGGTGGAGAAGGAAATACAGGAGGGGTGACAAACCACTCCGCCACCGCCGGGAAAGGAGAGCAGCCTGACGGCTTGCTCTATCCCGCTCCTCCCTTCCCTCCGCCCATCCCGGCACTCCAACAACCGGAGGTCGCTCCCGAACAAAGTCCTCATTCACCCTACAATCAGCTGCTTACTAACCAACCAACCAGTGCCCACAGTTGTATATTTTACCTTGTAAAACTCTGTAAATTTAATTTCAATCATAGAACACAGCAAAGAAACTGCAAGGTTTTTTTGTTTTGTTTTGATCTGGTGAGAGATGCTTCTATGACTCCAGTGTAAAAATAATTACACTATATAATATAAAATATGGGCACCCATATGCAACTCAGCATGTGTTTCTATCTCAGGGTTGAGATGACAGCATGGACTACTCAAGCTTCGCCCTTGAGGTTCACATGCTGTCATCTCAACCCCTCAAGTTCTGTATGGTTGCCCATACAGTATTCTCTGTGTGGCACAAATTAGCACACAGTACTATTCTAAACAGTTTACAAACTGTTTTGGTAAGAATGTCGAGTCATGGAAAAAACTTCAGCATTGTGAAGTTCAACATTCTACTGGAATATTAAACTGTCCTTATTAGAGGAGTCTATTGTTTTCTTACAAAGAAATACATGCACAATGCGCTCCCTGTCATATATTTAAGCAATAACCCACTCGGGGATGTGGGTTATCGGGGGATTTACCACGGCTGGAGTGGGTAAATCCTCGCCAGCCGTAGTAAATCCCCCGATAACCCACATCCTCCTAGTGGCTTACTGCGATTATACCAAGGTTCATTTTTTTACAATAATAAAATACAAATATTAAAGAGGTTGCTTTGTGTTTTTATTTTTATTCTATTTATTCCTGTGCTGCAGAAGATTAATTGGATAGTCTCATCAACAGCTGTAGAATATCAAAGGATTTACACTGGTGGTAAACTGCCAGTCTGATGATTTCATTGGCTGTTCACTTATGTCCATGGTATAATATCATAGAACACTAGTCTGATTTTTAAGTATTTTTAATTTTTTGTCCAACTGCCATGGACTATTGGGAACCAATACACAATTGAAAGGGACTGTCACTAAATGGTTGACAGGCCACTAAGGGACGGCTGCAATTTTCCTGCCTCATTGTGCTCTGGAATCACTTTCTTCCCTTTGCAGTTGCAGGACATGGAGTAACTATGCAGGGAAGAAGTGGGGGTCATCATGGAAATGGTCTGAAGGTCCATATTTCAAGGCATGGCCACCCTTGCAGAGGTATTCACAGACTGTGACACCATCTACCTACAGAACCAAAACTGGCAGGGACAAGGGTATCATACATCTGCAACTGATCTCAGAGGAGCTGGCAGGGGACAGAGATCACCATGAGACTGGAAAAGCAGCGGCACATGTGGGAGCAAGCCTGGGGGTGGTCCACTGGATGCAAGGTGGTGTTTCAGGGAAGGGGAGTTGGTCTCTGGACAACCATGGAATGTCACATCAGCAAAAACTTAAATGAACCATCAGTCCAGAAAAACAGGCTACTCACTTCTAGCAGCAGTCCTAGGAATGGTATATGACGTTCATTCACACTTTGTGGCAGTTGCCTTTCCCTTTAAGACTGGCCAGAAACATCTTCAAGCTGGCTCCTCCAACCCGCCCGGGTGCTAACTCCCTCTGCTCCACCCCATGACACTAGATCTTGTCTGCTGGAAGCAGTGTTGTGCGCCAAAGCCAGGGGAGGTCGGGTGGATCCGTGTGGATGAACATCATATACCAATCCTAGAACTACTGTTACAGGTGAGTAACCTGTTTTTCTAGGGACGTGGCTATGATGTTCTATCCACACTTTCTTGCAGACTCCTAGCAGTTCTCCTAGAGGAGGGAGGCAAGGCACGCATACCCTACTTTGGGAACAGAGATTGAAGAACTGAGGCCCCAAAACCAGCATCCTGGTGTGACTCAAGGTTAATGTGGCAATAGGAAATGAAGGTGTGTGGTAACCTCCAGGTAGCAGCCCTGCAGATTTCCTGGATAGAAACTTTCCTGGAAGCAGCCACCGAGGCAGCGGTATGGCAGGTGGAATGAGCCCTTAGCCCTACAGGAGGCTCCAACCCGCCAACCTATAGCAGAGGTTGATGCAGGATCTATCCCACCTGCCAATCATTCACTTAGCTGCTGGTCTGCCAGATTGGCTTCAGCGTAGGTGACAAATAGCTCGGCCTCCGAGGTGTGATTGGTGAAGCACACTGGGAGACTAATCACCTGATTAAGGTGAAACTCTGACACAACTTTCGGGAGGAACTTCGGGTTGGGGCGCAGGACAACTTTGTCCCTGTGGAAGACTAGGTAAGGAGACTTCACAGAAAGCACCTGGAGCTCACTGATCCTTCTGGCTGACGCGATAGCCACCAGGAAGGCGGTCTTCCACGACAGTTGAGACATGTCACACTTGTGTATAGGTTTGAATGGCTTGCCCATGAGCTTTGCCAAAACCAGCAACAAGTCCCACGGTGGTGGTGGTCCATGCACGAGGGGAAATGTGGTCAAGGCCTTTGAAAAAATGCCAGACCACCTTCTCCTGCATCATTAACTGCTGACCGGCCCGTGCCCGGTAAGCAGAGATGGCTGCCAGGTACATCTTGAGGGTCATTGGCCAAAGGCCCGACAGAGAGGGACCACAGGTAGTCAAGAATGCTAGCCACTGGACAGGACAAAGGGTCCAACCCCTTGCCCTGACACCAAATAGTGAACCTCTTCCATTTGAAGGCATAGCATTTCCTGGTCAACTACTTCTGAGATGCCTCCACAACAGTTAGGACATTTTCAGAGCAGTCCAAAGCCTGGAACTCTGGCTGCTCAGGAACCAGGCTGTCAGGTGCAGGGATTGAAGGTCCAGATGGAGTAACTTCCCCTGATTGATGGAGAGCAGGTCCGGGTGGAGAGGAAGACACCTCGGGAGCCTGCTGCTGAGGCTGAGGAGATTGTGGTACCAAAACTGGCAGGGCTAGTCCGGAGCCACCAGGATCACCTGTGCCTTGTCCCTCCTGGCTTTGACTAACACCTTGTGGATCAAGGGAAGTGGAGGGAAGGCACAGAAGAGGCCTGGGGTCCAGGGTCTCGAGAAGGCATCCCCTTGCGGCATTCCCTGCTGAGGGAGCGGGTACAAAACAGCCTCGGCTTTGCATTCTCCCTGGAGGCAAACAGGGTCTACTTGAGAGGTACTCCACTGGGAGAACAGACTGTGTACTACCTCTGGATGGAGAGACCACTCGTCAGATGTCTCGCCCGCATGGCTGAGAGCATCAGCCAGCTGGTTGGAGGCCCCTGCCACATGGATGGTTATGAGATCAGCCCCCAGGCTGCGCATGAGGGTATACACATGGAGAGTTTCCCTGCACAACAACAAGGAGTATATCCTGCCCTGTTTGTTGAGGTAGTACATGGCTGTGGTGTTATCCATCTGGACCTGGACCACCTGACCCCGAGCAAAGGCAGTCAGCGCCAGCCAAACTGTTCGGAGCTTCAACAGGTTGATGTGGCACCAGGACTCCTCAGGGGTCCAGAGCCTGTGGACTCTGTGTTCCCCCAGGTGGGCACCCCAGCCCATGAGAGTGGCATCGGTTGTCAGGATGACCGTCAGCTCTGGGCGGACAAATGGGATCGCTTCCTGCAGATGCTCTGGGACTAACCACCACTGGAGGACATCCCACATCTGCTGGGTCACAGTGATAAGCTGGTCGAAGTGACCCTTGCACTGAGACCACTGGCTGGCCACCTCCCACTGCAGGGGGTGCATTCTCCATTAGGCCCAGTGGACCACGCTGGTGCAGGCCGCCATGTAACTCAGCAGGCACAGAAAGTCCTGGGCAGGATGCAATTGCCCAACCCAAAATGATCAGGTAAAAGAGGAGAGAGCCTCCGCTCAGTCTGCCGGGAGCCGGGCTCTAGCTCTGCAAGAGTCACGCTCCACCCCAATGAACCTGATTACCTGCAAAGGCACGAGTTCCAACTTGGCCTCACTGACCTGGAGGCCAAGGGAGACACAGGTCTGGAGGGCCAGGTCCCTGGACCACTCTACCTCCAGCCTACAGGGACCTGCAATCAGCCAGTCTTCCAGGTAGGGGAAAACCCAGACCCCTCAGCACCTCAGGTAAGCTGCCAACACTGCAGTGTACTTGGTGATGGCCCTGGGGGGACGAGGACAGGCCGAATGGCATGGCCTGGAACTTGTAGAGGGCTCCCTCAGCTCAGATGTGGAGGAACCTTCGGTGAGACAGATGGATTGGGACAAGAAAGAACGAGTCCTGAAGATCCAGGGAGCAAAACCACATGTATTGCTCTAGAGGTGGTATGATCTGAGACTGTTACCATCCTGAAGGTGCACGACTTGAGAAACATGTTCAGGTCATGCAGATCTAGAATGGGATGCCGGCCCCCGTCCATTCTGGCACCAGGAAGTACCTAGAGACAAACCCTGTGTGTTCCGGAAGATCCGCGACAGGAACCACGACCTCCTTGCAGAGGAGCTGGGCTATGTCGTGATAGAATGTCTGCAGAAACCAAGTCCTCCCGTGGGGCATGAGCTCGGCAAGGAGTGTACAGCTCGAATTCCAGAGGCAGACCCTGACCACCACCTTGAGAACCCACCTGTCCATGGTGACAATGGACCAGGCAGAAAGGAAGTGGCAGAGCCGGCCCCCCATGGGAGGACCCGGGGAGGTGTGACTGGCATGAGGGAGGCACCCTCATCCCATCACTGTGCAGGCTTAGAGGAGGAGAGTCTGGCTGAGGAGCTACCGGAGCCTCTTCCGCCAGACTTATGGATGACTGAGGCCACTGACTTCGGGCAAGGTCACCAGGCCTGGGCCTGCTGACCAGCCTGGGATTGGGCTGGTTTGGCCACAGAAGTAGAGATGTACCAAAAGGGCTTCCTTGTCTGCTGCTGCTTGGAGCCCTTGGGGTCCTTTTGGGCAGATGTAACAGAGTCCAAGGTGGCACTGGATTTCTCGATGCGGGTGAGGTGGTCCTCGACCCTGGGCACAAACAAGTCAGAGCCCAGGAAAGGGACATCTGCCAGCTTGTGTTGAGTGTCAGCCACAAAGGTCAAGATCCTCAGTCAAGCACTGCAGCGCATGGCCACTGCGGCCACCACAGTGTGGGCACAGGAGTCGCCAAAGTCCATGGCTGTCTGGAGATGATGTTTCGTAACAGCCCAGCCCTGGTCCCAGACCTGTTTGACTGTAGTCTGGAGGTCCACTGGCAGGTGAGAAAGCATCTCATCCAGGGTGCCCAGCAAGCATGGAGGAAGAGGGTCATAAGGAAGGCCAAGATCGCCTGGTAAAGATCAAGCGAAGCGGCAACGCAGACCTTTTTAGCGGCATGATCCAACTTTTTGGACTCCTTGTCAGCAGCTTGTCAACATCCTCAGTGTTGCCAGAGCACATAAACACAGAATTAGCCACCAGCCCCTCGGCCGAGGGGTGTTCTGTGAATCCCGAGAGAGAACCGATAAGTACCGCATACTTGCAGGCTATCCGGGAAGAGGGTACAGGGCAGGAAGCGGGACACTGCCAAAGGTCCAGGGCAGGGCCAAGAATGGCCTCTGCCACTGGGAAAGCCTCTGTAGGAGTATCTCCCTGGTTGAGGATCTCAGTCAACAGGTAACGAGCCTGTTTCTGGACAGGCTCCATTTTCATACCTGTGGACTCGGTGATCAGGAGGGGAAGGGCCTTTGTCTGTCGAGATATCCCCCCACCGGCTCCATGTCAACCAGATGGGAGTGCAGTGAGGAACCCTCCAAATCTGAGGAGTCGTTAAAGAGAGGTCAACCGCCCGAGTCCCCACTGACCCTCTGTAGACGGTCAGGGGTGACGGTGACCAACAGTCGATGGGGAAGTCCCTTGGTGGGCCAAGACTCCTTGGTCAGAACATCGTTCAGTGACTGTTTAGGTGGTGGCTCCACCAGAATCAGTGCAGACACTGGGGTCAGCAGAGCCAGGTTCATCTTGGTTGGCTCCTTAGGCGGAGAAGGCATTGGCCTGTCAGGTGAAAGCCAGGTGATGGCTGGCGTAGTAGCTGGAGCTGGCTTCTTGCTGGTAAGTACCAGCTGCTGCCACATGAGATCCTCGTAGCATCAACACAATTTGGGCCAAAACCTCTCCTCGCCCGAGGACAAGGATAAAGAGCAGCAGTGGTGCCACTTCCCATGGTGCCAAGAGCAGGAGCGCCGATGTCAGCGGGAACCGCTCGACCCAAGGGAATAGGACCAAGACCTCGACCACAACCACCAGGTGGACCAGCAGCAGAACTCAGAAGGAGTCAGTGAACGCCGAGGCTCCTCTGGATCTTGGTCGGGAACCAGAGATGGTGGGTCAGTGGACTAATCCATCCCTCCAATGGTCTGAGTCAGGACCAGAGTCCTGGATAAGGAAGTGTTGGCCTCTTCAGTCGACAACTGGTCGACCAGCTCAAGAAAAATCTCAGGTCAGAAGATCAACCAGTAACTGGCTCAACAGGGTTATTGTGGAGACGGTGGCCTTGGCCGAGGATTCGACCGGGGTCGGAACCGGAGAAGCACGGGAGTCCAAAGCTCTCAACCAATAGTGTTCCCAATCCCATGAATGATGGCGAGACCATTTTGTGGACTCAGATTTGTGCCCGGAGGGTCCTTGACCGAGGGTCGATAAGGATTGGCACAGTCTTTGAAGGACCCCATAAAAGTAGAGCCCAGCTGGAGCAGCACGAAGGCAGAAGCCAAAGAGGAGTGGGCCGCTGCCTCCTCAAACGTTGCAAGCTGCTTGGCAGGCCTCGCGGCCGCCGAGACCAGCCAGTGGGCATTCTTAAATTTGACTGAAGGGTTCCATTTGCTCGGTCGACCTAACCTGAGTCAGACTAGATGGTCTCTTGCTCACTTCCTTCAAACAGCTTGCCATTGCCTGGGTCATACCCTCCTTACTTTTTCTCCACTGACCTTCCCCCCCTCCCGAGGTGTTCTCTGAGGCAGTTTCCCCTTTTCTTTTTTTTTTTTTTTTTTTAAATCTGCCTCCTGAAGTTCAGGACCATCGTCTTAGTATGTTTTTTCCCTTGTCCTAGCTGTATGCCAAACCAAACAGTATGGTGATCACTTGTACCCAGGGGACTACCCACTGTGACGTCAGCAATGTTGTCTCTGTTTACAGGTACCAGGTCCACCACTGCTCCATCCCTGTTCCAAAACCAGCTGCCTGAGAAATGCCCTTTGTATGGAGTCAAGATGTCCCTGCCTCTTGATGTTGCTGTGGCAAGAATGTCCCAATCTACATCCAGCAGAACAAAGTGCCCCATAATCAAAACTTCCCCTATGCTGGCTTTGTGGTGCCAGTGATGGGGTTTGCCTGGCATGCTGGCAAACTGGGTTTGCGCCCAAGCCTGGGACGACAGGAGCGGAGACCATCAGGGAGGGTTGAGAGTGTCTGCAGGGATGTTCCCCTCAGGGAGGGGTGAACACACCTTGCAATGTGGGTGACCACATGCTGCAGGTGTGTTCAGCCAGGATGCCATGGGCATGTGGCGCCAGTGGGGAGGAGGAGGAGTGGGCGGGGCAGACAATGGGAACAGCACACCTGCCTGGCCGACCTGATGATGGCTGCTGGTCCCTCCACACACCACAAAGCCCTGGACAAGTGTCTGTACCAACCCCTGCCATGCCCAGAATATGTGAAGCCCTCCGGGGTGAATCTCCTCCCCTGGTAGCCCCCACAGGGGTAGGGGCCCTCCTGATGAAGGGTTACATCGGGTTACCTGGGGACACAGCAAATAAGGGGTGGTGGATGTTGTTTGGGACTTGGCAGCAGTGGTGGAGGCCTGAAGGAGTCGACGGCCAGGAGGTCGGAGGAGAAAAAAAAAAAAAAGATTCCCCTATGCTGGCTGACTCCATCTTCAGGCTGACCTATAGTACCTCCAGCTCATTGTCCCCCGTCATATATTACCACATGGTAGCTTCCAGCTATGGTATCAGTGTCCATGAGCTCTAACCATGGCATGGTGCCATGCAGTTGTCTCCATGTCATGTTCCAGCCTCTGTGGGTGTCACAAACCAGTATGTTAGCAGGTGGAAACCACCACCTAACATCTGGAAGACTGATTTGCAATGTAACTTAAGTTGCAGAAGGGATGCCTCTCCGCTGTGACTAAGGATCACTTGTTTGCTCCCCTTTTTACTCCTCCAGACTTATCAACTGAGAACTGAACTGATTATAATCTATCTGTCCATGGCCACCTGGATGTAGTCCACGCATTATCAGTTTTTAGCTCATTGCTTTCAATGATGGTTTGTCATACTTCATGTGTAAAATGTGTTGCATAAATCTAAACGGTATTCTTTTTTTTCTGCTAGAAACGTCTAGTCCTTATTATTTTGCATCTGTTTTCATTCTTGTTGAATTATATTCAATGGTTTTTGGCTAATTAGATTCCTAGCAATGAGTGGGACCAATATTTGTTCCGCACACTATAGCAAAAAAAGAAATAATAATCACAAAAATAAATGCTGGCCCAGTGTCTTGGAACCAGCATGCCATGCTGCCATGCAGGAGACTTTGGTCAGGTAGTACCAATTTTGGGTCTAACGCTTACAGCGCAAAGCAGAGGATGGGCACATCAAGAAGTAATGGTTAGATATCTGCAGCTTAGGGATTATATTCGACATCAACAACCAGCTCGGACCAGGCTCCAAACTCAGACATCACCCCTGTTAAACATGATAATGGATCACAATAGAGGGAATTTGGGGGGACACTTGACTGGACAACTATATAAGACGTTAAGAGAAGTTCTGGGGGATTCTACCCATTCGGTTTTAGAGGGTTGGAATAAAGACCTGGGTCTGACTGTCTCCTTAGAATCTTTTTTTATTTTTATTTTTATTACGTTTTTGGATAACACCTGTGAGTGGATGCTCTTTTGTAGGTTCCACATCAACTGAACAGAAAACAGTAGTGAACAACAGATAAGGCATTTACAAAGCTGATACAGAAAGTTACAATATGGTTCACACAAACTGACACTGCTGAAGCACTGTACAACGTATGCCTCCATCCGAGAGTTATATCACCCTGTAGAAGATGGACACAAAGTGGGTAGCAGACAAAGGTGACATAGGGGAGGGAGGGAGGGAGAGAGGGAGGGAGGAATGCCCCCTAGGACGGGGAGGTGTAGGGGCAGTGCTCTAGGTGGGGATCTGTGAAATGCTGAGGTTCGGTTCCAGTGATTTCAGAAGGAAGAGCGTTGGTCCAGTGTGGGGCGCAGTAGGAGAACGCACATTGTGCCAAGGCAGTGCAACATCTAGGTTCACTGAAGATTTGACTGATGGAGCTTCTGGTCTGTCTAGTACTTGTATGATGGGTTAGCAGACTCTGAACCCCTGTTGGCAGTAGATTTATTGAGACTTTTTTGGCAAGGAGGCAGGCTTGGTATTTAATTCTTCCCTTCAGTTGGAGCTATGCTGCCTGGGCATAGAGATCACAGGTGTGCATGAGTCTTGCAGCACCTGTGAGGCGGCAGCAGGCTTTATTTAATGCTAGAGAGATGAGGTGGAAGCAGTGTCCGTTGCCGACCCATATACGACCAGGCAATAATCAATGAGGGACACAACTGAGCTACTGATGACCAGGTTTAGGGCTTCGTTTGTTAGGCTGTGCCTGTGGCAACAGAGTATCCCGATTCTGGTATTGATCGCCCTTGCTGTATTGTCTATATGTTGGGCATAGGACAGGGTGAAGTCAATTGTGACGCCCAGGTGCTTAAAGTGCTGTACGAGATCCAGTGTGTCACCACTATCATTCATGATAGACAGGGGGAAGGCCTTATGCTTGCTTAAGGAGCTAGAGTAGATCATGGTCTTTGTTTTTTTTTTTTTTTTTATAGTTGAGCACTAGTCTGTGCTCCTTAAACCATGTTTCAGCGGATAAGAATCCTCTTTAGAGGTCCGCTGGTAGGTGCTCAGGGTGAGAATTGCTGGTGAATATGACCACGTCATTGGTGTACAGGAGCATACGACTTGGGCAGGAGACTGAGAGTTTGTTTAGGAATAGACTGAATAGTAGAGGTCCCAGGATTGACCCCTTGTGGGACCCCTGAATGGGCTGGTCTGCTTTCGGAGATGACATCCCCAATTCTGACCTGCTGGGAGTGGTTGCATAGATAGCTGCTGAACTACTGCACAGTATCTGGAGAGAGCCCGGTATTGGTTAGCTTCTCAAGGAGGAGCATATGATGCACCATATCAAATGCTTTTGATAGGTCGATAAATGCTGCCCAACCAGCTGGCCTTGGTCTAATACATGGTGGATGAAGCCTGTGAATTGCAGCAGTGCCATGATGGCGCTATGCCCAGACCGGAACCCGTGTTGTTCCAGGCATAGGAGTTGGTGCAGGTTCAGGTAATCAACAAGCTGATCTGCCACAATCCGCTCAAGTGCTTTGGAGAGTGGTGGGAGTATGGAGATCGGTCTGTAGTTATTGTGCAAAGCCCCGGGCTCCACTTTTGTGCACTGGGGTTACTGTCGCAAATTTCCATCATTGGGGGAACTGTGAGTGGCAGAGGGACAGGTTAATTATTTTAGTCAATGGGCTTAGGACTTCATCCAGGGCCAGGGCAACAGATTTAAGGTCCAGGGTGCCCCCACTGTGTCTTGATTTCCCCAGTACCTTTTCCAGATATTTTGTGGCTTCAGTTTTAGAAACTTCTTTGAAGTAGAACAACATGTGGTTGTTGGATAGAGCTTGTTTCCCTTTTGATATCTTTTGGGGTGGGAGGATTGAAATAGCTAGCCGTAAGCACACTGCTTGGATCTGTGAATGCACTGTTCAGTGAGTTTGCTATGTGGAGAGGGTCCAAGGATGGTACGTCATCAACCATGAGTATTGCTGGGGCAGTTTTGAGGTCCTTACCCATTATGTTGTTGAGGCTGGCCCAGAATGACTTGCTGCTATTCCAGGAGCTGGAAAGGGCTTCTTTATAGTACAAGCTTTTTACGAGCCAAATAGCTTTCGTGCATTCATTTCTGTTTTTTTTTATACTGTTGGATGTTGGCGGGTGTACCATGTGCTCGCACCTTTTGCCACAGGTGGTCTCTTGCACTTAGTTGTTGTAGAAGGTCCGGAGTAATCCAGGGGTTGCAGGGTCCACTTATTTTTTTTTTATTTCATGGGGGCGTGTTAACACAGACAGCACTGAATTTTATCACGAAGAGGTCAAGGGCTACATCCACGTCCACGGCTCCATAGAGGTCAGACCAATCTAGGCAGTGCTGGTCCAATTTTAGTTGTGTCAGGTGCCCTTTTAGAAGCATTAGGTTGGCTATATTTCTGGATGGGGGTTTGCAGAAATTGTTGCTCCAGGTGCAGATAACAGGAGAGTGATCACCCAAGGAATCAGGGAGGACAGTGGTGTTGGTGAGATGTGCAGGTCATTTGGAGAGTACCCAGTTGAGTGCTGGTACCTGTTTTATAAGTGACTCTTGTTGGTGTCTCGACCATTTGGGAGAAGTGGATGGATGACAGAGCATCCTTGACAGTGGCAGCACGGGGAGAGCCAGCTGATGCCGAAATCTCCTAGCAGCACAATTTCTGTATTTAGACTCAGGCACGGGGTCATTATGTCGCAAGACACTATGCCACAGCAATATACCGCGCTGCCAATACAGCGCAATATATTGCAACCGGCATATGTCTTTCTTTTGCAGGGGGCTGTGCCCCCCCACACACACACCCGTTACAGGGGGCTGTACCACCGAACCCTCCAACTAAAATAACTAACTCCGGGGGGGGGGGGTTACACTTAACATCGCACAAAGTGCGAACAATAAAAAAAATTTCTTGCATCTGGGACCAGGAATCGAAATCCGGCCCCAAACGCACCTTCTCTCTCCCTCCCTCCCTTGCTGCCTGCGGCTCATCCTGTTGAGCCACAGCAGCTGCTCGCCGGCCCCATCTCCCAGCACTGACATCATCCCCTAACTGGGAAGAGTGAGAGGGTGCACTACCGCGTATACATTCTTTTGCAGTTTTGCACCCTCTCGCTCTACCCTACCGTGCTGTTCTTGTTGCGCAGTTTTAACATGTGGGAAAGAGAGTATGACAAAGGGACTCAGTAGGTTAGGCTCAGGGTACTGGTATAGTCAATAAAGTCACCGGTGCCCGCTGATGTTGACTTGGGCGGGATGTAGACTAAGAGTAGCGCAAGTGCCCTGTTGTGTGTTCCCAGCAGTAGTCTGATGGGCAGAATTTGCAGGTTGTTGCTGCGACCGGGGAGGGGTAGGACATGCCCCTGAAGAGAATCCTTAATATAAACGACACAACCACCACCTCTTTTCAAGAGGTGGTCCTGCCTGAATAAAGTGTACCCAGGTAGTGTGATGGCAGCATCCGGTATCTTGGGTGATAGCCGTGATTCCACTACTGAAAGGACGTCAGGGTTATGATGAGTAACCCACACCTTCAGGCTGTCCATCTTGGGAAGTGAGCTGCAGCTGTTTATTGAGGCCAGTGTGAGCCCTGCTGGCTTATGTGGGAGCGTGTTCTGATTACGTGGTGGGCCAGGGTTTATGTGTACATTGCCTGAGAGTAGGAGGAGTAGTAGTAGCAAAAGATGAGTAAGGTGGTCCAATAAAAGTTTATTATTTCACAACCGTTTCCTTTTGCTGGGTGCACGTTCTTTCGTGGTACTAAAGTGGGCAATGAATTCAGAAATGAGTGGTACCATGGAGGGATCATTTGATTGATAACACTGGGACCAGGTCTTGTCATGCCCATGCTTGGTGTAACTTTTGGTCCCCTGGTAAGGGAGGTGATTGCAACATACACATTTAAGACTGACACATGGTGGATTAGTGACTTCAGTGTCAGTAGCTCAGCAGGTAGTGCACTCACCTCTGAGGCCAGGAGATCAGAAGGCTGTGAGTTCTATCCCCACACCAGGCACTTGGGTTAATATCCCAATACTGACACTGTAGTGCAGCATGAGGGGGATGCTGCACTCCTCAGGTGCCGTCTCTCAGATGAGATGTTAAACCGAGGTCCCATCTGCCTGTTCTGGTGGTAGTTCAGGTGGATGTTAAAGATCCCATGGCACTTCTTGAAAAGAGTAGGGGAATTTTTATTAAAATTTGAAAGCAAAACATATACACAATAGTGTTACTGCACACAAAAGCATAATGCAAAAACAACAATAAACATAAATAAGTATTTCGTCATACATGCAACACAAAATTTCTTTCTTTAGAGTCCCAAAACTGAATAATAAATGCTGACCCCTTCCCCCATTAAAAGAGCAGGGGAATTTTTATAAACACTAAAAGACTAAACATATATACAATAGTGTTATTGCACACAGAATAATGCACATAATAATGTACAGCAATAAACAATGCATCAGTCCTACAATACCAGTTAACAGTCTTCAGAGTCGAAAAATATAACAATAGATTCTAAACCTCTGCTCTCCCTCCACAGAAGGAGCAGGGGGAACTGAAAAGCAAAATATATATACACAAAATCAAAATGGAAAATGACGATGAACCGGAAAATGTATGTCTTCACATTTCCAACACAAAAGGGTCTGTCTATTGAGCCCCAAAATTATAATAATAATCGGTAACCCACCCCCTACTAAAAGAGTATTTTTTTTTTTTTTTTTTAAGTCAAATGAAACAGCAGAATGTGTTAACTCCACACAGAGAAATCTAGAAATATCAAGCTAAAAAATAGACAGGTATGTCAATCCTACTGTGTCTAGGCTATGCTATTAACTATAACTAAACTAACAAACCAAAAATCTTATACTGAAATATACACCTCTCCATCCCGTATAAAAGGAGTAGGGGAATCTTCTTTCATAATGGAAAAGGAAAAAAGAAAAAAAAACAAAAAAAAAAAGAAAAACAAAGCAAAAGGATGTCATATAGAGTCCTAAAAATAAAACACACCATCATAAAGCATTTCTTCCTACAATAAAACCAAAAACTGAAGGAAGAAAACTATACCGGAAAATCTATAAAACAAGGGATGAATTAATCACATAGAATCTGAAACCAAATATAGAACTAACAGTATACCTCTTCCCCTTCCTAGTAAAGGAATAGGGACATTTCCATGCATGACTACCATAAAACTTACAGAACTTATACTCTGTCATACGGAGGCATGAATGGAGTCAGAGAACTAAACACGAAGGAACAGTGCGTCATATGACCGTAGACAGATATCTATCCTTCATCATATCCAATCCACTGAGCCCCATCTAGATTGATAAACGGAGGATGAAACCTTATCATAATCTTGTAGCCGTAATCTGATTATTGAATTTTCAATCATATAGAACAGTTCCTCTGTCGTAAAATAGCATTGTTGAATTGTAAGCCAACAACACGCATACCAAATATAAAATTTAAAACATACCAAAACAGCCACATTGTCACCCTATCGTGTTTGGTCCATAAGTGTGGCAAAATAGCTACACATAATATTTCCAAAGACAAATGAAAAATTGGGGACGTAGGCCACTTGTGTGTTACAGTTTGCCAAAAGTCCAATATAAAGGGACATTCCTAAAACAAATGTGCCATCGTTTCAACAGTAGTATGACATGTGTCCCTTGGACAATAACGGTCAGTGATCTGTTTATGTTTCAAGTTTCCTCGCACATTCAATTTTCTGTATAGAGATAACCATAAGACATCCCACATATAAAGCAGAATACGTGGGGAAGTCAGCATGTTACCAATTAGTCATTTTTGTTGGGGAGGATACGAGTCAAAAGGGGCTGCATCTTGGAAATATTTTTGAATTATAAAATCATATAATTCCTTTCTACAAAAATCTACAATAGATTCCTTTGTGATACCACACAGATTTTTCCAAAGCATACTTTTATAGATTGTGGAAGGTGAGCTATATATTTTTGTCTAGATATTTGGGTATGGTCCGGCCATATAGAAATTATATTTCCTATAGAATCTAGAAGCCACAGTGTCCATCGCTTAACCCCATGTGTAAATAACGGCCTTAAATTCGTATAAACGAACATGGTGAAAAAGAAAACTATGGGTTGTATAGTTTTTAAACCCCCATATTTCCGTTCACGGAACAAGAGACTACGTTTTATTGAGTTCAACCTACTACCCCAAATACATGAAAAGAAACAACTATACATCTGCATCTCCAGGGCCAAAGGAAGACTAAAAACTGAACTCAAATACAAAAAAATAGGCAATAGGTAGGTTTTAATCATCTGAACCCGCTTCAGCTTGGATAACCTCCATGTATTCCAGATATTCACTTTAGTTTGAGCTTCTTGAAGCTTGAGCTTCCAATTTTGATAAGCTAAATCTCCCGTCCCAAATAGAAGGCCTAAAATTGTGCATGTACCTCTGATTATTGATATTCCTATTACATGAGTAACCTGGACATCCTCAACCCTAAGTGGTATGCAATTACATTTCTCATAATTTATGCTGGCTCCTGTGTGTGACATAAAGTCCTGTAGGACTTGCTCTAGGCATTGTGCAGAAGGCAAATCTCCTACTATAAAACGAATATCATCTGCATACGCTATGCATTTAATCTCTGGGTCACTACATGAGAAGGACACCCCCTGTTTTTCTGTGGTATCATGTATGTTCCTTATTAAGGGATCTAATGTAAATAAATACAAAAACGCACTCAATGGGCAACCCTGACGTACCCCCCGTTGTATAGCATACTTCTTTCCTAACCACCCATTACAATATGCTTGTGCTGTTGTCCTAGCATAACAAGTTTGTATCCAAGTGATGAAAGTTTGTGGTATCCCATAATGCTCTAAACAGTCCCATAAATAATCATGGCATACATCATCAAAAGCTTTGGCCTGGTCCAAACTAAAAAGCAGGCCTGTAATTTCCCCTGTAGCCCCTTTCTGCATAATTTCACGAAGCAGTATTAGGCTATCCGTTATTTTCCTATCGGGTATCAAACAAGTTTGTGCAGGATGTAAGAGATAATCCGCATGTAAAAGTAACCGATTAGTCAATATTTTAGTCAATAGTTTAAAATCAGTATTAAGCAATGTTACTGGCCTCCAGTTCACCAGCTCCTGTCTGTTCCCTTTCTTGTACATTAAAATCTCTGAGCCTTCATTCATGCTGTCAGGTAGCACACCAGAAATCAATAATTAATTTAAGAGCTCCATAAACTCCTGTAACAGTATGTTAAAAATTAGTTTAAATAATTCGTAGGGAATCCCATCCGTCCCTGGTCCATCCCTGCCTTAGTTTGAGATAATACAGCAGACACTTCTAAGGGTGTAATATGTGCCTCCAACATAGTTTTATTTTGTAGTGACAACTGAGGTAAATTACATTGAGCTAACCAGGGTTTATGTGCATCGGGAAAGGCATCCAGGGAACCAGATAGCCTCTGTACATGTGAATCAATAGCATGGATAATGTCCTTCGGAGTCGTACACCAGTTTCCTACCTGATCTCCGATACCCGACATGTATTTTTGCTGCCTTTGATGAGCACAAAACTGAAGGGGATTCATAAAGGCTTTATCTCCCTGAATCCCAAAAAGTCGTTCAGTATCTAAGGATTTAAACCAATCATATTGTACCTTATTCATTTGTTCCCTAATTGCATGTAATGCAGGGAGAACCGAAGTATTCCCCTGTGCAAGCCTGAAAGTGTAAATCTAAAAATTGTCCCCTGGAAGCATTATACTGTTCAGTTTTAAATCTGTCATTGATATTTCCTATGCATTTAAAATATTGTTTAATATCATGTTTTGTATCCATCCACCACTCCCGATAAGTATCATAAAGGCAGACTACTGATTTCTCTGTTTCTAATAAGGCCCCGATAAGTATCATAAAGGCAGACTACTGATTTCTCTGCTTCTAATAAGGCTACAAAACCATCTTCTATTGTGGAAAGGAGTAGCAGTTCCAAATTTAGTCTCCAGTACCCCAGGCCACGATGCATACTTTCATGGCTGGCAACCATGACTTCCAGGACAGCATGGTCAGACGGGGCTACTGGTATAGTTTTAGTCTCTATCACCCTCAAAGATCAGACAGGAACCAAAAATCAATTCAGGTGGCTTTAGTACCCTGGAAAAAGGTTTTGTTGGGAATACCATTAAGAGTCATAACATCTATGAGCCCTGTTTGTACCAATAAATCGTTAAGACAGTTTGCATCACAAAACATTTTTTGGGTTCGGAGGCCTCTATCCATTCTATACTTACTACAATTAAAATCTCCTCCTAAAAAGACATGTTTGGACATAAATAAATATGGCTGAATAACTAAAGATCTCAATTCGAGCAGATTTAGTCGGGGGGCATACACATTTAGGAATCAACATTGTAAGCCACTAACAACCATATCTAACATTAATACTCGCCCTGGAAAGATATCCACTAGTTGTAATAATTTAGCTGTAGGATTGTTTACAGCAATACCAATGCCACTACATGTATCTTCTCCCAACGACCAGTGTGTAACCTCCCATCGCCATCCTACAGTTGCCTGTACCATGTCCTCTCTAGTATGCAATCAAGTATCTTGAAAAAATACAACATCCTGTTCTCCCTTCTCAAATAATGAATAAATCAGCATTCTCTTCCTCTCAGACTGGATACTATTGACATTTAAAGAGGCCACATAAATTTTATATATCTCCATCATAAAAATGGATATTAGAAAGCACAAGTTATACTGCATCCTGAATTGTTCATGGTATAATAAATGTGCCCAAAGATGTCTTATTTCTTCTTATATTATTTCCTGATCCCCAACCTATTTTTTTTCTTTTTACTCGTGTCTGAATGTTCTAAAGGTTGTTCTACATCAGACATCCCCTCAGGTTGCGATGAATGTACAGAAGTGGAGTCAAACTCTGTACCTACATCATCTTGCAACACCTGATAGTTATTTTGGAGAACAAGCTTTTCTGTCTCTGGCGCAGCTTTCCCCAAATTCCTAGATCTGAGGCTGCTTCGTCTGTTGGATACCAATATAAAAGCCTCTTCTGGGGGTAAGGGTGGGGGCATTGATGCCACTGATGTACATGGAACAACTGCCGGGACATCAGATTCCAGTGCTTCAGAAACAGGCGCAATCTCTGCAGTACCCAACACAGATATAGTCAGTTCCTGCGCTGGAATATGCTCCTGACCAATGTGGGGAGGCATCTGGTCTCTCCTGGGTTGGGGGAGCCCTCTGTTGTAATGCAGCCTTGACAGCTGTATTAATATAGAAATCTTGAATGCAGAAATCCCCATTCATTTTATTTTGGGCTGCCCAGGGGCAGTCTGCATAGGAATGGTTTTCCTCACAGAGGGAACACTTAACAGGATGGTGGCAGTCAGACAAAACATGCCCCAATTCACCACACTGAACACATTTGATAACCTCACATGTTCTGCTAAGGTGCCTGGGTGATCCGCACTTATAGCAGTGCCATGGTTGTCCTGGGTAGAAAATAAACCCCTTATCACGACCCAAGTGAAAACAACTGGGTAAGTGCTGTAATCCATCATCCGTCTGTATTAAGTTTACTTTATACCTCCAGCCTCTGTTCCAGAAACCCTCTGTGTCCAGGATGGGTTCTGGGTTACACTGAATTGTACATTTTCTCTCTAGCCAATATGTAATGTCTTCAACATTTAACCCTTCATTTCTAAACAATACTGTTATCACCTTAAATGACTGTTTTGTGAGAGAAATAGCCTGAAAGTGAGACCAAGCCGGATTTGTTTTAAGTAAGGCATATTTCATCCAGAAATGGTTGAGCAGATCTGGGGTATGAAAGGTAATGTCATAAGCATTATCCCCAGGTGAATGTATAAGGGCATATACTTCGCTGGGAGAAAAACCCAGCATTTGTTTTATCAGGACGTTGCCTACATAAAACCGATCAGGCATATCATCTGTAGATCCCAGAAACTGCAATCTAACAGTGTTTCTTCATTTTGTCAGAGTTACTGGCTTCTTGAAGAGACTAGCAAATGTGGCTGGAAGCACTGTTAATCCAGGCTGTTCCTGTACAATATCAATATTTGATGCGTCCACTCCCATGTCAGCCCCCAAACCAGGAACAGCTTGCTGTAATGTCACTATCAGTGAATAAGTAATACCTCCATTAGATATTGTAGGGTTCAGAATCATAGGTAGTGCAGGGGAAATTATTTGTTCATGTGAAGCTGTCTGACCTGTAGTAGGAGAAGTCCCAGGGCTGAGAGGAAGTGAATCCTGCCGGATTAAATCATCAGTCTGGTACTGTTGTTGCAAAACAATATATTTCTGTTGTTCTTCTGCCAGTAGTACCTTCCCACCCACCACAGATACCCCAGGAATCGGAATAGCAGGATCAGCTATCCAGTCGCCCGATTCTATTTGTATCCAACCCGCACCTTGGAGTGCCTTCTGTGGGGACCAAGGCTCTTTTTTATCATCCACTGCAAAGTTAGGGGTCTGGGGCAGGGAGTGCATGTCTCCTGGCTCAACTGGGATTGAAAATTGCAAAACCTTATTACTGGTACCTGGTAGGCCCAAGGGAGAGTCAGCCTCAAGCCGTTTCCTCTTCTTGTCCTCTTCGGCCTGCAATTGCACCAGTTGGTATTCTGCCAGTGCTTCTTCCATAAGTCATCATTTTTGTCCCAAATTATATCTGCAGACCCCTGATTCGGGGCTTCTCCAGCGCTCGGTATACCGGCGCTATCAGTCGCAATCATTTCTTCATTTGCAGGCTCTGCCCGATTTACTGGGCCGTCTCTCAATGTAGAGGTTGTGATGACTCCTAAATCATTCAACAAGTTTACCTGCCACGAGGATTTTGGTACATTGTGCTGGCCACCACTCGGGTGCATTCCAGCCGTACCATTCCCCTCGCACGAAGTATACTGGAGCTGGCAAGCAGCCGTCCATCCTCCACTGCTCTCAGCCGCCATCTGAATGCCGACACACTCTAACGGCTCTACAGCACCCCTGCCGAAGAGTTGGGGAATTTCCCCGGTGCCCTTGCAAAATTCCCCCCATTCACTAAAAATACCACCAACAGCTTAATCTGGTTCATGGTCTGTTGACATTCATCTGTATCCCCCTCCCTGGGTCGTGCCTGAAAATAGGCAGAATTTGTCTAGTGCACTTACCCGGTCAACAAAAACAAAAGAAAAATAAATAAAATTAGCTGGGTGGTATGAGGCAATGTGATACAAGAAGGTCCCTCAAGGGATATTACAGTGAGCATGATGACGCTCCATAGGGTCCCAGTGGTTGTAAGGGACATTGTGATACACCAATAAATCCTTGGCTGGAAGTTTGTAGAGGACTAAGGCGGAGAGCAAGATTTATATCTGCCTGTTCACGATTTTGGGTGTCCCTTGGTTGTTTGCAGGACTGTACTTCCACAGGAACTGTACCCGAGTTGCTAAACTCCCTCTAGTGGCAGAGGTGTATAAGGTGCAGATGGGGAAGCAAGCACTTCGTAAAGTTCAAGAGTGGTTATGTGACCATGGGACAGTATATAAAAAAGTGTTCAGATTAAAGCTTTAAGTTTAAACCTTATAACTTAAAACAGTTCTAACAGGGCTGTAACCACTAAAGTAACATAGCAGGAGTACACAAAGAATAGTGACTGAAAACCAGCAAATCAGCAGTTGTCCTAGGTTTGAGGTGACCAATCAGTGGTTTTCAGCCACTGGCGTCAAAATTTCGAAAAAGGTAGGTAGCGCAATAGTTCAAGCTACCATACCTGGGATTCTAGTCATCAAATATAGAGCAGCCTGAAGTATCTAAAAGGGTTGGCTAGAGAGTGAGTGAGGAGGTGCCTATAGTTGACAGTGAAAGATCCTCCTACTTCAGTCACGCTGCAAAAAAGAACTAAGATCCCTGTAGTGGCAGATCTTTATAATCTGCTAATGGGAAACGACAAAAAAAAAAAAAGAAATTGACAAACAGCTATCACATGACTGACCGCAAAAAATTAGCAACAGATAAGTGTAACCCCTTGGTGGCACTATCCCAAGGGCTACTACCCCTGTCTGCGCGGCTAGTAGCAGGTTAAGGGGCCTGAGTTCTGAAATGGGTGCCTCCACCCGGAGGTCAGAGTTGGTAGTGGTCAAACTAACCTGGGCACAGCCCTCCGGGACACTGTAACCCCCCTCTTTCCCTTCTAGTGGCCTGAGCAAAATACAATAATCACTTTTACAGTACCCCTTGTACACCATACCAGTACCCACACTGTTTGCACTTACCACCAGGGCTGGTTCCTCTGGCTCGACCCTGGGGACCCCCTGTAAAACAAGGTTATGCACAGTAAATGGCAACAGTACAGTACTCTTGGCACAAACTGGAACCACAGTCAGGTTAAATGCAGCAAAAAAGTCAGATCTGATTTATTCAGGGGACTTGAACAAGGAAGGGGCGTACTCAGGTTGATTGGCTTAAAGGCTATATTAATCAAACAGTTATGCATGCGCTTTAAGTCCCCACACAGTCACACCTCTGGGTACCCAGGTAGGGAGACGATGGGCTAGCCAGGAACGTTGCAGCTGGTTGGGACCCTGTGATGGAAGAAAGCAACATGCACAACACACGCTATTTGTAATCCGGAGTCAGAGGGCACAGTTCGTGAAAGAAAAAGCAACCAGACAACAACACTTTAGATTTAGCTGTTGTTGCAGGGAGCTACCCTGAAGTTTACTCACGATACCCAATACTGGACACAGGAAGGACAAAATCAAGACTGCAGGTTGTTGAGCTGGAGTGCCTGGAGAAGGGGGGCCCACACGAATCACCGATTGCGTCATTCCTGTTCAAGTGATGAGCAGGGGGCGGACTCCCAGGCAGGTCTCCCATCGATGGCTTTCTCTGTGCAGTGGGTAGTCGGGCTGTGCCAGTGTGGCAAGGCCCAGGCCCAATGGAGATGATTTTGGATTCAGTCCGTGGGGCTGGATGCAGCTTCCAGCAAGCAGAATACAGTTCAAACCACAGTGGGGAACCAAATCGCGACCCACTAGCAGCACACAGCACATTTACACGTAAGGACATTCTAATGCAGCTTCCAACAAGCAGAACACAATTCAAACCACAGTGGGGAACCAAATCACAACCCACTATAAGCAAACAACACATTCACATGTAAGGAAATTCCTCTGTACCAGGCAAAAGGCTCTCTGGTCACAATTACAGAGTCTCTGCACAATCTGGGAGTTCAGAGGTGGCTGGAAGTCCAGACAGGCCGATCGCATTCAGCAAATCTTCGGTCATCTTCAGGTAGGAGCCTAGTCACAATTCAGTGGCTTACTTCGCTCTCCAAGTTTGGATTCAGTCCGAAAAAGGCACAAGTTCCCTCTCAGGGACAGCAGGCAGGCATGCAGACCAAAACTCAGGCCTTTCCACAGTTCTCCCATGCGAATCTACGCCGGGGCTGCTGCTTGAATCATTCAAGCTGTTATCTCTTCGCTTCCCAACTCAGAACTGAAACTAGCTGCAACAGCTTGGGAATTTCCCACTAGATCCAAAAGGTTCGGTTGGCTGATCTATCTGTCAGTCACAACAAGGGCTCCCCCTCCAGATTATTTTAGGAGCCGAAATGCAAAAACTACAATTCCTACAAGTTTTGACCCCACCAAGCCCCTGTAGGCAGGCTCCATTTTAGAGTCCAAACAGTACTGATTGATAGGCCCATTTTCACAGTCCCGGGCCAAGTTGGTGGAGATAAACAGAACAGTCCTTGCTGCAAAGAAGGCAGGTTAGAACAAACTGCAATATTATTACTACTCTAACAAATGATCAGCAAACAAGCACATCTTCTAACAGAGCTCCCTTTTAGAGTAATTATGACTGCAATCCAGGCAGCTCTTAAAGAGATAGTACACAGAGGCAAAATGGGCACTCTCTGGCAATCACATTTAAACTGCAAAAACGCAGTACACCAGTCTGGCAGTGAGTATTTAGAGAAGGTCAAGGAGGACTTTCCAGGAACCTCCATTTGTAGGGGGGTTACATAAGGAAAAGTGCAGACACAGTGTCTAGCTAGGCAGGGCTTTTCACACTACACAGTTAGGGAGTATTAGCAATGTAAAATAACTCTGAACAGTAACTAACAACAATCGCAATACTTGCTAAAATAGCTCTACACAGTAACTACCACTTAGCCAGGAAGTAAAATAATACACTATTTACTTTTATTTTGTTAATCTAGAGAAAAGGAAAAACAAAATGTGGTATAGAACCGCCAGTAGCTGCAGTTTCTAGTGAGACAAACGGGACAGAGGTAGCTGGGAGAAGCAGCCAATCAGGAGCAGGCATTCAATCGTCCGCTCAGTAGGGTCGTACTTTGCCTGGGTCCGAGGGAATCTTTGTTGGCTGTAGAGTACAAGCAGCAGCTTTAGCAGAGCCAGCCACACCGCGGAGGGTCAGGCTGTGGAGTGTGTGCCCGATCAGGGGCCTCCACTGGAGAAGAAGAAGGAAGGCACAAGCTAATATAGGCTGAAGTCAGTGGGTGGGGGGAGAGACAAGTTGGGGAGACACAAGAGCAGTGGGGAGTGTAGGTAGGACAGAGAGAGAGTTATGAGAAATTAGCAACAGAAAGGAAAAGCACAGACACAGTGTCTGGCAAGGCAGGTCTTTTCACACTACACTGGCAGTATTAGCAATGTAAAATAAGTCTAAACAGTAACTAACAACAGTGGCAATACTTGCTAAAATAGCTCTACACAGTAACTACCACTTAGCCAGGAAGTAAAAGAATACAATATTTCTTTTTTTTTTGTTGACCTAGAGAAAAAGAAAAGCAAAATGTGGCATAGAATTGCCAGTAGCTGCAGTTTCTAGTTAGGCCAAAAGAACAGAGGTAGCAGGGAGAAGCGGCCAGTAAGGCACATAAATTCAATCGTCTGCTCAGTATGGTCATACCTTGCCTGGGTCCGAGGGAGTCTTTGTTGGCTGGAGAGTATGGGCAATGGCTTTAGCAGAGCCAGCCACACCACAGAGGAGGAGAGAGCGAGGTGGCTCAGGCTGTGGAGTTTACGCCCGGTCAGGGGCCTCCACTTGCCTGGGTCCAAGGGAGTCTTTGCTGGCTGGAAAGCACAGGCAGCAGCTTTAACAGAGCCAGCCACACCGTAGAGGGAAGGTAGCGAGATGGGTTAGGCTGTGGAGTGTGCACCCAGTTGGGGATCTCTGCTTGCCTAGGCCCGATGGAGTCTTTGCTGGCTGGAGAGTATGGGCAGTGGCTTTAGCACAGCCAGGCACACCATGGAGGAGAAGAGAGCGAGGTGGGTCAGGCTGTGGAGTGTGCACCCAGTCAGGGGCCTCTGCTCTTGGACCAAATCTGAACTTCCAGCAATCAAAATCACTTCTACAGTAGTTTGTAGAGAATACGCGTGGAAGTGCACATATAGATACTTTAGATCCCCAACGATATTTGTAAAATATTTACCACCAAATTATGGAGTTTGTTGGTGGGGATGTCATTGTCAATTGGCTGACTTGGGCCATGTGTTTTGGTCCTGTTCCTTTCTTACTCCATTTTGGTGTAATTTGCAGGATGAACTATGGGATTGTTTAGGGGAAGTGGTAGAATTAACAGATGAAATGGTCCTGTTAACGATCATGCCTCAACATCATCCCTCCTGGCACAAAACTTTATAACCAATATTTCTTTTGGCAGCTAAAAAAGCCATTACCAGGAGGTGGATGAAGCCGGTTATCCCAACAGTGACAGGAGAAAAATTGTAATGGACATATACCAGCTAGAAAGATTGATGGCCAGTCTTAATGATAAACTTAACATATTTAATTTGAAATGGCAAAAGTGGATATGGTACATGGCCCAAACTGATGTGGGCCACTACCACCAAGGAGGGGTGGGAAGGGATATGGTCTTTGATTTATGGATGGATAAACTGAGTAAGATAAAGTTAGATTCCGTGGAGATGTCTGAGGAATGTAAGAAGAATGTTAACAGAAGACAGGCATTCTTGAACATGTATAAATCGAGCCTGTGATCTAAATGCTAATTTGTAACTGTTCTGCAACATATCTTCAAATTTCCTGATGTAAAAAGCTGTGTGTACATCTCTTAATAAAAGTTATATTTAAAAACAGTAGTAATGCCTGTTTCCCATAGCATCTCATATACTCCTGTGAAATAAATCTGATTAACTGACTTTATAAACTTAGTAGTTACTGTCCACCCATCTTAGTATATAAGAGGACAGTTCAGACAGCGGTCTTTCCTTTTAATTTTACCAACTTTTTGAAATGCAATCTGTTAGCCTACTTAAGTTCTGACCGCAGTCTGACCTTTACGAGTTTATTCATGAGCTCTTTCCAGGACAGATAAAATAAGTGTATATTAACTGTGTTTTTTCTGATACCCTCAGGCCTAAGTTAATGGTTTCTGGTTATATTAGTTTTGTATATTGTTCTGAATGTACTGGCATGTGATGCTTCTCTGTAATGGAACTTGTTTGTGTAGTACTGATGTACATGATTTCTAGTTTTCTTCAATAAATTTGAATATTAAAAAAGAAGTAATGGGTAGCATTATCCAGGGGAGTAGGGGCTAGGCTGCATGGCTCCCTAGCTTCCTCCACAGTGGAGCTACAAGTAGGACATGAGGAGCAGGCTACCCCCTACACCCCATGAAGTCAAAGTGAGTGCTGTTATGCTGCCCATGTCAAAGTCAGAGATGGGGGCTCAAACTGGAAAAATAAAGGGCAAATAAATCAAGAGCAAATAATGAAAAATAATTAAAAAAAAAGAGACAGCACTGCCACATTTATTAATATAAGCTGCTTTCTAAATTGCTGACCTCAATGAAAATACAGGGCACAAACAGCACCTGGGAACCACCTGGGAACTGAAGAGGGAGGTCTGTTCAGGAAAGTGGTTCGATTTATCTTCTGTTTTAACTGTATAATTTGAATAGTTTGTACTTTCAATTAGTGCTGTGAGTTACAACTGTTTAAAATAGCACTTTGAGTTACAGCTGTTACTTGGGCTGTGATAGTGTAACTATTGGGGCTTGTGTGCTGGTTGTGGGAACAGTTATTTGGCAGTGATATTTAGAGTGAAATTTAAAGCTGTGCTGGTTGCCTGGTATCATAGAGCCCTCCCTCCTACCCACCGTGTGTTAGAGGCTTTCCTTAAATACTGAAAAGCCATTGGGGTTTGGGCTTGAAGGGCTGTGTGTTCCCTTTGTGACAAACTTGAAGCAGCAGGAACTGGTAGACTGTGACATCATATGGTACTTGATGTCTGCACACACGCTGTTAGCTGGTCTGGACACACACTGGACTGAATGTGTCTGAGAGTTGGGACCGCTATTGGTGGGGTTGTAATTGGGTTCGTAAACAACTGAAGTCAGTATAGAGACACTGTATTTCACTGTCCTGTATAGGTAGTGTGAACTATGGGTAGGATTTTAGGGTGCAATGGTTGTGGGGCAGCAGTGTGAATGAACATACTGTGGAGGCTGGGAGGTTGCCCAATATGCCACAGGCTAAGGAGGCTCAAGGAAGAGGTTCAGTGGCTTGGCAGGGAGCTGGGGGAGGTTGATGGGCGAGGGAAGGGTTGCACTGGTAGAAGAGCTGACATCTGAGAGTATCAGGGAGCACCACAAGGAAGGAACAGTGGGTCAAAGGAGGGGTCGGGGGAGGGGCAAACTAGACAGGAAGCCAGCTGAGGAAGAGTGGATGCTTGCAGGGCCTAGCAAAAGAGGTGCAGCAGTAGGCAGGACGGAGGAGAAAGCACATTGTAAGGCAAAGAGGGTAGTGAACATGTTTGCTGTACTGCGTGGCAGGGGGAAGATGATACTAGGAGAGGTGAGGAGGGAGAGGGAGGTTGGCAGTCAAACAGGAGAAGGGAGAGGGGTCTCAGCTGAGAGGGGCAGGGGGAAGACACTGGGGCAAATGGTAAAAGCACCATCTTGAGTGGCCCCGGGAATGAGAACCTGGGTGGGTTGGTGGCATAGGGCACAAGAAAAGACGAGGGGTGTGTATTGGTGTTAGGGGACTCCATACTCAAGGGGATCAGATGGGGCAGCAAGGGGGAGAGGCACAGTCGAATATGGGTGGAGTCCATACCGGGATTAAAGGCAGACAAGGCAGGACAGGTAATCCTAAAGTGCGCAAGGAGGGGTAGGAGGAAACTGCACATTGTGGTACATGTGGGAACAAATGACCCAGCAGGAGAAACGGTAGAGGTAACAAGGGAGAGGTTTGAGAAAGTGGGAAGGTTGTGCGAGAAGGCTGGGGAGTCTGTGGCCTTCTCAGAGGTGCTCCCAGTACCCTGCGCAAGCACGGTGACAAAGGAGAGGATTAGGGAGTTGAACACATGGTTGGTTGAATGGTGTCACACTAAGGGATATGGGGTTGTGGGCAGCTGGGGCAGTACCTGGGATAATAACAATCTGTTTGCTAGGGATAGGCTGCACCTGAGTGAGGAGGGGAAGGAGGTATTAAAGCAAAGACTGGTGAGGTATATTGCGACAAAGGTGGATTTAAACTAGATGGGGGTGGCAAGTGAACAGCAGGTAGGCAGGGATCTGATAGAGTGGAGTTCACAGCCTACTCCCCGGGCTAGCAGGTAAGGACTAGGAGCGGCTGAAAAGGGAGGGAGTAGAAGGGAGGAGATGGACAATGATGAATGGAAGGGGGCAGGGTGGAGGGTGGTCTCACTGAATGTAAGAAGCTTAGGCAACAAATCAGCTGAGCTACAGGCACTCTTGGCAGTGTGGAGGGTGGATATTGCAGCTGTCAAGGAAATGTGGGCAACTGAGCACCGGGACTGGGATCTGGCAATCCCAGGGTACAAATTACGCCGGAAGGACTGTAAGTGGGGGGGGGGCAGTCTTTGTGACAGACGGGATCAAATGCACAAGGGACGAGGGGGAAGAAAGGAGAATTGAGGCAATCTGGCTGCAGCTCCTAGACTCAAGGGGTAGGAAACGGAGGATTGGGGGTGGTATACAGGACACCGTCCCAGTCTGAGAAGCCTGACAGGGAATTAGCAGGGCAAATCAGAAAGGTATGTGGAAAAGGGAAGGTGGTCATCGTGGGGGATTTCAACCTGCCGGAGGTTGACTGGAGCATTCCGGTCACCTCCAGTGCTTGGGATGGAATTGCTCCTGGATGCGATCCAGGAGGGTCTCCTGACACTTTAGATCTGGTATTGTCGAATGGAGAGGCAGTAAGGGAAATAAAGGTGGAGGACCCACTAGCCAACAGCGATCACCAAATGGTGTGGTTTAATATCACCATGTACGGGGAGCCAGAGTAGTAAACTTCAGGGGGGCAGACTTTGGAAGGATGCGGGAAGCACTGAAAGGGAAACTGAAGGGCATAAGGCAGAAGATGGACATGGAGCAGAAATGGAATATTATTACACGTGGGATAACAGAGGCAACGGAAGCCTGCACCAAGACACAGAGTAAGAGGAGCAGAGCAAGGAACCCATGCTGGTTGAACAGCGACGTTGTGGAGGTGGTGAGGGCAAAACAAGAGGCACACCAGAGGTATAGGAGAACGGGAAAGGAAGGGGACAGGGAGGAGTATGCAAGATGGTCCAGGGAGGTGACCAGAAAAGTGATAGCAGCCAAGGTTCAGAGGCAGCTGAGATTAGTGCAGGGAATTAATGGGGGAGACTTTTCAGATACCAGGAGAAAAGGAAGTGCAACGACAATACTGAGGATAAAAAGGGTGGGAGTAGACGGAAAGGGGAGGAACAGGCAGAAGCACTGAATGAATACTTTTGCTCAGTGTTCATGGAAGAAAAGGAGTATCACTACCACCATGGGCTGGGAGGGTGGGATGGGGGGAAAGGAGGTGACAGATGGAAGAACTGAGGAAGGTCGAGTCCTAGAGGGACTGAGGACACTGAGGGTAGACAAGGCACTTAGGCCGGATGGTATCCACCCCAGGGTGCTGAGAGAGATGGCAGAGGTGTTGGCGGAGCCACTGTCAGATCTGTACAGCACCTCACTGGAGTCAGGATGTGTGCCACTAGACTGGAGGATGGCACATGTAGTGCCATTACACAAGAGCGGACCAAGGGATGAACAGGTTAATTATTGCCCAGTAAGTCTCACCTCCATAGTGTGCAAACTCATGGAAATGATACTAAAGGAAAGACTGATGTCACACCTGGAGGACAGCGGCCTCCAGGATGTGAGGCAGTATGGGTTCGTTTTGGGGAAGTCTTGTCAAACCAGCCTGATACAATATTATGACTGGGTGACAGGTGAGCTGGATAAGGGTCATACGGTGGATGTTCTTTACTTGGACTTCAGCAAGGCCTTCGATTCAGTGCCTCATGGGTGACTTGGGGGGAAGCTAACTGGTGTAGAGGTAGGGGCAAAAATGACGAACTGGATTACGAGCTGGCTGAGTGGAAGACTACAACGGGTGGTAGTGGGAGGAGAGCTCTCAACTCCAATGCTGGTGATGAGCGGGGTACCACAGGGCTCTGTGGTAGGACCGGTATTATTTGGGCTCTTCATATCATACATTAGGCACAGGGTGGTGAGCAAGGTAAGTCTGTTCACAGATGACACCAAAATGGGAGCAGTGGTGGATGGAGAGGAGGGATGGAAGCAGCTGCAGGGGGACCTAAGCAAGCTAGAGGAGTGGTCAGAGAGGTGGCAGCTGTGGTTCAATGCAAAGGTTATGCACTTTGGGGCAAACAACCCAAGAAGAGAATACTGGCTGGGAGGGGTTAAGCTGGGGATCATTGAGGAGGAGAAGGACCTAGGGATAATGGTAATGGGACCATGAATAACACTGCCCAGTGCAGGAGAGCGGCTGCAAAAGCAAACAAAATGCTGGGGTGTATAGCGAGGGGCTTTTCGTCCAGGCAAAAAGAGGTGATCTTGCCCTTCTACAGGTCGCTAGTAAGGCCACACTTGGAGTATTGTGTGCAATTTTGGAGGCCATATCTGAAGCGTGATATCAGGTTACTGGAGAGGGTGCAGAGGATGGCAACGAAGATGATATGGGGAATGGAGGGGAAAGACTATGAGAGCAGGCTGGGAGACCTGAATATGTACACCCTGGAGGACAGAGGGGATGGGGACATGACAGAGACATTCAAGTATCTGAGGGGAATCAATAAGGATGGGGCAGATGGGGTCTTTAAGCTAAGGAGTGGGAGGGACACCAAGGGGCACATCCTAAGAATAGAGGGGGGAAGATTTAGGAGGGAAATAAGGAGACACTATTTCATGGAGAGGGTGGTAGCAAAAATGAAACGCACTACCAGAATGGGTGGTATCATGTAAATTTGTGAACATCTTTAAAAGGTTATGGGACAGGAAACAGGGGAGGGTGAGGGTGGGGGAAGTGGGGGGGGGCGTCACTGGGATAACAAAGGGAAGGGGGTGGGGCAGCTGCAAACTAGGGGTGCTAGCTGCACACTCAAGCAGACTTAGATAGACTGGATGGTCTGTTTCTGCTGGCAAATTTGTATGTTCGTACAATCTAATACCATGCTTTAAGGAGCTGTCTGGTGGATGATAAACCCCTTGTTCTATCCTGTGATGCCCATGAGTTAAACATATGTAATATATAGGTAGTCATTTTTACCAGTAGACAAAGAATGACTCTCGAACTTCAGAGTACCACTGATTTGGTTATTTGTCAGAATACTATTGATCTGACATACAATCAAATATTACGAAAAAGAATATAACTCAGTCAAGCATAAGCAGTTTCATGCTGTGACCACTGACCCCCACACCAAAGACATTTCAGGAGTGGCAACAAAAGGATGCAGTGGGGACTTCTACTTCTGGAAGATCAGTTGCTGTGGTAATACAGCGACACCCTCATGTATTACAAAAAAGTATCAAAATGATTGACAATCATTAACAAAGTTGCAATTCCATCTCAGGATTCAATGACAACAGAACCTCTGAGTTTTGCACGTCACTTGAAACCCTCAATATAATTAACTACAGCCCTGTTAATGATTCTCTCCCATCCATTACTCTATTTGTTCAATTCAGACTTGTGTTTTATCCTTAGGCCATGTAGATCAACAACAACCCACCAATCCAAGATCCTGCTTGTGGAGAAACTGTGTCCTGCTAGAGAATAAATGAGTTGGGTTTGCATTGGCATTTTGTACTATGAAGTGCCTCGGCTTTGCATCCGTGTTTATTGGCATAGGAAGGGTGTTTATCCCACGGTTTGGAAGAAAACTCCAAACTGTGAGTTATTGCTTTGATCATTCCACAGGTACCACAGTAACCTCTTTGCTTTCCATAATTCACATTCTTTGTGACAATGGATTCCCTTTTTTGTTGAGGGCATACAGTACTTCATTTCATGATAAGCAAATGCAGACGTTAATCATAAAATCAAAACCCTAACAAAACCTAAAGGCATTTCTTGAGTGGTCTGCAGAGGGTGGAGTGTCTTTCTTTGGATGTATACCTTTCAACAGGATGAGGTTTTGCCAAACACATCAAGATTTATTTTACAAGCAATTGCCTCCCACGAACACTCCTTTTTTTCAGGCCTTTCGCTTAGTTAGCTTTGACTTAAAACTGTGCAGCTTAAAGTGCAAGTAGCTATTAAAACAAAAGGCTTGGAACTATTCTATTTACAATAATTATGGTAAACTTTTAACATTTTGCAGTTTCTTTCTACTGTCTCCTGTTCAGTTCAGTTTTATACTAGATAAAAAACATTGAGCAAAGCTCATTTACGATGGTATCCTGTTAAGGCAAAACTTCTTATGGCAAGCGAACATGTTACAGACATATATATTGCTACATACAGTGTATAACTTATAAGACATTGTATGTTTACATAGGCAAAACAACGTTTCAAGTGCAAGGTAAAGCCCCGTGCTGGGTCTGTTGGTCTACAAGATATTTCAGATAATGCAGTACTTCACTGTGTCTTTTAAAAAGACTCTGACAGTCCCCGACTGACCTCACAGTAGTTGTGTTTGTGACATCGCATTTGTTCCTGTAGAAAGCACTATGATGTCATAAATGAGAGCCCTACGGGGTCAACTGGAGACAATAAATCACTATTTATATGGAGTTCCTGGGCAGACTACCAAGATGTGTTAGATAGAAACCCTGAAAAGAAAAGTGAACATTGCAAATAATATAGACTCATATATTATAACGACTGAAATATTATATTTATCTTCCTTCCTTCCTTTTACAAAGATTACATGTCAAAATACATAGTCACAAAAAAAAATCACAAATACAATAAGCAGTTCCAGAGGAAATGCAGATGAGTCAGGCTTCAAACACCTAAGGCTGAAAAATTACATACAGTTTTGAAAAAACTGAAACAGATCATTATAAAAAAAAGTCACAGGTTATGTACAGTGAGAGACTGAACAAAACTGTTTAGCGGTTACAATTGCATTGGACTGCAAAGGCAAACTGCAAAGATCTCTTACACTGATTAAACTGGGGGAGATTCAGCAGTGTGTCTGGCAATTTGTTTAACCAGTTAGTGGCCCTGACAGCAAATGACTTCTTGGCCAGCTGTATGCCAGAAAGGAGACTCAAGGGCATTCCTGGTCATGTTTCTGGTGTTGTACTGGTTGGAGACGGTGCAGAAGAAGTTTGTTTAAAGCAGGGTGTGTTAGGCCTAAGAACACCTCTTTGGCTAGCAAATAGGTCTGCAGCTTTATTCTGATGGGTAAAGGTAGCCAGTTACTGAATGTGTAAAGGGTACAACTATGAGTGTGGTTATCTGCACCAAGTATGAAGCAGCATGCCTTAGCAGAGATCAGCTTCACTCTGTTTAGCACCATGTCACAGGCAGCTGCGAAGACAGGGAGCCCATAATCTATAAGTGACTGAATGGAGCTGGCCACAACAATGCATCTAGCATCCCCAGTGAGATTGTTCCTGTTACAGTACAAAGTACCCAGTCTTCTGTTAACTATGTTCAGAGTAGATGCTCACATGGATACCTGCACTAAACATGAAATTAAAATGCATTTCCTGTGAGCAGAATAAATCACGTGAAGAACAAATACGGGCTACAGTAGAACCACCAAGCTTGCATAGGCTTGATTGGTAGTACTGACATGCATCTTGGTAAAGTGTGGGTTAATACGTATCTAGGAGCCACTTGTGAGATAAGGGTGGTTTTGCATGTGTTCGCTAAAGAACAGAACAGCAAAGTGAAGCGGACTTGATCTGGCCATACTATAATCTGAAGTGGAGCCACCCTTATCCTGCAACAAGTGGATCCCATAGCTAGATTAACACATTATAAATCTGTCAGTACATTGTATTTCCTTCTATTTACCTTAGCTGAGTTCCAGTTGTCATTTCATTGCCGTCTGTTTTTTGTCTAAATCTCGGTCTGTGTTTTAATTACTGCCAAGCTGCACGTGAATGGATTGCCCAACTAATTCACGTAAAGGATGTGCTCGACCAGTCATCACAGCAACAAATAAAGAACAGTTACATACTTCCCATAACAGCAGATCTTTGAGAGAATCTCTTCCCTTTGGCCACACCTTTGGAACAATACCTGTGTTAGCGCTAAGACCACATGGAAATTTTTGCTAACTGGGGGCCGCCCAGATGATGTCACGTGTCAGCGTCTACATAAACGTGAGCGAGCCCATCTCTCCTCAATTCCCTGCTGGAGAATGTGCTTGGAGGACTCTCTTCTTGGGGAACCAGGAAGTTATACCAGTGCCTCTGATGTTAGACAGACGCAGACACTGGAGAGAGCAATCGTGCAAATTCCCAAGGCAGAATAGGATGCCATATTCCCCTACAGCTGATAAAAAAGAGGAGCGAGGGAGGGTGAGTATAGCCTAAGGGAAGAGATTCTCTCGAAGATCTACTGTTACGGTAAGTACGTAACTGTTTTATCTTCTTCGTGAATCTCTTCTCTTAGGCCACACCTTTGGAACGGGTCCCAAGCAATGCCAAAAGCTAACTGTGAGGCTGGGACAGTCTATTCATGACAGAAGGCCCTGTAAGACAAGGCTAAAGCCTGCACATCTACAAGAAACAATGTTCAGATTGTGATGTACAGTGAAGGTGTGGGCAGTGCTCCAGGTGGCTGCAGCACAGATGTCAGCTGCAGAGACATCTCTGAAACAAGCAATGGATATGGCCATGCCCCTTGTGGAATGACCACGGACCACACCAGGAAGTTCCTTATCGTACTTCGTATAACAGAACATAAAACAATGTGCTAGCCACTTGGACAAGCATTGTTTTGAAACAGGGATACCCTCTTTCCCAGGGGTGAATGAAATAAAAAGCTAAGAGGACATTTTGCAGTCCTTGGTGTGTGCCAAATAGTATCTCAAGATTCTGTGTACATCCAAAGTATGGAGCAATGCTTCACCTTGATTGGCATGCTCTGGATAATAAATTAGAAAGTGGATGGTTTGGTTTAACATGAACCCAGTCACCAAGTTTGGCAGGGCTGGCCTAGAAACCTAGGATTAGTATGTAAAGACTTCACGAAAATCAAATAAGGATGCTAACACATTGAAGCCTGTAGCTCTGAAATTCTTCGAGCCGAAGTGATTGCAACTAAAAATAATGCTTTCCATGAAAGGAAGCATAAGCTGCAACTCGTAGCCGGCTCAAAAGGAGCCAACCTAAGTTCCTCAAGCACATAACTGGGGTCTCACAAGGGGACTGGACTGCAAATGAGAGGTTTCATATGCAGAATACCTCTCAAAAATGTACAGGAGAACTCCACTTGGGGTACCGTACGTCCACATATTGGCCATGAAAAACTAATATAGCTGCCAAATGCACCTTCAGTGAGGAACACTACAGACTTCAGTGTCTGACAGTGGTAGCAAGTACTCCAACACTGCACTGACCAGACAGGTAAATGGGTCCATATTCTTGGAAGTGGCCCACAAAGTAAAATGCTTCCACTTCAAGGAGCACATATGCCTTTTGGAAGACTTTCTGGCTGCAGCCAGCACATCAGCAACTTTTGGTGACAACCCAGATTGTGCTATGGGTATGTCTTCAGGAGCCATGCATGCAGGTGCCGGGACTTGAGGTCCAGATGGACCAGAATCCCCTTGTCCTCGGGCAACAGGCCTCTGCACAAGGGCAAGGGCATTGGAGGCTCCGCTGCTAGTTGTTGCAGCAGCGGATATCATATTTGTCAAGGCCACAAAGGCACAATGAGAATGAGGGTTGCACACTCCATCTGCAGTTTCATTAACACTCTCTATATCAGTGGAATGGGAGGGAATGTGTAGAGAGACCACCTTCTTCAAGAGAGGTACAACATGTCTCGCTACAAACCTCCAGGCCCTGGAGCGAGCAAGCAGAAATGTGGCAGTTTTGTATTGTGTGGGGATGCAAAAAGGTCCAGCTCTGGACAGTCCCACTTTGCAAAGGGGCCGTCCACCACTGAGGTCAGCAGTACCCACTCGTGTATCTTAGACTGTGACCTACTTAGCCAATCTACTAAGACATTTTGGACACCTGGGAGATGTACGCTTGATAACTCCAGGCTGTGTTCTAACACCCAGTATCACACTCTCACTGCTTCCCGACACAGGGGATAGGATTGTGTCCCCCTTGTTTGTTAATGTAATGCATAATCCTGATGATGTCCATCTGTACTACCAGATGACTTGGAATCAGATGCTCCTGGAAAGCCTAGAAACTGTATGGAACAGCACTCATCTCCAGGACATTTATGTGCAGTTTGGCTTCTACCTGTGTCCATGACCCTTGGGCCTGATAAGGGCCCAGTTGTGCTCCCTACCCGGATCCTGAGGCACACAAGGTGAGAATCAGAGTAGGAGTTGGGAGTGTGAATGGAACACCTCAAGAGGTTGCTGCGGTCCATCCACCATGTCGGTGTTTTTCATAAATGGGATGGGACAAGCACCTGTTGGTCCATATTGTCCATCAACTGGTCCCACTGCACTCTCAGAGTCCATTGTGATATCCACATATGCAAGAGAGCCACTGGCACTGTCACAATGGCCACTGCCAGGAGTCCAAGCAGGCACAGGAACATCCTGGCTGAGACATACTGACTGCTGTACACCAGCTGCATTTGAGCCAAGAGACCTTCTGCCCTGTGCAGAGGCAGAAACGCTCTGTCCTGTTCTGTTTCCTCAACTACACCTATATACTGCAGCCTCTGGCAAGGGGTCAGCATGTATTTTGGTACATTCACTGTAAAGCCCAGGTCTTTGAACAACTGCCCTATGTGGGACAGGGTGTGTTTGAGATGGCTCCCGGATATTTCTTTCAACAGCCAATTGTCCAGGTAGGGGAAGAGAGACCTTCCCTGCGAAGGGCCACTGCCACCACAGATAAGCATTCGGTGAAGACTCAAGGTGCAGAAGACAAGCCAAAGGGGAATACTCTGAACTGGAAGTGCTCCCCTTCCAGGACAAATCTCAAGTACTTTCTGTGATGCTGTCTGAGTTTGATATGAAGGTATGCACCCTTCATGTCCAGGGAGCAAATCCAGTCCCCTGTTTGTAACAGAGGAATCAGATTCTGCAGGGAGACCATATGAAATTTCTTGTATTCTGTGTAGATGTTTAGGTCTCGCAGGTCTAGCATGGGCCTGAGATATCTGGTCCATCTGAAGATCAGGAAGCACCTGGAGTAAAACACCCTTTGCCTTTCTGGCATAAAGGCACAGGTCCTGTGGGGCACATTTAGTCAGTAAAGCTTGTACCTCTTCTTTCAGTAGAGACAGATATCCCAGAGATAAGTTGAAAGAGACAGAAGATGCTGTGAAGGGGTTTCTAGCAATTCCAATGCATGTCCTTTTGCAATTATCTCTAGGACCTATTCGTCTGTAGTAATCTCCCTCTTCTGTGATAGATAGAGAGAAGTGACCCCCTACCACCACCTCCTGCACCTGAAGTGGTTTGGAGGGAGTCCTGCATGAGACATGTTAATCTGGAAGGCCCGGCGCCACTAGCCCTGGAGGCTTGGAATGGGCTCCTGGGTGAGGGGGAGGTGGCAAGGCTCCACCACCCTTCCCTTGGCCCTGCTGATGGTAGGCTTGATGACCACCTGTGGCAGCAGGCTGGCAAAGAGATCCTGTACTTCTGCCTCAACCTCTACCTCTACCAGGTGTAAAAGTCATTCTTGAGGTCTGTAGGACTCTCAGAGCCTCTTCTACATGACAGCTAGTTTGGTGCCTCTAAAAGAAGCATTTAGCACTGTTTGTTGCACATCAGTTGCAAACCCAGCCACTCTGAGCCACAAATACCTTCTCATACAAATACCAGTGGAAGCTGCCCTGGTAGAGGCATCTGCAAAATCATAAGCTGAGCGCAGAATGTGTTCTCCTACCTCAGCACCTACATTTAAGTTTTTAATTAACTCGTTCTTGGCTGTGCCTTCTTGAAGGGCCTGAGCTGCAGCTTTGGCAGCTCTCCGCAGATCATGTTGTTACTTCATGTGAGATCGATAGTTAGCAATAAGGAGGTCTAGTGAGGCAGAGGCATATGCTCGCTTGCCCATCACATCCAGCCTCCTGGATTACTTATCAGGTGGCAGGGTACTCTTATGTCTTGATGCCCTCGATCTATCATGGGCAGCCATGATGACCACAGAATCCAATTCTGGCTGGATAGCATAATAAGGCTTGGCGCCAGGAGCAAGGTACTGCTTGTAAGCCTTTCTAGGAACTCCTGGTATGGCATTTGGCTTATTCCAGGCAAAAAAAGGTACATCCTCTAAGGCAGGATAAATTGAAGAGACAATGATGGAGGGAGTGCAGGGCACCTCCAGAAACTCCATCAAATTATTTTTAGAAGAATCCTCCTTTTCTACTGCAAACACCATAGCAGTTTGCATCTGCTGCACCATTGTTTGAAAAGTGGGGTCCTCAGGAGGAAATCTGGGTATGTACACCACAGAATCCTTACTGCAAGAGGATACAGTGGAGGTGGAACATGGAGCATAATGTTCCTCTTCATATTCCTCCTCCTTTTCATAATCCTCCTCCTCCATTATGAGGTCAGGATTATATTCCTCCTCCTTCTTGACATCCCAGTCAGTGGCAGGAATGGAGGGGCCTTTGTTCTGTAGGTACTTGTTGAGTACCAGTCGAGGGAGGTGATGGGGCCTGTGGTGCAGTAACCGCCCATCAACGGCAGTGTAGGTTATGCACGAGGTCACCAACCTGGGAGCGGCTAAAAACTCATCTCGGTGCTGTTATAACCCCGCATCAAGGCATCCAGGGCCTATCAAACTTCCTAGATGGACTAGGCAACCTCGCACCTCCAAGAGATACCATCGTATTCAGTGACTATAATCTCAACTGGTCAAGTGTCTTTCAGCCGGAATACACAAGCTTACTAAAAATGCATCATCTGGAATAGGTCATCGCCTCCCCCACCAGGCATAACCCCCACTCACATAACCACACCGTCCTTGACTGAACTGCCACAAGCCAGTCAGATTTGGTCCTCCAGGCTGGCACTATGTCTGACTCAATTGGTGACCATACCCGTACGTACATAGTTCAATTAAATCTACCTGTCCCCCATCCAGACTTCTTTCCTTCAGAAAATTCAACTGCCTGGATCATGAAGACATTCTCAGAGAGGCTAGGGCTATAAACTGGACTGACCTATACCACCACAGCAACATTTCATCTGCTGTTGCTTTCCTCACTACTGCTCTATAAAAGCTGCAGGACAAACACTTCCCACTTACAACCAGAAGGGTTAGAGGGGGCTGCACCCACTGGCTATCTAAAGAACTCTTAGCACAAATGAAGGACAGGGACAGTAAATGGAAGGCCTACAAGGCATTACTCTCCCCCCTACTCTGGGATGCCTATAGGCAGCTGCACAATTCCTGTAAGCAGGCAGCCAAATCACTCAAACACAAATACCACCTAACCAAACAAAACAATACTCTCGGCAACCCTCACAATTTCTGGATCTCTGTAGGGTGCCTCCTCAATCCCAAGGCCAGCAAACAAATTACCTAACTCTCATCCCCTTTGGGCACTATCTCAGATCCCACTGGGATTGCAAACACCTTCAACACTATGCTCACTGACTTGTCCTCTTACCTCAGGCAACTCCCCCCTCAACCTCCCCGAGGCCTGAAGTCCCAGCTGAATTCCCCCCCTTCCACCACAAATAATGTCCCACCACCCCCTTTCGACTTTAGGGTTATTGAGCAAAATGTCACTGCCAAACTCTTAAAGACCCTACCAGGCAGGGGAAGCCCTGGCAGTGATGGTCTCTATCCCGCCTTTCTCAGAATTATCGCCCCAGCCATCATTAAACCACTTATCTTCATTTTCAATCTTGCCCTCTCGTCCTTCACTGTACCCCACTCCTGGAAAGTTGTACATGTGGTACCAATCTTTAAAGCAGGTGATCCCCTCTCCCCTGAAAATTACAGACATATCTCCCTCCTACCTCATCTAAGTAAACTACTGGAAAAAATTGTATACCATCAGCTATCACAACACCTTGATGAATATAACCTCCTTTGTCCCCTACAGCATGGTTTCCATAATCATCATAGCACTTCCTCTGCTCTGGCCCTCTTTTCTGACCACATTTTTTAGGAATATGGATATGGGTACAGCCACAGGCACGATGTTCATGGACCTATCTAAGGCTTTCAACTTAGTCAACCACCACCTTCTCCACTCCACCCTACTTCACTTTGGATGCCCCACCGGAAACTGCTGCATGGTTCTGTAGCTACCTCTCTGGCAGGTCTCAATCTGTCTTAATAGGCAAAGACTCCTCTTCCACTCTACCTATTCATACAGGGTTACCCCAGGGTTCTATACTTGGCCCACTACTCTTTCCCTTGTTTGTCAATGGTCTCCCAGCAGATAGCCTCAACTGTAATGCCCTCCTTTATGCAGACAACCTCATCCTGTACCATAGCGACAAGTCACCTGAATCAATCTCAAGCACCCTCACACTAAATTATGCCTCCGCGCACCAATGGTTCCTCACCAGCAAACTCCTTGTTAATGTAAAAAAGATGAAAGCCATGCTCTTTGGCTCCAAACCATTCCTAGCCAAGGTTGCCAAATCCACCTCCTCCCTCCTGGCACTCACCCCATCAGGCCCACCCCTGGAAAATGTTCTTACCTTCAAATATCAAGATGTCACTCTTGATCCCTCCCTTACTTTTGCTGAACATATAAATAACTGTGCAGAAAATTCACCAAAAGTTAGGTGCTGCCTACTGTATCAAACAACTCTTGTCCCCTGAAGCTCGCCTTGCTATTACGCAAAGGAACCTACTACCCCTCCTCGTTTACTGCCCCCCCGACTACTCCGCTATGCCCGCTACCCTATTCTCTCGACTAAATACAACTTACAACTCTGTCACTTTATTCTCCTAGTCCCCCATTCCGCCCACCACTGTGTACTCTACAAACCCTAGGGTGACTCCCACTACAAGGCCGTTTTGATTACACCTTGGCCTACCTAGTGGACAATACACTCAGAAGCAAACAGCTGTCACCCTACGCTTCACTGTTAACAGGGTGGTTTCTAGAAGCCTCAGGGTCTCCTCCATCCCTCCACTTATAGTCCCATGTACTACCGCTGCTATGGGAAGTAAGACCTCTTCTGTCTCCGCTCCATCCCTATGGAACAGGCTACCGTAGTCTGTTCGCTTGCCCCCTCACACCTCTCCTTTAAATCTAACCTAACATCCTGGCTCAAGACTGAATCCACTTGCAACTGTTTCCCTGCACAGTCATAAGGTCAAAATCTGTCCCTGCCTTGCTTATAGAAACACAGAAACATAGACTTTGACGGCAGATAAGGACCACTTGGCCCACCCAGTCTGCCCATTTCCCTACCTACTGGATAAGCTGCAGATTCTAGTTAACCAACAGCCTACTTCCTGCAACCCCCCACTATAATTGCCTTGTGTCTGTCCCATGCATGTTTGAATTCCCCCACTGTTTTAGACCCAACGACCTCCTCAGGAAGGCTGTTCCATGTATCCACCACTCCTCTGTAAAAAAAAGTCCTCATATTACCCCTGAGCCGTCCCCCCTCTATCTTTAAATTGTGCCCCCTTGTTCTTACACATCTCTTTTTCTGAAAGATGCTACCCTCCTGGACTTTGTTGATTCCCTTGAGGTACTTGAACGTTTCTATCATGTCCCCCCGTCCCTCCTTTCATCAAGAGTATACATATTAAGCTCTCTCAGTCTCTCTTCATATGATTTCTGCTGCAGACCCTGCACCATTTTAGTTGCCCTCCTCTGGATTGCTTCCATCTTGTCTATGTCCTTGCGTAGACGAGGTCTCCAAAACTGCACACAGTACTCCAGATGGGGTCTCACCAACTGTCTGTATAGAGGGATAACCACTTCCCTTTTTCTACTTGTGATGCCCCTTCCTATGCGTCCCAGTATCCCCCTGGCTCTCCTTACCGACTTTTCACATTGCTTACCCTCCTTTAGGTCATCTGATATGACTACTCCCAGGTCCCTTTCCATTTTTGTTGTTGTTAGTACCTCCCCTGCTATTGTGTACTCTTCCCTTGGGTTTTTGTTTCCCAGGTGCATTACTTTGCACTTCTTTGCATTGAATCTAAGTTGCCATATGTCTGACCATTCCTCCAACCTCTGCTCTTCTATGTATTCTTGCTCCCTAGTATTGCTACTCCCTTGTCCTGCCCTGCTGTCTTATCAGTCACTGATGTGCTCTCTCTCTCTGACTCTGTCTCTCAACCTCTGTTAGGCATGTTAGCTTGTGTGATCTGTATTTTTTGGGCACATTTAGCATGCATCTACTGGCGGCTATTTGTGTAATGACCTTGAATCATCCTGTTTAGCGCATGTGTTCACCTTGTACTGCTTGACAGTTGCTTGTATCTTTATTAGTTTAACTACCTTGTATCTGTGATGTGATCATATCTTTGTATTCTCTGTATTTTGCTGCTTCTGTAGAATACTTGCTGCCACCTGTGTGGCTCGGGTCGTGGCTGAAATCGGTCCTTTGGATCAGCTCACTCACCCGGTTACAAAAGACAAATAAATAAATGGCTAAAAATAATGTGAGCGCTGCCTGTGCATCCACGATGCCTTGGCTAGGAGTTGTAACTACTGAAGTCAACGACGGGCCTGCCCCCATCGACGATGGCAATGTACTATCCGCAGTAGGTACAGTAGTGCCTAAGCCAAGCCCCAACCTTTTGTGTTTGCACTCACCAAAGGGAAGCTGGAATTGTGCAAACAATTTAATTTGTTTCCCAGATTTACGTTTTGCCACGTGGGAGAGACATGGTTGTTTTGATGGTGTTCAGAGAGTCCTTGGAGTGGGTCCTTCCGATTCACTTGAACTCCCATAAAATTGAAGATAACGTATGCAAAGAAAGCATACTTTATCTATTTGGGGACCCTAAAGCAACCGGTCATCTCATGAAGAAAATGAGGAAGGAGTTGGGGAGCACTGAAGAGCACACAGACTCAGATATGGACACATGACTAACAGGTCCCTTTTACATTTTAACATGTTGGGTCAGATTCACAAAACACTGTGGGACTAAGTCCCACTCCACAATTCCTGTTGCAGACAAAAATCTCTGCAGCTGGGGAGATTTGTATTCTCAGTTCACAGCAACTGCGGGACATGTTATGCCTGGTCCTGCCAGGCATAACATTTTCCACAGCTGAGGGGGGGGGGGAGGAAAAACACCCACAAGTTGTTGTAAATTGTGGAACCAGTCGTAAACTGGCTCCACCTTTTGTGAATACCGCAGCTTTGGTAAAACTGCGGCCACAAGTGTAACCCACTTGTGCCAGGTTTTCCTGCAGCTGTGGATTTTTTTTGGGGGCTTCGTGAATCCCACCTGTTTTCTCTAACTGAGCCTTTCTAGGGAATGTTATAATTCTGTTGTTGCAATCAATGGTGGTTAATCTGCTTTAACATGGGGGGGGGGTTATGTTATATCCCCAAAGACATAATTTTGATTCATATGTATTTTTAAAACAGGTCTGCTGCCATGTTCAGCTCTGCCTCCCTATCTTTGTGGGGGGAGGGTGGGGTCTGTTTGGTTCAAGTGTTTTATTGAATAAGCATCAGTACTTATCCATTATAAATGTTCGGTGTTTGATCTCATATCATTAATATTGCAGATTATTTTTTTAATACATTACTTTTTAACTAAATTGATTCTTCTTGGTAGGGGGTATGAACAGTTTATGATTCTAACTCTCACCATCCAAGTAGACTATTATAATCATTAATGGAAGTATTATTGGACACTGTCACCTGATCATGTGACTCATATGGGCTCCCTTATGGCACATTTAAGGAATAATCCATGACAGGGTGTGGGTTGGGCTGGAAATTACCTATGCCTGGTGCGGTTCAACCGAGTGACCAACAATGCCAGGTGTGGGTAAATCCCAGCCCAACCCATACCCTGTTGCAGATTATTCCACTTATACATTTAGGAAACATGACAATTACACAAAAAGTGAAGGAAAAGCTTTTTTTTTTTTTAATTCTGTATGCAGATTTTAATAAAATATCTGCTCCCTACACAAAATAATTCCTTGTTTCTGGGCAGAAGCCCTCCCGTGCCTATGAAGACAACTGACCACAACGTGAATGAGCTGAGCACCACAAGAACGATTACAATTGAAAATGCCAGCAGTTTGAGTTTACCATTGCTGGTTTGCTCTGGGTTGACTCCATCTTTAACACTGCAGCTTAGATCTGACTTTTTTTTTTTTTTTATAATTATCACTTTTCCTGAATGGCTTTTGATTTTGCAGAATGGCGCAGTTAGCCGGAGAAAAAAAAACAAATGGTGGCTTTTCGAGAGTATATTGGAATGCTAAGAGTTCTGTGTGGAGAGATGTGACTTTTTTAAATGTGCGGTCGGCTGGTACTTTATGTGGTGGTTATGCAAAAATTACCCCATAAAGTAGCAGCCAACTAATCAGGCAAGTACATTTTTAGACCTCATTGTATAATCTTGGTACTATATAAATATCTCAGACCTAACACTCCTTTGTGTAACAGGATAGTATGAGAGTGTCTCTCCTGTTGTAATTATTTTCTTGCCAACGTATAAAGTTTTGTATACAGTGGAGTTTCATTTTTTTAACCTTTTTTTATTAAAAGAGATAATTGGAAGGCTTGCCTGGAGTTCAGTTGGCTGAATCTGTGTCTATTAATATTAATACCTGGATCTAAATGACGGATGTTTAATTGTATGTATACTAATAGTGCTTTCCTGTTTTTGTCTCTGCTTTCGGTTTGATCTGTACTGTTTTCCCCTACTGTATCTACCTGTACTGACATGGAACCTTTGAAAGAGAGTCTCTGACTCAAAGGTACTTTCCGAATACTCAATAAAAAGAAAAAAAGGCAGCCAACCACTAACACTTCCTGAGCTATATAAGCAGTTTCTCTCAGCCTCCTTCTGAAGCACATTCTTCTTTGTAGCCGAGCTGGTTGCCTCCCCAACACAAACACACACACACACACACACACACACACACACACACACATATATACACTTTGCTGCTCCTGCTTGTCTGCTGGATTTCTGTGTTTATTTCCTGCTTCTGGCTTGTATTTTGCCTTCGGCAGTGTGTGCTTCTTCTGTCTTTCTTCCGTTTTCTGTGTCTGTGTGTCTTTGGTTTTGTTTATTTGGGGGGGCTTTGTTCTAAGCTCCTAGCATATTACTCCAGAGCTCCTACTATTTGCTCTGTTACTCACAACTCTCAAATTACTGCAGTGCAACTGCAATCATTATCTGTGTGTTTCAGCTCAACCATAGCTCCTTCCATGTTGCACACTCAATTGTTTTCACCTGACTCAGGCTTACTCTGAACCTAGCTATGCAGCTCAATCATGCTCTCTCATTCTACTTACCTCATTACAGCAGCTTCATACACTGCCTGGCTACACCTGCTTTCAGAGCATTGTGTCTCTTTTACTTATGTTTATTGCAGCTTTACAACTTGGTATACTCACTACAGATGCTCTATGTTCATACACCCTGTTATACTCAGAGGTCAGCTAAAGCTACTGCTGAGGCTGTTACTTAGTTTCAAATCTTGTCATCGCAGCCGACAAATCTTCTGAGTGTGTGTCACCTCTATTGGTTTTGGATGCCTGGCTGGCTTGCCCCATTATTCACAGTGCTGTTTCACTGCTACTATGTTATGCAAACCTATGTGCAGGTCCACCTAGCACTACTACTGTTTACCGACCTACGTGCAGGTCCACTCTTTCTTATGCAATCGTTGCTTCATGCCTACCGCATCCCCTCGGCTTTAGTCTCTGGGATGTCTGCTGCATTCAATCTGCATTCGACCTGCAAGGTCTCAGCACTCACCACTCATTACGTTTCAGCATACCATTGCTCATTCAGCTGATCAACAGCTTTCAGATCTCTATCAGTTTTGGGGCATGCCAGCCATACCATTCTGGTGCAGGTTCCCTGAAGCCAATGGTCTCGTTCTGCATTTAGTCCGTATCTCGAGCGTGTCCGACTTGGGTCGGGATCCTTCTCACCTGGCCCATAGCTGGGAATGTTCTCGATCTGGGCTTGGCTTTAGCTTCAGCAGCCCCGATGCAGAATTTAGGACTAGGTGTGAAGGGTGGAAAAAGTTACCTCCTTTGGTTCTAGTGTTCCACTATAACGGATATCCATTGGCTTTAGTGATTTCCCTAGCAAGGCACCTTCACCGCATTCTCCCTACGACTGCCTCTGGTTCACCTGGTTTGAGTTTAGGGCGAGTAGGCCAGGTTAGTGCCTCAGCAGTCGTTGCTGTCCTCCTCCCACCTTGGTTGTTTAATCGTGTTGCAGAGAACACTCGCAACCTTTCACGGCGTTCCCGGTAGAGGAATGAGTGAGAGCCTCCCTCCAAATTGAAATATTTTCCACCTCCCTTTAATTGGGTTTTTCAAATTGCAACTGCAGAGCTGTCACTATATAAATATCCCAAGCCTGGAGGGCAGGTGACCTAGGCCTTGGATCCCCAGAGATTTCCTCTTCATAGAGTTTTTAATCTCTCCTCCATTGCCTCAGGTCATAACTATTAATTAGCATAGTAATGTCCTCTAGTTTCTTTAGGCAGGTTCCACTGTTGGATGGAGGTGGATGGTGTCCCTGCCATTCCCTCTCTCCTTAGAGGAGCCCCTCATTCTCAATGCAAGCCATCAGAATCATGCCATGCAGACCTGGGCTTTTCATCACATTATCAACCTGAGCATCTCATTACGTTATCAAACTGCATGATGCTTATCTGCTACTACGTCACAGTTACTGCTTGCTTATGCTTTGTACTTCATTCTTCTGGGGATCCTTCCTAAGGTACCTTTAGCTATGGGAATCATCCCGTGGCACCTCTAGGGGTGGGACCCTCTTCAAGGGTTCCTTGCCTTTGGTACCCCTACAGGGTGATACTTCCTCTGCAATAGAGAGTGCAAACGGCCAAAACCAAACTAACACAGTTGTACAAGCACAACACTATACTGGCTGTGTAGGCCACTGAATTGGAAGGCTTGCCTGGAGTTCAATGGACAAGCAGCCAGCCACTCCCACTTCCCGGGCTATATAAGCAGTTTCTCTCAGCCTCCTTCTGAAGCACCTTTTTCTTTGCCCTGCCATCCACCCTCCTCCTCCAGTGGCAGCAATTCTCTCCTTGGGATCCTTCCTAAGGTACTTTTAGCCACAGGAATCACCCCATGGCACCTCTAGGAGTGGAACCTTCTTCGAAGGTTCCTTGCCTTTGGTACCCCTACAGGGTGGTAATTCTTCTGGAATAGAGATTGTGAATGGCCAAAACCAAACTAACACAGTTGCACAAGCTTAACACTATACTGGCCACATAGGCCATTGAACACATAAGCTGAAAAAATACTAAACAGGCCACCCTGATGGCACGGCGGCTGCATGCTGTACTGCTGTGCAGGTGACCCACATTCAGGACTGAACTCAAGTCAGTGCGGTCAGGATGCATGCCAGACTGCTGCAGCTGCCACTCAGCAGTGCGCTGTGGATGGGAGGGGAAAAGTTGGGCACTCAGCACTGCTGCGACTCCTGTGGTGGTCCAGGTGAGTTTGCTTCTTCCATAGACATCACCGCATGCAGCCGTGGCAATCGGACTGCTCTGCCTTTGCCAAAGGAGGAGGAAAGCAGGGGACAAAAACAGGGGATTAAATGCCATAATCCTCTGCATGATGGCCAAAGTTCCTGGCTCGCCTGGGTCCTAGTGCCCACAAGAGTGGATCCAGTCCACCTGGTAGACTACCTCCAGGGCACATCCTTCTCCCAGGAGCCCATACCCATGAAAAGGAAGCCATGGGAGCTATCTGGTGGGCTCACCTGAGTCCCAGTTTGTTATTGTATGTTCATATTTTAATTGTACTGTAAGGGTGCCCCGAGCCTTTGGGGAAGGGTGCCCCAAATAAATAAAATCTACTACTACTAGTGCCCACAAGAATGGATCCAGTCCACCTGGTAGACTACCTCAGAGGGATGGCCTTCTCCCAGGAGCCCAAACCCAAGGAGGGGAAGCCATGGGAGATATCTGGTGGGAGCTGGACCCAGGGGACAGGGGATTATCAGACCTGAACAGGTATATCCCTGAGATCTGGGTATATCTCGGACGATGACATGGCCAAGGGAGAACAAGTTCTGTAGCAAAAAATACTGAAGGCAAAAGATCAGGAAATAGAGAAAACAGCATCACCTCTCCAACTGCAACTCATCCCACAGCACTAACAATGAGACACCAGAAAGCTCAGAAAACTTCACACAAACCCTCTCCCCAACAGTTTAAAGAGCAGCTTCCTACTGTCGGCATTTCTGCTCTCCCCCAGCCCATTTGATTCCTTACCTAACCAATACTAAAGTGAAGGCTGTGTGAGTGCGCCCCATTCAGTTCTATGGGGGCCAGTATTTTCAAATATATTTATACACTTTAGTGCTGGGATTTTATTCAATTAGTCGATTGAATGCTTTGATAAAATAAAATTCCAGCACTAAAGGGCATAAATATATTTGAAAAAAACAGTTCATAGAATTGAATCGGGCACGCTCACACAGCCTTCGCTTTGTGACATCACAAAACAGGGCTACGTACGAATGTGGGGTGTGTTTTCCAGATCGGAAGTTGATGCTTTACCAGCCTAGCGATTTGGAAGATTATGAGGGATATAACTTTTTTTAGCAAAGGGCTTTTTATGCCAAACCTTGTCACTTTAGTCCTGGTCAGGTAAGGAATCAAATGGGCTGGGACAGGAAGCTGCTCTTTAACACAGCAGAAATTAGGCCACCACAGTAGCACGTCAGTAGGGTGACCACCTGCCGCGCTGGCAATTCGGTTTCACACCTCATGCCTGGCATGTTAAAAGCCGAATGACAGAGGTAGGGCAGCCACCCCCCTTGGACACCTCCTGCCTCAGGAAAGGTGGGTGACCCCTTTTGAAACATGGTTTGCCTTACTGACCCAGGGAGAGGATGCCATGCCGGATGGAACTTACGGACCAAAAGCAACAGCTAGCGTCACTGTGTGTCGCTGATTGTTGTTATCTGGTCTTTTGCTAGCTTTGGCCCCTTGATGATCTACGACTCCCAAAATAAAAAACTGGAGGTGCTGGCCCAAATTTTGGAAGTCCAGCAGTGTTCATTTGGAGCCACTTTGGTTCATCAGTTTACAGTGTGGGTGGGAACCAGGCAGAAGCTTGTCCTAAAGTGTTAGCAGCATGTCATGGGGATGCAACTCACTGAGGAATGTGCATTCTTATGGGCACCTAGTAGGTCAATGATGCAGATCCCCATATACCTGACAGCCCAGGTTATATACACGTTACACTAACTGTCCTTACATGTACTGTTGCACGTATAAAATTAATTCATCATAGCTTATTATGCATTTTTTTTAAATTCCTGTTTCTATGCCCCCTTCACTCTGACCCAAACTCCTTCAGGTCCCCACAAGGCAAGCCAGCTGTCCCTCTTCATCTGTTGGTAGCGGGGTGCTAACCACCATGGAGCCACGGTTTACCCCTCAGGCAAGGAAGAGGTGAGGGGGGCTTATCTCTCAAACACTTCTGTGTTTTGTCAGGATGCTGCTCGGTCTTCAGGTGAGGGAGCATGCTGGTGCCGGGGGACCATCAACCTCTGGCAGGACTACTATTTTCAAGTTACGTTCCTCAACCCCACTGGAACTGCGCCTGAAAGGACTGCAAGTTTGTACCTCACCAAGTGATATCACATGCAGCTAGCACTACGCCTCCCACCCCTGGTCACAAGAAGCCTGACCATCCCCTGCATCCAGGGGGCAGTGTGGCAGTGGCAGATGAGACCCTTCCTCCCCAGGGAAGGAGATGACCCCCTATGACCCAGGCTTGCTTCCAAACCCAGGTCGCCAGTGTCGTGTTTATTTATTTGAGAGTTTTGCCAGGAAAGCATACTGAGCAGGGTACTGCTCGATTCCAGATGCGTCCTGGGGACAAATACTCCATACAACATGAGGCATACAATATGACAGGTGAGATAACAGGTACAGGCAATATTACAGCAAGGTTGCAACACTATACAGGGTAAACATGGTACAGGGTACAATTGTATAGTACAAATTACAAGTGTATAAGTGCAAATTGCAAGGAGTGTTATGAGAACTGAGTTAAGCCAGGTCACATAAGGCATACAGGGGGGTGCAGTACTGCAGCCCATGTAGCCTTGCCAGAGGTACCGCAAGGAGCATAAGTATGGGGAAACAACTGAGTAAGGGGGTTCAGTAAAGCTACCGCTGCGCTGATGGACCAGCCTTATTCTGCATTTCTATATGACAAGAAGTCCCATGCACAGGCTATGTGATAGATTTACTACACTATTTAACATTAACAACACACAACCTTAAATGTAAAATCTCAAAAAAGGACAAAAAAAGGTAACTCACACCCACAGTGACTCATTAAGGACTCTTATCCACCACCTCACAACCTCATTTTATACAAGGTACAAATTTAATGGTGACAATAGCCAGTGACCAAAAGTAACGTACAAAGCCTGTTCCCTGCGCAAGTGAGGAAAGGACAGTACACGTCGTTTTGTTCCCTGCATGCAACACAGTGCATGTAACACTGAGCCTAGTGTCCAAGACTGAGGGTGTGCTGCTAGCAGTCACTGCATTGGCTGGGAGGGGCCTGGACTGCACATAGATTTTTTCCTTTATTTGTTCGTTTGTTCTTATTTTTTTTAACCAGGATACACTGGTGCCATGAGGCACCTTTCACAGGTATGACCCAGTGTACAACAGTACAATAAAACATACATAATATATGCTATATAAATAATACAAAACGTTTCAATGTAAGATGACATCAGATATTAATGAAATCACAACAATTCAGGCAGAACAGACACAATTCCTCATTGTTGAAGAATATAATTTCAATTTTTTAGAGAATGTAGTGACACTAGTTAATGATCTAAATGTTACCGGAATGTTGTTCCACAGAGAAGAGGCCTGGAAACTGAATGATTTTTGACCCATATTTGTTAACATTCGAGGAACAGATAAACACAGATTTTGAAAAGATCTCAGATTAGGATTCGAAGTAAGTAGTTGAAGCAAACATGTTAAACTAGCAGGCTGCTTCTTAGCAGCAATCAGAACCCCAAACTTAGGGTGGGGCAGAAGCCCCTTTCACATGGAGGCTAAATAAATCATAGCGGTTCCCCGCCGCTCACTCTACTCCACATGAACCGCTACACTCCGCTTGTATACTGCTGCAGAGTATACTGGTGTCCTGGCTCTTCCAGCAGTTCTGCCATCTTTCCACCCAGCCGGGAGCCTGAGACATCTTACTTCAGTGTGTGTGTGTGTGTGTTGGGTCGGTGGAGGGAGTGTTTCACATACCATACTGTAACTGAGTTCAGCTAAATATATAGGGGCTTTTGCTACGATAGTGGCTCCGAAAGTGGAGCCGTGAGACTACACATGCACTTATTCATATTAATACTGAGATTAATATGCATATGTGGATATGTGGCTCCACTTTTGGAGCCCTTTCAAAGTACCTTTTTAGCCCTCGTTTCGGAAAAATAACTGGCTTACCGAGTTCAGCTTTCTTCCCACTATCTTAACATATATTTAGCTGAACTCGGTTACAGTATGAGAGGATCTCGTGAGACTCTCTTCCAGATCTGTGTGAGCCCCTGTGTGAGCACTCACAAGCATTTACACAGCCACACTGAGTGGCACAAAACATTATAACGCAATGGCGAACTCAGGAAAACAGGGAGCGCCGGATCAGCACGCGTTCATTTGGGATGTGGTGTGGCTTCCCTATACACAACAAAAGAGAAGTACTTTAGGTGCTCTCTGATGCAGTTCACATACAGCTCTCATGGAGAACAAACATACGTGAGGGAGGAAGGGTGATCCATCTGGCACAGTTGTCCTTACTAATTTTGGTGCCAAAATCAGGCAGGGAAAATTGGATGTGTGAAATGGGTAACTACAATTTTTTTTATTAAAATCTTAACATTTTTCTTTCTGCTTAGCTGAATTTCATTTTTTAATCACTTTTTTGACCAGTACAGGTTACATTTCTGAATAAGCCACAAACTTCTGAATTTTTAGAAAAGAAGACCATACCAATTTGCTGATGTAATGCAAATAACCTCACTACTGTAAATCCTTCCCTGGTTAGGAACCCTTACGGCGCTCAGAGTACTGGGCAATTAGGGCTCCAAATGCAGGATTTGCCACCCCCTCCCCGAGGTCTGCCCCCGAGTTGGAATCTATAAGTAGGGCGGTGGCACAGCCCCCCAATAAATGTGATCAGTGACACTGCTCAGGAGATGAAACGCTGGCTGCCCGAGGGTGGAACCAATTAGGGAATACTAGAGTAAAGTCCATTTGCCCTTACCTGTTATGACTAGTACAGCAGCATCTGAGTAACAAATATAAAGTGAGCAGAATGCTTTAATAAAGATGGGTTTGGACAAATTACCAAGCACTGTTTTGTAAGACTGCTGCAAATAATTGATTGCTTACTGGAAACACCTCAGCTGGGAAGACTCCGATGATGCAAAGCAGCAGACCCGTCAGGCACAGTGCCAAAACCCATAGGGCCCCACATGAAGCATGCTTCAGGTCCAGTGCTGTGCCTGAGAGGTCTGCTACTCTGCCTAGGTCCTGCTGGGCCCATTCCTGAGCAAATCAAGCAACAGTTTTGGTGCTGTGCCAGCAGGTCTGCTGCTTCCCGTAGGGCCCACACAACCTTGTTCTCAGGAAACTACAGACCGGTTCCCCTGCATACAGCATCCTTCAGATCCAGCGCAACCCCCTATTGGTCTGCTGCTTCCTGTAGGGCCCATACAACCTTGTTCTCAGGAAACTACAGTCCAGCTCTCCTGCACACAGCATCCTACAGATCCAGCGCAACCCCCTATTGGTCTGCTGCTTTGCCTAGGGTCCACAGGGCCTGTACCAAGCAACTTATTGTTTCAGCACTATGCCCCGTGGGTCTTCTGCTTTGAGCAGGGCCCTGCATGAAGCAAGCTACAGGCTAAGCACCATGCTTGAAGGCTCTGCTGCTTCCCCTACGGCCACAGCTACAGGACCAACACCGTGTCTGAGAGGACATTATCCTAACCTTGGCGCTGTCTTATTAGGCAAAAGAAAAGACTTGATGCAAACAATGGGCAGCCCATTCCCTTGCTGGCCGATGAGCCTATCGCTACCACAATGTGCACAGCTTCCAGTTGGCCCCAGCATGGGATGCTGGAGATCGTACATAAACCCAGTTCTCCCAGGTGGTAGTGGCAATGCACTGCACCACTGAGCCAGGTGTGATGGAACTTATTTTAATACAAGGGAGCATGATGTGCAGCTGGGGGATACCAGTTAAAAGCCCAAGCGGCTAGAGCAAGAAAATCCTGATCAGAACTTAGTGGTCCTAGCCATCTTGTTTTGAACAGGCCTCTGATGTAAGATACTGAGTTCATGTTCTCATTTAAAAATTATCTGCCCACCAACTGCATTTTTTTTTTAATCAAGCTATCAATTTGTCCTCCCGATTTTTAAAACATGGAATAGTTCAAGCCACTTTGGCACTCAGAATAAAATAACTGTCACACTCATTTGCTTCTCCCTTTTAGAGGAACACATCCTTTTCTTCCTAACTGTGCCAGGACCATTGCAGTTTGCTGCAGGAATTTGTTGACGGTGTACTAACTATAGCTTAGGGTCCTTTGGTCCAGGTGTTCTTTCAACAAAAAAACAGGCCGTACCTTTGTTTCCGGTGTGAAGGAAAGATGTTACTTTTGAAATAATAAGTTCCTCTTGTACACATTCAGACATTTCTCTGGGAATAATTGTAGGGTTGGTATGATTGCAGTTACAAAGTAATTATTAAGGACAAACAGTTGAGTCAGAATGTGGTAAACTTCATGCAGTAAATTCGTGAAACATTTGCTCATCCATCTCTGCTTTTGTAAATGGATTACTGACATTTTACAGCATTCATTATTTAATTTTTTTGTTACTGAACCCCCAGGCATTGTTACACGTGGGGACTGCTAGCATCATACTGCACAATCAGAGAGTTTGCAAGCATTTATTGTTGGAAAGGAAAGACAGCTTGAAGTTTTTGACCCTTAGGCTGCTGGCAGATTTCAACTGTACTGGAATTCAGATTGTAACTGAAGTCCATGGTACTGCAGGGATTTCTAATACCATTCCTTGCTATAGTTGTGTAGATATTAAGAGGTCTTAAATGGACACTGTCAACCCCCTTAGGCACCAAAGTGTCCCTAGTTTAAAAGCCACATGTGATGACTGCTGATATAGTTGGTAGTTTGAGTCTGATGCTTTTTTCTTTTAAACAGTGAAAACCAGACTGCCCACCATACTGGCGTTACCACACAAATACATGATTGTTTACATTCCCACTGCATCTTTCCTGGGCTTAGGAACACCATCAACAGAGTCTAGACACTAATTAAAGCAGTGGGAGTAGAGGAGACTATTGCTTCATTAGTGGCTGCACTGTTTTGTGGTGTTTCTAATGTTCAGGAAGTATGCAGTTAGAGTAGATCAAGAATTTGAAGCAAACCAAGGTTGGGTATAACTGTACATTAGCATGTGTTTCAGTCCTGCCAAGAAAGGAAGCAAATAAAACAACCAGCAACATCAATGACTTTTGCAGAAGGCAAGCAATCGTAAAATGTTGGCTTTCGTAAGGGACACAGCACCACCACAGCCTTAATCTCAGTTACATCAAGTATGCGGACAGCCAAGGACCAGGGCAAACTCTCTGGTGCAATATTTATCAACCTGTCCAAAGCCTTTGACCTTGTTGACCACAAACTGCTTGGTGCACAGTTGTGGTCACTTGGCCTCTCCCCCCATGCCATGAAATGGCTAATGGGTTATCTACATGGCATAAAGCAGCATACCTGCTTCAATAAAGTCCTCTCCGAGCCCCTACCGTGACCTCCGAGTGCCTCAAGGCTGGTACTGGGTCCCCTCTTCTCCCTCTTCATCAATCAACTACCCATGGTTACTACCAGCTGTAGCGTCACCATGTATGCAGATGATCTGGTAATCCTGGCTCACTTCCAGAATTCCACTACCCTAAACCAGAACCTGACCGATGACTTTAAGAGGGTATTGTCATGGGTTACTAGTCACAAGCTGGTCCTGAACCTGAAAAAGACACAGGTTATGCTCTTTGGCTCAATGGCTAAAATCAAAGCCTCATCGGCCTGCTTACATGTCACCAGCGCAGATGGATCCTCACTACCCATAGTGAGCTCCATCAAATATCTGGGGGTAAGGAGGGAGAGAGGGGATGTAATAGAGACATACAAGTATCTTACAGGGAGGAACAGGGTGCAGGAATACACTATTTTTAAGCGAAAAAGATGTTCCAGGACTAGAGGGCATGGGATGAAGTTGGAGGGAGGATGATTCAGAGGAAACGTAAGGAAGAATTTCTTCACAGAACGGGTGGTGGACAAGTGGAACACCCTGCCAGAGGAAGTGATGGGGGCTGAAAAAATCACGGGACTTAAGAATGCATGGGATAGACATAAAGGAATTCTGGAGTTCAGGGGTAAGGGGCAACAGAATTCTTGGAAAACATAAACTGAACTTACAAGCTCAAATGGGCAGACTGGGTGGGCCATAGGCCCTTATCTGCCGACACTATCTATGTATGTATCTATGTAACACTTGACCCCCAACTTGACATGGGTAATCATATCCTTAACATCTGCAGGGCAGCAAACTGCAAACTATGTCTGGCCTATAGGGCCAAGTATAACCTTACACCGGCAGCGAGGCTTGCCCTTGCGAAGGGCGTGCTCCTTCCATCCCTCAGCTATGGGCTGCACCTATTTGCTTGCTCTCCAAAGACACATCTCACTCGGTGGTACACTGCTTACAATAACATTTGTCGTTTTGCCTTGGCTGCCCCCCCACTCACCCACCGCTAGAGCTATATGAGAAACTCTGCTGGCGCCACCAGCTAGATACCTTGATTTTGGTTTGGGATGCCTCTGGGAAAGTGATCAGAACTAGCACCCCCAAGGGGCTGGCCCAGCTTCTGCCTAAGTTGAATCCCACCCCCTACCAACTTAGGTCTCTCACATCAGGGATGCTCAAAGTCCCACCTACCCGGACCCTCATGGGGGATCGGGACTTTGCCATAAGTGCGCCTAGACTCTGGAATTCGCTGCCTGTGGATATCTGAGCTGCCCCCTCCTATCTGAGTTTTCGAAATTCCCTGTGGGGTTTCCTAAAACTAGCATCAGAGTGTGACTGCCCCAAACCTCCTTAGAGTAAAGTGTCAAATTGTTTTGTCTGAACCTCCACAGGGTGTCTCCATTGAATTCCTGGAGATATTTTCCCCACTGTATCAATGACTTCTGACTACTCCTGCCTAAAAAGCCTTGGGCATTTTTACACCCATTATTGCTCCACGGTCATAGTCTAACCATGACATATTACACCTTGGTCACTTGGTAGAAACTTGTACTACCAAGTGTTTCTGTTTCTGTCTTACATGTGCATATTTAGAAAAATGTGATGAGCTGTATATACCTGTCTGCGATCCAACTAGCCTAGGATGTGTATACGACAATGTTATAAGTTATATTATGACCAATCCAGTCCTTGAGCTATGCTCCACTCCTATGTATGATGACCTGTATATATCTATCAGTTGAACTAGCTAGTCTAGAGTGTATAATCTGAAATGTGCTTACTACTATATGTTTCCCCTAACGTCAAATGATGTATTTCCCACATGTTTGTTTACTGTGACAAAAAACTGTACTCTCTTTGCCATGTCTCCTTGACTGTTGTTCCTCATGTTGTACTCTCCCGGGTCATTCCTGAAAATAGGCATAATACTTGTCTAGTGTACTTACCCGGTAAACAAAAGCTAAACAAATAAAATAAATAAACTACCAATAATATGATGCACAAACGGTTGACAGTGTCCCTTTAAGTGGGTAATTCTTCTAAGTTCTTATTAATTATTGTATATCGATTACCTCATCTGTTTTTCCTGAATAGATTTGTGAATATCCTATTATTTGCAAAATAAACACATGGCCTCAAGACCATTTATGTATTTCCACATAGTCTGGCCTACGAGAAGATAGTCAAACAGATTAGAAACTGAGTTGGAATGTCACATCAAGATTTATTTTTTGGGGGGGGAAGTGGAGGGGGTAGTATGCTGAAGCACACATGCAAAGCAATACTTTTAAAGGAAAACTGTCTAAATCTGCAGTTCCCCCCCCCAAAAGCCTTACCACACCCCTCGATTAAGTTTTTCGCAAGGAAAAGTCTTGCGTTTACGTGTTGGAACTTACTGTATTTTAATTTTGTAGAGTCCAGGAGTTGGGAACATGGTACAGCGCTCGAGGTTCCATTCAGTGTGAAAGTTGCAGCACTGCACCACTCACTTCAATACAAATGTACTGAAGCGGGTGGTGTGGCACCTGCACTTTCACACTAAATGAACTGCACAGTGTCCACCATGTTCCCAACTCCTGGACTCTACAAAATTAAAATACAGTAAGTTCCAACATGTAAACCAAAGGCTTTTCCTTGTGAAAAGCTTAATCGGGGGTAAAGCATTGGTGGTGCAGAGCTGCAGATTTGGACAGTTTTCCTTTAAAGCATACAGAAATACTTGAAAAGCATACTGCATAAGGCCCATTTTTAAAATGCAAACTTTCTGAAGTTACCAAGAAAAAAAAAATAGAATAGGTTTTATTGTGAAAAACACACAGTTACTTGCAGGCTAAGAATACACTTTGTTTCTGAAAGGGGTCAAATGGCTCCTCTTGTAAGGATAAATCATCATAGTCAGTGTCTCAGCTTTGATTCGGTATGGTAATTGGACAGGCTGGCCCCAACTTGTATTGTGGGGAATAATCTCTGAAGCACTCTACACTCCTAACACCTGGGTATTGTGCCCACCTGATAGGTTGCTGATGCACATGTGACTTTCTTGAAGAATGCTCTCTTCCATGTGATGCTGCCTCTCCTGGATCAGTTCTAATTGTGCATCTAACAGGTTGCGGTGCCTCACAACAGCTCCCCAGCAGTTTCGAAATTTTTTACATAAATTAAGGTAAGCCCACTTATAATAAGTCTGAATTTTTATGCAAATAGTGTTTATTCAGCTAATATGAGATAGAAGCGTCTTATTTGTTTTCATCGCATTCAGACTAGTAATTTCTAGAGGTATACAGTAATGAGAATGGTAGAATTATAATGTATGGGGTTCCTTCTATTAAGAAGTCTCCCCAAATCACTTTGAGGCATTCAATCTGTAGAGATACTGACCAGAGCCTAGGAACAGTGCTAACTGTTTAAGCCTGAGAGAACTGTCTGTGTGTTGGTTTGCAGCTCACTTGGGTCTCCTGCTAGCAGACCCAGGAGTGCGCACTTTATCATGCTGCAGCTGCTGGGTGTGATTTTGACACCCCTGCTAGCGGTCTCAAGACTGCCTGTAATTCCCCACTCATTCTCAGTTTCTTGGGGAAATTCCAGGGCATTCTGTGGCTCCTGCCAGTGGCCAAAGGTTTGGCCCCTGACTGTGCCTGGGAAGTTCCAATAAATATTTCTAATTTTGTGGCAGCCTGTCTCCTAGGGGCTTTGTCAGTAGCTCATTCGCATTTTGTTCTTGCATTGCTTCTGTGGCCTACCTGCTTTGTTGCGGCTTCCTGAGCACGTCTGGAGATTTTTTTGTATTCCCCTTGCCAATCGCTCCAGAGCCCCTGCGTCCTATCATGGTGATTTTTCACACCTCCCTGTCTCTTGTGTATTCAGGGAGGGGGTTGGCCATGATTTTGTTGCATGCTGGGCTCCACTGGCCATCTCCATTCCATTTCTCATGCTACGCCTCCTGCGAGTTATCTTTCAGAGACTGTGGCCACGCTAGACATTGTAGGACCCCCTGTTTCTTCCCCTCGTGCCCCACGCGTACATCATTCTGGGGGTTATGCACTAGGAAGGGGAATTTTGACGTTTTGGGGTACAATCAACCCCCTCACCCACCTGCTTTCTTTGCTGTACCGCTTAAAGGCACAGGGCAACATCTAGGCGTACAAATTAAAGGGACAGTAGCAGACTCTGGGGAGCGCCCCCCCCCCTTTGACTAAGTACCTCACTGGGCACAGTATATAGATACAATTATATGGCACTGTGCAACTTCCAGGCTTATGTTATTTAAGAGACAGCAGCAGACCTGGGGAATGGCATTTATGGTGGCTATTTATCTTGGCTTAGCTCTGCGCTCTTGAGTGCAGGAAATATTTCTGCAGTAATGTACATGATTATTCGGAGCAGTTTCTGGTTATGATTCTAAAGCCATCCCCATTTGTTTTCTCATTCTTTCACAGACATGGGAAAAATAAAAAGCTGCAGGCTCTGCAATGTTCCGATCCCATCAACACAGCCTGGACGCATCTGCACATCATGCCCTGAGGAGCCATCCACATCAGCACATACCGCACACGAGGACATCTGTACAGACCATAGTGAGCTGCAAGGAGCTCCTGATGAGACACAGGCCCTTCCATCTACATCACAGAGTAATGTAGACACTAATGCGATCCTCCTTCAAAATCAACAAGTCCTTCAGCTACAACAGCAACTCATGACAGCTGTGTGGGACAAATTGGCGGAGATTTCGGCCAGAACCTACATATCTCAAGCACCTGTCCCAAGCTCACAGGCTCACATGGACAGCTCCAATTCTAATGCTACAGATTTGCTCCCCCACTCTGAGCCCAACCTGGAAGATGAGGAGGACAAAGAGGTCGACCCACAATCCCTCACGGCCAAATGGTGCTTCCCCGACCAGATATCTGCCTTGGTTCGCAGTATTATGGCCACGGTGGGCTTTGAGACCCCCTCCACGTCCATCCCCCAATCTAAGCTGCTGCCTTCATTACACCCAGCGGCAAAGGCATCCGAAAAATTTCCTATTTACGAAGCCTGGAGGCTGACAAGCTGGATTTGTGGTGCACACCCCCTAATGTGGACTCTCAGATTGCCTCACTCAATAAAAAGACCGTCCTGCCGACAGAGTCCACTTCTGCTCTAAGAGACCCAGTGGACAGAAAGTTGGAGGACATACTGAAGAAGAACTTTGAACTAGAAGGCATGGGGGCTAGGGCAGCTACCACAGTCATTTACGCTACCAGAGCTCAATTCAAATGGTTACATGAGGTTCAAAAAACCAAGACGACTGAATCACACATACTAGACAATGTCATCCTATCTACTAAATACCTGGCAGACATGGTGGTGGACTCTCTGAAGATCAATGCCAGAGTTGCCACTCTTCTGAATAGAGGTAGGAGATGTATATGGATGAAGCTGTGCAACACAGATAATGAGTCAAAATCACTCCTCCTAAAATGTAGAGGCAAACTTCTGTTCAGAGAAGGCCTGGAGAAATATTTAAAGGGAAAGGAGGATTGGGAAAGCACTGGGAAAGGACAGAGTGAACAACTCCATGTACCAGCCAGCCAGCCAGTCAAGCCGCACACACTCCTTTCGAGACAGATGCAGAGGTCAGTCATGATATGGGGGCAGGGCTACAGAACAAATTCCACCCCATACAACATGTACAGTAGATACCGGGGAAGAGAAACACAGAGCAGAGCAAGAGGCTTGAACCAGTACAGAAGAAGGGGCCACAACAAGTAATGACTATCCCTGTTGTGTTCCGCAGCCCAGGGTGCCAGTAGGTGCCCGACTAAGCAAATTCGCCCATGAATGGATAAAGACCACTCAGGACAAAAGTGTCCTGGAAATAACTCAGGAGGGGTAAGCAACAGAATTTGCAGAAAGACAGACTAAACAGGCAGATAACTTCACCAGTGCCAAGACACAAGGCCACACCTCAACAGTTACGAGACATACTAAATGATCTAGCAGACAGCAACGCCATCATAAGGGTGCCCCGAGCAGAGGAGGGCCAGGGAGTATACTCAACACTCTTCACATACCAAAAAAGACAGGAGAGCTTCAACCGATACTCAACCTAAAATTCCTAAACAAAAGTATCAAATACACACCTTTCAAGATGGAAACAATAAGATCCACCATAAAGGTGCTATGACCAAGGGATGTTCTCACGTCCATCGACCTGAAGGACACATACCTCCACATCCCCATAAGACCATCTCACCAAAAATTTCTCAGATTTCACATCATGGGGAAACATTTCCAGTACAAGGTACTCCCTTTTGGACTTGCATCTGCCCCCAGAGTATTTACAAAGGTGTCCCTAGTGCTCACCTCAAAGCCAAGGGAGCAAGGAATCCAAATCATACCCTACTTGGATGATTGGCTGATCAGAACAAGATCAATTCAACAATCAATGAGGGAGACAAAGATCGCAATTCAATGTCTCGAAGATCACGGATGGGTTATAAACCAGGAGAAGAGCCTACTCAAGCCTTGCAGAAGACTGGAACACCTAGGCAACCTCATAGACACTATAGAGGGAAGGGTCCTGCCTTCAGAAAAGAGGGTCGCAACCCTATTAGCCTCGATAAACAAACTAAGAAGCACAAGACAGCCATCATTAGAGACTATCTCCCATACACTAGGTCTAATGTCATCTTATATAGACACCATCCCGTGGGCCAGATGGCACATGAGACTACTGCTATCTTTCCTCATTCAGCAAGGTCCCACATATGATTTGGATTTTATAAAAAGGGTACAGCTCCCTACAAACATTGCACGTTCATTAGTGTGGTGATCAATAAAAGACAATTTATTAAGAGGTATGCCGCCAGACATACAGACATTCAGGTAGACACAGACGCCAGCCTAACAGGCTGGGGGGCAATGACGGGTCTAAAATCAGCGCAGGGAAAGTGGTCAATAAACGAGTCAAAATTGCCAATCAATGTACTAGAAATAAGGGCAGTGTTCAAAGCATTGATACATTTCGCAAAGGAAGTCAGAGGAAGGAATGTACTGATTTGGTCAGACAATCAAGTGACCGTGGCATACATCAACAAACAAGGGGGAACAAAAAGCAGAGCAATGCAAAAAAGAGGCAGAAAAACTTATCCCTTGGGCACAGAAAAATCTAGCAAGTCATCCATCTGGCAGGAAAATTAAACACCACGGCAGACTGGCTCAGCTGACAAATGATTCACCCAGGAGAATGGATGCTCCTCCCACAGATATTCAGATCCATCGACAGCCATTGGGGCCCAATAGAGTTAGACCTAATGGCATCCCACAAGAACAATCAGTGTCCCAGGTTCTACTCCCGGTTTCAGGATCACAAATCCATGGGGTGGACATGCTATCAGCAACGTGGAACTTCCACGTGACCTACATCTTTCCACCCCTTCCACGGGTCCTGATAAAGATCCGCAGGACCAGATTGAGGGTGATATTAATTGCACCATACTGGCCCAGTAGAAGCTGGTTCGCCATGATCGTGGTGATGGCACTGGATCACCCCTGGACTCTACCATGCAGACATGACATTCTCAGCCAGGGTCCAGTTTATCATTCCAACCCAACAAGCCTCAAGCTGATAGCCTGGCTCCTGAAAGGGAGAGAACGCTAAAAGCAGGCTACCATCCCATGGTCATCAACACTATGGCTAACTCCAGAAGGAGCTCCACTACCCTGAGATACCAGAGACACTGGAAGGTATTCCGTAGGTGGTGCACAGAGAAAGAGATAGACCCGTTAATGGCATCAGTAGTCAATATTCTACTTTAACTACAAGAAGATCTGGATAAAGGGTTATCACCAGCATCTCTACGAGTACAAGTGGCAGCAGTTGGGGCAGCCAGGGACCCGACAGAAGGAACGACCCCAGGAGCACACGAAGACATCATAAGATTCCTTAAAGCTACAGTCAGTTTTCGTCCAAAGATCAAACAGTGGACGTCCTCATGGGACCTCACACTGGTACTCAGGACAATAATGGACACACCATTCAAGCCATTGGAGATGGTATCTCTACAATGGTTAACACTGAAAACTATACTTCTAGTTGCCATTTATTCAGCCAGACATATCAGTGAATTACAAGTGTTATCGTGTAAAGCACATTTTCTAGTGTTCCACGAGGACAAAATCACATTAAGAACTATTCCTTTGTTCATGCCCAAAATTTGCACAACACTTCATGCAAGCAGAACATTGAGATCCCAGCACACATGCCAGCGGAAGAAGTGGACCAAGAGCCTCAACTCCAACTACTAGGAATGAAGAAGGTACTTTCGACATACCTTGCCAGAACAGCAGACATCAGAATAACAGGTTGACACTTTATTATCACACAGGGTCACAGGAAGGGACAGGTGGCTACAAGATCCACTATAGCCACCTGGCTAAAATCAGCAACCACCGAAGCATATAAGGCAACAAATCAAGATCCGCCCTCAGATGTTAAAGCACATTCCACAGGGGCTATAGCCACATCTTGGGCAGAAAGAAACATGGCATCAGTGGATGAAATGTGTGCAGCTGCCACTTGGGCATCCCCACATACTTTTACTAGACACTACAGAGTAGATGTGTCTATGGAGGCAAAGGCCAACTTTGGTAGGGCAGTGCTGCTAGCTGCAAGGGCAGACACAAAGGAAAACATTGACCGATTACCCACCATCATTTCAGGTACTGCTACTTAAATCGTTACCCAGGTGTAAGGAGTGTGGAGTACCTCAGAGATTATTCCCCACAATGGTAGTTTACTCACCTGGTAAAGGTGATTGTGGGGGTATACATCTCTGAGGCACTCCACAGCCCACCCATATAGTCACATCAGATGAGGTGTTCCCTCAGTTCATGTAGTTTATCATTGGCATGCCGTAGGGGCCGGATAGTACTAGCGTGTATGAAACAGGAAATAAACGGACCTTATGTCCAGGGTGTTATTAACTCTAGCCGGTGTGTGATCTCTTCTGTGTATTGATATCATTACACATATGTGTTTGGTGTTGTAGAAATAAGGATAAGTAACAGGTCAAGAAACCACAATTTTCTTAGTAGGTACAGCTTTGGAAGACATCAAACTGATACAGGAGAGGCAGTATCACAGGGAAGAGGGGATGGGCTTTCTTCAAGAAAGCCACATGTGCATCAGCAACCTATCAGGTGGACACAATACCCAGGTGTAAGGAGTATGGACTGCCTCAGAGATGTATACCCCCACAATCACCTTTACCAGGTGAGTAAACTACTATTCGAAGCTGGCCTAAGTCCTAGGCCAACAACCTGCAAACTGAGCATGATACCAGTTAAACATTAAAATTACTACATTGCTTTGAGGCTTCATATAAAAATGCATCTGCTGCAACTGTATAAAGTACTTTACTGCATAAGCCATCTTAAGAGTTTACTGCAAAAATCCCAAATATTTTTAGACTGTTTTGAGTGTTTTGTATCATAAAGGTGCCGAGTTTGCACATGCAGAGACATTTCTCCCAGAAATGTTGTCAACTATTACTGTACATGTGTTGATTAGTTACTGTCCCACCATTCCAAAAATAAAGGAAGAAAAAATGCAAGCCAGTTATTAAAAACACATTGTTGATAACTTTGATGTATGGCATGAACTTGCAAAGAGCAGGGACTCTAACATAGCACAGTAAAATGCGGTCCTGCTCTGTGTATTTAAGACTGCTGAGTCATCCAATGGTAAACCAGGAGAGGCTAGTGGTGGTGACTGAGCTTTGTTACTATGCATTTTACACCCTATTTCTAGGCTTCTGAGTCACACATCTAAAACACGTCATACATGCGGTCATCCCTATGGTCCAGTCACAGCGCATTCCACTGCTGGTCAGGCAACCAGAGTTGGAGAGCAGTATCTAGTCACCATATCGGGAGGTTGGCCAGGCTGCAGCAATGCATCTGGGCCGGAGAGGGTTACAGGGGAATTCTGATGCCGCTTCAGCCACAGTGGCATGCTGTGTACACTGAGGTAAACATAAGCACTGCCCACACAATTGGGAGGAGAGTGGTTGTATGAGAAAAAACAGGGAGAAATTCCTGACTGCCATGTACATAACGGCTTTGTCTGAACAGAGTATATCACTGTCCACAGAGTATATTCTACACAGATGACAACAGTGGGGACTGGAAATAAAAACATAAGAAGTGATATCTTGACCCAACATACAGAGATATATGAAGTTGCTCACTGAGCATGCTCAAAAATATATTTTCACGTGAGATCCCTAATAGCTTCTGAAGTTGCTTACTGAGCATGCTCAGAAATATATCATCACATGTGAGATCCCTGATATCTTTTGGTTGCCATTGCCATTGACTTTAAGCTTTGTATTCATCATTTCCCTTAATGCAGAACACTGAACAGAGGGGCTCAGTTTACATGTTGTACTTTTTTTCCTTTTTTAATTTTTATTACCATTTCTATATCAAAACCACCCAAACAAGTGTTGTATAAACAGAGCATGACATGGCCTGACTGAAGACATCATGATATTTATCTTCATGAGAGGCCAATGATATCAAGATATCTCACGAGTGACTTAGCCACTCGTGAGATATCATTGGCCTCTCATGAAGATAAATATCATGATATCTTCAGTCAGGCATGTAATTTCTATATATATATATATATATATATATATATATATATATATATATATATATATATATATCGCCATCTGCCAGTCATTATATATACATATATATATATAGATATTTTACAGTATTTACATTGGATGCAACCATATAACACACCATAAAAAAAGGATGTTAAAAGTCTATTATATGGCCATGGAAGGTTTCTAGCCAATCAGGGAGAAGAAAACTATACCTCTTATTTCTCATACAGCTGCCTCCTCGCACTGTGCATCTAACATCCTTGTTCTCGGCCAAACCATTTCTACACAGTGGGGGGGGCACAAAAAGTAATACCCTGGAAACATCACCGATAAACAAATTTTGACTAAACTCATAATCATATTATGGTGATCTGCTGCTGTATAATATGATTATGGGTACAGTGGAGTGTGTTTCTTACTGCTTCATACTGTTTTTGCAGACAGAACCACTCAGCTTCGCCTCACAGTCCTCTCGTCCAACCAGCATGAGAGACACTTGTGAAACAGTAAGAAACACACTCTACTATACCCATTATCACAGATACATACTAACATACTAAAAGCCAGCAGTATAGGCCAAAAGGTCTCTCAAAGTCTGCTCGAAAGCCAGCAACCAAATGGCTGCTCGCCATACCACCACCCCCATCCCCCAAGAGGGTCTTCTCTAGTTTCAGTTTCCCCTTGTACCTGTCCCACCCCTTCTTGAAGCCCTCCACTGTACCCTCCTCCAACAGCCTCCTGGGCAGCACATTCCAGGGCTCCACCACCCTCTCAGTGAAAAAAATGCCTCCACGCCCCCTATAATTTCTCCAAGTTCCACTCATGGCCCCTGGTTATTCCTTTTAGGTTAAACAGCTTCTTGGTTCCACTCCTGGTTATTCCTTTTACATATCTGAAAACCTCTATCATATCTCCACTATCCCTCCTCTCCTCCAGTGAGTAAAGCCCAAGCTCTTCCAATCTCTTCATAAGTCTTTCCCTCCATGCCCTGAATCATCCTGGTCACTCTCCTCTGAACCCTCTCCCAACAAACTCGTTTATTTGTTTTGAACAACAAGCAGGGCTATCTCTGGCAGAATGCAGAGAGAAGTGGTAGTTGGCACATCACTGAAGTCTGACCAGCAAAGAAAACTCTCACATTTTTATATAGGGAATAATTTAAGATGAATGCCAGTAAATGCATGATGGCAGCAGAGATGCAGTTTCACATGAGATGTAAGATACAGTTCAGAGTTACATTAACCCCTTTAAACAGCATTATAAATTGTATGGAATATTCGGCTCTGAGTACCATGTTCTGACAGGCCCACTAATTGTTCTTATACTACTGATAATGGTGGACTGCTAGTGTAAACAAAATGCAGTGAGCACTTCCCACTATGGGAAGCAGCATTCAGCACGTGAAGCTCCACTGCTGTTTTCTAATTCAATTTCTTACAGCAAACTGCACTGAACCTGTAAGTCATTTTCCCAGTAGAAGTTTTTTTTTTTTCAGTACTGGTTAAAATTCTGTTAGTGTTTCATCTATACAGGCCTTTTAGTAATCTCAGTGGTTATTTCTGCTCTACAATCCATTTTAGAACGGTATCATTTAGTTGCATCTCCCTCTCAGCCACAGAGTTCTATAGCAGAACACGTATACACTGTGCCGACAACAGAAGATTAGAACAGGGACATAATCTACATCATGCAATTCTAAAATGGTTCTTACCAGCCGCATGTAAATCAGAACCACCCACTAGGATAACTGAAAGGCCTGGCAAGCTAGAGCAATAAGAAAGTTGAACCAGTATTTAAAAAAAACAGCTTCCACTGGGAAAAATTCTGATAAAGTCAATGCAGTTCTCATTTAATCTATAAACCCTGTTTGAGGTTTATACTGTCATACTAATATGGACTGCTGCATTGGGCCTGTATCTGCAGAATATGGACCAGCAGAGAATTAATGCTGAAGGCAAACCAACTGGTTCTTATTCTCCTGATTAAGCACTGCTACACTGGTCATGAAATACAAAATCCACTATTATTATTGCCCCAGGGACCCTAGATTGGGACCCACAAAGGCAAATCCTAAAATGACATTTCAGTTGCATTGACACGAGTCTGGGCTTGATCATCGGTGTGGCTGTACATTTGTCATGGAAAATGTTGGAGAAAATCATAGTATTGACATGGTCAAAATAGCAGAAATCGTAGAATTCACAGTAAAAGTCATAAATTCATTGTGTGTTAAACAATTTACCACTATTTTGATGAATTTTTGCACAAGCATATCAGCAAAGATTTAAATGTATTTAAATGATTCATTGTTACGCTGGCCCAGAGGTAGGAGGTAGAACAGTGCTGCCATCTGGGAAACCATGGCTTGCATGCAAGTCCGCAAAATCTCACACAAAGACTGACTGGGGACCAAACCCATTCTGGTCGTGAAGCACACAATTACGGGTCTGTCATTTGCAAACACCTAAAACTATGGTGCTTTTACGGAAAATGCTTAAAATCACAATTTTGTCATGGAAAACGCCCAGAATCATGGGGTTGTCATGGGAAATTCCAAACATCATGGCATTTTCATAAAAACAGGAAAAATCATGGAATCCATGACAAAGACAGAGCCCTAATTATTAGGTTTGGTTTAAATCCATGGGAGCAAAGACTCTTGAAATGACATTCTGATTTGCCTGTTAATAGGGTGGAATTAATTTTTTAATGAATGTTTTCATTCATAATACCCAGTTATGTAAAGGCACTGAAAGTACTTCGATTCAGATCTCCTTATGTGGGTTAAGACACAAGATCTCTTACTAGTGCAAACATCCACATTTAGCAAGTCTCCAGTCTGACTGCAGGTGGTTACTGGCACATTATTGGGGTAGGTGTGAGTCTGTATTTCTTTAAAACCTGGCTTTATTGCCAGTGCCCTTCCCTGGTTACCACTGTCTCAGTGCTTTTGTGTTGAGGTTCTTTAACACTGAGATTGTCACTGCAGGCGGTGCTCTGACCCTGCATCCCCTTTAATCTTTCTTCTCCACGTTAGGCATTCACCTTCCCATCTGTGGCCATCTGGCTTCCAATTTAAAAGTTGTCTAATGATCCTTGAAAGCGGTTGTCTCATAATGTTGCCTGGACAACTCAGCCTTTTTTCCTGCTGGTGTTGTTGACCTATGTGATATTTTTTATTTATATAGTTTTTAGTGACCAGGTAAGTGCACTAGGCACTAAGCTGTTGGGAAGCAGCACAAAAAGTACCAAATCCATGACAATTCTTTAATTTGCTTCATTGATGAGCTCCCCCCTCCGTTATTGTCACCACACTTCCAAGACAGATAAAGGAGCTCAAATCCTCCAGTAGCCCTCCTTGAAGACTAACTGCTCCCCACTTGCAGCCAACTGTCCAGATCTTAGTTTTGAAGGTACTGATTACCAGCCTGACGCTCCTGGTTCGTGCGCAGTCATTTACTTGCATTTCTACACTCTTTTGTTGTTTCTGAAAGGAGCAGCACTATGCTACCTACAAAGTGCAGAGCCCCAGATTGATGCTATTTCTGTCCAGATTGCCATGGTTGGCACCATTTGGTCTGTTACTCTCAATTTTCACATCTTCAACTACACTTCTCAGGCCCAAACAATACTGATGACAAGGAGAGCTGTGATAGGAATACAACCTTGTAACGTTAGTTGTAACCTCAACCATTTAGCATTTCCCGGCTCTTTCCTTACACACTTGTTACTGTCGTTTAAGAAGTTTATGATGATGTTGGCTAGCTCTGCAGGGATGCCACATGCTAGAAAGATGTTACAGAAATAATCTCAGTGTATGCTGTACTAAAAGCAGGTTGTTATGCTTTAAGTTGAAAAGGACTAGCTTGTTTGCTTGTTTGAAAACTGGTGACCAGGAAAGGCACACTGAGCCGAGGCTCGACTGGAGGAACAAGAAGCAAATTATTTGCAATACAAGTTACAGCAGTAAAGTGTGGTCACGATTTAAAATAAAGATGCAGGTACATCATAAAATATTATAAAGTGCAGTTATGCAAAAACTAAGTCAAGCCAAGTGCCCTTTTAAAAACAGTACAAAGAAACAGGGAAACACTCCACATTAGATTGGATCCTGGCCTCAAACCCTGACAACTTTAAACTGGTAGCAAAACTTGCAGATTGCCTTAGTGACCATTCACCAACATTCAGAATATGGAAGAATAGCTTCCATACCATGCCTCCCAGAATCATCTGGGTGTGGAATTACTTCAAATTCAATGAGGAATCCTTTCTTGCAACACTAGCTGAGGTAAATTGGGCACAAGTCAAACATGCCCCAAACTTAGACATAGCCCTCGACTTTTTCATCAATAGTTTTCTATCTGCCACAAATAAATACACCCCAATGAAAAAGCTTAGAGTAAAAGGCCAGGAAGCAAGATGGATAACTTGAGACCTAAAAAGTCACATGAAAGAAAGTGACAGGGCTTAGGGAACATTCAAACCACAAGACTGTCTCAGGATTGGCATATCTTTAGGGCGCTACGGAATAAATGTAAAAATGAGCTAAGAGCGGCAAAAAATCTTTACCTCAGACACTTCCAAGCGAAAAATCTCTCCGACCCCCAAACATTCTGGTATCTGATCAACACCCTCATCAAAGGCCGCCCAGCCCAGGGAGAACGTGACATAATGGCAAATGGCACTACACTAAAATGCCCAGCTGAAGCCGCAGATGCTTTCAACCTTTTCTTCACTGACCTGGACAAATTTAAGACACACAGTGCAAGTACACAGTCACCCACACCCACATACACAGAGCCTGACAACCCCCTTTTCCTCAAATTTCCATTTCAAGCTCACTTCTAAATGTGAAGTCCTTGAATTACTTAGGAAAATCAAAACCCCTGGATCTGCCGGGCATGATAAGTTAGAGCCCAGGCTACTCAAAATCGCTGCCCCAGTCACATGGTTGTTTAACAGAGCCATTCTAGAGGGTTGAGTCCCAGCTCTCTGGAAAGTCGCTCTGGTTACACCAATACATAAAGGCGGCCCTGGTGAAAAAGTTGAGAACTATCAACCCATCTCGTTTCTCTTCATCCTGAGCAAGGTGCTAGAGAGAGTCATCTATGATCAATTAATAGACTACATTGAGAGTCATAACATCTTCACAGCCAGGCAACATGGTTTCAAAAAATACCATGGAACACACACCACCCTAGTCAGCCTCACCTCGGACATCTTCTCTGCCCTTGATAAGGGCCTCTTAACCGGTGTGATCTTTATCAACCTCACCAAGGCCTTTGACCTGGTAGACCATAAACTACTCATCAAAAATCTTGAAGCAACAGGTCTAGATAGTCTGGCAGTACAATGGTTTTTCTGACTACCAACAGGGTAGGACACAGCTTGTAAAATGGCAGGGAATCCAATCTGACACATGCCCGATTATCGATGGGGTCCCCAAGGGGTCTATTCTGGGACCCATATTATTCTCTGTATTTATTAACGGGATGCCAATAATTGCAGAGATGCAAACATAACCCTGTACGTTGATGACACAGTGCTTTATAGGTCCTCCCAAGGTATAGCAACCCTTAATATTGAACTGACAACTGACCTACAACTCCTCGAGCGGTGGCTGGTAAGAAACAGCCGAGTGCTGAATGGCAAAAAAAAACAAAGGCAGTGTTGTTTGGCAAGGCAAGCGTAGGATCGGACAGATCATCAATTCTGACACCTACTCTCTACGATGGAATGACAATTGAGGTGATTAAATCCATCAAATACTTAGGTAAAAGTAACCCTAGATCAAAACTGCACTCTCAAAGCACACATCGACCAACTAACCAAGACTGTGAACCAGAAATTAGGCCTACTTAACTGCCTAAGCCCCTTCCTCACATGTGAATCCCGGCTACAGGTGGTTACAGGTACCATACTACCTACTCTATTCTATGATGCTCCGATCCTACTAACTGTCAGAGGGGCAGAACTGCAAAGGCTCAGAACCCTGTACCATCGAGTTGGCAGATTGCCTCAGGAGCTCCACCCCGTGAGCATCACTGCCAGGCGCTACATGCCCTCTCATAGCCAACCCTAGAAGGGAGATTACAGTACCCGGTACTATGTCTAGCCTTCAAGCTAAGGCAGGAAAATGCCCCCTAGCATAGCCGGATTGCTATCCGACAAACCGATTAGAAGATCCCTCAGATCCTCCAGCCGCAACTTCCTCAAGGTGCCCAAAGTCAGATCGTCCCTAGGGCAAAGGTCATATCCAGCTGGCATCCCACCCCTCTGGAATGTACTTCCTGAAAGCCTACAAAACTGCTCCTCCCTCGGGGGATTTAAAAAGGGCCTCAAGGCACACCTTCTGGAGCTCAACCAGTTTACCTGCTATCGCTGACGTCCCAAACCTCCTATTCACTGTACAGCACTTGAAGTAAACTATGTGTGTTATGTTTTATTTGTTCCACAGCTGTCTAATGAGGATTAACAACTGTCTAAAAAATGACTAGTCATTGGCCTGTAAATAATCACAGTTAGCAAATGTAAAGTAAGCTGGAAACTTATAGAAATGTCTTTGTAGAACTGTCCTTGTATATTATATTACTGCTTGTAATAATAATAATAACTTATTTTTAAAGCGCCTTTCAGTATATCAAGGCGTTGAACATATCAAAAACCACAACATACAATACCAATTAAAACATATAAATAAAATGATTTCATAACAACATCACATATTTAAAAACAAGCAATAAATATCCCATAAAATCAAAACACAGTATTTGCAATCATATTACATTAATCCTCCAAGTAAGCCATATGCCACAGGTAAGTTTTTAAATTTTTCTTGAATACCTCCACGGAGGTGCACTCCCTTAACCGGCGTGGTAGAGAATTCCAAAGAGTGGGTGCAGCATAAGAAAATGCTCTACTGCCGGAAGATTTTAAACTCACTCTTGGAATCTCTAACAACCCCTCGTCGGCCGAGTGGAGTGATCGGCCAGGGCAGTAAGGCACCAGAAGTTCTTTCAGATAGGTCGGACCTTGATCATGAAGGGTTTTGAAAGTCAATAAAATGACTTTAAAGGTGATCCGCCACCGTATAGGAAGCCAGTGCAGTTCGCACAGTACCGGGGTAATCTGTTCTGCACCAGCTGTAGGTGACGGATTTCAACCCCAGAAAGCCCAAAGTAAAGGGCATTGCAGTAGTCCAAGCGGAAGGACACGAAGGCATGGACCAACGTTGGCAGAGAGTGTCAGAAGGAACAAGGTGACGCACCCTGGCAATATTCCTAAGATGATAAAAGGAAGTCCTGACAATGGCTGTCACCTGAAATTGAAGGGTCAGTTTGTCGTCTAGGACAATCCCAAGGTTGCGCACCCATTCAGAGGTCGGAAGCGACACGCCATCAAGAAAAATTCCAGAGGGCGTGCCATCATGCGACCTTGCTATCTGACCACCCGGGTCCACCACCAACATCTCTGTCTTCTCTGAGTTCAACTTTAACCAACTAGAATCCATCCACCCTTGGATTTCTTCCAGACAGTTATTAAACACCGAGAGAGCTCCATCCTGGTTGGGTGCAAAGACAAGTATAGCTGGGTATCATCTGCACAGCAGTGAAACCTCAGCCCATACATGCCTTATAATGTCTCGAGGGCAGCATATACACTGCGTATAACATAAGTGACTGCACTGAACCCTGAGGCACTCTCAAGACAACAAAGAAGTTGGGCCAGAGGAATGAACCCTGACGCAACTCTTTGTGATTTCCCAGTAAGGAATGAAGTGAACCATTTTAAAACAGTTCCCAACATTCCACAGATTAGCCTCAGGCGTGCTAACAACACCAGGTGATCCACAGTGTCAAAAGCTGATGAGAGATCAGAGAGAACTAGAATGGAACGTCTCTTCTGATCCCTCGCCCTCAGAATATCATTAAGCACCCGAACCAGCGCAGTCTCGGTGCTGTGTCTTTTACGAAAACCAGATTGGAAGGATTAGTAGACATTATGGATGGTTAAATGGTCTTCCAATTGGGCTGCCACTACCTTCTCAATAACCTTCCCAATAAAGGGAAGGTTAGAGATACGTCTGTAGTTTGAGAAACAGTCTAGGTCCAAAGTAGCTTTCTTCAAGAGGGGTGTCACCACCGCCTCTTTCAGGGAGTTAGGAAACTCACCTGACTCTAAGGAGCACCAGACTATTTGCACCAAGACATAGAAACATAGAAACATAGAATTTGACGGCAGAAAAGGACCGCTTGGCCCACCCAGTCTGCCCATTTCCCTACCTACTGGATAAGCTGCAGATCCTAGTTAACCAGCAGCCTACTTCTCCCTACCCCCACCCCCTAGAATGGCCTTATGACTGTCCCATGCATGCTTGAATTCCACCACTGTTTTTGACTCCACAACCTCCTCTGGAAGGCTGCTCCATGCATCCACAACCTCTCTGTGAAAAATACTTCTTAAATTACCTCTGAGCCGCCCCATCTTCAAATTGTGCCCCCTTGTTCTTGCACACCTCTTTTTTTGAAAGATGCTACCCTCTTGGACTTTGTTGATTCCCTTGAGGTACTAGAACGTTTCTATCATGTCCCCCTCTCCCTCTTTTCCTTGAGGCTGTACATATTAAGCTCCTTTAGTCTCTCTTCATATGTCTTCCGGTGCAGACCCTGCACCATTTTAGTTGCCCTCCTCTGGACAGCTTCCATCCTGTCTATGTCTTTGCGGAGATTGGGTCTCCAGAACTGCACGCAGTACTCCAGATGGGGTCTGACCAGCTGTCTGTACAGAGGGATAATAACTTCCTGTTTTCTACTGGTGATGCCTCTCCCCATGCATCCCAGTATCCCCTCAGCCCTCCTTGCTGCCCTCTCACATTGCTTGCCCACCTTTAGGTCATCTGATATGACTACCCACAGCTCCCTTTCCATTTTTGTTGTTAGTATCTCACCCCCCATTGTGTACTCTTCCCCTGGGTTTTTGTTTCCCGGGTGCATTACCTTGCACTTCTTAGCACTGAATCTAAGCTGCCATACATTTGACCATTCCTCTAACCTTGCCAAGTCCCTTCTCATCCTTTCCACCCCACCTTGTGCATCAACTCTGTTGCAGATCTTTGTGTCATCTGCAAAGAGACATACTTTTCCTTCCAGTCCCTCTGCAATGTCGCTTATAAAGACATTGAAGAGGACCGGTCCTAATAATGAACCCTGCGGTACCCCACTAGTAACCCCCCATCTTCTGAGTGGACTCCATTTACTATTACTCTCTGTGTCCTATTCTCAGTCAATTTTTATCCAGGCTGTCATCTTGGGACCCACCCCAGGCTGGCTAACTTGTATATTAATCTTTTGTGTGGGACTGTGTCAAATGCCTTGCTAAAGTCTAGGTAGGCCATGTCCACAGCCCTCCCTGATCTACTACTTTGGTCACCCAGTCAAAGAAATCTATCAGATTCGTCTGGCATGACCTTCCCGCTGTGAATCCATGCTGCCTTGGGTCCTGTGCCCTCTGGCCTCTAGATACTGACAATTCTTTCCTTCAGAGATTCCATCATTTTCCCTATCACTGAGGTTAAACTAACAGGTCTGTAGTTTCCTGCTTCTGCCTTGCTCCCACTTTGTGAAGGGGAATCACATCTGCCCTCCTCCAGTCCTCGGGTACCACCCCATCCTCCCATGAGTTGTTAAAGAGGGTAGTCAGTGGTGTCACTAGTTCTACCCTTAGTTCTTTTAGAATTCTGGGATGAATCCATCAGGCCCATTGCTTTGTCCACCTTCAGTTTTAAGAGTTCTTTCATAACCTCTTTCTGTAAATGGGCAGGTATCAACTTCTGTATCCAGAGTGTTTCTACTGTTTGTTTTAGGTACCTCCACTCTTCATTTGTAAATACTGAACAAAATATTTGTTTAGTATCTCTGCCTTTTCACAGTCTCCCTCTGCCCAACCTCCTCCCTTTATTAAGCCTCACTATCCCTCCCTTGGTTTTCCTTCACTCCTGATGTACCTATAAAAGGTTTTAACCCCTTCTTAACTGAGTTGGCTATCTTTTCCTCGGTTTGGGCCTTTGCTATTCTGACTGCCTTCCCAGCTTCCTTTGCTTTAACTGATACAGTTCTCTGTCCTGCTCCTGCTGTGATTCCTTGTACTTCCTGAATGCTTTCTTTTCTCTTGAACCTTCACTGCCACTTCCTTTGAGAACCATAGTGGTTTCTTACATCGCTTTGTTTTGTTTATTTGCTTCACAAAAGGCTTGTTACCTCTGTGATGGCAGTTTTATTATTCCCCATTGTTCTTCCACCCCTCCTTCCTGCCCATTTGCTAGTGCATTCCTTAGGCACTCACCCATTTTGGCAAAGTCAGCCCTCCTAAAGTCCAATACTTTTGCCTTTGTATGGCTTGACTCTATTGCTATGTTTATTGTGAACCATACTGTTCGATGGTCGCTAGTTCCCAGATGGCTACCCACTTCTACATCTGTGATCCTCTCTCCATCTCCATTTGAGAGAACCAGGTCTAAGATTGCTCCCTCTCGGGTGGACTCCAATACTAGTTGTCTAAGGCATGCCCCTGTAGGGCATCTAGAATAACCCACTCTTGAAGTGGCTGCTTCAACTGCACTCCAGTTAACATCTGGCATATTCAGATCACCCATCAGCAATATCTCCCTTTTCTGCCATTCTAAGTATACTTTATCATTTCCTTGTCCATTTCCTCCCCTGAGAAGGGTCTGTATACAACCCTGTCAGGATTGTGGTGCCATTGCCTGTCTCAAATTTACCCACAGTGCTTCTTCTCCTCCCTGTTTACCCTTTTGTTCTGTTGCTTTTATTCCTTCCCTTATGTAAAGAGCTACTCCTCCTCCTCTTTTACCCTCCCTGTCCCTCCTGTAGATAGTGTATCCTGGTATGTTTACGTCCCAGTCATGGTTTTGTGTGTACCATGTTTCTGTGACTGCCACGATATCCAGCTGTTCCTTCTCCATCAAGGCCACTAATTCAGGAAGCTTGTTACCCAGACTACGGGCATTGGTACTCATTGCTCTCCATTTTTTGATGGCTTTACCTTCTGTTGCAGCATCCCCCACTGACCTTTCTACCTCGGTCTTTTTCTCATTTAGTACCCTGTTTTGTAGGGGGAGAGGCTGGGATTTTCCTGCCGCTTATCAGTGCCTCCCTTTGACTAGTTTAAAAGCTTGCCAATGAAGCATTTAAACCGATTGCTCAAAAGACTTGTTCCCTTCCTGGACAGATGCAGACCATCCTGCCAGTATAGGCTGGTGTCCCTCCAGGTGGAACCCCAGTCCCCAATGAAGCCAAACCCTGTGCTCCACACCATTTTCAACCATTCATTAAACTGCATGGTGCAAATTACCTCGCCTCCCCATGCCATTGACAGGCAGCACCTCTGAGAAGGATACTGTGTGTGCTACTTGTCTTAGGCCCTCCCAACTCTACAAAGTCCTCCTGCACTGCTCTAATCTCATGATGAGCCAAGTCATTTGTCCCTAGGTGGACAATGACGCCCAGCTCAGACTCCCGCAGCTGTTCTCGTGATCCTGAGGATGCGCTTCCTGTCCCTCCAAGCCATGGCACCAAGCAGGCACCTTACTTGCAGTTTTCCTGCTCCCCAGTTCTACCCTAATAATTGAGTCCCCCACCTGGAGCTGCTTGCTTTCCCTGTGGTGTCCTCTGCCTCCTTCCTGTGGGCCTCCCTTGTGACAGTTGTCATCAGTCTCCTCTGCGGGTGCATCCATAGGGGAGCTATGCTCCCCCAGAATGGTGTATGGATTGTGGAGTGGAACAACTGACTGGGTGTGCCTCTGTTCCACCATCCTCACCCTCCCTGAGCCCACTGTGGTCCAACTACTGTGCTTTCTTCGCAACCTCTGAGGTAGTGGTGGTGGCTCTGGTGCTCCCTGGATGGGGGAGGTTCCCTTCCTACTGTCCAGTGTGGCCTGGGGGAAGGTTCCCTTACTACTGTCCAGTGTGGCCTGAAGACGGGCAACTTCTTCCCTCAGGGCAGAGAGTTGTCTGCAAACAGGGCAGCATCTCAGCCTCCAGAAAGACTCCCGGAAGACTGGACTGATGGTCTCAGAACAACCCAAAATTAGGGGAGTCAGTCCAGGGTCCAAACCAGAGCTCGTGGGCCGCACTCTGTGGATGATCCTCATAATATCCACGAACTCAGGTCGGCAAAAGGAACTCCAAGAGAACTGAGGTATTGTGAATTCGCACTGTTCCACTACATCACCCTCAGAGATTGCCGGATGCAAGTCCACCTTGATGTCAGCCACCTTAGTTGCAAAGAAACGAGCGAGCTCCTCGCACTCTAATTGCGAAAAAGCTTTTCACACTTGCAGACAGGCTGGGTTGCACAGTCTGTCTACAGTCCGAAACAACTGAGCTGGTTGATTCTGTGCAACTGCAATCTCCCTGAACAGGAATTCTGCCTTCTTATGAGTGATTGCAGATTGATAGATAGAATAATGTTCCATCAATCTAAGGTGGTCGGCATCAAGGGCGGACTTGCGCCAACAACGCTCTAACCTTGGCCGCTGTCTCCGCAACTCCCTCAGTGTCCCATCAAACCAAGGGGACCTGGGGTGAAGGGATAGGGGGCGCTCACGAACATGAGCAATAAGATCCAGGGCCACCGTAATGGCCATATTATAGGCCGACACCAGTGCCTCTGGGTTACTGCTAGCCAACACAGGGGATGAGAGGTCAAGGACCGCCGCAAGGCCCTGGGAAGTGATATTCCATAATGGGCAGTACCTGACCATCTCCACAGAGGAAGACCTTCTCAGGGGGGTGCAAAAATTGAACCTCACGGTGTAGTGGTCAGACCAGGCGACTGGTTCCACCCCCACGTCAGATGAGTCAATCCCTAAGAGGAAGACTAAATCCAGAGTGCCTGGATTTATGTGTAGCAGTGGATACTACCTGTGTAAGGCCCAAAGAAGACATAAGTTGGAGGAAATGATTACCAAACTGTGAGAGTTCATCGTCGACCTAGGTGTTAAAGTCACCCAGAACCATCAATCTGGGTGACTCAAACGACATATCGACGAGGAAGTCTGCTACTTCCTGTAAGAAGCGTTTCCCATCTCCAGGTGAACGGTAGATGAGAATGATTCGAACGCCTACACCTGCTACAACTGTGCACTCAAAGGATTCAGCCTCACCTACTACCACATCCGTGAGGCCCAATTTAGTCTTAAAACAGACTGCGATCCTCCTTCCCCTGCAGTCCAATCTTGAGCGGTGTATCACCGAGTACCCGGCCGGAGTCATGGCCTCCAATATGGGGCCTGAATTTTCATCCAGCCAGGTCTCGGTGATGCAAGCCAGGTCAGCCGAACTAATAAGATCGGCTATAATGGCGGTCTTATACCTAACAGACCTGGCATTGCATAACACCACCCGAGTTGGACAAACCTCGGGAGGCTGTCCGGCCTATCTGCCCACCAAATTCAGTAGTGCCCTTGGGTATGGGCACCAGACACGGGAAACCCCGGTCTGGATTCCATTTTTCCCCAGGGCGCCTTCTGGACTTATTAACCCCAATACGGTGGCCCCGCTCGTTCATCTTCTCCTGTTCGCACACCCCTGCCCTCCTCATTCCTCCTATGAACAATCCCCAGCACTCTACAACGCTGGTAAGTCTAGATTGCAGGGTAGGAGTATATAAAGGGCAGAGGGCGCGAAGAGAGGAGGATGAATAGCGCACCGCCGTGGAACCTGCAGGCCAGCACATGTCACTGCTTAAACTAAACAATATACACCAAATACAATCAAAACTAAACTAATCTAAAAACCCATACAAAATAAAACACAAATAAAATAAAAAAGAAGAAAAGGAAGATAATAAACAGAAACAAAATAAACAAATAAAAATAAATAAATATAAACAAATATATGAAAGGGTACTCTTACTACCCCTACAAGAAAAATTACCCCCTCCCCCCTTAGCTTTCTCACAGCCAGGTAAAGAGAGGGGAAAAATATCTTCGCACTCTCACTACAAGATCAACAAAACAAATCAAACAAAGCACAAAAATAACTAAACAAAAAGCTCAAAATATAATGCAAAAATAAATCTAAACACCCTGGTCCTCTCACCACCAGGGATAAAGAAATCGTCATACAAAAATGTCAAAGTAAATTCACATCATTTGAATCCAGACATGCTTAGATCCAAACGATCATAATGGGACAACAGCATAGGTCTAAAGCTGCCAAGCTTTATAAGCCCCCACCGAAAAACACAAGAGTTAGTAATACTAGTCACAGGCCCCACACAGCAAAAGTCCAGATAATCTTGAAAATCAGTACATTTTCTTCATATTCCTGGTATTCCACTCCAGCCACTGCAAATTCTCACTATTTGGAGTTTATCCAGCAAAGAAAATTTAGGAGGAGGTAAACGCTCCTAACCAAGCGAACCCTAGGAGGGTGTGTTCATGCGACCAGTCTCCCCTACTTGGGATGCCAGAAAAAGCCCAGCCTCTGCCAGGCAACGCCAGCACCACCCGGAGGCCCCGAGAACGCTGACCCACCGGCAGGTACTCCCAACCCTCCCAAGGACAGACAGCAGCACCCTGCACCCACCTCTGGAACAGCCGGGCCAGTCAGTCAGACCTCTCCTCCTCCTTCTCCAGCACGACTCCACCACACAGAAAGGCCAGTAGTTCAGCTTGAAAGTCTTCCACTACCCACACAAAATTAAACCTCAAATAACTGGACAAACCAGGTACTCCCGTTTCTCCATGATTCTGATTTCCAATTTAGGTCCGATAATCCACTGAGTCCAAAAAAGGGGCAAGCAGAACAAAACAACGAACAGCTCGGAATAGTCCGTAACAATAACGCTGCAGACGCTTTCCACAGGTTAAAAGAATTCTCCTTGCTAGTCCCAGCTTCACAGTCTATGCACAATGGCCAGGTCGCATTTAGGCACATGAAAAAGTTCACTCATGAATTAAAAGGAAACCCAATAATTGAGGTTCCAAATCCAGCACAAGCAGAAATCTTCTTCGCTACGGCTCCCACAAGTCCCCGACTCTACAGCCTCTCATGCTGTGGTCAGAGAAACAATCGGGAGAGCAAAAAAGCACAAAATCACGGGGGGGGCAAACAAGTTCGGTACTCCAATGTTCGGCAAAGGCATCCTAGTCTAACTCACTGCTTCAGCCCTAAACTAGTCTAAAAATCAAAAAAATAAAAAATAAAAATAGATAAAAACGAGCAAAATGCAAAAAACACAATCCAGAAACAAATGAACAGCAGAAACTAGTGCTCTGGCTGGCTCAGCTCAGCCGCCATCTTGGTGTTCCAAGGTGACCCAATCTGTCCCAGTATCACCACTGTATGTGTAATTAACTCAGGGTCTCCCCTGAAAAAAGGGGGCTGTCATGGTCTCAGTGGGCTCACCTGGTTACCAAAATTAAATAAATAAATAAATACAATAAATAAACTATGCCATAGCAATGTTAACTAAAAATAAACTGGCAGTACAGGTATCAACAAGTTTAGATAGGAGAAATCCCAGAACTCAACTAGATAGAATTAGCAGATCTTTATTAATGAAGAGTACAGGTTCTACATTTAAACACAGAGGTACAATCAGAATAGAAGAATGTAATATAGGAAACGATTGTTTAATCTCAGTTCAAAGTGCTTTTTTGCATAGATAGTTTCATCTGGCATTCTAATGCAGAAAAACCCCACACCATTTCTAGCAGTAATTGAGCACACATGATTATGAATCACAGTCATCTGCTACACATCTGGGGCATAACACACAGTTATAAAGGGTGGCGTTGCAAAACAGTGGGGCAAAAAAATTAACCCAATGCACCAACACCTTTTGGGCCCACACACACACACGCGCGCACACACACACACATTCTGAGTCATGAAGACCCTCCCCTGTGAGTAAGTCACAGAGCAAATGTGATCTCCCGATGTCAATTGCTGAAAATAAGGTTTCCACCCATAACAAATGTGTGACTCCCACTGTCTCTTGAAATGATACAGCACCATTTTTTATAATACTATGCTATGCTGTGAGGGCAGTGTTGCAGGGGTGCCACCTAGAAGTCTCCCCACCCACCTTCCACTTACCTTTGTGCCTGCAGCGGGGCAACTGGTTAACAAATTTATGTAGCCCATTTGCAGCCTCCCTGGGAGTCCAGTGGCCCACCCCTCCTGCATTTGACCTTTTTAGAATTCCCAGATGCCCTGTAGAACCCCCCCCCCATCTAGTCTCATTCCCACAAAAGTCTGGCCAGACTGGCCTTATCCTGCACCAAGCTCTGTCCCTGCCCCCCACAGTAGTACTAATGTACTTTTGTGACACTTCTGGTGCCTACCAGTAGCAGTTCTTCAGCTAGGGGGTGTTGTAAAGGTCTGTGACCGACTTTGTGATAGTTGACATGCTTTTTACATGGCTCTGCTAGCCATTTGCATGGCAAGCCCTGCCCATTCCCTGAATGGAATGTGTTTAGCAACCACATTTTTCAAGGCCTGTGACCCCCACCCCATGATGCATGGCACATGGTATGCAAATCCGATACTGCCACTAAGGGTTAATTCTGACCACTAAGTAACAATTCTTTGCAATTGTGTACTGGGCTGCTGGATGTCTCCCAATAATGGTTGTACAAACAGTCAGCATACACACAGTTATGCCTGTTTAACTTGACCTGATCTGATCATAGGAGATTGCTCTGTGAAACAGTCACTGCTGCACGTACATTTTCAGTAATGTTTTGGCTGTTTGTCAGTTAAGGTTGCAGGGAGATCAGAACTTTGAAATACAGAAAAGTTTTGATGTCAGAAGAAGACACAGGGCACTCTAGGGTGCACAACTAAAAGTATGTGGTGTCATAATTGCACTCTAATCCATGCTTGAGTTGGCCTATAATGATTCTAGCTGCTCTGTTCTCAAAATAGGACATTCCGTGCGGCCCCTGTGCAGAGACAACTCATATTTATATCCTCCCCCCATAATTTCTTTCCACTGAGCACTTAAATGTTCTTCACCAAACTAACATGGTCACAGAGCATGCAAGTACAGGTGTAGCCATCAAGTTGTCTGGATATTTTGCAATATTTTTAAAGGGAATCTCTCTTGTGGCCCTACAGTGGTATTGCAGGCAGGTAGGCAGAAAATGTCTCTAGAGATCATCACAGACAGTTCAGGAACCATCATGCCAGTGGCTACAATTGAACCTTCATGGAAAGCACAGGGTGGACTACAAACAGGACTAGGGCACTGTCCCCTTTATGTTGTGTTACTGAGGGCCTCTGGAAAATAACAGACTGTCTGACATATCCCTTTTACAAATATCTTTCCATTATATTTTCTGTACAAGGATAGTATTTAAGAGCTATCATTTTTCTCATTCTCATCTAAGTAACTGATATGGATTAATATGGCTTGCCCTGAAACAGAGGATACAAACCCCCAACTTCCTGCTGGTTTCCTGTTCCCCTTTGGGACTTTTGGACACTTGTGTACTAGTGTAAATCTCCCACCAAAACAAAAAAATAACAGGCTCAATTTTCAGTCAGCCCTTAGAATGCTGAAATTTGCGCTGATCTACAGTTGCAGCAGACTCCGGGTGCATCAGGGACCCTGCACCAAAGTCCTGAGAGTTGCAGCAGATGCAGGGTTGTGCCAAACATGTGGTGCATCTGAGGGGTTGGATGGAGGGTCCTGTCAAGCCCCCCACCCAGCGCAAGCCTAGATGAGCTGCAGAGGTTGGAAGGGTTACTATGTCTGGAAGGTGAGGACTGCTGACCGATGGAGCAGTGGGAGTGCCATGGGGCGTGACGAGGGCACAGCGGCAGTGAGAGGGATGTGAGCAGGCACCCGGCGGCGGTGTCATGTGAACTGGCACAGAGCTGATCAGCCCAGATTGTGAGGGTGGCACAGCCAGAACATCATGACCCAGACCCAGGTGGCCACAGCCCTGGCACCTGCCCCACAGGACCACAGTCCCCTACATGTGCCGGGTGCCAGTGGGTGCAATTTGTGGGGTGCACTGGGTGGAGGGGTACATGACCCTGGCACCACAACATTCCCTTGGTACACAGCCTCTCATGTGGTGGCCGGCTGATGCCCAACTACGCTGCCAGGGGCTGTGGATTCTATAGTGCAGGTGCCAGGGCTGCCACCTGGGGTCCAGGTCATGATGGTCCAACCATGCCACCCCCTACACAGGGTGATCAGCTCTGTGCCACTTCACATGGCACCTCCGTCAGGTGCTCCCTCATATCCCTCTCACTGCTACTGTACCACTGCCACCCCAATGGCACCCACACTACTCCATCAGCCCCCAGTCCCCACCTTCCAGGCCTCCCAAAATCGCTGCCTTGCCAGGCAGTGGTGCAGGGCCCTTTGACCAGATCCTGGCTGGTCTAACCTGAGCCTCCTGTTGCAACCATGGTGGGGCTTCTGGAATTCCAAATTAGGTGATGGTGCAGCCCCACCATGCCACAAGCCCCCCTGCGACCTGGCGCAAGGGTGGTGCAGGGCGGCTCTGTCGCATGGCATCCTGATTTCAATAAAGCCTGCATTTATAAATTGGGATTGCCACAAACTCTGATGCAAGGTCCCACTTACATCACAGCCATTTGGTGCAGGCACCTTGCGCCAAAATGTTCCTTTTGGAATTGAGCTCAACAACTTTTCCCTGCATGCATACACGTTTCATATCACATGTAGCAACTTGCAAAATGCTAGCATATTTAATGCAGAAAGCTGCTCCATGTAGCTTTTTACATGCCATACAGCTTTAAAACTAGAGTCATTGTCATGAGTTTCACAAAACCAAGCCCTGTACTTAATGTATGTTACACTGGATAAGCCGTCAGCACCATAAAAATACATGAGCAGCAACCAGGTGGTAGTTGTATCGAAACTCTGCTCTGTTCAAAGTGCTACAAGCATACTTTTACCACCTATGTTAAAAAATTCTCAACTTCTGATATTTACTTCCGTATAATTTAGTAACAGTAGCTGAGGCAGGCAGAGTAAATAAAAAATAATTCTGCAGCAAGAAAGTATCCATTGAGAGTCTGTCTGACCTAATGTTTGACTCGAGTTACTCAAGAAAGAAAGCTGAGATGCTAGCTGATTCTGTTTAATCACAGTGAAACGAAAGGATAAACCTAACTGAATAGGCGTTGAGTAGGGGAGAGAAAAAAAGCAGCGCTCAGATCAATATAACAGTCATCAGGTTTCCACCACCCAACCCCCAGAACCTACAAGTGCCCCTGCACATAGGCAGACACTGTACAAGAGCTCCTCAGAACTAGACAGGTAACTTTTTCACTTAACATAATTAGAATGCCTGGAATAACCAGGAGGGAAAGTAGTAAGTACCTTAGCTGGGATTTGATCCTGGCTAAGGCACTTATTTCTTTCTCTGTTCCATTTGTTTGGATTCCATATACGTGCACACCGCACCCTTGTGTATGGAAGCAACCAGGCCGACCTGCAAGTTCCTGAGCAATCACTTTTAAAGTTAATGATACATTCAGGTTCAATCTGTTGTATACACGTAACATTTAATGTGACTACCTTGTGGTACAATAAATTCAGTACAATTCTCGCAATTTAGGACACATCCTAAAATTTGTCTTGGCTACACCTCCAAGTTCAGGATGTGGTTTAGAAATTCCTGTACCGGGTCATAATGTCGTATGCTTAACAGCGTACGGCATTATGACGAAACCCGGACCTGTGTACTCTCTGAGTTGGACCCCCCCCCCCAGCCGGAGTTAGAATCTTTAGTGGGGAGGTCCGGGAGGCATAGCCCCCGTGACAGGGGGTGTGGGGGCAGAGCCCCCCACAGAACAAAGGAAAACAAGAAATTGCGCAATGCAATTGTGCTGCATGGCATTCTGCCATGAGACATATTTACCCCGTGCTTGAAATTCCTACACCAGTTCTTTTGTGATCAGGTAAAAATTTAGGACAAGAAAGGGAAATTTCAGGACTGCCCTGGGAAATTCAGGACAAGAGGTCACCCTAGAAACATTGCAATTACACTTACTTTGAATACCTCTGTAAATGACCCTGGCTCAAGGGCTTTCTGATTCTCCTCAAATAAACTTAAAAAGTATACAATCTTTTCTTTTGCGATATATTTTTTGTAGTTAATTTGTTTATGATTATGAAAACAGCCAATATAAAAATTGATTCTTGCAGAGACTGTACACTACAGATAGATCAATATACACTGTACTCTTGGTATTACACACAGTTAGCATTTGCATTCTCCACATGTGATACAAGATTTTTCTTTTCGTAAATTTTTATTTTTCCTGTATAAGAAGGAAACCAAAGATCACTTTCTATGGTGGTAGTGAAACTAAACAGCCCATCTTCTTGAAGGTGAAACTAGCAACTTTGAAACAACTGGGAACTGTGGGGAAGATACTGGCAATCTGCAAGAAAGTGCACACTTGCTCAAATCTGAGGGAGGTCTACCTTACTTAACTTTAAATTTTAAACTTGGTATTGCTTTGTGTTTTGTCTCTTTTTTTCTTCTTTTTGAATGAAGAAGGAATTTGCAGCACTGCTAATCTTGTGAGTTTAACTTCAGAAGGACTGAAATACTGCATAACTGTGGTTCCCTTGTGTTTAGCTGGAATATTTATCTACTAGTATTTTATAACAGGCTGCATCAAACTATTTTTTGGTACAGTGAACTATTTACTGGTGGAAGAGGATTTTTTTTCTTTGTGAACCCTACAGTTTGTGTATTCAACCCAGACAGGGCCTCAGGTTGTGGAAACTGGTTCCTCCGATTATCTTCAGAGCACAGAACATCAGGTTGTATTGGTTTAGGGGAGGCTTACATTATAGATACTGGGCCCAACTGCTTGATTTTTCTCTGACTGTAATTGTTTTTTGCTGGGTATATTATCTGGTAGATTGTTGTGCAGGTTGTCTTGCTGAAAGGAAGGTCAACACTCACCGGAGTGGTGGGTCAGAGTTTGTAGCGGATTGTTTCTAGAGGGAACAGGCTTGGGGGCCCAACCCCCCTGCCCCTCATCTCCCTCTCCCCCCCCCCAGGCTGTCATTTCCTTTATTCCAGAGGTTCTGACATCGCTTCCCCAAGAGGGCACAGGGCATACAACTGTCGTATGCTTACCAATCCAGCACACTGCATTGAGGGTAAGTGCACTCACACACTAAAATTATATAAAAAAAAATACATTTTTAAATAAACAGGAAGACATACATGTGGGGTGTGGTGCAATGCAATAGCTGTGGGGCAGCAGCCTTCTGGGAGACATTCTGGAGGCTGCGATGTTGCCCTATTTGCAGTTAACTCTCTGCTCTGAGGGAGGAGGTTGCCCATCTCCAGGCAGAATTGGACAGGAATAGGGAAACCTCCCCCACCCAGGGAACACCAGGGCCACCACTGCTGCCTTAGAGGTTGCCAAGAAAGAGCAGCAGCAGTTGGACCATGGTGGGCTCAGGGAGGGTGAGGGTGGTAGAACAGAGATGCATCCCTCCAGTTGCACCTCTCCACAATCCTTATGCTGTACTGGTGGAGATTAGTTCCCCTATGGAGGTAACCGCACTGAAGACCAAGGAGGTTGCCGGGAACCGCCACAAGGAAGGCCCATAGGAGGGTGGCACGGGACACCACAGGGGAAGGAAGCAGCTCCTCATGGGGGACTCAATTATTAGGGGGGGTAGAACTGGGGGAAGAAGTGGAGAGGGAGATAAGGTGCCTGCCCAGACCCATGGCTTGGAGGGACAGGAAGCGAATCCTCAGGATTACAAAAGCATCTGCATGGGAGAGGGAGCTGGACATCATTGTCCACCTAGGGACAAATGACATTGCTAGGTATGGGATCAGAGCAGTGCAGGAGCCGTTTGTGAAGTTTGGGAGGGGCCTTAGCCAAGTAGCACACATGGTAACCTTCTCAGAGGTACTGCCTGTCTATGGCATGGATGATGCTAGGGTACTATGCACCATGCGTTTCAATGAATGGTTGAACAACTGGTGCGGATCACAGGGTTTTGGCTTCACTGGGGACTGGACCTCCACCTGGAGGGATGCACGCATATACTGGCAAGATGGTCTGCATCTGTCTAGCAGAGAACGCAGGCTCCTAGGTGATAGGTTTAAATGCTTCACTGGCAAGCTTTTAAACTAGCCAAGATGAGAAGCAGGGAATTCCCAGCCTCCCCCCACAAAACAGCGAGGTAAACACCAAGGTAGAGAGGTTGATAGGGAGCAGGATGGGGGTAAATGGAGAAAAAAAAAAACAAAGATGGTAAGGGCAGGGATGGGGCTAAAAGCGGTAAGACCATAAAAAAATTGAGGGTGATGAGTACCAATGCCCGTAGTCTGGGTAACAAGCTTCCAGATTTAGTAGTCTTGATGGAAGAGGGACATCTGGATATTGTGGCAGTCACAGAAACATGGTACACAGAGAGCCATGACTGGGATGTAAACATATCAGGGTATGCAATCTACAGGAGGGACAGGGAGGGTAACAGAAGAGGAGGAGTACCTTTCTATGTAAGGGAAGGTATCAAAGCAACAGAACTAAAGGGTAAATGGGGAAAAGAGGAAGCGCTGTGGGTCACCTTGAAGACAGGTAATGGCACTACAATCCGCACGGGGGTTGTATACAGACCCCCATCTCAGGGGAGGAAATGGACAAAGAAATGTCAGAAGGCATCCTTAGAATGACAGAAAAAGGGGACATTATGTTCATGGGGGACCTCAATATGCCAGATGTTAACACTGGAGTACATGTGCTGCTGCCACATCCAAGAGCAGGGTCATTCTCGATGCCCTGCAGGGGGCATGCCTCAGACAGCTAGTGTTGGAACCCACTCGGTAGGGAGCAATCTTAGACCTGGTACTCTCAAATGGAGATAGAAACACAGAAACATAGACTTTGATGGCAGATAAGGACCACTTGGCCACCCAGTCTGCCCATTTCCCTACCTATTGGATAAGCTGCAGATTCTACTTAACCAACAGCCTACTTCCCGCAACTCCCCACTATAATTGCCTTATGTCTGTCCCATGCATGTTTGAATTCCCCCACTGTTTTAGACCCCACAACCTCTCCAGGAAGGCGGTTCCATGTGTCCACCACTCTCTCTGTGAAAAAGAATTTCCTCACATTACCCCTGAGCCGTTCCACCCTCTAACTTTAAATTGTGCCCCCTTGTTCTTACACATCTCTTTTTCTGAAAGATGCTACCCTCCTGGACTTTGTTGATTCCCTTGAGGTACTTAAAAGTTTCTATCATGTCCCCCCATCCCTCCTTTCATCAAGGGTATAGATATTAAGCTCTCTCAGTCTCTCTTCATATGGTTTCTGATGTAGATGGTGAGAGGATCACAGATTTAGAAGTGGGTAGCCATCTGGGAACAAGCGACCACCAAACAGTGTGGTTCACGATAAACGTATCCGTAGAGTCAAGCCATACAAAAACAAAAGTACTAGACTTTAGGAGGGCTGATTTGGGCAAAATGGGTGAGTGCCTAAGGAATGCAATAGCAAATAGGCAGGAAGGAGGGGTAGAAGAACAATGGGGAAAAATCAAAACTGCCATCGCAGAGGCAACAAGTCTTTGTGTGAAGCAAATAAACAAAACAAAAAGTAAAAAAACACTATGGTTCACAAAAGAGGTGGCGGGAAAGGTTAGGGAGAAAAAGACAGCATTCAGGAAGTATAAGGAATCACAGAATGATCAGGACAGAGAACTGTACCAGTTAAAGCAGAAGGAAGCGGGGAAGGCAGTCAAAATAGCAAAGGCCCAAACTGAGGAAAAGATAGCCAACTCTGTTAAGAAGGGGGATAAAACCTTTTATAAGTGCATCAGGGAGTGAATGAAGACCAAGGAAGGGATAGTGAGGCTTAACAAGGGGAAGGGGAGGTGGGCAGAAGATGACAGTGGAAAAGCAGAGATAAAGAACGAATACTTTTGCTCAGTATTCACAAAAGAAGAAGAGGGGGAGGTACCTAAACCAAGCAATAGAAGCACTCTGGACGGGGGGTCAATAACAGTCCATTCACAGAAGAAAGGGTCCTGAGAGAACTCCTAAGACTCAGGGTGAACAAAGCAATAGGGCCTGACGGGATTCACCCCAGAATTCTAAAAGAACTAAAGAGAGACCTAGTGACGTCACTGACTACCCTTTTCAACAAATCATGGGAGGATGGTGTGGTACCTGAGGATTGGAGGAGGGCAGATGTGATTCCTCTTCACAAAAGTGGGAGCAAGGCAGTGGTAGGGAACTAGAGACCTGTTAGTTTAACCTCGGTAGTATGGAATATGATGGAATCACTTTTGAAAGAAAGAATTGTTGAGTACCTAGAGGCCAGTGAGGCACAGGATCTGAGGCAACATGGATTCACAGTGGGAAGGTCATGTTAGACGAATCTAATAGATTTCTTTGACTGGGTGACCAAAGTAGTAGGCCAGTGAGGGGCTGTAGATATGGCCTACCTGGATTTAGCAAGGTATTAGAAACAGTCTCACACAAAAGATTAATAAACAAATTAGCCAGCCTGAGAGTGGGTCCCAGGGTGATAGCCTGCGTAACAAATTGGCTGGCCAACAGGATGCAGAGGGTAATAGTAAACGAAGTACACTCTGAAGAAAGGGTGGTTACTAGTGGGGAACCACAGGGTTCAGTACTGAGACTGGTCCTCTTAAATGTCTTTATAGGTGACATTGCAGAGGGGCTGGAAGGAAAAGTATGCCTCTTTGCAGACAATACAAAAATCTGCAACAGGGTTGATACACAAGGGGTGGAAAGGATGAGAAGGGACTTGGCAAGGTTGGAGGAATGGTCAGAAGTATGGCAACTTAGATTCAATGCAAAAAAGTGTAAAGTAATGCACCTGGGAAACAAAAACACAGAGGAAGAGTACACAGTGGGGGGGGGTCACTAACAGCAACAAAAATGGAAAGGGACCTTTGGGTAGTCCTATCAGATGACCTTAAGGTAGGCAAACAATGTGAGAAGGCTGTAAGAAGGGCTGGAGGGACACTGGGATGTATAGGGAGAGGCATCACCAGTAGAAAACAGGAAATTGTTATCCCTCTGTACTTACAGTTGGTGAGACCCCATTTGGAGTACTGCATGCAGTTCTGGAGACCCCATCTCTGCAAGGACATAGACAGGATGGAGATGGTCCAGAGGAGGGCAACCAAAATGGTGCAGGATCTGCAACAGAAGCCATATGAGGAGAGACTGAAGAGCTTAATATGTATACCCCTTAAGAAAGGAGGGAGAGGGGGAACATGATAAAAACTTTCAAGTACCTCAAGGGAATAAACAAAGTACAAGATGGGAGCATCTTTGAGAGAATGAGATGTGCAAGAACAAGGGGACACAGTTTGAAGATAGAGGGGGGGACGGCTCAGGGGCAACGTCAGAAAGTATTTTTTCATGGAGAGAGTGGAGGACTCATGGAACCACCTTCCTGAGGAGGTCGTGGGGTCAAAAACAGTGGGGGAATTCAAGAACACATGGGACAGACATAAGGCAATTATAATGAAGGGTAGCAGGAAGTAGGCTGTTGGTTCACTAGAATCTGCAGCTTATCCAATATGTAGGGAATGGGCAGACTAGGTGGGCCAAGCGGTCCTTATCTGCCGTCAAAGTCTATGTTTCTATGTCTATGTTGCTAGTCTATTAATTTGATCCACAATTCTAAATCTGACAGGTGTCCAGGGAGTCAGAAGTCATAATCTGTTATCCTACTACTGCAGGAATTAAGATATTTTCTGTCCTGTTATAAATATCATAACAGTTCCATTTATAGTATATAATAATAATGATTAATTATTCTATAAAGAATTACAGTGTGTCTGTTTCTTCTGAGAAGTCAATGTCTCAGGTGCATTAAATGATCAAAAAAAGGGGGTTATCCCAAATGATAACACACACACTGGACTGTAATACTGCTGTTGTCAACTTTTAGGTAAAAGCACCTAAAACTGGTCAGCACTTCATGAGAGAAAGTCACAGGGCTGGTATGCACGCTTGCATTGTTACTTCCGGTTTATGAGTTGAAGCGTTATTGCAGGATGACACCAAAGCTTGGAATCTTTGTTAGCCAAAGAGTTTCTTGGTTTTCTCTTACCCATTTGCTAATCTAGCACTTAGTTGTATAAGCAATAAGACATGATAGGGTGTGCACTGTGCTGAGATAACCACACAATCAGGGGCGTAGTGAGGCATGAGGCCACAGACAGAGTGCCTTCAGCCTCTGGAAGTGAGATTATCTTGGCACAAAGCATACCCTGTAGTGTCTTACTGCGTTTATAAAATTGGCTTTTATTTTTTAAATAGGTTTCTTTATTAAAATACAAGTTTTATGACATGTTAAATTTAAACTGAATGCATGTCTTTTACATAAAATAGTCCACAGGTCTTTTCACCTACTTTAGATTCCGTAGTTGTAGTTTTGTAGTTCCCTCTGCTCCCCCCCCCCACACACACACACACTAGTTACAAAAACAGTAAAATACAACACTGATATTTAGTTGGCTTTCCTCTTTTAATTTTTACTCCCAGGTCAGTTTTTATGCTGTGCCTGTGAGAGAAAGAGAAGTGCGTGCTTCAAGGGAAAGTGCGCATCTATTGAAAGCAAAGCAGTTGTGAGTTGTGCTGCGCAACCACGATCAGGTGTTTGGATCAGAACTGCAAGACTATAAAAAAAGAGATGTCTGCGGTCAGTGATAATAGCCAGCATTAAACTTTTGGCAACTCTCAGGACTGTTTAACGTTTTCAAAATGATATGGTGCCATTTTCACCTGTTGTTCCCCCTGACTACTCACCTGCCAAAGTAATCAAGTAATAATCACAAAGAGCGTGGAAAACACCGAGCAGTCTCAATACAGGCAACTGCTACCTTCCCTCCCAGCACAAGTCACAACCACAAGGAGCGGAAAACACAAAGCAGTCTTAAGAGAGATTTTTTTTATTCTCTTAATGCCTTCTTTTATCCTAAACCTGTACATATTCATTTTTGCTGCAAGAGATCTGGTCCAGAACCCGGCCCGCATACTCTCACTCCCTCACTTAGCCACTCATACGGAAAGGGAATGGATGGAAAACCAAGTGTTTTTTTTTTTTAAACATAGTTCAATATTTGTGTTTTCAAGACTTCCTGATGAAGGATGAAGGCTACAAGTGATACAGCAGACACAGACTGAGTCAACGCTGTGGCTGGAATCGGATGCCCAAGTCGCAAGTAAAGTTAATTTTGTAGAAGGCTGTTAGCTGCTTTTAGGGGAAACAAAATAACAAACAAGTCTCACAGTGTTTTTTTATGTTGGTAATTGAGTAAGTTTATAGGTTTGGTTAAACTGGGGGCTAAGCATTGCAACTGGCTTGAAAATATAGAGACAGGCTGGGGCAGCTGGTCAAATTAGCAAGTTGTAAAAATGGCAATCAATTTTTTTTAATTCTATGTGGTGCAGGGACTTGTGACAAGGCTAAATACTAAGATGATCATGCACAGTTAGTTGACTGGTCATAGCCAATAGAAATTATAGGACTTCCGTGCCCATTTTATATCTGACTTTACTCAACAAATCTGTCTGCTGACCTGTTTTACTACGTATGTCATTTTGAGCATCTACGAAGTCTACAGCAAGGACCACCAGCATAAAACTAGTGCTAAGTTTTTATGTACGAATGTATACCATGGAATGTAAACATATATTTACTGAATTGTATTATTACTATTATAATACTGATATTTTATAGTATTTAGATGTATGATAGTGAACAATCTGGACCTCACTGTAAATGAGCTCTGGCTCAGCTGGGCTGTCCTTTTCTTCACTGTAAGAATAAAATTATTTGCTACTATTAAGTTAAAGGCATGGGTACTTAACAAATGACAAAGTTAACTAACATGGCAAAGCCCACCATAGAAGGTATTATTGATAATAATAATACCTGTCAGTCAAAAAAAAGTATTCAAACATACCCATACTTTTTCTGAATATTCAATTGTCCTTGGACAATTATCATGAAGTACTGTACTCCAGAGATCCATTCCAATTGGCCTAATCAACAATTTGGTTTCTAATTAAATATGATGTCAAACCTGTTTAATAACTTTCCTGGAAAACAAAACAGCCATGCTGCTAATCTGAAGTAAACATTTGTTTCCGATGAATCCCTGTCTGTTATAGTCGGTGTTAGGTAGGTGAACTTACTAGTACACAACTTCAACGAATAGATTATAATTGGCTGTCAAAAACTCTTCACCAGAATAGAGGTCCCCTCAGATGTTTCATCAGGTTCTTGTCACAGTGCAATTGTTCATTTTTGCAAAGCAGGTCACCTTTGAGTTAGACGCTGGTTTGGATACAACTTGAAGAACTCCCAGTTTGTCAGGGTGCCGTTATTTTGCAGTGGGTTGGCTTCAAAGGAATAAAACTGGCACCGCAAAAGGACCCCTGATCCCACTGAGAAATGTTTACAAAAATGCAATATTTAGACCAAATTCAGCTCGCTGTTAATATTCTGTTCTGTAATTTTCACCCTTTCTTTATTACTAAGGACATCTGCATGAAAACAAGCTCTCTGCCCCATACACTCCATCTTCCCTGACTTCCTGTCTACACCTGACACCACAATTCTCTGTTTATGACGTTACAGTCTCCTGCTGTGATAATAATATTATTTTTGTTGCCTGGAAAAGAGGACTAGGAAATATGTTCTTGTTTTCAGCCTTATCGTTGTTGGTGTGTGTGTGTGTGTGTGTGTGTGTGTGTGTGTGTGTGGAGGGGGGGAGATGAAGTACTGGCTTATACTGAAAAAAGCAAAGCGTTGATGGTGTTAGCAAATAGGGGTAATCTGGCCAGGACACCAGGAAAATTCCCCTACTCTTCTCAAGAAATGTCATGTGCTCTTTAAAGTTCACCTGAACGACTTTCAAACACGTAGCTCTGCAAAAGCCCAAATCAGTAACTGACCTGTGAGACAGCCTAAAGCTGTGCGACAGGCAACAGTTACAGGAGAGGGCAGATATATCTTTTAAAAGCCATATAGGCAAAGAGTGTAGCTGTAATATCAGTGCTGAGAGTTAGTCCTTTAAGGGCTGTTTATCAGTGTCTGAGCAGGCTTGTGTTGTAGGGCATTAGCAATGGAATGTATTTTGTGAGTGTCTGACATTGGAAGGATTAGGGTCTAACTCCTTTTGGCTTCTTTATTTCCTGGTACAGTGACTGTAGTCAGGGACGCCTGGTTGCTAGTCACGTGACCTGTGAATCCAGGGTCCTGACTACAAAACACTCGTGGTAGCGAGCGAGCGCACGGAGACACGCGCAGAGAGGCGCATATCAAGCGTGTCTAGCAGGGACTAGTAGGATACCAGGTTAGTTGTACAAGTAGTGTGGCAAGGTTTACACTTTGTAGCATAAGGTACATAAACAGATGTGTAAATCTGTGTAAAATGAATACCGGCATGTCACAGACAGAAATTTTATACACTCCACACAGGACATGTTTTACTAGTGTGCACTGCCTATAGGCATGTGATATGAAGCGAGCCTGATATCACATACTTGCCAACCACTACAAATTGTTCAAATTGTATGGAATTGGATGCTATGAAAAAAGATTTAGCTGTTCTAACAAGAGAACTACAAGCAGCCAAAGAGATTAAAGAGCTGGAAAATTTCTTAGACAACATGGTCAGAAATCTTCTAGCTCACAGCTAGCTCAAGACTCAGTTCATATTATAAAAAACTCTGAAGCAGCCGTTGATAGCATTGACACTAATTACCGAATCATGGATGGAAATTTAGGTGTACCAGCAAATTCTAATTGGAATGATATATAAAATTTTGGAAATGGTCCATCTAGGATATCCCAGACTAATTGTCCCCCAAATCTATCAGCTTCTAATAAAAGAAAGAGAAATTTATATTTTGACTCACAGGAGGAAGGATGTGAAGAAGTTTCTAAACAAAAATACAAATGACTCACCTGATGCAAATTTAAGTAGAGAGGACTACATTGCTAATAATAGATACATTAGTCTATCATATGAACAAATTGATTCAGTTCCACCTGCTATGTCTCAAACTACAAATCTTCCTACCATAATTACTGGTGATTCAATTGTGAAATATTTAAATTCTTATATTTCAAATTCTGATAATAAAGTTTCTGTGTTCTGTTTTCTGGGTGCCAGAATTGAAGACATAGCATCTAGGATGGACTCTCTTATTACTGGCCCATCTAATGTAATCACTCATGTGGGCACAAAGAATGTGGGTCACACACACACACACACACACACACGAGATAGATATCTGTTCTGAACTAATTCAGTTAGGTAAGAAGATTAAATCCAAGAACTGTAACGTGTTCATTTCTGGTATACTTCCCATTCCTAGGGCTAGGACAGAGAAGAATCAAACTATTGAAAGAATTAATGCCAGACCGTCATATTGGTGTTCTTTAGGTAGATTCGTCTTTATTGATCATTGGAAACATTTCACCTGTAATCCCACAGGTTTTGCTAAAGATGGTTTGCACTTAAATCGTTTGGGTGCTATCAGTCTATGCAAAACATTTTGCACTTGGGTACCCTCAATCAAATGAAACTAGTTTAAAAAGAGGAAACAAAATCTAGTGCCTCCTCATTATCTCATTTGTCCAACTTAAATAGTAACTAGGTAAAAAATCATGAAATAAAGTTAATGTTGCTAAATACTCGCAGTTTGGGTAATAAAATGGACAAATTAGTCTTAAGAGCTAATACTGATAAACCTGACATTATAGGCATTACAGAAACTTGGTGGTCCAGTGAGCAGGCATGGGAAATATGTATCCCTGGTTATGCACTATTTCATCATAGTAGGTCAAATCGTAGGGTAGGTGGTGTGGCTTTATTTCTTCATCTCTCACAGTATTTGATATCTTTCACAAGATTAAAAATAATTCTTCCTCAGTAGAATCTGTATGGCTTCATATTAAACACCATAATAAAATAAACCTACTTCTGGGACTCTGTTATAGACTACCTGATTCTAAACTGGTGATATTACATTATACACTAAAGGAGCTTAATATGTATACCCTTGAGGAAAGAAGGGAGAGGGGGGACATGATAGAAATGTTCAAGTACCTCAAGGGAATCAACAAAGTCCAAGAGGGTAGCATCTTTCAGAAAAAGAGACTTGCAAGAACAAGGGGACACAATTTAAAGATAGAAGGAGGGCGGTTCAGGGGCAATGTGAGGAAGTATTATTTCACAGAGAGGGTAGTGGATGCATGGAACAGCCTTCCTGAGGAAGTTGTGGGGTCTAAAACTGTGGGAGAATTCAAGAATGCATGGGACAGACATAAGGCAATTCTTGTGGGGGGCAGGAAGATATAGGCTGTTGGTTAACTAGGATCTGCGGCCTATCCTGTAGGTAGGGAAATGGGCAGACTAGATGGGCCTAGCGGTCCTTATCTGCCGTCAAAGTCTATGTCTATGTTTCTATGTTTCTAGAAATGTCTTCAGCTGCTGAGTTAGGGAATATTATTTTTATGGGTGATCTTAATCTAGGAGATATAAATTGGACAAATAAATCTGCTAGAACTAGCTTGTCCAAAACCTTTTTGAATGTTTGTGTAGAGTTGAATTTAATTCAACATGTAACATTTACAACTCGTGGTTCCAATATTTTGGATATTGTTTTGGGTAGTGAACCAATTAATATCAATGAATGTTTGCCATCAGCTCCCCTGGGAAACAGTGACCACTGCACTATTAGCTTTAAATCCTATAATATCTACTTGAAATCAGATAATGTAACAGAAGTATTTGTCTTCCATAAAACAGATATTATTGTACTTAATAAATATCTGGCAGATATTGATTGGTCCGCTCAGTTAAATCATGACAGTATTGATGAAGCGAGGAAATCTTAAACCACTATTATTATGAATACTGCAAATAAATTCATACCCAAAGTACATAAAAAGAAGTTAAATTCTCAGCCGAAATTGCTTAATTACAAATTACAGAAACTGATAAGAAAAATAAATAATACAAGAAATATCACTCAACTGTGAAAGAACTTTCTCTGCATTTAAAAAGATACAAAAACTCTGTAAAAAAGAGATTAAAAATGCAAAAACCTAAATGGAAAGGTCATTGGCTGAACAAGCACAAAAAGGAAACTGCAAATTGATGTTTAGTTATATTAACTCTTTAAAAAAACAAGAATGCAAGGTTGGCCCAATTAGTTCTGACAATATGGTTTTGTATCACCCTAGAGATATGGCTGAATTTTTTATTACACAGTTCCGTAAAGTTTTTTCAGGTAATAATGTTCCATGTAATGCTGCATTAGGTGACCAATTTTTTCACAATGTGGATATTCCTATCAAAATTATTAAAACTAAATTGAAGTTTATAAAAAAAGGCTCCTCTGCTGGCCCTGATGGCATCTCTGGGGACTTAATCACTTTAATGAAGGACCATCTGTGTGTGCCACTTAAAATACTTTTTGACAAGAGCTTAAACACAGGTCATATTCCATCTGGACGGAAACATGAAATGTGATTCCCCTGTTTAAAAAGGGATCTAAAAGTGTTTCGGACAATTATTGTCCTATCAGTTTAACACCTATCTTTTGTAAAATACCGGAATGGATCATTAAAGATGATTTAACTCCAGCTGTTACAAGATTAGATCAAACCCAGCATGGATTTATTAAAGGTCGTTCGTGTACAACAAACTTAGTGAGTTTTTATAACTTTGTCAGTAAAAATCTGGAAAGAGGTAATCCCTATGATGTTATTCTTCTGGATTTTAAAAAGACCTTTGATTCCACACCTCACTGGGCCTTGATCCAGAAGTTGCAGCTCCACAATACAGAGCCAATGTATATCAGATGGATCATTAATTGGTTGTCTGAAAGGAAACAGAGGGTTATAATAGATGGCCATGTTTCTAGCTGGAAAGATGTGAAGAGTGGTGTACCGCAGGGGATCAGTCTTGGCCCCACTCATTTTCCAGGTTTTTATATCTGATTTATTAATGAACATCCAAAGTAAGATTATTAAATATGCAGATGACTGCAAAATTGGCAACATCTGCAAGAGTGCAACTGATTACATGGTTATTCAGGAAAATCTGAAGTCATTACAGTCCTGGTCCATAAAATGGAATCAATATTTCAACATTTCTAAGTGTTGCGTCCTGCATTTTGGGAAAAAAATCCCAATTACCAATATCATCTTTACAACAGTATTTTAGTAAGTAAGGATAGTGAAAGGGATTGGGGGATTACTATTAATTTATGCTCGTCATTTGATTCCCATATCTCAAATACCATTAGTAAAGCTAACAAGATATGGTGGCAATCCTCCACAATATAACATCAAAAAACTCAGATATCTTGATGCCTCTGTATGGAGCATATGTGAGACCTCACTTTGATTTTGTTCCACAATTATGGAGTCCACATAAAAAGAAGGATATAGCTACAGTTGAGAGAGTTCAGAGAAGGGTAACAAAATATTTTGTGTCCTCCAAATCGCTTTCGTATTCAGACAGACTTTCTAAATTTGATCTGATGTCCCTACAAGACAGAAGAGCAAGGGGTGATCTCCTGCTCACATGAGACATCATTTACGATCAACACTTATCTGTAGAATGCGGTTTGGATCTAAAACAAATTAGGGTCAATACCAGAGGTCACCCTCTGCAACTTGCTAGGAACAAGTGTAAAACCAAAAAAGGCTTACTTCTTTTCACAAAGGGTTGTAAGGCCCTGGAATATGCTACCTTTAAATGTCATTGTCAGCGACAGTAAGGATATTTTTAAGAATAGACTTGACAGTTATATGAAATATAGTAAGCTGTTAAAACAGTATATGTAGATCTGAAGCATTATGGGCTTTTCAGCCTTTTGCTTCATACAGTTTCTTAGTATGATTCTTAGTATGAACTACCAGAGCAGACAAATGGGACCATGGCTTAATGTCTTATCCAAAAGAAAAATCTGTTCACCTTTGTTACCTTTAAGCTGTTGATAGCTGCAACTGTCTAGCACTGCCATTACTCATGCTTCAAAGGTGGCACAAAAATGCTTAACCAGAGCAATTTAGTCTGCTGAAGGAACACTGTTGGCAGTGATCTCTAGCTGCCAATTCTGTCCATGCTGCTGCCCTATCTGACCTAGTTTTTTTGGGGTGGGGGATGCTTAGATACTGGGTCCTGAACTAACTCTGTGGATGCTGACAAATCCTTAGAGTGTCCTGGCTGCTTATATTTGCTGTGCTGTTGCCTACCCACCACAATCTAACTGGGGGAGAGGTGAGCAGTCTTGACTCTTGATACTGTGTGTCACACTTATAAACACAGATGTGTTTCTGAAGTGACTCAAGAAGACTGCTTCGCTGAAGCCTCTGTCTGATGCTCCCTGGTTCGGCTGACTAGCTTTCCCTAAGTAAGATGTTTATCGTGGTGGTGTCTAAAGAGTCACGCTTCCTGAGATGGAGTTTACATGTGGCCTCTTTCATCCCATGATGGCAGATGATCTGATGCAGCCTAGGCAGATTGAGAGGCTGCTTCCACTATAGCAGCCCTAGGCGCAGCTAGAAGCTCTAAGTGATCGGAACAACTGCAGTACACTTGGGATGGGCACCAGCTGGAGGCCCGGTCACAACTGGGCAAAGTATGATTTCCTGACCAAAAAAAATAAAAAATCAGTGGTTCAAAGCTTACCTATGGAGAACTGCATTTTATTTCTGGTGGAAGCAGAAACAAACTGAGGTAATGGGATGGTGCACATGTAAAGGGGTACTCTCAGTCAGTCATTAAGTCTGAGGTCCTGCCTCCAGATGCAAGCAGGAGTAACCCCATGAGTAAGAGAGTGTCTACTTTGATAAATATACGTGAAGTAGAAACAGGGAATACATTATGGGTTTGCAGAAGAAAAAAACATGTATCTTCATTAGTGAGTGGTAAGACCCATAACACATCAGTGGCAAAGCTTGTTTGCTTTAAATAGATTGTTCTACATGTTATACCTTTTACATTTTCTGTTTGAATGGATATTTAACTGCTTTACTTTGATTTCAGCTATTGGCTTCAGCGCTGTGCAAGGTTATTGTGACATTATCAACACTGTGAAACTGATCTCTGATTCCTTCACAATTCCACTATCCTGTGTCCAGCATTGCTATTTATCTGTTGTGATGTGCCACAAAATGCAAAATATCATGGCATCTTATTCATTTCATTTTTGTTTTTATTTATTTATTTAGTTTTTGTTGACCGGGTAAGTGCACTAGACAAATCCTGCCTATTTTCAGGCACAACCCGGGGGAGGGGGATACAGGTGAATGCCAACTGACCTTGAACCAGATGAAGCTTGACTGGGTAAGTGCACTAGACAAATTCTTACTTATTTTCAGGCAAGACCCGGCGGAGGGGGATACAGATGAATGCCAACTGATCTTGAACCAGATTAAGCTGTTGGTGGTATTTTAGTGAAATTGGAAAGTACGTCCAAAAATATCAGTTTATGTTCAGTGCAATTTGCTGTACACCTGTTGCATAAATTTGTGTTTATCACCCATAATGGTGCATAGTGAACCCTCAGAAATGTACAAGTCCAACCCTACTACCCCTAGCTCTGAATTCCCACCATGACCACAAAAGACGTGACACCCCCTACCCCCAGCATTCTCTGCTCCGAAATCCTCTCCCCTTACCCTCACCTTGGCTAAGGTGCCAAACTGCTTCCCTAAACCGTTTTGTGTACTCCTTACTTGTGTTGCAAACTAATGCTATAGTTACCATTTGACTCTTTTTCCCTCTCTTAACTGTGCTGGTCTTCCTTGTTTCATCTGTTTCTTTACACAATTTCTCATCTATCTAGCTATCTGTCTGTCTGTCCTTCCCTTTCTCTCACTTTCTCTCTCTCTCGCTCTCTCTCATAGAAACATAGAGTTTGACGGCAGATAAGGACCGCTTGGCCCACCCAGTCTGCCCATTTCCCTACCTACTGGATAAGCTGCAGATCCTAGTTAACCAGCAGCCTACTTCTTCTTACCCCCACCCCCCAGAATTGCCTTATGACTGTCCCATGCATGCTTGAATTCCACCACTGATTTTGACTCCACAACCTCCTCCGAAGGCCGTTCCATGCATCCACAACCTCTCTGTGAAAAATACTTCCTTAAATTACCTCTGAGCCGCCCTCTATCTTCAAATTGTGCCTCTTGTTCTTGCACACCTCTTTTTTGAAAGATGCTACCCTCTTGGACTTTGTTGATTCCTTGAGGTACTTGAAAGTTTCTATCATGTCCCCTCCTCCTTTCCTCGAGGCTATACATATTAAGCTCCTTAGTCTCTCTTCATATGTTTTCCGTACAGACCCTGCACCATTTTAGTTGCCCTCCTCTGGGAGCTTCCATCCTGTCTATGTCTTTGCGGAGATTGGGTCTCCAGAACTGCACACAGTACTCCAGATGGGGTCTCACCAGCTGTCTGTACAGAGGGATAATAACTTCCTGTTTTCTACTGGTGATGCCTCTCCCTATGCATCCCAGTATTCCCCCAGCCCTCCTTGCTGCCCTCTCACATTGCTTGCCCACCTTTAGGTCATCTGATATGACTACCCCCAGGTCCCTTTCCATTTTTTGTTGTTGTTAGTATCTCACCCCCCATTGTGTACTCTTCTCCTGGGTTTTTGTTTCCCAGGTGCATTACCCTGCACTTCTTAGCATTGAATCTAAGCTGCCATACATTTGACCATTCCTCTAACCTTGCCAAGTCCCTTCTCATCCTTTCCACCCCACCCTGTGCATCAACTCTGTTGCAGATCTTAGTGTCATCTGCAAAGAGACATACTTTTCCTTCCAGTCCCTCTGCAATGTCACTTATAAAGACATTGAAGAGGACTGGTCCTAATCTGAAACCTCGGTGCCCACTACTAACCCCTTTTTTTCAGAGTGGACTCCATTTACTATTACTCTCTGTGTCCTATTCTCCAGCCAATTCTTTACCCAGGCTGTCATCTTGGGACCCACTCCCAGGCTGGCTAACTTGTATATTAATCTTTGTGTGGGACTGTTTCAAATGCCTTGCTAAAGTCTAGGTAGGCCATGTCTACAGCCCTCCTGATCAACTACTTTGGTCACCCAGTCAAAGAAATCTATCAGATTTGTCTGGCATGACCTTCCCGCTGTGAATCCATGCTGCCTTGGGTCCTGTGCCCTCTGGCCTCTAGATATTTAACAATTCTTTCCTTCAGAAGTGATTCCTTCATTTTCCCTACCACTGAGGTTAAACTAACAGGTCTGTAGTTTCCTGCTTCTGCCTTCTCCCACTTTTGTGAAGGGAATCACATCTGCCCTCCTCCAGTCCTCGGGTACCACCCCATCCTCCCATGATTTGTTAAAGAGGGTAGTCAGTGGTGTCACTAGTTCTACCCTTAGTTCTTTTAGAATTCTGAGATGAATCCCATCAGGCCCCATTGCTTTGTCCACCTTCAGTTTTAAGAGTTCTTTCAGAACCTTTCTTCTGTAAATGGGCTGGTATCAACTTCTGTATCCAGAGTGTTTCTACTGTTTGTTTTAGGTACCTCCCTCTTCCTTTGTAAATACTGAGCAAAATATTTGTTTAGTATCTCTGCCTTTTCACAGTCACCCTCTGCCCACCTCCCTCCCCTTTATTAAGCCTCACTATCCCTCCCTTGGTCTTCCTTGGCTCCCTGATGTACCTATAAAAGGTTTTATCCCCCTTCTTAACTGAGTTGGCTATCTTTTCCTCAGTTTGGGCCTTTGCTGATCTCACTGCCTTCCCAGCTTCTTTTTGCTTTAACTGATATAGTTCTCTGTCCTGTTCCTTCTGTGATTCCTTGTACTTCCTGAATGCTTTCTTTTTCTCTTGAACCTTCACTGCCACTTCCTTTGAGAACCATAGTGGTTTCTTATCTCGTTTCGTTTATTTGCTTTACACAAAGACTTGATACCTCTGTGATAGCAGTTTTTATTATTCCCCATTGTTCTTCCACCCCTCCTTCTTGCCCATTTGCTAGTCCATTCCTTAGGCACTCACCCATTTTGACAAAGTCAGCCCTCCTAAAATCCAGTACCTTTGTCTTTGTATGGCTTGACTCTATTGCTGTGTTTATTGTTAACCATACTGTTCGATGGTCGCTAGTTCCCAGATGGCTACCCACTTCACATCTGTGATCTCTCTTCATCTCCATTTGAGAGAACCAGGTCTAAGATTGCTCCTCTCAGGTGAGCTCCATACTAGTTGTCTAAGGCATGCCCCTGTAGGGCATCTAGAATAACCCCACTCTTAGAAGTGGCTGCTGCAACTGCACTCCAGTTAACATCTGGCATATTCAGATCACCCATCAGCAATATCTCCCTTTTCTGCCATTCTAAGTATACTTTCCATCATTTCCTTGTCCATTTCTCCCCCTGAGAAGGGGTCTGTATACAACCCTGTGCGTATTGTGGGTGCCATTGCCGGTCTCCAAATTACCCACAGTGCTTCTTCTCCTCCTGTTTACCCTTTTGTTCTGTTGCTTTGATTCTTCCTTATGTAAAGAACTACCCTCCTCTTTTACCCTCCCTGTCCCTCCTGTAGATAGTGTATCCTGGTATGTTTACATCCCAGTCATGGTTTTTGTGTACCATGTTTCTGTGACTGCCATGATATCCAGATGTTCCTCCTCCATCAAGGCCACTAATTCAGGAAGCTTGTTGCTCAGACTACGGGCATTGGTACTCATTGCTCTCCATTTTTGATGGCTTTACCTTCTGTTGCAGCATCCCCATTGACCTTTCTACCTTGGTCTTTTCTCATTTAGTACCCTGTTTTGTAGGGAGGCCGGATTTTCCTGCTGCTTATCAGTGCCTCCCTTTGACTAGTTTAAAAGCTTGCCAATGAATCATTTAAACCCGATTGCTCAAAAGACTTGTTCCTTCTTGGACAGATGCAGACCATCCCGCCAGTATAGGTTGTCCCTCCAGGTGGAACCCAGTCTCCAATGAAGCCAAACCCTGTGCTCCACACCATTTTTTCAACCATTCATTAAACTGCATGGTGCAAAGTACCTCGCCTCATTCATGCCATTGACAGGCAGCACCTCTGAGAAGGAAACTGTGTGTGCTACTTGTCTTAGGCCCTCCCAATTCTACAAAGTCCTTCTGCACTGCTCTAATCTCATGATGAGCCAAGTCATTTGTCCCTAGGTGGACAATGATGTCCAGCTCAGACTCCGTGCAGCTGTTCCCGTGATCCTGAGGATGCTTCCTGTCCCTCCAGCCATGGCACCAGGCAGGCACCTTACTCAGTTTTCCCTGCTCCCCCAGTTCTATCCTCCCATAATTGAGACCCCACCAGGAGCTGCTTCCTTTCCTTGTGGTGTCCTCTGTCTCCTTCCTGTGGGCCTCCCTTGTGACAGCTGTCCTCAGCCTCCTTAGTCTCCTCTGTGGGTGCATCCATGGGGGCTATGCTCCCCCAGAATGGTGTATGGATTGTGGAGTGGAACAACTGACTGGGTGTGCCTCTGTTCCACCATCCTCACCCTTCCTGAGCCCACTGTGGTCCAACTGCTGTGTTTTCTTCGCAACCTCTGAGGTAGTGGTGGTGGCTCTGGTGCTCCCTGGATGGGGAGGTTCCCTTCCTACCATCCAGTGTGGCCTGGGGGAAGGTTCCCTTACTACTGTCCAGCATGGCCTGAAGATGGGCAACTTCCTCCCTCAGGGCAGAGAGTTGTCTGCAAATAGGGCAGCATCTCAGCCTCCAGAAAGACTCCCGGAAGACTGCTGCCCCACAGCCATTACATTGTACTACTCCCCACATGTTTATCTACTTTTTTCTGTGTGTGTGTGTGTGTGTGATTGGTTTGTTATATAGAAATATATATATACAATGTATGCTTATATTGTCAGTGCAGTGTGCTAGAGAGGATATGACAGTGATATACCTTGCACTCTTGAGAATGTCAGAACCCCAGGTATAAAGGAACTATTTCCGGGGTGGGTGGGGTGAGGGGTGGGGAAGGTTAGGTCTAAACTGTGCCCTCGCAAAACAATCAGCTAAAGCTCTGACCCAGCACTGCGATGAGTGCCTTCCTGTCAGCAAGATGCCCTACACAACAATTTGACAGAGAAAATAACCTGCTAATCAAACAGAGAAAATCCAGACATCCAACTCAGACACAGGTAACCCTCCCCAGCCCCAAAACAGCCTGGTGGTTTGTGCTCTGAAAGCGTCAGCCCTCAAAATAAGTCAGCTGTGCTTTAAACTCTTCCTGCACTGAAAATCTTAAGAATTAAGCCAACTGATTGACTAGTGACAGCTGTGATGTAAGCAGGCCTTTCACTGTAGGCAGGCTGCTGTCTGATTCCAATACACAAAATCTTTCAGTGAAACCAGGGATATAAACTTAACTACTCAGCCAGCAGGACACTTTTAAAATGTTGCAAAATATCCTCTAAATCCTAAGTCTCAACCCCAACAATCAAGCAAATTCAGTTGTATCTCACCTCTCTGGTTATAAAATTACTACACTTTTAATGGAATCCTGCAGTTCTCTGCTTAATGCCAATAAGGAGAAAAAAAAAATGAAACTCTTTGTAGAAAGCGTAGCTCCCCTGTTTTACAATATTATGCCTTACCAAGTTTCCAGCTCCTAAATGAAGTTACAGTTTGTTCTTTGCAGTGTTGCAAGGCTCTCAGCTTCAGACAAATCAAAAGTCAGACTCTCTCGTTTGTTACACTTCTGTCTCATTTTTCATTGTTTTCTGATGGACTCTTTTTCCTTTATCATTGATGTCTCTCCAGTCTTTGCTATCATGCACCACCCAACTGTCACGTAACCAAGGCATCCTGCTCCAGCCTTACCTCAAACAGTTTGGTTACAATTAAAATGCAGTGGCTGGCTTGGTGGTCAGTCCAATCTGTTGATCCTTCTGTCCCAGTAACTGGTCTGTGTAGGGAGAGTCTGCAGTTCATCATCCTTTGTCTTTCAATGTTGTGCAACAGGGCAGCAGCTGTGAGGACTCTGGACTGAGCTGCAGAGCTGTGAGGACTTTGGACTGAGCTGCATCTGCTGTGAAGACTTTGGACTTGAGCTGTAGCAGCTGCATTGACTTTGGACTGAGCTGCAGCAGCAGCTGCGAGGACTTTGGACTGAGCTGCAGCAGCTGCGAGGACTTTGGACTGAGCTGCAGCAGCTGCATTGACTTTGGACTGAGCTGCAGCAGCTGCATTGACTTTGGACTGAGCTGCAGCAGCTGCATTGACTTTGGACTGAGCTGCAGCAGCTGCATTTGGTTTAGTGGCACAGGGGCTCATTCCCTTGGGAAGCTTGGGACTCGGTAAGCACTGGACTGAGGCAAAGGGTGGTGAGTCCATAGTTGGGCCACAGCTGGATAGTTCACAATGCTATTCAGAGTAGTGTAATTCTGTGCCAGCATCCAGGATGAGAACTGAGCCCCTGGATGATGGTGGGCCTGTGAAAAACCTAACCAGTCATATAATTAGCCACATGCCCGTACCTTGACACAGTTCCCTAACTGTGACTTGCTGCTGCATGGCTGACTACTACCAACAAGACTGAGTACAGGAGTGAGTAAGGCTGTTCAAGGCAGTGGGTGAGAAGGAGACAAGGAGGGCATTGAGCTGGTTGCAGTAGATTAAAACCAAAAGCATCATGGTGGCTAAACTGCAGTAGTCGCAGTGTGTTCAATGGCTCAGCCGCGCTTCTGTACCAATGACCCGGATTCAGAAGTAAACTCAGGATGTCAGGTTGGGCAACCGAGGGGGGGGGGGGACGCTGGTGCATGGCAGTACTCCCAGCCAGGGGAGGGAGGCATCCAGGTTCTAGCGCTCTAGCCACCCCTGAAGTGGATCAAAAGAGCTCGTCTTCTCTGCAGGACATCACTACTTGCTTCTAAGCAGATGTGCATTGGGACACATGACCTGCACCTGGAAACCATGGGGTTGGGGGTGGGGAGATGTTAGGAAAATGGAAAAACATGTGCAGCAGTCAGCATTACTGATGGCTCCAGTACCTCTGGGTCCCACCCCATGTGGACCTCCAATGGAAGGGGAGTGGTGGCTAAGAGTGAGAGCACTGGGCATATGCCTGAAGCAGGCGCATGGTGGTGGCCAGGGGCCACATAAAAATCTCAATTTGGGAAAAGAAAAACAGGAGCAGTCACGTCGCAAAGGACGTGGACTGCATTACAAGGACTGGCTAGAAAAGAGTAACTGCTGTCTTTTTTTTTGGAGCCTGGTTGAAGTAAATAAATAGTGTCCAACTGCAGTAACACTTAGTGACAGTGCACCACGACATGCAGCCTGCAGCAAGCACAACTAGCACCACAGTACCTTCCCCCATCTGTTGCAGTGCTTTGCTGGACACATTTTCAAAATAAAAATGAAGTTCTTAGGTCAACAATTGGGGGCACTGGAACTTTGGGGGACCCCTGCACTCCCTAAAAGAGTGCAGCTCCACCACTGATTCAGATCTTTGAAAAGTATGTGCTACAGGGTCTCATTCCTATGAAATCATTCATTATCTCACACTGTTTACAGGGATTTATGTATGTTGTAATTCATTATGCCTGCCCTCCACCTTGTATTTAACAGATTGCTATTCCGGAGCTCTGCGATGCAGTTCATAGTGCAGCTGATATGCATCTACTGCATGTCTGACAATCGGCATGCCAATAACGTTCATCAGTCAGATGAATAGTGTTTGTATGGCACAAAGGCAACGCACACAGAGCACATGAACTGGATTTGTATGGCATGAAAACATGAGCCCTATGTCATACTGGCAGGAAATACTACTGTATATGAGAGGAGGCCATATTTTGTATCGCTGGGATACAATGCATATGAACAACACTTGCATGCCATACAAAAAAAAACTTTGTTTGCAATACAAATGTACTCCATATGTCATACAAATTAGCTCTTTCTGCATTATAAATGGACTCCATCTGCCAGATGTGAACACACTCTATATGTTATACAAATTAAATGAATATAGCATATAAATGAGTTCCATATGCACTACAAATGAACGCTGTATGTCATCTGAGCAAGACAGGTACACTATACAAATATCGGTGTGTCTTAGCTGGTGGCTCTCCCGAATCTGATTCACTATGTCATGGGTTCAAATCCTGTTTATGGACATGGGCCCATACTCATGCGGAGCTGGGCCCATACTCAATGTGGGCACCGCAATGCAGTACTAGGTGGTGGTGCACTGTCAGAAGTCCCATCCTTTGTATCTAAACCAAAATTCAATCTGCCACACCCTGATGGTTGTCCAGGTGGAGGTTAAAAATCTCATGCCACGTTTTGGAAAGAGTAGGGGGTTGCTCTGGTTTCCTGGGCAGCACTCCTTAGTTGATAAACTAGGTTATAATGCAGTTATCTACAGGTGTGTTGGGGGTACTGTTGCATGTACACTGCCTGCTCCATCTGAAACATAGAAACATAGAATTTGATGGCAGATAAGGACTGCTTGGCCTATCCAGTTTGTCCATTTCTCCCTATCTACACTATTACTACAGACTGTACATGATCTACAACTCTTCCTCCCTCCCCCTTCCTTTCCCTTATGATTTCCTTGTGCTTATCCAATGCATTCTTGAACCCCACCACTGTTTTCATCCACACCACCTCCGCTGGAACTCACAGCTTTGAAAAGTGTTTGGAGATACAGAGTGAATGAAAATCTCTGTAAACCCTGATTCTATCTCATTTCAATGGAAAGTCATATATGAACATGTACAAGATCCAGAATTAAGAATTCATGCATGTGCCACTGGTATGCTTGGTTTTCATCTGAAGACTAACATCCATATGGCAAGACCCTTGCTGTGTTGGTGAACCAAGTTTGTGTTGGGTGCCGGAGAATGTATTGTGATCCTGCAAGAGGAGGACCAGGGGTTCCTGAGATTCCTGAAGATGCTTGCCTCCCAGGAGGGAAGGCTGCAGTGCTCACTGCCTTTCAAACTATATTTGTGTTGCTTTTCAGAGTTAGTAGTCTGGGGTTGGTGCACCTGTGAAGCACACTCTGGCAGCATTGGCAAGGTGCAGGGCCACTAACAATGGGTCCGATAACATGCCTACATTGCACTTTGATAGAGCAGAGATTCAGGACATAAGCATAGATGGGGGAGACCTCTCATCTTGTTTCCCTTATCTTTTCATACAAACATTTTTTGTATATTGGGACTAAAAAAATTGGGATTTCTTTAGTGGTACCACTCCATTCCCAAATCCTGACAATGTCCCTGCAGGAAGGAAAAGGAGAGGGTCACAGGTAGATGGTAAAAGCACTGGTTGGCATAATATAATATAATATATAATAAAATGTATTTATAAAGCGCAATTCAAAACAAATATGAAAGCGCTGCACATAGTTAAGACATAAATACAACAATAAAACCTGAGATAAATCAATAACAATCACAGATTCAGACACACCTCTCCAAATCAGGGCTAAATAAATACGTTTTTAAGGCCGTCTTGAAGCTCTCCAGGGCCAGGCACTCTCTAATCCAATGAGGTAGAGAATTCCACAGAGTTGGGGCTGCATAATTAAAAGCTCTCGCATGAGATGTTTTAAACCGAACCCTGGGAACCTCTAGCAATCACTCGTCGGCTGAACGGAGAGGTCGGAGGGGGCAGTAAGGAACCAGGAGCTCTTGCAGGTAGCCAGAACCCTGACCATGTAGGGTCTTATAGGTCAGTAAACTGACCTTGAAGGTGATCCGCCACTGAACAGGCAGCCAGTTCAGTTTACGCAGCACAGGGATAATATGACTGGTCCGGGAAACCCCTACCAATAACCTGGCCGCAGCGTTCTGCACCAGCTGCAAGCGTCGGATATCAACCCCCGGAAGCCCTAGGTACAGGGAGTTACAGTAGTCAAGCCGAGAGGTCACAAAGGCGTGGATCAACATTGGAAGATCGTGAGATGGAACAAGGTGCTTAATCTGGGCGATGTTCCTCAGAAGGTAAAAAGAGGATTTGATTACAGCCAATACTTGCAAACTACACTCAGAAAACAGGTGGGTGCTTGCTAAGGATTACATACATGAGCAAACACAGGCAGCAGCATACTGAGAGAATCAAACAGGCTGACTACTCATAGAAAAGTGCTAGAGCCAAGTGAATCTTGCAAAAAGGTCATTTTAATATGCGGCCATTCAAAAGCAGTGCACGTGTGTGTCTGCGTGTGTGTTACTTTCGAATGGCTACACATTAAAATTACTTTTTTTTTTTTTTGCAAGATTTGCTTAACTTTAGCCCTTCATCTCATGTAACACTCCTGGGGTGCTACTGCACAGGTAGATGGTGCCCCCATGTCCACTGTAGACTACCAACTTTCTCCCAGGCCATTCTACCCCCTCCCTCACCACAGCCTGTTCTCACCCACTGCGGAGCCAGTCTGCTCCTCGCATGTTGGGGGGGGGCTATGAAGGCTAAGAAGAAGTAGGTGGTGGGCAACCTGAGTTGGGTTAGAGTTATTCTGGAATGGAAAGGGACCAGTGGTGAGACTGAACAGGGATACAGGACTTTCAGAGAAACAAAGAAGGATAAAAATAATAAACTAGTATCCCCATTTAAATTGTCAACATTTATTTTATAACTTGAGACCTCCTCTTAGGGTGAATAATACATTGTAAACATTTTCAGTGTGTGGCACTGCGTGACACAAAATGCACCTGAAACCTATTTTTCTATTTTTATGAATTTCCAGCAGTGAAAATACTTAAATATTGTTATACTTTTCCAGAGTTAGTAGACCCTTGTGATGACAACAATTATTCTACATTCCCAGTCTCTGTCTTGTAAGATGAATGAAAATCTTGGTTTTCTACATAAGCCAATGGCCTATAATTCCTGGCACTACTACAATGCACCATGGATGGCTATTCTAAGCAGTGAATAAAGTAGGAACATTCCTCAGTTTAATTCAGAATAGCCTTTATTCTGTGAAAAAGTAATTAAAAAAAGACAGATGCTTCAGATTCCTTTTTTCCAAAAAAATTCTTGATGCAAACCAAAGCGGTAGCCATCCAAACACGCTGACCATAAAAAAGTGCACAAAAGTCCTTGCACAGTCACACACGGATCTTAAGATGTCCACCACAATCAAGTCCACTAAGCAGAAAGCCTGCAGTGTTAACAGCCTCGTCCCTTCAAATGATACAAAATTATGATTCTGGGCATGAAAAAACATCAGTCTGCCAGAACAAGAAGACCTGATATTTATTCCAAGTTCACAATGCCCCTCCCCCAAAAAAAGTAGTTTGTTTACAGGTGTAGTACAGTCAAAATTTGCAAAAACATAAGTTGTGCAGTGTTTTGATTTCTGTGTGTAGTCCTGGTGTGTCCTTCCATTTGTTTGCTATTAACAGTTTTTTTCTAAATTAGCCTGCTAGTTATATGGTAGTTTTATGGCCCCTGAGGATCTCCATCTCAGCAAGATTTATTGCTTTTCTTCTTCCCACAATGCCTCCAGTTCCATGTGACAGTGATGCACCCAGGATTACTGATTCAGCAAGTACTAGAGATAGGACCCCGATGTTCTGGCCTCCACTGAATAGCTCTAATTCAGTATTTTTGTTTTCTATGTGTGTGTCAGGTCTAGCTAATGTGAGTTAATGTTCTGCTTTTAAACCCACTCAATTAGCCCTCAAGTATTTACTAAACTGTAAATGTAGCAATTAGTGCTCACTGGATAAGGAAAGTTACTTAATATCACAACTCTGCTGTAAATAGACTCTAAACCAGTGCTTGCTTAATCCACGGTCCCAGATACATCACTGTCACATGGGACAGGAGGCATTATAGGAACAAGAAGAACAATAAACCTTGCTGAGATGGAGATCCCCAGGGGCCATAAAACTACCAAAAACTAGCAGGATAATTAAAAAAAACTCCTAATAGCAGAAAGAGGGAAGGACATACTAGGACTACACAAATTATTTTTTTCTTCGCCTCCCCTTACTGAAGTGGAAGGCATGGAGTAGTTTCTCAGCCCAGATGTCAACATTCCAGCCAATTCTCTAGCATCCACGACAGCACAATAAGAAAAAAAAAAACACTTAAAATGCAAGTGAAGAGTGGCACTGTTGAGCACACCTATGGTACAGACGTGCCTTTTGTAGTTCTCCAGACCAGGAGCTTAATTTCTTAACTTTTATATGAAAAGTTTGGCATTTAATTTGGAATTGACTGCCACTGTATTTCTCTGGTCCTGCTTAATCGAATGACACCTGACTTTATGATGGGGCAAACAAATAAGGGACACTCAGGAACTTCAAAAAATCAGGCCTCCTCAGAGCTTCAGGCTGGTTTACCTATAGCGAAGTGACATCTACTGTGCTGACATCCCCGACGGCAACAGACACAATGCAGAGTGTCGGCACTGTACTGTCGGGGATGTCAGCGTATTTTCTTCGAAGGGCTGTGCCCCCGAACCCCCCACACCCCCAGTCTCTAAATACAGAACTCCAAGTCGGAGTTGTCTTGAGGAGGGGGCGAAACACCGGAAGCTGCACTGCCGGTGTCAGTGGGGACCATTACAGCGACCCAATGCTTTCAGTCCAAATCTGTCACTGTGATGGTCTTCACTGTGGTAGTGTCATTCTGCAGTCATTACACCCTTTAAGCGATGGCACCTACACCCACTCAACCTACTACGGAGCCCCCGTGAAAAGAGCTGCAGGAGTCAATGCAGGCCATTGATGCTAAAGTGGAAACTATACTCCAAAGAATCGGGGAGCAGGATGCAAAAACTGAAGTGGTTTCCCAAACTGCTTCTGCTGCAGAGTCCCGAGCTACGCAAGTCATAACAGAAATGACCCAAATGGTAAAAGAGAATGCTCACCTGTGATATCGCTTGGAGGCATTGGAAAATGCACAGAGAGCGGTGACTGTTCGGATCACAGGCCTGGCTGAAGATCCAAGATAATCTGGATCTACTGGCCCTTTTAAAAGAATGGCGTCCTCTGGCTCTACAATTGGAGCAGGATCTGGCCTCAGCATTTGTTCGGGCATACCGGATCTACCCTCACACAGCAGATGCCCAAGGAGATCAGCTGAGAACCATCCTATTGTTCACCAGTCGGTTCGCGATCAGAGACCGTATATTACCGTATGTTATAGCGGCCCGATTGGCAGAAAGGCTGAACCGTGCTGGTTGGACTGTTCATCTGTTCCCAGACTTATCATATACAACCCGGGCAAGATGCAAGAAATTTGATGGTGTCCATGCCCGGTTGCGTACATTGGGGACTGTACATTCTTTGCTAATGCCAGCCCACTTACGGATCTTTTACGTGGGCCACATGTTTCAATTCACCGATCTGGCAGAGGCAGGCAGGAGGGTAGACCTCATACAACAGGTTTCTTTTTTTTGTGTATTATCTCTTTTACCTCCTACGTGCTCCAATTCAACCTCTCCTTCAGACGCGCTAAGGCTGCTGTGATCCATCTGCCCTCTGAGCCTCTGCCCTCTGAGCCTCCAGTCCCACGTGGCAGCCACCCCCAGGGTAACCCGGCATAACCATTTGCCAGATAGGTCCCCCTCCTCCAAGGGGGAATGCGTCAGCAGGCCAGCACTACACTTACACTTGGCCCTGGGGTGCTGCTGGGATGGAGGCCTTGGCACTGACATGAATGGCAGCAGAGAGCCAGGCAGCCATCATCCGGCTGACACAGAGAGGTATTTCCACTTTTTCTGGTGTGTTCCCCTCCTGCGGCGTCTGTAGTGCTCCTGGTCTCTACCAGAGGCTGCTACAGTGCGACATCAACCCACTACCCACCCCAGGAAATGAGAGCAGTCCTACGGACGCTCGATCCTCTCCTTCCCCTGCCAGCCCCCGGTGTCCCGAGTCCGTTCCCGAACCCAGGTCACTGGCATGGATCAAGGTAAGGCGCGAGCGCCTCAACCCTCTGCGCCACCTGGCTGGCTTATTTGAGGTTTCTACTAGCAGTTAAGGATCTAAGCTCTTAAGAAGCTGAAGAAAATGACTCCACTACCTGAAATATGAAGGGTTTTGGGACTCTGTTTTTAGTCAGTGAGTTTTGAGACAGTTAAGGGTACATTTTACTCTGCAGTAACTGTCCTGTGCAGTACCAGTTGGAGTACATTGTTTACCGAGTTGGGTTTTAGATCTCTAAATTGGCATCTTTTTGCCTGATACTTTACTGTTGATAATTAATCATATGACTGGGACTTGACATCTTGTTTAAACAATGCCATTTATATTAATTAGAGATTGAGCTTGGGGATGGGGAAATTACTTACAGGCACTAAAAATGCTTGGATTTAACATTCTCAGGATGCGGTCACATCAGCCTAGCGGTTGAGATCTATTCAAGTTCAGGTTTTGTACATTTTTATACATAGATCCCCATAACCATGTAGGGTGCAGCCATCCTTTACACCTTTGGGACTTCGGTCTGGACTTTCCCCCATCTCCGTAACTGTTTTGTTTAGGTTTATACAATCTGTTCCATAAGATGGCTCCTTATGTCTGTATGTGATATACAGAAACACAGAAACATAGAAGTTGACAGCAGATAAGGACCTCAAAGCCCATCAAGTCTGCCCATTTCTTTTTCTACCTTATGAATGTGCCATAGACCTTTACTCTGTTAATGGCCTATCTATTCATACTCATCTGTATTGCTCCCTTATGCCTATCCCATGCCTGTTTGAAGCCCTGCACAGTATTCATATCCACCACTTCCTGAGGTAGGCCGTTCCATTCATCCACCACCCTTTCTGTGAAAAAGAACTGCACAAATGATGTTTCCTTGTGTTGTATTGTGCTAAAATGCAATAAATACAAAGTTTTTAAAAACAAAAGTGTAAGTGAAGACCAGACCAGGTCTGCTGACGATATTGATTGGTTTTACAACAAACAAAACAAAACGATTTTCAGGTTTTGTTTGTTTCTTTGTAAGATACATGCTGGGCACATTTGGTTTGAATACTGCCATCTGACAACAGACATTGATTACTGGCTATTTCAGACACCAGGACTGTGTTCCATCATCATTATTGCATAGGATAGTATTACTGACGCTGCCTAAAAAAGATATAACAGAAGCTGCCAAAAGAAGTGAAATTCCTAAAAAATATTAGCTGACAATAGTGGAGAACAGTCAAGTGATAGTCTCAAATCAAGCAATGTGCAGCAAAACACTGTGAAAGGAAGGAAGTGTTGGGCTGGGCTGTCAGTGCAGCTGCAGGGTAACCGCTAGCTCAAGTTCAAGAATGGACCTAGGATGTAAGGGATTGGGGGAGGAGGACTGCGCATCGCAGAGGATGCTACACAATACTGCCATGTGGGTGGCCATAGGGGGGCACTGCAGTTGGAGAAGCTTGAGTGGGAAGACATCAGCTGGCGCTGTGCGCAGCCACGTAGTGGCTTTGCCTCTGGCATCCTGAGGGTAGGGAGAAACTGCAGGAAAGTCCCTAGAACCATGAAGGATGCTGCCTGGTGCTTTTAGTACCTCCCCTCCCCACTGGCCACGCCACCTTCCACACTAGAGAGCTAAGGGGCAGCTGAATGAGGCCTCCCCAGGATCCACCACAGGGAAGCAACTGCACTGTGCTAATAGAGGCTGAAGATATGTGCCAGAGAAAGTCTGGAACAGGGCTGGAAGTCAGGGGGAGGGGGCAGTATCAGTGACAGGAAGAATGAAAAGTACCGTACAATAAAAAAAAGGAACGTGTTATTGAACTATTTTTGGTTTCACATTCAGTTAGGTTCAAACATCATTTTAAACGTAGAACTCTGAGTGGTTATTACTGTATTTTGTATCCATCCCGGTACTCAGACGTATCTAGCCTTTGAGTTCTAAAAGACCCCACAGAGCTCTGAACACTTCACATGGCAAAGTGTTTCACAGGAGTCAAGGAGAAAAGCCATCTTCTTTATGAGACTGCATGAACAGGTGGCGTAGATTCTTCAAAACTAAACCAAGAAATTTTTTTTTTTTTTTTTTTTTTAAACTAAAGTATCTTAGCAGAGCACACTGTCATCACTGACAATTGGGTCAGGTCACTAGAATCAGCTAGGACTGGATCAGCATAGCACAGCATACCAAGCAGGTTTATGGGAATGGGAGGACTCTCATTGTTATGAATGCCTCCTTAGGCATTCTTAGGGAGTGAGAACCTTGGAGCCAAACAGAACAGTTCTGGAATCTAAAGAATGTGGCAGATAACACTCTCATGAAGATCACACACAGACTCCCACACATACAAATACATCATAAATCATTTTAATTGAAAAAAAATAATGATTTATAATTACGAAACTGATTTAAAAAATGTTCCTCCTCCACTTTGGTAAGTGGACCACTCCATTTACTCATATCCTGCATTTTATCATAAGAGGTCCTCAAGGACAGGGCACAATCTCAGTGCTGACTGGCAGAATCCGTGTTGATGAGCTCTACAATACAGCTTTATTTTATATTGGTGTTTTCATTCTAGCTGTATCCCAAACTACAGAAACTAGATAATACAAATATTCATATTTCAACAGTTAAAAGGCTAAAAAAAATGAGGAACTGGACATAGCAATAATTGATCTGCCTGTTGAATCTTGGTAGTGGAATAAAAATTATGAATTGTACAAGATAGGCTGGCCCAACCATGCTACAGCAGGGCTACTGATCATGATGCTGGTGACCCAAGTTTGGTAACACACTCAGGTTGCCAGACAGCCAGCAAGTGGAGAAGGCTCAGGCATCCCACAGGACGCTCATCTACTCCAGGCTGGAAGGGTGACCGAGGCCCACAATCTAGCGTCAACACTGGTTTCACAGAAGGAACAAGATACTGGACACAGCAGGGGAAGGGAAGGATGTCTGTACGCACTCCCAAGCTTACCCACTGCATGCGCTTCTGGGGACAAGTTGCACTACCTTCCTGGGGAGTAAGACAGTAAACTGTAGCTTCAACAGGATGACTCCAATCTCCCTCTGGCCCTGCACCACCGACCAAAGGCACTCTCCTCCTCTTGATTTGGTCCTCAAAGGGGCTTGGCGCACCCCAATAACCCTGCAGTGGGGGGGCAATCCATGGACACTTTGGAGGCAGGGGTAATTCCTGTAGAAGGTAGGTGACAAGGCTGGTGGAGTGGCAGATGGAGGCAGGCTGTAAAGGAAGCAGAATATGTAATAACAAAGAAGCTGCACATGATAAAGAAAACGGATGCTTTCAAGTGACATTTGAATAGCGGCTCCGAGTCAGCTGGTACACAGACCAACAGAAAAGCTGTCCCAGATGAATGGCACCGTAAAGAATGCTCTTCAACCAACTGTAGTAAGGTTCTGGGAGGAGACATACAGAAGACAGGAATTTGAGGAGTGGAGGATGCATAGTGTGACCGAGTTGGAGCTGTAGTTTGGAACCAGTCTATGAATGATCTTGAAAGTTAGAAGTGTGTTTATAAAACACATTCTGTAGAAAACAGTCAGTACAGGTTCTAAGGATGGGAGTGGCAGGATCTCACTTATTGGTGTGGGTGAGGGGGATGGACAGCAGCACTCTGAACAAACTGAAGCTGGGCAAGCTGAGGCCCAGGGAGGCCATAGAAAAAGGAGTTGCAGTACTCAGGATGCAGTTTGATTCAAGCATGATTTTAGGACATCAGCAGAGGATGGGCCAATAAATTAATGCCCTTAAGCAATGTTACAGAGGTGATAACAGGCAGCTCCACAGATGTTACAGATAGAGGAGGAGGAGAAGAACTTGGGAGTTGATGTTGACACCATGTTTACGGACAGAGGAGGCCAGAGGTCAGAGTCTAGAAGAGAGATACAGGTAATGCAGCTGCAGTCAAGGGTGCTTTTCTTACCCAAAAGCAGTACTTTTGCCTGAGATACATTACAAAAGAGGACGTGAGATGTGAAATAGATAAAGAATTGTTCTCCTCTGAATGTGTTGAAATGGTGAAAATGGAGGCATTAGTAAATGAGTCAATTTCTTTTGATAATTGTGTTTTGTCTAAATCAATGAGAAGGACAAGGTTTAAGGATAAGATATGATAAAGGTGTAGAAAGCAGATTAAGAATGAAGTTTGCACTGAGGATCAGGACGGAAAAGGAGCCACTGTCAGCAGAAAGTTGAAGGCTACTGACAACATGTATTAGAGCAGACTTTGTGCTGTAGCGAGTGCAAAAAATCAGATTGCAAATGGTTGAGAATATACTTAAAAGAGAGGGAATGACAGACAAGAGAACATGCCAGTTTCACTGGAACCTTCCTAAGAAAGGTACATTAGAGATGGGTTGAGAAGAGAGGCTTCTGCCGAAATATTAAATCTTATCACACTTTGGCTACTTGTTACAACAATCTTTCAGCTGAATGACAGAACTCCTTGTAAATTACGAGGTGACATCACTGCAAGGTACTGTCCTCCCTCAACTGGCCATCCCTTAGTGGCAGGCTACAGCGCCCTTTACTGTGCAATGCCTACAAACTCATGAATGGCAACCCACCAACCAGCTTGGCTGGCCTCATGGTCCCCAAGCGCTCTTGTAGACAGCTCCATACAACAGGAAGAAGACTCATAGAACATAGAAACATAGACTTTGACAGCAGATAAGGACCGCTTGGCCCACCCAGTCTGCCCATTTCCCTACCTATTGGATAAGCTGCAGATTCTAGCTAACCAACAGCCTACTTCCTGCAACCCCCCACTATAATTGCCTTATGCCTGTTTGAATTCCTCCACTGTTTTAGACACCACAACCTCTCCAGGAAGGTGGTTCCATGCGTCCACCACTCTCTCCATGAAAAAGAATTTCCTCACATTACCCCCTGAGTCCCCCTCTAACTTTAAATTGTGCCCTCGTTCTTACACATCATTTTTCTGAAAGATGCTACCCTCCTGGACTTTGTTGATTCCCTTGAGGTACTTAAAAGTTTTTATCATGTGCCCCCTGTCCCTCCTTTCATCAAGGGTATACATATTAAGCTCTCTCAGTCTCTGTTCATATGGCTTCTGGTGTAGACCCTGTACCATTTTAGTTGCCCTCCTCTGCCCTGCCAACCATTTTCCTATCCACCTCACCAATATTTCCCCTACCCATTGTCCCCCGGCTTAGCCAGTAGCCCAGGATGTGGCACCAAGTCAAATGCCTTGCTGAAATCCAGAAAGAGGACATCCACTGGCCTGCCCTGGTCCAGTACCTCTGTCAGTCAGTCGTAGAACTCCACAAGTTTGGTCTGGCACAATCTGCCCTAAACAAAGCCATGCTGGTGATCATACAGATAACTCCGAACCCCCAGGAACTCCTCCAGCCTCTCTTTCAGGACGGCCTCCATCATTTTGTCCACCATGGACATCAGGCTTACAGGTCTGTAGTTCCTCAGCTCCTCGCTAGAGCCCATTTTGTGAATGGGAACGATGTGGGCCATCCTCCAATCATGAGGCACCCACCCAATCTTAATTGAGGAGTTAAAAAGGTCTGAGAGGGGGGTGCAGCAAGAAGCCCCGCCATCTCCTTTAGCAGGCTGGGATGGATACCATCCGACCTGGCACCTTTTCCGTTTTAGGACCCGGAGGGCCTCCTCACTCTACCAACAGTAATTTCACATCCACTACTCCCCACATCTGCTCCTTTTAACCGGTTCCCCTCATACAGAGTTGTCCCCATCTTCCCTAGTGAAGACCAGCAAAGTAGCTGTTTAGTACCTCTGCCTGCTCCCCACCCTCCGCCCACCCTCCCACAGACCACAGGCTACTAATCTGCCCCTTCACTCTCCTTCTCTCCCTGATATACCTAAAGAATCCCTTATCTCCCCTTCTCATCTCCTGAGCCAACCTCAGCTCCATTCTGGCCTAGCTAGGCCGACCTCACAACCCTGGTTACCTTCCTAGATAACACATCATACTCCCCCTTGTCCCTAACCCTTCATGAGTGCTTATATCATCTGTAAGCAGCTCTCTTCTCCCTCACCATATCCTGGACTTCCCTAGTCCACCAGCTCAGCTTTTTGGATCTACCACACTTGTGTTGGACCTTCGTGCAGGCCTTGGTAGCTGCCAGGAGCCCTATTTTAATAATTTCCCACCTGCTCTCAGTGTCCCTTTCTGGTCTGATCCCATCCAAGTGCCCTTCAGGATCTGCTCCATACCCTTGAAGTCTGCCCCCCAGAATCAACTACCACCTTCTTTTTGCAATTATCTCCACCCTCCAGAACTAGGGAAAACCAGACCATGGTGTGATCACTCCCTGCCAGTGGGTCTCCACCACCAGGTTCCTAATCAAATCACGATCCGATAGGAACACATCCAGGATGTGACCACTCTACTCCTGGCAGAACCTAGAACTAGGACAATGGCAGGGGACAAGTCCTTCGCCCACGCAGCTCCAGTACTCTGGAACAAGCTCCCTGCCCACCTGCAAGATGCATCCTCCTTGGAGTCCTTCCATAAAGGGCTCCAGGTGCACTTGCTGAATAACAGCAATTGCTCATGCACTTGACTAGATACTATGTGCACCCTAGCCTAACTGTTCTGTCATGCCAAGTGTGCTCTCTGCCTCTGTTGTACACCAACTCCTCCCAGAAATGGTGACTAGACTTAGTGTAAACGTTTACTGTGTTCGTAACAAACGTTGTCAAGTTGTGTTCTCACACCTTGGAAATGAATTTGTACCTTTACAGAAATGCTTATATGCAACTGCAATGCACTGTTTTTTTTTTTAATATTATTCTATGTAACTAATTTTGGGTCACCCCTGAAAAAGGGACCCTTGGGGTTAAGATGGTCTACCCAGTCACCAACATTTAAATAAATAAAACAGGGATAAACAAGACAAGTACAGAAGGGGTTTTTAAGTTGAGGAGGGGGAGGGACACGAGAGGGTATGGTCTCAGATTGGAGGGGGGGCAGATATAGGAGAGAGATGAGGAGACATTTTTTCACGGAGAGGGTTGTGGCTAAATGGAACACTCTGTCTGAGGAGGTGGTATCCAGTAAGACGGTGAGCAGTTTTAAAAGGGGATGGAACAGAGTGAGGGGAGGTTAACCGTAAGGGGGGAAGCTGCAATGTAAGGATGATAGCTGCACATTCGAGCAGACTTGATAGACCATGGGGCCTGTTTCTGCTGGCAGATTCGTATGTTCATAAACTGCATGTCAAACCATAGTAGCTGTTTGGTAAATTATATAATTTGTCATCTGGATACTGAAATGCTTAACCAAAAGCAATTTAGAAAGTGAATGAGAAAGTTAAAGTCAAAATAAGGATGTATTTAAGAGTGTGGTGTTACTGGCAATTTCGATAGTGGACGAGTGTCAGAAGTGAAAGAACTGTCAAAACCATTTTCAGTATCAAGGAAAAATAGTATTTATACACAATCATGCTGCTATTTTTCTCCCTTCATTCTTTAATACTAAGGACATCTGCATTAAAAGAGGACCTGCGAGTCTCAGACTTCATCTCTTCTTCTTCACTCCACTTAAGTCATAATCCTGTTTCTAAGAACATAGTCATTTCTAGGACAACAGACTGTGATGTCACAGACAACTGCAACATCTGTGACAAGAATATGGATGCTGGTGAAGGATGACTTACAACATACTAAAAGCCCGCAGAATAGGCTTAATGGTCTGTCATGTCTACTCGGTAGCCAGCCACCTAATGGGTGCTCACTTTCCTGCCCCCCCCCCAGCCCCAGAGAGGGTCTTCTTTGGCTTCAGTTTCCCCTTGTACCTGTCCACCCCTTATTGAAGCCTTCCACTGTGCCCCTCCTCCACCAGACTCCTGGGCAGTGCACTCCATGGCTCCACCACCCTCTCAGTGAAGTAATGTCTCCCACATTCCCCCTGTGATCCCCCAGCTTCCACTCATGCCCCCTGGTTATTCCCCCCTTCTTTAGCCTGAACATCTCCTTGACTCTACCCCTGTTTATTCCTTTTACATATTTGAAGACCCCTATCATATTCCCCCTGTCTATCCTCTCCTCCAGTGTGTACAGCCCAAGCTCTTCCAGTCTCTCCTCATAGGGCCTCCCCCCCCATGCCCTGAGTCATCCTGGTTGCCCTCCTCTGGACCCTCTCCAGCAGTGCTATGTCTTTCTTAAGGTGAGGTCTCCAGAACTGCATGCAGCACTCAAGATGCGGCCTGATCAAGGCATTATATAGAAGGAGGATCACCTCCCTCATCCTGGACGTAATCCCCCTGGCTATGCAGCCCAGCATCCTGTTTGCTTTTGCTGCGGTTCTTCTGCAGTTTTCCATGTTATTCATTTTGACGTCTACCACCACCCCCTAGATCCCTCTCGCTCGATGTTGCTTGCAGTGTAATCCTTCCCAGGGTGCATACATGGCCCAGGTTTCTGACCCCCAGATGCAGCACTTTATATTTCCCTGCATTAAACTTCAATCCCCACCTCCTTGACCACCACTCCAGGGTATCCAGGTCCCTCTGGACGGTCTCTCTCGCTTTGTCCCCTTACGCCAGTGCTCCCAGTTTTGAATCATCTGCAAAGAGACTCATCCTACTCCTAACCCCCTCCCCATATCTGAGATATAGGCATTGAATAGGAGTGGCCCCAATACTCAACCATGGGGGACCCCACTGATGACCTTCTGGAGGAAGAGACTATCCCACCAACCACTACCCTCTGTATTCACCCCGTAAGCTAATTTTCTACCCATCTGAGCAACTGCCCTCCCACCCCCATCCCCCCAGTTTTGTTAGCAGACCACTGTGGGGTACCGAATCAAACACCTTACTGAAATCCAGGTATAGGACATCCGTTGGCCTATGTCGGTCCAGGACCCCGTCACCCAGTCATAAAACTCCACAAGGTTGGTCTGACAGGATCTCCCCAGGACGAAACCGTGCTGTTTATCATCCAAGTGCCCCAACCTTTCCAGCTGCCTCCAAGCTTCTCCTTGATAATGCCCTCCATTACTTTGCCTACCACAGACGTTTGGCTGACAGGCCTATAATTTCCCATCTCCTCTCTAGATCCCCCACTTTGTGGATAAGCACCACATGAGCCACCCTCCAGTCTTGAGGCACCCATCCTGTCTGCAGAGAGATGTTAAAGAGTGCAGCCAGTGGAGCTGCCAGCTCATCCACCAGTTCCTTCAAAACCCTCAGATGCAGCCCATCCGGCCCTGGCGCCTTATCAGTTTTTAGCGTCCAAGTGCCTCCTTCACCCTATCCACTGTGATTTCTCTCTCCCAACCCACCCCCTCATTCAACCACTCATCCTCTTCTAGATTTGGCCCAGCTTGTACCCTAGCCTCTTTCAGTCCTCCAGACTATCTGACCTCTCGATTTTGTTGGCTCCCATTGGGCTGTAGGGATCCCCTGCCTCCCACTGTAAATATCAAGGCAAAGTATCCATTTAGCACCTCTGCCTGTTCCCCTGCTTCCTGAGCCCATCCCTCCCCAGTCCTAATCCTGCTGATCTGTGCCTCACTTTTCTATGTATCTATAGAATCCCCCCGCCCGGATATCCATAGCCAGGTTTTGCTCCATCCTTGCCTTGGCTCCCCTCACCACTCTGGTGACCCTCCTAGCCATCAACTCCTACTCTCCCACTCCCTATCCCCCCTTGAGCGCTTAAAATGTGCGTAGGCAGTCTTTTTATCCCTCACTGCCTCCTGCACCTTCCTGGTCCACCAACATGGCTTACTGGCGCTACCATGCTTACGCCTTACTTTTGTACAAGAGCCATTTTGTAAAAGAGCCATTGGTTCAAATATATTTATCCGAAATTCTAATAAATAAATAAATACAGGACCTAGTAGCCTCCTGCACACCCTTCCTAATGGTCTCCCACAAGCTTCCAGCATCCATGTCCATCCTAATCTCGTCCAAGCTCCCCCATAGAATCCTACCCATGCCCACGAAGTCTGCTCCCCTGAAGTCTACTACTACTACTACTGTATTAGTGCGGTTGTCCTCCTCCCCAGATACAGCAGAAACCAGACCGTAGTGTGGTCACCACCTGCCAGCAGGCTGCACACCTCCAGGCCCCTTATCTGGTCACTGCCTGCTAGGACAATGTCCAATATCTGCCCCTCCCTGGTAGGTTCCCCCACCTGTTGGACCAGGAAGGCATCCTGGAAGACATCCATCAGTCTCTGTTCCCTGGCCACAGAGGATGTCATAGTGTCCCAGTGTGCTCCTGGCATATTAAGGTCACCCATGACCACCACCCTACCCTTTCCAAGGTCACAGTGACCCTTGATGTTCTCAACTACTTTGTCCTTCAGGGCCTCATCCAATATGGGGAGTCTGTACACCACCACCATTTTCAATCTTTTACCTCCCTTCATTTGCAGGGTTACACAAATCACCTCCACACCCCCTACAGCCTCCTCCACTCCACTAACCACTATGTCATTTCTATCAGCGCTACAAACCCCCAACCTCTATCTTTCCTGAATATTTTGTAGCCCTCCAAGTTTATGTTCTAATCAATTTTCTGGGTGGCCCATGTCTCAGTAATTGCTGCCACATCCGCTGCTCCCTCAACCAGCATAGCCTGGAGCTCGGGCATTTTGTTGCCCATGCTCCTGGCATTGATCAGGACCATCCTCCACCCCGTCCCCTCTCCCCTCTCCAGTCCTCCCGTCCCTGCGCAGTCCCTCGTCACCCTTACTTGCACAGTTCTCCATGGATTTTCAATACAGCCCCCATCCCCGTTTTGTGCCCTAGACCTGGACCCTCGAGCAACCCTCCTGGAGCTGTCCTTTTACTTAACCCTCCCCCCCCATTACAAGTTTAAACCCCACCTCTTGCCTATGAATCCAGCAAGTTTTAGTTTCAAGATCTCCCTCCCTTCCTTCCAGGTTGAGGTGTGGCCTATCCCTGGGATATAACCCCTTGTCCTCCCATGTGTCCCCCCCCCAGTCCCCCACCAGCCCATACCCTTCTGCCTTGCACCAATCCCTGAGCCACTGGTTCACCCCTGTAAGTTGTTGCTTGTTCTCCTAGGGCACCCTAGGTACTGGCAGAATCTCAGAGAAGGAGATTGAGCTTTCTATGGAGTGGCAAACCCTGGCCAGTTCCCGGAATCTCGCCTGAATTTCTAGTTCACTGTTCCCTTCCAAGTCATTTGTTCCCAGATGTACTAGAAAGTCTGGGGATCCCCCGCATTCCAATGCTATCGAGTATAGCCGAAAATGCATGCACACTGACAACTAAACATCATTACATACAATGATCCATTCCAAACTCTTACTTCCCTGCAGGGGTAAATAATTTGCAGAAAATCAGGGAACAAGAAACTACAATAAGGGGTCATGCCAGTGTTACTGTATTCAAACCTGCTTCCTTTATCAAACATTATTCACACTATTTCTAGTGCATTTAAGCTGCTCAAAAATATGTTAACATTTAAAACTCTTGACTTATATCCACCAAGAAAAATATGAATGGCTATCTTGAACTCTTACATGACGATTTCTTCTTTTGTAACCACTCCCATAGCTTTTTTTGCTTTTCTCATCTAGCTGTTTCTCCAGCACATATTCTCTGAACAGTCTTCAGTCCTGGAGTTATACTCCATGGAGACCTCCACCACCCCTGCCCCCTCAGTGCAGGAGTTGAAAGTGCCCTAACCATCATTCTGACAGTGCTGGGGTTTACCACTGGTTTTCTTTATCACCCACCTCCCTGTGGCAGCTGATATGGCCAGCATCAGCCCTTTGTACACCCAGATGATGTCCTGCAGGACAGCAAACTTTATGGCCCTTCACACGAGCTGCAGTGATTCTGGAATCCTGTGCCCCTCCCCAACTGAGAGTGATACTGCATGTCAGAGCGTCACCAACCCCATCCAGGCCACTTGGCCACTCCTGCGTCTGCTGCGAAACCTGAACAACCAGCACAGCAGTGTACACTGGATTACTGGCACAGCAGCGTATGCTGGATCACCGATAAAGCAGCATATGCTGTATCACTGGCAAACCAGCATTCGCTGGATCACAGACACAGCAGCGTACGCAGGATAACTGGCACTGCAGCATATGCTGGATCAACTGCACAGCAGCGTACGCTGGATCACCTGCACAGCAGCGTACGCTGGATCACTGGCACAGCAGCGTACGCTGGATCACCGGCACAGCAGCGTACGCTGGATCACCGGCACAGCAGCATATGCTGGATCACCTGCACAGCAGTGTACACTGGATTGCCTGCACAGCAGCATATGCTGGATCATTGGCTAAGCATTGTACACTGAATCACCGATACAGCAGTATACACTGTATCACTGGCACAGCAGCATACACTGGATCACCTGCACAGTGGCATACGCTGGATCACCTGCACAGGGCATACGCTGGATCACCTGCACAGCAGCATATGCTGGATCATTGGCTAAGCATTGTACACTGAATCACCAACACAGCAGCATACGCTGGATCTTTGGCACAGCAGCTTACAATGGATCACCTGCACAGCAACATATACTGGATCACTGACACAGTAGTGTACACTGGATCACCAGCACAGCAGCAGCATACGCTGCATCATTGGCACAGCAACATACACTGGATCACCGATACAGCAGTATACGCTGTATCACTGGCACAACAGCGTACACTGGATCACCGGCACAGTGGCATATGCTGAATCACCTGCACAGTAGCATAAGCTGGATCACCTGTACAGCAGCGTACACTGGATCACCAGCACAGCACTATACGCTGTATCACTGGTACAGCAACGTACACTGGATCACCTGCACAGCAGCATAAGCTGGATCACCTGTACAGCAGCGTACACTGGATCACCAGCACAGCAGTATACACTGTATCACTGGTACAGCAACGTACACTGGATCACCAGCACAGCAGAGTATGCTGGATCACTGGCACAGCAGTGTACGCTGGATCACTGGCACAGCAGCATACACTGGATCACCGATACAGCAGTATACGCTGAATCACCTGCACAGCAGTGTACACTGGATCACTAGCACAGCAGTATACGCTGTATCACTGGTACAGCAACGTACACTGGATCACCTGCACAGCAGCATAAGCTGGATCACCTGTACAGCAGCATACACTGGATCACCAGCACAGCAGTATACGCTGTATCACTGGTACAGCAACGTACACTGGATCACCAGCACAGCAGCATATGCTGGATCACTGGCACAGCAGTGTACGCTGGATCACTGGCACAGCAGCATACACTGGATCACCGATACAGCAGTATACGCTGAATCACTTGCACAGCAGCGTACACTGGATCACCAGCACAGCAGCGTATGCTGGATCACCTGCACAGCGGCATACGCTGGATCACCTGCCACAGCAGCATATGCTGGATCACTGGCACAGCAGTGTACCCTGGATTGCCCGCACAGCAGCATATGCTGGATCATTAGCTAAGCATTGTACACTGAATCACCAACACAGCAGCATACGCTGGATCACTGGCACAGCAGCATACAATGGATCATCTGCACAGCAACATATACTGGATCACTGGCACAGTAGTGTACACTGGATCACCAGCACAGCAGCATATGCAGGATCATTAGCCAAGCAGTGTACACTGGATCACTGACACAGCAGCATATGCTAAATCACCAACAGAGCAGCGTATGCTGGATCCCTGGCACAGCAGTGTACGCTGGATCACCCGCACAGCAGCATATGCTGGATCACTGGTACAGCAGCATATGCTGGATCACCTGCACAGCACTGTACACTGGATTGCCTGCACAGCAGCATATGCTGGATCATTGGCTAAGCATTGTACACTGAATCACCAAAAAGGCAGCATATGCTGGATCACTGGCACAGCAGCATACACTGGATCACCGATACAGCAGTAAACGCTGTATCACTGGCACAACAGCGTACACTGGATCACCCGCACAGCAGCGTACGCTGGATCACCCGCACAGCAGCATATGCTGGATCACTGGTACAGCAGCGTATGCTGGATCACCTGCACAGCAGTGTACGCTGGATTACCAGCACAGCAGCGTATGCTGGATCACCTGCACAGCGGCATACGCTGGATCACCTGCACAGCAGTATATGCTGGATCACTGGCACAGCAGTGTACACTGGATTGTCTGCACAGCAGCATATGCTGGATCACTGGCTAAGCATTGTACACTGAATCACCAACACAGCAGCATACGCTGGATCACTGGCACAGCAACATACACTGGATCACCGATACAGCAGTATACGCTGTATCACTGGCACAACAGCGTACACTGGATCACCGGCACAGTGGCATATGCTGAATCACCTGCACAGTAGCATAAGCTGGATCACCTGTACAGCAGCGTACACTGGATCATCAGCACAGCAGTATACGCTGTATCACTGGTACAGCAGCGTACACTGGATCACCTGCACAGCAGCATAAGCTGGATCACCTGTACAGCAGCGTACACTGGATCACCAGCACAGCAGTATACGCCATCACTGGCACAGCAGTGTACACTGGATCACCAGCACAGCAGTATACGCTGTATTACTGGTACAGCAACGCATACTGGATCACCAGCACAGCAGCGCATGCTGGATCACTGCACAGCAGTGTACGCTGATCACTGGCACAGCAGCGCACGCTGGATCACCGATACAGCAGTATACGCTGAATCACCGCACAGCAGCGCACGCTGGATCACCAGCACAGGAGCGTATGCTGGATCACCTGCACAGCGGCATACGCTGGATCACCTGCCACAGCAGCATATGCTGGATCACTGGCACAGCAGTGTACACTGGATTGCCCGCACAGCAGCATATGCTGGATCATTGGCTAAGCATTGTACACTGAATCACCAACACAGCAGCATACGCTGGATCTTTGGCACAGCAGCTTACAATGGATCACCTGCACAGCAGTATATGCTGGATCACTGGCACAGCAGTGTACACTGGATTGTCTGCACAGCAGCATATGCTGGATCACTGGCTAAGCATTGTACACTGAATCACCAACACAGCAGCATACGCTGGATCACTGGCACAGCAACATACACTGGATCACCGATACAGCAGTAGACGCTGTATCACTGGCACAACAGCGTACACTGGATCACCGGCACAGTGGCATATGCTGAATCACCTGCACAGTAGCATAAGCTGGATCACCTGTACAGCAGCGTACACTGGATCATCAGCACAGCAGTATACGCCATCACTGGTACAGCAGCGCACACTGGATCACCTGCACAGCAGCATAAGCTGGATCACCTGTACAGCAGCGTACACTGGATCACCAGCACAGCAGTATACGCTGTATCACTGGCACAGCAGTGTACACTGGATCACCAGCACAGCAGTATACGCTGTATTACTGGTACAGCAACGTACACTGGATCACCAGCACAGCAGCGTATGCTGGATCACTGGCACAGCAGTGTACGCTGGATCACTGGCACAGCAGCGTACGCTGGATCACCGATACAGCAGTATACGCTGAATCACCTGCACAGCAGCGTACGCTGGATCACCAGCACAGGAGCGTATGCTGGATCACCTGCACAGCGGCATACGCTGGATCACCTGCCACAGCAGCATATGCTGGATCACTGGCACAGCAGTGTACACTGGATTGCCCGCACAGCAGCATATGCTGGATCATTGGCTAAGCATTGTACACTGAATCACCAACACAGCAGCATACGCTGGATCTTTGGCACAGCAGCTTACAATGGATCACCTGCACAGCAGTATATGCTGGATCACTGGCACAGCAGTGTACACTGGATTGTCTGCACAGCAGCATATGCTGGATCACTGGCTAAGCATTGTACACTGAATCACCAACACAGCAGCATACGCTGGATCACTGGCACAGCAACATACACTGGATCACCGATACAGCAGTAGACGCTGTATCACTGGCACAACAGCGTACACTGGATCACCGGCACAGTGGCATATGCTGAATCACCTGCACAGTAGCATAAGCTGGATCACCTGTACAGCAGCGTACACTGGATCATCAGCACAGCAGTATACGCTGTATCACTGGTACAGCAGCGTACACTGGATCACCTGCACAGCAGCATAAGCTGGATCACCTGTACAGCAGCGTACACTGGATCACCAGCACAGCAGTATACGCTGTATCACTGGCACAGCAGTGTACACTGGATCACCAGCACAGCAGTATACGCTGTATTACTGGTACAGCAACGTACACTGGATCACCAGCACAGCAGCGTATGCTGGATCACTGGCACAGCAGTGTACGCTGGATCACTGGCACAGCAGCGTACGCTGGATCACCGATACAGCAGTATACGCTGAATCACCTGCACAGCAGCGTACGCTGGATCACCAGCACAGGAGCGTATGCTGGATCACCTGCACAGCGGCATACGCTGGATCACCTGCCACAGCAGCATATGCTGGATCACTGGCACAGCAGTGTACACTGGATTGCCCGCACAGCAGCATATGCTGGATCATTGGCTAAGCATTGTACACTGAATCACCAACACAGCAGCATACGCTGGATCTTTGGCACAGCAGCTTACAATGGATCACCTGCACAGCAACATATACTGGATCACTGACACAGTAGTGTACACTGGATCACCAGCACAGCAGCAGCATACGCTGCATCATTGGCACAGCAGCATATGCTAAATCACCAGCACAACAGCGTATGCTGGATCCCTGGCACAGCAGTGTACGCTGGATCACCCGCACAGCAGCATATGCTGGATCACTGGTACAGCAGCGTATGCTGGATCACCTGCACAGCAGTGTACACTGGATTGCCTGCACAGCAGCATATGCTGGATCATTGGCTAAGCATTGTACACTGAATCACCAACACGGCAGCATACGCTGGATCACTGGCACAGCAGCATACACTGGATCACCGATACAGCAGTATACACTATATCACTGGCACAACAGCGTACACTGGATCACCAGCACAGCAGTGTATGCTGGATCACCGGCACAGCAGCGTACGCTGGATCACTGGTACAGCAGCGTATGCTGGATCACCTGCACAGTAGTGTACACTGGATCACCAGCACAGCAGCGTATGCTGGATCACCCGCACAGCGGCATACGCCGGATCACCTGCACAGCAGTATACACTGGATTGCCTGCACAGCAGCATATGCTGGATCATTGGCTAAGCATTGTACACTGAATCACCAACACAGCAGCATACGCTGGATCACTGGCACAGCAACATACACTGGATCACTGATACAGCAGTATACGCTGTATCACTGGCACAACGGCATACACTGGATCACCGGCACAGTGGCATATGCTGAATCACCTGCACAGTAGCATAAGCTGGATCACCTGTACAGCAGCATACACTGGTTCACCAGCACAGCAGTATACGCTGTATCACTGGTACAGCAACGTACACTGGATCACCAGCACAGCAGTATACTCTGTATCACTGGTACAGCAACGTACACTAGATCACCTGCACAGCAGCATAAGCTGGATCACCTGTACAGCAGCGTACACTGGATCACCAGCACAGCAGTATACGTTGTATCACTGGTACAGCAACGTACACTGGATCACCGGCACAGCAGTATACGCTATATCACTGGTACAGCAACGTACACTGGATCACCAGCACAGCAGCGTACGCTGGATCACTGGCACAGCAGTGTACGCTGGATCACTGGCACAGCAGTATACGCTGAATCACCTGCACAGCAGCGTACACTGGATCACCAGCACAGCAATATACGCTGGATCACCAGCATAATAGCATGTGCTTGGACAATGCACAGCCCCCCAACTCCTATATCTTCTAATGTAGTGAGTGCAAGAGGAAACCAATGTTGTAGAGTTAAAGACCAGCAGTCATACATTCACCACATAACATAAGCTGAGTTTGTTACATCATACAGTAATTTAGAGTTGCCTGCTCAATAACTATGTGAAAAATAAAGCAAGTAATTGCAGGATCAGGTATCTAATAGCAGCATAACTGGTGTGGACCCCTTTTCCCAACTCCAAGTGTTTCTGAAACAGAAAGTATGACAGCTCTGCAGTTTGTATTTAAAGATTTATTCAGCCCAAAGGAGAAACATAATTCCATGATGCATAATAAAAATATGCATTTTCAGCTCTATACTCATAAAAAATTCATAGTTTGCAACAACCACTGTACCTATGAGCAGTTCTTAGGTATTTGGCAATGAATGTTCAGATTTCATCTTTCGAATTTCATAAACCCAAATTCCTTTCTTTCCCTTATCTGATTCTCTATTCTGAGGAAAGTTACATTTAAAGCACATGCCTATTTTTAAACTTTGACAGGGAAGCTGAGCAAATCATAAAGCAGTTGAGTAGAAAATTGCACAAAAACAGGAGTCTAGGTGCTTCCACACTCCTGCTTCTTCAGAAACTGTTTTATAGTTAAAATTTACTTTCCATTCACTGACTCTAGCAGCGAGCGGTGCGGCATGCACCTGGCAAGTTGGGGACCTGGGTTTACACCCAAGCACGGGATAACAGAAGAAAGGTCCCAGTGGGGGTGGGGTGATGGAGCATCCACTAGGGTGCTTTCCTTCTGTGGAGGGTTGAGCGATGCGATGCTCCTGGAAGTGCTTGGTGAAGCATGCTTGGTGATGTGGGGACCGTCACTGCCATGTGCCCCATTCCTAGGATGCTGTGGTGTGTGCAGTCCTGAGGGCAGGAGAGCAAATGAAAAAAAAAAAGCCCACTATGAATGTGCCGGATGATGGCCATCAAGCTCTCCCAATGCCACCCAAGCCCTCAGCACCCTGGCTCCACCAGTCCACACACACACACCCACAGCCAATATTTTGATGTGGACAGTGCATTCACCTTCTTATGGTTGGTGGATTGGTCCCCCAACAGGGTTAAGTCCCAAATGCAGGATGACAGATGACTTGGGGAGCCAAGATTTGTAGTCTGGTAGTGGGAGGTAGGCCTGGCAGACAGCAGGGCATACCTTTCAACCTTTTGTCCTGCACATGTGGAACATTGCCTGTCAAAATGTGAAACAAATGGGTAAAATGTGGAACACGTAATCAAATCTTTACCTAAGAAGCTCAAAACACTGTTAAAATGTTGCATTTATGTTCAGAAAGTCTGTTATTAATTGAATAATATATTTTTTGCATCATTTACCATGGATGTTTGCTTTAAAATGTTGACTTTGAATGTGGAACAGGGAGCTTTTGTGAAGTAAAATGAGGAACAGGGGACTCTATAAGACTCTAAGAATAGGACACCGGAGCAGTGCGGAAGGAACAGAAAGAAATCAAAATCAAGTTACTTTGTATTTCATACATGCATCAATTATATCACGTTGTGTAATCGGCTATGTTTTAAAATTTAAAGTGTGTTGAAATGTGGGCAACTTTTTACGGCTGCAGTGGGCGTAGCCCTGCAGACGTCTTGCGAGCACAGTAGAGAAAAGGAGGATTGCCGGATACCGACCGGACTTTTAAATAGTGGAAGTGAACGGCAGTCGGTAGAACACGGCACTCTCCACCATGTGCAAAATGGCCACCTGTGTTTTCTGTACATGTGCCACGACTTGCGCATGCACACTGAATTCTGGGAGTACAGTGGCACAGTCCACCGTGCCCAACACAGACACTGGAGCCAAGTGCGCATGCACGACTCGTCGCGCATGCACAGAAAACTCCAGCAGCCATCTTGGACACAACGGACAGTGCTGTGTTCCACTGTGTCCTCATTCCTTGTGATTTCCGGACCTCGGCTGCAGCCATATTGGCTCTTGCTAGAGTTTGTTTAAAGTAGCTCATGCTGAAAAATGTAATATTATCAACGTTTGTAACCCTCCTCTGGAAAAAGGTACACAGTTTATTGTAATGGTAAAGAACAAATGTTTTTTGTGAACACCTAAATAATTTGTGAATGTGCGGTGTTGCATCATTTTTGTGGACTTTTTACATGTAAATATGTTTTCCACATGAGATCCTGTAATCTAATTTTATGCCCAAAGCACAGTATCTGCATAATTACACCTCCCAGAATGCACTGCAACTGCTGCCCTTGTTTTATTTTTTAGGCATGCGTTAGGTTTGTGAGGGTACTGTAGTTACTGTGGGTTTGTGTGGGCTTCTCTGTTTTAGAAGTTTTAATCAGTTCACCCACAGTATTTTTTTTTAATACACATACAGTACAATTACGCAGATTTATAACATGGGTTGTAGAAAATGAGCAATGTGATTGGTAGAGTAGCTCTGTGTGCCCGTGGATTAAGTTAGCATTAATCCACAGTTGCATGGAGCGACTCTGGAGATCCACAACCAGGTCTCCTTCTCTGCAGGCATCAGAGAGTACAAGTGGCAGCCATCTGCAGTAGCGGACGAGCGAGCAGTTATAACTGAAAGTGGTTGTCCCAGTTATCTTTAATGCAAAGCCCCTGCCTGTCCTGTAGCTCAAATAATAGTTCCGGCAGCCACTTCATCTGTTTCCCCCACCCGCTGTGTCTCTCTCCCCTAATCTGCTCTCTCACCTCCCCCCCAACCCCATTAATCACTGCTGAAAATGTTTCAATGTGTTGAGGAACTGCTGGTGTTCCCAAAACCAGGTAATCATGATTTGATATTGTCGGTGCCCCCCCCTCAGATGACCAAGTCTTTCTGCACTGTAAGTCCCAGGCGCCTGTCTGCTCATCATGCGCTGCGAGACGTGCACCTCCTGTTTCTGTTGTCCCTGTAATTCACCTCTGAAGCAATTTTCCCTTGGTGCAGCAGAAGAGACAGGAGTGTGTCCATACCAGCGGCCCCTTGCCCTCCCCCACCCGCTAGTTGCAGTTCTACTGACCCCAAGTAATAGCTGCTGAAGTGTGCAGTACGTAACTGCTGTGCAGCACAGTGTGCTGTAGAGCTCAGTATGGCTGTCTGAGGTCCCCCTCCCCGTCCCGCAAGACACATAGTAGCAGAGAGAGCGAGACTGCAGTGCACGGAGACATAGCAACAAATGAACTGCAGAAAAAGTTATGACACTGACAGGAGCAGGGCACAGAAAACAGCAAGACACCTGGCCAGCAAGCCCTGCACCTCTTTGTGCTGTCTGCGTGCAACTGTGCTGGAGTAAGACAAGGAGAGACAGTGTCACACATTGGACGAGTGTCTCTGTATGTTTTCTCTGTCTGTGTCTTATGAGTGATCACCGTAAAACCAGAGAGAGAGGGAGACACACACACACACGTGAAGCAAATGACAGTGCTGTATCTCTCTCTCTCTCTCTCTGGCATCGCTATAGTGGCTTCTGTGTCATGGCTCCTTCTACTGCTTTCTCTCGGGGAAGCAGGTGAGTCCACTCCAATGTGGAAGAGGAAGAGAAAGTCAGTGAGAAAGAAAGAGGGACACAGCTGGGTTGCAGAACAGGTCTATACTGTCTGTGTGTGCACGGGAGGAGAGGATGCAGTGGCACTTGCGAGGGCTCTGTGTGTGGGTGTCTGATGACAGCCTCGCTGCAGACTGTGAAACTGATTTACACCTTATGTGTGTGTGTGTGTGGGGGGCATACAGTTTAGATTGTGGGGGAGGTCCCAGAGCTTATTATGCACAAAACATGTCACACATCATCACTACTGTATGTGGGACATTTCTATGTGTAGAACAGCAGTGCTATATGCATTATTTGTTAGGGACTCATTTGCAAGGTGGCAGGATACAGTACCTGTGTTGCTATTTAAACTGCAAGAAAAACACCTTTCTGGATATGTTTTTATTGTTGAAATACAACTAATGTTATAAATGCAATAACCTACTCCAGGGTAGGGGGGTTATTGGGAATTAATCAACATCCCAGGTGCTGTCAGGACACTCGACTTGTGGCCTCGTGCCTCACAACGCACCCAGGGTGTTAATTAATCACCAGTAACCCCATACCCTGTTGTGGGTTATTGCTTACATAATTTGTTTCTTCCATACTTGTGCTGCTGGGTTTTTTTTTGTTTTTTTTTTAGATTCTCTAACACACCCTTTACATTTGTAGACTGTTGGGACCCTAGTCATCATTTGCTGTCTCAGGGATGTAATTTGGCCAAGATTTTAGAGCACAGAAATGTGAACTGTGTGACCCCGAGCAAGTTACTTAACCTCTCTGTGCTTAATCCTACCCTAATTTGTCTCTGCTCCATCTCTTGTGTCTGAATCTCATTGTGCACTCAATGACTGCAATACAGAGGAATCCCAATTATCTGAACTGTATGGGAGACATCCAGTAAGTCCGGATAATTGGTGTTTGGATAATCCGAATTGCACATTTATCCCAGATTTGGGTATCATGGTCCTGACCTACCAGTCATCACTGGCACTGAATTCCCTAGGCTTCCTGAGCTTACGGTGATATTGTGGGGCTTTCTCCTTGAGTAATGGTCCTGGTATGGGAGTCTCACCCAAACCAGTCATAGATGGCACTGTCTCGTTCTTCATCATGTTTTCCTTACCATCACTACCTGCTACAGTTTCCATAGTGCAAGTAAACTTGCAAATGTCTTTTTCAGAGCAGAAATGTCAAACATTGTAGAGTTCTCCCACACACCTGGCTGCCAGTGAAACTGCCCTTTCCCCATGTTCTAAGCACTCACGTATGTGCAGCTTCTGAGTTATACTATGAACAGTCCCTGTGCGTTTAGCAGATTTTGGTAAGGGTGGGCTTGCCTGAGATGACTATATTGAACCCTGAGACATGCTGAGCAGCTGATGACCGACTGTGATCTACAGTGATGGAAAGAGAGCAGTGAGGCCTGACATCGGTATTCCTCTTAATCAGCTGCAATTGACTGTCATTCACCAGTACGTACTTTAATAAGTAGTGTACTTAGTGCTTCATGTACTAAGCAAAAAACTCCTTATCAGACTAGCTCTGGGCACATGCCTGTGGTCCGTTAGAGAGATATTTCTGGATAAGGGGGTTCAGATAATCAAGATTCTTCTGTATTCTCTTCCCTTCCTCATGTAGATGGTAAAGAGCTTTGGAATACAGATGTCTGTATATAAACTACTATATAAAACCAAATTCATTTTCTTTCCTACTGGGGGCCAGGGAGACCCCTGTGGCTTCAGCTAAGCCAACGCTGCCCCCCACACAATGCTCCCCCTCCATCCAAGCCAGGCAGTTCCATGGAGCTGCAAGTCGGCCAGGTTTGAGCATGATGCTGCAGTTACAGGCCACTTAGTCAAGTAGGGATCATGCCTCACACAGTCTTTTGTGCATGGCTGTAGGGTGCTGGGGGGTTAGGGGTTGCTTAAGTTATGTTTGGGTGACCCACACTGTAAATTCATAATTTGGGGATGCACAGAGGCTCCCCATATTACCAGCTCCAAAAACAGCTATACTGAACATAACAAAATGCTTGCAAAAGTAGGTAATTCTTTCATTGTATATTACAAGATGTTACACTGCTAATAGTGTGGAGTCCTTCTTGGAAAGTGTTCCACAGGGTGGGGCCAGCCACCGCAAAAGGTGGATTATCAGTGGACTTGAAATTGAAAGGTGGTACTTGAAGCAATCCCTGCCCCTGGACCTAAGATCCATGTAAGGTGCATACGGAGTCAGGAGCTCGCTGTGGTATTGGGGGCCCAGCCCATTCAAGACTTTATGTTAGTAAAACAACCCAGGAATCAAGCCACATTCCAACAGACAGCCAACCCAGAGCTAACAGCAACCAAGTGATATGCTCTGCTCTCTGATCAGGAAGCTTGCTACCATGTTCTGAACCAGCTGCAGATGATGCAACAGACCCCCAAGGTAAGCCATTATGAAGTGCACAAGAGTTGTCGAGATGAGGAAAAACAAGGGTGTTTACTACGGTGAAAGGTTCAACAGAATCAAGCAGGAGACACAGCCTGCAGATGTTTTTTTAGATGCTAAAAGCAATTCCTGACCACAGAAGACACTTGAGAAACAAATGTAAACTGACTGTCAAAAACTACTCAAAGGCTGCAAACCTCTCCAGCTGCCAGAAGTCTTACCCCACCAAAAGTAGGCAGACTGAGGCCACCTTGAATGGCCAATATCTGCTTCTCATTTCACACCACTAGCAACTCAGTTTTGGTGGGATTTAGAGCCAGCCAACTGGAGGCCATTCAAACCCTGATTTTTTAAAGCACTGTTCTAATTTCAGTATGGACAATTCCTTGGCAGGAGCGAAGAACACGTACAGCTTGGTATTATCTGCATAGCCGTGAAACTCCATGCTGTAGCACCTAATGACCTTTCCTAGTGGAAGAATGTTCATCGCAAACAGCCCAGGTGAGAGGACAGAACCCAGAGAGACTCTGCTGTCAAGAGTAGCTGGCCACGACCGGTAAGAACTAAGAACCACTCTCTTTGAAGAAGGACCAGAACCAATGCAGAACAGTTCCCAATATTCTCTCAAGTCCCTCTATTCTGGTCAACAAACCAGCATGATCCACAGTGTCAAATACAGATGAAGATCAAGAGGATCACGATAGAGATCTTCCTGTGACCCCTCAAAATGAAAAGATCATTACATACCCTGACCAAGGCTGTTTTGTACTGTGTCTGCTTCAGAAACTAGATAGAAATGGCAAAAAGGGTAATTTCCATCTAGGTGAACCACAAGCTGAAATGCAACTGGAGGGGTGGGGCTTGGCAGCCAAACATGATGGATGGGGACCTACTACGAAATCCTGACTTTCAGTCTCCCAAACTCCATAAGCCCGAGTTCAGGAGACTGATTGTCGGAAGACTGACAGGGTCTTAGTGCCCCGTACCTAAAATAACCAACTCAGTGTACTGCCTGAGTAGGTTAAGATACGGGGCAACAACAACGCCAACAAAAATCTTTCCCTCCTGGGAACAGAACCTGGGTCAAGAGTACCATGCTGGCCAAGCTGCTAGTGGCCTAGCCCTCCATGCCACAGGAACAGCTCGGCCAACTTGCATTTTCCCCTTCCTTTGATGCCAGACCAGGGGTAGGGTAGCGGTTCATCACATCTGCTACCTTACCCGTCAGCATCAGCTTCCATTCTGTTGGGCAGGTGTGTGTCAGGCTGCTGAACTCGGGATCCTGAATGTTGAGATTTCAGGTGGTGGCATTGGGTAATGCTCCCATGGATGGCTGTTAGATCAGCACCGACGGGCATTGTAGAATAAACAGCATTGATAAAAGGAATTACAGCTGCGTACTGAAGAAGTATCTACAGGAGAGTAATGTCTTCACAGAAATTGACTTAAAAACAGACCACCCTACAATTTGAGGTGCCTGAGAGGACAGTAGCTGGAACTTTGGAGGACCACACCAGGTCACATGCTACCAGCTCTGAAACAGGTCCACAAAAAGTGCCACAAGATGTGGGATGGTGGCACTATCTGTAATGATATCTAACCTACAAGATGAAGTGAAGGCAGGATTTCCTAACACAACAGCTCAGATTACCCACCTCTAGACTGTGGTCAATGGACTGGCAGAGACGGTTGCCAGGCATGGAGTTCGACTTGAGGAGCAGGAGAAGCGCACTGGTGAACTGGAGGACCACATGGGAGATATGAGCAGGGAAAATAAAGTACTAAAAGAGAATGTAACCCAGCTGCTTGCCCTGTTGGATGATCAAGAGAATCGGGCACACCGATCTAACCTTAGACTTACAAAAAGACAGGCAGCTCGGCTTCCCTGTCGTCAAACATACTGAAGAGACAGTCCACTGTTGCAGAGTTAAAACTGTCTTTTATACAATTTAAGTAGCTAAAAATCCAAACAGATATGGCATACAGAAGTGCAGCAGTTGAAGATCCACCCCCTCCATCATTCAAATGGTCACTTTGCAACAGTGGACTGTTTTTTCAGTATGTGTGGTAACCGGGAAGTTGAGCTGCCTGTATTTTTGTAAGTATTTTCCGTTTGCTTGGCTCCATCCTAGTTGTTTGGCCACACTTTTTGCTTGCTTTAACCTTAGACTTACTGGGCTACCGGAGGGTCTGGAGGGGTGAGTCGTGGGACAGGTGGTGCAGAAATGGCTCACAGACCAGCTGAGGTTCCTAGAGTCTGTGGCCTCTTATGAAATTCAGCAAGTGCACAGGACAGCTCCGTCTCCCAAACTGTGAGATAGACCCAGGCATTACTTAATTAAGTATCTGAGGTATCCGGACAAGGACAAAGTGCTCAAGGCAGCCTGGGTGCACGGCCCTCATCAGAGTGGAGGGAGGATGGGGATCCTCCTATTGCCTGCCCAGAGTTTTGGCTGGTGGGGGAGGCTGAGGTCTCCAAGGTGATTTTGTAGCTGCGGCCCACTTTTTGTGAACTGGACCTGGGCTCAACGCATCTCCTAGTGGGATGCGTTGAGGTCATTGGTCCAGTGTTCGCTGGGACAGCCGGGTGTTCACTTTCAGAGGGAGTCTTTCCCGGAGCCTTGAATGAGGCACTGGTGAAGCCCCTTCTGAAAAAAAAACACCTCTCGACCCTAATATCCTTGCGAATTATACATCAATCTTCAACCTCCGATTTCTAGGGAAAGTTGTGGAGAAAATAGTGGCTCTGCAGTTCGAGGAACACTTGGAAGGCCTGTGACATCTACGAGAAATTCCAGTCTGGGTTTCAGGCAAGCCACGGCACTGAGACAGCACTGGTCCAGGTCCAAAATGACCTCCTTATGGTAAGAGATCAAGGAGAGCAATCAATTCTCATTATCCTCGACCTGTCACCTGCATTTGATACCATGGACCACATCGTGTTGCTGGATCGCATTAGAGAGTGGTGTGGACTCACCGGTGTTGTCATCAGCTGGTTTGGGTCCTTTCTCAGGCAGGATGCAAAGGGTGGTGATGGGGAATTTCTCCTCCTCCTCCCCCTGTCTCTGACCTGTAGAGTCCCTTACAGTTCGATCCTGTCACCAGTGCTGTTCTCGGTATACATGCTGCCTCTGGGGAGGATCATCAGGCAGTACAGTTTGAGTTTTCACTGCTATGCAGATGATACTCAACTGTACATGTCTTTTGTACCTGGGACAAGCGGTGCTGTCGAAGTGCAGAACAAATGCCTTGCTGAGATCCCAGGACTGGATGAACTCTAACTGACTGAGGCTTAACCTGACAAGACGGAGGTTCTAGTGATTGAGCCTGGCCACAGGTGGATTGGGGACGCCTCTGGGATAACAGCAGGCTTAGTCCTGGGGTCAATACCATTGATGACGTCCTCCAGGGTGCGAAATCTGGGTATGATCCTCAACGACAGGCTGATATTTGAGGCTCAGGTGTCGGCTGTTGTCAAAAACAGCTTTTACCATCTGAGGAACATTGCTTGGATTAAACCTTGATTCCGTCTAAGGACCAGCCATCACTGATACATGCCTTTGTAACATCGAGACTCGACTACTGTAATGCTCTATACCTCGGGGTCAGTAGGGGGAACCTCTGCTAGCTGCAGCTAGTGCAGAATGTACTGGCCAGGCTGCCAACAGGATTACCCAGATTCTGTCATGTGACTGCAGTCCTGTGGGGTCTGCACTGGCTGCCGGCCAGGTGGCGGGTTCTCTTCAAGGTGGGCTTGCTCACCTAAAAGGCCCTATATGGACTGGGCCCTGGCTACCGGTCAGACCTCCTTACTCCTGCCATTCCAGCTTGCTCCCTCCATTCCTCCACCCAGGGCCTTCTGGCAGTTCCGAGGACTGGGCTGAAAACCTTGGGTGATCGCTCATTCGGAGTGGCCAGCCCGGTCCTCTGAAATTTGCTCCCAAGACCTTTGAGGGAGGCTCCTACAGTGGAGGAATTCAGGAGGGGCCTGAAGACCCATTTATTTAAGCTAGTCTATTCTGCTGATGTATTTTAATTATGTCTGAAGTTTATGTTATAGTCAGTTTGGTGATTTTATTATGGCCTTGTGAATTATTCTGTACGTTACTTACTTACATATACCAGGATTATTCTCGAGATCTGCAGCTCCGAAGGCAAAAGTTTGCTGGTATGAAAACAACCTTGCACCAGCTGGGCTCCTCTGCTTTACCCCACTAAAGTGAGAGTCATGAAGCCAGGTGGGTCTCCAAAATTCTTTTTGAAACCCCAAGTTGCTAAAAATTTCATTAATCGAGAAACGGCAGATGGTGGGGGTAGAACCCAAAACAAGGCAACTGCTCTGGCCAAGTAGATAATCCCATAACTGTCAAGAAAAAATAACTGGTGGCACTAAGTGGTCTGGCTAACAGTAAGGGACAAGCTCTGGGTGAAATGGTTGTCTGACTGTGCTGCAGTACATGAGGCGTTCAGGTGCTGTTAACAAGAATTGTAATTACTTCTGGATTTCCTTGTAAATCAGCTACCAAATTTTGATAAGCTGCTCACCGGAAGGTCTGACATTGGGCCAGGGCTAAGGTCCATGTGGCGGATGGAAAGCACTAAATACTTACTTCTGAAAACTGCTGGTAACCATGTGGCGAATACAAAATGTTAAAATGGCCACCGTTGCTGTTGTTTTCTGATGTACCTTGCTACAGTCCTCCTGATAGGTAGCTTCATGGGTGTATACAAGCTGGCTCTCTGGCATGCTTTCTGACAGTTGTAATCATAGTAACTAACAAATAACTAGAGAACCAATCATAAGGCTGCTTTAGTTATAGTCTAATCCACACCCACTACGAGTGGATGCCTGCAGCCTCCTGGATTTACCTGCCCAATTAGCTGTTAAAAGTATTAAGTTGTTTTTCACCTAGTGTTAATATAAATCTTGAGCAGCTCTTTGCATTATTTCCCCGAGATGCCACCATCAGGGTGTGCTTGCTCATGGTTGCAATGAGCTCCCTGCTCGACACAGTGAGACATGGCAGATGTGATATGAGATGGTCATAGCACTGCTGCGGACAGCGTGCCTGGCTCCCATTTAAAATACAATTATGCGGCTGACAAAACAGTCCTAGGAAACAGCTCAGCAATATCTAGGCGTTTGAAAGTATTCGGCTCCATTTCTTTGGTACACCCCATCATTCATCAACAGGTCAAGCTCCCTTGGGAGCGAAGTGGGTGTGATGACTGGCAGGACAAACGCTGAGGCTCTCGACTACAGCAGGGGCTGTGGGCAACAGCGAGTAGCCTCGGCATGTCAGTGAACATAGGCACGGGGGGTCTTAAATGTCTGTCAGAGCGGAGTGTGGTACGTATAAATCTGATAGAGACACTGTACAAGCTGAGGCATTATGGACTTAAATTTACCACAGTGCATGCTCTCAATATTTGCAGCAATTAATAGCATGGGGCCAGGCAGAAGTAGTACTCTGTTGTAATATTAATGATCAGCCCTGTCACTCTCAGTCTCGCATGCAGAAATATGTTGGGCCTATCAGTCAGACACACTAATGTTGCTGAAAACGGGGAGGGTTGCTGTGGCCACTCCAGTACGTTCTCTGGAGATACGACACCCCTCCCAATCCTCCTCTTTGCCTTTGGAGTTGGGGTGTGGTAGGGACATCGGCATCTAGCTATCACCAGTTAAATAGTTTATTAATTAATTAATAATCTTAGTAACTACAGATCATTTATGTTAATACGTCTCGTATGGCATTTACTGTTCTGTTCTTTAACTGATTCTTTCAAGATGCATTTAATTTACTTTAGGTGCCTTAACAGGTACAAATATTCATCTAGCAAGAATGGGAACACTGCACACTAGTTGTGCTACTGTACGGGGCCGGGGGGGGACAGAGTAATCCAGAAAACCTTTTACACGCTGTGGTCTGTATCAGAATGACCAATATAGGCACACTGTAACGTTATATTTTTTTCGTGTGCAAGCATTCCCTGTTGCAACAAAAGTGAACACTTCCCTAAAATGCATTCCCTGTTTTCCTGGGTTTGCCGGCTTCTGTTCCGTTCAGCCCTGCCATGTAAATATGCATTCCGTTCATTTCCGTCCTCTCAGTTATACCACCTTCTTCATAAAACATACACTTCATAAACTGGAGGCAACAGCAAATGGTAACATTAAAAAAAAGTATAAGTTTGATACAGAATTCATTTTGGGAGGATTGTCCCGAACTAATCCTGTTGAAAACATTTACAAAAATCATCCCTGCTGAGCTGCATTAGTTAATAAATTTCTGCAGTAACTTGGAGGTTTGCGAGTTGCTTCAGCGCATAACCTCAGATGAATTTTGTACTGTTTTCAGCAGAATTTGATAGGAAAAGTCCACCCTAAATGAATTCTGCATTGAAGTTACATTTTTGTAGTGTTAGAAAGGCATAATGGCTTCCCAAAGTACCAGTGATTTGCTGTGATACCATCGGATCCCACAAGGCAGGAAACACTACCGAAACACCGGAAAATACAAGCTTCCGAAATGGGCGGTCAGTGTACAAGTGGCATCGTAGCGCAGTGTGTGGAGCAAAACAGGACGGAAGCAAAAGTGAGTGGCACAAGTAAGTGCCATGTAAAAGCGGCTGAAGTTTTGTTGGGGTTCATAGTTATGCTGTGCGGGGGGAAAGAGGATGGGGAGAAGTTATATATGTTGAATGTTTAATACTTGGGAGGGTTTACCCTTCACAAGTGAAGTGTGAGGAATGCTGAAACTCCACAAAAGTTGTGGTGGCAAAGACCACAGTTAACAGTTTTTATTCAAAAACACAGGTATCAAACTTCTGAGAGTTGCGTTGGCAGATATAGCACAAGGAGTCACAGCCATGCGAAACTGCTCCCAGACTGGGACAATGGGTAACAATTTAAACTTCAGTTCATGGAACATAAACGGGCTCAAATTACATACAAAAAGGAAAAAGTATTGGGTAGACATAAAACTAAGAAGGCAGACATTGCTTGTCTACATGAGACACATATGACACCCAAAGAGGGCGAACATATGGCTAAGAACTGGGAAGGGGAATGGATGGTCTCCTATTTTACATCCAAGGCTAGAGGAGCTGCAATATGGTTAAGGCTCAGGTTCCCAGCTGTGATCACACAAGTAGCTGCAGACAAGGGGGAAGATTTGTGCTGTTGCAAATACACTGAATTCAGGACAGTCTATTGCGGTGGGCTCAGTGTGTATGCCCCAAATGTGGACAACACTGAATTTTTTACGGCTTTGTCCTTAAAAATGACCAGGTTCTGTGGGCCTTGGATGTTGAATGGGGACTTCAATTGTGTAACAGACAACACACTCAACCTGTCAAATAGGGTGGGAGTTCTGGAAGCAAGAAGCACTAAAGTGCTCAAGAAGCTTATGAGGGACCACAGACTGATGACTCCTGGAGACACTTAACCCCATTGGCAGAGATTATTCCCATTACTCGCATTCCACTAAAGGGTACTCCTGGATAGGGTAACCGATTAATAGAGTAATTCGTTTTGAGCAAGCCCATATGGGTGACGTCAAAACAGCGATAGGGAATCGAGCGATGTGCTCTTAATAGCAATAGCCACTAACAGCATATCGTAATGTGAGTTTGTACGTTCGTTAGTTATTTGAAAGAGTATCTGCATGTTTGGCGAATGGGCTGCTTTTGAGCTGGCCATCTGGTGTGGTGGGGAATGGCACCACCTTTCAGTCGGGTGACCTGGCTTCGGGAATGGCCGTGGAAGTATGTTAATTTTCTTTGTTTGCACTTCGAGTTTAATTTTTTAATGTTTTTCTTAGTTTTGTTCCCCCACTGTCCTAACTTTGTGCCCCCCTGCATATAGGTTGCCCCCAACATTCTCCCCCTTTCACTGTCTGTCCTCAACACAGTCACCCTCCTGACTTTGCCACTCTCCCCCAGTATCAAGCCCCTCTGGAGTTGGTTAAAGTTTGGGGTGTGGGGGCAGAGCAGCCCGCATAAACAGTGAAAAGAATGTGTGTATGTTTGGATGACTGCAAGGTACTGTAGCTCTTTGTGTTGGTGCTATTCTGCACATCGCTGTTTTGCTTTTCAGCGATGTCAGGGTTTTATTTAACTCTAAAAATTGATTAGCGTTTTGCTCATAAAAGTGCTAAAACATTGTGAAAATGCATAGCACTTGTCTCACTGTGTTTAACAAACATAACACTTCTAGAAAACCTATATAAATACTTTCTGTACAGTTAGTATTGTTCCAAGAAAAAAACTGCTAATCAATTATTTAAAACCCTGGATATGCAGAAGCTGTTATGGTCGGGGCCGATATGCTGGCGCTGTTATCACATGGTACCCCTGGATAGATATGTCCCTGATCTCCCAGGATACAGTTCTGAACCTGAACTCTGCAATATATGACCCAATCATGATCACTGATCACTCCCTCTTGCATGTAGTCCTTACTAGGGTGGGATCGCCCTTTACTAACTGTTCATGGAAACTAGATCCAGCCTTGCTGAAAAAGATAGACTTTAGGCAGCACATTGGGTTCCAGATTGGAAAATTCTTGATAAACAATCCCTTGGGGGTTACTTCTGTTTCACTAGGTGGGAAGTGTTGAAGGCTGTCTTGAGGGGTGCGATTATATCATACGCCTGATTAAAAAACAAATACCTAACACTTATCACAGCTTTGAAGCTAGGATTGTGACGGCAGAGAGAAGGCATAAGGAGTGCCACTCTGCAATGGGATACGAGTTGCAAAAGCTCAAATGGGAATTTAATATAGCCAACAATACCAAAATAGAAAGAGACCTGCTACTTACGCAAGCAGGTAATTATTTTGAAGGTGATATTGGAGGTAGGTGGTTGGCATGAATGCTTAGAAATAGGCAGAAAATTAGAAATGTAACTCAAGTACATGATTCTGAGGGCAAGCTGTGCCACAAGGACAAGTTAGTAGGGAAATGCTTCTGTTCCTTTTATGAAAAATGATACACCTCGGAAGTAAAGCCGACGCAGCTCCAATATAAAGCCTTCTTTGCCAAAGCACGGATCCAAGCCATTACCCAGCAGGACAGGGAGTTAATGGAAAGGCCTGTCACATGGAAGGATGTTTCTAAAGCCATCAAGCACTTGAATGGAGGAAAAGGCCCGGGCCCAGATGGCTACCCTTTTGACTTTTATAAAATCTTCAGTCATGAGCTCCAGGCACCCCTCCATAATATGATTACCGAGTCCTTATCCAAGGGTATCCTACCCCCATCTCTGTGTGCCACCACGATGACCATTCCTTCTAACAGGGAAACGATCACAAGCTCTGTGCCTCCTGCAGACCTAGATCCCTGCTAACCGCGGATTAAAAGATAATGGCATACATACTAGTTGATAGACTTCAGCAAGTGCTCCCTTTCTTAATCAGTGATAATCAAACTGGGTTAATACACAGGAGGCAGGGTAAACTCAATATTAGGCACACATTAAATGTAGTATGGAGGTGGATGAGGAAGAATATGCAGGGAAGCCTTGGAATATTAGGCTTGGATGCTGAAAAGGCATTTGATCAGATTGAGTGGGGGTATCTCTGTGAGACTGCATAGATTTGATCTGAGTGATAACATGCTGAGATGGGTGGGGGCACTGTATAGTAAGCCCTCAACCCAAATTCTTAGCGACGGTTTACTTATCTCCCCTTTTCAACTGTCGCGGGGGACGAAGCAGGGATGCCCATTGTCCCCCCTCCTATACGTGCTCTCACTGGAGCTACTGGCTGCGGTGTTGCGGGAGATGAGCATATTCAGGGAATTGAGGCGGGAGGGATACAGCACAAGGTAGCACTATTCGCTGATGACCTGTTGCTTTATTTGCAGGATTCTAAATCCAATATAGCCACATTACACAAAGTTTTAGGGAATTATGGAGAAATGGCCAGACACAAGATCAACTGGTCCAAAAGTGAACTAATGGTACTGGGGCAAGGAAAGACAAGTTATATTCGGTCCTCACCTCTTTAGCTAAAGGTGGTGGGGGTACTGAAATATCTGGGAGTATGGATTCCAAAAAATGTGGGTCATCTGTACAAAGAAAATTTGAATCAATTATTAAGTGAAATAAAAACGGATTGGAAGAGATGGGAAAGTCTACCTATGAACCCGATAGGGAGAATTAATACCATAAAAATGAACCTTCTCCCAAGATGTCTCTATCTGTTCCAGAATATCCCAACTAGAGTCTCTGAGAGTTTCTTTAGGAAATTGAATGGTACTTTGCATAGATTTTTGTGGCTAGGTGAAGCAGCTAGAATTAGAAGAACAATCTTACAGCTGCCCATTGGGAGAGGGGGATTGGCCTTGCCCAATGTTTTTTTGTGTGAAATTTCTCTTTTCCCCCATATGTCCCCCAACTCCCGACTCCCTCAGGAGCCCCTAAGGAGTCATCCTTCTGCTGGCCATCTTACCTGATACGCCCTTGTTCTCATGGAGCTATGGTTTACCCTCTCTGGCGACAAGCCCTCAAGCACCCCGAACACTTCTTGTTTCATCGGACGGAGAGTGGCCAGGCAGGTGGCAGCACATCAAGGGCAAGCTCCGGGGCTCCATCTCCCTCGGAGCTGGAAGACATTTTCCACGTTTCTGTGTTGTGGACGTCGTGAGTGCCCCTGACATCAAGGCACGAGCACTGACGTCCACAACGTCCTCCCCAGCTGCCTTCAAGCTTGTTGAACCCCAGACCTTCGTCCAAGGCCAATCGAGCCCTGAGGCGCCTGACATGTTGCCAAGCCTCTGACCTCCGCCAAAGGTCAGCATACACTGGTCTGCCTCCCCATGCTCCCCCCGGAGAAGGTGAGCAATCATGGGACCCTCAAGTCTACTCTCCCCGGCTGGCCCTCCGGCGACCTGAGTCCGCTTCCAAACCCAGGTTGCTGGTGTCACAGACGGAAATCCAACCGCTGCGCCAGTGGGCCAACAGCCTTGCCTAATTTTAAGTACTGTTACTGGGCAGCACAGCTGGCTTATTTGGAGACTTATAGCTATGGACGTAGCCCCTCTTGGCTACAGACAGAGGAAGATAACATCTTGGGTGACTTGGTGCAGGGAATTCTATCTCCCACCTTGGCTAAAGCATGACTGACAAATATTTTAAATAGTAAAACTCCCATAACCAGGTCCCTCGTTAGATTATGGTCAGGGTGCATAAGCATATTAATTACCCCTGTGCATGGTCAGTCAATACTGCTCTGCACATGGGCTTGTGTGACTATAAGGGGTATAATGTGTCCATTCACCAAGCAGTATTGAGATGGCATAGAGCTGGTATAGCCACAATAGGAGAGTTATTCTATGGAGGCAGACTTAAAACCTTTGAATAGATAAGACAGCAGTATGGGATACAGATGGGTGACTTTTTTGCGTACCTAAGGATCAGACAAATAACAGAGGATTGGGATCTTAAGCTATCACCAGCTGAAGAGGCAATTTGTTGCCCGCAGCCCAACACCAGGTTGTTGTCTGTTCTCTATAAGCTACTCCTGAATTCTACCCCCTCCTTGATAAAGGTCAGATCCGTGTGGGAAGTGGACCTAAATTTAGTACTGGATGATGAGACATGGAGAGAAGCTATCAAACATGTGCATGGATGCTCAGTCTCCAATAGACTATGTATGGTTCAGCTAAACTATTTATACAGGACCTACTCACACCTAACAGGCTGCAAACGTTTACCCCACCTAGACAGAGTACGTGCTTTAAATGTCACATAGCTGAGGGGCATTTTATACATATGACACTCGCAGGTGGTAGAGTCACTCCTTTTTGGTTTGAGGTTCACCATATCATGTAACAGATACTGAGGATGGACCTTCCAGATACACCTCTGGAATTCATGCTGGGAGCAGAATGCTCTGCAGGTAGAAGTAATAAACACAAGCTATGGGCAATGGCTCTAGTAACAGCCAGGAAAACTGTTGGCAAACACTGGATCAGCGATACCCCACCTAGCCTTACGCTCTGGCTTAACAACCTTGGGCAGTGTATGCTTATAGAGAGGGTCCAGTTACAGGCCAATGGCCAGGAACCAACCTTGCATAGCACTTGGCAGTCTCTAGTAGATACTATTGAAACAAGAAGAATTTCCCTTTGAAGAGCCCCCTAGATTATTTGCCAAGAGTGTCATGCTTTTAGTTAAACTTTATTTTATTTATTTAAGTTTTTGGTAACCGGATAAGGCCCACTAGGCACAAGTGCCTGTTTTCAGGGGCGGTCTGGGAGCACTGGGTGGTTAAGTGACTTGCTCAGAGTCACACAGTATGCAAGTGGATGTTGTGAGAATCAAACCCAGGTCTGGTTTGCTGGCTGTACCAAGCTCATTCACAGCTCCTTACTCTAACTTGTAGGCTATACTGCCAGCCCAAAGTTAAAGGGGCCCTGACAGTATAATATACTGTATAACTAACCAAACAGTTCAAACAGTTAAAGGGGTCCTGACAGTATAATATACTGTATAACTAACCAAACAGTTCAAACAGTTAAAGGGGTCCTGACAGTATAACATACTGTAAAAGTTATACAGTATAACTAACCAAACAGTTCAAACAGTTAACGTTTAAGCCACTTGCCTGAACTAAGCTCTGTGTTTAAACACTGACAGTACTAGGACACTACCGACATGATGTGTGAACGTGTCATATGAACCCTAACAGGTGCATGTTGTACAGATATTCATGGCTATTCAAGAAACACAGTAAAATACTGTTTGCATGTCTTTATGATACCTTTTCAATAAAAAATGTTTAAAAAACAAACAAACTGAAATGCAACTACTTTCTCAACAACTTTGACCAAAAGGAAAGGTTGGATAATGGACTGTAATTTGCAGGACTGACAGGATCTAATGACTTCTTGAGCAGGGGATTCACCACCATCATTTTCAAATGTGCTGGTAACAGTCCCTCCCACAGAAAGGCATTAACAATACCTACCAAGACTAGTAATGGTGTCTCCCACCCAGCCTTGAGCTATGGGGTGGATGCTGTAACCAGAATGCATGAGGTGCAACGTATGCCCGTGATCACCCAAAGCATTCTGACACTGGGGTCCTTGAACCATTTCTCTGCCTCCTCTCCTGTCTCTTACACAAGCAAGCAGGCTGCCTTGTACATTCACTAGTTTTGCATCCAAAGATCACACTGCAGTTCATATTGCATGAACTAAGGAAAAGGTTTGCTGAATGGTTTACTGCAAGGACTTTCTCCAGGGTTTCTTCGATAATGGGGCTAACAATGTATGTACAGTGAAGGAAAGAGGGTTTATACACGTACACTACTTTGCTCATGCCTGCAGTCTAAAGTCCACAGGTTAAACAATTTCCTTTGAGATAACAGAAGAATCCAGATAGCACTGAGTGTTGCACAAATATTTGGCCATTTTCATTGATCCACCAAAACATGCAAAATATTGTGGCAGCTGGAAAATGACAATAACCCTCCCCAATACTACGTAAATGTTATTTGTATTGATTGTATATTTTGTGTAAGGATATTTTGAAAATGTCATTGTAAATGTCATTTACTTTATAAGTCTTAGTATGATGTGTTGTGTTCAATGTATTTTGTATGATTAATGTAAGAGTAACTGGAACTGGCCCTTTTGGACCTCACTGTAAATGAGCTTTGACTCTGTGGAGTTATCCATATTCATTATTTTATGAATAAAAATGTTACCTACCTACCCTCCCCAATACCAGCTAAAGCACTAACCCCAATACCAGCTAAAGCACTAACACACAAAGGAGGTCACTAGGTGGAAATCCACCTATACAAGGTGCAACGACCTCTTGGGCAGTGTAAAGCAGCACAGTAGTACACTACGGATCAGTAAATAGGGAAAGGGGATGTGACACTCAGGTCTAGTCAGTGGACTTGACGACACAGTTGTGCAAGGCCCTTCAGCGACTTGAGGGAGCCTTTCATGCTACAAGTGCAAACAATTCTATTCCAAGCAGTGGCGGCTCTACACCAGGGCCCGTCGGGGCACGTGCCCTTGTAAAAAAATGCTGTGCCCCAGTTGGTGCCCCATATGCTGCAGAGCTTCCCCCATAGTAACAATATATCAGTGCCCTGGCTGTTATCTGTTGTGCCCCAGCTGTGCCCTGGTAACCATTTGTGGCTAGAGACGCTACTGATTCCAAGTCAAGTAACCCCCCTCCAATGTACCTTCTTCAGAACAGACTAGAAAATCAGAGGGCAGTATTTCTTGTACTGCTGTTTCTCCTGTTCAAAAGCTGTCTTTATCACTGGAAATGGACCCCTGAATATCAAAGATGTTAGAATCAGAGCATTATATTCTAGTCATGATGTTAGACCCTCGATTTAAGGCTAGCCTGACATCTATTCTGTTCCCAGGCATCACAGACATCAACAGATTAAATAAATACCTTATTCATTAGAAAAGTGTTTGGTGGAATGATGGCTACTATTTCCCAGCCTGCTGTGCATGCACACTTTCAAACTTCCAGCAGGAAAAACGTCCAATGGAAAAGATGAAAATGGTGACATTGGTCAGAGCTATATGATATCAATAAAGACAACAGTTATTCCAGTATTATATTGCTACCATTATACTAACATAACAACATACTAATTGCCAGCAGATTAGGCCTTACGGTCTATTGAATCTGCTCGAACCTCAGACTCCTAGTTGGGTGCCGAGGCCCTCCCCCCCCCTTGTGTTCCAGAAACCCCCATCATCCATCCCAACCCCCCTGGGCCAGGCCATCATCTGATACATCCGCTTTCTGTGTCTGTCCCACCCTCTCTTGAAGCCCTCCACTGTGGATCTCTGAACCAGCTCGCCAGGCAGCGCATTCCAAGGGTACACCACCCTCTCAGTGAAAAATCGCCTCCTCTTTTCCCCCCTCGCCCTTCTACCTTCCAACTTCAAACCATGCCCTCTGGTGACACCTCCCTGCTTTAGTCTAAAAGATCCCCTCCGTGTTTACCCTATTTATTCCCTTGAGGTACTTGAAGACCACAATCATGTCCCCCCATCTCTCCTCTCCTCCAATGAAAACAGGCAGAGCTCCTCAAGTCTGTCCTCATACGTCAAATCCCCTAGTCCTCATATCATCTTAGTTGCCCTCCTCTGTACCCTCTCCAGGAGCTGTATGTCCCTCTTCAAGTGTGGTCTCCAGTACTGTATACAGTACTCAAGGTGTGGTCTAACCAATCCATTGTACAGCAGCAAAATCACTTCCCTGCTCCTAGAGGTGATCCCCCTTACGATGCATCCCAACATCCTGTTTGCTTTGCTAGCCGCTCTCCTGCACTGCTTGGAGTTATTCATACATGTATCCACCATGAACCCTAGGTCTTTTTCCCCTGTTGAGGCCTCCAGAGCCTCCCCTCCCAGGGTGTATCTGTGTTTAGGGTTTCCCAACCCAAGATGTAACACCTTGCACTTGGTGATATTGAAATTTAATTTCCATGTGTGAGACCACCTTTTTATGGTGTCCAGGTCCCATTGCAGGGCCAACTTCCCCTCTTCCTCCTCAATTACTGCTCCCATCTTGAAGTCGTCATCAAAGAGACTCATTTCACACTCTGTACCCTCCCTGATGTCCAAAATGTATGCACTAAACAGGATCGGACCCAGGACTGAGCCCTGTGGTACCCCACTACCGACCTCACTAGGGTTCGAGAGCTCCCCACCAACCACTACTCTCTGAGTGCATCCAGCTAGCCAGTTTTCAATCCATCTGACCATCAAAGGGCCTACTCCCAACCACGTCAGTTTCTCCACCAGACCATTGTGGGGGACAGAGTCGAACGCCTTGCTGAAGTCCAAGAATAATACATCCACATGTTTTCCCCATCCAGTTCAGATGTTATCCATTCATAGAACTCCACAAGACTGGTTTGACACGATCTACCTGGCACAAACCCATGTTGCCGACTATCCAGACCTCCCACCTTTTCCAAGTACACCCCCCAATCATGCCTTTAGTATACTCTCCGTTAATTTTCCCACCACCAAGGTCAAACTGATGGATCTATAATTAACTGGTACTTCCCTCGACTCCCTTTTATGGATTGGCATCACATGTGCCTCTCGCCAATCCCTAGGTACTCTCCCTGTCTCAAGCGACCTGTTGAAGAGCTCCACCAGGGGTGCAACCAGTATGTCCGCCAATTCCCATAGTACTCTCAGATGAATGCCATCCGACTCAGGAGATGTATCCTTCTTTAGGCCCTTAAAAGCTAACCACACCCTTTCGGTGGAGATAGCATCATCCATCCCCTCCACCTTACTGGCCTTTTTATCCTTATCCTGATGTGACACCCCTGGGGTACCTCTCCTTCCCTCTTGCTCCATTTCTGCTGCTCCCCTGATCCCACTCACTACTGCTTCTATCCCCATCATGCCTTGCTTTGTAGATATCCCATCCCCCTCCCTAGTGAACACAGCGGTGAAGTACTTGTTTAATACCTCTGCCTGGTCCCTCGCTTCTTCCACCCACCCTCCTTCTGATCTAAACCTGCCGAGATGGCCCTTAGTTTTTCTCTGCTCCCCAATGCACTGGAAGAACCCCTTTTCCCCTCCTCATGTCCCCTGTGCCAGCCACTGTTCCTTACTGGACTTTGCCCCCCGCACCATGCGGTTGACTTTTCTAGATGCAAGATGGTACATTTCCTTTTCCCTATCCCCTCTCGTTGTTTTATATTTTTTGAAGGCAGCCTTCTTTTCTCTGACTGCTACCTGAACCTCACTGGACCACCAGCATGGTTTATGTGACCTTGCTCCCTTACGCTTCACCTTAGCGCAGGTCCTGGCTGCCTCATGAAGTCCGCGTTTTATGACCTCCCATCTCATTTCCACATTTGTCATTGTTGTAATCCCCTTCAAGTGATCCTTGAGAATATTTCCCATGCCCACAAAGTCTGCCCCCCTGAAGTCCACTGCCAGTGTCTCAGATCTCTCCCCCCCCCCCCCCCATGCTTATTTGAAACCATACAGTATGCTTCCAGTCAGGGGATCCTCTGCAACCAGGTCCCTTACCAGATCCCCATCCGCCTGAACCACGTCCACATGCCCCTCTCTTGTGGGCTCCATCACGTGCTGTGTTAAGAACACATCCTGGAAGCCATCCAGAAGCCTCTGCTCCTTGGTCACCTTAAAGAACATGGTTCCCCAGTTTGTACCTGGCATATTAAGGTCCCCCATCAACATCACTCCCTCCCCTTTTGGTCCATACTGGGCAATGATGTTGTCCAGCAAACCATCCTCCAGAACATCACCCATCCTGGGGGGCCTATATATACTACACCCAGCTTGACCTTACCTCCTGCCGGGGTTTGTAAGGTGACCCATAAGGCCTCCACATTTCCCTCTGCCTCTTCTACCCTAGCAATTTCTATGTCATCTCTAATGAACAAAGCTACCCCACCCCCTTTGCCCTCCTTTCTATCCTTCCTAAGCATAGTGTACCCCCGCATGTTAAAGACTACCTAAAAGACCCTAGGAAACTCAGCCTATGGGATGATCCTTTGAAATACTGGTCAAATAAGAGGCAAATTTGGCCAGAGTTGAGCAAAAATTCCCATTTTATACTTCAGTTGTCCTCAAACTAGTGTCTACTCTGAGAGAATCTTCGGCACAGCTGGTAGTGTTGCTTCTGATTTATGCAACTGTTTGTTGCCTGAAAATATTGAATGTCTTACATATGTGAAAGATAGTCACTGCTAGTTGTCCTGATTGTCCACAAAGCCATTTCGATAGCAGTGATGATTATGATGAGCCAATGACTCAACAAAGCATGATCAGGGGTTAGAGAAGCAGCCTGTAAATCAACCAACTAGTGGCATAATGTGGCACAAGTCACAGCCAAGTGCCACATTACCCCTAGGTGGTGATTGACTTAAGCTAAACACTTTGAGTGCAATACTGCTATTATATAACTAGGAATAAAAAAACATGTTTCCATGTGTGGTTTGTTTTGTTTTTATTTGACAATGCTAGGACAATCTTTGATAAAAGTTATTCTGCTTCAGTCTGGAATGCTCTTGTCACAGTAACTAAACATGATGCTTGTTGTGGGTCCTTATTTTGAGTTTTTTTATATTGTATGATACGCTGTATTTCATATATTGCATATGTAATGTTTAAGGACTCATATGCTAACTGTTAAAAATATTTATTTTATATATATATATTTATAAAATGGGTAAAAGAAATCCTTCACCCTGATTGGTCAAAAGGAGTGTCCTTGCCTGTCAACAAAAGGTGGCACTACTTTCCTATTACCTTAACCTCCATAGGTGAAAAGGCAGCAATATCACTGAGCAACTGATGTCTTCCATCAGTCCCTCTGCAACCAGAACTGATCTTCCATCACAAACATGGCTGCTACCTTTACATTGTAAAAACCTTCAACTGGGTCTTAAAAATAAAACTACCTTAAATAAAAAATAAAACAAATTAATTAAACGTTGTTTCCCTGATCATCACACTCTCCTTACACACATAAATAAATTAGAAACATTAAGTATTGTTTATAGTTTTCATTTCAACTGTTTCTTTACTAACAGTGAAAATTCCCCCTTCTGCTTTTACCTGCTCATCAGGGAAATCTCTTCTGCTTGCCTTGACAGTGAGATAATTGAGTCACTGGTTCTAAAACAGGCCTTTGTTGTTTGTGTGTACAGTGTGTTGGGAGAGTAACATTCTACCAATGGAACTGAGCAGAATTGTGAAGCCCTGTATTCCATGGTGAACATTCCATGATAAACATTCTGTGTCTTGAATGAGGGAAAAAACAGAAAAAAAAACAGGGTGAAGAAAGTAGGCAATACAGTAATATTTTATAAACAAAGAGAAAAGGTGGGAAACACAGTTACATAGATAGAGGCAGACCCAAACTGCTCAAATAATGCATTGCTGTCCCTCCAACTCACTGGTTTAGCAGTTTTTAGTGAGCAGCTATTCAATCAATTTTACCACTCTTCTACCAAAGTCTGGGGACTATTTTTCACCATATTTAAATAAAATAACATACTATTATTAAATCTTTAATGTGTCCAGAGTTTTGATTAATTGTTATAGAAATAGTTGTTACCCATTTTATAAAAGAGTGCCAATAAGACACTTCAGGATGTGGGCTGTTGATTGATAAGAGCACTACCCAGCTACTGTAGTCACTCGGCGCAAGCGCCTCATGCCTAACAACGCACCTGGGGGCGTGTTCTTATCAATCAACAACTCACACCATGTCGTGTCTTATTGTTTCATTATATATATATATATATATATATATATATACATACACCATGGGGGTAAGAGCTTTCTCAGTACGATAACCTGTGTTATTTCCACTGCAGTGAGGATTAATCCTGATGACATCAGCAGAGTGAGGCTATCGACATTTATCCGTGAGGATAAATGCACTGCAGCTTGCATTCTAAAGGAAACCGCTTCAGAAAAAGTTTTTCTTTCTCACTGAAGCTGCAACTTACTCAATTAGCTTTGCAAAGGACTCTCACCTATGTCCCACTGTGTTTCTAACATTGCTAGCCCATTACTGGGCTGATCTCAGCTTCAAAACGACCTGAATTCTAAGCAGGTTCTGCTTCTCAGTGCTACCTGCAGCAGTTTGTCTTTCTCACCGAGCCTCTGGCTCACTCAATTAGCTTTGCAAAACACACTCACCTGTGTTCAGACTCCCACTCCATTCAGCACACACACACACACACACACACACACACACACACACACACACACACTCTGACAGCACACACAGAATGAGCAGGAAACACACAAACTCAGAAAAAATGTTCCTGCAGCTCTCACCCCTGTGGTATAAATTGCACACATGATGGGCAGATCATTGCATATGGAAAATATTCTCACTCCTGCCTCGTCAGCTGTGTATTTTCACTCGTGCCTTCGGCACTCGTGAGAATATACAGCTCACTCTGCAGGAGTGAGAATATTTTCCATATCCCACTCCTGCCCATCATGTATCCCCTATTTATATACATATATATATATATATGTATGATGTATTTATTTTGTACTGTTGTGTAATTTAAAAGGTTTGATACTATGAGACGTCATTACAAATGAGCCTTGAGGTGCTGCTGCTAGCCGGTCTGGCTGGACCCCAAGTGTGTGCTCATGCTCGGACATGAATTCTCAAGTGTGATGTCATCTTGTGATTTTTGTGCACTCATCATCTGGTTGGCCAGCCCAGCTCCAGTATCTGGTGCCATATAAAGGCTGTTTCAGATTGTGCCGTTGCCCTTGTGTTAAAGAAGCAGTGGTAGCCATTTTTTGATTTCACTAAGAAGTGTTAAGTCCCTGTATTGTAAACACTCACAGAGACTTACTTTGAACAACAAGGCTAATGAAGCTGAAATCCTCTCCCATTTTATTCTCACAGGAGGATCTATGAAGCTTTCACCATCTATGGTTGTGATATGAAAGACTAGCATAAAGTACAGTACTTTTCTCACTGCCTTTTGAACACATATTTAGGACACATAGGAGTTTAGGACTGTGGAATCATGTTTCACAAGTGATGTACAATTTTTACTAACAGACCTGTTCTAAAGGGTAGTAGCACTGGCTAATCTAATCAAAAAAGAGGTTGTATATTTGGCTAATGACTGTATGTTTTACTAGTAACGATCAATTTTTACAATCAAACCTGTAGTCAGAGGAGGTAGTGCTGGTTAGTTTGAGCAAATAACAGAATGTACAGTAGGTTAAATGCCTGAAATATACTACTTAGCGCCTTGAGAAATGGAACCTAGTTTACTAAAGGGACTCCAGCAACAACCTTTAAACCTTTATTTGTATTTATCATGTAAAAACACTTAACTGCTGGGACTGTTTCAAATATGAGTTAAGACAAATTTATAATGAAATAAGGTATATGCCTGGTCAATATTCATAATGTCCTATTGTTCTTATTTCTTACAGCACAATTTAAATATAGGTATATAGATTATTTTTAGTTAGACATGACTTGTTTACCATGAAGAAGGGGTCATGGTACCCAAAATGTAGGTTACTTGCAGGCATGAGTATTTCATCATAATTCACATTTTGTGAAATGTTTAACTCTGGGTGAGTAAATTACTCTTTTCAATAGTTCTTTCTCTGCTACTTGCTCTGATATTGTAACTGGCAATTCCATGAAAATATGTTCTTTCTTCTAACAGGCAGGCAGGCTGGGCAAGTTTCTGGGATCTAACCCCCTGCAAAGACCACTTAACCTTGGGAGCTGGCATATGGCATACGTTATCAAAGAGCCTACAAGCCTACAGAATGTACAAAGTCTTCAGCCTCAGACGTCAGCCTAATGTTGTTTGCACAGCTGCTCTGGAATGTAATGGAAGAAAAACAAGATGGTGGCACAGATAAACCTGTGTAGTTAGCAGCTCCTGTCAGGGATTAGGAAGGTGAGTTTTAAAAATCAGCGGATGATGGAGTGTGTCCAAGCTGGTTAGAAATGCTCCCAGATTCCCATTTATTACAGAAGCACAAAGGACACCATTAGAAAGACAATATGATTTCGTGGTTAGAACCCTGAGCTACAAATCAGAAGACCCCAACGCCAAAACCCACCATAGACACAGAGACTCCAACTGGCTTTGAGCAAGTCACTTGACTACCTTGTGCTTCAGTTTTTTTTCTTCACTTTATCTTCTCAGAATAGCCCAGCCACAAGATGCAGCATCTCATTCTCAGTGGAGACCTGCGGCTACCCATATCCCAGAGCTGGGTGTACTGCCCCACCCCCTAAAGCAGACTCAGTGCAAGCCAAAGCACTGCAAGTGCTTGGTCTATCATGTCTGATCTCTGAACAATTTGTTATTTTTGGAACTTGGAATAGAAAGTCCCTTGGAAAGTTATTGTTTTGCCTCTTCCTTTATTTTGCTGTGTCATGCCTTTGTGCTTTTAGTGGACTCAGTACTTGGAGCAATGTATGTTGCTCAAGGTCACACAGTGATAATTTTGTTCTGATAGGTTCATAAGCATTAAGCCATGATGAAGGTAGATTAATGGGGAATTAATGCATGGTTGGGAGGGTTGTGGCACAAGGCCGAAGGCGAGTGCCTACAATAGCCCAACCATACATTAATTGCCCATTAGATGCCACCTTCGGAGTGGCTTAATGCTCTTGTACCATGGCTTTCATGAAAATATGGTTAGTAGGACTGTTATGTTTATACTGGGAATAAAATAATACTGACAAATTTTTCACTGTTTCCATTTCTTTACTACACTTTTTAAAGATTGCAGAGAGTGCGATTTATATTGTTATGCAGTGAAAACGTGACTATCAACAAACTATGTGTCAACAGTTCTTTCTGAAAATTTTGCTGATCTGCGTGGTTGTTATTTTCTTAGAAGCAGTAGGAGGTCTAGTATTTGGTTACTTCTCAGTTACACTATCTGCCCACGATTCTAATTTGCATATTCTGTGAGCTTGCCTGTGTCCCTACCGAGTCAGTCCAATGTTGTTCCCTCTGCTGCTTAACTGCATCCCGTTGCTTTCCATGGAGCTTGGTACTGTGACTCACTTGCAGCTGTTTGCGCTCTCCTGGCTTGGTTTGCCACAACAATGATTAAAATTGCCAATGCCATGTACTGTGAATGACTGAACATTACACGGAGAGGACATCTGGCTTTCTGGTGCGTGTCACGCTGCCGTTTGCTGCAGAAGTGCCTACCCGGTTCCTCCACTATGGTGGTACTGCATTACTAATATTTTCTGTCTTGTTGCTATCCCTATTGATCTACGACAGTCATGGGCATTTGGGTGGGTGGGTTGGAAACACAACTGTCGATCCTATCGGATGCTACTACTATTTCTGCTGCACTGCTTTTTCACATCTGTGGCTTACTATGGTACTTCACTTTGAGGATGGCATTATTGCTAAATTAATGCTGTCTCCAAAGAATACCATGTGATGCTTTCTGGCCAATTAGTTACCTTACTTTCCTATTCATGATCTTTGCCATGTTACAACTTGCAATCTTCTGATTCCCAAACATGTGCTGTAATCACTTCACCACACACCTCCTTCTGCTCCCCCAGCTGTAAATCTGAGTTGAATCAGGACCTGGGCCAGCATGTCCACAGACTCTGGGGAGGCACCTGTTCTCCAAATTCTCATCTAAACAGTAATTTTTGAACAGATTAAGCCTTTAACACTGTTATTAAGGGCTCCCCTTGGATCAGTTATTAATTGTGTGCACCCCCTGAAATTCTCTTTGCATGGCATCCCCAAGCAGGACTTCAGTCTTCTAATATTGATATGAACTGTTGCTGTGCCGGTGGCAACAAAAGCTTCAGTTACATTAGAAAATAAACATTTGCCAAAAATGCATTGTAACAGAGCTTTAAACAGACCCAGATTTTGTTCAGAAAACTATAAAAAAAACTATAATATTTAGACACAATTTAGCTTGTATTTCACACTTTCCCTGTAATTGTCACTCTTATTTCTTCATTACCATGGACATTTGCATGGAAACAGGACCTCTGCAGTATTACTCTCTCTGCTTGTCTATTTCTGCAGTCACAGTTCTGTTTATCACATCCCAGTCAATTGCTGTGGAGATCATTATGATGTCATAAACAGGGCATTATGATGTCATGTGTACACAAGCAGCCAAAGCAAATAAAGTCCGGGGGACAATAATCTCATCATGTCCTTTTCCTCAGTAAAAAAGAAACCGAAGAAAACATTGCAAACAATACAGTTATGGCTGAATTGTACAGAGGGTGAAACCACAGAACTGTAAAACAAGGGGTTGTATGGAAATTTGAACTACAGTAAACTTTTAGCCAGCTCACTGGTGTGGAGGGCTGACCTCCTGCCACAACAGCGACATGAGTTTAGCAGTGGGGTCACTCGGGGGCTGGCAGGCAGAAGGAAGATTGAGCATTCATTGACAACTCTCCTCCTTCAGGGTGGGGGACAATGGTTACCACCGTTTGGCTGCCACCTACCAGAGGCAACCCGGCTGAAAAGATGATGATTTTATAATTACGTACCACGAATGATCACTATCAAGTATGTTCAAAGATCCATGTTTAAGCCTCTAAAACCTTCATAGTGATCATAATTAACAATAACAGAACATGCATATTAAATGGCCACTAATTAAAAAGCATAATGTTATGGAAATTGTGATTTGATGATCTCATATCATCATGATTTTTAATGACTGCCCACGGTCAAGACTACTGGAATAAAATTAAAGGGGGACTGTCAGTGTTTTACTCGCTTTTGCAGGGGTGTCCCTAAATGTGGCTTCAGTTTCTGTAGCAGTGTCATACTGGGATATGCATTTGTATTTGCGCATGCCCGATATCGCAGCTTGGGTTTAACACCCTGATTTTTATCATTTTCACCCCTCGTTTCATGTTGGCTTGCATTTTTCAGAGTTCAGCTGTCTTCATACTCTCAAAAAATCTATTTAGCTGAACTTGGGTGTGCTGAGCCATGAACACGCCTTCTGATGCTTCAGCGCCATTCAGAGATGTGACCGCACTTTGGCAGCCAGCGTGGTAGACCCGCACATAGAATCGTAGAAACATAGAATCTGATGGCAGATAAGGATTGCTTGACCCACCTAGTCTACCCATTTCCCTACCTAACAGATAAGCTGCAGATTCTAGTTAACCAACAGCCTACTTCCTCCTACCCAACACTAGAATTGCCTTATGTCTGTCCCATGCATTCTTGAATTCCCCCACTGTTTTTGACTACTACCTCCTCAGGAAGGCTGTTCCATGCATCTACAACCCTCTCTGTGAAGAAATACCTCCTCACATTACCTCTGAGCCACCCCCCCCCCATCTTCAAATTATGCCCCCTTGTTCTTGCACATCTCTTTTTCTGAAAGATGCTACCCTCTTGGACTTTGTTGATCCCCTTGAGGTATTTGAAAGTTTCTATCATGTCACCCCTCTCCCTCCTTTCTTCGAGGCTATACATCTTAAGCTCTTTTAGTCTTTCCTCATATGTCTTCTGGTGCAGACCCTGCACCATTTTGGTTGCCCTCCTCTGGACAGCCTCCATCCTGTCTATGTCTTTGCTGAGATACATAGATACATAGACAGTGTCGGCAGATAAGGGCCTATGGCCCACCCAGTCTGCCCATTTGAGCTTGTAAGTTCAGTTTATGTTTTCCTAGAAGTCTGTTGCCCCTTACCCCTGACCTCCAGAATTCCTTTATGTCTAGCCCATGCATTCTTAAATCCCGTGATTGTTTCAGCCCCCACCACTTCCTCTGGCAGGGTGTTCCACTTGTCCACCACCCGTTCTGTGAAGAAATTCTTCCTCATGTTTCCTCTGAATCATCCTCCTCCAACTTCATCCCATGCCCTCTAGTCCTGGAACATCTTTTTTCGCTTAAAAATAGTGTATGCCTGCACCTGTTCCTCCCTGTGAGATACCTGTATGTCTCTATTCATATCCCCTCTCCCTCCTCTCCTCCAGGGAGTACATGTTCAGTTCCTTCAACCTGTCTTCATGGACTTGTGATGCAATCCATGCACCATCTTTGTTGCCCTCCTCTGAACCTTCTCTACCCTGTCTATGTCCTTAGGTATGGTCTCCAGAACTGTACACTGTACTCCAGGTGGGGCCTCACTAGTGTCTTGTATAGCGGAATTATTACCTCCCTTTCCTGCTGGCGATGCCCCTGCCTATACATCCCAGCATCCTATTTGCTTTACCTGCTGCCTTGTCACACTGCTTCCCTACCTTGAGGTCATCAGAGATGATAACCGCAAGATCCCTTTCCTGTTTGGTGCATGCTATATCCTCACCCCCCAACTGATATATTGTGCCAGGGTTTTTGTGCCCCATATGCATTATCTTGCACTTCTTTGCATTGAATTTCAACTGCCAAACCCCTGACCATTCTTCAAGTTTCTGCAGGTCCCTTCTCATTCTGTCAATGAGATGGGGTCTCCAGAACTGTACACAGTATTCCAGATGTGGTCTTACCAACTGTCTGTACAGAGGGACAACAACTTCCTGTTTTCTACTGGTGATGCCTCTCCCTATGCATCCCAGTATCCCGCGAGCCCTCCTTACTGCCTTCTCACATTGCTGGCCCACCTTTAGGTCATCTGATATGACTACCCCCAGGCCCCTTTCTATTTTTGTTGTTGTTAGTACCTCCCCCCACATTGTGTACTCTTCCTCTGGGTTTTTGTTTCCTGGGTGCATTACTTTGCACTTCTTTGCATTGAATTAGAGCTGCCATGCATTTGACCATTCCTCTAACCTTGCCAAGTCCCTTTTCATCCTTTCCACCCCACCTTCCGTATCAGCCCTGTCACAGATCTTTGTGTCATCTGCAAAGAGATATACTTTTCCTTCCAGTCTCTCTGCAATGTCACTTAGCAGTATAGCCTAGAGGTTACAGGAACGAGGTGTGAACGAGCCTGATACATCCAGCAGACCAGACCTGAGTTTGATTCTCACAACCCTCCACTTGCATACTGTGTGACTCTGGACAAGTCACTTAACTGCCCAGTGCTCCCAGGTCACCCCTGAAAACAGGCACTTGTGCCTTTACCCGGTTACCAAAGACATAAATAAATAAAAAAATAAAATAAAGACATTAAAAAGGACCGGCCCCAGTACTGAACCCTGCGGTACCCCACTAGTAACCCTCTTTCTTCACTGTGGACTCCATTTACTATTACCCTCTGTGTCCTGTTGTCCAGCTAGTGTTTTACCCATGCTATCACACTGGAACCCACTCTCAAGCTGGCTAATTTGTTTATTAATCTTTTTTTTGTGGGACTGTGCCAAATGCCTTGCTAACGTCTAGGTAGGCCATGCCCACAGCCCCTCACTGGTCTACTACTTAGGTCACCCAGTCAAAGAAATCAATTAGATTTGTTTGACATGACCTTCCTGCTGTGAATCCATGCTGCCTTGGGTCCTATGCCCCACTGGCCTCTAGGTACTCAACAATTCTTTCCTTCAGAACTGAATCCATCATTTTCCCTACCACTGAGGTCAAACTGACAGATCTGTAGTTTCCTGCCTCTGTCTTGCTCCCATTTTTGTGAAGGGGAATCACATCCACCCTCCTCCAGTTCTCAGGTACCACACCATCCTCCCATGATTTATTAAAAAGGGTAGTCAGTGATGTTACTAGTTCTTCCATTAGTTCTTTTAGAATTCTGGAGTGAATCCCATCAGGCCCCATTGCTTATCCACCTTCAGTTTTAAGAGTTCTTTCAGAACCCTTTCTTCTGTGAAAGGACTAATATCAACCCCCTATCCAAAGTGCTTCTACTAACTGCATTAGGTATCTCCCCCTGCTCTTTCATTGTGAATACTGAGCAGAAGTATTCATTCAGTATCCCTGCTTTTTCACTGTCACTCTCTGCCCAATCACCTTCCTCTTTATTCAGCCTCAGTATCCCTGCCTTCGTCTTTCTTTGTTCCCTAATTTACCTATAAAAGGTTTTATCCCCTTCTTAACCGAGTTGGCTATCTTTTCCTCAGTTTGGGCCTTTGCTATTCTGATTGCCTTACCCGCTTCCTTCTGCTTTAACTGGTACAGTTCTCTGTCCTGCTCCTTCTTGTTTCCTTATACTTCCTGAATGCTATCTTTTTCATCCCACCACTTCTTTTGAGAACCATAGTGTTTTTTTCTTTCATTTTGATTTGTTTATTTGCTTCACACAAAGGCTTGCTGCCTCTGTGATGGTGGTTTTGATGTTTCCCCACTGTTGCTCCATCCCATCTTCTTGCCTGTTTGTTAGTGCTTTTCTGAGGCACTCTCCCATTTTGACAGAATCAACCCTCTTGAAGTCCAGTACCTTCACTTTTGTATGGCTTGACTCTACAGCTAAGTTTATCGTGAATCACACTGTTTGGTGGTAGCTTGTTCCCAGATGGCTACCCACTTCAAGATCGGAGATCCTCTCTCCATCCCCATTTGAGAGTATCAGGTCTATGACTGTTACCTCCTGAGTAGGTTCCAAAACTAGCTGTCTGAGGCATATCCCCTGTAGGGCATCGAGAATGGCTCTGCTCTTGTATGTGGCTGCAGCACAGGTGCACCAGTTAACATCTGGCATATTCAGGTCCCCCATCAGCAATATTTCCCCTTTCTCTGCCATCCTAAGGATGCCTTCTATCATTTCCTTGTCCATTTCCTCCCCCTGAGACAGGGATCTGTATACAACACCTGTGCAGGCTGTGGTGCCATTTCCAGTCTCCAGGGTGATCCACAGTGCCTCCTCTCCTCCCTGGTTACCCTTTAGTTCTGTTGCTTTGATCCCTTCCTTTACATAGAGAGGTACTCCTCCTCCTCCTCTTCTGCCCTCCCTGTCCCTCATTTAGATTGTGTACCCTGGTATATTGACATCCCAGTCATGGTTCTCTGTGTACCATGTTTCTGTGACTGCCACAATATCCAGGCATCCCTCTTCGATCAAGGCCAACATTTCGGGGAGCTTTTTACCTAGACTACGGCCATTGGTACTTATTACCCTCCATTTTTGTATGGCTTTATTTCTCTTTGCCCCATCCCTGTCCTTACTGCCTTTGTCTTTTTCTCCATTTACCCCGTCCTTCTCCCTATCGACTGCTCTGTCTTGGTGTTTACCTCACTAACTACCCTGATTTGTTTTGAAGGGGCTAGGATTTCCCTTCTCCTTTTCAGTGCCTCCCCCCCTTGGCTAGTTTAAATGCTTGCCAATGAAGCATTTAAACCTATCATCTGGGATCCTGGTTCCCCTCCTGGATAGATGCAGACCATCATGCCAGTATAGGCCTACATCCCTCCAGGTGGAGCCCCAGTCCCCAGTGAAGCCAAATCCCTGAGCTCTGCACCAGTTTTTCAACCAGTCATTGAATCCCATGGTGTAGAGTACCCTAGCCTCATCCACGCCATAAACAGGTAGCACTTCCGAGAAAGTTACCGTGTGTGCTACTTGTCTAAGGCCCCTCCCCAACTCAACAAACCCCTGTTGCACTGCTCTGATCCCATTCTCAGCCAGGTCATTTGTCCCTAGGTGGATAATGGCATCCAGCTCACTCTCTCTTGCAGCTGTTCCCATGATCCTGAGGATTTGTTTCCTGTCCCTCCAAGCCATGGTGATGGGCAGGCACCTTACCTCCCTTTCCCCTCCCTCCCCCAGTTCTACCCACCTAACAATTGAGTCTCCCATCACAAGTTGTTTCCTTCCCCTGTGGGGTCCTGTGCCACCATCCTGTGGGTCTCCACTGTGGAGGTTCCCAGCATCCTCCTTGGTCTCCACTGCGGGTGCCTCCACAGAGTAACCATGCACTGCCAGAGTGGCGAATTAACTGTGGAGAGGCACAACTGCAGGGATGCACCTCTGTTCCACCACCCTCACCCTCCTTGAGCCCACCGTGGTCCAACCACTCCTCTTTCTTGGCAACCTCTGAGGCAGTGGCGGTGGCCAGGGTGGTCCCTGGGTGGGGGAGCAGGTTTCCCAAATCCCTGCCAGGTCAGCATGGAGACGAACAACCTCCTCCCTCAGACCAGAGAGGTGCCTGCAAATAGGGCAGCGACACAGTCTCCAGAATGTCTCCCAGAACACTGTTGCTCCACAGCCAGTGCATTGCACCGCTCCCCACATGTCTGTGTCACTTCCCATTACAGATGCTTTTTTTTTTTTAGTGTGTGCAAGCTTGTGAGTGTCTCTACCCCTATTCAGTGTGCTGTGCCTTTAAGGATATGAACAGGTGCATGTTAGCAGTTTTGGGGAAGTGATGTCAGAACCTCTGCTATAAAGGAAGTTGTGCGTTTGGGGTGGGTGGGGTGAGAGGTTGAGTGGGTGGGCGTAAACCTGTGCCCTCCAGAAACAATCAACTACAACTGTGACCCTCCACCACGGGGAGTGCCTTCCTTCCTTCCTTTCAGACACCTATTTCACAAAGGTTAAGTAACAGGTCTAGTCACAAATGACTGCAAATATCTCCCAGCTACAATTCCTCCCTGGCAAATAAAAGTTAAACTAAGAAAAGTCAACCCCAAAAACAGACCACGGGGGTTTTGCTTTGATATGAAGTTATTTAAAATTAAGTACTTTACGGTCAAAATAAATGCAGTATTACATTCTACATCATTTATGACACTGCTACAGAAACTAAAGCCACGTTTAGGAACACCCCTGCAAAAGTGAGTAAAACACGGACAGTCTCCCTTTAAAAAATACAATTTTTTTTCTATCCTTTTGGAATTTATCCTGTACTCTATTTAGACATCTTTATTGGAATTATCAGTTATGATAAATCTTCTGTACAACCACACTGCTTTCAATTATAGTTACTCTGACACCTCACGTTTTACTAGTGTTATTAAGGCTCAGATTGGTTTACATAGCTCCATTCAGTGGTTCCTTTTATGGTTGTGGTGAGGTATTATCCAGGTATGGATATCTAAACCACGGAGTGATAACTGGGCAATATGTTTACTGTTTCGCTACAGTAGGATCACTAGGATTGTTATGATCAATATGAAACAGATTTCATTCATATGAACAATAGAATGAGCACATTAAAAGAATAATGGAGGTTGGTCGATGTATAAAGGGATGACATACTGTATGGGAGGATATTACACGAACATTAAGCATTGCACTGATTTTTTTATGTACATGTGGGTGTTAATTTTTATTCTTGTAAATGGTTTATATCTAGACTCTTGTTTCTGAAGATGAAACACTGGGCATGGTCAGGGGGATCGTGGTGTGTCAAGACTCTGAATAAAAGGTATTTGGACTTTTTAACTGGAGCTGGCTCTCTTTTGCATTTGTTTTGGATTACTCCGCTTTTCCATTTCCATGCATCTAGTGTTACATGAACTTTATAGAAGAGAATCCACATGCAACTAGTTTTGTGTGGAATTCTTTCAAGTACCTGGTTTGCGCTTCAAACCTTTCCTAACAGTCTGCAAACTAATACTATCAAAGCAAACTTATTTAAAAATACAAGTTACCACTGTTTTGGTCCATAAAATGTGTTTTTGAAATATGCAAATTAGTTATGCAAATCTTTATACTACACCCAACACTGCATGTACTCTATTTATTTTATTTATTTATTGAGAGAATCAGAATTACAAACCTTTGAGTCATAGACTCCTTTGCAAAGGCTCCAAGTCTTAAAGGGATTAAGACTTAATTTCACATGATTTACATTATAATTCATTTGGTTTTGCTATTTGACATTCATATTTTTCTAATAACACATAAATTTTTGCTAAATATTACTCATGTGACTTACAGTTTTATAATGCAGAACTAATATAATCATCATTGATCATCAGTGATCTTCACTTGATCATCCACAGAGCATCCAAAACCATCACACTGATTTAAGCTTGCAAAAATTATCAATAATCATCAGTTGGTGATTTGAAAGTTCATTTGTTTGATGATTAAATCATAATCTAGATGATGATCTTAGATCAAGATCTCCCTTGACTGATCGTATGGAAAGATGATCAGTCATGACAGACCTTCAAAATGCATTATTGATGATTTACAATTCACCTGGGCAAGTAGTGCGGCAACGGTCACTAGAACTGAAAGCCAGAGGCAGGCACTGACAGCGTGCACTGTCTTCATGGTCTACATGCATTGCCACTGCACAACACCAACTCTGACACAAGGAAGTAAGGGGTAGAACAGAACTACCATTGGCAATATGGTACAGCCTGTCAGCAGGGCGGCAGCACTACCACTCATGACGCCAGTGACCCGAGTTTGGAAACAGGCTCGAGTCATCGGGGATGGCTGGGGGAGGAGAACTGAGCACCTAGACGATGTTCGCCTCCTCCAGGGGAGGGAGGGTTCCATCCTCCACTGCAATACTGCCACCTGGATGACCACAGGTCATTGTGCAGCTGGGGGAGGCAGATCAGAAGGGCGAGGACATCGGTGACGTCAGCAGGCAGATGCGTGCATGGATGCACGTGGGCTCACATTGACGTCCACATAGGCGATGTCCATGGAGAGAGGAACTCTATAAGGAAAATGGCCCAGGCACCTCCATCGCCCACTGGATCGTGGCAACCGCCTGATGACATGAAGAATTTTGGGGAGCCGACTCCACCAGGGGGCATAGCCTGGGCTCCAAGGAGGTAGGTGACCACAGTTGGGGGGGCCTGGGGGGTTGCCAGTGTGCTTGAAGACCTAGGAGGGGCCAGAGAGATGGAGGGATAAAAAGAAAATTGAAAAAAAAAAAAAAAGAACTACCTTTGGCAATATGACTTATACAATGGGGTATGAAAATCCTATATCCTCATTGGTCAAAACACTTCACATGACCGTGGTATATCCTGTATTAACCCACGGCTGAGAAATGGCATTTATAAAAAACATACTTAAACACATATAAAATGTATTTTACACGTGGGTCCATTGTATAATTGCAATATGGCACATAATCACAATATGGCACTCCAGGGTGTGGGTTATTGGGGGATTTACCCCAACATGGCTGCACCTCATGACACACCACACAAGGTGTGGGTAAATCCCCCAATAACCCACACCCTGTCGTGCCTTATTGCTTAAATCTCAACCCTCAAGGCATTGCATCACCACCATCCATGGCACCCACTCAAATTAAGTAAGAAGTAGATGAAGTAAGTCCTGGAAGTGGGGTGATGGGGCTGGGGTCAACAGCAGAAGAGGTCTGATGGGATGGAGCAGGAGGATAATGTCCATATTTAAAAAGGAATTGCAAAAATATATGAACTAGAAACTGACTTGTGTCTAATTCTCGCATTTTTCAAAGTCATCCAACTGGTATACATGGCTCTTTAAAGGGAACATAAATAGTATGTAATATAAATCAACTATTTCTGGTGTTTTCTGCTCATTATTGACATGCTGTTAACATATTTGATGCTATTACATTTGCATTCTGCATATTAATTACCACTTTGTTTAATACTTTCAAAGAGATGCTCTCCAGACTCCTATGTATAACTAGGGGAAACCACTAAATGTGGAAAACACACACACACACACACACACACACACACACACACACACACACTCACTCACATGCTTGCTGTTTATCCTCAAAGTTGATGATGATGTCTGCTAGCTGGTTAATGGGTGGAAAATCAATGAGACTGGACAGGCTGCATCCTTTGAAATACTCAAAGTTTACACCAATCAGCTAGCTGAACACTGTCATCATCAACCTGCTGAGCACTGGCTTTTGAGTAGCAAGCCTCCTGCATTTCTAAATCCATTGGCTTATACAGCACACACCTCCAAAGCCCTCTACACTGCCCGAGGACCACCTATATGTTTGCTTTGCACATGTGCCAGTCGACTGTATATATATCTTGATTTTTCAAATGCTTTTGTCACTGTGCCACATGGGGCAATAGTAGAGAAACTGATAAACCTAAAAGTTGACACAAGGATAGTTCAGTGGACACAAAATTGGCTCAGCGATAGAACCAAGAGAGTGTGTATGAGAGGATATTATTCTGCCCCCAGAAGGGTCACTAGTAGGGTGCCACAGGGCTCGGTCCTGGGACCTTTGCTATTTCAGATATTCATTACAGACATGACTCAAGCTGGATCAGTAAATATGTAGATGACACAAAATAAGCAAGGGTGGTCAATACCCATGAGGACAAAACAGAACTACAGAATAGTTTAAATAATATCCTTAAATGGACAAAAAGATGGGGTACGAGTTTCAGTCGAGATAAGTGTTGTGTCATTCACTTAGGAAACCAATCTCAGGAGACTGCATACACACTGGATGGATCCCCTCTCAGAGAATCAAGAGAAGAAAAGGATCTGGGACTAATAATAAACGATAACCTGACAAGCTCATCCCACTGCGAGGTGAGATCTCCAGAGCAAACAAGCTAATCTGGACTACTGAAAGAAACTTCAAGAGTAGAAGTGAGAGGGTGATAATGTCATTGTACTGAACATATGTTAGACCAGTCTTGAACTATAGGTGCCCAGTGTGGAGCCCTATCTCCGTATGGGCTATCGACAAAATAGAAATGGTATAAAGACATGCCACTAAAATGATATATAGCATGAAAACAACATCCTATCAAGACAGGCTAAGGGAACTAAATTTAATGTCCTTAGAAACTAGAAGAATAAGGGGAGATCTGTTATTATGCTACAATATAATACAAGATGATTATTTGTTTAGTGAACTAAATCTGAAATTTTAGACACTGCAAATGGGCTGGAACGTAAAGTGTGTCTATTTGCTGATGACACCAAGATTTCCAACAGAGTGGACTCCCCTGAGGGTGTGAGGAGTATGACTTCAGACGTGAAGGAACTGGAGGAGTGGTCAGAAATATGGCAGCTCAAATTCAATGCCAAAAAGTGCAGTCAAGCACTTAGGCAGAAATAGTCCCAAAGAGGATCACTACCTGGAAGGAGAGAAGCTAGCCTCCACCAGCCAGGAGAGGGACCTAGGGGACATCATATCAGAAGATTTTAAAGCGGATAAACAGTGCTAAAAATTGGCGGTAAAGGCAAGTGGCATGCTGGGCTGCATCGGGAGGGGACTCACGAGTCACAGGAGGGAGGTGGTGTTACCACTCTACAGGGCACTGGTGCACCCCCATTTGGAGTACTGCATACAGTACTGGAGACCGCACCTCAAAAGGGACATAGAATTGAGATGCAGCAGAGGAGGGGCACGAGAATGATTCAGGGATTGCACCATATGGCATACCAGGACAGTCTGAGGGAACTCAACATGTACGACTGAAACAGAGGAAGGACGGGGCAACATGATTGAGACGTTTAAATACATGAGGGGTATAAATAAAGTTATCGTTCAGGAGCTTTTCCAACTGAAAGAGAGTGGAAGAACGAGAGGGTATGACATGAGGCTGAAGGGAGGGAGGTTCAGGAGTAATACAAGGAAGTTATTCTTTACAGAGAGGGTGATGGACCCATGGAATAGCCTACCCAAGAAGGTAGAGGGGGCCAAAACAGTAAGTGAGTTCAAGAACACATGAGATAGACATAAAGGTAGCATATGGATAGGCAAAGGAGAGGAGGGGGAAATAGCACCAGGTGGGCAGGTAGGTTCTTGGACAGACAAGATGGACTTTGAGGGCCCCTTCTGCCATCACTTTCTATGTTTCTCTTTTAAAAATGATCAGAAAGGAACTAGAGGGCACTCTTTGCAGTTAAGACCAAAACATTTTAAACTAACAGAAGGAAAGCTTTCTATACACAAAGAATAATTAAGCCATGGAATAATTTGCCTCAAGAAATCATAGCGAGTAAGGACATAAATGACTTAAAAAATAAATTAGACTCCTGTATACTGGAAGGGAATGTTATTTCCTATTATGGGTAAACGGACAGGAGCACACATGGACCAACCACCTTCTCAGTTCCTTACACCTTAGTATATGCACAAGCAAGCATAAAGCACAAAATTACCCCACTGGGAAAATTCTGTGCCATCCATAACAAAGCCCCAGTACGCACTTCTTTTAAATATTATCCTCAGTATAAAGCAGCATGGAAGGATTGCAGCCCACCAATACTTTTTTTTTCTAGTTTTGTTTTGCTTTTGTTTGTACAAATCGAAACGCTAAATCTCTGCAAGCATTCTTTAGGAGACAACTGACAACCAGCCAGTCAGCAGTTTCCCACTACAGAGCAACTGAGAGCATGTTTCTTTTTCCTGGTTTGCCTTATTACTATCAGCAGCACCTATGGATGTAATTCTGGAGTGGGCTCATGCTACATTTTAGGACGTCATTTTTGAAAAGATGACACTGTGCTGTTCTTCATCCTCTCTGCCTGTCTCAGACTAGTCAGGTAAATGATCACTGGGGGCAAGAAAAACTGCACTTCCTCGACAAAAAGTCCAGGGTCGAAGGAGAAAAAAATTACAATAGTATATTGGTACTGTTGAGATCTAACAATTACCCACCCATCCAACTGTTTAGCATGCATACCTGTCAAGATCATATACAGATTAAAAAAACTCACAGATTTATCTCCTGTTTATGTATTTATTTACTTAAAAGGTTTTACCAGTAAGGCTTCTGAACTGTAAAGGCTCATTTCCAGAGCTGTCCTGGGGGAAAAGATAGAGATAGAGAGATAGAGAGATAGAGAGATAGAGAGATAGAGAGATAGAGAGATAGAGAGATAGAGAGATAGAGAGATAGAGAGAGAGAGAGAGAGAGAGAAGCACAAAGATGCAGTGATAATTAACAGTAGCAGCAAAAATCTACTAATCAAAAATACTCTAGAGCAGCAATTAGTGATTATATATACCACCATGGGAACAGTGCAAACAGAGCAATACTTCCTCATGGTTAATGCGTAAAAGTGGAGCGAGAGCATGACAGAGAGAGAAGGGAGACCATGGGTGCTAGGACAGAGTTGGGTGCAGGCGCAGACATGGGTAATGGCCTGGAGCACTCATTCAGAGAGTTAGGCTAGTGTTTTGTTTTTGTCATTTGTATCTGAATTTAAGCTGTACCCATCACAAGGCACTGGTGGATTATTGTTGAATCCAACAAAGTATGTTGTAATCCTGTCGTAATATCCCCTGATGCAGTAAAATCCCTATTCAGTGAACTGGGCCTATGTCTCCAGGTTTTACCCCGATTTACCTTGATTTGCCCTGATTGCTTGGTTAGTAATAATGTCCATATCTGGATCGGGATCGGGATGGTGCCATATTCAAGTTTCGGTCTTTGCAGCTGTGTCAGTTGCTGCCGTTATCGATGTCAGTTATCTGTATGACTGAAAAAAGTGGAAGGGTGAGATGACTGTTGCTTTAGCAAAAGAACTTACCTACCTTTGGTTTCAGCAGCAGTGCAAAAGTCCGCAAGGAGAAGGCATTACAACTTCACCAAAAGCTGGGCTTTAACACTGGATTTGTGGCAGGCAAGAGTAGGTTAGACTAGCTCAGCAAAGGCACTGCATAAAGCAGCTCAGACTATGCAACAAAAAGCTCACTGTAGCTGAGGAGGGGTTACACTTTTATCGAAGGGCTAAATCAGCTGCAGTTAAATGAAGGGTTCATGCCTGAGCAAGTCTGCAATACTGTGAAACTGGGCTCTTCCAGCATTGCTTACCTGACAAAACATTAGCACATGGCAAGGAGAAAAAATGTACTAGGCTCCTATAGTACAAGGTGTAAGTAACCATACTTGATTGCGCTAATGCAGCAGGCAATCATAAGTTAAATATTTTACTGATTCAGAAATCTGGTAACACTTGCAGCTTTAGATATCTTTTATTTATTTATTTATTTATTTATCAAGCCTAGGATTACAAATACCTTTGAGCCATGGCTCTTTTACAAAGGTTCCACAACAGAGAAATACAAATTATGGGGAACATCAAGACAGGCATTACAACAATGTGGACATTGCAAACAGAGTACAGATTAATACAGTTCAAGGGTAGCATTGTAACAAGGCAGCCAGCGGCATTTGTCAGAGAAGATAGACAACAAATAAGAAGTGCCAGAGTCATAGGGAGAGGGAAGAGGGGAGGTGGGGAGGAGGAATGTAGGAAGGGTGGTGAGAGGGTGAAAAGTGCAGCATTGGGTATGCCAAGATGTGAGGGTAGAATCCAGTGAGGAGGGAAGGGGAGGGGGGGACAACTAGAGCAGAAAGGGAAGTGGAGAAACAAGGTTAAGTTGGGCAGTCACAGGAGCTGTTGGTAGTGAGATAGTCTTAACAGGGAAAACTTGCCAGTGAGATTCCAACAGCAGAGGAACTATGGATGGATCAGTCAGTTTTGTTTCAGATGGTACATAGATGAGTTCCTGCCTAACTCGCAACTTTTTTTAGGCCCCAAGGTCTCCAAACAAAAGCCCTCACCTGCCCACCCCAAAATGCATGTAGTCTTAACTCAAGATGAAACAATCAGCTGAATGTTTCTGCACCAAACATGACTTCTAAGTTGCAGCCCTGAGACCAGGGCATTTTAGAAATTTTAAAACATAACTATAGACGGAGACTAGTCTTACAGACTGTGCTCAGTAAGAAAAATGAGATCATTGGACTACAGAAAATCATTAAGTTCTGTAACCTTAAAGGACATTGCCTATATGAGGGGATGGCTTCTGGGAGAATGTACGAAAAGACACAAGTAAAAAGCCTGGGTTAAATCAGAAATCAGGTTTGCTAAGGAAGAAACCGAGACAGCCTGACACTGCTGAAAGTGACACTGACACATAAACTGACACTGGTGCGATTGTTAACCTAGCCTCACATTTGATTAGACGTCATAACAGAGAATCTCACTAGCAACAAACTGCTCAGTTTGGAAGATGAGACCAATAGCTGTGTTTACATGGCAACAGCACTGTGACATGTGCACTGCTCCCTTCTCGATTCACCTGCTGCTGTAGGGTTTACAGAGCCCGCCCTCGCAGCACTGCAAGTCACTCCAAGGAGGGGCTGGGAATGCACACGGGCTGAAAGTAAAAGAGCCTTTGGAGCGGAGCGAGGGCAGCAAAGTGTTTACATTGCCATTAAATGCGCTTGCTCCGCTACTTATTCCACATCTGAGTCGGATCAAAAAAATGATCCGAGGAGCACTTAAGGCGCTCCTGGCAGCATTTTGGCAGCATTTACACTGCTGACTTTGAAGAGCATCAACCTGTGCGCATGGGTGGATGTGATGCAAAGTTAGCAGTGTAAACAGGGCTATTGAGATCACTACAGACAGATTGGGAGGCTGAAGAGAGGTGTATAAATGTACTGACTGGATGAAAAATCATACCAATTGCAACCAGCACAGCTTTTGCTGCTTCATAACATAACTACAAAGCCACTCTTTTATGCACAGCAAGCCAGCAACTGAAAAGTATACCGTACCTTTTTAAGAAAAAATGAGGTATAGCTCACTGATCTTTGCTGCTTTACTTGCATAAATTGCATTTTTAACAGTAGTTCAATAAAGAAACACTTTTACAAAAAAAAAAAAACTTTCCGTCTATTGAATCCAGTGACTAAAACTACAATCATGTTCTAACAAGCTCTCATTTATCAGATCCAATTTGTTGTCACTCAAACAGTTCAGATAACTGAGATTGTACTATACTGTACATCTGTATTTCTGGCACGAGAATGAGAAGGTGCTGGAGCTGTCCATCATGCCCAGGTACTGTCACATTTCTGTATAGCAACAGCTGCATTTGTATTAGGTAATAAAACTGTAAGAACAGAAAATAAAACAGCACATGGTCAGCTCAGTGATGTTTCTGATACTACAGCCCTTGACCCCGACTCTAGTCTGGTCAAAAAGGGCTATAGATGCACTGTGAAGTTGACCTGTCTCAGTTTTAGGCCTGGAAAGCTGTTACTGCCTCTACATCAGCACTCTCTTAAGATCCATAGCAGATGGTGAGGTGGCAATGGGTAGTGATACAGAATTTCTCTTCCTCCCCTAGCCTCCTGTCTTGTGGAGTCCCTCAGGGTTCGGTCTTGTCATTAGTGTTGTTTGCCATGTATATGATACCCCTGGGTGAGATCATTAAGTACAGTCTGGGTTTTCATTGCTATGATGATGATATCCAGCTGTACCTTTCCTTTGCCTCTGGAAAATCTGGCACAGTGGAAATGTTAAATAACTGCCTTGCTGAGATCAATGACTGGATGGCCTCCAGCTGGTTGCGACTTAACCCCGATAAGACAGAGGTGGTGGAGTCAAACAGAAGGCGTGATAGGGTAGCCTCGGATACAGGGACAGGTTTATTCCTGGATTCTGTGTCATTGAAGCCCCCTCTAGGGTGCACGATCTTGGCGTTATCCTCAATAGCAGTCTGATATTTGAAGCTCAGGTGTCATCCATTGTCCGGACCAGCTTTTTTCATCTGAGGAATATTGCCAGGATCAAACCCCTAGTTCCGCCCGTGGACCTCCCCACCTTAGTACATGTATTCGTGACATCTAGGCTTGAGTACTGTGATGCGCTCTACCTTGGGGTCTCTGGAGGCATCCTCCGCTGGCTACAGCTGGTGCAGAACACAACTGCCAGGCTGCTGACAGGACAGTCAACATATTGTCATGTCACCCCAATGCTGTGTGAACTACACTGGCTTCCAGTCAGGTGCAGGATCCTCTTTAATGTGGGCTTGCTCACCTTTAAGGCCATACATGGACTGGGCCCTGGCTACCGGTTGGACCTTCTTACACCTGCTGCCTCAGTCTGCTCACTCCGATCCTCCTTAAGGGGCCTCCTCACGATTCCCAGGATGAGGTTAAAAACTGCCGGTGATAGAGCATTTATTGTACCCAGTCCTGTCCTGTGGAATTCACTTCCAGCAGCTATTTGGGAGGCCCCTTCAGTCGAGGTTTTTAAGACCCACTGCAAGACTTTCTTTAATTTTTTTTGTTAGTCCTTTTTACCTGGTGGCACCTCAGTCTGCTTCACATCCTGGCATCTGTTCCATCTGGCTGCCATCTGGCCTGCCACAGCCCCCAGAGAGTCCCCACTGCTAATTACCCCCACTGTGGGGTGACGGAGATTCCCCCTTACTCCCCCACCAAACCAGGATCCAGTAGCCACAGTGGTGTTCCCAAGGCCATGCATCCCTTATCGGCCATCAAGCCACCGCGACCAAGCGCCATATTTCCTATTTTTCTTTTGTGTGAGAGGGGCATGCTATGACGCCAAGGAAGGGGACAGCGCATACACCGTGCTCCCTCCCAGCACGTGCCCCAACTCACCCGCCCCCAATGAGGTACCAGTGCACCACCCCCCGGCCTCCGCCGGAGGTCGCCGGAGAGCCGACACCTGAAACCCTCCTGAGAGAGAGAGAGAGAGAGAGAGAGCAGTCCTACAGATGCTCAATCCCTCCCAGCCCCTGCCGACCCTCAGCAACCCAAGTCCGTTCCTGAACTCAGGTCACCGGCATGAAGTGAGGTGTGGCATCCAGCACCTCAACCCTCATGCCACCAGGCCGGCTTCAAGACTTTCTTGTTCGGCTAGGCTTTCCCGGACACTCAGTTTTAAGATAAGTGGCTCGTGAATGCCTTAGTACCTGCTTTAGTCCAGGCTCCTATTTGGGGGGTCTGTTTTTATATTATTGCTGGAATTTATTTATTGTTATATCTATTTTACTGTGTTATTTACATAATGTGTTTGTTATGTTTTAATTGTGTGGCGCCTACAGCCTCTGGGATTGGGCGCCATAAAAATAAAATTTTCCTTGCCATCACCAATGCCACATATCATATCAAAGGGGGTGGGAGGGATGAGAGAAAATGAAGGAAAACCGACTATACCAGGATGGCGGAGCAGAAGCGTTGCCTTGGACCCCCCACAGGCATGGCATGGAGTCTGATTTTCTGAACAAAGCACTGATAACTGGGCCCCACCTTGGGAGGTATATATCTGTACAGAAGCAGAAGACTCTTCAGTGTATTGCCAGGGCGGTCCAGCCAATGTGAAACATATTCTTTCAAATGAGTTGCATTCTGTAGCTGATGTACTGACACTGGTTTGAAAATACAGACACATGGAATTATGTTTAAGGTATCTCTCAGTGGTGAGCCCATTCTCTTGCTCCATTTTACTACTGCTAAGTGTGCCTTTTCCTCTCTGTCGTGCTACATAGCTTGCTTGCCCACCCATTCTCTGTTAGTGATGGGTGTGTCCGTAATTTTGGTAGTGTTATTACCACCAACACCCAGTTACTCACTGGACTGAGAGACCTTTTTGTTGCTTTTTTGGGCAACCATACATCCCTGGCTTGGGGATTATACTCAAGTGCTGTTCCTGGTACCCATTCCTCAGAATGCATCCTGTTCACATTTCTCAGTCTGCAATGTATGTTGAACACCTCAACAAATGGCAGAAAACTTCAGTGTTTAATAAACTTGGGACAGCTAAAATTATTGACCAGAAGGTAACAAATGCCATTCTTGCCTGGCAGTATCTATAAATCTTCTTTCACTGGCTATGCAATGAGTTGAAAAGCTTGTATGTTAGCAATTCTTTTCTCAGTCAGCACACTTCATCATTTCGTTCAGGCTGCAGGATAAATTGCCTTCCATAGACTCCTAAAATTTCTCGAGTGCCCAGCTTCCTTTTTTACATACCTCTACAATCCTTTTGCTGTTCACACTAAACAGTTTATTTCCATGCCACTGGGTAATTCATACTTCTGAAGAGCTGATTAAGTTTGCTGATAAGTGAGTCGTAATTTGTTTTGACTTCCCTTGCCATTTTCTCTGGCATACAGCACGCAACAATAAAGGTCTACTGGATAAGTTCACATCTGCTGTGGGCCACACTGATGTTCTCAACTGTTGCAATTACAGCAGGCCAGCCCCTTCTTTTGTCAGCTCACATCAATTCTGTGGAGATGCTAGGGTCCTACACGTGTCACTGCAAGCTGTCACAGCTTACTATATCAGAGTTTTTTTGACATGTACCACAGTACCAGTTGAGAAAAGAGGTATTGCATCAAGACAGAGTATCAAAAATAGCGACGACAATGCAAGCCCAGTAGCATGAGTGCTGGGAAAGACAGTGACTGAAAACTTCAGTGAGACGTCAAAACAGCAAAACCTTTGTGTGGCATATAGTGCGTCTTCAAGTATGTATATTTTAGTAAAGGGGGTGCTGGAGGCAAAGCCCCCCGCTTGTAAACTTTTGTGTTGTGTTTGTTTGCTTTTCTCTGTTTTGACGCCTTGCTGAAGTTTGCAGTCAGAGTCTTTCCCGGTGCTCATACTGTTGGGCTTACATTGTCTTCACTAGTTTTGATACTCTGTTTTGACATGGAACTGAGAACAGAAAACTGCTTTTTATTGTTATTGAGTTATTCCCTCCTTAATAAGCAAAATTCAGGGGTTGGGGGGACGTGGCTTGCTGCCTAGCTGATCAGTCGCAAATACAGTGAGCTTCCGAATCGACATCCGCCATATATCAAATAACTTCTTAACATATTCGTTTTAGAGTATCGCAGCCTTGCTTACGAGTTCCGTATAGTGTGTAGACCGAATTGTGCATTTTGTGTCACTACGGGCCAGAAAACAGGAGAGCAAAAAACTAATTTCTTCACGCCATGCGGTGGGGCCTGCAAGACTCCGACCACTCCTGCAACTTCCTCGTCAGTGGAGCAGGGATTAGAAGGTGCTGGCCCAGCAACGTTGGAATCCCTCTAACAAGCAGTAGCCATCCTGACAAAAACTGTCCAGCAAGTTGACAATAAAATGGACACTTATAACGAGAGGATGGTACTGGCTCAACAGAAATTAGATGCAGTGGTGGAAGTGGTGAAAGTTTCTAAGCAGTTGGCAGAGACAGCCAGGCTACAGCTGCAACATGCATAAGAGAGCAGGGCTTTCTGAAATCTCACTTGGAGTACTTGGAAAATGCTACCTGTTCTGCAAATGTATGTATTATTGGATTGCCGGAAGGGGTAGAAGGGGACGATTCACTTTCATTTATTACTACTTGGCTGCTGGAAACTTTGGGTCTTGACATTCAGACCCAAGTGATTCGTGCCTATAGAGTCAGTCTTTGTAGGGCAGGTGGTATCTCCAAGGGAGTGAGGACAGTTATGCTGGACACAACAACCATGACTGTGTGGGATAATATTCTACAAGCCGCAAGGAGAAAGAGGGAAGTGGTGATGGATGGTGTTAAGGTGTTGCTGTTTCCAGATTTACCGTATGCCACTCGCATAAAACAAGTGTTTTGATGTAGTTCGTTGCCGGCTGAGGGGATTTGGAAATCCCAAATAGCATGATGATGCCAGCACGCCTACATGTAACGGTTGATAGGAAACCTTACATTTACACTGACCCTAAGGAAGCCTTCAAGTTGGTGGACAAATTGGAAGCTGAGCAAGCTGCAAGGGAGGGTGATTCATCCTCGGACTCTGAGATAGGGGACACTTGACTGTGTTATTTCAGTAAGTCTGTCTTTAACTTTTAACCATCCACTGGAACAGTGATCAGGAGGACAGAAATGAAGTTCATTCCTACCGATTGTTTTGGATGAGAAGGATACTATACACTTTTTTTCTTCTTGGTCGTTCTCTGATTGCAAATAGTTTCCTCGTTTTTTACTCCACGAGTCAGTGGGACAAATTTAAGGGACTTACAACCCTGCATTTTTGGCAACAAGTTTACAATATATTATTAATAGATGTTACTTGTTTGAATCCTAATCTAAGTGCCTCTCATGGTTTTGCATGCAATGGAATGTCAAGGGGGCTATACTGAGAAAGTATCTGGAGTTTTTTATATTATAGATCATAAATGAACAGGCCTCTTCGGCCAGAGTTTGGATTTTAAAATGTATAAATTTGAGCAGATTTAAGATAAAGCATTGGCAGTTTTGCTTTAAGTGTTGAAGTTGAGAGCATACTGTTAAATATATAGGCTAGACCCTCATATCTTGTACCGAATGTAGCAAAGTCTTATAAATCTGCTTATCACCAAAATGTGATATATGTATGCTGAATGGCTTTACTCAGTGTAATTGTGTACACTTAAATGTCATAAAATTATAAAGAAAAAAAAATAAGCAAAATTCGGAATTATTCTAACTTAACCAACAGTTTTTTTAAGAAACTAAGACCAAATAATTTCTTATAGTGGCGGCCAGGTTGGTCAAAACCTTCCAAATACCCTGAGCAGCTTACCTGCCCGCAGCAAGCAAATTCAAATTCTGGAGCTCTGAGATGCCACTATCATCTGACTAGGTATGGAGCAAAGCAGACCACACAGAGTGCAGTGCTGCTGTTTCAGCCGCCCTTCCCCCACCCTTAGCTGGCTCTACCTTTATAGGACATTGTGGTGATCACATGATTTACAATCACCTGACTTTTCCACCTAGAGGTTATACCTAGGCACCACTAGAGGTCATCAAAGCACTTCAAATGTCACTCACTACTCCCTCTCCACCACTGGATCCCCCAAAACACCATGTGGCTGTACTTCACTGTGTTGGTCCCAGCACTTCTTGTTGTGCATACACCTGGCGTGGGCAATATGGAACATTCTCCCTTCAGCTCACCTAGTCTCTGCACACACTGCCCCCAAAACTTATACTTCCCCACCTGGCATCCCAATGAGGTCTCTATCTGTTCAGTTACCATCCCCTACTCCTTTCCCACACCCACTCTACTCTCACCCAACCTTTGCAGACCAAATAGAGGGACCGTCTCCCGGCTTGACTGCTACCTAAATTTAATCTGTTTTCTCCATGGGTGCACCCCCCTCAGCAGCACTGACCAAATAAACCTCTACTCCAAAGCTAAACAAAGATTTTTAAAATTCCATATTTATGCAAACCACAGATACAGGAGACTCCTCCTGCTCCTCCTCTCTGGGTCCATTCACCCAAACCGAGGACCCACTCAAGAAATTTCAGGTACCCCCTGCCCTCTGTAGAAAGATGGCAGTCTTTTCAAAATTGTCCATCTAAACATCCAGAGCCTGATGGCAAAAAAATCCCTACTGGAGTCTTGGGTCTTTGCTAATAACTTTGGTGTTATTGCCCTCATGGAGATATGGCTCTCCCAAAAGATCCCATCCAGTGAAATCAATCTTAAAGGGTACTCCCCATTCAGAAGGGACAGACAAGGTAAAAAGTGTCTTTTTTGGATCTCAAATCACATCTCGGCCTCTGAACTTGACACCGAGTTAGTTACTCCCGCCGTTGAATAACTCACTTTAAATGTCCTCCTTGGGAAACATAAAATAATCACTCTCAGTGTGGTACATCTTCCACCGGCACACCTGTCAACCAGCTTGATGTTTTTCTCAACCTCAAGTACACCCTTACACGTAGCACAGAATGGAGTATCCACAGGGATTTCAACCTAAACTGGCAGTCAGCCCAGGTTGACCTCGCCAAAGAAACTACAGTAAGTCTGGGTCTGCACCAGTTAATCACAGCTCCCACCAGCACAAACTTTAAGACTGGGTATGAATCGGTCTTGGACTGGATTTTAGCCTCCAACCCTTCACATATCACCAACTCAGGCATTCTCCCTGACTCCCTTAGTGACCACTGTGCAGTCTTCTGTTGCTGGTCTGCTAAAACCCCCAAAGCAGAACATAAATATATCTACTCAAGACAGCTGAAAAAACTTAACACAGATGAATTCTCCACAGCCATTCTGTCCACCGACTAGTCGTTCACAGAATGCATCATGGACATAGACATCCTCCTTGACTCATTCAGCAAGAACTTCCAAGAAATCTGCGACTCCCTCATCCCCCTTACAAAAAACGTGGGGTCAAAGGTATCAGAAATGAATGGGTTATCTGCAATCCCCTCAACCTGATGAGGTAGAGAGACAGGGCTTGGTCAAAATATAGAAAACTCAAACTCCTTAACCTCTTGCAACAATACAAAAACACTCCATAACAGTTGTACATCTATAATCCACTCTGCCAAAATAAACTTCCTTAGACTTAGAGAAAAACAGCTCAGCTCCAGGGGTAACCCAAAACTTACCTGGAGGTTCCTTAATAACCTTACTGGGAGAGGCAAACCCAATGAACAAATAAGCCTCTCTGTAGGGGGTGCAACCTGTAATGGAACCCCTGGCCATCACCAGTCACTTCAACTCCTACTTCGGTGACCTTGACAAATACAAACTCAACACCTTACTTGACCCTGGGTCTCCCATGCCCCCCACCAAACCAAACCTCCACCTCTAGCTTCCACCTCCAATACCTCTCTCCCCTTGGGATGACTAGACTCATAAAAAAGAACTATCCCAGGCTGACCCTAAGCCTTAACACTACTGACTGCTGCATCCTTAAGCTGGTCTGCAAGTCTGTCGCCCTACCCTTAACCAACATTGTCAACCACACTCTCTCTGCACAGGCACCTATCCCCTCAAATGGAAATGCACCACCTTAAAACTCCTACACAAATCCATCCCCAAAAATGATCTGGTTAACTACAGGCCTATCTCTCTCCTGGCACCACTTTCCAAAATTATCAAGAAAATCGTACTTAGCCAAACTCTTGAATACCTTGAGAAATACAACCTCCAGAATGATTCACAGCATGGTTTTAGGGTTGGCCATAACACTGAGACAGCACTTATCAAATTCATGAATTTCATTAACAAGGCTAACGATGAAGGCCTCTACTCCGGCTCAATGTTTATAAACATCACAAAAGCCTTCGACCTTGTCAACCACAATGTACTCCTCAACACCCTCTCCAGTCTCAATTTCTTTTGGGATGAGGTAAACTGGTTTTCAAACTACCTCAGCCACAGATGCCACAAAACAATGATTGGAGGTGTTCTCTCCGACACCTGCCCCATCAAATACAGAGTCCCCCAGGGCTCCATCCTGGGACTCCATCTCTTCTCTCTCATGGTTAACTCCCTCCCCAAGATCTGCAAGTACACAGAAATCATACTATACTCTGACAATGCAGCACCACTCTGTAAAGAAAAAGACCCATCCATCCTCCATGACAAATTCCAACATGATTTCTACCGCCTCCACTCCTGGTTCTCCTTCAAGGGACTAGTCCTTAACTCCAAACAAAAACACAAGTCTATGGTCTTCTCTGGACCTAGAAAAACTGCCACCTTCGATTTTAACCTCCTGGACAATTAATTAATAGAAAGAGTTACTAAGTTACAGTACCTTGGCCTCCTCCTTGACTGTCACCTAACTTACGAGCTTTACATTAATCGGCTCATCAAAACAGCACACCAAAGGCTAGGCATGCTATACACAGTCAAACCATACCTCATCCATGAATCCAGGACCCTGCTTGCCAACAGCTTCCTGCTTCCCATCTTTGCCTATGGCGCCTTAATCTACTGCCTCTCCCTCTCTCAAAGAAACCTCCATAGGCTAAGAGCCACCTATCATAACGTCATCCAGTTTGCCACCGGCCTCCCTAGATAAACCCACCATCATGACCTTTACAAATCCTCCAACTGGCCCCCGTTAGAAGACAGAGTAGACAGCAAAATCCTGGCCTTTTTCTACAAAGTAACTTGGGGACTCTTACCAAACAGCATAGTCTCCATTTTTTCTAGTTCAACCCACACAAGGGTCTACCTCCCACTACTTCACTCTCCGATCATGTAGGACTACCCACGGCCAACACACCTTCTCCTACAAGGATGTGAAACTGTTCTATAGCCTGCCCCCTTCCCTAGCTCAATGCCCCTTGCTGGCTTCCTTCAAGTACAACCTAAAGGGTTACCAATCTAGTACCCTCATCTGTAAATGCTATCATCTGTGTATCACAGAAATCTTTAGCATACACCGTCCATCGACTGCCTACTATGATTATTTCTGTATATATATTTATTTGATTTCACCCTGTATACCCTTAAATTATTATCTAAACCTTTTCTATTTTGTACAATCGCTTAGAACCTGTGCTGCTTCTGTTAGTCTGTGTATAACTAGATGCTTGAGAAAATGGGCAATTTTTGCTCACATGCCTTTCCAGTATAAAAAATAAACTGAAACTTCTTAGAGGAACTATAAACCCTGATGGGTCAAATACTGCTCAGACAAATTAAATGTTGCTGGCCATCATGCCATTAAAATCCCCATTATTAGATTCTATGAGAAGGAAGCGTTATGTGGTTGGTCTGGAGAAGACCATGAAGGAGGCTGCAGCTGAGTTGTCACAGCCTTTGAGGGCTTATAATCTTCAGTTTGAAAAACACTGCCACTCAGTAGCTGCTACAGATATATAAATAAGGAATGCTTAGCATTTAAATAGCTACGGTGGCATCAAAAGTGTATTGTGTGAGAGACACCACAGAGGCATCAGTGGCAGCAGGTAGGGCAGCTACATTTGGGGGATGGATCTGAAGGGGGAGTGGATATAAATTGAGCAGGCTTGCCATATCAACTCCTCCACTCCTAGTTGCTGTGGACTCTAATTCCGAGGTTTTGACCCTACTGGTTGTGTTGTCTGTTGTTAGGGTATGGGACAGACTTTTACATCTTGCTAAATCAAAGATGGTCTTGCTTTATGAATCTCAAACAATTTTTATTTACACAGATTTAATTTACACAACTTTTTCTCATCATGAATTTCATGATGTCTTGAGGGGGTTTTCAATTTTTTTTTTTTTACCTCCTCTGACATTCCGGCATCCCCCTCTCCTTCTGGTGCTGCTACCGCCCTGGCTATCCTCTTCCCAAGCTCTCTCCTACCACAGATCTGCAGCCAACTCTCCGGGTGTCCCAGTATATCCCTTCGCTGGGCGGATCCCCTCCTTTGAAGGGGAAGGGGAAATCCAGCACACTCTATTTTTACTGACCCAGGGTGCTGCTGTGGAAAAGTAGGCTCCCGGAGGTTCCGGCAGCATAGAGCACGGAAGCAGTTATCCGGCGGCCACTGAAGCTGCTTTTCCGCTTTTCTGGTTGTCCCTCCTGTGCCGCTTTGTAGCACTCCCGGTTCCACTGTGGCCACTACAGAGCGAGGCTCCCCACCCAACCCACCTCAGGAGAGGAGAGCAGTCCTCTGGACACTCAATCCTCTCCTTCCCTTGTCAGCCCCCAGCATCCTGAGTCTGTTCCTGAACCCAGGTCACAGGCATGGCTCGAGGTGTGACGTCCAGCGCCTCAACCCTCTGCGCCACCGAGCAGGCCTCTGAGTGGTTTTCTGAAGAAACATGGATACCTCATAACTCAATGATCCCATCAATGCTCAAGGAGACATTTAAGAGTAAAACATATGTGTTTTCAGATGCTCAAGATGTAGGCAAATGGACCAAAAATTTGAAGATGAGCAGGATGGGCAAATATTAGTCACTACGGGTGAAAGGCAGACTAACATTTTCTGGGTTGGAGTTGTAAAGTTTGGGGTTGATCTGCTGCTCTACAGTTGTTAACAACTGTAGTGACAAGCAGTACTGAAGGACATACTCAATTTTGGACTCAAGTTTTTATTTTCTGTTTGAAAATTAACAGCATTATGTATATACTTCGACCTGATTAGTTATGCTCCTTTATTTTGGATAAGATGTTCACCTAAAAGCACATTATAAAGCATGCTTACATTTAAAAGGTAGGGACAGTGCTTTATTGCCTGACACTAATGGCAAGTTTCTTTTCTAAATATTGTAGTATAGTGTAGACGATACTGCACCACATCATGTTTTCCTTTTTTATTTTTACCACTTGAGTGAATGGCTAATAGATGCTTTTTGAAGAGTAGCTGATGCCTTTGGAAAAGCTTTGGAAAACATAATATTTAGACACAATTCAGCTTGTATTTTATGGATCTTCTATAGATATCTTCTCTCCATTATTTATTACTGAAGAAATTACCACAAAAACAAGATGTTTCTCCTTCAGAGTTCATCTACTGCCATAGATAATTCCCTACTTGAAATTATAATGCTTTATTGTGATAGCACAGTCTGTTGCCATAGGAATAACTGTGATGTTATAAGCACAGTATTATGACATCAGGTTGGGAAGAAGCTATAGGAGCCGATGAACCCTCAAGGAACAACTCTCCTCTTTTCATGCATACAACCTCAGTAATAAATAATTGGGAATAAGAAAAACAGAGCAAATAAGAAATATAAGCTGCTTTGTGCCCAAATATTATGTTTTTCAAAGTTTTTCTTGAGGCATCAGTGGCTCTTTAAGATTCAAGATTTTAGTGAATTAAATAGCAACAAGAACATATAAATCACCATGTAATAACTGGTCCCTTAGTCAGGGCATTGCCCCTTGGAGGTACAACACTATACCTATATCAACAATGACATTATGTATCCCAACTGGTAAATACAGATAATATGATCGACTACTCGGATCCTGACACTGCTACAGTTGACCAACACTGAGTTATCAGACTGACAACTGTATCTCACCATGTGCACAAATATTATTGTTGGGCTAACATATCTGACCATCCATGTCTACTGCAGCCAGGTTGCTGTTATAAAGGGGATGATCAGAGATGTAACTGAGTCTCTTTTGGTTTTAATTTATTGTATACCTAGTGTTGTTCTCCTCGCCTGTGTTCCAGCGTAGGTATTCAGGAGCGAAGCACCCTTGGGGATTCTGCAATATTCAGGGGCTAGGAATCTTTTCCAGATGTTCCTAAAAGTCTCCAGCCTGCCCCATCCTGCATACTATACCCCTTTATAGCTGCCCATCTTTCTAAATCTACCAGCCACTCGCTCATCAAGCATGGTCACGGTCATTTTAGTCATGGTCCTATGTTTAAAAGTGAAATATTACCTTACCCCATGCTCACTGTAGCTGAAGTCACCATTCTGGCAGCTAGTATAGGTGTCTTACACACAACAATGCACAGTTTACACAATGCTTATTTTTGGCAATAACTTCTATAACATGTATGGTGGGCTACCTATGTGTGTGAATGCACATGCTCTATGCAGCATGCGACATAATGGTGCAGTTCTTGTGGCATAGAAAAGAATCGAGAGCCGGGATAGGAGTTTTTCATAACGCCACACTTTTAACAAACACAGAAACCAGGTATGTGGGTGGGTAGTGAAGGAAGTGGAGGGGGGTGTAACTATCAGTGGCTAGCACTGTACACTGTAGCAATAGCCCGGAGCTGCAGGTTCTCTCTGGCTCACAGACGTTCATGCTCTCGCCTGGTGGTGAGGCATGAATGTCATCAACGGAAATAGCCTGAGGCAATAATTCATCAAGATGGTGTGGTAGTTCGGGGTATGGGGGGACACATAAAAGTTGAAAAAAAATTACTTTGCTGTTCTGGTTGCTCCAGCCATTACTCTTGGAGGGCTAGATCAGGGGTAAGGAGCTAATTCTGTTGCGTGAGGATATGGAATACACATTCCCTTCAACTTCTGTAACACTGTGTCACAGTACTCCCTGCATGGAAATGTTGCTCCATGGTTTTATGTCATACAACTTATAAATAAAACACTTCACTGTAAGAAAACAATCTGCAGTTAATGTATCAACACAAAAGACGGGGACTGCAAGTAAACCAAGCCCATCTGACTCCTTTGTTAAAAATACTGTATAATATAAACTGCAGAGTCTGTCTGTTTCTGGCTATCTTCTGTAAGTTATTCACTCGGTATAAACAGAAGACTGCAAGGGTTAAGGGATGGTGAGAAAAAACGTGGCATTAAGACCCAGGACACTCCTTCCAGAGCTTTCTATGGATTTCTGGTTGATGGCCTGACTTTGTTTTGAATTTTGATTTATTCTCACTGCTCTCCTGCCAGCCCCAACCATGGCAGCCCTCACCAGCCCAGTAACCCACCATACCCAGAACTTACCCCCTTGTGCCCCCATGACATACCCCTCATGTCGGGGATGGAGCAGCCTGCCTGTGTCCCCACCAAAGCAGGATCTGGTGTTGGTGCCTGGTCAGTGGTTCCTGGTCTGCAAGAGGGCATTTTTAGTCCCCACAGCTGGATTGGTTTTTCCTCCAATTTTTCTTCCCTCCCCGCTAATGCACAATAATGCTCTGTATCTCTTGTGACCCATCCCCCTGCCCTACTGGGCTTCCCAACTGCCATGACATCCAATCTCCACTGAGTGTCAGGTTCGCTGTGGTAAGAGTAGCCCACTCTCTCTGGTAGACGAAAGCAGTCATCAAGATGCTGGATCCTTTCTTACCCCCAGCAACTCGAGTTTACTCCCAAATCCAGATTGCTGGCTTGGCAGATGGTAGCACTATCACTGTGCCACCAGGCTGGCCACTGGTGGCCTGTCTCAACAAAAATCTAATAAATATTACATTGACTAAAATAAAATCATACCTAACCCCAGATGCTGTATAATGTTATTCCGCTGTTGACTATTAAGACACAAGTATCACTTACAACAGCAGTTTAGTTAAAAGAACTTTGGAAAATAGGCCAAAAATACAAGAAATGTTTTCGGCTGGCAGGGGTACATTAACGTACAGCGAGAGCCCTGTAGATAAGTCCCAGCCATGCCAACTATGCCACCTTCATAGCTGGTATCCTGCTGCAAGTGTGCCTTTGACTACCAAACGACAGCCATCTTGGCAGTTGAGGCCACTTTAGAGAACTGACAGGAGAAATAAAGAAAATTTCTGACAACTCTGTACATTTTGAAATGACAGCTGACAGAGCTGTCACAGAACTGTTTTGAGAAGAAATGCCAACTGAGCAACCACCAACAAAACAAGTCAGGAAAGAGAAAAACCCCTCACAACGTTTTGCCACAGTGAGTATCACAGATTTAGAGATGATCGAAAACCTGAGTAAAGAGCCAAATACGCACAGAAAAATTCAATGGGCAGTGTCAGTCTTTCAGCAGTGGGCAGTTCACAACAAAGTTGAAATAAACTTCAAAGAAGACGGCCTGGAAATGCTGTCAAATAATTTTAAGAAAAGTTTATACAGAAGTGAGAAGTAACATGAAGGAGCAGTATTCTGTAGCGGGGTACTGTGCGCACAGGGCGGGACTTAACCGGCACCTCAATATCCCTGTGATCGCTCGCAACGTAAGCATCATCTCAGATGCTCACTTCAAGCCGGCAAATAATGTGCTGTATGCCATGATTAAAAAAAACTGAGAAAGGAGCACAAGGATACAGCCACACATCATCCTGCCATCACAGAGCCAGCTTTAGAGAAACTGAAAAAGTCCACAGCTCCATCCCCCAACACCACGCCTGGCCTGGTTGCTAAGGTCTGACTTGACATCCAGTTGTTCATAGCCAGGCGTGGGAGAGAAGGGCAGCGGGAGCTCACTAGATAGTCCTTCAAAATCGAGACTGACGAGTCCAGGGTCAGATACATTACCATGTCTCACAATGAAGAGACAAAGTATCACAAGAACCCCAGTGAAGCAAACAAACAGGAATACTGTGGCTTGATATATGAACAGCCTGACAACCCACTCTACCCCGTCCGCTCGTTTGAGAAGTACTTCAGTAAAATGCCAGCCAATGCTCCCTCACTGTACCTCCACCCAAGATGATAGCCACAGAGTTATCTTAATACACAGAACTGCTGATATACCATGGGAAAAAAATTACCTGGGTTCAATGATGTCACAACTTAGCACAGCTGCGGACCTCTCCTGTCACTATATAAATCACAGCATACGGGCAACATCGGTACACACGTTGTCAAATGCTGGCCATGGTCCATGCAAAATCACCACCATAACTACCAACCAATCTGAACAGAGGCTCTCTAATTACTGGTTTGCATGTGGTGGATGGGGAGGAGGGAAGGGTGGCCCTACAGGGGGACCTGGAGGCTCTGGAAAGATGGTCTAGAAAGTGGAAGCCGAGTTTCAATGCAGGGAAATGCACGGTACTGCACCTGGGGGCCAGAAACCTGGGCCAAGTGTACACCCTGGGTGGGGGAATGCTACAAGTCTCGATGGCTGACAGGGACCTGGGGGTGGTGGTGGATGTCAAGATGAACAACTCGGAGACTTGTAGGAGGGCAGCAGCCAAGGCCAACAGGATGCTGGGATGCATCGCTAGGGGGATCACCTCCAGAAGCAGGGAAGTGATACTCCCTCTGTATAACTGCTTGGTGAGGCTGCACCTTGAGTACTACGTGCAGTTTTGGAGGCCACACTTAAAGAGGGACATTAAACTCCTGGAGAGGGTCCAGAGGAGGGCAACCAAAATGATTTGGGGCTTGGGGGACAGGACCTATGAGGAGAGGCTCGAAGAGCTAAATACGTACACATTGGAAGACAGAAGGGACCGGGGGGACATGATAGAGGTCTTCAGGTACATGAAGAGGGTAAATAGGGGAGGAACAGTCAGGGTGCTTAAGGAAGGGGAAGGGGGCCACTAGAGGGCATGGGTGGAAGCTGGAGGGAGGAAGATTCAGGGGAGAAAGGAGGAGGTGCTACTTCACTGAGAGGGTGGTGGAGTCATGGAATGCGTTGCCTAGGGGCTGGTGGAGGCAGAGACGGTGGAGGGGTTCAAGAGGGGGTGGGACAGGTACAGGGGAAGGGTTCTGGAAGCAAAATCCAATGCAGCAAGAATATCCGGAACTGGGAAGGGAGAAGCCAGGGAAGGCAACGGGGGCAGCAAGGTCAGCACCCAAGGTGGGGGCTGACCAAACGAGCAGACACGAAAGACCGTTAGGCCTATTCTGCTGGCATTTTAGTATGTTAGTATCTAGTAAAGACTGAAGACTTTGGAGCCAAATACTAGCAGGAACCAAACCCAAAGTGAAGACTGAAGCAAACAAATCAAGAGCAACAGAACAGGACCAGAGCAATCAAGCACCCGAAGCAGGACAGACTTGATCAGCAGCATAAACAGGAACCAGCAACATATTCACTCCACAAGGCTGCATAATTAATTCCCCTATCCTATGCAAAATGGTGGCCTCAACTTTCTTATTTTGGCCACACCCCAGTTCATTATGTTCTAACAGTTTAAAAAAAAAATCTTACAAGTTAAAGGAACTACTTTTTCTCCACATTAAGAAAAGTTAATAAAATAGCTACTTCAGGTTGTTTAAAAAAAAAAAAAAAACTTGTCCTGTGTCTTTTGTTACTTAGGTAACCCATTTTTTAAGCACAATAATACCCTCCAGAGTGGGCAGTATGGGCAATACTGGACCTTCCAGGGACTATAAGGCCTTCTGCTGCTCATTACACTCCTGGGCAGTCCAGTATTGCCCAATACAACGCACCCTGTTGGGTATTATTGCTTGCATACCTTATTTGTAGACTACATTCCATTGTAAATAGCAAAAGGAAGAACGTGATAGTCTGAACCACATCATGTGACCATGCAGTAAGGTTTCTCTTACTACAGAGCTGGCTCTCAATCAAATTTCAAATGTCTCTTTCAGACATTTTTTCATCACAAATAAACTATTTTACAAGTGCAATAAACCACTCCATTGTGTGTAGTAAGACGGTTCTTACTGCACTTCCCAGGTAGCTGAAAGCACTCGACTGAGCCTCATGCTTCACAGCCCACCTGGTGTAAGGGTTTACATCTGCGTTATCACACACAGTGCTCTGGATTATTGATTGCTTATAAAATGGGAACCATAATCCTCCAGTTCTTATTGGCTAGAACCAGTCACCTGTCTGTGCAATTATGCAGCACAATGCACAGTTCTCATGACATTTAGCCTCACTGCAAATCACTATACAAGCACAGAATTCTTCAAAAAAATGCCTGGCAGATTTTTTTTCTCACTCACTGAAAAAATGCAACCTAAACTCGAAAACAGGCAAATGTCAAAAATCACCACCCATGTCTTCCCTCTCCCACTTCACGTCACACAGCCATACCCACAATACAACATCTATACGCGGTTCCTTTAGTCAGCTACATTTCTTATTTTTTTACCTTTTCTATGTCCGCTGACTCTAATGTGGACCTGTCTACACTCAGAGCTGTTCAGGCTGCCCACTGAGTTTGGCCATGCACCTCTTCCCGAAACCACTCTATCTATTTAAAAACAATTCCTCCAGGTACTTACCCCCTTTCCTCGAATGAAATATTTCAAAAGCTCAGAGCAGTTAACTAAAAGACAAAACAGCCTTCTTCAAATGTTATTACCCTTTGAAATGGCAGCAGCACGATTCTGGCCACAATGCTTGTCCCGTCTGTGTCAGCACTTGCAACAATTCACATCTGTTGACCAGCCATCTTCTATGACCTAGACAATACTTAAATATTAATAATAAAAACACCTCTCTTCTGACTGCTGTGTTCTTTCCCCTCATTTCAGTTATGACACGAGTGAGCATGGGGGCGAGGGCCGGCTAGACATGAAATGCAGCAGCTGAGCTGCAGTTCCCACTATCACTGATTTGAGATGCCAACTGGAGCAGCTGAGCAGCAGAAACACTTCACAGTTTGTCACTGGAATGAAGACAAAAAAACAGGGGCACTCACACCAGGGTTAAAACATGTGGACACTCACTCCAAATACACCCCACTAACTGTTTTTTATTCATTTTCAGATAATTCCCGAAGAAGACCTATGGTCGAAGCATCGATTCTAACTCTAATTTCTATATATATTGTTTTAATTTTTAGCCCACATGCTGATGCAGTATTTTTATTCTTAAATAAACTTAGCGCTCTATTTTATTATGCTACTTGGGTGTGCAGGGAGGGGCCACAAAACTACAAGTATGAAATCTGCATTAGGTCAAAATATCTAAAGCAAAGCAGTTAGCTCAATCTAGTACCGGTAGGTGGAAGGATTACTTTAGGTTACAAAAATATTTTTTTCCATTTTTACAGTTTAAAAATTTGTATTGTAATAAAATATTTTAAAAATAAAAGCCCATTTTATAAGTGCAATAAGACTCTCCCAGGGTGTGCACTGTGCTGAGATAAATGCATTCCCAGGGGCTTGAGGCACTCAGCTGCAAGCCCATGGGCATGTGGTTATCTCACCACAATACACACCCCATCACATCTTACTGCTTACATATATCATATACCCAAAGACAAAGGGAAAGTTTCTTACTTTAACAGTCAGCATTACTGGAGTATTAGACTACTGTACATGGCGGTGTTCCAGGAAACTGGTTCCAAATACACATATTTCAAGGACTTTGTAATCCTTTTTACGTTTTCTAGACAATACGCATATTTCAAGAACTTTGTGATTATTTGTACTTTTTCAAGACTAGTACCCCTCCAAGCACCTCATAATATTTGGAGAGGGATCAGGCAGCACTGAATTTTATGATCATGTTATAGGACATGTGCCAAAGGCTATGCTTACAATGCGTGTGTGTGTGTGTGTTGGGGGGGTTATTTCACTGTAAGTGAAACATGTACTAACTTAGCTTACAACGTGTGAGGCAAGCAGAAAAGAAGCACTTGATTTTGGCAGTAACAACCAAATGACTCCCTATGATATAAGAGACCAACAGACTGTCTGCTTAAATTCCTTTGTCTGGATGTATTAGTGTTTGATTTGAGGCATTAGGTACAAAGACAGCTGTATTTATGGAACAGTAATTATTTTCATAGTGTAATAAAGAACAAGTTATATCATATTCATATGTGCTACATGCAACCTATTGTATCATAGTCTCATAAAATGTTCTGTCATTTATTATATTATAATATATGATAAGAAAAATAACATATCACCTCACAGTAAAATGTGATATGCCTATTTGTATTTGCACCTTTTTAAATGTTATAGAAAATGCTTACTTTTTATTTATCTAATGGGTCAAGTTCTTCCATCAGCAAGCTCATTGGCCACTGTCTACTGATACCCACTGCTTGTCCCCCCCACCCTCCAGATACTGTAAAATGCATACCCTTACAGGTGGGGCCTGCTGTTTGAAAACTTAGTTGGCAGGAGCCAAAGATCCACACACCACAGCTGAGAGGGGAAAACGAATCTGAAATACCATAAAACGCTCTAATTTTTCTTGTTTGAATGCTGTCCATTGCTCTGATATATGTACGCTGTTTTTTGATGAATGAAAAGCTTTTCATCACATTTCTACTGTCCTTGCATCATATATCTGCTTCCTCAATGTTTACTGCTAACTGTCCTTATGGTTCCTGGGCATTTGATGATGTCAGTTCCACCCATACCTCTCACTGCATCAGCAGTAAAATGTGTAGCATTTGTCTTTATAATGCAGAGCAAATACTAACATGCTAAGAAGCCAGCAGATTAGGGCCTCTGGTCTATCGAGTCTGCTCGATGATCAGTGACTTCCCAAGGCACTGTCTTTAGCTCTTCCCCTTCCCTGCAAGGTCCCCCACTCCACTCCCCAGCGGGGCTCTGGGATGCACTCTCCCCTATACCTATCCTAGCCTTTCTGGAACCCCTCCACAGTTGTGGCAGCAACCATCTCCCCAGGCAGCGCATTCCAGGGCTCCACCATCCTCTCAGTGAAGTAGCGTCTCCTTTTTTCCCCCCCTCAGTCTCCCCCCGTCCAGCTTCAGTGAGTGTCCCCTGGTGGCCCCTACTTCCCTCAGCTGAAGCACCCCCTCAAGGCTTACCCTAATCATTCCTTTGAGCTATCTGAAGACCTCTATCATATCTCCCTGTTTCTTCTCTCCTCCAGCGAGTACAGGTTGAGCTCCTCCGGTCTCTCCTCATAGGGCCTTTCCCCTAGTCCCAGTATTATCCTGGTCGCCCTCCTCTGGACCCTCTCCAGAAGAACAATGTCCCTCTTTAAGCAGGGGTGCCAAAACTGCATGCAGTATTCAAGGTGTGGTCTAACCAAGCAATTGTACAGCGGAAGGAGCACCTCTCGACTCCTTGAGGTTATCCCCTGGCTATGCACTCCAGCATTTTATTTGCTTGGGCCGCAGCCCTTCTACACTGCTCTGAGTTATTCATGTTGGCATCCATCACCACCCCGAGATCCTTCTCCCCCCTAGAAACCTGCGGTGCCCCTCCCAGGTGTATACATGAGCCGCAGTTTTGGCCCCCAGGTGCAGGACCCTGCATTTCCCAGCATTAAACTTTAGCTTCCAGGCTTGTAACCATCTCCCCAGAGTCTCCAGGTCCTCCTGGACAGCCAACTTCCCCTCCTCCCCTTCCACCACCACCCACAGCTTCGAGTCATTGGCAAAGAGGCTCATCCTGCTCCTGATAACACTTCTGACATCTGAGATATAGGCATTAAACAGGAGTGGACCCAGTACTGACCCCTGTAGGACCCTGCTAATGACTCTCCTGAAGGATGAGACCTCCTCCCCAAATCCTCATCTTCTGTACACACCCCGCTAGCCAGTTTTCTATCCACCAGACCATCTGCTCCACACTCCCATATCCTCCAGCTTCCCCAGCAGCCTGAGATGTGGCACTGAGTCAAACGACCTGCTGAAGTCTAGAAAGAGGACATCCACTGGCCTTCCCTGACACAGAGCATTCGTCACCCCTTCATAGAACTCCACCAGGTTGGTCTGACATGATCTGCCCTTAACAAAGCCATGCTGGTGATCATCTAGGTGATCCCGTGCCTTCAGAACCTCCTCCAGCCTCTCCTTCAAGATGATCTCCATCACTTTGCCCACTACTGACATCAGGCTAACTGACCAATAGTTTTCCGGCTCCACTCGCGAGCCGCTCTTGTGCATAGGCATGATATGGGCCATCATCCAGTCATGAGGCACCCATCCCGACTGCAGGGAGGAGTTAAAAAGGTCCACCAGGAGCGTGGCCAGGGTATCAGCCAGCTTCTTAAGCACCCTGGGCTGGATCCCATCTGGACCTGGTGCTTTATCCACTCTTAGGGCCTTCAGGGCATCCCAAACTCTCTCACTGGGGATTTCAACATCCATTTCCCCCTACTTCATCTGCCGGTCCCTCTTCCCTTGCAGTGCCGTCTCCTGTCCTCCTTGTAAAGACTGAAGCAAAAAAGTAATTTAGTACCTACGCCTTCTCCCTCGCCTCCTCCACCCAACACTCCCCATCCCCAGCCTACTAATCTGCCCCTTCCCTTTTATTCTTTTCCTGCTATACCTGAAGAACCCTTTCCCCCCTTTAATCCCCGTGCCAGTCTCAGCATCACCCCCGCCTTGACTGACCTCACCACCCTGGTGACCCTCCTGGCTACCGTATCATACTCCCCCTTGGAGAAAACCCCCTGAGAACATTTGTATTCGCTATAAGCAGCCTTTTTCTCCCTCACCGCATCCTGAACCTCCCTTGACCACCAGCTCAGCCTCTTAGCTTTGCCCCACTTGCGTCTCTCCCTCATGCAGTCCTTGGTAGCCTCCAGGAGCCCCTTTTTAATAATTTCCCATCATGCCTCCATGGCCATGCTTGGCCTGATCTCATCTAGGTAGGCCCTAAGGATTCGCTCCATCCCTCCAAAGTCCGGCCCTCTAAAATCAACCACTGATGTTTTTGTGCATTTTACCCAACCCCCTAGGTTAAGGGAGAACCAAACTGTGGCGTGATCACTTCCCACCAGTGGGTCCCCAACAACTAGGTCCCTGATGAGCTCACCATCTGACAGGACCACATCCAGGATGCTCCCCGCCCTCATCGGATCAGTCACCAGCTGGGCAAGAAACCCATCCTGGAAGACGTCTAGCAGGCGCTGCTCTCTGCCCAATGATGTTTATAGTTCTCCAGTCTGCTTCTGGTATATTAAAGTCTCCAAGCACCACAGTTTTGCCTTCTTCCCAACCACAGTAAACCCTAAGGTTAGCCACCAGGCCTTCCTCCTGTTCCTCCCCCTGCCTTGGTGGTCTATATACTCCTCATCTTCTCCCGCTTACCCACTGGAGCCTGCAGGGTGACCCATAAAGCCTTCACCTGATCCCCCGCTTCCTCAACCTTGTTTATCCCTATGCCATCCCTAATGATTCCCTAACGGACGAGTTTCTCGAAAAGAGAGCTATAGAAATAAAGTATCTATCTATCTATCTATCTATCTATCTATCTATCTATCTATCTATCTATCTATCTATCTATCTATCTATCTATCTAATGATAAATGCTACCCCCCCTTCCCTCCACCCTATCGCTTCTGTATGTTGTGTATCCTAGCAGGTTTAGGCCCCAGTCATGTCTGGAAGTGGCCCAAGTCTCTGTGACAGCCGCCACATCGCCCCCCTCCACTAACAGAACCTGAAGCTCTGGCATCTTGTTTCCCATACTCCTGGTGTTAATCAGGAGCACCCTTCAACGTTCCCCCTTGCCCCACTCCACTGCCCTGAGGTCTCCCTGTTCCCTGCCTAAAAGGATCCCCTCGTGCACTAATCGGGTACTCCTGCCCTGTGCCCCTTCCCCTCCACTTGTGGGAGAGGCCAGAGCCATCCTGGCCTGGCCTGCCAGGAAGCCCCCTCCGCCCCAAGTTAAACCCCCACCTGGGCGGATGAATTCTGCCAGTCTAAGCTGCAGGACCTCTTTCCCTCTGAGCTAAGGTGGAGCCTGTCCCTGGCGTGCAGTTCCTTGTCCTCCCAGGTTGCACCCCAGTCCCCCACCCACCCATACCCCTGGCCTCTCACCATTCACAAAGCCATACATTTACATCCCTTATTTTTGTATATTCTCCACACTAGTCCTAGGCACCGCTAGCATCTCTGAGAAGAAGACATTCTCGGACCTGACTTGAAATGACCTGAATGTACAATACAATTTTTTATTTAATGAAAAATAAGATTAAAAATAGGGCCCACTTATCGGCGCAGTGGTTGGATTTCCACTTGTGATGCTGGCGACCCGGGTTCGGGAATGGACCTGGGTCGTCAGAGGGACGGCCGGGGGAGAAGGATCGAGTGTCCCATGGACTGCTCTCTCTCCGGGGTGTGGTGCACAACTGGTGCTAACGGGACCCTTGGCTGCGGCTGGGGGTGCAACAGCAGCCAGCATCAGCAAGATTCTAAGGGATGGGACGGATGCAGGCATCATTGTATGCTCTCACCACTCCCTTACAGGGGAAGACAAAATGCCGCATCCAGTGCCTTAATGGCACCCGCCCTGCCACTCCCAAATTGCTCCCAGGCCGACTCCCCTCGACCTATCCTGACGTCTGCGGCACTTAGAGCTGGTGCCAAAACCCAACCCTGGGGGAAAGCCAGGGGGTATCGAGGGGGAGTAGCGGCTCATGTGGGTAGCGAGGGACGGCGAGGACTGTGACCCGGGCTGAGGTATCGGCACTGGATGTGGCACAAAAAGTATAAATACAACAACAAAAAAAAAGATTAAACATGGTGGGTATCATATGCTTAGTGTTAAAGGACAACAGTAAGCACCAAGAGCCTCAAAGCCAAGCCTGCTGTACATGTTGGAGCTTTCATACACTGCACTCAGATGTTTGTTGCTCCTGCTGCTTTCCCAGGGCCAAGTGCTCTGTGACTGTACTTCGCTCTGGACAGCAGGACCACTAAACAAAAGTTCAACGTTTTATAAAAACTCCAACATGTACTGCAGACTATTGTATCTCCCACTGTTGTAGCCCAGCTCTCACATCAGCTGCAGGGGATTCTGGGATTTCTGGTTACAGCAACTGTCTTCTTGGGAATTAGCAGAATCAGCCTGATACAAGCTACTGTACTGCAGTTAAAAGTACGCAAAAAATGTTTCTTTTACACTCAAACTGCAAACTGGGACCAGAATCACACTTGGGTGAGTGGCATTTAGTGCGGACTGTTCCCCTTTATGATGTGTTGCTACCTGACAGCATTTTAAACAAATGTAGACCCCGAGTATCTGTATCAACAAACAAGAGACAAAAGCATCTCCAGAAAGCTGCATGCTTGGGAGGTGAAATATTTCAGCACCCCCAAAATGTACTTTACAAACTGTCTCCTGTACTGTACTACATATGGCCTTCACTACTGCTAGAATAGTTCTGTTGCATTTGAAACTCTGTTATGCCTATGTAAACAAACATACAATGCCTTGTATGTTGTACACTGTGGCCTGGATATTTAAAGCAGTTCCGCATGCGCCATAGAGCGATAATCAGCAGCAGCCATTGCACAGCGCAAGCAGCAGTGTGCCAATGCGCAACTGTAATGAATGCATGCGCAAGGGCAGGGCGCACTCCATGAATACATGCAATAAGGCGATATTCAACCCCTGAACCATGGCACAAGTGAGGAGCAACGCCAGATGAGCCGAGCAGACTTGAGCCTATGAAAACAAGGAGCAAGCAGGGGGACATCACTTGCACCAGAGGAGAGCAAGAGAAAGAGAGAGAGACAGACAGAGACAGAGAGAGAGAGAGAAAGAGAGAGAGAGAGAGAGAGAGAGAGAGTGTGAGACAGACAGAGTGAGAGTGAGAGAGAGAAGGAGCCACCAGACCCTGAAGTGAGCGACACAGGAACCCACAGGGGCATGGGACAGAGGTCGCAGGTGACTGAACGCCATGGGCAAGTGGCACAGGAGGGAGCCTGGCAGAGCGCCAGGCACTGCCCCACAGTGGCAAGCGGTCCAGTGGAGCCGGACGCCCAGAGGGAGACAGGACAAAAGGGGCCATGGCTAGTGCAGTATTCCAGGTGGAGGCCATAATGAGGGGTGTGAGGAGGCAGGAGGCAGAGCGACATGGCCATGGAAGGGCCCACTGGTGGTATGCCCGGAACAGGCGGTACCGGCCCCCCATCAGCTTTGAGACCCACACCGATAAGGAGATCATGGGCCGGTATCACCTGAACTGTGAGATTCTGAGGCAGCTCTGTGAGCTGTGCAGTGAGGAGATGCAGGTTCCCACTAGACAGAGCCACGCCCTGACAATGAAGATGAAGGTGACAGCCGTCATGTGCCTGCTTGCCACGGGCACCTTCTAGAGACCAACAGGGGACACCACAGGCATAACCCAGTCAGTCATGTCACGACTCCTCACACAGTTCCTCAGTGCCCTGCTGCCACATGCTGCAGACTACATCCCTTTCCACAGCACACAGGCAGAGCATACAGCAACCATGCAGGAGTTCCACAGGGTAGCATGGATGCCTGACATGCTAGGGGCCATCAACTGCACCCATGTGGACATCTGCATGCCACCTGGCCCATAGGGGGAAGCATATGTGAACAGGAAGGGCTATCCCAGTATCAACTGCCAGGTGGTGTGCAATGTCAGGGGGTGCATTACCAATGTCTGTGCCACACACCCTGGGAGTGCACATGACACTTTCATGTGGTACAGCTCAGCACTGTGCCACAGGTTCAAGAGTGGGGATATCCCCATGGGCCACCAAGTTAGTGAGTATGGCAAGACCATGAGCAGCTGGGTACAACAGGGCATGGGAGGGGGGCAGGCAGGGCAGGTGCGCTGGCAGGAGTGCCAGGGATGGGCAAGGGGCACAGCGACAGAGGACACCTGGCTAATCAAAATTCCGTCCACACAGGTGACAGTGGCTGCCCACTCAGGCCCTGGCTGCTCACCCCCTTCTGGCACCCATTGGCCCCAGCAGAGGACCAGTACAATGAGGCACATGCCAGCACGTGGAACATCATTGAGCGTGTGTTCGGGATGCTGAAGGCATGTTTCCATTGCCTAACCAGGTCTGGCGGTGTCCTACAGTGCAGCCCCTTGAAGGTCTGTGGTCTATTCCTGGCCTGCTGCATGCTGCACAACATGGCCATTGACCATGGGATAGCGGTTGAGGCCAAAGAGGGGGACAGCAGTGGGGACGACACGGGCAATGGGCTGGGGTGATGGGCAGCCCCTCCCCGGGTGGAGGGATCCCCGGCTCCTGAGGATGGCACGCCAGCATCATGACATGATTGCACAGGAGCACTACGGTGCATGCAAGTAGGTGGACAAACCTCCATGCACTGAACAGACACACTGGCATGGCACACTGGCATGGGCGGGCATGGCCAGGGGCATTCACACACAGGTGTGGGGCTGGGGGGACCGTGCCACACAATCACACACAACACCACGCAGCACTGTACAGCAACACACACAAACACACACACACACTGGCACCCGCAGGCACGTGCCCAGGCACTAGCATGTGGCATGTGACGTGGATCAGACACAGGGTGCCAGTGCACAGGTGCAACCAGTGCTGGGCTGCCATCATCACGCACACGCCACAAGGGCCAGCGGCCGGGTGGCTGCCAGTGTGTGTGTGTGTGTGTGTGTGTTGCAGCGTGTGGCGTGGCACTGTGTCATGCACACACACACACACACACACACACACACACACACACATCACCCAGGTGCACACAGGGCGGTGGCGGCAGACAGAGTGGCACGCGCATCAGGTCCACCGCGCGGACACATGGCCACCACGGACACGAGGGCAGCCGTGCTGCGGCCTCTAAGCAGCCACAGGCTGCTCAACGGCCATGAGGGGGTCTGCAACTGCCCCCTAAGGGTCGAACTGCGGGACTGCGACCGAGTCCTTGCAGGGGTCCGTAGGCACCCAAACAGGCCCGCCCCATGCATGCCTGGAATGCCGACAGCGGAGCCTGGCATTGACACTAAGGGTGTCACCCGATGCAGGGTCCGTGGGGTGGACAGTGCACTCTGCGGTGACTGTGGCAGGCGGCCATGCCCTGTTGCAGCCAGTGGCACAAGTCTGACCGAGACTGCATTGGCTATGCAGTCCAGAGATGCGGTCGTGTCCTCCTGCAGGTGCTCTATGGCCTCCAGGACCTGCGCGGTGCCCCTCTGCGTGGAGTGCACGCACTCCAGCAACGAGCAGCACCTGTTGCTCCATGGAGGCCCGCAGCAATCGGGTGTACTCAGTCAAAGCATCGGCACCCATGGGTGCATGGGCGTGTCGCTGTGGTGTATGACTGCGCTGCACGGCCCCCTGCTCAGGTGGAGCTGCACAGCGGGGTCCCCATGGGGTAGGTCACTGTCAGGCACACTGGCAGCAGACGCTGTACCCAGCCGCCCATTGTCCCCAGTCGTCTGCTGATGCCACCCCTCCGGCCCCTGTGCGCTAGCCAGCGTCTGAGCGGTTGCACCACCACCACCACCCAGCGCCGCCGTGCTCGTGCACACAGCGGACCCAGGGGCAGCGGCGGGCAGCTGTTCCACCGCCGACAGGCCACTTGCCGCACTGCCGGTGCTGGTGGTAGATATGGGTGTCTCCCCCACGATAACACCCCCGCTGTCCAGGATGATGGTCATGTCGTCATCGGTGTCAGACCCGGCCCCGATCTGCATCTCCATGCAGAGCAAGCCATGGCTGGCATCCTGCTGGAACACAGCTAGGGCCTCGTCGGCAGTGGTGTGCTGCAGCCAATCGGGCCCCTGGACGCCCATGGAGGTGGATGGCTGGTCCTCCGGGGCTGGGCCTGCCCCCACAGCAGCTGCAGGCACCTCTGCCACTGAATGCTGGTGAGCCAGTGCTGTAAGGGAAAACAGATGTGTCAGTGCCGCCGTACCAGCCGTTCCCCTCCCCCGCATACCTACCATGCAGTGATGGTCTCCCTCCTGTCTGGAAGCCACTGCCTGGTACACCCTCAACTGTGCTGTGCTGCATGGTGGCCACCACCAGCTTTTCTTGCTCTGTGAGCTGTGGCACAGCAGCACGGCCCCCAACAGTGGCTGCCCTGGCAGCCCATATGGCTGCCACTTTCTCCTTTATCCACCGTTTGCCAGTGCCCACCTTCTTTCTGCACTCCTGCGCAGACTGCTGGTGGCTGTCCTGCTGGTTAACAGCCGCTGCCACCTCCACCCAGGCCGCAGCCCTGGCCTGTAGTGTGCCAGTGGTGCCAGTGAGCAATGGCTCCCTGTCTAGGTATGCCTCAAACAGGGCATTGGCCTCCACCTTTGTAAAGTTGGGCCTGCTCTTGCGGGCAGGCCCATGCTCCTCGCCCTCCTCATGCTTGGACATGTTGCTACCTGTGGGCATGGACATGTGGTTACTGGCTGCAGCGGCCCACCCCATCCATCCTGATGTGCTGGTTGTCCCCGCAGCAGGTGCAACTTACCTCAGATGGTTGCAATACTGGTCCATGGCCTGTGCTGTTGTGCGGTGCCTTTATAGTGCATCGCATGCAAATAAGCTGTTGCACAAAGGCAATGACATGCAAATATCCCCACTGCACTGGGGATAGGATGATGAGCTCATTTGTATGTGACAGCTGAATATTGCGCACTTGCGCCTTGTGCAATGGAACTGCTCTGGCGCATGTCATGGCACAATGCTGTGACATGCACAGTGCGCCGCCCACAGTATGCATGCGCCATGGCATGTGCTACCGCCTATTGCGCGCTGTACACTAGGATCACTATAGGGGCCATAGTACCTAATGCGCCATGGATCCGATAGCACCCACGTGCTACAGGGCCTATGGTGCTCAGGCGCTATAGGGCCCATGGCGCTCAGGCACCATTAGGCCTATGGCGCCCGGGCACCATTGGGCCTATGGCGCCCGGGCACCATTAGGCCTATGGCGCTCAGGTGCCATTAGGGCTATGGCATTCAGGTGCCATTAGGCCTATTGCATTCAGGTGCCATTAGGTCTATGGCGATCAGGCGGCGTTAGGGCCCATGGTGCTCAGGTACCGTGGGCCTATAGGCGCTCATGTGCTATAAGGTCCATGAACATGGTGCAATATAGGCCCTACTCGCGCCCATGCGCACTAGCTACTGACCCTGTTACCTATACGCCAGGGGCTCCTGCTACACGTACAGTGAGGCCACGCCCATGCAGTGCATCTCGGTGATGCATGATTGCCGGACGCCGTGCAACTGTCCATGAGGCATGCATCCCGTGCATTTTGTGCACGTGCACTACTGGGCACCATTTTGTTTCAGTACTGGTATAGATGGCATGGCGTGTCGTGGGGTTCACTGTGCATGAAACTGGAGCCAGATTGCGCTCATCAACCTGGTGGCAGAGGTGGAGCCACACGCTGCAGGCCTGTTTGGGCAGCAGCCCCTGCAGCAGGCCAGGACCGATGTGTGGCAGACCATAGCTGCTGGTCTTGTCCAGGCCATAGGTGCAACGCTGAGAAACAGTGCTGCCACAGATACGGCGACCTGATGCGATGGGACCCGGGCGGCTGAGGCGCTGCAGGCGCGATGTCCGCCAGAGGGCGTCCCACGCAAATGAAAGTGGACACATGCTGCTTCTGTCTAAGGCCACCGTACCATGGTGTTGGCTGGGCTGCCTACCATGCCGGGAGAGGCACTGTCGTCATGTGACCTGTGGTGTGGCATTGCCAGTCACCAGGTGCGCTGCGCCACTGCCCTGCGGCTCATGCCGGCTGAGGCGCACACTGTGCATAGAGGTAGAGCGGTGAGCTCATGCGAGAGCTGTGTTCTGATGTGTGCCTGTCACAAAACTCCCTTGGGACCTGAGATCTATACATGCCAGGGTGGCAGGGTGCCTGGCAGACACACTGGGTGACTGGTGGGGAGCTGGCCCCATGCAGCACAGAAGCAGTTAAGGACCGCGCACACAGTACCGCAGGGGAGTGGGCACCTCTCCTCTACCAGGTGGTCAGCAGGGGTGGGGATGCGGCCATGCCACCTGTGCCTTGTGCTGTGTCAGCTGTGTGCAGCACACTGTGCGGTGTGCATGCCACCATGGGGTGCCCATTGCACATGTGTGGCAGCTGTTGGTGGGATGGGTGCGTGTCTGGCTGCCACTGGTGCTGCTGTGGTGGTGCTGCTGCAGCACTGTGCCACCAGCCTGCCACTGAGCGGTCGGGTTGCCCTTGGGCTGCGGTGTCCACCGCTGTGCACTGTTGTGTCATGCTGGGGTGTCGGCAGGTGTTGGCCCACTCATTGTAGGTGGCCGGGGCACCACTCCAGGGGCATGTGTTCCCACTGTCCACTGCGCACAGTGGGAGGGCATGGTTTCTGTGGACATGCACTGAGCACCTGTGTATTCCTTTCTCATAGTTATCCGGAGGGGATTGCGACTGCCATTATACTGCCATCTTCTGCGGCAGATCATTTTGATCACCTCTACCTCGATGGAGATCACCCAGCAGAACAGAAGGATTTTGCTGCACGATAGGCAACGACGGAGGCGCAAGGCAGCAGGACTTGTACCTCCTCCATGCCCTTGCCTTCCCTTACCCTACCTTCAACCATCCCACTGTACAGTCCCTGTCCCCTCTCCCCATCCCTCACTCTCCTACCCTGTCCCTCTGGTTGTCTTGTAGATAGTTGTTGAATACATTTTTCTACCTTACCTGCCTGTGTATGTGTCTGCTTTACGGTTGGCGAGTGGCGCCATGCTGCAGTGGCATGGTGGGTGTCTGTGTGGTGTTCCTGTGTCATTGTGCAGGACGTGCATGGTGGTGTCCTGCCCTTCGGCCGGTGGCTGTGCCTTGGAGTGGCCATGGGCTGGCTGTTCAGGATGTGTGGCATGTGTGTTGGGTGCCGTGTGCCAGGGTGTGGCTTGCCGTGGTCTGGGTGGATGGGGGCATGCCGTCCAGTGGGGGGGGGCAGTGGCAGCTTACCCTTGGCCGATGATGCCACTTATTCCCTGCGGCCACTGCCCTGGTGCTGGGAGGGGGCGGCTGCGTGTGTGCGCCCTGTGGGTGGTGGTCACCTGTGGCCCACCGCTGTGTGTCCCTGCCACTGTTCTTGGCCGGGCTCCATTGTCTCACTGTGCTGTCTCCCTCCCACACCTGCCTTGCTCCCAACTGTGTCTAGTGCTGGTCCTTCAGTGCCTTGGCACATCTTCCACTGTTCCCTTGCACATCTCTGGTTGCGCTATGACGCTGGTCGGGTTGCTCCCTGGCGCACATCTGGCTGTGCCATAGCGCATTCCTGTGATATTCAGCCATGCTGCACTGGCGCATGTCGCAATGTGCAACTGTTGAATATTGCAGTCACTGCGCCATAGCGCAGTTGGGTTGCGCTGCACCGGTCTTTGGCGCATTTCTCAATATCTGGCCCTATATCTACCACTGTTTATGTCTGTAATATGTTTGCTTATCTTTAGAAGTTTTGCCTTACAAGACATCATCATAAAAGACCATTCTCAATGGTTTTTATCCTGAATAAAAAAATAAATTTCTTGAATTTCTTGAATACTGAGTACAGTGGTACTTGCTAAATACTGCCAGAGAAAACAATAAATATAGTGTCACTGTCACATCACCAGAGAGGCTAGGGAGTGCTCAGCAAATAAAGAAAGCAGACACATTCAGCCAGTGGTCTAACTCATTAACTACAGCACTTGTCTGTGGATATTCATATTTGGTTGCTAGTTATGAACATCAAGAAAGTTCTATGAGAAATGGGTTCAGGTGATAGTACCCAGTCCAGTTCCTAGTGGACTAGAGTTCACATCACATACCACAGCAAAATAAGCACCAATTAAAAGTAAGATAAACCAAGACCTCTGATTGGTCAGATGCACCTCATTACTCAGTTTTTAAAATAAAAAGCATATGCACCATTTTATAATCACAAAAAGGCACTCCAGGGTGGTGTGCAATATTGTTGGATTATTGCACTTCTCAGGTGTATAAGGCACTCGGGCTACCTCGTGCTGCACTTCTGGATGAGTGCCATTATCCCACAATAACATATACCCGGTCATGCTTTATTGCTGACAGTCTATCGTGAGAGACTAGGATTCAATAGGTATTGCACACAAAACCCTAAGAGTTGGTTCCCTCCATAACTGGTCTCAGGCACACTCAGCAGGGCTGTGTAGGGGAGCTTGCACTGCGACCACCAGTGCCATACGTGTCATGTGCCTAAATGGGGGATTAACATTCTCCAGCACTGCCAATCAGACCCTGTTCAAAATCTATTTAAAATATATTTGAAAATGTTCTACAGGTCCTAACTTACCAGTCTCACTTTCTGCGTTTGCTCGAGCATGATGCAAAACAAGTGTTTTGTTACAGTATAATGGCATTTCAGAGATGTCATCACTGACAAGCCCATTGCAGGCCAGACCAATAACCACGCACTCTGGTCATGACACTAGTCACTGCTTGCTGGGTGGAAACTATGTGTAGTTGAAAGGACCAAAGCCACTCCTATTAAGAGGGGGCTTTGGTCCTTTTATTTGCATGACGCCAGCCAGCAAGCAACTGAAGTAAAAAGCTCTTAATAACTTTTCTTCCAAGTTTAACTTACCCTTCAATTCTGTCTCTCTGTCCCTGACTGTATCTCTCTTTCTCTGTCTACCTATCTGTCTGTCTGTCTAGCTATCCATCTATTAAGGACACCAGCGTGCCCTCTCTGAAACTGCTTCTTTCTCCCCCTCCCCTCCAAGTCACACACCCACCCTTTCCAATCTTTATATATAGTTATGTAATTAATATATAAGCAGACTGGGACACCCACCCCTGGTACCACTTCTTATGACACACTCTCCAGATCACCCACCTCTCTTCCTCTCATATATGTGGCAGCACTGGGATGCCCACCCCTGTTGCTGCCCAATATGAGCCTAATGCTGGGGTGCTCACTCCCTAGTGTCAGAATATCACTGAAATAAAGAAAACAGTCCCTCAATGTTTTTTGTTTTCTTTTTAAAATCTGTAAAACAAAAAATGGTCCCTCACTGATCTGCCCCACACATTCATACCACACCCACTCCACCATGAAATTCAAGTCAGCACCCCCCCAACACACTCCCTCGCTCACCTAAACATGTCCCAGGGCAAAGATCCCCTCTTCGATCAAAGACACATCTTGCTGCCGGAACCGGGGATGGCAATAAAAGAAACTAAGGTAAGTGCGGTTCTATGTATTTCAGGGGCCTTTGGAACTTAGATGCATAACTTCATAATTTTTGCATATTTTGGTCCCAAATTTTCAACATGGCCTTTTTGGGACCCCACCTCAAGACCAATGGTAGTGAAATTATGTACATCAGGCCAGAGAGGTCATTTTGCAGTTGTGTTGTGAAATCATCTTTCACACGGGATTTGAAAATTTTCACCACCCTTGTTCATGAGATGGGGTCATAAGAAGGCTGTGTTGAAAATATGGGGTCAGAATATGCTAACACTGTAAAGTTATGCACATAATTAACATTTTTCAATGCTCACTTGTTACTTTGGTAATTTTTAATATTTTGACCCTAAATTTTCAACATAGCCATTTTTTCATACCCCTTCATGAACATGACAGTTGTAACTTTTTAAATTCTGGCCAAAATGTGTTTTTACGCCTGTGGTGCAGAATGACGTTTCAGTGGTGCAACACAACGTTTTGTTGGGGATTTGAACATTTTCAACCACTGGGTTTGTGTGGTGGGGTAATAAGAAGACTATGCTGAAAATCTGGTGTACAAATATGGTAAAGTGTCCAGGTTATGACTGAACGCTACAATATTTTAACGTTCACTCATAACTTTGCTAATATTCACTGTTTTGACTACAAACTTTCAACAAAGGCATGTTCCCACACCACCTCATAAATGTGACATGTCTTATTGGGGGGAATAGCTCCTCCCACAACCCCTACATAAGTCCTCCTCTCAACGCACCTCCCTTGCTTAGGGAGTGTTTTTTTCCTAACCTCCTGCATGGCTTGTGCGGCTGTCCACCTCTGTGCTGTATGTTTCTCTGCTCCCCTCTCATCCCCCCCAGCCCCTCCCCATGTCCTGTACTTCCTCTTTGTCCTGCATTCTGGTTTGTCTCCTCTCCCACTCTGGCCTCCTACTTGTTCCTTCCTTGTTGTCTCTAGGTTTCTCCTTCCCTCGTTTCTTTTTGGGCGCTTTAGTCGCTCACAGAAAATGCTCCTCACCCCTGTTCTTCTCCCCTTATCTCATCAGCTTTGTCCCCTGCTAGCGTCCCCTTCCTGTATCATTGCATGGATACCGCTGGCTGTCCGAACAGTTGTTGGCCGCGCAACCCCTACACTTCTAAGGGCACATACTTACTTTCTCTGGCCGAACCCGGAAGTTACCCCTTTTCTGCTGGTCTTCTCCATTCCATTTGGATCCCTACCTTCTGCAGCCCCTCCACACACTTGCTACTTCCTCTGCTTTATCCCCCTGGTTGCTCGGCCTACCATTTCACCCAGTCCCTGCTTGCTCCAGAGAGCCGATGGACCTTATGCCTACACTTCTCAATCCCACCAGTAAGTACTCACAGTTCTGTTTGTGATCCACACTCCGCATTCATAGACTTCCTTAGCTTTTGCATTACTACTGTCTCTAGTACCGTGCCAAGGAGGAGCTTTGCTGATTGGTATCACTCTATGGGCAGTCCCACTCCTCGCTACTTCCCATGAGTACCACCAGCCTCACATTATGCTGCTGCTGGCCTCTTGTTTTCCTTCAGCACATATTTCCTGTCTACCTCACTCACTACAGTACCCCTCCTATCATTCTGGGTAAAAGGGGGGAGGTCCAGCATTTATATCCTTTTGCAGGAACTTATTGTGCCCCTTGGATGTCCCAATGCAAAATATCAGAGCAGCCTCACTAATGCTGCTGGCAAATGGGAAGCTGACCTGCAACCACAGTCGGTGCTGTACTCTACAGCACCTAAATCACTCTCTCCTCAGATCAATGGGTCAGTCCAACCCTAAGCTACAGCATGAGTCAGTGAAAGGGAGTATAAATTACAGTCACCTTCTCTATTTTACCCTACCTCAGGGTTAACTGGAATTTGCCACGGCTGCGATTCCAGTGGCAGGCCTCTGCATAACGACTCCTCTCTACATTACATTCTCCAAATCTCATTATTTCGGTCCTTCCCCATTCCCAGTTTTCTCTTCACAGTATGCTCCAACAGCATCTACCCCATTTACTACTGTATCTGTGTTTACCTTTCCCACTATGATATGTGTATCTCATTCCCACTACTAGTGTTACTATACTTACGATTTCAACTGCTCTTTACTACTTGATTGTCCTATATATACTTCATGTCCTCTCTCTGCAGCAGTGCTGTGCATTGGCCAGCCTATACCAGCAGTATTCCGGACTCCATCCCTAACTCACACCTTCTGAGGTGCTGAGCGAAGGTATGCTTCTCCTGTCTACCAGGGATGGAATTCCGTTACATTCACTACCTTATGCCACTTACCAACTTGACATCCTCTGTCCCTAACTCTGCTTGGCAGCATCTAGTGAAGGTTAGTTCACCCAAACTACCAGGGATGGGAGCCATGTCTACAATCTACTGAGTCATACTATGACTTCTCTACCTCATACCAGTTGCTGCTTCCCTTCTGGAACAGAGCTCTTACACTCATCATTCCCACTATGCCTGGCTGCAAGTCATCATCATCCATCTCTGCCATCCCTGACTGGTACCTGGGTCTCTAGTCTATTGCTTCAGCATCTGCATTCTCAGCCTATTGCACAGATCCTACTTCCTTCCAGGAACATGACTTTGCCTGACTTGCCTTCTGCATCTTACCTTGTCTGCAGCCTCAGTTAATCATCCTTATCGCCGACTTCCAGGGCTGGGAGCCTGCCTCTGACATTGACTGTTCCACCGTTTGCATCCTAAACCTGATGCGGATCACCACTTCCATTCGGGAATGGACCTTCTTCACCATGGACTCTCATCATCCTACCTTCGAGAGCCACATCCAGTCAGGATCATCTCACTTCGATTGTCCCGCCTGGATGCATGTCCTTCCATTCTGTTGCTTCTCACGCATTTCTTCTCCACCAGTTATTCGCTGCCATGACCCTTCTGGAATTGGACCTCCTCATGCTAGCGGTCTCCAATTCTCCTTGCCCGCAGCCGTTCTTCCAGCCTCACCACACTACCTTGCCTGGCCCTTAGCCTGAGCTTGCATCACTGAGTTCACTGTCTGCTTCATCTACCCGATGCAGGTCGCCGCTTCCCCTCAGGAATGGGGCTTTTCCACTCCACCTACCTTCCACCTCTCACCTCTGCCTGTGGCTTCGACCATGGAACCAGGACCTCATTGACTTGTTTTCCTCCATCTTGCCAATTTGCCACTTCCCTTCAATCACAGGGCCCCTCTGCTTCGAATAACTCCACTCGACATCCCGCTCTTCCATGGACCTTCGTTCTCTAGCCACTTTGGCCTCCTTTCCCTCATGACATGGATCCTGCCGGCTTGTTTAGTCCCTCTCTCATCCAAGTCGACTGCCTCATGTTATTCTCTGCAGCAGGTCCCCCATCTGGCTGTTGTATGAAATTGTTTTCTTTTGCAGATTTGGGAACCTCATTCTTCATCGCTCTGGTGCCTCCTATCCTTTTCTCTAGTTGTTTCCAGACTTTGTCAGATGTGGGACTCCTGTATCTCACCTCAGTTACTCATGGTGCTTGGCTTGGCTCCTTGGCCTTCCGTGTATCATCCTCTGATGCCTTGCTTCTGCTTTCTTGCATTTTGCTGCTGTTTACTGTGGAGTTGACCCAATCCCATACTGTCCTACTCTAGATGTCGTCCAGCTTCACCTAGCCCATAGTTCCCCTGATTATTTCTTCAGTTCCTCAGGATCAACTCCGGACTTCCTTCCCATTTTGGATGGCTGCCTTTTCATCTTCACCTTGCAGGCTTGGGGCTTCTTGCCATTTGCTGTGTATCTTTTAGGCCTTGTACCCTCTCTCTGACGAATACTCCTACCCGGTTATCTGCTCTTCCATATGCTCCGTCTCCTACTCCTACTCTGGCCATCCCTTGGCTAACATGCCTCATAGACTCTTTCGTCATCATGGAGTTTTACATGCTGCACAACCAGCTCTTCAGAATTATTCACGGAATACCCTGCGCCTGGACATGGGAAGATCTTCTTAGTTTTTAATGGATATACCCTCCGACTCCTGTCCATTCCATCACTGCGATTTCCCTGTCTACTTTGTCTCATAGGCTAGCCACCTACACAAAAAGGACGTAGCTCCCTCTGTTATGCCCTGACCTTGTAATTAGTATCCCTTCTATGAATACCAGGAATTGCATGATAACCCATTCAACTACGAACATAATCTGTCTTACTTTCTGCAGCTCCTCCTACTACCACCAACTCTGTCAACCAAGTTACATGACTCCTACTCCTCAACAGTCATTGCTTGTTTTAAGAATTTCACAGATATTTTCCAGAATATTCATTGTACGATCTCCACCGCCTAGCTGATTACTAACTCCACACCATCCAAAATACCTGCACTTCCTCGGGCAGCATACCAGCAGAGCATTTGCATACAAAGTCAAGATCATCATGATCAAAGAAGCCATCCATCCCTTATATAGAATTTCCTATCATTCCCCATGTACACTAGGCTACCAGCAGGACCGCTTCCGCAAATCATCTTCTATTCGTTTACTAATCACTTATGGCATTACACCAAACAGTCACTCAAACTCTCCTCTACTCATTTTACTCTGTGATGCTTACTTAGTGACTTATTGTTCACTAATCGATTCTTTACCTACAAACTACCTTGAACACCAAACTTTACATGAATTGGATCAGTCACCCATAACTTTAAAAAATGTATCACAAATCCCTCAGTGCACTGTGATTTATATCCATCAAGCCAGGCTCTCCTGACTCTTTATGCCCCTATAATCCCTTTGAACATGCATCATTCGTCACCCTGGAAATATGGACTACATTAGCCCTTCTTCAACTGGATCTGCTCCACACATAGGATTCTACCATCCCTACGGAAAAGAAGTACCCTTTATTCTCAAGATCATCATTCAGTCTGCGTCCTTGGATCAGGAATGAACCGTCATCTCCAGGACACTCAAAGATTCTTTTTACTCATTTCTACTTCCTGGATGCTTCCTTAGCGACTCCTTGTTCATTATTGAATTCTTGGCCTCCAGACCATACCTTGACAGTCAAACCTTTCACAAGTTGGATTGTTTACCAATGACTTCTCATACCATAGCATTTCCAACATTCTCTGTCTAGTAATTTATTGATCAAGTCCTGCTCCCTCCACTCATTACACCCTTGCAGTTCTTTAGCACAAGCATTACTCACCATCTTGGAAACTTAGACTTCCTTCACCCTCCTTCACCTGGATCTACTTAACACTTTAGATCCCATCATTCCTTCAGAAAATACGTATTCTTCAACCTCAGGATCATCGTTCAATCTGCATCATCCATGGATCGAGGATGGATCATCGTCTCTCCAAGAAACTCACCACCCTCAAATTAGCTATGGTCACTAGAACCTAGGTCCTTCTCCTTTTAGTATGCCCAGAGGACGGGCACACCTCTGGCCATGGGTCCTCAGAGGTTTCCTCCACTGGTGGGGGGGGGGGTTCCTCTCCTGAGTGCCAGGGGGTCATACTCTCAACGAGTTGGAGGAGGTATCTTTTTGGCCTTTCTATTCCCTACAAAGTACTACCTACTGTACATACCTACTATTCAAGTGTGGGAATAGCGTTAAGCCACAAGAAGTACTACAAGTTACACAAGCACTATATACCCCATTGCTATTCCCCAAACATTGAATGGGAGGGCTTTGCCCGTGGTTCAGTGTGGGGAATAGCTCCTCATACAGCCCCTACATAAGTCCTCCTCTCAACACACCTCCCTTGCTCAGGGGGTATTTTTTGTCCACCTCCATCCCCTCCTCCTTCTCTGGCGCACTTCTCACTTTTGTTCCTGGGTCTTCTATTCCCTACAAATTACTGCCTACATACCTACTACTCAAGTGTGGGAATAGAGTTAAGCCACAAAACGTACTACAAGTTACACAAGCACTATATTTCCCATTGCTATCCCCCAAACATTGAAACTATAAATGGTACATGTCATGTTTACAAGTCAAATCATAAAACGACTCTCTTGAACATTTGAGGCCAAAATTTTAAAAAATTAGAATTGTTAACAAACGTTGTGTGTACTGTCAGTCTTTACTCTAGAGGCCATGCTTTGTGATCTCATGCCAGTGAACTCAGTGACCCAGCTGGATGGGGTGAGGGTGGAGGAATGATGATGTTATGCAACACGCCTTCAGCCAGGGAATGAAACGTGCAGGGTTGTTCTCATGGGCCAGGCTACCATACAGTGATACAACTGTCCTCTTGGCATAGGACCCTGCACCTCTCCACCCATGGGTGGCAGACTGCCCTGTGCACTGGCTGACAGATGCACTCTTTGCCTTGTGCATCTCTATCTGTGGCCACATGGAAGCACAAGGAGCACGGCACCCTGCACTTCCATAGTGCAGCAGGCAGCCCCATTAATTCTTCACATCCACTACTGCATGGAAGTGCAAGGCCCCTGCACATCACACAAATATAAGCAAACATTCGGCACTGGCAAATGCAGAACTATTAGATGCTGTTACTTTCCAGGTCATACCTGGAAACAAGATCCAAATCAGTGTGCCTTTCCTGCGCAACAATTTTAAATAAACAAATTCTTCATATGCTGACTGTTCAGCCCTGGAGAGTCTGATGGTTCAAATGATTAAAACAATGATAATGTCCACATTCAATAAAGCCCAAATAACCTATCTGCATTTTATTTCTTTACAGTATCAGGGGAGGTCCACACATGGAAACATGCTATTTTAATTACATATACAAGCTGAAATAGAATTAAAGATAGAACAAAACAGATGTATTTCCTATAATAAATGTATCTGAGTATTCCATCTTGTGGCCACATTCAAGGAACTAGAAGGTCTTTAGTTACTCGCTTCTTATCCTGACTGAATCAGCAGGTGTGGGATTTGTAGAAAACTACATCCATGCTGTCCTCTCCACAAAAACAGCTGCATAAAGATGAAATATAAGCAACCAGTTCTTTTCATCTGGACCCTACAAATCTTTTATCTTACATTTCAACACATTTACAGACACATCACAAGTCATCCATTATCTTCAGTCAAGAAACTGGAAAATCCAACTAGCTGACTGTGTTCTCAGAATATGTCAAACACACTATAACTCTACAAAGTGTCTATGCTCTGAGTTTTAGTTGCCAAAATATGTGGTACAGATATCTTGGGCTCATATGAGAAGGACATATCTCCTCGACTTTTACATTTATACAAACAAGTTGCTTGTTTTTTCAAATTCTTACACCCAACTTCACTGAGTAGTGATCCTTACTTCAAATTAAAGGACATCAGTGGTCTCCAGGATGGCAGGCAACATGAGTTTGTCTCTGGGCGATCCTGTCAGACCAAACTGGTTGACTTTTATGACTGGGTGACTACGGCACGCAATAGAGGCCAAGCGGTGGATGTCCCGTATCTGTGGACTTCGGCAAGGCCTTCGATTCAGTGCTACATGGGAGGCTTAGTAGCAAGTTGAGATACCAGAGAGCAGGGGAGAAAATGGTGGATTGGGTCAGGAACCGACTGCAGGACAGGCAACAGTGGGTAGTTGTGTGTGTGTGTGTGTTCTCGACTCCAAGAGCTGTAATCAGCGGAGTACCACAAGGTTCGGTACTGGGCCCAGTGTTGTTTGTCATTTGTATTGCAGACATCTCACATGGGATTAAGAACAAGATCATCCTTTTTACAGATGACACAAAGATAGGTGCAGTGGTGGATGACACGGAAGGGAGGTGGGGGCTACAGGATGATCTGTCTGAACTTAAGCACTGGTCAGACACATGGCAGATGGGGTTCAACATGAACAAGTGCAAAGTTGTGCACTTGGGAGCAAGGAACCCAACAAATTGTCATCAGCTGGGGGGTACAGTTAGCCACTACAGAGGAGGAGAAAGATCTTGCAGTAATAATAACAGAGCAAATGAACCACTCACCACACTGCAGGAAAGCAGCAGCTAAAGCTAATACGATACTGGGGTATATTGCTAGAGAAATCACCTCCAGGAGAGGGGAGGTAATCCTGCCACTGTGCAGGTCATTGGTGAGGCTGCACCTGGAGTACTGTGTACAGTTCTGGTGCCTTACTTGAGGAAAGATGTTAAATTGCTGGAGGGGGTCCGATGCAGAGCAACCAGGATGATCCTCAGAATGGAAGACAAACCCTACGAGGAGAGGCTGAGAGAGCTCAACATATACTCCCTGGAGGAAAGGAGAGATGTAGGGGATATGACAAAAAACTTTAAATAAATAAAAGGCATAAAAAAAAAGACTAGTACAGAGAATTTTTAATTTAAAGGGAGGGAGGAGGGACACTAAAGGGCATAGTCTGAGACGGAGGTGGAAGATTCAGGAGGAGAAGAAAGCACTTTTTCACAGAAAGGGTGGTGACAAGGTGGAACGCACTGCTCGAAGAAGTAGTACCCTTAAAGACAGTGGGCAGTTTTAAGAGGAGATGGGACAAATTCAGGGGGAAGGTCATGGAGATGTGGGATGGGGTGGAAGGGGCAGCGCCAGTGTAATGGACTGTTTGCTGCACATTCGAGCACACTCAATAAACTGTATGGCCTGTATCTGCTGGCAATTTTGTATGTGCGGATGTTCATATCAATGTTGAAAAAGAAAAAATTACTCACCTTAGTAATGTTTCTTCTAATGGAGTCTTGCTATATTATGACATATGCAGTATAACCCCAGGTTAGAACTGCTCTGGAGGTGAAAGAGTTAACTTCCATGCAGAGCATGGAATCTTGAGCGCGAGCTCGGTTGAACACTCTGTCTGTTGAAGCTCAAACTTAAACTGTCAGATCTTTACGAGCAAAACTCACTAAGGTTCTGTGTGAAGCCAGAACCTACACTAGCCACTGGCTACTAACTACAAAACACCTTTTGTTCTTGATCCCAAAACAAAGACTCAAGTCGGGGATTCAAAAGGAAAATTTAAGCAAACACCTAAGCACCCTAGAAGGGTGAAATAAAGCGGCATCAAAGAAGTGCCAACATTGCAATGCCCACCCACATCCCAAAAACAGAGGTTCTGAGAGGGGCAGGCTGGGGGGGGGAGGTCATAATATAGCAAGACTCCATTAGAAGAAATAACATTACTAAGGTGAGTAATTTTCTTCAAACAACATGAAGTCTTGCTATATTATGACATATGCAGACTACACAGCAGTACCTCCATGGAGGAGAGACAGAACCTACTTGGGAAATAGGCTCTGAAGCACAGCTGAAGAATCGAGCATCACTCCTAGCCTGGATATCCAAGGAGTAATGCTTAGTAAAAGTGTGAACTGTTTTCCAGGTAGCTGCTTGACATATCTCTAGGATAGGAATGTCCCTGGCAGCAGCCAGAGACGCAACTGTACCTCTGGTAGAGTGAGCCCTCAGGCCTGAGGGAGGAACCTTACCCAGTTTTTCGTAACAGAATTGGATACAAGAGACAATCCATCTGACAATGGATCTTTTAGTGGCAGGTTTCCCTTTACCAACCTCACCATAAGTGAGGAACAATTGAAGGGATTCGAACCTGTGACCCTTGGTACGTTCTATATAGTAACTAAGGGCTCTTTTGACATCTAAACTGTGCAATCTCCTCTCACCAGAGGAGGAATGGTCAGTGAAGTACACAGGAAGAGACATGGATTGATTATGAAAGTCTGAAACCACCTTAGGCAAAAACTTCCTCTTAGTCCTGAGGACTACCTTATCTCTATGAAAGGAGATAAAATCAGGCTCCACTGACAAGGCTTGTAGCTCACTTATGCGCCTGGCAGAGGTGATGGCTACCAGAAACACAGTTTTCCAAGTCAAGTACTTCAGCTCTGCTGAAGACAATGGCTCAAAAGGGGGTTGCATAAACTGAGCGATGCAAATATTAAGATCCCAAGCAGGGGCAGGATCCCTGAACGGGGGATTGGTGTGAAGCAACCCTTTAAAAACTTGAGAACACAGGGTGAGCTGATAAAGAAGAGGGCTTACCTGCTGACAAGAAGACAGACACAGCTGCCAAGTGCACTTTTAGGGTAGCTGGTCTCAGCCCCAAGGAATTCAAATGCACCAAATAATCCAGGATCGTGGGCACCAGCAGATTCTGGGGAAATATGTTTACCAGCACACCATATGGAAAATCTCTTCCATTTTGAATTATAGGTAGCCCTGGTGGAAGGCTTCCTAGGCCCTCAAGATATCCAATACACCTTGAGAAAGGTGTAGGTCAGCAAACTCTAACTCTTCAAGAGCCAAGCCTTGAGATTGAGAGATTTGAGGTTCGATACCAAACTCTCCCTGGGCACAGGTTAACAGGTTGTGATTCCTGGGAGGACATAGGGAGGGTGGACTGCTAAGGACATGAGGAGGGGTACCAGGGCTGTCTGGCCCAATCTGGAGCAATCAGGATCATCTTGCAAGATTGAGATCTGATTCTGACTAGCACTTTGAAAAGAAGGGGAAGGGGGGAAAAGCATAGAGAAACTTCCCTTCCCAACTGAGAAGGAAGGAAGGCATCCAGAGGGACTGAGCCCAACACTGGGGGCCTGCAGCAAAAAAGGGGAAGTTGGTGATTGTCTGGGGCTGCAAAGAGATCTATTTGCGGAGTGCCCCATCTGGCAAATATTACCTCCAGTACTAGGGGATCCAGTGCCCATTCGTGATGGCCCTGGGAAATCCTGCTGAGAGCATCCGCTAGGACACTGTCCTTGCCTGGGAGGTGAACTGCCATAAGGGAGGCGTTCAGAGAATAAGCCAGAGACCACAACTTCATTGCTTCGGTGCACAAGGCCGTAGACCGAGTGCCCCTTGCTTGTTGATGTACCACATTATAGCGGTATTGTCTGTTCTGACCTGAACTACCTTGTTCTGGACAGATGTGGAAAAAACCTGGAGTGCTAGAAAAACTGCTCTGAGCTCCAGCAAATTGATGTGGAGCAGAGATGCCTGAGGGGACCACAGCCTTTGGGTGGAAAGGTCGCCCATGTGAGCTCCCCACCCCAAGAGGGATGCATCTGTAGTAAGGGTCAAGGAATGAGACTGGGGAGTGAAGGGAACCCCCTGTCTCAGATTGTTCTGATCCTGCCACCACTGAAGGGCCTGGATCAGGGTTCGAGTCACTGAATCAATTTGGTTAGGGGATCCGTCCTTTGAGACCAAAAGTCTCTCAAATGGAACTGAATGTCCCTCATCTGAAATCTCGCTCCCTGCACCACTGCTGTAGAAGCAGCCATGTGCCCCAGGAGCTGTAGAAAATGCCTTGCTGGTCGAGAGACCTGCAGGGTGAAAGAGGAGGCCAGAGACACCAGGGTCCTTGCTCTTTCCAGAGGAAGGAAGGCTCTGGCTTCTTTTGTGTTCAGTTCTGCGCCTATAAGGTGAGAAGCTGGACAGGCTCCAGAACTGACTTTGGAATATTGAGAAGGAAACCTAGAGATGTAAGCAGCTGCTGGGTTACTTGTAAATGCAGTTTGACCTGTTCGAGACTGGCCTACAATGAGCCAGTCGTCCAGATAAGGAAAGATGGCAATCTTTGCCTTCTAAATGAGCAACTGCTACTGCCAGGCATTTGTGAACACCCTTGGAGCCGAGGAGAGGTCAAGGGCATTGCTCTGAACTGGTAATGGCCTGAGGGCAGTTCAATCTGAGATACTTTCGATGGGAGCTTCTGATGAGAACATGGAAGTAGGCATCCTTGAGGTCCAGGGAGGCTAGCCAGTCCCTGGCCTTAGAGAGGGCAAAATAATCCCCAGGGTCACCATTTTGAACTTTGGTTTTAAAAGGTGCTCGTTTAGATACCTGAGATCCAGAATGGGCCGCCATTCTCCTGTCTTTTTTGGGGTAAGGAAGTACCTGGAGTACAACCCTTTGCCCTGGTGTATGGGTAGAACCCTTTCCATGGCTCTGAGAGCCATGAGGGAAGAAACTTCTGCTTCCAGGGCAAATGCCTCTGACGGGTTTGCAGGTGGAAAAGACCTGACTCTCATCTTCGGAAATTTTTTGAAGCTGAGAACCAGTCCCTGGCTTACTACTTCCAGGACCCACTTGTTTGATGTTAAAGACTTCCAGTCCTGGACAAAGTAAGCCAGCCTGCCCCCTACCGGTAGTGAAGAATTGGCCCTGGCCACCCCATCAGGGAGCCTGTTTTGCAGAGGCTTTGGGTTGAGGGGTAGAAGCAGGCTTACTAGAGCCCCTTCTGCCCCTTTCTCTAAAGAACCCCCTCTGGGCATAAGCAGAAGAGGAGGCCTGGGCTTGGTAAAATGGCCTATGAAAAGGCCTGCCCCTGCCCCTGACATGCTGCCTTTGAGGAGTGACTTGCCTTTCTTGGCCTGTGCACTCTATAGGTGGTCCTATACTCATCCATTTTCTTCATATAATTCTCTGTCTGCTCCCCAAACAGAGAATTTCCCACAACAGGAAAATCCATAGCCTTAGACTGGGTATCCTGTGACAGGGCAGTACATCTGAGCCAGGCCATTCTGTGAAGAGACACAGATGTAGCCATAACTCTAGAAAAAACATCATTAGAGTCTACAGCAGCATGAAATTGCACCTTGGATGCCTCAATACCATCCGCAGCCATCTGCTCCAGCTCCCTGGCAAGTTGTTCAGGGGCCTGTTTTGCTAGGGCCAGGACAGTATCCCACCTGGATTTCTGGTACCTAGCTGTATAAGCCATATAATTTACCTGTCTGAGTCCCAAAGATGCTGCCATGTACTGCTTTTTTGCCATGGCATCCATCCTCCTGGAATCCTTTTCAGGAGGGTGAGAGGCTAGAGGAATATTAGCCTTGTCACAGGCTGCAGCCTGCACTACCCCCACATGGCTGCACTGCTGGGATAGGAACTCCGTATCAGAGCCTGATAAAGCATACCTCTTGTCCATCCTTTTATCCACAGGGAGGACAGAATGAGAGTTTTCAGAATTTTTACTGTCTGTTTCCTAAAAGATTTATGCAAGGGAATAGACAGTCTCCAAACTCTGGAATATCCATCATTTCCACAAAATCAGGCTCTTCTTGATCATCAACAGCTTCCTCAACAGGGAGTTGCAGAGTGTCAGCAACTTTCTTGTAAAACAAAAAATGAGAAGGGGACTCAGATAGCCTGGGAGGGGATACTCCTGAGGGTCTGTCTGGAGAGATGTCCGGTTCAATAGGCACATCCAGACTTTCAAAATCACACTCACTCTCCTCATACCCCTCCTCTCCTTCCCTGGTTCATAAAAATCTTCAAAATCATAATCTTGAACCGAGGAACCGACTGAACCGGGCGTTTGCCCAATGGTGCCGATTCGGATGGAACTGGGGAAAGAGACTGGACAATTTGAATAGCTTTGGCTATTTCCTCAGTGGTTGGAGAAAGAACTTTTGGCCCCAAACTAGCTGACCTTCTAGCCCTTTTAGTTGGAACCGGCTCCTCAGAGCTGGCTCTTCGTTGCCAAAGGAAGCATCGCCTGGTCAGGGCACTCCCTCAGGTTCGGTTGGAACTGAACGGGCTGCCATCGGGTCAGCGGACTCAGCCTCCCTTTCCTGAGCCTACCAACTCTTTTTTCCGCGGTGGCAGCAGGAAAATTCTTACAAATCTGGCAGTCTGCATTGAGGTGGTCAAACCCCAGACAATATACACAAATGGTGTGTGGGTCAGCCTTGGCAAAGGCTTCCCCACAGAGGCCACAGTGCTGAAACCCAGTGGGTCCGGTTTTTCTTTTGGGTTTCTCAGACATAGTGCCAGCCTAACCAAAACTTGCCCGTTAATGGCAATCCACCAAGCAAGACTCTCTTATCGGTTCCCAAACCGTGTCACCGAGGTCGTGGAAAAACCGTAATAAAATCCATTTTTTTTTAGAACCGATAAGAACCGGGAACCGCACTCTAAAGGGCTAGAAAGTAATTTTAAAACCCCTCTGATCGGTTCAAACTGAACCGAAAAAGACGTTTACAAGTTCCACACAGAAGAAAAAATAATAAATAAGCCTATCTATTACTTACAATACCACAGACAGAGCTTGAACCGACGATTGCGGTTAAATTTCGGTAAAATAAACCGAGGAATTACACTTTAAAACCGACAAACAAACCGAGCAGCAGGAGGAATCTCCGGAGCGACTGTTCAGTGAGGCGGAGTAAAGAATCTGACAGTTTAAGTTTGAGCTTCAACAGACAGAGTGTTCAACCGAGCTCACGCTCAAGATTCCATGCTCTGCATGGAAGTTAACTCTTTCACCTCCGGAGCAGTTCTAACCTGGGGTTATACTGCATATGTCATAATATAGCAAGACTTCATGTTGTTTGAAAGGGCTGTTACGTATTTTCATACCTACCCATCTTATGATTTGCTTTCTTGTTCTGTCCCTAGTAACAATTCAAGATAGCAATGCTTGAGGTTGGTCAGATCTGCTTTTTCACCAATTATTTGTGTCCCTACCTGGCCTGACATTCAAAGCCAGGAATCAAACAAGACAGTCTCAGTATACCCAGAGCCTGTATTTCTCCCCGAGAGCTGCCTGAACATGTGACCTGAAAGCCATGTTTGTATCCACTACAAACAACAGAACTTATAAAAGAAAAATAATTACAAAAAAAAAATAAAAAAAATGAATGAATCTGGTCACATTTCCAGTCAGCTTTATATTGAAATTAAAGTTTAGGCAGAGGCCAATATCATTAAGTCATGTTGACACACTTCCTCCCACGTATCAATATGCATTTAAATATGTCAATATACATTGAACCAATAATTTTCTTTTAAATGAAGGCACTGTATAACAATTTATTTTGATGTCTATTGGTGCATCAAAAGTGTTTCAGTGACAGAGCACTGATCTTAAGCTTTTTTTTGTAAGCTGTAATAGTCTTTAAATTCCTAGCCGTAACAGTACAAAAGTTATCCCTTACACTAATTACTTTGAGAAGAACTAACTTTGAAACCATTAGACACTAAGAACTTCACGTTTTAAAAAGAAAGCTTGCAGTCAGGGCAATATAGTCATGTTATGCTGAACACCTTCCATGTAGCGATACAAGATGAAATACAGTACAATGATATCATTTTACTGTGTTGCAAAACTGAAAGTACACTGATGCATTCCTACATCTATCAACACACCAAAACCGCATTCAGTCTACCAGACATGGGCCAGAGCCTCCACGCAGCAGCGACAGCTAGAAGCAGGAATATCTTGGGCTCCCAACAGGGGGCATTCCTTAAACAGCTGGTCACAGAGCCCACACGAGGGATGGCACTGCTGGACCTGGTGCTCAAAAATGGGGACAGTGTCACAGGGGTTACAGTAGGGGAGCACCTGGGAGCAGTGATCATCAAACAGTCTGGTTTGAAATAACCAAGGGGGAGGAACAAAGTGGCACAAGAACTAAATTATTAGACTTTAAACGGGCGGATTTCAAAAGAATGGGTAAATGCCTGGAAGACCCTCTGGTCAGAATAGGAAACATGAAGGGAGTAGAGGAGCTGTGGGAGATGATCAAAACAGAGATTACAACAGCAACACAACTCTGTGTCAAACAGGTCAGCAGCATAGGTGCTGGTACTAGGGGTGCTGATGGTGCGGCAGCACCCCCTTGCTTGAAGTACGATTCCCTATGGCTTCCTATGCAGTTTTGTTCAATGGCTTTCAGCAACCCCACTACCAAAATTGTTCTAGTACCACTGGTCAGCAGGGGGAAGAGAAAGAAGAGACCACTATAGTTTTCTAAGGAGGTAGCTGATAAGGTCAAAGCAAAAAAGGATAGCACTTAAGCAATATAAAAAGACACAGGAGGAGGGGGATAGGGAGAAGTACAAGGAAAAACAAAGGGAGGAAGAAAAGGTAGTTAGGGAAGCCAAGGCACAACAGAGGAATGCATAGCAAGCCAAGTGGTAAGGGGGAAAAAACAGTTTCCAGGTACATCAGTGACAAATGGAAGGCCGGGGGGGGGGGGCAGGGATTGTAAGATTAAAAGGGGAGGCTGTGTATAGTGTGGTGGATGATCACCAGAAAGCAGATATACTGAACAAATTCTTCTGCTCAGCTTTCACGAAGGAGGGGGCAGGAAATGGGCGAACAGGAAGCAATAAGGGCAGAAGGGCATAGAAATGGACACAGGTCCTTTTCAAAGGGAAAGGGTCCTCAGGGAACTGGCAGCAGTGAGAGCATACGAAGCCATGGGAGTATGGGACCAAATGGGATACACCCCAGGGTGCTGAAGGAACTAAAAGAAGTGTTGGCAGAACCTCTAACTACCCTGTTCAACCTGTCATTGGAAACAGAGGAGGTACTCAGGGACTGGAAGAGAGCAGATGTAGTCCCTCTGTACAAAAGTGGAAACAGAGAGGAAGCAGGGAACCACAGACTGATCAGCCTTACCTCAGTAGTGGGAAAGGTAATGGAAACACTACTAAAGGAGAGAATAGTGGAACACCTGGTTGTCAACGGTCTACAAGACTAAAGGCAACATGGGTTTACGGGAGGAAGGTCGTGTCAGATTAATCTCATTGAATTTTTAACTGGGTGACCAGGAAGGTGGATGGGGGAGACAGTGGATGTGGCCTGCTTGGATGTCAGCAAGGCCTTTAACACTGAACCGCACAGAAGGCTGTCAAACCATCTGGGTAAAACAGGGGTGGGAGCAAAGGTAGTGAAGTGAGTGGAGAATTGGCTGGATGGTAGGACCCATCGGGTGGTGGTAAATGGCATTCACTCTATAGAGGGTAGAGTGACCAGTGGGGTACCACAGGGATCAGTGCTGGGGCCAGTCCTCTTCAATGTCTTTATCAGTCATATTGCACAGGGTCTAGAATGGGAAAATGTGCCTGTTTACCATCGACGCTAAACTCTGTAACAGAGTGAACACACCAGGGGAAGTGGATAGAATGAGGAGAGATCTAAAAAAGCTAGAGGATTGGTCAAGGGACTGGCAGCTAGGTTTCAGTGCAAAAAAGTGCAAGATAATGCCCATGGTAGACAAAAATCCAGGAGCAACATATCAACTAAGGGTGGAGGGAGGGAGGGAAGGGGGGTAGAAACTGATTGCTCCACGCAAGAGAAGGACCTGGGGGTGATTATCTCTGATGACCTCCAGGTAGTAGGTAAACAGTGTGACAAAGCAGCAGGAAAGGCAAATAGGATGCTAGGATGCATAGGCAGGGGAATCATCAGCGGAAAAAGGGAGGTAATAATTTCACTATATAAAACGCTAGTGAGGTCGCACCTTGAATACTGTGTCCAGTTCTGGAGGCCTCATCTACAGAATGATATAGACAGGGTGGAGATGGTTCAGAGGAGGGCAACCAAAATGGTGCAGGGACTATATCACAAACCCTATGAGGTAGGCTAAAGGAATATGTACTCCTGGAGGACAGGAGTGGTATGATTGAGACATTTAAATACCGCACAGAGAAGAATAAGGTGCAGGAGAATACTATTTTACAGAGCAAAAGATGCTTAAGGACAAGGGGGCACAACATGAAGCTGGAGGGAGAGAGGAGAAAAAGGAACTGGAGGAAGTATTTCTTCACAGAGAGGGTGGTAGACAGTACAACCTGCCAGCAGAAGTGGTGGGGGCAGAATAATTACAGGTTTTAAAAATGCTTGGGACATAGCTGGCCCAGTGGCGCTGAGGGTTGGGGCACAGGATGCCACTCCTTGCGCCACTCCAGCGACCCAGGGTTGTGAGCGACCTTGGGTGCTAGAGGGTCGGCTGGGGGAGGAAGAACAAGCATCTCAGGGACTGCTCTCATCCTCTGGGGAGGGTGGGAAGGGACAACTGCGGATGAACTGGCTCTTGGCAGAGGCTGGGGGTTGATGCATGTCGTGGTTAGCTGTGGGGTCGGCATGGGCCGACATCGGATATTCCATGCTTGGACACGCACAGGACAGCATCCATGGCGTCACTGCACAATGAAGGTGGATCTGGCATCACATCAGACGCACCTTAGTCAGCTCCCCTGATGTCCGCTCCCTGACCTTCCATGGTGTGTGGGGTAAGTACCCACCGCGATGTGGCTGGGAGGGGCAGGACATAGGGGTTGGAGAGCTGTGGCTGGGTCAGAGCCAAGGAGAGAGCTGGATGGGAGGGACTATAGGTACCCCCCCCCCCCCGTGAGAAGAATAAATAAATGAAAGAAAAAAAATGCCTGGGACAGGAATAGAGGATTATTGATAGTTGGGGTAAAATCTAATTACTGCAGTATATGAGGAATGTAATTGTTAGGGTCAGGAGTAATGAGGCAGACTAGGTGGGCTGAAGGCCCTTATCTGCCAACAGTTTCTATGTTTCTATGTATTGACAAGTTTTAACTATGTTGCACTAATCCTAATCATTCATTTGCAAAAAAAAGAAAAGAAAAAACCCAAGTTCCTAGACCTAACAATGCCAAATGTATTCCTTTCTAAGGATAATTTATTTGAGAAGGGCTAACTTTGAAATCATTAGAGCTAGGAATTTTTGTTTAAATGAAAGCTTGGAGTCACAAACACATGAGCAAGTCATGGCAATACAATTTCCACCCACTGATCTGCGTCAGTACACATCTATCTATCTACACAGATAAGCACTTTTTACAAGACTGTTAAATTTTTTTAGACATACATTTATATATATTTTCTGAATTTTGGTTCCACTTCAGTCTATCTCCCAAGGAACTATATGATTTTTAGCCGTCTACAAATTAATCTTATACTTTAATCACATTGCAGGCATTTATCTCTCCATTCTAGCAACCCTTAATCTGTCCTACTTTTGCAAAAGCACGAGAAGGTACTGCAATACTGCAGAACAGAGCAGACAGAAGGGCACTACTGTGTCACTGTGGGAGTTGCACTGGCTGATTTTCATAAACTAAGTGTAATGGAAAAAAGCTCCTCCACCAACACATCACATCTAATACAGAATTCCAGAAGGCACGCCTGAGCAAATACGGCTTTTGAGTTTTAATGAAAACTGAAAGCTATCAGAAATATGAATTAGCAAGTCAAATGTTAATATCACTGGTACGTACTGTGCAGGTAGACTGGGGAAATAACTATTGTGCTTGTCTATCTCTTCAAAACAGCTGCTGCAGTAGCAGCACACTCCTGCCGTTGCCTGCCTAAACTCTGAGCTGAACTTCCTTGTCAAGCTCTAACATGGATGTAAGTAAAGGCATGAAAGTGAATACTAATCTGTCAATACCTGAAATTGAGCCTGACACCAAATTCAACAGATCACCTCTACAAGTGCAGACACACACAATTACTGAAGCGTGCCAGTTAATGAGGCTTCCTAATAACACGGCTACAGACTAACTAAATCATTAAATGTCCTGTCATATCCTGACACACTTTACAATAGTTTGATAATTACATTACATATTCACTGAATTTTTAATGAAATCTAAAACTATTGCCCATGTATGGAAACTGAGAAAGGTAATATTTGTTTCTCATTTGCTGTGTTAAGGGAAGATGTTTTTTTCTGCTCGTTTATATTATGGATAGTGTTACCAATAAAGCAATGTCTAAATCATTTGCTGCAGATGCAGGCAATCTGACTATGTGACATGAGAAGCAACACTGACACATACCCAAGTAATTAATATAAAAATCAGAATATTAAAGAAACAAATGGTTTCCCCAAATTGTAAACATCCTATGGGTACTCAAGACAACTTGGAACATGTGCTTTTTCCCATTATTTTCACATATCGGAAAATAAATAATAGGAAAATTATAGCATTTCAATATAGGCTATTAAAATCATTAATAATATGGCTACTAACCAATGAATCTGAATGGAATCTTAATGCGTTTCGGCTTTTCAAAAAGAATATACAGACAATAATTGAAATGAAGGACAGCATAGAATATTATTATTTAATAAATGGATCTTGATTTTAATACTATTAAAAAGTATTAAAAAAATGGTAATACCATCGATCTCTTGATGGTAATACCACTGTTAGACAGTGATAATACTATCGTTCGAATGTGATACTATCGTTCAGGAGTGGAATGATAGTATTATTACAACTACCAAACAGCATAAGTGCCCACAAAGATACCTTCTACCCCCCCACATTGTTCTAAGCATGCCTCCTGACTGGCCACTTTTCATGTGTGGGCAGGCAGAACAATTTTAAAAACATGGCGTCTCGCTCTCTTGCTTAGTGAGACCATATTGCCTTTGCCTCTCCACATTTCTTCGGGGTTTTTTTTTTTTTCTTCCTTTCGTGAAAAAGGGAACACAGAGCGGAGCCCAAAAAAGGAAAAATTAAGACTACCTACCAGTTCTTGTCATACAGGCGAAGCGGTGGCGGGCGGGGTGTAGCGCAGCGAGGTGTAGTGAGAGCAGCAGCAAGACAGTGCAGCGGTCGGCCAGGATTGAAAGTCCTTCCCTGAAATGGCCAACTGCCAATCGCAAAGTAAGAAAAAAAAATACAAATTGCATCCATATATTAAAAAAATAACAGCTTGCTGTGCATTACAAGGGGTAATTCCATCTTGAGGTTCTGGGAACATGAGAACCTCTCGAGCTTTGTTCTCGAGGTTCCTGTGTCCTCAGACTCTCTCAATGGAATTACTCCCTTGTAATGCACAGTAAGCTATCCATTATTCTCTTTGTCTATGATTTCATTTTGTTAAACTTAACTTCTACAAGTTTTTGTATGTGCCTTCCTCTTATGAGCTAGTGGAGCCAAAATAGGCAGGTGGGAAGAAATTACAAATTTTAAGAAGAAGCCATCTGTAACTTTTTATTTCTGAAGTATTTTTCATTTTCTTCCTTCTGCTCATTAGAAAGTCTTATACGTGATAATGTTATGCTGCATGCGTGCAACAGCTCTTAGCCTGGCAGCTAACATAACTATCTCTATACCCCCCCACTACATCATCAGCACTGTGATCTCACTGACAGTGACATCACAGGTGAATAACCTGGCAGACACTGAATGGCTGTTTCTAAGCAGCAGTGATGTCAGTCAGTGAGGTCACAATGCTGATCATGTAGTGGGGGAACGAGAGACAGATATGCCAGCTTACTGGCAGAGTTCTGTCCCACACAACACTACCACTAACATCAGGTAAACAATCTTCTAATTAACCAAAGGTAAAAGAAAAAGTACCACAGATATAAAAGGTAAGGGTTGACTGCTTTTTAAAAACCAGTATTAGTTTTAGGCAGTACACTAGATCTTTAATTATAGATAACTCTGTGTTTAGGAAAATGTCTTTTGGAGGTATATACACAATAAAACATCCATATAAACAAATATTTGTATTAATATGGATGTTTTATTTTGTATAAAATGTACTTTAAAATGTTTTATTAACTGAACAAATAAAGACGTACTGAATGGATCTGACAACGAGACAATAGATCACATTAATTTGATGCAGCCTAATGTGTTCTTGCCAGGATTGCATTTTTTTACTCTCTTTGTTGCTTTCCACACCTTGTGGTCCATATGGGCTGGCAGTATAGCTTACAGATTAGGGCAATGAGCTGTGAATAAACTTTATACATCCAGCAGACCTGGGTTTGAGTCCCACATCTTCTGCTTGCATACTATGTGACCTTGAATAATTCGCCTAACCTCCACGTGCTCCCAGTATGCAGTTGAATGTGAGGGTTACTCACCTGTAGCCATAGTTCCAGGAGTGGTATATGATGTACATCCACACTGCTGTCAGAATCCTTTCCCCTTTAAGAATGGCTGGAAGATCTTCAAACTGGCTCCTCTGACCCACCCGGGTGGTATCCTCCTTGGCACCACCCCATGATGTCAGGTCTTACACTCTGGAAGCAAGATTCAGTGTGCCACTTGCCAGGGGAGGTCGAGTGGGTTGTGTGTATGTACACCATATGCCATTCCTAGAACTATGGTTATAGGTGATTATACAATGGCAATGTTAAATCTAGAGTTGTGATTGGCTGACTGGGTCATTTATCCATGAGTAAATCCCAGTATAACTCACAGATAAAGATTCAGTCAACCACATCTGTGCCACCCCATTTTCAAATTCATCTGATCCCCCGATTTTCACTGGAGACAAACTGCCATCTTAACTCCCCGCTAAACTGCTGCTGAGCCCTGACATGAAAGTGAAATCGCTGTATTTGATCATTGGTAAACAGACAACAGCCAGAGGAACAGTAAGAAAAAGAAGTAAGCGAAAAAGTCCCCAAACCATATCGGACTAAAAGAAAAAATTACTCACCTTAGTAATTATATTTCTTCTAATGGAGTCTTGCTGTATTCTGACAATTGCAGTGATTCCCAACCTTTGAACTACCCCGGAGAACTAAGGGTTAACTTTCCATGCAGGGCATGGAACGTTGAGCTCGAGCTCGGTTGAAGTCTCTGTCTGGAGTGTTTTGAACCTAAACAGTCAGATTCTTACGAGCCCAACTAAACTAAAAATTCTATGTGGAAATTGTAAAAATTCTACTAGCCAACTGGCTGAAAAGTTTTGGATTCCCAAGGAAGACTCAAGTCAGGAAATCCAAAAACTAAACCCAATGTACTTAAAAAAATAACAATAATAAATAAGTACCCAAACAAAAGGGAGGAGGGTGCCAGCAAATACACCCTTGGGGTGCAACACTGCACCTGCCCATCCACTTCCCAAAAACAGGTTCTGAGAGGGGAGGCAGGGAGGGAGGTCAAAATACAGCAAGACTCCATTAGAAGAACTATAATTACTAAGGTGAGTAATTTTTTCTTCAAACAACATGAAGTCTTGCTGTATTCTGACAATTGCAGACTACCAAGCAGTACCTCCAAGGAGGAGGGACAGAACCTACTTTGGGAATAGGCTCTGAAGTACTACTGTGCCAAACTGAGCATCACTCCTAGCCTGGATATCCAGAGAATAATGCTTTGTAAAGGTATGGACTGTTTTCCAGGTGGCTGCTTGACAAATGTCTCGGAGAGGAAAATCCCTGGCCGCAGCCAGGGAAGCAGCTGTACCTCTTGTGGAATGAGCCTTCAGGCCTGAGGGTGGAGTTTTTCCCAGTTTTTCATAGCAGAATTGTATGCAAGACACAATCCACCTGGCAATAGATCTTTTGGTGGCAGGTTTGCCCTTTCCCACTTCTCCATAAGTGAGGAACAACTGGAGGGAGTCAAACCTGTGACCCTTCGTACACTCTACATAGTAACTAAGGGCTCTTTTGACATCTAAACTGTGTAGCCTCCTCTCTCCTGAGGAAGAATGCTCAGTGAAGAAAACAGGGAGAGACATAGACTGGTTTAAATGGAAGTCTGAAACCACTTTGGGCAAGAACCTTCTATTTGTTCTAAGGGCCACTTTATCCCTGTGAAAGGAGATAAAATCAGGTTCCACTGACAGGGCTTGCAATTCACTGATACGCCTGGCAGAGGTAATGGCTACCAGGAACACAGTTTTCCAAGTCAAGTACTTAAGCTCTGCTGAAGAAGACATAGGCTCAAAGGGGGGGTTGCAAAAGCTAAGCAATGCAAACATTCAAATCCCAGGCAGGGGCAGGGTCTCTAAAGGGGGGATTGGTGTGAAACAATCCTTTAAAAAATTTACAGAACACAGGATGGGAAGATAGTGAGGAAGGCTTCCCCACAGACAAAAATGCAGAAACAGCTGACAAATGTACCTTGAGAGTAGCTGGTCTGAGGCCTAGGCCACTAAGATGGACCATATAATCCAGAACCGTAGGCAATTCAGCAGTGTCTGGAGAAATATTCTTCTTAGAACACCAAATGCTGAATCTTTTCCATTTGGAGTTATAAGTCTTTCTGGTGGAGGGCTTTCAAGAAGCCTTGAGGAACTCCAGAACCCCTTGGGAAAGATGCAGATCTGCAAACTCTAACTCTTCAAGAGCCATGCCTTGAGATTGAGGTACTGAAGTTTGGGGTACCAAATCTTCCCCTGATAGGATGTTAACAGGTTGTAATTCCTGGGAAGAGACAGGGGGAGATGGACTGCCAGGGACAGCAACAGAGGGTACAAGGGCTGTCTGGCCCAATCTGGAGCAACCAGAATCACCTTGCAAGGCTAAGACCTTATTTTGACTAAAACTTTGAACAGGAGTGGGAAGGGGGCAAAAGGCATACAGAAACTTCTCTTCCCAATTCAGAATCAGGGCATCCAGGGGGACTGAGCCCAAGACTGGAGGTCTGCAACAAAAGAGAGGAAGTTGGTGATTGTCTGGAGCTGCAAAGAGATCTTTCTCTGAAGTGCCCCACCTTGAAAAAATCACTTTCAACACCTGAGGGTCCAGGGACCATTCGTGATGGCCTTGAGAAATCCTGCTCAGTGCATTTGCTAGCACATTGTCCTTGCCTGGAAGGTGAAATGCTACAATAGAGGCTTGCAAGGAATAAGCCAGGGACCACAACTTCATGGCTTCTGTGCACAAGGCCATGGACCGAGTGCCTCCCTGCTTGTTGATGTACCACATGGTGGTAGTGTAGTCTGTTCTGACTTGAACCACCTTGTTCTGAACTGACTGTGAGAATGCTTTTAGAGCTAGAAAAACTGCCCTGAGCTCTAGAAGATTGATGTGTAGAAGGGATTCTTGGGGGGACCACAGGCCCTGGGCAGTGAGGGACCCCAGGTGGGCTCCCCAGCCCAGAAGAGAAGCATCCGTGGTAAGGATCACTGAACAAGGCTGAGCAACAAAAGGAACACCTTGCCTTAAATTGTCCTGATCCTGCCACCACTGGGGGGCCTGGATCAAGGTCGGAGTCACTGGAATCAGTTTGGTAAGGGAGTCCTTTCTCTGAGACCAGTAAGCTCTCAGGTGGAACTGAATATCTCTCATCTGAAATCTTGCCCCTTGGACCACTGCTGTTGAAGCTGCCATGTGGCCCAAGAGCTGGAGGAAATGCCTTGCTGGTCGAGATACCTGAAACTGAAGGAAGAAGCTAGTTTCATAAGAGCCCTTGCCCTTTCTAGAGGAAGAAAAGTTCTTGCTCTGAGTGTGTCCAGTTCTGCCCCTATAAAGGTAAGGAGCTGGACTGGTTCGAGAACTGACTTGGGAATGTTGAGAAGAAATCCTAGGGAAGTGAGCACTTGCTGGGTCACTTGCAGGTGAGACTTGACTTGGTCTGGAGACTGACCCACTAATAGCCAACTGTCCAGATAAGGAAATATGGAAATCTTTTGCCTTCTTAGAAAGGCAACTACTACTGCCAGGCACTTTGTGAAAACCCTTGGAGCTGAGGTTAGGCCAAAGGGCATTGCTCTGAACTGATAGTGGCATGAGGGCAACTTGAACCTGAGGTACTTTCTGTGGGAGCACCTGATGGGAATGTGAAAATAGGCATCTTTGAGGTCCAGGGAGGTTAGTCAGTCCCCTGGCCTTAGAGAGGGAAGGATTATTCCCAGAGTTATCATCTTGAACTTTGGTTTTAAAAGATGTTTGTTCAGATATCTGATGTCTAGGATGGGTCGCCACTCCCCTGTCTTTCTGGGGGTCAGGAAGTACCTGGAGTACAGTCCTTTGCCCCAGTGTAGGGTAGGTACTCTCTCTATAGCTCTTAAAGCTAGGAGAGAAGAAACCTCTGCCTCTAGGGCAAGGGTTTCCGAAAGATTTGCAGGTGGAAAAGATCTGGCTCTCATCTTTGGAAATTTTCTGAAGCTGAGAACCAGCCCCTGGCTTACTACTTCCAGGACCCACTTGTCTGATGTAATAGACATCCAGTCCTGGACAAAGTAAGCCAGCCTGCCCCCTACTGGAATAGGAGTGTCGACCCGGGCAGACCCATCAGGGTGTCTGCTTGGCAGGGGCTTTAGGCTGAGGGGTGGATGCAGGCCTGCTCATCCCCCCTTCTGCCTCTCCCTCTGAAGAACCCCCTCTGCGAAAATGAAGAAGAAGAGGCCTGTGCTTGGTAAAAAGGCCTTTGAAAAGGCCTGCCCCTGCCCCTAGACGGCTGCCTTTGAGGAGTTGCCTGCCTTTCCTTGGCCTGAGCACTCCTGTAAGTGGTCCTGTACTCGTCCATTTTCTTCATGTAATTCTCTGTCTGCTCCCCAAACAGAGAATTACCCACTACAGGAAAATCCATAGCCTTAGCCTGGGTGTCCTGCGAGAGGCTAGTACATCTGAGCCAAGCCATCCTCTGAAGAGCCACAGATGTAGCCATGACTCTTGATGACACATCATTAGAGTCCACAGCAGCAGCATGAAATTGCACTTTAGATGCCTCAATCCCATCTGCAGCCACTGCCTCCAGCTCCTTGGCTAGCTGGGGGGAGGTCTGCTTAGCCAGTGCCAGTACAGTGTCCCATCTGGACTTCTGGCACCTGGCTGTATAGGCCATGTAATTCGCCTGCCTGAGTCCCAAAGGAGATGCCATGTACTGCTTCTTTGCCATGGCATCAATCTTCCTAGAGTCCTTGTCAGGGGGGGTGTGAAGCCAAGGGAATATTTGCCTTGGCACAGGCAGCAGCCTGCACTACCCCAACATGGCTGCATTGCTGATATAAGAACTCCGTGTCTGAGCCTGAGAGTGTATACCTCTTGTCCATCCTTTTATCCACAGGAGGTATAGTGTTAGGAGACTTTAAGATTTTTTGTGTCTACTTCCCAAAAGATTTATGGAGGGGAATAGACAGTCTCCTGGACTCTGGGATATCCATCATCTCTACATAATCAGGCTCTTCTTGATCTTCCACAGCCTCCTCCACAGGAAGCTGGAGGGTTTCAGCCACTTTCCTGTAAAACATAAAATGGGAAGGGGACTCAGAAAGCCTAGGAGGGGAAACACCAGATGGTCTGTCTGGGGATATGTCCGGTTCCACAGGCACATCCAGACCTTCACTTACATCATAATCCTCAAATTCCCCTTCCTCTTCAAAATCCGGTTCATAAAATTCTTCAAGGGTATACTCTTGAACCGGGGGAACCAACTGAACCGAATCCCTGCCAGAAGGAGCCGGATCGGTCGGAACCGGACGGAGTGATTCCACAATTTGAATCGCCCAGGCTATCTCTTCGGCAGTCGGAACATGAACCTCTGGATCCAAACTGGTCGATTTATCTTTGCGCTTTCTTTTTATCGGAACCGATCCCTCGGAATCTGCTCTCCTTTTGCCCGAAGAAGTATTGCCCTGGTCAGAGGGCACTCCTTCTGGTTCGGTCGAAACCGAACCAGACTGGCCATCCAGGTCAGTGGACTTCTCAGCCTCCTTTTCCCTCAGTCTACCTAATCTCTTCTCGGTGGTAGATCTGGGAAAATTTTCACATATTTGGCAGTCTGAATCGAGGTGGTCAAATCCCAGACAATAAACACAGGTGGTGTGGGGATCAGCCTTGGCAAAGACCTCCCCACACTCACTGCAGTGTTGAAACCCAGTGGGCCCGTTTTTTTTCTTGTGTTTCTCAGACATGGCTAACCTAACCAAACTTACCCTTTTTTCGGCAACCGCCAGGCAAGACTCCCTTATCGGTTCCTAACCGTGTCACGGGTATTGGAAAAAATACGGTGAAAACGTGTTTTTTTTAGAACCGATAAGAACCAGTAACCAAACACTAAATATACCAAAAATCACATTCAAATGGTCGGTTCAGCCAAACCGACCGCACTTTTACAAGTTCCACACAGAAAAGTATAACAATTCCTATCTAGTACTCACGGCACCACAGACAGAGACTGAACCGACTATGCAGATACTTTTTTTCGGTTTAAACCGACGAAAAACTGAAAACTTTAACCGACTTCGAACCAAGCTGAAGGCAAAATCTCCGGAGCGACCGTTCAGTGAGGCGGAGTAAAGAATCTGATGGTTTAGGTTCAAAACACTCCAGACAGAGACTTCAACCGAGCTCGAGCTCAGCGTTCCATGCCCTGCATGGAAAGTTAACCCTTAGTTCTCCGGAGCAGTTCATAGGTTGGGAATCACTGCAATTGTCAGAATACAGCAAGACTTCATGGTGTTTGAACACTAAATACATCTATACCACCACTGTTTTTTATAACCATCAAAGTGTTTTACAGAGTGACAGTGCGTCAGCCGCCACAGCACTGAAGCCCTGAGAGGGTCGTGATCGCCTCGCACCATCATCCTTCACCTAATCAGATATTTTAAAAGTGTGAGGAATGTTGAAGTGGGGAAAGTATTTCTTTATTTAAAATGAGGACTAAAACATACAGCAATCACGGCCGAAAAGTTGAGCCGTGATACTGGGCATGTGCCTATCAATATGCATATCCTAGTGGATGTGCATATGCATAGGCGCATGCCCACCATCAATGCTCAGCTTTTCAATCATGATTAGCGTAAGTTTTAGTCCTCATTTTTAATAAAGAAACACTTTCCCCGCTTCAGCATTCCTCAAACTGTTCAAATATCTGATTAGGAGCAGATTTATCCTGGACTCCCTTCAGGGTGCCTTCCTCAAGCAACTGGTCATGGAACCAACTCGGCAGAAGGCAATCCTGGACCTTGTGCTCACAAACAGGGACAGTGTGATGGGGGTAACAGTGGGGGAGCACCTGGGGAACAGTGACCACCAGTCATTGTTGTTTGAAATCACAGAAAGAGCAGAACCAAACCACACAAAACACGTATCCTGGATTTTAGGGGGCAGACTTTGGGAAAATGGGGAGATACATGAAAGAGGCATTAAGGGAATGGGGCAGAAATCAGGGGTTGAGGAACAGTGGGCAGTATTTAAAATGGGGATTACAAGAACAACAGATTATGCATTAAGCAGGTTAGCAAGAGGAAAGGAAGAGGATACCATTATGGTTTTCCAAAGAGGTAGCAAAGAAAGTGAAAGCCAAAAGATTGCATTCAGGCAATACAAAAAGACACAGGCAGAAGGGATAGGGAGAAGTACCAGGAGAAGCAAAGGAGGCAGGAGGTCAGTAAGGGAAGCCAAAGCTCAGACAGAAGAACACATTGCAAAATCAGTAGGTAGAGGACAAAACCTTTTACAGGTACATAAGTGAAAAGAAAGGCAAAGGGAGGGGTAGTGAGACTGAAGGGGAGGATGGGGCCACGTGGAGGATGACAACAGTAAAGCTGACATACTGAACAGGTATTTCTGCTCAGTCTTTACTGAGGAAGAGGAGGGTAATGGGTCTGAAGGAGTACAAGGGTGAGAATGGTGCAGAATGGATTACAAGCCCCTTTACGATAAAGGGTACTGAAGGAACTGGAAGTAATAAGAGTTGATAAAGCAATGGGGCCAGATGAGGTGCACCCCAGGGTCCTTAAAGAACTAAGAGAGGTGGTGGCTGAACCTCTGGCTATCCTGTTTAGTCGATCACTGGAAACAGGGGAGGTACCCAAAGACTGGAGGACAGCAGATGTAGTCCCCTTATACAAGAGTGGGAACAAAGAGGAAGCGGGAAACTACAGACCAGTCAGCCTCACCTCGGTAGTGGGGAAGATCATGGAAGCGCTACTGAAGGATAGACTGGTGGAACATTTGGTTGTCAATGGACTACAGGACCCAAGGCAGCATGGTTTCACCAGGGGCGGTCATGTCTGACCAACCTCGTTGAATTTTTTGACTGGGTGACTAGGGAGGTGGATTGGGGAGGGCAGTGGACATGGCCTATCTGGACTTCAGCAAGGCCTTTGACACTGTGCCACATAGAAGACTATTACACAAACTGAGGAATATGGGTGTGGGCAGGACAGTAGTGTGGTGGGTAGGTAACTGGCTGGGCAGCAGGACACAGAGGGTGGTGGTAAATGGCTGTCACTCCACAGAGGGAAGAGTGACCAGTGGGGTACCACAGGGATCGGTGCTGGGACTGGTCCTATTCAACATCTTCATCAGTGATATTGCGCAGGACCTAGAAGGCAGAATTTCACTGTTCGCTGATGACACAAAGCTCTGTAACAGAGTAGACACACCAGAGGGTGTAGACAGAATGAGAAGGGACCTGCAGAAACTTGAAGAATGGTCAGGGGTTTGGCAGTTGAAATTCAATGCAAAGAAGTGCAAGATAATGCATATGGGACACAAAAATCCTAGCACAATAAATCAGTTGGGGGGTGAAGATATAGTATGCACCAAGCAGGAAAGGGATCTTGGGGTTATCATCTCTGATGACCTCAAGGCAGGGAAAACAGTGTGACAAGGCAGCAGGTAAAGCAAATAGGATGCTGGGATGCATAGGCAGGGGCATCACCAGCAGGAAAAGGGAGGTCATAATTCCACTATACAAGACACTTGTGAGGCCCCACCTGGAGTACAGTGTAGAGTTCTGGAGACCTTACCTACGTAAGGACATAGACAGGGTAGAGAAGGTTCAGAGGAGGGCAACAAAGATGGTACATGGATTGCATCACAAGTCCTATGAGGACAGGTTGAAGGAACTGAATATGTACTCCTTGGAGGAGAGGAGGGAGAGAGGGGATATGATAGAGACATACAAGTATCTTACAGGGAGGAACAGGGTGCAGGAATACACTATTTTTAAGCGAAAAAAATGTCCCAGGACTAGAGGGCATGGGATGAAGTTGGACGGAGGATGATTCAGAGGAAACGTGAGGAAGAATTTCTTCACAGAACGGGTGGTGGACAAGTGGAACACCCTGCCAGAGGAAGTGGTTGGGCCTGAAACAATCACGGGATTTAAGAATGCATGGGATAGACATAAAGGAATTCTGGAGGTCGGGGGTAAGGGGCAACAGACTTATAGGAAAACATAAACTGAACTTACAAGCTCAAATGGGCAGACTGGGTGGGCCACAGGCCCTTATCTGCCGACACTGTCTATGTATCTATGTATCTATGTAGATGAAGGGTGATGGCACGAGGTGAGCACAACCCTCCCGGTACTTCAGTGCTGTGGCAGCCAGCGCACTGTCAGTCTGTAACTTGAAAAACACAAAATAAACTGACGCTCTCAGGATCAGTCTTGTGCTGTAGCTGCAAGTGCCCTCACTGACTGAGTTGTGGGAAATGAGGGTGTAGGGGTGATAAAACCAAAAAAAAAAAAAATGAAACCCTCACATGGTCTTCTCTTTGCTTAAAGACTTGTGGGGCAGTATTCTACCTAACCAAAGAGAACAGTTTTTTGTGGCACAACAGTACATTCGATAAAAACTATTTAAAATGCAAAACAAACATAATTTTATTTTATTTTATGTTACAGAAAGAGAAGGAGGACATTGTATAATCACATTAAACCACTCCAAAGTGTGGGTTATGCTGGGATTTACCCACTTCTGGTGTGGGTAAATCCCAGCATAACTCACACCGCCGTGGTTTATTGCTTGAGTTACCCTCATTTCTTGGAATGTGGATATGGTGTACTATCTACAATTCTGGAAGACTCCTAGCAGTTCTCCTATATAGGGAACAGAGATTGGAGAACTGAGGCCCAAAAACCAGCATCCCGGCATGACTAGAGGTCGATGTGGTAGTGGGTGGTGAAGGTGTTTGCTGACTTCCAGGTAGCAGCCCTGAAGATTTCCTGGATAGGGATGTCCCTGAAAGCAGCGACCAAAGCAGCAGTATGTCTGGTGGAATGAACCCTAAGCCCAACAGGAGGCTCTCTACCAGCCAAGCTATAGCAGAGGTTAATGCAGTAGACTATCCACCTGCCAACTGTCCACTTAGCTGCCGATCTGCCAGGTGCGGCTTCAGAGTAGGTGACAAACAGCTGGCTACCCTCTCCCAAAAACTCCAGCCATGCGCTCCTTAAAGTATGTGAGCGCTCGCCTCAGGACCAATGAATGAAGCCTGTGCTTGAACTCCAGGGCTGGGTTGGTAAAGTATACTGGGAGGTTAATCACCTGGTTAAGTTGAAACTCTAAAACAACCTTCGGGAGGAACTTCAGGTTGGAGCACAGGACAACCCTATCCTTGTGTAAGACCAGGTAAGGAGACTCCACTGAAAGCGACTGGAGCTCACTGATCCTTCTGGCAGAGGTGATAGCCACCAAGAAGGTGGCCTTCCATGACAGGTGTGACATCTCACACCTATGCATGGGTTCAAACATATGCATATCCCAGTGGCTTGTCCATAAGCATCGCCAAAACCAGCAACAAGTCCAAAGGTGGTGGTGGTTCACGCACCGGCAGGGACAAGTGGTCAAGGCCTTTGAAAAAGCACCTGATCACATTTTCCTGCACCACCTTCAGCATACCAGCCCATGCCTGGTGTGCAGAGATGGCTGCCAAGTGCACCTTGAGGGTCATCAACTGATGGCCCAACTGGGAGAGGGACCACAGGTAATCCAGGATGATTGCCACTGTGCTGGACAAGGGGTCCAGCTCTTTGCCCTGGCACCAAATGGAAAATCTCTTCCATTTTAAGGCATAGCACTGGCGAGTTCTCTCCTTCTGAGAGGCCTCAACAACATGCAGGACTTTGTCGGAGAGACCCACAGCCTGGTACTCTAGCTGCTTAGGAACCAGGCTGTCAGGTGCAGGACCATCCCCTGATGGCAAGAGAGCAGATCCTGGCAGAGAGGAAGTCACCATGGGAGCCTGCTACCAAGGTTGAGGAGATCGGAGTACCAGAACTGATGCGGCCAGTCCAGAGCCACCAGGATCACCTGTGCCTTGTCCCTCCATATCTTGAGCAGCACCTTGTGGTTCAGGGAAAAGGAAGGGAAGGTGTACATGAAGCCTGGGTCCAGGGGGTGGGCACAAAACGGCCTCAGCTTCGCATTCTCTGGGGAGGCAAACAGGTCAACCTCGAGTGTGCCCCAAAGGAAGAATAGGCGATTGACTACCTCCTGGTGAAGGGACCACTTGTGAGTCACCTTATCCACTCGGCTGAGGGTGTCCGCAAGCTGGCTGTACATACCGGCCACATGATCCACCCGAAGGTCGGCACCCAGACTGCGCATGAGGGTCCAGGTGCAGAGAGTTTCCCAGCACAATGTGAAGGACTGCATCCTGCACTGTTTGCTGAGGTAGAACATGGTCATTATGTTGTCTGTCTGGACCTGGATGACCCGACCCCCGAACATGTGGAGCAAATGCTGTCAGCACCAGGTGCAATGCACACAGCTCCAGCAGGTTGATGTGGCAGTGGGACTCCTTGGGGTCCACAGCCCATGGACTCTGTGGTCCCCCAAGTGGGCTCCCCACCCCATCAGAGAGGCATCAGTCATGAGAGTGACCGTCGGCTCTAGGCAGACAAAATGGACTCCTTCCTGGAGATGTTCCAGGAACAGCCACCACTGGATGGTGTCCCACAACAGATGTGTCACCCTGACCAGCTGGTCAAGATGACCAAGGCACTGAGACCACTGCCGGTCCAGCTACTACTTCAGGGGCATATCCTTTAGCAGGCCCAAAGGACCATGGTGGTACAAGACACCACGTACCCCAGCAGACGCAAAAACTCCTGGGCAGGGCACAACTGCCCAACCCAAAATGATCAGGCAAAGGATATAAGATCCTCCTCCCTGTCCGCTGTGAGTTGGGCCTCAGCCCAAAGGGAGTCGAGCTCCACCCTGATTAACTGGATGACCTACAAAGGACTGAGTTCTGAACTGGCCTCATTCACCAGGAGGCCTAGGGCCGAGGAAGTCTGGAGTGTCGGATCCTGGCACCACTCCACCTCCGCCCTGAAGAAACCAGCAATCAGTCAGTCATCCAGGTAAGGGTACATCTGGACACCTTGGCACCTCAGGAAGGCTGCCACCACTGCTATGCACCCTGGGGACCGAGGAGAGGCCAAATGGCATGGCCCAGAACTCATACAGGATCCCTTCCAAGCAGAACCGCAGGAACCACGGTGGGATGGACAGATGAGGATGTGGAATATGGCATCCAGGAGGTCCAGAGGGGAGACCCACATGTTCTGCTCTAGGGAGGAAATGATCTGATTCAGAGTGACCATCCAGAATGTGAGCGGTCATAGATACTTGTTGGGGTCGTGCAGATCCAGTATGGAGCACCAGCCCCCTGTCCATTTTGGAACCAGAAAATATCTAGAGGCAAACCTCAGACTAGCCGCGGCATCCTGGACACAAACCACTGCCTCCTTCTGGAGGAGCTGGGCGATGTCCTCCAGAAGGGTGGACATCACGTCCACTGACATCATGTCCTCCTGTGGGGCATAGACTCAGCTGGGTGGGAGACCCTTGAACTCCAGAAGCAGACCCAGGCCAACCACTCTGAGCAATCATCTGTTTGAGGTAATAACAGACCAGGCAGAAGCGAAATGGTGGAGCCGGCCCCCCACGGGAGGTCCCAGGGTGGGCAGGATGGGCAGGAGGGAGACAACCCCCCCAACCTGTCACTTAGCAGGCTTGGCAGCGGCAGCAGGGCAAGCTGAGGAAGCAGCTGGCCCTCGTCCCCTGGACTTCTTGGTGGTGGTGGAGGAGGCTTGCTTCTGTCAAGGCTGCAGGCCTGCTGTTGCCCCACTGGGTGCGGAGATGGTATGGCCATAGGACCAGAGTAGGGCCAAAACTGAAAGGACTTTTCCTTTTGTTTCTGGGTCATAGCATCCTTCTGGGCGGATGTGACAGAGTCCAGAGTAATGTTGGACAGGTTCCAGCAGGATCCCTGTGGATTCAGAAATCAAGTGAAGCAGGGCCTCAAATGAGGTAGGCCCCTGCTCCAATGAGAGATCCTCATTGGACTCATGGTCAAGGCCCGGGGTCCGATGAGAATGCATGGAGAAGTCCTCTGAGTCAGAAGACTCCTCAAACACCAGCTGAGCACCCTTATCCCCACTGACAATGCAAGCTTTGTCGATCTGGGTGATCTTGACCAAGATCTGGCTAGGAAGACCGTGAGTCGAGAGAGCACAGTCTTAGAAGGAAGCTCTTCCTTGGGCTGCGGAGGTGGGGGTTCCACCTAAATGGGCAGAGAGACCGGCGTTAGCCTGACCGGTGTTCCCGACTTGGCCTAGGGTGTGGCTGCCATTGAAGTGCCGCAGTGGGCTGAGGCATGGACAATGGCATGTGGTCAGTGTCGAGAAGCCACTGTTGCCACATGAATGCCTCATAACAGTGCCACATTTTATGGTGGAGCCTGTCCTCACATGAGGAGGAAGAAGATGAGGAGTATCGATGGCGTCTCTTTGCCAAGTGTTGAGAGTGGGACCGAGGACCATATCAGTAATCACTCAGCCTCGAACTGCAAGACCTCAACTGAGATCTCGACCACTAGGGCACCGGGCAGCGAAGCGAGAGGAGGCAGAGACAGGTGAAGGATGCCTGGGATCCCTGAAGTGGTTGGGCTCCCGAGGGGAAGGAACCAAATTCGTGGACTGATCTGCCCCTCAGGAGGGATCTGGCAGGACCAGGGTTCTGGAAAGGGAATCTCCCCTCATCTGGCGACAACGGGTTAACCAGGTCGAGAAAGATCTTGACCGACCCACATCTCAGCCTAAAAGACTGACGGGGACTCTGTAGGGCCAGCGGTCTGGACAGAAATGTCATCCAAAGCTGATGGCTGGACTGCTGTTGAGCCAGCAGAAGCACAGGAACCCGAGGCTCGAAAGTGCTCATGGTCCCACAACCTGCAATGGGACTTCTTGCATTTGGAGTCCCATTTGGAAGATTTAGACCCCCGGAAAGGGCCCTCCCCAAAGGTCAGAAGGGACCGGTACAAGTCCCCAAACGCCCCAGTAAATGAGGTGACCATGCCTACCGGAATCAGGGCAGACATAGATGCAGCCTGGACCACAGCCTCATCAAAGGCGGCAAGCAGCTCAGCTGAGCTGCCACCACGGAAACTGCCCTTCATGCATCTTTGAAGTTAACAGGGGGGTCCCATTCATCTGGGTGGCCCAGGATGTGGCGAGCATGGTGGTCCTCCAAGGTGGATGGATGAAGGTTATGGCACAGGCTGAAAGCCTGAAGGTCGTGCTGTGTACCCACACAGCAGTTGCACGTGGTGCGCCAGTCGGTGCACGACATTTTCTGGCTGCAAAAACACCGCTTAAAGCTGAGACTGGATTTTGTGTCTCCTGATTCCATACTATGAACAATGCAGTCAAAAGCTCAAAGCTTGAAGACAGAAAGCAGTTTGTGAAAAATTAGGGCCTATATCTAGCACAGAGCTGCAATGGAGGGAACCTGATGCTTTCAGTGGAAAGGAAGATCTGACATCATGGGGTGGTTCCAAGGAGGATACCACCCAGTTGGGTGGGAGAAACCAGCTTGAAAACCTTCTGGCCATTCTTAAGGGGGAAAGGATTCTGCCAGAAGTATGGATAGTATACCATATCCATGTGCCTAGAAAAACAAGTTTTGGCTGTGTGTCTTTCAAAGCCTATAATTATAAAATAAAATAAAGAAAAATACCAAGTGGCAACCGCACCTGTTATGTCTATCCAAAAGTCCTTAATCCATTACCTACTGGAGCAGTCACCACTGGCATACAGCTTCCCGCTACCTGTCCCCTATATATTCTTCAGCGGACTTACCCTTTCAGTAGTGGTCAGCTTGCCACAGGCAGAACTGGCTGTAACTCACCTAATCAGAGAGAGGCAGGCAGGAGACACAGACATCCAAGAGATAAAAGTGGGTAGGGAGAGCATGGCATCAACTTCTGCCTATGCATGATCATTATTTCGGTCCATTTTTTTCCCCTTATATGTCCAACCCTTAATCCACTGCAGCACAGCCCAAAACAGAAGACGTTTCTGGCCAGTGAGATGCAGGCGTACACCAGGTACACGTACCACTCTGACACCTGCTGGCACAGAACTGGATGTATGACACCACAGATCCTTTGTCAGGGTTTTAAGCCACAGTGGTGGTAGGATTTCACTTCCATCTCTGGAACTGCGTACTCCAGCCCACACAACTCCCTCCACCTGGGCTACCAGAATGTAGCAAGGTAACATCACAAGTACTCCCCCCCCCCCCGGCAGAAAGCAACGGAGACAATCAGCAATGTATCAGGTGCCTTTTAATTAATACAGGAAGGACGTGGATGGAAGACAACTAATAGTACTCATACTGAGACCCCCTCTCTGCTCAGTTCAGTGTGCCTTTCCCAGTTACCAATTTTCAAATAAATAAATAAAAATGCAATAATAAACAGTGGCACTTTCGTAGCCAGAATTGTTCTGCCATATTCAGACAGTTTTCAAAAAATGCCATATTTGTGTGACAGATTTTATTACTTTATGACCTCTGTTGAACAACAGACACAGGTGGAAGAGATGAACAAAATCTCTGCCATCTGAAAGTACAATAAAGGTTTGTTTTTTTTCTTTAAGTAGAGGTCATTGCTTATGCAAAAAAAAAAAACACACAAAAATGGAGAAACAAATTATGAAACACTACAGGCATAGCCTTCTGAAAGACGAACTTACACTTTTGAGACACATAACAGTAATCTTTAATCTCTGTAGCAGTAGAGACACCCGATTTTTACAACAAAATTCCCCACCTTTCTGTTTGCATGGAAACATCTATAGTGTCTGCCTTCAGACATAATTAATGGGGCCCTGCTAGCATGGCAAAACGTCATTTTACAAGGCATTTTAATTACATTCTTTTGCTGTTAAATTACACCTTTCTTCGCAACTAGTGCCTGCACTATGTCTTCTCTTTTTCTTGGGAACGTTTATAAGAATACTGACTTGATCTTACATTGTCATATCTCCATATTTTATAAAGCACTGCCTCTTTTTACAAAAAAAAGTCCTCACTAGATACCTGCACTACCAATTGAGCAGCTGTTATCTGTGGTACTGTCCAACAGCCTTTTGTTTTAAAAGTAGCGGTGACCGTAAATAGGATGGGGGAGGCACAGTCATTGAGTCTGGAGTGCTGCTAGCATGCCCAATATCCTTCCCACTGATGACATCACTGTATAGACAGCACCTAGAGGGGTGGGTCAAAATGAGCATATTTTAAGATCTACAAGGTTTAAACAGTCTATGAGCCAGGTGATGCCCCAGGTTACACTTAAGATTCCGAAACAGGGTTAATGCAGTGTATGGACGGTTTCCTTAACCCTGGCTGCTAGTAGTTATTTCTGCACAATTTACCCTGAACAAAGCGATTCAGCAATGAGGCAAATGGGTCAGCTTGCCAGAGTAGGCTATCAAAGATCACAATCAGAGATGCATCTCATTAAAAGCACTCCTGTGCCTTCCACTTTGATCCTCTCCCCTGGGTGGGCTGCAGACCCTTCTCTGCTCAGTGCAGACCCTTAGCTTAGCAGTCTTCAGAACTGCCCTTACCAAGCATTTTACTTGTGAAATATCAACTGCTGAACCAGACCTATTGATTCATAAATGCTACAAAGCAATAACGATCTTATTCCCACCTGTGTAAACACAAAGACATTGAAAATCCACTATATGCTACTGCACTGCTCATCTGCACAATAACAGCATAACAGAACAATTAGGAAAACAATGTGGTTTTATATAGCACCTTTTATAAAAACTGTATCCTAGGGTGCTTACAATACACGACCAGCTAGCAGTAGTCATTACGTGTGCATGGATCGGTTAAAGGGGAAGTCTCCCATAGTTTCACACCCATATTTTTCCAGCTCCTTATGTGTAACTGTTGTGTGCCTCCTCCAGTTGCCAGCAGTCCTATTGCTGTCCAAATCGAGATTATAAATAAAAATATACAGCCCCCAGAAGTTATCAATGTGTTTGTCCTCCATTTTACCATCAATGCTGCTGGAGGGTGATGTCATCAGAGCAACAGATAATGGTGCTGCACTAAATACTGTTCCACCGGTAAACAGAACCCACAATGTTTGGTTCCCCACTTGAGTAATGGAGGAACCTTTTAAGTGCTGTGCACATCCTGAAGCGCAGGTCTAATAGGGACTAGGGCCATATGAGTGTGATGCAGCACTGATTTGACATGTATATACAGTATGTCTATAAGGAAGTGCCTGTATGTGTTGTGTTAATGTTTCTGTTAGCAAAAACAGTTTACCCAATAAATGACTCTGGGTACAGCAAGAGTCTTAAGTGGTATTGTATAACTGTTGTATTATGTGCTGTGTGTGTTAGCATTCTCTGTTTTGATTGACACCAACAGTGAGACACAATCTTGCAAAAATGCCCCTTTCCCTTTGTAGCTAGGAAGTCAGTGATTGGATGGCTGATGTAAGGCAATAAAGAGTTCAGCTATAACAAGGAATAGGTTACCAGGACAACATCAGCTGCAGCATATGGAAGAAGGATAATCTAGTGGATAAAGCACAGGCACAAGAACTGGGAAACTCTGGTTCAAATCCTACTAAAGTCCCTTACTCTCTAACCCTTAACAAGTTCCCCTAACCTCCTTGGGAACTGTGATAGCCCCTCAGGTCCATGACTTTAAAAGTGCCCCCATTCCCATTATAAATCATTAGTAGTGATGTGAGAGCTACAGCACTTCACTGTGAAGGTACTGAAAACAAGCTGTGGGAGCAGCACCCCCCCCCACCCCGCTTGTAATGCCAGCATTTGAAGTAGGATGTCCCTCACAAATCAGATGCTACACTTCAGCTGTTGTGGGTAAAAAAACTAATCAGTCTCAGTGTTTGTAGTGCTCTGTATTTGCTTAGCTCATTCCTCCCATGTCATATGCATTCTGTGTCTTGGTATTTCCAGTCAGAAACCCAGATGTAAGAAGCATTTGAAATGCAAAACAATATGCTTTATAAAGTAAGTGATCTAGCTCTCCACTTTCAGGCTGCTGAAAGGGGGGTGTATAATTTGTGCAAAGGAGGAATTCAGTCTTGTGTGATCCTTTGGGAAACTGCTCAGGCCTAGCTTGTAAATGAATCTTCTCCAAGGGTGTTCACCTGGTGCAATGCTGACTGACTCATTGACTGCTAGACTGACTGATTATCTGATTGACTCCTTTCTACTGCACTCTACAACATGTTGCAACTGTCTCACAGAGGCCCTTTCCACACTACACCACTCCGGCCCGTTAATGGATGCAATCTGTTACGGCCTTGGAGCGGTGCAGTGTGTCCACATTGCAGCGGTGTCCGTTATCGGACCGGTATCGCCAGTACACACTAGGGGTGCCGGGTGACTGTTACCATGCACCTCTTCCCAGGATGCAGCTCATGCTGCACTACGGGCCCTGCAGGGGACCATTACCACACGTCCACACTTCGCCCGGTAATGTTACCGAGGCGTAACCAGTTTCGTAACCATTGTTGAGACCACCTCATATGTGGTTTCAACAATGGTTACGAAAATGCCTTCTATAACGTTACAGGTGTAAACGCAAACCGTTGTGGTAATGGCTTGGGCACTCTGTAATGTTACAGAGGCGTAGTGTGGATAGGGCCAGAGAGAACTGAGCAGTACACAGAACAGATTCTGTTTGCTGTGAATGAAATACTATTAGATGTATTATTTGCTCTACACATGCAGTATTAAGGCTACAAGTACTACTCCCTGTGTGAGTTGCATGACAGAACTGTCTTAAGCCATTGCAAACTTAAACTAAAATCAGGATAGACAGCATTGATACCCTTATGTGTTCTTCTGCACTGCTGCTGCAGTGACATCAGGGAATGGGAGGGGCTGTGTATTACAAGTGACCCATCTGCATGTAAATGGAGGCTTACTTGACATTTTACTACCTTGTGTCACAGCCTCAAACTCTAGATATGTGTTGCAACAGCAGAAATGACAGATCTCTTATTGACATATGTACAGTAACTGATGTAATGTGTAATAAATACATCAGACATATCCAAATCAGAAATATACAGTAGTCTTCTCCTCTAAGGAAAGGTTGGGGGTTAAGCAGAGACAGAGAAAGCACAGGGAGGCCAAGTCTCTAGCTCAGGGGCATGCAGTAAGTAAATGGCAGTTCTGGGAGTTTTAATTGGGCCCAGCGATGATGCTACCACGCAACATACATGAAAGAAACTCATAAAGAAATGCATTTGAACCTCTTATACCCTGCACAGAGAGTGCACAATCACATGTTAGCTGTGGATCCTGAAGTACTGTAAGTAGCACTACCATTAATCTCACTGAACTAGAAACTGATTGGGTTGTGGCACCTCAGCTGAATTCACTCCTGTTTTAGGGACAGGTAAAAACCTGCAATGTTACTGCTCAGCCACTTCAGCACCGGACTGTTGGGTAACTGTGTGGTGCGTAAATACATACCACTACATTTAGAGGAAAGAGTTAGATCTCCTTCATCTCTACCTCGGTTTCAAATCTTTATTTCGTCCAACACAATGCTGCTGATGGGGACATATCCCCCCCTTCCCCCGCCCAGGTGTATGCAAGCTTTGGGGAGGCAATGATCTTGTTTACATACACTTTGTTTCTATTTGCTTTTATGGGTGACTGCAATCTCACTGATGTTGCACCTACGGATTCCTGTTATGTGCCTTTGCACTTTTCTGAGAAGTATCAACACCCTTCTTATGACTTTCTGACCTTCACAGAATTCACAGGAAGTTTACAAGCCAGTTAGCATTAGCCCTTTGAGGCTTGCTATGTCTCAGTAGAGATACCCGTGTAGTCCCTTTTGTTGAAAGTGCTCATCTAGTGTTCATTTGAAACTGTACATATCTTTACAGTTAATCACGTTCTCTGGTAGCCCATTCCAAATTAAAAATTCTCTGACTCAGCAATGTCCTTCTCTTATTTGTTTTGTATAGGTCTCCCTGAATTATAGATTATGTGTTCTACTATCATATGCGGTTTCTCTTTTTTCCAGGGCAATACACTCCCATGGATCCTTCTTACTTGAAGGCTTTATATACTGGGCATGGGTCTCCCCTTAGCCTTCTATATTCCAACGAAGAAACATTCAACCTTTCCCTTTTCTGTTCATAAGGCTGGTCCCATAGCCCTGCCAATAACCTGGTAGCCATTCTCTGCACCCCCTCCAGCCTCTTTATATTTCCCTTCTTGTGAGGGCCCACAGCTGCCAACAATACTCCAGGTATGACCTGATCAGAGCTCCTTACAGTGGCATAATCACCACACTTGATCTACTGGATATATTTTGACTAACGTACCCTAGAATTGTATTGCATTTTTTGGTAACTTTGTTACAGTGATTGTCAAAGGTCAAGTCACTTGATATTAGTATCCCCATGTCCTTCTCCAGCTCTGTTTTCTATAGTTCCTTTCCTATCAATATGTAGCTTGTTCTCTTATTTTTGTACCAAATGCATAACCCTGCACTTTCTAACACTAAAGCCAAGTTTGCTTTTATTAGTCCATTTTCCAGTTCTTCTAATTTGTGCTAGAAATGTCTTATTGTTTCCTCTGTATTTACCACTGGCCCTATCTTTGTATTGTCAGCATATCTGCATAACCAGGCTTTGTTACTGGCTGCATTTCATAGATGTTACATATATAATGAAAAGTGTTGGCCCCAGCACTGATCCCTGCGATACCCCACTGGTTACATCTCACCAGTCCAACATGTACCCTCGTATGCTCATCCTTTGCTTTCTCTTATGTAACCATGTTTTTATCCAACGCACTACAATTTCATTTGTTTCCATCTCCACTAATCTGTTTATTAAATCTAGATGAGGAGCACTGTAGAATGCCTTGGAGTAGGCTAGGTGTACTACATCTATCTGTGAACCACAGACTACAGCACTGCTGGTTGGTTAAAAAAATATTTCGGCTTGGTTTGGCATGACCCTTCCCCTTGAAACCATGCTGGGTGGTATCCACTAGTTCTCTGTCCCTTATATGCCCCCTCTAATTCTTCCTTAATAAAGTTTCCAGTATCTTCCCCTTCACAGATGTCAGACTCACAGGTCCATAGTTTTTATCATTTGACCTGGATCCCTTCTTAAAGATGGGTGCTACTGTCACTTCTCTCCATGATGACACCCCTTTACCCTCGTCCAGTGATTTCTGGAAGATCATGCCTATGGATCCTGTTATTTCCCCAGCCAGTTCTTTTAGGAGTCTCGGGCGTATCCCTTCTGGACCTTGTGACTTGCTATGGTTCAGTTCTCTTAGTTTTACCTCCACTGCCTGCACTGCAGTTTTCATTTGGTTGTTTTCTCTGGTTATGCCATGTTTGTTATGTATATGCTGCCTTTTTGGCACACACCACAGAACAAATCATGAAAGACTTCTGCCATTTCTGTTGCATTAGCTACCTGTGTGCTATTTTTCATAACTGGGCCTATTTGCTGGTTTCATTTTCTTTGACTGTTCATGTTGTTTAAAAGGACTTTTGATTGTCTTTAACTTTTGATGCAAGCCTGATCTTTTTTTTTTTCATTTCTCTCTTACACTTTTTTACTCTTTGTTTTAAATTCTTCCCATAAGTCTACCGCATTATTTTGCTTAGCTGCTTTATATGCCTTTTGCTCTCATTATTTGCCTCTTAATTTTCCTAGCGCACCAGACCAGGATTCTACCCCTTAGAATTATATTTAAAGCTTTGAGGTATACAATTTGTTACACATTCCTGGAGTTTTATTCTAAATTTCTCCCACACGTCATCTAGATCCTTATCCTCCCAGAGGCCAGGGGGACCTGATGTCCTTAAGAAATCTGGCAACTGTCCCATCAAATTCAGCCATATTTATGCTTTGGAATGCATTCAGAGTCTTGAGACTTGAAACACAGTCACAATTCATGATGGCATAATTCTGGGCTTCATAAGTCTCCCTCTTACGCTGCTACCAAAATCTACCATACCCAGATAGAAAACATAGTCACCAGGGGAAGAAGTCTCCCCAGCAACCAGTTGCAATGCAGATGATGGTAGCCAGATGTTAGTGGCCCCATACTGAGTTTTGACCACTAACACCTGACATACAACCACCACGGAGGATTGTGCATGGTGCAATGCCACAAGCAGTGCCCAGGAACATGTGGCTACCACTGTATTCATTTCTCCACCCATTAGCCTACACCATTAGGCCCACTTCTGGGCTGGCAACATGATAAATTTTGCTGCTTCCTGTAGATATCTCTGGTAGTCCAGTAGCGTCCCCCTAACCCCAGCTCATTTTTATTCACAAGCAACCTAAGGATCTTCCCTCCCTGTCTCCATTCCCCCACATAGTCAGTTTCGTCTTACAGCCCCAACCCCCACACCATCAATTCTGTGTTACAGTACCTCAGTTATCTCTGTCTTCCGCTGGTACTCATTCACTGTGCCTCGTGCCTGCACCCCCCTCCCGCTTGAAATGTGGGGTTGTGTGCAACCAGGGTCTGCGGGAGATGAAGCATAGCTGGTTTTTGGCCAGCACACTATATTCATGCTTGCACACAAATTAGTATGCCTGCCTTTTCCTCTTTCTTGCAACACCACTGGGTCACAAAGTTTGTCAGTGGTACAAAGTACAGTAACAGATGCAACAACGAATGGTCACAAAACTGAGACTGTGTATAGGGGCCTGGAGACTTCTAACACTTCAAACAATAATGAATAATGCCTTTTGTCTACCTAGATTGGCATGTTTGCTATTCAACAAATAGCTTGTGTACATGCGAGTAATAATTTTCAAAATTATAATGCAAAATATTATGCAAAAGTACTTAAAGAGCTAGTGTACTGCCCAAAATTGCTATTAATTTTGAAAAGCAGTCAACCATTGCCTTTTATATCTGAGGTACTTTTTCTTTACCCTTTGGTTAATTAGAAGATTGCTTACTTGAGGTTAGTAGGCGTGATGTGTGGGGCAGCACTCTGCTAGGGAGCTGACATATCTAGCTCTATTCCCCCCATTACATCATCAGAACTGCGACCTCACTGACCATGACATCACTGCTACTTAGGAACTGCCACTCAGTGACTGCCAGATCACTCACCTGTGATGTCACGGTCAGTGAGATTACAATGCTGATGATATGGTGAGGGAGATAGAGATAGATATGTCAGTTGCCAGGTGAAGAGCTGTTTCACACATCCAGCTCAATATTGTCACATACAAGACTTTGTAATGAGCAAAAGGAAAACTAAAGATACTTCATAAATAAAAAGTTACAACTACTTCTTAAAATTTGTAGTATCTTTCTGTCTGGCTGTTTTGGCTCCACTACCTCTTTAAAGGGTCCCTGATACCGCAGGAAAATCTTTGAAAAAACATATAGACAATATTCAACCACCATTATACAGTAAGAGATATTAAATATTCATAAGCCTAGCAAGGTTTCTGATTGGCTACTAGATCGGTCATTAATCACTTAGAAGAAAAAGTTACTTACCACTGTAACCTTGTTTCTCCCAGGGGAAACTCCAATATTCATAACTATTCTGCCGTGTGCCTTTAAGTCAGATCTGCCTGGAGATAGAATGTTATGCTAATGATAGAATCATTGGCATGAGAAACTTTTCAAATGCTGCCACCTATCAATTGCCTACATTCTAACCCTCAGATTTCATGGATGCCTTGAAAGACAGGACCCAATATTTTAACAGACACAAAGAATTAAATCTAAATTAAAATTTCCCACGACCAACCTCCAACTGGAGGGGCAAAATATAAATATATATTTAACAAAACATACAATCCCCTACGTTAGAATCACCTGAAAGGAGAAGAAACCATAGAACGAAGTTTCAATAAAAAGCAGAATGTAGCATGCATATCCTAAGGTACAGTATGGAATGCAGAGGCCATTGGTTCTTAATAGGGGAGACAGGGTGGGAGAGTTATGAATATTTGAGTATTTCCTGGGAGAAACAAGGTTACTATGGTAGGTAACTTTCTTCTCATCCCAGGAATACTCCAATATTCCTAACTCTTCTGAAGACTAGGAAGCAGTACCTTTGGAGACGGGAAGAACCTATTTTGGAAACAGGCTCTGCAGGACAGCTGTACCAAACCTGGCATCAGCCCTAGCCTGCATATCCAAGCTGTAATGTTTGACAAATGTATGCACTGTTCGCCAGGTAACTGACTTACAAATATCCACCAAGGGAACATCCCTAGCAGCTGCCAATGTGGCAGCTGTCCCTCTTGTGGAATGGGCTCTGAGCCCTGCCAGGGCTTCCTTGTCCACTTTTGAATAACAAAACTGGATACACTGAACAATCCAACGAGAAATGGACCTTTTAGATGCTGTATTTCCCTTTCCCACATCCCCATAAGTGAGGAAGAACTGTGTCCTGTCCTGCCTTTGGAGTTTAGTAGTAGTCAAGTAGTAGCTCAAAGCTCTTTTGACATCCAGACTATGAAGCCTGCGTTCACCAGAAGAAGAATGCTCAGTGAAAAACACTGGCAGAGTGATAGACTGGTTCAAGTGAAAGTCTGAAACCACCTTAGGAAGGAATTTCCTATCGGTCTGGAGAACTACTTTGTCTCTGTGAAAGGAAATGTAGTCCTTTACAGTGCATAAAGCCTGAAGTTCACTGATCCTTCTAGCTGAAGTGATGGCAACCAAAAACACTGTTTTCCATGTGACATACTTCAGAGGTGCTGTAAACATGGGCTCAAAAGGAGGGTCCACAAGTTGAGCAATACAAACGTTAAGATCCCAGGCTAGAACCGATTCCCTGACCGGTGGATACATATGGGATAGGCCTTTGAAGAACCTTTTAAAAATGGGGTTCAATGCCAAACAGACAGCCTTACGTGCTGAGGTACAGGCAGAGACTGAAGCCAAATTAATCTTTAATGTAGAAGGCTACAAGCCCAGATAATGCAGATAAACCAAAGAGTCCAACATCAGTGGCACTCCTGCCTGTGCTGGCACTATATTTCTACTAGAACAACAGATAGAAAATCTTTTCCACTTTGCAGCATATGTTCTCTTAGTAGAGGGTTTCCTATACCCCCTTAAGACATCCATGAACCCTTCAGAGAGATGTAAACTTGCATATCCTAAGTCCTCAAGAGCCAAGCTTCGAGTCTGAGGGACTCGAGGTTTGGGTATAGGAGTCTCCCCTAACTGGAGGTCAGAAAATTGTGCCTCCTGGGAAGGTGTATTGGTTTGTCCACTGACATGGATAACAATAGGGGATAAAATGGCTGTCTGGCCCAGTCTGGGGCTATTAGAATCACTGTGGCTGACTGAAGCCTGAGTTTCACCAGCACTCTGTACACCAGAGGAAATGGAGAGCATGCATACAGGAATCTCCCTGACCAATCCAGAATGACAGCATCCAGGGGGACTGAGCCCAGTGTTGGAGGTCTGCAACAGTACTGTGGCAGGTGATGACTCTGATGTGAGACAAAGAGCTCTATCTCTGGGGTGCCCCACCTCCAGAATAAAGTTTGCACCACCTGTTTGTTCAGTGACCATTCATGATGGGCCTGACTGATTTGGCTTAGAGCATCTGCCAGAACATTGTACTTGCCTGGCAGATGAATGGCTTGCAGTGAGGATCCCAGGGAGTAAGCCAAGGTTCAGATTCACATTGCTTCTCTGCAGAGAAGGCTTGACCTTGTCCCCCCCTTGCTTGTTGATGTAGTATATGGTGATAGTGTTGTCTGTTCTGACTTGCACTACCTTTTCCTGTATCAGTGGTGTGAAAGCTTGCATTGCCAGAAACACTGCCCTGAGCTCTAACAGATTGATATGTAAAACAGTCTACACTTGACCAAGTGCCCTGGGTAGTGTGCTCTGCCAGATGAGCCCCCCATCCTAATAGGGATGCAACTGTTGTGAGAACCACTGATGGAAGCTGTCTTTGGAGGGGGACCGCTTCTCTGAGGTTGGCATCCTCCTTCCACCACTGGAGGGCCTGAATGAATGTTTTTGTTACAGGGCCAAGTTTTGAGAGGGAATCCTTTCTTTGGCACCAATGAGCTCTTAAATGAAATTGGATATCCCTCATTTGAAACATGGAGCCCAAGACTGTGCCTATGGCAGCTGCCATGTGCCCCAGGAGCTGAAGAAATTGCCTTGCAGATCTTGGAACATTTAGTTTGAAAGAACCTGCCAATTGCAGAATGCTTTTTACCCTGTCCATGGGTAGGAAGGCTCTGCCCTCCTTGGCATTTAATTCTGCTCCTATAAACTGCAGAATTTGTGCAGGAAGAATAACTGACTTCTCTAGATTTAGAAGAAACCCCAGAGAGGCCAGAAGTTGCTGGGTGAGCTGTAGATGTCTGTTAACTGTTGTGGAGACTTTCTCACCACCAGCCAGTTGCCCAGATAGGGAAATACTGTGACACCTTGCCTTCGTAAGTGTGCCACTACCACAGCTAGACACTTGGTGAACACCTTTGGAACTGAGGTGAGACCAAATGGCAGGGCTGAGAACTGATAATGACCTGAAGGGAGTCTGAATCTGAGATACTTTCTGTGAGACTCCCTTATGGGGATATGGAAATAGGCATCTTTTAGGTTCAGTGATGCCAGCCAATCTCCCTTTTGGAGCACTGGCAGAATTAGTGTTACCATTTTGAATTTTGGTTTTGTCAGGAACCTGTTGAGGACCCTTAGGTCCAAGATAGGCTGCAACTCTCCATTTTTCTTTGGTGTAAGGAAATATCTTGAATATAATCCTTTTCCCCTTTGCTGTGGAGGCACAGGTTCCACTGCCATTAGTAACAGTAGATGCTTGACCTCTTTTTCCAACAGTTTTCTCTCCAGAAGAGAAGCTAGTTTGAAACTCCTTGTCTGTGGTGATGGTTTTCCAGTTCTGGAAAAAATGGGTCAGTCTGCCCCCTACTGGAAGTGGAGAGGCAGCCTGAGTGAGTAAGTCAGGAATCCTACTTGGATTGAGGCTGAGGCTGGGCACCACACCTTGCACCTCTCCTGCCCCTACCCCTAAAATACCCTTGCTGGGGGTACTGGGGTGTTTGTGGAACTACCATGGCCTGGTAAAAAGGCCTGGAGTGGAACTGCTAGCCCCTACCTCCCCTATTATAAGATCTAGTAGAGGGGGAAGGCTTTTCTTTTGCAGAATTACTGCGGAAGGTGGCCTTATATTCATCCACCTTCTTCATGTAGGCCTGTGTGGCTGCCAAAAAGGGAATTTCCTTCCTTAGGAAAATCCAGAGCTTTATTCTGGGTATTCTGTGAAAGGTTTGTGGCTCTCAACCAGGCAAACCTTCTCTGGGCGATGGTATTTGCCATCCACCTCGCAACAGTCTCATTATTATCTGCTGCCATCTGAAGTTGATATTTGGCAGCCCCCAAGCCAAACCTAGCAGTTTCAGCTAGGTCTGCAGAAAGAGAGGAAGGAGCTTTTTCAGCCATAGCCAGAACAGACTACGAAAGAGTCTTCTGGTACTGGGCTGCATAGGCTTGATAGTTTGCCTGCCTGATGGCCAGAGAAGCTGACAAATAGCCTTTCTTAGCCATGCTGGCAATCTTTCGAGAGTCCTTCTCTGGAGGGTGGGAAGCCAGAGGGACTTTTGCTTTATCGCATGTAGCAGCTTGCACCACTCTCTGATGGTCAGGGTGTGAAAATAAAAATTCAGCCCCTGCCCTGTCAAGCTGGTATTTTTTTATCCAATCTTTTGTCTAATGGAGGGACAGACCCAGAAGTCTGGAGAAGTTTAAGAGCATCTATTTTAAAAAACTTATTAATGGGAAGCAACAGCTTCTTGGTGGGAGTTAGACCCATCATTTCGAGATACTCAGCCTCCTCATCTTCTACCACCTCAGTAGTAGAAGTATCTATAATTTTATTAACAAATGAAAAATGAGAAGAATAATCTTCTGTAGCCCTGAGAGGAGAGCCAGACTCCTGTTCAGGGGAGACCTCATGCTCTATAGGCTCACCTTCCTCCTCTTCTTCTTCCTCCTCCTCCTCACTATGCTCCTGTGGAAAAGCAGGTGGGTTGAAGGGTACAGTGGTCTGAACTGGGGACTGCAGAACCGCAGGCAGTAGACCCTGTAAAGTCTGCAAAATCTTAATAGCCTGTGCAATCTCCAAGGGAGGAGGCATAGCCGCTGGCACCACAGAAGTCCCCTTATCAGTAAGTGGTTCAGTGTGCTTAGTTTTCTTTTTGTCTTTTAGCTGGAACCTGAACTAGCCAGTTCAGCAGGTCTCTTTTTACCCATATCAGGGGTAGAAGTAATTGAAGCTGTGGTTTCACCCACAGACCCAGAGGGTGTCAGCTGGTCAGAGCCAGAGGGACCCTTAAATCTTTTGTTCAACCTTTCCAGACATTTTTCAAGCATCTTATCCGGGAAGGTTTTACATATTTCACAGTTAGTCTTTAAATGATCAAAGCCCAGGCAGAATACACAAATAGAGTGTTTGTCTGCCTTGGCAAAAACCTCACCACATTCAGTACAATTCTTGAAATCGGGGTCTCTGTTTTTTTCTTACGTTTTTCTGACATATTTGATCGGAAAACCGCAACCGCAATATATAGGAACAAAACAAATAATTTTAAAATTCAAAAGAGAACAATTTTAACGGTTGTGGTCGGTTCAGGAAGCGATTGGAGAAACCGAGCGGGGCCGGGAACCAAGGAGAAGCGAACCGGGATTAGCGGTTCAGTACCCGAGGTTGTCGGTTACACAAAATAAAACTTTTTTAAAACTTTTAAATGCAACAAAAGTAAAAACAAGGGGAAAAACCCCCAATAGCTAACAAAAAGGCCTCGGTTTCTCAGCAGTTATCCCGAACCGTGAGAAACCGAGAAAACAACTCAAATTAACTAAACTAAGCTAATGGCTAATAAAATAACGAAGATAAGAGCCAGCAAATGAAAATAAATAAAATATACTTAAGTGTTTTATTTATTTAAAGGCTTTTCTGATGAGATGTCGAGAAGGAGATCTCCGAGCATCTGGTCTTGACAGGTGGAGAGAGTAGTATGAAGGTTACAATGTAGTCAGTTGATAGGTGGCAGCATTTGAAAAGTGACTCATGCCAATAAGTCTATCATTAGCACAATGTTCTGTCTCTGGGCAGATCTAACTTAAAATCACACTGCAGAAGAGTCAGGAATATTGGAGTATTCTTGGGGTGAGAAATGACTGATCTATCTGCCAGTCCACATTGTGTGCCAGTAACGTATGAAAGTGTGATGTCCTCATGCCTCAGTGTTCCCTCCACAGTGCTCAAAATATCAACTGTAAGTAAAAAAAAAAAAAAAAAGATCCAAAAATAAAGGTTGTGGACTCACCTAGTATCATGGTAGTGGAGGTACCACCGGCTACGCCAGAGACCCAGGTTCAAGCACAGACTCGGGATGGCTGTGGGAGGGAGGATTGAGCACCCCTTGGAAAGCTCTCCTCCCTCGGGGAGAGCAGAATGTGCATACCGCTGGTCAGTTGCCACTTGGGAGTATTCTGGGTGGCAGCACAACACGACCACAGCCACATGGGAAGAGACTCCCACACCCAGATGAGGGGGCACCTTCGTGGAGATGGAACACATACATCGCCTAAATGCATAAATGTGGGTCCAAAACAAAAATGAAAAACACCTCAGATTATGGCTTGGTGAGGGCTTGTTCCCACACAGGCTCTTCACCAATGAGTGGGACCCTAAGGATAGGTCCTGTGCTGAGGACAACAGAATAAGATAAGTCCCAGGGAGGTAGGCTGATGGGGCTTAGGGGACCAGTTCAGATCAGGGGCAGTCAGGAGAGAACAAGGTGAGAAATAAAGGATTGGAAAAAGTAAGTTTATTATTAAGATTAGACTTATAATAGCAATAACAACCTTGAAGACGGTCATTTTCAAGGATTAACAACCAGTTGGTGGGAGACGGACCTCGGCTGCACCTTGGTCAACTCATTCCCCATCTGGTAATTAATCCCTAAGAACTGATAAGCTTCTACATCATTATTGGTTAAATTCAGATACAGTACACCCTGCATTGTTCATCCTCTTCTTCTTTATTATGAAGAACATCTACATGAAAACAGGATTGTTTGTTACTTGGTCTCCATCATCTCCTTCTGCATATCTACACATGACATCATAACCCTCTATAACACCACAACTGTTTGCTACAGATATGACTTTGGTGCAGAGGGTTATGATGTCTCTTGTAGACTGACAGCAACAGCTAATGAATATCAAATTCCAGAGATACTGTTTTCATGAAAATGTCATGAATAACAAAGTATGAGAGGAGGGTATGTGAAGTGTAATCCAAACTGTGCCTATCTGTAGTTTTTCAGTCACCTCTGTGGTGTTAGAGGCTCTATGAATCAACCTCTGGAAAGTACATTTGGGCCTCTCTGCCCTTTGCAACAATATGCCATCCCTATAAAAGTTAATTGTCTTACCCAACTTTCTCCTTGCTCCTTTTTTTTTTTTTTTTAGTCTCGCTACCTGGAAACATTAAATCTATGGACCCCAGTGACCATACAGTATATTTTTCCGGCAGCCACTCTGACCACCTATCAAAACTGTCATAGGTCAAAACCATATTCTGGATAGCCAAACTCTAAATTGTACTTAAAAATATATTTATTTATCTGAAAATTGGTAACTGGGAGAGGGGAGAAGGGAAAAGGGGATATTGTTTAATCAGGACAGGCACACTAAGCCAAAGCTTGTTTCCAGGTGTAACCTGGGAACACAAGGAAGTTAAGTGACTTGCTCAGGGTCACACAGTTTGCAAGTGGGGCCTGTGGGATTCAAACCCAAAGGCACACTGAGCAAAGGTTCACTTCCAGGTGCGACCTGGGGAAGGGGAACAGGAGGAGTACAGTTCAATATATGAAGCAAGTCAATAGAACAACACTGGGTAAATATGTTGGTGCAAAAATGAATAGGTACCAAAATAAGCTATACAGGCAATTAAAATGCGGTTACAGCTCAAAATGAGACGCTAGATTCAAGTGTAAGGTAAAACGTCAATAATCAGCATGCACAACTAACTGACACAGGTGACAGACCTGAAAATGTGATCATGCATGACCCTGTGGTAGATGGAAGAGCAGAGGAGGTGGGAAGTACAGCCAGTAAGCAAGCAGGTGACACCCAGCCAGACGCCCAGACAAGGACTTCTGAGGCAGGGCTAGGGAGGTGGTGTCAGGAGGAAGGGTACCAGGAGCAGGTGGGGTGTGGATGGAGTTCCAACTGGTGCTTGAGGGAGCCAAGTAAAGAGGAAAGGCAGATAGAAGAGGGAAGTTTATTCCAGACCAGGAGAAGGCAGATTGCACAGTAGAGGAATGGGGGTGAGGTGAAGACTGTGTGCTGATCCCAGGAATGGAGGGAACAGGAAGCAGAAGGTAGTAAATATATTTATTTCATATATAAATGTGTGCTTTTTTAAACTGTCACTCCTTGATTTTCAGATATCCATGTTATCCACCATCTAAAATTTAAGGTGCCAAATACAACTTGGCCAGCATTTAAAAGACAATCTTCTCACCTCTTTCCTATACGAGATATTGGGAAAAGGGATGCATAAATGACATTTAACATGTTTCCTAACTGTGCCCCATTAATCCCATTCTTTTCTGTTGAGAGATCAGGACGAGAACTACTGTTGCTGCTTTTATCTTTCTGATTATCAACCTATAATTAGCAACCAAACCGTTCCATTAGTATAAACACAACTCTTTATCTTTTCACACAGAGGAATGAAGACCGCACCTTAGTTAATTCTTTCCCAGTAAGCAACTTGGGGGGTTGACATCTGTTTGAGATTCTCAGACTCAAATTTACTGCAAGTTAAAGAAATACCTACCTGCACCAATTTATGTTAAAACATGTTCTAAGTGCTACCTCCATGATGTCCTCCCCTCTCTATAGCCTTGATTATAGTGTCAGCGAACTGAGTCACAAAATGCCAGACTATACAAAACATACCTTTATCAGCAAGCAAAGGGGGCTGATTCTGATGGTAAAGAATTAAAGGTTGGCACCACTTTTTTTCTCACTTCTGAAAGAGCGTTGTTCTTTGCTGATAATCAGAGGGAGAAGGAATGCAAAGTTTGAAGCACTGTGAAACTATCTTTAAGTAATTCCTTTCACAATAAAATATATGGGACTACAGACAGGTGCTAGCTTGCACACTACCCAGATAGCTTTGTTAAGTCATAACTGTTGATCTAATCTTTACATTTTCTTGGATAACCAACTGAAGCTATAAAGCCATTCTGTATATTACACTTGAGCTGCTTCCTTGAATTTAAAAAAAAATGCATAAAACAAAGATTAACATTTATGAAACTATTGCAAATATTTATTTTTGGAATTTTCTGCATCCAATGTTATAAACGTTTACTGTCCAAGTCCCAAGGGTCTGTACTCCTGGCTCATGAATATCAAAGAATGTGCCTAAGATTAGACCGGGATGCCCCCTATCGCCTTTGTTATTTGCCATCTATATTGAGCCCTTGGCCATGATGCTTAGAAAATCAGAAAAAATTAAGGGCATTCAGCTGGGTACTCAATCATGGAAGTTGGCTTTATATGCAGATGACATTTTATTGTCAGTAGCGGATCCAGAGTCCTCTATTCCAGCAATATGGGAGATACTTGAGCAATTTGCTCAATTCTCTGGATATAAAATACATTCTTCTAAGACAGAGGGTATTCCCTTTAATTTCTCCACCTCACAGGCACTGAAGGGCAGTTTGCCTCTGCGCTGGAATAGCATCAAGATAAAATATCTAGGCATACAGTTACCAAACCAGTTAATGCATCTCACTATGGTAAACTATGAACCTTTAACACAAAAAATAGAGTCTGATCTACATCAATGGTCCCAAATTCATTTATCACTATATTCTAAGGTGGATCTTATTAGGATGAATTTTCTTCCAAGGCTGCTATATCTTTTTTAGACCATACCGATGATGCTAGATGGAATGTACTTTCCCTCCTGGAATAAGTCTTTAGCGAGATTTGTCTGGGCTGGGGAAAAAAAAAAAAAAAAATTAAGTGGTCCACATTAATGTTACCAAAAAATAAGGAAGGTTTAAATTTGCCTGATCTTCAGATGTATGCAAATGCTACAGTGATAGCTCAAGTTTTCAGTTGGAATAACCCAAAATATGACATACCATGGAAGAACTTAGAATTCACCCTGAATGGGATAAGGAAGGGGAGTGAACTTTTATAAATGTTATATGCCCCAGTAAATAAAAGGCCTAGACTTATTTATAGTACAAATCCTACTATGGAGGCTTGGAAGAGAATCATCCATCTAAAAGAGCTGGAACCAGTGGGTCCCTATTTGAAGTTATTAAATTTCGGAATCCAAACTCTTACTTTGGAACAGGAGGGCACTTTGGCTCAATGGAGACAAAAAGGTTTTAAGTTTATGTTCCAATTGGTGGATGCCAGGGGGGGTCCTCTCATTTACTAAACTTCAAGGAACATACAATCCTCCACAACAAGATTTTTCAACTTATACAAGCTTAATAGAGGGCGATGAAAGTAAAGGACAAGCCTTTAGTAGACTCAGATCTGCCCCCGCTATTGCTTACTATCATACCTCTCAACCTTTTGTCCCCCAGATGTGGAACATGGCCTCTCAAAATGTGGAACAAATGAGCAAAATGTGGAACACTTAATCAAATCTTTATCTAGGAAGCTCAGAACACTGTTAAAATGTTTGCATTTATGTTCAGAAAGTCTGTTATTAATTGAATAATATATTTGTTGCATCATTTACTATAGATTTTTGCTTTAAAATGTTAATATTGAATGTGGGACAAGTCCTCACAATGTGGAACAGGGAACTTTTGTGAATTAAAATGAGGAACGTTCCTCGTAATGTGGTACAGTTGAGAGGTATGCTTACTTTAGCCATGACCACGGGGAGAGGACAGTTGTGGCCCCACTTTGTGGGACTAATATACAGGGGTTTGAGGGAATTATCAAAAAATTCAACTCAGGGAATTCTAAATGTCTGGAATAAAGAGCTTCCACTCCAGGTATCAAAAAAAGATTGGGAAAAGTATACTAAATTCTCAATGGGACTTTTGGGAGCCCCCTGCTGGCAAGAATTTGCCTGGAAAGTTAGAAATAGATTTTCTATACTCCGGCAAGACTGGCCAGGTTCTCATCAGGGACATTAAGCAATTGCTGGAGAGATTATGGAGAAATATCTGCAGATCAGGTCCATGTTTTTTAGGTCTGCCCGCAGTTAGCAGGTTACTGGAGAGATATTTTAGAGGCATTAAAAGAATTGGTAGATGTGGAAGCAGTGTTGACCCCCTGAGCTAGTTCTACTCTCAGTTCCACCAGAGGGTCTCCCAGTACCCAGAGGACCACTGTTAATCACATATGCTGGCAGCTAAAAAAGCAATTACTAGAAAATGGGGGAATAAGATGTCTCCAAACATACAGAATTGGCGGGGAATAATGGGAGAAATTTATACACTAGCGAAATTAATAGCTAAAGGCACAGATAAATGGTCTGTATTTGAGCTTAAATGGAGGAAATGGATTCTATATATTTCATCTTTAGATCCTACTTTTGTACCTTAGAAACATATCAACTCTGATGATAGTTTACGTAAATGTCTTAGTGCTTAGGATATGAATTGCTTTGTAAAATATGTAAGTAGTTCTGAGACCCTTGACTAATGTATTGCTACGTATCTGACTGATGTAATTATGTACTGTCCTAATTTATATACTGTAAAAACTGTCCTATGATTTTGCAAATGTAAATATAATAATAAATACATAGTATACAAAAAAAAGAATGTGCCTAAGACATCTGTGTGTTATAATATGTTATTATTGCTGTTAACATAATCGTCTTTCAAACAAAATCAGCTTTCAAACGTTAATGCTGCCAGTATTAGACTCAGTTCTAGTCTAATGAAAACCTGTGCTGATGAAAGTATGAACTTATTTTTCACATTTTTTTAAATCTAAACAAATAAGTGATACACACTTCAGTGATTCAGTTGCCTTTTTGTACAAAAAATGACAACAAATCAGTTTCACTGTGCATCACTATCAAAAAACCCATGTTATAAAATATTAAACCCAACACATCTTAAGATATTTGCCAAGAATTGTATGCAGTAGTATCCTAAAATTACTGTATGCCTTAGGTATCAATCAGCCAGATGGCAGTCTAGACACAGGTATCAATATATTTTAAATTTAACATATTGGTGTTGTTTCCCTTATACCACTGAACTCTAAAGAAATATGTTTTTTAACTAGTAAACAAAAGGATTTTAGGAAAATAGAAATCAGAAAAATATTTTGCTTCAATCCCAATTTAAAATCCAACCTCTTCACTAAATCTCTTTTAATCCCCATCCCCACCCCCCTTTGAGGACCAGAACCTCCTTACATGGTTTACAAGCCTTAAGCTCACCTGGGTAACAGTAATATCAGCATGCCTACTAATCAACACCTGGTGGGCTAACTCTGCTGCTCACCATCAGCAAAGGCCTCCTTCTCTACCCAGTCTCCCGTTCCTACTGACACAGCATAGCTGGGCAAGCTCCACAGCGGTAATGCCCAAAGAGGACTTATTCTCCCTTCCAGCTCCTGAAGGTGCCGAGCAAGCTGTTCCTTATCATGGGCAGGCAGACTATTGGGGGGGGGCAAGCTCTTCCAGTGCAGGGTGTATGGTAGAAGCTCTAAATATCCCCTGTAGAAATGGCAGCAATGACCGTTTCATCTAATTCGTTCCGACTTGTTCTTCCAGGACCTCCTTCAAATGTCCTCCCTCTGCTAAAGCACCTCTGCTGCGGGGATGGCCCTAACGACAAGCAAACTAGGCAACTGTCTAGGGGTGCCAATTAGGGGGGTGTAAATCAATAAATCCTTGTTTTTGGGGGGTCTGTCAGCCAGGACCCACCAAAAGGTGTGTACCTGGGTGGGAAGGGGGCACCACTACCAAGTTTGCCTATGGGTGCTTGAAGACCTGACACCTGATATTTCATTTATACTTTCCACTCACAACCTGTAATGCCTCACAGCTTCCCTAGGTAGTCAGCCAGAGGAAGGACAATACATTGAAACTGCTATGGTCAGGGAGGCATACCTAATGACAGATGCTATGTGTGACATCAGCATGTGAGGCTAGAGCAACGATTACACTCAACTGGGCATCAGGAGAGGACTACAGAAGAAAAGGTTTGCTTGGCTTGATTTCCATCTCTCATGGCCACAAGTAAAGCAGCAACAGAAGCCAGGAACTCACCACATATGCCCTATGCATCTCTTTGGGATTACATGCACTCTCTGCTGGTCCAGTCAGGGATACATTGGTACCGAAGTACAGCCATGTAGTCCATTAACTTTACCGCCCTGTTACATGACCAACCATAACCTGAAATGCCTAGTCTTGAAACTCTGAACCCTATTTGCACTTATCCCCTACCTACAGTGGTAATCCATTTCATGACCCTATCACTCTCTGGGTGAATAAAAATGCTTATAAGAGTTCCACCTGACTGTCTCCCTCTAACTTGTACTTGTACCCCCCCCTCCCATTTCTGCTGCCTTGGATTCTGTACTGCAAGCTGCCTGCGTCTAACTGTATATAAATATTCATACATTTTTTGAATACTGACTCAGTCGTATGCGAAGAGAATCCAGAACTCCCACATGGAGAGCAGTAGTGACTCACTTCTTGGCCTCTGAGTCAGTCTGTAAGTTCCAGTTTTAAAATAAAAAAGCAGGAGATAAACAAAAAGGGAATAGTTTTGCTGGGTAAAGATAATACCTTTATTAGGCCAATGACAAGTTAACAATACAAGCTTTCATTACATTTGACAAAGTAGCTCTTTGAATTACATGATGACTTTTTATACTGCTACACCGCGGCAGTTACAGGAACACTGCATAATTAGCTTGCAAGCCAGTATTTCTTACAGAAGCTATTTTTCTAATGCTAGCTCACATTCTGTTATTGTTCCATTTTTATTCGCCTTTTTGTAAAATCAGTTGGCATTATTGACTTACACTGTGGTGAAAAGGACCATTTCAGAACTGTAAGATGTAGTTTATGTTGCTGTCCTTGTTAAGCTCTTACTTTGTTGTCATAATGCATTCATGTTCTACTACAGAACTCATTGGTTGAAACATCACAGAATTCTAAAATAGTACAGAACTTGCCACCTGTGCGCAAATCAGAAACACCCACTGATATGACCAAAAAAATCAGTAAAGATGAAACAATAACATTTGAGCTCCTATTTAAAAAAATGCTTTTATAAGAATACATAAATAATCAGTTCAACAAAGTTCATCCCAGGAGCTGCAAACATTAAAACATTTATTCATTAATTAATTAATTCATTTATTCATCACTCTCTATCTAAACTGGAGGCATCACAGCTAAAATCATGGTACAGCAGAAATTCCATCAAGGTCCTGTCTAATTCTCTATACTCCTGTATTCCTTAGTTAAGTTAAAAAAAGATCAGTGTTGTATTTTTAACAGTAAAACCGTCAGATATGCATAAAAAAAAGATATCCATCAAACAATTATAAAACTGGCCTACAGCAAACATTAATTTTTCATATGGGGCCTTCTGTTCATAATAACCTTCATCATTTTATTCCATAAGGTTTTCTTCCGTACCAGGAGGCTAATTTTTCTGTAAGAGGCTGTCATGTTCTTGTACGGGATTTACGAAGTGCACAGCTACCATATGGAGCTGAAGCGCTGAACTAATATCTTAACTTCATGATGTGACATGCTAAAGCAATGTATTCCCTATTAACATTCCAAAAGTAAGCACTACTTCATTATTTATGAAGCACAACTGGAGTCATAATTCAGATGTGAGTCTTCAATGCCTTCCAATTTTGATTAATAGTGAAGCTGGCATAAGTATGATCTTTAATGATGCTGTAATGGTGAGCAGTAGGTACATTATTTATAGGAACAAAATGTATACATTGAGAACAAGTGCTTTGTCATGCTCACAGGCTGGAAGATGCAGTAATGCAAAACAGCTTAATAAAGTAACCCCCTCGCGATGGACAGGAGGCTTTGGCAGTACAAAAAAGTGAACCTAAATAAAATGCACATTAAAAAATGGACCTACCGCAAACAGAGAACCTTGATAAACACAGGCACCTGTAGAAGAGAAAGGGGGAAAATGTCAGAAAAAAATTATGTTTAATATTAAAGAATAAAATGTATACTATAAAATGAATCATTGCCTTGCAAAACTGATTCTATATTCATAGGAGTTGACCTTTTAAAACTCCATGTACCATTCATTCTTCTTCTTTCCAAAGAGAGCCAATCTGGAAAGATGATTCTTTTTTTCCCTTTGTTTTTTGAGGAGGGTACATTGCAGTCATGTATTAAAACCAAAGGACTACAAGACATACTTGATCAAGTGACTGAAGACCATTTAGTTTGACATCAGCATAGCCGGTTTTAGGCACCAGCGAACCCTGCAGTTGCTGGGGGCCCCCCTGCTAACAAGGGGCCCCAGCCAGATCCAGAGTACCACTTTAATTTATTTTTAATTATTATTATTCATGTTGAATGTAAAACAGCACCAAAAGACATCACTAGGCTCTGTGGAGCCTTTTCTTGTGGTGTTATAACATCATGAAATGATTCGCTAAGGTATGCCCTGTCCACTCAGAGGCTAATGAACAGACATTGATTTAATGGACAGTGGGGCCACAAAAACTAACATTGCTACCACTCCCTAAAAACACAAATATTACTGGTTGTATTGAAAATAAAATGTTGTGCATTTTGGACAAAGTTGAACAAAGTAAAATATGAAGTATGTTTGGCTTGAGGAAGGGTCTCATGACTTGTCTTGCTGGGGGCCCCCAAAACTCTAAAGCCGGCCCTGGACATCAGCTGTGGGTAAATCAATGGAAGCAATTTTATAGAATTTAGTGATTGAGCACCTTGGAGTAGAGACAACAGGCATGGTTTTATGACAAAGACGTCACGCTTAGCTACAGACTGGAGCTTTTTTTTTTTTGAATAGCAGATGAGGGAATTGCAGTGTGCTCTCTTCGTCACATACTGTAGATGGATTTTCAAACAGCATTTAATACAGTGGAACTTGCTAAATAATGTAGGAAGTCATATAGAATTCACAGGAGGAAATAGTTTCCTGCATAGGAAACTGGCTCAAAACAGAAAAATACAAACTGATCAATGGGGGAATGCTGTTGCTTATGGGGAGGGCAATGAAGGGGAGAGATGTGCTGGGGGAAGATGTTGTGAAAGGGGATAATGTGCCTAGAATAAGATAAAACGTAATTTGTGTGTTTACGCATTGCATGTGGTTAATAATGCTGTGGGTTACATCCTGCCTGTAATCTAGGCTGTGAACTATGGCACTGAGTGAAAGAAATCAGCTTTCTGAGAACAGTGGGACCCCTCAGTGTGATATTTACACAGCTAGATATATCACCTAGAAGGGTGAGGAACTCCACTGGAACTACTCAATATGTAAGTAGTTCCTGTAGAGAGGTGGAAAGAGGGTACAAGTGATGTATGTTAAAGATTCGTCTTGGGACTTCTGTTTCTAGGCAAAACAGCATGATGTCAGTGTTAAAAGAGGGTTCTTAGAATCCACTGATGATACCAAAACTAAAGACACTGCCAGTGCGGTTTGATTCCCAAGGTCTAAAGGGTCACATTTACTGATGCTAGTCATCTCAGTCACCTCTCCCTCTCTCCCTAATACCAACGCTGTCTATCCTGCCCAGAGCCTGCAGGAGGAATGGCAGTTCTACCTCACGGTTGGCTAGGCTGCCCACAACTCATGAAGTCGTCCATACTGTATTTATTTTTCTGGGTCAGCACTAGGGGGTAATGTTTAGACTCACACTGCAAACTGCAGTAATTGTCATTAAAAAGACATTACAGTATTTTTCATAAGCTATGTTGCATTTTGTATTCGCCATATTTAATTTTCATTAACTGTTGGCTACAGTGGTTGTCCTTAGCACTGAACCAGTTTTTCGTTCAATAGAAAGTACTGCAGACTGGGATGTGCAGTCAGTTTTCAGCTATGCACCAAAGAAAGGACACTGCAGGCATCAATGCATAACACGAAAACAACAGACATTATCAATACATACTGTACATTATAAAATAACAAGGCGATAAACTAACAGCAGCCTTGCTCTGTCACTCTTTGGGCCAAATCATAAATAATGGGATGCTGGTTACTAATTTAAGATTGTTAGACAGAGGGGCCACAGAGAAAAAAAAATATTTCCCCCCATTTTGGTGCGTGCCCTCAGTATTTCAAAAGTCTAACTTGTCAAAGGCCAAAGGGAAGGAGAACAAGTGGCTATAGCCAACTGATTGTTTAACACTTTAGGTGAAATATTTTCTGAGTGTCTTTGCTCATAATTGTGCTTGCCCAAATCCCACAGTAGGGTTCACTATTTGTGAAATAAGTGTAGATGTCTGCATGATGGCCAGTACACTAGCATGCCAGTCAGTGGTGCAAGTAGTAGACAAGAAGTACAGGAACTCGGCCATTGGCAAATATGAAATGCAGAATGAAGATCCTTAATCTGAAGGATAGCTGTGTCAAGATACATCTATCTGATTAGACACTAGTAGATTCAGTTAGAGATATTGAAGTATTTCTAGCAAAATAGCACTGTTAAACAAGTCAAATGTTGTCATAGAAACCCTGATTTCAGGTCACAGGCCCAGAAACTGTCATTATGTTGCTGGTTTAAAGAATTTCAGTTCCAGTGTCGGTGGGAAAAAGTACAGGAACTCCGTTCCTGCTGCAAAAAAGGTGCAGGAACTGAGTTCCTGTGCGTTCCTGTTCACTTTCACCACTGATGCCAGTAACCCAGATTCAGGACTGGACCCAGAACACTAGCAACTGGCAACTGGATTAGGCAAGCACTACCCATGGCAATATGTTCCAGCCAGGTGAAGGTTGCACCACAATCTGCCACTACAGCAACAACAGGTGGAGGGACAGACAGCTTGCATTCCCATCAGAGGCATTCAGCATGTGTGTGATGCCGACAGTGGGCTGTATGTAGTACCACAGATGGTAGATTGAATCGGACTCAAGGGTTAAAATGGAGGCAAAGTGGCAGACTCCAGTGTGATGACATAAGCACACATGTGCCCCATGCTCCCAGCCACTCTGCATCAGATCTTAAGAACAGCAGGGGAAGCGAGGCACCTCCCTGATGGCCAAGCCACAGAGGAGCTAGTATGTGGCAATACAGGAGCAGGTAAGATGTCTGTTGCCATTAGAAGCCCAAATTGGGGCATCCAGCCAAATAGAATAAAAACCTTAATAGAAAAAAATGTTATATTTGGTCAATATATTGACAGTCAACAGGACTGTAATCTGAGACAGGCAAAGTCAGTAATCGTGACCAGAAAGAGGACACAAAGAAGCATGCTTGCACTTCACTTCCTTTCTTTGAACCACACTGCTCTAAAAGTTGGAGAGCCAATAAAGCTAACATTTGTTGTTGGTGGTGGTGGTGGTGGACCCAACAGCCAACAAGGAAAGAAATATCTTAGCAGGATTCAATCTACAGCTACTTCAGCTGTGGTGGGGAAGCTGATGGAGGCACTTATAAAGGAAATGCTGGTGTAATATCTGGGGGAGGAGGGGTTCATAAACAAAAACCAGCATGGGTTCACAAGGGGTAGGTCATGTCAGGCCAACCTGATTGAATTCTTTGATGGTGTAATGGAGATATGTGATCAGGGAGGGATGGTGGATGTGGCCTACCTAGACTTCAGAAAGGCCTCTGACACCGTCCCTCACAGGAGACTAATAAACAAGTTGGGTAGCTTAGGGGTGGGGAGCAAACTAATAAACTGGGTGGAAAATTGGCTGGAGATTAGAATGCAGAGGGTGGTGGTAAACAGGGTGCACTCCATAGAGGGAGGGGTGATGAGTGGGGTACCTCAAGGGTCAGTGTTGGATCCCATACCATTCAACGTATACATTGGGGACATTTCAGAAGGCCTGAATGGGAAGGTGTCTGTTCGCAGACAACACAAAGATTTATAACACGGTGGACACAAATGGAGGGGTGGAAAAAATGAGGGAGGACCTGGTCAGGCTGGAGGAATGGTCGGGGAAGTGGCAATCACCATTCAATGCAAAACAAATGCAGAATTTTGTACATAGGAAGTAGGAACCCAAGGGCAAAATACTGTCTGGGGGGAGGACCTAGAGGTAACAGAGCAGGAAAGGGACCAGGAGATCATCATTTCGGATAACTTGAATGTGGGGAACCAATGCAATAAGGCGATGGGGAAGGCTAACAGAATGCTGGCATGCATAGGGATGGGCTTTACAAGCAGGAGGAAGGAGGTGATCATGCCATTATACAAAACTATGGTCGAACCGCATCTACAATATGGGGTCCAGTTCTGGAGGCCACACTTGCAGGGGGACAGAGGCCGGTTTGAAAAGGTCCAGAGAAGGGCAACCAAGATGGTTCAAGGGCTGCACAGGAGGTCATATGAGGAGCAGTTAGAGGAAAGTACAGTTACGTAAGAACTTACCGTAATAGTAGATCTTCGAGAGAGGCTCTTGCAGTACGTAATTACATATAGGACTGACGTCGGCAGGCGGCAGGACCCCACGGAAAAATTTCTAGCTAGCAGTCCCTGGGACCGCTTCCGTCAGGTGACGGCGTCAGGCAGCGTCGGTATAAAGGGGCGGTCCCAGACGCCCGCCTTCCAGTTCTTTCCCGCCACAGGTCTGGAAGGCCCGGATGAGAGAGAAGCAGATATTTCCCTCAATGGAAAAGGAGCTGAAAAAGCCTAGGGGGATGGAGGGCGGGAAGGTATTACCTACTGCAAGAGCCTCTCTTGAAGATCTACTGTTATGGTAAGTTCTTACGTAACTGTACTATCTTACTTCGAGAGGGCTCTTGCAGTAGGTAATTACATATAGGACAGAATCCCAAGCAGTCTGGAACAAATGAAAAGGCACCGGGAGGAGGAACTACTCCAAGAAGTAGCAAACAACCTTGCAAACCTCAAGATAGGAGGCCTTGCAAGACCGCTAACCCAAAGCCTGCTCTACGGCGAGAGGCAATGTCCAAACTGTAATGTTTAGTAAATGTATGGACGGAAGTCCAAGTGGCGGCAGCACAGATGTCTGCCGCAGACACATTCTTAAAACAAGCCACAGAGGCTGCTACTCCTCGAGTAGAGTGGCCTCTGACTTGACCCGGTAGGGTCTTGTTGTACTTGTCATAACAGAAAGCGATGCAATGAGCCAACCACTTTGATAGGCATTGCTTGGAGACAGCATTGCCTTCCCTTTTGTTAGCAAAAGAGACGAACAACTGATCAGTCTTTCTGAGATCCTTCGTCCTATCGGTGTAGTATCTCAGAATCCTGTGGACATCCATGGTATGGAGCAAGTATTCTCCTTGGTTGGAATACTGCATGAAAAAGGCAGGTAATTCAATAGACTGATTTAAGGTAGACTCCGCTACCACTTTTGGGAGAAACTTAGGATTCGTGCGAAGAGCTACTCTTTCTTTGTGAAAGATCAGATAAGGGATTTTGCACATAAGGGCCTGGAGCTCGGAAATTCTGTGAGCAGAAGTAATGGCCACCAAGAACAGCGTCTTCCACGATAAGAACTTCAAGTCTGCGGAAGCCGCAGGCTCAAAGGGAGGAAGGGTAAGTTTCTTGAGAACAAAGTTCAAGTCCCGGGGGGAGCCGGAGTCCGAACAGGGGGTCTGAGATGAAGAACCCCTCTGAGAAAAGTTTTGGATACCTCCAATTGGGCAAAAACTTTATCAGTGAAAGGGACATGGTAGGCTGAAATAGCCGCCATGTGGACTTTCAAAGAGGAGTGACTGAGACCCAGGTCGAAAAGATGACGCAGATAATAGAGCAGAATGGCCACAGGACAGGAGAAAGGCTCCATATTCCTAGAGGCAGCCCAAATGGAAAATCTTTTCCATTTCATGGCGTAGGTGGACCTAGTGGAGGGTTTTCTAGCCTCCACCAGAATCTCGGCCACCTTAGGAGAGACGCCAAAGCAAAATTGGGCTAGGTCTGCAGGAGCCATGCATGAAGTTGAAGAGACTTGAGTCCCGGATGGACCAGGGTCCCCTGATCCTGGGTCAGCAATCCTCGAGATAAAGGAAGAGGAAGAGGAAGAGGAGGAGCCTCTGAGAATTGTTGTAGAAGAGAGAACCAGATTTGCCTGCGCCAGAAAGGAGTGATCAGAATCATTCTCGTTCCTTCCAATGCCAGTTTCTGCAGCACATGAGGGACCAGAGGAATTGGGCGAAAAGCATAAACGAATCTGTCCTTCCAGCTTAGAGACAGAGCGTCGCTCCAGAAAGCGCCTCGCTCTGGAGCGAGCGAGCAAAAAATTGGAAGCTTTGCGTTTTGGGAGGAGGCAAACAGGTCTATTTGTGGAGTCCCCCCAAGTCTGGAAGATGCTTTTTAGAACTTTTTGGTCCAATTCCCACTCGTGTGGCAGAGCCGAAGAACGACTTAGCTTGTCTGCCAGGACACTGTCAACTCCCAGAACTTGGATCACCGTGAGGTGAAAGTTGTGAAGAGTTGCCCATTCCCAAACCCTCATCGCTTCCCTGCACAGCGAGTAGGACCGAGTCCCTCCCTGCTTGCTGATGTACCACACCACGCACATGTTGTCTGTTTGGACGGCTAGGTGACCGGGAAGGATGTATTGCTGAAGGGCCTGGAGAGCATACAGCACTGCTCAAAGCTCGAGCACATTGATGTGGAGAGCTAACTCCAATTTTGACCATAAGCCCTGGGTTCGGTGAGGACCCAGATGGGCTCCCCAACCTTCGCCTGATGCGTCCGTGGTCAGAGTCTGAGCGGGGGGGGGGAGGATGAAAAAAGGGGACCCCCCGGAATAGGTTCTCTCAAACCATCCACCATTGAAGTCTCTTATCATTGGCAAGGAGATCAGCACCAGATGATCTAGGTCGTCTACAAGTTGATCCCACTGAGAGCGGAGAGTCCACTGAGAGATCCTCATGTGGAGGCGCACACGCGGAACCATCGGGATGGCAGCCGCCATCAGCCCCAGGAGACGGAGCACCGACCTCGCCGGAACCCTCCTGCGTTCCGATAGAAGGGAAATCTGGGACTGGAGGGAGGCCCCCCCATCCGGAGGCAGGAAGGCCCTACACATTGTCGTATCGAGGATTGCCCTGATGAACTGGAGTCTCTGGGAAGGGTCCAGGTGAGACTTGGAATGGTTGATGGTGATACCCAGACCAGTGAAAACCTGCTGGGTGAGGGACAGAAAATGCAGGAGTTCCTCCCTGGACGGGGCCGCCAGAAGCCAGTCATCCAGGTAGGGAAAAACCTGAACTCCCAAAGTATGCAGGTGGGCCGCTACCACCGCCAGGCATTTGGTAAAGACTCGGGGAGCCGAGGAAAGACCAAAAGGGAGTGCCTGGAATTGGTAGTGGTCCCCTTGGAACGCAAACCTGAGGTACTTTCGGTGCGAAGGGCGAATGGGGATGTGCAGGTACGCATCCTGCATATCCAGTGCACAAAGCCATTGGCCCGGCCGAAGCAGGGGCAAGAGGGTTTGAAGGGAGAGCATCCTGAACCTCTTGTATTCCACATATAGGTTCAGGGAGCCGAGATCGAGAATGGGTCTGAGATCTGCAGTCTTCTTTGGTGCAAGGAAGAAATGGGAATAGTAACTCGTCCCGTGAAGGTGAGGGGGGGTCGGGCTCTATGGCCTGCTTCACGAGGAAAGCAGAAATTTCTTCCTTGACCAAAGGAAGATGGTCCCTTGAGTAAGAGGAGTTCAGAGGGGGGTGACGTGGAGGTTTCTGCAGAAACTCTATGGAGTGCCCCTCTGCTATGATCTGAAGCACCCATGAATCCGATGTTATCCTCTCCCAACCCGGAAGGTGGAGGGAGAATCTCCCTCCTACCGCTTCCTCCGGGGCGTCCGGAGGCGGTGGGAGAGGGAAGGAGTCAGGTGGTGTGAGGCAGCGCGCAGCTGGGCACCGCTGCTTTTGGAGTGGCGAGGCCTGGCAGCTGTGGGGTCCCGGCGATTTGTGGCCGCCTTCCCTGAGGTTTCGCTTGGAGGCCAGCTGCGTCTGCGAAAGGGACGGCGCTGCAGGGGATGGGTACATTGAATCAACAGATTTAAGGACCGTCCCCTTCTCCTGCAAGTCAGTGATGATGTCCTTGACATCCCACTAAAAAGCACAGAACCCCTGAAAGGTGCTTCTTGGATTGCTGACTGCACCTCCGGGACCAGAACTGACACACGGAGCCATGCGTGACGCCGAAGACTTACGGTGAACACAGAGCTCCGTTCTGCGGTGTCCACTGCATCGTAGGTCGTCCTCAGAATGTGACGACTGGCCGAACGAGCAGAACGGACCAGGTCGGCTAACTCCTGCTTGACTTGGGAGTCAGGCAAGGAGTCAATCTTGGATTCCGCCTGGGTAAGGAAAGCCTTCTGGTAATCCCCCATATCGCTACATAATTTAGGGCCCTGATCCCCAGTGTGGAAGAAGCATAGATCTTCCTTCCATACTGATCCAGAAGGCGAGATTCCTTATCCGGGGGAGACAAGCTCAAATGTTTCGGGTGTGCTGACCGGCCGTGAGCGGCGCTAATAACAACAGAGTCTGCATGGGGGTGAGAGTCTAAAAAGTCTATACCCTCCGGAGCCTGGTACAGCTTGTTGGACTTCCGAGGAAGTGGGGCTAAAGCCGACAGTCGTTTCCAAATGGTGGAAACAAGGTGGACATGAGGCTCGATCCAGGGTGGCACTAGAGTAGGGGCCATAAGGGGCAAGTCCAGATGTTCGGCGAGTTTAACCCGCTGAGGATCTGGTTCTAAGAAACGCCACTGATGGACTTCCTGGATCTTCCTGAGCAACTCCGTGAAGGAAGGATCCTCCGGAGGAGACTTCGGAGGAGTCCTCGGCCGGGGCTTGGACGGAGAGCGAGGCGCGTCGTCTTTCTCGGAGCATCTATCGGAGGAATCTGAGGAGTCCGAGAGAGAAGAAGAAGAGAAATTTGAAGCAGAGTAAGACTCCCTAGCTTGTCTAGGGAGAGGAACGGGTTCCTTAGGGGGGATCCCTGGACGCGTGTCCTGCCCCTCTCTGGATCCCGAGGGGAGAGCCGGGAATCCGGAGGCGGAAAGGGAGTGTGCAGTCTGGGGCGTACGGGAGCCGGGGGTGGCACCGTCGCCGTAAGATGGCTCTCGACTTCCTTGGTGAGCTGAGCCTTGGCCTCAGCCCACCAGGAGGCCAGAGTCTCCTGGAGATTTACCGGCGGCCTAGGGGGCAGTGGAGGAGGAGGAGGAGGAGGGGGATAGTTGTACAGATGAAATCCGTGAGGAGAGGAGTATCCGTAACCTGGCTGCGGGAATACTGGAGCTGGGTATTGCTGCGTCGGGTACTGCGGCATCGGTGGAGTCGGCGCCGGGTACTGTGGCGCAGGATACTGTGGACCCGGGTAAACCAGCATCGGATAAGACGGCGGATACCCAGGTACCAGAAGAGCTGCCGGAGCAGATGGCCCAGTAGGGAACTCCACGGGTGGATCAACCGTGATAGGTCTGTGGGGTGGAAGGCCCGATGGGAGAGGAACATCCCCCGCCGTCGTCGGAGCCGGCGTCCGGGGAGCCGGCGTCAGATCCGTTCTGTAGAAGGGGATCTGATGGCGGAAAAACATCCCGAGCCGAGCCCGGGAACGGAGGGGAAAAGTCCCTGGGGTCAGGCAGGGGGGACTCGGGCTCCCCGGACAGCAGCAAAGGCTGCGGGGAACCTGGGACGACAGACGGAGCAGGGTCTGCCGTAGGCTCCGAGGCCCGGCGTACGTCGGAGAAGGCGACGTGCGACTTAGGGGCTGAATCCCAGCGGACGCCAGAGGAGCCGGTGTCAGACTTCGGGGGTCCCTCGTCGGAGGCGGGCGAGGATGGGAAGAGGCCCGGCTGGGGACACTGCATGCCCGCCCAGTGGGGCGTCTTAAGCGCCTTCTCCTGGCGGAACCGGAGGAGCGTCCGGCTTATGGGAGGCGCCCGCACCAGTAGGCCGCAAGCCTGCGGCGGTACTGGGGGCAGAAGCCTCCTTTTGCCCGGAGCCACCCGGCGGGCATGAATGCGAACCCGACAGGCGGGCTGACGCCTCCTCCAAAGCTTTGGAGGCTGCTGTCGGGCGATCCCCCAAAGGGGACGTTACCTTGGCCACGGCTTCAGCTGGAGTCGCGGAAGAGGAGGCCTTCTCCCGGTGCCTTTCTTTGTCCCGCTTCTTGTGACCTTCAGGGGAGGTCGACGCCTGCCGAAGCTTCTTCAACTCCTTCTCCATTGCGGACATCTTCTTTTTGAGGAGATGGGCTTCTAGAGACTGCTGGCGTCGTCTGCGGGTGGCCGTGTTGAAATGTAGGCAGTCCGGAAACTTGTCGACCTCGTGGTCGGGGCCTAAACAAAAAAGGCAGAGGGTGTGACCATCTTTGTGAGGCAGTTGGGCGCCGCATGAGTCGCACTTATATTTTGAAGGGGACGACATAAACCGACGTTCACCTGGCGAAGAAAATACAGAATACTGATACTTTCCGGAAAAACGACGAAGCTTGGCAGGGACTGAGCTTTACGAACTTCACGCGGCGCTACCACGAGCTGGCGGTGAGAAAGAACTGAAGGCAGGCGTCTGGGACCGCCTTTATACCGGCGTGCGTCTGGCGCGGTCACCTGGCGTGGGGAGGTCCCGCCAGGGACTGCTAGCTAGAAATGTTTCTGTGGGGTCCTGCCGCCTGCCGACGTCAGTCCTATATGTAATTACCTACTGCAAGAGCCCTCTCGAAGTAAGATCTAAACTTATACACACTGGAGATGAGGAGAGAAAGGGAGGATATGGTAGAAACCTTCAAATATCTGAACAGAATAAACAAGGTGAGGAAGGGTAGCATATTCAGGATGAGTGGAAACAAATCAACGAGGGGACATGAATTCAAGCAGGAGGGGGCAGATTTGGAAGAAATGTGAGGGTGAAGTTCTTTACTGAGAGAGAGTGGTGGGTCCTTGGAATAGGCTGCCAGAATGGGTGGTGGGGGTAGATTCGGTGAGCAAATTCAAGAGGGCTTGGAATGACTACATGGGGCTGAATAAAGGCAAAAAATGGCATGGAAGAGAGAGGGCAAGATAAAAGGACAGGGGGTGGTATTTGGGCAGACTGGATGGGCCAATGGGTCATTTTCTACCAGTAGATTTCTATGTTTCTATGTAACTAATTAAAAACTTTGTTTGCTTGCATTTTCATCTCAAACCTTCCAGAAATGTACCTAAGGACTTACTGAACTCCTTTGCAGAGTTTGGTTTGCCGCGACTACACAGTCGGCCACTGAATGAGCAAGGGAAAGGCACAGAACAAGGGGCAGTGAGTGGTGCTGCCAAGAGCAGTAGCCAGCCAGAAGCGAGCACAGAATTGGAGCTGTTTATTGGCCATCTTGAACACTGTTCAGGATCTGGCAGCTTGAGTGGATGCTTTCTACAACAGACTAACTACTCTTGAAACCAAAGCGGATAAGATGGCTATAGAGGTCAGGGCAGCCACAGACAATTCTAACAAAATTTTCACGGTTGTGTCAGGCAGTGTCAAAGGAAAAAATTGAAATGCTTAAGATTAGAGTGGTTGGAGAACACTGTGTGTGCCACTAACAACGGGATCATTTGATTCCCTATGGATATCAAAAGGGAAGATCCAATGAAATATGCACAGGATTTAATATTGAAACTTTCTGGAGATCTGGGCATCATTGTTTTGCGGGCCTACAGAATTACACCTTGACATAGGCCCACTAACAAGGAGCTTCCAAGACCTGTCTTGATCATCCTCAGAGGAGTTAATGATAAGGATTGTGTACTTTATTAAAGCTAAGGAGAAGGGCCAGTTAATACTGTCTGATGGCACCAAAATGAATGCCTTTCCAGACCAGAGTTACTACATGAGAGAACACCATCGGGCATTCAGTGCCATCTAAGATGGAATCTGTGAGCTAGGGGTTGCTCACTCTTTACAGCTCCCTGTGAAATTGAAGATCATATACTCAGGTAAAACATTTTTTTGGAGACCCTTCTGAGGCAGATAAGCACCCTGACAAAATCAAGCTGGACTTTTTGGGCCACAAGCAGCGTCAAGAATCGGACAATGCGGGCAGAGTGGATTGAATTTTATCTGTATTGCCTTAGCTAATGGGACAGTAATATGTTGTGCTCACACCTTGATATTTTCATTTCTATTACTGTTACTGTTCATTGTTCAGATCCCACAGGTCACTGAATGGCTTAAATCTAAAGCTGCAATTTTAAACATTGTGCTTACATTAAGTTTGCAGGTTTTGTAGATGGGTTTGGCCAGGAGATAGTTCTCTCTATTCCCCATGTGGGGGTTCCTGAAATTCAGTGGACGCTAACTTCCCCCAGTGTCACTGTAAAATGATGGCATCAGTTGCATAGCTGAGTTTGATCCCGTTGGTATCCCAAGGGGGAAAAGAAGGCCAAGGACAGTCAGGGGTGTAAAGATGCGTAGCTTGGAATCTTTCAGTCAGAGCTCCTAAGGGGAGGTATATCCTTCCTGTACCCAGTCGTAGTTCCCAGACTTTGGAAATGACTAGGTTCTCCCAGATATTTAATCCAATTAACAAATGCTTATGTTGAGAAACTAGGTTATGTGTTTTTCAGTCCTTACCTGGGGTAAAAACTTTATGGGCAAGTTTACTAGCCTTGGGATGTTTTATCTCGCTGTAGGAACTGTATTCCTCCTAATATATTAAGCATTTTTGCTTAAAATATGTGAGTATTATCATGTTATGTTAAGTGAATGTTGGGGTGGCACTGGGGGTGGTACTAGGGACAGCTGCCATGCAGAGTGTGCACACAACTATTGGTAGTAACACACCTTGTGGTCGGACAAGGACAATAAGGCCATATCAATCAATCAATCACACTTTATTTAACCAGGCAGTTACATCATTGAGCAGGCTCATTTTCAAGATGGTCCTGGAAACATAGGACATATTCGATAGCAAGATGTAACAGTTTGTGCAGGATAAATAGTAAAACTGTGTAATAATAAGACAAAAATAGCATAAATTAGCTTAGATGGCGAATACAGACAGAGTTAAATCTCATGATCTAAAACTTAACCTCGAGCGGGGGGGAGGGGAGACACAGGGAAGGTTAGAGGGGGTAACAAACAAAAGAGAGAAGGAGGGGGAAACACTAAAAGGTAGGTGGCCCCCAAGGGAGCTAGCTAAGTGCCGGGAGGGAAGGCCCAAGGGGGAGTATATTGAACCTAAAGGGATGCTGGCCAACAGGGGAACAGAAAGGCCATATACTGCAGACAAATTTATTTTCTGACATTATGACTGTGTTATAAATCTGTGACCCTGGTCTTGCCACAAGGGCTTATCTGGCACGATTATATGACTTTCATGGACTTGAACCATCTTTATACTGTTTCTAACCCCAATTTTTTTTGAAATTCTCTCTTTATTTGTTTTACTAGACAACAGAGTAACAATTATTAACACGGACCAAATGCAACCAAATAAACAGATGATGCGAGAAAATACATAGTATATAAACCACGGAGTGCTCCTACCCCCCCCCTCCCCTAGAAGGTGTCACCGCTAAAGGGAAAAGAAAGAAGGAAAGAAAAGAAAGGGGGAAAAACAGTTTCTAACAACAAAACACAGCCTGCTCATGAATACCAAGGTGGTTCAACTCCAGGACTTAGCCTCTGATTAGAATTACCAAGGCACGAGGAGGGAGGACTATCTAACTATGATATTTTGTATCCATGTGATCACGGAGTTGAGGTTCAGTGAAGATATAAAGCATAAAGCTTGCCCCATTTCTTTTGGAAAGTGGAAGGGCATGTCTGGAACTAGCTATCAGTCTTTCCATTTTAAAGCAAAGGGACATTTCTTCCACCCAGTCAAAATAGGAGATCTCCAGTGATCCAGCCAATGGCGTAACACTAATCTTTGACCGCCATTGAGATGAGAGCCATGTGGTATTTCCTTTCCTTGACTCTGATACTGGAATAGTTGCCCAGTATACAGATTTCAAGAGTGAAAAATTCTTGCAGACCTAGGGTAGGATCTAAGTTGTCACAGATAGTTTTCCATAGTGAGGCTACCTTGAGACAGTACCAGAACATATGAGGAATACTACCCAATTCCTTACCACATCTGATGCAGTTGGGGAAGCTAGAACTGTCAAATTTCACCTTTTTCAAAGGTGTATAGTACATATTATTAATAATATAAAATTGAATAAGCCTATTTCTAACCCCAATTTGAGTAACAATTAGAATGCATGAGATGAATTCTATTGTAAGATTTATGTCTGTTCCTCTTGTGATCAACTCTTTGTTTTTACCACTTCATGTACCCATAGACAGCTCGTTCTTGTTTGCTTTTATACTAAATAAAAATAAATAAATAAAAAATCTGTCATTAATTATTGTATTTTTAGACGTTCGACGATGGAGTTACACAGCATACAATGACATATTTATATACATACACCAACTAATACTAGAACTATGTGGGTGACAGTTGGTCTAGTGGTTAGGGGCACTAACCTGGGAACTGGAAGATTACAGGTTCAAGTCTGCTAGAGCCAGTTACTCACTGTGTGACCTTGGGCAAGTCACTTCACCTCCCCAGTGCTTTAGCCCCCCCAGCTGCAGAAATTATTTTACACAGGATGTCACTAGAAATGTGATATTGCATCTCAGTTGGGCTATCTTGGGTACATAAATTGTAAAAAAAAAAAAAAAAGTATGCTGCTCCTGAACACACTTATGAGATGTGTCTGAATGCTTGCCGAGTAGCCTACTGTTTACAGTGCAGTAATGTTAACCAGGAGGCATAGGCTGGAATACTACCACTGTCACCGACTCTGTGACCTTAAGCAAGTCCCTTTACCTTCTTGTACTTCACTACACAAGTGTTTGATGTTGAACACAGGGACTCACTCAGCCAATGTAAATTGTTTACACAAATATATTTATTATTTTCTTTTTTTCTGTTCTTTTCAAAAGTAACCAATTATATAAGAGCATACGACATCTCAGCATTTTGCTTGCTACAAACTTCTTCAGGACTTGTGTGATCTGTTATTTAAAACTGGTCTGTATATTCATCAGGTTAAAAAACCTCTGAAATTAACACTGGTGTTTAATTCACACCTCATGGTTTATATTCTAGGCCATGCATCAGGTGCACAGCTCCCATTTCTCAGTTTCACTGTTAGGGGTGCAGAAATACAAGTTTTGTTCCAGTGTTTCTAATAAGCACCCTAATCTGTGTGCTTGCTTTATGAAACCTGCTCAGTTAGAACCACTGTGAGCTTTGTTTAGGTTTTGTTAACAAGTCAGCGGGCACCCGTTTTAAAAAGGGAACTCATTCAGAATCTTTTTTCTTCTATGTTTTCTGCTTCAGCATTTAGTTTTTTGCCTGGGGCAACCACCTCACTTAGTTTCTGTGGGTCCTACTTGTATTTAACCTGCTCTCTTTCACTTTGCCTTTATAGTGCCCCCTTCCCCCTTCCAGCCTGTTCTTTACATCCCTCAACCTCAGACCTTTCCTTGCTCACTTGATAGTTGCTGTCAGCTGTTTATGGATTGTAAGGGGCTTCTAGATAGAATTTGTATAACTATAGCGCTATATATAAGAATGTGTATGGCAGCCCATACACAACAATGCTATTTTTACACCAAGTGGTTACTATGACATCGAGGACCTCAAGAGCGAAGCTTGAGAGGTCCGTTTGATGTCATAGTAACCAAGAGGTGTCAGAAGAATGTTGTTGTGTATCTGGGCTACCATACACTATTCTATATAGTGTACAGTGTACAGAAGCCCAGAATCACTTACTTTTTTGTTTTCAGCACCCAGTCTCTGCGCTCCGCTGCCTGTACTTCACCAACAACCGCCCGCCGGCCAGCTCCCACATGTGACTCTTCACCCGCCACTGACCAATGAAAAGACCTGGTGGGATCACTTGTATTGTGACGTCCCTACTAAAGCAGAATGAAAAGTCATTCTGCATTAGTATGGACGTCACTACTGCAGCATAACAACTTTTTACAGTGTATGGATCTCCATACACAATCGCATTCCACCATACACTATATAACATTTCTGTGTAGAAACACACTTGTTAGTAAAGATGGCCGGCTGTTGTTTCACTGTATCCCAACCAAATTTGTCATATAATTTTATTCTGCAGACCATCATGCCATGGGGTGGGGTACTATAGGGTGACACAGTGGGAGCATAAATGCACATAACTTAGTCAGATGTGTGGCTGATGGTGTTGGGAACTCAGGTGGGGTGAGGAGAAAAGGTGATTTTACCTAATTTCAAGAAAATTTTGCTGGGACAGTTAGCAGAAGGAAAGTACAGTTATGTAAGAACTTACCGTAACAGTAGATCTTCGAGAGAGGCTCTTACAGTAGGTATTCACATATAAGACTAAGCCACAAGGCACCAGGACCCCACGGAAAAATTTCTAGCTAGCAGTCTCTGGCGGGGGACCGCCCCTACATCAGGTGGCTGGTGTCATGTGACGTCGGTATAAAGGGGCGGTCCCCCATGCCCGCCTTTCAGTTCTTTCCCGCCAAAGGCCAAAAGAGGCAAGATGAGAGAGAAGAGGATGTTCCCCCCTTGGAAATGGAGCAAATAAGCTTAGGGGGATGGAGGGCGAGAAGGCAATACCTACTGCAAGAGCCTCTCTCAAAGATCTACTGTTACTATCTTACTTCGAGAGGGTTCTTGCAGTAGGTATTCACATATAGGACTGAGTCCCAAGCAGTCTGGAACAAGGAAAAGTACTTAGGAGGAGGACTGTCATCCATAGCATGGAACCTCGGGCTGAACAGGTCTCATGAAAGGAGACCTTGTAGGACAGCCAACCCGAAGCTTGCTCTACGATGAGAGGCAATGTCCAAACTATAGTGTTTCTTAAAAGTATGGACAGAAGTCCAAGTTGCGGCTGCACAGATGTCTGCCGCTGACACATTCTTGAAACAAGCCGCAGAGGCAGCTACTCCTCTAGTGGAGTGAACTCTGACTTGACCCACAAGGGTCTTCTTGTACTTGTGATAACAAAAAGTGATACAATGAGCCAACCATTTTGATAGGCATTGCTTAGAAATAGCACTGACTTCCCTTTTGTAAGCGAAAGCGACAAAAAGCTGATCAGTCTTCCTGAGATCCTTAGTCCGATTGGTGTAGTATCTCAGAATTCTGTGACCATCCAAAGTATACAAGAGGTACTCCCCTTGATGGGAGTGTTACGTAAAGAAAGCGGGTAGCTCAATGGATTGATTCAGCGTAGATTCAGCCACCACCTTAGGGAGAAACTTAGGGTTGGTGCATAGGGCCACATGTTCCTTGTGAAAAATCAAGTACGGGATTTTGCACATCAAGACCTGAAGCTCATAGATACACCGAGCAGATGTAATGGCCACTAGGAACAGTGTCTTCCAAGAATGGAACTTTAAATCAGCTGTAGCTGCCGGCTCAAAGGGAGGCAGAGTAAGCTTCTCCAGAATAAAATTAAAGTCCCAAGGAGGGGCAGAAATGCAGATGGGGGTCTTAAATGGAGAACCCCTCTGAGGAAGATCTTGGAGACTTCCAACTGAGCAAAAGTCCTGTCTCCAAAGGGAATATGGTAGGCTGAAATAGCGGCCATGTGGACTTTTAACGAGGAATGGCTGAGACCCAGATAGAAGAGGTGATGCATGTAGTCCCGGACTTTATTGGCTGGGCACAAGAAAGGCTCGAAGTCCTTCGAATTTGCCCAAATAGAAAACCATTTCCACTTCATGGCGTAGGTGGACCTGGTGGAAGGCTTCCTGGCCTCTACCAAAATGTCCACTATGAGAGGAGAAACTCCAAAGTGGGCTTTAGCTATGTCTGCAGGAGTCACACATGTAAATGAAGGGATCTGAGACCTGGATGAACAAGGGTCCCCTGATCCTGGGTCAACAATTGTTGCGATAGAGGAAGAGGAAGTGGAGGTTCCTCTGAAAACTGTTGCAGAAGACAGAACCAAACATGCCTGGGCCAGAAGGGAGCGATGAGAATCATTCAAGCTCCCTCTGATCTGAGTTTGTTCAGGACCCTCGGAATTAAGGGAATGGGAGGGAAAGCATAAACTAATCTGTCCCTCCAAGCGAGAGACAGAGCGTCCCACCAAAAAATGTCTCACCCTGGAGCGAGCGAAAAGAGGGTGGGAAGCTTTGCGTTTTGGGGAGAGGCAAAGAGGTCTATCTGAGGTGTTCCTCATTGCTGAAAGATGTCGTTTACGATTTCTTGATCCAACTCCCATTTGTGGGACCTGGCTGAGGAACGATAGAGCTGATCTGCCAGTGTATTTTCCACTTCCAGAACGTGAACCGCGGTCAAGTGAAGATGGTGTTGGGCTGCCCATTGCCAGACTCTTATCGCTTCCCGGCACAGAGGGTAGGACCATGTTCCTCCCTGCTTGTTGAGGTACCAGACAACGCACATGTTGTCTGATTGTATGAGGAGATGACCGGGGAGGATGAATGAGAGTAGAGCCTGAAGGGCATAAAGGACTGCTCTTAGCTCGAGCACATTTATGTGCAGCTTTTCTTCAAACCTGGACCAGCTGCCCTGAGTCCTGTGAGACCCCAGATGGGCAACCCAAACTTCTGACGCATCCGTCGTCAATGTCTGGGAGGGCAGATCGATATAGAAATGAACTCCCAGGCACAGGTTGTCCTGAACCATCCACCATTGCAAGTCCCTGATCATGGGATCGGATACTAGAACTTCTTGGTCTAGGCTGTCCCTGGTTTGGTCCCATTTAGACCAAAGCATCCATTGAGAGATCCTCATATGGAGCCGAGCAAGTTGGACTGTTGGAATGGCAGCTACTATTAGCCCGAGGAGGCAGAGGACTAACCTAGTTCTGAAGGGTGTCTACCCTGTCCAGAGGCAAGAAGACTTTGCCCGTGGTCGTGTCCAGAATCGCCCCTATAAACTGGAGGCACTGGCATGGGACCAAATGGGACTTGGCATGATTGATGGTGATACCCTACAGGTTTTCACCAGCCTGGGTAAGGGAAAGGGAGTGCAGGAGTTCCTCCCTGGATGGGGCCACCAGGAACCAGTCGTCCAGGTACGGGAATACCTGTACTCCCTGGGTACGCAGGTGGGCCGATACCACAGACAGGCAGGCATTTGGTAAACACTCGGTGGCTGAGGAAAGACCAAATGGGATGGCCTTGAATTGGTAGTGGTACCCCTGAAAGCAAAAGCAAAGGAATTTGTGGTGGGAAGGGCATATATGGGGATATGCAGGTAGGCATCCTGCATATCCAGAGCACATAGCCACTGTCCCTGCCGAAGAAGAGGTAGAAGGCTCTGCAAAGAGAGCATTCTGAAGCATTTGTCTCCACGAACATGTTCAGGGAGCTGAGGTCTAGTATAGGCCTCAGATCTCCCTTCTTTGGAACTAGGAAGAAATGGGAATAGTAAATCGGTTCCCCAAAGATGGGTGGGAACTGGCTCTATTGCCCCCTTCGAGAGAAGGGAGATGATTTCCTCTAGGACCAAAGGAAGATGTTGCGGGGAGTAAGATGACTGGGGGGTGGTCTTTGGGGTGGTTTCTGCAGAAACTCTATTGAGTGTCCTACTGATATCAACTGGAGCACCCAAGCATCCGAAGTTATCCTCTCCCAGCCCGGCAGATGGGAGGAGAATCTCCCTACTGGTTCCTCTGGAACCTCCAGAGGCAGTGGGAAAGGCAGGGAGTAAGGAGATGTGGGGCAGCACAGCAGCTGAGGCTCCCACGGCTTTTTTGCTGGGGTCTTGGTTGCTAGAGGGGGCCCAAAGTTTGTAGGCACGTTTGCCCTGTGATTTTTGTCTTTGTCGGTTTTGGTGATGAAAAGAACACCGCCAGTCTTGAGGGGACCTGTACACAGAGTTGACAGACTTGAGTGTAGTACCCTTCTCCTGCAGTTCGGTAATGATGTCCTTGACATCACCCTCGAACAGCACCGAACCCCTGAAGGGAGCATGCTGAATGGCGGATTGCACTTCAGGGACCAAACCTGACACACGGAGCCAGGCATGACGCCAGAGACCTATGGCAAAGGCCGAGCTCCTTCCAGCTGTGTCCACTGTGTTGTAAGTGGCATGAAGCATGTGCCGACTGGCCGAGCGAGCAGAATGGACAAGATCAGCCACTTCCTGCTTAGTCTCTGATTCAGGAGGGGAGTCCAATTTGGATTCCACCTGGCTAAGGATGGTCTTCTGGAATTCCCCCATATGTGCCACATAGTTAAGGGCCCTAATACCAAGGGTAGAAGAGGAATAGATCTTCCCACATTGGTCCAGAAGCCAGGATTACTTATCAGGCGGAGATGAGCCGAGGTGTTTAGGATTGGTGGAGCGGCCGTGAGCGGCGCTGATGACAACCGAATCTGCCTTGGGGTGAAGGCTAAGAAAGTCCACACCCTCAGAAGCCTGGTATAGCCCTGTCTGCCTTCCTCAGAAGGGGGGGATAATGTAGAAGATTGTTTCTAAATGGTGGAAACAAGATCTGTGAGAGGCTCTATCCAGGACGGAATCAGCGTAGGAGTGGTCTCAGGCAGATACAGATGGGCAGTGAGTTTTTTATGCTGTGGGTCTGGCTCCACTGATTGCCACTGATGTACTTCCTGGATTTTCCTCAATAACTCCAGAAAAGAAGGGTCCTCCGGAGGGGACTTCGGAGGAGTCCTCGGCCTGGGGCGTTCCGGAGTACGAGGCTCACCTTCGGGGTCTGAGTGGCTGGACTCTGAGTCTTAGTCAGACGTTTCTGATGAAGAGGAGGAAGACTCCTCTCTATGAGGGGAGGGACTGCCCCTCTGGGGAGTTCCCTGGGGCACATATCTTCCCCTCCTCGGGCACCAGAGGGCTCCCCTCTGGTGTCGGGAAGGGGGGAGGGAATCTCCAGTCTCTGACATAGGGGATCCTGTATAGGGTCTGGCATCGGTAGATGACTCTTGACCTCCCTGGTGAGCTGAGCCTTGGCCTCAGCCCACCAGGGGGCAAGGTTTCCTTCAAATCCACCAGCGGCTGAAGAGTGGGCAGCAGAGGTGGAGGAGGAGGAGGGGATATATATATTGAGGGTATCCATAATAGGAGTATCTGTAACCCGATGGCGGGTAGCCCGGCATCGGGTACTGCGGCACCGGATATTGCGGCATCAGGTACTGAGGTGCTAGATACTGAGGAGCTGGGTATTGTGGCACTGGGTATTGCAGTATCGGGTACCCGAGCGCCAGGGGCTCTGATGGAGCAGAGGGACCTGGCAGAGGCCCTGCTGGCGGGCCAGACGGTGGTAACGCTGGCCCCATGGGCGTCGGGCCCAGTGTGGGTATACCAGACCCACTCTGACCAGAGGGCCACATGGAAGAAGCAGCCTTCATGGGAGCGGAGGCCTCCTTTGCCCTGGAAGCTCCCGAAGAGCCCGAGCATGAGCCAGAAAGGAGGGGCGACGCCTTCTTGGTAACCACCAAGACGGCTGTCATGGAGCGATCCCCCAGAGGGGATGTTACCTTGAGTGCCACGACTCCGGCTGGAGTCACGGTTGTTGCGGAAGCCAGTTCCAGCTCACGGTGCTTCTCCTTGTCATGCTTTTTCTTATGACCTTCAGGGGAAGTAGATGCCTGCCTAAGTTTCTTTAACTCTTTTTCCATGGAGGTCATTTTCTTCTTTAGGATATGGGCTTCCGGAGACTGCTGCCTTCTCTTGCGGGTAGCAGAGTTGAACTTCTGACAGTGTTGGCACTTCTCCACAGGGTGGTCTGGGCCCAGACAGAAGAGGCACAAGGAGTGGCCATCCTTGTGTGGAAGTTGGGAACCACACAAGTCACACTTGTTTTTATGTGATTCGGAGGGCGTCAGGGATGACTACACAGCAAATTGTTCGAAAAAATAGAAAATTAGAGAAAATAGGTTAAAAAGTTTGAAAACTTAAAGACTGACAAATGACTGACAAGCGATGTTCTACCGCGAGGAACTTTCACAAGCCAACTGCGAGAAAGAACTAGAAGGCGGGTGTGGGGGACCACCTCTTTATACTGAAGTCGCATGACGCTGGTCACCTGACGTGGGGGTGGTCCCCCGCCAGAGACTGCTAGCTAGAAATTTTTCCATGGGATCCTGGCGCCTGGCAGCCTAGTCCTATATGTGAATACCTACTGCAAGAGCCCTCTCGAAGTAAGAGCTGTTAATACTCAAATGTGATGGGAAAAACAGCCTACATGGGTGTGTGTGTGTGTGTGTGTGTGTGTGTGTGTGTGTGTGTGTGTATGTATTTTATTCTGTAAATTGCATTGTTAAAGGGAAAAATGACTTTATTGCTTGACGTTAATGTGAAGTCAGGGTAGAGGGACGCTCCCAGCTTCGCATCAACTTGCCCGGTGAAGTTTTAATTTGCTACATCTCTAATTGTTACCCTTTTAAATACATTTGCCAATTCTAAGTCATGGTGTGCTGTACTACCTGGTGTTCTATAACATACTTCCAGAATTGTTTTTTTGTCTGTGGATCTTTAATTCGAGCCATAAGCTTTCTGTAGGGCTCCCATCATTCCTCATTCCCGCTCTCTTGATTCAAGCCCCTCTTTGACATAAAGCAACCTCTTCTCCCCTAATCCCTTTTTATTTTTATTTATTTATGTTTGTTTTGTTTTCAGGGATAAAAACCATACAGCAGTGGTCATTTGCAGTATATACAATATACTGTAGTTACATAAAGCACAATTAGAGCAGCAGGGCATGGTATGGTGACAGCTGTGACCCATACCTTTGTATTGTACAGTATTTTAGATTGCTTTTTTTCATTTGTCTCACAAAGGTGCCTTTTCACCCTGTTTTGATTCTTCTTCTTCAGCATTCTTTTAGATGTAGAATAACTGGCAAGGGTGCTCCTTTAATATAGTTGTCCTCTCATTTTCATCAGTATTCTCAGCTGTTTTTGAACACAAACTGTCCCATAATGTGAGAGGGAAGTGCATTTTGTATGCCAGTTCACCTTAGGCAAAAGAAAACTGATGTAAAACAACAGGTGTTCAATAAACAACTGAGAATGTTTAATAATCTGAAATCTACAAAAATGCTAAGGTGTGATTATTTCTCAGTTTGAAATATTGTTTCCAAGTCGCATTCAAACCTCAGTCTCAGCTGGAACTTTTCAAGTTACCAACAATATAGAACATCAAACCTTGCAGAAATTCTATCACTAACATAAGCAATGACATCTAACAATTTCTCTCATACTACAGCTATTGAGTGAGAATGAAAAAAAAATGTCCCACAGTGGAGATCGAACCCAAGCCCCTTACCCCCAACTGCTTGGTAGCCTGTAGCTGTACTGTTGTACTGTACTAAGGCTCCTTGACAGGAAATGCATACCGTGGCAAACAATATTCAGCACATAGTGCAGACCACACACACGCGCACACACACACACACACACACACACACACACACACACAGCTGCAGTGGAATTTGTAATGAACCAGACAGACAATTTGAAATAATGTTCCCTAGTTACAGTCAAACCTCAAAGTCTCAGCTGGAAATTTTCAAGTTATCAACAACATATAACTTCATATCTTGCAGAAACTCTGTCACTAACATCAGCAATGACATTAAACAATTTCTCTCATACCGCAGAAACAGAGTAAGAAAGAAGAAAAACAGCCCCATACTGGCGGATCAAACCCAGACCCCCTAACCACTACTGTTTGGAAGTCTCTAGTGCGACAGTTGTACTAAAGCTCACTGACAAGAAATGCATGCTGTGGCAAAGGACATCCAGTACTGAGTGCAGACTTCTCAACAGCTACAGTGGATTTAGAAATGCACCAGTATGGCAACTTGAAGTAATGTTTCCCAAGTTATATTCAAACTTGAAAGTCTCAGCTGCAACTTTTGAAGTCACCAACAACATAGAACTTCAAACTTTGCTGAAACTCTGCACTAACATCAGCAAGGGCATCTAACAGTTTCTCCCATACTACAGAAATTGTAGTGAAAAATGACAATTTCCCACACTGGGATCAAACCCAGGCCCCCTACCCACTGCTGCTTGGTAGCCCACAGCTCTACCGCTGCATGAAGACTCAGTGATGAGAAATGCAAGCTGTGGCGAAGGACATTCAGAACTGAGTGCAGACCCCCACCCCAACACACACACACACACACACACACACACCCCTGCAGTGGATTTAGTAATAAATCTGTCAGTCAAGTTGAAGTAATGTATCCAAGCTGCATTAAAACCTCAAAGTCTCAGCTGGAAATGTTCAGTTTATCAGCAATATAGAACCTTTACAGCTTGCTTATACTTCATCATTAACATCAGCAATGACATCAAATAATTACTGTCATACTACAGTAACGCAGTAAAAAAAGAATACAAATTCCACACTAGGGATCAAACCCAGGCCCCCTATTCCTACCCCCTACTGCTTGGTAGTCTGCTTCTTTACTGCTGTACTAAAATTCACTGACAGAAAACGCATGCTGTGGCAATGGACATCCAATACTGAGTGCACCCCACCAACAGCTGCAGAGGATTTAGTAATGCATCAGTCTATCAGTTTTGAAGTAATGTTTCTAAAGTTGCATTTAAACCTGACAGCTTCATCAGGAACGTTTCAGTACAGAACTTCAAACTTTGCTGAAACTCTATCACTAATATCAGCAATGACATCTCACATTAATACAGAAATAGTAGTGAGAATGAAACAAATGTCCCAAACTGGGATCAAACCAAAACCCCCTATCCACTACTGCTTAGTAGCTTGTAGCCCTACAACCACACGAAGACTTTCTGACAAGACATACATACTGTGGCAAAGGACATTCAACACTGAGTGCAGACCTTCCCCCAAATGCAGACCGCCACACACACACACCTGCAATGGATTTTAGTAATGAACCTGTCAGTCCGTTTGAAGTAATGCTCCCAAGCTGCATTTAAACCTCAACATTATCAGCTGGAAAGTTTCAAGTTATCAGCAATATAGAACTTCACATCTTGCTGAAACTCTATCACTAACAGCAATGATATCAAAGACTTTTCCCTCATACTACAGTAACTGAGTAAGAAAGACAAAAAAGTCCCACACTGGGGATGAAACCCAGGGCATCTACCCATACAGCTTGACAGTCTATAGCTTTAATACTGCATTAAAGCTCATTGACAGGAAATTCATGCTGCAGAACAGGACATACAACACTGAGTGCACCCCCCCCAACAACTGCAGTGGTTTTAGTAATGCATTAGTCTATCGATTTTGAAGTAGTGTGTCTAAAGTTGCATCCAAACCTGAAAGTCTTGGCAGGAATTTTTCAAGCTATCAGCAATATAGAACTTCAAACTTTGCTGAAACATTATCGCTAACATCAGCAAGGGCATCTAACAAGTTCTCTCATACTACAGAGATTGTAGCGATAATGACAAAAATGTCCCACACTGGGATCCAACCAAGGCCCTCAACTCACTACTGCTTGGTAGCCTGTAGCTCTACTGCTGTTCAAAGGCTCTGTGACAGGAAATGCATGCTGTGGCAAAGGACATTGAGCACTGAGTGCAGAAGTGTAGACTCACCCCCCAAAACAGACACACAGCTGCAGCGGATTTAGTAATGAACCTGTCAGCCAGTTTGAAGAAATATTCCCAAGCTGCAGTCAAACCTCAAAGTTTCAACTAGAAATTTGCAAACCATATGCAATATAGAACTTCACAGCTTGCCGAATCTCTATCACTAACACACCCCTTTGGAGATGGTCCAGTACCGCCCTTTGAGGGGAGTTACCCCGGAGGGTCTGATGGCGGTGCTGGACCTATCGAGTTGGCCGATGGAGTGCATGGAACCAGATGCCTTAGTAGTGCACTATAATAATATGGTGTTGAGGGCACTGGATTCCATTGTGCCTGTCCGCGGTCAGCTTCCTCTCTCTCCGCTCCCCGATCCCTTTGGTTTGATGGGACTTTGAGGGAGTTGAGGAGAAGGGGCTAAGATTGAGCGCTTGTTGGCGGAATCCGTCTGAAGATGACAAACTTAGATTGATGGCCCATTATGTGGACTATCAATCAGTAATCTCCCATAAGAAGGCAGAATTCCTGTCCAGGGAGATAACTGCATCAAGAAACCGACCTGCTCAGCTCTTCCGGACCGTCGACAGACTGTGCAATCCAGCCTGTCTGCGGGGTCGGAGAGCTTTTTCACAAATACAGTGTGATGAGTTTGCTCGGTTCTTTGACGATAAGGTGTCATCAATCAGATCGGAGATCCGCGGCATGCGTTCAAACGAGCATTGCAGTGACCAACATGGGGTTACATGCCCTCGGCCTGTCTGGATGGATTTCGACCAGCCAGCGATCATGGATATCATGAAGATTGTCCAAGGTCTGCGACCGACTTGCTGTAGTTTGGATCCTGGTCCTACGCGCCTCCTTGTGGGATGCATGGATGCGATTGGACCAATCCTTGGAGACAGTCTGGTGTTCTTTGGATCAAGGTGTTCGAGTCCCTGAAAGAGGCTCGTGACACCCTTTGAAAAACCTTCCCTTGACCCCGACTGCCTTGCTAACTACAGACCGATCTCTAACCTGCCCTTTTTGGGCAAGGTTATTGAGAAAGTAGTCGCGTTACAACTTGATGACTTTCTTACCACCCATCAAGTCTATGATCCTCTCCAGTCCGGTTTCAGAAAGAGGCATAGTACCGAGACCGCATTAGTTCGGGTACTTAATGATCTCCTAATAGCAAGAGATCAGAAGAGCCGTTTGATCTTGGTTTTTCTTGATCTCTCTGCAGCGTTCGACACCGTGGACCATGGGATGTTGCTGGATCGCCTGCGGCTACTCTGTGGACTGTCAGGGACAGTCCTCAGATGGTTCCATTCTTTCCTCACAGGCAGAAGTCAAAGGGTAGTTTCAGGGATTTTTTCTTCTGCCCCCTTTGCTCTGTCTTGTGGGATGCCGCAGGGCTCTGTGCTTTCCCCCATGTTGTTCACGGTGTACATGTTACCGTTGGGAGACATTATAAGGCGTTATGGGCTGAGTTTTCACTGTTATGCAGATGACACTCAGCTCTATATGTCCTTTGTACACGAACAAAATGATGCTGTCTCGGTTTTTAACAACTGCCTCGCTGAGATTCAGAATTGGATGAGTGCAAACTGGTTGAGGTTAAATCCGGATAAGACTGAGGTGTTAGTCATTGACCCGGGTCATTATGCAAAGAAATTGACTCCTGGGGTCCCATCTGGCCTCTTATTAGGGGATACCCAGTTGAGACCTTCTGAACAGGTGCGAAATCTGGACGTTATTTTTGACAGTTGGGTGACACTAAAGATGCAGGTGTCAGCCACTGTCAAATCTTCTTTTTACCATCTGAGGAGTATCGCCCGGATAAAACACCTTGTTCCACATGATGACCTTCCTGTGCTGGTCCACGCTTTTGTTTCTTCCCACCTTGATTACTGTAATGCTTTATATCTAGGGTTACCGGGGGTAGATCTCCGTCGCCTGCAGCTGGTGCAGAACGCGGCAGCTAGGTTGTTGACAGGGCTATCAAGAACTTGTCATGTCACACCTGTGCTGCGCGAACTGCACTGGCTGCCAGTGTGATGGAGAATCACCTTCAAGGTCGCATTGCTGACCTATAGGACCCTACACGGCCAGGGACCAGGCTACCTGCAAGATCTCCTTTGTCCCTATCGTCCTCTCCGCCCACTCCGCCCCACTGGCGAGGGATTGCTAGAGATTCCCAGGGTTTGTTTTAAATCATCTGGGGCAAGGGCTTTCTCCTTTATGGCCCCGACCCTGTGGAATTCTCTACCTCGTCAGATTAGAGAGTGCCTGTCCGTGGAAGCATTTAAGAGATCCCTGAAAAGTTATCCATTTTCACTGGCATTTGGTTAGTTTATTTTATGGTTATTTTATTGTTCTTATGTTTTTTATTTATTATTGTTGATGTTTTACCTCTGCTTTGTATCAGCGCTTTGACTTCTTGAAAAGCGCTTTATAAATAAATTTTGATTGATTGATTGATTGATTGAATGTCTTTTATACTACAGTAACTGAGTAAGAAGAAAAAAAATCCCATACTAGGGATCAAACATATGCCCCTACCCACAACTGCTTGGTAGTCTGTAGTTTTACCAGTGTACTAAAGCTTAATGACAAGAATTGCATGCTATGGCAAAGGACATCCAACACTGAGTGCACCCCCCAATAGCTGCAGTGTATTTAGCGATGCACCAATCAGTCAGTCTGAAGTAACATTCCAAGTTGTATTCAAACTTGAAAGTCTCAGCAGGAACTTTTCAAGTTATCAGGAATACAGAACTTCAGACTTTGCTGAAACTCATATCACTAACATCAACAAGGGCATCTAACAACGTCTCTAACATAACATAAACTGTAGTGAGAAAGAAAAAATAATCTGCACTAGGTATCAAAGCCAGTCTTATGTAGGTCTGAAACCATATGCCAGAACCTAAATGCCCTATCACTGACATCATTAATGACACCATGCAGCAGAATCACTCACACTGAATGGTGAGGGCCTACACAAGAGGTCATACAAGGAAAGATTGGAGGAACTCAGTATGTATACCATGGGGTTGGGGGGTGACGTGATTGAGACCTTCAAGTACCTAAAGAGAATAAATAAGGTACAGGTACAGGAGGGCAGCATATTTCAGATGAAAAGATGCTCTAGAACAAGGGCACATGACATGAGACTGGAAGGGGATAGACTATAGGTTCATAGGTATATACAAGTTTGAGGGCAAGACCCATTCTGAACTCGCCACCATTATGTACTCTAATGGTGGAAAAATAATTTATCACCCATATACTAATCCAGTCTGATTTTGAATTGTTCAATATTCTCACTTGAAGCAATTGACAAGAGTAGGGAATTCCATATTGGTGGCAATCTTTGAGTGATATAATTACTTCTTTTAACTGCTTTATTAAGACTGACATAGTTTTAGTTTGTGCAATCTCATATTTTTTGCCGATTCGTGCTTCTTGAGGCAGATAGTTTCAAACATGGATGGATCTTGAAAGGCCCTATATACCAAACATAGATCACCCCTCAGTGCTCTATATTTGAGAGTGTATAGTCCCAATATCTTAAGTCTGTCCTCATACTCCATTTTAGTCATACTGTTGATATTCCTAGTAATTTTCCTCTGAACTTTCTCTACAATGGCTTTCCCCCAGTGAGCTGGGTGCACAGAATGGGGCACAGTATTCAATATGTGTAAATGATGACCTCAGGTTTCCTACTCTTGATATGTTTAAGAATACATCCAATTATGACATGGCACTTTTTTACAGTCTTGTTGATATGAGTATCAAATTTCAAACTGTTTGTGTTGATAACACCTAGGTCTCTTTCAGACGTTACAACCTGCAACTGAGTATTGTTCAATGTGTAACCAGCTATGGTGTTGTTTTTGCCCAGGTGCATAACCTTACATTTAGCAACATTAAATGTCATTTTATTCTCTGTTGCCCAATTAGCCAGTCTGTCCAGGTTTATTTGTAAAGATCTGATAGACTGTTTGTCATTTGCTATACCTCCTAATTCGCTGTCATCAGTGTACATGTTAATCCAAACCCCATTTGAGGTTTGCATACTGGAGATCAAGATATTAAATAGTATAGGTCCTGCTACAGAGCCTTGTGCAGGGGTCGATCTTAACATTGTTTTACTAGCGCAAATTGACCAGGGCTAGTGCAGCTAACTCTCTACTTGCCTGGCTTGACTAGTGCAGATTTTCATGGCTGTTAATGAAGTTAAAAAAAGTCTCTACTTTAGCATTCTCTATTCCTCATGCTAATCTCTCTCAATGTTCCAGATGGCCAGGTGTGATTAACAGCTCATTAACAGCTGCAATTATCTGGCAGTTCAAGAGAGGGATCAAACAAAAGACTCAATGTGAGTCATTATCACTCCACTGTTAAGACTTTCAGCTAGTGTTCAGGGTGTGATCAAGGGTACAGTGCTGTTAAGTCACTAGGTTCCAGTTTTCTGAATGTGGCTATGCCTAACAATTTGTCCAACTATTAAGACCAGTGCCTCTCATTTCTCTACATTTTGAGTGTTTGTATCCAACATTCCAGTGACAAAATGCAAAGAGGTATACAGGATCGGCCCTGCAGGTGGTGGCTTTTATCCCAGCCTCACCATAACTTCCCTCTCCCCTCCAAATCTCTTAACTCTGTTCTTTTGCTGGACACCACTGCAGACCAGACTCTGAAGTGACCATCCATAGATCCACAGCTGCCATTACTGGCAAGTGTATGGGGTCATCAGCTCTTCTAAATGGATCATGCCAGCCATCATCATCCATACAGTTCCACCCTTTTCCCACTCAGCATGTCCTTTTACCCTAAAAACAAAGCTTGATAAAATACATAATTTGAAACCTTGAAATAGGCATTCCTGGCGTGCGTAGATCATCCTATACGGAAGTAGAAATAGTATAGGGTTATGCCTGTGTACTGTTTCCCCTGGGCTGATGAAAGGACAGTTTTTAAGAAAAATATGTTATTGTTGGGGCACAGCATATTAAAATCAATGCTTTTACAAATCAAAATGTCATAGTTTTCTATTTTCCAAGGTCTGTCTAGCCCTCACCCCAAATCAATCTTAGGTGTGCTCCTGGCTCACTTGAGACTGTATAAAAACTTTAAAAAGGACAGGTTTCCAGTTGACTATAGGGTGGGGACCACGAGTGTCTTTCTCTGCCTGACTCTGTTCATTGCCCTGCGGGTGGTGGTGACAGTGTGCTGAGGTGCATGATGATGCCAGCTATAGTGTGCGCAGAGCTAGGACTGCTTGATTGAACATTTGCTGTTGTGATATCCTCTCTGTTTGGTGTGTGTGTGTGTGGGGGGCAGAAAAAGGAAGAGAGGAGGCCATGGTACAAAACAATGTGGGGGAAATCACTGTCTGTGATGGATGGCATTGCAGTCTTTTTTTTCTGCTGGGGAGTTGGAAGCAATGTAGGAGCAGGATAAATGTGCAATAATCAGAGTATTTCTTGGCTTTGTTTGCATTGTTTCCTGTATAAGTGAGCAAAATGTACCATTATAATTAAGGGCTAGTGCAATCATCTGCGGGCTAGTGCAATTTTGAATCAACTTGACCTGCTGGCTAGTGCACAAAAACGTTAAGATTGACCCCTGGCCTTGTGGGACCCCACTGGTGACTTTACCCCAGTCAGACATTTGTCCCCTTATAATGCCCATTTGCTGCCTGTCTCTGAGCCAGGACTCAATCCACTTAATAATATTAGGGTGGAGTTTGATTCTGACCAGCTGATCAATTAAGATTTTGTGGGAAACTGAGTCAAATGTTTTTTCCTAGTCGAGAAACATTACATCCATGGGTAAACCCATATTCAGGGCCTTACATGCAGGTTCAAAGAAGTTTATCAGATTGTTTTGGCAGGATCTTCCTTATGTGAACCAATACTGGGATATGTCAACTATTCCCATTTTCTGTAAGTGTGTAGTGATCTTCTACTGCAGGAGTCTTTCCATTAGTTTACCTATGCTAGATGTAAGACTAATAAGCCTGCAGTTACATACTGTACATTTTGTCTATGTCCTCCTTTACGTATGGGTGTGATAGCTGCCATCTTCCACTCTGGTAGTGAGGTTCCTTCCCTCATAGAAGTACTGGATAATAAGATTAATATCATTGCTAATTCATTTGAGAGTTTCTTTATAAATTTAGGAGGAATACCGTCAGGCCCTGCTGATGAGTTGGGTTTTGTGATTTTAATTACGACCAGAGTATCTTTTTTAGTGAACTGAAGTAGTTCTTCCTGGCTTTCTTTGCTATCTAGACACATATTTTACTTTGGTTTAAAGACACTCAGGAAATAGGTATTTAGTTCTTCAGCCATAGTTTTCTCATCTGCAGTATGAACTTATTCTTTAATTAAAGGACTGACTCCTGAGGGGTTTCCTTTTAGTAACCCTATGTAGTTGTAAAAAAAATGTTATTGTCTTTTGTTAGTGTTACTGGAGGACACAGCATGAGACTAGAGGGAGGCCGATTAAGGGGGAATGTGAGGAAATTCTTTTTCACAGAAAGGGTGGTGGATGCATGGAACGGCCTACCTCAGTAAGTGGTGGATATGAATACAGTGCAGGGCTTCAAACAGGCATGGGATAGGCATAAGGGAGCAATACAGATGAGTATGAATAGATAGGCCATTGACAGAGCAAAGGCCGATGGCACATTTATAAGGTAGAAAAAGAAATGGGCAAACTGGATGGGACTTGCGGTCTTATCTGCCGTCAACTTCTATGTTTCTATTACTAAGTTGTATTCAAGTCTCAGCTTAGCAAACCTTATCAGTTGTTTGGTTTTATTAGTTTGTGCTTTAAACTTTTGCCATTTTACCTCCGATGGATTTATTTTTGTATTTGTTAAAAGCCCTTTTTTATTATTAATATTTCTCTTGATGTTTACATTCCACCACAGAGGAACCTTTCTTTGTTCTTACTGTATTTAATATGTTACTTGGTTACTTGGTATTAAGGACAAAAGAAGACCGAAGCCCATCGTGATTGTCCCCCACATTGTGGAACATTATACCCCTCCAAGTAATTTTGGCTAAAAAGCCAATTGTCCAGTTTTGTGTTAAAAGTAATCAAATTTGCACAGTCTACTATTTCTTGAGGCAATTTATTCCACAGCTTTGGGGCGCTAATAGAGAAAAAGTTCAGCCTCTTATTTGTCCTAGCTTTACAAACTTCTAGCTGTTTATTGTGCAATCTTGGCACGAGTTTCCTAGTAGCATATGATATGCCACATTGATCCATTAGGGTGGGGGACTGGAGGAGTTTAAAAATCTGAAGCAAGTCCCCTCTGATCCTTCTAGTCTCGAGCGAATAAAGGCCTTTTTTTTTTTTTTTTTGTCTTTCTTCATAGTGGAGATGTGCTAGATATGGGACGATTTTTGTTGCCCTATGCTGTATATGCCTTATCCTCTTTATATCTGAAGTCAGATAAGGGCTCCAAAAGGGAGACCCATAGTCCGCATATGGTCGAATGTGGGATCTATGCAGAGTGATCATACGTTGTTCAGTTTTGGAGGTAAAAGTATTGTTTATTCATCTACGGAGAGCATTAGATGAATTTGCTACTTTATTGTAGTGATCTGCGCGGATGACAGTTTGTTGTTAACTATTATTCCTATATCTTTTTCACTATAGGATGCTTTAATAGTTTTATTGTTGAGGATGTAAGTTTGTTTAGGGTTAGTTTTGCCTATATACAAAACTGAGCATTTGGTTACGTTGAATAACATTTTATTACTTATTGCCCATTGTTCAATGGTGGCTAAATCCAGCTTTAGTTCCCTTTGGCTAATTGTCTACTCTTCCTCCCAGTTTGGTATCATCGGCAAATTTAGTGATGATGTTAGTCGATTTTATTTTCATATCACTGATGAATATGTTGAACAATGTTGGACCCAGAACTGAGCCCTGTGGGACCCCACTAGAAACCCTCCCCTCATCTGACAGTACCCCATTTATCTTAACCCTCTGGGTTCTGTTCATCAACCAGCAATGCACCCATCTAACAATTACTGGTGAAAAACCAAGTGTTATAAGTTTATTTAGAAGTAGGGCATGCGACACTTTATCGAACGCTTTGCTATAATCGAGCAGAATAACGTTGACTGGAATGTTGGAATCTAAATTTTTACTAACATGTTCATAAAAGATAAGTAAGTTGGTGGTACAGGAATAACCCTGCCTAAACCCATGTTGTGTTAAATCCGTGATATTTAAGGAATGCATTTCTAATTCTATAATAGATTTAAGTATTTTCTCCATCATCTTACAAGGAACTGAAGTAAGACTTATGGGTCTTTAGTTTTCAGCTTTTGAATGTAAACCCTGTTTGTATATTGGTGTAACAATGGCAGATAGCCAATCAGTTGGTACTTTGGCTTCCTTTAATGATTTATTGAATATTATGGTTTATGGCAAAGTAATGGCATCTACTGTACCAATTAAGAATTTTGAGTTTATACTATCAGGACCAGAGCTGGTAGTTGGAACCCATGGACTAGGGGGCAACGTTAGAAGGTACTTCTTCATGGAAAGGGTCGGGGAGGCATGGAACAGCCTCCCAGCAGAGGTGGTGGGGGCAAAAATCAGTGGGGGAATTCAAGATTGCATGGGACAGACATGTGGGAACCCTGGTGGTTCAAAAAGGGGAGTTGAAACCTTAGATCAAGTAGGATCTGCGACATCTTTTGTAGGTAGGGGAAAAAGGGCAGACTAGATGGGCCTGAGTGGCAGTCCTTATCTGCCGTCAAATCCTACATTTCTATGTGTTTTGTATTTCTATGTTTCTATGAATGTACCTTTGAAACTGACTAAATACAAAAAAGAGTATGCATGATCACAACAGGCAGTTACAGCTACACTGCTGGTGCCTAAATATGGTTGTACTGGATGGCAGATAGTTTTTCATTAAAACATTTGCGTTTGTAGAACTGAGTTCGTTCTATGAATTTTGTTTATCATGTGAATCAATGACAACAATTACTATACAGTACATGAACGCACTAAAGTAATACAAATCATTCTTTTTTAGATGCCTTAGCAAATTTATTAACTCACTTTGTTCTTGTTAAAAATATAATTTGTCCACAAATACATAATGAAATCAGGTGGCACCTACAATTGATGTGTTTCCCAAATATGGTTAATTTGAAAAATTAAACTACAGGACTTAGAGAACAGTTTTTAGGCATACCACTACTGCAGTTGAGTTTTAAATGGGGATGGAAGAACTGGTTTGAATAAATTTAGAACCTCTCAGAACCTCTACCATTTTCTGTAAAAGAACCTCATCAGAACCACTTTACAGATTCTGAAAATGTTCTGATAATATCAAAACATTGGTCCTGAAGCTTAATATACTCCCCCAGCAGGTTTTAATCCTAGAGGAAGGCTGTGGGTCATGATAAGACCCATATAGAAGGCTGGGGCGGAGGAAGGACCCAGTGAGCCAAGTCTGTATTAAATGGCCATCATGCCCACAGCGTTGTTGCAAAAGGAGCACTAATTAGCTACTTAACACTGACTATATTTAGTACAACTTCAAGGTGGGTTACAGTACTGTCATGTTATAAAACTGGCAATAGTTTTTGAGTTTAAATTAAGTTAAAATCCATGTTTGTACTTTAAAGCAATAATAAAAAAAAAACAATCAGAAAGTTCTTATAAGGCTTGGATAACTGAAAACTTCTTATAGCTTACTGGAACCTTTTAGAACATTAGAACTTTTGGTTCTCCAGTCCCTAGTTTTAAACACATTCTCTTGTGTGACTTGTTTTATGCTGTGCAGTGTTTCAGCAGTGACAATTCAATGACGATAACATATAGGATCGTGTATGGTAGCCCATACACAACAACGCTGTTCTTACACCGAGTGGTTGCTATGATGTCAAGGACCTCGAGAGCGAAGCTTGAGAGGTCCCTTTGATGTCACAGCAACTACGAGGTGTAAGAAAAGTGTTGTAGTATATTTGGGCTACTATACGCTTTTCTATATAGTGTATGGTCCCCAAAAACACAATCACTTAATTTACCTGGAAAAATAAGTTGGACTTAGCCATCTCCAACTCTCACTTCTCAGCCATCCGCCCACTGGCAAATCCACGCACATGACACTCCAACCACTGCAAGCCCAATCAACTGCTCTGATGGGGTCGCTTGCATTGTGACGTTCATACTAATGCAGAACGAAAAGTCGTTCTGCATTAGTACGAATGTCACTAGTGCAGCAGAATGACTTTTTACAGTGCATGGATTATCATACGCAATGAAGTTCGACCATACTTTGTAAATTAAAAAAAAAACACTTTCTTTAGACATACTGCTGAACAGCCAAATACTTGGGTAAAACTTTTACAGAGCTAATGTGAGGTATTGCATTTTGCTGTTAATGATTAACTGAACTGTATTAGACTTGAAGTACATGACAGGCATTGGTATCTAAAGAATCTTGGCACTACCACTGTGCACAAACAGCAAGGGAAGAATATTTGTAGAGAGAAACATATAAGAGTTCATAAATACATTGCAGAAACCAGTATACTGCTCTATAAGATCCTCATTTGTCACTCTTTGTTCATAAGTAGCCTTACCTCACTCTGTCCTATGAAGTAGATGACCTACAGTATCTGTATTCTACAAAGAGAGACTCCACAATGTCATTGTTTTAAGAGTTGTATATTTGTATGCACCCCCCATTTCTAGTAGGGGGACATGACTTGAGGCTGCTTTGCTGTGAGTGCCCAGATGCATGTTTGACTGTCTGGAGTCAGCCTGAAGAGACAGCCTGGTGGAAGAAGCTTAGAGTAGAAAAGAAGAGAAAGGTACCCTCATGGTGCCAAAGACACAAGGCAGGAGTGCTGTAGAGTAAGAGTTTAATGGCAGTAGTAGTGCAAGTGGTAACCCATGATATCAGCGACTCAGTTTGAGTGCCTGTGTAGAGAGCGAGTGGGAGAAATAGCGAGGGGGAAGTATAGCGAGTTGGAAAGATGGCGAGGATATGAATAGTGAGGGACAGCCAGGAAGAGAGGTGCGAGAGCAGGTGACATTTATTTGTTTCTGAGGGCTGGCAATCTGGCATGGTGGTTAGGGTTGCAGTGTAACATTATGGTGGACCGGGAATTGGGGCTGGCATGGGGTTCGCATTTTATTTTTTGTTCCTGTTAACTTGTAATTTTAAGTTTTTAGGTATTTGTCCCCAACAATGTTTCCCACCACCACCCGCAGGTTGCCCTCCCCAATGTTTTCCCCCTGCACACTACCAGTACTTAGAGTAGCCCTCCCTCCCATGTTACCTCTTTCCCCAGGTGTCCGCCCCCGGAGATAGTTATTTATAGATGGGGAATGCGGGGGACTTGCATAAATAGTGTCATTTGATTATCCCCATTTGTAAATTTGGTGGTGTGGTGTCACTGAATGTTGTGGCACTGTAGTGCTGATCGCCAATATTGCGTTTGGTGATTTGCAGTCACTCATGTGTAAGTCGCTATTAAATCTTTGCACTTATCACATGGTACCAGTGCAACTGGAGTACAGACAAAGAGGTGCACTGGATGAGGTCTGGGACAGGTCATGGGACCTAGGGATGTTTCATGGTAACTCACCCATAGAAGGAATGTATGTAGTGGAACCACTGAGAGGGTGTGGGAACCCAGTGGGGGGTAGGGTTCTCCTTAGGAAAAATAGCCCAATGGCTGGATAGCCTTTGGTGGGTTCCCACAGAGACATTAAGGGAGTCCTTGGTTGGTGGACTGAGTCTGAAGGAGTGCCCGTGCCAATGATATAGCACCCAAAGGAGCAGGCAAGGCTGCAGAAGGAGGAAACCCTGCCAGACAAGGTAGGAGATCCACATCCAGTATGGATATGGTGATGACCCAAGGTGGTGGGCACCTCTACAAGGCCAAAGCAGTCCTGCTTCACAAGAATGACAGCCTACAAAGGGCACAGTGGTAGGCAGAGCTTTGGACTGCACACAGCTGTGTACGACTACTAGCTGGACAGCAGCCACTCAAGCTAGGGCACGTGTGTATCAGCAGGTGGCCACATAGGCAAGCACCAGGCCCCCAGTAACCTACCGTGGAATCCCAAAGACTAATAATGCAGTAATTACAGCAGTAATGTGAAAATCAGAGAATGGTGGCTAGTGCCTTCACAGTATCAAAGTCAGACAGAACATCGAAAAAGGACTAAAGCATTGAACATGAAGCACACACAGTGTGGGAGCCCTATTAGGCCAGTAGGAGGTGGTAGATATGATAAATGCAGATATGGAAGAAAGAATCAGAGGAGAGGGGCTATCATGGGAACTGCTCAAGTAACTAATGAAAGAGCAAGGACAGTCGAGGTGGTGAAACATAAAGTGCAGTTATTGCAAAGTGCAGCTAGTGGTGATCGTAAGGATGAGACAGGCGAACATACCTATTAGTAAGAGGCTTTGTTTGCATATTAGATCAGCTGAGACCAGCCTGCGAATGGGGTCGAGAGACAGCTTAGGACACTAGGAATTTAGCAATACTGTTATCTTTGAAGGAGGGGCTGGACTACTGTAAGCTCTGAATGAGGAGTAATGACCTGTAAAAGCAAATATAGCATAAAGTTGGGTCTCTGGATCTCATATATGAACTTGTACAATTTGATTATCCAGTAAAGCATGGATGTGCTCAGAAATATTTGGTGTTTGTGATCCTTCATGAACCATGGGTGCTGTGGTGCTATACAGAATCCCAACTGGGGAGAGTGAAACAGCAAGGTAAAGGATCTAAGGGAACTCCTGGTGAGCCAGAAATCTCCATCCCTTACACATGGGAGGTTCCTTGGCCCATGCCCACAACCATTCCTGGGCTGTACTGCAGAAGCATGTACATTATAACTGCAATTATCCAATCCAACTGGGGACAGCAGAATAGCCTGGATAATCAAAGGGTTAGAATAATCAGTAGTCTCACTGAAAATAATAGAAAGATCTTCCGAATGATAGTGTGATGAAAATAAAACTGGGGGCACTACAGTACTGCAACAGATTAAGACTTATTATTTCATCATTATCCGCCACAAAAAGCTGCCTTATCTCATAATGGCATTAGCTTCTCTTTAAGGATGGGTCCTGATATCAGTGTTCCCCAAACACAGTTCTGAACGAGCGGCTCATCATGGCAACGCTTCATGGTTTTTCTTTCATTTTGACAGTCTTTAGTGGTAGCTTGTCCTGTGTTTTCTGGCTATCAGACACAGTCGATTTGCCGACATTAAAATGCTGCGTGATATCTACGTCTCTCTCCTCTTTTTCTAGGCAATCCAGGATGCAAATCTTTGCTGCTATGCCCAGACTATTTTAGAAACATAGAAACATAGAATTTGACGGCAGATAAGGACCGCTTGACCCACCTAGTCTGCCCATTTCCCTACCTACTGGATAAGCTGCAGATCCTAGTTAACCAGCAGCCTGCTTCTTCTTACCTCCACCTCCCAGAATTGCCTTATGACTGTCCCATGCATGCTTGAATTCCACCACTGATTTTGACTCCACAACCTTCTCCGGAAGGCCATTCCATGCATCCACAACCCTCTCTGTGAAAAAATACTTCCTTAAATTACCTCTGAGCCACCCCCATCTTCAAATTGTGCCCTCTTGTTCTTGCACACCTCTTTTTGAAAGATGCTACCTCTTGGACTTTCTTGATTCCTTGAGGTACTTGAAAGTTTCTATCATGTCCCCTCTCCTCCTTTCCTCGAGGCTATACATATTAAGCTCCTTAAGTCTCTCTTCATATGTCTTCGGTGCAGACCCTGCACCATTTTAGTTGCCCTCCTCTGGACAGCTTCCATCCTGTCTATGTCTTTGGGAGATTGGGTCTCCAGAACTGCACACAGTACTCCAGATGGGGTCTCACCAGCTGTCTGTACAGAGGATAATAACTTCCTGTTTTCTACTGGTGATGCCTCTCCCTGCATCCCAGTAACCCCCAGCCCTCCTTGCTGCCCTCTCACATTGCTTGCCCACCTTTAGGTCATCTGATATGACTACCCCCAGGTCCCTTTCCATTTTGTTGTTGTTAGTATCTCACCCCCCATTGTGTACTCTTCCCCTGGGTTTTTGTTTCCCAGGTGCATTACCTTGCACTTCTTAGCATTGAATCTAAGCTGCCATACATTCGACCATTCCTCTAACCTTGCCAAGTCCCTTCTCATCCTTTCCACCCCACCCTGTGCATCAACTCTGTTGCAGATCTTAGTGTCATCTGCAAAGAGACATACTTTTCCTTATAGTCCTTCCGCAATGTCGCTTATAAAGACATTGAAGAGGACCGGGTCCTAATACTCGAACCCTGCCGCACTTCGCTAGTAACCTCCTTTCTTCTGAGTGGACTCCATTTACTATTACTCTCTGTGTCCTATTCTCCAGCCAATTCTTTACCCAGGCTGTCATCTTGGGACCCACTCCCAGGCTGGCTAACTTGTATATTAATCTTTGTGTGGGACTGTGTCAAATGCCTTGCTAAAGTCTCTAGTAGGCCATGTCCACAGCCCTCCCTGATCTACTACTTTGGTCACCCAGTCAAAGAAATCTATCAGATTTGTCTGGCATGACCTTCCCGCTATGAATCCATGCTGCCTAGGGTCCTGTGCCCTCTGGCCTCTAGATACTGGACAATTCTTTCCTTCAGAAGTGATTCCATCATTTTCCCTATCACTGAGGTTAAACTAACAGGTCTGTAGTTTCCTGCTTCTGCCTTGCTCCCACTTTTGTGAAGGGGAATCACATCTGCCCTCCTCCAGTCCTCGGGTACCACCCCATCCTCCCATGATTTGTTAAAAAGGGTAGTCAGTGGTGTCACTAGTTCTACCTTTAGCTCTTTTAGAATTCTGGGATGAATCCCATCAGGCCCCATTGCTTTGTCCACCTTCAGTTTTAAGAGTTCTTTCAGAACCCTTTCTTCTGTAAATGGGCTGGTATCAACTTCTGTATCCAGAGTGTTACTACTGTTTGTTTTATGTACCTCCCCCTCTTCATTTGTAAATACTGAGCAAAAATATTTGTTTAGTATCTCTGCCTTTTCACAGTCTCCCTCTGTCCACCCTCCCTCCCCTTTATTAAGCCTCACTATCCCTCCCTTGGTCTTCCTTTGCTCCCTGATGTACCTATAAAAGGTTTTATCCCCCTTCTTAACTGAGTTGGCTATCTTTTCCTCGGTTTGGGCCTTTGCTGTTCTGACTGCCTTCCCAGCCTCCTTTGCTTTAACTGATACAGTTCTCTGTCCTGCTCCTTCTGCGATTCCTTGTACTTCCTGAATGCTTTCTTTTCTCTTGAACCTTCACTGCCACTTCCTTTGAGAACCATAGTGGTTTCTTACATCGCCTTGTTTTGTTTATTTGCTTCACACAAAGGCTCAATACCTCTGTGATGGCAGTTTTATTATTCCCCATTGTTCTTCCACCCCTCCTTCCTGCCCATTTGCTAGTGCATTCCTTAGGCACTCACCCATTTTGGCAAAGTCAGCCCTCCCAAAGTCCAGTACTTTTGTCTTTGTATGGCTTGACTCTATTGCTGTGTTTATTGTGAACCATACTGTTCGATGGTCGCTAGTTCCCAGATGGCTACCCACTTCTACATCTGTGATCCTCTCTCCATCTCCATTTGAGAGAATCGAGTCTAATATTGCTCCCTCTCAAGTGGGCTCCAGTACTAGTTGTCGAAGGCATGCCCCCTGTAGGGCATCTAGAATAACTGCACTCTTCGAAGTGGCAGCTGCAGCTGCACTCCAGTTAACATTTGGCATATTCAGATCACCCATCAGCAATACCTCCCCTTTTTCTGCCATTCTAAGTATACTTTCTATCATTTCCCTGTCCATTTCCTCCCCCTGAGAAGGGGGTCTGTATACAACCCCTGTGCATATTGTGGTGCCATTGCCAGTCTCCAAATTTACCCACAGTGCTTCTTCTCCTCCCTGTTTACCCTTTTGTTCTGTTGCTTTTATTCCTTCCCTTATGTAAAGAACTACTCCTTCTCCTCTTTTACCCTCCCTGTCCCTCCTGTAGACAGTGTATCCTGGTATGTTTATGTCCCAGTCATGGTTTTGTGTGTACCATGTTTCTGTGACTGCCACGATATCCAGATGTTCCTCCTCCATCAAGGCCACTAATTCAGGAAGCTTGTTATCCAGACTACAGGCATTAGTACTCATTGCTCTCCATTTTTTGATGGCTTTACCTTCTGCTGCAGCATCCCCCACTGACCGTTCTACCTCAGTCTTTTTCTCATTTAGTACCCTGTTTTGTAGGGAGAGGCTGGGATTTTCCTGCTGCTTGACAGTGCCTCCCCCTTTGACTAGTTTAAAAGCTTGCCAATGAAGCATTTAAACCGATTGCTCAAAAGACTTGTTCCCTTCCTGGATAGATGCAGACCATCCTGCCAGTATAGGCTGGTGTCCCTCCAGGTGGAACCCCAGTCCCCAATGAAGCCAAACCCCTGTGCTCTGCACCATTTTTTCAACCATTCATTAAACTGCATGGTGCCAATTACCCTCGCCTCCCCCATGCTTTTGACAGGCAGCACCTCTGAGAAGGATACTGTGTGTGCTACTTGTCTTAGGTCCCTCCCCAACTCTGCAATGTCCTCCTGCACTGCTCTAATCTCATGATTTGCTTTCTTTTGCTATCATTTTCTGCCATATTGTAACAACCAGAACAAGCAAGCATGACATCTTCAGAGGAAGTACTGTAACAGGCTTTCAGAAGCCTGGGAGGAGAGAGGCACGTCAGACCACTATTACAACGACACATCACATTCTGATATATTCTGCTAAACTGTTAATGGAACCGCTAATGAGCCACTAATTATAAAGTGCTCTCAAGTCAGAAAAGGTATAGGGGGACATGCTGCTGGCTCTGATAATCCAGAGACTCAGATAATAGGGGTCAGATAATCAGGGTTGTGCTGTACATAGGAGGAGGGGTTACATCATGGGGGCTAATCCAGACTTGAACCTGGGGCCTCTTGCAGACATGTCTAGCCACATTTCTGACAAAGTTGACATGGTTTTGGGAACAGTGTAGTCTGCTATACAGACAGGCCATTGGCACTAGTAAAAGTGCGCAGAAATGTCAGAGGGAATGCCTTAGTAAAGTATCTAGATATTTGCCTATGGATCAGAGACTGAGAAACCTCTGAGAGGAATGGCTGCATTTAAGGAAGACTGCCCACTGGTGTGCCTGGGTTCTTAAGAAACATAGAAACATAGAACATAGAAGTTGATGGCAGATAAGGACCACAAGGCCCATCCAGTCTGCCCATCTCTTTTTCTACCTTATTCATGTGCACCTGTAGCAGCTAGAGTGAGACTGGAGTTGTGTGAAGCTGGGAAACTTCGCTTTGCAAAATACTTTACAAAGTTTCCCAACTTAGCAAAGTGCGAAGTGCAGCTTCACATCATTCCTCCCATAATATAAAAAAATGAGCAAGGAAATCCCCGTGTCCTGATTGGCTGAGACTTGGTTCCAGCCATTGCCTTCAGAGAGCACTACCAATGGCTAAAACAAGTCCCTGCTGACTGGAGCAACTCATAAGTCACATACAGAATTCATAAGCCACTAACTTACTGATTTCCATCACAAACATGGCTGCAACCTCTACTCATATATAAAAACCTTCAACTAGGCTCTAAAAATAAAAGTCCATTAAATTAAGTAAGGTAGGTAAATAATGTAGTATTATTTTCACTCAAGAGCCCCACCACACACACACACACACACACATTAAACAATCAAGTACTATTCAGTTTCCATTGCTGGTGTTTCTTTGATGACCATGAAAAACCCCCCTCCTATCCTTACCAGTTTGCCAGAGAACTCCCTGCTTCTTACTTGGCAACAGATAAAACTGTGGCTCTGGCTCCACCTAAGGCCTGTATGCATGTCTGTGTGTGTATAACATTGGAACTCTGAAGAATTTTGAATTTATGTATTTTATGTTACCATTCTGTGTGTGTGTGGGGGGGGGGAGGAAGCAATCTACTACTGGAATAATGCAGAGCTTTAAATTATTCTGTTTCATGGTAAACAATCACAATGTATTAAATGTGAAAAAAGACAGATGACTGACAGGTGAAAAACATCTATGGAGGAACTATTTTACATAATTTAGCAACATTTTTTTATATTTTTTGTGGCTTAGAAAACTTTTAGAGTGTTCATTTTTAAAAGTTGCCTATGGGCCCATTTTATATAAGCAATAAGGCACTCCAGGGGCATTGGTGGTATTAGGTTCCCCCACGGTCAGGGGGCTGAAGGCACATCTTTGCCTCATGCCTCACAACATCCCTGACCATGGGGGAACCTAGTACCACCAACGCACCATCATGCATTGTTGTTTAAGTGAAGTGCCTACTTCTCTCAGGAAGTAGGCTGTTGGTTAACTAGGATCTGCAGCTTATCCAATAGGTAGGGAAATGGGCAGACTAGGTGGGCCAAGCGGTCCTTATCTGCTGTCAAAGTCTATGTTTCTATGTTTTATGTTTCTCAGGGAAGCCTACATGTAGTGGCATGTGGCACTAAACCAGCATAGGTGCTTGCAAACTGCCACTATGTGTAGATTGTGTTGGACGAAATAGTTTTTCAACCACAACATGTATAATCCTCTTTGGTAGTCCTCCTACTGCAGTGTAAAAAAAGAAAAAGAACCCCCCCCTTCCACCATGCCACTCAAGTCAGGGGACAGGACCTATGAGGAGAGGCTCGAAGAGCTAAATATGTACACATTGGAAGAGAAAAGGGACCAGGGGGACATGATAGAGGTCTTCAGGTACATGAAGAGGGTAAATAGGGGAGGAACAGTCAGGGTGCTTCGAAGGAAGGAGGAAGGGGCCACTAGAGGGCATGGGTGGAAGCTGGAGGGGGGAAGATTCAGGGGAGAAAGGAGGAGGTGCTACTTCACTGAGAGGGTGGTGGAGCCATGGAATGCACTACCTAGGGGGCTGGTGGAGGCAGAGACAGTGGAGGGTTCAAGAGGGGTGGGACAGGTACAGGGGAAGGGTTCAGGAAGCAAAATCCAATGCAGCAAGAATATCCGGAACTGGGAAGGGAGAAGCCAGAGAAGGTGAGGGGGACAGCAAGGTCAGCACCCAGGGTGGGGGCTGACCAAACGAGCAGACACGAAAGACCATTAGGCCTATTCTGCTGTCATTTTAGTATGTTAGTATGTTAGTTTAAAATGCTATCCTCCCATCTGTCTCCACAGTAGGCACCCACCTCTTTCTTCCCCCATTTACCAGCGAAGTTATTTGCTGCGCACATCATGATCTAATGTCCCTTCCCGCTGCCTGCAAATTCAAGTATCCCCCCACCCTTTCTCCAACCCAGCAAACAAAATAAAACCTCATGCCCATCATCACCCTCAAGTGAACAGACACCCCTCTTCCTCCCACAAGCCCCCAAACCCCAGTAGCAGAAAAAGGGAATACTGTCCTCTGTTGGGGCAACAGTCCTTCTTGCTCTTCTGTGCTATGAGCTGAATGAATGGTGAGTGAACTATATCATAGTAGTAATACCTCATTGTTCAGCCAATGTGTGCCAGAGGTGAGTGTTCAGAGTTCATGCCTGAATTCATCACATGTTTAATCAAAATAGTCCAACCATAACATGTACATATCATTGGCAACAAACCCAAATCAACTTTTTGTATGTGAGATTTAAAGTTTCTTTTGGTTGGTTTTTTCAACTCTATTTCACTCCGGTCACAGCCCCGCGGAGCCTCTCTCAGGCATCCTGCCTGTTCCTGACCGCCTGAGGCCCCCTCGATCTGTACCTCCTCTCCCCCCCTCCCCACAGCCAGCACCCCCGGCTTAACATGGGGCTGCCCCTCCTCTTTGGGCGCACTTACTAGTCAGTCTCTGGCTGTGGGTGAGGACCCGGGTGAAGGAACTGGAAGGCCAGGCGAGGTGGACCTGGCGGAGGGCATGGGAGTCGTTTGCCATCGCCTACCCCACGGAGCTGGGTTTTTCCTTGTTCTGATAGCCCTCCCCCTTCCGTGGGCACCCCTGACGCAATGGCGCATGGCAACCCTGCCTGCGTCAGCCACACTGTTCAACATGCAGCCCACAAACTGCAGCGCCCCCGATCTCCACCGGGAGCCGGTGGTGCGCCGGGCTGTCCCCTGCCCTCCTCCTGGGGGAGTAGAGCAGCCCTGCGGGTGCCCAATCCTCTCCCCATCCCTGCCAGTGCCCAAACTTGCTCCCAAACTCGGGTCGCCGGCGTGGCGCGGGGTGTGGTGTTCAGCGCCTCAACCCTCAGCGCCACCGGGCCAGCGAGATTTAAGGTTAAGGATGATGAGGTCATTTGTGAACCATTTTAAAAACCTGTAGCGGGCAACAGCTTATTGAGGGCATAAAGTTTTTACTCCAGAAACCTGGTCGATGGCATCCCATGTAGTTCATTTCTCAGAATTAAGAGAAATTGTATTCAACTAACAACTTTAAAAAAAGGAGGCTGGGATGCTGTTGGCTAGGTTCTGGGAAAGGGATCACTCTGCTGGAGAGATCCATAAAGCAAGGAAAAAAGCTGAATCTGTTGACAGAAAACCACTCCTGATGCCAAGAGCCTGTAGCCAAAACAGTGCCCCTAAAGTCACCTTTGTTATGGACTACAATAAGCATTCCATGGAAATCAAAAATATTGTCAAACACAGATGGCAGCTCCTTGTCTTGGATCCTGAACTGGGTCCCCTGATGGTCACTGCTCCCTGAATAACTGTCAGGAGGAGCTTGAGCTTATCAGACAGCTAACTCACCATTATTATGTTAGTACAGAAAAAACACAGTGCCCAGTGAGAAAATGGTTCTTCATGTGCAAAAGATACAGTGTCTGAAAATGTGCCCAAATGGGTCCAGCTGTTATGCACCTGACTAGTGGACAGCAGAACGCCATATAATTTGCCCACTAAAACAGCACATCCAGGAGCATGTGAGGGCTATTTCAGTAGGTAGAGTGCCCTAGGTGCATGTCGGTTCCACCATGCCACGATGACAGGAATGTCGGCGACCTCCCCTACAGCAACACCTGGTCGACGACATCCCTGATGCCGCTGACTCCGGTCCCCGACCAGAAAATGCACCGACACCTGATCTGTGTTCATGCCGGGGGCTGTGCCCCCCCGGACTTAAGGATTCCAACTCCAGGGGGGTGGATCTCGGTGGAGAGCGACCAAACTCCAGAGTCGATGACTCTGGCATCGGTCCAGCAACCCGGATGACACTGCAGGTGTCGGCGGGTTGCTGTCACTGTAAAAGTGCCGCTGTTACAGTAGTATACCATGCGGGTCTTTGGGAGTACCACAGCTGCTCCAACCAATCATTCACATTTAGAGCAGTGGATCATGAGCCAGAATTACCATGAAGGGGATACCATTTAGATCTTACTGCAAAGGGAAACAGAATGCATTAGTAAACTAAATGCCCTTGTGCCAGTGGGCCTCAGTGAAGACCTAGACTTCAAAACCTTTTTTATAAAGTGTATTTTTACCATTTTGGAATACTGTATTTCTCTGTGCTTTTAAGTGTAGCTATGTATTTTGTATTCATGTTATATAGGGAACTTTCACCTACTGAGCTTTTAATGTAGGTAATAACTTGTATAGCATCTCAATCCTCCTAAGCTGTGTTCCTTAATGTGCTTAATTACTGGGGAGTCTTTTATGAGGTATGGGCCCTGCTGGTTTATATAGAAAAAGATTTTTAAGACAGATTTTGGATGTTATCTGATTTCTCTACTGAAAACAATGCTGACAGCACACAAGGAGCAGGGCTACATCGAGTGGCGAGCAGCATGCACGACGTCATGTAGACTTGATACCATGCTCTCACGAATGCTGAGCCTCTCGTGTGAATGCCTCCTGGTCCCAGTGGAAATACAGAAAAAATGCAGGAAGTTCAGGGTCTGATACTGCAATGGTGCTCAATGCTTTTTGTGTAAACGCTGGTAGGTAGTGGTGGAGGTGGAGCACCGAGCAAGCAGCATGGATGGAAGTGTCATAGCTTCTTTTGTGTAAATGCGCCTTGTATTTCTCCCCAAAATTTGTGAGTCTTCCTGCATTTCAACAGGCTGTTTGAAACTGAATTTCATGCGTTATATCTGAAGAAACATGGAAACATAGAAACTGATGGCAGGTAGGGGCCGCTTGGCCCATTTTCATTGTGATTGCTTATGCTGCCGACCCTCCTTGGTCTACGGCACGGTCTCTTCCACCCCCCTTCCTTTCCTTTATGATGCCCTTGTGCCTGTCCCAGATTTTTTTGAATCCCACCACTGTCTTTGCCCCCACTTCCTCTGCTTGAAGGCTGTTCCAGGTATCCACCATCCTTTCTGTGAAGAAGTATTTCCTCACATCTCTCTCTTGAGCCTTCCCCCCTCCAGCTTCATATTATGACCCCTTGTTTCAGGGCACCCTTTTCTCTGAAAAATAACTTCCACCTGTACAATATTCACCCCCCGCTAGGGATGCCACGATAACACGATATGACAATATATCACGGTAACTGCCACTGACAATAACTTATCATTGTAAAAAAACATTATCGTGGTTATCATGCAGCACAATATACCGGGATATACAGTGGTAAAGCACCTCAGCTTGCTTTACCAGCAGCATATCCCTTTCCAGTTTCAACCATGATTCCTGATTCACCACCATCCTTCTATCAGATTTTTAGTATTTTTCCTTAAAATAAGAAATGCAGTGCTGCCCATGTGGCGTGGAGTTTGGGGGGCCTGAGCTCCTCACCTGTCACTATGCTGGTAAACCAGGTTCACGGATAGACCTTGGTCACTCGAGTGAGGACTCAGCATCCACTGATGGCGCTCCTTTTTCATTCAGATTTTTCTATCCCTCTGGGGGGTTCCTGGCTGGAACTGCAGCCTCCCCTCATGAGGAGATTCACCCCTCCGGCTCCCGATGTCCCTGTATCACTGGCCCTGTCTAGTCCCCCACAGATTACCCCTGCCACGGGGCCAGGAGAGAGGGGACTGGTACTCCCTCCCCACTAGAGACACAATCTAGATCACGGGCTGACCGCCACAGAGACTGGGAGCCATCATTGAGCCTGCCAGGGCTCAGTTTTTCCTGTTTTCTCCCGTACCTCCTCTCCCAGATGTCATGACATAGGTGTGTGCCTCCTGACCCATACTGCCCTCCAGCCATCGCCAGAAGGCAGTCAATGAGCTGGACGACATGGCCTCTCTCCCCAGACAGAAGAGAGCAGTCCTCTGGACGCTCGATCCTCTCTTGCCCCTGCCGACCCCCAGTGACCAGAGCTCATTCCTGAATCTGGGTCACCGGTGTGACATTCAGCGCCTCAACCCTCAGCTCCACCAGGCCAGCAATGGCTCTCCTTTGAGGAGAGGGGACAGAGCAAGTCACTGCTTGATCACAGTCTAGGGGAGGCTGAACGATGCAGCAATAACAGCCTTTTGACTGGGTTCAGGGGCCGAGTACATGCGTCACATACTTGCACCATCACACGTGTGCCAGCCCGAGGGATGGGAAAAAGAAATGGGTGGGTTGGGGAGAAGACAGATGTGCACCAGTCGACTTAGTACATAAGAACTGCTTGGCCCAACTAGTCTGCGAATTTTCCCTACCTAATATGATATTGCAGACCCTACTTGATCTCCGTCTTTACCCTCCCTTTCCTAACCAATAAGGTTCCCTTATGCCTGTCCCATGAGTTCTTTAATCCTGTTACAGTTTTTGCCCCGGCCACCTCCACTGGGAGGCTTTTGCAGGTATTCACCACTCTTTCTATGAAGAAGTACTTCTTCACATTTCCCTAAATCTACCCCCAGCATTGGACCATGACCCCTTTTTCTTGAGCATCTTTTTTTCTGAAAAATGCTTCTCTTGTGTACCCTATTTATATCCGTGAGGCATTTGAAAGTATCTGTCATCCCCCCCCTTTCTCCAGGGTGTACATATTGAGATTCTTTAGCCTCCCCTCACAGGGCTTTTTTAATTTTTTGCTCCTCCACCCACACTGGTCGGTCTCTCCTTTGGGCCCCGTCAAGGACCAGATTCCCACCCCAGTAGTCCCCATGACCGCCCCATATCACAGTCAGCCCCAGAGTACCCTGATGTATCCCTTCATCGGGCAGGTCCCCTACCTTCACAGGAATGAGCCTTCTTTCTGGTCCTGGGTGCTGCTGAGGTGGCTGAGGAGGCTTGGGTACTCGGCGGCGAGATTGGGGGGCCGCCTCGATATACTCAGCGCATGTTTTGTTCTTTTCTCTCGCAGGTGCGTGATATTCATGATGAAGGCCAATGCCAGTGTCAGTCATGCTCCTTGGCCAGTGGCACCAGGTGCGCTGCTATACCCCCAGCCTCCACCTGGGGTCAGTAGGCACTGGTCCTCTACCTTCCCCTCCCCCCAAGAAAAGGCGAGTTGTCAGTGGACGCTCCAGCCTTCTCCCCCTGGGCAGCCCTCTGATGCCAAATTCCATTCCTGAACCTGAGTCGCTGGCGTAGCAGCGGTAAATCTTTCCACTGCGCCGGCAGGCCGTGATAGAGCTTTTGATGCAGGCCTTGCATCATTTTAGTTCTCCTCCTCTTGACTGTCTCTACTATATGTCCTTCTGGAGATGTGGTCTCCAGAACTAGACACAATATTCTAGATGAGGTCTCACCAATGATTTATACTGCGGTATCACCACCTCCCTCTTTCTGCTGGTGATACCTCTCCGTACGCACTCTAGCATCCCACTAGCTCTCCCCACTGCCTTGTCACACTGTTTGGCCACCTTTAGGTTGTCATATACTGTATGATTACCCCAGGTCTCTTTCATTCTTGGTGGTCATCAGTACCGCTACCCTGCCCCCTCATCTTGTATTTCGCCCTGGGTTTCTGTGCCCCAAGTGCATGATTTTGCACTTCTTAGTGCAGAATCTAGTTGCCACACTTCTGACCACTCCTCAAGCTTTCTTCAATGTCTATTCCTTTTTTTTGATTTTTATTTATTTATACACACACACACACACACACACACACACACAGATGCACCAGATTGTCTACCCTCCTGCAGATCTTTGTGTTATCTGTAAAAAGTCATACCTTCCCTTCTAGCCCCTCTGAAATGTTGCCAATAAAAAAATTAAAAACAGATGACCAGTCCCAGTACTGATCCTTGTTGCATTCTGCTGGTCTTCCTTGGAGTGAGCTCCGTTTACCTGTCGTCTATCCCCCAACCAATTTCTTACCCAGTTTACAACCTTTGGACCTACTCCCAGGCTACCCAGCTTGTTTGAGTCTCCTATGTGGAAAGGTGTTGGAGGCCTTTACTGAAATCTAGGCAGGCTACATCCAAGGCTCCACCCTGATCTAACAAATGTAACAAGGCTCATGCTACTTGACAACTGACTGATTTGTACTGCAAGTCGGGTTAAAATCGTAAAAATAAGTTTTAAAATACCACACCACAGACTTGTATTGAGCATGCGCATCCCTGCATTGGTAAAAAATGACCTCACAAAACAAGGAAGCACAGGGATGGTACTGGCGATCAGGAAGTGGAAGGGATCGAGCGGCTAACCCAACCCCCAGGGGGCAAATACAATCCCTTACCTTCCTTAGGGGGCTAAGGAGAAACATTTTCAACTAATATGGAGGAACTCCCGCCAGGTAAGGTAGTCTCCTGATGATTTTGCAGGCAAGGAAAAAAATCTGGGAAAGGCACTCTTTAAATAATGAAGTAAAAATATTTACTCATTTACATTTTAAAATGCATTGTACTCTGTATAACAAAATACAAGCAATTTTATAGAAACAGACTGACAGCAGGTAAGGGCTGCTTGGCCCACCCAGTCTGCCCATTTCCCTACCTATTGGATAAGCTGCAGATCCATCCTAGTTAACCTACAGCTTACTTCTTCCTACCCCCCCAAACAGAATTGCCTTATGTGTGTCCTATGCTTTCTTGAATTCCACCACTGTTTTTGACCCCACAACCTCCTCAGGAAGGCTTCTGCATGCTTCCTCCACCCTCCTTGTATAAAGTTCAGAGATTTTATTGTGAAAAAATGAAATTTTTTTTTTTTTTAAATATTTTACTCTTTGCATTATTTCACAACAGACTTCAAAATAATGTGCATAAATGCATAGCATTGCTTGAAAAAAGGGTAAAATACATGAATTATGCAAAAAAATAGAATTTAAATAGTTTTGCTAACATTGTTGCACAAGTGGGAAAATTACTGCAATAAGATTATTGCGATAATTTCATCACAGTTATCATATCGTCAAAATGTTATTATCGTGGCACCCCTACCCCCCGCAAGGTATTTAAACGTCTTGATCATATCCCCCCCGCTCCCTCCTCTCCTCCAGGGTGTACACATTGAGCTCCTTTAGCCTCTCCTCGTAGGGATTTTAATGCAGACCCTGCACCATCTTGGTACCCTCCTCTGGACCACCTCCGCTCTATGTCTTTCCTGAGATGTGGTCTCCAGAACTGGACACAGTACTCCATGTGGGATCTTGCCAGTGACCTATCTGGGGGCAACATCACTTCCCTCTTCCTGCTGGTGATAGCCCTACCTATGCACCCCCAGCATCCCACTAGCGCTCCTGATTGCCATGTCACATTGTCTGGCCACTTTTAGGTCATCCAATATGATTACCAAAATGAAGGCCATGCTATCTGGTTCCAAACCAAAACTTGCTGCCCTTGCCCACTCTGGCTGTTCTCTCTCTGTCCTTTCCCCGGATGGTTCCCCACTCGATACTGTTCTGCCTTCAAATATCTGGGGGTCATCCTGGATCTATCCCTTACTTACACCAAACACACAGTCTTACTAATCAAGCATATAACCAGAAGACTGGGCTTTGCTATCACCTCACTGATCACATCACTCCTGAAGCCCACCTAGCCATTGCCCGTGGCAACCTGCTCCCTCTCCTCGACTATGGGTGTCCAGTCTATTTCCTTACCTTGGCTGCAAACCTAAACCGGCTGAACACTACCTAAAATCGAATATGCCACTTTGCCCTCCATGCCCCTCTTGCTATCTACCACTGTTCACTGTACCAGTCCCTAAACTGGCTCCCCCCACAGGCATGACGCTCCAACCTCCTGGCCTGGACAGTTGGGGATGTCTCACATAATCCCTCCTATTCACCACTATCTACTCTGATCCTGCCTAGATCCTTCAAAACGCAACCTGTGTCAGTCATCCCTCCTCCAACATGAACACCCTAATATTACCACCAAAATGGGCCAAAAAGCTTTTTCGGTGGCTGGACCCTCACTTTGGAACAACCCCCCTTCATTCCCCTGACCCCCCCAAACCTAAATGCACTGGTAAGAGCTCATTTACTGTCCTCAGGCTGTGTCTGTCCACTGACTGCTACCCCTGTTGTTCCTCCTATGTAGCCCCCCCACCCCCTCCTCCTCCCATTAAGAGTCCTCCCTCCCACTGCCCCGAGTACAGACCCCTCCAGCTGCCTTTCTCCTCTGGCTAACTGATTATTATCTACCTGAACCAAATCCCTCTTGGTCTAAGTGTTACACCTGTGGTTTGCCAACTGTCATTGTTTATCTCAAAATTGCTACCTGTGTTGTTTCATTTGCCCTAGTCTGTTCTGTTAAGAATCGTTCCAATGCTCACCTTATTAGATGTGCCTGGTGCTGTCTATTGTATTTCCCCCTCACCACTGTATTAGCTGCCAATTTATTGTTCTGCTAGTTATGATCCCTGTTTGATGTTTCTGTGCTACTTGTACTGAATGTTGTTTAACTCTGTATGTGCTAGTACCTGGCCTGGGCTGTGCCTGAAAAAGGTCTTCAGATCAGTGCACCAACCTGGTAAACATATTAATAAAATAAATAAATGACCCCCAAGTCCCTTTCCTGGTTGGTCATTGCCATATCTCTCCCCCCATTTTGTACTCCACCCTGGGTTTCTGTGGCCCAAGTACATTAAGTTGCACTTTTTTGCATTAAACCGTAGCTGCCAAACCTTTGACCACTCCTCCAGCCGTTTTAAGTTTCTTACCTTCCTTTGCACCCCCCTGCCCCAGAGTGTCGGCACTATTGCAGATCTTGGTGTCCTCTGCAAAGAGGCAGACTTTCCCTTCCCGCTCCCTCCGCTATGTCACTAATGAGGACATTAATGAGGACCAGCCCCAGCACTGGCCCCTGAGGTACCTCACTGGTCACTCTCCCCTTCTCAGAGCAAACTCTATTTACCATCACGCTCTGCCTCCTATCTCCTAACCAGTTTCTTACCCAGGTTACCAAATTATTGCCCACCCCCATGCTAACCAACCTGTTTACCAGTTTCCTATATGGAATGGTGACAGAGGCCTTGCTGAAATCTAGGTAGACCACGTCCACCGCCCCTCCCTTGGTTACCCAATAAAGAAAATCCATCAGATTTGTTTGGCACGACCGTCTCTCTGTAAAACATGATGCCTTGGGGCCTGCAGTCTGTTGGATTCCAGGTATCCCGCAATCCTTTCCTTTAATAGTGTTGCCATTAATTTCCCGAACATCAAAGCCAGGCTGACACACCTATTATTGCCCGCCCCCTCCTTGCTACCACTTTTGTGAAGTGGGACTACATCTGCCCTTCTCCAGTCTGCTGGGACCACGCCAGTCTCCAGTGAACTGTTAAGCAAGTCTGCCAGGGGTGCAGACTCCATTGCTGATCTAAGGCAACCATATTCCAGCAATATGTTCTCGGCCAAAAATTACAAATGAATAAATTAAAAAAAATGATCCTCTTCACTTTGGGCACTACAGAAACAGAAGAAACCACAAGCAATACCAAGACCTTTATACAATGGTAGCACAAATCAAATGTATCTTTTCAGTGCAGATACAGAGGGACGGCATGGCCAGTTCTACAAGGTAGTCAGTCAGATTTTTGTGTGGCTGCATAGTGTAGCTAGGTAAGATATAATGCTTTTAGGGTCAACATAGGAATGTTGAAGTGGAACAGATGCATACTAATTTGGGCAGCCACAGTGGAACCAGTTCATTTTAGTAGTATGCATCAGACTGCTATGCTGTCTACTTGTGCTTATCCGTTTTCAGCCTCCACCCCTTCAGATCTGATAAGACTTATTTGACTGGGTAATGAAGGCTATAGATAAGGGACAAGCAGTACACATACTGTAACTGGACTTCGGCATGGCCTTCAACTGTCCCACATATGAGACCAATTAAAAAATACAACTAGGCAACCTAGGGATGGGGGAACAAAACGGCACAAGGGGTGGGAAATTGACTAGAGGAGGACCCAGGGGTAGTGGTTAATGGGGAGTACTCAGGAATGAGGGATGATTTCAGTGTATTCATTAGACATACTGGAGAGGGTCAAGATTAAAATCTGCCTTTGTGCAGATGACACCAAGCTCTATAGTAGGGCTGATTATTTGGGGGGTCATACAACTGAAAGAGGACTTGTAAAAGCTGGAGAGGTGGTCTGAAATTTGGTAGCTGGACTTTGATGCAAACAATTGCAAGTTATGCAAATTTGGTGAGGAATGAGAATGAGTACCAGCAGAGTTGTCATTGTCATGGTCAGAGGAGAAGAGGACTTAAGGTTGCAATCATGCACTCCCTCAAGCCAACGGCAAAGTGCAATTGAGCAGTGAGGAAAGCAAACAGAATGTTGGGATGTATAAGAAGGGGGATCAGAGGCAGTGAGGATCAGTGAGGTCATGCTGCTCCTGTATAGATCCGTGCCCACACCTGGAGTATTGTGTCCAGTTCTGGAATCCCTATCTGAGAAAGGATGTGAATAGGTTGAACACTATCCAGAAGAGGGCCACGAGAATGATACAGAGGTTACAGAGTTAGAAGGAACACATATGAGCAGACACCGAAAGCCTGAACATAAACTCACTGGAGATATTGGGGCAGGCAGTGATAGGACTGATATCATAGAAACACAGAATGTGACAGCAGATAAGGACCGCTTGGCCCACCTAGTCTGCCCATCTTCCTACCTAATAGATAAGCTGCAGACCCTGGTTAACCAACAGCTTACTTCCTCCTACCCCCCACTAGGACTACCTTATGTCTGTCCCATGCATTCTTGAATTCCCCCACTGTTCTTGACTCCACAACCTCCTCAGGGAGGCTGTTCCATGCATCCACAACCCTCTCTGTGAAAAAATACTTCCTCACATTACCTCTGAGCCGTCCCCCCTCTATCTTCAAATTGTGCCCCCTTGTTCTTGCACATCTCTTTTTTTGAAAGATGCTACCCTCTTGGACTTTGTTGATTCCCTTGAGGTACTTGAAAGTTTCTATCATGTCCCTCTCTCCCTTCTTTCCTCAAGGGTATACATATTAAGCTCCTTTAGTCTTCTTCATATGTCTTTGGTGCAGACCTCACACCATTTTAGTTGCCTCCTCAGGACAGCCTCCACTCTGTCTATGTTCCTATGAGATGGGGTCTCAGAACTGCACACAGTACTCAGATGGGGTCTCACCAACTGTCTGTACAGATGAATAACAACTTCCTGTTTTCTACTATTGATGCCTCTCCTATGCATCCCAATATCCCCCAGCCTTCCTTACTGCCTTCTGACATTGCTTGCCCACCTTAGGTCATCTGATGATTACCCCCAGGTCCCTTTCCATTTTTACTGTTGTCAGTATCTCACCCCATTGTGTACTTCTTCCCTGGCTTTTTGTTTCCCAGGTGCATTACCTTGCACCTCTTTGCATTGAATCTGAGCTGCCATACATCTGACCATTCCTCCAACCTTGCCAAGTCCCTTCTCATCCTTTCCACTCCATCTTGTGTATCAACCCTGTTGCAGATCTTTGTGTCGTCTGCAAAGAGGCATACTTTTCCTTCCAGTTCCTCTGCAATGTCACTTATAAAGACATTAAAAAGGTCCAGTTCTAGTACTGAACCCTGCGGTACCCCACTAGTAACCCTCCTTTCTTCACTGTGGACTCCATTCACTACTACCCTTTGTGTCCTGTTGTCTAGCCAATTTTTTATCCAGGCTACCACCTTGGGACCCACTCCAAGACTGGCTAACTTGTGTATTAATCTTTTGTGTGGGACTGTATCAAATGCCTTGCTAAAATCTAGGTAGGCCATGTCCACAGCCCTCCCTGGTCTACTACTTTGGTCACCCAGTCAAAGAAATCTATTAGATCTGCTTGACACGACCTTCCCATCGTGAATCCATGCTGCCTTGGGTCCTGTGCCCCACTGGCCTCTAGGTACTCAACAATTCTTCCTTCAGAAGTGATTCCATCATTTTTCCTACCACTGGAGGTCAAACTAACTGGTCTATAGTTTCCTGCCTCTGTCCTGCTCCCACTTTTGTGAAGAGGAATCACATCCACCCTCCTCAAGTCCTCAGGTATCACCCCATCCTCCCATGATTTGTTAAAGAGAGTAGTCAGCGGTGTCACTAGTTCTACCCTTAGTTCCTTTAGAATTCTTGGGTGAATCCCATCAGGCCCCATTGCTTTGTCCACCTTCAATTTTATTAGTTCTTTCAGAACCCTTTCTTCTGTAAATGGACTGGTATAGAGCCATGTCTTCAGAGTGTTTCTCTTGTTTGGTTTAGGTACCTCCCCCTCCTCTTCCTTTGTGAATACTGAGCAGAAATATTCATTCAGTATCCCTGCTTTTTCACTGTCACCCTCTGCCCACATTCCCTCCCCTTTATTAAGCCTCAGTATCCCTCCTTTGGTCTTTCTTCGCTCCCTAATGTACCTATAAAAGGTCTTATCCCCCTTCTTAACAGAGTTGGCTATCCTTTCCTCGGTTTGGGCCTTTGCTATTCTGACTGCCTTCCAGCCTCTTTCTGCTTTAACTGATAAAGTTCTCTGTCCTGCTCCTTCTGTGTTTCCTTATATTTCCTGAATGCTATCCTTTTCTCCTTAACCTTCCCTGCCACCTCTTTCGAGAAACATAGCATGTTTTTCCTTCGTTGTGTTTTGTTGATTTGCTTTACACAAAGGCTTGCTGCCTCTGTGATGGCTGTTTTGATCACTCCCCATTGTTCCTCCACCCCTCTTTCTTGCCTGTTTGCGAGTGCTTTTCTGAGGCACTCTCTCATTTTCCCAAAGTCAGCCCTCCTAAAGTCCAATACTCTTGCTTTTGTATGGCTCGACTGTATGGCTGTGTTTATCGTGAACCACACTGTTTGGTGGTCGCTTGTTCCCAGATGGCTACCCACCTCTAAATCTGAGATTCTTTCTCCATCCCCATTTGAGAGTATCAGGTCTAAGATTGCTCCTCCCGAGTGGGTTACAATGCCTAGCTGTCTGAGGCATGCCCCTGTAGGCATCAAGAATGACCATGCTCTTGAGTGCCTGCAGCAAAGTGCTCCAGTTAACATCCGCATATTCAGGTCCCCATCAACAATATCTCCCTTTTCTGCCATTCTAAAGAAGCCTTCTATCATTTCCTTGTCCAGCCTCCCTGAGATGGGGGTTTGTATGCAACCCCCACGCGGATTGTGGTGCCATTTCCTGTCTCCTGGTGACCCAGAGTGCCTCATCTGCTCCCTGTTTACTCTTTAGTTCTGTTGCTTTAATCCTTCCTTTACATAGAGCTACTCCTCCTCCTCCTCTTTACCCTCCCTGTCCCTCCTGTAGATTGTGTATCCTGGTATGCTGACATCCCAGTCATGGTTCTCTGTGTACCATGTTTCTGTGACTGCCACAATATCCAGGCAACCCTCTTCCATCAAGGCCACTAGTTCAGGGAGCTTGTTGCACAGACCACGGGCATTGGTACTCATCACCCTCCACTTTTTGATGGCCTTACCCTTTTTAGCCCCATCACTGTCTTTACTGCCTTTGCCTTTTTTTTTACATTTACCTCAGTCCTGCTCCCTAATGACCTCTCTACCTTGGTGTTTACATAAAATTAATATAAAGTAAACATAAAAACAAATTTATGAAACATACAATTAAAGACAATGACAAAAAAACAGATTTCATTCAGGAAGAACTGCCTTAAAACTCTGGGATGAAGCCATATTTCGCAATTTATGCGGAAGAGAGTTCCAAGTAGTAGCAGAAATGTGGTCAAAGGTCATGTGTCCATGTCTTGTTCTAGTCCTGGGGGTTTTTAGGCCTCTTCCTGTACTTCATGTAAGGAATAAGTAGGTGATCCCAGGGTTAATTTTTGTAAGAGGTGCCACGGAGCAAGACCCTTCATACATTTAAAAATAAAGTTACAAAGGAGTCTCTCCCTCCTGATTTCTAAAGACATTCTATCAAGTTGACGTAATAATGAACAGTGATGAAATACTGAAGGTGGACCTACTAAACCCAAAACAAATCTTGCTCAGTGATACTGCAGCCTGTCTAATTTCAGCAGACTACTTTTGCATGCAAAACCATAAACCAAGCTTCCATAATTAATGAGACGAAGTAAGATCGTGGTCACGACCTTCACTCTCGTATCCCTGATCATACAGTGTTTATGTCTACGAAGAGTACTGAGTTTTTGGGAGACTTTTGTACAGATCTTCTCTATAACAGTATCAAATCAAGCCAGAAACCCGGGCCAAGTGTACACCTTGGGGCCGGGGGGATGCTACACGTCTCGATGGTTGAGAGGGACCTGGGGTGGTGATGGATGTCAAGATGAACAACTCAGAGTCTTGTAGGAGGGCAGCAGCCAAGGCCAACAGAATGCTGGGATGCATCGCTAGGGGGATCACCTCCAGACGGAGGGAAGTGATACTCCCTCTGTGTAACTGCTTGGTGAGGCCACACCTTGAGTACTGCATGCAGTTTTGGAGGCCACACTTAAAGAGGGACATTAAACTCCTGGAGAGGGTCCAGAGGAGGGCAAACAAAATGCTTTGGGGCTTGGGGGACAGGACCTATGGGGAGAGGCTCGAAGAGCTAAATATGTGCACATTGGAAGAGAGGAGGGACCAGGGGGACATGATAGAGGTCTTCAGGTACATGAAGAGGGTAAATAGGGGAGGAGCAGTCAGGGTGCTTCGAAGGAAGGAGGAGGGGGCAACTAAGGGGCATGGGTGGAAGCTGGAGGGGGAAGATTCAGGGGAGAATGGAGGAGGTTCTACTTCACTGAGAGGGTGGTGGAGCCATGGAATGCACTGCACAGGGGGCTGGTGGAGGCAGAGGCGGTGGAGGGGTTCAAGAGGGGTTGGGACAGGTACAGGGGAAGGGTTCTGGAAGCAAAATCCAGTGCAGCGAGAATATCCAGAACTGGGAAGGGAGAAGCCAGAGAGGGTGAGTGGGGCAGCCAGGTCAGCTCCCAGGGTGGGGGCTGACCAAACGAGCAGACACGAAAGACCGTTAGGCCTATTCTGCTGGCATTTTAGTATGTTAGTATGTAAATCTCAATTCTGAATCAACCCAGACCCCTAGATATTTGTAGGACTTAACCTGTTCAACTGTGGGTCCCTTAACTGAGTGTAATACACAAGTTCATCTGACGGGGTGCTTCTCCTCCCATTCCCAGACCTAACAGCATGGTAGTTGGTATTTGTGTTTTTCTCATTAAGAACAAGCTTATTTTCCATTAGCCAATGTTCTAATTCATTGAATTCTTGCTGCAAAAACTACTGGAACGCGCCAGAGATTTTAAGGCATTTAAGCCAGCTCTTGAATCCCTCACATTGGATGGGTGATGCTGATGCAGAAGCCTGCATTAGCTCAATGAAGGCTTGCCAGGAAAAAGAAGACATGGAGCTGAAGGAGCGGAGGAAAAAACTAGAGAGACTGGAGGATAAGACTGAAGATCAAGAGGGCCATAGTAGGAATAATGCAGTCCTTGATGGAATTCTTGGAAAAGTCAAAGGGAACAAATCCTCTTCTTCCTGCAAAAGCTGTTACAGGAGATACTAAGGTTCATACTAAGGTGCGAGGAGCTGAGAGTGGCGGCTGCCCATTGATGCTCCTTTCCAATTATCCACAATAAGATAGCTTGTTATCTTTTAGTATGTACGAGTCCAATCTGGTTTTGAATTGCTCAATGTCTTTGCTGAGGATAATCTCCTGTGGCAATTTATTCTAAGGATTTATTATTCTTTGTGTATAGAAAGTGTTCCTTCTATTTGTTTGGAAGCGTCTTGGCCTTAACAGAAGAGGGTGACCTCTAGTACCCTTCAGGTCATTTTTTAATACTAGATTAAGTTCGTTAAATAGGTAATTGTCATGTATGATTTTGTAGCATAGAAGTAAGTCTCCCCTTATTCTTCGAGTTTCTAAGGTCATAAGGTTTCATTTTCTTAGATGTTCTTCATAACTTAAAGTCCTGATATTATATATCATTTTGGTTGCCTGTCTCTGAACCCTCTCAACCCCATCGATAGCCCCCACTGCTATAGGGCTCCAACAGGTTCCCATAGTCCAGAATTGGTCTAACACATGTCCTGTAAAGTGGCATTATCACATCCTCACTTCTACTCTTGAAGTTCCTTTTAATAGTCCAAAGTAACCTTTTAGCTTTAGCTATCTGCTCTTCACAGTGTGACCTGCAGGTCAAGTTACTGTTTATTATTCCCAAATATTTTTATTCTTTGGATTCTCTTGTGAGAGGAATCATCCAGGATACAGGTCTTTACTTGATATTGGTTACCTAGGTGAATGATGCAGCACTTATCCATACCGAAGTTCATTCCCCAAGTCCTAGCCCAGGACATAATGTTACTCAGATTCAATCGTAGCACTATTTTCTCATTTTCAGTGTTTACAGTACTGGCTATTTCAGTGTCGCCTGCATATTTGCTGATCCAGCAGGTCACTTTCCCAGCCATATCAGCTATAAAGATCTGAAAGAGCTAGGGGGCCAAGACAGAGCCCTGCAGTACCCCACTAGTCACCTCCCTCAATCTAGAATAGTATCCCCTTATGCTCACCCTCGGAGTCCTATTAACATACTAAAATGCCAGCAGAATAGGCCTAACGGTCTTTCGTGTCTGCTTGTCTGGTCAGCCCCCACCCTGGGAGCTGACCTTGCTGCTCCCCCTCGCCCTCTCTGGCTTCTCCCTTCCCAGTTCCGGATATCCTTGCTGCATTAGATTTTGCTTCCAGAACCCTTCCCCTGTACCTGTCCCACCCCCTCTTGAACCCCTCCACCATCTCTGCCTCCACCAGCCCCCTAGGCAGCACATTCCATGGCTCCACCACCCTCTCAATGAAGTAGCACCTCCTCCTTTCTCCCCTGAATTCCCCCCTCCAGCTTCCACCCATGCCCTCTAGTGGCCCCCTTCTCCTTCCTTCAAGCAGCTTGACTGTTCCTCCCCTATTTACCCCCTTCATGTACCTGAAGACCTCTATCATGTCCCGCCGGTCCCTTCTCTCTTCCAATGTGTACATATTTAGCTCTTCAAGCCTCTCCTCATAGGTCCTGTCCCCCAAGCCCTAATTCATTTTGGTTGCCCTCCTCTGGACCCTCTCCAGGAGTTTAATGTCCCTCTTAAAGTGTGGCCTCCAAAACTGCACGCAGTACTCGAGGTGCGACCTCACCAAGCAGTTATACAGAGGGAGTAACACTTCCTTCTTTCTGGAGGTGATCCCCCTAGCGATGCATCCCAGCATCCTGTTGGCCTTGGCTGCTGCCCTCCTACAAGTCTCCGAGTTGTTCATCTTGACATCCACCACCATCCCCAGGTCCCTCTCAGCCATCGAGACTTGTAGCATCCCCCCAGGGTATACACTTGGCCCGGGTTTCTGGCCCCCAGGTGCAGTACCTTGCATTTCCCTGCATTGTACCTCAGCTTCCACTTTCTAGACCATCTTTCCAGAGCCTCCAGGTCCCCCTGTAGGGCCACCCTCCCCTCCTCCCCATCCACCACCGCCCCCAGTTTTGAGTCATCCGCAAACAGACTCATCTCACTCCTGATACCTGTCCTTATGTCAGAGACGTAGGCGTTGAACAGGAGGGGCCCAAGGACTGATCCCTGTGGGACCCCACTAATGACCCCCCTTGGGGATGAAACTATCTTGCCAACTACTGGAGCCAATTGCCTACCCATCTGATCATCTGGTTCCCAACCCCCATTTCTCCCAGCTTATCCAACAGGCCCACGTGAGGAAGAGAGTCAAATGCCTTGCTGAAGTCTAGAAAGAGGACGTCCACTGGTCTACCCAGGTCCAAGGCACTCGTCACCCAGTCATAGAACTCCACAAGGTTTGTCTGACACGATTTCCCCAGGACCTAATCCATGCTGTCTATCGCCCAGGCACCCTGACTTTTCCAGGTCTCCCTGCCTCCTTGACAATGCCTCCATCACCTTGCCCACCACCGATGTCAGGCTGACAGGCCTGTAGTTCCCTGCCACCTCCCTTGATCCCTCCTTGTGGATAGGCACTATATGCACCACCTTCCAGTCCTGGGGCACCCACTCTGTCCTCAGAGAGATGCTGAAAAGCTCCACCAGGGGTTTCGCCAGGACACCCGCAAGTTCCTTCAGCACTCTGGGATGTAATTTATCCAGCCCTGGTGCTTTCTCCATCTTAAGGGACCTGAGGGCTTCCCTCACTCTCTCTGTTGTGATTTCCACTTCCGCTACCTCTTCTCCTTGCTTAGCCTTCCCCCCTCCTGCCAGTTATGCCTCCCCCTCTTCCCAGACCCGCCGATCGGTAAGGGTCCCCCTCCTCAGTATCACTGTCTTCTCCCATGTATGATGCAGCACCCCCATTTTCCTTGGTGAAAACTCAGGTGAAGTACTCATTTAGTACCTCAGCCTGCTCCCCCGGGTCTTGTGCCCATCTCTCCCCTGTTTTAATCCTGCTAATCTGCCCCTTCACCCTTCGTTTTTCCCCAATGTATCTAAAGAACCCATTGTTCCCTCTCCTAATTTCCCTGGCCAGGTTCTGCTCCTTCCTTGCCTTAGCCGCCCTCACCACCCTAGTGGCCCTTCTAGCCATCAGCTCGTACTCCCCTATTGTTCAACCAGCTCTGTATCCACTTAATTTTTGAATCTATATTTAGGTTTATTAACTTCTGAATTATGGTCCCATGAGGTACAGTATCGAAAGCCTTTGAAAAATCTAGATATATGCAATCAACTGGGAGACCCTTATCCAAGGTTGCTGATATGTTTGTATGAGAAAGTATCAGGATAGTTTGTCACACATGACCTGTTCTGGTTAAAACCATGCTGATCCGCATCCTGCATCCCATACTTCTCCAGGTGTGCTATAATCATATCCTTTATTATAGACTCTAACAGTTTCCCCGGCACCGAGGTCAGACTAATCGGCCTATAATTCTTACAGTCCATGTCGAAAAATACTCCATCCAGTGTCCGCAACAACACGGATTTAGAAAAGGGTGTAGCACCACCACAGCACTACTTGAATTTACCAGCTTCATTCAGCAATCATTTGACCAAGGCAATCTTGTTGGAGTAGCCTTCATACGTTTAACGAAGGAATTTGAGACTGTTAATCACCCACTTTTCCTCGATCAACTACCTAAAAATTGGTCCTTCTCTTGATAGGTTGTTATGGTTCAGAAGCTATGTAGGAGATAGATCACAGCAAGTGAAAATATCTAATGTAGCCTCCGAACATTTCGTGATTTCGTGCCTGAAAATAGTCACCTGCTGGCTAGCGCACCTACACGGTTAACAAAAGCTAAATAAATAAATAAATAAATAAATAAACAGCAGGTCATCCGATTTGGAGTATCTCAAGGTTCAATGCTGGGTCCATGCCTGTTCAGTATCTTTCTGAACAACTTTCTGGCTGCATGTCAACAATGGACCCTCCTTTATGCGGACAACGCTGTCATCTTTGCAAGACACAGGGATCCTAACCTGCTTGAAAGCAAGCTTCAACTCGGCTTCAAAGAAGCTGAGCAATGGTTTAGTACACACACGCTGGTCCTAAACTATAAGAAAACAAAAGTTATGTTGTTTTCATCCTCTCGCAATAAGTACAAGGCACATCCTTTTATCATCAGAAATAAAACTGGAGCTCCCCTTGAACAACTCCAGCACTTTAAGTATATAGATGTAACCTTGGATAGTCATCTCACCTATGTGCCTCACATTGAGAATGTTGCCAGGGCTGTTAATATTAGGATTGGGCTCCTCTATAGATACAGAGTCTGACTCCAGAAGCTCTCAAGTGCGCAATTTACAGTTCGGTGCTGTCAATCATTGATCATTGCTTGGTCATACAAGGAGCTGCTACTGTTACCTCACTCAAAAGACTGTCGCCCTGAACAAGGTGTGTAGACTAATCATGGGTGCTGCTCGTCTCTCTCACACTTGTGAGCTTTATACTCAATCTGGATGACTTCAGCTCAGTGATAGGATCAAATACCAAACATGCCTACTTACTGAAAAGGTGCTCCTTGGGCTCTTACCTCCGGGTGTGGGATGCCTTCTGAACAAATCCCTCAAGACCCAGCACATTCGCACCTCTACAGCCGAACTCCTTCTTGTCCCTAGGTGCCGAACTGCTCAAAGCATGCAATCTTTCTTATATAGAGCCCCACTCTGGTTCAGTGGACTGTCTCATGATGTAACTAACCTTTCTAAACTTGGCCAGTTCAAGCATATGCTCCGGCAGCATCTCCCAACTGACAGCTCCTGTGATTGTACCACCTGATCCTACGTATACCTGTCCACAACCCCTTCACCTACGTGTGCTCCCTGCTCATCCTGACTTCAGCACACCTTTAATCCTGTCAAGACCCATGGCTGCGCCCCCTTTGCCTGCCCCTGCTCCCCCTCCTCATTCCCTATTATCCCTCCCTACTTCCTGCCTACCCCATTTCAGCAACTTGACAAAAACCTCTGGCTGCTACCTTTCTTCTTAGTTGTTAAAATCCTACTACCCTCTCTTCTTCCCCCCTATTTTTTACTTAAAAACCCCACTCTCTCTTTTGAATATTGCTGTTTATCTATGACGTATGTTGCAATGTCACTGTATGTTAGAAACTCAATTGTTAGTTCTTCCTAGATCTGTTTGTAACTCTCCCCATTGACGTGGAACCTTTGTAAATGAGCTGCGGTGCTCTCAAAGGTACTTTGTAATCAGAGATTGAATAAACAAATAAATAAATAAGAATGATGTTCTTGCCCTTATTATTCATTATTTTTACCAATGAGGATTCAGTGTTTGTACCATCTTGCTTTATTTTCCCATAAATGTGTCTTGTCTTTACTGTCTCAGGTATATATGCTGCAACTTTCCCTCTTTTTTTCCTAACCCTGTCATATCCAAATAACTGGTAACTTGGGATATCCTTGCCCTATGTGTCGTTTGTTGCCCAGCAGGTCTCTCCTATGAAGGCCATGTCTGCCCCACCATTAGACTTTAATATCATCTGTAGTTCTTCCAGCTTGTTATTTAGGCTCCTGGCATTGGTTAGATAACAACGCACACTATTGATTTTTTGTTGTGTATTGTGTTTTGTATTATTATTATTAGGAATTTTTGATTTGACCTGCTGGGTCCCTCCCCCCAGCTATCAGTTTAAATCCTCTTCCAGAACAGTGTTTTTGATTAACTTGGCTAAAGTTTGGTTGCCTAAAGCACTTATATGTAATCCATCCTTTGCATACAGTTTTTTACTCTCATGAAAGGTCTCATATGAATCAATAAAAGATTCCTTGCCTACTGCATCTGTTTTGCAATCTAGTGTTTATTCACTGAATGGTATTATTTCCAGCAGCGCTATGTCCCTCTTAAGATGGGGTCTCCAGAACTGCATACAGTACTCAAGATGTGGCCTAACCAGGGCATTATACAGAGGGAGGATCACCTCCCTCCCTCCTCCTGGAGGTAATCCCCATAGTTATGCAGCCCAGTATCCTGTCTGCTTTTGCTACAGCTCTTTGGCAATTCTCTGTGTTATTCATTTTGCTGTCCACCACTATCCCTAGGTCCCTCTCGCCTGATGTGACTTGCAGCGTGGTCCCCCCCCCGGGTGTATGCATGTCCTGGGTTTCTGACCCCCAGATGCAACACCACATTTCCATTGAACTTCAGCCCCACTTCATGTCACCCCCAAATTATCCAGGTCCCCTGCAGGACCTCTCCCTCCTGCCCGTCTGCCAGTGCTCCCAGTTTTGAGTCATTAGCAAAGAGACTGACCTACTCCTAACACCCCACCCTATGTCCGAGACATAGGAATTGAACAGGAGTGGCCCCAGGGACCAAACCCTGGGACCCTAATTGACGCACCTCCTGGGGAGGAGACTATCCCTCCAACAACCACTTGCTGTATTTGCCCAGTAAGCCAGTTTTCCACCCACCTGAGCAACTGCCCCCACCCCATCCTCCAGCTTTGTTAGTAGGCCATTTTGGGGTACCGAATCGAATGTCTTACTGAAATCCAGATAGAGTACGTCCATCAGCCTCTGTCGGTCCAGAGCACCTGTCACCCAGTCATAAAACTCCACCAGGTTAGTCTGGCATGACCTCCCCAGAACAAAACCATACTGCCTGTCATCCAGGTGCCCCAACCTTTCCAGCTGCCCCCCCCAGCCTCTCCTTGATAATGCCCTCCATAACCTTGCCTACCACAGACGTTAGGCTAACGGGCCTATAATTCCCTATCTCCTCTCTGGACCCCCCTTGTGGATAGATACCACACGAGCCACCTTCCAGTCTTAAGGCACCCACCCTGTCATCAGAGAGATGTTGAAGAGTGAGGCTAGTGGAGCTGCCAGCACATCCACCAGTTCCTTCAGCACCCTTGGATGCAGCCCATCTGGCCCCGGCACCTTCTCAGTCTTTAGCGACCGGAGGGCCTCTCTCACCCTATCCACTGTGATTTCGCCCTCCCATCCCACCTCCTCATGAATCCTCTCCTTCCCTTCTAGATACGACCCATCCCCTGCCCTAGTCTCATCCAGTCCTTCAGTCTCCAACTGACCTCCTGGCTCAGTGGGCTCCTCTACTCTCCCATCGGGTTGGAAGGATCCCCCACCTCCCCTGGTAAAGACAGAGGCAAAGTACTCATTTAGCACCTCTGCTTGTTCCGCAGCTTCCTGCGCACATCCCCCTCAATTCTAATCCTGCTGATCTGTGCCCTCACTTTTCTTTTCTCCTCTATGTATCTATAGAACTCCCTTTCCCCCCTGTGGATATCCCTGGCTGGGTTAAGCTCCTTCTTTGCCTTGGCCCCCCTTACCACCATGGTGACCCTCTTAGCCAGGAAATCATACTCTCCCTAGCCCCTCTTGAGTGCTTTAAGCGTGCATAGGCAGCCTTTTTCTCCCTCACCACCTCCTGCACCTCCCGGATCCACCAACATGGCTTACTGGCCCTACATTGCTTGCGCCTTACCTTTGTGTAGGCCCTCGAAGCCTCCTGCACCCCCTTCTTAATGGTCTCCCTCAAGCTATCAGCATCCATGTCTGGCCTTATCTCATCCAAGCACCCTTTAAGAATCCTTCCCATGCTCTCAAAGTCTGCCCCCCTAAAATCAATTACTTCTGTGTTAGTGCAAATTTCCTCTCCCCCTAGGAATATAAGAAACCAGAACGTGGCATGGTCACTGCCTGCCAACAGACTGCTCACCTCCAGGCCCCTTATCTGGTCACTATCTGCTAGGACAATGTCCAAGATCCAGTCCTGCCTAGTAGGCTCCCCCACATGCTGGACTAAGAAGGCATCTATGTCTATGTAGGGATATATGTCTTTCACCTTTGCCCCAGAAAGACAGTTTACCTCCTGGTTTGCTTTGTCTTTTTCACAGATAATGGTGTCAGTTCTCCTTAAAATAGAATCCCCGATTACTAGTACTTTTTTTGACGTACCCTCTTCTACAGGGGTCTCTTCACTGTTTAAGGGGCGTATCTATTTTGTAATGTTACGCCCTCATTTCCCATTGCTCTCCTCCCCTTTTTGGCAGGATTTTTTGATATCATAGTCCAATCTACGCTATCACTTTCAGATGGTCCTCACTACAATCTTTGTGTAAGAAAACCATTCCTTCTTCATTTAGTTGTATATCTCCTTCCATTTTTCTTTTGTCCTTTTTCTTTATTGACCTGTGTTAGGGTCTTCACTTCGACTTGCTCCTTTAGAGATCTGACCTGGTCTAGTAAGTGCCCTGTTTCTACACACTTTGGGCAGATATACGATTTGACATCCTGATCAGGGACGTTAGTGGAATACATTAAGCAGTTGCAGCATTTTGTGATGGTACCATTGTTACATAGAATATGCAGGAAATCATCGGATAGGTTACATGCTCCCATTTTACTGTTTACAGTTTGCAAGACTATACAGGAAACTATTACACAAGCCCAGTACTTACAACAAAAACAATACGCCAACTGCTGGGGACGTTTATGGTGCATGGCCCTTATCCCCTTGTCCACACCAGACATACCAGACATGCGCAGATGTGCTTGTCTCTGCATGTGTCTCTGCGTGCACCGATGTGTGCTCGCCCTACCTGGGACATTTACTTTGATAAGCCCAAACGTGAAAGTCATGTGACCTCCGCCTTCGGCTTTACAAAACTTGCCCAAAACATTTTAAAGTGTATTTAGTGGCCAAAAACACCTCCCCACTGGTGGACTTATTACTTAGTGCCACAGAAGGTAAAAAATAAATCCTAATTGGTTTTGTATTCTGTTAACCCTATGGACTACAATTTCGGCCCTTCCTACTTCCTGTCTTTGGTATGTGACCCCCCTCAGACTACAGCACAAATAAGAAATAATAGTGAAAAGGTATAGCAAAATTAAAGTTTTCTGCAAATTATTCACTGTCTCACAGCATTCAGAGTAGTCTGCCTGTATCCACCAGAGCTGGGAACAGTTTACAGCACAGGCAGGCACATCATTCCCTCAGACCACAGCCACTTGGGAATGGGAACATTGTTTAATCAGGAACAGCACACTAAGCCGAAGCTTGTTTCCAGATGTGACCTGGGAGCACAAGTAACTTGCTCAGGATCACACAGTATGCACCTAGGCAGCTGTGGGATTCAAACCCAGGTCTCCAGATCTGCAGCTCTGAGCCTTAACCCACTGTGCTATACTGCCTCCTTCCAGGGGGTAAGCCCAGAGCTCTAATATTGAAGTGCTTAACCTGTCAAGAGAAGGATGATATACAAAATCAAGCCAGGAAACAAGGTCCCCTGATGTGGAATTACAACAGTTTCTACACGTTTAGTGATGTCACCCCCACAGTATGTGACAAGCAGATGGCATACAAGTCTATTAAAATAGCCTTCCATGCAGCACAAATTAAATTCCGGATACTTCATCCAGCCTGCCTTGTTGTGACCACAGCTAAAGGTACTCATTTGTTCCCAACAGCAGAGCTAGCCCAAAATGGGCTATCCAAACTGATTCCAGGAATCTTCAGCAACGAATCTCGGACGAATGTTACCCTGGGTGCTACAGCTGGAAAATGAACAATTTCAACCTTAATGCTTATGACAGGACAGATCTTGTGTGGTGAGTGAACTCTTACCCTCTCCATGAGTAGACCATTTTGTTTTCTCACAGTCTCTTATGCCCATCTCTGTTACCCCATAGCTACACAAACTGTTGATGGACTTTAGTACTGAACCACTGGGAGGTTTTATGGTAACTGGGGCCATCTACTGGGCTCTGTGACAGACACATGGAATACCCTTAAATGGCAGTGGCAACATGGCATTGACAACAGTTTGCCATCTTCTTCATCTACCAAGCCAAGTGTTCCAGCCCCTTGCATGGGTGAATCATACAGCTGCAGAGTTGGAATTCTGACAGATGCTGTTAATGCCTGTCATCTAGCATAGCTGTTAATCTATACCCCTGGGACCATACACTCCAACAACAGAGAAACCAATCAAAACCACCATGCCACATGAACAGCCTGTTGATGACTCAACATGCCAACATTTTCAACTGCCATGAGGGAATGTGCAGACGATCACACATTCATGAAGTCCTGACATGGCTGTTCGACTTTTCACTGGACACATAAATGAGTGGTCAAGCACACCACCCAAACTGTTACATTTCTTCTTAATAGTATATGACAACGCCACTACATCCAGACTGCCTCACTTTTGGACTTCAGGTATAACATATTTTAGACTATTTTCCCATCCATCCCTGTCAGCCCCCATATGGAAGACTGGGCTTACTTAATGTAACCAAAGGTCTGTAGAAGGGACTTTAAACTTACCACAAGCCTTGTGGCTGTATTCTTTTATTTCATTTATCTGTTATTGATTTGATGGCTACATAAGCACAGGAGCAAGTTGTTGGGGGGACTGAACCACACTGATAAAGGGTTTCGCAAATGGGTAACTAAAGTAAATGCATCAGTGCTATGTGAGAGTTTCAGAGTGCTTAGGAATATGGTGATGTTTTTCAATATACCTCTACAATGTCACAACAGCAGCATTCTTGATTTTTTGGAGGGGGGGAATCAACACCACACAGAATCTAGCAGGCTTAGTTCTACCACAGCCATTCAAGGTTCACAGGCAGAGGAATGCCCCTCTAAGGGCCCTGATTAGACCTACCACTTGACACTAGCCCCCTCTGCCACTTGATAGTCACTCCCCTGGGGAGCTGGCAGGCATACCAGTGGTATCGCCCTCGCAGCCTCAAACCTTGAATTGTTCTATTGCTGCACCACTCCAGTCTGGCGTTAGTAGCGGTGTAGGCATGTTACTGTTTTCCTCTGTTTTTCACGTTTGTCTTCTTCAGGACACTGCTTTCCCCTTTCTGATGCAACAGTTTTTTCATGCTGATCAAGTAGAATTTACTCAGAGCACTTCCCTCAGAATGACTGGTAGACAGGAATTAACCCAATCCTGTTTTGCCATCACTGGTAAAAGAGGACACCTGATTTGCCTTAAGTTTGCACCTACAGGTTTTACCATACCATTTCACCAAATTAATCTTAGTATTTATAACTTCATCACATGGGTCATTAAAGGGGCATAAATGAAGGAAAAACATCATCAGATTCTCAGGCACTTAAAGTTGCTGGGGGTAGAAGTGGCTTTTGTACAGAAAACCCACAATAGCCAGCCAGGGTCAGTTATGGAGATGGGAGTGGGTGGAACAGGTTTTTGCAGCTGGGACCAGTAACAAAAAGGCAGGGGTTGTTATCTTAATACATCAGAGTGTACCTCTTCAGCTTTCTGAGCACATTATTTCTCCAGAAGGCAGATATAGCATTGTGAGGGGTGCTGTAGATACAAGCCGCACTCCTCAACCTAAAGATCTAAAGTTGGGGGGTTTTGGTTGATCCTACATGCTCCTGTGCGGTATGCTGTTTTAGGCCATTTCAGCCTGACTTTCTAAATAAATTATACTTTGGATCTTCAGGTTGAGGAGTGCGGCTTCTTGCTTATTTTAATGGTAATATGTTGATGCATGCACCCTCCATGTAGTTGAGCTGCTTTGTTTTATAGTTGTACCATAGATACAGCAGATACTGTATGGTAATGGCATCCATTTATGGCCCAAGCCATGAAGACCCACAGTATTTCTCAGACATCATGTCACACCTGACCAACTTGGCCAAATTGCCAATGGTCCTATCAGGAGACTGGAAACTGCTTCCCGGGAGCTAGATAACAGGGTCTCTCCTCTAACCAAAGAGCATGGCGAGACCTGTAAGATTCATTAGGTCTTACAGATGTGTGGAGGGTACTTCACTCAGCTACATGGGAATATACCTTTTGGTGAGCCCCCCAATGATATCTGCTCCAGACTAGACTTTTCTATGGTCTCCCAAGACATCCTACAAGTAAGCAATAAGACACAACTGGGTGTGCATTACGGTGTGAGAACCGCACTCCTAGGGGCATAGTTAGGCACAAGGCCGGAGGCCGAGTGCCAGTCATCCCTAGGAGTGTGGTTATCACACCGTAATGCACAACCCCGAGTGTCATATTGCGCTTATAAAATGTCCCTTTATTTTTAGAAGCAGTTTTTTTTATTTTTAAACACATTTTTAAGTAAGTAAAAATGTAAGTGAATCTGTGCTTTTAACATAAAATAGCCCTTCAGCCTATGGGTGCTGGATTAAAGTAGTGTTATACAGTGTATGCCTCCTGCCCACTTAAGCTTCATATTCCCCTGCCAGCCACAACAATTTACAAATGCTGTTTTTCTCATTATAAGTATGACACATAGCCCTCTTATTTTATTTCATTCTCCTCACTCTGTAGACAAAACTAAAAGGAAGCCATAACGGAGGCTTCTCAGTTCCCCAGAGCTGCAAGCATGAGTGTGGTTCAAAACTGCCACACTCACTGACAGCATCATGAACTGCCCGCTCTGTCCTAAAAGATAAACAGCAGGGTGAGTCATTTACCACCTTTTCTCTTTGTTTATATAGTATTATTGCTTACTTTCTTCATTCGTTTTTTTTTTCTCTCGGTGTTTCCCCACATTCAAGAAATGGAATGTTTATCATGGAATGTTTACCATGGAATACAGGGATTCAAAATTCTGCTCAATTCTACTAGCAGAATGTTTCTCTACTAACATACTGTACACACAGACAACAAAGGCCTGTTTTAGAGCCAGAGACTCAATTACCTCACTTGTCAGGGAAAGCAGAAGAGATTTCCCTGATGAGCAGGTAAAGATAGAAGGGGGATTTTCACTGTTAGCAAACAAACAGTTGCAATGAAAACTATAAACAATACTTATTGTTTTTAATTGTTTTCATGTGTGTAAAGAGAGTGTGACAATCTGGTAAACAACATTTAACTAATTTGTTTTACTTTATATTTAATATAATTTTAATTTTAGGGTCCAGTTGAAGGTTTCTACAGCGTAAAGGTAGTGGCCATGTTTGTGCTGGAAGATCAGTTCTGGTTGTAGGGAGACTGATGGAAGATAGTTCTGGTTGTAGGAGGACTGATCTGCTCATTGTGTAATGTGATTTAGGGCCAGGATGACTGTGCGTATACAGAGAATTAATGTACGGTCAGCTGATCTGTCTTGGCCAATGAGATTTCTAGATTTTTTCTTGCAATTTTATAAGTTACCACACAATGTGAAATACAGTGCTTTCTGACTTAGGGTACTATCCTTCCTGCCACCAGCACAAACTGATCAGGATAGAGAATGAAGGGTAAACAATAATCTATTGAAGGATCCAAAATGTTTTGAGAAAATTAGAAACTGTGTAGTACAGTATTTTCATACAAATGCTAAAACTGTGAGGAGCCAATCCCTCCTTTAGAGAACTTTCAAGTGCACTCTACGAGGAGAACTAGTAAGACTAGCTTCCATGAGGAAGTGGAAAAGGGAGGTGGAAGCCAGGCTACTGCTGGAGATTACAGCAGAGGAAAACAATCCCCCAGAATCCATCAACGGATGCATGGGTTACACGTAACATAACACAGGCCAAATATGGGGAACTGCTTAGGGGAAAAAGCAGAGTACAGGTATGTGATTTTTAGGGCAAAAATGAAGTATGTGGACTGGGGGAAGTGGGGAAACTACTTGCTCTTAGGCTTACGTAACAGGAGACAGACAGAGTAGTAAAGGCAGTTAGATCCTGCCAACAGGGTCCTCTCCTTACAAACCCCGGAGAGACTGTGGATGCTTTCAGAAGGTTTTACAAGGATCTCTACACAGAGGAGCCATCAGTTCCCCATACTATCATAGGGCAGTTATTAGTCACAGCCCGGCTCCCCAAAATTGCCAACAGTCAGCTGGATAAACTAGGGTCTGCAATCACACTCACTGAGGTGAAGCAAGTCATTGATAGTCTTACCCCAGACAAGGCAACTGGCCCTGATGGATTCTCCCCCAACGTACACTGAAGTCTTAGCAGTGAAGTAGCTGGCCTTTAGCTGCTTTATTTAATAAAGCTAAAGAAGGGGTCTGGAGACCGTGATACAGCATGTCAAGAGACGACTATTGCCCTCCTACTCAAACCAGACAAAGACCCAGAGTTATTGGCCAGCTACAGACCAGTCTTCCTATTAAACATTGACCTGAAACACCTGGCCAAGATTCTGACATCTCAATAGTCTGGAACTCATCATTGATAGGCCCCAAGCAAGTGGTTTTTAGTCAAGGTAGGCTTTCCACAGATCATCTCAGAAAGTTAGCACACATCATTTCTGCATCCAGGGACTCCAAGGTACTCACCATGCTGATGTCCCTGGATGCAGAAAAAGCTTTCAACAGGGTCTTCTGGCCCTTTCTCTACCTAAACCTAGTGGAACATGGGTTTCCAAATGCTTTTATTGAATACGTACAATTGCTATACTCACATCCCTCTGCTAGGATTTAATGTAATAGAATGCTCTCTCAGCCTTTCCCCTTAAAGAAAGGAACCTGGCAGGGGTGCCCATAGGCCCCATACCTCTTTAACCTGTATTTAGAACTGCTGACTAGAAGGCTCCTAGCGGAAGAGAAAATAATAGGTATCAAGGTGGGAGGAAACTGATATAAAATATCTACCTATGCAGACGATGTGCTACTGCATCTGGAAGACTCTGAACAGTCAATTCCAGCTGCACTTACACTCTTGCATGAATCTGGATGCCTATCAGGGTACAAACTGAATCTGGCTAAGGCCTGCCTGATGCCACTTCACCATATCACCACTGAGAAGGGTGAGTCCTGGAGCCCGGACGCACTTAAATACCTGGGCATAATAATCACTAGGAGCAAAAAGGTTATGTTCTCCACGAATTTAGACACCCTACTAATGCAGTTAAAACTAGAGCTAACCAGATGGTCAGCCCTACCTTTGACACTATGAACACGCATTCACATCATTAAAATGAATGTCCCCCCTGAGATACTCTGTCCTCTTGGTATGATAATTTAAAAACAACCAAGCTTGCTGGTTTACATGGCTTAAATCCACACTGTTTAATTTCCTCTGGGGTGGCAAGATGCCTCATACAGCCTACTATAAACTCACCTCCTTTAAGGAAGATGGTGACTTATAACTACCAGATTTTAAGCTCTACTATCTGGCTACACATGCAAGCCAATTCCTCTGGTGAAGGGAAGATTCTAGCCAAGCAGAGCAGAACCATACTTCCCCCAATGGAGAAAGATGGCACTTGACACATGCCATACATCACAAATCAACATAAATGTTTTCCTGAGCATTCCATACTGTAAACTGCCCACAGCTTTGAAACCCACCTATATAGGTGTTTCCCTACTCATTAGCAAACAACTGCACAGACTGTTGGGGATGAATCCGCTTTTTTATCCTGACCAGCGACTTACTAGAAACCTGAATTTTAAAATCCAAAACAAATGTATTTCTCCCATGCTCATGGACCGCTCAACCCCAAATAAATTAAGCCACATGCTTGATAGCAATTTGTTAACTTTGAAAAGTATAAACAAAGTCACATTAGTGTTAAAATTCCTGTGTTCTCCTTCCTTCACATACAACACATGCTGGCTACAGCATTAGTTCCTAGACCATGGACATTCAAAAGGTTACCCACCTGGGTAGACATTGGGTAGCTAGCAGATTTGAGACATTCTACATTCCTAATGTATGAAAAACAGTTACACCTCACTATACCAGAAGATATTAATATCTGCTCATATTGGCAACAGGAATTTCCAGAGCTCTCTGGTCATTAAATAATGATAAATGCAGTGTCATCCATGAAGGGCTGCATAACCCAAATGCCCAATACTACATAAAAAGCTGGCACTCCAAATCGAACTTGATTGAGAGACCTGGGTATTCTGGTGGATAATAAACTCAGCTTTAAAGAACAAAGTGTGAACTTAGTATCAAAAGCAAACAGAACTATATATAAAATATGAAAAGTAGAAGGGAGGTACTGATACCACTGTATCTGTCTTATGTCAGGCCACTTCTCGACTATGGCAGTCAACTTTGGAGTCCTTATAACAGAGGAGATATAAATAGGATTGAAAGAGTCCAGTGTAGATATGCAAAATCTATAAAACATTTAACTGATCCTTCATATACAGCTAGGCTCAATAGTTTAAATCTTCATTGTCTTGAAACTAATCATAAAAGGGGAGACATGCTTTTCTATTATAATATAATGAACAATGAGAATTTAATGACATAATTAGAAATAGATTATAAAGATTTTAACTCAGTCACAAGAGGTCATTTCTTGCAGGTAAAAATCAAAAGATTTAGTTCCAGAAAATGGAAATACTTCTATATGCAGAGAGTGGCAAATCTTTGGAATAGGCTTCCAGAGACTATAATTATCAGTGAAAATATAGAGGTTTTAAAAAAAAAATGGTTAAACAAATACATCACAAATAAGGGAAATATGGATTACTACTGTTTCTCTTAGATAGGAGCTGATCTTGGGCCTTGGCCTGTTTTTGCTCCTTAAATCATAAGTGACCCTAACATAAGATCTCAAATATGGAAGAACCTTTATAAACTCATAAAATAAGTTTGAGGAGCTTTGCCTCATGTAGTACAAGATAGCCCAGAATTCTGTGTTATACACCTGTAAAGTTATGTAAAATAGGCCACCAAGAATCGGTTAATTGCTTCAGACGTAAACTTGCTAAAGGCACCCTAAAACACATCCTGTGGGATTGCCCGAAGGCTAAACCACTCTAATAAGAGAATCAAACCCATGTAGACCCCATGCTGGGTCTACATGATGCCTTTATCCTGCAAATATGGTGGTCTGAGTGCCACAGCCGTGATTCTCTGATGAACCCGACCTGCCAGACTGCCATCTACAGTCTGGGTCTGAAGTCACCAGCCCTTTACAGAAGCCCAAGTGGTCCGAGTGCCACAGCCATGGTTCTCTGATGAACCCGACCTGCCAGACTGCCATCCGGGGTCCAGGACTGAAGCCACCAACCCCTCACAGAAGCCCAGGTGGTCCAAGTGCCACAGCCGTGGTTCTCTGTTAAACTCGACCTGCCAGACTGCCATCCATGGTCCAGGTCTGAAGCCAGCAGCCCCTTACAGAAGCCCAGGTGGTCCAAGTGCCATAGCCGTGGTTCTCCGATGAATCCAACCTGCCAGACTGCCATCTACGGTCCAGGTCTGAAGCCACCAGCCCCTCACAGAAGCCCAGGTACAGACTCGCCCTCGGGGACTGATTACTTCCAGGAAGGGAGCCTTAGGAGCTTGATTTTTCTTTTTTACATGACAACAGTTATTTCTGGGTTTAAGTCCGGCGTCTATTCCTGCTGTGACCCATTGGCTGCAGTTAGCCCCAGGAGCACTCTGATTGGCTTCGACTGGCGCTGTGAATGCTTGAATTATGTTTTACTGGATTTTGATTTCTGTTAATACTGTCTTGCTAGTATTTTAGGGTTCAAGTTTTGCTGATTTAATCTAAGTGCCTGTAGAGTGTTCCCTCTTAAGACCCAGCAGCGATCTCAGCTCAGGTCTTAAACTCACGCTCCTCTTTTCACCTTTTTACTTTGGTATTTTTTTTAATTAGCCCTGCTCTTGCTCTCTCAGAGCTTGGCTGCTACCTAACATTTTGGTCTGCAACCCCCCCCATTTGAGCCATTTTACGTTTCTTTTTAGCTCCAAGAACAGCCCCAACCCCCCGCCTCTCTTATTTAATTTCCCCGTCCTTCTCTTTTCAGGTGGCCCAAGTGCCACAGCCGTGGTTCTCTGATGAACCTGACCTGCCAGACTGCCATCCATGGTCTGGATCTGAAGCCACCAGCCCCTCACAGAAGCCCAGGTATGGACTCTCCCTCGGGGACCGATTACCTCCAGGAAGGGAGCCCTAGGAGCTTGATTTTTTGGCCCATCCTCCCACCCCGACCCTGTTTAAATACACTTAAACTCCGTCCCGACTTTTCGGCCCTCCCTCCCATCCCAGACCCGACCTCTATTAAGTCCTCAAAATTGCCCCTCCCTTTACAATCTACTGGTCGGACACCTCAGGCTTTCTCAGCACTTTACCACACCCATAAAGTAATCTCAAGGGAATAATAGTGGTGCATGAAAATCAGGCCACGATTTCTCCACTGGTATTACCACTCCAGATGCCGAACATCCAGTTTCTTTCCATCTCAATTAATTTGGCAAACATGATGGCCAGGGTGCTAGCTACATCCTGAATACCTCTACTCGCTATCGCACCTCTAGTGGGGCAGTACCTCTACATCTCAATGCCAGCTGACCAGGGACAAAGCCACACGGTCTCTTACACCTATGAGTTAAAACATGGAACATGCAAACATGAACCAAGACACTGAGTCCTGCTCCTTTGCATAAAACCTTATTCACAGTTTACAGCAGCTCACTTGTCCTAACCCAGCTGTATGCACCACTTGGTAGGCTAAGGCAGTATGCCTCTATCCCCAGGCATAATAGGAAATGGGTTTTGGCTAAACAACATACACTGGCTGCTGTCAAAATTTTTCTCCTCTCTCTGCTATTAATTTCTGGGGATGTTCATCCTAACCCAGGACCTTTTACTGGCTAGTCCACAAACTGTAAAGTACAAAGTGGCTTGAAGACTGTTGCCCTTAATATCTGCAGTTTGCTCCCCAAGATAGCCCAGTTCCAAGCCTGGGTTCAGCTGCACAACCCTAATATCATTAGCTTGACTGAGTCATGGCTCACTCCGAAAATCAAAGATACCTCGATAGCCTTGCAGGGGTATGTTACTTTTGGGCTTGACAGAGTAGGAAAACAGGGAGGGGGTTGCCTTATCTACATCAAGGAATCTCTACAGGGGATGATGTTGCCGATCTCTGCCAGTAACACTGAGTATGAGTTGCTGGCCTTAAAGCTCCTCATTAGTAGGCAAAAGCAAGGCACTCACCATTGCCTCAGTTTATCTCCCACCCACCAAGGCAAAGCCTGGACTCAGCTTGGTCCTGGAAGCATTATCTAATCTGAAGAGGAACTTGGAAATCATCATTAGTGATTATTTTAACCTAAACTGGCTTAGCAAGGATAAAGACCCACAAAAAGACCAGGCAGCCAATAAGTACCTTATCCAGATGGTCTCTGAGAACACAAGACTTCATCGTAGGACCGGCAAGGGCACCCTATTGGATTGGCTCATCATGAATACCCCCTCTAGGATAAAAAATGTTACTGTGCTGGCTGACTGTCTAAGTGGCCACTTGCCAGTCGCTTGCCACTGGGTCTTTAAGGACAAAAAAAGCTCCTCCTGTCACTATTCTAAGCCGTGTCCTTTGGTGTGGCTTTGCCCACGCCTTTAAAAATGCCTTATCCCTTGTTGATTGGTGCCCCTTGGACAATTTTAATGACACAGATCAAGCACTTCAGTTCTTCTCTGACAGGTTCAATGGCATCTGTAATATTTTTTCCCCAGTGAGGAGAAGGAAGATAAGGGGATCCCCAAATTGGTGGATTACAAGAGACCTTCTGTACCAGATGAAGGACAGGGACAATCTATGGAGTATGGCCAGATGCATTGGTAATCCAGTTGACTACCAGAAGTACCAGGCCGCTCATAACAAGTGTACCAACCTCACTTGACAGGCAAAAGCAAAATACTACAAGGAACAACTGGACAGTAGCTGGGGTAATGGTAAAAGGTTCTGGGAGAATATCAAGGAACTGCTTGGTAAAAAGGATAAGAAGCACCCTACCATGCTAATGATCAATGGTACCCCGACCCTTGGCCCACATACCACTGCTGAATCCTTTAATTTGGCATTCTCTGATCTCAGCGCTGTCCTCCCACCTGACTACCTCAAACACCCTGACTCACCTGTGCAGAATGCTAGTGAAAGCCAGCCTGAAACACCCTCGACAAACACTAGTGTAAGCCTAAACCACACTAATTTCTACTTTAGAAGCATCATGCCTAAGGAAGCCACAACCTACATACTCAAAGTGTTAGGTAAGACAAGCCTTGGCAGTGATAACCTGGATATGAAGCTGGTGGCAACTGCACTGAAAGAGCTCTTGGTATCTATCACCAAACTGTTTAACAAATCGCTCTCCCTAACAAAGTTCCCAGCCAAATGGAAGCTTGTAATAGTCACCCCGTGCTAAAAAGTGGAGATTGGACCAGTACAACCAATTACAGACCGATATCCATCCTCTCCCACCATTAAAAGCCCTTAAGAGGATAGTGGCCGATCAGCTATCAGAGTACCTTCATCAATATGACCTCCTGTGCCTGCAGCAGCATAGATTTCATAAGTGCCACAGTACGACCACAGCATTAGTGGAATTCTCTGACTTTGTACACAAGGCTCTGGAGGGTAGTAAACTAGTAGGATCTATCTTCATAGATCTCACTAAAGCCTTTGACACCGTCAACCACCCCATTCTGCTACAAGAACTGGTGAATTTGGGGATCTCCTCGCATGCAGTCCAGGTTCAAGGACCATCATTCCCACAGATCCCAGTGTGTAAAAACTGGAACTATGACCTCCTCCCCTAGGGGAAATTACACTTGGGGTTCCCCAAGGATCCACCCTGGGCCCCTTCCTTTTCAGTTTGTTTTTAAACAAATTACTGGAGGCAAGCACAACTAAAACTATTCTGTATGCAGATGATGCGTGGTCACCATGAGCAGCAGTGCCAGCCGGATCACTTGCAGCAGGAGCTACAATCCACTTTCTCCCTCATGGAAAACTGGTTCAGTACATAGAAATTTCTTCTCAATTATAAGAAGACTAAAACAATGCTGATCTCCAGCCCCCACCACACGAAATCATCCCCAGTCTTGTCCATCACGAACAACATGGATGTACCCCTAGAACAGGTACAGTCTTTCAAGTACCCTGGGGTCACCATTGATGACACACTCTTGTTTGTACCCCACATTGATCACGTCGTAAAAGTGACGAACTGTAAACTTGGTGTACTGTACACAGACAATATCTTATGCCTGCTGCTCTGCACTTGTCTGTTTCCTCCTCCATCTTATTAGTCATTGGCTATGGTGGTGTACTGGGTGGCAACTGACACTGCACTCAAGTGGGTATCGACAGCCCTAAATAAGGCTTGCAGACTTACCCTTGGAGCTGACAACCTAACTCACTCCTGCTCACTCTACGAACAAACCGGATGGCTCAGCCTCAGAAATAGAATAAAATATTAAACGTGCCTCTTGGGTAAGAAAGCTATACAAGGAAAATCCACCCCTAGCCTCAAGAAGATGCTCAAAGAGCTTTGCTCTAGCCACCAGACCAGAGGAAAGACAAGGTGCTCATTAGCTGTCCCATTTATGAAGACAACAGGTTAGGGCTCCTCTGCATACAGAGCTCCCCTCTGACTAAATCAAATCCCTGTGCATATATTCCTCAATTACTCCCTACCACCCTTCAAGGCTGAGCTGAAGATACATCTCTCTGAGGCAGCTCCCTGAAATTTCAGGTAGTTTGGGTGCTATCAGTTTGCTGAGTTGAAATTTCGATCCTCCTCCCCCACCCCAACTCATTCTTTGCTCTTCAACTGTTGTTCCTGATGACTAGAGCCTCCAATACTGTACCTGTATCTCCCCTACACCTTTCCACTCCCCTTATCTCGTGGCCCCCCTCGTATCAAGCATTCATCCCTTCCCCCCAGCACCAGCTCCCCTTGATCCATGCCCTTCTCTCCACTAGCATGGTCATGATCTCATTCCCCCTTCTGCGACCTTTGACTAAGCCTGACCTCCAGACTGCTACCCCTTTTTCTGCACTGTGCTCCCTTAACGCTCATCTCCTGATGGATGTCAGTAACTGGTTGTTTTTGGTTTTTTTCTTCTACTCGCAGAATGTATTCTCACCTTTACTTAATTTGATATTGTAGTCACCAGGCATTGTTGAAATATTTATAGGAGTCATGTGATTTGTTTTTGTACTAATTGTATAGCATTTATTGTATTTTCTGTCTATTCCTGTAACATGATTGTATGTTGTTGTACAGATGTGGAACCTTTGTAAAAGAGCATTTGCTCAAAGGTGTTTTCTGAACTATTGAAATAAACAGAAAGAAATAAATAGATATGCTTCCTAGGTTTCAATATGGACAATGTGATGGGTAACAGGAAATGCCATTTATGGTATATAGTTCAGTCTACTGTTTATTTCTTTTCCTAGATGTAAGTACTGTGTTTGGGCAAATTCATTGCATCACTACACCCTCACCTCGCCTGATCCCTGAATGTTGATGGGACAGGTGAGCAGTATTGATGCTGTTTCAATGTTGTCCCGTTTGTGTTATTTTAGTTTGAAAGTTTTAATAAAGCATACTATTTTCAAAATAAAAAAGTGACACTGCAGAAGGTCTGCCTCTTTGCAGATTTTCTGCAATAGGGTAGACACTCCAGAGGAGGTGGAGAGAATGTATACACCTCAGAAAACCAACGCAGGGCAGTATCATGCAAGCCATGCTTCTTAAGTTTGACTAGTAGCAAGTTATGGTCTACAGCAGGGTATTAAATAGCTGGTATAGCATAGCAAAATGCTACACAAAACGGAGGGTAATGCTCACCATTTCAAAAATGCTTAGCTGCTGACTGTTAACCATTTTTTGAGCAAGTCCATGGCATAGTAGATAATTTTAGTAAAACTATTTTTTTTTTATTTTGCGACCCATTCTGTGCCAAGTACGATGCATTTCACAACTGATTAGCACATTCACGTGTCAAACTGCGAATCAATTTTTTCAGTGTATTTAAAACCCTGTACAGTACTGAACGCCTTTCTCAGGTCCAAGAACACTGCTCCTCCTGTTAGTTTATGACCCAGGGCATGTCAAGGGATGCCTCCTATATGTAGGCAGAAATACTGTTTGGGCCTTTGGGTTTATTTTCTCCCCAGCACATAAAAATGAAACAACAGAATCGCTAAAATCAAGAAACTTACAATAGTATAATTATTTTTCCTGATACCTTGGTATAAATGGGAGACAGTATAGCGCAGTGGTTTAAGGCTCTGAGATGCAAATCTAGTGACATTGAGCAACTCAGACCTGGGTTTGAATCCCACAGTTTCCACTTGCATACTGTGTGACCCTAAGGAAGTCACTTAACCTTCCTGTGCTCCCAGGTCGCTCCTGTAAAAAAGCTTTCAGCTTACTGTGCTACTCCTGGTTAAACAATTAAAATAAATAAATCACTTGCTGCAGCTGGGCAGTGGCAGAATGGCAGGTACTGGAATAATGTGTTGACTTGGAGAAGTTCTGTAGACTAAATTACTGCTTTTGGGGGCTGAGAAAACATCCAGATGGGGCCATAGATGGGGTGTCATTATGGTGTTGCCAAAGAGTATGCTCCTACTGACAGTACTGTATTGCTTGCCAGTGGCAGATGGTGGGGGGAGGGGGGGGCAAAGGGGGTGGCCCCCAAAGTAACATATTTGCTTGCTGCTGCATTTCATTTTGTTGAAGAAGTCTCATTTATAATTGAAAGAAAATATACAATCACAACTATAGGTTACATATGTATTTTCTGTCAAAAATGTAATGAAAAAGATAATGGCAGACAATATAATGTAAAACACATTTAAAAAAACTGCACACCAGCCCAGCACCCCCCATAGTAAAATCCTAGTTCTGACACTATTGCTTATATATGGCTTTTATTGTTGTAATACTATTGATTAGTATTTATTTCTTAAGTCTCTTGTATCATCTTCCGTACTCCCCCACCCCAAACACATCTGGAAATGAGCTGTTATCAGTTCCGCATGTCTTTCCTGGTGAAGCTTTTTTGAAATAAATAAGTAAATAAATAGTCAGTGCAGGGGTGATGGACTGCTTCCTCACTCTGGTACCAGATATTTATTTATTTATCTATTTTTCATCTCGGAGTAATACCTTTGAGCTATGCTGATTTACAAAGGTTCCACATCATGGTAAGGTTCAGACTGGTACATTTGAGTACAAATACATAAAGTACCGAAATATGCAAGCCTGGGCCCTTGACAACTGCCCCTGTGGGGCCAATTGTTGATGTGGCCCTCAGCAATACAGCAGTTAATCAGCAACACAACACGGTCCATAATTAATTAATTACGAAACAAACCAACGTTGTGTGTCCTCGCTTTCACCCACCTCGACTCCCACGGGCACCGGGGAGCAGGAGTCAACTTTACATTTCAAAGGCAACTGTCCAGGTGAAATTGAGAGATTTGAGCTGTAGCACTCCCCCTCAGAAATATATAAACAGTGGAATGAATAATATATTGAAATAATATTGAATAAATCGTTTAAAATAATAATGGTGGAGTCCTGCTAGTAAGTCCAAATATGTCACTACCCTTACTTTATTATATTTGTTCGGGTTTCGATCGTGCAACTGATTTGCCGCCTTAGGTTACAGTCCAGTTTAACCATAATAGTAAGCAATTGTCCACTTGAAACAGGCACTGCATCGCACATATCATGCCTTCAGTCAGTCAGTTTTTTAATGAAGTCTAGCCTGGCTTTTTAGATAGTGATATAACTACCGCTCAGCAATATGTAAGTTTAACATTCCTGCAAACTTCACTCTGCAACAGACGCCCCCACCCCATTGGACATTTCCGTGCATGCCCTATAAATTAAAAATAAAACCTATAAATACCGACGAGGTCCAACTTAAAGCATCTGACTGAGGGATATCGAATTGGTGGCACAAACATGCAGGCGATTTAAGAAACTCACTATTACAGCCGCGAAATTTCGGCATCTCAGAGCTGCTAATGGTTTTATGAATCGTGTATTATTAAACCTGGGTTTGCAGCACAACCGTCACGGAATTGCTGTATTCAAAGGAAGACACATGCTAAGGAAGATACATCACTTTTTGCTGGTATCCGCATATAGCATACATGAACATGTATCGCACTGTTTACACTGTCACAGTATTATACGGATACAGTGGGTATGACTACTTGATCTCCTAAAAACGGCACCGAACTGGGTTAAGCTGCATTGCAAAAACATAGGCAGTTATGACAAATAATGTTATTTTGTATAAGCCCAGCTATTGCAGTGTTTGCCTGTTACGTTTACTGACTTGATCTTTATCCATCTGTAAACACACGTTTACTTTGATTTATAACTAAGCAAAAATGGCACTAAACCCCCAGAGATTTGTTTTGCTGGTTAAACAATGTCTGCATACAGGTGCAGCATTTTTATACAATAGTAGCACTCTGTATCTAGCCCCAAAGTGTCACACCACATGTAAACCAAACAGTACAAGACAGCCCCCTAATCTACTAACCTTCAGACTGCGGGAGTAGAACTGTCAGCCCCAGCAGCGAAACAGCAGCAAAGAGCCACATTTTCAGGTAATCCATAAAGTAGAAGACGAGGTACCAGAAACCGACCCAAAAATGTTAGATCCTTTAGTTTCGGAGCCGAAGAAGGTATATGTGTGCAAATTTCATCCTTGGCGCCTCTTGGGTGGATAGGGGTTATGCAAAACAATCGCAGCAATACCAGCACAATCTAATCCATTCGGGGAACTGTGTGGAATATCGACTACACACTTTCGAGGCGTGAGATGAAAAAAAAATTAACTTGCTCTGACTTGCGAGGGCAAAAGGTGGAAACGAATGTGAGTTTTATCTGGTTGAAGACGCCAGCTGTTCCGAGGGTCTGTAAACCAGAATGAACCAGGGCAGGTTTTCTTCAAACGAGCTTTAAAGTTCACTTGACACCACTACGTTAGCATTACGTCGAGGGGCTCCCGGCTACGAGCGGTGTTAGAAAAATGCCACCCCCTTCCCACGCCGCAGCCACTGGGATTTTGTGATTGGAGCTGGCCGGGAGGAAGAAGTGTCAACATCAAACTCTGCCTGTAGAAAGTCCTCTTGCTGTCTGCTCACCCCGAAAATCGGGTCTGGGTTGATCCGATTGCAAATCCTAGTTGTTGACAGAAATAAAGGAGAAAAAAAAATAGTTGGTTTGCCTCCTAGCTACTAAACTGCAATTTGAGCACATCGGATCCTCGGAGACCCCCGGGAATTTCAATATGCACTGACATAAACGATCAAGAGAAAATCAAACCGATTGCTTTAGAAACTTAAGAGCACACAAGAGACTTGATTAAACAAAAAAATATACATATAAGCAACAGAAGTGCTGGTGTGCGAGAGAAACTGATCTTTGAGAGTGAGTGTGTGAAAATGGATACACAGAGCTCTGGCAGAGATTCCAGAGAGTCACGTGATAGCAACCTGATCCCTCACGCATTTGGTGCTTAGACTTTCCTTTTGTCTGAGATTAGCCTGGCTGGCAGTAGTAGCACGGTACCAAGAATGTATAGCCTATCACCTCATGCCTGTTCCTTATTATTGCAAATAATCAAATATAATAAAAGGTCAAATTAATGAACTTATCTTGCACCAAAGAGTGATTACATGATTGCAAGGATCCTACTAAAAGAAACTCGAGAGGGCAAAACTTCACAGCCATGGTAAGACAGAAAAAGATCAAGAGTCCACCAGTCTGCCCTGATATTCCTGTGTTGTTGTACTCTGCTTTTGCAGAGTTCTCTACACCCTGCCACCTTTGTATTCCTAATAACCCACTTTAAGATATCCCTTTAGGTTTAGAATCCAGAGACAGTCCCAGTGCTGATCATATTACTAGACTGTCCCACCTCTTCGCCACCCCCTCTGTGAAGTAAAGCAGTACTTTCTGATGTATTTTTGAATTACCCCTTTCCAGTTCGAGCTTGTGATCCCTTGTAGCTAACTATACCCCCTCATATCTTGCAAATTGTGTTTCCATGTCAACAGAGAACTCTTTTCATGGTGCTCTGTGATTACTTTATTTTCACTGTTCATACAAGTCCGTGTAACAGTCCCGGGGGTCTCCATATTCTGGTTGCTGAAATCTCATTGTCCCTGAGATCTAATCAACCTTAGCATATAGGAACATGATGTGTCAGCATCCTTTATATTCAACACTATACCTGTCTACTTAATTATTGTTCAACAAAACAAGTTTCAGCAAGGTGTGAAATGCAACATTTATCTCCAGCTAGCTTTGCAAACTGTCATAGATGTAATGCAGGGTTTCTCCCTTTAAACTGCTTTCAACTTGTGGATTTCTAGAGAGGCATTTTTTTCGGGATATTTGTACTTTCAGCACATAGATGTACAGTATAAATGGATGATGTGACATCATGTTCTCATATGGTAATGCAGCTCTTATGGACAATGACATTTCAACAACCATAGAGTTGAGACCCCCAGTATAATTACAGGGAACTAGCATGAACAGTGAAAACAAAGTAAGGCAAACAGGTATATTGCTAACAGCTACAGGAAAAGAGTCACTGTTGACATGGAAACAAACAAAAGTGACAAGATATGAGGGTGTAGTTTTCCTTCAAATAACTCCATGTAGTCCAAGCTATTACATCCCTGTATGTATTTGTAGTTTCTATTGTAGCCCCACTTTCCCTCTTGTCTTCCAGAGAGTGCATGTTCAAAAATATCCAGTCTTTCCTCCTAGTCCTTATCCTGCTGCCTGTGATCATTTTCATAGCCATCTTCTGGATAGCCCCAGGGTGTCTCCATTGAATTCCTGGAGGTATTTTCCCCACTGTATCAATGACTTCTGACTACTCCTGCCTAAAAAGCCTTGGGCATTTTTACACCCATTATTGCTCCACGGTCATAGGCTAACCATGACATATTGCACCTTGGTCACTTGGTAGAAACTTGTACTACCAAGTGTTTCTGTCTAACGTGCATATTTAAAAAAATGTGATGAACTGTATATACCTGTCCGCGATCCAACTAGCCTAGGGGGTGTATACGACAATGTTATAAGTTATATTATGACCAATCCAGTCCTTGAACTATGCTCCACTCCTATGTATGATGACCTGTATATATCTGTCAGTTGAACTAGCTAGTCTAGAGTGTATAATCTGAAATGTACTTGCTACTGTATGTTTCCCCTAGCGTCAAATTATGTATTTCCCACGTTTCTTTACTGTGACAAAAAACTGAACTCTCTTTGCCACGTCTCCTTGACTGTTGTTCCTCATGTTGTACTCTCCCGGGTCATTCCTGAAAATAGGCATAATACTTGTCTAGTGTACTTACCCGGTAAACAAAAGCTAAATAAATAAATAAATCATCTAAGCTCTCCCTGTCCTTCTTTTGATGCAGTTTCAAAGACTGTGTGCAGGTATCTGCCTCTATCTCTGAAATCAAATAAAGAGGCAGAAGACACTGCAGAGCAGGACACTGCGGCACAGGAGCTAGCACAACAAAACTCACCCAAATCAGGAACCAAAACTAAACAAGCACAAAGGAAATCCAAAAAACTTCTGATCATAGGAGACTCCATGATTGGGAGTTGATACCCATCTCCAGCCAGGGGTGATGGTCAGATGTCTCCCAGGTACATCAGCATGGAGAGACACTGACCGCATTACTAAAATTGTTCACAAAGCAGGAGAAAACATTGATGTCCTAGTACACATAGGGACTAATGATCTACGCCAACCCGGTCAGTTGTGGAGACCAAGGAACACCTGACTAGGCTGGGTGACAAACTATCATCTATTTCGTCCGGCATCTCCTTCTCTGAGATCCTGCCAGTCTGGGAGAGGAGGCAGATGGACGGAAGGTCAGAGAAGGGAGATAGGGGAGCTAAACACGTGGCTCAAGGACTGGTGCCAGGAAAAGGACACATATTTGTAGGAACTGGCAACAGTTCTGGGAGCGAAAGTTCTTTAAATTTGATGGACTGCATCTGACTAAAGAGGAGTCAGTGCATTGGGGCAGAAGTTTGGCGTCTTTGCAGAATATTTAAACTAGCAAATGGGAGAGGGTGCAGCACCCCATCGTCGAATGGGAAGAACACCCCTCCCCTCAGCTAGTGGTCAAACAGGAATTCAAGCGTGTTTGCCGTTCATTTGCATCACCAGGTAAGAAAAAGGTTTGTCTCCCCATACGATGCACAGGGTAATGCCAAACTTCACCAACAACTAACACACCAAAATCTGGCCAATGGAAAATCATGTACACAAATGCTCACAGCCTGGGAAATAAGATCCCAGACCTGCAGGCAATAATGTCAGAGGCTAAACTGGACATAGTAGCAATTAGTGAGGCGTGGTTTACCAGTAACCACACCTGGGAGACTTCAGTACCTGGCTATGTATTGTTCAGAAGAGACCGAGGTGCAAAAAGGGGAGGAGTGGTCCTGTATGTTAATGAAAATATCAAAGCTACAGAAATTCAGAATACACATAAGGAGCCAGAAGAACTGTGGGTCACCCTGGAAACAGGAAATGGGACAGCCATAAGAACTGGGGTTGTCTACCATTTCCCCAGACCAGAGGGAGGACATAGACACATTACTGTTAGAAGATATACAAAACATGACAGCTAAAGGGAGGTTCTGATAATGAGAGACTTCAACATGCCAGATACAGATTGGTCAATACCAGCAGGAACATCTGCCAAAACTAGACTCATAGTGGATTCACTGCAGGGGAGGGCCTCAAACAACTGGTACAGCAACCCACAAGAGACAGGGCTATCCTAGATCTAGTACTGACTAACAAAGAAGGATCACAGATCTCCAGGTAGAAGGTCACCTGGGGCCAGTGACCATCACATGGTATGGTTCAATTTGGCTACTACATCTAAATCATCCCATTCCAAGGCAAAATATGGGACATCAGAGGAGCTGACTTTGATAAGATGGCCAACAGAGTTAAGATAGCCCTGGCAAAAGAAACACAGGTGAGGGGTACAGGCAAAGTGGGCAAGCATTAAGGATGCAATACTTGAAGCAACATCCCATTGTGTTAGACAGAAAAGGAAGTGCAAAGAAGAAGGAAACCACTTTGGTTCTCAAATACAGTAGCAGAAAAGGTCAGAGCCAAAAGGCTGGCCTTCAGGAAATATAAGGGAACACAGCAGGATGAAGATAGGGAGACATACCAAACTGCCCTAAGGGAAGCAGGTAAGGCAGTAAGGCAGGCAAAGTCCCAAACTGAGGAAACACTAGCACGAACAGTAAAAGAAGGTGACAAGACTTTCTATAGATACATTAGTGAAAGGAGAAAGTCCAGAGGAGGTATTGCTAAGCTAATGGAGAAAGAGGCATGTGAGGAAGAGGACCCTGTAAGGCATCTATCCTAAATAGATACTTTGCTCAGTATTTACTGAAGAGAGAGGTAGGCAGGGCCCACAGCTCAGCATCATGGACACGGGGAGGGAGGTGAGCACTACTCCCTTCACAAAGAAAGGGTCCTACAAGAGCTTGCTAAGCTCAGAGTGGATAAGGCAATGGGACCTGATGGCATACATCCCAGGGTACTTAAGGAGCTAAATGAGGAACTAGCAGAGCCATTAGCAGAATTGTTTAGTGAGTCTCTGAGCACAGGAGAGGTCCCAGAAGACTGAAGAAGGGCTCATGTGATCCCGCTCCACAAGAGTGGTAGCAGGAGGAGGGAGACTACAGACCGGTCAGTCTTACCTCAGTAGTGGGCAAGATTATGGAGGCACTCCTTAAGGAAAGGATAGTGCAACACCTGGAATCCATAGGGCACAGGATCCAAGACAGCATGGGTTTACAAAGGAAGGTCTGTCAAACTAATCTCATAGATTTCTTTGACTGGGTAACCAGAGTGGTGGACCAAGGGGAGCAGTTGATGTCGCCTACCTTGACTTCAGCAAAGCTTTTGACACTGTTCCACATAGAAGATTGATAAATAAGCTGGGTAGGCTCGGGGTGGGTCAGAAGTTGGTCAACTGGGTGGCAAACTGGTTGACTGGCAGAAAACAGAGAGTGGTGGTAAATGGTATACAGTCAGAAGAGATGCAAGTCACAAGTGGGGTACCTCAGGGATCAGTCCTGGGGCCATTCCTATTCAACATCTTCATTAGTGACCTTGCAGATGGACTAGAGGGTAAGGCTTGTCTGTTTGTAGATGACACCAAGATCTGCAACAGAGTAGATGAGCCAGATGGGGTGGGCAGAATGAGAAGAGATCTGGATAAACTAGCAGAATGGTCAGAAGAGTGGCAACTGGGATTTAATGCAAGAAGTGCAAAATCATGCACATAGGGAAGAGAAACCCTGAAGCCACTTATAGGCTGGGAGGGAGTTGCTAGCAGTCACAAAGGAAGAAAGAGACTTGGGCATCATCATCACTGATGACCTAAAATCATCCAAGCAGACCTCTAAAGCAGTAGGTAAGGCTAGGGGGTGTTAGGGTGTATTAGTAGGGTATCACAAGTTGTAAGAGGGAGGTAATAATCCCTCTGTACAAGACATTGGTTAGGCCCCATCTGGAGTACTCGTGCAGTATTGGAGCCACACACCTTCACAAGGACATTAACCAAATTGAGGCAGTCCAGAGAAGGCAACCAGAATGGTGCAGGGACTGCATCAGAAGACATATGAGGACAGATTAATGGAGCTCAATATGTATACCCTTGAGCAAAGGAGGGAGAGTTGATATGATCGAGGCATTCAAACACCTTAAGGGCATAAACAAGGTGAAAGAGTCTAACATGTTTAAATATAAGAAAAATAGCAGGACAAGAGGACACAGCATGAGATTAGAGGGAGGCCGATTAAGGGGAATGTGAGGAAATTCTTTTCACAGAAAGGGTGGTGGATGCATGGAATGGCTTACCACAAGAAGTGGTGGCTATGAATACAGTGCAGGGCTTCAAACAGGCATGGGATAGGCATAAGGAGCAATACAAATGACTATGAATAGATAGGTCACTGACAGAGCAAAGGCCGATGGCACATTTATAAGGTAGAAAAAGAAATGGGCAGACTGGATGGGCCTTGCGGTCCTTATCTGCCATCAACTTCTATGTTTCTATGTTTCAGTACTCCAGATGTAGTCTAACCAGTGACCTGGTACAGCAGTGTGACAAAGTCTGCCCTGCTGGTACTGGTATCTCACACACACACACACACACACACACACACACATGACCAGGCACCCAGACAGCTCCTTGTGGTTCAATGCTGCCACCAAGTGTTAGGGTAGCTCAGTCTTGTTCAAGTCCCAGCACTGGCCACTGCTCACCCAGTGCAAGGCCTTATCTGTGACACAAAACCAACTCTTCAGATAATATTGGATCACCACCCTCTTTTGTTAAAGGGTGATTTGGGTAAAAAAACAAAACAAACCCTTTGGAGACTTTACCCCTATCTCCTTAAGAATAAAGAATTTACTGACCAAATCAAGAAAAGAATCCCACAATTTTTTGAAGAAAATGCATCATCAGCCATTTCAGAAGCTATATTATGGGACACAATGAAGGCCACCATCAGAGGTGAGATCATTGCTTACACCTCAAGGAAAAAAAAAGAAGGAGAAAGGAAATACCAGGAACTTACCAAAACCCTACAAACCCTCCAACTGCTATATAGAGAAGGGAACAGAGAAATACAAGTTAAAATCAGAGCAACTAAATCAGCACTCCAAAAAATCATGGACGAAAAAATCCAAATGTCCCTTATTTACTTAAAACAAACAAACTATGAGGGAGGATCTAGAAGTACTCGCCAAGTGGTGCAAAAACTAAGAGCTAGGAAAAAAGCAGTAACAATACTAAAAATTAAACATTTCCAAACAGGTAGGATAACCCACAAAGAAGAAGACATTAGACAAACCTTCGATGACTACTACAAGCATCTTTATACAACACACAACACTTCTACCCAAGAAGATAGACAAGCATTTCTATCTCAAACCCAGCTTCCAAAAATTACAGTAATACAAGCCCAGAAATTACAAGCTCCTATAACAATAGAAGAAATAGAGATGGCGGTCATTAAGCAATCTTTGGGTCGTTGCCCCGGCCCTGATGGGTACCTCAATGAATGGTATACAATTTTTGACAAAGAATTAACATCAAGACTCTTAAAGCTGTTCAGAGAAATGGCCAGTGGAAAAGTACCCCCCATCGTGGAACTACGCTACCATCGCAGCCATTCCCAAACCCAGTGGAAATAAACTAGATCCCTCAACCTATCGGCCGATTTCAATACTAAATTCAGACTACAAGATCTTCATGGCCATTTGGGCCAAAAGATTAGAAATAGTCCTCCCCACAATAATACATCCGGATCAAGCTGGCTTTATAAAAAATAGATCAACAACAGACAACATCAGAAAAACATTGATACTCATGGAATATATCCAAACTTGGAGGATTCCATCTGCCTTCTTAAGCCTTGATGCGGAAAAAGCATTTGACAAGGTATACTGGCCCTTCTTGTGGGACACATTAAAAACATTTGGTTTCCTGGACTCACTGTTGTGTTGGTTGACCCAAATATATTCCTCGCCAAAAGCCTACATTAGAATAAACGGCGGACTCCCCCCCCAATTTCAATAGGCCAGGGACAAGGCAAGCATGTCCCCTCTCCCCTCTATTGTTTGTAATATATCTTGAACCATTAGCTAGTGTAATCAGAAATTCGAGAAACATAGAGGGCATACCAATGCAGCGGTCTGAAAACAAGATTAGCCTCTTTGCAGGCAACATACTTCTATCCCTTTCGTCTCCTATGGAATCGATTACAGAGATGTGGAAAATACTGACCCAATTTGAAGAGTTAGCTGGCTTCAAATTAAACGCCACAAAAACAAAGGCCCTCTTATGTAACTACATCCCCCCAAATACTCTAAAACATAGTCTTACAATTAAATGGCACTCAACCAAAATAAAATACTTGGGAATACACATCCCTCACAATCTTAACCTTATTGAATTAATAAACTACGAGCCCATTTCTATAGAAATCAACAAAGACCTGGACAAATGGATCCATCTCCCATTATCATTATTTCAACGAATAGAAACCATTAGAATGAACATTCTACCTCGCCTACTGTATCTATTCCAAAATATTCCATATTACCCATCTCATTATTTTTTCAAGTCGTGGGACAACATGATATCAAAATTTATATGGAACAAACAGAAACCACGAATTTGCCTTTCTATATTAAAATTATCACTAGCTCAGGGTGGAACTAACCTGCCGGACCTTATAAAATATGCTGAGGCTGCCTTTTTAAAAATTCTTTTACTGTGGCTCTCGGACCAGTTCGACTCCTAATGGAAGAGGCTGGAATTCCATTTGAACGACATGTATGACATTAAAAAAATAATGTTTTCATCCTCAGGGAGAACTCCTCCTTTAAAAGACTTCACAGCCATCACCTCACAGGTCTTAAAAATATGGCTTAAAATGCGTGAAAAAGCATCATTTCAACTAATCTATGAATATTGTAAGTTAATTTCAGTGGATGAGCTTTTTGTCCCGTCCCATAATGATTTAACTTTCTCCCGCTGGCGCAGACTGGGATTGGAGCAGGTATTCCAGTTTTTGGGCCCAAACGGAGTCTTATCATTTGAAGAACTAAAATCTAAATATAATCTCTCAAATGTTGATCAATTTAGATATTTCCAAATCAGAAACCATCTTCTACGAAATAGAATCATTCAGGTCAAATTGAAGCCTCCCTTCCCCCCTCTCTTAAAGCTACTCATTGACCACTCTCGGGGGCAACATTGAAACCATTTAATTGGTAACTTATACAAAATGATGTGAGATCAATCTGAGGAATCAACAAACTCAATCTTAGAAAGTTGGAACAAGGACCTGGACCTAGCTGTGTCTCAGGAAGAATGGTCCCTTTCATCTCTGAGAGTGGTCAAAATCACTAGATCACACATTTGGAGGGAATACTCTTGGAAATGTAGATCAAGATTTTTCAGGTCACCGGCCACCCTGACTAAATATCTCCCAAGAGAATATGGGGTTTGTTGGAGGGAGTGCGGAGCAGAACCAGCTGATTTAGCACATATAACGTGGCTATGTCCATGTTTAATGCCTTTTTGGCTAAACATACAGAATGAAATTAATGAGGGCCTAGGTGAATGTGTTGAAGATCACAGGCTGAGATGGTGCTCTTGGCTGTCTGCCGGATCGCTCCCCTTGGACAAAGACCCTACTTCCCCATTTTGCTGTTGTGAAAAATCTTTGACAAGGAAATGGATGCGAAAGTTGTCCCAGGTATTCAAGAATGGAGACAAATTGTGCATACTATTATCAGGTGGAAAATACAGCGAAACTAAACAATCAAACTGAAGGTTTAAGCTGCCCTATATGGGGAGATAATTAGGCCAACCAGGCAGGGTTGATCAAGTTTTGTCCTTAGGGAGTAGGTTTTGGAGAGGAGGATATGAGAAGTGGAAGGGGTCATGGACTGTTCCAATAATGTACAAGATAAGGGTTGTTCAGACGGTGTCTCAATTTGTAACCAATGTGAAAGATATACAAGTACTACTTTATTGTATAATAACAAATCTGAAGTAATCACAGAAAATCAATAGTTTGTAAAATGTCTCCTGACGTATAAGTAAGGAAAATGGAAAAAAAACTTCAATAAAAAATAAATAATAAAAAAAAAAAACCAACAACTCTTCAGTCACTTGCAGGACCTCTCACTTCTCTGTATCAGATGTAGGTTACTTTCTCACTTGGTAGTTGTGCTCTTTGGTAGTGGAACACCAGTTTGCTCAGTAGAAATAGATTGTTACCTGTTACATAAACCCTGCACAGTCACACAGAATATTAAATATAAACATGTTTACTATTTACACTATTAAACTACAGAATACATAGTAAAATACAAAAAGGGATGAAACACACTAGGGAAATGCAACATGAAACAGTTAAACAGAAAGATTACTAAAATAAGAACCTACCTAGTTTTTAGACTACAGTCTAACAGGCAGAATAACGCAGTAGGTTTGAATCCCACAGCCTCCACTTGCATATTGTGTGACCTTGAGCAAGTCACTTAACTTCCTTGTGCTCCAAGATCGCACATGTAAACAAGTTTTCAGCTTAGTGTGTCTCTCCTGGTAAAAAAAGCATACAAACAAAAAAAAAACAGATCTCAACCCGCTCTTGGGTGCTTCCTTTCTTAGGATTCAAGTTACGAACATACAAATTTGCCAGCAGATAAAGGCCTTATGGTCTATCGAGTCTGCTCAAGTGTGCAGCTAACAACCCTTATACTGCAGCTGTTCCTCCCTCCCCTTCCCTGCCCTCCCTCTTACCCTATCCCATCCCCTTTTGAAGCAGTCCACTGTTCTACAGGATACCACTTCTGCAGGCAATGTGTTCCACAAAGACACCACTCTCTCCGTAAAAAAGTGTCTTCTCATTTCCCCCTGAACCTTCCCCTTCCAATCTGAGACCATGACCTCGAGTGTTCCTACCCCCCCTTAACTTGAATAGTCCCTCTGTGCCTGTCTTGTTTATTCCCTTCATGTACCTGAATGTTTCAGTCATATCCCCCCTGTCTCTCCTCTCTTCCAGTGAGTACATATTCAGCTCCCTCAGCCTGCTCACATAGGGTAGGTCCCCTACTCCCTGTATCATCTTTGTTGCCCTGCGCTGCACCCCCTCCAGTAACTTAATGTCCCTCTTCAGGTGTGGGCACCAGTACTGCATGCAGTACTCCAGGTGTGGCCTAACCAGTGAACTATACAATGGCAGGATCACCTCCCATCTCCTTGAAGATAGTGGACATCTGCGATGCTCTACCTCCCAGCTGAATCTGCCAGTGTCTGGCTATGATGCCAGTTTAACTCTCTCAGGGTGTCTGCCTTGTCACACTGTCCTGTCAGGCACACAGGTCAGCCTCCCTTTATCCCTTTGATCCAAGAAGCTGGCCCAAACCTGTTCATGATCTCCCCTTCCCCCAGTATGATGATGAGGGGACCCCTACTGCATTACCCTTTGGCCACAGCTGGGACCATTCCACACAGTAATGGGTATCATCAAGGATTCTTTGTCCCTTTTCCCTGACAACACCTCTCCATTTGGGTACTGCCTAAATACTGCACCTTAATTCCCCAACTGGTGTAGCTGAGAGCTGCCAAGGGTAGGGAATGCACTGGCCTGACCTGGAGACCTGCAGGAATGCCAGACACTGGCTCTGTAAGCATAGACACTGACAACTGGATTGGTGAAAAAAAGCAGGTACATTTTATTGAAAAGGTGAAAAAGTAGATTGTACAGCCAAAAATGGCAGACAGGGCTGTGCAAATACCTTTTCCCGAATATTCGGCTGAATATTCGGTATTCAGGTCCCAGGTATTCGTTATTCAACATTCAGCCAGGAAAGATGTTTTTTTAAGGATAGCTTAAAAAGCACTTCAACAATACTTTTAATCCCCCTTTGAATCTGATGTATGATAGACACTGCAATGACACTTCAGTGACCAACATAGAGTTCTCACTAATGCAACGCAAGCTACATGTGGCACACTCAATCCACCACACCACACACATAGCACAGTGAAAATGATACCAAGTACTGCATTGGGTCAACGCTGTAGGGTGTTCATGGTCACAGTAATGGGGAAGAAAGTACTTTGGCCATAAACATATGAATAGTGGTAACAGTGGCTGCAGTAGTGGTTACAGCTGAAAGGGTGGCTGCAGCAAGAATGGCGCTGGTGGTGGTTGGGGAGAAAAATATTTTAACCCACCTAATACAGAGAGATACCACTCTGTAATTGTCTACGTAGTCTAGCTCACCTCCTTCTCTGGAATTGTATTAGACAGCAATAATATACAGTGGAGCAAGACAGAATACAATTCAGTGCTATACGTCACAAAATATTGGATGACAAGAGGGCTTAATTGCCATTGAATTACACTGCTCCTTGCAGCATACTGCAGTAATTTTGCAAGATACTGTGTTGCTTACTGTCTGGCATTGCTGTATGAACTAATCTTGTGATGTTTTGTAATACTGATGCAGTGTTTCATCCTTGGGCATGTTACTTTTGGATTGTTTTATTAGAGGGACATCTCAGTCTCATTAATCATAACTTAACTTATTTATGGTGTGTGTTTCTTTGAGACTTGTATATTCATAGTATGTTTATATGTTGCCAACATGCCCCCTGACAAAGACCAGGTTCTGGTCAAAGCACTGGGTTTTATTGGCATGCTCCAGTGTCAGCACAAATAAATGTGTTGGCAGCGTTACACTCCACAGGTCTTAAGTGCATTTTGTTACTGCCCCCCCCCCAAGTGCTTCCATTGTTCTGCATGGATTGTATGGGGGTTTGGCGGCCCAGAGACAGTACCAGCAGTGATCTCCTGGATGTGCAGTACATTTGTGTGTCTATCATTCTGTCCCTCACTGCTTTGGGCCAGTGGTGCAGATGCTTTGCTGGGACTGGACCAAACATGTCTGCAAGGTTGCTAAAGACATGGTGGATCAGGTCACTAGTGCTTACTGTGTAAAACACAAAACTATTACTAGGTAGTGCCTGCGTGTGTGCTTGTGGAACTACAGTAATACGCCCACTCTAGCAGTTATATTATACCACAAAAAAGCAGCAGCAAATAAAAAACACTGCTACTAAGAAGGGGAAAGAAGGGGGCAATCTCTTTAGTTAAACATGGAACTGAAAAAGGAACTGACACAGGGAACACATTCAACTCAGTGAGTCAAGCCTGCCTCACTAAGTGCAACAGTTTAATTAACAAAACAAAAAACAAAACATGTGCACACAGCCGTGTGCACAGAAGGTACAGACTCAGAAAAAATACATTTCATATGCACAGGTTTGTCATGCGTGGTGAGCTGTGTGTGTAGGGGGGATTTAGCCAACACACACCTCAATTGTACAGGGATCCAAGCCTGGAACCAGATGACTAACAATAATAATTCAGTGAGTCAAGCCTGACTGGCCTAGAACTATAGAAGTTTATTTCAAAAACTGTGGGGCCCAGCCTCATAAAAAAATATTTTAAGCATGCAGATGCAGGGCAAAACCTCACAAAATCAAGTATTATGCACATATAGGCAAATCATGTGCAGTGACTGACAGGACGGGGAGTTAGCAGACACCCTCTTCAGCTGTGCAGGGAACCAAGCCTGGAACCAGACAACAGCAAACAAAAAACAAACACAAAAATAAAAGGTGCTTTCACTAAAACAAATCACACTCGAGCTGTGTCAGAGAGGAGCAGAGAAGGGGTGTAAGCAGACAGCCCTCCTGGTTCCTGTAACTGAGTGCAACAATAAGGACAAAAATACCTGTCAGAAAGCCAAACCTAGCTTTTCTAACGTTGATCAGACAAATGATACTGACCCAAAAAAGCATGTGGAGCAAAACAATTTTTTTTTTGGCAAATTTAAGGTCTCAGAACTAGCTGTCAGAAACCACTGTCTCCTATCCTCTACCAGTGAATAAGTTACATGGTGTGCTTGCCTGTTAGCTTCAGAAATGGCTATTGATTGACCAACAAAGCTCTGCAAGACTTGAAAATCTCACCGAATAGTTGTTCCTGAATAGTGGCCGAATAGTGAACTATTTGGGAAACATATCCGAATATTCAGGAAGCCTATTATTCGTGGTATTCGGAAAATACACAGCCTTGCACAACACACCTTTGCATAAATTTGTGCATAAATAATCATGAAATTGCAGTTTGATTAGACACTTTCTTTCTTCTTTCCCAGCAGGGCACACCACCCCACTACACGTTCCCTGGAGACTGCAGGCACACACCACCTGCCAGCCCTCCAACACATACACTTTACCCCTGGAGACTGCAGGCACACACTGCCACAAGCCCACTCCTAGGGGTCAGGTCCACTGAACTCACAGTACCCACCACAAGTGCAATCCATGATGGGGGGGACAGGGCTACCCTCCTTGTGTCTTTTTAGACTGCTCACCAAGGTCACAACTGCACCTCTGCCATGAGGACCCAGGGCATCCCTCTAAAGTCTGGATAAGGGCATAATACCAGTCTCGAGTCTTGTAGCCATATATGAACCCCTCCTTGGCTATTACACAATGGAGGAAGACCCAAACGTCACACTCTTTTTGGGGGTAGCAGTGTAATACCTGATTTGGCCTTCTCCCTACAGGACATGCAACAGCCTGGTTCAAAATCCCTGTAGACTCTGGTACTCTCCTTATCCTTCCAGACCTTTTTCTCAGTTTGGTTGCTGATGGTGACAACCCCTTAGCAATAACAGTTTGTCACAGATTGTTATTACTGTCCACCAATTCACACACAATTATAGACATCTTACTCAGGCAGATTTTCTTTAGAAAAACAAATGTTTTTACTAAAATATTTAAAAAATAATCATACAGTTACAACTATAAAAACACTAATTTGGTCATAGAATACAGAAAAAAATGGGAAAATATAGATGAAAATGCACTATGACTGATAGCTGAAGTCTACCTGAAATTTGTAGAAACTTGAAGTCGAGAACAATAAATGAAAGTTCAATTTCATTGGTCTTGGCAGCAGTTTTGTTTCCTTGTGTGTCAGGCGAAGTCCAAATGAAAGTGTGTCCAGATGCCCTGAGCTGGGACTTTAAAACACCTTCTGTAACTTGCAGTGTCATCAATTATTCCCATTTCTAAAGAACTGGTTTATTTCCCCAGAGCAACTACTCCGTTCGACCAGGAGATGTCACTGTTTCGCTGTTTCCAAAATTCCAAGAATATCAAAATTTTGAGACATATCATTAACATGGATATAACATTCAGAGTTTAAGCCTTTTGAAGTCCCCTGTAGACAGTTGGCACCCGTAAGATAAAATGTACAATATCCTGTCAGAATGGTCATTTGCTGCTCAGATCCTGCCTAAAACATCCTGGGTATTTGAACTGGCTTCCTTCAGGTTCATCATTTGAATCACAGAAACATAGTGGGATAAACACAGCAAATGGAACAGGAGATTCCTGGGTACCAATTGTTTAATAAACCACGAAAGGAATGCAAAGGGGTAGTGTTGCGACCTATACAAAAGATGAAATAGAGTGCCACATGATTGAAATGGCTTGCACTGACAGTACTGAGATAGAATTGATATGGCTTAACATTACAGGGATGACAGGTAAACAATAATATATAGGTGCTATCTACAGACCGCCCAATAGCAGTAATGGGTATAGCACGGAAATATTGGCCCTAAATAGTATCAAGCTAGTATTAAGGGAAAAGGTGATATCATTTTAGTGGGTGACCTAAACGTACCAAACATCAGCTGGACTATATCACAAGCTACCAGTACCCAAGACCAAAACATTATTATTTAGATACCCTAGGGTTACAACAGATGGTTACAGAAACCACTAGGGGTAATAACATACTAGATATAATATTAACCGATATCCCTGATGAAATAAAAATATTCAGATTTATTTATTTATTTAAAATTGGTGACCGGGAAAGGCACACTGAGCCGAGGCTCATTTCCAGGTACGACCCGGGTACAAGGTGTACACTGTAGAAGGCAGAGAAGTACAAACAATATCTTGTTTCAGACGAATAGTACAGTATAAGGATATTTCATAGTAGTAAGTGTCACAAACCTACTCAGCAGATCAGCCCTCTACTCCCAAAGTGCCAACCTCCGAGCACAGTCTTGTGAACAGTTAACAGAAACAGGGTAACCCTCCTGGTCTGTTTTGTGGGTTCAAGTCAACCTTTGGTCCCAAGTACTGGAGGGATTCAAACTGTGAACCTCTTGTTAGCGTACCCAATGTACAGGCTCAGATAATTCTGTCTTTGGGTGACCAGACATCTTTGCCTATGAGCACCTAACCAGGTGTACAGAAATGAACCCTTAAAAACTGTAATAAAAGACCTCAGATTTAAAACGCTTATCTTTGTCCAGTTTGGTATCAGCATTCAAGCTTATGTACAGTGTCTGCTTTAACCATATATACTCTACTTGTAAAGGAAAGAAATCAAAGACAGATCAAGTAAGCTCTAAAAATAGAGTTTTACTAAAATAAACATATGTAACACATAAAATACAGAACTATTATATCACAAGACATACAGATCTCTTAAACAAAACAGGTTTTAACAGTGCAATTCCTACTACAGTACTTAGATTTGTCTATCTCTCTCTCTCTCTAAATACCTGCTTAAAGTGCTCACAGATGTTTCTTTGTCAGAGTCTAGATAGAAGTGTCTCTGAAGGAAAACAGAATAATGTTTAAAAGCTGGTTTTCCCCACTTATTTGCATGAGGTCACCTAACTCCTCCCTGTCAGAATATATAAAAAAAAAATATATCTATATAAAAACAGGATGTCTTTTTCAAGTATTAAATTCTGCAACCTCAGCATAACTCACGTTCTTCAAATGACTCTCTTTGATCTTATGATAAGCTTCCCCCTTTCAGGACATGATAAGCTTCCCCTTTCCAGGGCATGAAAGCATCTTTTATGACTTTGCACTAAAACGTCACAACCTGCTCTTCTTCCTCTAAGTGTTATCAAAGTTTATGATTTTCCCTCTTAGCAACTACAGCTATAATTAACTTAATTAAAGTCTGTAATTAGCTTCGGACCTTCCAGGTAACACCTTGTATCTAAAACCTGTGCGTGTGTGTGTGTGATACTCACATGCTAGTTCAGCATTTCTCAAGAGACACTGTCCATAATCCATTTTTATATTATAAAAAATGATACAGTGATCAGAACCAGCTGTCCAAGTGTCACAATTCCTCCCCACCTAGACTGAATTTGGGGGCTCTATCCACTGCATGAGTTGAGCTTCCCAAATCAGTTCACTCCTCATAGACCCTAGACAGCCCGTCTGAGTTCTGATTTTTGGCTCCAGCCCTATGTCCGACTGTCATATCATACCCTTGCAAAGCAAGACTCCATATTAGCAATCTACCATTGTTCTTTCCAGTCTGCGTCAACAAAACCAGGGGGTTGTGGTCAGTCTGCACCACAAAATGCTGCCCATATAAGTATGGCTCTAATTTCTTTAGGGCCCACACTATGGCAAGACACTCCTTTTCCACCGTGGAGTATGCTTGCTCCCTGGGAAGTAACTTTTTACTCAGGTATGCTATTGGGTGATCCCTCCTTTGGTTGGATGTCTGACTGACTACTGCCCCAATACCCATGTCTGCGGCATCAGTCTGAACTATAAAGGTCTTGCTATAGTCAGGACTTTTCAAAACAGGAGCACTGCACAGTGCTTCCTTTAGTTTGGAAAAGGCTTCCTCACAGGCTGGGCCCCAGGTAATTTTCTTGGGCATCCTTTTCTTTGTCAGGTCAGACAGGGCAGCAGCCAGGGCACTGTAATTGGGTACACATTTTCTGTAGTCCCTAGAAAACCCATGACCTGCTTCTGTGTTTCTGGTCTGGGCCATGCCTGGATTACCTCTATCTTTATTTGGTTAGGACGGAGCTGTCCCTGGCCTACCACATGCCCAAGGTATACCACTTCTCCCATGGCCACCTGGCACTTCTCGGCTTTGACAGTGAACCTGGCCCTCTGTATCCTGCCCAGCACTTCCCTAAGGGGGGATAGGCGTTCCTCCCAGCTGGTATTAAAGATGGCAATGTCATCCAGGTATGCCACGGCATACTCCTCAGCACCATTTAACACCTGGTTCACCAACCTTTGGAAAGTGGCCGGGGAGTTCTTCATTCTGAAAGGCATTACTTTAAACTCAAATAAGCTTATTGGAGTGATGAAGACCAACCTCTCCCTAGCTCTGTCTGTCAACTCTACCTGCCAATACCCCTTTGTCAGGTCAATGGTCTCAAGGTAGGTCGCCCACCCCAACTTGTCCAGGAGTTCGTCCATTCGGGGCATTAGGTGGGCGTCTGACTTTGTGACTGCATTCAGTCAACTATAGTCCACACAGAAACAAGTAGAGTCATTTGGCTTAGGCACAAGGACTACGGGTGAGGCCCAGGGTCTGTAGGATCTCTGGATTACCCCTAAATCCAGCATCTCCTCCACTTCCCTCCTAATGTCCATTTGGACAGCCTCTGACACCCGATATGCTGTCCGCCGTATGGGTGTCTGTGTCCTTGTCTCCACATCGTGAGTAACTAAGGCGGTTAGCCCAGGCTTGGTGCTAAACAATGGGGCAAAGTCTGCTAAAACCTCCCTTACTTTCTGGATCTCATCCAAGGCCAGCTGGGGAGACAATTTTACTGCCTCCGAAGAGGACTCCTGCTTACTTTCTTCCAGCAAATCCAGAAGGGGGTCTCCTTCGTCCGTCCCCCTCCCATGACTACACACTGCAAACACCATGTCAGCCCTATTTGCATATGGCTTCATCATGTTGACATGGTACATCCTTTCTGTCTGTCTTCTGTCAGGTAACTCCACAATGTAGTTCATGTCATTTACCTTCCTACCCACTTTGTACGGTCCTGCCCACTCAGCCTGCAGCTTGTCTTTCCGGACCGGAATAAGGACATGACTTCCTGACCCACCATGTATGAGCGAGCTCTGGCTCTGTGGTCGTACCACACTTTTTGTTTCTGTTTCTGTTAAGCAGCTGCCGGGTTGCTCTGGGCTGTCCCCATAAGCTCCTTCAGCCTTTCCCTAAACCTAAGGATGTAATCTACAATGGGAGTTCCCTGGGTGGCGTGCTTGCCTTCACAGTCCTCCTGGAGCAAGTCTAGGGGCCCATGTACCTGACGTCCATATAAGAGTTCGAAGGGGGGAAATCCTGTCAACTCTTGGGGCACCTCCCTGTATGCAAACAACAGGTGGGGAAGGTATTTCTCCCAGTCCCTCCCATGCTGTTCAGCAAATGCCTGGAGCATTGACTTTAGGGTACCATTGAATCTTTCCACAAGCCCATTGGCTTGTGGGTGATATGGTGTTGTGCATCTCTGCACCACCCCACACTTCTCCCATAAACATTTCATCAGGTCCGACATGAAGGAACCCCCTTGATTGGTGATAACCTCCTGCGGAAACCCAACACGGGAGAAAATTCCAAGTAGGGGATCTGCCACTTTGTCTGTCCTCAGTGAGGATGGGTACCAGGTGGCATAATCCACCACAGTCAGGATGAATCTCTTCCCTGAGGAGCTGGGGGTATTTAAAGGCCCCACAATATCCATTCCCACCCTCTGGAATGGCTCCTCTACTATGGGCAATGGAATCAAGGCAGCTTGGGTTTTCTTGCCCACCTTCCCTATTTCTTGGCACCGGTGACAAGACCTGCAATACTCCTTCACCTGCTGGGTTAAGTTAGGCCAGTAGAAATTCTGGGCTAACCACTGCATAATGCGTGCAATTCCCAGATGACCAGACAATGGAATATCATGTGCAATTTTGAGCAACTGCTCACGATATCCCTGGGGAACGACAAGCTGCCTGCCTAGCACCCCTCCCTCTGTCTGCATAGCCTGAGTATACATAAGTCCATTTTCCCAATAAACCTTATGCCTGCCGTCACCTCCCTGTGTGCCGTCCGAGTCTGCCCAAGCCCTCAGCTTCTCTAAACTAGGGTCACTTCTCTGAGCAGCTGCAAACCCCTCACACATTCCCAAGGCATGGGACAGGTCCCCTTCAGTCACTAAACTAGGGTCCCTAACACTAGTGTCAGGGCACTCAGGATCACTGTCAGTCCCAACCTTTTGACAATGAGTCACCCCTCCCTCTTCAGAGTAACCCTCTGTAGCTGTGTGGTTACTTGCTACTGGGGAAATTTCTACTCCCTTTTTATCAGTCTCCCTCTCTGTAGATACAGGCTGGGGAACCAGCCTCTCAGTGGTTTCCACAATGGCTTCTGTGGGGTTCAGGAAACTACACTTTTCCTTTGCCGCTTGACTACGGGTAACGGCACATACTATCCCATGTTGGAGATTGTTGCCCAGGATCACATCCACTGCTGATATTTTGGCTACAGCCACCTGTTGCACAGTTCCCCCTGTTTAACCCCAGTCTAGGAGAACACTAGCGAGGGGCAATGTTTTCTCTTCACCAATGAACCCTTGGACAGTGATGTATTTATTGGGTATAAGCTGACTAGGCTGTACCAGATCCCCTTTTACCAATGTCAGGGATGCCACTGTGTCCCTTAACCCCTGCATTTGTACACCATTCACTTTGACTGGGTGCATGTGTTCCCTCATGTTCACTGGCATGCTTCCAGGGACACACAAACAACCCACTTCTTTTCTAGCACCCGGTTGTGTATTATTGCTCACCTTTTTGGGACACTGTCTGGCAATATGCCCAGTTTCTTTACACAACCAACATTCATTTCTTCTCTCAGACAAATCTTTTCTCTGAAACTTGGGGCTAACTGGTTTCGGTGGAGGCAGTGAGGGTTTTAGCTGCCCTGGAGGCAGGCTTTTCCCTTTATGCACTGCAATGCCTACCCCATTCGCTCTCAGAGCAGGTCTGCTCTTGGCATAGCGGTCCGAGAGTTCAGCAGCCTCTTGCACCATTTTGGGATCTCGGTCCTCTAGCCAGGTTTTTAGCTTGGCTGGGCATGCCCAGAAAAACTGTTCTAATGAAATCACATTTTCAATTTTATCAACAGAGTTTGCCTCAATTCCTTCCCACCAATGTTTTAAAAACTGACGTTGTTTCATGGCTAGCTCCTCATAGCTCATGTTAGGACTTCTCCTGAGCTTACGGAATTTAGTTCTGTATGATTCAGCAGTTAATTTAAATTTTTTTAACAGTGTAGCTTTATGTTTGCTGTAATCATCACTGTCCTCATTGTCCATCTGACCCAATGCATCCTGACCTTTCCTGGTAAGTAGCGGGGACAGATGGAAGCTTCAGGACTCTCTAGGAATTTTAGCCTGAATACAAACTTTTTCAAAAGAATTTAAAAAGGCATCCATATCTTCCCCTCTTTAAATTCAGCTATTAATTTGGAATTCAATTTGTAACCCAGTCCTGTAGTCCCAGTTAAACCCAAGCCACTTACCTGCTCTGGTGCCACTGGTCAGAATCGTAGCTTCTCCAGTTCATGTTGCCTCTGGCACTGCTGCTCCTCATAGTCAGCGTCTCTGCATTCTTGCTCTCTCTTCTTCTCTGCCTCATGGCATTCTCGCTTTGCCTTTTCTTCTGCATCTCGCTGGTGCTCACGCTCCTCACGGTCTGCCTCCCACTGTTCCCCCTCTGCCTCTTGGCATTCCCACTCTGCCTCACAGTCTGCCTCTCTCTTCTCTTGCTCCCTCTTCTCCTGGAACTCCAGCTCCATCCTGCGCAACTCAGTTTGCAGCCTGAATACTTCTGGTTCCAGGATACTGGTGACCTTTCCCTGCTGCTGTGGCCCTTCACTGACAGTGGCCCTGTTGCCCTCCTCATCGGATCTGGACACTGTACTGGCTGCTAGCCCTGCCACACTTGACGTTAGGTCCTTTTCAGTCACGGTCTGTGACTAGCTGCTCTGGGTATCTGCTACCATCAGGGCATCTATGAGGTTCTGCTTGCTGGCTTTCACTGCAAATGGGACTCCTCTGTCCCTGCACAACTGATTTGTCTACAGTGTGCCTGCTGTAGTTGGAAGTCATCTTTCCTCACTACTGCTACTCTGACTTGCACTTCAGAAAACAAAATAAAATGGGTAGGAACTTGACTGTATGCCAAGTGATATAGTTCTGTTTCCTTTTTAAAAATAAATCACTGCCTTTTTCTTTCTTTGCAAGTGAGCTTATGGTCTCAGCTGACACACTGAACAATAAAAGCTTGTGATACCAAAATTATGCCACTGCTGCCAACCAAATCTGTCACAAACCCACTCAGCAGGTCAGCCCTCTACTCCTAAAGTGCCAACCTCCGAGTGCAGTCTTCTGAACAGTTAACAGAAACAGGGTAACCCTCCTGGTCCATTTTGTGGGTTCAAGTCAACCTTTGGTCCCAAGTTCTGGAGGGATTCAAACTGTGAACCTCTTGTTAGGGTACCCAATGTACAGGCTCAGATAATTCTGTCTTTGGCGGCCAGATATCTTTGTCTATGAGCACCTAACTAGGTGTACAGAAATGAACCCTTAAAAACTGTAATAAAAGACCTCAGATTTAAAATGCTTACCTTTGTCCAGTTTGGTATCACCATTCAAGCTTATGTACATTGTCTGCTTTAACCATATATACTCTACTTGTAAAGGAAAGAAATCAAAGACAGACCAAATAAGCTCTAAAAATAGAGTTTTACTAAAATAGATAAAAAATATGTAACACATAAAATATAGAACTATTATATCACAAGACATGCAAATCTCTTAAACAAAACAGGTTTTAACAGTGCAATTCCTACTACAGTACTTAGATTTGTCTATCTCTCTCTCTCTCTCTCTCTAAATACCTGCTTAAAATGCTCACAGATGTTTCTTTGTCAGAGTCTAGATAGAAGTGTCTCTGAAAGAAAAAGAATAATGTTTAAAAGCTGGTTTTTCCCATCTATTTGCATAAGGTCATCTAGCTCCTTCGTGTCAGAATATATAAAAAAATATATATAACTATATAAAAACAGGATGTCTTTTTCAAGTATTAAATTATGCAACCTCAGCATAACTCATGTTCTTCAAATGACTCTCTTTGATCTTATGATAAGCTTCCCCCTTCCAGGACATGGAAGCATCTTTTATGACTTCACACTAAGACGTCACAACCTGCTTTTCTTCCTCTAAGTGTTATCAAAGTTTATGATTTTCCCTCTTAGCAGCTACAACTATAATTAACTTAGTTAGAGTCTGTAATTAGCTTCGGGCCTTCCAGGTAACACCTTGTATCTAAAACCTGTGTGTGTCATGCTCACATGCCATTTCAGCATTTCTCAAGAGAGACAGTCCATAACCCATTTTTATATTATAAAAAAATTATACAGTGATCAGAACCAGCTGTCCAAGTGTCACAATAAGCAGTAAAGTAACAATTGTTGCTAGAAACAGACGATTAGAAGAACATCGGGTCATTTCATTACTAACAATTTATATTTACAGTATATTACAAGTGTATATATAGACATATTTACAAGTAGTGGTTGTCCAGAGTGTGCTAGACTAGCATAGAGAAAGTACAATAGGTAGGTGGTTATGCAGTTTGGGGCTGGCGTGTGCAATATAGGTGCATCATTGTCAAACAGTGACCATAATACTATAAATTTTGAACTAGAGAAAAAAAATGTTATATTAAGGGTAAATCAGTATTTAAAAACTTTAAGAAAGCTGATTGGAATTCTATAAAACGCAAGCTCCAAAACCTAGATCTCCTCAACAAATTATTAAAACTAAACATTGATGAAGCATAGTCCCTTTTTGTTGATACTATAAAAATACTAGAAGACAGATTCATCCCAAACAGGAAAATATATAACAATAAGGGGAAAAAGCCATTATGGTTTAACACAAAAATCCAAAGATTAATTACCAAAAAGAAAAGGGTTTTTTCGGCTATGAAAAAATTACAAACAACAAGTAATGTAACCAAATACAAAATCGCACTTAAACAACTAATAAATACAACCAAGAAATCACACATGCAAACTGAATTTCTGCTAGTCCACACAAGGGATAACCTGAAGGTTTTTTATTCATATATAAACAGCAAAAGGGCATCATCCAGAGTGATAAGACTGCTACACCATAACAACAATATCTATAGTAACCCTGAACAGATGGCAAACATTTTTAATACTTATTTCAACTCAGTCTACACTGGCAATACTACTTCCGCTTTAGCTGGTTCATTACTAGAACAACGCCCAACTGACAGCACCGCTTGTTGTCAACCAGACATAATAAAGAAGAAATTATTAAAACTGGACTGCAACAAATCACAGGGACTGGATGGCTTACATCCACATACATTAAAAGAATTAGCAGATTTATTGTCAAAATCAATTTCTATTACAGGCAATAAAACAATTAAGGAAGGTAATTTCCCAAATGACTGGAGGAAAGCTATTGTCATCCCAATTTTAAAAAAAGGTAACAACCTCCCAAAACTACAGACCAATAAGCCTTGCTTCTATTGTTAGTAAAATTATTAATGGAGTCATTAAAAATAAAATTGTGAATATTCTAAAACAGAGGGGACTCACCGACTCAACACAACATGAATTCAGAGAGAAAATAAGCTGCACTACAAATTTAATAAGCTTTTATGATAAAATTACAAAATATTTAGACCAAAATGATTTTGTGGATGTCATTTTTTTTTTACTTCCAGAAAGCATTCCACACTCTCCCCCACTAGGGACTAATCGAAAAACTCATAAAATTACAAATAGAATCATCTTTAATTAATTGGATAACTTCATGGCTTCAGAGAAGGTCACAGGTAGTTCGAGTAAATGATCATCTTTCACCAGAGGCAGATGGCGACAAGCAGTGTCCCAAAGGGTTCAGTTCTGGGGCCCCTCTTCTTTAACTTATTTTTACAGGATCTCCAAATCATTAGCAACAATATATTACTAAAATCTGCTGATGATCTCAAACTAGGTGGCAAAGTATCCAATGATGAAGGATGCATACAAATGACTCAGGATCTTAATAAAATTATCCAATGGGCAGACAACAACAATATGAGGTTCAGCTTAGATAAATGTGTGGTCACACACTAAGGGAAGAATAATCCAAAACAAAACTATAAGATTCACGGTACATGTCTTCACAAGGTTGATGTATGTAAGGATCTGGGAATTACAGACTGTAGTAACATGAAAAACGGTGTCCAATGTAGGCAAGTTGCTAAAAAAGTAAATCATCTAACTACCTGTATCAAAAGATCGTTCACAAATAAATCCACAACTGTAATGTTACCCCTTTACAAAACGTATTTGTGTCCACATCTAGATTATTGCAGCCAAGTATGGAGCCCAGACCTAAAACAAGATATAACCATCCTGTAGAAAATAGGTTCACAAAGCAGATACCACATTTAAAACACTCTACTTATCAACAACGATTAGAAACATTTCAACTATGGCTGCTACAGCTGAGAAGAAATAGAGGGGACCTTTTGACTTTGTATAAAATTTTGGAAGATGTAGAACTGACATCTAACTTAGAAATCATGTTCAAGGGTATGCATCTGGGAAACAAAAACCCAGGGGAAGAGTACACAATGGGGGGGGGTGAGTTAATAACAATAACAAAAATCGAAAGAGACCTAGGAGTAATTATATCAGATAACCTTAAGGTGGGCAAGCAATGTGAGAAGGCAGTAAGGAGGGCTGGGGGGATACTGGGATACAATACATAGGGAGAGGCATTAACAGTAGAAAACAGGAAGTTGTTATCCCTCTGTACAGACAGTTAGTGAGACCCCATCTGGGTACTCGTGCAATTTGGAGATCCCATCTCCATAAAGACATAGACAGAGTGAAGGCTGTTCAGAGAGGAGCACCAAAATGGTCAGGGTCTGCACCAGAAGACATACAAGGAGAGACTAAAGCAGCATAATATGTATACCCTTGAGAAAAAGGAGGAGAGGGAAACATGATAGAAACTTTCAAGTATCTCAAGAATTAACAAAGTACAAGAGGGTAGTATCTTTCAGAAGAAGAGATGTGCAAGAACAAAGGGGCACAATTTGAAGATAGAGGGGGGACAGCTCAGAGGTAATGTTAGAAAGTATTTTTTCACAGAGAGGGTGGTGAATGCATGGAATAGCCTTCCTGTGGAGGTTGTGGAGTCAGGAACAGTGGGAGAATTCAAGAATGTATGGGTCAGGCATAAGGCAATTCTAGTGGGGGGTAGGAGGAAGCAAGCTGTTGATTAACTAGAATCTGCAGTTTATCCATCAGGTAGGGAAATGGGCAGACTAGGTGGGCCAAGCGGTCCTTATCTGCCATCAAATTCTATGTTTCTATATTTCTAAGGGTAACACCCACGACTTAAGAACTCATAATAAACAAATAATAGGGGATGTGTCCAGGATCAATCTAAGAAACAATATGTTCTTGCCCAGGGTAATAAGACTATGGAACAAACTCCCCCCAGACATTGTAAACCAATTAACCTTCCTAGGTTTTTAAATCAAAACTCGATGCCTATGACCAGCCCAGTGGCGCTGAGGGTTGAGGCACTAGATGCCACACCTTACACCACGCCGGCGACCCAGGTTCGGGAACGAGCCTGGGGCATCGGAGGTCAGCAGGGAAGGACTGGGATCAAGCATCTGCAGACTGCTCTCCTAGTCCTGGGGTGGGCTAGGGAACTTCACCGTGCTGTAGCAGCCCCTGGGGATGCCCGGGGGTGCTACTAGCATTGGTGACACTAGAGGGGGAGTATGGCAGATGTTGGCACGTTGTTCCTGGACATCACTGCATGCCTGTGCTCCAGTAGCCAATAAGGTGGAAAATGGCTGGGTGCTACCGTGCAGCTTAATGGCTGTGCTCCGAGCCACCTGGAGGACTTTGGTGGAGTCCTGTTGGGGAGAGTCTGGAGCTGTCCTGGCTGGTAGAGGCAGAGGGGGAGCCCTCTGGCAGGATGGCATGATGGCCATCCCAGATCCTCCTGGGTGCAGTTTGAGCTACCCATCTCTCCAGGAGGGCAGAGCCGGTGGCCCCAAGCTGGAGTGCTGCAGAGGGAAGGAAAAAAGTAGTGATAAAAAAAAACTCGATGCCTATTTTAACAAAAGCAACCCCTATAGAGATATCCACTGAGACATGGGGACAGCAATCTAGCCTTCTGCTGCATTAAAACCATAGTATAAACCACAGTATAATTAGTTCCAAGGAAGATCCCATATGGTTTATGACTATACAAGCTGATTTTATTATCACTGTTTCCCTTGGTTAGTTAACTTAGGGGAAGGTATTTGTAATCCGAGAATTTAATAAATAAATAAATAAATAAATAAATAAATAAATACCCTTTGATCAGCTATCCCTAAGCCTTTGACAATAACTTGCCAGTTTCCTGGCAAGCAAGCTGACCTGCAGATCAAAGGAAGGTGAAACCCCTTTTGCAGAGAGCCAGTTCTCTCTCTCTCTCTCTCTCTCTCTCTCTAGGTGCCTTGGTATTAACACTGGCATTTCTTGTGGCATGAACATATACACAGAATTTCATTAAAAAAATATATAAATATATATAGGGGATGCATGATGGGCAGGAGTGAGATGTGAGAACTATTCTCACTCGGCACAAGTGGGAATGCACAGCTCACTCTGCAGGAGTGAGAATATTTCCCATATCTCACGATCTGCACATCATGTGTACTATTTATACAAATGGGGTGAGAGCGTATGAAGTGTCATGTTTTGCTGTATCTTTTTCCCCCATGTATCTATGTGCTTTTTTTTTTGAGTTTTAGTCTTTAGTAACTAATTTTTGGTAGGCAGGTGAGTTTTTTAGGAGTACAGGGAAGTTAAGTGATTTGTTCAGATTTACACAGTATGCAAATGGCGGCTGTGAGACTCAAACCCAGGTCTGGTCTGCTGACTGTATCAAGCTTGTTCAGAGCTCATTAATCCAAGATCTAGATTATACTGAAAGCAGTGTTTGTCTGTGGTCTGAGAGCGTGGGAGTGTTTCTGAATGGGCTGTGATTGTTAGAAGCACTGGGGAACACAGGTGATTGTGTTTGGCTGTGCTAATTGTGTTAGTTGCAGCTTGCAGTGAGAAAGAAACTGCTTTGTAAATTAGTTTCATTTCAATTCAGGTTGCTTTTATGTTGAGGGTAGCACAGAAATGGGCTAAGAGTGTTGACCACTTTGGAACACAGGCAGGTGTGTTTTTCTATGCTATTTTTGTTAGTTGTAGCTTGCAGTGAGATAGAAACTGCTTTGTAAATGAGTAATTTGAATTAAGTTTCTTTTGAAGCTGAGTTTACCACAGAAATGAGTTAGAAGTTTGGCAACTTTGGAACACAGGTAAGTGTGTTTTTCTATGCTATATGTGTTAGTTGCAGCTTGCAGTGAGAAAGAAACTGCTTTGTAAATGAGTTTCATTTGAATTTAGGTTTTTTTTTTTTTGAAGCTGAGTTTACCACATAAATGGGTTAGAAGTTTGGAAAGTTTGGAACACAGGTTAAGTGTGTTTTTCTATGTTATATGTGTTACTGTAGTTGCAGCTTGCAGTGAGAAAGAAACTGCTTTGTAAATGAGTTTTATTTGAATTTAGGTTTTTTTTTTTTAAGCCGAGTTTACCACAGAAATGGGTTAGGAGTTTTGGAAACTTTGGAACACAGGTAAGTGTGTGTTTCTATGCTATATGTGTTAGTTGCAGCTTGCAGTGAGAAAGAAACTGCTTTGTAAATGAGTTTCATTTGAATTCAGGTTGCTTTTATGCTGAGATTAGCATAGAAATGGCCTAGGAGTGTTGGAAACTTTTGGATACAGGTAAGTGTTTTGCAATGCTAACTGAGTGATTTGCAGGCTTCAGTGAGACACACAAACTGATTTTTGAAGCACTTTCATTTGGAATGTTAGCGTGAGTGAGTGAGTGATGACATCAGCAGAATATATTTCACTCCACTAATGTCATCAGCATTAATCTCACTGCAGTGAGCATTTATCTCACCGCAGCAGGATATATCTCACTCCACTGATGTCATCAGCATTTATCTCACCACAGTGAGCATTTATTTCACTGCAGTGAGAATATCTCAATTTATTGCACTGGAATAGCTCTCACCCCCATTGTATAAATAACAGACTTATATCTACAAATAAGGACTGGCAGTTGGGTAGCTTGCTACATCCCTCCCTCCTAGACTGAATTTGTGGGAACATGCCCCCTAATGCATGGTAAGGTTTTCACAAATTCAGCTACTATTCTAACTGGTGAGATAGCTTATCTGCATAGGTATTGGCCAATCTGGCCCTGTAGGTAATGGTCATATCGTAAGCCTGTAGGGCAATACTGCACTGTAAGAGATGGCCATTCCTTTTACCCATCTGAGTTAACCACTCCAGGGGGCTATGATCGATCTGTACCTCGAAGTGCCTCCCGTAGAGGTATGGTCTTTAATTTCTTCAGGGCCCATACCCACGCAAGGCATTCCTTTTCAACTGTGGAATATGCCTGCTCCCAGGGAAGTAACATTTTGTTAAAGCACACTTTTGGGTGATCTTTTCCCTGATTTGAGGTCTGACTGAGGACTGCTCCAATCTCCACATCTGAGACATCTGTCTGGACTACAATTGGATTATGTAATCTGGACTGGCCAACACAGGGGCACTGCACAGTGCCTCCTTTAGCCGTTCACAGGCTGGCTCCCACTTTAACTTTTGGACATTCTTTTCTTTAGCAGGCCAGATAGGGGAGTTGCCAGGGTACTGTAATTCAGTACAAACTTTCAATAGTCGTCTTTCGTTTGAGACGTTAAACCGAGGTCCCATCTGCCTGGATTGGTGGTAGTTCAGGTGGATGTTAAAGATCCAATGGCACCTATCGAAAAGAGTAGGGGAATTTTTTTATTGGAAAACAATATAAGAAAACAAAAACTCAAGATAAATCAAAAAATATTTACATCACTATACATACGGGCAGTGAGCAGAAAAGAAAAATAACCATATCTTCAATACAGGTTAAAACAGAAGCAGAAAAAAAAAGAAAATTGTACGAAAAAGAAGTCCCACACTCATACCCCCCTCAGAAAACATCATTCAAGTATCCCCTTCAAATAAAATTAAAGGTAACGCTCTCCACCAAAATGCCACTAAAGGTGCAGGTAAAGTGTTTTTTTCTGAACAGTAAATACTAGCAATTTCCTTCCCGATGTGCTCCCTTAGGTCAGTCAAAGAAACTAGTTTTTGTTGCAACACAAACATACATTGGTTGTGCCAGATACACCATTTGCAGACTGCAAACAGATTCCGCAATGTACCAGGAAAAACATTTTTCCAACCAGGTCCAAATTCCCCAAACAAACTCTGAATAAGTTAACTCAGAGAACATAGGTAAACCCCATGTCTGACTCAACTGGGTCCACAGTGGAGCAATATATGGACAGTCAAACAGGTGCGACATAGATTCAAGCGTACATATACACGTGTCCCGAACACAATACCTTTCAGACAATTGCTTGTGCGCTTGGTTTCCCTTAACATTTAATTTGTTGTGGCAACACAACCACAGGGTATCCCACATTTTCTCTGGAATCCTGCTTTCCAACAATTGTTTTCTTAAACAGTGAGTATCACAGGGTACATCAAAACAGGGTGACACCAAGACCATGGTTTGTAGTACGGAGGAATATAAGCATTTTCCATGCTGTAGCAAATCTACATCATAAGACACTTTCCATAATTTAACTTTTTTAAAGATTTCAATGAGGTATCCAGGTGTCCCGGTCAGAATTCTGGTAAATGGTTTCCACACAGGGGCTTGCCATTTATCCAAAAAATACTGAGAATGGGAGTAAAAGCTAGGGGCCCAACAATCCGTCCAGTTGACTATACTTGGAAAAAATATTAACATGAACAAAAATGGAAAAATAAAACAACACCGGGTTTACCATCTGAAGTCCGCCCTGTTTAATAGGCCAGTAAGTAATGGATCTCTTCACAGGGTTTAATCTACTTCCCCAAAGCAACTGAAAAAACAAATGATAAAGACAGGCCTCAAGATATAAGGGAAGGGGAAAAATATAACTAATTAATAAAAAAAAAATATGCAAAATGCAAGTTTTGAGCAGAAGAATCAGTTTCTTGCGGGACATGGGGAACCGCTTCCAGTGAACAATTTTGGATTCAGCTACTTTCATAAATGAAATCCAGTTACATGCTGCCGCATCAGGTGGGCCAAAAGTAACCCCCAAAATACAAATTTTCTGAGAGTGAACAATAATCCCTCCAATATACAGAGATAGTGTTTGTGGGGGTAGATGGACTGCACAACCCACACTCTTCTGGGTATTTAACTCATATCCAGAAATTAGGGAGAAGGAATGGATGATCTCAATTGCCCTCTCACCAGATGCTTGATCTGCTACTAGAATGCAAATGTCATCTGTATAAGCAAGAGCACTGGGAAATGCAAGATCTGGTTTTACAGAGAGATGTCTAATGGTCCCCTCCCCATTCAATTTCCGGATCAGAGGATCGATAGAAAAAACATACAACAGGGGACTTAAAGGGCATCCCTGGCGTACCCCTCTCTTGATAAGGATATGGGAGCCTTGCAATCCATTAACTAATGGCGTTGTGCAGGCAGACCAATACAAATTCTTAATCCAATTCAGCAATTCCGCAGGTACCCCATACTTTGCCAGGACCACAGATAAATAACTATGTGGAACCTGGTCAAAAGCCTTAGTCTGATCTAAACTAAGAACATATCCTTGTGTGGCACTCCCATCAAATTCTTCCCGCAAAATTTTCAAATTGGAGAGCATAGAACGACTTGGAATCGCACAAGTCTGTGTAGAAAAAATTACCTGGGCAGCAATCTGTGAGAGTCTATTGGAGACAATCTTACACAAGATCTTCCAGTCGGAATTTAACAAACTAATAGGACGTTAGTTGTCCAATTTGTCTTTATCTTTTTTCTGTTTATATAAAAAAATCAAATAACTAGCAGCAAATGCAAGAGGAATAGGCAAGAGGCCTTGTAAGATGACATTATATACCTTCGTTAAATATGTTAACAATAAAAGTTTAGCTTTTTTATAAAACTCATTGGGAATGCCATCAGGACCAGGGGTGATGGTAGTTTTCAAATGGCTAATAAAAGAGTCCACTTCAGCATTAGTAATGGGCTGACTTGAAACCTTAATACAATCAGGGGACGAGGTAGGAACCTCTAAGGAACCCAAAAACCTGTCCCAGGCCTCTGGCTCGTAAGCATGCCCATATAAAGACCGAGCATGGAATGAAACCTCCTCCAAAATGTTCTGATTTTCAGTAATCCGGTTGCCACATTGGGAGATCAAAGAGGGCATGTATTTAGACGCAACCTGTTGGTGGCTACTATCATAGGGATTAACTACTTTAGCAGATCCCTTTCTCCCATACTTTTGTTCGAGAAACAGCGATGTCGTCCTCTCATACTAAGAGGAACGCATCTCAGTTTTAACCTGCCGGATCTGTGCCGAATAATCCAGGGCCCATTCAGTTTGCCAAGACATTAATCTTTGTAAGTGCCGACGGCACTTAAAGTACTGGAAATAGCGATCCGAGGATTTTTGTTTAGAAAATCGTTTACAAAATTGTTTAATAACAGATTTAGTATCCTGCCACCAAAAGATTGGGTTATCGTATAAGTCAAATACTGAAAACTTGTCTTGGAGAAGCCCATACAATTTCTGCCACCCTCCTTCCTCCCCAAAACAGAAATATTCATCTTCCAGAACGTATGAGACACAGGTTTGTTACTGGGGCAACCGATGTGCAACAATAACACACAATGATCTGAACACTCACATGGAAGAACTGAATATTGGACATTAGCCAACCAATGAGAAAGAAAAAAGTAATCAATCTGTGTGGTAAATCTGCCCCGGTGAAAAGTGTGTTCCGCCGGGTTTACACCAAAAGAAGCCCCATCACATAAGTCGGCAGTAACATACAAAGTGTTAAGGAAGTTAGAATCTGAATATAATTTTTGAGTAATTCCAGTTTTATCAGACAAGGCCAAAATACAGTTAAAATCCCCTCCAAAAACAACTGATTTGGATGAATGAAGAAATGGCTGGATAGTTTTTAAGGTCTGAATCAGCTGAGTTTTAAGTTGAGGGTTATAAATATTAATAAATTTCCATTCTTGTTGTTGGAGAATGACATCTAAAATAAGAACCTGACCCTGAATTAAATCAATTAGTCTGGAAACATGAATGTCCACCCCCTTCACCAGTATCCCTACTCCGGAACACGCATCCTCAGCCAAGGACCAGAAAGACAGACCATCCCTCCAATCCCTGGAGGCCTGCCCAATCTCTCTCAATGAGTGGAGCCTAGTGTCCTGTAAAAAAATAATATGTAAAGGCAAGGACAAGAGGAAGGAAAAAATAGCCCATCTCCGTTTAACATTTTTAGGGCTATTAGCATTTAAGCTACCAAAAGTTGAGACATCCCCCATATCAGACATAGGTAAATTCAAGATTTTTTTCTACCTCGTCCCTTGCCTGAAGATTTCAACTTACAATGTTTTTTCTTTTTAAGCTGGATGTCCCCAGAAACCTGCTCAGAATCAGTCAACATCTCAACCTGGGAAGATACAACAGAGGAAGCATCAGAATCTTCCTGAGTATCCACCGCCTGCTTACATTTAGTTAAGACAGCAAAACAGTTCTTTACTACCACATCAGCAGGTGGAGAGGCAGAAGGCAGGGGAACACTTTTCAGAAGAGAGCTCCTTGTCTGCCTCCTGTTCCCCACTGGAACCCAATCCGTATCAACAGGGGGTGGCATATTGTCTTTAAGACAGGGTAGAGCCGAAGTGCTAGGGGTTGGGGGCTGCTCCTCAGCAACATCTGGGGTAGAAGCCGTATCAGGAGTTATTAAACCCAAGTCTCCAGACACTAAGTCTGGACTAGACGTGGGTACTGTCAGGGATGGTGGCTCCAACCCCGGGTCAATCCGTGAAGGAGGAGGAGCAGAGAGGGGAGGGACCACTGCAGAAGCAAAAGGCTGAAACTGTGGCCTAGCCTGAGCAGATCTTTGAGCCTGAGCTACAGTCTCATTCTGAGAGTCAGCAGGCATCGCTGGATTGTTATGTGAGGCCCATGGACAATCTTTAAAGGAGTGTGAGGTTGCTTTGCATAAATTACAGTAGGATGGGTGAGGGCAATTCAGACTCACATGTCCAGAACCCAAACATGAGGAGCATTTAAGTTGGTCACAAGCACTACTTAGATGGGTATGGGCCTTACACCGAAAACAAGATTTTAGTTGTCCTGGGTAAAATACAAAACCCCTATTCCTACCTAGATAAAAACAACTCTGTAAGTGCTGTATATTCCCATTAACAATTGGCAATTTTACCTGAAGTTTCCACCCCCCCATCCAAAACAACTCGGAGTCAATGATGGGATCAGGTAAACCCAACACTGTGCATTTAGTAGACAACCACTGTACAATGTCCTCTATTGCCACCCCCTCATTTTTAAACAAAACAGTAACATTCTTAATAGTTGGTTTCGTAAGGGGAATAGCAAAAAAAAGGGGACCATAATGGAGTATGACGGACAGCCTGATAATGATGCCAAAAAGTATCTAAACCTAAGGCAAATTTAAAGCTGATATCAAAATAATTATCACCAGACATATGGATTAAGGCATATATCTCAGAGGGAGCAAATTGCAAACTGGATTTAATCAATGTTTTCCCCACATAGAGACAATCTGGAAATGTGTCCAACCCACCCCTATATCTAAGCCAGACAGCATTACTCTGCTTGGCCTGCTCGGGGGAATGAAATAGGCCGGCAAAGGTTTTAGGCCGCTGACGGCCAACAGATGGTCCAGGTGCTGAAGTAGCAAAGTCAGAGTTCGTACCCCGGATCGAAGCATTCATAGGTGGAGGCCTAGGGGTCTTACTAAGCACACCTGCCTGAAGAGGGCTTCCCCCTGTCCCCACCATGTCTATAGGAGACGTACTAGGCAGAAGCAAATTAGAAACCACAGCGGGTAAAATAGGGGCCATAGGCACCTCCCCAACACTCGGTCTCGTAGTGAAAATAGGCAAAGTTTCATGCAGCAATGACCCCTGTTGACAACCCTGCACCTCTCCTGCCCACCAGGACGGGGGCTGGGAAAGACTTAAGCCCGAGGGAACATCCAAAGGGTCTGAAATATCCAATAAGTCACCTTGAGGAGTGGGACCGGGTCATGCAGAGGAGGTCCAGGAATCATCTAATGGGGACTTCTCCCACCCTGCGCCCCAAAGAGCTGCAGCAAGTTAACCCTGAGGCAGACAGATGGGAATCAAACCCACGACCAGGGGGGCTTTGTACGGCATGACCCACCATGACTTGCTCTTGGGGTCCCTTTAATCCACTCTCCACAACTGGAACATGTACAGTACCTGAGTGTTGTGCTGTCGGCTCTCCCGACTGTCTTGAAGAAACAGACCCATGAACATCAGTCCTGAAGTGTAAATCCATCGCCTTTCCATCGTGCTCCACACCTGGAAGCAAAGCACCAGATCCTGGTGCCGGTATGGAGGAGCTGAGGGGAGACTCCTGGCACTTGCGAAGAAGCGAAACACTGCCAGTCTCCCCTGCTCCCAGTAGCCCAGAGACACCCTGCACCGGAGCCCCAACTGCTTCCACATCTGCTCCCGGCTCCAGAATGCACTGCAGCGTCCTGTCGGACGATGTCACGCCGTGACTGACAGGACTCGAGGGAGCTGGGCAGAGCAAAGCCCCGTCTTCACTGTCTGTGTGGGAAGCCTGCTCACAAGCTGCTTGTGACTCCAAAGGAGCAGCCAAAGCCTCCAAGGAAACCAGATCCTGCTGTGCTATGATTTTGGTTGTGATACCTGAGGTAACGGAACGCTCCTCTTGCAAAACTCTTCCTGTATTCCTCCGTAGCGGAGCTCCTCCCGGTAGTTCTCCGGTCCTTTCTTTGTCGGTCTCCTGTGGAACAGAGAGAGGGAGGGAGACCAACTCCCCTATCTCCAAGACGTCCTCTTGCTTCGAGTCCGAGCACCAAGTGGCCATCTCAACAGCCAGTCCCCCTGCTGGCTACAATGCAGCAGCAGAGTAGGGGAATTGTGTATTGCAAAAACCAAAAACCATCAATACAAATACTCAATGGAAATAAATTGAAAGTAAAACTGGAAATAAAGCATCACTATACAAATTTCAGATACAAAACAAAGCAATATAAATAAAGAAAGGAAAAAATAAGTACAACAAAACATTTCAAATCCAATAAACATGTTTCCAGTATTCAAAAAATAATGAACTCGGAATATGACGGTATTCAAAATCTTTTTGTATCCGTAAAGCCGTCTCAATTTGACTGATCACTACCCTAGGTAAAATACAGGTATGTTGTATAGAAAAAGAACATCGTGCTTGCCAAAGATAAAAACTTGATACAAGCAAAATTTACATAAGGAGTGCTGGGATGAAAACGAGAAAAATATCCCGAATATTCTCCTAAAACCAAACATTCATATGTAATCTAGCATGCTATTCCCAACCCCCATTTCTCAGACAAAGCAGACCAAAACCGAACTGTATGTGGACAATTGTGGAAAAAGTGAGTCTGGGTTTCTTCTATGCCCACGCATTCAATGCAGATGCAGTTTCTTTCTGTTAAAGCTTTGTTTTAATTTCCCTTAACCCCAAGCTTCCCATGGCAACTTAACCATGTAATATCCCACATCCGAGCCGGAATCCTCCCATCCATAAGAACTTTAAGAGCTAGTGGTACTTTCGAGGGGTTACACCTGGGGAAAATCCACCTGAACAAAAAAATTCTGGGACATTATATATTGATAAAGACCTTTCAGTAAGCGAAAACCTCATCTTTAACCACCCTCCACACATGAAGCTTAGTTGCCACTATTGGCAAAGAGGAACTTATAATTAATTTTACAATAGGTGCTAAATAGACCACTTTGAGAAGAAATCCTGGAGAAAGCCATAGTCCAGGCATCCCATGGATGACAGGTTGTGAGTCGACCATTCTTGAAAAGTAGTTTTAATAAAAAATAAAAATAAAAACTACTGGGTTAATCATCCCTAGACCTCCCGCCTTAATTGGAAGATAGGTAAAATCCCGTTTGACTGGGTTCAATCTGCTACCCCACAACATTTGAAAAAAAATACTATACAAATGGGTCTCCTGATTCCTAGGAAAAGGAAAAACTGAACTCAAATAAAGAAATAAGGAAAGTAAAAATATTTTAATGATTAATACATGTTTCTGTTTAGAAAATGACCAGTTTTTCCACAATTGTACTTTCTTTTCTCCTATTTCAATACGTGATTGCCAATTAATATCATTTAAATCTCCAGAACCAAAAAAGATCCTAGAATCTTGATGGGCCCCGAAGAAACAGTTATCCGTCCAGTCATGGAAACAGAAACCCCGTTGTCTAAAAAAAAATCCCAGCACTTTTCTCATAATTTGCGGATGTTCCTGAAATCCAACCAAAACGTTCCACTATATGTAATGTGGCTAGTCCTTCTGTTACATCCTTGAGCATGAAACACGTATCATCTGCATATACTGCTAAACACTGAGGTGGAACCTCTAGAGACGGAGTTAAGCCTCGAATGTGTGGATGATGAAGGATTTCCCGATCCAAAACAAAGGTATATAGTAAGTGACTGAGTGGACAAACCTGGCGCACTCCTCTACAAAAATCAATCCCTTCCCCCACCAAACGATTTACAATTGGGAAGTTGTGAGTGTTGTTATATAAAAGTGCCACCCAGGTTCTTGTTTTAACAGAAAACCCATATCGTCAGAGAACATCGAATAAAAACCTGTGTGCCACCTTATCAAAGGCTTTTGCCTGATCCAGAGAAAGTAAATACCCTGAAAGTTTTCCTAAGCTCCCAAACTCTCACACGTTCCGTAATAGAGTCAAATTCTGCTGAACATGTCTCCCTGGGATAGAACATATCTCCACCGGGTGTACTAAAAAGGGAGCAACCTGTTGAAGCCGATGACACAGGATGGCTGAAAAAAATTTGTAATCTGTATTTTTTTTTTAGCTTTTGTTGACCGGGTAAGTGCACTAGACAAATCCTGCCTATTTTCAGGCACGACCCGGGGGAGGGGGATACAGATGAATGCCAACTGACCTTGAACCAGATTAAGCTGTTGGTGGTATTTTTAGTGAATGAGGGAAATTTGGCCAGGACACCGGGGAAATTCCCCTACTCTTTTCGATAAGTGCCATGGGATCTTTAACATCCACCTGAACTACCACCAATCCAGGCAGACGGGACCTCGGTTTAACATCTCATCCGAAAGAACGGCACCTCAGAAGTGCAGCACCCCTCTCATGCTGCATTACAGTGTCAGTACTGGGATATTAACCCAAGTGGCAGATGTGCGAACTGAACCCACAGCCCTCTGATCTCCCGGCCTCAGAGGCGAGTGTGCTACCTACTGAGCCACTGACACTGCAATAAACAGATAATAATCAGATCCAAGTCTCAATACGGTGCTTAACCCCTTTTTTAAATAAAAAAAAACATCAAAGCATCCGAAAAACCGGGCCAGTATCCGTGAAGAATCCAGAATCTCATTAAAAACTGAAGTCAGGATGACACTGATGTCATCTGCCATGAGCTTGTATAGTTCATTAATTAAACCATCTGGACCAGGTGATATTCCGGATTTTAAGTGCGCTATTTCTGATTTAACCTCAGCCAGTGTTATTGGAGCATCTAGAATAAGAGAGTCAGAGGTAGTTATGGTAGGTGGATGAAAAGTAAACAAATCCTCCCAGAAAATGGTGGACTGAAAAACTGTACCATGTTGGGATTGCAAAAAGTTCCCTGCTATATGTAGCATGTCGGTGTCTGCAGTGCGTAGAACCCCTTGAAAAATCAAAAAGACCCTCCATAAGTTTACTGTCCAAAGCTTGTTTGCATGCTGAATAAGGATTTGAACTTGGTGAAGACTTAAGCCCATAGGATAAGTCTTCATGAATTTTGCATGCCTTGCCATAATGGTAATTCCTCATACTTTGTCTAAGTATAGCCAATCGTTCCTTAACAAAATCGTCAGAAACTGAAGACCGTGACAGTAGTTTATAGAACTGTGCTCTGAGTTTTAAGTAGTCAAGGTAATCTACGGACTGGGTAGCACAATGATGTGTCTTTGAGGCCCGCCGAAATTCCATTTTAGTGTCCATCCACCAATCCCCCAGGAATCGTACATCTCAGCTACTGAGCACGATTATCAAAAACCTGAAATAAACATATCTGATTGCTCAGTGGCAAGGATTGTCGGGTTTAGTTTCCACCTGAATGCAAGCCGAAAAGTCAGGAATCTTTGTTAAAGAAAATTTTGCTTGTAACAAGAAATGATCTGAGAATTCACATGGGGCCAAAAAAAAAGAATAAGGTAACAAAAATCTGGAAGAAAAAATAAATCAATCCGTGTTGCAAGATTACCACGTTTATAAGTGAATCCTGGATTCGAATTTAATGTTCTATAAACATCTGTCAAGGATACCGTCGACAATAATTTAAACAAGGCATGAGAATCACAATATATAAATGCGCTAGTGAGATCTTTAAATTTAATATCAATCCACAATTGAAATCCCCCAGAATGACATGCCTAGGGTAGACAAATATTGTTGTATGTCAGAAAATAAAGCAACCCTGGCTGATTTAACCTGAGGTGCATAAACATTAATGACCGGAGAAAAAACACCGGCAAACACAGTCTAGGGTAGGGCCACCGTGGGACTATGTCAACCAAGCCAGTAACTTGAACGAAGGATGACAAAATAATACCCTACTCCATCTGCAACGTCTGAGCCAAAGGACCAAAAGAGGGTCCTGCATAACAATTTTTTGTAATTAACATCAGTAAGGGTAGAAAAATGTGTCTCCTGCAGAAAAATAATATCTACAGGTAAGGTTTTCAAGCGTTACAAAAGCCCTAGATGTTTTTGAATGTGAGGCTACAAGAATTCAGGAAGCTATTGAAAAAAAACCAGTCGCATTAACTAAGTTTGTCTTTTTCGTTTCGTCCTGACTTCTTTTTAGATGCCAAGAATTCGGGTCCTCCCTCCTCATCACACTCCATCCCAGATAAGACCCCTGAGGCAACTGAAAAATCAGATTCAAAGTCTCCTTCTACATCCTGCAGAACCTGAAAAGTATTATGCGTAGTAGTAAGGGGCTTTTTGGCATGGGATCGTGTCACTCGTTTTGGATGAGGCACCTGAAACTCCAGGGCAGATGGGGGGGCAGTTACGAGCACCAGAGGGTCAATGCACTCCTGACCTTCCTGTGGGTGGAAAACAACAGGAGGTATACCAGAAGAATCAGATGCATCTCCTGCAGGGGGAGGTGAACCCATGTGGTCTGGACCAGGAGGATTGGGGTCAGTGAAGGCCGCTTCCTCTGTAGTTGGCCTAAAGCGGCCTTGTGCATCCGAAATCAAGGCTTCTTTATCTAACCCACCAGAATTGTTCTGGCCAGCATATGGACATTGATGATATGCATGACCCTGGGTATCACACAAAGTACAGCGAAAAACACTGCGACATGTATAACTGTCATGATCTAGTTCCCCACATAAGGCACATTTGATTTTGTCATAAGCACTGCTAAGGTGACATGGGCTTCCACATTTGTAATATGCCTTGGGTTGACCAGGGTAAAAGCAGACACCTCAATCCCTACCCAGGAAAAAAACTGTTTGGAATATGTTGTACCAAATCCCTCACAATATGCAATTTTATTTTAAACCTCCAACCACCTGTCCAAATGCCCTCCCCATAAATGACAGGTTCAGGAGTACCCAGGACAGTACATTTACTTTCAAGCCAATACAAAATATCCCCCACATTTACCCTTTCATTTCGAAACATAACATGAACAGTTTTAAACAGTGGTTTTGTAATAGGAATTGCCCAAAACGGAGTCCACAAAGGGGTTGTTTTGAGGGAATCATATTTTTGCCAAAATTTATCAAGTCCTACAAAGGATTTGAAACTGATATCAAATGTTTCTTCCCCTCGAATGTTAATAAGGGCACAGATATCTGATGCTTGGAAATTCATCGATCCCTTGAGTAGCCTGCAGGCCATGAAGAAACGGTCAGGTGCTTCTGGAAGCACCACCCCCTGTACCTAAGGCGGACAGTGTTCCGTCTGGGGGCTTGTCCCAAACGATTGTTATGAAATAGGTCCGAAAAGTGAGGACCTTTATTAAAATGTTCCCTCCGAGGGGAGGAAGGAGGGGAACACCCGATGACCCAGAAGCAGCCTCAGAGTCTGTCCCAACATGAAAAAAATGCTCACCACCAGCAGCACTACCTGCCTCTATCTGCACCTCATCAGGTTGCACTGGCCCTGGAGACTCCTGAGCAGCCATGCCCTCCAGTGAAAAAGTGAGCCACTCAGCATCTGGAATCCATTTATCATCTTTTCTCATCCAGCCTGCATCGAGCAGGGCAGTCTCCTTGCTCCAGTCCCTGGCTGGAAAGCCTCCGATGCCGCCTTTAACTTCCGCATAGCTCCACGTTCCTCCTCTGGTTGGAAAGGCATCCTAGCCACACCAGGAACTAGCGAACCCTCCTCCCCCTCCACAATCGGAGGTTCTGTGCACCGCTCGCTGTCCTGCAAATCATTCGGGCCACAAACTTCCTGATTCTGAACTGCAACAGCATCCGTAAGCTCCATGTTGTGTTTCGTTATGGCTTCTGCCTCTCCCATAGTGCGGTATTCTCCGCGGCTTTCTTGAAAGTGCTCCCTCGGTGTGCATACAACAGAACTCTTCACCACTCCATTCTCGGTCTCCATATCAGTAAGGATAGCTCCCCTGCCTTCTGCAGAATTTCCACCACCTCCACCAGGATCTGGAACAGCAGCCATCTTGGAGTCACCAGCAAAAGGGTCCCCTCTGCTCACAGGAAGCAGAGTAGGGGAATTTCCCCGGTGTCCTGGCCAAATTTCCCCCATTCACTAAAAAAATACCACTAACAGCTTAATCTGGTTCAATTTCAGTTGGTTATCATCTGTATCCCCCCCTCCCCCGGTCACCCCTGAAAAAGGGACTTCCAGGCCCAGTGGGCTTACTGAGTCAACAGAATTCAATCAATCAATCAATCAATAAATAAATAGTACCTGGCAGTCCCTAGAAAACTCCTAACCTGCTTCTGGGTCTCAGACCTGGACCATGCCTCTATCGCCTCAATCTTTGCTTGACTGGGATGAAGCTGCCCCACCCCACTACATGTCCTAGGCATGCCACCTCTGCCATGGCCACTTGCCACTTTTCAGCCTTGATAGTGAGCCCTGCCCTCTGTATCCTGTCCCACACTTCCTTCAGATGGGACATGTGTTCCTTCCAACTGGTACTGATGATGGCAATATCATGCAGATATGCTACTGAGTACTCTTCAGTACCATGTAATATCTGGTTGACCAGCCTTTGGAAGGTGGCCGGGGCATTCTTCATTCCAAAAGGCATTACCCTGAACTTGAATAATCCTATTAGAGTGATGAAGGCCGACCTCTCCTTGGCTCTGGCAGTTAACGCCACCTGCCAGTACCCTTTTGTCAAGTCAATAGTAGTAAAATATGTGGCCCCTCCCAACTTGTCCAATAGTTCATCCATCTGTGGCATTGGGTGGGCATCACATTTTGTGACTGTGGGTCCACAATAGTCCACACAAAAGCGAGTAGAGCCATCTGGCTTTGGAATGAGGACTACGAGTGAGGCCCAGGGGCTGTGGGATTTCTGGATTACCCCATAATCCAGCATTTCCTCCACCTCCCTCCTAATGTCCTTTAGGATGGCCTCAGACACCTGGTAGGCTGTCCGTCAGATGGGTGCTTGCATTCCGGTATCTACGTCATGTGTCGCTAAGGGGGTGCATGTCGGCTTGGCCATAAACCAAGGGGCAAAGTCCTCTAAAACCTCTCTTGCTTCCTGGGACTGTTCTGGGGTCAACTGGAGTGACAGTTTGATTGCCTCCACAGAGGACTCCCGCTTGCTTTCCTCTAGCAAGTGCAGTAGGGGGTCTTCCTCATCCGTCCCCACCCCAGGACTACACACTGCAAAATACCATGTCAGCCCTATTTCCATATGGCTTCATCATTTTGACATGGTACATTCCATGGGTATGGCTCCTGTCAGGCAGTTCTACAATGGTTCCATGTCATAATAGCGATCGTTATTATGGTGAGTGTATATTGCCGAAAAGCAAATCAGAGAGATACACATGCCGGAGAATGCACATCCAGCAAATACAGTGTTTATGCAGGCGGGATGTGCCCCCTGCACCACCCGCACCCCCTGCTTTTGGATTACCAACTCTAGGGGGGTGTATGTCGGGAAGGGGGCAACACTTAAGAATGCGGCAAAAAAAAACCCAGCTGCAAGCTACCTAGAGAATTGGTTTCAGTGTGTGTCAAATGGGCTGGAACCATCTCAACCTTATCTCCTATCACTGACTGGGTTCCCCAGTGATCAATCCTAGGGCCTCTCCTATTCTCAATATTCATTAATGACCTTCCTCTGAACTGCGGGGTGCTTCGGCTCAGCTGTATGTGGATGATGCCATTTTATACTGATCCTCCTGTGATATCTCAAGTATTAACTCTGACCTAACAAATGACTTCCAGACTCTAGAAACATGGTTTAAAAATAATCTAATAGTTCTGAACACTAAAAAGACTAAATCCATGTTGTTCCACCATACCTACTTTGACACAACCTGACAGCCCCCATGGTTATCAAAACATCCTCTAACATTCAACTCAAAAATGGTACCTCCTTTAAATACCTGGATGTAGTGCTTGACAAGCATCTATCCTTCGATGAGTACATAACCAGTGTCACTAAGACTACTAATCAGAAACTAGGTCTTCTATACCGCACTGCTCCCTACCTCTCAAGTTGCGCAAGAAGTACTGTTGCCTCTGTCACCCTTCTCCCAGGCCTCTTTTATGGTGCCGCAATAATCCGCTCCTCTAAGACTACACTCCTGAACAAACTCAAAATGGCCTATCACAGAATTGCCTGATTTGACATTAAGGCCCTAGCTTGCACCCATCACTATGATGTGTTGTACAATTTGGATTGTCCATCTTTCATGGCCCGACTTAATCTTCCAGTGTATTGCACCACCTTCAAACCTCCCACACACCTCCGAGTATATCTATCCTACTCACCCTGAAACCCTTCCCACAAACACTCAGGTCCTTACACCTCCCAATGCTGGGTCTGCCCAAGACTCGCCTAGCTGTTGGTGGCAAAAGATTTTTCTCTTTCACCGCACCACAAAAGTGGAATGACCTACCACACTCTGTACTCTCATGCAAGACCCGTACTCTCTTCAAAAGACAGTACAGGGAAATATTTTACAAGCCTCCTGTCTGTAATGGGAATTGTACCTAACTTCTCTAAACTTCTCTGCTTGCAGCATATACTCTCCTTGTGTGTATGCCTAGGGCTATGAGTCTGTACAAAGCCAATCGTCCACACTCCACACTTATGAACTAATTGCCTCTACTATGATTATAATGTATGCTTGAATTAACCTTACTGTTCGATCACCTATATTGCAATTGATATCTGTAATGCACTGTCTCCCAATGAATGGGATGACTGTTTCATCCATGGATGTATGTAACTGTCTAAGACATTTGTGTAACCCCCTTGTTACCCGGGGTTATTAGGATCCCAGTAAGACCTAGTGGTAGGCAGGGAAGGCAGCTTGTGAAACTCCAGTTAAATGGGTTTCACACTGTCTCACTCTGTTCTCAGTCTCAGCTGAGACTGAGGGATGACATCACCAATAGAACTTTCGCAGTTGCATAAGCCACATTGGAATCTGCAGCAGAGGGAGTTAGATAGAACGTTGGGAGTTTTCAAAGGGTAGTAGTCAGTGTCCAGTTTGTCTTCAGTAAGTGAAGGAGTGAAGGTGTGCTCAAGTGGTGGAGAATGCTGTTCGGGTCTCAGTGCCCTCCTCAGGGATGTAAAGATCCCTAGCAGATTCCTGGGGCAATCCTCTTAATTCTGCCAAGTGGAAGAAAAGCTGCCTGTTTAGTTCAACATTTATTTTGAAAGATGGAAGATTTGTGAGTCGCCTGTGGTGCACCTGCAACTAAAGGGTGAGTATCTGCTCTGACTAAGAGGGAAAAATGTTTTCTTCACCCTGGGACATGTGTGAAAATCTAGGGATTGCGCTACATGTTGGGAAGCCTAGAGAAATGGGCCAAACAAGTAAAGTAGTGGCAAATGCTAGAGTGTTGTGTGATTCAAGTAATGTGTAGAGGAGATGCACCAGATCATCTACCCTTTAATCTACATTTAGAAGTTCAGCAAAGGAATGGTTCAGTTTTCCAAGGGAAATGGCCGGGTATGGGCTGTGGGAGCTGGAGGTGGGCGAACCCCCCATCTTTAGTGACCAGGTTCACTTCTATGGATTTCTGCTGTGGTTGCTACTTTGCTTCATGTACTTGGCCAGTGATGGGGGAAGTACCCAGACATGGGGTTGCAAGGGAAAATTCTCTCTAGGAGTCGCAGACTCTAAGTGGTGTGGGGAGCCATGACAGGATAATGGTTCATTCTTCCAATGGACCGATGGATCAAATGGCAGGGGGAGCCTAGCCGTGGGAAAAACCCAAGTGTGTACAAGTCAGGCTGTGTACCCAAAGCTGCGTGCAAGTCCAGGCTGTGTGCCTGGTGGGTTCAGAGCCTGAGGGCTGAAAATGGTGATAAAGTGTTCTGTAGTCTCTAATCTGCATTACCAGGAAATGTAGCCCCATGGGGGTCCGTCTATGCTTTGTTTTGTTCAGCTAGTATGTGAATAAAAGCCACACTGAAGAATCCCATTCCTGGTTCTGGACATTACAGTTATTGCTTCCTGTGTTCGGATTTACTTGGGTGCCCCTATGCAGAGTAGCCAAACTTAGGTCCCCCTGTGCTGAGTAACCTCATCCTCCCCGAACCCAGGTCCCCACCAGGTACTGCTGTCATCTTCAACAGCATGCCATGTGTCATTTTAGCAAAAAGGTAGGGGTGAGGGGTTACAAAAATGGAGGCACCACTTTGGATTTTGTTCTGGGAGGAAGGTGCTTGGGCAAGGGGGCTAGCGTTTTGGCTGTCTGGCAGTGGGTAGCCCAAAAAGCTGAAGCAATTTCCCCTAGTGTGTTGCTGTGTGCTGTGGATCTTGTGCTGCTGTTTAAAATTGCCAACTGTCTACCAAGGAGCAGTAAAGCCAAAGAGTGTGCCCTTGTCCTGCATCAAATTGTTTACAGTGTTTTTTGCCTGCTTTAAAATGAACTGTGGTAAAGAAAAATGTTGAAGACTAGGGGTAGCAACAGGAAAATTGTGCCCTGGACATTTGAAATGCCTTTAAAATGAACTGTTGTAAAGAAAAGTGTGGAGGACTAGGGGTAGCAACAGGAAAATTGTGCCCTGGATGTTTGAAATGCTTTTAAAATGAACTGTTGTAAAGAAAAGTGTGGAAGACTAGGGGTAGCAAAAGGAAAACTATGCCCTGGACGTTGGAAATGCTTTCTGAGTGACTTGAGAGACTGCAGAATAAATGGCTATGTTAAATGGCTGAAATGGGCTCCCACCGTGGAGTCAGTTGGAAAAAAAAAAGTTGCATTCTGCAGTTTAAATTTGCCTGCTTGACGATCGCCGTGAGGAGAAGAGCCCTTGCAAGGAAGAAGAGGCTCAGTTGCATGGCGTCGTGTGGTTGGTCAGGCTGCAATCAGTCCCGCCCCTCAGCCAGCTGTACAGAGACTGCCCTAGCATTCGAGAGGGAGTGAGAGTGGAGTGCGTGTACTGGCAGTGGAGGAGCGTCGCGGAGTGTTCAAAGCATTGTAAACCGTTCAAAAATAGACTATTTACTTTAAAATCGGGCTCAACCCGCTAATCGATCATCCAAATTGCAAGTTTGGTGTTTAAAAAGATGATCGCTAGGACTGCCCGCCCGTTTGTGTACCGACGCCTTCAAGAACTGGCTGCAGGCCGTTTTTCCCCCATCGCAGCAAATTGCTACTGATAATAGTAAGTAACCATACTTAAAACTGCTCAAACAGTGATTTTCATCCTATGCCATATAAAATGTGTGTGCAGCAGTGTAGTCGCTTTGCAAGTAACGACTGTGTAATGTCCTGCCAGCAAGTGCAAATCTGTTAAGCCATTAACTGTGTGCATAGTAATGAATTTAGCCTCAGTTTAAAGTTTGCAGCCAGAGAGAGACTGTGGGTTGTAGCAAAGTGCAGCACTAGAAATACAGGCAATCCTGTGCTAAAAACCTGAAGCTTTAAGGGACTGTGAATAAAATAAATGATACCAGCATGTGAAAAGTCCATGGAAAATCCTGTTAATGTGTTTAAAGCCAGATCAGAGCAAGTTGTGCAGTTTGAGCAAAAGTTATCAGTAGCTTGTGTAAATCGAGTGCGCAGTGGCTTACCCACATTCTAAATGTTGATGTACAGGAGTGCTGCCGCCGCCATTACAGGGTGGGGTAGTAAAGTAAACACAGCAGCAGAGGAGCCATTTTACAGCTAAAGAGTGTGTTCAATACAGTGGGACTTTCAGTTACAGTGAACTTTTGTTTATTTTTCTGCAGTTATGGCCTCAGGACCAGCTCGTTACCCGGATCATGCCTGGGTTGCAGTAACAGCAGCAGTAAATAGACTGAGAGATATTGAAAAGTGGTGCTATGGAGGGCAACTGCCTCCTCAGGTGGCGATTCCTAATTATCCAGTGCGTGTATGTCAAACATGCTTGGGAGCTGGAAGGGACGTCTTCATGATTCCTCACTGTGCTGGATGCCTAGAAAAATATGGCTTGTATAAAGCGCCTCCAATTCGTTTGGCCCCTACATGGACAAAAATTCAGGAATCTGCAGTTGGCAGCACACAGCACCAGGCGGAGCCTGTGGAGAAAGGCCCCTCGGGGGAGTGTGGCACAAAGCTAGAGGGTGCAGAGTTTGAGACAGAACCAGAAGTTGAAGTTTCGGATGCTGGATCCCAGAAAGAAAGTTCGGATAAAGCATCAATAGACTCCTGGGGGGGGGGGTAGCCCAAGTCTCTTAGGTGAAGATGAGATGCGGGAGGCCTTTGAGTGGGAGGTGTCGACCTCCGCGCCTAGTGATGAGTGGATAGTCTCAGGAGTGAGGATGACTGCTCACTCCTGGGCTCAGATCCTCAGTGAAGAGGAAGATGAGGGGGAACCTATGTGGCCTCGTGAAAAAGGAACGGGTACACATCCTCAAGATCTTGCCTCGGAGGAATGTATGGAAGAAAGTGGTGATGCCACTGCCCTGGCTTTACAAGAGGAAGAAGTCCGGGATCCGTTTCTAATTTCCTTAAGGATGCGTAGCTGGCAGAACCAGGACTGGCCAGCCCCAAGCCAGGCCAGCGGTCTCAGATTGACCAAAGCAAGTAAAGAGGAGAGACTGGTTCGTAGGAAAGCAAATGAGATCTATGGTATGACCTTTCCTACCTTTCCTCGAAAAGTCTGGGAAGAGATTGAGAACTGCAGGAAATCCTGGATCTGGGATGAAGCAATGAAAAGTGTGCATCCTGGGGCCAACAAGCATGTGAAGAATAAACTGTTCCACGAAAAGTATACCCAGTGGAAGAGAGGCAGGACACTGTTTATGGACAGAGTGAGAGTGGTGGACGGAGAGGGACGTGAAATCTCCCACTGTGTGAATTATGTGCGCCCAGACGGGGTAATAATTCAAGCCCCTGATACCCGGTACTATTGGCCTCAGTGCAAGGACCTCTCAGCAAATAAGCTCGTGCCTACAAAGTGGAGAGCCGAGCAGTGGTAGTCAATACTGCCACACCAGACTGTGAAGTGCCTTATTGATCCGCCAATATGAATATCCAGGACTCAGGTGCCCCACATTCATCAGTCTACAGTGTACTGTCCTGTCCAGCATCCATTGACTGGCCCACCAGATGACTTCAGATCCAGAGAGGACACCAGCCCAGCTGTTTCCAGTTCATCGCCTGGTAATTGGATGATGTCGGACCAGCTGTTTCCTTTTTGTTCCTGTTCTAAGGTTCTGTCTCCAAAGATGACATCAGCCCAGCTGTTCCCAGATGTGCCCTCCTGTGGTTCCCGGAAGATGTCCGCCCAGCTGTATCGGAAGAAATGCTGCCAGGGACAGTCTTCGTCAGGGTGCAGGTTGGTGCCGAATCTCATACTACAAGTGGCTGGTAAGTCCGAACTTTTCTATCTTTATGACATTGCAGTACACACCCTACACTAACAGACTTCAAAATGTGTGAACTGTCCGCAAAGACTCTCCCATTTGGGACTTTGGCCTGTTAGAACTGTGCTTCACCGGGCTCCGGCCCAGGAGAGACTCTTTATTGGACTAACCTTCGGGCCTTGTGGTCATTAGTTGGGACTTTTAGGGCACTCCATCCCCCCAAATGTGTATTGTAAATAATGTCATTGTTTTCTAATGTAAATACTGTTTTTCAACCTTTTTCCAAAAAAAATCTTTTTGGGATTCTGCAGTGTTTTGATGGTAGGGGTCTAGGTAGACTGTGTATGCAGATTAGGAGTGTGTTTTGTCTTTCTTTTTCTCACAGGTGTTCCTGGGAAGACAGAAGAGAAGACAAGAAAAGGAGGAGGGGCTCATTGGAGTTCCTCATCAGTGCTTTAGTATGTTTAGAAATTTAAAGTATTGTGGTGTTACGGTTGTTATGGTTACTGTATTAACCCATTCCTTCCACAGGTGTGGTTGTGGGGGTAGGGAGGAGGCAGTAATGTGGTATTTTAATGGTGTGTGGTTACAGGTTGCCCAAGGTCGGGGAGGTCCCCGGGTTGTTTTGGTTTTGGGGGTATTGGGTTAAAGGCAGATAGGTTTTCCCTAGAGGGTTAGGGGGGATAGACAGGCTGTGGCCCTGACCTGCAGTAGGGACCGCAGTGCTGATCTATCAGGACTATGCTCTGGATGGTTCTACCAGAGCCACTGGGTGTCCATAGTAAGTGGATAGTGTAGAGGCTGATATGTCAGCTAAAGGCCTCTAGGCCCTTAGTGTTGCCTGCCTGTGCTAGCACATGGTAGGAGGGGGCATGATCACCCCCCTCTGCAGGTAGCACATAGGGTGGGATGGCCTAAGGCCGGGTAAATAATGACTGCGGACAGTCATTTTCCTGGTCAAGGGCGAGAGTAACCCCCTTGTTACCTGGGGTTACTAGGATCCCAGTAAGACCTAGTGGTAGGCAGGGAAGGTAACTTGTGAAACTCCAGTTAAATGGGTTTCACACTGTCTCACTCTGTTCTCAGTCTCAGCTGAGACTGAGGGATGACATCACCAATAGAACTTTCGCAGCTGCATGAGCCACATTGGAATCTGCAGCAGACGGAGTTAGATAGAACGTTGGGAGTTTTCAAAGGGTAGTAGTCAGTGTCCAGTTTGTCTTCAGTAAGTGAAGGAGTGAAGGTGTGCTCAAGTGGTGGAGACTGCTGTTCAGGTCTCAGTGCCCCCTCCCTCCGGGGGATGTAAAGATCCATAGCAGATTCCTGGGGCAATCCCCTTAATTCTGCCAAGTGGAAGAAAAGCTGCCTGTTTAGTTCAACATTTATTTTGAAAGAGGGAAGATTTGTGAGTCGCCTGTGGGGCACCTGCAACTAAAGGGTGAGTGTCTGCTCTGACTAAGAGGGCAAAATGTTTTCTTCACCCTGGAACATGTGTGAAAATCTAGGGATTGCGCTACATGTTGGGAAGCCTAGAGTAATGGGCCAAACAGAGTAAAGTAGTGTCAAATGCTAGAGTGTTGTGTGATTCAAGTAATGTGTAGAGGACATGCACCAGATCATCTACCCTTTAATCTACATTTAGAAGTTCAACAAAGGAATGGTTCAGTTTTCCAAGGAAATGGCGGGTATGGGCTGTGGGAGCTGGAGGTGGGCGAACCCCCATCTTTAGTGACCAGGTTCACCTCTACGGATTTCTGCTGTGGTTGCTACTTTGCCTCATGCACTTGGCCAGTGATGGGGGAAGTACCCAGACATGGGGTTGCAAGGGAAAATTCTCTCTAGGAGTCGCCGACTCTAAGTGGTGTGGGGAGCCACGACAGGATAATTGGTTCATTCTTCCAATGGACCGATGGATCAAGTGGCCATCGGGGGAGCCTGGCCCGTGGGGAAAACCCAAGTGTGTACAAGTCGGGCTGTGTACCCAAAGCTGCGTGCAAGTCCGGGCTGTGTGCCTGGTGGGTTCAGAGCCTGAGGGCTGAAAATGGTGATAAAGTGTTCTGTAGTCTCTAATCTGCATTACCAGGAAATGTAGCCCCATGGGGGTCCGTCTATGCTTTGTTTTGTTCAGCTAGTATGTGAGTAAAAGCCACACTGAAGAATCCCATTCCTGGTTCTGGACATTACAGTTATTGCTTCCTGTGTTCGGATTTACTTGGGTGCCCCTGTGCAGAGTAGCCAAACCTAGGTCCCCCTGTGCCGAGTAGCCTCATCCTCCCCGAACCCAGGTCCCCACCAAGTACTGCTGTCATCTTCAACAGCATGCCACCTGTCATTTTGGCAAAAAGGCAGGGGTGAGAGGTTACATTTGTACATAATATCTGTATCTGTACTGTTTTCTTATGCTTGGAACACTTAGTTCCCCGGGTCGCCCCTGAAAAAGGGACTTGACTGTCTCAGGGGGCCCACCCAGTCATCAAAATTTTAAAATAAATAAATTAACAAATAAATAAAAATGTTTCCCTGGTCCAGCGCCTACTGCACCAGAGCTAGCTATCCAAACCACCACACCACACAGCAGGCTCAGCTGTAGCAGGCACACTCCCCAGTGAAAACCCTCTTCCCTATCCCTCCCCATCTCCTCCCTATCCCTCCCCTTCCAGTTGCTGTCACTCACTGTTCTGTCACTACCCTTGCAGGGTAGCCCAACATGATAGCGCTGGAAATGAGTCGCTGTTTTTATAGTCGCTCATTTTCAATTGCTACCATCACTGGATACCTTCTACAATATAGTTCACATCATTTACCTGTCAGACCACCTTGCATGGTCTCATCCACTCAGCCTGCAACTTAGGACTATGACTTCCTAACCTACCCTGTATGAGCGAGCTCTGGCTCTGCGGTCATACCAGACCTTTTGCTTCTGTTGGGTGGCTGACAGGTTGCTCTGGGCTGCTTCCATGAGCTCCTTTAGCTTTTCCCTAAACTTTAGGACATACTCCACTATGGGAGTTCCCTGGGTGGCATGCTTGCCTTCCCAGTCTTCCTCGATCAAGTCTAGTGGCCCACACACCCTACGTCCATTTATAAGTTCAAAGAGGGAGAACCCTTTCAACTCTTGGGGCAACTCCCTGTATGCAAACAGGTGGGGAAAGTATTTTTCCCAGTCCCTCCCATGCTGTTCAGCAAACGCTTGAAGCATCGATTTTAAGGTAGCATTAAACCTTTCCACCAGCCCATTGGCTAAGGTGTTGTGTGTTTCGGCACCACCCCACACCTCTCCCACAAGCACTTAATCAGGTCTGACATGAAGGTACCCCCTTGATCAGTGATAACCTCCTGTGGAAACCCAGCACGGGAGAAAATACCTAGTAAGGCATCTGCCAATTTGTCTGTTCTTTGTGAGGAGAGGGCAACTGCTTCACAATAAGCACAACCATGGAGACAAGCCATACAAAAACAAGCATACTGGACTTTAGAAGGTCTGACTTTGGCAAAATGGATGGATACCTGAGGAATACACTAGCAAATGGGCAAAAAGGAGGGGTGGAAGAACAATGGAGAAAAATCAAAACTGCCATCATAGAGGCAACAAGCCTTTGTGTGAAACAGATAAAGAAAACAAAGTGGAGTAAAAAACCACTCTGGTTCTCAAGAGGTGGCAGGGAAGGTTAAGGAGAAAAAGGGTGCATTCAAAAAGTATAAGGCATCACAGAAGAAGCGTGACAGAGAACTGTATCAATTAAAGCAGAAAGAAGTGGGGAAGGCAGTCAGAATAGCAAAAGCCCAAACTGAGGAAAAAATAGCCAGGTCAGTTAAGAAGGGGGATAACACCTTTTCTAGGTACATTAGGGAGCATAGAAAAGTTAAGGGAGGAATAGTGAAGGTTAATAAGGGAGAGGGGAGGTGGGCAGAGGGAGACAGTGAAAAGGCAGAGATACTGAATGAATACTTTTGCTCAGTATTCACAAAAGAAGATGAGGAGGAGTTACCTAAACCAGACAGTAGAAGCACTCTGGGTAGGGAGTTGACACCAGTCCATTTACAGAAGAAAGAGTCCTGAAAGAACTCCTAAAACTCAAGGTGGACAAAGCAATGGGGCCTGATGGGATTCACCCCAGAATCCTAAAAGAACTAAGGGAGGACCTAGTGACACCACTGACCACACTTTTTAACAAATCATGGGAGGATGGGTGGTACCTGAGGACTGGAGGAGGGCAGATGTGATTCCCCTTCACAAAAGTGGGAGCAAGGCAGAAGCAGGAAACTACAGACCTGTAAGTTTGACCTCAGTGGTAGGGAAAATGATGGAATCACTTCTGAAAGAAAGAATTGTTGAGTACCTCAAGGCCAGTGGGGCACAGGACCCAAAGCAGCATGGATTTACAGCATGAAGGTTATGTCAGACGAATCTAATAGATTTCTTTGACTGGGTGACCAAAGTAATAGACCAGGAAGGGGCTGTGGATATGGCCTACCTAGACTTTAGCAAGGCATTCGACACAGTCCCGCACAAAAGATTAATAATCAAGTTAGCCAGCTTGGGAGTGGGTCCCAGGGTGGTAGCCTGGGTTGCAAACTGGCTGCACAACAGGACACAGAAGGTAATAGTGAGTGGAACACATTCCGAAGAAAGGAGGGTCACTAGTGGAGTACCTCAGGGCTCAGTACTGGGTCCAGTCCTCTTTAACATCTTTATAGGTGACATTGCAGAGGGTCTGGAGGGAAAGATATGCCTCTTTGCAGATGATACAAAGATCTGTAACAGAGCTGATACACAAGGGGGTAGAAAGGATGAGAAGGGAATTGGCAAGGTTGGAGGAATGGTCAGACATATGGCAACTTAGATTCAATGCAAAGAAGTATAAAGTAATGCACCTGGGAAACAAAAACCCAGGAGAAGAGTACACAATAGCAGGGGAGGTACTAACAACAACAAAAATGGAATGGGACTTGGGGGTAGTCATATCAGATGATCTAAAGGTGGGTAAGCAATGTGAGAAGTCAGTGAGGAGAGCCAGGGGGATACTGGGATGCATAGGAAGGGGCATCACAAGTAGAAAAAGGGAAGTGGTTATCCCTCTGTACAGACAGTTGGTGAGACCCCATCTGGAGTACTGTGTGCAGTTTTGGAGACCTCATCTACGCAAGGACATAGACAGGATGGAAGCAGTCCAGAGGAGGGCAACTAAAATGGTGCAGGGTCTGCATCAGAAATCATATGAAGAGAGACTTGGAGAGCTTAATATGTATACCCTTGATGAAAGGAGGGACAGGGGGGACATGACAGAAACGTTCAAGTACCTCAAGGGAATCAACAAAGTCCAGGAGGGTAGCATCTTTCAGAAAAAGAGATGTGTAAGAACAAGGGGATACAATTTAAAGATAGGGGGGGGACGGCTCGGGTAATGTGAGAAATCATTTTTCAAGGAGAGAGTGGTGGATGCATGGAACTGCCTTCCTGGGGAGGTTGTTGGGGCTAAAACAGTGGGGGAATTCAAACATGCATGGGACAGACACAAGGCAATTGTAGTGGGGAGTGGCAGGAAGTAGGCTGTTGGTTAACTAGAATCTGCAGCTTATCCAGTAGGTAGGGAAATGGGCAGACTGGGTGGGCCAAGTGGTCCTTCTCTGCTGTCAAAGTCTATGTTTCTGTGTTTCCTCTGGGTATCGGGTGGCATAATCTACTACCATCAGGATAAACTTCTTCCCAGAGGAGCTTGGGGTACTCAAAGGTCCCACAATATCCATTCCTACTCTCTGGAATGGCTCTTCCACAATGGGCAAGGGAATTAGGGCAGTTTTGGTTTTACTACCTGCCTTCCCTATTTGTTGGCACCAGTGACAAGACCTGCAATATTCCTTCACCTGCTGGGTGAAGTTAAGCAGTAGAAATTCTGGGCCAATCACTGCATGGTGCGCATGATTCCCAGATGTCCAGACATGGGGATATCATTAGCAATTTTGAGTAACCGCTCACAGTACCTCTGGGGAACGACAAGCTGCCTACCCATCACCCCTTCCCTCTGTCCTTACGTCCTGTGCATACAACAGTCCATTGTCCCAAAATACTCTGTTTCACGTCACCTCCTTGTGTCCTGTCAGATTCTGCACAAGCCCTCAGCTTCTCCAAACTAGGGTCAGTTCTCTGAGTAGCTGCAAAATCTATACATTTTCCCAAAGCATGGGACAAGTCCCCTTCAGTTCCTAAACTGGGGTCCATAGCTCTAGTATCAGGGTGTTCGGAGTCATTGCCATCCCTAACCTTTTTTTTTTTTTTTTAATACTTTCTGTTATGGCCAGCTCGTCGGTGCAGTGGTTAGTTCCGCTTGCAGCACCGGTCACCCGAGTTTGGGAACCACCCGAGTTTGGGAACGGACTTGGGTCACTGGAGAGCTGCCCGGGAGGTGAAGGCTTGAGCGTCCTGCTACTGCTTGCCTTCTCTGGGGGGAGGGAGAGGATGTGGTTCACTGTCTGCTGCCTCCTGGTGGAGGCTGAGAGTGCGACAGTTCAGCAAGCCCCACTGCACAAAGGGGTGTGGTGGATGTCGGCATCTGCTCTGACATCCGTGGCACACCACACCCCCGGGGAGAAAAGTGGAAACTTGGATCCTTGGTTGGCCAGATGATGGCTGCTGGCTCCTACCGACTCGAGTGCTCGGACGCCCCTGAAACCACCTCAGCAGCTCCTGGGGACTGATTGCCTAGTGCGCTGGTTGCTTTTCCTCCTGGCGCCTTCCCCCTCAGAGGAGAGGGACCCATCTGGTGAAGGGAGACACCGGGCCACCCCTGGGATGGATGCAATCAGAGGTAGGTGGAAGGGGGTTGGAGCGAGGGGGTCGGTGAGGGTTTATGTATAGCAGGAAGGAGAGGTGGGCTAAGGAAACAAGCATGGAGAAAAACAAAAACAAAAAACTTTCTGTTTTATCCCTTCGCCTCTATGCCGGAGCTCTGCTCCATCGGGAGAGACACATGTATCTGCCCCACTTCCTTGCCTTGCCTGTAATCTCCACAGGACCCCTTATAGTGCTGTGGTTTGTCCACCCAGGCAGGGTATGAGGTGGGGCCTGTACACTCCGATACTTACTTGTCTTGTCAGGTTCCCTCGGTGACCAGTCAGGCATGCACCATCAGGGCCAGTACCAATGCACCTTCTTCTCGGTGCTCCAGCATCCTTTTTCCATGTTCTTCCCTCCCCACAGAGAAGATAAGCAGTCCCTTGAATGCTTCAGTCTTCTCTGCCAGCCAGTCCTCCAGCGACCTGGGTCCGCTCCTGAACCCAGGTCGCCAGCATTGCAAGCGGAAATCCAACCACTGCACTGGCGGGCCGGCATGCCGTCTCTAACCTTCTGATCATTGGTTACTCCTCTCTCTTCAGAGTAACCTTCTGTAGCTGTTTTGTGAACTGCTATGTGGGGAAGTCCTACCTCCCTTTCACTACCCTCCATTTCAGGAGACACAAGCTGGGGAACCAGCCTTCCATTTTATTTTCACAGGATCTGCTATGGGGTTCAGGGAATTACAATTGACTTTTGCCATCTGACTGTAGGTAAGCGCACACACCACCCCCTTCTAGAGATTGTTCCCTGTTATCACATCCAGGGCAAGATTGTCCACCACTGCCACTTTTTGCACCGTCTCTCTTGTCTCACCCTAGTCCAAGAGAACGCTAGCAAGTGGCAGAGTTTTTTCCTCCCCAGTGAATCCCTTCACCGTTACAAACTGATTAGGTATAAGCTGTTCAGGCCCAACCAAATCCCCTTTTACTAAGGTAAGAGATGCCCCCATGTCCCGTAACCCATGGGTCTGTACCCCATTTACAGTAACCGGGTGTATGTACTCCCTCATGTTTGTAGGCATGCTTTCAGGGATACACAGTGCACCCAACTCTGTTCGAGCACCACCTTGTCCACTCTGTGCCTTTTTAGAACACTGTCTAGCAAGAAGGCCAGGCTGTTTGCAAAACCAACAATCATTTTTTTTTATCCAATAAATCCTTTTTGTAACCTGGGGCTTCCACCTTTCTGTGGAGGCACTGAGGGTTTTAGTTGCCCTGGGGGCATGTTTTTCCCTTTCTGCACTGCCACACCCACTCCGCTTCCTTTCAAAGCAGGTGTGCTCCTGACATAGCGATCCAAGCGCTCAGCAGCCTGCTGTGCGGTTTTGGGTGCTCGGTCCTCTAACCAGGTTTTTAGCTCTGCTGAGCAAGAGCAAAAGAATTGCTCCAGAAGTACAATCTCCTAACTTTTCTCTATAGAGTTTGCTTCCACTCCCTCCTACCAATGTTTCAAAAACTGAAGTTTCTTGGTGGCAAGTTCCTCATAACTCATGTCAGGGCTTCTCCGGAGCTTATGGAACTTAACCCTGTATGTTTCAGGAGTTAATTCATTCTTTTTAAGTAAAGCACTTCTAGGTTTCTCATAATTATTACTGTCCTGATTGTCCATTTGGCCTAGCGCCTCATGCCCCTTCCCAGTAAGTACTGGGAATAGCTGGAAGCTCCAGGACACCCTGGGTATTTTCTCCTGAATTCAGACCTTTTCAAATGAATTCAAAAATGCAACCATATCCTCCCATTCTTTAAATTTAGCTATTCATTTTGAATTTAACTTATACCCCAGCCCTGGAGTTTCAGGTTCACTCCTGCTATTTACCTCCTCTGGCGTTGGTCATTGGAGTCATAGCTTTTTCAGTTCAGACTCCCTCTGCCACTGTTTATTTCTTTCCTCAGCCTCTCTCTGAAGCTGTCTTTTTCTTTCCTCGGCCTATAGCTGCCGTTGCTTTTCCTGCAACTCCATCTTGAACTTCCTCTGCTCGAATGCCAGATCCAGTTTCCTCAACTCCAGCTGCAGTCTGAACCCTTCCGATTTCAGCCCTGTGGTGATCTTCCCTTTCTGCTGTGGCTCTGGGTTCCTTGTGGTTGCACTGTCTGCCTCCCTGGGACTAGATTCTGCAATGGACTCAGGCACCCCCATGCTCAGGCTCTGACCCTTTTCAGTCACTGGGCGTGACTCAAGGTTCTGGGCAGCCACTAGCTCATTGGCTGCTACTAGAGCCTCCACGAGGTGCTTTTTGGTTCGCCCCTCATACTGGACCCCTCTTTCCTGACACAACTGCTTTAGATGGTCTGCAGTGCATTCGTTATAGTTGAAAGCCATCTTCTTCCCTAACTATTACTATGCTAGTTTACACCGAAAAAAAGAAAACAGGTAGGGAACTTTATACTGTAACCAAATTTTTTTTCCAAATCTCTGCCTTGATTGTGTGTGGATTGCTTTCAGTTTATCAATCTGATACACTGGGCTCGAATCCAACTGTTATGCCTGTGCCACCAATATCCCACGAATCACAACACTATGCAACCGAATCTCTTGGATCCCAATGCTGTGCACCAGATCTGTCATGAACCCACTCCTGGGGGTCAGGCCCACTGAGCTCACAGTGCCCACCCCTAAGTGTAATCTGTGATGGGGGGGACAGGGCTACCCTCCTCATGTCTTTTTAGACTGCTCACCGAGGTCACGATTGCACCTCTGCCACGAGGACACAGGGCATCCCTCCAAACTCTGGATAAAGACATAATACCAGTCTCGAGTCTTGTAGCCAAATATGAACCCCTCCTTGGCTATTACACAAAAGAGGAAGACCCACGCATCACAGTCTCCTTGGGGGAGTAGCAGGGCAAAACCTGATCTGGCCTTCTCCCTACAGGGCATGCAACAGCCTGGTTCAAAATCTCTACAGACTCTGGTATTGTCCCTATCCTTCCAGATCCCTTACAGACTCCTTTCTCGATTTGGTTGCTGATGGTGACAACCCCTTAGCAATAACAGTTTGTCACAGATTATTAATACTGTCCCCCAATTTACACACAATCATAGAAATCTCACTCAGGCAGATTTTGTTTAGGAAAACAAATGTTTTTACTAAAATACTTAAATAATAATCATACAGTTACAACTAAAAAAAACACTCATTTGGTCACAGAATACAGAAAAAGCGGGAAAATATACATGAAAATGCACTATGACTGCTAGCTGAAGTCTACCTGAAATTCGTAGAAACCTGAAGTCTGAAATAATAAATGAAAGTTCAGTTTTGTTGGTCTTGGCAGCAGTTTTGTTTCCTTGTGTGTCAGGTGAAATCTAAATGAAAGTGTGTCCAGATGCCCTGAGCTGGGACTTTAAATACCTTCTGTAACTTGCAGTGTTATCAATTATTCCCAATTCCAAGGAACTGGTTTGTATCCCCAGAGCAACTACTCTGTTTGGCCAGGAGATGTCACAGTTCCGCTGTTTCCAAAATCCCAAGAAAATCTAAATTCTGAGACATATCATTAACATGGATATGACATTCAGAGTTTAAGCCTTTTGAAGTCCCCTGTAGGCAGTTGGCGCCCGTAAGATAAAATGTACAATATCCTGTCAGAATGGTCATTGGCTGCTCAAAACCTGGCTAAAACATCCTGGGCTTTTGAACTGGCTTCCTTGAATTAGTTCCAAGGAAGATCCTGTAAGGTTTATGACTATACAAGCTAATTTATTATCTCTGTTTCCCTTGGTTAGTTAACTTAGGGGAATACCCTTTGATCAGCTATCCCCAAGTGTTTGACAATAACTTGTCAGTTTCCTGGCAAGCAAGCTGGCATGCAGATCAAAGGAAGGTCAAACCCCTGTTAACAGAGATCCAGTGTCTCTTTCCCTAGGTGCCTTGGTATTAACACTGACATTTATTGTGGCATGTACATATGCACAGAATTACAATAAAAAAAAATATTTATATATATATATGTGTATAAAACAGAATTATATCTACAAATAAGGACTGTCAGTTGGGTAGCTTGCCACACACACCACCCACGAGCCCCCCAGATCATACACTTTACCCCTGGAGACTGCTGGCACACACTACCCACCAGCCCCTCAGAAGACACAAGCTAGTTCCAGGATAAGTGCCCTCTCTGGCCTTAATCCCTGAGCTTGTTTATACTGTAGCCTTAAGGGTGAGCAGTGGCTACCAGGCCTTATCGCACCTTGGTCAGTCCATTGAACCCTTTACACCAGGTATTTACCCTGGTATCTATCACGCAGTTGCTTTCTTATTCACTCTATGTGCTTACTCAGTTAAAAATCACTTAACATTTCTACACACAAATTCACTTTAAGAAATCAGGAATAACGGTGGCATGAAACATATCACATACTGGTACATTTATTTATTTTATTTAGTTTTTGTTGACCGGGTAAGTGCACTAGACAAATTCTGCCTATTTTCAGGCACGAACCGGGGGAAGGGGGATACAGATGAATGCCAACTGACTTTGAACCAGATTAAGCTGTTGGTGGTATTTTTAATGCATGGGAGGAAATTTAGCCAGGGCACCGGGGAAATTCCCTACTCTTTTCAAGAAGTGCCATGGGAATCTTTAACATCCACCTGAACTACCACCAGAACAGGCAGATGGGACCTCGGTTTAACGTCTCATCCGAAAGACAGCACCTCAGGAGTGCAGCACCCCACCCTCATGCTACACTGCAGTGTCAGTATTGGGATGTTAACCCAAGTGCCTGGTGTGGGGATAGAACCCACAGCTTTCTGATCTCCCAGCCTCAGAGGCGAGTGTGCTACCTGCCCCCTGCAGTCCTTGAACTGGTCAGTCCTTCAGAAGACAAAGCCTTTTAAAATGCAGAAGGACTGAGGTAAATTTTCTGTTACTTCAATGACGCTTGACTTTTAAAATAGTCCCCAAATTGTAGCAATAAGTTTTTTACAATACCATACTCTTTTGGATTTTCTGAAAAAATTATTTGATGAAAATTCTGAGAAGTTCTTCTGAGGGCCCTCTAGAGCAAACAGCTTTGTTGATGGAAACTGGAGAAGAGATGAATCCTTCAGGTTGCATCTTGTTTCTGTGAGGAAAACTTGGTACAACAGGATCAGCAGGCACTTGAAGCAGCAGACTCTATTCTTTCCTTGCTCTCACTCACTACCCTATCTGACCCTACACTGGGATAGAGGTGATCCCCTAATCCTACACTTTACTTAAATAAAGGCTGTCCCCATCAGGCTCTATCACTGCAGTAGGCCTCTTCTGACTGGATGCCCACTTGGCTTGTGTCCCTCCTCTCTTCGTTGCTCTCCCTGCTTAAACTCCCTACACACTGGCTGTGCAGCTACTTTTATGCCCCAAACTCATTTACATATGCTAATTACTGGTCACTGAGTAGACACTAACCTGTCCAGGGGCTCAGCATCAATCACATTCCTTACTGCAGCAGCATAAGCCACAATGGAATTCATTGTTTTGAAATCCAGCTGCCCCTCTCAACATTCTATGGCTTCTTTTTTTATTCACTTTTAGTCCCATTTGTGTACACATTCACTTTGTCATAAAAAATAAGCACTTTCTCTATATTTAAGCATCTTTTTCACTATTTTGACAGGAAAGTTAACATCTCTAGCTCTCTCCTGAATTTTTTCGGTACAAAATGACCCACAGGAAACCTAAGTCACTAAGCTTTGAACTTATTTGTCATTAACCATCTAAATTACACTCTTAAGAGCACTTTACTCTTCACTTTCCTTGAAAAATAGCAGTTCTCCTTTAATTACACTGACCACAGCAGTTTCTTTAGTCAGGAACTGAATATTAATTTTCCCCATGCTTAGCTCCACCTCCTGTGTAACTGTCTGCATGAATTATGTTTCACCAGGACCCACTCTCTCTAAAAACACTAGTGACTCCTCTGTCACATATTTTTCACTCAAAACTATTTTTTCTGTTATTTAGCATACTTGCCTCTACCAGCCTGCCATGTTTGGAGTAAATCTGTTAAACGGCTTGGCAGCATAACTTAGAAAAAGCACATGCTTGAAGACAGTGTTTCTGACTGCAAGTAACTTTCTGATACAGCACTCTCCTTCAAACTGCTCCATTTTTGCTTGTGAACACATTTCTGTGAAGTACTTGTATTTTCATTAAAAAAACAAGGACTTTCCTCAGCCACACTATGGCTTTATGGTAGTCAGGGCAATCGGGTTACTAGCCCACTGGCCAACAATGATTAAACTACCACTTTTCCTATAAAATTACATACGAACATATGAATGTGCCAGCAAGAACAGACCACCCGGTCTAAGTCTGCTCGAGTGTGCAGCCAACACCCATGGTCTGCAGCTGCCCCCCCTTCCCTTTGTCATCCCACTGCCACCCCCACCTCTCCTACCGTCACTCTCCCTGGTTCCCTGTCCCATGCCCTTTTGAAGCAGTTCACAGATTTACATGATACCACCCATTCTGGTAGGGCGTTCCATTTTGCTACCACCTTCTCTGTGAAAGAGTGTCTCCTCATTTCCTTCCTAAATCTTCCCCTCTCTATTCTTAGACTGTGCCCCCTGGTGACCCTCCCATCCTTAACTTAAAGACCCCATCTACGCCATCCTTATTGATTCCCTTCAGATACTTGAATGTCTCTATCATGTCCCCCCTGTCCCTTCTATCCTCCAGGGTGTACATATTCAGGTCTCCCAGCCTGCTGTCATAGCCTCTCGCCTCCATTCCACATATCATCTTTGTTGCCCTCCTCTGCACCCCCTCCAGTAGCCTGATACCATGCTTTAGGTATGGCCTCCAAAACTGCACACAATACTCTAAGTGTGGCCTTACCAGTGACCTGTAGAGGGGCAAGATCACCTCTCTTCACCTGGATGAAACCCACCTTGCTATGCACCCCAGCATTTTGTTCACTTTTGCAGCTGCTCTCCTGCACTGGGCAGTGTTGTTCATGGTCCCTGTTATCATTACCCCTAGGTCCTTCTCCTCCTCAGTGATCCCCAGCTTAACCCCCCCCAGCCAGTATTCTCTCATTGGGTTCTTCACCCCAAAGTGCATAACCTTACACTTCTTTGCATTGAACCCCAGCTGCCACCTCTCTGACCACTCCTCTAGTGTAGGTCCCCCTGCAGCTGTTTCCATCCCTCCTCTCCATCCACCACTGCTCCAATTTTGGTGTCAACGAACAGACTTACCTTGCCCACCACCCCGTGTGCAATGTCTGATATGAAGAGCCCAAACAATACTGGCCCCAACACAGAGTCCTGTGGTACTCCACTCATCACCAGCCTTGGGGTTGAGAGCTCCCCCCTCACCACCACCCATTGCAGCCTGCCACTCAGCCAGCTTGTAATCCAGTTTATCATTTTTGCCCCTACCCCTACACCAGTTAGCTTCTCCCCAAGCCACCTATGAGGCACCGAATTGAAGGCCTTGCTGAAGTCGAAGTAAAGAACATCCACCACATGTCCCTTATCCAGCTCACCTGTCACCCAGTCATAATATTGTACGAGGTTGGTTTGACAAGACTTCCCTGAAACAAACCCATGCTGTCTCACATTCTGGAGGCCAATGTCATCCAGGTACGACACCAGTCTTTCCTTTAGTTACTATCAATTTATGTAAAAAAAATTGCCAATCATTAAAAAATGAGCATAAAACTGCATGTGGGTAAGGAAGCCAGGGCCAAGTAGTCCTTTCCATACTGCCCCCCCATGCTGCATCCTCCTACAATGATTAATAATATGATCTCGCTAACACTCACAGCTATGCAATTTAAAATGCTTATTATTTATTTAATTCTATTTTTAGTTACTGATACAGCTTTTTATTCTGATGCAGGGGCCACCCTTTACCTATCTGTCATCACCTACCTACCCCAGGACTAGAACCCAGGTCCTTAGCAACCTATTTTTTAAATATGCAAAAACTAACTATATTTCCCTAGTATTCTTGGTGGAACAGTCCTACGAGGTTGTTACACCAGATGATGCTGTTTCATGGGCATTCTTCATACAAAAAACCAACTGCTTCAATTATCTGATAAGGTTTCCACAACCACAGGAGGTTGCTTCATTGGAAGCAGGCACTTTTAATATGAGCTGCACAACTACCCCCCATTCTTTTGAACTAAACCAGCTGGTTTCATTGTCTGATAAGGTTTTCACACTCACAAGAGCTCACTCCTTGGAAGCAGGCCCTTTCCTGCGACTTTCCTATGAACTCAGTTGTTTTCAGGAGACCTGTTTACCCTTTTTGACCATCTGGTGCATGTAATTAGACCCCATATTCATGCCACAAATCTATGTCTGTATTTCAGTTCCAAATCTGTAGCTATGCTACTAGCTCAATACCATCTTTCCTGTGACCAGTGAAACCCTACATGATGTATCCCAACATCCTGTTAGCCTTCCTGTATGCTGCACTACACTAAAACAGTGTTATTTATCACCTAACAGATCCTGTTCCTCTTTTTAGTGCTGTACCATGACCACATGGATGCAATATTCCATATCTGGATTTTTGTTTCCAGTGTGCATCACCTTAATTTTTTGGCACTGAATTTTAAGAGCCAAATTATGTACCGCTGCTCCACCTTTTCTACATCTCTTTTCCTGCAGCTACTCCCTCATCTATCCAATCTCTCACTGAATTTTGTGCCGTCTGCAAACAGATTCTTTTTACCCTGTAGCTTCACTTTGTTCTTGTCACTATTATACATGTTAACAAGTATTTGCTCAAGGACAGAACCATGTGACACCTTGGTTGTGACCCCAACATATGAGAGTTTCACCTTCAAGGAGACCCGGCAATGATTTTCACATAGTTAACTGCACTCCCAGTTTCCTTTTCAAGTCAGTTATATATTCTGATATGCTTTGACCAACTTTTATTAAATAAATAAATAATGTAGCTTTGTGGTGCCCTCAAATCTATATAGAGTTTAACTCTTTTAGCAGGGACTGCTTTTTCTTTTCATAAATTTTAAGGCATTTCATGACTACTCACATGAATGGCTTGGAATGGTGTCACTTATGTCATAAAATGTTCAGGCAGTATAAAAAGAGAGAGCAGGAACTGCTGATGAGATAGGGATGGCAAGGCAAGGGCAAGACAAATTTTATTTAAGAAAACGCCCATCCCCGGAGGCTCTGGGCACTAAACATATAAAATGTCATTATACAAATCATAACAAACACATAAACAACATACTACTAAACATGGATATACAATATTCTGACAATTAAAACAAGATTTTGTATAAAAGATGATGGGTACAAAGACAAAAATAGATTATTAATTTAAAACAAAAGTCAAAATATATCAGAATATTGGATAGACACTAAAAAGAAAACAGGAAGACATCTAGAGGTTTAAATAACTGTTTCCTATCACCTTCCAGGACCGCTCTTCAGACCTGTTTACACTGCCGAGTTTGCAGCGCATCAACCCATGCCACTGTAAAGTCGGCAGTGTAAACACTCTCCAGATCATCTTAAGCCCCCTTCAGATCCTTTTTTTGATCCGACTCAGTTGGGGGATCAGCAGCGGAGTGAGTGCTTTACTCACTAGTGTGAATGCTTTGCTGCGCTCACTCCATTGCAAGAGCCATCTTTCCAAGAGCCATCTTTCCTTCATTCTCCGGTGAATATATGGCCCCTCCTCAGAGCAACCTGCAGCACTATGAGGGTGGGCTGTGTAAATGTGAATTATTGGAGGAGCAGTGAGCACAGCCTTAAGGGAACAGCGCAGATGCCATAGTGCTGCCGCTGTGTAAACACGGCTTTTGAGCTCTATCTGTTAATGAGCTCTGTCAACCAATTCCAACTATTAGTCCTTCCACTAGTTTTAAGTCTCTTGGCCTCTGTATAAGCCCCTTATGGGGCACAGAATCAAAGACCTTATTGAAGTCCAGGTACGAAATGTTGATTTTCTGGCCCCAATCCACCATTTGTACCATGGAGTTGAAAAAAATATCAATCTAAGTTTATTTAACACGACTTCCACGTAAAACCCCATATTGATGGGTTACATAGAAACATAGAAATTGATGGCAGATAAGGACCATTTGGCCCACCTAGTCTGCCCATTTTCCCTACCTATTGCAGTACCACAGACCCTACTTGATCTCTAGCTTTACCCTCCCTTTCCTAACCGCTAAGGTTCCCTTGTACCTATCCCATGTATTTTTTAATTCCGTTACAATTTTGGCCCCCACCACCTCTGCTGGGAAGCTGTTCCATGCATCCTCCACCTTTTCTGTGAAGAAATTCTTACATTTCCCATGAGTCTACCCCTCCAACGCTTCATACCATGAGCCCTTGTTCTTGAACATCTTTTTTTCTGAAAAATGCTTCTCTCTTGTACCTTATTTATATCCATGAGATATTTGAAAGTCTCTATCATATCCTCTCCTTTCCCTTCTCTTCTCCAGGGTATACATATTGAGGTCCTTCAGTCTCTCCTCATAGGGTTTTTGGTGCAGACCCTGCACTATTTTGGTATCCCTCCTCTTGACCACCTCTGCTCTGTCTATGTCCTTCTGGAGATGTGGCCTCTAGAACTGGACACAGTACTCTAGATGAGGTCTCGGCAATGATTTGTGCAGCGGTATCACCACCTCCTTCTTCATACTGGTGATATCCCCCCATGCACCCCAGTATCGCACTGGCTGTCCCCACTGCCTTGTCACATTGCTTGGCCACTTTTAGGTCATCAGATATTACCCCAGGTCCTTTCCTGTTTGGTGGTGATCCGTACCATTCTCCCCATCATGTACTCCACTCCTGGGTTTCTGTGCCCCAAATGTATGATTTTGCACTTCTTTGCACTGAATCTTATTTGATACAATCCTGACCACTCCTCAAGCTTACTTAGATCACTTCTCATTTTTTGCACCCCCCTGCCTCCTTGGAGTATCAACCTTGTTACATATCTTTGTGTCACCTGCAAAAAGGCATACCTTCTCTTCTGGCCCCTGCAATGTCACCAATGAAGACATTAAAGAGGACCGGCCCCAGTACTGATCCTTGTGACACCCCACTGTTCACTCTTCCCTCCCTTCCCCTCCTTGGAGTGAACTCCATTTACCACCACCCTCTGTCTCCTATCCCTCAACTAGTTTCTAACCCAGTTTACCACCTTAGGGAATACTCCCAGGCTGCCTAGCTTGTTTATGAGTCTCCTGTGTGGAATGGTGTTGAAGGCCTTACTGAAATCTAGATAGGCCACATCCACCGCTCCAGCCTGATCTAATTCCCTGGTCACCCAGTGAAAGCAATGGGTCAGATTTGTTTGACATGACCTCCCCCAGTGAATCCATGCTGCCTCGGATCCTGTAAGCTGCTGGATTCAAGGTATTCCACAATCCTTTCCTTTAGCAGTGATTACATTAATTTCCCTACCACTGAGGTCAAGCTAACTGGCCTGTAGTTGCCAGGTGGTTTTATGTGATAAAGCCGAGTCTGAAAGGCCGCCTAGCACATAAAGTGAACAAATATGAGCCCATAGTCAAAAGGGCGACGGAGATTGTTCCAACCATCGCAAATAGCGATGGTGGTACAACTACTTTCAAACGCAACAAAAACATTTTTATGTGGGGCTACACCACCCCTGTGGGGCAAGCCCCCACCCCCAAACTTAAATATCAAACTCCAAGGGGTGTGGATCACGGGGCAAGTTACTGGATTAAAAAAATATATATTATTTTGCCCATAGCTGGACCCGAACCCGGGTCTGCTCACATTGCAAGTGGTGATATACACCACTACACTATGTGAGCAGCTCGGCAGAAGTCGGCAACACAGGATCCTATATCCTGTAGTGGTGAGTACAGCTCCTTGCTATACTCCCTATACAGGACATAGCGATCTATTGCACCACTTGCTCTCTTGTAGAGCGCTATTAATGAGTCGCTCAATAATCAGCGCTCTACATGGGTGCTACCACTCGGGCACCTCCCTGCTCCCAGTTTTGTGAAGTGGGAATACATCTGCCCTCCTTCAGTCCTCTGGAACCACTCCCGTCACCAGCGAGTGGTTGAACAGAACTGTTGGTGCTGCCAGCACCTCTCTAAGCTCCTTTAATATCTTTGGATGTATCCCGTCTGGCCCCATTGCCTTGTCCACCTTCAGTTTTGTGAGTTCCTTCAGGACTCTCCCCTCTGTAAATGGACTGATGTCCACTTCCCTTCTACTGATGCTCCTGTTGCTTGTCTGTGGTCCCTAACCTTCTCCTTCTTTTGTGAATACCGAACAAACATATTTGTTCTGGATATCTGCTTTTTCCTGATCCCTCTCCATATACTCCCTTCCCCTCCTTCCTTTCTTAGCCTTACAATCCCACCCCTGGTATTTCTCCTTTCGCTAATGTACATGAAAAATGCCTTGTCCCCTTTCTTTACTGCCTGAGCTATTTTCTCCTCCATTTGCACGTTTGCGCTTCTGACTGTCTTCCCTGCCTCCCTCTGCTTCTCCAGATACACTTCCCTGTCCTCCTCCCTCTGTGTCTCCTTATACCTCCTGAATGTTAACTTTGTACCCTCACCTTCCCACCCACCTCTTTTGAGAACCATAGTGTTCTTTTTTTCCTCTTGCTTTTGCTAACTTGCTTAACACAAAGGCTTGTTGCCTTCACTATGGCTCCTTTTAGTTTCACCCACTGTTCCTCTATACCACCCAAGTCCTCCTCCCATGGGAGGGTATTCCTGAGGCATTCGCTCAGCTTTGCAGAGTCAGCCCTCCTGCAGTCCAGGACCCTTGCCTTTGTGTGGTTTGACTCTGTCACTGTTCTTATATTGAACCACACCATTCACTGATCACTGGTCACCAGGTGGTCACCAACCGAGACGTCTGCAACACTGTCCCTGTTGGTGAGTACTAGGTCTAATATTGTTCTCCAACACTTGCAGCACTGTCCCTATTGGTGAGCACTAGGTCTAATATTGTTCTCCCATGAGTGGGCTCTTTTACTAATTGCCTGAGGAATGCTCCCTACAGTGAATCCAGGATGTACCTGCTCCTACCTGAAACTGCAGCTGGGATGCTCCAATCAACATCCAGTAGCTAAAAGTCCACCACCATCAGCACCTCCCCCTTAGTCACCATCTTATTGATGGCTTCCACTAGAACCTTGTTCATTTCTTCCCTTGTGCTGGAGGTCTGCAAATCACACCAGTGCAAATAGCGACTCCATTTCCTGCCTCTAGAATGACTGACAGTGTCTCTGCCCCTCCCTGTAGTCCTTGTATTTCAGTTACTTTATGCTATCCCTGCAATAAAGAGCCACTCCTCCCGCCTTCTTCCCCACCCTGTCCTTTCTGAATGAAGTATAGTCTGATATGGCTATATTTCAGTCATGGTTTACACTGCACCATGACTCAGTAATAGTGACAATGTCCAGGTCAGCCTTTGCCATAATGGCAACTAAGTCTGGGATTTCCTATCCATAAGGCTGTTTTCCTCTATGAAGTCAACTCTCTGTTCCTTTGTAACTGACTGTAGAAGCTTTCCCTCGATTGATATCAGGCTCAATGGTTTGTAAAATCCCAGATTTTCCCCATCTCCACCCTTGTATAGGGGGTGACATTTGGCAGCCTCCAGTCCAAAAGCACTTCTCCAGTTGCCAGTGATTCATTAAATACGTCTGCCAAGGGCAAAGACCTGCCTCATTTCTCCTCAGTACCTTCAGGTGCAGCACATCTGGACTGGGAACTTATTTATGTTCAGGACCTGCAGACCCTTCAGAACTCCGCTTCTCTAATCTGTGACCATCATTACCCATGAATCTGTTCTAGCTTTCGGGAACTGGGCATGCCACCTCCGCTGTGAACACAGAACTATCCTTACAGCTGCTATCCTCTAATTGTGCTCCAGCTTCATTTTGTAAATATTTGTATATACACTCTATATCATATTATATATTACTGTATGCTAGCAGCAATTATATGTACAACTGTGTACCTCTTTTGTTATATAACATTTACCCTCTGTTTGTATCTGTATCCCCTTGCCCGGGTAGTACCTGGAAATGAGCTTCACTCATGGTACCTTTCCTGGTTATCACATTTTAAATAAATAAAAACTATTCATTTCATTATTCTTTCTAGGATCTCCTTTGCATGACATTTTTCCCTTATGTAACCAAAGAATGTTTTGCCATTATTTTTGACCCACTTCACTATATTTAGTTCTGTGTTCTCTTTGCCCTCTCTGTGACGTCCTTGCTTTTCTTAAGCTTCTCTTTATCTGAAGTCCTGTTGTTCTCATTTTGATACCCCTTGTGTAACCTAAAAAACTTTCCTATTGTCCTACATCACCTCCCTCACCTGCTTGTCTAGCCAGTATGTTTTGTTTTGCTTTTTTGCCTGCTTAACATGTTTTATGTAGTTCTGAGTGACTCCCGTTATTTCCTCTTTAATTGCTACTTTCTTTCTCTCCACCTCTATAGTTTATGCATTTCCATTTCAATTCAGTTACACATCATATATTCATCAAAATAATTAACATGTCTACATAGCATACAGCAACGTACATTTATCCCCAACCCTATAATCATCAAAATTAAAAAATTAGACTGCTTACATTTAAGTACCTTCTGAAAGAAAAAAAATGTTACCTAGTGCTGTACATTCTATCTATTATTAATCATTGCCCAGTGCATAAGGTCTTGTAGTTTATAACATAGGTTAGTTAGTCACTTGGCATCTAATAATTCCGAAATGGATTATAAAGTGAACAGAGAAAATGTATTTATTTATTAGCATCTCGGATTAATACCTTTGAGCTAACAGCTCATTTACAGAGGTTCCACATCATAAGAAAAAACATACATATAATGCAAAGTTAAAATGACATGTCACTGTTACATGAAAAACAGTAAGTTATGATCTATTATTCATATAAAGGCCCGGATATTCAAAAGGGAAGCGCCAGCGCAAGTACGAAAATGTGCCATTGTGTGATATTCAGAGGGAGGCAGTTGCGCAGTGCAAGCTGCAATGCGCAAGAGCGCAACAGTAATGAATGCATGTGCAACCGTAGGGGGCGGAACCATGAATAACATGCACAGTGCAATATTCAACAGCATGCGCCATGTGCAATAGGGGAGCTAGTGGAAGTTGCGTGGCAGCGGAAATTATCTAAAATAAAAAGGATCAAGAGAGGGGCACAAGAACACTACAGGGAAGCCACAGGTGGGAGCGAGCTGACAGGCACAAGGCAGAGGGTAGCAGTGAGCAAGACTGGGCAGGAGCAGGACAGGGCACACCTGAAGTTATCCAGGAACAGGATAGGAGTGGGGAGCCTGTGCTACTGTGCAGGATCGTAAGTGGAATGCCACAGTGGACTGAGGGCAGTGGCAGTAGTCAGCACAGCCACAGCCAAAGGCCGGATGTGTACCCGGTGTAGAGGGAGCATCATAAATGGACAGCGAGGGGGACGGGATAACAGCCGCTGGGGGGGTGGAACACCAGTCAGGGACATGGCCAGTGCCACCTTCCAGATGGAGGTGGTAATGAGGAGTGTGAGAAGGCAGGCAGCGGGGGGGGCGTGGCTGTGGAAGGGCCCGTCGGTGGTACGCCCAGAACAGGCAGTACTGAGCCCCCACCACCTTCGAACACTACTCTGACACAGAGATTGTGGGCCGGTACCGCCTGAGGTGGCTCTGTGAGCTGTGCAGTGATGAGATGTAGGCACCCACACGACGGAGCCATGCTCTGTCAGTGGAGATGAAGATGACAGCCGTCATGTGCCTGCTCACCATGGGCACCTTCCAGAGACCAACAGGGGACACAACAGGCATAATGCTGTTGGCCGCATCACATCTACTCACACAATTCCTCAGTGCACTGCTGCCACATGCTGTGGAGTACATCTGTTTCCCGAACACACAGGAGGAGCACACAGCACACATGCAAGAGTTCCACAGGGTAGCACGGTTGCCTGGCATGCTCGGGGCCATTGACTGCACCCATGTGGCCATCCACATGCCACCTGGCCTGGACAGTGTGTCCTACATCAACCAGAAGGGGTATGCCAGCATCAACTGCCAGGTGGTGTGCCATGCCAGGGGGTGCATAACCAAAGTCTGTGCCACGCACCCTGGGGGAGCACATGATGCCTTCATCTGGCACCAGTCCATACTGTGCCACAGGTTTGAGAGTGGGGACATCCCCACTGGCCACCTAGTGGGCAAGCATGCATGTCACGCAGGACGACATGAGCAGATGTGGGGGGGTAGTCAGAAGTGCCATGTGTACCGGCCCTGTCGGCCCATGGCAAAGTGATGCAGACCACCATACTAATGTCCACCCTCTACACACAGGTGACAGTGGCTACCCACTCCATCTCTGACTGCTCACACCATAGTGGTGCCCCATGACCCCATCACAGCTACGGTACAACGAGGCACACGCCTCAACACGGAATGTCATCAAGCGGGTGTTCGGGATGCTGAAGGCACGTTCCCGGTGCCTGGACATGTCTGGAGGTGCCCTACAGTACAGCCCCTTGAAGCCTGTGGGCTATTCCTGGCCTGCTGCATCCTGCACAACATGGCCAATGACTGTGGGATAGCCATAGAGGTCAAAGAGGGGGACAGCGGTGGGGACGATGAGGACGCCGGTCCAGACGGTGATGGGAAGCCACCCTCTGGGTGAAGGGACCCCCTCCTGATCCAGATGTCACAGCTGCACCGGGACACCATCACAGAAGAGCACTTTGGTCAACACAGGTAGGTCACGGGGCCATGTGCAACCACCAATGGCAAGGGCACAGCCCACAGACAGGCAGGGACGAACCCCAGGCATGGATGGCGGTAAGGGAATGGGTCTGAGCGTGGCACCGCACACACCATCAGGGATGGGCAGGGCCGAACATGACACATGCACACACACACACACCCCCCCCACAAGACATGCACAAGGGATAGATGGCATGCCAACCCCAAATTCCACCCCTACCCCCACACAGGTCCACATATATCCACGCCCAGTGGCCGTCACTGTGCGTTCTTCAGACACTGGGCACCACTGCACACTGGTGGACAGCACAACGCAGGCATCATCATGCACATGCCACAGTGGCCAGCAGCTGGGAAGGTGTGCACAGGAACCATGTGTGTGCAGGGCCGGGTACCCCACCTGTGCATCACATGATGCACACCACAGTGCACACAGGGCAGCGGCAGACAATGGCCATGGTGAAAGACAGGTCAGTCACGTGGCACAGTGCCACAGCAGCCACAGATGCGTGGGCGACCCTGCCGAGACTTGCCAGCCATGCCAGGCTGACCACTGGCCTCATGGGGTGGCACCGATGGTCCCTCAGGGGTGACGCTGTGTGAACACGACCATGTTCACGCAGGGGTCTGCAGCTCACCGAACATGCCTGCGCAGGCGTGCTCGGTATGCCTACAGCCGAACCTGGTGTCGACATAGCAGGTGTCGCATGGCGCCTGGAACGGGGTGGACATGACACTGCGCACTGTCTGTGGCACATGGGCACCGAACTGGGTCCCCAATGTGGCTATGACAGCTGTGAATGCATGTGTCTGCCTGTCAATGGCAGCGGTCACATCCTCCTGCTGCCAGGCCATCTCTGCCAGGAGCAGACCGTGGTCTCTGCTGCACCGCTCCTCTGCCTGGTGCAGAAGCGCACTGAGTGCATCCACCGCAGTCACAAGCTGCAACTGCTGATCCACTGAAGCCTGGAGTAGGTGGCTGTGCTCATCAAAAAGGTCATCCGCCGGTCTGGCATGCTGTCCCTCGTGGTGTTCCTGGCCCTGCTGGGCAGCACCCCTTGACGATGGGTGCTGCACACCAGAGCCATACCAGGGCACGTCCACACATGGTGCATTGCCACCACCACCACCGACACTGTCCCCCCCCATCACCATTGGCCGACTGCTGGCACTGCCCCTCCGGCTGCTGATCGCCAGGGCTCACTGGCGCCACCGCAGCGGACGCAACAGTCCCACCGGCCTGGATGCACACCAGTGCTGCCCCACTGGGGCATACAGGCACAAGCTGGGACTGTGTTGTCATGCAGGCCTCCATGGTGGCACCACCCATGGCTACGCCCATGCTGTTTCCTGCTGTGGGACCATCATGCGTCCCACACGTATCACTGTCCGGGACATGTGATTCATCATCGGTGCCGGATCCTGCACCAATCCATGTCCCAGCACGATGGAGTCCATGGGCGCTGTCATGCTGGGACACAGGCAGGGCCTCGTACGCACCCGCACCACCATCTTCAGTCCAGACAGACAGGCAGGTATGCACTGGTCCGGTCCCTTGGACACCTGTGGAGGTGGATGGGCATTCCTCCGTGTCCAGGGCATTGTCCTCGGTGGACACACCCACCACCGCTGACCCATGTAGATGCTCAGGAGCTGTAAGGGAACACAGTAGCATTATTGTCTCTGCCCTGCCCTGTGGCATTCCTCCCACCACCTACACAGTGACAGCACAGGACCTACCATGCAGTGAGGGGCTGCCACCCGTCTGGTAGCCACCACCTGGAACGCCCTCTATGTCACAACGCAGCATGCTGCCGGTCACCTGCTCCTCCTGTGGTGTCAGGCGTGGCACATCCAGCTCTCCACCACTGGTGGCAGCATGTGCTGCCCTGATGGCAGCCACCTTATCCTTAATCCTCCTGTCCATGCCAACCTTCTTTGTACACTCCTGCATGGACCGCTGGTGGCTGCCATACTGGTTCACGGCACGTGCAACCTCACCCCACGCCACAGCATGGGCCTGTGGTGTTCCCCACTGAGCAGCTGTTCCCTGTCACGATAGGCCTCGAACTGGGTATCTGATTCAGCCCAGGTGAAGTTAGGCCTCCTCCTTCTCGCCCATCCCTGTTCCTCCTCATCCTCTTGATCGGTCATGATCAAGCCTGTGGGAATGACAGGTGTTACCTTTGAATGTGCAGTCCCATTCAGCCCTCACAAACCACAGTCCACACATCCAAATAGCATGCAACCCACCACAATAGACTGCAATACCAAACTATGTCCTCTGCAGCCCCATGTCGCATTTATATAGCGCAACGCATGCAAATGAGGTGAGACGCAACTTTGAGTGGATGCTAATGCAGTGGTTGCGCCATAGAACTGCTGATGAGCTGATTTGCATATGTCGGCTGAATATCACGCTGTTGCACCTTGCGCAATGTTGTTGAGCATGCTCAGGCTATGGCACAGCTCTGTGATGTGCACAGTAGGCACCGCACGGCGCATGCCTGGGGTGCTGATGTGCGCCGCGCTGATGATGTGCTGTGTGCAGGAGGCAGTGCAGGGCACAGCCACCACTGTGCCAGTGGCACTAGTGTGCTGTTTGCCCATGTGGCGCTCGTGCCCTGGTGCGCCGTAGGTGCCATGGGGCCACAGCGTGGTAGACCACTGTAGGACGTCACACACAGGCACCCTACCGCACTACACACAAGGAGTCCCAATAGTACTGTGGCACTCCATGCACGGACAGACCCTTGACCCTGCGGTCAACCTTTGCCCCCTAGGCACCATGCATCTGCATGGGTGCACCCCTATCGCGCAGTTCGGTGACAGCGCGATGGGGAATGGCAGTGCCGTACCGCGCAGCCTCCACACATGGGGAACATGCACTACAGAGCGCCATTTTGTTATCTGTTCTCACAGAAGGATGTCACGCAGGCGAGCTCAGCAGTGGAGTGCAGTAGGGCTGGCAAACCTTGTGGCCATTGTTGAGCCCCATGCTGGGGCCCTGTTTGGCCAGGACCCACTCAACAGGCCACGTAGCGCCATGTGGGAGGAGATTGCTGAGGGCATGGAGGAGGCCACTGGTATTGCCCGGTCCAGTAAGCAGTGTTGCCACCAGTATGGAGACCTCCAGTGGAGGGACCTGGACAGACTGGGGCATCTGCAGGCATGCGCCCAGCGAGGCGCCATGCCACGGCCAGGTAGGTGCTCCATCCATGCACTGGTAGCGTCCGTCCGTCCGGGTATCGCGGTGTGCATGTGTCCACCCCACAGTAAGGTGGGGGCTGCCTAGTGGGGGTGGTGGTGGTGGGGTTGTGGCATGGCTGGGCTGTGTGGGAACGCACACACCGGGGGGCTTTGCTAATGGTTTGTACTGATGTTCCCCTCTCCGTGTTTGCACCCTAGGTTTGGAGGAGTGCCGTAGGGCGAGGGAAGCCCGAGTAGAGTGGAACAGGGCTGGTGCGCCGCAGCAGAGTTGTGGAGGAGGGGCCATGGGCTAGCAGCGCCCAGCTGGCTTGGATGTAGGTGAGTGCCTTTTTTCCCCTCACATCTGTGCATGCTGTGTTGCAGGGCTGGTGGCAGGGCATGGCCACCAACACTTGGCCCCACCACCGTGCATGCCACACGGTGCACTCAGCACTGTCCTGTGGCACTGAATGTGTGAGTGGGCATCACTGGTGGTCCGTGCGTGCACTGGGTATATGGCTGTGCCACTGCCTTTGCACCGCATAGCCATGTCACTGTACGGTCACGGTGGTGTTGTGCATTACATGGGCGGTGGGTGTTTGCAGCGAGCCGCATGGCTGTGGGTGCCTGGGTAGGTGGGTCTTGTGGATGTGGTCACTGTGGGTGGTCGCATGCCATCACAGGGGCGTGGCCCATGGCTGTATGCCATGCACAATGGGTGGGCTGCAGGGGTCTGGACAGTCATGTATATTGACTCTGCTCCCTTGTCCTAGGTGGACAATGCTGGATGGCACTGGGGAGAGGGGTGCAGGAGCTGCTGCAGCTCACCAGAGCCACACTAGAGATCCTGCAAAGGATGGAGCGGGATGGGGTACGGCGCCACAGAGGAAGGCGAAGGCACAGAAGTGGGGAGTGGGGCAGGCGATAGGCCCTCTATGCCCCCTTATTGAATTACCCCCGAACACACCCTCACACCCCTTCTTCCCTGTCCCATTTGTTCACCCCTGCCCCATGCCCACCCCCACCTGGTTTGAAGTCCTTCCCCCCCCTTGTATATAGTTGTACATATGTTTTGTTGTTGAAATTTGTTTAATATATACATTTTGTTATGACAACTGTGGTGGTCTCTGATTTGCAGCAGGCTAATGGTGCATGGCTGCAGTGGTGTGCATGGTGTTGGGGGTGGTGCAGGCCTGGGCATGTGTGTGTGTCCACAGGGACCTGCCTATGGTGTGGGCGGGGGCCTCGGTCACGGTCTATGGTATGTGAGTTGTTCCCTGTGCACTGGACACCTGTGTGCAGTGGTCCCCGGTGCATGCACTGTGTCCATGGTGCCCCTGTCAGTATGTCCATGGCCCGTGCAGCTAACACCCTTGCATGTCTGTGCTATGCATGGTCTGCTGGCATGTCAGTGGTGGCTGTCCATGCTGGCCACCCCCGGACCCGGCGCAATGCGGATTGCCTCCTGTCACTGGTATGGTGCACGTCTGTCTCGGGTGGCACTGTGGCCTCTGCTGTTGTTGTCCCCCCACCATGCTGTCGCTGGTGTCTGTTGCAGGGTCTGTGCTCCAATGTCTGTCACTTGTGCTCCAGCTCCATGCTGGTAGCAGACAGATTCATGGTACATGCGCAAGGTGGCTGGTACACCTATGCCATGGAGGGGCGCTGGCTGTGGGTACATGGCTGCTGTGGTCGCACGCCAGTGGGTTTGTTGACCCGCTATTGTGTCCCTGTGTTGGGATGCCCTTGGGTCTGGGTGGGTGTTTGTCCATGCCCTGTATTGCATCCTGTGTGGCGCATGCTTCCATGCACCACTGTGGGTGTCTGTGCTGGCTGTTGGGGCCAGTGCTGGGACAGGGTGTGTGCTTGGGTGGGTGTGCGGGGTGCTGTCCTGCTGATGATGGGGTCCATGGCAGGCTCTGTCACATGCAGAGTACCTCGGGTGCCGACGCAGGGTCAACATCTCGGCTGTGCCTCGGAGGGGGGGCCTTGCAGGGCGGCACTGTGTCTGCAGATGTTGTGTCGGTGGCTCCTGCCGCCTGCTGTGGGATGCTCACAGTGGGGCTGCCATGCATGGCTCCATGGTGCACAGGGTTGCATTGTCACAGTGGGGGTGGTGGCATGCATATGGAGCCATGCACTGTTGGGTGCTGCTCCTGGGCAGGTTGCCTGGGGATCGCTGTGCAGGGTGTGCTCTGCATTGGTGGGATGGAGTAGCACAGGATGGCCGGACCTCCTTGTGTTATGGTCACAGCTTGCCAGGGGGTGTGCTGGGGCACCATGCCCCAGCTGTTGATTTGGTGCTGGTGTTCATGGGCTGGTGGTTCATCCAGCTCACCTCAGGTTGTGCAGTTCATGGAGTGCGGGGGGCGCAGTCTGGTCTGCTGCGTGCTCCTCTGCCCATGTCTTCCATGGGTGGTGCACCCCTGCATCCTGTCCCTGCGCATCCCTGGGTGTGCTACTGTGCTGCTACCCTGCACCACTGCGCATCCCTGGTTGCGCCATGGCGCGGTTGGCACGATACTCAGTTGTGTTGCACAAGCGCACCTTGGCCTGCACTGTGTTTGAATATCATGCGTGATGCGCATGGGCGCACTGCACTTGTGCCTGCTCCTGCTATTGCGCTACTTTGTGGTGCAGTTTGAATATCTGGGCCCATGTGTACAAGTTAAGCAGCTTTTAAAGACATGGGTTACAGGTAGGAGAAAGAGGAGTGGGGAAAAAAAAGGATGAAAAAGAGTTGAATGAAACAGAGAGGTATAGTACCATAAGAGAGCAGCAGGTAATGGGATAATTTATTCTTATATACAGTGGAAAGGGAGTTAGAAGGTAGGTAGAGGAGCAACCCAGGGGGCCTTGTCAAAGTATTTGGAGAATAGGGAAGTGGACCCGGGGGAGGTAGGGAAGGGGTAGATTGTGGAAATGTCATGTCAACCGCTGCTGGGGGTGATTAACAGAAACCAAGAGGGGGGTGGAGGAGCAGGGAGTGTTGTGTGAGTGGTGGACAGGATGAGATTAGAGTGGTGGGGAATAACTAAGTGCTGCAGTTGAACCCTTGATCCAAAGGAAAGAAGTGGTTGCATTAAGTGTTACAGTCAGATGTACTGGTAGTGTCAAGATAAGCACGAAGTTTAGATTTGAAATGGCAGAGTTTGTGTTCCGATTGTAGGATTGTTGAGAGAGTTAAGCCATTTGGGGGCTCTATATACAAAAGACCGTTGCCCTTGTGATGTTCGGTAGAAGGGTACTTGAAGTATCTTACCGCTAGTTCCCCTAGTTTGCCTGTGACAGGTGGATGAGCAGAGGAGGCCCTGTACCCCTGGAGGCGTAAGGCCTAGGGTGGTCTTCTCTGCAAGTAGGCAAACCTGGTACTAGACCTTGTTTTGCAGATTGAGACATCCAGAGCGAGTGTAGAGCTCGCAGGTATGGGTTAATCATTGAGCACCTAATATAAGCCTACAGGCTTTGTTTAGGGCCAGTTTGATTCTCTTTAGAGTTGTGTCTGTTCCTGACCCATAAACTAGCAATCCATTGTCAATTACTGGTAGGACCGAGCTTGTGACTGCGAGCTTGAGGGCATCATCAGTAAGGCAGCCTCTGTGCCTATATAGTTGGCCAATATGCGAGTTCGCAGTCTTGGCTACTTAATCAATGTGTTGTGCAAATGAGAGGGAGCTGTCAAGAGTGACCCCGAGGTATTTAAACTATTTACCATGGCTAACGCAGCATTACAGTTGTTTAGAATTTTAATGTGATAGGGCCTATGTCTGTTTTGTGAAGAAGCGAACAGCATTGTCGTAGTCTTCTTGTAGTTTAGCAGGAGCTTGGAGTTGAGGAACTAGGCCTCCACTTCTGTGAAATTTGCCTGCATTTGCTTTTTTATGGCTTCAGGGTTGGAATGACTAGAGTACAGCACAGCACTGTCTGTGTGCAAGACGACATTGTCCTGACATGCCTTGGAGAGGTTATTTAGAAACAGTTAAACAGCAGGGGGCCCAAGATTGAGCCTTGGAGGACCCTGGTAGTAACATTACGATAATCAGAGAAAACATCTAGTATTTTTACTTGTTGCACTTGTCCAATGAGGTAGCTCTGGAAGCAGCCCACGGATTCAGTAGATAGACCAGTATTGGCCATCTTGCTTAGTAGTAACTTGTGACTGACCGTGTCGAAGGCCTTGGTTAGGTCAGTATAGGTAGACCCCACCAAGAGCCCTTGGTCTAGTGCTTCATGGATGTAGCCAGTGAACTCCACTAGTGCCATTGTTGTGCTGAGCTGTTTCCTGAAGCCATGCTGTTGCTGGCATTGAAGCATGTTCTTGTCAAAATAGTCTATAAGTTGATCATAGACAATCCTCTCGAGCACTTTTGAGAGTGGGGCGAGAATAGACATTGGCCGATAACTGGAGTGACTAGTTCTGTCTCCACTTTTGAAGACAGGAGTGACCACCGCCGATTTCCAGGTCTGGGGGAATTTTGCGGTTATAAGTGATAGGTTGAGGATACTTTTTCGTGGAGAAAGTAATTCATCAAGGGTGAGCGCAAGTAACTTGAGGTCTAGTGTGTCCACCACTGGTTCTTGTTTTTCAAAGTACCTGCTTGAAATATTTTTTTGTCCTCAGATTTGGTGACAATCTTGAGGTAGAAGAGGTACAAGTGTCAGTGGCTCAGTAGGTAGCACACTTGCCTCTGTGGCCAGGAGATCAGAGGGCTGTGGGTTCAGTTCCCACATCTGGCACTTGGGTTAATATCCCAGTACAGACATTGCTGCACTTCTGAGGTGCTGTCTTTCAGATGAGATGTTAAACCGAGGCCCCATCTACCCGGATTGGTGGTAGTTCAGGTGGATGTTAAAGATCCCATGGCACTTATCGAAAAGAGTAGGGGAAAGTTTTGTTACAACATAAAATCGTACAGCCAAAAGAACAATGTAACACATGAACAAAGTCCATACAATAAATAATAAAGCAGGAAAAAAAAGAGAGGAGAAAACAAAATATCACTTTAGCAATTATGTAACAGCAGCATCAGAGTCAGTGATCCACGGGAGAGCAGTCCAAAGCTCCAATAACCATCCTTATGTAAAGAAGTAGATTCAAAACGATAAATGGACTGCAGGTCTTTCACTATTTTACGTTCAAGGTCAAAAAACATACAATCCTTCTGCTGCAGAGTAAACCAACAATGTGCCATCTAAATATTCCACTTAATCACCACAAAAATAAGATTCAAAGTATCCCTATGCCAGGCATTCCAATGTGAGGAAAAAACACCATACATCAGGTTAGACTAGGACACATTCTGAAACAATGGAACGCCCCATGTCTGTGCCAAAAAGGACCACCAAGCCTGAATAAAAGAGCAGTCTAGGAATAAATGAGAAATAGTTTCTTGCACTGCCATGCACAAAGGCCTAGAACAAGAACGGTCCTGTAACTGCTTACGTTTATGATTAGCTTTAATATTAATACATTCATGACATGAAAGCCAATGAAAGTCCCACATGTGAGATGAAATGCTTTTACATATCAAAAGGGGCAGAAGGAAAGGGAGATGCTGAATAGGACATTTTTCAAAAGGCTGCTGCACACTACAGACAGTCAAAAGTAAATAGTTATACAACAATTTATGAGAAGAGGGCAACACCATTTGGGTAGTAATTTTCCATTGTTTCAGATGCATGAACACATGTTTCACATAATACGGTACTCCTACAGGCAGCCTAAGCACTGATAATGAGTTATTTTCCCATAGGTGAAACCAAGCATGACAAGAGTCATAAAACCAAGGTTCCCACTCTTTTTGGACATTAATCAGTAATGGTCTCAGATTAGCAGTAAAAAAAAAACTAAGCAAAAATAAAGGGGATTTACCATGACTAAGCCTCTATCAGTGATGGGCAGATACGTAACATTCCGTTTAATAGGGTTCAGTCTGCTTCCCCCAAAAGGCCAAAAAAAAAGGCCCAAAACACGTGTTTCTAAAATCTTTGGACTAGGGAAATCATAACTTGAATATAGAAAAGTTGGTATCAAAAAGGATTTTATCAGAAAAACACGCTTCTTCTTTTCCATTTGTCCCTTATTCCTGTGTTATTAGGAGTTTTTCTACTGTATTAGCTGGATTGTAATTTCTACTACTGTTTTAAATTGCTTACACCTCTTCTGTCTGACTGCTCTTCTTGCAGCGCCCCCCCCCCCATCCAAGCACTCTGCCTTGGTGCCGATAAGTCTAACTACTTTTTTTTTTTTTTTTTGTGGCTAGTTTCCATTAGCAGGTTATACAGACCTGCCACTAGAGGGATTCTTGGTCTTCTACATAAATCACTGTATTCTTTCGTGGCAATATGGCCTGCATTATCATTCTACTTCTTTCCCGGTTCTGCTACAAGGGACTTGAGTCTGAAGGGTGGATGGCCACTAGCTAAGCTGCTCTGATCTCCTTGTTCCCCTTTCTGCTGTATTTTCTCATCTAGGTTTTAAATGGGTACCTAGGTGGGCAAATTTCTTGCCTAGAAAATATTGCACTAATACAAATCACGAGACCACTCAATCTGGGACCATGGCTCTCCTTATTGTGTTTTATTGCTCCTAAGGTGCAGAGTTTTCAGCAATACAGTGCAATTCGAAGTACCTCAATGCAATTCAGTTCTCCAATGTACCTTATCAATACCTAATGTTATAACAGTCTACCGTGCAGACACTCTGTCATTCTCCTCTCCCCTTTTAGCCTATTCCCCCCGGTTAGCCTACACCCCTTTGCTACTGTCCTCACCTATGTCTACCCAAGCACTTACATTGATCACAATCAACTGTCATTACAGTGGCGCCGCCTCTTGTGCAGCACGATATGGGTTGCCGCGAAGAAATAAAAAAGCAGTCTCCATTCTTATAAGCTCCTTAAAGAAAGTTATACTTCTGCTTCTTCTCTGCTCAGGAAATGTGGAGCTCAACCCTGGCCCCCCCTACAACTTACCTACCTATCGATTTTGCTGAGGCCACAGGTCTCAAAATGATGATGGTCAACATTTTAAGCCTGCCTAAAAAACTTGTACAGCTGCAAGCCTGGGCTGCACACGTTAACCAGACCTTATCATAATTACTGAGTCGTGGTTAAAAAAGGCGAACACTGATCAACAAATATCACTGCAGGGCTACAATTTATTTAGAGCAGATAGAGAGTCTAGAGAGGGTGGTTATCTATGCCAAATCTAAGTACTTGGTCACCAATATTAGTTGCAAATCTCTAGCCAAGGAATTTGAGTTAGTTTGCTTGAGCCTTCATCTCCCTCCTCGGAATGTATCACTATCCTAGGTGGCTATAGACCCCGTCTGGTGGTGATGAAGTCCTTAATCTTTTGAAATCCATGTTCGTAGATGCAAAACTGAAACAATATTTCTAGGAGATCTAAATATGGACTGGCTGTCACCTAAATCACACGGCCTCAAATCCCTTTGTGACGAGCTAGGTCTTGGGCAATTAGTCAGAGAACCTACTAGGAACAACACTCTAAATACTGCCAACAGTTCCATTCTAGATGTGGTACTAACCACCCATCCACACAAATATCTCATTTGGCAGTGTTTCACAACGACGTCAGCGATCATGGAATTGTTGTTTGCATAAGATCTCAAATTAAGGCCGTCCAGAACCCATCTTTATAACAAAAGATCCTTTCAAATTCAGTGCAGCAAACTTCCTATCTGACCTGAGCATGATCAGATGGCAAGATCTTTACCTAGCCAAAGATGTCAACAAGGCAGCTTGCATCCTAATGACAAACTCACTACAATAATAAATAAGCATGCCCTTTCATCAAAGTAAGGGCACGGAACAATTCCAACCCCTGGTTCACCTCGGATCTCAAGGCAGCCCTTATAGCTCGAGATAAGCTCTGGGCTAAAGCTAGACATTCAAAGAATCTTCGGATTGGCAGGCCTTTAGAACAGCCAGGAATAACTGTGTGAAAAAAACTTCAGCTCTGCTAAAACTAACTATTATATTTCTACTCTCGAACAAGCTTTAAAGGTAACCTCATAAAATATGGAAGACTATCAAAGCTATAGAAGACGCCCATGGTCCCTCTGTCCCAAATAAGATAGTTGCAAGTGGCAAGATTGTGGAAAACATAAGTCCCTAATCCTGGAGGAACTTAACTCCCACTTTGCCACAGCTGGATTAGCTTTGACTCGTCACTTTATGCTGGTGCTGCGGTGAGCCAGCATACCCTCCCCCACATCTAGTCCTGCACCCAGCCCTTCCAACTGCGCGAGATAACTTATAAAGAAGTAGAAGATTCTCTTCTTAACCTAGACACCAAAAAGCGCAGGGACGATGGTTTGGAACCCTTTTCCTAAGGTCAGGCTATGCCCATCTCACTGCCCCATTCTCCACATCTTCAATCTTTCCATTACATCTGCTGCTGTGCCATCCTGCTGGAAATCAGCACATATCCTCCCTCTATTTAAATCTGGTGACCCATGCGATGTAAACAACTATAGGCCTATCTCCATATTGCCTATCCTTTCTAAAGTTCTCGAAAAACTGATCCATATTCAGTTAAAATCTCACTTGAAACCTTCTCTCTATTAACCCAGCTCAATCTGGCTTCCGGGCTAATCATAGCACAATCACTGCACTAGCAAAAGTAACCAATGATTGGATCTCTGCTATAGATGCTAAGAAGGTAACTGGTGCAGTCTTTTGGACCTCAGCAACGCTTTGATACTGTTGATCACAAACTATTAGTCAATTGCCTTGCAAAGTTGGGTGCCACATACCATACCACCCAGTGGTTCTCTAGCTACCTAACTGGAAGACTCCAAAAGTAAAGGCGGAAGGCTTTTTTTCTGCTGCCTTGCCAGTTGCAAGAGGAGTCCCCAAGGATCCATCTTAGGCCCTATCTTGTTTTCTCTGTACATCAATGACTTAGATGCTAACATATCTACGTCCAATCTGCACTTTTTGCAGATGATACTGTGTTGTATACTTCTGGCTCATCGTTATCTGAAGTCAAGGGAGTGCTTAAGCGGACTTCACACAACTTGAGCATAATCTAATAAAGGCAAAGCTTCTGCTCAATGCTAAGAAGACTAAAGTGATGATATTCTCCACAGTGCTGTCTCAGGCCCCCAATACTCTTGCCCAAGACTTCATTGTCACCATCACGCTAAACGAGCCTCTGAAGTTGTAACCAAATTTAAATATCTAGGTATCTGGATCGATAATAAATTATCTTTCAGTGACCACATCAAGTTGTCTCTAGATGGTTAAAAGCATGGTTAGGTTTCTTCTACAGAAATAGACCCCTTTTCCCCTTGAAGTCGAAACAAGCTTGTACAGGCCACTTTTCTCCCCTGCTTTCGACTGATGTAATCTATTCCTCCACCACTCTTGCAAATTTAAGTAAACTGGACATCCTTTATCACCGTGGCGCTACGGGTTCATTACCAACTCCCCACTGCTCACACCACTGTGACTTATATGCAGCTGTTGGTTGGACATCCCTTACTACTAGATGCCTACCCATGCTGGGCTATGGACTCTTAAACTGCTCCTGCAGAAATTGCCAAGCTATCTCTCTTCCCTTATTAGTATCTCACATAGTGCATACTCATTAAGAAATCTGACTTTTATTATGCTTGACATACCAAGGACACGGGACTTCCTTTGGTAAACGTATATTGCATATGCCCTTCCTCCATTTGGAACCAATTACAAACCGTATTGAAACTAACTAGCACAGTTTCAATAAACTTCTACAAATCGCTAAGTTCAGCCAAAATAAAGACACCTGTAACTGTCATTAAGTCTCTTCCTTCCCCATGTGTGCCATATTTATCCACTGGTAAGGTATAATTGATTTGTCATATTAACTGCTTTCCTTCCCCTTCTACTCCTGGCTTTATCTTTGCTTCGCTCCACTGCTACTCTATCAAATCTCTCCCCATATCAGTTGTAGACTGTTGTTTGTTCTAGCTGCAAAATACTGTATATGTATTGCACACACCAGTCATCATGTTTCATTTATCAGTATGCGACCTGTAAGTCGCTTCCCTGTCTCATATCAATGTTTACCACCTGCGGTCACCCTATGTGGTACCCTTGTATGTATATCCAGCCTGTATCATGTAACGTGTATTTCATGTATATACTGTTATTACCTATCTGTGTTTGTACTTTAAGTGTTAATGTCACAGGACCTCCTTGTGAATGAGCTTGCTCAATGGAGTTTTCCTGCAATAAACTTGAACTTGAACTTATTCCAGTGAGCTACTTTATTAGTACCATGCACTAATTTCTCCTCCCAATTCATAACGTTGGTCTCAGGAACCCCGAACACTATACCTAATATTCTGATGGGGCCTACAATTAAAGATAAGGGGCCAATATGGCCCTGTTGTGTCTGGGAAAGGCCCTAACTCTAACCCATACTTTTTTCATAATTTAAAACTGCACCCGAAAGTTTCCCAAAGGCAGTACAAACATCAAGAGAATGAGTCACAGAAGTTGTATCTGTCACCAAAAAACACATGTCATCTGCGTATGCAATAGCTTTATACAGGACTATAAGGGTTGGACCAGCAATAGCCCTAATATGAGGGTGGAAGTTCAAACGCCTCAATAAAACATCAAGAAAAAAGACATAAAGAAGTGGACTTAAAGGACAGTCTTGACGAACACCTCTCCCAATTGGTATCAAAGGGCCTACCTAGGCGTTTACAACAGGAACCACAGTAGCTGTCCTATATAAGGCACGGATCCACTGTATCATGCCCAGGGGCACATGCAGGAAACACAAAACTTCTCATAAAAAATTATGACTAACTGAAACAAAAGCCACTGTTTGATCCACAGAAAAAATATAGCCACAAACATTATTAGCAAAGCCATGAGAAAATAATTCTCTAAGCAAAATTAAGTGATCCGATATGTGTCTGTTGGGTATAGAACAAGATTGTGCTGGATGGATCACTACTTCAGTGATTAACAACAATCTTTTAGTTAAGATTTTCATAAGTACTTAAAATCAGTATTCAATATACTTAAAGGCCGCCAATTTTTGAGTATACTAATATCACCCTTATTTTTAAATATGTATATCAGAGAGCCCTTTGTGAAGTCTAGAGGAATCATTTCTGTGGACAAAAGGGAATTAAAAACATATGTGAGTTCTGGCACCAAGTAATCTCCCAAAAACTTATAAAAAGCATTTGGAAGACCATGTGGTCCAGGGGACTTATTAACCAGCAAAGAACTAATAGCAAAGATAAGTTCTTGTTCAGAAATCCTGGCACAAGCCTGATCTAGACATGCCTGTGAGAGAACAGGCACATCCAGACCAGAAAAAAGAGGCTAAATCGCCTATAACATCTGGAAGAGGAGAAAAAAGAGCCAAGGAATGTTCTGTCACAAGCCTGCATATTTTAGACTGAGTGTTTTGAAGGCAGCCCTTCTGAGCAGCAAGAACTGACATAGATTTCTGAGCTATCCTGTGAGAATTACTTTCAAATGGACAAATCACAAATTTCTTACCCTGTACCCCAAACTTATGCTGATGATACAGTTGACGGGACTGCCAGGAATGATTGTGTAACATTTCGGCCTGTATATTATGTATTTGCAGACAGAGGTCCTGACCAGTCATAGCTGTTATTGTCAATAAGGACTGTAACTGCACTCGCAGCTGCAAATAATGAAGATAGTCCAGGTTACTCTTCTTACGACTGTAATGTTTTAGAAAGGCCACCATATGCTGTTTTGTATCTGCCCACCACTGAATAGGGTCATCATAGCAAATAAAAACAGATTTACGTGCTTGCAAAAAATATCTAAAAGACTGTTGAAACTCTCTATTTTGTAACAAGGAGGTATTAAACTTCCAAATACCGGATCCTTTACGTAAGGTCACATCTAACCAACAAAGAGCAATTTGTGATCAGAAAAAGCTACAGGCTGCACCGTAGCAGAAAAAATGGGAAGTGTTTGTGACAGAAAGGCAAAATCAATTTGAGTAGCCAATTTGCCTTTCTGAAAAGTGGGAGTATGCTGTTTCGTAAAATTTAAGTATGCATCACATAGACGTGCAGTGCGTATCAGTTTGATTAATTCTTGAGAGTCACAAAACAATTTTTGGGTTCTAGAAAAAAGATTTCTATCAGAAATACTTACACCACAATTAAAATCACCAGAAAAAATTATTTGAAGAGAAGAGTGTAAGTAGGGAAGAACCAAAGTGAATAATTCAATACGTGCCGTTTTAGTTTGTGGGGCATATATATATTAATGACCCTGTAAGAAGAGAGTCCTATAACAAAATCTAAAGCTAATACACGTCCAGGGGAAATATCATGCAATTTAAGCAATCTAAAACCAGGCACATTAATCAAAATACCCAATCCAGAACACTTGTCCTGACCTGTAGACCAAAAAGAGAGTCCTAGAAGCCAGTCTTTTTGTGCTTGGCGTATCTCTAGAGTCGTATGAAACCTAGTATCTTGTAATAAAAAAAATACCAAAAGGAAGCAAACATAAAAAAGAGAACACCAACTGACGTTTCTGCAAGCGTTTAGCACTGTTCACTTAATCGTGTGACACATGAAATATTGCATCAGGGTACAGAGAAGGTTATAAAAAAAACAACAATTCAAAAGTATTGCTAAGCTTTTTTCTTTCCCTCTACTGTTTTCCCTTTTAATTTCACCCTGGCGTTACACTTCTGAGACACACCTGTACCAATTTGCAATTCAGAGTCTGAAGTACCTTCAGGATGAGAAGAGGTTATGGAAGAGGAGTCTGACTCTCCTTCGACATCATCTGAGATGTCTTGAAGAAACTCATACTGATTGGGATACAGGGATTGGAGAGGGTCTCAAAGCTTTAGTGGGAGGGGGGTAACCGGTGGACGATTCCTACAGGATCGTCTGCAAGTAGAAACAGCTGGAATCGTAGGGGGAGGCATATGTTTAGTAATCAAACAAGTGTCTGAGATGGGGACAGGAACATTGTCAGGCTCAGGATTGGGCTTAGTCAGTCCAGGAGAAATCACAGAGGGGGAAACCTCTGAAGGGGAAGAAGAAGGAGCCACTTTAAACTTTGAAGATACTATAGACTCAGGCTGGGGAACAGCAGGCTGAACCGGCATATTTCTAGTACGGATGCGAGCCTTCTGTGCCTGAGTAATAGTAAAGCGATGATCAACCCCTTCTTCGTGATACTCCTGATTATTGGACAATTTTGGAAGGTGTGCCCAACCTCCTCATAAAGGTTACACTTAAGTTCATTTAAGCAGTGGGCCGCAACATGCCCTAGGTCCCCACAAACATTGCATTTAACTTTGTTGCAGACACTGCTAAGATGAGAGGGAACACCACACCTGTAGCAGGCCTTAGGTTGACCTGGGTAAAAGAGGCCCCCCCCCAAATCACGACCAATGAAAAAAGAATTAAGTAGATGAACAGTACCAGATTCAACAGTACGTAACAAAACCTTAACTTTCCACCCTCCAGTCCAAATATTTTATGCATCTAAGATAGCATCAGGCTGACCAATGACAATACAGCATTGTTTAAGCCAATACAGAACATCAGACATATCAACACCTTCGTTTTGAAATAACAGTTATGGTCTTGTAGGCTGGTTTAGTCAAAGGAATAGCCATAAAAGGGGTCCATAAGGCTGTGTGTTTTAACGCTTGATATTTAGTCCAGAACTGGTCCAGATCCACGAGAGGTTTGAAAGCTCACATCAAACGTGGATTCACCAGAAATATGAATGAGAGCGTAGATTTCATGAGAGAAAAATTTGAGGGAGTCTTTTAAAAGCGTGCGTGCGACATAGACCCGATCGGGGGGTCAGGTACTCCACCCATGTAGGACAGGTGAATGGCGCTAAGTAGTTTTGCAGCTAATACAGGAAATTTGAAAAGTGAAGAAAAGGTACGCCCATGTCCATCTCCAGTAGGGTGTTGCAGCTGTGATCCCGCTACAGTCAGTTCGGGTAAAAGATTCGAAGAAGAAGGTAGACGTGTCATTTTTGGGAGCTGAAGAACAGGGTGCTGCATCAAGTTGAACTCCTGAGTTAATGCCAAAGGATCTGAAGCAGGTACAGCACAGTGCGACGCAGGCTGCAACTCAGGGAAGTCCTCAGGTCAGGGAGGGCTGATTGGGGAAGAGCCCGAGATCCACCGCCCACCCGCCAATTCCTGAACCCAACCAGCTCCTGTTAGAGTGGTTTCAACAGACCAGGTCAGCAAACTAGAAGCAGCAGCAGCTTGCGAGGTAACAGTCTTAGAAGAAGGCGGAGTCAACAGAAGGAGTACTCACAGTAAAGGAAAGCGTATTAGAGACATCAACTCCAGACTGCTCCTGACATGGAGCTTCAGTGGCGTGCAAGTTCTCCTCCACTCTCTCACGCTGTACACAAACCTCCTTAGCAACAACGCTAGGGTCACCGGCATGCAGCAGCTGAAGTTCTCGCTGCAGTTTCATTCTTATAACTGCAAATTTGCGTTCTTCCTCGGCTAATCCTCTGTGGAGCTCATTCTCGGCTGGTGTAGAGTGTTTAGAAGCAGATGAAGAGGAATCCTCCTCTTTACTCAAATCCAAGTCAAACAGATCAGAATCAGCATTCAACAACAGCTCCTCAGGTTCTATCACAGCAGCTGCCTGCTGCAAAGTCAAGTCAGATATGTCTTCATCTTGTACAGCTTCATTACCAATTTTAACAGTGGTCTCCAGCAAGACAGAGGTGGGAGCCGAGACCAAGTCACCCACCTCCATAGCTTCCTCCACAGCTATCTCAGCAGCGCCCGCTATCTTGGATAGAGGTTCCCCTACAGGTGAGTAGGGGAATTTCCCCGGTGTCCTGGCCAAATTTCCCCCATTCACTAAAAATACCACCAACAGCTTAATCTGATTCAAGGTCAGTTGGCATTTATCTGTATCCCCCTTCCCGGGTCGTGCCTGAAAATAGGCAGGGTTTGCCTAGTGCACTTACCCGGTCAACAAAAACTAAATCAATAATAAATAAAAGAATTGGAGAACTTTGCTAACAGGTGGACTGGTATCGCTATGTAGATTATTTCTGCTTTGGGGTACTAGGAAGTCCAGGGGAGTCTGGGGGAAGTACTCCACTAAGGTCAGTAAAGGCTTTATTGAAGGTATTAGCAATTTCTTTAGGGTCCTGGGTTATGATTCCATTAACATTGAGCATGAAGGGTGGTGTTTTGCTAGTTTTTCCAGTTAGAGACTTAATGTTATCCCAGAATTTTCGGCTGTCACCCCAGGAGTTGTTTAGTTCACTTTTAAAGTACAGACTTTTTGCATTCTAGATAGCCCATGTGCATTTATTGCGGGCTGCTTTATAGTTTTGAATATCTATGTGGGACCCAGTACTTTAAGCCTTGTGCCACAGGTATCACTTTCCTTCATTTGTTCAATGAGTAGTGGTGTGACCCAGTACTTGCTTATCCTGTTTACTTTCCTTTTTTTGTAGGGGGCATAGATGTTAACAGGAAGCACTAAAAGTGTTGACAAAGTGCTCAAGTGACCACCAGACTGGTGGCGCCAAGGGTTGAGGTGCTGGATGCCACAGCTAATGCCACGCCAGTGACCCAGGGTTTGGGAACAGACAGGCTGCCGGGGTTGGCAGGGGAGGGAAGGGATTGAGTATCTGGAGGACTGCTCTTCCTTCCCTGGGAGGGATCCAGGCCTTGCACCACTTTTTAGTGGCCCCTAATGGAGATCGGGGCATTGCAAGGAACTTGTGGTGTCATAATTTGGGGGTGGAGTGGTGGCAGATGTAGGCATGCAGCACCTAGACGTTATTGCATGTCTGCGCTCCAGAGGGGAAAATGGCACGCAAAACACCCCGGAGGACCAGGGAGGCGATGAGGCCTCTAGAGACTGAACCCACATCCCCAGTGCTTGACCATCTCTCCAACAGTACCCCAAGGCCCTCGACCAGGACAAACCTTCTAATTTCAGAAAGGTTGGCAGGTAGGAGAGGCGGGCCCTCCACCGGTGGGGGGGGGGGGTGATCAGGGGGGCTAATTGAGGTGCACTTTAAATGAGCCAAGTTGTCCTTTTTTTAGCATCTAGAGGTAATTGTTTTGGGTAGGATTCTGGGAAATGTATGATTTTATGTGATAAGTACGCCTCCTGAATGGCACGGTCCGAAACGGCGAATAGAAAATGCCAACCCCCGCATGGGTGACCGGAATGAACACCGAACGACAAAGAGAGTGATGTCAGCTGGAGGTGGCTGGACAGGCACCACGCACAAGGTGAGTGCTGCAGGACAGAGGGTGCAATGGCAGCAGTGGCAAGGGCTGCTTGGGAAGGGTGACACACACCGAGCGACGGGCACTGGCTGCATCCCACATCGTGAGTGGACAGGGGCAGCAGGCAGGCACCGCCACTTGGGAGGGCTACGGGCAGGAGCATGTGTACATGTGTGGCACGGCCGAGGTGGTACACAGCACCAGTGGCACAGCGACCGGGTACTGAGCAGCAGAGTGGCCTGTGTATGCAGAAGAAGTGGCAGGGAGGCATAGGTGTGGGCACAGCCTGGGGGCACGGACAACCACATGCCAGGCGAAGGCAGGGGGCTGGGTGGGGCCATTCCTCTCATCCCTTTGGCACTGGAATGAGGGACACAGCCACTCAGACACAGGGACAATGAGGGACGCAGACCCACATAATGGGGGACCCTTCCACCAACATGGAGATACAAGCCTGGAGGACTGTGCTTGCTGTTCTGGGCAGCCTGTGTTTGGGACTTGCCTCCCCTGTGGGCCGGCCTGCTGGTACTCGCGATCCTGCAGGACGTTTTGCTTTGTCTGTGCCCTTATGGTGTGGAAGTGCTTTTCTGTCTTCTACTGTCTGGCTGCCTTTCTACGCGCTCGATCTTTAGGCAGTAGGTTCGCCCCCACAGATGGCACTGTTGGGGAAGCGTTCTTCCTGGCTGCTACCAAATTTATTCTTCCAAGTACAGAGGATGGAGGAGTGGTCACTAATGACATCTGTGAGTACAACTGTGCTGGTTATTCTTTCAGGTTGATTGGTTATTAACCAGGCTAGCAGTGTACTAGTTCCAGTTTGATAGTTCACCTGGGTGGGGGACTCCACTAGTTGGGTCATGGCATCTTTGTAGGGTGCCGCCTCAGGGGATAACCAGTTTATGTTGAAATCCCTGACCATCAGTACCTCTGAGTTGTGGTGGAGTTCTAAATATATTCTAATATTTTTTGTTATTTAAGATAACATTCACATTCATTGTTAATATTGCCATTTATCAAGTTCTTATTATTACAATAGCTTATATGTAAATCAAATCAGAAAATGGTCATTGTTCTTCGGAGATCTGGGTCTCTTACTATGTTAAGGTATTCCTTAAAATTTTGATCGTTTACTTTTGGCCATCCATTTACAAGATTTTGTATTTCTGTTGGCTGCTGCCAGATCTGAATTCTTGTGAATAATCATCTTTGTTTTACCAAAAACTTGAAAGTATTGTCAAGAGACAGGCCTGGATATTCAAACATTTTGACAAAATCTAACCAAAATCAGTTAAATCCATGCTCATAAAACAATTATAGCCAATAAGCATCTGGACAGTTATCTAGTATCATTCATAATGTTGACTTTGATTCAAAAGTTCAAGAATCTTAATTTGGCTCTATCCTTCATCTGTATCTTGGCCAGCTCTGCCTAAATGTCTGCCAATGATGTAGAAACAGTCATTTTTATTGTTCCCTTACAGGCTTTGTTAAGCGACCCATCCAATTGTTTTGGTGTCTCCTAAGCCCAAATCTCAGATCGAAACAGGATCTGTCATGGAGGTTTTGAATTAATTACAGTACTTGTATGACATTTTCCTCAATATGCATAATTTGATTTAAGCAGACTCTTACAGGTTTGATTTAACTTATTAGCTGTATTGTGTTGATGGTTTCTCTAATTTCCCCTATCAACAAATATTAGTCCCAAATCAGCTTAACACCATGCAAGTAGGGAAATATGGCATTAGGGTTTCTAACCCTAACTATCCCCCCCCAAGCAGCAAAAAGACAGGACCAGACAAGCAACCACAGACAACTATAATCAAGTAAGACAAACAACATGCAACTGTTTCTAGATGAAAACAAATGCAGTAGCACTGACGTGCTACTTTCATGGATTGTACCTGCAGCTGTAAAAGTACAGGCCACACAAGGGCCTGTGTTTATGCTGCCTGTGTGCGTGTATGTTGTACAGCATGCATGGGTATGTGTGTGGCTGCAGAAGAGCACGTACTGCTAGGAGCTGGTAGTTTGGAGTTTTTACTATGTCACAGTTTGTGTAAAAAAATGCTAATTATGAGCTGTTGACCTATCAGAACCTTGATCAGTGTTCTTTGCACAATCTGTGACATAGTTAAAACTCCAGATTACAAGGCTGTCCTGTCGGCACAGTGATTGGATTTCTGCTTGTGACGCTGGTGACCCGGGTTCAGGAGCAGACTCGGGTCGCTGGAGGGCCGGCTGGGGGAGAACGGCTTGAGCGTCCCACAACAGCTTGCCTTCTCTGGGGGGAGGGTGGAGGCCAACGCCCGCAACTTGCCTGACCCTGGGCGGAGGCTCGGGATACAACAAGCCCCATTTGTAGGGAAGGGCAGCCAAGACACATAGTGGATGTCTGCGCATAGCGCCATGACATCAGGGGCATACACTGCGTGTGGGGGAGAAAATGCCTGCTGGCTCCGGGAACACGGACTGCCTGGAGCATGCCTCCGATATGCCCCCACTCACCCAACCACCTCTGGACTGACGAGATGAAGAAGTGCGGGGTGTCTGGCACCCCACCTCGTCCCCACATGGGGGGGGCAAGCCACAGCTCCATGGGGCCCAGAAGGTAGGTTTGGGTAGAGCGGGAGGCAGGAGGATGACTCCTCAGCAGTCCTGAAGGGTTGGGGTCGGCAGGATGTAGGGAGGGATACATAGCAATAAAAAAAAAAAATCCAGATTACAGGTTCTAGGAAGTGAACTGTAACAGAATGCTGCCTGTAAAAGCAAAACGATTTAAAATACAGTTTCCATATCACTTTTTATTCAGGTACAGTTAAATATGGATAATGTAGGGGGATTGAATATCATTTCTGAAAATTAAAACTTTATAAACAGCTGCCAATTAGAATTAGAAATAATTTCCTGTCCTCTTTAATAATACTGACTGATTTCCAATTCCATTAAAAACATACTTTGCTGACTTCTGGTGATGCCATGGTGGAGTGAGAAGTGCCCCCACTAATCCAGCTTAATCAGCCACCAAAATTAATGTTTTAGCACCCGTTTTATCCTAAAATAAGTCAGAACGGCTTCTGGTGGTGGTATTGAAGCGTATTCCCGGGTTGGGGGGGGATGTCTCAGAGCTCCAGAAATTGGTTCCAGTCACTCGCCGTAGACGAGGAGATGGAGGAACATAGCCACTCCAATACAGAGCTACTGCACAACGCCCCAGTACTGGAGGAAGTAAAGCAATCAAGAGGGGGTAAAAAGACACCAGACTTATCCCACACAGATGCAGTCTTGCAGGCAATTGAGGAGTTATGTCATGTGGTGAGATGAGGGACTTAATTAAAGACCTGTGCTCCAACTTGGGAGTTCTACAAAGCCAAGTCAAGGAGGCAGACCAGCAGATAGCAACCATCTCAAGCCAGCTGGAGGACCTGGAAGCCACGCTCACAGCTCTTGCCAGAGAGCAACTGCAAATATCTCTACGGCAAGAAGATGCAGAAAACTGGGGCTGTAGAAAGAACATCTGTATCTATAGTCTCCCACAAAATGAAGAGGGACAAGACCCCTTGGCCTTTTCAGACTACTTGATTCGGCTGGTCTTAGAATTGGTCCCACTGGACATCGAAAGGGCGCACTGAGTGTTGGGCCCCAGTGCTCGACCTTGCTCCTTTGTTGTCTGCCTTCAAAAGTTTCATATAAAGGAGCAACTACTGTCAAAAGCTTGGCAGAAGCAAAAAGTCAAATATGGCGCACACAGGGTTTTCTTCGACAATGAGTATGCGCCGGATACTCAGTGCATGAGGTGGGACTACATCCCATTATTCCCACACCTGAGACCACATAAACTAAAGTTTAGAACGCCGTATCCTGCCAAGCTGTTGGTGCAATTTCCTAATGGTCAAAAAATCTACCTATCAGCAACAGAAGCAAGAGAAGATCTTCAAGCCAGGGGAATTTATAAGGAGAGAGGCCCCAGATTGGAAGCCCAAAGACTCAATGTTGATTTGGTCCCTAACTGATGGAGACAAGAGCTGGACCTATCTTTGGCTGCTATACTCGACAAGCTGAGGCAGTTTAGGAATATGACTCTACAGTCCTGAGGAGACATTCTACTGGAGCTGAATGCCAGGTTAGAGTCTTGGGGCTGGCCATGGGGGGATCGCGAGCCTGGGAGCAGGGGTGGAAGTACCTGGGGTGTTGTCTTTCATATAATTGAAAATATAGACTTTGATGGGGTCCCGGTCTCCCTGATGGCAGGATTCTTAATCCTGGCTGGAAAGACTGGCCTGTCTGTCCAGGTGTCCTGCCTCTCCTGCACGGCTCCGGGGGACTCTCCCCTTACTTCCTTGGAATCTGCCTGCCCTGGGACTGGTATGGCTGCAGCCCACACTCCCTATTTCAGGCTGTGGTTGGAAGCAGACATTTACTAAGTGCTTCCCTGGGACTGAGGTGATGCCAGTGGCCAAGGGAACTAATTTGGGCGACTTGACATGCCTGCTACCTGTTCTGGATTGATCTCTCTTGGAAAACAGTCCAGGCTGTGTGGAAGCCTTTGGATTTCTAGAGGGGCCAGATGGCTCTGGTGTGTATAAGGACTTTGGCAACGCTGTCCAGCCATATCATTCCTTAATGTAATGGTGACTATAAGGATGTATAGACCTTCGATCTGCATACCAACTTTAGCAGTTTTGAGCTGGAGGAGTGTTTTGGTGATTGTCTCTGGAGTTCTAAAGGTGTCTCCACTGCTATCTGGAAACACTTGGACAACACCCTTTAATTGCATATTTAGTTACCACAGTATTATGTTTCTCATATTGACTCGGGCAGAATTTAATGGGTGATGGTGAACAACCCTTGCTGCATTTGATTTAGATGGACTGCCCAATGAGGCAGGGAATAGCTTTTAATTTTCCACCTCAGAGAATTGAGGGCTAAACAGACACTTCAAATATCAAGTTTTAAAACCCAACCCTTTTGTTGTTGATGTGACTGGGTGGAGAAGATGAAGGGTTACCTCAATATAAGGTCAAGAGTGATCCCACAAACTGAAAGGGTGTTACTGTTAAACTACATAAATAGACTTTTTATTTCTTGTTTGGTGGGATGTAAGACTCATGCCTAACATATTTTACTAGTCCATCATTTGTGGGCAAGGTTGAAAGCCCTTAATCTAGAATTTGAATTTAGACAAAGGTTTAGGACAAGCGGGAGAACAAGTGCAGAATGGTACTAGAGTTAATGACTACCAGAGAAACTCAGTGGGGAAAGAATTTCTTTTGTGTTGTCAGGGAAATGTTTACTTTCTTGGGGGGGGCGCATGGCCCTTCATTGGGAGTTAGAGTGGGTGAGCCTAAGGGACCTTCTGTGACCCATGGCTCTGGATCCTCCTAATAGCTGGCCTCAAAGGAATTTTGGTGCCAAGAGGTTTGATGGACACAGTCCAGGAGGCAGATGGGGAGGGGAGAGCAACAGTATTGCCCGTGGGTTACTAATACTAGGGAAACATTTAATAGAACATAGGGGAGTTACTCCTAAAATGGGGTCGGGGCTCCTTGATATGGAGGGATTGTACTACCTTGGAGTCACCAAACCAGGGTCTCCACTGTGGGACCCTTGCGTTGATCCTATTAGGGGTTCTTGTGACCCTGAAGTTGGTCTACACCTACCAGCAAAGGTCGGTATCCTACTTCTCTGAGGTGGAGTCTGGGTAGAGGTCTCCAACCTCAGACAAATTGAGGTGGATTGTTTATGCTGCCTCACAGCTGGAAGCCATTCTGTATATAGTTTTCTTGTTGTTCAGAGTAGGTTTACATACTCTCCAGTTAGGGGTGTGTGTGTTGGGGGGGACTGGGTGTTTTTTAGGCTGATGTTTTTTTTTCCTAGTAAAGGGGGGAAGGAGGGTTAACTTACAGTTAATTTTCTCTTGTTTAATAACAAACAAGGCACACAAGCTAGTTTCAATTACAAAATCAAACTTTAGTGTTGTCAAAACAGCAGATTGGTGGAGTGCAATGGTTGGGAGTTTTCTGACATGTGACTCCTCCTCCGGGTCCCGGTCCACAGCACTGGATCCCACGGGATGGCCGGGATGGGGGTGGGGCTCCATTGGGTGCTTCCTCCTCTTGCTCTGCTTTTGGGGGGGGGAGTGGTCTGGTTCGATGGTTGGGGGGGGTTGCCCTTTATGGTTGATGTCATGGTGGCCCAACCTGTAAAAATATTTTCACAGCTGGTCCAGTGGTGCTGAGGGTTGAGGTGCTGGATGCCACACCTCACGCTACGCTGGTGACCTGGTTTCGGGAACGGACTCATGCCACTGGGGGTTGGTTGGGGGAAGGAAGATCGAGCACTCTAATGGATGTGCTCCTCCTAGGGTGGGATTCCTGGGGTTCTTAACGGCACCCGACGCACTGATGCCAGTGAAAGCACGGGTATCCAATGCACAGGCAGCTCTTTGGAGTCGGGCCGGGGTGGACGCTGAGGGCATTTGAAGACGGCATGCGTCAGCACGCCGTCTGTCTGGACGAAAGTGCTGCATGCCAGCATCCTCAGGGGTTCGGGGGGAAAGGGAGAAAAACCAAAGGCAAAAAATCTCCCGGTCCCACATGGAATGATGCTAGGGTCCATGCTATGTCGGGACCCTGGCCAAAAAGAGCCGAGGAATTAATTCCTCCTGGCAAGGGCCAGGAGAAAGTGAAAAAAAAAAAAAAATATATAATTTTCACAGAATATTAATGGTTTGCACAGCCCAATTAAAAGGTCCCGCTTTATGCAATATCTTAGAAAACAATCTGCAGACCTATACTTTGTCCAGGAGATGCATCTTTCAGAAACAGCACCTGAAGCTAAGTTTGGGGCAAAGATACAATGTCTATGCATCCTCCCACCCTTGTAGGTGTAAGCAGGGAGTGGTTATTTTAATCTCTACAACCACTCCCTTGGAAGTGCTAAATTATTTTGTGGATAGCCAGGGCGGATATATTATACTACAGGGCAGGCTTTATTCACAACAGGTTACCCTGATTAGTGTCTATATGCCACCACAAATTAGGGTTCTGATACTTAGAACTTTCATAAATAAAGTAATAGAACTATTACAGGGATGCCTAATTATTGTGGGTGATCTCAATATGATAATGTCCGTTAATCTAGGCTCTTCAAACTCCCGGGCATATAGAATGTCCAAAGCTGTTAAATATTTAAAAGAGATGCTGGATTATTTGGGTGTGGTGGACATTTGGAGGAAGGTGTTTCCCAAGACGTCTGGGTACACTTATTACTCTGGGTGTCACCATACATATTCACGGTTAGATTATTATTTTATATCCTTTGAACATTTTTCTTTGGAAAAGGATATCTCCATTGGACTTAGGATATTATCCGATCACCACCCGCTAATTTTAAAACTTAATTTGGAGAAAATGAAAAAACAAACCCTCTGGCACCTTAATTTGACCCACCTAAGAGACCCACAATATACTGATTTTATAAAACAAAGGATTCCCCAGTTCCTGGAGAAGAATGGCCTTCCCCTGGTCTCTGAGGCTACGATATGGGACTCCTTGAAAGCAGCACTTCAAGGAGAAACCATTGCCTACTCGGTCAAGAAGAAGCGGGATTTGAAGGTTAAATATAAAGAACTAACAAACCAGCTTCAAACTTACCAACTTCTGTACACAAATGGTGACAGAGAAGTGCAAACTAAAATTCGGAAGACTAAGGCAGCATTACAGAAAATTATGGATTTAAAGATACAGTATGCACTCCTGTACGTAAAACAATCAGGCTATGGGGTGGAGCTAGGGCACTCGTTTGTTAACGCAAAGGTTGACAGCATGTAGGAAGGCTTCAACTATTCTTAAAATTAAAAGTTTGCATACATAGCTGGCCCGATGGCACTGAGGGTTGAGGCACTGGATGCCACACCTCGAGATGCGCCGCGACCCGGGTTTGGGAGCGAGCTCGGGTCACCAGGGATCAGAAGGGGAGGGAGAGGATTGAGCATCCATAGGACAGCTATCCTCTCCTGGTGAAGGATGGGGCACAGTGACCAGTGTAGCCTGACAGCTAGCGGAGGCTAGGTGTTGATATGCCCGGTCCTGAAAGATCAGGATCGGAGGAGGGGCAGTCGGCGGATGTGCTGTGTGCAGACATGTGTGCAGCACGCCCCCTGCCAGCACTGCATGCGTTGCCTCCAAAGGCAGAACATGGAAAAAGGGTCACCCTGGTCGTAGTGGTTTGATGGCCGTCTGAGCATACCCATGCCAGCTCCAGGAGGGGATCACTAAGTGCGGATCCGGACTTGGTGGGGGAGTTAGTAACCCCCTGCCATCCTGCCACGGGGGGGTAAACTCTGGGGTAATGAGTGATTGCCTTCAGTGGGAGACCACTGCGAGTCAGATGGCAACTGGAGAAAAAGGATGCCAGGGCCGATTGGGGGGCCAAGGGGAGAAAAAGTAAAATAAAAAAAAAGTTTGCATACAGGACAGATGGTACATGGCGATGCTGAGATTAGGGACACCTTTGCTAGCTAATATCAAAATCTATATTGGTAGAGCTCCATGGGTAGCCCTGAGGACAGGACACAGTTTTTGGAGGGACTTCACCTACCATATCTTACAGAAGAACAGACCAGCATCTTGGAGGCCCAATCTGGGCAGACGAGGTCTTGGCTCAGATCAAGGCCACCGCCACTCAAAAATGTCCCAGACCTGACGCATTCCCTACAAAGTGGTATAAGAAATTTCTTGAAGAGCTCTTCCCGAATATACTGTCTGTATTCAGGTCTGTGACCGAGGGGAATCCACTGCCTCCATCCTGGGCATATGCTATTCTGGCAGCTCTTCCCAAACCTGACAAAGAAATGTTTGATACAGCATCCTACTGTCCTATATCTCTCTTGAATGTTGATTATAAAATTTGTATGGCAATTTGGGCTGCTAGGTTGGAAACTATTCTACCAACACTTATTCACCTTGATCAGGCAGGCTTCATTAAGCAAATAAATACCAGGGATAACATCCATCAGGTATTAATAGTAATGGAATAACACCTATTTGCAAGGCTGGGGACTCAGCCGATCCAAACTACTATCGTCCTACAGCGAATTTACCCACCTTATCAAAACATTTAGAGAAGCTAGTGACTATATGGACAAATATAGGATACTGACTCCTTTTCAATCAGGTTTCCATAGGGGGCTACTCGTATTTCTTCTGCTTTAGTAGAGTTTAATAATTTGATTAGCTCCCACCTTAACAAAGGAAGCAAAACAGCAGCGATTTTTACTGATTTGTCCAAGGCTTTTGACCTGGTGGACCACTCCACCCTGATTGAGAAGTTGTCAGGTCTGGGTTTCTCTGGGGGACCTCTTTTATGGTTTTCATCCTACTTGGCAGGGCATTCTCAAAGGGTTGAAATACAGCAGCACCTGTCTGAACCATGGGCTGTTCAGAGGTGGGTCCCTCAGGGGTCTATTTTGGGACCCTTTTAATTTTTGCTTTTCAACAACGATCTGCCCTCTGTAGTAAAACACACATCTCTTAGGCTTTGTGCAGATCACACGGCCATAGTGGCTTCAGGGAGAGGCCTGGAGGACTTGCGGGGAAAACTCCAGGATGACTTTGTCAGGGTACAGGAGTGGTTCACAAGGTCACAGCTAATAGTGAATATGAAGAAGACCAAAGTACTGCATTTCGTCTCTGAGACATAGCAGTTGTACACAATTACAGATATTTGCAGTTAACAAATCCCTTATAGAAAACATCACTACTTAACAGTTATTTGAGACTCCTTTTTGATTCTACATTAACTTTTAGGGATCACATTGACACGACTATTAGTAAGGTAACCAAAAAACTAGAGGCATTAAAAAGAACAACTAGGTGCTTAAAACTCTCTGACAGGAAAAAGATTGCTGAGCAGCTAATCCTGCCTATTACAAAATATGGTGAATTAATTTACAGGTCAGCAAATAAATTTTCACTGAATAAACTTGATAAAATTCAGTACAGAGTAGCCAGGTATGTCCTTGCTTGCGATTTAAGAACCCATCACTGTTTATTTCTGACTAGACTTGATTGGATGCCTCTAGAGATAGAATATGTAAGAAACTGGTTAATATTTATACATAAATATAAGACTATTCATACCGATCACAATATTTCAAAGATTTTATTTTCCGACACCTTAAATACAAAGAAACATCTGTCCAGGTCTGTTCATCAAAACAAAACTCAACAGGATAAGTGTACTAACAGATTTGGGGATTATACATTGAGAACCTTGGCAGCTCTACATTGGAATGTACTACCTCCTCTTGCACGTGCTGAAACAGTACACAGCACTTTTATTGGGATGTTAAAGGGTCACTGTACTCATATTTGTTGGTGCATGAGATAACATTAATCTTTCCTATGTCCTCCCTCTTCAGTGTTTATAATGTATTTATTGATTTTGTGTTCATACTGTTTATACTTTTTATTTATTACATGTGTGTAGCCTTAGATAATTACAGGACTGTCTTGTGAACTGGACTGATGAAGTCCAAATAGCATGTTTCTGTATAAAAATATAATTTTACCATACAATACCATATCCAAACCAGACATATCCCTGTGGCTGTATTAAGCCTCGATGCTAAGAAGGCTTTCGACAGGGTGTCCTGGCCTTTTTTGTGGCACTCCCTGTTGAAATTCCATTTCCCTGAGTCCTTCTTGAGCTGGATTCAAAACATTTATAATGCTCCACAAGCCTATGTCCGTGTTAACAGGGGTGTCTCCTCTCCAATCCCTTTGCAGCAGGGCACGAGACAGGGGTGTCCCCTTGCCCTACTTCAGTTTGTCCTTTATATGGAACCCTTGGCAGCAGCTCTGCATGAAGTGGAAGGGGTGGAGGGCATTCCTTTAGGACAACAAGAATATAAGGTATCGTTGTTTGCGGATAATGTCCTTTTAACGATCTTGTCTCCAGAGAAGTCCATCCCATGGGTTTAGGAGGGCCAGTGTAATTATGAAAGGGTGGCCAGCTTTAAAATAAGTATTCTAAAACCAAGGTTTTACTACTGAATTTCACCCCTTCAGAGGCGTTAAGACATGCCTGTCCCTTGAAATGGCGACCCACTACAATTAAATACTTGGGTATAAATATTCCTCAGGATTTAAAGCTGTTGGATGTAATAAATTTCGAGCCCATAATGTTATCAATACAACCGTACTTTAATAGATGGGGTAAGCTTAATCTCTCCTTCCAGTGTATAGAAATTATATGTATGAATGTTCTTCCATGCCTGTTATATCTCTTTCAAAATATCCCTTCCCAAAACTTCCCAGCACAGTTCTTTTTTAGGTCCTGGGATAGAATTATATCAAATTTTATTTGGAGGGTCCGCACCCCAGAATTCATTTCTCAATCTTAAAATTATCATTGGCCCAGGGAGGTGTGAATTTACCAAATCTGTAATTTTATGCAAAAGTGGCTTTCCTGAGGGTGCTTTTTCTCTGGTTATCCAAAACCTTCAAAGCTCCATGGAAAATTCTAGAATTTACTATTAACGATTTACGTGATATAGAAAGAATCTTGTTTGCCTCCAAAGGTAGGTCTCTTCCACTGAGGAATTTTACCCAACTCTCAGTTAATATCTTGAGAGTATGATGTTCATTGAGGAAGCACCCAAAGTTCACACAGGCCTTTTTCTATTGTAGGATGCTTTCAGAGGATGAACACTTTATGCCAGCTCAAACTGGTTTGGCGTTTACTAGGTGGAGGGGGCTGGGACTTATGTATGTTTACCAGTTTTTGGGGCAGGCGGGAATTGTTTCCTTTGATGTACTAAAGAAGGAATATGGGCTTAGACAGGGGGACTTTTTCAGGTACCTTCAGGTCAGGAACTATATTACTCGACAATGCTCTGCTACTCCTACATTACCCTCTCCTTTGCCCCCCTTCTTGAAAATGCTTCTGGACTTCCTCTCAGGCAACACATGGGGACACCTAACTAGGAATATATATAACATTTTAAGGGATGTCTTGGGGCATACCACATTCTCGATCTTGGAGGGATGGAGCAAAGATTTAGAATTGTAAGTTTCTAGCATCTCCTGGACAAAGGCCACCCTTCTGGCAGTTAAACTCACATCCTCCCATCTTTGGCGGGAATTTGCTTGAAAGTGTAGGAGTAGATATTTTCATTCCCTAGCGGTTTTGGTGAAATATCTCCCGGATAGTTTTGGTTACTCTTGGAGAGATTGCAAATGCAAACTGGTGGATTTAAGTCAAATTTTTTGTAATTGCCCATTACTAATGCCATTCTGGTGTTCCCCTCAGTCAGAACTGAAGGACTGCTTGGGAGACCAAATAGAACATACTGCAGAAATAACCTTATACTCTGTCTACCCAGACCACTCCCCCTCCTGGCATAAGACCCTCTTGCCTATATACTTGTTAGCAGCTAAAAAGCTATCACTCGTAAATGGATGACTAAAGTAATATCAGCAGTGGCAGACTGAAGATTTAAGCAAGTTAACCCTCCAGCGCAGCCGAGTGACCGAACCACACCAGTCGTGGTAAGCCCTCCAGTATACCCACACCCTGGAGGGATAAATTGCTATTATGCAATGGTTTTTAATGGGTTTTTTTGTGCGTGTGTTTTTTTACTCAAGAACTGTTGTTTGCTATGACATATTCTTACGCGGTGACCTCCTTTGATGTACTTGTGGAGACATCGGGGTGTGGTTGACTGGTATCCCCATGAAGCTGTACTGCAGGCTGGGAACTTGCGGTTTTGGAGCCGGTTGCGAGTGCGAGAGGGTTTGGCCCAACATTCATGTCTGTAGAAGTCAGATATTGCTCTGGAACTGTGTCAAGTACGATATTTATGTCTACAGTCTCATTCTGGTGGCTGAAAATTATTTTTAGGTCGCTTTCATTGTATAACTCGAAGTACAAATTCATTTTTATTATGTGGCGGGTATGACTTTGAAGCTCCAAGCTGGAAAAACAAATGGCGGTGGCAGTCATTTGAAGTGGTGGTCGTAGGGATATTTCTTTTGGGCACAAGGGGGGGGTTGGCTGGCACTTCTTCCTGTGGGTACACTGACTGATTTATCATGATGAAAAGGTGCCAGCCATCCAATCAGGATGCAGGATTTCAGTGATTTTTTTTTTGTGCCATTGTATAATAATAGTTTTAGAGATACAGTATATCAAATGGAAAGTCTAACAGTGGCTCTCCATGATAAATCGAGGGCTTGCCATACCAAATGGCAGAGGTAGATTCAATATTTGATAGAGGTTGATCCAGAATTTATACCTTAAAGAGATCAAGGTCCTACTGGGGGCCCCCTTCAGGAGGCAAATACAGTCAATTCTGCTTGTGTGCAATTCGGTTGTGTGCACATTCCGCTTGTGTGCACAAAAACGTCAGGTCCCGATTCCTTTCCTGTGTTCTGTGTGTTAAATCGTTCGGACATGTGCACACTGATTTTCGGTTGTGTGCACACATTTTAGGCTTCAGAACATACCGTTAGCTATGTTTTCTACTGCAGACTGCGGAGAGAATGATGTGCCAATAGATTTGTCTTTGGAGCAGAAAGTCCGTCTCCTAGACAAGGCACTTGTTCCCGGAGTCTCACGAAAAGAACTGGCTACGGAGTTCTCTGTAGATGTGCCATGTGTTAGCAGCATCCTAGAAAAAATTTCCTGAATGCTGCTTCGGGGAGATCACCACAGAGACAATACACAATTGCTTTCACAAAGCTGGAATGGGAGCCGATCAAGAACAAGATGTAGATGTTGCCATTAAGTGTGTAACCCCACCCCCCAGAATGCTAGCTGCAACCTTCAAGGTTTTGAAAAGAAAATTGAAATGCTAGCCACAAGGACTGCTAGGCAAGCAAATATTTAATTTTACCAGACTGATGCTAACAGTCAAATGCAGAAATATGTTAGTACGGTATTTATTAGCAATGGAATGTTTTTAAACTAACAGCGCCTTACTAAATTTCTTTTTTGACATCGTAATTCCTCTTGCCAGACTGTTATTTATTAGTTACAGCATTTACTAGTTTGTTTTAACTACCGCAGTACCGGAATAAAGCACACATGGTCCCGCGATGTATTTTCGGATATGTGCATTTTCGGATGTGTGCACAAATTCAGCTGGTCCCAACCTTGTGCACACATCTGGAATTGACTGTACATTTCGGGTGGGCTTTAGCTGAGATAGATATTGTACTGTACTCTGCGAAGATGCTTACGCATTATATGTGATATTTTCTATGGATTAAATGCATGACTTTGTCCTGTTCTTGGTAGATAAACTGTATTAGAGCCGACTACATTTTATAGACTTATAGTTTGATTTTACTGCTTTTGGATTCTGTATTGAGAAATGCTGTATGTGTTGCCTCGTATTTTCTCTACTAAAAATCATATTTAAAAATATATATACTTTATCTTGTAGAGAGATTGTAGTTATTGAGAATGGATATAAGAAGACATCATAAATGTATTAGCAATATTTTACAGAGGCACCAATCTGGTAGTTGTTAAATAAAAAACATGGTTACGACAAATGACCTACAGGTACGTGTCATGGGATTTACATCTTGTTTTTGGGATGTTTAGCTTTACAACTCTTCACCCTAACCACAATTTTATACTTCCTCAGAATTCTGGTTTAGCAACAGGCAACAGGACACTATTTGTACCAATATACAAAGATCAAAAAAATAAATCTATAACGTATAATATTAGAATTGTATACTGCATTACTTGTGCTGCCATTGTCATGATTGTTTATTTATGGAATAGGATAGTAGTCTAGTACTTTGGTGAAAGTTAAATTTCACCCAGTCTCATGTTCTATAACCACACAAAGAGAGAAAGGGACAGCTTAGTTGGGGCACCGGGAGGTGGGGGAAAAACAGAAAATAAAAAAAAAGCCTCACAAAGTAAGAGCATATGGTCCCAGTCTTCACCTCTAGCTGGTCTCTCTACACTTTCTATACCAAAAAATCATGACAAAATTTGGTGTCTCTCAAACATAAAATGCCTTGCCAAACTGGATGTATTGTCTTTTTTTTTTAATCAATGACTTGTGTTCAGAAATTCTCACCCATAATTTTTGTTTTGTCTGACTAATGTAAAATATATCATACTGGCATTTGATCAAGTATACAAAATGTGTGGTGACATGTGTGATGAACTGTTTTATTTTCACCTTTTTATCCATAGTTGGGTCATAGATCTTAATAATATGATATGTGTTACCATGCTGGGCACAGTGCCCACAGGGGTAGTTGCACACTGTTGGTGACCCAAAAGTAAAGCCTGTTGGTGTTTCAGTGTCTGACTTAAAGTGTGAATGCACTAGTCCATCGTTAAGCGTTTGACTATGTTTTGCCACTACCAGTTTTGAGTTAGAAAAGGTGTGTGCACCTTTTCAGTAGTTTTCAAAAAATGCCAGTTGCTGAGAATATGTTAATCTGTCTAAGTGCTGTATTAAATGGTGTTGAAAAGACAATGCCTTCTGGTCGACCAACTTGGAATAGAGGTGGCTCTCTTTCTTGCCCAAACACTACTGCCCTGTCATAGCCCCTTCTCAGAAATCTCTCTTGTAGCTTCCCTGCATCCCTCTCAAAACTCTCATTTATTTTTCTGTTAATGCTTGATTCTTAAAAACTGCCTGCAAGGGATATTCTTTTTCATGCCTCATGGGTGGCACTATTTCCTCTCAATAGGGTATTCTCATCTGTTGGTTTTCTATATTATCTACTATACACCTTTTGATCTGCTTTGAATACTTTTGAATCCAATAGAGGATCTTGAAAGGATCATACTGCAATGTAAACTGGATATTTGGACTTCTAGAGTTCAAGTATTGGTGAATCTGATTTCCTCCACCTTACTTTCCATAAAAATAATGAATCATCTAGGTAATGACAAAAAAGTACCACTCCCTGTCTATATGGGTTACTGTCATTCAAAATTAAATCCATCGCAAACTGATGCATAAATAAACAAATGATGGGCCATTGTAGACCCCATCACAGTCCTCTTTGTTTGTAAATAAAAATCTGTCAAAGTGGAAATAACTTATTTCAAGTATCAGGGATGTTAAGTCCACCAAAAAGGTAGAGCTCAGATTTTCTTCCAAATTATTCAGTTCTAAAATGTTTCTCAATACCTTCAACCCCTCACGTTGGGAGATAGGGTTGTAGAGGTCCACCACATCCATAGTGACAGGCAATATGTTCTCTAAGTTATGCTTGTCTACATTAAACATTTTCAGGAACCTTAATACACCCCTGGAATCCTGGAGCTACAAGGGCAAGAGCTGCACAGAGCCACTAAGAAAATAGTTTATGTAACAGCAGAGGGGTTCCAGGGCCAACCCCAGCCTGGAGACTGTGGGCTACCCCGGTGGCAGTCTATTGGGTGTATGCACTTTATGTATGCAGCAGAACACTGGCACAACTGGTGTCTTTTGCACCAGTGCTTCTAGTACCCAGTCCTCAATTTCTTCTTTCTCCAACCCTTCTGCTACCTTTAACTGAATGGCCTGTTGCAGTTCATGCCTGGGGTCAGTCAGTAACTTCCATTAATTCTTGGTGTTGCTGACTTGTCTGAGACATTCTTCTCTGTAGTCTTTGACATTCTGGACTACTAACCCACTTCCCCCCTTGCCAGCTATTTGATCAAAATAGTCTTATCCTGTTCTAAAGTTTTGGGAGCTGTATATTCCATTCTGGTCAAATTTCTTTCTCTGGTTTTTTATCTAAGAATTCAAGTCACCACTTCCTTATCTACACCTTTGATAAAGGAATCAGTGTTACTAGGGATGGGGCCCAGTGGAATGTACCTGGATATAATGTTCAGTTTTTCAAAGCCAGTTTTGAAGGATCAGTCTGAGTCTGAATCTGAAAAGTGCTCTTTTAGCCTTAAATGTCTATAAAATCTATGCACATCTAATTTAATCAGAAAGATGTCTGGCAATGATATAGGTGAGAAGCTCAACCCCTTTTCTAAGACTTTGATTTCTACTACATGTAATGACCTTCTTAAGAGGTTGATGACAACTCTGTTATTGGCTGGGTCTGCATCGATTCCTTCTTATTCTTGGGGCAGGATTTTCTAATGCCTTAGATTGCCACAAGCCCTGGTGCATGGACGGTATGGTGCATGGGGCTTGTGGCGATCTAATGGGATTTTTCTATCCCAGGAATATTGCTTCAAGGTAGACCAACTTCTTCTGGTCTACCTTGCGGCAATCCTGTGGGCCATTTTATGGTGCTTGCGCCAGATATTTTGTGCAAGCTGCCATAACTGGTGGAAACTGTCACAGCTGTTTCTGAGACTGTAAAATTAGACACAGCTGCAGCAAAGGGTTTGATGCACCACCAAAACCTAAGTGCTGTGGTGTAGGGCTGGAAGCAAGCCCTGCACCAGCATTTGTCTTTTCCTTTTTTTGGTTTGGGTTTTGTTCTCTTTAGCCCCTTAGAAGCTTGCCCTTGCATTGACTGTGCTATTGTCTCTGTTCCACTCATGGAATCTGTGCTAGTTTCTCCTTCTCCCTCCATATGCTGTTGATTTCTGTCCCTCTGGGTTGCTGCTTAGTGTGCTTTTCTCTCTAAAAAAGGTTTCTGTTGTGTTCTTGGAACACCTGTTTTCCCTTCACTTGCAGAAGAGGTTTGACTATCTGAGAAAGCAGGTCTTGGGTATTCCCCTCTTGCCCTGAAATCTACTCCAATTATGTACTTTCCTGTCACGGTAACCCATGGTGTCTCTCCTATACTTCCTAATTTTGCGAGCTTACAGAGTTTATTCAAATCTCTCCAGGTCTCTGTTTATCCTTTCTAATTGTTGTCTAATTCCTCCAAAGCCAAAAGAGTCAGTAACTGTTCCTGAATGGAATCAGTTTCCAACTTCAATCTCTTTCTCCCTCTCTCTCTCTCTCTCTCTCTCTCTCTTGCTGTGGCTTCAATTACTGCCACCATGGAATCTGTTGAGCACTTGCCCTTTATAACATCCACAATAAAAAAATTGCCACACACTCTTAGGTGTAGGTACAAGCAGGACAAATAAGAAAATCCACTCCAAATTCCAAACTGAAAAGGTTTTTATTCCTGCTAGGACCACAAGTGAGAACAGTGATGTGAAACTAAAGATAGCCACACAAACAACAAAGCACTTTGACTGCAGTCTTCATCACACTGTTCTCTTAGCTTTTAACAGTGAAACGTTACAATAGGGTTGATAAGCACTCTTAATTCTCTATGGATTCTCCTGTTTTTAATGTACTCTCTCTATGTCCCTTCTGAAGTACAGCCTTCAGAACTGGACAAACTACTTCAGGTAGGGTCTCACAAAGAAGCAATGCAGTGGCAACACCACCTCCCTTCCTCCTGCTGGAGATACCTCTCCCTATACATGCCAACATCCCATTGGCCCTACCCACTGCTTTGTCACACTGCCCTGCCACTTTGAGGTAGTCAGATATGATAACCTCAAGCACCCTTTTCTTTGAGGTGTCAGTAGCTCTTTTCACTTTCTTCTGGCCCCTACCCCGAGGAATTCCTTGGGTCTTTTTGGTGGGGTCCCAACGTAGTGTGGACCCCAGCATCATTCCGTGCGGGACCAGGAGATTTTTTGCCTTTGTTTTTTCTCCCGGTCCCCCAACCCCTAAGGATGCCAGCACACAGAACTTTCATCCAGACAGATGGCGTGCTGATGCATGCCATTGTCAAATGCCCTCAGCGTCCTCCCCACTCCAACTTCGAAGAGCCTCCTATGCGCCAGATGCCCATGCTTCCATCGGCATCAGTGTGTCGGGTGCTGTTAAGCACCCCAGGAATCCCACCCCAGGAGGAGAACATCCATTGGGATGCTCGATCCTCCTTCCCTCAACCAACCCCTGGTGGCCCAAGTTCGTTCCCAAACCCGGGTCACCGCCGTAGCGCGAGGTGAGGTGTCCAGTGCCTCAACCCTCAGGAGGTGTCAGTAGCTCTTTAACTCACTCACTACTAACTAACTAACTAACCTTGGCCTGTTAAATTCAACCTAATAGCACTGTGATTTAATTCTTGCGCTTTACTGTTTAATCTTTTTCTAACTGCATTCTCCCCTTCATAAACCATAGCTATGTTTATCACTCTTGATTTCTATATTGTCTGTAGTATAGTTTTGTTTATGATTTTTTCTTATTGCATTTTTCATGGTTTCCTTTTTTGTGTTTTCTTTTGGTTTTTATTCTTTTTCTCTCTCTGTTGATTTTCTGTTTATAGATTGCTTTGACTTTGTGACTATCATTCTGTTTTTGAATTTGCTTGATAACATCTAATTCCTGTTTGGGTTTGTCCTTTTTGCATTTTGGTATCTCTTGATATTTTTACCTTCATTTTAGAAGCAGTCAGTTGCTAAAAGGCTCATAAGACAGACTGATTTCATTATCTTTTTCCACTACTTTCCTATGTAAAGCTTGTATTTTTGTCATTATTAGCTGCTAATGCTGTTCTCATCATGTATATTTCTTCCTTTAACATTAATACTTGTATCAAGATATATATGCTGGCAAAATGTTGAATTTTAAGTTAAGAGAGGAGAGTAACAAAAAGATAATATTTTTTGCTAGGTAAAAATAATATATTTATTAGGCTAACAAAAAGTTAAAGATAAGAGCTTTCGAGGCCTATAATACTACTTCCTCTTCTTCAGGCATGTTACTCTATACTTCAGGTTGAGGCAGCTTTTGTAGGAGAGTGATTTTGATTGTCTTTTGAGGGCACGTGCCTTCGTCACCTGAACAAACTGACACAACAACGGGCTTTGAAGAAATGGCTACAGCCATGTATTTATTGATAAAACCAATTGTCCATATATACAATTGCTAGCGTGATGTGTGCAGCTAGGAAGCCTTGGAAGGAATCTAGCTCCCCATGGAGCACTAGATCGTTGATGGTCGACCCTCCCTCCCAGGAGAGGGCCGCCTTACCATCAACCCGGACCCCGTGAGGGACAACAGCCTCCGGCGCATAAGGGATGGCTCTGTGACCGGCTGCGGCTAGCTCCTCCCTGTCAGAGGATCCACCATGCCGCGGGACCCTGCCCAAAGAGGGTGCCCTCCAGATGGCATCTGTCAGGCCCGCCCTCCTGTTAGCCTCAGGGAGATCTGGCTGGTCAAGACATGTGATCCCCTGTTATCCCCTCCACAGTGTTCCAAGACTACCAGGCCACCACACTTACAATGTTCATGACTGTGACACCTACCTATCTGCTCCCTAGCCTACTCTAACTAGAATAACTCCTACCTTGCTGGAGAAGGCAAAAAAATGGAAAACCCAGTGGGGAAAAAATTGAGAAATTCCTTCTCGACCCCTAAGGCGATCCCCCTTAGTGGGACAGCAAGTTCCCTGTACCCCCACATTCCCCCCTGCTTTTACGAGGGTGAGGTTTGGTTGGGATGCAACCTGGGACAAGGAGGAATGAGGAAGAATTCCTCCTGTGCAGCCCCTCTTAAGGGGCCTGGCTCCTCCCTGTCCCTGGCCACAAGCTTCCTACCCCCCCAGCCCCTTCTGGGCAGTCCTACCTGGGTCCCTACTGTTCAGGTGTCTCAAGCCCTGCCCCCAGACAAAGCCCCATTTGCTGCGATACCTTGCAGGCTCCTCCATTGTCTTTTGAGGGTATATGCCTTCTTCACCTGAACAAACTGACACAACAATGGGCTTTGGAGAAATGGCCACAGCCATGTATTTATTGATAAAAGCAGTTGTCCATATATACAATTGCTAGCATGCTGTGCACAGCTAGGTAGCCATGGAAGGAATCTAGCTCCCCATGGAGCACTAGATCATTGATGGTCGACCCTCCCTCCTAGGAGAGGACCGCCTTACCATCAACCCGGATCCCGTGAGGGACAACAGCCTCTGGGGCATAAGGGATGGCTCTGTGATCGGCTGTGGCTAGCTCCTCCCCCGTCAGAGGATCTGCTATGCCCCGGGACCCTGCCCGAAGAGGATGCCCTCCAGATGGTATCCTTCGGGTCTGACCTGTCAGCCTCAGGGAGATCTGGCTAGTCAAGACACATGATCTCCTGTTACTCCCTCCACAGTGTTCCAAGACTACCAAGGAGCCACAAGGTGAGTTTCACCACTCAACCCCAACAAGCACCTCACGCCTATACTCTCACCACTGTCCACTGTGACATCAAAAACAAGTCTAATCCTTTCTCTGATAGATGTACACCATCTTTGCTATACAGATCAGGCTCTTTCACAGACACTCCCAGGTGTGCTGCTATGGACCCCCCATGGAATCCATAATTGGTCTCATGGCCGCATTCTGCAGCCAGCGCACCTTCTCTATTGCCCTAATGTTCCGGGCATGCTGCCACTGCTGCCCTGCACCATATCTGACCAAATTATATGCACCTGGGGCCACCATTGCTTCACTCTTGCCAGGTTCTGCCTGACCATCTCCTTAAGCTGCCTCACATACATAAACCCCAGATCATTTCCCCCAAATGAAGGACTAAAACATCTGGCTGCCTCCTCTCTTGGGCTTTTGCTTGCAGTGTTGCGATCAACTCATTCCATCGCATCCCGCGCTGCCCCAACCAATGTACCTCTGCTCTCTTGGGTGCCAGGAACAGGTTCTTTTCTCCGGGATACTGCCTCACCCTGTGGGCCACCCAGTGGATGTATGAGTGGCCACAAATCCAGATCTGCTCTACTCAGGCTGCAACACCTATCCAAACAAAGCAAAAGAGAGTTATAACATGTGTGGCCTTATGTACCTTTCAAAAGCTTGTGACTTCCATCTACCCAACGCTTGTATTGCCCCATCTGCTAAGCCCTCCACCCTGGCATGTGATGCTGCTCCAATCCTAAAGGAGTGTGTGTTGTAATGTTCTGCCAGGATGCCCAGCTGTCGCAAGGTCTTTTGCAACACATGCCTAAACTGGTACACTGTTAGGGGTCACCCCCTCCATGACGGAAGAAGGCCCCCCCCCAATTGCCAGAAGCAGGTTTATACAATCCTGTACCCATTCTCCCACATCCCACTGGAGCCCGTGGGGCGCTCCTAGCCGGCACCACCACCCATGGGCAAGCTGATCGGTCTTGCTTTTTCGGATGCAAACAAAGACTCCAGACATTGTGACCTCCACGTCCACTTCTGCCTGTGTTACTGGTCACCCAGGAGCCTTGCTAGGCTGCATGAGCTCCGACACTTGGAATGCCCCGCAAAATGCTACCAAGTACGCTGTCTGGAATAGCCTTGTCTCATCAGGGGATGAGCATACCTTAGGCAACTCATCCCAGATCTGCTTAAACATGGCAGGGCTGATAGGTCATATGTTGTCTGTACCCCTCGGGGTTGCCTGTGCCCAACCTCCCAGCATCTTCCTAAGGGAAAATGCCCTTTGACTTTTTGGAACCAAGCAATGCCAGCAATGTGCTGTTCGACTGTTGCTCTGGTGTCCTCGCACATTTTTTGATCAGCACATATTCACACAGCTGTGCAGCTGGGATTGGCCATGTCATTGCCCACTCTTGAGCGTGTTGGATCTCCAAAAAACAGTTGACTCCCCTCTGGTATGCTATATGTGTCCTAGGTGCAAGGGCCATCTCAATAAACTCCCAGGCCTCTGGGTTATCAAGTCCCATAGGAATGGCAGGACTTCCCTGGGCTGTTGGTCTGCTGCTGGTGCCAATTCTCAGAACCTCTGTCACTGTAAACGAGAAAGAGCATCAGCGATGCCATTTTCAATACCTGATACATGCACTGTCCTAAAGGTAATATTCAACATCAGACACTTGAGGACAAACACCCACATGAGGTTGCCCATCGGGCCCTTGCCCCCCAACAGTTTGTTGATGGCATACACCACTCCAGTGTTGTCCAACCTGAATGTGATGTGCTTGTCCCACAGCACATCCCCCCCGAGACCACCAATGCCATGACAATGGGGAAAAATTCCATCACCATTATCTGCCTCGTGATGCCTTGTCTGATCCACCCTGAAGGCCATTGCCCTGCACACCACTTTCCTTGCAGGTAAGCCCCAAAGCCCAAGCCCCCCGAGGCATCTGTGAAGAGTTCTAATTCTTCACTGGACACCAGCACCGGCCACATCGACACCCCATTAAAGCATTGCAGAAATGTCTGCCAAATGCCTAAGTCCGCCCGCATTGCCGCTGTAGCCTGGATTCTATAGTGCGGTTTTGTACGGCCTGCCCCAATGCCCGCCAGGCGCCTCATGAATGTCCTACCCATGGGCATTACCTGGCAGGCAAAATTGAGATGGCCCACTAGTTGCTGGAGCTACCGTAATGTGACTTTCCGTGCCCTCATCACAGCATCCAGCCAGGTGCGCAAGGCCGCCAGCTTGTCTTGGGGGAGCTGGAACACTTGCTCCCTCATGTCAATCTCAATCCCCAGGAAGGAAAGCCTTGTGCATGGCCTTTCTATCTTGTCCTGGGCTAATGGTACACCCAGCTCGGTGCACACCTCGTGGAATGCCGTCATGATATGCACGCATTGCCCCGAGCCGGCCTTCCCCACTAACAGAAAGTCATCCAAATAATGAACCACGTGGTCGACTTTGGCTTTCTGTGCCATGGCCCAGTGCAGGAATGTGCTGAATTGCTCAAAAAATGCACATGCCACTGCACACCCCATGGGCATGCAGTTGTTCATATAGTAGTACCCATCAAAGTTCATGCCCAGTAGCTCCCTATCTGCCGGGAACACTGGCAACAGCTAGAATGCTGATTCTATATCAGCCTTCCCCAGCAATGCCCCCTGGCCCACCTGACGCACCACCTCCACTGCCCTGTCGAATGACGTGTAATACACTGTGGTGTTGACTGGGTCGATGTAGGCATTGACTGACTCCTCTTCTGGGTATGACAGGTGGTTTATCATTCAGAACTCACCTGGCACCTTCTTGGAAACTAGGCCAGTGGGTGACACCCTGAACTGTGGGCAAAGGGGGAGAGGAGAAGGGGCTGCTGATCTGACCCGCGGCTAGCTCTTTCTGTAGCTTGCCCCGGAGGACCTCCGGTCGCTCCTTGGCAGAACGTAGGTTGTCAGCCTCGTATGCCCTCCTTGGGTCTTGGTAAGGTATATGGAACCCCTCCCTGAAACCATCTGCCAAAGAGCGAGTGGCCACCCTGTCTGGGTAGTTTGTTTATTTATTTTACTTTTGGTAACCGTGTAAATGCACTAGGCATGAGAATGCCTATTTTCAGGCATGACCCGGGAGAAAACAGTTTAAATACATACAAGATACATGTGACGCAGCACATGAAAGCAGCACAGTTCAGAGGGAATAACAATACTTAGGGTATGGAGAGACAATAGCTTTGACAAAAAAATGATATTGAAAAATGTTACAGTAGTATGCAGATTATAATACAGGTTGGAACAAGTAAACATAGGAAAAACAAAACAGAAAGGAAACAGGCATTGCAAGAGAGAGCATTCAAAACAGTACAATAAGTGCCAAACTGAGTGGTTAATGAGCAGGGGAGAGGAAGGAAGGGTGGTAGGAAGGAGAGAAAGAGAGGGAGGTGATGAGAGAGTGGGCATGATAGGGTATGAGAAGCGGGGAAGAGGTGTCAAAGAATGGATTATCTAGAGAAAGAAAATAGAGGGCAAGGAGAAAGTAAAGGTTCAAGGTGGGTTAAAGTAAGTGCATGGGTAAGCGGTACACAGATGCTCACAGTGAAGTTTCTTAAAGCTAGCATGGGTGGTCGCTTGATGGATAGAAGTGGGTATAGAGTTCCAGTGTTTAGGAGCCGTGAAAGAGAAAGCACGTGCGCCCATGTTGGATCTACATCTTGGAGTGTGCGAAAGGGCTTTGTCAGTCGATGGTAGCCCATAGGCGAGAGTTTGCGATTCCAGAAGGGAGGCAAGGGATAGGGGGAGGCCTGTCCTGGCAACACAGTCAATTAATGAGTCAAAAGGCTGGAGACGGTAGGCGGAGAGGAACAGCCATTTTAGGTCAGCATAGAGCTGGCAATGGTGTTTGTAACGTGGTGATACAGAGGCATAGCGGCAGATGCTATTGTAGGTGGTGTCCCATTTATGGAGGGAGGACTTTGAAGCAGATAGGTAGATAAGTGACCCATATGCTAGGGCCGGAAGAAGGAAGCCTTGTGCCACAGCTAGTCTGGTTGAAGGGGTGAGGGTGCAGCTAGTACGATAGGCACTTCCTATCTTAGCATTTACAGACTTACAGATAGTGGTAATGTGGAGGTCAAAGTCAAGAGATTCATTGAGATTAACACCAAGATATTTAAAGGATTTGGTGGTAATCAGTGGGGAGCCATCCACACACAAGATTGTAAGGGGATTGTGATTCAATTTGAGTCTAGCAGGTGAGCCAGAGAGCATGGAGTATGTCTTGCTAGAGTTGAGAACAAGTTTGTTCTCAGTGAGCCAGGACTGAATATTCGTGAAGTCCAAGGCAATAGGGTGGTTTAAGTCTGCAGCAGTTCTAGCACTGTGGTAGATAACTAGGTCATCAGCTTAGAGCAAAGATGAGCAGTTCGGTGCAATTAAGGGGATGTCATCAATGAATATAGTGAAAAGGGCCGAGTATGGAGCTCTGGGGTACTCCAGCGTGGATAGATGAAAGATCAGATATGGCTGAGTTGAAAACTAGAGCTTGTTTTCGGTCCGACAGGTAGCTTTTGAACCAGACCATGGTATCCAAGGAGAAACCAAAGGAGCATAGTTTTGCAAGAAGAAGGGTATGGTTGACCAGGTTGAAAGCCTTAGTTAGGTCGATAAAAACTGCACCTGTCAGGAGGCCCAAGTCCATGGAGATATAGATGTCGTTTGTTAGTTTAAGTAGGGCGGTGGAGGTGCTGTGACCTTTATGGAAGCCGTGCTGTGAGCTAGAGAGAAGGTTATATTTCTGGAGGTATTCTATGGATCGGGTGGCAACTAGTTTTTCAAGGATTTTGCTGAGTATGAGAGTATTGCGATGGGATGGTAGTTCTTGATTGCTTTAGGATCACCCTTTTTAGGAATTGGGGTGGCTTTAGCTATTTTCCAGATATTTGGAACTGTACCACAGCATAGAGACAGGTTGAAGATTTTGGTTAGAGGAGAAGCTATGAAAGGGGCAGCAGCTTTCAGGAGCCTGGATTCAAGACCATCCGACCCCGGGCTGGTATTATCAGAAATGGAGAGTAGCAGTTTTATCACTTCTCCTCTTGTAATGCTCCAAAACCTGAAAGGGGGGTGCAAGAATGGAGGTTCGGTATTGCTAGGGGGTGAAGCAGTGTGTGCAGAATGGAAGGAGGTCAGGTAGTTTGTTAGATATGAGAAATGGCGATTGAAGGAGTTGGCTATAGTTATCGGGTTGTTGCAATGTATGCCATTTAAAAGCATGTCACTTGTGTGAGCCCCAAGATTAGAACCCAGGAGAGTTTTTATGGTGGACCAGAATTTCTTAGAGTCCCTGGAGGCTTTTGTTAGCAGGTCCCTGCAGAAAGAGCTTTTAGCTAAGCGAATGTTTCTTTTATAAGCGTTTCTCAGAGAACGGTAGTGGTTACAGTCGGTTTGAGTCCCTGTAGATTTAAAACACTGCCAGGCTTTGTCCCTGGCCCTTATTTGGGTTAGTAGGTCTTTGGTTAGTCACTTTATCTGGGTTCCATGAAAACGACGAGTGACACGTGGAGCATGGGTGTCTTGGAGCGGACAGAAGTGGGCAAGGAAGAAGTCAAGGGCCGCCTGGGCATTAGTTGAGGTGTATATGGGAGCCCAATCAATCAATGAGAGGTCGCGTATAAACTGTGTTGGATTGAAGTTGGCTAGATTGCAGAAAGTAATGAGTTTTGGAGGCAGAGATGGTTTACTGGTAGAGCGCCAGATGCAGTAGATTGGAGAGTGATCGCTGATTACATCCGGAAGGGTATCTGCACTTATTATGCTGTCAGGGCGGTTTGTAAGGACCCAGTCAATAAGAGTGCTTGTCCGAGGGGGATCCATAATCTTGGTTGTCAGAGATCAGCTGGTGAAGGTTGTGGCCTTGTACCAAGGTGTGAGAGGACTGATTTGATTTGCTAGTCCAGTTAAGGTTTAAGTCTCCCAGTATGAGGACCTCGTTATGACCAATGGTGCTGTCTACTTGGGAGAGGAGTTCGTCAAGACCCTTACTACATCCAACAGGAGGGCTATAGGCACAAATTATGTGTAATTTCTTTAAGCCTAGTTGTAATGTTGCATGGAGTGCTTCGCAGTGAGATAGGGGAGGTAGACCATTTTGGGATAGCAGCAGGTGTTGTTTATAGAAGATGGCAACACCACCTCCATGTTTTGATGAGGGCCTGTCTTGTCTGATGAGATTATAGTTGGGCAGTGTGCAGAGGGGATCAGCGGTGGAGGGTTTTAGCCAAGTCTCAGACAGGCAAAGGATATCGGGGTGGTTTTGAGCAACTCATGCCTCAGGTTCAGCTAAATTGTGAAGGAGGCTCCTAATATTCATGTGAGCAATGCAGAATCCCTTGGTGTCATGCCATGTTGTATTATTTGGAGGAAGGTTAATTACGGGCCCCGGGGTTTAGCTCAATATCCTCTGCTAACCAACCACCACCCTTCAATAATTTCGGCCTTGACTGGTGTTATTCTGCCTTCCCTGCCCCTGTCACCTTCCCACACTGTTGAAACGAGTGTGGTTTCCCGCACACCATACACTCCTGCTTATATCTACAATGCTCGGTCTTGCATGACCCTTGGTTGTAGCTGAAACAACACCCTTTCCTACCCCCTTTCCCCCCATTACCCCACTGATAACCTTTTCTCGGTGATTGGGGGGTGCACCTCACCGGGAAATCACTGTCTGTGTGTTGAACCCCTCCCCCCAAATCGATTGTCCACAGCAGTGAGCGGTCCAAGACCACCCACGATCGTGCCATGTCCATCTGTTTTCTCCTCCGACACTCCTCATCATATTCTAACCACCTCCCACCTGGCTTACTAGTGTGCATGGTCATTATTCTACTAAAGTATACCCACAATCTGTCAGCTTGCCCTGGGTAAGGATCCCTGCATAAATTGTGAACCCTGCGGCCCAGTTCTCTCAAGTCCGCCACAAAGTTGCTTTCTGTTTCTGTTCGACTCTGTCGTCCCCCTCCTTGTCTTTTTTCTCTTTTTCCGGCTCTTTTGGCTGGTTCAGAAGAGCAAAGATGTCAACGTATTCTCCATTGATTATCTGTTGCCTCACCTTGTCTGGCAAGTGCGACCCAATGGGCTCCACCAGGGATAGAAAGCTCACTGACCCTTGCTCTGGCCTTGGTGGTGGTGCAGATGCCACTCCTGCTCCGGCATCCCCGATCCCTTCTATGGCCGGGGCCACCAGGACCACTCCTGGCTACACCCTATTTGGGTCCACCAGTAATTCCAGCAACTGGTCAAGCTTCTGCTCCACACCTGATTGACCCAGGTTTCCCACCAGAGGCCACATGCTAGGCTCCTCCCACCCTTGGGGTATCGCAGTGGCCACACTCCCGAGTCTTCCCACTGGATGGCTGACCCAACCCCCAAGGGCTGGCTGCTGTGGGACCCATGATCTGGTACTCCCAGTTGAGGAGTTTGCTTGTGGCAGGATGGTTTGACCCTGCCCCAATTGCTCACAAGTCTGCAAGCTTGCCTGCGGCGGTGCTGTCTGGCCCGCTGGAAGGCCCCTCGGCAGACCCAGGCTTATGGGTGCCGATGCCTTCATTTCCTTCCTGTGCCCTACTAGCACCTTTTCCATGGCCTCCCACTCTCTGCCCCATTTTGGCTGGTGCCCCCTGTTCCTGTTGGGGGTGCCACCACTCCTAAGTAGAGCCTTCAACTCCTCAGCTGACAGCTGATCCAACTCTGGCATACCCGCCATTTGGTCCGCTGCTGCTGCTCCTTGATTGGCCCTCTTTCTTCATGTTTCTTTCTTTCTTTCTTTCTTTCTTTCTGAGGAGGAGGGTGCACCAGTGTCTCATCTGGACTGAGCTGTGACTTCTCTGGCTCTTGCCCAGATGTGCCCGGCACCCTCGCCGGAGACACAGGTTCAGCAGGCAGGGTCAGCGGTGCCAGGTTCTCTGGCTGCTTCCCCAGGTTGGCCTCCTCTGGGTTCTTGGGTTCTGGTGGGGGTAGCAGCCCCAAAGATCCTGCTTTCCCATCTTTGCCCTGCTCCTATCAGTGCCTCCCACCATGCCTTACCATTGCCTCGGATGAGGGCAGCCAGCTGCTGTTCGAGATCTCCGTTCATCTTCATGATATGCCTGAAACAAATCACGGCCACTCTCCCCTTGTTAGTGCTTAAGCTGATGCTGTTGCCACCAACATGGATCATTGACCGTGGGACATTTTAACACCTTTTTTTTTTTTTTGACATTACCTGCCCGGCTAGTAGCTAGTACTTGCTCCTGGCAACCTAGGACCCCATAATGAAGTTAGTCAGGCCCACGTTTTATGCCAGAAGGGCCTGTGAAAAACATTCAAATAATTTTAATCTTAGCAAGCCATCAGACTCACAATGCCCAATATAAACCCATAACATAATGTTTCTAAACACACTAAAGGTACTGAGCAATCTATTGGTGTAATAAGCACTTACGTGTTGTAAATTCCGACTCATTACAACCCCTTGCTTTATTTGTTAGAGTGGGGTGTTATTACCCCGCTGGCATTCAGGAACTGCTTTCAATCTTACTGAGTAGCTGATATCCCAAGGTTATGGAGGCTCCACCATTAAACGCTGAGAAACCCCTTAGTCTGCACCCAGGTATGGGTACAGTAACTACCCATAACACCAATTACCCCACCTCTAGGCTGCAGCCAGCACATGAATTGCTTGATTCTAAAAGTGGTAGTACAGTGAACTTTTACCCTAAATATCTCCCAATAAACAACTTGCTTTCTTCTTACAGTTGGCCAACTGGAGGAGCCTGCTAGGTATCCCAGACCTAGGCTCTAGGCCTGATCCCCACCAGGCCATGCGGTCTACATGCCCTATCCAAGCCCTTACCTCTTGTTTGCTGTTGGTGCTATGTCAATAAAATACCTTAACTAAATTACTTTAAATTGATAAACACTAGAAACAGCTAAAAAACTACAACACAGTCCTAATTCTGATTATTTAGATACACTGCCCGGCTATCCGGCCTCCAGGCTGCCCCACCCCGTTCTTTCTGTAATTAAATAATCAGCAACAGTAGCTGGTCCTGTAAAGCATCTGTGTTTTTTGTGGCAACCAGGACCACAAAGTGATTGATTGATATCCTCAGTAGCAAATTTCCCTTGATGAGATTCTAGTCTCTTCTACTACTTTCCCCACTGGGAGTTCTTTCTGTTATATGCATCATACCAACAGAAAGCATTTGATACTAGTTTTGACCTTCTTCATCAGCCAGAGTTAACTGTGTCCATAACTTTTAACAGAGAATCACAATTTTAACATAGGTGGAGGCTTTTTTTTTTATCTTCTGTAGCTTTCAGTAGAGATTCGTGTAATGATCACAAACATTAGTGCTGTATGTAAATGTTAAATTCTTTTGACTTTCAAATACCTCACAACAACCATTTGGTTCTTTCTTCCAGATGAGCTGCTGAAGGGGCCTACAAGGTATCTCAGACCTAGGACAAAGCCTGCTCCCGCCATGCAGCTGCAGGCCCTCCCCAGCCCTTACCTCTAGTTTGCTGATCCTGACTAAAAACTACAACTCATAGTCTTAATTCTGATTATTTAGAGAAAACAAGTCTGTTGCATTGATTGAGATTACATATTGTCCTGCAATCAATCATGTTTCGGTCAGAAGTGTCCCACTTTGGGCTTCCTGGAAGGTGGTAACCCTATTTATGAAAACTACAGAGGACAGCAGTAATGACTAAGCTGCTAAATTACCTCATTCTCCAACATCAATACAGTTTGTTACAATGCCCTAAACCAGCAAGGTGGAAGCCACCAGCTCCAACATGCCTACCTTAGGCCATGCGGCCTCTACACCCCAGACCAAGCCTTACCTCTGGTGCAGTTGGTGTGTGCTGATCCTGGTTTCCTTATTCTGCTTGCGACCTGGGACGAGGAGGAATGAGGAAGAATTCCTCCTGTGCAGCCCCTCTTAAGGGGCCTGGCTCCTCCCCATCTCTGGCCACAAGCTCCCTCCCCCTGGGAACCTATCCTCCCCCCAGCCCCTTCTGGGTGGTCCTACCTGGGCCTCTACTGTTCTGGTGTCTCAGGCCCTGCCCCCAGACAATGCCCCACCTGCTGCGATACCGTGCAGGCTTCTCCATTAGCAAAGCAAGTAAAAAAAGAAAAAGCAGAGTGTCGAGTAAACTTTGACGTGCCAATTAATATAAATGGAGTAGGAATAATGTCACTATTTACATTCTAATTGTCACAGAATAAACAGGAAGGTGTTCTTTTTGAAATGCAGGCAAAGCTGCAGAACGTTTTTAAAACACTAGCAATAAAACAAGATTTATGATGCTGATTTACATCAAACAGGCTGATAAGAAAGTGTACATCAAACAGGCTGATCAAAAGGTGTTAAGAAACTATTTATATATAGACTTTTGTTATGTAGCAGTCCTGCACAGTTGTTTGTTTAATAGTAAGGGAAGAGTTTATACTGTATATGCTGAGTTCAAATACTGTTATGTTAAATACTGAGACCTGAAGCGTCTGTCTTTATTGAGACCAAACTGCAAGGTATTAAAGATTTGTATACATTTGAACTATGAGGTGCTTCTCTCCATCTGTGTTCTCAAATTGTCCTTCAGTTCTTCCACTTGTATGTCTCCCAAACCCTGTCGCAAGCCAGAGAAATGTCCACCCACTGGTGTGTCTATGAATTGGTGTCAGATACTGTAATGGTGCAGGTTCCTTCACTTCCTAAGAGTTTGTCCCATTTCCCACACATAAATATTTCTGTTGGGGCATTTTGAGCACATGATTGGATGTGCAATCTTTGTGGAGTAACATTTGGATTTTGTAGCGCTGTTTCTTGTGAGGAATGGGTATTGCATCTGTTGTGATGATGTGAATGCACGTTTGGCATCTTCTCTGTTGACTGCAGAATGCCCACGATGCATTCTTATCTGCTAATATCTTGTTTTGGACAATAAGTTGCCATAGATTGTGGGGTTGCCTATATGCCAGAAGAAAAAATTACTCACCTTAGTAATTATATTTCTTCTAATGGAGTCTTGCTGTATTCTGACAATTGCAGTGATTCCCAACCTTTGAACTTCTCCGGAGAACTAAGGGTTAACTTTCCATGCAAGGCATGGAACGCTGAGCTCTAGCTCGGTTGAAGTCTCTGTCTGGAGTGTTTTGAACTCAAACTGTCAGATTCTTACGAGCCCAACTAAACTAAAAATTCTATGTGGAAATGGTAAAAATTCTACTAGCCAACTGGCTGAAAAGTTTTGGATTCCCAAGGAAGACTCAAGTCAGGAAACCCAAAAACTAAACCCAATGTACTCAAAAATAACAATAATAAATAAGCACCCAAACAAAAGGGAGGAGGGTGCCAGCAAATACACCCCTGGGGTGCAACACTGCACCTGCCCACCCACTTCCCAAAAACAGGTTCTGAGAGGGGAGGCAGGGAGGGAGGTCAGAATACAGCAAGACTCCATTAGAAGAAATATAATTACTAAGGTGAGTAATTTTTTCTTGAAACAACATGAAGTCTTGCTGTATTTTGACAATTGCAGACTGCCAAGCAATACCTCCAAGAAGGAGGGACAGAACCTACTTTGGGAATAGGCTCTGAAGTACTGCTGTGCCAAACCGAGCATCACTCCTAGCCTGGATATCAAGAGAGTAATGCTTGGTAAAGGTATAGACTGTTTTCCAGGTAGCTGCTTGACAAATTTCTAAGAGAGGAATATCCCTGGCCACAGCCAGGGAAACAGCTGTACCTCTTGTGGAATGAGCCCTCAGGCCTGAGGGTGGAGTTTTTCCTAGTTTTTCATAGCAGAATTGTATACAAGACACTATCCACCTGGCAATGGATCTTTTGGTGGCAAGTTTGCCGTTTCCCACTTCTTCATAAATGAGGAACAACTGAAGGGAGTCAAACCTGTGACCCTTGGTATGCTCTATGTAGTAACTAAGGGCTCTTTTTACATCTAAACCGTGTAGCCTCCTCTCTCCTGAGGAAGAATGATCAGTACAGAAAACAGGGAGAGACATAGACTGGTTTAAATGGAAGTCTGAAACCACTTTGGGCAAGAACTTTCTATTGGTTCTAAGGACCACTTTATTCCTATGAAAGGAGATAAAATCAGATTCCACTGACAGGGCTTGCAATTCACTGATATGCCTGGCAGAGGTAATGGCTACCAAGAACACAGTTTTCCAAGTCAAGTACTTAAGCTCTGCTGAAGACATAGGCTCAAAGGGGGGGTGCATAAGTTGAGCAATGCAAACATTCAAATCCCAGGCAGGGGCAGGGTCTCTAAAAGGGGGATTGGTGTGAGACAATCCTTTAAAAAATTTACTGAACACAGGATGGGAAGATGGTGAGGAAGGCTTCCCCACAGACAAAAAGAAAAAATTACTCACCTTAGTAATGTTGTTTCTTCTAATGGAGTCTTGCTATATTATGACATATGCAGTGAGTCCCAACCTTCGAACTGCTCCGGAGGTGAAAGAGTTAACTTTCCATGCCAGGCATGGAACTTTGAGCATGAGCTCAGTTGAAAACTCTGTCTGTTGTTCTTCAAACTCAAACTGTCAGATCTTTACGAGCAAAACTCACTAAGGTTCTGTGTGGAAGCTGTAAACCTACACTAGCCAATTGGCTACTAAATATGAGAACACATTTTTTGGTCTCAAAGCAAAGACTCAAGTCAGGGGCCCCATAAAATGAAAAACACAACACCCAATCACCCCAAAAAGGAGGGGTGAAAAAACAAGGTGGGCATCTACTAAGTGACAACACTGCACTGCCCACCCACATCCCAAAAGCAGAGGTTCTGAGAGGGGTAGGCGGGGGGGAGGTCATAATATAGCAAGACTCCATTAGAAGAAACAACATTACTAAGGTGAGTAATTTTTTCTTCAAACAACATGAAGTCTTGCTATATTATGACATATGCAGACTACACAGCAGTACCTCCATGGAGGAGGGACAGAACCTACTTAGGAAATAGGCTCTGAAGCACAGCTGTGCCAAACCGAGCATCACCCCTAGCCTGGATGTCCAGGAGTAATGCTTGGTAAAAGTGTGAACTGTTTTCAGGTAGCTGCTTGACATATCTCTAGGATAGGGATGTCCCTGGCAGCAGCCAGAGATGCAGCTGTACCTCTGGTAGAGTGAGCCCTCAGGCCTGAGGGAGGAACCTTACCCAGTTTTTCATAGCAAAATTGGATACAAGAGACAATCCACCTGGCAATGGATCTTTTAGTGGCAGGTTTCCCTTTACCAACCTCACCATAAGTGAGGAACAGTTGGAGGGAGTCAAACCTGTGACCCGTGGTACATTCTATGTAGTAACTAAGGGCTCTTTTGACATCTAAACTGTGCAGTCTCCTCTCACCAGAGGAGGAATGGTCAGTGAAATATACAGGGAGAGACATAGATTGATTAAGGTGGAAGTCTGAAACCACCTTAGGCAAGAACTTTCTGTTAGTCCTGAGGACCACGTTATCTCTATGAAAGGAGATAAAATCAGGCTCCGCTGACAATGCTTGTAATTCACTTATGCACCTGGCAGAAGTGATGGCTACCAAAAACACAGTTTTCCAAGTCAAGTACTTAAGCTCTGCTGAAGACAAGGGCTCAAAAGGGGGTTGTATAAGCTGGGAAATGCAAATATTAAGATCCCAGGCAGGGGCAGGGTCCCTGAATGGAGGGTTGGGTATGAAGCAACCCCTTGAAAAACTTGGAGAATACAGGATGAGCTGAAAGAGAAGAGGGTTTACCTGCTGATAAGAAAGCAGACACGGCTGCCAGGTGCACTTTTAGGGTAGCTGGTCTCAGCCCCAAAGTATTCAAATGCACCATATAATCCAGGACTGTGGGTAAGTCCACAGATTCTGGGGGAATATGCTTGCCAGAGCACCATATGGAAAATCTCTTCCATTTGGAATTATAAGTAGCCCTGGTGGAAGGCTTCCTAGAAGCCTTCAAGATATCCAATACACCTTGGGAGAGGTGTAGGTCAGCAAACTCTAACTCTTCAAGAGTCAGGCCTTGAGATTGAGAGATTTGAGGTTCGGGTACCAAACTCTCCCCTGAGCACAGGTTAACAGGTTGTGATTCCTGGGAAGACACAGGGGAAGATGGACTGCTAAGGACATAAGGAGTGGGTACCAGGGCTGTCTGGCCCAATCTGGAACAATCAGGATCATCTTGCAGGGTTGAGATCTGATTTTGACTAGTACCTTGAACAGAAGAGGGAAGGGGGAAAAGCATAGAGAAACTTCCTTCCAACTGAGAAGGAAGGCATCCAGAGGGACTGAGCCCAACACTGGGGGCCTGCAGCAAAAAAGGGGAAGTTGGTGATTGTCTGGGGCTGCAAAAAGATCTATCTGCGGGGTGCCCCATCTGGCAAATACTACCTCCAGTACTAGGGGATCCAGTGACCATTCGTGATGGCCCTGGGAAATCCTGCTGAGAGCATCTGCTGGGACATTGTCCTTGCCTGGGAGGTGAACTGCAATAAGGAAGGTGTTTAGAGAGTAAGCCAGAGACCACAACTTCATTGCTTCGGTGCACAAGGCCGTAGACCGAGTGCCCCCTTGCTTGTTGATGTACCACATTGTGGTGGTATTGTCTGTTCTGACCTGAATAACTTTGTTCTGAACAGATTTGGAAAAAACTTGAAGTGCTAGAAAAACTGCTCTGCGTTCCAACAGATTGATGTGGAGCAGAGATTCCTGAGGGGACCACAATCCCTGGGTAGTGAGGTCGCCCATGTGAGCTCCCCACCCCAAGAGGGATGCATCTGTAGTAAGGATTAAGGAGTGAGACTGAGGGGTGAAGGAGACCCCCTGTCTCAGATTGCTCTGGTCCTGCCACCACTGAAGGGCTTGGATCAGGGTTCGAGTCACTGGGATCAATTGGTTAGAGGGTCTCTCCTCTGAGACCAAAAGGCTCTCAAATGGAACTGGATGCCCCTCATCTGAAATCTTGCTCCCTGCACTACTGCTGTGGAAGCAGCCATGTGCCCCAGGAGCTGCAGAAAATGCCTTGCTGGTCGAGAGACCTGCAGGGTGAAAGAGAAGGCCAGAGAGACCAGGGTCCTTGCTCTTTCCAGAGGAAGGAAGGCTCTGGCCTCTTTTGTGTTCAGTTCTGCACCTATGAAGGTGAGAAGCTGGACAGGTTCTAGAACTGACTTTGGAAGATTGAGAAGGAAACCTAGAGATGTGAGCAGTTGCTGAGTTACCTGAAGATGTAATTTGACTTGGTCTGGAGACTGGCCTACTATGAGCCTGTCATCCAGGTAAGGAAAGATGGCAATCTTTTGCCTTCTTAAGTGGGCAACTGCTACTGCCAGGCATTTTGTGAATACCCTCGGTGTAGAGGTGAGGCCGAAAGGCATTGCTCTGAACTGGTAATGGCCTGAGGGCAGTTCGAATCTGAGGTACTTTCGATGGGAGCTTCTGATAAGAACATGGAAATAGGCATCCTTGAGGTCCAGGGACGCTAGCCAGTCCCCTGGCCTTGGAGAGGGTAAAATAATTCCCAGAGTCACCATTTTGAATTTTGGTTTTAAAAGGTGCTTGTTTAGGTATCTGAGATCCAGGATGGGCCTCCATTCTCCTGTCTTTTTTGGGGTAAGGAAGTACCTGGAGTACAACCCTTTGCCCTGGTGTAGGGGTGGAACCCTTTCCACAGCTCTGAGAGCCAGGAGGGTAGAAACTCTGTCTCTAGGGCAAGTGCCTCTGATGGATTTGCAGGTGGAAAGGACCTGGTTCTCATCTTTGGAAATTTTTTGAAGCTGAGAACCAGTCCCTGGCTTACTACTTCCAGGACCCACTTGTCTGATGTTAAAGACTTCCAGTCCTGGACAAAGTAAGCCAGCCTGCCCCCTACAGGTAGTGGAGAATCAGCCCTGGCCACCCCATCAGGGTGCCTGCTTGGCAGGGGCTTTAGGCTGAGGGGTGGAAGCAGGTCTGCTTGTACCCCGTCTGCCTCTCCCTCTAAAGAACCCCCTCTGGGCATAAGCTGAAGAGGAGGCCTGGGCTTGGTAAAAGGCCTATGAAAGGTCTGCCCCTGCCCTGGAAGGCTGCCTTTGAGGAGTGGCCTGCCTTTCCTTGGCCTGTGCACTCCTATAGGTGGTCCTATACTCATCCATTTTCTTCATGTAATTCTCTGTCTGCTCCCCGAACAGAGAGTCACCCACAACAGGAAAATCCATGGCCTTAGTCTGGGTATCCTGCGACAGGCTAGTACATCTGAGCCAAGCCATCCTGTGAAGAGCCACAGATGTAGCCATGACTCCTGATGACACATCATTAGAGTCCACTGCAGCATGAAATTGCACCTTAGATGCCTCAATACCATCAGCAGCCACCTGCTCCAGCTCCTTGGCAAGCTGGCCAGGAACCTTCTTTGCTAGAGCCATAATGGTGTCCCATCTGGATTTCTGGTATCTAGCAACATAAGCCATATAATTTGCTTGTCTGAGTCCCAAGGATGCTGCCATGTACTGTTTCTTTGCCATGGCATCAATCCTCCTGGAGTCCTTGTCAGGGGGGTGTGAAGCTAAGGGAATATTTGCCTTGTCACAGGCTGCAGCCTGCACTACTCCCAACATGGCTGCATTGTTGTGTAAGGAACTCTGTATCAGAGCCTGACAATGTGTACCTCTTGTCCATTCTTTTATCCACAGGAGGTATAGTGTGAGGAGTTTTTAGAATTTTTACTGTCTGTTTCCCAAAAGATTTATGCAAAGGAATAGACAGTCTCCTAGACTCTGGGATATCCATCATTTCTACATAGTCAGGCTCCTCTTGATCATCCACAGCTTTCTCCATAGGGAGCTGGAGGGTTTCAGCCACTTTTTTATAAAACATAAAATGAGAGGGGACTCAGAAAGCCTAGGGGGAGACACTCCTGAAGGTCTGTCTGGGGAGATGTCCGGTTCAATGGGCACATCCAGACTTTCAAATCCACATTCACTCTCCTCATACTCCTCTTCCCCCTCCTCCGGTTCATAAAATTCCTCTAAATCATATTCTTGAACTGGTGGAACCGACCGAACCGTACGCTTACCTGATGGTGCCGGTTCGGTCGGAACCGGGGAAAGCGACTGGACAATTTTAATCGCTTTGGCTATTTCTTCAGCGGTTGGAGAGGAAATTTTGGCTCCACACCTGCTGATTTTCTAGTCCTTTTTGCTGGAACCGACTCCTCCGAGTCGGCTCTCCTTTGGCCCGAGGAAGTCTCGCCCTGGTCAGAGGGCACTCCCTCCGGTTCGGTTACAATCGAACCGGGCTGGCCATCCGGGTCAGCGGACTTCTTGGCCTCCTTTTCCCTGAGCCTACCAACTCTCTTATCCAGGGTAGCTGCAGGAAAATTTTTGCAAATCTGGCAGTCTGCATTGAGGTGGTCAAACCCCAGACAATAAACACAGGTGGTGTGGGGGTCAGCCTTGGCAAAGGCTTCCCCACAAACACTGCAGTGTTGAAACCCAGTGGGCCCGGTTTTTCTATTGGGTTTCTCAGACATAGTGCCAGCCTAACCAAAACTTGCCCATTTATGGCAATCCGCCAAGCAAGACTCTCTTATCGGTTTCCAACCGTGTCACGGGGTCGTGGAAAAAAACATAATGAAATCCGTTTTTTTTAGAACCGATAAGAACCGGGAACCGCACTCTAAAAGACAGATTAATGTATTTACAACAACCTGATCGGTTCAAACCGAACCGATAATACTGTTTACAAGTTCCACACAGAAAGTAAATGTAAAACCTATCTAGTACTTACAATACCACAGACAGAGCTTGAACCGACCGGTTGCGGTTTAAATTTGGTTAAAAAACCAAAAAATTAATACTTTAACTGCGAAAATGAACCGAGCAGAAGGAGAAATCTCCCGGAGCGACTGTTCAGTGGGGCGGAGTAAAGAATCTGACAGTTTGAGTTTGAAGAACAACAGACTATGTTTTCAACCGAGCTCGTGCTCAAAGTTCCATGCCTGGCATGGAAAGTTAACTCTTTCACCTCCGGAGCAGTTCGAAGGTTGGGACTCACTGCATATGTCATAATATAGCAAGACTTCATGTTGTTTGAATGCAGAAACAGCTGACAAGTGTACCTTGAGAGTAGCTAGTCTGAGGCCTAGGCCATTAAGATGGACCATATAATCCAGAACCATAGGCAATTCAGCAGTGTCTGAAGAAATATTCTTCTTAGAACACCACATGCTGAATCTTTTCCATTTGGAGTTGTAAGTCTTTCTGGTGGAGGCCTTTCGAGAAGTCTTGAAGATGTCCAGAACCTCTTGGGAAAGATGCAGATCTGCAAACTCTAACTCTTCAAGAGCCATGCCTTGAGATTGAGGGACTGAAGATTGGGGTACCAAATCCTCCCCTGAGAGAATGTTAACAGGTTGTAATTTCTGGGAAGAGACAGGGGAAGATGGACTGCTAGGGACAGCAACAGGGGGTACCAGGGCTGTCTGGCCCAATCTGGAGCAACCAGAATCACCTTGCAAGGTTGAGACCTTATTTTGACTAAAACTTTGAACAGGAGTGGGGCGGGGGGGGAAGGCATACAGAAACTTTCCTTCCCAATTCAGAATCAGGGCATCCAGGGGGACTAAGCCAAGACTGGAGGTCTGCAACAAAAGAGAGGGAGTTGGTGATTGTCTGGGGCTGCAAAGAGATCTATCTCTGGAGTGCCCCACCTTGAAAAAAATCACTTTCAACACCTGAGGGTCCAGGGACCATTCGTGATGGCCCTGAGAAATCCTGCTCAGTGCATCTGCTAGCACATTGTCCTTGCCTGGAAGGTGAACTGCTACAAGAGAGGCTTGCAGGGAATAAGCTAGGGACCACAACTTCATGGCTTCTGTGCACAAGGCCGTGGACTGAGTGCCTCCCTGCTTGTTGATGTACCACATGGTGGTAGTGTTGTCTGTTCTGACTTGAACCACCTTGTTCTGAACTGACTGTGAGAACGCTTTTAGAGCTAGAAAAACTGCCCTGAGCTCTAGAAGATTGATGTGAAGGGATTCTTGGGGGGACCACAGGCCCTGGGCAATGAGGGACCCCAGGTGGGCTCCCCAGCCCAGAAGAGAAGAATCCGTGGTAAGGACCACTGAACAAGGCTGAGCAACAAAAGGAACACCTAGCCTTAAATTGTCCTGATCCTGCCACCACTGGAGGGCCTGGATCAAGGTCGGAGTCACTGGGATCAGTTTGGTAAGGGAGACCTTTCTCTGAGACCAGTAAGCTCTCAGGCGGAACTGAATATCCATCATCTGGAATCTTGCCCCTTGGACCACTGCTGTTGAAGCTGCCATGTGGCCCAAGAGCTGGAGGAAATGCCTTGCTGGTCGAGATACGTGACGGCTGAAGGAAGAAGCTAGTTCCATAAGAGCCCTTGCCCTTTCTAGAGGAAGAAAGGTTCTTGCTCTAAGTGTGTCCAGTTCTGCCCCATAAAGGTAAGGAGCTGGACTGGTTCGAGGACTGACTTGGAAGGTTGAGAAGAAATCCTAAGGAAGTGAGCACTTGCTGGGTCACTTGCAAGTGAGACTTGACTTGGTCTGGAGACTGACCCACCAATAGCCAATCGTCCAGATAAGGAAATATGGAAATCTTTTGCCTTCTTAGAAAGGCAATTTCTACTGCCAGGCACTTTGTGAAAACCCTTGGAGCTGAGGTTAGGCCAAAGGGCATTGCTCTGAACTGATAGTGGCCTGAGGGCAACTCGAACCTGAGGGACTTTCTGTGGGAGCACCTGATGGGAATGTGACAGTAGGCATCTTTGAGGTCCAGGGAGGCTAGCCAGTCCCCTGGCCTTACAGAGGGAAGGATTATTCCCAGAGTTATCATCTTGAACTTTGGTTTTAAAAGATGTTTGTTCGGATATCTTAGGTCTAGGATGGGTCGCCACTCCCCTGTCTTTTTGGGGATCAGAAAGTACCTGGCGTACAGTCCTTTGCCCCAGTGTAGGGTAGGTACTCTCTCTACAGCTCTTAAAGCTAGGAGAGAAGAAACCTCTGCCTCTAGGGCAAGGGTTTCTGAAAGATTTGCAGGTGGAAAAGATCTGGCTCTCATCTTTGAAAATTTCTTGAAGCTGAGAACCAGTCCCTGGCTTACTATTTCCAGGACCCACTTGTCTGATGTAATAGACATCCATTCCTGGACAAAGTAAGCCAGTCTGCCCCCTATAAGCCAGCCTGCCCCCTACTGGAATAGGGGAATCGACCTGGGCAGACCCATCAGGGTGTCTGCTTGGCAGGCTTTAGACTGAGGGGTGGATGCAGGCCTGCTCATCCCCTTCTGCCTCTCCTCTGAAGAACCCCTCTGCGAAAAGGAAGAAGAGGCCTGTGTTGGTAAAAGGCCTTTGAAAAGGCCTGCCCCTGCCCCTAGACTGCTGCCTTTGAGGAGTTGCCTGCCTTTCCTTGGCCTGAGCACTCCTGTAAGTAGTCCTGTACTGTCCATTTTCTTCATGTAGTTCTCTGTCTGCTCCCCAAACAGAGAATTACCCACTACAGGAAAATCCATAACCTTAGCCTGGGTGTCCTGCGAGAGGCTAGTACATCTGAGCCAAGCCATCCTCTGAAGAGCCACAGATGTAGCCATGACTCTTGATGAGACATCATTAGAGTCCACAGCAGCACGAAATTGCACCTTAGATGCCTCAATCCCATCTGCAGCCACCGCCTCCATCTCCTTGGCTAGCTGGGGGGAGGCCTGTTTAACCAGTGCCAGTACAGTGTCCCACCTAGCCTTCTGGTACCTGGCTGTATAGGCCATGTAATTCGCCTGCCTGAGTCCCAAAGAAGATGCCATGTACTGCTTCTTTGCCATGGCATCAGTCTTCCTGGAGTCCTCGTCAGGGGTGTGTGAAGCCAAGGGAATATTTGCCTTGTCACAGGCAGCAGCCTGCACTACCCCAACATGGCTGCATCGCTGATATAAGAACTCCGTGTCTGAGCCTGAGAGTGTATACCTCTTGTCCATTCTTTTATCCACAGGAGGTATAGTGTTAGGAGACTTTAAGATTTTTTGTGTCTGTTTCCCAAAAGATTTATGGAGGGGAATAGACAGTCTCCTGGACTCTGGGATATCCATCATCTCTACATAATCAGGCTCTTCTTGATCTTCCACAGCCTCCTCCACAGAAAGCTGGAGGGTTTCAGCCACTTTCCTGTAAAACATAAAATGGGAAGGGGACTCAGAAAGCCTAGTAGGGGAAACACCTGATGGTCTGTCTGGGGAGATGTCCGGTTCCACAGGCACATCCAGACCTTCACTTACATCATAATCCTCAAATTCCCCTTCCTCTTCAAACTCCGGTTCATAAAAATCTTCAAGTGTATACTCTTGAACCGGGGGAACCAACCGAACCGAACCCCTGGCAGAAGGAGCCAGATCGGTCGGAACCGGACGGAGCGAATCCACAATCTGAATCACCCTGGCTATCTCTTCGGCAGTCGGAACATGAACCTCTGGATCCGAACCAGTCAATTTATCTTTGCGCTTTCTTTTTATCGGAACAGATCCCTCAGAATCGGCTCTTTTGCCCGAAGAAGTATCGCCCTGGTCAGAGGACACTCCTTCTGGTTCGGTCGAAACCGAACTGGGCTGGCCATCTGGGTCAGCGGACTTCTCAGCCTCCTTTTCCCTCAGTCTACCTAATCTCTTTTCAAGGGTAGATTTGGGAAAATGTTTACATATTTGCAGTCTGAATCGAGGTGGTCAAACCTCAGACAATAAACACAGGTGGTGTAAGGATCGGCCTTGGCAAAGACCTCCCACACTCACTGCAGTGTTGAAACCCAGTGGGCCCGTTTTTTTTATTGGGTTTCTCAGACATGGCCAACCTAACCAAACTTACCCTTTTATCGTCAACCACCAGGCAAGACTCCCTTATCAGTTCCTAACCGTGTCACGGGTATTGGAAAACACGGTTAAAACACGTTTTTTTTTTTTTTTAGAACCGATAAGAACCGGTAACCACACACTAAATATAGCAAAATTCACAATCAAATGGTCGGTTCAGCTGAACCAACCGCACTTTCATAAGTTCCACACAGAAATTAAGAACAATTTCTCTAGTACTCACGGCACCACAGACAGAGACTGAACCGATTATGCGGATACTTTTTTTCAGTTTAAACCGACGAAAAACTGAAAACTTTAACCAACTTCGAACCGAGCTGAAGGAAAAATCTCCTGAGTGACCGTTCAGTGAGGCGGAGTAAAAAAATCTGATGGTTTGAGTTCAAAACACTCCAGACAGAGACTTCAATCGAGCTCGAGCTGAGCGTTCCATGCCTTGTATGGAAAGTTAACCCTTAGTTCTCCGGGACAGTTCAAAGGTTGGGAATCACTGCCATTGTCAGAATACAGCAAGACTTCATGTTGTTTGAAAGTAGAGTTGTGGAAAAACAACTTGTAGTCTTTCATCCTCTTAAAAAATAGGGATTGAGCTCATTAATGATCTTGCACAGGTACTCGATGTGGGGCTGTACATGACAACCAATGATGTCTGGTCATTTTTCTTTGTTGTTTTTTTCCTTGTATTCTATTAAGTTCTTTCTAGGCATTGTATTCTTTTGGCCCTGCAGATCTGGTTTTCAGTGACCTATGGGCACTATCCTTAATTTGTGAAGGCTTTTCTGAGGGTGCTGATATGTCTATCTTTGTCTTCTATGTCAGAGTATATTTGACTGTCTTGTATGGCTGGACTGTAGATGATGGACTGTATTGTGTGCTTGAGTGGAAGCTCTTATCATGCAAGTAGTGTAATGGACGAGTGGGTTTATAATAAATGGATGTCTGTATTTTCCCATCTTTTATGATGACATTAGTGTCCAGAAAGCTGACCTGCGTAGACATGTAACTGAGTTTAAATTTTTTTTGTGGGGTGAAACAAGTTTTTTTCTGTCTTTTTCTTCCCTGCTGGGGTGGGCTGCTCCCTCCACCAACCCCCCTCCTCAGCCACATCACTTGGCATCCCAGGGACTTACCTAGATCTCAATCTTACCACACAGTTTGCCCCCCATGGTGGAGGCTGGCAGCTCCCGCCTGTTGATAGACCAGATCTGGTTTCCAGGAAAGGGCCCTGTAGCCTTGGTGCAGAGCATACGAGAGGTTGGTATCATCCTACCCTTTGCCATTTTTCCCCTTTTTTCCCTCCCATCAGAGAAGTGGATTTGCAATGCTGTCTAGATATGCCTATGCACACTCTCGTGTGTAGGATGTCAATAGCTGCACTCCTCCATTCCCCACATTGTGGTCCCAGCTGCCTGTGCCCCAGCCACCACTAGTGGTCAGGCAAATGCCAGGGCTGGTGTCCCTCCCACCCCAGAGAAGGAGAGCTGTCCTCTGGATGCTTGATCCTCCTCTTCCCCAGCTGACCTCCGACACCCTGAGATCACTCCCAACCCCAGGTCGCCAGCAGGGTGGCAGGTGAGGCTTGGTGCCTCAGACCTCTGTGCCACTGGACCTCAAGGATGGAATAAGTTAAAGTTAGAGTCCAATCAAATGAGGTCCTGTTCTCTGGAGGTCCAGATAAGGACTAAATCATCAATGTATCACAGATATATTAGGGGTTTGATTGGACAAGTGGACAAGTAGGTCTTCTTTAGTTTAGCCATGAACAACCCTATCTTGAAGTTAAGAGATCAGACCATGACTTAAAATTGTTGGATGTTTAGAAATAATATTATCTGAACTCATCACTGTATCTTAAGTTGTGATTCTGTCAGTTCTAATACTAGTATTATCTACTCGACTGAAAGACATCCACTCATATTCTAACTCTGGGTATCTGTCTAAAAGTGGACTTGTTGATCTAAAGAATTCCTGTTTTACAACTTCATTTTCTATTTCGGTTTCCTCTTTTATTGTATCATCATCTTCTGAATCTTTACTATTTGCAAATATATCTAATAAAGTCAAGACAAAAACAAAAACGGGGTTGCCTTCACATATGTGATGTCATGGAATAAATCTAAACAGACAACTAAAGGAAAGCTTCATACGCAGTGTTCTAGAAGAATGCCCACATTCAGATATTGTAAAAGTACAAAAGTTTTACTGTAACTTACAACTGTATTGTGGAGCAGGTGCAAGGCATATTGCCAGAGGGGCTTTCCACACAGTCCCGCCAAAACTTCTGGATGCCATTTTGTGCCTTCAGGGCATTTTATCAAGAACAACAGCTGTGTATAAATGAAGCACTATTTATATGTGGTTAAATGCTAATGTTACAAGACTGTGACAACATGGTCCAGTGCTTCAAATATTAAAAGTGCAAGTATAAACCGTGCAAGATTAGTGATATGCAAGTTAAAAAACAAGGTAAAAAAATAATGTCACCAAATCTGAAGACTGCAGATCATCAGTCATAGAAATCTGATATCACCACCTGGTATACAATCATATGACGGATTAATGTATCTCATTTGCAAGACTATCCCAAATGAGAATTATCCCAGTGAGTGAGCCAGAAACAAAATCCATAAGAACAAAATCCTTAAACAGAATATATCAAGCTTTGCTCAATACTCTCATTTTAGTGGTTTTAGAGTTCTAAGTGAAAATCTCTATATTTCTAAGGATCATTCAAAATGATATCTTCTTTCTGGATTGAACACCTTACACAGACACTAGAGAGCACTTGGCTGCAATGATTGATATCTGTTCACATAGTCACACGGGGGACAGAACCAGCACCTATGTTAAAATGCAAACAAAAAGATTTCTGTACATATAAGAACATAGATTCTGCCTTATCATACAGCTATCACTTGAACAAACCACTTTATAAAAATATTGTAGTCGCAAACTGGCCATAAAGGACTGGTGCTTTTAGGTCACGTAACTTATAAGTCCAATAAGCTTTTAATTTCAGTAGAAGCACAATTAGTCCATACCCTGGGTCCCAGATTAACCAATTCAGTACCCATGAATGTCTACTGATGTACACCCCTGCTTTCTGTAAATTTAACGTGGCCACAAATATGATGTTTATGTCCTCATCCACTACATCATAAACATGTTCTCCAACTCTATTGTTGAAGGGACAAATGTTTTTTCCTAAACAGAAAGCCCAACACAGACAACTGACAATGTATACCATACTTGGTGTGTCACAAGTAATGAGGTTATGGATTTTAAAAACTCATTGCCATTAGTTGGATGTGGAAACTTTTTTATATTTTTTGTTTGCAAAATTAACACCTTCCTCAGAGTGTCTATCAGACCGGGAGTGGGCCAAACCAGATGCTGATTTCTTTCATTCTGACTGGCTATAGTGATCTCATGGGCATATTGCTCTGGTTTTTAGCTCAGCGGCACACTACGTAGGGCAGGGCCATCAGACATTTTCCCCACACTGGGTCTGCTACAATAATATTCCAGTGTTTTAATATTATGAGTGTACTTTCTTGGCTTTGGGGAGTATAGGTTGTGATGAATTTAATTCTGTTCTCCCCATCTTCTAGTGGGTCTCACCCATCCCTTGGAGTAAGCAGAGCCTGGCAATTTTGTTGTCTTGCCCTCTATTCTGCTTCATTAGTCACCTTCTCACTGTAGCTCCTAGCAGTAAATCTCTCTGACAGTTGTGGTGCTCTAGCCTCATAACTGGTCTCCTGACCACAGTTTCTCCACAGTCCTAGGACTTGACTGTGGGAAATGTTATTGATAGTGTGTCTCAGATGACAGCTTGAGGCTAGCAGGACATAATTCCTATCCTTCTTCTTTCTGTGTAGATCTGGCTCCATTCTACTCATTGTTCTTTTCAATATTTTTTATTCCAGAAACACCATGGTATTCACATCATAAGTGAGACAAAATTTTAAGTGGAGGTGGATTGTCCAAGATAGTTGACAAACAATTGCAGATCACAAATTGCACATTTCTGTATCAAGAACAAATCACCTATATATCAATGATCTAGATCAGTACACTTGAAAAATGGATTGTTATTGGGTTTTGTACCACCTTATTTTCCCATGGACCAAGGTATAGGTTTGCGTACCTCGGCACAAGTGATGTCCTCATTGTCAGCCTCTACAGGTAGTGATTGCCAATAAAGATTAAATTACTGTAAGTAAGGATATTACCACGGGTGTTTCCCAGGGCTCAGTGCTCGGCCCTATTCTCTTTTCCATCTTACTAAATGATCTGCCAAAAACTTGCTCTACTACCTCAAAACATATGTATGCAGATGACACAGTCCTCGTTACCTCCGTCCAGACCCAAGAAGAAGTCGCCTCCAATCTCCAGACTGATTTCAACAAGGCACAGCTGGTTTAACTCCCACCAACTCTCCCTGAATGCCAAGAAGACAGCCTCCTTGACTTTCTGCTCTAGACCGAGACTATCCAGACTTACATCTCCAGTGATCTTCCATACACTTGATGGTACAGACCTAGAAGACATGTCCTCCTTTAGGTACCTGGGGGTCAGACTTGACTGTCACCTTTTCTTCTCCACCCAAGTGGATACTATCCTGAAAAAAACGCTCTAAGCTTGGCACTCTCTATAGACATCGCACCTGTCTCCTGCTACCTGTGAGATGCGAAATCGTTCTGAAAATTATACTACCCTCCTTTGACTACTGCAATATTTTATTAATTCATTTTTATTTATTCATTACAAATCGGGGTTTACAACCTTTGAGTCACAGACTCATTTACAAAGGCACCTTGTCATGGGGGGGGGCAGACATGAAGACAGTTATTACAATGTCGATTAAAACAGAGGATAACATTACAAGTGCAGTAAAAGGAGCACTTAACATAGATACACTTTGGTTACATAATGTAGTAGTTTGTATGTTACTTAGGTTACATAATGTTACAAAATTGTGAGTTACACTCATGGATATAGTAGGTCCTCAGAGAAGACAGTGGGTTACATCCCTGTTTGGACCTAGTAGGGAAGGAGTAGTTCTGGGGGAGGGAGAGGCTGTCCAGTGGACGTTGTCGAGCCAGGGGGGCAAGGCAGGCAGGAACCACAGGTTACAACAGGGGGTTAGTTGCACCTACAACAGTGGGTATTAAAGATATGGTTCAGAAGGGCTGTTTTGAAGGAGCCAATTTTTGACAAGTTGGAGATGCAGCTAGAGAGGGAGTTGAACCAGGTGGGGGCTCGGTAGAGGAAGGATCTCTGGGCAAGAGAGGTCTTGGTTCTGGGCACCTTGAAAGTGGCCTTAACAGAGCTGCGGGTGGTAACGGATGAAGATGGCTGCTGTAGGGAGGTGGAGATCCCCGGGGGGAGAGTCCTAGCAGAGATTTCTTAGCAAGAAGGCAGGTCTGGTAGAGCAGTCGCTCCTCAAAGTTGAGAAGATTGGTGGTAGTATAGAGAAGGCAGGTGTGAGTTCGGCTGGAGGCACCAGTCAGGAGCCTACAGGCCTTATTGATGGAGAGTTGGATTTTGGAGAGGGCAGTGTTGTCAGCTGCAGCGTAGATGGGCAAGCCATAGTCCATGAGGGACAAGATGGAGGAGGTGATGGCCAGCCTGAGGGCAACCTGAGGCAGGCAGTCCCTGTGCCGGTATAGCAGGCCAGTCTGAGAGTTAAGGGTGGCTGACAGGGCATTAATGTGGGTGTGGAAGGAGTGGGCAGTATCGAACGTGATGCCTAGGTACTTGTATGTGGTCACTTGTTCTAGCGGGTGCAGAGTGCTGGGGATAATCAAGAGGGGGGTATTTTTAGCTTTATTTTGGTGGTGGGAGAAAAGCATTGATTTGGTTTTCTTTAGGTTAATGACCAGTCTGAGGTCTCCGAACCACCTTTCGGCTTGGCTGTAAGCTTGCTGGAGGGATAATTGGAGGGAGGTGGGATTGGGATGTGAGGCAATGAGGACTGCATCATCAGCGTAGAGGAGCATTTTACCGGTACATGAGCTGGGAAGGGTGTTGAGGTACAGACTAAAAAGTATTGGACCCAGGATGGAGTCCTGAGGGATCCTGGAGCGAACAGGAAGAGTGTTGGAGAGGGAGCCGCTGATCTTGACATGCTGGGATCTAGCAGAGAGGTAGCTAGAGAACCAGGAAATGGGACCACCAGAGAAGCCAAGTTGGTGGAGAGGGTTGAGTAGAAGGGGATGACAGACAGTGTCAAAGGCCTTGGAGAAGTCAATAAACACTGCTCCTGCAAGGCTGCCAGAGTCGAGAGCAGCATGCAGATGTTGGGAGAATTCCAGGAGAGCTGTGGTTGTACTGTGTCCTAGGCAGAAACCATGCTGCTCTGGGCACATAATGTCATACTTGGTTAGGTATTCAGAGAGCTGGATCAACACCACTTTTTCAAGGGCTTTAGAGAGTGGGGGGAGGATGGAGATGGACTGGTAATTGTTGGGGATGGATTGGTCTCCACTCTTATGTATGGGTGTGATTTCAGCAGTTTTCCAAGCACTTGGAAACTGACCCAGGCATACAGACCAGTTTAGAAGGTCAGTCAGGGGGACTAGGACTTCGTCCAAGACCATACGGAGGATCCTGGAGTCGAGGGGGTCACTGCTGGGGTTACTGCTGCCTAAGGCTTTTAGCAGGTGCAGCCTGGCTTCTTGGGGGGGATAGGGTGTGCAGGTAGAATGGTGGGTGATGCAGGACCAGAGGGAGAGAGGTGGGGATTGGGTTAAAGAAGCTGCTGGGGAGGACCGAGCTTAGGTCAGAGAAGGCAATGTTAAGGCAATCGACTATGAGGAGTGGATCTGTGGTGGGGGTGCCATTGATGGAGAGCTGAGATGGTGGGGGGGGAAGTGGGACTTCCCATTTAGCTCTTTCATATTAGCCCAGAAGGTCCGGGCTGAACCCCAAGTGGAAGTGAGGGTGGTCTGCTAGTGCTCTGCCTTGGCCCGCCTAATGGCCCAAGTGCACTTATTGCGTTCTGCATTGTAGGCCTGTCTGTCAGATGCCTTGCCAGATTCTACAGCAATGTGCCAGAGACTATCTCTGTTTTTGAGTCTCTGGAGGAGGGGTGGGATGATCCATGGGGCATTGCATTTTTTGGAACAGATCCTGGTGAGGGGGGCGAAAAGGTCATAAGCCTTACAGAAGGCATTTGTGAAGTGATCAAGAGCTGAGTCAATGTCTGGGGCATGCTGGAGAGGGGACCAGTCTAGCTGGGCTAGGTATTGTTTTAATTTTCTGAGGCCACCAGGGCATAAGCGGCGGTGTAGGGTGGCCTGGGACACTGGCTTCAGAGTGGAGGATGACCAGAGACAGAGGACTGGGGAGTGATCACTAAGAGAGTTGGGGAGGACAGTGACATCCCGGATTTTGTAGGGGCAGTTAGATATAACAACATCTTGGAGAGTGCTGGTGCCAGTAGAGTGGTTGAATCTGGTGGGCTGGGTGACTAACTGGGACATATCCAGGGCAGCAAAGGAGTCCCTTATGTGGGAGACAGTGGAGGCAAGCCAGTTTCATTGAGATCACCTAGGATGACTTGCTCCACTTTGTGAGGGAGAGATGTGAGATAGTCAATGAAGGACTGGACTGCTAGGTTTTGATTTCTCGTGGGTACGTAGGAGACAGTGAGGAAGAGAGGTCCTCCGGTGGGGTCAGGTGTGATTTTTAAGGTGAGGGCTTGGGCTCCATAATCAAGTTTAGGAGCTGGGAGTGCCTGACCTATAAGAGAGTCCCGTACGAGTAGTGCACAACCACCACCGCGTTTGCCTACTCAGTCTTCCCTGTAGATGGTATATCCAGGGAGAGTGATAGCGGAGTCAGGGATGGATTTGGAGAGCCAAGTCTCTACCAGTGCAATTATGTCAGGTTGATGTTGAATGACTCAGCACTGGAGGGCAGCGGAATTTCTTTAGGAGACTACAAATGTTTAAGGATGCAAAGCGGAGGCCAGTTACAGTGCAGGGTTTAGAAGGGCTGGAAGCAATAGGTCCTGGGTTTGGGTGTACATTACCAGATAATAATAATAGCAGTGTAATTATTCTGGTGAGTGGCTGGTGGTGATGGAGACCCTTGGGTCGACACCCAGCTGAGGACTTTAGAATCAGGGAGCATGGGATAGATAAAGTACAAAGGGTGGGAGTGGCAGGGGAGAGCTGGGTCCTGGTCAGGCCTTGGAGGGTGGAGGGAGTAGGGGTGTTGGCAGGGTGGGGGTGTTGGGGGGTCATGGGTGTGTCGAGTGTGGGGGAGGGCTGAGTCACTGTGGGGTAGTCTGGGGATGAGGTGCCTAGTGTGGAGGAAAAGTGCTCCAGTCTGTGTGAGGTCTGTACCAAGAGGGTGAAAGGAGAGCAGACTTAGTAATGGAGTGTAGGTACCCATAGCAGCTGAGCAGTAAAGGAAGAGTGCCAGGAGTAGTGGAGAGTAAGGAGATGTAGAGCAGCTTTGATACAGTCTACAGCTCTGCTCCCAAGTCCACCCTATCCAGATTGGACCCCCTCTTCAATGCTTTCTGCCATTTCACCCTCAACGCCCCCCTTTGTACTCACCACTGCGAGCCTTTCCATTCACTGGCCCTACCATCCCTGAGCAACCGCCGACTACTTCACAGTGCTAAATTTGCTTCTAACATCTGGCTCAGTTCCCTTCCGCCCTACCTCATCACCTCCTTATCTTCTCCACCAACCCCTTCTCATGCCCTCAGGTCTACTGACTCCTGGCTATTGGTAATCCCTCACTGAAGGACCTCTGCAGGCCAATCGGCCTTCTCTTACCATCTAGCTAAGCTCTGGAATGACCTGCCGGCCCAAATCCACCATTCCTCCTCCAAGCATTCTCTATCCTCTGCCATCACTAACTTCTATGTGCCAAACTGTACATGCCCCTGACCTCCTCCCATCCCCCTTCCTGCTTCTACCCCCCCCTTATCATTTCCCACTTCACCCTACGCAGCCTGACCAGTGGCTTGGCCTTCGACCACAAAGACTGGCTTATATTTGCCTTACCAACCCATGTACCTGCCCCTTTCTGTACTTCTGCTTATCTCCCTGTCAAACATCTTCCCTTAGACAGTACAGTCTTCTATGTGTAACCCCCACCCAGGTATGCTGTTTCTATCTGACAGCTCTACCTGGGGGGCTGGGTCCGGGGAGGAATATGTCACTCGGCACATTGGCTAGGTTTGGCTACTCTGCACAGGGGCACCCAAGTAACTCCGGACAAAGGAAGCAATAACTGTAATGTCCAATACCAGAAGTGGGATTCTAAAGTCTGGCTTTTATTCACATCCAACAGAATAAACAAAGCATAGATGGACTCCCACGGGGCTACACTCCTGATGATGCAGATTTAAGGAGACCAGAACACATTCTCATCACTTTAGCCCTCAGATTCTGAAACACACTGGGCACACAGCCCGAATTTGTACGCTGCTCTGGGTTTTCCCTGGCTCAGCTCCCTTGCCAGCCACTTGGGACACTTTCCATATGGCATGGAAACATTTACTAGTGGCTCCCTAAACCACCTATGAGCACTTCTGCTCCATCAGGGAATCTTCTTCATCAATCCCACATCTGGGTACTTTTCTCAGGCACTAGCCAAGCACCTGAGAGAAAGCAACAGGTGTCCCAGAGCAAATCCGTAGAGGTGAATTTGGTTACTACTGATGGGGGGGGTCTCTCACCTCTCGCTCCCACAATTCATACCTGGCCATTCTCTGGACTGTAACACCTCATCCTTTAAAACACTTTGCTGTGTAGATTGTTTTTAAAATGTATTTCGCATTCAATCTACTGCCTGTATTTCCCAATTGTGCTGGACTTGAATGTACTTATTAAGTGGCTTTGTCCATTACTCTAGACCTCCCACATAATTAAGCAGTCCAATCCCCACATCTTCCAAACTGTACTTGGCTGTCTTTTCCTGACCCCACAGTAACAGTCCCTTTTGTTTCATCTTGATGCAGGTGAAAACACATGGCCGTTTAGCAGAGCGAACTCACCCTTATGTTGCAGGTGCCCCACAGGCGTTTCCTCCTCAAGGAATTCTCTTCCAGAGCTTCTGGTGCCTCAGCACGAACTTAAACAGGCAGCTTCTTTTCCTTAGCTGGACCAAGGGGGTTTGCCTCTGGAAACAGGTTGATACCTTCCCCCAACCCCCGCAGGGATGGGACCCTGAACCATTGAAAGTGGTCTCCACCACTTCAATTTGCAGTTCTTGTGTTCCTCTTCAGGTGGAAACACACACCTAAAAACAAAAGTAGCTCTTTGATAGAGCTTAAAGCTCTGAGGGCCTGCACACACTCTGCTGAACTCTACAGAACTCTCTCTCAGACTGCCTTCAGATTCCCCAACGTTCTACTCTAACCTCCAACTGCAACATTCCAGTGTGGCTTATGCAGCTGTGACAGTTCTAAATGATGTCATCCCTCAATCTCAGTTGAGACTGAGAACAGAGTGAGACAGTGTGAAATCCATTTAACTGGAGTTTCAAAAGCTGCCTTCCCTGCCTACCACTAGGTCTTACTGGGATTCTAGTAACCCCGGGTAACAGGGGGTTACACTCACCCTGGGAGAGGAAAATGACTGTCCGAAGTCATTAGTCACCCGGATTAGGCCATCTCACCCCCTGTGTTGACTATAGGGAGGTAGCGCTACTTTCTCCCCTACCATGTTCCAGCACAGACAGACAACACCAAGGGCCTAGAGGCCTTCAGCTGACGCATCAGCCTCTACTCTACCTGCTGACTATGGGTACCTAGTGGCTCTGGTAGAATTGTCCAGAGCATAGCCCTAATAGATCAGTACTGCAACCCCTACTGCAGGTCAGGGCCACAGCCTGTCTATCCCCCAGCCCTATAGGGAAAATCTGTCTGCCTCTAACTTAGAATTCTCAAAACAAAACAAACAGGGAACCTCCCCGACCCTGGACACCATACAACCACACACTAGGAGCTAATACCATACACTATGCATTACTCCCACACTCCCCCACAACCATACCTGTGGAAGAAAAAGTTACACACAGTAACAACAACAACAACAGTACTTTAAACACTACACTATACAGTACTACTGAGGAACCCCACTGAGTCCCTCCTCCTCTTCTTGTCTTCTCTTCTACCTTCTTCAGGAACACCTGCAAGAAAAAGAAAGACAACACACACTCCTAATCTGCATACACAGTCTATCTAAACCCCTAACATCAAAACACTGGAGAATCCCAAAAAGATTTTTTTAGAAAAGTAGAAAAAACAGTATAAACATTAGAAAACAGTAGAAAACAATGACATTATTTACAATACACCATATTTGGGGGATGGAGTGCCCTAAAAGTCCCATCTAGTGACCACAGTACCCGAAGGCAAGTCCATTAAAGAGTCTCTCTCCTGGGCCAGAGCCCGATGAAGCACAGTTCTAGCAGGCCAAAGTCCCGAAGGGGAGAGTCTTTGAGGACAGTCTGCTAGTGCAGGGTGTGTACTGCAATGTCATAATGTAACCCCCCTGCAAATGGGGGTTCCCACAAGTCTTCCAGGAGCTTGCTTGAATGCTTCAAGCCTGAATGGTGTTTGGCGTTTAAGCCATGTATCTGTGAGTTCTTTTAGAGCCTCTGGTACTGTCTCTTTAAGAGCTGTCTGCTTGCAGACATAATTAGTCTGAAATGGGGGGGTCTATGTGTTTCCCTGCTCAAGTCCCCATATGGGCCACTGAGCAAATCACTCCATTCTGCAGTCACTATATGGGCAGAGAGAGCTCTTTCAGAAGATGTAATTGTTTGCTTGTAATCTGTTAAAATGATAATGAAAGTGCAGTTTGTTTTAACCTGCTTTCTTATAGCCAGGACTGTCTCCCTCATGTTGGTCCTGAACTGTTAAATTGGACCAATTGGTGTGTGGATCCTTTAAATTGGAGCCTGCTCTGGGCGAATCAGAATTTGGACTCTCCTCTTGAGCCAGCCACAATGGGACTGTATGGCAGATGCTTCTGGGAAATGTAGTTTTGACCTCGGCGCCTTTTTCCACCAACAGGGGGAGTTTATTGTGAGTGACAGCCAAACCAGCCAAGAACTGGGAGGAACTCAAAGGAAGTGCCGGTTTTGTCTACTGGAGTTTCAGTTTAGCTCTGGCAGTGAAGAGGAAGGAGCCCTGTGCCCTTTGGTGCGCAATTTTGGTCGGGAAACGCGTGTAAGGCCCCAAGTTTCGGTCTGCAGCTTGTGCAAGTGCTTGTTCGGACTGAATCCGACCTGTGAAGAGAATCAAGGAGATCTGAAGAGTAGAAACCAGGCTCACCCTGTAGAAGACTGGAGAAATTGCTGAATCGCGCTTGGTCTCAGGAACTGAATCTGCTGTGTGTTCTCCCAGGTATTGTGCAGTAATTGCGATCAGGATAGAGAAGCAGCCTGCCTGGTATAGTATTTTCCTTTTACATATAAATGTGTGTAGTGCTTGTGGGGACTCGCATTTCAAATCCCCTGTACAGTGAATTGAGTGCATGAAGCTGGAAGCAAACCCCAGCTTAATCCAGACTACATTCATTTGCTCCAAACTGTATTGGAGTCCAGTCACAAGGACCTTGCCCACATGGTCTGTTCCTCCTGGCAATCCAGGACAACCTACCTCTCATTCAGTTTTCAGTATTGGGCTGTGAGTGCAAGCTGGGTAGCTCCCTGCCATCGGTTTATCGAATTGCAAGTGTGTCATCTAATTGTGTGTTTTTTATTTCTTCACGAACTGAGCCAACCGGCTCCAGATTACAATTTGGGTATTGTGCATGCATTTCCATCTTCAGGGCCCCAACCAGCTGCACCAAATAGGCTAGCCTCTTATTGCCTGGGTACCCAGTAAGAGTGACATTTGGGACATCTGGGATTCTGAAATATAGCACAGTACTGTGATTATTAATATGTTTAAACTAATTAACCTGATTTCCCCCTGTCCTTGTTATATCCCCCTAAATAAATCAGATCTGTTTGTTTCAGCAAAGTTACACTGCCTGAGGTATTCGTTTATGTTAAAGTATTGTACTGTGGTCTTTGCACTGTATCATCTTGTTTTACAGGGAGTCCCCAGAGTCCCTCTGACCGAACCAGTCCTGGGGGTAAGTGTATACTGTGAAGGTAATTCTGATATATTGTGTGGGCCACTAGTGGGAAGAAAGGGGGGTTGCAGTGTCCCAGAGAGCTGTGACCAAGTTAGTTTAACTATTGCAAACCCTGACCTCTGGGTGGAGGCACTCACCATTAGACCTAGGCCCCTCAACCTGTCAGTAGTTAGGCAGGCAGGGGTAGTAGCCCTTGGGATAGCGCCACCTAGGGGTTACAATAAGAATAGAAAAGTCTGGACTTACCAGTCCCTTGTAGAACGACAATGGCACCAAACCTGGTCCTCAGCCAAAGACTTTCCCTGGCAGCATTCTTCGAGTACAGCTGGGCGGACATCTTCCAGGAACAACAGGAGGGCACATCTGGAAACTGCTGGGCTGATGTCATCTCTGGAGATGGAACCTTGGAACAGGAAGAAAAAAGGAAAACAGCTGGTCTGAAGTCATCCGATACCCAGGCGATGAATCAGGATACAGCTGGGCTGGTGTCCTCTCTGGATCTGAAGTCACCTGGTGGGCCAGTTGATGGATTCTGGAAAGCCAGTACACTGTAGAACTGATGAATGTGGGGCACCTGAGTCCTGGACGTCCAGACTGGTGGAACAACAAAGGTACAGCAACGGCTGGAGTGGCAGCACTGGTTACCACTGCTCTGCTTTCCATTTGGTAGGCACGGGCACATTCACAGGAAGGTCTTTGCATTGTGGCCAATAGCAAAATGGGTCAGGCACTTGAATTATCACCCCATCTGGGTGCTCATAAGTCACACTGTGAAAGGTTTCATGTCCCTCTCCATCCACAATTCGAACAGCGTCCATAAACAGTGTCCTGCCTCTTTTCCACTGGCTATATTTTTCTTGAAACATTCTGTTCTTGACATGCTTGTTTGCACCAGGATGCACACATTTCATTGCTTCTTCCCAAATCCAGGATTTTCTGCTTTTTTTGATCTCTTCCCAGACTCTCTGAGGAAAGGTAGGAAAGGACATCTCGTAGATTTAATTTGCTTTCCTACGAACCAGTCTTTCCTCGTTACTAGCTTTGGTCAACCTGAGACCTCTGGCCTGGCTTGGAGGTGGCCAGTCCTGGTTCTGCCAGCTACGCATTCTTAATGACACAAAAAATGGATCCCTGGCTTCTTCTTGCACAGCCAGAGTAGTGGAATCACTACTCTCTTCCATGCGTTCCTCTGAGGCAAGAGCTTGAGGCTGTGTACCAGTTCCTTTTTCACAAGGCCACATAGGTTTCCCCTCTTCTTCTTCCTCACTGAGAATCTGTGCCCAGGAGTGAGCAGTCGTCCTCACTCCTGAGACTGTCCACTCTTTGCTGGGCGTGGAGGTCGAAACCTCCCATTCAAAGACCTCCCTCATCTCGTCTTCACCTATGAGACTTGGGCTAGGCCCCTCTCTCCAACGTTCTGCTGATGCTCTTCCTGAAATGTCTCTCTGCGACTCAGACTCTGAAACATCAGCACATTGTTCTGTCTGTAAATCTGCACCCTCTTGCTTTCTGCCACACTCTGTGGGGTCTTCTCCAACAGGCTCCGCCTGGTGCTGTGTGCTGACAACTGCAGATTCTTGAACTTTTGTCCATGTGGGAGCCAAATGAATCTTGGGTGCTTTAAATAAACCATATTTCTCTAGGCACCCAGAACAGTGAGGTACCATGAAGACGTCCCTTCCAGCATTTAAGCACATCACACATACTCGCACTGGATATCCAGGAATCGCCACATGATGAGGTAGTCGTCCTCCATAGTAACATCTCTCAATGTCCCTTAACTTGTTAACTTCTACTGTTATCACAGCCCAGGAATGATCCGGGTAGCGGGCTGGTCCTGAAGCCATGACTGCAGAGAAAAACAAACGCTCACTGTTATTTCAAGTCCCACATCACTGAGAACTTTCTTTCACTTTCAAAATGGCTCCTCTGCTGCTGTGTTTACATTAATACCCCACCCTGTAATGGCAGCGGCAGCACTCCTATGCAGCAGCATTCTGTAATTGGGTCAAGCCACCGCGCATCTGATTTACACACACTACTGAAAACTTTGCTCAAACTGCACAAACTTGTACTGTTCTTTTTCCTAGCACATTTATATGATTTACCACGGACTTTTCACTTGCTGAAGACATTGCTCTAGCTTACAGTCCTATAAAGCCTCAATATTTCATAGCACAGGATTGCCTGTAATTCTTGCTGCATATCTGATACAACTCACAGTGTCTCTCATGGCTTTGAAACTTATACTGACTCTGAACCTATAATTATGCTCACAGTTGATTGCTTAGAGTTCTTGCTTTTGCTGGTAAAACTTAACACAGTCCTTATTTGCAAAGCGATTACACTGCTACACACAGATTCATCTGGCTTTTGGCAAAATCACTTAGTTTGAGCAATTATTTCTGTTGCTACTCATTGTTATCAGTAGCTGTTTGCTGCGATGGAAAACCGGCCTGCAGCCAGTCTTGGAGGCCTCTGGAAAGAAGCGGGCAGTCCTGCCAATTGTCCCTCTGCTGATTGTCCCTCTGAACACCACACCCACAGTCCAGTCGATTGAGATGCGAGTTGAGCCCGAATTTAAACAGAAAAGTCAGTTTTTTCACACTTTTACAGCGCTTTCAGTCACCGCGACGCTTCTCCTGGTAAGCCAGTTCGCACACTCCACTCACTCTCCCTCTCGAATGCTGTGCAGTTGCTCTAGAGCTAGCTTGGGGGCAGGACTGATTGCAGTCTCACCCATACCTCTCAACCTTTTGTCACTGAAATGAGGGACATGGACATTTTTGGACACTCAAAATGAGGGACAATGAGAGACACAGACACTCGGAATGAGGGACACATCCTCAAACATGGAGATACAAGTTCAGAACACTGTGAAAACCATAGTGTTTACTTGTACAAGGTTTGTTTTGGATTTAGTATTTCAGAATATTTAGAGTTTCTGCTTTAAAATCTGAATATACAGCACATTCTCTCTGTAGGCAGCACCTTTTCCATGAGGGACAGATGAGGGACAGAGCAATTTTAAGGGGCAAAATGAGGGATGTCCCTCGTAATGAGGGACACTTGAGAGGTATGGTCTCACCAATCACTCAATGCCATGCAAATGAGCCTCTTTCCTCTCGTGCTCTTCTCTTTACGGCGATCGTTGAGCAGACAAATTTAAACTGCAAAACCACACTTTTTTTTTTTCAACTGACTCCACAGCAGGAGCCCATTTCAACCATTTTCATGGCCATTAAGCACAACAAGTCTCTCAGTTCACTAGAAAGCATTTCCAACGTCTAGGGCACAATTTTCCTTTTGCTACCCACAGTTTTCCACACTTTTCTTTGTCACAAACACTTTTAAAAGCTGGCAAATGCTGTAATTTGATGCAGGACAAGGGCATACACTCTCAGGCTTTACTACTCCTTGGTAAACAGCTGGCATTTTAATAGCAGCACATGGATAACAGCACACAGTGGCACATTGGTTAAACATTGCTTCAGCTTTTTGGGCTACCCACTGCCAGATAACCAAAATGCTAGCCTTTGTCCGAGCGACCTTTCTTACATTCTTCCCTTAATTCCAAACCCAAATCCCAGCGGTGCCTCCATTTTTGTAACCCCCCCCACCCAGGTATGCCATTTCTATCTGACAGCTCTAGCTGGTGGGATGGGTTGGGGGAGGAATATGTCACTCAGCAAATTGGCTAGGATTGGCTACTCTGCACAGGGGCACCCAAGTAACTCCGGACAAAGGAAGCAATAACTGTAATGTCCAATACCAGAAGTGGGATTCTAAAGTCTGGCTTTTATTCACATCCAACAGAATAAACAAAGCATAGATGGATCCCCACAGGGTTACACTCCTGGTAATGCAGATTTAAGGAGACCAGAACACATCCTCATCACTTTAGCCCTCAGGCTCTGAAACACACTGGGCACACAGCCCGAATTTGTACGCTGCTCTGGGTTTTTCCTGGCTCAGCTCCCTTGCCAGCCACTTGGGACACTTTCCATATAGCATGAAAACATTTACTAGTGGCTCCCTAAACCACCTATGAGCACTTCTGCTCCACCAGGGAATCTTCCTCATCAATCCCACATCTGGGTACTTTCCTCAGGCACTGGCCAAGTACCTGAGAGAAAGCAACAGGTGTCCCAGAGCAAATCCATAGAGGTGAATTTGGTTACTACTGATGGGGGGTCTCCCACCTCTCACTCCCACAATTCATACCCGGCCATTTCTCTGGACTGTAACACCTCATCCTTTAAAACACTTTGCTGTGTAGATTCTTTTTAAAATATATTTCACATTCAATCTACTGCCTTTATTTCCTAATTGTGCTGGACTTGAACATACTTATTAAGTGGCTTTGTCCATTACGCTAGACCCCCCCACAGAGTTAAGCACTCCAATCCTGACATTTTCCAAACTGTACTTGGCTGTCTTTTCCTGACCCCACAGTAACAGTCCCTTTTGTTTCATCTTGATGCAGGTGAAAACACATGGCCATTTAGCAGAGCGAACTCACCCTTACGTTGCAGGTGCCCCACAGGCATTTCCTCTTCAAGGAACTATCTTCCAGAGCTTCTGGTGCCTCAGCACAAACTTAAACAGGCAGCTTCTTTTCCTTAGCCGGACCAATGGGGGTTTACCCTTGGAAACAGGCTGATACCTTCCCCCCATCCCCGCAGGGATGGGGCCCTGAACCATTGAAAGCGGTCTCCACCACTTCAATTTGCAGTCCTTGTGTTCCTCTTCAGGTGGAAACACACGCCTAAAAACAAAAGTAGCTCTTTGACAGAGCTTAAATCTCTGGGGGCCTACACACACTCTGCTGAACTCTGCAGAACTCTCTCTGACTGTCTTCAAATTCCCCAGTGTTCTGCTCTAACCTCCAACTGCAACATTCCAGTGTGACTTATGCAGCTGCGACAGTTCTATATGATGTCATCCCTCAGTCTCAGCTGAGACTGAGAACAGAGTGAGACAGTGTGAAATCCATTTAACTGGAGTTTCACAAGCTGCCTTCCCTACCTACCACTAGGTCTTACTGGGATTCTAGTAATCCTGGGTAACAGGGGGGTTACATATGAATTGTGTAACCTATTCAGGCCTAGTCCCCACTCCCTGTCCTAAAGCTTCCAGGCTTCTAGTTCTGTTTGTCAACACTGTGTAACATAATTCAAACTAATGCTAGGAATTAGGCACATATGTATGTATGTATGGTTGTAGATATGTAAACAAAATATGTAATGTCACTCTCATTGTGGAACAAAGTGTGTAATTGCCCTCTCTCTTCATGTAAAAGTATGTAATGCCACTCTTATCCATGTAACAAAGTATGCAATGACACTCTTACTTCATGACTCCAATGTACAACTCAACTGCTCTGTATCATATACACGTACACTCATCTCCCCTGTACTCCCCCCCAGGTCGCACCGTGAGACGAGCATCTTGTTGCTCAGTGTGCCTCTCCTGGTGAAACATTTCAATAAAAAAATAAATAAATAAAATGAATTCAGCACATTTAACTAGGAACTCTACGAAGACATCTTCAAATTTACCAGTTTGTTTAAGGTAGCATCTCATAGCCACTAGAAAACCCCTGCAGTCTTTAGATTTGTTGAAATGTGTTTCACCTTGTTTTTTTAACTTGTATATCACTAATCTAATCTTGCACAGTTTATATTTGTACTTATGCTTTTCACAGAACCATTACCCTTGACAAAAGTGCCTTGAGGGCATGAAACGACTTCTGGAGGTTTTTGCCAGACTGCGTGGGGAGCACCTGTGGCTATATGCCTAGCACTGTTGCATCATAATATTGTCGTAAGTTACAAAAAATTATTTTGTAATTTTGCAATATCTGAGATTGTGGACATTCTTCTAGTAGATCAGGTGTGGTATTTTCCTATGGTTGTCTAATACAACTATACCTCTTAATCCATTACCGGTTAATCTGAAAAATCTCATTCTTTGAAAGCTTTAAAGTGCAAACAGAAAAATCACCATGCTAAGTACCTCCTTAATCCAGATACCTCTGCATCTGAATCTGTTTCCAGTTATGCTATATTTGCTCCTATACTGGTAAAACATAATTACCTTCATAATCTGTCTGATTTGGTACTAGCGTGCTAACAATTTGCAGTTGTTAAGTGCAGCTTCCTGCCAGCACACCATACTGCCAGTTACATTATTCAGCACATCATGACTTCAGCTTCAGGAAATATCAAATGTATCCATTCAGAGATATGCATCTCTCAGCAAAGCTGGGATCCTCTACATACAGTGATATATGGTAGACTCATGATAAATGGCTGGCAGCTATTTCTGATTCTATCTCACTCATTAAACTGTATGTGTCTTGGTAAACATCAAGATGTAGAGACAGCACACTTATTTCCTGGGTCAGTGAGATGAACTTGAAAGGTGCCAGTGTCTAGATGTCATGGTTATTGAGAAAACAAAATTCTCTGGCGACCAGATGGGTATTTCTGAATTCACTTACTCCAGTGGCTGGATACAGGAGTTCAAGAAATGCATGGAAGGTAGGGATTACCAGGGAGGAGTAGAAGTGGGTAAAAGTACGGGAGGACATAATTAGAGCAACCAACTTCTACATGAAGGAAATGTGCAATGCCAAAAAAAAGGAGACCTTTAAGGTTCTCCAAGGAAGTGGCAAGAGTGGGGAAAAAAAGAGTGACATTTGAGAGGTACAAAGAAACACAGAGGGAGGACAGGAAATATACCAAGCAAAGCAGAAGGAAGTAGGTAAGGCGGTTAGGGGAGCAAAGGTGCAGACAGAAGAAAGGACTGCCAAAGGGGGTCACTAAAGGGGATAAGATTTTTTTTCAGGTACATAAGGGAGAAGAGGAAAGCAAGGGAAGGGATAGTGAGGATCAGAAGAGAGGAATAGGGAGACAGTACAGTAGGTGACTAAGAAAAAGCTGACATCTTAAACAGGTATTTCTGCTCGGTCTTCACAGTATTTATTTATTTAGCTTTTGTTAACCAGGTAAACACGCTAGACAAAACAGATGCCTATTTTCAGGAGCGACCTGGGAGAGTACAAAGAAGAACATGTTCATACAGAGAAACACATAGTCAGGTAAAATAACACAAGCAGTTTAGGATTGAATACAGTTACAGGAGAAAGTGTACAGACAATACATATGGCTAACAACAGGGCAGCAAAATAAACACCATACTACGACACAGAGTGCGTACATATGCATACATAGCAGAACCACATGTGGGTGAGGCCAGCCAGTGGAGCCTGCACAGGGGCACCAGGAAGTGCAAGACGTATTTGTCCAGCAGCAAGTATCCAGCTGGGACGGAAGATTTATTACAGCGGTATGACACAGCCACATGCTGACGAGAGCTTCAAGTAATCCCAGAGGGAGCTCCAGAAACAGGTGTGGAAGGGGGAGAAGTAGACATGGGTAGGAAAGGAGTTACATATTCTGGGTGCACATGTGGCAAAACCCCTGTCCCCCATTTGCGTTTGAGTAGCAGGGACCTTAAGAACTGCTGAGCCAAGCGACCTAAAGGAATATGAGGAGGAAGTTGGCTTGAGGAGCCCAGCCAGTACTGGAGGGGGTGACAGTTCTAAGCACCTTATCTGTGAAACTTCCCAGGACAAAGCTCCTGTGGTTGTGCAGGGAGAGCCAGGTAAGTTTATTGTACAGGTCACAGTGGTGGGTGAGGCGAGGGGCAGAGAGTGCAAAGCGACAAATGTTATTGTAGGCTACATCCCACCTAGAGAGGTGCACCTTGGCAGTTGTTTGTGCAAACAAGATAAGCCCATAGCAGAGAGTAGAGAGAAACACACCTCTGGCCAGAGCAAGGCAAGCAGCAGACATGAGGTTGTTATTTGCTCTGTAGGCCAGGCCTAGTTTGCTGTTTCACTTACTACACACATTTTGGATATGCTGGGTAAGATCAAGCTGGGGGTCAAGTGTCACCCCCAGGTATTTGATGGAGTCAGTAACCAACACAGAGGTTCCATCAATTCCAGTAACACACATGGGAGCAGGGGAAGCTTTTATCTTAGCCAGGGATCCAAAAAGCATGGCCTGTTTTTTTTAAGGTTGAGAACAAGCTTGTCGGCTGTAATCCAGGACTGGATATTGCTAAAGTCAGCACTTAGTTGGTGGTTGATGATCCTGATGTCACGGAAATGGGTGAGGATAGCCAGGTCATCTATATATAGTATGGAGCTACAATGTGAAGAGACAGAGGGAAGATTGTTGATGAAAATGGAGAAAAGGAGGGGTCCTAGAACAGACCCCCGAGGGACACCAGAAGTTACTGGGGTGGACTCCAAGAGGGCCTTACTAAATTTCATAAGTTGCTGTCTTCCCTGGAGGTAGTTGGAGAACCACCTAAGGACAGGGGCGGACAGGCCAAGGGACCAAAGTTGAGAGCTAAGGAGAGCATGATCAATTAGGTCGAAGGCCTTGGACAGGTCAATGAAGATGGCACCAGAGAGCTTTCCTAGGTCCATGGCTGCCCTGATCTCAGAAGAGACAGTAACAAGGGCAGAGGAAACGCTATGCCCTTTGCGGAAGTCATGTTGTGCGGGTGACAAGCTCATGGGCTTGGATATACTCCGTGAGTTGCCCTGCAACAACTTTTTCCAAAAGTTTGCTGATGGCCAATATAATGGCTATGGGTCAGTAATTGTTGAGAATCTTAGGGTTACCATGCTTAAGAACAGAGACAGGGACAACCCTTGCCACCTTACAGAGGTCAGGGATAATTCCAGAGATGAGAGACATATTGAAGATATGTGCTACCTGCAGGGCAATGTATGAGGCACCAAGATGTAGGAGCTTAGGCTCCATATTATCATGGCCAGCACTTGAGTATGGAGAGAGACCAGAGAGAAGTCTCCGCATCTCCTATACAGTCACTGCTCTGAAATAGAATAAGGGATGGGAGGCGGGGACTGGCTGAGGGGCAGTGGGCAGAGCTTGTCTTTCACTCGTGCAGGCAGAGAATAATGAGGTGAATGCAGACAGGTCAGAAAAATGGGAATTGAAGGCATTGGCAATGGCTATGGGATTATTACAGTTTGATCCATCAATAATCATAGTGGCGACCCCACATTTGGAGGAGCCACATACAATATTTTTGATGTTCCTCCAGAAATTTCTAGGGTCCCTAGCTGAACTTAGCAGGGCAGATTTGCAGAATTAACTCTTGGCAGCTCTAATAGCTTTCTTACATTTATTCCTGAGCCTCTTATACTGCTGAAAGATACCCAAATTCTTCATGGCCTTAAGGCTGGCCCAGCACTTGTTCCTGGCTCGCATAAGGACCAGTAGACTGCCATGGAGTCACTTGGTGATGGAGCCCCTTACTCTTCTTCTAATAAGGGGGGGCGTGTTTGTCCTGCAGGACTGAGAAGGTGGTAAGGAAGTTATGTACAGCAGTGGGAGAGTCAGCAGCATTTAGCATAGCAGACCAGTCTGTGAGCCCCAGGTCCTCATGAAAGGATCCCAGGTCAAACTTAGAGAAGTCCCTCACTTGTATAATTTTGTAGGAGATTTTTGGAGGGGAGATCTTCCATACACAGCATATGGGGGTGTAATCCGAGATACAGTCAGGAAGGGTTCCAAAACAAGCAATCCTCTCAGGTCTGTTTGACAACACCCAGTCAAGGAGGGAGCTTTTCCTACCAGTGGTAGACAACTTAGTAGGCTCCTGAATAAGCTGTGAGAGAGAGAGGCCAGCAAGCAGAGGCTCATACTGCTTAGTATTTCCACCAAGCCAGTTTAGAATAAGGTCACCTAAGATCATCAGTTCATTATCACTGACCTTAGGGCTGACAGCATCAAGGAGGTAGGATAGCCCTGGCACACCACCCTTGGGAGGATTGTACGTACACATGATATGCAACTTTTTAGTATTGCCAAATAACAATACCGTGTGAAGTACCTCACTAGGAAGCATCAGGAGTAGCTGATGGGATACGAGGGTCAGATTTAAGTGACTCTTAAAGTAAATCAAGATCCCATCACCTCGCTTCTTCCCAGTATGGTCAAGCCTAATGAGATTGAGGCCGGGGAGTGCACAAGCAGAGTCAGGGGTGGAAGGCTTCAGCCATGTCTCGGTAATGCTAAGGATGTCTGACTTGTAGTGAGTAACCCAGGCAGCAAGCTCAGCTAGATTGGGCAGGAGGCTGCGGATATTGAGGTGAGCCACTCTTAGCCCTTTGTCCAACAGCCAGCCAGAGGGAAAGGTGGAGGCATGGTAGGAGGGGAAAGAGGAGGGGCCAGGGTTTAATTCTATATCACCAGCAGAAGCCAAAGATTGTGCCTCAAGGAGGGGCGACCCCTGCAGGTCAGTGTCTTATGAAAGAGGCTTTTAATCACTATGGTGAGATACAAAATACGCATAAAGTCAAGACAGCAGATAGGCCAGAGCATCAGGCTATCAGAGGCTGTCAGGTTTGAAAAGGTGAAGTCAAACTCAGCAGGCAGTCCGAGTGTTCCTTTGAGAACCCCTAGGGGAGGGCAGTAGATGGAAGAGGGGGCAAACCATCAGGGAGAAACAGGAATGGGGAGGAGGTGGACACAAGTCCATTTTCAGAGGACAGTCCTGAAAGGACTTGCAGCCCTGAAGGTGGATACGGCTGTGGAACTGGACGGGATTCACCCCAGGATACTAAAAGAACTCAGGGAGGTGCGAGCACCCTGCTGACAGCCTTACTCAAAAGCTCACTGGAAACAGGCATGGCTCTGGAGGACTGGAGAAGGGCTGATGTGGTCCTGCTACATAAGAGGCAGGGAAAAGGCTAGCAACGGAATATAGGCCAGTCAGTCTTACTTCAGTAGTGAAAAAATTAATGGAAATACACAAAAAAAGAGTTGGGCCACAAGCAGGGGTCTGCAATGCCAAGGTCAGGAATAATGCAAACAGCGTGTGGAACAAGACTGGCACTTACTTATAGGGACATTGGACCCTATGCTTGAAGGAGCGGAGCACCTTCACACCAGGTATGTGAGGCACAGAGACACTCCGCACCCATTCTGCCGCCCGTGCAGCATTAACAAAACAGGGCATGCAGCCCCTATACACACGATTTCCCACCTGCGCAGATCACAATGCGCAGGGGGCAGGCGGGGGGCATGCCAGCACTATGCGGCATGCACAAAGTCACCTGGTGCTGTGCACCATGGAATGTAGGGGGGCAGCCGGTATGCTAAGTAAACCTTGCCATAAGTCCCCTATGCACCCTGCTCCCACTCACACCGGACAAGGGAACAGCCTCGAGGCAGGTGGACATTTCTCACAGAGTGAGCTTGCTCCAGCCCTGCACCCCAGAGGCTGACCCCCCCAACCATATGGTACTGCCCCGTCTCCCGCAGCTGCATACCCATCCCAGGGTGGTGCCACCATGCCCATGCCACTTACTGCCCAACACTGGACTGGCAAGGCACCCCCTCTCCTGGCTGCACCTGTCCCCTGATTGCAGACCCCCCAACCATGTGGGCACCTGCCCCTGTGGTACAACCCTCCTCACCCATAGGGATGCCTTGGGTCCTGTCTCACACACCGCTGTCCATCGACCTCCACACACACACACACACACACACACACACACACACACACACCTGCGGCACTAACACCCCCTCCACCTGCATAGTCTGTTGGTGCCGTGTCCCAGGATGGCCAGTGGCACTGCCCACCACACACCGCCTCAGCTGCCAGCCATCCATCCACAGGGGCATGCAGCTCATGTGCACTCAGCGGCATAAGGGATCCACTGTTGGACCCGGGACGGCCATTCGATTGGATGCCCACCCATGTCCGTGACTCTTCCCCAGCTGCCTCATGGAATGCTGTGTGCTGGGGAAGTGTGCCCGCGGACAGGTCGTGACTTTTGGGAAATACCAGCAGTGTTGCATTAACTAGAATCTGCAACTTATCCATCAGGTAGGGAAATGGGCAGACTAGGTGGGCCAAGTGGTCCTTATCTGCCGTCAAAGTTCTATGTTTCTATGTGTGCACCTGTATGGAGTTCCACGAGTGGGATACGCACCTCGCATGTGTAAATCCCGCCCGGTGGAGCATAGGCTGGATTGTTACTCAACGTGGCTCGTTGAAGAGTTGAAATTGGATGCAGGACATGGATAGGCTTAGACACTGCACACTTTTATTAAATCCAAATATTTCCAAGTAAAAAACAAAGCAAATCCACAGTACATAGAAAGGCATAAGGCACCAAATAAACAGAGTGCTCAGTGGCCAATGCAAAAGTTCCAGAGCTGAACCAAAAAACTGTTTTTCAAACCCACAATGGGGTACTACTTCCTAACGCGTTTCACACAAAGTGATTTTTCAAAAGATAACAGTTACTCCACCTGTATCCAATTAAATACAATGCACTTAGAGTGACAGTGCAACACATACACATGCGTATTACGTTTTCCAGTACGCAGTACATACATATAACATTAAACAGATTGCTAAATCAAAAAGAACAGCTCTTATACTGTGCTACCAATCTCCAAAAGGAAAGGCCTTTAGAATATAGTGCACCAGATCTGCAGATACACACAGACATAAGCAGGCTTAAAATTTTAAATGGTTTAAATTTAAAAAGTTCTAAATTAATGTGGGATTTTTTTGGAATCCATTATGATTCAAGATCTCAACTTAAAAGACTTCATTTTTTAGGACAGTTAAATTTGTCTTAGCAAAGTGTCCAAGATCCAGAATCAAATGGTTTGATAACTTTTACTGGACCAACATAGATGTTACGAAAAGAAAACAATGTCTAAGCATTTGGACCAACCAAGTCCTTCCTCAGTGACGTATGACAATTGTTCAGAGAGTCACGCTCTATTAACACCCAGATAATGCATAAAAAACCCAGAAAACATTCTCATTGGTTAAAAATACTTACTTAAAAAATCACAAATTTTAAATGGAATGAATAGCTTCCCATTAGCTTGCTATTACTGAGAATCTTTTCCAGGTCAATCCATGAGATGAGCTGAACACTCAAGCAGACAAACCCTGTAAATGAAATTATTAATGAATGTGTGTGTTAGGAGAACATATACAAAATTAAAAGCCAGGCCTTAAGATTTAATACCGCAAATGTTCAAGTTAAAACAAATTAATATATGGATTGTGGATTTAATACTATCCTAAAGTATTCAAAAAAATTCCAGCAATAGTATCACACCCGAAGTGATAATACCGCACTTCGAGAGTGATAATACCATCGTTCAGGCCCTGTAATAGTATCGTTCGGGACTGGAACAGTAGTATTATCACAGAAGCTCAACAGCGCATGCGCCAGTCTCTCTGCCCATGTCTCCCAAGTGTGCCTTCTGACTGGCTGCTTTTCCTCTGTAGGTGGGCAAAAATACTTTCAAAAACATGGCGGCCAGTCTCTCGCTAACCAAGAGAGTTTCTACTCTGCAGCACTTCGGTTTAAAAATGAAACTGCCTGGTTGATCCTACATCAGAAGAACACTGCAAAGGTAGAATTAATTACAAAACACACAAAAAAATGTTTTTGGATAGCTAACGGAGCTGACGGGGGAGCAGTATTGAGGGGCCGGGGAGTGGTAGTGAGGGCGCGGGCAGCGCACGGGTCCGACACACTGCGGCAGTTGGCCTGTACGGACAGACTAAAAACCAAGATCCAACTCGGATCCATATATTAAAAGAAACGATGGACAGCCAAGTATCTGTTACAGGTGAGCTTCAGCATCTCGAGGTTCTGGACACTGAGAGACCTCTTGAGCTTCACTCTCGAGGTAACTGAGTGTCCAGAACCTCTCAATGCTATTACTCACCGGTAATAGATACTTGGCTATCCATTATTATCTTTATAGTATTATATGATAAAAAACTGTACAACAGAAGCATATGTATGGAAATACAAAGGGAATAAGAAAAATGTAACTTGTATGAACAACTGTCCAAAACATTCATGCAAAACTAAACTTATCTGGAGATATTTTCTAAACTATACTCTCAACCAGTTAACACACTCCATAAAGATTAAAACCTTCAGAGTTGTAACAATAGTTTTTACAAGATAGTATCAATTGTCAGTATTATTGCCAAATAAAAAATAAATAAGAAATAAATCTCTCAAGGACCACCTAGAAAATGAGTTCATGCATTTTAAAATGTTCAAAGTTCAATAATGAGTCAGTATATAATCAATTAACTATATGAACAGAAACAGTCTTAGGAATCTGTATAAAAAAAACAACAACATGGAATTAAACTCTCCCCCTCCTCCGGGGAATAGATAACTAGAAAAGAAGAGTATATTCACTATGTATGTGAGCCACGAGTCCTAACACCCTGTAGCATAATTATGACATGTATCCGAATATAAGCCTACCTAAATACGTAAGCACAACGCCAACCCCTCCCCCCACACACAGCACCCTTCCCACCAAAAAAAGCACCATCATAGCAGGCCTGGTGGCGCTGAGGGCTGAGGCGCTGGAAGCCTTACCTCATACCACACCAGCGACCCATGTTTGGGAATGAGCACGGATTGCCGGGGTCGGCCAGGGAGGAGAAGGATGGAGCGCCCAATGGCTGCTCTCCTTCTCTGGGGGGGCCACTTGCAAACTCCTGCTGCGATACCACCACCTGGGGGTGCTCGGGTGGAAGGTGTGGTATGTGGAGATAGCGGTGGAAGGGGACGGGTAGATGTCGGCAGAGGAACGGAGTAGGAGGCACATCTCAGCATGTCTCCTTGCTCTTAGCCCCTCATTGCACGTCGACGTTTGAGGATGAGCAAAGGAAAACAACCCCCTGTCACTCCAGGTGATGACTCCTCACTGCACATGCTCGCGGTTGGTCGGGGCAGACTCCGTTGTGCAGGGTCCACTGCAGAACAAGTTGCTGGGGAGGTTCTAGGGAGAGAGTTCCTCCACACCCCACCGGGGGGTTAACAGGGCATCATGGGTCCAGGGCAATATGACCAGGTACTCTAGGGGCAGACTCAGACAACGGCGAGGTGTGTGTATGGGAAGTCTGAAAGAGTGGAGGGAAGGGGTAGTAAGGCGTAAGAGAAAAATATAAAGTAAAAAAAAAAAAACCACCATCCTCCTGTCTCCCAAAGAACACACACAAAATTACCCCCACACACACTAAACTTCCCCTTCCCACACACTCACCCAAGTCAACAGAACCTCCCCCAACCCCCCCACACACACGTATATTAGGTGACAAACGAACATATTGATAACCAGTTAAAAGGGACTCTCTATGAAAATAAAACAAAAACAACAACACACTAAAGTCTGGTTAAATGTCTATCCTATGAAGTAAACGCCTATGTAAATTCATGTGGGGTAATGTGTCATGAAACTCAAATCCATATTCATGCCATCTGCTACCATATTGAGAAGTAGAATAAGCTTAATCTCAAAAATCTGTCTCTGTTGTGTATTTTTTTTAAATCCTTTTAAGACCATTACTGACATATCTGAGATTGAGTGGTCATTCTGAGAGAAGTGTCACCCCACTGGTCTGTCAGTCATCGTCATATTAATGATACAGTATGTCTGTGTGTGTTCATTCTAGTGCGGACAGCTTGGCTTGCCTCTCCAACATACCCTGTTTGTGGACACCTCTTGCACTGAATAAAATAAATAACATCACATGATGTACGGGTATAATTTCCCTATATCCTGAATAGTCTGTTTTGTGATGTAACCACACAATCCGAAGAAATGAGCTCACAAGTCCTACATCTGGGTTGATTACAAGTTCGTGTACCATTTAGTGTCATAGTATCCTGTTCTGGTGCAAGTTTACTACTAACAATCAGTTTGGCTAAATTAGGTGGTTGTTTAAAAGATAGTAGTAGTAGTTCTTGAAAAATACAATTTAGGGTTTCATTGTCACTAAATATAGGGTGCAGGTCCTTAATTTTACGTAGAAGTAAGGAGTCAGCTATAGAGGCAGATGAACTCAAATTGAATTGTAAGGGGTAACAATCATATATTCGTACACATTTCTTTAGTAATAAATTATGGGAAGGAAAAATATATAAAATATACTGTAAATGGAATGTATGCATAATTGTACCTAATTATTATGTTTTTTAAAGTTTTCTATAAAGTGTCAGTAACCCTTTCGGAGGGCATTTTTGGTCAGATTCCTATATAACAAATTACCATATTCCAAAACCGGGATCAACAATTTGGTTTGTGATTCCTTGGACAAACAAAGGGACACTATGAAGAGCCCCTAGTTTTTGATTATTTTTTAACCTTTATGTTAATATGCTCAACAAAGGACAATTTATCATCAATTTGGACACCTATATATTTGTAACTGTTTGTATTAGTTACTTTTTGCCCTTTCACAAACACCAGGTTCAGAATCAGAATTTTGTGCTTATTTGTCCCCTGAGGGAAGCAAATCAAGGGTTGAAATTGAGTTTTGTAGCAACTAGCCAGTAGAGCTAGTGACTGGGAAAAGCCATTAGCTCCACAACACCATGGACAGTATGGGTAACAATGCAATGGGTCGATAATATGAGGGTATAGATGTAGCTTCCTCATTATAAAATGGGATACATTTTTCCTGTTTTCCAAAACTGAAGGAAGATGGACGGATTTAGACCCCAATTAAAGAGATATGTCAGGGTTAGTGCACCTAATTTCAAAAATGTTGTTTCAATAACCATCCAATGCTTCTACTTTGTGCACTTTCAATTTATTTAGTTCTTCAAAAACTTCTTTAGAAGCAATTTTCATGAATGTAAATATGGGTTTAATAGGGGCATTATGATGGGCCATTGCAGTGCTGTCCACCCCATCCCAGGTGTCAGAATATTTATTCACATCACTCAGAGCATGGTTATAGACCTCGGTTTCTAGTTTGCTCAAGTCCAAGTCTGGCAGTTCATCAAAGTAATGATTCAAGATCTTCAACACCCTAAACTGATCTTCTATGACAATATTGTTTCTACTTGTTCTGTTTGTGTTTTTGGGCATACTGGTTTCTGTATTTGTTTTATAAGTCTCTTTTTTTTTGGGGGGGGGTCATCTGTTTAATCTATATTCATTGTACATAACTTACTGTCACTACTCTAATTTGATTTGTACATTTATTTTGCTACTTTTCTTCTGGCTTGTCTACCCGCCTTGCCTTCCTCCGATTCCTACTTTTTACACGACACTGTTTTAATCCTATCCAATATCCATAGTAAGTATTTGTTTTTTACAGTGAGTTTTTTTTAATTCTGGGGGCATGGAGAATACAAACAGAGATAAATGTTTGAGTAAAGTCCTGCATTTCAGTAACTTACTGCAGTAAAAATGCCCGAGTGAGTCTATGTCTGTGAGACTGAAGTTCTCCATGAGTATAGCTCTTTCCTGACTAGCTGCATTCCTTATTTCCCTTTCCATCTCCTCATCCTTGTCTTACCCCTGACTTGGGGATCTACATTATATATTACTCTGATCCTTTATCATTCACCCGTTATTTGTTATTTGGAGTGATTCAACATCCTCCCCAAATTTGTCCCATGAGACACTTATGACTTATTTTACACGCACTGCTCCCTCACAACCATCTTGGCTCCTTCTCTTGTCATCCTATGTGGAATATAGCCAGTGACATTTAGGGTGCAGCTATTGCCCTGCTTTACCTCTGCTTCAGTTATTGGTACTACTGTACATCCAACTCTTCTGCAGCCATTAGTGTTGGCACTTCATCCACTTTATTACCTTAGCTTTCTACACGTATATGCAGCTATCTCCATTTGTCTTAACTCTTGCCTCCATTTCTCTTGCTGAATTTCAGTTTTGTACTGTTGCCACAATATCCTTTACCTGCTTGATCTATTTTCTTATGTCCTTTTTGTACTGGGGAGAACCATCTTGGCTCTGTTTGTGTGTTTTAGTGTCTTACCTTTTGCACTGCCTTTCTTCTGGCCTAGTTCAAAATCTCAATGTCAGCTACATCCACCTTATGCATTAATGTGCTGGTTTCCACCTGTTTAGAAGCATGCCATCCATCATGAACCACTTACTATCACTCAAGAAGAATCCTCAGTTCCCCAAAAAGTGGAACTCCTCCTTGCACATACTCTTTAGCCATGTATTAAACACCATGATTTTGTTCCCGCTACTTTACCATGCACGTGGCTTTAGAAGCTCCTCTGAGAAGGCTACTGTATCTACTGTTGATATCAACTTACTAGCTAATTCCCTGAACTGGCCTTTGCCTCCTTCATGCTGATGGCTGCCTGGTTGGTGGTACCTTGGTGTAGAACAATGCCTGGCTTTCCTCCCACCATGCTCATCAGACTCTCCAGCTGTGAAGCTACTCTTTCTTCAGTCACCCCTGGGAGACACAGAATGGATCTCTCTGCATGCCCAGTCACCCCTGGGAGACCCAGAATGGATCCCTCTGCATGCCTAGTCACCCCTGGGAGACACAGAATGGATCTCTCTGCATGCCCAGTCACCCCTGGGAGACACAGAATGGATCTCTCTGCATGCCCCAGTCACCCCTGGGAGACACAGAATGGATCTCTCTGCATGCTCAGTCACCCCTGGGAGACACAGAATGGATCTCTCTGCATGCCCAGTCACCCCTAGGAGACACAGAATGGATCTCTCTGCATGCCCAGTCACCCCTGGGAGACACAGAATGGATCTCGCTGCATGCCCAGTCACCCCTGGGAGACACAGAATGGATCTCGCTGCATGCCCAGTCACCCCTGGGATACACAGAATGGATCTCTCTGCATGCCCAGAATGGCACACGCGTCTCTTTGCTCCTTTAACTATGATACACTTTTTCCTTTTTGTGATTCTGCATTAACTAATTTCCATCTACTACTAGTTCCATTGTGGAGCAGTTCTCCGGAACCAGTTCAGCCAGTGGTGTGAATTAATTCTGGATTTTTACCCCTTGGGTCTTGCACATGTTGGTTCCACTCCCCCCACTGCAGTCCATCCTCCAGAGCAGACATGTGGTGCACATTGAATGATCAAGGTTGAAACACCTTATGAAAAACCGCTGAAAATGGCTACTACACATGCATGGCCAGCATCACCTAATTCATTAAAACCTTTCTTGTTTTTCAGACATTTAGCCCTAAAGCAAGAAAAGGCACTCATTTGTGATAGTATTTAATGTACCAAAATGTTTCTCATTTCAAATCGTTACTGCTTTTTATGTTTGCTTGTGCACATGTGCAAAGCTAACATTGTTACTGTAGTGTAGGTGGCTGTGTAGATGTGTATTGTATAATCCAATGGATGTAGAAATGTAAGTGGCTTGCCTCTCAAAAGCCAGTGCTGAGAACGCTCATGATGACAGTGTTTAGCTGGCTGATGGGCCTAAACATCTTGTAGTTCAAAGAACCACCAATCCACTCATCTACCAAGCCCCACTGTTCGTACTGTTTTTTTGCCCATTAGCCAGCTAGCAGACATCGTAAGACTTTGAAGATAAACATCAAACCTCACTGTGTGTGTATGTTTTTCTCCTAGTTATGCCCACCAGCCAGCTGAACACTGTCATCGTCAGCCTTCTCAGCACTGGCTTTTGAGAGGCAAGCCTCCTGCATTTCTACATCCATTAGCTTATGTACATATATAACTAAAATCATGGAGTTTAACACATGGCTAAAGGGTATGTGTAAGGAGAAGTTTCACTTTTTGGGGAACTGAGGATTCTTTTCGGATGTATGCAGATGCCGCTGTTTTATACACCCATAGCAATGATGCTAACATAAATGATTACACATTGCGTAACAGCTTCAAAAGTTTACAGGATTGCTTTGTACAAGTAAAAATGGTCCTGAACCTCCCAAAAATCCAATCAATGCTGTTTGGCACCAGCCATAGCCTGAAAAAACTGGCCCCTACATTCTACATTAAGGCAGAAATCAGCACCTGCCTGGAAAAAGTCAGCTGATTCAGATATCTGGGGGTACACTTAAACTCTACACTGTCCTTCGACACCCACCTTCAAAACACTTCTAAACTGCTTAACCAAAACCTAGACTCTCTTTACAGAATACACAAGTATTTAACACCTGAAACCAGAACCAGGATAGCCCAGACAAATGTGTCCCCTCCCCCCACTGGATATGGCTTGCTGATCATCGATGCTGCCAACTTGCCAAATTTGCATCTTTGAAGGATAACAAAATTTATCACTGCCTCTCACTGCACACCCTAAATTGGCTACTACCAGAGCTCAAAACCAGTCTAACATTTGCCAGGTTTATCAAAAATATCTTGCAGACAAGCACTCCTACAACGTTTATTGATTTGCCTTCCTCCCACTCAACCTTGAAAAACAACATAAAAATTCCCTTGTTTCACACAAACATGGGACAACACATATTTTGTTATCGAGGTGCTTCACTCCATCAAAATAGCCTCAACAGTCTCTGCCGTTGCAAAAAAGCTGAAAGACTACTACTTTGCACTTAATGTCTGTGACTGTAATGGCTAATTTCTCTCTTATCTTTGCTGTATTTGCACTTATTGCACTTTATGCATCAAATTATTGTAACCTGCACCGCCTGCATCACACTGCACTTGCACTGACTGTATTTCTGCATCAACTGACTGTTACTTGTACACTCCGAATTCATTCACTGTAAATATTCTGATATCTATTACGTCTGTTTCAATTTACTGTTATTTGTACACTCTATATTCATTCACTGTAAATATTCTGATATCTATTATGTCTGTTTCAATTTACTGTTATTTGTACACTCTATATTCATTCACTGTAAATATTCTGATATCTATTATGTCTGTATCAATTTACTGTTATTTGTACACTCTATATTCATTCACTGTAAATATTCTGTCTATAATGTTTGTGCCATTGCACTGGGTCATGCCTGAAAAAGGCATCTGCTGCCAGTGTACTTACCCAGTTACCAAAGCTGAAATAAATAAAAAAAACAACAAAGGTTTTAATGAATTAAGTGATATTGGCCATGCGTGTGTCATGCACATTTTCAGTGGTTTTCCATAAGATGTTTTATGCACCCTTGATCATTCATTAGCATGCAACCACCTTTGTGATTGTGCAATGGGTGTATTTGTGCCAATGACATGATCACATTTTGCTGATATTTATATCTACTTATCAAATCCAAGAGTCTATCCCTGGTGTTGTCAGACTTTGTACCTTGATTTGCTGACACCTGGAGCTCTTCCCAGGTAGTACACTGCAGTACAGAACCCCCTGAAAAATACATGTGACCACCGGGAGCCTATCCCTGGTGGCCTGCTGGAGCCTAGGTGCTTACAATATCCTCCCAACTCAACTGCCAGGAGCCCATTCCCATTTTTGGGAACTTATTTCATTAAAAAAGATCCCTGTGACTTCCCCATCCTCAGCTTCTTGTAAGTGGTTATAAGAGCCTATCCTGGTGCAATGGAATTGGTCCCCTGTCTCCCCCTCAGATGGGGCCAGTATAAATCCTTATCGCACCTAAGGATGAGCAAATGCAGAATTTGCATTCAGTGAAGATGCTGAAATTTGGCAATTTGGCCACTGGTGAAGTAAGTCAGACAGAATTTGGTTTCCCTTTAACATTTTAACACTTTTGTTTTGTAATAAAATGTTATTAAAATCTTAATGATAACATACAAGTAAGGAACACAAGTCATAGAATACATAACATAGTAGGAGAGGAAAAAAGGGTTCATGAACTCAGAGTAATGCCTGTTATTAACAGCACAAAACTCATTTCATAAACTAAGTCTTATTTTCATCAGTACTGTACAACTAAAATTCAATGTGCTGAATGTTATTCAATTATGTGGCAGTGTACAAAAGGTAGATTTAAGAAAAGGATTCCATAATGCACAAAAATTTGTCAGTTCTGTTCTGATTTATGTGTTCTAGTCTCTCACAGCTAGCCCTCTGGGATATGTGCTGCAGCTATTCAGAGAAAGAAAGGAGTTCAATTTGTTTTTACTATCTTAATAAAGCATTTTTTGCTGTGATAAGAGCAGCATGAAACCACAGCTGTTGTCCTCTATTGATATTTGTTAGTTCTGTAGTAATCCTTAACATAATACATTTTATCGGAACACTTTAGATTATACCCAAGGACGCTTCCATCAGCCAGCCAGATCTCCTCACAGTATTGTTTAACCCTATCACTAGTCCAAATTATATATGCTATACAACCCATTCCTGAAAGGCATCTCCAACATTTATTGTCATTGTTAATACCTAGGTCCATTAATTTCACTGGAGAATAGCATCACATATGCGTTAAAATTGAACTAGTCTTCCTTTGGCTTCTCTACATGTCCTCAACATATTAGTCCAGCCTCATCCATTCCTTAATGGATATTTAGGTATTGGACTCAACTTCCCACTAGAGCTGGGAAAAAAGTTGCAAATTCTGCTTTTGTGGAAGTTTGTGAAGTTTCTAAACTTTTGTGGAATTTTTCACCCTTTCACCTGTAACGAAATTCCTAACTTCAAAAGATTAACTGTGAATTTTCACCTAGTACTGTGGTATTTATTAACGGTGGAACTATAGCCATGAACTGCAGAATTAAAGTTTCTTGCCATTTATTTTGCAGGATCATTTATTTATCTGCAATTTGCAATATAATTTGACATTTTATTCTGTTTCTGCCAGCAATGTATGACCATGTTTGTTTTTCTTTAGGTGGTATTGTGAATTTTAAGATCACAGTGACTCTAGCCAGTGATGTGTAGAGCATCATTGTTGTAATGTCAGCAAAGCAACCTTTATTGGTTCTCATTGCTTTGTTTTTTTTCCACTGCTCCTTGTTTTATTTTGAGTTTTTTCTTTTGAATTTTGCAAAATCCAAGGATTGCCTGCATTTTCCATTCTACCGTAGTGAGCTAAATTCCATGGTTCAGCAGCGTAATTCCACGGAAAGCTCAAATTACTCCGCATGCAGCTCTGCAGTCACATGGGGTGCAGAGGGATGTATGAGGCGACAGCATACATTTCTTGCTGCATAGCTTCTCACTTCTGAAGTAATTTCTGAGGAAGAAAGAACTCTGTTCATTCTGCTCCACAGTTACAGCCTTTTTGACTCAGAATCTGCAGTTTTCTTGCTGATTACAAGAAAAAAGAGTTAGTATCTGTACTTTCAGTGTTGAGGTAAACATATTGCTGCAGTTTTGATTTCTTGGAATGACTATTGCATAATAGTCTTACTGGTATTCTCTGTAGTACTGTGTTGTTTCTTATTGTGGTATTTAGTGAAGAAAACACATCACACCATGGTGGGCAAGGGAAAGCATGGAGGATATGGAAAAAGTCCCATTGTTGGTGGGTTTTGAAAACGGTGTTACATGGATGTGTAGAGGGTGCTGGGGATGGTGCTAATGGGTACAGCTCAGTCAGTGACACTCGGACTTCCAGTGGCAGTGCAGTTCTAGCAGTGCCCCATGCTGTACCAGAGTCAGCTGGAGCAGCTCAGTCAGTGACACTCGGACTTCCAGTGGCAGTGCAGTTCCAGCAGTGCCCCATGCTGTACCAGTGTCAGCAGGAGCAGCTCAGTCAGTGACACTTGGACTTCCAGTGGCAGTGCAGTTCCAGCAGTGCCCCATGCTGTACCAGTGTCAGCTGGAGCAGCTCAGTCAGTGACACTTGGACTTCCAGTGGCAGTGCAGTTCCAGCAGTGCCCCATGCTGTACCAGTGTCAGCTGGAGCAGCTCAGTCAGCGGCACTCGGACTTCCAGTGGCAGTGCAGTTCCAGCAGTGCCCCATGCTGTACCAGTGTCAGCTGGAGTTGGCATTAAAGCTGCTAGTTTCCTCAATTTGAAGCATAGTAGTCCCACAGCAGCTGCTGCTCAGCCTGCAAAACAGGCAAGAAAAACTGCCATGGATGTTGCTGCACTACTGTGTCAGTCCCAGGAGTCTCAGCAGGAGGAACAGTCACAGGAATTTCAGAAGCTGCTATGGACTTGGGTCTGCATCCAATGGCAGTCAGTATCAGAAAGAAAGAATGATGTTAAGGGGGGTCCAGGACCATTAACTGTCCTGGCAGAGAAGGAGGTGCTAGAGCAGAGTATGCCTGAGATGGAGGATGAGGAGGAAGAACATCCTCAGTCCAAACATTCCGCTACTGTCGAGGTGGAAGAGAAGGGTAGTGAGCAAGAGCAGCTGGGGGATATTCAACCCTTAGTGTCAGGGCCAGAAATGTCTGAGTCAAACATTAGTGATGAGAGCGATGAGGGAGGTGATGATGACCCAGCACTCAACCCTATTTGGCAGCCTCACCAAGCACCCATTAAAAAAAGTGTTGTCATGGGTAGCGGGAAAGCAATCCCTCTTATGCCGCTCCCTTGTAAAGAACAATCTGATGTTAGGGGAAAAGGAGCTCAAGTTAAAAGGATACATGGGGATAAGCAGCAACAGGCAACAATTTTGCCCACCCCTACGCTCCTGGCCTCATGCAACCCACCCACGAAAATCCAGCGTGTCGGCAGAATGTCCTTTGTGTGGGATTTTTTTCTGAGAGGATGAGGTCGAAGACAGTGTGGCTGTGTGCAATATATACAAGCCAAAAATTAGCAGGGGTAAGCAAGGAACACACTATGGGACAACTAGTATGCATAGCCATATGCAAACTAAGCATCCTATTTGCTGGGCACGGCATAAGCATTTGGCATCAATGCCCACTTCTGACATTGTACATGAACAGTCTGAAGGAGAGGGTCCTGGTGATGTAACATTTAACCCTTTACTGTGTTCTACCCCTAGGCATGCAGAAACAAGTGGTATCAGTCAATGTGCCAAATTGGAGCCCTCCTCTTCCTGTATAGAGAGTTTTTTTTTTCCAGCATGTCCCTGCTGTCGGACAAGGCAGCCACAGCAACAAGAGCAGAACTGCTAAATCCAGTACATCAGCCTCCTTCACAGTCCATCCCTCTCCGAAGCTCAAGCAACTTGATATTAAATCTGTCTTAACCAAGCACACCAAATACCACTGTAAACCCCCTGTGGCAAAAGAGCTAAACACTGCTGTTGCAGAGATGCTGGCAACAGATCTGCTGCCATATTCTTTTGTTGAGAAGGCTGGGTTTCTACAATTCATGGAAAAAGTTACACCCAAATACAATGTGCCAAGTCACACTTATTTCTCCACTAAGGCTGTTCCGACACTTTACAATGATCTTGCTTGCACTGTGTCACATGCAGCGTCCCACTCTACAGTACCCAGCATTCACCTTACCACAGATATCTGGACTAGCACCCATCATCTGCTATCAATTGTATGTGCATTACTGCACACTGGACCTATTTCCCTGGGATTAATGCCTTGCATCCCTGCCCGTTGTTTATTTGCCCTCTGAGAAGTGGCAGTACTACTGGTGGTCCTTGTCAGCATGTCACACTGAGTACACAGCGCATGCTTGGCTCACATGCACCTGTCAGAATACTCGCCAGAATTAATGAGGCCATTATGTCCTGGCTGAAGCCACATGGATTCCAGGATGGCTTTACTGCAAGTAACAATGCATGGAATGCCATTAAAGCAATCAACGATGGCTGTTTTTGTCATGTCCCATGCTTTGCACATGTGCTGAACTTGATTGTGAAGGCCTTTCTGGATCATGGCTCAGTCAGTAGCATGTTGACTGTCGGTCACAAAATCTGCAGCCATTTCAGTCACTCCTCACTGACAAGATCTGAGCTCAGGGGTCTACAGAAGGCTAATGGAATACCAGAACACCGGCTAAAGCTTGATGTAGTGACACAATATAACTCAATACTCTACATGCTTGAGAGGCTGTTTGAGCAGAATCAGTGACTATGTCATGCAGATGCATGATCAGGAAAAACAGCCATGTCACTGAGTCCATCCCAGTGGATGTTGATGGATCCAAATCCTCCATCCATTTGAACATACTGCACAAGTTGTTTGCTCTGAAAATGAATGCCTGAGCCAGATTATGCCACTGCTACATGTACTCTGCCAGACACTTGTCAATGGTGGGGGCAATTTAAATTGTCAGCAGACTCTGTTGGAGTAGAGCTGGCTGACCATTTCATGCTGCTGTTTGATGATGATCCCAGGGTGATTCATATTAACACCTCTGAGGCATACATCCTGGCAACCTTGCTAGACCCACGGTACAAGCATGGTATGATTGCACTTCTTCCAGGTGGGACTGATCTAGATCATTATGTTGTGATCCTTTGTGGCAAAGTCGAAAATCGGATGATGGTAAGACACACAGAGAAAAGGGCACAATCAGTATCTGGAGACAAACTTGAAGAAGCAACAGCCCCTCAGAAAGTATTCTCCTCCTCCTCCTCCTGTACTGTGTCTGCTCCTGCCCCCTCATCCTCATGTAGCAGTGGCACAATTCCTCTCTAATCCATGCTGCAGCAGGTTAGTGTATCCACATGCCAAGCAACTGAGGGCAACACACAAATGCAGCTGTCTGCCATCTATATGGTTCAGTCATACTTGGATGACCCACAGCAGCTGATCACAGATGATGAGCCACTGGAATATAGGCAAAGTGAACTGGAAATCTGGCTTGTTCTTGCAGCTCCAGCCATTGAGTACCTAACCTGCCCCTGTGCCAGTGTTAGCTTAGAAAGAGTATTTAGTGCTTCAGGTGCCAGTGTCACTAATCAGCGAAGCTGCCTGACAGGAATACTGAGTGCCTCACATTCATAAAATGAGCTCACATTTCCTCACACCACAGTATAAATTCTCATCGACTGCAAGATGATATGATCCTGCTGAAGAAGGTGATGTGGAGCAGGAATCTTCTGAGGAAGAGGAGAGTCTGCTAGTGCCATCTGATGATGAAGACACAATTGAGGGGTTTGAGTTCTCCTGAGACATAACATGAAGTGCGCTATTCTTATTGTCAAGTGTGCACCCAAATTGTGTGGCGATGTAACATAATAATTACATATACAGTATCTGCAATTAATAGAACAAAGACGCATGTCACCAAGAGTCAGTGTGACAGATTCATCCTGAATTGCTGGTTTGCATCTTATAACAAAAGTTGGAGAAAGGTTAGGGTTTCTGATTCCATCCTGATTCAGAATATGTACCCTCAGATTACCAACACTTCTGTTGTCTGAACAGCAGCATTTGTAAATTTCCCAGTTAGCCATTGTTTAGGCCCCCCTCCACAAAAAGAAAAAAGGTAAAAAAAAAACTCAAACATCTGTGTGGACAGTGTTATTTCTCCTTTACTGTTTCTGCAACTTGTTTCCTGAAAAACACAGCACTATTTCTAGGTGTCCCAGTTGACTGCTGTTTAGCCCTCTTCAAAAGAAAAAACAACCCCCAAAAAGAATGTGTGTGACAGTGTTATTTGTCCATTATTGTTTCTGCAACTTGTTTCCTGAAAAACATGATACTATTTCCAGGTGTCCCAGTTAGCTGCTGTTTAGGCCCCCTCCCCAAAAAGAAAATCATGGCACTATTTCTAGGTGCACCATTTGATGGCTGTTTAGGTCCGCCTCCCCAGAAAGAAAAAAGATACCCCCCCAAAAAAATGCATGGACAGTGTTATTTGTCCTGCACTGTTTCTGCGTCTCTGTTTCTGCAACTTGTTTCCTGAAAAACACAACACTATTTTCAGGTGTCCCAGTTGGCTGCTGTTTAGGCCCCCTCCCCAAAAAAGAAAAACAGACAGAACCCACCCCTTAAAAAATTGTGTGGTCATTGTTGTTTGTTTACTGTTTCTGCATCTCTGTTTCTGCAGCTTGTTTCCTGAAAAACACAGCACTATTTCTAGGTGTCCCAGTTGGCCACTGTTTAGCACCCTTCCCCCAATTTATCCTCTCCCAGAAAAGAAAAAAGGCAAATACCAAAAACAATGTGTGTAGACAGTGTTATGTGTCCTTTACTATTCATCTTTCTTGCAACACCTTTTTTTTAAAAAAAAAACAAATAACATTTGCATTACTGTACATTCACCACTTGCCCCCTGTTTAGGCGGCCCTCCAAAAAATAAAAAAAGAACCCCCACATTAAATTGGGTCAGCCATTGTTACTTGTCCTGTATGCATCTGCTCTGCTACTGTTGGTTTAAAAAAACTGCATATGGTATAAGTTTGCTCCTTAGTTGTACGATTTGTGGGTTGAGGCTTCCCACCCAAAAAGACACAAGAAACCACCCAGAAACATTTGGTCTGATATTGTTTCACACCCTTTATCTTTTCAATTTCTTGTTGCCACTGTGTTGTGTTAAAAAATGTTACTTGGTTGTTAACTCCACAGTTTGGACATCCACTGCTTGTAGCCCCACCACGAAAACAAGCATTATTTACCTCCCAAACTGTCATAGTAATAGAGATTATGAGCTGACCACATGGCTTTGGTTCAGAGTAAAACCAATGATCTATGTAGCCATTGCCTGTTATATGACTGATCAATCCACCATGGCAAACAAAACCCACAGAGGTACCCATGACGTTGAGCAGTATCACCTCCCTTCCTACATTTCATACCAACATTATTCCATGCTGAGCACATGGCCTGTGACTTGCACTGCATAAATATGTACTCATGGTTTTATCTCACTCTGATTTACAAATGTACTGGCACACAACAACTATAGAGGCATCAACAGACAGAGTCTGTCAAGATCACTTCACCTCTCAAAATTTCAGAACAACAGTGTCACTGACACCGACCAGGCAATGTGTGGTGCACCTGGTGTGGCGCTTTTGACTGAAACAAACCCAATACAATATTTATATGCACTCACAGTGTGGGTAACAGTGGCAGTACCATGGAAAAATGCTAGTAATCCTTGTTACAAATTTGTAGACACTGGAAATTCAACTGAAATAAAGCTGGTGTGGAATAACAACAGGCGCTACCCTGTGAAACAGAAAAATCTGCCAGTGTGACCTCACAAGATGTCACCATATCAGGATACTGTATGACTTGAGTAATGTGAAGTGTGTAGTATGCATTCATGCAAGAGTGATGGAAGACATGCTAATTGTATTGCTCAACTATAGCCTATGGTTTGGATGAACTGCAGCACCATACCACAGAGATGATTTACTGCTACGGTTCTCTGACTGTGATGGTATCCCCTTCATCACGTTACATCTCCTTCCACTGTCACACAGGTTAGTAAAAATAATTTTTTTGCAGGGGTTTACTGATGATTCCTGACTTTTCTTATTAGTATAACGGCACCATGCAATGCTTATTATGTTATCGGTACCCTATCCATTCCCCAAGTCACGACCATCTCTCTGCTGCTGATGCTGGAGTGCTTGGTAAGCTGCTTTCCTGCCTCCTTCATTCCTTCTCTGACCTCTTTCCTCTGCCTCTCCCTTCCTCTAAAGTCCCTGGCTTCTGTGAGAGGGTGCCAGCAAATGTGTCTTCCTGCTTCCTCCTGTCCCTGTCTCCCACCTGTACATGAGCCACGGCTCAGTGTGCCTTTTCCCGTTGCAAAATTTTCAATAAGTACATAAATTTACATGCATGCTTCATGCAGCACTTTGTTCAGTGTGACGATAACCTGTCATTATTCTACCCAGTGTACCCAGCACCCCATTGGTGCTGCTATGCATGATTGGGCAGCACTAGCTGGTGTACTGTAGACCCGTGTTCAGGAAATTACTGTGTTCATTTGCTGGACAGCTGTCCTCTACATGTGCATATGGCATTATAATTATCCCTTTCATGGTTCATCAGTGGTCCTTTGGAGGGTGTGTGGCTCAAGGCACAGTCTAGCACTGTTTACAACCACCTAATCTGTTTTTCGGCACTTGCTTCTATACCTGAGGGCAAGCCTGGCAGGGCCATAACTGATAAAGTGTCTACTGTTTCTAAAACAATTGTTTGTAAACTGTTGTGCTCCTTTTTCCAGGTCTTTACCTTGGATTCCATCTACTGCTGCTGCCACGATGAGTTTACCCTCCTCTGTACGTGGACTATGACATAGGCATCTCAAGAAAGTAAGTAAAAGATAGCAATTGTATTTTTTGCATACGTAACTGAGGAGCTCATTACAGCGGGCAGCTAGAAGGGGTATTGGATGTACTACCATTCTCTGGAAGTGGTGGTGTTAATTTCAGGTGCACCTTTTTGGGGGGCTATTGTGGTAACAGTCTAAGAGCAATGTGAGTTGTCAGACAGTATTTCTTCACTAAGGGTGTTGCTGGATGCGAGTAACAGTCCTCCAACAAGGATACTGTTGCCACCTGTCTGGTTTTAGACAGGATAATTCCGGTTCTTATGGTCCTTATCCGGATATCCATTCAACAGGTTTAGTGTCGCTTAAATGTAGTCTGGTTTTTAGCTCATGTTTAGAGGGGGATCACGACACTCACAAATTACTGTATAAAATCATATACTATTTTGGCTACATGTCCAAGTTACCATGAAGTACATTAACCTGCTGGAGAAGGTCAAGAGGAGGGATACAAAGATGATAGGAGTCAGCAGGGTAAGGCATACAAGGAGAGGTTGAGGGCACTGAACATGTACTCCCTGGAGGACAGGAGAGAGAGAGAGAGGGGACATGACTGGAACCTTCAAGTACTTGAAGTAAATAGATAAGGTGGATAAGGAGGGTGTCTTTAAGATGAGTGGCAACCATAACATGAGGAGGCACAGTCTTATGATGGAGGGGGAGAGGTTTATGAGGGAGGTCAGGAAGTACTTCTTCACAGAGAGGGTGGAGGACACTTGGAATGCGCTGCTGGAAGAGGTGATCTCATTGAACACAGTGGGCAGCTTCAAGAGAGGCTGGGATAGGCATAGGGGAAGGTAAGGTAGGGTAGTGAGAATGGGAAGAGTGGGGTGGAGGGGGTAGGGACAGTAGCTCAAGCTGTGGACCCTGCAATACGAGCAGACTTAATAGGCAAAATGTCCTTCCTCTGCTGGCATCTTCGTACATTCCTATATTTGTATGTAAGTTCTTCTGATTCCATGTTTCCCTGTGTATTTGTGGAACTCTCTGTATGATTTTATTTTCAGGTCTGTCTGTAAGGTTCTGTGCATGCTGCTGTTGCTGAGATCCTGATGTAGTCCGCCAGCCCTGTGGCTTCATGGTGCATCCATCACAAGTGCCAAGATAAGTACTAATCTTTGTTACACTTTACAAATTTTTTCTCCAAGTCATTTGATGGGAATGGGATAGATGTATATTCTTTTTTTTTTTTTTTAAATTGTTTAACCAGGAGAGACACACAAAGCTGAAAGCTTGTTTACATGTGCGACCTGGGAGCACAGGGAAGTTAAGTGACTTGCACAGGGTCACACAGTATGCAAGTTGGGGCTGTGAGATTCAAACCCAGGTCTCCAGATTTGCAGCTCAGAGTCTTAAACCACTGCGCTATACTGCCTCCCTATTCAGGCTGACATCAAGGCAGACGGTGTGTGTGGTGGTACAAACCAGTTGTGGTGGCAGATTAGGCAGGGAGAGGATGTTCAGACTTGGTGAGCCAGCCTGCCAGGGGTTCCCCCTCTGCTAACCAAAGTCATGTTTGCCTGTGTGTTTGTGGAACTCTCTGCATGATTTTCTTTTCAGGTCTGTCTGCAAGGCTCTACGGATGCTGCTGCTGAGATCCTGATGTAGTCTGCCAGCCCTGTAGCTTCATGGTGTGTCCATCAAAAGTGCCATGGTAAGTACTAATATTTACTACAGTCTATTTTTTTTCCAATGTTCCATGTCCCTGTTCCTGCTCCTCTGACCATGTGGTGTTGCTGCAACCAAGAACCAAAGCAGAAAATAACTTTGCACAGGATTGTGTCCACAGTAAATTGTTTGAGTATTTGAAGAACAGTTTGCCTCATAGAAACATAGACTTTGACAGCAGATAAGGACCGCTTGGCCCACCTAGTCTGCCCATTTCCCTACCTAGAGGACAAGCTGCAGATCCTATTTAACCAACAGCCTATTTCTTCCTACCCCCCACAAAAACTGCCTTATGTCTGTCCCATGCATTCTTAAATTCTCCCACAGTTTTAGACCCCACAACCTCCTCAAGAAGGCTGTTCCATGTGTCCACCACCCTCTCTGTGAAAAAATACTTCCTCACATTGCCCCTGAGCCGTCCCCCCTCTATCTTCAAATTGTGTCCCCTTGTTCTTGCACATCTCTTTTTCTGAAAGATGCTACCCTCTTGGACTTTGTTGATTCCACTGAGGTACTTAAACGTTTCTATCATGTCCCCCCTCTCCCTCCGTTCCTCAAGGGTATACATATTAAGCACCTTTAGTCTCTCCTCATATGGCTTCTCTTGCAGACCCTGCACCATTTTAGTAGCCGTCCTCTGAACTGCCTCCATCCTATGTCCTTGCGAAGATGGGGTCTCCAGAACTGGATGGAGTACTCCAGATGGGGTCTCACCAACTGTTGGTACAGGGAGGGATAACAACTTCCTGTTTTCTGCTGCTGATGCCTCTCCCTATACATCGCAGTATACCCCCAGCCCTCCCTACTGCCTTCTCACATTGCTTGCCAACCTTAAGGTCATCTGATATGATTTCCCCCAGGTCCCTTTCCATTTTTGTTGTTGTTACTACCTCCCTCCCACTGTGTAATCTTCCCCTGGGTTTTTGTTTCCCAGGTGCATTATTTTGCACTTCTTTGCATTGAATCCAAGCTTTCATACTTCTGACCATTCCTCCGATCTTGCCAAGTCTGTTCTCATCCTTTCCATGCCTCCTTGTGTATCAACCCTGTTGCAGATCTTTGTGTCATCTGCAAAGAGGCATACTTTTCCTTCCAGTCCCTCTGCAGTGTCACTTATAAAGACATTAAAAAGGACCGAACCAAGTACTGAACCCTGCGGTACTCCACTAGTAACCCCTCTTTCTTCAGAGTGGACTCCATTTACAATTACCTTCTGTGTCCTGTTGTCCAGCCAATGTTTTACCCAGGCTACCACCCGGGGACCCACTTCCAGGCTGGTTAATTTGACTATTAATCTTTTGTGTGGGACTGTGTGAAATGCCTTGCTAAAGTCTAGGTAGACCATGTCCACAGCCCCTCCCTGGTCTACTACTTTGGTCACCCAGTCAAAGAAATCAATTAGATTAGTCTGACATGACCTTCCCACTGTGAACCCATGCTGCCTTGGGTCCTGTGCCCCACTGGCCTCTAGGTACTCAACAATTCTTTCCTTCAGAAGTGATTCCATCACTTTCCCTACCACAGAGTTCAAACTGACAGGTCTGTAGTTTCCTGCCTCTGTCTTGGTCCCACTTTTGTGAAGGGGAATCACATCTGCCTTCCTCCAGTCCTCAGGTACCACACCATCCTCCCATGATTTGTTAAAAAGGGTAGTCAGTGGTGTCACTAGTTCTCTGCTTAATTCTTTTAGAATTCTGGGGTGAATTCCATCTGGCCCCATTGCTTTGTCCACCTTCTGTTTTAGGAGTTCTTTCAGAACCCTTTCTTCTGTGAAACGACTGGGATCGACCCCCCTATCCAGAGTGCTTCTGTTAATTGGATTAAGCACCTCCTCCACCTCCTCTTTTGTGAATACTGAACAGAAGTATTCATTCAGTAACCCAGCTTTTTCACTGTCCCTCTCTGCCTACCCACAGTCCATTCTATTCAGCCTCGCTATCCCTCCCTTTGTCTTTCTACGCTCCCTGATATACCTATAAATGGTTTTATCCCCCTTCTTAACTGAGTTGGCTATCTTTTTTCCTCAGTTTGGGCCTTTGCTATTCGGACTACCCTCCCTGCTTCCTTCTCCTCCTCTGTTTGCTGTGCTACTTGCAATGACAGATACTGTATGTGGGCCCCATTTTTGTGTTGGACAGCAACCCTCACAAAAATGCATTGATTCTGTGTATACGTGTATATGATGAATCAAAGAACGTGAAGTTTAGCCTATTGAAATTCATAACAATGTGGGCCTGTGAGTCATGACTCATACTTCACTAGTAGCAGAATGTAACATTCTCATTTGCATATGATCTGAATCCAACAAATCACAGTAAAGCAATAATCTACACAGTACTAAATGCCAATCACTGAAAAAGTATTTTATACCAGTAGCATGTTATTGCCCATTACAAATAACCCCCCTAGGACACCAATATAAAATGCTGCATGTGCCTCTGCTGGTTCCTGCCTCTCTTATCTACTTCTATATCATGAGAGTTGTTGTGTAATTCTCCATGTGATGTACTTTCAATGACCTTCCAAAACCCATCCTGTAGATCCCCAGCAATCTAATCATGTCCACCTGTACTGCTCCACCAAGGTATCATCTATGCTCCCCCCCGCCCTCCAACAAGGGTCCTTCTGACTTCACTCAGTCATTCCAGTCGTACTTATTATCACTCCTGCTATCAAAATCAGCGTCCCTTCAGGCGGGTCATATTCTGTACCTGATCCACCAGTACTGTAAAGTTTGAAAACGTGATTGTAAAAGGAAACTGAAGCTGAATCAAACAACAGTCAGACGATATGTTCATTGAACTTTTGTCAACCTTCATACCCAGTAAAGAGACCCATGAGAAGAAAGGCTTGTATAAACAGAGAAATGTTTATGATAAGAAAAAAGTTATAACAGCAGAAAGAACTATAAACAGAAAACAAAACTATTTACATAACAAACAAAAAACAGAACTATATACAGTTATTTAGGGCACAGTAAGTGCCCCAGACCAGCACTCACTGGTGGCCAGCAGTTTGCTCTGCTGTGGCCTCCCTTTGCCTGAAAGTTTTTCAAGGAGCCACAAAATGTGGCACTGGTTGGCTAAAATACTGGCCTGGCCAGCCTGCAGTGCCAACACCATTTTTTTAATTATTCATATCTGTGTAGATGACATGGATGTCCTACTGGGTGGCTGGCGGGGGGATGTCATCCTGGGCACCTGGTGCTGCAGGTGGTCCTGGCCGTGGCACCGTGTCCTTGTCAGTGGGCCTGGTGCTTAGGAGTTGGAGGTCCCAGCCTGCTGGTGTTTCTCCTTCACCGCCAGCTTCTCCAGTTCCCGCTGAATCTTTTCAAAATGGTTCTTTTCCCATTTGCTGGTCTTGGTCTTGTCCTGTGGCACTGGTGGCAGTGTGGCAGTTTTGTCTGTAGTACAGAAATAAATATGCAGTTTGAACAGAATGAACTGTGAACATGTCAAATTAATGAAATCATCAGTAACTGGAATACAGTAGTATGTCCAGTGTAACATTACTGTACCCTGACCCTCTGCTGATGGTTTACAGCCTCGGTCCTTGCCTAGTCTCCTTGGTCCCTGCTGTATGTGTACCAGCCCCATCACAGCCCACAGAGGATGGGAAGTATGAAGCCCATGAGTATGTGAAAGCTAAGGTTTAACCAATGTTTCAGCACCCACATGTTCCGCTAGGCTGTCCCCTCATCAGCACCTCAACCACTGTCACTCTGTGGTGTACCATTCATGGAAAGGATCCCCACTTGCATTCATGTAATTTTGTTTTGGTCACCCCCTCTACCTATGTAGTTCTGAACATTTTACCACCATGTTTATCCCTTTCTGGAATCAAAATTTGTCAAGTACATGTTGACCACACAGAACACAGACCCTCCTTTCCAGCCTGGGGTGACTACATATTTAGTGGACTAACCTGAGCCTCATACGATGTGCATAGTTGAGTGGAACCACTACTCATTTAGGATGCTAAACAGTGTGTGCTGCAACATGTACAGCATGTATATATTGTCACAAACGCACTCAGCAGGTCAGGCCCTCTGCTGCCACAGTGCCAACCTCCGAGCACAATAATGTGAACAGGTAACAGACAGGGTAACTCTCCTGTCTGCTTGTGGGTCCGAATCTCCTTTAGTCTCAAGTTCTGGGGGGATTCAAACTGTGAATCTTATGCTAGCGTACCCAACGTACAGGCTCAGATATGTACACTCTTCAGGGATTGCGGTACAATCTTTCACCAGGGGCACCAAGCCAGGCTTCCAAAATGAACCCTTAAAACTCTGTAAGAGACCTTAGGTATAGTCTTACCTTTTCCCAGTTTAGTAACACCATCAGGCCCTTCAAAACAGCTGTCAGACTTAACCACATATACATGACAGGCAAAAAGAACTTGGAAGACACACCCAGGCAGTATCTTGAAAAAAAAGATTCTTTACTAAAAGATGATAAAAATATGTAAAATGTAAACACAGAACAATATATCAAAGAGCTCACAATCACATAAAAGAATAAGGGAAGATTACAAAACACAACTCCTACCACAATACATTTAGATCTTTGGTATCTAAGGTATTACCTCTAGAAGTGCATTTTAAAGTTAGATCAGAGAGCTGTCTCTCTCTAGAGTCCCAAGATGATATGACCTACATTTCAGACACAATTATCAGTTTAAACTCTGCATCTCCACACCCCTTCTGTGAGTCATCTAGCTTCTCCTTTTAGAATATAAAATTACAAAAAATTATTTCCTATCAGGAGGTATTATAAATAAGGTGACATCAGAAGAAAAAATACATTTCCTATATATAACACCTTAATTACACATGTTTCCTTTGAACTTAGCAACCCCACACTGGCACCAATGTGTTAAAAAGCTAACAGGAATCAGCCTAATGATGTCCTGTTTCTGAAGTCATAAAGTCACATTTGGTTTGCACTTCAAAAAGCCTAGGCATGTCATAAAAAGGTAATAAAATACCTTTATGAAGGAAATCAGTTAATTAAATGGTTCCTGGTCAGTTTACATATCTTGTAGTGTCACTGAAACCTGGGGGGGGGGCACCCATGGAAGCACAGGCTGTCTTATGTGAGACAATCACATACTATATTTTTATATTACAAATATCATACAATAATCATAACCAGCTGACCAAGCGTCACAATCCTCCCCACCTAGACTGAATGTGGGGGCTCTATCCCCTACATGGGATGAGCTTCCCAAGTCAGTTCACTCCTCATACAGACATGACAAGCCATCTGCATTCTGATTGGTCGCTCCAGCCCTATGTAAGATCGTCATGTCATACCCTTGTAAGGCAAGACTCCATCTTAATAGTCTACTATTAGTTTCTCCCATTTGTGTCAGCCAAACCAGGGGGTTATGGTCAGTTTGTACCTCAAAATGCTGCCCATATAAGTATGGCTCTAACTTCTTTAGGGACCACACTATGGCAAGACACTCTTTTTCCAGAGTAGAGTAAGCCTGCTCCCTGGGAAGTAACTTTTCACTCAGGTACACTACGGGGTGATCTTTCCCTTGGTTGGATGTCTGACTCAGTACTGCCCCAATACCCACGTCTGAGGCGTCAGTCTGGACTATAAAGGGTCTGCTATAGTCTGTACTTGTCAATACAGGAGCACTGTACAGTGCCTCCTTCAGTCTGGTAAAGGCTTTTTCACAGGCTTTGTTCCCACATAATTTTCTTAGGCATCTTTTTCTTTACCAGGTCAGATAGGGGAGCAGCCAGGGCACTGTAGTTGGGTATAAATTTCCTGTAGTACCCTGCTGTCCCTAGAAACTCCTGATCTGCTTCTGAGTTTCTGGTCTGGGCCATGCCTTGATCACCTCTATTTTTACTTGGTTCAGACGGAGCTGTCCCCGGCCTATAACATGCCCGAGGTATGCCACTTCAGCCATGGCCACCTGGCACTTCTCAGCTTTGACAGTGAGCCCAGCCCTCTGTATCCTGCCCAGCACTTCCTTAAGGTGGGACAGATGTTTCTCCCAGCTGGCACTAAAGATGGCAATGTCATCCAGGTATGCCACATCGTACTCCTCAGCACCATTTAACACCTGGTTCTCCAACCTTTGGGAAGTGGCTGGGGCGTTCTTCTTTCTGAAAGGCATTACCTTAAACTCAAATAAGCCTATCAGAGTGATGAAGGCTGATGTCTCCCTAGCTCTGTCAGTTAACTCTACCTGCCCATAGCCCTTTGTCAGGTCAACAGTCGTAAGGTAGGTTGACCCTCCCAACTTGTCCAGGAGTTCATCCGTCCGGGGCATCAGGTGGGCGTCTGACTTTGTGACTGCATTCAGTCCATGACAGTCCACACAGAAATGAGTAGAGCCTTCTGGCTCAGGCACAAGGACTATGGGTGAGGCCCAGGGGCTGTGGGATCTCTGGATTACCCCTAAATCCAGCATTTCCTCCACCTCCCTCCTAATGTCCTTTTGGACAGCCTCTGGCACCCAAAATGCTGTCCGCTGTATGGGCATCTGTGTCCTTGTCTCTACATCATGCATTGCTAAGGGAGTTAGTCCAGGCTTGGCGCTAAACAGTTGGGCAAAGTCTGCTAACACCTCCCTTACTTCCTGGATCTAGTCCGGGGCCAGCTGAGGTGACAGTTTAACTGCCTCTACAGAGGACTCCTGCTTGCTTTCCTCCAGCAGGTCCAGAAGGGTGTCTCCATTGTCCATACCCTCCCCAGGACTACATACTGCAAACACCATGTCAGCCCTTTGAGCATATGGCTTCATCATGTTGACATGGTACATTCTTTCTGTATGTCTTCTGTCAGGTAACTCCATGATATAGTTCACATCATTTACCTTTCTACCTACTTTATACAGTCCTGCCAACTCAGCATGCAGCTTGTCTTTCCAGACCGGGATAAGGACCATGACTTCCTGACCCACCGTGTATGAGCAAGCTCTGGCTCTGCAGTCATACCACACTTTTTGTTTCTGCTGAACAGCTGCCAGGTTGCTCTGAGCTGTCCCCATAAGCTCCTTCAGCCTTTCCCTAAACCTAAGGATGTAATCCACTATGGGAGTTCCCTGGGTGGCGTGCTTGCCTTCCCAGTCCTCCTGGATCAAGTCTAGGGGCCCACTTACTCGGCGTCCATATAAGAGCTCGAAGGGGGAAAATCCTGTTGACTCTTGGGGCACCTCCCTGTATTCAAACAACAGGTGGGGAAGGTATTTCTCCCAGTCCTTCCCATGCTGTTCAGCAAATGCCTGGAGCATTGACTTCAGGGTACCGTTTACTCTTTCCACAAGCCCATTGGCTTGCGGATGATAAGGTGTTGTGCATCTCTACACCACCCCACACTTCTTCCACAAACATTTCATCAGGTCCAACATGAAGGAACCCTCTCAATCGGTGATAACCTCCTGCGGAAACCCAACACTGGAGAAAATCCCAAGAAAGGCATCTGCCAATTTGTCTGTCCTCAGTGAGGATGGGGCCACCACCGTCAAGATGAACCTCTTCCTGGAGGAGCTGGGGGTATTTAAAGGCCCCACAATATCCATTCCCACCCTTTGGAATGGCTTCTCCACTATGGGCAATGGAATTAGGGTGGCTTGGGTTTTCTTACCTGCCTTCCCTATTTCTTGGCACCAGTGACAAGACCTGCAATACTCCTTCACCTGCTGGATGAAGTTGAGCCAACAGAAATTCTGGGCCAACCGCTGCATAGTGTGCATGATTCACAGATGACCAGACATGGGAATATCATGTGCAATCTTGAGCAACTGCTCACGATACCCCTGGGGAATGACAAGTTGCCTGCCTATCACCCCTCCCTCCCTGTGTCATAGCATCCTGAGTATACAGCAGTCCATTGTCCCAATAAACTTTATGTTTTCCGTCACCTCCCTGTGCTCCGTCAGAGTCTTCCCAAACCCTCAGCTTCTGTAGACTAGGGTCACTTTTCTGAGCAGCTGCAAACTCCTTACACATTCCCAAGGCATGAGACAGGTCCCCTTCAGTCTCTAAACTAGGGTCCCTAGCTCTAGCATCAGGGCACTCAGGATCACTGTCATCCCTAACTCTCTGACAATGGGTCACCCCTCCTCCTTTGGAATAACCCTCCATAGCTGTTTGGTTAACTGCTACTGGGGAAATTTCTACCCCCTTTTCAGCAGTCTCCGTATCAGGAAACACAGGCTTGGGGACCAGCCTCCCAGTGAGTTCCACAGTGGCTTCTATGGGTTCTGAGGAGCTACAATTTCCTCTTCCTGCTTGGCTATGAGTAACTGTACACACCATCCCCTGTTTGAGATTGTTGCCAAGGATGACGTCAACTGCTAACATTTTGGCTGCAGCCACCTGTTGCACAGTTCCCCCTGTTTCACCCCAGTCTAGGAGAACACTAGCGAGTGGCAATGTTTTCTTTTCACCAGTGAACCCTTGTACAGTTACACATTTATTGGGTATAAGCTGACCAGGCTGTATCAGATCCCCTTTTACCAGCATCAGGGATGCCCCTGTGTCCCTTAACCCTTGTGTCTGTACACCATTCACCGTGACTGGGTGCATGTGTTCCCTCATGTTCACTGGCATGCTCCCAGGGACACACAAACAATCCACCTCTTTACTAGTCCCATTTTGCGTATTGCTCATCCTTTTGGGACCCCGTCTGACAATATGCGCAGTTTCTTTGCAAATCCAACATCTGTTTCTTTTCTCAGAAAAATGTTTTCTTTGAAACCTGGGGTTAACTGGTTTCGGTGGAGGCAGTGAGGGTTTTAGCTGCTCTGAAGGTGCACTTTTCCATTTCTGTGCTGCCACGCCTGCCCCATTCGCTCTCAGAGCAGGTCTGCTCTTGGCATAGCGGTCCGAGAGTTCAGCAGCCTCTTGCACTGTTTTGGGATCTTGGCTCTCCAACCAGGTTTTCAGCTCTGCTGGGCATGCCCCAAAAAACTGCTCTAACAATATAGCATTTTTAATTTTATCTACAGAGTTTGCTTCAACTCCTTCCCACCAACTTTTTAAACACTGACATTGTTTCGTGGCTAGCTCTTCGTAGCTCATGTCAGGGCTTCTCCTGAGCTTATGGAATTTAGCTCTGTATGCTTCTGCAGTTAAATCAAAACTTTTTTAAAAGTGCAGCTTTAAGTTTGCTGTAATCATTACTGTCCTTATTGTCCATTTGACCCAGTGCATCCTGAGCTTTTCTGTTTAAGAAGAGGGGATAGCTGGAAGCTCCAGGACCCTCTAGGAATTTTTGCCTGAATACAAACTTTTCCAAAGGAATTTAAAAAGGCATCCATATCCTCCCCCTCTTTAAATTCAGCTATCAATCTGGAATTTAATTTATAACCCAGTCCTGTAGTTCCAGTTAAACCCAAGCCACTTACCTGCTCTGGTGCTGGTAGCTGGGAGTTGTAGCTTCTCCAGTTCATGTTGCCTTGGGTGCTCACACTCCTCACGGTCCGCCTCTTGCTGTTCACTCTCCCTTTTCTCCTCCGTGGCTCACTTCTCTCGCTCAGCCTCTCTCTGTTCTCGCTTCCTCTTCTCTTCTGCAGCTCGTTTCTCTCGCTCTGCTTCTCGCCGTTCCCACTTAGCCTCTCTCTGGAACTCCAGCTCCATCCTGCACAACTCAATCTGCAGTCTGATTATTTCTGGCTTCAGAGTGCTGGTGATCTTCCCCTGCTGCTGTGGTCCTGGGCTTGCACTGGCCCTACTGCCCTCCTCACTGAATCTGTACACTGCACTGGCCACTGGTCCCTCCATGCCCAAGATTTGATCCTTTACAGTCACAGTCTGAGACTCAACACTCCGGGCATCAGCGGCCATCCGAGCATCCATGAGGTTCTGCTTGGTGGCTCTCCCCTAGTGCAGGACTCCTCTCTCCTTGCACAACTGCTTCAGGTAATCTGCAGTGTGCTCACTGTAGTTGGAAGCCATCTTCTTCCCTAACTACGGCTACTCTAACTTGCACTTTGAAAACAAATCAATCAATCGCTTTATTTAACCAGGCATAAACACCATTGAGCAAGCTCATTTTCAAGGTGGTCCTGGGCATTAATACAATACAGTACACTTCATAAGATTACAATTACGGTGGACAACGGTGCAAAAAAAAAAAGAAAAAACATTGCGAAGGTGCCAGTCAATATGGGCCTATACATACTGGTCAACATAATTAACATGCAAAGGTACATAATGATAAGCTTTACTGAAATGAGAAGAGACAACAATCCCAGGCCATATAGTCTCTGCTAAGTAAGAGTTCATATGTAAATGATAAAAAATAAGGAGGTATTAAGGAATAGGGTAGAAACTGGGGTGAAAGAGTAGGCAGCCAAAAGGGAGGCCAGAATAGGTAAAAGGTAGAGAATAGGCAGGGCCATCTTGGATTAAGGGAACTAGGCTTGTAGGTCCTAGGTTTCTGTTGTTAAGAGTGTGGGGTGGATGAGATACTTAGGCGTAGGATTTGAAATAAAACAGGTAGGAACTTTGATCGTAAGCAAAATGATATAGTTCTGTTTTCTTTTTTAAAAATAAATCACTGCCTTGTTTAGCAAGTGAGCTGTACAATATTAAGCTGACACACTGAACAGTTAAAGCTTGTGTTACCACATTTTTTCACACCGCTGCCAACCAAATCTGTCACAAACGCACTCAGCAGGTCAGGCCCTCTGCTCCCACAGTGCCAACCTCCGAGTGCAATAGTGTGAACAGGTAACAAACGGGGTAACCCTCCTGTCTGCTTTTGGGTCTGAATCACCTTTGGTCTCAAGTTCTGGGGGGATTCAAACTGTGAACCTTATGCTAGTGTACCCAATGTATAGGCTCAGATATGTATCCTCTTTGGGGATTGTGGTACGATCTTTCACCAGGGGCACCAAGCCAGGCTTCCAAAATAAACCTTTCAAACTCCATAAGAGACTTTAGGTATATTCTTACCTTTTCCCAGTTTAGTAACACCATCAAGCCCTTTAAAACTGCTGTCAGACTTAACCATGTCTACATTACAGGCAAAAAGAACTTGGAAGACACACCCAGGCAGTATCTTGAAAAAAAAGATTCTTTACTAAAAGATGACAAAAATATGAAAAATGTAAACACAGAACAATATATCAAAGAGCTCACAAGCATATAAAAGAACAAGGGAAGATCACAAAGCAAAAACTCCTACCACAATACATTTAGACCTTTGCTGTCTAAGGTATTACCTCTGGAAGTGCTTATAGTTAGATCAGACACCTGTTTAGCTTGGAGTCCCAAAATAATATATCAACATTTCAGACACAGGTATCAGTTTAAACTCTGTGTCTCCACACCCCTTCTGTGAGTCATCTAGCTCCTCCTTTTAGAATATAAAATTACAAAACATGATTTCCTATCAGGAGGTATTTCAAATAAGGTGCCATCAGAAGAAATAAGCCAATTCCTATATATAACTCCTTAATTACACATGTTATATTTGAACTTAGCAACCCCACACTGGCACCAATGTGTTAAAAAGCTAACAGGAATCAGCCTAATGATGTCCTGTTTCTGAAGTCATAAAGTCACATTTGGTTTGCACTTCCAAAAGCCTAGGCATGTTATAAAAAGGTAATAAAATACCATTCTGAAAGAAATCGGTTAATTAAATGGTTCCTGGTCAGTTTACATATCCTGTAGCTTCACTGAAACCTTGGGGGCACCCATGGAAGCACAGGCTGCCCTATGTGAGACAATCATATACTATTTTTTTATATTACTAATATCATACAATAATCATAACCAGCTGGCCAAGCATCATATATATCTCTCCTCTTGTCAGGACCCCATAACTGGACATTGGACACAGTGTTGTACTCAGGAGGACATATGGAAGTGTCTGTCAGAGGTTATGGCATATGTCTGACATAGGAAAAGAAACAGCAGTAGGCACTAAGCATGGGTAGCTTCAAGGGGAAACAATGCACTATTGATATAGTACAACAAACATTGATGATGATGAATTTATCGACAAGTGGTCAGGTGAGACATTTTATCAGAAGAATACATGACTGACATTGAAAGACAGGAAAATGATAGGGGAGTTACAAGTGGTTACAGTGATTCGGCTGTGAATGTGCATGGTACATCCAGCAGACCTGGGTTTGATTACACAGCCTCCAGTTGCAAACTGTGTTCCCTTGAGCAAGATACTCAACCTCCATGTGCTCCCAGGTCACACTTGTTAATTAGCCTAGTGCACAATGGCCCTCTTACTTACCTGGTTGCCTAACATAGAAATACATAATTAAATAATAGTACAAAGATGGTTTCCTATTACTTTTAAAGTCTTGTCTGACCTGATCAAGAGGTTAGCAATGCTAGCCCGCTCACCCTGACAGCAGGTTTTGCTGACTAGTTCCTTAATATCCACCTGATGGCCTGCGATGGCCCTTCTATTTCATTGTCATAGTCTGACCACTGTGCTGTAACTTCGAAGGCCATGGTGATCCCACACCCACCTCAACCCACTAGCCATTCACTATTCCAAATTCTGCAGATGACACCATGCACTCCACTAAGGGAGTAATGACAAGTCAGCCCGGTGACACTGAGGGTTGAGGTGCTGAATGCCACACCTCGCTCCACACCAGCAACCTGGGTTCTGGAATGAGCCTGGAATGCCGGGGGTCGGCAGGGGAGGGAAGAGATCGAGCATCCAGATGGACTGCTCTCTCTTCCCGGGAGGGGGCTTTGGGAGTGCTCACTCTTGGTGTGACCTCTGGCGGCAACTGAAGGATCGCCGATCATAGCGGCGTAGTGTATGCCTGGGGGAAGAGCCTTGGCACTCCATTGCCTTGCTAGCTGGGCTCCACGAGGGACAGTCACCAACTAAGTAAAAAATCCCCAGCTCGACAAGGAGATGACGAGGGCCTCAGGGATCTCCCTCTAATCCCCAATGCCAGGCTAGGCCACACCAGGGATCCACGGTCGACTTCCCAGAGGGATGGACCCTCTAATTCCAGATAGAGCCGCTGAGGGAGGGCGGGCCCTGTTCTGGGGGGTGATCAGGAGTGCTGGTAAATCCCTCGGGTAAGGGTGAATAGGTGTGGATGGCCACAGCAGGGAGAAGAAGGGGTAGGATTGTGTGGCCACCTCCGAAGGATGCCTCAGAGAAACCAGTGCATAAACAGAATAAAAAAAAAAAATTAAAAAAGGGAGTAATAACAAATAATACTGCCACTGCCACTGCTTACTGCAATGCTGCAGTTTAGTGACACAGACATGATCATCACAAGAAATGAATCACCAACATTCCCCAAAACTGACTGGGGCAGGCAAGGCTCTGCCACTTCTTAAAGTGGTGTGGCCCTGGCCATGGAATTAGTGGCCCCCTCTTTCAGCAACCATGGAGCCACAGATGGATAACCTACACTGGACTGCAAAGGCACTGATTTTAACAGTTGTCAACTGGTATTTTATGATGAGTTATAAGGGGTGTGCTGACTGAACAGTGAAACTCAGATGGTGAAATCCCTCACAGCGACAATCTCGACAGGTTTCGAGATCGTCACTGTGAGGGACCTGAGGGTGAAATTTTGCCCTTTTGCCTTCTTTTGCCGTCCCTTCAAATCAACTCTGACTCAGAGTTAGTTATTTTAAGAAGGGGGGTGTGTGTGGGAGATGCACCCCTTGCATGGTGGGTTTGGGGGCGCAACCCCGTGAAAGGAACACACCAATGTCAGACAGGCAAAATTTCACCTGTCGACATTGGGGATCTTGCGATGCTGAACTTCGACAACAGTGTTGTTGAGTCAGCATAAGTAAACCGTTATAAGGATCGTATAGATGAGCTGACCACCCAATATTGTCCCCTGCCTGGTCCTGATGATGTTGAGCTCCACACACCCATACCGCCGGCATGATCCACCCCATGCCGCAACCACCCTGCTACATGGATTGCAATGGAGGTATGTTTTACAATGTCTTGTGTCATGATTTACACAGGTCCCTTGGGGAATATCAGTGGTTATTTAGCACCAGGATGGGGAAAGGGGTCGGGTGGCCAGCTGTTCCTTAGGAGCACTTCAACTTCACAACACAGCAGGTCAATACTTTTTACTTTTGACTATGATGCAGGCAAGCTTCCAGTGGTTTGCTGCAGTGCAACATCAAAAATAGCAGTCATTCAATTCATTTTTTCATCACTACATTCAATTTGTTTACAATATAAATAGCTTACCAGACATGGGCTCCTCACTGCTCGTGCTTGGTCCTGGTCCTGCGGTGGTGGTGGAATTGCCAACGGCCGGAGCACTAGCAATTTCTGTGGCACCTGTTGCAAATGGACAGGAATAGTTCAAATTAGTGTTGGAAGTTGAAACACATAAGATTAAAGCAGCCATAATCGAACACATTCTATCCTGTGGGGAAGGCCAAGTGCCACTGTGAAATACTTTACCACGAATCACCACAGATAATCCCATAAAGGGAGGTCAGGAGGATACACACTAAGGGGTCAAGCAAAGAAAAGTGCACATCTACTAATCAGATAAGGAGTGCTGTTGGAAACAGCCGTGGAGTGATACGACTGTTCAGGGTGTGGATTGTGAATCAGGATACACACAGTACAGCACACATGTACAGTGAATGACAGCATCACTCCCTCCCTGCTACAGGGGCTGCCATGACAGGGGATGTATGGAGTGGTGGGCAGTCCTACGCACTGCCCACTCCCACTGGGCAATCCGGATGAAGAAGCAGATGGTAGGTGATAGGTTTAAGTGCTTCACTGGCAAGCATTTAAGCTAGTCAAGGGGTGAGGTACTGGAAAGGAGCAGAGAAATCCTAGCCCCCCCCCAAAAAAAAATCAGGGTAGTAAGTGAGGTAAACACCAAGATAGAGATGTCGATAGGGAGAAGGGCAGGGGTAAATGGAGAAAATGACAAAGACAATAAGGACAGGGATGGGGCAAAAAGGGGTAAGGCAATCAAGAAATGGAGGGCAATGAGTACCAATGCCTGTAGTCTGGGCAACAAGCTCCCTAATCTTGTGGCCTTGATGGAAGAGGGATGCCTGGATATTGTAGCAGTCACAGAAACATGGTACACAGAGAACCATGACTGGGATGTTAACATACCAGGGTGCACAACCTACAGGAGAGACAGGGAGGGTAGAAGAGGGGGGGAGTAGCTCTCTATGTAAGGGAAGGGACAAAAGCAACGGAACAAAAGAGTAAATAGGGAGGAGAGGAGGCACTGTGGGTCACCTTAGAGACTGGAAATGGCACCACAATCCACACAGGGGTTGTATACAGACCCCCATGTCAGCGAGAGGAAATGGACAAGGATGTGATAGAAGGCATCCTTAGGATGGCAAAGAAAGGGGAGATGCTGTTGATGGGGGACCTGAATATGCCAGATGTTAACTGGAGCACCTTTGCTGCAGCCACATCCAAGAGCAGGGCCATTCTCGATGCCCTACAGGTGGCATGCCTCAGACAGCTAGTTTTGGAACCCACTCGTGAGGGAGCAATCTTAGACCTCATACTCTCAAATGGGGACAGTGAGAGAATCTCAGATCTAGAAGTGGTAGCCATCTGGGAACAAGTGACCACCAAAGAGTGTGGTTCACGTAACTCAGCTACAGAGTCAAGCCATACAAAAGTGAGGGTACTGGACTTCAGGAGGGCTGACTTTGGCAAGATGGGAGAGTGCCTTAGAAAACACTAGCAAACAGGCTAGAAGGAAGGGTGGAGCAACAATGGGAAAACATAAAAATTGCCATCACGGAGGCAACAAGCCTTTGCGTAAAGCAAATAAACAAATCAAAATGAAAGAAAAAGCTACTATGGTTCTCAAAAGAGGTGGCAGAGAAGGTTAGGGAGAAAAATATAGCATTTCGGAAGTATAAGGAAACACAGAAGGAGCAGGACAGAGAACAGTACCAGTTAAGGCAGAAGGAAGCCGGTAGGGAAGTCAGAATAGCAAAGGCCCAAACTGAGGAAAAGATAGCCAACTTGGTCAAGAAGGGGATAAAACCTTTTATAGGTACATCAGGAAGTGTGGAAAGACAAAGGGAGGGATAGTGAGGCTGAACAGAAAGGACAGTGGGTGGGCAGAGAGGGACAGTGAAAAAGCAGGAAACTGAACGAATACTTCTGTTCAGTATTCGCAAAAGAGGAGGAGGGGGAGGTGCCGAATCCAATTAACAGAAGCACTCTGGATAGGAGGTCAATCCCAGTCCTTTCACAGAAGAAAGGGTTCTGAAAGAATTCCTAAAACTGAAGGTGGACAAAGCAATGGGGCCTGATGGAATTCACCCCAGAATTCTAAAAGAATTAAGCAGAGAACTAGTGACACCACTGACTACCCTTTTTAACAAATCATGGGAGGAAGGTGTGGTACTTGAGGACCGGAGGATGGTGGATGTGATTCCCCTTCACAAAAGTAGGAGCAAGACAGAGGCAGAAAACTACAGACCTGTCAGTTTGAACTCTGTGGTAGGGAAAGTGATGGAATCACTTCTGAAGGAAAGAACTGTTGAGTACCCAGAAGAAAGTGGGGCACAGGACCCAAGGCAGCATGGGATCACAGCGGGAAGGTCATGTCAGATGAATCTAACTGATTTCTTTGACTGGGTAACCAAAGTGGTAGACCAGGGAGGGGCTGTGGACATGGTCTACCTAGACTTTAGGAAGGCATTTGACACAGTCCCACACAAAAGATTAATAATCAAATTAACCAGCCTGGGAGTGGGTCCCAGGGTGGTAGCCTGGGTAAAACATTGGCTGGACAACAGGACACAGAAGGTAATTGTAAATGGAGTCCACTCTGAAGAAAGAGGGGTTACTAGTGGAGTACCGCAGGGTTCAGTACTGGGTCCAGTCCTTTTTAATGTCTTTATAAGTGACATTGCAGAGGGACTGGAAGGAAAAGCATGCCTCTTTGCAGATGATACAAAGATCTGCAACAGGGTTGATACACAAGGAGGTGTGGAAAGGATGAGGAGGGACTTGGCAAGGTTGGAGGAATGGTCAGAAGTATGGCAGCTTGGATTCAATGCAAAGAAGTGCAAAATAATGCACCTGGGAAACAAAAACCCAGGGCAAGATTACACAATGGGGGGTAGTAACAATAACAAAAATGGAAAGGGACCTGGAAGTAATCATATCAGATGACCTTAAGGTGAGCAAGCAATGTAAGAAGGCAGTAGGGAGGGCTGGGATGTATAGGGAGATGCATCACCAGCAGAAAACAGGAAGTTGTTATCCCTCTGTACAGACAGTTGGTGAGACCTTAGCTGGAGTACTGCATCTAGTTCTGGAGACCCCATCTCCGCAAGGACATAGACAGGATGGAGACAGTCCAGAGGAGGGCAACTAAAATGGTGCAGGGCCTGCAAGAGAAGCCATATGAGGAGAGACTAAAGGAGCTTAATATGTATACCTTTGGGGGGGGGACATGATAGAAACTTTTAAGTACCTCAGTGGAACCAACAAAGTCCAAGAGAGTAGCATCTTTCAGAAAAGAGATGTGCAAGAACAAGGGGACACAATTTGAAGATAGAGGGGGGGCTCAGGGCAATGTGAGGAAGTATTTTTTCACAGAGAGGGTGGTGGATGCATGGAACAGCCTTCCTGAGGAGGTTGTGGGGTCTAAAACTGTGGGAGAATTCAAGAATGCATGGGACAGACATAAGGCAATTCTTGTGGGGGGTAGGAAGAATTAGGCTGTTGGTTAACTAGGATCTGCAGCTTATCCTGTAGGTAGGGAAATGGGCAGACTAGGTGGGCCAAACGGTCCTTATCTGTGTCAAGATCCATGTTTCTATGGTAGGCATGATACATGTAGCAAGTCAGAGTGACTAGTCACAATGGAGACAGTTGCCACACACATGATTGTAGACACAAATGTTAATGTCGAGGTTGGACAACAACAACCAATTGGAAAGCAATCCAAAACAGATGCCATATTCTCTCTGTTCATACAACTGTCCCTGTGGATCCATGTATAGAATATGGTGGTGCTGTGGCAGGCTCATGCAAATGGACGACACTGTTACAGACACAGTATGCCCACATGTGACACACACCCTCACCTACACAGAGGGGTTGAAGTCAGGTGCCGTCCATCATGCTTGTCATCATGGTCAGGTATGGTAAGAAAACAGAGTTATTTAACATTTGGTTTACAGTATGAAAATGAATTCCTAATCCCAGGATGACAACGTTACATGCAGTGTTTCAGGGTACATGTTCATTTTTTTTGAATTATTTATGATAATCAATGTTGGAATTACAGTGGGGCATGCCAGAGCTTAGCCCCACCTAGCTCTGCGGTAAGCCCTGGTAGCTCAAGCTCATGCATCACTGGCATTCAGTCTTGAGTTATAATGGGAAGTGGGGTTTATTTAACAGTTGTACCTTTATGTGCCACACTAGCTCACAGTCACAATAAAGCTCATAAAGTGTAATTCCAACACTCACCAATAAAACTCACTATGATGGATCAAGTTAGTACACTCACTGCTGATGCTATCCTCCACCCACCTCCTTTTGGCTCCAGAAGCTCCTCCGGAGTCCTCCTTCTGCCTTCTCCTCCTGGCTTCTGCCCTCTGGAGGCAGTGCTGTTGATGTTGCTGCTGCAGAGTGAGACATTTTTAATTAAAGAAATCAATGAACAGAACACAAACCTAAACAGAGTGTAGATCTCCCAAGTCCCTAGACTTCCTGATGGACACTGGTGGTCTCTCTAATTTCAGAAAAGTTTTGTTGTTTTTATTTATTTATTTTTTGTCCTGTTCCTCCATGGACCCACTCTGTCTGCCGCCTCCATGCCCAGACTTGCCCTCCTGGGTGGAGCCACCAGGGGGGCTCCCCCTTCCAAGTGACACTGTTGGCAAGCTCTGGCTTACCCCCCGGTTTGGGGCCACAGGAGTGGGACCACTCCCGGTGGACATTGGAGGCAGTGGACAGTGGGGTAGAGTGGATCATTATGCTGGGGGGCCAGGTTTTTCCATGCTTGCTCCCTGGGGTGGGGATGTGCAATGACATCCAGCATCCCCCGCCCTCTAATGTGATGACTCCAGTTGCGGCAGTACTCCAAGCCTCTGCCAGGGGTCCGTAAAGCACCAGATACTATTCCCCTCCCTCCCCCGCACCATGGAGTAGGACAGCAGTCCCCAGGATACTCAGTCCATCTCCTCTGGCTGTCCCTCCAACTCCTGGGTCCATTCCTGAATCTGGGTTCTCAGCGTCACAAGCAGAAATCCAACTGCTGTGATGGCGGGCCGGCCAGTATTTACTGTCTTGGTCTTGTCTGTCTATCTATCGCTTTCTCTCTCTCTCTGTCATACTCTTTGTCATTCTCACACACTCTCTCTCTTTCAAAGATGCGGAACAACAGATATGTGCAATTTTCGTTTGCCAATACACAGATTTTTTTTTGATGCCATTTACAGAAAGTTTCACAGTCCATATTGTGATACAGTTTACAAAGTGAGGAATTATTTTATTTCAGCGATGTGTAATACATAAATATGTAATGTGCAGAAAATGTTACCACAACCACGGGTTCTTGGGAATCATTCCGCTACTTACCATGACATGTGGAATAACCTCTGAAGGGTGCTGTCAGAATAGTGAATGTGGCTGTGGCAGATAAGTACACATTAATCTACAAATTATTCTGCCTTTCCAGATAAACTTGGCAATATGTTCTGCTGAACTTTTTATGCAGTTTAATATACAAAGTCACAGTACATACAAAAATCCTGTAGTTCTAAGTCAGAATTCCACAAAAGTTGGCAACATGATTTCTAAACTTTCTCAGAAGCGAAATTCTGACTTTCGCAGAAATTCCACTGGTGGAAGTTTTTTTCGTACACCTCTACTTTCCACTTATCTTTAAGACTTTTGAGTGGGTTAGGCTTAGACTCTGTTACCAAATTATATATTACTTTATGACATTTAGTGTTGGTAAATAAGTAATGTAGTGCATTTCTTGGCTAAGTATGAGAAGGGAGCCATGGTAGTCATATCTGAGTCCATAAGATCTCCCACCAGGTGGATACTTTTGTACCTCCAAGGTTCTAGATTAAGAGGTTTCCCTTCAAATTGTAGTAGATAGTTCTGCCTGTCCATTAACTAACCAGAATAGGAAGAAAAAAACAACCAAATGTACGGCTCACCCTTGCCTGCAGACAGCTGTCATATACAATGAATATTGTAGCTGGGCATATTAGAAGATTTCTCTTTTTGAAAAAAATCATGGTGGTAACTGTAAATTAAGTAAACAGCAGAAGCATTAGGGTTAGTTACTTTGAGGCAGAACCCAATAAGTTGTAAAATCACAACAACATGAGACGGCTGATCAGGATGAGCAATGGAGAAGTAATAAAAACACTGATTTCTGCAAAAGGAGAATTCTTGTAATATGCCCAGCTATGATAGTCATTGTATATGACAGCTGTCTGCAGGTAAGAGTGAGCTATACATTTGGCTGTTTGTTTTTTCCCCCCATTTTGGTTAGTTAATGGACAAGGCAGAACCTGATCAGCTGAACAACTTTATTTATCTATTCAAATCTCGGATTACAACCTTTCAGCTAGTAGATCGTTTGCAAAGGTTCCACGTCAGGTAGAATAAAAAGGTATAACAATAGGATACAAACAGTCATTGCCAGATTTAGGCAAGGCCAGTGACTTTGCTTAGCACAGTTACACATAATCATAACATGGTTCAAGGTAGGTTAACAACAGTATGACAGCAAGAGGATTACAGACAGTAAAGTAAGTATACATGATGCGTAGCGCAGAATGAAGACAATTAGGAATTAAACATATTGTGTAAGAATTCTCTAAGCTGGATAAACAATCTTCTGGCTAATGCAATACAATTAATAACAACGAGTCAGTGGGGTAATAATTCTGGGGGAGCTGAGGTATATTTAGGATACGTGGGGGGAATCATTGAGCTAGGTGTAGGGAGGAGAGCGGATAGATTCAAGAGGCTAGGTATATAAAGGAGCATCAGGTAGATGCATTTAGCTAGGTATAGATAGGGGAGAGGAACGAGCATGGATGGGGTGGAGAATTCATCTGGGAAAAAATGGATGAGTCCAAGGTACTCATTGTCAAATTGGGAGGAAAGGGGCGAGTGGAGGAAGGGGGGAATAATCAATGGGGGAGATGGTACGGTGAACTGCCAGGGGTAGGAGAGAAGTGAGCAGGTATAGGAGGTTGAACCAGCAGGGGGTAAGAGGGATGAGAGTAGGTGTAGGAGGGTGCACCGAGAGGGGATAGTAGTGGGGGGGAGGAGAGTGGTAGAATATGGGTAGGGAGGTAAGGAACAGGACAGGTAGTAAATAGGAACGAGCGGCTTGTGCCAGGCCACAGAAATTAAAGTGCTTAGGTAAAAGTGCTAGTGAGGAAGGTTCAGCAGCCTAGGCCAAAGAGCCTTATTTATTGGGAGCATATGCAAACCATTTGGCTGGTGAGGTGTGTTCAGAGTTTTAGTTTGAAGGGACCTAGTTTGGATTCTGCGCAAAGGTCACCAGGGAATGAGTTTAGCAGTTAGGGGCATGATATCCAAAGGATCGTTGACCTAGGGTCATGCGGCGGTAAGGGACTTTGTATTGAATAGTGTGAGAATCACTGGTTAGCCGGGTTGGAGCTGTTTGGCATAGCATAGACTGAATTCCAGAAGGGGTCTGACCAACAATGGCTTTCTTGGCCAGTATGCCGAGTTGACACTGGATTCGCTTGTCCAAGTTCAGCCAGCCTGTGTGTGTGTATAGGTCACATGTATGGGTTAAAAGCGGAGCACCTAGGATTAGCTGACAGGCCTTGTATAGAGGAAGGGCAGCTCTCTTTAGGGTCGACTCTGGTACTGAGCAATAGACAACAAGGCCATAATCTATTACAGAGAGTACAGAGCTGGTTATGGCAAGTTTGAGGGCATCAGTAGTTAGACAACGTCTACGCCTATGTAGCTGACCGATTTTCTTGTTGACCATTTTGGAGACACTGTCAACATGCAGTGAGTAAGATAGTGTGCTGTCCAGAGTAACACCAAGGTGCTTGAAATTGTGCACCATCTCTAGGATTTCATTTTGCTTGGTATGAATATATAGGCAATTTGATTTATTTTTACTGTGCGGGGAGGAGAAAAGCATTACTTTTGTTTTCTTATAGTTGAGCAACAGCAGTGTGTTGGTAAACCAGTCTTCTACAATTTTGAAATCATTCTGAAGAGTTTGCTCGAGTCAGTAGAGGTTAGGATGGCTGGAGTAGAGGACAGCATCGTCTGCATATACCAGGATTCTGTGTTGGCAAACTTTAGGGAGATTGTTTAGAAAAAGACTAAACAGTAAAGGCCTTATAATGGGCCCTTGGGGGACTCCTGTGCTAGTGTTTTAACTGTCTGAGAGGGTGTTGCCAATTTTGACCCGCTGAACCCGGTTGCTGAAATAGCTGTGGAACCAGTTCAGGGAGGTAGGGGACATGGTGGATACATGTAGCTGGGCTAGTAGGAATTCATGATTAACTGAATCGAAGGCATTAGTGAGGTCAATGAAGGTAGTCCACACTAAGTGCCCCTGATCCAGAGAGTCATGTATGAACCCAGTGAACTTGACAAGAGCAGTTGTTGTACTGTGTAGCTTTCGGAAGCCATGCTGTTCTTTACACTGAAGTTGATACTTATCGAGGTGTTCAATTAGCTGGTTGTAGACTATCTGTTCCAAGACTTTGGAGAGTGGGGGGAAGGATAGAAATTGGCCTGTAGTTGGTATGCATGGTCCTGTCTCTGCTTTTGAAGACTGGCGCTATAACTGTGGCTTTCCAGAGTTTGGGGAATTGATCAGAGATAAGTGAGAGGTTAAGAATTCTCGTTACAGGGGCCAGAATCTCATCTAAGGTGAGCGTTAGTAGTTTCAGATCCAAACCGTTGTTGCTGTACTTGGATTTTCGAAGGACTTGCAGCAGATATTTTTTGGCCTCAGTGGCTTTAATTACTCTGAGGTAGAAATATGGGGCTGGGATACCCTGATAAGGGGGTAGAGACAGCTGGTGCTGGTCTTTGGTGGTCATTGACAGGGGTGAGGTAGTTGGGGGGGTGTACTTCACTAAGGTCAGTGAAAGCCCTGTTGAAGGTGTTGGCAATGTTTTTTGGGTCTTGTATTATATTTCCATTTAGGTTAATTAGGGCAGGTGGAGAATTATTTGGTTTTCCTGTTAGCGTTTTGATGTTTGCCCAGAATTAGTGGTTATCTCCCCCCAAGAACTGTCCAGTTAGGTCCTAAAAAAGCACGATTTGGCCTGTCGAATGGCCTGGGTGCAGGAATTACGGGCTGCACGGTAGTGTTGGAGGTCAGATAGTGCTCCTGTACTTTTAGCTTTATGCCAGAGGTTATCCCTGGTATGCATAAGCTCAATGCTTTGAGATAGCCTCTGACCTTCCTAGTGGTAAGGGGTGCAAAGATGTCACAGGCTGTGTTGAAGATCTTAATAAAGTAGTTTAGAGCCTTGTCTATGTCAGTTATTAAGTTGAGGTGTAACCAATCTATGCAGCTGAGATACTCTTTAAGGGGGTCCAGTTATCCTCTTTGCAAAATGCGGAAAGTCACCCTTCTGTCTGGGGTTTTTGGGGACTTATTCGACCAGGTACAGAGGATAGGGTAGTGGTCGCTTATGGAATCTAGGAGAATGACCGTGCGAGTGATGTGTTCTGGCAGACTGGTCAAAAGGCAGTCCAGTAGGGTGCTGATTCTGGTGCGGTAGTTGGTATGCATCGGCATTTCAACTAATTGGGAGATATTAGGTGAGGTAATGACATCTCTGTATAATGCAGCATCAGGGGATAGCCAGTTTATATTGAGATTGCCCACTACAATAACCTCCAAGTTTTGATGATGGTTAGAGAGGTATTCAAAGAGCACATTAAAGCCCGTAGCCTGTTCCTTGGGTGGGACATAGGTGGAGATTATTGTAAGGTTCTTCCCTTGGGTACCAAGGATTATTTTGACAGGCAGAATTTGGACATTGCTACCTGATTTTATAGGTTGGAGTGCCTGGCCCTGCAAGTGATCCTTAATATAAACGACACAGCCCCCACCTTGTTTGCCTGTTCTGTCCAGTCTAAAGAGGTTATAGCCATTTAGTTGGATGCTGGTGTCAGGAGTTCTTGGGGTGAACCAGGTCTCAACCACGGATAAGACGTCAGGGTTGTGCTGGGATACCCACACTTATAGCAGGCCAAATCTGACTGACAAGCTATAGATATTGATAGAGGCAATCATGAGATAGCTCTGTTTCCCAGTCACAGTAGAAGATGTGCCATTAGTCATAATAGTAGGCACACCTCTGGGGCCAGGGCTTGGGTGTATGTTTCCAGATAGGAGTAGTAGCAGCTAGATCAAACGAACTGCCAGCTGTCTGAGTTGCTTTAGCACCTCCAAGTGACTCTTGCGGACATCGTTTTTTTTGGGACCTTTGCTGGTTAATAGGAGGGGACCAGTGAGAGGGGAAGGTTGGGGGTAGGTGTTGCACTGCTGCTGTGGTTCTTGGCATGGGTAGCAGTGGTAATCTTTAAACAGTGTAGATGATGTTGCCGGTGTTGGTTTTAAGTAACTTGTTCTGGAGTTTGTTAATAGGCTGAAGAGGGTTCCTTGGGTAGGGTATACCGAGGAGGGGAGCAACAAGGTTGAGAGAATAGTTAAAAGAATGGGGAGGTACATCGTTGGTTGCATAATAACAGTTGCTGGGTTGTGAGGTGGTTGAACCCAAGAAGAACTGGAGTTTAGATGCCACTGGTTGATTTTAAATGTGCAGGCGATGGGGCATTGGCTCCCGTGTAAGGGGTTAGCTACAAGGAGGGGGCTTACAGGAGTGAAAAATCCTGAGAGAAGTTAGCCTGTTACTTTAAGAGGTGGGTGTAGCAGAAACCCAAACAATCTAGTGACAGTTCCTGAAAAGGGTGGAGGGGAAGGGAGGTGGCGTGAAATGGGGGAGGAAGAGTATTTAATAGAAGCTGGGGTCGGGGAGGGCTGGCGGGACAAAATAGCTCTGAATAATACTTTAGTTTTAAGTGAAGGCTGTTGAAAAAGCCACTTGAGCAGCGCAAACCAGTCGGGAGTAGCCTGGGATTGGAAGCAGCCAATGGCAAGCAGGCTCGAGGCACAGAATGGCCAGTCGAGAGGGCAGCTTCCACTGAATAGCTCCAGCGGTCTCATACCTGTGTTTACTGCAGGTGGGTTGGAGATGGGGGGCCACCAGCAGAAATCCATGCTGGTCTCTTGGCCTGATTCGGGGCTGATCTGGAAGAGAGAAGGGAGAGGTTAGGGGATTCAGCCACAGATAAATGCTGAGTGCTGCTGCGTAAATCAGTGGGAGGTCCGAGTAGCAGCAAGACAATAGAGCAGGGCAGGGGTAAGAGGAAAGGTCGTTAAGAAGGTGATGGCTCGGGGGGGGGGAGGGGAGATAGGCGCCAGCAGTGCCTATGTGGAAAATTAAGGAGGGGAGAAGGAAAGAGAAGTTAAATGAATCAGAAATTAGTGGCATTTAAAATGGACAAAAAAAGGCACCAAAGATGTGGCATGAGAGAGACAGCTGTGGGATAAGGTTGAGAATGGGGGAGAGGGTCTGAATTCAGTAAGTCTAGGGAGCAGGCAGAAAAGTAGAAGAGCTAGCATGGGGTGGAAAAATCAGTTTTTGGAGGAAGTTTTAGAAAGGGCCGGGAGGGCCTAGAAATTGTTTGAATCAGCAGTATTTTTTCAAACAGCACAGAAGCTCAAGTTGAAAAACAATCTTCCATTAAGGCTGCAATCACACCAACCTGGTTAAAATTCAGTTGCTAATTTGGTTGCACAGAGTTAAGCAATTAATCCCTAGTTATGCAGAAAAACGCTAACAAATTAACAAGGGCAGAAAGTTCCACAGGTTACATCCAAAAATAGCTCTGTATAATACTTTAATTTAAAGTTAAGGCTATTGAAAAAGATGCCTAGGCAGTGCAAACCAATGCCTAGGCAGTGCAAACCAATCGGGAGTAGCCTGAGATTGGTAGCAGCCAATGGCAAGCAGGCTCGAGGCACAGAACGTCCAGTCGAGAGGGAAGCTTCCACTGAATGGCTCCAGCGGTCTCGTACCTGTGTTTACTGCGGGTGGTTGGGTTGGAAATGGGGGGCCGCTGACAAAGATCCACACCTGTCCCTCGGCCTGATTCGCGGCTCATCTGTGCTTACTGTGCATGGGCTGGAGATGGGGGGCTGCCAGCAAAGATCCATGCCTGTCCCTTGGCCCAATTTGCGGCTGATCTGTGTTTACTGGGGTGGAGGTTGGAGATGGGGGGGCCGCTGGCAGAGATCCATGCCAGTCCCTCGGCCCGATTCGGTGCTAATCTGTGTTTACTGCGGGTGGACGGGCTGGAGATGGGGGACCACTGGCAGAGATCTACGCCGGTCCCTCAGCCTAATTCGGGGCTGATCTGTGTTTACTGCAGGTGGGAGGGATGGAGATGGGGGCTGACAGCAGAGATCTGTGCCAGTCTCTTGGCCCAATTTAGGGCTGATCTGTTGTTACTGTGAGTGGGCGGGCTGGAGATGGGGGGTTGCTGGCAGAGATCCGTGCTGGTCCCTCAGCCTGATTTGGGGCTGATCTGTGTTTGCTGTGGGTTTGCTGGAGATGGGGGGCTGCTGGCAGAGATCCGCGCTGGTCCCTCGGCCCGATCTGGGGCTGATCTGTGTTTACTGCGGGTGAGCTGGAGATGGGGACCACCAGCAGAGATCCATGCCAGTCCCTCGGCCTGATTCGGGGCTGATCTGTTTTTACTGCGGGTGGGTGGGCTGGAGATGGGGGGCTGCCAGCAGAGATCCGCGCTGGTCCCTCAGTCCAATTTGGGGCTCATCTGTGTTTGCTGTGGGTGGGCTGGAGATGGGGAGCTGCCAGCACAGATTCACACTGGTCCCTTGGCCCAATTTGGGGCTGATCTGTGCTTACTGTGGATGGGCGGGCTGGAGATGGGCCACTGGCAGAGATCTGCGCTGGTCACTCGGTCCGATCTGGGGCTGATCTGTGTTTACTGCAGGTGGGTTAGAGATGGGGGGTCACCGGCAGAGATCTGCACTGGTCCCTCGGTCCGATTTGGGGCTGATCTGTGTTTACTGGGGGTGGGCGGGCTGGAGATGGGGACGCCGGCAGAGATCCACACTGGTCCCTCGGCCTGATTTGGGGCTGATCTGTGTTTACTGCGGGCGGGCTGGACATGGGGGGCCACTGGCAGAGATCCATGTCGTTCCCTCAGCCTGATTCGGAGCTGATCTGTGTTTACTATGTTTACTGCGGGCGGGCTGGAAATGGGGGGCCACCGGCAGAGATCCGCACTGGTCCCTCGGCACGATTCGGGGCTGAACTGGAAGAGAGAAGAGAACTGGAAGAACAAGACGGCTGATCGGGATGCAGTAGAAAACAACACCCTCACAATACCTTTCCCTTAGACAAATAATATTGTGGTAGTCTGTTCCAAGCAGTGCTATTTGTATGGTAAGAATTGTTACTGGAGTTTTAGAGTCTGAAATGAAATAAGCTGAGGGATTTATGACACAGAGTTCGCTTAAGTGTTAAAACTAAAATGAATATAACCAAATTCATTGATTTAGACTGACACATCAACTGTGATGAAAATCTTTTCTTTAATATATAAAATTAAAATCCTTATCAAATGCAAACAAAACTTCACTTCTAAGGTTAACGTGGATGCAGGCTTCGTACACCTCAATGAGGCAGAGAAGCTATCCCATTATGTTTGTGTGACAAAACAAATCAGACAGTGATTTCTTTTCAACTGATGTGGCCAGGCTACAAAGGAAAATCAAGCTGAATACATAGAAACATGGAAACATAGAAGCTGATGGCAGAAAAGTACTGCAAGGACCATCCAGTCTGACCATTTTACCAATTTACGTCCTCAGTAAATTGCCACTTTTCTCTAGCTTTTCAGTCTCGCGTCAACCTCAAGCATTCACATCACACCTACAAATAGCCCCACTGGCCTCTCACTGGGGGGGCAGATTGCCGACGGCCCCCAAGAGGGTGGGGCAAGGAGGGCAGCCCACCAACAAGGAGGAGGCGGCCCCCCCGAGCAAAGAGCCCAATCCGAGGATATCCTCAGAGAGAGCTGTCCCAGGGGATCTCACCCTCCTGGAACAGCTCCTCAGCAAGAAATTTTTTTTTTTTTTTGTCTCCATGTCGGCTTTTTGGCGTTTCTTTTGCTTGCTTTGGTGCCGCCGGCCCTTTTTCGTTTTTTCTCGCTTTCAAGTCGCACCTTCTCGGATCCGGAGGTAAGTGTTTTAGACATGGGGGTTTTTTCGTTTGCAGCTTGTTCAGGTTTCTCCAGGGTACTGGCGGGGGTTTTTGGTTAATTTTATTACTGTGCATCTAGTGTTCCTTTGCTTTGCATCCAGGACTGATCTTTGTTCGCTTTTCTTGTGGCCCCCCCCAAATCCTCTGTTATCTTTGGGCACAAGTGTCTATTTTCTGGGACGCTGGTCCCTTTAAGTTTCCCCCTGGAGTTTTTTCTCAGGCTTGGCTCCTGGTTTTCTGGCTGGCGGCTTGCTGTGCGTTCGGTGGCCTCTGTTTCCCCTCCCCCCCGTGGCATATGCTCACCTCGTGGCCCCCTCCTTGTCCTGGGCGTTTAAAAAAAAAAAAAGTAAATAAATAAACCTTCCTGGTGCTTTCACCCTGCAGCCTGCCCTTGTTTCGAGAGTTTTGGGTTATATTTAAAAAAAAGCTAATTTCTTCCTTTTCGGCTGCTCTCATGTTGGTTCTTCCTACAGTGGCAAGTTGGACTTTAGACCAGGTCTCTCCCTCCCCCACAATTGCTTTTTTTGTTTTTTGTTTTTTTCAGCAGAATCTGGTTTTCTGCCTTTCTTCCTGCTCGTTTTGCTAGTGCAAGCCAGGTGTATAACCCCAGCCAATAATTTCAAAACTAGCAACTAAGTCCCTTTTGAAACTCCAAAAAAAAAAGTTGAACCTATTGAGACCAGAACTGCCTTGTTGCTTAAATCCCTTAGGAATTTTAATTTCCATCATATACTGACTCTTAAAAGGGTGCCTTATTGAGCCTTTTACAGTGTTTTTCTCCCACCCCTTTGCTCTAAGTTAGCTCTCCTCCCCTGCCAGACTCTTTTAATTTCAATGCAACTGTGCTAGTTTAAGGGAAAGCCCCCTCCCTTACTACCGGTGGAGTCTGGCCCACTTGCCCCCCCCCAATCCCCGTGGGGGAGGGCCAACCCTTTGCTTTAGCTAGCTCACCTCATCTGCCAGTTTTTATTTTCAAGGCAATTTTGCGAGTTCCACCCGGTGGAGTCTGGCCCACTTGCGATTCCCCAATATCCGAGGGGGTGAGTAAACAATGAATTGTGTGTTTTTTTGGTTTTTTTTATAGCAGGCTGGTTTGTCTCCCATCTGTCTCTCCTCAGAAAGGGATCCATGTTTCTATACCAGTCCAGTTTTTGTGCTCTTCAGGATTATAAGGCAGTTGTGTTTTGTGTGTGTATATATTTAGATATGAATATATGTAAAAAAAAAAAAAGTGTTTGTTTATGGATCTATTCCTAATTCCATTGGCAGCATACAAGATGACAATTTTATTCTGTTTTCCACAAAGTAGTTTGTTTCATATTGCATTACTGTACTCGAAGTGTGTTTTTTTTTTTTTTCTCTCTCTCTCTCTCTCTCTCTCTCCCCCCTCCGTAAAACTAAAATACCATCTTGTAATGTTAGAAATTACACACTAGAACGCCAAAAACATCTCATGGTCGGAGTAAATTATGTTCAGAAAAGGTTACTGTTTTTAAAACTTAATAAGAATTCTTGGTCATTTAGACTGTTTTTCTACACAATTGCGGAATTTATCCCCAGTCCCTTTTAACATGGTGGGGTCAAAAAGGGGAGAGGTTAACTGTTTACTACTAATAGGCTGGGATACAGCAAAAAGAGAGGTCTAGTGGAAACACAGACTGGCTAGGATAGGGCACTCGGTAAGAGGATATAAGGTTAGACTGTTAACGTATAAAGGGCAAGATAAAGGTGTATTAATAAATAATGTTTTGTCTCATAAGTATCGCATTGCTGAACACTGCTTTGCCCCTTAATATCAATAGCTAAAATGTCCGAAACACAGAATAACCAGTTTCTGGACAGCCAGGCCCCCCAAATCTCCACGCAGGCGCAGGGCACCGGTCAAGACCTTATGGTGCCGGGAAGCCAGACACAAATTGTAGTACAGGCTATCCCAGTGCAAGGGCAAGACCAAGCTTTCTGCGAGGCCCTGCAACACCTTAAGGACATTGGGGGATCTGATTGGCTGTCAACCATGTCCAGGTTGGAACCAGAAATACTAGTTGCCCATCAAGGCGGGCAACAGAAATCGTGGCAGACCCTCCACCATGCCAGAACACAGGCCACAAGAACCAGTCAAGAAGAGGGTCGGCAGCCTAGGCGAGCCAGCCATCAGCCCGATGGTTGGAATCCATGGCTCAAGAAAATCTGTTGCTAAAAGGGGCAGGGCAGGCAAAGTAAGCGTAAAGCCACTAGTGGCAGAGGCCGGAAAAAGCGGACAGAGAAAAAACGGAACAGAGCGGAGGGGAATGCATCTGGGGCCCAACCAAGAGAGAACGAAGAGGTGGAAACAGTATCGGTGGCCCAGCCACAGAGGGGTGAGTATGAGGGAGATCAGCCCAGCGATGTATCAATAGATTTAGTGTGGTCTGAATCTGATAGTGAGGAAGAACAATACAGTGATAGCATAAAAAGGCTGCCATTGGAATCGGCAACAGAGGAAGCAAGACATAAAAAAGGGATAAAGAACCTTGAAGACATGGTCAAGGCCAAAAGGATAAGAGAACATAAACGGAAGAGGGCAGGGCACAGGGAGGACAGGATTGGAGGAGGTGGCCAAAAAACAGTCGGCAAGGAATCGCAAGGAAGCCAAAGTGGTCAAAAGGTAAGCAACCAGTCAGGACACCAAGGGGCTCCTGGGTTCAATCCCGGACCGGTGATACCAGGGCATCAAACATGGCAACATAACCCCTTCATGTGGCCATTTATGTATGGGGCATCAGGCAACATGCCCATCACTTGGCCAGCAGTGACTCCTTGGGGCCCCTTACCTCCTGGTTTCCCAAAAACCCTGCAGGGTGGAAAGCCCCCCACCATTGTGGGGCCTCGGGCATTTCCAGCTAGCGAACCTGGTGAGGGTACCTCCTTGGGCACAGACAGGGCTGCTGGGTCAATAGAGGATTATGGCTTAGGGGCACACCACTGGACCGAATCTGCAATGACAGGAACTGATGCAGCTCAGGTAAGTCACACGGGAAGCGTACGGCAGAACACCATGGTGTTTGAGCCTCGTTTGAGCCAGCCTCACTCCAATTTCCTCCAAGGGGATAAGGGGAAGGGGCATGCAAAAGGGTGGCAGTTCAGGTATGGACAGGTAGGGCCCCCCATTACAACCCCTCCCAACTAACAATGAAAATAGACACCAAGCTCACAAGAGCAAGAGACTGTAGCTCTAGAATGGATAACTCAAATACTGCACTGGGGACAAGTCAACCAGCGCAGTATCGGGATCCCCAGAGCGCTGGGCATATGCTGGGGTGGAAGACCATTGGGGATCACTTATCCGACACTGTCCGAGAGAAAATCTGAAAGGGGAATTATAGACATGTTCTCATTATTGTATAGGAGATCCCGAGGTGAGCGACGAGAAAAGGTATAAACAAGAGAGGCCACGCCACCAAAGGTACCTTTCACATTTGAGAATTGGGCAGCGCTTTGATATATTTATGTTAGTTTATGGATGAAGCACCTTGATAAACTAATTGCTCTGCTAAATACAGGGATACCATAAAATTTGCACATCTCTCATTTGATGGTTATGCATGGTTAAATTACGACAAGCAGTTTCGTCTAAAACTATCTAGGCAACCCAATCTCAAATGGGAAAACACACACATAGACCTGTGGGTTCACTATATGATGCATGGCCGGCCTAATGTTGTGACATATACGGATAGTGGTCATGTTATTGCAAGGCAAACGGGTGGAGAACACAGGAAAGAGCAGAGGAAAGGGGCAGGGAGGAAGGCCTGTTATGACTACAATAAAGGAAAATGTTTTCGTTCCTTTTGTAAGTAAGGGCATATCTGCAAGTCATGCAGAGGAGAGCACAGGTTCTCTGAATGTACACTACAACCCTCCAAGACATCAAACATTGAGGGAGCAAGCAGCGAAAAAGGAAAGGGGTCTGGGAAATTTGGCTAACTCACCGGTACGTTTAGACCGGATGGCCCCCTGGCTCGACTGCTACCCACATAAATCAGCAGCAAAATATATACATGATGGTTTCAAGTATGGTTTTAGGATACCATACAAGGGACCAAGGGTAGAAACCACAGCACGCAATCTCAAGTCTGCAATTTTGCTTCCCAACATCCTGAAGAGGAAAATTGCCAAGGAATTGGAGGCAGGCAGGGTGGCGGGACCATTTCATTACCCCCCAGTGCACAACCTCAGAGTATCCCCATTGGGGCTGGTTCCCAAGAAAGAAGCAGGGGAATACAGGCTCATTCATCACCTGTCCTACCCGAAAGGCAATTCAGTAAATGACTTCATCAACCCGGAGGATTGCACAGTGCAATATACAACGTTTGATGTGGCTCTGCACCACATACAACAGCTAGGATGAGGGGCAATGATGGCAAAGAGCGACATCAAATCCGCTTTCCGTCTGCTTCCAGTACTTCCAAGTGACCATGATTTACTGGGTTTCAAAGTGGGAGGTCGATGGTATATGGACAAAGCTATGCCTATGGGATGTTTCGTCAGCTGCTCAGCCTTCGAAGCATTCTCAACCTTTTTGGAGTGGGCCACCAGACAACACACAAAAAACATACATATAGTCCATTATCTCGACGATTTCCTATTTATGGGGTCCCAAGGAGGGGGGACCACATGTGGGGAGACGCTGCAAGGCTTCACCTCACTGATGGGGTATTATGGTGTCCCGCTCACCGGGGAAAAAACTGAGGGCCCGGCTACCTGCCTCTCATACCTGGGCATAGGAATAGACTCCGAGGCTATGGTTTCGCCACCGCAAGACAAGGTGGCACTTTGAGCAAAATGTTGGGTGAGATGGAAAAGAAGAAGGTGACCCTACAACAGCTACAATCTGTTATAGGCCACTTGAATTTTGCATGCTGCACTTGGCCAGGCAGGCCATTCCTTAGGCGGATGGCGTCACCACAGGGGGCTCTAAAACCATATCATCACATCAGACTGACACAGGGTATAAAAGCAGACCTACAGGTTTGGGAACTCTTCTTAAAAGATTTCAATGGTATCACCATCTGGTGACACCAGCAGACCAATTTTGGACCTGCACATGGTGACCGATGCTTCCAGGGGCATTGGTTTTGGCGGCATTCTGGCAGGGGCATGGTTTATGGACACTGGCCACAGGAGTGGGTGTTGAAGGGACTCACAAAGAATATCACCTTTGGAACTGTTCCCTATCATGGTAGCCGTGGGTGTGGGAACACAAACTTCAGAATAAGAAAGTGCTGTTTCACACAGACAACAGGGCAGTAGTGGACATATTGAACTCGCAGACATCTCGCTCGAAGAGGTGATGAAGGTCTTGTGGTCTTTGTGTTATGCTGCTTACAGTACAACATCTCTTTTAAGGCACGCATTTGCCAGGAAAAGAAAAATGTTATAGCTGATGCCCTGTCTCGATTTCAGCTCGAGCACTTCAGGCAGTTAGCCCGTGTAGGACCAGTTCCCCCACAAAATACCGGAAGCAGTCTGGAGACTTGGGAACCAAGATTGCAGCAACTGGTACAACTCGCTGTGGCTCCCCGACATGGAGGAAGTATGTAGGTAGCTATGAATCTTTCCAGCAATTTTGTGGTCACGAGGTAAGCGTGGAACTACACAATACCCAGAGACAAGTTCAAAGCTACATCCTACACTTAGAAAGCCGGGAAAATCCCCAGCAGCTATACGCCCAACTAGCAGGCATTGCCTCTTCGAAATAATGGTTTCCCACCCAACCAACAATTTCATTACAAAGAAAATGGTGCAGGGCATGTCTAGACTCACAGGGAAAAGGTGGACACAAGGAAGCCCATAGGATTACCTAAATTGTCCAACCTCCTGAAAGCACTGGCGGTCACTTGCAGCTCTAGCTATGAAACCAAGCTTTCAGGGCCCTATACATGTGCATTTTTTGGGGCCTTCCGGTGTCTGAGTTGGTACCACAGTCCAACTCACCGAGTCAGAACACCAATCTCCAGTTGAGTGATTTCGCCATCTGGCAAGATAGACTGTGTCTTCAGCTGCAAAATCAAAACAAACCAGTGCGCCCCTGCTATGATTACACTGTTTAAGGCCCACTAGGAATATTTGCCCATGGCTGGCAATGAAGGAGTATGTATGGTCGTCCAACAGGAACAGGGCATTTGTTTGTGCATGGGACGGAAAAGCTGTTAAGGCATGACAGTTCACGGCAGTCCTAAGAAAAGGTTTATGGATGGCGGGAAAAAACCCAACCTCATACAACACCCATTTGTTCAGAATTGGAGCAGCCACCGAGGCAGCCAGGTGTGGGTTAAAAGAGGAGCAGATAAAAGGGGTCGGCAGGTGGGCTTCAAAAGCATACATGGGGTACATTAGGCCTCAGCAGAACCCAACAGGAAGTGACATTGCAGAAACCAGCACAAGTGGCAATTGAAGTACAGATTGGGAGAGTACTCACATGTTTCTATCTTTGTATTGCAGGCACGTCTACAGCAACCCCTCAGATATGGATTGTGGGTCATTTGCACGTAAGGGAGGCATACACCAGGGCGAAAAAACGGCCTTACACCAGACAGATGGGCATCCCAAGGAGTCAAGCTGCGATAAAATGGGCAGGAAAAGGTGGGATGAAGTGGGGGGCATTATGCAGAACTATTGTTACATTGGGTCTACATGAGCAACCACCGGTAGCGCTGGTTATCCACCTGGGAGAGAGCGACTTAGTCACCCTAGGGGCACCGAGATTATTGGGGATATTAAGAGGGGTTTGTCCCACTTAAAACAGATGTTGCCTCGCACCATTCTAGCATGGACTAGAATGATACCACGCCAGCAGTGGCGTGGGGAGCGAAAGGCAGGGGCCATGGACAAGGCGTGGAGGTCTGTGAATAGGGAGGTGTCCCATTTCGCGGCTTCAATGGGAGTGGAGGTAATCAGGCATTTCCTGATCATGAAATCTGATAAGGGCCTATATAGCCGGGATGGGGTTAATTTATCTGATATTGGGAATGACATTTTCAACAATACGCTCAATGATTTCTGTGAAACAGTACTGTTTGGAAAGAGTAAGATCCCTTGGGCATTAGTGGGAGATACGTGTTGGCACCGTATGTAAGTGGCGGTAATTCATGGCTGACCCTGGGTAAGATGGACATAAGAGCTGCGATTGGGTGTCAAGGGGGACAGGCACAACCGTAGGACGGGTATGCCCTGGAAGATTGGGAGATGAAGGCATCCAGGCTGGGGCGTGCACCGAAACGCTGGGATCCAAGACTCAGAGATGGGGGGTGCGGCCCTGATGGGCATGCTCCTCGTCAAGGGTCTAGGAACCCCTAAATTTGGGTAAGAGGGGGGAACTGTCTTGCAGAAAGGCACGGCCCTCAACGGGTCTGTTGGACTAAAGGGCCAGAGTTCCCCTCAAACAAGCAGATGAAGGAGCCGGGGTTTCAGCAATACATGAATTAGGGCTGCCCAAGGGGTCTTGCGGGATGGGATATGTAATGTACATATGTTAAAATGTGTGTATATATATGATATTTTGTAAAGTGCATACATATGTAAATTTGTAATGTATATATTAGGTTTATAAATGTTATGTCCCATGTAATGTATACAACTTTTGATCAAGTAAAAAGAGCTGCTGCCTTTTTTATACCAAAATAGTGTGGTGTGTTTTTTGGTTGAATTGGGGGTCCGCTTTGGGCAATTACGCAATTAGCTGAGTGAAACCGAGCAGCGCAGCTGAAAAGAGAAGTCTGTTGGATTTCATTCACTTAAATAAGTGGGGGCATAAAATTTACATTTTATTACAAAAAATGACAGGGAGACATGTATTTCTTGTCAGAGATAAGATTTCAATCTACAGGCTGTAACAGACATAGGAAAACCTAAAACTGTATTTTGACATTTGCCATTGATCTTTAATGTACTTCCCACAAACAGCAGCACTCAAATGTGAAATAAAGATGAGACGTACATGTTAGTTGATAATGCCATCAGGTATATTTTTAAATGATATGGACACTGAACGAATACCGTGCTGTGTCCATATTGTTTGAAAATATACCTGATGGCATTATCAGCTAACGTGTAAAGCTCCATATTTAAAGCCATCTGGCAGCGCGCACAAAAAGGTGCACTGCACGAAAAACTAGGGCCGTCTGAAGCTATATTCAAACATATAGCGTGATCTGTACTGACCACACCATCTGTTTGAATTTCAAACCCTTGTAGTGAGGCACACAGCAAGTGGTCGCCATGTTTGGTGCAGCGCTACCAGGGTGTGTGGCTGAAGATGGCCCATAGGGGTACAGCACGGCACACACTGGTTAGCTCTGCAGCCCATGGGCGATTATTAGTCCAAGCATGCAGATGAGCCCATAGGGCATGCATGGCACTATGGGGCCATTTGCATCCCATTATGGGCTCCTTTGCATGTGAGTGTCCTGCCCAAGTGTTCCTCCCCCCCAAGTCCTGATCCATGTAGTGATAAAAAATAACCCTTCTCCCTGGTAGTCTAGTGATTTCCCCCTCCCCGATCTGTGTTAAAATTAAAAAAACCTTCTCCCTGGTAGTCTAGTGGTGCCCCTTCCCAATCCCTGATCCATATTATAATAAACAAATCCCCATTCTCCCTGGTAGTCTAGTGGTTTCTGATCCCTGATGTGTGCTATAATAAAAAATCCCTTTTCTCCCTGGTAGTCTAGTGGTTTCTGATCCCTGATGTGTGCTATAATAAAAATTCCCTTTTCTCCCTGGTAGTCTAGTGGTTTCTGATCCCTGATCTGTGTTATAATAAAAAATCCCTTTTCTCCCTGGTAGTCTAGTGGTACCCCCACCCTGAGCCCCAATCCCATTCAGCAGGAATAAATTCCCCACATCTCTGGTGGGCTAGTGCCCCCCACCCCAGTAGGCAGTGACCCACCACCCCTCTCCCCCCCAACCCAACCTGAGCCAGTGACTGGCACAGCCCTCCTCACACTGCCACGGCCAGCCACCAACTGAACTGTACTGAAGCACGTACAGTTTACAGTATGCTCTCATTGGTTGACCAGTCGCTAATAAGGTGATGACGCCCTTATGCTAACACTGTTTCGCGGGAGAATGGGAAAAGATAAGATGGTCAACCCTTTGAGAGGTTGCTCTGGACTTGCCTGGGTTGGGGAGATATGGGGGGTCAGGTCCAGGATTCAGGGGGTCACCAGGGGTAAGGGCTACACTGCTCTTGGTCTTTGGCTTCAGTTGGGTAAACAGACTTCAAGGTCGACTTTACCACATGAAGGATATATTGAATCTATAGAGCGGGTGGTGGGGGGTAGGGGAGACTACTATAGTTCATTAATACTTTAGAGCTGAGTGGTCTCCTAGATGAGACCTGTCTCCTCTCTGGGCCAGTAGTGTTTTGGTGTACAGGGCTTTCCTGTGCGGCCACACACTTCTTGGGGGCACCGGGGGTGGGTGCTGAAGGGATTAGATGATGTTTGGTTTGCCCGTGAAGAGAAATCTGTTTCTGGTATGTTACTGCTTTATTTGTTAATATGGTTGTGGTTGTTCTTAGATATTGCAAATACAGTAGCTTGCTAGTTATGACACACTGTACTGCTCAGAGTAAGGCACCCGAGGGCTATACTTCAGCTGAAGGGAGGAGCTGCTGGAGAGGAATATTGGTACTGGTGGTCCAGAATCTGTGCTTGGTAGGGCGTGACCCTCCTCCTGACCCTCAATGGGCTGGTTCCATGGCTGAGAAAATCACAATATGCGCCTGGAATATCCAGGGCAACTTCTCTCTGGTGAAACACAAGAAAATCCTCTCCACTCTAAAGAAGATCAAGGTGCAGATTGCCATGTTACAAGAAACACACTAGACTCCCAATGAACATGACAAAATGGTACAGAACTGGGTGGGCTGCTGCTATTCGGTGTCTTTAAGGGGACACAAGTGGGGGGTGGCAAGCCTCATCCATAGGTCTCTTAATTTTGTGAAGGAGGGGGTATTGACGGATCTGAGTGGGGAGGTATATCTTTGTTCGAGACATGATAGGGAGAGAGAAGATTACCCTGGTAAATGTGTATGCTCCAGTGGTACATGACCCTGACCTTTTTGATAATATTCTGTCCATCCTCCAGGCCCAGAATTTCCCAAACGTAATCCTAGCGGGGGACTTCAACTGTGTGTTGGATCCCCGTATGGATCGGTCTGAGGGAGAGGTAAAGGTGGAGCCAGCAGGTGCTCTATGGGGTGGGTTTAAGTAAGCTGAAACTCCTAGATGTGTGGAGAGAGAAAAATCCTGGGGCCAGACAGTATACGTTCTTCTCAAATCCACAGAGGACATGGTCATGCAGTGACTATGTTATGATCCCAAGGGCACGGTATACACGGGTATTAGAGGTGCAGATCAGTCTCATTCTGGTTTCTGATCGTGCAAGAGTATTTGTTACATTACATACCTCCCTCCATAGGGAGGAAGCCAGGGCTTGGAGATTCCCCACTTATATGCTCCAAAATTAGAAATTTAAGGAATATCTCAGGGAGCAGTGGATACTGTACCTAGAGGCCAGTCGAGCCACCGGCCCAATAAGGTGTGCTTCTGGAATTCAGGGAAAGGCTATATGAGAGGTGCTATAATAGCCTTTATGGCCACAAAATGGAAGCAAAGGATGTAGAAGTTCCAGGAAATGGAGCGGAAGATTAAAGACTTGGAGATCCAACCTTTCGGAACCATCAGAAGAAGCTTTCTGGGTCCTCAAGAAAGTGAGAGAAGCGGTCATCAGGGAACTCTGAAGAGGGGCAGAGGTGACACTCCTTTTCTCTCAGCAAAAGTTTATGAATGGGGTAATAAACCTAGCCCCCTGCTGGCCTGTCTTGCCAAGGGATGAATAAGGTCAAATATTATTGCCTCTATCAAGAAGCAGTCAGGTGACATCATGGGCAAGAGTGAGGAAATCAAGGAGGCATTCGTACAATTTTACATTCAGCTGTATACCAGTAAATGCCCTAACCAGGAAACCCAGATGGCCAATTTCCTGGAATCCCTGAATCTCCCAACCCCTACCCAGAAACAGGTCACCAGATTGAATAGTCCTCTTAACCTGGGGGAGTTGCACAGGGCAGTGGCTGGGATGACGACTGGTCAAGCAGCAGGCCTGGACAGGCTCCCAGTGTAATACTACAGGGTGGTGGGTGACCCTCCTTGGGCAGGACATGTTGGGCACATTCTTGGAAGCAGTAGAAAAGGGGGAGCCCTCCTCAGTCATGTGGGCTTGTGACCATTGCAGTTATTCCCAAGGAAGGGAAGGACCTCTCCAACTGTGCGACCCATGGACCTATTTCAATTCTGAACTGTGATATTAAAAATTTAGCTAAGACATTGGTCCACAGATTGGAGAAGGTCCTACCTGATTTGGTTAAGGCCGACCAAACTGGCTTTGTTAAGAGGCGCCATTCCTAACATAATGTGAGGATGCTTCTTGGAGCCCTTCAATGGGAGGGGGGGGGCATGGTGTCTGGGGGGCCTGTGTGTTCCCACTGGATGCTGAAACAGCCTTTGACAGGCTGGAATGCAGATATATGTTTAGTATCTTGGAGGTTTTTGGGTTAGGGGAGCAGTTTATTAATATGGTTATACTATTATATAAGGAGCCTTGAGCAAGTGTGTTTGTTAATGGCGAGCTCTCATGGGAGTTTAATTTGGGCAGGGAACCTGTCTGGGATGCCCTCTATCCCTGCTGCTGTTTGTGCTGGTCATTGAAACCCTTGTGGAGGCAATTCACACCAGCATGGTGGTGTTGGGTATACAGAGAGCATGCGGCACCCAACACAAGGTGACCTGCTATGCTGATGACGTGTTATTATTTTTGATGGCAAGGCAAGGCAAAGTTTATTTCTAAGGCACCCAATCCTGGAGGCTCTGGACGCTGTACATAAAACATACAGCAGGCAGGGTATCAGATAAAATCAGATATAAAAAATTCCAACAAATAAAAACAATAAAACTTCAGATAAAGCATCAAAATAAGCAGATTTTGTGGGCTGGTCAGATCACTACATCCGGGAAGGTCAGGGAAAATACATCTGCTTTCAGGCCACTCTTGAACCTCTCAACCGATGGGGCCTCCCTGATGTAAGCTGGTAAAGAGCTCCACAGGACTGCTCTAGCAACACTAAATGCCAGGTCACTGGAAGTTCTTAATCTGGTCCTGGGAACTTCAAGTAGGCCCCTGGTCGAGGAGCGGAGGGAGTGGACTGAGATGGCAGGTGTCAGAAGATCAGCCAGGTCGCCAGGGCCTAGTCTGTGTAGGGCCTTAAAAAAGTGAGTAAACTCACCTTGAACATAACCCTCCACCTGACCAGCAGCCAGTGCAGAGCTCACAGCACCAGGGTTACATGGCTAGACCTAGATAGACCAGTCAGCAACCTGGTAGCTGCATTCTGCACCAACTGCAGCCAGCGAAGGGTACCTCCAGAGACCCTGAAGTAGAGAGCATTGCAGTAATCGAGTCTGGATGTCACAAAGGCATGCACCAGCATGGGCAGGTCCTCGGGCAGAACTGGGGGTTTGATCCTGGCAATGTTCCTTAAGTGGTAAAAGCCACTTTTGATGACAGCCGACACCTGAGCTTCAAGTGTCAATCTTTCATCAAGGATCAGACCAAGATCTCGCACTGTATGGGAGGTCGTCAATGATGTAGATCCCAGGAATCAACCAGGGACCACATCGGAGATACCCTCATCATGCCCTCATCCCAGCCCAACCACTAGTACCTCCGCCTTATCTGGGTTCAGTCACAACCAGCTGGATGACATCCAGTCATTGATCTCAGCCAGGCAGATGTTAAGCATTTCCACAGCATCCAATGTTCCAGGGCCAAAGGACAGGTACCGTTGGGTATCATCTGCATAACAGTGAAAACCCACACTGTGCCACCTAATGAGCTCATCCGGGGCAGCAAATATACTGCAAATAACATTGGCAACAAGATCGACCTCTGAGGCACTCCACATGGCAGGAGCTTTGGGGAGGAGGAGAAATTCCCCATCACTACCTGATGCTTCCTGCCAGAGAGATAGGACTCAAACGAACTCATGACAGTGCCGGTGAGTCCACAGTACTCTCTAAGGTGATCAAGAAGTACAATGTGATCTACAGTGTCAAAGGCTGAAGAGATATCGAGGAGCACAACAATTGACCTATTTCTAGACCTGAGGAGGTCATTATGCACCCTAACTAATGCCATTTTGGTGCTATGCCTGGCTGTGAAACGTGATTGGAGTGGCTCATAGATGTCAAAGTACATGAGGTGCTCTTTGAGCAGCTGTGCCACGATTTTCTCAACAACCTTACCCAAAAAGGGAAGGTTGGAAATGGGACGGTAATTCGCCAGGATATCAGGGTCAAGAGATGAATTCTTCAGAAGGGGCTTCACCAGGGCCTCTTTCAAGGCTTCCAGAAAGACCCCTTCAGACAATCCTGGCGAACACTGGTCCAACTGAGCCAACACATCTCATCATGAAACGGGCTAGAGCTGGGTCCAGTTCACAATATATGTGCTTCAGCTTCGAGATGACCTCAATGACCTCGGCTGGCTGCCCCTGTTTGATCCAAGCCGATCACTGCGAGTTGCAATGTGGCTCACTGACGGGATCCCTGTTGAATAACAGACACTCTGTCTGAGAAGAACTGAGCAAACCTATCACATAAAGTGATTGAAAAGGCTTTTTTTGGCTGCAGACAGACTGGATGAAGAAGTCTGTCAGTCCTAAAAAGCTGGCTGGTCGGTTCTTCCCAGCAGCAATCTCCCTGGACAGGAAATCTGCCTTCTTATGGTTGATTGCCCCCTGGTACCCAGAATAGTGAGCATGCAGGGGCAGCTTGTCCACATCTGACCAGGTCCTCCACCAACAATGCTCCAATTTCCGACCCCTGATCTTCATCGCCTTGAGGTCCCCATCAAACCATGGAGACTTCAAGTGAGAGGATCTGTGTCATACATGGACCAATGCGAGGGTATCAAGTGCCCTAGAAACTGCCCTATTATATGCAGCCACCACTTCACTCGTACCCACCACACATTCACTGTATACTCTAGATAGATCAGCTACCAGCAGTAGTCCCTCTTGGAACAATCCCTTTAACGGGTGAAAGCTGACCATCTCAACAGGGTAAGGGCTCTCAGGTGGGGCCCTGACCGAGAAATTCACCGTGCAATGATCAGACCATACTATCTGATCAATCTAACGGGGGTAGATACCTCCATACCAGAGGTAACATGTATCATAGAGAAGGCTGCAGAGTTTTCAAGTTACAAAGTCAACTTTGGAAAGTCTAAGCTGATGGGTATATAGGGACATTGCCTGTGGGGCAGATGTGGGGATATGGGTATAGTCAGGTGTCGAGCCATATGAAATATTTAGGTATACGGGTGGGCCCCTCATTAACTATTTGAGAAGATGGCAAGGCCTTCCAATATCCTGGATGGGAAGAATAAATCTAATTAAAATGAATATCCTCCCCAGGATTTTATATCTTTTACAGATGCTTCCTATTGGCTTGAGTAAAAAGGACTTGAGAAGTCTGAACAAATGGTATTTGAAGTCTATTTGGGGGGTAAACAACCATGGGGTAGGCTGGCATGCTTGCATTGCCCCACTGGGAAGGGGGGGGTCTGGTATTTCCATATTTTACACTTTATTCTTGGGCTGTCCCACTGTGGCTGCTTTCAAAGCGGATTAAGGGGCAGAGAGGGGTGACTTGAGTAGCATTGGACTGCACGGCGGTGGCCTCCCCAGTCACATCTTACTCGAACCAGGATGGCATGAGGGTTTCTAGGTGGTTGACAGATGGCGCACCACTAGTGGGCCGTATGTTAATGGCTGGGAGAGAGAGTGAAGAGACATGTAAAGACACGAGAGGCTGAAATGATACTGGCCCTGATTGCACAAAATCCTGGATTCTTTCTGGGCCTAGAGGACCCAGGCTTCCTACAATGGGAGCTGCGAGGAGTAGCTTGTCTGGGAGATATCTACCAGGGACGTAGGTTTAAAGATTTTGAGACAATGCATGCTCAGTTGAGAGTACCGCGCAATCACAGATTCAGATATCTGCAGGTCAGGGACTGGGAGCGTCGGATGGACAGATTGTCTCTTATGTCCTACCTAATGTTTGACATAGAACTGTGTATACTTCAGAATAGGATTAACCCTAAGGAGGCTCTAGCAAGAGCCTATAGGGCATTGATCAGCCAAATGCAGGATCTCTCAGACAAGGTAAGGCGGCAGTCGGAAGGGAACTTGAATATCCTCATTCCAGAAAAAGCCTGAGTTACTGTCTGCGAGTCACATATGTGTCTGCTAGTTTGTAATAAATTTAAAGAGGCCCAATACAAATTCCTTCATAGACTTTATATGCCTCAGGTGGTCAATAAGTTTTATGGGGGGGGGGGTGGTAGCACAGTGGCTTGGAGGGCTGAGGTGCCCAGCACCTTAACTCCTGCCACAGCAGCGACCTGGGTTTGGAAATGGATTCAGGTCATGCAGGGGTTGGTCGGGGGGGGGGGATCGAGCAACCCAGTGGTTGGTTCTCTTCCCTCAGGAGAGGGGGTAGTGTAACCCTCTGCTTGCCTGCCACCTGGAGGTGTCCAGGTGGTAGCACAGTTCAGGCACACCAGACAGCCAAACACAGGCATTTGAGGATTTGTCCACAGAGGCCGAGCTCATCCATTATGCTACTGCATGTGGATGGCTATGGGGAGTGGCAAAAAAATCCGTAGGAAAACCCCTCTGCCTACAGAATGATGTCTGGGCCTTCACAGACCTGCACCAGCACCCAGGCACCCTGCCATAGTCCTGCAAGCAGAGGATGCAGGCATGAAAGGTAAGTCCTAGAGAAGTTGGGTGCTGGGGGCTGGGGGGACCATAGAGAAGGGGCAGGCCAGAGGCATAAGGAGTATAAAATGCATATAAAAAATAAGTTTCATGGGGAAGGGGTCTCTCCGATGTGCAGGCGGTGTAAGGGGGCCCTGGGTACCTACTTCCATTGCTTCAGGATGTGTGCACAGCTGCAGGGCTTCTGGACTGATATCACTGAAGAAATTACAGCTACACAGGGCATCAGGGTTTGTGATGATCCCACTTCCATGCTGCTTGGAGTGGAGGCTCGGGATGGAAAGGATTAGGCTTTATATCCCTGGGTGGTGTGCATTATGCTCCTATCGGCATGTAAATGCATCCTTAACATGTGGGTTTCCCATGCTGTACCCAATAAGGGCACGTGGCTGGAACTTTTGAAGAGGGTTCTCCCCTTGGAACACCTCGCATATGAACTCAGAGGGTGGGATGACAGATTTGAGGGCCTATGGGGTCCATACTTGAACATGCTTTCTCCTATGGATGCTGCTCTGATCAGGCTAACGGGTTAGGCGGTCAGGTCCTGAGAAGTAAGCCCAGACTAGGCTGAGGCAGCCTTGGAGGGTGGCAGGGAAGGTCCATGGCCTTTGGTGCTATTAAGTCTAAATACTCCACCTGAAAAGTTGTATGGGGTGCAAATAAGTGTATCACATTTGGATATGAATTGTTGACAGGTGAACATATCTGCACATGTGTTGTGCTGTTTAGCCTGCTGTATTAGCTAGGCCTGACTTTTATATAGCTTATGTCTTGCACTACTGAATATTTTTATTGCTTAAACATTTTACCTTTAAACTATTGCACTGTATGTGTATGAATTGCCTAGCAGAGTTGTAGTGAACTTTAACTGACTGCCTGACGTTTATATAGCTTACTACTTGCACTACTGAATTTTTTCTGCTAATTGCCCAGTATCGTAGAATAGCTAGAACTGACCACTGCCTGCTGTTTGCTCTGTCACACTTTTCCCATCACAGTTCCTCTCATTCATCCTTATTCCCCACAATGTTTCTCTGCCATCTACTGGACCCCTGATTCCCTCTCCTAACACCCCCCTGAACCAGCACATTCTGTAAATATTGCCCGGCATTTTGGGCCATCTTCTGTACCCATTCCAGACTACCCTGAGTCCTCTCCACCACATGCCTCCTTCCCAGCTCTCCCTAGTCCCATTGAAGGGGCCCCCCAACCTCCTGAATCAGCCTTTTGTTTTGCTAAATTCCCACCAGGCGCCTTTGACCAGACCTCTCTGCAGGAACCTTTCTCTCCCACTACTTGCACCTACTCCTGCCCTGAGCACTAAATTGCCCAGGGCCCTTCCACCAATTTACTTGACCTTTGTCTCTGGCTTTTTAACTAACGGCCCACACTTTTTTCTGCTCTATTTTAGACACAAGCCCAAACAAGGCTCTCCACTTCAGCTGAGTGGCCCTGGTAGTGCTACCTGCTAGCGGCAGGACCTCTGCATCCAGCCCGCCACCCCCTGATCAAGGAAAGCAGGTATGTTTGGTCAGCTCCTAGCTCGGAGCTGTCAGGCTTCAATCCCCGTAATTGGACTGGCTCCTGGGGACTGTGGCTGCTTCCCGATTGGATGCTGCAGATCCTCACTAAGAAAGGAAGCACACAAGGCACCTTTTTCAAAACACAGTTTGGCCACTACCTTGCTGTACTGCTCTCTGGACAATTTTTTTGCCCACCCCACCAACCCTTCCTCCACCCTGACACCCCTTCCTCCCTCCCTCCTTTATTAAGTACACTTCCCCAATGATCCACGCCCCCTGAGGCCTTACACTAGTGAATTACAGCAACTACTTAAAGGGGCTCTCCTTTCTGTAACTTCTTAAAGGGGTGATCCTCTCTTGAGCTCACTTGTCTCCTCTAAGCAATTCCCCGATATTCTTCATGAGCGTAATCGATAGGATACCCCTGCCTGTTGAAGATAAATCCTTAAGACATCTGTGCCATCAGGCTGTTTTCATGTATCTATGTGTACCATCGATCCCTGTCTCTTTTAGCTAGTCTAAGATGGAGCAGTGATCCTTGAGACTTAATAGAACCTAGCTAGTGAGTCTTGGTGCAACTCGCACCCTGTTAACACACTGGGCAATCATGGCAGTCCTTGTGTGGTTTCAATTACTTACTTGCTTATGTATGGTACCCCACGTGACAGACCATTCGAGCAGAATTGACCCCAACATAGAGTCATGCCTACCACTGCTAGACTGCCTTTATATTAATACTATGTATAACTTGTGCTGCCACCACATGACTCTGCACCCTTCTCACTTTGTGGAATCTCCTCGAGGTGGGACTGCTACCTTGTTACCAATATGTGGCCCCTCACCCCACCCACCCAAAACCTACACATCTTGGTGCTATACTGGATGGACCATAGGCTACGCGTCCCTAGGTCAGCACAAGGGGAAACTTGTCCAGGACCCCGCCTCAGACTTATACTAGATGCAGAAAGATTTGTGCTTTCAAACTACTCCTCGCTGACCTAAGGAAAATTGTATTCCTACTACTTTTGTGTTCAGGTAATGTTGAACTCAACCCTGGTCCCACAAAAGCTCTCTCATCTCCATCCGACCTTACAAGACTGATAGGAGTCAGCTTTATGCACGCAAATGTTTGCAGTCTTTTAAAGAAATTTATATCAGTCCAGGCATGGATTACTGATACTGCACCAGACGTACTTGTGCTCTCTGAATCCTGGCTTCGGGCATCCACGCCAGATAGAGAGGTTAACATCCCTAACTACCTCCTATTTAGAGCTGATAGGCAGACCAGGGGAGGCGGAGTAGTTATCTACATCAAAAACAAATTTTAAGTGTCCATCCTAGATTCTACCTCTATTGCAGGTGGATTCGAATGTTTGTCCCTTGAAGTTGAACTTTCCCCATCAATGGCTTTCCGTGTCATAGGCTGTTACAGACCACCAGCCGCAGGGCCTCAACTCCTGTCCCATCTGTCATCTATTATGGGCTCTGTCCCCTTTGAAACAATTATTCTAGGAGACCTTAATTATGATTGGTTGACTAAGGTCTCGTAACCCCTGAAGCAATTCTGTGACTCCCATGGGTTCACACAACTTATTACTGAGCCAACTCGCATTAACAAGAAAAACCCAATGAACAGCACCCTGTTGGATGTCCTTCGTAAGCAAACCATATTCCTTTTCCCATGCCGGAATTTTTTCAGCTGATGTTAGTGACCACTGCTTTATTGCTGGTATAAGAACTGATGCTAAACCCTCACCAACATCTAAATTTTCCACTAAAAGGTCCAGACGGAACTTCGATCCTCTTGCATACTTCAATGAATTAAAAAACTCTTTGTACTGGTGGAGTTTTTGCCTTGCTAAATCGGTGAGTAATGCCTACAACATCTTCCATGAAATTATAGCCAGTGCCCTAAATAACCATGCTCCTCTGGTAAAAGCACATATAAAAGCTAGAACATGTCGTTGGTTCTCAGCAGACCTCAAGGCTGCCTTACTAAAAAGAGATCAACTCTGGAAAAAGGCTCGCAAATCACACACAGACGAAGACTGGTGTCTCTTCAGGACAGCTAGAAACACCTGCACTAAGACTGTCAGAGAGGCCAAGGCCAATTTTTACCGATCTGAGCTAGATTCTGCGTCGAAATGCCCTACCAAGTTATGGTCCACACTAAAAGAACTGACTGGTCATTCTCCAGGAAATGTGCTTCCCTCCAAAATTACCACTGACAATGCTATAATCAATGACAGAAATGAGATCCTGCAGGCCTTCAACAATCATTTTACCACTGCAGGCCTAGCATTCGATAACGCACCGGTAAGCAGACTACACCCACAGATCAACACTAAGCTCCTGGAACCAAGTAACAATATCGTAACCTTCTCATTCTTACCCACCTCTGTAAAAGAATTTGAAGATCTTCTCCTAAAATTGGACACTAAAAAAAGTGCTGGGGCTGACTTCTTTGACCCATATTACATGAAAATTGCTTATCACATCCTCCTTGCCGCACCTATCTCTCACTTATTCAACCTGTCCCTATCACAAGGTTCCCTCCCTCAGTTATGGAAAGTTGCTGACGTCATCCCCCTGTTTAAATCAGGGGATCCCTGTGACCTAAATAACTATAGGCCGATCTCCCTCCTACCCATACTCTTCAAGCTCCTAGAAAAAATTGTGGATACCCAGTTGAGATCTTTCATAGAGAACTCTAACTTACTAAACCCTACGCAGTCAGACTTCAGAGTAAAGCAGTGCCATTACGTCCCTGGCAAAAGTAACTAATGACTGGCAATGGGACTTAGACAACAAAAAATTAATCTGTGCAGTTTTCCTGGATCTCAGTAAGGCCTTCAACACCATCGACCACTGTTTGCTCCTCTCCACTTTACAAACAATAGGCCTAGACTGAACCTCCTTGTGTTGATTCCATGACTACCTCACTGGTAGGCAACAACAAATCAAGGCTGAAGGGGAGCTTTCCTCACTTAAACTGATAAAAAGAGGTGTCCCTCAGGGGTCCATATTGGGACCATTATTGTTTGCTATCTATATCAACAGCCTGGATGTAGGCATTAAGGAAGCAAGCATTCACCTGTTTGCTGACAACACGGTGCTCTACATAAGCCGTGAATCTCCTGAAGCTGCCTGTGGCGGCCTGCAAACCAACTTTAACATCCTGCAGCACCAGCTCCTCAGTAAAAGACTACTACTTAATGCCAAGAAAACCAAGGCAATGCTATTCTCACAAACTGGCCAGGGGCATATTCTGCCGCTGCTGGTCCATTACCTTCTATCTCCACCTTACTAGGTAAACGTCTTGAATACGTACCGAAATTCAAGTATTTGGGTGTCTGGACAGACAATGAACTCTGCTTTGTGGAACATATAGAAGAACTGCTGAAAAAGCTGAGGCAGAGGCTTTGACTCTTCTTCAGAATAAATCACCTCCTGACCGCAGATGCCAAAAGACAGCTCGTCCAATCCACGTTCCTCTCATTAATTGACTATGCTGACTTCATATATGGCCAGTGCCCAGCCTCACACCTTGCTAAATTGGACGTACTGTATCACAGAGATCTGAGATTTATAACAGGCCTCCCCTTTTCCACCCACCACTGTTCACTATATGCAGCTGTGTGTTGGCCCTCCCTTCAACACAGGCGGTATAGAAATGCAGCCCTCTGGACGCTCCGAGCCATCACCAACAAACTCCCGCAATACATTGCTGACTGTCTCCCACTAAGCCTGATTGGGAATTATGCCTTGAGAAGTCACTCACTGGTTTCCCTGAAAGTACCTAGGGTCAGCACCCACTTTGGAAGTGCAGCCATAAGCTTTGTCCTGCCCACGCTTTGGAATAGGACACAGAAATTGCTGAGACTTAGCTCCCCTGTTAGTCTTGCTATGTTCAAGATCCTGTATGCCAAAACATTTGTGGAGCTCTGTAACTGTTTCCACCATTACTAGTTGTCCAGCTGACGTTTCCGCTCAATCTAAGTCATTCCCGTTCAAACTAAGTGTTCCCTTACCAAGATTACTCCCCCTTCCCTCAGTCCATTCTAGTCCCACCAGTACTAGTGGTTCACCTCAGTCCATTCCAGTCCCACCGGTACTATGTACTCACTGCAACACCCCCCCATCGCCCACTCTTATGCCCTGATACCACCTGCTTAGTATCCCAGAATCTTTCTGCCAGCGTCCCTGCCTCCTACGCATGCATTTTTCCATATCCCAGGGACTCCTTTACAGGCTATGAACATGTTACTGATGGATAGGATTATAAAGGCATCTCTGTATATATTATTTACCTTTATTTCTACACTGTATATATTTTGTTGTATACGTCTTGCTACTGTTGTTTTATGTATATTTTACTTGTACTCGATTCTGTACCCTCGTCCTTGCAAACTGCAGGTCCACCTTGTAAATGAGCTTGCTCAATGGTGATCGCCTGGGTAAATAAAGATTTTGATTGATTGATTGATGTGTGTAGAGTTTAGTTTTTATTGTTCTATGTTTGTTTTTTTAGTTAGATGTTATGTATATTGTACTGGATTAGGTTATCATTGTTTGTCTTGGACCACAGCTTTAAATAGAAACTTACAAATTATGGCATGAATTGTAGTGACAGAAGAAGGGAACTGAATATGTATATGAAATGTGCTTGTCAAAATGCTAGCTATAGGACTATATTGTACAGTTGTATGTTCTTAATGAAAATCAATAAAAAGAATTAACAAAGAAGTAGCCTTTAACAGGGCTTCTTACCCTTCTTGCACTCCAACTAGCCTGATAAAGCTGTACAACAGCAGGAATAAGGTCTTTTTAAGTTAAATACTTATTTTATTCTAAATTGCTGAACTGGAAGTCCTATCTGCCAGCAATTTGGCATCAGTGAGCGAAGGTGGTGGTTGTGGTGATGTGAGACAGAGATAAGCATGTCTGCCTGCATCAGCCAAGGAGTGCAAGGGGACAGCCACCTCCCCTAAACAGCCACTGACGCCACAAGTGCTACATTGCAGAATCCAAATAAGCATCCTCCCAGTAAATCTCATACCAAAAACTAGATTTTCACGTTATTTTTTTTTAAGGTTATTAGCCATTTTGTAACTTTGATTGCACTACCTGCGCAATAAAAGCAGGTGTCAGTAAAGAGCTGCTGATGATGTCATGTAGGGAGCTCAGTCTAGTAATCCCTGTTAGCATGCTTATAGGACCCGTGTCTCCAAACTTGTAAATATCATGTGCAGTGGTTTTCACAAGTAAAACAGGCAGCACCAGTCAGTAAACATTGCTATAAAAACTATCAGGGCAGGATTCACAAAGAAGATGCACCTGGTGCAACTCAGATGTGCCGAGCCCATGCATAGCCATTCACAGAGGCATGTGCCGTGCCAAGCGCAACACCACTGTGAATTACCACAGGACACAATGGCACAACTGCAGAACAACTGGAGCAAAACAGCAGGGCAGGAGGAGCAACCACAGAGCTGGAACAAACAGACCCACGGACACAAGTGTAGAGGAAAACATGTTTATAAAAGCTAATGGGCATATAAACTGTACAGACCAAATGTCAGAAAAGGAACAACAACATCATCCACAAATGGGGAAGAGGGGGAGCAGGGACGGGACAGAAACAGGGGACAGGGTAAGGGAACTATCTACACGGGATGTCCCCCAGAAAGTGGCAGGGGGACACTAGTGGCACCATGACCTGCCACGAAGCACCCTGGCATGGACTGGAAGGCGGAGCATGACGCCCCGCAGGGCAGCTGACAGGTGCTGAACAGTCCATGAGAGAGGGCGCAGGGCCACCTGGATGGCCACACGGATCCTCCGGTCCACATCCACTGGCGCAGCACCACCATCACCACCCAGAACAGTACATTGAGCCAGAACACCTACAGCAAACAACAGAAGGAACACACACTGAGGGCCAGAATGTGGAACACATCCCCACCCACCACACAGAACCAGAAAGACTGCAATCATGGAAAGCGGTACTCACCCACCCCTGGCAGGGCACCAGGGCTGGCACCCAAGTATCGCTGACGACGCTCCTCAGCTGCATCCACAGTATGCTGCTTGGCCTCTGGTCCTGCAAAACACAACAAACAGCACCATGAGCAAACACTGCCACAGTGCAGGATGCAGTGCCCCAGCCCCCCCCACTCCTGCCGGCACATGGCCATGCAGCAGACAGTGATGCCGGGCTGTGAAGCACCCGGTGTTAGCAGGCACACACAGCCATGCCCTGCCCCCCCCGGCACCAGGGCAATGTAGCACGGGAGTACCATGAGGGCAGTGATATACACACCCAGCATGTGCCACACGAAGATACAGCTGAAGAACACCTACCTGGACGTGGCAGTGCACCCCTGTGTGCACGGCACCGCAGCCGTGCAAGCCGCTCTGGGTCCCACCTCTGGAGGTTGCCATCACAATGCCTGCACTGCTCCCCTGTGCGTCGTGTCCCAGTACGACGCACAATCCACAATGCAATGGTGGCCCACACCTGGGCCCTGGGTGCATGGAGGTCCTCCTGTCCAAATAGGCAGCCCTCCACAGCCATGACCTGTGCTACAAGATGTAGCAGCTCCATCTGTGACCAGTTAATGGCCTTAGGCACCATTCTCCCAGCCCTAGGCATCCTACACTGTAATCAGACAATGGCAAAGTGCAAACAGGAAATGCGCCATCTACTGAATGTTTTGCACCACGTGAAACAGTGAGACATGTGCAGCACAGCGTGCACTGAACGTGAAGCATGAATGGTCACTGGTGACGAGCCGGCGCATTGTGCACACCATCACGCAATGGTGCTACATGGCCAGGACATGGTCACGCATGCATGGTGCGCGTGTGGGTGCCATGTTGTGCACAGCATACGCCGTGAACGTGTACCGCACATAGTGTGCAATCCGTGGGGAGGGTCGAATCAGTGCTGCATGGGCAGTGCATTGTGGGACATGCTGCATGATACGCAACACGGCACCACGATCATTAGTTGCGCTATGGCGCAACTGGACAGCGGTGGAATGGCACATCATGGGAGATGCACCACATCACTTGGACACCACGCATGCACGACGAATGCGCCATGCAAAATGCCCCCAAGTCATGCAGATGCACCAACCAGGCCACGCATGTGTTGGGAATGTGCTGTATGGTCATTGTCGCATTACACAGATGTTCCGTGCAAAGTGAGATGAGCTGGGAGCAATTATGCTATTCACAGAGAATGCACCCCAAACAGCATCATCAGCCATGCATGGGCAACTCAGCTGATTAGCATCTCATTAACAGGTGGTCAGGCCTCATTTGCATGCCCTGAGCCATAAATGCTCCCAATTCAGCAGGCTGAGTCCAGGACACTGAGAGGAGTCAGTGCCTACAGCATGAGTATACAGCCATGTTTATGTAACCCCCTTGTTACCCGGGGTTACTAGAGTCCCAGTAAGACCTAGTGGTAGGCAGGGAAGGCAGCTTGGGAAACTCCAGTTAAATGGATTTCAAACTGTCTCACTCTGTTCTCAGTCTCAGCTAAGACTGAGGGATGACATCACCATAGAACTATCGCAGCTGCATGAGCCACAATGGAATCTGCAGCAAGGGAGTTGGAATAGAGTGCTGGGAGGTTTGAACAGTAGTCTGTGGTCAGTTGGTGTTGGGAGCTTGCTGTGAAAGCAGCACAGCTGCTCAGTGTAGGCTCTTGGAGCCTCAGCCCTGACAGAGGGCTACATTTAGGTAAAAGGGTGTGTGTCTCCACCAAAAGAGAGACACAGAAGTAGTTTGAAGTGGGGAGACCGCTGTTTTGGGTTTCAGTGCCCCCTCCCTCCTGGGATGGGGGCAGGAAAGGGTTTCCTGCATATTCCTGGGGCAAACCAGTAAACTTGTAAAGGAAGGAATCAAAGCAACAGAACTAAAGAGTAAACAGGGAGCAGATGAGGCACTTTGGGTCACCCTGGAGACAGGAAATGGCACCACAATCTGCATGGGGGTTGTATACAGACCCCCATCTCAGGGGGAGGGAATGGGCAAGGAAATGATAGAAGGCTTTCTTAGAATGGCAGAAAAAGGGGAGATATTGTTGATGGGGGACCTGAATATGCCAGATGTTAACTGGAGCACCTTTGCTGCAGGCACATCCAAGAGCAGGGTCATTCTTGATGCCCTACAGGGGGCATGCATCAGACAGCTAGTATTGGAACCCACTCGGGAGGGAGCAACCTTAGACCTGATACTCTCAAATGGGGATGGAAAAAGAATCTCAGATTTAGAAGTGGGTAGCCATCTGGGAACAAGTGACCACCAAACAGTGTGGTTCACGATAAACACAGCCATACAATCAAGCCATACAAAAGCTAGAGTACTGGACTTTAGGAGGGCTGACTTTGGGAAAATGAGAGAGTGCCTCAGAAAAGCACTAGCAAACAGGCAAGACGGAGGGGTGGAGGAACAATGGGGAGTGATCAAAACAGCCATCACAGAGGCAACAAGCCTTTGTGTAAAGCAAATCAATAAAACACAATGAAGGAAAAAAACACTATGGTTCTCAAAAGAGGTGGCAGGGAAGGTTAAGGAGAAAAGGACAGCATTCAGGAAATATAAGGAAACACAAAAGGAGCAGGACAGAGAACTTTATCAGTTAAAGCAGAAAGAGGCTGGAAGGCAGTCAGAATAGCAAAGGCCCAAACTGAGGAAAGGATAGCCAATTCTGTTAAGAAGGGGATAAGACCTTTATAGGTACATTAGGGAGCGAAGAAAGACCAAAGGAGGGATACTGAAGCTTAATAAAGGGAGGAATGGGTAGAGGGTGACAGTGAAAAGCAGGGATACTGAATGAATATTTCTGCTCAGTATTCACAAAGGAAGAGGAGGGAGTTACCTAAACCAAACAAGAGAAACACTTGAAGACGGGGTCGATGCCAGTCCATTTACAGAAGAAAGGGTTCTGAAAGAACTAATAAAATTGAAGGTGGACAAAGCAATGGGGCCTGATGGATTCACCCAAGAATTCTAAAAGAACTAAGGGTAGAACTAGTGATACCGCTGACTACTCTCTTTAACAAATCATGGGAGAATGGGTGGTACCGAGGACTGGAGGAGGCAGATGTGATTCCTCTTCACAAAGTGGGAGCAGGACAGAGGCAGGAAACTACAGACCAGTTAGTTTGACCTCAGTGGTAGGGAAAATGATGGAATCAATTCTGAAGGAAAGAATTGTTGAGTACCTAGAGGCCAGTGGGGCACAGGACCCAAGGCAGCATGGATTCACGATGGGAAGGTCATGTCAGATGAATCTAATAGATTTCTTTGACTGGGTGACCAAAGTAGTAGACCAGGGAGGGGCTGTTGACGTGGCCTACCTAGATTTTAGCAAGGCATTTGATACAGTCCCACACAAAAGATTAATACACAAGATAGCCAGCCTTGGAGTGGGTCCCAAAGTGGTAGCCTGGATAAAAAATTGGCTAGACAACAGGACGCAAAGGGTAGTAGTAAATGGAGTACACAGTGAAGAAAGGAGGGTTACTAGCGGGGTACCCCAGGGTTCAGTACTGGGACCGGTCCTTTTTAATGTCTTTATAAGTGACATTGCAGAGGAACTGGAAGGAAAAGTATGTCTCTTTGTAGATGACACAAAGATCTGCAATAGGGTTGATACACAAGATGGAGTGGAACGGATGAGAAGGGACTTGGGAAGGTTGGAGGAATGGGCAAATGTATGGCAGCTCAGATTCAATGCAAAGAAGTGCAAGGTAATGCACATGGGAAACAAAAACCCAGGTGAAGCGTACACAATGGGGGGTGAGATACTGACAACAGTAAAAATAGAAAGGGACCTGGGGGTAATTATATCAGATGACCTAAAGGTGGGCAAGCAATGTGAGAAGGCAGTAGGAAGGCTGGGGATACTGGGATGTATGGAAGAGGCATCAATAGTAGAAAACAGGAAGTTGTTATCCCTCTGTACAGACAATTGGTGAGACCCCATCTGAGTACGTGTGCAGTTCTGGAGTCCCCATCTCTGCAAAGACATAGACAGAGTGGAGGCTGTCCAGAGGAGGGCAACCAAAATGGTGCAGGGTCTGCACCAGAAGACAAATGAAGAAAGACTAAAGGAGCTTAATATGTATACCCTTGAGGAAAGAAGGGAGAGAGGGGACATGATAGAAACTTTCAAGTACCTCACGGGAATTAACAAAGTCCAAGAGGGTAGCATCTTACAGAAAAAGAGATGTGCAAGAACAAGGGGGCACAATTTGAAGATAGAGGGACGTGGCTCAGAGGTAATGTGAGGAAGTATTTTTTCACTGAGAGGGTTGTGGATGCATGGAACAGCCTCCCTGAGGAGGTCGTGGAGTCAAGAACAGTGGGGGGCTTCAAGAATGCATGGGACAGGCATAAGGCAATCCTAGTGGGGAGTAGGAGGAAGTAAGCTGTTGGTTAACTAGGATCTGCAGCTTATTTGTTAGGTAGGAAAATGGGCAGACTAGGTGGGCCAAGCGGTCCTTATCTGCCGTCAAATTCTATGTTTCTATGTTCTGCTACTAAGGGAGAAGCTGCCTATTTGTTCCAGAGTTTATTTGGGAGAACAAGAAGATTTGTGAATCGCCTGTGGGGCACCTGCAACTGGAAGGTAAGTGTCTGCTCTTCCTGAAAGGGCCTATGTTTTTCACCCTGTGACTTGTGTGACATGTGGGGATTGGACTACTGAAATAGTGGGAGGCCTAGAGTAATAGGCTTAGCCAAAAAGTAAAAGTATGTTCAAGTCCAGCGCTTATGGGAATTCAAGATATGTAGAGGAGATGTGACATACGTCTACCCAGTAATCTACATTGCCAGGCTTTCAGTAAAGGAATTGTTTAGTTTCCAGAGAAATGGCTGGGTATGGATTGTGGGAGCTGGAGGTGGGAGACCCCCCCATCTTTAGTGACCAGGTTCCACCTCTATGGATTTGCTCTGCGGATTTTCTACTTTGCCTCATGCACTTGGCCAGTGATGAGGGAAGTACCCAGACGTGGATTGGAAGGAAAATTCCCTAGGAGTCGAAGGCTCTAATGTGGTTTGGGGAGCCACAACAGGAAAATTGGTTCATTTCCCAAAATGGACCACAGATCAAGTGGCCAGCGGGGAGCTGGATCAGTGGGGAAAACTCAAGAGGTAGGTCGGGCTGTGTACCCAAAGCTGCGTGCAAGTCCGGGCTGTGTGCCTGGTGGGTTCAGAGCCTGAGGGCTGGAAATGTGAAGAAGTGTTCTGTTGTCTCTAATCTGCATTACCAGGAATGTAGCCCATGGGGTCCATCTATGCTTTGTTTGTTCAGCTTGGATGTGAATAAAAGCCACACTGTAGAATCCCATTCCTGGTTCTGGACATTACAGTTATTGCTTCCTGTGTTCGGATTTACTTGGGTGCCCCTGTGCAGAGTAGCCAAACCTAGGCCCCCTGTGCTGAGTAACCTTATCCTCCCCGAACCCAGTCCCCACCAGGTACTGCTGTCAGCTTCAACAGCATGCCACCTGTCATTTTTGCTAAAAAGGCAGGGGTGAGGGGTTACATTTACAGGGCTACAGCACACTGGTGTGCCTGCATCAGAGCGTGCACAACTGTTGGGACCCCTGTACACCGCATGGGGGAACAGACATCCATTAGGTGGCACCCATGGCAAACTGCATTGTACAACTGCAGGGATGTATCCACGGGGCAACAATGAACTTTTCCCTTCCAATTCCACAGCGGATGACCGGGTCACTGGGACACACACAGCACTGCATGTACGGAGCACCACTGCCAATCTGTAGTGCGGCTGGAAGTGCGCCGAGGTGGTGCAATGTGAGCTGGAGGGGATAGCTTGGCATAAGACACCAGGAGAAAGGACTACTGTGTGACTGAACTTCTCTGCTGGGACTATATTGCGCTCCTTCCCTCCCCTCCACCCCCCCACCCAAAGCTAGTTCTATTTTTATAGGCACAGAATTTGACTGACAACAGGAACTTCCTGTTTAGGGGCAGGAAGCGAGTGATCACAGAACCACCAAGGACCCACCATCCTAGAAGGGCAAGAGTAGCCTCCGCCCCTCTAGCTGCTGGAGGTCTGCCTCTGAGCAAGTAAGTGGTCTACTGCGAAATATAGGATATTCTTGTCTCAGAACAGGACAATCAGGAGCTTAAAGGGCACACAGGCAGAAAGTAAGAGAGAGAAAAAACAGAGGAAAGAGTAAGGATTGCAAACAGTTAAGGGGCCAGAAATAAGACATGATTGGAGTGGTGCAGTGCAGCGGCTGTGGAGCAGCAGTCTCCGGGAGATGTTCTGGAGGATGCGGTGTTGTCCCATCTGCAGGCACCCTCTGGGCTGAGGGAGGAGGTTGCTCATCTCCAGGCTGAGTTGGCCAGGATTTGTGGGACCTCCTCTTCCATCCAGGGACCACCAGTGCCACTGCCGTTGCCTCAGAGGTTGCCAAGAAAGAGGAGCGGTTGGACCACAGTGGGCTCAGGGAGGGTGAGGGTGGTGGAACAGAGGCGCATCCCTCCCATTGTACCTCTCCACAATTCCTATGCCATTCTGTCAAAGTGTGGTTCCTCTATGGAGGCACCCACAGTGGAGACCAAGGAGGATGTGGGAACCTCCACAAGGAGACCCACAGGAGGGTGGTGGCAGGGACCTTGCAGGGAAGGAAACAACTCCTGGTGGGGGACTCCATTGTTAGGAAGGTAGAACTGGGGGAGGAAGGGGAGAGGGAGGTAAGGTGCCTGCCTGGCCATGGCTTGCAGGGACAGGAAGCGAATCCTCAGGATTGCCGGAGCAGCTGCACAGGGGAGGGAGCTGGATGTCATTGTCCACCTAGGGACAAATGACCTGGCTAAGAAAGGGATTAGAGAAGTGCAGGAAGAGTTTGTGGAATTGGGGAGGGGTCTTAGTCAAGTAGCACGCACGGTAACCTTCTCAGAGGTGCTACCATCTGGTAATAGGAGGCTGGGTGTTTCCACTCATGGGATCCAACTCAGTGGTTGAAAAACTGGTGTGAACCTCAGGATTTGGCTTCATTGGGGACTGGGGTCCACTCTGGAGTGATGCAAGCCTATACTGGCATGATGGGCTGCATCTGTCCGGGAGGGAACCAGAATCCTAGGTGATAGGTTTAAATGCTTTCATTGGAAGCTTTTAAACTAGCCAAGAGGGAGGCACTGGAAAGGAGAGAAAATCCTAGCCCCCAAATAATCACGGTTGTAAGTGTGGCAACACAACATAGAGGTGTCGATAGGGAGAAGGGCAGGGGTAAATGAAGAAAGTGACAAAGGTAAAAAGGACAGGGATGGGGCAAAAGGGAGGCCATTGGGAAATGGAGGGTAATGAGTACCAATGCCGTGAGTCTGGGGCAACAAGCTCCTGAGCTGATGGCCTTAATGGAAGAGGGATGCCTGGATATTGTAGCAGTCACAGAAACATGGTACACAGAGAACCATGACTGGGATGTTAACATACCAGGGTACATAACCTACAGGAGAGACAGGCAGGGGAGAAGAGGGGAGAGTAGCTCTCTATGTAAAGGAAGGGATAAAAGCAACTGAACAAAAGAGTAAACAGGGAGGAGAGGAAGCACTGTGGGTCACCTTGGAGACTGGAAAGGGCACCACATCCGCACAGGGTTGGTACAGACCCCATGTCAGGGGAAGGAATGGACAAGGATATGATAGAAGGCATTCTTAGAATGGCAGAGAAAGGGAGATACTGTTGATGGGAGACCTGAATATGCCAGATGTTAACTGGAGCACATTTGCTGCAGCCACATCCAAGAGCAGGCCATTCTTGATGCCCTACAGGTGGCAGGCATTGACAGCTAGTTTGAACCCACTCATGAGGGAGCAATCTTAGACCTCGTACTCTCAAACGGGGGCAGTGAGAGGATCTCAGATCTAGAAGTGGGTTGCCATCTGGGGACAAGTGACCATCAAAACAGTGTGGTTCACGTTAAACTCAGCTACAGAGTCAAGCCTGCTACAAAAGTGAGGGTACTGGACTTTTAGGAGGGCTGACTTTGCAAGATGGGAGAGTGCCTCAGAAAGCACTAGCAAACAGGCTAGAAGGAGGTGTGGAGCAACAATGGGGAATTATCAAACTGCCATCACAGAGGCAACAAGCCTTGTGTGAAGCAAATGAACAAATCAAAATGAAAGAAAGCCACTATGGTTCTCAAAAGAGGTGGCTGTGAAAGTCAGGAAGAAAAGATAGCATTCCGAAGTATAAGGAAATACAGAAGGAGCAGGACAGAGAGCTGTACCAGTTAAGGCAGAAGGAAGCAGGGAGGGAAGTCAGAATAGCAAAGGCCCAAACTGAGGAAAAGATAGCCAACTCAGTTAAGAAGGGGGATAAAACCTTTTATAGGTACATCAGCGAGCGTAGAAAGACAAAGGGAGGGATAGTGAGGCTGAATAGAATGAACAGTGGGTGGGCAGAGGGGGACAGTGAAAATGCAGGAATACTGAACGAATATTTCTGCTCAGTATTCACAAAAGAGGAGGTGGAAGTGCCTAATCCAATTAACAGAAGCACTCTTGATAGGGGGGTCGATCCCAGTCCTTTCACAGAAGAAAGGGTTCTGCAAGAACTCCTAAAACTGAAGGTGGACAAAGCAATGGGTCCTGATGGAATTCACCCCAGAATTCTAAAAGAATTAAGGGAGGAACTAGTGAAACCACTGGCTACTCTTTTTAATAAATCATGGGAGGATGGTGTGGTACCCGAGGACTGGAGGAAGGCGGATGTGATTCCCCTTCACAAAAGTGGGTCCAAGACAGGCAGGAAACTACAGACCTGTCAGTCTGACCTCTGTGGTAGGGAAAGTGATGGAGTCACTTCTGAAGGAAAGAACATTCGAGTACCTAGAGGCCAGTGGGGCACAGGACCCAAGGCAGCATGGGTTCACAGTGGGAAGGTCATGTCAGACGAATCTAATAGATTTCTTTGACTGGGTGACCAAAGTAGTAGACCAGGGAGGGGCTGTGGACATGGCCTACCTAGACTTTAGCAAGGCATTTGACACAGTCCCACACAAAAGATTAATAGTCAAATTAATCAGCCTGGGAGTGGGTCCCAGGGTGGTAGCCTGGATAAAACATTGGCTGGACAACAGGACACAGAAGGTAATTGTAAATGGAGTCCATTCTGAATAAAGAGGGGTTACTAGTGGGGTACCGCGGGGTTCAGTATTGGGTCTAGTCCTTTTTAATGTCTTCATCAGTGACATTGCAGAGGGACTGGAAGGAAAAGTATGCCTTTTTGCAGATGACACAAAAATCTGCAACAGGGTTGATACTGTGATCGCAAATTCTCTCACTGTAAGTATTACCTGAGCAACCACTCCCGTCGTCACGGGGCAAAAACCACACCACTGGGTTTTGTCTTAACGTCGCTTTATTTGATCAAACACACATGCATGTGGGACTTCTACAACGGAGAAGTTCTCCGATTACAATTTACAGCAGCTTTTATAAGCTAGATTTTGCACTTCTTATCTTGAAAAATACCAACATTTCAGTATAAGCCAATCATAAGACAGCATAACAAGTTTTCAGCAATGTAACAGAAAAAGAAAACAAGTTTATGTATGAGGTACTGTTCCACTACTTATTCCATCTCTTTCCCAACACTGCTTGATACATATGCCTGGGTCAAGCTGACCTGAGAGAGACAATGAGTTTTACTCACACCATAGCAACGTACAGCTTGCCTTCAATGCCACTACGTGCTGTTATTTTTATATTTGCCCAGGCATGCTCTTATCTTTATATTTTGTCCAAGCCCATTATTTAGGCTGGTACAACCAGTTCTGCTCAGTTTTATCTATTTTTCTGTTTTTACAAATGTACCTCAAGTAACCTTAGTACAAATTCTATAACCCTTAAAAAAAGAAAACATGAACTCAGAAATTTCTACTACATTCATTATGACTTTGTTACAGCATGGCTTTCAAAGCAAGCATAGCTTCAAGGCATTTAATAGCAAATATAGCTTTAGGATATATAAAAATTTCCTCACAATACACAAGGAGGCGTGGAAAGGATGAAAAGGGACTTGGCAAGGTTGGAGGAATGGTCAGAAGTATGGCAGCTAGGATTCAATGCAAAGAAGTGCAAAATAATGCACCTGGGAAACAAGAACCCAGGGGAAGAATACACAATGGGTGGGGAGGTAGTAACAACAAAAAGGAAAGGGACCTGGGGTAATCATATCAGATGACCTAAGGTTAGCAAGCAATGTGAGAAGGCAGTAGGAGGCTGGGGTATACTGGGATGTATAGGGAGAGGCATCAGCAGCAGAAAACAGGAAGTTGTTATCCCTCTGTACAGACAGTTGGTGAGACCCCATCTGAGTACTGTGTCCAGTTCTGGAGACCCCATCTCCATAAGGACCTAGACAGGATAGAGGCAGTCCAGAGGAGGGCAACTAAAATGGTGCAGGGTCTGCAAGAGAAGCAAGGAGGAGAGACTAAAGGAGCATAATATGTATACCCTTGAGGAAAGAAGGGAGAGGGAGACATGATAGAAACTTTAAGTACCTCAGTGGAATCACCAAAGTCCAAGAGGGTAGCATTTTTCAGAAAAAGAGACTTGCAAGAACAAGGGACACAATTTAAAAATAGAAGGAGGCGGTTCAGGGGCAATGTGAGGAAGTATTATTTCACAGAGAGGGTAGTGGATGCATGGAACAGCCTTCCTGAGGAGGTTGTGGGGTCTAAAACTGTGGGAGAATTCAAGAATGCATGGGACAGACATAAGGCAATTCTTGTGGGGGGTAGGAAGAAATAGGCTGTTGGTTAACTAGGATCTGCGGCCTATCCTGTAGGTAGGGAAGTGGGCAGACTAGATGGGCCTAGCAGTCCTTATCTGCCGTCAAAGTCTATGTCTATGTTTCTATGTTTCTATGATGCGACACGTACAGAGGACCACACAATGTACACAGGGACACAGGGATGGGACATATGGCTGGGGGTGGACTGCACTGTGAGGTGGATGCAGCGCCATGCCACAGGTAGGTACGTCGCACAGTGCAACACCCGTGCAGGCACAGTGTCACCACTGCCAGCACACACACCGCCGCAGCCCTAACAGTACGTGCCACCACATGGCAGTCCCCCTCCGCCCTGCAGCCATCGCAGGGGTGGCACCAAGGTATTATGTGGCACCATAGTGGAGGAACACATGCTGCAGGGGTACTGGGACATACCCACGGCAGACGGGTCAGTGTCACACACCCTGTGGTGGCTACACAATACCCCAGCCATGGCCTGGGTGCCGTGTGTGGCATGTGCGTCATCCCACATGGATCACATACCGTGGTGCATGTCCACCTGTGCTCAGCTGCCCACACATGGACCACAGCACAGGCCACTGGCAACACAGACCATGATAAGGCTGCAGACAGTGGGAAATGGGTGCGGGTCCGTGTGTAGACACAGGCGGGCTGACGCCAGGTTGCTTCTCCCCACAGTGTTTGACATGTCTGAGGAGGCAGGTGCCACCACCAGGTGGTGACCAAACTTCACAAAGGATGAGGAGAGGGCACTCATTGAGGCATGCCACCTATGCCTGGATGTACTCACCGGCAGGGGTGGCAGCCGGACGGTGCATGCGGAGGGCTGAGAGGAGATGGTCGGCACATGAACGCGGTGGCACCATTCAACTACACGGTGCAGGAGTGCCATAAGCATTGGAATGACGGTCGATGGAGGGCCATGGAGAGGGTGGCCAGCATCCAGGCATCCCTGCAGTGGACAGGAGGAGGACCCAGCTTGGTGCAACAGCTCTGCCCCAACGAGGCCCTCCTGGCTTCCAGTGTGTCGTAGATGGCCATGCATGGCATCCCAGGGGGTGGCTTCTAGATGGGAGGCAGCCCATTGCAGCATGGTGAGTAGCTGTGCATCCGGTCTGGGCCCTGCCATGGACAGGCATGTGTACCTGGCAGTGTGTTGCTGACCGTGCTGTGTGTCATGTGCATCCTGTGCATTGACCATGTTTCCCTTTCTCTCTTCCACAGCTCCATCTCGACTCCAGGGCGCGGCCATGGTTGACTGTGCAGCCACCATGGGCGATGATGCGGACCCACCCCATGGGGCCGCTGACACTAACATGGGCGTGTCTGCACCTGCAACATCCATGGTCCGCACACTACTGGTCACGGTCCCTGTGGCAGAGGGCCCTGAGGACCCCTCCACCAGCGTTGGCGGTACTGAAGGCAGATACATTGCATGGTTGGGGGACCTGGCTGGGTTGTCTGATGCTGACCCGGATGAGGCGGTGAACACAGCGGACGCACTCATCATGCTCGCCAGTGGCATGCAGGGTGAGGGCATTGGCACCGACGCATGTTCCACCATCAGCAGTGCCACTGCCATGGTCGACGGAGGTGCACACAGCGCGGGGATGCCTGTGCACAGGACCCTGGGTGCCAATGGCGTTCCCACCATGCTGGACACCAGTGCAGTGATGGCACAGCTGCCCGGGGCTGTGTGTGTGCCGTGCCCCCTGCACCGCTGCCCAGTGCAGTGATGGCGGCACCGGTGGCATCCAGACAGGGCGCCAGTGAGCACGCACCCGCTACAGTGGGCCTGGTGGATGACATACATGGACAGCAAGCGGCTGTGGCCAGCCCAGACATGCACACAGCACAGCCTGACAGGGTGCGTCCACCACCCGTGGATGATCCTGGTGAGGCTGACCCATCCCCAGTACGTCGGCATCACCACCATGCCGCATGACCTGCCAACGACATGGGTGTCTACCTTGACCTGTTGCGGGCAACTGTGGACAGTCAGGAGGCACTCCAAGTGGAGTTCTGGAGCCACAGGGCCGTCATGGTCCAGGAGCATGCGTCCACGGCAGCGTGGCATGCTCAGGTGCTGGCTGAGACATGCCTCATGCAGGTGGGAATGCCTGCAGCCATGGAGTGGATTGCAGCTACTGCGGAGGCAGTGGCTGCATCCACAGCATGCCGTGGACAACGTGCGTCCAACTGGATGCCCAGGAGCACGTCCCGGACACCCCAACAGTGGGGCCAGGTAGGCCCCCTGCTGCTGACCCTGTTGCCACTGGCATCCACTCTTACCGGCCGTGGCTCAGCTGGTGGGCATAGGACAGCCACCCCACTGAGCACCTGTTCACGGTCTCAGTGCAGCACCCCTGAGGGGTCCCTGGGGACACACCCTGTGGCCAGTGGTGGCACCCCCATCACCAGCGGCCATGGTAGAGGCTGCCTGCATGTCCATGGAAGTTGTGGGGCAGTCTTGTGATGTCCATGCCCAGGGGCCTGTGATGGTGGGTGGCATGCCTGTGCATACCGACTGCCCTGCGGGTGGTGCCAGTGCTGCTGTGCATGGCGGTCACCAGCCACACAGTTGCCCTGGCATCCCCCTGTGCAGGTTTTCCGGAGTGTTTGTGTGTACCGCTGTCGTGCCATGTGTCATGGGAATGATGAGTACGTTTCGGTGCTTGCAATGCTTGTGTGATGACCACAGTGCACACTGACCTGTGACAGTGTGGGCATGGCCTGTGTGGTTCTGGGGTGGTGCATACATAGTGCCTGTGTGTGAGTGTGTATGTCCCCCACCGTGTGCATGCACCTGCATGTGCACCCCTATGTAGCATATGGTGCCTGCCATTCCCCTGTCACGCTGTCCCTACACTGTGGTGCTCACATCTGCACATGTACCAACCTGCGTACTCACCTGCGTGTCCTGAAGTGTTCCTCCACCACTCATGTGCGGTATGCCTGTGCCCTTGCTGCCAGCCTGGGATCCCTGCGTCCATGACCGCCTTCTTCTCCGTGGTTCCCAGGCTGTGCCCTGGCCACGCCCTCCTCCACCCCCTCCTCCTCCCTGGAACTGTCACCCTCACTGGCCTCGACAAGTATCCCATGGTCATGGGCCATGTTGTGTAGCATACAACAGGCCAGAAATATGCCACAGGCCTTCTTAGGGCTGTACCGTAGGGCACCACCTGACCGACACAGGCACCAGAAACGCATCTTCAGCATTTCGAAGACACGCTCAATGATGGCGCGTGTCGTGATGTGCGCCTCATCGTAGCGTTCTTCCACCATTGTTCCAGGTTGTCAGATGGAGGTGAGGAGCCAGGGCCGCAATGGGTATGCGTCGTCACCTGTGGGGGTAGACGTGTCTCTATTATTACATGATGTTACACTGTAGCATGTGCCCCGACCCCGTCCTGCCCTCTTTGTTGTGTGCCCCATCCTGCTCCCCGGCCCATGCAGCCACATGCCTGGTGGTCCTGCATCCCTGCCCCGGCTGCCCCTGCCTGCCCCCATCCATCTTGTGGTGCACATCGGTTTCATGCCACCCTGCATCCGCCTATGCACCCTTCCACACCCCTGCTGTCCCAGTGCCCTCATGCCTGCGACTACCAATCCACAGCCCACCCCATGTGTCCCGGACATGGTGCCACCCTGTGCTGCTGGCGCTCAGTCACTTGTACCTAACAGGTGTCCACTTTGGATGTCCCTGGCCTCTAACCTCATGCAGAGTGCTGACTGGTGCCATATGTATGCATCATATGCGCTCCCAGGGTGTGTGGCACAGACATCGGTGATGCACCCCATGGCATCGCACACCACCTGGCAGTTCACTGAATGGTACCCCTTTCGATTCACATATGTGATGCCCTCCTCACCAGGTGGTGTGCGGATTGCCACATGGGTGCAGTCGATGGCCCCTATGACACCTGGCATGCGTGCCACCCTGAGGAACCCCTGCATGGCTTCTGTCTGCTCTGCCTGCGTGCTGGGGAATTTGATGTATTCCAAAGCATACGATAGCAGTGCAGTGAGGAACTGTGTGAGGAGGCAGGGCATTGAGGCCTGTGATATGCCAGTGGTGTCCCCAGTACATTTCTGGAAGGTTCCTGTGGCGAGCAGGCACATGACCGTTGTCAACTTGGTCTCCACCGAGATGGCATGACCTTGTGTGGTGGGTGCCTGCATCACATCATGGCACAGCTCACCTAGCTGCCTCAGCATGGCCCTGGTGAGGCGATATCGCCTGTCTCCACCTCTATCAGCTGCTTGAAGGACAGCCAGGCATGGTACTGCCGTGGGGCTGTCCGCCTATGGTTCTTTCTGGCGCCCTGCCTCCTCCTCATTAGGGCACCAGCAATGGCAACTGCTGCTGGGTTCATCCCCTCTGCTGCTGTGGCCCTCTGGTGTGGCTTGCTTCCCGGTGTTGTTGCTGGCAGGTTTCCCTGCCTATGCCTCTCCCTCTGTCTGGTTCCACTTCCCCCTCTGACTGTGGCTGTGTGCTGCTGTCGTCGTTTCACTGACGGCCTGCTGGTGTGCTGAACTTAAGTCTTCTTCTTTTGTACTTATCTTTCTTTGGCACATCTTAGATTTGCGCTGGATTTGCTCCATTGATGCGCCCTGGTTTTGCTCTGTGAATCAGGATGTGCTGTGTATGCATGGGTATGCCTTCTGTATATGCGCCGCATGTCATTACGTTGTGCCTATGGCACATGTCTTTCAGCACAGGGCATCTCGTCTGCACTGGCACTTTCTCCCTCTTCCTGAATAGGCCTCCAGTACATTTTTGATTTGCACCGGTGCATCTGAGTTGCGTTTGGCGCATCTGTTTTGTGAATCCTGCCCACAATGTTTCAGATTTTGTAACAAAGTTGATAAAATTGTATTATTTAATGCTGTTTTTGTGTGGTTTATTTCTCCAGGGTTGCTGGATGGTAAGTCAGCATGCCTCCAGGCTGCTGAAGCCATTTGGAGTGCTACTCTAATGTGCCTGTTAGGAAATTGTATTTGCTGCTAGTATTGTAATGTTGATACAGTAATTTCACTGCTGTTTTGTCATTGTCTGCGTTACGATATGTTTTAATAGCAGCCTTATATGTGTTAATTCCTACTATGGGTGGAAGTGTTAGCTCTAGTAAAATGATCATTGTAATTTAGAGTAGAACATAGATGAATCTGCCCACCCTATTGACAAGTAGATAGGATAATTATTTTAAATTGCCATTCTTAGAAGTTGCTTCAATTGATGATAGGTGTGAATGAGCTCAGCCTTTCACCACATCAGAAACTTAATCAATCTGCAAACCTCTCAACAGTGTACTATGACCCAGCATTCAGCAACCCTGGAAAAAAAGGACCTCAATAAAAAAGCACCCAGACAAAATATTGTAAGTTTTGTTACAAAGCCTGAAACACAAAGGGACGGATATTCAAAAGGGTTGCGCCATGCGCAATAGGGTTGCACTTGCGCAAGTCCAAAAATGCGCCATTCTGCCATATTCAGCGGGAAGCAGTTGCGCTACCGAACACATGCTGAGCAACAGCACAATGCAAATGAAGGCATGTGCAACCGAAGGGGTGGATCCATGCATAAAGAGCACAATGCGATATTGAAGGGCTTCGTGTCATGGCAATGAACGGCGAGGTGTATGGTGAGAATGAGCCAAATAAAAGGCTCAAGGAAGAGGCGCAAGAACGCTACAGGGAAGCCACATGAGGCAGGGAGACAGACAAGGTGACAGTGGCAAACAGTGCAGGCCAGGGAGTGCACAGGAGAGAAGAGGGACAAGGGAGGGTGTGTGGGGCCACAGACTGCAGATGCCAGTAGGTGTACCCGGTGCAGTGGAGGTAGCAGTCAGGACAGCGGGGGTAACAGAGCAACAACAGCCAGGGGGACCACAAGCCAGGGAAATGGACTGTGCCAGCTTCCTCATGGAAGCTGTAATGAGGGGGGTGAGAAGGCATGCTGCAGGGGGGCGGGGCGTGGAAGGGGCCCACGTCGGCACGCCCCAACAGGCAGTACCGCCCAGCCGCCAGCTTTGAGCTGTACACGGATGTAGAGATTGTGGGCCGGTACCCTGAACAGGGCAATACTGAGGCGGCTCTGTGAGCTGTGCAGTGATGTGATGGGGCACCCCGTCACGGAGTCACGCTCTGTCAGTGGAGACAAAGGTAACAGCTTGCATGTGCCTGCTCACCACGGTACCTTCCAGAGGCCAACAGGGGACACCACAGGCATAACACAGTCGCCACGTCACGCATCCTCACCCAATTCCTCAGCGCACTGCTGCCACATGCTGCGGAGTACATCCATTTCCCCAGCACCGCGGCAAGGCTACAACAAACATGCAGGAGTTCCACAGGGTATGCAGTATGCATGGCGTGCTTACGGTGATAGACTGCCATGTGTATTAAATCATACTACCTGGCCCCGATGGGGCAGCATACCGAAACCGGAAGGGTTTCTCGAGTGTCAACTGCCAGGTGGTGTGTGATGCCAGTGGGCTCATCATCAATGTCTGTGCCACACACCCTGGTGGAGCACATGATGCCTTCATATGGTACCAATCTGCACTGTGCCATCGATTTGAGAGTGGGGACATCCCCACAGGACATCTAGTGGGTGAGTATGCATGTTGGAATTGCAAGGTTGGGGCAAGGGTGGGAAAACCACAGGTGCCATGGTAGTGGCACACAGGGATATGGGCAATATGGACCTGTACATGATACTAATCTCCACCATCTCCACACAGGTGACAGTGGATACCCACTCCATCCCTGGCTGCTCACACCCTACTGGCGCCCCATGACCCCATGGCAGCAACGCTATAATGAGGCACATGCTGTCACATGCAACATCATCGAGCAGGTGTTTGGGATGCTTAAGGCACGCTTCCAATGCCTAGACACCTCCGGTGGTGCCCTACAGTACAGCCCCTCAAAGGCCTGTGGGATATTCCTGGCCTGTTGTATCCTGCACAACATGGCCAAAGACTGTGGGATAGCCGTACAGGTCGAGGAGGGGGACAGTGATGGGGCCGCCCGGTGGCGCCTGTGATGATGGGATGAGCAGCCCCTGGACGCGGGACCCCCGACTGATCCGGCAGGCCCAGCTGCACGGGACACCATTATGGAGCATTTTGCATGACACAGGTAAGTCAGGGGCCATGTGCAGACATGCTCACTGTCAGGCGCAACCCACAGGCACACAGGGTAACACAGCAGGGTGCATGGCGGCAAGGGGTGTTAGGGTCCAGGCGCACAAACACACCCATCAGGGAGGGGTGAATAGTCATATGGACACACACACACACACACACACCAGGCACAAAGTGTACATGGGCAGGTGCACAGCAGAGCAGGAACAGACATGGCAAACACACGGATCAACGGACCGCCCCACCACCTGTGCTGTCAAGAAATGCGTGTGTCAGATGCTGGGCACCCTTGCACCTTGGTGTACAATACAATGCAGGCATCATCATGCACACACACCTGTGGACAGCAGGTAGGGTGGGTGTGCAGGTGAGGGCGTCACGTGTTCGGCATGTTGGGCAGGGCACCCACCAGTGCACTGCCCACCATGCCCACATTACACACAGGGCAGCATCAGACAAAGGCCCGCACTGGGAGACAGGTCACTCAGGTGGCACTGTGCCACGGCCACCTCAGATGTGTGGGCAGCCCCACCGTGTCCCAGCAGCACTGGCAGGCTGATCATGGGCCACATGGGGTGGCATCGATGGACCACCAGGGGTCCCACTGCGCGATCGCGACCTTTCCGCACAGGGGTGTGCAGCATGCCGAACATACCTGCACCAGGTGTGCTCGGGACGCCCACAGCAGAACCCGGCGTCGACAGTCTGGGTGTCGCACCACGCCGGAATGGGGTGGAGAGCGCATCGGGGTGTGCGGACAGGGCACCTGACTGTGTGCCCAATGTGGCCACGACAGACACCACTGCCTGGGTCAGCCTGTCAATGGCGGCGGTCACATCCGTCCTGCAGTCTGACCATCTCTGCATCAATGCATTGTCCCTGCTGTTCCACTCCACAGCCATGCACAGTGCCTCCGCTTATTGAAACCGCATCTGCTGCTCTCTGCTGCCCGCGCAGTGGTCATGCTCATCCAATGGGTCCTGTCCACATCGGCATTCTGTCCCCCAGGGTATGGAAGGGCCTGATGCTCAACACCCCTTGAGGGTGGGTGCTGTTCACCAGGACCAGGTGTGGGCAAGTCAACGGGTGGTGTGCGTGTGCCACCGCTGGACCCTGTACCCCCAGATCTGGTGGGTGACTGCTGCTGCTGCCCCTTCAACTGCTGTGCCCCAGGGACCACTCGTTCCACTGCTGTGGCCGCAACAGTGCCAGAGGCCTGCACAGCCACCGGTGCTGCCCCACCGGTGCTGACAGGCACAGCCTGGGACTGTGCTGACACTCACGTTGGAACCAGCTAGGTCCAAGGGCACGTGCTGGCCTGCTGTGTGTCTGTTATGAGACACACACGTGTCACTGCCCATTGCAGTCCTTGCATCATCAATGGTGCAGGTTCGTGCAACAGCCACAGTCACTGCATGCTGGCATGCTCACATGCCAGACTGCTGAGACACAGGCTGTGCACCCCCCACACCTGACTCACTGACAACAGAGGTGGCAGCCAGGCGTGCATGCTGGTGCAGTGCATGCCGGCTGGCAGCAGAGGTGGATGGACCCTCCACCAACTCTGGCAGGTCTTCCACACTGCATGGTCTCACCACCACCATCCTCTGCAGACGAACAGGATCTGTAACAGAAAGTGAGAACATGTTAGTGCATGTGATCAACCTCCCCCAACACCACCACCATGTCATACCGTGCAGTGATGGGCTTCCACCGGTCTGGAATCCACCTCCTGGTACGCCCTGCATAGCACTACGCTGCATTGATGCAGCCAGGACGGTCCTCCACCGGGGCAGCTGTGCCTCTGGCTGGCCACCGCCTGTGGCAGCGCTGTGCTGCCCTGAGGGCTGCCACCTCTCTTGACCCGCCTCCGGTCTGTCCCCATCTTTTCTTGCATTCCTGCACGAGCGGTGGTGGCTTCCATGCAGGTTTACTGCACGGGCTACCCCCTCCCATGCAGCAGCACGGGCCTGAGGGGTGCCCCGCCATCCACTCAGTAGTGGCTCCTCTTCCAGGTAGGCCTGGAAGAGTGCCTCTGTCTCTGACTTGGTGAAGTTGGGCCTCCTCTTTCACCCACCATCTTCATCCTCACCTGGTCTTTGCTCGGTCATGTCGGTCTGTGTGGGTGGAAGTGGACACCTGTCACTGTGCAGTCTACAGCGTTATCCCATGACCATTGCCCGGAACATCATACAGCTTGCAACTCACCTCTCACCTGCAGTACCCGAATCTGGCCAGCACAGTCCACTGTCGCATATTTATAGCGCAATGCATGCAAATTAGGAGTGGAGCAGCTGTAATGAGATGCAAATCACACCACTGCGCCTTTGAATGACTGATCAGATGATTTGCATGTGTCGGCTGAATATCACGCCATTGCGAGTTGCACAGTACGGTTGAGCCGGCTGAGCCAATGGCGCTTGTGACTCGCGAGTACACCGCATTGCGCATGCCCAGGTAGCTTACAAGGCGCCTGCCGCGCTGATGACGATGCTGTGTGATCAGCAATCCGGACAAGGCCACCATTGTGCCAGTGGCGCTACAGCGCTGGTCACCAAATGGCGCTGTGGCGCAACTGCGCAATAGTCCACTGTGGCACTGGCACGCAGGTGACCGATCACGCTGGACGTGTAGATGTCTGATGGCACTGTGCGTGGCCTTGCACCACTGACCCATGACCTTGTGCCTGACCTTTGCCCCCTGGCGCTGTACGTCTGGCATGTGTACGGCTCTATCGCGCTGTTCGGTGACAACGCGATGTGGACTGACGGCGCTGTACGAACAGCGCGATAGGGACTCATGGACTTGTATTGCACAACATTTCCACGTGGGGTTGCCGCGCTGTGGAGTGCCATATTGCCACTGTATAACTCTGGAATGGCACGCAGGAGAGCTCTACAGTGGGGGGCCTTGGAGCTGGCAAACCTGGTGGCTGTGGTGGAGCCACACCATGGGACACTGTTTGGGAGTGCCCCTGCAGACGGCACGCACCCATGTGTGGGCAGGTGGCAACTGCCCTAGAGCAGGCCACTGGGCGGAGGAGGACTCCTGAGCAGTGCAGGCACCGCTATAGTGACCTGCAAAGGAGGGAGTGCTCTGCTGGAGCGCCCAGGTCTTGTGCCAGGAGGGGCATTGTGCCCAGGGCCAGGTGGGTGTGCTGTGTATGCACCGGTATTGTCCGATGGGGTGACACTGTGTAATGTGACCTGCGATGGGTGGGTTGGGCTATGGTTTGCTGTGAAGGTGTTTGCAGGTGTGTGCTGTTTGGGTCTGGTTGTGTGGACAGGCACACTCAGTGGGGCAAGGGGCTGTCTGCTTTGGGATCTCACTGATGTGTTTCTCTTCATTTGTCTCCCACAGGCACGGAGGAGCGGAGGCGGGCCCAGGCTGAGGCATGGGATGGCGGTGCCGGGGTGGCTGGCAGAGGTGGTGTGCCACAGCAGCAGCAGCCACAGCCACAGCAGCAGCAGCAGCTTGATGAGGGTGAGTGTCATTACATCATGGGTGCTATTGCATGCTGGGGGGGCAAGGCCACCGTCCATGGACTACACTACCATGCACGCAAAATGTGACAGTCATCACTGTCCAGTGGCACTGCATGTGTGTGTGTGTGCATCACTGGTGGTCCATGCATGCACTGGGCACATGGCTGTGGCACTAGTATCCCACCACATAGCCACGTCACTGGGCAGCCTTGGTTGTGCTGTGATGGACATGGGCGGTGTGTGAGTGCAGTGGTACACATGACTGTTGCTGCCTGGTTGGGCATGTCTTGTGCACGGTCACTGTGGGTGGGTGCAGTCCATCGCAGGAGCGGGGCACTTGGCTGTATGCCATGCATGATGGGTGGGATTCAGGGATGTGGACAGTCATAGCCATTTACTCTGATCCCTTGTCCTAGGTATCCAGATCCTACGTTGCATAGAGCGAGCACTGCGGAGGCTCACACAGGTGGCCATGGATTCTCACGCCACCCTTCTGGACATGCAGCGGCATGGGATACGGCACCGGAGGAGGCCCCGGGCACAGCACCAGGTGGAAGGAGGCAGGCTGCCGGCCGGTAGCTGCCCATCGCCACACCCCACCTTCCTCTCCTCGTTGTTCACCTCGCCTTACCCACCCCTACCTTATACCCATACCCCCACCTCTGCTTTGTATATATGTACATAGTTGCTTGTTGTTCCTGTTATTCTTATTCATTACATTTATATTTTGATATGAATACTGCGGTGGTCTCTGATTTGTAGCTGGCTATTGGTGCTCAGTTGCAGTGGTGTGCATGGCATCTGGGGTGGTATGGTCATGGGTATGTGTAGCGTGTGTGTGGGTGGTGTCTCTGGTGTGGGTGTGGCTTCCACCTGGGATTGCTCAGTGCTGCCACCCACTGCTGGGTGCTCATGGTGGGTTTGGCTTGTATAGTTCTGTGGTTCACGAGGTTGCAGTGTGCCGGGGGGGCCTGGGGATTCCTGCAGTGCTTGTCACTGCACATGGGTGGTGTCTTGGGGTCACAGTGCTGGGTGTGCTGTGCACATGGGGGGACTGCTGGACACTGGGGTGGTCCGCCCCCTTTGTGTGGCACTCTCAGCTTGCCAGTGGGTGTGCTGCAGTAACACGGCTGGGACGTGCTTTCTTTGCTTGTCCCCATGGTCCGTTGGCTGTTCCATCCCTCCCCCAGTTATGCTGTGCTTGGGGTGTGGGGGTACATTGTTGGTTCTGCAGTGTGTCCCTGTGCACATCTGTGGCATGGGTGGTGGGCCCCTGCCTACCTCTCTGGTTGTGCAGTTCCATTGCTCTGCTGCTGGGGGTCTCTTTGCTTGCACTATGGTGCCTCTGGACTGCTCAGCTGGGCTGCCTTTGTTGAGCTATGGAGCATCATCTCTGCTCAGCTTCCCCTTCCTGGTTGCGCTATGGCGCAGGTTGTGCGATATTCAGACGTTGGCTGGTTACGCAATTTGTCTTGCTCCATGTTTGAATATCATGTGTATTGCACTTGTGCACAATTGACTTGTGCTTGCTCCTGCTGTTGTGCACTTTTTGGGCGCAGTTTGAATATCCGGCCCAAAGTTTTTAAAGCAATGTTTGCTAACTTGTGCTGCCTGTTTTACTTATGAAAACCATTGCACATGATCTATACAACTTCAGAGAAACAGGTGCTATAAGCTTGCTGACAGGAAATACTAGACTGTAAGGTCCCTAGATGATAGCAGCAGCAGCTCTTCACTGAAACAGGCTTTTTTTGAACAGGTAGTGAAATCAGGGTTACAAAATGGCTAATAACTTTAAAATGAAGTAACATAGAAATCTACTTTTTGGTATACAGTTTACTGAGGATATGTTTATTCTCATTTTGCAATGTAGGTAAGAGCAGCTCTTTAATAGCAACCCCATCTACTTCACGGTAAGACTAAAATTTATTTCAACAACCAAGTGATATGGACCCCACAAGAGACATACTAGAACTCCTTCGTATAGAAGGTTTCATAGTAAAATGTACTAAATGTTACTGTACATCCTAACTCCTTCATATCAGCAAAGTGACTCATTTACATGCAGCAAATGTATTGTATATGCAGCCCTAATCACAAAATTAAACAATGTGAAATATGAACTTGAAAAATCAAAGGAAAATAATGAAATCAACAAAATTACATCATTTGTCAGGACTATATCTGAGGAAACCCCACTCTTGGCTTACACGGAAAGAGAAAACAAGAAAATAAATATGAGGGAAGTAGATAAGTCTGATAGTCCGACGACAGGAGAAAGACATTTAAAAAGGGGATGCAAGGAAACAAAAAACAGTGCTGATGAGAGTTGAAACTTAGTACCTGGGGCAAGGAGCAAAAGGAAGGGAAGAAGGGCAATAACTCTAGCAGAACCCATAACATTACTAAACAGATATAGAGGATAATGTATGGTCCTCTATCGTTAACCGGTCAGTTACTGTCGAGAGGTTGCCAGGGTGGATCATGTAAACCCTTTGAGCGGTTCAGAGGTTTTACTACGCCATGGCAACCTCGAGACGGTTAAAATTGACCGTTAACGATAGAGGGACTATACATTATTTTTATAGTGTATGGTCCCACTATCAAAAAAAGAGCTTACGCTTTTTTAAAAGTCACCGCCATGCCCTTCAGTCCTTCCCCGTCCGGTTTCCCTTCAGTCGGGTTTCCGTGTCGAAAAGCGCAAGACATGCAAGAGACTACTGTTGTTAGTTAATTTCATCGATGTGACGAGTCGAGCAGGTTAACAACATATCTACGTCACATCGATAGGTTAACAACCTTAGGAAATGATGATTTCCTAAGGTTAACAGCGTTCTAACATACATTATATGGTGCTTTAAGTGAGGAAGAAGAGATGAATGTAACAAATATTACCAGTCAGACTCCCCCTAGTAAAAAAAGAACTATATCATAGGCAACTCAATAATCAGATATAATGACTCTATTATATGCAAACAAGACAAGGAAAACATAGTAGTCTCATGCGTCCCGGGGCAAGAATTCAGGATGTGAACAAAGGAGTGGAGAAAAAATATTGGGAACAAATGGAAAAAACACAAAACTGTTATACTACATGTGGGCACCCACAGTGCTGGAAAATGTCATGACAAAGCAATCTGTTACAAACTGCTACAAAATGGTACTAAACTAAATAATAAAGCATGCAGTGTAGTGCTTTCCAGAATTCTGCCAATACCCAAGGCGTATAAAGAGAAAAAAAAAAAAAACAAGAGACTGAATAAATATAAGATGAGCCAACTGGTGCAGAAAAGAAAACATTCCTTTCATTAATAACTGGGAGATCTTCTTTAGAAACAAAATTGTGTTTGCAAAGGACAGCTTGCACTTCAACAAAAAAAGAGCAGCGACACTTGGGAAATACATCTTGAAATCATTAAATAAAAAAATGTAAACTGATAATGGGGCAAGACAATAGAAAAACACTACAGAACAAAAAAACATGGTACATCACGTAAATAAAATAGTAAAAAAAACAACTTATCACTAAATTATAAATGTATAATAATTCTAGAAGCTTACATAACAAAAGGGATGAACCTGAAATCTTAATAACTCAATATAAATATATAATAACTGCAGTAATTGAAACAGGGTGGTGGACTCCAAACTGTAAATGGGTAAAATAAATACAAGGCTACAAGCTATTTCATTAGGATAGTCCACTCGGGGGGGAGGGGGTGCTTTGTATATCAAAGAAGACCTTAACACAATAGCAAGTCCTCCAAAATAAAAATGGATATAAATAGCACAGCATCTGCATGGGTAAAAATCACCAGCAAAAATATAACTCCACTAATCATAGGACTTGTTATAGACCACCCAATTCTACAATGGAAAAAAAATGAATTAATGCTTACTCAGAAAATGCCTGTGAAGTTTGAGAAATGGTAATAATGGGTGACATCAATCTGGGTGACATAAACGGGGTCATCAACACCAGTCTGGCACAGGAAAACATACGCTTAACACTACAGTCCAATTACGACTGAGATAATACGTTACTGTCCCGACTAGACAGGATAAAATACTGGACATAGTAATAGCAACAGAACAGATTAATACAGATAAATACTAAGGACTGTTCCATTGGCCCTCCATTTAGTAATAGTGACTGCAGCACTGTCCAATTTTCCATCATTACACACCCAGGAACATAAAAAGGATAACAGAAATACATCTAAACAGTAAAGCAGATAAAGCCAGTATAAAAAGAGAAATGTAAACAATTTGGAAAAAAAAGGGTGCAGGATGAAAACCTGGAAGAAATGTAGGGAATATTTAAAAATATCATCCAAAATGCTTGCACTAAATATATTCTGAAACTTAGGAAATATAAGTGAAATAAAATCAGGACAGTCTGGCTAATAATAAAGTTAAGAAAATAATAAATAAAAAGAACAAAGTATATAAAGAGTATGTATCCAGAAAGGATAACGTAGCATTGGCAAATATAAGGAACTGCCAAAAAAAAAAAAAACTCAAGATATGCAATCAAAAAGGCCCAAAAAAGAAATGAAAACAAAATTAGCAAAACATGCGAACAAAAGAAATAATAAATCACTATAGAGCTATATAAATTCTTTAAAAAAACAAAGAAAAACAATAGATCCACTCTTAGACAGAAATACAACACATAACCCAGTAGAAATGGCAAATATGCTTAAATATTTCTGTGTGGTATGCACAAAGGACAACCCCAACCCGAAATAATAGATAAACCAAATCATAACTATACTATACTATACTGACAGAAGTAATAAAAACTTAAGCCAAAGTCATCACCAGGGCCAGATAATATAATCAACTGAATTCTAAAAATAATGATTGAACACATAACATTACCTCTTAAACTCATTTTTGAACATTCTTTAAACACTGGTTTAATTCCCAATGATCAGAAAAGGCAAATGTAATTCCTATATTTAAAAAAGGTGACAGACTAAAATCCATGTACTGTAATTACAGACCCATAGGTTTAACACCTATTCCGGATAAAATACTAGAATGTATAATTAAAGAAATAATTAACAAACAAACAAACAGTAAACATTGAAATGGAATAACCCAGGTTTACAGCTAGGTCATGCATAACCAACATGTTAAGCTTTTAAAAAAAAAACAATGCATCATTAGATAGAAAACTCCATGTGATATCATTTGCCTAGATTTTAGCAAAGCTATTGATTTAGTACCACACTGGCTCATAGTATAAAAATTGCAAGCATTAGAGATAAATGGAGATTAATAACATAGATTCACATTTGGTTATCCGACAGAACACAAAGCATCAGAATAAATCAGCATACATCAGACAGTGGGGATGTTACGAGTGGCAATCCACAAGGATCAGTACTTGGACCATTTATCTATCATATTTTCATATCCAATTTGACAAAAACCTAAATGTGTGATCTATAAAATACACTGATGACATGAAACTTGGTGGACCCCGTTCAACGGCATACCAATGTACTAAAATTCAAGAGGATCTAAATAGTGTTTTTAAACTAGGCCGCAAACTAGAATATGAGGTTTAATAAAGTATTAACAAATGCAGAGTTATGCACCTGGGCAAAAACATTGCACATCAACCATATTTCCTTTGCAGAGTTCAATTGCAAACTACCATTGATGAATGGGATGTAGGGTAAACTATTAAGCAATAAACCACAACAGGGTGTGGGTTATGCTGGGATTTACTCATGCCTGTTGTGGTTTGGTCACGAAGTGCAGCCGAGTGACCAAATCTGCACCAGAAGTGGGTAAATCCCAGCATAACCCACACCCTGGAGTAGTTCATTGCGATTATACAATGTTCCCCAATTTTTTTAGTATATAAAAAAAAAAGTAAAAAAGAAAAGGTTTTCTGTATTTTAAATTGTTTTCCAAGTATTGTATTACTCCACTAGAAAAGTTAGTCCTTTGTTGCTAGGGAGACAGCATGTCACTTCTAGTTGTAGCTGTGAGCTGTTCTTCTTGATTACACTAGACTTCTTTCATTGAAGTCAGAAAACTGCTCTGTCCCTGCTGCCACCATAGAAATGTCTCATGTTGGGCTGCTGCCTGTATAGCAAATAAATGCCTCTGCCTCATAATTAACTCTGGAGACGAAAAAATTACTGAGCTGGATGGCAAACCGTGATAGTTTCAACTGAAGACACGGAAGGCTCTTGCCTCCTTGGTCTCCGTTCAGCTAGTGACATATTTTATGTGTCTGCCAAATGCTGAACTTGGGAAACTCTTTGTTTATTAAAAATGAGGGCTACAACTTACAGAAATCTCGGCCAAAATGTGGAGCGGTGATTCTGCGCATGCGCCCATGCATGAGCGCGTGCACAGTATTATCGCTCTGCGTTTCGGCTGTGAGTTTAATAAGTTGTAGCCCTCATTTTTAATAAACAAAGACTTTCCTAAACTCATCATTCGTCATACACTTTAAATATCTTACTAGGAGAATGGGGACCATATGGGCAAAAGCGAGCCTCCGGGGTTTTAGGCGGTCGTGCTTTTACTGGGGAATTACATGGCGGCATTTTCCTTTTTAATTTCAGGGTCGGATTGATTTTAGGCACATGCGGCTGAATGGTACCTTTTTGCATGAGTTATAACAGGATTTACTCATGCTTCACAGTACCAGTCAACCAATCAGATGCATTAATTTTACTTTGCCATTGTATCATTTCCAGTAACCTTGAATCAGCAAAATAAACAGTTCAGTTCAGTTTGTTTGATAATAAAAAGTGTATAAAAAGACAATTTGTTACACTCTATAAATTACACAGCAATAATCACAGTGCTTGCATCCGTCTTTTGGATGAGATGTTAAACCGAGGTCCCATCTGCCTGGATTGGTGGTAGTTCAGGTGGATGTTATAGATCCCATGGCACTTATCAAAAAGAGTAGGGGAATTTCTCCGGTGTCCTGGCCAAATTTCCCTCATTCATTAAAAATACCATCTACAGCTTAATCTGGTTCAAGGTTGGTTGGCATTCATCTGTATCCCCCTCCCCCGGGTCGTGCCTGAAAATAGGCAGGATTTGTCTAGTGCACTTACCCGGTCAACAAAAACTAATAATAATAATAAAAAGTATTAACCGTAATAAATAAAAATTAAAACAATCATCATCTAACCAAAAAAGAATTTAGCCAATCCAAACACTAATTTTATAGAATCCATTTTTAAAATGTGGCTTTTGAAGAGTTCATCAGACTCAACCATAAACTTGGGAAAGAGGACCTCAAGACATTTTGCCCTTTGTTCTGACCAGCTTTTACAGTCAAATAGTATATGCATAATACCTGATTTAGAAATGATCTAGCAGAAGCAGCCTCCATTTCATATTTTATAATAACAGTTATTAAGATTAAAATAGATATTTCCAACACAAGCTAGCCTTACTTTACATAACATATTTTTATGCATCTTATTTTCACACAGAGCTAGATATTTTTCTTGCCCTCAAATCAGTTTAACCCTTGAATATAAACCTGCTGAATCTAATTTATGAATATTACTAAAATCAAATTGAATAGCTATATCCTTAATTCTTTGCCTAACATTGTTTAAATAGAGTAGAGGTGTCTCTAATGTAGTAATAGTCCATGGGTCTCCACAACCTATATTTTTTAAAATATCATTTAATTTAGAAAACCAACATTTCCTTGGGCCCCAGTTAAGTATATTATTACAATAGTCGACCCAACACATTTCAGGTAACCTGCCCCAATAATTTATCACCCTTAACATCATTTTAGTACCAATAGAAAGCATACCTGATTCCAATCTGAGGAAGGAAGAAGGAGTATCCGGAAACAAATTTAGTGTTATTTTTAAAAATTGGTTTTGAATACATTCAATATTTGACTTTCCTACAGATAAACCCCAAATTTCAGTACCACAAAGGATTTGAGTCATTAATTTGGCCTCAAAAGTACTTTGAAGGGCCCAGAAAGAATTGCTTGCAAATTTAATTGCAAAATTTCTTATTGCACCCATAGATTTATACAAGCTGTTTTTAAGATATGTTAGATGTGGATTCCATGACAACTTGGAGTCAATCATTATCCCAAGATAGATAAATTCTGTAACTACTTCAAAACTATTCAATAAATAAATAAATAAATAAATAAAATACATAAAATAAATTCCCATTAATATTCTAAGTTTCCCCTTTTATGTTGGACTTTCCTAAAATTAGTAATTTGGATTTATCTATATTCAGCTCTAGGTCTAACTCAGATAATGAGTCCATAACATTAGTCAGGCCTCTTCTCAGGCCCAGAGGAGTCTGGGAAATAATTGCATCATCTGCATATAGTAGTATTTTAATTTTCTCTTTATTTATAATTGGGGCAAATGTGTCAATTCTAGAAATATTACTAACACATTTTTCTATGTATACATTAAATAGGATAGGAGCCAATAAACAGCCCTGCTTTACTCCACTGTTTATAGGTATTTCTTTAGACAGGGCTCTGTCTCTCCTATACTGTACCACAGCTACTGTGTCTTGGTGCATAAGCTTTAAAATAGACAATAGGTGGGGGGCAATATTTAATTTCACCAATATATCCCATAACTTTCCTCTGTTCACTGAATCAAAGGCAGCCTTTATATCCAAAAAGGCCAAATAAAGGGTGCCCTTCTTATAGCGAACGAACTTCTCCACAAGAAAATTCAAGGTAAACAGCAAATCCAAAGTACTACATCCTTTTTTGAACCCACACTGAAATTTGGAGAGCAACTTATTTTCCTCTACCCATAACTCTAGTCTTGATAAAATTAATCTAGAGAACACCTTTTGCACAACAGGGAGAAGCATAATAGGTCTATAATTTCTTGGGTCTTGTTTATCCCCCTTTTTGTGTAATGGGACAATAATTCCTCTATTCCATCCAAATGATAATCTCAGCTGAGAACAAATTGCACAAAAAAAATGGAAAAAGGATATTTGCCCCAAATTCTGAATTAGACAGAATAATCTCTGCAGGGAGACCATCCACACCTGCAGCCTTATTTCTTTTCTGTGCTAAAATAGCTAGCTCAACCTTCTTCACTGTTAACCCTAGTGGATTTTCCCCTACAGAGTGCACAGCAGGACTAGACGCTTTATAGGGGCCATCTAGACTTCCGCTCATATTCTTATATATTTTATTAAAATGGTTAGTCCATTTCTCAGCATTAATTAAACCAATCGTGTTATAGCGCATATCATTTACATTATAGCCATAAGCCACCATAGTCCAAAAGGCCTTAGAATCTTTCCTTAAAATACAATCTTGGAGATCTTCCCAAAGTTTCCTATTATAAGTTTTCTTTTTAAAAAACAACAACTTCCTATATTCATTTCTTAATTTTTTTAAGGCCCCCAACACTGGGCCAATGGGCAACCTGGATCTAATTTTTCCAACTTTTTTGATTTCTTTTCTAATCTTATAGCACTCTACATCAAACCAAGGCTTATCTGCATTAATCATATGACTCATTTTAGGTCTCTCATGGGAACTTAGTTCATCCAAACAAATTTTTAAGAAGGGTGTTAAATTTATTATGTTCTCACCATTTCTTGAATTAGTTCCTGAAATGCTGACTATTTTATATTGTATTTCCTCTTTCATAATTATCTCATCCAATATTACCTTTGCAAACTCATTCTATTGAATTCTTTTCCCAAACATAATGCACATGTGTTGGTCTGCTATGAGTCCTACCTCATTATTTATTTTTTAATCTTAAATACTGTATATAGTGTGCACATCACTTGGAAGTGGTTGCTATCCCACATTTTTAGAACCTCACATTTTTTAACCATATTATATTCACTTGGCTCTAAAGTACACAAATCCAGAACAGCACCACCTGTTTTTGTAGGAAAAGTATACTCTCCCGCCCAATCACCCCTCATACGCCCATTCAAAACTCTTAAGCTAAACTTATCAAATAACTGGAGAATAATTTTACCTTGATTTGTTACTAGCTTATCCTTCGAGTCCCTTGTCGGGATGTTGAAAACATCATCCAACCCCAATCTGTTTTTTTTTCTAAGAAATTTCCAATATAGGCAGTAAAATCCCCTGCTAGAAATAATTTACTCCCTGGGAATCTGGATTTTATAGACTCTAAGCTATCCCCTAACATTTCTATCAATTTCTGGTAATCAGACAACTTCAGTCCAGGGGGAATATAAATACTAAACAAAATCCAAACATTATCACCACCTGCAATCACAATATATAAATAGAATTCATTATAAGAACCAACTTCAATTACCCTGTATTTTATACTAGTATCAACCAAAATGAGCAATCCTCCTTTTAACCATCCACATTTTTTTTCCCTATAGGCAGGTGAAGTCCAAACATTATACCCTTCTGTTGTTCGCTTGTTAAAACTTTGCATCCATGTTTCTTGTAACAGAATAATAGTAAATTGTTTTATCCATCACATACAGTCCTCATCTAACATTTCACTCTTCAGACCCGCTATATTCCAGCTGAGAAGAGTTATTTTGTTCTTGAATCCCCTCTAGAGCCCAGTCAGTTACATTCATCCAATAAATGTATGATCGAGCATGAGCTAACAATACTAATTGAAGAGTCTCCCTCATCAACAAATGTAGATGGTTCCAAAGTTTCCTCATCTTCCAGAATTATGCTACTATTTATCCTTTCATCTAGTTGTTTTCTGCCTCTTCTCATTACTATTTCTTCTTTGTCTCCCCTCAAATTATGTATAGTTTCATTTTGCTTCTTGTATAGGGTTATCCGAGGCTGTTTAAGGCCATGTGTAACCTCAGTTCCACCAGTCTTTTCTGTAGGGTTTTTAGATATTTTTATGTCTACATTTTTTTCTAAAGTCAATCTTATTGTAGCATCTAAGGATAATCCAATGTCTGAAAATTTCTCTTTTATAGCATTAATCTTTTTCTTTTTTCAGCATCAAGGACAACACAGACCAATCCCTTCAAAGGGCTGGCCTGATATTTATAGGCAGACTTAATATCCTGCTAGCTGAATGTATTGCCCAAAAAACCTTTAAACAGATTATAAGTTGTGAGTGTAAGGATATAATTATTTTCTGATTTAGCTTTTGGGAGCCCTTTTTGTAAACAAGGTGGGCAATAAATCACCTGTCACTATCAGCCGCTCTTTCTTCTCCTCTATTGTTTCCACTAAATTATCCTGATTCCCCTTCTCTGATCTAGAATCTTTTTTACTTAAACACTTAAATTGAATTCTGTTCTTCTCCTTTACCCTCCTATCCATAACATCCTCCTTCTGTGCCTTATGTTCCGTTGTGATTACAGTATCTATTTGTTTCCTCTTGCCTTTTTTAACAAACCCTTGGATCTTTCTTCCCTCAAGATAACTTTTTTATTTCTTGTACTTTCTACCTTGTCACCATAATCAAGCTCCTTACCCATTTTCTTTAATTGTGTTTTTCCTTTCCTTGCGGTCCTTTAACAATAAACTTATTTCCTCAACTTCTTTATTTGAGATAGAGTCAGTAATTACTTTGATACTTTGCTCAACTTGATTTCCAAAATTATTCTGCCTACCAATTCTCCCTTGATCACTCTTGGTTTTTTGAGGCTCCTTAACCAAAATCCGCCCTGGTGAAACATCCTCTACATCTACTACTAGAGCCTGTGGCTTCATATTAATTCCATGGTGTTGAGAATTATCTTTTCCAGAGACAAAAACATAGACGAGTCCTCACAGTAGTAACCAATTCCAAGAGCTGGGAATTCCCAAAACAAATTTCTTCCTTTAACTCATTAATTTTGAATATTAAATTTTCATTTTCAATTCCGTTAACCCTTCCAACCTTCTTCATGTGCGGAGTTTCATCCTACAGTATATTCATGTGTGAATGACCCTGCTCATTCTCACATGATAACACAGATTCTTTTACATTATCAGGACCTATTAATTTCCCCTTTAAATTACCAAACTGTGTAAAAGGGGACAGAAAAGAGTCAAATTCTTTAAGGAAAGATCTACTTTTTGTAAACTGTAATCCAGGCAAATTGATATTTCTATTGCTTTTAGTAGTCTCCCCACCTTTTGGAGTTGGTTTTACAGAATTGAATTAATCAACTGAACCTTCATTATTGACTATCCCTACAGGGTCATTAATTGTAGCATTAATGGCATTAATAGGAGTCGTCTGAGATTTCTTAAGTATCTGACTCTCATTTACCACAAGGCTGGACACTTCCCCCATGAGATCGGATAGGTGTAATTCAGAAGCTATTTCAAATGAATTCTTCACATAATGATCTACTTTGGAGTCTTAATGATCTCCCTAATATTTTTTTTCTCAAACTTGTCTGAGCCCACTTCATATGATTCTCAGGGGCTTCTTCTAAGCTCCTAATTCTTTTTAACAATGGATGCATAGATAACCGTGACTCCAAAGATTCAGACCTAACTGGAGACAATGTCAATTGTGGAGCAAATGGTTTTATTATTTATTTTTACTTATACAAACATAGAAACATAGACTTTGATGGCAGATAAGGACCGCTAGTCCCATCTAGTCTGCCCATTTCCCTACCTACAGGATAGGCCGCAGATCCTAGTTAACCAACAGCCTATATCTTCCTGCCCCCCACAAGAATTGCCTTATGTCTGTCCCATGCATTCTTGAATTCTCCCACAGTTTTAGACCCCACAACTTTCTCAGGAAGGCTGTTCCATGCATCCACTACCCTCTCTGTGAAATAATACTTCCTCACATTGCCCTAGAACACCCTCCTTCTATCTTTAAATTGTGTCCCCTTGTTCTTGCAAGTCTCTTTTTCTGAAAGATGCTACCCTCTTGGACTTTGTTGATTCCCTTGAGGTACTTGAAAGTTTCTATCATGTCCCCCCTCTCCCTTCTTTCCTCAAGGGTATACATATTAAGCTCCTTTAGTCTTTCCTCATACGGCTTCTCTTGCAGACCCTGCACCATTTTAGTTGCCCTCCTCTGGACTGCCTCTATCCTGTCTATGTCCTTGCAGGAGATGGGGTCTCCAGAACTGGACACAGTATTCCAGATGGGGTCTCACCAACTGTCTGTACAGAGGGATAACAACTTCCTGTTTTCTGCTGCTGATGCCTCTCCCTATACATCCCAGTATACCCCAGCCCTCCCTACTGCCTTCTCACATTGCTTGCTAACCTTAAGGTCATCTGATATGATTACCCCCAGGTCCCTTTCCTGTTTTGTTGTTGTTACTAACTTCCACCCATTGTATTCTTCCCCAGGGTTCTTGTTTCCCAGGTGCATTATTTTGCAATTTTTGCATTGAATCCTAGCTGCCATACGTCTGACCATTCCTCCAACCTTGCCAAGTCCCTTTTCATCCTTTCCATGCCTCCTTGTGTATCAACCCTGTTGCAGATCTTTGTGTCATCTGCAAAAGGCATACTTTTCCTTCCAGTCCTCTGCAATGTCACTGATGAAGACATTAAAAAGGACTGGACCCAATACTGAACCCTCAGTGACCCCACTAGTAACCACCCTTTCTTCAGAGTGGACTCCATTTACAATTACCTTCTGTGTCCTGTTGTCCAGCCAATGTTTTACCAGGCTACCACCCTGGGACCTACTCCCAGGCTGGTTAATTTGACTAATAATCTTTGTGTGGGACTGTGTCAAATGCCTTGCTAAAGTCTAGGTAGGCCATGTCCACAGCCCCTCCTGGTCTACTACTTTGGTCACCCAGTCACAGAAATCTATTAGATTCATCTGACATGACCTTCCCACTGTGAACCCATGCTGCCTTGGATCCTGTGCTCCACTGACCTCTAGGCACTCAACTATTCTTTCCTTCAGAAGTGACTCCATCACTTTCCCACCACAGAGGTCAGACTGACAGGTCTGTAGTTTCCTGCTTCTGTCTTGGTCCCACTTTTGTGAAGGGAATCACATCCGCCTTCCTCCAGTCCTCGGTACCACACCATCCTCCCATGATTTATTAAAAGAGTAGCCAGTGGTTTCACTAGTTCCTTCCTTAATTCTTTTAGAATTCTGAGGTGAATTCCATCAGGACCCATTGCTTTGTCCACCTTCAGTTTTAGGAGTTCTTGCAGAACCCTTTCTTCTGTGAAAGGACTGGGATGACCCCCATCAAAAGTGCTTCTGTTAATTGGATTAGGCACTTCCCCTCCTCTTTGTGAATACTAGCAGAAATATTCGTTCAGTATTCCTGCTTTTTCACTGTCCCCCTCTGCCCACCCACTGTTCATTCTATTCAGCCTCACTATCCCTCCCTTTGTCTTTCTACGCTCACTGATGTACCTATAAAAGGTTTTATCCCCCTTCTTAACTGAGTTGGCTAACTTTTCCTCAGTTTGGGCCTTTGCTATTCTGACTTCCCTCCCTGCTTCTTTCTGCCTTAACTGGTACAGCTCTCTGTCCTGCTCCTTCTGTGTTTCCTTATACTTCTGGAATGCTTTCTTTTTCTTCCTGACTTTCACAGCCACCTCTCTTGAGAACCATAGTGGCTTTTTCTTTCGTTTTGATTTGTTTATTTGCTTCACACAAAGGCTTGTTGCCTCTGTGATGGCAGTTTTGATAATTCCCCATTGTTGCTCCACACCTCCTTCTAGCCTGTTTGCTAGTGCTTTTCTGAGGCACTCTCCCATCTTGCCAAAGTCAGCCCTCCTAAAGTCCAGTACCCTCACTTTTGTATGGCTTGACTCTGTAGCTGAGTTTAACGTGAACCATACTGTTTGATGGTCACTTGTCCCCAGATGGCAACCCACTTCTAGATCTGAGATCCTCTCACTGCCCCGTTTGAGAGTACGAGGTCTAAGATTGCTCCCTCATGAGTGGGTTCCGAAACTAGCTGTCTAATGCCTGCCACCTGTAGGGCATCAAGAATGGCCCTGCTCTTGGATGTGGCTGCAGCAAATGTGCTCCAGTTAACATCTGGCATATTCAGGTCTCCCATCAACAGTATCTCCCTTTCTCTGCCATTCTAAGAATGCCTTCCATCATATCCTTGTCCATTCCTTCCCCTGACATGGGGTCTGTACTAACCCTGTGGATTGGGTGCCCTTCCAGTCTCCAAGGTGACCCACAGTGCCTCTCTCCTCCCTGTTTACTCTTTTGTTCAGTTGCTTTTATCCCTTCCTTTACATAGAGAGCTACTCCTCCCCTCTTCTCCCTGCCTGTCTCTCCTGTAGGTTATGTACCCTGTATGTTAATATCCCAGTCATGGTTCTCTGTGTACCATGTTTCTGTGACTGCTCGATATCCAGGCATCCCTCTTCCATTAAGGCCACCAGCTCAGGGGCTTGTTGCCCAGACTATGGGCATTGGTACTCATTACCCTCCATTTCCTGATGGCCTTACCCCTTTGCCCCATCCCTGTCCTTCTTGCCTTTTTCACTTTCTCCATTTACCACTGCCCTTCTCCTATCGACACCTCCATGTTGGTGTTTGCCACACTTACTGCCGTGATTGTTTGGGGGCTAGGATTTTCCTGCTCCTTTCCAGTGCCTCCCCCCTTGGCTAGTTTAAAAGCTTGCCAATGAAGCATTTAAACCTATCACCTAGGATCCTGGTTCCCCTCCCGGACAGATGCAGCCCATCATGCCAGTATAGGCTTGCATCACTCCAGGTGGACCCCAAGTCCCCAATGAAGCCAAATCCCTGAGCTTCACACCAGTTTTTCAACCACTGATTGAATCCCATGGTGCGGAACACCCTAGCCTCTCCTATGCCATAGATGGGTGGCACCTCCGAGAAGGTTACAGTCGTGCTACTTGACTAAGGCCCTCCCCAATTCCACAAACTCTTTCTGCACTTCTCTAATCCCTTTCTTAGCCAGGTCATTTGTCCCTAGGTGGACAATGACATCCAGCTCCCTCCTGTGCAGCTGCTCAAGCAATCCTGAGGTTCGCTCCTGTCCCTCAAGCCATGGCGCCAGGCAGCACCTACCTCCTCTCCCTTCCTTGCCCAGTTCTACCTTCCTAACAATGGAGTCCCCACCAGGAGTTGTTTCCTTCCTGCAGGGTCCCCTGCCACCCTCCTGTGGGTCTCCTTTGTGGAGGTTCCCAGCATCCTCCTTGGTCTCCACTGTAGGTGCCTCCATAGAGGAACCACACTTTGCCAGAATGGCATAGGGATTGTGGAGAGGTACAACTGGAGGGATGTGCCTCTGTTCCACCACCCTCACCCTCCCTGAGCCCACTGTGGTCAAACCGCTCCTCTTTCTTGGCACCCTCTGAGGCAACAGCAGTGGTACTGGTGGTCCCTGGATGGAAGAGGAGGTCCCACAAATCCTGGCCAACTCAGCCTGGAGATGAGCAACCTCCTCCCTCAGCTCAGAGAGGTGCCTGCAGATGGGACAACACCGCATCCTCAGAACATCTCCCGGAAGACTGCTGCTCCACAGCCACTGCACTGCACCACTCCAATCATGTCTTATTTCTGGCCCCTTAACTGTTTGCAATCCTACTCTTTCCTCTGTTTTTCTCTCTCTCCTTACTTTCTGCCTGTGTTCCCTTTAAGCTCCTGATTGTCCTGTTCTGAGACAAGAATATCCTATATTTCGTAGTAGACCACTTACTTGTTCAGAGGCATACCTCCAGCAGCTAGAGGGGCCCGGAGAGCTACTCTTGCCCTTCTAGGATGGTGGGTCCTTGGTTCTGTGATCACTCACTTCCTGCCCCTAAACAGGAAGTTCCTGTTGTCAGTCAAATCCTGTGCCTATAAAAATAGAACTAGCTTTGGGTGGGGGGAAGGAGGGCAATATAGTCCCAGTAGAGAAGTTCAGTCACACAGCAGTCCTTTCTCCTGGTGTCTTCTGCCAAGCTATTAGCAGAATCTTTCTAAGGCAGTCTTTAAATGTAGCTTCCTTCTAGCTAAGCCACTCCCCCTACTTACCTTCATAACTCTATTTGGTTAATTGGAGATTTGAAGGATTGGATAATTTTCTTATTTAACCCCTTCGGGTCCGTTTCCTCTATTTTATTTCCCTTTTCCCTCTTCTTGGAACATTTCTTGCTATATGTTCTCAGTTCCTTCTTTATTTTCAAAAAGACCCCTTCAGTCTGAAATGGTCTATTACAATGGCTCCCAATAAAGGAAAAAACAACAACCACAAAGTGGCCACACACTGTTATTAAATAGACTCTATTCAGCAGTCCGAATATTCTGTAAAACTGTTAGAAAGGCAGTCCAGAGCTGACAATGATCTGAAAAAGATTAAAAAAGGCTGGACAAGAGAAACAACAATCTCAAGTCTTCACTGTCTTCGCTCTCTTTACATTCTTGACTCTCATCGAATCATCTTCACTTCTCTATACTTCATTCTCATTAACAGTGCAGCTTTTTTTTTTTGAAAAAGCACAAATGTCCCAGGAGAAGTTCCACAGTGTGCAGAATAATATCCAAAAACCCAAATGCCCAGAGAGCAGTCCAGATGGTAATCAAATAAGAATAAGCACCAAGGATAGATTTCAACTCTCCAATTTGCTGATTTGTAGATTGCTGATTTACTTTACCAACCGTTAAATACACTAAAAAAAAAAAATAGAAAAAACAAAATAAAACACTACTCCAAAAACCCAATAAAAACCAAAAAAAATTAAAATTATAGGTGAGACTGCACAGTGTAAATACAGTATAGTTGCAGTATGAATACAATATAGTACAAATGAGGATAAAAAGAAAACAAAAAAAGGAATTAAACTGGAATTTTTATTTGAAGGTTAGAAGGTTATCCACCCCTTTAAACCCATGGGGGGGGGCAGGAAACTACACTTTACAGCTACTTATAACCTCTAAAAAAAACTACACTGAACAGTAGATAAAAAGTATTACAATGTAAAACAAATAAACTTACTCTTTTTGCAAATCTTTCCAGCAGACAGGGAAAACCACCTTCTGCTCTAATTTGTCCCTTTTACCCTCCTTGCTAAAATAGAGAAGGGTTTGGTTCACCACAGAGCAAAAAGCTGAGCAGTCTCTCAGTGACTTTAAAATGTACCAAGAAGGCTTCAGGAACAGCTCAGAGACACTCTCCCAAGGAAAATGTGGGAAAATGTTAATAGCCAAAAAACTAAAAACAGGAGAAACAGAGTGCAGAGCAACACAAACTCATGTGCACTCCCTCTGAGCATGCTAAGCAATGATTGCTATCAGAGGGGTAAGCGCATGCTTATTTAAACCATTAGGAGGCCGCTCCTCGTTTACATATGGCGGGAGTTTAAAAATTATTTTAGTAATAAAATAAATCTTAAAACAAACCCTAAAATCCTAAAACTTTAAGTTCTGAACAAAAGCAAAACCTCAATCTGCACCTAGACCCCCAAATCCTAAAAAACTAGTATGCATTATAAACAACAGAGATCAAGAATAAAAGGAAAAAAAAATCACATAACTTAAAACTGTAGCGAATGATGAGAAATCAGATGATCCATAAGAAACAGACTCCACTGAATGTATGGGGTGCAGGTAATTCCCTCTTTTTCCCGATCCAACCAACTGCCATGTGCCAGACGTCCAGTCGCTCTCAGCTCACCTGCCTCCCGGTCACACTCCTCAATCTTCTCACCCCCAAACAGACCTCTCTCCCGAGACCAAGCAAATCCAGAAACGGGGCACTGAGGCGAGGGGAGAACACACAGGTAGGCCAACACCAGCCCTAAGCTGGAACAAAACACAGCACAAGAAGGAAAAAAACACCGCACCAGCAGCACCACACAAAAAGATGGTCTGGAAAGGGAGCAGACTAAGGCAACAATATCATACCTTTTCTAAAATATTCGCAAGCACTGCTCCCCTGCTTCTCAGTTATACTCCTCAAAATTGAGAGTGTGTAGTGAAGAAGCTACTCTCAATCAGGCACTCAGTTAAATGGTTCACATCCACCATGAGGATACCAAAATACACAAATGAAGCAACTGCAAACGCAAACACAGTACTTTGAACTATTAAAAGAAATATCAAATCAAGAGACAAAAAAAGTTTATTCCCCCTCTATAGAGCTTATGCCAGACCCTACCTAGATTATGCCACACCAGTATGGTGGCCATATAAGAGGAAAGACATCAATCAGCTCAAAAGGGTACAAAAGTGAGCCACTAGATCAGTAAAGACATTAAAGGACAAGTTGTAGAGTACTTGACTCCTGGGGCCCAATTCTTTTCCAAATTCAATTCCAAAGGTCTTGAAATGCCGCAAGCCCCAGGTGTGTCAAACAGATGGTGCATGGGGCTGCGGCATTCCCTGGCTGGTATCCAGGGTTCTTGATCCCATGTACCATGTAGAGACATGGTGTCTTAATTATAAACTGGTCCTCAATGACAAGAAAACCAAATCTATGCTCTTCTGCAGCTCTCATAACCCACACAAGCTACACCACTTGGCTATCTCCACCACCCAGGGGAACACTCTAGATCAGGTGGGGTCCTTCAAATACTTAGGGATATAGCTTGACCCTAATCTCTCCTATGGATCTCATGTAGATAATGTAACAGAGCTGCTAATACCTGCTTGGTCTCTGACAAACACAGACCACACCTCATGCCAGAAGCTTTGAAGGTTGCAGTCCTGAGCTCTGTGATCTCTGTAATAGACTATGGTCTCATCATTTATGGCTCAGCCACAACCACAACCCTTAGACACCTCTCAACTGCCTTAAATAAAGCATGTCGGCTCATCACTGGTGCTCACTGTCTCACCCACACATGTGACCTGTACACTCAGACGGCTGGCTCAACTATCATACAGCATAAGTTTCTCACCTGCTCCATGGTGAAACAAATCTACCTTGGCCTTGCACCTTCTGGGGTCTCAAGTCTGTTACAACACTGAATTAACAAATGGTGCCTTAGAGACTATCGCTACGCTACTGAAAGTCCCCGCTGTCACACTTCACAGGGACAATGCTTTTTGCTTATCGAAGCGCCACTCTGGTTCAATGGCCTCAGCCCAACCATCTCCTCTGCCCCAACAATTGGTATGTTTAAAACTAGGCTCTGGGACTATCTCACTACCAACAGCTCCTGTGACTGCCCAACTTAACCTTGTTTCTCCACTTCCCTTTCTGCTCTAGTTGTCCCCCCTCCCCTCCTCACTGGATTCTACCCTCACATCTTGGTATACCCAATGCTGCACTTTTCACCCTCTCGCCACCCTTCCTACATTCCTTCTCCCCCCTCCCCTCTTCCCTCTCCCTGTGACTCTGGCACTTCTTATCTGTTGTCTATTTTCTCTGACAAATGCCGCTGGCTGCCTTGTTACAATGCTACCCTTGAATTGTATTAATCTGTACTCTGTTTGCAATGTCCACATTGTTGTAATGTCTGTCTTGATGTTTCCCATAATTTGTATTTCTCTGACGTGGAACCTTTGTAAAAGAGCCAAGACTCAAAGGTATTTGTAATCCTAGACTTGATAAATAAAAAAAAAAAAACATGCAACAAGTTAGACCAGATTTTGCTGGACTAAGTTTGTGTCAGTCAGGGGAACTTTTTACAGGGTTTGCACCGAATATTAGGCTCAAGCCACCGTAAAAAGTGTACACTGTCACAAATACACATGAACTATGAGAACTGGGCGCAAGTTGTGACAGTGTGTTGGGTGCAGAGCTGGGCTCGATGCAAGCCTGCATCACCCTTTGAAAATCAGGCCCCTGGCTCCATTCTCTAATGATTTGGAATGCTGCAAGCCCTGGGTGTGCCAAATACACAGCGCATGGGGCTTGTGGCATTCCCAGCTTTTGCTGGTCTCATTCTGCGGCCCTTTTTATGGGGTTTGTGCCACATATTTGGTGCAAGCCAGCATAAAGGAGGAAAAGGGTCACAAAGGTGTGCAACATTTATGAATGGGGCGCACAGTGTGGCAATGTGGTTGGCACAGTGCAGGGTTCGACACAGGGCTTGTGCAAGCCCTGCATCACCCTTTGAGAACTGAGCCCATGAGTTAAACATAATATCACTGGAGCAGCAATGGCTCCATGGTGACCTACTCGTGTTGTTTTTACATCATGCAAGATCACTACTTATTAAATGAATTAAATATAGACTTTAAAAAATAAATACAGACACAAGGGGCACCCACGTCAAATCACATGAAACAATTTCAAGTCAAACAAGAGAAAGTACTTCACCCAGTGAGTGGTGAACCCCTGGAGTAATCTACTGTTAGAAGTCATCATAAGGAAAACCAGAAAGAATTTAAAAACAGATTAGATAATCCCAGAGCAAGAGGACATTTAGTATATTATATTTAGGAAGGAGCAATAATTAGCCCATTCCTAATCAGCTCCTAAAATACCTTTGTATAAATCTTTGTATAAAGAACAAACATCCAATATGTAAATTTCTGTATTCTATTAAAGTTCACCACTCTATGAACCCTTTTGTATTAAGAAAATTGAAGAAAAATATAATTCCTGAACCGTAACTATGTACACAAAGTGTTTACTAACTCTACTAAAATATTCTCATACATAACTCTGAATTTATCTTGAAGAGCTAATTTAAGCATAACAGTAAATGTTAAACAAAAACTTTCATAACAAGTGAGTTCAGAGATCTTAAGCATCAGGGATATAAAGAAACCCCAGGTGCAGATGCCTGAACTCCACAACTCACTTTACTAACAGAACTGCTAATAGGAGTAACGTCCTTGTTCAGCACTTTGATGTCATGACACAGCACTTTTTGCAGGAGCACACACTGGCATGTCCAAGTTGTTGGCAAGCTACACGACTTGTGCTGTCAATTAGTGATGCTGGAGAGTGAGAACTCCATGGGCTGCACGCATCTCACAGCCACATCTAGCTCTCTCAGAGGGAAATAAAGTTCCTTTTATTCAAAAGAGGGTGACTTCGGATCAGAACACTTTAGAAATCATCAGAGAATTGTGCATTATTATTCCAGTTAGCAAATTCACTAAATTTGTGTAGTTTCAGGCAGGCAGGCTTGTGAAATTGTGCTAGAGAGAAGAGGAAAAAGTTTACAGTGTGAGTGTGTAGCGGCAGCAATAGGCCCTGCCTGCATCAAGACGAAAACAGCTTGAATTTAGCAGACAGGAAAATGTAGAGGAGGGATTTTGAAGTACTTTTGTGGTAAATAATCTATTTTTACTTAATACTGGTAGTGCAGCAGGGTACAGAAATTAATCTTTTTATTTTCTGCCTGTATGCCTGACAGACAGTCAGTGTGTAAAAAGTAGATTACTCTCTGAGACTGACACAAGGTCACAATGTCTCTCAGTGAGGTGGAGTGCGGTCTGTCATTGGAGGAGAGTGACACAAGGTCACAATGTCTCTCAGTGAGGTGGAGTGCGGTCTGTCATTGGAGGAGAGTGACACAAGGTCACAATGTCTCTCAGTGAGGTGGAGTACGGTCTGTCAGTGGAGGAGAGTGACACAAGGTCACAATGTCTCTCAGTGAGGAGGGGTGCGGTCTGTCAGTGGAGGAGAGTGACACAAGGTCACAATGTCTCTCAGTGAGGTGGGGTGCGGTCTGTCAGTGGAGGAGAGTGACACAAGGTCACAGTGTCTCTCAGTGAGGTGGGGTGCGGTCTGTCAGTGGAGGAGAGTGACACAAGGTCACAGTGTCTCAGTGAGGTGAGGTGCGGTCTGTCAGTGGAGGAGAGTGACACAAGGTCACAGTGTCTCAGTGAGGTGAGGTGCGGTCTGTCAGTGGAGGAGAGTGACACAAGGTCACAGTGTCTCTCAGTGAGGTGGGGTGCGGTCTGTCAGTGGAGGAGAGTGACACAAGGTCACAGTGTCTCAGTGAGGTGGGGGTGTCCGTTGGGGGAGGAGAGTGACACAAGGTCACAGTGTCTCTCAGTGAGTGGGGTGTGGTCTGTCAGTGGAGGAGAGTGACACAAGGTCACAATGTCTCTCAGTGAGGTGGGGTGCAGTCTGTCAGTGGAGGAGAGTGACACAAGGTCACAATGTCTCTCAGTGAGGTGGGGTGCGGTCTGTCAGTGGAGGAGAGTGACACAAGGTCACAATGTCTCTAAGTGAGGTGGGGTGTGGTCTGTCAGTGGAGGAGAGTGACACAAGGTCACAATGTCTCTCAGTGAGGTGGGGTGTGGTCTGTCAGTGGAGGAGAGTGACACAAGGTCACAGTGTCTCTCAGTGAGGTGGGGTGCGGTCTGTCAGTGGAGGAGAGTGACACAAGGTCACAATGTCTCTCAGTGAGGTGGGGTGCGGTCTGTCAGTGGAGGAGAGTGACACAAGGTCACAATGTCTCTCAGTGAGGTGGGATGCGGTCTGTCAGTGGAGGAGAGTGACACAAGGTCACAATGTCTCTCAGTGAGGTGGGGTGTGGTCTGTCAGTGGAGGAGAGTGACACAAGGTCACAGTGTCTCTCAGTGAGGTGGAGTGCAGTCTGTCAGTGGAGAGAGTGACACAAGGTCACAATGTCTCTCCAGTGAGGTGGGGTGCGGTCTGTCAGTGGAGGAGAGTGACACAAGGTCACAATGTCTCTCAGTGAGGTGGGATGCGGTCTGTCAGTGGAGGAGAGTGACACAAGGTCACAATGTCTCTCAGTGAGGTGGGGTGTGGTCTGTCAGTGGAGGAGAGTGGCAAGGGGGTGTCCATTTTCCCAATCTCCTCATGAATTGTATGACCATGCAGCTTGTCGCTAAGAATCATTAATGACTTTTATCTCCCTGGCTGGGGGCCTTTCCCCTCCCTCCTTGGGGTCTCCTCTTCTGATGATCCCTGTGGTAAGCTGCCTGGCTGCTAGCCCTTATTTGTAGATATTATTATATTGTATATATGTTTTTTTATGTAATTATATGTACATGCCAGTGTCAGCACAAAGGGAAAAGACTAGATTTAAAAAAAAAAAGGCTCGACCTTCTTTTGACCTGAAGGCAGTTATTTGCCAGGAACTGAAATTGCATTCCCAGTGTTTTTTTTTTTTTTTTTACAGGGAGTAGTTGCTCTGAGCTGGAAGGTGATGACACTGCAAGACTTCAGTTATGTATAAATTGCCCAGCTCAGGGCATTTTGAACACACTCACATTTTGCTTGGACTCTCCTGACCACAAGAGAACAGCTGCCAACCCAGAGACTGCTAAAGAACCAAAGGCTGCTACTGAAAGACTAAAATATTTTTGCATACCAGCAATTCTCTAAACTTTGAAATCTTCATACTTAAGGTAGGGACTTCGCTACCAAGTTTTAGTCTGTTTTTTTCTGTATATATTTTTCTAATTTGTTTCTGCATACTATAACCCAAGTTAGTATCCTCTTTTAGCTGTAACTGTATTTAAGTATTTTAGTAAAAATGTTGTTTTTCTACAGAAATTCTGCCTTCGTGAGAGTTCTTATATTGTAGGTGTGACTGTAGACGGTTTATTAATAATCTGTGACAATTCTTATTTGCTTAGAGGGGCCACTGTAAGCAACCAAATTGAAAAAAGGGTCTGTAAGGGACATCTGTAAGGATAGGGAGAATACCAGAATCTATAAAGATTTTGAACCAGGTTGTTGCATGTCCTGTAGGGAGAAGGCCAAATCAGGCTTACACCGCTACCCCAAAGAGAGTGTGATGCCTGAGTCTTCCTCCTTTGTGTAACAGCCAAGAAAAGGGTTCATATTTGGCCACAAGACTCGAGACTGATATTGTGCCCTTATCCAGAGCTAGAGTGATGCCATGGATCCTTGTGACAGAGGAGCAGCTATGACCTCGATGAGCATTCAAAAAGGATGAGGATGGTATCCCTGTTCCTTCCTGTCATGGACTGCATTTAAGGGTGGGCACTGTGAGCTCAGGTGGCCTGACCCCCAGGAGTGGGTTTGTAACAACTCCTACTCCCTCCCTTCCCACTGTTATGGGTGCCTCTTCCTAACTGCCCTGTTCTGCCAGTATGGCAAACAAACTGTGCAGTGGTACAGGCTGAGGAGTGTGTTCCTTTCCTGTCACTCCCACCATCCTAGTGCCCACCAGGGTCCAACCACTCCGTCTCTGCCTAGGTATGCTCTGGGGGAGTGGATGCCAATTTGGAGGACCCTGTGTGGAGCAGAAGCTTCTCTTCACCATTTCCAGTTTGGCCTGGAGTCCAGCAACCTCTGCCCTCAACCCAGACATGTGAGGAACAAAATAAGGTATTCAGTCAGTCGGAGTGAGAGGGGGCTGTTATAAAGCGAGCAGGGTGTTATCCTCACATGTTTGGCAAGAGTACTCATGGAAACATGTCACTCACTGCTTTAGGACACCAGTAAGAACATCCAGGTATGGGAATGGTGGGAGTGCCACATGCTGGCAACAGTTAGGGGAGAGTCAGGCAATGCACACACATATTACATAGATATACCTGGCAATCTCTACATTCCTAATAGAACTTGAAGTGGAAATTTTAGATGGTCTGCACTAGTCCTCAGTTCAACTTACTGGCCAGTGCTGCTATGCCCCCCCTCACTTTCCGTACAAGCACTGAGAGTTGAGGCAGTAGGTGGTCTGTCTGCTGATTGGGTCAGTGTGGCATAGCCTGAGGCCAGGGCATGTACCTGCTTCTGCAGCCTTAAGGGTCACATAGCCTCCACCCCCTCTGCCAGCCCTCCACAACTCAGAACTTGGTTCATGAATGGGGCATATAAATGACCCACCCCCTTGCCAGCTTCATCCTAGCCACATGCATAGCCATGTGTGTTAGTTGGGATCAGGTGCAGAAGGGGCCTGCATTCAGTGCTGTGGATGCTCAGAACTGCATATGTATGGAGTGTGACCTATGTGTACCATATACCTGCACAAGCAGCTCTCTGTGGGTGTACATACGAACATATGAAACCGCCAGTAGATATAGGCCACACGGTCTAGCAAGTCAGCTAGAGTGTGCAGCTAGCCATCCACTTACACTGCAGCTGCTCCTCCCTCCCTCCCCTCCTCGCATAACGGTGACCTTCCCCTCACTTTGTCCCACCCCCTCTTAAAACTGCCCTCTGACTTACAAGAAACCACCTCTTCAGGCGGCATGTTCTACATGGACACCACCCTTTCTGTGAAAAAGGGCTTCCTGATTTCTCTCCTGAATCTTCCACCCTCCAGCCTTAGCCCAGGACCCCTCATATCCTTCCCTTCCTTTAACTTGAAAATCCCCCCTGCACCAGTTTTGTTTATACCCTTTATATATTTAAAGGTCTGTATCATATCCCCCCATCCTTCCTTTCTTCCAGGGAATACATGTTCAGTTCCTTCAGCCTCTCCTTGAGTATTTGTCTTCCATTCCCTGGACCCTCCTTGTTGCTCTGTGCTGTACCACTTCCAGTAACTTAACATCCTTCTTCAAGTATGGGCCCCAGTACTGTATGCAGTACTCATGGTGTAGCCTCACCAATGACCCGTATGGTGGCAGGATCACCTCCTCTCTCCTGGAGATGATTCCTCTAGCAATATACCCCAGCATCTTACTGGCTTTAGCTGCTGCTTTCCTGCACTGTGCCAAGTGATTCATCTACCCTGTTATTATCACCCCAAGATCTCCAGTCCTGGGATACGCACCTCATTCCCAGAGAGGTAGTGAACTATTTTAGCTAATGGCTCTGTGAGGTTCTCTGCCAACTCCTTCAATACCTGAGATGTATGCCCCCCGGTATTGAAGGGGTGTGGATCATCTTGTGGATCAGACCCTTAGTGAGCATTTGCATGCACGTGTGTGTGTGGGGGGGGGCACAGAAGGTGTGGTGTGGATTACCATATGTGTATTGGGTAAGATGTGCAGTGCTTTTGATTCCCACCTGCTGCCTGCAGCCTGTTAAAAATGATAGACAACTGAAACAAATAACTTTTGAAGCATTTTTATTTCATTACAAAAAAAAAAACTGCTAAAAAAACTACTCTTCAGTCTAAAGATGTCATCATTTGTACTAGCTTGATAAGTTGCCTGGCCAATTCATACACGCAACAATACAGTACATGCACATAAAGTGGCTCAGTGATGCCTGCTACTGGAGCCTGACCCTGGGACTCAGAGTGGGGTGTTGTTACATGGCTTACATAAAAATACTATGAACAAAATGGGTGATTAGATACCTTTTATTGGACCAACAAAACATTTACAGGATTGTAAGCTTTTGAATTACACTGAGCTCTTCATCAGAAAATGGCAGGCTATACAAAGAACCCACTTTAAGTACACAGTGTAGAATTGTTAATAAAAACACTTTTACACATGGATGTCACAGTTCTGTTGATACAGAAGAAGGATAATTGGGTATTATTCATAGACAAAAAACAGACTTCAAAACCCATGTTGGGTATAAATTAGATCCTCCCTATGGATGGAATGTGACAGCAAAAGGCCTTTAAATTGTCAATAGCTTAATTATCTCCCTGAAAATGTACAGCAGAGTATGTGCATATGTGTGTGTGTGAATAGTTTAATTAACTCCCTGAACATGGACAACAGACTGTGTGTGTGTGTGTGTGTGTGTGTGTGTGTGTGAGAGACAGAGAGAGCTCAGAAGCACTTAAGTGTGTATAAATCAAAAAGTATGGTTCTAGAAGAGACAACCTATGATCAAACATATAAATAAAATCATATTAATGTTTAAAGGCACAATATATAACAAATATAAGGCATATCATATGTGTATAAAAATAATAATATTTACAGGAAATGACCATGTGCTATATCTGAGACAAGAAAAAGGCAGTTGTCAGTTTAAATTCTGTAATGGGTCATGAAACTGAGGTCCATATTCATTCCATCATTAAATGTATTCAGAAGAAAAATAAATCTGACCATATAAGCTGCATTTCCTGTGTATTTCTGAAGTGTCCTTAGAGAACCAGAACAGAGAGGACAGAGATGGAGTGATCAGACAGAGAAATGTTATCACAATGGTTTTACAGTACTTTTCATTTTACTCTCATGCCTGTGTGAGTTTATTCAGGTTTGAAGGGGTTGTCAGTTCCCCCACATAGCCTGTCTGTTGACACTTCTTGTACTGGATGTAATAAACAACATGCTGGGATACACATGTATGATTCCCCTGTATCTTGAATTGTTTGTTTTGGTGGGGTTGGGGGGTGGGGTGTTGATAATGTCTGAAGTGGAAATGTGCTCTGTCTCACATTTAGGAATATTGCAGGGTTTAGTGCCTCCTAGTGTTCTGATCAGGTATAAGTTTGCTCCTAACAATCATGTTGTATAAATATAGGTGGCTGTTTGAAAGACAGTACAGGTAGTTATTAGAAGATACATTTCGAGGTGTTATCCTCACTGAATACTGATTGTACCCTTAAGGATTTTTCGAAGGGGCTCCAGCTCAGGGTTGTATCTAACAACCACAGGTATTCAGTTGGTGGTGGTCTTTTCTTTATATCATAGTTGTTTTCTGGGCATAAACATGGCACATTCCACAGCTCTGTCAATTTCTCTAGAGGAGTATCCCTGTTCAGCAAATGTTTTTGTTCAGTGTTGCTAGGTGTTTATCTCTGTCCTTCTCACTCTAACAGATTCGTTGGCACTGATGCACTTGACTGTACATTACAGATGTTTTAGTGTGCCTAGGGTGATTGCTGTTTTTGTGTAGGTATATCTGTCTAACCTGTTGGTTTCCTGTAGATACAGGCCTGCAAGGTTCCATCTCTGATGGTAACTGTACTGTCCAGAAAACGTGACACTGATGTCAGAGCACTCCAGGGAAAGTTTATTAGATGGTGGAGGATGTTTTGTTCCAAATGAAATTCTTTAAGTGTGTGAGTACCATCTGTCCAAATTATAAAATAAATCATCAATGTATTGGAAATAAGTTAGTGGTTTGTGTGTACATTGTTTCAGGAAATCCTCCAAATTTGTCATGAAAAGGTTGGCATACTGTGAAGCCATCCTGGTACCCATTGCTGTTCCCATAGTTTGAACACGTTTACTTTTACGTTTAGCTGTGGGTCAGAATAAATTCGATAAGTCTCACAATGAATTTTGGGTGGGTGTCATGGTGCTGTCCTTTTTCTGGTAGGTATTTAAGACAGGCTGAAATGCCATCAGTGTGTAGGATATTAGTGTAGAGGGAGTTCACATCCATCGTGGCTAAGATGATATTAGGCAGTCAATTCCTAAAAGCATAAAGTTTATGCAGAAAGTGTGCTTATTGACTTATAGCTGTCTCTTTCTATGACAAGTGATTTTAAAATGGTTTCTATAAAAACAGAGATCCCCCTCTGTCATGGTACAATTCCCAGATACCATAGGTCTCCCTGGATCCCCAGGTTTATGGTTCTTAGGTAGCATGCAGAATGTACCCGACCTAGGTTCACCAGGGATGAGCTCAGTTATTATGTCTTGGACATGCTTAGGAAATGATCTGATAATGTCCCATAGTTCTTTGGTGTATTGAGCAGTTGGATCACTAGCCAGTTCCCTGTAGTAGATGTGATCTGTTAATTGCTTGTTTGCTTCATGAAAGTTATCTTCATGGTTTAAGATCACAACTGCGGAGACTTTGTCATTTTTCTTTATAACAATGTTATGGTTAGATTTCAGTGACTGTATTGCTCACCTTTCTAACAGGGAGAGGTTATAGCTGAGTTGTTTTTGCTGGTTAAAGATCGGCATTACTTACTGATTATGGCCAGGAAGAAAAAATTACTCACCTTAGTAATGTTGTTTCTTCTAATGGAGTCTTGCTGTATTCTGATTATTGCAGTTAGGTACTGCCTTTCTACTGCCCCGTAGAACAAAGAGTTAACTTCCATGGCCAGCATGGAACGTTCAGCACGAGCTCAGTTGAAGCCCCTGTCTGCTGTTGTTTAAACTTCAACCGTCAGATCTTTACAAGCAATACTCACTAGAAGTTCTGTGTGGAAACTGTAAAACTCACACTAGCCAACTGGCAACTAAATTTATTAAAAAGGTTTTTTTGGTTTCAAAGCAAAGACTCAAGTCAGAAACCCAAAAACAAAACACACACACACCCAAAGTAAGGAGGGTGAAAAGGGGGCACCTAGGGTGCCAACACTGCTCTTGCCCACCCATCCCAAAAATCAGGTTCTGAGAGGGAGGCGGGGGAGGTCAGAATACAGCAAGACTCCATTAGAAGAAACAACATTACTAAGGTGAGTAATTTTTCTTCAAACAACATGAATCTTGCTGTATTCTGACTAATACAACTCCAAGCAGTACCTCCAAGGAGGAGGGACAGAACCTACTTTGGGAATAGGCTCTGAAGTACTGCTGTGCCAAACCAAGCATCACTCCTAGCCTGGATATCCAGAGAGTAATGCTTGGTAAAGGTATGGACTGTTTTCTAGTGGCTGCTTGACAAATTTCTAAGAGGAATATCCCTGGCAGCAGCCAGGGAAGCAGCTGTACCTCTAGTAGAGTGGGTCCTCAGGCCTGAGGGTGGGGTTCTACCGAGTTTTTCATAGCAGAATTGTAAACAAGAGACAATCCACCTGGCAATAGATCTCTTAGTGGCAGGTTTGCCCTTACCGACCTCTCCATATGTGAGGAACAACTGGAGGGACTCAAACCTGTGACCCTTGGTGTGCTCTATGTAGTAGCTGAGGGCCCTTTTAACATCCAAGCTGTGCAGCCTCCTCTCTCCAGAGCAGGAACGGTCAGTGAAGAAAACAGGGAGAGACATAGACTGGTTAAGGTGGAAATCTGAAACCACCTTAGGCAAAAACTTCCTGTTAGTCCTTAGGACCACTTTATCTCTATGGAAAGAGATGAAATCATGCTCCACTGACAGGGCTTGTAATTCACTGATATGCCTGGCAGAGGTAATGGCTACCAAAAACACAGTTTTCCAAGTCAATTACTTAAGCTCTGCAGAGGACAAAGGCTCAAAGGGTGGTTGCATAAACTGAGCAATGCAAACATTAAGGTCCCAAACAGAAGCAGGGTCCCTAAAGGGGATTGGTGTGCAGCAATCCCTGAAGAACTACAAAACACAGGATAGGGCTGACAGAGGAGAGGCTTGCCTACTGACAAGAAGGCAGAAACAGTTGCCAAATGCACTTTAAGTGTAGCTGGCCTAAGTCCTAAGCCATTAAGATGGACCATATAGTCCAGAACTGTAGGCAACCCAGCAGATTCTGGAGAAATAATATGCAATAGAGCACCAAATAGTGAACCTTTTTCCATTTGGAGTTGTAAGTCTTTTCTGGTGGAAGGCTTTGAGAAAGCCTAAGGATATCCAGAACCCCTTGAGAAAGGTGCAGATCAGCAACTCTAACTCTTCAAGAGCCATGCCTTGATATTGAGAGACTTGAGGTTCGGATACCAAATCCTCCCCTGAGAGGATGTCAACAGGTTGTAATTCCTGGGAAGAGACAGGGGAAGGTGGACTGCTAAGGACAGCAACAGGGGGTACCAGGGCTGTCTGGCCCAGTCTGGAGCAATCAGAATCACTTTGCATGGTTGTGACCTGATCTTGACTAACACCTTGAACAGGAGAGGGAAGGGGGGAAAGCATACAGAAATTTCCCTTCCTAATTCAGGATCAGAGCATCCAGGGGGACTGAGCCCAAGACTGGGGGTCTGCAACAAAAGAGAGGAAGTTGGTGATTGTCTGGGCTGCAAAAAGATATATCTGTGGAGTGCCCCATCCCGAGAAAATCACTTTCAAAACTAGGGGATCTAGGGTCCATTCGTGATGGCCCTGGGATATCCTGCTGAGAGCATCTGCCAGGACATTGTCTTTCCCTGGGAGATGAACTGCTATCAGAGAGGTCTGCAGGGAATAGGCCAGGGACCACAACTTCATTGCTTCTGTGCACAAGGCCAAAGACTGAGTGCCTCTTTGCTTGTTGATGTACCACATTGTGGTGGTATTGTCTCTTCTGATCTGGACCACCTTGTTCTGTACAGATTTGGAAAAGACTTGCAGTGCCAGAAACACCACTCTGAGTTCCAAGAGATTGATGTGAAGCAGAGATTCTTGAGATGACCACAGCCCTTGGGTGGTAAGATCCCCCAGGTGGGCACCCCAGCCCAGCAGGGAGGCATCTGTGGTGAGTATCACTGAAGGAGACTGAGTGACAAAGGGAACTCCTTGTCTCAAATTGTCCTGATCCTGCCACCATTGCAAAGCCTGGATCAGGGTTCGAGTCACTGGGACTAGTTTGGTAAGAGAATCCTTTCTTTGGGACCAGAAGGCTCTTAAGTGGAACTGAATGTCCCTCATCTGAAATCTTGCTCCCTGGACCACTGCTGTAGAGGCTGCCATATGGCCCAGAAGCTGCAGGAAATGCCTTGCTGGTTGAGACACCTGAAGGGTGAATGAAGAGGCCAGTTCCACAAGGGTCCTTATCCTGTCCAGGGGAAGGAAGGCTCTTGCCTTTATTGTATCCAGCTCCGGCCCTATGAAGATGAGAAGCTGTACTGGCTCGAGAACTGACTTTGGAAGGTTGAGGAGGAATCCTAGGGATGTGAGCACTTGCTGAGTTATTTGCAGATGTGACTTGACTTGGTCTGGAGACTGACCCACTATGAGCCAGTCGTCCAAGTATGGAAAGATGGAGATCTTTTTTCTCCTTAGGAAAGCAACCACTGCTGCCAAGCACTTTGTGAACACCCTTGGGGCTGATGTTAGGCCAAAGGGCATTGCTCTGAACTGATAGTGGCCTGAGGGCAACTTGAACCTGAGGTACGTTCTGTGGGAGCACCTGATGGGAATGTGAAAATAGGCATCTTTGAGGTCCAGGGAGGCTAGCCAGTCCCCTGGCCTTACAGAGGGCAGAATTATTCCCAGAGTCACCATTTTGAACTTTGGTTTTAAAAGGTGCTTGTTCAGATATCTTAGATCCAGGATGGGCCGCCATTCTCCTGTTTTTTTGGGGGTTAGGAAGTACCTGGAGTACAATCCTTTGCCCTTATGTAGGGTAGGAACCCTCTCTATGGCTCTGAGAGCCAGGAGGGAAGAAACCTCTGCCTCTAGGGCAAGGGTCTCTGATGGATTTGCAGGTGGAAAGGATCTGGTTCTCATCTTGGGAAATTTTTTGAAGCTGAGAACCAGTCCCTGGCTTACTACTTCCAGGACCCACTTGTCTGATGTCAGAGACTTCCAGTCCTGGACAAAGTAAACCAGCCTTCCCCCTGCAGGTATTGGAGAATCGGCCCGGGCAGACCCATCAGGGTGTCTGCTTGGCAGGGGCTTTAGGCTGAGGGGTGGAAGCAGGCCTGCTCATTCCCCGTCTGCCTCTCCCTCTAAAGAACCCCCTCTGAGCATAAGAAGAAGAGGAGGCCTAGGCTTGGTAAAAAGGCCTTTGAAAAGGCCTGCCCTGCCCCTGGACTGCTGCCTTTGAGGGTGGCTTGCCTTTCTTTGGCCTGAGCACTCCTGTAGGTGGTCCTGTACTCATCCATCTTTTTCATGTAGTTCTCTGTCTGCTCCCCAAACAGAGAATTACCAATGACAGGGAAATCCATGGCCTTAGCCTGGGTATCCTGTGATAGGCTAGTACATCTGAGCCAAGCCATCCTCCTAAGGGCCACAGATGTAGCCATGACTCTTGATGAAACATCATTGGAGTCCACGGCAGCATGAAATTGCACCTTGGATGCCTCAATCCCATCTGCAGCCACCTGCTCCGGCTCCTTGGCAAGCTGGTCAGGGGCCTGTTTAGCCACAGCCAGCACAGTGTCCCATCTGGACTTCTGGTATCTAGCTGTGTAGGCCATATAGTTAGCCTGCCTGAGTCCCAAAGATGCTGCCATGTCCTGCTTCTTTGCCATGGCATCAATCCTCCTGGAGTCCTTATCTGGGGGGTGTGATGCCAAGGAAAATTGCCTTGTCTGAGGCAGCAGCCTGCACTACCACAACATGGCTGCATTGCTGAGAAAGGAACTCTGTGTTGGAGCCTGAAAGGGTGTACCTCTTGTCTATTCGTCTGTCCACAGGAGGTATGGAGTTAGGAGTCTTAAGAATTTTATTTGTCTGTTTCCCAAAAGATTTATGGAGGGGAATAGACAGTCTCCTGGACTCTGGGATGTCCAAAGTGTAATCCATAACCGGGGGAACCGACCGAACCGAGCCCCTGCCAGATGGTGCCGGTTCGGCCAGAACCGAAGTTAGCGATTGCACTATTCTTATTGCTTTGGCTATCTCATCAGTGGTCGGAGTATGAATTTCTGGATCCAAACCGGATGATTTATCTTTTCTCTTCCTTTTAACTGGAACCGACTCCTCAGAATCGGCTCTCCTTTTGCTTGAAGAAGTTTTGCACTAGTCAGAGGGCACTTCTTCTGGTTCAGTCGGAACCGAACCGGGCTGGCCATCCGGGTCAGCGGACTTCTTGGCCTCCCTTTCCCTCAGTCTACCTACTCTCTTATCCAGGGTAGCTTTGTGAAAATTCTTACAAATTTGGCAGTCTGAATCGAGGTGGTCAAACCCCAGACAATAAACACAGGTGGTGTGGGGATCAGCCTTAGCAAAGGCTTCCCCACACACACTGCAGTGTTGAAACCCAGTGGGCCGTTTTTTTTTTCTTGGGTTTCTCAGACATGGCCAATTCTATCCAAAACTTACCCTTTTTTGGCAATCCATGGGCAAGACTCCCCTATCAGTTCCTGACCATGTTCACGGGTCCTGGAAAAAACATAATAAAATCTGTTTTTTTAACGATCTGGACCGGTTACCACACTCTAAGTAAATTCACAAACTTTTTAAACTAAACTGATCGGTTCAGCCGAACCGATCCGAAATTACAAGTTCCACACAGAAACTAAATATAAAACCTATCTAGTACTCATGGTACCACAGACAGAGACTTAAACCGACAGATTTGGTGACGAGCGAAAAGCGACACTTTAACCGACTTTTGAACCGAGCAAAGGAGAAATCTCCGGAGCGACTGTTCAGTGAGGCGGAGTAAAGAATCTGACGGTTGGAGTTTAAACAGCAGCAGACAGGAGCTTCAACTGAGCTCGCGCTGAACACTCCATGCTGGCCATGGAAAGTCAACTCTTTGTTCTCCAGGGCAGTTGAAAGGCAGGACCTAACTGCAATAGTCAGAATACAGCAAGACTTCATGTTGTTTGAAGCTGGGTTGCGCTTCTATCCGAGGTTGCACGGTACTTGTGACCGCGTAGTGATGGCCACCTTGCAGCTAATCAAAATGCTGTTATTCAAAATGCAGTAAAATGCTGTTATTAAAAATAACTTTTCTAAACAGGTAAACATGTGACCACGCAGTTATTCGAAATGCAGGAGTAACAGAAATAAGAAATGATGCAGACAATGTAATTACTGAACAGAAATCATTTATGGAATGAATCACAAACATGTTACGTCTTAATCAAGTATTCAGATAAAAAAGCACATTATAAAGAAATTAGGAGAAAAAGTCCATTAAACATTTACATTTGGATCAGCACTTAACTGTCTGGGAGGGGTGCACTTACAAAGGAGCCGGTACATTTTCTGCATTCTCCTCACTCTCAGCACGCTTTGCCTCTTGGTACAGCACTGTGTGAGCCAATATGTTGTGAAAGGCAGCTGTGAAAGTCATTCCGTCATGCTCAAATCACATGAATGAATCCAGGTATGAAGGCACCATCACAGTTTGTGCTCCGTTCATTTTTTTAAATTGTTTTTTGCCCTTGCCCAATAAGCCTCCATAGCCTGTGTATATGCTCTGGCTCTGGGGTCCACAAAATTCTCGGAATGATTTACCATTTTGTGTATATAGTTCATCTGGGGGATCACATCAATCCAACTGTATGCTGCCCACTGGTCTGTATTAATTTCTGTGCCAGGTTTAACATGTCTCTTAATAATTGGTAGCAGTGTGGCTGCATCCCTGCATTCCACAAAGGTGATGTATCCCAAGGAGCTGTCCACATCATATATGCCAAACACCCATGTGTTCTTAATATTTCTATTTCACCCAAAGATCTGGCAATCGACTTTGTGATGAAAACTCTGAATATAAGTATCCAGTTTGGTACTGTGTCCACTTGGGGATCAACCGACTTCTTTTCCTTTTCCAGTGGAATGCTGATGTGTGGGGTTTCTTTATTGTGGGAAGAAATTCCTTTAGTCTCGCTCGACAGAAGTGTTCTTCTAGTTCACCACAGAACTGTCTTTTGTCAAGCTTCTTTGCTGGGCAGAATGAAAGTCCCTTAGAGAATCAGATAACTCCCCAGTGGACAGTGTGTAAAAATTATGAATTATTTAGTTATCTTCCTGAGCATACCCCATGACACTGATGCACACTGCATGTGCCTGTCCTAGTTTGCAAGTCTTGGATGACAAGTATGCCATCTACTAAATATGAAAATCCTTCAGACTGGCCCATATAAAAAACACTCAGTTATAATACTGACACAGGAGTGAAGCTGCACTAGGGTGAGTTGCTGCGCTGTTGATGTGCTGTCCAGATGAGCTGCTAATCCCAGGTCCTTTGTTCTGCTAATTTCTAATGGCTGTCTTGGTGGAAAATAAAGATTGCATGGCACTTATTGTAGAGAATTGTCTTTGGTAGTACCCTGGCCAACATTCTCACTATTAATAAAACTGGTCCATGTGTACCCCCCAATACACTTGGAAATAACATATCCCAGCTTGGTGTGCCTTTCTCTGTCTAAAAAATTACAAATTAATAAACTTAGGGAAGCAGTGCAACAATGTTTTAAAAAATTGTTATACACACATACACTTTGAAAAGATTCCTACTAGGGACTCAAGGTAGAAAAGGAAAATTACGTACCTACCGTAATTCTTGATCTTCTTGGACGAGTCTCCACCACTCATTCACACTAGTGGGATTGGCGCCGGAGGCACTAAGACCCATCGGGAGCAAACTTTTTGCTGGAGGGTCGGCGCGAGACACGGCGCTGCGAGCAGCGGCTCGAGCAGTAATGACCATCTCGGCGACGACCCTCCAACCGCCTCAGTACCTTTTTTACCAAGGAGGTACAGCGCAACTAACGTAAAGAGTAAAACCCAACATTAAAAAACGGACATAAGATAGTCTGTATGACCCGTGTAAGAAGGGTCAGCAAAGAAGTCCTCACGGCCTAAAGATTTGAGGGAGTGAAGACCAATACAGCAGTGAGCTCGGGGGATGGAGGGTGGCGTGTGAATGAGTGGTGGAGACTCGTCAAGAAGATCCAAAATTACGGTAGATGCAGTAATTTTTCCTACACCACTCATTCACACTAGTGGAAGTACCAAGCTGATAATCCCCAAAGAGGCGGCAGGAGAGCCAGAGCTCACGCGTCTAAGATAGAAGCCCATTGAGATAGTTCTGCGAATGCGGAATGTCGCCTGGCATGAACATCCAGTGCATAGTGCTTAGCAGTATGCACTGAGCTCCAGGTGGCGGCGTTGCATATATCTGCAATTGGAACATTGCAATTTCCGCTAGGGATGCGCGACCGCCCTAGTAGAGTGGCGTACACTCTACCTTCTAATTTAACTGAGCCATGGAATAGCAATGGCGAAGGCATGCCACTAACCATGAAGAGATGCATCTAATAGCGACAGGTTGACCCAGCCGGATGTCGCTGAAAGAAACGAACAGTTGCTGAGTCTTGCGAACATCCTTGGTTCTATCTAAATAGACATAGAAAGGCTCTCTTAACATCAAGGAATGAAAAGCTCGTTCCCTTCATTTTGGAAATTAGCGAAGTAAGCGGGAAGTACCAGAGGTTGGTTCAGATGGAATTCTGACACAACCTTGGGAAGAAATTTAGGATGAGTACGGAGAACTACCTTGTCCTTATTGAATACAGTATACGGAGGGTCCGTAACCAGGGCATGTATCTCAGAGACCCTGCGGGCTGAGGTAATGGCCACCAGGAAGGCAGTCTTCCAGGTAAGAAATTTTAGCTCACAGGTAGCTAAGGGTTCGAAGGCTTCCGGTGAGCATGTCAGCACCAGGTTAATGTCCCAGGCTGCAACTGGACGGCTTAACAGGGGTCTGGTATGGAGAATCCTTAAAATCTCTTCACCAGGTAACTGAGCCAGAGTTAAGGAAGAAACCGGCTCATGGGCAGCTGAGATGGCACGAAGGTGAACTTTAACTGTGGAGTACTGAAGACCTAAGTTTGATAGGTCCAAAGATACTCAGAACCTTGCAGGAGGACAGGAAAAGGGATTCAAGAGGTTTTGCACACCAGAGAAACGTTTCCATTTGGGCGTCGTTTTAAGTGGCTGGCTTCCGAGCAGCCAGAAGGATGTCTGAGACTCTATAGAGATGTTGAACCGATTCACTTCTATCTCTTCAGGAGCCAAGCATGAAGGTGAAGTGATTTCAGGTTAGGATGGACCAACGAACCCTGAGTCAAAAGACTGATTTGCAAAGGAAGTGGTCTCGGAGAGGCTGCCAACATACTGTTGAGTAGAGGAAACCATAGTTGCCGAGGCCAGGAAGGAGCAATGAGAATCATCTTGGTCCCCTGAGACTCGAACTTGAGGAGTACTCTCTGGATTAGAGGAAGTGGTGGAAAGGCGTAAAGAAAGCGTTTTGTCCACCGCAGCCTGAACGCATCCTGACAGAAAATGCCAGGCCCTGGATTTCTGGAGCAGAAGAGAGGCAGTTTTGCGTTGAGTGGGGATGCAAAAAGGTCCAGGTCTGGAGTCCCCCACTCTTTGAACAGGGACCGAGCTACGGCTGGATCGAGAGACCACTCGTGAGGGTCTGCCTCCGTTCTGCTGAGGTGATCTGCTAGGTCGTTTTGTATACCTGGCAGATAAACCGCTTGAATCAGAGACTTGTGCTCCAAGCACCACTCCCACACCCTCATTGCTTCCCTGCAAAGGGGATAAGAATGAGCACCGCCTTGCTTGTTGATGTAATACATCACTGCTTTGTTGTCCGTTTGAAGGACAATGTTCTTGTGACAAAGGACATCCTTCAGAGCTCGGATTGCATAGAGGACCGCTCTCATCTCCAGGACATTTATGTGGAGATGAGTTTGAACTGAGTCCATACACCTTGAGTGTGGAGGAGAGACAGTGAGCTCCCATCCCATTAGCGATGCATCTGTGGTGATGGAGATCTGATGATCCAGGGGGCAAGGGAATCCTTCCAGGAGATTGCTCTCTTGAGACCACCAGGTGAGAGACCTTGAAGGGGCTCCGTCACCTTGATGGGATAAGACTGGGGTGAGAGGTGGGGACCACTGGTGGAGAGCATCCATTGGGTGGTTCTCATGTGCAGTCGGGCCAGAGGACAGTGAAGACCGAGGCGCATATGAGACCCAACATCGTTGCATCGAGAGAGCTGTAACCGATTGGTTCTCCCTGATGTAATGGGCCATCGAAGGATGTCGAGTCTTCTGTCCTCTGGAAGGAAAGCCTTCGCTGAAGAGGTGTCTAGGCGTCCCTATGAAAGGAGCCTCTGGGAGGTTGCAGTTGAGATTTTTCAAATTCAGCAGAACTCCCATGGATGTGAGAAGGCGAGAAGTCGTTGCACGCTTCCAAGAGTCCCTTAGCCGGAAGGGCTTGCTAAAGCCAATCGTCCAGGTAGGGAAACACTCGAGTCCGACTTTCCTGAGATGTGCAGCGAGAACTGCACAACACTTTGTAACATCATGGCGCCGAGGATAGCCAAAGGGCAGGACTCTGAACTGATAATGCTGACCCAAAGCTACAAACCTGAGGAATTTGCGGTGGGTCGGGTGGACGGGGATATGCTGGTAAGCATCCTGCATATCCAGAGAGGCCAGCCAGTCGTGCTGATGCAGCAAGGGTAACAGGGTACCTAGGGAAATCATCTTGAATTTCTCCCTGGGGAGGAATTTGTTTAACTTTCTGAGGTCTAGAATGGGGCGCATCCCCCCAGATTTCTTTGGAACCAGAAAGTAATGGGAGTAGAACCCTGTGTTTCGCAGATGCGGGGGCACCAGTTCTATTGCCCTGTTGTTCAGAAGGCCCTGGATCTCCGCGGTGAGGAGGTCTGACTGAGAGGCCGACAACCTGGGTTGTCGTATGGGAGGACAATTGGGGGTTTCCAAGAAATTGAGAGAATAACCCTCGCGAATTATCCGAAGGACCCATTTGTCTGAGGTTATGGACTTCCACTGGTTGTAGAAGTACATCAGACGACCTCCCACCGGAGGAGAAAGTTCCACCTCGGGCAGAGTGGATGGAACTTGGGCCAACGACTCATAAGGTAGCGCTGGGAGCTTTAGGTCCCTCGCTCTCTGCGTCTTCTTTTGAGGTTGGGCAGGTTGGCTTTTATGGAGCTTCCCCTGCCTCTGCCACGAAAGGACTGACGACTATAGAAACTGGCGTCTGTTCACATGCCCGAGAGGGCAGGCGGAAGGTCTGGCCAACTTAATGGCCGATCTAGTCTTCTGAGTGGCCTCTAAGGCTTCTCCACCTGAGGGCCAAAGAAAGGAGCCATCAAAGCAGCGCCATCACCTGCTGCTGAGCATCATTTGTGAAGCCAGAAATGCGCAGCCAGGAATGGCGCCAGTACAAATCAGCGGCTGCTGAGGAGAAGCAGTGTCGAAAGCGTCCATGGCGGCTTTGACCTGTTGGTTATTGGACTCAATACCTCTAATAACGGTCAGAAGAAGCTCTGACTTGGAATCCGAATCTGGAAGAGCTTCAACCATTCTTTTCATAGAGTGCCACAGGATATACTCATACTGAGAAAAATAGCCTTGATAACTGAATCGCATGCACTTAGAGTGGAGGCAGCAAAGACTCTCTTACCTAATGTATCAATCTTCGAGACTCTTTGTTAATAGGTCGAGCTGTAGTAGTTGAGGAAAAACGATTGTCATTCTCTGCCAGGACTACAATAGGATCCATAAGGCTTGGGATGCCAAAATGGGGCGATCTTGGGGCTGAATACTTCTTATCAATGGATTTAGCCACTGAGGAATAAGAGCAGGGTTATTCCATACCATTTGAGAAAGCGTCTCGAAGGAAGGCTGAATCGGAGGTCAAATCCGTAGGGATCTCCGAAGCATGAAGATACTGGGTCTTAATATCTTCCCAGGATCGATGTCTGTAGTCTGGAGAAAGAGTGGATCCCAGGTTCTTCAACAGAGACTTAGAGGACAGGTCCTCGACCACAGAGCTCTGTAGCAAAGAAAGATCCTGTTTCCTCCACTTCATCACCCAACTGAAGGTCTGGGTCCAGGCTCAACATCATCTCCTGATGGTCCAGAAAGGACTGTTTGGACAGGAAAGGGTGAAAATTAGGAGAGGAGGAAATGGCAGAAAAACAAGGAGAGTCCCAAGGGCTGCGGGCGCCAGGGCAGCAAGCAGGCAGCGGCACCGAGGAGGCTGCACGGCGCCCGAAGAGCAGCGGCCCGCAGCGCCCCGGCGGCGCCCGCGGGCGGCGCTGCGCCCAGCGCGGCGGCGGCGCCGCGAACAACTCCAGAACAGCGCGCCAGATGATACAGCGACGAGCGCCGCCCGATGCTGCAGGCACCACGGCGGCGCCCGCGGACCTGTTGGCGTCTGTGGCGCCCGAGACCATCTGGCACCGCCAGCGGCGCCGCCAGCTCAGCGGCCCAGCAGCGCCGACAAGGCCACAGACCCTGCAGAAGGCGCCGGAAAAGCCCGGGAACCTGGAAAGCAAGAAGAAAAAACCAGGAGATAAGGGCATGGGTGAGGCCCCTGCACCGCGCAGCCATGTGAGGGAAACACCTAAGCAGAAGTACGCTAGCACCGAGGCGCGGCGCGACTAGGAAGGTCAACCGCCCTACCTGATCGCGGAGGAGCCGAGGGCTCCGAGGTAACGAGCCAGGCAGAAGAACCAACCTCCGAGCCCATCGCTCCATAAGAGCGGCCCACTGATGAAACTGCTCATCTGGAGCCCTACCTATAAGCGGGGAGGGGCTCCGATGTCGAGGACGACGATTATCGGAAGTTGGCGACTCCGAAGAAGGAGACCGGCAACTAGCAACGATAACCGACCGTCGACGCGCAGACATACCAGGAGGCGACCTCGAGTGATGCCTTCTCTTTTTGACCTGTGGGCGAAGAAGAGCTTCGAGGCGAAGCAGCGCCGAAATTCGACCGTTTATTTTATGCGGCGGGACCGCCCATCCCCCCGGGCATCAGACTGACCGTAGTCGGAACCCCGCTGAGGAGAAGGAGGCTGACCGGACCCAGCCCGGCTGACTGAACAGCTTTCATATGAAGTCTCCCTACCGTCACCTGACCTGCTCATGGTCGACTCCGTCCAGTAGGCCGAGACTTCTTCAAGTAAGTTAAATTTAAATATTAGAAAAATTTTACGAAAAATAGAATAAAACTAAGCAATACTACTATCGTGATAATGTTACAAAACAAACTGAAAACTGTCGCTAGTTTGAAGTTTGACTCATTTCGTGACGACGTCGTCACTGAAAGCGCACTCGGCGAAGCGGGAAAAAAAGAACTGAGGCGGTTGGAGGGTCGTCACGACATGGTCATTACCGCCGAGGTAGCCGCTGTTTCGTTGCGTGTCCACGGGCGCAGCTGTCACACCACCTCCAGCAAAAAGTTTGCTCCCGATGGGTCTTAGTGCCTCCGGCGCCAATCCCACTAGTGTGAATGAGTGGTGGAGACTTATGTCCAGGAAGATCAAACAGTTCAGTCTCATTCTTGTTAGTGTGTAACTTTGTTTTATTTGTTGAATTCTGTGCCACTTGCTTTATTGCCATTAACTAAACAGTAACTGCCTCACCATTTATTAAGTTTTGCCTGGACTGCTCCTTTGATCAGTTCTGTAAATTCTGCCTGTTTTATGTATGTTCTCTACTGTATTTGTCTACCCTCCACCCTTTGTAACTGACGTGGAGCCTTTGCAAAAGAGTCTGTGACTCAAAGGTTTGTAATTCCGATTGTTTCCAATAAATAAATAATAAAAAAAAAGTATGGGGTTTCTCTGTTTAGAGCCTTTTCAGAGGAAACAGTCCTGAAAGGACTTCCAGCCCTGAAGGTAAATAAGGCTATGGGACTGGATGGGATATACCCCAGGGTACTGAAAGAGCTCAGGGAAATGCTAGCTGCCCCACTGTCAGCCTTGTCCAACAGCTCACTGGAAACAGGAGTCATTGTGGAGGAATGGCGAAGGGCTGATGTGGTTTCTCTACATAAGAGTGGCAGCAGGGAGGAAACTAGCAATTACAGACTGGTCAGCCTAACTTCAGTGGTGGGGAAACTAATAGAAACACTCCTGAATGAGAAGCTGGTTGAACATCTAGAACCCACAGGACTGAAGGACTACAGGTTGCTTGGATTCACGGGCGAAAGCCATGACTCTGTCAGACTTCTTTGACTACATGACCAGGGAAATAGACCAGGGCATGGCAGTGGACATAGCCTATCTGGACATCAGCAAGGCCTTCGATACTGCCACACAGAAGGCTAAGTAGGAAGTTTACCAGCTTAAGAGTGGGGTTCAAAGTGGAACATTGGGTTTGAATCTGGTTAACTGATAGGAAAAAGAGGGGAGTGATTAATGGCACACATTCTTAGGATGGGAGAGTGACCAGCATGGTACCACACAGTTCAGTATTTAGACAAGTCCTCTTCAATATTTTCAATAGGGACACTGTAGAAAAACTGGAGGGGAAAAGTATGTCTTTTTGCAGATGACATCAAAATCTGCAAAAGGGTGGTCACTCAGGAGGGTGTGGAGAAAATGCACAAGGACCTAGAGAAACTTAAGCAGAGGTCAAAAACATGGCAGTTGGGATTCAGTGCCAAAAAGTACAAAGGCACCTACAGCATAGAAACCCAGGAACTGAGTATAAGATGGGGGAGAGGGATTGGCAGTCACCAGACAGGAAAGATACCAAGGGGTTATTGTATCAGAGGTTCTCAAAGTGGCAACACAGTGTGATAAGGCCATGGGCAGGGTTAGTGGGATGCTGGGGTGCACAGGAAGGGGTATCACCAGCAAGAGGAGGGAGGTGGTGCTGCCACTGTATCACTTTCTGGTACACCCCAACCTGGAGTACTGTATCCAGTACTGGAGACCACACCTCAGAAAGGACATAGGGTGGAGGTGTTCCAGAGGAGGGCAACCAAAATGGTGCAGGGGTTTTAAGGGTAGCCTTACTAGGAGAGACTGAGGGATCTCAACATGAACACCCTGGAGAAGAGGAGAGTGAGAGGCAATATGATTGAGACCTACAAGTACCTTATGGAGGTGAACAGGTTGAGGGGGGAGTTTTTTACAAAGGAGGATGAGATCAAGGACAAGGGGCATGCAGCGAAGCTGGAAGTGGGGAGTTCAGGAGGGATGTGACGAAATATTGCTTCACTGAATGGTTGGAAGACACATGGAACTGACTACCAGCTGAAGTGGTGGAGGGCTTCAAGTATTCATGGGGTAGGGTAAACAGAGGGTATATTAGGACAGAGATAGGGAAAGAGCAAAGGGTCACCAGTGACCAGATAAGGGCTGCAAAGGTAGAATAAGCAGGGAACACTTTGGCAGACTGAGTGGGCCAAGCGGTGCTTTTCTGCTGATAAATTAAATGTTTCTATGTTTCTTCTGAATTTACCCCTTCCAGCTTCATTGCATGTCCCCTTGTTGTTGTACATCTTCTCCTCTGCAGAATACTCCACTCCTATGTTGATGATCATAGAAACATATAACATGATGGCAGGAAAAGGCCTAATGGCACATCCAGCCTACCCAACCCTACTTATTTCTCCTGTGATGGCCTTAGTGACTATCATTGTCCCTTAACCCCATCTCTTTCCACCACTCCTGCCCTTGTAGGTGCTTATGCCTGTCCCACTGTTCTGGCAACTACTGTACCACTTCTTCCAGCAGTCTATTCCACTTATCCACCACTCTTTCTGTGAAAAAGTGCTTGCAGGCATCTCTTTTGAATCTTCCTCAGCCAACTTTAGTGGATTCCCTGTTGTGCTTGTGTTTGTACTAGTGCTGTGCCAACCTCCCAAAATTTGACCGCATTTCACCATTTATCCCATTGTGGCATCTGTATGTTTCAATCATGTCCCACTCTCTCTCTCTCTCTCTTCTAGTCTCCAGGGTGAACATAGTAAAGTCTCTCAGCATTTCCTCATATGTCTTCTGTCCAAATCACTGGATCCTTTTGGTGGCCCTTTTCTGTACAGCCTCTACTTTTTCGCAGTACTTTCATAGGTGTGGGTTCCGGAATTTCACACAGTACTCCTGGTGAGGGCATACAGGGGAAGGATCACCTCCCTGTTTCTACTGACGATTATTCTTCCTTTGCACTCCAGCATCCTGTTTGCCTTCCCTGTTGCCCAGTTATACTGCTCTGTTGATTTCAATCTTTCTGCTATTATCACCCCCATATCTTTTACCTCAGCTGTGCCTTCTAGTACTACTCCATCAGATATTGTGAATTTCGGGGGGGGGGGCTCCCCCCCCAAGTATCAGGCATACCACATGTGGGATGGCATAGTATGCCAGTGAGCCAGGACCTGGGAAGGGTTAATTTAGTCAGTAAATTGTGAGCATATAACTAGAAAGACTTGCTTGTCATGTCAAGTCAAAGTCAAAGTTTATTGGCAGGAAAATAACTCCATTGAGCAAGCTCATTTACAAGGAGGTCCTGAATCAAATAATGTGCAAGCCTGTACAATATAGCAAAGATAATAGACATAAAAGAGGAATGTACAACAGAATGCCACATACAGTAGGGAATATATAATGAAACTATGTACAAGGGAATAAACACTATGAAGTTTCCCAAAGGAGGGATCATACTATACAGAGTAATAGATTACACAATTTATGATGTTGCAGCATATCACAGCTGGAGACACATAAGAAACACTGTAAAAACTGCAGATATTCAGTAACACATCTTGTAATAGACAGGGTTTTCACTTGGCAGATAGAAGAGATGAGCGGCAAGGTGGGAGAGGCATGGAAAATCGGGGAAGGAAATGGAGAGGGTAGGAGAGGACAAGGTCAAGATAGTTAGCAGAGTCAAGGCAAAGTAAGGTTGGTCAGGGGGATAGTGGGGCAGGGAGGGTGGCAGACAAGCTTGTGGAGAGTGAATGTACAGAAGGCTTGTTCCTGGTCAGCTGGGAGGGATGGGGGAGGGTGAAAGGGTCAGGGTGGGTGTGGAAGGAGGGATGGGATGATTGGGGGATAGCATAGTGGGGGTGGGTGTAGGGGAGGGGTCTTTTGAGAAGAGAGTGGTCACTCCTGAGGGACAAGAAGTGGCATACATCAAGCAGTCAGTGGCAGTCACATAGTCTGCTTGCAAGCAAGGTTTTGAACTGCCCAGAGGGATGAGCTGTTGCAGCTTAAGGACTGTCTGTGCTTGGTTCCAAGCAACTGATAGGGCATGGCTTATAGCCAGACCTCCTAAGCAGGGGTGAATGTTAGGGACATCCAACATAATACTGTTAGTGCTATGTAAGATCTAGGAAAAGATAGTGTGCCAGAAGAGATTAGTTATACAAGGGGGACGTTTTGACAAAAGGGCTTGTATAGCCAGGTGAGGGAGTGAGACAGCCGCCTCGTGGTTAAGAAGGACCAACCCAGGGAGGCATAAAGATTGCAGTGGTGAGTGCAACGATGGACATTTAAGATGAATCTTATTGCTCTATGGTATAGTGTGTCCAGGTGGTGTAGCAGGGAGTCTGAGCAACAGCCATGAAGAATATCCACGAAATCAAGGAGTGGTATGAAGGTTGTCTGGACCAGTCGAAGCCTGGCATCGTTGTTAAATAGTGATTTATTCCTGTAAAAGAAGCCAAGTCTTTGCCGCAGTTTCGTTGCAAGGGAGGTGATATGGATGGAGAATGTTAGATGTTGGTCTAGGTCGCAGCCTAAGTATTTCAAATTGTTGACTACCTTGAGGTTGTCTTCTCTATCGGGGGCAGTGATGCAAGCTCACTATGGGTAGTAGTTGGATGATTGGGATGGAAGTACATGACCTTTGTTTTTTTTTTGGCATTTAAAAGCAGTATAGATTATGCAAGGCTGAGCTGGAGGAGATCAAATTCTGACTAGAGTTTTATATGGGCTTCAACTGCTGAGGGTTTGGAGATACATATATATATATATGACTGTATCATCTGTGAATAGGTCTAGTTTTGCGTTATTGATGTCGTTTCTGATGCTGTTGATGTACAGAATAAACAGGAGGGGGCCAAGGATTGAGCCTTGTGCTACTCCTCTTAGGAGATGAAGGAGAGGGGTGAGTGAGCCACCAGCTTTTGCCTGTTGCATTCTATTTGTAAGGTAGCTGTTGAACCATGACAATGTGGGGGCGGAGATGCCATGCTAGTGTAGCATGCCCAGGAGTAAAGCATGGTTGACAGTGTTGAATGCCTTGATGAGGTCTAAAAAAACCTGCTCTTGTGACTTGTTTCTTGTCCACAGCCATGAGCCAGTCATTTGTGACTGAGGCTAGGGCTGATGTGGTGCTGTGGGCTGGCCTGAAGACAGACTGGAATGATACATAGATACACAGACAGTGTCGGCAGATAAGGGCCTATGGCCCACCCAGTCTGCCCATTTGAGCTTGTAAGTTCAGTTTATGTCTTCCTAGAAGTCTGTTGCCCCTTACCCCTGACCTCCAGAATTCCTTTATGTCTATCCCATGCATTCTTAAATCCCGTGATTGTTTCAGCCCCCACCACTTCCTCTGGCAGGGTGTTCCATTTGTCCACCACCCGTTCTGTGAAGAAATTCTTCCTCATGTTTCCTCTGAATCGTCCTCCCTCCAACTTCATCCCATGCCCTCTAGTCCTGGAACATCTTTTCGGCTAAAAATAGTGTATTCCTGCACCTGTTCCTCCCTGTGAGATATTTGTATGTCTCTATCATATCCCCTCTCTCCCTCCTCTCCTCCAGGGAGTACATATTCAGTTCCTTCAACCTGTCCTCATAGGACTTGTGATGCAATCCATGTACCATCTTTGTTGCTCTCCTCTGAACCTTCTCTACCGTCTATGTCCTTACGTAGGTATGGTCTCCAGAACTGTACACTGTACTCCAGGTGGGGCCTCACTAGTGTCTTGTATAGTGGAATTATGACCTCCCTTTTCCTGCTGGTGATGCCCCTGCCTATACATCCCAGCATCCTATTTGCTTTACCTGCTGCCTTGTCACACTGTTTCCCTACCTTGAGGTCATCAGAGATGATAACCCCAAGATCCCTTTCCTGCTTGGTGCATGCTATATCCTCACCCCCCAACTGATATATTGTGCCAGGGTTTTTGTGCCCCCTATGCATTATCTTGCACTTCTTTGCATTGAATTTCAACTGCCAAACCCCTGACCATTCTTCAAGTTTCTGCAGGTCCCTTCTCATTCTGTCTACACCCTCTGGTGTGTCTACTCTGTTACAGAGCTTTGTGTCATCAGCGAACAGTGAAATTCTGCCTTCTAGGTCCTGTGCAATGTCACTGATGAAGATGTTGAATAGGACGGTCCCAGCACTGATCCCTGTGGTACCCACTGGTCACTCTTCCCTCTGTGGAGTGACAGCCATTTACCACCACCCTCTGTGTCCTGCCACCCAGCCAGTTACCTACCCACCACACTACTGTCCTGCCCACCCATATTCCCCAGTTTGTGTAATAGTCTTCTATGTGGCACAGTGTCAAAGGCCTTGCTGAAGTCCAGATAGGCCATGTCACTGCCCTCCCTGATCCACCTCCTAGTCACCCAGTCAAAAAATTCAACGAGGTTGGTCTGACATGACCTCCCCTGGTGAAACCATGCTGCCTTGGGTCCTGTAGTCCATTGACAACCAGATGTTCCACCAATCTCTCCTTCAGTAGTGCTTCCATGATCTTCCCACCACCGAGGTGAGGCTGACTGGTCTGTAGTTCCCTGCTTCCTCTTTGTTCCCGCTTTTGTATAAGGGGACTACATCTGCTGTCCTCCAGTCTTTGGGTACCTCCCCTGTTTCCAGTGATCGGCTAAACAGGATAGCCAGAGGTTCAGCCACCACCTGTCTTAGTTCTTTAAGGACCCTGAGGTGCACCCCATCTGGCCCCATTGCTTTATCAACTCTTATTACTTCTAGTTCCTTCAGGACCCTTTCTCGTGTAAAGAGACTTGTGTCCATTTCTGCACCATTCTCACCCCTTGTACTCCCTGCAGACCCATTACCCTCCTCTTCATCAGTAAAGACTGAGCAGAAATACCTGTTCAATATGTCAGCTTTACTGTTGTCATCCTCCACGGCCCCATCCCTCCCTTCAGTCTCACTATCCCTCCCTTTGTCTTTCTTTTTCACTTATGTACCTGTAAAAGGTTTTGTCCCCTCTACCTACTGATTTTGCAATGTGTTCTTCTGTCTGAGCTTCGGCTTTCCTTACTGACCTCCCTGTCTCCCTTTGCTTCTCCTGGTACTTCTCCCTATCCCCTTCTGCCTGTGTCTTTTTGTATTGCCTGAATGCAGTCTTTTTGGGTTTCACTTTCTTTGCTACCTCTTTGGAAGACCATAATGGTCTCCTCTTCCTTTTCCTTTTGCTAACCTGCTTAATGCATAATTCTGTTGTTCTTGTAATGCCCATTTTAAATACTGCCCACTGTTCCTCAACCTCTGATTCCTGTCCCATTCCCCTTAATGCCTCTTTCAAGTATCTCCCCATTTTCCCCAAAGTCTGCCCCCCTAAAATCCAGGATACGTGTTTTTGTGTGGTTTGGTTCTGCTCTTTCTGTGATTTCAAACCACAATGACTGGTGGTCACTGTTCCCCAGGTGCTCCCCCACTGTTACCCTGTTCTGCCAACTCAAACCAGGCAGCTATTTACTCACTCACACTCACATACACACAATAACAATACAATAAGTACAGCAAGCCAAAGCTTTATTATAACAAAATATAATACAAAAGGTTATACATCACCGATTCAATAAAGCATCATCAAGCCCTCTTCCAATGGCTGGGAAGCCCTTTCAGCCTAGTCAGGAGTCTCTCGAACCGGGAACTAGCCCCTAGCGATCGTCCACCCTGCAGGACAGGCTTCCAACCAGGCATTGAAAGCTACATTTATATCTTATTCTATGCTAAAATAACCGTGCAGCCCTCATAGTGTTGTTTCCCACATTCTAGAAGCTGGCCGGGCTCCCAGGATGTTCTGAATTCACACCATAAGGACTGCTCAGAATTCCCTACACCTGCTAGGTCACTGTGCTCCAAACACTGGCCGGGTGCCTAGAACACTATGAGCTAAGCAGAAGTTTAAACAAAACTACAAAAACAGGTTGCCTGATAATATGCGACCTTCAAGTCAGCAAAATACACTGTCTGAAGCAAAACATAATAATGAGGCTATCTAAAGAGCAAAACACCAATTAAATGAAGCAGCATGTAAAATGGAAAATGACATACATTACATGAAATAGCATACAAAATGGAGTAACAATAATCAACATATTATACTATCACTACATTCGGTCCTTTGATTATTGTGAATACGATTTGTATGATATTGGTACCATAGCAAAATTACTACGAATATAACATGATAAGTAACAAGTCCAAATAAGCAAGATAATTGTCACTACAGCAATGATTATGATAGGATGTATCAGAATATTTAACACTTTTGTAGCTGATGGAGACCATCCTGTAAAATATCCCACCAATAATGAGTAGTCTCTTGTTGAATCTTGGAACTTAAATCAATCATTTATTTTTTAACTTATCGAGTTTGCACCTGACTTTGCACTAATGATTTATTTCTTATTGCCAAATGAGCCTGCATTACATCTGTTTCCTGAATTATCTGTTTAATTTTATTTAATGAGATACTCAATCTTGATTGATCTAAAATATTGGGCTACCAATACAAAATAAGCTTCTGCTCATTATCAGGGACCTGTGCATTTTACTGTGGTGGATGACATTACAATCCAATGATTACTAGGAATCCATGATTTGAACACGGTCCTCCACACATATTCATTATTACTCATTAAATCACTCTGGGCCTTATTTCTTTGCATTATAGAATACATATGTCGCATTGTGCATTCTGTCCAATCAATAAATCGCGAAATATTTTCTGCTACTCCCATTCCCCATACCTGTGAAGCATTAAATAACTGCAAGAACTCAAAATCATAATTCAAAGTTAATCTTTGGGGTAAGAAAACAGTTGGCATCCATTGAGCTTGTAAGTTAATTAAGCTAAATACATCAATTCCTACTGCCTGAAGCCTGTTAGTCAGTGTTTCTATATCCACACTATTTAAAATTCCATGCCTGCCCTGCTCCACCTAATAGCGTATCATACCAAGCTCTTTTATATTTGCATTTTCTACTAAACATAAGCGTTATGTTAAAATGGATTACATTTTCTAATACTGCTCGCTACTGATGTACATGTGGATGGAACCTTAACTATACTATCATTGCTAATTACAGGATGATTTTTCAACACTGTAATGTGATCTGCCAAGTAGTTCTATTAGTTATTGCAGTAGCATTCATGCAGAATAACGTGTCTATGTCAATCAAAGTAATACTTGCATTGAAAATGTCTGTTTGATTCATGCAGCAATCAAGTCTATGTTGTACAGTCACCATGCAGCTATTCGGTAAGTTGCAGCATTTAATAGCAGTCTTATTCTGCAAAGAGATTTCATCTGTTTCGTAGGCATATTGTCCTGAGCCACCAGTTGTCATCAGAGATTGACCCCTGGTGAAAATGTCATATTCAGTACCACACACTTCTGTCCGGATGGGCAGCTAAAGTTCCCTGGGTTCTATCTTTGGTATCATTTTTCCAACTCCAGGTTCCTTTACAACCAGTGTCATTACAGTTAACCCTTTGAATCCTTCCTCCAGGGGTAACTAGCTCTGCCAAATGGACCATAAGACACACCAGCATTCCTTTTAAAATCCATTGCTGGACCTAGAAAGACACAAATTTCATTATTCTCGAAGATAACATTTATGTGCAGGCACGTATTCCCATTTTCTTTCCCATACCTGATAATTAACACTGTGTTGTCTCGTCCGTGGCTATCACCTCAGCTGGTTCAGGAGGGCCATTTGGGTTTATAACCATATTTTGCACCATTGTTAAAACCTCCTGTAGATCTAAAACCTTTATCCCCCTTACTGTTAAGAGTGTGGGGCTTGTCCCTTTATAGGGGTCACTTTGTTAACTGGAATAATTAACAATTGAGCCACTCTGTCATACTGTTGAATTAACAGATTTTGTTCTCTACTATTCAACAAAATTACTTTCACTTTTCCTTGGTAATCACAATCAATCACCCCTCCCAAAATTTGTATTCCCTTGAGGGCTAGTTCTGATTTAGGTGCTATCCAACCAAAATGTCTCGGTGGAATTTGTATTCCAATACCAGTTTCTATCACTTGAATGTTTCTGCTGTTTATTCTGTATTCTTGAAGGGCATGTAAATCAAGTCCAGCAGCTTCTGGGTTGCCCTGCAAGAGACAGAGCTCCTGGTGTAATTTCCCAATATAACACTGTTTCTGTAGTTGAGTAAGCCTGCACTTGCAAATTAGGAGTTATCATTAGCATTAAGGGGTCTCAGATTCTCCAATTGGTCTATTATTTAAAATCTGTAATGCTTCATGCAAATTCTCTTTCCATTTCGTAGCCCCAATTGTCCTTTCACAATATGAGGGATTGGTCTTTGTTGCCCATGTTGGCATATAGGACACTGAGCAATAACAGTTTTAACCAAATCCAATGTTAGGTACACCCTACTATATACCCACCTGTAAGTGGCTTTCTCTCCCAATTGTCCACATTTTTGATGTGCCCATTTTGCCAGCCCTGATAACTGCTGACTTTGAGTTTCTTCAATATCCACTGGAAGAATCTTAGCTTTTTCATCTGCAATAGAATTATACCATCGTTCTAGTGTATCTGAAGCACAATGAGCATCAGCATGAAATACAGTGGTCTGAGTATTTCGCACCATAGTCCATATTTCCTGCCACAGTTCTTTTCCCCATATTTCTTTCGAATAAATTTTCCACTCATCCTTAGCCCAAGTGGGCAGCCAGGTTGTTAAACCATTGGCTACAGACCATGAATCAGTATAAATATGACATGTACCTTGCAACCTTTGTGGGTATTACACTGGAAGGGAGGAAGGGTAGCTAACCCCCTCCCTCCAAGCTCCTACTGATGGAAGACACAGCTCGAGGTGCAAGAGACAGCTCGAATACTGTAGCAATAAAAAGGTTAGCTGTGAAACACAAACAACAAAAACAAACACACATCAGTTTAAAAATAAAACAAGATTATTTCCATAGGATAAAAGAAGCCAAGCGTCCCTGGGTTCCCTTATCCTAAGCATGACAAAATGTCCAGATTGATGGTAATACCGTATGTACGTATCTCTGTAGATGGTAAACTCTCAAAAACAGCTGTAATAGTCCTTTTTTCAAAATTGTAAAAGTTTGTTCCTCTTCACTTAGAATACTAGTTTTGCAATAAAAAGTCAAACTACATGGTTCACTCTTGGTGTGCTTTCATGAAAACATACATTTTGTGTGAAAAGTTGTGCTTTAGGCATGGAATACACATCAAGTTTGAACTGTAGTAACATAAAATGTTGAAACACAAGAAGGTCAAATAATGTGCAAAAGGTCACAGTGTGCATGCAAGGGTCATTCAAACCAGCCATTCCTGTAGTGTCCTTGAACACCACCAATATTAAAATATCTTTAAATACTGCTGGCCAAGACAGTACACACACATACACATACACAAAAGAAATACTTAACACAAAATAAGACTGACATTGTTTCACACCAATTTGCTGAGGTAATGCCCATAGTTCCATTAGAAAACTGTACGTGGTTTAGATATATGTGCTGCCTCCTGCCTGTCTTGTAACACTGACAATTTTAAACCAACACATTTATACATATTGCCATGCCAAATCTTTCCAGAACAAAACACTGTTTAAACACATCATCTGTAAGTGAACACATCTCTTATAACATGATTACACCTTTTGGCACATAACTAAAATATGGCACTCTGCCATTTGCAAAAGTTTCTGGTTTTAACTAGAAGTATGATAAAGCCATTTATAGCTGTTAACACATTACATTTTCACCTAGCAGTGGCTTGGCACGTTGCTTGCAAACTACAACTCTTTCTGCACATTGCAATCTATATGACGTCATAACTCTTTACCATCAACACTACCTGCTCCACCAAACAAAAGTTCTTCACTGACCCTATCTAGGCAGCACAAATGTTCCACTACAAATAAAGCCAATTAAAACAGTCAGCTATGAGGCAAAGAAACTTCTTCTTTCTTTTTTTTTCTGTAACATGTTGTGCACTGAAGGCAGTCAATCCTATCTAGCAACCTTGACAACAGAACATAATTACAGAACACAGATATAAGCTAGAAAATATGCATGAGAAAGACGGAGCATTACCTTGTTTAGTATACGTTTACAGAAATAAAACAGACAGACATAAAACAACTTTAAATAAAAAATTCAGACTTACCGGTGCCAAGGTATTTTTCTTCTTCTTTTCCGATATACTAGTCTAGTAACAAAACTGACTGCAGGACCTTCATAATATTCCAAACACTGCAGCTATTAACCCTTTCAAAGGTTTTAACCCTTTCAAAGGTTTTCTTTTGGCCATTTTAGTAACCTGCCAAACCAAGTCTTTTTCCAGAGCTCTGGTTTGCAGTTTAAAAACAAAACAAACAAAAATCTCTAACAGTACTAGGTTGAGATCCATCTGGTAGAGGTCCCCAGTACTTGGGTTTAGGATCAAATGTTTCAGCCTCTATAGGAGGCAAGGGAACTTGAAATTGATACAGAAAAACTTGAAACTACACAGATAGGCAACATGGAGGGGAGGATTTTCAAATCATCCCGTCTGTAGTCACCTACTGTGCGTACATCCACAGTAGTTTATTTTTCTTTTTCTAGATGTTGCTTATCTAACTTTACTTAACCAGCCGCTGCTTTTCTCCTAAAGCAGCCTGAACTATGAAAGCCATCATTGGCTCTAACAGTATATACTTGCAGCAAGCACAAATTACAAGTACAAAGGGCAGTTGCCCTTGCTTGTAGAACTATACACCTTAAAAAAAGAACTCATCCTTTTCCTAAAAATAGACATTTTATTTCGAATCCTGCCGACTCACCAAAAATGTTCTGCCAACTCAAACCAGGCAGCTATTTACTCACTCACACTCACACAATAACAATACAATAAGTACAGCAAGCCAAAGCTTTATTATAACAAAATATAATACAAAAGGTTATACATCACCGATTCAATAAAGCATCATCCAAGCCCTCTTCCAATGGCTGGGAAGCCCCCTTGTCAGCCTGGCTAGGAGTCTCTCGAACCGGGAACTGGCCCCACAGCGATGCGTCCACCCTGCAGGAGAGGCTTCCAACCAGGCATTGAGAAAGCTACATTTATATCTTATTCTATGCTAAAAATAACCGTGCAGCCCTCATAGTGTTGTTTTCCCACATTCTAGAAGCTGGCCGGGCTCCCAGGATTCACAGATTCACCATAAGGACTGCTCAAATTCCCTACACCTGCTAGGTCACTGTGCTCCAAACACTGGCCGGGTGCCTAGAACACTATGAGCTAAGCAGAAGTTTAAACAAAACTACAAAAACAGGTTGCCTGATAATATGCGACCTTCAAGTCAGCAAAATACACTGTCTGAAGCAAAACATAATAATGAGGCTATCTAAAGAGCAAAACATCAATTAAATGAAGCAGCATGTAAAATGGAAAATGACATACATTACATGAAATAGCATACAAAATGGAGTAACAATAATCAACATATTATACTATCACTACATACCCCCATCACACTGTCCTTGTTTGTAAGCACAAGGTCCAGTATTGCCTTCTGCCGAGATGGTTCCATGACCAGTTGCTTGAGGAAGGCACCCTGAAGGGAGTCCAGGATAAATCTGCTCCTAGTTGATGTTGCTGCTGGGATGCTCCAGTCCACGTCTGGAATATTGAAGTCTCCAACCAGTACTACCTCACCCTTGTCTGCCATCCTTTGGATGGCTAGCATCAACTCCTATCTGTTTCTTCCTCCTGGGCTGGTGGTCTATGGACCACACCTGTGTGGATGGCTGTCCCATTTTCCTTTCAGCTTAACCCACAGTATCTCTCCCCATTTGTTCCTCCTGGATCTCTGTGGCCCTTATGTTATTTTCACATACAGTGCCCTCCTCCTCCTTCCTGCCTGCTCTGTCTCTTCTGAATATGTTGTAGCCAGGTATGGCCATCTCCCAGTCATGGTTATCATTACACCAGGTTTCAGTGATGGCCACAATGTCCAGGTCTGACTGCACCATGACAGCCTCCAGATCTTCCATCTTGTTGCTAAGGCTCTGGCATTTGCACACATGGCTTTCCATGATTTGACCTCCCTAGACTGTTTCGCTGTTCTACTCAGCCCCTTCCTTGATTGTCCTTTATCCCTGGTTCTCCTTGCTGTCTGCCCTTCTGCTGATTTTGCCCCTTTTCTGCCTATCCACCTCTTGGGCACTAATCTCCATCTTTTGCACACTGCTTTGCAGAGATAGCCCTCCTCTGGTTCACTGGTTCCACTGCTAGCTGTGGGGGTAAGCAAGTGGTACCCTCCTTGCTGGCCTGCCACCCCCTTTGCTAGTTTAAATGCAGCATTTAAACTTATCATTAGTGCTTGGATTCCCTCCAGGATGTATGCAGGCCGTCAGGCTGACAAACCTCCATCCCTCCAGGTGAGTCCCAGTCACCAATGAAACCAAACCCTTCCTCACAGCACCAGTTCTTCAACCATGAGTTAAAAGTTCCTGGTGCATGCACTCTATGCTCTCCTTGCCTCTCATGAGTGAGTACTTCTGAGAAAGTGACAGAAGTAGCTACTTGCTTGAGACCCTCCCAATTTCCTAAACTCTTCCTGAACTTCCTTTGGCTCCCCATTTGCCAGGTCATTAGTACCTAGGTGGATAATGACATCCAGCTCACCTCCGTCTTGCCTTCCAGTGATCGCCAGGATCTTCCTTCCATCCCTCCATGCGTGGCACCTGGTAGGCACCTCACCTCCTGTCCTCTCCCTCCTGTGTTCCTAGCTGGATCCCTCTTATGATGGAGTCCCCCACCAGGATTCACTTCCTCCTCCTCTGGGGTCCACTGCTTTCCCCGCTAAGGTCACCTCTTTGGCTAACCTCCACATCCTTTCCTTCCACTTCTCTGGGTACCTCTATTTGGTTGTCCTCGTTTGCCAGTGTGGCATACGAGTTCTGGAGTGGAATAGGATCTGGGATGTGCCTCTGCCTGACCGCTCTAACCCTCCCTGAGCCCACTGTCATCCAAGTGCTCCTCGTTCTCGGCATCCTTTGAGGCAGTTGCATGGATTCATTAGGTTGTTTTTGTCGAGGTAGTCTCTTATTTGGGCATTTATCAACTTCTCAAGTAGTCTAGAGAGCAAAGGAAGGATGGAAATGAGACGGTAATTATTCAGGTACATAGGGTTACCTGTCTTAAATAATGTGTGTACCTGGGCAAGTTGACAAGGCTCAGGCACAATGCTAGAACTGATGGACATATTAAACAGGTGCAAAAAGGGGCTGTTAGGTATCTGAAACCAACTTTAATGAAGTATGGTCCTAACCCATCAGCACCAGCACCTTTGTTGACATCTAGATGGAGTAGGAGGTCTTCTTCTTCTTTGTACTAGAAAGGAGTAAAGGAAAAGATATTGTTGGTTGGTGGAGGGGAAAGTCTGGGCAAGTTGTGTATTAGGGTGGCTGTTTTTGAGTATCAAATGCAAGGCCTGCGGTGGAGAAGTGGTCATTGAAACTATGTAGCATGTCAGACTTTTCCGAGATAGTCTGACCCCTGAAGGAGATCTTACAAGGTAGAAAGGAAGACGGTTTATTACCTTCTGCCGATTTAACGATATGCCAGAATTTGCTGGAGTTTCCCTTCATTGATTTGAAGGCAGTTAGGAAGTAAGAAGCTTTTGTGGCCCTGATTTTTTTAGTGCATTGATTTCGGCATGCTCTGAAGGCCGCCCAGTCCTCTGGGAGTTTAGTCCTCCTGACTGTAGCCTAGAGTCGGTCCCTTGCATTAACAGCAGCCTTTAAGTCAACTGTAAACCAAGGGCAGGAAAGTTTCCGGATTCTACATTTTAGCATAGGGGCATGTTTATTGATGATAGCACCTAGGATGTTGTTGAAAATGGGGGTTGCATCGTTGATATTTGTGGTCAGATAGAAGTTAGACCAGTCTATGTCTCTGAGGTCGGCTAAGTAAAGAGATAAGTTGAATTTACAGAAGCTCCTTTTCCATTTGAATCTTTTTACCGGCTTGAAGGGTTGCTGCCCTCTAACACAGGCTATGGCGCAATGATCGCTGACATCATTGTGAAAAACTGCTAAGTGTGTGAACTTATGGGGTCTATTTGTAAAGATGAGATCAATCAGTGACCCGTTAGAAAGTATTTTGGGGTTCGGATGAGTGTACTCTAAGATCAATTGGGTGAGGACAGCCTCGTCGCAGATATCTTTGAGTTGCGAGCATTTGTTGTTGATTTTGTGCCAATCAAGATTAAAATCACCAAGGATGATGATTTTGTTCTGTCTTGAGTCAGATATGTTGCACAAGTGATTTAGGAGTTCCATGCTCCCTGACGGTCTGTAGCAACCTATTACCGTTATGGTTTCCGTGGAGGATAAGGAGAGGTTTATCAGCAAGGATTCTAATTCCTTTGATATGGTAGTAGGGGTGATATCAGAGACAGTTAGCTTGCCTTTGACATAGATCGCCACACCCCCTCACCTGGTTGGTTTATCATGACGATGAATATTATAACAGTGGAGGGTTACTGCTGTGTCGGGGTGGATTTTTTCAGCCATGTTTCGGTTAAGACTAGTATGTCTGGATCTGTGTGGGAGACCCAGGCCTGGACCAGGTCTACCTTTTTCAGTAAGCTGCACACATTATGATGCAGGCACTTCAGACCCTTAGTGTTTGCCAAGGCAGTTGGGGATGCTAGAGTTTGTGGTGGGACAGGGTTTAATTCAACATTTCCTGCACAGATTAGCAACAGGAAGATTATGTTACTGATCCATCTGCAAAGCAGTTTAGCTTTGATGGATTTGTGGTGTCTCTGTAGGGGATAGGTAGGTGGCACGTGTCAGCCAGAATAGTGGAGGCAGGAGAGGCATAAAGTATAGAATAACAGTGAAGCATGAATTGTTTTGGGTGGGGGGTCTGTGAGGAATACCGCCCATAGGGAATTATGGGAGTCCCATAGGGTGGCTGAGTATAGATGGAAGAGTGTGGAGGGATAGTGAGGGTAGGCATAGATTGAGCAGTTAATAGCACAACCTCAAGGCAATTTGGAAGTGTCACTAAGTTTGGGGGTAGTACAGAATGGGGAGGGCTGTAGGTGGAGGGGAGTGAAATGCAGAGAAGGAGAATGCTGGTGAGTGAGAACAGTAACCCGTGATAATAGCGACTATATAATCTCGAGTGCTAAAATGACGAGTACAAAATAGCGATCCCTTGAACGGCTATCAGGCACAAAGGCGCAGAACACATTACAGCGACTAACACTGCCATGTAAGCATCAAAAATAGCGAGCGAAAAAAATGCCTCAGACTACCATTTAGTCATCCTGTGACAACAGACACTTTTAGTGAGAACATGGTCAGGTAGAGGGGCACATTGTAACATTCTCATAGTGTAAATAGGGCAGTAGGAAGTGTGTGCCCGTAGGGAATGCTAGAGAGTATCCAAGGAGAGAACTGCAGGCTCAATTTGAGGTAAGGGGGTGGCAGAGAGAAGAGTTGGGATGAGTTGGATGGACATATAGCGGCAAGAGCCGAGGGAAGGCTGGAGCCAATAATAGAGTTAGCAGGGGAGAGGGAGGAGCTTAAATATATTTAATAGAGGACAGGGCCAGGGTGGAGTGGGTGCAATAAAATACAGTTTAAACACTAATAGAAAAAGGCTAGCTAGGTGCCGCAGTTCCGTTAGTAGCCGGGGAGTGGTGGCAAAAGGCCACAGCCAGTCCCCAGAACTGAAAATGACAGGCAGCCAATGAGGAGAGTGTCAGTAAAAGAGCAGCTAATGTCGGAAAGAGCCGTATTAGGATGTTGCCAATGGTATTGCAGTGCTCTGATCCTGAGTCATACCTGGTCTTGAGACTGGGTCTACGGGCAGTGGTGAGAGTGCAGCCAGTCAAGAAATGTGTCCGAGCCGCCGAGGGATGGATTCACCCGGGTCAGGGGCGGTATCTGAAAGGGAGATGAAGAAAAGGGTTTGGACTTAAATCTACCTCCTAGAAGGGTGGAGATTCTTAATTGGAGGTCTGGTTAGCTGGAACAAATTAGAGAGAGGAGGGAACTAGCAGGGAGGGGTTTAGAGAGCTCTTGGGGGTCGTCTGGCTTAAAGCACCACTGCTGTTACATAACAAAAGGCAGGGCAGTAGTAGGAATGTGGTAGTGGCTGAATAGGTTTAGAGAATAAAGGAAAGAAGGAAGCTCATGGGGCAGGCAGAATGGGTTGAGATGGAAAAGTAAAAAAAAAAAAGATAAGAGTCTGGCAAATTGGCCAAAGCGGGAGGGCTGAAAACCAGACAGGAAAAGCAACACGGTTCAGAAGACTAGAACACACACTAAGGCAGTAATCTCGGCAAAACACATTTCAACATTAAGATCTCGACCACAATTAATAAATGTGTCTACATTGGTTAAGTACAGCTGTACATTTGCGGCTATCACACTTTACTACAGAAGTAGAAATGTGGTTTTCAACAGGTACAGTTTATAGTTGAAAGTTTGCAGCAAAAAATACATTTTAAAACACTACAGTTTAAAACAAAATATAGTTTAAACTCTAGTAGAAAAAGGCTAGCTAGGCACTGCAGTTCAGCTGGGAGCCGAGCAGCGGTGGCAAAAAGCCGTGGCCAGCCCCCAGAAATGAATATAGCAGGTAACCAATGAGGGGAGGGCCAGAAAAGGAGCAGCCAATGGCAGACAGAGCCATATTAGGATGCTGCCAATGGTATTGCAGTGCTCTGATTCCAAGTCATGCCTGGTCTTGGTCCTGGGCCTGTGGCCGGTGGTGAATGTGCAGCCAGCCGAGAAGTGTGACCGAGCCACCAAGGGACGGCTTCGCCCGAGTCGGGGCGGCATCTGATCTTGCTATTTTCATAGGATCTCGCTAGTATCCCTGCTGGGTCTCTCTCATCTCCATTATTCATTTGAATTCACTTCACCATAACATCATCATCCTTCAGAACCCAGTAACATTATATGTGACACTGGGTTGGCTGGACCAAGGGCGAGTGAAATAGTTCATCTGTGTTTATGGGAGCTAGTAGAAGAAACGTGCACCAACGCTTATTTGGCAATCATTAGGTCTGAGTGGGTTGCTTTGCTCTGAGTAAAGCTGCCTAAAGTGATGGTGCTAGGTGACTGGGTTAGGGGTTTAACAGTGGGACTCAATGAAATGAAAAAATGTTTAATACACATTAAACATTACAATGCAATATATTTTAGTGAAGCCCAGCATGACATACAGAACTACAAATGTGCCCACAATAACTGCACTAAATCCATACGGCTACTGAAAAATGCCTACTACAAAGAAGCTTTCTCAAACTCCTGGGGAAAGGGTTCGGATTTCTGGAAGAATATCAAAGAAGTTAAAGGGAAACAAACTAAATCCTCCCCAACCATGCTAAAGGTTGATGAGGCCATCACCCTGGATCCTCTGGTCATTGCGAACACCTTTAATGATGCATTTACTGATCTCAGCAGCGTCCTTCCCTCAGATTTTTCCCTTGACACTACCCACGCTGTCCCTGATGATCCTCCTACCACTCTCCCACCCTTCCACTTCAAAGAAATGAACCTGCATGATGCCTGAACACACATCACCAAAGCAATTTCAAAGTCAAGATCAAGAGGAGACTCGCTGGATCTAAAATTCCTAACCCTCACTATGGATGAGGTTCTAGTCCCATTAACACGCATTTTCAATCTCTCCCTTAGCACTGGTCAGTTCCCTGACAAACGGAAGGCGGCTACAGTTACTCCAGTCCACAAAAGCGGGAATAAGACCTGCCATGCGAACTATCGACCGATTTCGATACTACCACCACTCTCCAAGGCACTCAAAGGCATAGTATCCAACCAACTCACGGACGACCTGGAAAACATAATCTCTTATGCCACAACAACATGGCTTCAGAAAGGTCACACCTCTTTGCATTACTGGAGTTCACTGTGCGCTACTGCGGCACATTGGATATGGGTCACTTAACTGGGGCAGTATTTGTAGATTTGACCAAGGCCTTCGACACAGTCCACCAACGTCTGCTGATTAAACAACTCCAGCATTGAGGACTCTCTCCTGACACTGCCTCATGGTTCAACAGCTATCTGCAAAACAGATCTCAATGAGTCAAAATTGCTGGGACACTCTCAGACCTCAGACAAGTCTGATCTGGAGGCCTTCAGGGATCCATCCTGGGTCTGTTACTCTTCAGCCTTTTTCTTAACACGCTCCTGAAATCTTGCACTGAACAGATTATTCTCTATGCTGATGATGCTGTTATCTTCTTGTTCCACAAAGACCCTGTGCTCCTGCAGACCAATCTTCAGCAAGGCTGTGCTGCAGTGGAAAACTGGTTCATTCATCATACGCTTGTCCTCAATCATAAAAAAAAAAAAAGTAATGCTCTTTAACAGCTCTCAAAACAGGCATAGATCTCACCCCCTAGCTATCTCTACCAGCAATGGCAACACCCTTGAGCAAGTGCAGTCATTCAAATACCTAGGGTTATCCCTGGACTCAAATCTCTCCTATGGGGCACACATAAGCAATGTTGCCAAATCAGCAAATATGCAACTAGGCCTACTTTACCGACATAGACAACACCTTACTGCAGATGCACTTGTAACCCCTCACCCCTGCCTTTTTACCAAAACGACAGGTGGCATGCTGTTGGTGCTGGCAGCAATACCTGGTGGGGACCTGGGTTCGGGGAGGATGAGGTTACCTGGCACAAGGGGACCTAGGTTTGGCTACTCTGCACAGGGGCACCCAAGTAAATCTGAACACAGGAAGCAATAACTGTACTGTCCAGAACCAGGATTGGGATTTTTCAGTGTGGCTTTTATTCATAACTAGCTGAACACAACAAAGTATAGATGGACCCCCAAGGGGCTACGTTTACTGATAATGCAGATTAGAGACTACCAGGTGGTCCACTTAAAGAATGAACCCATTTCTACTGTTTTTCAGGCTCTGGACCCACCAGGCACACAGCCCGGACTTGCATGCGCTTTGGATACACAGCCCGACTGGCCCGGCTCCAAGCCACTTGACTGATGGTCCATTTAAAGAATGAACCCATTTTACTTGTTGTGGCTCCACACACCACTTCGAGTCTGCGACCCCTAGAGAGATTTTCTTCTTACTTCTTCTGACTCCCATCTCACAAGGAGAATTCTTTTCCCAAGTTGTGGCTCCCCACACCACTTAGAGTCTGCGACTCCTAGAGAGATTTTCCCATTTGGATGGACTACCCCCTCTACGACATTACTTGAATTCACACAGACTTTAAATTTTGACACTACTCCATTTGTTTGTCCTAGTACTATAGGCCTCCCAAATAGTAGTCCAAATCCCATACTTCTTCACATTTTCCAAACTGAAGAAACACTTTGTTTGCCCTCTCAAATTAGAGCAAAACACTCACCCTTTCGTTGCAGGTGCCCAGGCAAGTACAACTTTTTCCACTTGTCAGACCAAAACAGAAACTGTAAAAGGCAGCTTTCTTCCTTTAGCAGACATTAGGGATTGCCCTGGAATCTACATAGAGACTCTCCCCGGAAAGGGGTACTAGAACCTGGACAGCAGTCTCCACCATTGAAACTGGACACTGACCTTCTCACACAAAGGTAAACAAAGACACTTCCTTCCTGCTGGCAGGCAAGCCAGAGACTGACTAGCTTCTCCCACAGAAGGTAAACAGAAACTGACTTTGAAAACTCCTAACGTTCTATCTCACTCCCTCTGCTGCAGATTCCAATGTGGCTTATGCAGCTGCGACAGTTTTATTGGTGATGTCATCTCTCAGTCTCAGCTGAGACTGAGAACAGAGTGAGACAGTGTGAAACCCATTTAACTGGAATTTCACAAGCTGCCTTCCCTGCCTACCACTAGGTCTTACTGGGATTCTAGTAACCCCGGGTAACAAGGGGTTACACACTGAAGATTGCCATACAAAGCTCGGTGGTCTCCATCATTGATTATGGTCTTATAATCTATGGCTCTGCCTCTGCCACTGCCCTGAGACGAATTTCAACATCACTTAACAAGGCCTGCAGGCTTATCTCTGGTGCTCATCATCTAACTCATACACGTGACCTTTATGCCCGATCTGGCTGGCTTCAAATTTCAAATCGCATAAAATACAAAACCTGCATTATGGCAAAGAAAGTAACCATGGGCCTCACTCTGCTGGGAGTCCAAGCACTGCTTAGTTCTAGACTAAAGCCATGTAACATCAGGGGCTCTGAATACCAGCTCCTTCAGGTTCCCCGCCGTCGCACCTCTCAGGGCCAAAGATCCTTTGCTTTCAGAGCGCCTAGCTGGTTAAATGCTCTCAATCCTGACATCTCCTCCACTACCACCCTTGGCTCATTCAAACATAAACTCCACCTCCACCTTACTAACTCTAGCTCCTGTGAATGCTACCTATAATCTCCTCAGCCCACTCCTTTTTGTTCCCTCCAACTGTCACCTACCACATCTCCACCCCCTCCTTTTCCTCTATGTTACTTTTTTATTTCTTCTTTCTTTTCACCACACTTGACTCTCCCCCTTCACCCCCCGCCTCTTCTGAGTCCTCAGTGATCTTTCCCTTTTTGTTGACTAGTTTCTGCCTGCTCCAAGTTGATGACCATGCCCTTTGGCTGCAATTCCTGCCCTCTCCAACTTCGCTCCTCATGTTTATCTTCATCTTCCACCCTCCCTCCTACTTATCATTCTGTTACTCTGTGTTCCCATGTATACATTCTACTTATTCTAGTTATTGTATTGATCTACCATTGCAACCTAATATGCTGACCTATTTATTGTTTTGTTCCTATTTCTGTAACTTGTATTTGTTCTCTGATGCGGAACCTTTGTAAAAGAGACTGGCTCAAAGGTACTTGTAATCCTAGTTGTAATAAAAAAAAAGGCAGGAAAGGAACTTTTATTTTACAGTGCCTTTGCCAATTAAAAAAAAGAGAACCAACTTGGTGGTGGCTGTGGTGGTGTTGGGGAGTGCTGGAGCAGTGAAGCTGGGTCTCAGGCTCTCATTTAAAATAGTAAGAATATTTAAATAGATCTATTTTTATTTGCTAAAACCAGATTACAAATATAACTGAAGAAGGGATTTATATTTTGAGAGATTATGTGACATGTTAGTGAGGGAGAGGGAGGGATGATAACTAGTCTGGGAGGGAGGTGGAGTAGGAAAGGTTATGGACTAGGGATGGAGCTCGGGGATGGATGTCAGTGCTGTGAAAGGTGGTAGTGGTGGAGGAAGGATGCAAGTGACACTCTGATGCTGATCCTGTGAATGCTGATGCCTGGTCATGATGTATCTATAGTACAGACGTCATTGGTCTTCTTATTCACATCTCATGACTGCCATCATATCCATTACTTCGCTCACTCAAGTCATTATCACAGAGACTTTGTTGCACTGGGTACTACGCCCATTCTCCAGCTACTTCATATCCCAGTGTTCATTTTCCCACTACTGTCTTCTGTTACTGTGATGATCCATGTGTAGGCATACATATTAAAGGTTAAAGATGTACTTCCAGTCTCCAACAGGATTATTTAATTGATTATGCTGCTAAGAATATTTTTATTTTATTTATTTATACAAATCTCAGATTACAAATACCTTTGCGCTTAAGGCAGCTCATTTACAAAGGTTCCACATCAAAGGGAAGGGTTATAATAAGGTAGGGCAGTACAGACAGCATTCATGGTATCAACGGAGGAACAGACAGCATTCATGGTATTATCGGAGCTCAGCAAGTCAAGCTGGTAAATATGTGGGAGCAGTGCTACACACACACAAGATTACAAGCAAGCATAAGAAATCATCAAGTACATTTGAAGCAACGTTGCTAATCAGAGGTGGGGGAGGGTAAGGAAGGGGTAGGGTAGATGGGAAGGGCAGAGTCCAGATAGAGAAAGAAAAGAAAATATGGCGGCCAGAGGCCTTGTCGTAGGGTGAGAAGGAGGGGAGGGGAGGGGAGGCTAAGGTGGGTGAAAGGGGAAAAGAGGGGAAAAGGACGGCAGATGAAGAGAAAGAAGATAAGGAAGGAGTGGGGGCCAGAGGGCCTGGCAGGACCATGAAGAGGGGTATCTTCAAAACAGGAAGCCAAGTAAGTGCATCAGAGAGTGAAACAAGTGGTAAAGGATGTCCGCAGAGGTGGGAAACTAGGTGTAACAATCACAAGTGCTTTCAGTTAGGAGATGCTGATGAAGCAAAAGTTTATATTGGGAAAGACTTGAAAGACTACTCAGCTGGTTGCTTAGATTATTAAACCACAGAGGGGCTCTGTATTGGAAGGATCGTTGGTATTGAGCAGTCTGACAGTGGGGTACTAGAAGGAGGTCAGAAACTGAGCTGTGTGTGTGTTGGGTCTTCCGGGATTTGTTTAGCAGGCAACCAATGCTCAGGGGTAGTAATCCAAGCAGAGCTTTTTTGGACAGGAGGCAGGTTTGATAGTTGATCCTGTTACTTAGTTGGATCCAGCAAGATTGAGCATATAACTCTCAGGTATGAGTGAGGCAAGTAGCACCCATAACTAACCAACAGGCTTTGTCCAGGGCCACCCTGAGTCATTTAAGAGATGTGGAGGTTGCAGCACAGTATATGATTAGACCACATCAATGATCGAGAGGACCAAGCTGTGACTGCAACCCTCAGTGCTTCTTGGGTAAGACTTCATCCGTGTCTGAAGAGGATCCCAATTCTGGTATTAACATCTCTGGTAACATTTTCAACGTTAGGCATAAAGGTAAGGTGACTATTCAAGAGCGTCTCTGTGGTGGTTGGTGATAGTGAGTTGATGGGCCTTAAACTTATTCAGAGAAGATGAAAACAGCTGGACTTTAGTTTTTTTGTAGTTTAACACTAGTTTGTGATTATTAAACCATCCCTCTGCTTCTGTGAAATTTTGTTGAAGATTGTTTTCAAGAGCGTTGGGATCCGGGTGGCTAGTAAAGATGACTGCGTCATCTGTATAGAGGAGCGTATGCTGGTTGCAGACAGCTGGAAGGTTGTTCAGGAAAATACTGAACAGTAAGGGAGCCAGGATTGAGCCTTGAGGTACCCCTGACTGGACAGCCCTCTGCTCCGAAACTACATTTGATATCTTCACCCTCTGCAGTCTATCACTGAGGTAGCTTCCGAATCATTTCAGGGTGTTTGGGGCAACACCGGTTTTAGAGAGCTGGCCAAGCAACAGTGTGTGATTCACTGTGTCTAAAGCTTTTGTTAGATCAACAAAGGTTGCACCTACAATCTTGCCTTGATCGATGGTCTGTTGTATGAAGCTTGTCAATTCTAATAATGCTATGGTAGTACTGTGCCCCCTTCTAAAGCCATGTTGTTGTGGGCACTGGATGGAGTATGTGTCCAGATAAGCACAAAGCTGGTTGGTGACAATTCGCTCGAACACCTTGGAGAGTGGAGGAAGAATGAATATAGGCCTATAGTTACCCTGTAGGGAATGATCACCGGTTTTATGCACTGGTGTTATGATGGCTGTTTTCCAGGCATCAGGAAATTGTCCCAGTGTAAGAGAAAGGTTTAGAATCTTAGTTATAGGTAGGAGAACTTCAACTAGGGTTAGGGCGAAAAGCTTAAGGTTTAGTCTGTCACTACTGTGTTTTGCATTTCTTAGTGCCTTAGCTAGTAGTTTTCTAACCAGGTTGCATGATACCCTTTTAAAATAAAAAGGGGGGTACTCAGGACTATTTTCATGACCGTGGCTTGGACAGCGGCCAGCAGCATCATCGAGAAAGTCAGGTGGAAGAACACAGCTCAAATTGGTAAAAGCATTGTTAAATGCATTAGCAATTTCCTGAGGGTTAGCGGTAGGGGTCCCATTTATGTTTAGCATTTTAGGCGATACTTTAGGTTCTTTGCCAGTGACGTCATTTATATTGTACCAGAACTTTCTGCTATCATCCCAGGAGTTGGTAAGCATCTCCCTATGGTACTTGTCTTTAGCCTGGTGAGTCTCCCTTGTGCAGCTGTTGAATATATGAAAATAAAATAATATGGAACTGTGCAATAATGTAAGAGTCTTTGGTCCCGTGGATTCAAATTGAATCAAAAGATTAAGCTCGGCACCCTTTCAGGCTAACAGTATAGCTACGCCCTAAAGTCTTCGAGCTGGATTTTTCAAATGGGCTTCCAGGACTTGAATCTTCTTTAACCACAACTGCACAACTTGTGACAATTAGACTATACAAAAAGTGGCTTAACTTTTTGATGCAACTGGCACGCAGAAAATGACCCATTCATCAAAAAGCAATGCATCTCTTTTGTGCTATACTGCAATGCTGTTAAACTGTTGAAAATGCATCAACATACTAGAAAACAGCATTTAAATGTTTTGTACCATTTCAGATGATGCAGGCATAGCAAAACGAACAGGGAATTTTGTCTACATCATCGCTTTTGAAGATCTAATCCTTCCTGTTTAAGATCTTGATATTTTGTTTCAAACATTTAACTGATCAGAAAAAGGGCCTATTATGCTCCCTTCTGCTTCTTCCAGGTGACAGTTCCATAAAGTCCAGCTAGAATGTTTTATACAATGGAACACAAATACAGAAACCTTATTGGGCAATACGTGTCGCATGACCTTGCATAAAAGCACTATTCATGCATGATCAGGTCTTTCTGTAAGCTAAAAACCTATTTTTGACCTAAATCCATTTTATAAGTGCAGTAATACTCTTACTATCAGTATGCGTGTTAAAGCATTTGTGATGCACACAACCAGCGATGTAAAGACCCTTAGCTTGTGACCTTATGCCTAATAGAGCCATTGGACTGTGCATCGCAAATTCTTTAATGGATACCTTGGCTGCCTGGCATATATTATTTTTTTTTATATCTATTATATTACTTATTTATTTATTGTGCATACTTCATTTTAGAGTACTCAGGAGCCAGCCAGGTAGCCAGAACTGTGTGGTACTTATTCAGATTGACTATGTAGCTGGTGATCCACGAAGAGGTATTATTACTTGCTCAGTATCACACAGTTGTGAATATGTTGCAGTGTGTGGTCAGAGTGGGATTAACATAAGCCGTGTTTACATGACAGCAGCGCTACTCCTTTTGGACCGCAGCAGTGTGGTCTCAACCAGCAGCAAGTGTCAAACTGCCTGTTCACATGGCCCCTCTATGCACCATTACTGTACATTCTGAGCTGGTGAGGGGCCGTGCATCAGGGGTCTGGACTGTCGCTTTCCACTGCAAGTACAGAGTGGATGTGTTGCAACGGTGCAGACAGTCCACACAGTGGTTTAATCTGCTGCAAATCGCTCACTCCGGTCAGCGTCCCAAGCTTGAGGACCCGGCTTAATGAGCGACTTACCGCGATCTGGTATGTGTCCATACGGTCACATTTGCATTGGAGCAACCCAAGCAATCGGGTTGCTCCAGTGCAAATGTGACTGTGTAAACAGGGCTATAAAGTCAAACTGGGGTGGGGAAGGCTATTTCTAGTGAGGCAACAGTTCCAACAAGTTATAGCAGTGTGCAAGTTTTCAATCAAATGGATGGTCAAGGAGATGGGGGGTTGGCTAAACCCTCCTTATTTAATGCAACACTCCAAAACAGATCTCTGCACTTCTAAACTGGATATGTGGCATAGAAAGCAATCAGTCATTTGTCTCAAGCTATATAACGTGCTTTTATTTGGAGACATGCTCTGCTATGTTATTGCAGTGCATAATACAAAAAACCATAATAAAGTGCATTTGTGCAATAAATACACAGCAAGAACATCAAAAAGTATAAATACCATTACCAGCCACACGCAGTGCTGTCCCTTACTGCCCCAGCGCTTTGTTCCTCTAGAACTTTGCCAAGGGGTGTAACTACCACCCATACCTTGTGTGTTTAAATAGTGCTGCATTACCATGGTAACTATCCCATATAATATATTTAAAGGTGCAATACCATAAATATGCTAAATATATATATATATATATATATATATATATACACATACATATACACACACACACACACACACACATATTCTTAAAACTGATAGAGCCCTCTGGCTTGATAACTAAACATTTTATTACACTGAACTGTGCTTGATAACAAGAATGACTTTATCGAATACAGTTCATAATATTATATTGTTGCCATCATTTTCCAAAAAAAGAATTCATGTAATTAATATCTCCCATTTTAATTTTTCTTTTCCATTCTGTTGATGGCATCAGATTTTCATTCAGCTTCCTGCTCTTTCTTCAAGCACAGACAGTTTTGGAAGGATTCAACCCTCAATAAAACAGCATAGAAAAAAATTAAGTATCACAAATTGACACATCTCATTTTTTGTACAAAACTGTAGCAAACTACAAATCACACAGTCTAAGAATGCACCCTATAACTCACAATTGATAATACTATACTAAGTTAAATAACTTTTCAGATCCCACTCATCATTGTGTCCCTGGGACAGTTAAAATTGTTAAAAAAACAAGAACTGTATATTGTACTTTTAATTTGGAGTGGACCCCATGTTCAGTATATGTAAGAAATATAGGTTACTCACCTGTAACAGGAGTTCTAGGAATGGTATATGTTGTTCATCCACACTGTCTGGCAGGTATCCTTGCCGCTTTAATTCTTGCCGGAAGGTCTTCAAGCTGGCTCCTCCCACCCACCCGGGTGGTAAAACTCTCGGCTCCACCTCATGACGCCAGATCTGGCCCGCTGGAAGCTCAGGTTGTGCGTCGAAGCTGGGGAGGTCGGGTGGGTCGTGTGGATGAACAACATATACCATTCCTAGAACTCCTGTTACAGGTGAGTAACCTGTATTTCTAGGGACATGGATATGTTGTTCATCCACACTGTCTGGCAGACTCCTAGCAGTTCTCCGGGAGGAGGGAGGCAAGGCGCACACCCCCAATACTTACTTGGGAAAGAGAGATTGGAGAACTGAGGCCCCAAAACCAGCATCCCGGTGTGACTCGAGGTCGATGTGGTAGTGGGTAATGAAGGTATGTGCCGACTTCCAGGTAGCAGCCCTGCAGATATCCTGGATAGGGACGTCCCAGGAAGCAGCTACCGATGCAGCGGTATGGCGGGTAGAATGAGCTCTTATCCCTCTGGGAGGCTCCATGCCCGCCAACCTGCAGCAGAGCTCTATGCAGGAGGTGATCCACCTGCCTATCGTCTGCTTTGCTGCAGGTCTGCCAGGTGCGGCTTTAGCGTAGGTGACAAACAGCTGGCGAACCTCTCCCCGAACTTCAGCCGTCCGCTCCTTGTAGTAAGTGAGCGCTCGTCTAGGGTCCAAAGTATGGAGCCTATACTTGGCCTCCGAGGTGTGATTGGGGTAGAACACCGGCAGAGTCAACACCTGGTTAAGGTGAAACTCCGACACCACCTTCGGGAGGAACTTCGGGTGGGGGCGCAGGACAACCTTGTCCCTGTGGAAGACCAGGTAGGGAGGCTCGATAGAAAGCGCCTGGAGCGCTCCCATCCTTCTGGCTGACGTGATAGCCACCAAGAAGATGGTCTTCCACGACAGGTGTGAAAGATCACACCTGTGCATTGGTTCGAATGGCTTGCCCATGAGCTTGGCCAATACCAGCAGTAGATCCCACGGAGGTGGAGGTTCTCGCACCGGAGGGGAAATGTGGTCAAGGCCTTTGAAAAAGCGCCCGACCACCTTCTCCTGTGCCACCGACTGTTTGCCGGCCCACGCCCGGTAAGCAGAGATGGCTGCCAGGTGTATCTTAAGGGTCGTCGACCAAAGCCCTTGCTGAGAAAGGGACCACAGGTAGTCCAGAATGCTTGCCAAGGGGCAGTCGGAAGGGTCCAAGCCCTTCCCCTGACACCAAATGGAAAACCTCTTCCATTTGAAGGCATAGCATTTTCTGGTCGACTCCTTACGGGACGCCTCAATGACGTTGAGGATCTTGTCGGAAAGACCCAAGGCCTGGAACTCTAGCCGCTCAGGAACCAGGCCGTCAGGTGCAGGGATTGAAGGTCCGGATGGAATACCTTCCCCTGATTGACTGAGATCAGGTCTGGGTGGGCTGGAAGCTGTCTCAGGAACCTGGAGCTGAGGCTGAGGAGATCTGGTACCAGAACTGGCGGGGCCAGTCTGGGGCTACCAGAATCACCTGCGCTTTGTCCCTCCTCGCCTTGAGAAGCACCTTGTGGATCAAGGGAAATGGGGGAAAGGCGTAGAAGAGGTCCGGGGTCCGGCCTCAGAAGGCATCCCCCTGCAGCGAGCCCTGCTGAGGGGGGCGGGCATGGAACAGACTCAGCTTCGCATTCTCCCTGGAGGCAAACAGGTCCACCTGAGGCATGCCCCAGTGGGAGAAGAGATCTTGTACTACCTCCGGCAGGAGAGACCACTCGTGAGACGCAGCCCCTATCCGGCTTAGGGCATCAGCCAGGGTGTTGGAGGTTCCTGCCACGTGAGTGGCTAGGAGATCCGCCTCCAGGCTGCACACTAGGGACCAAATGTGGAGAGCTTCCTTGCATAACAGCAAGGCGCGCATCCCGCCCTGGCGGTTCAGATAGTACATGGTCGTGGTGTTGTCCGTCTGGACCTGAACCACTTGACCCCGTAGAAACGGAGTGAAGGCAGTGAGAGCTAGATGGACTGCTCGGAGCTCCAGCAGGTTGATGTGGCATCGGGACTCCCGAGGGGACCAGAGGCCGTGCGCTCGGTGTTCCCCCAGATGGGCACCCCAACCCATCAGAGATGCGTCGGTCGAGAGAGAGACCGTCGGCTCGGGGCAGACGAACGGGATACCCTCCTGCAGATGAGCTGGAATGATCCACCACTGGACAGCGTTCCACATCTCCTAAGTCACTGTCACAGGCCGGTCCAATGGATTGCGGCGTTGTGACCACTGACCGGCCAGTCCCCATTGAAGGGGACACATGTACCAATGGGCCCAACGGACCACGCTGGTGCAGGCTACCATGAGGCCCAGGAGGTGCAGGAAGTCCCGGGCAGGGCGCAATTGCCCAACCAGAAATGATTGGGCAAAGGAAGAAAGAACCTTGGCCCTGTCCGCCGGGAGCCGTGCTCTGGCTCGCAGAGAGTCGAGCTCTGCCCCGATGAACAGAATCACCTGCTTTGGCACGAGTTCCGACTTGGCCTCGATGAGGAGGCCAACCTGAGAGCAAACCTGGAGGGCCAGATCTCTGGACCGCTCCACCTCCTGTCTGGAGGGGGCTGCTATCAGCCAATCATCCAGGTAAGGGTACACCCGGACCCCTCGGTGCCGGAGGAATGCTGTCACCACTGCCATGCATTTGGTGAAGACGCTGGGAGCTAGGGAGAGGCCGAAGGGCATGGCTCGGAACTCGTAAAGGGATCCCTCCACTCTGAAGTGGAGGAATCTCTGATGGGACGGACGGATTGGGATGTGAAAGAACGCGTCCTGGAGATCCAGGGAGCAGAACCACACACCTCGTTCCAAGGATGGGATTATCTGAGCCAGAGTGACCATCCTGAAGGTTCGAGACCTTAGGAACTTGTTCAGGTCGTGCAGGTCGAGAATGGGGCGACAGCCCCCCGTCCGTTTTGGGACCAGGAAGTACCTGGACACAAACCCCGGGTCTGAAGGAGGATCCGCCACCTTCCTGATTACCTATTTTCAAGGAGCAGGCAATGTCGCCCGGGCGAGCCAACAGCGAGGCTTGCGAACTCGTGGCCCCCGAGGCATGGCTCAAAAGGCGGAACCTGCTCGAACTCAGAGGCAGGCCTTTTCTACCACCTCAACACCCAGTGGTCCATGGTGATAGCAGACCAGGCAGAAAGGAACTGGCGGACAGTCCCCCGGGGAACTCAGGGGAGTGACGAGGTTGAGGCGGCACCCCCAACCCGTCACTGGGCAGACTTGGAGGAAGAACCAGCCGAGGCCCTCCGGCCTTTACTTCTTGCTTCCTGTTGAGGAAGCCGTCAGCTTGGGTTTGGGACACCAAGCACGAGCCTGCTGGCCCTGTTGCTGGTGCTGCTGGGCCGGTTGAGGAGCAGGGACCGAAGGACGAAAGGACTTCTGCTGCTGACGGTGGCCTTTGTCCCTCTGGGCAGAGGTGACCGAGTCCAGAGTGGCATTGGACTTTTCGATCCGCTGGAAGTGTCCCTCCACTCCAGGGCCGAAGAGGTCAGTCCTCAAGGAGGGGACGTCCACCAGCTTATGCTGGGTATCCGTCGTGAAAGTGGATATCCTCAGCCACGCCCTGCATCGCATGGCCACTGCGGCCGCTACTGACCTGGCACAGGAATCACCTATGTCAAGAGCAGTCTGGATCTGCTGCTTCACCACCACCCTGCCCTGGTCCCGCACCTGGCGGACCGTGGTCTGCAGGTCAGGCGGGAGATGAGGAACAACCTCATCCAGGGAGCCCATGAGGGCGTGGGAGAAGTGTGCCATCAGCACGGCCGAGCTGGTCTGTCGGAGGCCGAGGGAGGACACAGCGTACACCTTGCGCCCGGCAAAGTCCAGCTTTTTGGATTCTTTGTTGGGGGGCTTGTCCACATCCCGAGCGTTACCGGAGCGTTGGAAAATGCTGTCGGTGACTAACCCCTCCACAGAGGGGTGTTCCGAGAAACCGGGCAAAGAGCCGGTAGGGACCGCATACTTCCTGGCCATCCTGGCCGAAGGCGCTGGACAGGAAGCAGGCCACTGCCAAAGCTCCAAGGCTGGGCCGACAATGGCCTCAGCCACCGGAAAGGCCTCCGTAGGAGAATCCCCTCGGTCCAGAATCTCCGTCAGGGGATACTTGGCCCATTTGGACAAGGGCTCGAGCTGCATCCCGGTAGATTTCGAGATGAGCCGAAGCAGATCCAAGAAGGACGATGGGCTATCGTCCACTGACTGGCCCCCAGAGGACTTCAGATCGCACTGCCTGGAGAACAGGAAGGAATCATCGTTGGATTCCGAAGAGTCTGTGAAGAGCTGCCTCGGCCCTGAGCCACCCTCCACTTGCCGAGGACGGTCGGAAGTGAGGGTGACCGACAACCTGTGGGGCAGGCCATAACCCGACCGAGAACTCTTGGTCGGGGCCCCCGACTTAGGTTGAGGAGGCGGAGGTTCCACCACAATCGGTGGACCAGCTGGTTTCGGCTTAGCAACCAGCCCTGGGGCGGGCAACTCGACTGGAACAAGTGGTTGCTTTGGCCGTTCCGGCAACAGCCACTTGATGGCCGGGGTCTTAGCTGGGGTTGGCTTAGGCCCGGATAACAGCAACTGCTGCCACATCAAGTCCTTGTAGCGTCAGCGCAACTTGCATCGAAGCCTCTCCTCACCCGAGGAGGAGGACGAGGAAGAACGGTGTCGCCACTTACTTCGGTACTGAGACCGGGACCGCCGATGTCGGCGGGAACGGCTGGACCGAGAAGAGGTCCGAGACCGAGACTCGGGGACCGAGGTGGGTCTGGGAAGGGGCGGGATACCACTCTTCCTCGGCTCGAACTTTAACCAGGGACTGCGGTCCCAAAGGAGCAAAGCAGATCCTCTGTGTCACCGGGGGAACCGGTGAAGTAGGCTTAGTCGACAACCCGTCTAACGGATCGAGAAAAATCTCGACTTCGTCAACGGGAGTCTCGGCAGGCTGGCCTGACGGGGGCACCATGAAGCCAGCGGCCTCAGCCGCAACCTCGACCGAAGTCAACGGTCGGCTGCCTGGGGAGGGGGACCTCTCCCACTCCCAGGAACGCCGACGGTGGGACTTCCCTTTTGACTCCCTTTTCTTGGGCCGAGAAGAATGTTCTGAAGGCCCCTCTCCCTTCGTGGAAAGGGACTGCCAAAGCTCCTTGAATGAAGCTGTGTACGAGGAACTCAGAGAGAGCAGGATAAATGCCGCGGCCGAGGAAGAAGAAGATGCGGCCTGGGCCGCTTCCTCCTCGAGGGCGATCATCTGCTCGAGCTGCTCATTTCTCGGGGCGCCCAAGCTTCAAACGGGCAGCGCGATCGTCCAGAACATTGGCCAAAAAGGAACGGCACAACTCGCAAGCCTGAGGGTTGTGATCTAGGCCTAAGCAGTAGACGCACGTGGAGTGCGGATCCGTCCTGGACATTTTCTGCCCGCAAGGGCACCTCCAAAAGCCGGGAACAGATTTGTCCATCGCAGCCGCGGAAAGAAGACCGAAGTTCGAAAAACTTCAAAATCAATTTCGGGCGAACTGAAGAATTAGGATCCAGTCTCAAACGCAGAGCGCTAAGGAGGGAACCTGAGCTACCAAGCGGTAAGGAAGATCTGGCGTCATGGGGTGGAGCTGAGAGTTTTACCACCCGGGTGGGTGGGAGGAGCCAGCTTGAAGACATTCCGGCAAGAATTAAAGCGGCAAGGATACCTGCCAGACAGTGTGGATGAACAACATATCCATGTCCCTAGAACTGAGCATTATTCTGCACAATAAAATACAGTCCCTGCCTTTGAACTATTAAGCACAACAGCTATCCTGGGGCCTGAGTCACAAAACTTTGCCATGGTGCACACCCAGTTCACACTGTGCAAACTGGGTTTTGCCCCAAAGTGGTATTCAAAAAAGCCCAGTTTTCACCGGCAAATTAGGTTTGTGCCGGGGCAAAGTTTTGAGGGGGCTGTAAAGCAAATGAGCTGAAGGGACCTGCGTATCGGCGCAGTCCCATTCACTAAGCATTTTCTCCATGCAAGGGCCTTTTGCATGGTTCCCTTGCATGGAGAATATACCACAGAGGAAAACCTCCTCTTAATTTCACGCAACCCTACTAGTTGGCAGAGGTACTGTGGCCCCCCTTGCTTATCGTTGCCCCAAGTAAGAAACATAACTTACCCTGGTAGTCTAGAGGTCCCTCCCCCATGCTCCGATCACCAACCCTTTACATTAAAAATATGCCCCTGGTAGTCTAGTGGTCTGTCTCCCTCCCCTGTACTCTTATCGCTGTCCTTGTAGTAAAAAATGGCTCTATGTCATAATGGTGAATACATATTGGCGACGTCTTAAACGGCGACTCCTAATAGTGCATACAATAACGGCACGCCGAAAGACTGGCAACATGCATTTTCAGTGCAATACACACAATCATGCAAAACCTACAAAGTAACCACCAGGTCACCTTTTGTGCTAGTGGGAGGCTGCGCCCCCCACACACCCCACAGGGGGCTGCACCCCCTGACCCCGCTATCTCTAGGATTACTACTCCAAGGAACACCTGGACACAGAGGCAGGTTAGCACCTCGGAGTAGCCATGTACTCCCTATCGCCGTTTAGTCAGGTTTGCCGTTGTGACTGCAGCCATTTCGGAATCACTGTTTAGGAGTTGCCATATAGGAATTGCCGTTATGACATGCTACCGTAAAAAATAATTTCCCTGGTAGTCCAGTACTACCAGGGAAATTATTTTTTACCACGGGGACAGCAATTGGACATTGGGGGAGGGGGAGGGATCACTGGACTACTAGGGACATTATTTTTTAATATGGGGATGGTGATCGGACATCAGGGAAGGGGAGGGGGCCACTGGACTACCAGGGAAATTTAATAAATATATAACAGGATGGTGATCAACAGTCGCGAAAGGGACCACTGGATACAAGTGTAACCCCTCGGTGGCACTATCCAAAGGGCTACTACCCCTGCCTGCTTGGCTAGTAGCAGGTTAAGGGGCCTGGGTACTGAAACGGGTGCCTCCACCCAGAGGTCAGGGTTGTTAGTGGTCAAGCTAACCTGGGTACAGCCCTTCAGGACACTGTAACCCCCCTCTTTCCCTTCTAGTGGCTGGAACAATATACAGTAATCACTTTTGCAATGACCCTTATTCACCATACAAGTACCCACACTGTTTGCACTTACCACCAGGGCTGGTTCCACCAGTTCAACCCTGGAAACCCCCTGTAAAACAAGGTTAGGCACAGCAAACAACAACAGTACAGTGCTTTCAGTACAAACTGGAACCACAGTCAGGTTAAATGCAAAAAGAGTTAGAGATGATTTATTCAGGGGGCTTGAACAAGGAAGGGGCATAATCAGGTTGATTGGCTTAAAGGCTAAATCAATCAGACAGTCATGCATGCACTTCAGAGTCCCTACACAGTCACACACTCTGGGTACCCGGGTAGGACAAAGGTGGGCTAGCCAGGAACGTTGCCTGGGGTAGGCCGGCCTTGCAGCTGGATGTGGCCCTGTGATGGAAGAAAGCAACATGCGCAACACATACTATTTGTAATCCGGAGCTGGAAGGCTCAGTTCGTGAAAGAACAGACAACAAGGCAATCAGATGACAACACTTTAGATCTAGCTGTTGTTGAAGGGAGCTACACTGATGTTTACTCACGATACCTAATACAGGACACAGGCAGGACAAAATTGAGACTGCAGGTTGATGAACTGGAGTGCCAGGAGAAGCAGGGCCCACACAACTTATCAAGGCATCGTTCCTGTTCCAGGCGTTGAGCAGGGGGATGATCCCCAGGCAGGTCTCTTGTCAATGGCTTTCTCTGTGGCGTGAGTAATCTGGCTGGGCCAGTACAGCAGGGCCCAGGCCAAGTGGAGATGAATGCGGATTCAGTCCTGTGAAGCTGGATGCAACCTCCAGCAAGCAGAACACATTTCAGCACACTGTGGGGAATCAAATCACAACCCACTAGCAGCACACAGCACATTTACATGTAAGGGAATTCTACTGTACCAGACAGGTTGCTATCTGGTCGCAATTACAGAGTCTCCGCACAAACCAGGAGTTCAGAGGTGGCTGGATATCCTGACAGGCCAATCACATTCAGCAAATCTTCGGTCTTCTTCAGGTTTCAAGCCTGGTCACAGTTCAGTGACTTTGATCTGTCTCACAATTCGGATTTAATCTGATAAAAGTCACAGGTTCCCTCTCGGGGACGGCAGGCAGACATGCAGGCCAAACGTAAGCCTTTCCACAGTTTTCCTGTGTGAAACTATGCAGGACTGCTGCTCAACTATCTCGAGCTGTTTACTCCTTCACTTCCCAACTCAGACTGACTCTAGCTGCAAGCAGCTTGGGACTTTCCCCAGGATCCAAAAGGTTTGGTTGGCTGATCTGTATGTCAGTCAGTTCAAGGGCTCCCCCTCCAAGTCCATTTGGGTACCAAAGTCCAGAACTGCAATTCCTACAGTTTTTCTCCCACAACACCCCTGGGGACAGGCTCCATTTTAAAGTCCCCAAAGGTACTGATTGGCCCATTCTGGCAGTCCAGGACCAAGATGGTGGTGCTAAACAGAACTGTCCATGCTGCAAATAAGGCAGGTTAGACAAACTACAATATTGTTACTATCCTAATAGATAATCAGCAAATAAGTACAGTTTCTAAAACAGCTCCCTCTGCGCAAACAGCAATGGCAGAACAGATTGATTATCTGGCAGCCCAGGCGGGACTCAAGCATAGAAGCACTCAGCCCACGTCCCAGGTTAATAACTGTGATATAGGCAGCTCTTAAAGAGATAATACACAGAGGCTATACAGGCACTCTCTGGCAATAACGTTTAAACTGCTAAAATGCAGGATACCAGCCTGGCAGTGAACATTTAGGCAAGCACAAGGAAGACTTTTCGGGAACCCCCATTTGTAAGGGGGTTACACCAGTGAATTTATTTTTTATAACAGGATGGTGATGGGAGCATGGGGGAGGGGGGAAGGACCACTAGACTACCAGGAACATTTATTTTCTATAACAGGACAGTGATCAAAGCATGAGGGAGGGGGAGGGATCACTAGACTACCAGGGTATTTATTTTATTTTATATGAGGATGGCGATCAGTGATCGGGGTGGGGGAGGGACCACTAGACCATCAGGGAGACTTTTTTTTATATCTTCTGCACAGCGATCGGTGAACAGGGGTGGAGGCGCTAGACCACCAGGAACTGCGACTATATCAGGCAGGGGCTGGGGGGGGGTACGCTAAGCCACACTGTGTAAATGGGCCCATAATGGGCAAGCAAATGGCCACATAGTGCTTTGCATGCCCAATGGGCTCATTTACAAGGGAGTATTCATGAATAGGAAATAGCACACCTGAGCTATTCATTGCGGAGCCATTCACCTGACTGGATGTCGGGCAGACCTAGAGGGGTTAGTGATGGCTTTCCTGGGTTAGCGCTGCCCCATCCTGGCCCTATCCACAGTCGGATAGTATAGTGCGCTATCTGACTATGAATAGCAACTTTTGGAACCTGCGCAATTGCAAGGCACAGTGCAAACGTTTGTGTTGCACTTTTTGATTGTTTGTGAATCCATCTAACCCCTGGTCTCATGCCATCCATTGTAGTGTAGATCTACTATAAAGCAGCAAACAGTTTTCTGGTGTGAAAACAAAACATAGAAACAAACTAGAAAACAAAATAGTGCATCAGCAATGAAGTGTCAACTTACAATCGTTTTTTGTTTTTTGCAAAACCTGTCTGTTTAGAAGATGGGTGAAAGTTCAAGTTCACATGTGGAACGTGTAAATGAGGTCACTGATAAAGTTCAACCAATAGTTTCAGCCTACCTCTGCAGCGGAATCAGAAATTACCACAATAAGTAACAATGAAGCTATCAACATGTCTTCAATTGAAGATCCAGTTCTTCTGGCATGCTGGTCACATGAGCAATATGAAACCTGTAAAGCAAAATATGCCAGGCTTGTCTTAAAGCACTAGTGCAAGAATTGCAGAAAATGTTTTCTTTATTCAGGGCATGGTAGAACATGAAACTGTCAGCTTACTTGGTTGTCTCTCTGTTGTTTTTATTGTTCTCTGTTTGATGCCTAAATTTAAGATTTTCTACAAAAGAACATAAAAGACAGCAGACGCATGTCTTTTAATAGTGCTCTGATCACTTCAGGGACATATCACGCTCACAATCTTTCTTGGTCGCTAGCATGCACATCAATCAGTCACTGAAAGGTGTACCAACTGATTGGTTATTCACGAGTGTAATTCAATGCACATATGTCACCATTGGCTTCGGTGGCATTTCCAAAAATGGTGATCCTGGCTGGGGTCCGGGTCAACCTCTGAGGAAAGCAGCCTAGTGATGCTACATCGGGAAGCATGGTGCAAAAAAAAAAGGTATTTTGCTTAATTTTTCACAAATATTGAACTGTTTACTTAGTCAGGGCATTTGTGCTAAATGACCTTAACATGCACCACTGTTTTAAAACACGATAATTTGAGGTATTAAGTTTGCACTCAAATGAAGAAATTGGGAGTTTTCCAAAATAAAAGTATACACTTATTCAGGGGTGGCTAAAGTAGCATTTATGTGGGGGGGGGGCAAGTAACCTTCAGTAGAAAAGGCCGGGGGCCACATAGGCCCCCAGAATATTTTGCATTTTTTTAATGTGTTTTTGTGCATTTTACTTGTATGTCACAGTGATAAAAAATAACTTATGTCTTTGTTATATTGTATGTAAAATGTACCAGTTAAAAATAAAGACTACAGCTACTAGTGCTGCAGACAACCCGAATTTCAGCATCAAAAATGAACCCGAACCCTTCTCAGCTGTCAACCATACAGCCTTCTCAACTCTCCATTTTGTAACTAGCCCTAAGGCACAACTTCATTCCAGATGCTAAAAAACTCAACTTTCAGAAAACCATCTTTGCTAACTGTACAAAGAAATATAAAATGCAGTACAGCAATATTATATTGCAGTATTTAAACAGCTCCAGAGATGTACACCTCACATTTTTGAGCAGCAGTTTGGAACTGAGTGCCCTGTGCAGATACTTGATTGTGGTTTAATTAGGATGCAGTGTATTCGGTCACAGCACATTAAAGAAGAGCACTGTCAAAAGAGCGTGCCACTACTAGTGACGGGGTAGAACAAGAAAATGCATTTATCACTACCCCTGTAGCTGTCCAACTCAGGGAGTGACCAGAGGGTGATAACAAGGGCTGGAAAATGTTGGAGTCTGGCCAAGCTTCTCCCATGGTGAAGAAGGTTAAGGCACAGAGCAGCTTAGCCAGCAGAGTTCTGGAGACCACTGTTTTGCTCCCAATCTCCAATCTTTTAATGTGAGCTGGGTTTCCCAGAAAGGTTACAAGTCCTGTTTCGTAGTACCTCCCCTACCTAGTTTCACTTTTCCCCAAAATCCATCTTTGACTTGGAATTGATTATTTTAGTAATCTAAATACGGGGCATACATATAAAAGCTAGCCCTAATGTCCTGGTAACCAGGACATCCTCCCACCCTCCGACCCCCACTCATAATTGTGGAGCATTACTCTTTTTTTTCAGGGCTGACTGGGCAGCTCTTCCACCTCATCCCTGAGTACCATCAGCTGTGTCATGCTTCTCTCCATCGGGGACTTCCACCATGTACTGTCCCCCCCTAATAATGGGGCCAGGGGTGGAGGGCCATCCTCACTCCCCATGATTCTCATCCAGAAGTCACCACCCCTACCTGGAGTGGCAGAAGAAGAAGAATCAGCATTTATATAGTGCTTTTCATACACAGTGTATCCCAAAGTGCTTTACAATCATTGCTAGACTGGTAGTGAAGTGGCGGCTATATCACACATCAACACCCACACACAGCCTGGAAAATTGCATGATCCATTTTATGGGAAGAGGAATGTTGGCCAGGACACTGGGAATGTCCCCTACTCTTTGTGAAGAGTGCCCTGGGTTCTTTTACTTCCACTTGGACACCCACCAGGACGAGTAGAAGGGACCTCAGTTTAACATCTCATCTGAAGGACAGCACACCCCAGCAGTACAGCACCCCCCTAATATTGCACTTGGATGCCAGAATTTTAGGTATGAGTCTAATTCCAGTGTGGGATGACAACCCATGACCTTCTGGTCCAGAGGCGGATGTGCTACCAACTGAGCCACACTGACACTGGCAGGGTGGGTTGTGGCACCTTGGGCAAGGTTTCATGTAGCTCCAGTCCCCTCTTTTCCACCAGATTTTTCTCCCTCCTATCCTAGAGCTGTGGTGCAGCATGGAAGTGCATAGAGGCACAAGCATGTTCTGGAATTGTGGCCTCCCCCCATTCTCCCAGCTGTCTATCTGGCCCCTGCACCAGCATAAGCACTGCCACCAGGCCTCCACCTGGTGGCACCCAAGAGCTGGGAAGATGACCCACCACTATTAGGGAAAGAAGAGCTGCCTGACAGCTGCTTAGTCCTCTCCAACTCCTCCACCTCCACCAGCCACTGGTAACCCGAGTTTGTTCCCAAACATGGGCCACTGGCATGATGCTAGGTAAGGGGCTTTGCAGTGCATTAGCCCTCTGCACCACTGGGCCAGCTAAAAAAAAATTACAGTTACATCTCACATCTTTTTTTAACTGAGACCCCCAAAGAAAGATATTCCCATGCAACCTTTAGATTTACTTCAGTATTTTAAATACTTATTACAACACTGATGAAAAGTTAGAGTCAAACACTCGCATAGTCAGTACAGCCAGTCTACACACACATAAGTTTTAAAGACATTTTATTTAAAATAAAAAAAAAAAAAAAAAGCATTTTACACCATGACAAAACTCACATGCAAACAATCATCAACATTGTGTCAAAGTACTTAGCATTTTCCAAGGTGCTAGTGCCTCACAGTGGACAGGTGTAAATACTCATTCAAAAATTTAAACCTCCCAGTAACAGCCGATTTCAATATCAGGTGGCACGTTGTACATTATAGCTACCATGAAAACAAAATAACCAGTATTGTGATAAACATCTAACTACTAAATATATATAGATATATACACACACACACACACACACACACACACTTCCTGTGAAACTAGTGGATAAAATAACATGCATCAGTCTCTACGGGAGTTCTATATATGTATGCTGAATGATCTCGAGTCAGATGGGTGCAATATAATATAAATTAATCCATTACCTTACAATACTCTGCTAATTTAATGGTTACAAAGCTTTTTCCCAAAACAAGACAAACAGTGTTGGGGGGGAGAGAAGGGGTTAGGGGATGGTGTCTGGGTAGGTGAAGAAAGGGGGAGAGGAGAGGGCAGGGGAAATGGAGGAAAGGGGAGAAGGAGGAATGGCGGTGGGAGGGTATTGGGGTGGTGAGGGTAAGTAAATGGGATAGTAGGGAGGGTTGTTGAGAACAACTATACAGACAGCAGCCATAACATTTTCAACATCTAAATTTCTAACCCCTTGGGCTTATCTGGTCATTTTATTACTCAGTGAACTATTTTTGATAATGTATTTAATTAACTGGACTAAACCATAAGTTATGTTCAAATGCTAATTGCAGTGTAGTAAAATAATGTGATTATTTAAAATCCCATTAAGTACAGCACAGCAGCTCAATTTAATCAAATCCAGCAACTAATAACGTGTGACATAATCAAAATATAAGTATAAATGTTCTACACGCAGTATTAACTATTACAGTACCAAAACACTTTTTTATGTTTGCTTGCACGCATGTGCAAGAAACAGAGTGTCACCATACAAGTTTTCGTAGGTGTGCCTTCCCCACTTCCAATGCCCTGCTCCTTTTTGCAGGCGTGGCTGCACCGCGCTAATGAATGTCTGAGCTGTCTATGACAGCCGTTCAGATGCAGTGGCATACAGTTTAAAGCGAAAGACCGCTGCAATCAGCGGTTGTAATGTGTAGGCAATCTGCATACTGCTGTTGGCAGGTAATTTACATACTGCCGTCGGCAGTATGCAAAGTGCCTACACTCAGCACTGCATCCTGAACGCAGCTGTCATAGACAGCTCCCTTCAAGTTCTCCCCTCCCCAAACACTGAAGTTGCATGCTGGGAGCCCACCCCAGCATGCTCATATGCTCCTCTCCCCGCACACAGTATGGCTGACGGGGTGCCCAATCCCCGTTCGGCTCCGCGGTCCCCCCACAGATTTCTAGGTGCCATGCTGGAAGCCCACCCCAGCATGCAAAAGTCAGAATGACGATGGGGTGCCCAATCCCCCATTGGCTCCCCTCAGCACCCTCCCAAAAAAACAGATTTCCAGTTGCCACGCTGGGAGCCCACCCCAGTGTGGCAAACACCTGTATGGCCAATGGGGATGCCCAATCCCTCGTCGGCTCCACTGACCCCCTCCAAAAAAAAAAAGTTTAGCTGCCATGCTGGGAGCCCACCCCAGCATGGCACAAGTCCCGCGTCGTCTTCCTAAAAATAAAAAAACACACCTAAAAACAAAAAATGGTTCCTCGTTGATTGTCTTGCCCCCCTCCCCAACCCGCGCCCACCCTCTCGCATCCACCTCCCCACACCCCCCAACCCCATACTTACCTCCAGAGTCCGGCATGACGATCTTCGGTGGAATGGGAACAAGTCTGCACTCTTCAAAGCCGACCGCGAACTGAAGAAATGCCAGTAAGCCGTATAATGGCATAAATGAGTTTTTTTCAACTTTGGTGCAAATCTCGCCCATTTTGAGGAATTTTTTTCACCAAATTTTCAACATGGGGTTTTTGGGCCCCACCTCATGAATTCAGTCACTGTCATTTTGTTATTCGGTCCCGAAAGGTGATTTTGCAGTCACTGCGCGGAACCACCTTTCGGGACCCAGTAACGAAATGACAGTGTCACAGTTCATGAGGTAGGCCCCCCCAAAACCTATGTTGAAACTTTAGTGAAAAATTTCCCAAAATGACTGTTTTAAGTAGTCGCTGTGCAGTTCCCACACTCATTAACTCATAAATTTTTAATATTTTCACTCCAGATTTTCAACATTGCCATTTTACCACACCTCCTTATGAGCAGTACAGCTGTAATTTTCATATCTTGCCCAAAATGTGTTTTCACAATGTAGCGCAATGGCGTGGTCAGTGTACTGAAATCAATGTTTGGGACAGATTAAGAAAATCACAGTGACACTGTTCATGAGCAGAAGGTCCTAAAATGGCTACGTTGAAAATTTGGTGACAGAAGTCCATAAAATGACTGTGTTACGAGCGTACATTGCACAGTTTCCACGCACCCTTGTAAGTTCACGAATTTGTACTATTTTCAGTCCAGATTTTCAACACTGACATTTTTCCATACCTCCTTATGAACAGTACAGCTGTCATTTTCACACCCTGGCCGAAATGTGTTTTTGCACTTCTGGCGCAGAAATGCATGGCCACTGTGGGAAATCAGTGTTCGGGACAGATTAAGACAATCACTGTGACATTGTTCATGAGCAGAGGTCCCAAAATGCCTGTGTTGACAATCTGCTGTAAAATATCCTCAAACTAATTACATTATGGGTGTGCATTGCACAGTTTCTAAGTACGTTCGTGACTTCACTTTTTTTATATTTTCAATCCAGATTTTCAACATTGCCATTTTTTACACCTCCCCATGAACAGGACAGCTGTCATTTTTCACATCCTATTCAAAATGTGCTTTTGCACCTGTGGTGCCAAATGGCGTAGTCACTGTGCAAAAATCAGCTTTTGGATAACAAACTGATATTGCCACTGTTTATGAGGTGGGGGTCACAAAAAACCCATGTTGAAAATTTGGAACGAAGATACCAACGAACGCCTGGGACATTAGGGTTTTCGACCATAACACCCCACCCTGTAGAGACTGACAGGCATCGGGGTGTGACTTGGGATTGCAGCATGTAATGCTCATGCCATTCCACCCACATCCACACCCACACCCTGCAGTCAGTGATGGGTATCGAGGTGTGCCTTGGACTCTTCAGCTTCAAAGTTCACCCCATTCTCCTATACTGCACCCATCTCACTGTATTTCCTTATGGAATGGGGTGAGCATAAGGCACAAAGACCCCAAGGCACACCGTGACACTTGTCAGAGCTGCAGGGTAGGGTGTGGTGAAATGGCGTGGCCGTTATGCCTGACGACCCAAAGGTGCACCCCAATGCCTGTCAGTCTCTGCTGGGTGGTGGTGGGGTTGGCTTCAGTTCACTACTTCACTGCCATTCCTATTATGCATCTCTCTAACTCCTACGCTACCAATGCCAATGCCAGCAAGCAAACATTCGGCATTGACAAATGCTTGTTTTTATTCAGTATTAGCATATTGTGTTGTTTCCCTAATTCTCATTTCAGATAAGGGCCAAGTTGAAAACATCCATTTATTTATGGACTTTCACAACCTCCAAAGGCATCTTGCTATTATGTTTGTCTTTCAAGGATCTTGTTTTCCAAGTCTCCCTCCTAATGATGCATGTCTCCCTGCTACCTTGTTCTTCCAGAAAAAATGTCTAGGTGGTCCCATGGTAGTCCAGTTTCCAAGTTCCAGACTGTCTTTCTGAGCAGCCCAAATGTCTGTTTCCTACACCCTCATAACATAACCAAGCTGCTACTGGAGTTTAGGTAAGAGCAACCTCTGAATACCAGCCTAGTTACAGCGGCACTACTTCAGACTAAGTGATATAGAGCACCCAACTGAGCCCTTGCTGCAAAACTAAAATACAAAAAAAAAAAACAACAACAAAGCAAGAGCTACCACATAATAGAAACACAGAAACATAGACTTTGACAGCAGATAAGGACCGCTTGGTCCACCTAGTCTGCCCATTTCTCTACCTAGAGGATAAGCTTCAGATCCTATTTAACCAACAGCCTGTTTCTTCCTACCACCCACAAAAATTGCCTTATGTCTGTCCCATGCATTCTTGAATTCTCCCACAGTTTTAGACCCCACCACCTCCTCAGGAAGGCTGTTCCATGCGTCCACCACCCTCTCTGTGAAAAAAATACTTCCTTACGTTGCCCCTGAGCTGTGCCCCCTCTATCTTCAAATTATGTCCCCTTGTTCTTGCACATCTCTTTTTCTGAAAGATGCTACCCTCTTGGACTTTGTTGAGTTCACTGAGGTACTTAAACATTTCTGTCATGTCCCCCCCCCTCCTTTCCTCAAGGGTATACATATTAAGCTCCTTTAGTCTCTCCTCGTATGGCTTCTCTTGCAGACCCTGCACCATTTTAGTTGCCCTCCTCTGAACTGCCTCCATCCTGTCTATGTCCTTGTAGAGATGGGGTCTCCAGAACTGGACGCAGTACTCCAGATGGGGTCTCACCAACTGTTTGTACAGGGGGATAACAACTTCCTGTTTTCTGCTGGTGATACCTCTCCCTATACATCCCAGTATCCCCCCAGCCCTCCCTACCGCCTTCTCACATTGCTTGCCAACCTTAAGGTCATCTGATATGATTACCCCTAGGTCTCTTTCCATTTTTGTTGTTGTTACTACCCCCCCCCCACTGTATAATCTTCCCTTGGGTTTTTGTTTCCCAGGTGCATTAGTTTGCACTTCTTTGCTTTGAATCCAAGCTGCCATACTTCTGACCGTTCCTCCAACCTTGCCAAGTCCCTTTTCATCCTTTCCATGCCTCCTTGTGTATCAACCCTGTTGCAGATCTTTGTGTCATCTGCAAAGAGGCATACTTTTCCTTCCAGTCTCTCTGCAATGTCACTTATAAAGGCATTAAAAAAGAGTGGACCCAGTACTGAACCCTGCGGTACCTCACTAGTAACCCCTCTTTCTTCAGAGTGGATTCCATTTACAATTACCTTCTGTGTCCTGTTGTTCAGCCAATGTTTTACCTAGGCTACCACCTTAGGACCCACTCCCAGGCTGGTTAATTTGACTACTAATCTTTTGTGTGGGACTGTGTCAAATGCCTTTGTAACCCCTAGATGGCGCTATCCCAGGGGCTACTACCCCTGCCTGATTTGCCACTAACAGGTTGAGGGGCCTGGATCCAATGGCGGGTGCCTCCACCCAGAGGTCAGGGTTTGCAATAGTTAAACTAACTTGGTCACAGCCCTCTGGGACACTGCAACCCCTTTCTTCCCACTAGTGGCCACACAATATATCAGAATTACCTTCACAGTATACACTTACCCCCAGGTCTGGTTCCGCACTGGGACCTCCTGTGAAATGAGATACAGTGCAACAATCACAGTACAGTACTTTAACATAGACAAATACCTCAGGCAGTATAACTTTGCTGAAACAAGCAGCTCTGATTTATTTAGGGGATATAACAAGGACAGGGGAAATCAGGTTAATTAGCTTATCACTCTAATAATCTACCTATGGCTCTGTGCACAGGCCTATCCCTATCAGTTACTGTCCCTGGGTACCCAAGCCCTAGTAAGCTAGTCAAACCGTGGCAGCTGGTAGGGGGCCTTTCACAGAAAAGGAGAATTAAACAGTCAGCAGTACAGTAATTCCATTTGGATTTAATGTGGCAATTCAACAGGGAGGCGACCCTGAATTAGTACTCACGACCTCCAAATAAGATAGGGTCCTTCAATGTCAGCAGGGCTCACTTGAGGTACACAAACCTCTTCACACATCCATATAAAGAAAGCACTATACCAGGCAGGCTGCATCTGTATCCGATCGCAATACTGCACAATACCGGGAGACACACAGCAGATTCAGTTCCTGACAGACCGAGTGCAATTTTCAGCAATTCCTCCAGTCTTCTACAGGGTGAGCCTGGTTTCTACTCTTCAGAGATCCTTTGATTCTTTTCACAGGACGATTCAGTCCTAACAAGCTGTTACACAAGCTGCAGACCGAACTCTGGGCCTTACACGCTTTTTGACTAAACTGCACACTGAAAAGCACAGGGCTCCTTCCTTCTTCACTGCCAAAGCTCAACTGAAACTCCAACCCGACACAACCGGGCACTTCCTTTGAGTTCCTCCCAGTTCTTGACTGGATTGGCTGTCACTCACAATAGACTGCTGCTGTTGGTCCAAAAGGCACTGAAGTCTAAACTACATCTCCCAGAGTCACTGCCCATACAATCCTCTTGTGGCTGGCTCAGATTATGAGTCCAAGTTCTGATTCGTCCAAGGCACCATTTTAGAGCTAGCTTACCCACACTGATTGGTCCAGTTCAGCAGTTCAAAACTAGAATGGGAACTAGCAGACACAGTTCTGACTGCAAAGAAAGCAGGTTAGACAAACTGTAATTTCATTATTACTCTAAATAATTTCTGGCAAACAGTTACATCTTTCAGATAGGTTCCTTTGCACTCCTAGTGACTGCAAAATGAAGTGAATTGGCAGCAGCTCAGTGGTACTCAAGAAGCACACAGTCCCCATACAAACTAATTATGTCTGCAAGCAGACAGCTCTTAAAGAGACAGTACCAGAGGCTCTAAAAACACTCACTGATAAATGGCTTAAATGCCAAACACCATTCAGGCTTGGAGCATTCAAGCAAGCTCCTGGAAGTCTTTTGGGAACCCCCATTTGCAGGGGGGTTACACCTTGCTAAAGTCTAGGTAGGCCATGTTCACAGCCCCACCCTAGTCTACTACTTTGGTCACACAGTCAAAGAAATCAATTAGATTCGTCTGACATGACCTTCCCACTGTGAACCCATGCTGCCTTGGGTCCTGTGCCCCACTGGTCTCTAGGTACTCAACAATTCTTTCCTTCAGAAGTGATTCCATCACTTTCCCTACCACAGAGGTCAAACTGACAGGTCTGTAGTTTCCTGCCTCCGTCTTGATCCCACTTTTGTGAATGGGAATCACATCCGCCTTCTTCCAGTCCTCAGGTACCACACCATCCTCCCATGATTTGTTAAAAAGCGTAGTCAGTGGTGTCACTAGTTCTCTGCTTAATTCTTATAGAATTCTGGGGTGAATTCCATCTGGCCTCATTGCTTTGTCCACCTTCGGTTTTAGGAGTTCTTTCAGAACTCTTTCTTCTGTGAAAGGACTGGGATCAAGCTCCCCCCCCCCAAGAGTGCTTCTGTTAATTGGATTAGGCACCTCCCACTTCCTGTTTTGTGAATACTGAACAGAAGTATTCACTTAGTATCCTGCTTTATCACTGTCACTCTCTGCCCACCCACCATCCATTCTATTCAGCCTCACTATCCCTCCCTTTGTCTTTCTATGCCCCTGATATACCTATAAAAGGTTTATCCCTTCTTAACCAAGTTAGCTATCTTTTCCTCGGTTTGTGCCTTTGCTATTCTGACTACCCTCCTGCTTCCTTCTGCCTTAACTGGTACAGTTCTCTGTCCTGCTCCTTCTGTGTTTCCTTATACTTCCTAAATGCTATCTTTTCTCCCTAACTTTCACATCACCTCTTTTGAGAACCATAGTGGCTTTTCTTTCATTTTGATTTGTTTATTTGCTTCACACAAAGGCTTGTTGCTTCTGTGATGGCAGTTTGACATTTTCCATTGTTACTTCACCCTCCTTCTAGCCTGTTTGCTAGTGCTTTTTAGGCACTCTCCCATCTTGCCAAAGTCAGCCCTCCTGAAGTCCAGAACCCTCACTTTTGTATGCGGCTTGACTCTGTAGCAGAGTTTATCGTGAACCACACTGTTTGGTGGTCACTTGTTCCCAAATGGCTACCCACTCCTAGATCTGAGATCCTCTCACTGTCCCCATTTGAGAGTATGAGGTCTAAGATTGCTCCCTCACGAGTGGGTTCCAAAACTAGCTGTTTCAGGCATGCTACCTGAAGGACATCAAGAATGGCCCTGCTTTTGGATGTGGCTGCCACAAAGGTGCTCCAGTTAACATCTGGCATGTTAAGGTCCCCCATCAACAGTATCTCCCCTTTCTCTGCCATCCTAAGTATGCCTTCTATCATATCCTTGTCCATTCCTTCCCCCCGACATGGGGGTCTATATACAACCCCTGTGCGGATTGTGGTGCCATTTCCAGTCTCTAAGGTGACCCACAGTGCCTCCTCTCCTCCCTGTTTACTCTTCTGCTCAGTTGATTTTATCCCTTCCCTTACATAGAGAGCTACGCCCCCTCTTCTGCCCTCCCTGTCTCTCCTGTAGGTTGTGTACTCTGGTATGTTAACATCCCAGTCATGGTTCTCTGTGTACCATGTTTCTGTGACTGCTACAATATCCAGGCATCCCTCTTCCATCAAGGTCACCAGTTCAGGGAGCTTGCTGCCCAGACTACGGGCATTGGTACTCATTACCCTCCATTTCTTGATGGCCTTACCCCTTTTTGCCCCATCCCTGTCCTTACTGCATTAGTCACTTTCTCCATTTACCCCTGCGCTTCTCCCTATTGACATCTCTATGTTGGTGTCTACCTCACTTAGTACTCTGATATTTTGGTGTGGGGGGCTAGGATTTCCCTGCTCCTTCCCAGTGCCTCCCCCCTTGGCTAGTTTAAATACTTGTCAATGAAGTATTTAAACCTATCACCTAGGATCCTGGTTCTCCTCCTGGACAGATGCAGACCATCATGCCAGTATAGGCCTGCATCCTTCCAGGTGGACCCCAGTCTCCAATGAAGCCAAATCCTGAGCTCTGCACCAGTTTTTCAACCACTGGTTGAATCCCATATTAATGGAGCACTAGCTTCTCACCTGTGCCATAGACAGGCAGCACCTCCGAGAAGGTTACACGTATGTGCTGTTGTCTAAGGCCCTCTCCATCTCCACAAATACTTCTTGCACTGCTCTGATCCCTTTCTCAGCCAGGTCATTTGTCCCTAGGTAGACAATGACATCCAGCTCCCTCCCCTGTGCAGCTGCTCCTGCGATCCCGAGGATTCGCTCCCTGTCTCTCCAAGCCATAGCACCAGGCAGTCACCTTACCTCCCTCTCCACTTCCTCCCCCAGTTCTACCTTCCTAACAATGGAGTCCCCCACCAGGAGTTGTTTTCTTCCCCTGAGGGGTCCCATTCCACCCTCCTTTGGGTCTCCTTTGTGAAGGTTCCCAGCATCCTCCTTAGTCTCCACTGTGGGTGCCTCCATAGAGGAACCACACTTTTCCAGAATGGCATAGAAATTGTGGAGAGGTACAACTGGAGGGATGCACCTCCATTCCACCACCCTCACCCTCCCTGAGCCCACTGTGGTCCAACCACTGCTTGTTAGTCATAAGGTCAGTTGTCAAATAATAGGGATCGGCAGGCTGCAACTGCTTTGTTTCTTGTTCTCACTCAGTTAACAGTAGCTATTTACAAAGATGCTGCAACCGTACTGCAAAGCCCCTAGCCCTAATACATTTGACTGGTCAAGAGAGGGTTAAGTTGTGTGTAAACTGAGGTGTGATGGGGTGGGAACTGGTTTTGTTGTCTGCTTGTGGGGAACTTCTATTTATACAGGATCATCCATATGGTTGCCATAAAAGGTTGTTAAATGTTAATTGCTGTACACAGCTGAGATTAGAATCAGAGCTTAGTTGCAGGAAGATGTGAAGAATTTTATGTGGTCATCTCTCTTGCCTTGCATGACAACTTATCTGCAGCAGCAGCAGCATGAAAGGGTTACTACTAACTGTGTGAGGGCTGGCTAAAGTGTTACATCCCCCATCCCCATAGCTTGTGATGCCCTTGTGAGGTTGCTTCAGATTGTTAGAGAGAGACACAGAGAGATGCTGAAAATTAGCTTTGGCATTAACTGAGATTGAGGGAAAGCTTAGTTTTGGATAGGGAAGAGGGACTTTGCTGTAACTGTACTTCCAGCCTGATCTACTGTGTCCCCGATCCTGAACCACATATCCAATTGAAAAACATGGCAAGTTTTTATTAGTGCCCCCCCGGAGGTGCAGCTGAGCTGATCGTGTCATAGAAACATACAGGTTGACAGCAGATGAGGACCGCAAAGCCCACCCAGTCTGCTCATTTCTTTTTCTACCTTATAAATGTGCCATCGGCCTTTGCTCTGTCAGTGGCCTATCTATTCATACTCATCTGTATTGCTCCCTTATGCCTATCCCATGCCTGTTTGAAGCCCTGCACTGTATTCGTAGCCACCACTTCCTGAGGTAGGCCATTCCATGCATCCACCACTCTTTCTGTGAAAAATAATTTCCTCACATTCCCCCTTAATCGGCCTCCTTCTAATCTCATGCTGTGTCCTCCTGTCCTGCTATTTTTCTTATATTTAAACATGTTAGACTCTTTCACCTTGTTAATGCCCTTAAGGTGTTTGAATGTTTCGATCATATCACCTCTCTCCCTCCTTTGCTCAAGTGTATACATATGGAGCTCCGTTAATCTGTCCTCATATGTCTTCTGATGCAGTCCCTGTACCATTTTGGTTGCCCTTCTCTGGACTGCCTCAATTTGGTTAATGTCCTTGTGAAGGTGTGGCCTCCAGTACTACACACAGTACTCCAGATGGGTCCTAACCAGTGTCTTGTAAAGAGGGATTATTACCTCCCTCTTACGACTTGTGATACCCCTATTAATACACCCTAACATCCCCCTAGCCTTACTTACAGCTTTAGAGGTCTGCTTGGATGATTTCAGGTCATCTGTGATGATGATGCCCAAGTCTCTTTCTTCCTTTGTGACTGCCAGCAACTCCCCTCCCAGCCTATAGGTGGCTTCAGGGTTTCTCTTCCCTATGTGCATGATCTTGCACTTCTTTGCATTAAATCCCAGTTGCCATTCTTCTGACCATTTTGCTAGTTTATCCAGACCTCTTCTCATTCTGCCCACCCCATCTGGATCATCTACTCTGTTGCAGATCTTGGTGTCATCTGCAAACAGACAAGCCTACCCTCTAGTACATCTGCAATGTCACTAATGAAGATATTGAAGAGGACTGGCCCAGGACTGATCCCTGAGGTACCCACTTGTGACTTGCATCTCTTCTGACTGTATACCATTTACCACCACTCTCTGTTTCTGCCAACCAGTTTGCCACCCAGCTGACCAACTTCTGACCCACCCTGAGCCTACCCAGCTTATTTATCAATCTTCTATGTGGAACAGTGTCGAAAGCTTTGCTGAAGTCAAGGTAGGTGACATCAACTGCCCCCCCCTTGGTCCACCACTCTGGTTACCCAGTCAAAGAAATCTATGAGATTAGTTTGACAGGACCTTCCTTTTGTAAACCCATGCTGTCTTGGATCCTGTGTCCCTATGGATTACAGATATTGCACTATCCTTTCCTTAAGGAGTGCATCCATAATCTTGCCCACTACTGAGGTAAGACTGACTGGTCTGTAGGTCCCTGCCTCCTCCCTGCTACCACTCTTGTGGAGCGGGATCACATGAACCCTTCTCCAGTCTTCTGGGACCTCTCCTGCTGAGAGACTCACTAAACAGTTCTGCTAATGGCTCTGCTAGTTCCACCCTTAGCTCCTTTAGTACCCTGGGATGTATGCCATCAGGTCCCATTGCCTTGTCCACCTTGAGCTTAGCGAGCTCTTGTAGGACCCTTTCTTTTGTGAAGGGAGTAGTGCTCACCTCCCTCCCCGTGTCCATGGTGCTGAGCTGTGGGCCCTGCCCTACCTTCTCTTCAGTAAATACTGAGCAAAAGTATCTATTTAGGATAGATGCTTTTACAGGGTCCTCCTCCTTACATGCCCCCTTTTCTCATTTGAGCTTAGCAATATCCCCTCTGGACTTTCTCCTTTCACTAATGTAGCTATAGAAAGTCTTGTCACCTTCTTTTACTGTTTGTGCTAGTGTTTCCTCAGTTTGGGACTTTGCCTGCCTTACTGCCTTCCCTGCTTCCCTTAGGGCAGTTTGGTATGCCTCCCTATCTTCATTCCACTGTGCTCCCTTATATTTCCTGAAGGCCAGCCGATTGGCTTTGTCCTTTTCTGCTACTGTATATGAGAACCAAAGTGGTTTCCTTCTTCTTTTGCACTTCCTTTTCTGTCTAACACAATGGGATGTTGCTTCAAGTATTGCATCCTTAATGCTTGCCCACTTTGCCTGTATCTCTCACCTGTGTTTCTTTTTGCCGGGGCTAGCTTAACTCTGTTGGCCATCTTATCAAAGTCAGCTCCTCTAAAGTCCCATATTTTTGCCTTGGAATGGGATGATTTAGATGTAGTGGCCAAATTGAACCATACCATGTGATGGTCACTGGCTCCCAGGTGACCTTCTACCTGGAGATCTGTGATCCCTTCCCTGTTAGTCAGTACTAGATCTAGGATAGCCCTGTCTCTTGTGGGTTGGTGTACCAGTTGTTTGAGGCCCTCCCCCCCTGCAGGGAATCCACCATGTGTCTAGTTCTGGTAGATATTCCTGCTGGTATTGACCAATCTGTATCCGGCATGTTGAAGTCTCCCATTATCAGAACCTCCCCTTTAGCTGTCATGTTTTGTATATCTTCTAACAGTAATGTGTCTATGTCAAACAGAGATTGAACAGGGAAACACTGTAAGGCCACCATGCACACACACTCACATGGCAATGATCAAAGAAAATAAACATTTACCTCAGCATCGCTCTGCTCTTCACAACAGGCTGACTGACGGGGCGTTCACGCTACAAGTTACTGCTGCAAATCTACAGGCCAGCACTGTCTGTGAGACTACTACTGTGGGAGCCAATAGAAGTGGTGATCATGGGAGAGTAGCAACGTAATTGCAAGGCAAGCAGCCAACTTCATTTAACAAGTATTAGCATACGTGCGAGAGAAGCTTAATCTTTCAAGTCTTGCAAAAGAATAGCTCTAATAAGCAGCATGCTATATTTCAATCAGCAGTATCACAGAAATAACTTTTCTTTTTGGAAATAAACAAATTGAACGTTTTTGAGAAAACTGTGTGGGGGCCAAAACACAATTACGGCCTACCCAGGAATCAAAGTGGGGGGGCCGTAGCCCCTCCCGATTTAGCCATTCATGCACTTATTTTCTGAGTGGCAGAACTGTTCTGTTACTGCAAATAGAAACAACAAAAGGAGCCAACAGGTATCACATAGAATAATTACAATTATTGAACATACAAAGGTGCCAGCAGAATAAGGCCTTGCGATCTATCAAATCTGCTCGTACTGCAGTCCTCAGCATTAGCTAAGGACTCCGCCCCCCCCAACTGATACCCCTTAATATCAGGCTACACCCGTTTTGGCCCTGACTCTTCCTTTTACCCTGTCCCATCCCCTTTCGAAGCCGTCCACTGTTTCAAGTGATACTTCCACCGGGTGTCCATTCTCTTCCACCACCATCCTTTCTGTGAAGAAATGTCTCCTAGTCTCCCTCCCGAAGCCCTGCTCCAACTTATGACAACGTCCCCTTATATTTTTATTTCCACTAAGCATGAAGAGGCACTCCTTGTCAACTCTGTTTATGCTTTCCAAATATTTAAATGTTGCAGTCTACCCCTCTCTTCCAGGGAATACATGTTCAGGGCCTGCAGCCTCTCTTGGTATGTCCTGCCCTGCTGATCATTAACCTTCTTTGTTGCTCTCCTTTGGACCACCTCCAGCAGGTTTACGTCCTTCCTTAGGTAGGGATGCCAGTGCTGCATACTGTACTCCAGGTGTGGCTGCACCTGCGACCTGTTCAGTGGCAGTACTACCTCCCCCCTCCTGCTACTGGTCCCCCTTGCAGTGCAGCTCACCAGTCTGCTGACCTTTGCCTTGCCTTCCCCCATTGTATGGAGTGCTTCGGGTCACTAGTGATCAACACCCCCAGGTTTTCTTGTTTGGATTTGGTAACCAGGACCCTCAGGTGGTACTCTGCCTTTGGGTTCTAGACTCCAGTGTGCATAACCTTACACTTTTTTGCATTAAAGCCAAGTTGCCAAATTCCAGAGCACCTCTTGAGCTTTGCCAGATCATCTTTTAGGTCCCGTATTCCTTCTGCTGTATCTACCCTCCCACAGAGCTTGCTGTCATTTGCAAACAAGCAACTCTGGCCCTTTATTCCTTCACCAATGTCACTGATGAAGAAATTAAATAGCACTGGAACAAGCACTGAAGCCTGTGTGACCCCAATGGTTATACCCCTAGCATCAGAGAGCTCCCCCCCTACTGCCACCCCCCGGGTTCTGCCTCTCAGTCAGCTAGCCACCCATCCAGTCAGTTTCTCTCTTACCCCCAGATCTTCCAGCTTTTTGATCAACCTCTTATGGGGAACAGAATCAAAGGTCTTGCTGAAGTCCAAGTACAGGATATCAACTGCTTGGCCAAAAGGAGTTGATCAGGTTTGTCTGGCATGATCTCCCAACCATAAACCCATGCTGCTGCTTGTCCTAGAGGCCATTTACTTCCAGGTGTAATACCAACCTCTCTTTAAGTATGGCCTACATAATCTTGCACAAGACAGCTCAGACTGATGGTCTGTAGTTACCTGGGTCATCCCTGGGTCTGCTCTTATGGAGTGGCACCACATGTGGCTTTCTCCAGTCCAGAGGTACTACCCCTGACTCGAGCAAACTGTTAAAACAGGTCAGCCAGGGGAGCTGCAAGATCCTCTACTAGCTCCCTCAGCACTCTTGGATGGATGCCATCTGGACCTGGAGATTTGTCCACCTTCACTGCTAACAAACCTTTCTTTACCATCTGGAGTACTGCATCCAGTTCTGGAGACCCCATCTCTGCAAGGACATAGACAGGATGGAGGCAGTTCAGAGGAGGGCAACTAAAATGGTACAGTGTCTGCAAGAGAAGCCATAAGAGGAAAGGCTAAAGGAGCTTAATATGTATACCCTTGAGGACAGGAGGGAGAGGGGTGACATCATAGAAACATTTAAGTACCTCAGTGGAATCAACAAAGTCCAAGAGGGTAGCATCTTTCAGAAAAAGAGATATGCAAGAACAAGGGGACACAATTTGAAGATAGAGGGGAGACGGCTCAGGGGCAATGTGAGGAGTTATTTTTCACAGAGAGGGTGGTGGACGCATGGAACAGCCTTCCTGAGGAAGTTGTGAGGTCTAAAACTGTGGGAGGATTCAAGAATGCATGGGACAGATATAAGGCAATTTTTTTGGGGGGTAGGAAGAAATAGGCTGTTGGTTAAATAGTATCTGCAGCTTATCCTTTAGGTAGGGAAATGGGAAGACTAGGTGGGCCAAGCGGTCCTTATCTGCCATCAAAGTCAATGTTTCTATGTTTACCCTATCCTCCTCCTCTATTTTTCGATCAGTGGCCCCTTCCCCCCCTCCTCCTTGTGGCACCAGGCCATCCCTCTCCTTTGCAAAGACTGAGTAGGAGTACTCATTCAGTACCCCTGCCTTGTCCTCATTTGCTACCACCCACCCCTCCTCCTTCCTGAGCCTTACCATACTATCCCTTTTATTGCTAATGTATTTAAAAAAGGCTTTTTCACCTTTTTGATCCCCTTCTGCTAGCTGCGGTTCTTTCTGAGCTTTAGCCTGCCAGATTGTTTTACCTGCCTCACCAGCCTTCTCGGACAATCTTCCCTGTACTCCCCCCTCTGGGTCCTCCTGAACTTCGTATAGGTGATCCTCTTATCACTGACTGCCTGGGCTACTCTATGACTAAACCGGTTGGGTGCTTTGGCACTTGAGGTTTTCCCCTTTAACCTCACACACTCTTTTGTGGTTGCCTATATTCCCTCGTTAAGGATCGACCACTTTTAGTCCACCCTCATCTCTATGTTGATGTCCTCCAGATGTCCCTTTAGCAGCTCCCCCACCACTATGAAGTTTACCTTTCTGAAGTCTAAGATCTTGGTCTCTATGGTTACTGTCTCCCTGCCCATGTCCAACCTGAACCACACTGTGCAGTGGTCACTCCCATCCAATGGCTTCTCAACCTGGATGTCCTGCACGTGGTTCACATTTGTCAGTACCAGATAGAGCATTGCCCCCATCTGGGTACCTTGATACCCTGGGTCAGGAATCCATGCTGCACCACATAGAGGATTATCTGACTCCTCACACAGATATTGGCAGAGAATTTCCCAGTCCAGTTTAGACAGGCAAAAATGCCCCACAATTACCACATCCCTCCTCCTGCAGACTCCCTTATCAATGAACCCAGTTTCCTGTCCCTTTCCTCTGGATCCATGACAGTCGGCTGACAAATTCATTGTTGACCGATGTTACAGCGACTCCTTTATGTTGACTGCATTTGCGGTCAGCATAAAGGCAGTTACTTCAGACTGTGTTTTCTTTGGTGGGCTTTGCCCCTAAACCACCCATGTGGGGGGCTGTGCCCCCACAACCCCCCGTAACTAAGTGAATCAACTCCAAGTCGGAGTTGATTCGGGGAGGGGGTGCAAGATCCTCTGAAAGCAGTACCAGGGTCCCATGCTGACACTAGAGTGACCTGGCACTGTTGTCACTGTAGTGTCGGTCGCGGTAAAATTGTTGCCATAGCGACAGCATATCCTTTCCTTCTTCTTGCTGGGTAGTCTGTAAACCACCCCCAGGCTTACCTTCCTCCTCCATTGGAAAATGACTGTCACCACAACACTTCTACCTTTCTCTCTTCTGACTCCTCCCTTGTGCAAGTTATTCCTTCCTTTATATTTATTTATTTGTTTCTTGTCTTGGAATTACAACCTTTGAGCTATCAGCTCTTTTACAAAGGTTCCACATCAGGGAATGAAGACATTACAACACGGAAATAGAACTACAGTAGTGCAAAACACAGAGTTACAGGAGGCTTGCAACTTAAAAACATGATGAAACAGGGAAACTACAAATGGTTCAACATCAACGATTGATAAACATTCAACAAGAAAATTACAGTAAGTGCTGAATACAATAAATTTATACAAGTGCTGTATGCTTAAGCATGAGGGAAACAAAACTCATTCTAGAGAGAGGAGATGGTGGGTATGGGAAGGTAGTGAGCAGAGTATTAGCAGCCAGGAAGTGGCTTTGTTGGATTGGAGAGGAGGTGGGTGGGGAAGTGGGGGAAGGAGTGGGGAGTGGGAAAGTAGTCAGGGAGTGCTGAGAGAGGCCAAACTAGGCACAGTTGAGAGGTAAAGGTGATGTGTTGGAGTGACTGGGGTAGAATGGTGAAAAACAGGATGGGAAGGGGTGGGTGGGTAGTAGTATATTAGAGTGCAAGCAGTGTTGCGGGATTGAGGAAAGAGGAGGAGGAAGGGGAGGAGAGGGGTAAGCTCGATAGGGGTTTATTAAAGGTCTAACTATGAGGGGTAGTTGGGAGCGGAAAGCAAAGATGGCTATCCTTTAGCAAGGGGGGTGCGGGAGCTAGTAGAGAAAGCGGGGAGGTAATCAGAAAAGGAGGCAAGGGGGAGGAGAGCGATAGGATGTGAAAATAGTGGAGGAAGAGGAGGCCAAGTTGGGAGGAATGGTGAAACTTAAGAGGGGAGAAACTGCCAAGCGAAGAGTGGGGTGGTGGTGGAGAGGAGATGAAGGGGCGGAAAGGAGGAGAGGGAGACATTAATCTGAGCAGTCACATCTCCCTAATGTGTACAGGTGTTGTTTGAGTTCACTTTTAAATGGCACAAGCTTAGTGACATTTGTAACTCTGGCTGGGAGTTCATTCAGCCAGAGTGGGGCCTTACAGGAGAATGCTCTTTGGGCAAGAGCTGTGTGGTGAAAGGGGATGTGCAGGGCATTTCTTTCCTTTCCTTGGATCAGATAAGAATTTGGAGCTGGTTTGAGAAGCCTCGGAACAGATGGCGGAGTTAGGCCTAGGAAGATTTTTTACCAAGGAGGCGGACTTGATACTTAATCCTTACTTCTAGGTTTAGCCACTTTGTTTGAGTATAGAGATCACAGGTATATGTTTGGATACCAGGCCCTAGTACCAGCCTACAGGCGTTATTCAGCATCATTCTGATTTTGTTTAGGGCAGTGTTTGTACTGTAGCTGTGCTATATACTACTAGTCCATAGTAAATTATGGAGAGAATGGAGCTGTTAACTGCTATTTTTTAAATTATTTGTTTATTTAGGGATTCGGATCATACCTTTGAGCTCAGAGCTCTTTTACAAAGGTTCCACATCAAACAATGACAATGACAACAATAACAAACAGTTTATATACAATACTCGAATAGTAAGAAGCTAGTATACAATAAGGTTACAATGTCATCCATAGTACCAATGGTGATATTACACCGTCAAGAGCATTCAACTAGGGTAAAGGACAGTGTTTATATGTAGTGAAGGAGATAAAGAGGTGTGACACCTAGTGTGAGAGTCCAAGGAGGAGTCAAGGTGAGGGAGGGACAGGGGGAGGAGAGGGTGGCCAAAAGAAGTGGCTTTGTTTAGGAGGTTGGGAGGTAGTGGTAGTAGGTTGGTTTTAAAATTGATCCAGGGGGGAAAAGGCACAGGGGGAAAGGAAGACAGAGGGATAGGGCAAGGGGGAAGAGTGGGGGTAAAAGGAAGGGGAAGGAGAGTGTGGGTGAGTGGGTATTATGGGTGTTAGAGTCCTACTGGCAGTCTCAAACTGTCCTAGTAAGAAGGTGTTGCCTTAGGCCATTTTTGAATTGCGAGATGCATTGGGAGTTTAGCATGTGCACTGAGATTTCATTGAGCCATTTGGGGGCCCTATAGCTGAAAGTACGCTGTCCCTGCACAGTTCGACGGAAAGGTGTTGATAGGGCCCCCCTCATCCTGCCTCTGGTGGTATAGCTGGTAGCACATGGTGTTATAATGCTAGAAATGCATGGGGGGTTTTACCCATTAACACCTTTTTTCCAAGGAGACATGTTTGGAATATAATCCTGTTCTTTAGTGGTAGCCAATTGGTCTCCTCATATAAGGAGCAGGTGTGGGTATTTGCTATTGTGAGGGCTTCTGCTCATGTAGGGACGATGTCTAAAGAATAGGCCAATTCTGATATTAATTGTTTTTACTATGTGGTCAGTATGCAGTGAGTAGGATAGGGAGCTGTCAAGGGTGACACCAAGATACTTAAAAGAATTAACTTGATCCAGAGGTTCAAGCCTGCTATTAAGGATTGGTAGTGCCCTAGATTTATTCTTATTCTTAGGGTTGGAGAACACCATTGCCTTTTTTTTTTTTTTTGTAATTTAGAAGCAGCTTATTTTGCTTGAACCACTCTTCCACAGTTGTGAAACTGGGAGGATAGGAAGGATAGGAATATAAAAAGCAGTTGCTCAATCTCTCTAAACATGTACAACAAAGGGGGTAAGGGAAATAAAGAAAAGAATGTTTTGCACTGATAGAGGAGGGAGAGGGGAGACTTGGGGGAGTGTTTGGTATCCTGCACCTGGAAAGGTGGGTGGGGGGGGGTTGCTGGTGGGCAACAACAGCAATGGGTAGGGTGGTAGGCTGCAACAACTGTGGTGCACCAATCTTTCTAAAAATTGCCTGGAGTGTGGAAGGATGTTTAGTGTGCAACCACATAGAGGAACTTAGAAAGGAGATCGATGGTCTGCTGGAGGAACTAAGACACACAAGGCAGATTGGGGGTGGGTTTAGCCCAATACTGGAGGGAGGAAGAAGGGGAGATGAGGGAGGGTGATTTAAGCCAACAGTGGTGAGGAGAGGGTCAGAAGAAGGGAAGCAGAGACAACAGGGCCCAGGCCAGGAAGAATGATTGCTGGGGAAACCAGGTTAGGAGACAAAAGATAAATGGAAGGAGGAGATAGGGACTTGTGAGGGGAGGCGAAGAAGTGGCGAAAGTCATGGAGTGGAAAGGAGAGAACAGGTTACTATGCAGAGAGAGGGAGCGGGCATTTGTGAAGGGTCTTCAGAAAATAGTTTTGCACTGCTAGAGAGGAAGAAGGTGGAGGAAAGAAATTATGAAATTAAAGGAGTAATTGATAAATGCCTGGACCAAACTGGAGCGGGGGGATGTTCTGCTGGGAGAATTGCAATAGGGGCAAAAGGGGAAAATAATGTGCAGGAGGAAGAAGAGGAGCTGGAAATGAGAGAGGGAGAGGAATGGAAGCAAACAGGGAGTAAGAGTGGTGGAATCTTAGTGCTGGGGAACTCAATACTAAGAGGAGTCAGGTGGGGTAGCAAGGGGGAGAGGCATAGTCGCATTTGGGTGGAGGCCATGCCAGGAATGACAGCGGAAAGGGTGGGACAATCTGTTCTGAAATATGCTAGAATGGGTAAAGACAAGCCTCATTTAATTATACATCTTGGGACAAACGACCTGGCTGACAAGGCAGTAGATATAGTCCAGAGGAGGTTTGAGGAACTAGCACATTTATGTGAGGGAGCAGGAAGATCAGTAACTTTTTCAGAGATACTTCCAGTGCCCAAGGCAAGCACAACAAGAAAGCTGAGAATAGAGGAATTTAACGGATTGCTGAGAACCTGGTGTTGTGCTAAAGGGTATGGGCTGTTGGGGGGTGGGGAGGGACCTGGGAGGACAGTAGTCTCTATACACTTGAGTGAGGAGGGAAAGAAAGTGTTGAAACAGAGGATGGAGGAGTACACAGAGGATGTTGGGAATTTAAACTAGGAGTGGGGGGTGGCAATTGGGCAAGAGATATGCAGAGACCGCAGGTTGGGAAACCATATGAGCTTACCCCCCATAACAGTGACAAAGGACAAATGGCAAGTACTATTGGTGATGCTAGGAAAGGAGGGCAGGATGGGAGGAGGGAGGGTGGAAGGTGGTTACCCTTAATGTTAGGAGCCTTGGGAGGAAAACTGCAGAGTTACAGGTGCTCATGGCAGAGGGAGAGGTGGACATTGCAGCCATCACAGAAACATGGGCCACCCAATACAATGACTGGGACCTGTCTGTACCAGGGTACAGGTTATTTCGTAGGGACAGGGTGATTGGGAAAGGAGGGTGTGGCACTATATGTGAAGGAAGGACTGAAGTGTGTAAGGGAGGAAGGGGAGGAGGTAGCAGAGTCACTTTGGTTGCAAATCCAGGATTCCAAGAATAGGATTCTTAGAATGGGAGTGGTGTACAGGCCACCATCTCAGACGGAGGAGTTAGACAGGAACTAGCAGAACAGATCAGGAGGACCTGCAAGAAGGGTAGTGTGGTGATTGTGGGGGACTTCAACATGCCAGGAGTGGACTGGAGTACCCCAACAACCAGGAACAGAAGGGAGCAGGTACTGCTGGATGCCTTCCAGGACAGCTTCCTGCTGCAAATGGTCAGTGAACCAACCAGGTTAGGAAATACCCTTGACCTTGTGCTGGCAAATGGGGACTTTGTGAGAGAACTTACAGTGGAGGAACCGCTGTCAGGGAGTGACCACCACTCAGTATGGCTCACATTGGATATGAGCAAGGAAGTAGTGGAATCAGGCACAAGAGTGCTGGACTTCAGGAGGGCTGAATTTGGGAGGATGGGGGAAGTGGTAAAAGGGTACCTGGCCAGAATTCAGTCTAGTATGAACACTAACCAGAGGTAGGCACTCATAAAGCTGGGGATAGTGGAGGCAACCAAAACCTGCTGCAAGGCCTAGAGCAAGAAGGCTAGGGATAAGTAACCGAGCTGGTTGAGCAAGGAGGTCATGGAAAAGGTAACGGAAAAAAAGAGCTACCTTTAGGAAGTACAAGAAAGCAGGGAGGGAGGAGGACAGGGAGGAGTACTTGACAGAATCGAAGGAGGTGACAAGGGCAGTAAGGGGAGCCAAAGCATCTAAGGAACTCAGGCTGGCACAAGGCATTAAGAAGGGGGAGAAGGACTTCTTTAGGTACATCAGGGAGAAAGGGCTGTAAGGACCACATAGTAAGGATTAGGAAGGAGGATTGGGTGGAAGCAGGGTGCGATAAGGCAGAAGCACTAAATGAGTACTTCTGCTCAGTATTCACTAAAGAGAAGGGGTGACACCCAAGGGGAGAAATGGCAGAAACAGGGGAAGGGGTGACAGATGGGGAAATCATGGAGGGCAGAGTTCGGGAGGGTTTGAAGGCACTGAGGGTGGACAAGGCGCCAGGCCCAGATGGCATCCACCCCAGGGTACTGAAGGAGCTGGCAGTGGTCCTTGCAGGACCTTTGGCAGACCTATTTAATGCCTCACTACATTCAGGGTGTGTACCTCAGGACTGGAGGATGGGTCATGTGGTGCCCCTCCACAAGGTGGCCCCAAGGATAAACCGGGAAACTACAGACCAGTGAGCCTCACATCCATTGTGGGTAAGCTAATGGAGACTGTCCTGAAGGAGAGGCTGGTGGCCCTCCTAGAGGCCAAAGGACTACAGGCTAGCAGACAGCGTGGCTTCATAGGGGGCAGATCCTGCCAAACCAACCTAGTGGAGTTCTATGACTGGGTAACTAGGCAACTGGACAGGGGCTATGCAGTGGATGTCCTGTATCTGGACTTCAGTAAGGCATTCGACTCGGTGCCACATGGAAGGCTGGGAAGTAAGGTTAGTAGGCACAGGGGCGGATGCAAAGCTGGTGAGATGGGTAGGAAACTGGCTGCAGGGAAGGCAACAGAGGGTAGTGGTGGGTGGGGAGCTCCCACACCCAAGGGTAGTGACGAGCGGTGTTCCACAGGGTTTGGTGTTGGGACCAGTGTTGTTTGGGATATTCATTGCAGACATATCATGGGACATCAAGGGTAAGATCAGTCTGTTTGCTGATGATACCATGGTAGGAGCGGTGGTGGATGACCTAGGGGGATGGCAGGGGTTGCAGGATGATCTGACAAAGCTTGAAACCTGGTCAGACACCTGGCAACTGGGGTTTAATGCCAAAAAGTGCAAGGTGCTGCATTTTGGGATGAAGAACCCAAGGAGGAGTTACCAGCTGGGGGGAGTGCAGCTAGCCCAGACAGAGGAGGAGAAGGATCTGGGGGTGCTCATTACAGGGTCAATGAACAACTCGGCACAATGTAGGAAGGCAGCTGCAAGGCCAACAAAATGCTGGGTTGTATTGCAAGAGGTATATCCTCGGAGGAGGGAGGTGATTCTGCCACTGTATAAGTCATTAGTTAGACCGCACCTGGAGTACTGCGTTCAGTACTGGCGCCTGCATCTGAAGAGGGACATTAAGTTACTGGAGGCGGTGCAGCGCAGGGCGACAAAGATGATCAAGGGGCTGGGGACTTATCATACCAGAGGAGGTTGAGGGAATTGAACATGTACTCACTGGAGGACAGAAGGGACAGGGGGACATGATTGAAACCTTTAAATACATTAAAGTAATACACAAGACAGGTACAGAGGGGCTGTTCAAAGTAAGGGAGGGAAGGGGAGGGACACCAGGGGCCATGATATGAGACTGGAGGGAGGAAGGTTCAGGAGGGAGATGAGGAGGAGACACTTTTTTTACAGAGAGGGTGGTGTCTGGGTGGAATGCGTTACTTACAGAAGTGGTATCCAGTAGAACAGTGGACTGCTTCAAAAGAGGATGGGACAGGACAAGGGGGAGGGTTAATGAAGGGGAAGGGTGGAAGGGAGGGGCAGCTGCAGAATAAAGGGTGCTAGCTGCACATTCGAGCAGACTTGATAGACCTCTAGGCCTTTATCTGCTGGCAAATTTCGTATGTTTGTATGTTTCTTCTAAGGTATTGGTAAGATGGCTTAGATTGAAATTGCTTGCAAAGATGACCATGTCATCTGCGTAAAGGAGGATACTGGCCAGACAGACCTCAGGGAGGGTGTTGAGGAAAAGACTAAACAGAAGGGGGCCCAGGATAGATCCCTGGGGAATGCCAGCGACATCTTTCTGACATCAAAGAGTGTGCTGTATATTTTTACTTGCTGGGTTCTTAGTGCCAGATAACTCTGGAACCATCACACAGCTTCAGTAGACATCCCAAGGGTGAGCAGTTTTTTCAGTAGTATACAGTGGTTTACCGTATCAAATGCATTTGTGAGGTTGATATAGATAGCCCCCACTAGGTTGCTTATGTCTAGAGCCACATGGATGTAATCCGTGTACTCAAGGAGAGCACTAGTGGTGCTATGCAATTTGTGAAATCCATGTGGTTGAGGGCACTGGATATTGTATTTATTCAAGCAGTCCACCAGATGATCAGATACCATCTTTTCTAGGGCCTTTGACAGGGGGGAGGTAGGACAGATGTGGGACAGTAGTTTCAGTGGTTCATATGGTCTCCACTTTTATGAACAGGCGTTACTACTGCAGACTTCCACTTTGTGGGGAATTGTGCCAATTTGAGGGTTAAATAGAACATTTTCGTGATGGGTAAGACTACTTCATCTAGTGTGAGGGCTATTAATTTCAGATCTAAGGTGTCATTACTATTCCGAGTTTTCCCAAGGATTCTGAGAAGGTATTTTTTAACCTCTGAGGATGAGACCTCTTTGAAGTAGAAAGGGGGGTATCGGATGCGAATGGCATATATCAGTGTGCATACTGTCAGCGTAATCATTTTTGAAATCTAGGTAGTTTGGCGGTAGGACAGAGCTTGGGTCCAAAAAGGCTGTGTTAAAAGTGTCCACTATGGCTTTAGGGTCTTGCATTAAAACTCCATTAACAAGGAACATGGAGAGGGAGGCCTTGCTACGTTTCCCTGTCAGTTCTTTAAGGTTTATCCAAATTTTTTTTATCATCACCCCAGGTTTCATTAAGACAGTTTTTGTAGTACTGAGCTTTTGCAAGCCTTATCTCGCGGGTGCAGCTATTCCTGGCTGTCCTGTATTTCTGCCAATCTCCCTGTGTACCAGTGGCTTTGACTCTGTGCCAGAGGTGGTCCCTAGTTCCCATATGTTTGATGAGGGATTGGGTGATCCAGTTATTGTAGGGATTTTTTAGCTTCCACTGTTTAACAGGCACAAAAATATTACATGCTGTATTGTAGGTACTAATGAAATGCTCCAGGCCCTGGTTGTGACAGGGTTAAATAAGACCCTGTCCAATTTGTTATGTAGAAAGAGCTAAATGCAAGGATCTGTTCTATCCTCTTCTGTTCTGTCTCTTGTCTGCCTGACTGTGAGACCTAGGAACTGCCCACTACGGCCTCAATATTCCCCCCTCCCACTATCTCTCTGTGCCTCACTTGTTGTTTCTATCTTTTCTCCCCTGGATCATCTGAAGTTATAAAATATGTGTGAATCTTTATGTGAAAGTGGGATCCCTTGGTTTGAAAATGTATATGGTTATATTGTTGAAATGACTGCAAAAAGCTATTTGGAGCTAAAGGGGTTAACCTGAGATGCTGGTTTGCAAACACTTTGCAGAGCTGTCAACAGGAGGTCAGTTCTGGGACACCATGTACTGTTTTGTTACACCTGCAAGGAAGGAAACTGGTAAGAACATTTTCTGGAAAACAGTGTGTCTTAACAATGTTTACCAGGAAAGGCACACTGAGCAATAAGTTGCTCATCTCCTGAAATGCGTCCTCGGGGGAAGAGGACAATAGTGATATACATATTACAGTACATACAGTAAGAAAATAAAAGCAATTAATGTAAATCTATAAAGAAACATGGCAGATTAACACTGCAAAACTAAATCAAGTAATATACATTGGGAGGGAATAGGGATAATAAACATATATATTACAATACATAATCAAGAACATAAAAGCAATTGATACAAATCTACACAGAGTCATGGCAGATTAAAAGGGCAAAAATAAACCAAGGAATATACATTGAAGTGCATTAATAGAATACAATTGTATACATCTCAATGTGACAGAGATGTGACCATTATGCGAGTAGCCTGCCAAGCTGGGAATAGAAGCAGTGTGCAAGCAGGAGGGGAGGGAATAGGGACATAGTCACAGGTGCAATTCACTGCAAGAAAGTTTTGAAGAGCTAATGAGATGGAGTGGGGGGGGGAGGAAAAGTTTAGAATCCGGGGAGGAAGTGCATTCCATAGCTTAGGGAAGTGATGTGTTAAGGCCATTTGTCCTACAACAGTAGACTGCTGAGGAACTACTAGTATCAGAGAATCGTATTACCTAAGGAAATGGTCCGTTGGGGGAGAATAGATAGGGAGGAGATTAGATAAGAGGGGAGCATTCCAAACCAACATTTTAACATGAATTTGGCAGAGTGGAGGTGGCAGCAATTTTCTAGGGAGGATAAAGCCAGGGAGCGGTAGAGAGTACAGTGATGGGTGCGAGAGGGGGCTTCAAGAGCAAAGCAACAGAAGGAGTTAAAGAAGGTATCCAGTCTGGTTAAGGAAGACTTGTGAGCGGCACTGTATACTACATCACAGCAGTCAAAGATGGGCAATATCACCTTCTGGACTACTTCATGCCTGGCCTGTAGTGGAAGGCAGCTACAGTTCCTGTATAATGTGCTAAGTTTGGGGCGCAGCTTCTTCAGGATGGTGTCAACATGTTCAGAGAATTTGAAGTGTTGGTCAAGCCAAACCCCAAAATGCTGAAAGGAAGTGGAATCCTTAAGGACTATCCCATCTAGGGTGTGGAAAGAGGGTAGGGAGGGGAGCCAAAAGAGTCTCTGCCTAGTGCCAAAGGTCATTGAGATTGTCTTCTTGGCATTAAGGGAGGGCTGGTGGGAGCTGAACCAGAACTGAACTTTATTAAAGTCATGCTGAAGTCTGGTTTCAGCATCAGCAGGGGAAATGCCCGAGGTGAAGAGAACCGTATTACTGGTGTACATGTGGATTGAGGTAGATGAGCAGATAAAGGGATGATCATTTAGGAAAATGGAGAAAAGGATAAGGCCCAGGACTGAGCCCTGGGGTATACCAATGTTGTTGGGGAAGGGAAGAGATACAGCTTCTGCTATTTTGACTGATTGGGCCCTTTCCACAAGGTAGGCTTTGAACCAGCTTCTGGCAGATTCGGTTAAGCCTGCTGAGGAGAGGGAGTCTAAAAGGAGGGTGTGAGAGATAGTGTCAAAAGCCTTTGCTAGATCAACAAAAATGGCAAAAGTGATTTGACCACTGTCCATCCTGAGAGGATGGACTCAGTGAACCTAATCAGGGAGGTAGTGGTGGACTGATTCTTCCGGAAACCATATTGGAAAGGAGTGAAAAAGACAGACTCAGAGACAGGAAGTTAGTTGAGAGAGAACCAGATGCTCTTGGAGCTTAGCGAGGGTAGAGAGGAGAGAAATAGGATGATAGTTAGCTGGAGTGGAAGGGTCACCATCCTTAGGCAGGGGAAGGATGGTGGCATGATTCCAGACAGAAGGGATAGAAGCCATGGCGAAAGAGCAGTTTAGTAAGTCAGAAAGTGGAGCAGAGATAGCTGTAGCCAATAAATATAGCAGCTTGGGGTCTAAACCATCAGGTGAGCTGTCTTTGGAGGGGATGAGGGAATACAGAGCCTTCCGTGGTAGCTGTAGGTGTAATGCTAGAAAAGGAGAAAAAAGGGGATGGGGAGGGTAGATAGGGAGTGGAATACGAGGGGTCAGCATGGGGGGATGCAAGGAGGATAGGAGAGCACAAGCGCAGGAGGTGAAATACAAATTAAATTCAGTGGCCACTGTAAGGTGATCAGCAGTTTGAATACTGTTTATTCTAAGGAAGAGTGTTGGGGGGGGAGAAGAGGGAGTGAATTACCTTCCAGAATTTGGGAGGATTATTTATATTGGACTGGAAGGTAGAGCAGAAGCAGTCAGATTAAGCTAAGCGAGTGACTTCTGTGCACTTGTTGCATAGGGACTGGTAGTTGTCATAGGCATGAGGGAGCATAGTAGCTTTGTACGATTCCCTAGCCCTATGACACGCAAGGAGTTCGGGGGTGATCCAAGGGAGGTGATTTCCCCTAACCCTTGCACACTGTAGTGGGGCATGTTTGTGCCCAGACCTCAAGAAATTTTGCTTGAAAATAGTTATACGCAGCATCTATAGAATGTGGGGTGGTTATCGGTTTGTGTGTGCCAGATCCTTTTTTTTTTTTAGTTGTTTAACCAGGAGTAGCACACTAAGTTGAAAGCTTTTTTACAGGAGCCACCTGGGAGTACAGGTAAGTTATGTGACTTGCTCAGGGTCACACAGTATGCAAGTGGAAGCTGTGGGATTCAAACCCAGATCTGGTCTGCTGGATGTCACCAGATTTGCAGCTCAGAGCCTTAAACCACTGTGCTATACTGCCTCAAATCCTGAAATCAGATCCAGAAGGAGGGGAATGAGGTTTAGCGATTTATATGAGCGGAAAAGTAATTTTTTTTGGGGGGTTAGTTCTGTGTATTTTATGGACCATGAAGATCATATGGTGATCGCTTATGGCATCTGGTAGTATACCAGATTTATTTACCCTATCGGGGTGTGATGTGAGGGCCCAGTCAATTAGAGAGTGATTACTGGACTTGTGATTCATTTGAGTTGGTTCAAGGATGAGCTGTGAGAGGTTAAGGGCAGTAATATCATTTCGTGTTTTAGTAAAGGAGGCAGATAACCAATTTTGGTTGAAGTCACCCATGATATAAGTTTCACTGCAGGAGTGTGAAAGATAATGGTATTTGTGAGTTCAGTGATGACGACGGGGGGTGACCAGGGTGACAGTATGCATCTGCAACATAAATAGGCACTGAAAATGGAATGGAAAGTTTTAGAATTAGTACCTCCTATGCTTTGGGGACTGAGGTGGCAAGAATGCTGGTGAACAAAATGGATGATGAGACATTGCCACTCCACCACCCCTGGTGGAACGGTCTTGCCGGGATAAAGAGTATCTGGGGATGGAGAAGGCGGGGTCTCCTATTTCGTTATTTAACCATGTTTTAAAGAGGAGGATGATATTGGGAGTAAGTGAGGTGACTATAGGCTGAAGTAGGTCAATTTTAGGGAGGAGGTGGCGTATGTTTAAATGTAAGATTTTTGAGCCACGAGATAGGGCAAGGGGATGGGTTGAGGAGGGGCTAATGGTAGCAGATATGGTCGGGGTGATATTTGGAAGGATAGGTCCAGGATTGGGGTTTATGTCACCCGACAATAAGACCAGAAGCGCAAGACCAAGAAGTGGATTTTCATGACCCGATACAAGGGCAGAGATTTAGTTAGGTATGAAGTATGTAAGGTGAGTTGGGAGGAGGAGGTTGAAATTTTAGTAAGTGTAGCAAGGTGAAGTAGGCTGATATAGATAGAAGGGTGGCACTGGAATGGAAGCGGTAGTGTGTCCAGCTAACAAGGACTGGTGAGGGGGGTAGTTGCCAAGTTGTAGGTAGGTGGGAGGAGCAAGGAGGAACAGATGGGGTCCGGCATCTTAGGTGTCGGAGCAGGGTTAAGCATGAAGAGAGGAAGGCAGAGTACCATGAGGATGGCAATGAGTACCCTATGAGGGGCTAGAGATAATAAACAAGGAGACATCATAACAGTCTAATAGAAGTACCAGAGGAAGAGACTGGGAAATACTTGTGAATTGAACGAGGGGTAGGGGGTGGATAGGGCAGCGAGGATGCAGAGTGAGAGAACTAGGTATAGAACTGCTGTAATTAATTCCCGGTGGACGTCAGAAGTGACAGAATCAGTGACAGGGCCATATACAGCTAGCACAGCTTCTGATTAAAATAGTATCGCAGTGTCAGAATGACAATGGCAAAGTGGTAGCAACAGCAGGGGAATAATAGGGAACTGACCTTGTGAATCTTTTTTTTTTTTTTTTATTTGGTACTCAGTTAAAGGCAAGTACCACAAGTACAAGCCTACTGTCAGTCAGGCAGGATCCGCCCGAAAGGGAGTTTCAGGAACAAGATTATGAACCAGGGGTTTAACCTACCGAGAGGCAACTGGAGGGGAAGTGCTGACAGGTGGAGTTAACCTGCAGTAAGAGCATTTAAAGAGCGCTGGAGGTGGAAGAGGGTGGGCAAGACAAAATATAATCCAACAAGCAGCAAGGAACTAGGAAACAGCCAAGAGCAGCTGAGCTGGCAACAGTCAGCGAGTGTAAGAGCTAAATGGCAAGCACTAAAGGAGAGTGGCCAATCGGGCTGCAGCTGGATGAAGGCGCCAAGTGTTTCAAAACTCAAGCTCTGGTTCACAGAGGAACCGTAACCGATGCAGATTTTTTTTAGAGATCGGCGATCAGTAGTGGGTGGTGGTTAAAGCTACCAACTTTCTGAGACCAAAAACTGGGACAGTCCTTCCTGACCATGACCCCCCACCACCACGTCACTCCCATGGGCACTGCCGCAGACAATGCTGTGCACAATCAGTTACATTTTGCTGCTTGCTCTGGCCATGCCACCGCATAGTAACACCAGTAGCAAACATTAAAATTAAAACAATACAACATTCTGCTGCAGCAAGTTCCAAATCATGATGTACAGAAAGTTCATTAGAAGCACACCTGTGTTAAATTGTGATCAGACATTCGAGCTGCATGTATTGCTCCTCCTGACAGTCCCATCAACCCTTTACACTCACCTCATATGCTGAGTAAACTTCACGTCCATGACTCCCACCACTGCACCAGATTGTTTTCACACACTTCTCTACAGCTGATCCGGTTCAGGTACCTTAATTCTCTACTGCCAGTCTCTTCCCTGTCTGGAGTTCCTTTAAGCCTCTGGTAGGCAGACATCAACATGTGCTTGTTTGCACTACTACCCAGTAATCTAACAGGAAGGAACATACTTTACTGTGCTTCCACTGACATGCTTGCAGTGCAACACAGGCGCAGGGGTTGAAGTTACAAACTGCTGTCCAGCCTGAACAGTGCCAAAGTGGTACTGAAATAATTGTTACTCACGGATTAGCAGTCAGCAAAAAAAAAAAGGGACAAAACTGGGACAAGTAAACAAAAACTGGGACAAAAGTGACATTTTACAAAACTTGTGGGGACACCGGGACATGCTGTCTAACATAGGGACTGTTCTGGGAAAATAGGGACTGTTGGTAGCTTTAGTGGTGGTAGTGATGTAGCCACACCACTAAAAGGGAGAGCGCCCAATTAGGGTGCACTGGGCTGTGGGAAAAACAAACAAGAGTGAGGGATTAATAAAGGACTGAGCCTGGGGCAGAGGCAGCAGGGGACAGAGCTAGAGAAATGGCCTTGAACAAGGGAAGGGGGTAAGCAGCAGACAGACAACAGATGAGGTCGGAGACAGCAGTGGAACAACACAGAGATTTAAATTTAATCAGAGGGGCTGGAACAGCAAAAATGAAGAGGCCAGAAGTGGAGACAGTGCAGGGCATGTCCGCACCAAGCACCGAAGGGTAGGGGAAGGGGGGTTTGGAGCAGGAATTAAGAAGGAAGGCAGAGCAGGAAAAAAGGATTAAACGGTTAGTACAATGATTAGCAGAGAAACATTAACACAGTAATAAGGCAGTAGTTATCCAAAACCAGAAGTAAAGCTGGTTAACTGATGGCTAATCAACGAGTATACATGCAGCATTACATTATTACGATTACGATGAATACAGGACGATTATTTAGATTACGGGACACATAGTGCCCCTGTTTCAGAATTCAGCGGATTACGGTAATATGTCCTCCCACCACCATCTGTACGCTCCACCCCCCCACACACGTCTTGCAATCAGTCTGAACACTCCAAATCAGATTTCTCCATGTCTGCTCAGCCGCTGTTGAAATTCAATACAAGAGGAGTCAGGATTGAAAAGGTGCCCTTGCAGAGTTGCTTTTTGACATCTTTGTTCTGTGGGGGCATTCCGCCCCCCACACCCCCACACCCCCGGGTCCCCAGTGGTGATCTGCAGTTTTATAGTAAATTTCATTGCTTCTGTGGGGGTGCTCTGCCCCCCACACCCCCCCGGGTCTGCAGTGTACAACTGCTGCGGTTGTCTTACACTATGAAAGCAAGAAAATTACCTTTTTCATTTGACAATTTTATTGTAAATTTTTCTGGAGAGCGCCCACCCCCACACCCCCGGGTCTACAGTGTAAAATTGTTTTAAGCATTCATTACGCTATGAAATTAATAAATATCACCATTTCTTTTCGTTTGACAGTTTCATTGTAAATTTCATTGCTTCTGCGGTGGCGCTCCGTCTGCCACACCCCCCAGTCTGCAGTACACAATTGTTGTAAGCGTTATCTTACGCTATGAAGTTAAAAAATATCACCATTTTGTTTCTTTTGACAGCCCCGTGATGTAGCATCGACGTAGCACTGCCTGAATGCACATGCGGCCATATTACTCGCCGGTGCACTCAAATTCTAAGACAGTCCCCTAAAGTAAATACATGCCGAATACAGGCCCTGGTAAACAGATGGATTATTGTACAGATATAAAAGAAATTTAGTCAAACAAAAATATAATCAAACAAGCATCAGGAAGTTAGGAAATAGCTGAGAGACAGCTGAGCTGGCAACAGTTAGCGAGTGCAGGAGCCAATGGGCAAGCACCCAAGAAGGAGAGTGGGCAGTCGGGCTGCAGCTGGATGAAGGTGGCAAGTGTTTGAAAACTCAAGCTCCGGTTCACAGAGGGACTGTACCTGATGCAGATTTCTCTTGAGACCGGTGATCAGTAGTGGGCGTCGGCAGTGATTTAGCCGCACCGCTAAGAGAGAGAGCCCAGTTAGGGTGTGCTGGGCTGATGCAGATTGCTCTTGAGACCGGCGATCAGTAGCGGGTGGCTATAATTGCCTTATGTCTGTCCCATGCATTCTTGAATTCCCCCACTGTTTTTGACCCCACAACCTCATCGGGAAGGCCGTTTCATGCATGCACCACCCTCTCCATGAAAAAATACTTCCTTGCGTTGCCCCTGAGCCGTGCCCCCTCTATCTTCAAATTGTGCACCCTTTTTATGCAATTAATTTTAGGATAGCAAGCTAGAAATTATTAGTTAGAAGTTAATCACTTGTTCAGAAACAAAGGGTATAGCAACCACGGTTTGATAATTACCATTGATGGAAATCGGTAACACATGGAAATGGTTTAGCTATGTTAAGATTAAAGTTAAATTACATTTTATTCCTCTCTTTAAGTATTTAAAATTGTCAGTTGGGAAGAAAGGGCTGACAAGCTTGTTGTTTCAACAAGAACATTCGAGGATGACAAAAAGGGGGTGGGCAGGGGTTGGGGGTGAGGTGGATGCTTAATTTTCTGATGTTTGCAAAACTAATAGTTTAAGTGCATTGTGTTATCATTTTCTCTTTTTCTACTCCTTTCATTTACATTCTGGATCTCACAACTTTGTGTGGAGCTTGAGTCAGAGGTACAGACACCTATAAACGTAGTCTTGAGCAGAAATTATGCATACATGGGCTGCATGCACAATTCTGCAAAGTTATAACAGAGAGAATAGAGGTAGCAAGGCTAATTAGATGACACTCTCAAATGATCTAACGCTGATCTCTTGGAATATGAGAGGTTTAAACCATAAAATTAAAAGATATTCTGTTTTAAGACACTTGAAAAAGCTAAATACATCAACTGCCTTTTTACAAGAGTCCCACTTGCAGGCAGACCACTACTACTTAATGCATAGAGAAGGGCTGGTCAGGTGTTTGGAGCAGGGAATGATTCAGAAAAGGCTGGTGTGTTAATAATATCAGCAAGAAATGTGCTGTTTCAATTGGAACATCAAGTAGCTGGAGGGTACTTTCTAATACTCGCAGGGAAAATAGGTGAGGAGGTCTGCACGTTTTCATTAATATATATGCAGCCAAGTACAATACTTTTGAAAAAATCTTTAGACTTATGGGCAGAAACAAGGACACAACTATAGTGGTAGGTAACATGAATGCAATCATTGACCCACCTTAGATAGATCTAGCTTTAGACCACATAAATCTATAGCAGACAGAGAATTAGATGACTTACTGGTTAACACACATTTAATTGATATATAGAGAGTACTTAACCCTGGTGTAAAAGAGTACTCTTACTGGTCCCCAAGTCATAAATCAGGTTCGAGAATAGATTACATATTAGTCCCCAAGGGTTTTATTAAATGGGTAAATTACACAGAAATAAAACAAACAGTGATATCTGACCACTCCCTAGTTCTGCTGAACATGTAACCGATGAAAGTTCTAAAAGATGGAGGGTTAATGACTTCTTGGTGAATGACACAGACATAAACTCCAAAATTAAAACTCGGATATTCAGATTCATTGCCCTTAATCATACAGGTGATACCTCTTGGAGTACTATTTGGGATGCACTGAAGTGCTGGTTAAGGGGCACTCATAAGCTTGGGAGCAAGGAAAAAAAGGAACACATACAAATCCAAACTGAACTATTACAACGAATAGATAATCTAGAGAAAGAAATGGGGGACTGTGAAACCAAGGAAGCACGGAGCTTGAGGGTTATACTTAAAACCAACTAGAACGTGTCCATCAGGTCTGAGGCAGAATTTGCTATTAGAAAAATCAAAAGTCAACTATATTGACTCTGGGCCTAGAGCAACCAAACTACTAGCAATACGACTAAAGCAAACTTCTTCAACAACTAATATTGCAGCAATTCGAGAACAGGGCTCAAATAAAATATTTTTAAGACGTAGGCAAATAAATGAGGAATTCTATACATTTTACAAGGAAGTATATAGTTTGGGTCAGTTAGAGACAGGATGCACAGTACACCAATTCTGTGAAGGCTTGCACATTCCTAAAGTTACAGGACAGAGTCTTTCTTGAAGCTAAAATTACAGTTGGTGAAATAATCACTGCAATAAAATCCATGACAAAAAACAAAACTCTGGGACCTGACGGATATTCCTCTTTTACCACACCTTTGCTGAACAGTCATTATGAAAGAAATGTTTGAGGCTCTAGACAGAGTACATCTCTCAGAAGACCAAACAAGAGGACTGATTACATTAATTCATAAAACTGGGAAGGATCCATTACATTGCAGTAGCTACTGCCCCATTTCTCTAATAAATACTGACATTAAAATTTTAGCTAAGGTACTAGCTAATAGAATAAAGAGTGTTACCCTATTTAATCTCCCCACAGCAAACTGGATTTATGAGAGGATGTAATTCGGCGGATAACACCAAGAAATGATTCCATATAATAGATTTTGCAAATAAAGCAAATACTGTATACCGTGCAGCCTATTATCATTTGATATTTTCAATACGGAAATCCTGTATAAAAAACCCTCTTCAGCTGTTATTACTAATGGTATAACATCTCTATTTTTAAAAATTAAAAGCGGAACCAGACAGGGATGCCCACTCTCATCATTGTTATTTAATCTGACCATAGACTCACTTATAAGGAAAATAAACACAGACAACACAATAAAGGGTATTAAAATAAAGGACCAGCCCACAGGTGCAGTGGAAAGAGTTATTACTGCGATGCAGGAGACTCGGGATCGGGAACGGACTTGGGTGCTGGAAGGAGAAAGTTTGAGCACCTGACGACTGCTCGCCTTCTCCCAGGGGGAGGGAGGGGCTGTGGCCCAGCACTCCTGACTCCTAGCAGAGGCTGGGGGAACAACAATGCATCGGGCCCCGTTGCCGAGGTGAGCATGATGGATGTCAGCATATGCCTCGACATCCGTGGCATGCCATGCTCCCGGGGGAGAAAAGAGGAAATGGCTTCCTGACTGACCAGATGATGGTTGCTGGTCCCCCACTGTCACAAAGCCTTGGACTAGCCTGGTCCACCCCAGCAGCACCCTGGGCCAAGAAAGTTTGTGCTGGCCAGTCCCCACTGGCACCATCCCTCTCAGAAGAGGGGGACTCGTCTGATGATGGCATACGTTGGGTTACCTAGGGGAGCTGACGTGGGGTGGTAGTTGGCGGTGGGGGCAGAGTGCTGGCGGGGGTCCCAGGTGGCCCAAAGGAATGGCCGGCTGGGGAGTGAGGGAGGAGGAAAAAATAAATAAATAAAAAATAAGACGTAGACATGCGCACTTCTGTGTATGCAGATGATTTATTAATCACACAATCTGAGCAAGAACATTCAATCCCACAGGTGTAAGAGATACTGCATAGCTTTGGCAAATTTTCAGACTACAAACTCAACACAGAAAAAAAACTTATTTTCTAGCTCTAAACAGGCTATGCAACAGGGAGATTATCCTAAACAATGGTTTAAATGGGCTCACGACTCCATAGGATACTTGGGGATTAAAATTTATAAGAGCATAGCATGGACAGTTGCAACAAACTTAGCGCAAATAAAAAATATGATTTCAGACTCATTATCTAAGTGGAATAAACTTCCACTGGGACTATGGGGTAGGCTTGGCGCAGTCAAAATGAACATTTTACCCAGAATACTTTATATCTTTATTACGATCCTATGCCACATAACCAAACATTGGGTGGAAGGTCTCAACTTGGGTATCTCCAGGTTCATCTGGGGTTACAAAAAAATAAGTCTGGCCTATCAAAAACTACCAAGAAGTGAAGACAATGGAGGGCCCAAGGCACCAGCCCCGATTCTGTATTACTTGGCAGCACGAATATCCCAAATTAAAAAGGGATACCAGATGGAGGTATGGATGGATATATTCCAGAATGGATCCAAGTAGAACAAAAAAATATGGAGGCACAAGGAGGACTACTGAGTACTCTGATTTACTATAAGAACCTAAAGATTCCAGGATGCAAAATGATATCTGATTCAATCAGAGTCCTTTGGTATGTAAAATCCCTTCTAAATCTAGATTTGCCAAACTCCAAGACACAACCAGTCTGGGGGAATAAAAACTTTTTGGAAAATGACAACATGTTGCACAATAACATATGGGCACAAAAAGGCATAATCAGAGTCCAGGACATACTTAAGGTGAATAGATTCGCTTTGTTTAATGACTTAATACATCAGTATCAAATTAATGTTACAGAAGGAGAATATTATGTCAAGCTTAAACATGTAACAAAAACAGCCATACAGATACATAGCATGCCAAATTCCAACACATCCAGTTTTTTTGGTTGCATGCATTTGTCACCTTCTATCTGCACTATACCCTTTATATATAATAAAATGAATATAGAGACCTGTGTATTGGGTCACTTTCAGGAAACTCAGATTTGGTTTAATGAACAAAATGTTTCTTTACTTCTAATAGGGGTATCAGTTTGGAACTGTATACTGAAATACTGGTTTGAGGACATAGTGACTTATTTACCAGAAAGGAAGACCCAGTTTGTAGAGATACTTTGAACAGAATGGTTAGCACTACATATGAGAGGTCTTTGCTATAAATTTGAGAACAGATTTGGCACCATTTATGATCTCTTTGCTAACAGAGATAAAGAGACTGTTGAGGTTGCAACACATTGATAAGTTGCAAAAGGTAACAAGGTGATTGCACCGAGGTCCTATTAAACTGTGGCTTCAGATACGGCACAGAGTCTTTGCTCTTTCGCTATCCATTACTATCCACATAGTATCTTCTTCCTTTTTCTAACTTCACTGTAGAATGATTAATGTGTCTTCTTTCCTCTTCTCATTCATTGCTCGTGTCTTGGGATACAATTTTCTTAAAAATGAATGGTTCAGCAGACTTTTAGGTTTGCTAAGAATTCTAGAGTTAAAAAATGTTTATGTGAACTAAATTTTAGAAATAAGGGGAAAACGCATAATTGAATAAGGAATTCAATACATTGTGACTTATGCTTGTAAGTATAGAGTATATATAGTAGGTAGAATGGTGTGTGTGTGTGTGTGTGTGTGTGTGTGTGTGTGTGTATGTATATATATATATATATATATATATATATATATAGAGGCAAAAACTCCGTTAATGCATTAGTTAGGGTTGTTCCACAGTGACAAAAGTGAGGAAATTTGGTGTTAGGGTTGAAAACCCCCTGGACCCCGCCCACCCCAACCGGCATTAGGGAGTGCGCATTAGGATCGTCAGCCCTAACTCTCACCCCATCACATGTGTAAAGCAGCAGAAGTATAGGAGAATGGGGAGAGAGTTAGGACCGATGATCCCAATGCGCACCCCAATGCCGGTTGGGGGTCAGGGGGTTTTCAACCCTAACACCGAATTTCCTCACTTTTGTCGTTTGGAACAACCCTAACTAATGCATTAAACAGAGTTTTTGCCTTTAATTCCTTCTTTTGAGAACGATAACGAGAAATAGTAGATGTAATGTGGCGGGAGCACGGGGCCCTTTGGGCCCGACTCCCGCCACGTGATGTCTTCTGGCATAGTAACAGGAACAGCAATGCAAACAGAAGCGCTAACAGTGGCGCATATGGTAACACAATCGTGAATGAGAACAGAAAGGGTAAAGCACACGGTGGCGAGACGGAACGGTCTGCCACGTGATTTGTTGTCACATAATAACATGGTGCCTGCAAACGGAAATGTCAATGGGCATGGTGACGCAAAGTTAAACCGAAAGAGAAACAATACTGTAGACACAAATGGCAAAAAATAACAGAAACACAAGCGCAAATGAAAACGCAAAGAATTAACACATGGTGGCGTAGACGTCAACGGTAAGTGAAACGGGTATGGAACCGCAAGTGTAAAGGGCAACGGTAACAGTAATGTAAGGGCACAGGCTGGTTTTCCCCAAAAGCTGCATAGAGAAAGACAGTGAGTACAAAGAATGCATGCATAATAATGGGTATCGGAGCAGAAAATGAGGACTTGGAATACTAAATAGGTTATATCTCAGGTACCGTATAATGTAGAAAAAATTTAAAAGTCATATAATTTAAGACTGTCCTGGCTAGTTTGTGCTTAGCCCCATTAGGTCCCATTAGGGGCTAAGCATTTTCGACAAAAGTCTGTATCTCGCACTGTTTCCGAGATCTGGCCTTGAAAAGCGAACTACCGTAATGTTATCCTATGGGAAAAAGAGAAGTTCGAGTGCCATAACTTTGCCTCCCTGTAATATTTTTCACCAAGCCACTGAAAAGCACATCTGTGGGCTGTTGGCTGTCTTCCTCAAATTTCAGGAAAAAGACCAAACCGTTTTTTTGCAGCAGGGTGCCAAAGGATTCCTGTAATGCGCCGGGTGCCGTAATGTTATACTATGGGAAAAAACGTCAACTTTGGAGTGCCGTAACTTTGCCACCGTATAATATTTTTTCAAAACAACACTGAAAGGCACATCTGTGAGATGTCGGCTGCGTTCCTTCCAAATTTCAGCCCAAAACTCCTAACCGTTCTTTTTCAGTGGAGTGCCAAAGAATTACTGTTATTTTGGGCACAGTGTTGCAAAGTAGTGTTGCAATTTGTGAAAGCTTTTGCAAAATTTTGCGACACTTTCGTGAGTGCGACACTACTTTGCAGTACTTTTTCCAGAAATCTGAAAAACATATTTCTGGGGTGTTTTACCCCAAATAAAGACATAGCTAGCATCCTCAGGGCCCGACTAGGGAATACAAAAGAATTAGGTTGCTAGAGGGTCTCAATTTTAAATGCCAAGCATTTTACTGATCACTAACTGAAAACAAGATGGCAGATTTGCGACAGTAACAGGGCCATTTGCGACAGTAAAAAGTGCATTTGTGACACTGTTGAACTTTTTGTTAACTTTTCCCATTGACTTATAATGGGAAATTGTTTTTTGAATATCTTTTGAACCGTTTAATATTTTTTCACGAAACCTATGAAAGGCACATCAGGGACCCTGGCCGCATGTTCCCTGAAGATTTTGGGCAGGTCACGCAAACCGTGCAACCTGTAGGCGCAACAGTAGAATTCTAGAAAAAGCATAAACGCACGCGCAGATCACGCTTAATAACTCCGCAGCTGTATATCCGACCAGTACGAAACTTGGCAGATCCCAAGGCCTATGGTTCTTGATCATGTATTCCAAATTTCAGGTAAATCCGTCAAGCGGTTTGCAAAAGTTATTAAGGTGCAAAGAATTAGTTTAACATAGAAATGCTCCTCAACCCTAACTATGGTAGCACTACCGTGCTACCATAATGTGTAATGTGTGTGCATATATATATATATAAAATAACTGGTCAGCAATTTTTTACATTGCCTGGCAGTTATAATTTCCATATAACTTTCCACTATATAACGGCAAGCAGCGCGAGTCAATCACAGAAATCTGCTCCCTCATTACGCTCTGCATGGTGGTCCAGGGAGGGCTTTCAGTTTCTAAAAAGATAAAGCTCATCACTCGCTTAGCGAGGAGCTACCAACCTCGACTATTCCTGGCTTTTCTTTTTCTTTTTAAACCCCACCACATTAGCCTAAAAAAATTATCTGGCTGATCCTACAGTTTGAAAACTGCCACAGAACATCTTGAGTCTCACTTGCGTCCTGGTTGATCCTGTCACTCTGTGGCTGCACACAAGACAAAGTGGCAGCAGGAAGAGCTCTAACATGTTACACTGTGGTAAGATCGCAATAGAAGTACAATAATTGACCAGGAATCATAAATAACAACCTAAAAAATGTTCTGTGTGCCTGTCTGTGTGAGTGTGTGTGTGTGTGTGTGTGTGTGTGTGTGTGTGTGTGTGTGCGCACGCGTCAAGGAGTCACAAACACTAAATGAAGTCTAGAAAAAATTGCTGCCCAGCAATTATACATAATAAAAGATGGGGAAGTGTACTAAATTCGAAATTAATGGTTGCCCTCTGTGTGGGATGCTTTAATAAACCCCTCGGGCGTTTATGTAGCATCCCACACCTCGGGCAACCATTAATTTCTCATTAAGTACACTTTTCCATCCATTATTGTATATATTATGGTAGCACGGTAGTGCTACCATAGTTAGGGTTGAGGAGCCATTTCTATGTTAAACCCAAAATTTTGCACCTTAATAACTTTGCAACCGTTTGATGGATTTGCCTGAAATTTGGAATACACGATCAAGACCCATACACCTTGGGATCTGCCAAGTTTCGTACCGGTCAGATACACGGCTGCGGAGTTATTAAGCGTGATCTGTGTGTGTGTTTACGCTTTTTCTGGAATTTTATTGTCGCGCCTACAGGTCACACAGTTTGCGTGACTGGCCCGAAATCTTCAAGGAATATGTGGCTGGGGTCCCTGATGTGCCTTTTGAAGATTTCATGAAAAAATATTAAACGGTTCAAAAGTTATTCAAAAAACAATTTCCCATTATAAGTCAATGGGAAAAGTTAACAAAAAGTTCGACAGTGTTGCAAATGCACTTTTTAGTGTCGCAAATGGCCCTGTTAGTGTCGCAAATCCGCCATTTTGTTTTCAGTTAGTGATCAGAAAAATGATTGGCATTTAAAATTGAGACCCTCTAGCAACCTAATTCTATTTGTATTCACCTAGCCGGGCCCTGAGGATGCTAGCCATGTCTTTATTTTGGGGTAAAACACCCCAGAAATATGTTTTTCAGATTTCTGGAAAAAGTACTATCGCAAAGTAGTGTCGCACTCACGAAAGTGTCGCAAATTTTTGCGAAAGCTTTCGCAAATCACGACACTACTTTGCAACGCTATGCCCAAAATAACAGTAATTCTTTGGCACTACGCTGCAAGAGAACGGTTTGGAGTTTTGGACTGAGATGTGCCTTTCAGTGGTTTAGTGAAAAAATATTACAGGGAGGCAAAGTTATGGCACTCCGAACTTCTCTTTTTTTCCCATAGGATAACATTACGGCGTTCACCGCGCCTTTCAGGGCCTGTATCTCAGAAACGGTGCAAGATACGGACTTTTCGTCGGAAAAATGCTTAGCATAAACTAGCCAGGACAGTCGTAAATCATATGACTTTAAAATTTTTTTTCTACGTCATACGATTCCTGAGATATAACCTATTTAGTATTCCAAGTCCTCATTTTCTGCTCTGATACCCATTATTATGCATACATTCTTTGTACTCACTGTCTTTCTCTATGCAGCTTTTGGGGAAAACCAGCCTGTGCGCTGACATTACTAGTTACTGTTGCCCTTTCCGCTTGTAGGTTCCATACTCACTTATCGCTGATGTTCACGCCACCATGTGCTGCTATCCTTTATGCTTCCTTTGCGCTATGCTTCTGTTATTTTTTGCAAGCATCTTTCGTTCTCATTCATTGCATTACCATGTGTGCCACTGTTAGCACTTCTGTTTGCATTGCTGTTCCTGTTACTATGCTACAAGACAGGGCCCCGTGCCTACTCAAGATTCACGCTCACTATTTCTTGTTATCATTCTCAAAAGAAGGGAATTAGAGGCAAAAACTCGTTTAATGCATTAGTTAGGGTTTTCCACAGCGAGACAGGTTAGGGTTGAAACCCTGACTTTCAGCCCACCTTTAACGACAGGTGCACTGGGGTCGCTGCCCCAACTATCACCCCATTCTCCTATACTTCGCTGCTTACACATGTGATGGGGTGAGAGTTAGGGCCGACGACCCCAGCACACCCCAATGCCGGTTGAGGGGTGGGCTGGGGGTACATGGAGATTTTCAACCCCACACCAAATTTCCCCCACTTTGTCGCTGTGAACAACCCTAACTAATGATAAACTGAGTTTTTGCCTCTAATATATATATATATATATAGTATATTTAGGCAAAAAACTCATTTAATCGCATTAGTTAGAGTTGTTATTACCGACAAAGTGAGGAATGCGTGTTGTTGAAGCATCTTTGACCTTTCCCCACCCCTACTGGCATCGGGTGCGCAGTAGGGTTGTCGCCATAATTCTCACCCCATCACATGTGTAAAGCAGAGGTGTAGGAGAATGGGGTGAGAGTTAGGACTGACAACCCTAATGCACTCCGATGCCGGGTTGGGGGTGTGGGCAGGGGCTCCAAGGGCGCCAACCCTAACACCAAATTCCTCGCTTTGTCGGTGTGAACAACCCCAACTAATGCTTTAAATGGAGTTTTTGCCCTAATTTCCTTCTTTGAGAATGATAATCGAGAAATGGTGAATGTAATGCAGGGGTTCAGCGGCCCCGCCACGTAATGTGGCGGTGGAGCACGGGCCTAATGCACATGGTGATGCAAAGCAAAACAGAAAGAGAAACAGTAGTGTAGACAGAAATGTTAAAAACAACGCAAAAGCAAGCGCAAATGAAAATGCAAAGGGTAACGCACATGGTATGTGGATGAACAGTAAGTGAAACGGAACGGAACTGCAAGTGAAAACGGTAACGGTAACAGTAATGTAAGCGCACAGGCTGGTTTTCCCCAAAAGCTGCATAAAGAAAGACAGTGAGTACAAAGAATGTATGCATAATAATGGTTCTTGGAGCAGAAAATGAGGAGTTGGAATACTAAATTGCTTATATCTCAGGAACTGTACGACGTAGAAAAGAAATTTAAAAGTCATATGATTTATGACTTTCCTGCCTAGCTTTGTACTTAGCCCCCAGCAGGGGGCTAAGAGCTTTTCCGATGAAAAGTCCGTATCTCTTACCGATTCCGAGATACAGGCCCTGAAAGGCGCGGTGAACGCCGAAATGTTATCCTATGGGAAAAAAAAGAGAACTTCGGAGTGCCATAACTTTGGCTCCTTGTAATATTTTTTCACCAAACTACAAAAAGGCACATCTGTGGGATGTTGGCTGTGTTCCCTCCAAATTTCAGCCAAAAGACCAAACCGTTATTTTGCAGCAGGGTGCCAAAGGATTCCTGTAATGCATCGGACGCCATAATGTTATCCTATGGGAAAAAGCGTCAAATTTGGAGTGCCGTAACTTTGCCGCCATGCAATATTCTTTCAACGAAACACTGAAAGGCACATCTGTGAGATGTCGGCTGCGTTCCCTCCAAATTTCAGGCCAAAACACCAAACATTCTTTTGCAGTAGGTTGCCAAAAAATTGCTGTCATTTTCCCACAGCCTAGAAAAGTACTGTTGAAGTTTGCAAAAGCTTTCATAAATTCATTCGACAGTTAATATAATACGACAGTACTTTGTGAAAATACTTTTTCAGAAATTTGAAAACATATTTCTGGGGTGTTTTCCCAAAATAAAGACATGGCTAGCATCCTCAGGGTCCCTAAGGTGAATACAAAAGAATTAGGTTGCTAGAGGTCCCAATTTTAAATGCCAAGCATTTTCTGATCGCTAACTGAAAACAAAATGGCAGATTTGCGACAGTAAAAGGGCCACTTGCGAAAGTAAAAACTGCATTTGCGACACTGTCGAACTTTTTAACATTTCCCATTGACTTATAATGGGAACTTGTTTTTTGAATAACTTTTGAACCGTTTAATATTTTTTTCAGTAAATCTTCAAAAGGCTCATTGGGGACCCCAGCGGCACGTTCCCTGAAGATTTCGGACCGGTCGCGCAAACCGTGAGACTGGTAGGCGTGACAGTAAAATTCCAGAAAAGCGTAAATGCGCACGCAGATCTCGCTTAATAACTCCGCAGCCGTATAAGTGACCGGTACAAACCTTGGCAGATCCCAAGGCATATGGGTCTTGATTGTGTATTCCAAATATCAGGCAAATCCATCAAACGGTTGCAAAGTTATTAAGGTGCAACATTTTGGGTTTAACATGTAAATGGCTCCTCAACTCTAACTATAGTGGCACTACCGTGCCACCATTATATATATGTATATATAATATGCCAAAACTATAACATACAAGTGTTTGAAACAGAACTTTAAGAGACTGTAGGATGGATTTGAACAACCAGATTTTTGTGTAGCTAGACTGTACTTTGAGATAGTTAAGGAAAATAGTTGAACTGAGAAAATGTGCTACTGTATTGTGTGTATTGCTATGAATTTTACTTCAATAAAATGTAATTGATAAAAAAAAAGTCCCCCAGGATTACAATTTCCCTATTTTGATTATACTTGATAAAACTAAGGACCTTGCTGAAGCTATTGTGCTGTTCTCTGGGCGGGAAGCAGACCGTAAGGATTGTTAGTTTTATTCTGGCTGCCTAGCAATATTCTGCTGGCTAGGGCTTGCGCCTCTCTACCTATGTCAGTTGGTTCTTGTGCATGTCCCCGGAGATTGTCTCTTAGATAGACTAGACAACCTCCACCTTTTTTGCCTACTCTATGATGCCGAAAGAGGGTATAGCTATTTAGTGTAACCCCCCTGCAAATGGGGGTTCCCAAAAGACTTCCAGGAGCTTGCTTGAATGCTCCAAGCCTGAATGGTGTTTGGCATTTAAGCCATTTATCAGTGAGTGTTTTAGAGCCTCTGGTACTGTCTCTTTAAGAGCTGTCTGCTTGCAGACATAATTAGTTTGTATGGGGGACTGTGTGCTTCTCTGAGTACCACTCGAGCTGCTGCAATTCACTTCATTTTGCAGTCACTAGGAGTGCAAAGGGAACCTATCTGAAAGATGTAACTGTTTGCCAGAAATTATTTAGAGTAATAATGAAATTACAGTTTGTCTAACCTGCTTTCTTTGCAGTCAGAACTGTGTCTGCTAGTTCCCCATTCTAGTTTTGAACTGCTGAACTGGACCAATCAGTGTGGGGTAAGCTAGCTCTAAAATGGTGCCTTGGACGAATCAGAACTTGGACTCATAATCTGAGCCAGCCACAAAGGATTGTATGGGCAGTGACTCTGGGAGATGTAGTTTAGACTTCAGTGCCTTTTTGACCAACAGCAGCAGTCTATTGTGGTGACAGCCAATCCAGTCAAGAACTGGGAGGAACTCAAAGGAAGTGCCGTTTTGTCGGTTGGAGCTTCATTGAGCTTTGGCAGTGAAGAAGGAAGGAGCCCTGTGCTTTTCAGTGTGCAGTTTTAGTCAAAAACGTGTGTAAGGCCCAGAGTTCCGGTCTGCAGCTTGTAACTGCTTGTTAGGACTGAATCCGTCCTGTGAAAAGAATCAAAGGATCTCTGAAGAGTAGAAACCAGGCTCACCCTGTAGAAGACTGGAGGAATTGCTGAAAATTGCACTCGGTCTGTCAGGAACTGAATCTGCTGTGTGTTCTCCCGGTATTGTGCAGTAATTGCATCGGGATACAGATGCAGCCTGCCTGGTATAGTGCTTTTTATATAAATGTGTGAAGAGGTTTGTGTACCTCAAGTGAGCCCTGCTGACATTGAAGGACCCTATCTTATTTGGAGGTCGTGAGTACTAATTCAGGGTCGCCTCCCTGTTGAATTGCCACATTAAATCCAAATGGAATTACTATACTGCTGACTGTTTAATTTTCCTTTTCTCTGTGTGAAAGGGCCCTACCAGCTGCCACGGTTTGGACTAGCCACTAGGCTTGGGTACCCAGGGACAGTAACTGATAGGGGTAGGCCTGGCACAGAGCCATAGTAGATTATTAGAGGATAAGCTAATTAACCTGATTTCCCCTGTCCTTGTTATATCCCCTAAATAAATCAGAGCTGCTTGTTTCAGCAAAGTTATACTGCCTGAGGTATTTGTCTATGTTAAAGTACTGTACTGTGATTGTTGCACTGTATCTCATTTCACAGGAGGTCCCAGTGCGGAACCAGACCTGGGGGTAAGTGTATACTGTGAAGGTAATTCTGATATATTGTGGGCCACTAGTGGGAAGAAAGGGGGTTGTAGTGTCCCAGAGGGCTGTGACCAAGTTAGTTTAACTATTGCAAACCCTGACCTCTGGGTGGAGGCACCCGCCATTGGATCCAGGCCCCTCAACCTGTTAGTGGCAAATCAGGCAGGGTAGTAGCCCTGGGATAGCGCCATCTAGGGGTTACATCTTGGAGGCTCACCGCTGGGATTGTGTGTCCTCTAGTGGCCATATTCTGAACCACTGTTAAGAAAAAATGGTTACCCGACAGAAGTGGCTGTGCCTGGCTGGTGGAGTGGTGTACTGAGGGAGAGATCGACCCCAAATGCTATGCTTATCCTGGACATCCCCTGGGTATCCAATACGGACACTGTGCAGGGAGTACTTTCCAAGGTGGAAGGTTTACAAAACCCTGTGGTGGTGGGTCGGCATGCTAATCTGCTCACCCACACTTTCCTGGCCCTAGTAGAGTTTAAGGATCCCATAGATAGCTCCAAAGTGCCACAGACCATTACCCCAGAGGGAGCCCTCACTGCTTGAGAGTGATAACTAAGGACAGTAAAGACCGGGGGAATCAGCCCCACCACTATCTGAAACTTTTGAGGAGAAATTTGCTGAATGGTTGCTGGGAGAGGGAAAACTGTGGAGGACTTGAAGAAACTATTCTTGCCACCTGGGGTGTTCCTCCCCAACACCCTCTCCTGCTCCAGTGCCCGTGGTGGCTGAACCAATGCAGACTCCTATTTCTGCACCTGCCATTAGTCACGACTCTTACGAAGGTTGAGGATCTTCTCTGGCACCCTCCCACCCCCAAGGGAGGATGACTGGGAGACCTGGATAGACTATGTTGCCCCCAAGTGCTAGAATGGCAATACTGCAAGGCGAAAAGCCAAAGAGGGTTAGTGAGAGCCTCCGAGGTCCCGCCCTGGCTACCATCCGTACAAACGGGCCAGTAACCCTGAAGCGACTGCACAGGCCTATCTTGAGGCCTTGGAGAATGTGTATGGGAGCCCAGATTCTGATGAGGACCTATGGTGGAGAGTAAGAAATGCACAACAGTACCAAGGGAGTTGTTGTCTGTGTATGTCTCTCGGCTGGAAAAATTGTTGCAAGAATGCCTCAGAAAGGGTAGTTTGCCAGCGATTGAACTGGACCGAACTAGACTGGACAGAATCCTAAGTCTGCCCCTTCTCAGAACTGCTGTTGCTTCAGTTACGCCTGGCAAATCGACTGGAATCCCCACCCTCCTATGATGAGTTAATGAGAGAAATTGAGGAGTTGAGAAAAGGCGACTCGGAGGTACCTGCACCAACAGCTGTGGCTACGACCGAGTGACTGAGGGTGACCCATCAAGTGAAGTTCAGGGGCAGAGGTTGACAGTCAATGAGTGCTCTGACAAGGAAAAAGATATGCCACAATGGGGCGAACTGTTGAGAGAGATCCGGGAATTCAAAAACAGTCCCTTTATGAAGGCCACGCCTGCAAGTACGGGCCCTGACCTATATCCGACTGCATCTGCTATGGGGGTGGGGTACCCACCCATGTATCTCCTGCTGATAACAGCTCCAAACTCAATTCCTTGACCATGGAAGTGGAGAAACTGACGAGATGTCTCCAAATGCTTATCACGCCAGAGACAGAGATGGCACCCAGGTTTCCAGTTAGTAATACCCCGCCCTGGCTCCCAGTGTGGCGCCTCGGCCAGCTCAAACTCCAGAAAGTATGTTTTGCTATAATTGTGGGAAAGATGGGCACATGAAAAGGAATGCCAGTCCCCAAAGACACTGACAAAGTTGCATATAAGCTACAAGGAGAGCTTCGAGAAGATATCAGTAGTTAAGAGGTGCACGACATGATCCCAGTGAGGGCACCAAAATGCTAATTCACTGCCTTTGTGGCAAGGTCAGTTGCCCAGGCCCCACTACCGCCTCTCCAGACTGGTCCAGAATAGTGGGTCCCTCCATGGAGACCACTGTAAAGGTGAATGGAGTGTCTACAAGAGCTGTATTAGACAGTGGCTCCCAAGTGACAATTATGTTCCAGGATTGGTATCAGAAGCATTTGTCAGGCGATACCCTTACAACCATTAGAAGGACTGCATGTATGGGGGTTAGTGGGAAGGCCTACCCCTATTCCGGGTATATCCGAATTTGGCTGTCTTTCCCCACCTCCGTGGCTGGAGTGGCCGAACAAGTAGAGACCCTAGCCTTAGTGTGTCCCCCCACTGGACTGTATGATGGTGTCCCTTTGTTGATTGGAACAAATGCTCATATGTTCGGAAGGCTGGCACAGTTGTGTTATGAAAACAGGGGTCAAAGACTAGTAGAGCTTTAAGAGTTCCGGCTTTAATTAAGAAGGCCTATGAGGCACAGAGAGATGCTGAAAAACAGAACCAGAGGAACCGGTCGGAATTGTATGGAAGAAGGATCCTGAGTCTCTGATCCTGGCGCCAAATGCCCAGTGTACCTTACAGGAGAGGTCCGTATCAGAAAGGATGTTAAGAATAAAATATTAATGTTGGATGCACCAGGCGATGGAAAATTGCCAGAGGGACTGCTGGTCAAGCCTAGTATTTTGCCCGTTAGAGCCCATGCTTATGCCAGAAGGGTAATGGTCCAAGTTCATAATGTGTCTGAAAGAGACATTCGAGTAAACAGAGGTTGCATCCTGGCTAATGTGCATTGTGCAGACACTGCAGTGCTACCCAGCAGCAAGAGTTCAAGGAAGAATGACAGAGTAACGCCTGACTTGTTTGATTTCGCGACTTCGCTGCCAGCTGAATGGAAAGTGAGGATCAGTGAGAAGCTTGCCCAGAGAGACCAGGTGTTTTCTTTAAAGGAATGGGATGTAGGATGCGTGCAAGGAGCTGAGCACAATATCCGGCTGCATGACGAAAGACCATTTCGTGAGAGGTCTCGCGCCTGGCACCTGCTGACATAGATGATGTGAGACGGCATCTGCAAGAGATGTTAGCTGCTGGTGTAATAAGAATCCAGAAGCCTTATGCTTCCCCCATTGTGGTAGTGAGGAAAAGAATGGAACAGTAAGGATGTGTGTGGATTATCGCACTCTAAACCGGGCGGACTATCCTGATCAGTACACAATGCCCGCATTCAGGATGCTTTGGACTGCCTAAACGGGAGCAAGTGGTTTCTGTGCTGGATCTCCGCAGGGTACTACCAGATCCGATGGCCCCAGAGGACCGTGAAAAGACAGCCTTTATCTGTCCGCTTGGCTTTATGAATTCATGAGGATGCCTCAAGGATTTCAGGTGCCCCAGCCACTTTTCAACGATTGATGGAGCGTGCAGTGGGGACATGAACTACTAGAGTGCCTGGTATACCTAGATGATGTTATTGTGTTTGGCAGCTCACTGGAGGAACATGAGAGCAGATTATTTAAGGTATTGGACCGACTGGAGGACTTTGGCCTAAACTGTCCATTGATAAGTGTCAATTTTTCAAACATCAGTAAAGTATGGGACACATAGTATCCACCGAGGAACAGAGACCGACCCAAGTAAAGTTGAGGCCTTGACCACCTGGCCACAGCCCAAAATCTAAAAGAACTGCAAAGATTCCTGGGATTCTTGTGTATTATCGGCGCTTCATCAAGGACTATTCAAGAGTGATCCGCCTTTACTTAACTTTACTCAAGGTATCCCCAACCACAAAAATACCAAAAGTCACCGCCCTCAAGACTGAAAGAGTATATTTCATCCAGTGAAGTATTTGGGGCCAGCTGGACTCCTGATTGTGAGACTGCTTTCATGAGATCATATATCAACTTACCCATGCTCCAGTGCTGGCCTATGCCGATCCAAGAAAACCTTACGTCCTGCACACTGATGCTAGCTTGCAAGGGTTGGGGCTGTGTTGTACCAAGAGCACGAGAATGGCCTGAGACCAGTGGCCTTTGCCAGTAGAAGCCTGACCCCATCCGAAAAGAACTATCCTGTACATAAGTTAGAGTTCCTAGCTTTGAAGTGGGCTATTGTTGACCAATTCCATGAGTACTTGTATGGGGCTAAAATACTAGTAAAACTGACAATAATCCTTGACCTATGTGCAGACCTCAGCTAAGTTGGATGCCACTGGCTATGGGTGGCTTTCGCATTATCTACATATGACTATGCTCTGAATACCGAGCAGGTCTGAACCACATAGATGCTGATGCTTCTCTCGGAGGCCTGTTCCCCAGAATGATTGGGTCCGATTGTCAGAACCTGACATTTGGAGCACTCTGCCGAAGTTTGACAGGGAGGAACAAATGTCCACTGGGCGCAGTGGACTGCATGGTGGATTGCTTGGAGCCTCTGAGAATTGCATACCTGCTGCTTATTGCCACTTTTCTGCAATAGACATTGGTGCACTGCCTCAGCTGGACAATGACAGTATTCGCTGGCTCAATCCCATGATCCCATGATCAAAGCAGCTTTAGAAGCCCTCTATGCAGGAAAAGATGTGTCCAAATTACGCTCCACTGATTTGAGAACTGCACTGTTATACAAAGAAGGTCCTAAGTTGAAACTGATCAATAAACTGTTATACAGAGAAACAGTAGACAGAGGGGACAAGTAGACAAACAACAACTAGTGCTGCCCACTGCCTTTCTGAGACTCAGTACTGAGGTCCTTGCACAACCACATGGGGCACCTTGGTATAGACAGAACACTTGACTTGGTGAGATCCAGATTCTATTGGCCTAAGATGGGGCTGATGTGGAGCAACACATTCGAACTTGTAGTCGCTGCTTACAGAGGAAAGCTTGCCCCAGAGGGCTGCCCCCCTTGTTAACATCACCACCAGTGCACCCATGGAGCTGGTCTGTATTGATTTTCTGAGTTTGGAGTCAGATCAAAGAAATATCTGTAATGTGCTGGTGGTCACTGACCATTTCACGAGATATGCCCAAGCTTTCCCACCAAAGACCAGAAAGCATCCACTGTGGCCAAAGTACTTGTAGAAAACTTTTTGTTCACTATGGGGCTCCACAAAGAATCCATTCTGATCAAGGAGAGACTTTGAGAGTCGCCTGATCAAAGAGATGCTTTCTCTGTGGGGAGTGCGAAGTCCAGAACCACTCCTTACCACCCCAAGGGGGACCCACAGCCTGAACGTTTCCAACCGCACTTTGCTAGATATGCTAGGCACCCCTGCACCCAAAGGACAAGCCTAGATGGAGCCAACAAATTAGCACCCTGGTACATGCTTATAACTGCACCAAAGTGATGCCACTGATTCTCCCCTACCGCCTGATGTTTGGAAGAGAAGCTCGACTACCAGTAGATGTGTGTTTTGGGATCTCTCCTGATGGGGTCAAGCTGACAACTATTTACAGTATGTGCAAAGTTAAAGGCCCAGCTAACTCATGCGTACTCAACTGGCTCAAACCATGGCTGCCAAAAGAAATCTGGCCAACAAAGAAAGGTATGATAAAAGGTGAAAGCACAGGAACTCCAGGAGGAGATCGGGTATTGCTAAGAAATCTGGGACTGCATGGCAAGCACAAGATTGCTGACAGATGGCACCATCTCCCTCACATTGTAGTGGGCAACTAGATGATCTGCCAGTGTACAAAGTAAGGCCTGAGAATAATTCAAAAGATGTAAAAACAATGCATAGAAATCATTTACTGCCCATTGGACAAATCTTAATTGAGTCTGAGCCCTAGAAGATGCCCCTCTGGACCAGTGACTAGAGCTGCTGCTAAGAAAAGATCAAGAAAGTCTGCACCTACAGAAGCAAAGTTAAAGTGTTCCCTCCACAAGTCCCAGTTGAGCATGACTGTCAGTCCATATCGGAAGAAAGTGAGAGTGACTTTGAATACTACCTTCTACTGAACTGAGTCAATTGTTTCGGGGCAATCCCTAGTCAATACTGGAGATGAAGCTGGGCCTTCTGGACTGTCTAAGCCCCCAGCTTCATCCCTGGAGCCAATGCTCCCAGAAAGTGAAGTGCAAAGCATCAGATCAGATGAAATGGAATCATTGTGCATGGTTGAACTGTTTGAGCTTTCAGGGAGGAAAATGATGGATTGGGTCAGACTGGTGATACACCAGAACAAGAAGAGTATTTTGAGTGCCCTGACAGTCCACTGCCAGTGTCTGAAAGCTCTCCTGCAGAGCCAAATGTTGTGGACTCAGAAACTGTAACTCCTGGAGCTGAAAGTGCCCCAAGTTCCCCTCTCTACCCCATGGAGACTCCCCTGACAAGTGAGGACAATGCTGAAAATGAGGCTCAGAGTGCAGAGACTATAACAGTTCCCTAGAAAGACTGGTCGAGCTGTAAAGCCTGTGGTGCACCTCAGTTATGATTCCCTTGGGAGGCCTGTGGATTTGCCTCTCAATGTTGTCCATAAAGGAGTGTATGTGTCCCCAAGCTCATTGCCCAAACTGAGCGTCAGTGCTAACTCCAAGTTACTGTGTTGCTCTCTAAGTATGGTGCCTTGCCCCGTCCAGCCCCAAGGTAACTGATAGGAAGGGCCCCTCTTCAGGTTTCATGTACAAGAGGTAATAACTTGAGTTATGGTACAATGTGTATGTAATACTGTATAAAGAGTGACGTATTGCAATGTTTCAGAAATGTGTTCTTGGTAAAATGATATATTGACTGATGATTACATGTGCAAGCTTAATGCAAATGTATATGGTTGCAGTTGAAACTTATGGGTACTTGCTTGACGCGACGTCAAGCTTTCCCAGGCTAGGAAGGTGTAACCCCCTGCAAATGGGGGTTCCTAAAAGACTTCCAGGAGCTTGCTTGAATGCTCCAAGCCTGAATGGTGTTTGGCATTTAAGCCATTTATCAGTGAGTGTTTTAGAGCCTCTGGTACTGTCTCTTTAAGAGCTGTCTGCTTGCAGACATAATTAGTTTGTATGGGGGACTGTGTGCTTCTCTGAGTACCACTCGAGCTGCTGCCAATTCACTTCATTTTGCAGTCACTAGGAGTGCAAAGGAACCTATCTGAAAGATGTAACTGTTTGCCAGAAATTATTTAGAGTAATAATGAAATTACAGTTTGTCTAACCTGCTTTCTTTGCAGTCAGAACTGTGTCTGCTAGTTCCCCATTCTAGTTTTGAACTGCTGAACTGGACCAATCAGTGTGGGGTAGCTAGCTCTAAAATGGTGCCTTGGACGAATCAGAACTTGGACTCATAATCTGAGCCAGCCACAAGAGGATTGTATGGGCAGTGACTCTGGGAGATGTAGTTTAGACTTCAGTGCCTTTTTGGACCAACAGCAGCAGTCTATTGTGAGTGACAGCCAATCCAGTCAAGAACTGGGAGGAACTCAAAGGAAGTGCCAGTTTTGTCGGTTGGAGCTTCAGTTCAGCTTTGGCAGTGAAGAGGAAGGAGCCCTGTGCTTTTTCAGTGTGCAGTTTTAGTCCAAAAAGCGTGTATAGGCCCAGGTTCCGTCTGCAGCTTGTGTAACTGCTTGTTAGGACTGAACTGGTCCTGTGAAAAGAATCAAAGGATCTCTGAAGAGTAGAAACTAGGCTCACCCTGTAGAAGACTGGAGGAATTGCTGAAAATTGCACTCGGTCTGTCAGGAACTGAATCTGCTGTGTGTTCTCCGGTATTGTGCAGTAATTGCGATCGGGATACAGATGCAACCTGCCTGGTATAGTGCTTTCTTTATATAAATGTGTGAAGAGATTTGTGTACCTCAAGTGAGCCCTGCTGACATTGAAGGACCCTATCTTATTTGGAGTCGTGAGTACTAATTCAGGGTCGCTCCCTGTTGAATTGCCACATTAAATCCAAATGGAATTACTATACTGCTGACTGTTTAATTTTCCTTTTCTGTGTGAAAGGGCCCTACCAGCTGCCACGGTTTGGACTAGCCACTAGGGCTTGGGTACCTAGGGACAGTAACTGATAGGGTAGGCCTGTGCACAGAGCCATAGGTAGATTATTAGGTGATAAGCTAATTAACCTGATTTCCCTGTCCTTGTTATATCCCCCAATAAATCAGAGCTGCTTGTTTCAGCAAAGTTATACTGCCTGAGGTATTTGTCTATGTTAAAGTACTGTACTGTGATTGTTGCACTGTATCTCATTTCACAGGAGGTCCCAGTGCGGAACCAGACCTGGGGTAAGTGTATGCTGTGAAGGTAATTCTGATATATTGTGTGGGCCACTAGTGGGAAGAAAGGGGGTTGTAGTGTCCCAGAGGGCTGTGACCAAGTTAGTTTAACTATTGCAAACCCTGACCTCTGGGTGGAGGCACCCGCCATTGGATCAGGCCCCTCAACCTGTTGGTGGCAAATCAGGCAGGGGTAGTAGCCCTGGGATAGCGCCATCTAGGGTTACATTAGAAAAATACCGAGTCAGGGATTTTGGGGCTACTTCCCCTTTCCCTACTCCCCTCTCCCTTCTGTACAGTTTGTACCCAGGGATAGAGAGGTGCCAGTCATGGTTAGGAGTAGCCCATGTCTCAGTGTTGCAACATCTGCACTCCTCTCTGCTAACAATGCCTACAGGTCATCCATCTTGTTTCCGAGATTTCTTGTGTTCAGGGACACCACCCTCCACCATAAAATCCGAGCCTCTCTCCCCCTGTTCTGTTTTCCTTCATAATCTCCATTGTTTTCTCCCTCCTCCCAACCACTCCTCCTGCTTTTACTCTCACTCCAGACCCAACTTCCAGTTCTATCTGCCCAGATTGGTGGGGAGGCCTGCCAGCCTCCTCCTCCTCCTCCTGAAAACTCTAGGCCCAAAGACCCATTTTGCCCCGCCATCTGTTTAAATTAAGGTTCCGGGATATGTGCCACCCAATCTGTCCTTAAGGACCCTTTAACACCCTGTGCTGAGGTGCAGACTGTCTGGTGGATATAGGGATTTGTTGCTCCAGCTATCTTCTCCAAGCCACCAATGCAACTGTAGTCTTCTTCTTTGCACCATTCATGCAGCCAGTCATTGAACTCCTCTATTCTTTTCTTCCTTATTGTGCTGGCTCTAGGTACAGGCACCACTTCAAAAGCATATAAACATAGAACTTGATGGCAGATAAGGACTGCTAGGCCCATCCAGTCTGCCCATTTACCCTACCTACTGCAAAAGCTGCAGACCCTACATGATCTCCGGCTTTACTTTCTCATTCCTATCGCTAGGGTTCCCCTATGCTTGTTCCATGCATTTTTGAATTCCCCCACTGTATTTGCCCCCACCACCTCTGCTGGGAGTCTATACCATACATCCACTACCTTTTCCGTGAAGCAATACTTCCTCACATTACCCCTTAGTCTACCCCCTTCCAACCTCATGTCATGCCCCCCTTGTTCCTAAACATCTCCTTTTCTGAAAGATGCTACCCTCTGGTACCATATTTATGCCCTTTAGATATTTGTAGGTTTCTCTCATATCTCCTCCGTCTCTCCTCTCCACCAGGGTATACATAGTGAGGTCTCCCAGTCTCTCCTCATATGAGTTTTGGTGCAGGCCCTGCACCATCTTTATTACCTTTCTTTGAACTGCCTCCTCCCCGTCTATGTCCTTACAGAGATGTGTCCTCCAGAGCTGGACATAGTACTCCAAATGAGGCCTCACCAATGATCTGTACAGCGGCATCACTGCCTCTTTTCTTCTGCTGGTGATACTTCTCCTATGGACCTAGCATCCCACTGGCCCTCTCACAGCCTTGGCACATTATTTGGCCACTTTAAGTAATCAGATATGACTACCCCCAGATCCCTTCCTGTTTGGTGCTTGTCAGTATCTTCTCCCCATGACATAATCCTCCCTGGGTTCTTGTGCCTCAAATGCTTGACTCTGCACTTTTCGCATTAAATCTCAACTGTCAAACTCTAGACCATTCATCCAGTTTACCTAGGTCCTCCTCATTTTTTCACCCTCTCGAGTGTCCACCTAGGGTGTCACGATAATAAAATTTTGGCGATACGATAGCAAGTGGTGCGAAGTGTACGATAACCTTGTTATCTTGGATAATTTTGCCACTTCTGAGCAATGTTAGCAAAACTATTTAAATTACGCTTAATAATTTACATATGTGACTCTTCAAGCAATGTTATGCATTTATGCACACTATTTTGAAGTCTGTGGTAAAATAATGCAGAGTAAAATATTTAACAAAATATTTGATTTTTTCACAATAAAATCTCTGAAATTTATACGGAGAGGGTGGTGAATGCATGGAATGGCCTTCCTGAGGAGGTCATTGGATCAAAAACAGTGGCAGAATTCAAGAATGCATGGGACAGACATAAGGCAATTCTGGTAGGGGGTAGGAGGAAGTATGCTGTTGGTTAACTAAAGTCTGCAGCTTATCCAGTAAGTAAGGAAATGGGCAGACTGGTGGGGCTACAATCCTTTATTCGTCAGAGTCTCTGTTTCTATAAAATTGCTTGCATTATTGCCATAAAAATTAAAATACATAATCAATATGTGTTATACACACAGAGTACGATACCTTTTAAAATGTGAATGAGCAAATATTTTTACTTGCTTGTTTAAAGAGCGCCTTTCCCGGATTTTTCTCCTTGATTGTAAAATCATCAAAAGACTCCCTTACCTGACTGGGAGTTCCTCCATAGTAGTTGAAGAATGTTCTCTTCAGCCCCCCAAGGAAGGGAAGGGATCGTGTTGCCCCCTGGGGGGTTAGCCGATCCTTCCACTTACTGATCACCAATGCCATCCCCACGCTTTCTCGTTTCGTGAGGTCATTATATGCCTAGTGAGGGGATTGCTCCATGCAAGTCTACAGGGTAGCATTTTAAAATTTATTTTTATGATTTTAACCTGACTTGTTGTACAGATTGGAGTCAGTGTTCAAGTAACATGAGCCTTGTTACTTTTGTTAGATCAGGGTGGAGTCTTGGATGTAGCCTGCCTAGATTTCAGTAAGGCTTCCAACACCATTCCACATAGGCGACTCATAAACAAGCTGGGCAGCCTGGGAGTGGGTCCAAAGGTAGTAAAATGGGAAAGAAATTGGTTGCGGGATAGACGGCAGAGAGTGGTGGCAAACAGAGCTCACTCTGAGGAAGAGAGGGTGACCAACAGGGTGCAACAAGGATCAGTACTAGGACTGGTCCTCTTTTAATGTGTCTTATTAGCAACATTGCAGAGAGGGCTAGAAGCTTAAAGTATACCTTTTGCAGATGACACAAAGATCTGCAGTAGGGTAGGTACTTGGGGAGGGGTGTGTGTAAAATGAATAGAGATCAAGAAAGCTTGAGGAGTGGTCAAAATGTGGCAACTAGATTCTATGCTAAGAAGTGCAAAGAAACCCAGGGCAGCATACAAGATGGGGTAGTGGCACTGATGACCACCAAGCAGGAAAGAGACCTGGGGTAATCATATATGACAATCAGAAGGTGGCCAAACAGTGTGACAAGGTAGTGGGGAGAGCTAGTGGGATGCTAGGGTGCACAGGAAGGGATATCACCAGTAGAAAGAGGGAGGTGGGGATACCACAGTGTAAATCATTGGTGAGACCTCACCTAGAGTACTGTGTCCAGTTCTGGAGACCCCATCTCCAGAAGTACATAGAGTAGAAGCAGTCAAGAGGAGGGCAACTGAAATGATGCAGGGCCTGCATCAAAAGCCCTATGAGGGGAGGCTAAAGGACTGCAATATGTACAATCTGGAGAAGGGGGAGGGGTATATCATAGAGACTTTCAAATGCCTCACGGATATGAACAGGGTACACGAGGGAAGCATTTTTCAGAAAAAAAGGTGCTCAAGAAAAAGGGGTCATTCTCTGATACTAGAGGGGTAGATTCAGGGAAATGTGGAGAAGTACTCTTCACAGAAAGAGCGGTGTATACCTGGAAAAGCTTCCCAGTGGAGGTGGTGGGGCAAAACTGTAACGGATTCAGAATGCATAAGACAGGGCATAAGGGAACCTTATTGGTTAGGAAAGGAGGGTAAAGCCAGAGATCAAATAGGGTCTGCGATATCACATTAGGTAGGAAAAATGGGCAGACTAGATGGGCTAAGCAGTCCTTATCTGCCAGTTTAATGTAAGTATGTGGACTGGTGCACATACCTTCCCCCCCATTTCTTTTTCCTATCCCTTGGGCTGGCACATGTGCGATGTTGCGAGTATGTGACATATGTACACAGCCCCTGGACCCATTCAGAAGGCTGTTACTGCTGCATCATCCAGCCTCCCCTAGATTGCGATCAGGCAGTGGTTTGCTCTGTCTCCTGTCCTCAAAAAAGGAGAGCCGTTGCCAGCCTGGTGGTGCTGACGGTTGAGGCGCTGGATGCCACACTTCGCGCCACACCGGCGACTGGGTTCAGGAATGAGCTCGGGTCACCAGGGGTCAGCAGCGGTGAGAGAGGATCGAGCTTCCAGAGGACTTCTCTCCTCTCTCAGGGGAGGGAGGACATGTCGTCCCACTCATTGACTGCCCTCTGGTGATGGCTGGAGGGCAGTATGGGTCGGAAGGCACACGCCGATGTCATGCCGTTTGAGGGGGGGGAAACGGGAGAAAACAGGTAAAACTGAACCCTGGCAGGCTCAATAGAAACATAGAAACATAGAATTTGACGGCAGATAAGGACCGCTTGGCCCACCCAGTCTGCCCATTTCTCTACCTACTGGATAAGCTGCAGATCCTAGTTAACCAGCAGCCTACTTCTTCCTACCTCCACCCCTCTGAATTGCCTTATGACTATCCCATGCATGCTTGAATTCCACCACTGATTTTGACTCCACAACCTCCTCCGGAAGGCCATTCCATGCATCCACAACCCTCTCTGTGAAAAAATACTTCCTTAAATTACCTCGGAGCCGTCCCCCCCATCTTCAAATTGTGCCCTCTTGTTCTTGCACACCTCTTTTTTTGAAAGATGCTACCCTCTTGGACTTTGTTGATTCCCTTGAGGTACTTGAAAGTTTCTATCATGTCCCCCTCTCCCTCCTTTCCTCGAGGCTATACATATTAAGCTCCTAAGTCTCTCTTCATATGTCCTCCGGCAGACCCTGCACCATTTTAGTTGCCCTCCTCTGGACAGCTTCCATCCTGTCTATGTCTTTGCGGAGATTGGGTCTCCAGAACTGCACACAGTACTCCAGATGGGGTCTCACCAGCTGTCTGTACAGAGGATAATAACTTCCTGTTTTCTACTGGTGATGCCTCTCCCTATGCATCCCAGTATCCCCCAGCCCTCCTTGCTGCCTTCTCACATTGCTTGCCCACCTTTAGGTCATCTGATATGACTACCCCAGGTCCCTTTCCATTTTTGTTGTTGTTAGTATCTCACCCCATTGTGTACTCTTCCCTGGGTTTTGTTTCCCAGGTGCATTACCTTGCACTTCTTAGCATTGAATCTAAGCTGCCATACATTTGACCATTCCTCTAACCTTGCCAAGTCCCTTCTCATCCTTTCCACCTCACCCTGTGAATCAACTCTGTTGCAGATCTTAGTGTCATCTGCAAAGAGACATACTTTTCTTCCAGTCCTTCTGCAATGTCGCTTATAAAACATTGAAGAGGACTGGTCCTATACTGAACCTCATGTACCCCGCTAGTAACCCTCCTTTCTTCTGAGTGGACTCCATTTACTATTACTCTGTGTCCTATTCTCCAGCCAATTCTTTACCCAGGCTGTCATCTTGGGACCCACTCCCAGGCTGGCTAACTTGTATATTAATCTCTTGTGTGGGACTGTGTCAAATGCCTTGCTAAAGTCTAGGTAGGCCATGTCCACAGCCCCTCCCTGATCTACTACTTTGGTCACCCAGTCAAAGAAATCTGTCAGATTCATCTGGCATGACCTTCCCGCTGTGAATCCATGCTGCCTAGGGTCCTGTGCCCCTCTGGCCTCTAGATACTCGACAATTCTTTCCTTTAGAAGTGATGCCATCATTTTCCCTATCACTGAGGTTAAACTAACAGGTCTATAGTTTCCTGCTTCTGCCTTGCTCCCACTTTTGTGAAGGGGAATCACATCTGCCCTCCTCCAGTCCTCGGGTACCACCCCATCCTCCCATGATTTGTTAAAGAGGGTAGTCAGTGGTGTCACTAGTTCTACCCTTAGTTCTTTTAGAATTCTGGGATGAATCCCATCAGGCCCCATTGCTTTGTCCACCTTCAGTTTTAAGAGTTCTTTCAGAACCGTTTCTTCCGTAAATGGGCTGGTATCAACTTCTGTATCCAGAGTGTTACTACTGTTTGTTTTATGTACCTCCCCCTCTTCCCTTGTAAATACTGAGCAAAACTATTTGTTTAGTATCTCTGCCTTTTCACAGTCTCCTCTGCCCACCCTCCCTCCCTTTATTAAACCTTACTATCCCTCCTTGGTCTTCCTTTGCTCCTGATGTACCTATAAAAGGTTTTATCCCCTTCTTAACTGAGTTGGCTATCTTTCCTCGGTTTGGGCCTTTGCTGTTCTGACTGCCTTCCAGCCTCTCTTTGCTTTAACTGATACAGTTCTCTGTCCTGCTCCTGCTGCGATTCCTTGTACTTCCTGAATGCTTTCTTTTCTCTTGAACCTTCACTGCCACTTCCTTTGAGAACCATAGTGGTTTCTTACATCGTCTTGTTTTGTTTATTTGCTTCACACAAAGGCTCGTTACCTCTGTGATGGCAGTTTTTATTATTCCCCATTGTTCTTCCACCCCTCCTTCCTGCCCATTTGCTAGTGCATTCCTTAGGCACTCACCCATTTTGGCAAAGTCAGCCCTCCTAAAGTCCAGTACTTTTGTCTTTGTATGGCTTGACTCTATTGCTGTGTTTACTGTGAACCATACTGTTCGATGGTCGCTAGTTCCCAGATGGCTACCCACTTCTACATCTGTGATCCTCTCTCCATCTCCATTTGAGAGTATCAAGTCTAATATTGCTCCTCTCAAGTGGGCTCGTACTAGTTGTCTAAGGCATGCCCCTGTGGGCATCTAGAACAACTGCACTCTTGAGTGGCAGCTGCAACTGCACTCCAGTTAACATCTGGCATATTCAGATCACCCATCAGCAATATCTCCCTTTTTCTGCCATTCTAAGTATACTTTCTATCATTTCCTTGTCCATTTCCTCCCCTGAGAAGGGGGTCTGTATAAAACCCCTGTGCGGATTGTGGTGCCATTGCCTGTCTCCAAATTTACCCAGAGTGCTTCTTCTCCTCCCTGTTTACCCTTTTGTTCTGTTGATGGCTCCCGGCGTCTTCGGGGGTCGGCCCCAGCAATCTGGATTCGGTTTCTGGGGGAGAGGGAGTGCTGGTCCCCTCTCTGTTGGCCCCACTGCAGGGGCAGTCCGCTAGGGACTGGCCGGGGCCAGCGATATGGGGATGTTGGGAGCCGGAGTGGTGAATCTCCTCGTGAGGGGAGGCCACCCCTGCCAGGGGCTCCCCGGAGGGATAAAAAAATCTGAATGAAAAAGGAGAGCCCTCAATGGATGCTCAGCTCTTCTTCATGCAGTCAGCCCTCAAGCGACCCAGGTCTATTCTTTAACCTGGTTTACCAGCATGGCAACAGGTGAGGTGATCAGGCCCTCAAAATTCCATGCCACATCACAAGCACTGAACTTCTTATTTTAAGGAAAAATACTAAAAATCTGTTAGGAGGATGGTGGTGAATCAGGAATCATGGTTGCAGCTGGAAAAGGGATGCGCTGCTGGTAAAGCAAGCTGAGGTGCTTTACCACTGTATATCGCGGTATACCATTCTGCACGATAACTGCGAAAATGTTTTTTTACAACGATAAGTTATCGTCCGTGGTAATTATCATGATATATCATCGTATCGTGTTATCGTGGCATCCCTAGTCCACCCTGTTGCAGGTCTTAGTGCCATCTGCAAAGAGGCACACCTTCCCGTCCAGTCCCTCTGCAATATCACTTATAAAGACATTAAAGAGGACTGGCCCCAGAACTGATCCCCGAGGCACCCCGCTGGTCACCCTCCTTTCCTTAGACTGAGCTCCATTTACCACCACCCTCTGTCTTCTATCAGTCAAGCAGTTCTTAACCCAGTTTACCACCTTGTGACCCACTCCCAGGCTGCCCAGCTTGTTTACAAGTCGTCTGTGTTGAATGGTATCAAAGACCATACTGAAATCTGGGTACAGTAGGCCACATACCCGCTTCCCCAATCCACTTCCCTAGTCAGCCAGTCAAGGACATCAGTTAGATTTGTTTGACATGACTTTACTCGGTATTACTCGATATTACTCAGTTTATGAAGGTAGAAGCAGGCCAACGGCCCATTGGGACTACCTTCCCCACACCAGTGGGGCAAGTTAAGCCTTGTTTCCCATCAGAAATTTATCTAATTCAGATTTAAACTTGTCAAAATTTCTGATATCTACAAGGTATTTGGGTAATAAGTCCCACAGCTTACTTGCCTGATAGTGAAGTAATTATTCCTTTTATTAGTAATTACCTTAGGAATACTGAGTTGTCTATTATGGCAACTCAGACTAGTTGGTTTGCTTGCCCAGATAAGGTTACATTCTCTAGTCAAGTTTGGATCCTGCAGGATGCTAAAAATCCCTACATATGTTTAAGTCCTACAAACTGAGGGCAGATAATCTATCAGAGTAGGAAAGATTACATGCTCTAGTAATAAGTTTTGTAGCCTCTTTGGGCTGACTCCACTATCTTAATGTCCTTAACCAGGTATGGGGCCCAAAACAATGCCACATAGTCCAGGTGCAGTCTGATATAGGCATTATACAGTGGTAGGATGATGGACTCATTTCTATTTACAAATGCTTTCCTAACAGATCTTTTGATTCTGTGAGTCATGAGAGACACCTTTCTACACTGGTCACCTTGACTTAACTCCTTGTTGATAATAATACCCAGGTCAGTTTCAGAATTTACTGCTTTACTTGTACTATTGTTCAGTTCATAGTTGGTATATGGGTTTCTTTTACCAAAATGGATGACTGAACATTTATCTACATTAAATTCCATTTTGTTTATCTATTCCCAGCGATTGATTTTACCGATATCTTGACAAAAAGTGTCAGTTCCTGCTGTGAATCCATGCTGTCTTGGATCATGTACTCCACTGGATTCAAGCTGTTCCACAATCCTTTCTTTAAGTAGTGATTCCATAATTTTCCCCACTGTTGAGGTGAGACTGACTGGTCTGTAGTTTCCAGCCTCCTCCTCCTCCCTACTCCCACTTTTGTGAAGAGGGAGTACATCTGCCCTCCTCCAGTCCTCTGGCACCACTCCAGTGTCAAGTGACTTGTTGAACAGGGCTGCCAGTGGTGCTGCCAGCACTTCCCGTGGTTCCCTTAATATTCTAGCATGTATCCCATCTGGTCCCATTGCCTTGTCCACTTTCAGTTTTGTGAATTCTTTTAGGACTCTCTCTACTGTAAATGGACTGCTATAGAAGACTACTGATCTAGCCACCCCCCCTACAGATCTTACCCACTTCCATGAACCTTTCCTGCACCATTTCTACCTCCTCTCCAGCTAGGTCATTCATACTTAGAAGGATAATCACTAGGGCCTTCCCTCCAACACCTTGCAACAGCTGAGCAATACTTGGGCATACCCGCTCTGCTGTTGGCATGCAGACCACCTTCCTACTTGTGCGATGATCCCCCATCTCCCCCCAGAGTATACCCTTTACTATCAAGACCACAAGGACTACAACCCTACCTCCCCTTTCCCCTTGCTGTCCCCCCACTCAATCCAACCCTTCAGCTCCCCCTCATCTATCTGGTCCCCATCAGTCTTGTTGTCCAATCATCCCACTGCTCTCCTCCCGCTTGTGACCTTCTCTCCTTCCTGCCCACCTCACTAACCCCTCTTGCCTTCCCTCTGAACCCCCAGGAGCTATCCGAAGGACTACTACCCCTGCCTGCTCTAACTGTAACAGGGTGAGGGCCTAGATCCATTGGCGGGTGCCTCCACCCAGAGGTCGGGTTAGAACAGTCGAGTATGCTTTGGCACAGCCCTCTGGGTTGCTGCAACTCCCCTTTCTTCCCACTAGTGGCCCACACAATTCAATTACAGTGTCCTTACCATATACACTTACCCCCCCAGCTCGAACCAATCAGCTTGCTCTGGGGACCCCCGGAAAAGTAAGTTGCAGTTACACAATATTCACTGTGCAGTAATTCACCATTAACACACAAACTAGCCAGTGTACCTTTGCAAAACAAGCAATCTGATTTATTTAAGGGGAAATAACAAGTACCGGGGGGAATCAGGTTAATTAGCTTACCACAACAGTATATGAGTATCTACCTAGGGCTCCGTACACAGGCCTAACCTAAAAGTTACTGTCTGTGGGTACCCAAGCCCTAAAGGCTAGTTCCTTGATGCAGCTGGTTGGGGCCCTGATACAAACGAGCATTTAATTCCTACGAAGATTAAGTGGAGCCAGCAGGCCCAGATAGTGTCACCAGTACAGAACCCAAACCGTCCGCCCTCACTAGGACCATTGGCCAGGAGCTACCCTGATTTAGTACTCACGACTCCAGCAGACAGAGCTCTTGCACCTCTCAGAGGACCCGAGCCTGTACTTCAAGCACTTCTCCACACATTTATATGAGAGGCAGAGGGGTACCATACCAGGCAGCTGCTATCCTCGATCACCTGCCCGCTTTACACTGGGCCAAACCGACGCAGCTTCACTGTTCCTGACAGACCAAGCGCGATTCAAGCAGATTCTCCAGTCTTCTACAGGGTGAGCCTGGTAGGTAGCTGTGCTCCTGCACAGCCTCCTTTGACCGCTTCCCAGTGGATTTAGTCCGAGATTACTGGTGTTTTCAAACGCCCGACGCTGGCCTTGCACGCGCTTCCCGCATGACCACTCAAAACGGCACAGGAGCCCCCGAGCTCCTTCCTTGCTCACAGCCACAACGTCTCTGCCCCTGGACAGTATGGGCAAACCTCTGAAGTCGGGTGCCACCTGATCCCATTGGTGGGCTGCTGAAGCCAGCCACTAAGTTCGTCCTCATTGGTGCAAAAAGGCACTCCGGTCCAGAACTTCACTTCACAGAACCACTAGCTGTATCCCCATTGGTCAGCAGGCTCCATCGAGAGTCCTGATTCTGGTTGGTCGCTAGTTACTCCATTTTAGATACCCCTTTGCCCCTATTGGACCCCTTCAGACAGTCCTGGTCCAAAATGGAGGGACACAGCACACAAAATCCAGCTGCAAGAAGGCAGGTTAAACAGCTTACAATCCCACGAACACTCTAAAGGTGTGGGGCAAACATTTACATTTTCAGGGTTGTGCTCCCTCTGCACCTTGGCGACAGCGAAAACTGAGAACAATTGTCCAAGCGGCTCGGTGGAGGAGCAGGAGAACACACCTTCCCATAAGCAATAAAATGTGTCTGCAAGCAGACAGCTCTTAAAGAGACAGTACGTGGAGGCTCTATAAGCACTCACAGAGCTAGTTAAACGCTTAAGCCGCCAACCAACCACCAGGGTGACACTTAGACAGCTCCTAGACGGCTGTCAGAAACCCCCATTTGTAGGGGGGTTACACCTCCTTTTGCTGTGACTTATCCCCTTGTACCTCCTAAACTGTCTGCATCAGCTCCCCAACCCCTTTCCTTCTCTCCTACTCCCATCCGTGCACCTGTTCCTCTTTCCATAGTGAATTGTCCCCTTCCTTCACTGCTGCCTTGCACCCTTCCGGGAAAAGGCTACTGAAGTAAGTAAAACTGCGAAGGAACAGCAACTACAATCCATGGTAAACAATGCATTTGTTTGGTGTGACAAGTCACAGTATGAATTCAGTGTACTACTTGGTAACAGAAAAACAACAACAACAAAAACATTAACCAACATTGAAGATGTAATTGCTCTACAGACTAAATGGCCTGGACATGGGTGTCTGCCTCCATTCACGTTTTAGTGCAACTCATATTGTTGATCACATAGCCAAAGATATATAAAAAAAGATTGCCTACAGGAATATTGTAGCACAGAATGCAAGACTGTCTTTAGTTATTGATGACTCAATTGGGCACTTTCAAGTGCAACCTACGTCAGCACCTTGTCACAGTGGCCTCCTGTGAATGTTTCTCCTAACTAAACTTACTCTCCTTCCCTCTAATTCCCCCCCCTTAGTCCCGCCCACCTTTATCCCTCCACTATCTCCTATCTCCTCCCTCTTTATTTCCCCACTATTATCTACATTCTCTCACCATAAGTTCCTCTACATGTATCTACCATCTGTCCTAGCAATTTCTAATTTATTCTAGTGAACCATATTACAACTGTTTTTTTATTGTACATATGTTCTTGAATAATATACACAAATTACTGTAACTTAACATACATACTGTGAATCATTGCACATATTACAGTAATCCCATATGAAAGCTTTAATGTACCCGACAAAACCTCTGGCTGCTTGAAACTACTCTTCTTGTTATTTTCCTCACTATGTTCTGTATTGTTTCCCCAACGTGGAACCTTTGTAAAAGAGCCTTGGCTCAAAGGTGTCTTCTGAAAATAATAATAAAATAAATAAATAGGATATGATGACATGAGCAGCTGTGAGATAGCCGAAATATCTTCACTCGCAGTCAGTGAACTCTTGATATCTCACAGTGGCGAAGCCACAAGCGAGATATAAGAGTTCACTGACTGAGAGTGAAGATATTTCGGCTATCTCTAGCAGCTGAGCTGCTCATATTATATTTAATTTGTACCACTTCTGTGGGTCTCATTTCATGTAGTACTTACAGTTGGATGTTTCGATTTTCTTTAGGAAAAGTGCTCCCGCTTACAGTGGCTATGGAATACTCCGTCAGAACTATCACGCAGCGTGCTTGGTTGCCATGGCAGTATGTCCGTTATATCGAGGCTGCACCGTTTCGATAGAAATATTTAAATTGACAAGTCAGTGAAAGTGGCAGTACTACTTGCAATTGGCTGGTTAGGTTTAAGTGGGCGCGGTGATTATTTTGTTCATGTACATATGCGTGTAACCAAGTGTGTCTGAACAGCACAGTTTGCGTAGGGTTCGAGAGCTGGATGTGTTATTTCCTGTAGATTGTGCAGTAGTGCGGCCGTGGTGGAGATGTCAAGCCACGGTACTCTGTAAATAGATATCTGGTCAGAGGCAGGCGTCTGTTAATTGCGACGGCCTTCTCTGCAGTATATGGATGCTGCTTTGGAAAGTCCCTTTTTTTATCGTGATGTTTCTTTTTATATTGTAGAGTGTAGTCACAGTACTAGCACGCACTGAAGTGTGCACTTTTTTATGTTTATTTTATTGTATCTATTACAATTTGTTTAGTTTTGGATGGATATGTTTCGGAACCGCATGCATCAAGCAAGGATTTCGTTACATGATGCTTACGGATTCGAATGTAGGTGCTCACAATAAATGTTTTGTTTTTTTCTCACAGTTTGGTCACCTTGATTATTTTCTTTATAAAGTACAACTGCTTGTGGAAACTATTACACTATCTTTGATAAGTCGGTTGCTTCTCACATATGTGCACATTTTACTGTCATCTAACCTGTGTCAGAATACATAGGGTGCTTTGATGTGTATTTACATTGGTTTAACGGTTTCTACCCACAGCACTTCGTTTAAATTTTTAAGCAGTTATACACAGATTAAGAACCAGTATCTATGACATTGATCTGTTACATGCTGTGCAACTACTTGTGTGCATGCTGCACAATCGTGTCTTACACCGCGCTAACTGTATGCTCCGTGGGAGTGTATTGTGCCGCCACCGAGAACACTCGCAACTATCACGATTACTGTAAATGACCTTTTGTTATTTGTCTTGCATAATACAAATGAATGGAGTCTAAAGTGCAAATATACATATATTTATTATTTTGTATCTTGAACATATACATTTCAATGAACGTCTTAACAGTTGCTATTCAGTAGACAAAATGATAGTCAATTTACTATGAGCATATCTGTAGAAGTACTGAATGTGTTGCAACATTTGTCAGCTAACTGATGCACGTGAAAACTTGTAATGTTACATTAATATTTGAACTGCTAATGTGTTAAACTATTTTTTGTTCACATTTCTTTTGCTTACATTTTTTATTTTTCTGCATTCTTAGTTCCTATTATTATGCTTTTAACAAAACAAGGATTCTTTTCTCTTTATAATAGTGAATCACAAATGAACTACAAGAGGCCGATCTGCCATGTTTATATGAACATGCAAACATATGAAATTTGCCAGCAGAAAAAGGCCATTTGGTCTATCGAGTCTGCTTGATTTTGTAGCTAGCAACCCTATTCTGCAGCTGCCCCTCCCTCCTCAACCCCCTTCCTTTATCCTCCCTCTTGCCCTGTCCCAGCCCCTTTTGAAGCAGCCCACTGTTTTACAGGCTACCACCTCTGCTGGTAATGTGTTCCACCCTCTTTGTAAAACAAAGTGTCTCCTCATTTCCCTCCTGAACCTTCCCCACTCCAACCTCATGTCATGGCCTCGAGTGTTCCTCCCCACCCTTACAATGAATAGCCCCTCAGTACCAGTCCTGTTTATCCCTCTCATGTACTTGAATGTCTTGATCATATCCCCTCTGTCCCTTCTCTCCTCGTTAGTACATGTTCATCTCCTTTAGTCTACTCTCATAGGGTAAGTCCCCCAGTCCCTGGATCGTCTTAGTTGCTCTGCGTTGCACCCCTTGCAGTAATTTAATGTCCCTTTTCAGGTACGGGCGCCAGTACTGCATGCAATATTCGAGATGAGGTCTAACTAATGATCTATACAGTGGCAAAATCACCTCCCCCTTCCTTGACGTTATTCCCCTTGCAATGCAACCCAGCATTTTGTTGGCCCTTGCTGCTGCCTTCCTACACTGTGCTGAGTTGTTCATTGATCCCGTGATGACCACCTCTAGATTCTTCTCCTCCTCAGTCTTCGCCAGCTGCACTCCCTCCCCATTGATAGTTTCTACTTGGATTTTTTGCCCCAAAATGCAGTACCTTACACTTTTAGGCATTGAACCCCAGCTGCCAAGTGTCTGACCAGGTCTCCAGCTTTTTCAGATCTTCCTGCAAACTCTGCCACCCCTCTGTCATCCACCACCACCGCTATTTTGGTGTGGTCGGAAAACAGGCTAATCCTGCTCTTGATGCGCAAGGAAATGTCTGCAATAAATATCCCAAGTAACACTGGTCCCAGCACCAAGCTCTGTGAAACCCCACTCGTTACTGCCCTTGGGGATGAGAGTTCCCCTTCCACCACCTCCCACTGCTGCCTTCCCTACAGCCAGTTTGTCACCCATCCCACCACTTTGTTCCCGCCCTGTGCCTTCAAGTTTTATTCCAAGTCTCCCATGTGGCACTGAATTGAATGCTTGCTGAAGTCCAGGTTCAGGACATCAACTGCATGGCCCTTGTCCATCTGCCTAGTTACCCAGTCATAGTAATCTACCAGGCTGGTCTAGCAGGATCTGCCTGTGACAAAGCCATGCCGTCTACTGTCCTGCAGCCCACTGAACTCCAACAGGGACACCATCCTCTCCTTCAGGTTCATTTCCATTAGCTTCCCACGATGGATGTGAGGCTCACTGGTCTATAGTTCCCTGGTTCATCTTTGGGGCCGCTCTTATGCAGGGGAACCACATGAGTCAACCTCCAATCCCTAATTCAGTGAGACATTCAATAGGCCTGCCAGGATCTCTGCTAGCTCCTTCAGTAGCCTGGAGAGAATGCCGTCTGGACCTGGTGACTTGTCTAGCCTCAGTGCTCTCAAGCTCTCCAGCACTCTACCTTCTGTGATTACCTGATCCATTACTCCCTCCCCAGCCTTTACTGCCCCCCACCCCCTTGGGTAGTACTCCCCCTCTCTTTCATAAATTCAGAGCAGAAGTAGTCATTGAGTGCTTCTGCCTTCTCTATCCATTGCCTGTCCTTCTTAATCCTTACTATCTGTTTACTACAACTCCTTTTCTCCATGATGTACCTGAAGAAGCTCTTCTCCGCCCTCCTCAATGCCTTGCACCAGACTGAGCTCTTTGGGGACTTTTGGTGTTCTTACTGCCCTTGTCATCTTCCTTGCCTCCTGCAGGTACTCCTTCCATCTTCCCTCTCCCTGATTTCCTGCATCTCCTAAAGGCCTCATTTTTTCTCCTCACCTTTCCACAACCCCCCTGCTAATCTAGTTTGGCCTTTTTACTCCAAGTCCTGCTACAGGAACTGGTAGCCTCTAGTATCCCCTTCTTAATGAGCTCCCATCTCTGGTATGTGTCCATACTAGGCTGGATCCTGGCCAGGTACCCACTCACTACCCCTCCCCCATCTTTGCAAAATCCACCCACCTGAAATCCAGCACCTTTGCATTGGATGCCACCCCTTCTTTGCCCATATTCAACATGAACCATACTGAGTGATGGTCACTCCCCTCTAGTGGTTCATCCACCTCGATATCCCTCATGAACTCCCCATTTGTGAGCACTAGGTCGAGGGTGTCCCTGCCCCCAGTTTGTTCGCTGACTACCTGTGTCAGGGAGCTTTCTTGAAAAGCATCCAGCAGTACCTGCTCCCTTTTATTGTTGGTGGCTGGGGTTCCTCAATCTACCTCCGGCAGGTTAAAGTCCCCCACAACCACCACACTGCCCTTCCCACATGCCCTTCAAATCTTTGTTGCAAGTTCCCTGTCCAACTCCTCTGTTTGGGAGGGTGGCCTGTACACCACTCCAATCCGGAGAGTCCTATTCCTAGAATCCTGGATTAGCAACCATAATGACTCTGTTTCTCCCTCCTCCCTAATGCACCTTAGCCCCTCCCTTATGTATAATGCCACTCCCCCCACTCCTGTTTTCCCTATCCCTACTGAATATTCTGTTCCCTGGGACTGCCAGGACCCAGCCATGGTATTGGGTGGCCCATGTTTCTGTGATGGCTGCCATGTCCACCTCCCTCTCCACCACAAGGGCCTGTAAGTCATTCATTTTATCCTTCAGGCTTCTAGCATTCATGGTGACCACCTTCCATCCGTTTACTGTCTCTTCCCCCATCCCTCTGCCTTCCACTTCCAGCATCCCCTCTATTGCTTCTATCTAGTTCATCGCCCTTGTTCTGGGGGGTAAACATACTCTGCTTTCCATCTTGTGGCCACTGTATGCCCTCCATCCACCTGCCATCCCCCTCTCCTCATTTAAATGTCCAGCTACCTCAATATACTCCCCAAGCTTCCGTTTCAATACCTTCTTCATTTAGGTGAAGTCTATCCTTGGTGTATAGACTGCTGTCCTCCCAGGCCTTTCCTCACCCTCCCACTAACCCATACCCTTTGGTGTGACACCATTTGCCTAACCATTCATTAAATTTCTTGATCCTTTGTTTTCTAGCCATGCTCGCCTTAGACACTGGTAATACCTCAGAAAATAGTTACTGATCTACCCTCCCCCTCGCATAAAGTTCCCAGCTCCTCAAGCCTCTTTTGAACTACCTCTAATGTACTATCAGCCAGGTCATTTGTCCCCATATGTAAAATCAAATGAGATCTCTCCCTTCCCCTTCTAGCATATTTCAGGACCACTCTTTTAGCTGTCATCCTTGGCATGGCCTCCACTCATATATGACTATGCCTTTCCCCCTTGCTACCTCACCTTACCCCCCTTAGTATTGAGTCCCCAGTACTAATATTCCCCCATACTTCCATCTGCCTGCTTCCCCTCCTCCATTCCTCTCCTGTTTGACTCCTCCTCCTCCAGCACAGAAATTGCCCCATCTGTCCCTGTCCGTCTGTCTCCTGCCTGACTCCTCCTCTAGCACAATTCCCCCGCCTGTCCCTGCCACTGTTCCTTTCCTGCCTGACTCCTCCTCCTCCTGCATGTAATTCCCAGTCTGTCCCTGTCACTGTTCCTCTCCACCTGACTCGACTCCTGCACTATAATTCCCCTCTGTCCCTGGTTGCCTTTCCCCATCAGTATTTCTCCACTGCCACAGCTGCTATGCCCCTGACGTCTTCTCTATCCACCCTGCTCAACTTCCCCAGATCCCTGCTCACTTCAAATGTCCCTCCAACTGTGCCCCTCACCCATGCCACACCCTCTTAGACTGGCTACCATCCCTTGTGCATTTCCCTTCCTTTCCCTATCTTGTCCCCTCCTGGGTATCCCGCACCGCTTCCTCCTCCGCCAGTTTCACCAGCACCACAAACCTATTACCTACCCTCTCTGCATTGCTGTGCATTTGTTCCTCCCTCCTGACTTGAGCCTTCCCTTCAGTGCTAGGCCCCTTGTTTGTTTTGCTCCCACACACCCTCTATATCCCCACCCACAATCCGATGTATCTCCCATGTTGTATCCTCATGATGCTCTCTGGGGGATGCCTTCCTGCTCTAAATTCTCTCCCCACTCCTCTCCAGCTCCCACCCAAGCCACAACACTTCTTCCTCGAGACTCCTCAGCCTGTGACAGAATGGACACCCTCCTAGCTTCCACAATATGCTCATCCAAACTGCTGCCCCACATCCATTGCAGCCCACTATTCTACCCCTGTTAAACAGTACTATCTAGAAAACAGTTCCAACTAGAAAATACAGTCCTATCTTAGGTTACCTACCAGCCCAGACCCTAACTAAAAATGCAATACCAACTGTATTTGCAACGAAGCATAAGACAGTACCACTACAGTACTAACCGGAAACTACAGTAGTATCGACAATGTCGTTTTCTTTTTTTTTTTTACAGTTTAGTCGCTATCTAAAAATACCTTACCAACTGTTACACTGCAAAGAAGCACAAAACAGTACTATCTATATGTTTTTTTACCCACTATAGACTAAGATGCTGCACCTTTGTTCTCACCGACCTACAGACAGTAACGATCAAGGACAGTCTTACCATCAGCTTGTAGTCCAAGTAGTGATCCTTCTAGTGTTGCTGCAGCTAAAACACAGTTTGCGCCCCAACTACACCAAAACAAAACAAAAGAAAAAAAAGCACTTCCTCACTCTGAGCTGTGTACTTCCTGATGTATTCTCTTGTCTGCAAGCAGTTTGGTCCTGCCCCTGGTAGTAGTGTTATGTAGAGGCAGGCTGTGACCACATAAGAATATGTAGGAAGTTGCACTACTCAGGTACTCCCTTAAGGAAAAGCAGGAAGTTGTATGACACAGGTACCTATAAAGGTAGGGTGCACTTGAGTGGAGGGTGGCAGCTATGTTGCTGCCCCCTGCTCCCATAAAAAAACAATCAGGCAACCGTATTAAAATGCCCTGTTTCTACACACACACACCCTAGAACAAACACCAGTGTAAGCATAAAATAGAAAGCACTTTGTATGGCAGTTATGTCCTTCACCAGTGTAAACAGGTACGAATGAAAGCATGTTGTGTTGCATTTACTTTCCATCCCTTCCCTGAAGATAGCCGCCTCTTCACTCCCTGCTGTTCTTTCCTGGAATGCCTGCCTTTTAAGTTGCATACTAGACATTTCATTGTTTATATTTTGTTTGTATGTCTTTGTGCCTGTCAGTGTTTGGTTGATTGTTTCTGGTCTGTGCATTTGTCTTTGTTGTCTTTTGTGTCTCTTCTCATTTACTGCTTCTTATTTTTCATGTCTTCTTTTCCAGTTCTGTGGTGCCAGATGGTTTCTGTAATGTTAAATAAATAGTAAAATGGCTGTAGGTAATGTATTGTTTATAGTTTTTTTTATGTTTGAGGGTACCATAATAAGGTTTCATTTAAAAATGTTCAATATTGTGCACCTTTGATGAAGGAACCCTGGGGAGAGCTATAGGGTGGGGGTGGGGACTTGATGACTATCAACAGTGAAGAAAGGGACCTTGGGGCTATCATTTCTGATTATTTAAAGGTGTCTAACCAGAGTACAAAGGCTGCAGGGAGGAACAGTGCCATGATGAGGTGCATAGGCAGGGGCATTGCTTCAAGAAGGCTGGAGGTGGTGACGCTACTGCAAAAAAAATGTTCTAGTGAGTTCTAATGTACAGTACTGTGCAGTTCTGGATGCCGTACCATCGTATGGACATTGCCAGGGTGGAGGTGGTCCAGATAGGGGTGACCAAGATGGTATAGGTCTCACAATAGAAAAGTTATGCGGAAAGTCTAAAGAAACTCAATATGTACTCTTTGGAGGAGAGAAGGAACTGGTGGGTATGATAGTAGCTGAAGCTGCTTAAGGACATTTAGTAAGGTGTGTGTGGGATGACATCCTTTGATATAAGAGATGTAAATGAACGAGTGGACATGATATGAAGTTGGAAGGCAGCCAGCTGAGGGGAAATGTGAGGAAGTTTTTCTTCACAGAAACAGTGGTGGATATGGGAACAGATTGTCACAGGAGATGGTGGGGGCAGGCACAGTAGGCAATTTTAAACAAGCATGGGACAGGCTTAAGGGTACCAAAGAAGTGAGATGGATGAGTGAAAAAACATTGACCAGGTAGTGTCAGAGGCCACAAATTAGTTTAGGGGTGGGGCAAAGACTAAATGGGTCTGGTGGTCATTATATGCTGACAATTACAAAGTTTCTGTGTTGTGCTGTTTTACAAACAGGTATCTGATACCGCTACAACAAGTAAACAACAGTAATTTATTGTCAATATAAACAAAAAAAAAACAACCAATACAACTAAGCACTGTTAACGCACTTTTCTGGGTATGGCCTCGTAGTAGATGGCCTACTACCATTCTTATACTGGATGTTTTTATACTATTATGATTACAACAGACAGAATGCAATTTGATTTACTATAAGACAATCATTATTTGTGCTTTAACAACCACTGAGCTATCCCTCCACACCTTTATTTGTTTTAATACTTTTTACAGTTTGCTACCTCTTACCTATCTTCAATCACTTTCACTATCGCTATTGAGAACTCTTATGTGTTTCTTTTTTTTTTTTTTGTTTTGTCAGGTTCTGTTGGAAAGATAAAGACACTGTAAGGTTAACATAAGGTATCAAGCTGGCCTGCTCAGTGACGGGCATTTTCTTAATTTTACACAGTTATGTGTTCACATATTCATTCCACTGTACAGTTCAACGTTTAAAAAACCTTATTCTTTCAAGGTGTTCTATGTTACTTTGTATTTACTAACATTATGACTTCTTTTACAATTATGCAATTTACTGTTTTTTTTTTTTTTACTTTTTGTGAACTGGCTTCACACTTTTTACTTTTGGTTTGCTCTTTATTATCTGTGTTGAAGTTGAAGGTTATGTTTGTGGCTTGGAAACTAGGTTGGTAAAAATACCCTTCCCATGCAGTCTGATTGGAGCTGGCATGCATGTTCAGTGGTTGATGACTTGTGCAAGGTCGTTCCCTGTCTGCATCCTGAATGTCATTTATTATATTTGATATTTTAAGTTGTTTTGTGTTTAACTTGCTATAGTCGTTACATTCTTAATGTTTTTTGTGGCCTGTAACTTGCATTATGTGTCAGCATGACTCAGTTGATAGCACATCTGCCTCTGGATTAGAAGGTTGTGGGTTCTCATCCCACACCGGGATTGGACTTGCACCTAAAAATTGCTGGCATCCGAATGCAGTATTGGGGGGTGCTGTACTGCTGGGGTGTGCCGTCCTTCGGATGAGACATTAAACTGAGGTCCCTTCTGCCCATCCTGGTGTTGTCCAGGTGGAAGTAAAAGAACCCAGGGCACTCTTCGCAAAGAGTAGGGAACATTCCTGGTGTCCTGGCCAACATTCCCCTTCCCATAAACCGGTTCATGCAATTATCCAGGCTGTGTGGGGGTGATGATGTGCGATATGGCCGCCACCACATTCAGTCACTTCACTACCAGTCTAGCATTGCTTGTAAAGCGCTTTGGGATGTACGAAAGGCGCTATATAAATGTTGCTGATGTTGATTATTTCAGTTGCTTGGATGTCTGAGTCATTCAGCGTTTGTACTATGTGCTTTCTAGCACTGTGGTTGGTTATTTTTTGGTCAGTGGTAAGGTCAGCATTTTTTAACATTGTTTTTAGTATGCTACGTATAGAGAATAAAGTATGGGTCGGGTGTGTAATGATTTTACACACCCGAGTGTGAGATGCTACATAAACCGAGGTTTGTGAAAAGCATCCCATCGAGATGTAAACCCGATAGTTCACACACACCCTTATCTATACTTTATTTTATATAATTGTTGGGTATCGCTTTTTTTGCCATGACAATTATATATAAAATTGTGTCAATCAGGATGAGTAGAAGGAACAGTCTTACCTCGGTATTGTTGCTGGACATGTTATTCAGAATAAATATCAATGGAGAACTGTAGCCTGAACTGCTAAAATATAACCGCTATACATTTTGAACAAGAACAAGTAAAGCTTTTGCTAAAAAAAAGAAAGAATTCGTCCCGATGTCCGTTGCTAGCTTACAGTAAGAGTTGCCAGGAGGTCATGGTTACCGGAGCAACTGTAACATGTGACCGGCGGTGGAAACGGGGGAAAAAGAAATGGAGAGGAGAAGCACTTAGGGATTCTGTGTGAAGTCCACTACTTCAGGTGATCTGGGCAATATTTTGAAATAAGATTTACTGATTAGAGTAATTTTGTGGTTCTGCTCGACGGCTGCTGTTTTTGAGATGAGTGTGCTAGAGTGCTTATAATGTGACAGCGAGAGACAGCTTGAATGGTCACGAGCGATACTGGTGGCTCATGTCTTTTTTCCAATAGAGAAGTGGTGCATGCTTGCCGTTATAAACACTCCTTTATAACGGCAAATTATAAACGCCTTTCTCTATGGGAAAAAACGATACCCAGTTATTATAACTTGTTTACACCTATAGGTTGGTTCTTGAACCAGATTTTTTTCTTACTGTAAGATTCTTTTATGTTGTTAACTCCTATGAAAAAAGGACTTTATGATGCCGTTGTAACTACTGGGCGATTTGACTCAAAGAGCAGGTATGCTGCCACGAGATACTTCATGGGCTCTGTGGTGTTCTCATAGGCACATGGCTTTATTTTTCTTTGTATCTTTAATGTTCAGTCCTGTTCTTGTTTTAGTTTGTCGCTCCTGTGAAAACTGTAAACATTTCAGGCTATTCTCATCATTCTTTAACTGGATGTCTCCCCAATTCAACTGCCTCATCTCTGTGCAGCCCCTTGTACCAAAGAACAGGCTACAAGTGAACCACATGGTGTTTATGACGGACTGTGGTGAACAGGGACTAGCTGCCTTGCCTCATACAATTTGTTAATCATTTTGTCTGTAAGTTCATCTGATGATCATTTGGTCGGCCACCCTTTCCTAATGACTTTAACTGTTCCAGCTTTGCATTCATTACTTTTCTTACTACCTCAAACTCTATCTTTGTTTAACAGACGGGTAGTTTTAGTCTTTAAATACCTGTCAACACTTCAGAAAATACTTTTAAGGCTTATTGGCTCAGATGGCTCACCATTCTTCTTTTTGGCTGTCATTAAAAAGTTGGCTAGCAGCTGGTTTAATTTGCTTGGCTCTGTTTGGTATAATTCTCTGCTATTATTTTTTTCTTTGAAAAAACGCTTTAACATGGCTATGTCATAGGCTGTTTTTCTTGATGTGTTTCTGTTTTCATTGGCTTCTGTAAATGCTGCAAGCACAGTGTCTAAGACATTATTCTCTACACTTTCTATAGGTAACTGGTCTGCTTGTAAAAGACTTCCTTGACACGATGTTTGTGGCAAGGAACTGTTTGCTGCATTAGGCTGCAGCTGGGGGACTGCAGTACGAGAAGAGACAGTTTCCACTCCTGTTTCTTCCAGCATGGCTGGCAGCTCATCATCCCTAGCAAAGCGAACATCCATTCTTTTGTGTCTTTTAATTCTTCTAGGGCTGCTGTGATCTGATGTGAAGGACAAGGTCGTTTAGTGAGGAGTTTACAACAGTATGAAGTAAGCAACTTCTCCTATGACTGCCACCTCAGGCTTTTGAAGTTTTAGTCGCCTTATTGCTGGACACAATGTCTTTCTTGGTTTGTATGTGGCGAACCAATGGTCATTTATTTTAACACTTGCGGTAGGTTTGAAAGTATTCTCCCAATTGGTGCTTCTTGCCGGGAGGGGGTGGGATTTGTTTGTGAAAGCGAATAACAACTCAACCGCTGCTTACACAGGCAGTTCTCACTTTCAAATGTGAGGGATAGGATAGAATGCTGCAGAATGACCGCCTGCTGTCTCGTGCTTTGCTTCTGCTGTTCATACACAATGCTAAAATGTTCCCAGTGCCAGAACTGACAAATTGTGACAGACCCACAGATGATGTTGTATAAACAACAATATCAAACAGCACATGTTGGTTGTGTAAACAATAAAAATGTAAAGTGGGGTCAGTTCATGAAATGGAGTACCAATGTACCAAATATTTAAGATATTAAATTTGTGAAAATTAAAAATAGCAACTGCAGTTGTAAGCTGTGAATTTAAAAGGTGGTCAGAAGTACAGATACATTACATAATCTCAGAAACCCATGAGCACCCGTGATATTGTTTTTAACCATCAATCTCCAAAATGCGATATGCAAACTCACAGTATATTCCACTGCTTCCATGCAGACTTTCTGCTTGTTGCACTTCAAAAATTATTTTAAAACTTCCTCCGTGTTGTGTTTGTTAATGGAGTCATTTTTCCCCAGTCTTAAATCCATAATGAAATTCTGGTTCACACAAACTTGTTGTGGCATATGCAACTGTTAGTGTCCCAGGAAGTTATATTGTTTTATATTTATTTCAAAATTCTACCAGGAAAGACATACTGAGTGCTAACAACTCATTTCTAGCTGTGTCCTGGGGGCAGGGAAGTGAAGATAAATCAAGAGGTGGGAAAATCGAAACCATAATAACAATACTGCATTACAAAAACAGAAGTCATACACAGCAATACAGTATAACAGAGGAGCAGAATTTAATTCGTGCCCTAAAAATCAAACAGCATCTAGCTTTCTTTGAGGGGGATTGTATTTTTAAGGACTGGTTTTAAAAGCGTGTGGGACTTTTGTGAGTAAAGCGGTCCAGGGAATGCTTTCTGTAACTTAACTGGTTGAGTGCTGGCCACGTTCTCCGCCAGGAGTTATCTCTGCGTGCTCCTTTTCACATTTGGGCCACAGGCCAGATATTCAAAACTTTGCCCCGAGCCTCAAGTAGCACTGCCCAGTGTGCAAACATTGCCCGGAGCAAAAAGCAAGCTATATTCAAAAGGAATAGCCTGGAATAAAACCAGCTGGATATGGCGAGCAAAGGAAGCCGGGCAAACAGGGCCTGGAGTGCAGGGCAATATTGGTCCGGGAATAAGACAGCACTGAATATACTAACAGGGAAGTGCTCACTGCTACCGCAGCTCATTAGACCCTGGAGAAAGTCAATGTTGCAGGTGGGGAACAGTGTGTGTGACTGCACAGAGATGTTCCACATCTACTGCAAACAACAATGCAAGCCACACACTGCAGAACTGTGCTATGCTGACGTGCAGTTTGCCCAGGCTAACCTGATTGCACAGTGCTAACACATTAGCCCAGAGCAAACAGGAGCCATAGTCAAAGCTCCCATGCAAATTAGCCTACTTAGGTAATCTGTGAGCAAAAAGGTACATCTCATTATCTGCTGCTTGGCATACAGTACCACGCTGTTTGCCTGTTGCAACTGCATGAAGCATGCAGCTCTACCTTTTGGTCAGAATGGAAGTACAGGCTTGATGCTGCAGGCCAAGGCATGGCCCCAGCGTCCTCTGTTGGTCAACATGGAAGTACAGGCTGGAAACAGCTGGAACTGTGTGCTGGCAGGCACAAACAGAGCAGACATCCTGCCCATGCAGCACTGCAAACAGTACAACACAAGGTACATATAAAGAGAGTCAGAGAGAGTGTGATAGCTACGTGACACATAGCTATATATACACATGTGAAACACACACACATAGATATATAAATATAGCCATATAGTGACACACACGTCCACTGGCCATATGTACCCTTGACGATGCCCCCCACAACAACATAGGCACCCCACGGCAGGTGTGGGTGGGACACAGTGGGGGGACCCACGAGTGCATGGGACAGGCATGTGGCATGCCTGGTGGCGGTGGGAGGACATAGGCTGCAGGTTACCCAGAGCTTGCAGCATGTCCAGTCAATAGGGATCTGGGCTGACTGGCTGGGCCTGGCAGTCCATCCTGCCATCATGGTCCCTGATGTTGTGTGTGCGTGTTGCACGCCCTGGTAGTCTAGTGGTCCACCCACCCTCCCAGCATGTAGCCCGTCCCCCATTTCACAAAACATATGTCATAGTTCCCTGGTAGTCTAGTGGTCCCCCAACCCCCCAGCATGTAGCCCGACACCCGTTTCACAAAACATATGTCCTATTTCCCTGGTAGCCTAGTGGTTCTCCCCTACCTGGCTCATTGCATACCTCCCCTACCCTGCTCATTGCAATCATATGCCATGAATCGAGATGGCGACTGTCTCAGCCCTCCTCCTGCCACAACGGCTGGCCACCGACTGAGGTACGAATGAGTGCTACTGTAATTAATGGGCTCATTCATTACAGTAGTGCTCATTTGTACCTCAGTCAGTGGCCGGCCGTGGTGGTGAGAGGAGGGCTGAGCCGGTCACCGGCTTGATTTGTGGCATATGATTGAAATGAGCGGGAGTATCACTGCCAGGTAGCCACTACACTACCAGGGATATGATGGTATGTTTCATGAAACGGGTGTCGGGCTACATGCTGGGAGGTGGGGGGACCACTAGACTACCAGGAAATATGACATATGTTTTGAAATGGGGTCGGGCTATGTGCTGGAGGTGGGGACCACTAGACTACCAGGGAAATATGACATATGTTTTGTGAAACGGGGCGGGTACACATGCTGTGGGGGACCACTAGACTACCAGGGAAATATGACATATGTTTTGTGAAATGGGGTCGGCTTATGCCGGAGGGTGGGGGGACCACTAGACTACCAGGGAAATATGACATATGTTTCTGTGGAAGCGGGGTCATGCTACATGCTGGGGGGGACCACTAGACTACCAGGGAAATATGACATATGTTTTGTGAAATGGGGGTCGGGCTATGTGCTGGAGGGTGGGGACCACTAGACTACCAAGGAAATATGACACGTGTTTTGTGAAGCTTAGGGGTCATGCTACATGCTGGGGGTGGGGTGGGGGACCACTAGACTACCAGGGAAATATGTTGTATGTTTCGTGGAATGGGGATTGGGGTTCATGATGGGGGGCACCACAGCCACAGCATTACCGGCAGCTTTTTGTCGGCAGTAATTAGCGCCACACTACAGGTCACGCTAATGCCTGTAGCATGGCACTGTTCTTTTGAATATGCCAGTACGCCAGCATTCAGAGCCCCTCCCCTCAGTCTCTCCCCAGCATACATTTAGATTTAGCATTGCCAGTTGCTATATGGCCTTTTGAATATTGCAGCCGGGCGCAGAGCAGGTGCCAGTCCAGCGCAACGGCTTTGCGCCCGGTGCTAGGCTTTGAATATATGGGCCACAGTGTCTTAAAATGCAGATTAATATAAAGTCAAGTCAAGCCAAGTTGTTTTAACATAAACAGTTGTGTGGTGTCCATTGTTACATATACAGCACTGTGGTGTCCATTGTTACAGTCACAACACTGAAGGTGATTTTCCTCAAGTTTCTGTTAGACAGTTATCTTACTTTATGGTTCCTTTTTCATTCTTGGGTCACCGTGTCTTCAAAAGCTTATTGAAATGAATCTACAGTGGATTTTGAAGAATTGATCCTCATGTTACACATCGGTAACCCTTTTCTGTGGACATGCCTAGTATAAGATGCACATCCAGTGCTGTTTTATTTTTTTGTAGTTATGGCAGAAATGAATGGCACTGCTGCAACAATCATTCTGGAAGCAATGGTTAACTGCTTGAAAAATATAGTTTAATCACAAGTACTTGCCAGAAAATCTGATCAGTCTCTGCTGTGCTAGCTGCACAGTAGGAACAAAAGGTGGAGTTGCTGCTCATCAACCTATCCTGGTATTGTAGTCTACTGTAGCAAACAAGCTTGCCATTGATGATGCTGTAAAAATGTCAGTGCAGTCAATCACTTTCACATTTGCATTGATAAAATCCATTGCCTCTACAGTTAGGCCCTTAAAAATGTTTACGAACTAGAAGAAGTTGTGGGGTAGCGTGACACTGAAATTCAAGATATGCAGAATTTTTAGTCCAAGCTGGGTGGTTTGTAATGCATAAACTGTGAATGCTATGTGGAAGTCCACGGTGCACTATATGTTCATTTTTCAAAAGCAGCTGCACATGAAAAGTTTGAGCCAGGACACACCACAATATATTTGAATCACTGGCCAAGAACTCATGCGTGTCATTTCTTAAAGAGCACGTGCCTAGTAAAAAAATATATACTGTATTTTAAAGAATGAAAGTTTGGGGGCTTAACATGCAATGGTAATCATTTTGTTTGCTTACGTTTCTTTACCTACCTGTTTATTATTTTTTTGTTTATTCTGCCAACTACTAGTAAAAAAAAGAAAAATTGCAATGGAATCCTTGTAATGAAGTCAGAAAATCTTTACTGGCAAGGCGGGCAGTATGTAGTTCAATAGGACACTCCAAAGCTGCAGATTGTTTTTTTATTCCACTAAAATATTATATAGTTAATAGAAATATGCCGTTTGTCATAGTCGTTGCATGATTTAGCAAGTCATGTTTTCTGTGAAGCATATTTTACTTGGGAAGAAGAAACTAGAAGAAAATTACTCTCTTAAAAGAGTGTGAAATCATGCAGGTAGACCACAAAATTATAAACCTATAAAAGGCAAACATCATTGCTGAAAGATATTTCTGTTGAAAAAGGAAGACACATATTTGCAGTTTAACATTGAAATACATTGGACTTCTAAGTATTTGAGATTTTCTGACATCACAATATCGTTAACAGAATTCTTTTGAATTCTGTTTCCTAGCCATTTAAAAAGTAAAGGTGAAACCCCACTTGTGTCACTGCACAAGCAAAGACTGTAATATAAAAGCAGAAAGCAACTACTAGCAACTCAAAACACAATAAATATAATAGCAAATTGACTATTTATTAAAAAGTGAACACATGCTCTTGAAGGACTTAAGCCTTATGATAGATATATTGAGTAAAACTGATCAACTGTCTAAAGCTTAACAGCATCAAGAAATGGCCATTGAAACATAGAAACAGAGACTTTGACGGCAGATAAGGATCACTTGACCCACCTAGTCTGCTCATTTCCCTACCTACAGGATAAGCTGCAGATCCTAGTTAACCAACAGCCTATTTCTTCCTACCCCACACAAAAATTGCCTTACATCTGTCCCATACATTCTTGAATTCTCCCATAGTTTTAGACCCCACAACCTCCTCAAGAAGGCTGTTCCATGCGTCCACCACCCTGTATGTGGAAAAAATACTTCCTCACATTGCCCCTGAACCGCCTCCCCATCTTCAAATTGTGTCCCCTTGTTCTTGCACATCTCTTTTTCTGAAAGATGCTACCCTCTTGGACTTTGTTGAGTCCACTGAGGTACTTAAAAGTTTCTATCATGTGCCCCCTCTCCCACGTTTCCTCAAGGGTATACATATTAAGTTCCTTTAGTCTCTGCTCATATGGCTTCTCTTGCAGACCCTGCACTGTTTTAGTTGCCCTCCTCTGGACTACCTCTATCCTGTCTATGTCCTTGCAGAGATGGGGTCTCCAGAACTGGACGCAGTACTCCAGATGGGGTCTCACCAACTGTCTGTACAGAGGGATAACAACTTCCTGTTTTCTGCTGGTGATGCCTCTCCCTATACATCCCAGTATCCCCCAGCCCTCCCTACTGCCTTCTCACATTACTTGCTAACCTTAAGGTCATCTGATATGATTACCCCAGGTCCATTTCCATTTTTGTTGTTGTTACTACCTCTCCCCCCCCATTGTGTAATCTTCCCCTGGGTTTTTGTTTCCCAGGTACATTATTTTGCCCTTCCTCGCATTGAATCCAAGCTGCCATACGTCTGAACATTCCTCCAACCTTGCCAAGTCCCTTCTCATCCTTTCCATGCCTCCTTGTTTATCAACCCTGTTGCAGATCTTTGTGTCATCTGCAAAGAGGCATACTTTTCCTTCCAGTCCCTCTGCAATATCACTTATAAAGACATTAAAAAGGACTGGACCCAGTACTGAACCCTGCGGTACCCCACTAGTAACCCCTCTTTCTTCAGAGTGGACTCCATTTACAATTACCTTCTGTGTCCTGTTGTCCAGACAGTGTTTTACTTAGGCTACCACCCTGGGACCCACTCCCAGCTGCTATAATTTGACTATTAATCTTTGTGTGGGACTGTGTCAAATGTCTTGCTAAAGTGTAGGTAGGCCATGTCCACAGCCCCTCCTTGGTCTACTACTTTGGTCACCCAGTCAAAGAAATCAATTAGATTTGTCTGACATGACCTTCCTGCTGTGAACCCATGCTGCCTGGGTCCTGCCCCACTGGCCTCTAGGTACTCAACAATTCTTTCCTTCGAAGTGATTCATCACTTTCCCTACCACAGAGGTCAAACTGACAGGTCTGTAGTTTCTGCCTCTGTCTTGGTCCCACTTTGTGAAGGGAAATCACGTCCGCCTTCTTCCAGTCCTCAGGTACCACACCATCCTCCCATGATTTGTTAAAAAGGGTAGTCAGTGGTTTCACTAGTTCTCCCCTTAATTCTTTTAGAATTCTGGGGTGAATTCCATCAGGCCCTATTACTCTGTCCACCTTCAGTTTTAGGAGTTCTTTCAGAACCCTTTCTTCTGTAAAAGGAGTGGGATCGACCCCCATCCAGAGTGCTTCTGTTAATTGGATTAGGCACTTCCTCCTCCTCCTATTTTGTGAATACTGAGCAGAAATATTCGTCCAGTAACCCTGCTTTTTCAGTGTCCCTCTCTGCCCACCCGCCATCCATTCTATTCAGCCTCACTATCCTTCCCTTTGACTTTCTACGCTCCCTGATGTACCTATAAAATGTTTTATCCCCCTTCTAACCGAGTTGGCTATCTTTTACTCAGTTTGGGCCTTTGTATTCTGACTTCCTTCCCTGCTTCCTTCTGCCTTAACTAGTACAGCTCTCTGTCCTGCTCGTTCTGCATTTCCTTATACTTCCTGAATGCTATTTTTTTCTCCCTGACCTTCCCCACCACCTCTTTTGAGAACCATAGTGGCTTTTTATTTCATTTTGATTTGTTTATTTGCTTCACACAAAGGCTTGTTGCCTCTGCGGTGGCAGTTTTGATTATTCCCCATTGTCGCTCCACCACTCCTTCTAGCCTGTTTGCTAGTACTTTTCTAAGGCACTCTCCCATCTTGCCAGAGTCAGCCCTCCTGAAGTCCAGTACCCTCACTTTTGCATGGCTTGACTCTGTAGCTGAGTTTATCGTGAACCACACTGTTTGGTGATCACTTGTTCCCAGATGGCAACCCACGTCTAGATCTGAGATCCTCTCACTGTCCCCATTTGAGATTATGAGGTCTAAGATTGCTCCCTCACGAGTGGGTGCCAAAACTAACTGTTTGAGGCATGCCACCTGTAGGGCATCGAGAATGGACCTGCTCTTGGATGTGGCTGCAGCAAATGTGCTCCAGTTAACATCTGGCATATTCTAGTCTCCCATCAACAGTCTCTCCCCTTTCTCTGCCATCCTAAGAATATCTGCTATCATAACCTTGTCCATTCCTTCCCCCTGACATGGGGGGGCTGTATACAACCCCTGTGCAGATTGTAGTGCCATTTCCAGTCTCTAAGGTGACCCACAGTGCCTTCTCTCCTCCCTATTTACTCTTTTGTTCAGTTGCTTTTATCCCTTCCCTTGCATAGACAGCTACTCCTCCCCTCTTCTCCCTTCCCTGTCTCTCCTGTAGGTTGTGTACCCTGGTATGTTAACATACCAGTCATGGTACTTTGTGTACCATGTTTCTGTGACTGCTATGCTATCCAGACATCCCTTTTCCATCAAGGCCACCAGTTCAGGGAGCTTGTTGGCCAGACTACGGGCATTGGTACTCATTACCCTCCATTTCCTGATGGCCTTACCCCTTTTTGCCCCATCCCTGTCCTTATTGCCTTTGTCACTTTCTCCATTTACCCCTGTCCTTCTCCCTATTGACATCTCTATCTTGGTGTTTACCTCACTTACTACTCTGATTTTTTTTTTGAGACTGGGGTTCCTGCTCCTTTCCAGGGCCTCACCCCTTGGCTGGTCTAAATGCTTGCCAATGGAGCATTTAAACGTATCACCTAGGATCGTGGTTCCCCTCCTGGACAGAAGCAGACCATCATACCAGTATAGGCCTACATCACTCCAGGTGGACCCCCAGTCCCCAATGAAGCCGCATCCCTGAGCTCTGCACCAGTTTTTCAACCACTGATTAAATCCCAAGATGTGGAGCACCCTGGCCTCGCCTGTGCCATAGACAGGCAGTACCTCCGAGAAGGTTACCATGTGTGCTACTTGTCTAAGGCCCCTCCCCTACTCCACAAACTCTTCCTGCACTGCTCTGATCCCTTTCTTAGCCAGGTCATTTGTCCCTAGATGGACAATGACATCCAGCTCCTTCCCCTGTGCAGCTGCTCTAGCAATCCTGATGGGATTCGCTCCCTGCCCCTCCAAGCCATGGCGCCAGATAGGCACCTTACCTCCCTCTCCCCTTCCTCTCCCAGTTCTACCTTCCTAACAATGGAGTCCCCCACCAGGAGTTGTTTCCTTCCCCTGTGGGGTCCCATGCCACCCGCCTGTGGGTCTCCTTTGTGGAAGTTCCCAGCATCCTCCTTGCTGTCCACTGCGGGTGCCTCCATAGAGGAACCACACTTTGCCAGAACGGCATATGAATTGTGGAGAGGTATAACTGGAGGGATGTGCCTCTGTTCCACCACCCTCACCCTCCCTGAGCCCACTGTAGTCCAACTGCTCCTCTTTCTTGGCAACCTCTGAGGCAACGGCAGTGGCCCTGGTGGTCCCTGGATGGGAGAGGAAGTCCCACAAACACTTGTCATCGGAGAAGCAGATTGAGTGATTCAAAGGAGCATTCAAGCACTGGAGAAGCAAAAGGAAGAAAATGGTTTATGTGAAAAGGAGGCCAAAGGCATTACTTAATTTCAAGGTGTGTAATTCATTGCCCTTATGAGGGATTACAAGGACATACACTGTGATCAATTCTATCAAAGTGTTATTAACATGACGAGAAGGCTCTATTCAACAGTTAATACTAGACTTATGCATTTACAAAACAAAACTGCAAGTGCTGAATCATACATACAGCTACTTAAACAAGTTAATGGTCTGGTCTGGTCTGGATCCATCAAACTGGACCCAAGAGATTGACAGCTCATGTCTTGAAGGTGACAGTTGTCTAAAAAGGCTTTGCAGAGCTCTGATGAATCCAGTTCCCATTCATGACTGTCATGACCATATGGAGAAATCTGGTAACAGTATCACAATCAATACAGAAGCTGATGAGGATCATCAAAGCAATTCCAGCAAGTTTCTCAGAAGCAGAAGGAGACTTTAATGCAATTAACAATGGGTCCTGTGCATTAATGGGAGCAGGTATGTGTGAATGTACTGCGCACCCCCTCGGGTGCGCTTGATACCGGATTCACTAATGTCAGCCACTTGTCCTGCAGCCCCGGCATGCAGGTGCGCTGGGAGGATGTTACGCGACTGGGCGTGCAGCCACGGGTGGCCCAGACCCGGTCTGTGAATGGATCACTTGCTTCCATGGGGCACGGAAACCAGTGGAGGGTGTGATGTGTGCCGCAAGCTCGGAGCGACAGGGTGCCCGGCCCATCGCCTCAGCCCTCTGTGCTGATCCATGGGCTGGGGCAGTATATAGGGGTGGTCTGCCACGCCTCTACATCCATGCTGCTGCTGCTGGGCAGCAGCATCCTGGGAGGGTGCATATGCCTTATGGCTGGGTGTTACCCGGCATAGGGTGCGCTCCCTGCACCCAGCACTCCACCTTGTGAATGGTGCGGAGTGCAGGCACGCCAATACGCACTCAGCGTGTTGCTATTCGCGCAGCCGGGGATCGGCATGTACATGTCCTGCACCTTCCCATAGCAAATACTGTATGGGGTCTGCGGGACCCCGCTACGCAGCATTCGGACTTAGCTATGCCAACGCGCTCGGGTTGTGTGGTACGTTGGCATAGGGCCCAATATATGTACAGATTCAAAACTATTTGGTTATTGATTGCTATTAATCTCATGGGGCCTTCAGTAAGTCACTGGAAAACTAAAGGGTGACAGTACCAGAGTACAACGTACAGATGACGGTACAGCTACCTCTCATGAGAAGACCATCCAGAGGATTATGTAGTTTGATCAGTAATAAGACCACAACAAACGGTATTAGTCATGGTGATGTGCTGCTTGATTGAAAAAAAAAAAACAACCTGAAAAGTTTTTTTTTTTTTTTGTGGCACCCCCTCCCTTGCCTTTTCCACTTGCAGCTCCTCTCGAGTCCTTAGTACTTAATGGCAATCATCACCATTACAAGTGTTTTGCATAAGCAATAAGACATAATGGGTTGCCGGGTGTGCTGCCACAACAACAGACCCAGGGGCATAGTAAGGCATGAGGCCACAGGCCATGTGTCTTCAGCCCTTGGAAGTGTGGTTGTGGCAGCACAACCAACATCCGGGTGTCTTATTTCCTTTAAAATGGGTTTTGTGTTAAAAAGTGAGAAAATAAAACATAAAACTTAAACATTTTAAACTATCAGTAGTTCTGTATGAAATAGTCCCTTAACAAACGGACTGTCATTACAGGGTGCTAGCCTGAGCTGCAATCTCATAAGCATTATGGCGTGTATCTGCTTTTTGTGTAAACCTCTTGAAGTTGACCCCACTCCTGTTCGGAATTTTTCTTGTTGAAAAGAACCTCCATATTGTGTTACTTTTGGGAGAGATTGATGTCAAGCGTTTTAGTACAGCACGGGTCATAATGTCAAGATGTTATAGTCTGCATGGCAAAATCACGCTGCCAATACAGTGATTTTCCATGCAGCATATCTCTATTTTCAAGGAATCAAACCCAGTCTCAGAAGCACTGCTCAGCCTCTGCTGCTGTGGCTCAGGCCGTTGAGCCACAGCAGCTGGTCGGCAGAACCCACTCCCAGCAGAGGTCCCATCCTCTGACTGGGAGAGTGAGAATGGTACAGCGCTGTACCAGGTTAGCCATAATGTCATAAGCTATTAAGCATGCAACATTATGACCCGCTACGTTTTAGTTCTGTGACAGAGTAGACCAAGCAAGTTATTAATGTGAATGAAAGTGAAACCAGGATTAAGGACTGCAGCATCTATTTATTTATTTATTTAGTTTTTGTTAACTGGGTAAGTGCGCTAGTCAGCAAGTGACTGTTTTCAGGCACAACCCGGAGGTACAATTACAACACACAAAGAGTACAGACAGATTATTAAGACAACGAGTACAAAAATGCAGAGAGAAATACATATGGTAATGTAACATACATTAGTAAACAAAATATACTTTTAGCACTTGATCATGGAACATACTCAAAATGTGAATAGTAGAAGGCAGAAAATAAGAGAGGATAGGCATCAGTAGAAAAGACACAAGGAAGGGAAAACTGGCAAAAGGATGGGAGGAGAGATTATGGAAGGAGGTGCCGCCAGATACGCAACAGTGGGTGAGGTACCAACCCGCGGCCGGGCCTCATGGAGCCGAAAGACGGCAGGCTAAGAGAGGTGGTAGGGGGAGCTGCAGACGGCAACAGCGTAGGGGAGGTAGGAAAATACAGCCGGGCTGGTGGAACCAATACAGACGGCAGGGCGAGAGTGAGGATGCCGTGAGAGGGGATAGAGGCGAAGGAGTTACGCAATAGCGCAAAAGTGTCAAAGTCAAGCCGAGCCAGTGGACGCAAGAGACAGCAGGGCAGGGAAGGGGGGTCGGTAGACGGTGGGAGTAGGCGGTGAGGTGGAGAGGTGACTAAGCACAGCCAGGAGGGTGGGGACTAAGGAGGGGCATGGATGAGGTAGAACAGGTAAAGGTGAGTTTATGGGAGTGGCAAAAGGGGGAAGAGGATATAACAGAAGAAGGGGAGAGAGCAGCAGTGGGGTTAAGTGAGGAGAGGCTGTGAAGTGAAGATCAGAATGTCATGGAGTAGAATAGCGACTTACAATTGTCAACAGCTAACATTAGGCTTATAAAGAAACAGGTTAAGGCAACATTAATTACAAGGCACAAAATAAAACATTAATATACAAGGCAGTATAGAACACCCATTTGGACAGGCAAAAGTGCTAGCAATGAGGAAACAGTACAAATGCAGTGGATCAGGTAGGGTCAAAGCAAACACATTTGTCCATAGTAGTGAGGAAAGTCCTGAGTTTGCTCTTAAAAGTCACATGAGTGGAGACATCTCTTAGATCCTGAGGTAGTAGGTTCCATAGGTGGGGGGCAGCATGATGGAAGGAGCCCATGCCCTTTTAGTCCGAAGGGATGGATAGTAAGGTCTGATCAGCCGATCTAAGATTCCCTTGTGGGAATGGCGGCCTGAGGAGATCAGACAGGATAGCAGGCTTGGACGTCCTTAGGGATGGAATCAACTAAATTGTACAAGTAGTACTGCCTGGTAGAGGAAGGAGAGAGCCAACCAAGGTCCTGATATAAGAGACAATGATGCTGCAGCCGAGGTGCTTTGGTTGCATACCTGCACACATTATTGAAGGTAGTATCCATAGTTGCAGTGAAGATTTGGTGGCAGGACAGGATGGGACACCCATATGTAAGGGTTGGCAATAGAATGCCTCTGGCTATCGCCAATTTAGCAGCAGGGTGAGCAGGTATTTGGTCTTGTAGGCAGCCCCAATTTGCAGTTAATTGACTTGCAGGTTTCCTGTATATGTGCTTTCAGGTCCAAGGTTTGATCCAGGTGGATGCCAAGGTAACGAAAGGAAGTGACAGTTTCTATAGGGTCCCCATCGATATCAGAGACAGAGATGGTCAGAGGACAGGATCTAAGCTTGTGATTGGAGCCAAACATCATAACTTTTGTTTTATTTGTATTTAAAACCAGGCTGAGAGCTCAACCAGTGTTGTACAGCACTAAAATCTGCAGTGAGGCAGCATTTAGATCCAGGACCTTAACAGAGTGATAATAAATTACCAGGTCATCCGCATAAAGAAGTGAGTGACCTGTGGTGACCAGCTCAGGAAGTTTATTGACTAATAATGAGAATAGAAGAGGGCCAAGTATAGACCCCTGAGGGACCCCAATGTTGATAACAGCACTGTCTGACATGGATGAATTAAACTTAACAGCTTGTGTTCTGTTGGAGAGGTAGCATTTGAACCAGGTAGTGACTGGGGAGAGAAGCTCCAAGGTACTGAGGGCGGATAGTAGCAGAGAATGGTCAACCAGATCGAAAGCTTTGTTAAGTCAATGAAGACTGCCCTGTTAACTTTCCTCTATCCATATTGGTAACGATATCTGAAGTGAATTTTGCAAGTGCTGTCATGGTGCTGTGATGCTTTCTAAAACCATGTTGTGCTGAGCTTAGTAAATTGAATTTCTCAAGGTATTCAGTGATTTGCATGGATACTACTTTTTCCAGGATTTTATTCAGAACAGACAAAATAGCAATAGGCCGCTAATTTGATATGTCATTTTTACTGCATTTCTTAAATACAGGAGTGACTCTGGCTGCCTTCCATACAGTAGGAGATGCACACTGATATTTTTAGTAATTGAGCAAGATTGGTACTGGCACTTTTTCATACTCATTGGTTGTGCTGTCTCAATCCAGTGGGTTAGAAACAAGTTTCAGCCCATCAGGAGGCGGGATTATCAGTTCCGATTTTATAAGGTAAACTGGCAAAAACAGATTGCTCAATGCAGATTCATCCATTCTCTCACTTCCTGGTGCCTTGTGTAATACCCCCCATCCTTTTCCAAGTACTCTTTGATGTCCATCCCAGCTCCTTCTCTCTGGCCCTTTACAAGTACTCCCTGGTGTATATAGAGTACCAGTTTCTAGTGTCACCCCCTATTAATCACTCCTTGGTGGTGTTCATTCCCATTCCATTTTTTTTTTAAAGTACATTTTTTTAAGATGTTATCTTACATGGAGCAAGGAAACAGAAACAGTTTTGATAGTCATGTTGTCCAGAATAACGTTATGGGCCCTGTCAGCATTTGGGGGACAAGTAGGGTAAGGTATACAAGCTTAAGAATAACATTCAATTATGCATTAAGGTACAGCAACAAAATAGGAGAAGAAAAGAAGAAGTTTCATTACATTTAAAAGGTGTCCATAGGTACTGTGGAACAGGTCTCTGTAGACATAAAATCAGGAGCGTGTTTCACTTTGGAATTGCAACTTTAGTCAGGTAAGAGAAGCAGGGTGTAAAGGGGATCCCATTATTGAAGAGTTTCAGCCTATTGTCTAGGCTAGCAGCCATTTTCATGTACTCTTAGCCCTTCTAGTATAGCAGTGTGTCATTCCGGGGGATCATGTTATCTAGCCAGTGTCTCAGCATGACTCTCTTTGCAATGGCTGCAATCAACATAATGTAGTATTGCCTGAGTTGTAGAATGTTTCATAGGCCAGGGCCTAAGAGGCATATCTAAGGAGAGAAAGCAGTATCAAGACCCAAGAGGGGTCTAACTTGGTCTGTATAGCTGTGCACAAGGGTAAGCTACTTTGGGCAATCCTAGAGTATTTGTTTGAGGGTACCTGATTGGACAAGACATCTAATGCATTTGTCCGAGTCTAAATGGTTCATATGGTTCAGTTTTGTAGGTGCTCAATACATGTTGCAGTTGATTTTGTACTACATTAACCTTAGCCTGTCCACCTTCAGGTATTTATATAGATTGCCCGACAGCATAGTTCTGATTGCTTGGGCAACCAGTTTGGGAAATTCTGTTTACCAGTGAGGACACAGATCTGTATTAGGGAAGACAGTGGCTTTGCACAGCTTCTTATAGACCAGGAAGATGGCATGCATTTGTTTAGCTAAGGAAGTCCACTCATCCCACAGTTTTAACTATTGAGAGGCCAGGGTTGTGAGCCTAAGGGGGCAGCTATTGTGTATTGGAGTTGCAGTATAGGGAAAATGTCTGTATTTCTTAGTCCATATTTAGTTTTGAGGAGATCAAATCTGAGAAAGGTATTGTCACGCATCAACTGATGTAGGGAGTGCAGAGTGGAATGGGCCAGAAGTGGAGAAATTGGAGGCAGTATAGCGAGTGGTCTAAGGCTCTGAGCTGCAAATTCAGGATATCCAGCAGACCAGACCTGGGTTTGAATCCCACAGCTCCACTTGCATACTGTGTGACCCTGAGCAAGTCACTTAACCTCCTTGTGCTCCCAGGTCGCTCTCTGTAAAAAGCTTTCAGCTTAGTGTGCTATACTTGGTTAAACAACTAAATAAAAAAAAAAAAAAGAAGTAAGTCTGGAATGATCTTGTTATGTATTTCAAGTTGGGTTACCTTTATTGGTTGTGCAGGCCAAAGAGAGGTTTTGTCTTTAATGTTCTATGAAGTAGTTGGTACACTTGCACTGACATACGATAGGGTGCTTTAAGATGCACAGGAAGTTTGCTGTAGGCTGTGCTAGGCAAGGTGTATATGTTTAGCTTGGCCCTCAAACATAGATCTCTTTCCATAGTCTGCCATGGTCCCCTAACACAGACATTATATGGGCCACCTTTCTTAGTGGTCTTATGAAAGTCTTCCTTGCATAAACCCCACTTGTTTGGCTTCTATTAATGTGGACCAGACTAAATTTATTCTGGTGGCAGGATTTTAATGTCCAAGTTAAGTAATGATATGGCTTGATAGCTTGATAAGGACTCTGGATCTTTATCAGTTTAGGGATCAAGGTGATATGCGTTACTTGAAACTGGGGGTCAAGCATTTGTTGGGCATGGGCTTCTTGAAACATTTTGGTTAAGTGAGGTGCCGGTTTCGTAGCTAAGGTTTTGTAAAAGTTGGAGGAGAACCTGTTGGGTCCAGGGGTTTTATCCGGGGTCAGATCTTAAATGGCCTTGAGAACTTCCCAGGTGGTAATATCTCCTTTAAGGATGGATTGTTGATCTGGTAATTGTTGGATGTCAAGAAGTGTCATGGGCGGATCAGCAGTGTAGAAGGTTTTGTAGTAATTTCTGAAGGCTTGGGTGATTCCTCTATGACTGGTGATTAGGGGGCCATTTGCTGTTGTGCAAATGCCTTTAACTATTCTGGAGATTTCTTGGCATCTCAGCTCATTGCTAGAAGCTTCCTGCCCTTTTCTCCTTAGTTTATGTGTAACCCTTAGGTGGCGCTCTCCCAAGGGCCACTACCTCTGCCTGCTAGGCTAGTGGCAGGTTAAGGGGCCAGAGTTCTGAAATGGGTGCCTCCACCTGGAGGTCAGGGTTGGTAATGGTCAAGCTAACCTGGGCACAGCCCTCTGAGACACACAATAATCACTTTCACAATACCCCTGATACACCACACAAGTACCTACACTGTTTGCACTTACTACAAGGGCTTTCCTCTGACTCGACCCTGGGGGCCCCCCCATAAAACAAGGTTATACATACCAAATAACAGCAGTACAGTACTCTTGCACAACTGGAACCACAGTCAGGGTAAATGCAAAAAAGAGTTAGATCTGATTTATTTAAGGGACTTAAACAAGGGAGGGGTGTGATCAGGTTAATTTGCTTTAAGGCTGTCTCAGTTAAACAGTTATGCATGCACCTCAGGGTCCATAAACAGTCACACACTCTGGGTACCCAGATGGAGAATGGTGGGCTAGCCAGGAACGTTGCAGCTGTTTGGGCTCTGTGATGGAAGAAGAAAACATGCACCACACACACTAATTGTAATCCGGAGCCGGAGGGCTCAGTTCGTGAAAAGAAAACAACAAGACAATCAGATGACACACTTTTAGATTAGGCTGTTGTTGCAGGGAGCTACCCTGATGATTACTCATGATACCTAAGACTGGACACCGACTGGACGAAAACTGAGACTGCAGGTGGTTGATCTGGAATGCCAGGAGAAGCAGGGCCCACACAACTCGCTGAGGCATCATTCCTGTTCAAGCATGGAGCAGGGGGGCTGATCCCCAGGCAGGTCTCTCATTGATGACTTTCTCTGTGCAGCGGGTAGTCTGGCTGGGCCAGTATGACAAGGCCCAGGCAAAATGGAGACAAATTCGGATACAGTCCGTTTTGGGCAGGATACAGCTTCCAGCAAGCAGAACATAGTTCACACAGTGGGGAACCAAATCACGACCCATTAACAACTCACAGCACATTTACATGTAAGGAAATTTTACTGTACGAGGCAAATCACCTCGTCCACGATTGCAAAAGTCTCTGCACAAACCAGGATTCAAAAGTAGCTAGAAATCCTAACAGGCCGACGATTCAGCAAAATCTTCGGTCTTCTTCAGGTATGAGCCTGGTGAAAATCAGTGGCTTACTTGCTCACAAATGTTGGATTTAGTCTGAAATAATTATCTTCTCTCCCTCTCAGGGGCAGCAGGCAGACATGCAGGCCACAACTCAGGCCTTTTCACAGTTCTCCCATGCAAAACTACTGGGATGGCTGCTTGACTGTCTCAAGCTGTTGCTTCTCAGTTCCCAACTTAGATCTGACTCAACTGCCAGCAAGCCGGGACTTTCCCAGAATCAAAATGGTTCGGTTGGCTGATCTGTCTGTCAGTCTTAACAAAGGTTCTCTTTCATTTGCAAAAGGCACCAAAAGCCCAAAACTACAATTCCTACAGATTTTGACTCCAAACAGCTCCTGTAGTCCAGCTCCATTTTAGGTCCCACCAGTACTGATTGGTACAATTCGGCAGTCCAGGATCAAGATAGTGGAGATAAACAAAACAGTCCTTGCTGCAAAGAAGGCAGGTTAGACAAACTACATTATCATTATCATGCTAAATGATTTTCAGCAAACAGTTGCATCTTTCAACAGTGCTTCTTCTCAGATTACTTATGACTGCAATCTAGGCAGCTCTTAAAGAGAGAGTACACAGAGGCTATAGAGGCACTCTCTGGCAATCACATTTAAACTGCTAAAACGCAGGACACCAGCCTGGCAGTGAGCATTTAGGCAAGCTCAAGGCAGACTTTTTGGGAACCCCCATTTGTAGGGGGGTTACATATGTATTTTATTTTGGCCCTAAAAATAGCATAGTCCACTTTTTCTCTAAGTAATTCCTCGTATTTGTCTTCTAGATAATTCAGTTGGAGTTAGTCATCCTCTAGGCCGGGAGCTGTCTGTGATTCTTTGTTCCCTGTCTCTGATAAGGTGTAGTAAATGGGCATGCTTCTGCTCTTGCTTCTTTTTAGTGGATGCTAATCTTATGAATACCTCCTCCCCCAATTGTACATTTGAAGGCATCCTAAAGAGTAACTTGGTCTGAGACTGAGGATTGATTTTCCTGAAAGCAATGTACACACACTTGATTTTATCTAGTGTGGTAGTGTCTCCTGCCACATAGATAAAATCCTCCCTTCAGAATAGCTGTTGTTAATTTTCCATGATGTATCTCTGTCGAGAAGGTCAGGGGCTGGATAGTGAGTTGTACTGGTGGCGATCAAATTCTACACTGGATAAGATTTCACAGATAAGGACTCTTGTAAGCATTCTAGGCTGATGAAAAAGTAGTCTAAGCAGGATGAGGAACCAACGACTGGTGAGGTGAAGGTAATAGACCCTTATATCTGGGTATAGGATTCTCCAGGGTTCTGCCAGCCCCAGTGCGTCCTGTAGCTCTCGACTGTCTCTCTGGGTGGCTATCAAAGGTTATCTAGATTTATTTGATCTATCCAAGTAGATGTCCTGAACAATGTTCCAATCACCTGCAATGTACATTGGAGTGTTAGGGTGCTTAGCTAGTTCCATAAGAAGTGAAGCAAAGAACTAGGCATCTTCCTTGTTGGGGGCATATATGGAGGCCAAGATGACCTCTTGTCTCCCTAAAGTGCCCTTTACAATAATGTAGTGGCACTCTGGGCTAATGATTTGTTCTGCCACTTGGGGGTTCCATGCCTAAGGATGAAGGATCCTGACCGTTTGTTACTCTCCCCTGCTGCAAAGACCTGCTCCACACATTCATGTCTCCAAAGGTTCTTCTGATCCATTTTTGTATGGATTTCTTGGAGAAAAGCAATGTTGGTACCCAGGACTTTAAGATGCCAAAGTATTTGGTGTCTTTTATCCTTCTTTTGTACCCTTTTAATGTTCCATGAGAGAATTTTGTATTGGCTATGCCTCACAGCTGGTATTTGGGGTTAAGTGTATAAAGGGTATCTCTGTTCGAATTTACAAACATATGAAACTGCCAGTAGAAATGGGTCATGATGGTCTACCAGTCCCTAGAGGTGTGAGCTGGTTGAGTACTGGCAGCTCCCCCAACTTTACCTCCTGGAGTTGTACCCCCATCTCATTCCCAACCTGCAACCCCACCCGCCAGAGCACTTTTCCATCCTAACCCTTTTCTTTATCCTGGCCCTTTGAACTGGTCACTGTTTTGCTGCCACCAACTCTCTGGCAACTCGTTTCCACCCTTCACCACTCTTTCTGTGAAAAAGTGCTCTCCTCATTTCCTCCTGAATTTGCCCCCCACCAATTTCAGGCTATGACCCTTGCTGTATTTTCCATCCTTAGTTAAAGAGGCCCTCCGTGTTTACCCGGTTATGCGCTTTAGGTACTTGAAGGTCTTGATCATATCACCCCTCTCACTCCTGTCCTCTGAGGAGTACATGTTCAGCGTCCCCAGCCTCTCCTTGTAAGTTGTGTCCCCCATGCTATGGATCATTTTGGTTGCCCTCCATTGGACCCCCTCCAGCAGTTTGATATCTTTCTTCAGGTAAGGGGACCAGAACTGAACACAATACTCCAGGTGCAGCCTCACCAGTGACCTGTACGGTGGAAGAATAACTTCCTCCCTTCTGGATGTGATTCCCCGGGTAATGCAGCCCAGCATTTTATTTGTTTTGGCTGCTGCCTTTCGACACTGTGCAGTGTGTTTCATGTCCTCATTGACCGTTATCCCCAGGTCCTTTTCTTTCTCCAATACTGCCACTTGATTTCCCCCCCCCCCAGCCAGTAGTCAGGGGTGAGTTTCTGCTTTCCATGTGCATCACCTTGCACTTCTTGGCATTGAAACCCAACTGCCGTGATGCCTGACCATTTCTCCAACTTAGCTAGGTCCTCCTTAGATCCTGTCTCCTCTTCTCCATGTCCACCCTCCCACAGAGCTTCATATCATCCGTGAACAGGCAGATTTTACTCCTGACCTCCTCCGCTAATGTCTCTTTTATAAACACGTTGAATAGCACTGGACCCAGCAGCTAACTGGTCTGTAATTACCTGGCTCGTCTCTGGGTCCACTCTTGCGGAGAGGTACCACATGAGCTGTCCTCCAGTCCTGAGGTGCACACCCTGTCTCCAGCAAGGTGTTAAATAGGTCTGTTAGTGGTGCCACCAATATCTCCTCCAGTTCCCTCAGGACCCTTGAGTGTATCCCATCTTGGTCAGGTGCCTTATCCACCTGCAGTTCCCTTAGTCCTCTTAATACTTTATATCGCCAACCTCCCCCCATACTCATTTCCCCTATAAGGCACCCCAGTCCTCCCCGTGGCATCATCATAAGGGCCTGAGAAGACGGAAGAGAACTACTATTTAGTGCCTCCGCTTGTTCCTCACTCTTTATATCCACCCCGCTTTTGATCTTAACAATCCCATCCCTTCTCCTTTTTCTCTCCTTAATGTAGCGGAAGAAGTCCTTTTATCCTTCCTTAATCCCCTGAGCTAGCCTAAGTTCTTTCTCTGCCATGGCTGCGCAGATCTCTTTCCCTGCCTCCCTAGATTTCACAGTGTCAGCCTCTCTGTCTTCCTTCCTCGAGGTATGCTTGTACTTCAGGAAGGTTGCCCTCTTCTCTTTTACCTTTTCAGCCACTTTTCTACCAAACCAGCTAGGCCTCTTGGTTCTAGAATTACTTTTTGATTCCTTGTACAAGTGTTGGTAGCCACTATTATCCCTTTCTTAATGATGGTCTATTTCATAGCCCATTTGGGCTTTGTCATAGGTAGGAGGCTGTAGCATAGGTAAGGGAGCCCTATATTTGAAATCCAGAGATTTGTTAGGGTAACCAGAAGAAACTGCAGAGGACTGTGTGGGATGCTGCTGTGAGTAAGAAAAGCATTGAGTCCATTTGCAACACTGTCAAAAAATTGAAGAGATGACAAATAACAACCATTAAACAGGACAAAACAGCAACAATGGGGGGTGAGATACTAACAACAACAAAAATCGAAAGGGACCTGGGAGTAATTTTATCAGATGACCTTAAGGTGGGCTAACAATGTGAGAATGCAGTAAGAAGGGCTGGAGGGATACTGGGATGCATAGGGTGAGGCATCAACAGTAGAAAACAGGAAGTTGTTATTCCTCTGTACAGACAGATGGTGAGACCCCATCTGGAGTACTGTGTGCAGTTCTGGAGACCCCATCTCTGCAAAGACATAGACAGAGTGGATGCCGTTTAGAGGAGGGTAACCAAAATGGTGCAGGGTCTGCGCTAGAAGACATATGAAGAGAGAGTAAAGCAGCTTAATGTGTATGCCCTCAAGGAAAGGAGGGAGAGGGGGTCATGATAGAAACTTTCAGGTGCCTCAAGGAAATTAAGAAAGTCCAAGAGGGTAGCATCTTTCATAAAAAGAGATGCGCAAGAACAAGGGTGCACAATTTGAAGATGGGGGGAGATGGCTCAGAGGTAATGTTAGAAAGTATTTTTTCATGGAGAGGGTTGTGGATGCATGGAACAGCCTTCCTGAGGAGGTTGTGGAGTCAAGAACAGTAGGAGAATTCAAGAATGCATGGGACAGACATAAAGCAATTCTAGTTGGGGGGGTAGGAGGAAGTAAGTAAGCTGTTGGTTAACTAGAATCTGCAGCTTATCCATCAGGTAGAGAAATGGGCAGACTAGGTGGGCCATGTGGTCCTTATCTGCCAGCAAATTCTATGTTTCAAACACTAGCAATAAACCAGGAGATAACAATAACTTGGGTACTGAGCCCAGTACAGTTATGTATAATTGTGGGGTGCAAGTTGACAAGATATCACCTATCGGCTGGATTTCAGCTTGTTAGAGGTAAAGATCAAACCTGTGATCATGGTCCATGATGGTCTGCATGAGGGAATGCTTTCTCATGCTTCAGTGTGACACTGGACATAATTAGGTAGTTAAGTATTCAGTAGTGCTATGTCTGGATGTCTCGGAGTACCAATTCCTGTAAATTATAGGTTAGGGCTTGCCGAAGTGCACCCCCCATCAGTAGTCTGTAAATTGCCCTTAAAAGGACCCTTCAATGGGGCAAGTATAAGGTTTCCCCCTCGTTGCTTCAGTCCCAGTGTGTAATAGTTGCCAGTTATGGTAGTAGTTAGGGAAATACCGCCTGAGCAGCGCCCCCTCAATCGGAGACGGAGCAGGTCGGCTGTCTCGCCTGCCGCTGCCCGATCAGATTCCAGCCACCTCAGACCGCTCGCCTGGTTCCCAAACACGGACATAACACCAGGCTCACATCGCCTGAGCAGGGCCCCTCAATTGGAGGTGGTGCAGGTCGGCCATCTCACCTGCCACTGCCCGCCTGGATTCCAGCCACCTCAGACCGCTTGCCTGGTTCCCAAACACGGACACAACACCAGGCTCACACGCCTGGCGGCTCCCTCAATCGGGCGGAGCAGGTCAGCTGCCCTGGCCTGCCGCTGCCCACGCAGATTCCAGCCACCTCAGACCACTCACCTGGTTCCCAAACATGGACACAACACCAGGCTCACACCGCCTGAGCAGCGCCTCCTCAATCGGAGGTGGAGTAGGGTCGGTCGCCCTTGCCTGCCGCCTGCCCGTCCGGGATTCCAGCCACCAGACCGCCGCCTGGTTCCCAAACACGGACACAACACCAGGTACTAGCCACTACTGATTCATAGAAACATACATAGAAACACATAGAATTTAGCCGGCAGATAAGGACCGCTTAGCCCACCCTAGTCTGCCCATTTCCTACCCTAACAGATAAGCTGCAGATCCTAGTTAACCAACAGCTTAATTCCTCCTACCCCCACTAGGACTGCCCTATGCCTGTCCCATGCATTCTAAGTCCTCCACTGTTCTTGACCCCACGACTCTTCAGGGAGGCTGTTCCATGCATCCACAACCCTCTCAGTGAAAAAATACTTCCTCACATTACCTCTGAGCCATCCCTTCTATCTTCAAATTGTGCCTTGTGTTCTTGCACATCTCTTTTCTGGAAGATGCTACCCTCTTGGACTTTGTTAATTTCCTTAGGGTACTTGAAAGTTTCTATCATGTCCCTCTCTTCTTTCCTCAAGGTTATACATATTAAGCTCCTTTAGTCTTTCCTTCGCTCATTCTCCTGTGGGGCTCTTCTGATTGGTGTGGCTCCTTGACCCTAACCACTGATTGGACCACCGGCCGTGGGCTGCCGTCCTTATTGGAGCGCCTTTCATTCAGCGACTACAGCGCTTTCAGCGTCTTTTTCTAATTTTTCAACTGAGCCCAGTAGCTTGGTTTTTCAATGTTATTGCTTTACTGTTTCTATTTATGGCTAAAGTAGATGTATTTTGTTTGAACTATTCAACGTACCAGCTCTAAACTGCCCTTTAAGACTGTGATTGCCCGAATTTGCTAGCGATGCGTTTCAACTCTGACTTCTCCCTGCTAACACTATCTACTTCATTTTCCTGAATCTACCAGCCCCAGCAGTTCTCTACTCTTAAACTGCTTTTCAGTGAACTCCTATCTGTGAACCTGCACTGATTTCCCCACCCGCTCACATTCGCTCCTGTTATTTTTCTCCTCACTCTGTAACCCCTCCTCTGCTATCCTTAACTCCTGCTCTATTGTTTAAACCTGATCTTCTCCCTTTGTTCAGCTCTGATCGCCTACACCTCCACCTCCTGCTGACGGTCTGCCGCCAGCACCTGCCCCCTAATCCCAGGTCTTTCTTGATTACAGCTTCTAACCTGTGCTTTTTCTGTCTCCTTTTATTCAGGCTCACACCACCTGAGCAGCGCCCCTCAATCGGAGGTAGAGCAGGTCGGCCGTCTCGCCTGCCGCTGCCCGCCCGGATTCCAGCCACCTCAGACTGCTCGCCTGGTTCCCAAACACGGACACAACACCAGGTACTAGCCACTACTGATTCCTTCGCTTGTTCTTCTGTGGGGCTCTTCTGATTGGTGCGGCTCCTTGACCCTAACCGCTGATTGGACCGCCGGCCATGGGCTGCCATCCTCATTGGAGTGCCTTTCATTCAAAGACTACAGCGCTTTCAGCACCTTTTTCTAATTTTTCAACCAAGCCCAGTAGCTTGGTTTTTCTCCCGCCCCCCCCCCAGCCCCCATTAAATACTCAATAGCTCTTTCCTCAGACGGCCCCATAGTATTTCATTGGCTTATCTTCACCCCTGATCTGAACTGTCATCTAAGCTGCCTAGTCTGCTGTCCCCTTTCTGACCTGATTTTAATTACACAGTACTTAAGCTGTCAGCTTCTAATCCCAGTTTAAGCGTCCTAGCAGTTTCTTTTTTTTGTCCCACATTACATTTCTGCTTCCTAGCGAGACATCCATCACTCACAAAACTCCTAGGCTTGTCTCCCACCCCCAAATTAGTGGACTGTCTAATACTTTAGCTGACTTTGTCTGACCCCTTATGAAGTACCGCTGACTGTAAACCACCACAGGCAAGTGCACGTCTTTCCTCGGACTGTTGCTTGGGGCACCTGTCCTCCCTGCCTGGCTGTTGGATACAAAAAAAAATTACAAAAAAAAAAAAAATGTCCCTACAGATGATCCTGTTCTTTCTTGCGATAACTCTACCCCTTCTCCACTTGACCATGCCTATGACATCTCAAACTGTAGTGACCCACTCTGGCTTCTTGCCACAAGACTACTACTACTCTAATCTCCTGCTACTCTAGCCCCTGCTGCAACCCAACAGCAATGTTACTAAATCGGATATTCATATACATGGCTGCCTCGTCCAAAAGAAATGCCACTGGCACCTACATGCCCAGCTTCCTTCCTGCGCCCGTAGTTATGGTATTTTCTCCTACTCACTATCCTACTCTCTGGCGATGTTCAACTAAACCCAGGACCGCGAATGTCCCTCCTGACACTATTAGTAACGCTAAAGATCTTATCATAGCACACCACAATATCAGAAGCCTTGCACATAATCTAGCTGAGCTTGAATCCTGGACCACCCTATACAAGCCTGACATTATATGCTTAACTGAAACTTGGCTAAAACAGTCCATACCTAATTCTGTATGCCCCCTTCCTCAATATACTCTATTAAGGCTTGACAGTGCTTCTCCCAAGAGAAGAGGTGGGACAGCTGTCTACTTTAGAGATCATCTAGATGTCTCTGTCCTAAAAACAGCTACCTTACACCACTGTGAGGCACTTCATGTCCTGCTCACTCTTGGGACCAAGAAATTACATATTGTGTGTGCCTACAATTCCCCAACCAACGAACTAATAGGACTGGAAGAGCTAATAGACCAAATTTCATGATAGCTGGAAGACATGAGGTCCTTATACTTGGGGACCTCAACATAAATTGGCTGGGCAGTAACCACTCCATGATAATGGCCAAATTACAGAGTTATAACCTGCACCAACTGATAGTTGAACCTACCAGACATGCCTCCACTTAAACACGACACGCTACTAGATCATGACCAATCGCCTTGAAATGTAATTATCTCTGAGTTTTACCAGATACCATCATGGATAACTCCCAACATACTATATTTGGGGCAAAAATAGGCTTCCCAGACGGGACCTCGTTTCATTACCTTCCGCAACTATGCGAATTTTAACCCTCAGTCTTTTCTGAATGACATTGCTGATACTGATTGGTCCCCCATTTTTATGTCCAAAGATGCTCAAACTGCTCTTAATCTGTTCCTGAAGCACTTCCTAGTGCTCCAGGATAAGCACTGCAAACTTGTAACCCGTCGGGTGAGAAACAGGCAAACCCGCTGGCTGAAATCCAACCTGCTAGCTAAACTCAAGCTAAGGGATCGAAGCTGGCTCCACTATAAGAACTCTGGGCAAACTGCTGATTTTATTACCTACAGGACCCTGCGAAATGCCTGCAAAAAGGACATCACAAAAGCCAAGAGCTCCTACTGCAAACTCATATGGTGACCCCAAAAAATTCTGGACCCATATTAAATCTTTCCTTGGTTCCAGTCTAGCATCCACCCCTAATGACATGTCACTTGATGGGGTACACTGTAACAATCCCAGAACCACTGCCAACTTCTTCAACAACAAATTCTCATACTTAACTAATTACACCTCCTCTTTCCTCCCCAACCTGTCGATGAAACCGCAAATGTAAATGGTCCTACTTCTTCAAATCAGTCAATAAAAGTGAAGTGCTTAAACTACTAAATAATATCCAGGAATGCACAGCAGCTGGCTCTGACAATCTAGAACCAAAGCTCCTTAAGATCGCAGCTCCTTTCATTGCTGCTCCCCTAGCCAAGATTTTCACGATCTCCCTGTGTCAGAGCTACATCCCTGAGATATGGAAAACAGCTAGGATGACCCCTGTCTTCAAAAAAGGTGATCATAAAGATCCCTCAAACTATAGGCCCATTGTCATGCTGTCTGTTCTAAATAAAATTCTTGAGAAGCTGGTAGCTGCCCAGATAATTGATATCCTTCAGAAACACAATCTACTTTCCTGTGCCCAGCACGGTTTTCGCAAAGGCCATAGTACCTCTACTGCCCTTCTCAAATTCACGTCAGACTCACTAGTGGCTATGGACTCCGGTCTACTCACTGGGGCAATTTTCATAGATATGACCAAGGCATTTGACCTTGTCGTTCATGCCATCCTCCTCACCACCCTTGGAACACTAGGTTTCTCAAATAACGTTGTAAGGTGGTTTGGGAACTACCTATCTGATAGGACTCAAACTGTGAAATACAACGCCACTCTCTCGGACAAGACCATAAACATCGGGTTCCATAAGGCTCTATCCTTGGGCCCCTACTTTTCTCCCTTTTCATTAATAACATCTCCACCGACCTATGCAGGTCAACCTCCTTGCTATTGCAGATATTGTTCTGTCGCTAGTGCAAAAGAATAGAAGACATAAACAAACTTCTCTCTCTTGACTTTCATCTAATTCAGGGTGGCTATCTACTCACAAACTTGTTTTAAATGGTCCAAAACCAAACTATGCTCTTTGGATCAAGTGCTAAACTCAAACATGCACATCATAACTTTAAAGTCATCTCGTTAAATGGCTCACTAGTTGGGGTGGTAAATTCTTTCAAATATCTGGGCCTCACCCTTGATCCGTACTTAACTTTGACTTACACATCAATCAGACCTGCAAACTGATCAACTCCAAACTTGAATAGCCTATCGAACCATCTATGTGCTCACTCCCTCAGCTAGGCTTGCCATATCCCGTGGCATACTACTCCCATCCCTTACCTATGGTTCTGCAACTTATGCCTCTGCATGCAAATCGATCCTTAGAAAATGGGACATCACATATAACAATATATGTTGCTATGCATCCTCCTCACACCATCTGAAACATCACTGTCTCCTCTATTCAGACCTAGGATGGCTTCCTCCTAATGAATTAAGGCTTCATGCATATGGATCTGTCATTGATAACACTGTCCGCCTACAAATACCTGCATCCCTTGCAGAACTTTTCCAAAATCTGACTCCTTGCTATGGGCTGAGGTCTGCTGACCAGGCCCTTGTCTTCATCCTCGACACAAAACCACTAAAGGTGCTAGTGCTTTACCTGTCATGCCACCAAATACTGGAACTCCCTTCCACTAGCTTTGCGCCTTTCACCATCTCATGCATCTTTTAAAAAGGGCTGCAAACTATCTTGACTTGGCTCACAAGTGCTCCTGCTTCAAATCTCCATAGCTCCTTTTATTTCCCAGCCTCCTCTTCCATGAGATTAATGATTCTGATCAACTGTATGCTAAGCACTTATCCTTCCTATCTGTCCCTCCCCACCTTACTCTCACTCCCAACCCTCTCTTCTTGATTCTTGCTTCTCTCACATTCTAGTATCATTCCCCTTGTACTATATTCATTCCCTAATTAGCACTAATGTCAATATGTTCATGTTTCTTTTTTTTCCTTAAAGCATATTGTAGTATAGATTTGTTTTATTCATATTTTCTCTACACTGGTATTACATTCACTAACTGCTTTGTATAACTATTTTTAAAACTTTTTTCTGTACCTGTATTGAAATGTTTTCCCCTGCATTGTTGTACTGTACCCTCCCGGGTCGCGCCTGAAAATAGTCATTGCTATAGCTAGTGCACCTACCCAGTAAACAAAAACTAAATAAATTACCATAATGCTGGTCCCACTTACAGATCAAGACAAGTTCGAGGGGTTTCACACTTAGGAAGGCACCAATTAGGGGTGGGGGGAGTGCCCAAAGTTCAAAGAAAATAAAAAGGAAGTTTGAGAAGGGAGGCAATGTCTATATAAACAAGCATCTGTCAATGCCGAACGTTCGCTTGCAGGTATTTGCGGTGGTATTTGGCACTTGGACATGGCTTAAAAAAATCAGTGACAAAGAAGTACAAGCATTTGTCAATGCCGAATGTTGCTTGCTTCTATGTGCTGTTTAGGTATTTGGAAGTCACTGGAGTGCAAATATTGAAAATTCAACTTACGAGCGTGCGTAGGAACTGCGCAATGCACGCTTGTAAAACAGTCATTTTTAGGAATTTTTTCACCAAATTTTCAACATAGCCATTTTAAGACCTCTGCTCATGAACAGTGTCACTGTGATTTTCTTAATGTGTCCCATACATTGATTTCGCACACCGACTGCGCCATTGTGCGCTACATGGGCGGAAACACGTTTTGGGCAGGATGTGAAAAATGACAGCTGTACTGCTCATAAGGAGTGTGGTAAAATGGCAATGTTGAAAATCTGGAGTGAAAATATTTCAAATTCGCGAACTTACGAGCATGCGTAGGAACTGCATAACACACGCTCGTAAAACAGTCATTTTTAGGAATTTTTTCACCAAATTTTCAACATAGCCATTTTAAGACCTCTGCTAATGAACGGTGTCACTGTGACTTTCTTAATGTGTCCCATACATTGATTTCGCACACCGACTGCGCCATTGTGCGCTACATGGGCGGAAACACGTTTTGGGCAGGATATGAAAAATGACAGCTGTACTGCTCATAAGGAGGTGTGGTAAAATGGCAATGTTGAAAATCTGGAGTGAAAATATTGAAAATTCGCGAACTTACGAGCCTGCGTAGGAACCTCGCTGCGAACGATGTTAGAATCATTTTTGATTTTGCACCACATTTTTTAGACATGGGTTTTGGGATCCTTCTTGGTGTTATTACGTGTCTCGGCGTTGATTTGCCCAGTGATTGCATAATCACCTTTTGGCTCCGGTTAACGCCATGACAGTGACATCATTCATGAGAAGGGTCCCAAAACCCCATGTTGAAAATTTGGTGCAAAAATTCCAAAAATGCCTGAGATATGCAATAAAGTTGAAAACCCTATCTAGCCCATTATATAGCTTAACGCATTTCCTCAGTTCGTGGTCGGCTTTGAAGAGTGCAGACATGTTCCCGGTCCACCAAGATCGATGTCGCCGAGCTCCAGAAGTAAGTATGGGGGGGGGGTGTGGGGAGGCAGGGTGCAGTAGGTGGTGGGTGCGGGTTGTGGGGAGGGGCTGGGAGAAGCGCCGTGGGACCGTTTTTAATTTACAGGTTTTTAAAAAAAAAAACTGGAGCGTCGTTGCCACGCTGGGATGGGCTCCCAGCGTGGCAGAAGGATGGCTGGGGGCCGGAGCTGACGGGATTGGGCACCCCGTCGGCAGACGACGTGGGACGCTTGCCACGCTGGGGTGGGCTCCCAGCATGGCAGAAGGATGGCTGGGGGCCGGAGCCGACGGGATTGGGCACCCCTGGCCGGCAGATGACGGATGTTTGCCACGCTGGGGTGGGCTTCCAGCGTGGCAGCAAAGATTGGGGCGGCGTGATGCGGTGTAGGCACACAGCGGTGGTTTTCTTTGAAGAGAAGACCACCGCTGTCATACACAGCACCACGTCCGATTGGTGCAGGACCGCCACGCCTGCTCAATGGAGCAGGGGATTGCAGAGGAGGGGCACACCTCCAAAGTGTTCCATTCTCCCAAGATGTTCCTTGCGCATGTGCGCATGCGAACGTAAAAAGGACATTATAAAGACTGTGCTAGAAGTTTTGTAGGCTGCCTGCAGCACACTCGTCGAGTGGGTCTTCTGTGTCTAGCAGCATGTGATGGCTGTAGCTGTTTCAGAGGAGGTTGTTATTCATAATGCAGTGACAAGGCCAGGCTTTGGAAGTAAAAAGAGAACCTCTACTGGTGGCCACTTGAGTTTCAGCACTGGCAGATTCTGCTTGAATGTGCAAGAGTACAACTTAATCTGATGATGAGGAGCACTGATGCTGAGGTGTGTCCATTTGTGTCGGTAAACACCAATCAGAGGCTGGTAGGCATGGTTTGGAGCAGGTTGGCTGGTGGTGGGATGACAGCTCAAGTGACAGCTGTCAGAGCTTTACAGCTATGCAGAGGTTCCAGAAGTAAGGTTAGAAATTTATATAATAGCAATCCTAGTGCCCAGTTCATGGGGGTATTTTGAAGCCTTCTAAAGTCAGTGAGGGTAGTGTAACAAGATAGTTCCACATCAAGCAGTGTATCCTCTTCCCCTCAACTGTATCAGATCACAGAAAATACAGGGCAGAAAACACAATGACACCCAAACATAGGCTAACATAGGGAGGGAAGTCAGAGTAGCAAAGGCCCAAACTGAGGAAAAGACAGCCAACTCGGTTAAGAAGGGGGATAAAACCTTTTATAGGTACATCAGTGAGCTTGGAAAGACAAAGTGAGGGATAGTGAGGCTGAATAAAATGACCGGGGGGTGGGCAGAGGGGGACAGTGAAAAAGTAGGGATACTGAATGAATATTTCTGCTCAGTATTCACAAAAGAGGAGGGGGAAGTGCCTAATCCAATTAGCAGAAGCACTCTTGATGGGGGGGGGTCAATCCCAGTCCTTTCACAGAAGAAAGGGTTCTGCAAGAACTCCGAAAACTGAAGGTGGACAAAGCAATGGGGCTTGATAGAATTCACCCCAGAATTCTAAAAGAATTAAGGGGGGAACTAGTGAAACCACTGGCTACACTTTTTAATAAATCATGGGAGGATGGTGTGGTACCCGAGGACTAGAGGAAGGCAGATGCGATTCCACTTCACAAAAGTGTTACCAAGACAGTTTGACCACTGTGGTAGGGAAAGTGATGGAGTCACTTCTGAAGGAAAGAATAGTTGAGTACCTAGAGGCCAGTGGGGCACAGAACCCAAGGCAGCATGGGTTCACAGAGGGAAGGTCATGTCAGACGAATCTAATAGATTTCTTTGACTGGGTGACCAAAGTAGTAGACCAGGGAGGGGCTGTGGATATGGCCTACCTAGACTTTAGCAAGGCATTTGACACAGTCCCACACAAAAGATTAATAGTCAGATTAACCAGCCTGGGAGTGGGCCCCAGGGTGGTGGCCTGGGTAAAACATTGGCTGGACAACAGGACGCAGAAGGTAATTGCAAATGAAGTCCACTTTGAAGAAAGAGGGGTTACTAGTGGGGTACCGCAGGGTTCAGTATTGGGTCCAGTCCTTTTTATTGTCTTCATAAGTGACATTGCAGAGGGACTGGAAGGAAAAGTATGCCTCTTTGCAGATGACACAAAGATCTGCAACAGGGTTGATATACAAGGAGGCGTGGAAAGGATGAGAAGGGACTTGGCAAGGTTGGAGGAATGGTCAGAAGTATGGCAGCTAGGATTCAATGCAAAGAAGTGCAAAATAATGCACCTGGGAAACAAGAACCCAGGGGAAGAATACACACTGGGAGGGAGGTAGTAACAACAACAAAAAAGGAAAGGGACCTGGGGGTAATCATATCAGATGACCTTAAGGTTAGCAAGCAATGTGAGAAGGCAGTAGGGAGGGCTGCGGGTATACTGGGATGCACAGGGAGAGGCATCATCAGCAGAAAACAGGAAGTTGTTATCCCTCTGTACAGACAGTTGGTGAGACCCCATTTGGAGTACTGCGTCCAGTCCTGGAGACCTCATCTCCGCAAGGACATAGACAGGATAGAGGCAGTCCAGAGGAGGGCAACTAAAATGGTGCAGGGTCTGCAAGAGAAGCCGTATGAGTAGAGACTAAAGGAGCTTAATATGTGGAAAGAAGGGAGAGGGGGGACAGGATAGAAACTTTTAAGTACCTCAGTGGAATCAACAAAGTCCAAGAGGGTCACATCTTTCAGAAAAAGAGACGTGCAAGAACAAGGGGACACAATTTAAAGATGGGGGGTTCAGGGGCAATGTGAGGAAGTATTATTTCACAGAGAGGGTAGTGGATGCATGGAACAGCCTTCCTGAGGAGGTTGGGGTCTAAAACTGGGAGAATTCAAGAATGCATGGGACAGACATAAGGCAATTCTTGTGGGGGTAGGAAGAAATAGGCTGTTGGTTAACTAGGATCTCGACTATCCTGTAGGTAGGGAAATGGGCAGTCTAGGTGGGCCAAACAGTCCATATCTGCCGTCAAAGTCTATGTTTCTATAGCAATTACCTCTCAGTCAAGGAAAACAGTCAATGCTTTCTTTTGGGGCTTTCCTTTGAGCCCATAGTGATAAGTTGGCCACTTTGGTTGAAGGAGAATGCTACAGGAAAGAGCTTCAGTAGTTTGTTCTTGGCACTTGTGGCACTGGAGAACTCATGGGTACCTTGCTTTGTTGTGTTAACAAATCAGGCCAATACAACATTTTAAATTTGATTTGTGCCACATGCAGGGTGGTCTTAATATTTTTTTAGGTAGCTATCTATCCTGAACAGCAAGGGTTACACCACTAAATATGTGGAACATATGTCCTTCCCAAATAAATGGTGCCCTTGTTTCGTGCCAGGGTTTGAATATGAACTTTATCCTGAAATTTTAGGCACCGTAGGATGATAGCTCGTGGCTTCCTGTCAGGTGGAAGCTGGGCCTGAGAGATCTGTGGGCCCTCTCAATTATGTACTCCATGCATTGTACAGGGGGTCCAGCTGTGGTTTGAAGGAGCTTCTGGACAAAGTGGAGCATATTTTGGCTTAACCCTAACATCTCTTTAGGGATGCCTACAATAACCAAACTGATCCTGCTGTGGCTCTCCTGGTCTTCAATATGATCTTCTAATTTGCTAATCACTTTTCATATGTCAGCTATCAGGGAATAATTTATTTATTTTTTTTATTTAGATTTTGTTGACCGGGTAAGTTCACTAGCCTATTTTCAGGCACGACCTTGGGGAGGAGGGGATACAGATGAATGCCAACTGACCCTGAACCAGGTTAAGCTGTTGGTGGTATTTTTAGTGAATGAGGGGAAATTTGTCCAGGCCACCAGGGAAATTCCCCTACTCTTTTTGTGAGGTGCCATGGGAATCTTTAACATCCACCGGAACTACCGCCAGAACAGGCAGATGGGACCTCAGTTTAACGTCTTATCCGAAAGACGGCACCTCAGGAGTGCAGCACCCCTCTCATGCTGCACTACAGTGTCAGTATTGGGATATTAACCCAAGTGCCTGGTGTGGGGAACAGAACCCATAGCCTTCTGTTCTCCCAGCCTCAGAGGCGAGTGTGCTACCTGCTGAGCCACTGACATTGCTTATGTGTTTTGTGTCATCTTATCTTCCACAGAGTTAACCTGGCCTCATTGTCACTCATTCTGTGGGTTAGGGACTCCAGTGCAGGTCTAAAGGCTTTTAAATATACTGCTACATCCATTAGTGCCATTTTATCATAGCCAACTCTGAGAAAAATGTATCAGTTTTGTCAGAGACTGATTCTGCCAATGCAGGCTTGGTAGGGAGTTCAGCAGTGAGTCCGACTTATGTCACTTTGTGGCTTGGGGGTGAGCGATGATGGGGGCACCTGGTCCGTTGCCATCTCCATTAATTCTTGCTCCCCAACGCCTATCATCGTTGCACTTAAAATTTGAAGCTAGAGACTATTAATTGGCAGGTTGGAAACACTGACAGCTGAAAAATAGGCACGAAATACTTAAAAAGCCACATTTAAAAGGCCTGTCATAGAGCTGAGAGTAAAGCTACCATTCACGCTGGGCACATCAAGTGACTCCCTTACCAGTCCCATTTTAAATAATCCCTAGTGTTGCATGTATTAACTCCTCCCTTTTCTTTTCCATATACTCCTTGGTGTCCGTCCAATATCCCTCTCCCCATGTCCCTTTCCAAGTTCTTCCCTGGTGTCTACACCAAGCACATGGAAAGGGACAGGGAGAAGGAGGTGGGATATATACCAAGAAGTACTTAAAAAGGACAGGGAGAATGCTTATTACACTAGACAACACTAAGTACATGAAAGGGATGAATAAAGGGGGGAGGTTACACTGGACATCAGGGAGTGACTGAATATGGTGGTGACACTGGACACCAGGGCATGATACATTGGTGAGGGAGAGTGGGTGGCAAAGTACACCACACAGAGTTCCTGGGAAGATGACAGGAGCTACTGTATATGGAGGTGGATTCAAAATTTTGATTGCCTTGATCGAACCACCCCCTGAAAATAAATCAGAGGTAGTTTTTTTTTCTGTTGTGGCATGGCTGATCTAATGCAGTTTGAACAGTAACAGCTGGTAAGTAGATGGGTTTTATAGCTTGATGTATTATACTGTAATATTTCATTTGTTCAATAATATAGAAACATAGCGTATGTGGAAACTTGCTAGGTAGGCAGCAGTGTAGAAGCATACTAGTTAGTGTTATACACACACACACACACACACACACACACACACACACACTCTCTGGACCATTACATCACTTAGTACCAGAACAGTCTTTGTATATATATGTGTGTGTGTGTGTGTGTGTGTTCTTGTGGCAATCACTGCAACAATTCAAGACTGGCAGTGGTGCAGCATGGGACTGTGAATGCAACAATACAGGAATGTGGAAGTGGAGCATATTGGGGAGTTCAGGAGTGGAGTTGAGGTAGGCCAAAGCTGGGGAGCAAGGGGTTGGTAAAATGTGGCAGTATATGACTGTTTGTTTTACCAGGAGAGACACACTAAGCTGAAACTTGTTTACAGGTGTGACCCAGGAGCACAAGGAAGTTAAGTGACTTGCTCCGGGTCACACAATATGCAAGTAAGGGCTGTGGGATTCAAACCCAGGTCTCCAAGTTTGTAGCTCAGAGCCTTAAACCACTGCGCTATGCTGCCTCTGTTTCTGTCCTGTATCTAAACCAGACACCAACCTTGACCTTCTCTTCTGTCTACTAGCGATGGTGAACTCCCTAGTTATGGGTGATTTCAACCAAATTAGTCCACCTCACCATAAAGAAACACATACAGCAGATCCAGGAACTCCACTAATGCAGCATATCTGTGAGCCTACCCACTCAACCCCTCTTCCCCAAACCACTCCCTCATAGACTGGGTTCTCTCCTTCCCCTACCACCCCCCCTCCCCACATCATTTAAGCAGTCACCCTCATTGATACGTTCAATGACCATCATATGGTTTACTGTATGTGCAGGCTACGCTAACCTAAACCACTGAAGTTCCTTTTTGCATTAGTCCTTTAACTGTCTAGATTCATTTGTCGTACTGGCTGACCTCTAAGCCACTGACTGATCCTTCCTCTCTTCATTTGTTTATATAGATGATGCCCTATTAAACTTCCAGCCAAGCTATTCTCTGCACTCTGTAACAAGCACACTCCCCTTAGAAGGCTTATGTTAAAGGCTTCTCTCTCCCTTGGATGGTTGCTGGTCTCATGCCTTCAGGGCAGAGACTCTGCCTGTCATTTACATAAGACTACTGACTGACCAGTGGACTTTGATACCTATAAACAGCTCTGAAAGGATGGCACCATGGCTTACAGGCTGGCGAACTCAGAGTAATTTACTTCATATATACAAGATAATATTACCTACCTGTCAAAATTCTGTAAGGTTGTACACTCCCATTGCAATCCTCCCACTAAGTCTCCCAACCCTACACTCCAACAAGGTGAGCCTCCCTTACAAGGTAGCTAACATATTAACATACTAAAATGCCAGCAGAATAGGCTTAATGGTCTTTCATGTCTGCTCGTTTGGTCAGCCCCCACCCTGGGAGCTGACCTTGCTGCCCTCTCCCTCTCTGGCTTCTCCCTTCCCAGTTCCGGATATTCTTGCTGCACTGATTTTTGCTTCTAGAACCCTTTCCCCTGCACCTGTCCAACCCTCTCTTGAACCTCTCCACTGTTTCTGCCTCCACTAACCCCCGGGCAGTGCATTCCATGGCTCCACCACCCTCTCAGTGAAGTAGCACTTCCTCCTTTCTTCCCTGAATCTCTCCCCCTCCAGGTTCCACCCATGCCCTCTAGTTGCCCCCCCCTTCCTTCGGAGCACCCTGACTGCTTCTCCCTATTTATCCCCTTTGTGTACCTGAAGACCTCTATCATGTCCCCCGAATCCTCTCTCTTCCAATGTGTACATATTTAGCTCTTCGAGCCTCTTCCCATAGGGCCTATCCCCCAAGCCCCAAATCATTTTGGTTGCCCTCCTCTGGACCCTCTCCAGGAGTTCAAAGTCCCTCTTTAAATGTGGCCTCCAAAACTGCACGCAGTACTCGAGGTGCGGCCTCACCAAGCAGTTATACAGTGGGAGTATCACTTCCCTCCCTCTGGAGGTGAGCCCTCTAGCGATGCATCCAAGCATCCTGTTGGCCTTTGCCGCTGCCCTCCTACAGGTCTCCCGAGTTGTTCATCTTGACATCCACCACCACCACCACCACCACCAGGTCCCTCTCTGCCATTGAGACTTAGCATTACCCCCACCAAGGGTGTACACTTGGCCCGGGTTTCTGGCTCCCAGGTGCAGTACCTTGCATTACCCTGCAATGAACCTCAGCTTCCCTATAGACCACCCTTCCAGAGCCTCCAGGTCCTCTGTAGGGCCATTTGCCCTCCTCCCCATCCACCACAACCCCAGTTTTGAGTCATCTGCAAAGAGACTCATCTCACTCCTGATACCCTTCCTTATGTCAGAGCGTGGCGTTGAACAGGAGGGACCCAAGGACCCGATCCTTGAGGGACTCACTAATGACCTCCTTAAGGATGAGACTATCCCGCCAACCATGACCCTCTGGGTCCGTTCTGAGCCAACTGCCTATCCATCTGATCATCTGGTTCCCACCCCATTTCTCCCAGATTATCCAACAGGCCCCATGAGGAACAGAGTCAAACACCTTGCTGAAGTCAAGAAAGAGGACGTCCACTGGACTACCCAGGTCCAAGGCACTTGTCACCCAGTCATAGAACTCCATGAGGTTTGTCTGACACACTTTCCCGGGATGAATCCATGCTGTCTATCATCCAGGCACACCAACTTTTCCAGGCCCCCTCCAGTCTCTCCTTGACAATGCCCTCCATCACCTTGTCCACCACCGATGTCAGGCTGACGGGCCTGTAGTTCCCTGCCACCTCCCTTGTTCCCCTCTTATGGACAGGCACTATATGGGCCACCTTCCGGGCCTGGAGCACCCACCCTGTCCTCAGAGAGATGCTAAAGAGCTCCACCAGGGGTTTCGCCAGGACATCTGCCAGTTCCTTCAGCACTCTGGGATGTAATTCATCTGGCCCTGGTGCTTTCTCCATCTTAAGGTACCTGAGGGCTTCCCTCACTCTCTCTCTGCCATGATTTCCACCTCTGCTACCTTGTCCCCCTGCTTTGCCTTCCCCCACCCGCCAGTGATGCCTCCCAGACCCGCCGATCAGTAAGGGTCCCTCCTCTCCTCAGTTTCACCATCTCCTCCCATGTATGATGCAGCCTCCCCATTTTCCTTGGTAAAACTGAGGTGAAGTACTCATTTAGTACCTCTGCCTGCTCCCCAGGTCTTGTGCCCATCCCTCCTGTTTTAATCTTGCTAATCTGCCCCTTCACCCTTCATTTTTCCCCACTCTATCTAAAGAACCCCTTGTTCCCTCTCCTAATTTCCCTGTTCAGGTTCTGCTCCTTCCTTGCCTTAGCCACCCTCACCACCCTAATGGCCCTTCTGGCCATCAGCTCGTACTCCCCTTGGTCTCTTTCACTCCTTGAGCACTTGAATTGCCTATAGGCCACCTTCTTTCCCCTCACCACCTCTTGAACCTCCCTGGTCCACCAGCAGGGTTTCCGGGCCCTACCCCATTTTCTCTTACTCTTGCGCAGGTGCTGGTAGCATCCTACACCCCCACTTCTGATGATTTCCCACCTACTGTCAGCGTCCATGTCTGGCCCAATCCCATCCAAGTGCTCCTTAAGGATCCTTCCCATTTCCTTGAAATCCACCCCCCTGAAGTCAGTTACCTCCGTCTTTGTGCAGCCTTCTACCCCTCCTAGGTTCAGGCAGAACCAGACCGTGGCATGGTCGCTCCCCGCCAATGGGTCCCTTACCTCCAGGCCCCCAATCTGGTCACTGTCTACCAGGACCACATCCAGTATCCGGTCCTCCCTGGTCAGTTCCCCCACCTACTGAGTTAGGAACACGTCCTGAAAGACATCCATTAACCTCTGTTCCCTGGCCACCGAGGATGTCATGTCTCCCAGTCTGTTTCTGGCATGTGTAGTCCTCAACACCACCACCTTCCCTTCCAATTTGCAATGTCTCCAACATCTGTCACCAGACTCTCCTCCAGCTCCTCCGCCAGTGCAGGGGTCTATACACCACTCCTATTTTTACTCTCTTGCCCCCTTGTTATCAAGGTGACCCAGATCACCCACAGTTCCCTGCGTCCTCCACTCCTCCTGTGGCAATGCAGTTTTTGACTATTATTGCTACCCCTCCTCCTTGTCCTTCCTGAACATGGTGTATCCCTCCAGGTTCAGGTCCCAGTCGTGCCCTGCAGTGGCCCAGGTCTCAATGACCACTGCCACATCCACTTCTCCCTCAGTTAGCATCACCTGGAGCTCAGGCATTTTATTGGCCAAGCTCCTGGCATTTAGCAGGACTACCTTCCACCCTTTCCCTATACTTCCATTTCCCCGCTCGTGTTCCCGTGGGGATTCTGTCTTCCCCTGGTCCGCACCTTACTAGTTGGCCTTTTCCTGAATTCCTCCAGCTCCCCGGGGGGTGGAGACAGAGTCCTCCTTTATCAGACCCCTCAACAGCCTTTTCTCCCATCCCTCCCCTTCACAAGTTTAAACCCTACCTTTCACCAATGAACCCTCCATTTTCAACTTAAGGATTTCCTTCCCCTCCGAATTGAGATGGAGCCTATCTCTAGCATATAGCTCCTTATCCTCACAGGCCCCCCCCCAATCCCCAATCAACCCATACCCTCTGGCCCCACACCACTCCCTGAGCCACTGGTTTATCACCCTAATTTTCCTCGTGTTCCCCACTAGCCCTTGGCACTGGCAGGATTTCCGAGAAGGAAACTGTGCATCCTATATCATGACAGACCCTGGAAAGCTCCCTAAACCTTGCCTGTATCTCTAGCTCACTATTTCCCTCAATGTCACTGGTACCCAGGTGGACCAGTATGTCCGGGGAATCTCCACAATCCTTTGTCAGCTGATATACCACATGCTTGGCCCTGTGCACTGTTAGTCCAGGGAAGCATTTTGTTCTAACCGGGCAGACTTCTCCCTCCCTATCCCATTTGATTCCCCTAATCATGGAATCACCCAACAGGAGCACTCTGACTGCCCCTTTTCCTCCATTCCCCTTCCATGTCCATTATCATTTCACTGCCCCTCCTCCAGCCGCCTCCTTGCTCCTCCCCATCTGGGTGCCACCTGCCATCCTCCTTATTTACCCTGACACCCTCTCCTCCCGATCTTATGCCTCTTGTCCTCCTGAGTATCCTTCTGTACCTCGCTACCCCCACCGTTACTGCTCGCGACTGGTCCTCCCCCCCCCATCTGCCAAACTAGCCTGGCGCATCCTCCCTTCCTTCTCGTCTCTGTTCAGCCCCTCCTTGCTTGTCATGCTCCCCTGGTCTAAACCCTCAGCTCCCTTTACTGCATCCTCCTTGTCCTTCTGGTCCTTCTCCTTTCCTCCCAACTGGTCCTTTTCCTTTTAAGCATTTCTTCTCCTCCTGCACCCACTCACTTCTACCCATTTCTCCTTCCCCTCCTTCTTTTCCCACTCTCAGACTTCATACCCTCCTTGTCCCCCCCCCCCAACACCTTCTGTTATTCTTTCAAACGCTTATTTCCCTTAAGCCCTTTACAGTCAATAGCTCAGACAGGCTTGATACCAAGCTTTTTTTATCTCTCTGTCCCTGTCATAGCCTCCCCTATTTCTGACCTTCTTAATCTCTGATTCCTCATTGGCACTCTCCCTGGAGCCTGGAAGAAGTCTGAGGTCATCCTCCTAAACAAAGATGATGACTCTTCTGTTCCAGACAACTGCTGCCCTATCTCTCTTCCTCACTTTAGCCAAGTTCCAAGAGCACCTAACAGTCTTCCAGCTCACCCCTTTTCTTGCCTCTCCTGCATTTTTTCTGTCCTTACCAGTCTGGATTTATAAAATCCCATTCTACTGCAAAATCCCTGCTGCCATTCACTGACTCTCGCCTAAAGGGGATAAATAAGGGTGACATCACCTCTTTTATCTTTGTTGATATCATTATTGACATTGCAAAAACTATTAATGCTGTTGCCCATCCTCCCCTACTGAACAGGCTTATTTAGGCCAGACTACCTAACCTTGCAGTTAAATGGTTCAGCTCCTATCTGAGTGACAGGTCCCAGTCTGTACTTGTAGGACATGTGCTCTCTCCCCTCTCCCTATCAAGCACAGGGTTTTGCAAGGCTCATCCACTTCCCTAAAATATTCCCAATTTTCCTGAATGACTTGCCTAAAGCCTATAGCTCCTCATACAGTCATATGTATATGGAGGAAATAGTGCCATTCGCATTTGGCCCCTTTTCACCTGACTTACCAGCGAAGCTCCAGTGTAACTTCAACAACATCTAACATTGGTTCAGCAGGAACTGGCTTACTCTGAACACTGAAACGACTGTATCATGACCCTTGGCACTGAGCAGCATCTGTCTGGAATCCTGATGCCCCCGGTCTCCATGACTCTGAATGGCCTAAATTGGAGGTTGCTTGTCTCCTCCTCCATGCAGCCTGCTGCCCCTAGGGGTACTGTTTCATCTGTTCTGCCTCTGCTATATGTCTGCCAAGGGGTTAATTTTGAGTCCAGAGCCAGCTCCTGTGCCATGTAACCACATCAGAGTATGAAAGAAGGAGCTTGGCCTGTATTTCAGGAGAAGGTAAAGTGAGGATGATACATCAAGGGGTTCCTCAGTACTGTAGGTCCTTGTAGGTCTTGTTAGTTCTTCAGGGGAAACGGGAAAGGTGTGAAGGGAGGAGTGGGTGCAGTCTAGTTTGCTAGGGAAATCCTGGAATCAGATTAACAGAACACAACCTCTTTGGCACTGACAGGGCCCCCACTTTAGTTGGGTGGAAGGATCCAACATGCAAGAATGGCTGAAAATGTGGAACTACATCATCCCCATCATTCAGCAGGATCTTGTGTCTGGTATGTAACTGGGGAAAGGTCATCTGCCTAGGGGCCCTAACCTCAACTGTAAGCAGCACCCATCTGTCTGGGGTCCTAGTCCAGCAGCCTAAAGTCCTTCTGGTCCCATGAGCAAGATGGGCTCTAAGGTGCACAAATGTGAAGGTCAGGAGTGTTTGGGACCCTCATCAGGGTCCACAGTCAAACTAAGAGGGCTCATTGGGAGGACTGAGAATTAGGTGCACCAGCATTCAGAGACTGTGCTTAATTAAGTGCTTCTATTTCTTAAGTCTGTAACTACGGGCTGTATGTGTTACTGAGGGACAGCCAGAATAAGTGTTACAGTACATTGATGTGTATAATATGGGCTGGCTATTTATACTAACAATCTGCCCCATTTGTAAAAGAAATAGAGCTGTAAATAACATTGTTCCACTACTTTACCATACAGTAATTTTAAACTGTAGACAATTAACTTTGTTACTGTACTTTGCTGCTATAGAAGTGTGAAAGGGAAGCCTGAGTGTTACACAACCCTGAGTCCACAGTAGTTTTAGAACTGAATCTACCCCCCAAAAAAAATTAATCTCTTATTAAAATATGATCGTTCCCTAGAGTGACTGGGTTATATTTAAACACCTGGGTGTTTTCAGCTAGACAGTCATTTCAACTTCTCTGTCTATAGTAATGCCACCCATAGCAAGCTTCCTCCCAACATACCCAGTGGAATAATCCTCTCTCCCTATCTGGTGCTCATCCTCACTCCAATCTTTCAAACCTCTTTTGCTGGTATATGTCTCAAACTTATTAACCTGCAGCTAGTCATATCATGGCACATTCTGGTACCCTGCACTCTGGTACTACTGTACTGCTTCATATTGATTCAACACAGGTTACCTCTGCAACATCTGTAAACTGCATCTTTTACAACTCTGTGAAGATTTAAAGTGTGTATGTTGCACTGCTGTTTTTGTACATGAATTTCACTGATGTCATCATTGTTTGCTTTATTCTCCATCAGTACCGTCTCCCTCAGGTCACACCTGTAAATGAGCTCCAGATCTGTGTGCCTCCTGTTCACAACATTTAAATACGTAAAACAAACAAATAAGTAAGCTTGGTGTGCCTCCCTCATGTCAAGAGTTCTGGTTTGGTTCTCATCCTTGCTTCCTCAATTCACTACTGTCTGGCACTCCCTCCTCTCTGCTGTTCTTGCCTTTTTGCTGCCCCTCAGGACACCTTTGTAGATCGGTCTGCGGTCTATTATATACTTCCTCATCTATGGTCTAACCTCACAATCCCTTCTGATTTCTCCCCCTCTTCCCTGAAAGCCCTGCTCCAGACCCAAACCACCCAGGTCTGGTCCTGTACCTGTCATGTCCTTGGTCAAGCCGGTGTACTTATCTGCTCGATTGTTTGGTGTTCTCTGCACCCTCCACCAAGATGCATCTGGCTGGAAATGAGTTGTTTCACACTTAGTAGACCCTTCTTGGTAAAATGTTAAATAAATAAATGAACTAATCAAATAAGTAAAGTAGAACAGAATGTGTTTATTCTTAGAACATCCAGTAGTATCTTCCGGCCATTTCTAAAAAGAAACTTTTATGCTGTTTTATAATGCTTGAAGTTAGATTTCAGAAGCTGTAACATTTGAACTGTCAGGCATATGAACTTTGTTTTTTTAAATGAAAGCTTGGAATCTGATCAACATGGATAGATCCTAGTGATGCAGTTCTCATGTGATGAATTAGCTCTGTTGTTACTGTTTGTATGTGTCAGCTATAGATTACACAATGATTTAAATTGTTTTTTGTTTTATGAATTTCAGTAATACTGTACATTATTTTATTAGAAACTGTGTCGTCTACAACGTAACATTCATCTTATGCCCTTAATAGAGTTGCAGACATTTCACTCTTCCCTCTTGCAGTCCCTAGTCTTCTTAGCTTTTGTATGCTTTACTTGCAAAAGTGTTGCAAGAGAATAAATATTAATTCAGTTCTAAAGTAATCATCAGCTGTATATAAACTGTAAGGGGAAACTCCTCTGTATTCATATAAATGTCATTAGTAACTAGAGATTTGCTGCCCCTTGCTGGAACAAACCTGTATATCTTCTATATCTTTTTTTTTGTATTTAATGTTCATTAGCACACATGGGCACATCAGAGAACATACTGAGAACAGTACACATAACAAACACAAGTTCTGCTGCTCATTATAGACAGTTTGTAAACAAAGAAGGAAGAAAGAAAAACTAATGAAAACTAAGGTATCAGTATGTTTGAAATGAGAAATTCATAGTTTACCAACAGAGCTAGACTCCCTGGCCCAGGGCAAACACCGACAACAACCAAAGGAAAGCTCTGGGCACAGAAAGATACCCAGATATCAGTCTTTCACAAAATAGAATAAGCATTTGTCAAGGCTGAATGTTTGCCGCTGGTATTGCTGTTCTACGGGACTTGCTCGTACATTTGTACTATACAGTGGTTGGGGGTGAGGATATAGCATGCACCAAGCAGGAAAAGGATCTTGGGGTTGTCATCTCTGATGACCCTCAAGGTAGGGAAACAGTGTGACAAGGCATCAGGTAAAGCAAATAGGATGCTGGGATGTATAGGCAGGGGCATCACCAGTGAAAAGGGAGGTCATAAATTTGCTATACAAGACACTAGTGAGGCCCCACCTGGAGTACAGTGTACAGTTCTGGGAGACCATACTCACGTAAGGACATAGACAGGGTAGAGAAGGTTCAGAGGAGGGCAACAAAGATTGTGCATGGGTTGCATCACAAGTCCTATGAAGACAGGTTGAAGGAACTGAACATGTACTCCTGGAGGAGAGGAGGGAGAGAGGATATGATAGAGACATACAAGTATCTTACAGGGAGGAATAGGGCAGGAAAACACTATTTTAAGCGAAAAAGATGTTTCAGGACTAGAGGGCATGGGGTGAAGTTGGAGGGAGGACGATTCAGAGGAAACATGAGAAAGAATTTCTTCACAGAACGGGTGGTGGACAAGTGGAACACCCTGCCAGAGGAAGTGGTGGAGCTGAAACAATCACGGATTTAAGAATGCATGGGATAGACATAAAGGAATTCTAGAGGTCAGGGGTAAGGAAATAGACTTCTAGGAAAACAAACTGAACTTACAAGCTCAAATGGGCAGACTAGGTGGGCCATAGGCCCTTATCTGCCGACACTGTCTATGTATCTATGTATCTATGTACAGTATATTTAGTCAGGATACCGCAGATGAGATGCAATATCTCATTTTCAGTGATGTCCTGCTTTGACGCTTTGTTAGAGTGTAATTTCCCAGGATAACGCAGCTGATGGGCAATGTCTGCTTAGTGAGAAATGAGTGCTGCAGCAAAAGGTATTTCAGCAATAAAACTGGAGCAAGCTGCTGACGTGGCACAAGCCGTCGGCAGGCGGAGGTCAAAGACGCCACGCAGTGACACTGACGGAGTGGCAGAATAACAGTCTACTGATGTGGGACTGATACATAAAACAAGTAAGGGCATACCTTTATCAAACATAAATGTAGACATAAAACCAATGGAGAAAGTCTCTAAACAAAATGAGAATTCAACCTGGTCAGCTGAGTCTGCTTTTCAAAAGGTGGGCTGGGTTTGGGATTCCCCAGACAGCCCTTGGCATTTTCCGGGTCCCGTTTTGGTGGTTTTCACAGAATTTGACATATTTCTATCTGTTTTTTATGTGACTATATCCCTGTAGTAATGGCATGCTAGCCCACATTTTTCAACCTTTTCCCCCTTATTGATTTCCTCTCAAACCGATGTATATTTTAACACCTGCTTTGCAGAGCTACTACCTATAATTTTGGTCTCTTTCCCACACAGTACCCTTTTCACTTGATTTGATCTGAGCTGTGCCCATTCTGTTGTCATGTAAGTAGTTTCACGGATCCAACGTTGCTGTAAATATGCATTGGAACAGATTTTTTGACATTTCCCTACTTTACGAAAAATGCTGCCTTTTTTCCCATAGCTGTTCATTTGCAGCTTTTGTATGTCAGTGGTGGCTTGTTTTACTCTGCCCACAATAGACAGAGCTTAAGCTGGATCCCATCTCATGAACAAGGGACCTCACCCCACTCTGTTTTACCTTTTCTACCTGCAGTGATGTTCTAAAGAGGTACCCCCCCCCAATTGCCAATCTTGGATGTATGCAACTGATGCATTTGATGCATTAGTGGCTCAAGAGGAGACTAACATAAACTCGGACTACTGTGGGTAGAGTAAAACAAGCCACTGCTGACATACAAACACTGTAACTGAACAGCTACTTGAAGGATTAAGCCTGATCCTGAGACTTGTTCCTCAGTAGTTCTCAGTGAAGGGGGGGCATTTTCAAAGTCCCGTGCCATCTTTCAGATGCTGATGCAGAAATCTACAAAGGAAGTTAAGCCAAAAATGTTGGTCTAACTTCCCAGATGGAACCCGCACTTGCGTCAGAAAAAGATTCGAGTCCCACAGCTATGGCAAAAATTCTTGTAAACTGCAGGAAATATTGCAAATGCATCCAGATGTCTGTGAAAAAGGCACAGACATCTGGACACATCTGTGTGGACACAGCATGTGTCAGAAATAAAGATACAAGTGCTGCATCCACAGGTTTAAAAATTCCCACCCAGGGAGTGTGGAGTTTGTGAGGTTCCTTGGTCAGCCAGAAGCAGAGAAACTTGGGTATGAATATTTATGACCCTGCCTTTCCCTCTTTACACTATAGGAAGGGAAGGCTAGTTGAGTGTCAGGCAGTTGCAAGAGGAGAGGATACAACATTCCAGCCATTAAGCTTATATTGCTTGAATAAAGGAGACAGAACTGGAGCCTTTCTCCTTGCCCCTCTTGAAATGGGGAGGGGTACCCAGGAGAACAGCATATGGGAAGATATGAAAACACTGTCCTGCCCCAAGGGGAAGAACCATCTGAACAGCCCAATAGCTCCAGGAGTAGTTAGGGTTACGCCCCCTCTCAAAGGACATCACCAGGATCCTTAAAGATCCACTCTGACCCACAGTATGGAAGTGAGGGAGCGGCATGAATGCAAATCTTTATTGAAATGCTCCAAAGGAGAACAGGTATCTGAAAGTGTAAAAAGGCAACACCTAGGTAATTGTCATGGTAATCAAAGATAAGTAGTAATGGTTGTCAGGATAAGAGGTCTGGCCAGGGTTGAGGTTGGCTAAGTCCCATGAAGATGGACCACGCATGGGAGCCTGCTTTTAATTTTTTGGGCCATTAGGGTTATTAGAGTGATGTCCAAAGGGAGACCCACATGGCTGGATCAACTATCACTTACACAGAAGTAAATCAAAGTCTAGTTTGCTATTTCACATGATGCCACTTGCTGGTACAGTAGACAAGTACAAGCAAAACTGCCCCCAGGGTAGTGACTGCCCTGGCTGGGAGAATGCAACTGTGTAAATGGTCTTGTGAGTGCAAATGCTAAAGGGACCCTGAAACGGAGATGGTTATGGTAACAGTAGTAGCAATGCAGCTATTGCAGTATGTGCAACAAGTAAACGATAAAGCAAAAAGGAGAGGGACACAAATAAGTCAAGATGGGAGTGGTGCAGTGCAGTGGCTGTGAGGCAGCAGTGTTCCGAGACATTATGGAGGCTGTGATGCTGCCCTCATTTGCAGGCACCTCTCTGGTCTGAGGGAGGAGGTTGCCTTTCCTCCAGGCTGACCTGGGTAAGATCTTCATGAAACCTCTTCCCCACCCAGGGACCACCAGGGCCACCCACCGCTACCCCAGAGGTTACCAAGAAAGAGAAGCAATTGGACCAAGGTGGGCTCAGGGAGGGAGAGGGTGATGGAACAGAGGTGCATCCCTCCAGTTGTACCTCTCCACAATTCATATGCTCTTCTGACGAAGAGTGGTTCCTCTATGGAGGCACCTGCAGTGGAGATCAAGGAGGATGCTGGGAACCTCCATAAAGGAGACACAGAGGAGGATGGCATGAGACCCTGCAGGGGAAGGAACAACTCCTGGTGGGGGACTCAATCATTAGGGGGTAGAAGTTGTGGAGGAAGGGGATAGGGAGGTAAGGTGCCTGCCTGGTGCCACGGCTCAGAGGGACAGGAAGCAAATCCTTAGGATCGTGGGAGCAGCTGCATGAGTGTAACCCCTAGATGGCGCTATCCCAGGGGCTACTACCCCTGCCTGATTTGCCACTAACAGGTTGAGGGGCCTGGATCCAATGGCAGGTGCCTCCACCCAGAGGTCAGGGTTTGCAATAGTTAAACTTACTTGGTCACAGCCCTCTGGGACACTGCAACCCCCCCTTTCTTCCCACTAGTGGCCCACACAATATATCAGAATTACCTTCACAGTATACACTTACCCCCAGGGCTGGTTCAGGCACTGGGACCTCCTGTAAAATAAGATACAGTGCAACAATCACAGTACAATACTTTAACATAGACAAATACCTCAGGCAGTATAACTTTGCTGAAACAAGCAGCTCGGATTTATTTAGGGGAATATAACAAGGACGGGAAATCAGGTTAATTAGCTTATCACTTTACTCATCTATTCCATGGCTCTGTGCACAGGCCTATCCCTACCAGTTACTGTCCCTGGGTATCCAAGCCCTAGTGGCTAGTCCAAACTGTGGCAGTTGGTAGGGCCCTTTCCCACAGAGAAAAGAAAATTAGTTTAAACAGTCAGCAGTACAGTGATTCCATTTGGATTCAATGTGGCAATTCAACAGGAGCACCCTGAATTAGTACTCACGACCTCCAAACAAGATAGGGTCCTTCAATGTCAGCAGGGCTACTCTTGAGCTCCACGAGACTCCTCACACATTTATATGGCAAACTGCAACAGGCAAAAGTCCTTTAATGGCAGCAGGATTCACTTGAGCTAACCAAGCCTCCCACACATTTATATGGTGAACAGTAACAGGCAAAAGTCCTTTAATGGCAGCAGGATTCACTTGAGGTACACAAGCCTCTTCACACATTTATATGGTAAAACAGAAAGTACTATACCAGGCAGGCTGCTTCTCATCCCGATCGTAATTACTGCACAATACCCCGGAGAACACATAGCAGATTCAGTTCCTGACAGACCGAGTGCAATTCAGCAATTTCTCCAGTCTTCTACAGGGTAAGCCTGGTTTCTACTCTTCAGATATCCTTTGATTCTCTTCACAGGACGGATTCAGTCCTAACAAGCAGTTACACAAGCTGCAGACCGGAACTCTGGGCCTTACACACGCTTTCCCGACTAAAACTGCACACTGAAAAGCACAGGGCCTCTTCCTTCTTCACTGCCAGAGCTCAACTGAAACTCCAACAGACAAAACCAGGCACTTCCTTTGAGTTCCTCCCAGTTCTTGACTGGATTGGCTGTCACTCACAATAGACTGCTCCTGTTGGTCCAAAAGGCGCCAAAGTCTAAACTACATCTCCCAGAGTCACTGCCCATACAATCCTCTTGTGGCTGGCTCAGATTATGAGTCCAAGTTCTGATTCGTCAAGGCACCATTTTAGAGCTAGCTACCCCACACTGATTGGTCCAGTTCAGCAGTTCAAAACCAGAATGGGGAACTAGGCAGACACAGTTCTGACTGCAAAGAAAGCAGGTTAGACAAACTGTAATTTCATTATTACTCTAAATAATTTCTGGCAAACAGTTACATCTTTCAGATAGGTTCCCTTTGCACTCCTAGTGACTGCAAAATGAAGTGAATTGGCAGCAGCTCGAGTGGTACCAGAGAAGCACACAGTCCTCCCATACAAACTAATTATGTCTGCAAGCAGGCAGCTCTTAAAGAGACAGTACCAGAGGTTCTAAAAACACTCACTGATAAATGGCTTAAATGCCAAACACCATTCAGGCTTGGAGCATTCAAGCAAGCTCCTGGAAGTCTTTTGGGAACCCCCATTTGCAGGGGGGTTACATTAGAACGTTGTATTCATTAAAAATATAACGTTCCCTAGTCTTGTTGTACTATTGATGTGACGTCATGATGTTGTACCTTTGTGAGTATGTCACAACAATGGTACAACAGATTTTACCATGTTTGCACATGTGCGACTTGTGGTTCGTGGCGACAAAAAAAAAAAAAATGGGCGGTGCACTTCAGCGTAGGCACTGGTGGACGGCCTAATGTAAATCTAAGTGCCGTTTTGTTCATATCTTAGCCGGCACAGAGCAGAGCCCAGTTATTTAATTTAAAATGCAGAGGAGTGTTGTCACTGACTCTGGCTTGCCGGGGGGGTTCCCCGACATCATAACGTGACCACGAAAGAAACCACAAGTTGTTTTCTTGTTACTTCTGCCCATACACTAGAAAAGACGGTGTATGGTCAACAGAGAACAACAACAGTGCCGTTCACTTCTCGCGGTGTCATGACACCCTCAAACCTCTTGAGCTTCGCTCACGAGGTTTCAACAGTTGTCATGACAACCTCTCAAAGTGAACAACACTGTTGTTGTTAACTGTTGCCCATACACTATCCTCTATACTGTACCACAGAAGGGTACAATAAGATTCCATGACCTCTGAACTGTGGTACAACAGCATTTTGAAAAGGATGGATTTCTATACAGAACAATGTTCTACTGTACACTGTTGAAGATTAATGTAAGGCTGTCAGAATGCTAACAGTCAATCAGATTGCAGCATTTCTGAGATACGTTTTGTAATGGAACTTAATTCTGCTAGGTAGGAGTGGCAGGTTTGTTTCGGCGGAGAGGGTGCAGCTATGGGTGCCTTTGTCTACCCTCAAGCACGGTAATCACACCTTATTACAGATCAGATTGTTTCTGCTCAGAACTGAGTCACATGCTGTTGAGTAGACAGAGAAGCCATAGTCAGCTAGCGACAGTACTGAGCTGACCACTGTGAGGCATCTAGCATCTACTGCGGGGTTGATCCAGTTATGGTACAAGACACTCAGTCTTCCGTTTGCCATGGTCACAAGGTGAAGTGAGTGGGTCACTTGTCTCCAGTCCTACATTGAGCACTTAAATGTTTCCCGTAGTGTGGATCTAGTTGAGTATCATTTATAATGAAGAACTAATATATTTTTATGCCATTCTACAAATTGTCATTCTTTATAAGAGAAACATTAATTTCCATCTTGGTGGGCCCTGTTTGGAAAGCCATACAGGAAGCTCCACCCATACTGCTGTATGATCTGAAATTGTATTATTAAGAATATTAGCATTAACTTCTGCCACACAGACATTTCTCGATATCAGGAAGTAATCTATCCTTGAGTATAAGGCATGAAGTACTGAGAAAAAAGTATAGTCCCTCCCCTTGGGGTGAGTCGATCTCCATATATCTATTAAACTCTGGTCGCTACATACACAATGAATCTGCTGTCTTGTTTTGGACTTACAGTTTGAAGTATCTGACCTACTCCTGTCAAGAATTGGATCTACTGGGATATTAAAATCTCGTCCTAAAATTATTTTCACCTTATGGTTTTTGCTTAACTCCATAGTTAGATTTACAAAGAATTCTGGGCAATTTCCAGTTGGAGCATATGCACTGCAAAGGATTTTATCTATACCGTCTATCCTATCATTTATTACAATTCATCTTCCTTCTGTGTCCTTAATAGCATTCCGCACTCTGAGAGCCCTATATTCAAACTTTGCCCTGGGGATAAATTAGCACTGCCTGGCATGCTAAATTAGCCTGGACTCAATAGCCCACTATATTCAGAAGGGATAGCCCTGATGCTAAACCTGCTGAATATAGCATGCTAGGGAAGCTGGGCAATCTGGGCTGGAGTGCAGTGCAAACATAGCCCAGGAATAAGACAGCTCTGAATATAGCAACTAGGAAGTGCACACCACAGCAGCAGTCAAGTTCATAGCGACGTGAAGGAAGGAAGAAGTGAACTATGTGGCCAATGTGTGCGAGCAAATGCATGGACTCAGTGAAGCTGCAAGCAGCAGTGCATGTGAAAGTACATTGTGCAAAAATGTACAGTAGTTCTGAAACATTTAGTACCTACTACGCTTGTGCAAATTTAGCATGGAGCTGCCGTTGTCTGGCCAAACTTTGCTATATTCAAACGTGATATGCAAATGAGCCACTTAGGTAGTCTCTGGGCAAACATCCAGATTAGTATCTCATTATAACCTGATTTGCATGCAGTTTGCCCAGCGTTACTCAGTGGTCCCACAGCTCCACCTGTAGGTCAGTCTGGAAGTACAGGGTTGGCTGGGTCTGCCCACAGCACCACCTGTAGGTCAGTCTGGGAGTGCATGGTGGTAGCTGCAGGCTACATTTACACAGTACAGCATAGCATATCGTGGCCCTAGGGGACTACACAGCACAGGCGGTGGTGCTGCATGCAAACTGTCAAACTGTAGGTCATACTATAGTGCACAGCAGACACTACAGTAGCAAGGGGGGCAGTAGTGTGAGGGACACAGCAATGCCTATGGTGTGTAGGGCAGTGATGACCACTGCACTGTGCACAGTGACAGGCCCAACATGCAGGTGTTTACTGACAGTGGACATTACTGTTATGCTTCTGTGCGACCCACAGATGCCACACCACTGGCATGGGATACTCACAGTGACATATACATGGTGGCTGTGTGTGCGTGTGTTTGTACAGATGTGCGATATGTGGCTGGGGGGATACATAATCAGACAGGCATTCCAACACTGGCCCATGTGCACTGCGTGATATGTCCCTGCCTTTTTTTTTTCCCCAATTGTTTAACCAGGAGTAGCACACTAAGCTGAAAGCTTGTTTACAGGTGCGACCTGGGAGCACAGAGAAGTTAAGTGACTTGCTCAGGATCACACAATATGCAAGTGGGGGCTGTGGGATTCAAACCCAGGTCTCCAGATTTGCAGCTCGGAGCCTTAAACCACTGTGCTATACTGCCTCCATGGCTGCACCCAGTCTGTGGTGCAGCCTGGCCACTTGTACACCCTCCATGCCCACAGTGCTGCATGTGTGTGCTGACATCTGTTGGTGTCCACAGAAGGGTGGTCTGCAGATGTGTGCTGTATCTCCGCACTGCCATGGTGTCCACTGGGAGCTGGGTCACCACGTACTGCCACTTGGCTGGGATGGTTGCAGCTGATGGCATCATAGTGATGCCGTCAGTGAGCAGCATGTTTCCTCTATGCCTGGCTTATGTCTATGTGTCATTCTTATTGGTTAGGGTCGCGCAAAGCTGCACAAAGCCACACAGACATGCAAAGCTGGTTTGCCCAGGGTTAAGACTACTTTTTCCTTGGCGGTAATCTGCACCATGCAATGTGCTGTGCTAATGTTGCGTAAAACCACTCACTGAATATAGCATTGTGCTGACACGCCCCCTCAGTTAGCCCCTTGCATACATTATGAGTTTGCCTGGCACTAATGCAGTTTGCTCGTGCTATTTGACCTTTTGAATATAGCGGATCCACGCTAACATGGCACTAAACCTGCGCAAACAGTTTGCGCCCAGTGCAAAGTTTTGAATATCTGGCCCAGAATGTGCTGTTTTTCCTAATTAAATGTCAACACTCTTTTTTACTTTTGAAACAGCTGTAAAGACCCTCACCCAACTCCCCGTAGAACTTATCGGCTTCTTCATTCTTTATATGGATCTCGAAGAAATGCAATATCATCTTTAGAATTGCTGCAGAATTGTAGGATTTTAGTCTCCTTAACTAGCAAACCTATACTATTCACATTCCATTAGATAAAACTTACCCTTCTAGCCACTAACCTGTATTAAAATAACATTGTTAGAACACGAGTTGAAATTCCCAAAGTTGCAGCACATCCAAACTGCATTTTCTTAAATTCAGTACATTTTTTATTTCTAATTAACGCATAGTGTTTTACAGAAAGGTGGTAAATGCAATATTCCGTATTGTAGGATTTTAGCCCCCTTAACTGTCAAACCTGGAATACAGAGTCCAATTCTGGAGGCCTCATCTCAGGAAGGACATTGACCGCGTGGAAACAGTACAGAGAAAGGTGACAAAAATGATTCTGGGTCTGCAGTACATGTCCTACGAGGAAAGACTTAGGGAACTGAATATGTACTCCCTGGAGCAGAGAAGAGAGAGAGGGGGGAACGTGATTGAAACATTCAAGTACATAAAAGGCATTAACAAGGTACAGGCACAGGAACTTTTTCACTTCAAGAAGGGCTCCAGGACCAGGATACATGACCTCAGGCCACAAGGAGGAAGGTTCTCTAACAATACCAGGAGGTTTTATTCACAGAAAGAGTGGTGGATGCCTGGACAGCCTGCCCCAAGAGGTTATGGGAATCAACACTGTGGGGGGATTCAAGAATGCATGAGAGCCCTTACTACAAAAGGCGACTAGAGTGTCAAAATAGGTCTAAAACAACTGGGCAGAATAGATGGACCTAGTGGTCTCCTTCTTCCGTCAACTTCTATGCAATATAAATATCAGCAAGGAGAATTTTTTTACTTTTGCAAAGGCATATATGAATAAAGTATTACAATTCAATATTTCAAACCCTCTTCTAAAAGACCTTTTTTTTTTTAGTTGTTTAACCAGGAGTAGTACACTAAGCTGAAAGCTTGTTTACAGGTGCATCCTGGGAGCACAGGGAGTTAAGTGACTTGCTCAGGGTCACATAGTATGTAAGCAAAAGCTGTTGGATTCAAACCCAGGTCTGGTCTGCTGGATGTCACCAGATTTGTGGCTCAGAGCCTTCCATTTGGGTAATAAATGTTGACCTTTAGAGTGTTTCAGTTTTCTGTGTTCTAGAGTAAGAGACTAGCAATACTGGCGATAACTGATATACCTTATCTCATCCAAGTAGCATAACAATATCAAAAATACAAAATCACACATATCCCCATAATGCAAAGCATCATTGGACTGTATATGCAAATCGTCATAAATATTATGTTGTTCAACTTTAGCAGAAATGCGTGGTGTACTATGGTGCATTTCTGCTTAAAGTTGAACCAGCATAATATTTTGTGCTGATTTGCATATATAGCCCATGATGCTTTGAATTATGGGGGTATGTGTGATTTTGTATTTCTTTGAAACTTGACTTCCAAGCCAATGCCCTTTGGGGTAGATTATGGAGGCCCTCCTTAAGGAAAGGATAGTGCAACACCTGGAATCCATAGGAGCACAGGATCAAAGACAGCATGGGTTTACAACAGGAAGGTCTTGTCAAACTAATCTCATAGATTTCTTTGACTGGGTAACCAGAGTGGTAGACTAAGGGGGAGCAGTTGATGTTGCCTACCTTGACTTCAGCAAAGCCTTCGATATAACCACATAGAAGATTGATTAATAAGCTGGGTAGGGTTAGAAGTTGGTCAGCTGGGTGGCAAACTGGTTGACAGGCAGAAAACAGATAGTGATGGTAAATGGTATACAGTTAGAAGAGATACAAGTCACAAGTGGGGTACCTCAGGGATCAGCCCTGGGGCCAGTCCTCTTCAATATCTTCACCAGTGACATTGCATATGGACTGGAGGGTAAGGTTTGTCTGTTTGCAGATGACACCAAGATCTGCAACAGAGTAGATGATCCAGATGGGGTGGGCAGAATGAGAAGAGATCTGGATAAACTGGCAAAATGGTCGGAAGAGTGGCAACTGGGGTTTAATGCAAACAAGGACAAGATCATGCACATAGGGAAGAGAAACCCTGAAGCCACCTATACCCTGGGAGGGGAGTTGCTTGCAATCAGAAGGGAAGAAAGAGACTTGGGTATCATCATCATCACAGATGACCTGAAATCATCCAAGTAAACCACTGAAGTAGTAGGTAAGGCTAGAGGGATGTTGGGGTGTATTAGTAGGGTATCGAGGTCGTAAGAGGGAGTAATAATCCTCTTTACAAGACACTGGTTAGGGCTGCATCTGGAATACTGTGTGCATATTGGAGGCCACACCTTCACAAGTACATTAACAAAATAGAGGCAGTCCAGAGAAGGGCAACCAAAATGGTGCAGGGACTGCATCAGATATGAGGATAGATTAGCGGAGCTCAATATGTATACCCTAGAGCAAAGGAGGAAAGAGGTGATATGATCGAAACATTCAAACATCTTAAGGGCATTAACAAGGTGAAAGAGTCTAACATGTTTCAATATAAGAAAAATAGCAGGACAAGAGGACACAGCATGAGATTAGAGGGAGGCCGATTAAGGGGGAATGGAGGAAGTTCTTTTTCACAGAAAGGGTGGTGGATGCATGGAACGCCTACCTCAGGAAGTGGTGGATATGAATACAGTGCAGGGCTTCAAACAGGCATGGATAGGCATAGGGAGCAATAAAGCTGAGTATAAGTAGATAGCCCATTGACCGAATACAAACCGATGGCACATTCATAAGGCAGGAAAATGGGCAGACTGGATGGGCCTTGCCGTCCTTGTCTGCAATCAACGCCTGTGTCTCTATGTAGGTAACCCTTGCCTCAGTGCTTGCACACCAAGGTTCTTTGTGTTATAACAATATTAAGCTAACCATAAAACACTAAACTCAGCATCGACATAAACACTTGAGAATAATCTTAATTGATAAAGGCTAAGGAACAAGATGTAAAGTGTCCCAGAATCAAAAGAATCCGACATAACAGCCTAGAATATACTAGGGATATTTGTATGTAGTCATGCCAGTATTGCTAAAAGTCTGTAGATTCAAGATAAAATGGAGCATGTTGTGTGTCCTTTCTTAAAAGAATTGTAAAGGGATTGTTTAACCTGTTGTAGAGCATGCAATAACCAGTGTTAAGTAATTCCAGATTTCACAGAGTCATGCATTAGAATTTTAAAATAAGTCTGTGACCTCCAAGAATTGCAATAATGAACATTACCTGTAGGTGGCAGCAAAACCATGCAGAGTGGCCTATATTAAATTGTAGTGAACTAAAATGAACTAATAAGTTTAGAGACAGTGTCAGCTTTTTTTTTTTTAAGATTTCCAGTGTCTCCACAATTATAGGTCACCTCTGCCCTTCTTGCAAACTAGTCTACTCACAAAATGTAAAGATGCCAATAGATCTGCTTTAAATTGGCAGTTATCCTTTATTTCTAACAAAAATACATTTGCTCAGCCTGACCTGAATACTTTGTGCCAATGCTACCATGCATCCTCAAGGTGATATCATGCCAGAGCTGCAGGGTACACTCATTCACAAATGAGTTTAGATTTTTTTTGAGACATAGGAATAAAATGCGCCTACTGTTTCAAAAAGCTTGATAGTGCTCAGAAAGGTTATGCTTATTACAAAATTAGTGCCGTGCCTCTAACCATTATAAATCAGCACCTGAAAAATTTAAGCTAAGATTCTAATCATGCACAGTAGCCTCATGGAACTGTGCATGCTCAAAATCCCAGCTTGAAATTTTTAGGCACAGAAATTATTAGAGTACTCATTTTGAATGAGCATAACTTTCCTGAGCACTATGAAGCTTTTTGAAACAGTAGGCACATTTTATTCATATGCCCCAAACAAATCCAAGCTTGTTTGAGAATACTGTATACCCAGTGGCTCCAATGCCAATCACTTCCTGGATGTGCGGAGCAGCAGCACTAAGTTTTTGGGTCAGACTGACACAAATATATTTTGCCAGATATAAAGGAAACTACCAGTTTCAAGCAGGTCTATTGGCATTTTTACATTTTGTGAGCAAAGCAGTTTGCAAAAAGAGCAGAGGTGACCTATATTGTGAAGACACTGGAAATCATTAAAAAAGCTGACAGTATCCCTTTAAATGAGAAATGCTGGGGGTGTATGGCCAGCACTACAAGATGGCGGACATAGTGTAAAGCAGCTACATGGGCACAAAACTTGATAAGTCTATGACATGGACCGCAAAGATTTCAACTTCGGATGGTAAATGGCAGAGAATAAAGCAGAAATCAAGTAACCAAAGCTAAATTTCGAAGCTGCAGAGGCTCGAAGAGACCAACACACTGGGCCGGAAACCCATACATATGTGCAGGCCCTCGCAGCCGTGGAGGATTAGTGCTCAATATAGACCCTGGAGCGGTCCCTAGTGGGAGTACCAGCAATGCTAGCAGAAATGCAGTTGGAGATGGTGGCGGGTTTTACAAACATCGCCGCACAGATCGCCCATCCCCAATCAGTTGTGATGGGTCTCTCCGAGACCTCTGCAGCCCACGCCACCAAGATTGAGTAGCTAGAACACAGGCTGAGTGAGCTGGAGGGCACAGTGGTTTCAGTCTCAAGGGATAGACAGACACTGAAAGAAGCGATGGGAGAACTGCAGGGCCAAATGGAAGACAAGGAAAAATGATCCAGGCATTCAAACCTTGATAGTAAGGTCCTGAGGGCATTGAAGGGAAACAGCCAGCTGAGGGTCTACGAAAATGGATCACCGAACATTTAAAATTAAAACTGGAGGCAGCCCAGTATGAAATAGAAAGGGCACCTAAGCTGAGGGAGCACCCCAGGCACTGTCTTATCAAGTATTTATGATTTAAGGATAAGGAGAGCGTCCTACGAGCAGCCAAGATACAGGGATCCATCATGGTGGAAAATGCTCGGGTGTCTATATATCAATAATCTTCCCTTGTCAATCTTCACCATTCATTACTTCCTGGGTGTAAGCCGGGCGCGCACCGCCACGGAGCTTTTTTTTTTTTTTTAAAGAAGTTTGCCCGCCTCTAGAGTGACGCTATGCGCCATGCGCGAGGGGTGGCCGTTAGTAGCGACCGACCTCCTCCAACTCAGTTCTGTTTCTCCCGCCGCCGAGGCAGCACCTGTTCATGTAGCTAACCGAAAGTGCGATCCGACTCTTTTTCTACACTCGACGCCAACGAAGACTGTTCTTTTCTTTCCTTGTAACGGCCGGTGTATTTCCCGACTGTGTTTAATCTTTTGTTTATTTCCGCGTTATGTCCGGGTTCTGAGCGAACGTTTCTAAGATCGGCCGCGTTCCCCATGCGGGGCCGGGTGCTCCTGCGGCCGGGATTTCTCCGCCTCGACCGGCATGACGCCTGTCTGCTGCTCGGGGACCCAACCATAATATGGATTCGCGGCGACGCTTGTTTCGATGGACCGTCGCGCCTCAGGTCCGTACAGACATGTTCGGCAAGGCCCCGTCACGACTTTCGGGGACGGCGCCGTCATGGGAATCTCGGCGAGATCCTAGGGCTCTTCCGGGTCCTCTCGGCCTATACGGGTCCGAGGAGGAGGGGGTCTCTCTCCTTCTGCCGAGGGAGGCCCCTTCCGCGTGTGTTGGGGAGCCGTAGCTCTCCGGGCTTGAGCGCTGACACCGGCCGCAGTCCTCTCGAGGTGCAGGCTCCCCGTGTCGAGGCCCTTGGCTGGGCCCGCTCGGTGGACCGACGCCGCCGCTGGGCGCCGCTTTGGATCCCGGCGCCGTCATGTGCCGGGTGATCGCGCGGCGCTGCTCCCGCGCTGTTAGATCCCGGCGCCGCTGTGCCGGTGATCGAGTGGCGCTAGCCATGGCGCCGCTGGATCCCGGCGCCTCAAGGGCGCCGGTGATCAGGGGCGGCGCCGCTGGCGGTGCTGCTTGGCCTTGGCGCGCTCAAGTGCCGAGTGAGCCTGGCGGCGCCGCCGACGGTGCTGCCGCTTCCGAGCCGGCGCGGCGGCCGGGCGGCCTTCCCCTCCGGGCGGTGCTGGTCTGCCGGAGCCGCTGGGGTGTGGGCCTTCATGCTGCCGGGCGTGCTGGGGGCGAGCGGTGTCGCGACTGCACTGGCCGCTCATGCCCCGTGGCCTCGGGACCCCTGGGTGGCCAGCATCGAGGTCCTGCTGGTCTCGTCCTCCTCGGAGGATGATGACTCAGATGTGGACCCATCCTGGCATCCCCATTCTTCGGAATCTGGGTCCTCGGTGGCTAGGGGTACCAGGCGGCGTGAGCTGGCCTCCTCTGTCCCCTTGCGGCTGCCTCCTGAGGGTCCTCGGCTGGGGTGGCCGAAGTCCCGGGGGGCAGACGGGGGTGACGGAGGGGGAGGCTCCCCTCTCTGGAGGTCCGGTGACAGCTACCCCGCGGGGTGCTGTTACCTCCTCTGGGGTTAGGGGAACGTTGCAGTCGGGGAGGAGGGCCCTCTCGGAATCCGAGGGGTTGAGGGGCAGGCGTCCTGCTGCTCGGTCTTCTTTGGCCACCTCAGGGGGGGTGGCCAGGAGCCGTAGCGCAGAGCCCCGCCCCTCCCCCCAGGGTTCTAGGGTGTCTCTGGCGCTTGTGTGGACTGCCCTTCTGGATCCATGCAGTCCCGGCGTCGTCACAGGGGAGTTTCTCCCCCAGGGCTCTTCCAGGTTCCGCTTCCCCAGAGTTCCGTTCTGCGGCCTGGTTTGATATCCGGGATCCCTCCTACTAGAGCTCCCTTCCCCGGATTCCAGAGCCCTCGCAGAGAGCAGTTGCCTCCTCGGAGGTGCCCCTCTCCCATCTCTCTGCCTCCACCCCGCCTCCCAGGCCATGTCGGTCCTACGGGTCCGTTATCCTGGGAGCAGTTCAGGGGTTCTGCGGCCCTTCCCCTCATATGTTAGTTACATCCATGAGCGGGTCTTTCGACTCTCCACCGCCGCAGGAATCCTCTGGACATTCCAGTTCCCCATCATCCTCGTCCCTCCTCTGAGGGAGAGGAACCCCTGCTCATCTGTCCTCCGATGCTGATTTCACAGAATATCAGCGTCTCTCTCGAGGATGGTGAGGATCTTCGGATTTCCTACATCTGAGAGACAATACCGAACAGGTGGTGCGTGAATTCCTTGGTGAATTCAGTGCCCAGCATCTAGTGGTACCTTCCTGGCCTATCCTTCCAGGAGGCGTCTATCCGTCCTGGCAGTTCCTGCCGCTTTCCCCAGCCCGGACTGCCAGCGTAGGTATTGTGCCCCTCTGAGTCTCTAGGTTCCTTCCAACCCGTCCTCAGGTTTGGTATACCTGGATACTCCTTCTGGGCGCCGTTGCCTGGCTCACGACCGCCCAAGTTGATTCGGACTCTCTCCAGTTCCGACCAGGAGTAAGAGTGTTCTCTTCAAGGCGAAAGTGCATGGCATTGCATCACATCAGGCTCACCACGCTGCCTACAACCGGCATCTGTGGTCGATGATGTCCCAGCTGCTGGCATCTATGCCTGACACGGAGCAAACCAGACAAGCCGTTGCCCTCTCCGCGGTAGGCCTGGAGCTGGCAAGACACCAAGCAAGGGCATCTTATGACGCCAATGAGGTGGCTTCCAGGCTTACGGGGACAGCGATCTGCATCAGGCGGACGGCATGGCTTCGTCTCTCCAGGTTGTCACCCCGGCCCGGCGTAGGGTGATGCGCTCCGCCTTCCGGGGGACCCGTCTTTTCTCATCCAGAGCTAGGAGACTTTTACAGGGGCTCCCTCCGTCTCCTCGTCCTCGGGAGGCACCTCCTAGCTCTTCTCCCACTTAGGCTTTCTGAATAAGCCAGGGTCTTCTCCTTCTGTTTCTCACCAGCAGAAGGCTGGGGGTCTTGTTCCCTCAGGGTATGGCCTCTTCCCCCTCCTGGGGAAGAGAAGCTTGGTACTCACCCAGGAAGTAATGAATGGTGAAGATTGACAAGGAAGATAGGAAAATTACGTACCTACGTAATTTTGATCTTCTCTGTATCTTCACCATTCATTCTTACGCCCCCACCATCCCCTCAGTGGCCTCTTCCTGTGGCTTCTCCACCTCCCGTCTCCTTCCTCTCTCTGCATTATATAAAATATAGGGAAAATTGCTTCATTTTCCAAAAAAAAAAAAAAAAAAAAAAAAAAAATCTTCTTGGGGGTTTAAAATCCACAAAATTATTTACTCTAAGATTCATAGGCCATCTGCTGATTGCATTGGCGATCAGACTGCACAACTATCTCTTGCTATTCTTATGGCAAGATACCTCTGGGGTTGTTTGGCCTGGCTCAGGCTATTCAGTTTTGATCCTGCAATCCCGTGTTCAGGTAGTTGCCCTGAAATCTAATCCCCCCCCCTCTATTCTTGCCTTGCAGAGCAGAGGAACGAGTACGTCTGTTCCTTTCTCTTCTAAAAAAAAAAAAATGCTGAGGGAACTCTCTCCGACTGCTATAGGCATCTTGGTATCTGGGTCATGCATCTAGTTAGTTATCTGTAAAAAAAAAAAAAAAAAGGGAATAGGAGAAATCAAACAAGAAGGCAAATGAGAAGGTAGGCTATCCTTCTCGCTGGTTTGCTAAGTGGTTTCTCCCTTTAAGTGTCCTCCTGGACAATTTTTACAGTAGAGCTCTGCTGACCATATCCAATCTTAGCCAGCCTAAGCTTGGCCGCCTTAGCCAGTCAGTCTGAGTCCTGCTTATCTTGGAACGCCTGAAAGGCTTACATTTTCCATTTCTAAACCCCTGAGCAGCGCTCTCATGCTGCTGGGGTTTTATTCTTCCCTCCTCGGCTGCCCTCCAGTTAAAGGCCTTCCGCAGCCAGGAGCCCGAGGTGGGTGTCAAGAACAATGGCATGTTGAAGATGAGGACTATGCCCTCCTGAGTCTGTCTAGCGGGTTCGGTGAACCTTCTCTTCAGCTCTATCTCCGGGGATTCTTGCTTCCCCTTTAGTCGAGCCTTCAGCTACAAGCTAACTATGCTCGTTGGGCATTCTGGTCCCTTCAACATCCCATCTCTCTCTTCTCTTTCTTCTTCTTCTTCTATTTTCTCATTTCCTTACTCATCTCTCCTCCTAGAGTCGCCCAGGTAAGGAGGCCCTGCACTCCCTAGGCTAGGGATGTTCTTATCTCCTCTGTCCTTCCTCCATCGGCTTATTCCTTTTTCAGTTCATTCTTCCTTGCTTTTGCTATCCCTCGGCTATCTTGCCTCGCTATCTATATTTCTGCTTTCATTTTTGCCTCTCCGGCTCACAGAACTGAGTTGGAGGAGGAGTTGATCGCTACTAACGGCCACCTCACAGCATGACCCATGACGCCACCTCGGTGGGCTGGGCCGTTAGCAACTTCTTAAAAAAAAAAAAAAAAAGCTCCCGTGACGGGTGCGCGCCTCCGGCTTACACCCAGGAAGTAATGAATGGTGAAGATACAAGAGAAGATCAAGAATTACGGTAGGTACGTAATTTTCCTTTATAACTGGGATCTCTAGCAACACGGGCACAAATTCAACCCTGTCAAGTCCCGTCTGCGCACCCTGAGCTGGTCCTTCGCATTCTTGTACCCAACAAAACTGAGGGTGTAGCATCTTGGAAAATCCCCTAAATTCTTCACATAACCTCTCAAGGCTGAGCGGTGGGTGGCTAAGGAGTCAAGTGCCACGGAGGAGAGAACTGAGACCAGATCGACCTCTGAAACAGACAGATGAGTATTTGTTTCCCTCTGTTTCCACTTGATTGTCCTCATGCCTCCTTGGGGGGGGGAGGTTCCTGACCTAAGCAGCTCCATTTACTCTTTAAGCTATTGTTTATAAGGCAAGGCAGGGGTGTACAACCGGGCCCAAGGATGTGGTGCAACTGCGTCACTCGATGGCTCTAATATGATGGCTCTAGGCCTTGTTGCGGCCTGTGAATGGCTGTTGTGATGGTGGGGGGGGGGGTGCTGTTGGCTGCCAGTTGGCAGTGTATTTTATCCCCAGCAGGGCTAGCTCATTTCTGGGCAGCCACCCCCCACCAGGGTGCCAAATCTGAAATGGACCACCCTATCTGTGGTGGCCACAACTTGCTAAAGAATGGAGCTTACTTGAGGTCGGAACTTAACTAAGTGGAGACTGGGGCGGAACTTGTGTTCATATTCTGGTGCTTCCCTGGTAGCTGCTTTCACCATCATCTGCCTGACCTTGTCTAGGGACTTTGGTAACTACGGGCAAAGGATTAACACCTTGCCTTTTTTTCTTTACTGTGGTGCGAGACCAATCCAGGCTGGCCAGAGGACTCCGGAGCACCCGATTTAAAAGGGGCTTTACTTTGCATTATTTCTGTTTAAACTTTGACATGGTGTTGTTGTGCATACAGTGTCTGGTTCCCTGATACCAATTAATGTACCCACTGGGAAGTTTGGTTGAGGGGGGGTAGGGAACAGTACATTGGCTCTGATTTGCGAACCTGACCTCGCTATAGAGTTATTACCCTGTTTGCTTTCACCATCACTTCATATCGTTATGTAATAATTGTACTGTGCTAGAAGTATTAAAGTCTGTGGCGTTAGACATGACAGTGTACAGTGAACTTAAGCATAGTGCCCATACAACATGAACGTTTTTCAGCCCCCACCAGTTTGTAAGGGTTACTATCTGAGCATCATGTGCTCAGTCAAAGGGGGGGAGGGGGTGGGGATTAAAAGTTGCATGTTAGTTCTGTTAATGTTGTTTGCATTGGTTTATAAGTCTGGTACTGGGGAAGGGAGGTGGTAGGGGGAGCACAAGGGGAAAAGTTAAACACACAAGCAGGATTCTGTGGTTAAGAGTATTGTGTAGTTTCAAGATGTATGCTGAGTCAGTATGGAACTGGAGCTCCTCTCCAGTTGCAGCGGGGCCATCTGTTCAGTGGGATAATAGCTAATGCAGTTAAAGTGGCCACTTGGAATATCAGTGGCCTTAAATCTATTATTAGATGTAAGTGTGTGGCTGCAGAGGTAAAAAGGAACAAACTCCAGGTGGTACTTTTGCAAGAGACCCACATGTCCCATGCAGAGACCTTGAAGTACAGGGTGGGAGTGGATAACCTCATGTTTTTCGACCAAGGCCAGAGGTGCAGCTATCTGGTTCCTTAGGGCACCTGGGTTACAAATAAAAGCAATCGGGGGGGGGGATGTGCTCACCAATGTCATGTTGGAGGGAGTGGGTACAGTATCAACTGGATCGGTGTATGTCCCAAATACCGAAGACCCAGGTTTCTTCCAGTGCATGGCGCTGGACGTGGCATCCCTCCTGGGCCCCTGGATCTTTGGAGGGGGACTACAACTGTGTGTTGCACGAAATATTGGACCGATCCAATCCGTCCCCCGTACCCATTTTAAAAAATGCTGGAGTGCTGGGAGAGCTGGAGGGCACCTTTCATCTCATGGATGTGTGGAGGCACCAGCATCCGACCAGCAGGGAGTATAGCTTTTTTTCACATGCACACCACTCCTATGCCAGGCTGTATCAGTTGTTGGTTATCTCCACAATCCTTGGTAACATCTGCTCTACCAGGTACTCCTCAATACTGATATCAGACCATGCCTCACTTACCCCATCTATCCCTGGGGTCCCTGCCGACTTGCCAACCCTGGAGACCGGGCCCTTTACAATTGAAAGACACTGCATTTGTGGAACATATGTCCAGGTCACTTCGGGAATTTCTGCATTATAACACTAGAGGGGATATGACACATAGCAATTGGTGGGAGGCCCTTAAGGCATATGTTCAGGGCCAGGCCATTGCTTACTCTGCCCATAAGAAAAAAAAAAATTGGAATCAGACTTGGAGAAGCTCAGTGCTAAGATTGTGGCCTGTGAGGAGGCACATATGAGAAGACCACACCCAACCCTACATGGGACTGTCCAAAAGTTAAAATGGCGGTTCAACTTCATGAGCAGCTCCAGAGTAGAATGCTTGATCTTACTGTCCAATGCAGGAGTATATTTTGATGGGGATGTAGGGGGAGAGTACTTAGCTTGGCAGCTGCGCCAAAGAGACGGGGAGGGGTCAGTTACCCAGCTCCAGACACATATGGGCCAGGTCATGACTGCAACCTTACAGATTGGAAAGGAATTTGTGGCTTTTTGTATGTCCCTACACATCTCAGAGGTGTCTCCCACCAAACAGCAGATGGATGCCTTTTTTGATAAGGCACCTGTCCCATCCCTGGCTGCACAGATATCCAAGGACTTGGATGCACCCATCGCAGTGGTGGAGTTGCAGAAAGCTATTCGTTCCTTACAAGGAGGGAAAGCCCCAGGACCCAAAGGTTTACCCATAGATTTTTTTAAACATTTTTCTCCCTTACTATTAGAACCACTACATGACATGCTAGAGGAGGGCTTGGTAAAGGGTGTTCTACCCCCCTCCACATGGTCTGCCATAATAACTGTCCTTCTAAAACAAGGGAAAGACCCAACTCTATGCATCTCTTATCTCCTTACTTACGGCAGATTAAAAAATCCTAGCCAAAGTTATTGCTAGCCACCTTGAACCTTTACTTCCATCGCTGGTATACACAGATCAGGTGGAGTTTGTACAGGGCATCAGGAACATAACATATGTAAGACCCCTAATATTATTCACACATGGGGGAGGGCAGCCACTAAGCATGGTGCAGCCATCCTTGCTCTCGATGCCAAAAAGGCAGTTGACCGTGTGGAGTCGGGGTACATATTTGAAACCCTAGGGCACATGAGGGTGGGAAAGATTCTTCTGGAGTGGATTAGAGCTATATATTCCTCTCCTACGGCACAGATTGTAGTCAATGGGAAGCTAACTCCTTCATTCACTTTAGGGTGGGGAACTTGCCAGGGGTGCCCTTTGTCCCTGCTCTTATACGTACTTTTGTTGGAACCTCTGGTAGACACTATCAGGAACCATGCTGCTATTCAGGGCTTTTTAGGTGGGGGAGGGGGAGCATAAACTCGCCCTGCATGCAGATGACCAGATATTACACCTAAAAATCCCAGCCCAAGACTTATCAGAGGTTCATACCCTACTGAGGGAGTATGGCTCACTATCAGGTCACAGGGTCAACTGGATCAAGAATGAGCCCCTACCGTGGGCCGGGCAGACAGACCCCAGCTGATTGACAATCTTGGTGGGTTTGTAATGGTGGAGCACTTAAAGTATCTGGGGATATACATGTTGGCTAAAATGGGTTCCCTGCATATCCTGAATTATAAATCCCTGGTCACACGCCTCATGGAACACTGTGAGAGGTGGCATCCCCTACCCTTGTCAGAGGGTCGGGTCAATACAGAGAAAATGCTGATCCTTCCCAGATGCTTTTTACACCAGTCCCTCCCCATCTTAGTTCCCCTGGGGCACTTTATTTATTTAAGAGTTTTACCAGGAAGGCATGCTGAGCAGAGACCACTCGATTTCAGATGCGTTCTGGGGGAGGGGAAGCAGGAATATATATGTAATACAGTAACAAGGCAGGAAAAATACAGTACAGTAAATTAAATACACAGAGGCAGCTATTGGGCACTAGGCTACAGAGCAGATATCTCATCTGGTTACAAAGTAGGTGGGAGATCGGAGTAGCAGCGACGATTTAACACTACAACTCCCAATGAAGACTAAGGCACCTAGCATACATTTGTATTGCATTTAATACCTGTTTGAGGTGCCGGTCTGAAGCCCCTTGCAACAGCTGGATGGGCATGGCAAGATGGGAAAGGGCTAGGTGCATGAGCAGGTGGGGGAGAAATGCACCTTGAGGAGACAGTTTAGATGCTGAGAGCTGCCTGCGTGCCTAATGTCTGCTGGCAAGGAGTTCCACAGTTTTGGCATACGGAAGCTGAAAGCAGCTTGGCCCTTACATGTGGACATGCATGGAACATGAAGGAGCCTGGAGTCAGTGTTCCTGAGAGCGTACACAGAGGAGGGTTGGACAGAGAGGGCAGACTCGAGGTATGAGGGGAGGGACTGTGCCCAGAATTTAGCTGTAACCCTGGAACAGTGGGCCTGTCTTCATTCCTGTAGTGACATCATGTCAAGTGACTTGTTAAGGGTGCAGTGATGTGTCGCTGGTGGACTGTCAAGGACAAAATGGCAGAAGGAATGGAAGAGGGGGACTGAGTCGGGTTAAGGCTGTCTTAGGGGCCATACTGTAGACTACGTCCCCGTAGTAAAAAATTAGGAGGATCATTTTCTGTACGAGTGCTTTGCAGGCGGGTAAAGGGAGACAGGCCCTGTTTCAGAATACAGCGCTCAGTTTGGGGTGAAAGTTTTTTGTGGATTGAGTCGATATGAGCAGAAAAGTCTAGGTTCTGATCCAGCCATACCCCGAGGTATCTGAAAGAGGTGCAGTCTTCCAAGGGGGATCCGTCAATGGTTTGGAAAGTAGGGGTTGATAAGAGGCGGGAGAGTCATTGCCATGTCCCAAAAGTTAGTGAGACAGTTTTGTTTGTATTAAAAAAAAGTTGGTTCAAGCAAAACCAAAGCTGTATGGCACTGAAATCCTCCTGGAGTCTTGCGGCTGCATTGGAGGTGGAGGGACCTGATGAGAACAATACAGCGTTGTCAGCATACATATGAATTATGAGTGTGTGCAAGCTGAGGGCAGGTCATTTAGAAAGATGGAAAACAGTAAAGGGCCAAGGACCGATCCCTGGGGACCCCGGAGGTGATAGGGAGGGGGACAGAAGAGCAAGCACCTGTTTTCACCACTTGTGACCTGCCTGCCAGATAGGATTGGAACCAGATGGCGGCTGCTCCAGAAAGTCCAGTGCGGGATAGTTTGGACAGTAAAAGGGGGTGCGAGACAGTATCAAAGGCTTTGGCAAGGTCGATAAAGATAGCTGAGGTGGTGTGACCATGTTCCATTCCAGTAAGGATGGCATCTGTGAGCCTTAGGAGTGATGTGATGGTGGAGTGTGCCTCCCTAAATCCAGACTGGTAAGGTGTGAAAAAGGAGGAGGAGTCAAGAAAGGGGGCAAGTTGGGAGAGGTCGAGGTGCTCCTGCAGTTTAGCTAGAATGGGGAGCAGGGATATAGGTCGATATTTTCCCGGCGAGGAGGGGTCTCTGCCTTTTGAGAGGGGGATGATGGTGGCATGCTTCCATTCAGATGGGATTTCAGCAAGTGAGAAGGAGAGATTGAAGAGATCGGCCAGTGGGGCAGCGATGGCAGGGGAGGATAGGTGGAGCATTTTGGAGTCCAGACCTGAGGGACATTTGCCTTTGGAGGGGTAGAGAGCCTGCAGGGCTTTAAACACTTCGGGCGGAGTAACTAGCTGAATGGTGAAGCTGGTGACCGGGGATGAGGGTGGACAGGTAGGGGGTATGCTTGAAGGGTGGGGAGGGAGGGAGGATAGGAGAGAGGAAGCACAGCTGGTGAAGAAGGAGTTGAAAACTGAGGCCACTGCACCTGGATTGGTGACGATAAGAGCCTTCAACACTTAGGCCAGGGTTGGGGGACGGGGTAGGGGGGATAAAAGTGCATTGATTGTTTTCCAAAATTTTGCTGGGTGGTTTATATTTGTGTGGAAGGAGGCCTTGAAGTAGTTGGCTTTGGCCTGCCGCGCACGTAGTGCAGGAATTATGGAGAGAGTGGTAAAGTTGGAGAACAGCCAGGGTACCAGTAGACTTGTATGTTTTCCAGGCCTGATCCCTGGCATGAAGCTGGTCTATGATATTTGCTGTGACCCAGGGCAGGTGGGCGCCCCTAACTCTAGTCTTTCTGAGTGGGGCATAGTAATCCCAGATGGCTAGGAATCTGGACTTGAACAGCTCTAGGGCAGTGATGATGGTGGGTGCACGAGAGATGCAGGACCAGTCAATGTTTGATAGATCATTTAAGAGTGTGCCAAGGTCAAGGGATTTGTATGATCTGGTGTGCAGCATTCCAGGGCGAGGGGTTTTGGGCCGGAATATTTTCCTTACCATATAGATCATATGGTGGTCACTTAAAGAGTCTGGGAGGAGTCCGGCTTCAAGTATTCAATGGGGTGGGAGGTGAGGCCCAGTCTAAAGGGAGTGGTTCTGAGTTTTGTGGTTTACGCGTGTGGAGCAGATATTTGTTAAGCGCATGTTTAGGGCATTTACTGCTACATGAGCGAGTTAGCAGTGAGAGCCAGTTAAAGTTGGAAGTCCCTATGAAGTGTAACTCACCCCTGAAGCAAGTGACTTTTGGATGCCCAGGTGGTCCAGGACAGCGGGCATAGGGGTATCTGGGGTGCAGTATGTCCCTGCTATATAGGCTGGAATAGTGTGCGGTAGTGAGATTTTGATTAACAAGGAGTCTATCGAGGGCGTAGGCAGGGGAAGCTGGACAGGGGTGAACTGGTAGTGAGAGGAGATGAACATGGCAATGCCTCCCCCTCTTTTTTTTTTACCCATGCGGTCATGCTGAATAACTGTGTAGCCCGGGAGTGCTATTTCTACATCCAGGTTGTGGGGCTTAAGCCAGGTTTCTGTAATAATCAGAATATCTGGTCGCAGCGTTAGTGCAGTTGACTGTAGGTCAGTGATCTTGCTGAGGATGCTGCATATATTTAGGTGGATAATCTTTAGACCCTTTGGTAACTTGAGAGGTGAGGAGGGGTAGGGGCGGGGTGGTCCAGGGTTTGGCTCGACGTCCCCTGCTAATAGGAGCAGCAAGGTTAACAGTTGTCTCATCTTTAGTATGAACCACTTTAGGTATATAAATGCCAGTGTGCACAGATTCGTTGTGAGGAGGGGATCAGTGTGAATTAGGCGGTATATGCTTCAACTCCCAGAATCCAAGGGAGTACTGGGCCTCCCAAACTTCCTGCACTACTGTTGTGCAGCCCAACTGGCATTTCTACTGATGGGGACCTGAGGAGCGGCCACATCTTGGGTGTTAATGGAAGAGGAGGAGCTGGCGGGCTCGCTGTGATCCAGGCTGCTGTCCTCTTCCCTGGGGTCCATGACCCCCTAGGAAATGCACAATCCATTCTCTAAGGCCACTCTCAACTCGTGGTTGGCAGCCGATAAGCACATAGGCTACATTACTGCTCAGTCCCCACACTCAGACATTATCACGGTAGTGAAGGAGAGAGGTCTGTACTCTCTCCAACTCCACCAAAGTCTGAGGCGGAGATATCACTTGGACCTACAAGCAGTGCATCAGCTCTACATGGGGGGGCAGGCTGCGGAAGTTCAGTGCTCTAAAGCAAACTTGGCAGATAGACCCATGTGATTTCTTTGTGTACTTAATGGTGTGACAGAGACTGGGGAACACTCAGGATGGAGGGTATGGTTGGGCTGCACATTCGCCGTTCGAAGAACTTTACAGACCCCAACCCTGTAGGAAGCCACTTACAACCTAGTACCAAACCCTAATGGGAGGGATGGTGAAGCTGCTGCTGCAATAATTACTAAATGGGAGTAGAACCTATCTATTTCAATTGACCCGGCAACATGGAGACTAGCGGATAAACATCTGAGCTCTTGCTCCCGTAGTAGTAGTAGTAGTAGTAAAACATTTTGTTTAGACAGGCACATATTGATTTAACAATTTCACCATTAGGGCAAGAATGCCCTGTTTACAAAGCGCTCCTGTAATTTTTCAGCTGTAGATGTTACACATTCAAAGTTTCTAAAATACACATAAAAATAACATTGCATAAATGTATCAGCAAACCTTTACAGTAATTTATTCAACAGTTTTACAATACTGTACAACAGTCAAAGCTCATGGTAAAAATGATTTTTGTCTTGTGATCTATAACCAGACGTTATTTGTACAGATATGGCGCTGAACTTTTTTCATGTCAGATTTAAATGAAGTAAGTCATTTCCAGAGTTTGTACTTGGGGTTGTAGTTTATTCCATGCTGTGGCAGCTTTATATCTGAATGTAAGTTTTCCATAACTGTTTTTTATTTTTGGTACAACTATTTCTCTTGATGTATTTCTTCTCAACTGAAAATGATGATTTGGATGGTCTAATTTTTGCAAAAGACTCACAGGTTTTTCATTTCTGAACATCCTATGTAATAATAAAGTCCATGCCCTGTCTCTTTTTGGTCTAAAGAGACCCAATCAAGTTGATTATATAAATAGCAATGGTGGGTATCATACTTACTTTTTAACACAAATCTAGCTAATCTGTGATATGTACTATTCAATCTCTGAAGTTCTTTTTATTTGCTCCACTAAGGATATAACACTCATAGTCCATTATTGGAAGAATAAGTTGATTTGCTACGGTTAAGCGATTTTTTTTTTTGTTAAGCAATTTGATATTCTTCTCATAGCGCCTATTCTAGAATTAATTTTTTTGTTACTAGATCTACATGTTCTGCAAAGAATAGGTGTTGGCCTATTTGAATTCCTAGATATCTGTACGAGGTAGCCTGGGTAAGGACTTGTCCGTTTATTGTTTTTATTTGCAACTTGTTTATTTGTCTGTTTTAATTTAATCTAGATTGACTGAAAAACACAGATTGGGTCTTTTTAGTATTTATAAGTAATTAGGAAGAAGTAAACCAGGTTTGTACTATATTATAATAACTGGTGACCCTATTTAACAACCGGATTATGAGTACTGTCAAATGCTATAATAACCTGAAATCAGGTTATTACGGCATTCTCATCATTTAATACACCCGCGCAAAGACGCGTAATGCCACAAAAAACTGAGCAAAAAACAATCAATTATAAAAAATAAAAGATACCGGCCCAGTGGTGCTGAGGGCTGAGGCACTGGATGCCACACCTCGCTTCACACCGGCGACCCGGGTTTGGGAGTGGACTCGGGCCACTGGTGGGTCAGCCGGGGGGGGGAGATAGGCTTGAGTATCCCACGACAGCTTGCCTACTCCAGGGAGGGTTGAGGCCATAGCCCATGCTCTTGTGTGACTCCGAGCGGAGGCTCGGAATATTTCAAGCCCCTAGCAACAGGGGATGGGCGGCCGCTAAACAGCGCAACGTCGGCACTCAATTTCCTTGACGTCTGGGTCTCACGCTGTAGGGGTGGGAGAAAGTAGGGAAAAAGAGCCTGCCATCTCCGGGAAGACAGAGCCCCGGAGATGTGCCCTCGATGTGCCTTCGCCCGCCCCGACGGCTCCCGGACTGACGAAAGATGGTTGATGGGGGATAGTGGCTCTGCCCCATCCCCGCCCGGGGGGTAAGCCGAAGCACCATGGGGATCCGGGGTTGTTCGGGCAGGGTGGAAGGTAGAGGAATGTCTGCCTTGGGGCTCCCTGAAGGTCGGAGATGGCAGGCTGGAAGGCAGACAAACAGATTTAAAAAAAAAAAAAGATAGGTAGTGTTTTTTGGTTTTTTACCTCGGTGTGTGATGACTGTATAAACCTCGTGGGTCATCACACACCTTGGGTGTGTAAAAAAAAAAATCCACAACACACACTTGCCTATCCATTATTCTCTATGAAATCGTTTTGTAGATGTTGCTCAACTTCTCTAAGATCTGCTCCTTCTGACACCAACAAGGTATCATCGGTGTATAATCTTATATCTGTTTTATTAATATAATCTGGTCGTTTGTTCATATATATGGAACAGTAGGGGCCCCAAGATTGAGCCCTGGGGAACTCCTCTTGTTACCTTAGCCAATTCAAATTATATACCCCCTACTGTTACCAACTGACATCTATCTGACAAGTAGGAGCGGAAGCAGTTTAAGGGCACCCCAGCAACTCCTATTTTGCCAAGTCTGTCTAACAATATGGTATGATTCACTAAATCAAATGATTTTGACAGGTCCATGAACACCATGTATAGGCTCTTGACTCTCCAAGAGGAGTTGCCACTAAGTCACCAAAGTCTGTGAGCGCGGTGTCCGTGGACAGTCCCTTCCTAAACCCATAATGAAATGTTGTCAGTTTATTATATTTTTCTGAGTAACTCATTAGTCGAGTATGGACAACTCTTTCTATTATTTTTGATATACTAGGTAATAACGCTATTGGTCTATAATTTGAAGGGTTTGAAACTCCTCCCCCTTTATAAATAGGAACTACCTTAGTCTGCTGGTTTTATGTGATATGAGTGCCTCCTGAATGTCGCGTCCAGAAAAGGCATGCAAAATACGACGACTGCCACAAGGGCAACCAGACCAAAGTGCATAACAACGCAATGAGTGACTGCAGCAGGAGGCGGTCTGAAGGGCAATGTGCACACAGGGAGAGAGGGTACAGCATGCAGCAGCAAGGGTGACAAGGGAAGGGTGCCACAGACAGAGCAAATGGCAGGAGGAGCGGGCTACGGGAAGGGCACAGCAACAGGCGTGGTGCAGTGGTGGTGATACAGGACAGCAGTACCACAGGGCATGGATACGCACACCAGAGTGGACTGCGCACTGGGCATGGGTGGATAGGAGGCATACGAGAGGGCACAGCCAGGGGTACAACCCCGCAGGGTAGAATTGGCAAACAGTGCGGAGCCGCAGTCCGAAGGGGGAGGGGGGAAGCATGTGCAGGCAGACAGCCGCAATGGATGGGAACAGGCCATGGCATGTGAGCCTGGGTCATAAGGGCGACTTCAGGGCTGTGGTGGATGAGCGGGCGCCCATGGCAGGGCGAACCCACAAAGGGTAGGTAGGAGGACATACACCGCACATGACCAGGCAGACAAGCAGTGGTACAGGCCCACAGGGGGCAGTGCATGCCAGGGGCCACTAGGCGGATGATTACACATGGAATGCAAAGTTCTGTGCCAGTCTGCGGAGGTAGGCATAGTGGCTCCTGGTGCTGTACTCTACCACAATAGTATGGATCCGGGCGTCCAGGTCATGGTAACGACACTGAGGCTGTAGTGCCTCTGCCCCTGACACCAGCATCTCTGGATGGATGGCAGTCAGATGCTCCTCCTCCTGCAGGCACTCCAGAAGGTGCCAGATGCTAGGGTGGCACGCCCCGACCCAGGTGTTAAAGGTCCTGTGCTACTCCTCCACCGCATTGTTGGTACATGCCAGGCCCTGTATGGTTACCTCATAGCAGTTCCACTGCTTGATGGGGAAGCTGGCACGTCAACGCCCCGAGCGCTCAGTGGGGCGATTGATCCAGTTGTCCTCCACATAGTCCAGCATGGGCTGGAGGACCTCTTCGTTGGTGGTCACGTACTCTCACTCCCTCAGCTCAAATACTGCTGGCACATCCACTAGTAGGAGGAATGCCAGTGCCAGCAGCATCCACACATGCAGGGCGAAGTCGGGGTCAGTGGAGTAACGTGCAAGGATGTCGGGCAGCTGTTGCACCTTGCACCACAGGGCCTTTGAGTAGTGGAAGACACAGCCCCAGACGTGGGCCTCCGGGAAGACGGTGCCAACCCCGCACCAGCTGGCATGCTCGAAGTCAGTCAGGACTGTGGCAGGTGCAAGGCCCAGATTGTGCAACTTGATCTGGCCAAGCAGCCAGACATAGATCTGTGCCCACCTGGAGCATGTGAGGGCATAGACGGCCATCAGGACTGTCCCGGACTGAATGGCGTGGACAGTGTAGAGCTGTCTGAACAGGGTGGGGCATGCCCTGAATGTGCTGTCCATAAACCAGTCCATACTGGTGGCCAGCTGCTGCAGGCCGCAGTCCGTGGCATACATCATAATGCGGTCCCGTTCCTTCCCGCTGTCAAACAAGAGGAAGTGTGTTCTATCAAAGGCAAGGGTTTACTCCTCTGGGATAGTGAGGTCCTCTACCGATTGTGGGGTGGTAGGCCAGCTCCATGCCACATGCCAAACCCACTGCACAGTCTGCCAGAGAAGCCGCACTCCCGGAAGGTGACTGGCCACAGCCGCAGGGATGCCCGACATGCTTGTCACAATGACCTGGGATGCACTGTCCATCGTTCGCCGTGCCCTGTCCAGTAGCGTTCTGAGGATCTGCCAGACACCTACGTTGGCAGCATTAGGGGCATGATTGTGCTCCCTGATGGTGGCTACCACCATATCCTCTACCGTGTGCAGGCGGGCTAGGCAGTGGTAACTGCGCGCCTCTGAACACCTCCAATAGACCTTTTCCGGTCCCTCACTGACTCACCTATAGACAAAACCGTTGTGGACAACCATTGGCCTGCCCTTCTGGCTTTGGACATAGCGCACCTCCATATCTAGCGATGCAGTCCAAACTGTCAGGGCAGCTGGGGCCGGCTGTCATATAGGTGCTGTGTGCCCCACCCAGCGTGTACCTGGCTACACCCCCTTCTAGCCTGGAGTCAATAAGTTGCACCATGGTGCTGTGCCCCACCCCACTCTGTCCCTGTGTCTGTGGGTCTTGTGCTGCAGTCCGACGTCGATGGTCATGGTGTGTCCTCTGCCAGTGTGTTGGCCAGTGGCCCCTGCCAGTTGTGTGCCTCTGCGTGCGAGTGTTTGGTGCTATTGTGGGCGTTTGTGGGGGGGGGGTCACCACCAGTTCCGCGGGTTTTGTCGCCTGTGTGCTCAGGGCTCCCCTGTGTGTTGTGGGGGTGGTGCGGTCTCCCACTGTTGCCCGTGTCCCTGTCTGTGCCCTCCTTCCCTTTGTTCCCCAGTGCCACCACCTTTGCAGGCCCCCTCTTTTGCCTGTTGCCTCTGCCTGCAGCGGCCTACTTTTCGGGCTGTCCCTGTCTCGCCCTTCTGTGCGGCCTGATTTATGTGCACGCTCCCCCTGGCTGCGGGCCTGCCAGAGCTCACGGTCTTGCTGCCGGGTTGTCCTGGAGGTGCCCTTGCTGTGTGTAAGAGTGTTTCGGTCTTCTACTGCGTGTCTGCCTTTCTGTGCAGTCGCCCTTTGGGCAGTGGAGCTTTAGGGATCACCACCAGAGACCGCGCTGTTGAGTAGGCACTCTTCCTGGCTGCTACCTAGTCAGTTTCCACATTTTAGGAAAATAACCTTGTGTTAAACTTTGATTAAATAAATCCTTTAATGTCTGTGCAATTTCTTCTGCTGAATCTTTTAGGAACCGGGTTTCTATGTTGTCTAGTTCATAGGCCTTGTCTGTGTTTGGTCCTTGTATTGTATTATTTTAATTACTTCTTTCTTTTTAACTATTTTGAATCTAACAGTAGGTGCCAACCATTCTCCTTTATCTTTTTCACTTCTACTCGTACCTTCCCCAATACCTCGACTAACTTCTATTTTGTCTTATACGTTAGGGAGATTGATAAAATAATCACTTAAGATACGAGCTACCCGTTTTGATGGTAAAGTTTTGCCTTCAGTAAAAAAATAATTTCATTTGTCTTTCTTATTGGGTTTGTTAAAGATTTTATTAGGAGCCAATAATGTTTTGGATCCTGTGTTACCTTATTCTTAATTTGCTGTCATTTTCCCCAAGTTTCTTGTTTCAGTGTTTTGTTAGCTTTTTTCCAAAGCCAATTTTTATGTTTAATTAATTTTTTTTTTTATCGTATCATTTAACCAAGGAAGTCTATTTGCTTTTTGAATATATTTCCTATAGGCAGCACACCTATTGCAGTTTCTCAAAAATATGTCAGCAAATTCCCCCACAACAAGATTCAAGTCAGGGATCAAACCTATCCTGTACCATTTTGAATTTGCTAGCTGTTCCTGGAAAACTTGCTTATTATCGTTTGTAAGATATCTTCTGGTCCGATAAACTGTTTGGTCGAGTTTGTACCATTGAATTTATTTGGATAGTACAAAAAATGGTGTTGTGATCTCCCAAATTTGGGGGCTTAACTCCTGTCTCCAGTACTAACAATTCTGTGGTGACAAAAATCAAGTTCAGGATATTTCCAGGGCTACTTATCTTCCCTTTCCTTGATGGGGAGTCAATCAATTGAGTCAAAGGAAGACCTTGTAAAGATTTCTCTAGTTTCTGCCCCCTCTGTCCACCCCAAGCAGCATTAAAATCTCCCACCAGTATCATATTTTTATCCATTGTCTGTTCCATAACATGGTGTGCAAATTTATCAAATACAGTCCTTTTTATTTTTGGTGGGGAATATACTACTCCAGTTATATGGCAGGATATATTCTATACCTTCCAAACTTCCAGAGAATAGGTAATAGTGATAAGTAGTAATAAGCTAAGGCAGCTACATCTCAACTTTATGTACATAGCGTACTGCACCCCCAAAAGGATACATGCCATGAATCAGGACAACCCCAGTAACTGTCCTGAATGCCAGGGGGATGACTCTGACTTTCTTCATATGGCACTGACATGTCCCCGGGTGGCGCCTTTCTGGCACACAACTCATAAAATGAGTGAGGTGCTGGGATACAGTCCCCCCAAATCTCTGCTGGAGTTAATGTTGGGTGCAGATCCTAGCCAACCCTAACACAGAGAAGGTGACCCTCTATGGTCCCTGGCACTAGTAAATGCTAAGAAGACCATTGCACAGTCATGGATGTCGGTAAATACCCCAACCACCACTCAGTGGGCGACAAACATGAAACAGTGCCTAATGTTGGAAAAAATTCAGTTATCTGCAGATGTGGAAACCTCTGATGGAAGCGATGGAGAGAGGGCTGTTAGGGATGAAGGGGCACTCTGCACTCCACTCTAGGCCCAACTGGTGCAGAACTAGCTGAGGTTCATAGGTGGGATGATGAACTGTAAATTGTTTTTTTATACTGATGCCCTATATTTGCAGGCCACCAGGCCATGTATAGTTCAAGGTTTAGCCTCAGCTTGTACGATTTGTCTCAACATGTACCATATGACGTACCATTTGAAGTACAATTTGATGTAAAACTTTGCTACACGTTGACTACTGCTATGCATGCTCACATATTTGTATGTATTATAACCACTATGTTGTTAACCTGCTTGATTTTCAATAAAAAGATTTAACAAAAAATAAATAAGAACTGCTCCTTTGAATGTCTTTGCAGAAATTATAAGTTAAAAACCTATTTAAGTAGGGATTTGAGATCACTTTATAGGCTGAATTATACCCCACTATTGAAATTGGTAAGAGAAGACCTGGGCAGATGGAGAAACCTGCCCATATCATGGATAGGATGCATTAATTTACTTAAGATGAACATTCTTCCCAGAATCTTATATCCATTGCAGATGTTGCCAATAGGATTGACAGGGAGAGATATAAAGGCATTTGAAAAGGATTGTTCCAGGTTTATATGGCAAGGAAAGAAACCCAGGATTAGTTTAAATAAGCTGAAAGCTGACCAATCTCAAGGAGGGCTGAACTACCCAGACATGAAGTTATATTTTTGGGCGGCACAATTGAGGATTATTAAAGACTGGGTGTACAAGCCAAAAGAGGCCAGTTGGATGGACCTGGAGGAGGAAGGATATGGGGTTCGAATCTCTTCTTTGTTAGTAGAAGCAGGTAGAAGGGGGTTGCGAGTTAAGTGGGACTCGAGTATCTTAGTGAAGGGGGTAATAGATAGCTGGGATCAAATTAAGAAGGCTATAGGGCAACAAAAGGGGGAATCTTTTATTTTACCATTATTTGGGAACCCATTCTTTATCCAAGGGGTAGGAGATCCAGTATTTCAGAGTTGGGGGGGGGGGTAATGTGCCTTAATGATGTAAGGAAAAAGGGAGTGATCCACTCATTTAATGAACTTAGGGAAGAACTGGGCTTACCGGCCCATCACTTGTTTAGATATTTCCAGGCGAGGAAATGCGTTCAGGGTATTGAGAAGCAGAGAGTCCCTGGTGCCCGGATTCATGTTGTGGAGGAATTGCTGAAGCAAGTTAAACAGACACCTGTAGGTATTATAAGGAAGGTTACATCCCTCCTGCACCTCCAGTGGCCAGATATGACAATTAAAACTAAACACCTGTGGGAAAGAGACTTGGGAAGTATACTGTCTGAGGAGCAGTGGACTTTAATGAAAGGGGCGCAGCAGGAGTTATTACTTTGTAATAAATATAAGGAGGCACCATATAAATTTGTGCACAGGCTGTATACTCCACCAGTTGCAGTGAACAAGTACAACCCAACAATATCGGCTATGTGTCAGAGATGTGGGTCAGCCTTGGGTACCTACCTACACTCATTTTGGACGTGCCCGATACTCCAAGCCTTTTGGGGCAAAGTGGCGAAAGAGTTGACAAACATGAAGGGGCAGCAGGTTAGAGTGGAACCACTTATAATGTTGTTTGGTGTGGATTACACACACTAGGATGAGTGGGAGATGCTAAAGAGATGGGTGAGAATACTCTTGGTATTGGCAAAGCAATGTATTTTGAATACATGGGTCTCTGGGGATAAACCTACAACTAGGCAGTGGAGGAATCTTGCATGGGATGCACTGCAACTAGAAAGTTTGACATATAAGGCTAGGGGGCGAGAAAATCAGTTTGTGAACATGTGGGCACCCTACTTGCATACTATGCACCCCTTGGAACAAGAGGCATTAAGATGAGGATAAAATAAACCACGGAGAACAAAAATGGGGAGGTTAATAGTAAAATATTAAAAAGCAGTAAAAGAGAACCCATGGACTGATGGATGGGTCCCTCTATTAGAGAAGTTGTCCTAAGGGGTAACATAAGCAAAAAGAAAAGGGGTTACTATCGAGTATGGTATCAGAGACTATAGTGAAAGGTATGGATATTAATAGTGGATGAAGTGAATTCTTGATTAATTGGGGAGGGGGAAGGGGAAGGGAGGGTGATATGGGGAGGTGTGGAGGGGAGGGAAGGGTCCTTTTCTTTTTTCCCTCTCTCTCTGCTCTTTTATCCTTGGGGCACTTTTGTGTCCTGCTTTTCCTTTCTTTGTTTCTCCTCTTATTTTTTACTATGATGTAACATCTTAAAATCAAATTACGGAGTCATGTACCTATTCTGAGAATGATGTATAAGGTCTATAAGAACAGCACTTAAATTAATTGGTGGAAATCGATGGATGCAATGAGTGAGGCCTGTAAGATATGTATAAGAATACTATGTGTCTGCTGAGATGTAAACTACTGTTTTGCTGTGGTATGAAAGAGATAAACTAATAAAAAGATTATGCAAAAAAAAAAACTATTTAAAACGCCCTTTATAAGCTCACATAAGTCCAGGGTGCACTTTTGATCAGAGTAAGGGGGCACCCAGAGGGTGAGGAGGATAATATGGAAGAACATCAAGCACCACAGATACCAACCAGCCAGCACTGTTGGCCATGCAATATTTAATGTTTATTATTATATTTAGAGGTGAGGCCATATAAGTAGACTTATAACAGTACAGATTAGATCTCAGACATTATACATTCGAAGGCCAGTAGCCCATCGACATATTCCATATTAACTATCGAGTGTTATTGCTTCTAAGCAGCCATGTCAGACAGACTGAGTTCCCTTTGCCCTCTACAAATGAACACCCATCTATACTTATAATCTGAGTGGATGTCAACTAATAAATCTAGGTGGGCATTCCATTTAGAAGTTAGGATGTCAATACCACATACGAGTTTACTCTGTTTGCCTAAATGAATATTAGCATAAAATGATTATTAGTAAGAGCTCACTTTAACTCATGTAGTGTGCTGTTGTTATAGGGGCGTGACCATTAGGGTTGTATGGGCACTTCAATGTTAAACCCCAATTTTGCACTTTAATAACTTTGCAGCTGTTCAGTGGATTTTCACAGAATATTGCGTGTGCGGTGTCACATGGTAGATCTCTGGATGTACCAAGTTTCATTCTGGTTGGATGTGCAGATTCTGAGATACAGATAGTGAAAAAAGTGAATTTTGGGGGGTATTTTTTCCAATTGGTTTGAATGGGATTTCTGTAAACATGGTAAATGCTCTGAATTTTTTTTTTTTTTTTTTTAGATTTAAAATCTTTTTTCATCACTCACTTAATACCAAAAAAGATTATTCTATTTAGTCATGCTTCCTGATCCCCTTATTTCCATCAACTGCCCTAGCTGACAGACTGTTTGGAATTGTGGCTTGATATTTTCAGGGTAAAAACGACCTGGAGCACAGATGTGCCTTTCACTGGTTTGGTGAAAAAATCTCTTTCCTTTCTCCAATTATTTATGTTTGTTTCAACTTTTAAATCTTTTTTCATGAATTGTGATATGAAAAAAGATTATTTTTCCTATGATTATTCCTGGAAAAATATTTTTTTTTTGTTAGGAAAATATCCCTTTCCACCCGTGAACAAGTTTTTCGTGGTGTGTAGTGGTACTCCCCCCACCTTCCACTTATGTTTAATTTTCCATGGTGTCTAGTGGTGCCTCCCCACCTCCCATTACCCTCCCTTATTTTCCCTGGTGTCTAGTGGCACCCCCTAGCCATTCAGTCACTCTCCCCTTGCCTATCTTGTGTTTCCTTGCTTTCTAGTAGAGTTCTATGGGCTGAGTGATCCTGTAGGAGCCGAGACTGAGTTGCTCTGCCATTTATTGTCTTTCTTGGTTTGGCAAGTAACTAAGAGGAAGACAAACAAGGGCAGCAGCAAAGGGACTCGGGAGGAACTGGAAGGGTATCCAGAGAGAAACTGTCCAGCAGAGACTACAGAAAAAAATGAGGGAGGAGTATTCAGGGTGAAGCAAATGCAACTCATCAGTGAGAGCTGATCAGCTGCTTCACCGGGAGTCAGCTGTGTGGGGATCGGCATGAGAGAGGTGTGTGGTGCAACAACAGTCAGCTCAGCATGAAGGGAGGATAGAAAACTGCAGAGAGCACTGCTCCACCAGAAGAGAGGCATGAATCTTAGAGGAGAAGGACTTGATGCCTAACCCATTGTTTTGCTGTTATATTGCCTTTTAATCCCTGGTGTTTAGTGGTACCCCCGCCCTCTGATTCCATCCCTGTTATGGTTTAATCCCTGGTGTCTAGTGGCACCCCCATCCCTCTGATGCAGCTTCCTGCATTACTTGGTATTGTGGGGCATAAGAGGGCAGCTTGCCCATTGAGAATGCCCCCCACAATACTGTGGCTCATTGTTTGATGTTAGTGTTCAACCAGAGATCTAGGCTGATTTTAAATATTTCAAAATTAGTACTATTAATAAGGCTGCCTAGTAGCTTGTTCCATGTCCCTGGAGCCCTGACAGTAACAATATGTAGTCTCTTAATGGTGTTTGCCTTAGGGATAGCAAGTTGTTTAGAATGTAGTCTAGGTACAAGTTTTCTGTTTGTATAGTTAATCCCACATTGTTGCATTAAGATAGGATGTTCTAATGTTTTATAAAGGAACAGGAGAACTCCCCCTGTGCCCCTTGTTTCCAGAGAGTGACGTTTTAGTTTTTTTAACCTGTCAGTGTAAGATAACTGTGCCAAATGAGGTACCATCTGTGTTGCTCTCCTCTGAATGTCCTCAACTGTCGCTATTACCTTACTCAGGTATGGGCTCCAAAAGGGTGACCCGTAATCTGAGTATGGTCTAACATATGTCCTGTAAAGGGGAATGATACTGTATTCCAGTTTAGTTACAAAGTGCAATCTATTCTTCTAAGCAGACTATTACAATATTTAGTCAATTTGTTACAATGGTCTCCTGAGGACAGTTTATTGTTGACTGTAATCCCAAGATCCTTTTCACTACTTGCTGCCTTGAGTGTAATTTTGTTTAATTTGTAAGACTGAAGTGGGTTATTGTTGCCTTGGTGAAGTACAGTACATTTATTGATATTAAACTCCATACCATTTATATTTGCCCATTCCTCAATTTTGGATAAGTCCTTAAGTAATTGATTTCTGTTGTCCAGTGAATCTATCTTCCCTCCAAATTTGGTGTCATCAGCAAATTTTGATAAGATGGTGTTTGAACTAGTCTGCATGTCAGAAATGAATATACTGAACAGAACAGGTCCAAGAACAGAGCCCTGTGGAACTCCACTTGTCACTTCACCGAGGTTAGACAAGAATCCGTTAATTTTAACCTGTTGTGTCCTATGTGTCAACCAATGGTCCACCCATTTTACAAAGTTAGAGGAAATCCTTAGGTGTGTAAGTTTGTTCATTTTATGTGTGATACATGGTCAAAGGCTTTGCTATAGTCTAGGAGAATAATGTCCATGGGAATCCTAACATCCATCTCATGGTGAATGTGATTGTAAAAGGCTATTAGGTTGGCAGTTGTTGAGTAGCCCTGTTTAAAACCGTACTGGGTGATATCACTAAGTTTTTGAGTTTGAAGTTCTGTTTCCAATAAAGTTGTGATATTTTTTTCTAGTAGTTTACAGGATACTGAGGTTAGACTAATGGGTTGATAGTTTTCTTGATTTGATCGACTCCCTTTTTTGAAGATAGGTGCCACATAGGCTGTCAGCCAGTCAGTGGGGACGATTGATTCTTTAAGTGATTTGTTAAAAATGATAGTTAAGGGGAGAGAGACTGTATTAGCGGTTTCTGACAGAAGCCTAGGGCTAATCCCATCTGGTCCCGAACTTCCTTTTTTGTTAAGTGTTTTGTTTTTTTTTCATCCCAGGTGTCTAGTGGCACACCCACCTTCTGATCCTGTCCCCATTATGGTTTAATCCCTTGCGTCTAGTGGCACCCCCCACCCTCTGATCCCATCCCGTTTATTATTTATTTTAAAAATCCCTGGTGTCTAGTGCCATGCACACCCTCCTATTGCTGTCCCCTTTATTTTTAATATCCCTGGTGTCCAGTGGTAACCCTTCCCCTCAACCTTGTATGGCTGCAAAAGAAAACTGTCCTTGAGATGTGTTTTTTTTTTGTTTTACCTGCAAGAAAGAAAATGGTCCCTTGCCGATCTGACCCTCCCACCTCCCAGTCAGCACCCATCACCCCACACCCCCCCAGTATACCCCCACAGGCCCTCACTCGCCTGGACAGGTGATAGGGTGATCGGAAGATGCATCTTGCTGCTGGAACTGCCAATTGCAATATGAGAAACTAAGGTAAATGCGGTTCAATGTATTTCAGTGAGGTTTTTAACTTTGAGGCATAACTTAGCCATTTTTGCATATTTTCACCATGAACATTATGAGAGCCCACCTCATGAACAGTGGCACTGACATTATGCAACTCCCGCCTGAAAGGCGATTTTGCTGTCACTTGGCGAAATCACCTTTTGGCCAGGATTTGAGAATTTTCACTGACTCTGTTCATGAGGTGGGATCATGAAAAGGCTATGTTGAAATGTTGTGGTCAAAGTATGCAAAAATGCCAAAGTCATGAGCATATGTTCACATTTTAAATATTCTGACTCAAAGTTTTTCAACATACCAATCTTTTTACACCACCTCATGAATGTGGCAGCTGTCATTTTCAAACCCAGGAATGACCATGGAGTCAGTGATTGCTTGACTTATGTATGTCTGCCAAATAGTTGCTGTATTGTCTTTCCTGCATTTTATCTGTGTTGTAAACCTGTGATCTTCCTTTCTATACTGTGACTGTAACGAAACTATGTTTTGTATCAGAACTGCATCTAAATGGCCCAGGTCATGCCTGAAAACGATTCCTGGGACCAGAGCACCCACCTGGTAAACAAATAAATAAATAAGGTGTTTTCACACCTGTGGCGTGCAACGGCGTTGCAGTGGTGTGCAATGATAATTTGTCGGGGGGGTTTAAAATTTTCATTACTGGGTTCATGAGGTGGGGTAATAAAAAGGCTATGCTGACAGTTTCATTTTCTGGGCCAGATGCTTCCAGGGTAACATATTTATATATATATATATATATATATATATATATATATAGTGGCACCGTAGTGCCACTATAGTTAGGAGTTGAGGAGACATTTACATGTTAAACCTCAAATTTTGCACCTTAATAACTTTGCAACTGTTTGACGGACTTGCCTGAAATTTGGAATACATGATCAAGACCCATATGCCTTGGGATCTGCCAAGTTTCGTACCGGTCGCATATACGGCTGCGGAGTTATTAAGTGTGATCTGCATGCACGTTTATGCTTTTCTGGAATTTTACTGTCATTCTACAGGTCACACAGAACGTGCGGCCAGGGTCTCCGATGTGCCGTTTGAAGATATCGTGAAAAAATATTAAACGGTTCAAAAGTTATTCAAAAAACAAGCTCCCATTATAAGTCAATGAGAAAAGTTAACAAAAAGTTCAACAGTGCAGTTTTTACTTTCGCAAATGGCCCTTTTACTGTCGTAAATCCGCCATTTTGTTTTCAGTTAGCGATCAGAAAAATGCTTGGCATTTAAAATTGGGACCCTCTAGCAACCTAATTCTTTTTGTATTCACCTAGTCGGGCTCTGAGGATGCTAGCCATGTCTTTATTTTGGGGCAAAACACCCCAGAAATATGTTTTTCAAATTTTTGGAAAAACTGCTTTCACAAAGTAGTGTCGAACGTAACATTGTCGAATGAATTTGCGAAAGCTTTCGCAAAGTTCAACAGTACTTTTCCAGGATGTGTGAAAATGACAGCAATTCTTTGTCACCCTGCTGCAAAAGAATGGTTTGGTCTTTTGGGCTGCAATTTGAAGGGAACACAGCCAACATCTCACAGATGTGCCTTTCATTGTTTTGGTGAAAAAATATTACATGGCGGCAAAGTGACGGCACTCCAAAGTTGATGCTTTTTCCCATAGGATAACATTACGGCGTCTGCTGCATTAGGGGAATCCTTTGTTGCCCTGTTGCAAAATAATGGTTTGGTCTTTTGGGATGAAATTTGCAGAGGAGAAGGGCAACATACCACAGATGTGCCTTTCTGTGGTTTGGTGAAAAAATATTACAGTGAGGGAAAGTTATGGGACTGTGAATTTGTCTTTTTTCCCCGATAGGATAACATTACGGCGTTCGCCGCGCCTTTCAAGGCCTGTATCTCGAACGGTGCTAGATACGGATTTTTCGCCAGAAAAATGCTTAGCCTCCTGATGAGGGCTAAGTATAAAACTAGCCAGGAAAGTCATAAATCATATGACTTTTAAATTTTTATTTCTACGTCGTACGGTTCCTGAGATATAAGCAATTTAGTATTCCAACCCCTCATTTTCTGCTCCGAGAACCATTATCATCCATACATATTTTGTACTCACGGTCTTTCTATATGCAGCTTTTGGGGAAAACCAGCCTGTGCACTTCCATTACTGTCACCGTTACCATTTCCACTTGCGGTTCTATTCCCGTTTCACTTAACGTTCACGTCTACGCCACCATGTGCGTTACCCTTTGCGTTTTCATTTACGCTTCCTTTTGTGTTGTTTTAAACATTTCTGTCCACACTACTTTTTCTCTTTCTGTTTCACTTTGCGTCACCATGCGCATTACCATTTGCAGTTGCGGGCACAATGTTACTATGTGACAAGACATCACATGGCAGTCGCTCCCTCCGTCGCATTACATTCACTATTTCTCGTTATCATTCTCAAAAAGAAGGGAAATTAGAGGCAAAAAACTCCATTTAATGCATTAGTTAGGGTTGTTCCACATCGACAAAAGCGAGGAAATTTGGTGTTAGGGTTGAAAACCCCCCTTGGACCCCCCCACACCCTCAACTGGCAGGGGTGTGCATTGGATGTCGGTCCTAACTCTCACCCCATTCTCCTACACCTCTGCTTCTTTTCACATGTGATGGGGTGAGAGAAATGGCCGACAGCCCTAATGCGCACCCCAATGCCGGTTGGGGGTGTGAGGGTGTCCAAGGGGCTTTCAACCCTAACACCGAATTTCCTTGCTTTTGTCGGAGTTTTTTGCCTCTAATATATATATATATATTCATACACACACACACACACACACACACACACACACACATACACTATTTCAAAAAGTAAGGATATTCTTTGCAAAAACTTCATTAATGCACTAGTTAGGGCTGATGCGACAAAAGTAGAGAAATGTGGCGTTAAGGTTTTCAACCCTGACACCTCACCCCCACCCTGCAGGCAGCAACAGGCATTGATTGTGCCTTGAGGTTGTCAACCCTAACGCTCTCCCCATTCTCAAATACTGTAACCATCAATGTACTCAGTAAGAAAATGGTCCATCAGTGTCTGTTGCCAGCGCCGCTTCTGGCGCCCCTGTAACCATCACCCCCACGCTACCCTCCCACTCAGCACCCAGCCCCTCATCCCCCCCAAACACAACACTGACACTGGGGTGCCCAATCCCCCAGTGTCCAAATCTGAAATAAAGAAAACCTTCCTCCTGCACTTTTTAATACACCCTGTAAAAAGAAAACAGTCCATTGATGTCTGTTGCATCATTAGTTTCCCCCACACCAGACCCTCCCACTCAGCACCCACCCACCCAAGCCCTTACTTACCCAGAGGGGATCCAATTCCATAATTTTCTCTGGACCGGAGGCACGTCTTTACTCTTGAAGGCCGGACCACCAACTGAGGAAATCAGGTATGCCGTTCAGTGTATTTCAATGGGGGTTTGAACTTAGTGGCATAACTAGCCATTTTTGAATAGTTTTGTCCCAAATTTTCAACATGCCTTTTTTTGGGACCCCACTTAATGAGGAATGAAAGTGACATTAGGCAAACCTGTCATGAAAGGTGATTTCGTGGTTGCTGTGCAAAATCACCTTTTGAGCAGGAACTGAAAATTTTCTCTGCCCTTGTTCATGAGGTGGGGTCATAAGAAGGCTATGTTGAAAATTTGGCATAAAAAATATTAAAAAACATACAGAATTATGCCTGAGGATCAGTTGTTAATCACATTGTAATCACTTCAAGTGGTTGCCAGGATGACCTAGTAAACCTCGAGAGCAACCAAAAGCCTCAGCCAATCAGAAGCCTCAGGAGAGCCCTATAAAAAACTGTGTTTTGCAGCATTTTGCCAGATCGAGACAGAATTGAGTGGGAGCCCCCCACAGGGGTGGAAGCTCAGGCCCCCAACAAAGTAAATGGGCCTGGTAATCCAGCTATGTCCCTTCATCAGGGGAGGGTTTGGTTGTTTTCTTGCAAGTTTAAGTTTAAAGTAATTTAGTTGTTGTTGAATCTGCTAGCCTGGGGGTTGCCAGAATGCCCCCCAGGTGCTAGCCCTCCCTTCCACGTTGGGGAATGATGTGGACCTGAAACAGATGACATCATGCAGCTGTGAAAGAGCTAAACAACCTCAGCTGTGAGAGAAATGAAGATCATCAGGAGCCTTCATTGCGGGGATCGACCGTGAAGAGCCTGAGTAAGTACTCTTGTACCCCCCTGTGCAAGAAAGAAAGCAAGCTTAGTAAATTGGGGCCATCTTGCCCAAGTGACTGTTCAAGTGACCACATTCCAGAGTCTGCACACTACAGCTGTGATAACCTTAGCCCAGCGTGGGTGGAACTCTATTGCATTGTTTCTTTGTGACTGTCTATTGGGTCTGCATCCTACAGCTGCGCATAACCTTAGCCCAGCATGGGTGGACCTCTATTAAAGTGTTTCTTCTGACGTGAGACTGTCCATTGGGTTGGCATCCTACTGCTGCGTATAACCTTAGCCCAGTGTGGGTGGACCCCTTTTGTAGAACTGTTTACTGACCATGTCTGTTCTGGGGGTACCCAGTAAGAGCCACAGACAGACTAGTAAACGTACTAAAATGTACTGATGTTGATTCTCTGGCTGAGATGTCCTGTGGAGCCTCCAGCCATAGCCGCACTGCCACACTGATGGACTGAGACCCTGAAGTTAAGTCGGACTGGCTGATACAATCTGGAAATGACAGTTTTCTACCCTTCTTGATTATGTCTTAAAATACAAATGTACTGGATGTGATAAACATATGAATGTGCTGAATATTCAGGATTGCCAAATTATGTTCCAACCAATGTAACCAGGCTGGTTACCTCCACCTAAATCATTCAGTCTGCGACACACAGGGCAATCCCTGCTCCATTGCCAAAGGCAGGGCAACCCCTGCACTTCTGCCAAAAATTGAAAGTTGTTGTTTGCTAAAGTGCTTCAGAGTTAAAATCCCTTTTCTTCTGTATATCAAATCCAGTCAGTGCCAAAGCTACAACATCCACCAGGCCTGCAACCACCCAGGACTTTGGTAACGGGGTACCCAGAGTAAAGTGTGAGATTGCAGGGTTTCATACATGTCTGGGAACTGGTACCAGTGGTGGGGTAAATGAAATGTGTTCCATCTGATTAATGCAGTTTAGGTAGCCAGGGCTCTGGGTGTCATTCTTGTTGGTCTGAAATAACAGTGATTCTCTTTCTGCTTAACTGGCACTTACCCAGCTGGAGGGTTTTCACCCGCACAAACCAAATCATGTGTATATTTTGTAAATAATCGAATCAGTGCATAACCTCTGTTCCTCCTGTTTCCCCATCCTAACTTCTATGTCTCCTAAATAAATATTATTGTTACTGTTTTTTCTTTAAATGGTTGTCGTAAGCATATTATTAGAGAGAGTCTTTAATGGCCAAATGTTTGAAATGTGGGGAACTGTATATTGGATCATGTGTTGGGGTGGCAAATGTTAGTAGTGGGTGGTATGACACTTCAGGGGGTTGTAGCAGGTAACAGCTAGCCCACTTAAAAGTATACCCCGAGTGGAGGCACTGCACATTAAATCATTCCAGTTTCCTGATTCCTGAGAGCTGTGACAGAGCTGTAAAAAGAATGAGCAGATACCCATCCCTACAGTAGTACAGCAGACTGTAGTTCGATGAACCCTGAGCAGCAACAAGTAATGATGCAGGACGTGAATCTAGTGTTCTGGTACCCGAGACCTGTGGCTGAGCATTGAATAGAACAAGCAGGTACACAACACCATAGCAGACAAGTGGAACCTACAACAAGCAGGTAGTAGTGGAGTGCATGTGTATTGCTTTCTGAATCCAGGAGTCTGTACTGTGTAACACTGGCATTGTACACATGCAGTGAGGCTTGATCTAGTTGGTTCAGTTTGCAAAGGATTTATAAAACAATTGTCAGTAACCTCAGTAACCACAGAAACTTACCGTAACATTCTACCTGACTGACCAGAAATAACAACAGGTAAGACAGTCCTACTGTCTTACAAAATGCAGCAGAGGAACTATTACAGAGGGAGTCAGGCCAAAATTGCGAGCATCAATAAATTCCGAATTTAGATCAGCATATCCTATCCCCAATCAGCCTCATGCCAAAAACTAAATCGCTGAGTGTCTTCGTTTAAACATTACAAGTCAGTTTGTAACTCTTGTGTTTATTGCCTTTTAAAAAAGTAACTTTCAGTAAAGCGGTACTGATGATGTCATAACCTAAATTCACAGCCTAGTCTTCCTTGCAAGCTACCTTATAGGACATATTTCTCATTACTTCCATGTTACATAAAACTGCAGGTGTAGTAAGCATTTGAAAAAGGAAAACTGACACTGGGTGGGTACAGGGCATGCATTTTCTTATAAAATGGGCATCCAAAAATAAAAAAGTCTCATTGGTCAAAACATATCATGTGATCATGCATTAAATCTCTTTAAATGCAGAGTCCTCATGATCCTAAATCACATCACACAGTGAGTAAATCAATCCTCCTACAACCAGAACTATCTTCCATCAGTAACCCTACAGAACTGATTTTCCATCACAAACATGGCTGCTACCTTTACATTGTAAAAACCCTTCAACTGGGCCCTAAAAATAAAACTACCTTAAATAAAAATAAAACACATTAATTAAATGTTGCTTCCCTGATCATCACACTCTCCTTACACACATAAACAAATTAGAAACATTAAGCATTGTTTATAGTTTTCATTACAACTGTTTCTTTGCTGACAATGAAAATTCCCCCTTCTATCTTTACCTGTTCATCAGGGAAATCTCTTCTGCTTGCCCTGACGGTGAAATAAATGAGTTTCGGCTCTGGAAGAGGCCTTTGTTGTGTGTATACAGTAGGTTAGGGGAGGAACATTCTGCCAGTGGAACTGAGCAGAATTTGGAATCCATGTAAATATTCCGTGATAAACATTCCATATCTTGAATGTGGGGAAAAACAGACCAAAAAAAAAAGTACAGGAAGAAGAAAGTATGCGATATATGGGTGTTTTCAGGTGAAATCTATCACTCCCACCAAAAAATAAAACAAGTAGTACGGATGCCAGCAAAGGACAAACATTGTCCAGCAGTAATACAATTACATCATCAATGACATCATTTGCAGTGGGCGGAAGGACTATTTTATCATAAATGCACATAAGTAAATCTATTGTTTCTACATGTAAACATGCTTTTCCCAACTGTAAAAGTTTTTTAAAAAAGGGAGCCCATTTTATAAGCACAATAAGGCACTCTGGGGGTGTGCATGGAACAGATTTTACAGCATTTCCAGGCGCTGAAAGCACTCAACCTGCGCCCTGGGCATGCAGTAAAATCTGCTCCATGCACACTCCATTGTGTCCTATTGCTTACATAATGTGCAGATGCAAGTTTTTCTTTTTTTGCATTATCTTTTTATCCTGTACCAACCCAGCCGCCACTCCTTTGGGTGGCCAATATTCACCTCCATTGCTTTCCCCATTCTGCTGTCTGTCACTCCTTCTACTGCCGTCTAGACTAAACCAATGTATCCCTTCATCGGGGGGGGGTCCTACCTGTGTGGGCAACCAGGAGGGGAGGTTGAAGTGCCCATAGGCACTTCCTTGCATCTCTGTTGGGCGGCGAGGGCGCAGCTTGGGGGCTTCACAGCAAGGGGAGGCAAGACGCTGTCATCCGGCTGGCATGGGTGGCCATTTTTCTTCTGTTGTTCCCACGCTCACTAGGATGCATGCCGCAGCATCCTGGCATTTGCACATGCAGCCTATGGTCACCCACACCACAAAGCATGATGCCAAACCCGACTGCGAGGAGCTGCCAAAGGGTGATGCATCCGTGACCCACCCCACCAGGAGGAAAGTGTCCGAGGAATGCTCTTGAGCCCTCCCTGCTGGCCTCCGCTTCTGACATCACGGGCTCAGGCGTGAACCCTGGTCACCAGCATGCCAAGTGATCCCCTATCACCTGGCGCCATGGGGCCGGCCAGGCAGATGCAAGGTTTTAAAGAATGTGATGGGATTGGAATGCAGTGATAAACATGGCTTTAGAATGCTAAAGATGTGTGCAATTGTTAGAATACTGCAGGGATAAGATTTGAGAATGCCACCAGGTTTTAACCGAGGAAAGCAGCAATGACACAATGTCAGAAAAATAGCTGAGACACACAGCTTTGGAACGTGGCATGGATGCTAAATTTCAGAATGTGGTTGTGTCATAAATTTTTAGAATGGAGAAACACAATTTTGAAATGCTGGTGACGCATTGTTGTGGAATGTGGCAGGGATATGCAGTTTCATTATGTGTCATAGATGTTTAATGTTGGCATGGAGTGGTGATACACAATTTCATAATTTTTTTTATTTATTGAAGAGAATTGGAATTACAGTCCTTTGAGTCATAGACTCCTTTGCAAAGGCTCCACGTCAGTACAAAAGAACAAGCATAACATTTGCTAGTATTTATACATAGGTCACATAGTACAGTGTATAAACATTGTGTCAAGTATCTTAAGTAGTCCTTTGGTCTAAAGTATGATACAGGGTACATTACAGTTTCAGAGGGTCCTAAATGAACCCTGAGTCAGAGTTTATATACAGTGTGATTGTGGGACTTTGAGGATGCAGTCAGGGATTAAGGCTAGGCATTTAACCCTACCATTTGTGGATTTTTTTTTACTGCGCTAGTGCTATAGACTGCAATGGTTGCCATCACAAGTAGCTGATTCAAGGAGGAGTTTTTTAAGACCAGTTTTAAATTGGCCAAGACTAGGGGCTAGGCAGATGGAGGCAGGTAGGTTGTTTAGCCAGAGGGGAGCCCGGTATTGGAAAGACCTTCGTCTTGATTTTAATTTTGGTAGGAACATGCAATTTCATGTGGCAGAGATGCAGTTTTGAAATGTGGTGGGATGTGTAATTTTGGAGCATGTCAAGGAAATGCCTTTTTGGAATGCGACATATGCACAATTTTGGAATGTGGTAGGGATGCACAATTTCAGAATATGGCAGGGATGTGCAATTTTAGAATCTGGCTTGGAAATACAATTTTGCAATCGAGCAGGGACACTCATTCTCAGAATGTTGTGGGAATAAACAAATTTGAAATATGGCAGGGATGCACATTTTTGGAATGTGATGAAATTGGGCAAATGTGGAATGTGGCAGTGACACAAAATGTGGCAGGAAGGTACAGTTTTTGAATGTAACTGGGATACATTACTTTACAATGTGGTGGGGATGCCCAGTTTTGGAATGTGATTGGAAAATGCAGTATCAGAATATGGCAAAAACACACAAGTTTGGAATGTGGTGAGGATGACTGGGATGCCTAATTTTGGAATGTAGTGGTGACACTATTTTAGAATGTGGCAGTGATGCACAATTTTAGAATGCATCTGGGACACACAACTTCAGAATGTGGTGGGGACACACAATTTTAGAGTGTGGCAGTGATGCACAGTATTAGAATGTAGCAGGGATGCACACTTTTGGAATGTGGTGGGAATGAACACTTTTAAAATGTGGCAGGAATGCACAATATCAGAATGCGGCAGGAATGCACAATGTTGGAATGTGGTAGGGATTCGATTCACAATTTTGAAATGTGGTGGATGCATACATTTCTAGAATGTGGCAGGGAAAAGTGGTTTCAGAATAAAATAGTGTGTCTTGTCACATTTTGACAGTGTGTACCCCCACTATATTCTGAAATTGTCAGTTCCTGTCAAATTCCTAGATTTGTACCCAATGCATTTCAAGACTGTGTCCCCACCACATTTCGAGATTGCATGTCCCCTCAACATTCTCAAATTATATACCACCTTGACATTCCATAGTGTTATCTAGCACTGCATTCCAAAACCACCTCCTGCCACATTCTAAAGTACAGTACCATGCATCTGAACATTTTGGAAATGCATGCACCGCACCCAACCCTGTGTCAGTTTTTTCAAATGATTACTGGAACTACAGTTTCTTAAAGTTTGGAGAAATAAGTCCTATAAAGTTGCTCACAGGGAGGACTAGGCTGTGACTTCTGGTTGTGACATCATCAGTAGCTGTTCACTGACTTTTTTAAACAGGGAGTGAAATCAAGGTTACAAAATAGCTTGACACTTTTAAAGAAAGTAACTTAGAAATACGATTTTTGGTACAAGGTTTATTAAGGATATGCTGATCCCAATTCTGCAGTGCAGTAATCCTGGCTACACTCTCTCTTTAACTTAAAACTTTGCACCACAGAATACAGCAGCAGCATTAGAAATGAGCTCATCACTATGCAACACAGTGCAAAAACAGAAACACCAAGCAGTACAATAAAGTAGCAACATTAGCGTGATGAGAAACACTAAGCAGTACAAAAAAGTAGCAACATTAGCATGATGAGAACCATCAAGCAAATGCAATAAAGTACTGTAGTAATATTAGCTTGATGAGTAACACCAAGCAATGCAATAAAGTACTGTAGTAACATTAGCTTGATGAGCAACACCAAGCAATGCAATAAAGTACTGTAGTAAAATTAGCTTGATGAGAAACACCAAGCAATGCAATAAAGTACTGTAGCAACATTAGCATGATGAGAAACACCAAGCAATGCAATACAGTACTGTAGTAACATTAGCATGATGAGAAACACCAAGCAATGCAATACAGTACTGTAGTAACATTAGCTTGATGAGTAACACTATGTAACAATGCAGCAGCAAGAGCAACGAGAGCAGTTTCTGTATAGCACAAATACCTGAAGCCTTATGTCCAGGGTAGGTAGCCTGGGATACTGCGTGTGGCAAATTGGCCACTGTAGTCATATTTCTTGTCATATTTCTCTGTAATTTTCTTTTTCCCAAAAGGCCATGACATAAAGTTCAGCTTATAAGGGTATCATGGGAAAAATACAGAAAAACTGTAGCTCAGGTCTCTGTTTCAGCTGGAGATCTATGTGTAAAACAGAAGGGACTGATTGGCCTAAGAAGGCTGGAGATTAACTTGTGTTTGAATAGCTCAAAAACTGAGGCCAAGTTCCTGGAGTCGAGATGCCTGAAGTTCTTTTGTGTGCCTCCAGACTAGGGTCTTTTCAGACAAAGGAGAACCATTTCAGAATTTAAAAAGCTCATCTTTATGTAACATGCTGAGTTAATCTCATTATAGCCTGACTACCCAGGGAGTTAGAGCAGAGTGCAAAACCTGTTTCTGATATTTGTTTTACATTTTCAACCTCTAGGGAATTTGGGATAGAGCGAGAGAGGCTCCTGCAGGCCTAGAGCTGAACATCTGAATCTTAAAGTTTTGAGATACCAGCCAATTAGGAAGAAGGCTGGACTGACCTCACAGATCCTATAAGAACTGCTGTGAGGAGAGAAAAATTGCCATTTTGTTGAACATTTAGCAGTTGTCTATGTGTTGAGTCTAACACATGGAAAGGAACTGCTGTGTGTATAGAAATATTTTCCACACGTGACAAGGGACTGGCTAGCTGTTTTCTTTCAAAGAGACCCGTAATCTTCTGCAACAGATCTTAAGCTCTGTTCCACTGGGAAAGTAGATCAGAGAACAAAAATCACCTTGTCTTTTGGACATTTTCATCTGAACTTGGAAAATAACATGTTTCAACTGACTTGCTCTTTGCTTATCTTGGACACTGAACATCACAGGTAGACTTTATTAGATTTCTAACAGTGTAGGGTTTTCTGTTTAATCCACATTATTTGAGAATTATTGTCTGCAACTCAATGCTTAAATTTCTTGTAGAATATTGTAATGCTTTTCTTTAGGTAAACTTTGACCATAGTTTTATCAAGAACTCTGCCTGGGCCTATTGCTGTGTGTGTTATTTTGGGATAAAAGACTTGTTCAGAATGTGCCTAACTGTTCATAAGTAGACCGCTTGCTACTATACTGAAGATTAGAAAAAAGCTCCTTGGACAGTTGACAGTCAAAGTCACAGGGTTCATAAAACGGCGGGGGTATCCTGGGAGTAGGGGATCCAGCTGTGCCTAGGGGTGAGCTTGTGACACTGCATAGTTCTCTAACTGGCAAGACAGTCCAGGAAAAAACACTATGTTAATGTGCTGCCAGATAGGTGCTATGGGGGCTGGTGGTAATGCACACAACCCTGTTGTGCCTTCTTTACTGTTGGTCAAGTCTGTACTACCATCTATCCAGGACTGTGTATGCATGGCTGTCAACAGGTGGTAAGTATTTTCTCGTAGGACATGTACTGCAGACCCTGAATCATTTTTGTCACCTTTCTCTGTACTGTTTCCACCTGGTCAATGTCCTTCCTGAGGTGAGGCCTCCAGAATTGGATTCCATATTCCAGGTGAGTCCTGACTAGCAGTCTATACAGTGGTAGTACCGCCTCTCTCTTCCTGCTCGTGATTCCCCTCTCAATGCAGCCCAGCATTCTGTTGGCCTTCACTGTTGCCTTCTCACACTGCTTATTAACCTTCAAGTCATCTGAGATTATGATTCCCAGATCTCATTCCTGGTTTGAGGCCACCAGTCTTTTGCCTCGTAGTAATACTCCTTTCTTGGATTTTTCTTTCCTATGTACATGATCTTGCACTTTTTGGCATTAAATCTCAGCTGCCACGGTCCAGGCCATTCTCCTAGTTTCTAGAGGTCAGCTTCCATCTTGCTCACTCCTTCTGGGGTGTCCACCCTGCTACATATTTTGGTGTCATCTGTGAACAGACACACCTTCTCTTCCAGTCCATCAGTGATGTTTGCTATAAAAACATTGAAGAGCACAGGCTCGAGCTCTGAGCCCTGGGGCACCCCGCTGGCCGCACTGTCTTCCGTCAATTTTGCTCCATTGACCTGTAATCTCTGAGTTCTGCCTTGTAACCAATTTTGTACCCATCTGACTACTTCTGGACAAACCGCTGTGTGGTCAAGCTTCTTTACCATCCTTCTGTGTGGAACTGAGTCAAAGGCCTTACTAAAGTCTAGGTAGACCACATCCACTGCCCCACTGTCGTCCACTATTTTTGTAGTGTAGTCCAAAAACTCGAGATTTGTGTGTTATGACCTATCTGCCATGAAACCATGCTGTTTAGGGTCTTGTCAGTTGCTACTTTTGAGGAATGCTATGATCCTCTGTTTGAGTTTGTCTCCATTAGTTTCCCTAAAATAGATGTGAGATGTCTGTAATTACTAGCCTCTTCGCAACAGCCTGATTTGTGAAGTTGAACCTCTATTGCCTTTTTCCAATCTTCAGGTGCCAAACTGCTCTTCAAGGATTTCGTGAATAGAAGTGCCAGAGGGGCTGCTAATTCTGCCCCCAGTTCCTTAAGGATTCTGGATTGCATCTTGTCTGGTCCCATGGCTTTGTCTGCTTTTAGTTTATTTAGCGCCTCCTGTACTTTGGTTTCTGTAAAGGGACTCGTGTCTACCCCGGGCCCTGGGGTGTTGTGTTTTTCAGGGCTGAGCCATTACCCTGGGTCCTCTTTGGTAAACACAGAGCAGAAGTATTTGCTGAGGATTTTGTCTTTCTCTGGGTCATGTTTGGTGCATTTCCCTTCTTCAGTAGCAATCTTTACTATCCCCCTTTTGCCTTCCTACATTCCCTAATGTATCTAAAAAATGATTTGTCTCCTCTCTTAGCCCCTTCTGCTGTTTTTTTCTCTGTCTGGGCTTTTGTCTTTCTAATTTGTTTGTTAGACTCTCTAATTTTTTCCTTGTACGATTCCCAGTCTTTCTCAGTTTTGGTTTCCTGGTATATGCTGTATGCCTTCTTTTTTTTCTTTGACTGTGGTAGCCACTTCCTTAGAAAACCATAGAGGATTTCTTTTTTTTTTTGCTTTGCTGACCCATCTGGCACATTGATCTGTGGCAGTCTGTATTGCTTGCTTGAGTCTCCCCCACATGACCTCCACCTCCTCAACCTCTATTTCCAATAACTGGCTACTTATGTTGTTCCTCATTTTTTGGAAGTCAGCCTTTCTGAAATCTAGCACATTTATCTTTGAGTGGCTGGTGTACTGTGTTATGTTTAGCAGCAAAAGCATACCACTGTGATGGTTGCTATTGCCCATATGATATCCCATTTCGATGTCCTTGATCCTTTCTGAGTTTGTGAGGACAAGATTGAGAATGGCATCTCCCCTTGTTGGGTTTTTAACAAGTTGGCACAGTCCCACACCTCGTAGGGACAATAAGAAGTCCCTGCTTCCTCTTGTTGTTGCTGTTAGTGTGCTCCAGTTAATATCTGGTATGTTGAAATCCCCCACCAGTGTTACTTTGCCTTTATCAGACATTTTGTGGATTTCCTCTATTAGGTCTTTGTCTCCTTTATCTCCTTGATTTGGGGGCCTCTACACGACGCTGATTCTGAAGGGTTTTCCCTTGCCTGTGTCTACTGTTAGACCCAGTGATTCGAAGTCCCTAGGTTGCCGGTTTACTTCTGTGGTTTTTATTTCCTCACGAATGTAAATGGCTACCCCCCCTCTTTTGCCTTGTCTATCTTTCCTGAACAGATTGTAACCGGGAATGGCCATATCCCATACATGGTTTTCTGTGAACCACGTTTCTGTTACAGCCACCCAGTCCAACCTTTCTGTTTCCAAGATGGCTGTTAGATCAGGAAGTTTGTTGGTTCGACTTCTAGTATTTGCAACCATTACCTTCCAGGAATGTACATCCTCTTTGGTGCGAGGTTGTACCCTCTTCCTGGACTGCTCCAGTTTGCTCTTTCCAGCCAAGAGATCATGGAGGTTGCTGGTTTGGGTGGATGTTGGCTCTGATTTGTTTTCTGAGGATGTATGTGTGCATTTGGTATTTTGGGGAGTGATGACCAGCCCACCGACGGCAGGGGTGGGAGCTGCATCATACTCCCCTTTATTTAGTTTAAACTACCTGTATAGATATAGAATTTTTGTCCGAGTGCTTGCACAGCTTCTCTGTTTAGGTGCAATCCATCATATTTAAAAAAAGCTCTTTCCCAAAAGTTGTGCTAGTTCCCTATGTAGTGATATCCCTTGTCTTGGCACCAGTCACGCAGCCATGAGTTGAATTTGCCTACTTCAATCTCTCTCTGACTCGCTTGGTGCTTTTTCCTTTTTCCCACACTGGCAGCACTTCTGAGAAGGCTAATCTGGATGGAAAGGAAGAACATTTGTCGGCCAGGTCCTCTAAGTGTTTCTTGGCCTCCTAAACTGTGTGATTTCCCAAGTCATTGGTACCAAGATGTATTGTTATATGTGTAACATTCCCCGACTCCTGCACAATTGTCTTGATGCAGTTAGTGTCCCTGCTTGCAGAGGCTCCTGGTAGACACTTTGCCACAATGTTGCTTTTAGCATTTTGTGTTAGGTGGTGTTCCACTCCTTGGATCATAGAATCCCCGATTATGAGAATTTTGCTTTTGTTTATATTTGTGTCATCTTTATTTTGAGTTTTAGTATTTTTGTTGTTATTGCATTTGGTTTTGGTATTGTTGTTGGTTATATTTTGAGCATTAGTATTTTGGTTTTTATCATAGTTTGTATTGGTTTTAATTAGCGTGCTAGCCTTTTTTTGGTAGTTTGATTTCTTTACCTTGTATTTCTTTGTATGTGGTTGGAAGCAGTGGAGCGAACCTGTTTTTGGTTTGGATGGCTGGGAAATGCTCCTGGTTTTTGGCTTCCTTCCTGGGCCTCCTATGATGCCTCTTTTTCATTACCACCTGCCAGTCTGTGGGCCCTGCCTCGAGTCCTGGCCCCAGGCTGACATGATGGTACTGGTGGTGGTGGGGGGGGGGTTGAGGAGGTGTGCTATAGTGTCCCCTGTATTAGAGATCATATATTATAGCCCAAGTATCCTGTAGTTCTACTGCAAGATCTGCTTTGGCACAGGAGGCACGGTGGAGTCCTAGTTGCCATTTGTAAATCCTATTGTACAGTGCACTACAGTTTTTGCAACTGGCAAGGTCCACGTTTTGTTTTGTTTTAGCTGAGAGATTGTGCTGATTCCTGTTTCTTGTCAGGAAGTGTGGATGAAAAAGGAAACAGAACAGTGAGGTTTTTTTTTTTTTTTTTGTATCTTACTACCTCCTATCAGGTGTTGTGGGTGGTGCTACATGCCTATAAAGCACGAGCACTCTGGAGAGGGTGGGTGTATCCGATTGTTCCCTGTATGCTGTAGAACACAATCATGTAGCTGTTGAACAGATGAGGTCTAGCTTGTACTCCTGCAAGGTAAGAAGGAATCTGGTTACTAGCTCAGTTGTTCTGCCCTTTGGCTCAGAACAGCTCTGTGGAGACCCTGCTGCTTGCAGTAAAAAAACTGCCTATGGTCCTTGTGTTCCAGCTCCCTATTGCTGCTGTGAGGGAGAGGGGACTGATCCACTGGCTGCAGGATAATATCCACCCTTCTCAAACACTGGAGTTCCCAGGGAACTGCTGCAGCAGAAGCTGCCGATGAGAGTAGAAGCCGCTGATGAGCTGGAACCTGGATGGGGCTATTCTACGAGTTCCACTTGTAGCGCTTCAGTTAGCAGACCTGCAGGTAAAAGCATGGGAGAATATAAATCTCCTACTTGAGCTGCCCTCAGGTGAAGATCAGTGCTGTGACAATAACTAAGCAACACAGTGGTGACTATTTATTTGAATTTTAGCACCAGGGTAGGCCTACTGAGACAATACAGTTCCTTTTTCAGGGGTGACCCGGGACAAAGGTACAACACAATAAATAAAAATGTGTGGCAAAAGTAACCAAGAGTAAATGAGAAATAATATATACTGCACATAAAACTTGTTAGTGCAAAGTATGAAAGTAAAATATACACAGCATATATACAGTTGTGCATCAGGTCCGCAGTGAACTGTGCAAGAAAGTATAACCATAAAGAATATCTCAAAGTACAGCACAACATAATCTCTCTTGTTCAGTAGCTGAAAGCCAACACTTGAACACATACATACCCAAAATCAATTGACCACGGATGTTATGTGCATGGTTCTTAATATAAATATTCAGAGGTCGTAAGCAAGTAGCAGAGAAAGAAAAGACTACAGAGGCAGATTCCCTTGGTTCGGCTGTGTACTCCAAAGATTAGCCAAAGCAGGTACAGAGCTTAGGCTGCAATAGGTGCACAGAGAGGGAGTGCTTGAATAAAGCAAGAGAGGAGAGGGAGAGTGTAGATAAGGGGAGTGCATTCCAAGTGGTGGATGCAAAGCAGGCAAATGATCACTTGCCAATTGCCAGGTGGGGATAAGAAGTATTCAACAGAGGGGCAGAGGATGACCTGAGTAAACATGGAGCTGATGTACATGTCAGTAGGTCACTCAGGCAGGGGGGAGAAAAGAGGAAGGTAAGTTTATAGATAAGGCAGAGGGAGGAGAACTGCAGTCTTTGGTCCTAGTCAGGCCAGGCCAGTGACACTAAAACCTTGCAGTGGTGGCGGCACGAGTTGACTCTGAGAGCAAATCATTCCACCCTGTAGTACAACATTCTCAGCTGGGAGAGTATGATGGTCTTGGCAGACAGCAGTATAGGGACACCATAGAAAAGTATGGTGAGGAGGGGGCAATCTTTTGATAGGAGGCATGGGAGAGGAGAGGACGAAGGCAGTAGAGCGGTCCTAGTTTCTGATTGAGTTTTTTAGTAGTCTTGTGTTTACATGTTTCTCAAAAGAGAGGGAAGGGTTCTGGCCTGGTGGCACTGGAGGTTTAGGTGCTGGTCGCTACACCTTGTGCCACGCTGGCGACTCGGGTTAGGGAATGAGCCCGGACCACTGGGGGTCAGCACGGGCGAGAAAGGATTGAGCATCCGAAGGACTTCTCACTGCTCTCGGGGGAGGAGGGAGGTCCTGTCGTCCTGCTCATTGACTGCTCCTTGGTGGTGGCTGGAGGGCAGTATGGGTCGGGAGGCACGTTCTGGTCTCTTCACATTGGTGGGAGGGGGGACAGGAGAAAATGTGAAATGGGGAGCTGGCAGGCTCCATGATGGCCCGTCGTGTCCTTGGCTATCCCTGGCTTCTGGATAATGCTCTGGGGGGGCCAGAAAGCCAGCGCTTTCTTCCCTGGACCCACTGCGGGGGTAAGCCACAGGGGATTACTGGACGTTGGGTTGAGTGGGGATGAGGAAGGGCTGTACCCGCCTGCTAGGCTTCAGGGGCAAAAAGAAATAGAAGAAGAAAAGAGTGGGAGGGGTCTAGCAGGATACTCAAGTATTTGAATTAATGCACTGATTCAAGGGTTTCCCCTGTAATAAACTGAATATGAAGTATGGCGGGGGGGGGGGTCACTTTTGTGAAAGGGTTGAAAAGTAGTATTGATTTGTTTTTTTGGGTGTTAAGGACTAAGTGATTTTTAAGTAACCATTCTTCAAGTGTATTGAAGTCAGATTCCAAGTTATGTTTAAGCCATTGGTTATCGCAAGAAGACTGGTACAAAACAGTGTCATCAGCATAAAGTTGTACCAGGGACCTGCCACAATTTGGGGGTAAGTTGTTTGTAAATGGAGAGAACAAAAGGGGCCCCAAGACTGATCCCTGTGGCACGTCGTGGGTCATAGTATTAAATGACAAAACACCCACTGGCCATTTTACTCCTAGGGAGAGGCCGGATAGGTAATTCTGAAACCAGGAGAGTGATAACTGGTTCATACCCAATGAGTGTAGCTCATGTAACAGAAGGTTATGGTTAACCAAATAAAAGGCCTTAGTTAGATCTACAAATATGGCCCTTGTGTAAAGCCCTTTATCGAGTGAGCCGAGGATATCCGAGGTAACCTTGGTAATGGCTGTGAGGGTGCTGTAATTCTTATAAATGTGCTGACAGTTGGATTGGAGGTGATGACATTCCAAGTAAAATTGAAGTTGGTTGAAAATAAGTTGTTCTTGTGTCTTCGCTAGAGAGCAGAGGATTGATATGGGTATGAAGTTTTCAACTTCGTATGCGCCACTCTTGTGTAGCAGAGTGACTATTGCAACCTTCAATTTAGCTGGCACACTTCCAGTGGTAAGAGACTAATTTATCAGGTCATGGATGGGAACAGCAAGGGCTGAAGTGCCTAGTTTTAGAAAATGATATTGTAAGGAGTCAAAAGCTGAGGAACTATTTTCATTAAACTTTAATAATAGCTGCAGTACTTCGTTGCGGGTAACAAACTTGAGGTGAAACACTGGGCGAGAAGGCAGCTGCCTGTGAGAGGGAGGAGGGGTCGAAATTTGGACAGGGGGCAAAGTGGGAGGTATAGCTAGTGAGATCAGTGAAGAAGCAGTTTAAACCATCTGCAATAGATAGGGAGTCAGATAGGATAGTACCACCAGCTAGTAAGGTACTGAAGGAGACCAGGGAGTTATCTTTAATTAAAGTGTTGACTTGCTTCTAGAACATCTTAGGTTTACTGAGACATTCGGTCTGCAGAGAACTATAATACTTGTGCTTGGACCTGCAGAGCTTACTCTTATGTGAGTTACGGAGTTGCCTTAAGGTCTGCCAATCGGAGGTGTTGCCACTTTTCTTAAAGTTTTTCCAGGCAGAGTCTCGATGGAGCATGAGATGCCTCAGGTCCTTGCCTAGCCAAAGTGCTTTCAGACCTTTGGACCTCCTTTTTGTGAGGGTAGCATGTCGATTAATTATAACATTCAGTGTATTAATAAAGTGGTTTAAGGCCTGGTCGATATCTGGCAGAGCTTTAATTGGACCCCAATCAGCAGTAGACAGAGATGGCAGGAAGGCTGATAGGTCAAACAGTGACATATTTCTAGATTCTGTTATTTTAGGGGGAGGGTTTGGGCTTTTGTTACTCCATAAACAGAGAATTGGAGAGTGATCGCTGATACAATCAGAAACTACACTAACAGACTGCACCCAATGAGAGGAATTGGAGACTGCCTAATCCAGTAAAGAGTGGTTACCTGACTTGATATTCAGTCTAGTAGATTCAGAGATATGTTGGGTAAGGTTGGAGTCAACTAATGTCAAGTGAGCTTTGTTTTTATTTTGGTTCAACTGGTCAATGTTGAAATCTCCACAGAATATGAGATCGCAGTTGGCGAGGACAGAAAGGGAAGTCCTTCCAGGAGAGAGCAGGTCATTTAGTGCTCTTCTTCCTCAGTTAATTCTGAGGTCCTGCTGTTGGGAGTCAGAAGGCTTCTGATACACATTCTCTGGCTCAGGAGCAGCAAAAAGAGATGTTATGATTACTCCACTGTATATGGGTGGGGCCAGCCATGAACTCGGACACGACAGGACTGTGTGCTCAGCCAATGACTTGTGCAAGCCCTGAACTGGGACACACACACACACACACACATACACACTCACTCCACTTACGGTTGCAACAGCATCTGTCAATATGGGGGCTCCCACTAGGCCACACTGCATTGCAAACAAGTGGTGGGGTGACTGGGGCTTATTGTGTTGTGTACCCACCCACATGCACCACTGCTGCACTCATGTGTTACCATGCCTGCTGCACAGAGTGCAACATGACGATCCCAGCCATGTACAGCTGTATTGTGTGCACCATGCATGCATACCTGAGCCCTTCCCTGGCTGCCAGATGTCTGTGTCCTGCACATCAGTGTTGACCTGTGTGCTGGATGCCTGGTCAATGGCCGTGCGGTGTGTGGAGCAATTCCTTGCCGCTCAGGCCATGACACTGCCTATCAGACTCTGGCTTGGTGCTGCTGCTGCATATGCTGCATTTATACATCTGGGGTGCCTGTCAATGACATGTGTCCATTCTACAGCTCTGGCAGACTCTGGTATAGCATAGCACAGCCATTGCATTTGCACTTTTCCACTGTATTGGAGCACAAAACTGTCTCTGGTATGCTGCTGTAAGTCCCCTACAAATGGGGGTTCCCAAAAAGTCTTCCTTAAGCTAGCCTAAATGCTCACTGACAGGCTGGTGTCCTGCGTTTTAGCAGTTTAAATGCGATTGGCAGAGAGTGCCTGCACAGCCTCTGTGTACTGTATCTTTAAGAGCTGCCTGGATTGCAGTCATAAGTAATCTGAGAGGGAGCTCTGTTAAAATATGTAAGTATTTGCTGAAAATCATTTAGAGTGATAATGATAATGTAGTTTGTCTAACCTGCCTTCTTTGCAGCAAGGACTGTTTTGTTTATCTCCACTATCTTGGTTCTGGACTGCTGAATTGGACCAATCAATACTGGTGGGACCTAAAATGGAGCTGGACTACAGGAGCTGTCTGGAGTTAAAATCTGTAGGAATTGTAGTTTTGAACTTTTGGTGCCTTTTTGCACCTGAAGGGGGAGCCTTTGTTGTGACTGACAGGCAGATCAGCCAACCAAACCTTTTGGATTCTGGGGAAAGTGCCAGGCTTGCTGGCAGTTGAGTCAGATCTAAGTTGGGAGCTGAAGAAGCAACAGCTTGAGACAGTCAAGCAGCCGTCTGAGTAGTTTTGCATGGGAGAACTGTGGAAAGGCCTGAGTTGTGGCCTGGAGGAAGAGAAGAGAATTATTTTGGACTAAATCCAAGTTTGTGAGAATGAAGTAAGCCACTGATTTTTTACCAGGCTCATACCTAAAGAAGACCAAAGATTTTGCTGAATGCGATCCACCTGTCAGGATTTCCAGCTGCTTTTGAATCCCCGGTTTGTGCAGAGACTTTGCGATCATGACTGGAGAGCAGTTTGCCTGGTACAGTAGAATTTCCTTACATGTAAATGTGTTGTGAGTTGTTAGTGGGTCATGATTTGGTTCCCCACTGTTTGAACTGTGGCTGCTTGCTGGAAGCTGTATCCAGCCCAAAATGGACTATATCCAAATTTGTCCCCATTTGGCTGGGGCCTTGCCACACTGGCTCAGCCAGACTACCCGCTGCACAGAGAAGGCCATCGACGAGAGACCTGCCTGGGGATTAGCCCCCTGCTTCACGCTTGAACAGGAACGACGCCTTGGCGATTCGTGTGGGCCCTGCTTCTCCTGGCACTCTAGATCAACCACCTTTTGTCTTGATTTCTGTCCAGCCTGTGTCCAGTCTTGGGCATTGTGAGTAACCATCAGGGTAGCTCCCTGCAACAAAAGTTTAATCCAAGTGTGTCATCCGATTTCTTTGTCATTTCTCTTTCTTCACGAACTGAGCCATCTGGCTCCGGATTACAAACAGTGTGTATTATGTATGTTGTTTTTCCATCACAGGGCCCCAACCAGCTGCTACGCCGACCTACCCCGGGCAACGGTCCTGGCTAGCCCATCTCTTCTCCACCTGGGTACCCAGAAGGTGTGACTGCTTAGGGACTCTGAATGCATGCATAACTGTTTGACTGATGGAGCATTTAAGCAAATTACCCCGATTACACCCCTCCTTTGTTCAAGTCCCTTAAATAAATCAGATCTAACTCTTTTTGCATTTCCCCTGACTGTGGTTCCAGTTTGTGCAAGAGTACTGTACTGCTGTTATTTGCTGTGTATAACCTTGTTTTAAGGGGGTCCCCAGGGCCGAGCCAGAGGAAAGCCCTGGTGGTAAGTGCAAACAGTGTAGGTACTTGTGTCATGTATCAGGGGCATTGTGAAAGTGATTATTGTGTATTGTTCCAGCCACTAGTAAGGAAAGGGGGGGGGGTTACAGTGTGCCGGAGGGCTATGCCCTGGTTAGCGTGACCACTACCAACCCTGACCTCCGGGTGGAGGCACCGGTTTCAGAAATCAGGCCCCTTAATCTGCTACTAGCCAAGCAGGCAGGGGTAGTAGCCTTGGGATAATGCCACCTAGGGGTTACACTACAACTGGACCACTATGGATGTTTGACTCCCATAGCCATGTGTGGCATAATGGCCTACATGTCAGCCACGCCTGCATTTCCTGTCCTGTGCACACAGTGGACTCAGTTCATTGGGCCCGATTCCAAGACGGGGTATGCTAGCGTAAGCCAAGACATGCCAAACCCCTTGGCGTATCTCATGACCCATGCCAAGTGCAGATTCCAAGAGGCACCATGCGCCATGTCGGCTGCAGGCTACGACAACCACGGGATATGCCACCCACTACGCTGCAACCCGCAGTGACATGGCGCAAGGGCGGGTTATGACAGCAACTGAGCTCTATTCTAGGAGGGTAGCTGCTGTAACCTGCTAGCATGATTCTTGGAGCTGCACTGTCACAGCTAAGTTAGAGCAGCCTGGAGCTACTCTAAGGGGCATCCAACGGTGCTGTCCGTCGGATGCCCGCTTCACAGTGCCGCGGCGCTGGTGCCGATGTATCCCCTGCCCCCCACCCCTAAATGTCAGGGACCCCCGGGGGATCCATTCTCTGGCATGCCCCCCCCCGGACTCCTGTGCCACCTGTCCTGCTCCCCCATGCCCCTGGTGTGTGCCGTGGTGTTCACGGTGGGGGAGCAAGAGAGAGACTGCCAGTAACAGAGCCACAACACATATGCAGGCTTCTATGCCATATCCATGGTGGTAGCCTCCACATGGCATAACCCGCATGTTGCAAGTGCCGGGACCCTGGCGCTCTTGGAATGCGGTGCAGTGTCCCTGGTGTAGTGGCGAATGTTGCAACTTGCATACGCTGGTGAGTTGTGACATTTGACTTGGAATCGGTCCCATTGTCTTTCTGTTCTTTGGTGCCTAGAAGACTGCCACACATTGGGTGCATGCTGAAGACCAGGAGGGATGGGACAACCTTCTGCACTGGATCATCTGCTTGCAGCGACTCCTAATCCGTAGGGTAGAAGAAAACACAGAGGCTGTCCAAAACATGGCCACGACTCACCGGCAGCAGCCACCACCACCAGCAGGAGTGGTCCACAGATGAATCAGTGGGTGTATGGGTGTCCCCATGGGGTGTTGTCTCCCCCTTTATGGACAGTTACACCAGTTGTTTTTTCCCCCATCATCTTTGTCTTTGCTGTTGCCATTGTTGTTGTGTTCTGTTTGCTGTTATGTGATCTATTGCCTTTTTATACTGGTGAAGATTATTTCTGATATTGAAGTTGCTGTGTCATGTGCCCTCTGTATATGTGTGGGAGCAACTGCTTGCCACTGAGGCCATGACACTGCCTGTGTACTATGACAAAGCCTGTAGCCGGTGGCTGCTCACTGCCCTCCTCATCCCCCGCTCTTGGGAGGTGATACCATCAGTGCACTGCTACCACTCCCAGCCCTCTTCCTGCACTACCTGTCCTCCCAGCCCCCCTCAAGCCCCCATTTGCTATGACAATGCCTCTGGGTCGAGGCTAGAGGCTGCTTCCTGTAACCCCCCTTTCTCCCTCCCCTGGAGGGGCACATCACCTTCGCCTGATCACTGCTATTGCCTCTGTGTGCACCTTTCTCAAGGGGCTCCTTTCTGCACCCCTCAAAACCCTGGCCTACCCAGCCATTGTGTTGGGCTTCTACAATTGATTCATTATCTATTAGTATTTATAATGCTTCAAGATTGTAACAGTGTCTATTGCATGTATACCTATGTCCAGTACTCCGTACCATTACTGTTTGTGTGTCTGTAATCTGTCCCATGACGTGGAACCTTTGTAAACGAGCCACGGTTCAAAGGTGATTTCCGAACAATAAATAAATAAATAAAATGTGTCTGTCACTGGCACCCTACACTCTCACCCACAGCCACCCCTAGTGTGCAGCTCCATGCCCAGTTTTCTGGTCAGGGCTGCACCACTGCTTGCCCCCTTGTGGTCTGCACTGTCCACAGTGCTATATTCAGAGCTGTGCTACCACAGTGCAACTGTGTGCTGTGCGATCAACTATAATCTGTGCAGCATGCAATCCACTCTCTATTCAGAAAGCTTAAAGCTGGTGCAGTGCCTCTGAAAACAGCAAACTAAGGGACTGGCTCAAGTGTAAGTGTGGTACAAACATTGCCCTTGAACACACTTTTGAATATCTGGGCCCTGGTGTCACACTCATTTGTCATATCACTTTTTGTTGACCAGACTGTTCTTAGTGAAGGCCTCAGTAGCCAGGTAATATGCTTCTTGTACTGTAGCTCTCAATGCATTTGCCTTGGGTACTCCAGGTACAGTGGAAGTCAGCCTAAACTTCCCTCTTACCTTAGAACTCATGGTACCATATTAAGGTACTGCAAAACAGTATTCACAGCTCATTACCACTCCAATCACAGACCATTAGGGCACCTGCAGCTGCCTCCCTAAACACAATAAGGTAATGCTTAAGCTAATGAGGTACAAGGGTAGAAGGGAAGTTTAGCATGGCTACCAGTGTAGGTCTCTGATGCTGCTCCATCCACTGAGACTCTGAAACAAAGGTTGATGGGTAGGCGAGCTTCTCTGCCAAACATCAGATAGAAGGGTAATGCTTAAGTGGTGTCATTTTTAGTTAAGTTGTAGGTATGCACAAGTGAACTCACTTTTTGACTTTATTTGGCTTTTTTGAGCTGGCTCAAGGGTGCCCATTCCAGTAGGACCTGGTTGAAGCACTCAGGCTGAGGATCTCCCAAAAGATGGCAGGGGGTTGTTCTCAATTACCTTGTGCCATAGGGTCCCGAGATGTCTTCACAAGTCAACTTTTGAAGTCCCTCCCCTGACTGGAGTAAATCCTTTCAGGGATGCCATGACGGTTGATGTATTGCTTTAAATCCTTGACTAAAGTGCTGGCCTTTTGATCTCTTGTGGGATATACCTGATCATAATGGGTGAAATGGTCTGTAATCACGAGAATGTTTGATATATTTTTGCTATTAAGTGCAAAGGAATGAAAGTTCATACACACTAGTTCTAGTGGTCCACTGGTTTTGATACTGACCAAGGGTGCTGCTCTCATGGGCATGGTTTTGTATTTGATGCACCTGTAGTTCTTACACAGAAACATAGAACTTGATGGCAGATAAGGACCGCCTGGCCAACCTAGTCTTCCTATTTCCCTACCTACTGTATAAACTCCTGATCCTATTTAATCTGCAGCCTAACTCCTCTGTCCTACCACTAGTTTTGCCTTCTGCCTGTCCCATGCAGTTTTGAATTTGCCAGCTGTTTTTGCCACCACAGCCTCCTCTGGGAGGCTGTTCCATGTATCCACCACCCTTTCTGTGAAAAAATACTTTTTCATGTTGCCCCTGAGTTGTCCTCCCCTCCAGCCTTATATTGTGAGTCCTTGTTCTTGCACATCTTCTTTTCTGAAAGATACTGCACTTTTGAACTCTGTTGGCCCCCTTGAGGTATTTGCATGTCTCTATCATATCCTCCCTCACCCTCCTGGCCTCCAGAGTATACATATTGAATTCTCTCAATCTCTCCTCATATGGTTTCTGGTGTAGCCCCTGTACCATTTTCATTGCCCTTCTCTGGACTGCCTCCACCCTGTCAATGTCCTTCCGGAGATGAGGTCCCCAGAACTTCACGCAGTACTCTAGATGAGGTCTCACCAACTGCCTGTACAGCGGCATCACCACCTCCTGTTTTCTACTGGTGATACCTCTCCCTATGCACCCCAGCATTCCTCTGGCTTTCCTCACCACCTTCTCTCATTGTTTAGCTACTTTTACGTCATCTGTTATGACTACCCCCAGGTCCCTTTTCATTTTGGTTGTTAGTACCTGTACCTGGTGCTCCACCTGTACTGTCATTCTGGGCAAAGAGAAGCGTGTCTGTATCAAATCCAAAGTGCACTCAACTCCCAGGTGACCCAGGTTTATTGTAGCTTCCCCATACTTCCATGAAAGCATCAACTGTTTTCTGGGGCAACCAGGATGTTTGCTGTCTTGCATCATTCAGATGAGCAGTTCATTTTTAAGAACAAATTGTTCCACTCCTGCAACAAAAGGTAGACGTCAGGATGAATGATTTGCATGTGACTTGCACTCCACCTTTCTCTAGGACTAGTACCACCTCATGTATTACAATGTCATCCTATTGGGCTTTAAGTTCTAGACAGCTATGCTTGGGAAAGAAGACAGGTTCAAGCCAATGAAGTTGAGGTAGGCTGTCATAATACTTTCTGGGAAGGCTCCCAGCATATCAGTTGCTTAGTACAGTTTAGAGGGGTAGCTCATTTGTCAGGTATAAATTTTAAACACATTGCTTTCACCACTGCAGCAGGGGCCAATGCACATTGGCTTGGTTTATCAGGATGTGGGCATCGGGACAAGGGGTTGGCATCAATATTGCTTCACCTGCTGCAGTACTCCACACTGTTTAGGTAGATAAGGCAGATAGCCACCAGTGCCCTGCAGCACCTAGGTTTTTTTTTTTGGTGTCTGTCTACAAGTGCATGACTACTCTTTTCTTCCAGCCCATTATTACTGGGGAGGCATAGGGACTCTGGGACTCTTTGATGATTTCTGCAGCCAGCAGTACTTGTAAGTAGCACCTTACTTCTTCAGAATCTGCAAGGGCCAGATGTTGGGACCTCTCAAGAATGGTCTTTCATCATGGAAGCATATTATGTGCTCCTCTTACTTGACACATCCCATGTCCCACTCATGTAGGGAGAACATGCTCATCTGCTTGGTGAGCTTGTTACTCAAGCCCCTTTGATAATGGTCAGGTGTCAGTGACTCTCCAAAACTGAATAGTCCAGGGTCAATCTCTGTGAACTTCTTTGCCACAGCATTGATGCCAGTCACTGTATCAACACTGTGGATGTTTGCCAATGTTTGTCCATTTTTGGCGTGATCTCTTTTTCAGTCATTTTTAACTCGCATTGTTACTCAGTAGCACCAACAAGAGCGGAGGCCAAAATCCCTCAATGCGCCATCAGTTCTTCTGGTAGTTTGTCATCACTGGGGGAATAGATAAGAAATTCTGGACTCCTTGCCCCCTTGATAAACTCAGTGCTGCTAGTCACAGCACACTCAGCATAGTGTGGAAGGACCAGTTTCTTGGCATTCACTTGTTGGATAACTCCTACTGACTCCTCTGCCACATCAGGAATTACGGTTTCCTTCATCTGCTAGGCCACCCTGACCAGGCCATGCAGCAGCAAAATCCTCTAGTAGTGAGGCCCCTCTACTTCGTGGCATTAGGGCCAGTTTCACAATTACTACTTGCTCACTGCATGATCCTGAGCAAGTCAAGTAATCTTCTTGTGCGTCTGTCCCACCAGTGATGAGGAGTAAAAGCAAGACCCAACTAAAAATGAGATAGCGCATCTCACCTGGGCTATACTGGGTCAATAAACTACCAAAAAAAAAAAAAGCACAAGAAATGTTTTATATGTAGCCCCCCACATTGCTATCAAAGTGGGTAGTTTCAGGGACAGAGAGGAGTAGGCTATGGTTAAACCCAGTGGGGTGGGCAAGGGATCCACATTTCTACCTGCACACATAGCCAACCCTGCCCACACTGCTCCAGCAGAGCTGTATGGTCATGTCTTACTACAACATTATCCCTCTGCAGTTCTTTAAGTCTGTACTCCTGCAAGCACCACCTACTCCTTTATCTATAGTGGCAAGATGCACGTTAATGCTACTGCCTCCCATTGTCTGGGTCCCTGGGCCTCCCTCATCAAGGCAGGTTTCAGAATGATGATGTCAGCTAGCAGGTAGGTCCACCAATGAATTGGGCTGCTTGTGGGAGCCGATGGTGCCTCCCCATCATTGTCCAAGTGGTGATGCTGACTTCCTGACAATGAGACTAGCCCAGTGCATTGGCTCACAACAAGCCCAGTCGGGGCCAGAGCAACAGTCTTGTGATGGAGAGGAAGAGTCGCTGTTGCTGAGAGAAATTGGTGTTTGAGGAAGAAGGATATTGCAGAGTAAAGCCTGACTGGAACCTGATGAGTTTTAACAAAACTGAAAAAATCATTACAGATTCTGATGATCTCCTTCAGATGGTTCTATCTGATCTCCACTGAAAATAAGATTAGACACATTTTTGAGGAGGTTGTTGCATTTTTTTTTCTTCTCAACTCTCTTTATCCTCCTGTGGCAGCTTCTCCCTCATCGTCCACCAACCTACTGGACTCGGGGTCTTTCAGGGACTTGTAGAGCCAAGTGCACCCTGGCAGATCTCCAGAGATGGTCAGGAGGTATCATCCTTGGCGGACCCCCACTTTTTCCTCCGTTTCACCTGTGGACCTACTCCAGAGACCCCAGAAAGTGGTAGCACATGTGTACCACAGTTCCAGATGGGGTCTCTTCCGCCCTCCCCCAAAATGGCCAGATGTCGAAGAACCTTGGAGAAGCGCCGCTTCTCCAGTCTCCACTGCTACCCCTATCCCTGAGGTAGAGGGCCACCAGATGGCAGCCTGCTCTAGTCCTCTCCCTCCCCCCCCGGCTGACCTCTGACGACTCAGGCTCGTTCCCGAACCCAGGTCACTGGCGTGGGGTGAGGTGTGGCATCCAGCACCTCAACCCTCTGCACCACCGGGCCGGCCCCGGTTGTTGCATTTTTATCCTCGAGTGACACCCTGGAGCAAGGTAACACAGGAGTAGTAGTTTTTGAGGGAACAGCTGTCTATTGTTCCAAGGAGTAATTGTGTTATCTGTGGGTAGTTGGGGTGGGGTTGGGGGGCAGTGGCACAGCAATCTGCTGTGTACTACTTTGGTGACTGTGGTGATGCAAGTACACTTGCAGAGCCTGATTGTAGCATGCAACAGTTACATTTCCTCTTTTCCCCACTCCTACTGATCATAATATGCCCTGTACACATGTTCTATGCAGCCATAAATAGGAGGCAACAGGTGACTGCTATGTCTCACCCAGTCTCTTCTAGTGACTCGACCTGCTCTAATTAGATGCCAAATAGCATCTGTAATAAAATAAACAAACACGCAAATAAATACATACATAAACAAAGAAACAAATAAATATATACGTAAACAAATACATAAACAAATAAATAAATACATATGTAAACAAAGTAGAGTACTGTCACTATCTTGATAGTTAGGCATATCACAGCAGGCTACTGAACCAAACAGAGCAGCTTTCACAGTGCTAGTGACATTTCAACAGCTCTACGCAGCGCTGAAGCAAGCAGTTGCAATCAAAGAGAAACCACAATAAAATCTTCATACAAACAACAGGGTTAAAGGTTATAACTAGTAAACTGATGTATAAATTGAATACGTACTGTAATGGTATACAGTTTATCATCACTTGTGAGAGACCAGGACTTTTATCTAAGTCACTTGAGCTCTGATTCACTCATATATTATGGTTTTGTCCCCTCACATTTAAATTGCATATTTTGAGTTGGGCCGTTTCATTTTCCTGTTTATGTATAAATTACTTTGCACTACCAGTAACATTTTATGTTTTTACCCGACTTATTTTCTGCAAACCTCAATAATTTCCTAGCTTTTCTCCACTCACCTTCTAGGCTGCTTGTGAAGACAAGATTATCATTACCTATGTATGTACACTGTATGCCAGAGGTTAAATCATTTCAATAAATAAAATAATGTCCTGCTTGATACATACCAGGCTGCCAAGGACTACAGGAAACTGAAAACCTTCATCCACTATTTTTGGACTTCAATTCACTGCAGTTATCAGTTGAGGCCCGACTCCGGGCACTCCCTCCTGCCACGGACCTCCTCCTCCCATATCGGCTTGGAGTGCAGTCGGCCCTGACACAGCTGCCGCCCGTGCTTCTCCTGCAGCCACCTGAACAACAAGCTGAGGCCCGACTCTGGGCGGTCCCTCCTGCCATGGACCTCCTCTTCCCATAGCAGCTTGTGGTGCAGCCGGCCCTGACACAGCCTCCGCCGATGATTCACCTGTTGCCACCTGAACAACAAGGTACAAATTTTCACCAACAGGCACATCGTGTTGGCTCCCCCACACACACTCCCTCCCTCCCTCCCACCCTACTTGGTGAACTTGTAATATAGCCCTCAATATCACGTGACTGTTTCTCATGTAATTGTATTAAGTATTGACTTTCCCATCTGCTCATTATATTCTATAACCTCTAGAGGGTGTCCTAAACCCACTCTAGCTCAACCTTCCTGTCTCCTGGCACTCAGTCCTATTTCCACTGTGCCCCCCCCCCAGACAGCAATCTTTAGTACCAGTAATTTACTCAACAGTGTTTACTGCCATGCGCCTCTGCATATCTCTCCTCCTTCTCCTTGCCTTTTTGCCAACTATTTTACCCCCTAGCCCTTCAGCTCTCCCCCATTTCCACAGCCCTCCTCCTCCTCCTCTACTCGACCCCATGTTTCCCCTGGTGGTGATTCCATCCCCCACCCAGTTAAAGTGGGTTAACTTTCAAATCAGGCAACTTGCCCCCATCATGCTACTGCCGCACTCATATGTCCTATTGCTAAAATTAATTGCTGTACACTTCCCACCACACTTCCCCCTTACCTCGGACAAGCACTCATGGTTCAAACATACAAACTTCATTTTATTATCATTGCATTGCTACTTCTCTCCGCTGGTGATATTAACCAAAACCCAGGTCCTGCCCTGCCACAGGTCCTACACCCATGATCCCATGCCCTAGCCCCATCCCATCATCCATTTCACTGCTTCCTCGAGGCCTTAAGCTTATTCATCTAAATATATGGAGCTTCCTCCCTAAACCTGACCCGATCCAGCCACTAGCTATTTCACTCAACCCTGACATCATCATTTATCCAAAATCTGGTTAAGCAACAAAATCCCTGATACTACTGTCTCTATCCCCGGCTACACACTTTTCCGTCAAGACCGTACAACCCGTGGCAGTGGAGTGGCAATCTACACCTCCTCCTCACTCCAAGCCACCACTATCCTATCCTCATCCATCTTGTCAGCATTCGAGGCACTAGTAATAAGACTTGCCCTGCCTTTTTCCATCCCCATTTATATAGTGGAGATTTACTGCCACCCAGGCCTTAACTCAGCCATTGCGCCCAAACTCATTTCCAACATTAAATCTCTGGCTACAACAGGTGAACTATACATTACGGGCAGCTTCAATCTTTTAACTGGTTGGCCTCCTCCCTAGGCAAAACCAGAAATGAAATATCTGCCCTAAACCTCACCAAGTTAATCCACTAACCAACTCGCTTCAACCACAAAACCCAAAACCACTCCCTGATAGACTGGGCACTCACCTTCCACCCCCACCGAGTCATTCAATCAGGCCTACTCCCTGATGCCCTAAGCGATCATCATATGATCTTCCTGGTTCACAAAATTCACAGACCAAAAATCCCACACAAAATACTGATGACCCGATCTTACAAATCACTTGACCTTGTTCCCCCCTTCACCATGACCTAACTCAAACTAACTGGTCTCCAATAGTATCAGCTAATTCCATTGACCTTGCATTAGCCTATTTCAAGGACAATTTCCTTAACATTTGAAAGAAGCATGCTCCACTAAGATGCACCAGAGTCCGTGGGAACCACCTTCCACGGGTTACACCTGAACTTATGGCCTTTCAGCATACCCAAAATCGTGCCTGGAAAACACACAAATTGTCCAAGCTACCCAGTGACCTAGAAAAATATCGAGCCCGCCATAACTCATGTACAAAAACCATCCGGCTTGCGAAAGCTGATTACTTCTGCTCCTCTTTTCAAGCTAACGTAGCTAACCCCTCCAGGTTCTGGAAGGTCATACACTCTCTCTCATCTCCCACCCCAACAAAACCACTGAGCCCACTCCCAAAGATAAACAACTCCCTCATCTCCGACCACCTCTCTGTTGCATCTGAATTCAACACCTACTTTACCTCCTGTGCTTCAACCCTCCTATCATCTCTCCTTTCCTCTCCCTCTAGCCCTGCCCCTACCTCTTCTTCCTCACACACTCTCCCCCTCTACAGACAGCTTCTCCTTCTCCCCATCTCACTGAGGTTTTTGATGCTCTTCTAGTTCTCAACCCTTCAAAAGGAGGATTCTCAGACGGTTTGACCCTAAACTGTCATACCTCTCTGCGTCTGCCATCTCCTCACCGCTGTCTGACCTTCTAAATCTCTCCTTCTCCCTTGCATCTGTCCCCTCTGACTGGAAACATGCTTCTGTCATCCCTTTGTCAAAAGGAGGTGACACTTCCATCCCAAACAATTACCATCCTATTTCACTTCTACCAGCCATTGCTAAGCTTCAAGAACATCTGGTCCTCTCCCAAATCTCCTCCTATCGCTCTGACTCCTTCTTCTTCTCTTCCTTCCAATCTGGCTTTAGGAAAAAATATTCTACCACTACTCCCCTTCTTAGACTCACTGACTCCAGCCCCACCGGGATGGACGGTGGTCTAATCACTTCTGCCATTTTTGTCAACCTCGCCATGGCTTTCAACACGGTCTCCCACTCCCTCGTCTTAGATACTCTCACTTCAGCTGGCCTGTCTTACTCTGCCACCAGCTGGTTCAAAGCCTACCTGATAGGTAGGACACAATAGGTCAGGATAGCTGATGCTTTATTCCCACCACTCCAAATTCAAACTGGAATGCCACAAGGCTCTGCACAATTCCCACTCCTTTTCTCCATCTTCTTGAACAACCTCCTGACAGTCTGTTCATCTTCCTCCATACATATGTATGCTGATGACACTGTCCTAGTCACCTCCGTCCATTCCTCCTCTGATGTAGCGACCAGGCTACAACTCGACTTCAGCAAGGTTCAACACTGGCTTCACTCCCATTAACTTTTTCTAAACACCAAAAAGACAGTCTCCATGACCTTTGGCACTAGGCAGTGACTATTCAGGCTAAGATCCCTGCCCTCCTTCCACACCCTAGATGGGACTGTCATCGAGGACACATCCTCATTCAGGTGCCTTGGGGTTTGATTGGACCAACACCTCAATTTCCCTGGACACGTGGACACCATCCTGAAAAAACTGTGCCCCAAACTCGGCACCCTGTACAGGAACCATAGCAGTCTACCCCTTACGGCCAGGTGTGAACTCATCCAGAAAATGATTCTACCTAGTTTTGACTACTGTAACATGGTCTACAGTGCTGCTCCAAAGTCCTCCCTAGCCAAATTGGATACCCTCTTCAACTCCTTCTGTCGCTTTGCTCTGGACCCCCCACCTATCACTTTTGATCTCTACTGCTCTCTGGCCTTTCAATCAATGAACGACAGACAATTCTCTCACTGCTCTAAACTTACTGCAAAATTTTGGTTTGGCTCACTTCCCTCTTACCTCTCCTCCTCCCTTCCCACTCACCCTGCCCCACTCTGCTCTCTCAGATCTACTGACTCTCGCACCTTCCATGTCCCTCACTGCACCACAACAGTAGGCCAAACTGCATTTTCTTATCAGTTCCCTAAACTCTGGAACTCTCTACCTCCTCAGATTTGTCACTCCTCGTCCCCCTTGTCTTTATCTTCTGTCCTGATAAATGTCTTCTTCCCTACCTGTAACTGCCCCTGAGATCTCTTCCTTGTACTCTGTCATTACCACCAATGCTCTTGTCAATTCCCCTTCCATCCTGTTCCACTGAAGCACTAAATTTGCACATAGTAATGTTCAGTTGTGCAAACTGTATTGTCCTCTGGCTCTACAGCTGTGTATTCCCAACTCATTTTGCACATTGTAGTACAGTAATACCATTCATTGTGAATCATGTAGCCAGGATTGCCATTCTGTTGTCTGTTATTTTGTACTGCATCTATCTTGTATTGTTAATTTATGTGGCCAGCATTGGCATTGTACTTGTACTATCCCCATGTTCCCATTCCCCCAGGATGCACCAGGAGACAAACAATTCCAGTTGCTCAGTGTGCCTTCCTGGTGAAACTTTTCAATAAATAAATACATTAATGAATAAAAATAATGCATTTGGCTATTAAAGCTTACACGTTGAACATGTACTTCCAGGAGGCTTACCTTCTGGCTCCTTTCTGAAGAACTGCTGCCACCTCCCTCTGCACAGCTCCTTTACCTCGTCCTGGGCCAGACTCTCTCTTCTGAAGCACTGCTGCCATCTCCCTCTACACAGCTCCTTTACCCCCCAAGTCTAGACTGCAGCTGTGGAATTGGGGGCTGGACTGGACACTCATTCCTTTAGCCAGATATGGACTTCTCACTGCTGCTAGCCAGCTGCATTACTTCTGCACTCTCCTGGTCCCCATGGACTGTGACAGTGGGGCCTTGGAGCCCAATTTGGACCACAGCCTGGTGCTGTCATGCCACAGAAACCAGCAGCTCTAGTCACATAGGGACATCGTATGCCTGACTCCCTGGACTACAAAGAGTTGGGGAGCACAGCATGGAGTTTACACCACTTATTCACCAGCTTTTGAAGCTACCCAGTGGCCACAACATTAACCACACCCTCAAAACCACTCCTCCATTGTAGCATAACCATAGGAGCACCTAGTGCTCCTCTGCCTCTGATTCACTCTACAGTTCCACCAGATGGCAACAAGGACAGGGAGGTACTAATCCTGATGGCCAGAAGCTATGCCGAGGGATGGAATTAACTTTGTAACATAACAGAAACAAAATACAGTATGAAGACCCACCATGATGTTCTACTTCAGGTCCTTGACCTGCTGGGTAGAAGCCAGAAGACACTACATGCTGCTCAGGAGAAACAGCCAATCCTGAGTTAGCCCTGCAGAGTTGCATGCTGGCTCAGGTTACAGAGGGATTTGTGTTCATGCTTCCCCTATGAATTTGCCAGTCACTGAGAGCAGAGGGATTAGTATAATAAGACCATAAGAAGGTTGCCAGCAGAAGGAGATCACCTGGCCTATCTAATCTGCTTGTACTGTTGTTGTTGGGTTCTGGCTTTACACCAGTGCCTCTTGCTCCCCCTCCCCCTCTCTTATCCCATTTACCCCTTCACAGCCTTGGTTCCATTGTTTCCCTCTGTGTTTGTCCCAGGCCGTTTTGAAAGATCCAACTGTCTTAGCCACCACCACCTCCTCTGGCAGCTCATTCCAGGCTGCCACCACCCTTTCTGTAAATAAATATTTCCTCACATCTCTCCTGTATCTCCCCCCCCCACCTGCTTTAGACTGTGTCCTCTGGTGGTGGTGTTCTCTCTGGTATTGAAAAGACCCCCACACTCAACTTTATTTACTCCCTTCAAGTATTTGAAGGTCTCAATCATGTCCCCCGTCTGCCTCCTCTCCTCCAGGGAGTACATCCTTAGAGCTCCCAGCCTCTCTTCATATGACCTATCCTGCTGTCCCCTGATAATTTTAGTTGCTCTCTTCTGTACCCCTTCCAGAATTTCAATGTCCTTTTTTAGGTATAGGTGCAAATGCCTCACTCCATACTCCAAACGCAGCCTTACTAGCACCCTATACAATGGCATAATAACCTCGCTGTGCCTGCTACTAAACGTCATTGCAATACATTCCAGCATCTTGTTTGCTTTTGCCACTGCCTTTTTGCACTGAGTGGACTGTTTCAGGTCACTAGTAATTACTACCACTAGGTATTTTTCCTCTTCAGACTTGGCTACCTGATCTTTTCCTATGTAGTAGTCTGCTTTTGGGTTCTTTGCCCCGATGTGCATCACTTTGCACTTTTTGGCATTGAACCCCAGCTGCCAGATCCCTGACCATCTTTCCAGTCTAGCTAGGTCTTGCCTCAACTCTTGTATCCCCTCCTGGGTATCAGCCCTCCCACAGAGCTTGGCGTCATCTGCGAATAGGCACATTTTGCTCTGAATGCCCTCTCCAATGTCTCTTATAAAGACATCAAACAGTACTGGGCCCAACACCGACTCCTGTGGAACCCTGCTAGTGACTTCCTTTGTGCTAGAGGTCACCCCCACCTACCACCACCCTCTATGTCTTTCCCCACAAATCAGTTTTCAACCCATATCGCTAACCTCTCCCCTATCCCTAGCCCCCTCAGTTTTGCTATCAACCTCCTGTGTGGCCCCAAATTGAAGGCCTTACTAAAGTCTAGGTATATGACATCTATTGCCTGGCCCTTGTCCACAGCCTTAGTGACCCAGTCAAAGAATTTGACTAAGTTTGTTTGACATGATCTGCCTGCCACAAACCTGTGCAGCTTATTGTTCGGCAGACCACTGTCCTCCATCAACCTCACCAGCACCTCCTTCAGTATGGTCTCCATAAACGTACACACTATCGAGGTCAGGCTAACTGGCCTGTAGTAGCCTGGCTCCTCTTTGAGTCCACTTTTGTGGAGTGGCACCACATGCACTGTTCTCCTTTCCTTTGGCACCACACTCGAATCCAGGGAACAATTGAACAGGGCTTTAAATGGGCCTGCTAGCTCTTCAGCCAATTCGTTGAGCACCCTGGGGTGAACCTCATCTGTTCCAGGAGATTTATCCACCTTTTGCGCCATTAGCCCCTCCCTCACCCTCTCGATCCCAATGATCCCTACTGGGTCTTCCCTAGCTCCCTCCTTTATTGTTCCCGCCTGTGGCATTGGTCCCTCCTTTTCCTTCATAAAGACAGAGAAGAAGTATTGATTTAATACTTCTGCTTTTGACCCATTTTCTAAGACCCATTCATCCCCTTTCTTGAGTCTGACTATATCATCTTTCTTATCTCTCTCTTTTCTTTTATGTAGCTAAAGAAGGCCTTTTCTCTCCTTCTTTATTCCCTCAGCTATTTGGAGCTCTTTCTGCACTTTGGCCTGCTGTACCTCCTTTCTTGCTAGTTTGGCCAGCCTCTGGAATTCTTCTATGTCTTCCTCCCTAGCTGTTCTTTTGCTTTTCCTGTAGGCTGCCCTCTTTTCCCTTACTATTCTAGTGGCATCCCATTGAATCAGCTTGGTGGTCTAACCCCTCTTTTCTTGCCCCTTGGTTTTATACAACTGCTTGTTGCTCTTTATGAATGGCCACCTTGATGGTTTCCCATAATGAATTACATGTGAGATGCCAGCCAATGGAGAGCTGATCCCTAGGTGGAGGGACATGAGACAAAGATTTAGATTTGTCTGGGAGCGAGAGAGAAGGACTTAGATATGTGAGTGATTTCAGCAGTCACTGGGTAAAAAATACTGTTTAAAATGCTTTGCAAAAGGTTTTTTTTTGTTCCAGTCTGGAACAACACTGATGCACTTGCACTAGGTTTTGTATACAGTCAGGACTTGTCCTGACAGAGGGCCTAAGCTACCTGAGGCTCTGACTAACTGCCTACCTCTTGAGGGCGTGGATGAAGGCAAGTTCCCCTGTGGGGTGAAGATACCATTCAAGGACATCAGAGATCAGTATGGCCAGCACCCCTCAACCACCAAGGGGTGTACTGGATCCTCCACAACTGTAGCACCCCCTGTATCTGCCAACTCAAAGGGAGACATCCCGATGGAGCCAGCAACTGCAGATACTGCTAATTGTGAGTACCAATACCCCATCAGTGATTTCATTCACTACAGCCAGTTCACAGAACCACATAAACTTGGCAGCAGAAAAGGACCCATTATCACTATGCACTCCTACGCTGTTTATATCACAGCTCATTTAGAACAGCTACAGCCAGCAGTGTCTTACATCTGTTGTTAAGGCATATTTGCTTTGGATCTCCAAATTCCAGCCTACAATTGATACTGTACCATGGTCCAACATCAGGCCTGCAGTCACTCACTGTGTGCACACATTTAATGCACTGTTTGGAAGCTCCCAAGAGACATTGTGGTACTGGTGCACCAATATGGGGTGTAATCAGAGAGTGTGTGGGTACTCACCAGAGGGTAATGGGAGTGATTCTGGGACATCTGCGAATTATTGTTTGCTACCCATTCCTTTTCACCATCCAGAGCTTATTCCTGTCACCAATAAATATCCCATCCATTTAAATTTATTGTGTACTTTAATATTATTGTGTTCCTTTTATTTGCCTATATACAGTATGACTTTTTTTGGGGTGTACATTATCCTTATGGTTTTCTGTCAGTAAAGGTGGGGGTTGCATTCATTTCTTACAGGGTTGTATTCTGGCAGATTTGTCAAAACAATCCCCAAATGGGGGGGCACCGTGTCACTTTCTACTGCCATTCACCCAAAGGTCTTATAGAATTTAGTCAGGTGACACTGGGCAGGCATGGTTAAACACCTCACGAGTGGAACTGGCTACATGCTTTTGAAGAAAAAAATATTCTCAGTTTGGCAGTATCAGGATTACATTTCTTGAGCTGTTGTTACTGAGTCATGTCTGAGAACTTTCTAGCAATGCAATCTCCATGTTTGTTTCAGGAAATGATCATACATCTTTCCAGTCTGCAAGCCTATGAAACAAAAATGTATTAATACTGTAACTGTGTTGTCCCAGCAAGATGTTAACAGTAAATGATCAAGTGTTAGAGCCCACAAAAGCTCTTATTCCAGTAACTACATTGCAGCTGTTCCCAACTCCAAGCTTGGAAACAGCATAAATTGGACATTAAATTAGGACTTGTTTGCTTTTCTTGGCCCGTGTTTCCTTTTCATACTCCTTTTGATTGGACAGCTAAATAAGTGCTCGTGTAGAGCTTATAGTGCTGTATGTCATCATTAATAAGAATGCTGCAGGCTTCCAGGCAGCTAAGTCTGTTGCAAATAGAAAGCAGCACATTTTTTGTGTGTCAGATTTGGGCCTTTCAAACAATCAGTGGTGCGTTCGGGTGCCAGTGTTTTCTTCCCCTATTTATATCATCTTTGTCCATTTTCAGTCATTACCCAAACTGGAAAATAAATCCTCAATATACTGCAAATTTAAGATGTAGCATATCCCCAGGGTTACATCATAGAGCTATGAATTTGAAGATCAGAAATTCAGCGAAGTTAGATTTCGTCGCAAAGTTGCACAACTTTGACTTCACAAAGTGAAGTTCCTATTGTCATCACCAACGCTGGCTTCACAACCAGCATTTTTTCAGGTGAAGGGAAATTTTTTTGTCCATTAAGCTGCAACTTTGTGGGTGAAGTTTGGTCACTTCACAGGAAAAAGTGCCACTTTGCCAGGCAAAAAACATTGTGAAGTCGGCACTTCAGACTTCACAAAATTGGGCAACTTGGCAAAATTCTGTTGAAGCAAAGTTTTCTCAGCTTTGCCCATCTCTACTGAAGACTCAGGTCTGAATTCCATCACAGTAGTTACACAGTCAGGCATGCCTGACGTAAGTCGGGTGCCACTCAAATAATAAAAATCCAAATCGCCAGCATATGTTACAAAGGACTGAAGGTGAAGAATTCTTGTGGTTTAAGGGAACTGTACATCTTTACTAACCGTTCCAGGCATCTGGTGGAAATTGCTGGTTTTGTGAGGAGACTCGTTTGCTGCAGTGATCCTGCATCAGTTGGGACTGAGAGGAAACTCTGAGCAGAGAAAGAGCTTTTACTGGGACTGTGTGTGTGCCAGAGTTAAAGATGGATGCTGTTTTGAATCAGAGAAACTGAAAGAGGAAAAGGGTGAGCAGGTGTCCTATGGTTCAGGGACCTGTGGCTGTTGCTGAATTCCAGCTGTGGAAAAGAACTGTTAGTCTGGAGTTTGGAATCTGTTGCCCAAAGACACTGGAAGGTGAAAAAGTCTGAGAAACTGCCTTGCTGCACACCCACTGGAACTGCATTCCCATCTGAGAGAAAGGTGGAATCAGGGTATTCTGAGCTGCAACTCAGAACCAGGTAGGGAACTCATTAACCCCTACTGAGTAGGGCCTACTGTCTGCAGGGGGCCACTGGCGCATGCTGGAGTGCTAGGGCACTCTGACCTGTGAGAGAGGTGGGCTGTGGAGCCACTCCTGGGTCTATGTCCTTTGTGGTTTGGTGTGCCTTGCATTTGAGCTCTGCAATGGGCCTGAATAGGCTGAAGGGGACAAACTGGAAGACCTCCAAGCAGTGTGACAAGCGGCCAGACTTTGAAGCAATCTCAAGTTTTCTCATTATTTACTGCTGCCTGGTTGTTGCTGCCCTCTTTGAACTGAAACTACAGATTCTGAACTGCTGGTACTCCCTCCCACCCACTCCAGAGACTGCTAATTTCTCCAAAACTGTGAGTAAGTCAGGGCTTGCCCTGACCGAGGGAACTGGGAAAAGGTTCTTTGCACACAAAGGTTTAAAATTAACTTTAAAGCTTCATCCTTTAAATATTCTTCAAGGGCTGCAGCACTGACCAGGCCTGCACTATCACAGGGTACCCCTTATAGTCTGAACTGTGGTTTCACTGGTACCAGTGGGTGTGGGTATTGGAGTGTCTTGGCCTGCTGGCACTGTTTATTTTTTTTTAGCTCTATTTTATCAACTTTGGGCCAGGGCATCTCTCAGAGGTGCCGTCTACTCCCCACCAAGATCCTCCTCCTTAGTTCCCCCCACCAAAACGTCCCAGTCCCTCGGATCACCCCCAGGGGAGGGCCCATCTCACCTACCTAGCAGCTCTTTCTGAAGTTAGAGGGTCCATTCTGTGGGTGGCTCCTGGGACCGTCGGAGGAAGGGTCCAGTACTGGGGATGTGGGGCCAGATCCCTGGGGGCAATCAATCAATCAATCTTTATTTATCCAGGCATAACATCATTGAGATGAACTCATTTACAAGATGGACCTGCACATAATAATAAAACAGACAACAGTAGGGAACTCAGAGAGGGTCAAGGGAATACAATAAATTATACCATGTAACATAAGAGGACGCAAGATACAATGTAGCAGCATAACATGACTGTGGAGATGTAACAAGACTAAGCAAATTGAAATTTTACAAGTTAAAGTGACACTAGGAGTGGTAAGAGTAAGAGAAGAGAAGAGGCAGCCTACAGGGTAAGTTAGGGAGGGGAGGACAAGATAGAGACAGAGGACAGAACACTGTGCAAAACGTATCCCGTCCTGCAAAAGTAAGATTCAGGAAAAGCTCAGGTAAGCATTGTCTTAAAGGTGGACAGTCCAACCGGTGCGGCTATTCTAAGTTTTTTTTTTTGCAGCTTATTCCACAAGGATGGCAGGAAGTGACTGAAGGCTGATTTGCCAAAGTGAGTTCAGGCTTTAGGAATGACAAGCGATATGTAAGTAAGACTTCTCAAGGTGGAATTTCCAGGAGGGCAAATAGGGAGACAATCGGAGATATAAGGGGGAAGCTTTTTAACGATGGCTCGGAGGGTCGAAAGGGCTGCATTTTTGGACATCTGTAGCTGAGCGAGGTCCAGCCCACTATTTTGTATAGATCACAATGATGGTCGGAAGGAGGAGCCCCTGTAATGAACCTTATAGCCTGATAGTATAGGGTGTCAAGTTTCTTAAGGGCGGAACTAGAGCCTTATCCATGTAGGAGGTCTGCATAATCCAGAAGGGGGAGAAAGGTTGTTTAGACAAGTCTGGTCTTTGCTTCCACTGTGAGTAAGTGCTTGACTCGAAAGAATATGTCGAGTCTCTGTTTGAGTTTTTTTGTTAGTTCGTCTATATGATCAGAAAATGACAGTTTGCTGTCTATCCAGATGCCCAAGTATTTAAATGTGGACACAAATCCTAGAGGTTCACCAAGAAAGGTGGAGATCTGGGGTAGAAGATTTAAATTGGGGGCACCAGTGGAGTTGGAATACGATGCGAAGAGCATTGCTTTAGTTTTTTTCGCATTCAGAAGTAGCTTTAATTGGAGCAGATTTTTCTGGAGGCAGTAGAATTCCAGTTGCAGGTCAAGGCAGGTTTTTTCAAGAGTTGGCCTGGAAATATACAATACGGTGTAGTCGACAAATAAGTGTAAATTTGCAGACTTTATTCCTGCATGAACGTTGTTAATGTACATGGCAAACAAAAGGGGGCCCAATATGGAGCCCTGAGGTACGCCTCTAGGCAGAGTTTTTATGGGGGGGGCCCTTCTGCTTTCAGTTGTTGAGTCTGACCAATCAGGAAACTACTAAACCATTTAAGGGCTGTCTCTCTAAAGCCATGTTTATGAAGTATATCTAGGAGAATGTCATGGTCCACTGTATCGAAGGCCTTGCTTAAATCTAGGAACAAGGCACCCACCTAGAGTTTATTATCCAAGGCATTAAGCTAGTCATTGGATACTTTGGCCAGTGCTGAGATCATACTGTGCTATGGTCTAAAGCAGGCCCCAGGCCCCATAAGCTGTGTGGTGGTCAACAGGCAGGGGTAGTAGCTCACTGGCACATGCCTGGGCTACATATTTAGAGGCACCGCTGGGATCTCCTGTTCACCAGCCATGCCCATCATGGATGGCAATACTTGAAAAACCACTGCCGTGTCCCCCAACTCCAGTTCTATACCCCCTTGCCCAAAGTCAGGGCCAAAGACAAAGATAATATGAAGTTAGTCGAGTGGAGTGGGGGTCAGAAGATGGACCCTCAGAAATCCCTATTATTACGGGCGGTACCACCCAAGTTAGAGGACAAAGCTATTGAAGGGTATGTGTCCACTATAAGAGGACTGGGTCAAGTGAGTGTTCGGTGTAGAATGCTAGACTCTGCCACGGGAACTCTGACTGTATTGATTGAAGGTAAAAATGCTATAGAAGCTTCTTGGTTGGCTGAGGCCCTAGTACCAGAGGGATTGTCGAAGGCCTGGGCCATTCTGACTATGTTTAGTGCGATTTCCTTGGGGGAGGGGGGAAGAGAGTATCTGAGTCCTCACTGACCCCCCCCTGAAATGAGAGGCCCGATCCAGTTATGTGTCCTCCCCATTAGACTCATACCAGAAGCTAAGAATGTTTTCGAGGGTAAAACGCACCTCCGCAGGGGAGGAGTATGAGTCATGGATAAACTATGTGATACCACTGTTACAGGACTGGCAGTGTAGTAAAGGAGAAAAATGCAAAAGGTTAACAGAAAGTCTGCAAAGACCTGCCCTCAATGCTATTTGGTCCTTACGGATCACTGACCCCCGAGGCTAATGTAGAGGATTATATTGCTGCCCTGGACAGTGCCTTTGGGAGCACTGAGACTGGTGAGGATCTGTGATGGGGTTTCAGGGCCGCTTGCCAGCAATGAGGAGAGCTTCTGTCTGAGTACATTCAGAGGTTGAAAAAAACCCCTACAAAAAGTATATCGCAAAGGGGGAATATAGGCTTCTGATCTGAATAAGACTCCATTGGAACAGTTGTTGAGGGGTGCCAGGTATTCAGAACTGCTACTGTTAAAGTTGGGCTTGAAGGATAGGCTAGGTAGTTCCCTTCCCCATAGGGTCCTTCTCAGGGAAGTTAGGGAGGTGGAGGAAAGGGACGCTCAGTGAGGACCCTGGCCTGCAGTGGTGGCCACTACCTAGAATCAGGAGGATACCCCTGAGGCCTCTGAGCTCAAGTTACTGTTAAAGGAAATATAGAAACATAGACATTGTCAGCAGATAAGGACTGCCTGGCCCATCTAGTCTGCCCGTAAGCCCTTGTACTGGATTACTGCTTCCGACCCACCTGCTCCTGTACCTCTATGGTTCCCCTATGCCTGTTTCAAGCATGCTTGAATCCATCCACTGTGCTCGCTCCCACCACCTCCAGAGGCAGACCATTCCATGCATCCACCACCCTCTCTGTGAAGAAGAACTTCCTCACATTCCCTCTTAACAACCCACCTTTCAGTTTCATGTCATGCCCCCTCGTTCTTATACTCCTCGTGTATTGGAAAATGTCTCCCCTCGCACCTTGTTTATACTCATGAGGTATTTAAATGTTTCTATCATGTCCCCTCTTTCCCTCCTCTCTTCCAGTGAGTACATATTGAAGTCCCTTAATCTCTTCTCATAAGTCTTGTGTTGCAAGCCCCGTACCGTCTTAGTCACCCTTCTCTGGACCATCTCCAGCCTGTTAATATCCTTAAAAAGGTGCAGCCTCCAGAACTGCACACATTACTCCATGTGAGGCCTGACCATGGTTTTATATAATGGCATCGCTACCTTCTTCCTTCTGCTGGTGATACCCCCTGCCTATGCACCCAGCATGCTACTGGCCCTCCAAGTTGCCTTAGCACTCTGCTTTGACCTTTTCAGATCATCTGAAATAACAACCCCCATGTCCCTTTCCTCCTTTGTGACTTTCAGCAACCCCCCCCCCCCAATCCTGTAGCTTTCTCCAGGGCTTCTGTGTCCCAGGTGCATAATTTTGCACTTTTTTAAATTAATCTTCAATTGCCAGTCCTCAGATCATTTTTCAAGCTTCCCCAGGTCCCTCCTCATTTCCTCCAATCCCTCTGGGGTATCCACTCTGTTACAGATCTTGGTGTCATCTGCAAACAGGCAGACCTTTCCCTCCAGCCCTTCTGCAATGTTGCTAATGAAGATATTGAACAGGACTGGCCTCAGGACCGATCTCCGAGGCACTCCACTGGTCACCCCCCTCTCCTCAGACTGCACCCCATTTACCACCACCCTCTGTCTACTGTTTGTTAGCCAGTTTCTAACCCAGTTTACCACTCTGTCCCCCATGCCCAGCCTGCCCAGCTTGTTTATCAGCCTCCTACGTGGGACAGTGTCCAAGGCTTTGCTGAAATCAAGGTAAGCGACATCCACTGCCCTACCCTGATTTACTTCCTTGGTCACCCAATCGAAGAAATCAACCAGATTTATCTGACATGACCTTCCCGCTGTGAATCCATGTTGCCTATGGTCCTGGGCTCCAATGGCTTCTAGATGCCCCAATATCCTTTCTTCAAGCAATGGCTCCATGATCTTCCCCACTACTGAGGTGAGGCTAACCGGCCTATAGTTCCCCACCTCCTCCTCCTTGCTGCCGGATTTGTGTAGAGGGACCACATGTGCCCTCCTCCAATCCTCTAGTACCACCTGTGTGTTGAATGACTCAGTTAACATGGCTGCCAGAGATTCTGCTATCTCTCTTCGCAGTTGTCTTAATATTCTTGGGTGTATGCTATCTGGTCCCATCACTTTGTCTACCTTCAATTTAGTGAGCTCCTGCAGGACTATTTCTCCTGTGAATGGATTACGTGTCCACCTCTTCACCCCCTTGGCAACTGCTGTATTGCTGTGGCCCCTGCCCCTTCCTCTCCTCTGTAAATACTGAACAGACATATTTATTCAGTACTTCTGCCTTTTCCATGTCACCCTCCTTGCATTCCTCTCCCTTGAGTCTTGCAATCCCCTCTTTGTTTTTCTTCCTTCCGCTGATGTACCTGAAGAATGTCTTGTCCCCTTCCTTAACTGACTGCATTAAACCACCCTCAGTCTGTGCCTTTGCTCTCCTTACTGTCTTTCCCGCTTCCCTTAGACACTCTAGGTACTCCTCCCTGTCCTCCTCCCTTTGGGTCTCCTTGTATTTCCTGAACCCTTTCCTTTTTGCCCAGACCTTTACCACTACCTCTCTTGAGAACCACAGTGGCTTTCTCCCTCTCTTGCCTTTGGATACCAATCTGCTGCATTGGTTTGTTACTTCCAGTAAGGCTTCCTTTAGGTGCTTCCACTGTTCTTCCACTTCCCCTCCTACCCCCATTCTCTCCAGGGCTCTTTTGATACCCATCCCCATTTCATTGAAGTCAGCATTTTTTGAAATCCTAAACCTTTGCCCTAGTATGACTTGAGTGAGTCTCTGTCCCTATGCTGAACCACACAATGTTGTTATCGCCGGATCCCAGTTGCCCTTCTACCTGGACAACTGCGATGTGACTCCCATTGGTCACTACTAGATCTAGAATTGACCTGTCTCTGGTGGGATCAAGCACAAGCTGCCTGAGTCCAGCCTTCTGGAGTGAATCAAGGATGAATCTGCTTTGGGCTGAAGCAGCTACACTGGTGTTCTAATCCACATTCAGCATATTGAAATCCCCCATCTGTAGAATTTCACCTTTCATTGCCATCTTGTGTATTTCCTCCACTAGTTCCCTGTCCAATTCCTCTCCCTGTCCTGGAGGCCTGTATATCACCCCTGTGCGTACTGGTGTGCAGGAGTGTAGGGAGGCCCTGGATAAGGTTACTTCTGGCTCTGTTAAGGCTCCTGATATTTTCTCTAATCAACCCATTCAGTCTGCCCCAGACACTCTCCCCTTGATGGGCCTGGGGGTGCACACTCAGGTGCCTCCTGTGGTTCCCCAGATTGAAACCTGTATTCATCAACTGTGCCAAGCTGTCAGTGAGCTTAAAAATCAAGGGTTGTCAAGAGCAGGGGACCCCAAGTGAAGAGTAGTTATGGCCCAAGCAATTGCCCCTTCTCCAGCTCCAATAGTGCACATGGGGCCACTCAGTCATCAAGAGCTCCACCGTCATCCTGCAGCCCCCTATCCAATCAGATTCAGAAGAGGGGATACATTTTGCTATAGGTGTGGGAAGGAGGGACATTTCCACAGAGAGTGCTGGTCAAAGGAAGATCCAGCTCAAGTGAGGGACCTGTTGTTGGTGAGAGAGCCCAAGCCACAGAGAAACTTCAACAGGGTCCAGCAAGGGAGCATACTGGGGCCCCAACAAGCCCAGCTCCACAGTATACATAAGAACGTCTTCAGCAAAAGCCACCACCCCTACACTCCCTGATATGGATAAGCTGGTGGGGCCATCAACAGAGACCACCATCAGCATAAATGGTGTGTCTACACATGCCATCTTAGACAGTGGCTCACTGGTGACCATTATCTTCAACTCCTGGTATGACAGACATCTCCCCCATCTAGAACTGCAACCGCTGGAGGGGTTACATCTGTGAGGTCTCAGCGACTAATCCTACCCCTATTTGGGCTATGTCAGAGTGTGGATGGCTTTCCTGTCAAAAATGACCAAGGTGGGAGACCCAGTTGAGACCTTGACTTTAATCTGCCCAGAGACTAGTATATACAGTGGGGTACTGATGCTGGTAGGTACCAACGGTCATATGTTTGGAAGACTGGTGCAGCTCAGCCAGGCCCAGGAGGCTGAACAGGGAAAGGAGTTGTCAATCCATCCAATGGTAAAGGCAGCACACAGGAAGCATGTAAAGACCATAGCTGAAGAACAAGATGAACTGGTGGGCATAGTCTGGAGGTGGGATGTGGAGGAAACGGTGCTGCCACCCAATGCAGAGTGTAATATTAGTGGCATGGTATGGTTGAAGAAGGTGAGGAACCAAATCTTGATGTTAGAAGCCCCAGAGGAACATAGGTTGCCGGCTGGCCTACTTGTAAAATCCAGTGTCTTACCGGCATGGGTACATGCTTATGTCCAAAGAGACAAGGTGCATGTAAAGAATGTGATGGACTGGGAAGTGGTTGTCAGGAAGGACCATACCTTAGCCCAAGTCTTCAGTGCAGACACGGCAGTACAGTCAACTGCCCCGGAGGAGGTGCCCCTCTGGTATTGATCCTAACCTGAGCGGCTCCCCCATTCCAGAGGAGTGGAAGGCTCAGGTTTGACAAAAGCTGTCAAGAAGGACTAAGGTGTTTTCCCTACATGAGTGGGATGTGGGCCACATGACAGAGGCGTAGCACCACATACATCTTACTGATCAGTGCCCCTTTAGAGAACGGTCCCAACATCTTGCCCCAGCTGATATCGATAATGTGAGGAGGCATCTTCAAGAACTGCTGGCTGTGGGCATAATTCAGGAGTCTAGGAGCCCGTACACCTCACCCACAGTGGTCATAAGGAAGAAAAGTGGGGCCATTTGGATGTGCGTAGATTACTGTACACTGAACAAGTGAGCAATCCCTGATCAGTATACAATGCCTCAGATTCAGGATACCCTGGACTGCCTAAATGGCAGCAAATGGTTTTCAGTGTTGGACCTGAGCAGTGGATATTATCAGATTTCCATGGCCCCACTGGACTGGAAGAAGACCGCTTTTATATGCCCCCTGGGGTTTTATGAGTTTCTGCGGATACTCCAGGGCCTTTTTGGCACACCTGCTACTTTCCAGCGCTTCATGGAGAGGGCTGCCGGGGATATGAATCTACTGGAGTGCCTGGTGTATTTGGATGACATAATAGTCTTCGGGAAGACCCTAGAAGAACATGAGGTGAGGCTGTTGAAGGTATTATATTGGTTGGAGGAATCTGGTCTGAAGCTTTCTATTGACAAGTGCCAGTTTTTCCAAGCTTCTGTCAAATATATTGGGCATATTGTGTCAGTGCAAGGCATTCAGATGGACCCCAGTAAGGTTGAGGTGCTCATCACCTAGCCTAGACCTTAGACCTTGAAAGAGTTACAGTGCCTGTTTGGCTTCTGTGGGTACTATAGGAGTCTCATCAAGGATTATACCCAGGTAGTCAGACCAGTCCTTAATTTGCTACAGGGCTACCCCCAGTCAACAAAAATAAAAAAACTCAACAGCCTGGGGCCTCCACTGAGTCGCAGCAGTATTTCAAACCTGCTGAGCCATTCAGCCCCAGGTGGACTGAAGGCTGTAAACGAGCATTTGAGGACATTATCTACTGTCTAACCCATGCTCCAGTCTTGGCCTATGCAGAGCCTCAGAAATTGTATGTTTTACACACTGACGCCAGTTTCAGTGGCTTAGGGGCTGTTTTGCATTAAGAATACTCAGATGGCTTGTGCCCGGTGGCCTACACCAGTTGGAGTTTGAATCCAGCAGAGAGAAAATACCTGCTGCACAAGCAAGAATTCCTTGCACTCGAGTAGGCCATTGTAGATCAGTTCCATGACTACTTTTATGAAGCTAAAATTACAGTAAAGACTGATAATAACCCTCTGATATGTCCAGACAACAGCCAAGTTGGATGCAGCTGATCATAGGTGGCTATTAGCTCTCTCCACCTATGATTACTGCATCGTGTACGGCCCTGGATTAAACCACACAGATGCTGATGCTTTTTCCTGTGGCCCCCCCCCCCCAGCTCATCAAGAAGAGAATTCAAGCAGGGTGAAGATATCTAAGCAGGCTGCAAAGGCGTTGTACAAGAATTCTGACACCGAAGAGCATCCATCAACTGAGGCTGTCCTGTGCCTAGTGGACAGTTTAGGGGCCACTGTAAACTGCCTCCCTGTAGCATACTGCCACCTAGCTACTTTAGATATGAGATCTCTGCTGCAATTAACAACTCAAGATCTGATGAGGGAACAGAGGTCTGACACAGACATTGGAGAAGTTCTGCGAGTCTTACAAAGAAGGGCTGATCTGGCGCAAGTAACCACTAGAGACCCAGATGCCTGCTTGATGCTGCGAGAGTGGTCAATGCTAAAAATAAAGAGTGGCCTGCTATACTGAGAAGTGCAAGACCAACAGGGGGCACCCAGAGTACAATTAGTGCTGCCAGATCGGTTCAGACAAACAGTATTAAAAGCCCTCCACAAAATGGGACAGGATGTGGAACAATATTGCGGAACCTGTTGCCGGTGCATTCAGAGAAAAGCTCTTCTCCAAAAGGCCACCCCCCCCCGGGTAATATTGTCACAAGTGCCCCTATGGAGTTGGTATATAATGATTTCCTCAGCTTGGAACCAGACTTCAGGAACATCTCAAACATTCTGGTGATCACTGATCATTTTACCAGGTACTCTCAAGCTTACCCTACCAAAGATCAGAAGGCTTCCACTGTGGCAAGGGTGTTGGTTAAAAGTTTTTTTGTAAACTATGGGGTGCCACAGTGGATTCACTCAGATCTAGGTCATGATTTTGACAGCAGGTTAGTAAAGGAGCTGCTGTCTCTGTGGGGAGTCAAAAAGTCCCAAACAGCACCCTATCACCCCCAAGGTGCCCCCAGCCTGAAAGATATAATAGAACTCTACTGGACATGCTGGGAACTTTGAACTCCAGAGATAAGCATACCTGGAGTCAATGTGTCAGTACATTGGTGTATGTTTACAATTGTACCCAAAATGATGCTACCAGGCTCTTCTCCTGCAGCCTCATGTTTAGGAGGGGGGCCTGCCCGTCAGTTGATGTATGCTTCAGGTTATCAGTGGATGGCACAAAAGATGGTGACTACTTACAGTATGTACAAAGGCTCAAACTACAGCTAAATGAGGCCTATCACCTAGCAGCTGAAATGGCCACCAGGAAGAACCAAGCTAACAAGGAAAGAGATGACAAGAAAGTGCGGGCACAAGACTTAACGCCAGAAGACAGAGTGCTATTGAGGAGTTTGGGCATTCCCAAAAAGCACAAGATTGCTGACCAATGGGGAAGTACACCTTATGTAATATTGGAGAAACTGGATGGGCTGTCGGTGTACAAGATTCGACCATAAGGAGAATCTAGTGGACACAAGGTCATGCATAGAAATCATCTCCTGCCCATTGGCGACATGGTGATCAGCTCAGCATCTGATACAGTAGATCCTCCCACACTTCCAATTATGCAAGCTGCAGCATACAGACGACAGAGGAAATTGAATGTTGAGCATCCCAGGGCTGGTCTTGCCCCGACAGAGGAAGTGTCCAAGGGAGGAGAGTCAGTTGATGATTCAGGGAGAGACTCTGAGGTTCATCTGGAATATTTCTATCCCACTACTGAGCTGTACAGACTGTTTCAGGGAGCACCCCTGACAACAGAGACTACATCTGTGGAAGAGAGACCTACCACAAGAAAGACTGAGATTCAAGAGGATAATGAACCTTGGGTAGTGGACCTGGCTGAGCTTGCTAAACAGGGTGCAGAACAGGAAGCTGCTCTTATTACACTCCTTGGGACTACCTCAAACTTGAACACTAATCTGGCTGAGCCCTTTGAGTGGTTCCAGAGCAGCTCCCCTGAGTCAATGCCTTTTGGAGAGCCTACTTCAAACTTGAATGCTGGTTCGACTGAGCTCTCTGAGTGGCACCCAGCTAGCAACACTGGCCAGAGAGGTGGAAATGATTTTGTGATGGAGCACCCCACAGCAGAGGAAATGGAAACAGGCACAGGGGCAAGAGAGGCTGATCCCACCTCCAAACAAGGGGTGATCACCAGGGCCAAAGAGCAAGAACCCCCAAGACATTCGTGGAGAACTGTGGAACCTTTGCTTAAGTTGACATATGACACCCTGAGGCACCCTCTGACCTGTCCCTATCTGTAGTACATAAAAGTATCTATGTCACCCCCAGCATCTAAAGGAAGCCTTACTGGAAGTAACAAATTTACATGTATGCTGCTAGTGCTAAATCCCCCAGGCCCAGAGGGAATGTGGCAAAGCAGAAAAGAGTGAGGTGAAAGTGGCACCGAAGGGAAACCAAAGGTAAAGAGTGGGTCATCTGTGTGTGTCAAAGTACATGTGGTTCTGCACAATTAAAGGTGGGGAAAGTATGGGTGCCACACATATCATGGTGTTTGACAGCTGTCAAAAATGGTAAAAGCACTTAGCTTTACAAACTGTACATAGTGTGTTTTGCTCAAAACTGTTTATGCCTGCCCTTACGAAAAAGGAATATAATGCAATATATTAAAAAATATTCGTTACATGTTAATGCAATGAGAAATACATTGTCCCAATGTAAGATATTATATAATATAATATGAAATGTATTTTTACATATACTGACATAATATATTTCTAACCCATAGTTTGCAAAAATATATGTTGCTATATTGAGAAGTAGATTGACTCAATGAAATATAATACACAGCGCATTTCAGCATATAATGAAACCACATATTCTGATATTCTGCCTCATGCATTGCTTGAAAGCATGTCAATCTATTTAGTAATATGTTGTCTGAAATAGATTATTAGTATATTTCAAAATATATACTGTATTCTTTGTATGTTACATATATTTTTATGTTTGCTTATTATGTGGCAGCTTAGGAGTGAAGCAGGTTGTGGAGGTGCGGCTCTGTAGCAGCCAATGCCGGCACTGCATTCTTGGGCTTGGCAGTGCTCAACCAATGCAGGCCCAGTGTCCTGATGACACTGGTTCTGCAGAAGTGTCACCAACTTGTAACGTTTTGGCTGCTGCAATCATGGGCCGCCTCATCATTGCAGCGTCAGCCATTCCGCTGCAATGAGGGGGCGACCCGTCATTGCAGGGCAGTATCTTGCCTGGTGTAACATTTCCAGGAACATGGTGGCAGCATAGCTGCCGCCTCAGAGTCCCATGAAAGCCAATGGGAGTGCCCAAGCCCCCTGTCAGCATGTCCCCGACCAAGTTAATTTGCTGACAGGGGAGCCCACTCCCTGTAGGCATAATGTCCTCCCCACTTTGGTTGTGTGCCGACGGGGTGCCCACCCCTGGCCAGCTACAGCCCCACAAAGAGCTCAGGTGGCACGCTAGAGCCCACCCCAGTGCTAAAAAGTCCCTGTAAGACAGAAAACCTTCCCGCAACGTTATTACATTTTTAAACCTGTAAACTAGAAAACGGGTCCCTCATTGATTCTAGTGGTACTTCCCCCAACCTGTGCCCACCCACTGCGCACCCCATCTCCCCACACCCCTCACCCCATGCATACCTCCAGAGTCCAGCACGACGATCTTCGGTGGATCGGGAACACGTCTGCACTCTTCAAAGCTAACTGCGAACTGAAGAAATACGGGTAAGTTGTATAATGGCATACATTTTTTTTTCAACTTATGTGGATATCTCAGGTATTTTTGGCACCAAATTTTCAACATGGGAGTTATTAGGACCTCTCCTCATGAGTTCAGTCACTGTCATGGGGTTATTTGGTCCTGAAAGGTGATTTTGCAGTCACTGCACAGAATCATCTTTCAGGACCAGTTAACGAAACAGTGCCACTGTTCATGAAGTAGACTCAAAAAGCCTATGTTGCAAATTTGGTGAAAAAAAATCCAAAAAAATCACTGTTTTACGAGCGCACGTTGCTCAGTTTCCATGTACACTCGTAACTTTGTGAATGTGTAATATTTTCATTCCAGATTTTCAACATTGGCATTTTTCCACACCTCCTTATGAACAGTGCAGCTGTCATTTTACACATCCTGGTGTAAATGTGTTTTCACACTTCCAGCGCAGAATAGCGAAGTCACTGTTGGAAATCAGTTTTTGGGACAGATTAAGAAAATCACACTGACTCTGTTCGTGAGCAGAGGTCCTAAAATGCCTATATTGAAAATTTGGGGACAAACATCCATAAAATGACTGTGTTACGAGGGTGTGTTGTGCAGTTTCCACGCACCCTCGTAACTTTGCAAATCTGTAGTATTTTCATTCCAGATTTTCAATATTGCCATTTTTTCAGACCTTCTTATGAACAGTACAGCTGTCATTTTTCACATCCTGGCCGAAATGTTTTTTCGCATTCCCGGCACACAATAGCGCGGTCACTGTGGGAAGTCAGTGTTCAGGACAGATTAAGAAAATCACAGTGACACTGTCCAAGAGCAGAGGTGCTAAAATGTCTATATTGAAATTTAGTGACAAAAGTCCATAAAATAACTGTGTTACGAGCGTACATTGTGCAGTTTCCACGCACCCTCGTAATTTTGCGCATTAGTAATGTTTTCATTCCAGATGCCATTTTTTCACACCTCCTTATGAACAGTACAGCTGTCATTTTTCATAACCTACCCAAAATATGCATTTGCACATCTGGTGCAGAATAGCGCAGTTGCTGTGGGAAATCAATGTTCGGGACAGATTAAGAAAATCATAGTGACAGTGTTCATGAGCAGATGTCACAAAATGCCTATAAATTTGGTGAAATAATTCCACTAAATGATGGTGTTACACACACATGCGTTGTGCAGTTTCCACATACGCTCGGAAGTGCAAGCATTTTTAATATTTTCACTACAGATTTTCAACATTGCCATCTCTTCACACCTCCCTATGAATGGTACAGCTGTCATTCTTCACATCCTGCCCGATATATGTTTTCCTATATCTGGCACACAATGGCACAGTTTCTGTGGAAACTCAAAGTTCGGGACATATTAACAAAATCATAGTGCCACTGTTAGTGAGAAGAGGTCCCAAATGCTTTCATGAGGTGGGAGTCACAAAAAGGCCATGTTGAAAATTTGTAGTGCAAATGCCAACAAATGCCCGGGACATTAGGGTTTCTAACCATAACGTCCCACTCTGTAAAGACTTGACAGGCATCAGGGGTGTGCCTTTGGATTGCCAACTGTAATGCTCATGCCATTCAACCCCCACCCTGTAGCCAGTGACAGGCATTGAGGCGTACCTTGGACTTTTCGGCCCCAGAGTTTACCCCATTCTCCTATATTGCACCCATTTCAGCGTATGTCCTTATGAAGTGGGGTGACTGTAAAGCCAAACACCCCAAGGCACACCTCAACACTTGTCAGTGTCTGCAGGATAGGGTGAGGTGAAATTACATGAAAGTTATGGGCGACAACCCAAACGCAACCCCAGTGCCTGTCTGTCTCTGCAGGGTGGAGGTGGGGTTGGTGTGAAGTTCAATACTTCACTGCCATTCCTATTCTGCATCTGTCTAACTCCTGCATTTCCATTGCTAATACCAGTAAGCAAACATTCGGAATTGGCAAATGCTTGCTTACCATGCACCATGCATTTTTGCTTAAAGCTGAACCAGCCTAATATCATAGTATCATAGTAAAAGCCAGCAGAATAGGCCCCATGGTCTATTGTGTCTGCTTAGAAGCTGGCCCCCTACCTACTGGGAGCTCGTTCCTCCACCCCCCCAGCCCCAGAGGTGGCCCTCGCTGGCCTCAGCTTCCCCCTGTACCTGTCTCAACCCTTCTTGAATCCTTCCACTGTGGTCTCTTCCACCTAACTCCTTGTTCTGCCAACTCAAACCAGGCAGCTGTTTACTCACTCACACTCACATACACACAATAACAATACAATAAGTACAGCAAGCCAAAGCTTTATTATAACAAAATATAATACAAAAGGTTATACATCACCGATTCAATAAAGCATCATCCAAGCCCTCTTCCAATGGCTGGGAAGCCCCCTTGTCAGCCTGGCTAGGAGTCTCGAACCGGAACTGTGCCCCACAGCGATGCATCCACCCTGCAGGAGAGGCTTCCAACCAGGCATTGAGAAAGCTATATTTATATCTTTATTCTATGCCAAAATAAATCAGGCAGCCCTCATAGTGTTGTTTTCCCACATTCTAGAAGCTGGCTGGCTCCCTGAGGATGTTACGAATTCACAATGATAAGGACTGCTCAGAATTCCCTACACCTGCAAGGTCACTGTGCTCCAAGCACTGGCCGGGTGCCTAGAACACTATGAGCTAAGCAGAAGTTTAAACAAAACTACAAAAACAGGTTGCCTGATAATATGTGACCTTCAAGTCAGCAAAATAAGCAAAACATAATAATGAGGCTATTTAAAGAGCAAAACACCAATTAAATGAAGCAGCATGTAAAATGGAGTCACACAATACAAAATGGATACATTACATGAAATAGCATACAAAATGGAGTGACAATCAACATATTATACTATCACTACACTCCTAGGCAGTGCATTCCATGGTTCCACCACCCTCTCTGTGAAGAAGTGTCTCCTGCACTCCCCCTCGTACTTCCCCCTTCCAGCTTCCCTGGGTGCCCCTGGTAGTTCCCCTTCTTAAGCCTGAACACTTCTCTGTCTCCACCCTTATTTATCCCCTTTACATATTTGAAAGTCTCTATCATGTCCCTCTGTCCTCCTCTCCTCCAATGTGTACAGATTGAGTTCATCCAGTCTCCTCATAGGTCCTACCCTCCATGCCCTGAATCACCCTGGCCGCCTCCTCTGGACCCTCCAGCAGCACTATGTCCCTTAAGATGGGATCTCCAGAACTGCACACAGTACTCAAGATGCGGCCTAACCAGGGCATTATACAGAGGGAGGATCACCTCCCTCCTCCTGGAGGTAATCCCCCTGGTTATGCAGCCCAGTATCCTGTTTCTTTTGCAGCAGCTCTTGACAATTCTCTGTGTTATTCATTTTGCTTTCCACCACTATCCCTAACTCCCTCTTGCCTGATGTGACTTCAGTTGTGGTCCCCAGGGTGATGCATGTCCTGGGTTTCTGACCCCAGATGCAGCACCCTACATTTCCTGCATTGAACTTCAACCCCACTTCTTGCCCACCCCAGGGTATACCAGATCCCCCCAGAGCCTCTCTCCTCCTGCCCATCTGCCAGTGTCCCAGTTTTGAGTCATCCACAAAGAGACTCAGCCTACTCTCAAACACCCCACCCTATGTCCGAGACATAGGAATTGAACAGGAGTGGCCCCAGGACCAACCCTGGGGACCCACTGATGACCCTCCTGGGGAGTAGACCCCCAACCACCACTCACTGTATTTGCCCGTTAGCCAGTTTCCACCCACCTGAGCAACTGCCCCTACCCCCATCCCCCAGCTTTGTTAGTAGGCCATTGTGGGGTACCGAATCGAACGCCTTACTAAAATCCAGATAGGACGCCCACTGGCCTATGTCAGTCCAGGCACCCGTCAGTCATAAAACTCCACCAGGTTAGTCTGGCATAACCTCCCCAGAACAAAACCATACCGCCTGTCATCCAGGTGCCCCAACCTTTCCAGCTGCCCCCCCCAGCCTCTCCTTGATAATGCCCTCCATAACCTTGCCTACCACAGACGTTAGGCTAAGGGGCTTATAATTCCCCATCTCCTCTTTGGACCCCCCTTGTGGATAGGCACCACATCAGCCACCTTCCAATCTTAAGGCACACACCTGTCATCAGGGAGATATTGAAGAGTGAGGCTAGTGAAGCTGCCAGCACATCCACCAGTTCCTTCAGCACCCTTGGATGCAGCCCATCTGGCCCCGGCGCCTTCTCAGTCTTTAGTGACTGGAGGGCCTTTCTCACCCTATCCGCTGTGATTTCACCCTCCCATCCCCCCTCCTCATGTATCCTCTTTTCCCATTCTAGATATGACCCATCCCCTGCCCTAATCTCATCCAGTCCTTCAGTCTCCAACTGACCTCCTGGTTCAGTGGGCTCCTCTACCCTCCCATCGGGTTGGAAAGATCCCCCAACTCCCCTGGTAAAAACAGAGGCAAAGTACTCATTTAGCACCTCTGCTTGTTCCACAGCTTCCTGCACCCATTCCCCTAGTTCTAATCCTGCTGATCTGTGCCCTCACTTTTCTTTTCTCCCCTATGCATCTATAGAACCCCTTTCCCCCCCTCTGAGGATATCCCTGGCCAGGTTAAGCTCCTTCACCTTGGCCCCCTCACCACCCCTGGTGACCCTCTTAGCCAGGAAGTCATACTCTCCTCTCCTGGCCCCCATTTGAGTGCGCTTTACAGCGCGATAGCAGCCTTTTTCTCCTTACTGCCTCCTGCACCTCCCAGGTCTACTAACATGGCTTACTGGCCCTACATTGCTTGCACCTTACCTTTGCGCAAGCCCTCGAAGCCTCCTGCATCCCCTTCTTAATGGTCTCCCTCAAGCTACCAGCATCCATGTCTGGCCTTATCTCATCCAAGCCCCCTTTAAGAATCCTTCCCATGCCCTCAAAGCCGGCCCCCCTGAAATCAGCTACTTCTGTGTTAGTGCAAATTTCCTCTCCCCCTAGGAATAAAAGAAACCAGACTGTGGCATGGTCACTGCCTGCCAACAGACTGCTCACCTCCAGACCCCTTATCTGTTCACTATCTGCTAGGATAATGTCCGGGATCTGATCCTGTCTAGTAGGCTCCCCCACCTGCTGGACTACGAAGGCATCCTGGAAGACATCCATCATCCTCTGCTCCCTGGTCACCGAGGATGTCATAGTGCCCCATTCTGACCCCGGCATGTTCAGGTCGCCCATGATTACCACCCTGCCCTTTTCGAGGCCACAGTGACCCCTGATGTTCTCAGCCAGATCATCCTCCAGTTCCGCTTCCATTGTGGGGGGTCTGTACAACACCCCTATTTTTAATCTTTTACCCCCCCCTCATTTGTAGGGTTACCCAAATTGCCTCCACATCTCCTTCTGCCTCCTCGATTCCACCAACTACTATGTCATTTTTGACTATCAGTGCCACCCCACCTTCCCACCCCCCATCCTTCCTAAATATTGTGTATCCCTCTACATTAGGTCCTAATCATGCCTCTGGGCGGCCCATATTTCAGTAATTGCCACCAAGTCTGCTGCTCCCTTAACTAGCATTGCCTGGAGCTCTGGCATTTTATTGCCCATGCTCCTGGCATTGATTAGGACTGTCCTCACTCTGACCCCCCTCCAGTCTTCTCAGTCCAGTGCAATCTCCCTCTCTTCCCCTTTAGTCTCCCTGGTTTTAATGCTACCAGTCAGGCTTTGCATGATCTAGTCCTGAACCCTCAAGCTTCTGGCGCTTTCAGTTTTCATCACCAATGAATCCAAAAAGTTTTAGTTTGGATCTCCCTCCCCTCCAGGTTGAGATGCAGACTATCCCTGGCATATAGCCCCTTGTCTTCCCATGTATCATCCCAGTCCCCCATCAATCCATACCCTTCTGACTTGCACCACTCCCTGAGCGACTGGTTCACCCTCCGTAAGTTTTTGCTCCTTTTCCCCGCTTGCCCTTGGTACTGGCAGTATCTCAGAAAAGGAGACCGAGCATCCTATAGAGTGGCATACCCCAGCCAATTCCCTGAATCTTGCCTGTATCTCCAGTTCACTGTTCCCTTCTAAATCGTTTGTTCACAGGTGAACTAGAAAGTCTGGGGATCCTCCGCATTCCCTTGTCATTGAGTATAGTTGGAATTTGGCCTTACGTACTGATAGGCCTGGGCTACATTTAACCTTAACTGGGCTGCCTTTTCCCTCACCAATCCCCTCCCACTGGATACCTCTAATCATGGGATCACCCAGCAGGAACATCTTCACCTCTCCCCCCAAGTTACTAGCCCGTCTGTGCCCTTCTGGTAACTATCAGCAGTGACTCTGAGACTGCAAGACACCACCAGAGTGACAGGAACCAAGAAAACCCACCCGTCTCTGTGGTGGTCTGTGTGGCAATTGGGACTAACTCACTGGGTGTTTGCCCCCCCCGGTCCAACTCCGAGTCTGAGTTAGAATATTAGAGACCAGGGGGTATGGTGGGCACCCCACCCGCGGTTGTGTGCACTGCCATCACCGTGGCTACAGTGCCAACAGTCAGCATTGCAGCTGTCACTGTAGGGGATGTTGGCACTAGCGCTGTCGAAGTGCTATAGGTAAACCTGCCCTTCCATACTCCTCCTTCTGTCTTTGGCCACCGGCTTGCTCCTGGCACCCCCCACAGCCTGGGTGTCTATTTTGTGCATGCCCTTCCAGGCTCCCTCTTCTGCCTATGTCCCCCAGTTTTCTCCTCTCACCCCCTGCAACTTGGGACTCACAGGCCTGTATGTGCCCTTCCAGACTCTTTCTCCTGACTAAGGCCCCCTGCTTGCTCCTTGCCCCTCCCACAGCCTGGGCATCACTAGTTTGATTGTGCCCTTCCAGGCTCCCTCTTCTGTCTCTTTCTCCCAGCTTGCTCCTCGCACCCCTCACAGCCTGAATATCACTAGTTGCCCCCCCTTAACTCTTTCCTGTTTGGTCTGTTGCCATTGACTTCTCCACCCAGGCCTCCTATTTCTGCTTTCCTTCTCCCCCCCCATCAGGTTCTGCAGTAATGGGCCCTTGTGCCCTAGTGCTGTCTACACCCCCCTCTTCTGGAAATTTCAGTCTTGGAGCTGGTCTACCCAGAGTGTTCCCCTCCTCACCCCCCTCCTTGTCCACTTTTCCCTTCTTCAACTCTACCCTGTCCTGGGTCCTGGCCTCGTCCACCCTGACTCTGTTCTGTGTGTTTCCCTCTGCCTTACCTCTGTCAGACTTGTGCTCCTGCCCCCCTTCCCCACCTGTACGGTGCCCTGGTCTCATGTTTCCCATGCCCTTCTCTCCTTTGGATCAGGCCCCCCTCTAATCTCCTGCACCCCTCCGACACCTGACCAATCCCTCCCCATCATCCTGCACTCCCTGCCTGCCAACCTCTTCCACCTCATTATCCAGGTACAGCAGGGTGAAGGGATTTGTAAGTGTGATGCCTATCCCAAGCTCGCCCACTCCTGTCCCCCTCCTCCTTCCTTGGCTCTCTCTGGGCTGCCCCCCCGCTTTCGAAGTGAAGACCGTACACTGGTATTTTCATGTCTCTCCCCCCCCGGAGTGACCATGTGGCCCTAGTCCTCTCACTTCCACCCCTATACCCTGGGGTATGCCATTTTGTCCTCGCCTATCATCATATGGTTCCTTCCCCTCCTTCCCTCTCCAACCCACCACCTCCCTCCAACTGCTTCCTGATCCCCTCAACCTCCCAACTGAGGCCTGCCAACTGGTAACACACTGGGCATCCCCCAAACTTCCATGCCCAATTCAATATTATGGCCGCCCCACACCCCGTACACCAACTCACCCTCCCGAAGATACTGGCTCTTGCATCATTCGATCCCATCCTCACTGTTAGATATGGGCAATATGGGCCCCCCCCCTCTGCAATAAAAGTACCCTCCAATCTGGATACACTCAATCAATCTACCCCTTTCTGAGCAGTAGCCAGCATATACCCGAGCAATCGATACAAACAGTACCCAAGATGCAGTAGCCAGCACTACCCAAGCGTCACCCTAATAGGATTAGGATGTTGCAAGGCCGTCTGGGACTCACACAATAAATGTAGAGTGAGCCTTGGGGTGGGTAGGTTGCAGGGTGGGTAGGTGGGAGTACACCACAGGCTGGGTCAAAACACAATCAGCCAAGGAGTCCTCTGGCAGTGGCACCTCACACAATCACCAACTTGTCAGCTAGAATCCCTTACTCCTGCCCAAACTAAATGTAAAAACACAATAAATGGCAGTTAAGATCAGCCCACAAATACAAACACCCAGAAATGCCAGCTAAGAAAAATCTTTCAGATCTACTTACACTCGTAGCCACCAGCTAAAGGTTCCTTCTCCCTCTCCAAACTGAAGACTAACTGAGATGGCAGTTACACCTCACATTCAAACAGCACTAATCCCCAGTAATATGATGCCTGCACTTACAGGCCAGACAGCAACTTTTAAACACACAAACACCAACTAGTCTGCTAGAATCCCTTATTCCTGCCAAAACTAAATGTAAAACCACAATAAATGGCAGTTAAGACTAGCCCTCAAATACAGTTACAAACACCAAGAAGTACCAGCTAAGAAAAACCTTTCAGATCTACTTACACTCACAGCCACAAGCTAAAGGCTCCTTCTCCATCTCCAAACTAAATATTCTGTGGTGATTTGCATATACAGCTCATGATGCTTTGCATTGTGGTGGTATGTGTGATTTTGTATTTCTTTGAAACTTGGCTTCCCAGCCAATGCCCTTTGGGGTAACCATTGCATCAGTGCTTGTGCACAGAGGTTCTTTGTCTTTTAAATTGTTTTTTGTTTTAATTGGGTTCACCACAACATAACCCAGATAGACCATCTTAGGGTAGCTGGTTCTTTCCACTGGGGTGTTATACAGATGAGTCACACTGATGAGTCCTGGTAGGATGAAACAAGTGTCTGTGTCTTTCTGTTGGCACCCTTTGCAAACTGTGTGAGAGGCCTTTCGGCTCCATGCATTTTTGCTTACAGTTGAACCAGCATAATATTCTGTGGGGAGTTGCATATACAGCCCATGATGCTTACATTGTGGGTGCATGTGTGATTTTGTATTTCTTTGAAACTTGGCTTCCCAGCCAGTGTCCTTTGGGGTAACCATTGCCTCAGTACTTGTGCACTGAGGTTCTTTGTCTAAATGCTTGTTTATATATGAAGCTGATCTACCCACGCCTGCCACAAACTGGTTCAGAGCATACCTGGAAGGGAGAACTCAATCCGTAAAAACTGCTGATTCCACCTCTCCCTATAGTTATTGGTGTCCTCCAATGCTCAGTACTTGGCCCTATCCTCTTTTCCATCTTCTTAAATGACCTGCCTCAAACCTGTTCATCTACCTCAATTCTCATGTATGCGGATGACACCATTCTCTTTTCCTCTGGCCGTACCCCTGAGGAGATTACTACCACCCTTCAGGCTTATTTCAATAAAGTTCAGCACTGGTTTAGCTCCCACCAACTCTCCCTTAATGTCAAGAAGATAGTCTCCATGACCTTCGGCACTAGGCAGAGACTATCCAGGCTTACTACTCCCCTGAACTTCCACACCCTTGACGGGTCTGTCCTTGAGGACGTGTCAACTTTTAGGTATCTTGGTGTCTTGGTTGACTGACATCTATCCTTCTCTGCTCATCTGGATGCTATCCAGAAAAAAACTGCACCCGAAGCTCAGCGCTCTCTACAGAGACCACACAGCTGCCTCCCCCTACCTGTGAGATGCGAAATTGTGCAGAAAATGATATTACCTATGTTCGACTACTGTGATGTAGTCTATAGTGCCGCCCCTAAGTCTACTCTATCCAGACTGGACCCCGCCTCGTAACGCTTTCTGCTGCTTTGCCCTCAGTGCCTCGCCTTGCACCCATCACTGTGAGCTTTAACATGAGCCGGCCTTCCCCTCACTTGACAACTGGCATCTACTCCACTGTGCTAAATTTGCTTCTAACCTCTGGCTTGGGTCCCTTCCTTCCTACCGCACCTCCTCCTCATCTCCCACCCCTACTCCCTCTCACTCCCTTAGATCTACAGACTCCAGCTGTTGGTAATCCCTCACCGTCGGACCACAGCTGGACAATCGGCCTTCTCCTACCACCTCCCGAGGCTCTGGAATGACCTGCCAGCACAAATCCGCCACTCCTCCTCCTCCTCCTCCAGGCATTCCACCTCCTCTGCACTGACAAATTACTACGCTGTAAACTGCCAGTGCTACTGACCACCCCCTCCCCTCTTCCTTCTCCCTTCCCCCCACATCTTCCCCCTCTCCCCACTGTCATATCCTAGGTCCCATGTGGCCTGACCAGTGGCTTTAGTATGGCTATAAATGCTGGCATATATCCACCAACCTCTGCACTTACCCCCTACTGCACTTCCAGCCCCGATTCTCTGCCTACCGTGCTACAGTAGAGTAGTTGCTAACATGTATGTAGTTATATCTTTACACCCTTGTCATTTAAATCCTTGTTCAATTTTCTATACTTCATGTAACAATGTATATAATTCCTTGTTCCAATGATTCCTATGTTACTCCTGCTTCATGTTCTGAGGTGTTATACTTATGTTCTGATGTGTAATTAATTTGTGTAATTCTCTTCTACGTACAACTGTATACTGTTGCTCCCCCCCCCCGTTGCACTGTGAGATGAGCATCTTTTTGCTCAGTGTGCCTTTCCTGGTGAAACATTTCAATAAATAAAATAAATATATGTTATATATATTTTTATATATGTTACATATGTTTTATACAAGTTACTTTTTTATATATTTTACGTGTATTTTTCTAAATGCTTAGTTTTGTCCCATGTGTACATCTGCATAACTAATTTGCATATTTCAAAAACATAGTTTATCAGCCAAAATCATGATAATTTCTAGTTTTACAATACTTTTGAATTTAAAACACTAGTCTACATACTGAAAAGCAAGGTACAAGTTATGAAGCAAATATATGTAGGATCTCACCCTGACCTAAAACAAAATGGGGTGGTATAAATGCCAATCTGAGCCTTTAATATCAATAACTTATGAGACAAGTCATATGTGTAAGTATAAATGTATAAAATGTATGTTTGAGGTAAAGCTGCACTGCAAAATGATAATGCAAGGGCCCGGATATTCAAAGGGGGTTGTGCCTGGCACAACTCCACATTGTGCCCTGGTGGGAATATTGAGAAGGCTGCCTGGTGCAGCTCAAATTCTGATGTGCCAGGGCGCAATGATAATGTATGTGGCACAGATGCAGAGGGCATGCTTGTGCATATGCTGCACATCCCGATATTCAGCCTGGGATGTGCGGCGCATATGCTGGCCCACTCCTGCACTGCACTGCATAGGGGGGCTCAAAGATGAGCCCGTGCAGAGTAGGAACAAATCCTGGCCACCCACAGGTGGGCTGCTGTATTGCAGGGCACAACACAGCAGCCCAGCCGTGGGTGGCCACCTGCCCAGAACACCGTCCGCAGGCACCAACAATCCTGGTGGTCTAGTGGAGCCTCCCCCACCCACTGCCACGACTGCGGTATAATCCCATAATGAACTGCCCTGGTGATCCAGTGGCACCCCCAACCCCTTCCACCTACATAGAATGCCTAACTCACCCCGCTCACTGAATGACGGGTACAGTATGGGCTGTAGCCCATTGGTCCTCAGTATGGATTGGTTTGCAAGCAGTTATTGTATTATTAAACTGGAAATCTGTGAATGGAGTCATTCACATATTTAGGACTGTCTAGTACATTATGCCCTGCAAGCCCATTGGTCCACACTAGGGACCAATGAGCTTACAGCCCATACTCTACCTGTCATTAGGCAGGTTGCCAGGCGGTGTGTGGACGGGAGGCAGCCACCTGCTGATGACCAGAGTGCATTGGGTTTCAGCTGCTCTTGTGGCTATCTGGGCACCTCTGGTGATCCTGGTCCCCCTGTTAAGCTAATCAGGGACCGGAGACGCAGAAGAGGTTTTAAAAAGCAAAAAAAAGTTTTGTTTAAGGAGTGCCAATGAGAGCTCTTGTTTGGGTTCCAGCCTCATGAATATTAATGAGGAAAGGGGGAAATATGAGAAGGAGCCTGTCTAGCACCTGGGGGCAGAGCAAAACGGCGCTAGTGACAGGCTGGGGAAAAGTTAAATGCTAATATGGGGGCAGAGATTTAACAAAGCAAAGGGACTGCTACAATTCTGTGGGGTATTGGATAAATAAAAGTTTACTGTTTGACTGCAGGGGCAGTATGAAGTTGGGACACTATGTGGACTGCCAGTGGGGACTAGTTACCAGCAGCCATATTAACATTATGGCCCCTAATGGACAGCCAATCAGCTAACTAGGTGCCCAAAACTATTTGTGGTGACTGATGGGAGGAGATGTGAACTAATTTATTTATTTATTTATTTATTGAATTTTGATGACCGGGTAGGCCCACTGGGCCCCGGAGGTCCCTTTTTCAGGGGCGACCCGGGTGAGACAACAAATTACAGGTAACAGATCAGTACAGTCATGTAATTGTAAAGTATTTAACAGTAAGAATACATAGGTTTACAGGCGGCAGGTAGTGTAAGACATGCAGATAGTAAGGACATAGAGGCTACACATAATGAGACCGCTTTACATCCCAAGTTAGTGATTAGCTTGAGAGTGCTCTGGTAGGAAGCGTAGCTAAAAACCTAGGGTTAGCTTCTTTGTGGGCATATTGGAAGGGGATAAGAGGGACATAAGTGCACCCCATCTTTAGGGGAGGTCCATGTGCTACCAGGATGGCTATGGAAGGTCGGGTCTAATGAGCTACCAGGATGGCTGTACATGGTCAGGTCCTGAAACAAAGACATGTGCTCCTGTCGAGCAGGTGTCCCTTGAGCTTTGTCCGGAGCTGGAGATGGACACAGCCTCCCAGTACCTCAAGGGAGGTTATTCCAGGTGGAAGGGGCGGTGTATGCAAAGGACCTGGACCAGCTTTAGTCCTAGTCTTGGGAACCACGAGGAGAGTTTGGCCTGATGAGCGCAGGCACCGTGGGTTGGATTTCACCCTAACCCGAGGCCATTCAGGCTGGGGAGGTGTGGGACCCAGTAGCTTGGAATGTAAGGCAGAGGGTTGGGTAGGAGGCGGAGAGCTTCAAGGCGGCCACCTGAGCCTAGATTGGCCTCGCAGTGGTGAGTCCTCGGATGTGACATAGTGGCAAGCGGACTATCTTGTTGTACATAAGGTCTGCAGCCTCCTAACTCCGCCACGGCCACGCCCCTGGAGAATCGGGGCCGCTGTAGGTGAGCTTTGGGAGGAGTACGCTAGCGGCGATGCTACCTAGCTTCAGGGATAATCTGGTCCTTTAGTCTATAAAGGATTCCAAGTTTCCCATGGATGGCTTTGGTGATTTGGTCTACGTGATTTTTTAGTGTGAGGCCTTGGTCCAGGGGAAGGCCAAGGTATTTGGTGGAGGTGACTACCTCAAATTTTACACCCCCCCTGGACTGGAGTTGTAGAAGATGTGACCTCTCAGATCCCAGGGATCTAGGACCAAAGAGCATTACCTTGACCAAAGAGCATTACCTTTGTTTTGTTGGTGTTTAAAACCATTTTGTTAAGAGTGAGCCAATCCTCCATCTGAAGGATGTCTTCTTGGAGGGCAGTCTTCAACTCAGGTAAAGTAGGGGAAGCTCTGTAGATGACCGCATCATCCGCGTACTGGATAACGCTACTGCTCCCGCAGTGTGTATGCAGATCATTTATGAACAGTGTAAAGAGAAGGGGGCCGAGGATTGACCTTTGAGGTACCCCTTCTTGGAGTGAAGCTAGCTTGGAGACTTTATCCTCCCATTTGACCCTCTGGGTGCGCTCCAGAGAGATAACTCTTGAACCAACCCAGTGAGAATGGGTGTCAAGGCCAAGTGGCGCTTATTTTGTAGTAGGAGGTTGTGGTTTACCAAGTCGAATGCTTTAGATAGGTCAATAAAGACCGCCTCTGTGCTGACCCCTCGGCCATTATTGCTCAGTACATCTGCTGAGAGTTTAGTTAGCGAGTATCCGTCCCATGCTTGGCCTGAAGCCATGCTGTGAAGGTGAGATTGCCCGTGGATTTCTAGGTATTCTCGGAGTTGGGAGTAGACTAGCTTCTCCTGTACTTTTGCAATGACACATAGCAAAGAGATGGGCCTGTAGTTCTCAATGGGCTCAGTTGGCCTTCCTTGTGTATAGGAATCACTAGGGCCTGTTTCCAAAACTTGGGTACAGACCCTCCTTAATAGACCGGTTTATCAGCCAGGTTAGGGCTTAGCTAAGGCTGGAGCCCCTCCCTGAGGATTCTGGTTTGGATCCCGCCGGTCCCCAGATCCTCTCGAGTGTAGTGGATTTAAGGATGATCAAACCTCCTTTTCCCTGACCAGCCCCAGGTGAAACAAAGGGCGTCAAGGTCTGGGGGCTGTTGAGCGCTCGGCTCACCTCCTGTCCGGGGTCCCGCCTTGTAAGCATCCAGGTTCGTGAAGTAACTGTTAAGGGACTCAGCAATGAGAGATCCCCATCAATTAATTGCCCATTAGCCAAGATTGGGCTGGGTGTAGTTTTGCTCCCTTTGAGAGTTCATTAATGTCGACCAGAAGAGCCTGGGATTGCCTAGGTTAGTTTTTGGAGGTTGGTGATATAGTCTTTTTAGCTAACTTTATGGCCTTTTTGCATTGGTTTCTAAGGGCCCTGTAACTGGCTAAGTCCCCTGGTAGCATTGATTTCCTGTGCTTTTTCCAGGCCTTGTCCCGGGTGGACATCAGAGCTTTTAGAGGAGGCAATATCCACTTGTAGCAGCTTCCTTTACTCTGTGGGTTTTCATAGGAGCTAAGAGGTCAATATCCTAGTGAGGGATGTCTGGAAAAATTCAACGGCATCCTCCAGGTTAGGAAGGTGTCTTATATTGCTCCAGTCGATCCCATTTAGGTACCCAATGAATTGGTCAGGAGGAAGTTAGAGAAGTCCCTAGTAGTAATAATCCTAGGTGGGACTTTATTCCACAGTTCTTCAGATGGCAAATACCACATTTAGTGGTCACTCAGGGCATCTGGCAAGGTCCCGCCATTTTTACATTGCTGGGGTAGAAGCCAGGACCCAGCTGATTATGGTATGCTCTTCCTGATGCGTGGTTCATTCTGGTCGGTAGGGAGATGACTTGGGTGAGGCGGAGTCATTTAAAATACCATTGATGGCAGACTTCTCCTCAGGGCCCAGTTTAGGTTGAAGTCGCCCAGTAAGATAAGCCTGGAAGCAGATTCTACTGCTAGGTTCTTTCAAAAGCATCCAGAGAACCGAGCGGTCAGGGGGGGCTATGCAGCCTATTGTGGAGGTGCTTAGCCCACCTAGAGTGAGCCGATAAGGATTGTTTATGTCCGGGGTCATGCCTTGAGGCATACTAACGAGGGAGGATGTAATTGTGTTCCTTATATATACTAGAACCCCACCCCTCTTCTCGAGGGTCTGTCCTTTCAGAAGGCGATCCAGAGGCAGCTACCTCGTGATCCAGAATGGGCTTTAGCCAAGTCTCCAGACTGCTAGTATGTCTGGTTTGTAGACAGCTAGCCATGCTTGGACTTGTGAATCTTAGGTCTCAGGCTGCGGATGTTCATATGTGCCCAACCTCAGACCCTTGGCTCCATCCCATGCCTTATCTGATGGGGAAGAAATAGTTACGTTTGGTGTCCCTGGGCCTGGGTTAGGCTGGATGTCTCCCGCCAGTAGCAGCAGCACTGCTAGCAAGCGCCGAAGAGTGAGGGTTAGTGATGATAGAACCAGTGTAGATGGGCATGGGGTTAAGCTCCTAATGAGGAGAAGGGATCGATAGATTCAGGCGCCAAGAGGCCTTTGCAAATCAATAATCAAAGAGGGCTAATGATTATTAAAATGTGTGATTGATGAATGGAATCAGCCAGTCAGAGGGCAGGATTTTTGGGAGAAATTCCAAGGACTTTGGGCAGTTTGGTCAGTCTGATCTGGGCTCTGATCAAGTCAAGAAGGGCTCAATGCTGGGTGGTGGAAAAGTCTAAAGCCTTTTTCAGGACTTAATCAGAGTGTTGTTGAGGATTGAAGGTGAAGGATTCTTGTGATTTAAGGGACATGTGCATCTCTACTATGCGTTCCAGGCATCTGGTGGAAATTGCTGGTTTTTGTGAGGAGACTTGTTTGCTGCAGTGACCCTGCATCAGCTGGTTCTGAGAGGAAACCCTGAGCAGAGAAAGAGCTTTTATTGGGACTATGTGTGAACCAGAGTTAATGATGGATGCTGTTTTGGATCAGAGAAACTAGGAGAGGAAAAAGGTGAGCAGGTGCCCTATGGTTCAGGGACCTGTTGCTGCTGCTGAAATCCAGCTGTGGAAAGGAACTGTCAGATTGGAGTTTGGAATCTGTTGCCCAAAGGCACTGGAAAGTGGAAAAGTCTGAGAAATTGTCTTGCTGCACACCCACTGGAGCTGAATTCCCATCTGAGAGAAAGGTGGAATCAGGGTATTCCGAGCTGCAAATCAGAACCAGGTAGGGAACTCATTAACCCCTACTGAGGAGGGTCTACTGGCTGTGGGGGGCCACTGGCACATGCTGGAGTGCTAGAGCACTCTGACCTATGAGGAAGTTTAGCTGTGGAGCTATTCCTGGGTCTGGGTCCTCTGTGGTTTGGTGGGCTTTGTGTTAGAGCAGTGCAATGGGCCTGAATAGGCTGAAGGGGACAAGCTGGAAGACCTCCAAGCAAGGTGACAAGCGGCCAGACCTTCAAGCAAGCTGAAATGTTCTTATTATCTACTGCTGTTAAGTTGTTGCTGCCATCTTTGAACTGAAACTGCAGATTCTGAACTGCTGGAACTCCCCCAAGAGACTGCTTAGCTCTCTGGAACCATGAGTAACTCAGGACTTGCCCTGACCAAGTGAACTGGGAAAAGGTTCTTTGCACACAAAGGTTTAAAACTGACTTCAAAGCTTCATCCTTTAAATATTCTTCAAGGGCCCCAATGCCGGCCAACCTGTGGCATCGACCAGGCCTGCCCCATCACAGGGTACCCTTATAATCTGAACTGGGGTTTCACTGGTACCAGTGGGGGTGGGCATTGGAGTGTCTTGGCCTACTGGCACTGTTAATGTTAACTATTCTAACTCCTTTTTACCTTCACAGCTTTCCTGTTCCAGGTACCCCTCCCCTAGCCCTCCCGCAAAATAAAGCTGTGTTTTGTTTTTTGAAATTGCTGTGTGGAGGATATTTTGTGAAAGCTAACTGTCAGGTATATGTGGTGTAGTGACAGGCTGGTGGCACTGAGGGTTGAGGCACTGGATGCCACACTTCGCACCACGCTGGCAACCTGGGACCAGCAATGGTCTTGGGCTGCCAGGAGTCTGCTGGGGAGGGAGAGAATTGAGAGTCAAGAGGACAGCTCTCCTCTCCCATGGTGGGTTGCGGGTTTTGTTGGGCTCTTGAGTGGCCACCGATGGAGATCAAGGGTCTTGCAGTAGTCAGCGCAGTAAGGGGTGGAGCAGCAGTAGACATTGGCAGAGCACCTGCGCTGACATCATTGCACGTCCGAGCTCCAGGGGAAACAGTGAACAAGGAAAAGGCTGTGACCCTTGGTAGGTGATGGTGGGGACCAGGGTCTGACCTCCCCGCTCAGCGCTGGGTCCTCAGCCTGTCACAGCCTGTCACACTGACTTTAAATTGTTTGTTGGAAGCTGAGAAAGTAACTGCAAAGAACAAACCAACTCCATTTAAACCTGGAAACCTGATTAAGGCATAATACTGCAGAGCATTTGGTAAGAAAAGGGAGCTACGCTTTCTACAAAAAGTTTTATTTTTATTTTTCCTTATTGGCATTAAGCAGAGAATTACAGGATTCCATTAAAAGTGTAGTAATTTTATAACCAGAGGGAGTGAGATACAACTGAATTTGCTTGAGTGCTGGGGTTGAGACCTAGAATTTGGAAGGATACTTTTGTAACATTTAAAGTGTCCTGCTGGCTGAGAAGTTAAGTTTTTTAGCCCTGGTTTCACTGAAAGGTTTTGTGTATTGGAATCAGACATAGCAGGCTGCCTGTATTGAAAGGTCTGCTTACATCACAGGTGTCACTATCAATCAATTGGCTCTGGGTGGGGTTTTCATCACTGCTTGACCTAGGCATCCTTCACAGTTAGAAGCCAGTCACGCTGACTTTAAATTGTCTGTTGGAAGCTGAGAAAGTAACTGCAAAGAACAAACCAACTCCATTTAAACCTGGAAACCTGATTAAGGCATAATACTGCAGAGCATTTGGTAAGAAAAGGAGCTACGCTTTCTACAAAAGTTTTATTTTTATTTTTCCTTATTGGCATTAAGCAGAATTGCAGGATTCCATTAAAAGTGTAGTAATTTTATAACCAGAGGGAGTAGATACAACTGAATTTGCTTGAGTGCTGGGGTTGAGACCTAGAATTTGGAAGGATATTTTGTAACATTTTAAGTGTCCTGCTGGCTGAGAAGTTAGTTCATTTTCATCCCTGGACGAGTAGAGTGGTTTGTGTAGGAGCCGTGGTCTAGTAAATTGTGGTGTGTGTTGTATTACTATAAAAAGACAGTACTTACCAGGGTGGTGGAGCAGTTGTATATTTGATTGTTTCTAACAGTCACTAGTGGCTGTGCACTACCCACCCACCCTTCCCTCCCCACCCCCAGGCATGGCATTTCCTTTATAGACACAGTTTCAGCATGCTTCCTCAACAGTTCTTGTGGCAGTACTGTCATATTCCTAATAACCCTGCAAGGGACATAAAAGTAGGTACACAAACAAGTAGTAATACATATATAATTACATATTGTATAATAAGGAGCGGGACATGTGGGAGTGGTGCAATGCACTGGCTGTGGGGCAGCAGTTCCGGGAGACATTCTGAAACTGCGTTGTTGTCCTATTTGTAGGCAACTGTCAGCTTTGAGAGAGGAGGCTGCCCACCTCCAGGCTGAACTAGCAAGGACTAAGGAGGCCTCCCTCTCCAAAGAGCACCACTGCCACAACCACTGAGTCAGAGGTTTCGGAGTATGAAGAGCAGTTGGACCACAGTGGGTTCTGGGAGGGTGCGGGTGGTGGACCAGAGGCGAAGCCCCCCAGTTGTACCTCTACACAAATCATATGCCATTCTGGCAGAGCAGGATTCCTCTATGATGGCACCCTCAGTGGAGCTCAGTGGAGACCCAGAAGAATGCTGAGGACATCCACAAGGGAGACTCACAAAAGGGTGGCAAGGGACACCACAGGGGAAGGAAACAGCTACTGATAGGGGACTCAATTGTTAGGGGGGTAGAACTGGGGAAGGGAGAGAAGGAAGTAAGCTGCCTGCCTGGTGGCATAGCTTGGAGGGACAAGAAGCGAATCCTCACAATTGCAGAAGCAGCATCACAGGAGAGTAAACTAGATATCATTGTCCACCTTGGGACAAATGACCTAGCTAGGCATGGGACCAGTGCAGTGCAGAATGAATTTGTGGAGTTGGGAGGGGCCTCAGACAGGTAGCAAGCACAGTAACCTTCTCAGAGGTGCTACCAGTCCATGGCAGGAGTGAGTCTAGGGTACTACACACCATGCAGTTTAATGAATGGTTGCAAAACTGGTGCAGAGCACAGGGCTTTGGCTTCTTTGGGGACTGGGGTCCACCTGGAGAGATAAAGGTCTATACTGGTATGACGGTCTGCATTTGTCCACAAGGGACCAAGCTCCTAGGGTGACAGGTTTAAATGCTTCCTTGGCAAGCTTTTAAACTAGAAAAGGGGAGGTACTGATAAAAGGCAGGAAAAGTCAAGCCTCCCCACAAAACATGGCAGGTAGTAGGTAAACACTGAGGTACAGAGCTCAACACAGGGCAGGACGGGGTAAATGGTAAAATAGATAAGAGCAATAAGAGCAGGGATGGGGAAAAAGTACAAGCCAACATTAAATGGAGGGCAATGACTACCAATGCCCGTAGTCTGGGAAACAAGCTTTCTGAGCTAGTAGCTTTGATGGAAGATGAACAATTGGATATTGTGGCAGTCACAGAAACAGGTTACACTGAGAACCATGACTGGGATGTCAACATACCAGGGTACACAATCTACAGAAGGGACAGGGAAGGCAAAAGAGGAGGTGGAGTAGCTCTATACATAAGGGAAGGGATCAAAGCTACAGAACTAAAAAGTAAAGGGGGAGGACAAGAGGCACTTTGGGTCACCTTGGAGATGGGGAATGGCATCACAATCCGCACAGGGGTTGTATACAGACCCCGTCTCAAGGGGAGGAAATGGACAAGAGAATGATAGAGGACATTCTCAAAATGGCTGAAAAAGGGGAGATACTGTTGATGGGGGACCTGAATATGCCAGATGTTAACTGGAGGACATGTACTGCAGCCACATCCAAGAGCAGGGTCATTCTCGATGCCCTGCAGGGGGCAGACCTTAGACAGCTAGTGCTGGAACCCACCCGGAGGGAGCAATACTAGACCTGGTACTCTCAAATGGAGAGAGGATCACAAATTTAGAAGTCGGTAGACATCTGGGAACAAGCGACCACTGCACAGTGTGCTTCACAATGAGCACAACCATGGAGATAAGCCATACAAAAACAAGGATACTGGACTTTAGAAGAGCTGACTTTGGCAAAATGGGTGAACACCTGAAGAATGCACTAGCAAATGGCCAAATAGGAGGTTGGAAGAACAATGGAGAAAAATCAAAACTGCCATCATAGAGGCAACAAGTCTTTGTGTAAAACAAATAAAGAAAACAAAGCGGAGTAAAAAAACACTATGGTTCTCAAAAGAGGTGGCAGGGAAGGTTAAGGAGAAAAAGGCTGCATTCAAAAAGTATAAGGAATCACAGAAGGAGCACGACAGAGAACTGTATCAATTAAAGCAGAAAGAAGTAGGAAAAGCAGTCGGAATAGCAAAGGCACAAACCGAGGAAAAAATAGCCAACTCGGTCAAAAAGGGGGATAAAACCTTTTATAGGTACATTAGGGAGCATAGAAAGGTTAAGGAAGGGATAGTGAAGATTAATAAAGGAGAGGGGAGGTCGGCAGAGGAAGACCGTGAAAAGGCAGAGATACTGAATGAATACTTTTGCTCAGTATTCACCAAAGAAGATGAGGAGCAGTTACCTAAACCAGACAATAGAAGCACTCTGGGTAGGGGTGTGACACCAGTCCATTCACAGAAGAAAGAGTACTGAAAGAACTCCTAAAACTCAAGGTGGACAAAGCAATGGGACCTGACGGGATTCACCCCAGAATCCTAAAAGAACTAAGGGGGGACCTAGTGACACCACTGACCACACTTTTTAACAAATCATGGCAGGATGGGGTGGTACCTGAGGACTGGAGGAGGGCAGATGTGATTCACCTTTACAAAAGTGGAAGCAAGGCAGAAGCAGGAAACTACAGACCTGTAAGTTTGACCTCGGTGGTAGGGAAAATGATGGAATCACTTCTGAAAGAAAGAATTGTTGAGTACCTAGAGGCACAAAGGGCACAGGACCCAAAGCAGCATGGATTTACAGCAGGAAGGTCATGTCAGACTAATCTAATTGATTTTTGACTGGGTGACCCAAGTAATAGACCAGGGAGGGGCTGTGGATATGGCCTACCTAGACTTTAACAAGGCATTTGACACAGTCCCACAAAAGATTAATAGTCAGTTAGCCAGCCTGGGAGTGGTCCCAGGGTGGTAGCCTGGGTAGTGAACTGGCTGCACAACAGGACACAGAAGGTAATAGTGAATGGAACATATTCAAGAAAGGGGTTACTAATGGAGTACCTCAAGGCTCAGTACTGGGTCCAATCCTCTTTAACATCTTTATAAGTGACATTGCAGAGGGTCTGGAGGAAAGGTATGCCTCTTGCAGATGACACAAAGATCTGTAACAGAGTTGATACACAAGAGGGGTAGAAAAGATGAGAAGGGACTTGGCAAGGTTGGAGGAATGGTCAGACATATGGCAACTTAGATTCAATGCAAAGAAGTGCAAGGTAATGCACCTGGGAAACAAAACCCAGGAGAAGAGCACATTAGCAGGGAGGTACTAACAACAACAAAAATGGAAAGGGACCTGGGGTAGTCATATCAGATGACCTAAGGGTGGGTAAGCAATGTGAAAGTCGGTAAGGAGAGCCAGGGGGATACTGGGATGCATAGGAAGGGCATCACAAGTAGAAAAAGGGAAGTGGTTATTCCTCTGTACAGACAGTTGGTGAGACCCCATCTGGAGTACTGTGTGCAGTTTTGGAGACCTCATCTACGCAAGGACATAGACAGGATGGAAGCAGTCCAGAGGAGGGCAACTAAAATGGTGCAGGGTCTACATCAGAAACCATATGAGGAGAGACTGAGAGAGCTTAATATGTATACTCTTGATGAAAGGAGGGACATGATTGAAACGTTCAAGTACCTCAAGGGAATCAACAAAGTCCAGGAGGGTAGCATCTTTCAGAAAAAGAGATGTGTAAGAGCAAGGGGGCACAGTTTAAAGATAGAGGGGGGACGGCTCAGGGATAATGTGAGGAAATTCTTTTTCACAGAGAGAGTGGTGGATACATGGAACAGCCTTCCTGAGGAGGTCGTTGGGTCTAAAACAGTGGGGGAATTCAAACATGCATGGGACAGACACAAAGCAATTATAGTGGGGGGTTGCAGGAAACAGGCTGTTGGTTAACTAGAATCTGCAGCTTATCCAGTAGGTAGGGAAATGGGCAGACTGGGTGGGCCAAGTGGTCCTTATCTGCCATCAAAGTCTATGTTTCTATGTCTATGTTTCTATGTTTCTGCCTTCGGTGCTCCCCTCATTCTGTGGTGCCCTGTCTAGATTTCTGAAAGGCTGCCAGGAAGGAGTCATCGGTCCACCCTGGGTGGCTAAATCTGGAGGGCCGTGGTGTCAGAAGAGCGAGGAGGAGTTCCCTGTGTCCGAAGGTAGGACTGGGACTTCAGGCAGGCAGGAAAGGTCATGCCATGGGTCCCCCACTGGAGAGAGTCCAAGGGTCATAGAGGAGGTGCATAAAAAGAATGGGAAAAAAAGTGTATGTAGTGTATAGAATTGGGGAACAACTTGCTATCCAGTGTGTGGGGTGGTTGGAAGGGGGGCTGTACCAAGCAGACACCTGGCCTGCTATCAACCTACTCTGGGTGGAGGCACTGCGCTATTTCACAATTACTTTGGGATAGAACCTCCGATCACCACTGTAGAAGGACCCAGACTTAACCTGTGTGGTGGTCAACAGGCAGGGGTAGTAGCCCACTGGCACATGGCACCTTGGCTACAGCTATATCACACTGAGAAACCACTTAGCCTTTCATAGGGGATAAGGAGGAGTCTGTGGAGGAGACCTAAGAAAAGCATGTATCCTAATTAGATACTTCTGCTCAATATTTACTGAGGAGAAGATAGGGCAGGGCTCACAGCTTAGCACCATGGACACGGGAAGAGGGAGGTGTGCACAAGTCCCTTCACAAAAGAAAGGGTCCTACAAGAGCTCACTAAGCTCAGGGTGGACAAGGCAATAGGGCTTGATGGCATACATCCCAGAGTACTAAAGCAGCTAAGGGTGGTACTAGCAGAGCCATTATCAGAACTGTTTACTGAGTATCAGAGCACAGGAAAAGTCTCAGAAGACTGGAGAAGGGCTCATGTGAACCCGCTCCACAAGAGTGGCAGAAGGGAGGAGGCAGGGAACTACAGAGCAGTCAGTTTTACCTCAGTAGTGAGAAAGATTATGGAGATAATTCTTTAGGAAAGGATAGTGCAGCACCTGGAATCCATAGGAGCACAGGATCCAAGACAGCATGGGTTTACAACAGGAAGGTCCTGTCAAACTAATCTCATAGATTTCTGTGCCTGGGTAACCAGAGTGGTGGACCAAGGGGATGCAGTTAATATCACCAACCTTGACTCCAGCAAAACTTTTGACACTGTTCCACATAGAAGATTGATTAATAAGCTGGGTAGGCTCGGGGGTGGGTCAGAGGTTGGTCAACTGGGTGGCAAACTGGTTGGTGGGCAGAAAACAGAGAATGGTGATAAATGGTGTACAGTCAGAAGAGATGCAAGTCACAAGTGGGGTACCTCAGGGATCAGTCCTTGGGCCAGTCGTCTTCAGTATCTTCATCAGTGACATTGCAGATGGACTGGAGGGTAAGGTTTGCCTGTTTGCAAATGACACCAAGATCTGCAACAGAGTATATGATCCAGATGGGGTGGGCAGAATGAGAAGAGATCTGGAAAAACTGGCAAAATGGTCAGAAGAGTGGCAACTGGGGTTTAACGCAAAGAAGTGCAAGATCATGCACATAGGGAAGAGAAACCCTGAAGCTACCTATAGGTTGGGAGGGGAGTTACTGGTAATCACAAGGGAAGAAAGAGATTTGGGCATCATCATCACAGATGACCTGAAATCATCCAAGCAGACCACTAAAGCAGTAGGTAAGGCTAGAGAGATGTTGTAGTGTATTAGAAGGGGTATCACAAGTCGTAAGAGGGAGATAATAATCCCTCATTACAAGACACTGGTTAGGCCCCATCTGTAGTACTTCGTGCAGTACTGGAGGCAACACCTTCACAAGGACATGAACAAAATGGAGGCAGTCCAGAGAAGGGCAACCAAAATGGTGCAGGGACTGCATCAGAAAACATATGAGAACAGATTAATGGAGCTCAATATGTATACCCTAGAGCAAAGGAGGGAGAGAGGTGTTATGATCGAAATATTCAAACATCTTAAGGGCATTAACAAGGTAAAAGAGTATAACACGTTTCAATATAAGAAAAAAAACAGCAGGATAAGAGGACACAGCATGAGATAAGAGGGAGGCCGATAAAGAGGTAATGTGAGGAAGTTCTTTTTCACAGAAAGGGTGGTGGATGCATGGAATGGCCTACCTCAGGAAGTGGTGGATATGAATACAGTGCAGGGCTTCCAACAGGCATAGGATAGGCATAAGGGAGCAATACAGATGAGTATGAATAGATAGGCCATTGACAGAGCAAAGGCTAATGGCACATTTATAAGGTAGAAAAAAGAAATGGACAGACTGGATGGGCCTAGCGGTCCTTATCTGCCGTCAATGTCTATGTTTCTATGTTTCACTTTGTCCCAGCCATGTCTAAAACCTTTAATAGTGTTGCTGCCCACCACATCAGCTGACAGATTGTTCCATGCTCCACCACACTTTCTGTAAAGTAAAACTTTCCCAGTTCTCTCTCGAATCTCCCCCATCAGTTTCCACGCGAGCCCCCCTGTTCTTGATCTGCTACTTAAGCTAAATAGTTCCTCACATTTTTCCTTGTTCATTCTTTTCAGGAACCTGAAGGTCTCCATCATATCTTGTCTCTCATCTGGCCTCCAGCGAGTACATATTCAGTGCCTTGAGCTGAACCTCATAATTTTGGTCACCATATGTTGCACTGTCTACAGCCTGTCCTTATCTTTCATTAGTTGAGGACTTCAGAACTGGGCACAGTACTCCAGGTGGGGCCTCTCCGGTGAGCTACAGAGAGGTAGTAATACTTCCTTCATTTTGCTGTCATTACCCCTTCCTATAAACCCCAGGATCCTGTCTGTCTTACTGCAACCCTTGTTGCATTGGTTTGATTGTTTTAGGGAATCACTGATGATGACCTCTAGGTCTCTTTACTCAGAGGTCATGCTCAGCTTTACCACCCCCCCAGTACTCTTTCTTGGGGTACTTGTTCCCTGTGTGCATCACCTTGCACTCTTTGGCACTGGATTTCAACTGCCAAACCTTTGACCGCCTCTCTAGCTTTTGCATGTCTCTCTGCATCTCCCTAACCCTCTCCTCACTGTCTACTCTGTCATCTAGCTTAGTGTCATCTGTCATCTGTCATCTTGTCCTGGATTCCTTCTCCCATGTCACTAATGAACAAATTGAAAAGGACTAGACTTAGGATCAATCCTTGTAGGCCTGCCCGGTTGTGTGGAGGGTTGAGGCACTGGACACCATACCTCGCGCCATACCTGCAACCCATTTTCAGGAATGGACTCAGGTTGTCAGGGGCCAGCAGGGGCAGGAGAGGATTGAGTGTCCGGAGGACTGCTTTCCTCTCCTGGGGTGGGCAGGTTGCACCTCCTGCTGCTACTGTGGCTCCCAGTGGAGGCTGGGAGCATCTCATCATGCAGGAGTCTCGCTGACGGGTTTGGAGATGGCAGTGGACATCCTGCAGGTGGGTATGGGAGTGCGCCCCGCCATGCACTGGATGTCAGTGCATGTCTGCACCTCCAGAAATAAGGAAAAAGGAACCTGGCACCCAGATAGGCAAAGGTGGGTCCAGTGGTTGGCCCCCACACCCTCAACTGGGTCAGTCCCAGCTGGTCTCCATGTGTCTCCTCCACTCCCTCAGCCACCCTTCTAGATTCTAGATAGAGTGCTGGAGGAGTTAGGATAGTACCACCCCGGGGGCTCAGAGCCGGGTGGCAGGGTGGTCAGTGGCAGTGGAAGGGCACTCCCGGGAGTGGAGACCAGACTGAGAAGGACAGAGAGACCTCACTGGAGGGAGGTCTAAGGGGCCAGTGCAGGCACAAAAATAGAGTTCACAAAAAAAAAAGGATCACTCTTTGTGGCACCCCACTGGTGAGCTCCCTCTCTTCTGATTTGACTCCATTAACCATATCCCTCTGCTGTCTCCCTTCTGACTAATTTCTCACTCATCTGTGTCTTTTACTGTACCCAAATCCTCTAGCTGCTTCTGCAACCTTCTGTGAGGCACTTCAGGAGGGCTGATTTTGTCAAAATGGGAGAGTGCCTCAGAAAACAACTAGCAAACAGGCAAGAAGAAGGGGTGGAGCAACAACGGGGAAATATCAAAACTGTCATCGGTCTTTGTGTAAAGCAAATAAACAAATGAAATTAAAGAAAAAAAACTATGGTTCTCAAAAGAAGTGGTGGGGAAGGTAAGGGAGAAAAAGATAGCATTCAGGAAGTATAAGGAAACACAGAAGGAGCAGGACAGAGAACTGTACCAGTTAAAGCAGAAGGAAGCGGGAAAGGCAGTCAGAATAGCAAAGGCCCAAACTGAGGAAAAGATAGCCAACTCGGTTAAGAAGGGGGATACAACCTTTTATAGGTACATTAGGGAGCAAAGAATGATGAAGGCAGGGATACTGAGGCTGAATAAAGAGGAAGGTGGTTGGGTGGAGAGCGACAGTGAAAAAGCAGGGACACTGAATGAATATTTCTGTTCAGTATTCACAATGGAAAAGCAAGGGGAGATACCTAATCCAGTCAATAGAAGCACTCGGGGGGGTGATATTAGTCCTTTCACAGAAGAGATGGTTCTGAAAGAACTCTTAAAACTGAAGGTGGCTAAAGCAATGGAGCCTGATGGAATTTACCCCAGAATTCTAAAAGAACTAAGGAAAGAACTAGTAACACTACTGACTACCCTTTTTTTAATAAATCACGGGAGGATGGTGTGGTACCCGAGGACTGGAGAAGGACACATGTGAGTCCCCTTCACAAAAGTGTGAGCAAGACAGAGGCAGGAAACTACAGACCTGTCAGTTTGACCTCAGTGGTAGGGAAAATGATGGAATCACTACTGAAGGAAAGAATTGTCTAGTATCTAAAGGCCAGTGGGGCACAGGACCCAAGGCAGCATGGATTCACAGCAGGAAGGTCATGTCAAACAAATCTAATTGATTTCTTTGGCTGGGTGACCAAAGTAGTAGACCAGGGAGGGGTTGTGGACATGGCCTACCTAGACTTTAGAAAGGCATTTGATACAGTCCTGCACAAAAGGTTATTAAACAAATTAGCCAGCCTAGGAGTGGGTCCCTGGGTGGTAGCCTGGGTAAAACACTGGCTGGACAACAGGACACAGCAGGTAGTAGTAAATGGAGTCCACAGTGAAGAAAGGAGGGTTACTAGTGGGGTACTGCAGGGTTCAGTACTGGGGCCGGTCCTTTTAATGTCTTTATAAGTGACATTGCAGAGGGACTGAAAGGGAAAATGTCTCATTGCAGATGACACAAAGATCTGCAGGGTTGATATATAAGGTGGGGTGGATAGAACGAAAAGGGACTTGGCAAGGTTGGAGGAATGGTCAAATGTATGGCAGCTTAGATTCAATGCAAAGAAGTGCAAAGTAATGCACCTGGGAAACAAAACCCAGGACAAGAGTACACAATGGGGGGTGAGATATTGACAGCAACAAAAATGGAAAGGGACCTGGTGGTAGTCATATCAAATGACCTAAAGGTGGGCCAGCAATGTAAAAAGGCAGTAAGGAGGGCTGGGGGATACTGGGATGCATAGGGAGCGGCATCACCAGTAGAAAACAGGAAGTTGTTGGCCCTCTGTACAGACAGTTGGTAAGACCAGATCTGGAGTACTGTGTACAGTTCTGGAGACTCCATCTCCGCAAAGACATAGACAGGATGGAGACTGTCCAGAGGAGGGCAACCAAAATGGTGCAGAGTCTGCACCAGAAGATATATGAAGGAAAACTAATGGAGCTTAAGATGTATAACCTCGAGGACAGGAGGGAGAGGGGGACACAATAGAAACTTTCAAATACCTCAAGGGAATCAACAAAGTCCAAGGGGGTAGCATCTTTCAGAAAAAGAGATGTTCAAGAACAAGGGGGCACAATTTGAAGATGGGGGGGATGGCTCAGAGGTAATGTGAGGAAGTATTTCTTCACAGATAGAGTTGTAGATGCATGGAATAGCCTTCCTAAGGAGGTCATAGAGTCAAAAACTGGGGGAATTCAAGAATGAATGGGACAGGCATAAGGCAATTCTAGTTGGGGGGTAGGAAGAAGTAGGCTGTTGGTTAACTAGGATCTGAAGCTTATCCGTTAGGTAGGGAAATGGGCAGACTATGTGGGCCAGGCAGTCCTTATCTGCCATCAAATTCTATGTTTCTATGTTTCTGAAATCTAAGTAGAGTAAATCCACAGTGCGGCTCTGATCCACTACCCTCATTATCCAGTCAAAGAATACTACCAGGTTGGTCTGACAAGACCTTCCTTTCATGAACCTGTGCTTTTACTATCTTGGAGTCCATTGCTCTCCAGCTAATTTACAAGGTCCTCTTTGACTAGGGTCTCCATCAGTGTACTCACAATAGAGGTAAGACTAGCAAGTTTGTAGTTATCCTGTTGCTCCTTGTTCCCCCTAATGGAGTGGGGCTATGTCTGCTGCCCTTCAGTCTTTTGGAACCATCCCTGTCTGAACTGAGCTATTGAGTAGCCGCACCAGGGGTTCAGTTAGTTTCCTGGCAATTCCTTCAGCACCCTTGGATACATCCCATCTGGCCCCCGGGGCCCAGGGCCTTATCGGCGCTATGTCAAGACCGCATGGTCAAAAACGGTGCAGTCAATAACCACGCCATGCAGTCAATACAAAACCATGCAGTCCAAAACCACACTAGATTAGCTATACTGTACTGACTCAGAATCTGCACAGTGCTGTTATGACCGTGTGATTTTCAACTACGTGTATTTGCTGTTGTGGTTTTGACCAGACACCAGGCCTTATCTGTCTTTAGGGCTGCTAGCCCTTTACAAACCCTTTCACTGGTAAATACTTGCTACATCATCTCAGGGATTCCCCTTATAGCTGCTTAACGCCAATGTGCAGTAGAGGCCCTCTCAAGGGAAGTCCCTTGTGAATACAGAGCAAAAGTAGTCATTAAGAATGGCTGCATTCTGCCCATCCCCTCAATTAGCCTAACAAGTCCTCTTCTCCACACTTCTTTCTTTATTCCCTAATATATCTAAAAAATGGTTTCCCCTACTCTTTTTTTTTATATTCTTTATTTATATCTCAGGATATCATGCCATACATTCCACAATACAAACCGTATCTAACTATTTCGGTGCATAGGAAACAAATACTAGAAGTACAGATTTTCATTTCTAGATTTTAGAAACAAATTTCACAATACTACATTCCTGTAGTAAGGAGCAGATAAACAAATGATAAGAGTTGGAATGTGCTGTATAATCACAAATGTTACATTGTAGACCAAGTGAAAGAATTCCACAAAAGACTGTCAATGGCTTGGCCACACAGAGAGCATTTAATCATCAGCATCCCCATCCCAAAAACCCTCAATCATCAGGTAAGCTCGTCTATTTAGTAGGTACTGTTTATAGATTTATGGAACAAATGACAAGTCCTTTTCCATAATATAAAACAACCATGGCCTCCTACAAATATCGAATTGGGTCACCCTTCCCACACTGTTAGCCATTAAGCGTCCCAACTGATGTATATTAATCATAATAGAATGCCAGTGGGCAAGCAACGGGGGAGAGGCCTGGTGACACAGGTGGGTAATGGCCTTATTGGCTGTAAGTATATAGATGTATAGCATGGCTCTAGGAGTCAGTTTAATTCCTGCAGGGGGAATTGAGAACAAAACCAATTCGGGGGTCAAGGCAGCTGACCCGATCATTAATTCACAAAACGCATCGCCGACCTGTGTCCAAAAGGATGCCAACACAGGACCAAAAGATATGTGTGTATGTGGCTCTAGATTCAACGCAACCCCTCCAACAAAACCTGTATTGCGATGGAAAAAACGTAAGTAATTTAGAGGGAGTATTAAAATACTGAGAATGACATTGCCACACAAATTCCTTCCAGTACCCTGCTTGGGATACTCTCAGAAGGGGAAGTGTATATTTAAGCTAATCTGAATAGGAAACATTTAATTCCAGTTTGGTATTCCATACCTTTAATACAGATTCTGAGGAGCCTCCCAAAATTTCATTTAAAGCCTTATATGTTTGTCCTACCAGATGTTGTAAGTGTAGTCTGTTTATAGAATTTATTAAAAGTTTGAGAAGCAAGGGTATGGGATGTGGCATTTTACAAACTTCAGGAGACTTTTTTAGGAGATAAGACCTAACCTGCAAATATCTATAATGATCTCTGCGTTGTAAATGGAACTTGGCCTGCAGCTGAGCAAATGGAATATGTCCCCAGGAAACCAAAAATTGAAAGATATATGACAAGTCCAGCCTTCACCAACCAGCGAAGGCATGGTCCAGTCCTGCCGGCTGAAAGTCTGTCTTGAAAGCTAGGAGGCGAGTAAAGTAAAACACTGTAGTCAGTTGAGGCATCTGTCTAAGGCGACACCAAGTGTGAAGGATATTTGCAGTACCAAAACCAAAATGAGAAATAACCAATGAAAAGGGGGTGATTTAAACAGAATAGGGCCAAGATCAAAAAGATAATTTAATATGAATTTGACAGTTTTCCAGGGTGCAGAATAATTCGGATTAAGCCAGAGCAAGATAGTCCGCATGGCAGCGGCTAGGTAATAGTGACCGAGGTTAAGCACATTTAGGCCTCCTTGATCATGAGGGAGCTATAGTAGGGACCAGTGAAGTCGGGGTTTGCGTTCAGCCCATACAAATCTAGAGAGCATCTTATTCCATGAAGAGAAATAAAAGGAAGAAGATGCCACAGTGAGCATTTAAAAAAAATATAACAGCCGTGGGAGAATATTAATACGTAATGTAGTAGTAGTAAAAAGTTTATTTCTGATATCAGAAACAGGATAAAACCCAATTTAGCAGCAGCTAATTTACAATGGGGTCCTACTGTACAAAAACATCAGTTTCATTTTAAGAAAACACAATGCATACATTATACATACATGCAACACAATACATACATGGACAATGAAAGAAAAATTAAAAATTTACAACAATATACCATATATGCAAATATCTCAAGTACAACAAGTTTTTAAGGACATTGCTTCCTTTACAAGCCATGATCTTATTACATGCCAAGATATTTTATTTGTACATAACCTCAGATGTCCTGGCAGTAAGTTCCACAATTTCGGACCCTCATATACATAATAATGTTGGACCCTCACTGTTCTCATAAATGGTACCCTAAATTTTATTTCCCCTGCAGATCTCAACCCTTCCTTAACATTCCACTCATCCAGGAATTCCACTAAATATCCTGGTGCTTTTTTAAAATAACAGCGATGGATTAACCATTGCACATGCATACTTCGCCATTCTGTCAAGGATATCCAATTTAAGTTCCTGTAAAGGGTGCAATGGTGTGTTTTCCAAGGTGCATCCAAAACAAAACGCGCATATCTATTATAGATAACATCAAGCTTTCCCAAACTGCGCCTAACTGCCCCTTTATACACATCACCATAATCAATATGTGGAGTTACCATCGAATTCACAATCTTTAACCTAGCCTCGAATGAGAGACAATTTCTATGTTTATACAATGCCCCAAACTTTTTACTCAGTTTTTGTATCAGGTTATCAATATGAAAATCCCAACTACAATGGGAGTCCAACCAGACTTCCAAGTATTTATAGCAGTCCACAGAGGCCAGGCTACACCCATCCAATGTCTCAATATCCAAATCCATAGATACTTTTTTATTTGAAAACAACATTACCTGTGACTTTTGTGGGTTTAAAACCAAACCATGTTCTGAAAAATATATTTGTAGTATATTGAAATATTTCTGTAATTTTTCCTGTATATGTCCCACAGATTTCCCTTCAAGATACAATATTGTATCATCTGCATACAAATGATGCCGGACCTCATTCATCAGATGTCTGACACCATTTGTATATATATTGAACAGGATGGGTCCTAATACTGACCCCTGAGGTACACCAGATTTAATATTTAAATAACTGGACACAAAATTACTGCCCAACCTAACCCTTTGTTGTCTGCCATCCAGGTAACCATGGAACCAATCCAGGGCTCCCTGGCTGAGGCCAACAGATCTCAGTTTTTCCATCAACACCTGATGGCCCAGAGTGTCAAAGCCTTGACAAATTGATAAATATAGCCCCAACCAGGGCCCTATCCGCTAGCCACCTGACATCCGACACAACCTTAACAAGTGTAGTAGTGGTACTATGTTGTGTCCTAAACCTGATTGATATTTATTATTTTTTAATTTTTTTCAAGGTAACTATTTAATTGAGAAACCACAATTTTTTCAAACACTTTAGAAGTGACCGAAAGCAATAATATTGGTCTGTAATTTCACATATCATTTTTCTGGCCTCCGTTAAACACTGGTATCACTTCTGCCTGTTTCCAGGCTAATGGATAGCTATCAGTTTTTAATGAAAGATTAAAAATGTCAGCCAGTATTGGGGCTATCACTGGGGCAGCAATTTTAAGCAAAAAAGATGGAATCCCATCTGGACCTTGGGCCTTATTTATATTTAATTTTAGCAATTCCCGATAAACTTGACATGGAATGATATTTTGAAAGCAGAACAATGGTCCATTTTCAGCTCTCTTTTCTTGTTTTTTCTCTTGCTGAATTGTACCAAAAGAAAGACATACATTAATCTGGGACAGCCCTACATCAACAAACATTTTATTTAATACAGCAGCTGCCCCATCTGGAAGTTTCAATGGGCCATTTTCTACCATAAAAACATTAGGCAGTTCTGAGATCTTATTACCTTGTAACTTTTTAACCATATTCCCAAAATTTCTAGGTTCCTTAAACTGTTCAGCTGCCATTCCAGTTAAGTAAAAATCTGATTTTGCTTTCCTTATTTGTGTAATATACAGATTATGTGCTGCTCGATATTTTTCCCAAAGCACTCTCTCATTTTTTTTCTTTGCTAACCTCCATGCAGCATCCCTTTTCTTACAGTAAATTCTTAACTTTGCAGTGTACCAAAGGGAATTTTTCTGTTTAACTTTCCTACTTTGAGTAGGTGCAAAGATGTCACATACAGACATAAATTCATAGCAAAAATATGACCAAGCACTATCTATATCAGGTATCAAAGTTAGTCTATTCCAGTTTTTAGATTCCAATTCAACCATAAAAGATGTATAATCCAGGTTTTGAAAGCTACGGTAAAATTTAACTTGAGGAACACTTAATTGCTTATCTGTTTTCCTAACACAAAAAGTTATCTGGTAGTCACTAAACATGTTTGGAAGCACTCCTACCACTGAATATTTAATAGGATCAGAGGTAAATTTCAGATCCAAAATAGTGGAAGAATTGGGAGTTTTGGCATTTAATCTTGTAGCCGTAGTAATTAACTGAGACAAGCCCAGCATTGTTTTTAAATCCATTAATTTGCTGGTGAGTGGCACCCTCGCCCAATCTGTATTCATATCCCCTAGAATCATAAGCTCATGACTTTCCCTGTAAGGGAACTAAAAATCTTGGAGGACAAGAAACTGCTGATCATCTCCCTTAGGGGGGAGGTAACAACCCACCAGCAATAATGGTCTACAATGTGGGATTTTTCACATTTTGGAACAAAATCCTAGCATTCAACTGAACAAACTAAAGTTTATTACTTTGTAAAATATCAGCTGTATATATATTCTCATCACCTGGCCCTGGATTTAAATGGATATTTCCTGACATCAATAAGCTCAAAGTTATAAGAATTTTTAATTTTGCAACCATTCCATACTGTTTTGAGAAAAGTCTTCGAATCATGAGACAAAAATAATATCTATAATTTGCCTCACTATTCAATTTCCATTTACCTATCAAAACAGCCAATTTGCAAAATATTGAACTTTGAATTTGAATTAACAGCTGGGCAATTGGACTAATCTTTGTCCCCAAGATAATTAAAGGTAAAGTTTGAGTGTCCCCATATTGTTTAACAGACCATTTTCCCAAACTATCCCCAGTAACATTTCCATATTTAGAATTTACATTTCCAGGCTTGAAAGAAATACCAAGCATAAAGCATACTATCACCAGGAAAATGGTTAATGTTTTGCCCATGTTGCGAAGTATGTATCTAAACTAAAAACTAATAAAATTTACCGTAAATAAATTTTACAAATATAACAAGATTTAATCTCTTAATAAAAAATATCTCAACACCATAAAATACCCCCACAAATGTACAGCAGGTATGTTTAAAAACAGCAGAAATAATCTTACTGTCACTATCTGTATATTTTCCCTGGGCAATATTTCCCAACCCTATATATAATATGTATTTGTTTCTAATGTTATTACTAAAAACTTTAAAACATTAAAATCTACTACACAAAGTTCTTAAATATCCCTTGTGCTCACCAAACCAAAGAATATTCCTCTGTTTAATTTCTTTCTTGTTTCTTCTGCCGAGTGGCGCTCGCACCACTCACGCTCGCGCTGTGGACAGCGTGGGTCTTTTGTAGCAGGCTGCCCCTCCTCCTCCGTGACGTTGCTTGTCTTCTCCCTTGCCTCGAGAACAGTACTGGAGCTCCGGTTACTGGGAGCAAGGGAGATAAATTACACAGGGGGGGGGAGAACTGGCACAAGATAAGGAAGACACAGTTCCCTGCAGACAGATGGCAAACACACAGGGAAAACCACCAATGTGTCAATACAGGAAAAAAAAGACAGGTGGAGAGATGACCAACGTCCAACATCCTGCTCCAGAGTTTTTGACAGAGGTTCATAAATTACTAGTTCTAAAAGTGACAAGTCCTTAGGTAGTCTGACCCCAAGGTATTTAATAGTGATATAATTCCAATGAAGTAGTATCTTTCATTTCAAGTCCCCAGATGGCTCGAAATTTAGGGTGAGGACTTCTGTTTTTTTTTTTTTTTATATACTTTATATTTTATTATAGTTTCATTTGCAAAACCATAGGGCAGTTTTTACAGTGCATAAGTTAAGACAGCACATAATTACATCAGTCAGTTACGTAGTAATACATTAGTTAAAAGGTCTCAGGACAGGTTACATATTTTACAAAGCAATTCATATAATGAGCACTAAGACATTTACAGAAACCATCATCTGGGTCGATATATTTCTAAGGTACAAAAGTATGGTCTAAAGATGAACTATAAAGAATCCATTTCCTCCATGTAAGTTCAAAGGCAGACCATTTATCTGTACTTTTGGCTATTAATTTCTCTAATACATAAATTTCTCCCATTATTCCCTGCCAGCTCCGAATGTTTGGGGGCATCTTCTTTCCCCAGTTTCTAGTAATTGCTTTTTTAGCTGCCAGTATATAAGTAATTAACAATGATTCTCTGGGTATTGGGAGATCCTCTGGCTGGACTGAGAGTAATACTAGCTCAGGGGTCAATACAGCTTCTGCATCTACCAATTCTTTTAATGCCTCTAGAATATCTCTCCAGTAACCTGCTAACTGCGGGCAGGCCCAAAAAACATGGAACTGATCCGCAGATATTTCTCCACAATCTCTCCAGCAATGGCTTGGTGTCCCAGATAAGAACTGGGCCAGTCTTGGCGGTGTATAGAAAAATCTGTTTCTAGCTTTCCAGGCAAATTCTCGCCAATAGGGGGCTCCCAAAAGTCCCATTGAGAATTTAGTATACTTTTCCCAATCCTCCTTTGATACCTGAAGTGGAAGCTCTTTATTCCAGGCATTCAGAATTCCCTGAGTTGAATTTTTTGATAATTCCCTCAAACCCCTATATATTAGTCCCACAAAGTGGGGCCACAGCTGTCCTCTCCCTGTGGTCATGGCTAAAGTAAGCTTGTATAAATTGAAAAGTCTTGTTGTGGAAGATTATAAGTTTCTTGGAGTTTAGTAAATGAGAGGATCCCCCTAGTGTAACCCCCAGGGGGCGCTATCCCAAGGGCTACTACCCCTGCCTGACTTGACATTAACAGGTTGAGGGGCCTGGATCTGATGGCGGGTGCCTCCACCCAGAGGGCAAGGTTAAGACAGTCTGATATGACTTGGTCACAGCCCTCTGGGTCACTGCAACCCCCTTTCTTCCCACTAGTGGCCCACACAGGTCAATCACAGTACCCTTGCAATAATCACTTACCCCCAGGCTTGGTTCAGCCAGCTGGCTCTGGGAACCCCCTGTAAAGTAAGATGCAATTAGACAATAACCACCTGTATAGTAATTCAACATAGACACACGGATCAGTCCATATACCTTTGCAAAACAACCAATCTGATTTATTTAGGGGGAGATAACAAGGACTGGGGGGAAATCAGGTTAATTAGCTTACCACTCATATATATACACATGTATATATCTGGGGCACTGTGCACAAGCCTAACCTATAAGTCACTATCTCTGGGTACCCAGGCAATAGAAGGCTAGCCTCTTGATGCAGCTGGCTGGGGCCCTGACACAGAAAACAAGCACTTGATTCCTAAGAGGATTAGGTAGAGCCAGCAGGCTCAGTTTGTGTTGCCAGAAAAGTAGCCAGACAAATCTTGCCCTCACTATGAACATCTGACATGGAGCTACCCTGATTTAGTACTCACGACTCCAGCAGAAAGATCGCTCTCACAACACTCGCAGGACCGAGCCTGGAATTCAACCACTCCTCCACACATTTATATGAAGAGCAGAAGGGTACCATACCAGGCAGCTGCTGTATAATCCCGATTGCTTTCACCACAGAACCTTGGGCCCAAACGACGCAGCTTCACTTGTCCTGGCAGATCGAGCGCAATTGAAGCAGATTCTCCAGTCCTCTACAGGGTGAGCCTGGTAGGTAGCTGTGCTTTTGCACAGCCTCCTCTGACCACTGCCTGGCGGATTTAGTCCGACACTTGCTGGCGCTCAATCTGCCAAAATCTGGCCTTCCACATGCGCTTCCCGCGCAAAAGCTCAACAGCACAGGAGCCCAGAGCTCCTTCCTCGCTCACAACCACAACGACTCTGCTCTTTGGCAGTTTGGGCAAGGATTGTCAGTTCGGGCACCACCCGATTCCCATTGGTGGGCTGCAGATGCCAGTCACTTATTTCAGCCCCCCATTGGTGCAAAAAAGGCACCGCAGTCCAGAACTCCATGTCCCAGAATTACTGACTGTATCCCCCATTGGCCAGCCGGCTCCAAAATGAGCCCTGATTCTGATTGGCTCAAATGGTCTCCATTTTAGTGTCCCCCCTTTCATGATTGGCCCATCTCAACAGTCCAGGTCCAAAATGGCGGGGCCAAACACACACAGAGTCCCAGCTGCAATGGAAGCAGGTTAAACAAACTGTAATCTCACTAATACTTTAACTGATCACAGACAAACAGTTACATCTGTCAGATGGGCTCCTGGTGTGCTTCCAGTGACTACCCAATGGAGCAATTACACCACAGCTCAGGTGGGATTCGAGCAGGGAAACACCAATCCCCCCCATACAACCCACTGGAGCCTGCGAGCAGGCAGCCCTTAAAGAGACAGTTCTGGAGGCTTTAAAAGCACTCACAACAGTCACATTGGGGCGACAATGCGCTGAACACCAGCTAGGCAAGGAGCTATTAAGCAGCTTCAGGAAAGCTTTTAGGAACCCCCATTCATAGGGGGGTTACACCAGCATCCATCAAGTGGAACATAAATTTAAAACCCTTTTGTCTCCATTGAACCAAAGTATGCTCCTGTTCTAAAGTAGGAAATTGGATTCTGAAATTTAATAGATTAAGATAGGGACCCACTGGTTCTAGCTCTCTTAAATGGATGAGTTTCCTCCAAGTCTCCATTGTAGAATTTGTACTATAAATAAATCTTTTATTTTCAGGGGTATATAGCATTTGTAGAAGTTTGCCCCCTTCCCTCACCCCATCAAGGGTAAAGTCCAAGTTCTTCCAGGGTATGTCATACATTGGATTATTCCAATTAAAAACTGGAGCTATCACAGTGGCGTATGCATACATCTGAAGGTCAGGCAAATTTAGGCCTCCCTTATTTTTTGGTAAAATTAATGTGGACCATTTGATTCAAGGTTTTTTCCCAGCCCAAACAAATCTCGCCAAAGACTTATTCCAGGAGGGGAAGTACATTCCATCTGGCATCACTGGTATGGTCTGAAAAAGATATAGCAGCCTTGGAAGAATATTCATCCTAATAAGATCCACCTTAGAATATAATGATAAATGAAGTTGGGATCAGTGATGTAGATCAGACTATTTTTTGTGTTAGTGGTTCATAGTTTACCATAGTGAGATGCATTAACTGATTTGGTAACTGAATACCTAGATATTTTACCTTGGTGCTGTTCCAGTGCAGAGGCAAACTGCTTTTCAGTGTCGGCGAGGGGGAGAAGTCAAAGGGGAGAACTTCTGTCTTAGAGAAATTTATTTTATATTCAGAGAACTAAGCAAAATGCTCAAGTACTTCCCATATTGCTGGGATAGAAGACTCTGGGTTCGATACTGACAATAAAATGTCATCCGCATATAAAGCCAACTTCCAAGACTGATTGCCCGGCTGAATGCCCTCAATTTTTTCTGAATTTCTAAGCATCATAGCCAAGGGCTCAATATAAATGGCAAATAGCAAAGGTGATAGGGGACATCCCTGTCTAGTGCCTCGCTGTAACATGATATGACGTGCGATACCGCCATTAAGTTTTATATAGGCCCTTGGTTCAGAACAGATTTGTTCAAGCCAACTCACAAATTCCTTTGGTAACCCAAATAACATTAGTGTTCCTCATAAAAATCTCCAGGACACCCTGTCGAAAGCATTACAGGCATCTAAACTGACTAAAGCTGAGGGGGTGGCTGAGTTAGTCATAATCCATCAAATGGATTGTTCTTTGTACATTATCTGCAGTCTGACGTATGCATAGAAATCATGCCTGATCTGGATGTATCAGGGTAGGTAGTAAGTCTCTAACCTGTGGGCCTATATTGCCATGTATATCTTATAATCATTATTTAAGACCGAAATGGGTCTGTATGACTTTATAATTTAATGGATTTTTACCTGGTTTCAGTATAGCTGAGATGGCCGCATATGACCATGGGGGGGGGGCACTTCCATCCTGCACCTCTAAAAAGGTCTTTTGCATCGGCTGGATCAATTTTGAAAGAAATGTCATATACCATTCGGCTCCAAAGCCATCTGGGCCTGGGCTTTTTAATGTTTTAGAATTTTGAACTGCTTTCTGGATCTCTATAGTAGAGATAGGGCATAAAAGTGAAGCCTGCTGGGATTCAGACAAATGTGGGAAGTTAAGGGGGGGACAAGAAATTTTGTATATCTTCCGGGGAGGGGTGTGTGGAATCAGAGTACAAATCTGCATAATATTTTTGGAATGCTTTCAGGACTGCAGGAGTTTTGTTAAGAATATCTCCTGTTAAGGGGTCTCTTATCTTTGTAATAGTGGCAGTCTGCTTCAGTCCTCTAGTATGCCTAGCTAAATTTCTGGCACCTTTAGGACTGCCCTCGTAATAGTATCTTTTAAGATATAATAAAGACTTTTGCGTCTTATAGTCTAAAATGGATTGTAATTCCGATTGAATTTGTCTAAGCTCAAGTTGTGTAACTCATTCCCTTCTATCTCTCATCTGCTGTAATTCTTGTAACTTATCTTGTAATAATTTATATCTGGATTCTCTCTGTTTATTTAGTCTGAAGGAATAAGAAATATTCTCTCCTCTAATCACAACCTTCAGAGTATCCCAGAGGATAGTAGCTGAAATAGAAGGGTCTGCCTTCACCTCTAGGATTTGCGTGATGCTATCTACGATTCTGGTCTTAAACACTGAATCCTTCTGAAGAGAAAGATTCCATCTCCATAAAGTTGTTTTATGAGTTTTGTTTAAACCAACCTTAATTAAGAGAGGTATATTGTCTGAGAGGAGGCGAGCTTCTAGGGATATATCTTGAATCAAATCTAAGTGCTCTGTAGATGTAAAGAAATAATCGATTCTAGCTGATGTGTGATATCTAGGGGAGACAAAATTGTGTCCCTCCACAGAGGAGTAGAAATAGCGCCATATGTCTGTAAGATCCATCTTAGGTATCTGGGTTTTTAACAGTTTTTGAGTGGGAATAAACCTATGTTGTTTAGGGAAAGTGGAGTATTTCTGTGAAGACATTAAGTTGAAGTCGCCTCCTATCAGCATTATCCCCTTTTGCTTTTCAAGCAGTCTATTAAAGAACTGTCTCAGTAGTGAGGGAGATGCTCCTGGTGGCAGATAAACACTCGCTATTGTCACGTCAGTCTCATACAACCGCCCTTGTACTATGACAAAATACCCATTATTATCTGAGTAGACCTCCCCTTTAGTGAATGGAGTAGTAGCTGGAATCAAAATTGCCACTCCACGCCTTTTCCCCGACTTACTGGATGAAGAAAAAACAGTGTATCTGCCACCTGCAGCAAGCTTAACATGTTCCCCTTGTGACAGATATGTCTCCTGTAAATAGATGCAATCTGTGTTCTGCTTCCGCAGATACTGTTGTAATTTAGCTCTTTTTATGGGATAATTAATGTTGTTAATATTTAATGATAATATCTTAGTTGTTTCTAGTACCATATTATGTTTCATTTAATAAAGCATAACTGATGATTGCAATTTCTCCCCTCCACCACTCCTCCCCCAATCTCCCCAAAGATCCACAAAATCTCCTGAATGTCCTAACAATGGTTCCACCAGAAAATGTACTATCCTGTTTTACATATCTTGTCATCTGACCAGTGCTACGTAATCTAACTAAAGTTTTCTTACTGCCCCTTATCAACCAAAAATAACTTATCTCACTCATAATAATAAATAACCACTGTAAAATGCTAATGTATGCAGTGTATCCACTAATCTGGAAGAATAGCTGTAGAACTTCTGTTTTTAAATCATTAATTACATAGCCAGTTAAAGCACCAAACTCCTTTCAGAAAGCGCCAAACCGCAGTAAGAGAGACCTCCGGATCCATGAGTATCAATAAACTATCATTAGCATATAAACAGATTTTATAAGCCTGGCTGCCCAAGGGAATGCCCTCCACCTCCGTAGACTCTCTAAGAGCTATTGCAAGGGGCTCTAAGTAAATAGCAAATAATAGAGGTGAGAGGGGGCAGCCCTGCCTCGTGCCTCTAAATAATTTAATGGGATCAGACAACTGTCCATTTACTCGTAAATAGGCAAAAGGGGAAGAATAGGCACTCTGTATCCAATAAACCACCTTTAAAGGGAAGCCAAAGGCCGGTAACATCTGCCATAAAAAGGGCCAAGAAACCCTATCAAATGCCTTGTCAGCATCTAAGCTTACAAGAGCAGTAGGGATCGATTGTCGTGAGACATGGTCCATAAGATGGACCACACAGGAGATGTTATCAAAGGTCTGCCTACTACGAATAAACCCAGACTGATCAGAATGAACAATTGAAGGAAGAAGACCTTCCAAATGATGGGCCGAAACAGAATTTATATATATTGTAATCCATGTTTAGCACCAATATTGGCCTATAACAGGCCAGAAGTGTAGGATCCCAGCCCGATTTTGGAATTACAGATATTATAATGCCTTACCAAGAAGGAGGAGGAGCATACCCAGACATATGATAAGTAGATGTGGTGTCAAAACTGAGGAGAAGGTCTTATACCACTCAGTGGGATATCCATTGAGGTTGGGACATTTCAGAATTTTCAGTCGGGAAACAGCTCCAGAGATCTCCTCCATTGAAATTGGTGCCATAACGTCCTGGTAACTAGAGGATAATTGCAGAATGGGGAGTATAGACAAGAAGGCTTTAATACTGTCTAAAGAAAAAGTTGTGGGATTGCCATGCAATTGTTGATAGTATGCCCAAAATAAGTGCATAATTTCAGGAGCAGAGGAGAAGAGTTGCCCTGTATGGTGCACTTAACCCAATGTATGTGTGCAGAACATTTGAATCCCTGCAGCTTTCTAGCCAACTTTCAAGCTCTTCTAGGGGCTCCCTCATAATGGTATTTTTTGAGATACATTAAAGCCATTTGGACCTTTTGGTCCAAGATCTTCTGAAGTTCTACTTTTATTTGATGAACCTGAGTCTGATCCTCCTCCCTAGACCCCCACTCCACTGCAATAAATCAAGTTCTTCTGATAGGGCCTTATATTTGGTTTCACATTGCTTTTTTTGATGTGAGACATAAGAAATAAGTTCCCCTCTCAGTACCACCTTGATATAGTCCCAGAGAATACTGGGGGACACTTCCGGGGATTTATTTTCTGCAATAATTTGTTTTATTCGATCTGCGAAATCAGCCCGAAAGGGTTTATCTTTTAACAATGATAAGTTAAGCCGCCATGTAGTGCGTTTGAGAGGCCTATTCAGGTTCAATTTAAGAAGGAGAGGAGAATGATTCAAGAGTACACTAGATCCAATGGATAAATCCCATAAGGCATCTGTATGCTCCTGTATCCCCCCTATAAATGGGGGTTCCCGAAAAGTCTTCCCCAAGCTCGCCTAATTGCTCACTGCCTGGTTGGTGTTCAGTGCTAAAGCCGTTTAAATGTTGCTGCCAGTGAGCGCCTTTAAAGCCTCCACATACTGCCTCTTTAAGTGCCGCATAACTGCAGATATAATTATTCTAAATGGGGGGGTCTGAGTGTTTCCCTGCTCAAGTCTCACCCAGACTGCTGAATAATCGCTCTGTTTCTGCCATCGCTAATTGTACAGAGGGAGCCCTGCTGAAAGATGTAACTAATTGCTGGTAATCTTTTAGAGTAGTGATGAAAATGAAGTTGGTTCTAACCTGCCTTTCTCTGCAGCAAGGACTGTTTCTGTTTAACTCCACCATATTGGTCCTGAACTGCCGGATTGGACCAATCAGTACTTTAGGACTCTTAAGTTGAGCCAGTTAGAGTGGGACTGTGTGGTGCCAGACTCTGGGAATTGTAGTTTTGGACTATTGGTGCCTTTTTGCACCAACAGGGGGAGCATGTTGTGACTGACAGCAGAACCGACCAATCGAACCTTTTGGATATAAAGGAAATGATCTTAGCTGTCTGCTGGCAGGCCAGATCTAAGTTGGAAGCTGAGAGAGCAACAGCTCATCTATTTGAGCAGCCATTTTGCACAGCAGTTCATGCGGGAGAACTGTGGAAGGCCTGCCCTCTGGCCTGCTGGTTTGTTTCTGCTTCGAGAGGGAGAGGAAAAGTTATTTTGGACTAAATCTGAGTTTGTGAGAGTGAAAGAAGTCATCAAGGTGTAACCAGGCTCCACCTGTAAAAGACCGAGGATTTTGCTGAATGCGATCGGCCTGTCAGGAATTCCAGCCACTTCTGAGCTCCCAGAGCATGCAGAAACTTGCGATCGTGACTGGGGAGCATTTGGCCTGGTACAGTTAGAATTCTGGTATATAAATGTGCTGTGTACTGAAAGAGAATCGCGATTTAGTTGGACTGTGTGTAAGCTGTGTGCTGCTGACTTGTACATATGGATGTGCTGCATTTCCCACTGTGCGAACTGCGTGTTGCTGGCTTGTACAGATAAATGTGCTGTGAACTGAAGGGGGATCGCAATCTGGTTTTCCCCCAGCTTGAACTGTGTGCTGCTGACATTTTACATATATATGTGCTGTGTACTGAAGGAAAGTCATGATCTGGTTTCCCCCGAGCTGAGTTGTGTGCTGAGGGCTGAAAGTAATACCCAGCTCAATTCAGACTGAATCTGCTGCTGCTTAATGCAGTTAGGTCCTGCCATGAGGGCCTAGTCTCCCTACCCCGCTGCATAGAGAAAATCCATCGAGAGGGACCTGCCAGGGGATCAGGCCCCCTGCCCAGTGCCTGAACAGGAACGACGCAGAAGTGACTTGAGTGGGCCCTGCTTCTTCTGGCAATCCAGAAAATCCAGCTATTGTCTCGACCACCATCCATCCTGTGTTCAGTCTTGGGCACCGTGAGGAAATATCAGGGTAGCTCCCTGCAACCATCTTTTAAATCAAAAGTGCGTCACCTGATAATTTTGTTGTGTTGTTTCCATGAACTGAGCCTTCCAGCACCGGATTACAATTAGAAAGGGTGCATGTTATTTTTCAGGGGTCGCGTTCATGCACTAGTGACGTCCTCATCAGAGAAATTTCATCTTTTTGATGCACTGATTTGGATTCAGTGCATCTTGATTGACGCAGCACTCCCTAGCTTTTAATCGCAGCTGGAAGGGGAAAAAAACAATTTATTTTGCTTGCCTGTGAGCTGCAATACAAAAAGCCACCACACGAAGTGCACAGCTAGCACTTAGCCCATTTAATTACACTGCCTGAGCTCAGGATCGTGAGTCAGCTCTCATCATTACAATAAAGGGTCGAAAGAGGCAGCATGTTAAGGGCACTTCCAAAAGCTCCTCGTGTGTCTGGAAAGTCAGGAGGGGCATGTCCGAGCTCCATATTAAGTAAACGGCACATTGTGCTGAAATCGGATGCGGAGAGTCGGCAAGCAGAAAAGGAAAGGGGTGCGACATATTTAAATATGTTTCCAGAAAGCTGAAATTCCCAGGGCTGAAACTGCATGCAGACGAGTCAGAGAGCACAAAATGGAAGGGGCGTGATATATGCAAACGATTTTGCTGGATAGCTGAAACTGGATACAGACGAGTCAGCCGGCTGAAAACGGAAGGAGAGTGAAGTATGCAAAACGTGCTGGAGAACTGAAATTCCTTTGCAAAGCCAGAAGAAAGAAATGATTAGAGGAGTGATGAGAAGAGGTAGGGACTGGGAAGTATGTAAACAGATGGAGCACAAGATGGGGATAGAGAACGGGAAGTATTCAAATAGTGATGAGCTGCAATTTGGAAATGTTATGGGAGGAAGCCAGTTCAAATATGAACAGTCTAAGCTAAGTAGCATACAAGAGGAGGGGGGAAGCTAGCACTGGCTTCAATGGACCTGTACCCTACCAGACTCCTGTGCCCTTACCACAGTTTCACTTTTGCTGGTATAGGTACAGAGTGTGCTGTGTGTACACTTTGTGTAATTAGCCTGAGAATGTAATGTACTTTTACAGTCTGAGAAAGAAATCATAATGTGGCAGGTTACAGGTATTGTGTAAGTGTTTACCACTGCCAAATATCCTTGAATACTACAGCAGGGAAGGATATATTGAACTCCTACACACACACACACACCCCTAACCCTATAAACAGCACAGAAGCATTGGTACAGCAGAGGAAACAGATAAGCTGGTAGACACACCCTCCCCATGGCAACCAGGTTATCGTGAAAAATAAAATTATGATAAACAGCACAACTGTGTCAGAGAGCTTAAAAAAAAAGTTCTATATTTTTCTTTTTTATCCTGGAAAGCCCAGCCTGGATTCAACATCTTGTTTCTTATGTGGTCCTGCTTCTTCCAATTCCTGCAGCTTGGTGGACGGGAGCACTGAGAAGTTAAATGGAGGCAGGTTTGAGGCAGTATAACACAGTGGTTTAAGGTTCTGAGCTACAAATCTGGAGACCTGGGTTTGAATCCCATAGCCCCCACTTGCATATTGTGTGATCCTGAGCAAGTCACTTCACTGTGCTCCCAGATCACACCTGTAAACAAGCTTTCAGCTTAGTGTGTCTCTCCTGGTTAAACAATTGGAAATTGCTTGCCCAAACTTAAAGTCACACAGTCTGTATTTGGCTTCAGTGGGGTTTGAGCCTGTGGTCTCCCAATTCCCAGACCAGTGTTACCATTATAACCCTCAGACTTACCCTTAAGATACCCACAAGTCTCCTAACAGACCTCACTGCCTCAATGCATACATTTTGTAAGGGAAGAAGGTGATTCTGCCATCACACAGATCACTGGTCAGACCCCACCTGGACTACTGCATTCAGTTTTGGCATCCTTATCTAAAGAGGAACATTAGATTTCTAGAAGGGGTGCAGTGCCAAACAACAAATATGATCCTGGGTCTGTGGGAGTTACCATATGAGGTTAGACTGAAGAAGTTGTATTCTCTGGAGGAGAGAAGGGACAGGGGGATATGACTGAGACCTTTAAGTACATGAGAAGAATAAACAGGACAGGCGCAGAAGGACTGTTCAAGGGGAGAATGGGGAGAGACAGTCGTCATGATTTGAGATTGGACAGTGGAAGGTTTAGAAGGGAAATCAGGAGGCATTTCTTTATAGAAAGGGTGGTAACAGAATGGAACACACTACCAGCAGAGATGGTGGCCTATAAAACAGTGGGATGCTTCAAGAGGGGCTGGGATAGTGGAAAAGGGAGGGTCATGGGAGAAGCAGCTGCAGAGTAGGGGTGCTAATTCCAAAATCTAGCAGACTTGACAGACCAAATGGCCTTTTTATGCTGGCAGTTTCGTATGTATGTTCGTATTTAAAAGTCAGCTCCTGGTTTTGCCAAAGTAGCTCCTGGTTGGCTAGAAAGTGCCGATACCCAGGAGCTATTTCAGGCTCCTGGCCATTAAATCCTTATTTCGACTCCTGCAATACCTCCTATCCCCGATGTGCCTTCTGTTGGATGGTAAATGCTTTGGTGTACGCGGTGGTGTCCAGTGATGTTGCACCTGCTAGGTCTGTTTTGGGAGTCTGGCAGGAGGAGTACCGAGGAAGAGAGCGACTGTCAGCCCACCAATTTTCTGAGTGCACAGGGGTTAAGAGAGAGAGATGGACAGACTAAATGGGTGCTTTTTTGGGTTGGGTTCTGCTGGTGTGTGTTTGGGGGGGGGTCCTCATTTACTCAGGACCGCGGCAAGGCTCATGATGGATCGGATGGCCGATGCAGAGAGCAGGGGTTGAGCAGCGTGAAGAAGGGTTCCGCAAGCTGTGCTGAGTCAGACATAGAAAGGCGTTCTGCTTGCCCAATGCCGAAACTACAGAAAAAATTCCAGGCTAGCTTATTTAAATGGCAAGTGCGTCAATGGCGCTGCTAATGCCGCACCCTTCAGTGTTGGTCAAAGAGAATAGCAAAACACCAGTGCTCTACGACACACAAATATAGATGGGTTCATTATTAACCCTTCTGTGTTTTGTACCGCATCAGGGCTGGTGCTTTTGCTGTTCTCTTGACGGTTCACTGAAGGTGCGGCATTAACAGCGCTGCTGACGACTTGCCATTTAAATCAGCCAGCCCCAGATTTTTTCTTGTTTCACGGCCAGCAGAGCAGCTTTTACTCATGTGTCTGACTCGCACATCAGTTGCCTGCGTCCTCCAATCTTCACGCTGCTTACCGTGCTGACCCAACTAGGAGGACTTAAGTTGAACTTGCCGTAACAGATTGACGGAACTTGGGCTAAAACATTTTCTCTTACTGGGAGGCAGTGAGTGTAATGAGACCTACCTGAAGGGGTGGCAATGCTGGAGTTGGGGGGAAAAAATTGAGTGATGCACTATGCAGGCTCTAGTCACGGCATTAATTACACAGCAGCATGCAATAATTTAGCCATATTCAGTGAAGTGCTGTGACTCGGATATGAGAGGCGGGGTTCCAGTAAGCGTCCGCCCAACATGCATGCTCATTAACAGAAAGTCTGTATCATGTGGTGCCTCTTTCAGTCTTCCATACGCATACGCAGTACACAGATCGTTAACTATGACTATGCATTAACACGCAGTTACTTTAAGCTACTCAGCCATTGGAGAAGGATCTCCTTTAGCAGTGCAGGGCAGTTGAACTATTTGGAGCATTAAAAACATTAAAACTTTCTCCTCCTGAGAAAAACTCATTTTAAATATTCTTTCTTCTGTCCGAGTTTTTTTGATAAAAATAATTACTCTGGACAACAGCTTTTTGAGATAGATCGAAGGCTAACAGCATGACTGTAGTGTAGGAGAGTCTGAGGGAATAGGGGCCTCAGTGAAACGGATCAGAAACCAGATTTTTATTTTCATTTTTTTTTATACACATTATTTCTGACTTTGGATGTAACTTGCTGACAAAAAACAAAGGAGGCAGAGAAAGTGACTCTTAAAAACAGCTTGCTTTGAGTAATTACTGAAGAGCTTGCTAGTTGGCAAAGCACTCAGGATTTGAAGAAGACAGTCTGTATAACTCAGACTTTAGTCTTGGGGGCTGGATGTTGAATTTCTGAGTAACCTTTGCATTTCTCTGATTGATTAGTCAGCACAATCTGGCTAAAGTGGTACACTGCCTCTCTGTACTGACTTTAATATTCTTTCTAGATTTTTTTTTTTGTCTTTGGTAACTGGTTAAGGCCCACTAGGCACAAGTGCCTGTCTTCAGGGGCAACCTGGGAGCACTGGGTGGTTAAGTGACTTGCTTAGAGTCGCAGAGTATGCAAGTGGAGGTTGTAAGAATCAAGCCAAATTAATAAAAGCCATTTATTTTGGTGTTCATGAAAATTTATAATTTCGGTGCATTGACCCTCAACTTTTGGCTTCTGACCCCCAACTTTGGAAGCAGGGGGTCAGACTGACCCCCTGATTTCCAACCCTAACGCAAGGCCTGATTTTTTTTTCCTCACAGGGTCCCTTCCAGCTGCAACGCTGGCCTACCCCAGGCAATGGTCCTGGCTAGCCCCCCTCTCCATCTTGGGTACCCAGAGAGTGTGACTGATAGGGACACTGACTGCATGCACAACTGTGATATTTATAGTGTGATTAAGCCAATTAACCTGATTACCCCCATCCTTGTTAAAGCCCCCTGAATAAATCAGATCTGCTTTGCTTCTGCAATTTATATTGACTATGGTGTCTGATTATGCCTAAGGTATTGCATATATTTTTTTTTTGTCTTGCATCACCTTATTTTACAGGGGGTACCCAGAGCCAAGCTGAAGGAACCAGTCCTGGGGGTAAGTGCTAAATCTAGGTGTATGTGTAAAGCCTATCAGGGGTATTGGGAAGGTAAACATTGTGTACTGTGTGGGCCACTAGCAGGAGATAAGGGGGGGGTCACAGTGTCCCAGAGGGCTGTGGCCTGGTTAGTCAGATTGATACCAACCCTGACCTTTGGGTGGAAGCACCCGTCACAGAACCTAGGCTCCTTAACCTGCTACTAGCCAAGCAGACAGGGGTAGTAGCCCTTGTGATATTGTCACCTAGGGGTTACATCTTGGAGGCACCACTGGGATTAGTGTCCTCTAGTGGCCAAACTTACGAATTGCTGTTAAAAATAAATGGCTACCCCAACAGAAATGGCTGTACACCAGTTGGTGGGGTGGTGTACTGGGCAAGAGATCGACCCCCAAAATGCTATACTTATACTGGATATTTCCCTGGGTACCAATAAGGACACTGTAGAGGGAGTACTCTCCAAAGTTGAATGTTTACAAAATCCTGTGGTGGTGGTCGACAGGCTATTCTGCTTGCCCAAACTTTCATGGCCTTAGTAGAGTATAATGACTCAGTAGACAGTTCCAAAGTGCCACGGACTATTACCCCAGAAGGAGCCCTCACTGCCTGGAGAGTGATAACTAGAGACAGTAAAGACCCCGGTGAGGATGAGCCCCCCACCACTATCTGAGACTTCTGAGGAGAAATTTGCTAAGTTGTTGCTGGAGGAAGGGAAAACCGTGGAAGACTTTAAGAAACTATTCCTGCCACCGGGGGGTGTTCCTCCCCTAACACCCCCTCCTGCTCCAGCACCCGTTGTTGCCCCACCTTCAGTGCCCATGCCAATGATGGCCCCTATGTCTGTACCTGCCATTAGTCACAACTCTTATCGAAGGCTGAGCATCTTCTCAGGCACCTCCCACCCCCACCCCAGCGGGAGGATGACTGGGAGACCTGGATAGACTGTGTTGTCCCTCTAGTACTGGAATGGCAATGCTCGGAAGCAGAGACACAAAAGAGGTTGAGTGAGAGCCTCCGAGATTCTGCCCTGGCTACCATCCATGCCAAACGGGCCAATATGCCTGAAGCAACTATAGAGGACTATCTTGAGGCATTAGAGAATGTGTATGGGAGCCCGTATTCAGATGAGGACCTGTGGTGGAGGGTAAGAAACGCCCAGCAGTACCCAGGGTTGTTGTTGTCTGTGTATGTACCTCGGTTTGAAAAGTTGCTGCAAGAGTGCCTCAGAATGGGTAGTTTGCTAGCAACTGAATTAGACCGAACCAGGTTGGACCGAATCCTTAAATCTTCCCGTTTTCAGAACTGATGTTGCTTCAGTTGCACCTGGCCAACCAACTGGAATCACCACCCTCCTATAATGAGCTAATAAGAATTTGAGGGGTTGAGCAAAGGCGACCCCGTGGGAAAATTGCACCAATAGCTGCTGCTACTGCACGAGTGACTGCGGGGGACCCACCAAGTGAGGTTCAGGGGCAAAAGTCGGCACCTAGTGAGCACTCTGAGAAGGCAAAGGACTTCCCGCCCTGGGCCCAGTTTTGGAAAGACGAACTACTGAAGGAGGTCTGAGAGTTGAAAGTAGGTGTCCCTGCAAGAATTTCCCCGTGGAACCAGATTCTGATTCTGCTCAGGCTGTGACTGCCATGGGGGGGGGGTGCACCCTCAGGCATCCTATAACAAGGACAGCTCTCAGGCTGAAATCAAAGAATTGACTGCCACCCTAAAGGAACTACTGAGACACGCTGTGCCCCTCTCAACACTGCCAGCAGATGTGGGACCCCGACCCCTTGCTAATACTTCAGTTCTTCAGGCAATGCTTTCTCCAAGGATGACCCAGGAATCTTTCATGTGTCACAACTGTGGAAAAGATGGCCTTATGATGAGTGAATGCTGGTCTCAGAAGGACTTAGAGAAAGTGATGAACCGGCTTCAAGGAGAGCTTTGGAGAATTAATCAGTGGTCAAGGGGTGCACGAAATGACCGCAGTGAGGGTCCGAGAAACCCTAACTCAAATTCCTTTGTGGCTAAATCGTCTGTCCGGGCCTCTGATGCTGTCCCTCTAGAATGTTCCAAGGTGGTCGGTCCCTCCATGGAGAAAACAGTAAAGGTAAATGGCGTGTCTACCAGGGCTGTGCTTGACAGTGGCTCCCAAGTAATGATAATGTTTCAAGGCTGGTATCATAAGCACTTGCCTGATGTGCCTTTACAGCCTTTGGAAGGACTGCACGTCTGGACGTTGAGTGAAAAAGCATACCCCTATGCTGGGTATATCCAGATTTGGTTGTCTTTCCCTACTTCGGTGGCTGAAGTGGCGGAACAAGTAGAGACCTTAGCCTTAGTGTGTCTCCCTACTGGACTGTATGACAGGGTTCCCCTACTAACTGGGACCAATGCTCATATGTTTGGGAGATTAGCGCAACCATGCTATGAGAAACAGGGGCAATGGACTGGTAGGGCTCTGAGGATTCCGGCATTGATTAAGAGGGCCTATGAGTCATGGCAGAATGCCGAGGAGGTGAATCAAGATAAACCAGTCGAGGTTGTGTGGAAGAAGGATCCTGAGTCGATGATCCTGGCCCCCAACACTCAGTGTACTCTACAAGGGGAGGTCCACTTGCAGAAAGATGTCAAGAATAACATACTCATGTTGGATGTGCCAGGCAATGGAAATTGCCAGAAGGGTTGCTGGTTAAGCCCAGCATCTTACCCGCTAGTGCTCATGCCTATGCTCGATGGGTGATGGTCCAGGTCCACAATGTGTCAGATCGAGAAATTCGGGTGAATAGAGGCTGCACCCTAGCTACTGTACACTGTGCAGACACTGTAGTGTTACCTAGTAACAAGCTCTCTGGAGTGACTGACCGAGTGACACTCGACTTGTTTGACTTTGGTGACTCCCCATTGCCAGCTGAATGGAAGACTAGAATCAGCCAGTGACTCGCCCAGAGAGGTCAGGTGTTTTTGCTGCAGGAATGGGATGTGGGATGTGTCCAAGGAACGGAGCATCGCATATGCCTGCATGATAAACGGCCATTCCATGAGAGGTCTCGGCGACTAGCACCCGCAGATACGGATGATGTAAGAAGACATCTGCAGGAGATGCTTGCGGCTGGTGTGATACAAGAATCCAAACGCCCTTATGCCTTGCCTATTGTGGTGGTGAGGAAAAAAAATGGGATAGTAAGAATGCGTGTGGACTATCGGACCCTTAACAGGCGGACCATCCCCGATCAATACACCATGCCCCGTATTCAGGATGCTTTGCACTGTCTGAATGGAAGCAAGTGGTTCTCAGTGTTGGATCTCCGCAATGGGTACTATCAGATCCCCATGGCCCCAGAAGACAATGAGAAAACAGCCTTCATCTGTCCACTTGGGTTCTCTTGAGTTTATGAGAATGCCCCAGGGGATCTCTGATGCCCAAGCCACTTTTCAGCGACTCATGGAGCGTGCACTAGGGAACATGAACTTGTTGGAGTGCCTGGTATACTTAGATGATGTTACTGTGTTTGGAAGTTCATTGGAGGAGCATGAGAACTGACTTTTTAAAGTGTTGGATCGACTGGAAGATTTCGGCCTTAAGCCGTCCATCGACAAATGCCAGTTCTTTCAGACATCAGTAAAGTATGTGGGGCACATAGTGTCTACCGAGGGGACAGAGACGGATCCTAGCAAAGCTGAGGCCTTGACCACCTGGCCCCAGCTCCACAATCTAAAAGAATTACAATGCTTCCTAGGATTTTGTGGTTATTACCAACGGTTCATAAATGACTACTCAAGAGTGATTCGCCCACTGTTGAATCTTACCCAGGGTTACTCTCCCATGAACAAAAAGTACAAGAGAGTGGCCTCCACCGAATCAGAGAAAGTGTACTTCCGCCCTGGTGAACTTTTTGGGTCTTGATGGACACCCAACTGCGAGGCTGCTTTCCACGAAATCATATCAGCTCACCCATGCTCCCATCCTCTCCTATGCTGATCCTGCTAAACCGTAGGTATTACACACTGATGCTAGCCTACAAGGTTTGGGAGCTGTGTTATATCAGGAGCATGAGAACGGCCTGAGACCAGTGGCCTTTGCCAGTAGGAGCCTGACTCCATCAGAAGAAAACTATCCTGTACATAAATTGGAGTTCTTGGCGTTGAAGTGGGCCATTGTCGACCAATTTCATGACTTTGTATGGAGCAAAGATACTGGTAAAGACAGATAATAATCCACTGAACTATGTGCAGACTTCAATTAAATTGGATGCTACTGGGCATTGGTGACTTTCTACGTTGTCCACTTATGATTATGCTGTTGAATACAGATCAAGCCTGAATCACATAAATGCTGATGCCCTCTCCCGGAGGCCTAAGTCCAGAGGTGACTGTGTCAGGGTGTCCGAGCCTGACATTCGAGCACTGTGCCAAAAGTTTGACAAAGATGAATCGATGTCCACAGACCCAGTGAACTGCTCGGTGGGCTGCCTGGGCCCCTCGGACACTTGCATACCAGCTATGTACTGTGACTTTTCCACACTAGATATTAGCGCATTGCTTCAGTTTGATAATGACAGCCTTCAGCGAGCTCAATCTCGAGACCCTTTGATCCGATCAGCCCTTGAAGCCCTCTATGCAGGGAAAGATGCATCCAAGTTGTGCTCCTCTGATTTCAGAACTGCATTATTGTACAGAGAAGGTCCTAAATTGAAGCTAATAAATCAGTTGCTGTACAGAGAGACTGTAGATAGGGGGGTTAAGTAGAAAAGCAACAATTGGTCTTGCCCACAGATTTCAGAGACTTGGTGCTGAGTCCCTACACAACCACATGGGCCACCTTAGAATCGACAGAACCCTTGACTTGGTGCGGTCCCGATTCTACTGGCCTAAGATGGGGGCCGATGTCGAACATCATGTACGGACTTGCAGCTGCTGCCTACAGAGAAAGGCCTTGCCCCAGAGGGCTGCCCCCCTTGTTAAAATCACTGCCAGCACTCCCATGGAGCTAGTTTGTATTGACTTTCTAAGTTTGGAGCCTGATCAGCGGAATATCAGTAACGTGTTGGTGGTTACTGATCATTTTACCAGGTATGCCCAAGCAGTCCCCACCAAAGACCAAAAGGCATCCACCTTGGCCAAGGTGCTGATAGAGAATTTCTTAGTTCACTATGGGGCCCCCCAAAGAATTCATTCTGACCAAGGCAGAGACTTTGAGAGTCACTTAATCAAGGAAATGCTCTCTCTATGGGGGGTTGCAGAAGTCAGGAACCACTCCTTATCATCCACAGGCAGACCCACAGCCGTAACGCTTTAATTGCACCCTGCTTGACATGCTGTGCACTCTCCACCCAACAGACAAGCCAAAATGGAGTCAGTAGATCAGCACCTTGGTCCACGCCTATAATTGTACCAAAACCATGCTACCGGGTTCTCTCCCTATCGCCTCATGTTTGGGAGAGAGGCACGGTCACCAGTGGACCTTTGTTTTGGGGTTTCTCCTGATGGGGTCAGAGCTGAGAATTACCTACAGTACGTGTAAAAACTAAAAACTCAATTGAACCATGCATACCAACTAGCTCAGACAATGGCTGCAAAGAGAAACTTAGCTAATAAAGGAAGACATAATAGAAAAGTAAAGGCCCAAGAGCTTCAAGCTGGAGACCATGTATTGCTGCGAAATCTGGGACTGCATGGCAAACACAAAATTGCTGATTGGTGGCACCATCTTCCCCACATAGTAGTAGGCAAATTGAATGATTTACCTGTGTACAAAGTGCGGCCTGAAAACAACTCAAAAAGATGTCAAGACCATGCACCATAACCATTTGTTGCCCTTTGGCCAAATCATGATTGAAGCTGAGCCCCCATAGGTTGTTCTCCCTAGACTAGTGACTCGGGCTACTGGGAAACAAAGACAGAGTAATCCTGCCCCAGTGGTCACTGACTTAAGGTTCTCTCCACAGCAAACCCAAAATGATAATGATTGTCAGTCCACTTCTGATGAGAGTGAGTGCAACTATGCCTATTACCCCTCTTATGAACTGAGTCAACTGTTTCAGGGTAACACCATGGTCAATTATGGGGATGAAGCTGGGCCTTCTGGACTACCTAACCCCCCAGCTTTATCCTTGGAGCCAATGCTCCCTGAGAGTGAAGTGCAGAGTGTCAAGTCTGATGATGTTGAGTCACTGTGTATGGTGGAACTGTGCAATTTACCTGAGGAAGAGGCCGATGATCTGAGTCAGACTGGTGATGTACCAGAACATGAGGAATATTTTGAGTGTGATGATAATTCCCTTCCAGTACCGGAGTGCCTTCCCAGTGAACCAAGTGTTGTAGAACCTGAATCCACAGAGCCAAGGGCTGACTGTTCCCCAAATTTGAACTTTTCCACCCAGGCAGAGGTCCCCCTTGCAAGTAATGAAAGTGCAGAGAATGAAGTGAAAAGAACAGAGGCTGTGGCTGTTCCCCCCAGGAAGACTGGATGAGCTGACAAATGAATAGTACACCTCTGCCTCGATGCCCCTGGGAGGCCAGAGGATTTGCCTCATGATGTGGTCCACAGGGGAGTTTGTGTGTCCCAGAGTTCACTGCCCAAACTGAGCTTAAGTGCAAATTCCCGGTTGATTGTTCTACCCTCCAGGTATGGTGCCCCTGCCCCATCTAGCCCCAAGGTAGCTGATAGGGAAGGGCCCCTTTTCACATTGTTCAATATGCAGGAAGTGATCACCTGAAGTTGTATAGTAGTTTATGTGTAAGTTACCTATGTGAAATGTTCCTGATGTAATTCAGAATGGGCATAATAACATGAAACGTAGATATTTATTTACTAAATTTTGATAATCGGGTGAGCCCACTGGGCCCCGAGAGTCTCTTTTTCAGGGGCGACCCGAGGATTACATACATTATTACATGGGATTGAGTACAACAAAATACATAACATGTGTCACATAGATACATTACAGGATTAATAACAATTAAGTATGTTGACTGATGTATAAAATGTGATTGGCATAACATGTTGAAAGTATAAATGCAAAGTATAATTTGCATCTGAAATTATAATGATGGTACAGACTTGACATGGACGCCAAGTTTTTTCCAGGCAAGGAAGGGTGTAACCCCCCCTTAAAATGGGGGTTTCTGAAAAGTCTTCCCCCAGCTCGCCTAATTGCTCACTGCCTGGTTGGTGTTCGGCGCTAAAGCTGTTTAAATGTTGTTGCCAGTTAGCGCCTTTAAAGCCTCCATGTACTGTCTCTTTAAGTGCTGCCTGATTGCAGATATAATTATTCTAAATGGGGGGGGTCTGAGTGTTTCCCTGCTTGAGTCCCACCTGGACTGCTGAATAATCGCTCTGTTTCTGCCACCGCTAATTGTGCAGAAGGAGCCCTGCTCACACCTCTCAACTGTCCCTGATTTTCAGGGACGTCCCTGATTTTGCCTCAAAATTTTACTCTGTCCCTCCTAAAAATTGTGTTTCCATGACCAAACTGTGAGGGTTGTAAGCACAAAATAATGTCAGACATTAAAGTTACACACTTGTTCTTCCTTAAAAAATGTATTTTACACTAAGCCCCTTATTCTAGCAGCTTTCTGAGTGGATATCACCAATTTTAAAGATGTGTCCCTGATTTTGGTCCTTTGTCCCTGATTTTTTTAAGCCTTGTCCCTGATTTATGAGGCAGGAGGTTGAGAGGTATGGCCCTGCTGAAAGATGTAACTAATTGCTGGTAATCATTTAGAGTAGTGATGAAAATGGAGTTTGTTCTAACCTGCCTTTCTTTGCAGCAAGGACTGTTTCTGTTTAACTCCACCATATTGGTCCTGAACTGCCGGACTGGACCAATCAGTACTTTAGGACTCTAAAGTGGAGACTGTTAGAGTGGGACTGTGTGGTGCCAGACTCTGGGAATTGTGGTTTTGGACAATTGGCGCCTTTTTGCACCAGCGGGGGGAGCATGTTGTGACTGACAGCAGAACCGACCAATCAAACCCTTTGCATCTAAAGGAAATGCCCTGGGCTGTCTGCTGGCAAGTCAGCTCTAAGTTGGAAGCTGAGAGAGCATCAGCTCATGTGTTTGAGCAGCCGTTTTGAGCAGCAGTTCGAGCGGGAGAACTGTGGAAGACCTGCCCTCTGGCCTGCTGGTTTGTTTCTGCCCCGAGAGGGAGAGGAAAAGTACTTTCGGACTAAATCCGAGTATGTGAGAGTGAAAGAAGCCACCAAGGTGTAACCAGGCTCAACCTGTAAAAGAACTGAGTATTTTGCTGAATGCGATCTACCTGTCAGGAATTCCAGCCACTTCTGAGCTCCCAGAGTATGCAGAGACTTGCGATCGTGACTGGGGAGCATTTGGCCTGGTACAGTTAGAATTCTGGTATATAAATGTGCTATGTATTGAAAGAGAATCGCGATTTAGTTGGGCTGTGTGTAAGCTGTGTGCTGCTGACTTGTACATGTGGATGTGCTGTGTTTCCCACTGTGCGAACTGCGTGTAGCTGGCTTGTACATATAAATGTGCTGTGAACTGGAGAGGGATTTCCCCCAGCTTGAACTGTGTGCTGCTGGCATTTTACATGTAAATGTGCTGAGCTGTATGCTGAGGGCTGGAAGTTATACCCAGCTCAATTCGGACTGAATCCGCTGCTGCCTAATGCAGTTAGACCCTGCCATGAGGGCCTTGTCTCCCTACCCTGCTGCATAGAGAAAATCCATCGAGAGGGACCTGCCAGGGGATCAGTCCCCCTGCTCCATGCCTGAACAGGAACGACGCAGAAGTGACTTGAGTGGGTCCTGCTTCTTCTGGCAATCCAGAAAATCCAGCTATTGTCTCAACCATCGTCCATCCTGTGTTCAGTCTTGGGTACCGTGAGTAACTATCAGGGTAGCTCCCTGCAACCATCTTGTAAATCAAAAAGTGTGTCATCTGATAATTTTGTTGTGTTGTTTCCATGAACTGAGCACTCCGGCTCCGGATTACAATTAGAAAGGGTGCATGTTATTTTTTTTTCCTCACAGGGCCCCTTCCAGCTGCAACGCCGGCCTACCCCAGGCAATGGTCCTGGCTAGCCCCCCTCTCCATCCTGGGTACCCAGAGAGTGTGACTGATAGGGACACTGACAGCATGCACAACTGTGATATTTACAGTGTGATTAAGCCAATTAACTTGATTACCCCCCATCCTTGTTAAAGCTCCCCTGAATAAATCAGATCTACTTTGTTTCTGCAATTTATATTGACTGTGGTGTCTGTTTATGTCTAAGGTACTGCATAGTTGTCTATTTTGTCTTGCGTCACCTTATTTTACAGGGGTCCCCAAAGCCAAGCTGAAGGAACCAGTCCTGGGGGTGAGTGCCAAATCTAGGTGTATGTGTAAAACCTATCAGGGGTATTGAGAAGGTAAACACTGTGTACTGTGTGGGCCACTAGCAGGAGACAAGGGGGGTCACAGTGTCCCAGAGGGCTGTGGCCTGGTTAGTTAGACTGATACCAACCCTGACCTTTGGGTGTAGGCATCCGTCGCTGAATCTAGGTCCCTTAACCTGCTACTAGCCAAGCAGGCAGGGGTAGTTGCCCTTGGGATAGTGCCACTTAGCAGTTACACTCCGCTTTCACAAAGAAATAACTAATACAGAGAAAAGCGTGAAACCTTGCGGAGTAATAGGTATAGGCACCTGCTGCTGGGAAAAATGTCGCAAGACATCCACATATCCCAGCTGATTTAACTGTTGTCTGAGATATTTTTGTGAAGCTGAAGTCCAATGGCCTGATAAAGCGAGGAAATCCCACCTGGAGGCAGATTGGTTAGCATTCCGTACCACTAGGAATGCTTGTACCAAGCTAATTAGGTCAGAAAAAGCTAGGTACTTCCAAAAAGAACTAGAAGACAATAAAAACAACTCTGCCAAATTTTGGAACATCCTCAAAGAAGTCGAAGGTCAGTCCACTGCAACACCCCTTCCAAACAAAACTGTGTCTAATGGTACCACCTATACGGACAAAGCTGATATACTAGAGAAGCTTAATGATCACTTTGCCACTGCAGTGCTTGCCTTTGACACCTCACCTATCAGCAAAATTAGCCCGGCAAGAGACTACACTGTTGGCTTCACTGATAATCACAACCATAACCAACCGTATCCCATCCCCTTCAGTTTCCTCACAATTACGTTCAAGCAAGTGGAGTACCTCCTCCTTTCTCTGGATACAAAAAAAAGAGTGCGGGTGCAGATAATATAGAACCTTACTTCCTAAAACTTGCCCATAGCTATCTGACCACCCCCATTACACACTTATTCAACACCTCTCTGATTCAAGGTGTGCTACCTGACGTGTGGAAAACTGCCCACATCCTACCATTATTCAAGACGGGGGATCCGAGTGATCTGAACAATTACCGGCCTATTTCTATACTATCTGTCCTCTCTAAATTACTTGAAAAAATTATCAACATCCAAGTTAGAGAACATTTGGATTCACAAAAGTTGCTAAATCCTTCTCAGTCCAGCTTCAGAGCCAAACACAGTACAGTATCGGCTCTTGCCAAAGTAACTACAGACTGGCAAATGGCCTTGGACTCTAAGAAGCATGTATTTGCCCTCTTCCTTGATCTAAGTAAGGCCTTCGACACTGTGGATCATACCACCATGCTTACTGCACTGAGTAACATCGGACTTGATAGTTCTGCCATTAAATGGTTCACCAGCTACCTAACCAATAGGTTACAACAAGTCAAAGCCATAGAAGATCTGTCCCCACAAAAATCCTTGTTACGAGGAGTCCCACAAGGCTCCATCCTGGGCCCTATCCTCTTTGCAATGTACATCAATAATCTGGACTCACAGCTGGGCACAGCAAATGTGCACTTATTCGCAGATGATACTGTACTCTATACCACAAATTCAGCCTTGGATCTGGCCCATGAGTACTTACAGAAAGACTTTGTCACCCTCCAATACAACCTTCTCACTCATAAGCTCCTTCTCAACGCCAAAAAGACTAAAGCAATGATTCTCTCACCAAAGTCTACTTCCGGATGTCCACATATCACACAGATCCAAACACTCTTAGATGAAACCCTTGAAGTAGTTGATACCTTTAAATACCTAGGGTTCTGGCTGGATAACAAGCTCAACTTTCTATGCCACTTAAATGAAACCTCGAAGAAACTAAGACAGCGATTAGGTTTATTCTATCGCATCAAACACCTACTCACGTTAGAAGCCAGAATGAGACTAGTACAAACTACATTCCTACCTATACTGGACTACGCTGACTTCCTTTACAGTCATTGCCCATCAACGATGCTAAACAAACTGGACACCCTTTACCACCGGGCTTTAAGATTTATCTTAAATCTACCCTGTAGTACACATCATCATCATCTATACCAGGTTTTGGGATGGACCTCATTCTCAACTAGAAGAAAAAGGAATGCTCTCCTCTGGTTTTTTAGAGCATCATCTGATAACCTCCCTGCATACATCTCGAACATCTTCAAACAGGCTAAAGGTTTCTATGGCCTGAGATGCTTCTCCTTAATCTGCTTCCAGATTCCTACAGTGAAAACTACCCTTGGCTCAGCAGCATTCAACTTCTCACTTCCATCACTTTGGAACACTATGCAAGACTCATTAAAATTATCCTCACTTCCAAGCATTTTCACATTCAAAGCTCTATTAACGGATTATCTAAAGGAATCATGCAAATGTTTCAGATGCCAATGACCCCTAAGTCCCGGGTGCCACTCTCAAATCCTATGCCTAAGTATCTCATCCACCCCACATTCCTAACAACAGAAACCTAGGATCTACAAGCCTAGTTCCCTTAATCCAAGATGGCCCTACCTATTCTCTACCTTTTACCTGTTCTGGCCTCCCTTTTGGCTGCCTACTCTTTCACCCCAATTTCTACCCTATTCCTTAATACCTCCTTATTTTTTTATCATTTAGGTATGAGCTCTTACTTAGCAGAGACTATATGGGATTGTTGTCTCTTCTCATTTCAGTAAAGCTTATCATTATGTACCTTTGCATGTTAATTATGTTGACCAGTATGTATAGGCCCATATTCACAATGTTTTTTTTATTTTTTTTGCACCGTTGTCCACCGTAATTGTAATCTTATGAAGTGTACTGTATTGTATTAATACCCAGGACCACCTTGGAAATGAGCTTGCTCAATGGTGTTTATGCCTGGTTAAATAAAGTGATTGATTGATAAACATGAGGCATCCAATGAAGGAGACAATGTAATGTTAAAATCTCCTTCCAGGACAAGCATACCTTGCTGTAAATCCAACAACTTATTAAAGAATACTTGAAATTTAGAGGGGGATGATTTAAGGGGAAAATATACATTCACCAGAGTGACCAATTGGCAATAGAGGGCCCACCAAAATTACAAAACAGCCATGTGGGTCAGAATACTCCATATCGAGCTGAAATGGAGTGGCAGCCGGTAAAATAATTTCCACTCCCTGATGCTTGCCCCTAGCATATGAGAAAGAAAATATCACATAGTGGCCTCCCACTGACAGTTTAGGATGCTCCCCACAAGACAAATAAATCTCCTGAAGATACACCACTTCTACTGCCTGCTTTCGGAGGTATTGGTGTACCCTCGCCCTCTTGATAGGGTGATTAAGGCCATTGACATTTATGGAAAGAATCTTAACAGGAAATATAGCCATAGTTACAAATTAGAAGTGGAGATTATAACTGGGATAAAAAGCCAACCAGTTAATTCTCTCAATCCCTGATCTAGAGTTTTCCCATAGGTCCCCACAAAATTAAACATAGAAGTTGCACACACCACTATCCATCCCCAGTGTCCAGATCCTCCAATCCAAGAGGAGACACCCAAAAAAGCCTTAACGGCAAACAAAACAATAACAGCTGCTCCAATTTCTGATGTTGTAAACAAATTTTACTTCATCAATATATTGTGTCCTGAGAAAGTTTTTATATTAACCCATATACAATTCAGAAGACAAATAAACAACCCCCCCAATCCCTAATAACTATTAACATGAGGTCAACAATAATCCCTCAAAATACTATATCTACAAAAACAAAACCCGCCAACTGGGCGAGAAAACAATGATCCACCTGATAAATGATCCCCTGGGAATATATAATAAATCTGGGGGATATAAAAAACTGTTGTGGTGGAGAAGAGAGTATAGCAAAAATACCTATAACCAGAAAAACAAAGGAAGGCTGAGGTTTAAAACCTTTGTAATAGACTTCCATGGTATGTGGGGTATAAAGCACTCCCTCAAATATCCCGGTAACTGCAGTAGAGAATATCTGTGCAGCCCTGAGAGAGGAGGATAAGCCAGGAGTAGCAACTACCTGGGCCTCCTGGGATGAAGGGAAGGGCTCAAAAAAAAAAAAAATTATAGTTAGGAAGGAGGAGATAAAAAACCATCATCACCTCAATAGGTCCACCCAAACCACTGCCTCACTTTTATCTGTTAATAATAAAAAAAAATGGGTCACTATATGGGGACCGAGGCCTCAGGCAGACATCCAATGCCAGGAGAGATATTCAAGCAAGGGGAAACCTATTCCTGTACTTAAACTAAGGATCAAGGCTAACCTGTATGCCAGGGGAGAAAAGGGAAGGGGGAGGGAGGACCCAGGCCAACAGGCACTTCTCTTCAAACCCGATGAATCAACTTAAAACCGATTTCCCTTCCCCCCAGCCCCAGAGGCCCCATCAGTGTCACCACATCTATTTAAAAACTAACCCAACCTTATATTTGTCCCCAAGGACTAATTATAATATACAACACTGCAAACAGTACAATAGACCACTTACAATGTAAATAGGCTAGCCTTTAAACAAGAGTACACTGTCTTCTTTTAAGCCACTGCTTTCTTCCTTATACACAAAAAAAAACAGTAGTGTATTATTATTCGGTGGAATCAACAAAATTATTCAACACCTCATATAAACCCTGCATGTTTAAAAATATGAGGGTCCTAGAAATAAAGTTAGGGGCATGAGACTTGTACTGTACCTACCCACAATAACACTTTGCAATATATATATATATATATAGAGGCAAAAAACTCCGTTTAATGCATTAGTTAGGGTTGTTCCACAGTGACAAAAGTGAGGAAATTAGCTGTTAGGGTTGAAAACCCCTTGGACCCACCCACCCCAACCGGCATTGGGGTGCGCGACTAGGATCATCAGCTAACTCTCACCCATGACATGTGTAAAGCAGCAGAGGTATAAGGAGAATGGGGTGAGGTTGGGACACAATCCTAATATCGGCAGAAAGAAATAACCAAATCAAAGGGAGTTTATCTTCTTTAATGAAACCACTAACTCATAATCAAACAACAATAACAAGTTTTACCTCAATACCTTCTTTTGAGAATGATAGCTTGAGAACTAGCGGAATGTAATGCAGCGGCGGGAGCCCTCACTCGGCTGCATAATGCGTTCAGCGAGGCTGGGGCCCTCACGCCACATGATGTGTTGTGCACACTAACAGGGACAGCAACGCAAACAGAAATGCTAACAGTGGCGCACACGGTAACACAAGCACGAATGAGAACAGAAAGGGTAACGCACATGGTGGCGTAGACGGGAATGGTCTGCCATGTGATGTGTTGTCACATAGTAACATGGTGCCTGCAAACAGAAATGTCAATGGGCATGGTGATGTAAAGTGAAACAGTAAGATAAACAGTACTGTAGACAGAAATGGCAAAAAATAACAGAAACACAAGCGCAAATGAAAACGCAAAGGATAACGCACATGGTGGCGCAGACGTCAATGGTAAGTGAAACAGGTACGGATCCGCAAGCAGAAAGGGCAACAGTAACAGTAATGTAAACGCACAGGCTGGTTTTCCCCAAAACCTGCATTGAGAAAGACAGTGAGTACAAATAATGTATGCAAAATAATGAGTATCGGCGCAGAAAATGATATCTTGGAATACTAAATACATTATATCTCAGGAACCGTTTGACGTAGAAAAAAAATTTAAAAGTCATATTATTTTCAACTGTCCTGGCTAATTAGGGGCTAAGAAATTTTCTGACAAAAAGTCTGTATCTCGTACCGCTTCCTTGATATCGGCCCTGAAAAGGCGCGGCGCAATCTCGTAATGTTATCCTATGGGAAAAAAAAGAAAGTTCGGAGCGCCATAACTTTGCCTCCCTGTAATGTTTTTTCACCAAACTACTGAAAGGCACATCTGTGGACTGTTGGCTGTCTTCCCTCCAAATTTCAGGAAAAAAGACCAAACCGTTATTTTGCAGCAGGGCTCCAAATGATTTCTGTTAAGTGTCGGGCGCCGTAATGTTATCCTATGGGAAAACCGTCAATTTTGGAGTGCCGTAACTTTGCCGCCATGTGATATTTTTTCACCAAACTACTGAAAGGCACATCTGTGTACTGTTGGCTGTCTTCCCTCCAAATTTCAGGAAAAAAGACCAAACCGTTATTTTGCAGCAGGGTGCCAAAGGATTCCTACAATGCTCGGCGCCGTAATGTTATCCTATGGGAAAACTGTCAACTTTGGAGTGCCATAACTTGCCGCCATGTAATATTTTTCAATACAATACTGAAAGGCACTCTGTGAGATGTCGGCTGCGTTCCTCTCAAATTTCAGCCCAAAACTCCCAGCAGTTTTTGCAGTGCAGTGCCAAAGAATTGCTGTCATTTTCCCACAGACTAGAAAATTACTGTCTAATTTATGGAAGCTTTCAGAAAATTATATGACACTTTCATGAGCACGAAAGTAATTTGCTAGTACTTTTTCCAGAAATTTGAAAACATATTTCTGGGGTGTTTTACCACAAAATAAAGACATGGCAAGCATCCTCAGGGCCCGACTAGGTGAATACAAAAAATTAGGTTGCTAGAGGGTCCCAAATTTAAATGCCAACCATTTTTCTGATCACCAACTGAAAACAAAATGGCTGATTTGCAAAGTAACAGGCCCATTGCGAAAGTAAAAATGCATTTTGGGAAGTGTTGAACTTTTGTTTAACTTTCCCATTGACTTATAATGGAAACTGTTTTTGAATAACTTTTGAACCGTTTAATATTGTTTCACAAAATCTTTGAAAGGCACATCGGGGACCCGGCTGCATATTCCCTGAAGATTTTGGGCTGGTCACACAAACCGTACGATCTGTAGGCGCGACCACAGAATTCCAGAAAAGCGTAGACGCGCACACAGATCACACTTAATAGCTCCACAGCCGTATATCTGACCAGTACGAAACTTGGCAGATCCCAAGGCATATGGTTCTTGATCATAAATTCCAAATTTCAGGCAAATCCATCAAACGGTTGCAAAGTTATTAAGGTGCAAAGTTTTGGGGTTTAACATAGAAATGGCTCCTCAACCCTAACTATGGTAGCACTACCGTGCTACAATAATATATATATATATACATAAAAATATAAATCCAAGGGTGTTGACTGGAACAGGAAAAGTCTGCAAACTTTAAAAGTTCTGGTCCAATGTTTACCAGTTCTTAATTGCATAAAATATAAACAGTACTTGTTTAAATGTCTCATCCTGGCTAATATAGCTGCAGACAATAAAGTCAACCAGTCAAATGTCTAGCGCCCCAATCAAGATATATTTATGAGGCTAGTCCTTCTCAATAAGTTGTTTCCTTTGTCTTTCCTTCCCCCCCTTTTTAAAATAAAGCAGCCAACTATTACAGAGACCGCTAATACAGTGGCGTGCTCAGGAGGCACCCAGGCAGACCCACCAGATCTAACCCGCGGCTAAACTCAGAAGATATCCTTAACTGAGAGGTACAGATAGTTGATCCGCCACTCTGTCACATAGCCCTCATGGGTAAAAAGAAAAAGCTCATTCCACCAGTCACAATACCTTTTTCACAGGAGACGATGTCCCTGTTCAGGTGGAGTTCACCGCTTGTCCCCTGAAGGTGGCCAATCTGGTCAACGCATCTCGAGAAGCATTGTGGAGGTTTTGTTGCATTGTCCTGGAGTCGACTGCCATCTAGGGGGATCCTGGGATCGAGGTGTTCTGGATATAGGCCGGTCAAGCCGGGAGCGGCAATCCTCTTCTCAGAAGGTCCTCCCTGGCTTCCGTTGCTTGCTGTATTGTAGTTCTGCTTGCCATCTGGGAAGTGTACCACCAGTCGGGAAGGGTAAGGTGTTGAAAATCCTTTCTCTCGAAGAACCGCAAATAGTGGTTGGTATGCCCTGTGCTCCCTCATGGGTTCGGTGGGTGGGGGACAGGACATAGTCGTTATCGAAAAAAATTATTGGTTCGGCCGTAAAATGTTTTTTTGTTGGCGCCATGCGGTTGTAAGGACATGTTCTTTAATTTTGCATAGTTTAGGAATCGGAGGATTGCTGCTCAGGGGCTGGCACCAGCAGCAGTTGGCTTTGGACCCAAAGCACGATGGACCCTCTCCAGGTCCAATGGAAGACCTGCAGGCAATTCCAAAGCCATGCGCAATAAAGTAAGCACCAAGTCCTCGAGGTCCGTGCCTTCAGAGCCCTTGGGAATGCTGTATATACGGAGATGTTTTCACCAGGATCTGTTCTCCGAGTCCTCCTGTCTTGCCATAATTGCTGCTTGTTTTTCTTGTAAATTCTGCACAAGAGCTTCCAGGTTGTCGATCCGATTTTCGGCAGCAGTAACCTGTGTCATCAGCTCTTTGCTCCAAATTCTCCACATCCTTTCGGAGCTTGCAGTATAGTTGCTTCATTTCAGTACTGAAACTAACGAGCTCTGTGTAAATAGTGTCCACGTTAACCCTGGTTTTCTGCCCAGGACGTCCCGGAGTAGCAGGATCAGTTGAGGCCCCAGTGTCCTGCGAGGCTCCTGTGACAGTTCTGAATCTGAGGCCTCAGGACACTACCTAATGTCATCGGGTGTCATCAGGTGAGTTTCTTCTTCCCATTTAGGTCCCCGGTTGTTAGCACCCCTCAGACTTAAATAATTATAGCAGTATTTCCAGAAAAACAAGTAATAGAGGTGTGTTTAGATAGGCAGTAGTAAGGAGCAGAAAAACTAGGCTGCCATATATGTAATGACATCACCGGAAGTCCTGGCTTTCCCTACTCTTGATCCCCTCCACAATACACAGCTCTGCTTTTGCTTCACTGACTGCCCTTTTGGTTTTCCTTGCTCTCATTAGGTACTTTCCTCATCTTTCCTTACCTTGTTTTTTTGACGTACTTGGTGATTATCTTCTTTTTTGCTCTAAATGCTTTCCTGACCTTTTCAGAGAACCATATTGGTCTGTTGTACCTTTTTCTTTTGATCGCCATTCTCATGTAAGACTTTGTTGCTTCGAGAATAGCCCCTTTGATTGCCCCCCCCCCATCTTTCCTCCATATTCCTGATGCTGTTCACTCTGACTAACCTGTCCCGGACCAGCTCCCTCAGCTGGTTGAAGTGTGCCCTTCTGAAAATCTAGGACTTCGGCCTTTGATGAGGGCTTATTTGTTCCAAGGACCGGGTCAAACCATGTAGAGTTATAGTTACTGAACCCTTGTGGCTACCCTACCCTTACTTTTTCTAACACCTCTGAGTTGGTGAGCACCACATCAAGAACAGAAGCCTGCCTAGTGAGTTCCTTGACCAGCTGCTCCAGCAGGCAGTCCTGCAATGTATCCAGTAGGGCCTGACATCTGGAGCTCCTGGCCTCTGGAATGACCCACTCAGTATCTGGAAGGTTTGAATGTCCGACCAGCATCTCCTCCCCCATTGCAACCCCCTTTCTAGTTATGCCCCTAGCTCCTTATCTCTCTCTTCATGCTGTCCTTGAGGTCTAGAGGTCACCCCATTCATAGTTTCTTGCCTGAAGATGACGTGAGGTGAGCCCACAGCAATTCTGTTTCTCCATTACCTCCTCTGATGTTTCCATCCCCCATTGCCTGTATGCTCTCTCTGACAAATATGGTGTAACCTAGGACTGTCAGGTCCCAATCATTATTCTCTGTGGTCCAAGTTTCTGCAATGGCTGATAGAGCCATCTCAGTGTCTGCCATCATTGCCTGGAGCTCACTAATTTTATTTCCTAGACTTCTGGCATTTGTCAGATGTCCCTCATTGGACTCTTCCCCTAACCTTATTTGAACCCAACACTTCATGTCCCCAATGAATCAATTGTATTGTGAAGCACCAGAAGTTTGACCAGCACCTCCCCTTCACTCATATCCTGGAGCTAATTGATTTGTTGGTATCTGAATCTCGTCTATTCCACTTGCTCATTGTGTAACCAGGAGCAAGGCACATTATGTCACCTGTGTGTAATATCTTGGCTTTGTCTCTCTCTCTCTCTCTCTCTCTGTCTCTCTCTCGTTTGCTCTCACTTCTTTGCATAACCTTTCCGAGCTTTTCTTAACATTCCTCTATCTCTTTTACCCTCACTTTCCTTGTCTACTGGCGTATGCAACTGCTCGTAGTTTGTAAGGCACATTTGGGCTGTAGTGTGTGTTAAAGTAACCTAGTAACTTAGTGCTGTGGTCAAAGAAAGGAATAAGGGACCACTTAATCTACATGCTACATTAATGCAGTGTGTAGGCTGCCTAATATTTACTGCCATGCAATGGGGAAGACCCAATGACATTCCCCTACCAGCCATCTGCAGTGTACTGCATCCCTCCACCCTATCCAAAACTGCCTACCACTATCCCTGTTGAATACCAGGAAGTGGCCTGGAGCCCTATCTATTCAAATTAGATACTGTTGCCCCCTAAACTTTTTTCAGGTACATCAGAGAGAAAAGAAAGACCAAAGGGGCATTGTCAGACTAAAAACCAGTGAGGGTCGGCACATGGAAGACGACGCCTAAAAAGAGGAAATTTTGAACACATTCTTCTGCTCAGTGATTACACACGAAGACAGTGGAAATGGTCCAGCACTTGGTACAAATGAACACCACACCCAGAAGGCAGACAGTAGCCCCATTACAAAAGACAGAGTCCTACAGGAATTAAGCAAATTAAAGATGGACAAAGCCATGGGTCCAGATGAAATTCATCAATGAGTCTTAAAAGAGCTCAGTGAGGAACTTGCTGCTCCACTGGCCACACTCTTCAACAAGTCACTGGAGAGTGCACAGGTAACAGAGGACTGGAGTGCCCCTACACAAGAATGGCAGCAAGGAAGAGGCAGGGATCTACTGATCTGTCAGCCTCAGATCACCTCCATCGTGGGGAAGATCATGTAATCTATACTAAAGAAAAGGATAGTGGCATACCTGGAAGCCAGCAGGAAGCTTGATCCTAAACAGTATGGCTTCCCATCTGGATGATCCTGTCAAACAAACATGGTGGAATTCTTCGACTAGGTAACTAAAGAAATAGACCAGGGTACTGTATATCTAGACTTCAGTAAGGCCTTTGACTCCGTCCCACACAGAAGGCTCATCAACAAATTGGAGAACACAAGTATAGGAAGTAAGATTGCAAATTTGGTGAGAAACTGACTACAGGGGAGGACCCAAAATATTCTAGTAAATGGCACTTTATCACAGGAAGGGAAAGTAATCAGTGGGGTTCCGCAGGGGTTGGTGCTGGGACCAATACTTTTCAACATATCAGTGACATTGCAGATGAATTGGAGGGAAATGTAAGCCTGTTTGCAGATGACACTAACCTCTGTAACTGGGTGGACACACAGGAAGGGGCCAAATGGATGGGGTCAGACCTAAGAAACTGGAAGAACAGTCCAAGACTTAGCAGTTGAAGTTCAGTGCCAAAAAATGCTAAGTCATACACCTGGGAAAAGGAAACCCAGGGCAAAATATTCATTGAGAGGTGAAACATTAGCTATTACCAACCTTGACTGAGGCCTTGAAAAGTTGGAATCATGGTATCAAATGATCTGAAGGTGGGAAGGCAATGTGAAAAGGCATCACAAAAAGCCAGCAGCATCCTAGGATGCATAGGCAGTGGTATTACAAGCAGAAAGCGAGAGGTGATAATCCTGTTGTACAGGTCCTTGATGAGGCCTCATCTGGAGTACTGTATCCAGTTTTGGAGACCACACCTTAAAAAGAACATAAGCCGATTAGAGTCGGTACAAAGAAGAGCTACAAAGATGGTCCAAGACCTCCACCACAAACCCTATGAGGCTAGACTTGGCAATTGAACTTGTACTCCTTGGAACAGACATGAGGCAGGGGAGACATGATAGAGAGCTTTAACTACCTCAGAGGAGTCAACTCAGCACAGGAGTAGAGCCTCTTCCATGAGAATAAAGAGGCACATACCAGAGGGCACAACAGAGGTTTGATGGGGGGTTAAAGTCCGGAGCAATGCCAGAAAGTTCTTCACAGAAAGAGTTGTGGAGCCTTGGAACAGACTGCCACAGGAGATGGTGGAGGCAAAGACGGTTAGGGAATTAAAGCTATCTTAGGATAGGCAACGTGGGATACTGAAACAAAGAAGTATACAGTATCCTAAGGGGGGTAGTCAAACAAACAGATGGGTAGACTGGATGATCAAGTGATCCCCATCTGCAGTCACATTCTTATGTTCTAACTGCTTACTGTTCATTTTAACCATAGCCCAACTACTTTACATTCAGTTGAAAGCATTACCTATGCTACTTCCCCTTGTGGCATAGAAACATAGAAGTTGCTGACAGATAAGGACTGCTAGGCCCACCCAGTCTGCCCGTAAGCCCCTAACTTGATTACTGCTTCTGACCCTCCCTCTGCTTTACCTCTGTGGTTCCCCTATGCCTGTGTCATGCATGTTTAAATCCAACCACAGTGCTTGCTTTCACCTCCTCTTGTGGCACACCATTCCATGTATCCGTCACCCTCTCTGTGAAGAAAAACTTCCTCACATTCCCTCTTAACCTGCCACCTTCCAATTTCATGTCATACCCCCTCATTCCTGTACTCTTCTTGTATTGGAAGATGTCTCCACTCTGCACCTTGTTTATGCCCTTGAGGTACTTGAATGTTTGTATCATGTCCCCTTTCTCTCTCCCTCCTCTCCTCCAGTGAGTACATATTGAGGTCCCCTTAATCTCTCCTCGTACGTTTTGTGGTGCATGCCCTGTACCATTTTAGTCACCCTTCTCTGGAACGTCTCCAGCCTGTTAGTGTCCTTTTGAAGGTGCAGCCTCCAGAACTGCACACAGTACTCCATGTGAGGCCTGACCAGGGTTTTATATAATGGCATCACAACCTCCTGTCTTCTGCTGGTGCTACCCCTGCCTATGCACCCCAGCATGCCTCTGGCCTTCCCTGCTGCCCTTGTACTCTGCTTTGACATTTTCAGGTCATCTGAAATAATAACCCCCAGGTCCCTTTTTTCCTTGGTGACTGTCAGCACCCCCCCCCCAATTCTGTAGCTCTCTCCAGAAGTTCTATGCCCCAGGTGCATAATTTTGCACTTCTTTGAATTAACCTCAGTTACCACTCCTCAGACCATTTCTCAAGATTCCCCAGGTCCTTTCTCATTTTCTGCACCCCTTCTGGAGTATCCACCCTGTTACAGATCTTGGTGTCATCTGCAAAGAGGCAGGCCTTTCCTTCCAGTCCCTCTGCAATGTCACTGATGAAGATATTGAACAGGACTGGCATAAGTACTGTTTCCTGAGGTATCCCGTTGATCACCCTCCTCCCCAGATTGTACCCAGTTTACCTCTACCCTCTACCTCCTGTCCATTAGCCAGTTCCTAACCCAGTTTACCACCTTGTCTCCCATGCCCAGACTGCCCATCTTGTTAACCAGCCTCTTATGTGGGATGGTGTTGAAGGCTTTGCTGAAATCGAGGTAGGCGACGCCCACTGCCCCCCCGATTTACTTCCTTCATCACCCAGTCAAAGAAATCTATCAGATTTGTCTGACATGACCTACCCGCTGTGAAACCATGATGCCTAGGGTTCTGAACACTAATGGCTTCTAGATGTCCCACTATCCTTTCTTTAAGCAGTGCCGCCATGATCTTCCCCACTACTGAGGTAAGGCTGACTGGCCTATAGTTCCCTGCCTGCTCCCTACTGCCAGATTTGTGTAGAGGGACCACATGTGCCCTCCTCCAATCCTCTGTTAGCACTCGGTGATGAGTGGCGCTGTGAACAAGGCTGCTAGAGGTTCTGTTAGCTCACTTTGCAGCTCACTTAATATCCTCTGGTGTATACTGTCTGGCCCCATTGCTTTGTCCACCTTCAATTTAGTGATCTCCTGCAGGAATCTCTCTCTGTCCTGTGAATGGACTGTTGTCCACCTCCCCCCTACCTTTGGCATCTGTTGCTTGGCTGTGATTCCCCCCGCATGAATACTGAAGATAAGTATTTATTTAGTATTTCTGCCTTATCCATGTCTCCCTCCTTATACTCCCCTTCCTCCCCTTTGAGACTAACAACCCCCCCCCACCGGTTTTCCTTCTTTCTCTGATGTACCTGTAGAATATCTTGGTCTCCCATTTTCTCCTACATTCATACCTCTTGGTATTCAATCTGCCCTCTTACATACTGCTTTGCCTCCTCTTAGCTATCCCCTCTGAGCTACCACTCTTGCTCCCAATTATGTATCTTTCCAGTTCTGTTCCCATCATCCTCTACCTACTCCACTCTTTGTTTCCTGCAACCTTTCTTCCCTAGCCAGCTTCCTTGTCTTCCCCTCTCCTTCTTTACCTCCCCAACTCCCCCTCCACCTTCTTTCTCCAACCCTCCCCTCCTCCTGCCTACTCCCCCTCCCTACTCCCCTTAGTGCCCAGGCTGTTCCCTCCTCCCTTCTATCTCCTCCTGGCTTAACTTGGTGTCCTTCTGAACCTCCTTCCCCACCCCTGCCCCCTCCACCCTGCATCACTGCCACCACCACCCTAATTCCCATCAAGCTCTTACTTCCCCTGCTACTCTTTATGGCTAGTGCTGTTCAGCCTAGCCCTAGCCCTATACACTCGCTTCCCTCTGATCTGCCCCAAAGGGCTCTGGGTGGGCCACATCAACATCTGCAGCCTTCTACCCAAAACTGATCAGCTACAACCCCTCATAGTCTCTCTCCATTCTGATGTCCTGACAGTATTAGAATCTTGGCTGTTGGCCAAAATTCCAGATTTCACTCAGCCACCAAGACCGTACCACAAAGGGCAGAGGCATCGCCATCTACTTCTTTTCCTCTAAACAGTCATCCATGGTATTGTCTGTCACCTCTTCCACTGCCTATGAACTCATCCTCAAACTCCCTTTCCCTTTTGCCCACCCGATCTACTTGGTAGATTTCTACTGCTGCCTTGGCCTATCCACCTCTCTTGTCTCTTAACTCCTGACTTCCATCTCCTCTCACACCCCCTCTGGTGAGCTTCTTGTCCTGGGTGACTTCAACATAAACTGACTGTCCCACTCCAACTCCAAACTTTCTTAAAACGTAAGGTTCCTGTACCTTACGCAACTCATCTCAGTTCCTACCCAACTAAATTCTAAATTCCATAAATACTCTGTCTTGGACTGGGTCCTTACCAGTCACCTACACTGCATCATTGATGCTGGCACCCTTCCTGACGCACTCAGTGACCACCATATGGTGTACTGCATGCACAAAATCCGTTGCCCCAGAGTGCCCCCAAAACATATCCAAATCCATTCTTTCCGTTCATTAGACCTATCTTCACTGCATACAGATCTGCAGTCAACTGACTGGTCCCCTATCTCCAAAGCCACAAACATAACCCAAGTTCTTGACTACTTCCTCTCCAAATGTGTTAATATGGGATCAACAGACTTTCCAATGGAAAATCAGGGTCAGAGGTTCACACCTCCCCTGGATCTCAACTGAACTTCTGGCTTGCCACTGAGCATGCGACTTGGCTTGGAAATTGTATAAGTCCTCCGGCACACCTGCAGACCTTAACAGGTACCGCATCCTGAGGAACTCCTGTACTAGAGCCACCAGGCTAGTGAATGATGAGTTCTTTTCCTCCTCTTTCCAGAAGAATCTAAGCCACCCTTCCAAATTCTGGAAAGTTATTCATGCCCTCTTCTCCCCTCCTACCCAGTCCACCCTTCCTGTCTTAAAGCTAGGCAACTCCACCATCTCTGACCCTCCCTCTGTGGCCTCAGTCTTCAACACATACTTTACCACCTGTGCTTCCGCTCTCCTATCCTTTTCAACCCTTCCACCTTCCTCCCCCTTCTTTCCCCCCACCAAACTCCAGCACTTCCCTTCTCCTTCTCACAAGTTACCCTATCCAGCTCTCTGAAAGCCCTTCTAGCTCTCAATCCCATGCAAGGTGGGAGTTCTGACAGGCTAGACCTTAAATTCCTTCACCTCTCTGCCCCTGCCATTACCTCTCCTATCACCTCCCTCCTAAACCTATCCTTCTCTTTTACCTCCACCCAAGACTCCTGGAAGCATGCTACAGTTATTCCCCTGCCAAAAGGAGATAATGCCTCTTTTCCAAGCAATTTATATTCTGTATCCCTCTTTCCAACCCTTTCCAAACTCCAAGAACACATATAACTCTCCCCCTTCCTAGATTCATCTTCCTTCTTCACACCTTTCCAATCTGGCTTTTGCAAACACCACTCCACCGCATCCTCACTTCTCTGACTCACCATTGCCGTTGACACATCTATGGACCAAGGTCTTCTCATTGCCACCATCTTTGTTGACCTAGTGAAAGCTTTCAACACTGTCTCCCACCCCCTTCTCCTGCACAAACTGAGGTCTATAGAAACACAGAAACATAGAATTTGATGGCAGATAAGGACCGCTTGGTTCACCTAGTCTGCCCATTTTCCTACCTAACAGATAAGCTGCAGATCCTAATTAACCAACAGCTTACTTCCTCCTACCCCCCACTAAGACTGCCTTATGTCTGTCCCATGCATTCTTGAATTCCCCCACTGTTCTTGACTCCACGACCTCCTCAGGGAGGCTGTTCCATGCATCCATAACCCTCTCCGTGAAAAAATACTTCCTCAAATTACCTCTGAGCTGTCCGCCCTCTATCTTCAGATTGTGCCCCCTTGTTCTTGCACATCTCTTTTTTGGAAAGATGCTACCCTCTTGGTCTTTGTTGATTCCCTTGAGGTACTTGAAAGTTTCTATCATGTCCCCTCACTCCCTTCTTTCCTCAAGGGTATACATATTAAGCTCCTTTAGTCTTTCTTCGTATGTCTTCTGGTGCAGACCCTGCACCATTTTGGTTGCCCTCCTCTGGACAGCCTCCACTCTGTCTATGTCTTTGAGGAGATGGGGTCTCCAGAACTGCACACAGTACTCCAGATGGGGTCTCTCCAACTGTACAGAGAGATAACAGCTTCCTATTTCCTACTATTGATGCCTCTTCCTATGCATCCCAGTATCTCCCCAGACTTCCTTACTGCCTTCTCACATTGCTTGCCCACCTTTAGGTCATCTGATATAATTACTCCCAGGTCCCTTTCCATTTTTACTGTTGTCAGTATCTCACCCCCCATTGTGTACTCTTCCCCTGGGTTTTTGTTTCCCAGGTGCATTACCTTGCACTTCTTTGCATTGAATCTGAGCCGCCATACATTTGACCATTCCTCCAACCTTGCCAAGTCCCTTCTCATCCTTTCCACTCCATCTTGTGTCTCAACCCTGTTGCAGATCTTTGTGTTGTCTGCAAAGAGACATACTTTTCGTTCCAGTTCCTCTGCAATGTCACTTATAAAGACATTAAAAAGGACCAGTCCCAGTACTGAACCCTGCGGTACCCCGCTAGTAACCCTCCTTTCTTCACTGTGCACTCCATTTACTACTACCCTTTGCGTCCTGTTGTCTAGCCAATTTTTTTCCAGGCTACCACCTTGGGGCCCACTCCAAGGCTGGCTAACTTGTGTATTAATCTTTTGTGTGGGACTGTATCAAATGCCTTGCTAAAATCTAGGTAGGCCATGTCCACAGCCCCTCCCTGGTCTACTACTTTGGTCACCCAGTCAAAGAAATCTATTAGATTCGTCTGACACAACCTTTCCATCATGAATCCATGCTGCCTTGGGTCCTGTGCCCCACTGGCCTCTAGGTACTCAACAGTTCTTTCCTTCAGAAGTGATTCCATCATTTTCCCTACCACTGAGGTCAAACTAACTGGTCTGTAGATTCCTGCCTCTGACCTGCTCACACTTTTGTGAAGAGGAATCACATCTGCCCTCCTCCAGTCCTCCGGTACCAACCCATCCTCCCATGATTTGTTAAAGAGAGTAGTCAGCGGTGTCACTAGTTCTACCCTTAGTTCTTTTAGAATTCTTGGGTGAATCCCATCAGGCCCGTTGCTTTGTCCACCTTCAATTTTATTAGTTCTTCAGAGCCTTTCTTCTGTAAATGGACTGGTATCGACCCCCCATCTTCAGAGGTGTTTCTCTTGTTTGGTTTAGGTACCCCCTTCCTTTGTGAATACTGAGCAGAATATTCGTTCAGTGTCCTTGCTTTTCACTGTCCCTCTACCCACATTCCTCCCTTAGGCTCCCTAATGTACCTATAAAAGGTCTTATCCTCCTTCTTAACAAATTGGCTATCCTTTCCTCGGTTTGGACCTTTGCTATTCTGACTGCCTTCCCAACCTCTTTTTCTGCTTTAACTGATAAAGTTCTCTGTCCTACTCCTTCTGTGTTTCCTTATATTTTCTGAATGCTATCCTTTTCTCCTTAACCTTCCCTGCCACCTCTTTTGAGAACCATAGTGTTTTTCCTTCGTTGTGTTTTATTGATTTGCTTTACACAAAGGCTTGTTGCCTCTGTGATGGCTGTTTTGATTACTCCCCATTGTTCCTCCACCCTCCTTCTTGCCTGTTTGTTAGTGCTTTTCTAAGGCACTCTCTCATTTTCCCAAAGTCAGCCCTCCTAAAGTCCAATACTCTTGCTTTTGTATGGCTTGATTGTATGGCTGTGTTTATCGTGAACCACACTGTTTGGTGGTCGCTTGTTCCCAGATGGCTACCCACCTCTAAATCTGAGATTCTTTCTCCGTCCCCATTTGAGAGTACCAGGTCGAAGATTGCTCCCTCCCGAGTGGGTTCCAATACTAGCTGTCTGAGGCATGCCCCCTGTAGAGCATCAAGAATGACCCTGCTCTTGGATGTGCCTGCAGCAAAGGTGCTCAAGTTAACATCTGGCATTTTCAGGTCCCCCATCAACAATATCTCCCCTTTTTCTGCCATTCTAAGGAAGCCTTCTATCATTTCATTGTCCATTCCTTCCCCCTGAGATGGGGGTCTGTATACAACCCCGTGCTGATTGTGGTGCCATTTTCTGTCTCCAGGGTGACCCAGAGTGCCTCATCTGCTCCCTGTTTACTCTTTGGTTCTATAGCTTTGATCCTTCCTTTACACAGAGAGAGCTACTCCTCTCTTCTTTTACCCTCCCTGTCCCTCCTGTAGATGTGTATCCTGGTATGTTGACATCCAAGTCATGGTTCTCTGTGTACCATGTTTCTGTGACTGCCACAATATCCAGGCAACCCTCTTCCATCAAGGCCACTAATTCAGGGAGCTTGTTACACAGACTACGGGCATTGGTACTCATCACCCTCCACTTTTTGATAGCCTTACCCCTTTTAGCACCATTCCTGTCCTTACTGCCTTTGCCTTTTTTTACTTTTACCACTGTCCTGCTCCCTAATAACTTCTCTACCTTGGTGTTTACCTCACTAATTACCATGTTTTGTGGGGGGAGGCTGAGATTTCCCTGCATCTCTTCAGTGTCCCCCCCCTTGGCTAGTTTAAATGCTTGCCAATGAAGCATTTAAACCTCTCACCTAGGATCCTGGTTCCCCTCCTGGACAGATGCAGACCACCGCACCAGTATAGGACTGCATCCCTCCAGGTGGCTCCCCAGTCCCCAATAAAGCCAAAACCCTGAGCTCCACACCAGTTTTTCAGCCACTCATTGAATTCCCTGGTGAGGAGTGCCCTAGCATCACCCTTGCCATAGACAGGCAGCACCTCTGAGAAGGTTACCGTATGCGCTACTTGTCTAAGGCCCCTCCCCAACTCTACAAACTCCTCTTGCACTGCTCTGATCCCATTCCTAGCCAGGTCATTTGTCCCTAGGTGGACAATGACATCCAGCTCCCTCCCTCGTGCAGCTCCTCCCACGATCCTGAGGATTGCTTCCTGTCCCTCCAAGCCATGGGGCCAGGAAGGCACCTTACCTCCCTTTCCCCTTCCTCCCCCATTTCTACCCCCCTAATGATTGAGTCCCCCACCAGGAGTTGTTTCCTTCCCCTGTGGAGTCCCATGCCACCCTCCTATGGGTCTCCTTTGTGAAGGTTCCCAGCATCCTCCTTGGTCTCCACTACAGTTGCCTCCATAGATGAACCACTATCCACCAGAAGAGCGAATGAATTGTGGAGAGGTACAGCTGGAGGGATGCAACTCTGTTTCACCACCCTATCCCTCACTGAGCCCACCCTGGTCCAGCCTCTCCTCTTTCTTGGCAACCTCTGAGGTAGTGACATTGGCCCTGGTGGTCCCTGGGTGGGGGAGGAGGTTTCTCGAATCCTAGCCAGGTCAGTCTGGAGGCAGGCAACCTCCTCTCCCAGACCAGAGAGGTGCCTGCAAATAGGGCAGCATCGCAGCCTCCAGAACGTCTCTCGGAACACTGCCGCCCCACAGCCATTGCACTGTGCCACTCCTATCATGTCTTTTTTTGTGTCCCCTCTCCTGTTTCTCTGTATGCTTACTCTCTCCTCTCCTTACAACTCTCACCCTTCCTGTTCTGGGACAGCAACTTCCTATCTTCTTTAGTAGCCTCCTTCTTCCTTGCTCAGTGTCAGACCACCAGCAGCTGGAGGGGATAGTGAGCTACTTTTTTCCTTCAGGGTTGACAAAACCAATGTTTTTCTATGATCCTTCCCTTCCTACTACCAAACAGGAAGTTTCTGTTGACAGTCAGATCCAGTGGCTATAAAAGTAGAACTGGCTTAGGGTGGGATGGAGGGCAATTAGTAAGAAAAAAAGCTAGCAACAGGACGTTGTAATTTGAGTCACTTGCTTTTATAGTGTCTAAGCCACACCCCCAATTAAGCTCTCTTTTCTCCTTCTGGTTTAGCAAAGTCAGCTGATACAATACCCTTCCCAGCACAGAACACACACTGACTTTCTTTCTTGTCTTTCTTTTTTTTTAAATCCTAAATAAGACCACTTCTACTTCTAATAAAGTATTTGTCTACTTAATCTCAACAGACACTGACTCCTGCTGAGATATAAGTTTTAAATTAATAAGAAAATGTAGCTTTTTTAGTTAGCTGCTTTCTGCTCTACAAGCAAGACTAGCAACAGTGGGCCTTTCAGACCCTGCAATAAAATGGTTCATCTCTTCCCTCACGGGTAGATCACAATCAGTGAAACTTGGAGATTCCTTATTCCCGCCCCTCCCCATTAACACTGGCATCCCCCAAGGCTCCATCCTTGGCCCTTTATTTTTCTCTGTCTTTCTAAATGACCATTCCCCTGCCTGCCCATCTGCGTTCATCCACATGTACTCAAATGACACAGCCCTGTTTATTTCTGGATCTTCTCCAGTAGAGTTAAGATCCAAACTCCAACCTGATTTTGACTCTGTCCAGAAATGGTTCAGATCAAATCAGCTATCACTGAAAGCCAAACAATGGTCTCTATGTGCTTTGGCACCAGGCCAATGGTTTTGAATCTCCCTTCCTTTCCCTCCCCTCCTTGCACATCCCAGGTGAGGACACAACTGATGAGATGCCCTAATTCAAGTACCTCTCTATCTGGCTTGACCATCACCTTAACTTCTCTCAGCACATAGATGCCATATACAATAAACTCCACCCTAAGCTTGGTACCCTCCACAGAAACAAATGCTGTATCCCTCTTCCTGCATGCCATGACATCCTTACAAAGATTATTCTCCCCGTCTTTGATTATGGTGACATAGTCTGTGGTGCTGCCCTAAGGTCCACCCTGGCCAGACTGGAGCCCCTGTTCCACTCTTTCTGCTGTTTCACTCTGAACTGTTCTCCTCACACCCACCACTGTTCTCTTTTCTCTGCTCTCTCTCTCCCTCCCTTCCCCAGAGGATTGCTGCCTAACCCACTGCACCCCGTTCTGTGACTGTCCCTAGTTACCAGGTCCACACTCTTGCCTCTCCTGCTCCCCTTCCCCTCTTCCTGCCTCTTTTTTCTTCACTTTCTTCTCTCTTCCCCTCATTCCCCCTCCACCTTATCTCCTCTCCCCATCCCCTCTCCTCCCTCCCCTCCCATTCCCCTCCCTTAGCTGCCCCAATCCTCCCCTGTGCCCATTTCCACCCCTCTGCCCCTCATTCCACTCCCTTATCTCTACCCCTGACTAAATCCTCATCAATCGCCCTGTGTTGGCCCTCTACATCAGCTACCCATGAGGACTCAGCTTTGCTATTACTTTATATCTTTCTTGTATATGATCATAAATGCCGTAAATAACTGGTTTTGTAACAAACAAAACTACTGTTTACTGTATTACAAACATACAAAAATGCCAGCAGAAGCAGGCCTATATGGTCTATCGAGTCTGTTTGAATGTGCAGCTAGCCCCTCAGCTTGCAGCTGCCCCACCCTCTTCTCCCCTCTTCATCTTAACACCCCCCCTTACCCTATCCCAGCCCCTCTTAAAGCCACCCACTGTTCTACAGGAAACCATCTCGGGTAGAGTATTCCACCTGTCCATCACCCTTTCTGAGAAAAAATGTCTCCTGATTTCCTTCCTGAATCTCTTCCCCTTCCAACCTCAGCTGATAACCTCTCGTTTCACTCCCTCTTCTAAGCTGGAGTATCCCTTCTGTATTATCCTTATTTATCCCCTTCAAGTATTTAAAGGTTTCAATCATATCCCCCATACCTCCTCTCCTCCAGGGAGTATGTGTTCAGCTTGCCCAATCTATCCTCGTAGGACTTTCCCTCCAATCTCTGGATCATCCTTGTCACCCTACTTTGTACCCCCTCCAACAATTTGATATCCTTCTTCAGGAACGGGTGCCAGTACTTCACATAGTACTCTAGGTGAGATATGACCAGGGACCTGTAGAGGGGAAGGATCATCTCTCTACTCCTGGAGGAGATTCCCCTAGCTATACACCCCAGCATTCTATTGGCCTTTGCTGCTGCCTTCCTGCACTGAGCAAAGTTGTTCATGCTGCCCGTTAAAACCACCCCCAGATCCTTTTCCTCCTCTATACTTTCCAGTTGCACCTCTCCCAGCTGATAGCTCCTCCCCTGGTTCCTCACTCTGAAGTGCAGTACCTTGCACTTCTTGACATTGAACCCCAGCTGCCATGTCTCTGAATACTCCTGTAGTTTGGTCAGGTCCTTTTACAGCCCCTTTCACTCTTCGATGTCATCTACCACTGCTCCCATCTTTGTATCATCAGTGAACAGACTGATCCTACTCTGGACCCCATGTGAGATATCAGCTATGAATGTCCCAGACAGCACTGGTCCCAGTACCAATCCCTGTGGCACCCTGCTGGACACTTCCCTTGGTGATGAGAGCTCCCCCACCACCCTCTGCTGCTTTCCATTCAGCCAGTTGACGATCCATCTGACCATCTTTGATTCCACTCCTATGTATTCCAACTTCCCTCCCGAGCCTCCCATGTGGCATGGAATCAAAGGCCTTGCTGAAGTCCAAATATAGCACAGCCACCATATGGCCCTGTCCAGCTCCCTGGTCACCCAGTTGTAATACTCGACTAGATTTGTCTGGCGGGATCTGCTCAAAACAAACCCATGTTGATGACCGTCCTGGAGACCATTGTCCTCCAAGAAGGTCACCAGCCTCTCCTTTAGGATTGTCTCCATTAGTTTCCCCACAATCAATGTGAGGTTCACTGGCCTGTAGTTGCCTGGTTCATCCCTGGGGCCAGTCTTGTGAATGGGCACTGCATGGGCCATCCTCCAGTCTGTGGTACGCATCTTGTGTCCAGGGAGGTATTGAACAAGTCAGTCAGTGGTCCTGCCAGGATCACCACTAGCTCCTTGAGTACCCTAGGGTGAATGCCATCTGGTCCCGGGGCCTTGTCCACCTTTAGTGCTCTCAAGCCCTCCCTCACCCTGTTGTCTGTAATGCCTATATCAGTCATTTTCTTCCACCCCACTACCCACCTTACCCCCACTTGGGGTATCTGCCCCCCTTTCTTCTCTGTGAACACAGAACTGAAATATTCATTTAATGCCTCTGCCTGTTCCTCATCCCTTCTCCACCCACCCTTCGTCCTTCCTAATCCTCACAGTCTGGTCCTTGTTCTTCCTTTCCTTCTTTGTCTAACATATCTGAAGAAGTCCTTCTCTCCTTCCTTACCCTGTGCCAGTCTCAGTTCTCTTGAGGCCTTGGCCACTCTGACCAGCCTGGTAACCTCCCTGAACTTCTTCGTATACTCCTCCTCCTTGTCAGTCTCCCCCCCCTTTGATATTTTCATCTTCTGAAATTCCCTTCTCTTGGCCCTTACTGCCTCCATAACCTTGTTAGTCTACCAACTGGGCTTCTTTGCCCTTCTCTTCTTACTCTGTGTCTTTGTACACATCCCAGTGGTCTCCTTCAGTCCTCATTTTATAATGTCCCACTTCTGACTAGCAGCCATGTCTTGTCGAAGGCCTGCCAGATGCTTGCCCAAAATTTCCCCCATCCTATTAAAGTCTGCCCCTTTAAAATCTATCACCCTGGTCCCCATATCCCCTGTTTCCTTACTCATATTGAGCATGAACCCCATTGAGTGGTGATCACTCCCAGCTAGAGGGTCCTCCACCCCCAAATCCCTTATAGCCTCCCCATTTGAAAGTACCAGGTCCAGAGTCCTCCCCAGTCTAGTCGGCTCATGTACCAGTTGTACCAGAAAGTTGTCCTGAAATGCCTCTAGTATGACCTGCTCCCTCGCGCTCTGTACTCGCTGTAATGTGTATAAACTGTTATTCTTGCGTCAGTCCCCTTCTCCCCTCCCCACAGGATGCATCTAGAAATGAGATAATTCAAAGCTCAGTGTGTCTTTCCTGGTGAAGCACTTTAATAAATAAATAAAATAAATCAGGCTCTGACCACAGAACTACACAGGCAGCCAGGTCAGGGGGTGAAGTCATTCTCTGTTGCATGCCAAAAGTCATGTACAACTGGGAAGGGACATACCTCATGCAGGTAGGATCTCTGCCATACCAGATGCTATAGTACCTAGCATTTGCCAGATGTGCCTGTCTGGCTGCCTTGCTACATCAGTTTCATATATAGCCTCAGCATCATCCAAGTGGCTACATTACTGCCCTATCTGCATGCATCTCTCTGGGCTGAGGGAGGAGGTTTCTAGACTCAAGGCTGAGTTGTCTTGGGTTCAGTGGACCTTCTTCCCCACCCAGGGATAACCTAGTCAACCGTTGCTACCTCAGAGGATACCCAGAAGGAGGAGTGACTGGGCAACAGTGGGCTCATGGAGGGTTAGGGTGGTGGAACAGAGACACATCCCACACCCATTTCCATTGTAAAAGCCCTACGCTGCACTGGCAGAGTAGGAACATCTCACTGAAGCACCCAAAGTAGTGAATGGGGTAGATGTGGGGGTTCTCCATAGTGGAGACACCAAGAGGGTGGCAGAGGACCCCAGAGGAGGAGGAAGTGAATTCTGGTGGGGGACTCCATAGTGAGAGGGATAGAGTTGGGGACAGGCAAGGATGAGGAGATGGAGGTTTGGTGCCTTCCCGATGCCACAGCTTGCAGGGATGGAAAGAAGAACCAAAGGATCACTCGCTGGGGCAGTAGGAATGAAGGGAGAGCTAGACTTCATTGTCTGGGATGGGCCAACAAGAGTTCAGGAGGAGTTCAGGGAATTGGGAAGGGGTCTTAGGCAGGTTGCATGATCTGTGCCCTTCTCCAAAGTGCCACCTGTTTATGATGAGGGAGGAAATGATTCTCCGCACCAAGAACTTCAACGCATGGTTGAAGGAATGGTGCAGAGAGGAGGGGTTTGGCTTCATTGGGGACTGGGGCCCCACCTAGAGGGATAAGGGCCTTTACGGGGCAATGGCCTGCATCTGTCCAGGAGGGGAACTATGGTCCTCAGTGAATGGTTTAAATGCTACATTGGCTAGCATTTAAATTAACCAAGGGGGAAGGCAGAAAGATGAAGGGAGACATAAACTGCCCCCTCCCCACAAGCAAAGAAGTTCAGCAAGGGGAATCCTGAGGGGATGAAACTCCAAAAAGAACCATATAACAAAGGAATCTGGGGAATAGAAGGTAAGAGTAACAATGAGATAGTGGAGGAAACAAAGGGGAGAAAATGGGAAACAAGAAGGTGGGGGTGGCAGCACAATCTGGAGAGCCATGTGTGCAAACACTTGAAGTCCAGACAACAAGACTGCAGAGCTAGAGGCCACCTGGATATGGTTGCAATTACTGAGTCCTGGTGCAATGAAAAACCAGGATTGGGATGTGGCCAACCCAGGGTATATTCTGTGCAGAAAAGACAGAGTAGGTAAAAAAAAAAAAGGGTGAGGAGTGGCTCTTTATGTTAGGGACAAAATAAAAGCCGCCATGGAAATAGAGGGAGAGCAGGGAGGAGCTGAGGTACTGTGGATTGCCCTGAAAACATGTGAGGGGGGCACTGTTCACATAGGCGTGATCTACAGACCTCCGGCACATGGGGGAGAGGTGGATAAAGACAAGGGGAAGGTGTTGCTGGGGGGGAATTCAATCTGCCAGACATGGATTGGAGTCCATCACCTGCAGCAACAGTCAGAAGTAGGGACATCCTGGACTCCCTGCAAGGGGCTTTTCTCAGCCCACTCATGTGGGGGTGATACTGGACCTGATCCTGACAAACGGAGTCATAGATCCATAGAGACATAGACAGTGTCGGCAGATAAAGGGCCTACGGCCAACTCAGTCTGCCCATTTGAGCTTGTAAGTTCACTTTGTTTTCCTAGATGGCTGTTGCTACTTACCCCTGACCTCCAGAATTCCATGTCTACCCCATGCATTCTTAAATCCTGTGATTGTTTCAGCCCCCACCACTTTCTCTGGCAGGGTGTTCCACTTGTCCACCACCTGTTCTGTGAAGAAATTCTTCCTCATGTTTCCTCTGAATCATCCTCCCTCCAACTTCATCCCATGCCCTCTAGTCCTGGAACATCTTTTTTGCTTAAAAATAGTGTATTCCTGCACCCTATTCCTCCCCGATAAGATACATATGAACATACAAAATTTGCCAGCAGATAAAGGCCTAGAGGTCTATCAAGTCTGCTCGAATGTGCAGCTAGCACCCCTTATTCTGCAGCTGCCTCTCCCTTCCACCCTTCCCCTTCATTAACCCTCCCCCTTGTCCTGTCCCAGCCTCATTTGAAGCAGTCACCTGTTCTACTGCATATCACTTCAGCAGGTAACGCATTCCACCCAGCCACCACCCTCTCTGTAAAAAAGTGTCTCCTCATCTCCCTCCTGAACCTTCCTCACTCCAGTCTCATATCATGGCCCCTGATGGCCCTCCTCCCTTACTTTGAACAGCCCTCTGTACCCATCTTGTTTATTCCTTTCATGTATTTAAAGTTTCAATCATGTCACCCTGTCCTCCTCTCTCCTCCGGTGAGTACATGTTCAACTCCTTCAACCTCCTCTTGTACTGATAAGTCCCCCAGCCCTTGATCATCTTTGTCGCATCTGTCTGCACCCCTCCAGTAACTTAACGTCCGCCTTCAGATACGGACGCCTGCACTGCAGCCCAGTACCCAGGTGTGGTCTAACTAATGACCTACAGTGGGCAGAATCACCTCCTCCTCCCGAAGATATACCGTTGCAATACAACTCAGCATTTTGTTGGCCTTTGCAGCTGCCTTCCTACATTGTGCTGAGTTGTTCATTGACCCTGTAATGAGCACACCCAGATCCTTCTCTTCCTCTGTCTGGGCTAGCTGCACTCCCCCTAGCTGGTAACTCCTTCTTGGGTTCTTCATCCCAAAATGCAGCACCTTGCACTTTTTGGCATTAAAGCCCAGCTGCCAGGTGTCTGACCAGGTTTCAAGCTTTGCCAGATTATTCTGCAACCCCTGCCATCCCCCTAGGTCATCCACCACCACGCCTACCTTGGTATCGTCAGCAAACAGACTGATCTTGCTCTTGATGTCCCATGATATGTCTGCAATGAATATCCCAAACAACACTGGTCCCAACACTGAGCCCTGTGGAACACCGCCGTCACTGCCCTTGGTGTGACAGCTCCCCACCCACCACCACCCTCTGTTGCCTTCTCTGCAGCCAGTTTCCTACCCATCTCACCAGCTTTGCACCCGCCCTGTGCCTCTAACTTCCTTCCCAGCCTTCCATGTGGCACTGAGTCTAACGCTTACATGAAGTCCAGATACAGGACATCTACTGCATGGCCTCTGTCCAGTTGCCTAGTTACCCAGTCATAGAACTCAACCAGGTTGGTTTGGCAGGATCTGCCATGTATGAAGCCATGCTATCTGCTGTCCTGTAGTCCTTTGGCCTCTAGGAGGGCTACCAGCCTCTCTTTCAGGATAGTCTCCATTAGCTTACCCACGATGGATGTGAGGCTCACTGTTCTGTAGTTTCCCGGTTCATCCTTGGGGCCACTCTTGTGGAGGGCACCACATGAGCCATCCTCCAGTCCTGAGGCACACACCCCGAATGTAGTGAGGCATTAAATAGGTCTGCCAAAGGTCCTGCAAGGACCTCTGCCAGCCTTCAGTACCCTGGGTGGATGCCATCTGGGCCTGGTGCCTTGTCCACCCTCAGTGCCTTCAAACCCTCTCGAACTCTGCTCTCCATGATTTCCCCATCTGTCACCACTTCCCCCCCTGCTTCTGCCATTTCTCCCACCTTTGGTGTCACCCCCCTCTTCTCTTTAGTAAATACTGAGCAGAAGTACTCATTTAGTGCTTCCGCCTTATCGCACCTTGCTTCCACCCAACCCCCCTCCTTCCTAATCCTTACTATGTACTTATGATACTTGTATGTCTCTATCATATCCCTGCTCCTCTAGGGAGTACATATTCAAGTCCTTCAACCTGTCCTCATAGGACTTGTGATTCAATCCATGTACCATCTTTGTTGCCCTCCTCTAAACCTTCTCTACCCTGTCTATGTCCTTACATAGGTGGGGTCTCCAGAACTGTACACAGTACTCCAGGTTGGGCCTCACAAGTGTCTGTTATAGTGGAATTATGACCTCCCTTTTCCTGCTGGTGATGCCCCTGCCTATGCATCCCAGCATCCTATTTGCTCTACCTGCTGCCTTGTCGCATTCTTTCCCTACCTTGAGGTCATCAGAGATGATAACCTCAAGATCCCTTCCTGCTTGGTGCATGCTATATCCTCACCCCCAACTGATATATTGTGCCAGGGTTTTTGTGCTCCATATGCATTATCTTGCACTCTTTGCATTGAATTTCAGCTGCCAAACCCCTGACCATTCTTCAAGTTTCTGCAGGTCCCTTCTCATTCTGCCTACACCCTCTGGTGTGTCTACTTTGTTACCGAGCTTTGTGTCATCAGCAAACAGGGAAATTCTGCCTTCTAGGTCCTGCGCAATGTCACTGGTGAAGATGTTGAATAGGCCCGGACCCAGCACTGATCCCTGTGGTACCCCACTGGTCAGTCTTCCCTCTTTTTTTATTTTTTAAGTTGTTTAACCAGGAGTAGAACACTAAGCTGAAAGCTGTTTTACAGGAGTGACCTGGGAGCACAGGGAAGTTAAGTGACTTGCTCAGGGTCACACAGTATGCAAATGGAAGCTATGGGATTCAAACCCAGGTCTGGTCTGCTGGATGTCATCAGATTTGCAGCTCAGAGCCTTAAACTACTGCACCATACTCCCTCTGTGGAGTGACAGCCATTTACCACCACCCTCTGTGTCCTGCCGCCCAACCAGTTACCTACCCACCACACTACTGTCCTAACCAAACCCATATCCCCCAGTTTGTGTAATAGTCTTCTATGTGGCACAGTGTCAAAGGCCTTGCTGAAGTCCAGATAGGCCATGTCCACTGCCCTCCCTAGTCACCCTGTCAAAAAATTCAATGAGGTTGGTCTGACATAACCTCCCCTTGGTGAAACCATGCTGCCTTGGGTCCTGTAGTCCATTGACAACCAGATGTTCCACCAATCGCTCCTTCAATAGTGCTTCCATGATCTTCCCCACTACTGAGGTGAGGCTGACTGGTCTGTAGATCCCCGCTTCCTCTTTGTTCCCACTTTTGTATAAGGGGACTACATCTGCTGTCCTCCAGTCTTTGGGTGCCTCTCCTGTTTCCAGTGATCAGCTTAACAGAATTGCCAGAGGTTCAGCCACCACCTGTCTTAGTTCTTTAAGGACGCTGGGGTGTGCCCCATTGCTATTCAACTCTTATTACTTCTAGTTCCTTCAGGACCCTTTCTCCTGTAAAGGGACTTGTGTCCATTTCTGCACCATTCCCACCCCTTGTACTCCCTTCAGACCCATTACCTTCCTCTTCTTCAGTAAAGACTGAGCAGAAATACCTGTTCTATATGTGAGCTTTACTATTGTCATCCTCCACGCGGCCCCCATCCTCCCCCTTAAGTCTCACTATCCCTCCCTTTGCCTTTCTTTTTTCACTTATACACCTGTAAAATGTTTTGTCCCCTCTACCCACTGATTTTGCAATGTGCTCTTCTGTCTGAGCTTTGGCTTCCCTTACTGACCTCCCTGCCTTCCTTTGCTTCTCCTGGTACTTCTCCCTATCCCCTTCTGCCTGTGTCTTTTTGTATTGTCTGAATGCAATCTTTTTGGCTTTCAGTTTCTCTGCTACCTCCTTGGAAAACCATAATGGCCTCCTCTTCCTTTTCCATTTGTTAACCTGCTCAATGCATAATTATGTTGCTCTTGTAGTTCTCATTTTAAATGCTGCCCACTGTTCCTCAACCCCCGATTCCTGCCCCATTTCCCTTAATGCCTCTTTCAAACATCTGCCCATTTTCCCAAAGTCTGCCCCCCTAAAATCCAGGATACGTGTTCTTGTGTGGTTTGGTTCTGCTCCTTCTGTGATTTCAAACCACAGTGACTGGTGGTCACTGTTCCCCAGGTGCTCCCCCACTGTTACCCCAATCATGCTCTCCCTGTTTGTGAGCACTAGGTCCAGTATTGTCTTCTGCCGAGTTGGTTCCATGGCCAGTTGCTTGAGGAAGGCACCTTGAAGGAAGTCCAGGATAAATCTGCTCCTAGTTGATGCTGCTGCTGCTGCTGGGATGCTCCAGTCCACGTCTGGAATATTGAGGTCTCCAACCAGCACTACCTCACCCTTGTCTGCCATCCTTTGGATGGCTAGCATCAGCTCCCTATCCGTTTCTTCCTCCTGGGCTAGTGGTCTTTAGACCACACCTATGCAGATGGCTGGCCCCATTTTCCTTTCCAGCTTAACCCACAGTATCTCTCCCCCAGTTTGTTCGTCCTGTATCTCTGTGGCCCTTATGTCATTATTCACATAACATGCCATTCCTCTTCCTCCTCCTCCCTTCCTACCTGCCCTGTCTCTTCTGAATATGTTGTAGCCAGGTATGGCCATTTCTCAGTCGTGGTTATCACTACACCAGTTCTCTGTGATGGCCACAATGTCCAGGTCTGACTGCACCATGACAGCCTCCACATCCTCCATCTTGTTGTTAAGGCTCCTGGCATTGGCACACATGGCTTTCCATGATGTGACCTCCCTAGACTGTTTAGCTATTCTACTCCTGCCGCTTCCATGGTTGTCCCTTATCCCTGGTTCTCCCTGCTGTCTGCCCTTCTGTTAAATGTTGACCCTTTTCTGCCTATTCACCTCTTGGGTGCTTATCTCCATCTTTTGCACACTGCTTTGTAGAGAGATCCACTCCTCCGGTTCACTGGTTCCACTGCTGGCTGTGGGGGTGGAGCAGTGGGTGTACCCTACTTGCTGCTGTCACCCCCCTTGGCTAGTTTAAATGCTTGTCCATGTAGCATTTAAACTTAACATTGAGTGCTTGGATTCCCCTCCAGGATAGATGCAGGCTGTCAGGTGGATTGAACAAGCCTCCATCCCTCCAGGTGAGTCCCTAGTCACCAATGAATCCAAACCCTTCCACACAGCACCAGTTCTTCAACCATGAGTTAAATTTCCTGGTGCATGCACCCCTATGCTCTCCCATGCCTCTTGCAGGTAGCACTTCCGAGAAGGTGACAGAAGTAGCTACCTGCTTGAGACCCCTCCCCAATTTCCTAAACTCTTCCTGAACTTCCTTTGGCTCCCCATTCACCAGGTCATTAGTACCTAGGTGGATAATGACATCCAGTTCTCCCTCCCGTCTTGCCTTCCCAGTGATCCCCAGGAGCTTCCTCCCATCCCTCCATACCTTGGCACCTGGTAGGCACCTCACCTCCCTGTCCTCCCCCTCCTGTGTTCCTAGCTGGATCCCTCTTATGATGAAGTCTCCCATCAGGATTCGCTTCCTCCTCCTCCTCTGGGGTCCACTGCTCTCCCCACTGAGGTCATCTACTTGGCTAACCTCCACATCCTTTCCTTCTACTTCTCTGGGTACCTCTATTTGGTTGTCCCCATTTGCCAGTGTGGCATATGAGTTCTTGAGTGGAATAGGAGTGTGCCTCTGCCTGACCACCCTAACCCTCCCTGAGCCAACCATCATCCAAGGGCTCCTCGTTCTCGCCATCCTTTGAGGCAGTAGCATTAGACTGGGTGGTCTCTGGAGAGGGGTGATGATACTCCTGACACAGTTTGCTTCCTCTCTGAGTATGGCTATATCATCGCACAGTCCAGAGAGATGCATGCAGGTAGGGCAGCACCTCAGCATCCAGAAGGTCTGCCTGAATTTGGCTGCCTCGCAGCCACTGCATTGCACCACTCCCCACATTATACTGCACTTATACGGCTGTTCCAGTACTTGTCTGTTACTGAAGCTCTCCTAGTTCCCTTTTTATTAATTTACTTTCCTAAAAATCCTGCCACTGATCCTCAGATACTTTTCTTTAAACAAGGAAAAAATAAATACAAAATGAGTCAAAACACTTGTGTCGAAGGCGGGCTTCTTCCCCCTTTTGCCCCTCCTACTCCACAACCCCTACTATCCCCTGTGCTTAACTCCTGTCAATCAGATTTAACAGGGCATATAATTAAGAGTGGGGGGCAGGGGAGGGAGAGAAAATGTCCAGCAATTAAAGACAACAAAGGAATACACCACCACTACAAGCACACCAAACTAGGTTTTACATTTTCAGTAGCCCACAAACAATTCTAAGTAAAGACAGCAAAGAAATTACAGTATCACTAAAAGCCCACTATCTAAGTTTAAAGCAAAAATAGCAATGAACAGTTACTGTAAAGTGTCACAAACCCATTCTGCAGGTCAGCCCTCTACTCCCAAAGTGCCAACTTCCAAGCGCAGTCTTGTGAACAGTTAACAAAAACGTGGTAACCCTCCTGTCTGTTTTGTGAGTGCGAATCAACCTTTGGTCTCAGTTCTGGAGGGATTCAAACTGTGAACCTCTTGCTAGCGTACCCAATGCACAGGCTCGGATAATTCTGTCTTCAGGGGGCCAGATATCTTTGCCTATGGGCACCTAACCAGGTGTACAAAATTAACCCTTAAAAACTCTAATAAAGACCTCGGATTACTCTTACCTTTTTCCAGTTTGGTTATCACCAATCTAGCTTATGCACGGTGTCTGCTTTAACCATATATACTCCACTTGTTAAAGAAAAGAAATACAAAGACAGACCAAGTAGGCTCTAAAAATAGAGTTTTACTAAAATAGATAAAAAAAAATATGTAAAACATAAAATACAGAACCAATGTCACAAGAACCATACAATCTTTTAAAAGAACAAGGTTTTAACAGTGCAGTTCCTACTATAGTACTTAGATTTTGTCTCTCTCTACCTGTATAGTTGCTTAAAGTGCTCAAAGATGTTTCTTTGTCAGAGTATAGATAAAAGAGTCACTGAAGGAAAACAGAATACTGTTTAAAAAACTGTCTTGGCCAACCCCTTTATGTGAGGTCACCTAGCTCCTCCTCTGTTTATTAAATATTATACACCCAAGATATTCTATCATTTTAGAAAGAAAGTTAATTAAGGTTACATCAGCAGCAACTCCTTTCCCCATGTGGCTTCCCCAATCAAGTCTGTAAATTTCATTTAATCTATGAGCAGTATCCCCTCTCACACAGACATCAACGCATTTACGATTTCACACCAGTGTGCTAAACCTGGTTTTCCTCCTTGAAACGTCATAAAAGGGATACTGATTTCCCTCTTAGCAGTTAAAGCTATATTTAAATTAGAAGAGCAGGGGATTCTTGATCAAGGCCTGTTCTAGTCTATGATTAGCTTTTGGCCATCCAGATAACACCTTGTATCTAAAACCTGTGTGTGTGATCTCACCTGCTGTCTCAGCATCTCTCATGAGAGATAGTCCATAACACATTTTTATATTACAAAAAATCATAGTGTACTCAGAACTGGCTGTCTACGTGTCACAATCCTCCCCACCTAGACTGAATTTGGGGGCTCTATCCCCGGAATGGGATGTGCTTCCTAAATCAGTTCACTCCTTATACATGTGAGACAGACCATCTGAGTTCTGGTTTCTGGCTCCAGTTCTATGTAAGATTGTCATATCATACCCTTGCAAAGTAAGACTGCATCTTAGCAATCTACCATTGTTCTTCCCCATCTGTGTCAGCCAAACCAGGGGGCTGTGGTCAGTCTGTACCACAAAATACTGCCCATACAAGTATGGCTCTAATTTCTTTAGGGCCTACACTATGGCAAGACACTCTTTTTCCACAGTGGAGTATGCCTGCTCCCTGGAAAGTAACTTCCTACTCAGGTATGCTACTGGGTGATCTGTCCCTTGGCTGGATGTCTGACTCAGTATTGCCCCAATACCCACGTCTGAGGCATCAGTCTGCACTATAAAGGGTTTTCTATAGTCAGGACTTGTCAAAACAGGAGCATTGCACAGTGCCTCCTTTAGTTTGGAAAAGGCATCCTCACAGGCTGGGTCCCAGGTAATTTTCTTGGGCATCCTTTTCTTTGTCAGGTCAGATAGGGGAGCAGCCAGGGCACTGTAATTGGGTACACATTTTCTGTAGTACCCTGCTGTACCTAGAAAACTCCTGACCTGCTTCTGCGTTTCTAGTCTGGGCCACGCCTGGATTACCTCTATCTTTATTTGGTTAGGACAGAGCCGTCCCCGGCCTACCACATATCCGAGGTATGCCACTGCTCCCATGGCCACCTGCCACTTCCCGGCTTTGACAGTGAGCCTGGCCCTCTGTATCATGCCAGCACTTCCCTAAGGTGGGATAGGTGTTCCTCCCAGCTGGTACTAAAGATGGCAGTGTCATCCAGGTACACCACGGCGTACTCCTCAGCACCATTTAACACTTGGTTCACCAACCTTTGGAAAGTGTCCGGGGTGTTCTTCATTCCGAAAGGCATTACTTTAAATTCAAATAAGCCTACTGGAGTGATGAAGGCCGACCTCTCCCTAGCTGTGTCCGTCAACTCTACCTGTCAATACCCCTTGGTCAGGTCATTCGTCATAAGGTAGGTCGCCCCTCCCAACTTGTCCAGGAGTTCGTTCGTCCGGGACATTGGGTGGGCATCTGACTTCGTGACTGCATTCAGTCCATGACAGTCCATACAGAAATGAGTAGAGCTATCTGGCTTAGGCACAAGGACTATGGATGAGGCCCAGGGGCTGTGGGATCTCTGGATTACCCCTAAATCCAGCATCTCCTCCACTTCCTTCCTGATGCCATTTTGGACAGCCTCTGACACCTGATATGCTGTCCACTGTATGGGCGTCTGTGTCCCTGTTTCCACATCATGGTCACTAAGGGAGTTAGTCCAGGCTTGGCACTAAACAGTAGGGCAAAGTCTGCTAGAACCTCCTTTACTTTCTGGATCTGGTCCGGGGTCAGCTGGGGAAGCAATTTAACTGCCTCCACAGAGGACTCCCACTAACTTTCTTCCAGCAAGTTCAGAAGGGAGTCTCCTTCATCCATCCCCTTCCCAGGACTACACACTGCAAACACCATGTCAGCCCTATTTGCATATGGCTTCATCATATTGACATAGTACATTCTTTCTGTCTGTCTTCTGTCAGGTAACTCCACAATATATTTCACGTCATTTACCTTCCTAACCACTTTGTATGGTCCTGCCCACTCAGCCTGCAGCTTGTCTTTCTGGACCGGAATAAGTACCATGACTTCCTGACCCACCATGTACAAGCGAGCTCTGGCTCTGCGGTCATACCACACTTTTTGTTTCTGTTGGGCAGCTGCCAGGTTGCTCTGGGCTGTCCCCATAAGCTTCTTCAGCCTTTCCCTAAACCTAAGGACGTAATCCACAATAGGAGTTTCCTGGGTGGTGTGCTTGCCTTCCCAGTCCTCCCGGATCAAGTCTAGGGGCCCACATACCCGGCGTCAATATAAGAGTTCGAAGGGGGAAAATCTTGTTGACTCTTGGGACACCTCCCTGTATGCAAACAACAGGTGGGGAAGGTAGTCCCTCCCATGCTGTTCAGCAAACACCCGGAGCATTGACTTTAGGGTACCATTGAATCTTTCCATTGGCTTGTGGATGATACAGTGTTGTGCATCTCTGCACCACCCCACACTTTTCCCATAAACATTTCATCAGGTCCAACATGAAGGAACCCGCATAGGGGAATGTGACACTGAGATCCAATGAAGAGACCAAGACGCTGCAATGTAGGGGTGCAAAAGTATGCTGATTGGTTCTGGCCATACCGTTAAAAGTAAGACCACTCCTTGGTGGGAGGGTGGTTGGGGAGGTTGGGTGGGAAGAAACAAACCATGCTGCACAAAGCGTGGCGCTGTACAGAGCAACTGAACGAAGTTCGAGGAATGATAGCTGTATACCTGTGGCCTTGCTTGGGTTCACTGTAGGAAGGCTTCGGAGGTCCTGGGGGAGTGTGTGGGGGAGGATGCCTCGTCCGTCCCTCACCCTGCACGGTGGGTGCAAGAGCTGCCTGTGCCCTTGCTTGGGTTCACTGCAGGAAGGCTCCTGCAGTGTATCCCACAGTCCCCAGCACATCTTGCAGGTAGTGAAAGAGGTGTATAAGGTAGAACTTTGTTAGCAGATAAAGAAAAGTGATATGCCCCACCCCCATAAAGGACATATCAATCAATCAATCAATCAAAATTTTAGTTGTAAACCGCTTTTCAATAAATCAAAGCGCTGGTACATAACAGGAATAAAACATCAACAATAATAAATAGTAACATGAAACAATAAAATGACCATAAAATAATCTATCCGAATGCTAGTGTAAATGAGTGGCTTTTCAGAGATCTCTTAAATGATTCCACGGACAGGCACTCTCTAATCTGGTGAGGTAGAGAATTCCAGAGGGTCAGGACCATAAAAGTAAAAGTCCTTGCCCCGGATGATTGAAGACGAACCCTGGGAATCTCTAGCAATCCCTTGCCAGTGGAGCAGAGTGGGCAGAGAGGGCAGTAGGGACAAAGGAGGTCTTGCAGGTAGCCTGATCCCTGACCGTGTAGGGTCTTATAGGTCAGCAATGCAATCTTGAAGGTGATTCTCCACTGCACTGGCAGCCAGTGCAGTTCACGCAGCACAGGTGTGATATGGCAAGTTCTTGATAACCCAGTCAACAACCTGGCTGCCGCATTCTGCACCAGCTGCAGGTGACGGAGATTCACCCCTGGCAACCCTAGATATAGAGCATTACAGTAATCAAGGCGAGAAGAAACAAAAGTGTGGACCAACACAGGAAGGTCATCATGCGGAACAATGTGTTTTATCTGGGTGATATTCCTCAGATGGTAAAAGGATGACTTGACAGTGGCCGATACCTGTGTCTTCAGCATCAGTGCACTGTCAAGGATTACGCCCAGATTTCACACCTGTTCAGAAGGTCTCAACTGGGTATCCCCTAATAAAAGACCAGAGGGGACCCCAGGAGTCAACTTCTCTACATAATGACCCGGGTCCACAACCAGCATCTCAGTCTTATCCGGATTTAACTTCAGCCAGTTTGCACTCATCCAGTCCTGAATCTCAGCGAGGCAGTTGTTAAAAACTGACACTGCGTCATTTTGTTTGGGTACAAAGGACATATAGAGCTGAGTATCATCTGCACAGCAGTGAAAACTCAGCCGATAATGCCTTATAATGTCTCCCAATGACAGCATATACACCGTGAACAACATGGGAGAAAGCACAGAGCCTTGCGGCACCCCACAGGACAGAGCAAAGGGAAGCGGAAGAAAAATCCTGAAACTACCCTTTAACTTCTGCCTGTGAGGAAAGAGTGGAACCATCTGAGGACTGTCCTGACAGTCCATGAGTAGCACAAAGGTGATCCAGCAACGTCCCATGGTCCACAGTGTCAACGCTGCGAGAGAGATCAAGGAGAACCAAGATCGAACGGCTCTTCCGATCTCTTGCTATTAGGAGATCATTAAGTACCCGAACTAATGCCGTCTCGGTACTGTGCCTCTTCCTGAAACTGGACTGGAGAGGATCATAGACTTCATAGGTGGTAAAAAAGTCATCGAGCTGCAACGCAACTACTTTCTCAATAACCTTGCCCAAGAAGGGCAGGTTAGAGATCGGTCTGTAGTTAGCGAGGAAGTCGGGGTCAAGGGAACGTTTCTTCAAAAGGGGTGTCACGATAACCTCCTTCAAGGACTCCGGGAACACCCCTTGATCCAAAGAACTCCAGACTATCCTTGCAAGGACTGGTCTGATCACATCCCTGCACCCCACAAGGAGGCGTGTAGGACCAGGATCCAAGCTACAGCAAGTCGGTCGTAAGCCCTGGACAATCTTCATGATATCCATGATCGCTGGCTGGTCAAAATCTATCCAGGTAGATCGAGGGCATGTAATCCCACATCGGTCGCTGCAATGCTCATTTGAACATATGCTGCGGATCTCCGGCCTAATTGATAACACCTGATCCTCAAAGAACCGAGCAAACTCATCACACTGTATTTGTGAAAAGGCTCTCCGACCCCGCAGACAGGCTGGATTGCACAGTCTGTTGGCGGTCCGGAAGAGCTGAGCAGGTCGGTTTCTTGATGCAGTTATCTCCCTGGACAGGAACTCTGCCTTCTTATGGGAGATTACTGATTGATAGTCCACGTAACGGGCCATCAATCTAAGTCTGTCATCCTCCAGGCCAGATTTCCGCCAACAACGCTCCAGTCTTCACCCCACTCTCCTCAGCTCCCTCAATGTCCCATCAAACTAAGGGGACTGAGGGCGGAGGGAGAGGGGGCGAACGCGGACAGGTGCAATGGAATCCAGTGCCCTCAGCACCATATTATTATAGTGCACTACTAAGGCATCTGGTTCCATGCACTCCATAGGCCAACTCGATAGGTCCAGTACCGCCATCAGACCCTCATGGGTAACTCCCCTCAAAGGGCGATACTGGACCATCTCAAAGGTGGGTCTCGTAAGGGGGCATGAGGTGAACCTTATGGAGTGATGGTCAGACCACCCAATTGGTTCCACCACCAGTCCTGTGATCTCCATCCCAAGGGTGAACACCAGATCCAAAGAGTGACCTTGAATATGGGTAGCAGCGATAACCACCTGTGTGAAGCCCAACAAACTCATTAGTTGGAGAAAGTCTTGACCAAAATGCGAGAGTTCATTGTCGACCCAGGCACTGAAGTTCCCCAGGACCAACTACCTGGAGGGCTTCAGCACCAGGTCGACAATGAAGTCCGCGACTTCTTGCAGAAAAACGTTCTCATTACTGGGTGGACGGTAAATGAGCAGGATTCTGCAGCCAACACATGCTCCCATGATACACTCAAAGGATCTAGGGGATGCCACTGGAACCTCCACAAGGCCGAATTCTGATTTAAAACAAATAGCGACCCCCCACCCCTACAATCCAACCTCGGGCGATGTATTACCGAGTACCCAGTTGGAACAGGTGACTCCAAAATGGGACCAGCATTTCTGTCCAGCCAGGTCTCAGTAATGCAAGCGAGGTCAGAAGATTCAACAAGATCAGCAATAATTGCTGTCTTGTTTTTATAGACCTGGCATTGCATAACAACGCCCGGGTTGGATGAGAGGCCCTGGAGGAGCAGGCCACTTGCCCACTCTCAGTGGAGCCCTTGAGTATGGGAGCCAGGCATCGCACTCTTCTATCCTGGGCCCATTTTGCCCCAGGGCATCTCCCTGACCTCACCACCCTTATTCGCCTACTCCGCTCCCCCCCTCGTAGCCGGGGGACCCCCCTCCCTCTCTGCCTCCTCCATGCAATCCCCAGGGCATGGCAATGCCTATATACTTTGGGTTGCAACGGGGGGCAATCAAAAGTGTGGAGGTCCCTCACCCTAGAGGGGGAATAGCACCTGTCCATGGATATTCGGTCCCAACAGATAATTATCTAAGTATTTAGAGAACAATTTTAAACAACCACTTTAATATAAATACTGTCAACACCAGCACTAATTTAAATAACTTAAAACAATGATCCAGTTTCTCTTCAGGCCAACTCCTTAGAGAAAAGTCTTTAGACAGGTCTGGGCAGGTTTTATAAATTCCTCAGAAAGAAGAAGTTTGTAATAGTTAAGGACAGAAGACACAGTTTCTTCCAGTTTATGCTTTTACTAAAAAAAATTAAAATCCCTCAGAGCTCTCACCCCTGAGAAATCTGTCCCATGGCCTGTCTCTCACATAGGCACTCAGAGATCAAATGAGAAATGATTTGTAGCTGTACCATATACTCCAAGAAATAGAATGAAAACCAGTCCGTAGAAAATTATTCCAGCTGCTTAGGAGGGGATATAATCAATCAGCCATCAGAAAAGAAAACTCTCCCTAAGGTCATCCCCCAAGGTGTTATTTAGGGAAACCAGCCTATAACTGGATCTGCGTGAGTAGGCTCTCCAGCCTACCCTGACACAAATCCACAAACCACGGGTGTCATGGGCCCATCCTCCGATAGCACCCCCCAAACTCCCCTGGCGGCTGTTTACCCCAGCAAACCACCCTGGGTTCAGGCCAACGTTTTTACACATGGAGAGAATCCCCTTGATCATCCCCCATGATGCCACTGGGAAGATCGATTAGCTACTAGGGTTCACACGAGCAGGCTCTCCAGCCTGCTCACTGTAAAGCCCAGGAACCACGGGCACTCTGGGGACCATCCTCCGACAGCACCACCCCCAGTCTGCCCAACCAACCACCCCAGCAGACTACCCTGGGTTAGGATCAAAAAGCTGACAGACTCACCCACTCCTCAATGATAGTGAAACAGATGCAACAGTCCATAAATCCTGGATGTTCTGTAAGAATAAACCAAATCTTCCAGGAGTGAGTCCAATCGAGATCCGAATCTCCAACTGCGAACACGCCGAGCCACAAAAACAAATCCAGGTGGACAGTAAATCCATATAATCAATCCACACAGGAGCCAATCCGAACGTTCTTTAAGAAGAACAAAAAGCTCCGAAGTGAATTCCTCGATAAAATGCCGCAATTCAAAAAAAGTCCATACGTTCCCGGCAGCAAATCCCCAGGCAATCCCCTGAAAGGAAGAGAGTTCTGAAGCAGACTCCTCAATAAAATGCCGCAACCCAAAAAAGTCCAGGCGATCCCAGCGGCAGATCCCCAAGCAATTCCCCGAAAAGAAACACCACAAGCACAGTTCCCAATGCCAATGGAGAGCAAATCTGGGGCAATCAGGATCATACAGCAGTAGAACGCACACCAAAACTGCCTCAACGCCGCAGCGACTCGGACCCAACGCTACCGGCAAGTACCTGGGCGTTAGGTGCTACGAGCCCCAAATACAACAGTTTATGAAGAGTGGCCCATGAAATCAAAAATCAAATGTCCAGCTTATAAAACCAAGCCTTGATGAAATGAGGTGCCCCTTTCAGAACAGTTATTGCACAAAACGCATGTACGGTGCAAGCCCAGGATCAACTACAAACTCCAGCCAGCAGTACTCACAACACCAAATGGAGAGCAGTCAGTGCAATTAGAAAGACAAACGAAAGAAGAATGACCATCCAGACCTCCTTCCAGCAAGGAAACGCTGCCTGCTACACACCCAGGACTGTGACATATGTGAGACCTGGTTCAAAAAGAGGGGCAAGAATGACAAGGGGGATAGTAACATAGAATATGTGGAAAGACTAAGTATTCTGAACATGATTGGAAAAGAGAAGACTCAGAGGATATCTAATTGCTATGTATGACTTCCTAAAAGATTCAGAATTATGTAGAGTTGAGGTATTTCAGAAAGCAAATGAATCAACAATAAGTGGCCATAATAAACAGTTAAAACGAGAAATATTCTGGGGAGAAAGGAGAAAATACTTTCCATTAGATAGTGGTGAGAATTTGAATTTACTTTCAAGTAATGTTGTACATTCAGAAAAAGTAGATACATATAAGAATGAACTGAATGTTCATTTTAAAGGAAACAAGTATAACAAGGTATTACTACTGAAATGTTGGGGGGGGGGTCCAAATGGGCATCTGCCCTATTTTTCATATGATTATATCAAGGATGGCTGCCTATACCTGTTAGGCACTCAAAAACTGTGGTGTTAGTAAGTGCCACAATAATAACTATTACCACTTTTCCTGATCCCTGCCGTGCAGTGCTTTCACTCATTGACCAAGTCGCCATCTCTCTTTCAGATCCTGCATAAACAAATACTGACTGTAGCACCCTGCACTACACTCTTATGAACAAATATCACAGAATGTGGCTTCAGCCTGTTGTCTGTACCACTGACCATGATTCCCTACATATTTCTGATGCCCTCATTCCTCCCACTGCCTTTGATAAACTGCTGCCAATCATATGCCCCCTCCTGCGACAGTGGCACTGACAAACTGCTGATGACTGCTTGGCTGCCAATCTAACCTAGCAGCACATCAGACACCCCCAATATGGCTTGGTTACAACCTAACCACCCCACAGTCCCAAGCACATCTAGCAGGTAGTGAAACTAGTGTAAGTCCCCCAACAATGTTGGGCTTTCTTGAATGGTCCTGGTTCCTCCACAGTGCCGCTGATCAGAATACCCATTTTTCGGATGGGTTGGTGCACGCATATTCTTCCTGCCACTGCAGCAGCCAAAATTAAGCCTCTCTGGTGCTCTCAACCCCCTGGATCTGATTAATGGTGTCAGGACACACTCAGGATGTAGGCCAAGAAGTCGTTTGCATTTAAATGAAGAGTGCCTGCAGAGCTAAGAAGTGGGGAATTATGAATATTAATGCCCACTTGTGAATATTAATGAGCCTGTGTGCTGCCTGGGGACAGTATTTTTAGGCAGCAGCAATGGGCGGGGAAGTGAACAAAATTATAAAACTCTGAAGTGGTGCCTGAAGGCAGAGGGAAAGCTACATATCTGTGGGGAAAATATTTATTAAAACGTTTTTTGCTGGAAAATTTATATGTGAATACATTGTGGGGACTGAACACCAGCAGCCATGCTTGTGACCCCTGACCCCTAAACCAGCCAATAGGAGAGCCAGGATTCCACCAAAGGACTATGGGACTATACCAGAGACTCATAGGGAAAAATAACGGGGACATTTTCTAGGTGCCAATTCAGAGGACCAATGGGGCATCGAGAAAGATTAATAAATATATATTTTTCAAGACTGGCAAATGTGTGGATCAATCAGGAGCTTAAGAGAGCTCCCAAAACTGGAGAGACTTTCTGTTCAGGGTTCAGGCCATCAGGACCCCTCATGCGGGAGGAGCTCCAATCCCAGCAGAGAAAAATGTTTTTCCGGCCCAAAGATGAATCTGCCTGAGGGTTGTCAGTTTCCTGTCCCTCAGGACCCTGAGGATTTGAAGCCTTTAGCTAAGAGAGCTGTGAGCCCATTTCCATCCAGTTGTGAGAGAGAGCTGCAAGTGACTGAAATTACACTGGTGGCAGCACTGTGGGGGACTGTGATGTTAAGGGCTGAGGTTTCTTCTGGGGAAAAAGAAAAGTTTGAGAATTTTAAGGACTGTGTGTTTGATCCTCGGTTTGTTGGCCACAAAGAAGGGCAAGCTACACTGAGCCTTAGTGAAGTTGTGCTAAAGTCGATTGGTGAGCTGGTGCTCCAGAGAAATGTCTCTCTGATTACTGCTGTGTGAAGGAAACACTGGTTTCGCTCCAGAGAGGGAGCTTGATGTTCAAGAAGAAAGGATCTGGAGCTTGTCTTTAGCTCAGAGGACTCTGCCTTGCATATTGCACCCTAGGGTGCTGGCCTGTTGACCTGAGAGTCTGCTGCTCACCTGTTGGCCTGAAGATTCTGCTACTGGCCTGTTGGCTCGAGATGCCATCTGAAATCAAGATCTACATTAAATGGTTCCTGTTGGGATGACGGAGCTGCAGTTCATCTTTAGCTGAGACGCTCTTGCTCAAGCTGCTGTGTGCCAAGTGCTTCAGTGTGATCCGAAGACAAGGACACCTTTCCCAACAGCACTGTGTCAGCTAAGTATAACTTTTCCACCAATGGATTACAAATGGTTACTTCTGCTCCAAGTTGCTTTGCCTTGTGTTATTTCTGCACCTAGGGCTCCAACCCGCTGCATTGGAGGCCTGCCACCATAGTGGGGTAACCTAAAAGAGATTCTGGGACAGGTTTGGTACCAGATGGGTGGGAGATTGGGAGAAGTTACAATGGGCACTGGTCCTGGTATTACTAATATAGCCACTGGCATTGGAAAGTGTTGTATAAATGCCTAACTTAATCTTATTTTCTTGCAGCCAAGTTGTCAGTCCCCTTACCTCTTTCTTTCCCTTAAAAAAATAAAACGTGTTTATGTTCATGGTAATTGCTGTCTCCACAACTATTTTTGGGTACTGTACTCTGTTGAGGATTGCCTGAAGGGTGTTGGAGATGAAAGTATTGTTCCTGGGGAATGGGGTAAAGCCACTGTTAGGTTGCCCATGTTCTCGGGTGGAAGCACCACACTTTAAAAGGTAAAGTGAGTTTCAGTCCTCTTTCTTAAGAATAAAGGCCAGCCTCTTCAAGTAACCAAGGGCCATGGAGTCGGCATTCAGAACTGTCCGACGAGGCAGCGGACCCACCCTACACTAATCTGACATCAGTTTGCTGCCTGCCTGCCCTAGTTCTACAGAAATTTTAAACAAAGCCAGTTATATCTAGTATGAACATCACCTGGAGGCCAAATACTACAATATAACATAACTATCAACAAGGTAAATACGCATATGAAAAATATTAATTTAATATATTAAATGTTTTTATTATTTTGAATTAAAATAAAAAATAAACAAAAGGATCCATTGATAATCTCAATAAGACGCTTCAGGTTGTGCACTGTGGAGGGATAGTAGCACTCCTCAGGCCATGGATGCACTCAGGTGTCAGTGTCAGTGGCTCAGTAGGTAGCACACTCGCCTCTGAGGCCAGGAGATCAGAGGGCTGTGGGTTCAGTTCCCACATCTGGCACTTGGGTTAATATCCCAGTACTGACACTGTAGTGCAGCATGAGAGGGGTGCTGCACTTCTGAGGTCCCGTCTTTCGGATGAGACGTTAAACCGAGGTCCCATCTGCCTGGATTGGTGGTAGTTCAGGTGGATGTTAAAGATCCCATGGCACTTATCGAAAAGAGTAGGGGAATTTCCCCGGTGTCCTGGTCAAATTTCCCTCATTCACTAAAAATACCACTAACAGCTTAATCTGGTTCAAGGTCAGTTGGCATTCATCTGTATCCCCCTCCCCCTGGGTCGTGCCTGAAAATAGGCAGGATTTGTCTAGTGCACTTACCCGGTCAACAAAAACTAAATAAATAAACTCGGCTGTGCCTTTTACTTTAACCCACTGAGGCATGCTGTTATCCAACCAGAAGACATACAGTCTGCCATGTGTTAGTACTTAATTTAGCTGCCAGAGTTTGCATTTGTGCAATCACACCCCTGCCTCTATCCTCTGCCAGCATGTCTCTTTTCTTCATATAAATGAAACCTTATTTTTTTTTTTAAAACCTTGTTACGGTATGTACGGCATACAAAAACAAGAAAATATCAACTACACTGGAATAGGCATACATAATTGTACAGCTGTATGCTTTACTGGATAATTTTAAGATCTAACAAATGGGTTTTATCTGGAAACCACAATGCAAGGTGCAGCATGAACTCTGCACACGTTGCTGCATATGTAGAATGGTATTAGCACTGCACTTTGTCAGTTTCAAACTTTGGCTTATTGTGTTCATGTTTATATTTGTAACAGCTGTGATTACGGTTCATTCTAAGTTTTCTGATTTTTTACAACTCTAAGCTTAACGCTCAGCTGCATCTGGAGTGGTTGGAGATGATTCAGATAATGGCTTTTCAACTCTTTCCTTTTTTGGACAGTTTGATAATATTACTTTCAAAATTAAATAAAAAGATTTGGCTATATGAAGAAGTATAGTTAATAATGAATGAGTAATGAATTAGCTAACAACACTAATGTAACCCCTATACAGCGCTATCCCTAAGGTTACTACCCCTGCCTGTACTTATAACCACAGGTTGAGGGCCTGAATTTGATATTATGGTGCCTCCGCTCAAAGCAACAATAGTGGGGGTATCTACCTAACCTGGTATAGCCCTCTGGGAAGCTGTAACCACCCATAAGCCCTCCTAGCGACCAAATACCTTGTGACACGTAATAACACTTTGCAGTGATTAACAAACAGTTAACATGAGCATTAATGATATACACACACCCCTTGCACTTACCACCAGGGACTGGTCTTCAGCAACTTCCCTGGAACCCCCTGTAAAGGCAAAGTTAACAAGGCAATCATACACTTTCAGTACTGTACACCAGCTAAGGATATGCTCGTAAGCCAGTTTAAACATGAAACAGCAAATCAGGTTTATTAAGGGGAACGTGAACAAGGATGGGGCAGAATCTAGAAGAATGATTACTGATTTGATTCAGGTTATTATGCATGCATGCACTCTAGTCCCTCAGTAAACAGTCTGACAACACTGGGCACCTAGAATGTTATGCTGGCTAGCCAGGAACAGTGCCTGGGGGTGGCCGGCATTGCAGCTGTTCTTGAGGGCCCTTGTGGGAAAGAAAAGGCAGTTAACATGTGCAAACAATACTTTGGTTATTTGTATTTCTGGTCGGTTGGCCCATTTCTTTGTAACCCTATGCGGAAACAATCCAATGGTACCACAAAACGATTAGAAGAAAGGTTGCAGGGAGCTACCTTGAGTTTACTCACAACACCAGTTGTCTGGATTTGGCCTGGAGATATAAAGACCTGCTGCTGATCACTGATGAGAACGGGGAAACTGGGCCAGCATGACACACATTCACTTCATGGCCTTTCTCTCCAGGTGGCTGCAACCTGCAAATCCTTGCTGCACAGGGGCTGGATCCACAAGCCAGTCTCGCCAAAGAACAGTCTCTGGTGTAGGCATGGTTGGCTTGGGCCAAGATTGGCACAGGCCCAAGGCTGATTAAACAATTCTAGCAAAGTTCAGTTTGTCTGCTGGTGAAGGCCTCCAGCTGGCTAACAGTGTGGTCACTGGCAAAACAAGCTACAACTCACGATAAACATTCAGCACATTTAACAGGAACAACATTAACTTTTTTCTAACTCAGTTAGGTATTCAGGCCAGTTGCTATTTCAGTAGATTCATTGAGCAAACCTCTTAATTCAATAAAGCAGTCTCTCTCACTCTCTTGAGCTGATCGCTTCACAGGAGCTTCTTGCCAGTCCAAAATAGCAAACTGCACATCAAAACGTCTTGGAGCTTGCTGCCGTAGTTAAGTTATTTTTCAGAACAGTCCGATTTCTGCAGTAAGGCAGTCCCAAATAGAAGCATTACAGCAGGAAGGCAAGACAGGCCTTTCCCCACCGCTTCTCCCAGACTCCTTTCTTGGAGCAGCCTCTTGATAGCTCGAACTGCACACTGTCCAAACTCTAACTCCAACTGACACACTGCCGTCTAACAGTTCTGGGGTTCTCCTGTCTTCCTGTGTTCTGGTTGGCTGGGAGGAGCTGTCAGTCACAGTCTGGATGCTCCCATCAGTCAGTTTAGGCGCCAACATGCAAAACTATAAGAACTACAGTTTTTCTTCACACGAGGCACTTGAACTAAGGACCCCTGAAGTTCCCCTATGTTCTGTTGGTCCAAATGAAGAAAGTCCCAGACCAAACATGGTGGCTTCCATTTAGATAAACAAAGCTGCAAGAAGGCAGGTTAGAACAAACTCTCTAATTTAAATATAACAGCAAATTAGAAATAAATGTTTACAGTACTGGTGAAAGTTCCCTCTGCTTTAGTATAGACAGCAGAGTAGAGTAAATTAAAGCAGCGTCTGGCTGGTCGCAAGCTTTGAAACACTCAGACCCAGCCCAGACCATTTACTATACACACACTGGCTAATGATTTCAAGGGATAGGTGCAGAGGCACATCATGGCACTGTCGCAAAAATCAACAAGAAAATCACAAATGACTATGGATTTACTATCTATGCAGGATGACTGCCTGGCAGTGGGCATGGATGGAGCCCAGGAAGACACTTAAGGTAAGCCCCAAATTGGTGGGGTGGGGGTGGTGGGGGTTACACTAAATTGAAACGTCAGCTTTGCAAGCCTTGCCAAATTAACATTCAAAAATAGGAGCCCTACTCTAAGGTAATTTAAATATTCTGAAGTTTAAAACTAATCAAATGTTTTAACCAAGATGCCCATAGATTTAGAATCCTTTCAAATTGAGGTCTTTTTCAAAGCTGAGCATGAGTTGAATCTCAGTTGGGTTCAAAAAACCCTATCTGCATATTCTAGCAAGAATTATCTGTTTTTAGTGTCATTGAGTAAAATAATACTGAGTTCTGGGGAGTTTACAATGATTTTGAAATTAGTATGAGTTTAGACAAGGACTGCAGTTGTATTTAGTACGAATCAAGTATAATGTAGTTCCTCACCATAAACTAAAAGTTCTTCACCTCTGTGGGATTTAAATGCAAACCTGAAACTTTCATGACTGTGAAATATCAATACTCAGAGGAACACAGCACACATGTAACCCCCTCAAGCGTGTGAGGGGCTGTCTGGCTCAACACATCACCAGCCTGTTGCTGACACTGCTCAGTGGGCCCAGCACTGCTGACAGGAAGCAGGAGCACAGGAGGGCTGCCACCATCTTTGGTACTCACTGCCATCCAGTACTGCAGCTCTGGCCCCACTCTGAAACTGTGGCTCCTGCTGCACATCAAGGGTGGCCACCTAATGCCACCTGAGAATGCAACTGGCACTCACAATGACTGGGAACTCTCCCCACTCAATGACCTTACCAGAGACAAGCATGAATCCATGCAAATGTATAGGGACACATAAATATTATTTAAGGGCAGGAGCCCTTAAAAGTAAGACTTTGGAGCTAAGTGCCCTCAAGACTACAAATGCAGCAGTCATCTTAGCTACCTCTGACCTCCATCAACATGTCAATCAGATCAGAGGACATCAGCACAATCAGTTAGACTCCAGAAGCCTGCCAGGGAATCCCAGGGCTCAGTGGACACTGAAAGAACTCACAGATTCGCCTGGTAAATTAACAGCCATTCAGCCATCAAGTGACAGACCCTTCAAAGAGACTGACAGTAGGTATTGACCAGTTTGGAGGCTGCTTGCTGTCTGATTCTCTGAGGAAAGAGTTAGTCTGTTGTGGAGACAGAAGGCAAACTCACCATCTGTAAGAGCAAGCCTGTACTGCACAGTTTCTTTGAAGGGAGAAAGGTGTTTGTGCACCCACAAAGCAGGAGACTGTTTGCAGACTCTGCACCAACAGCTGAAGGGATCACTTTGTAAGAGAAGCTGCCCTCCAGCTCAGGCCCCAGTGTACTTGAGAAGGAGAGAGGCTTTTTTCCAGAGATACAGACCTGTGCAGTCTGAATGGTGATACAGCCAGCAAGGTCCTAAAGGCACTGTGCTGATCACCACCAGTTAACAGCAGCAAAGAGTGTTCCTTTGGGGATTTGTGGAGGTGAAATGCAAAGACCCAGGTACTGTAGCTAGACCATTTTTATATTAACTTTCCCAATACAGTCCCACATGGCAGCTGTTTCTGACATTGGATGCATGTTGCCAAAAAAAAAAACCCACATCTGTTGCAATACTTACATAGAAACATAGAAGTTGTTGGCTGATAAGGACCTCTTGGCCCACCTAGTCTACCCAGTTTTCCCTGTCCACTGTGCCACTGCACACCCTACTTGATCTCCGGTCATCTCCACCCATTGCCTTACTACCAAGGTCCCCCTGTATCTGTCCCATGCATGCTTGAACCTCATCATCATTTTGGCACCCATCACCTCCACTGGAAGGCTGTTCCAGGCATCTTCCACCCTTTCCATGAAGAAGTATTTCCTCACAGTTCCACTGATCCTCCCCTCCCAACTTCATAGCATGAGCCCTTGTACTCGAGCTTCTTTTTCTATGGAAAATGCTACCTTCCTGTATCTTATTAGTACCTGTTAGGTACTTGAATACCTCTATCATATTCCCTTTTTCCCCTCCTCTTCTCCAGAGTACATATTCCGTTCCTTAAGTCTCTCCTCATAGTGTTTTTGATGCAAGCTCTATACCATTTTGGTAGCCCCTTTTTGTACGGATTCCATCTTGTCAGTGTCCTTTTAGAGGTAGTGCCTCCAGAACTGGACACAATACTCAAGGTGCAGTACACAGTGCTCAACAGCTCAGACACAAAGGACAACCCTAGGAGGCATACGCCAAGTATGGTCCAGACCCTAGCCTTGCTGTCTGCTGAGCTTCACTGATCTTCACCAACTGGGAGAAAGACCAATCACTGTGGGAATGCAGACTCTGACAGGCACAGAAGCAGGGATTTCCTGACAGAAGTTCTACCTGGGTGAATCCCCCTTGGAGTGCACAGTCTGGGCTCCTTTCTCCGCTGAGGCTGTTTCTCTCCTCACTTGCTCTGCTCAGACCCAGCCAAGCGTTGCTTTCTCAACATAAGAAGCTGTTGGAATACTTACCCAGAATTCCTGGCTGCTGTATGTAAATCAGCATTTGTACTGCTGTACCCACTACTGAAATAGTGGCCGGCTAAGAGAAAGCTCTCATCTGAAAGTAACATCTCAGGCACAAATGGCACTCATAGGAGGCATACACCAAGAGCGTTCCAGCCCCTAGCCTTACTGTCCGCTGAACTTCACTGATCTTCACTGACTGCTGTACCCACTACTGAAATAGTGGTCAGCTAATAGAAAGCTCTCAGCTAGAAATAACCAGAAGCAGCAGCTCAGACACAAAGGAAAACACTAGGAGGCATACACCATGTGCAGTCCAGTCCCTAGCCTTGCTGTCTGCTGATCTTCACCAACTGAGAGAGAGAGACCAACCACCGTGGGAAGGTAGACTCTGACAGGCACAGAAGCAGGGATTCCTTGACAGCAGTTCTACCTGGGTGAATTCCCCTTAGAGTGCACAGTGCGGGCTCCTTTCTCCACTGAGGCTGCTTCTCTCCTCGCTTGCTCTGCTCAGACCCAGCCAAGTGCTGCTCTCTCAAGAGGGGACAGGGCTGGAGGAGACCTATATTGTTTGTTTTTACAGGGTTAAACACACAGAATCATCCACCCACTGGGGGCATAGACTCATATCAGTAGTGTGTGTTGATTGTTTTCTGCAGCAGTGGATAGGTGGAGCCTATCACATCACCCTTCCTCACTGGGCTGAGCAGGTGACCATACCACAGAAAAAAAAAATGCGCATTTGTTTTCCATCCACTCCGACAACAAGTCACCAGTCTTATTTCATCCACTCTCCCTCCTACACCTGGGAGTGGATAGTACTTTCCTGCCAACATATCAAGAATACTATCACAGTGGACATCATTAATTTCAACACTTGTGGAACACTATTTGCAAGAGCATTTATCCACAGGGTAGCGCACTTTCCTACATGTTTCACTGTAAAGGACCTAATAACTCCACTAAATGCGTCATGGTCTGAGATACACTGCCTTCAGCATGAGCGCATTCAGTTCTCTAGGAACAAAAACACTGCAACAACAGCAGCTGGCTACCCTCCCCACCTCCCCCATGCAGGCACCACTACCACAAAGAACACGCCATCCAGGGGGCTGGCAAAGGGTTGGAAATTGCGGGATAAAACTAAATTGCATAAAAACAATGGAATCCTTCCTACATACTCATCAAATAAATATGCATCACTGTCAGTCATGCATTCTGAAAACGAGGAGTGCATTGAGATGGTTGAGAAACCTGCACCACACAAGGTTGTGCAAGCTACCAAGAAAAGGACAAAACAAAGCATCGTAAAACCAGTACTCATAATCGGAGACTCTGTGATTAGGAAAGTAGAGTCTCAACTCTAGCATTATGACCAGGCTAGGCTCACGGTCAAATGCCTCCCTGGGACGTCAGCATGGAGGGGCACAGACCGCATAGATCCCCCCAACACTTACTCCCTATACTTAAATTGATTTGTTCCACCACCTCTAGGGATATTTTGGTTTTTATTTTGTTTATATTTTTTTTTCCATCCACGTCACATGGTTGCATGTGGAGTTCTGGGACTCAAACCCTGGTTTACTGCTCCCCAGCCCACATACAGCCTAGCACCTCTGCCCACTAGACCATACTGCCAACAAGTGTCTGGGCTGGGATCTAATCAATAACACAGCCCCCCCACTTCTGCTACACTGCCACCTAATGACCTGGCAGGGCACTTGCTAGACCCTCCAAAGGCATCCCCCGCCCCCTTTTCTCAGGCTATACTGCCACCTGTTGGCCAGGCTAGGCATTTACCTGGCTAACCCACAGCCCTATCCCCACTATCTTACACCAGGTACACAGCAACAGTATTCTCACTCCTTTTGTTTCGCTCCTACAAGCTTTCATCCCCCAGTCCTCCACTCCACCTGCATAAACCGTGCCCCCCTCTCCATACCTAATGCCCCCCACCCAAACGCACCACCTCACACTTGACACACCAACACTTATCCCTTTGACCCTACCCTCCTTTCCTGTTATCTCCCCCAGTGTCTTACCACTGCAGATGACTTCCAGCATTAACCTCCTAAAATGCTCCTATAACTCACTTAATGCCCCCATTATGTCACGCATGCAGAAGCTACAATCCACATTCTCTGTTCCTACTCCTTGCAGGCGATGTTGAGTGGAACCCTTGCCCCCCCTGTAGTTCAGCGGAACTCAACCCTCCACTTTGCATCACAGGATTACTACTACTCTAATCTCCTAATACTTCCTGCCTCCTAGTTTGACCCCTCCCCACTGCTACTAAATAAGATCTGGTATCTCTTAGCTGCTCATGTACATAAGAAATGCCACCTGCACCTACATTCCCGTTGTTCTTTCACGCACCGCAAACTATAGTACTTTCTCCTGCTTGCTATCCTGCTTGCAGGTGATGTTCAGTTAAATCCAAAAAACGAAAGTCATGTTATTCGCCCACTGACAACACAAGCACAGCTCTGAAAAATTAACTATACACAATGTGATGGGCTCCATACTTGAACAAGTTCCCAACTTTAAATATCTTGGAGTTACCCTTGACTCCGCCCTCACCTATCATGAGCATATTACATCAACTTGCACTGAAATTAATAAAAGAATTGGTCTCCTCTACAGGCTTAGACCATGTCTACCTCCGGAGGCTATGCATTTAGCTATCTCCAGCTCCATTCTTTCACTGGTAGACTACGGCATAATCATATATGGTGCCACCTCCGACTCGGCTCTGTCTAGCATCAAACGTGCCCTTAACAAAGCCTGCAGATTGGCCATAGGTGGTGATAATCTCACTCACACCTGTAACCTCTATCTACGCTCTTCATGGCTTAACTTCCAAGGCGACTTGTTTACCAGACCTGCCTGATGGCCAAAAATTCATGGACTTGGCTCCCCAGGCTGTCAAAAGCTCCTCCTAAAGAATCTTCGCGCTGCACAAGACACTCAGACACCACCACATTCCGTGTCCCCTTTGTTAATTCCACTGCTGGCCAAAGGTCCTTTTGCTTTAGAGCCCCACTCTGGATGAACTCAATCCCTGACTCTATTTAACAATTCCCAGACTTGGACCTTTTAAACTTGAGCTACTTAATCACATTATGTCAAACTCCCACTGTGACTGCAAATGAAACCTGGAATAACATTAATACACCTTTGTTTCACAATTGATGATGTTCCTTATCTGTGTAAATTGTTATATTTCTTTCTGAAAGTTATTGTCAATATTTGCTTGACTTGTGTCTAAATTGTGTATGCATGTAATACTGTGTTCTAACCCATTTATGTACGACGTGGAGCCTTTGCAAATGAGTCTCTGACTCAAAGGGTTGTAATTCCTAGACCTTCAATAAATAAATAAATAAAAATCCAGGACCAGCTGTTGTCCTACCTGACGCTATCACCAATGCCAAAGGTCTTATCATAGCACATCATAACATCAGGAGCCTTGCTCACAATCTTACTGTGCTTGAATCTTGAAACACCCTATACAAGCCTGATATTATATGCCTAACCGAGACGTGGCTAAAACCTGCCATACCTGATTCTCTATGCCCCCCTCCCCACTATAACATTCTGAGACTTGACAGAACTGCACCCAAAAGAGGGGGTGGAACAGCTGTCTACTTTACAGATCATCTAGATGTCTCTTGTTAAGGCATCTGCCCTGTGCCACTGTGAGGCACTTCACGTACTGCTCACTCTTGGTACTAAAAAACTTCACATCGTGTGTGTCTACAATCCCCCTACAAATGGACTAGTAGGGCTAGATGACTTATTGGAACAAACCACATGCCTTGTCGGTAGGAACGAGGTCCTTATACTTGGGAACTTAAACATCAATTGTTGGGCAGTAACCAAACAACCTTAATGACCAAGCTGCAGAGTTATAACTAGGTTTGGCAGTTTTCGATTTTTATTTTTAACAAAATTCAATGGCTAAAATCGATGTTTTATTTCTGATTTTAATTTCGATACATATTGATCTTTATTGTTAAAAACTGCAGAGTTATACAGAGACAAATACAGTTCTTTAGCACATAGAAATTAAAGATTCACTGTCCCAGTATCCATAATATGAAAGTACCATATATACTCAAATTCAGTGGAAGTGATCGACCAGATGCGTGTTTGCTGTTTACTTTGGATGATTTCTGTCTCTGTATTCTCCAGTTCTAGTGGTCTATCCATGTCCTAACCTCACATACACTGCCTATAAAAATAGATGCAAGAAAGTAGCAAAACTAGCATATCTTGCAAAGCACTACAGTGCCATTCTTCAGCTTATCCTAAACTCTACTGGTGCCAGTATTTTGAAAACAGACCCATGGAAGGGGGATTGACAGGGTGTACTGTATGTCTCATTTATTTTGAACAGCTGCTGATTCTTCTCCATTTCAAGCAATCGGGCGATCGAGGTCAGAAGTGTGAGAAACCCGAAAACTGGAGCCTGGTGCCCCAATTGCTTTACCACTTCGGACCGATTAAAGTGACCAGGAGGCAGCCGGAGGTATGGAGGTGGGTGAGGGGGTACTGCAATGGGCCCAGGAGAGGGCTCCTTTTTGCAGAAACCAGCCGTTGTGGCAAGGCAAGAAACACACTCTGGAGGTAAGGGCAGGGCTGGCGGCCGATGGCCCAGATACAGGTCCACCATGAGTGCTCAAGTAGTGGCAGGTCGGGGGCCAAGGGGCAGAGAGACTGGTGGGGTAGATGGGAGTATGACACAAATCAGTTTCTGGGACACGTCACTGGTGCGAACCCAACCGCGGGAGCGAACCGACCCCAGCTCGAGTACATATATCAAGGTGCTGTAAGCATCTGATCATCAGGAGACACTACATAGGTGACCAAAAGCTGAAGTACAGAGTGGCACGGCAGTTTGCGATTTAAATCACCTGCCGATCAATACATTATTGTGATACAAGTGATGTGAGAGGTACACTCATTTCTGTGTAAATCGACGAGAAAAAATATCCGTTGAAATTAGCTAAGTTGTCCATCTCGATGTAAATCGACGGAAACCAATATAAATCGCAAACTGCCAAGCCTAGTCATAACCTACACCAGATTATTGGTGAACCTACCAGAAATACCTGTTGATCCAACATGCTGCTAGACTGGATAATGACCAGTCACCCTGAAAATGTTATTGCCTCCAGAGTACTGCCAGATGCCATCACTGATCATTCCCCAATGTATTGTATCTAGGGAAAAGAGAGGCCTACCCAGACGGGACCTCACTTTATTACCTTCCGCAACTATGCAAACTTTGACCCTCAGTCTTTCCTGAATGACATTGCTTCTACTGATTGGTCCCCAATTCTCCTATCCAGTGATGCTCAGGCTGCCCTGGACCTGCTCTTGAAACACTTCCTAGAACTCCAGGATAAGCACTGCAAACTCATAACCCGCAGGCTAAAAAATAGGCAAACCCAATGGTTGAAAGCTGACCTACTAGCTAAACTCAAGCTAAGGAACAAAAGCTGGCTCCGTTATAAAAACTCAAGGCTAGCCTCTGACTTTAACAACTACAGGGCTCTGGAAAATGCCTGCAAAAAGGACATAAAAAATGCTAAAAGTGCATACTGCAAAGACCTACTGACCAACTCCTGTGGTGATCCCAAATAATTTTGGTCACACATTAAATTCTTTCTTGGTTCTAATCTAACATCCACCCCTAATGACATGCCTCTTGATGGGGTACACTGTAACAATCCTAGAATCATTGCAAACTTCTTTAACTATAAATTCTCGTTCTTAACCAACTACACCTCCACTTTCCCTGCCCAACCAAGTGTATCCACCTGACCTATTGCGAATGGTCCATAATTTTTTTTCAAGGCAATCACAAAATTTGAAGTGCTTGGACTGCACAGCAGCTGGCTCGGACAATCTAGAGCCCAGGCTTCTTAAGATTGTAACCCTTTTTATCGCTGCTCCCCTAGCCAGGATTTTCGCACTCTTCCTGAGCCAGGGCCACATCCCTGACATATAGAAAACAGCTAGAATTACTCCAGTCTTTAAAAAAGAAGATTGTAAAGACCCACCCAACTATAGGCCCATCGCCATCCTATCTGTCCTGAATAAAATTCTTGAGAAGCTGGTAACTGCCCAGATAATCGACTTCTTACAGAAGTATGATCTACTCACCGCTGCCCAGCATGGTTTTCACAAAGGTCATAGCACCACTACTGCCCTCCTCAAATTCACACCAGATACTCAGGTGGCTATGGACTCCTGCCTCCTCACCGGTGCAGTTTTTATTGACATGACCAAGACATTCGACCAGGTTGATCACTCCATCCTTCTAACCACACTGGAATCCCTGGGTTTCTCAACTAACGTTGTTAGATGGTTTGGAAACTACCTAGCTGATAGGTCTCCAACTGTGAAATACAATTCTACCCTCTCGGACAAAACCATCATAAATATCGGGGTGCCGCAAGGCTGCATCCTTAGGCCCTCACTTTTCTCTCTTGTTATAAATAACATTTCCACTGACCTCCACAGGTCAACCTCCCTACTGTATGCTGACGACATTGTGCTGTATGCTAGTGCTAAAAGCATTGATGACAGTAACAAACAACTCTCTTTTGACTTCCAGCTAATACAAAAGTGGCTATTTACTCACAAACTTGTATTAAACGAGTCTAAAACCCAAGCTATGCTCTTTGGATCAACTGCGAAACGAAAGCATGCCCGTTCTCAATTCAAAGTCACCTCCTTAAATGTGTCAGCTGTTGGGGTAGTATCCTCATTTAAATATCTGGGTACTACCCTTGATCCAGCACTAAATTTTGACTTGCACATCAATCTAACCTGCAAACAGGTACATGCCAAATTAGGAATAGCCTACCAAACCAACTATATGCTTACTCCCTCTGCTAGGCTTGCCATTGCCCGTGGTATACTCCTACCATCACTTGCCTATGGGATGCCAACATATGTTTCCGTGTGCAAATCAATCCTTAGGAAATGGGATGTTACATATAACAACATCTGTCGCTATGCCTCCTCACATCGGCTGAAACACCACTGCCTCCTCTATACTGACCTGGGATAGCTTCCTCCTGCTGAACTAAGGCTACATGCTTACGGCTCTGTCATTGACAACATGGTTCATCTACAAATCTCTAAATCCCTAGCAGGCCTTTTCCAGATCCTGACTCCGAGCTATGGGATTGCGTTCCATGGACTAGGCCCCTGTTTTCATCCCCAAACATTACACCACTAAAGGTGCTACTGCTTTCTCCTGCCATGCCCCCAAATATTGGAACTCCCTTCCATTAACCTTGTGACAATCAACATCCCATGTGTCTTTTAAAAAAGGTCTACATACCGTATATACTAACGTATAAGCTGAGTTTTTTTAGCTACTTTTTTATTCCAATTTATAGTACCTCGGTTTATACGTGGGTCAGCCCAGAAACAGAAATGGTGGTGCCCTACGGGGGTTAGATGCAGCCAGGGAGACAGAAGCAGCAAAGGACCTGCATTTTTAGTAATATTGCAATGAGTGTTGAGAGCGAGGGAGAAGTGTGCAGAGAGGCAAAGATGCAAGTGAAGATAGCCGTACTTGCAGCAATGTGAATGTAGAAGCAGCAGCGAAAGCAGCGGGTGCTGACAGGAAGACAGAAGTAGCAAAGGACCTGCATTTTCAGTGATGTCCCTCTCTGTCCACACTGCTCACTCATTCCGGCGATCCACCCGACTAGCCTGTCAGACCCACTCCTCAGTCTTCTCCAGCCTCCGCTGCACTTTTAAATACCACACCACCCTCCAACCACCTGGGATCCTAACAGGGCTGTTTGTTCTCTGTAGGCACTTTAGCTTTACTTTAAATTGATTATCTAAGAATACATTAGGGGGTCCTCAATGGCTAAATATCTCCTTTTCTGTTACTTTTCCACTCTGTCAGCCTCTGCTAGTTAAGTTCATGATCTTTCTTTCACTCATTTTACTCTGGGTAAATGTTTTCTGTGCAATAAAAACAGCTCGGCTTATACATGGGTCACTGACGTTTCTTTACTTTGCACTGAGACATCGAGGGGGTCGGCTTATACGCGAGTCGGCTTATATGCGAGTATATACTTATCTTGAAACTTCTCACAAATGCTCCTGTTTCAAGCCTCCCTAGCCCTCATTACTCCTCCTATCCTCACAGAATATCGTCTGCTGTGGTCCTGGATGCAACCTTAACTGACCACTGCAGCACCTACTGTGCCAGGAAAATCCAACTTCCCAAATCTGCCCCAAAATACAGTACATTAAAATGTGCCCTCTCAATTCACTCAACCCCAACCCTCTCCTCTGTGATCTGAAGCATGCAAACTGGGATCCAATCTATTCCGCTCCAGATGTCAACACAGCCCCGACCCAGTTCCTGCAAATCTTCACACACATCTAGGACTCCCAAGCCCTGCTAGTAAAAACCATAGTCAAGAAAACGTCACCACCCATGGGTCTGTGCCCTGATTATTGCACTCTGTAAAACCCATGATAATGCCTGGTCCCTCTTCAAATCCTTGCAGAACCCTCAAACCAGACAAACCTACAAAACCATCAGGAATGCTTGCACAAAGGCCATAAGATGAGCCAAAGTCGAATACTTCAGGTCCCATCTTTGCACCATACACCCCTTCTCCTTTTGGAAGTTGGTCCACTCCCTCATAAACCCTCCCCTCTCAAACAAGACCCCCCCCACATTCAGACAAAATTACCTTACAATATCTGACCCAGTATAAACAGCTGAAAATAAATTCTTCACCACCTGTGCTCTCCCCAACCATCCTGCCCCCCCAGGAGTCAAATATGGCCTGCAAATCTCTCCTCACAATACTTTCCTTCTTGCTCCCACTACTACTATAGAAGTATTGAAAACTCTCCACTCCCCAAACCCTCAAAAGCAAGCCCTGAACGCATACACCCAAGTTTCCTGTGCATATTGGCCCCTGCCATTGCCCTTCCACTCACCTTCCTATTAAACCCATCCTTCTCCTCTGGCATGGTCCCAAAAGCCTGGAAATGGCCTGCATTGCCCCTCTACACAAGGGTGGAGATCTCTCAGTGCCCGGTAGTTACTGGCCTTTTTCCTCCTCCAGCCCTATCCAAACTGCAGAAAACTTTACTTCAATCCAGGTTAACCGAATTCCTCACAGCCTCAAGCTCTCTCTCTCTCCCCATACCAATCCGGTTTCAGAAAGCACCACTTTACTTTTCAGTATAGACCTGAAGGAATACATTGCCCACCTCTGGAGAGAGGTTCTTGACCGATTGTATTAAATATACTATATTGTTTGCAGTACAACTTGCTGTTTGATACACTCTGTGAAAAGGGGTACTCTCTCTGTGCAGCAGCTTGTCTTTGGTTGCTCTGCAAGGGATTGTGAGGTACTGGTGGTGTGTGCTGTCAGCCATCTGTCCTCCCCCCCCCAGTAACTGACAAAATATTGTGATTTACTGCAGATTCTGAGCATTTTATAATATACACCCTAAATAACAACTGGGACAGCCTTTTTAAAGGCTTTACAGCTATTTAGATAGAACTTTAGTTGAAACGCGAAACCGGAAGTAGCGCGAACTCGCACTTCCGGTTTCAGCTTTTATAAACAGCTGCTCTGCGAGCGAGCAACAGTATAGACCTGAAGGAATACATTGCCCACCTCTGGAGAGAGGTTCTTGACCGATTGTATTAAATATACTATATTGTTTGCAATATAACTTGCTGTTTGATACACTCTGTGAAAAGGGGTACTCTGTCTGTGCAGCAGCTTGTCTTTGGTTGCTCTGCAAGGGATTGTGGGGTACTGGTGGTGTGTGCTGTCTGTCATCTGTCCTCCCCCCCAGTAACTGACAAAATATTGTGATTTACTGCAGATTCTGAGCATTTTATAATGTACACCCTAAATAACAACTGGGACAGCCTTTTTAAAGGCTTTACAGCTGTTTAGATAGAACTTTAGTTGAAATGCGAAACCGGAAGTAGCGCAAACTCGCACTTCCGGTTTCGGCTTTTATAAACACGCCTAGTGAGTGGGGTGAGCATCGCTAGGGACCACGGAGACACACGCATCTGAGCGCGTGTCTATCGTGTCCATCGTGGACGAGGGGACAATAAGGTAACAATATTCAAGCTCTGTTAGTAATTATAGGACTTCACATTTGATTTTTTAACTGTATTGTGCTTACCATCCAAATCAGACAATGAAAAAGGCAAATAAATACTGCACTACCTGTAAAATGTATGCCCTGGGTAAACAAACAGCCAACTACATGTGTGATAAGTGTATTTTAGTTAGCGAATGACAAATGAAATTGACAGACTTCAGCCCAAAATGCCTGTAAATTCTGAGATTAAAGCCTTAGAGGATTACATTGACCAGATGTCTGTTCTGGTGGAGGCAAATGTCTCAGTCACAGCAACGGTGGACGAGGACTTCACTCAGAAGTCCCACCAAAATTTTACCCACATCCCAATATTAGATCAACCTACTAATACTTCAACTCCCTTGACTATAACCTGCCAACAGCTTAAGGCTGATAAAACCAACTTTTGGTCTACAAAACCTTATTCAAAATTTAAGTCAGCTACTAATAACCTACCTCCCCCTGCCCCATATGTAATTTCTATGCATAATTCATTTGAGCATTTGTCAAATTAAATTGATGAAACTGTATCAATCAGTTCCAAACTTAGTAAAACTATTGGTAACAACACAACTCATTACAAACCCTCTAGTAACCCATCTGATGAAGCCCCTCTACATGCTGCAAGCACCACAGAGATAATAACTAATCACAAAGAAGTATACATACTTGGAGACTATTACAAAATACATAAACCGTACCGTCTGTAACCCGGACAAGGAACATCGCACCAGCTCTAGTTACCGGGGGGCCAGGATCTCTGACATTACAGCAATGCTTAAATCAATCTTGAAGCCTCCGGGGGAAAACCCGCTGGTAGTTGTCCACGTGGGAACGAATTACATTGTTAAGCAACCCCTGCAAGGTATTAAGCAGGATTTTGTTTCCCTATGGAACTTATTGGTTGACAGGGGCTGTGACATCTGTCTCTCGGAAATATTACCCATCCCAAGAGCAAGTGATGCTATCAACTCTAAGATAAAATCCATAAATGAATGGCTGAGGAAATGGTGCCTTAAACAAGGTATCCCTTGTCTGACCCATTGGGAGGAATTCCACCTTAACCCTTCCCTCTTTTGTTGGGACGGTTTGCACCTTAGCAGAAGAGGCAGTACTATACTTGGGAAAAAAATGTTACCTTTATTAATTCCCATTTAAACTAATTACCAAGGGGGAGTTTGGAACATCTACCAAAACTCTTGACACTGGGACATGGTTTTCAAGTCTCCATTTAAATATACTATCTCTCAATGCTCGATCCTTAAATATTGTTAAACATGCTGAGCTGGAACTCAAAGCCCACTTCCTAGATCTTTCCTTAATTGCTGTTACAGAAACCTGGGGTAATTCCTATAGAAATTGGTCATCCAAAATACCAGGCTACAAACACTATTTTAAAAACAGGCCAGACACCAAAACGGGAGGCAGGGTTAGTCTATATGTTAAAGATAGCATCCCCTCATATCAGTCTCCAATAGAAGTAAATTCTGAGAGTGTATGGGTGTACATTCAACCTAAAGGGCTTCCCCAAATCTTGGTTGGAACTTGTTACCGCTCCCCCTTATTAGTCAGTACTCAAAGTTTAAAATTGACAGAAGATATTTCCCAGCTCACTAGTAAGGGTTCTGTCCTAATTTTAGGAGACTTTAACCTCCCAACAATTAACTGGGACACATTAATGAGTTCTAATAATTACGACAACAACTTTCTCACTACCATCATTGACCTGGGTTTGTGCCAACTGGTCAAGGAATCCTCACGGGGTAATAATATCCTGGACCTTGTTATAACTAGCTTAGACGTTCCTGTGAATAATCTGCAAATATCTGAACCACTTGGCAACAGTGACCATAAGTCAATATTCCTTACCATTACTGTATCTCAACGTCCTGTATTAAATAAGAAAACAATCAAACACTATGAAAGGGCAGATTTCCAAAAGATAAATGAACATTTAAGTAATATTGACTGGACAAACGCCTTATCTTCCCTTAATACCATCGAGGCATGGGACTTCTTAAAAACTCAAATATCCTTACTTGAATATCAATACATCCCTGATAAATGTACACATAACAGCAAAGGCAAAATTCCACCATGGTTTAATCCATCCATTAAGAAACAAATTCAACGTAAACGCAAGTTATTTATATGTCTAAAAAATTCCCCCACAAGTACCAATGACGATTTAATTATTCAATACAGGGAATCAGTAAGATTACTTAAAAAATCAATACTGGTAGCCAAAAGAAACCTAGAATTCTGTATCGCGCATACTAAAGATACACACAAATCACTTTATGCTTATCTGAATAGCAAAAAGGGAAATAACAAATCAATCAGTCCCCTCAAGGTAAACAACAAAATAATATCCTCTGACTTCGTTGCTGCTTCTACACTAAATATTTTTTATCAGTATTTACCCAAGATCCATTACCATCCACAATTTCCATACCACCTATTAGCACTACTGAACAAATGGTCCAGCAGAAAGACATTCATAATTTACTATTAGCCTTAAAAAAATCTACTAGTCCTGGTCCGGATGATATATGTTCAAAATTTCTCCTGGGAGTTAAAGATACAATTACCTTACCACTCACAATTATATCTATAACAAATCACTTCAAGAATCTATGGTTCCACCAGATTGGCTAACGGCAATAATTACCCCCATTTTTAAACAAGGCTCCCATTCATTAGTCAATAATTACCGTCCTATCAGTTTAACTTCTATTCTCTGCAAATTACTTGAAAAAGTTATCAAAGTACTCTTGGAAAAAGAAATAGTATCTTTAAACCTTACTGACATTTCTCAACATGGATTCAGAACTGGCCTATCCTGCACTACAAACTTGCAGGCTTTCTATAATTCCATTAGTTTAAATCTAGACTTAAATATCCCCTCTGATGTTATTTTGTTGGACTATAGTAAGGCTTTTGACAAAGTGCTACACAGCATTCTCATCACCAAACTTGTTCACCTAGTTTTTTCAGCGTCACTTGTGTAATGGATTAAAAGCTGGTTGACAGATCGATCTCAAAGGGTTCGGGTTAATGGCATTCTATCAGACTTGGGCAGAGTGACGAGTGGTGTCCCCCAGGGCTCTGTCCTGGGACCCACCCTGTTCAATATCTTTATTAGTGACATGAAAATGTATTCATCAAATATTCTCATGAAGTTTGCCGATGACACCAAGCTGGGTGGTGCTGTAAACAACGCTGCCAATAGACAAACACTACTTGAAGATCTTTCATCAATTGAACACTGGGCCCTCATTAATAAAATGGAGTTCAACATATCTAAATGTGCTGTTCTGCATATGGGGAAAAATAACCCCAAATAAGTATACACACTGAATAACACCATCATTAAGGTTTCCTGTTTGGAAAAAGATCTTGGGATTCTAGTTAATAATAAACTGACCCCTGTTTCCCATTGTAACAAAATTGCTAACCAAACAAATGCACTTCTTCGAAAGATTAACTGTACTTTTGTTTCTAAAACTGAACAGTGCATTATTGCTTTGTACAGATCGCACATTAGACCATATCTTGACTATGGTTCCCCGTTTTGGAGTCCATACCTCAGCAGGGAAGTAGATAGAATTGAGAGGATTCAGAGAAGAGCCACTAAAATCATTCCCCACTTGGCACATTTGGATTATGAATCTAGACTACACATGACAGGGTTACACTCACTTAAAATGAGAAGAATAAGAGGGGATTTACTCCAACTTTTTAAGATTACTCAGTCCCCTATTTTGATGAGGCAATGTGGCATTTCACTTGCGACCAGAAAAATCGGACCTAGGCTAAATAACAAACAACTGGATATAGCTAAATGTAACACCAATAAAAGACAAAACTTATTTTCCATAAGAACCCCATGACTATGGAATACTCTCCCCCAAGACATTGTAGACTCAATCTCCATTACGACTTTTAAACTTAAACTCGATGAATGGTTAATCAGATAGGTTTCTCAATAATGATCCACATATATGGAGGACAATCCTTATGGACTTCGGCCTTCTTTTGTCCCTCTAACCAAGTAACCAATTAACTACTTCCTCCCTTCTCCACATCACTGGTTACACCAGATCAGCAGCAGACCAAGGCCATCTCACTGCTACAGTCTTTGTAGACCTTGCAAAGGCCTTCGATTCAGTCTCTCACTCTCTGCTTCTGTATAAACTCAAGGTACTGTAGCAGTGCTCTGCCCCCCTGCCTTTCAGTGGTTTAAATCATACCTCAAAAACAGGACCTAGTCTGTCAGGATTGTAAACTCCACATCTCCCTCTCTCCCCATACTCGCCAGTGTACCCCAAGGCTCAATCCTTGATCCAGTTCTATTTTCCTTATTTATAAATTACCTTCCATCTGTCTACTGAAGTTCACTCATCCACATGTACGTGGATGATACCATCCTTTTTGCTTCTGGCCCAGTACTAAGTGAGGTCCAAACCCTTCTACAGAAGGACTTCCTATTCATGCAGTCTTGGTTCCAGGCAAGCCTACTCAAAATCATCATATCCCAGACAGTTTCCATGACTTTGGGACCTTTTAAAAGCTAGCCAGAGCACCTCCTCCCCTGTTGATCACCTCTCTGGATGGACCCCCCCTCAAGCATTGTTACATTCTACAAATATCTAGGAGTGTGGATGGACCCAGAACTAAATTTCTCTGTCCACATCGATACCATCTCCTCAAACCTCTGCCCCATGCTAGGTATACTATACCATAACGGAGAGTCACTCCTACTACTTGTGAGACACGAAATGCTAGTTAAAATGATTACCCCCATTTTTGATTACGCAGACCTAGTATAGTGTACTGCACCCTCCTCTTCTTTAGCCAGGTTAGATGCCCTCTTTTATGCTTTCTGTCATTTCATCTCAAACTCTCCCCTTAGAACACACCATTGCTCTCTCCTCTCCACCCTTGATATATCGCTACTCTCCCAACAATGCTATGTCCAGTTCATCACCCTTATATCCAAATACTGGTTTAGACTGCTCCCTATTTTAACTACCCTGGTTTAACTAACTCCTGCACTTACTTCACCTTACACTCTGCGCTCTTTAGGGATTCCCGCTCCTTCTTGCTCCCTGATATATTATTGCCAGCTGGTAAATCTGCCTACACCTACAGGCTCCCGTTTCTGTGGAACAGTCAATCACTGCTCCTAAGAAACTTGCTCTCGCACAACTCTATCAAAAATCAACTACGCCACCTGCTACCTCTGCCTGCTCCTGCCCCCATATCAACAAGTAACTTTCCTCTATGCTCTCCCTTCTCATTTAGTATCTACTAAGTATTCTTTTGCTTTTAATTTTTCCTGTATTTATCCTGTACTTTACCACCGTGTATGCATATCACTGTTTCTACTTAATCTTACAGTATGATTACCTATTGTATCAATAGCTATTTATCCTGTAATTATCTTTTGCTTACTATGTATGCCTGCATATATTCTCTTCTGGCCATTTGTGCTCAAGCAGAAGTGTGCCCATCACGAGGGTGCCAGATGGTCGAATTTGCCACCCCCATCCCCGAGGTCCACCCCCCCGGAGTTGGGATATATAAAAGGGGGGGGCCTCTGCAAAAACAGGGGCCAGTGGCATTGGAACATGGTGCTGTAATGATGGGGCGCACTCCCGCCGGCACTCTAGATGGGTGGAACCATATATATCTTGTGTTATGTATTATTTTGTATTATGTATCATAATCTGTATTTTGTACTATATTCCCTTTGCGCCCACCCCTGGGTCACACCTGGAAATAACCCTCAGCTCAATGTGTCTTTCCAGGTTACCAAATGTTAAAATACATAAATAAATAACAAATATCTGAGCTACTTTCTTAGGTCCTGAGTCACACAGCCTTGTCTATTTGAAGCCTGTTGTTATTACACCTAAAATATACTCTTCCTCTGTTATAAAATGGTCTGCATATTGTAATTGTTATTTGTTCCCTAGTTAGTGCTCACTGTGTAATAATAGTGATATTTAGAGAGAGTGCCTTTAGGGGAAACCTGATACTGTCTTTCCCTGTTTACTGTGTTCAAGCCACAGGAATTCTGCCTGTGTGCAGAAGTGGAGCTGAGCTGATGTTAAGAATAAAGATTCACTAAGATTCATTAAGTTGGAAGGAGTAGAAGGCCAAAGCCCATGAACACACCTATTAGTCACCCATAATACCCAAGGGAATGGTCATGTAATAAGTAGTTGTCTAGGTGTTTTTTGAAGATATTCTTGGTTTTACTGGTGACAATATCTTTATGGAGTGAATTCCATAGTTTTGTTATTCTTTGAGAGAAGGAATATCCTCTTTTTTATTTTTTGTATTAAAGCGTTGTCTTTTTATTTGAAGTGAGTGACCTCCTGTGTCAATGTTTATCTGTTTGAAATTGATGCCAATTTCAAACATTAAGTTTTCATCATTTATAATATCTCTAGTGAGCATAAGGTCACCCCTAAATCTTCCTTTTTCAAGAGACATCAACCCAAATTTGTCCAGTCTTTGTTCATAATTTAAGGACTGTGCACCATCTATATATTTTGCAATTTTTCTTAGAATTGTTTCAATTCTTAAGATGTCTTTCTTATTGTATGGACATCATAACTGAGTAGCATAATCAAATATGGAGCGAACATATGATCTTTACGGCAGAAGAATAACTGATTTGTCTCTTGATTTAATATTCTGTCATATACGCCACTAAATGCGGTTTGCGTTATTTATGTTCCGTTATTTCAGTATTGAATGTTAATGTAGTCTGCATTGTAATTCCCAAATCTTTTTCAGACTCCACCACTTTTAAGGGTAAATTATTGTGTGAGTAGGGTGATATAAAGTTTTCAGTTCCAAAGTGCATGACGCTGCATTTATTATTGTTAAATATGAGACCCCATTTTTGGACCACTCAGTCAATATATTTAAGTCATTCTGTATAGAAATGAATTCAGACAGTGTCTTGCAAGGACCTCCAAGTTTGCAGTCATCTATATATTTTATAATAATAATTTTCTAGATTATCAGATAAATCGGTTATAAACAGTTAAAATATTAAGTGCACCAAGACTGATCCTTGGGGCACCGCACTAGTAACTATGGAACTCTATTCTGAAGCATGACCATCTATTAGGACTCTTTGGGACCAATTTAATAACCAATTTTTTATCCATTTTATAATGCTAGTGTGTATGTTATAGAGATTCAGTTTTATTAGTAAGGCCCAATGAGGGACAGAGTCAAATGCTTTTTTGAAGTCCAGAAATACCACATCACATGGTGTCCTGCTATAAAGATGCTTACTCACTGATTCATAAAAGCATAACAAGTTTGTAATACAAGATCAACCTTTAAAAATAACATGCTGTTTTGAGTCAATTTCTGATAAGTTGTTTATTATTTCATCCTTAAGTATGCTTTCCATAATTTTATAGAGAATAGGAGTAAGGCTAATATCCCCTCTGTCTCCCTTTCATATTGTGGTATAACATGTGCTTTGTTCCAGTCTGCTGGTACTTCTCCTGTTTTAATGCTGTGATTGAATAAAAAGGTTTGGTCAGATGTGCTTGCATAATTTTGATCATATATGTGGAGATGGCGTCTGGGCCTGGGGAAGAACCAGGTTTTATAAGTTTAATTTTAGACAAAATTTCTTCCTCAGAAATAATAATTTCAGATTGAATTTTATCTTGCATGGTATGGGTATTGGATGAAGGGGTATCAAAACATTTACAGACATGGTCATTTAGCAAATTAATCATCTTTGTTGGGTTTGATATCACATTATCTTCAAATGCTAATGGACCTACTTTACATGACTGTTTCCTTAAGGAGTTTATGTAACTGTAAAATATTTTGTTGTTTCCTTTATTTGCTTCTGCCTCCAATTGTAACTCTGCTGCTTTTTTTGCTTTCCTGATTTCTTGTTTGCATTTATTTTGGATCTGTTTAAATGCTGCCAATCTAGATGGAATTTTGTTTTTCTGATATTATAAAGGCAGTGTTTTTTCTTATTCAATTTTTTAAGTTCTACATTTAGCCATTTTGAGTTATTCTTAGTAGGGCACTGTTTCATGATTTTTGGTATGTTTGTGTTAGCTATTTGCAAGATTTTTGCCTTTAGGATAGTCCATATGTCTTCCACTGATGCATTATTAAATAATTCATTCTAATCAATATTAGTGAGTGCTTCATTAATAATATCTAAATTAGCTTTTTTTATAAAGAAAGATTTCAGAGACATTCCTAGACACGGAAACATCAGAAATGATGCCAAATTAAATCATATTGTGGTCATTGCATACAAGTGGTGCTTGTACTATACAGTTTTTTTATTATATTTTCTGAATGTATCACAATGTCTAATATGTTTGAACCCTTTGTTAGAGTCATAACTGATTGTGTTAAGGATAGTTCACCACACAAGTTCAAAAAAACTTGGAGATGTTTGATTGAGCCGTACCTTTGATCCAGTCAATGTCACCCATATTTAAATCTCCCCAAAACACTGTCTCTGCTTGGTCTGCAGCTTTTTTCCAATTCATTCATAATTTCTTTTAATATTAGGAGGGTGGTATCCGGTGGACGGTAGCATGAGCCTATTAATAAAAGAGTTTCATTAGTTTTATTCAATAGTTTTATCCATAAGGTTTCAGTGTGATTAGATGTTTTTATTTTGTTTGTACTATTTATAGGTTTTAGTTCAGTTTTTATATATAATTCTATTCCTTCTCTCCTGTTTTCTCTACTGTTAAAAAACAAATCATAATCAGAGATTACTGTCCCCCACATTTCTTTATTAGTCCACCAGGTTTCAGTGATGGCAACAATATCTGGGTTATGCAGATTACAGAGTGCTTTTAGTTCTTCCATTTTATTATTCAAATTTTGAGCATTGGTTAAATATGTTTTTAAGGATGTTTTATTTATCAGAGACTTAGTTTTGATAGGGTTGGCAACTTTCATAATGAGTGTATGATCAATAGTGGCAAAATGGTACTTTTGAACCTCTCCCCTTTTATTAGTTTAAATCCATTAAGAACCGAAAGAAAAAATGAAGTTAGTTGATCTGTGCCTCTTTTATTTAGATGTAATCCATCTCTGGCAAACAAAGATCTGTTTTGTAAGGAAGTTCTCCAGTCGTTAATAAGCAAGATGTTCTCTTGAATACACCAGTTTCTAAGCCTAGCGTTAATTCTGGCTATAGTATTATTTTTTCCTGTGAAGCTCTTGATATTGGCAGAATAGCAGAGATGGCAACATGACACTTATTTTGCTGTATTTTCTTTCCTACGTCTAGCGATTCGTAACATATGTCCTTTTCATGCATGTGTCCCACATTATTAGACCCTACATGAATGATAATTTTAGTGTTTTCTTCTTTTAACAAATTGTCAAGTCTTGATGCAACATCTTGTATTTTTGCCCCGGGTAGACATGTGACATTGTTTCTTTGTTTATTGGTTGGTGGGAGGTGAGAATCAATGTGTTTAATAATAGAGTCTCCAATGATTTTATGTTGAATCATATCATTAGAATGAGAATTATTCTCAGTGACAGTGTCAGGAATTTCTATAGTCTGTTCTAAAGATACAAATCTATTATCTGATCTAAAGATACAAATCTATTATTAGTTGGTACTGAATAAGAAGGTGTGTGAAAAGTATAATCTATAACAGGAGGTTTATAGATCTCTGCTCTTCTCCCTTTTTTTGACCTTCTATGTTGTACTGTTTACCCATCCCCTGTTTCAGTATTAAATGGCTGTGGTTCTAGTGATCTTTTATCTCTTCGTGTGCTATTGCTTTCTGCTTTAATATCAACACCCTGAGTTATATCTTGCATTTTGTTAGAGGTATGAGATGCACCATTATCTGTGGTAACAGCTGACTCAACAGTTGGAGGAGCTATATTTCTAAGCATGTTGTCCATGAAGCATTCTAAACGGTAATTCTTTTAGGTTAGTCAATTCAGTGTGCAGTTTAATAATTTCCCCTTTAAGGCTTAAGATAACTTCACCGTTAGTACATGAAAAGAAAATTATGGGTTCAGCAACAGTGTTATTCTTGTGATCAATTGTATTACACGTTTGACAAACTATCACCTTGCTTCCATTGTCTAGCATTAAGATGTTAAACTGATTTAGTTTGCTCTGTTCCATAATAGAAAATAGGAGGGGTTACTTACAGACTGCTTGTAGCAACAGGATTTTAGGGCCAGATTATCCTTTAGGTATTAAAGTGACAAGGTTTCAGGTCTAGCTACAACTTATAAGAAGGACATCACAGTTACGCAAGAGTGTATAAAATCCACTCACAATTTATTTAGTAATCCAAAAAAAGCAAAATCAAGATAGCAGCAAATACACCCAGAAGCTTGCCAACGTTTCACGTGCTACTCCATGCTTTTTCAAGGCGGAGTTACATGGCTACAGCCCTTCCTAAATGAGGTGCTTCCCTTAAAGATACAGAACATATATATTTTATATATTTCAATATACACAAATCATTCTTATCACAATCACCTGTAAGCATATAACAAATAACACTAACCCTATCTAGTCTTACAACCCCTCATAAAAATATAGTCTATCAAAAAATATATATAAATATTCTAAACAGAGCAACATAATGTATCACTATGCAAAATATCAAAGTGCTTAATATACATTTCTGCAGGTCACTCACTAATACATAAATATAATCACTCAGGCAGTAACACTATTTCTGTTCTTTAGAATACTGTAATAAATTCATCTACTAGCACAGCTATACTATGCAAATTCACCTTTGTCTTCTTAAAAAATGAACAAGACTGAACATTTCATTAAGTCCATCATCTCTACTAGCTCTCAAAACATATTGCCACCTGCTCTCTGCTTGTAACTGTGCATTATCCAAATCACCTGCACAGAGGCCTCATTTAACTTTTTGAAGGCTGTGGAACTTAAATACATTTTCACTGCCCATTCTCATTCTGTGCATTGCCAAAGCATTATTTTTATCCTGGTGTATAATGCTGCGTAAATGTTCACCTACATGAGACTTAAACAATCTTTTAGTCTTGCCAACATATATTTTGTTACATGTACATTTTGCCACATACACTACATGTGTAGTGTTGCAATTTATAAAATCTCTAGTGTCAAATATTTCTCCAGAGACTGGATGTACAAAACAGCTGTTTGTTAGTATATGCTGGCAAACATGTAGTTGCCACGTGTAAAAGTTCCCAAAGGTGAGGGCGTGCCTTGTTCTAATCCAGGGGTTTGGTACATGCTGCTAGTAACAATATGCAACATTCTTGCCTCTCCAAAACACCATCCGTGGAGGTGAAAGAACAGTTTTTCTCAACTTGGGTTTAGCTGTTAACACATGCCAATGTTTCTGCAATATTTCTTGTACTTTAAAGCTCTGTGGAGTAAAATCAGAGACAAAATTAATCTGGTCTGTACCTTGTGACCTCTGTCTTTTAGTCAGTAAATCTGCTCTGTGCATATCATCCACTGCCCATTTTGCTTTATTAATACAATCAGCACCATAACCTCTGGTGGCAAATCTATTCACCAGCTGTTCTGCCCCTCTGAATATTTGTTATCATCAGTTGTGTTCCTACACAATCATATAAATTGCCCCTTTGGTATATTCTCTATTAAATGTATGGGGTGACAACTCTGATACAATAATGGGGCAGTCCTGTCTATGATTTTTCTGTATAAACCTGCGGCTATCCTACCATCTGTCTCTTTTACAATATGCAAATCCAAAAAATTAAATCTCTGAAGCATCTGACTGTAAAGCAAACTTCAAATTCTCATTCGTTCTCTCCATATAGTTTTTGAATAAAACTAATGATTTTTCTGTATAACGCCACATAATGATGATGTCATCAATAAAGCGATGATAACATATTATTTGTTCACAAAAACCATTGTCATCAGATACAAAAAAGTCTCTAAAGTACTGTATCTGAGGTTGGCTCCAGTCGATAGCCCTATGTGCCGCCTTCTTGTTTGCTACGTTTCAGGCTTGGCTCCCTAGGCAGACGCTGGCAGATGCTGCTTGCCTCTGCCTGCTTCACCTCCACCCTGTGCTCACCTTGGTTCACTGGGAGAAGTAATATATAGGGGAAACACCCAGAAGTGACATCATGTCCACTTCCTGTCTTGCTGAGGTGATATTTAAAAGTTTAAGCAAGTAGTTTTGCAATTTACTAGTGTAGCTACAGGGTATAGTGCCATTAAAAAGACACTGTAAACCTGTCTTTGTGCTCTAAAGGGCTGACCAAGACTGCAGAAGATCCACAGCAGCACTCTGTGTTCTACTAAATACCCCCCCCAGTTTCACAGGCAGTGAAGCAAAATGGAGCCAAAAACACAGCTCTCCCTTGACTATTAGTAGTAAAAAAAAGCTCTCTCCTCATGCACAGGGAGATGAGATTATTCTGATTCAGGCTATACCTTATGGGCTGAGTTAAAACAGCTCTTTATAAGTAGCCAAACTGGAAGTGATGTCACGTCCACTTCCTCTCCTGCTGAGGCAATATTTAAAAGTTTTAGCAAGTAGTTTAGCAATGTACTAGTGCAGCTACAGGGTACAGTGCCTCTAAAGACACTGTAAACCTGTCTTGGTGCTCTAAAGGGCTGACCAAAACTGCAGAAAATCCACTGCAGCTCTTTGTGTTCTACTAAATGGTCCCCCTCAGATTCACAGGCAGTGAAGCCAAGTGGAGCCAAAAACACAGCTCTCCCTTGATTATTAGTAGTAAAAAAGCTCCCTCCTCATGCACAGGGAGATGAGAGTACTCTGAATCAGGCTATACCTGTAAAGTCTGATAAGAAGCAACTGAGGTGTGTTGGTGTTTACTACATTGGCGACAAGGATAAACCAGGCCCAGGATGGTGATGTTTGGGGCTATGGCAAAGTTTGATGGCACACCTGACCGGTCTGAATATGTGGAGTGTTTGGAACATTTCTTTAATGCAAATAAAATCAGAAATGAGGATCAACAATACTCTATTTTCCTCTCTGTTTGTGGCCAACAGACTTATTCTTTGATCTGTAAGTTAGTGGCTCCACAGCTGCCATGGACTAAAACCCTGCAGGAACTGTGCACATTGGTTCAAAACCATATCAACCCCAAACCTTCAGTTACTGTGCAGTCCTTTAAGTTTCATGGCAGGATGCGTTAGCTGGGGGAGACAACTGCAAACTATGTGACTGAGTTGCAGCGCTTGGTGGAGTTTTGTGAATTTGGAGACACTTTGGATCATGTGCTCTGGGACCAGTTGGTGAGTGGAGTATAGAATGAATGCATTCAGTGCTGTTTGTTGGCAGAGACAGTGCTTGATTTCAACAGGCAGTGGATATTGCCTTGCCAGTGGAGGCTTTAGCTCAACAGGCTCAAGAGTTGTGGAGCTGTATGGTGGAAGGGACTGCCGTGGTGTATCAGGTGGAACAACCTCGCCGAATTGCCTTTCCATCATCAAAGTCACACTCTGCTTGTGGGTCCTGCAGCTCTGCTCTGCTCATGGAGTTGCAGATTGTTTCCATAGTGGCGGTGCACATGACTCAAGAGACTTGCAGGTTCCGAGAGGAGGAATGTTGGTGCTGCTGGTGCTCGGGCCATGTGGTCTGACTTTATCACTTTGGGAGTATGCTCAGGCCAGTCATCCTGATCTACAAATCACCGGGGCCAGATCAGTTTCGTAGAAGAGGAAGAACCAGTGGCAGAGGGTGATGCAGGAGTCTACTCTATGTATACAGTTGCTGATCATCATTTGCCTTTCTGGGTACAAGTGAGATTGGACAGCCATTTTGTGGATATGGAGATTGACACATGGGTATCATTTTCAGTGATGTAGGAAAACCTTTTTTCTACCTTGTGGGCTCCTGCAGAAACCCCGATACTGCAACCAGCAGAGATGCAACTTCAGACGTATACAGATTGAATTGGTGGGAAAGATGCTGGTTCAAGTGACTTTATGAGTCACAGTAGACGCTATTACCCTTATTGGTGGTGCAGGGAGGGGATTCCTGCCTGATGGGGTGTAACTGGCTGTGACAGTAGAAATTGGACTGGCATGGGATATGCTAGCTCCGGCCTATAACATTGGAAGAGGTGTTGGAGCAGTCAGCTTCTGTATTTTTGCCAGGACTGGGAACTTTGCAGGGAACAACTGCCCTGATTGTGGTGAACCCAGAGGCTCAACCTCAATTCTTTCAACCCTGTGTTATGCCGTATGCTGCCCATGGTAAAGTGGCAGAAGAATTGCTTTGTCTTGAGTGGGAAAGGATCCTGGAACCTGTCCAGTTTTCAAAGTGAGTGACTCCCATTGTGCCTGTGATCAAGATTGATGGGTCAGTGAGGATTTGCAGGGACTACAAGATCACAGTGAACAGAGTGGCTAAATTGGACTCTTACCCAGTTCCTAAAATTGAAGATTTGTTTGCTTCACTAGCTGGGGAGGGGGCATTGTTTTCCAAGCTGGACCTGAGTCATGCTTATCAGCAGTTATTGCTGGATGAGGAATCTAAGGAGCTATTGACAATCAATACACATCGGGGATTGTTCAGGTAAACCCGCCTACCTTTTAGGGTGCCGTCAGCCCCAGGAATTTTTCAGTGAGCAATTGAGGGAGTGTTACAGGGCATACCACATGTTCTGGTGTATCTGGATGACATACTCCTGATGGGACCAGTCCAGGAGTCACATTTGGACACTTTATAGACTGTGCTTCAGAGACTGCAGCAGGCAGGATTGAAGCTCTGCAGGGACAAATGTTCATTCTTGGTTAAGTCTGTACAGTTTTTGGGTCAAGTTATTGATGGGCAGTGCCTGCGCCCTTTTATGGGATAATTCGGGCTAATTGCAGAAGCTCTTGCACCAAGGTCAGTGTATGAAATGAAGGCATATTTGCTGCTTTTAAATTATTACCACTGATTCCTGCCCAAGTTGTCAATAGTGATAGCACCGTAGCATTTTCTTTTGTGCAAGCGGGTTCCATGGAAATGCGGAAGACTCAGAAGGCTGCATGCTTGGCTTCAAAACAGTTGTTGCAGTCTTCTTAACTGCTGACACATTTTGACTCCAAGTTACTGATGGTTCTGGCTTGTGATTCATCCCAATATAGTGTGGGAGCTGTCCTCTCACATGTATTATAGGATGGATCTGAGAAGCCCTTTGGCTTTGCATCACACACAAAGGCACCCGTGGAAAATAACTATTCTCAGTTAGACAAAGAGGCTTTTGCGATAATATCTGGAATAAAGAAATGCCACTAGTATTTGTATGGATACCAGTTCACAATCCTCACAGATCATAAGCCTCTGGTGAGCTTTTTTTGGTGAATGCAAATCAGTGCCTCCATTGGTGTTGAGCCATATGCGGTGGTGGGCACTGACCTTGTCTGCCTACCAGTATGAAATCAAAAATTGGCCTGGAGGGTTGCAGTCCAGTGCTGATGCCTTTAGCAAGCAATCTTTTCCAGATTATTGGAAGCAGGTTCTGGAGCCACGAGACGTGATCCTATGATTGGATCTGTTAGCAGGAACCCCAGTGATGGCAAGTCATATTAGGAGGTTGACCCGTTGGGACCCAAAATTGGCATCTGTTTTGAGGTGTGTGTGTGTTGGAAGAAGCATTAAAGCCTCTTTTCAGTGGTGTTTTGAGTTGGGAATTCATGTCAGCTCTCTGGTGTGGGGAAGCAGAGTAGTAGTACTCCATCAGTTGAGGGCTAAAGTTTTGGGGCAGTTACATGACACACATTTTGGCATTTCTAGAATGAGGGGGTGGCATGGGGTAGGATTTGGTGGCTGGGTATGGACAAGGAAATTGAAGAACTGGTGAGCAAGTGTACAGCTTGTCAGGAGAAACACCATGCACCAGCCCCAGTACTGCAGCACCCATGGGAGTGGCCAGATAGACCCTGAGTATGGGTGCATGCTGATTTTGCGTGGTATTTTCTGGGGGAAATGTTATTAGTCCTGGTGGATGCATACTACAAGTGGTTGGAGGTGCAGGTAATGTCTTCAGTCACTACAAAGGCCACTGTGACCCAGCTTAGGCAAATATTTTCCATTTATGGGTTACCAGAATTTTTTGTGTCAGACAATGGGCCCACCTATACGTCAAGGGGGTTTTAAGAATTTATGGAATGCAGTGTAATCCAATACATTTGGACTGCACTGTACCACCCAGTACCTAATGGTTTAGCTGAAAGGGCAGTGCAAGCAATGAAAGAAGGGTTGTTGTGGTTGGGTTCAGGATCTATGTAAATGCATATAGTGAAGTTTTTGTTGCAATACCGAGTTACACCACATGCAGTGACAGGGGTGTCACCAGCAGAGCTATTGTTTGGCAGGAAACTTCGCTCCCATTTGGATTTGAGCTGCCATGTTTAGGGGACCAAAGTGCATCAGAGAATTTTTTTTTCCAATTGTTTAACCAGGTGAGACACACTAAGCTGAAAGCTTGTTTACAGATGCAACCTGGGAGTACAGGGGAGTTAAGTGACTTGCTCAGGGTCACACAGTATGCAAGTGGGGACTATGGGATTCAAACCCAGGTTTCCAGATTTGCAGCTCAGAGCCTTAAACCACTACGCTATACTACCTCAAAATGCAGAGGGCCAGAGGGCATAGGACAGAGTACCTTGTGAGTGGGAAGTTCTGTTTGGGTTGCAAGTTTTGGAGACAAAAATTGTTGGGTGCAGGGATGTTGTGTGCACAAACAGGTCCAGTGTCCTTTAAGGTGCAACTGGTATCTGGGGAAAGTGGTAAACAGACATATGGACCATACCCATGGGATACTGGCAAAAATACCCTCGTCAGTCAGGGGACTGGAAGGGAATACAGAGCGGAAGAGCATGGAGGATTGGGAAGTCACACCAGGGGCATCAAGTATGACAGTGACAGTAGACTCGATGGGAGTAATGCGGAGGGGTGAGACACCTGGGGATGTTTCACAGATGGCCTCTGAGCAGGACTGAGCTACAGGAGTTGTGGGAGAAGGAGAGGTGTCAGCTCGAGGTGATCCAGTGGTACCTGTGCTCTATAAGTCAAAAAGGATCATAAGGGCACCAGACAGGTTAAATTTGTAGTCAGATTTTAAAAAAGAGGAATGTTATAAAGTGGTCTGCAGAATGTAATTGTTATTTGTTCCCTAGTTAGTGATCACTTTGTAATAATAGTTGTATTTAGAGATAGGTCCTTTAGGGGAAACCTGATACTGACTTCTCCTGTTTCCTTTGTTCAGGCCACAGGAATTCTGCCTGCGTGCAGAAGTTGAGTTGAGTTAATGTTAAGAATAAAGCCTGATAAGAAGCAACTGAGGTGTGTTAGTGTTTGCTACACCTCCATCTTCCTTATATCTTTTTCATTCAAATAATAATTTGTGCTTCCATTTTTCTTAAATATAACAGTATGGATTTCTACTAGTTGAACCTCTGGTCCAACCAGGTACTTCACTCAATCATCCTTTGCAAGTCCATCTGTATACTGTTTGTCCTAGCCACTGTTTCTGTTACCCCTCCTAAGTTGGTGTTATCCACAGTTCTCTTGTAATTCATATATATATATATATATATATATATATATATATGTATGTATATATATGTGTGTGCAAAAAAACTTTGTTAATGCACCGTTTATGTTGAACCATCAAAAGTAGGGAAATGCGACCTTGGGGTTCCCAAGCATAAGACAACACCCCCACTTTGCATGCAGGAACAGGTATGACGGATGTGTTTTGGCATTGCAAACCCTAGTGCCCACCCCATTGTCCTATATGGTACCTATCTTACCTTACTCATGGAATGGGGTGAGCATTAGGGTTCTCAATGCCAAAATACATCCATCATACTTGTTTCTGCAGGGGGTGCGGTCTAACGCTTGGGAACCCTAAAGTCACATTTCCCTACTTTTGATGGCTCAATCCTAATGGTGCATTAACAAAGTTTTTTGCAATGAATTTCCTTACTTTTTCAGACAGCTTACCGCAGGGCCATTTTGGCCCTGCACTCCCATGCTCTGTGATTTTCTTTATTTAACTGTGGGAGCGCAGGGTTAGGCACCCGTCCCTCTGTAGATGCGTGACCAAATTATCAACATATTTTTAATATATTTAGGTACAACAGTATTAGAAGCTAGGAGCTCCTGAAAGAAAAAAGAAATATAAGAAAACTAGAAACAGAACTACATTCCTAGGTACAACTTTTATTTTTATTTATACTAAAAATGTATTACTGTTGTCAAATAATTAAATAAGACATAACATTTTTTTGTTGCATAGATGTAGCAGATTAAGAAGCTACTCATGAAGGGTCATATTTGGCTTCCACTTAAGGTCTTATATGAAAAATCACTTAATAACAACCTAATTCCAAATGACTGGAAGAAATCTAGGGTTACCCCTATATTTAAGAATGGTAGTAAATCAAAAATATCTAATTATAGACCCATAAACCTCACCTCAATTCCATGTAAAATGCTTGAGGCCTTAATAAAAAATAGAATTATAGACCATCTCGTGAATATTCCTTTTTTTGACTCAAACCAATGTAGTTTTACTAAGGGTCAGTCCTGCATTACTAATCTTTTATGTTTTTATGGCAAAGTTAATAAAATGTTAGCTAAAGGTACCCCTTTGGACATTGTGCTGTTTGATTTTAGTAAAGCATTTGATTTAGTCCTTCATTGGGCTATTACTCAAAAACTTTTAAAATATGGCATCGACAGACACATTGTAAACTGCATTAATAACTGGCTAAGTCATAGAACTCAATGTGTGTCAATATGTGGATATTTATCATCAGAAAGTAACATCACAAGTGGTGTCCCTCAGGGATCCATTATTGGACTGATAATTTTTCACTTTGTTATTGCAGATTTAAAAGATAACATTAGTAATACAGTTATCAAATATGCAGATGATACAACACTGTGTGGCCCCATTGAAACTTTTGAGCAGACAGAAACAATACAAAAATACATAGATTCTATTTTAACCTGGATAAAAAATAAAATAGGGAATGCGACTCAATATGGATAAGTGTTGTGTCATACACATGGGAAAACATAATTTGATGCATACATATTCTTTAAATGGTGTGTCCCTTCCATACAGTGTAAACTTACCATGTAATCTGTACAATATCTGTATAATTCTATGTACATATGAACTTCTTTTTCTTCCTCTCTGTAAAGAGTATTATCTGTATTGCCTTGTAAATACCTGTGTTGACCTGTATATACAATTGTTCATGCTCCACCCAGGTCCATCTTGCAAATGAGCTTCTGCTCAACGATGAACGCCTGGTTAAATAAAGACTTGATTGATTGATTGATTGATTGATACAGAAACTCAGAAAAAGATTTAGGGATAATTGTAGATAATAGCCTGAATATCAAGGAGCAATGTAGTCAGGTCATTTCTAAAGCAAATAAAACTGTGTATGCAATAAAAAGGAATATAAAAAATAGAAATGCAGAAGTTCTTTTACCGCTCTAGCCATAATATGTGAGACCTTTAATATAATATGGTAGCCAGTTATGGAATCCTTGTATCATTACTGAGATAAATAAACTGGAAAGAACCCAAAGATGATATACCAAATCAATAACTTCCCTAAAGGAATTTAATTATGATGATAGATTAGCTAACCTGGGTCTGCACAGTTTAGAACTAAGGAGGCACAGGGGCAATTTATTATTATATTATGACATTTTAAATGACCCTGATGTTAGATCATAATATTGAATAAAAAAATGATAATCATGGAACCGGTGGGCATCCATTACAAACCAAGGTTGTTAGATTTTATACAAATAAATGAAAATATTTCTACACTGTAAGAGTAGTTAACTTTTGGAACACATTACTGTTGGACTTAATATCCAGTCCTAGTAGAGAAAGCTTCAAAAAAAAATGTACATAAATATATCTCTACAGGTGGAAATCTTGATTATTTTTAGTGTCCTACTAAGGAGCTAATTTATGGGCTTCAGCCTCCTTTTTGCTCCTTTTGCAACTTAGTAAAGTAACTTGTAACAGATTAAATGGAAACAATGAACTGAATTTTTTGAAAACCAGAATAAAGGTAAAAATAATAAAAAAACATAGTATACTTCAACACCATGTACTGTGAATTACAAATATGATTACCTAAAAGTGAATAGGTGTAGCTACAATTACACATTATTTCATTTAGATACTGTATATACCTTGAAAAAGGAAAAAAAGAAGAGGAAAACATAGATTGAGGACTATACTTGCACTTTGTGAATGACACAAAGTTGTGAATGAAAATCTACAGTACACACTGCAAGCCCATTGGTCAACAATGTCTACCAGTGGCCTTACAGGGGTACTTCACTGTGTCATTCAATGAAAGCTCAGTTGGAGGGCAGCAGTGGCAGTGTGCGGCTGGATTGTGCTGCCTGCCGACCAATCAGACATACTGAGATGGGAGAGTGTGGTGGGGTGGGGGTTCCTCAGTGGGTGGGGGGTCCACTAGACCACCAGGAATGTCTGGGGATGAGATTCTACTTAATAATTGGGAAGGGGACCACTAGACTACCAGGGCATTATGAGGAAATATTATCATTGTGACATGGTTCAGGTACAGGAGGGGGTACCACTGGACCATCAGGGTGTTTTGGGGATTATTTATTATTCAAGCATGGGTCAGGGAAGGGAGGGAGGTCACTAGACTATGAAGGATGTGGGATTTCTGTTATTCTATGATTGGGGATGGGTGGGGTGGACACTAGACTACAAGGGATGGCTGCCCTTTTGTGTGGCATGTGTTTGGGGATGGGGGGGGTGTAGTCACCCAGGGGCTGGGCTGCAGTGTTGTGCTATGCACTACAGCAGCCCACCTGTGGGTGGCTATGACTTAGGTATGCTTTTTCCATACCTAACCTTTCGCAGCACATCTCCGAGATATGAGAGGCAGCTGCACTGCACACCTCGGCTGAATATGGCGATGTGCCACATATGCAGGGGAATGCCCCCTCTGGATGCATTACATACATTATCTTTGCACTGTGCTGCTTCTGAATTTGCATGCTGCATTGGTGCCTTTTGAATATGGCCCAGGGGTGCCTTTCTGGGATGCGCCACGCATACCTCTCAACCGTCACGCATTATGAGGTACGTCACTCATTTTGCCTCTCAGAAACCCTTTGTCCATCATGGGGAAGGTGATATTCTGCATTCCCCACTGAGACCTTAACGCAGAAATTCATAATAATCTGTTATGCTCAGTTATCAAAAAACATTATGAACATTAGTGTGCTGATAACTATAGTGTTGTGAGCTTGCAGTGCCATGTTAGATGCTATGTCACACATTTTGTTCATTTGTCACACATCGTGTCACACATTTTAGTGAAGAAAGGTTGAGAGGTATGTGCGCCAGCACAACTCAGTTGTGCAGGGTGCATCTGCTTTGAATCTTCTGGCCTCCATGTTTAAAATGTATAAAGAATGTATAAAAGTAAAGTGTATATAAATGTTTTTCTATAACTAATCCAGATCCTGAAGAAGTAGTGGGTACACTACGAAATGTCGATAGGATTTCTATGTGGTATTTAATAAACATACTAAAACCATATCCAGTGAGTGGGTTTGCTGTCTCCAGTTGTGGGCAATAACTGGAGCTAGATCCTCCCGGAAATTTTCATTGTCACCCTTTAGGCATAAGGAGGGTCACATGACCCGATGTGGTGTTGTCAAGTTATCAACATAGCCATCTTATTACATCAGCACATGTATCCAGCACAGAAAAATATGATTGCTATTTACTGCATGTAACTTTATCCAGTAAACCACTGTTATATTGTGTTCTTTTTATCTGTATTGCACCTGTATGTTACCACTGTTGTATTCCACACTGCAACCATGTCTACCCTCCCTGCGACAAGGTGCCTTTGTAAATGAGTCCCTGACTCAAAGGATGTAAATCCGACTTTCAAAAATAAGTAAAATAAAATCTTCAAATCATCACCAAAATAACATTTTGTGCAACTGCAATGCCATTCCATGCTACAGGTATGAAAACACATTTTGGACAGGATTTGAAAAATGGCAGCTGTGACATACCTGAGGTCGGGTAATAAGAAGGCTATGTTGAAAATCTGGGGTCAAAATATTTAACATTTCTGAAGTTACATGTGGGCGTACCAAAATTGCAAGGAATGGTCAAAACTTTGGCCTCTGTTCATATTTTGACCCCAAATTTTGAACATAGTCTTCTTATGACCCCACCTCATAACCCCCATAAGTGACAAATTTCAGATCCATGGCAAAATGCCATTCTGTGCCACAGATTCAAAAGCACATATTAGGCAGGATGTGAAAAATGGCAGCTGTGCTATTTAAGAGGTGGTGTGAAAAAATGGCAATGTTGAAAATTTGTAGTCAGAATATTGAAAATTGCAAAAGTTACGCGCATGCGTAGAAATATTTCAATAACCACTCATAACTTGGTTATTTTAAGGAATTTTTTCATCAGATTTTCAACCTGGGCTTTTTGGACCCCCAAAAACACACACATAGGAACACTGGCACTGTCATTTCGTTAATCGGTCCTGAAAGGTGATTTCATGCAGTGACCACAAAATCACCCTCCAGGCCTGAATAATGAAACAACAGTCATAGTGTTCATGAGGTGTGGTTCCAGAAAGGGCACATTGAAAATTTGGTGAAAAAAATACCTAAAAATGGCAAATATATCAACATAAGTTTAAAATGCCATTGAAATACATTATATAGCACTTACCTTGATTCTTTAGTTCACGGTTCAGCTTTGAAGGGTGCAGATGTGTCCCAGTCCACAGAAGATAACAGCGGACAACCTCCAGAGGTAAGAATGGGGTAAGAGGGGTGTGGGGTGGTGGGTGCTTGGTGGGAATGGGTGAGCGGGATAACGGGGGAAATGAGGGCCTTTTTTTTTATTTCAGGGCCAAAAAAAAACAAAAACGCTTTTGAGACAGTTTTCTTCTTTACAGGAAAGAAAACAATCATTTGGGCACACTCAGAGTGGGCTCCCCAGTGTTCCACACTTTTGGGGGGCCTTGCAGTGCAAACACAGGGATTGGGCCCCCTGATGTCGAAAAAAAAAGAAAGGCAGAAGGGCCTAAGTGGGGGGCATCTGACACAGAGAGTGGGCATCCCTGTGTCAAATTTAATTAGTTAAGCAATTAAATAAAAAATAAATAAGTAAAATAAAATAAGTAAATAAGTAAAATAAATAATTGATGAAGATGGGTGTGCCACTAGACACCAGGGAGAGGATGACAGTGGCCAGTAATCAGCTGGTGGGGCTGCCACTTGACACCAGAGAAACATCAGGTAATAGATAACAGTGAAGCCGGCAGCGCAAGTTCAAGCTGCGGCTGCACAAGTCAGGAAAATCCTGCTGTTCTCATATAGAGAAAGCAGCAGAAGACTCCCTGTGACACTATGTAACCCTGCCTGCAAAAACAAGATACCTATGTGCGAAAACAAACTTTTTCCGTGCAGAACACAACTTTTTCCAATAGGAAGTAATTGGAAATTAAAACTTTAATAACTTTCAACTGATTAACTTTTTTCACCAGACTTTCAAAAGGCACATCTGTGATCAAAGACTTTCTACCCTGAAAATTTCAGACAGCAACACAAAGTCATTTTTGAGAAAAAGCTGTGGAAAGAAATGGCAATAACATGTAAATTTAGGATTTTTTGAGAGTTTATAGCTCAAAACCACACTAAATTTTGAGACCTACCCTTACAGATTATGCATGCAAAATGTTGTGCATATCTGTTGAACGGTTGCAAAGTTAGTAAGGTTCAAAAATTTGGGTTTAACATAGATGTTTGCAGTCAACCCTAATATAGAATTTCTCAGGGTTTGGATGCAAAGTGTGCAGTAACCAGTTCAATTTGTAAAAAGCGAGCCACAGACTGTCTAGTTTCCGCGCCATAGCCTAGTCGCAAAAAAAAAGCTTTAGTCTGTTATTCTCTGACTGCTTTTGGTGTAACTCCTCCTCCAATTACCACAGACCCTACTCATAAAGCCTTTCTCTTACCTCTGCAAAACAGAGAGTCGCGAGGGCAGGAGTCCCCATCCCTCCCCACTTCAGGAGAGACCCCACCCCCCGCGGACCATGCCGAAAGGATTTGGAGCCAGGTAGCCACTGGAGTGTTGAAGCAGCTCTCTGCAAGAGCCTCTAGCCCGCCTGTGCTTGGCATGGGCTCCCCACCGCCCCCACCACCACCCTTGGTCGGCTCCTCCTTATATAGAGGAGAACTCGTGAGCTCCTAAACCAATCAGCCCACTTTCCCATTAGTCCCTTATATTTTCTCACCACTAGCAGCCACCGCAGAGCAATCTGTTCAAAAATCCTCCACTGCTTGAGTGAAAAGAAAAAAACAAAAAACAAAATGCAGTTCTTCACTGCAACCATAACCTTGCTTTGCATAGCTACAGCTTCCTCCCACCCTTATCCAAACCTAGCCTACCAGACCCTTTACCACTCCACTCCTTAACTATCAAGCTTACCCCCCACTCCTCCTCGGCACCAGTGAATCACAACTGGCATCATGGGCATAAATGGACCCCGGGGGCCTCTATCATCCCCCCCTTCCATGCTGTGATACCTGTACTATATCTCCCATTCTTTTCTGTCCCAAAGGGAAGCTTAGCAACCTCTAATCTTCCCACCCGCAGGGGTGCACCAGTAAAGCTCATGCGCCTCATAAGGCACACCCTTGTTTTTCTTCTCCTCTTAGCCAGGGATGTCGAATGGAACCCGGGACCCCAGGCTCCCACTGCTGCCCAACCACCCGCACCACCCACACCCCTCCCCAAAGGTTTCATAATCGTCCACCTCAATATATGCAGTATCCTAAATAAAATGGCTGCCCTTCAAACAACTGTCCTGGCCCTGTGCCCAGATATTATAATCATCACTGAATCATGGCTGAAGCCTCACCACCGGGCCGAAGAATTCTCAATACCCGGCTTCTTTCTAATCCGCCAAGACAGACAGGGGAGAAAGAAGGGTGGTGGCACTGCCTTGTATGTCTCCACAAATCTCCAGTTCTCAGTAATCACTCCATCATCGCCCATACAATCTATAGACTCCCTCCTGATCAAAGTCCCCCTGCCCCACTCCATCCCAGTATACATAGCTGGGTCCTACTGTCTGCTGGACACACCACCAACTAGCATCCTTGAACACTTGGGCAACCTGAGGGCCGTTACAGAAGGTGGTGAACTCCACATCCTTGGGGATTTCAATCAGAACTGGCTAGGCTGTGCTGCCTATAAAACGCATTGTCAAATAAGCACACTAAACTTGCACCAGCAAATAGGGGAACCCACCCGACTAAATCACAAATCAAATAAACACACACTACTGGACTGGGCACTCTCTACCCACCCTCATAGGATAATTAAAGCTGGCCTTCTACCGGACTCCCTCAGTGACCACCATATGATTTTCTTAGTACGCAAAATTTTCCGTCCTTGGGCCCCCCCACCCTGCATGCTGTACAGCAGAGTTTATAAATTACTGGATCAGACTGCTCTCCTAAACGACCTTACCACCATAGACTGGTCCTTCATCCCTAGACCCACCTCCATGAATGAAGCCCTGGACTATTTCTCTACAAATTTCCTCGCCATCTGGAACACACATGCCCCACTAAGGAGATCCAGAGTCAGAGGTTTCCACTTACCCTGGGTAACAGCAAACCTTATGGAAAAACTCCATGCCAGAGACCGTGCCTGGAAATCCTTCAAGGCCACAGGTGCTCATGCGGCCCAGCAACATTACCGGTCTCTACGTAATGCCTGTACAAGACTCATAAGGCGGGCCAAATCAAACTACTTCAAAATGGCTCTCAACAATAACCCCACCCACCCTTCTCAATTTTGGAAGTCCATAAAATCCCTTTTCACCCCACCGTCCCAACCTCCCATCCCCACTCTAAACCTCGAAGGTAAAATCATCTCATCTCCTAGTCTGGTTGCCACCAAGTTTAATTCCTACTTCTCCTCCACTACTTCCTCCCTCCTCTCCTCCCTACCCCACCCCCTACCCTTCGTGCTCCCCATTGTACCCCCCACCGTGTCCCCAAATGCACCCCCCGGCCTCCTTCTCGCTCCGCAAAGTCGCTCCTGGCCAGGTGCTTAAAAATCCTACTCTCACTAAACCCTTCCAAAGGTAAATGTCCATCGGGCCTGGATTCCAAAATGCTCCTACTCTCAGCACCGGCCATAGCCCACCCTCTAACCATGCTCTATAATCTGTCCTTTAAATTAGAGGCAGTCCCTACAGCATGGAAACAAGCCACAGTCATCCCGCTCCCCAAGGAAGGAGACCTCTCCTCCCCCTCAAACTATCGGCCTATATCTCTGCTCCCCATCCTAGCCAAAATTCAAGAGTGCCTTGTTCTATCCCAACTACACCACTATCTGGATACTATCTCCTTTTTCACCCCCTACCAGGCCGGGTTCAGAAAAAATCACTCCACCACCACCTCCCTCCCTCCTTTACCTCACAAACTCCATCCTTACAGGCATGGACAAAGGGGAAGTAACAGCAGCCATATTTATAGACCTGGCAAAAGCGTTCGACACGGTCTCGCATCCTTTGTTGCTGTCTAAACTGGCCCAAACTGGACTGTCTAAGGTAGCAAATAACTGATTCCACTCGTACCTCTCAGGGAGGACACAATCAGTCTGCATTGGAATGGCTCATTCCACCCCTCTCCCTGTCACCAGTGGTGTACCCCAAGGGTCTGTACTCGGCCTACTGCTATTCTCAATATTCCTCAATGATCTGCCTGCTGTCTGCACACAATCTGCCATTCATATGTATGCAGATGACACGGTACTATTCGCGTCTGGCCCAACTGCATCCGCCGTGACAGCCTGTCTACAAAAGGATTTCGACTCCATCCAACGCTGGTTCCTCGGGAACCAACTATTCTTAAACTCAAAAAAAACGGTCTCCCTCACCTTCGGCTCCCGGGCAAAACTAACCCGGCTTACCAAACCACCCACATTCTATACCTTGGACAGAACACCACTTGCAACCTGCACCACATATCGTTATCTTGGCATCTGGCTAGATCAGCACCTTGACTTCTCAGTGCACTTAGACGCTCTGCACAAAAAAACTGCATCCCATGCTTGGTGCTCTCTGTCGTAACAAGTATTGCATCCCACTACCAACCAGACTAGCTATTGTCCAAAAAATGATCCTCCCAATTATTGACTATGGAGATGTCATCTACAGCGCCGCCCCCCCACACGTCCTTAGTCAGGCTTGACCCCCTATACAACTCCTTCTGCCGGTTCATCTTGGACCGTTCTCCCAATACCCACCACTGTGTCCTATACCAGTCCCTTGAACTCCCATCACTCCAAAACCGGTGCTTGCTGCATGGTGCTAGAATCGCTGCCAAATTCTGGTCGCACACACACTCCCCTCCTACCTATCTGCATCCCTAACCGCCCTCTCCCCACCTACTTATGATTTCAGGAACATCGACTCCAGGCTCCTGCACATTCCACATAGATCCACCAGATCAGGTCAGGGAGCTTTCAGTTTCAGATTGCCCAAGTTATGGAACTCACTGGCAGCTGACATTAGACACACCACCAGTACTCCCCAACGTAATGCCCTTCTCAAATCACATTTCGCGACCAAATGCTCTTGCTTTCCCCATCTCTGAATCTCCTCGGACAATGCCTAGCCATTCTACTCAGGTACCTGCACAACTCCTACCCATTCTACCTATTATATGCTCCAGTCTGGCCCCGTTTTCCTTTCGATATTTGTCACATAGTGCTATTTAAATGCATATTGCTGAACCTATTACTGTTGTAAGCTGTATGTATGCCTTACCCACTTTATATATACAATCGTTCTCACTATATTGTTGTATTTCTACTTACTACTGTACCACTGTCTGTCATAACCTTGTCACATATGTATTGAACTGTTCTCATCTCATTACTTCACCCATGTAACCCCCTACCCCCAGGGCGCATCTGGAATCGAGCGGTACTCCGCTCAGTATGCTTTCCTGGTAAATCTCTTAAATAAATAAATAATACTGACGTGACTGTGCCAGTATAATACACACACATATATATATATATGTGACAGGCATCAGGTTAAAAACTGTGTCATAAACTGTATTATCTGAGTCACTGTGTGGATAAATGAACCATGACGTAATCACTATGAGGAGAACTCAAATTTATCCACATAGTGATTACACCATACCATTTATCTACACAGTGCTGCCATCAGAAGCCATTCACACACATCAACAGTACAAGCCCTAATCATTTCAGAAGCCACATTCCACACCTGCCCTTCAACCCATGAGCACAACCACCTTGAATACCTCGCAAAACCTCGTGAAGCAGCAAATGGCACCTCAAATCTACACAGAGAAGAAGACCCTTGGCTTCCAAATGGGAAAACCACACTGTACCAGTAAACTCCATTACCAAAAACCAGAACAATACTGGGGAAAAAAATGAGTGCCAAACACCCAAAAGCAACCCAGTTTGACTTGGAAATACAAGATATAATGACTCAGCTAGAAAACGACGGTGAGCCATTAACCGACCCATACGATAGTCAAATAACAGCAACAGGCTGCTCACTGACAACAATCAATCTCCACAGGCTCTGACAACAGCCCTAAACCAACTACCAGTGCAGCACTACAGGAAGAAAACCAAGGTAAACAACAAACAATAGATACAGAAGCCATAGACGTCTACATAGACAAAGCCAGAAACCAAAACACAGCAAAGAAAAACAAAAAAAACTTAGTCGATACAAATATGTTCAAGACATATTTAAAACAGAACTTTAATGATGAACGCCACCTACAGGACACCCCACCTCAAGAATTAAACAATTTCTTCTGTCACTATTTTATGCACAATGTAAAAAAGATGGACGGATTATGAGCCACTGACTTTAACAGCAACATTCCAAAGTGTAGAGCGATATCTAAAAAATAAAGAATATTCACACTCCCTCTCTGCATCTCCAGTATTTGAAAAAACTCACCAGGTTTTAATTTCAAAGCAAAAATACTAAAGACAGAAGGTAAAGGGTCAAAACCTAAAGCAGCTGATGAGCTGACAGACAACATCCTATAGAAATTATACAAAGAAACTCCTTGGACCACACAACCCCGAATCCCTCCTTAACACCATGTGGCTAATAATAACCAGCTTATACTTTGGAGTCAGAGGCACAACTAGAATGAGGAATCTAAAGTGGGGAGACATAATATGCGCCACAGATGAACAAGGCCACTCATACCTCCAACTCAACTACGAAAGACAAACTAAGACAAGGACTGGGGCTAACCCAAAAGACTGTAGAAAAGTTAAGCCAAATGCCTACGAAATGAAAAGCTCACCAGAAAAATGTCCAGTCCACAACTACCTGCTATATAAAAGCAACTGACCACAACAAAGCTGAATCCTGATGCCCCTTTCTTCCTGGCAACTAACTACCATGCCAAAGAAAGCCCTCCAAACACTTGGTTTAAAAACCAAACAGTTGGGATTTATAAGCTAGGCCCTATTCGAGGGGGGGGGCACGGGGGGCATTACCCCACCATATTAATTTATTTCCACACTTGTTGCTTATTTCTTTTTTTTTAGTTCCATTACGGCAGCTGGCGCATGCACTGTGCCTTCAAGTTGTTCAGTTGCTTGCCCAGCCAAGCCAGCGGCTCGCTCACGGTCATGGAACAGTCTATCGCTATGCAGCAGCAGCAGTCTGTGTGTGGCTCAGAGGCTCTGTGCTGTGCGTGCACAGAGTAGATAGCATCAGTGAGTGACAGGCAGTACTGGGGAGGAGGTGGGTCGGATTATGGCCAGGCACCGAGCAGACAGACAGAGTGGTTGGTGTAAGTGGGAGCCCAGCCAGCACGGATGTGAACCACATGATCGGCTCAGGGACCCCACCTACAAATCACATGACGACGGGTCAAAGGGGAGGGTAGTTTCTTCTCCAGTCTCCTCCCCGTGGGCCATGCCATCAGTGTTCAATGAATCGGCTCAGCTTTAGGCTTATACGTGGCGGCATGGGGGGTTGGGCTGGGCATCGGGGCATGAAGAACTAAGAAGAGGGACGGAGTGGAGAGCCAGTTGCGACAGGGCACGAAGGGACACAGCCACAACTGAGCCATTCAAGGCTAAGTGATCTGTAAGTAAGTACTGCCCCTTGTACACTGTCTGCCAGCACAATGTTAATTGTCAGTGCGTGCCATTAAGAGTCACTGAATCGTGTGGTGTGAATGTGTTCTCTCTGTCTGTGTTGTGGAGGGAGCAGCAGCAAAGGGACTTCAGTCTCTCTAATATATATTTCAAAATAAAATTAAAAGGACACTAACTGATACTGATTTAAAAAAAATTATATTAATTAAAAACAAATGACTGAGTCCAGAGCCAGAGACAGTTCCTGTGTGTGTCCTGCAGCATCAGTTGTTGGGGGGAGGAGGAGGAAGGCCAGGGGTAGTGGGTAGCTGGCGGCTGGAGCTGAGGTGATCATATAGACTGCCAAACTGGATGGAATTGGAAACAAATAGGAATGGAATATAACTTGTTGCTGCAGCTTGTTTGAAGAAGTTTATAAAAGAGAAGAGAGAGAGTAGACTTCTCTGCCTGATGTGATTTTTTTTTCCTTCTACTGTTTGATTGCATTACAGCATAAATATTGGAGAAATAATTGTACTGTCTAGTCTGTGAATGTGAACAGACTGACTAATTTTAGTTACAATACAATCTAAGAGAAATAAGAAAAAAGGAAAGATCTTTCTCATCAGACGCCATCGCATCCAGCTTGCTGGGTTAAAAAAAAAGTTTGCCTCTGTGCATCTTGATTTATATGTAATCAGAAAGGAAATCTATATATCTCTCTAGTATGGGCAGGGCAGCAGGGAATCAGGGTCCAGGGACTGGGCACTTTTGATGGTTTAAAAAAAGTTTGCCTCTGTGTATCTTGATTTATATGTATCTTGATTTATATATAATCTCAGTAGCAAAAAGTCGGACTATACTTGGGACTATTCACAGTCTGCCTGTCTGAGAAGAAATCTATATATCTCTCTAGTATCGGCAGCAGGAACTGGGCACTGGCAGACACTGCCAGCTTACTGGTTTAACAGAGAGCAGATCATATTATCCCTGGCTTCATCTGGTTTATCACACAGCTAACCAGATAATTTTTGTTTATTAAAAAAAAAAAAAAAATTACAAAAACATTCCTCATAGTCCACTTTTTATATCTTTTCTAATGCATCCGTTTTTGTCACAGCTACTGCTGAGCTAAGAGCAGTCACGCTTAGCCATAGTGAGTTAACTTTGAATCACTTTAAATGGCTGAAGTTCATTCTCAGCCTATTATTGCAAGCTGTAACTCGGCCAGCTAAGTCAGCTAAAAATAAAAATTGATGATGGACATTTGCAAGTTTTTGAGAAAAACAACAAATTGTGCTGAATCACCAGCACCTGATCCACAGCGGCAGCAGCAAGATGTTACAACACCTCCAGGCTCAGGCCCAGCATTAGTATCTTGTGAGCCCTTACTAGTTGCAGTATGTGCACAGCAAGAGGATCGTCTCATCTCTTCAGAGGTAGTGCTAACGACTGTGAGTAGGCCAGGGCCTTCCTCCTCTATTACCACAGATACTACAGAAAGAGATGATTTGGCCAGGCCAACTGTGCCTAGGGACCTTGGAGAGAAATACAGTGGGCCTAATCCACCACATTTGCCTGATTTTTCCAAGGACAATGTTTGGGAAACACAACCGATCATTTTCTGTTTTCCATTACACAAAATTTTCTTGGGTTGAATATTCGGTTCAACAAGATGCTATATTCTGCTTCTCGTGCCATCACTTTCATACTGAGGCAGGCTATGTAGAAGATTCATTGATTAAAAAAGGTGTGAGAGATTGGGAAAAAAACTCTCAGAAAAGTTGTGTAAACATGCTGTTTCCCAAGTTCACAGGAAATGTATGGAAAAGTGGCAATGCTCCACACTTAGTCAAGAAACTGGTTCAGTAACTATGAAGCTTTCAGCAAGCCATAAAACTCTTGTTGAAAGAAACCATGATTATCTTGCAAAGGCTTGTGACATTGTCAAGTTACTTTCGAAACTTGGTTTACCATTTCGAGGGTACGATGAGGGAAAAGAATCTAAAGTGAAAGAAAATTTCCTTGAGTTCTGTGATTTCTTTTCAAAATATGACGATTTTTTCAAGAAAATGCAGAACAGTTATTTTAACTACACAAGCCCTGACTTTCAAAATGAAGTACTGCAGATTTGTGCAGAGTTGGTTTGCAAAGAAATTTAGGGACAGTGAGTAAGACTGTTTTTAATTTTTGCTGTACTTGCAGATGAGGCCTGGTCATTTAAGACAGAGCAGCTTTCTTTTTGCATCATATATGCAGAAAACCTAGAAGTTAAAGAGAGGTTCTTGTGCTTCATCAATTGCTTAGCTTCCAGAAATGCCAATGGTATTTACAATGCCATAAAGAAAGTTTTAGACACAATTGGATTGCAGAATCTGCCAGTAGCTGCACAGTCTTGTGACAGTGCACCCACAATGTCAGGACATGTTATGGGAGTTCAGCAGCGGCTGAAAGACTATCCGTTAGCAATGTACGTACATTGTATGGCACATAAGCTCAACCTTGCCCTTGTAGAATGTTGTAAAGTCAATCGTACTGCTGAGGGTTTTTTATGTAGTTGAGAAACTGTATTCAGTTTTTGCTGAGCCAAACAATCATCAAGTGTTTCTTGATATGCAAAAAGCTTTGGGTCTAAAGCAGTGAGAGATAATGCAGTTGAACGACACATGGTGGGCATGCAAGTGCAGAAGTGTGTTTGCGGTACAAATGCAATACACTGCCATCATGCAGTGCCTTAAACAACTTGGTGAATAGGGAGACACGTGGTCTGTGGAAGCAACTGGTCTCTATCAGCATATGAGTGGTGTGCAGTTTATTGCTTGCTTAATTATCTTACAAGATATTCTGAAAGTAGTTCATATCACTCACAAAAAGGACTTCAGTGCAGTGATATCATGCTTGCAAAAGCTTCTTGCATAATAGAAAACATGAACGTGTACTTTACAAAATACAGAACTGAAGAAGGCTGGAATAAAATGTGGAAAGAAATTACAGAATTCTGCAAAGAGCATAAGATTGCAGTGCCAGATGAAGATACAGAGCAAGCAGCAGGCGAAGCTTCAAAAAGAAGAAGGGTTGTAAAAACCTCAGCACGTCTTAGACTTCCTTGTACCAATTACTTTGTGTCAAAGAGAGGGTGCACAACAAGAAGCTGCATCAGCAAGTGAACCTGAAAAATCCCAGTGGCATCACCAATTATATTTACCTGTTTTGGATGCCATTATTGGTGAATTAGGAAGGAGATTCTCAAAAGAATCTATGGAAATTGCTGCAGCCTGTGATTCAATGTTAAAGTGCAACAAAAATGGCATTCAGCCACTCTTGCAGCGGTATGCAGACCCACTAAACATAAATCCTCATCTTGCAGCTGCAGAAATTGAAATTTTGCCAGTACTGAATCTCCTATTACTTTCCAGATGGTTCAAGAAGAAATATCTCTAATCATTTACCCAAACTATTACAAATTATTTCAGTTAGCTCTCACTTTGCCTGTCGGGACAGTCACATCTGAACGAAGCTTTTCTGCAGTGAGACAGATTAGAAACTGGTTGCATTCAACCATGGGAAAAGAAAGATTTTCTTCAGTGACTTTCCTTCACATAGAAGCTGATTTGACTAGAAAGCTGAACCCAGAGAACATTGTAGACATTTATGCTAACTGAAGGGAGAGAAGAGTGCAATTATGTAAAAGTATTTCTGTATTAACCTAAGGAGCAGGTTCCTACCCTGAGTGGTGCTGCCCTCACCCAGTCTGATCAACGACATACTCCCTCGGTAGCATTTTCCCCCAAGTGTTGCTGGAAAGCTCCATGTATTTCAAAAGATAAAACCCTTGTAAAATTAAAATCTGTAGCAAAGCCAAAAAACGGACCACCATCTGGTCCTGATAACACACCTCCACGTCAGCCACGCAGCCCTGTTTGTGATGTCACAAAGCAGAGGCTCTGGCCTTACCTTGCATGAGTCGTCACTTTCTAATTATTTTATACCCTTTAGTGTTGGCATTTTAATAAATCAAAGCGATCGATTGTCTAATAGGGTCACTATTAGTTGATTGATTGCTTTGAATAAAATCCCAACACTAAAGGAGTATAAGCTAATTAAAACTGACCCATACAAATCAAATAAATCATCATGACCTCCGTTTTGTGATATCACAAAACAAGGCTGTGTGGGTCAATGGGGCAGGCTGTCTGTTTTCGGCTCTGGCTGCATATTTTAATTTTATGAGGGCTGTATCTTTTAAAATACATGGAACTTTCCTGCAACACTTGAGGAAAATGCTGCGGAGGGGGTAAGTCATCTAGCAAGTTGGGTCAGGCTGCTACCCAGAACCTGCTCTTTAAGATAGTGTATGTATCTGGCTGCTAAACCACCAGTGAGAAAGATACAATAGCAGTCACATGCAGCTTGTTCACCCCACCCCTGCCTGCCCCACCCCACCCTGCCCCCCAGCCCCACCACCTGCCTTCCCAGATGTAAAAGGCAAACCACGCCCATGACCAAATCAGCCACAAACACTGAAGAGACTTACTAACCACTCAGTAGGAAGCATTGATACAAAACTAACTGATTCTGGCATCCCACCCACTGACATAGTACAACTATCGGGACTTAAACAAATCCAAAGCATCAATGATTACTCAAAGCTAAATGCACAAAAACAAAAGCAGATATCCAGCATCCTCAGCAGTGAAGCTCAACCCCCCAAAAAAAGAAACCTCCATTAACACAACTGTCTACCATCACTGACAACTACTCTGAAATACTAGAAGCATACTGTACTTCTACAGACCAGCCTTTCAAGCTAAGACAATCAACTTCACCATTGTTCAAGGTAAGGTACACCCCAACCCCTAAAGCACCCTCATATCTCACACCTTCCTACATCTCTAACCTCAACATACTATACACAAAATAATGCTAACAAATTTAAAATCTCCATTCTTCTTTTTAACAGGTAACAGATATGAGAGCTGTACAAGAGAGCGGCAGATGGTACTGGAATCTGACACAGTCTTAGATTAAGCCTGCAACAGTACATCGCTAAACACCTACAAAAATAGAGATACAGCACTTAAAAAAGGAAAAACACTGTAAAACAATGGAAAATGATTCTACAGCAGAAAGAAATAAACCTGCACTACCACCTAAAAAATGGAAACGATCGATCCAACAACAGAATGAGTACAACTGCACTACCATATATGAAGCTGGGAAAACTGATTGAACAAGCAACAACACAAAGTAAAGTCTTATTCCTCATACATACTGTTTGCATATAAAATAATAAAAAAGACAAACATTTCTATTTAGTAGTTGTTTTACCCCACCCAAAACTATCATTTCATGCCTATTCTGCACACTTTCTCTGATCATTCTCTATACAATAAAAACAAACTTTTTTTTTCCTAACTCAACACATTCCCCAACCCTCTCTTCCATCCTATAAACTATTTGAACTATTCTACAGTAACAGGTTGAAATACAGTAAATGTTAATATATATTTTAAAAAATAAAAACTGTTTCAAGTTACTGATTACATCCCACTCCTGTTCTAAACCTCACAATAAAATGTTTCAAAGTTTCTTATCTTATATGTTATAGATTCATAGGTTGTGGTTTCAAGTTATATTAGCTTATTAAGCCATTGATAGACTTCCCACTAACAGTGGATGTATTCTAATTTTGAATCCCTCATGTACGTATCTAATTGTTTTTTAAATGAAGCCATATTGGAGTCACGTGATGCAGGCAGCAGTGTGACAATCTTTTTGCACAGCTCTGAGTCCCCCACGAGAAAATTCCACCAAATAGCAGCATTGATTTTAAAAACAAACCTGCAGTTAGATCTGCTGAACTTTCAGAATGGACAGAGAATCCCTCAAATGCTGTTGAAGAAGAAACCAGTGCCATGGAAGTTGTGAATCTTTTCCTTACTAAGGAACCCAGGGATGAGCCCTTACCGACGCTGGAAGCCAAGCGGCCGCTATGGAGCACTTCACCCTTACAGGCCTTTCTCCTTGACCCAGACCCAGATACGGAGATGGTGTCTGCTTTTCACATTACCATTCTGGAAGATTTAAAAGATATTAAACCCACACTGAAAGAATTATCCACAAGGGTTGGTGACATGGAAGTTAGGGTCTCTTCATTAGAAGATCGGCAAGTGAAAACAGAGCCTGCCCTGGTTACTTTTAATAGGAGGATGCTGAAATTGGAGGACAAGGTGGATGACCTAGAAGGTCACAGCCACAGGAATAACCTTGTTCTCCTGGAACTGCCTGAGGGGCAAGAAGGAGCAAATATGCTGGAGTTTCTTCAGAAATTATGCACAAAAATTACTGATCCGAGCCCTCATGCCTACATTATTGAAAGAGGTCACAGAGCTTTAAGAGCAAAACCACCACTGTTGGAGCCTCCATGACCTATTATTTTTTGTTTGCTCAATTATCTCGACAGTGATCATGTGCTGCGAGCAGTCAAGAAGATAGCAGCAGTCCAATGGGAAGGGAAGAATCTGAAAATTGTGCCTGACACAATTCACAGTTCATCATGCTTGGCAAGCCTACAGACCCATTATATCCAAATTATGGGTGGCTCAAATTAAACACCGGTTCATGTATCCAGCTAGAATGGAAGTTACATTGCCAACAGGGAACCATCGGTTTGACACCGCTGGAAAAGCCCAAGCTGAACTTGTATGGTTGCTTCCTGATCTATTTAAAACATGAACAGTGTTTTAGTTGGGAATGATATGTCAGCAAATTACCTTCCTTTTGTACAAGGACTTGTTCGAGTAGCATGGTTAAGAAAGTGTTATAAAACCTATTTCACAGTAGTAAGAGATGAGGACTGTTAAATGAAAATACTTCAATTGTAATTTTTCCTCTTCAACAACCTGAAAGACCTTTGTAAGTTTGTTTTTTTTCTTTATTTGGGAAACAGAAATTTGGGTACCTGTAAATTTTCTTTCTCCGACAGCTGGTCTCTGGGCTTCCTTACTCCTGGGCTGTTCTTCCTGATGTCAGTGACAGGCAGGTCCAGAACTGTGCAGCAGGGGAGTATAATAAGCCCTCCACATCCGGAGATCGTCAGTGATTTTCAGTGCAGTTCCCCTGATGCAATACTATGAGAACTAGGCAACAAAGAACATGAACAGTTACGGCATAAGGGCCCAGAGGCCCACCAACTATATACGTTCTGGGAGGGCATCCGAAGCCCGTCGACCAGCCGTCTGAGAAAGAAAATTTACAGGTACCCAAATTTCTGTTTCTCTCTCCTGGGCTTCCTTACTCCTGGGATATCCAAAAGCAGTGCACCCCTAGATATCCCGGGTGGGAAGAATGTTAAGTGTTCATAGGGTTCCACCACTGTCTGAAGCACTTGGCGGCCATAAGATGCTTCCGCCGAGGACGAGACATCCTGTTTGTAGAATTTAGTAAAAGTATGAATGGATGACCACGTGGCTGCTCTGCATAAGTCTGCTGGAGATGCCTCTCTGAAGTCTGCCCATGACGTGGCCATCGCTCTGGTGGAATGGGCTCTCACTGGACCAGGCAGAGATACTCCCGCCTTGTCATACGCCATGGTAATTACTGATCTAATCCATCTGGCTACAGAGTCTTTTGATGCTTTTTTACCCATATTTTGGCCTGCAGTCAAAATAAACAAGCTTGATGTTTTGCGAAAAGTGTCTGTTCTCTTAATATAGATTCTGATTGCTCTTCTCGGATCTAGAGTGTGAAACTCTCTTTCCTTTTTGTTTTTTGGGTGAGGGCAGAAAGAAGGAAGCATGAGCTCTTGGTTACAGTGGAAGAGAGACATGACCTTCAGCAAAAAGCCTGGCTCCATCCTAAGTACCACCGAATCCAGATGAAAAACTGTGTAGGGCTCTTTGGTTGACAGTGCCCCCAGTTCTCTGATTCTCCTGGCTGACGTAATGGCCACCAGAAAAAACACCTTCATAGTAAGATGCATGACTGATGCTTCCTTCAAGGGCTCGAATGGCACTTTTGTGAGGGCCTTGAGGACCAGATTAAATTTCCAAAGTGGTACAGTTGGCTTAATTGGGGGGCGTTTTAACATTGCTGCCCTTAAAAACCTCCTGACATTCAGTGAGACCACAGCGTATCCCCTGAGTCAGCGAACAAAAGCACCCCCAGTGCCAAAACTTGAACTCGCAAGGTGGCTGGCTGGCTGCAACCCCTTGTCGAATCCCTCGTGGAGAAATTGTAAAAACACTGGGAGGGTTATTGGATGATCCTGTATGTCTTTGGAGCGGAGCCAGAATAAGAATCTTCTCCATATCCTATAATACACCCTGGAGGATGAGGTGCGTCGGGAGCTGACCATCATTTCAATAACTGGAGCAGTGTAACCTAACTCTTTGAAAATTTCCCTCTCAATCTCTGAAGAAGGTCTGAGGAGGGCTGGAAAATGAAAGGTTGTGTCTTTGACAGCTGAATGAGTAGAGGGTACCAGGGGCAGCGTGGCCACCTGGGACAGACTAGGATCATTTCTGCCTTGTCTCTGGCCACTTTGTGCAGGGCCCTGGAGAGAAGTGGGATTGGAGGAAAAGCGTACAAGAGGCCGAGGCGACCCCAGTTTAGGGAGAAGGCATCCTGAGCTAATGCTAGATCATCTCTGGTTAGGGAGCAGAACTGCTGAGCCTTTGAGTTTTGTCGGCATGCAAATAAATCCACTTGTGGAATGCCCCACTTCTGTACAAGGAGCTGGAAGGCAGTGTCCTTCAGTTTCCATTCTCCCGGGAGAACGTCCTTGCGGCTTAGCCAGTCTGCTGTGATATTTTCCTGACCTGGTATGTACACTGCCCTTATCCTTGCCAGGTGCTTCTCTGCCCAGCGAAAGAGGAGAAGAGATTCCTGAAGCATTTTTGAGCTTCTTGTGCCACCCTGATGGTTGATGTAGGCCAGTGCTGTTCAATTGTCTGTTAGAATCAACACATCCCTGGTGCGCACTTGGTGATGGAAGTGCATCAGGGCTAGATGAACTGCCCTCATCTCTAGGACATTTATGCTGTACCTCAATTCTGTCAGGGACCACTTGCCTTGGGTTGACATCTGTTGTAGGTGAGCTCCCCCCCCCGAGGCTTGCATCTGTTGTAATTCTTATTTGATGTGGATGGCCTAGGTCTTGACCTCTCATCACATTTTTTTCTCCGAGACCACGATGCAAGGGCGCTTTTTACCTGCTGTGACACTGGGATGTGGTGGAGCTGAGTGTGCCTGGACTGGGACCACAGCTTGAGCAGGTACATCTGAATAGGCCACATGTGCACCAGAACCCATGGAACTGAGTCTGCCAGTGACACTAGTGTCCCGATAAGTTGTAAAAAGGACTGAGCTGGCAGTTGATTGTTCCTTTGGAATTTGCTGATGAGTTTTAACAGGTCCCTGAACTTTGTTTTGGGGGGAAATACCTTGTTGACCTGTGTCCTGAATTCCGCTCCCAGGTGATTCAGGCTCTGACTCGGAATTAGGGAACTCTTCTTCCGGTTGATTAGAAAATGTGAGCCATGAGGCACTGGACTACATCCGCCACTGCCTGTACCGCTTGGTCAAGCTGCGGAGCCTTGATGAGGATGTCATCCAGATAAGGGAATAGCTGGATCCCCTGGTTCCATAGGTGGGCTATTACTGCTACCAGGACCTTCGAGAAGGTTCTTGGGGCTGAGGACAGACCGAACGGGACAGTCTTGAATTGAAAGCGACGGTTGCCCAGCTTGAACCTCAGGTATTGCCTGTGCCTGCTGTGAATCAGAATATGTAGATAGGCATCTTGCAGGTCGATGGATGCTAGAAAGTCTCCTTGTAGCACTTCCTTGGCAATTGAGGCCAGTGTTTCCATCTTGAATGGTCTGCTGCGCACAAAGCGGTTTAGGAACTTGAGGTCTAGGACTGGTCTGTGACCTCCTGTGCACTTGGGCACAATGAAAAACAGGGAGTAGACCCCCCCGGTTGAGCTCTGTGTGGAAAACCTGTTTGATAGCCCCGGCTTGCAGAAGATCAGCGATGGCCTGCACTGTGGCTTGTCTTTTGGACGAGTTGTTTGAAATAGGAGAGGGCACAACATGCGGTAATGGGGGCTTGGACTCGAATTCTATTATGTATCCCTGGCGGATAATGTATAACACCCATTTGTCCGACGTTGTTTGGACCTGTTCCTCGAGAAAATCTGGAAGTCTGCCCCCTACTCGAGGATGAGCCCTCATTTCCTCATTGTGCTTTCTTGTTGCTGTTTCCTGTGTCTCTGGGATTTCCCCCTCCGCCTGATCCGCCTCCCTTAAAAGTCTGCTGGTGTTGGGAGAACCATGGCCTTTTTTCTGAAGAACTGGGATTCTGTCCTTATAACCTCTGTCACGAAAATTACACCTTACGCCTGAAGGCCAGGCTTTGACCCGGCTCCTAGACTGGAGCATATGCACCTTTGCTGTTTCTCCTGATTCCTTCACCGCCTCCTTCAGTGCAGACCCGAACAGAAGGTTGCCTTTGTATGGTGCATTCACCAAATGACTCTTTGAGGAAGCATCCGTGTGTCATGCTCGGAGCCATAGGTTGCAATGAGCAGAGGTTTGGTAAAACATGGTCTGTGCGGCACATCGGACCGCCTCTTCTGATACATCCGCTGCATAGGTGGAGGCTAATCCCATTAACTGTAGCTGTTGGATAATGGGAGAGTTATTTTCTGGATCCTCTGTGAACTGAAAAGATATATCCGATGCCCAAGATAAGGCGGCTCTGGTGGAGAATAGGTTTGCCGTGGCAGCCTTAAGGGAGGTTTCCGAGGCTTAAAAGGCTTTTTTGAGCAATGAGTCCACCTTTCTAACCACTGGGTCTCTTAGCGAAGCCCCTCCGTTGGCTGGGATGACAGTTTTCTTGGTCAGGTTGGAAATCAAGGGGTCAGTTCTGGGGCAGTCTAACCACTTTTCGGATTTTTTTTTGTCAAACCTCAGAAGTTTGGAGATCCATTTGGGAACCGGATATGCATGCTCCGGACCCTGCCATTCTTCTTTTAGCAAGTCCTCAATGGCGGGAGGGATGGGGAAGGCTGTAGCAGGTCTAGAGGCAGACGCCAGGTGAAAAACCTGTTTTGGTTGTGTGGAGACCAGTGGGGGGGGCGAGGTGAATCTTGGATATGACCTTTTTGATAAAGAAGTCTAGGTCCTCTAGGTTGAAATTTCTGGACGAGGAGTTGTCAGGATCTGGCGAGGAATCTACTATCTCTCCCTCTTCGTTGGAAGAGCTGTTGATTGAGGAGCCCAGGGTGTATCCCCTGTGACATCTGCCCTTGTATCCACCCTTTGTTCTGCTCTGTGAACGAGACCTTTTTCTTCACCTGTGGCTACCATGATGGTGACCGTCCTCCTCTGGAGATCTGTCCTCGTCTCTAAATTTTTTTCTTGGGACGGGAGCGATGAGAGGAAAGCCCCTCTTCTTTGGAAGAGGATGAGGAGGGGGTCCTTTTTCTCCTCGTTTTCCTATGTGGTCTCCCATCTAGTGATCCCAGAGGGTGCCACTCTAAGGAAGAGGGGTCCAGAGCAAAGGCTCTGTTCAACCTGTCTATGAGCTCAGGGTCAAGGGAGGAGGGAGGGTCCCTGGATGTTGCTCCCCACTCAGACCTCGAGGCAGCAATCCGGTCAGACCTTTCTGGAATACTTGACTGTGCCCGCTCGAACCTCTCCCGACTGTTTGCTTGAGATGAGATGTCCGCTGTGCTGTCCCCACTAGCTGCCGCTGCTTTCTCAGATGTGAGGCAGAGTGAGCCAGCAAAGGTAATCAGGAGAGGGGACTTGCAGCGCAGGCCTTTTTTTTCCCCTCGACTTGATTTTTCTGAGGTCATCTTCTGTAGTTCCCCCTTGTTGTGGGGTCAGAGCAAAAGGATGAAAAGCAGTCCTTTGGGCACTAACTGAATAAAACAGACCTATGAGCCCTTTTAAGTACTGCTGTGAAGGATATGATGGCCCCTTTAAGTACTGCCATGAAGGCCCCTTAGCGATGGCCCCTTTAAGCCTCTAGGCACTGTATGCCTTCTATGATGGCCCTTTTAAGCCTTAAAGCACTGTATGCCTTCTGTTGCTGGCTTTCCATACTGCTGTGAAGGATATGATGGCCCCTTTAAGCACTGCCATGAAGAACCCGTAGCGATGGGCCCTTTAAGCCTCTAGGCACTTCTTCTGCTTCAGTTGCTTTATTGGCTGGGGGGCAGCAATGTCTAAGCCCTCAAGTACAGCCTGCCCCCCCAGTGAAGGTCCTCTAGTTAAAAACAGTCTAGAGCATGGAAGCTTTTGGTAGGGTTGCTTGGCCCCACTTCTTTATGTCCTAAAACAGTTTGGGGTCCTGGAGGATTTTATTCAGAAAGTTTGTCTTGTATTCCTTCCCTTCACCAAGGGTGACATGCAATAATGAACTGTCTGATATCATTTGGCTGTCAAGCGGGACAAGACTAGGCTACCCCCGTCCCCGTATCTCTTTAATCTTTATGTTGAACCAGTAATAAGGAGATTGAAAATGGCTGCAGGGATAAAAGGCATCGAGATACGGAACCAACGATATACGGTCTTGGCCTTTGCTGATGATTTATTACTGCATATTGCAGATTGGAAGTCCTTTCTGCTGGAGATACTGGACCTGATTAAACTATTCAGCTCCTTCTCGGGCTACAGGTTGAACAAGTCTAAGACCCTAGTCTACTCTTTATCCCCATTCTGTACTAAATCCTAAGTACTGTATTAGAGCTAGGCCTACAATGGGAGCCTAAAGCCCTGACTTATCTAGGCATTAAAATAACTGGAGAGCTCTCGCAGCTGGCAAGGCTTAACTTGGACTGTGTAGCACATATTCTGACAGAGGATTTACAGCGATGGCAGAGCATGCCTTTATCTATGTGGGTCCAAGCTAATCTTATTAAAATGATGGTGCAATCTTGCCTACTTTATCTGCTCTCTATGTTAAACTTGTCTCTCCTGATTAGATGGTCTGGGGAAGTACACTCAATTTGTTCTAGATTTATATGGGCTGGGAAACCACCTAGGTGGTCTTATGTGAAATTGACCAGGGCTAGGAAGATGGGGGCTTACAACTCCCTGATTTTTTTCCCCTCTATTATTTAGTTATTCACAGTTCAAAGCTTCTGAAGGGGTGGGCTCCAGACATGCAGACACATTATTTACCTGAATGGCAGACTATTGAGCAGGACTTTTTTCAGAAATTCCAATTAGCTCCAGCCTCATTGCCCTACCGCAGCTATTCTAGTATACCCAGAGACTTCAAAGATACTCCTCTAGGATACGATTTAAAAGCCCTTGCATAACTGCGCATTAAATTTGGGTTTCAACCACAGAAGGACCTGTCCAAGCCCTTACTAAACATACGTATAGCAGGAAAACCAGTCTCTCCTGTGTTTTGTCCACCCCGAGCTGGGGCAACCCTTCAGGATTTCACTGTGGATGGTAAAGTGATGTCCCCTGTGAGACTGAGATCTAAATATGCTTTGCTCCCCAAAGATTTTTTTAAATTGATTCAATTAAGGTCATCAGAGGTTCAATTTTTGGGGCCTCCCCCATGGTACTGTCATGCAGGGGACTAGTTTCAGAAGCTAGGTTTTTTAGCTTCTTCTCCTAAATCTGTCTCTGGACTTTATAAAGAACTATGCTCCAGACCTGTAGCTAACACCCCCCCCCCATTGCTTATTACTGGAAATCAGCTCTAGCATTGGACAAACCGGTGGCCTTCTGGCACACTTTTTGGTCTAACCTTGACAAATACATTAAACAGGATAAACTTTATCTCCTACAATTTAATATATTACATAATTTATATTTAACTTCCTCCAAGTTGTACATAATGCACTGTAATCTTTCCCCGAATTATGATGTATGTGGGGATCGAGATGGCTCTCTGATGCACAAATTGTGGACTTGTCCCAAGTCTAAAAGCTTATGGGAACTGGTGCAAACTAAACTCCAGCCTCTTGCCCTCTTCCCGCTGTGTTTTACCCCAGAAATGTGTATGTTAGGAGATTATACTTGGATATCCTCTGTGAGATATAAACACTATATGGCTCTGGTGGCCTCAGTCACAAAGCTCCTTATTCTGCAACATTGTAAAGAGTATTGGACCCCTTCTTTTGCTGAATGGTATCAGGAGTTTTTAATGGCTCTAGCAGTGGAAAGGGCAGTTGCCAGGGCTACTGGAGCATGGCGCTTGGTCCTCATTTCATTTCCAGTGTCAACAACTGTAATATTTTTCTCTACTTCCCCTTTAGTAATAATTTATTTTAGAGTATGTCCTTACATAGGTCCGGTAAACCCTTAAACTGGAGGAATATCTTACCTTGGTGCAAATATATTAGACTAATCCCTGTTTGGTATTGTGCGGTGGGTCGGGTGAGTGCGGAGACAGATTGGAGGGGTAGATTGTATCCTTAGTTAAGTTATTGTAGTTAGTATTTTATTTAATTAATGTTTTATTTTTCAAGATACTAGTTCTCGAATGCATTGTGTATACAAGACATCCTTGTTACTATATGGATTTTGTACTCTTTTTTTTGTAATTGTTTTTGTTGTAAAACCCTATAAGAAAATCAATAAAGTATATTTAATAGCAAAAAAATATAACTGAAGCCATATTCGTGGCACCCACTACCAACTTGGGCAATGCATTCTGTGCACTAACCACTCTCTGGCTAAACCATTTCCCTCGCCTTGAGGTTTTATACAATTCTCCTTTTAGCTGATAGGAGTGTCCCATTATATCTCTGTCTTGATTTTCTTTTTTTATGAGTCCAGATGTTTCCCAGATATTTTCATAATTGAAAGCTCTGTATACATAGCATAAATCCCCTCTTACTTTTCTATACGACATCGAGAACATTCCTAGCTCCTTAAGCCTATCCACATAGGCCATCTCCTTTACCCTTCTTGTTTTCCTAGTTAGTTTTCTTTGTACCTTCTTCACAGCTACAGTACATCCCACTCCTTAAAGGGTGCAAAAAGGGACACCATATTCGAGCACTGGCCTCACAAGAGAGCTATAAAGAGGCACCAATACCTTGTCTGTGTCCTGTCTATAAAAGTTGGACTCTTCATGTCCTACTTTCAAAAAATGTGACCCAAAATAAAATAAAAAACAAATAAAAATAAAAAAAAATAGATGCTTCATGCCGTAACCCACAAGCAACAAAAAGATCCAACATGGACTCTTCATGCTCTAATCCACAGAGAACTCGCCGGTGCACTCTTTTCAATGCAAACGCCCAGGTCACAGAAACGAAATCCATGATGAAGAAATCAACACCAGGATGCCTGCACCACAAAGAAACCAGTGACACCGAAGAATAATCCAAATAACACAATCCCCATAAATCTAAAAGATCCAATACAGTGATCCACAAGATTACCGAAGCCCCACTAGAAGCCAGCCCGAAATCCATCCACGACCGCTGGCGTCCTCATGAAGCTGCTCCCGCGACCGTCCCTCAGAACTCCACAAAGATCCAGCATGCTCCAACCAACTAAACTGCACCACAACCTAACGCCGTGCCCTACAACCAATAAAAACACTCCCCAATAAAAAGACATGTCCCCTACCCAACCGGAAAGCACACTGAAAGCTGACACGACACAAACCATGCCCCCCAGCCAGTCACAACACAAGACAACCCATCAATCAAATGCCACCAAGCCACACCTCCCAAAATATCGTAACCAATCAAAATCAAGCACACAAACAAAACCACCAATAAAAATTCACAAACACCACCCATTCACAAACCAAAAGCCAATCAGAAGGCGCAACCACATCCCATTTACAGAACCCCCTGAAATACTGGCTTAAGAACGTAGTCCAAAACCAAAAAAAAAATTTTTTTTAAATGACTAAAACAGGACTGCCACTAGGGCTGCTTACCAAGATGGCAGCCTAACCTCCAGCTCTGTAGCCTGGAAGGACTCATCCATTTAAATCCACTGAACTAGAACTGTTGATCAGCCAAGAACCGCAAGTATTGGTGCACTCAAAGCCAATGAATCTGTTTTAAGCTCAATTTTGCGATCAGGCGTAGAACTTGGAAGAATATTTGACTAATCACCAGTGCGCTCTGCGTGGAGTGTTCAAACAACATAAAGTCTTGCTGTATTCTGACATATGCAGTTAGGTCCTGCCTTTCAACTGCCCCGGAGAATAAAGAGTTAAACTTTCCATGGCCAGCATGGAATGTTCACCGCGAGCTCAGTTGAAGCCCCTGTCTGCTGTTGTTTAAACTCCAACCGTCAGATTCTTTACTCCGCCTCACTGAACAGTCGTTCCGGAGATTTCTCCTTTGCTCGGTTCAAAAAAGTCGGTCAAAGTGTCGTTTAATTTGCTCAGTTTCTACCGAATTGCTGTTACCGATCTGTCTGTTTAAGTCTCTGTCTGTGGTACCATGAGTACTAGATAGGTTTTCTGTATAGTTTCTGTGTGGAACTTGTAAATTGTGGATCAGTTTTGCTGAACCGATCAGTTTTCAGGTAAAAAAGTTTCTGATTTATTTAGAGTGTGGTAACCGGTCCGTATCAGTTCTTAAAAAAACGGATTTTATTACGTTTTTTTCCAAGACCCATGACACGGTCAGAAACCGATAGGGGAGTCTTGCCTGGTGGATTGCTGAAAAAAGGGTAAGTTTTGGTTAGGATTGGACATGTCTGAGGAAACCCAAGAAAAAAAAACGGGCCCACTGGGTTTCAACACTGCAGTGTGTGTGGGGAAGTCTTTGCCAAGGCTGATCCCCACACCACCTGTGTTTATTGTCTGGGGTTTGACCACCTCAATTCAGATTGCCAAATTTGTAAGAATTTTCCCAAATCTACCCTGGAAAAGAGATTAGGTAGACTGAGGGAAAGGGAAGCCGAGAAGTCTGCTGACCCGGATGGCCAGCCCGGTTTGGTTCTGACCGAACCAGAAGGAGTGCCCTCTGACCAGGGCTATACTTCTTCGGGCAAAAGGAGAGCCGATTCTAAGGAGTCGGTTCCAGTAAAAGGAAAAAGAAAAGATAAATCGTCCGGTTCGGACCCAAAAATTCATACTCCGACCGCCGATGAAATAGCCATGGTGATAAGGATAGTGCAATCGCTTACTTCGGTTCCGACCAAACCGGCACCATTTGGCAGGTGTTCGGTTCGGTCAGTTTCCCCGGTTCTGGATTACACTTTGGAAGAATTTTATGAACCGGATGAGGAGGAAGGAGAGTATGAGGATGATGATGGTGATTATGAAAGTCTGGATGTGCCTATTGACCCGGACATCTCCCCAGACAGACCTTCAGATGTTTCTCCTCCTAGGCTTTCTGAGTCCCCTTCTCACCTTATGTTTTACAAAAAAGTGGCTGAGAGCCTCCAGCTTCCTGTGGAGGAAGCAGTAGAGGATCAGGAGGAGCCTGATTTTGTTGACATGATGGACATCCCCAGAGTCCAGGAGACTGTCTGTTCCCCCTCCACAAATCCTTTAGGAAACAGGCATAAAATTCTTAAGACTCCTAATTCCATACCTCCTGTGGACAGATGAATGGACAAGAGGTATACTCTTTCAGGCTCAGACACGGAGTTCCTTTCCCAGCAATGCAGCCATGTTTAGGTAGTACAGGCTGCTGCCTGTGATAAGGCAAATATCCCCTTGGCATCACACCCCCCAGATAAGGACTCCAGGAAGATTGATGCCATGGCAAAGAAACAGTACATGGCAGCATCTTTGGGACTCAGGCAGGCTAACTGTATGGCCTACACAGCTAGATACCAGAAGTCCAGGTGGGACACTGTGCTGGCTCTGGCTAAACAGGCCCTGACCAGCTTGCCAAGGAGCTGGAGCAGATGGCTGCAGATGGGATGGAGCCATCCAAAGTGCAATTTCATGCTGCTGTGGACTCCAGTGATGTTTCATCAAGAGTCATGGCTACATCTGTGGCTCTTCGGAGGATGGCTTGGCTCAGATGTACTAGCCTATCACAGGATACCCAGGCTAAGGCCATGGATTTCCCTGTTATTGGTAATTCTCTGTTTGGGGAGCAGACAGAGAACTTCATGAAAAAAATGGACGAGTACAGGACCACTTACAGGAGTGCTCAGGCCAAAGAAAGGCAAGCTACTCCTCAAAGGCAGCAGTCCAGGGCAGGCCTTTCCAAAGGCCTTTTACCAAGCTCAGGCCTCCTCTTCTTACTCTCATAGGGGGTTCTTTAGAGGGAGAAGCAGATGGGGGATGAGCAGGCCTGCATCCACCCCTCAGCCTAAAGCCCCTGCCAAGCAGACACCCTGATGGGTCTGCCTGGGCCGATTCTCCAATACCAGTAGGGGGCAGGCTGGCTTACTTTGTCCAGGACTGGAAGTCTCTGACATCAGACAAGTGGGTCCTGGAAGTAGTAAGCCAGGGACTGGTTCTCAGCTTCAAAAAATTTCCCAAGATGAGAACCAGATCCTTTCCACCTGCAAATCCATCAGAGACCTTTGCCTTAGAGGCAGAGGTTTCTTCCCTCCTAGCTCTCAGAGCTATAGAGAGGGTTCCCACCCTACACAAGGCCAAAAGATTGTACTCCAGGTACTTCCTAACCCCCAAAAAGACAGGAGAATGGTGGCCCATCCTGGTCCTAAGATATCTGAACAAACACCTTTTAAAACCAAGGTTCAAAATGGTGACTCTGGGAATAATCCTTCCCTCTCTAAGGCCAGGGGACTGGCTAGCCTCCATGGACCTCAAAGATGCCTATTTTCACATTCCCATCAGGTGCTCCCACAGAAAGTACCTCAGGTTCGAGTTGCGCTCAGGTCACTATCAATTCAGAGCAATGCCCTTTGGCCTAACATCAGCTCCAAGGGTTTTCACAAAGTGCCTGGCAGTAGTGATTGCTTTCCTAAGGAGAAAAAAGATCTCCATCTTCCCATACTTGGACGACTGGCTCATAGTAGGTCAGTCTCCAGACCAAGTCAAGTCACATTTGCAAATAACTCAGCAAGTGCTCACTTCCTTAGGATTCATTCTCAACCTTCCAAAGTCAGTTCTCGAACCAGTACAGCTCCTCACTTTCATAGGGGCCGGAGCTAGATACAATAAAGTCAAGAGCCTTCCTTCCCTTGGAAAGGGCAAGGACCCTTGTGGAACTGGCCTCTTCATTCACCCTGCAGGTGTCTCGACCAGCAAGGCATTTCTTTCAGCTTCTGGGCCACATGGCAGCTTCCACAGTAGTGGTCCAAGGAGCAATATTCCAGATGAGGGACATTCAGTTCCACTTAAGAGCCTTCTGGTCCCAAAGAAAGGATTCCCTTACCAAACTAGTCCCAGTGACTCGAACCCTGATCCAGGCCTTGCAATGGTGGCAGGATCAGGACAACTTGAGACAAGGGGTTCCTTTTGTCTCTCAGTCTCATTAAGTGATACTCACCACAGATGCTTCCCTGCTGGGCTGGGGAGCCCATCTGGGGGATCTTACCACCCAAGGACTGTGGTCACCTCAGGAATCTCTGCTTCACATCAATCTCTTGGAACTCAGAGCAGTGTTTTTGGCACTGCAAGTCTTTTCCAAATCTGCGCAGAACAAGGTGGTCCAGGTCAGAACAGACAATACCACTACCATGTGGTACATCAACAAGCAGGGAGGCACTCGGTCTATGGCCTTGTGCACAGAAGCTATGAAGCTGTGGTCCCTGGCCTATTCCCTGCAAACCTCTCTGATAGCAGTTCATCTCCCAGGGAAGGACAATGTCCTAGCAGATACTCTGAGCAGAATATCCCAGAGCCATCACGAATGGACCCTAGATCCTCTAGTTTTGAAAGTGATTTTCTCGAGATGGGGCACTCCACAGATAGATCTTTTTGCAGCCCCAGACAATCACCAACTTCCTCTCTTTTGTTGCAGACCCCCAGTTTTGGGCTCAGTCCCCCTGGATGTTCTGATCCTGAATTGGGAAGGGAAATTTCTGTATGCTTTTCCCCCCTTCCTTCTCCTGTTCAAAGTGTTAGTCAAGATCAGGTCACAACCATGCAAAGTGATTCTGATTGCTCCAGACTGGGCCAGACAGCCCTGGTATCCCCTGTTGCTGTCCCTAGCAGTCCACCTTTCCCTGTCTCTTCCCAGGAATTACAACCTGTTGACATCCTCTCAGGGGAGGATTTGGTATCCGAACCTTCGGTCTCTCAATCTCAAGGCATGGCTCTTGAAGAGTTAGAGTTTGCTGATCTGCATCTTTCCCGTGGGGTTCTGGATATCCTTAAGGCTTCTCGAAAGCCTTCCACCGGAAAGACTTACAACTCCAAATGGAAGAGATTCAGTATTTGGTGTTCTAAGAAAAATATTTCTCCAGATTCTGATGAGTTGCCTACGGTTCTGGACTATATGGTCCATCTCAATGGCCTAGGCCTTAGGCCAGCTACACTTAAAGTGCATTTGGCAGCTGTTTCTGCTTTCCTGTCAGTAGGCAAGCCATCCCATCTGTCAGCCATCCTGTGTTTTGTAAGTTCTTCAAGGGATTGCTTCACACCAATCCCCCCTTTAGGGATTCTGCTCCTGCTTGGGACCTTAATGTTTGCATTGCTCAGCTTATGCAACCCCCCTTTGAGCCTTTGTCCTCTGCAGAGCTTAAGTACTTGACTTGGAAAACTGTGTTTTTGGTGGCCATTACCTCTGCCAGGCATATCAGTGAATTGCAAGCCCTGTCAGTGGAACCTGATTTCATCTATTTCCATAGAGATAAAGTGGTCCTAAGAACTAACAGAAAGTTTTTGCCTAAAGTGGTTTCAGATTTCCACCTCAACCAGTCTGTGTCTCTCCCTGTTTTCTTCACTGACCACTCCTCCTCTGGAGAGAGGAGGCTACACAGCTTAGATGTTAAAAGGGCCCTCAGCTGCTACATAGAGTGCACCAAGGGTCACAGGTTTGAATCCCTCCAGTTGTTCCTCACGTATGGAGAGGTTGGTAAGGGCAAACCTGCCACTAAGAGATCTGTTGCCAGGTGGATTGTTTCTTGTATACAATTCTGCTATGAGAAACTAGGTAGAACTCCACCCTCAGGTCTGAGGGCTCATTCCACTAGAGGTACAGCTGCTTCCCTGGCTGTTGCCAGGGATATTCCTATCTTAGAAATTTGTCAAGCAACCACCTGGAAAACAGTCCATACATTCACCAAGCATTACTCTCTGGATATCCAGACTAGGAGTGATGCTCGGTTTGGCACAGCAGTACTTTAGAGCCTGTTTTCAAAGTAGGTTCTGACCCTCCTCCATGTCGGTACTGCTTGGTAGTCTGCATATGTCAGAATACAGCAAGACTTCATGTTGTTTGAAGAAAAAATTACTGACCTTAGTAATGTTGTTTCTTCTAATGGAGTCTTGCTGTATTCTGACCTCCCCCCTGCCTCCCCTCTCAGAACCTAGTTTTTGGGATGTGGGTGAGCAGGAGCAGTGTTGGCACCCTAGGGGTGTCCCTTCTTCACCCTCCTTTATTTTGGGTGAGTTATATTGTTTTGGGATGTGTTTTGTTTTTTGGGTTCCCTGACTTGAGTCTTCTTTTTGAAACAAAAAAACCCTTTTATATAGATATAGTTGCCAGTTGGCTAGTTTTGAGTTTTACAGTTTCCAGACAGAACTTCTAGTGAACATTGCTCGTAAAGATCTGACGGTTGGAGTTTAAACAACAGCAGACAGGGGCTTCAACTGAGCTCACGGTGAATATTCCATGCTGGCCATAGAAAGTTTAACTCTTTGTTCTCCGGGGCAGTTGAAAGGCAGGACCTAACTGCATATGTCAGAATACAGCAAGACTCCATTTGAAGAAACAACATTATTAAGGTGAGTAATTTTTTCTTGCAGCCCTACAGCATGACAAACCCTCTTCAGCCCCAGACCTGGGAGCATCCACCGATTGAGATGATGTTCGGCCAATTAATGGCCCAAATGTCCCAGGTCACTGTGGCTACGAATCAGAACACCCAGGTAGTGCAAAGTTTGGAGTCCAGGATGTTCAACACTGAATGCTGGGTGTCCGCAACAGAAAACAAACTGCAAGAGTTATCAGAGGCATATCAAGAGCACCAGCACATTATACAGTCAATGAGGGCTAAAATTGATGACCTTGAGAACCGGGGTCATAGCAACAATCTGCGGTTCGTGTGTTTCCTGGAGCGGGTAGAGTGGTGCGATACAGAGGGCTTCCTGCAGCTTGCCCTTGCAGAAATGTTAAAGATGGACCCCTCTTGACCACTCGAGGTGGAGCACGTGCATCGCTTTCTCACCCCTTTGCCTAAAGCCCAAGACAGGCCCAGACCAATCATCGCCAGCTCTGTGGACTACTGTGAGAAGGAGAAAGTCCTGGCAAGAGCAAGGGACATACAAAATGTCAGCTGGAGAGCACACAAATTCTGCATCTTCCAGGACTTCTCCAAAGATCTGTCAGACAGACGAAGGGCATATACTGATGCAAGGCATGCTATGCACAGGACTGGGCTTCCATTTTCTTTGCTTTACCTGGCCATAATGTGGGTTGTCCACAGTGGGGTGCTGTTGACATTCAACAGTCCGGAGGCTCCGACTCACTTACTTGGCAAAAACTGGCCCAAGGAAACTAACTCCCGAAGTCAGCAACCACTACCTGCTAAGACCCCAGCTGAGGAACTGGACAGGTGTTCCCTGATCTGGGCCATTAGGGATGGGGACTGGCAGCACTCCAGGGATGCGGCATGGGAACTTCCCCCCAAGGCCAACCACAAGCGGCACTCCTTCAAGAAGCATAGGAAGAGAGATCATTCATCTGAGCATGGGCCGTTGGCATCCACTGATGATACCCTGATGGAAGTCCCAGCTCCTGACCCCTTGCAAGGTTTTTCCACATAAAATTGCTTTGAACCCCTGTGGTCTGTTTCCTCGGAGCAGCTTCCAAACACCTCCAAAAGGCCCACTGAATATCAGCAGTCTCCCCTGCTTTGCCCCAGTTATCTGAATGGCTCTGACTTTCCAGCCCTGAAGCCCGACATTGACTCCAGCACGACGAGGACCCATTCAGTGAAGAGCTCCACCTCAATTCTTCCAAGCTATGGTAACATGGCTCATTCCCCGGGCCTGACCCCAGTCTCCTGTGCAGTCCCAGATGCTGAGTTAGAACACAACGGGGTCAGATAAGTAACCTTCCCTACTTTTGTTTCATTTCTGGTCCTGGTTCTTTGGCTAGTCAAGTCAGGTCTTCAACTGGGGGTCAGAATCGATGGCTGTGGTGGGCGTCTCTACCTTTCATTGTTCTGCAAGGCCTAATCCATGCCACTCAAGTTTCAGGACCACCAAGACTTCCCCCATCCCCTGCCTGCTAGGGGTCCAGATGGCTGCGGTTGCAGTTTGAATCGCCCTGCTCCCATACCAGGAGGGATTCGGAGGGGCTCTACACTCCATATTGCTGAACTTTGGGGAGGGGGGATTTGATGCATTCCCGGTTGTTATGTGACCATCAGCATCCCCCCCCCGAATGACACTACACAGTTCATATGTTTTGTGGACCTGCTGTCCTTTGTTGTTTTGGGGGTTGTGCTGCTGCTGATGGGGGGTATGTGCTGCTGATGTTGAGGGGGTGGTGGTGGTGCCAGTTGGGGACACTGGGAGTTCTGGATCCCAGGTGAATGAATCTGTAGGGGTATATCACAGAACTGTCAGGGCCCCAGTCTCATATCCACGGTGCCAGGGATGTAGACCTGTTGCTATGGCAGTGGGTGAGGCATTTAATCCAGAGAATTAGTGTGACACCTTCTGCAGATGAGGTTCATCTCCCCTGTGTCATGAGGATCTGGTCCACCCCCCCTGCCCATCTCTGATCATCACAGTATGACAGTACCCCCATGGCCACCATTGATGCATTGGCACCTACTGGACAAAGGCTGCGTGCCTCGCATATGTTGCTGCCTGGCTCCCTGTTGCCCCCTTGGGCCTCTCCACACCCCCCTAGCCTGGGTAATAGATTTGCTGCTGCCATCCCCTTCCCTCTCCCATCTGTATTTTCTTTCATTCACCGAGAAACCCCCAGTTTAGTTCATACCTGTGCCCTGGTTTACCCTCCAGGGCACTTAGAGAGCTTGGTTTCTTTCAGTTAGTCTTACCAAGATGGTCTACACACCTCTTTGGGGTTCTTGCCACCCTCACCTTCGCCCTGCATTTTGGGAGGGGTACACCTATCAGATCGCACCCTGGGAATAGAGGTCGGCTTTCAGCAGACCTCTGCAGCCTACGTGGAACCTCTATGTCCCCAATGCGTAAGTAATGTTCTACACAGTGTATATATTTTGCATAGATGTTTATTGTATGTGCTTATTCAGAGAACACACACAGAGCAGATGTTAGAGAATGGGACATGCACAACTGGTAACTCCTAGGAAGGGCCACCTCACTGTCCCCTGTCATGCCCAGCCTGCAACCACTGAAGCCTGCTCTCAGTGTGGGCCGCTGCACTGCTCCTTGCTGGTGGGTGTATTTTGCAGAATCTCCTTTGTACATGCCTGCGTCACATTTTAAATGGGGGATAAACCATGTCTGACATGGAACTTCAGGGGACTTAAGACCCCAAACAAAAGGAAGCAGGTATTAACACATCTTAAGAGGCTGGGAGCAGAGGTGGCATTCCTTCAAGAGACCAAACTCACAAGGGGGGGACCATGATAGACTGCAGCGGGACTGGGTGGCTCAGGTCATTCATGCCTCAGCCCCCACCATTAAATGAGGGGTAGCTATTTTGTTGCATAAGGCTCTGCACTGGAAACTGCTGCAGAAGATGAGTGACCCAGAGGTCAGATGGGTGGTGGTGCTTTTGGATATGGCGGAGGGCCCCATCATTCTGCGGAATATATGCGGCCCTAATGAGGATGATCCTTCTTTCATAAACTGGCCCAGGTACTGGGTAATCTAGCCTCAGATGACACCTCTGTGTTATTCGGGGGAGATTTCAACCTCACATTAGATCTGTTCCTTGACAGATCCCCCTCCAACACTGAGCCCCACTTCAGGGAAGCCCTGGCATTGGCTCAGATGCGGCAGGACCTGGCCCTCTCAGATATCTGGTGAATTTCCACCCATCCCAGAGGGACTACACTTTCCTATTCCTGGTACATAGCTTTTATAGCCACATAGATTTTTGACTCACCTCCTCCCTTATTACCAAGAACTCCACAGATGCTACCATTCATCCCCTGGTGATATCAGACCATGCCCCAGTGTGAATATCTTTTGCCTGGGGCCAACCACCCCCATCTCCCCGACCTGGAGATTGGACCCATTACTTCTTTGTGACCCGGACCCCTCCCCCCCCCGGGGCTCCATCGGCAGGTCATGGATTTCTTCCAAAACAACCCAGTGTCTGATACATCTGCTGGCAATACCTGGGAGGCATTCAAAACCACCCTCAGAGGGGTAATCATGGGTTTCACCCACATACGCATATCATTATGCACAAATGGGCAGCTTTTTCAGGCCCTGCGCTCCTACCAACACATACTATTTATTAGTTATATTACACTTTTTCAAAAAGTAAGGAAATTCATTGCAAAAAACTTTGTTAATGCATCAGTTAGGGTTAAAGTGACAAAAGTGGGGAAATGAGATGTTAGGGTTGAGTCCCTAACCCCCACACCACACCCCACCCCCTTGTCCATAGACCGACAGACACCGGGATGTGCCATGGGATCATGAGGCCTAACTCTCACCCCATTCTCCTTTACTGTAGCATGTCAACCTGTTTACACAAGGATTACACATGAATACATATTAGTTAGCCATGTGATGTATTGTGAGTGTGTGTGTGTGTGTGTGTGTGTGCTATGTGTAAGGGGAGCACAGGACCCGGAGGACCTGTGCTCCCACACACATATACTGTTATGTGAAAATGGATAAGTTAGTGGAAGCGCAGGGCTTAAAGGGCCCACACTCAAAGTAACAAGTACTAGTTAGGCCTATGGTGTATTGTGTGTCTGTGCTCTGTGTAAGTGGGAATGCAGGGCTTAGAGAGCCCACGCTCCCACATTTGTACACTGTTATGTGAAAAATGATAGGTTAGTGGGAATGCAGGAACCGGAGGGCCAGCGTTCCCACCCATATGTATTAGTAAGCTGTATGATGTATCTGTGATATGTGTACGTGGGAGTGCAGGGCCCAGAGGGCCCGCACTCTCCACACTAATATGTGCTATGTGAAAATGGATGAGTTAGTAGGGCGCGGGGCCCAAGGGCCCTTACCTCACTCTAAAATGTACTAGTTACGTATGAATTATGTGTGTGTTTAATACTATGTGTAGAGTGGAAGCCCAAGGTCAGGACATGTGCTTTCACCAACACATACTGTATAGCTGTAGAGGGTGTATAATTGTGAGTGTGGCATGGGAAGTATAGCAGTGGAATGTTATGCCCACAATCTCCCTGCTTCAGTGTCCTGCACCCCACACCTGGGGAATATGGGTGTGGGCAGGACAGTAGTGTGGTGGGTAGGTAACTGGCTGGGTGGCAGGACACAGAGGGTGGTGGTAAATGGCTGTCACTCCACAGAGGGAAGAGTGGCCAGTGGGGTACCACAGGGATCAGTGCTGGGACCGGTCCTATTCAACATCTTCATCAGTGACATTGCACAGGATATAGAAGGCAGAATTTCACTGTTAGCTGATGACACTAAGCTCTGTAACAGAGTAGACACACCAGAGGGTGTAGACAGAATGAGAAGGACCTGCAGAAACTTGAAGAATGGTCAAGGGTTTGGCAGTTGAAATTCAATGCAAAGAGTGCAAGATAATGCATATGGGGCACAAAAACCCTGGCACAATATATCAGTTGGGGGTGAGGATATAGCATGCACCAAGCAGGAAAGGGATCTTGGGGTTGTCATCTCGATGACCTCAAAGGTAGAAACAGTGTGACAAGGCATCAGGTAAAGCAAATAGGATGCTGGGATGTATGGGCAGGGGCATCACCAGCAGGAAAAGGAGGTCATAATTCCGCTATACAAGACACTAGTGAGGCCCCACCTGAGTACAGTGTACAGTTCTGGAGACCATACCTCATGTAAGGACATAGACAGGGTAGAGAAGGTTCAGAGGAGGGCAACAAAGATGGTGTATGGGTTGCATCACAAATCCTATGAAGACAGGTTGAAGGAACTGAACATGTACTCCCTGGAGGAGAGGAGGAGAGAGGGGATATGATAGAGACATACAAGTATCTTACAGGGAGGAACAGGGTGCAGGAAAACACTATTTTTAAGCGAAAAAGATGTTTCAGGACTAGAGGGCATGGGATGAAGTTGGAGGAGGGCGATTCAGAGGAAACATAAGAAAGAATTTCTTACGCAGAGCGGGTGGTGGACAAGTGGAACACCCTGCCAGAGGAAGTGGTGGGGGCTGAAACAATCACGGGATTTAAGAATGCATGGGATAGACATAAAGGAATTCTAGAGGTCAGGGGTAAGGGGAAATAGACTTCTAGGAAAACAAACTGAACTTACAAGCTCAAATGGGCAGACTAGGTGGGCCATAGGCCCTTATCTGCCGACACTGTCTATGTATGTACCAGTATCACCATCCCCCAATGTACCCACCTTCCTAAACCCCCCCACACAGACACAGTTTGCTGACAGCTCCACTATCTGCCCCTCCCCAGAAATTCTCTGGATTCCCTCCCACCCTCCTGTCCTGCATCATCACACTTCCCGCACACTGAGTTTCTACATACTTCTTCTACCTCCCACAGATACTACCTGTGCTGTAGTAATCACCCTTCCTTTACCCTCACCCCTCATAGACACTCCTACTGCTTTCACTCTTTGATAAGTTAGCTTAATTTGTTAAGATTTGGAAAGAAGAGACATGAGATAGGTTTTTATGTTGCTAATTATCATTGTTTTTATAAAAAAAAGTTTCTGCATTTGACAAACAAACAAAAGTTATTTTTAAAAATGTATATACATTTCATTGCATTAAATATTACTATATAGAAGTAAAAAAAATAAAGTGTTATCTTCACACTGGGGATAAGAAAAAGAAACAATGTAACTGTGTAGAAGAGTAAACAAAAAAGTGTTATCTTCACACTATGGGGGCAAAGATAAACATTACTATATAGAAGACTGAACAAAATAAATAAGTGTTATGTTCACACTGTGGGGATAAGAAAAAAAACCCACCATACGTATGTAGAAGACTAAGAAAAAAAGTGTCATCTTCACACTGTTTGGGGGGGGGGAACAAAAATTTAAGTATATAGAAGAGTGAAAAAATAAATTACTGTTATCTTCACACTGGAGCGTCGGGTGATTAAAAAAAAACATAACCATGACAAAAAAAAAAGTGTTATCTTCACACTGTTGGGGAGATAAAAAATATAGAACACTGTAAAAATAAATAAGTGTTGCTTCACACGGTGGGGGGGTAAGAAAAAACAACATAACTATGCAGACGAGTAAAAAAAGTATCTTGACACTGTGGGGGGGGACAAAAATATTACTATGTAGATAAGTGAAAAAATAAACAGGTGTTATCTTCACACTGTGGGGGTAGGGAATAAGAAAAAAACAATGTATGTAGGAGAGTAAAAAAGTTATCTTCACACTGTGGGGGAAGAAAAAATATAGTATAGAAGAGTGAAAAATAAGTAACTTATCATCACACTGTGTGTGTGTGTGTGTGTATGTGTGTGTGTGTGTGTGTGTGTGTGTAATATTACAATATCCAAGACTGAAACAAAAAAAAAAAACTGTTAGCTTCACACTGTGTGTGTGTGTGTGTGTGTGTGGGGGGTAAGAAAAAAAGTTGGGAATGGCTTAACTGAAAACAAAATAAAGAAATGAAGCCCAGCGTTTGCAACAGCGATGTGCTAGCCCTCGTTCTGTAATGAGGGTGCCTTGGGGGAGGTGGAGGAAGTGGAATGGTCCACAAGAGAATGTTCAGTGGTCAGGAGTTGGTGCCCCTCCTCTTCTGGTGTTCAGTGGGAGAGGCACTTGGTGGAGGTTCCTGCTGCTGAGGTTGCTGGAGGGCCGGATCCATGTCATCACAATACTGCAAATCCTGGTGGATCACTTCAGTGGCCTCCAATTGGCTCTCGGCTAGCTGCACCATGAGGCCATGTGCAGTCTCTTGGACAGCAACATTGACCTCTTCCTGCTCACACAACTGATTAATTGTATGAGCGAGGCCTTTGTTGCTGTCCTTGAGGCCACAGATAACAACCATAGCCACGTGCCCAATGTGGCCCTGGCATTGCAGCAAATCTATTACATTCAGCTGGTTCCCTATCATGCATTCTTGGTTTGCCGTAAACACCTGGCCGCATTGAGACGCAGCTTGATTGCCTTCCTTAATGGCCTTGAGCAGCCAGCTGATACCCCACTGTGCCAGCTTTAACTGTTGTAGACAACCTGAAAGAGAACCAAAATTATGTATGTAAATGTGAAATGGTGTTGCTGGTTACTTCTAGTGCTTGTGGGTTTTAGAAGTGCGCATTGTCTTTGCTGTTTACTACTTCTGCTGTTCAGCAGTGACAAGCAATGCAGTTCATGTAAGCTGGGGTGCTGGGGTTGGTATGTTAAGAAGAATATCAAATACAGTGCATGGATAACATTGAGTATACAAAAGATTTGTGCTTTTGAGATCACGGACAGAGATTGGATTTTTTTTCAGTTCTGTGACAGCTTTTGTTGGTGACTGTGGTTGCAGTATAACAACAGTACTGTTGTGGCAATATAGCAGCAGTTTGTTCCATGTTACAGAGTATGCAATAGGAATGATTTAATTAAGTGGGGTAATAAGAATCATTTTGGTTTTGTTAATGAGGCTGAAGACATAAGGTAGTTGAATTTGGTATATTATGTTTTTGCCATGGTGTATTAAATATTATGTCTGATTATTGGTTGATGAGATGTGTTGATAAATGGTAATGGAGTGTTTGTTGCAATGTGTTACACTTTTGGTGTGCGTAGTTGAGATTCACACTTATTTTACATCATATTTTATGTTGTTTTTGAATTTACAGTTTGTGAGATACAGAAGCATGTAGCTGAGGGTATGATTTTTGGGTGGTTGGCAGGAAGCGTAAGCATATATATGAGAGTACTGTCACATGCAAGCTGTTTGGTGGACGTCATGATGCCAGTACATAGATTGGAAAAGAGGATAGCGTATAAGGTGTGAAAGCAACTATATGCGCAATTGTGAGCTGCTATTATTTAGTGCACTAGCATGCCTTGAAAAGATATACAGCATGCTAATGCACCCTGTTCATAGTGTGAGACAATATGTCTTACTGTGTTTTTTTTTTCTTAACAGTGTGTGGCGTCATAGGAACAAAAAGAAGAAAAAAATGGTTATGTTACTGTGGTGATATGCTTCACTCTACAAACTGTCATAATATTGTATTGAAAGGAGGAGCTGGTAAATGCTGCTTTTTCACAAGTTGTGTTATAGCTATGATTTTTTTGGAACTATGTTATAACAATATAACATATAGACATTGTTAATGGTGCTGGTATACCTCTATATTTTGATGTTCAATTAGACAATAGACCACAGATAGAATACATTCAACGTCTTCTCTGTGTTGTTTTCAGATCGGCTACAAGTTCTACATATGTGTCATAACTTACATAAAAAAATCGTACATAGTTATGTTTGCAATAAAGAAATAAGAAACAATTTCATTTTTGCAAGGCAATAAACAGACTTTGTTATTTCCGCATGATATACATTTTTATGAATATGGCTAGAAAGTATGTTGTCTCCGGATTGGCCAGGAGTGTTTATTAGCTGAACCTTTGTCCCATTACAATGGCGCAGTTAAAAGTAGTATGATTAAGAAGTGCATTAGGAATGGTAAAAAAAAATGAGCTATTTGATAATCACAATAAACCATGACAGAGGGTGAGAAATGTTGGATTTATGGATCTTTTCAGATGGTGGAAGCACTTGGTTGCATATTGTACTTCAACCCACTTAAGGTGTTCCGTTGTCCCACTGTAAGAGAAAATCCTTGTCATGTGTTGTTGCTTAAGTATGAGCTCAGATATTTTCTTAATCTAAAACACTTTTTTGTCTGGCATATTCAATTTATTATGTTCTTCTTTGCCATGTTGTTCATGAGTTTCAAAGTTAACATAAGTATTACTTTGCACCCCCACCCCCGCAGATACATGGCCAATCATATACAGATATTCACAGTGTTTGTATCTTATTTGTGCCTACTGCATGTATAACAGTTAAACAGGTGTAGAAATATTATACAGTCAATGGCTGGTTTAATATAATTACGGTTTGACCTGCTAGTCTCCTTATTTGTACCTGTTTCACACTGTGTGACTCTGCCGCTCCTGTGCACAATGTGTTTACAACCTTCCAGTACACTGAGTAACTCTGGAACCTGTACACTTGCTCACTATGGCAAAATAATCCCTTGTAGCCCTTGAGAAGATGGTGTGTTCTGTGAATCAGCTTATCTATCCCTTTGTTACATCACCTTGTTAGTGTCTGATTCTTGTCCACTTTTGCTACTTACCATCTAAAGGTCTGAATCTACAGCATAAACTGTGTGAACAGCCTTCTTACTATACAGTTTCTAAAAGATTTCAGCAAAGTGTGCTGAAGTGATTGTGTGACTGTGATTACACAGTCTAAGAGTTGGAGCCATGGATTATGCAGGACGTTCCAGGAGGTATGACGCTGTTTACCTGTGCTGTTGGCTGTCATTACACTGTTACTTGATACAGTATAGTCACCTATTGTGCACCCTAGATTGTAATATGGCTTTATTTAACAATTGAGAATAATTTGATTACATTTCTCACCTTGTAGAGCTTTTGTGTCGAAACAGTGGAGTCATCTGATGGAATAAAAAACAAGAATTTGTCAATGCTGAATGTTGATTGCGTTGGTCCATTGTGCTCATTCACTGGCCCTCTGTCACTTGCTCGTTCTGTTTCTCCCGGTGCTGCAGGCTGCCCTTTTGTACTGGGCTCCTACCTGCGTTGGCACCCTTTTCTGTCCACAAAGAAGAAATCTGCAGCTGGCCCGACAGAGCTCCATTGAGGTGGGTCACTCACCCTCTCTGACTCGCTCATTCTATTTCTCCTGGAGCTGCAGGCTGGCCTTTTATACTGGGCTTCTGCCTCTGTTGGTGGTTTTTTCTGCCCACAAAGAAATCTGCATTAGTCCCGATACAGGTCCATTGAGCTTGCTCACTCCCCCCCTCTGTCACTCACTCGTTCCGTTTCTGCCGGCGCTGCAGGCTGGCCTTTTGTACTGGGCTCCTGCCTGCATTGGTGGCTTATTCTGCCCACAATGAAATCTGTAGCAGTCCCAACACAGCTCCGTTGAGCTCACTCACTCCCCCTCTTTCATTCGCTCGTTCCATTTCTGCTGACACTGCTGGCTGGCCTTTTGTACTGGGCTCCTGCCTGCATTGCCGCCTTCTTTTGCCCACAAAGAAATCTGCAGCAGTCACGATAGAGCTCTGTTGAGCTCACTCACTCCCCCTCTCTCACTCACTCTTTCTGTTTCTCCCGCTGCTGCAGGCTGCCCTTTTGTACTGGGCCCCTGTGTGCATTGCTGCCTTTTCTGCCCACAAAGAAATCTGCAGCAGTCCCCACACAGCTCCGTTGAGCTTGCTCGCACCCTTTCTCACTCACTCATTCCGTTTCTGCCGGCGCTGCAGGCTGGCGTTTTGTACTGGGCTCCTGCCTGAGTTGCCACCTTTTTCTGCCCACAAACAAATCTGCAACAGTCACAATAGAGCTCCATTGAGCTTGCTTACTCCCCCTCTCTTACTCACTCATTGTATTTCTTCCGACACTGCAGGCTGCCCTTTTGTACTGGGCTCCTGCCAGCATTGGCACCTTTTTCTGCCCACAAAGAAATCCGTAGCTGTCCAGCAGAGCTCTGTTGAGGTCACTCACTCCACCTGTCTTACACGCTCATTCAGTTTATCCTGGCAGTGCAGGCTGCCCTTTTGTACTGGGTTCCTGCCTCTGCTGGCACCTTTTCTGCCCACAAAGAAATCTGCAGCACTCCTGACAGAGCTCCTTTGACGTCACTCACTCCCCCCCTCTCTCACTCACTTGTTCCGTTTCTGCCGGTGCTGCAGGCTGCTGTACTGTACGGGGCTCCTGCATGCATTGCCACCCTTTTCTGCCCACAAAGAAATCCACAGCAGTCATGTTAGAGCTCCGTTGAGCTTGCTCACACCCACTCTCTCAGTTGCTTGTTCTGTTTCTTCCACCACTGCAGGCTGCCCTTTTGTACTGGGCCCCTGCATGCATTGCTGCCTTTTTCTGCCCACAAAGAAATCTGTAGCAGTGCAAACAGAGCTCCATTGAGCTCACTCACTCCCCCTCCCTCACTCGCTCGTTCTGTGTCTCCTGGCACTGCAGGCTGCCCTTCTGTACTGGGCTCCTGCCTGCGTTGGTGCCTATTCCTGCCCACAAAGAAATCCACAGCAGTCCCGACAGAGCTCAGTTGAGCTCGGTCACTCCCCCGCCACTCGCTCAATTCTATTCTGTCCCAAGCACTGATTTTCCACAGCAACTGCGCAATTGTGCGCCGGAAGAGCGAAAACACATTTCAGCCAGGATGTGAAAAATGACAGCTGTATTTTTCATAAGGAGTTGTGAAAAAATGCCAGTGTTGAAAATGTGGCGTGAAAATATTACTAATTTGCAAAGTTTCAAGGGTGTGTGGAAACTGCGCAACACATGCTCTTAGCACACTCATTTTATGGACTTTCGTCACCAAATTTTCAACATAGGCATTTTAGGACCTCTGCTAATTAACAGTGTCTCTGTCATTTTCATAATGTGTCCTGAACATGGATAGAAACATAGAATTTGATAGCAGATAAGGACCGCTTGGCCCACCCAGTCTGCCCATTTCCCTACCTAATGGATAAGCTGCAGATCCTAGTTAACCAGCAGCCTACTTCTTCCTACCCCAACCCCCTAGAATTGCCTTATGACTGTCCCATGCATGTTTGAATTCCACCACTGTTTTTGACTCCACAACCTCCTCCGGAAGGCCGTTCCATGCATCCACAACCATCTCTGTGAAAAAATACTTCCTTAAATTACCTCTGAGCCCCCCCATCTTCAAATTGGGCCCCCTTGTTCTTGTTCTTGATGTCCCTCAGCGACCATGCTATTCTGCACCGTAAGTGCGAAAACACATTTTGACCAGGATCTGAAAAATGACAGCTGTACTTTTCATAAGGAGGTGCAGAACAATGGCAATGTTGAAAATCTGGAGTGAAAATATTATACATTTATGAACTTATGAGCATGCATGCAAACTGCGCAATGCACGCTCGTAACACAGTCATTTTATGGAGTATTGGCACAAAATTTTCAACAGGACCTCTGCTCATGAACAGTGTCACTGTCATTTTCGTAATCTGTCACGAACACTGATTTCTCACAGCGACCGCGCTGTTTTGTGCCGGAAGTGCAAAAACATATTTTGGACAGCATATGAAAAATGACAGCTGTACTGTTCACAAGGAGGTGTGAAAAATGGCAGTTTTGAAAATCTGGCATGAAAATGTTGCAAAGTGCCCAGCAAAGGTGCGGCGTGCATAGCAACTGCATAGCATGCGCTATAAAACAGTCATTTTTGGATTTTTCCACTAAATTTGCAACATAGGCTTTTGAGAGCCCACCTCATGAATACTGCCTGTTGTTTCATTGATCGGTCCTGAAAGGTGATTCCACACAGTGACTGTGAAATCACCTTTCGGGGCGATGTCTGTAAACAATGTAGAATTCATCGAGAAAGTCCCAAAAACCACATGTTGAAAATTTGGTGCCAAAATTCCGAAAATGATTGAGATATGCATCAAAGTTGAAAAAAACCCTATTTATTCCATTATACAGCTTACTGGTATTTTCTCAGTTCGCGGTCGCCTTTGAAAAGTGCAGACATGTTCCCGGTCCACCGAAGATCGTCGCACTGAACTCCGGAGGTAAGTATGGGGTGAGGGGGGTGTGGAGAGGCAGGTTGCGCAGTGGGTGGGCGCGGGTTGCGGGAGGGGGCAGGGAGTCCGGCGATGGACTGTTTTCTTTTTTCACAGGGGAAAAAAATGAAAACATTGTGGGACCAATTTTTTTCAGGGGATGTAACACTCTGGGATGGGCTCCCAATGTGCCAAAGGACTCTTGTTTTGGGGGGGCAGCTGTAGCCGATGGGGGATTGGGCACCCCTGTCAGCGCACAACAAAAGGGGGGGGCCACATCATGCTGACGAGGATTAGGCACCCCCATCGGCACACAACAAAAGCAGGGTGGGGTGACATTATGCTGCTGGGGATTGGGCACCCCCATCGGCACATACTGGTATGGAGGGGTCTTATGAGCTGAGGGAAATTGGGCACCCCCTCGGCACACAAGAACTTGTGGGGGGGGGGGACATGCCGACGGGGATTGGCACCTCCGTCGGCAAAAAAAACAGGGAAGGAGACATGATGCTGAGGGAGATTGGGCACCCCCCCTCGGCAAACAGGTGGGGAATGCAAGGGAGCCTTGCAATGAGGGGTCGCTTCCTCATTGCAGCGGATGACGCTGCAATGACGAGGTGGCCCCTGATTGCAGCGGCTAAAACTTCTCAAGCTTTTGGCATGCTGGCTGAACTAGTGTCATTGCAGCATGCCACACCATTGGGGAGAGTGGGCCAAGCCTTTAAAAGCTGTGGGGGCATTGGCCACAACAGTGCTGTGCCTCCACAGCCTGCTTCTGGCAACCTGCTGCAATATGTTTCTTGTGCATGCGCGCAGTCAACATAAAAAGGGGGTTAATGTACCACTTAGCAAAGCACATCATTATGTGGTTTTTTTAAGACATTTGGTGTGCAATACAAATTAACTGCTTATTATTTGGGCAAAAAAAAAATTCTATGATATAACCCTCATCTCTTTGTATTGCAACTTCCGCTTTTGAAACACTCTGTGCAGGATATTTAAAAAATGATCATTGTCACTGTTGTCATGATGGATATTTTCTAACTTACTGTCATCACAGTGGAATAGTGAACTAATCAGAGAGCAACTTCTACAATGATAATGATATCAGAATGCCTAGTGCAGTACAGAAGCAGGTAGTTAAAATCAAAGAAAAACAGCATCATTTTTTAATAAGCTGCTGATTTAAAAACTAGAACTGTCACATTACTGTAGTATATGTCAAATATTAAATAGTCTGATTCTAAATGGGCAATTTTATCGATTGTGAGTGGTCAAGAGTTTCATAACTTACTTGTAGGTTTGCTACTCATGAGTTCTGATTCTGACCCTCACACTTGGAGATAAAGTGCATATTTTGAGCTAGGTTATTATATCATGCAATGGGGCAAGAAAATGCTGGTTCCTGATTGGCTGGGTGGCAGGATTTAGAATGTGTAAATTGTGATGTCGCTTTACAGTAGAAGAGCCAGTCAATCAGGGTATCAGACTTCAAAGCCGCAACCGCTGTGTTGGTTTTTCTCACTATGTGAGCAACCACGAAAATCAAAATACGAAATGAAAACTCCCCTTGCATTCATTCCTACATTGTATAATGATGATATGACATGATATGGTGTGGGCAATAGCGCCTCGTGAGGAAACCACACCATTTGTGTGTGAATGCTGCCATTGCCCACACCATATCATGGTATACTGCTTTAAAAAATACATGGTTATGCTTAGGATGAGGCACATCATAGAATATCAGTAAAATGGTATTTGCAGAAGGATAACTATTTTCTGTTTATAACACTGCAACAACAATTTTCTTTACAACCAGAAACATGGCTATTACAATCACAATATATTGAAAATGCAACAATGCTGTAAGTAGATAGCACTGTGCTGAACTGATAAAAAAGGAATGGCAACTCATTTGCTGCTGTTGATGTGTTCATCACATAGCAGTCATACACGTAAAACAAATTGTTAATATTATGTGTTCCTTACAGTTTCTTTTACAATTGTCTATTACCAATTAAAGAAGCATACTCTGACTTTATTTATGAGACAACTGTGCAGTGTTTGTTCTAACTCTGACATACTTAAGTCTGTGCCTGTGTAAAAGGCCTTCTTGGTGCATGTACACAGTGTTTTGGGAGAGGGATATTCTGTCTGGCTGGATGTTGTCTGTTATCTATGAGAGGGTGTATCATGTTTGTAGTTGGTGTGAAGTGTGGTGACCAAATCATGTAACACATGTGCTTGGTTCTAGCAACTTCTCTTTCGCTACGTATGGGTGAACTGTTACTTTATTGAAGTGTCTAGCTGTGTTCTGTGAATCCTCATTGTTTTAATTGTGATTGATTATTGTAACGTGGGGTGGGGGCTGTCATGTATACTCAGTGCACGACAGCATGGGGTCAGAGTATCTAGTGAATTTTATAGCAGTTAATACTGTGCATTTCTACATCTCATGGGAGTGCCTTTTATCACCTCCTCCTATTTGGCTGTTATGTAGAACTGTTAACTGATGAGTTATGTGTTCATAGAAACATAGACTTTGACGGCAGATAAGGACCGCTTCCCTACCTACAGGATAAGCCGCAGATCCTAGTTAACCAACAGCCTATTTCTTCCTACCCCCACAAGAATTGCCTTATGTCTGTCCCATGTATTCTTGAATTCTCCCACAGTTTTAAACCCCACAACCTCCTCAGGAAGGCTGTTCCATGCATCCACTACTCTCTCTGTGAAAAAATACTTCTCATATTGCCCCTGAACCGCCCCCCCCATCTTTAAGCTGTGTCTCTTTTTCTGAAAGATGCTACCCTCTTGGACTTTGTTGATTCCACTGAGGTACTTAAATGTTTCTATCATGTCCCCCCTCTCCCTCCTTTCCTCAAGGGTATACATATTAAGCTCATTTAGTCTCTCCTCGTATGGCTTCTCTTGCAGACCCTGCACCATTCTAATTGCCCTCCTCTGGACTGCCTCTATCCTGTCTATGTCCTTGCAGAGATGGGGTCTCCAGAATTGGACGCAGTACTCCAGATGGGGTCTCACCAACTGTCTGTACAGAGGGATAACAACTTCCTGTTTTCTGCTGGTGATGCCTCTCCCTATGCATCCCAGTATAACCCCAGCCCTCCCTACTGCCTTCTCACATTGCTTGCTATTTCAGTTGTGTGCATGAGTGGTTGATTGGATACATGTGGGGGGGGGGTTGGACAGTCTGATTATACCTTTGTTATGTCTGGATGATAATGTGTATGGGGGGGAGGGATGGATTTGTGGATAAAATGTGTCCTGGGCATGGAAAGAGATATACAATGTAGCAATTCAATGGATGTGAAATTTGGATATGTGTATGTATTGATGAGTACGTTGGTAGGTTAAAAAAGAGGATTTTGTGTTTTAGATATATATTTATCCATAAACAGACTATGTATATGAATGTGACCACGGAAATTGTTAAATTGTACTTTGATGAGGTCGGTTATATATTAAATACTAGTTCTAAAAAAAAAAATTACAGATAAATTAGAGACTATGCTAAGAGGATAATGTATGGTTTGATATAATGGTACTGACGGTGCTCAATAGGAGGCTTGGCAGAACCTGCAGAATGTTTAGATGAACCCAGTTGGGGCTCTTCAGATGTTACTAGTGGGACCTCGACCACTGTTGGGGCAGATGGTTGTACCACAGAGGGCTCAACCACCATAACATCATCCAAGTTGCCCTCTGTGGGCTGTTGTGCATCCCCAACAGCACCTTCCAGCTGTTCTTCATTCTCTGAAAAATAGCTGATAATGACATTTCTTTTGAGAGCTGGACAATGTATAAGACTTTTGTTGTTGCTTGGGGGTATTAATACACAACCAGGGACAAGTATGTAACTTATGTTTTCATAATCAGGATATTGGATGGAGAGGGGGGATACAATATAGTAATAGTGGTAGATGAAATGGTAGATTACAGGGAATGGTGCATCAAGTGAGGAGCAGGGATTTACTAGCCCGCCCGCAATCCATCTTCCGCCCCCCCCACAACCACTGCAAACACTGCGCACAAGCAAGCAGTGTGCCCTGGTAGTCTAGTGCCCCTCTTCAACGTCCAGTGCTCTGATCTCTGTTTAAAAAACAAAACAAGAATTGTATCACTGGTAGTCTAGTGGATCACCCCTCTCTGACTGATACTCTGATCATGCCCAAATAACTGATGTACGTGTATGCAGTAGTCGTGTGGAACCCTTAGCCAACCTCCCTCCTCTCACATCCCACACTGGACACCTAGACGACAACATTGTCCATCCCCCTTCTCTCCCACAACCATCGATGAGCAGCAAACCCATCCACAAACCTTCACAGCCACCCAACAGAAGACAGCTTATAGTCTCTGATGCAAGCTGATCATTACTTACTGTTGACCAATATGTTTGCGTTCTATGCTGTTGTAGTCATTTGCAACTTTGTTAATGAGATCACTCATTGACAAAGTTGTGAATGACTTATAGGCCCTGTCCACACTAGGGGTTTTGTAATGTTACAGTTGGTCTTTAACGTTACAAAACCTGTAGACATGGTTTGCTTCCATACTACAGCACACTTTATCCATGCTCTGAACAGGTTTAAGAAACCATACTCAAAACCTGATCAAAGCAGGTTTTGAGCATGGATGTAGCCCAACACAGTTGCCTTAAACCGTTTCAACAGTGGTGTGGATGCATACCGTACTGTAAATTAGTTTAAGGCAACTTCCGTGGGCTGTCTTGGCAAATGTTTGCCTCCTGAAAGAAAAGGGGATAATGCTACTTACATCCCCGTCCTTGCCATGGGAGCCTGAATCGATCGGTGCTATTTTTAGCCCAATTGATTAACATGCCCATTCTCGAGTATCCCGGCATGCATTGGGTGCCCGTGGAACTGCCGCAAGTATGCCTGGGAACTCCGAGGGGCATCCTCCAAAGTCAGCTGCAGTGTGGACGGAGGGAAAACCGTTCTGAAAACCATTATACAAAATGGTTTTCAAAACGGTTTCCAAAAGCGCTGATAGTGTGGACAGGGTCTTACAGTCTGCAGTGCAAGAGCAGTGGTACCCATTGTAGACCAGTCAGCTTGTAGTATATACTGTAAGCTGTCATTTGGTAGGTAGCTGTAGAGGTGTGCAGATGAGTTTGCTCTACCTTAATGCCTGGGGCTTGTGGGGGAGGAGATGGAACATTGTGAACTGATCTGGGTGTGCTGTGTGGGTGGGGTTGGGGGTGCCAACGCACTATTAGGGACAAGCATGCAACTTATTTTGGCACAATCAGGGTATTAGATGTAGAAGGGGGATACAATGTAGTAATACTGGTAGATGAAACGGTGGTTTACTGGGTATGGGGTATGAAGTGAGGAGTAGGGATCAACTAGTCCGCTCCGAATCCCCCTTCCCACCACCACCCCAAACACTATGCAAAAGGAAGCAGTGTGTACCCTGGTGGTCTAGTACCCCTCTTCCCCATCCAGTACCTTTATCTCTGTAAAAACAACAAAAAAAATCTATCAGTGGTAGTTTAGTGGAGCCTCACTCTGCCTGATACTGCGATCATGCTCAAATCACTGTCACTGTCACTGGTAAGGCTGCATCTAGAGTATGGAGTTCAGTACTGGTGCCCACAGCTCAAAAAGGACATTAACCTGCTGGAGAAGGTACAGAGGAGGGCTACAATGATGATAGCCAGTCAGCAGGGCAAGGCATATGAGGAGAGGTTGAGGGCACTGAACATGTACTCCCTGGAAGACAGGAGAGAGGGGACATGATTGGAACAGTCAAGTACTTGAACGGGATAAATAAGGTTGATAAGGAGAGTCTCTTTAAGCTGAGTGGCAACCATATCATGAGGGGGCACAGCCTTAAGGTGGAGGGTAGGAGGTTTAGGAGGGAGGTCAGGAAGCACTTCTTCACAGAGAGGGTGGTGGACACTTGGAATGCGCTGCCAGAAGAGGTCATCTCGTTGAAGACAGTGGGCAGCTTCAAGAGAACCTGGGATAGGCATGGGGGAAGGTAAGGGTCATGAGTAGGGAGGATGGGAGGAGTGGAGAGAGGGGCAGGGACATTAGCTCAAGCTGTGGACCCTGCAATACGAGCAGACTTGATAAACCAAATGGCCTTCTTTTGCTGGCTTCTTCATATGTTCGTGTGTTCGTATGTTCAAATGAGTCATGCAGTTGTGCGTGGTAGTCTTGAGATACCCCTACCCACCTTCCCCCCTCACACAACAACGCTGGACACCCTGGCCATAATCTTTGTAACCCCTCCACCCCACCATTGGTGGGCAGTGAACCCACCCACAAACCTTTGCAGCCACCCAACAAAAGGCAGCTTATAGTATGTGCTGCAAGTGCATTGGTACTCTCTGTGGAGCAATATGTTTACACTGCATATTGTCATAGTCATTCACAACTTCGTGAATGAAGTCATTCTTTGACAAAGTTGTGAATGACTATTATGTTTGCAGTGCAAGATCACTGGTACACAGTGTAGTACAATGCCCTTGCAGGATTACTGAAAGCTGTCACATGGTGGGTGGCTTCGGAAGTGTGTGGGTGAGTTCATTGTTCCTTGATACAAGGGGTAGGGAGGAGGGGAAGGTGTGTTGTGAGCTGGGCATCATGTGTGGGTGTGAGGGTGGGGCTGACACTAAAACACCTGGGACAGGTCTGTGACTTATTTGGGCATGATCAGGATATCAGATAGGGAGGGGGAATCCAGTATACTAACAGGGATAGATAACATTTTGTTTAATGGGGAACTATATGTGTGTGTCTGTGTGTGATGTGCTGTCACTTTTACTCACCAGTAGAGTCGACCACCAGGAGTCGATCGACTGCAGGAACCTCACGCTTCTGACCCTCCGGGACTGGTACGAGGTGCAGTCTGCTTTCTGTGGTGGCAGGGAAGCTTTGTTGTTCTGCTTGTGAAAAAAAAAAGAATGACACTAAATCAATAAATGTCATGCCATGGAGAAAACAGTTTACTGTCATTTAATAATCAAACTCACTTATAGTGTATGTGTCATTACATGATATGATTCTAGTTACCTTGCATGGATAACTATTACAGTGTGTTGTACATAACACTAATCATCACACTATATTGTTCTAGTGACAATTTTATTGCCTAGCACAGTTGCACAGGTCTTAAATTGTTTATTTTTAATACATCTGAAAAAATACTAGCAATAAGGGAGTAACAGAATCTATATTATCAGTAAGTTCATCGCAGTATATATTTTTTTCACCACAATGGCTAGTTTTGCCATACACTATTAAAAACAATGCCTGAGTAACGATGTAGAACCACGGATGTAATCACCTCTCGCCGTTGGCATTACAACTGTAAACCTCTCCAACTATGTTTTTAAAGTTTATTTGGTTGTTCTGGCAAGTGCTCGAGGTGATTACAGCATGGGCAATCACTATTATTGCAGGAATTTTCCTCTGTGTTGTGAAGAGTTGACTGTTGTTTCGTATAGAATTCTTTCCCTCTCAAGATACAGTTGTGCCTCATTTGAAAGGTCATGGAATGTGATTCTACCCTACTGTGGTAGAACAGCATTTTAGAACTTCTAGAGACTGCATGGGTCAGTTTTATTTTGAAAGCAAAAGCACTCACAGAAACATTTCACACAGTAATACACAGTAGAAAGATATGGGATGAGCAACTGTATGCTCAACTTGTGTGTTTTGCTATGTAGAGGTTCTGATACTCATGGGCCTATCAAGCTTTGCTATTGAGATAAGATGGAATCAGAGCCCTTCTGTGCCACAACACTAAGGTTGTGCATGGTTGCTTATACAGTATTCTGTATCTGTTAACTCGTATAGGATTTATCGTATTGAGAAGTATACTTACATCCATGGTGGCGATCACCAAATTCTGGCTTCCCTGCAATGAACCACATATTGTAGGCCACCTCGTACCAATTCCTATTCCTCCTGTGAACCTCCCTGGCAGTGTTGCTCTTATAAAATTTCTGCTGGTCAGCTTCCACTTCCTCCTACACTCATTGGGACCGTGCTCTATCCTTTTTCTCCCAAAGGCATGACCAACCTGCGAATACACACAGAGATAAGACAATCTCAGTTTCCTGCAGTGCTAAGCTGAGTGCCACTTATTCATGTAAATAATTGTGCAATTAGTTTTCTTTTTCCCACAGGATATAACCATGCCATTATGATATGTAGCTAAGTATATTAGTTCTGATACAGTGGATGTTTAGTAGAATTGCATTACTGTGAGAAAAGTGCAACTTGTTACAAACATGCCGTCGATGCTTTCTGTAGTGCATTTACGCAACTTAAAGAAGGACTCTGGCCAAAAGTACTACACTGCATAATTAGAATAAGCATACCCCCAATAAATCTCATACCAAACATTAGGTTTCTGTGTTACTTCATTTTAAAGTTATGGGCTATTTTGTAACCCTGTTTTCACTACCTGTTCAGAAAAGCCTGTTTCAGTGAAGAGGTGCTGATGATGTCATCTCCTGAACTCACAGTCTAGCCCTCCCTGTCAGCAAACTTACAGGACATGTTTCTCCAAAGGTAAAAGATCGTTCTGCAATGGTTTTCACAAGTAAAACAGATAGCAACATTCTACAAACAGTGCTATAGAATCTGTGTGCTTCAGGTTTTGTAACAAAGTTGACAAATTTGTATTTTAAAGCCTTTTTGGTGTGGTTCATTTCTCCAGAGTTGCAGGTGTTGAGTCAGCATGCCTCCAGGCTGCTGATACCATGTGAAGTGTTACTCTACAGTGTCTGTTTTGAAGTTGTATTGCTACAAGTGTCACAGTGTTGGTAACTGCATTGCTCTTTGTCAGTGTCTGCTTTACAGTAAGTTTTAATAGGGGCCTTATATGTATTAATTCCTACTAGGGGTGGAAGTGTTGGCCCTAGTAATAACAATCACTGTAATGTGGAGTACAACGCAGATGAGGCTGAATGTAGCTCAAGTAACAGTCTGTCAGTGAGAAAACAGAAAATAAGCACTGCTGAACAGAGTATCCCATTCATTCATACTTTGATGATCAATTAAATATTGATTGATTAAGCATTGAGCTGGCTACTGCATTAAAAGTCTTAGTAAGGTTTCAAAACAGCACTACCTCTCCCACTCCCATTTACAGGATGATGGAATAATTGATTTAAAGTGCCATCCTGAGAAATCACCTCAATTGAATGATAGGTGTGAATGATCACAGCCTTTCACCACATCAGAGATATCCAGTCTGCAAATCTCACATTAGTGTGCTGTGATTTAGCGTCCAGCAACCCAGGAGAAAAGGACCACAACAAAAAAGCACCAAAAACAAAAATACGAATTTGTCAACTTTGTTACAAAAGCTGAAACACAAATAGGTTTTAAAGCAATGTTTATTGAATGGTGCTGCCTGTTGTACTGGAGAAAACAATTTGCACACAGTTTTTAAACTTTGGAGAAGCAGGTCCTGTAAGCTTGCTGACAGGGAGGGCTAGACTGTGAGTTCAGGAGATGACATCGTCAGCATCTCTTCACTGAAGCTGGCTTTTTTGAACAGGCAGAGAATTTAGGGTTTTAAAATGATTTGTAACTTTTAAACAAAGTAACTTAGGGATCTCAGTTTTGGCATGAGGGTGGTTGGGGCTATGTTGATCCATATTCTGAATTTATTGATGCCCGTAATTTGTGACCATAGTCCCTCTTTAACACGAGACACTGTTGCGGCTCCTAATATTTACACACGTGTGGTTTTGTGACTTGGTGCAGGCAGAGTGAGAACATGAGGCAGAACTGGGTACATTCTGCTATCCCCACACAGTGAAGTGGGATATTGCAATTATGCAACATCTCCCTTGCTTTTGTTGGTTAAAAAACAAAGGAGATTAAGTCTTTGGGACTGACAGCCTGGGTGACATGTATTTCGGTGGTGTTCTACTGTGATTTTTATGTTCTTAATCATGTGACTCATTTAATGAATAGACAGTTATTTAGTTGACATTGTATATGTCTGTATTTACAGTTTTTTTGACTAAAGATAACAGTACCATTTTTTTTACCTGTACCTAAGTTCAACACAGGGTGAGGTTGGTCGCCCTCATCTCAATGGCAGGATTGCCATACTCCACAACTGCCTGAATGAGGGCTAGCACATCGCTGTCACTCCAGTGCTTAGGCATCGTGGGTGTTGTTTTTCTTCCTTTGATTTTCTGTGGAATACATAAAGAGAAATATGCTATGATCAATATTATATCTTTTGAAGAGGACAGTGAATACTAATATTGTTGTTGATGAAGGTCATAACATTGACAGTGTATGGACCAGGCACTAGAGATTATCCTCTTCAGTTTGCCAGATCCAGTAATTCCTGTGATCCCAAGCCCTCCTCCCCCCCACCTCCTGCAACTGCAGCACCTTTTGCCTTCAGCAGATATTACATATATCGTGACACGATACTGCTCCCCACCCCCCCACTGCACTACTTTTTGCCCTCATTACATATTACATACGCCATGATGCAATACTCCCCCCTCCTATCCACATCACACACTTGGACAGACACTCATACATACAGAACAGGCTCTCCACCCTCAGACAGAGATATACCCACGTGTGGCATGATGAACTAAGTAGTAAGATAACAGTCCATGACTGTTTGCTTGAATTATAATAACAGTTAATCTTATTGCTAATAATTATGCAGAGTGTTTCCCTGTTGCACCTTCTGCTAATGCATTGTGATGGTGTCATTCCATGCATGCATCAACTTGTTTATTCCAGGGTGACAGTAACAGAGAAGAAGCAACTTCTGTATTGGTATACTACAGGTTTGACAGCAAGCACAAGACACAAGAGAGTACTATTATATGGTGCATAATACAGCATTGTTCCATATCAAAATACATCCTTTTAAAAATGCTGTTGTGCCATAGTTCAAATGAAATGTGATGTGATTGTGCCCTTCTGTGGTACAGTAGCATTGTAGAATGTACAAAGAAAAAAATATAATACACATATGTCAAATAATGGTACTGTATACACCATCAAAAAATACAGGATGAGCAACTTTATGCATAATCAGTTTGTTCTGCCACCCCTAGGATCTGATACCATGTACCTCTTGAGCTTTGTTGTTGAGGGCAGAGGAAATCAGAACCACTCTGCGGCAGAACACATTAGTTGTGCATAGTTGCTCACTAGTATTCTATATGTGTTATTTTATGTCAGTGACATAATGTTTGGTCCACCCCCCAAGCATCCCCTGTATGATGTCACTAACAGAACACATATATTATTGTAATCTGTGTCATAGCATGACAGTTATGCCACAGAGCCGTGTCTCTAGCCTCCCTCCCCTGACACTAAACATATTTGTCTTTCTCTCTCCTAAGCTGGTCTCTGGGCTTCATAACATCTGCGCTCCACCTCCTGATGACATCAACAGGCAGGATCCAAAAGTCGTGCAGCAGAGAGGGTAAGGAGCCCTCCCCTTCCGACTGGTGCCAGTTTACTTCCTGTCTCGGAAGCAGGCAGCATGCAGCAGGAGTCCCGCCACTGGTGGCCGGGCTGAAGAGAAAGTAAGTGCTTTTTTTGTTGGGTTTACTCACGAATCGGATCATTCCAACTACGATTGTAGTGGTGGGATTCCAGTCTTAGCCGTGCAAGCTGTACAGACTGGCCCCACCATGCAACATCACCTCGCGACCCATTTCTTTCCTGCGCTCCAGCCAGCGACCTAACAGCCTTAATTGCTGCCAGCCCAGAGGTGCCTTGAGTGACTAGCGGTCTCTGGACACTTTTGACTCCACGTCGTGGCTTATTGAGCGATTCTTGGGCGGCTAGCAGTCCCAAAAGCCTCAGACCGCTCATCGCACCTGCCAGAACTCCAGAGAGTGCGATTCTAAGTGCAGGAAGCCAGGCAAAGCGGATTTCAGTGCGGGAAGCCCTATCCTGAGCTCCCCAATCTGCTCCTTGCCCCTGTCCAGTGAGAGGGCGATAGGAGCTTGTATCATTACACAGCTTGGACATTACACTGCACCAGAGGATTCTCTCCTCCCCCCCACTGAGGATAGGAGGACAAGACATAAAGGCTACAGCAGTAGTCAGAAGCTAAGGGCTAAAGCAGTAGTCAGAAAAGCCTCCCCCCCAACGTGAGGTTCGAGGGTCGACAACTGTAGTACTTGACCAGTATAGTACTTGACCAGTGCACTTCGAGGAGTACAATAATGGCCTCAGAGAAATCCAGCAGGGGAAGAAAATGTCAGTGCTGTAAATCCCCTCTCTTGATCACTTTTGCTGGCTCTCTCTGCCTTACCTGTGAAAAGGCAGCGTCCGCTAGCGGGGAGGGCTCAGCGGATCCAACCTCTCTCTCAGCACAGGCAAATACCCAAGACAGGTCGGACCGGATGGCTCCTTCCAGGTTGGAGCGAGCTCAGTCACATGTCACAGAGAGAGCTGAATGACTGGCTGACTTCAGGGGACCAACAGCATCCGGAGGCACTCCCACCTTAGACCCCGAACTGATAGACGGGCTGAATAGGGCCTTTGCACTGGACCCTTCTTCCTTCGACTGGCAGCCTTCAGGATCACCGGACAGGAGACCCCACAAAAAGGCTAAAGGAAAAAGGACACCCTCCCCATCTTCCTCTGATGAGGGGGGGGGCTATCCTATCATCATGTCCACAAGAAGAAGAAATCCAGAGATGGGGGCAGATCGTCAGATGAGGATGGTCTCCATTCCTGTCGCAGGAGGAAGAAGGGGTCTCGGGCCCGAAGTGGTCCCATGGGCATACTTAAGGGCAAACGTCACAGGGATTTTTCCCCAGAATCCTCGGTCACCAGTTCCTCCACTGAGGAGGGGGAGATAGTGGACTCCTCATCAGACTCTGATGACTCCCCGTCCAGAAATTTTGACCTGGAGGACCTAGACTTTTTCATCAAAAAAGTCATTTCCGAGATTCACCTGGACTCCTCTGCCTCCGTCACCTCCCAACCAAAACAGACCTTTCGCATGGCTTCTGCTTCAAGACCGGCGACAGCCTTACCGATACCTCCCGCTATTGAGGATCTACTCAAAGAAGAATAGCAAGGTCCAGAACACGCCTATCCGGTTCCCCAATGAATCACCAAACTTCTGAAGTTTGGCAAGAAACAGTCCGAAAAGTGGCTAGACTGCCCAAGAATTGACCGTTTAATTTCTAACCTCACCAAGAAAACTGTCATACCAGCCGAAGGAGGGGCTTCGCTAAGGGACCCAGTAGACAGAAAGGTAGACTGCTCCCTCAAAAAAGCCTTTCAAGCATTGGCAACTTCCCTCAAGGCGGCCACAGTGAACCTATTCTCGCAAGAGCCACCCTCTCATGGGCGTTGGAACTGGCCTTTCAACTAGCGGAAGACCCGGACAAGAACTCCCCCACTATCCATCAGCTGCAATTAATGGGTTTGGCCTCAGCCTATGCAGCAGATGTGTCAGAGGAGGCAGTCAGGTGTGCGGCGCAGACCATGTTTTATCAAACCTCGGCTCGCCGCAACCTATGGCTTAGGGCATGGCAAGCAGACGCATCCTCAAAGAGCCATTTGGTGAATGCACCCTACGAAGGTAACCTCCTGTTCGGCTTGGCGCTGAAGGAAGCAGTGAAGGAATCCGGGGAAACAGTGAAGGTGCATATGCCCCAGTCCAGGAGTAGGGCCAAAGCGTGGTCTTCGGGTCCAAGGTGCAGTTTTCATGACAGAGCCTACAACAAGGGACAGAACTCCAGCTTTTCAGGGAAGAGAACATGGTTCTCCAAGAACCAATGAAATTTTAGAGGGGGAAGTTCCGGCAGAGGTGGAGGCTCCAGAGACACCGGAAATAGCAACAAAAAGTCGCAATGAGACCATGCGGGCCCATCCTCAAGTAGGGGGCAGACTCTCAGAGTGTTTCGAGGAATGGGCCCGAACCACGTCAGACAGATGGGTATTAGACATTATCAGCAAATGTTACCTGATAGAGTTCAAGTCCAAGCCCCCATTACCTCATGTGGTGCCCTCTCCACTCTCAAACAACCTGTCCAAAAGACAAGCGATGTGGCAGGCCATTGCAGACCTTCTGCTAGAAGGGGCTATCTAATGGGTCCCCCCCCACGAGATCAATCGGGGGGTATACTCCATATTTTCCCTCGTACCCAAGCACACAGGAGGCCACAGACCTGTCTTAGACCTCAGATTCCTAAATCTTTTTGTGCGCAACAGACCATTCAAGATGGAAACCCTGTCATCAGTTGTCAGAGAGGTGCTGCAAGGAGATTTTTTGGCATCCATCGACTTACATTCCTATCCACAACCTGCACAGGCAATATCTGAGATTCAAGGTAGGAACCCATCACTTCCAATTCAAAACTCTTCCTTTTGACCTTTCCTCAGCCCCAAGAACCTTCTCGAAGGTGCTAGTAGCAATGGTAGCTCACCTTTGGAACAGAGGGGTCTAGTTCTTCCCTTATCTGGACGATATCCTCATCAAAGCTCCACATCAGAGCCAAGCAGTCCAGGCTGTAAAGGAAGTGGTACAGTGTCTCACGGCGCACGGTTTTGTCATCAATCGGAAGAAGAGTTCTCTGTCTCCGAGCCAGACCCTGAAACACTTGGGAGCAGTTTTCAACACGAGGGACAACAAGGTATTTCCCCCAGAGTCGAAATTCAGGGACTTGATGGAGCTCATCAACAAGTTCCAAAGCTCCACTCATCAGCCGGTGCACATATTTATGCAGCTGATCGGGACATTGGTATCACTAGCAAACTCAGTCCCATGGGCTATAGCACACATGCGTCCTATTCGAGCTCATCTGCTCAGGTTATGGTGCCAGTCCAGCCACAATTGGCACCAACTCATCCCCATCCCTCAGCAAATAAAAACCTCTCTCGCATGGTGGTCTCGGAGGGACAATGTCATGAGGGGCCAGAAGCTAGGCCATCCACTCCAAACAAGAATCACAATGGATGCAAGCCTCAGAGGGTGGGGGGCTCACCTGGATCGGATGTCGGCCCAGGGCAAGTGGTCCCTGATGGAATCGAGACACAGCATAAACATCCTAGAGATGAGAGCAGTCCGGCTAGCCCTAGTACACTTCCATCAGCATGTATACAACAGGGATGTATTAATTCTGATGGACGATTGAACGACTATGGCCTATATCAACCATCAAGGTGGCACAAAAAGTTTGAAAATGCTCCGGGAGTCCCTTCTCCTCTTCCAGTGGGCAGAAAAACACCTGGCAAGTATAAGGGCCGTGTACATACCGGGACAGGAAAATGTCACAGCAGACTGGCTAAGTCGCCAAGACATCCTCCCGGGAAAATGGGAAATGAAGGACTCTGCATTTCAACTACTAACAGAGAAGTGGGGCAATCCTCAGGTAGATCTGTTTGCACGTCAACAAAATGCCAAGATGCAACAGTTCTGCTCTCTGGCAAGGGACAATCTATCACTGGCTCAGGATGCCTTCTCCCTAAACTGGGGTTGCCTCGGCCTCCTGTATGCATTTCCTCCAATTCCGCTGTTATCCAGGGTCCTACACAAGGTGGCCAGGGACAGGGCGGAGATGATTCTAGTATGCCCCAGGTGGCCTCACCGCCCTTGGTTCCCACTACTAATTCAGCTGTCAGAGGCATCACCCTTTATTTTCCAACTAAGCTCAGACCTCCTTCATCAAGGTCCGGTGATGCACCCCAATCTGACCAATCTGTCCCTCTCGGCTTGGAGATTGAGCGGGAAACTTTCAAGGAGCTGGGCTACAATGCTTCAGTCATCGAAATGATGATAAACTCTAGACACCCTTCCCCCTCTAGAGTATATTATAGAATCTGGTGAAAATTCCTGTTCTGGCTACAGTCTAAAACTTTACAGGACCATCCAATATCCCTTCCAATCCTTTTGCAGTTTCTGCAGGAGGGTTTTGACAAAGGCCTGCAGTCAACCACCTTACGCGTTCAAGTATCTACATTGGGGCACTCTTGTTGGCAGACTCTGGAGACTCTCTAGAGTCTCACCCTCATGTCAGGAGGTTTCTAAGAGCAGCTACCTTAAGACACCCCCCAGTCAGGCCAACTGTTCCTCCTTGGTGACTGAATCTGGTTCTCAAGGCCCTAACAAAAGCACCCTTCGAGCCTCTGAAACAGGCCTCTATCCTGCATCTTACAATGAAAGTGGTCTTCCTGGTAGCTATCACATCAGCCAGGAGAATCAGCGAACTGGGGGCGCTGTTAACCAAAGAGCCCTACACTGTTTTTCATCAGGACTCTGTGGTACTCCAGACGGATCTGGGGTTTCTACCAAAGGTTATGTCTACCTTCCACTGTAACCAGGAACTAATCCTCCCTTCCTTCTGCCCTCATCCTAAAAATGAAAATAAAGAGAATTTCATACTCTAGATCCGAGGAGAGTACTCAGATTGTATATTAAGAGGATGGACGCTATCCGTAAAACTTCAAGCCTGTTTGTTTTAACTGCAGGCCAAAATGTGGGTAAAAAGGCTTCTAAAGACTGTATAGCTAGATGGATTAGATCAGTAATCACTATAGTGTATGATCAGGCGGGAGTAGTCCTGCCTGGCCCAGTGAGAGCTCATTCCACCAGGGCAATGGCCACCTCATGGGCGAACTTCAGAGAAGCATCCCCAGCAGACTTATGCAGAGCGGCCACTTGGTCATCCATCCACACATTCACAAAGTTCTACAAACTGGATGTGATGTCCTCTGTGGACACATCCTTTGGCTGCCGAGTGCTCCAGATGGTGGTGGACACATAAGAGCAATACACATTCTTCCCACCTGGCACTCTAGGGATGCACTGCTTTTGGATATCCCAGATGTTATGAAGCCCGGAGACCAGCTTAGGAGAGAGAAATCGAAATTTGGGTACCTATATATTTTTTTTCTCCGACAGCTGGTCTCCGGGCTTCGGAATCCCTCCCAGAATGTATATAGTTGATTTACCTCAGGGCCACTTAGACCTTAACTGTTGTGTTTTTGGCCCCCGGGCCAGTTATGCCATAAATGTTATGTTTCTGTTTCCAAGTTCTTATAGTACTGCCTCAGAGGAAATGCTTGAAGAATGACTGGCACCAGTCAGAAGGGGAGGGCTCCTTACCCTGTCTGCTGCACGACTTTTGGATCCTGCCTGTTGACGTCATCAGGAGATGGAGCCCAGACGTTATGAAGCCCGGAGACCAGCCGTCGGAGAAAGAAAATTTACAGGTACCCAAATTTCGATTTAACATGGGACCACAATGATAGCAACAAACACAGCATTCCATCAGATTAAATAGCATATGTTTAAGTTTGTGTTGTGAATGTACAGCTTGTCTATTGTTTGACCAATTAGTGTGGCTTTTAAAAGAGCCATTTGGTTATCTTTCATAATAGGCACTGCAGATATACAGAGGTGCACATTCAGAGAGGTGGAAGAATGCCATCTCGGAGGTCCCCAATGAAAATAGTGTTGCCAGCGTTTGAGAAATGCACACCATCTTTTATGTATAACTAATCTTTAAAATAGTGAATTTGGGGGTGACGTGTAGTGTGCATTCCCATAACGCGAAGGAATCTGGATATTTGGATGCTGACCATATGCCATGATCTTTCAAGTGCAGGGCAGTATTCCTCACCTCTCCAGATCATTTGCTCTGTAATATCTGAATACAGAATCTTACAAGCAAGTAACATCTCAATAAGAGACTGCAAATCTGACTGTGCAGCCTCAATTAAATCTACTCCCCTTTTGTGGCCCAAATCATTACCTCCGAGGTGGATGAGGAGTATGTCTGGTGCAGGATGCATCTCTAGTAGCTGGCACATAGTTGGCATGAGCTGTTCCCATCTCATGCCACCCTTGCCAAACCAGAAAACAGTTCAATTTGGTATCTGCAAGTTGTTGCCAAAATAACTTGCCCTACTAAATGCACCTACCCTTTGGACCAGACTGCTCCCCATAATCCAAGCACTGATTCTGGAGCTTTCTGCCATTTAGAATACAAGGTAATATTCTGATACAGGCAGCAGTTTCTAAAATGTGTTTCTGAACAGTCAGCTTGGCAGAAGACACCAGGAGAAAGGACTGCTGTGTGACTGAACTTCTCTGCTGGGACTAAAGTAGAAGAACTTTTGTATTTGGACCTTTAATTTAAGGTAAAAAAACTAACATACAAAACAAAACAAAAAAGTGTGTGTTTGGGTTAACTGAACTGAATGGGTAACTGAAAAGTCATCTAGGTGTAAATCTCAGGTGACTGAAAGGACTTAACTGTTGTGAGGTTTAAATTACTTGTAGAAAGATCTGGTAAGTGGGAGGGTGGCTTAGTCAGAAGGAAGCTACATTTAAAGACTGCTTTAGAAAGATTCTGCTAATAACTTGGCAGAAGACACCAGGAGAAAGGACTGCTGTGTGACTGAACTTCTCTACTGGGACTATATTGTCCTCCTTCCCCCCACCCAAAGCTAGTTCTATTTTATAGGCACAGGATTTGACTGACAACAGGAACTTCCTGTTTGGGGCAGGAAGTGAGTGATCACAGAACCACCAAGGACCCACCATCCTAGAAGGGCAAGAGTAGCTCTCTGGCCCCCTCTAGCTGCTGGAGGTCTGCCTCTGAGCAAGTAAGTGGTCTACTGAGAAATATAGGATATTCTTGTCTCAGAACAGGACAATCAGGAGCTTAAAGGGCACACAGGCAGAAAGTAAGGAGAGAGAGAAAAAAAACAGAGGAAAGAGTAAGGATTGCAAACAGTTAGGGGCCAGAAATAAGACATGATTGGAGTGGTGCAGTGCAGTGGCTGTGGAGCAGCAGTCTTCCGGGAGATGTTCTGGAGGATGCAGTGTTGTCCCATCTGCAGGCACCTCTCTGGGCTGAGGGAGGAGGTTGCTCATCTCCAGGCTGAGTTGGCCAGGATTTGTGGGACCTCCTCTTCCATCCAGGGACCACCAGTGCCACTGCCGTTGCCTCAGAGGTTGCCAAGAAAGAGGAGCAGTTGGACCACAGTGGGCTCAGGGAGGGTGAGGGTGGTGGAAGAGAGGCACATCCCTCCAGTTGTACCTCTCCACAATTCCTATGCCATTCTGGCAAAGTGTGGTTCCTCTATGGAGGCACCTACAGTGGAGACCAAGGAGGATGCTGGGAACCTCCACAAAGGAGACCCACAGGAGGGTGGCAGGGGACCCTGCAGGGAAAACAACTCCTGGTGGGGGACTCCATTGTTAGGAAGGACAGAACTGGGCAAGGAAGGAGAGGGAGAGGTGCCTGCCTGGCGCCATGGCTTGGAGGGACAGGAGGCGAATCCTCAGGATTGCTGGAGCAGCTGCACAGGGAGGGAGCTGGATGTCATTGTCCACTTAGGGACAAATGACCTGGCTAAGAAAGGATTAGAGAAGTGCAGGAAGAGTTTGTGGATTGGGAGGGGCCTTAGCCAAGTAGCACGACGGTAACCTTCTCGGAGGTGCTACCCATCTATGGCATAGGAGAGGCTAGGGTGTTCCATACCATGGATTCAATCAGTGGTTGAAAAACTGGGTGGAGCTCAAGGATTAGCTTCATTGGGGACTGGGGTCCACCTGGAGTGATGCAAGCCTATACTGGCATGATGGGCTGCATCTGTCCGGGAGGGGAACCAGGATCCTAGGTGATAGGTTTAAATGCTTCATTGTGCAAGCTTTTAAACTAGCCAAGGGGAGGCACTGGAAAGGGCAGGAAAATCCTAGCCCCCAAACAATCACGGTAGGGTGTGGCAAACACCAACATGGAGGTGTCGATAGGGAGAAGGGCAGGGTAAATGGAGAAAGTGACAAAGGCAAGAAGGACAGGGATGGGGCAAAAGGGGTAAGGCCATCAGGAAATGGAGGGTAATGAGTACCAATGCCCGTAGTCTAGGCAACAAGCTCCCTGAGCTGGTGGCCTTAATGGAAGAGGGATGCCTGGATATCGTAGCAGTCACAGAAACATGGTACACAGAGAACCATGACTGGGATGTTAACATACCAGGGTACATAACCTACAGGAGAGACAGGCAGGGGAGAAGAGGGGGAGGAGTAGCTCTCTATGTAAAGGAAGGGATAAAAGCAACTGAACAAAAGAGTAAACAGGGAGGAGAGGAGGCACTGTGGGTCACCTTGGAGACTGGAAAGGGCACCACAACCCGCACAGGGGTTGTGTACAGACCCCCATGTCAGGGGGAAGGAATGGACAAGGATATGATAGAAGGCATTCTTAGAATGGCAGAGAAAGGGGAGATACTGTTGATGGGAGACCTGAATATGCCAGATGTTAACTGGAGCACATTTGCTGCAGCCACATCCAAGAGCAGGGCCATTCTTGACGCCCACAGGTGGCAGGCATTAGACAGCTAGTTTCGAACCCACTTGTGAGGGAGCAATCTTAGACCTCAGACTCTCAAACGGGAGCAGTGAGAGGATCTCAGATCTAGAAGTGGGTTGCCATCTGGGAACAAGTGACCATCAAACAGTGTGGTTCACGTTAAACTCAGCTACAGAGTCAAGCCATACAAAAGTGAGGTGTATGGACTTTAGGAGGGCTGACTTTGGCAAGATAGAGAGTGCCTCAGAAAGCACTAGCAAACAGGCTAGAAGGAGGTGTGGAGCAAACAATGGGGAATTATCAAAACTGCCATCACAGAGGCAACAAGCCTTTGTGTGAAGCAAATAAATCAAACAAAGAAAAGCCACTATGGTTCTCAAGAGGTGGCTGTGAAAGTCAGGAAGAAAAGATAGCATTCCGAAGTATAAGGAAACACAGAAGGAGCAGGACAGAGAGCTGTACCAGTTAAGGCAGAAAGAAGCAGGGAGGGAAGTCAGAATAGCAAAGGCCCAAACTGAGGAAAAGATAGCCAACTCAGTTAAGAAGGGGGATAAAACCTTTTATAGGTACATCAGCGAGCGTAGAAAGACAAAGGGAGGGATAGTGAGGCTGAATAGAATGAACGGTGGGTGGGCAGAAGGGGACAGTGAAAAAGCAGGAATACTGAACGAATATTTCTGCTCAGTATTCACAAAAGAGGAGGGGGAAGTGCCTAATCCAATTAACAGAAGCACTCTTGATAGGGGGGTCGATCCCAGTCCTTTCACAGAAGAAAGGGTTCTGCAAGAACTCCTAAAACTGAAGGTGGACAAAGCAATGGGTCCTGATGGAATTCACCCCAGAATTCTAAAAGAATTAAGGAAGGAACTAGTGAAACCACTGGCTACTCTTTTTAATAAATCATGGGAGGATGGTGTGGTACCCGAGGACTGGAGGAAGGCGGATGTGATTCCCCTTCACAAAAGTGGGACCAAGACAGATGCAGGAAACTACAGACCTGTCAGTCTGACCTCTGTGGTAGGGAAAGTGATGGAGTCACTTCTGAAGGAAAGAATAGTTGAGTACCTAGAGGTCAGTGGAGCACAGGATCCAAGGCAGCATGGGTTCACAGCGGGAAGGTCATGTCAGACGATCTAATAGATTTCTTTGACTGGGTGACCAAAGTAGTAGACCAAGGAGGGCTGTGGACATGGCCTACCTAGACTTTAGCAAGGCATTTGACACAGTCCCACACAAAAGATTATTAGTCAAATTAACCAGCCTGGGAGTGGGTCCCAGGGTGGTAGCCTGGGTAAAACATTGGCTGGGCAACAGGATACAGAAGGTAATTGTAAATGGAGTCCACTCTGAAGAAAGGGTGGTTACTAGTGGGGTACTGCAGGGTTCAGTATTGGGTTCAGTCCTTTTTAATGTCTTCATCAGTGGCATTGCAGAGGGACTGGAAGGAAAAGTATGCCTTTTTGCAGATGACACAAAGATCTGCAACAGGGTTGATACACAAGAAGGCGTGGAAAGGATGAAAAGGGACTTGGCAAGGTTGGAGGAATGGTCAGACATATGGCAGCTAGGATTCAATGCAAAAAAGTGCAAAATAATGCACCTGGGAAACAAGAACTCAGGGGAAGAATACACAATGGGTGGGGGTAGTAACAACAACAAAACAGGAAAGGACCTGGGAGTAATCATATCAGATGACCTTGAGTTGTAAGCAATGTGAAAGGCAGTAGGGAGGCTGGGGTATACTGGGATGCATAGGAGAGGCATCAGCAGCAGAAAACAGGAAGTTGTTATCCCTCTGTACAGACAGTTGGTGAGACCCCATCTGGAATACTGTGTCCAGTTCTGGAGACCCCATCTCCGCAAGGACATAGACAGGATAGAGGCAGTCCAGAGGAGGGCAACTAAAATGGTGCAGGGTCTGCAAGAGAAGCCGTGATGAGGAGAGACTAAAGGAGCTTAATATGTATGCCCTTGAGGAAAGAAGGAGAGGGGGACATGATAGAAACTTTCAAGTACCTCAAGGAATCAACAAAGTCCAAGAGGGTAGCATCTTTCAGAAAAAGAGACTTGCAAGAACAAGGGACACAATTTAAAGATAGAAGGAGGGCGGTTCAGGGCAATGTGAGGAAGTATTATTTCACAGAGAGGGTAGTGGTTGCATGGAACAGCCTTCCTGAGGAAGTTGTGGGGTCTAAAACTGTGGGAGAATTCAAGAATGCATGGGACAGACATAAGGCAATTCTTGTGGGGGGCAGGAAGATATAGGCTGTTGGTTAACTAGGATCTGCGGCCTATCCTGTAGGTAGGGAAATGGGCAGACTAGATGGGCCTAGCGGTCCTTATCTGCCGTCAAAGTTTTATGTTTCTATGTTTCCTGAAGCAAATGACTACTGTTTCCATGGGATGAAGCTGTAAAAGTTAAAAAAAATACTGTCTCATCTAGCAACATATGGCGTGGACTCATATCATTGTTTTCCTGGTACTTCAAATGACCAATCAAGTTAATACTTCTTATTGTGTCTGCATGGTCTTTTGTTTATTAAACATGCTTTTTTTTGGTGGGACAAGGCTGATGCTTGATTGGCCACATGGTGCTGCATGTTAATGTGAAACATTTCTATTGGTCACTGCCAATCTCTATTGAGGTAGGCTGACCCTCTGTTCCCTCTCCTTTTGAACTGTCATTCAGTGTGGCAAGGACTCCTCTGACTTATGGTTATCAAAATTATATTTTAAATAGATTGTAAATCTTTTTAAGAATATATGTGATAAGAGGCATTTTGAGACAGCATATCTATCAAGCATACTTGGTTAAATTGCTACTGTTGTGTACCATTTACAGAAATTAAATGACTAAAGTAGCTGGTTAACTAGGCTGTTTAGGTGTGGTTACCTTTAAAAGTTACTAGTTTAGTAATACAGCATGGCACATTTGTAAGACACATAATTTAAAAGCATGGAAAGCACAATGTTTCCTGTACTGTATGTGCTGCTTTGAAGTTAATTCAATAAATGTTTAAATACACTGAAGTAGTATGATATTAGCAGTGTCAGTGGCTCAGCAGTTTGCACACTCACCTCTGAGGCTGGAATATCAGAAGGCTGTGGGTTCTAGCCCCACACCTGGTACTTGGGTTAAAATTCCAGTACTGACGTTGTAGTGCAGCATGAGGGGGGTGCTGCACTCCAGAGGTGCTGTCTTTCAGATGAGACGTTAAACCGAGGTCCCGTCTGCCTGTTCTGGTGGTTGTTCAGGCTGACATTAAAGATCCCTTGACACTTCTCGAAAAGAGTAGGGGAATTTTTTTATTAAAACAAAATATACAAAAAAACTCACAAACAATATATAACAATGATACAGTTAGAAATATGGAACGTATTTACAAGTGACTTTCTCCTTCTGAGACAACCTTATATCATCTTATGTTACAGGCATGTCATTATCCGATATCCATAGCAAAGCTTTCCATAGTTCTAGAAGTTCATGCTGTGTTCTCCCTCTTTTCTCTTTCATATAAACCTTCTTTAAATCACTCTCTGTTTTATTTAGTAATTCAATAATTCCCTTCTTTCTGCTGTAATGTAAAGGAACACCTCATTACCCAGATGTTCCACTTAAATACCACCATAATCACCTGTAAGGTATTAGAATTTCATTTCACCCATGATCTGCTACATTTCCCATACATAATATTTTCATAAGAGAGTGACCCAAAAGTAGCCTCCCCCCCACTGTCTAGATAAAAAAATCACCCAAACCCTTGATAAAGGAACATGAAAAGAACATATGTTCAATTGTTTCTTCTTGTGCGGTGCATTGAGGTCTTACACACAATCTTTCTGCCATTTGTTTGGGCTTCTGGTTAGATTTAGTGTTAATGTTCTTGTGGCATGCTAACATGTGATCTGGGTCTCTCTTATTGTTTAAAAGTTTCAGTAACGTTTGCCTCTCAGCTATAGGACGTTTCTCAAACACTATTTCTACAGTACAGACAGTTGAAAGTATATACTGATAAAATTGTTTTCTATTCAAGTTTAAGACCTGCTGTACTCTTACCTTTCATTGCTTAAGTCTCAAAAAACTTCACATATTCTGGGATTAATATATATTTATTAAGTGTTTTTAACAGATTTTGTTCCTACTGCCCTAGCCAAAGCTTACAGGTATCCAGGAATGTATATTCCCAACCTCTATTTTGTCTCCTATGAATTGCTGTTATGTTTGTATATAAAAAAAAAACTGTTAAAAAAATAATAGGGTTTATCATATTTAGGCCCCCTTTTTTGACTGGGAGATGTAATATGTTTCTCTTAATTGGATTCAGGTGACTCCCCCCTGTAGCTTGAAAGAATAAACTTAGAATGCTGGTCTCCAGTTTCTTAGACTGGGGAAAAATATAACTCACATACAAAAATACTGGAAGTAAAAAGGTTTTGACTAAATACACCAGTTTCTTTTTGCTAATTCTCCACTGATTCCAATAAGCAACTTTTTTTCTCTATCTCCATTTTTGTTTCCCAGTTCCTTTCATCTAAGTCCCTTTTACCAAATTCTATCCCTACTATCTTGATATATTCTGGACTAATACTCATTCTCCCTACCACTTTCCTCTCCTCTAATGTGCAATTTAAACACGGTTCTACACATTTCTCAATGTCTCAAGATGCTCCAGCAATCAGACCAAATTTGTACATATTTTAAACACTTCGGTAAGGGACTCTTGGTCCCTCACTGTCACATTCATATCATCCGCAAACACTAGTACTTTGAAAGGGAAATTTTGTCCTAAAACATCTACTGATCTCATCTTATCCGAGGTATTGATCTTTCTTAATAAGGGATCCATAAAGAAATTATATAATGTCGGACTCAGTGGACACCCTTGCCTCACTTCCCTTTGTAAATGTGCCATAGGCCCTCGCCACCCCTGTACTGTCGTGATAACTCTAGCTGTTCTGTATACACATTGTATCCATTTAATTACTGTATTTGGTACCTGATAATGTTTTACGATTTCCCATAGAAAGCAAGAATCATCGTATCAAAGGCTTTTTCTTGGTCAAGGGAGGTGAAGTATCCATTAACTAGTCCATATTTCCCTTTTTCTATTACCTCTCTAATACACAATAAGTGTTGTTGAATTTGTCATCCCGGAATTGCGTAACCTTGGGCCATAGATATTAAGCTCCGTGCTACTGTTAATAGCCTGTCTGTTAGTATTTTAGTTAAAATCCTGAAGTCTGTATTCAGAATACTTATTGGATCCAGTTTTTTAAGTTTGTTCCATCCCCCTTCTTAAAAATATAGGTGAGAAGCCCAGTATTCATTTTTAGGGGTATTTCCTCTGTAGAGAGTATGTGATTAAAAACTTCAGCTAATTCTCCCACCGATTCTATCTCTATGGTTTTGAATAGCTCATTTGGTAATCCATCTGGACCTGGGGACTTGCCATTAGCCAGATTCATAATTACCTCCTGACTCTCCTTCACCTCTAGTGGCCTAGCCATCTCTTCTAATTCTACTTGTTCTAGCTGAGGACTCTCTATGTCCTTTAAAAAATCCTGTAAATCTGTAAGATCTGTTGTGAGTGGGGCATACATAGAATTTGTATATTCAGACATTATCTGTGAGATGTCTAATTTTGTTATACCGATCTTACCCTTATCTTTTATCCCTGCCTTAGTTTTTGTTGTTTTCTTTTTAGCATAGGCTTTGAAGGGGCAGACAGTCTCAACAGAGCCTGTTGTATTATGTTGTTGTTGGTAATAAAGATTTTGTGCTTTTTTCATTATGAAAATCCATTTATTTTTGTTTACTCTCCTGAATTTGAGGAACTAGATACCGTCCAGTCTCCTGTGCAATTGACAGTAACTGTTGGAATGTCCTTACATTTTGTAAATTTTGCATATATTTATCAATACTGTTTTGTTTTCTTAAATCTTTGCAAAGTCTAGCCCAAGTCCACCTTCGTGCCCTCCCACCAATTTATAGGGTTGTCGTACATAACATATACTGATTTCCTAGCCCTAATAAACTGATGAAATGTTGCTAATATATATACAAATTTTGTAACAAGGTGGTATTAAATCTCCATGTTCCTGGGCCTCTATTTGGTATATTTTGGATCCCAGTTTGTAATTTTAATATATCATGATCAGCAAATTCTACTGCCATGTGGTTTACTGCAGAAATTCTCAGTGTATCTGGTATAAAGACATAATCTATTCTAGTGGCTAAATTACTTTTGTGGAATGTTGGTGTGTGTTTTTTGTTTAGCCTAAAGAAAGTGTCCTGTAGATTAGCCTGTTTAAGAGTTTGTGATAAAGCATTCGAATCACAGGACTGTTTGGCTTCCCACAGTGTTAATGAACAGTTAAAGTCCTCAGCTAGTATTATGTGGTGGGATGTACATAGAAAGGGTTGAAGGAGTGTAAACATTTCACTCCTGATAGCCCTTGTTTGTGGCACATAAACATTAATTAACCTATAGGGGGTCTAGTGTATAACCACATTCAGGATTAGCACCCTTCCAGCTACTAGGTCTAGAAGTTTTAGTACTTGTAACTCTTGTAGCAATAGACTATCTACCCCTGAATATGTCTCTTGCCCTATGGACCAGAAAGATGGCCCAGGAAACCACTCCCATGAGGTAGTTTGTACTTCTTTCAATGTATGTAACCTTACATCTTGTAAAAAGATGATGCCCAAATGCAAACAAGATAAAAAGGAAAAGACTGCTTTCCAGTTTGTTATTCTCTTTATACTGTTCACATTGACAGCATAGGCTGAGAAAGGAGTAGACATTTATTTAAATTTCCCTTTCCTTGTAGCATGTTTCTTACTTCTAACCTTCATTTTTGCTTTCCTATTCTTTGATCCTGTGGGGGATAATTGTGCCTCTGTATCAGTGGTCACTTCAGGCAAAGATGAAGTAATAGAAGAAGTGTCAGAATCATCATCAGTATTTTCCGATTATAAAAGCTCATATTTGTTGGATAGTACAACCATCTTTTGTTTTCCGCCATTTATCATTACCTTTCCTTTCTGTCTCGTCACCCTTTTGAAATCTTCCTTCTCAGGTATGGGGGGGGGGGGGCATTGCTGCCTGTGCCCTGTTAGTAATCTCAACTTGTTTTACCACTCCTTCAGCATCATTCTGCTCCTGGTCCTGATTTATGCTCTGCTCTAAAGTCAATTGATGTTCTGCCACCTGAGTCCCAGGATTGGGGGGGTGGGCCTGCAATCTCCCTATTTGAGTTCCCTGATTTTTGTCCTAGTTTATTTTTTTGTGTTAAGGTGATAAGTAACCTCTGCTCTTCACCATCAGCCTGTTCTCTGTCGTTATGAGCAGCCCACTTGCAATTCTGAAAAGTGTGCCCCTGTTCATCACATAAATTGCACTTGTATTTATTTAAACAGTTAGTGCTGATGTGGCCTAGATCCCCACACAATGTACATTTCATAGTATCACAGGCGTTACTCAAGTGCTCCCCAGACCCATGTTTATAACATGTTTGAGGCTGTCCAGGATGAAACAAAATTCTCCGATCTCTCCTTAGAAAAGAAGAGTTAAGTAAATGCTGTATCCCTGTATCCATAGTTTTAAGTAATACTTTAACTCTCCACCCCCCAGTCCAGATACTTTCTGAGTCCATTATGGCGTCCGGATCTTCCATCAAGGTGCGCCTCTGCTTCAGCCAATAAGTGAGGTCATGAACACTTACTCCCTCATTCCTAAACAATACAGTTATTGATTTTTGTGCAGGTTTCGTAAGAGGAATCACAATAAAGTGAGACCAGATCATAGATTTTTTCAGCGCATTATATTTAGGCCAAAAGCGCTATAAGCCAGACATATTTTTAAAGCTAATGTGAAAGGTAGATTCCCCTAAATGTGAATGAGGGCGTATATTTCATTAGCAAATAACTTCATACTGTCTTTTAGTAAAGTATGTGCCACAAAAATTCTGTCAGGGATGTGGTCTAGACCTCCTGTGTAAGACAGTCTGACTTCGTTATGCCTCTTAGCAGGAAGAATGGGCATTTTAAATAATGAGGCAAATGATTTTCCTCCTGTATTTGTGCTAGAGGGAGGAAGACTTTGAGGTAGGTCTAGCACAGTACAGGGGTGTCCCCCAGTTTGATTTGAATTTGAATTCACATTTTCAGGCCTTATACTTGCTTCAGAAAACTGCAGTAGAGGCTTCTATGTGAGCTGTAGCTCTTTTGGCAGTTCTAACCATTCCTTTGAACTATCCGTAATTACAGCTCCCTTGTTGACTTTTTGGATTTTCTCATTTAAAATAACAATTGGGGAGCTCCCAGCAGACCACTGACCTGAGGTTCTATCCTGTTGCCATCCTGCTACTGATAGCACCGAGTTCACTGACCAAGCCTTCATATCTTGGGTTTGCCCTTCTACTGTGTGTCTTAGGCTGGGCTTGTTATTGCCCGATTTTGCCATTCCCAATGAAGCAGAAGAAAATTGCTGCAAAGCCTCTGACTCTCCATTAGGATTTGTATCATGGTTGCCTTCCGCAGTGTGGAGCTCGCTAGATTCACTCTTTTCTATTGCCACCGCCCAGTCAAGTGGCGGCTCCTTTAATGAGCCTGCATCATCCTTCTCCAGCTGGGCTAACTTGACAGACTGTTTCCTGATGTCAAACTGGAGCTCTCTCAGTCTTTTTTAGAAGGCGGTTTTTTTTTTGCAAAAAACAGTTGCTCCTCTCTTTCAAACTGTTTTTCGAGTAAAAGCATTTCTGGAGAGCATTCTGCAGGTCTGTTTTGTATTATGTCTGACACGTTAGTATTATAGTGGTCTGGAGGTTTGTTTATTTCATTATCTGAGGAATCACATACAGAGTTCACTTTCATATCATTCATTTCATCAGTATTCCCTTGTATATCCATGTTATATTTAGTTAATACCTTTTCTTATGTTATTAAATCCTCTGGTGCTGTAGAATTTCCCTGTGTCTCATTTTATGCAGTGGTGGGTGAGGAGACCCTCTCTCACACCTCCATGCACTCCACCTCCTCCATCTCCTGGGCAGCCATCTTGACAGACAGCAGCTCCCCTTACTGACAGCAGTTCAGTAGGATAATTTCCTTGGTGTCATGGCTAAATTTCCCCCATTCACTAAAAATACCACCAACAGCTAAAATCTGTTCCAATTTCAGTTGGTTACCATCTGTATCCCCCACCCCAGTCACCCCTGAAAAATGGACTTCTAGTCTAAGTGGGCCTACTGGGTCAACAAAATTCAATAAATAAATAAATACATTTTTTTGCAGAGCTAATTTTTTCTATGGGGGGGGGCAGCCAGGAACAGTTTAGTATGGTGATTTAAAAACTCATATGGTTTAAAAATGCCACATGATATAAACTTGGAATATTAAGCAGCTGTTGGAACACAAAATCCAATTTTTATATATTGTGTTTTGATGCAAATCCATAAATGTATTATATGTTTAATCAGTGGTATTTCATGTTGTTTGAATACTAAAGAAAAAAACCTGCACCACAGTAAAACTATGTGACATGCCTAACTTAAACAGATTGTTAAGCTAGAATGCTAGACAGCAGAGAATTACAGAGTACAGCATTTAAATGCTCACAAATTCCAGTTTTGATTCATATGATATTTCTGTCATTAAATAAAGAGAAAAGTGTTTTAAAAGCGTAATGATTAAAAATATTACTTGCTTTTGTACTAAATTCGAGCTGCTGGACTGTAAAATCCAAGATGGCCAATGTCCTGTTCTTTCCTGCATTTCGATTGGTGCAGAAAGCTCATTTCCTGTTGTCATTCGAATCCTTGTTTGTAAGCATGTAAAATCCTTGACCATGACCTGTGGCAAACAGGAATCCTGTTTTGTGAACTTGCAAAATCATTGACCGCGAGAATGTGTTGAGGAGTGAGATTCGGAGACAGATTATTTTAAATGATTAAATACATGCTTTAACTTATTTATATTGGTTGAATAGACCTCTGTGTGTCTTTTTGGGGTGTTATGGGGCAACATTTGGTGATTCTTTACATTGTTGTATTTTTTTTTTTTATTTATGGATCCTCGTTTGTGAGCATGCAAAATCGTTGAATGCAACTCATGCAAACGGGAATCCCCTTTCGTGAGCCATTAAAATCCTTGACAGTGAGAATGTTGTGAAGATTGAGATTTGTTGATCAACAATTTAAAATAATTAAATACATGCTTGGCAAACAAATAGTGTAGTTGCCATATTGGTCCTTGTAAGAACAGATCCAGAAGCAATTGATTTGATACCTTTTATTGGACCAACATGGATGTTACACAAAAAAAAAAAGTGCTCTAGCTTTCGGACCAACCAGGTCCTTGTTTAGAAGCTTTATGACATGGTCATAAAGCTTCTGAACAAGGAACTGGTTGGTCCGAAAGCTAGAGCACTTTGTTCTTTTTTGTGTAACATCTATGTTAGTCCAGTAAAAGGTATCAAATCATTTGCTTCTGGATCTAAATACATGCTTAAAATGTGTTACATTGGTTTAATAGACCTTTTTGTGCTGTTTTGAAGTGTTATGGGGTAGCATTTAATCATTTTTTTAACATTTTAGTTTTTAAAAAAAATACTGATCCTCGTTCCCGAGCATGCAGAATTGTCGACCATAACTCGTGCGGATGGGGATCCCCATTCACGAGCCATCAAAATCCTTAACCACGAGAATGTTGCGAGGATCGAGATTTGTAGATCAATTATTTAAAATTATGAAATACATGATTAAAATTTATCACATTGGTTAAATAGACCTTTGTGTGTCTTTTTGGGTGTTATGGGGTAGCATTTGATAATTTTTTAACTTATTAGTATTTTAAAAAAAATACTGATCCTCGTTAGTGAGCATGCAAAATTGTCAACCGCAACTCAGGCAAATGGGGATCCTCTTTCATGACCCTGCACAATTCTTGACTGTGAGAATGTTGTGAGGATTGAGATTTGGAGAGCAATTACTTTAAATGACTAAATACATGTCTTAAATTGTCAATATTGGTTAAAAACACCTGTGTGTGTCTTTTTTTGGGTGTTATCGGGTAGCATTTGTTAATTTTTCTATATTTTATTATATTTAGAAACATTTTTTGGTCCTCATTCGTGAGCATGCAAAATCCTTGACTGTCAGCGAGTCGTGGTCAAAGGTCCTAGTTCATGATGATGCAAAATCCTCGTTCGTGACAAATTTTTCAGAAATTGCATCTTGTCATATCTTATCTTGTGGATTTGCATGAGAATAGTACATTAGAATGTTATAAATGAGTTTTTTATGTATGGTGGCTTGATGGTGTCAGTATTATTTTTCAAATATAATTAAGACAGTGCTGATAAAAACATGTTTTTGTACTTATGAAAATGGAGGGTGCAATGTTGTCAATATTATGTTTGCTACAATTTTTATGAAGGCACTTACTTCTCCCATGCCCCACCTTCCATATGATAGGGAGTGGTAAGACAATGTACATTGCTCAGCGTAGGCTAATTGGAGAACAAAGTCCAGAAATTTACTTTTCGTATTACAGTACGTCAGACTCTTGTATATCTCTGTTGGTGAGTGAGTATGATGGGCTGCAGGGTAGCTTGTTGTGCTCACTGACATTTGGGAACTGATGGCAGAGGAGAAAGATGTGCTGAGAGTGTATGACTCGTGGAGAAGTAAAGGGTGTTTGGATAATGGGTGGAGTGGCGATGGGGGCATATTTGGTGTGTCAGAAATGTGTGTATCTTGGGGCACAGGTACACAAATGCTTTGTACAGGATGTGGGTGTTAATGTGTAGGCTGTGGAGTATTGATGTGCATGTCTGTACTGCTGCAGAGTGTCTCTTGAGTGCTGGGATCCAGGTAGGGAGTCAGTTTATTTAAGACATGGCGTTGCCACTGCAGGGTTTGGCATTCATCGTGTGGGTTTGGGAGTTGTGGGGGTCAGGCTACCAACAATACAGAGTGTGTTCTGGGTATGCACATGACTAGCAAATAGGGTGGAAACATGTTTAGAGGTACATGCTGACTGCATATGCTATCTGAATGCAGTGGCAATTCCAGGGTGCACAGCACAGTTCATTGGGCACCAGTCTATGAGAGAAATACAGATTGACACATGATGATATATAAATTCCTTCATTCCACCGTGAATGTATGATGCCCCATTTTCATGTTGCTGACTGTGAATTGAACATTGTATTGTATGAACGTATTATTCAGTTCCCTGCTGTGTTGGTTTCCCAGCATGACTCGGGGGTGTGCTGGCACATGTATTGGTGGGTGCAATAGTGTTTTTGAAAGAGACTGTGCACCAGCAGGTTGATGTGGCGTATCCAGTGTGAATACCACAGTGTGTGATCAGCACACCTCATTTTTGATGGGGCATTCGATTTGTGAACAGCGCATATGTATTGGAATCTTATGCATGTACTTTGCTACTAGGAAAAGACACATGTACAGTAAAAAGAATGTGTCACTCCATGAAAGAAGAAATTAAAAAAATGTGTTGCTGTGAGTTGCCATGCTGGTGTGCTATATAGCAGTTGCTAAATATGAATTCAGTAATTTATGGAAAAGTTTTCAACAGATGGTGCATTGTGTAATGATTTCCATATGACAATTGTCACTTTATCTAACACATTTTTTTTAGATGCGACTTTGAAAAAAAGAGTTAGAAAAATGACTGTTGTGTGTAAAGTGCAGCTACTTTCAAAGTGAAGCAAGTATATTGGTGGATCCATGTCATGATGAGAAAACTGATATTTGTCATAAACACAAAACTGCTGAGTGTTCTTCATCTTGTGGCACAGTTTCTAAAAAATACATACATGTGAAAAAATATGTGCTTCATGGTAAACTGCCATTGAAGAATAAAAAGAGAAAAACTGTCCCACAGAAAAGACCTGCACTACAGCCTCATGAGGCAATTTGTGCTAGGTCTGTTGGAGACAAGAAACAGTGTTAGTGATTCTTCAAAAAAATGGTACATACTACTAAAATTGACTGTATCATCTCAGCAGCTGTCAGGCATGAAGGAAAGAAAGTTAAAATAAACTTTCTCTGATGAAACTACATTTGAGAGCAAGACACTTTGTGAATATGGCTATGAACATACATTCATGATTGTGGGCTGTCATGATGTCAGCAATTGATAAACTGAGTGTGAAAAGTGAAGATATGAGAAATAGACTAATTGCATTTGGCACTTAAAGAGAGACAGTCTTTGTTCAGTGTTTGAAGGGAAGTGAATGCATTGTGAGCCTTCCAAAGCATTTTTCTGGGAGGAAACCTACAATGTTCACAGTAGTAATGTGACTTTGACATTGGATGCATGTGGCACAGTTCAGAATATTTTACTTGTGTCAAATGATGAGAATGTTATGGATGATGAAAATGACATGTGTGAAAATATTGCACAGTGAAAGTCGTGCTAAGAAATGGCCTTCTGATGATGTGCGCAATATCAGGGAAGAATCATTTCCTGTGATTGAAAAGTTTCTTTTGACATTCTTAGGCACAAAAAGATGTGTAAGACACAAACTGTTTACCAGTATTGACAAGTGCGATATTAGACCTTTTAGTGGCCTGATGGGGCATCCACTTGCTTGTTTGCAGAGTGTAGCATGTGAAAGTGTATTCCATCACTTTCACATGATTGCTGTGCACAGCTCCTGTATGTGGAGATTTGTGCAACAGTTGTATAGTGTAAGATCTACTGTGGGAGACTTCACGTGTTTTGATTCTTTGTTAAATGATGGAGATGTTGATGGTATCATTGACTTTATAAAAGAATTGCAAAAAAAAAAAAATTGAGGAAAACTATTGATAACGATGGTACCATAGATGTGATACAGACTGGCACAGTGCAAGAGTCACAGTTGCCAAGGAAAATTGGAACTGAGATTGCTAAATTTGAAATAAGCAAAACTCAGAAATTTGACATTGTCTGTGTGTCCTGTGAATGACTGTTTTACAAAGAACAGTCCGTTACTGTGGACCTGTACAGTATCACACGGTGGAATGAGATGTGGGATCATTTGGTTGCATATTTGCTACTGAAGACAGACTATACTTTACAGGGTGCAATGTCACTATGCACATACTGTTAACGTAAGATCAAGTCTGACACTTTGCCTCCTCAGTCTGTACTAAATGGCATGGAAGTACAGAAGACCCATGTAGAGACTGCTGGCTGAAATTTGTTTGAGAGAATTTTAATCCAGACAACGAAGCCATTTTAAACCATTGTGAGACTGAATACCAAAATGAAAGATTTGTCAAAACAAAAAGAGCTCATTATGTCATTAAAAGGCTCTATTATGTATCTTCCTCTACCACTGCAAGAGAATGTGCACACCATCTCTAGAGAGAATGCAGTTGTCATTCTGGTAAATGGTGTTCCAGCTAAAGCCAAAACAATATGGCAAGACATTGTTAATGTTGAAAATCATGCTTTGCAATACCTCAAGCAACATACTCCTTTCTATCTTGTCATTGACAAAGGCACATTTGCTGATCTTCATATGCAAGCCGATATGCTTGGATGTCCAAAGGCCATGATTGAAAAAGTAGAGGTTGCCACAAATGAAAATGTGTGTGAACAATACACTATCCACCCTTTGCATGGGAAGGACCCAGTTGTGGATAATATAGATTTACACTAGATGAAACAGGTAGAGGGTAATCCTGATAGCATCTGGGAGAGTACACTCGAGGCATGTTGCTTTCCAGATTTCTTTCCACATGGTACAGGTGGACACCTGGACAGTCGTGATGTTTGGATTCCTGGAGCTGAGTACAGAGCTTCAAGACTTCTGCATTCAGATGGAAAGTTCCACAGAAACATATCATATATCTTTCATCTTCTGTGGGAGAGTGAACTTAGCATTCTGTCTGCAAGCATTGAGCACACATTGTGACTTGGTACAAAATTTGCCAATATGATAGCTGCACAGTTGATCCAGAAATTGGAGAAGAAAGATGAAATACTACAAGCTAGTCTTTCTTCAGTTCTCTCCAGTATGTGTGGTACTTAAGAATATTGGTACAGATGGCACTCTGAGGTGATGTGCATGTTAAGGGAGTTTGGCCCAGTGACATGGTTCGTCATACTCAGCTGTGTGGAATACTACTAGAATGACTTGGTTGGCCTTCTTAGATGGGCTGACTGAGATGTGGATGGCATACAGCCTATGACTGTTGGTGAGATGTGTTCACTAGATCCAGTCTCAGTTTTGCAATACTTTCAGCATTGGTTCCAGGCACTCTTACGATTCATACTGTCCAAAACCAATCCACCTCTTGGTATTGTTGCGCACTATTTCTGGAGGATTGGTGGCAGTGATGAAGCTGATATTCTAAACTTCATTATGAGGTATGTAACATGACAGATTCCTGACAAGTGTGACAGCCCAATGCTCTGGAAGTTAGTACAGAAATTTCAGCGACACTTGTGCAGCAAATACTGTCGCAGAAAGATGAAAAACAGAGGGAACTGGTACACAAGGTGCCTGTTTGGATTTCCAAAACAAATCTGTATGAGTGCATGTCTCAATGATGTCTTCTCTGCTGTATGACATCATCTGAGGGCTAAATCCACAAAATGAGTGTATGAGCTGTTCTGTAGGGAGTCAGAAGTCTACATCAGTGACTACAGCCCTCCTCTGTTGTTGATATGGCAGGCCAACATTGACGTGCAGTATGTTGCTCACAATTCAATGGCTCTGGTGAGGTATGTTACTTCATATATCACTAAGCATGAGCAGATCTGCTTACAAGAACTCTGGGAAGAGTTGTCTAACTGCATCTGGTCTATGTCTTCTTGACTGTATTCATTTGGATTGAGAACCCTGTCACACTATGAGTGTGGAGCGTATAAGGCTAGTGACCGTATTACAGGTACCTGTCTGTATGGCAAGTCTGAGTCCATTTGCTAATTGAATGTTAACTTTTAAGAGAAGAGACATCGTGTCCTTAAAAGTCATGATGAGATTGAAGACCTTGCTGCAACCAGACCAACATTTACAAACATACTGAAGAGCATCTTGATTGATAAGTACTATCCACAGTGCCAGAGCGCGATAGATGATTTGTATTTGTTTGAGGTTGCTCAGTGGTATGATTACAAATAGGATGTCCCTTCTGACCCTGAGAAGAGTATATACATGGTGTCAGGCCTAGATGGGTCTCTGGTGAAGAGGCATAAACCATGGTTAATTGACCACTGAAAACTGAGCTTGACAGCAACAGAAAGTAAAGAGCACTACTGTTTTTCTCTTCTATTACTGTATAAGCCTTGGAGAGATGAGAGAAGTTTGAAAGGTGCATGTGAATACTTTAGAAGAGCGTTCAATTTGAGCTATGATTCTTTCAAAAGTGAAGTGTCAACTACATACATAAAGAGACTGGACCTTGAGAAAGAGCAACTTGAGGAAAGCAAGGCAAAAAGTGAAAGATTATACTCCAGGCAACTCACAGGACATTGTTGATTCTAAGTGTGAAAGAGCACTTGGTGCTTTATTGCCTGCGAATTACTCAGCTGTGTGGATGTCAGAAATAGAAAATGCTATGCAGCAAAGCATGCACTTCACTGATAAGTCCGTCAGCACTGTAGATGAATTGAATGCTCATCAACAAGTTGTACATGCCGTAGTAATGCATGCTGTTGAACATGGTGTGTGACACTGTAAAAAGGAATGTTTCTGTGACAAACATATGCCAGTTAGGATGTTTGTCAGTGGTGCTGCTAGCACTGGAAAGAGCTTTGTGACTGAAGCAATAAGTGCAGGTGTACGTAGAGTTACTGACGTAATAACATCTGTCATAGTATCTGTTCTAACTGGCCTAGAAGCTTACGACATAGGTAGTGTCACTTTCCATAGGCTTTTATGCTGCCAGTTGAACGTGGCAAAACTGGAGAGTACAGAAAGTTGTCTTTCTAAGTTGCAAGTGAGCTGATGTCCATGTTTGACAGAATGGAGTTACTGATCATTGATGAAATCAGTATGGTTTCCCACATTCTTCTTACATACATTCACCTATGTCTACAAGAGATAGTGGGCAGTGACAATGATGTACCATGTGGTGGTAAAATCATTGTTGTCTTTGGAGATCTTCTCCAACTGGCTTCTGTCAATGGCAACATGTTTTCTTTACTCTTTCAGTGGAGGAAGCTAGGAAACCCATAGGGTGTATAGGAGGAGTTACTCTCTGGGAGTTCTTCTCTTATGTTGAGCTGTTCCAGAATATGCAACGGAGAGGTGATATGTCTTATAAAACATTACTTGATGAAGCTTGAATTGGTAGTTCATCAGCTTCTCATCTACAAATGCTAAGAGAACGCGTTATCAGTGCAAAAGAGACATCTATGCAGGAGGCATGCAAGCTATTTGCACAGCTGCAGAGCAGTGGACAATGCATTGTGTGTTTGTTGCAGAGACTAAAACAATGTGCTGAGTTCAACCAGATCATGCTACAAAGAGAACAGCAACCTATTGTTACACTTACATCACCTGATGCGATTCATGGTGTTAGTCTAACACATACAATGGTAACAAAAATGGTTGAACAACTGAAAGAACTCACAACTGATGTGTTACGGACTGCTGGCTTGGAAGCTGTGTTAACACAATGCAAAAATGCATGTATTATGCTGTGAAGAAATCTTGATGTGTGATCATGGGCTGGTTAATGGAGCAATGGGCTACATTGTTGACTTTCACTACAATGCACAGAACACATTTGTTGAATTTTTTATGATCAAATTTGACAACCATGACAGTCCTTTTCCCATAGACAGATCCACTGTCAAATTTCAAATTGTGAAGGATATCTCTGTGACACATAAACAGTTTCTGCTGTGTCTTGCTTATGTTGTGTCCATTCACAAATCACAAGGACTCAGCCTTGATAGTGCCATTGTTGACATAGGAATGGGACTCTTCAAGGATGACATGGCATACGTTGCTTTGTCATGAGATATATCTCTTTCTGGTGTGTGTATACTAAACCTTGCAGAGAATAAGGTACGTGCTGATGTGAAATGTATTGTGGAATACAACCGGCTATGTACAGTATACCAGCCAACTGCAACTCTGATTCCTGTTGCTAGATACATCCCCATGTGAGATGCATAAATGGACACAGCACATAAGTTGAAAAGGAAACAGTAAAATTTCAGTTTCTTCACCATCTGCTGTACGTGGTAATCAATCGCTTGCTGATCAAGTCAGGTCACCACCTGCAAAAAAAGTGCATTGATCTTGAGAGACTACTGATCTTTGATAATAACACTGGCATGAATGTTTAAATCTCAGGTGTCAGCGGTGGTCAAAACCTCCTTTTTCCATCTGAGAAATATCGCCCGGGTGAAGCACCTGGTTCCTCCAGAGGATCTCCCAACTTTGATCCACCCTTTCGTTACCTCCCACCTTGACTATTGCAACGCCCTTTACCTGGGGCTACCGGGGGTTGAACTTCGCCGTCTGCAGCTAGTGCAGAATGCGGCGGCCAGGTTGTTGACTGGATCTTCTAGATCCAGCCATATAATGCCTGTGCTCCGCGGACTGCACTGGCTGCCAGTGTTCTGGTGAATCACCTTCAAGGTCGGTTTGCTGACCTATAAAGCCCTACACAATCAGGGACCTATTTACCTGAAAGAGCTCCTGTGCCCTACTGTCCTCCCTGCCCCCTCCAATCCACTGATGAGGGATTGCTAGAGATTCCTAGGGTTCATTTAAAAACTTCAGGGGCTAGATAATTTAACTTTATGGCCCGACCCTGTGGAATTCTCTACCTCGTCAGGTGCAAAATTGCCCGACTGTCCAAAGCTTTAAAGGAGCTTTGAAGACACATCTTTTTGGTATAGCTTTTAATGATTTATGTTAGTTTTAAATTTGGTCTATTCATTGTTTTATGTATTGTACAGGCGCTTTGGTTAAGAGAAAAGCGCCTTTTAAAAATAAAGAATGAAATGAAATGAACTACTATGCCAATGCTGCAAAGCAAGCTCTTTTGCATATGCCAGAGTTTGTTCACCTATTGGGTGCTGCGAAGTCAACAACTCTTTCTGATGTACTGAAAAGAGTTAGAAGAGGTAGTCAAGACAAGCACCTAGCTTACAGAGTTTGACTCTGCGGCTTACTCTCTTTAACTATCCCGGACTGAGGATGTTTGCTGAGAATGCCCAGCAGGATGTGACTGGATTTATAATGGGTGTGATGAATAGCTTGACAGATAATGGAATTCCAGTTAGACAGCACTTCACAGTTAATTATGTGTGCAAGTACACTTATTTATCATGTGGACACATAGAGTCTCAGGCAACTAATGACATGCTATGGCTATCTGTCTGTGTTCCTGAAGATAGATCTGTTAAGTTCTATAGATTGTTTAGGAATGCTACCACTGGTTGGCAGTGTCACAGAAGTGGCTGAAGTACTGTCTGTTCTTTGAGAATGACTGACTTCAGTTCATACATCATAATTGTGCTTCAGTGGTTTAACTCTCAAGGTATGAAAGTTACCATGCCTATTACTGATTTTATTGCTAGAAGAACTATGTTCTCAGGGACTCAGTTTGACACACATGGTATCATTTTCCATCATGGACCTTCTATTCAGTCAGGACATTATGTCACATGGCGTAGATTTAGAAGTGGATGGGTAGAGTGCAAAGATACAGCGTGCACTATGAGAGAACGATTACAGAGGAATCTAAAAGATGCATATCTAATCATTCTCCGTAACACAGATAATGCTCAATGTATTGAGGAGTGATTTTTTGATCAGAGACCTACAGAATGCTACCTTGTGCTATACATTGGTTTACATTACATGTATTCCAGTTCTTTTTACAGAAAGCATTATGTGAAGGGAACTACTATGTGTGTCATCATTAAATACATTCACAACAATATACTACTTTTGTCTTGAATTATCTGTTATGGACCCACAATATTTGTTTTGATCATTGAGTCTGTTGCTACCTGGAAGTAGTGCTGTGAAACTTTTACAGACTCTGTTTCAGTTGCTATGAAGTATGTCACATTTGCTGTGATTGGTTGCAGTAGTGTTGGAGGACCACAAAAACAGTATGATCATTTTGTTGTTTGCATGGTCTGTTATTGAGATAGATTTGACACTCATTGACACACCAATAGCTTAATCTGGTTCAAGGTCAGTTGGCATTCATCTGTATCCCCCTTCCCCCCGGGTCTTGCCTGAAAATAGGCAGGATTTGTCTAGTGCACTTACCCGGTCAACAAAAACTAAATAAAAATAAATAAAATAAAGATAATAATAGATAAATAAATTTGTGTACATAGTAAATTCATTTTGCAAACTACTAACAGTTAAAACTAGGATACCTTTTACTGTCATGTTCTACATAAGTGACCTTGATGTACTTACTAACATGACTGCCATGAGTACAGTCTAAGCAGACTTGAGGGAGCTGGGCAGCACTTATGTGACAGCAAGTAAATAATATCTTGGTACATGTAGTTGGAAGATGCTGATTCATTACATGTCTTTGTCTTTAAGACTGATATGTGTTTCAGAATAATTTTTGTGACTGCTTCTTACCCATCTTTATACAAACAAGGTGTCTGCAACTCATGAAGTATGTAGTGGTCTTTATGTATCACTGTGACACCTGCTGATAGGAATTCCCATTGTGACACTGTAACAGCTTGTGTGGATTGCACTGTTACATTCAAAGGAGTAGTGAACAGTGGAACACTCTCTTTGCATATCTCAGCTGTTATTGACTGACATGACAAACTGATATCTGATCATAGCAAATAAATTTGTGACTTGGTAACAGGTTAAACTATTATAATGCCCTTGCTAACAAGCACGCCCCCTTTGTTAAGATCAGGATGCGCAACACCTCAAACCCCTGGTTTACTTCTGACCTCAAGTCTGCACTCACTAACTGCGACAGAATTTGGGCTCAGGCTAGGAGAACTAAGAGTCCGGCAGACTGGCAGGCCTTTAGAACAGTTAGGAACACCTGTGTCAAAAGCATTCATGCTGCCAAAGCAGGCTACTATGTTTCCACCTTGGAACAAGCAAACGGGAATCCCCATAAAATCTGAAGGACAATTAAGTCCATCGAAGGATGGTCTGTTGCTCCCTCCATTCCAACCAAGATCCATAGTAATGGTAGGGTTGTAAAAAGTATTCACCAAATCCTCGAAGAACTTAACTCCCATTTTGTCACTGTGGGACTAGACTTCGATTCATCACCGTATGCAAGCAGTGTCAACTATCAAACTAGCCCACTTACCACCCTACAAATCGCGACTTGTCCCTTTCAGCTCCTACCATTCAACTATAAAGAAGTTGAAGACTCGCTCATCAACCTAGACACCAAGAAAAGTGCCGGGGACGATGGTCTCGAACCTTTTTTCTTAAAAATAAGCTACTCACATCTCACTGCCCCATTCTGCATATATTCAATCTCTCCATCAATACTGCAACAGTTCCTTCTAGCTTGAAATCTGCCCACATCCTTCCTTTATTTAAATCAGGGGACCCATGTGACCTAAACAATTATAGGCCCATCTCAATTCTGCCCGTTCTCTCTAAAGTAGAGATGCAGCGAATTTAAAATTCGCTGGCGAAGTGCATGCGAAGTGGGCACTTAGCGTTGCAGTGGAGTGGGCAATGCAAAGTGCTCACTTCGCCTTGTCATTACCACTTCGTGTTGGCATAATGAGAACGTGAAGTAAGGCGAAGTCATTGATTTCAATGGACTTTGCGTTCCTCATTATGATTCTAAGTGATCCACTTGGTGTTTCAGACTTGGCAGCCCCCCCACACATCACATGGCTTACAGTACTGTAAGTCACATGCTCTCTAGCCAGGCAGGAAGGAAGTGAGTCACACAGACAGTTTCACTTTCTCCTGTGCAGACTGAGAGAGAGGAGTGTGTGTGTACTAGAGAGAGGAGGTGTTTTTTGATTGCAGAGAGAGTTAAAATGTAATACTTAAACCAACAGCTTTTTTAAAAGCTAAATTTTTTTGTCTTTTCTGTACTGTTTTTTACTTAATTTGTTCTTTCTGTAAATTGTGTTTTTCTTACCTACTTAGTTGTTTGTCTGTGTGAGTGTGACTGTGTGTGTTGTGCTTGTGTCATGAGATGGAGCAGGGTGAGGGAATGTCTGGGGCGGGGGCAGCTCTGGGAGAGCGTGGTAGTATGCATCGTCGTACCATGCGCATGCGTGGGGGGCATGGATGCCCATTTGTATTGGACCGCTCTAAACTACTGAGTGTCCAACCCCCGGAAGCAGGACCAGCACCGCCTTCTGACTCTGAGGCAGTTCAACCACCACCACCACCAAGTCCAGCACAAGGTCCTTTGGAGCAGGATGTGCCTGTTCCCCCAGGCCCAGGTGTGGATCCCACCATCAGAACTGTTGAGTAGTGTGAGCAGCCTACTGCCAGTTCATCTGGCCTTCCCCTGCCTCTGCCTGGTCCTCCCCGCACCTCCGTTGTTTGGCAGTTTTTTGATTGTCGGGGGGACAGCAGTGTGGTTAAGTGTTGCCTACGTGCGGTGGAGGTGCGCCGTGGCCTCTGGGGGAGTCACCTGGGGACTGGGGGCCAGCGCACCCATATGCTTAATCACCACCAGTTGGAGTGGCTGGTTGCCACAGAACGGACCATGTTTGCACCTACTGGCCGTTCCGTGGCAGAGGGTGCCACTGTGCATAGCGGGCGTGGCATCCCTAAGAAGAGGAGGGCCACAGCAGCACCTGTTGCTCCACCAGCACCCCCACTCCCACTACCACCACCACCAGCAGGTCAGCCTGTCGAAGGAGTGGATGCCAGAGAAGTGCGTGTAACACTGTCTGACTTGGCAGTTCTCTGGAGTGCTGTTGAGGAGAACAGCGAGAGGATGAGTGCTGTGGATCAGCGGCTGAATGACATAGAGGGACATCAGCTTCAAATTATGTCCATGCTGGAACTGCTGCTGGATCACCATAGGATCCCACATTAGTTTTGTTTCCTCATGCCATGTCCCCCCCACCTTCCTTGCTGTGCCATAAAATGTATTCCTCCACCATCTCTGACCCTTGTATGTAATTATGTCCTTTTTTTGTTGTCTTCAGTATGCGCTACACTTTGTATTCTGGGTCCCCTTCCTTCTGTTAAGTGTCTGTGTGTTTTGTGTATGTGTGCTGTTTTGGTGCCTCATTTTTCTGTATCTGCAAAGGCATCTGTCTTGTGTCCAGAAAATTGACAAGTGGTAACACAGTGAAGTGAGACTGTTTCAGCACATACAAAGTCCCTCAGAATTTATGGCGTACTCAGTCATGCGCACAACAGTGGCACAGAGTCCCCAGATTTTTTCTGCAGGCCCAGAATGCATCCTCCATGTGTCCAGAAAATTAACAAGTGGTAACATAGTGAAATGAGACTGTTTCAGCACATACAAAGTCCTCCAGGATTTATGGCACACTCAGTCATGCGCACAACAGGAGCACAGAGTCCCCAGATTTTTTCTGCAGGCCCAGAATGCATCCTCCTTGTGTGCAGAGAAGTGAAAAGTGATAATCTCTGAATTGAAAGGTGCCCTTTGGATGTACAGTATTAGTAGCCTTGGTGAGTAGATGTAGATATATATATATATATATATATATATATATATATACTGTATATATTTATATCTGTGTATTTTATAGGTGATGATGAGGGGGGTTGAACTTGACATGGACATGTATTCATGCTATTGTTCTGCATCACATACAGGTGACTCCGTCTCCGAACTGTTGCTGTGCACCGTCTAGTGCTCAATGAGAATTTTTTGCACTTAAATGGAACTGGATAATTCTCAAGCACATGAAGGTAAGTATTTCTTTTTTTTGAGGGGGGGGTCATATTTTCAGTTTTGTCTGTAATGGTTTGTTATTTTTTTATTTCTTCACAGATTTCATCAGCATCCTTCTGGAGTCCGGTTCTTAATGATGGTCATGGTCATGGAATGAAACGACTTCTGCATGTTGCATGTGTGCCCAAGCTTGGGTCGGGAAGGGGTGTGCCTGATCATGTTGACAAACTTTTTTGGATCAGTCTTGGATAACATCAGTCCCAGTGGTGGTGGTCTAGGGTGGGCAGACAGACTCATGGTGGCAGCAGACTTGGATAACATCAGTCCCGGTGGTGGTGGTCCATGGGGGGCAGACAGACTCAAGGTGGCAGCAGACTTGGATAACATCAGTCCCGGTGGTGGTGGGCCAGGGTGGGCAGACAGATTCATTTAAATACTGCAGTTAAAACCTGCCAACATTAACCACATCGTCGTCATCATAAAGAAAACTGCCCTCACAGTCATCGATGTCTGAAGTCTGACCACTGGGAAATTCTTTCTCCATTGTGTCGTCATCTACATCAGTGGTGGGCTGTTTCAGGAAGTCACTACCAGTGCCACCAGGATGCTCCATTTCCACATCAGCAAGACCACCATGGGGTATGAATACCGAGGTTGCAGTCTGCGCTGGTATGTGCCTCTCATTCATTTTAATGAATGTTAGCAAACTAACATTTGCAGGAGACAGGTTTGTCTGATGATCCCTGACGATTGCACCTGCTAAGCTGAATACCCTCTACACACTTACACTGGAGGGTGGGCATGTGAGGTACTTCAGTGCCACTGCAGTCAGCTCTGGCCATTCACTGACCTTTCCACTCCAGTACAAAAGAGGATCTTCACTTATTGTCAGATGCCTGTTTTCAGACAAATATGACTCAACCATTCTCTGTGCCGCACTAAGTCCGATTGTTGATGCATCAACCTGTTCCCGGGAATCATTGATGTCACAAATACCCACTTGGGACAAAGCCTCCCAAAGCGGGTTGGCTTCAACCACTTTGGATGACAGACCACCAGGAACTACAGTCCCTTACCCTTGCATGATATGCTTGCTGGTCCTCCAGCTACACCTTCAAGCTGGATTATGCTGCTGAGGTTTGCAAACCTACGCGTGACTTCTGTGCCCCATGAACCAAGCGAACCAGTTGACCACTGATATTTTTTACCTGTTCAAGCCCTCCCTCCAGTACTGATGCAATTCCATGTTTGTATCGTGGGTCCAGCATTGTTGCCATGGCAAAGTTGTCACTACATTGAATGCTCACAATGTGACGATTCTGGTCGAATACTGTCAGCATGTGTTGCAGCAACATACTGCTACCACTGTCTCCGGCAACATCAAGGCTATGCTGTACATTCACCAATGTCTGCCTCAGCACCTGCAGCAGTGGAATTGATTGGCTAATGGAGGCAGACTCGCCACTCACTGCCTGTGTGGCATGTTCAAAAGGCTGCAAAATTGTTATTACAGAGTACATGAGGCACCACTGTTCAGTTGTCATAGACATGGAGGCCCCAGAACTGTCATGGCTAGTGTACATAACAAGATATTCTGTGATGGCTTTGTATTGTTCATACAACCTCTCTGCCATGTATAATGTGGAGTTCCATCGGGTGACAACTTCCAGCTTCAAGCGGTGCTGAGGCAGGCTGTTTTATATCTGCAACTGCCGCAGTTGATCACGGGCCTTTCCAGATCTTGAAAAGTGAGAGCAGATACGTCATGCAATGGTCAGCATTTCCTTTATGTCAGGGTGCTGCAGAAACTCCTGAACCACAAGGTTTAAACAGTGGGCCATGCATGGAACACGAAAAAAAACCACCATTCGTGATGCATTTCACCACATTTGACCCATTGTCACTTGCTGTGAACCCAGCTCTCAGGGACAGAGGGTTTAGCCATCTGTTAATTTCAGTCACTACCATGTTCAACATGTTCTCACCAGTGTGTGAACAGGTCACACTGTGCATAGCAGTTGTTGCATGCTGGCAAATTCCAGGAAGATTGCTACCATGACAATCCACCTTCCTGCACTGATTATTCACACTACCAGCATCACAAACAACGCCCATCACCTGCGCCCAGTGTGCAGTTATACACAGATATGAACTCCCTGCTGTTTTGCCACTTGTCCACATATCCATACTTAAATGGATGATTGGAGAGGAGGAATGTTGAAGAGCATGTCTAACTGAGTCTGAGACAGTGAGGAACAACTCAGGAACAGCATGGGTATAAAAGTATGTCCTGGATGGGACTTTCCATTTTGGACAGACACGGGCAGCAAACCGCCGGAACCCAGAATTCTCCACAAAGGAGAAGGGCAAACGATAAGATTGCCAGCATTTCCGCTACAGCAGCATTAAGTTCACGTGACACTGTATGATTGGGGGGGTACTTCAGCTTATGCGCAAAAACACTCTGTAACGTGGGCTGACTTAAACGTTTTACAGGGTGTGTGTTGGTCACAAATGGTTGCGCTCTGTGATGAATGGCATTGGCAGGGGGTGGAGTGTGGACATTTGATGAAGACGGTTGCATAGGTGATGATGACAAACCCAGAAATGATGTTATTTTTCCGGATTTGCCAGCCGGGGTTGATGTACCACTTGCACTAGACGTACTGCATTCACCACCACCACCACAAAAACTGCTACTCTCACCAGTACTGGACAACATTTCAAAGTCATTATGGTCCTCCACCTCATCATCATGCCTGTAGTAATCCTCTGCTCTTATTGCCGCACTACTGCACACGTTTAATTTCCTACTGGGCTTAACAGTCATGGAAGGGGATAACATGCTGGCTATGGTTGCTGATGACGCGGGTGAATGCCCCACTGTGGTATTAGCTGCCAGCTTGTGCTGGGTCCACAGTGCCAAGTGCCTATTCTTAAGATGCATATGCTGTCCTCCTGTGCCCAAATGGCTCCCCTTTTTACCTCGACTCACACGCACATGACAAACCTGGCAGATTGCAACTGAATCATCATTTGCATCTTGAACAAAAAAATCCCAAACAAGGGAGTGTGATGTTCTGCTTTTAACATGTCCATGTTGATGTGGCTTATTTAAGTCTGTTATTTTAAGCACTGAAGTAGGGGGGGCACGTGATGTTTCTGGCACTGCATACCTGGACTGCAACTAACCACCACGACTACCTATCATATTGAGTACTGGGTCGTCATCATCATCATCATCATCCACTAAAACCGTTACATGACAAATTTTACGGGGATTCTGCAAACAGATTCAGAAATTTCAGACACAGCCTCTTTTAATTTTTTTTTCTCTGGTTCCCAACTGGGGTCAATTAAATCATCATCATATTCATCAACGTCACTGTCACACACATCCACATCTACTGCTTGGATGCTAACATGTGGACTGCATGTTGCAACAACAGCAACATCATCATCATCAGCATCATCACATTCATCATCAGCATCTACACCACCATCACCTGATATTTTTTCACCACACTGTGAATCACTGTTGCATGGAAAATGCGTGACGTTAAGTGCCACAGTGGATGGAATATCACATTGTATGCTATCGTTGACATGATCATCAGAATCAAGTTCAGTTAGTGGGATGTTACTGGGAAGTATGACATCATCTATGCTGTCACTCACTTGCACTGCTTCACACTCAATATGGTTGGATACGGTACACTGGTTGGAATTAGAACTTGACGCAACAAGGCTAATACTACCTCCACCACCACTAACACCAGTAACACTAACACCACTGGCTGGGAAAACATCATCTCCTCCAACTATCAGCGAAGCTACTGATTGGGCTGTTCAAGTTTTCAAGTTTATTGCAGGAAAGACTCTGTTGAGCAAGCTCATTCACAAGGTGGTCCTGAGGCACATATACATACAGTTCGCAATTACATAGACAGGAGATATAAAATGTAGTACAACAAAGAAAAAAAAATATATAATACAAGAGGTATACACAATAGAGGTCCTTATGCTATATATGGCAGTACATTCCAGCTTTAACCTTACCCTAAATTATGCAACACATTTCAGCTTAATAGGTAGAGAGGGCCAGTTGATACCTAGGAAGTTGACTTGGCGTTGGGGGCCTAGTAGCACCTACATATGTCTTTTAGTTTAGAGATAGCTAGTGTTTTGTAGGAGTTAATTGATACAATGCTGGTTAGCTTCAGCATGGCTTGTAGTTGGTTCCAAGTGTTTGGGAGGGCATATGAGACAGCTCTTTGGCCAGCTGTGGTACGTGTCCTGGGAACATCTAGTAGGATAAGGTAGGATTTCCTTATGGAGTAGGCGCTATGCAAGATGTGTATGAGAGATGTTAAATAGACAGGCAGTTTGTGGAGTAGTAATTTGAGGGTCCAAATGCCAGCATGCAGGAGGCGTCTGGTGGCAAGAGAGGTCCACCCAACTGCTGCATAAAGATCACAGTGGTGGGTCCTGTATGCAGAGTTAGTAATGAAGCGAAGAGCATGGTGATAGAGTACGTCCAGTTTAGATAGGCTCAAGATTTGGGAGGAGATAAAGATAATGTCTCCGTAGTCAAGCAAGGGAAGGAATGTTTTTTGTGGGTTGCGAGAGAAAAGAGGGTCCTATTTCTAAAGAAGAAACCCAAGCTTGCTTTAAGCCTCTTTGATAGATCCTCGATGTGGTCTTTGAAGGAAAGCTTGTTGTCTATCCACATACCTAGATATTTAAATTTAGGTATGACTTCCCAAGGGTTCACCTAGGAAGGTAACTATGAAGTTTTTAGGTGAGGTATGTAGGGCACCAGACAAGGCAAGGCAAGTCTCGAGAAAATCATTTTCTTGGTTTTTCTGGCATTTAAGAGAAGCTTGGCATTGATAAGGTTGCTTTCTAACTGGATAAAGTCAGCTTGGAGTACTTCCCTGACTTCAGTTAAGGATGAGCCTGATGTGTACAAAACCATATCGTCCGCAAATAAATGTATGCTAGAGTTCTTTATGTGGGAGGAAAGGTTGTTGATGTACAGGGAAAAAAGGATTGGTCCTAGGATGGAGCCTTGAGGGACTCCTCTGGCAATTGGAAAGGGGGCAGATAGTAGGCCGTTAGCTTTGACTTTTTGTATCCTTCCTGTGAGATAAGTGTTAAACCACTGTAAGGTAAGTGGAGTGGCACCTATGTAGGCAAGACAGGTGATTAGGAGGTGATGGTCTACAGTGTCGAAGGCCTTACTGAGGTCTAGAAAGACTGCACCAGTAACCTTCTTGGTGTCCTAGTCATTAGAGACATTAGCCAAGGCCGAGATGGTACTGTGCTTCGACCTGAAGCCAGATTGGGCCAGGTTTAGGAGTGAGTGCACTTCAAGGTGATTTTTTAGTTGGTTGTATATAAGTTTTTCCAGCAGTTTGGAGAGAATGGACAAGATAGAGATAGGACAGTAGTTGTTTAAGTCACAAGGATCTCCTGATTTGAAGAGAGGAAGAATATGGGCAGATTTCCAGCAGGATGGAACAGTGGCTGTGGTAATAGAGAGGTTGAAGATGTGAAGGATGGGGGCTGTGAGCTGGGCATAGCCTAACCGCAAGAAATAAAAAACATTGCAGGAGAAATACCTTTCCTCACATCACCAATGCACTTCTCTGTCCGTGTACTACTACCACGTCCACAGATCCTCTTACTGCCTGCATTGCCATGGCCAGAAACAGCTTTACTTGCACGTCTCTTTGCAGCCATTTTGGGGGATCAACCACAATATTATTACCAAATTCAGATTTTGATACGTTCACTTTCTGACTGGAGGTTCGCTACTTGCTACTCTCGCTAGCTGGATGTGAAGCAAAATAAACAACTGTGGCTTCAGCAACAGATAAGGGGGACTACTGTGTTGTGACACTGTCATGGAATTAAAACAATTTCAGTAACCAGTGGTGCTGATGGGGTCATAAAAACAATCCAGTCTGGTAAAAAATATCTTTTCAACGTGGGGGGGCACTGAATACAGACAGTGCTGATTTGTACAGCACTATAAGCAGCAACACTAAGAACAGAGAACATGATCACAGTACAAAATCAGGCAGCTGCAGTGGATAGCAGGTTCACACTGCTGTGCTTAGTTGCACTTACACTGATCTGTGTCACAAATTGTAAAAGGTGTATTATATTTGATGCATGCAACACTGCACACACAACACAGAACACTTTGTGTACAATGCTGAACGAGGAATGCGATGCAAATGCAAAGGTTAAGTGTACTCAGTGCCACGTAATGTAAATTTGTAATTTAAACAATCTGACCTTATGAAATGCTGCACCACATTCACACAACAAGCAGCAAGAAAATGTGTACTATCACTGACAGTTTTACTATGTGTACAGTAACACAGTTATATAACAAAAATATTGCCAAAACGCAAAGAAATCACTAGTTCTCCAACTTAAATCTACCTACACACAGATACGCCCCTCCCCCACACAGCACACTTCACTGTCTTTCACGACACACACTCAATGTTGTAAATTTACATTCAAAATCCACACACAAACAAAAACGCTCAATGATGTGAGCACAGGAGGGTTTCCTACAATCGATGAACTACAGTTGAACAGCTTTTAAAAGATTCCTACAGACAGCTATCAGAGCACACTGTCTCCTACTCCTTCCTACTCATACTACCTCGAACTGAGGCTGTGCAGATCAAAATAGAGCCCATGTGACCTGAACTCCCATGAATCGCTGTAAAATCTTCTTTTGGAGCTCAAAAACAAGGCGAAGTGAACTGGCCACCAATGTACTTCACCTTAAAAATTGAAAGAGAAGTGATCAGTGGAGGCGGAGTAACGCGAAGTAGCTGTTTTCAATGCACTTCACGTTCCTCATTATAACGTGAAGTACTCTGCTTCGCATTGTGGAGCACTCCACAAATCCACCTTTGCTCCACGAATCACTTAGCGGAGCGTATTGAGCCCACTTCGCCCACCACTACTCTAAAGTCTTGGAGAAACTGATTCATGCTCAATTAAAACACCATATTGAAACTTCTTCACTTCTTAACCCTGCACAATCTGGCTTTCACACTAATCATAGCACTATCTCTGCATAGGCTAAAGTCACCAACAACTGTGTATCTGCTATGGACTCCAAGAAGATCACTGGTGCAGTCTTTCTCGACCTCAGTAAGCGTTTGATATCGTTGATCAAAAACTACCAGTTACTAGACTCATTAAATTAGGTGCCACTCCCTCCACTGCCCAGTGGTTCCCAGGTATCTAACAGGAAGGATACAGAAAATTAAAGCAAATGACCTATTCTCAACCTCCCTGCCGATTGCTAGGGGAGTCCCGCAAGGCTCCATCCGTGGCCCTATCCTTTTCTCCCTGTATTTAAATGATCTAGATTCACATATAACCAACTACAAACTGCATTTCTTTGCAGATAACACAGTACTGTATGCCTCTGGCAGATCAGTGTCTGAATTAAGGGTAGTGCTTCAAGCTGACTTTGCTCAACTTGAACGTAATCTTATTAATGCTAAACTCCTTCTCAATGCCAAGAAAACCAAAGCAATGCTTTTCATTCTTAATACCACCCCTTCCGCCCCCCCGACATACCTAAAGACGTTATCCTCACATCCCTAGGTGAACCATTGGAAGTCACCTCCAAATTCAAGTATCTTGGCCTTTGGTTAGATAATAAGCTCTCCTTTAATGACCATATTGATGACCTTTCCAGAAGACTAAAAATTAGGTTAGGCTTTTTCTTCCAAAACAGGGCCCTTTTTCCGATAGAGATTAGAAACAGGCTGGTTCAAGCCACATTCCTTCCTCTTCTTGACTATGGGAACCTAATTTACACATCAGCTACAACCTGAAGCCTAAATAAATTGGATGTCCTTTACCAGCGTGCCCTGTGGTTCATTACAAACTCCCCATACCGAACCCACCATTGTGACCTATATGCCGCAGATGGTTGGACGTCACTTACCACTTGACGTCTGCTCCATACTGGTGCTTGGACTCTTAAAATACACCTGAATAAGCTTCCAAGCTATATTACATCTCTTATCCACACCTCCCGCAGTGTATACTCACTTAGAAAATCTGATTTTATTGCCCTTGATGTGCCTAGGACTCACACTACCTTTGGCAAACAGGCCATATCATATGTTCTCCCAACAATTTGGAATCCGCTTCAAGCCACATTGAAACTATCTAGTACTATCTCCGTTAACTTCTATAAAAAGTTAACTACATCTAAATTTAGAAATAGTTGTAACTGTTATTAAGACTCTTCCTTATCTATATGTTTCTCTATGCCCTCCCAATGTACTGGTACCTGCCATCGTCCTGTTGGTATCCTACTAGATCCTGCAAATCATAACGATCTCTTCAGCTGACCTAAGACTCTCCTCTACCCCTACCCTTATCACTTATCTCACCTGCCCTCCCTTCTCTATTCTTCTCCTAAAAAAATCCGCTCTACCTTTCCGCTCTCCACCTATATCTAACCCCCTCCCTCCTATTATCCTTTTTTCTATTCCCCTGGCTGCTTTTCCTCAAATTCTTGTTCCTGTGCAATTACTCTCTCCCCTTGAATTTAACCCTCGACTACTAATGTTACATAAGATTAATGTAGTTTACATCTACCTTGTTATGCCCTAAGTCGAGCACGATGTAACATATGAATCTAAACTGTATTTTATTTTATCTACTGTGATGCTCTTTTTGTATCCTATGTATTGTTTTTCTTGTCTTTATACATGTTCTGGGACCTCCTTGTGAATGAGCTTGCTTAATGGAGTTTTCCTGCAATAAACCTGAACTTGAACTGGAACTATAATGTATGGGGAGCCCTTCTTAAGGATAGAAATTGCAAAGTTTATCCTGTCATTATGGTATTGTTGTGACATCAGCATCTTGTTAACTGTGTCTCAGTACGTCACATTAATACCATGACAACTTAGAACGATATCTCCAGCACAGTTCTGTGTTCGGAACAGCGATCGCTGATACCATCTGTGCATTTTCAAAACAGTTCAGTTAAAACCTGTAAATTGGTACAAGCAGAAGGCAGCGATGGATCCTCAAAATGTGTTTTTTTTCCTTCTGATAGTGCCCGATTACCTTTGTTCCCATCTGTATCTCCTCAGTGGATGTCCAAACAACTGTGAAGCCGTAGCTGTTAAGTCAGGATGGCATGATGACACGTATTTCAAAACAACCAACCAGATTTCTTCAGCCAGACTGTGTTACAATATGTAACAGAAGGATTCCTTCACTAATTAATTTTACCATGGATTTCTCCATACACTATAAAGAATAATGAACAGTGATGGACAACAACTGCACTAAAATTGCATCTCACGGTTTCCCTGACAACAGTAAACCTCTTGAGCTGCACTCTCGAGGTTTACATTGTTGTCAAGGAAACCGCTCAATGCGATTATAGCGTGATTTTTGTCCGTCCCCCATCCATTATCCTCGATGTGTCTTTTTTCTGTTATACTCTACATGATTGACCTTGATGTTTTTACTTACAAGACTGGTATCATCACAGTCCAAGCAGACTCGAGGGAGCCGGACAGCACTTATATGTCAGCAAGTAAGTTATCTCTTGGCACATGTAGTTATATGATTCTGAAGTATTCTATGGCTTTGTCTTTGATAATGTCATAGGTTCATACTAATATGCAATCCTAACACCATTGATGGCTGTGTGATATCTTCCTCAAATGGAAATATCATTGATTCACCGGACAGGACTGCACAAACCACCAAAATATGACTCAGTATTGTAAATATGTATATACTTCTGAAACTGAGCTGAGTGGTAGCATACTCACGTTGCTTTCATTTTTTGAAAAAAAAATGTTATTGTGCATGTTTTGTATGAATATTGTGTTATGGAGTATCTTTAGCATTTAATATCATTGCATTACATTAAGTACTGTCCAGCATATTGATGTTGTGAATATGTATGTATATATGTGTGTGTGTGTGTGTATGTATATATATATATATATATATATATATATATATATATATATATATTAGGCAAAAACTCCATTTAATGCATTAGTTAGGGTTGTTCCCAGCGACAAAAGTGAGGAAATTCGCTGTAGGGTTGAAACCCCCTTGGACCCCCGCCCACCCCCAACCGGCATTGGGGGTGTGCATTGGGATATCAGCTCTAACTCTCACCCATGACATGTAAAGCAGCAAGTATAGGAAAATGGGGTGAGGTGGGACCCTTGATCCCAATGCACCCCAATCCCGATTGAAAAGATGGCGAAATCAGGGTTTCACAAACTCGGCTAACTATCGCATAAATAGGTTCAATTTTACCTCTAATGCTCTTTTGAGAATGATAATGAGAAATAGTGAATGTAATGCAGCGAGGCGGAGTCGCGGGCCCTCTGGGCCCGTGCTCCTATACACATGATAGTCTTGTGGCATAGTAACAGGGACAGCATAAACAGAAATGCTAACAGTGGTGCACATGGTAACACAAGCGCGAATGAGAACAGAAATGGTATAGCACATGGTGGCGTGAGACTGGAGCAGTCTGCCACGTGTTGTGTGTGTCACAGAGTAACATGGTGCCTGCAAACAGAAATGTCAATGGGCATGGTGATGTAAGTGAAACAGAAAGATAAACAGTACTGTTGACAGAAATGGCAAAATTAACAGAAGCATAGCGCAAATGAAAACACAAAGGATAAGCACATGGTGGCGCAGATGTCAGCAGTGAGAGTGAAGCAGGTCGGAACCATAAGCGGAAAGGGCAACAGTAACAGTAATGTAAGTGCACAGGCTGGTTTTCCCCAAAACCTGCATACAGAAAGACAGTGAGTACAAATAATGTATGCATCATAATGAGTTTCGGCGGAGAAAATGAGAACTTGGAATACTAAATATGTTATATCTCAGGAACTGTATGATGTAGAAAAAAAATTTAAAAGTCATATTATTTACAATTGTCCTGGCTAATTTGGTACTTAAGAATTTTTTTGATGAAAAGTCCGTATCTCGCATCGTTTCCGAGATACGGGCCCTTAAAGGCGCGGCAAACGCCGTAATGTTATCCTATGGGAAAAAAAGAAAAGTTCGGAGCACCATAACTTTGCCTCCCTGTAATGTTTTTTCACCAAACTACTGAAAGGCACATCTGTGGGCTGTTGGCTGTCTTCCCTCCAAATTTCAGGAAAAAAGACCAAACCGTTATTTTGCAGCAGGGATCCAAAGGATTTCTGTAATGCGTTGGGCGTTGTAATGTTATCCTATGGGAAAAGCCATCAACTTTGGAGTGCCGTAACTTTGCCACTGTGTAATATTTTTTCACCAAACCACTGAAAGGCACATCTGTGGGCTGTTGGCTGTCTTCCCTCCAAATTTCAGGAAAAAAGACCAAACCGTTATTTTGCAGCAGGGTGCCAAAGGATTTCTGTAATGCGTCGGGCACCGTAATGTTATCCTATGGGAAAAAATGTCAACTTTGGAGTGCTGTAACTTTGCCGCTGTGTAATATTTTTTCAATGCAACACTGAAAGGCACATCTGTGAGATGTCGGCTCAGTTTCCTCCAAATTTCAGCCCAAAACTCCCAACGGTTCTTTTGCAGCGCAGTGCCAAAGAATCGTTGTCACTTTCCCACAGATGGAAAACTACTGTCGCAATTTGAGAAAGCTTTCACAAAAAAGTTTGACACTTTAGTGAGCACAAAAGTAATTTGCGAAATTACTTTTTTCTGAAATTGGAAAAACATATTTCTGGGGTGTTTTACCACAAAATAAAGACATGGCAAGCATCCTCAGGGTCCGACTAGGTGAATACAAAAAGAATTAGTTGCTAGAGGGTCCCAAATTTAAATGCCAACCATTTCTCTGATCATCAACTGAAAACAAAATGGCTGATTTGCGAAAGTAACAGGCCCATTTGCGAAAGTAAAAATGCATTTGCGACACTGTCGAACTTTTTGTTATCTTTTCCCATTGACTTATAATGGGAAACTGTTTTTTGAATAACTTTTGAACCGTTTAATATTTTTTTCACGAAATCTTTGAAAGGCACATCGGGGACCCCGGCCGCACGTTCCCTTAAGATTTCAGGCCGGTCACGCAAACCTTACGACCTGTACGCGCGACTGTAGAATTCCAGAAAAAGCATAAACGTGCGCACAGATCAAGCTTAATAACTCTGCAGCCGTATATCCACATGGTACGAAACTTAGCAGATCTCAAGGTGTATGGTTCTTGATCATGTATTCCAAATTTCAGGCAAATCTGTCAAATGGTTGCAAAGTTATTAAGGTGCAAAGTTTTGGGGTTTAACATAGAAATGCATCATTTAGGGTTCTTTCCACACCAACAGAAGTGTGGAAATTCCACGTTAAGGTTATCACCCTACCACACTTCCCCATGCCTCTTCTCAAAACCCCTAACTCTGCATCCCCCCCCAGCACACACACATATGCAAGCAAGGGAAAGGCCAAGGCAAGACGAGCAACCTGGGACAAGCAGGATCAGGTAACAGAAGTGACATACAACTCAATGAATGTTCCACAAGACACAGGCATTGTCACAGTCCACCAAGTGTAAAAGTTCTGCAGCCATCATTGTGGTTTGGGGTTACACACACACATGCTGGCAAACGTGCAGATTCCCATATTTCAATAGTTAACAGCTGATGAAACACAGTATGTAATCCACACATAGTGTATCAGAAATGACAGTTTCTGTGAGCCTAGCAACAGTCATTGGATGTCTGCATTTTGTTTTGTGGTACAGTGAGTCAGTCCTAATAACAAACAGTGGTAGTAATAAAATACATTTTTTGTAGCATAGTTTACAAGTAAGATGTACAAGGAATGGTTGTAATGTGCTAAGGTAACCATAACATACTGTTAATGAGTATTTCAAATGCCTGTAGCATAATAACATGTGTCGATTAGTGAGTTTCCCACGAACAGTATCTACAAAGCACTGCATATGTGTCAGGTGTATCTGCCTGCTACCACATGCCTATGTGGTAGCGACGATAATTGCAGTGACCCAATTGTTGAATTATGACACATAAAAATCAATATTTTGAAAATGTGTACAGACTAAGTGTCATTGTATTTGAAGATATGGCAGCAGTAATGTGTCATCATACTATGATGGCAGTATAGAGTCGCTTACTGTATACTGTATTTGTTTTTTCATTACATAGTGTTATGAGAATTTAGTACAGTGTTGTGATTATTGTGCTTACAGATGTGCCAGAGTGGTATAGTGTTGTACAATGTTGTATGTGTCTTGCATATGTGTGTGTGGGGGGTTGGGGAAAATGGAGTTAGGGTTTTGAGGAGGGTGTGGGGTTGGGGTGGTAACCCTAACGTGGAATTTCCACACTTTTGTCACTGTGAAAACAGCCCCTAACTGATGCATTAACGGAGTTTTTGCGAAGACTTTCCTTTCTTTTTTAAAAGTGTAATGTAAGTAATAAATGGAATGTGTTGGTGGGAGCCTCATGCACCCACCAAGCTGCCCGGTTGTGCATAATGATATGTGTCTGTGAGAATGCAGACCCTTTGAGCCCTACACTCCCACTTACACATAAGTATGGAAAAAAATGTTGTAGGTGCCATATTGGTCCTTTTAAGAACAGATCCAGAAACAAATGATTTGATTCCTTTTATTGGACCAACATGGATGTTACAGAAAAGAACAAAGTGCTTTAGCTTTCGAACCAACCAGGTCCTTCTTCAGAAGCTTTGTGGCAGTTTTTTCAAATATCCCATACTATTAACACCAGATTATATAGAAAAAGCAGAAATAATTCTTATTGGTTTAACATATACGTTTAAAACATAATAGAAGATTACGTCAGAGAAGCTAATTAACACCAGTATGCCTTTAACTGAGGAGAGTCAGAAAGGCAAAGGTTATCAAGAATTCTCTACAGCCAGAGAGATCTTGTCACATAAATTTTAAAATGTCTCAGTATGCCAAGAAAGCATTGCAGTCTCTCTAATACATGTAAGATGAGCTTACAACTTACATTCCAATTGTCCTGGTATATTAAAGGACAGATAATGACAGACCAGGACAATTGGAATGTAAGTTGTAAGCTCATTTTACATGTATTAGAGAGAATGCCACTCCAAGGTTGTTTTTTTTTTTTTTATCACTAGAATGCTTTCTTGGCATACTGAGACATTTTAAAATTTATGTGACAAGAACTCTCTGGCTGTAGAGAATTCTTGATAACCTTTGCCCTTCTGAGGCTCGTCAGTTAAAGGCATATTGGTGTTAATTAGCTTCTCTGACGTAATCTTCTATTATGTTTTAAAGGTATATGTTAAACCAATGAGAATTATTTCTGCTTTTTCTATATAATCTGGTGTTAATAGTATGGGATATTTGAAAAAACTGCCACAAAGCTTCTGAAGAAGGACCTGGTTGGTTCGAAAGCTAAAGCACTTTGTTCTTTTCTGTAACAATATGTTGGTCCAATAAAAGGTATCAAATCATTTGTTTCTACATAAGTATGAAGCAATACAGCAGCACTGTAAAGCAAGGAGCACTTGTAACACTGATTTGCCCTTATCTCAGGAACCGCAGCAGCTAGAAAAAAAAAATCAACTGTCGTTGTAATCAAGAGAATGAGTAGTTCTTGCAACATAAGTTGATCGAATCTGTATCTTGCATCATCTCTGAGATACGGGCACTAGAAAGCACTGTGACTGCTAACGCTGAGGGCATAATAGTGGCCTACACACATGAAAATGAGCAATTGGAACACTAATTCACAAATATCTCAGGAACCGTACAAGGTAGGAAAAAAAATTAAAATGTTATGGTTTTCAAGGCTTTCCAACCTACCTCTGCACTTAAGCATTTTTGCAATAAAAAGTCAGTATCTTGAACTGTTTTCGAGATACGGGCCTTGAAAGGCGTCATGGGTGCCGCAGTGTTATCCTGTGGGAAAATGTCTGAACTTTGGAATGCTGTAAATATGGGACCGTTCAATGTTTCCATACCAAACCACCAAAAGGCACATCTATGGGACTCGGGCTGTGCACCCTGAAAAGTTCAGGCCAATAGCTCACTCCATGTTGAAGAGAAAAAAAGAAAGCATTCAGAAAGTATAAGGAATCACAGAAGGAGCAGGACAGAGAATTGTATCAGTTAAAGCAAAAGGAAGCTGGGAAGGCAGTCAGAACAGCAAAGGCCCAAACCGAGGAAAAGATAGCCAACTCAGTTAAGAAGGGGGATAAAACCTTTTTTAGGTACATCAGGGAGTGAAGGAAGACTAAGGGAGGGATAGTGAGGCTTAATAAAGGGGGGGTGGGCAGAGGGTGACGGTGAAAAGGCAGAGACACTAAACAAATATTTTTGCTCAGTATTTACAAATGAAGAGGGGGAGGTACCTAAAACAAACAATAGAAATACTCTGGATACAGAAGTTGATACCAGCCCATTTATAGAAGAAAGGGTTCTGAAAGAACTCTTAGAATTGAAGGTGGACAAATCAATGGGGCCTGATGGGATTCATCCCTGAATTCTAAAAAACTAAGGGTAGAACTAGTGACACCACTGACTACCCTCTTTAACAAATCATGGGAGGATGGGGTGGTGACTGAGGACTGGATGAGGGCAGATATGATTCCCCTTCACAAAAGTGGGAGCAGGGCAGAAGCAAGAAACTACAGACCTGTTAGTTTAACCTCAGTGATAGGGAAAATGATGGAATCACTTCTGAAGGAAAGAATTGTCGAGTACCTAGAGGCCAGAGGGGCACAGGACCCAAGGCAGCATGGATTCACAGTGGAAAGGTCATGCCAGATGAATCTAATAGATTTCTTTGACTGGGTGACCAAAGTAGTAGATCAGGGAGGGGCTGTGGACATGGCCTACCTAGACTTTAGCAAGGCATTTGACTCAGTCCCACACAAAAGATTAATATACAAGTTAACCAGCCTGGGTGTGGGTCCCAAGATGATAGCCTGGGTAAAGAATTGGTGGAGAATAGGACACAGAGGGTAATAGTAAATGGAGTTCACTCTGAAGAAAAGGGGGTTACTAGTGGGGTACCGCAGGGTTCAGTATTAGGACTGGTCCTCTTCAATGTCTTTATAGCTTACATTGCAGAGGGACTGGAAGAAAAATATGTCTGTTTGCAGATGACACAAAGATCTGCAACAGAGTTGATGCTCAAGGTGGGGTGGAAAGGATGAGAAGGGACATGGCAAGGTTAGAGGAATGGTCAAATGTATGGCAGCTTAGATTCAGTGCTAAGAAGTGCAGAGTAATGCACCTGGGAAACAAAACCAGGGAAGAGTACACAATGGGGGTGACATAACAACAACAAAATGGAAAAGGACCTGGGAGTAGTCATATCAGATGACTTAAAGGTGGGGAAGCAATGTGAGAGGGCAGTAAGGAGGGCTGGGGGGATACTGGGATGCATAGGGAGAGGCATCACCAGTAGAAAACAGGAAGTTGTTATCCCTCTGTACAGACAGCTGGTGAGACCCCATCTGGAGTACTGTGTGCAGTTCTGGAGACCCAATCTCCACAAGGACATAGACAAGATGGAAGCTGTCCAGAGGAGGGCAACCAAGATGGTGCAGCGTCTGCACCAGAAGACATATGAAGAGAGAGTAAAGGAGCTTAATATGTATAGCCTCGAGGAAAGGGGGGGGGCATGATAGAAACTTTCAAGTACCCCAAGGGAATCAACAAAGTCCAAGAGGGTAGCATCTTTCAAAAAAGGAGGTGTGCAAGAACAAGGGGGCACACTTTGAAGATGGGGAGGGCAGCTCAGGGGTAATGTAGGAGCATTTTTTCTCAGAGAGGGTTGTGGATGCATGGAATGGCCTTCTGGAGGAGGTTGTGGAGTCAAAAACAGTGGTTGAATTCAAGCATGCATGGGACAGTCATAAGGCAATTCTAGGGGATGGGGGGGTAGAAAGAAGTATGCAGCCGGTTAACTAGGATCTGCAGCTTATCCATTAGGTAGGGAAATGGGCAGACTGGGTGGGCCAAGCAGTCATTATCTGCCGTCAGATTCTATGTTTCTATCTATGTTGCCACAATGAAGGGACAAAGAAAACAATCGTTGCAGTGTTATCCTATGGGGAAATTTCTTAACTTCAGAATGGTGTAACTATGGACCTGTTGAATCTTTACGTACCAAACTACTGAAAGATACATCTGTGGCACTAGGTCTTACCACCCTGAATATTTCAGGCCAATAGCACAAACCAGCTTGTCACAATCAAGTGACAAAAAAACCAACACATTGCAAAATGTGTTTGTGCATTGCTGCTGCGATAACATAAATGTTTGCACGATTCTCCTATCTCACAATGGGAATGTTAGCGACATTACAAAAAAGAAGGCATATTTTTTTTGAGTTAGCACGATTGTTTGTGCTGCAACATGAATGTCTGTGTGATCAAAAAATGAAAAATAAATTACAAAACATATTTCCAGACTATCTGGTGAAAAACTAATGCCAGTGGCATGTTCCTCGGGGCCCAGTTAGGTAAACCCAGTGGTTGGTGTTTTGTAAAGTGCTGTGTTTTTTGAATTACAGTTTTTTTTTCTCTCTCTCGCTATCTAAAAACAAGATGGCAGCAGTACGACAACATTTTGGGCAAGCTCGACAAAAAAATTTGATCGATGATGCTTTCACAGTGCACATATATGTTTTTCCATAGTCTATAATGGGACATGAAAAAGATGGAATAACTTTTGAATGAAGCCCTATTTTTTCACCAAATCACCAAGGCACAAGTGCAACCCAGGACACATGTAGACATCCCAATTTGAACCCACTCCAATGCATTCTTCAGTGCATTATGGGTGGCCAAACAAATTGCAACATTGGGGAAAATTCACTTTTTCAGCACGCTACACTTCTGCAACTGTACATCTGACCTAAACGAAAATTTCCAGATCCAGAGAACTATAATAGATCTTTCTACACTCCAGATGTCAAGCAAGTCGGACAAATGGTTCAGAAGTTATTAAAGTGCAAAATTTGAGCTTTAACATAGAAATGGCTAAGCAACCTTAACTGTAGTGGCACTACCGTGCCATTATAAGAAGGGTTGTCATGAAGGACCTAGCCCCCTTTGTTCAAGGCCAAAGGACCCAGAAGGAAAAAGAGAGGAGGAGGGAAGGGGGAGCTGACAAGGTTGGGAAAGGGTGGGAGGTTCTTCTAGAATGAGGATGTCACTAGAAGTAGGAGGAGTCACAGAGGGAAAAAGGGGAGGGGTAAGGTGACATCATTAGAGGGAGGGGAGGGGGAGAGAGAGAGCGAGCGAATAGGCAGGACAGATGGCAGAGAGAGAGGCGAAATAGCGCAGGGGAGGGGCAGAAAGGGTTTAAAACACTCTGCACAAGGGAGACCTTCCACTTTTTGCTAGGCTAGGTAAACATTTTTTCTATTAGTCTAGCACATCAGTTGGAGAGTTCCTTGGGTAGGAAATATATCAGTTAGAGCTGAGGTAAGAAGAGGCTAAAAAGCATTTTGTTACTTGCAAAGATGTGGTCATTGTTTGGTGATAGGGAAAAAAAATAAATAAATAAAAGTTTGCCAAATTGGCAAGCTTTTGTTGGAGATAGAGGTGGCTGTGGTGAAACTGTAGTGTTTAAGTAATAAGTATGTCCAAATATAGAGCAGATACCGTTTGCAGATGTTTGTTGGAGGTTAAGGTTGGCTGTGAAAAAACATTAACGTTAATACAAATTGGGCTTTGTTTGGTCTCAAGAATGAGATTTTTGTGCAAAGAGCAACACGTTTGGAAGGCAGTTGGAAAAGGGCTTATACAGGCATGTAAGGCGTGTAGGGGTAGTAGAGAAGCCGGAGAAGTGAGTGGGAGCTGCGATGAAGGGCAAACGCTAAGTCATAATGGGAAGAATGTTTTGGTACTGCAGCTCCAAAATTGGAGTGAACGGGGGAAAGGGGGGGTTGGTCGGCGAGATGACAAAAAGCAGGGGCAGTGTAGATCTTGGGGCCAAGAGGAGCGAGACCATTTAAAAGGAGAGCGCAGGAAGTTATGCCCGCGAGAGGCTTATGGTGACGGCTTTCTGAATAAAAGGGGAGCGTGGAGGGGGCAATGATTTTGGAGGGATTGCTGGAGCAGAGCAAGCGGCGAAAAAGGAGATTTCAAGTGCAGACTGAGGCAGCAGCCGGAGGAGCAAGGCGAAGGCTCTGTCATAGACCTAATTTCAGGGGCACAGAAGGCAGGGCAGCGAGAAGGCCTAGCAGGCGCCACTTGGCGGACGCCATTTGAAAACACATGTAGAGACCACCATTTTGAACACATGGGCCCATAGATGGGTCGAGTCCAGGGAGGGACATGCGGTGGTCGCCATTTTAGAAACGCACATGGTGGGTGCCATTTTGAGCACACAGGCCTATAGGAAGGCTAAGTCAGGTGGCCAATGTTATGCACAAGGCCATGCGGTGGTGGCCAGGGGTACGAAACACAGAAGCTGGGGGTAATTCCCAGTATCGGTATGTCCAAGTGATGAAAAAAAAATAATAAAAACGGGTGATCTTCATCCCAAGGTTTTTAAAAAAAAGGGGGGGGGGCCCAGGAGAAAGTGGTTGTTTTTGGCCTAGCACAGAGCCGGGGGCCCGTGCGACAGTCAGTGGTGGCTGAGAGTTGGGAAGGGCATGAAGGAGAATCAAATTACCAAAATTTTATGGTGAAATAATGTGCTATTTTCTCGTTTCTAAGCAGGAAAAGATGGATACCAGAGGATCAAGGGCAGACACTATGAAGGTCATAATGGAGTTGGTGGAAAGAGTCTTGGATGTGGTGGATGACGCAGAGCCTGGGGTTGAGCCACCACAGAGGAAGGAAACAAAAGGGAAAGGAAGGGGCGGCACTGGGGAAATGAGAAAAGGACCAAGTGTTCCGGCGCCAAAGCGTCCCAGACCCAACTCTCCATGGCCAGAGCTAGCACCCTGTCCAGCCCCCTGACACAGTTCCTTTACTGAACCCAGTGGGGCCCGTCCTGGAGCCACTACCGGCACCCACACCAGGGCCGGATCCAATACTGCAACCAAGACCGGTGCCTGTGACAGCCCTAACCATCCTGGAAGGACCCCTATTAATGCCACAGCCAGGGGAACTAGCAGGACCAGTGCCAGTTCCCTGCCCGCCAAGACTAACACCCCCACAGCCTGACAAAATTGAGCCAGTTGACTCACAGACCTCAGGTCCTGCAACGGGGCCAATGACTAAGGACTCACTAAGAGAAGCAGGTATGGTTTTGACATTGGAGAGCAGTATGAAGGAATATGTAGGGCAATTGTTGTTGGGGATGGGGGGGTGATGGCATTGAAAAATTGCAGAAGGTGCTGAGGGAGTTAGAAAAGGGAAAAAAGGAGGTAGACAAAGGGGAGGAAAAGGACAAGGAAGGAGGGGAACAGGAAGAAGAACTGGGTGGGGTGCGGATAGGAGACCATGTCCCACTCGCAATGAAAGAGAAAATATTCATAGGTGAAATTGAGCATTTAAAGATCGAAGCCCGTATTGCTCACCGTAACGTCCGCTAATACCCAGATGTATATTTTTACTCAGTAGGTAACAGTCTAGGGAGTGTTTAAAAGCTAACATTGTTTGAATACCCACCACTTCAATAGGCAGGTCATTCTAGATTTGGACCACTCTTAAAGAAAACCAGTGCTTTCTTCCCTGCTTATTAAATCTGTCGCATTTTAGCTGTTAGGGATGGGCTCGTGTATTATGAATCTGTTATCGAAGCTCAAGGCCCAATAAATCCCACAGTTGATAATCAGACATGGCCCAATATACCAGGCACATATCACCTCTTAGTCTACGACATTCCAGAGAAAACAGATCTAAATTTTTTAACCTGGCTTCATAGTTTAAGCCCTGAACATCCCTTATTGTTCTTGTCGCCCTTCTCTGTATCCTCTCAATTGCATTTATAGCACCCTTGTGTCCCAGTGCCCAAAACTACGCACATGGGAGGCTAAATTGGGGGGGCTGAAGGGGCAACGGCCCCCCCCACTTTGATTCCTGGGTAGGCCATATGGTGTTTGGCCCTCCGCAATTTTCTCAAAACGTTCAATTTATTTATTTCCAAGAAGAAAATAGTGTTATTTCTGTGATGCTGCTGGGTAGAAATTACTGAAATATAGCATGTTCCTTATTAGATCTTGCGCAGCTTTTCTTTTGCAAGACTTGAATGATTAAGCTCCTCTTGCACATATGCTAATACTTGTTAAATGAAGTGGGCTGCTTCCCTCGCAGTTACGTTGCTACTGTCCATGATCACCACTTCTATTGGCTCCCACAGTAGTAGTCTCACAGACAGTGATGACCTGTAGATTTGCAGCAGTAACTTGTAGCGTGAACGCCCTGTCAGTCAGCCTGTTGTGAAGAGCAGAGCGATGCTGAGGTAAATGTTTATTTTCTCTGATCATTGCCGTGTGAGTGTGTGTGCATGGTGGCCTTACAGTGTTTCCCTGTTCAATCTCCGTTTGATGCGATCAGCTCAGCTGCACCTCGGGGGGGGGGGCGAGACACTAACAAAAACTTGGCATGTTTTTCAATTGGATATGTGGTTCAGGATCGGGGACACTGTAGATCAGGCTGGAAGTACAGTTGCAGCAAAGTCCCTCTTCCCCATCCAAAACTAAGCTTTCCCTCAATCTCAGTTAATGCCAAAGCTCATTTTTAGCATCTCTCTGTGACTCCCTCTTCCAATCTGAAGCAACCTCACAAGGACATCACAAGCTGTGGGGATAGGGATGTAACACTTTACCAGCCCTCACACAGTTAGTAGTAACCCTTTCATGCTGCTGCTGCAGATAAGTTGTCATGCAAGTGTAACCCCTCACCCCTGCCTTTTTAGCAAAAAGATAGGTGGCATGCTATTGAAGCTGACAGCAGTACCTGGTGGGGACTGGGTTCGGGGAGGATGAGGTTACTCAGCACAGGTGATCCTAGGTTTGGCTACTCTGCACAGGGGCACCCAAGTAAATCCGAACACAGGAAGCAATAACTGTAATGTCCAGAACCAGGAATGGGATTCTTCAGTGTGGCTTTTATTCACATCCAAGCTGAACAAACAAAGCGTAGACGGACCCCCATGGGGTTACATTTCCTGGTAATGCAGATTAGAGACAACAGAACACTTTATCACTGTTTCCAGCCCTCAGGCTCTAAACCCACCAGGGACACAGCCTGGACTTGCACGCAGCTTTGGGTACACAGCCTGACTTGTACACTACTTGGGTTTTTTCCACTGGCCCAGCTCCCCCCCGGGCCACTTAATCCACGGTCCATTTGAGGAATGAACCAATTATCCTGTTGTGGCTCCCCAAACCACACTAGTCTTCGACTCCTAGAGAGAATTTTCCTTATAATCCCACATCTGGGTACTTCCCTCATCACTGGCCAAGTGCCTGAGGCAAAGTAAAAATCCACACAAGAAAGCCGTATAGGTGGACCTTGTCACTAAAGATGGGGGGGGGGGGCACCCACCTCCAGCTCCCACAGCCCATACACGGCCATTTCTCTGGAAACTGAACAATTCCTTTACTGAACTTTCAAATGTAGATTATGGGTAGACGTCTGTCACATCTCCTCTACATATCATTTGCATCCCAATAAGCTCTGGACTTGAACCTACTTTTACTGTGCTTAGCCCATTACTCTAGGCTTCCCAATATTTAGTAGTTCAATCCCCACATTGTCACACAAGTCCCAGGGTGAAAAACATAGGCCCTTTTAGCAAGAACAGACACTCACCCTCACGTTGCAGGTGCCCCACTGGCAACTCACAAATCTTGTTCTCCCAGATAAACACTGGAACACATAGGCGGCTTTTCCTTCACAAGCAGAACTAGAAGGTTGCCCCAGGAATCTGCAGGGAACCCTTTTCTGCGCCCCCCCAAAGGGAGGGGCACTGAGACCAGAAAACAGCGGCCTCCACCAATTCAGTTATCTTCTGTGTCTCTCTTTAAGGTGGAGACACACACCCTTTTTACTTAAAAGTAGCCGTCTGTCAGGGCTGAGGCTCCTAGAGCCTTCACTGAGCTGCTTTCTCAGCAAGCTCCCAACTTCACACTCACTCACTGAAGACTGACTTCAGAAACCTCCCAACGTTCTAACCAACTGCCTTTGCTGCAGATTCCAATGTGGCTCATGCAGCTGCGATAGTTCTACTGGTGATGTCATCCCTCAGTCTCAGCTGAGACTGAGAACAGAGTGAGACAGTGTGAAACCCATTTAACTGGAGTTTCACAAGCTGCCTTTCCTGCCTACCACTAGGTTTGATTGGGATTCTAGTAACCCCAGGTAACAAGGGGGTTACACAAGGCAAGAGAGATGACCACATAAAATTCCTCACATCTTCCTACAACTAAGCTCTGATTCTAATCTCAGCTGTGTACAGCAATTAACTTTTAACAACCTTTTATAGCAACCATATGGATGATCCTGTATAAATAGAAGTTCCCCACAAGCAGACAGCAAAACCAGTTCCAACCCCATCACACCTCAGTTTACACACAACTTAACCCTCTCTTGACCAGTCAAATGTATTAGGGCTAGGGGCTTTGCTGTACGATTGCAGCATCTTTGTAAATAGCTACTGTTAGCTGAGTGAGAACAAGAAACAAAGCAGTTGCAGCCTGACGACCCCTATTATTTGACAACTGACCTTATGACTAACATTATGTGGTAGCTCTTGCTTTGTTGTTGTTTTTTTTTTTTTGTATTTTAGTTTTGCAGCAAGGACTCAGTTGGGTGCTCTATATCACTTAGACTGAAATACTGTAGTGCTGATTTGACTAGGCTGATATTCAGAGGTTGCTCTTACCTAAACTCCAGTATGGCTTGGTTATGTTGTGAGGGTGTAGGAGACAGAGACATCTGGGCTGCTCAGCCAGACAGTCTGGAACTTGGAAACTGGACTACCATGGGACCACCTAGATATTTTTTCTGGAAGAACAAGGTAGCAGGGAGACACATGCAACATTTGAAGGGAGACTTGGAAAACAAGCTCCTTGAAAGACAAATATAAAAGCAATATGCCTTTGGAGCTTGTGAAAATCCATAAATACTAACATACTAATATGCCAGCAGAATAGGCCTAACGGTCTTTCGTGTCTGCTCGTTTAGTCAACCCCCACCCTGAAAGCCGACCTTGCTGCCCCCCTCGTCCTTTCACCAAACCCTACCCTGCAGACTCTGACAAGTGTCACAGTGTGCCTTGAGGTCTTTGAGCCTTATGTTCACCCCATTCCATAAGGAAATATGTTGAGATGGGTGCAGTATAGGAGAATGGGGTGAACTTTGGGGCCAAAGAGTCCAAGGCACACCTCGATACCTATCACTGGCTGCAAGGTGTGGGTGGGGGTGGAATGGTATGAGCATTACAGGCGCCAATCCCAAGTCACACCCCGATGCCTGTCGGTCTCTACAAGGTGGGGCATTATGGTCAGAAACCCTAACGCCCCAGACGTTCGTTGGTATTTTCACTCCAAATTTTCAACATGGGTTTTTTGTGACCCCCAACTCATGAACAGTATCAGTTCATTAGCCGAAAGCTGATTTTGCACAGTGACTACGCCATTTGACACCACAGGTGCAAAAACACATTTCAAACAGGATGTGAAAAATGACAGCTGTCCTGTTCATGTGGAGGTGTAAAAAATGGCAATGTTGAAAATCTGGATTGAAAATATGAAAAAAGTGAAGTCATGAGCGTGCGTAGAAACTGCGCAACACACACCCATAATGTAATTAGTTTGGGGATATTTTACAGCAGATTGTCAATGTAGGCATTTTGGGACCTCCGCTCATGAACAGTGTCACTGTGATTTTCTTAATCTGTCCCGAACACTGATTTCCCACAGCGGCCATGCATTTCTGCACCGGAAGTGCGAAAACACATTTTGGCCCGGGTTTGAAAATGACAGCTGTACTTACTGTTCATAAGGAGGTGTGGAAAAATGCCAGTGTTGAAAATCTGGACTGAAAATAGTACAAATTCGTGAACTTACAAGGGTGCATGGAAACTGCGCAATGCACGCTCGTAACACAGTTATTTTATGGACTTCTGTCACAGAATTTTCAACGTAGTCATTTTAAGACCTTTGCTCATGAACAGTGTCACTGTGATTTTATTAATCTGTCCCGAACACTGATTTCCCGCAGCGGCCACGCATTTCTGCGCTGAAAGTGCGAAAACACTTTTTGGCCCGGGTTTGAAAATGACAGCTGTACTGTTCATAAGGAGGTGTGGAAAAATGCCAGTGTTGAAAATCTGGACTGAAAATAGTACAGATTTGTGAACTTACAAGGGTGCGTGGAAACTGCGCACTGCACGCTCGTAACACAGTCATTTTATAGACTTGTGTCACAAAATTTTCAACATAGCCATTTTAAGATCTTTGCTCATGAACAGTATCACTGTGATTTTCTTACTCTGTCCCTAACATTCGCGCACCGACCACGCCATTGGGCGCTACATGCATGAAAACACATTTTGGGCAAGATATGAAAAATGACAGCTGTACTGCTCATAAGGAGGTGTGGTAAAATGGCAATGTTGAAAATCTGGAGTGAAAATATAAAACATTTGCGAAGTTACGAGCGTGCGTAGGAACTGTGCAATGCACGCTCGTAAAACAGTCATTTTTGGAAATTTTTTCACCAAATTTTCAACATAGGGTTTTGGGGGGCCTACCTCATGAATTGTGACACTGTTGTTTCGTTACTGGGTCCCGAAAGGTGGAAGGGACACAGACATGTGGGGAGTGGTGCAGTGCACTGGCTGTGGAGCAGCAGTCTTCTGGGAGACATTCTGGAGACTGCGTCGCTGCACTATTTGCACTATTTGCAGACACCTCTCTGGTTTGAGGGAGGAGGTTGTTCATCTCCATGTTGACCTGCAAGGATTCTGGAAGCTTGCTCTCTCACCCAGGGACCACCCAGGCCACTGCCACTACCTCAGAGGTTGCCAAGAAAGAGAAGTGTTTGGACCATGGTGGGCTCAGGGAGGGTGAGGGTGGTGGAACAGAGGTGCATCCCTCCAGCTGTGCCTCTCCACAATTCATTCACCACTCTGGTGGAGCATGGTTCCTCTATGGAAGCACCTGCAGTGGAGACCAAGGAGGATGCTGGGAACCTCCACAATGGAGACCCACAGGAGGGTGGCAGAGGACCCCATAGGGGAAGGAAACAACTCCTGGTGGGGGACTCAATTGTTAAGGGGGTAGAACTGGGGGAGGGAGGGGAAAGGGAGGTAAGGTGCCTGCCGGTGCCATGGCTTGAAGGGATAGGAGATTAATCCTCAGGATCATGGGAGGAGCTGCAGTGGGGAGGGAGCTGGATGTCATTATCCACCTAGAGACGAATGACCTGGCTGAGAATGGGATCAGTGCAATGCAACAGGAGTTTGTGGAGTTGGGGAGGGGCCTTAGACAAGTAGCACACACGGTAACTTTCTCAGAAGTGTACCTGTCTATGGCATTGATGAGGCTAGGGTAATCCACACCATGGGATGCAATGACTGGTTAAAAAACTGATGCAGAGCTCAGGGATTTGGCTTCATTGGGGCCTGGGGCTACACCTGGAGGGATGCAGGCCTATACTGGCATGATGGTCTGCATCTATCCAGGAGGGGAACCAGGATCCTAGGTGATAGGTTTAAATGCTTCATTGGCAAGCTTTTAAACTAGCCAAGGGAGGAGGCACTGAAAAGGAGAAGGAAAATCCTAGCCCCCCCAAAAAACTCAGGGTAATTAGTGAGGTAAACACCAAGACAGAGCAGTCGATATGGAGAAGGGCAGGGGTAAATAGAGAAAAAGACAAAGGCAGTAAGGACAGGGATGGGGCAAAAAGAAATAAAGCCATAAAAAAATGGAGGGTAATGAGTACCAATGCCTGTAATCTAGGTAAAAAGCTCCCCGAAATAGTGGCCATGATGGAAGAGAGATGCCTGGATATTGTGGCAGTCACAGAAACATGGTCCACAGAGAACCATGATTGGGATGTCAACATACCGGGGTACGCAATCTACAGGAGGGACAGGGAGGGAAGAATAGGAGGAGGAGTAGCTCTCTCTGTTTTTTTTTAATTTAGTTTTTGTTTACCAGGTTAGTGCACTTGACAAATCCTGCCTATTTTCAGGCACGACCCAGGGAAGGGGGATACAGATGAACGCAAACTGACCTTGAGCCAAATTAAACTGTTGGTGGTATTTTTCATGAATGGAGGAAATTTTGGCCATTGCACTGGGGAAATTCTCCTGCTCTTTTTGAGAAATGCCATGGGATCTTTAACATCCACCTGAACTACCACCAGAACAGGCAGCTGGGACCTCGGTTTAACATCTCATCTGAAAGACAGCACCTCAGGAGTGCAGCACCTCCTCCCATGCTGCACTACAGTGTCAGTATTGGGATATTAACCCAAGTGCCTGGTATGGGGCTAGAACCCACAGCCAGCTGATCTCCCGGTCTTAGAGGCGAGTGTGCTACTTGCTGAGCCACTGACACTGCAAGGAAGGGATCAAAGCAACAGAACTAAGGGTGAACAGGGAGGAGAGGAGGCACTGTGGGTCACCCTGAGACTGGAAATGGCTTACAATCCGCACAAGGGTTGTATACAGACCCCATCTCAGGGGAAGAAATGGACAAGGAATGATAGACGGCATCCTGGGATGGCAGAGAAAGGGGAGATATTGCTGATGGGGGACCTGAATATGCCAGATGTTAACTGGAGCACCTTTGCTACAGCCACATCCAAGAGCAGGGTCATTCTTGATGCCCTACAGGGGGCATGCTTCAGACAGCTAGTTATGGAACCCACTCGGGAGGGAGCAGTCTTAGACCTGGTACTCTCAAATGAGGGTGGAGAGAGGATCTCTGATCTTGAAGTGGGTAGCCATCTGGGAACAAGCGACCACCACACAGTGTGGTTCATGATAAACTTAGCTGTAGAGTCAAGCCACACAAAAGTGAAGGTACTGGACTTCAGGAGGGCTGATGTTTTCAAAATGGGAGAGTGCCTCAGAAAAGCACTAGCAAACAGGGAAAAAGGGGGGGGTGGATCAACAATGGTGAAACATCAAAACCACCATCACAGAGGCAACAAACCTTTGTGTGAAGCAAATAAACAAATTAAAATGAAAGAAAAAAACACTATGGTTCTCAAAAGAAGTGGCGGGGAAGGTAAAGGAGAAAATATGGCATTCAGGAAGTATAAGGAAACACAGAAGGAGCAGGACAGAGAACTGTACCAGTTAAAGCAGAAGGAAGTGGGGAAGGCAGTCAGAACTGCAAAGGCCCAAACCGAGGAAAAGATAGGCAACTCAGTTAAGGGTGATAAAACCTTTTGTAGGTACATTAGGGAGCAAAGAAAGACTAAGGCAGGGATACTGAGGCTGAATAAAGAGGAAGGTGGTTGGGCAGACAGCGACAGTGAAAAAGCAGGGATACTGAATGAATATTGGAAAATGAATAATGGAAAAGCAGGGGAAGATACCTAATCCAGTCAATAGAAGCACTCTGGATAGGAGGGTTGCTATTAGTCCTTTCACAGAAGAAAGGGTCTGAAAGAACTCTTAAAACTGAAGGTGGATAAAGCAATGGGGCCTGATGGGATTAACCCCAGGATTCTAAATGAACTAGGGGAAGAACTAGTAACACCACTGACTACCCTTTTTAATAAATCATGGGAGAATGGTGTGGTACCTGAGGACAGGAGGAAGACAGATATGATTCACCTTCACAAAAGTGGGAGCAAGACAGAGGCAGGAAATTACAGACCTGTCAGTTTGACCTCAGTAGTAGGTAAAATGATGGAATCACTTCTGAAGGAAATAATTGCTGAGTTCCTAGAGGCCATTGGGGTACAGGACCAAGGCAGCATGGATTCACAGCAGGAACAAATCTAATTGATTTACTTGACTGGGTGACCAAAGTAGTAATCCAGGGAGGGGCTGTAGACATAGCCTACCTAGATTTTAGCGAGGCATTTGACACAGTCCCACACAAAAGATTAATAAACAAATTAGCCAGCCTGGGAGTGGGTCCCAGGGTGGTAGTCTGGGTAAATGGAGTCCACAGTGATGAAAGGAGGGTTACTAGTGGGGTACCGAAGGGTTCAGTACTGGGGCCGGTCCTTTTTAATGTCTTTATAAGTGACATTGCTGAGGGACTGGAAGGGAAAGTATGTCTCTTTGTAGATAACACAAAGATCTGCAACAGGGTTGATACACAAGGTGGGGTGGAAAGGATGAAAAGGGGCTTGGCAATGTTGGAGGAATGCTGAAATCTATGGCAGCTTAGATTCAACGCAAAGAGGTGCAAAGTAATGCACCTGGGAAACAAAAACCCAGGGGAAGAGTACACAATGGAGGGTGAGATACTGACAACAACAAAAATGGAACGGGACCTGGGGGTGGTCATATCAGATGACCTAAAGGTGGGCCAGCAATGTGAGAAGTCAGTAAGGAGGGCTGGGGGTATACTGGGATGTACAGGGAGAGGCATCACCAGTAGAAAACAGGAAGTTGTTTGCCTTCTGTACAGACAGTTTTTAAGACCACATCTGGAGTACTGTGTACAGTTCTGGAGACCCCATCTCCGCAAAGACTTAGACAAGGTGGAGGCTGTCCAGAGGAGGACAACCAAAATGGTGCAAGGTCTGCACCAGAAGACACATGAAGAAAGACTAAAGGAGCTTAAGATGTATAGCCACGAGGAAAGGGGGAGGCATGATAGAAACTTTCAAATACCTCAAGGGGAATCAACAAAGTCTAAAAGGGTAGCATCTTTCAGAAAATGAGATGTGCAAGAACAAGGGGGCACAATTTGAAGATAGAGGGGGAATGGCTCAGAGGTAATGTGAGGAAGCATTTCTTCACAGAGAGGGTGGTGGATGCATGGAACAGCCTTCCTGAGGAGGTCGTAGAGTCAAAAACAGTGGGGGAATTCAAGAATGCATGAGACAGGCATAAGGCAATTCTGGCGGGGGTAGGAGGAAGTAGGCTACTGGTTAACTAGGATCTGCAGCTTATCCGTTAGGTAGGGAAATGGGCAGACTAGGTGGGCCAATCTGTCCTTATCTGCCATCAAATTCTATGTTTCTATGTCTGTTTAGGTGTAGTCCATCCCGTGAGGAGCTGTGAGATGCCTGAAAATCCCCCCCAATGATCTACACAAGTAAAACCTCTATAGCACCACCTGTTAAGCCACCCATTCACGCTTCTGATGCTCTCATCGAGGAACCTGCCTGCCCTTGGAACTGGTAAAATACCAGATATAATTAAATCACATCCCCTATTTTAAAATCTTACTTCGAGATGGCTCTTGCAGTAGCTAATTACATATAGGACTGATGCCGGCAGATAGCAGGACCCCACAGAAAAATTTCTAGCTAGCAGTCCCTGGCGAGGGACCGCCCCCACATCGGGTGACCGGCATCAGGAGACATTGGTATAAAGGGGCGGTCTCGGATGCCCGCCTTCCAGTTCTTTCCTGCCGTTAGCTCATGCAGCGCCTCGCAGAAAAGTTCATGCTTCGTCAGCCCTGCCTTCGTCGGTTTCTTACCGAAAACTCTCTATTTTTCGACTAATGTCAGTGCTAGCATCAGTGTATGTCATCCCCTACACCCTCCAAGCACAAGAATAAGTGCGATTCATGCAGTGTTCAACTACCGTACAAGGACGGACATTCCTTGTGCCTCTTCTGCCAAGGTCTCGATCACTCGGTCGAGAAGTGCCAGCACTGCCTCAGTTTTAACGCGGCTACCTGGAAAAGGCAGCAGCAATCCCTGGAAGCCCATATTCTAAAGAAGAAAATGAGTTCTATGGAGAAGGAGCTCAAAAAACTGAGGCAGGCGTCCACTTCCCCCGAAGGACATCGGAAGAAGAAGGAGAAGGAGAGGCACCGGGACAAGGTCTCCTCCACTGCGTCTCCCTCAGGAGTCGCTGGTACGCAGGTAACATCCCCTCTGGGGGATCGCTCCTCGACGGCTGCTTCGGAGGTTTCTGAGGGGCGTCGGCCCACCTGGCCTGGCTCACGCCGGGCCTTGCGGGCGCCGCAGTTGGAGGCTCGCCCCTGGTTCGGCCGCAGGCTCGCCGTCACCACTGTGGGCGACTCTGGTAAGCCGGGCATCGGCTCCTCTGACGTCCGCCCGGAGAGGGCCGGTAAGACGTCCGACCCTCTGGGGCAACGCACGACCTCCTCTCCACTGGACCAGGCTGATCACTGTACTCAGCCTGCCTCCGGTGACGGCTCTCGTAAGTTGGACATCGGCTCTTCCGGCGCCCGCCGAGAGCTTGCCACTAAGCCTCACGGTGGCTCGTCCGATGTCCAGTCGGCGAAGGAACCGACGACGGACCTCCTAACGTCCGTTGTTCTCGGTTCACCGCAGCCTTTGCTGCCGTCTGGGGAACCAGAGTCTCCCCAACCTGACCCCGGGTGAAGCTGGGGATCTTTTGCCTCCGTCAGTCCTTCCTCCACCTGGAGCACCGGACCTGATGTCCGCTGCCCGGACGCCGGCTCCGACGCCAGCCCCTCTGACGTCGGTACCTCCAGCGCCAGGGCCTCTGCCATCGGCCCTGACGTCGGCCTTACCGACTCCGGGAGATATTCTGCTCCCATCGGGCCCTTCACCCTCCAGGGTCTCCACTATGGACCCGCCCCCGAGGGCTCCAGCCGGGCCGTCTGCTCTGGCAGCCCCCCCGGCTCCCGGGTATCCTCTGTCTTATTCGATGCTGGTGTACCCGGGAATGAAGTATCCGGCGCCACAGTACCCGACACTGGGATTTCCGATGCCGCAGTGCTCAACGCCACAATACCCAACGCCGGGCTACCCACAGCTGGGTTTTGGATACGCTCCATATGGTTATAACCCTTATCCTTATCCCCCACCTCTTCCTCCTCCTCCTCCTCCACCACCCTCACGGCCGCCAGTGGACCTGCAGGAGATTCTGGCCTCCTGGTGGGCTGAGGCCAAGGCTCAGATCACCAAAGAGTTCAAGAGCCACCTTCCGGTGATGGTGCCTTCCCAGGTTCCCGTATGCCCGAGGCGGCACACTCCCTCACCACCTCCGGACTCCAGGGTTCTTCTGTCTTGATCCAGAGAAGGGCAGGACACGCTTCCCTGGGGACTTCCCAAGGGGTCCGTTCCTCCCCCGGGTCGGGAAAGGGAGTCTTTCTCGTCTTCATCCTCCTCTTCACTCTCGGGCTCCTTGGACTCTTCCGACAGCTGCTCTGAGAGAGAGACGACGAGCCCTGCTCTCCGTTGAAGCCCAGGCCAAGGACTCCTCCAGAGGATCCTTCTTTTACAGAGTTGCTTAGGAAAATCCAGGAGGTTCATCAGTGGCACTCCCTGGAACCAGATCCTCAGCGTCTGAAACTCGCTGAACATCTGGATCTGCCCGTGACAGCTCCTACCTTGGTGCCACCCTGGATAGAGCCTCATCACGACCTTGTTACCACAATATGGAAACAGCCGTCGGCCTTAGCCCCACTTCCTAGTTAGTCGAACTGGTTATATCAGGCTCCAGAGGGTGTTGATTTCCTGGATTCTCACCCTCGGGCCGACTCGGTCGTGATTAGTGCCGCTCACGGCCAGTCGGTGAACCCTAAACATCTTAGCTCGTCACCTCCTGATAAGGAATCTCGCCTTCTGGACTAGTATGGGAGAAAGATTTATGCTTCCTCCACACTGGGGATCAGGGCCCTGAACCATGTCAGCCACATGGGGGACTACCAGAAGGCCATCCTGACTCAGGCGGAAGCCAAACTGGACTCCTTGCCTGACTCCTAAGTCAAGCACGAGTTGGCTGATCTCGTCCGCTCTGCTGGTTCGGCCAGTCAACACATGCTATGTGCAGCATACAATGCAGTGGACACTGCTGGGCGGAGCTCAGCTTTCGCAGTAGGCCTACATCATGCTTGGCCCCACGTGTCAGGTTTGGTCCTGGAGGAGCAATCTGCTATCCAGGAAGCAACCTTCCGGGGGTCGGTGCTTTTCGGTGGTGATGTCAAGGACATCATTACTGATTTGCAAGAGAAGGGGATGGCTCTGAAGTCAGTTGATTCCATGTACCATCCCCATCAGCAGCAGCTGAGTCCTTCACAGACAGAATCAATGAAAGGCGAGAGCCCAGGGAAGGCTGGCCTGAAACACCGGGCCCCTCGGCTGCCAAGCCCCGCCCAAAAAGCAGCGAGTGCTTCAGCTGCGGCGCTGTCCCACACCACCTGACTCCTTTCCTCTCCCACTGCCTCTGGACTCCCCCGGAGGAACCGGTTGTAGGGAAGTTTTCCTTCCACCTTCCGGGATGGGAGAGGATAACCAGAGATTCTTGGGTGCTCCAGCTTATAGCAGAAGGACACTCCATAGAGTTTCTTCAGAAACCACCCCGCCACCCCCTTCTGAAGTTGTCATATTCATGGGAACATCTTCCTTTGGTCCAGGAGGAAATCTCGGCTCTTCTGCTGAAGCAAGCGATAGAGCCTGTCCCCCTTCATCTACAGGGGATGGGTTACTATTCCCATTTCTTCCTGTTCCCAAAGAAGACAGGAGATCTCAGACCAGTTTTAGATCTCAGTTCCCTGAATCTTTACGTAGAGTACAAAAGGTTCAGGCTGCTCTCTTTGCAGAGCCTTCTGCCCCTCCTCTGGCGGGGTCAATGGCTTTGTGCTCTGGATATGCAGGATGCTTATCTGCACATTCCCATTCGCCCATCTCATCGCAAATACCTTCATTTTGCGTTCCAGGGGGACCACTACCAGTTCAAGGCACTCCCGTTTGGTCTGTCCTCGGCCCCCTGAGTATTTACCAAATGCCTGGCAGTGGTGGCGGCCCACGAACTTACCAAGGGAGCGCAGGTTTTCCCTTACCTGGACGACTGTCTCCTGGCGGCCTCGTCCAGGGAGGAACTCCTGTGTTTCCTTTGCCTTACCCAGCAGGTTTTTGCCTGCCTGGGTATTACCATCAACCATTCCAAGTCTCATCTGGACCCATCCCAGAGGCTACAGTTTATTGGGATGATCCTCGATACGACCATGGGCAAGGCCTTCCTGCCTCCGGACAGGGCGGCCACCCTTCAGACCCAAATAAGTCTGTTGTCCGACAGCAGGATGGTCTCTGCGAGGTTGGTCCTTTGCCTTCTCGGGCTCATGATGGCTGCTATCCCGACGGTACCTTGCGCTCGACTCCACATGAGGATCTCTCAGTGGACTCTATGCTCTCAGTGGGATCAGCTAGTGGACGACCTAGATCACTCAGTTCTGATCTCCTTGCTGATGATGCAAGACTTGCAATGGTGGATGGTTCGAGAGAACCTTTTTCAGGGAGTTCCTTTCTTTCATCCTCCCCCCTTCCAGACTGTAACCACAGACGCCTCAGGCGAAGGTTGGGGAACCCATCTAGGCCCTCATCGGACCCAGGGCTCCTGGTCCAAACTAGAACAAGCTCTCCACATCAATGTGCTCGAGCTTCGGGCAGTGTTGTATGCTGTCCAAGCCCTTCACCAATACATCCTTCCCGGCCACCTAGCTGTCCAGACGGACAACATGTGCATGGTGTGGTATATCAACAAGCAGGGAGGGACTCGGTCCTACCCTCTATGCAGGGAGGCAATGAGGGTTTGGGATTGGGCAACACAACACGACCTTCACCTCACGGCGATTCACGTTCTGGGAGTCGACAACACCCTGGCAGACAAGCTAAGTCGCTCTTCTGCTCTGACTTGAGTGGGAACTGGACCAAGGGGTCCTAGACAACATCTTCCAGCTTTGGGGAACACCACAGGTTGACCTGTTCGCATCCCCCAAACGCAAAACTTCCCATCTTCTGCTTGCTCGTTCCAGAGCGAGGCACTTTTTGGAGCGACGCTCTGTCTCTAGACTGGAAGGACAGATTTGTCTATGCCTTTCCCCCAATTCCACTTATCCCACGAGTCTTGCAGAAATTAGCTTCAGAAGGAGCGAGAATGATTCTGATCGCTCTTTTCTGGCCCAGGCAAATCTGGTTCTCTTTTCTACAACAATATTCAGAGGATCCTCCTCATCCTCTTCCTCTTCCTCTGTCTCGAGGTTTGTTGACCCAGGATCAGGGGACCCTGGTCTATCCAGGCCTCAAATCCCTTCAACTGCATGCATGGCTCCTGCAGACCTAGCCCTATCCCATTTTGGAGTGTCTCCTAAAGTGGCAGAGATTTTAGTGGAGGCCAGATAACCCTCCACCAGATCCACTTATGCCATGAAGTGGAAAAGATTCACTATTTGGGCCGCTTCCAAGAACGTGGAACCTTTCTCCTGTTCAGCGGGGCTTCTGCTGGAGTATCTGCGTCATCTGTTTGACCTGGATCTCAGCCATTCCTCTCTGAAGTTACACATGGCGGCCATTTCAGCCTATCATGTTCCCTTCGCAGACAAGGCTTTTGCTCAACTGGAGGTCTCCAAGACCTTTCTCAGATGGGTCCTCCATTTGAGGTCCCCCATCCGTACTCCTGCTCCCCCTTGAGACTTGAACTTTGTTCTCAAGAAACTTACTCTTCCTCCCTTCGAACCTGCAGCTTCTGTGGATTTGAAGCTCCTTTCATGGAAGACGCTCTTCCTGGTGACCATTACTTCGGCTCAAAGAATCTCAGAGCTCCAGGCCCTGATGTGTAAAACCCCTACTTGATTTTTCACAAGGAACGAGTTGCTTTTCGCACAAATCCGAAGTTTCTACCTAAAGTAGTAGCAGAGTCTACCTTAAATCAGTCCATAGAGTTAGCTGCCTTTTTTACACAGTACTCTAATCAAGGGGAGTACTTACTCCATACTATGGATGTTCACCGGTTTCTGAGATACTACACCAACAGGACGAAGGATCTCAGAAAGACTGATCAGTCGTTCGTCTCTTTTGCTCAAAAAAGGGAAGGCAATGCTGTTTCCAAGCAATGCCTGTCTAAGTGGTTGGCTCATTGCATCACTTTCTGTTATGACAAATACAACAAGACCCTCCCGGGTCAAGTCAGAGGCCACTCCACAAGAGGAGTAGCTGCCTCTGTGGCTTGTTTCAAGAATGTGTCTGCGGCAGACATCTGCACTGCTGCCACCTGGACTTCCGTCCATACCTTCATGAAACACTACAGTTTGGATGTTGCTTCTCGCCGTAGAGCAGGCTTCCAGCTGGCTGTTTTGCAAGGTTTCCCATCTTGAGACTTGCTCAACCAGTACTACCTTTTGGAGTAGTTTTCTTCCTCCCGGTGCCTCTCTTTGTTCCAGACTGCTTGGGATTCAGTCCTATATGTAATTACCTACTGCAAGAGCCCTCTCAAAGTAAGATAGTACAGTTACGTAAGAACTTACCGTAACAGTAGATCTTCAAGAGAGGCTCTTGCAGTAGGTAATACCTTCCCGCCCTCCATCCCCCTAGGCTTTTTCAGCTCCTTTTCCATTCAGGGAAATATCCGCTCCTCTCGTCCGGCCTCTTTTGGCCTGTGGCGGGAAAGAACTGGAAGGCGGTCGTCCGGGACCACCCCTTTATACCGACGTCTCCTGACGCCGGTCACCTGACGTGGGGGTGGTCCCTCGCCAGGGACTGCTAGCTAGAAATGTTTCCGTGGGGTCCTTCCGCCTGCCGGTGTCAGTCCAATATGTAATTACCTACTGCAAGAGCCTCTCTTGAAGATCTACTGTTACGGTAAGTTCTTACATAACTGTACTTTCTTCGCCCACCAGCTTGAAATCACGTTGGCTCTCTGTAATGTTTCTCTTTCCCACATCATTTACTTCTACATGCAGCACTGTCACTGGAAGAATTTGTCAATGTATTTGCCTTCGTAGATAAAAAGACAGCAGAAGTATATGAATAGAAAGAGGGTTGTGGAAAAAGGGAATTAGCAGCAGCCGTGGTATTGGTAAAAAAGGAGAGGAACAAAAAGGACCTACTTACAAAGGAAAGACATAAGGGGCGTGGACCTTAGGGTTTATATATTATAGTGCCATAGCACAAGAAAAGAAGCCAGAGCTAGGGATCCCGCTACTGGCATATTCCTTAATTATAAGGAATGCATATAAAATGATGGGGGGCACAAACTGGTTAAAATCCGATGAGAAATTTAGGACCAGGATGGCAAACTATGGGGAAGACTGTAGATGGGATACCAGGCACAATGATTTGTGGTAGGAAACCATGACAGTGGCAGAGGGGACAGAAGGAAAATGGCAAAAAGTGGGAGGTAGATACCAAAAGTGTTGTTGGGGTATAATAGGGTGCATTGCTCGCTCCCTCATTGCAGATTTAGACATGTGTGTATGAAGTGCGGAGGGTCGCACCCAGCATCTAGATGTAGGTCATACGGAGAGATGAGCACCAGAGGGGGGGCAGGGGCTTATTCCTTTTGGGGGGGTGGGAGGACAGAAGGGGGCACAGTGGGACAATATGGGAAGAGGGAGGGGGCACCAGGGGTGGAGGGGCTACCAACATGGGGGAAAATGAACAGGTGGAGCAAAAACCCCAATCAAGGGAGAAGTGGTTGAACGGTGGATGAAGGAGTACCGGCAGCGGGTTTAGATTTGATCAAGGGTTTTAGTGTTGGTTTTAGTCTGCAGTACAGAGGGGATAGGATTGGGACATGGGGCAAAAACTTAAAATTAATAAAGAGGGAAGGAGGATTTACTGAGGGAAAAGACTACCAAAGAAAAAGAGGCAAGTAGAGTGGAAGGGCCATTTCAGGATCCCCCTTCCCATATTTAAGAGTGTCACCACTGGGCTTAGTCCCCAAAAAGCATGAGGGGAAAATACTGAGTGATCATCATTTATCTTATCCAGAAAATGGATTGGTCAATGACTTTACATCAGAAGAGGACAGTAAGGTGTCCTATGGGACCCTAGAGGATGTGGTTGACATGATCAGGGCACGAAAAGAGGCATGGTTGGCAAAGACGGACATCAAGTCTGCTTTCCGGCTGTTGCTGGTACGGAAGGAGGACTGGGATTTATTGGACTTTCAGATAAATGGCAAAGTCTATTTTGACAAAGCTATGCCAATGGGATGTTCAGTGGCATGTGCAACCTTTGAGAGGTTCAGTACCTGGTTGCAATGGGTATTTGAGCAGAGGTATGGGCATGGCACAGTGGTCCATTACTTAGATGATTTCCTGTTTATAGGTGAAGGGAAAGAAGGAGTACAAAGGATGCTGGAAAGTTTTCAGGTACTGTGTGCAGAGATAGGGATGCCTTTAGCGGACGAAAAAAACAGAAGGCCCTAGCAGGTGTTTGGAATTCTTAGGGATAGAGGTGGATGCTGGTTTAGGGGTGTTTAGGCTGCCACAGATGCCCCGATTCCACAGATGTGCCTTTTGGTGGTTTGATGCCAGAACATTCACGGGGCCCAAAGTTACAGCATTCCAAATTTGAGAGATTTCCCCATAGGATAACATTGCAGCGTCTGTAACGCCTTTCCACAACTGTATCTCGAAAACGAAGTGAGAAATTGAGTTTTCGCTACTGGCTGCTTTTAGGTGAACTAACCTGCTCAAACAAGATTGGAAATAGTAGATAACACCTGCAGTGGAATTTTTTTCCTACTTGCTACGGTTACAGAGATATTGGCAAAAACATATTCCAAGGGTTCGGAGGGTGCCTTCATAGTACTTTTCAGTGCCCGTATCTCAGAAAAAATGCAAGACACATGCTCCCACATATGTGGTTATTACTGGATAATATCAGACAGCATTTTCACCACCCTTTCCTGTGTGTTAATGCCTTCTGATGTTACCATGGCGTAAGTAAATGCTGTATCAGTACACTATTATGTGCAGAGGCCTGCTGAGCCATTATCTTATCCTGTACACCTGGCCATCTGGGTGGTAGCATAGGACCCGAAGTGTGTACAACAATGTTGTTTTGTTGGTATAGTACTAGGATTTTCAGGGACTGGAGGACCCTGCATGTTATTCATGCGTAAGATTCTATAGAAATAACAGATCATTGGGTCTTTGGTGTGTGAGCAACACATTATGGCCACTCCCATTAATTAAGAATATGCTACTAGTACATGGTGGGAGTACAGTGGCTCTGGGATCCACACACAAGTTCAGTGACACATTGGAAAGAAATGTGATCGATAAGTTTTCAGATACCATATGTTTTTGTAACATGGCAAAAATAAGAAGAGGTCAAATAAGGGAGGCAGTTGGCTGAAGTGCATCACATGCTACAAGAGCAACACGGCATTATTGCACGATAATGCCGTGTTGCTTGTGTAATGCACAAAGCAGCCAGAGGAGCGAAAAGAGCAGCAGAGAAAAGAGCACAGGAGAAGAAAGTGGAGCGAGCAAGTTTTGAAATGGCAAGTAGGAATGGTTTAGTAGTAGTGGGACAAGTGTTAACGAGGGACCGGGGCAAAACAGAGAATGGGAGGAAGGAGAAAGGATTGTGATGGAGAGAGATAAAATAATGTGTAGTTTATGTGGGAGAGGAGCAATGGGTAGACGAGGAGTTTGCAGACAAGAAAGAAAGTGGTGAATGTGCAGCGGGATGCAGCAGCGGACAGCACAGAAAACACAGGAGTCACCACACACACCACAGGAACCTCCAGAAGCAGAGAGGGGCAGAGGATGCAACGGACCGGAAGAGGGAGCAGCACAGAGAGCATCAGGAAACGGATTCAAGTTCCAGAACTGTACTGTGTATGGCACCGGCACCTTTAATTATGCAGGATGAAGCAGAGACACACGAGAAACTGGAGAGAGTCGGCAACTGTGAGTAGTGAAAATAGTGAGTCATTAGACAACGAGTTTCAGCAGGCAAACAGCACGAGCAGCGCACACTAAATAACCGGCAGTGGTATGCAAATGAGATAGAGACCTACAGGGTGAATGAGTGAAACAGCAATGCGGCGGTCATCCTAGCAGCAGTAGCAAACGAACAGCCACTCAGAAATCTCCCAAAAGTGCCGCAATTGTGAACAATTGGATAGTTGCACAAGCACACCCAAAACATAAAAATTACATATATGTATGTAAGAGAGGTTTGTTAACAATGCAAAAAGTAACAGTAAAAATAACTCATTAAGTTTATTGGTGTCATTGTCTGTTCTTTAAGATCACCAAAATTATTTGTGTCAGATCTATACCCATGGAGAGACCATGTTACAAGCGCATTAATCCCCTCCGAAGGTGGCATCTAATGGGGAGTTGATGCATGGTTGGACCGTTGTATGCACTCGGCCTCCGGCCTCGTGCCACAACAGTCCCAAACATGCGTTAACTTCCCATTAGATGCCACTTTCATCGGTGATTAATGCTTACTTTTTATTTATTTATTTATTTATTGAATAGAGTCGGAATTACAATCCTTTGAGTCACAGACTCTTTTGCAAAGGCTCCACGTCAGATACAGGGGGTGGAGGGTAAACAAGTACAGGAATAACATACAGACAATCATTATTGACAATACAGTACTGGAGACACAGTCCAGGCATTAACTTAGATAAACTGGTGACAGACGTAGGCAGTAGTCTGTAGGACACTTGAAATAGAAAAGACATGAAGGCAAGAGAAAGACAAGAAGGCAAGGTTTATAAGTGGGATCTATAGAGACCCTGTGTCGGAGGAAGGAGGGTACAGGGAAAACAAGCATTGGACAGGGTTAGCCACAGTCACATATGGCAGATTCAAGAAGTTGAGCTTTGAGGCCTGATTTGAAATGGTAGATGCTATGGGTCAGAGAGAGCGGCGGAGGTAACGCATTTAGCCAAAGTGGGGCACGGTAGTAGAAGGATCTTTGGCCAAGGGATGTTCTACAGCGGGGGATAAGAAATGAGGGGTTGGCAGTGAGCCTTGTATTGCATCTGATGGGGGCAGCGCTGACAATGGGGAGAAGGCCGGCGGGGGCTTGCTGGAGATGTATCTTTTTTGCGAGGATGCAGGTGTGGTACTTTAGCCTTTGTTGGAAGTTAAGCCAACCAGCTAGAGCATAGAGCTCACAGGTATGGGTAGTTCGTCACAGCCAGTGACTAGGACGACAGGCTTTTATTCATGGCAATGTTAATGTAACGTAGTGTGGTGGTCTGCTGAGCTACAGATCACAATCCTGAGTCAATTAGGGAGAGGATTGAGGAGGAGACTGCAAGCTGCATGGCCTGTGTGGGTAAGCAGTGTTTCATTCTGTAGAGGATACCTACCCTGGCATTGCTAGTGGACGGGAGTTGAATGTGACTATGGTAGGAGAGGGAGGTGTCTACTCAGATGCCCAGATATTTAAAACTATTAACTTGTTCCAGAGAGGTGCCTTGTGTGTTTTTGATTAGGAGCGCAGCCTGACTGTGAGGGCTTTGACGGTGTGCAAAGATCATAGCCTTAGTTTTGCTATAGTTGATGATCAGGCGGTGTTCAGTGAACCATGTTTCAAGTTCCCAGAAGAAGCCCTGTAGGGCAAGTTGGAGGGTACTAGGATGTGGGTGTTTCCAGAACAGGACCGCATCATCAGCATAGAGTAGAAGATGACCGCTGCATGCCTTGGGGAGAGAGTTTAAAAAGAGGGTGAAAAGAAGTGGTCCAAGTATAGATCCCTGTGGAACCCCCGAGCAGACTGCTTTGCGGGAGGAGATGGTGGCATTTATTCTGACTTGTTGAGACCGGCCTGAGAGGTAATCCTTAAACCAGGCCGTAGCTTCAGCGGCCACATTTAGCTTTGGAAGGACACTGAGCAGGAGTTCATGATTGACAGTGTCAAAAGCCTTGGACAGGTCCACATAGATTGCACCAGCGATAGAGCCTTGGTCAAGGGCCTCGTGTATGAACGAGGTGAGTTCCGTTAGTGCAGTGACAGTGCTATGGCCAGTCCGGAAACCATGTTGTTCCTGGCAGAGAAGGTTCTGTTTAGTAAGGTGTTCAGTTATCTGATCTGATACTATTTTTTCGAGTGCTTTGGAGAGAGGAGGAAGTATTGAAATTGGTCTATAGTTGCTGGGGCTTGCACCGTTGCCGCTTTTCAAAATGGGGGTGATTGTGGCTCTCTGCAAGAATGAGGGGAACTGACCGAGGCAAAGCGAGAGGTTGAGAATTTTAGTAAGGTGTGGTAATGTGACATCAAGGGTCAGCCGGATTAGTTTAAGATCAAGGGACACATGAAACGGGTATTGGCAATAGCATTAGCAATGTAGTGGTTTTGCCTCATGGGCAGGAGATGACTCTCAGCCTGAAAGGTATAGAGTTGCCATTATGCAAGATGTCAGGAGGTGTGTGGGAGGGAGTGGTTGAAGAAATTAGGAGGGAGGATATGGGAGATCCGAGAAAGCTGGAGTTAAGGGCTTCTGCAATAGCGGAAGGATCCTGGGTGAGAGCCCCATTAATACAGAGTTGGGTAGGGAGGGGAGCAGGATTTTCCACTAAGTTCTTTATGTTTTCCAGAATTTTTTACTATCTCTCCCCAGGAGGAGGCAAGGGTTTGTTGAGTAGTACACAGCTTTGTGCGAATGCAAGTACATTTTTGCAGGCCTCCGATATAGTTGCCTATCATGCATACGTTGGGAGTCAAGGGCCTTATGCCATAGGTTGTCCCTCTGCTGGAGCAGGTGTAGAAGTGAGGGTGTAATCCAGGGTGTGGTTCTGGTTTTTACTACTTGCTTCACGTGGGGAGCATAAATGTCACAGGCCTTGTTGAACGTGATTATAAAGTGTGAGAGTGCTAGGTCAACTGACTGTGAGGTGTAGATGGGGAGCCAGTTGCTGTAGGTGAGATGGGCTTTGAGTTTTGCGATACCACCTCTTTTTAGCCATCTCTGTAAAGAGATTTGAGGTGGGGCAATAGGCATTTTACCAGACCACCTGCAGATCACCAGAGAATGGTCACTGATGGTGTCAGGGAGCACCGTGACATGGGAGAGGTTCCTTGGCCTGTTGGTGAAGATAAGGTCTAACAGGGTGGAGATCCCAGATCTAATGTTCTGTCTGGTGGGGGAGGTGACGAGCTGGGCAAGATCATATGCCATGGCAGTGTCTTTAAAGCTGGATGAGGCTGGGGATAGCCAGTTGACACTGAAGTCACCCAAAATGATGGACTCACTTGTTAGGTAGGAGTGAGAGACTGTGGAGGAGGGAATCAAATGCAGGTTTTGGCTTCTAGGGGGATATAGGCTGAGGTAATGTGAAGTGTTTTTGAACCCAGACTGAGTTTGACTGTAAGTGCCTGGGCGCCATGGAGTGGTGTGAGGGGGTTTGAACCACAGTGGCTTGGTGTGAGGATTTAACATATATTGCACAGCCACCCCTCTCCTGCTGGATCCTGTCGGACCGGAAGATGGAATAATTACTGAGGGAGACCACATTGTTGGGAATATTTTCAGACAGCCAGGTTTCTGAGAGGGCTAGGATATCTGGTGCATGCTGGGCAACCCAGCCTTGGAGGAGGGTGTGTTTTTTAGGCAGACTGCAAATATTAAGGGTGGCTATCAGTAGGCTCCCCCTTGTGCTGTTTGGTGTGGCCATTGTACTGGGTGGTCCAGGGTTAGGGTGGACATTGCCAGATAATAAGAGAAGTAGAAAGGTGTTTCGCAGGAGGGCCAGCCTGCAGAGCTTGGATGAGTGACGTTGGGATAGGTAGGGAGTAGGGTTTTTAGTACTGGTGGTGGGTACTGGGAGACAGGGAAAGATGCCAGCTAGTAGGGTTGGGATATGGAAAGGCACGAGTTTGGGGCTTACCAATGTGGGGTATGCTTGTGGTCTGATAGGGGGGAGTGCTGATGTACAATGCTTATCTTGTGGTGGTGAGAGGGTTAAGTTGAGGGTGTGTGAATAAAGGTCAGCAGAAACCTTTGGCCTGTGAAGGAGATGTTAGAGGGACTGCATCTGTAGTAATCGCTCACGTACAACAATGAGTACGTGTGGGGTTTGACGCAGTGTGGGTTGGGAGCCACGTAAAGGTAGTAGAGTGTTGTAAGAGCTTGGAAATCAGCAGGGCTGCAACTAGTGAGGACAACATTGTATAGGTGGATAGAGAGAGAAAATTGCAGCAGCGGCCACTAGTGTTAGTTTTATATAACCTGCAGCTGGAAAAGTGAGCTGATGGGATATTTCACGATGTCACCTGACCAACCCTGGCTATAAAGTTGATAGCCGAGCAAGGGTGGTGGTGGGGGCGGTGGGGAGCTGAACACATAGCGTCCGGCGGGGCAGAAACACCGGAGCAAATGAAATCACTGCTTGGCTGCAGCTTACAGGCAGAGAAAATGAACTTGCAAGCAGCCTGTGTTTTGTCGTTAAATAGCAGACTGCAGCCTGTGTTTCTCAGTCCGATAGCAGCATGGGTTCTAGCCAAGGGCTCTGTTTCCAGAGCCTGAGTAGTCCAGCGCCGGGGGGAGAGCGAGTAAAAAGGCGCCAACTTTGAATTCTGAAGCGCGGTCCTGTTCGCGTACCTGTCCTTCTTTGGGGTGTAAATAACAAACATGTTAGCCATGTCGCTGTAACTTGATCTTCTACCTAATGTGTACAATTCTCATGTTTTTACTTGTGATGTTCAGTTTAACTCAGCTGTAGATCTAACACATAATAATAATATTTCTATGTGCTTAATAAGTACAACCAACTTTTATGTGCAAAATTATTTATTTTCATGTATCTTCAAGAAACATATACATTGATTGTAAATAAAAAATAGATTTTTAGAAATAACACATTTTGTTTTTGTATTTATAAAAATATTATTTATAAAAAACAAAACAATAAAATAATAAAAAAATAAGAATTCAAGGGGAGGTGTGTCTCTGTGGCTGAGACGATGGAGAAGGGGCAGCTGGAGTGGACCTGGAGGTGGCGCGCAAGTGGAATCTGCCGAGGCAGCTTGCGACCATATAGCGGATGTTGTGGAGGGGTGGGATGTTTAAATGTCCTCAGGGAGACTGCTTGTAGTTGCCTGTGGTGAAGTAGTGGTTGTCTCAGCTGGGACATCTGCAGCTGCATCAATAGGTTGCAGCAGAAGGCTGACAGTGCCTTGTTGAGCCTGCAACAGGGACAGCATTTGCTGCTGTCCCTGGAGCAGGAGGTCAACCTTCTGCAGCAACCTGGTGACACAGCTGCAGTGTTCTTGGCACTGCTGCTGGTCTTCGCTGGCTGTTTCCGGAGCTGTAAATGGAAAGTTTGGCAATGAATAAGTTACGTTGGTAGGCATTGTTTGCTTTCACATGTGGTGTTGTGGTGTGGCAGAACAACATCATTTATTTAACAATACTACAATTGCCTTTCAATTGCCAAGAAAAAATACATTTGACTTATTTTAACAACAGACTACAAATTTGTGATAATTTTATTGCTAAGCTATTTTCTTGGCAGCTCTAACCCCGGAGAGAATAATTGAAAGAAATGGATATGATACATACCGGGAGTTGATTGGTTGAATTACATTTGTACCTGCCCTGATTTGTCACAAAATCGTGACTCACTGGCACTGGGTATTCCTACTAACCACTTTTATTTATTTGCTTTTGTTAACCGGGTAAGCACACTAGACAGCCAAGTGCCTATTTTCAGGTGCGACCCGGGAGATTACAAGATACATTACAAGGTACATACATGAACATCAGGCAAATACAAGTGGAGGATTACATTACATAGAATTAGCACAACAGGAACTTTACAAGCATCAGATTTCATCAGGCAAATAGTAGTGAAGAGTTAATATAAAGTGACCAGAACACAGGGACATTGTAAGACAACAATACCAAAAACAGGTATTACAATACAGTATTAAACATTGCAGTCAGTAGGAAGAAGTGCAGTGTGAATTCATTGCTCCAGGGAGCAAGTTGTAAGGCTAGCAGTTAGAATAAGGAGGCGTCACAGTTGGGATAGAGTGGGCCCAGTCCAAGAGAAAGGAGTGCACAGTTATAGTGCTCACCCTGTTTTGCCGGTGGGCCTAAATGGTCCATTTTTATATATGCTGTGAGAACAGGAGGAGTCTGAGCACAGTTGTGCTCTGCCCAAGCCGTAATGTTTAGGTAGCATCTCAGTTAGTTGGGGCATCTCAGGCTGAGAGGGTTTGTGTAGTGCAGAGACAGGTGGCAGCCGTTTTGAGAAAACCCCAGAGGGAGGCTTTAAAGCTCTGTTGCGAGGGAGAGGAGCGAGGGCTAGTTGGAAGAGAGTTCCAAACCCTGGGCGCATACGCAGCGAAGGCTCGGTCACCCATTTGTGTGCGGGTTTTAGGTACCAGGAGGGTATGGGAGCTGCTGGATCACAGGTTGTAGGAGGGTGTAGCAAGAACAAGGGTCTCAGCAAGGTTTTGAGGGGTGGCAGTTCTGACAATATTGTCAATGAAGTTGCCCATGACATAAGAGCGGTGACTTTCCGGTGGGAGCCATTCAATCCGGGTGTAAAGCTCACAGCGGTGAGTGAGGTGGGGGGCTGAGAGTGCAAAATGGCATATGTTGTTGTACGCAGAGTCCCACTTTACTAGACTAGTTTTTGCAACGTGGGCAAAGGTGATTAGTCCGTAGCAAAGCATGGATAGGAGGACTCCCCTGGCTAGAGCAAGGCGGGCAGCTGGAGTTAGACAGCTTTTTGCCCTGTAAGCCTGACCCAGCTTGCAGTTTGAGGCCTTGCATGTATTTCGTATGTGCATAACCATAACAAAAATACTTCATGTGATATTTACACGCTAAACTACACATGCAAGAGTGTACAATATATTGCAGTGTTATCAGTTCTTGTCTGCTTGGGATGCTCTGCCTGTCTTTTTGTGACTCACACTGTCCATGAGGCATGATGATAACTCGTGATATCGTCACCCTTGTCACTCTTTATGTTTATTTGGTTAACACATCCCTTCAGTATGTATGAACAAAAATAAATACATAGAGAATACTGGATGGGCAACTGTGCACAACCAGTATGTTATGCCACTGAGGGGTTCTGATTCCTGGTGACCTCGAGAGCCTAAGCCCTAGAGGTCCCTGAAATCAGAACCCGAGGTGGCACAACATACCGGTTGTGCAATTTAGTTGCCCATCCAGTATTTTTATAGTGTATAGTAATCTGTTTCTTTAAAACTAAACAGTTTTGATTTTCAATTATTCAGTTGTCTCTCCTCGTTGTACTGGTTGCTAGAACGTTGGTGTGGTTGCTAGAGAGGCGTGCCTGCTATTGGCTATATTTGGCAGGATGGGCGGGTTTACAAGACAAAATATTCGTGGCGCTAAGCGAGACGCTCGTTAAACAAACTTAGTCAATTTCACTTACCTACAAATTAATTTCCGGACAGAGAGGCTGAATGTAACAGGCACAAATTTTTATTTTCATTAACTACAGTAACAGATAAAGAATTAACTGCTCAATTTATTCGGCTGAGTAGAGGGACAGTTTTTGAGATGCTGCTCCGCTGCACACGCTGTCACGATGGGACTGCTACTTGTTTTAAGATGCTCTTTGCATTTCACAGCCCTGGAAATCCTCCTCAATGAAGCGCTTATGCTCATTGAAGTTTGATTTTGAAAAACCGCCGCCACCATTCTGTTTCATACTGTGCTGTGACGAGACACTGGTAGACAGTTTGATTGAGGCACAGAGCAGCGCGTGGCACTCTAGAGCATTTCAAGATGTTGTTGTACTACAGTGTGGTACTATCGCGTTCCATGAACTTTTGAACTGTGGTACAACAACATTTTGAGACGCTCTGAATTCTATGCACAATAGCCCCCTACTATACACTATAACAGAATACCATACCATACCTGTTACTTATGATGAAATACTGTTGTGCATACAGTGATATCACAAGATCTGTGACTTGGGTGGTGGAATATGCATGTGTTTTCAAAAGTGAAGAACATATATAGTCTGTATCTGTATGTACACTTACAACATTGATAACTTAGTATGGCTGTGAAAATCATGTAGCCATAGTTTGGGTCAACAGTATGACATGTAACAATTTCCCATGAAAAGATTTGTTACACTACCCCCATACCTAAGACACATGCACAGGAATCACACACAGGGAACAATAGTGTCTCACTGTATAAGATACATTTTTGAGTGTACACCTGGTATCATGTGTAGAACACTCCACTGAGGTGTTTATGTTACTACCAAATTAGACAAGAAACGATAGGTTATTGTGACATGTCTCGGCATGGAAGCACTTGTACTATGTGATTCAGATCATAATTTGTCTTCTTATTTACCTTTGCTCATTTAGCTATAAGGTATAACAGTGTGTGTGCCGTCGCTGACTAACAACGCACCTACGGTGCTGTGGTGGGCGAGGCTACAGGCTAAGTGCTTCTGTCACCATGCCTGTGATGTAATTCAGGGATGACACACAGCTTGGGATGTCTTATAGCTATTATAATATGGTTATCAAACAATTTGACGAGACCTTCATAACTAAGCAATACACACAAGAAAAAAAATCAGACATTATAAACTTTATTATAAATAATGTACATAAATACAAACATATAAACCAGTCCCTTTTAGAGCATTACTGTATCCCTGCAAATTGCTCACACTGACTTATTAATCGACAGCATAATTTCGTTTAGCTTGGCAATATTTCCTGTAATAGTCCCTCCCTTTTCTCTGTCTTTTATATTTTCTGTCTTGCAACATTCAAGAGGTGGAATGTTTATTATGGATATAATACAATGATTCTCGCTTCTGTTCAGTTCTGGTGGCAGAATCTTTACTACCTCTAGTAAAGAACAGTAGGCCTTGAATAGAACCAGAGATCTTGTTTTATCTGTAACAGGTTCAACAAGACAGATTTGCCTAGTGAGTATGTGAGGCCAGTAGGGGGATATTTAGTGATTACCGAAGAAACTCCATAAATTACAAGTCTAAGTACGAACATACGAAATTTGCCAGCAGATAAAGGCCTAGAGGTCTATCAAGTCTGCTCGAATGTGCTGCTAGCACCCCTTATTCTGCAGCTGCCCCTCCCTTCCACCCTTCCCCTTTATTAACCCTCCCCCTTGTCCTGTCCCATCCTCGTTTGAAGCAGTCCACTGTTCTACTGCATACCACTTCAGCAGGTAACGATTCCACCCAGCCACCACCTCTCTGTAAAAGTGTCTCCTCATCTCCTCCTGAACCTTCCTCGCCTCCAGTCTCATATCATGGCCCCTGGTGGCCCTCCCTCCCTTACTTTGAACAGCCCCTCTGTACCCGTCTTGTTTATTCCTTTCATGTATTTAAAGGTTTCAATCATGTCACCCCTGTCTCTCCTCTCCTCCAGTGAGTACACGTTCAACTCCTTCAACCTCCTCTCGTATGATGTCACCCAGCCCCTTGATCATCTTTTGTCGCTTCTGTGCTGCACCCCTCCAGTAACTTAATGTCCCTCTTCTGATACGGACGCCAGTACTGCTTTGCAGTACTCCAGGTGTGGTCTAACTAATGACCTATACAGTGGCAGAATCACCTCCTCCCTCCTCGAGGATATACCCCTTGCAATACAACCCAGCATTTTGTTGGCCTTTGCAGCTGCCTTCCTACGTTGTGCCGAGTTGTTCATTGACCCTGTAATGAGCACACCCAGATCCTTCTCCTCCTTTGTCTGGGCTAGTTGCACTCCCTCTAGCTGGCAACTCCTCCTTGGGTTCTTCATCCCAAAATGCAGCACCTTGCACTTTTTGGCATTAAAGCCCAGTTGCCAGGTGTCTGACCAGGTTTCAAGCTTTGCCAGATCATCCTGCAACCCCTGCCATCCCCCTAGGTCATCCAACACCGCGCCTACCTTGGTATCATCAGCAAACAGACTGATCTTGCTCTTGATGTCCCATGATATGTCTGCAATCAATATCCCAAACAACACTGGTCCCAACACTGAGCCCTGTGGAACACTGCTCGTCACTGCCCTTGGGTGTGAGAGCTCCCCACCCACCACCACCCTCTGTTGCCTTCCCTGCAGCCAGTTTCCTACCCATCTCACCAGCTTTGCACCCGCCCCTGTGCCTACTAACTTCCTTCCCAGCCTTCCATGTGGCACTGAGTCGAATGCCTTACTGAAGTCCAGATACAGGACATCCACTGCATGGCCCCTGTCCAGTTGCCTAGTTACCCAGTCATAGAACTCGACCAGGTTGGTTTGGCAGGATCTGCCACGTATGAAGCCATGCTGTCTGCTGTTCTGTAGTCCTTTGGCCTCTAGGAGGGCCACCAGCCTCTCCTTCAGGATAGTCTCCATTAGCTTACCCACGATGGATGTGAGGCTCACTGGTCTGTAGTTTTCCCGTTCATCCTTGGGGCCACTTTTGTGGAGGGGCACCACATGAGCCATCCTCCAGTCCTGAGGTACACACCCCGAATGTAATGAAGCATTGAATAGATCTGCCAAAGGTCCTGTACTGTACTGTACTAGTTCATTTTTAAAGCTATGTCTGTGTGTATGAAAACAGTATTATTATGCTAAATAGCATTTTAATGTTATGTATCTTAATTTAAGGCAATTTTATTTTTAAGTCCTGTTTGATGGTTGTTACTGAGTAAAGGTGGCAGCCACAATTCTGATGGCAGTCAGAAATTGCTGTTGCTGTTGATATTATTGTGAAGAGCCTACTGAACTTTTTTTTCCAGTGCTGTTGTCATGGGATGAAAACAGTGGATTCCAAGTTCTTCAGACAAACAGATTATTGAATTTTGTTATAGCCATATTATAATTCTATGCATTTCAGTGAGAGCGTAAGAACAAGTGTGTGATACATTTGGGCACTTATCTTCTGTGCTGGTCTCCTTCTCCTGCTTCACCACAGGCATTGGTCCTGCTTGGGCAGTCTCCCTGGGTTCTACGAAGTGAAAACATTCAAGTTATGTAAACACACATGTTACATAAAGACGCTGTGAACTACGTAACAGAGTATGGTTGAAGTTTGCAAGTATGTGACATATAAGTTTAAATTTTATTCAGAAAGTTCAATATCCGAATGACATTTCACAGTTACATAAACAGAATTCAGTTATATAGTGATAATACATTTGTTTTTACTCATCTGGTTAACACAGTGGGCTGGACATTCAAACTGTGCCCAAAATGTGCGCAATAGCAGGAGCAAGCACAAGTCCATTGCGCACATGTGCAATAGATGCGATATTCAAAAATGGAGCGAGCCAAATTGCGCAACCAGCCAACGTCTGAATATCGCACAACCTGCGCCATAGCGCAACCAGGAAGGGGAAGCTGAGCAGATACGATGCGTTATACAGCACTAAAGGCAGCCCAGCTGAGCAGCCCAGAGGCGCCATAGCGCAAGCAGGGAGCCCCCAGCAGCAGAGCAATGGAACTGCACAAACCAGGGAGGTAGGCAGGGGCCCACCACCCATGCCACAGATGGGCACAGGAACACACTGCAGAACTGACAATGCACCCCCACACCCCAAGCACAGCACAACTGGGGGAGGGACGGAATATCCACCGGCTCATGGGGACAAGCAAACAAAGCACAGCTGGGTCATGTTGCTCCAGCACACCCACTGGCAAGCTGAGACTGCCACACAAGGGGGGAGGACCACCCCATTGTACAGCAGCCCCCCCTGTGCACAGCACACCCTGCACTGTGACCCCCAAGACACCCCCCATGAGCAGTGACCATCACTGCAGGAATCCCCATGCATACCCCCCCGTCACACTGCAACCTCGTGTACCACAGAACCATACAAGCCTGACCCACCGTGAGCACCCAGCAGTGGGTGGCAGCACACAGCAATGCAACAATGGCAGACACAGTGTCAACACGCACAACCCCCCTGAGGCACAGCTGACAGACCGAACATGTGTTGCCACAAGTGGTACCTCACACGGGAAAGGGAGTGCTCCTGACACCACTGCCATTGATACAGCACCCTGCACAGTAGACAGGTGTCACAGCGTGACCCACCACGAGCCACATCAGCCAGCACAGACACCCACAGTGGTGCATGGAATCATGCAGCACACCGGATGCAACACAGTGCAGGGGCAAACACACACCCATACCCTCAGGGTCACCAACACAGGGATGCAGTAGTGTGGCAACCAAGCCCCCAGTGTGGGCACATGTAAACTGTACATACACAGCCTGCAGTCCACCATGGCACAGGGGTGACACCCACCCTGTGCATGTACTGTGGCCCTGTATGCCACCAGCATACGCCTGGATTACAAGTCACAGACAGTGGTGCACAGCCCCTGCAACACACACAAGACACAGCATGGAGGTGGGACAGCAACTGTGGAGGCTACAGTGTCACCCGAGGCAAACATGCACCTCACCGGTGACAGGTGGCAACCCAGCATTGTGATGGTCACAGTGAATGACCTGCAGGGACAGCCCCCACTGACAAGGCAGCAGACCTGGCACGCCACAGACATGCAAGGGTGTCAGCTGCACAGGCCAAGGACAGCTTGACAGGGGCACAATGGACACAGAGCAGGCACCATGGAACACTGCACACAGCAATGCAATGCACAGAGAACAACACACACCACAGATACCGACTGAAAGCCACTCCCACACCAGAGACACCTCCCCACGCACACACACACATACCCATGACTATACCACCCCAGATGCCATGCACACCACTGCAACTGAGCACCTATAGCCAGCTGCAAATCAGAGACCACCACAGTATTCATATCAAAATATCTGTATTATAAAACCAACAACAAGTACAACAACATCAACATCTATTTACATATATACAAAACTGGGGTGGAGGTACGGGTACAAGGTAGGTGTGGGTAAGGGGCAGGGGTGAACAACTGGGAGAGAAGGCGGGGTGTGAGGGTTAGTCAAAGGGGGGAGGTAATTTCTCCAGCCTGCTCCCCATGCGGCCTGGTGCCGGTCCCGGGGTCGCCATCTCCTCCACACCCCATGCTGCTGGAGGTCCTGCAGGATTTCCAGGGATTCTGTGGCCACCCGCACTAACTGCTGCATGGATCGCTCTATGTGTAGGAGTATCCGGACACCTAGGACAAGGGATCAGAGTCAATGGGTGTGACTGTCCATCTCCCTGCAGCCCACCCATCATGTATGGCATACTGCCAAGTGCCCCGCTCCTGTGATGGTGTGCAGCCACCCACAGTGACCGTGTGCACAAGACATGCCCAACCAGGCAGCAACAGCCATGTGTACCACTGCACACACACACACCGCCCATGTCCAGCACAGCACAACCAAGGCCGTACAATAACGTGGCTATGTGGTGGGCAGGCAGTGCCACAGCCATGTGCCCAGTGCACGCATGGACCACCATTGACGCAATCCCAGACATGCAGTGCCACTGGACAGTGCTGACTGTCACATGTCGCGTGCATGGCAGTGGTGTCCATGGATGGTGGCCATGCCCCGCTCCCCACCCTGTCACACAGCATGCAATATCAATCATGTTGTCATGGCACTCACCCTCATCGGGCTGTTGCTGGCATTGTGGTTCTTCACCGCCACGCTCGGGTACTGCAGACACCACCCTCTGCTGCTGAGCCATGGCCCTCCTCCACTCTGCCACGCCTGTGGGAAACAAAAAGTGAGAAACACATCAGTACAATCCCAAAGCATATTCCCCCTGCCCCAATGAGTGTGCCCACCCACCCAGCTAGACCCATACATCACATACCCTGTAAACACTGCCACAGCCAACCCTAGACCAACCCTCCCCCATGTGCCGGACACAAACGACAGTGTTACCCATATGGACCATACAGGTGTGTAGACGGATCACCTACCTGGATGAGGCACCCCGCCCCTCCTGGCACGCGACTGCAGATGTGCCAGTAGCCCCAGCTCCCTCCTCCTCAGGTCCCCATAGCGGTGCCTGCATTGCTCGGAGGTCCTCCTTCAGCCAGTGGCTGCCTCCAGGTCAGTGGCCACCTGTAGCCAGACCTGAGTCCTGGCCCTGTCCAGAGGAACCTCACCATACAGTGGGCCATAGTGAGGCTCCACAATGGCCACCAGGTTGGCCAGCTCGAGGGCACTCCATTGGGGGGCTCTTCTGCGCTCATCTCCAGATCTATAGTAGGCAATATGGTGCTCCACAGCCGGGCAAATCCTCATACGGAATTGAGCTGCGCAATACCGTGTTATTCCGTGATCATGCCGTCGGTACAGCGCCACCATTCCCTATCGCGCTGTCACCGAACAGCGTGATAGAGCTGCAGACATGTCATATGTACAGCACCAAGGGGGCAAAGGTCGGGCACAGGGTCATGGGTCTGTGGCGCAAGGCCACGCAGAGCGCCATTGGACATCTATGCGTCCAGCACGATTGGTCGCCTGTGTGCCATTGCCACAGCGAACTATTGCGCAGTTGTGCCACAGCGCCATGTAGTGACCATCGCCGTAGCGCTACTGGCACAATGGTGGTCGTGCCCTGAATTGCCTACCGCACACTGCACGTCATCAGCGCAGCAGATGCCTGCGTAAGCTACCTGGGCATGCACAGCGCGGTGTACTACGCAGTCACAGAACTGCGCCATTGGCTCAGCACGTTCATATTACACAAAGCGCAACAGCGCAATATTCAGCCGTCATATGCAAATCATCCGATCAGCCATTCAGTGGCGCAGCAGCGTGATTTGCATCTCATTAAAGTTGCTCCACACCTAATTTGCATGGATTGCGCTATAAAAACTGCAACACTGTTCTGCAGTGGGCATATTCGGTTACTGCAGTTGATGGGTGAGTTGCATGATGTGTGCTGTTCTGGACTATGGTCTCAGGGAATTGCTGTGTACTGCACAGCCACAGGTGACCACTCTCACCCATACAGGCTGAGAAATGACCGAGCCAGGACTGGGTGAGGAGGATGATGGTGGGCAGAAGAGGAGGCCTAATTTTACGAAGGCTGAGACGGAGGCACTCTTCAAGGCCTACCTGGATGAAGAGCCACTGCTCAGTGGATGGCAGGGCACCCCTCAGGCCCGTGCTGCTACATGGGAGGGGGTGGCACATGCTGTCAACCTGCACGTCAGCCACCAGTGCTCTGTGCAGGAGTGTAAAAAGAAGATGGGAACCGACAGGAGGAGGGTGAAGGAGAAGGTGGCTGCCATCAGGGCGGCATGTGCTGCAACAGGCGGGGGCCAGCCAGAGGTGGTGCAGCTGACACCAGCAGAGGACAGGCTCACTGCAAGCATGCAGTGCAGTGCCATTGGGCGTACCTGGAGGTGGCTTCCAGACAGGTGGTAGCCCATCACTGCATGGTATGTCATGGTCTGTGGGGGGGGAAGGTAGATCCCATGCACTAACGTGTCTTTTTCTATTACAGATCCTGTGCGTCTACAGGGGTCAGTGATGGAGGGCTTGTCCACTGCGGACAGCCATCTGGAGTTGGGGGAGGGACCATCCACCTCCGCTGGTAGCCGGCGTGCATTGCAACAGTGTGCACGCCTGGCTGCCAACACTGAGGTTGTTGAGACAGGTGTGGGGGTGCCCTTCCTGTGTTCCAGTGGTCTAGCGTCCAAGCATGCCAGCACGCTGTGGCTGTGACACAGACCTGCACCATTGATGATGCAACGACCATCATGGGCGCTGACGTGTGTGTCACAGAATAGACACACAGCGGGACAGCACACGCCCATGGATCTGGCTGGTTCCGACGTGTGTGCCAGCACATCAGCACAGTCCCAGGCTGCACCTGTCAGCACCAGTGGGGCAGCACTGGTGGCTGTTCAGGTCAGTGGCACTGTTGCGGCCACAGTGGTGGGACAACTGATCCCTTGGGCACAGCAGATGGAGGGGCAGCAGCAGCAGTCACCCACTGGGACTGGGGGTACAGGGTTCAGCGATGGCATATGTGCACCACCTGTGGACTTGCCCATACCTGGTCCTGGTGAGCAGCACCCACCCTCAAGGGGTGCTGAACATCAAGCCCTTCCATACCCTGAGGGACAGATTGCTGATGTGGCAGACGACCTCTTTGATGAGCACACCCACCTGCTGCAGGCATCAGTACAGCAGCAGATGCGGGTTGCAACGTCCGTGGAGGCAATGTGTGTGGCTCTGGAGCGGGTTGAGGAGCGACACAGCAGGGACACTGAGAGGATCCTGTCTCGGATTGACCATTTGCGGATGGATGTGCTCACAGCCATTGACAGGCTGACACAGGCGGTGGTCGCTGTCGTGGCCACATTGGGCACACAGTCAGGTGCCCCTGTGCCACTCACACCGCGCAGTACGCTATCTACTCCCCATTCCCGGCATCGTGCGACACCCACCCTGTCGACGCCTGGTTCAGCTGTGGGCATCCCGAGCACTCCTGGTGCAGGTATGTTCGGTGTGCTGCAGACACCTGTGTGGGCACGGTCGCGTTCACGCAGTGGAACCCCTGGTGGACCATTGATGCCACCTCATGAGGCCCGTGCTCAGCCTGCCAGTGCTGCTGGGTCTCAGCGGGGCTACCCATGCATCTGAGGTGGCTGTGGCACTATGCCGCAAGACTGAGCTGTCTCCCAGTGCGGGCCCTATCTGGTGCTGCCCTGTGTACAATGTGTGTTTTGGTGGGCAGTGCACCGGTGGGTGCCCAGCCCTACACGCAGACACACAGACCACCTGCACACCCTCCCGACTGCTGTCCACAGGTGCATGTGCATGATGATGCCTGCATTGTGCTGTACACCAAAGTGCGATGGTGCCCAGCATCTGACACATGCACATGGACAGTCAGTGGACGTGGTGGCCTGTGGACATGTGTGTCTTTAGTGTCTGTGTTCCAGCTTTGTTTTGCACCTGAGCCCTGTGCACCTTGTGTGAGTGTGTGTGTGTGTGTGTGTGTGTGTGTGTGTCCGTCCATGTGGCGTGTTACTGTTCACCCCTCCCTGGTTGTCTGTGTGTGCCTCTGTGCCCTGCCACTTCCCTTGCTGTCATGCACCCCTGGTGTGTTTCCATGTGTGTACGTGGGTTGTGCCCTAGCCACTGGTGGTTGCACATGGCCCCATGACTTACCTGTGTTGGCTGAAGTGCTCCTCAGTGATGGTGTCCCGGTGCAGCTGGGCCAGCCGGATCAGTCGGGGGTCATCCAAGGAGGGGCTGCCCATCCCCATCTTCACTGGCGTCACCGTTGCCCCCATCGCTGTCCCCCTCTTCGACTTGTACAGCTATCCCACAGTCTTTGGCCATGTTGTGCAGGATACAACAGGTCAGGAATATCGCACAGGCCTTTGAGGGGCTATACTGTAGGGCACTGCTGGAGGTGTCTAGGCAACGGAAGCACACCTTCAGCATCCCAAACACCCACTCAGTGATGTTGCGTGTGGCGGCATGTGCCTCATTGAAGCGTTGCTGCGATGGGGTCATGGGCCGCCGATAGGGTGTGAGCAGCCAGGGATGGAGTGGGTATCCACTGTCACCTGTGTGGAGATAGTGGAGGTTAGTGTCTTGTTCAGGCTCAAATTGCCCCTAACCCTGTGTGCCACACCCATGGCATCTGTGGCTTACCCCCCCTTGCCCACGATTTGCCAGTTCTACATGCATACTCACCCACTAGATGTCCTGTGAGGATGTCCCCACTCTCGAATCGATGGCACATTGCCAACTGGTACCATATGAATGAATCATGTGCTCCCCCAGGGTGCATGGCACAGACATTGATGATGCGCCTACTGGCATCACACACCACCTGGCAGTTGGCACTGGCATAACCCTTCCGATTCATATAGGTGGCCCCATCGGGGCTAGGTGGCATGTGAATGACCACATGGGTGCAGTCTATCGCCCCTAGCATGCCAGGCATATGTGCTACCCTGTGGAACACCTGTATGTTTGCTGTGCGCTCTGCCACGGTGCTGGGGAAATGGATGTACTCCGCAGCATGTGGCAGCAGTGCGCTGAGGAACTGGGTGAGGATGCATGATGTGGCCGACTGGGTTATGCCTGTGGTGTCTCCATCTCCAGTTGGTCTCTGGAAGGTACCCGTGGTGAGCAAGCACATGCAGGCTGTTACCTTTGTCTCCACTGACAGAGCATGACTCCGTCGTGTGGGTGCCTGCATCACATCATTGCACAGCTCACAGAGCCACCTCAGTATTGCCCTGTTCAGGCGGTACCAGCCCACAATCTCGACATCTGAGTACAGCTCAAAGCTGATGCAGGCTCTGTACTGCCTGTTGGGGGCGTACCACCGACGGGCCCTTCCACGGCCACGTCCCCCTGCAGCATGCCTTCTCACCCCCCTCATTATGGCTTCCATGTGAAAGGTGGCACTGTCCATGTCACTGGCTTGTGTTCCCCCCAGCTGTTGTTGCTCTGTTCCCTCCGCTGTCCTGACTGCTACCTCCACTGCACCGGGTACACCTACTGGCCTCTGCACTCTGTGGCCCCACACACCTTCCCTTGCCCCTATTTTGTCCTCTGGTCTCCCTGGCCTGCCCTCTTTGTCCCTCTTGCTTTGTCTCTTTCCCTGCCTCGTGTGGCTTCCCTGTAGCATTCTTGCGCCTCTTCCTTGCTCCTTTTTATTTTGGCTCATTTCCGCAATGGCGCAACTTCCGCCTGATCCACTGTTGCGCATTGCGCAAGTCTTTGAACATCGCACTGCGCACTTTATGCATGGTTCCACCCCCTTCAGTTGCGCATGCCTTCATTAGCATTGCGCTGTTGCTCAGCATGTTTTCAGTGGTGCAACTGCCTCCTGCTGAATATCGCAGAATGGCACATTTTCTGACTTGTGCAGGCGCAACCCTATTGCGCATTGTGCAACCCTTTTGAATATCCAGCCCAGTATGTTACATGCACAGGTTAATCAACTCATAAGGCTTCTAGCTGCTTCTTTCCATCAGAAACATATTTGTTGTCTTTAGTTGCATAGAAACAGAAAAAATATTGTCTTGAAATAAAAGTCTATGACATTTCGTAAAGTTAGTGTATCTTTAAATGTTATATACCATTATTACAAATGTCTCAGAAATGCTGGAATCTGATTGGCTGTTAGGATTCCAACAGCCTTACATTAGTCCATGTTATACTGTGATGCGCTGCCTGATCACCATAGAACATGGATTTCTAGGGACATGGATATGTTGTTCATCCACACTTATTGGCAGGTCCCTTGCCGCTTTAAATATTGCCGGAAGGTCTTCAAGCTGGCTCCTCCCACCCACCCGGGTGGTAAAACTCTCAGCTCTGCCCCATGACGCTAGATCTTGCTTACCGCTTGGAAGCTCAGGTTCCCTCCTTAGCACTCTGCTTTTCGACTGGTTCCTGAAAATTTCGGTCTTCGAAATCATTAGAAGTGTCTTTTCTGAAACTTCGATCTTTTCTTCTTTGCTACGACGATGGCTCAGTCCTTTTCCAGCCCCGAGAGGTGCACGGTTAGTTTCTCCCAGACAGACTCGCATTCCACGTGCGTTTATTGCCTGGACTTGGATCACGATCCTCAGGCTTGCAATTTCTGTTCTGCCCTTTCGGTCAGCTCTCTGGAGGACCGCGCGGCCCGTTCGGGGCTCGGGCATCCGGTAGTTTTTTCCGCTCCAGAGATTCCCTCGGACCGGCGGGTGTCCGCTTCAACTATTTCTCAGCAGTTTGATCCTGCCGGGAAGGGGGCGTTTCCCCCCCTCTTGGTTGCGGCGCTTATCCTGCTCTCCTTGGGTTCAACTCATGCAGCTTCATTCAAGGAGCTTTGTCATTCCCTCTCCTCCAAGGGAGAGGGACCCTGGAGCCCTGCCGCCCGGCCTAAGTCTAAAGGGCCACAGATGGGGTCTCTTCGTCGGTGGGAGTGGGATCTCTCCCCCTCCCTCATCGGCCAACGCTCAACTTTGGTCGAGGATGCAGCTTCGGCCACTGGCCTCATGGTGTCCCCATCAGGTCAGCCGGCCAGGTCCCCTGTCGACATGGTTGAGTCTCTCGACCCGTCTTTTGGGTGGTCTTCTGGTGCTGCCATCCCTCCACCTCCGGCAGAGGCTGAGGTTCTGTCCATCCCTTCGGGTCGACAGCCCTCGGCCCTTTCTTCTGAGCCGAGGGAGGAGCGGGTGCATCCCGCTCCTTCCCAGGCCCGCCCTCGGTTCCCCCGAGGATTTGGGTCTCGGTCTCGGTCAGCCTCTCGGTCTAGCCGCTCACGCCGATCTCTGCGTTCTCGGTCAGGCACCGAGCTAAGTGGCTTTGCCGTTCTTCCTCGTCCCCCTCCTCGGATGAGGAGTGGTTTCGATGCCGTTGGCGTCGGTGTTACGTGGAACTTATGTGGCGACAGCAGTTGTTGTCTGGGTATCAATCGACCCCGATTCATTCTCCGGATAGCAAGCAGCCGCCGCCCGGTCGGCAGCCGTTCTAATCAGTAGAGGAGCCCTCTCCAGGGCCGGTTGCTCGTCCGACCCTTGCTGCCCCTCCGCCTTCGGCGGGGTTCAGGCCAGGCCATGACCTGTTCTTCAGGTCACTCGGTCCCCTCACTCCTGCTCGCCCTGGCGGACGAAGAGCGCCTCGGGCCTGCGGCAGCTTTTTGCAGACCCTTCGGAGCCTGAAGCCGACTCTGCTATGTTTCCTAGCAGGGAGGACCCGGGGTCTTCCCAGGAACATTCCGTAGATGACAGCCCATCATCTTTGAGGGGTCTGCTTCAGCTCATTTCAGAATTCACTGGGATGCAGCTCGAGCCCATCTCCAAACGGGCACCTAACCCCCTTAAGGAGGGGGTTCTCCCTCGTCGGCCTTCCCAGTGGCTGAGGCTATCATGGGCCCAGCCTTGGAGCTATGGCGGTGGCCTACTTCCTGCCCTGCGCCTTCAGCCAGGGTGGCTCAGAGGTACCCTGTCCCTGTTGGTTCTCTGCCTGGTTTCTCGGAGCACCCCTCGGATGAAGGGGTAGTCATCGACGATGTTTTCCAATGTCTTGGAAATGCTGGGGATGTGGATAGACCCCCTGACAAAGAGTCCAAAAGGATGGACTACGTCGGGCACAAGGTTTACACTGCGTCTTCTCTAGGCCTCCGTCAGGCCAGCTCGGCGGCTCTTATGGCACACTGTTCCCATGCCCTTCTGGGCTCCCTGGACAAGGTTCTGCCTCATCTCCCAGCCGAACTGTGGACCACGGTCTGGCGAGTATGAGACCAGGGTAGGGCGGTGGCAATACAACAGCTCCAGACGGCTCTGGATCTGGGTGACTCCTGTGCCAGATCGGTGGCAGCCGCAGTGGCCATGCGCCGCAAAGCGTGGCTGAGGTTATCCTCTTTTTCCTTGGAAACCCAGCATGAGTTGGCGGACATCCCCTTCTTGGGGACTGACCTTTTTGGCCCTGGAGTGGAGGGACATATCCAAGGGCCCGAGAAGTCCGATGCCACTCTGGACTCGGTCACTCTCGCCCAGAGGGTCAAGGGCAGCCGTCAGCCTTTGCATAAGCCCTTTTCCCTGAGCCCTGCGGCTCAACCGCCCAGCATAAGGGCCAGCAGGCATGCGCCATGGCCTGTTGCCAGTCCAGCATCTTCCTCCAAAGGAAGCAGGAGGCAGGAAACCGAGAGCCCCCTCGGCTCCTTCCCCTTCCAAGCCTGCTCAGTGACGGGCCAAGGGGCACTGCCCTGGCCCCGTCATCCCAGCCCGGGTTTCCCCATGGGGGAATGGCTCCGCACCTCGTTCTGGAGGTATTTAAGGGTAGATCCTGTCGCAGGTTGTGAGCGGTTTCCTCTTTTGAGCCATTGCCCCATGGGGATCTTGGGTCCACTGCCTCTGTGTCGGTCGTACCGACATGCCTGGCCCTCTGGTTAGAGGTGATCAGGAAGGCTGCGGATCCCCTTTCAAACCCTGGGTTCATGTCCAGGTATTCCTGGCCTCAAATGGATGGGGGCTCGCGCCCATTCTCCCGCACACCTGGATGGTCTCTCTACTTCAGATATTCCATCCTCAGAACGTGGTGTGTGGCTGTTTCTTGGGCCTCCAGGATGTACCTACTTCTCGTTCTGTCTGTTTCTTAGAAGGCCCCTTCCCTTCTTAGTGGGGGATCTCCTTACAAGTTCCTAGCCAGGCCCTTCTTTTGCTCAGCAGTCTCTGCGGCACTGAAGGGTCCGGACATAACCCCACCCGGAAGGCAGACTGGTCTCCCATTTCAGGAGCCAAGTGGGAACTCGTGCCTTAGCGGTGAGGCTTCTTCGGGACTAAGCTCGACTCTTGAGTCTGAGCTCGGCTCCAGGTGGACAGGGCTGAGGTTCTTCCTCCCTTACCCAGTCGGGTTGGCCGGGTAATTATGTCCTGCCAGGACCTCCTGCACCTCCTGGGCCTCAGGGCAGCCTTCCCCTAGTGGGAGGGGCCAGCCAGAGGTCACAGCGCTGCATCCTTTGGACCAGTTCATGACTACAGCCCAGGAGTTAAGAGAACGCTCCCTTGGACCGTTCCAACTTCGGCAGGAGAACATCCTGTTCGTTCACCCTGAGTCGGCGGTCTTCTCCGACCGATGCTTCTCGGATGGGTGGGGTGCCCATCTAGGGGTATACAGAGTGCTTCGCCTCTGGTCCTCTCATGAGTCCCGATGTCCTTCATGCTCGCTGGAGCACCAGACGGTCCGCTTAGCTTGCACCCGCCGGGCCCGCTTGCACGGGTCTAGTGGCTAAGTCCAAGTTGACAACACCACACCATGTGCTACCTACCCCGCCAGGTTCAGTCGATCCCTGCCTAGGTGCAAGGAGGTTCTCCGCATTGGGTTTTGCACAGTCGAGGGTTCCCAGCCATTTGATGGCAGGAGCCCCCAATTCCTGGCTGCTGCCCTGTTGGGCATAGGCTGCGCCTCATGAGTGGTTTCCCCTGCCGGAGGTAGCACAGGATCTTCTCCCTCTTCCCTCCGGGGAGAATACAAGGCCGAGACTGTTTTATGCCCACCCCCTCAGCAGGGTCTGCTGCAGGGGATGCCATCAGGGCCACAGACCCCGGGCCCCTCTGTGCCTCTCCCCCATTTCCCTTGACCTATGGGCAAGGCGAGGAGGGACTTGGCGCAGGTGATGCTGGTAGCCCCAGACTGGATTACCAGCTCTGGTATCCAGCTCTCCTCAGTCTCAGCCCCAGGCTCCCGAGGCAGCTTCTGGTCCGCCCGGTCCTGTCTTTCCTTTTCAGGGGAAGGTTATCCATCTGGACCTTCAATCCCTGCACCTGTAGGCCGATTCCTGTGCAGCTAGGGGCCATGCCTAGGGTCTTTCGACAAGGTCCTCGACCTTTCAAGGCATCCTGCTAAGAAGTCGGCCAAGATGCTCGTCCTCTGGGAGAAGTTCTCCTTTTTGATGATGGGATAGGGCCTTGCCCTCCCCCGTCCCTGGGCGAGTATTCCGGACCATCTACGGTCCATCCTTAAACCAGGGCTTTGGCCGACGACCCTCTAGATGCTTCTGTGGGTCACCCCTGTCTTCCGGGCGCAGGCTGGGAGGCAGCTGGTGGTGCAGAGAAGGTGGTCTGGCACTTCTAGGCCTCGATCACGCCTCCCCTTTTGGGGAGAGTATCCCCGTTTCTGTGGGATCCTTGCTGGTATGGGCTTAGCTCATGAGCAAGCCATCTGAACCTTTTGTACAGGTGCATGTTTCCCCCACCTGTTGTGGAAGAACACCTTCTTGGGGCCACTCCGCCATCCAGAAGGTGGGGAGAGTTCCAGGTGCTCCTTAATCTCCCTATCCGGTCTTCCACAGGGACTAGGTTGTCCTGCGCCCCACCCGAAGTCCTTCCAAAGGCAGTGGTGGAGTCTTCCCTTCGGGGGTATTGCCTCTGCCGGGGTTTATCCCCATTCACACCTCAGAGGCCGTATACAGGTTCCATAGGAACCGATTTAACACTCACCTACCTAGGGATCGTAAAGCTAAAGTTCGGGAGAGGTTCGCCAGCTGTTCATCATCTTCGCTGAAGCCGCAGCTGGCAGATTTGCAGCCCAGTGGCCGACAAGCGGGCGGGTCACCCCTACATAGGTCTCCACTATAGGCGGGCAGGCATGGAGCCTCCCAGAGGGATAAGCGCTCATTTTACCCGTCCTTCCGCTGCATCGGTGGCTGCTTTGAGGATACCCGTCCAGGATATCCGCAGGGCTTCTGCCCGAAGCAGGCTTTTACTGCCCTTCCACATTGACCTTGCTGCGCCTGGGTGCTGGTTGGGGCCTCAGTTCTCCAGTCTTTCTACCTAAGTAGGGTGTGCGCTTGCCTCCCTCCTCCGGAGAACTGCTAGGAGACTGCCAATAAGTGTGGATGAACAACATATCCATTTCTAGAAATAGTTACTCACCTTGGGACAGGAGTCCTTAGGAATGGTATATGTTGTTCATCCACACAACTCCACCCGGCCTCCCCGGCTTCGACGCACAACCTGGCTTCCAGCGGGCTAGATCTGGCATTATGGGGTGGAGCCGAGAGTTTTACCACCCGGGTGGGTGGGAGGAGCCAGCTTGAAGACCTTCCGGCAAGATTTAAAGCGGAAAGGGACCTGCCAATAAGTGTGGATGAACAACATATACCATTCCTAGAACTCCTGTTACAGGTGAGTAACCTGTATTTTTCTGTCAGTGTTCCATCCTCTAGCACTGCTGAATGACTAGAGTGCTGCATTCTTATTTTGAACCAGCATTGTAGTTGATGGAAGAATTATTTTATTAAAAATCTCCCTCTATATGAAGAAAACTTTCAAAAAAGTATACTGGTATCACTTTTCTTTTTGAATAACTTTTATAATCACAGTAAGGTACTCCCAGGAGTTACATTAACAGTCAATCACCCTCTAGGGACAATATGGCACTCGGCCTCACCTCATGCTACATTACACCCCTAGGGGGTAATTAACAGGCTGTTAATCTAACCCCTTGTCATAATTTTTTGCTTACCTGCTCATTACCTGGTAACTGATACAGTTAACAGTTTGGGTTCGATATGGGCATATGTGTATGTCTTTATTTGTATACCACTACAGCTCAAAAGAATGGTGAATATATATTTTACATGTCACAATTCTATGTGTTTGTGTGTGTGGGGGGGCATTCTGCCAGTTTGATGATACAGGGTTGTGAATGTTTCAATAGAATGGAAAACAATCATAGAATGTTTTGAATGTGATTGTAATACAGATTTAGTTTTCTTGAAAAGATGTGTGGAATGGGCATGTGACATTTTTTTGAAGTCAACATTATTTCTTTTTGAAACTTGGAGAGCTGTTACAATAATATTACGTTCATGCTTACTCAGGGTACCGTTTTTATGTCCATTACAATGTCTGTGTCTTGGTGTTGGTAATGTTGACATACATCCACAGTCAGAAGGTGAGGTGCCTGGCTATGTTCGTGTACGTAACTATTACTCTGCTTGTGCATGTATTTCAGTACTAACAGCAGACAACAATACCTTTGTTGTTGGGTTTCCAGCTTTGTTGGATGTTTCACAGTGTAACAGGCGCGCTGGTGGAATCCTATTTCTTCTGATTTAAAACCTATTTGGTGGGATTTGCTTGGGACTGGTTATTTGAATTGGAGACCTATATCTGTTAATTTCAAGCCTATTTTGATGTGTTGTTAGTGAAGCTGATTGAATTGGAGACATGTGTCCTTTGGCAGCAAACATATTTTGGGGGCTTTGAGTTGAATTGTGATTCCTTTTTGCTGACTTCACTGGCTGCAAAGGTTAGTGCATAGTAGGGGAAGGGTGTTAATGGTCTGGCCGGGTCTCACTCAGATAATTGACCGGAGGTAGAGCTGAATCAGGTTTGTGGTGTTTGTTGCTTTGGCTTCTCAGAAGGAACTAGAAGGGGACAGGATCAGTTGTGTTTCAGTACAGTAGCTGCTTCTTGTTGTTTTTACAGGGTTTCTTGTGGATTTTACTTGGTAGAAGGTTATTTCTTTTCTTTCTTACTTCTAAGGGGCTAGCAGGGTATTGTTTTTGGGCTGTTGGAGTTTGAAAACTGCTTTGGTGGCTGTAAGTGGGCTCATTTGTTGGATGTTTCACTGTGTAACAGGTTGTGCTGGTGGAGGCCTATTTCTTCTGATTTAAAACCTATTTGGTGGGATTTGCTTGGGGCTGGTTCTTTGGCTGCAGGGCTTGGAGGGGCAGATACAGGGCTGATACACTCTCGAGAGAGTCGGGTGTAGGCCCAAATCCCACCCTCCCTCCCAAGATCTCTGCTTATTTATAGGGGAACGCCTGCCCTGCAATTGGAGGAAAAGGCTGCAGGTGCTGGTCATGTAGTTCTAGCCACTGTGGGTTGGATTTAAAGGCTGGGAGAGAGGAGCTTAGGGAGTTGTTCACTTCCCTTATAAGTTTACTGTGTTGTACTGCACCTAGTAACAGGGTTACCAGTTTACTGTGGGGCTGTATCTAGGATTAGTGGGTGACCTGATTAGGCAGTAGGGGTGTATCTTGGACTAGTGGGGAACCTGGTGGCTCACCCAAGGAAACCTACTTGGAGGGGGATGGGACAACACATCATTAGGGCAGACATCTTTGGGAGGGTGATGGGGTGCACAGGGTGTGGGGCAGCCATGATACTGGACTGGGCTTGGAAGTTCGATGGTTGCCCAGTGTGCTACCTACTGGCACAGTTTAGGGAGGAGGTTGTGGGGATTAGGAGACAGCTGGGGGAAGGGAAGGGGGGTATGGTTGGGGAAGAGGGCAGGGGATCTCCTATGGGGTTGCACCAAGCACTGGGGCGGGGACATAGGGAAAGAAGTGCAGGAGAATACTCTGGGGTCACATAGGGACCCTGGCAGAGGGAGCCCAAAAGGAGGATTCTACCAAGGAAGCAGGCAGGTAACTGGGGACCCTCACAAAGGGGCACCAGAGGGACAGCATTCTCAGAGAAGTAGGCAGATGGCCGGGGCTGGACAGAGGGAAGCAAGGCGGGGAGGTGGATCGGACCTTACGCTCAGTAGCTGCTTCAATTCTCTTCTGCTTGAGGATGAGGGGGGTGATGTAGCCGTGACAGGGGTGGTTAGAGATGGAGTGAGGGGCAGGAGGCAGGGACCGGATAGCAGGAAGAACAGTGGGGAGCAGTGACTCAGAGCAGGAGGGGTAGGGGGAAGAGGGAGGAAAGTGCAAGAAGGACCAGTTGGGAGGAAAGGGCAAGGGGAAGGACCAGAAATACAAGGAGGATACAGTAAAAGAAGTTGAGGGTTTAGGCCAGGAAAGCATGACAAGCAAGGAGGGACTAAACGGAGACAGGAAGGAAGGGAGGACGAGCCAGGCTAGTTTAGTGGATGGGGGAGAAGGACCAGTCGCAAGCAGTGAGGGGGGAGCTAGCGAGGTACAGAAGGATACTCTGGAAGAGGAGAGGCATAGGATCGGAGGGGAGGGGGCCAGGGTACATATGAGGGGGCGGCATGTGGCATCCAGATAGGGGGAGAAACAAGGAGCCGGCTAGGTGGAGGGGCCGATAGAAAGGATGAGGGACATGGAAGGGGGGGAATCGAGGAAAAGGAGTGGTCAGAGTGCTCCTGTTGGGGGATTCTATGATCGGGGTATCAGATTGGATAGGGAGGGAGAAGCCTGGCCAGTTAGAACAAAATGCTTCCCTGGACTAATGGTGCACAGGGCCAAGCACGAGGCATATCAGCTGGCAAAGGATTGTGGGGTTTCCCCGGACATACTGGTCCACCTGGGTACAAATGACATTGAGGGAAACGGCGAGCTAGAGATACAGGCAAGGTTCAGGGAGCTTGCCAGGGTCTGTCATGACATAGGATGCATAATTTCCTTCTCGGAAATTCTGCCGGTGCCAAGGGCTTGTGGGGAACACAAAAGGAAGATTAGGGAGATAAACCAGTGGCTCAGGGAGTGGTGTGAGGCCAGAGGGTATGGGTTGATGGGGGATTGGGGGGAGACCTGGGAGGATAAGGAGCTATATGCTAGAGATAGGCTTCATCTCAATTTGGAGGGAGGGAATCTTTAAGTTGAAAATAGAGGGGTTCATTGGTGAAAAGTGGGGTTTAAACTTGTGAAGGGGAGGGATGGGAGAAAAGGCTGTCGAGGGGGTCCGATAAAGGAGGGGCTCTGTCTCCACCACCCTGGGGAGCTGGAGGACTGCGGGAAAAGGCCGACTGGTAAAGTGCAGACCAGGGGAAAACAGAATCCCCATGGGAACACGAGCAGGGGAAATGGAAGTATAGGGAAAGGGTGGAAGGTAGTCCTGCTAAATGCCAGGAACTTGGGCAACAAAATACCTGAGCTCCAGGCGATGCTAACTGAGGGAGCAGTGGAATTGGCAGCGGTCACTGAGACCTGGGCCACCGCAGGACATGACTGGGACCTGAAACTGGAGGGTTACACTATGTTCAGGAAGTACGGGGGCAAGGGAAGGGGAGGAGGGGTAGCAATGATAGTCAAAAACTGCATTGGCATGGGGGAGTAGAGGAGGCGGAGGGAACCGTGGAGGCGATTTGGGTCACCTTGATGACAAGGGGAGGCAAGAGAGTAAAAATAGGAGTGGTGTATAGACCCCCTGCACTGGCGGAGGAGCTGGAGGAGACTCTGGTGGCAGATGTTGGGAGACACTGTAGACTGGGCAGGGGAAGGGTGGTGGTGTTCGGGTCTTAAACATGCCAGGAACAGACTGGGAGACTATGACATCCTCGGTGGCCAGGGAACAGAGGTTGTTGGATGTCTTTCAAGACGCGTTCCTAACTCAGCAGGTGGGGGAACCAACCAGGGAGTCGCGGGTTCTGGATGTGGTCCTGGCAGACAGTGACCAGATTGAGGGCCTGGAGGTAGGGGACCCATTGGCGGGGAGTGACCATGCCACGGTCTGGTTCTGCCTGGACCTAGGCGGGGTAGAAGGCTGCACAAAGACGGAGGTAACTGACTTCAGGGGGGCGGATTTCAAGGAAATGGTAAGGATCCTTAAGGAGCATTTGAATGTGATTGGGTCAGACATGGACGCTGGATAGTAGGTGGAAATCATCAGGAGAGGGGTGCAGGATGCTACCAGCACCTGTGCAAGAGTAAGACGAAAATGCGGTAGGGCCCAAAAACCCTGCTGGTGGACCAGGGAGGTTCAGGAGGTGGTGCGGGGAAAGAAGGCAGCCTACAGGCAATTCAAGTGCTCAAGGAGTGAAAGGGATCGAGGGGAGTATGAGCTGATGGCTAGAAGGGTCACTAGGGTGGTGAGGGCGGCTAAGGCAAGGAAGGAGCAGAACCTGGCCAGGGAAATTAGGAGAGGGAACAAGGGGTTCTTTAGATACATTGGGGAAAAATGAAGGGTGAAGGGGCAGATTAGCAGGATTAAAACAGGGGGGAGAGATGGGCACAAGACCTGGGGGAGCAGGCTGACGTACTAAATGATTACTTTACCTTAGTTTTCATCAAGGAAAATGGGGGTGCTGTATCATACATGGGAGGAAACAGTGATATTGAGGCGGGGGAGACCCTTACCGATCGGCTGATCTGGGGAGAGTGGGAGGCATCACTGGCAGGAGGGGGGAAGGCTAAGTAGGGAGAAGAGGTAGCGGAAGTGGAAATCACAGCAGAGAGAGTGAGGGAATCCCTCAGGTCCCTTAAGATGGAGAAAGCACCGGGGCCAGATAAATTACATCCCAGAGTGCTGAAGGAACTTGCGGATGTCCTGGTGAAACCCCTGGTGGAGCTTTTCACCATCTCTCTGAGGACAGGGTGAGTGCCCCAGGACTGGAAGGTGGCGCATATAGTGCCTATCCACAAGGGTGGGATCAAGGGAGGTGGCAGAGAACTACAGGCCTGTCAGCCTGACTTCGGTGGTGGGCAAAGTGATGGAGGGCATTGTCAAGGAGAGGCTGGGGGGACCTGGAAAAGTCAGGGTGCCTGGACGATAGACAGCATGGATTCATCCTGGGGAAATCGTGTCAGACAAACCTTGTGGAGTTCTATGACTGGGTGATGAGTGCCTTGGACCTGGGTAGACCAGTGGACGTCCTCTTTCTAGACTTCAGCAAGGCATTTGACTCTGTTCCTCATGAGGGCCTGTTGGATAAGCTGGGAGAAGTGGGAGTGGGGAACCAGATGATCAGATGGCTAGGCAATTGGCTCCAGGATCGGACCCAGAGGGTCATAGTTGGCGGGATAGTCTCATCCCCAAGGAGGGTCATTAGTGGGGTCCCCACAGGGATTAGTCATTGGGCCCCTTCTGTTCAACGCCTACGTCTCTGACATAAGGACAGGTATCAGGAGTGAGCTGCGTCTCTTTGCGGATGACTCAAAACTGGGGGTGGTGGTGGATGCGGAGGAGGGAAGGGTGGCCCTGCAGGGGGATCTGGAGGCTCTGGAAAGATGGTCTAGAAAGTGGTAGCTGAGGTTCAATGCAGGGAAATGCAAGGTACTGCACCTGGGGGGCCAGAAACCCGGGCCAAATGTACACCCTGGTGGGTGAAATGCTACAAGTCTCGATGGCTGAGAGGGACCTGGGGATGGTGGTGGATGTCAAGATGAACAACTCGGAGACTTGTAGGAGGGCAGCAGCCAAGGCCAACAGGATGCTGGGATGCATCGCTAGGGGAATCACCTCCAGAAGGAGGGAAGTGATACTCCCTCTGTATAACTGCTTGGTGAGGCCGCACTTTGAGCACTGCATGCAGTTTTGGAGGTTACACTTAAAGAGGGACATTAAACTCCTTGAGAGGGTCCAGAGGAGGACAACCAAAATGATTTGGAGCTTGGGGGACAGGACCTATGAGGAGAGGCTTGAAGAGCTAAATATGTACACATTGGAAGAGAGAAGGGACCAGGGGGACATGATAGAGGTCTTCAGGTACATGAGGGGAGTAAATAGGGGAGGAGTCATGGTGCTTTGAAGGAAGGAGGAGGGGCCACCAGAGGGCATGGGTGGAAGCTGGATGGGGGAAGATTCAGGGGAGAAAGGAGGAGGTGCTACTTCACTGAGAGGGTGGTGGAGCCATGGAATGTGCTGCCTTGGGGGCTGGTAGAGGCAGAGACGGTGGAGGGGTTCAAGAGGGGGTGGGACAGGTACAGGGGAAGGGTTCTGAAAGCAAAATCCAATGCAGCGAGAATATCCGGAACTGGGAAGGGAAAAGCCAGAGAAGGCGAGGAGTGCAGCAAGATCAGCTACCAGGGTGGGGGCTGACCAAACGAGCAGACATGAAAGACCGTTAGGCCTATTCTGCTCACATTTTAGTATGTTAGTATACCACATGCACATAACTGAAGACTAGCAATGTGCAGGTATCTTATCTGAAATGTTCACTTCCTTATTTCACTAATATTATATAATTACCTGATGGCTTGATAAGGATGACTCTATCGCTGTCATCGAATCCCATGCCCTCCACTGGTTCAGGAGGGGAGGGTACTACCTCGGGCTGTGCTGGAGCAGTCCTGTGATGTTCTGTAAGTAAAGAATTGAACATACATAAGTTGGTGTTTAGCGTTGTTTTGCCTACAGCATCTGACTAAGGAGGGAGTCAGTGCATTGGGCCAGAAGTTTGATGTATTTGCAGAATATTTAAACTAGCAAATGGGGAGAAGGCTGCAGCACCCCATATGTCGAATCGGAAGAACACCCTTCCCCCCTCAGCTAGTGGTCAAACAGGGATTCAGCATGTTTGCAGTTCATTTGCATCACCAGGTAAGAAAAAAGGTTTGTCTCCCCATATGACACACTGGGGTAATGCCAAACCTCACTCAACAACTAATGCACCGAAATCTGGCCAATGGAAAATCATGTACACAAATGCTCACAGCCTGGGAAATAAGATCCCAGACCTGCAGGCAATAATGTCAGAGGCTAAACTGGACATAGTAGCAATTAGTGAGACGTGGTTTACCAGTAACCACACTTGGGAGACTTCAGAACCTGGCTATATATTGTTCAGAAGAGACTGAGGTGCAAAAAGGTGGGGAGGAGTGGCCCTGTATGTCAATGAAAATATCAAAGCTACAGAAATTCAGAATACACATAAGGAGCCAGAAGAACTGTGGGTCATCCTGGAAACAGGAAATGGGACAGCCATAAGAACTGGGGTTGTCTACAGGCCCCCAGACCAGGGGGAGGACATAGACACATTACTGTTAGAAGATATACAAAACATGACAGCTAAAGGAGGTTCTGATAATGGAGACTTCAACATGCTGGATACAGATTGGTCAATACCAGCAGGAACATCTGCCAGAACTAGACACATAGTGGATTCCCTGCAGGGGAGGGCCTCAAACAACTGGTACAACAACCCACAAGAGACAGGGCTATCCTAGATCTAGTACTGACTAACAGGGAAGGGATCACAGATCTCCAGGTAGAAGGTCACCTGGGGGCCAGTGACCATCACATGGTATGGTTCAATTTGGCTACTACATCTAAATCATCCCATTCCAAGGCAAAATATGGGACTTCAGAGGAGCTGACCTTGATAAGATGGCCAACAGAGTTAAGCTAGCCCCGCAAAAAGAAACACAGGTGAGGGGGTACAGGCAAGTGGGCAAGCATTAAGGATGCAATACTTGAAGCAACATCCCATTGTGTTAGACAGAAAAGGAAGTGCAAAAGAAGAAGGAAACCACTTTGGTTCTCAAATACAGTAGCAGAAAAGGTCAGAGCCAAAAGGCTGGCCTTCAGGAAATATAAGGGAACACAGCGGATGAAGATAGGGAGGCAAACCAAACTGCCCTAAGGGAAGCAGGGAAGGCAGTAAGGCAGGCAAAGTCCCAAACTGAGGAAACACTAGCACGTAACAGTAAAAGAAGGTGACAAGACTTTCTATAGATACATTAGTGAAAGGAGAAAGTTCAGGGGTATTGCTAAGCTTAATGGAGAAAAGGAGCATGTGAGGAGGAGGACCATGTAAAAGCATCTATCCTAAATAGATACTTTTGCTCAGTATTTACTGAAGAGAAGGTAGGGCAGGACCCACATCTCAGCACCATGGACACAGGGGGGAGGGAGGTGAGCACTACTCCCTTCACAAAAGAAAGGGTCCTACAAGAGCTTGCTAAGCTCAGGGTGGATAAGGCAATGGGACCTGATGGCATACATCCCAGGGTACTTCAGGAGCTAAAGGTGGAACTAGCAGAGCCATTAGCAGAACTGTTTAGTGAGTCTCTGAGCACAGGAGAGGTCCCAGAAGACTGGAGAAGGGCTCATGTGATCCCGCCCACAAGAGTAATAGCAGGAAGAGGCAGGGAACTACAGACCAGTCAGTCTTACCTCAGTAGTGGGCAAGATTTGGAGGCACTCCTTAGGAAAGGATAGTGCAACACCTGGAATCCATAGGGGCTGGGATCCAAGACAGTATGGGTTTACAATAGGAAGGTCCTGTCAAACTAATCTCTAGATTTCTTTGACTGGGTAACCAGATTGGTGGACCAAGGGGAGCAGTTGATGTCGCTTTACCTTGACTTCAGCAAAGCTTTTGACACTGTTCCACATAGAAGATTGATAAATAAGTTGGGTAGGCTCGAGGTGGGTCAGAAGTTGGTCAGCTGGGTGACAAACTGGTTGATGGGCAGAAAACAGAGAGTGGTGGTAAATGGTATTGTGGTAGGGTCGGTGACCCCCCCCCGAACTTGGATATGCTCTCATGGATGCAGAGCATGTGTAATTACCTGCCTATGTTTTGGAGGTAATTTGAGAACATTGTGGGCTAAAATATAAAAAAATCTGTTGCAACAGTCTCCTGCTCTTCTAATCTCTTCCTTTTACTATTGCTCCTTCTCTGTCATTCCCTACTCCAAGCTTGGCCAGCTTTGAGTAGTCTTTCTGTCCCTTCCTTATTTCCAGCTTGTTTTCTAAATAATAAAGCCCCAATGTTTAGAATGTTCTGTGCTTGCAGTACAAGCTGTTTGATTAATTTTCCAGCACGAACAAAGACGCATGACGTGCAATCGCGGCGACTGCAGCGATCGCGGCGACAGCGTAAGACGCCGAAAAAAAGAGTTTGTTATGGCGTTTTCATTATCTGGTGAATTCTGAACAAATTAACAGCCTTTGTGCTAGTTTTAGTGTGAGAAGTTCAGAGTTATGTTATACCTCAGAATTATAACTGAGAAATCATTTGAAAAGTGGTGTTTGTTTATTGCTTAAATAAAAGGGTTAAACTAGTACTTTTAAAAGAGAAAAGGCAAAGCATGCCACTGTTAAAAGGAGAGAGATAAAACTGTTTAACTTAAAAGGACTAAAGTCTCCTAATGTGATGCAGAAATGCCTTAGACTTACAACTCTCTTGTAAAGTGCTTCCAGCTCTTCTCAGTCCAATCTCTTTATAGGACTGAGCGGCCCTGGTTGACCCACTTTTATGATGCAAGTTAGGGGAGGAGCTAACTAAGTCATGTGCTCCTCCACTGGTATAAAAGGAGGTGAATGTGAAATGTTGAGTCAGTGTGTGGTAGGAAGGCAAACCTACCAGATGCCTAGCCAGATTCTAGGTGCCTTTTGGCAGGAATTTTCTTTTTAAAGATATGATTTCCTGTGCCTTATGTTTTTGAAAGTTATGTACAAGTTCTGCTTTAAGTCCATTTTATTTTTTTCTGCTTCTAATAAATTTTGAAATATCGGATCCTGACTGCTCTCTGGACTTTATTGGACAACCCCACGTGCACAGGTATACAGTCAGAAGAGATGCAAGTCACAAGTAGGGTACCTCAGGGATCAGTCCTGGGGCCAGTCCTCTTCAACATCTTCATTAGTGACCTTGCAGATGGACTAGAGGGTAAGGCTTGTCTGTTTGCAGATGACACCAAGATCTGCAACAGAGTAGATGATCCAGATGGGTGGGCAGAATGAGAAGAGATCTGGATAAACTAGCAAAATAGTCAGAAGAGTGGCAACTGGGATTTAATGCAAAGAAGTGCAAGATCATGCACATAGGGAAGAGAAACCCGAAGACACCTATAGGCTGGGAGGAGTTGCTAGCAGTCACAAAGGAAGAAAGAGACTTGGGCATCATCATCACTGATGACCTGAAATCATCCAAGCAGACCTCTAAAGCAGTAGGTTAGGGCTAGGGGTGTTAGGTGTATTAGTAGGGGTATCACATGTCATAAGAGGAGGTAATAATCCCTCTTTACAAGACACTGGTTAGGCCCCACCTGAGTACTGCGGCAGTATTGGAGGCCACACCTTCACAAGGACATTAACCAAATTGAGGCAGTCCAGAGAAGGGCAACCAAAATGGTGCAGGGACTGCATCAGAAGACATATGAGGACAGATTAACAGAGCTCAATATGTATACCCTTGAGCAAAGGAGGAGAGAGGTGATATGATCGAGGCATTCAAACACCTTAAGGGCATTAACAAGGTGAAAGAGTCTAACATGTTTCAATAGAAGAAAAATAGCAGGACAAGAGGACACAGCATGAGATTAGAGGGGCCGATTAAGGGGAAATGAGGAAATCTTTTCACAGAAAGGGTGGTGGATGAATGGAATACCACCAATAAGTGGTAACTATGAATACAGTGCAGGGCTTCAAACAGGCATGGGATAGGCATAAGGGAGCAATACAAATGAGTATGAATAGATAGACCACTGACAGAGCAAAGGCCGATGGCACATTTATAAGGTAGAAAAAGAAATGGGCAGATTGGATGGGCCTTGCGGTCCTTGTCTGCCGTCAACTTCTATGTTTCTATGTTACAGCGTACTGTACTTTTATAATTGATTCTATTATGCAGTACTGCACATGTGTTTCATCTTCTTTCTTACACTCCATGGCCACCCTACCATCACCCAGACACATTTCTCTCAGTGCAGTTAATACTTCGGTTATTATCAGATCTTGAGATGAGCTGCTCTTACACACGCTTTCTTTTCACTTTCTATTATAAGTAGAGAGGATTGGTCATGTTACAACATTTAATTAACATATTTAAGAAGAAGTACCAACATAGGGATGTCACAACAATGTCATACCAAGGTTGTAATTAGCTGAATTTCTGTTTACCGTAAGAAGCCCCATACATTGCATTACTGTTATTACCAGAGACCCACTGTGAGCTTATAAACATGTATACCTGTTTCATATTGATATGCAGTTCTGATCATGGCGCAACGTAGGAAGCCAAGTGTAGTAACACATTGAATTATTTGTGATTATGCATACACCTACTACTCTATGATAACTAAATACTGCTTATAACTTAATATTATACACTGAGAACCATAGTGTACTGATAAATACTTCTGTGCTACATGTGTACACAGTACTGTTAGTAAACTGACGGACTCAGTAAACTTTAATACCAGTGAGATCCATATTCAGAATACCACAATAGTATGACTGTGTATTATGTACTATGCCTGCTATATTATAATGACACAAATCTTTTCTTTGCACTTAAGATCTATCAGGTGCTCTCCAGCCTCAGGCTTCCCTGCCCTTTCCCACATCTCGTACGCGAGGTAGTACCAGCCCATGTCATTGTATGGTATCCATATCCGGTATGTGGTCACGCTCTTGTAAGGTGTAAAAATGCTGCCTCTGCAGCTTCCTCTTGTGTTTGCACATCACAGGTGTCTTATTATGCACCCCTAGTCTGTTGCTGAGGTATGCGTTTGTCCACCTCCAGGTCCTGTCCAGTCGCAGGTTCATACTCCACATGAGGATGTTAGCATTTCCTTTCTTCTTCACTGCTTCAGCAAGGAGGCACACCTCCCTGATACTTCAAAATCTCATCTCAGTTTTTTTTTTTAAGTCTGAAAAACCACAAAAAAACACATTTACTAGATACCTGAGTAAATGAAGAGGCAACATAATTGTGGCACTACATGTATTGACAATATGTTTTTGTATTCCTATAGATCTATAAAGTTTACAACATTGGCATGCTTAGCAACTTAATTTAAGTAATACAGACATTTTGAGTATTACTGTTATTCTGGAGTTATGCTGTTGCAGACTTTGCTATGGTCTGCTTCAGTTCTGTTATTGACATGATACTGTTTTCTGATATGGGTGGTATGGACAATTTTTTTTGTTGCAGGTATACACACATGTCTTTTTACTGAGCAGAGAAAGTTCTTCAACACTCCACTTGTACAATAGTTACTTTAGTTGCATTTTGGCATACATTAGCAACACCAATGTGATTGTACACTTGTCATCTTGGAGATGGGGGGGATAGACAGAAGAACCATCATTGTGGTGTTCCTAAACAACACGATTCAATGGCAGGAAAAAAGGCTGATCTCTGATTGGTTATTCATGGACTGCCCTGGTGATGTTATTGCTGTGCAACTTCAGTGTTATACTGTCACTTTTTACTTTGTTGCAGCTATGACTTTTATTACTTATTTCCTTCAGTCACAACGATTCAGTGCCTCAGTTAAAATGTACTTACAAAAAGTTTCTCTGAATTTAGTTTTTTTGAAATATAACAAAGAGGCATTACAGGATAGCGATAATGCTATCAGGACTGTGTGTTGTGCTCAGATCATGTCAATCATCTGGTACTGAACATACTTGGTATACAACCCTGTGCACAGTGACCTGGGGCATCATGTTATCCCACTACGGCAGAAAGACTGTTGGGCAATATAACTTGATGTTTCTGCTGTTTAATCACTACATAATGTCTCATGTTATGTGTATACATGGCACAGGAATCACCATGATATCAGTGTGTTGTCATATGCAATGTGTGTATTTTCATCTGTTTTTTGACCAAAGATATTTTTTGGTTCTTAAAAGAACCATTTGGTGTTTCAGGATACATTTACACACTCTGACATTTAGAGTACTGCGAGAATGCCATCTTGGAGGTCTCCCAAAAAGTGGCAGTTGCCAGCATGTGAGAAGTGCACACCATCTGGTAAATATAGCCAGTCTTTATAATGTTTAATTTCAGGGTGACATATGGTGTGCATAACAAACATGTGTAGATATCCAGACATTTGTATGTTTACCTTCCTTCTTGCCCTGCCAAACAGATACATATGTTGTTCTGCTTGCCAGCACATCCACTATGTTATGTCTGAAAACAGAATCTTACAGGCAGGTAACATACTCATAATTGAAGCCAGGTCCAATTTTGCTTTGTTAACCAAATCTACCCAGCTTTTGGTGCCTAAATCATTCCCTCCAAGATGGATAAGCAGTATGTGTGGAGGAGGTAGACTGCTCAGTAGACTGTGCAGGGTTGGCATGAGATGCTCCCAACTCATATCTCCACTGCCAAACCACTTGACAGAACAATTTGGCAGCTGCAGGTCCTTGCCAAATTGACTAGTTCGAGCATAGTCACAACCTCTTCTAATTAAACTGCTACCCACGATCCACATAGTAAGTTTGCCGTTTCCTGTCATTCTAAGTTATTTAAACTGTGACGTTGAGAGGGAGCTACTAAAAAATCAGTGTGTCTCCTGCAGTGTCCTGTCAGTACTGACTGAAAGAAAAAAACATTTCCCCTCACTGCTTCAACATTATTTTAGTGGGCTGGGCAGAAAACAGGAAAAAGAAAACTATTGGTTCACATTATTTCTGCCTACCAATACAGTAGCTGTATCTACCATTATGCTAATTAATTCTTAGAGCTGGTGTCACATAGATATGTTGCAAACTTTATAGGAAGGAAATAGCTGCCTCTCAATAGACTAGTTTAAACAACAACAGATGAATGCTACACATTTATTGGCTGCCACTTCTTTCATGATAAACGTGCACACTGACTGCTGCCTCCATTTGCATCTGTCATCTGTTCTGGTAAATTGACAGTACAATTTTGACTTTAAACATTTATTACTTCTTCCCACAGTGTGACATATTATTTATAGCAGGACAGGCTAATAGTACTCAAAAAATGTTTTGTTTCATGCTAGTTCTGTGCCAATATAATGTTTCTTTATATTTAAAAAATATAAAACTAAAGTGGCTGTACTTAACAGTTTTAAATCACTGTGCTGAGCAGTTCCAGCTAAGATGGCTGCTGTGTGTTTCTTCTCCAGTTTTCTGTGACTTTCATTGGTCATCTAAGGTCAACTGTTTTATCTTCAGACACTTGCAATTTATATAAATTAATATTCATGTTCTGTGCTGTGTTATTGGTTTAAATATTTGGCAATCAATTACTATATATAGTCTGATTCAGCTTGTTGGTTGAGTGTTTTTTCCAAAAAAACTGCTGGGCAAAGCTAGTGAAATCTTAAAATGTCAATGTTTAACATTGAAAAGTTAGCCACTTTAATGATACATAAATTATGTAGTGCTGTTATGTGCCCTTTTGTGCTCTGTTTTACTGCATTTCAAGGTCACTGATGTTTTCCAATGATATTGCACAACTCCTGGTTGTGCTGCAACATGAGAAACACTTGGTTCATAGGTCAAATACATAGATTTTGCAAAAGTTCCATGTTTTTGCAAAAGGATTTTGCTCAAGTTTCATGATTTGTGAAAGCCATTTGTGAAACTTTCATGTTTGTGTAAGGATTTTGAGAAAGTTTTGTGATTTGTGAAAGTAACTTGTGAAACTTTCTTGTTTTTGCAAAAGGATTTTGTGAAACTTTCGCAAATCACAAAACTTTTGCAAAATACTTTCGCAAATGCTCAATTTTTGTGCTTTTTATGTACAATTCAATACAACAGTGAAGTTCTACAGGTGTAATCCCCCAGCATTAACAAAATTATTGTTATTTTAATTATTTTTGAAATGTCATTACATATTATCTTTGCTATTCTTGTTATGCTACAAGTTTTGCCTTTCAAAAATACTTTAATTTGTATGTTATGTATTGCCCTCACAATAAAGAGATAGAGTACATACAATTCTATGTAAATGGTTCACTTGCTTGTTGATAGTAACTGCCTCTTTTTTTTCGTTTCTTACGCAGGTGCCTGATACCTCAACTATTTCAGGACATTATATTCAGACAACACAGCAGAAATGCTATCTATGCAGAAACGCAATGCTCCAACATGTTACAAAGATGTAACAGGTACCATAGTAGTACAGTGTTGCTGAAGAGTTCCAACAAGTTTATGCATGCCGCATCAAAGTGTGTGTAGGCTACTCGGTCTGCACATAGGCTTAGTTTGATGCTTACAGATTCTACAGGAATGGTATGTAGTTGCTCAACTGCAACACAAAAAACAAAACTACCCAACAGTTTAAAAAACATTTAAAAAGTAAGAAACCTGCTGGAAAGTCATGTACATGCACAAGTGCTCAGCAACAATGACCACTTTCGATTGTTGCTAGTTATCTGAGGAAGCAGAAATATTATCGATCATTAGCAGCTAAAGCTAAGGTTGATAGATTTATTGCAGCTGTGATGAGACATGAAGGCAGAAGGCTGAAGAGTCATCTGTCCTTAATGAAACTACATCTGAGAGTGCGCACTTTTGTCAACAGAGCACTAGCTGTTCTTCAACGCTTGTGGCGTAAAATGGCAGACGTGCTTGAATGCTTAAGAAAACTTGTGTATGCTGTAAAGATGAGGTTGCAACACTACCCACAGTTTGAACCAACACAATGTCTGTGAAATTTTCACAGGTACTGTAGCTGGCTACACACACAGCACTCAGAGGCATATTTCTGGGAGGAATCCTATCACACACTCGAAAGAAGGACTGCAATTTCTTCATTGATGAGGATGGAAAAGTATGCAATGTATTGACTGTTTGTCATGACACAGCAGCTGAGTCTGATGGATGACAATGCCTCAACCGTGGGTCCTCCTAGGTGCAAATGTCTAGCATGGACATGCGATGTAACGTGCAGTCGGAGGCAATCATCTTTTGATAAAGTAGAACAGTTTATTAATCTTTTTGTGGTCACTGATTGTAATGCCAGATATAAATTGTTTCAGACAACAGACCATTGTGAAATCCGTCTACATACTGGACTGATGGGTCATTCATTGGCAAGCTTGGACAGTGGTGTTTATGACAGTGTCTTTCACCACATGCGGATTGTAGCTGTGCATCAGTCTGGCATGCACACCTTTGTGTGCAAGGTTTATGAAGTGAGGTGAGCAGTTTCATAGTACACATGCCTTTCCGAGTTGTTGCAGTCTGCTGACATGAATGGTGCAACTAAACGTATTGAAGATGTACAACACAGCACTAATGTAACTGATACAATTGAGCAGCTGTCAGTCATTGATTCTGGTACTGTCTCTCTCATGGAAACAGAGATTGTTAAAGTCTTTGGCAAATCCATTGCCAAATTTGAGTTGGCAAAAAGAGAGAAATTTGTCTGTGTGTGTTTCATGTAATAGGTTATGTTATCAGAAACAAACTGTTATGGTTGATCTGGAAAACATGCAGTCTTTTAATGAGATGTGGTCCCGATTGTTGGTGCTTCTACTATTAGTAAATGAATTTGACTTACAACCAATTGTTGTGATGTGCAATTACTATTTTTCTAAGGTGAAGAATGACACAGTGCCACCAAGGTCAGTTCTGAACAACATGGAGGCACATGTCACACCCTGTGAGATTGCTACATTGAATATGTTTGAACAGATTCTTATCCAAACTATGAAACCCTTTCAGACTATTCTACGTTTGAATACTAGGACAAGGAACACACCACAAAAAGAGCTCATCAGGTCTCTAAAGGGTTCCGTCATGTATCTTCCACTTACTTTACAGGAAAATGTGGAGGCAATCTCAAGTGTAAACAATCTAGTAATTCTTGTTAACGGTGTGCCAACTAAGTCAAAGGTTATCTGGCAGGATGTTGTCAATGTACAGAAGGTGAAAACTGCTCTCAATTACTTGAAAAGCAACAGTCCCTTCTATGCAGACCTTAACATTGACAGGATGAGCAGCATGTCTGTTCAGTATGGTCTGTTGAAAACAAGCTAGCCGATGGTTGAGAAAGTTAATGTAGAAATGAACAATACATGATCCATCCTCTACATAGCATGGATCCAGTTGGGGATAATATTGATCTTTATCAGTTGAAACAGGTGGAAGGTGTCCCTAAGTATCTGGGAGGCAACACTGCAAGCACACTGCTTTCCTGATTTGTTTCCACAAGGGTCAGGTGGTCATTTAGATAATAGAGAAGTGCATGTACCAGGCGTGGAATACCATATAGCTCGAGTACTGAATAAGGATTGCAGATTTCAAAGAAACATACAATATCTGTTTCACCTGCTGTGGGAGAGTGAGCTTAGTATACTATCTGCATCCATTGCAGATACTGTATGGCTCACGACTCCATTTGATGGAATCACTGCCATAGAGTTTCTGCAGAAATTGAAGGAAAAGGATGACACATTGCAGGTAAATTTGTCATCTATACTTTCTGATCTACGTGGCACCAAGGAATACTGGGATCATAGACACTCTGAGGTCATGACCATGTTGTGAGAGTATGGTGCAGCAACGTGGTTTGTTACTCTCAGCTGTGCTGAATATACCTGGGATGAGTTGCTTGAACTTCTGAAGTGGGCTAATTCTGATATGGAGGGCATTACTTTCAATGATTCTTGGAGAGATGTGCTTACTTGACCCAGTGTCTGTAACCAGACATTTTCACAAATGATTCCATGATATTCTGACTTTCATTTTGTCTAAAGGCAATCCACCTCTTGGTATTGTAGATCATTACTTTTGGAGGATGGAGTATCAGGCACGGGGTGCTCCTCATATTCATATGCTACTATGGATCAAGGATTCCCTGTGCATTGGTGAACATGAAGCAGCAGAAGTGCTAAGCTTTATAAAGCATTAGATGACTTGCCACATACCTGACAAGTATGACAGTCCTACACTATGGAAGTTGGTGCAAAAGTTCCAATGACATGTGTGCCAAATACTGTCGGCGCGCAGTTAAATGTAAATCTGATTGGTACACCAGATGCAACTTTGGTTTTCTGAGATGTGTCTGTCAGAACCGTTGCATGAATGAACTGTTTTCATCAATGCGGCATCACTTAAAAGCAAAATCAACCAAGAGGGTATATGAGTTACCCAGACAGGAGAAGGAGGTATACATCAATGATTACAACCCTATTCTTCAGTTTTTTGATGACAATTTGTTGGCTCTTGTTCAGTATGTAACTTCTTACATTACCAAGCATGAGCAGACAAGCTTGCAAAAACTTTGGGAGGATATTGCCAGTTCAAGCAAGTCACTCACATCTCAGTTGTGGTCACTTGGATTAAAGACACTCTGACACACAGAGTGCGGTGCATACGAGGACAGCGATCGTTTGATTGGTAGACACTTGTATGGCAAATCTGATGCTGTGCAGTTTCTCAGTGTGATCTACAAAGAGAAATGTAAATGTGTACTAAAACCTCACAACGAGATTGAGGAACTGGTTCTCAATAGACCTTCTTTAAAGCAGATATTGAAGAACAACCTGATCGACACGTACTACCCCAGAAGACACAGTGACATGGATAATATGTGTCTATTTGAGGTAGCAAAATGATACGACTAAAAAATGGATGTTTCACCTGATAGTACACGTCACATTTACAAGGTTAGAGGAGTAGATGGCTGTCTCGTTAAGAGACATAAGCCGTGGCTCATTGACCACTGTAAGTTAAATCTCTCCACTTCTGAGAGCAGAGAACATTATTACTTTCCTCTACTGTTGTTGTTCAAACCCTGGAGGGATGAGACCACATTGAAAGGTGGCTGTGATACTTTTGAGGAACAATTCAACCACAGTTATGACACCTTCAAAACAGACCACTCAGAGATATATACATACATACACAGACTAGACGTTGAGAAGGAACAGCTTGAAAGAGCAAAGAAGCAGCTTGAAGAGGATACTCCCATTAGTTCACAAGACAACCTTGATCTGGAAGGACAGGGCACACTCTGAGTTCCTCTACCTATGAATGACCCAGAAGTACTCATGGCAGAAGTGGAAAGGGCTGTGCAGCATGGATCACACTGCATGGTTGATGCAGGTCAACTGAAAAAAACCTGAATGAACAACAGATTGTGGTTCATGCTGCTGTTACAGAGGCAGTTTGACATGGTATACTAGATGAACAGGAAAAATGTCAATGTAATGAGTACAAGCCATTGCTAATGTTTGTTAGTGTCTCAGCAGGCACAGGCAAGAGTTATTTTATTGAGGCTATCACAGCTGAAATAAGGCAACACACAGGGACAGCAGTGTTTGTTGTTGTCAGTGCTCCAACTGGATTAGCTGCATATAATATTGGTGGAGTCACCCTGCACTGTCTATTAATGTTGCCAGTAGAGCATGGAAAATCTGGAGAGTATCGAAAACTGTCATTTTAGGTAGCATCTGAGCTTCATTCTATGTTTATTAAAATTAAGCTACTGATCATTGATGAGATCAGCATGGTCTCTAAAGTGATGATTGTCTGTATACACCTTCGTCTACAGGAGATTTGGGGCAGTGACTATGGTGATGCATTTGGTGGGAAAACTATTGTTGTATTTGGGGACATTTTACAACTTGCACCCATCAATGTATAAAATGTTTTCACAGCTTTGACTGTCAAGCAGGCTAAGAAGACACTGGGGTACATTGGAGGTTTTAACCTATGGGAGTTATTCACCTATGTCGAGCTATTTCAGAACATGCGACAAAGTGGTGCTCTAGCTTACAAGGCATTCTTGGATCGAGCTCATACAGAAAGTTTATCACGACTGCATCTTTCGATGTTGAATACATGTAGAATCACTGCTGATTGTGCATCAGTACATGCTAAATGTGATGTGTTTAGTGAAGTGTACTCAAACGGTGCACGTATTGTATGTCTTAAGCAATGTGCTGAATTCAACAGTATCATGTTACAGAGAGAGGATCAAGGAATCATCATACTGCATGCTGTTGATACAGTTGATGGTGTTTGCTTAAGTCGAAACCTAGTAGTTAAGCTGACTGAGCGACTGTCTGAAGTCAGATGTGTCACGTACAGCTGGACTAGAAGCTGTTCTTGCTGTATGTAAGAATGCACGTATCATGCTACGTAGGAACCTCAATGTTGAACGTGGCATGGTCAGTGGTGCAATGGATCACATTATTGACTTTCAGTACAATGTTTCGAAGACATTCATAGAGGCACTTGTTAAGTTTGACAACATTGAACAGTCTGTGGAAATTGATTGAACTTCTGTCAAGTTCCAGATCTGTAAGGATATATATGTGACAAGGAAACAGCTTCTTCTATGTGTTGCATATGCTGTTTCAATACACAAGTCACGGGGTTTAAGTTTGGACTCAGCAATGGTGGACATAGGCACTGGCATTTTCAAAGATGGCATGAGCTATGTTGCACTTTCACGTGTTTGCAGTCTTGCTGTTTTTGCACATAATCACACTAGCACCATTAAAATATGCGCTGACAAGCGATGTATTGTTGAGTACAATAGATTATGTACTCTGTACCAGTCAGACATGCCTCTAATACCATTACCTATGCATGTGGTACAGTCACATGCAACAGTCACAGCTTCAGCTGGCAACAAAAGGAAATGAGCAACCACTGTTGAATTAACTACTACAACAATTGAGAAGGTCACCATGCCAAATACAGATACGACATCACCTGCTCATAAGAAGTTACTGGTATGGCTGTTGTCCCAGCATTTGATAACAGTACTGGAGTTAATTGCTACGCTAATTCAGCAATGCAAGCATTTCTCCACATGCCTCACTTTGTACATACAATTACAGCTTCTCATGACACTCCCTTATCAAAGTCATTGAAGCAACTTGTACATGTGACTTCACAACATTCTGACAATGTACAGTCACTCACACCTCTACATCATGTTTTAGGTACCTATTAAGGACACAGAACATTTGCAGATAACCTGCAACAGGATGTCACTGAGTTTATGTGGCCATCATAAACAATTTGGATGATGAGCATATACTAATGCGACAGTACTTTACTGTCAGCTATGTCACCAGATACAAATGCCTGTCTTGTGGTCATTCACAGCAAGAAATTATGAGAACATGCTTTCGATTTCTTTGTATATACCTCAGTCTCGAACTGTAAAGTTTCGAGAACAGCTTAGAAGTGCACAAAGTGGTCACCATTGTGTTAGGTGTGGATGGGCATGTTCTCAGTCAGGACTTCTTCTCAATACCTTATGCTTGTATTGCATAGATTTGACTCTCAGGGACTAAGAGTTGAAACACCTATCACAGATTTCACAGCTGGTAGAGTGTCATTTAATCAGACACTATGTGATACTCATGCTGTGATCTACCACCATTGTCAATCTGTACATTCTGGACATTACGTCACTTGGTTGAGGTACAGAACTGGGTGGGTTGAATACAATGACTCAGTAAGCACTTTTAAACAGAAACTACCTCATAATTTAAAAGATGCTTATGTACTGTTGTTGAAGAACTGCAACAATCTTCATCGATCAGAAGAGTAGTCACAGAACATGTGACATACAGTACATTGCTGTCCCATTGTGTTACACTGTAAGCAACCACAAACTACTCCCATTCTTCCATTTAAGTATTGACTTCTAACACTAAATTCACAGTACCTCATCTGCAGAACATAGTTATGGTTTTATGAACTATTCTACTAAGATAAGTGTGTCAGTCAGTGATACAATAAACATAGTTGAAGTGGTCTTCAGTCAGCACCAACTGTGTTCAGAATCACTAGAGAAGGCACACTTATATAATTGTTCAATAGTTCTGCTAACAAAGCAAATATAGCTATGTGTTTTGAATGTGCTGCTATTGTCTTTCGTTGTGAGTAAGCTGCATTCTACCATTGGAAGTATGATTTTACACAATTCCCAACATTATACCATCTTTAGATGTTGCACTTCTACATGTACGTAGAACATCTGTGCATGATGTATTTATACATGTATCAACAGCGTCTACATATTTTAAGGATCTTTACTGACTTAAAGCAATCCTTTAAGTTGATGCGACACTTTAGATGTTCACACACCTTCGAAGTATTGATTACAGTTTTATATGGAACTGTACTTACCAGTGTCACAGTAAGATATTGCTGTGACTGCGTAACATGCAAACAACAAGCATCTGTGAATCTTGTTTTGTACCTTTCACTGATTGTTATCAACCATTCATTCACAATAGCAACACTAAACAGCTGTGTGTGTACTGTTATGCTATGGTCGTATTGTAGAAATGTATATCCTGTACAATTGTATACATCAATTAAAATACCATGCGATTAATGTTTTTAAACACTGTTATGGGTATCTGTTCACCTTCAGGTATTAAGCAATAAAACATGTAGATATTCACCATACTGTTTCTTTAAAAACTATCAGATGAAGTTACTTGTCTTAATACTGTATTTTAGCTAAACATTTTACTAAACTTTTCACAGTTTGTATGCACTTCAATATTAGTAGTATGTATATGAATTTGTATTCTGCTGATTTTGCCTTTGACTTTGAATACCTACTACCATGTTTACATGTTCTGTATACTATTCACAGTACTGAATAATTTCTTAGCATATTATTCATCTGTATATTTTACTACTGTTGTTTACATAGTGATTCGGTTATTTAGCTATTTATTTTACTGTTACCTTGGAAGTTACAAATTTCTACATTTACCCATAATAGTTAATAGCAGCATTACAGTTGATTTTATTATGTGTTAAAGCATGTGATTATTACTAAATCTATACATATGTATACTGACTATTGTAAATCAGACACTTGTACTAATGACAACTGATTTACATGTTCCTGATTATATATCTGGATCACCTCAATTGAGGGGTCAGGTGGGAATTTTCCAAATTAATCTATGTATCTGTATCTCTCAACATATATCTATGTGTATATTTATGAATATGTATACACACACACATATATATATATATATAAAAATTAAATCAATGTTAATATTAATACTATGTTTCTATTTTGTGCTGATAACATAATATATTAATGTTGTTATTGCTAAACATGTGGCATTTGGTTTTTCGCCCACTCCAGGAATATTAACACTGTCAGTCACACAGTGACAATAGTTGTATAAAAGTTAAATATATACTAATCAGTGTACACGCATGTATTTGGTATGCAGTGCTCATGTGGCATTTACTACCTTATACAGAAAATCATGTTTCACAGGTATGTGTTATACTGCTTGAAGTATATGCTTTACTTTTACAAATATTACAAGTTTTTTTAAAGATTGCATTGTGAGACTGACTGTGTTTATCAATTTGGCTTTCAATTCAACCTTTTTAATCAACAAATAATTTGGCAATAAACCATTTTTTTAAACCGTACCTATCTGTGTTGTGTTTTCCCTCATATATAACATTACAGTGTTGCTATTTATGCTCCATTTACCACACTACTGCATATAATGCAAGTAGGACCGGTTTAATGTGCTTAGCTATTATAATTAACAAACTCACTTTGTTTATGGTCAAAGGTTTTCATATTCTGTTGAAAGTTGTACAAGATGAAATTACTGTCACAATACATCATACTTAGTAAAAAGGAAGGAACACTCATTGCAAAAAACTCAGTGAATGCATCAGATGTGCTTCTTAATGCAGCAACAACATACTAGTAGGGGAAGCATTTAAAAAACTGTCTTTATTGCTTTACTGCTGTAGTAGTCACGCTCATACAATCTGATAAATGTTACAATTCAATTTTTCCAAAAAAAGGGGGATTCTTTGAAAAAACTCAGTTAATGCATCAGTTATGGTTGTTCCGCAGCGACAAAAGTGAGGAAATTCAGTGTTAGGGTTCAAAATCCTAACTTTGCATTCCTCCCCCCCCCACACACACACATGCAAGTAGGGGAAGGACCAAGGCAACACAACCAATCAGAGACAGCCAGAAGCAGGTAACAGAAATAACATACAACTCTCTAAACTACTACAAGACACATCTATCATCATGGTTCACCAACTGTACGAGTTCTGCTGCCATCCAAGTGCCTTGGGGGTACACACGCATGCTGGGCAGGTGTACAGGGTAAGATAACATCGCAGCAGGCCTCTGCACATAATAGTGTATTGATACATCATTTGCTTATGCCGGGGTAACATCAGGAGACATTAACACACAAGAAAGGGTGGTGAAAATGCTGTCTCTATTATCTGGTCATAACCACAGAAGAGGGAGAAGGCCCCACGCTCCCACCAACATACCCATGCTCCCATCAAGATGGGCTTGTGTACATAAAGATACACATAATCCTCTTAATGACAGACTCTGGCCAGAACTGTATGCAGACATGCAGTGCTCAACTGTTTTATGATGGCAGTATAGGTCTCTGTTCATAATCGTACACAGAAACACTATTTGGTTATTGTGGGGTAACATCAAGAGGCATTAACATACAACAAAGGGTGGTATAAATGCTACCTGATGTTATCCGGCCATAACCACATAGTCATTTTTGTTGTTAATATCTGAAACCACTTGTCTGTTAATGCCAACCAGTGCCCACAACAGCATAAACACTTCAGGTCCTACGCTACCACCTAGCTGGCCAGGTGTACAGGATAAGATAACAGTGCAGCAGTACTCTGCACATAATAGTGTACTGATGCATCATTTGCATATGCTGGGGTAACATCAGGAGGCATTATCACACACAAAAGGGCAGTGAAAATGCTGTTTGATATTATCCGGTAATAACCACAGAAGTGAGAGCATGGGGCCTGAACCAACGTATCAGTTTGTACAGAAACAGACACATCTCTTTGAACTGAGAAACTCTCCCCAAAGCAAATATAGTGAAGTGGGAGCATGGAACCCTCTGGGTCCCATGGTCCCACACAGCTGGCCTGGTGTGCAGGGTGAGATAATGGCGCAGCAGGCCTCTGCACATAATAGTGTATTGATACATCATTTCCTTATGCCGGGGTAACATCAGGAGACATTAACAAACATGAAAGGGCGGTGAAAATACTGTTTGATATTATCCGGTCATAACCACAGAAGAGGAAGCATGGGCCCTTCGGGACCAATGTTCCTACCAACATATCAATTTGTACAGAAACAGACACATCTCTTTAAACTGAGAAAGTCTCCCCAAAGCAAATAATGGGTCCCATGGTCCCACACAGCTGGCCAGGTGTACAGGGTAAGATAATGGCATAGCAGGGCTGTGCACATAACAGTGTACTGATACATCGTTTGTTTATGCCAGGGTAATATCGGGAGGCATTAACACACAAGAAAGGGCAGTGAAAATGCTGTCTGATATTATCATGTTGTTACAGTGATGCATTACCTACACATACTCATTAGCAAGAGATGATGGTTAACTGTATTTGTAACACACAAATGCTTACTGTGGTCCATCACCCATAGTTTCCCAGCATGTGTGTATACCCCCAAGGCACTTGGATGGCAGCAGAACTCATACAGTTGGTGGACCATGATGATGGATGTGTCTTGTACGGTTAGAGAGTTGTATGTTATTTCTGTTACCTGCTGCTGGTTGTCTCTGATTGGTTGTGTTGCCTTGGTCCTTCCCCTACTTGCATATGTGTGTGTGTTTGGGGTGGAGGGGATGTGGAGTTAGGTTTTTGAACCCTAACACCGAATTTTCTCACTTTTGTCACTGTGGAACAACCCTAACTGATGCAGTAATGGAGCACACACACGAGAGAGATCAGAAAACAACCAATAACAGAATCTAATAACAGGTAAAATTAAAGCATTCTGTGACATTTTTTGCTAGATTACAGTGAGGAGACATATAACTACATGCACAGTTATTTTTGATAAACATAAATTTATTGGCCCACATATTTAAAAGAGATGAGCGACGCATCTCAAGGGGAAGGGAGTAGGGAACATGTTTGCTTTACTAGCAACACATGGGAAAGAGGACGCAGGAGGAGACTGCACAAGGGATAGCACTCCCAGAGAGGAGGGAGTGAGGGGCATTACTAGTGGAGAGATTAAGCATGGTGTGGCAGGGGGAGGGATAATACTCAGAGAGGTGAGGAGGGAGAGGGAGGTTGGCATTCAAACAGGAGGAGGGGAAGGGGTCTTAGTTGAGAGGAGCGGGGGGGGGAGACACTGGGGCACATGGTAAAAGCACTGTCTTGAGTGGCCCCAGAAATGAGAACCTGGGTGAGGGTGGTGGAGACAGGCACAAGGAAAGAGGATGGTGGTGTACTGGTGTTGGGGGACTCCATACTCAAGGGGATCAGATGGGGCAGCAAAGGGGAGAGGCACAGTCAGAAAAGGATGGGGGTGTACTGGTGTTGGGGGACTCCATCCTCAAGGGGAGCAGATGGGGCAGCAAGGGGGAGAGGCACAGTCGGATATGCGTGGAATCCTTACCAGGATTAAAGGCAGGACAGGCAATCCTACGGTGCGTAAGGAGGGGTAGAAGGAAACCACACATTGTGGTACATGTGGGGACAAATGACCTAGTGGGGGGAAACGATGGAGGCAACAAGAGAGAGGACTGAGGAAGTGGGAAGGTTGTGTAAGGAGACTGGGGAGTCTGTGGCCTTCTCCAAGGTGCTCTCAGTACCTTGCGCAAGCACAGTGAGAAAGGAGAGGATTAGGGAGTTGAACACATGGTTTTTAGAATGGTGTCGAACTAAGGGGTATGGGGTTGGGGGCAGCTTGGACTGTACCTGAGATAACAGTCTGTTTGCAAGGGATAGGCTGCACCTGAGTGGGGAGGGGAAGGAGGTATTAAAGCAAAGTCTGGGGAGGTATATTGTGACAAAGGTGGATTTAAACTAGATGGGAGGTGGTAAGTGGACAGCAGGTAGGCAGGGATCTGATAGAGTGGTGTCACAACCTACCCCACAGGCTAGCAGGGAAGGACTCGGGCCAGCCAAAAAAGGAGGGAGTAGAAGAGAGGAGGTGGAGGCCAGTGAAGGGAAGGGGGCAGGATGGAGGGTGGTCTCGTTGAATGCAAGAAGCTTAGGAAACAAATCAGCTGAACTACAGGCACTCTTAGCAGTGTGGAGGGTGGATATTGCAACTGTCACAGAAATGTGGGCAACTGAGCACCGGGACTGGGATCTGGCAATCCCAGGGTACAAATTACGCCGGAAGGACTGTAAGTGGGGGGTGGGGGGGCAGTCTATGTGAAGGACGGGATCAAATGCACAAGGGACTTGGGGGAAGAAAGGAGAACAGAGGCAATCTGGCTGCAGCTCCTAGACTCAAGGGGTAGGAAACTGAGGTTTGGAGTAGTTACAGGCTGCTGTCCTAGTCTGAGGAGCTTGACAAGGAATTAGTGGGACAAATCAGAAAGGTATGTAGAAAAGGGAAGGTGGTCATCGTGGGGGATTTCAACTTGCCGGGGATTGACTGGAGCATTCTGGTCACCTCCAGTGCTAGGGAGCAAGTGCTCCTGGACGCGATCCAGGAGGGTCACAGTTAGTTAGTGTACCTACTAGGTGAAAGAACGCTTTAGATCTGGTATTGTTGAATGGAGAGGCAGTAAGGGAAATAAAGGTGGAGGACCCACTAGCCGACAGTGATCACCAAACAGTGTGGTTTAATATCACGATGTATGGGGAGCCAAAGAAATCAGTTACTCTGGTGGTAAACTTCAGGGGGGCGGACTTTGGGAGGATGCAGGAAGTACTGAAAGGGAAACTGGAGGGCATAAGGCAGGAGATGGACGTGGAGCAGAAATGGAATATTATTAAACCAGGGATTACAGAGGCAACAGAAGCCTGCATCAAGACACAAAGTAAGAGGAACAGAGCAAGAAAACCATGCTGGTTGAACCATGCGAGGTTGTGGAGGTGGTGAGGGCAAAACGAGTGGCGCACCAGAGGTATAGGAGGATGGGGAAGGAAGTGGACATGGAGGAATATGCAAGATGGTCCAGGGAGGTAACCAGAAAAGTGAGAGAAGACAAGGCCCAGAGGGAGCTGAGATTAGTGCAGGGAATTAACTGGGGGGAGTGGAGAACTTTTTCAAATACATCGGGGAGAAAAGGAAGTGCAAGGAGACAATAAGGATAAAAAGGGTTGGGGAGTGAATGGAAAAGGAGGAAGAGCAGGCAGAAGCATTGAATGAATACTTCTGCTGTGTTCACGAAAGAAAAGGGGGGGCTACTACCACCATGGGCTGGGACAGTGGGGACAGAGGGAGAGGCATCAACAGATGGAAGAATTGAGGCAAGTAGAGTTCTAGAAGGACTGAGGGCACTGAAGGTAGACAAGGCACCAGAGCCAGATGATATCCATCCCAGGGTGCTGAGGGAGATAGCAAAGGTCTTGTCAGAGCTGCTGGTGGATCTGTAGAGCACCTCACTGGAGTAGGGATGTGTGCCACTGAACTGGAGAATGGCACCTGTAGTACCATTACACAAGAGCAGGCCAAGGGATGAACTGGGTAATTACCGTCTGGTAAGTCTCATCTCCATAGTGTGCAACCTCATGGAAATGATACTAAAGGAAAGACTGGTGTCATACCCTGAGGACAATGGCCTCCAGGATGTGAGGCAACATGGGTTCATTTCAGCGAAGTCTTGTCAAACCAACTTGATACAATATTATGACTGGGTGACAGGTGAGCTGGATAAGGGTCATGCGGTGGATGTTCTTTACTTGGACTTCAGCAAGGCCTTCCATTCGGTGCCTCATGGGCAGCTTGGGGGGAAGCTAACTGGTGTATGGGTAGGGGCAAAAATGATGAATTGGATTACAAGCTGGCTGAGTGTGAGGCTGCAGTGGGTGGTGGTGAGAGGGGAGCTCTCAACTCCATGGCCGGTGACGAGTGAGGTTCCACAGGGTTCTGTGCTGGGGTCAGTATTATTTGGGCTCTTCATATCAGACATTGCACATGGGGTGGTGAGCAATATATGTCTGTTCGCTGATGATACCAAAATTGGAGCAGTGCTGGATGGAGGGGAAGGATGGAAGTAGCTGCAGGGGGACCTAAGCAAGCTAGATGAGTGGTCAGAGAGGTGGCAGCTGGGGTTCAATGCAAAGAAGTGTAAGGTCATGCACTTTGGGGCAAAGAACCCAAGGAGAGAATACTGGCTGGGGGGGGGTTAAACTGGGGATCACTGAGGAGGAGGAGAAGAAGGACCTAGGGGTAATGATAACAGGGGCCATGAACAACACTGCCCAGTGTAGGAGAGTGGCTGCAAAAGCAAACAAAATGCTGGGGTGCATAGCGAGGGGGTTTTCATCCAGGTGAAGAGAGGTGATCTTGCCCCTCTACAGGTTGCTGGTAAGGCCGCACTTGAGTATTGTGTGCAGTTTTGGAGGCCATACGTAAAGCGCGATATCAGGCTACTGGAGGGGGTGCAGAGGAGGGCAACAAAAATGGTATGTAGAATGGAGGGGAGAGACTATGAGAGCAGGATGGGAGATCTGAATATGTACACTCTGGAGAATAGAAGGGAGATGGGGACATGATAGAGACATTCAAGTATCTGAGGGGAATCAGTAAGGAAGGGGCAGACGGGGTCTTTAAGCTAAGGAGGGGGAGGGACACCAGGGGGCATGGGCTAAGACTAGAGGGGGAAGATTAAGGAGGGAAATGAGGAGGCAATATTTCACAGAGAGGGTGGTAGCAAAATGGAATTCATTACCAAAATGGGTGGTATTATGTAAATCTGTGAACTGCTTCAAAAGGGTATGGTAGAGGGAACAGGGGAGAGTGAGGATGGGGAAGGTGGGAGGTGGCAGTGGGATGATAAAGGGGGGGCGAGGCAGCTGCAAACTAGGGGTGCTAGCTGCACTCTCGAGCAGACTTAGACCAGATGGTCTGTTTCTGCTGGCACCGTATGTTCATATGCTCTGAAGCATAATATTCAAAAGTAAGAGATGAGGTGAGCATCCCTAGATGCGCCAATGCGCATCCATAATGTATGTGGCGCATGTAGAAGAGACGTTCCCATGCATATGCCATGCATCCCATATTCAGCCTAAATGAGTGCCACCCAAAGTTATGCATGAAAGAAACATTCCTAACTGCAGGCCACCCACAGGCAGCAAACTACACAGCAATGGCCACAGCTGTGGATGGCTCTGCATTTGTGATGGCACCTGTCATAAGGGGTGTGAGAAGATGGGCATAGCAACAACGTGGCCAAGGAAGGGCCCATAGGCGGTGCCCAACAGAGATGGTGCCATGCCTGTGTCACGTTTGAACAACTCAGAGACACAGAGATTGTGGTCTAGTACCCACTCAACAGGGCAACACTGAGACAGCTCTGTGAGCTGGTCCATGATGATCTGCAGGCACCAACATGCAGGAGTCACACCATGTCAGTGGAGACAACGGTGACAACATTAGTGTGCCTGCTCACCATGGGCACCTTCCAGATACCAGTGGATGACACCACTGGCATCTCACAGTCCACCACGTCCTGTCTCCTCATACAGTTCCTCACTCTTCTGCTCCATGCTTCAGAGTTCATCACATTCCCATGCACATAGGCAGAGTGGATAGAAACAATGCAGCACTTCCACAAGGTGACAAGCATGCCAGGTGTGCTAGGGGCCATCAATTGCACCCATCTGACAATAAGGGCACAATGTGGCTCTGATGGTGACATCTATGTCAACAGGAAGAGATACCACTCGGTGAACTGCCAGGTGGTGTGCAATGCCGTAGGGTGCATCACCCATGTCTGCGCTATGCACCCTGGGAGTGCACATGATGCCCACATCTGGCATCAGTCGGCCGCATGCCACTGTTATGAGACTGGGGAGATACCTCGTGGCCATCTAATGGGTGAGTTGGGCAGGGCACCATGCCCACACAAAACACCCTGTGGCTCATAACACAGCTGGTGGCAGTGCTGGGGGGGACAGTGACGGGGACAAAGCACTGGCCAACAGGCATGGTGAACCATGGAAAAGGATGGGGAACTGCTGGGGTGGTGAACACTGACAGAGAGACACGGGGTTCTGGTGCACAGTGTGTGGCAGGGCAGGGGACCTATACAGCAGGCACAGATGGCAGGGCATGTAGCAACACATGCCCTAAGGCCCTCACAACCACCAGGGTGGGACAGAGTACTATATTCAGTCAGGAGAGTGGCAGGATGGACACAAAGGCAGGGCTGGAGCTGTGCAGCACAGGACAGAACAGGTGGTGAGCCTATAACAGACATAGGGACCCCTACAGGTGTGACAAGGTATGTGCAGGAGGGGAGGGGGGAATGGCAACCAGGTGGACAGACAGGGCAGACAGTACAGTCAAGGGGGGTAGCCGGTAGGTACTGCAGAAGCCTGATGGAGACTAAGACACTGCATTCCCCCCGACAGGTGACAGTGCATACCCCCTGCAACCATGGCTGCTCACCCCTATATGTCGGCCATCAACCAACGCTGAGGAATGGTACAATGAGGCACACATAGCAACACAAAATATCATCGAGCATGTGTTAAGCATGCCAAAAATGAGATTCAGATGCCAGGACAGATCCAGTGGTGCCTTACAATACAGTCCAGAGAAGGCCTGTGGCATATTCCTGGCCTGTTGCATGCTACACAACATGGCCATTGACCGTGAAATAGTTGTCCAAGCACAGGAGGGTGACAGTTCTGAGGATAAGAATCCACAGGCTGGGGGTGAGCAGCCAGTCATGGACTAGAGGGACCCAAGGCTGGCCGCCATGGCACAGGGTCACAATCATGGAGGAGCACTTTAGATGCCACAGGTGAGTAACATTGGACGTCCTAACTGGGCAGTCAGAGACACACACATTCGCAGGTAAGCGGTCACTGCATGGATGCTGAGGACTGCAATGAAGAGTGCACATAACCGTGCACAGGCCACCCCCGCAGTGGCAGTAAGGACCTGGAGTACACTGTTGCATATTGGGAAATGGCATGGATCAGAGGTAGCCCACTGGTGCAAATGCACCATGGACACACAAGACTGCACTCATCATGCCCGTGCCATACAGCACAACACCAGTGCCCCCAACCATGCCAACACCACACAGACAGCAGGGATAGGTGTGCCACAGATGCATGTGCCACTGCAAGCAGCCCCAGGCAGTGACAGCTGGGTAAGTGGGCTGCAATGCCTGCAGGGTGCAATGGCCATGCCGACTGTACCCCTGCGTGTCACTATGGCCACCGCCGACATGTGGGCAGCCACACCTAGGCCAGATGAACACCTCTGGTGTGTCATTGACCACGAGGTGTGAATCGTCCACCCCGGATGGTGTTGAACCACACAACTGTGACTGGGTGCACACAAGGGGCTAGGTCATGCACTCCAGGTGGGATACAGGGGTGTTGGGGATATATTTGGCAGTGGATGGCATCTGCAACAATGGGGTCATGTGACACCGTGTTATTGGAGTGCTGCTGTTACTGCGTGGTGTGCAGCAGGAACTCCCACAGCCTTGGGGCATCAGGGCTGCACAGCCCATCTCAATGGCCCATGCAAGTCTCGCGAAACATGTGGTCATATCCACCAGGAGTTGGCGCATCTCGTCAGTCATTTGGGTGTGCCTCGCAGCTGCATGCTCATCCATGAGACCCACCTGCATCTGCAGTCCATGGAGCACCTCCCTGAGCACTGCCAGGCCCTCTACAGATGCCTGTAGGAGCTGTGTGCTCATCCAGCCCATCAGCAGGGGATGTGTGTTGAGGGGGGTTGCTGATGGGTGGGGGGTGACTGGCCCGTTGTGCCACATCCACCACCCATGGATGCTGCACGACAGGCTGCTGTTCATCTGGAGACTGTGCATGGGCAGGCACAGTGAGCACTGGGCCAGTCACTTCAGGGACGTCTGCAGGCCATCACTGGTCGACATCACCCTGCTGTCCAGTGGCAACAGCCCTAGGCCCTACAGCAGCACCCTGCCCCTGGCTTTCCACAGTTGCTACAGCATCAAATGGCATGTGGATGGTTTGGGGAGAGGTGTGTGAGGGCCCAGGATGGCCTATGCTTCCCAATGCTGTCCATGTGGCAGCAGGGACATTGGCCAGCACACTGACGTGTGTGTATCCCCAGCTGGGTGTGGCATCATTGTAATTATCATCATCCTCCTCCATGGCCAATACAAGCACTGTAGGGTTATCTGGCATTTCAAGGATGGACAGGGCATCAAGATCAGCTAGCTCAAGGATGTCCCTCGACACATGCACTGTCAACAGCAGCAATGGCAATGGCTTCAGTGGACGTGGATGGTCCTGCTTCATCCACCTCCCACTTCTGGTCCCAGCAGATGAGCTTGGGACCCTGCAGCACTCTTGAGGCATGGTGGAGCTGTAAGGCATAATTGGAGAGCATGGTCAGGGCCATATGACCATGGTGCTGGATGACAGGTGGATACAAGGAGGTGTACATGTGCACCATAGTTGTGCAGGTGTTGCCACATGGGCCAGGGGCTACCAATATGGCCTGTACTGCACACATGCCACAGTGGCATGTACCATGTGAGTATGCTGGGCCATGCACAATAAGACTGTGTCCCGGCCAGTGCATTGCCCCCCAATGGCTGGACCACAGACACAGCATTCGTCATGTGGCCCAACCACCCTCAGTGGCTGCACAGTGCAGTGTCCCAATGTTGCCAGCAAGGTGTACATGTACTTGGCACACATGCCCCTGTGGTTGGGGATGAGCACGGGTGGCCTGTGTAACTCACAGGCCTATGTCTGTGTGGTCGTGCAGCATAACACTGGGCCATCACCACACTACCCCAGGGGCTGTGGTGGCCTATGACAGGTATCTGTGCAGTTAACATTTCTGCTTGGTGCCATGGGGGTACATTGAATGGCCCTGCATGGCACAACATGCACGCCTGTGACTACTACATGCAGCCCTCCACATCGACAGACATATGCATACTCACAGTGCTGCAAAGGGCTGCCTCCCATCTGGAACACACCACTAGGGACACCCTGAACAGAGGCACGACTTATGGAGAATGCGATAAACTCCTCCTGTGCTGACAGTGCTGGCACTGTGGGGGGCCCCCCCCAGTGGTGTTCATGGATGCCTTAATGGATGGCAGCCACTCCCTAGCCCCAATACACTCACTATTCATTCGCTTCATGCACTCCTGTGCTGTGTGGTTGTATACCCCTGAATGATGACTGCAACAGCCACCTCATCCAAACCCTTGGCGTGTTCCTGCTGGGTACTCGTTTTGTGGGTGAGCAGGTCTTCCCACAAGATGTATGCATGTACACGGGCATGCAGTTCATCCTCAGTGAAATCTGGCCATCCCCATTTCTTTCCCTCCTCCTCCTCCTTTGTCATTCTGGTGCCTGTGGACAGGAGAATGACATACATCATCACAGGTCTAGGTTATCTGGCAGGTGATGCAGGTTCTGCTGGATGCAATGCACCTAATGCTGTAACAGGCAGAATGTAAACAAACTCACCTCCAAGACTGCAATACCTGTCAGTCACCTGTTTGGTGGGGTGGTGCAGGGTGGCTCATTTATAGCTCAGCACATGCAAATGAGCTGGAGTGCAGCCTGTAATGAGATACTAAGGTGTGGATTTGGGCTGGGATTGGGCAATGAGGCAATTTGCATATCCTGGTTGAATATTGCAGATTTGCTACTGGCACATCTCAATGTGCCCAGTGCATCTATTTGGGCCACACATCTCCACATGGTGCATTGCTGCACATGAGCGATAGTCAAAACAGTCATTGGCCTGTGCATTGTCACATGTGTGATGTCAATGTTTCTGCATCACACATATACCACCATGTTGCTGTGATGCGCCGTTGCCATCTGTGGTGAATGTCTGCCACTTTGCACCATGTGGATGGCTGCAAGTGTGGCATTGCAAGTGTGACTGACCTCAAAAACATGGCCATGACATGTGACCGCATGGTCATGTGGAGTGGGACCATGACGCCATACTCCCACCCAGTTGTGCACTACTTCAGATATGCGGTGATGCACCATTGTAAGGCAATCACGAATCCCTATGGCACATGTGGAATCGACATGGGTCAATACATGGCGGCCCTATCATGCAACCTGTGTGGCCCAGGCATTCTTCTCAGTGAGTTTCTGCATGCCACATCTGCTGCTGCACTGTTGGTAAACAGGATGGCACATTCTCAGGGGACAGGGCCACGTGCTCTTAACTGCAGAGAGGTGGAGGTGGCCAACCTTGTTGATACTGTAGCACCACCGGAGGGCCAGTTGGAGGCATGGGCCCAGGTGTGGGCAAGGGTGGCCGTGCATCTGGAGGGGGGAACAGGCATTCTGCATTCCAGGGAGCAGTGCTGGCACTGCTATGGTGATTTGAGGTGGAGGAACCCAGGGAGGCTGAATTGTCTGCATGAACAGGCGCACAGGGGACTGTGCCATGCCCAGGTACGTATGTGCTGTGTGCATGCTTTCCATTCCTGCTACTGGGGGTTTGCAGGTGTGCAGCGAGGGCATGTGCCACTGCCCACATGGTTCACATGGCCCTGGTCATAGGGCATGGCACTGTCTAGCCCTGGGTGCTATGGTGGACCATGGTGCTGTTTGTTGTGTCAGTGTTGAATCCTTTGTGCATTGCCTGTCACCAGGGCATGCATTGTGCTGTGTTGTGCTACGTTGTGTCACTGTTGTGCCCGGGGGGGGAGGGGATCCAGTATGCTGCTCATGGTGCTTATCAATTGTGTCCCCCTTGCAGGTCGGGAAGAGCACAGCCAGACACAAGAATGCACCAGTAGGTGGGCCCATGACAATGGAGCTGAAGGGGATGGTACAGGTGCACTGCCACGTGTGTCTCACCATGCATCAGGTAAGTGTACTGCTTGTGCTATGTATGTCTGTTTTGTGGGTTTGGGGTGTGTGGGTTTGACATTGCCCACTGCAGGCCATGGCCTACTTGTTGTGCATGCCCATGTGGTGCCGGCAATGCACACATGGATTGTTGTCCCGGCAACATGTGGTGGACTCGCTGTGCACCTGGCACCTCTGTGTTTGTCCCCAGTTGGTGCATCTGTTGTCTGTTCAGGACCATGGGTGCACATTGGTGCATACGTGGGGTGGCCACAGGGCCTGTACACATGGTGCATGCAGATGTTAGGATCACACGCTGTGGGGGATATGGCCACATGTCCCATAGCAGCATCCTGTGCATGCACATGCTGACATTTCCTGATTTCTGTGCCAGATCCCATTCACTGTGTGGCTCTGTTGCATGGCAACTCCAGGTGTGGAGTGGAAAGATCTGCTGGGGGATCTGGCAAGCAGCTGTAGAGTGCACTGTTGGCATGTGTCACTGGACTCCTGCTGCATGAGTATGTAACATAGGGCAAGGCAAGGCAAATTTATTTAAAAAAACACCCAATCCCAGAGGCTCTGGGTGCCGTACAAAATTTGTAAAACATTAACACACAAAACATAGAAACATTCATAAAAAGATAAAATAATAAATCACAACCTATAAAATAACCTACTCTAAGCACCAAATGCTTGTAAAAATAGAAGTGTCTTCAGGCGGGCCTTAAAAATGTCTACAGTGGTGGCCTCTCTGACCAATGCTGGCAAAGAGTTCCATAGAACGGGAGCTGCAACACTAAAGGCTCTGTCACCTGCTGATTTTAACCTCGTTCTAGGAACGGTCAGGAAGCCACCATTAGAAGATCGGAGAGGACGGATAGAGGGAATAGGTATCAGGAAGACTGACAGGTAACCAGGGCCCTGCCCATGTAGGGTCTTATAGGTGAGAAGACCCACTTTAAAGAAGATTCTCCATCTAGGGCTACCTACACACCACAGATACACAGTGTGTAGGCACTATGCCCTTTGAGAATAGGCCCCATTGTGAATCGTAACCGTAAGATTCAAAAGGCATTAATAGATAAGTCAGGTATGTTCAGAAGACAGTCCACAGGGGTTGCAAATGGTAGCAGTGGGGGGCAGGATGTGGATGTTAGGCAGGCCCACAAGGTGAAGGCTAAAGTATGAGAAGAGCTGGCACAGTTGCAGTGGACTTTCTGGAATAGGGGATCTGTGACTTAAGTCTTGAAGGTGGAGAGTGCGGTAAGTGCTGAGGGCAGTGAACTCCAGCTCTGACTTCTCTAGATAAAAAAAGAGCACTGACCCACTGACATTTTCGTAGAGGCAGGAGCAGCTTTTGGTCACCAATGGAACAGGTTCTGTAGCAGTTGCTGATCAGAGAGATGTGGCTATGGACACCTGGTAGCATTTGACTGAGAAGCACTCTTTTACATAATAAGGCTTCACTGAGGATAATGTAGAGGTGAAAAGGGAATCAGTTTGGGAAGAGTTGTATAGGTCACATCGATGACAGTCAGGCTTCTTGCTGAGTGCAAATCTGCAGGCACAGTTGAATGTGACAGAGATTCTATCTAGGACAGAGTTGCTGGTAGCCAAGTAGAAGACCGTTCCATAATAGGGTTACTTGGATTTTGGATGGCAAATTCAGAATCATTCGATTCTAATCCATTTTTAGGATTTCTTTTTTTTCAGTATACATGGTCACAGAAATTAAATCCTAAAAACAATGTAAAACCTCCCCCCAACTGACCACACTGTAGGAAAAAGGGCAGTCAATAACGTTAACCTCTTCCACCCTTTAGTCAACTCTCCCTCATCCTCCCTTAGCTGGCTGGATGCTGTGGGACAGGTCTGGTATGATTTCCTGACTTGCGTTCTCCCGTCTTATTCTATCCCGATCCTGTTTTACCATCTACAGTAATCCCGCCTGCACACTTGCCCATTCTACTATCGACTGTCACATATTCACTAATTGTTGTACTAGTATGGCTTTGCAGAGTTAGCAGCATTTATTAAAAAGATTGAATTAATAAAAACTGAACAAGCAGCAGAGAAACGGTATTAATTACGGACATGTAAGGCTTGCATTTGTTCCCGGAGCAAGCATACTTCGCGTTGCGATGCAAAAGTACAAGTAACCACGCTATGCATAAAAAACCTGAACAAGCAGCAGATAAACGAATAAAAAGCGATGACAACTGCATTAATTACAGACATGTAAGGCTTGCATATGTTCCCGGAGCAAGCATACTTCGCGTTACAATGTATAAGTACAAGTAACCGCGCTGTGCATAAAAAACCTGAACAAGCAGCAGAGAAACTAATAAAATGCTCTGAAAACAGCATGCACACTTCCAGCTGCAATAACAATCTAGAAATAATTGTTTACCTGTGCAAGCATACTTCGAGCTGCAGTACTCACATACGGACACTTTGGCAGTCCTGCAGCCTCTTTTCGGTGAAGGTGATCATCAGAAGTTTGCTGGACAGATGCTTTGCAGACGTTGGGATTAATTACATACGGACATTTTTATAATGGTGGTCTGTTTTTAGCCCCTTTTCAGCCACTTTGAAAGTAGCAAACAGTCTGCTGTCATGAGCGGTGAAGAGGCTATCATTTGTGCTGTTGTTCCTTCCAAGCGCGGGCATGACAAGTTGTCAGTTGATGGCTACTTATATGTGAAGGAAAGGAGCCGGGAGGATTTGTTTTACTGGTGCTGCCAGCTACGCAAATCTGCAGGTTGTCATGGACGTGCATCAACTACTCTTGTCGGTGGACAACACCATTTGCGAACCACTGCAGAGCACAGCCATTTCCCTGATGCAAAATGACAGTCATATCGCGATTTCCTTAGCCTCGCTTAAATCTCGAGCACTGACAACTAATGACACTGCAGCTCAGCTTATACAAAACAAACTGTCTAAAGTGTCTGAGGAGGTGCGGCATAACATGCCTAGCCGCCAGTGCCTGCAACAAGTTGTCAAACGTGCCAGGAGAGAAAACATGCCAGTAGAGCCGCGAACATTGGCAGACATATGCATTCAACCAGAATTACAAACTGTGAATGGGAAGCAATTCCTATTGGAAGATTCTGCGTTTGGCACTGATTGAGTTTTGCTGTTCAGCACAAAAAAAAATATTGAGAAATTAAGCTTTACAGATTTGTGGCTCTTGGATGGCACTTTTAAAACAGTTCCCACTCTATTTCGGCAGCTTTATTCCATTCATGCCCCTGTAGGTACTGCTGAGATGAGTTGCATTGTGCCACTGACATATGCCTTGATGTCTGCGAAGTCTAATGAGTGCTATCTAAAGCTGTTCCAGGACTTAAACGATGCAGCAGATGAATTTGACTACAGCATTTCTCCTAAATTCATTTTAACAGATTTTGAGCAGGCTGCAATCCACGCTACTAAAGTTGAATTCCCAGATGCAACAAACAAGGGTTTCATTTGGGACAGACAGTGTGGAGGAAAATCCAGAGCTGTGGTCTAGCAGTAACTTATGGCTCTGATCCAGAGTTTAGTTTACTGATGCGGCAACTAGTAGCACTAGCCTTCCTTCCACCAGATGATATCCCCACAGTGTACGGTGAAATAAAGTGTGAAATGCCTCCTGTTAGTTTGCCAGTCCTTGAGTGGTTCGAGGAGACATACTGTTTGGCAGAGTATGCAGCAGGATGTGAAATAACACGGTTATCAGAGCAGCCCCCCTGTATCCACCGCAGTTTTGGTCAGTACATGATCTTACAATGAATGGAACGCCCAGAACACAGAATAATGTTGAGGCATGGCACCAACATCTGGGAACACTGATTGGAGGCTCACATGTTGGGGTAACAAGATTTATCAATGAAATTTAGGCATGAGCAAATGGTAAAGGACTCAACTATAGAGAAAATTAATCGTGGACTGCCGAAATCTCCATTAAAAAAGAAATATGCAAAGCGGGAAGAGAAGATCAGCAACATTCTGTCAGACCGAGAAGCAAGATCTGTCAAAGACTATGTGCGAGGGATTGCACACAATATGGTGCTGTAAGGAGTGTAATAAATGGATTGAGCTTTTTTAATCATCTACAATAAAGTTTTGAGCTTAGCGCTTTTAATATTCTACAATAAAGATTTGACCTGTGATATTTTAATCTACAATTAAGATACATCTACCGGTAAGTGCTTTCTACTGCTAAATCAATTTATGCTGCTATTAGCGTGTTATGCTGCTACAGTTTCCATATGTGCTGCTACTGGGAATCAGTTTCCAAACTTTTATGTATTATGTCCTGCGTGTTATGCTGCAAATCAATCTATGCTGCTGCAATGTTATGCTCAATCAATTTATGCTGCTATTTGTGTTTATGTGTAATGTCCTGCGTGTTATGCTGCAGCAATGTTATGCTCAATTTATGCTGCTATTTGCGTTTATGTGTTATGTCCTGCGTGTTATGCTGGTAAATCAATTTATGCTGCGATTAGCATGCTGCTACTGGGAATCAGTTTCCAAACTTCAGTGTTATGCCGCAAATCAATGTCCGTGCTCAATCAATTTATGCTGCTACCTTCATGATATGCTGCTATGTCCTGCTATTCACGTGCTGTGCTGCTATTTGATGATATGTCGGGAAAACAACATTCGGTAATTAGTATGTCGGTGAACATGGTTTATTGGGCAACCGAAGTCGGTGAAATATTTGTCAGCAAAACACATTATGGGCAATCGTACGGATCCCTGTGGGACAAGTCCTGGGGTCCCTGTTGTTATGAGGCTGATCTGTACTGCTCTTTGCACATACCAAATTGTATCTTAATTCTTTATCTTTTCTGCTGATACCTTGGTACTTCTTCTTATGATGATTCTAGACCATATTTGCTTTATTGGGACTCATAATATTATTGCTGCACTTGCTGCTTCCGTTTCAGGTTTGTTGTGTCCTATCTCTTGGTTGATGTTCTGTATATCTCCTTGTTGTTGGTTTTATTTTCATTTAGCTACTGTTTTAATGTCATATTTTTTGAAAACTTTGAATATAAACATTTATATTAAAAATCTACTGGATGGGCTTCAGAGTCCAGTTCATGCTCCATGTATGCCCATCACTGCTGTTGGTCTCAGTCTAGTCAAAGGCTCCTTCCAGTGCAGTCTGCATCACCCACCCCCCTTGCCACCACTGATTACCTTTTCTGCCCCAACCCCAGGTAATATAGCCACCCAAACCAAAATCCTTTCTGAGTCCACCCAATGGGAAATTTAAGAGTCAGACTTTGAGGTGGAGCCCTCACCCTGCTGCTGTCTGCCACCACAGTGCCCCAGCCCATGCCGACTGACCTTGACCCTTTTCGACCCTTGACGTTTTCTGACTGAGAGACAGTGGCCAAGCATGACAAAACTCTGGTAAAGGTCCCTGTACTCCTCTAACAGTAAGAGTGGAGTGATGGGAAATCTTCCAGGTTTTCTGCTGCTAGGTTACCCCCTCAGTCAGGATGGAGGATGGGTTATTGATGCCCTACAGGGGGCATGCCTCAGACAGCTAGTGTTGGAACCCATTCGGGAGGGAGCAACCTTAGACCTTGTACTCTCAAATGGGGACAATGAGAGGATCTCAGATCTAGAAGTGGGTAGCCATCTGGGAACAAGTGACCACAAACAATGTGGTTCACAATAAACTCAGCTGCAGAATCAAACCATGCAAAAGTGAGGGTACTGGACTTTAGGCTGGCTGACTTTGTCAAAACAAACAGGCAAGAAGGAAGGGAGAAACAACAATGGGGAAACATCAAAACTGCCATCACAGAGGCAACAAGCCTTTGTGTGATGCACATAAACAAATCAAAATGAAAGAAAAAGCCACTATGGTTCTCAAAAGAGGTGTCGGAGGAGGTTAAGGAGGAAAAGATAGCATTTAGGAAGTATAGGGGAACACAGACGGAGCAGGACAGAGAACTGTACCAGTTAAGGCAGAAGGAAGCAGGGAAGGCAGTTAGAATAGCAAAGGCCCCAACTGAGGAAAAGATAGCCAACTCAGTTAAGAAGGGGAATAAAACCTTTTATAGGTACATTAGGAAGCGTAGAAGGACAAAGGGAGGGATAGTGAGGCTGAATAGAATAGACCGTGGGTGGGCAGAGAGGGACAGTGAAAAAACAGGGATACTGAATGAATACTTCTGCTCAGTATTCACAATAGAGGAGGAGGAGGAGGAGGGGGAGGTACTTAATCCAATTAATTGAAGCACTCTGGATAGGGGGTGTCGATCCCAGTCCTTTCACAGAAGAAAGAGTTCTGAAAGAACTCCTAAAACTGAAGGTGGACAAAGCAATGGGGCCTGATGGGATTCACCACAGAATTCTAAAATAATTAAGAGGAGAACTAGTGACACCACTGACCACCCTTTTTAATAAATTATGGGGCAATGGTGTGGTACCTGAGGACTGGAGGAAGGTGGATGTGATTCCCCTTCACAAAAGTGGGAGCAAGGCAGAGGCAGGAAAGTACAGACCTGTCAGTTTGACCTCTGTGGTAGGGAAAATGATGGAATCACTTCCGAAGGAAAGAATTTTTGAGTACCTAGAAGCCAGTGGGGCACAGGACCCAAGGCAGCATGGATTCACAGCGGGAAGGTCATGTCAGATGAATCTGATTGATTTCTTTGACTGGGTGACCAAAGTAGTAGACCAGGGAGGGGTGGTGGACATGGCCTACCTATACTTTAGCAACGCATTTGACACGGTCCCACACAAAAGATTAATAAACAAATTAGCCAGCCTGGGAGTGGGTCCCTGGGTGGTAGCCTGGTTAAAACACTGGCTGGACAACAGGACACAGAAGGTAATAGTAAATGGAGTCTACTCTGAAGAAAGAAGGATTACTAGTGGGGTACCGCAGAGTTCAGTACTGGGTCCAGTCCTTTTTAATGACTTTATAAGTGATGTTGCAGAGGGACTGGAAGGAAAATATGCTCTTTGCAGATGACACAAAGATCAGCAACAGGGTTGATACACAAGGGGGGTGGAAAGGATGAGAAGGGACTTGGCAATGTTGGAGGAATGGTCAAAAGTATGGCAGCTTGGATTCAGTGCAAAGAAGTGCAAAATAATGCACCTGGGGAACAAAAACCCAGGGGAAGAGTACACAATGGGATGGAGGTAGTAGCAACAACAAAAATGGAAATGGACCTGGGGGTACTCATATCAGATGACCTTAAGATTAGCAAGCAATGTGAGAAGGCAATAGGGAGGGCTGGGGGGATACTGGGATGCATAGGGAGAAGCATCACCAGCAGAAAGCAAGAAGTTGTTATCCCTCTGTACAGACAGCTGGTGAGACCCCATCTGGAGTACTGCATCCAGTTCTGGAGACCCCATCTCTGCAACGAAATAGACAGGATGGAGGCAGTCTTGAGAAGGGCAACTACAATGGTGCAGGGTCTGTAAGAGAAGCCATATGAGGAGAGACTAAAGGAGCTTAACATGTATACCCTTGAGGAAAGAAGGGAGAGGGGGGATATGATAGAAACTTTTAAGTACCTCAGTTGAATCAACAAAGTCCAAGAGGGTAGCATTTTTCAGAAAAAGAAATGTGCAAGAACAAGGGGACACAATTTGAAGATAGAGGGGGGATGGCTCGGGCAATGTGAGGAAGTATTTTTTTACAGAAAGGGTGGTGGACGCGTGGAACCGCCTTCCTGAGGAAGTTGTGGGGTCTAAAACAGTGGGAGAATTCAAGAATTCATGGGACAGACATAAGGCAATTCTTGTGGGGGGTAGGAAGAAATAGGCTGTTGGTTAAATAGGATCTGCAGCTTATCCAGTAGGTAGGGAAATGGGCAGACTAGGTGGGCCAAGCAGTCCTTATGTGCCATCAAAGTCTATGTTTCTATGTTGCAGTCTAAAGAGGAAGTTGGGAGGAGGGACCAGGACATGTCAGACACACAACTTGAGCTGGTGTGGTGGCACTGGGTGTGATAACTATGATGGCGGCACATGGTGGTTGAACTTGCAGCAGTGGGGAAGGGAAATGTATGTGTCAGACATATATGGAGGAGTCACTCAGGACAGGAGGAGTGGTCTCAGAGGACTCAGTCAAAAAGAACAGAAGTAGAAAATGGAGTCCTTCCTTTCACATTGTACACTGCAGCACTAGGTAACTAAATGACCAACTATATTGACCACCAACATGACTGACCGGAGTTGTTGGACCTGAGGAAGCACTGAAAGCAGCCACCAGCCATATGGTATGTCATCATAGGAGGAAAGACATGGGGGGGGTACTAGTCCAGGCAGGGTACTTGTTGGCTGATCTAGCTTCATGCAATTTCTACAGTGGTCTAGGAGACGTGGTGGTGGTGGTGGGGGGGGGCAATTTTGTGAATACCTGTCATTATTCGGAAGTGGAATTCAAAAATTCGGATACTGACTCTGATGCTGTCCTCTTACTAGTATCAGAATTTCTGAAATTGAAATGGAATGGATTCTAGAAAATATGAGTATACCTATTCCATAGGCAATGACTAAAATGTTGAGGCAGGAGACTTTGAGTTTTCTTCACCTGAGGGTTAAGGTTGATCCTTTTTCTGTAGAGTGGGCCAAAGTGCTGGTGGATATTCTTGACCAGGGAGTCAGTGTGAGGGGGAGAAGGACAGGGTTGAGCCTAGGTGAAGTCCAAAGTCCTTGAAGACATGGACTTGTTCAATGGGGATCCCAGACAGGGTTGTGATATCTATTGCAGATGTGTTCTTCAAGGCCTGGGTGCTCCAAACAGTAGATATATAGTTTTTTTGGGGCGTTGATGATCATCTTGCTATTGGTGAAACAGTTACAGACTCTCCTGAAGGCAGATTGCTTTCCAGAGTCTTCAGGTCATGGGTGGAGGTGAAGATGATGATGTCATTGGTATACAGCACAGATTCAGAGTGTACACAAACCCTCAGAGATTTTATTGATGAAAAGGCTGAGCAGCAGAGGTCCTAGGACAGAGCTTTGCAGCACTCGTTTGGCAAAGGGACTAGGCCAAAGAACAAATTTCCATACATGCCGCTCTGTGATCTACTGGTAAGGTAGTCAGAAAAAAATGCAGCGGCCTCAGCAGGCATTCCCCATTCCTGAGGAGGTCATGGCTTACCATGTCAAAGGCCTTGAAGAGGTAGAGAAAGGCTTTCCCAGCATATCCTTATTTGTCTAGGGCAGTGTAGAGTTTCTCTGTCAGGTCTACTAGGGTGTAGGTAGTGCTGTGAAGTTTCCAGAATGCATGCTGTTCAGCAGCTAGGAGTTTGTGGGTCAAGACGCTGTATACCAGTTGGTCACAGACAATTTTCTTCAGGGACTTAGAGAGCAGTGAGAGGTAGAAATGCACCTGTAGTTGAAGACCAGTGTGCTGTCTCTGGATTTAAAGACTCAGACAAACCTGACTTACTTCCAGATATTGGGGATGGAGCCAGATTGGAGGGAAAAGTTGAAAAATTTCTGGATTGATAGGGTCAGTTCATTGATGGCTGTTTTAGGAAGCTTTATATCCACTTCCTCAGGTCTGGATCTAGTTTTGCATGCAGTTCTTAGCAAATAGTTTTAACCGTGATTGTGCTTACCAGCTTGAAATAGAACTTTGGTCAAAGGTTATTGGAAGTGTCAGGAAGTCTGGTGGGGACTTGGCCAACTAGCAGGGTCCCAGAGGACAGGTATTTGCAGACATTCATGCAGAAAATGTGGAAGATTTCAATGATGGCTTTAGGGTCAGTGATAGTCACACCACTCTGCATACTTGTATACCCAAACACCCTACTGCCTGTTTTGTCTCTATTACCATACATATTGTAAAACTAGTATTGTACATTTGTATAACTTCTGTATAGCAGCTACAGTATATTACTGCATACATTTCAGTATTGCCTGCATCATATTATACTGTCCACCACTTGTGTGCTTCTATACTCCAACCTTGTACTCTTAATCCCCTATTCCCAGGTATAATCATTAAATGAGATTCTTGTGTATCACTGTATGTTTACCCGATTAAACAATTTCAGTAAATAAATAATATGATTAGTGCCAGGACGTTCTCTTGGTGTTCAAAAACTCAAATGAACAGTTTCACTGGGGTAATCAGAAGCAAAAGGTTGGGGGGGAGCTCTGAATGGGCTGAGTAAGTCTACAGATGAGTAACAGAACAGACTTAATGGACTCATTAGCCCTTTTTTTTGTACTTTACCATCTATATATAGTTTTATCTATGCATTATTGTTTAGAGGACTAAATGTCAATGAGAGGCACCCATTGCAGTAAGAGAACATTCTCCTTTGACACTTAGCACTCTCTAAGCATAATATAGCAAGCTGTTTTTCATTTCTCGTACTGTTCCAAAACCATGTGCGTGAGCTGAGAAGGTGCTGAGGTACTAGTACATTTAGGGAATTTTCAGAACGAGAAGATCCCCAATTGGAACAGACTGTGTTCACCCTTCTCTACCTCTCTTCGGTCACTGTCTACTCCTGTTTTAGGATGCATGTTGTGTCTCTCTAAATTATGATCACTGTTTAACTGAGAGGGAGAAATGGAAGTAACTAAATTTCAGTCTAAAGAATTATTGATGGCTCTGGTCAAAAATAAATGTCTTATGATTACAACATGTAGATTTGTTTGATGAAGGGGACGTGGAATAATTCTTATGACAGCCTGCGTTGAATGATTTTTCACTGTAAGCTCTTTCTTTTCTATTTGCAGAGAAATGTCACTCCACCAATTATAATCCTTTGCTATTTGAGGCAAATAGTATGAGTGCAAATTTAGCAGCATTTGGTAAAGTGCTTGATTTACAAAAGTACCTTTTTGTTTTATAGGCAAACCAATGCAAAACATATATATACCCTGTATACCACTTTATAAGCATCAACAACAAAAATTGCTGCATGAGTGGGCAGATGAATTTGGCAGTGAACTGCATTAAATAACAATGATCCAAAGTTCAGCCCTAGGGAACACCATTCACTTAATTAATTTCATCTTCCAGCAGCTCCATTTCCAGTGAACTCTTCCCTGAAAACATGCTACTGTTGCCAACAGTAAATGTTTCTTTGGAATTATAAATGCCCCCTTGCAGTAAGATTTGTTAATAGCAGTTCAAAAAGACAATAGCAGCAGTCATACTACAGATCCACCTCTGACAGACTGGTGAAAATGGTTGGGAAAACATTACAGAACAGCTGAAAATACAACAGGCTAGTTTATTTCAATACTTGATAGCCCATCAACATTGTTATTTGTCAAATGTATTATTTATTTATGTAATTGACAGTGATCTTGTAGTCAAGTGTTGTGTTGGGCAGCGAAGTGTTGATTCTAGAAGTCCAGAAAGTAAATCTGTCTGTTGCACTTTTTTTCCTTGCAGCCATTTGCCTGTCACCCCTTCCAACTTGCACAGGTCTATGTCTTTTTTTATTAAACATTTTTGAATAAAACAAGTGCAATACTCACAATTAGACATAATTGACACATTGGGACACATTGGAAAAGCACAACAAAGAAGTGAAGTAAATTAACAGGAGAACACGAGCACAATAAACAGGGACAAAACAACCTGTATGACAATAATTATCTGCTGGTGGGGGGATACTGGATAAGGCTAAACAGAGATACCAGATTTTGATCAGCCACTTAATTTCTAGTTCGGTCTGGGTAAGGGACCTGTTTTCTAGCAAATCCCAATATCCTAATATGAGTTATTTTTTAGGATTATGGGGGTAATGGAACCTGTACATTACTGAAACCTGAATGTATTAAAATTGAACACCCAACCTCTTCTTGTCAGGTATAATGACTTGCCGTGTTAAAATAACTGAGCCAGAATATCTAGCATGTCTCAACCTTCTTTTTCTGCCTGATAATGAAAAAGGGGGAGACAACAACTTCTGTATTTGTCTTGTTGGAGTCTCAATGCCACTGTTATCTTTTCCATATTCTGTATTCTTTAGCTATTCTTTATCCAGAGTTCCTCAGAGGGGAGAGCAGAAGTAAGCCACAACTGTGTGATTAACCTTCATAGCCACTACTATGAGTACACTGGCCCGGATATTCAAACTGCGCCCAAATAGTGCGCAATAGCAGGAGCAAGCGGAAGTCCATTGCGCTCATGCGCAAGAGGCGCGATATTCAAAAACTGAGCCGGCCAAACTGCTCCTACAGCCGACGACTGAATATTGCACCACCTGTGCCATAGCGCAACTAGGAAGGGGAAGCTGAGCAGATCTGATGCGCCATAGCGCAACAAGGGATGTGCAGCTGAGCAGTCCAGAAGCGTCATAACGCAACCAGGGACATCCCCCAGCAGCAGGGCGGCAATGCAACTGCACAACCAGGGAGGTAGGAGCCCACCACCCATGCCACAGATGGGCAGAGGAACACACAGCAGGACAGACATCGTTCCCCCACACCCCATGCACTGCACAACTGGGGGAGGGCTGGAATAACCACCGGCCCATGGAGACAAGCAAACAACCCACAGCTGGCCCATGGTGCCCCATCACTCCCCCCCCGGCAAGCTGTGACTGGCACACAAGGAGGGCTGACCACCCCATGCCACACCATCCCCCCAATGCAGAGCACACCCTGCACCGTGACCCCTAGACACCCTGCCCAGGAGCAGTGACCACCACTGCAGGAAACCCCATGCATGCCACCACCCCCACTGTGACACTGCCACCCTGTGCACCACAGAACCATTCAAGGCAGCCCCACCATGAGCACCCATCAGCGGGTGGCAGCACACAGCGATGCAACAACGGCATACACAGTGCCACCATGCACAGTCCCCCCCGAGGTACTGCTGAGAGACCAACCATGCGTCGGCACATGAGGTACCCCACAAGGGACAGGGCTTGCCCCAGACACCACCACCAGTGGTACAGCACCCTGTACAGTATCCCAATGACACACCCTGACCCAGCACTGGCCACAACAGCCAGCACAGATACCCACAGTGGTGCGTGGAAGCATGCACCACACCGGATGCCACACAGTGCATGGACAGACACCCACCCATACCCAAGGGCACAACAACACAGGGACACAGTGGCGGGACAACCAATCCCCCTAGCGTGGGCCCATGTAAACTGTGTACACACAACCCGCAGTCCTCCATGGCACTGGAGTGCCAGCCACCCTGCGCAGGCACTGTGGACCTGTACGTCACCAGCATTTTCCCGGAGCACAAGTCACAGACAGTGGTGCACATCCCCTGCAACACACACAAGGCACAGCATGGAGGTGGGACAACAACTGTGGAGGCCACAGTGTCACCCGAGGCAGACATGCACCACACCAGTGACAGGAGGCAACCCAGCAGTGTGACAGGTACAGTGGCTGCCCTGCATGGACTGCCACCACTGACATGCCAGCTGACTGTGCAGATCACAGACATGCATGTGTGTCAGCTGCACAGGCCATGGACAGGCTGATAGGGGCACCATGGACACAGAGCATGCACCATGGACCACTGCACACAGTCATCCAGTTCACAGGGCACAACACACACACACCACAGACACTGACTGGTAGCTACCCCCACACCATAGTCACCTCCACATGGACACACACACATACCCATGACTGCACCACCCCTGATGCCATGCACATCACTGCAGCTGAGCACCTATAGCCTGCTGCAAATCAGATTCCACTACAGTATTCATATCAAAATAACTGTATTGAAACAACATATAAAAGTTAACTATTTACAAAATATATACAAGGTGGGGGGGAGGACCACAAGCAAGGTGTGGATGGGTAAGGGGCAGGGTGGACAAATGGGACAGGAAAGGAGGGTGTGATGGTGGGTCCAGGGGGTAGGGGTTCAGGGCAGAGGGACTTCTAGCGGGAGCGCCGCTCCCCACTCTGGCTCCGTCGCTGTCGATGCCTCCGCAGGACCCCGGTTTCATTGATCCTGCAGAGGATGTCGAGTGACACCCTCGCCACCTGCAGGATCTCCTGAAGCACCTCCCTTATCTCTTGGAGCTGGCATGTACCTAGGGCAAGAGAGCACAGTCAATAGGTGTGAATGCACAGCCCCATACAGCCCACCCACTGTGCATGGCATATGGCCGTGGGACATACCTCTGTGATGATGTGTGCCCACCCACAGTGATCACATCCACATGACCTGCCCACGCAGGTGCATACAGCCATGTGGAACACTGCACACACCCACCGGTCAAGTCATGCACAGCACCACAGTGGCCGTTTAATGACATGGCTATGTGGTGCAAAGGCAGTGGCACAGCCATGTACCTGGTGCATGCATGGACCGCCATCGACGCACTACCAGACATGCATTGCCACTGGACAGTGTTGACTGTAACAAGTTGCGTGCATGGCAGTGGTGTCACTGGATGGTGGCCATACCCCACTGCCCACCCTGTTACACAGCATGCAATAGTAATCATGGAGGTATGGCCCTCACCATCATTGGGCTGGTCCCTTGGGTGGTGTGGACCCTCGCCCCGCCTGGCTTCCCTCTCTTCTTCATTCCACCGCAGATCACGGGCAAGGCACCATTCTTCCGGGCCTGTGGTGCAAACATGGAGAGAGGAACATCAGTATAATCCTGTAGCAAAGCCCCCCTGTCCCCAGGTGTGTGCCCTCCCACCCAGCCAGACTCACCCACCCCACACCCTGATAACACCACCAGAGACAACACCAGACGGTCCCTCCCCCATGTGCTGGACACATACAACTGTGATACCCATATGGAAGATAAAAGTGTGTTGACGTAACACCTACCTGGCCATGGCACCGTGCCCCTCCTGGCACATGCCCGCAGGCAGGCTAGCAGCTCTGGCTCCCTCCGCCGCAGGTCCCCAAACCTATGGCGGCACTGCTCTGCACTTCTCCCCCATCCAGTGGCCTCCTCGAGTGCAGTGGCCACCTCCTCCCACACCTGGCTCCTGGACCTGTCCAATGGTGCCTCCCCGAACAGTGGCCCATGGTGTGGCTCCACTATGGCCACTAGGTTGGCCAGCTTTATCTGAGACCACTGAGCAGCCCTCCTGCGTGCCATGCTCTCTGCTCGATCTGCAAATATGGCGCTCTGCAGTGCGGCTCCCCATGTGCAGATGCTGTGCGGTACAGCACTGCCATTCCCTATCGCACTGTCACCGAAGAGCGCGATAGTGGTGCACCGATGCCTGACGCATGGCGCCTAGGGGCAAAGGTCGGGCACAGGGTCAAGGGTCTCTGGTGCACAGACACGCACAGCTCCATTGGAACCCAATGCGTGTAGCGCGATTGGCTGCCTGTGTGCTACCGCCAGTAGCGGCCTACCGCGCTGTTGCCCCAGTGCACCTATGATGGCCAAGTGCCACAGCGCCATGTAGGTGACCATCGCTATAGCACCACTGGCAGAATGGTGGCTGTGCCCTGCATTGCTTCCCGCTCACAGCACGTCAGCAGCATGGCAGATGCCTGCGTCAGCAACCCGGGCATGCGCAATGAGGTGTGTACTACGCATGTCACAGAACTGCGCCATTGGCTCAGCACGTTCAACACAATTGCGCAAGGCGCAAAAGCGTGATATTCAGCCGTCATCTGCAAATCATCTAATCAGCCATTCAATGGCGCAGCACTGCAATTTGCATCCACTTAAAGTTGCGCCTCGCCTCATTTGCATGGGTTGCACTATAAAAGTGCGACATTGGGCTGCAATGGCCATAGTCGGTTACTGCAGTCTATTGGTGAGTTGCATGCTGTTTGGGAGTGTGGACTGTGGATTTAGGGACATGCATGGGACTGCACAGTCACAGGTAACAACTGCCATTCTTACAGGCTAAATAATGACCGAGCAAGTTGTGGGAGAGGAGGAACACAGTGGTGGGAGGAGAAGGAGGCCTAATTTTACCAAGGCTGAGACCGAAGCCCTGTTTGACGCCTACCTGGATCAGAATCCTCTTCTCAGCGGATGGCAGGGAACACCTCAAGCCCGTACTGCTGCATGGCAGGAGGTGGCACGTGCTGTGAACCTGCATGGCAGCCACCAGCGCTCCATACAGAAGTGCAAGAAAAAGGTGGGCACGGACAGGAGGAGGATAAAGGAGAAGGTGGCTGCCATCAGGGCAGCACGAGCTGCAACAGGTGGGGGACAGCCGGAGGTGGTACACCTGACCCCACAGGAGGAGAGAATTGCTGGAAGCATGCAGGGAGTGCCATTGAGGGTGTTCCGGGTGGTGGCTTCCAGACGGGTGGTGGCCCATCACTACATGGTAAGTCATGGTCTGTCTATGGGGGGGGCAGGGTAGGTCACACGCAGTAACGCGACTTTGCTTTCCCTTACCGATCCTGAGCATCTGCATGGGTCAGTGGTGGTGGGCATGTCCACTGAGGACAGTCAGCTGGAGATGGAGGAGGGCCCATCCACCTCCACAGGTATACGTGGCTCAGTGCGACAGTGGGGCCGCCTGGCTGTCCACACTGATGTTGTTGTAACAGGTGCGGAGGAAGCCCTGCCTGTGTCCCAGCGTGCTGGCATCCACGGATGCCAGCATGCTGTGACTGGGACCGGTGCTAAGTCCGTCACCGATGATGTCGCTAACGGCATGGGCAGTGACACGTGTGTGCCACGGGATGGCCACACAGCAGGACACATCGCGGCCATGGCTGTGGGTGGTGCTGCCATGGAGGCTCTGTGCTGGCATGTCCCAGCTCAGCCTGCTTGGCACCAGTAGGGCAGCACTGGTGTTTGTTCAGGACAGTGGGACTGTTGCGGCCACTGCGGTGGCACCACTGAGCCCTAGGGAGCGGCAGCCGGAAGGGCAGCATTAGCAGTCGGCCAATGAGCTTGGGGGTAAGGGTCCAGCAGCGGTGTCTGTGCACCGCCTGTGGACATGCCCAGATCTGGTCCTGGTACGCAGCGCCCACCCTCAAGTGGTACTGAGCATCAGGGCCACGCACACCCTGAGGGACAGGATGCCGAGGAGGCAGATGACCTCTTGGACGAGCACACCCGCCTACTGCAAGCATCAACCCAGCAGCAGATGCGGCTTGCGACGTCGGTGGATGCACTGCGTGCGACTCTGGAGTGGGCAGAGGAGTGTCGCAGCAGGGACACCGCTCTGATCCTGGCAGGAATGGACCAGTTGCGGGAGGATGTGACATTGACAGGCATACACAGGCATTCAGTGCTGTCATGGCCACAATGAGCACACAGTCATATGCCCATGCGTCGCGGACATCATGCAATGCACTGTCCACCCCCCATTCCCGACGTTGTGCGACACCCTCCCTGTCGACACCGGGTTCAGCTGTGGGCATCCCGAGCATGCCTGGCGCAGGCATGTTGGGTGTGCTGCAGACCCCTGCGCGAGCATGGTCGCGTTCACGCAGTGGAACCCTTGGAGGACCATCGGTGCCACCCCATGAGGCCAGTGGTCAGCCTGTTAGTGCTGGCGGGTCTCGACGGGGCTGCCCACACATCCATGGTGGCTGGGGCACTGTGTCGCATGACTGACCTGTCTCCCAACGCGGCTACTGTCTGGTGCTGGCCTGTGTGCATTGTGTCTTTCAGTGGGCAGTGCACGGGTGGGTACCCGGCCCTGCACGCAGACACACAGTCCATCTGCACACCCTCCCGGCTGCTGTCCACAATTGCGTGTGCATGATGATGCCTACATTGTGCCATACACCAATGTGCAATGGTGCTCAGCATCTGACACACGCACATGGACAGGCAGTGGGCGTGGTGGTATGTGGACATGTGTGTGGCTAGGGGTGGCATTCTGGGTCGGTGTGCCTCCTGCCCTTTGTGCAAGTTTGGTGCATTGTATGTGTGTGCGTGTGTGTGTGTCCATCCACGTGGCATGTTAGTCCTCAGCCATCCCTGGTTGTGCGTGTGGTTCCATGCCCTGCCACTTCCTTTGATGACATGCACCCCTGGTGTGTGTCCATGCGTGTTTGTGGGTTGTGCCTTAGCCACTTTTGGCTGCACATGGCCCCATGACTTACCTGGGTTGGCTGAAGTGCTCCTCCGTGATGGTGTCCCGGTGCAGCTGTGCCAGCCGGAGCAGTCGTGGGTCACGTCAGCCAAGGGGGGGCTGCCCATCATCATCATCACCGGCGTCCTCATCGTCCCCATCGCTGTCCCCCTCTTTGACCTGTACAGCTATCCCACATTCGTTGGCTATGTTGTGCAGGATGCAACAGGCCAGGAATAGCCCGCAGGCCTTTGAGGGGCTTTACTGTAGCTGGAGGTGTCCAGGCAATGGAAACGTGCATTCAGCATCCTGAACACCCGCTCGATGACATTACGTGTGGTGGCGTGTGCCTCATTGTAGCATTACTGCAATGGGGTCACAGGCCACCGGTAGGGTGTGTGCAGCCAGGGATGGAGTGGGTATCCACTGTCACCTGTGTGTAGAGGGTGGAGGTTAGTTTGGTGATCAGCATCGCCCTGCCCCGGACCATGTAGGCCGCTACCCATGTCACCTCTGGCCATGCCCCCCCAGGCCCTATGATCGTCCATGTGGTTTGCATACTCACCCACTAGGTGTCCAGTGGGGATCTCCCCACTCTTGAATCTGTGGCAGAGTACCGACTGGTGCCAGATGAAGGCATCGTGTGCTCCTCCAGGGTGCGTGGCACAGACATTGATTATGCGCCCCCTGGCATCGCACACCACCTGGCAGTTGATGCTGGCATATCCCTTGCGATTGATGTATGCGGCCCCCTCAGGGCCAGGTGGTGTGCGTATGGCCACATGGGTGCAGTCTATTGCACCTAGCATGCCAGGCATATGTGCTACCCTGTGGAACTCCTGTATGTTTGCTGTGCACTCCGCCAGTGTGCTGGGGAAATGGATGTACTCCACAGCATGTGGCAGCAGTACGCTGAGGAGTTGGGTGAGGTGGCATGACATGGCTGACTGGGTTATGCCTGTGGTGTCCCCAGTTGGTCTCTGGAATTTACCCGTGGCGAGCAAGCACATGCAAGCTGTTACTTTAGTCTCCACTGACAGGGCATGGCTCTGTCGTGTGGGTGCCTGCATCTCATCACTGCACAGCTCACAGAGCCACCTCAGAATTTCCCTATTCAGGCGGTACTGGCCCACAATCTCAGTATCACTGTACAGCTCGAAGCTGGTGCGGGCTTGGTACTGCCTGTTGGGGTCATACTGCTGGCGGGCCCTTCCACGGCCACTCCCCCCTGCTGCACACCTTCTCACCCCCCTCATAATGGCCTCCATCTGGAAGGTGGCACTGGCCATGTCCCTGGCTTGTGTTCACCCCCCCGGCAGCTGTTACTGTATTCCCCCCGCTGTCCTCACTGCTACTTCCCCTGCACCGGGAACACCTGCCTGTGGTGGCCTCTGTGCTGTGTGGCACTTCCCCCTTCTGCACTGGCTGTGGCTCCCCACGTCTTCCCTGTGCCTCTGTGTTCAGGGTGCCCTTTTCCTGGCCTGCCCTGTGTGTCCCTCCTGCCCTGTCTGTGTGGCTAGAGTTCAGCCTCATGTGCCTTCCCTGTAGCGTTCTTGCACCTCTCCCTTGCTCCTTTTTATTTTGGCTCATTTCCGCTACGGCGCAACTTCTGCTTGCTCCCCTATTGCGCATGGTGCAAGTTGTTGAATATCGCACTGCACCATTTATGCATGGTTCCTCCCCCTTCAGTTGCACATGCCTTCATTATCATTGCGCTGTTGCTCAGCGTGATTTAGGGGGCGCAACTGCCTCCTGCTGAATATCGCGGAATGGCGCAATTTCAGACTTGCACAGGCGCAACCCTATTGCGCATGGCTCAACTCTTTTGAATATCTGGGCCACTGTATATTGTATAGGTCAATTTTAGGCTTGTCTTTGAGCTCCAGTGGGGGAATCCCCAAAAAACAATTTTAAAATTGAGCTGGTGTGGAAGTTTGTTTTGTTTTTTTATGGGAACAGATCTCAAGTGCAATTGCAGATGTATTTGAAATTCAGTCCCAGCCACTTTACACAAGACTAAATCTTAGACAGCAGCTGCTCCGCAGTTTGATTGCAGCCATCATCATTTTTAGGTTGTTAAAGGTGTGGGATAACAGATGGACTTCTACAACAAATGTTTAAGTTTAACACACCATTTTCCTGGTGTGACGTTTATTTTGTTTCTCTTTTTTTTTCAATTACAAAATAAAATATTGTGTACAGAAAACAAAAGTAAATTAAATTTCAATAAAACTTTAAAGCAAATAAAACAATGAGGGCAGTATTCACAAAAGAGATGGACTGGGCGCAAGTGAGATGTGCCGGCACAACCCAAAAACGTGCTATGAAATGATTCACGGACAGGGTGGATGCGCTGGTGCATCCCGGAAGTGCTGTGCTGAACTGGATGTGCTGTAGATGCCTAATAATGTTATGTGGCGCAACTAGAGTGGGTGTACACATGCATTTACAGCGCAAAGCAATTCACAATGCAAAATGAAGGTGCAACGAGAGAGCAAACCCAGCACAAGTACCAAATCCACCATGAAAAGATAAGTATAAAAGAAGCAGTCTTAATTGCAAGCCACCAGCAGGTTAGCAGCAGAACAGCAGCACCAGCACAGTGACAGACAGGGAGTTAGAGACAGCACACAGTCAGCATGGATGCAGCACCATTCGTAATGGTTGGAGTACTAATGAGGATGAGGAGATGAGGAGGCAGAAGGCTCCGTGGGTGGCCTGCCCCACAGCAGTATCATGCCAGGCTGTCCTTTGAGCAGCTGACAGATTTGGAGACAGTAGGCTGATACCACCTGAACAGGGCCATTCTGAGGCAGCTGTGTGAGCTGTGCCATGAGAAAATGCAGGCACCCACTACACTTGGTCATGCCATATCAGTGGAGACCAAGGTGACAACAGTAATGTGCTTGTTCACCGCATAACCTTCCAGAGGCCTACTGGGGATACCACTGGGATATCACATGCCTCCACTTCCCACCTCCTCACACAATTCCTCACTGCACTGCTATCACGTGCTTCGGAATATATTCATTTCTCCAGCACACAGGCAGAGCAGACAAAAGCCATGCAGGGGTTCCACAGGGTGGCATGCATGCCAGGCATCATAGGGGCCATAGACTGCACCCATGTGGCAATCCGCGCACCACCTGGCAACAATGCCATAACCTACATTAATCACAAGGGATACCACTCAGTCAACTGACAGGTGGTGTGCAATGTCACAGAGTGCATCAGCAATGTCTGTGCCACACAACCTGGAAGCACACATGATGCCTTCATATGGCAACAGTCCACCCTCTGCCAGAGATTCCAGGCAGAGGACATACCAAGTGGCTATTTAGTAGGTGTATGGGACATGGCAACCAGCTGCACAACAGGGCACTATGGCTCAAGGCAGGAGGGGTGTGTGTGCAGATAACACCATGCACAATGCGCATAGGGAGCAGCAGATGTGGGACAGTGGGCGTGTGTAAGGGGACACAGGCAGACACCAGCAGGTACAGGGAGGCACACGTGCAATGCATGGAATGTGAGGTGCAGTGCCATGGAGGGCATGTGTGGCAGAGACATGCACAACACATGCAGACAGCGGGCAGTGCCATAATGCACACTAGGCAGGGCAGTGGTGGGTGTGGCACGTTAGACTCCAATGGTATTGGTGACCTGGGGCCAACAACAGGTGCAGGCCCAGCAATAGCAGGTGGATGTGGGGGGTAAGATTGCAGGGAAGGAACAGGCACCAGCAGTGGTGGATGCTCAGTGCACATGCCAGTGCGGAATGGAGCAGGGAGTAGGGCACACTGCAGATGTGACCATTGTACTAACAGCCACCCTTACCACCCACAGGTGATGCTGCATACCCACTGAGGCCCTGGCTCCTCACCCCCATCTGACAACCTGGAACAGAGGCAGAGGAGCGTTATAATGAGGCACACACACTGCTACGTGCACCATCATCGAGCGCGTGTTCGAATGTTAAGATGCACTGTGCCTGTGTAGGTTCGGTGAGAAGGCCTGTGGCATATTCTTGGCCTGTTGTATGCTACACAACATGGCTATTGACCATGGAATAGCTGTCAAGGTCAATGAGGGTGACTGTTCTGGGAGGAGGAGGAGGGTGGGGAAGATGATGCAGTGCCACAGGGCCCCAACACTGGACCACCAATGGGCCGATGGGACCCATGGCTGGCTGCACAGGTGAGGCAGTACAGGAGAACGCTGATGGAGGAGCATTTCATGAACCGCAGGTGAGTATCAGAGGTATGTATCTGGGAGGTGCACAATGGTGACAACAGGTAGACATAGAACCGTGCATTACACGGCGGGCACAGCACACAAACAGCCCTACACAGGTGCAAATGCATACAACACATGCCACACAGTGGAGGTGGGACAGCAGTGGACCACTCACATGCCAGGGACTATGAGCCTGGGAGAGACGCACACAGACACACACACACACACACACACACCTCGCAACACACATGTGCCACCATGACAGTGCCAGGGATGGCATGGATCAGTGTGCACTGCTGCTGGCACACAAGTGTAGCAGACACTGGACTATACACCCATGCCACATGGCACAATAGTGGTGCACACAGACATGCAGGTGGCATTACACTGGGGCCCACAATGGCAGTGCACTGGGGCAGGTGCCTGCCACTCATGCCACCCCATACTTCATCATCCATTCATGTGGGACACAGTGGTGGAACGTGTAGCTGCTGTTGGAATGGGGACCCGGATGTCACAGGGTGGCACCATGGCCACCACAGACACGTGAGTGGCCTCTGCCATGACTGGTGGATACAGCTGTGGCACCACCAGCCACAGGGGGTGTATTCAACACCCCTGTAGGGGTACTGCAATGAGACCATGAACGAGTGCTCACTGGTGTGGTGGCCCTGCAAGCCACGTCTGGACTGGGGATGCAGGTCGGTGCAATGTGAAGCAATGGCGTCAGCAGCACTAGGTCCATCTGATGCCACTGCCTGGGTGTGGGAGAGGTGCTCCTGGGTGTCCGGCTGAATGCCCGATGGCCACGGTGCACAACGGATGCACACGCCACCTCTGTAGTGGCTGCAATCCACTCCAATGTTGTGGTCATGCCCTCCTGCAGAAAGCGTGCCTCAGTCAACATCTGGGCACGCCATGCAGCCGTGGACTCATGCTCCAGGACCATCACCATCTGGTGGATCCTGAACTCCGCACGGAGGTCCACCTGCCCATCCATGGTGTCACACAGGAGGCAGACATAGCTCTCCATGTCATTTGTGGGTGATGGGTCATGGTGGCATCACCGACAAGTGGAGTGGTGATACAGCCTGCAGTGGGGCATCTGCGGGTGGTGGGTGCACCACGGCAGGCTGTGGTATAGGCGGGTCTTGGGTATGTTCAGCCACAACATGTCCACAGCTGGTGTTGTCACATTCCAACAGTGTCTGCATGTGTCCCACAGCACCTGGAGCAAACGCCTTTGATGGCTCTGCCACTGCACCTGGACTAGATGCAGGGGACACAGCATCCACCACCATGGGCAGCTGTGCAGCCACTGGATCTACACCACATGCATCAGGGCCATCAGTGGCATCAGGGGCCACCTGCACAGGTACCTGTGTGCTGCATGTAACACTGTCAGCCATGTCCCCCTCTATCTGGGTGGCATCATCATCCACAGGGACACCCCCTGCATGCCAGCTGCAAGCAGAAGAAGGGCATTAGAGATGTCTGCTACATCTGCAGGGTCATCATTAGAGAATCCCAGCAGACATACCAGCCATGTGGTGTCATTGCTAGCTGCTGTGGCGGCTTTGGCCAAGGGGTCTGATGGGCCCACCACCACCACTGGGGCTGGGGCAGGTGGAACCAGTGCAGTGGATGGTCCAGGGATGGCACCATCCAACTCAGTGCCCACAGCCCTGTGAGACAGGCCTGCATCATTGCCTGCTAGGGCATCCTCTGCAGCCATGCCCACAGCTGCACCTGTGAGGCGAGATGGAACTGTGAAAAGAAGAAGGGAGAAGATGGTTAGTGCACTGGAATATACAGTGGCATGCATATAGACAAACATACAAATGTGTACAGTGTATCACAGTGTAGTGCCATGGTTGTGCCTGACAGTCCCCTGCACAGCTGTGCAGTGCCTACAGCAGCCATGTACTGGCTGTGACCGCTACTGTGTGGTGACAGGCCAAGGCCACATGGTACCATGTGTGGCAATGGTATGACAGACCCATCCAACAGTATGTGTGTGTGTCCCACCAGCCTGAATGGCACTAACACAACATGGGCCACATATGCACCACCACCACACATGGTACATCCCTTGGGTACACAGTCGCACAGCACAGCACAATGGGACAGGCACGGCAGCCAGGGAACACACATGGCCAGACACGTGTCTTGTGCATGGCTACTTACAGTGCTGTGATGGGCTTCCACCTGTCTGGAACCCCCCACCTGGGACACCCTCCAAGCTCCTCATTGGGGCTCAGGTGAACATCAGCCTGTGGGCCACCCCCTGTCCGCTGCAGGGAGGCCTCTATGGGGGACACCTTCTCCTTTGCTCTCCATTTCCCATCATTTAGATGCTTCCTGCACATATAGAAACATAGAGGTTGATGGCAAATAAGGACCGCAAGGCCCATCCAGTCTGCCCATTTCTTTTTCTACCTTATAAATGTGCCATCGGCCTTCGCTCTGTCAGTGGTCTATCTATTCATACTCATCTGTATTGCTCCCTTATGCCTAACCCATGCCTGTTTGAAGCCCTGCACTGTGTTCATAGCCACCACTTCCTGAGGTAGGCCGTTTCATGCATCCACCACTCTTTCTGTGAAAAATAATTTCCTCACATTCCCCCTTAATCGGCCTCCCTCTAATCTCATGCTGTGTCCTCTTGTCCTGCTTTTTTTCTTATATTTAAGTATGTTAGACTCTTTCACCTTGTTAATGCCCTTAAGGTGTTTGAATGTTTCGATCATATCACCTCTCTCCTTTGCTCAAGGGTATACATATTGAGCTCCATTAATCTGTCCTCATATGTCTTCTGATGCAGTCCCTGCACCATTTTGGTTGCCCTTCTCTGGACTGCCTTAATTTGGTTAATGTCCTTGTGAATGTGTGGCCTCCAGTACTGCACACAGTACTCCAGATAGGGCCTAACCAGTGTCTTGTAAAGAGGGATTATTACTTCCCTCTTACGACTTGTGATACCCCTACTAATACACCCTAACATCCCCCTAGCCTTACCTACTGCTTTAGAAGTCTGCTTGGATGATTTCAAATCATCGGTGATGATGATGCCCAAGTCTCTTTCTTCTGTTGTGACTGCCAGCAACTCCCCTCCTGGCCTATAGGTGGCTTCAGGGTTTCTCTTCCCTATGTGCATGATCTTGCACTTCTTTGCATTAAATCTCAGTTGCCACTCTTCTGACCATTTTGCTAGTTTATCCAGATCTCTTCTCATTTTGCCCACCCCATCTGGATCATCTACTTTGTTGCAGATCTTGGTGTCATCTGCAAACAGACAAGCCTTACCCTCTAGTCCATCTGCAATGTCACTGATGAAAATATTGAAGAGGACTGGCCCCAGGACTGATCCCTGAGGTACCCCACTTGTGACTTGCATCTCTTCTGACTGTATACCATTTACCACCACTCTCTGTTTTCTGCCCGTCAACCAGTTTGCCACCCAGTTGACCAACTTCTGACCCAACCCGAGCCTACCCAGCTTATTTATCAATCTTCTATGTGGAACAGTGTCAAAAGCTTTGCTGAAGTCAAGGTAGGCGACATCAACTGCTCCCCCTTGGTCCACCACTCTGGTTACCCAGGCAAAGAAATCTATGAGATTAGTTTGACAGGATCTTCCTTTTGTAAACCCATGCTGTCTTGGACCCTGTGCCCCTATGGATTCCAGGTGCTGCACTATCCTTTCCTTAAGGAGTGTCTCCATAATCTTGCCCACTATTGAGGTAAGACTGACTGGTCTGTAGTTCCCTGCCATCTCCCTGCAACCACTCTTGTGGAGCGGGATCACATGAACCCTTCTCCAGTCTTCTGGGACCTCTCCTGTGCTCAAAGACTCACTAAACAGTTCTGCTAATGGCTCTGCTAGTTCCACCCTTAGCTCCTTAAGTGCCCTGGGATGTATGCCATCAGGTCCCATTGCCTTGTCCAACCTGAGCTTAGCAAGCTCTTGTAGGACCCTTTCTTTTGTGAAGGGAGTAGTGCTCACCTCCCTCCCCCCGTGTCCATGGTGCTGAGCTGTGGGCCCTGCTCTACCTTTCTTCAGTAAATACTGAGCAAAAGTATCTATTTAGGATAGATGCTTTACAGGGTCCTCCTCCTCACATGCCCCTTTTCTCCTTTGAGCTTAGCATTACCCCTCTGGACTTTCTCCTTCACTAATGTATTTATAGAAAGTATTGTCACCTTCTTTACTGTTCGTCTAGTGTTTCCTCAGTTTGGGACTTTGCCTGCCTTACTGCCTCTCCCGCTTCCCTTAGAGCAGTTTGGTATGCCTCTCTATCTTCATCCCGCTGTGTTCCCTTATATTTCCTGAAGGCCAGCCTTTTGGCTCTGACCTTTTCTGCTACTGTATTTGAAAACCAAAGTGGTTTTCTTCTTCTTTTGCACTTCCTTTTCTGTTTAACATAATGGGATGTTGCTTCAAGTATTGCATCCTTAATGCTTGTCCACTTTGCCTGTACCCCCTCACCTGTGTTTCTTTTTGCCAGGGCTAGCTTAACTCTGTTGGCCATCTTATCAAGGTCAGCTCCTCTGAAGTCCCATATTTTTGCCTTGGAATGGGATGATTAGATGTAGTGGCCAAATTGAACCATACCATGTGATGGTCACTGGCCCCAGGTGACCTTCTACCAGGAGAGTCTGTGATCCCTTCCCTGTTAGTCAGTACTAGATCTAGGATAGCCCCATCACTTGTGGGTTGTTGTACCAGTTGTTTGAGGCCCTCCCCCTGCAGGAAATCCACCATGTGTCTAGTTCTGGTAGATATTCCTGCTGGTATTGACCAATCTGTATCCGGCATGTTGAAGTCTCCCATTATCAGAACCTCCCCTTTAGCTGTCATGTTTTGTATATCTTCAACAGTAATGTGTCTGTGTTCTCCCCCTGGTCTGGGGGCCTGTAGACAACCCCAGTTCTTATGGCTGTCCCACTTCCTGTTTCCAGGGTGACCCACAGTTCTTCTGGCTCCTTATGTGTATTCTGAACTCCAGGGGTGTCCTGTTGTACGTTCCTATGGTGTTCACATGATGGTAAACCACCCCCAGCTCTCCTCCCATGCCATACAGCTGCCACCCCTGCCCGACAGTACATCATGCCTTAGATGGTATGCCTCAATGAGGGCCTGCTCCTCATCCTTTGTGAAGTTCGGCCACCTTTGGCTGGAGGCACTGTTGCCTCCTGACATAGTAGTTTCTGTGGGAGAGTATAGACAGACATTAGCCATGCTCATGTAGATTCCCGTGTGCCCATTACCGACATACAGTGGATGCATTTGGCCACCCCAGTACCTGTCAGACAGGGCCTGCAGGCATTGCATGTGTCTCGGGGTGCACGGTGTGTTGTGGCGGTTGGTGCCGCATCCGGCGTGTACAGCGAACCCGCCATGGACAGCTGCATGACCAAGGCCTTGCCACCTGTGATGCCTGTCAAGCTACATGTGCAGCTGGCTGCCCATCACTCACACCATACACACCTCACTGTTGGTGCAGGCACATCGGCCACTATCATACCCCCCCCACTGTTGTGGTCTGTGGGACAGTGTGTGGCACACCATGTCGCCCAACAGATGTCCCTGCACATGGCGGGATGACGACAAGCTGTCCACAGCCAGATTCATCATGTGGATTGGCTACACTAGTACTGGCCATGTACACAAACGGATGGCTCTATACTACAGTCCTGTGACAGTCATCTGTATCCCCCTCCCCTGGGTCGTGCCTGAGTCTGAGCAGCATTTACCTAGTGTACTTCCCTAGTCCTCTGCATCAGAAGTAATACATGTAGAAGTAAAATGGTACTCACCTTCAAGGCTATGAATCCTTTCAGTCACCTATTCTCAATGTGGTCTTAGTTGGGAGCATTTATGGCTTAGGACATGCAAATGAGAACTGGGGCAGTTATAATGAGATGCTAAACAGCTGTGATGTGCCTGAATACGTTATTAGGCTGATTTATGAGCATTGTCTGTGAATTGCATAATTGCCCTCAGCTCATCTCAGTCAGCAAGGTGCATCTGCTGAGGTGGGTGCTTCCCTACACGGCGCATTACCTGCGTATGTGTGGTGTGTTTGGGGCATCTTCTTGAATGGGGCTCAAGTGCTTTGGTGCATTCGGTGCACATGCGTTATGCATTGTACCACTGATGCAGCACCACAGTTGCATGCTTGGTCTGACACTTGCATCGCAGACATGCAGATGGTGCACGTCGCACGGTGCAGTCTGTCCACGCATGCATGTCCCCCTGCATGGTGCACATTGTGACAGTTGTCAGTTGTTGTACATGGATCATGCATTACAGGCCATTGCAGAACATTGTGCTGCTGCACATCACAGGCGCTATGTGTGATAGTGCGTGCCAAACGTAACATGGTGGACAGTTTCCATATTGCACATGCGCGACCCGGTCATGACCCACGACCCTGCATTTCCGCCTTAACATTGTGCATTGTGCATGTGCCTGTGGGTGCATGATGGATCAATCACGCTTCATGCTACTGTGCACGGGGGCAGGCACATGGCCTAGTGGCGCACGTGCTGCCATTTTGCATTTCAGCTGTGCATACATTGCATGCAACTGTGTGGTGTTTCTACTGTGGGGATGCCAAGGGCAGGGAGGACTGTACCAAGGGCCATGAATTGGTCTGAGGTGGAGCTGCTCCTCCTGGTGGCCCTGATGCTGCATGTGGAGGGGCAGCTCTTTGGGAGTGAGGACCTGCAGGTGCCAGGTGGCGCAGGTGTGGGCCACCACTGCCTGATGGCTGGTGCGGTGCACAGTGGTTCCCCGCACTGGGGAACAGTGTAGGCACCGTTATAGTGACCTTGGCTGGAGGGACAGGGCCCATCTTTGGTGGCTGCATGAGCGTGCATGCAGGGGTGCACTTCTATGACCAGGTAGGTTGTGTGCATACGTGTGCAGCGCAAGCACATGCAGGGTGGAGATGGGTCACATCACACTCACATGGGCACTCCCAGCATGCACACTTGGCAGTTGCTGCAGCTGCCCTGTGGTGTCCTGTCACGCATGCCACATGGGGTGGGCTTCTCTGCAGTGGTGTGTGTGGGACAGGTACACTGTGTCGCACATGGGGTGGGACCACCGTGTGTGGTGCATAACCACAGCAGGGAACTTTGGGGGTTCAGGCAAGGCTGCTGTGTGCAGCTGTAGACTGCATGGCCTGTCACCGGTGTTGCACTGCCTGTGTACACCATCACTGCATGCCCACACTGGTGTTGGGGGTGGGTTTGTGCAATAGCATGTCTACCCATGACGATATCAGTTTGTTGTGTCTTACAGAGCTGGAGGCCAGTTGGTGGGTCGAGGAGGCCACTGAGGGGTTTGTGCAGAGGGACGCAGTTGGTGCGTAGCATGGTGTCCATGTGGGTGCAGGTAGGTGGCTACCTTGTGTTTGCAGTGTCTGTCTGGTGGGGTGGGCTTCTGCTCGGTGGGGGGTTGTGTGTCTACAGTGGCACTTAGTGTGTGTTCTCTGTGTTCTTGCTGTAGGTCCCCAGGATGGTGGCACTGGGGCTGGCGATGGAGGACCCCTGAAGTGGCAGCAGGCCAGTGGGCAAGGTGTCCAGCAGGCCATTCAAGTGGCACTGCAGCCTATATTGTGTGTGCAGGCCCAACTGCAGTGGGCATTGGCAGCTGTCATCCGCTTACTGTTGGCACATGGCCACAGGGGCTCACAAAGGCATATTGCGCGGCCATGCCAATAGCTGTATTTTGTAAATAGTGTATAGTAATGTACAGATGTTGCTGTGTCCCCCACCTTCCCTTTCTATGTTGCTGTCCCCACCCACTACCCCCTTCTGCACTCCTGTTACTGTATATATTCCCTCACACCACATTCCTTTTGGTATCATCATATGTGTTTGTTCTTTGGTTTTTGTTTCTTGTTCCTGTAATTGTCCTTGTTATTGTTTCTTGTATTAAATTATTTGTTCTGTGACACAGTGGCCAGGATATTCAGAGCTGTTGCGCAATGTGCAACAGGGATGCACCAGCGCAAGTGTGGCAATGTGCCAGAGAGCAATATTCAGTGGCAGCAAATGCGCAGCACAAGTACCAATGTGCCAGTGCACAAGGATAATGAATGCATACGCAAATGCAGGGGGCATAGTCATGCATACGTGGCACAGTGTGATATTCAACGGCAGGCGAATGGTGCAAGACAGGCGCAACCAGGACATGCATGGAGCAGCCTTGAGCACATAAGAAGAGGGAGCAAGTGAGGGAAGGAAGCTTGCACCATAGGGGAGCTAGATCGAGGGGGCATCCCAAAAGGACAAAGGGGAGCCACAGAGCGTGAGGCAGGCTAAGAGAGGCACAGAGTGGGAACCTGGGAACCTGAAAGCACCAGACACTGGGCTTGTCAGCGTGTGAGTGTGAGTGTGAGTGTGAGTGTGTGTGTGTACACGCACGTGCGCGAGTGGGCATGAGACAGGGTGCAGGACAACCCATATCGGGTGTCTGTGACACCCAGCACAGGAGGAGCAGCACAGGTGCATGGAGAGGTGGGAGGCGGAGGCCACAGACAGCAGGCCAGGCAGCCCCGAACAGGGGTGTGCATGGTGCAGGGACACAGACAGCAGCCAACAGCTGGGGACAAGGGAAGGACCACCCAAGTGGAGGACATACAGCCCCGGCCATGGCCAGTGCAATATTCCAGATGGAGGCAATAATGAGGGGAGTGAGGAGGCAGCACGCAGACCAGCACGGCTGTGGAAGGGCCTGTCGGTGGTATGCCCAGAACAGGTGGTACCATGCCCGCATTGCCTTTGAACAGTGTAGTGACACAGAGATCGTGGGCCAGTACCACCTGAACCGGGCCATTCTGAGGTGGCTGTGTGAGCTGTGCAGTGAGGAGATGCAGCACCCACAAGACAGAGCCATGCCCTGTATGTGCAGACAAAGGTCATGGGTGTCATGTGCTGCTCACCACAGACACCTTCCAGAGACCAACAGGGGACACCACAGTCATAACCCAGTTGGCTGCATCACGTCTCCTCATACAGTTCCTCACCGCACTCCTGTCACATGCTGTGGAGTACATCTCTTTACCCAGCACACAGGCAGAGCATACAGCAAACATGCAGGAGCTCCAGAGGGTGGCATCGTTGTCTGGCATGGTAGGGGCCATCGACTGCACCCATGTTGGCATCCGTGCATCACCAGGCCCGGAGGGGGTGGCCTACATAAACAGGAAAGGCTACCCCAGCGTTAACTGCCAGGTGATGTGTGATGCCAGGGGGCGCATAATCAATGTCTGTGCCACACACCCTGGGGGAGCACACAATGCCTTTATCTGGCACCAGTTGGCACTATGCCAGAGGTTCGAGAGTGGGGACATTCCCACTGGCCACCTAGTCAGTGAGTATGCTGTGTATGCCTTATGCCGGAAACTGCAGGGCAGGGTGTGTGGGATGCCAGGGCATGGGTGCCAGGGGACATGGCCGGGATGGCGGGGGGGGTGCACTGACACAGGCCACCAAGCTAACCAGACATCTCTCCACACAAGTGACAGTGACTACCCACTCCAGCCTTGGCTGCTCACCCCATACCAGCACCCATTGACCCCAGCACAGAAGCAATACAATAAGGCACACACCAGCACATGGAACATCATCAAGCGGGTGTTCGGGATGCTGAAGGCCCGGTTCCATTGCCTGGACAGGTCTGGTGGTGCTGTACAGTACAGCCCTTCAAAAGCCTGTGACCTATTCATGGCCTGCTGTGTACTCCACAACATGGCCACCGACTGTGGGATAGCTGTCGAGGTCGAAGAGGGGGACAGCAGTGGGGATGACGAGGCCGCCGGGCCTGGTGGTAGGTAGCCCCTCCCTGGGCGAAGGGATCCCCGACTGATATGGATGGCACAGCAGCACAGAGACACAATTGCTGAAGAGCATTATGAAGCACGCAGGTAGGTGTACATGGGCACAAGCAGGGGCCAGGGCACAGTGGACAGGCAGGCATGGGTGTCCCCTGTGCCAGGGTTGGTGGAGGGGCGCCACACACACACATGCACATTGGACCCATCATGCCCCTGGCCAGGGGCGGGCACCGAGAGTGTGTCAGACACTGAGCGGCGCTGCACAGTGGCAGTCAGCGCTGTGCTGGCATCATCATGCACACGCCACAGTGTCCAGTAGCTGGGTGGGTAAGCACATGGGCCGTGTGCAGGGTCGACCACAGATGCCATGGCCATGGGACGAACACACACATGATGCACCAATGTGCACACAAAACAGCAGCAAATGGTGTATGTGGCGGTGGGCAGTTCAGGATCTCTGCACGGTAGCACTACCACCGCAGACACGTGGACGGCCATGCCAGGAATGCACAGTGGTTGCTGCCTGTGCATCAGCCACAGGGGGTGTCACAGACCATCCCCTGGGGTGACACTGCAGGACCGCGATTGTGTCCATGCAGGTGTCTGCAGGTTCCACACCATGCCCACACTGGGAATGCCCACAGCAGACCCTGGTGGCGACACCGAGGGGGTCGCATGCCGCTGGGCCTGAGGGGTGGAGAATGTGTTCTGCGGTGTGAGTGGTGGATGGCCATGCACCAGTGTGGCCAGAGGTGCCAGTTCGGCTGTGACCACAGTGGTCAGCCGATCCATGGCTGCGGCCGTGTCCACCCGCATTTGCCGGTTCTCTGTCAGGAGCAGGGTGAAGTCCCTGTCCCACTGCTCTGCCACCTGGTGCAGCTCTTCATGGAGTGCACGCACCCCTACTGTGAGCTGCACCTGTTGTTCAACAGAGGCCTGGAGCAGATGGGTGTGCTCGTCCAAGGGGTCAGTGCCCTGGGGCGCAGGATCACTGTGCCAACCCAAGAGTGTATCCTGACCCTGCAGCCCAGCACCCTGCGATGGTGGGCGCTACACAGCGGGTCCCTCCTGGGGCTGGGTGCCATGCGTTGCACTGGTGGTGGGCACTGCCCCAGGCCTCCCCCAACACCATCTGTCCGCTGCTGCTGCCCCTCCAGTCACTGTGTGCAGGATAACACCAGTGTGGCTGCACCATCACAGCCACCACAGCCATCCATTGCTGCACCTGTGGCAGCCTTGGCTATGCCTGCTGCAGTGGCCGGTGTGCAGGCAACTACCACTGGGCCACCAGCTGTGCTGACATGTCATGCCTGTGGTATGGGTGTCTCTTCTGCAGCCGCAACAGCGCTGTCTGTGATGTGGCTGTTGTCGTCATTGAATCCGGACCCTCCTACAACCTGCATCTCAGCACACAGGGCACCATGCCTGGCATCTTGCTGAAATGCAGCCAGGGCCTCATCCACAACCACGTTGCAGGCATCAGGATGGATAGCGGTACCGACCTGCAGTCGATCCAGGCCACGGTGCCCGCTGGAGGTGCATAGACAGTCCCCCGGGGCCAGGACTGCCCCCACAGCGGACACCCCCACCACTGACACTGACACACATGCAGGCGCTCAGGAGCTGGAAGGGAACAAAGTAGCATTAGCGTTGCTGTCACCTCACTCTCTTCATGGTCGGCCATGCTTCTTCCTGTGGAGGGTGACATGTGTTAGCATGGGCTGCTAGGTCCACATCCGCCCTCCTATTCTACCATCCCGCAGCATATAACTCACCTCTATGGGATGCAACCGTTCCTATCCTGTGCATTCCCCATGGTGCCTTTATAGCGCATCACATGCAAATGAGGGCTTGAGCAACTGTAATGACATGCAAATGCAGCCAGTACACCGTGGATATTGTAATCAGCTGATTTGCATACATCTGCTGAATATCGTAACGGCTGCAAGACAGTAATAAAGCGCGAGATGCACAGTCATGGCGCAACAATGACACACAACCGCTTGTGCCGTGGTGCATGTGCATGTGGACATCATGTACCTCCAGTGGCACGCCACTTGCAACGTGCGTGATAGGTGCAATAATGCCTGTCTGCTATTGCACATATGGCGCCGGCACTCGTTTGGCCTATGGCGCTAGGTGCCACTCAGCTGATGGCGCTCAGGTGCCATGCCTTCGATGGAAGCCCAACACCATGGGTACTATGGTGCCCATACGCAATGGGGCTGTGGTACTATGGCAGACGGGTCTCACCGGCAGTATGCCTGCCATTCCCGCTAAGTGCTGCGCGCAGGGTGCGCAGGCTCGCCCTTTGACCCCATGGGTACCCTTTGCCCTTGGGGAATACTGCGACACGTGATAGCGCCGAAAGTTACCAGAATCGCCGCGATGTCCGGTGACTGCACGATTGGCGCCGGCAGTGCATCATGGTGCGAGGCACACATCCCCAGCACGTATGGCACGAGTGCTGCCGGGTGCAATTTTGGAGCCTGTTATACAGCAGCAAGGGTGCAGAACTGGGCTCAAATTGAGCTGGTTAACCTGATGGCTCTGATGGTGCCACATATCAACTCCCTGTTCAGCCAGGTGCCTCTCGACAGGCCTAGGTCTGAGGTGTGTCAGGAGGTGTCAGATGCCCTGGAGGAGGCCACCAGTGCATGGTGCACTGGGGAGCAGTGCAGGCACTGATACAGGGAACTGCAGCATAGGGACCCAGACCGTTTACGGACACTACAGGCACATGTCCGGAGGGGCACCGTGCCACGGCCAGGTAAGTGCACAGCGCCTTTGCCCATTCTCATCCTACGTTCCAGGAGGGGTGGTGCCATTGGCTCACCTTGCTGGGGGTGGGGGCTGGGGCTGCATGCCCCGTTGGGAGTGGTGGTATACTGTGGCTGCCCTGTGCCACTGTGCCACTGGCACGTTGTGCAGGGTGTCACACTGTGCAGGGGGGGTGCCCTGTGGTTTTCTCCGGTGCTGGTGTTTCCTTCTCCATTCATTCCTCCTAGGCCCTGAAGATTGGAGGTGGGCTCGCCTCGCTGGTGCTGTGGCTGGGCCAGGTTGGGCCACTGCAGGGGGTGGTGCACCGGTCGCAGGACGTGTGGGCATGGCGGCTGGACAGCCACAGGGTGCGCCTCAGTGTGCAGGTAGGATCATGTACTTGTCTCCATGTTGTGTCGGGTGGGTAGTGTTGGTTGGGGCGGGACATGGCCCTCTGTACTCATGACACAGTCCAGCTGTGCAGTGCCTGTGATGCCCGTTGCACCACACCGTGGCTTTTGCACATGTGAGTGGCTGCTGCATGTGGGCTGTGGGTGCACCTGGGACCTAGCTGTGTCACTACCAACTGCCTGCATGGCCATGTTGACTGCCTGCCATGGCAGTGGTGTGCTGCACATGGGCAGTGTTAGTGTGCGGTGTTATGCATGGCTGCAGTTCCTTGGGTAGGTGGCTCGTGTGGGTGCTCTCACTGTGGGTGGCAGTTTGCCAGCCCTGGGGTGCATGTCACCAATGTCCGCTGCGCCCGGTGGTTGGGCTGCCATGTTCTGGACATGCACTCCTACGGTGTTCCCTCCTTTGTCCTAGGTGTCGGGCCCAGTGATATACATACACGGCTCCTGAGGCGGATTCTCTGTGTCACAACATTACAGGTAGTGCAGCGGCTAGCGCAGACACTACATGGCCGGAGGAGCCAATGCCGTCAACGCCTGATGATGGGGCGGGGACACCCATAGTGCCCTTGTACAGGACTGTATCCCCTTCCCTGTGTACCCTCTCTTGCCCTCCTTTGTCTCCTTCCCTTGCCTTTGCCCCTGCACCCTGCCTCCCTTCCCTGACCTCCCTGTGTGTGGGTGGTCCCTCCTTCCCTATCCATCGTATATATCTGTACATAGTTCTATTTTGAATGTTATATTATATTATTTTTGGTTAACTGTCTGTGTCCGTATCTGCTTTGCAGCTGGCGTGAGGAGCCATGCTGCAGTGGTGTGCATGGCTGATGTGTGTTTCATCTGGAGTGGATGGGGGTTTGTTCTTGGTTGTGTTCCGTCTTGGTATGGGTGGGGTGGCTGTGGCCTGTCCTGTCAGGCCATGTGGTGTGTGCCTTGTGTGCTGGATGCCTGTGTGTTGCTCCTTGGCTTTCTCCCCTGTGTGTCCCTGGGTGCGCTATTGCGCTGCACATGCTAACTGGCGCATCCCTGGTTGCGCAATGGCGCATCTGAAATATTCAGCCATGTTGTGCAGGTGCAACCTGTCATGCGTAACATTCGAATATCATGTCTGTTGCACCATGGCGCACTGTGCTTGCACTGCACACCTCTTACATCTCCCTCTGATGCATTTCTGAATATCCTGGCCAGTGCCTGTGATCCTTCATTGTTCCACGTTCATGGGTCTGTGTACTGTCACGAGCTCTTCACTGTCCCTTTGCTGCCATGCACCTGTGTGCACCTGTATTTGTACAGTCTGCTTCCCCCCTGCCCTTCACCTCCATGTGGCCCCACTGTTGCCTGTGGCTTGTGCATGGGCCTCGTGTCCTGCTGCTCATGTCTCTACCCCCAGTCTGTGTGTGTTACTTGTGGTATGCATACATTGAACTGCTGCACTGTTGGTCTGTTGCCCGGTTCTACCATGCCATAGCGACAGCGGCTACGGAGACATCCCCGACAGCGACAGCTGCATTGCTGAGTGTTGGCAATGCTGAGTAGGGGACTTTGTACTGGCAATTGTTACATTATTCAGTTTGTATTCAGCTCTTTTGTTGTCAGCTCCAAAGCGCATGCTTACACTTGTCCACATTAAAGCTCAAATGATGGTTTGCACCCAGAGTTCCAATTTGGACAATTGGTCCTGAAGACTATCTATTGCTTTCTGGTTGTTTACCACAGCTCCCACCTTTGTATCGTCTGTGAATGTACAGATCCATGCACCATCAGTAACCTGCATGGAAACAATGAACAATTTAAATAGTAGGGGATTCCAGGACAGAGCCCTGGGGCACCCCACTCGTCACTTTCCCCAGTCTGAAAGAAACCCCTTAAGTTGGACCCTCTGGGTCCTATCAGTAAGCCACGCCTTTATCCAGAAGCCTAGCTGCCAGTGTACTCCTAGATCTATTAAGGTCTGTGTGCTTGATGTGAAACAGAGTCAAAAGCCTTGGCGTAGTCCAAATACAGGATATCCACTGAGAGTCCACCATCCAACGCCTGACTTACTGATTCGAAGAAATGAAGCAAGTTGCTGGTACAAGATTTACCAGCCTCAGATCCATGCTGACTGGTATCCATTACCTGAAGATACCTTAAATTCTGCTCCAATAAATCCTTTACACAACTCTCCATTGCTTTCCCCACAGCAGAAGTAATACTACTAGGCCTATAGTTGTTTAATTGTGTTTTTTTTCCAGACTTAAATATGGGTGTTACATGTGCTGTTCTCCACTCGTCAAGTACTATACCCTCTCATAGTGACCTACTGAACAGCACACACGGTGGTCCAGACAGTTCATTCACTAGGGTCTTCAGAAACAGCGGATGGTATCCATCAGGTCCACACAATTTAGAACTCTTTAAATTTCTTAACTTCTCTTTCATTTGCATTTCTGTAATTTCCAACTCTGGATATTCCTTAAGTCCTGCTTGTAGCCCTACCTGGTATGTCTGGTCTAAATACTCCCAAAAAATATTCACTAAAGGCTTCTACCATTTCATCTTCTTTTGCCAAGGTGCTGTCCCCCACGGCTATATTTGTTATTTGATTGTTACTCTTTTTTAACCCCCAATAAATAACTGTAAAAACTTTTATAGTTGTTTTATTACATTGTGCCAGTCCTAGCTCTGCTTTAGCCCTAGCTCTCCTTCTATGTTGTTTACACTTCTTTGATATCTGCATGAATTGTTTTTTTCTAGTATTCGAAGGATCTGCCCTATATTATTTGTAGAGTCTCTCCTTTTTTTTTTTTTTACCAGTCTACGTATACTTCTGTTGAACCATGTGGGCATACGACCTTTACTGTCATATTTCACCACTTCTTTTACATATTTTTGTATACATTCCTGCACTTTTTTGTTTATTGTATCCCAGGTAACGTTCAGGTCCTTCAGTTCTAGATCTGCTTCCCAATTCCATGCCTGCAAGGTTTGCTTTATCCCTAGGTAGTCGGCTTTAGTATAATTCAAGAACTTTGTTTTTCCCTCTATTCTGTCAACCTTAGTATTTATCTTACAACTGCCCGTGTTATGGTCACTATTTACCAGAGGTGGGGCTATTCTAATGTCCTCCATCATGGTATCACTACTCCCAAAAACAAGATCCAGAATATGGCTTCCCCTTGTTGGCTCATATACATGTTGGTTTAACCCATTTATAAGGCATAAATCAAAGAATCTTTTTTCTACGCTACTTTTTCCTTGATTTGTTGTCCAATCAATAGTGGGCATATTGAAATCACCCATTAATAAGGTATTTTTCTTTTGTATCCTATCTTCTATTTGACTAAAAAAGTTCTCATTTTCAGTATCAGATAGACTAGGAGCTCAGTAGCATATTCATGGGCCGGGATATTCAGACTGTGCGATGCTGTGGCACAAGCCTGGGCGCAGCGCAACTTGGATGTGCAGGGACATTGACAGGGTGATATTCAACAAAGCTGCGCCATGGCACAGCATCGTTGAATATCGCTCCTTGGCCACCCGCAGTGTGCATGGCGCAGTGGCGCTGCGCCAGTGCAAGTGGCCAGAGTGGAGCAGGGGGATGCGCAGGTGCCGTTGCGATACGCGCAGCCACCGCAATATTCAAAAGTACACATGCAAATAGGGCCATAATATATGCAAGGTACAAATGGGGCCATTTGCATATCATTATGGCCCCATTTGCATGCAGGTGCACCGATTCCCGGTGACTTGCACCTGGCGTCCTGCCAGGCTGCAGCTGTCGGGGACCGACACCCCCTGCACATCGCAGCAAAGTGCCCCAATGCCCGATCGCGGGCATGTGTAAATTGAAGAACACGTCCAATATCCCTGGTGATCCAGTGGACTGCTTGCAGCCTGATCGCGGGCATAAGTATGTTTTAAACAGTTAACTCCATCCCTGGTGGTCCAGTGGACCACTTGCAGCCTGATCGCAGGCATGTAGGAAATATTAGTCCTGTGTCCTGGTTGTCCAGTGGACTACCGCAGCCTGGCTGCGGCGTCAGTAATAAATAATTACACACCACCCAACCTTGGTGGTCCAGCGTACCCTCCCACCTGCCCACTGAGCCCCACCACCCCGCCTCCTCCCCAGTCAGCGCCACTCATCTGGACTGTGAATGGCACGGGTGGCTGCATGACCATTGGCTCACGCCAGGACCAATAGGCATATAGCCCTCCTTATATGGAGTCAGCGGGGGGGCAGCAGGTGGGTGAGGAGCTGCTGCCCGCCGCTGACTGGGGGAGTGGGGCGGGCCCAGTGGGCAGGGTGGGAGGGGGGTACCGCTGACCACCAGGATTGATTGGTGTAATTATTTATTACTGACACCCGCGATCGGGCTGCGAGCGGTCCACTGGACCACCAGGGATATAGGACTAATATTTTCCTACATACGCCTGCGGTTGGGCTGCAAGCGGTCCACTGGACTACCAGGGATAGTGTTAACTGTTTAAAACGTACTTATGCCCGCGATCAGGCTGCAAGCAGTTCAGTGGACCACCAGGGATAGAGTTAACTGTTTGGAATATACTTATGTCCACGATCGGGCTGCGAGCGGTCCACTGGACCACCAGGGATATAGGACTGTTAATCATTTCTACATATGCCCGCGATTGGGCTGCGAGCGGTCCACTGGACCACCAGGGATAGAGTTAACTGTTTGGAATATACTTAAGCCCGCGATCGGGCTGCGAGTGGTCCACTAGACCACCAGGGGTATAGGACTGTTAATCATTTCTACATATGCCTGCGATCGGGCTGCGAGCAATCCAGTGGACCACCAGGGATATGGGACTAATATTTTCCTACAGATGCCCGTGATCGGGCATGGGGGGGCGCCACCACAAAGGTGCAGCCGGAGCTTGGGTGGCCACCCACAGGTGGCAGCTGCCGTGTTGCGCCCTGCAGTTACGGCAGCTCACCTGTGGGTGGCCAGCTGTTGCTCCCTGTTTTTGCTCACCTGTGTGCAGCGCGGTGGGGGTTGCACATGCATGGGCTCAGCACATCCCGGGCTGGATATCGGGATGTCTTGGTCATGCATGGGCACTTCTACATGCCGCATACATTACTATCTGGGCTTATGGCGATCGGATTGTGACAGGCACAATCCCCCTTTGAATATCGTGCCGGGGTGCATCAGTGGGTTGCGCATGGTGCAACTGTGATGCGCCATGCGCAACCCTTCTGAATATCCCACCCCTAGTGTATAAGTCTCATTTTTCATTTGAAACCTCACCCATAGCTGTTCCTGATCCACCACATTATTGTCGTGGTACTCATAAAGGTGTGCCTTCAAGTGACTAGCAATATATAAACCAACGCCTCCACCTTTCCTGTTTATTCTTCATTTTTGGAAGTAGTCGTACCCTACAAGATCAGTTCCCCAGTCACCCTCCTTACTCCATGTCTCCGTAATTCCACATATATCTACCCCCAGCTTTTAGTACTATATACTTTAGTTCATCCATTTTATTTCTAATACTTCTTGCATTTAGAAGCAATATTTTATGTTCTTTTCTCTTCACCTTGCTAGTTTCATTTCTTCCTTGTCCTTTTTTAATTTGTTTTCGGTTAGCAGGTAATATAATTTGGTTAGCTCTCACTGTTCAGTACCTCCTCCCCCCACTTTTACTTGTTTAAATTACTTTCAATGTTTTTCCTAAAAAGATGTCCTAGTCCCTTACTTCCCTTCCTGCTCAAGTGTAACCTGTCTCTCCCAAACAGTTTCTTCCTATGTTCAAACATCTCCCATGACCTTACACAGTCATAACCTTCTACTGTATCACCGCCCATCTTCTTAACCAGTTATTTACCCTTTTAGCCTTCCTGTTTATTTCTACACCTGCTCTGGGAATTGGCAGGATTTCAGACAAGATTAAGGTCCCATTTATTTCCTTAATGAATTTACCTATGGTCAAAAAATCTAGATACATTTGGTCTTCCCTGGTATTCTTCATATCATTTGTTCCCACGTACACCAACATTGTTGGGGTATCCCCTGTTTTTTTCACCATTTTTGGAAGAAGTAATACCATGTCCTCTAATGTTGCACCTGGTAGATATGAGCTAGTAACTACCTCCTTTAAGTTTTTTGTTGTATAGGCATCCATATATTTAAGCAATAAGGCATGACAGGATGTCAGTTAATGGGGGTTTACCCACACCTTGTGTAGTGTGTCATGAGGCACAGCCGAGTGACTTAACCACACAAGAAGTGGGTAAACCCCCAATAACCCACACCCTGGAGTGCCTTATTGCGATTGTACAATGGATCCATGTGTAAAATGTGTTTAATTATGTTGTTTTATAAATGTATTTCCTCAGCTATGGGTAATGCAGGATTTACCCATGGTCATGTGACATGTTTTGACCAATGAGGTTACAGGATTTTCATACATCATTGTATAATTTATCATTGAGTCACCTATTACATAAATTCTGTTGGTGTATTATCTGCCTCCTATCTCTGTTGCCATGGTGTCATTTTGGCCTTCACTATCTGGTGTATGTGTGCTGTTTGTGTCTATATCCTGCCCACCTTCACCTTCAATTGTGTTAGTTTGCATAATTTTTCCATGGTCTTGATCAGTTTGCCTGTCTTTGTCTGTCGATATATTTTCTAGTGGTGCTATCCTATCCTCATTTCTCATCATTAAGTGTGTTAAGGGGGCAAATGAATTCACTAGGGGAATGTCAAAACTCATAGCCGTTCTCTCCCCTTTTTTCTTTATATTGTCATTTGGCTACACTTCCCAATCACCATCCTGTTCTTACCTACTCCTTTTCATTGGTTGCTCATGTCCTATATCCAATAAGCCACTGCCTGAGTTACCTGAAGTTTATAACTGCTTAAGAGACTTGAGTTCTAACTCCAAGCCCAATAGTTTTGCTTTTAGATCTTTAATCATACTACATTGTTGACGAACATACTCCTGCAGTCCAGTATGCACCTCGAGAGTAAATTTTTGACAATTGTGGCATTTTATACCTATTCCACCCATTTTCAGGGTTGCAAATAAACAATCCATGCCCACGCTCATTGTTTAAGCATATAATTAAATATATTACCTATTTACTTTGTCCTTTTCCCTTTCTCCCCTCTCGAACATTTTATTTTATTTATTTATTTTTTATTTAGTTTTTGTTGACCGGGTAAGTGCAATAGACAAATCCTGCCTATTTTCAGGCCCGGCCCGGGGGAGGGGGATACAGATGAATGCCAACTGACCTTGAACCAGATTAAGCTGTTGATGGTATTTTTAGTGAATGAGGGAAATTTGGCCAGGACACCGGGGAGATTCCCCTACTCTTTGCGATAAGTGCCATGGGATCTTTAACATCCACCTGAACTACCACCAGTCCAGGCAGATGGGACCTCGGTTTAACATCTCATCCAAAAGATGGCACCTCAGAAGTGCAGCACCCCTCTCATGCTGCACTACAGTGTCAGTACTGGGATATTAACCCAAGAGCCAGATGTGGGAACTGAATCCACAGCCCTCTGATCTCCTGGCCTCAGAGGTGAGTGTGCTACCTACTGAGCCACTGACACTGACAACATGCTACAACATGTGTGGGACACACGTGTCTTGGCGCGCATCTCCACACAACGACATGTGCTCAAGCTCGTGTCACTCACTCCAATGGCCGTTTATGTGTGCTGTGATCTGGAAGTGCTCCCTGGGTCTCAAGCTGCACTGGGACAATTGCCTCACTAATTTAATATAGAATCGTTCTCCAGGCCACAACAAGCATGTATTTCAACCTGTCTGTGCCCGAGTTACACAATTCAATAAAATCACACTCCTCCTTTGAGGTGTCCCCCCAGACAGTAGTTCTCCTGGCTACATTAAGAACTACAATTCCCACACACTTCTAGTTCAGTCTCTGCCTCTACACCGTTGCCAGTTACCTTGAGGCAGAGATGAAATACTGCAAGAGCCAGAAACAAGCCATTCAGAGCCAAACCCTCCTGTCTCTCAGCTTTTTAGGCTGACCCACAGGCTGGGAATGAGCAAGGAATCACTCAGCGCTTGCTCCAACTTCCGTATATGTGTACTGCAACCCGGAAGTGCTCCCTGGGTCTCAAGCTGCACCAGGACAATTGCCTCACTAATTTAATATAAAATCATTCTCCAGGCCACAACAAGCGTGTATTTCAGCCTGTCTGTGCCTGAGTTATACAATTCAATAAAAACACACTCCTCCTTTGAGGCGTCCCCTCAGACTGTAGTTCTCCTGGCTGTGTTGAGAACTACAGTTCCCACACACTTCTAGTTCAGTCTCTGCCTCTACACCATTGCCAATTACCTTGAGGCAGAGATGAAATACTGCAAGAGCCAGAAACGAGCCATTCAGAGTTCAAACTCTCCTGTCTCTCAGCTTTTTAGGCTGACTCACAGGCTGGGAATGAGCAAGGAATCTGTTCTGCTCATTGTCTGAATGTCTTAATGTTACAGCGCTGTAATAACATGTTTCTCATTTTATTTATATTTTTATATTTCAGATCATGCTCATGAAGGACAGGTTTTGATATTGTCTATCTCATCTGCAGATCATCAGTGGTGCAGTGATTTGAAATCTATTTTTGCTTCAGTGCTGTAAGCAATCTTGCTTAGTTTCAGTCGTCATTTTGTTTTATTTTTTGATGTAATGGATGCTTGGTGTCTGCATTTGGTAAACTAATGCTTCTGCATGTGCTGCATCTGCTAGGCTGGTGTCTGTGATACAAACTGTGTTTTTTGGGTGTAATGGACTTATTTGGTAATGGCCAATGTTGCTTGTTAAGTGGGATGACTGTAGTATGTTTATGTGGGAGAACTATGTCATGTTACTGGAATGAGCAATGTGTTGACCAGTATTGTTCTGTGAGGTGAAGTGTGTGTGTTCTGACAGGAGGATCCTGTCAGGACTATGTGTATTCCACAGTACTGCTAGATGATGCACTGTTTCTGGAGCTATGGTAACTGTTATGTTGTACATATTTTTCAGTTATCTGTTTAATGTTGTCATTGTTGTTTTCCTGTGTTATTGTTGCAGTGTTGTGTTACTGGCTATGGGTGGGAGCGGCTACTGGCCTCTGTGGTTATGTAATTGCAGTGTCTGTGGTATGCTTATTGCATCCCTGATATCTTGCTCAGTAGTCCTTTTTTTGTAATGTGAGTTTTGTATCCTGATAGTGGTAGGCTGTCAGGACTACGTCTATCCTGAAAGCATGATCCTTTCCGGAGCACTTCATGGCGCCATGCTTTAATGTGGAAGTTGATGTTTTGTTCTGGCAGGTTCAGCAATGTGGTATGTGTGATGTGAGCTGTGTTTCATTGTACTTTCATGGTATAAGTTATGTTTTATTTCTTGGATGTTACCTGATCAAGCAGTGCCCTTTTCAGCACACGGCCCTGCAATGAACCGCATGTGTTGAAATCTGTGATGACTTCAGTGACTGTAATGTGTTTTACTATGTGACACTCTCAGCTTTTCCTGTCTCATCCTATAGTTTTAAGCCATTTCTAACACATTTCTTATTGTAACATGTCTCGGAGATTCATTTCAGTGGTTTATTTTCCTAAATGTTTACCTTTTTTTCTGCCAGGACTATCCTGTCAGCTGTATCATTTGTTTTTTAAGGATGAAGGTGATGCCCTGTAGTGTTATGTACAGTAACCCGCTGTTTATTTTTTGTGTTTAACTGCCTTCTTATTTTATGCATATTTCTACTGTGTTAATAGTACTGTGGCATGTTTTCTAAGGACAATCCATATGTGATGTTCTTTGACTGTCTAAAGTCAAGTTTGTGTCTCCTCATCTGATGTCCATTGTTGCTTGTTAGTAGAGTTTGCATGTCATCCTCATGTGCATTGGGAGAACGTGGAAGATCTGCTGTTGTGGATGTGTATGAATGTGAAATTGGTCCTGTTCTTCCAGGTGTTTATTACTATTCACAACAGTACTGTTTTTCAGTACCTTTGGGAATGGTAGAAGGTGAGGTAAAAGGCAGCTACATTTAGAACCTACTAAATATAGAACAGGGAAGAGGTCATGGAGGAATACTTCAGGAAATTGAAGGAAGTGACTGTAACAGTAAGGGTAGTCAACGCGTTGAGGTAACCTGAGTGTGGTGCAGGGGATCAAGGAAGGTGAAAAGTATTTCTTTATATACATAAGGGAGACGAGAAATGGGAAGGAGCACATTGATAGGATCCAGAATGGGAGTAGGTGGGTGTGTGGACAAGGGGGCAGAGCAGGCAGAAGTACTCAATGAGCAGTTCTGTTCGGTATTCACCAAAGAGAGGGACTGGCCTGTATGTAAGGGGAAGGGTCATGTGGGAGTAAGGGTGGAAGAGATCACAGCTGGGGAAGTCACCAAAGGAAGTTCGATGGAGGGTGTTAAGTGTCTGAGGGTTGACAAGGCACCTGGGCTGGACTTTGAACATTTGAGAGTACTGAGAGAGTTGGCAGTTGTCCTTGTGGGGCTGTTGGTGGACATGTTCAATACTTGTCTGTAAACAGGATGCGTATTCAGGGATTGGAGGGTGGTTCATGTGGTGTTCCTCTATAGTAGAGGGCCCAAGGACGAATCTTGAAAGTATTCACCCATTGACCTAACTTCAATTGTGTTACAGCTAATGCAGACAATCCTGAATGAAAGACTGGGAAAATTTATGGAGGCTAATGATCTCAAGATGGCAGATAGCATGTGTTTGTCTCTTGCAGATCCTGTAAGACAAACCTGGTGGACTTTTTCATTGTGTTACGTGGTCAGTGTGCAAGGGTCATGTGGTGGATGTCCTATATCTGGACTTCAGCAAGGCCCTTGATTCTGTGCTGCATGGTAGGCTGATGAGCAAATTGAGCAACCTGGGAGTGTGGAGGAAACTGGATAGATGGGTTATGAGCTATGTACAGGATAGACAGCAGAAGATAGTAGTGGTTGAGGTATCTTCATCCATGCCTGTAACAAGTGGGGTCCCACAGGGCTCGGTGCTGGAATCAGTTCTGTATAATATTTTAATTGCCAACATTGCAGAAGGTATATAGAGTTAGGTCAGTGTCCTTGTTGATGATACCAAGATCTGTGTTGAGTTTAATGGATTGGAAGGAGGTACAGTACTCCTGGAGGGTTTTGGAAAAATGGATGAATGGTTTAATACATGGCAACATGGGCTGAATGCCAAGAAGTGATAAGTCGCGTACTTGGCAGCCACGAAGTCTTGAAACAGTAATAGGTTGGTGGGAGCATACCTCTCAACTGTCCTTGATTTTCAGGGACGTCCCTGATTTTACCTCAAAATTTTACTCTGTCCCTCCTAAAAATTGTGTTTCTGTGACCAAACAGTAGGGGTTGTAAGCACAAAATAATGTCAAACATTAAAGTTACAGATTTGTTTTTCCTTAGAAAATGCGTTTTACACTAAGCCCCTTTTCTACCAAGTTCTTGAGTAGATATCACCAATTTTGAAGACGTGTCCCTGATTTTGGTCTTTTGTCCCTGATTTTTTTAAGCCTTGTCCCTGATTTATGAGGCAGGAGGTTGAGAGTTATGGGTGGGAGTGCAGTTATCCAACTCTAAGCAGGACAAGGATGTGGGTGTACTGTTGCTAGCAGAAATTACTCAGTCAGCCTAGTGCAGGAAGACAGTGGGTAAAGGTCACCAGAATGCTGGTGTGCATCGTGAGGGTAATTACCCATAGGAGAGGGTAATTTATCATGCCCCTGTCTAGGTCCCTTGTGAGACCACACTTACAGCACTGCATGCAGTACTGGTGGCATTACTTGAAAAACATCAAGCTATTGGATGTGGTGCAGCGACAGGCAACAAAGAATATTCTATCATTGGGACATAAACCTTATGTGGAGAGGCTGAGGGAGCTACACATGTATTCCCTTGAGAAGAGAAGGGAGACAGGGGGATTTGATTCACATCTTTAAGTACCTGAGGGGTATGAACAGAGTAAGTACGGGATGTATTTTGCAATTAAAAGGTGGAATGGAAACCAGGGGGCACAGCCCAAAGTTGTAAGGAGGCAGATTTAGTAGGGAAATGAGGAGGCACTGTTTCTCTCAAAGGGTGGTGGCACACTGGAATGCACTGCCTGAGGAGGTGGTGATATCAGTGTGGACAGAGGGCAGTTTTAAAAGGGGTTGGGACAGGATCAGAGGGATGGTCAAACCGTGGGGATGCAGTGGGTGTGAGTGAAGAAAAAATGGTCAATATCAGTGATTTGGGGTGAGGTCAGGGTATTGTGGGCAGCTGTAGTGTGTAACACAGTGAAGTGCTGCACACTCCAGCACATGAGAGGGAGCATTAGGCCTGTATCTACTGGTAATCTCATATGTGCATAATACTTTTACCTGCTTCAGAGGAAATAATTGCTCTGTGATGTCATCATGTGCATCTCATTATGATTCTTGTCATATCTGTTTTACTGTAGGTTTTTCTGTGTTTGATATGGATGTTCTTATCCAATTTTCATTCCAGAAGACGCTACATATTAGCAAGGATGGTGTGATGCAAACCACTGTTGTCATCCAGTCATCTGACGACATTGAAAAAATAATGAAAGGCGAGCTGCATAATTTAATGCAGGATGGGAAAGGATGTTTTTCAAGACAGGCTAAGAGACGCGACATCACAAATTATATGTGTGAACATTATCGGAAGCCATGTGGATCAAGTGGTGACACAACATACACGAGAGAAAATGCCTGTGTTGCTTATGTTTCCTTCCAAGTATTAAAAGAGGGGAGTGATATGGTCATGGTTATCAGGGAAAAACTGAGTCATACCGGCCATGACATTTCTAACGTTTCTGAAAGACGAGTTAATGCTGTTGGTGAATCTCTGTTGAATCTCATTGAAGTTTAGCTTGCTTTAAACATGAGTAACAGCGAAATCCTTTTACGTGCTGCAGAGTGATCTGAAATGAACGGTCATCATGATGTGCATGATTGGTGCTATTACCTAATTCCTGATGGTATTACAGGAATGCGTCAGAGATGGAATATGTCTAAAAGATTTGACCCTAACGATGCAGCAAGTGTGCATAAACTTGTCCATTCTGCACTTAAGGAGGATGTTATCTTTTATCAGGCCTTGTCAAAGGTTAATGGAGATCCCCTTATGTTGTGCTTGCAATCTTCCTGGCAGAAGAGGCAGTTAGAACACTGTGGTCAAAATCTAGTTTTTGTCGATGCCACGTTTGATGACATAACTGTTTATGGCTATGCACCATACACCATGCTGATATGTAATGAACATGCCCTCGGTGTTCCTGTAGCATTCTTTGTCACAAGCTCTGGAAAGCAGGAGCAATTGCAGAAGACCATCCAGTTATTACATTTAAGAGTACCCAATTTCTACCCGAGGTATTCTGAATATGTGGTTGTTTTCTTAGATACTTATTGTAGTACTACATCCTGCCATGTGACTGGAAATGTTCACTTACTGGTTCTTTTGAAATGTTGTCTGTATTTATTTTGTTAATTTAGTTATGAAATTGTTAGCAGTGCCATTTAGTCACTTAATCTGTCATTCTGTAACAGCATGAGTCTGACTGTAGTGACTGATTATTTTTTCTCTGCAGTTACTTTAATGTTACACATTGCTTCTTCTGTAAGTATCTTTTTTCTTTTCTTACAATGTCTTCATGTTTCTCCTTTAGAAGTTTTGTGGTTGATAAGGACTGGCGTTTAATCGGAGTGCTACAAGCTGTGTTTCCCTCATTCTAATATTCTGCTGTGCTGGTTCCATGGTTTACAAGTAAACAGTTTTCTTTTCTTGTAAGTAATGCTACTTGAGGTTTAGTATTACATGTAATCATTGCTTTAGAGGGATACATCATCAATGTCATGTTTTTATTACTGTTAGGCAGTGCAGAGGTGGCTAAAGAAGAACACTCTTCAGTGTGTGGGCCTTCAGATACAGCCTTGTGTAATGAAGTCATGAAGGAAATGTACGTTTTGAAGAATTGCCACACTGTAAGTATGTGCCTTCCTGAATTTCACGTGAGTTGACTATCATGTTGCTTGTCACTGCGTTAGCTCTGTATACTTTCCACCTATGAATAATTCTCTAATGATTGTTGTGTGATTGCCTTATCGTATTGCTTATGTTTAATATTCTTTGTAATTTGTATTATAATCTGTTACTGATCTATTTTAGTACATATGTTGCTGATAAGTCATTCATCACTACACAGGTGCTGAAGTACAGCGAGGGTGTGTTTTCTTTTGTTGGTAATAGTAACACAAGCACACTAATATCAGTAATGATGCTTTTGGTGTTTTGGTGGTAACCTCTTAGTGTTAAACTACTTTTTCAGTGTGTCTTGCCTTGCATATAGTGCGTTTTAGTTACGGCAGACTCCTGAATTTTTGACAACCACTAGTAAGTAGCAATTTACGGTAATTTTACAGTACTGTTTAACATCATTTAATGTCACTGGCTCACTACATGTCCTTCTGTCACTTGGCACATGTCTTACTGATGATATGCTCTTTGCAAGTATTGCCATGTAATTGAAAGGTATACTGCCAATGTTGTAACAGTTTACTGTTTTCTTACTAGGTGTGTCCCTTTACTACTACTGTACTTGTGCATCATCTCCATATGATCCTGAACATGAATTTCATGACACCTAATTACAGTGTCCGAAGGATAATTTTCTTTTTGTTCTTCATGGTGTGACTTGCGTTAGTCTGCAGCATGAAAAATGGTTCTCATGGCTTTTATGGGCCTGTATACCCCAATAGTGACTGTTCACCCACCGCATGTTTCTTCCACTATCCAGTTTTGTCACTGATACGTGATGGGACTGCTTGTTATTAAATGTTGCAGCACTTTTTATGTTTGCTTGCACGCATGTGCAAGAAACATAGCGCCATCATCGGAGATTTCGGAGGTGTGTCACCTCCTTCTCCAATTCAGTCAGTGTGCTGGCAGGCGCAGCCCCTGTAAGCCAATGCATGCTGGAGCTGTCTGTGACAAGCTCCAAATGCAGTGGCATACAGTTCAAAGGGGAGCTATGAGTTGAGTGAGCAGCGATAAGATATCGCCTGCTCGCGCGCAGCTCCCCCAACACACACACATGCCTATGCAGGCGCATGTGTCCCGCATGCACGCACACACTGTGGCAGCCGACGGGGTGACCAACTCGCTGGCTGTGCTGCGCCTCCGCCTCCCCTGCTTCCTTCCAAAATGCCATGCTGAGTGCCCACCCCAGCGTGGCAACTAATGATCTAGCCAACGGGGTGCCCAATCCCCGCGGCTCCACTGTCCTCACCCCCGAGTAAGTGCCATGCTGGGAGCCCACCCCAACGTGGCAATTGATGCTTAGACCGACGGGGTGCCCAATCCCCGCCGGCTGAACACCCCGGACAGTTGTGCCACGCTGAGCACACCCTAGCGTGGTAAACGCCCCACATCGTCTCCTTTTTTTTTACCTTAAAGAAAACGGTCCCAACGTAGTGTCCCTTGGCCCTCCCACAACCCGCACCCACCCACTGTGCACTCTGTTTCTCCCACCCTCACCCCATACTTACTCCGAGCTCAGCGCGACAATCATCGCTGGACCGGGAACACGCCTGCACTCTTCAAAGCCGACCATGAACTGAGGAAATGCCGTAAGCTGTATAATGGGCTAGACAGGGTTTTCAACTTTGTTGCATTTTCAGTAGTATTTTTGATTTATCAATTAACGATTTCTTTTCATGAATGATGTCATCATCATGGCGTTATTCAGGCTCAAAGGGTGATTTCGCGTCACTGCACAATCACTGCACGAAATCACCCTTTTGGGCCTGAATAACGCCACAAGACAGTGACATCATTCATGAGAAGGGGTCCCAAACCCCATGTTGAAAAATTGTGTGCCAAAATTCCAAAAATGACTGTTTTAAGGCATGCTGTACAGTTCCTACGCAGGCTCGTAAGTTCACGAATTTTCAATATTTTCACTCCAGAGTTTCAACATTGCCATTTTACCACACCTTCTTATGAGTAGTACAGCTGTCATTTTTCACACCTCACCCAAAATGTGTTTCAGCCCATGTAGCGTACAATGGCGCAGTCGGTGTGCGAAATCAATGTACGGGACAAATTAAGAAAATCACAGTGATACTGTTCATGAGCAGAGGTCTTAAAATGGCTATGTTGAAAATTTGGTGAAAAATTTCCTAAAAATGACTGTTTTACAAGCGTGCGTTGCACAGTTCCTATGCATGCTCATAAGTTTGCAAATTTAATATTTTCACTCCAGATTTTCAACATTGCCATTTTATTACACTTCCTTATGAACAGTACAGCTGCAATTTTTCATATGTTGCCCAAAATGTGTTTTCGCACATGTAGCGCACAATGGTGCTGTTGGTGTGCAAAAGCAATGTTTAGGACAGATTAAGAAAATCACAGTTACACTGTTCATGAGCAGAGGTCTTAAAATGGCTATGTTGAAAATTTGGTGACAAAAGTCCATAAAATGATTGTGTTACGAGTGAGCATTGCGCAGTTTCCATGCACCCTCGTTAGTTCATGACTTTGTAATATTTTCAGTCCAGATTTTCACCAGTGGCATTTTTCCACACTTCCTTATGAACAGTACAGCTGTCATTTTTCACAACATGGCTGAAGTGTGTTTTCACACTTTCAGCGCAGAGATGCGTGGTCACTGTGGGAAATCATTGTTAGGCACAGATAAAGAAAATCACAGTGACACTGTTCATGATCGGAGGCACCAAAATGCCTGAGTTGACAATCTGCTGTAAAAAATCCCCAACCTAGTTATATTACGGGTGTGCATTGCACAGTTTCTATGTACACTCGTGACTTCACCATTTTTTTAAATATTTTTACTACCGATTTGCAACATTGCCATTTTTTACACCTCCCCATGAACAGTACAGCTGTCGTTTTTTACATCCTGTTCAGAATGTTTTTGCATCTGTGGTGCTAAATGCCGTAGTCACTGTGCATAAGCAGCTTTCGGCTAACAAACTGATATTCCCCCTGTTCATGAGGTGGGGTCACAAACAAACATGTTGAAAATTTGGAGTGAAAATACCAATGAATGCCTGAGGTATTAGGGTTTCAACCATAACACCCAACCCTGTAGAGAATGACAGGCATCAGGGGTGTGACTTGGGATTCTTGCCTGTGATGCTCATACCATTCCACACCCTGCAGTCAGTGAGAGGCATCGAGGTATGCCTTGGACTCTTCGCCCCAAACTTCACCCTATTCTTCCTATATCGCACCCATCTCACCATATTTGCTAATGAAATAGAGTGCGCATAAGGCCAAAGACTCCAAGGAACACCGTGACACTTGTCAGTGTCTGCAGGGTGGGGTGTGGTGAAATGGCGGGCTGTTATGCCTTCGATGACCCAAACGCACACCCCAATGCCTGTCACTCTCTGCAGGGTGGGGGTGGGGTTGGCTTCAGTTCAATATTTCACTGCCATTCCTGTTACGCAGCTCTGTAACTTCTACACTACCACTGCCAATGCCAGCAAGCAAACATTCGGCATTGACAAATGCTTGTTTATTTATGAGATGGTGTCATAGGTACTGTTTTTGCTCACTATGCTATTCTGCAATTTGACACTTTGCTAGGAAGAAGAATTTGAAAATGAGGTCATTGTGATGACAGTGAAATCCTTTCCTCCACTGGTTTTGAGCTATCATCAGAAGAACTGGGTGCCCTGTGGTAAAGTGTGGTCCAACTTTGGCATAAGATTTTATCATGGGGATTCAGAAACCAACAATGTTTCTGAAAGGTATCTGTCATGAGTAATTGTCATTACACAAGGCATGCACTGTCACTAATTCAATATTGCATATAAGATTTTATGTATCACACAGTTACTAAGACCTACTTATTTAGAAATTGTTGACACTGTAAATATCTCTATATTCATGAACTTCATCCAGTTTTATTGTAAGCAGTGTCCCATTGTACATCATTATCGATGCATGCTGTTATGTAACTCTTCTTTTTTTCCCCCAACGCTTGCTGTGCACCTCTGCCTAGGTGTTCTTCATTCCTGCTGTCACACTGTGTTATGCCTGTACACGATGCTCTATTTAAAACTTCCCCCTCATATTTCTTGTGCTCCTTCCCTTGTCACACATTTTACTGTGAAAGCCTTGCAACTGATATGCATTTCTATGGATATGCTTCCTTCATCCTGATGATGTGCACCTTTCAATTTTGCTGATGCTTCTACAACATGTGCCCCAGACTTTCCTCTGTTGTAGATATTGTTTTATTAATGTCTTCATCCTGTAAACTTCGCCCATTTCAGGTAGCCATGTACCATGTACTGTTGATCTCTAAGGTACCACCTGCTGTCTCCATGTTAATGTGTAGCTGGCACCTCTATGACTGCAGACAGCATCCCATGGGTGTCTGTCGTTCTTCAGCAATAGAACTCCTCTTCTCTTTCTGTATATTCTGTAAATCCAAATGTAGAAATGAATGGAAAAGTGTGACTCCTACCAGGATTCAAACCCAGGGACCTTGCCATTTCGTGGCATGCTCTTAACCACTTGAGCCATATGAGCCCTAAGTCATTAAGCTTCCTGAGTTTTCCCTTGAAACGCATACATTTCTTCCATGGTTTTGCAAAACAGCAACTAGCCAGTCTCTCAAGACTCAAACTACTTCCTATTTCTTTCTATATATTCTGTATGCACTCTAAGAACATGCATGCCTTCAGTGATGGCAGTCATGTCAGATTACTCTGCTTGGTTTAGTTACCTTCATGAGACACTATTACGGTGTGTCTCTTTGGTGGTGTTTCTCACCTTACTCACAGTGCTCACGAAATCATGATGTAACTGCCTTAAACAAAATACTTTACTTTTTAAATATACGTTGCTTGGCGAAGAACACTTGAGAAACACATCACCTTCTACCAGACCTCTACATACTCTCTGTTATGTTACTCCCTCTTTTTCAGTTGTGTTAACAGTATGGGATGCTGTTTCTGCTATTGCCAAAAAGGTTATAGCGGTCTTTGTTGCTCTTCATCAATGTTGGTAACACTGACATTGAATTGGACGGGCCCAATACTCAGCTGTGGGGGATCTTGCTCCTCGCCTTGGCCATCTCAGTGGTAAAGCTCAAGTACACCACCCCATCAGTGGTGTTGCCTGACCCCTTTGTCACACACTTACAATGGCCTGATCTAGGGCCACTCTGTCTTCTTCCTGTACCACTCCACGTTTTGCAATGTTGTTGAAGGCATTTTTGCATTTCTGCTATGCATCAACTAGTCTTTCCTTGTTTTGCTAACATGCGTATTTATTGCAACAAGGTTGCAATGCTTGCTTCTCAGCATCTACCACTTGTCATAAAAAAATATAATGCATCACTGACAATGTAGCCGATGATCCTCTCTCTCATGGTTTATACCCTGGTATTACCTGTTAAGAAGCACAGGCTGACAGCTATGTAAGTTCATGATTCTATAATAAACTGCATAATTTTTGTATTCTGTTGCCTGTTTTGCTTCTTGTGACACTATTTCTTCTTTCCTCTCTGCAGGTTTTTCCATACTTTGAAGTATCAGTTTATGAATGGCAACAGCAACCGTCATCTGGATGACCTTCTGTATCTGTTGTCTAATAAAATTTCGACCTGCTTTACATATTTGGACATGCTGCAACAGTCTGGCCATGTGAAAAATGATCATTTTCAGAACAAACTCTGGTCAGATCCAACAAGGCAGCATAATGCTATTTTCAGTGTCAGTGGCTCAGCAGGTTACACACTTGTCTCTGAGGCTGGAAGATCAGAAAGCTGTAGGTTCTATCCCCACACCAGGCAGTCGGGCTAAATCCCAATACTGGCACTGTGGAGCAGCACGAGGGGGCTGCTGCACTCCTGAGGTGTCATCTTTCAGATGAGATTTTACACCGAGGTCCTTTCTGCATGTTCTGGTGGTTATTCAGGTGGACATTAAAGATCCTATGGCGCTTCTTAAAAAGAGATGGGGAATTTTTTATTAAAGGAAACAAAACCATCTTTAAAGTACAAAATACAAACTCGAAAGTAATAAACAGCAAAGGAACATAGTACAATGAATACAAAAAAAAATTAACATAATCTCCTGTGTAATATAAATTAACTGAAACATATGGGGGGCGCATACCTCAACAAGGAAGAACCCTATCTCATACAGGATAACAATTCAACTCATTTACTTTCCTAGACTTGATTACTTATTTAAATTTAATAAAAAATAAAAGGCCTTTCCAACAGGCTTTAACTAGTAACATATCAGTTATTGCTGATTTGGACTCGTACATTTTCTGAAGTGCATTTTCGCAAATAACTTTAAACAAAGAATAAGGCAACCATTGCTGTCTAAGAACCCACGGTGTTCTAGCATTCCACAGATAATATTTAAGAATTGCAAAAAGGACACTCAGAGTCCCTTTATGATATTGTTTTAATCTAACAGGGTAATTCCCCCACATAAGAGTTTCGTATGTCATATTTTGTAACCACGGGAGATTCCATCCCATAGCCCAAAACTTCCACACATCCTGAGAAAATGGACATTGTAGAACAAAATGTTCCATGGTCTCTGCTGGAGCTCCACAACCAGGAAAAGGGCATGATCGATCCTCTATTGACTTGTGCTTATTATTCCCCCATACGTTCAACTTCCCATATGCACTCAATGAAAGTACTTCCCACATATGTTCCAGAACACATTTTTCATTCAAAAGTGCCAAAACTAAATCAACTTTCTGGGGTCTACAGCCTTTAAATTCTGGCTGGGTAGGATCTGTGGTATTTAGAATATATTGGTATAGTTGTTTACGGGAGTACTAATCAAAGAGAGATCTCTGTATTTTCCATTAAAACATTTTTTGGACTGCGGATTTTGTTTCACCGGTATTAATAAATATTGTGAAAATTTAGGGGGAGCAGCAACAAAAAATGAAAGAATACTATGGGGTCAATCATCCCTAACCCTCCTTTTTCTCATGGCAAGTATGTAAAACCCCGTTTAACCGGGTTTAAATGGCAACCCCAATGCATACCAAAAAAAAAGACGATAAATCCGGGTCTCTAAGCTAACAGATAATGGAAAAATTGAACCAATACACATCAAACTTGGGATTAAAAACTGCTTAATAATATATACCCATTTCCTTTTAGAGAGCTTAAAATCCTGTCCAAATTTTAACCTTTGCTTCACACCTTTGTAAAGCTCCTTCCCAATTTAGAAGGCCTAAGTCTTGGGTCCCAAAAAGGAGCCCTAATATTTTCACTGGACCTGAAACTATTGGTATATCCCCAGTCTTATCCACTATGCTGGCGGGGGGGTCCCTAGCTCTACCAATAGGAAATGCTATGCATTTATCCAGATTAAGTTTTGCCAAAGAAACCTGTAAAAAGAGATGGAATTCTATTAACGCTTCCAAGAGACAAGCACTGTCTGCAAGGGTTAAGCATGTATCATCAGCATATGCCATCAATTTCAGTACATCCCCCCTTACTCCCCCTGAAAAACCATGAATTCGAGGATTATCCATAATTCTTCTCATCAATGGGTTAAGAAAGAATATATACAATAAGGGACTCGGGGCAACCTTGACAGACCCCCTCCCTAATGGTACATTTCAGGCTAATGTTGCCTTGAATTAAGGGCCAAAAAACTGCTTGGTGATGGGGCATTTGAATTTTATTAATAAATTGTGGAGGTATCCCATAAGCCTGTAAAACTGCAAATTAAAATATGTGATCAACCCTGTCGAAGGCTTTTTGTTGGTCCAGCGAAATGACCCACCCTGATTTTTACATTCTGAAGTAAAATTCCCATAATTCCCGCAAAACAATAAGAGGGTGTGAACTAGACCTGTCTGGTAAGCTACAAAATTGAAAAGAGGAAATAATATTAGAAGCTGTTTGTTGTAATTGGAGATGAAGTATTTGGGATAAGATCTTAAAATCCACATTAAGGAGGCTTATAGGTCTCCAGTTTTTAAACAAAGTCCAGTCGCCTGATTTGAATGAATAAATTACCAAACTTTTGGACAAATTATGGGGGACAGAGTTATGCTGAAAGAAGAACAGTAATACTTTAATCAAACATAAAGATAATTCATTTTGAAAAGTTTTATAAAATTCAAATGGCAACCCATCCAGACCAGGAGTTGCTCCCTGTTTCCTAGTATGGATAACATCCACTATTTCCTGTGTAGAAATAGAAGAAGTTAACCGGGAAATATCATCCTCAGCCAATATATTAGGTTTAAGTGATGCTAAATATTTTGTTCTAATTATACTGTATGTCTCTTCCTGGAAATCCCCTTGGTGCTGGGTATTATGGATGATATTAAAAAGACCCTTGAAGGAGGAAACTAAATTCCCATTCTTATCTTGTAAAGAGAAAAGTAATATACCAAGATGTCTATTTTTGCAAGCCAAACAAGTATGCAAGGAAGGAGTCTTTTGAGTACCATAAGTTGGTTTGGCTTGTAGAGAAACTGCCCTATCATATGGAAGGTGTCTCATCTCTGTTTGTACTATCTGAATTTAAGCTTTCACTGTATTGTTTTTTGTGTTTGGCAAGGAAAATAAGTACTAAAGGTGCCGTCTTTGTGACAAGTACTTAAAATACTGGGATTGGAATTTTTTTTCCCGTATAGTTGAAAATATGTTTGTATATCTGACTTGGTTTGTGCCAACCAGACACCAAGATCATCATACAAGTCTATAACCGACACACGAGTGGCAATAACCTGTCTGACAGAGGTTTGCACCTTTGTATCCGATAAACAATCAGTATTCATTTTCCATCGGGATGTACAGGCTGAGAATTTTGAATCTGAACCAAGTGATATCCTAATTAACTGATGGTCTGAAAATTCCATAGGGCAAATGTCCATTTGTCTAATCTTTAAATGTTTGGACACAGATGCATAGTCAATAATTGTGATATACTGGGCTCTTTTAAAAGTAAAATAATATGGGGATGTAATCTGGTCATTACAGTTCAATAATTCAGCTGTCAAAATACATTTTTTTAGTGCTAATGAGTCACAGTAAACCTTTGGGACCGAAGCATGCCGTTTTGGAACCTGTAAGCTACAATTAAAATCTCCCCTAATATAGTTAATTTGGTTGTAGCTAAGTAGGGTTGTAATGTTTCAAATAAGGAAACTCTAGCAGCTTTCATTGAGGGGCATAAATCGTAATAAAGTGACATGGGACACCATCCCAATACCCACCCAAAATCAGAGCCCTCCCTGGTATAAGATCTAACAGGTGGAATACTGTAAACCTAGTCCCCAAAATTAAGATTCCCAGACCATCTGTCTTCTCACCCCCAAAAGACCAGAATGGAGGACCCCAGGGCCAGTCAGCCTAAAATTGAGTTGTTTGGGGGAAGGGAACCAACCCATCCATGTCTCCTGCAAAAAGATAAGATCCAGTTTCAAGTCATACAACTAAGAAAACAGTGCATATCTTTTCTTAGAGTTAAGCAAGCTGTGGCAATTCAAGGAGGCTACAGTTACTATGTCCATGACACCCATAGATGTTTATGACACCTTCTTTTTCTTCTTTTTCTTCTTCTTCTTTCCTACATAAGGCATTTCCGGGGGTTTGAGGGGACTGAATCCATCTCCATTGGTTCCTTGGAATCGTCCTCCATTTTGGATTCCCCCCAGCTCAATGGTGCCAGAACCCCAAAGGGATTCTCTGTGGGGAGAGATTTCACCACCTCCTCTTTTTTCAGTCTGTGAGACAATCTTCTGTAAAGTGGGGGAGGAGTATGGGGAGTGAGAAGCCCTTAGAGACTCCTGGGGTTACCTTTAGACTAGGGTCACCCACATAGCACACTGGGGTAAGCAGAGTGGGGGTAGGTTCGCTGTCTCCAGGGGCATGGTAGGAATTGAGTCCGGAATAACAATAGTCACCTTGGGGGTTTGTAAATCTGTAATAGTAACAGTTGTAGTTGGAGGTTGCAGTGGTGTGGGGTGAGATGGAACCTCTGTGTCTGGTGGGCTTTCAGCTTGTGCCTTGTTGATTAAATCCTCAGTGTCTAAATTCTAGGATGTGTTCACTGAAGCTCAAGGGTAGTCCTGATATCAATGTTCTGATTCTTCACAAAGATTACATCTGGTGTTATTGGTACGTTGATAACTTGTATGCCCCACTTCAGCACAGATACCACATCATAGTTTATCACAAATGCTCAATAGGTGTGTCCGCGAGCCACATCAATAACCTGCCCTTGGCTGCCCCAGGTAGAAACATACCCCCCCCCGGTATCTACCTAAAAAAAAAAACAGTTGGGAATGTGTATGATTCCTTCCTCTGACTGTTTTAGTTTTACTTTAAACCTGTATCCCCCTGTCCAAAACTGTTCTTCATCCAACACAGCTTCAGGTGAGCTTAAAACTGTACATTTCTGTTGTAGCTAATGATTAATATCACCCACAGAGATGTTTTCATTCCAGAACGTAATGGCAACTGTTTTGATCAATGGTTTTGTTAATGGGATAGCCATAAATGGGAGTCCATAGGGGAGAAGTTTTGACTTGATTGTACTAACAGGAGTGCTGAATGAAAACTAATATCAAAGGTGTCCTCCCCAGATATGTGGATAAATGCAAAGACATCAGCTGGGTAAAAATGAAGAGAGTCTTTGATAAGGGTTTTACCCACATATTGTTGATATGGACGAGGGTACAGACCTCCCCTATATTTCAGTCTGACCGCATGCCGCCTAAGTAAAGGGTCTGTTTTATTCAATTTGAACAATTCTGACAGTAATGGCTTCTGGGTTTGCTCAGTAAAGGAATCCAAACCAGGAGGGGGGGCAGGGGTGATAGCTTCTGTAGCTGCACCTGGTACCAGGTCAGGTGCTTGGTCCGTGGTCCTATCCATGGTGACTATCAGTTTTGTGTGGGTAGCAGTGGTACTATTTGTCAAGGCTGAAAGGGGTTGCAGTTCTGGACTGTGTTTTGGGAGGGGTTCTGGAGATAAGGACAGAAGAGGGGGTTGCAGCTGCCCTATTCTGCACTAAATCTGAAGTATGGAGCTTTCCCTGTTCTAGTGCAGTTCCTGGTGGATGCTGTTTAGGTGTCATCATTTGAGAAAATAAGGGAGAGTCCCAGGTGGGGTCAGGGGTCCATTTCCTGCCATGGTCTTGAATCCAACATGCCCCTGAAGTGCAAAGTCCATCCAAGGTTTGTTAACCTCCGTAGCATTGGTGATACCAAAAGCAGTTTGTATTGCAGCTGCTACTGAGTCCTGAGGATTAAAAGTCATTCGAGTCCCAGTCTCAGATGTCTGATTATCTGGGGATAAGCTATCACTCTGAATATTTCTATGTGAGAGCATGACGTCTCTTTTTCTCTGCATATCATCCGATTTGCATTTTTGGCTTGAATCTTCTCCTGAAAAAATTTTAAGGAGAGTAACCTTTTGGTTCAACATTTCTTTATCCAGTAATTCCTTCTGTTCCTCGGACCCTATGGCAGGGTCCCATGAAGGCAACTCATCATGGGAGAGCCTTAGGCCAGGGGGTACTTCCTCTGCAGGTGCTATTCCCAGCTTGGAATTTCCCATTTGGGGATCGGCTGCCGTGATGACATTCAGGCAAGCCTCTATCTCGCACTGTGTAGTGTGAAGCAATGGCACAGTGCTAATCTTGCAACTATCCTCCGCATCCAGAATGCCAGTTCCAGGAGTGAACAATACAGCTCCCGCTATCAGCGGTAACTTAGCAGAGTCAACCTGATTATTGATGTTTAAACTTGAGGCAGCAGTATTTGATATAGACCACAGGTCATTTCGAAATGAACCCCCGGGGAGACTAATGAACGGCCGCTCAATTGTTTTTAAATGACTCTTAACATTGCGAGCTGAAAATGAGAAGACAGGAGCCTTTTCCTGAGACGTATGTGCAGACTGATAAATAACATTAGAAGTCTGTTCCTGAATAGTTCATTTGGCAGAAACATCAATGCTGTCACTGTTTCCAGTGGCTCCAGTGTTGGGAAGGCCTGATATTGTATCCTCTGTGTTTGAAAGGCAGTCACAGTTTTCTCTTGCTATCAATAGCTTAGCGTGTTTCTCCAGATAGCGCTGTTCTTCTGCCAAGAGAATTAAATCGATTTCTGCAATAGTATTTGTTGGAAAGTGTTTGTTAGATAAAATGTGAATACTCTCTTCTGTTTGTGATCCAAAATTATTAGGTAGGATATTCTGTCCCTCTGAAAGGACTGTAGCTCAAAAAGGATTTTTGGTCTCCTGTATACCAGGAGCTGGGGGGGGACCCAGCCCCCAGTCTCCTCCGCATCCACCTTCTTCGGTTGTGCATCTGAACTGGCCATCCTGAACACGGAGAGCAGCACCCCCTACTGAAGAGTTGGGGAATTTATTTATAAATGTGGACTTCATTACAATATACAAACAGTACGTTAGCAATTATAATCACAATCATATACAAACTTTAGTTAAACTGGAATGAATCAAGGGAAAAAAATAAAACAGACAAGAAAAATATAAATGAAACATAAAAGAAACCAGAAGATTACATAAACCATTTCTCACAGTTAATCCACAGATGCTTAACCTTTTCTGGTGAAAAGCGCTTTTCAGCCATCTTTTGTATCTGAACTAATTCATTTTTAATATTAGATAATAGCTCCAGATAAGTTACTATTTTCTGTTGCAATAGAAACACACACCTTGCTTGCCACATAGAATATTTAATTACAGCAAGAGTAACATATACAGTGTCTTTATGATAGTTTGCACAGAGAGCATTTTCTGGTAGAAACATAAGTCCAGAATAAGAAAGTTTCAAAAAAGCTGGTATTTCCCAAACTTGAGACAAAAGCTTCCAGAAACCCTGTGCGTATGGACAGTCCAAAAATAAATGGTGTTGGGTTTCTAGGATGCCATCACAACCTTCTCTGGGGCAGTATCACGCCAAAATTTGTTTATGTTTATGATTTGCTTTTACCCCTAACCTATCAAAATTCCCAAGCCACACACAATCCCATACATATGCAGGAACCCTTGGATTTGATCATTGTTGCAATATGTAAGGAACGTCAGCTTCTACACAATGCGGAAATTCAACTTTAGCATGGCATTCAACCTGTAGAAATTCTGCTTGTACTGCTTTTCTATTTAAGATCGATAATTGTTCTGGAGAACCCCCCCATTTAATAACATTCTTTATACATTCTTTACCATATATAGGCATAGTTTTCACTTGTGCCAGGATTCTGGGTCTTTTCTCTTCCCATGAGGGTAGTGCTGTTTGTACCCAAGACATAACTAAGTCTTTCCAGAGTACCAACCTAGGCTTAAAAACACAACTTAAATTATATTCCAAAAAGATACTGTAATAAAAAGCTACTGGATTTACTGTACTAATGCCACCTTTAGAAATGGGGAGATATGTGAGCTCTCTTTTAATAGGATTTAACCTGGAGCCCCACAGAGCTTGAAAAAAATGCCATGAAGTTCTATAAAAAATACTGAAGAGGGAGGGAAAATGTAACTTAGGTATAAAACACATGGCAATAGTAAGGTTTTGATTAACATAACCCTCCTTATTTTTAACTATAAATATCCCTTCCAACTTTTAACTAGGTTACTAGCCTTACTTAATTTATTTTCCCAATTTCTTTTAGCATTATCCCCTGGCCTAAACTCAAGACCCAAGATGGAAATAGGGAAATCAGAAATGGATATTCCTGCAATCTGACCTACTAAATGGAGGGGAGTGCTACCCACTATAACCCCTTTACACTTACTAATATTGATCTGAGATCCAGACATTGAGGCATATTGATGCAAAATTTTATTTACAATCTCTTCATTATATTGCGGTAAAAGAAACAAAACCAAATCATCAGCATAGGCCAATATTTTAATAGCAGGGAGGTGGGGAATAATAGATATTCCTTCTAACTCAGCATATCCTAATATAATTCGTATCAAAATATCTATACCCAAAACATATAAAATACGGCTTAATGGACACCCTTGCTTAACACCTCTATGAATCTTAACTTTTTTTCCAAACCACCCAATCACATTAGGCAATAGATAGGAATATTGATATAAACTTTGTAACCATAAAACAAATTGTTCAGAAATGCCAAAGGCTTTGAGAACTGAAAATAAAAAGTGATGAGATATCCTATCAAATGCCTTTTCCTGATCCAACCCCAAGACATATCCCTGAACCTTTCCACTATCCCCACTAGCGAAAATCTCCCTGAGGATAATTAAGTTATCTTGTTGCCTCCTTACCTTCACTGCACAAGTTTGATATGGGCTTATCAAATAGTCTGATACTTTGGTTAATCTTGACAATAAAATTTTACTTAAAATCTTAAGATCTGTATTTTGTAAACTTAAAGGGCGCCAGTTGTTAATGTCCTCCCTACTGCCTTTTTTATAAATTAGTACCAATACAGCTTCTAACATGGAAGCTGAATACTTGGATTCTTGTAGACAGTGGTTATATAGTAAAGCCAAGACTGGTGAAAGTTCATGTTTAAAGGTTTTATAGAAACCGGAACTTATACCATCTGAACCAGGAGCTGTGTGACTAGGTAATGAAGAAATGGCTTCTTCTACCTCATTAATAGTAATCTCCCTGGTCATCTCCTGATTATCTAACTTGGAGACCTGTGATAGGCCTAGGGCCTTAAGTGTGTCCAGAAGGGTTACATCTGGGGGTGGTGATCAGAAAGATTACTAATATGTTTAATGACTATATCTAAAAGTTCACATGGAGACCTGGCCTGGTGGCACTGAGGGTTGAGGCGCTGGACACCACACCTCACACCACGCCAGCGACCCAGGTTTGGGAACGAGCTTGGGTCGTCGGGGGTCAGCAGAGGAGGAGAAGGATTGAGCATCTGTAGGACTGCTCTCCTTCTCCGGGGGGGAGGGGTGGGTTGTCTTGGTGCCCTAGTGGCCTCTAGTGGTGGCTGGGGGGTGACGGCAGGTCACAGGTAGACGTGGGGAGATGTGCTGCAGCAGACACCGGGAAGGGGTGCATGCGTTAGCATGTGCGCTCCTGTCCCTTGGTGTCATTGCACGCCGCAGACGTCATGGGGAAGGAGAACATGGAAAAATATGGCACTAGTCATGGCATCATTATGGCCATTCCCGGAAGGACTAGCTCGGCGCCAAGGGTGCGTGGCTTAACTGGATCCTGGTCTGGTGTGAGAGCTTGAGAGGGGCTCTCCACCTCCCCGTCGCGGGGGGCAAGCTGCGGGGGTGTGCCCTGGGCCCAAATGTGGAGCCGGGGAGTCTGTGGATGGTGCCCAGACAACCTCAGAAGGGATGCCTGGAAGGAGAGGTAAGCAGACTAGGTGGCCAGGGAGAAAAAGCTCTAACAAAAAAAAGTTCACATGGAGAACTAAGCTTATATCCATAAGAATCTATCAGGCTAGTTATTATCCTACTTTCAGTTCTTTTTTTTACAATCTTTATAGGGGTCTAAAGAATTTCTTTGCATCTGAGTCCCAAACCTACTTTCCTGTCATAGAGCTGCTGCCCTATTATATTGCAGGTCTTTCATCTGTTTTTTAATAGTTCTGATTTGCTCACTATAGTCATACCTTGTAGTATCTGACAGTGAGATAAGCCTTTGTAGCCGATGTCTCAATTTTAAGTACTGAACATACTTTTTGAGTTTTACCTTGTCCTTTCTTTTGAAAGAAAGAACGCCAAGTTTTTTTGTATCCTCCCACCATTCTTGTATATCAGAGTATAATACAGCTACTGAAAGTCGAGCAGTCTATTCCTGTTTCCATGATCTTATAATACTTTTGTCTTCTAAAACTGATTCATTTAGCTGCCAGCTATTCTTTTTATATCGAGGAGCATCCCCCCAGGAAATTATTGCTATAAGAGCTACATGGTCAGAAAAAGCATTTGGAACTGTATCTATGTGTTCTATATGGATAATTTCAGATAAAAAAACAAAATCAATCCTTGTTCTTAAAGGTCCTTTAAAAAAGGTGTAACCCCCAGTGGGGTGTATTTTCCTATATGCGTCTATCAGTTTTGCTGTACTAGTGATTTGAGCTAAAGTTATAGAATCACTAAACATTTTATCAGTATGGAGACCTCTATCAGATTTGGAAAGCCCACAATTGAAATCTCCAACCCACAAAACTAAACGAGATGAATGTAAGAAAGGTTGAATCTCCCTAAACAAAGAAGCACATTGTGCCTTTGTCTGGGGAGCATAGGATGTGATTAATCTAAATCTCTCAGCACCAAAAGAAAAATCAATTAGGAGAACCCTACCAGAGTGAATGTCTACTAACCTGGACACACTGAGAAGAGGCTTTGCAAAAAGGATTCCCACCCCATCACACGTGTCCACACCCATGGACCAGAAAACAGGGCCCAAATCCCACTCTCTGGTAGATGTTTGCAAGTCAGAAAGCATTTTAAGGTGGGTGTCTTGTAAACAAATAATATCGCTTCTTAATTCTTTTAAGGAAACAAGACTCCTATTCGCTTATTTCTATTTTTAATGCTATTAATATTTAAGGTGCTGATAGACAGACTTCCCATAGTAGAGCTAGTGTGTAGAAGAAACACAGTTCCTAACTATCAGAGTATCTCAGGGGGCTTTAGAGGAACACCTCTGTCTGGTTCATTTTGCTATTGATTCCTCATCTTTAGTCTCTAAGTCTGTGGCAGATGTGACAGAAGAGGAATCTAGGCTATCTTCATCTGAATCCCTATCAGTGAACTCTGGGTGTAATACTAAGAATTTATTCCCTTTTTTCCACTCACACTTGTGGGACTCTTGTTGGTGTTCTTTATTTTTGACTGTAACAGATTATCCATGTCTAGATCTTTTCTTTGCAGTTACAGTAGTGAATGAAGTTTCTTTATCACAGGAAGGGGGGGCATATCAACTTGCACTGCTTCTGCTTGTTCTGTTTGTAATGTTTTCTCAGAAGGGAGGAGGGGGAGATGGGGGTTGCTGTACTTCTAAATGCTCTGAGGTGGACTGTTCAGGGGGATCTTCTAACAGACCAAAGCTGTCTGTTGTTGGGCTGTGTGATCTGCAATTCATTTAGCTTATAAATGTTGAGCCTGATTTATAAATCCTTCCGGGGGGGGCAGTCATCTCTATTGTGGGAGGCCCATGGGCATCTCCCATATGCATGCCCCATTTGCTCACAGAGGTTACACTTGAATAAGTTCAGACAGGCCGAAGCCAGGTGACCAAATTCTAAACAATGGTTGCATCGAACAGTATCACAGGCATTACTAAGGTGGGCCTTGGGTCCACATTTAAAGCATAACCTGGGTTGTCCATTGTAAAAAATGGCCCCTCAGTCTCTTCCCAAATAAAAGGAACCTGGCAAGTGTGCAGGTCTTGCGTCAGTAAAAAACAGTTTTATTTTCACTCTCCACTCCCCATCCCAAATCCGTCCAGAATCCAAAGTAGGAGTGGGCTTTCCTAAGGGTTCACTGCGTTGCTTTAGCCAAAACATAATATCTTCCACGTGTACTCCTTCATTTTTAAACATAATAGTGATAATTTTAACTAAAGGCTTTGTAAGTGGGATTGCATGAAAGGGGATCCAAACAGGAGAATTTTTTAAATGCTCATACTGAGCCCAAAAACAATCCAGATTTGATATACTTTTAAAAGTAATATCAAAGTTCCAATTCCCAAGACTAGAAGGGCAAATATTTCAGAAGAAAAAAATGCATGGATTGTTTTAACAAAGTTTTGGCTATATACAAACGGTCAGGAGGAGATTCTAAGCCACCTTTAAAAAGGAGCCTGACAGCATTGCACCTAGAAGCTGGGACTCCCTTGGTAGAAAACAAATTTGAAAGTTTGAAAATAGGGTTTGGGTTGGATTGTTCAGTATTTTCCTCACCATTCTTATCAATAGGGTTCCCTCCCTGTACAACATGGTTATCTTGCCTAGCTTCAGTAGTAAACAACACATTTTGCATACTTTCCTTTTCTTTAGACATGTCATTTGTGACAACATCTATAATATCTGTAACATTATTAATTGGTCTAGAAGCAATTAAATCAGAGTTACCCCGGGGATAGTTGGAGCTCTTATCAATGCTTGTGCTGGTGGCCACTGTAGAAGAAGCTTCTTTCAACAGCTGTTGGTAAGAAGAGTCTGTAGGATTTGGAGTCCACTGGCCTGTAGACCCTACAGTCCAGCTCGCATTTTCAAGTGCAGTTTGCAGAGTCCAGTCATCAAAGTTCAGGTCCTTATCAGTCTTATTTCCCAATTTCTTTCGGTCTAGAAAAGAGTAGATTGGACCTTCTTGCGCTGTTTGCTATGTTGTTAATGTATTTCTTCCACTACTAGAAGTCTTTGCAGATTTCCAGGTCCCTAAATGCTTTTTCCCCGGCTTCTTTTTTATGTCAGTACTATGCACCTTCTCAGGCTGTAGGCACAAAGACTCAATGTCTTTTTTACTGCCAGCCTGTTTCAGTGGGGAATCCAGAGGAGAGTCTTGCAAATTAGTTTCAGCTGTTTGCTTCACCTGCCTGTCTGAGCTATGACTCACCTCATTATTGTCAGTGAGCTCAGCTGACTTGTCAACAGCATTAGTCAGATCCATCAAAGCCTCATCCAGTTCTTTCAGCTTTTGCAGCTGCTTTTTTTTCTCTGTTTCCAGGTCTAAGATTTTAATCTTTCTCTGTTCTTTGTCATTTACACAGGAGGTATCCTTACTGTCAGTAGACTCAGCATGTGTTTTCATTCCGTTTTGTGTGCCATCTTATTCTTGCTCAGAATTCATTTCCATCTCTGCAAAATCTGCTACTGCAAAAACCACATTGGCAGCCTCTTGTGAGAGAAGAACAGGGGAGGAGGCCCTCTCCCCTGCACTTGCAACCTTCCTCTCCGGTGTCTGCTGAGAAGTGGTCATCCTGTGAAAGACGGCCAAGGGTTCCCCCTACAGCAGAGTAGGGGAATTTTTTCTTGTCATATCAATAAACCAAAAATAAATATAAACAGTGTTTAAGTCACACAAGATAATACACAAATCATATAGAAAACAAAAACAGATAAGTATTACAGTCATACAATATCAAAACATTATAAAAAATAGTGTGAGAACATCCCCTTCCCCCTCTAAAAGAGTAGGAGAATATTTTAATTAACATAAAAAGAAAATAAATGTACACAGTATTAAGTCACACAAATTAAGACACAAATCATACAGAAACCAACCCCCAAATAAGTAGTGTAATCATACAGTATCTGAACATGTAGAAATGAGCAATATGAAAACATCCCTCCCTCCCTACTACACGAGTAGGGAACAATCTTTCCTATTGAAACCTAATTGATAAACCAAATTAAATACAAATAATGTAAAAACCCTTAAAGTAATATAAAAATCATGTAGAAGATAATTTCAAAAAAATATTGTAATCCTATATTGTCAAATTAATATAAAAGGTATATTACAAAACCAATCATTCCCACCCCCCACAAAGGGAGTAGGGGAATTTCTTCCCAAGACAAACCATACAAAAATGATATTTATCTCACACAAATCATAAAATCAATCAACAGAAATAAGTGATTAAAGTTTTCTAAACCCAACCATAAGTAATCAGTAACTATAATACATCCCTATTGCAGCCCTACTACTAGGGTAGAGGGGATGTAACTATCCAGTATCTAACCAATGCATTGCTTTCCATTTCTTGCTGACAATGTGCGAGTATCCTGTTTCCATAATCTGAGCAACCATTCATGTATTCTCCAAAACAATTGTTCTAGAGAAATAAATAGTGATCTTAAGGACCAGATACACCTTACTTGCCAGATTTGATATTTAATACCCCCTAAAACCAATCGTACGGTATCTGGATTAAATGTGGCCCAACTATGAGACAAAATACCAAAGAACAAACTTTGTGCATCTATCACTGGAAAATTAACCCTAGCCCATTTTACATATAGAATTGACCAAAATTGTAAAATATATGGACATTAAAAATATAAATGAGTCATTGTTTCTATACAATGTATACATATTGTGTTTCTAGGACAATATCTGTCCTCCTTACCCTTATGCTTCAGGTTACCCGTAACATTTAATCTGCCATGGGCTACAAGCTAAGTAATATCCCACATATAATTTGGAATGCTAGAAGAAGTGAGCATCGAATGAATTTGAATCAGATCCTTCTCTAATCTATCACCAAACACAGGGTTTTCCAAAAAATACTGTTCTAATAAAAGATTATACATCTTTTTCCCAGAATTTTGTGTAATCGATGTATATGAGATTTTTCACACTTTCATTTTACTAAAGCAAGAATGAAAATGTGAAGGTAAGCTATTGATAGGTTTTTGTTTAGGAATAACCCCTTCTTTAAACCAGTAATCCAACCACTGCGAAATGTGATCCGATATCCATAGAGTCTATATTTTAGATTTTCACAGTAATATCGGAGAAATATTTGTGTACAGAAAAATACAGAAAAAAAATAAAATAAGATCAATCATATTAATCCCTCCTTTCTTTATCGGCTGGTATAATATACCCCTTTTTATGGGGTTCAGCCTGCTACCCCATATTGCCTGAAAGAAAATGCTAAACAGTGCTGTTTCTCTAGAGATTGGTAATGCATAAACTGAACTCGAATGTAAAAAAACACCAATAAGAAATGTTCTAACCATATAAATCCTTTTCTTTTTTGACATCTTCCACCTATTCCAGGATGCCACTTTCCATTTAGCATTTTGAATAAGTTTATCCCAATTGTATGTTGCTGTGTCCATCCCACAAAAGAAATAGATTCCTAAAATTTTACAAACTTGTGATGAAACAGGAATCCCCATAATTGTGGTATGTGTAGAATTATGTGTACCAAAGAAACAACACTTACTTTTATTTAAATTAAAGGTAGCTCCAGTTCCCCTCATATAGGCTACAGTCTTAGCTTCTGTAGCATCACAAGATGGAACATCCGCTAAAAAGAAGCATAAGTCAGCATAAGCTATCACTTTGATTTCCATATCCTCGCACCCTAAAGAAAGACCTCTAATATCATCTGTATGATAAACGACTGACAGTAAAGGTTCCAAAGAAAGAATCTACAGAATAGGGCTTGATGGGCACCCCGTCTTACTCCTTTAACACATTTCTGCTTAGAACGCAACCATCCATTCACATATGGCACCACTTCTGCCTGTAAATAATATTGTTTTAACCAATGAACAAAGGTGGGGGGGGGAACCCATTTTTTCCATACAATTCCATAAATAAAGGTGAAACACACTGTCAAATGCCTTTGCCTGATCCAAGGTAACACAGATACCTGCTAGTTCTTCTATAGAACCTATTTCTAAAATCTCCCGAATAAACAATAGAGCATCTGTAATATGACGACCTGGAACTGTGTAGGATGAATAATATATTCTAACAAACATGAAATTTGCAAACTCAGAATTTTGGTAAGAATCTTACAATCGGAATTTAGAAGTGTAATTGGGCACCAGTTGTGCAGATTTTCCCTATCTCCAGTTTTGTAATGAAAAATAAGAAGCCCTTCATTCATACTATTTGGAAAGACACCTTGTGACAAACAACTGTTAAACATAGTAACTAGTTGATGATCCAAAACTGTCCTAATAACTCCATAAATTTCATCTGGAATACCATCTTTCCCAGGGGCCTTTCCCTCCACAAGACTGTAGATTACTGTATGCAATTCAGTTAACGAAATAGGAGCTAATAACGATATTAAAAATGTATCCAGTACTTGTGTTAACGTACTTAATGCTAACCACTCATTTACCTTCTCCTGCGTAATAGTTTTATTTTCTTGAAATAAGGATAAAACATGAGCATCCAATATTTTAAAAAGAATTTGCCAAGTATTTACTCGATTACTCTCAGAATCTTTTTCAAACTAGTAATAACTTTTTTCCTCCGTTGTGCTACATTATTTTCAAATGGATTAGTACACGCTGAAGTACCCTGGGTACCGTATTTTTGCTCTCTTTCGAATTGCTGTCGTTTTAAATTTTGTAACTGCGCCAATTGTTCCTTAATATTTTTAATATCTTGCGCATCTACTGCAATTCCCATATTTATTTGGGAATAAAAATGTTTTAAAACATTCTGAAGGTGCTGTTTATTAAATTTTCATGATGCACCTAATAATCGTCCTATGTGTGTAAAGTAATCCTTAAAATCTTTCTTGGAATCTTCCCACCACTCTTGGTGAATCTCATATAAAAAAACACAGACTTACGAGCTTTCAAGCTATCCATAAACCCCACCATGACTTCTGGGATATCTAATAGGGATAAATTCAATCTCCAATACCCTGGCCCTTTAGAAGCATGTCCATAATTTGAAATTGATAAGCTCAAAATTCCATGATCTGACGTGGCTACTAACTTAACTTGTGGAGAAAAGAATTGAAGGGTAGAAGATATGAACCAATAATCTATTAGGAATTTTTGACTACCTTGTAAATAAGTAAAAGAGGGAATGTTTTCAAAAACATCACGTAACCCTGATACCTTTAATAATTCGTTTAAACAGTGAGTGTCACAATAAACTTTGGAAGTGACTGATTTAATAGTTCGGGAAATGTTAAAATCTTCTCCAAATAGAATATTCCTACTAGGAAATAAATAAGGCTGAATTAGGTGTAACAACTGAATTCGTTCCCATTTATTTTGGGGAGCGTATATATTGATTAATCTAAATGGGATAGCATCTATAAATACATCCAACAATAATGCTCTACCAGGGGTAATATCAATAACATCCGTAATTTTAATCTTTTGTGAAGTAAAACAAATTCCAACTCCAGAACACAATTCATCCCCCCCGACCAATAACATGGACCCCACCCCCATAAGTCAGTTGCAGTGGCGAAATCCTGAAGTGTGTATAATCTAGTATCTTGAAAATAAATAACATCATGTTTAAAATCTGAGAACATTTCAAAAGTGACCCTTCTTTTATATGGAGATCTAATACTGTTAGTATTAAGACTAGCAAAGGAGATATCATATCCTGTGTTTGTATTGCGATAAGTAATTTAAGTATTAGAATGCAATTTTCTGTTGCTTTTTCGTAAACCTACCCTACTTACTTTTTTTGTTTTACCTTTAGTCCCCACCCTAGGATCCATAGTAATCTCCTGATCTGAACAAACCTGCACTTGAGAGGGATTCTGGGAAGTCGTATCAGAATCTGGTTCCTCTGGACCTACAGAAGCCAAGGCCCCATATTTATTCGAAACCAATAAAGGTTCTGGAGACTGGGCCCAATCCATTAATGGAGTTTGTGTAATTCCCTTTTTGACAGGGAGAAATGAAATATCCATTTCAACATGTTGCATAGAATTGGAAGGTTGTGCCGGTAAAATTCCAGTGACACCTAATGGGTTTATATCAGTTGTATGGGATGGAACACTCTGGACCTGATTTTTAACCAGAATATTTGGTTGGGGCAAAGATTGTATGAGAGGGTTAGAATGAACTTCTGGAGGCTTTGATGCTAAAGCTGCTGAATACGATTTGGGGCCAAAAGGAGGACTCGACCTAACACCATCCAAAACATTTCTAGCCGCCTTAAAGATAATCAAATCCTGCATAGCATAATCCAATTCCTCTGTGTTATGGGCTGCCCACAGACAATCAGGAAATAAATGCCCCAGCTCATCACAAAAATTACACTTGACATAATTTTCACATTGATAACCAGAATGCCTTATTTCCTCACATTGAAAACACTGAAGTTTTTCACAAGTAGTACTAATGTGTCTTGGAGATCCACACTTATAGCATCTCCGTGGCTGACCAGGATAAAATAAAAAACCCTTATCACGCCCAGTGAAAAAAACAGTTGGGAAGATGAACATATTCATTCTGAATGCTATGAAGCTTAATTTTAATTCTCCATCCCCCGTTCTAAAACCCTTCCCCATCCAAAATCGGGTCTGATGTACCCTGAACCTCTCATCTTTTATCTAGCCAATAAAGAATGTCAACCAGATTTACCCCTTCATTTCGAAACAAAACTGTTACTACCCTAAAAGGTTGTTTTGTCAACGGAATCACCTGAAAATGAGACCAAAAAGGGTTAGTTTTAAGAGAAGCATACTTTAACCAAAAGGTTTCTAAAATAGCTGGAGTTCTGAAACTTATATCAAAAGACTGCTCTCCAGGGGCATGTATATAGAGAATAATAGATAAGCAACTGTGTGTTATGGATTTTTTTTGCACACTCGAGATGTGTGATGACCTATAAACCTCGAGAGTGAAGCTCGAGAGGTTTGAGGTCATCACACACCGAGGGTGTGTAAAAAAAAAAATCCATGAACACACATTTACTTATTTTTAATTTTTTATAGTTACTGGTGCAGGGTTTGTACTGTAACTCTTACTTACTCTCAACCCAGGACAGTTGCAGCAGTCCCTAACCCCCATCCAGTAGCAAAAGGTCTTAAACCCCACAGTGAGTAAATCACACAGGTACTTTGTCATCAATAAATGAGCGAATATTCATCCGTACTCTCGTTCACTGCAGTTTATTCTTCAGTGTTGTTCACAGAGCGATATAAGGCCTACAGCTCCCTAGCGGCACAAGCGGAGTCGAGTAGAGGCCGAGCCGGAATGGAGGAAGGCTGCGCAGGACCCACTGCGCTACACGGCAGAGCGCGGCACAATGCAGGAGAAGCAGGTTCAGTTACACACCGGCCTATATTTGCAGCAGACAGCAGGTAGAAGAAATAGGGGGGATACGGGGACATGTCAAAAGGTGGCGGCGAAGCACAGTGAAACACAAAATGAAATGACTGCTCAAATGCCAGTCACCCAAGAGGTTACCTCCACCTTAAATCCTATCATTACGGACTGCAAGGAAGCAGTCAGATTTGCAAGTGTGGTGGGTCAATCACAAGCTCGAACGAAGTGCAACAACGGCCATCTGTGAGCGCGCTGGGTCAACAGAAGCCTCGACCAAAGCGCGACCACTTCAGGATCAACCAGAAAATTTTTTTTTGTCAAATTGTTTACCCCTATAGGCAGGATTAACCTAATAGAAATAACTTACTGCAGCGGGGTAGGATTACAGTACTTGACACGGAGTAAGCTGTTGATCACGAAGGGAAATTTTGCCGCCATGTTTTTTGATATGTTCAGCCCGCCCACAGAGGGAGTAAGGGCCAATAGCATTGCACGCTACAGATAAGTGACAGTGCTACTGAAAGGACGTTTTAAAGAAATCGAGTTATTATGGCGTTTTGGAGACCCTGAAAACAAGTTGATAAAGGGGGTCACCAGTAATCATAAGTGCATAAATATCAGTGGGCGTGAAGCCCAGAGATTGTTTAATTAATACTTTGCCCACATAAAATCTGTCTAGAAGTTCCTCCATTCCTCCCAGATATCGCAGTCTTATAGCGTTCCTATGATTGGCCTGTTCCAAGGGTTTTGCAAATAACTCTGCATATTTTGATTTAGGTAACTCATTTGAGAGACCGATTGATACATCAGGGGCCTCTGTACCTGTATTAGCAGTGTTTGTAGCAGAATTTGCAGATAAAACAGTACCTGTCTCAATGTTTAATGCCACAGCAGGAACAATAGGAACAGGTGTCACCGATTCCATAGAATCCACTGTCTCTTCTGCTGGCTTGTTTGAATGTGCTAACACATCATCCGGTTTAGAGGGGTCTACTACCCATGTTCCGTTCTCTGATTGTTTCCACCCCGCTGTGGAAAGTGCTCCTTCAGGCGACCAGGGCTCCTCCATTAGCTGTGCTGTTGTCTCTCTTACTGGCATAGTATCTGGTGTAGATTCCGGTGCAGAGTCCAATATCTCATCACTAACTCCATGGCCCAGCTTGAAGGCTCTTTGAACAGCATTTTGAGATACTCCTAATAGCCTTGTCTTTTTTTTTTTCCAATAATTCAGCCTGTGTTGAGGTAAGAGCAATTTCTGTTTGTAATAATTGAGCCTTCAAAATTTCCCGTTGCTTTGCCATCGCAATTACTGTACCATCCTCAATACCATCCATCGCTGGCTCTGAATTTTCAAAAACATCTGAAAGTTTTTTTTCCGATTCTGACTGCTGCTGCTGTACATTCTTTGTGGTACCGTTCTCCGCCATACCAGCTTGCAGTATACGTCCATCCTTCTCCACTACCCGCAGCATACTGTCCTCCTCCATCGTGACAACATTCAGGATAGTGCCCCCTCACAGTGTAGGGGAATTTCCCCGGTGTCCTGGCCAGTTTTTCCTATTCACTAAAATACCACCAACAGCTTCATTGGGTTAAATTTCAGTTGGTTACCATCTGTACCAACCCCCCAGTCGCCCCTGAAAAGGGACTTCTAGTTTCAGTGGTCCTATCTGATCAACAAAATTCAACAAGTAAATAAATAACTTTTACAGAGGTTAAGAGTGATCTACAGGGAAATATATATATATGTAACCCCCCTACAAATGGGGGTTCCTAAAAGCTTCCCCAGAGCTCATTTAAATGCTCCGTCCCTGGCTGGTGTTCGGTGTTTAAGCCGTTTCAAATGGGTAGCCAGTGAGCGCGTTTAAGGCCTCTGTATACTGTCCCTGTAAGGGCTGCCTGTTGCAGTCATAATTAGTTGAACTGGGGGGGGGCTGTATGCCTGAGTCCCGCCGGGCTGCTGAGTAAGAGCTCCATTCTGCCATCGCTGCTGGTGCGGAGGGAGCCCTGTTAAAAGAGGTAATTACTTGCCAGTAATCCTTTTGAATAGTGATGATAATGTAAGTTGTTCTAACCTGCTTCCTTTGCAGCCAGAGACTGTTTTGACTATCCCCTCCATTTTGGTCCTGAACTGCCGAATTGGACCAATCAGTATCTTGGGACTCCTTTGAGCCGGCTGACCAATGGGGGAACTGCTTGCCATTTGAGAAAGGCATTATGAGCTATGGCGCTTTTTCGCACCACTGACAGCAGGAGTGAATGACTAGCAGGTGATGCCAGCCAATCGAATCGGGTAGCACCCGAACTGGAAGGAGTGCCCCGTGCTCCTGGAGGGCAGATGCATTGTGGCTGAGGAGAAGAAAGGAGCTCTGTGCTTCTGCACTGGTGGAGTGTTCGCGCGGGAAGCGCGGGAAGGCCTGAGGTGGCTGTTTTTGCCCTTCAAGTGATTCAGACTAAATCTGCCAGTGTGCAGTCAGAGGAGGCTGGTGCCAGCCCAGCTACCTACCAGGCTCAACCTGAGAGGACTGGAGAATCTGCTGAATCACGCTAAGTCCACCCGTGATGTTGAAGCTGCCGTCTACTGCCCGAGTCTGCTGCAAGTTCGTGTGGGGCCTAGAAACAGCTGCCTGGTATGGTACCCCTCTGTTGTTTGCCGTATAAATGTGTGAAGAGGCTGGTGAAATTCAGGCTCAGCCCTGCTGATGGTGACGGAAACGGTATTTGATGGAGCCATGAGTACTGAATCAGGGTAGCTCCCTACTAAGTTTGCAGACAGTGGTCTCAAGTTGTTTTGTTATACTGCTGACTGCCTAATTGAACTTTCTTCCCATTCTGACCTGCTCAGGATTGTAAAGACTATCTGTGTCAGGGCCCCAACCAGCTGCCACAATGGACTAGCCGTTAGGGCTTGGGTACCCAGGGATAGCAAATATTGGGTTTAGGCCTGTGCACAGAGCCCTAGGTAGATAGGTATAGTGATAAGCCAATCACCTTGATTTCCCCCTGCCCTTGTTATTTGCCTCCCTTGAATAAATCAGATTGTTTGTTCTGCAACTACACCCTGGCTACTGTGTGCATTACTGGCGAACTGCTGCATAGTGACTGTGATATAACTGTACCTTACTTTACAGGCGGTCCCCGGAGTGAGCTGAGAGATACTAGCCAGGGGGTAAGTGTACTGGGGAAAAGTATTGTTGGTACACCGTGTGAGCCACTAGTGGGATGAGAGGGGGGTTGCAGTAACCCAGAAGGCTGTGACCGAGGCAATCTCGACAGTACTAACCCCGACCTCTGGGTGGAGGCACCCATCAATGGATCTGGGCCCCTCACCCTGTCTCAGTGGAGACAGGCAGGGGTAGTAGCCCTAAGGGTAGTGCCCTCTGGGGGTTACATATACATACATATACGTATATATAAAACATCGAGCATTTCAATATTTTGTTTAAAACTGCCAACCAATAACAGTATCCACCTGTGACTGCTGACAATGTTAAAGTTAACACATTCTCTGTGTCCATGGGTACGAGGTGTCAGCGTGGCTCAGTTGGTAGTACATCTGCCTCTGGACCAGAAGGTCATGGGTTCTCATCCTACACCAGGATTGGATTCAAACCTAGAATGCTGGCACCCAAGTGCAGTATTAGGGGGGTGCTGTACTGCTGGGGTGTGCCTTCCTTCAGATGAGATGTTAAACCTAGGTCCCTTCTACCCATCCTGGTGCTGTCCTAGTGAGTGTCTGGGTGGAAATAAAAAAACCCAAGGCATTCTTTGCAAAGAGTAGGGGACATTCCCGGTGTCCTGGCCAACATTCCCCTTCCCATAAAAACTGGTTCATGCAATTGTCCAGGCTGTGTATGGGTGCTGATGTGCAATATGGCCACTACTACACATTCGGTCACTCACTACCAGTCTAGCATTGCTTGTAAAGTGCTTTGGGATACACTGTGTATGAAAAGCACTATGTAAATGCTAATTCTTCTTCTTCTGCAACCCACCTTCTTACAGCCAGGCTTGTTAATAAAAAAATTCCCTGGTGTGCAGTGGCACAATTGTTGTCTGATCGTCTGTCCCAGTAGTAACATAATTATTTTGCTGCAGTTTAAGGTTGGTCTGGTCCAGTGGTACAGAGGGATGAGATGCTATGTGCCATATTGCCCGCCACATCAGTGACCCAAGTTCAGGAACATGCCAGGTTGCCACGGGAGGGAAGCAATCCATGGGAACTTTGGACTCTGTGGTTTGGGACAGGGGAGGTAGGGATATGACTGAGAGTCTGCCCGAGTCAATTGGCAAGGCATAAAGTTTTATGGAGGGTGAAGATGCTGCAGTATGTATGACCTTAACACGTTCAGTATACATAACACTCCCATAATGGGTGAAGCTGTACTGTTACAATAAATCTATGAAGTATAGGTAATATGTACAGGGTCTCTTACCAGGGTACTATGGAACCAGAGGTAGAATTCATAAAGGGATGACATTTCTTAAACCTGTAGAATAAAATAGAGGAAAGGGGTAACAAAGGATCCTCAGTTCTTAGAGAGCTACTAGGAAGGATAAGACAGGTTAGACATATTGTTATACTTATCTGATGGGGAAGGAGTTCACATGCTGTGAGACCTGCGAAAGTAAAGAGAAGGTTAATGTGGAGTAAATACAGTAGTGGCAACAATAGAGAGGAGAGAGATGAAATGAGTAGAGTACTGTGTAAGAGTTAAAAAATATAGCTGTAGAGGGAAAGGTATACAATTAAATGAGGTGAAAGATGCAGAGACATGCTTAATTTAAATATTATGCTAATATCAGTAACTGTTTACCATGAGTGTCAAAAACAAAACACAAAAAAACAGAATAATGAAATGTTTGTTACCATTGGAAAAGCTGTTCCTGTGTTTTCACCTTGACTTGCATGTTGTTTTTAATGTGTGGTGCACATCACTTTGACATTTTTGTATAAATGAGATGCATGTTTGTATTCCTCAGACCTGCCCTCTGCGGAAGGGCCACCGAATGCTTGAAGTGCTGGTCAACGTGGGTGCATGCCAGGTGTCTTTATCTTTTTTAAACTCTGTTTCTTCACCTTTACCTGTTGGACTCTCTTTCCAGCTGAGTCGTTCAGTGATCTGGGTTATCCCATCCTCCTGAAGTCCAGACGTCACCCTAGGGGAGGAAGCCACTCCAACTCGTCTCATTCCCGGAGCCCCCCAGATCTATGTCCCCCAGGAGCAGGGATCGCCATCTCCTTACCAGTGCTCTATCTAGAGTATCTGGATGGGTGATGGATTGAGTGGAGAGCCTGGAGGACGTCTCGGGCCTAGAACTGGATGTGGTGCCTGATGATCCTAGACCCGCCTTCGCCTACCAATATGAAGGGGGTATTTGTACTTTTTTGTCCCTAACTCCCTCTCGAGGAGCATGGCATGCAGTGGCTACCAGGGCAGTATGGGCATGCTCCTGCACCCACTTGCAGGACTTTCTTGCCACAGCTCCAAGCCCCCAATCCCATGCCTTGTGTGCTGCTTCACCTGGTCATCACCAGGTGCCACCAAAACTGTGCAAAGTCTTTGCACCCCCCCCAGCAAAGGAGAGCTGCCAGCTGGCAGCTTAATCCTAGTCCATGCCCTCCCCCACCTGCCAACCCCAGTATCCAAGCTCGCTCCCGAACCCGGGTCACCGGCGTGGCGTGAGATGTGCTGTCCAGCTCCTCAACCCTCAGCACCACCAGTCTGGCTCTTCATGCCAGGTATCTTGCTTGAAAATAAATCTTGCACTTTGCATGTAAAACTGAATCTTGGAGTGCTGAGCATTCTTTTCTTTTGTTATTACAAGCAGGCTGCTTTGCTTATGCATCACCTTTTCCTTTACTTGTGCACCACTTTACACTACACTACTTACACAGTAGCCACAGCACTGACCCCTGACCATCACAGGACTGACCTTCCCAGTCCTGACAGTCACAGGACTGAACCCCCTCAGTCAGTCACAGGACTGACACCCTCAACTGTCAATCACAGCACTGGGCACCCATGCCTGACAGTCACAGAACTCATCCCCATTTCCAACAATCACAGCACTACACCCCACCACCATGACAGCTCTATACCCATATCCCCAACAGTCACATGGATGACACTTTCCAGAGACAGTCACAGTAGTAATCCCCACCCCTACCAGTCACAACACTGTACATCATAGCAGTGATGACCACCCCACACAATCGGGACCGCAACCCCTCCCCATGAACAGTCACTTAGTTTAGCACCTTATACAACCTTCCTGCCACATGTACAATTTCCTGCAAATCCATCCATCCCTCAAAGTTGTAGAATTGCACAGAAGCAGACCACCCAAAAGTCAGAGGAATGAATCTCACCCTGATAGTCACATAAATGACACCCTATCCCTGACAGTTACATAACAGACCCTCCTCCCGACAATCACTGGACTGTACCACCGCTGTAACAGTTACAGTACCTGATGCCATCCACCATAAGTCACAGCAGTGACCACCCCCAACAGTCAGTGGATTGGACCATCCTTCCCCCCACAGTCAAAAGACTATCCCCCCAGTCACAGGACTGTTTTACCTCCTCTCCACAGTCACAGGACTGTATCACCCCCCTCCCCCACAGACACGGAATTGAACCCCCTCCCAGTCACAGGACTGTATCACTCCACTGACAGTCACAGGACTGACACCTTCCACTGACAGTTTTGACAATGACTACCCGCCTCTGACAGTCACAGCACTGATCCACATCCTTGAGAGTCACAACACTTTCTCAGTATTCTCAACAGTCACAGAACTGCTGTCCTAACCCCCCAACCTGGCAGTCACAGCAATAACCATACACCCCAGAGAGTCACAGCACTGATCCCCATCCCCCCATAGTAACAGCACTAGTCAAAGCATTGCACCCCATCCCATCTTACGGCACTGATCATCAATCCCCAACAGTCAGAGCACAACCACCTCACCCACAAAAGTCATAGAACTGACATCCTCTACCATCAGTCACAGCACTAATTCCCATCCCCTGACAATGAAAGCACTGAGCTTCTACTCCTAATGGTCACCATACTGATCCCCATCCACAACAGCCACAGCACTGCCTCCTCGCCCACAATGGTCACAGGACTGCCACCCCACCCCCAACAGTCACAGAGCTGTACCACCCTTCAAAAGTCACAGAATTAATACCTTCCACTGTCAGTCACAGTGGCCACCTACCTGACAGTTACAGTGCTGATCCTCATCCCCCAACAGTGGCAGCACTGACCTCTAACTCCAACAGTCACAGCACTACCCACCACCACAGTTAAAGCACTGTTCCCCCTACATCTGCGACAGTCACAGGGCTGATACCCTCTACAGACAGACACAGCAGTAATCCCCACCCCCACAGTCACAGCACTTCTCCCCCACTCCCAAAAGTTACAGCTCTGCCCCCCACCTGGCAGTCACGGCACTGGCCACCCATCCCTTGACAATAACTGCACTGGCTCCCTACCCTCAACCATTAAAGCACCAACACCCCCAACCACAACAACCACAGTATTGACCCCCACCATTAACACAACACTGGCTCTGAACCTCCCTCACAGTCACAGTACTTACCCACCCCCTTACAGCAATGCACCTGACAGTCACAGCACTGACAACCAGCCACTGGCAGTCCCATAGCTGACCACACCTCAGTCATTAAATCACTTACACCCCCAACCACAACAATCACAGTACTGACCCCCACCATTAACACAACACTGCCTCAGAACCTCCCTCACAGTCATGGAACTTACTCGCCCCCTTACAGCAATGCACCTGACAGTCACAGCACTGACAACCAGCCACTGGCAGTCCCAGAGCTGACCACACCCCAGTCATTAAATCACTGACACCCCCAACCACAACAATCACAGTACTGACCCCCACCATTAACACAACACTGCCTCAGAACCTCCCTCACAGTCATGGAACTTACTCCCCTTACAGCAATGCACCTGACAGTCACAGCACTGACAACCAGCCACTGGCAGTCCCAGAGCTGACCACACCCCAGTCATTAAATCACTGACACCCCCAACCACAACAATCAGAGTACTGACCCCCACCATTAACACAACACTGCCTCTGAACCTCCCTCAACAGTCATAGTACTTACCTACCCCCTTACAGCAATGCACCCGACAGTCACAGCACTGACAACCAGCCACTGGCAGTCCCAGAGCTGATCACATCTCAGTCATTACATTTTAAAAACAAGTTGTTTAAGTACTTCCAACCCATCACAGAGAGTGCAGGAGTCGAAACTGGTACAGACCAACTAGCCAAATTCTGGTAGATTCTGTGTAAGGCTAGTAAAATTTCCCTTTAACTAGCCCTGTAGGTTTGTACTGTAGAATGTAACCAAAAAAGTACTTCAGCTGGGCTAGTGGAAGAGTCTGTGGGGCTAGGTAATTTTCCCAGTCACTACACTTGCTGGCTAGTGGCTGCAAAACTTAATTTAGAGCCCTGGAATGAGCCATACCACCCACAAGATGGCCCTCTCTCCCCCCTTACCCTCTTCTGGTTTTACTGATTTTAATATATGAAAGTGATAATTTGTAGAGTGGAAAATTTGTTATGTTCCTTTGTCATTTTATGATAGATTTGTTGCTGTTGTGTGGTGCCCAGAGCCTCTGGGATTGGGCGCCTGAAAAATAAAATATATCTTGCCTTGTCTCTAGACATTCCTGCCATGTGACCAGCCCTAAATCTGAGCATGCTGCTAGGAGCAGGAAAACCCAAATCCCAGTCCCCCCCAACAGGACCACTCTTCCAGTACCAGTGCAGCTCTGTATATTAAACTTTGGGTTTATGTGATAACGGCGAAAGCCTAAAAGCGATTGCCGTTATCGAGAAGTCAAGAGTGCCGAAATTTATTTTCGCCACTGTGACACCCCAGCGCACGGCAAAATGGCACCGGGGACTTACTTTTTAATGTTTTATGCAGGTGGCCTCGCCCCGCACTCCAACTCCAGGGGGTGCATGTCAGTGTGTGAGTGAAAACATAAAAAAAAAAAAAGGTTCAGGCTGGGCTAAAATGCACCAGCCTCGGACCCGAACCTAGTACTCTGCCGACCAGCTGCCAAACCACTCACCACACCATGGGGTCAGCTCGGCAAACCACCATGGCACCACTTTTCACATTCCCTCCTGCCCTTGCTGTGCATGCTACTCCCCATCGCAGCAGACGTATAGCTAATATCCTGTCACTATATTCTAATTCCCCTCATCCCGCCACCCTACCCTACGGTAGCCCTGGACACATGTGCCGGGATTGGTTGCCATTATTGTAGGAGCCCAATCCCTAGTGCTCATATGTCGGGCTACCTAAACTTTACATTACTTGTTAAACAGGCTTCTTGAATGTATAAGACCACCTTGGACTTCCAGCAAGTCAGGTAAGCCTTTGGACTGGGTAAGCCTTTGGACAAGGCTGGGAAAGAGCTTTGGAGCTCCCATTGGCCACCGCTCGCAACTGCTCTTTCACTATTAGACAGTTCGACTCAGCCTTGGCTCCAATTGACCCCTGCTCTTTCTCTTTCTATTCAGGGCTCTCGAGCCCCTTACTATTCTAAATATTTGTACTGAACTGTAAATGTCTTTGCTAATTATTACTGGCTGTGATTTTTTTAACTATCTGCAAGCCACTAAAATATTGTAGAGTGTAACTGCATTGTACAATATCCCTTTGCTGTTAACCTTTCTTCCTCTGAGTGCTCACACTCTTCTGAACCTCATTATTTTATTGCTCCACTGTAATTTTTATTTTTTTTTGTTTCCCACTCCCTCTCCTTTCTCTCTAAATTCCTGCCCCACTCATATTCCCAACCTTCTCCTACTACTCCTATCCATCCCTATTCTTTACTGTGGCACTAGGATAATTTGATTGCTGTTTTAGTGGTCTGGCTGCCCACCCCCTTCCCTTGCATTGCTGCTAAAACCTTTGTCTTCTTTTCTTCCTCTCCCCGCTCCTGTTTTATCTACCTCACCATGCTTTTGTTTCCCTTGCTATAATTTCTGACACCCTGCTCTGATTCCCTCCTTGTAGGTCAGCCCCTGATTGGGCTTCCGACGCCTCCTCCCGGAGCAGCCATGGCTCGAGAAGCCAGCCACCCGTGCCACCTCTGCAGCCCACCTCGGACTTCCAGAAAACTGGGTATGCCTTTGGACTGGCTCAGAAAACACTTTTGGAGCTCCCATTGGCTGCCACTCACAACTGCTCTCTCACCATTGGACAGTTCGACTCGGCCTTGGCTCCAATTGGCCCCTGCTCTTCCTCTTTCTATTCAGGGCTCTCGAGCCCCTTTCTGATCTAAACATTTATACTGAACTGTAAATATTTGCTCACCCTGACCTTAATTAAATGCACCCCAGCTCATCCCACTCACTCGGACCCCCTCTCTGCCTGATCGCCTTTAAGTAAACTCATGAGGACCTCCTCTTAACTTAAGCCACCCTAATCTATTCTCTCTCCTGTACTGCATTTGCTCCATCTCTTTTTATTTCCCCCGTCTCTTGCTTCTGCTCCCAGCCCTAATTCCTTGCTCCTCCATGTAGCTCCTAATCCCTGTCAATCACTAGTATTCAACCATCAGACACAGTTCCTCAGTCCCAATTGTACCCATCTGAATACAATGAAGCTGACTTACCTGCCTCCGCCTGATTGTCCTCTCATCACTGATACCCCGAACCTGCCTACTGGGAGCCTGTTACCCCTCCCTACCTCCCAGCTACCTGATCAACAAAATCTACCTTTCCTCAGGCACCCTATCCTCTGACCCACACACAACTTAGATAAGCCCTATGTTAGATGACTGGTCTCACCCCTGTAGCCGGGATAGAGTATCATGCACCCATACTCTTCTTCTCCCACCCTTTTTTTCATGACCTCTCGGACTGTCGTCAACAACTCAGCCTGAACTCAGTCAGAAGCAGACGGACAGGCTTACCTTCAGGCAGCTAAGATTCTGCCTGGTCAAACTCCCACTCCTGCTGTTACTGTTATCTGGTAATATTCACCCTAACCCTAGCCCCAATTCCCAAGTACAGTGACCCCTTTAAAGCAACTGGGGGTGCTATCCTTAGCACATCTTAACATCTGCAGCCTCCTCCCTAAACTGGATGCACCACAAGTCTTTGCTAACCAACATAATCCTGAATTCCTTATGGTTGTTGAAACCTGGCTCACACCAAAAATCCTTGACCTGGCTATTGCCCTGCCAGGTTATACCATTTTCAGACTAGACAGGACAACAAAGAGAGGTGGGGGATGTGCAATTTATTTCAAGGAGACGCTTATGGGTTACCTCCTGTCTGCCCCCTCCTCAGAATCATCTGCACATATACTAACCATTAAAATCCTGCTAGGGGCACATAACAAGGACCTTACAGTTGCATCTGTGTACATCCCTCCAAAAGAACAAGGGAAGGGTCTCAATTCTGTCCTGGACTTCATCTGAAGCCAACTTCCTGACTCAGAGTCAATCCTGACGGGAGATTTTAACATCAGTTGGTTTGCACCTGAAAATGGGGGCCATAAGGACGCCATCTCTGCTGCAAACCTGTCCCAGCTGGTTGACTCCCTGACCAGACACAACTAGAAAATGGGCACAAGTACCCTATTGGATTGGGTACTAACCAGCCATCCTGATCGCATCTCTAACATTTCCATCCTCCCTGACACACTTAGTGACCATTCCCCTGTGATCTGCGAGTGGTGTAACAAATTCTGCGAATCTATTCTAAAAATAATCACCAGCAGAGTCCTAGCCTGGGGGCGTTTGGAACCCCTCAAGTCCCTCCTCAGAGTGCAAGACTGGACACCTATCGACAGTGTGAATGATGTCACCTTGGCTCTGGACCATTTCATCAACACCTTTAATGCTGCCTGTGACTTTCATACACCTCTCAAAAAGCACAAAATCAAAGGCCATTGCAACCCTTGGCTCTCGCAGACCTGTTAGCACAACTGAAAACAAGGGACCACCTGTGGCTTCAGGCCTGGGCCACCGCTACGCAATCTGACATTCAGAACTGCAAATGAGCACGGAATGACTGCATATGGTCTATCCACCTTGAGAAAAGTAACTACTTTAAGAAAGCTCTTACTAGCACCTAGGGCAATGGTAAAGCTTTCTGGAATAATATCAAAGAGGTTACTGGGAAACATCTGAAAACATCTCCCACTTTTCTTAACATTGATGGGATTACAACTCTGGACCCTGCAACTCTTGTCAATACCTTTAATACCACATTCACGCACCTCAGCAGTGTTCTCCCTCCTGATTTTGACCCAGCCAATCCAGCTAACTCTCCCCCTTCAACCAATCACCCTCCTTTCTACTTTAAAGTAGTCATATGCATGAACCTGTAAATATATCTGTAATGCAATTGGTAAATCCAGACACAGCGGGGACTCACTTGACCTCAAACTGTTTGTTGTCCCTCACCTTTGAGGAAGTGTTAGTCCCTTTAACTAGGATCTTTAACCTCTCCCTCAGCCTTGGCCAATTCTCTGACAGATGGAAATCAGCTACAGTTACCCCAGTCCACAAAAGTGGTGACAGGGCTCTCCATGTGAACTACCTGCCCATCTCTATATTACCTCCCCTCTCTAAGGCCATTGAATGCATTGTAGCTGACCAACTTACTGAATACCTTGACAAACATAAGATCCTATGTGCACAGCATCATGGGTTCAGACAAGGCCATAGCACCACCTCTGCCCTCCTGGAATTCACCAGTACCATCCACAGTTCTCTGGACCATGGTCAATTAGTCGGGTTTGTCTTTATCGACTTGACAAAAGCATTCAACATTGTCCCCCATCTTCTACTACTTGAACAGCTTCTTAATGCCAGGCTCTCCCCTGACTCCTCTACCTGATTTAAAAGCTATCTGGAAAACCACTCTCAGAGAGTCAGAATTACAGATGTCCTCTCTGACTCAAGACCTGTTCGCTCAGGAGTCCCCCAAGGATCCATCCTGGCCCCCTTCTATTCAGTCTCTTTCTTAACAGTCTTCCACAATCCTGCCCTGAACAAATCCTGCTCTACGCTGATGACGCCATTATTTTCACTACCCACAAGGACCCCTTACCCCTTCAAAGCCAGCTACAATCCGTATTTGCCTCAGTAGAGAAATGGTTTGGTAAACACAAGTTGGTACTAAACTATAAAAAAAAGTAAGCTTATGCTTTTCGGCAGCTCCCACAATAAGCACAGGCAACATCCTCTGACTATTACCAACTGTCTTGGAACTGCCCTTGAGCAGGTACAATTTTTTAAATGTCTTGGAATCACTATAGACAGCAACTTATCTTATGGTGTGCACATAGATAACGTCGCCAAAGCTGCAAATACTCATATTGGTCTACTCTACAGACACAGGCAATATCTTACTCTAGAAGCCTTAAGGGTAGCTGTACAGAGTTTGATCATCTCCTTAACAGACTGCGACCTGATAATCTATGGCTCCACCGCTGTTACTGCCCTCTGGCTCATCTCCACTGCTCTCAACAAAGCACGTTGTCTCATCATGGGAGCGCACCGTCTCAGTCACACGTGTGACCTCTATGCTCAAACTGGCTGGTTACAACTTACAAACTGCATCAAATATCAAACATGCCTGATGGCCAAGGAAATAGCCTTAGGCCTCTCACCTCCTGGAGTTCAAGATCTTCTTTGCCCCCCTTGTAATCCTCACTGCACTCGAGGCTCTGAATTTTAATTCCTGCAGGTCCTTCACTGCTGTACCTCTCAGGGACAAAGATCATTCGCCATAGGAGCCGGGTTTGTCAAATTTTTGGTGGGGCCCAGGGGTCAGGGGTCAAAGCCCCACCCCGACCCAGGGGTCAGAGGTCACATACCCCTAACACATACACACACACACACACACACACACACACACACACACACATCATGTGTCTGTAGAAGCAGAGCCCCCTGTATGGTAATGTTGGGGTCTGGAAGCCAAGCCCCTGGCCTTAGATCCTAGAGCAAAATGTCTGCATTTATAACACTGTAGTCATTCTGTGTGATGGGAGCACATTTTCTATGAGGGACAGATGAGGAACACAGCAATTGCGTGGGGTAAAATGAAGGATGTCCATCACATCCCTCGTAATCAGAGACATTTGAGAGGTATGCCTGGAGATTCACAGAGGGTCGAACTTCGACCATCGAAGTGAGATGCAGTGGGCAGGCCCATTGAGTGCATGCCTAGAAAAATCAATGGAGTCCCCAGAGAGCACACCACACTCACATCAGCGTTCCACCTGCAGTTTGGAATAGTCTGCATATTACTGTTTCTTCCCGAAACCCCTTTAAATGATAAAATAAGACAATTTAGGCACATGTTTTCATAGTTTTCAAGGTGGGCTGGTACCCAACTGAGGGGACTCTCAGTGCTGGAAACTCCTGCAATTACAGTGGGCTTTCTAGTGCTCGGCGCCTACTGTATATATTTCTGATAAGCTCACAGCATCGGTGCCATTGGCATGGATAGGGTTGGGAGCCTAGTTTAAAGCAGCAATGCATGACAGTTGTGATCATTTTAACCTATAGGCTATACCTTCCTATTTTATTTTATGTTGTTATCTATCCTATGAGTTGTATGATGCACTTTAACACATTGAGTCTGTTTTATTCCCCCCTCCCTTTGTTACAGTTGAAATAATAAAAGGAGAGCTCCTTTAAATATGGCTTAGACTGGGTTTTCTTCAGTACTCTCTAGCTTTTAAAAAGCTAATGCTTAACATCACTTTTCATGTTTCTACCATGGACTAGCATGCAGCAGACAGCTGCCTTACTTTACAGGACAATAGTGTGGAGAAACAGAGGAGAATACTAGTAAAACTTGATTTGAGCCATATTAAAAGGAGCACTCCTTTGATCCTTTGATTATTTCAGATGTGACAAAAAGAACTAAATATGACTGAGAATGGAGAAAGAAGTGCATCATACAAGTGGGAGACAAGGTGTAACCTAAAATAGAATAACGTTTCACCACATTCATGCACTGCTGCTTTAAAAGTAAAACCCTTATCATGGAGTCATGGCACCCACCACCACACTCCCAAAGCTCATAAAGTATATTTCCATTTCCAACACCGGGAGAGCTCCCTTTTTTTTTTTGGTTATCAGTCACATACTTCTAACTTGAACATCATGTTGCTGCTAAAATATTTTATAACAAATATTTGCCTGGACTGGTGACACATTAACAGGAAAGTCTCCCGGCTTATCACTTGCATTCCCATCAGGATAGGGTTGCAGTAACTGTCCTCTATCCAGTTATGAACTGTGTCAGTGGCTCAGTAGGTAGCACACTCACTTCTGAGGCTGGGAGGTCAGAAGGCTGTGGGTTCTATCCCCTCACCAGGCACTTGGGTTAATATCCCAATACTGACACTGTAGTGCAGCATGAGGGGGGTGCTGCACTCCTGAGGTGCAGTACTTCGGATGAGATGTTAAACCGAGGTCCCATCTGCCTGGATTGGTGGTAGTTCAGGTGGATGTTAAAGATCCCATGGCACTTCTAAAGAGTAAGGGAATGTCCCCAGTGTCCTGGCCAAATTTCCCTCATTCACTAAAAATACCACCAACAGCTTAATCTGGTTCAAGGTCAGTTTGCATTCATCTGTATCCCGCTCCCCTGGTCATGCCTGAAAATAGGAAGAATCTGCCTAGTGCACTTACCCGGTCAACAAAAACTAAATAAATAAATGAGCATGTTAGTTTATAACAAATACAATCATCTAAACCTTTCTTTTAATAAAACGATTCAAACAATAACCAGTGTATCGTATAATATGTACCACAGTACAAAAATATATGCAGCTCAGAATCTTACAAGCTGTCCCAGTGCTATCAAGATACACATACAGCACACACACACACTGTACCTCATGCATCTGAGATCTGTACTACTAGAGGCTCAGTTTTAGAGAACACACACAAAAAAAAATAGCCTTTTATGTCATTGCATGAACTGCAGTAGCATCTGTTCAGGTTGCCAAGAAATTAAAACAGTTTCTGGTTTCCCCACAGGCATTTTTGAAGACAAAACTTATATAAATATGACAGTTATCACAATCTCAACCCCAACAAATTGATCCCAGTAAACTGCTAAAGTGCTTATATTTAATGATGAGACTGGCAGTTTGGCACACAGAACCAAATCCGAAAAAAGGAAGAACAAACCCTATTTCAATTTGCATTTCGTTATCATCTAGGCAAGTGAGCAACCTCTACTCTGCTAGGTTACCTGTTCTGTAAGTCCCTTTTTACATCCCATACTCAGTTGCAGTGAGAGAAGCATGAGGATGTGCACCCAGGTCAGGAACTACTTAGGTGGTCTAGTCTAGGGCGTAATATACCCATACCCCATCTAAAGCAGGGAATGCCACAGAACTCAACCTAAAGCGGTAGACATACTCTATCTTGATTTCAGTAAGGCCTTTGACTGTGTGCCCCACAAAAGGTTGATCAGAAGTTGGTGGATCTTGGAGTTTGGGAAAAGTTGGCCAGATGGGTGGAAAACTGGCTGAGGGGCAGAACCCAGAGAGTGGTTGTGGGTGAGGGGGGGGAGAGTTATCTGGCACCAGAGAGGTAACCAGTGGGGTCCCACAGGGTTCAGTGCTGGAGCCGATGTTGTTCAATGTCTTCATCAATGACACTGGAGATGGCATTAAAGGCAAAAATGTGCCTATTCGCGGATGACACCAAGCTCTGTGGGAGAGTGGACACAGCTGAAGGGATACAGGACCTACAGGAAGATCTGGAAAAGCTGGAGAGTAGGTCCAGGATCTAGCAGCTTGGCTTCAATGCCAAGAAATGCAAAGTTATGCATACTGGAGTCAAGAATCCCAGGACAGAGAACTACATGGGTGAAGTCAGAGTATCTGCATCAGAGGAGGAGGAGGAAAAGGACCTGGAAGTGATGATCGCTAGTGACCTGAAGCACTCCATGCAGCGCAAGAAAGCAGCAGCAAAGGCAAACAAGATGCTGGGATGTATATCTAGGGGGATCAGTAGTAGGAGAGAGGAGGTTATTCTGCCCTTGTACAGGTCACTGGTAAGGCCGCATCTAGAGTATGTAGTTCAGTACTGGTACCCACACCTAAAAAAGGACATTAACCTGCTGGAGAAGGTCCAGAGGAGGGCTACAAAGATGATAGCTGGTCAGCAGGGCAAGGCATACGAGGAGAGGATGGGGCACTGGACATGTACTCCATGGAAGACAGGAGAGAGAGAGAGAACATGATTGGGACCGTTAAGTACTTGAAAGGGATAAATAAGGTTAATAAGGAGTCTCTTTAAGCCGAGTGGCAACCATAACACAAGGGGGCACAATCTTAAGCTGGAGGGTGGGAGGTTTAGGATGGAGGTCAGGAAGCACTTCTTCACAGAGAGGGTGGTGGATACTTGGAATGCGTTGCTTGAAGAGGTCATTTCATTGAAGACAGTAGGGAGCTTTAGGACAGGCTGGGATAGGGATAGGGGAAGGTAAGGACCGTGGGTAGGGAGAGCAGGAACATTAGCTCAAGCTGTGGACCCTGCAACACGAGTAGACTTGATAAACCAAATGGCCTTCTGCTGGCTTCTTCGTATGTTCGTATGTAAAGATGATAACAGTGAGAGTCCCTGTAGGTACTGTACTTGTAACCAGGTACCTTAGCAGCCTCAGCATGTTAAACCATAAACTCATTCATCAAACCACAGCACATGACATGACGATTATTCTCATACAGCAACACACCTCATTTTATTTGCAATAATTTTTCTAGACAAAGCAAAAGCTTATTGTAAAGCACATTTACATACCCTAGAGAGAGTGATAATGTAGAGAATAATGGATGGGTAGGTGGTTATAACGAGGATTTTACACCCCCCCTCCGAGGGGTGCGATGCCACATAAACCCAGAGAGCGAAGCTAGAGGGGTTTATTAAGGCATCACACCACAAGGGTGTGTGTAAAATTCAGGTTTCACACACCTACCCATCCTTTATTTTGTATAATTGCTGGGGATTGTTTTTTCACCACAGTAATTATACACAATAAATGTATATCTACATTGAGCCATGCCACAGGCCGTTTGAGTTTCAGCACGGTCTGTAGTGGCTCGGCTCCTGATCTAAACCAGTTTTGTTTTGTTTGCTTTTTTTTATTTCCGACTAAAAAAAAAAAAAAAATATGTGCCTGATCATATGCATTTTCTTTAAAAGAACTTACCGCAGATTCCTACTGTCAGCGAACGTGCAGAGCTGAGGAAGAGTGAGCTAGCACATACTCTGAGATAGGGAAACTGGGCATGTGTTTGTCGTTATAACTAGCTGATTATAACGATAAAATTACAACCTGGTTTCCAGCACAATGGAAGTCACCAGTGGGGTTCCATAGGGGTCAGTGTTGGGACCGGTGTTGTTTAACGTCTTTATTGGGGACATAGGGGATGGCATCCAGGGAAAAATGTGCATGTTCGCTGATGACACCAAGCTCTGTGGGAGGGTGGACACTCAGGAAGGGATAAAGGAAATGAGGGATGACCTAACCAAGCTGAAGAGATGGGCAGGGATATGGCAGCTCGGGTTCAATGCCAAAAACTGCAAAGTGATGCACTTAGGGACAAAGAATCTGAGAACAGAGTACTACATGGGAAAAGTCCAGGTTACATCAATGGAGGAGGAAAAAGATCTGGGGGTGATAAGTTCTGGTGACCTCAAACACTCAACTCAATGCAAAAAGGCTGTAGCTAAGGCAAATAGGATATTGGGGTGTATTGCTAGAGGAATTAGCAGTAGGAGGAGTAAGGTCATTGTACCACTGTACAGGGCACTGGTCAGACCTCACTTGGAATATGAAGTGAGATGCTGGCACCCACACCTGAAGAAAGACAAACATGATGGAAAGGGTACAGAGGAGAGTGACTAAAATGATAAAAAGGACAGCAGGAAAGACCATACGCAGAGAGGTTGGAGGACCTGGGTATGTACACTGTAGAAGACAGGAGGCAAAGGGGAGATATGGTTGAGACATTCAAGTACTTGAGGGAAATTAACAGAGTGGACTGTGACAGCCTATTCACTAGGAGGGCCACCACTACTGCCAGAGGGCACAGCCTCAAACTGGTGGGAGGTAGATTCAAGAGAGACATGAGGAAGCACTTTTTACAGAAAGAGTGGTGATGGCATGGAATGAGCTGCCACAGGATGTGGTGGAGTCAAAGTCAGTGGGAGCCTTCAAAAAAGCCTGGGACAGGCATAAATGAATGTCAAGAGGCCTGGAGGAGAAAGACCAGAATTCTGGGGAGATGGGGAGAGAGGTGGAAGGGGGCAAAGATGCAGACTAGAAGTTGGAAATGACACTTATTATTATGAGCAGACCCGATAGACAGAGATCTTCTTCTGCTGGCCATTTTCCTATGTTCTTATGGGGAAAAAAAAAAAAAAGAACCAGTTATTATATATAGGATAAAGTATGGGGAGAATGATGACTTAACATTACTCGAGTTGTTGGATGGCTACATAAACCTCGGCGAAGCCCGAGGGGACTATGAATGCCATCCAACAACGCAGGGTGTGTGTTAAATTCGAGTTTTTACACACTTCTCCCATACTTTATTTTATATAATTGAAGGGATCCGCTCCGAAAAAAGTCGTTGTGCTTACGGTTTTCTTGCTCTTCAACGAACTGTTTCGTCTGGCTGTTTGGAATCGCTTAAGATTTTTTTTAAAACTTATAGCTGATGTGAGGCTGCTGGAGGCTATCTGGGATGGAGGTAAGTGTTTTTTTTTTCAGTGGCAGTTGAAGTGAGAGGATAGTTTGAACGTGATATCTTTAGTTTCCTCGAGCGCTTTGTTGTGGAACGGAGCGCGTGAATGCCGTAACACCTACTCAGGTGTTACGGCATTTAACACACGGTTTTCGCAATACAAGAAAACGGAGACCATTAATTATAAAGGAATAATGCATTCCTTGGGTGCTTGCAGCACCTGGTTAGGCCTCATAGAAACATAAACTTTGACGGCAGACAAGGACCGCTTGGCCAACCTAGTCTGCCCATTTCCCTACATAGAGGATAAGCTGCAGATCCTATTTAACCAACAGGCTATTTCTTCCTACCTCCCACAAAAATTGCCTTATGTCTGTCCCACGCATTCTTGAGTTCTCCCACAGTTTTAGACCCCACAACCTCCTCAGGAAGGCTGTTCCATGCATCCACCACCATCTCTGTGAAAAAATACTTCCTCACATTGCCCCTGAGTCGTCCCCCCTCTATCTTCAAAATGTTCCATGACTACCCAAGACATGCATTACTCCCTTAAAATCACACACCCTGTTGTGTTTTATCTTTGACATAGATCATTTATTTTTGTTCTAAATTCCTCCAAGATAAAAAAAATGTACAGGAAGTGTGCATGTTGACTCTGTTCCTGCGTTTGAATTAACTACTGGCTGTCCTGAAGCTCCAGGACTTGCACAGTTGTTAAATGTAAGCTAAGCTTCCTGAAGGATACAGAGACTAGAGCACAGGATTTTAAGGGTATGAAATATTAAAATATAGAGATGCCTTCTTGTAAATCTTTAGTTATAAATGACATGTGAGTTTGTTACATTTGTTACAGTCCAATTAAAAACTTTTAAAGACAAATGAAAACCTCTTGAACACCAAATAAATAGTAGTCTTACTTATTGAATTTTGTTGACCAGTAAGCCCACTGGTCCTAGAAGTCCCTTTCAGGGGCAATCGGGGGGAGGGGGAGAATACTGATAGTAAGCAACTGACCTTGAACCAGATTAAGCTGCTGGTGTTTTTAGTGAATGAGGGAATTTGGCCAGGACACCGGAAATTCCTCACTTTTTTCAATAAGTACCATGGGATCTTTAACATCCACCAATCCAGGCAGATTGGACCTTGGTTTAACGTCTCATCCGAAAGACGGCACCTCAGAAGTGCAGCACCCCCCCTCATGCTGCACTACAGTGTCAGTACTGGGATATTAACCCAAGTGCCAGATGTGGGAACTGAACCCACAGCCCTCTGATCTCCCGGCCTCAGAGGCGAGTGTGCTACCTATTGAGACACTGACACTGCTTATAAGGCACTGCCTTATAGCAATAATATTTAAGCAAACGTCAATTTAATAGACGAAAAAAAGGAACATTTAACCTGAAAAAATAGTGCTGGCATCTCCCGAAGTGTTGGAGACAAATGCCTACTTCACTGGGGAAATGCAAGACCGAGCAGGCAATTAATAGACTTGGTCAGAGGCAGACCACTCAGACACTAAAGCCATATACTGTGGCTGCAAAAAGTAACATGGTCATAAAACATGCAACACACAAATGAGGTTTTGGTTTGCAGGTAGGACCACTGTAATAAGCATTAAAGTACAGTGGCCAGCAGTTATAACTTACAGTATATCAGCAATAGCCACAGTCACCTCAAAGCAACATTCCATCAAGACAGTGCTAGACTGTGATGCAGACAGTCATGCAGAGTTTATATTTCAGCAATTGCCACAATAGCAGAGCAGCTAGCAGAGTAGATTTTTTTTATTTTTATCTACATACAAAAACTGAATTCAAATTCTGCCTGTATACTTTACTGTTCTATGCGCAGCACACCTTCCACAGTCAGTGAAAATCCCTGTAGGAGCTTCAATGAAATAAATCATCCATGGCCTGGCCTTGACCCAACCAATGACCCAATGCTCCCACTCTCTCGTTCTGAGCCCATACTGCTAATCGACTGAACAGGCCTTGGAATACCCTGACTGCCGCCTGCTCTACTCTCTCTGGTCTCTCCTCAGCTCTGCTCAGCAACCAGGCTCACTCTCCTGTCTCCTCTCTCCCTGGATCTGGTTTACCTTACCTTAGTTGACCAATGACAGGTTGGTGGGTCATGGGTGTTGCTACTCACCCTTCGACTCAGAATCCTCGGGCCCCCCTGACAGTTGACCCCCTCGGAGTCTCCTCCGACTCCTCTCTGACACCTCACCTTCTTCTGCCTCAGTTGGCAGCTGCCTTGCTGCTTCTTGGGAGAAACATGCTGTGCTGCCTTCAGCCTTCCTGGTCCTCCACTGGCTTTTGGCTTCCTTTTCTCCAACCTTGGACCAGACTGGGCGACTACCTTCGACCGCTGGCCAACCTGCTGCTCCTTTGTGTTGCTGCTGAACGGCGGATGGACCGCTGGTGCTGGACTGGGCTCTGCTACTCCATGCTCTCTGATCACATGATGAATGCCTACTCGCCTCATTGCTCCTTCTCCGCCCGCCTGGTGCTTTCATTTAAACATTAGTACCAGCATCCAATCAGAATGCGGCTGTGATTCAGCAGGCACATGCATAGACAGGGATTTTAATTTTGGCCCAAAACGGCACTAATTTCAAAAAGGTCCACCTTGGCACACCAATGAGGAGCCTGCTGGGACTGAGACGAGGGATGGGCTTGGGGATGGGGTGGGGGCACGCACGCAGCACAGTTCATGCGCTGAAGCGCTATGCAGATCCCAATAAAAAAAAATAGAAATGTGTGTGGGTAAATAAATATTGCTGGGGCTGAGCCCACGTCCAAAATTATTGCTGGGGCACATGCTCCACGGGCCCATACAACCCGGCGCCTATGTCTTTCGCTCATAGGGCCCAAATCTGGTTGAATGCTCACAGTAGTGACATTATATCTGAACCCAAGCTTGGCCCATTCAAATCCAAGCTCTGACTGCTACTCGCAGTCTCAAGCCCTTGCAACTGTCTCCCTTAATCCACTCTCCAGACCTGGACCTTATCACTTATCATTATTCCTAGCAACTTAGCACTTCTGCTATTAACCCTTCCCCTGCCTCCCACTTTCTCCCCCTTTTCCTCTCTTTGTCCACCCCTCCTTCTTCTCTACCCATCCTCTCGTCCACCCTCCCATCCCCTTCCCCTCTCCCTACCTCCCTTCTCCTCCCATGTTTTTCTCCTCCACCCCTCCTCCCTTCTATACCCTGTGTGTCCTGACTGATATTACATAGAAACATAGAATTTGATGGCAGATAAGGACCGCTTGGCCCACCTAGTCTGCCCATATTCCTACCTAACAGATAAGCTGCAGATCCTAGTTGACCAACAGCTTACTTCCTCCTACCCCCCACTAGGACTGCCTTATGTCTGTCCCATACATTCTTGAAGTCCCCCACTGTTCTTGACTCCACAACCTCCTCAGGGAGGCTGTTCCATGCATCCACAACCCTCTCAGTGAAAAAATACTTCCTCACATTACCTCTGAGCTGTCCCCCCTTGCCCCCCTTGTAATCCTTGCTGCACTCGAGGCTCTGAATTTGAATGTATTCATTATCATGTTCTTGTAACTGACTGATTACCATGCGTGTCTTGACTTATTTACTTTATTGTCCTGTTTATATTGTTTATCTGATGATATAGAACCTTTGTAAAAGAGCTCATAGCTCAAAGGTATTTGTGATCCTATACCTAAATAAATAAATTAAAAAAAGAAAATAAATAATTTCACAGTTGCTTAAGTACAGAATTCAAAGAAGAAGCATTTACATGTAACCCTTAGGTAGCACTACTTCTAGGGTTACAACCTCTGCCCGTACTACTATTTACAGGTTGAGGGGCCTGGGTTCGTAATTAGCTAGTACCAGGGTTTGCCCACCCACAGTAAACACAGTGCTTTGGTGCCTCCACTCAGAGTAAGGTTTCGGTGGGTGTTTATTAAATTTGTTACAGCCCTCTGGGAAGCTATAACTACCCACTATCCCACCTAGTGGTCCTATACTTTGGAACAAGCAGTAATCTCTTGCAACAGTCACAGTACATTTGTCAACAAGCATTAATGATATGCTCATAGGTTTCCGACTTACTGAGGTCTGGGATTCAGTGTGACCTCCTGGAACCCCCTGCAAACAATGGTTATCAGGCATGTATGTTCAGGAATATTCCAAACCTAGTAACAGACCACCAGTAAACATGCGTGAGGCACTATATCATTGCAACGCCAATCAGATTTATTTAGGGGAGCATAACAAGGAAGGAGCAAATCTGGTTAAATGATTTTTTTTTTTGCAATTAACTTTATTTTTAGCTTAACACAAACATAATCCAACATTGTCATGAGTGAATAGTACCAGGTAGTCGTACATCAGAAACGATACATACGTAAAAATATACAATAAGGAAAAATTAGGCAAACCAACATAAGAAAACAATACATAACCACCCCCTCCACTCCAACCCACTCGCAACAGATACCCTCCTGGCCCCTAGGTAAAATAGCGGCCCAAAATATGACCTTGCTAGTTCTATACCTGTAAATTCTGAGATACCATTACAGGGAGAAGGGACAGAGACATGGAAAGGTTGGTAAGGACGATATTGTAGAAAGGGAGGGGGGGGAGACCCATCAGAAGAAATATTGCCAGGAGAGTACTAAACCTATCACCGGAAAGAAGATAAAAGATAAAAAACCAGTAAAAAAAAAAAGTTGGAACGATTAACCCATCCTGGGGGGGTGAAGTTTATCAAATAGGATATGATTATCCCAAGGACCTTCTGTTAAGGACCAGTGGGAGCGAGGGAAAAAAGGAGCAGTTGAATTGGCCTTAATATCCAAATTGTTGTCTAAGACTTAACAAGAAGCCACCCCAGCACTTATGAAACTTCTCACTAGTATTAAAAAAACGGGCTACACTTCTCTCCGCATTTAAAGCATTAAGAAACTCGTCCAACCATTCCTTAAAAGAGGGTTCCCATTTGTTCCACCAGTGCCAAAGTATTAACAGTTTAGTAACCATAGCTACCATGGCTACATGTACTTTTTGTGAGAGGATGGGGATCTGAGCATACATCCCTAGCAAACATGTATCCTCATTAAAAAAAGTCAAAATATTAAGATAAGGTGCCACCCACTGCCTGACCGAATTCCATAGTTCAACAATTTTGGAACATGCCCAGAGTTTGTGATGTAAAGTAGCAAGTTCACACCCACAGTCCCCATACTCAGCTGAAGGTAATTTATGGAACCGAGCTAATTTGGTGGGCGTAGAATATAAATTATGTAAAATGTTAAATTGGATATTCCTTAGACGATCTTGTTTAATCAAGGAATAAATGTCAATCCAAATCCTTTCCCAGGTTTTAACTGCCCAGCCTTTGTTATAATTATTGTCCCAATAATAGGCTATGGCGGTGCACTTGAACATTACACAAGACAGGATTGATTTATACAACTTAGTTATTGCCTTCTGGCCCTTGGCTACTTCCCACAGGCTTTCTAGCATGGCTCCAGCTCCCTCAGACCATGGAGGCTTCCCCAAAAAGAGATGTATACATTGGTGAATCTGGTACAGCCGAAATAGACCTTTTCGAGCCACCCCAAATTTTGAAGCCAGTGCAGAAATAGGTAATAAGGAATCACCTAAAACAAAGCTTGCTAGGCGCAATTTAGTAGAATGATTATCTGGAAAGGTGCAAATTAGGTGTTTGCCTATCTGTAGGTTTGGGTTGTTCAGAAGAGGTTGCCTTAAGTTTCTTAAGTTAGGTTTTTGGAGTAAGGAACAAAGTTGTTGCAAAGCCCTCATGTCCCAGCCTAACGGGGACCTCCTCAACTCCAATGGAACCTTGGACCATAGAGTATATAACAGGGCCTCTAAGTCCAGCTTATGAGAATTTGCTAACAACCGGTCCAAAACCAGCCACGGAAGAGAGCCTGGTATAGACTCCAAAGTAGATAACCAATGCAGAAATCAATTAGCATGAATAGCTAGATAATAAACAAAAAAATCAGGTAATTGGAGTCCCCCCAGCACCTTTCAATGAACAAGCTTTGCGTACGCTCGGAGTGGGGCTTTGCCCTTCCAGAGAAAATCAGAGCAAATCCTATAAAGGGGCTTAAAGAAAGACTTGGAAAGATAGATATTAAGATTATATAAGGGGTAAAAAAAATCTAGGTAGAATTACCATTTTAAGAGTGTTAGCCCGGCCCCAAAAAGACAGTGGTAGCTTATTCCATCTCTCCAGGTCTTCCTTAATAGTTTTTATTAATGGGGTTAAATTGAGGTCTGTAAGATTAATAAAGTCTCTAGATATTTTGATGCCAAGATATACTAAATAATCACTTTCCCACTGTAAACCCAAGGAAGAACACCAATCCTTCGACAGGAGTGGAGATAACGAATACACTATAGTTTTGTTCCTGTTGAGCTTATAGCCTGAAAACAGACTAAAGTAGGAAATAATTTGTAAGACACAAGGGAGAGATTGCCTACTATTCTCTAAGTGGATGAGTAAATCATCAGCAAAAAGGGATAATTTGCATTCATAACGCTCCAAGTGGATACCCTGTATTGTTTTGTTTAACTTGAGAGCTCTAGCTTAAGGCTCTATATGCAAATTAAATAGAAACAGAGAGGGGGCAGCCCTGACGGGTGCCACAACATAGGGGAAATGCATCTGATATAAGGTTGTTACACTGAATTCTAGCTGACGGAGGGTTAAATGATTTCATCGTTACTGGTTTGAGCCAGGATACTGGCATGCATTTAGTCTCCATTGCAGTCCCATAAATATACTGGGCATCCAGATAGAAAACAGGCTAGCCTAAATGGTGCCTGGGGTTGTAGCTGTTGTTGGAGCCCTTGATGAAAGAAGACATGATGATTTGGCATGTACAGTTTTGTGTCCGGTGGCCAGATGACCCAGTCTCTTGAACCATTAAACTAGCAGTGAAATGGAGATCAGGTGATACCACAATGATTATTAAAGCTTGTTGCAGGGAGCTACCCTGAATTCTACTCACTGTACCCAGACACTGGAGATGAGCCAACAAAATAAGACATGTGGAGATGTTTCTTGAAGCAGGAGGGAGGGTTCCCTCATGGTCTTCATCAAGGAGCTGGTGTGGTGATGCAGGAGCTAATGACTTGGGCTGATTTCACATAGCCTAAGGCCGAACGGTTTAGTGGAGTCAATGAGCCGAAACCGTGAACTGGATGTCTCAAACTGACCAGCTGTGCAAACACTTCAGCAACTTATACACATCTGTATGTAACCCCCCTACAAATGGGGGTTCCTGGAAAGTCTTCCTTGAGCTTGCCTAAATGTTCACTGCCAGGCTGGTGTCCTGCATTTTAGCAGTTTAAATATATTGCCAGAGAGTGCCTGTATAGCCTCTGTGTACTGTCTCTTTAAGAGCTGCCTGGATTGCAGTCATAATTAATCTGGGAGGGGGCTGAGTGTTTCTGTGCTTGAGTCCCACTCAGGCTGCCAAATAATGGTTCCATTCTGCCATCGCTATTAGCGCAGAGGGAGCTCTTTTAGATATGTACTTATTTGTTGATCATTTATTAGAATAGTAATAATATTGCAGTTTGTCTAACCTGTCTTCTTTGCAGCATTTCTGTTTATCTCCACCATCTTTGTCCTGGACTGCTGAAATGGGCCAATCAGTACCTTTGGGGACTCTAAAATGGAGCCTGTACCCAGGGGTTTTGTGGGAGCAAAATTTTGTAGGATTTGTAGTTTTGGGCTTTTGGCACCTAAATGATCCTGGAGAGGGAGCCCTTGTTGTGACTGACAGAGGAATCAGCCAACCAAACCTTTTGGATTCTGGGGAAAGTCCCAGACTGCTTGCAGTTTCAGTTCAGTTTGAGTAGGGAAGTGAAAGAAGTAACAGCTTGAGATAGTCGAGCAGTAATCCTGCATAGATTTGCGTGGGAGAACTGTAAAAGGGCTGAATTTTAGCCTGCCTGTCTTCCTGCTCTTCCTGAGAGGGAAATTGAAGTTTATTCAGACTGAATCCGAATTGTGAGGATGATTTAAGCCACAGAACTGTGACCAGGCTTTAACCTGAGGAAGACCGAAGATTTGCTGAATGTGATCAGCCTGTCAGGATTTCCAGCCACCTTTGAACTCCTGGTTTGTGCAGAGACTCTATAATTGCGACCGGATAGCAATCTGCCTGGTACAGTAGAATTTCTTACATGTAAATGTGCTGTTAGTGGGCCATGATTTGGTTCCCCACTGTGTGCTGAACTGTGTTCTGCTTGCTGGAGGCAGCATCCATCTCCAACGGACTAATTCTGTTTGCATCTCCATTTGGCCTGGGCCTTGTCACACTGGCCCAGCCAGACTACCTACTACACAGAGAAAGCCATCAGCGAGAGACCTGCCTAGGGATCAACCCCCTGCTCATTGCCTTGAACAGGAACAACGCCTTGGTGATTCATGTGAGCCCTGCTTCTCCTGGCACTCCAGTTCAACAACCTGCTGTCTCGATTTCATCCTGCCTGTGTCCTGTATTGGGTATCGTGAGTAAACATCAGGGTAGTTCCCTGCAACAACAGCTAAATCTAAAGTGTTTTCTTCTGATTGCTTTGTTGTCTTTTCCTTCACAAACTGAGCCCTCTGGCTCTGGATTATAAATAGTGTGTGTTGTGCATGTTGCTTTCTTCCATCACAGGGCCCCAACCAGCCGTGATGTTGGCCTACCCTGGGCAACGGTCCTGGCTAGCTCACCTTTTCCCCTACCTGGGTACCCAGAGTCTGTGACTGTGTAGGGACTCTGAAGTGCATGCATAGCTGATTGATTTAGCCTTTAAGCCAATCAACCTGATTACGCCCCTCCCTTGTTCAAGTACCCTGAATAAATCAGATCTAATTCTTTTTGCATTTAACCTGACTGTGGTTCCAGTTTGTGCCAAGAGTACTGTACTGTTGCTATTTGCTGTGTATAACCTTGTTTTACAGGGGTTCCCCTGGGTCAAGCTAGAGGAAACAGCCCTAGTGGTAAGTGCAAACGGTGTGGGTAATCGCATGGTGAATAAGGGTCATTGTGAAAGTGATTATTGTATATTGTTCAGGCCACTAGAAGGGAAAGAGGGGGTTACAGTGTCCCAGAGGGCTGTGCCCAGGTTAGCTTGACCACTAACAACCCTGACCTCTGGGTGGAGGCACCCGTTTCATTACCCAGGCCTCTTAACTTGCTACTAGCCAAGCAGGCAGGGGTAGCGGCCCTTGGGATAGCACCACCTAGGGGTTACATATATGTAAGGGTGCTGCTGGTTCCCCTCTGGTCCTTCTAGTCAGCTTGCAGGCTGATCCTCAATACCGCCTTTTGCTGCACGAATCCCCAGCTGCTGCACGCTGCAGCTTGCACTGACTGATGCACCTTGGACCCTGCAGACTGAAGCGCTGAGAAAAGTCTAGGCCCATCAAGGCTAACCTCTGAGAGCTGGTTGGATCCCCAGAGGCTCACACTCTGAACTCCGGGACAGATTTGCAAATCTCCACTCTTTCAGCAGTTACCCCCTTTTATATGGGTCTAAGGCCCAGGAATCGCGTTGGCTGTCAAAACTGTCCAAACTGTCCCAGTCTCTTAATTGGCTTGCTTTTTGGTGCCTGGAAAAGGTCCTTCTTTTTTCCCCACAAATCTTTATTAATCCCCATAAGTCTCTGGTCAAAGGTCCAGGCTCTTGACTGATTATTAGACTGCACAATGGTGGCAGCTGCATAGTCCCAAACACTCATTTTACTGCAGTCCCAACATAATGGTCCTGGTGCAGCCAGAATAAACACTGTTCTTACATAAATTCCCCACAGTTTGCATAGCTGCAGCATTTCTCTTTTAAACAAATTTATTTATCTCTTCCATATGTGCCTAGTTTCCATGTCATTGCCTGGCAAATACAGTAGCCCTCCAAAACTGGCAGTGGCTCATTAATATTCATTAGAGCTTCAGTATTCTGACCTTTGCCCTTTAATACTCGTGCCTCAGAGGCAGTGCTTCAGGCGCTTGCTTTAAACTTATTTAAAAACACTTTCCCTGCCCTTGTTCTAAGCCCCAAGTGCCTTTTTAACTAAATACTGTGCACCAGGACTCACAGGAACACCTTCTGACTTATGACTGCAACCAGCGGTTGCAAACAGTGCACCTCTCGAAAGTGTGAGCAGCGGTTGCACGGCTGAAATGCCAGCCACTCATAGAATGTGCTCCAGGGGCCCTGTGGGGCTCAAACAAGATAATAGGGCTGCCTAGGGTTGACACAGAACTTGGGATAGATGGTGACCCAGCGGATTCATTGGGAGGATGTCCGAGAGGTACGGCGGACATACAGGAGGACTACCAGGTAAGCCCCCCAAAAGGGGGAGGTTACATATTGTCTCTCGGTACTGGTGCTGTGTACCCATGAAGAACTAGCAGCTACAGTCCCTCAGGTCTGTGGCTGGAAGGTAAGAATTTGAAGCCTTAAGCTAAGCACCCTGCTAGGAGTAGGAAAACCCACATCCCAGTCCCCCCCCACAACAAGACCACTCTTCCAGTACCAGTTCAGCTCTAGATCAATGGCAAATGGCAGGAATAAAGAACTAGACCTGTTTTGTGTCCCATTCTGAAGAACAGCTCTTGGCCAAAGATCCTTTTCCTACTATACCCCACTGTGACTTATTGAGAGCCCAGCTAACATTCTAAATGCTGCTAACCCTAGAAATTTCAAAGCTGAACTTAATCAGTTCTACTACAAAAGAATGTCTATGAGTGCTCAACTGTTTAGAGAAGTTCTCCAGAGCCTGCACCAATCCTGCCTTCTAGCAACTACTCATGGTCTCACTCATTCGGTACACCCCTCCCCACTCCTGTTCCCCAGACTCTGCTACCTCATGCTCCGAAGCTCTTATTCTGCTAGTGATTGTGCTCTCTTGTTTGTCTCATGCCTCATCTCCCCTCTCTCCCAGTATCTCCCCTCCCTCCCCCCTCCTTTTCACCATCAAGCTCCACTCTTATGATACCACCCCACCACCACTTGATCTCTACCTCCTTCCCCTCACTCCCCTCTCTCTCACTCTCTAACCACCTTAACCCACTTTACCACACTCTCTCACATGCACCCTCCCCAGTTCCTCAGCTCCAAACTGTAATGCAGTGTGACAAGGCTTCTATTGGGCTGCTCTATCCCCACACCACTCTCCCCCTAACTTCCATCGTCCTAGCTCTCATATACCTCCTTATGTCATACAGCACTTAGTATTAACCCTTAATGAAACTCATAAGAAACTCTTAGCTGTTTTCTATGCTTTTGTTACTTCCTGCACTGATAATTCAACTTTGTTTGTATTTTGTTCCGTGAATTCAATTACGTACTGATAATTGAACTATGTCTGTAGTTGTACTATGAATTCAATTATGTCTGTCTTTGTACTGTTTAATGGACGTGGATCCTTATAAAAGAGTTCTTACTCACAGGTTGTTTCCGAAATTCCAATAAATAAATAACATTTCTGCAATTTAAAAAGAAGGCTTTTGAATCAGCTGAATTAACCACATAGTTCCACACGGCACGTGCTGTTTTATTAAAATTGGTTTTGAAATAGTAGTTTGTCACCCATTATCATGAGTTTATCCAAAGCACTGTGTCTGGTATTCTCTGTTGTGCTGCAGTCTAGGCCGCTGTACTAATGATGTCATTTGCTGTGTCTTTCTAAGAGCCTGTATCTATCTGCTGAACAGCTGAAAAGGGTCCTGCTGCATGTGAGTAGTGTACTAGCATTTTTTGAGGGGGCTGATAACTGTTTAAACTTTGGTTTGCTTGGCTGTGCACATGGCAGTTATTGTGTTGTTCAGGTCTGAACAAGCTGCAGGCATACTTTGTTGTTTACTGAACTCAGAGTTCCTATGGGGGACAAATGGTCTCCATAGAGACAGTTATGCAAATTAGCACCCCATGACATCCTCACAGCACTGCTTGACCAGACAGCTTAGAAAGAGGGTGAAAATAGAACAGACTTTTTTTAAGATGCTGAAACTCCAGGAGAAGAAGTAAAAAAAGGTGTTCACAATAAAACCAATGCCCCAGACAGTTGCAGTACTGCTAGATACCAGGAGCAAAACTGGAAAAAGGCATAATACAGCTAAACACACGGAACCATTTGCCATTGATCTTACATTGTTTGATAAACAGGCTTCTGGAACGCATAATGTCACAGCTGTTTAAATAAGGGATTAAAAGAAGAAGCATTTACAGTCTCTAAGGTGTTATGTACCCACAAAGAACTAGCACCTTTGCTTACCTAGCTGTGGGTTTAAAAATCCTGCAGTTCTGTTTACTTCCTGCTAAGTTCCACTTAGTTTGCTGCTCTCTGATTCAGAACTACAAGCCATTCAGCCTGTGAGACTCAAATTCCTTAAGGTCCTAGTGCCAGCCTGATAAGAAACTGACAGCAGAATATGTTTGGAAAGGACGATCAAATCCTGTGTTTTTAAAAACTGTAGAGAACTATTTCTTCAGTGCCCCAGCAGGAGGGGAGGTGAGAGGTTGTCAGGTCTGAATATAGGAGGGCCAGAGGAAAACCAGTGCTGGGAACATGACAGTAGCACTGTGGAGCGACACATGATAGCATTCCTGTCCCCTTTCCTCTTCTACTTCATAGCAACAAGACAGCATGGCTATACCCATGCTGCCTTAAAATGCAGAAGTGAAGAACACTGCTGAGGAAATGGCCAAGGAGAATTGGGATCAAACAATCAATTGGCTATCAGACTTTGTTGCTGAGGTGCCAAGTCGTTCAGTGTTAAATGTAAAATATACTGTCATATTCCATGAATAGATCTGTGATTGTATTGTTGGTGGGATTGGCCAGAAATGTAAACATTTGGCATGAATGGAATTGATATTACAAAGAGGAGAACTTGGAAAACAGGCATGCAGCACCCTGTCCAAAAAGATGGGCCAGTATCTGTATGATACTATCAGCTTTGCACTGGAAGGCATACAGTGACAAGTCCCTTCAGTGGATTTACCAGTATTGTGGATGTCTCTCTACAGAGATGCACATGTATTGTCAGCAGTTTTGGGGTCACTTTTGCCTGTATTCATTTAATGCATATGGTCGAGGACTCTGCTGAACCTGATGCTGACTTGGTACCCCTGGGCTTACCTGAACCTGATGCTGACTTGGTGTCCCTGGACTTACCTGAACCTGATGCTGACTTGGTGTCCCTGGACTTACCACAACCAGAACTGGAATCCCCATGCAGTCCTAAACAACCACCTCAGGAAAATGACATGATGTTGAAGTGCAGCTCCCTTACTGAGACACTGCATCAGGACAGTCAATCAGCTGAATTCAGAGGTAGTAAGACATTGTGTTCTCTTCTTCAAGAGGCCCACAGAATTGCATTTGGGACATACTCACCCAAGTGTAGGAGGAAGAAGATAGTGCCTCTACATCCCTATTGTAAATCAATCAAGAGAGCATGTGTCACTCTTCTGTCTCCTCTGGAGCACAATTATGCTGCTCAGTATGGCGGATTGCATTTGTGGTGTGCAGAAGGTCAAGACAGAGAGCTAGTACCTTCTGTCCTGTGAAAAGGTTTTTTTTCCCATTTAAGAAAAACTCCCAGGCTGAAAAGCTAGATGTATGACTACACCTAACACAGCAGGCATCCTTTCACTGTGTGTGGAAGGAAAAAAGTATTTGCACAACTGAGAAGTTATTCCACATGAAAAAAAGTTCAGTATACTGTATACGGTATATGCCCTCCACCCTGATCAGCAATTGCTGTAGTGACATACATTTTCCCATATTTGCAGACCCTTTATAGATGTCCACTTCCATAGATACAAGATTAATGTCACTTTGTTCCATGCATTCTTTGAAAGCAAAACTTCATGCTGAAACATTATGTCCAGTGTAGGGGTATGAGTGACTATTCTACGGTGTTGCTCTATCTGGAATGAGTCCTTATCTGTCTTGAAAGTAATGCTTGTCATTGTTGTGCAAGCATTCTCCTTTACCAGGCACACTTGCTTTGTTGAATTATTGTTTGGTATGCTGTGTATCGTAACTACTTTATGTACAAAAAGAGGGGGCACTCGTGTCTTGTCCCCATTCTTTATTCGACTGTCTGCCTCGTAAGGCTGTGCCCTTTTCCTTTCTTGATACAACGGTTCAAGTTGCAGAGTGCCACAGATGAATTAAAACTCTCATGTGTGTACTTCAAGATGAATCCTGTCTCCTGCTGTCAGTCTTGCATCGTGGACTGCATGAGTTGAACTTTCACTGATTGTCAGGCAATTTTGTGTACCATAGCTTACAACTGTGCAAGTAATTACAAGTGTTACAAACTGAATGATGCTCCAGTAGCATACTGTTATCATAAGGGTAGGTAATTAGTTGAAGTTTGGGGGATGGGGGACACATACAGTACCGTTATTTCCTATCTTAGGTTACCAGCATATACCTTAGTCAAACTCTTTTACCATGTGAACAGCAGTACTACTTTTCCACATTGTGCCAGGAGCACAAGGCAAAGTGCAAGCTGCCATTGTACTGAGTGGCCCGCCCATCACTTACACCACCCTGTGATGTAGATTACTCATAGTGTCATGCTCTCTACTTTGATGATATCCAATTTCATTTGTGCAGTCATATTTCTTAATTTTTCAGTACTGTGTCTATGTTGTGCATATATTACTCATACTAATCCAGGGAGATTTCTTCTCAGTTGTGCAGTTGTTCCAAAAAAAAAAAAAACATTGTATAGAACTTTTGTTATGAATTTAGGAAATGTAATGTCTTTATTTTATTTTATTTATTTAGTAATTCAGAAAAGACCTTTGAGCGCAAGCTCTTTTACAAAAGTTCCACATCATAGATTGCAAAACAAAGAACAACAGGAGAAAGCAAATGAACATTACAATGAATGATACAACTTGGATTTAGAACTTACAGAATAACTCAAAACATAAGTACAAGGTAAACTAACAAGAAAAACACTTTATGAGGGTGGGGTGGGGGAATAAGCAGCCACAGAGTGCCTTCTTAGTAGTTCAGAGGGATGGGTATCGCTGGCAGTGGGGTGAAGAAAGGAGGTACGGGAGAGAGGTATGTAATGCAGTGGAGGTGAAGGGTGGGGGAAGAAGGGCAGTAAGGTATAGGGATAAATGGTGGGATGTGGGGAGGTTGAGTGGAGAAGACATGCTAAAATAAATGGTGGGGTGTGAGGGGGTATGATCAGGCAGTCTGCATTAGTACTGACTGTTAGGGAAACTCATGGGCTGTGAGTTGGGGGAGGAGGACAGTGGGGTGATGGGTGCCGAAGGAGCATGACGCAGACTGATTGCTGAGGCAAGTCATGAGAAGGGACAGAGGGAGGGGTACCTGATGCCTGCTTAGTATTTGCTGGGGGGCAGAGATAGCAGGTGTGACTGGACTTGGGTAGGTGCACTTAGAGAGTGTTATTAGGTGCTGTTTGAGGTCAGTTTTGAATTGTGCCAGACAGTTGGTGGCCAAGAGGTGCCCAGGGAGTTCATTTAACCACAGGGGGGCCCGGTAGACAAATACACATTGCCCAAGAGCAGTGCGATGGAAGGGGATAGCCAAGGCCCCTCTAGTCCTCCCTCTGGTGACCTGTAATGAGTTGGCCACCTTGATCAAATTGCCTACACATGGTGGTGTTTTACCCAATAGAATCTTCCTCCCTAGGATGCAAGTCTGGAATTTGACCCTGTTTCTTAATGACAGCCAATTTGTGCGTTCATACAGAGTACAGTTTTGGTATCTTACAAATGTGTTTTTCAAATATTTCACAATGGATATGTCTTGTAATCATGGATTCATCCCTAATGGCATGCAATATGCTGTAGTATGAGCACAGTTTATGTATCTCAGTGTATATGTGTTATCTATCCACCAGTGCTTGGTTGTGATGGAGATTTTTGCAGTGTTATATATGCTTGACTATAATTACCTTCTTGTTTGGTAACAGTACTGTAGGTCAACTGTCAAGGTAATGTCTTACACTTTTTTTCTACTGTCTTGTACAATGGCTGTATGTGCCATATCATCATAGCAATACAAACTTTATGTTGTCAGTATTGCTGTGTGTGCTTGTGGATGTTTATTTGTCATGTGTGACCATTCCCTACCACTGCATTAGCAACAGATGGTTAAAGGGAAACACTGGAAAAGGCACATCTTTACCCAGGTGCTACAAAAATGCTTGATTAGTGCTTTCAGACAGAATTTTTTTTTAATTCCCTCTAATTGCTTTTTTAGTGATTTAAACAGTGGCATTCAACTTTCACTTTCTGTTATTGGCAGCCACCATTTCATGAGTAGCAGTGAACTTCCTGAGCTCACTTTATGCTAATATGTCCTGCCAACCAATAGCAGAGGTCAGACAGGCATATTAGTATAAAGTGAGCTCAGGAAGCTTACTATTGCTCATGAGATGGGGCTGCCAACAACAGAAAGTGGAAGCTGTGAGTAGCTGTTTTACATCATTAAAAAAAGTTGTTACTGTCTGATAGCACTAATTTAGACTTTCTGCAGTATCTGAGGAAAGCTGCATCTTTTACAGTGTTTTTCTTCAACAGTAATAGCGACATTTCTGAATTTTACAGTTGTACACATAGCAAATGAAAACCATAACTACTTACAAATACCACACAATGGCCATTTTACATCTGCCCTAAACTTGACCACCTCTTCCATCGACACCTTTGAGTTCTGCATGTACAGTTGTGAGTCTGTGAGCCACTTTGGATGTTTCACTAGAAAGGCCCATGTGGGGACCTTTATATAAGTACATGAGGAATAATTGTGATATGCCTTTGTAGTTACATGAACCAATGTAGAAAGCTACCCTACCGGTCTTCCATTGTGTATACCTCATAGAAATGACATGAGTGTCACTGAACCATTCCCTTTCTGCACATGACAGACATTACCTATGGCTGTATCTCTGTCAGGAAAAGCACAGCATGGACAGAATAACTGAGAGCAGTCATTACTGAGCTGGTCGAGTGATAACCATGCTAGCATGTGCCAACAGGGACATACTTAGATGAGGACAATGTCCCTGCAGGAACAAATTTTATCCTTCTAGGATAAAAGGGTACCCTTACAGGACATTGTCCTGCCAGGGAATAAGGGTATCAGATAGGACAATGTTTCTGCAGGGACCAACCTCATCCTGCAAGCATACAATCCTGACAGGGTCAACCGGTAACCTGCCAGGACATTGTCCTTACAGGGTGAAAGGGTCTCTGGCAGGACAATGTCCCTGCAATACGAACATATGAAATTTGCCAGCCAATAAAGGCCTAGAGGTCTATCAAGTCTGCTCGAATGTGCAGCTAGCACCCCTTATTCTGCAGCTGCCTCTCCCTTCCACCCTTCTCCTTCATTAACCCTCCCTTGTCCTGTCCCATCCCCTTTTGAAGCAGTCCTCTGTTCTACTGGATACCACTTCTGCAGGTAACGATTCCAGCCAGCCACCACCCTCTCTGTAAAAGTGTCTCCTCATCTCCCTCCTGAATCTTCCTCTCCAGTCTCATATCGTGGCCCCTGGTGTCCCTCCCTCCCTTACTTTGAACAGCCCCTCTGTACCTGTCCTGTTTATTCCTTCCATGGACTTAAAGGTTTCAATCATGTCCCCCCGTCCCTCCTCTCCTCCAGTGAGTACATGTTCAACTCCCTCAGCCTCCTCTTGTATGATAAGTCCCCCAGCCCCTTGATCATCTTTGTTGCCCTGCGCTGCACCCTCTCCAGTAACTTAATGTCCCTCTTCAGATACGGGCACCAGTACTGCACGCATGACTCCAGGTGTGGTCTAACTATTGACCTATACAGTGGCAGAATCACCTCCTCCCTCCTTGAGGATATACCCCTTGCAACACAACCCAGCATTTTGTTGGCCTTTGCAGCTGCCTTCCTACATTGTGCCGAGTTGTTCATTGACCCTGTAATGAGCACCCCCAGATCCTTCTCCTCCTCTGTCTGGGCTAGCTGCACTCCCCCCAGCTGTTAACTCCTCCTTGGGTTCTTCATCCCAAAATGCAGCACCTTGCACTTTTTGGCATTAAACCCAAGTTTCCAGGTGTCTGACCAGGTTTCAAGCTTTGCCAGATCATCCTGCAACCCCTGCCATCCCCCTAGGTCATCCACCACCGCTCCTACCTTGGTATCATCAGCAAACAGACTGATCTTGCTCTTGATGTCCAATGATATGTCTGCAATGACTATCCCAAACAGCACTGGTCCCAACACCGAGCCCTGTGGAACACCGCTCCTCACTACCCTTGGGTGTGAGAGCTCACCACTCACCACCACCCTCTGTTGTCTTCCCTGAAGCCAGTTCCCTACCCATCTCACCAGCTTTGTACCTGCCCCTGTGCCTACTAACTTACTTCCCAGCTTTCCATGTGGCACCGAGTCGAATGCCTTACTGAAGTCCAGATACAGGACAGCCACTGCATGGCTCCTGTCTAGTTGCCTAGTTACCCAGTCATAGAACTCCACCAGGTTGGTTTGGCAAGATCTTCCTTGCATGAAGCCATGCTGTCTGCTGTCCTGTAGTCCTTTGGCCTCTAGGAGGGCCACCAGCCTCTCCTTCAGGATAGTCTCCATTAGCGTACCCATGATGGATGTGAGGCTCACTGGTCTGTAGTTTCCCGGTTCATCCTTGGGGCCACTCTTGTGGAGGGGCACCACATGAGCCACATGATTTACTATGTCCTGCAGTGACACTATCCTGTCATGTATCAACTGTTAACCTGTCAGGACATTGTCTTGGTGAGAAAGGGGCTGAGCAGATAATGTGCTCACAGGGCCATATACTATCCTGCCAGAACAAAATCCTTTCAGGGCACCCTTTGCCCTCACATGACATTTTCCTGCAGGAAGATATGATTCCTGGCAGCAATATCTCCTTCAAGGATGTCACTGACAGGACAAATGATGTCCTGTCTGGTACATACACATCCCTGGAAGGACAGATATCATTCTGGAAATCAGAATGGAGGACTCAGGAGTGCTGCTGTGTTGACATATGTTTTCAGTTCATGTAAGGTACAAGTCATGAATGTATATTCCTCATCAAGACATTTTGAAACTTACAACAGAGAGTATCTTAACCCCTGTTTCATCAAACCATTACCTTCTTCGGATACAAGTATGCAAAGAGATTCAACAGCGCAGAATGGTGAAGAGGACAGCAGTCACATCTGCCACTGTGAGAGTGTCTTTAAGGGGGGGTTGGAGGACATGCCTGTTGCTAACCTTGCTTGTAGAGCAGAAAGCAGCTAACTAAAAAAAGCTACATTTTCTTATTAATTTAAAACTTATATCTCAGCAGGAGTCAGTGTCTGTTGAGATTAAGTAGACAGATACTTTATTAGAAGTAGAAGGGGTCTTATTTAGGGTTAAAAAAAGAAAGAAAAGAAAGAAAGTCAGTGTGTGTTCTGTGCTGGGAAGGGTATTGTATCAGCTGACTTTACTAAACCAGTAGGAGGAGGAGAGAGAGAGCTTAATTGGGGGTGTGGCTCAGACACTATAAAAGCAGGTGACTCAAATTATAACTTCCTGTTGCTAGCCTTGCTTGTAGAGCAGAAAGCAGCTAACTAAAAAAGCTACATTTTCTTATTAATTTAAAACATATCTCAGCAGGAGTCAGTGTCTGTTGAGATTAAGTAAACATATACTTTATTAGAAGTAGAAGGGGTCTTATTTAGGGTTAAAAAAGAAAGAAAAGAAAGAAAGTCAGTGTGTGTTCTGTGCTGGGAAGGGTATTGTATCAGCTGGCTTTGCTAAACCAGTAGGAGGAGAGAGAGAGATAGCTTAATTGGGGGTGTGGCTTAGACACTATAAAAGCAGGTGACTCAAATTACAACTTCCTGTTGCTAGCCTTGCTTGTAGAGCAGAAAGCAGCTAACTAAAAAAAGCTACATTTTCTTATTAATTTAAAACTTATATCTCAGCAGGAGTTAGTGTTTGTTGAGATTAAGTAGACAGATACTTTATTAGAAGTAGAAGGGATCTTATTTAGGGTTAAAAAAGAAAGAAAAGAAAGAAAGTCAGTGTGTGTTCTGTGCTGGGAAGGGTATTGTATCAGCTGACTTTGCTAAACCAGTAGGAGGAGACAGAGAGCTTAATTGGGTTGTGGCTTAGACACTATAAAAGCAGGTGACTCAAATTACAACTTCCTGTTGCTAGCCTTGCTTGTAGAGCAGAAAGCAGCTAACTAAAAAAGCTACATTTTCTTATTAATTTAAAACTTATATCTCAGCAGGAGTCAGTGTCTGTTGAGATTAAGTAGATAGATACTTATTAGAAGTAGAAGGGTCTTATTTAGGTTAAAAAGAAAGAAAGTCAGTGTGTGTTCTGTGCTGGGAAAGGTATTGTATCAGCTGACTTTGCTAAACCAGTAGGAGGAGAGAGAGCTTAATTGGGGGTGTGGCTTAGACACTATAAAAGCAGGTGACTCAAATTACAACTTCCTGTTGCAAGCCTTTTTTCTTACTAATTTCCCTCCATCCCACCCACCCTAAGCCAGTTCTACTTTTATAGCCACTGCATCTGACTGTCAACAGGAACTTCCTGTTTGGAAGTAGGAAAGAAAGGATCATAGAGAAACATTGGTTTTGTCAACCCTAAAGGAAAAAAGTAGCACACTCCCCCCCCCCCAGCTGGTGGTGGTCTGACATTGAGCAAGGAAGAAGGAGGCTACTAAAGAAGATAGGAAGTTGCTGTCCCAGGACAGGAAGAGTGAGAGTTGTAAGGAGAGGAGAGAGTAAGCATACAGAGAAACAGGAGAGGGGACACAAAATAAGACATGATAGGAGTGGTGCAGTGCAATGGCTGTGGGGCAGCAGTGTGCCAGGAGACATTCTGGAGGCTGCGATGCTGCCCTATTTGCAGGCACCTCTCTGGTCTGAGGGAAGAGGTTGCTCATCTCCAGGCTGACCTGACTAGGATTCGTGAAACCTCCTCCCCCACCCAGGGACCACCAGGGCCAATGCCACTACCTCAGAGGTTGCCAAGAAAGAGGAGAGGCTGGATCAGGGTGGGCTCAGGGAGGGAGAGGGTGGTGGAACAGAGTTGCATCCATCCAGTTGTACCTCTCCACAATTTATTCACTCTTCTGGTGGATAGTGGTTCCTCTATGGAGGCACCTGCAGGGAGACCAAGGAGGATGCTGGGAACCTTCACAAAGGAGACCCACAGGAGGGTGGCATGGGACCCCACAGGGGAAGGAAACAACTCCTGGTGGGGGACTCAATCATTAGAGGGTAGAAATGGGGGAGGAAGGGGAGAGGGAGGTAAGGTGCCTTCCTGGTGCCACGGCTTGAAGGGACAGGAAGCGAATCCTCAGGATCATGGGAGGAGCTGCACGAGGGAGGGAGCTGGATGTCATTGTCCATGTAGGGACAAATGACCTGGCTAGAAATGGGATCAGAGCAGTGCAAGAGGAGTTTGTAGAGTTGGGAGGGCCTTGACAAGTAGCACATCTGTAACCTTCTCGGAGGTGCTGCCTGTCTATGGCAAGGGTGATGCTAGGGCACTCCTTACCAGGGAATTCAATGAGTGGTTGAAAAACTGGTGTGGAGCTCTGGGTTTTGGCTTCTTTGGGGACTGGGGAGCCACCTGGAGGGATGCAGACCTATACTGGTGCGATGGTCTCCATCTGTCCGGGGGGAACCAGGATCCTAGGTGAGAGGTTTAAATGCTTCATTGGCAAGCATTTAAACTAGCCAAGGGGGGAGGCACTGAAAAGGAGCAGGGAAATCCCAGCCTTCCCCCACAAAACATGGCAATTAGTGAGGTAAACACCAAGGTAGAGAAGTTATTAGGGAGCAGGACAGAGGCAAATGTAAAAAAAGGCAAAGGCAGTAAGGACAGGAATGGGGCTAAAAGGGGTAAGGCTATCAAAAAGTGGAGGCTGATGAGTACCAATGCCCGTAGTCTGTGTAACAAGCTCCCTGAACTAGTGGCCTTGATGGAAGAGGGTTGCCTGGATAGTGTGGCAGTCACAGAAACATGGTACACAGAGAACCATGATGGGATGTCAACATACCAGGATACACAATCTACAGGAGGGACAGGGAGGGTAAAAGAGGAGGAGGAGGAGGAGTAGCTCTCTATGTAAAGGAAGGGATCAAAGCAACAGAATTAAAGAGCAAACGGGGAGCAGATGAGGCACTCTGGGTCACCCTGGAGACAGGAAATGGCACCACAATCCGCACAGGGGTTATATACAGACCCCTATCTCAGGGGAGGGAATGGACAAGGAAATGATAGACGGCTTCCTTAGAATGGCAGAAAAAGGGGAGATATTGTTGATGGGGGACCTGAATATGCCAGATGTTAACTGGAGCACCTTTGCTGCAGACACATCCAAGAGCAGGGTCATTCTTGATGCCCTACAGGGGCATGCCTCAGACAGCTAGTATTGGAACCCACTCAGGAGGGAGCAATCTTAGACCTGGTACTCAAATGGGGATGGAGAAGAATCTCAGATTTAGAGGTGGGTAGCCATCTGAAACAAGTGACCACCAGACAGTGTGGTTCATGATAAACACAGCCATACAATCAAGCCATACAAAAGCAAGAGTATTGGACTTTAGGAGGGCTGACTTGGGAAAAATGAGAGAGTGCCTTAGAAAAGCACTAGCAAACAGGCAAGAAGGAGAGGTGGAGGAACAATGGGGAGTAATCAAAACAGCCATCACAGAGGCAGCAAGCCTTTGTGTAAAGAAAATCAATAAAACACAATGAAGGAAAAAACCACTATGGTTCTCAAAAGAGGTGGCAGGGAAGGTTAAGGAGAAAAGGATAGCATTCAGGAAATATAAGGAAACATAGAAGGAGCAGGACAGAGAACTTTATCAGTTAAAGCAGAAAGAGGCTGGGAAGGCAGTCAGAATAGCAAAGGCCCAAACCGAGGAAAAGATAGCCAATTCTGTTAAGAAGGGGATAAGACCTTTATAGTACATTAGGGAGTGAAGAAAGACCAAAGGAGGGATACTTGAGGCTTAATAAAGGGAGGAATGTGGGTAGAGGGGACAGTGAAAGTGGGATACTGAGGAATATTTCGCTCAGTATTCATAAAGGAAGAGGAGGGGAGGTACCTAAACCAAACAAGAGAAACACTTGAAGTCGGGGTTGATACCAGTCCATTTACAGAAGAAAGGGTTCTGAAAGAACTAATAAAATTGAAGGTGGACAAAGCAATGGGGCCTGATGGGATTCACCCAAGAATTCTAAAAGAACTAAAGGTAGAACTAGTGACACCACTGACTACTCTCTTTAACAAATCATGGGAGGATGGGGTGGTACCTGAGGACTGGAGGAGGGCAGATGTGATTCCTCTTCACAAAAGTGTGAGCAGGACAGAGTCAGGAAACTACAGACCAGTTAGTTTGACCTCAGTGGTAGGGAAAATGATGGAATCACTTCTGAAGGAAAGAATTGTTGAGTACCTAGAGGCCAGTGGGGCACAGGACCCAAGGCAGCATGGATTCACGATGGGAAGGTCGGTCAGATGAATCTAATAGACTTCTTTGACTGGGTGACCAAAGTAGTAGACCAGGGAGGGGCTGTGGACATGGCCTACCTAGATTTTAGCAAAGCATTTGATACAGTCCCACACAAAAGATTAATACACGTTAGCTAGCCTTGGAGTGGCTCCAAGGTGGTAGCCTGGATAAAATTGGCTAGACAACAGGACGCAAAGGGTAGTAGTAAATGGAGTTCACAGTGAAGAAAGGAGGATTACTAGCGGGCACCGCAGGGTTCAGTACTGGGACCAGTCCTTTTTAATGTCTTTATAAGTGATATTGCAGAGGAACTGGAAGGAAAGGTGTGTCTCTTTGCAGACGACACAAAGATCTGCAACAGGATTGATACACAAGATGGAGTGGAAAGGATGAGAAGGGACTTGGCAAGGTTGGAGGAATGGTCAAACGTATGGCAGCTCAGATTCACTGCAAAGAAGTGCAAGGTAATGCACATGGGAAACAAAAACCTCAGGGAAGAGTACACAATGGGGGGTGTGAGATACTGACAACAGTAAAAATGGAAAGGGACCTGGGGGTAATTATATCAGATGACCTAAAGGTGGGTAAGCAATGTGAGAAGGCAGTAAGGAAGGCTGGGGGGATACTGGGATGCATAGGAAGAGGCATCAATAGTAGAAAACAGGAAATTGTTATCCCTCTGTACAGACAGTTGGTGAGACCCCATCTGGAGTACTGTGTGCAGTTCTGGAGACTCCATGTCTGCAAAGACATAGAGTGGAGGCTGTCCAGAGGAGGGCAACAAAATGGGTGCAGGGTCTGCACCAGAAGACATACGAAGAAAGACTAAAGGAGCTTAATATGTATACCCTTGAGGAAAGAAGGGAGAGAGGGGACAGATAGAAACTTTCAAGTACCTCAAGGGAATCAACAAAGTCCAAGAGGGTAGCATCTTTCAGAAAAAGAGATGTGCAAGAACAAGCGGGCACAATTTGAAGATGGGGGGACGTCTAGAGGTAATGTGAGGAAGTATTTTTTCATGAAGAGGGTTGTGGATGCATGGAACAGCCTTCCTGAGGAGGTCATGGAGTCAAGAACAGTGGGGGAATTCAAGAATGCATGGGACAGACATAAGGCAGTCCTAGTGGGGGGTAGGAGGAAGTAAGCTGTTGGTTAACTAGGATCTACAGGTTATCTGTTAGGTAGGAAAATGGGCAGACTAGGTGGGCCAATCGGTCCTTATCTGCCGTCAAATTCTGTGTTTCTATGTTACTTTAAACACAGTCAACACATTGGGGGCCTCACATCAGGATGGCAACCTCCACATGCCATGATAATATGCATGCAATGACGTGCATGAAGTGCTCAGTGGTGAGCTGTATGATATGATGTCACCTACTGTCTTGTGGTGTGTCACAATCTATTATGCACTGTGGCAAGTGGTGTCTTATACCATGTGCCTGCCATGCAATGATACAGAGTATGCAACACTGTACTACCAGTTGTTGTTACCATGACTGTGGTATTGTTGATGCATGACTTAACCACAGGCAGTATGACTTAGGTCATGGTAACAATCATGGCCACAGTATACAAAATAACACATGCCCCCACAATGCAAAGCATCATGGGCTGCATATGCAAATCACCACAGAATGTTATGCTGGTCCAACTTAAAGCAGAATTGTATGGTGCCGAAAGGCCTCTCACACAGTTTGCAAAGGGTGCTAACAGAAGACATAGACACGTGTTTCGTCCTACCAGGACTCATCAGTATGCCTCGTCTGTTTGACACCCCAGTGGAATGGACCAGCTACCCTAGAGGCAGTGTGCCTTGGATATATTGTGGTGAACCCATTAAAATAAAAAACTATTTAAAAGACAAAGAACCTCTGTGCGCAAACACTGAGGCAAGGGTTACCCCAAAGGGCATTTGGCTGGGAAGCCAAGTTTCAAGAAAATACAAAATCACACATGCCCCCACAATGCAAAGCATCATGGGCTGCATATGCAAATCACCACAGAATGTTATGCTGGTCCAACTTAAAGCAGAATTGTATGGTGCCGAAAGGCCACAGTATGCTGTGTTATACAGATGTGCTGAGTAACTGCACACACATTACTATGACTCAAACAATCTTACTGTTGCATTCAGTGGTACAAAGAGGCAGAATAGCAAAAGCCAGATTTTTTTATTTATTTAATTTTATTATTTATTTAGGGATTTGGATCATACCTTTGAGCTTAGAGCTCTTTTACAAAGGTTCCATGTCAAACAGTGGCAATAACAGCAATAACAAACAGTTTACATACAATACTCGAATAGTAGGTAGCTAGTATACAATAAGGTTACAATGTCATTCATAGTACCAGTGGTGATAGTACAGCATCAAGAGCATTCAACTAGTGTAAAGGACAGTGTTTATTTGTAGCGAAGGAGATAAAGAGGTGTGACACCTAGTGAGAGTCCAATCAGGGTCAAGGTGAGGGGGAGGGGAGACTGGGGGAGAATGGGCCAAAAGAAGTGGGCTTTGTATAGGAGGTTTGGAGGTAGTGGTAGTAGTTGGTTTTAAGGTTGATCCAGTGGGAGAAAAGACACAGGGGAGAGGAAGACAGAGGATAGGGCAAGAGGAAGAGTAAGAGAGAAGGAAGGAGAATGTGGATGAGTGGGCATTATGGGTGTTAGAGTCCTAGTGGCAGTCACAAACTGTCCTAGTAAGAAGGTGTTGCCTTAGGCCATTTTTGAATTGCGAGATGCATTGGGAGTTTAGAATGTGCACTGGGATTTCATTGAGCCATTGGGGGTGCCCTATAGCTGAAAGCACGCTGTCCCTGCACAGTTCGACGGAAAGGTGTTGATAGGGCCCCTCATCCTGCCTCTGGTGGTATAGATTTAAATTGCAAAGTCCAGTTTTATTATCACAAACAGGGTGGTACAAACCCTAGGCCCTCCCAAGCACCAGACATCATTATATCCTGCAGCATGTCCAGTGTCCAACAAAGCAGTGCAGTCTTTTCTTCCCCTTCATACATGTAATGTTCACTGTTGGAAAAACACAGTTGGTTATGCATGCTGTCTTTTGAACTCAGTTGAAAAGTATTCAACAATTTGTCTTATAAACAGGAACCTACATGTACAGCCTTCATTCATCATCTGGTAATTGCCATTTTCTCACAAAGTGGCACTGATCATCATGCCACTATGTTAATGGCAACTCCAACTGTATCATAACAGATGTGCAATGTCTGACCCTGCTGATGGTAAGTGGCACATTACGAGTACCCGGTACCATTGGCAGGTTTTTCCCCTCCAGAAAGCCGGTCACTGTGTGTGACCATTTCAGGGTATTGAATTTGAAGTAACATGTACCTGCATACTGTATATCACATATCAGTCACTCAACATAGCTACCCTGCATGTGCCAGTGTAACTGTAATTCTGTGGCCCTACAGAGTGCATTACCATCATCACATAGAGAAACAACGCACATATAGGGTTGGTTGACAAGCATCAGTTTTGGAATGTAACTTCACACAACCAAATGGGTGTTAAGCATAGCCACTGGACCACAGATGTGGAACGAGACATATTGGGAACACTGTTTGCTGCCTGGCACCCGTAAATGTTGTATCATCATACATCAAATGACATTTATTAATACAAGTGCAACTGAGACATAACAATCATCATTATGGTCTATGTTCTTGTAATTCACAGTTGTAGGTGGCTTTGCCATGATTTTCAATTAACAGTCACACCTTGTGTTGCTGATTGCTGCCCACTACAGTAGCAGTTGCCGGAATGAAATCACAAACAACATGCCATGGTACATTTTTGGAAAACATATGAATTGCCTTTATTTACTTATCGCCTGCTTTACTGATGGTCAGTAAACAGTTATGTCATGTCAAAGATCAGTGGTGTGTGTGTCGTATCAGGGAGCTGATGTACACACAGCATGAGTTGTCATGCAGTTTACACCTACCAAGTTGTAGGAATGCTCACTATAGTCCTGCAGTACAACACTGTGTAATGAACTGTTCAGAAGTCCATGTGCTGTCTCACCAACAAGTTATATATGGTTGCTGAGGAGAACACTGTTATGCCAGAATTAAGTTTGGTATCATGTAAATGCTCTGCCACACCAATGTCAGGCCTAATACTTAAGTGTTTCGCTTAACAGATGCCACACTCACATTACTGCAGCATGTCTCTGTTTTCCTCGGTCAACCAATGGGATGCTGTAATTACTATACTTGCACTATCTCCTGTAGGAATGCGGGAAGTGTTGTAGCACATGGACAAAGTCAGTGAACCGTGAACTTGGTAGTGCTGACCTGTCTGGCAGCTTGTCCAATGTGTGCTAAACATGCACAGCTTGACGTGTACTGTAAACATTGACATTTGGAAGACACAGTGTTGCAGTAGCAGGGAAGCATGATGTGATGCACAACCAAGTATATCTTTAACTGAAGGACATTTTTAAGAGCATTTAGCTTGTCTGTTACCTTGGGCAGGAGCATATGCACATGATCAAAACCGAAAGCAGTATGTCCTCCTTTCTGCACACAAATACTATTATCCACATAACCAGTCAAGTGATTTTGTAACCTGCCACCCCAGAGATATGTCCTGAAGTCAGACACATGATTGAGGTAGACAAAATGTTATGCTCCACTTTGGAGACAAGCAGTAAACCACATAAAGAAACACCGGCTCCCTCCCCCCCAACTGTACCACCCAAGAGGTATGGCTTGAAGTCAGACATATTATTGAGGTAGACAACATCTTATGCTTCACTTTGGAGACAAGCAGTAACCCACATAAAGAAACCAAAAACTGATCCCCCACCCTACCAAGCCCAGCCTATATGTCCACAGTTCAGACTGTCTGGAGGGAATGTTTTCCACCAGTGGCACATTATAGTGCACGACCATAGTTAACTTGAAGACATAACCAATCTGTCCATATAATAACTGTAAAGTCATAGTACCACAGTGTCTCATGGTGAAAGTCACTAGTGCTTAAATGCACATATTTTGCTCTAAACAAGTTCTGTATAACATATGATCTTGTCCAAGGGAAATGAGTATTGATTGTCTGGTATGTTGAAAATGAGACACAGTACAGATAGTGCTGATGGCGCATCATGAATCAACAGTCTCTTCAGGGTTACGACACAGAAAAGCTCTGACACAGACATAGTATCTGTGATAATTACAGAACACTCTCTCAGTATCCCATGAACCATTGTAAAGTAATGTTCGAAGAGCAGTCTTCCTAGCCCATGGGTGAATAGATCATACTGATCAATGGAAGGGGACTGCTACAATATACGAACATACGAACATACAAAGAAGCCAGCAGAAGAAGGCCATTTGGGCCATCAAGTCTGCTGTATTACAGGGTCCACAGCTTTAGCTAATGTCCCTGCCCTCCCTCCCCACTCCTCCCATCCTTCCTACCCATGATTCTTACCTTCCCCCATGCCTATCCCAGCCCCTCTTAAAGCTGCCGACTGTCTTCAACGAGATGATCTCTTCCAGCAGCGCATTCCAAGTGTCCACCACCCTCTCTGTGAAGAAGTGCTTCCTGACCTCCCTCCTAAAACTCCCACCCTCCAGCTTAAGACTGTGCCCCCTTGTGATATGGTTGCCACTCAGCTTAAGAGACTCTCCTTATCAATCTTATTTATCCCTTTCAAGTACTTGAATGTCCCAATCTTGTCTCCTCTCTCTCTCCTGTCTTACAGGGAGTACATGTTCAGTGCCCTCAACCTCTCCTCATATGCCTTGCCCTGCTGACCAGCTATCATCTTTGAAGCCCTCCTCTGTACCTTCTCCAGCAGGTTAATTTTCTTTTTGAGGTGTGGACACCAGTACTGAACTCCATACTCTAGATGCGGCCTTACCAGTGACCTGTACAAGGGCAGTATAACCTCCTCTCTCCTACTACTGATCCCCCTAGCTATGCATCCCAGCATCTTGTTTGCCTTTGCTGCTGCTTTCTTGCACTACTTGGAGTGCTTCAGGTCACTAGTGATCATCACTCCCAGGTCCTTCTCCTCCTCTGATGCAGATACTCGAACTTCACCCAGGTAATACTCTGTCCTGGGATTCTTGGCTCCAATTTGCATAACTTTGCATTTCTCGGCATTGAAGCCAAGCTGCCAGTCCTGGACCACCTTCCCAGCTTTTCCAGATCTTCCTGAAGGTCCCGTATCCCTTCAGCTAAGTCCACTCTCCCACAGAGCCTGGTGTCACCTGTGAATAGGCACATTTTGCCTTTAATGCCATCCCCAATGTCATTAATGAAAACATTGAACAACACCAGCCCCAGCACAGAGCCCTGTGGGACCCCACTGGTTACCTCTCTGGTGCCAGATAAACTCTCCCCCTACCACCACACTCTGGGTTCTGTCCCTCAGCCAGTTCTCCACCCATCTGACCATCTTTTCCCCAACTCCAAGATCCACCAACTTCCTGATCAACCTTTTGTGGGGCACAGAGTCAAGGGTCTTGCTGAAATCAAGATAGAGGATGTCTACTGCTTGGCCCCTGTCTACTGCCTTAGTGACACAGTCAAAGAAGTCAATCAGATTTGTTTGACATGATCTCCCCCCCTCCCCATGAATCCATGCTGCATCTCATCCTGGAGACCATGTTCCTCTAGATAGTCCACCAACCTTTCCTTTAGTATGGTCTCCATGAGCTTGCCCACAATGGAGATCAGACTGACTGATCTGTAGTTCCCTGGATCATCCTTGGGACCGCTTTTGTGATGGGGCACTATATGTGCTGTTCTCCAGTCCTGTGGTACCATGCCTGACTCTAGTGAACTATTAAATAGGTCTACTAGTGGCCCTGCCAGCTCCTTAGCCAGTTCCTTTAGTACCCTTGAATGTACTTTGTCAGGGCCTGTTGATTTGTCCACTTTCAATGCCAGCAGACCCTTCCTCACTCTTACCTTCTTTATCACTATGTCTGTGTTCCCTTCCCCCCTCTCCTCTTTTCCCTCCTGAAGGCACTGGTCCATCCTTCTCCCTGGTGAATACAGAATAGAAGTATTCATTTAGTATCTCTGCATTTCCTCCATTATCCTTCACCCACTCCACACCTTTCTTAAGCCTAACAATCCCTTCCTTCTTGTCCCTTTTCTCACTTATATAGTGAAAGAAAGCCTTCTCCCCCTTCTTAATTCCTTCAGCTGTTCGAAGCTCCTTCTGTGCCTTTGCTCGCCGGACTTCCTTACTTGCCTCACTAGCCAACCTTAGGTAATTTTCCCTATCCACCTCTCTCTTGGTCTTCCTGAATTTTCTATAGGCCAACCTCTTTTCCCTTACTGCCTTGGCAACCCCGGAACTGAACCAGCTGGGTGCTTTGGCCCATGTGTTCTTCCCCCTGAGCTTAACACACTCATCTGTGGCAACCAGTATTCCTTCCTTATTGATGGGCCACTTTAAGTCCACCCCCATATCTGCTCTGATGCCCACCAGATGGCTCCTTAGAACCTCATCCATTTTTCTGAAGTCCTCCCTCCTGAAATCCAAGATTTTGGTCTTAGTCGAGATGCTTCCCCTGCCCATATCCAAATGAAACCACACTGTGCAATGGTCACTTCCTCCCAGTGGCTCCCTGACCATTATTTCCTGTACTTGCTCCCCATTTGTGAGCACCAGATCAAGAATTGCCTCAGCTCTTGTTGGTTCAGTGATGTCCTGAGTCAGGAACCCACTCTGCAATCCTTCCATGATCACCTGACTCTTAGCACATGTTGAAGATGATATACTCCAGTCCACCTTGGGCAGGTTGAAGTCCCCCACAATTACCACCTCTCCTTTCCCTGCAGCTTCCAATATTTGTGAGATCAGTTCCCTGTCTCTCTCCTCATCTTGACTGGGTGGTATGTAAACCACCCCCAACCTCACCTTTCTCCCTCTATTGGACCTTAACTGAATCCATAATGCCTCCACCTCCCCTTCCTCTGACTCCTCCCTCATGCAAGTTATTCCCTCCCTGATATAAACTGCCACTCCTCCCCCCTTCCTGACTACTCTGTCCCTCCTATAAAGTTTATATCCAGGGATAGCAAGGTCCCAGTCATGGTGTGATGTTGTCCAAGTCTCGGTTACTGCAGCTATGTCCACTCTCCTGTCTGCTAATAGTGCCTGTAGGTCATCCATCTTTTTTCCAAGACTCTCTCATTCAGAGACACCACCCTCCAACTACAGTCTGACCTTCCTTCCCTCTTTTTTTCTATTTACATTTATCCTCTCTGTGTGCACCCCTCCATATTCCCTTGTTATGTGTTCCTCACCCCTCCACCCTTTGCTAACTGTGTATTTGCATCTTCCACCTCCTTCCTCCAGACCTCTTTCATCACTCTCAGAGTCTGTGGGCCTGCTCACCCACTGCCCCCCCCCAGTAGTTTAAATTAAATGTAGTGGTTATGTATTCCCCCAGCTTGTCCCTGAGTATACTAGAACACTCCCTACTGAGGTGTAGCCTGTCTGGTGAAAAGAGTGCTTTGTTTGACCAGGTCTTCTCCCAGTCCCCAATACAGATGAACCTCTCCTCCCTGCACCATTTCCTCAGCCAGTCATTAAAATCCTTTATTCATCTTTTCCTAGCTGTGCTGGCCCTTGGTACTGGTATCACCTTTGAGAAGGCCAGTGAACTTCCTTCCTCCCTGCAGATATTCCCTAATTCCCTGAACCTACTTTGCACTATTTCAACCTCCTCCCCAGCTAGGTCGTTGGTTCCCAAATGTATAACTAAATTAGGTTTTCCTCCAACCTCCCTTACTATTTCCCTTATTCTTGGGCCCACCTTCCCCGTTTTCATCCCTGACATACAAACCACCCTCCTGCTTGCATTTGAGTCCCTTTTCTTTCCCCAGTGAATACCCCTAATTATGGAGTCCCCTATGATTGGCACCCTTCCATCCCCTGCATCCGTGTTCTCCATCCTTCCTTTCTTACCTTCAGTATCAGCAGCTTCCCCACCTAACTGCTCCCTCTGAACTCTGACAAACTTATCTACACATCCACATTTTATCCGGATAGATGTTTTTCCATCTCCCAATTTGCCTCTCCTCTTATGCTATCTGTATCTGCTTTCAGTTTTCCCTCCCCTCTTCCATTCCTTTTCTCTTCCCCCCATCCTCCACTCCATTTTGCCTGCATATTTTTCCCCTGCCCAGCCTGAGTAGTTCCCTCCCCTGTACTACTGCTCTCAACCCTGGCTCAACCTGACCTCCTACCTCACCTCCTGCTGACCTCTTCCTCCTTCCAGACAGTGGTGCAAATCTGTTCAATAAAGGCACCCCTTTAGAAATTCCCACCCCTGATGCTGCTGTCACATTCCCACCCCTTCCCCTTACTACTTGCCATTCCTCCACCTTGGGCTCCCTAGTCCTCTGAGGAAGAGATACTCCTGAATACTGGGTACTCCTGCCCACTTCCGTCCCCTGCCTGATGGTGTCACTTCCCTGGGCATCACCCCCTTTGCCTTTCCCTCCACTGCTCTGCTCCTTTGACTTCCCACACCATCCTTCCCAGCTGCCATCTGAGCAGCCTTATTTCAGCCCTTTGCTGCTCCAGACTCTCACACACAGGACATTCCCCTTTATTCCACATCAACCCCAGAAAGACTTCTGCCTCAAAGTCATTGCTTATTATCATTCTCCTGCTTCCCATACGTGTACCCATTCCCCCACATCCTCCCAGCCCAGCTTCTCCTAGCCTCTAGGTATTCATAATAACCTCAGGAGAGATTCAATGACAGCTCTGTGAAACAAAAAGAAGGATCATGAGAAGATTGTTTGGTACATTGCCTCACAATGTGAGAATCTGAATAGCAATGCAGGCTATAGTTTATAATGTACAGAAGTAAAGGAACAAAAATTGTAATTGTTACAGGGTCAATGACATCACAGACTGGTGCACATTACCATAAACACCATGTTACTTTTCTAAGAGGTGGTGGGCAAACACCACCAGGGGAGACATATCAGTATTGCTACCATCAGTGGTGTGTTCGTCACTAAATATGTTGGAGTACCTCGGTGTGTTACTCCTACAATTTCAATGACCACTTGTATCATTAGAATCAGTAAACTACCCACGTAACCCCATAAAACAGCAGGGTGTGGGACTCTTGACAAGCAATGCATAAAGCGGAGGCTACTATGATGCAAGTGCCTTGCAGCAGCAGGCCATGAAGCGTTGATCAAATGCACTGCTTGTGCAGAATGTCATGTCCTGTCATGACACTTGAAGGCACTTACATTTGTAATTGTTGCACAGCAGCATGACACAGGTAAACATACACAGTACAAGAGTGTTTAAAAATGTCTCCTGAAATCTTTCTTGTACAATGTTGTACCACAACACTAGGCAGCATCCTTGTGATTACATGGTTTCTATACTTCAGATACCCATGGTGTCACAGTAATGAATGCAAAGGCTTTGTTTTCACTACTTCCCCTCCTAGTTTTGAGCATGGGTGAGCTTTGAAACAACGATGGGGGCAGAAGCACAAAAGATATTAGTGACACAACCGCAGGAGGAGGAGGGCACACAGATAGGTAATAGTACCCGCTAGGCACTCACAAGGTCAGATGTGTAACATATTTTGGAAACACTACATGAACATTACTCAGAAGAGAGATGAACCTTGCTGAGTTCCTGACAGAAAGTATGTGGGCCATGGACTTTTGAATAAAATAACATGCTGCGTTTTGGTCTATCACTACCAGTGGACAGTCCATACTGTTCACTGTTTAGCCCACCCTGCTTGCCACAAGTAAGACTCCAATTGCTTTGTCCCAAAGATCATCACATCCCACAAATGCAGCCAGGGGATCTGCACTGTTAAGAACTGATCACTTTGAATACCCCTTGTAAAAAGATGCCTAGTCATACCTTGATGTACCCAAGTGTAAAACTAAAAAGGGGCAAAAAAACATTCACGGGTAATGCTCCCAAAGTAAGGAACCACCTCCTGCTGGCTCACAGAAAGAGCCAAACCCAAGGCTGTGGGAGCAAACACCGTAAAGGGTTTCAAACATGCCTGGGACAGGCACAGGGGAACATTAGAGGTGGGAAGAAGGGGGGAGTAGCCGTTGAACAGTTAGTCAAAGACCACAAAGTAGTGTAGGGTTAAGAAAGTCTAGATGTACCTGGTGGACCTTATCTAACTACAATTTCTATGTTTCTAAACCCACCCCAGTGTAAAGCAGAAAGTCTGTGATGTTCATGCAAATTCTGAGCTATGTTTCCATCTTGTGTTGAAATTAAGTCATTTGCCTGACCCTCCGAGCGGCTGCCATGGCACCTGATTGTGTGTCTGTGTCCTGCTCCACTAAGCTGTATGTAAAGCAATCCTCCCTCGTGCTCATGCATTATCTCCATAATATTATTAATGGCATGCCCATGCAGGGAGACTGCCTGTGCAGATCTATTGGCCATGTCAGTGTAAGCTTCCATTTTATAACACTTCCATGCTTCACTAACTGCTGCATATGTTGTTACCTGTGTAATTTTCAGAGAAATTAAAATACTTACTGTCACCAGAGCTCTGCTTTGTATTCACAGTTGTTTGCTATCCAATAGTATGTCACTTCAGGTGTTATTTTGTTGTTATTTTTTTTCCCAATTGTTTAACCAGGTGAGACACACTAAGCTGAAAGCTTTTTTACATGTGCAACCTGGGAGCACAGGGAAGTTAAGTGACTTGCTCAGGGTCACACACTATATGCAAGTGGGGGCTGTGGGATTCAAACCCAGGTCCCCAGATTTGCAGTTCAGAGCCTTAAACCACTGTGCTATACTGCCTCCCTGTTAGTAACCCTCCCTGGTGTTAGTAGTGAAAATAGTAAGCTTTGCTGTATGGTGCACCTACCCATTCTCCAAAAAGGAAATACAGTCACGTGGCAGCATCATGAGTGTCAAAACACCCGAGGTGTGGCTCACGTGACTATAACATTATACATAGTTGTGGCTTATTGGTTAGTTGTTTCACAGTTGTTCAAAAGTTATGTTCACAGCATACTGCTAAGCATTATATTCAAAACATATTTCACCCTGTAGTGTGGATTTTTCATTGAAGAACCCTGTCATGCTTGTGTAACCAGCTACGCAGATAAATAATACCGTGGCGCCACAGTTCTCATACACCAAAAGACAGTACAACACACAGCAGTATGCAGCACTTCCACTGGCCCCCAGACTTCAGACCCACTGAGGGGGGAACCCACAACATTTGTTTAACCTGTGCTGAGGAAGTCATCCCTTACCTACGTGAATAGTGTCAGCATCCATGTAGACAGGTTGCATGACTCCACTGCCAGCAGAGGTACGCATACAGGTATGACAAACCTACAACCATGGTTGGTTAGTCATTACTCTGTGTAAAATATTAATCAGTGATGCACACCTGCAACTGTGTACCGTGACATTGCAACACCCAGAGAAACTGACAATACCTATATCACAGGACGGAACAGAAGACCCTTTGAAGATGAACGATGGCTTGAAGCACAGTAGCACAAAAGAAAAATAAGAGGACATTTTCAATCACTGACATCAACATAAGTCCTATCAACATTTAGTGTAAGATCAGGACTCATGGGAATATCACATGACAAAGCTGATGCTCTTAACAAGTCGCACTGATTTGCATTGACAGCAGATCATACCTTCACATAGACGTGTCAGATGACTTTTCTTCACCTGCGAGCCATAAAGCTTGATCCCCAAGTCCAGCAGGTGGCGACGAAATAGAAACATAGAAACATAGAATTTGACGGCAGATAAGGACCGCTTGGCCTACCCAGTCTGCCCATTTCCCTACCTAATGGATAAGCTGCAGATCCTAGTTAACCAGCAGCCTACTTCTTTCTACCCCCACCCCATAGAATTGCCTTATGGCTGTCCCATGCATGCTTGAATTCAATCACTGTTTTTGACTCCACAACCTCCTCTGGAAGGCCGTTCCATGCATCCACAACCCTCTCTGTGAAAAAAATACTTCCTTATGTTACCTCTGAGCCGCCCCCCAATCTTCAAATTGTTCCTCCTTGTTCTTGCACACCTCTTTTTTTGAAAGATGCTACCCTCTTGGACTTTGTTGATTCCCTTTATGTACTTGAACATTTCTGTCTTGTCCCCCCCCCCTTGTGAAATGGTAACACCTTAGTTTTATCCTGACAGGCATATTACATCAGCAGGGATAGGCTCATTCTCTCTCTGGACTTCCAGCACACCTCTTTATTTCGGCATATGAGACTGGATACCAATGTGGCTTATTAACCAGATCCAGCAAGCTTTTCACTTCACAGAACATTATAGGAGAAAAACCAATACAGGAAAAGTAAATAGGCTTCAATTTACATTGACAATCACAGTATTGCTGCTATACTCAAGTATATGGTCCTAAGTCCTTCCTCCTAGCCATTCCCCCAACGTCATCCTATCATGAAGTGTGTTAACACACAATACCTACAAGCACAGAAACAGAAACAGTTACAAAAAGCATTACTTAGTACACAGCAATACTGTGTAGTGTGGCTACATCCATCTATAGGACCATGTGAAACACGTATAGCACAGCATTTCAGCTGAAGCCCACAGATAATATTTCTTGTTACAGAAAACAGTAAGCCCTTGTAACATCTCCATGAAAGCAACATTAACATTTCTGGCATGTGAACAAGTGTTCACTTGGAGGAACAAGACTTGCAGAATAGAGAAATACATCAAGGTAATAATTGGGGGTTACAGCGTAACTCGTGATAGCTGCCAGTGCTGTTGTCATGTGAAATCAGACATCAGTTTTGTGATAGTAGTCAGCAATGCATACAGTATACGTAACAGCCTGACCACACTTACAAAACATATTGCTAATTCTACAGTGCACACGATCCCAGGCACATAGCTTAATGAAAAAGAAGGAGAGAAAGTAAACCAAAAGGGAAACAAATGAAACAATCGTGCACTGAAAGGAAAAAAAAATTCATCCATTGAAATCATTATCACAAAAAGCGTACTGTTACTGCTTTCATGCCATCCCAGAACTGTGCTGCAATTTCTTGCAGGAGACCACATGACCAAATATAGTGAGACTGATGATCATCCTTACTTACTCCACTAATTGACGAAAAAATATATGCACGTTAATTGCTGGTACCACAAATTCTCAAGGACTGTGCAGCAAACATACTATATGTTCAATAATGTACACCACATCATCTTACAAAATGGATGTTAACATTTCTCAAGTTATCAGAAGGAATTCATACCTGAACATTTGTCACAGTGTGCACAAGTGCATTTCATGCTTGCTTGTGAAGTCAACATGCTGCATTGCGTGGACAAACCTGCTTCACCAGTGTGTCGTGGTGTGTTCTGTCCTGTACTTGCAGATGACCTTCCAGCAGCTGATGCCTCAAAATGTGTATTGCAATCAGCTTGTTCACAATCTTCACACTGAACTTCAAGAGCAACAGGTCTAGTTGGGGATGTCTGTCTTGGTGTGCTTCCAGGGGTGCTTGGAGTGGGAGCTGGCTCATAATCAGGGTCACTGTCTGCATCCTCATCAGCCTCAGAAGAAGTATATGCATCTTGTCCTGTGTCCGTGGTGTACTCACAGCAGTTGTTGAAGTATGCGGAAAGTCATTATCACAGTGACACTCTCCTTCATGGTCAGAATGATCATCGGTAACTCTGTGCAATGCTGTGTTTGGTGGAATACTTTGAGATGCAGTTGTAATAGGCCGTGGATCATCCTTGTGGAGGCTGTCTCTTTCAAGGTGTACTTCACCACCATTTTCAGCCAAAGCATATCTCATGGATGATGCATTTACAATTCTGGTTGTAACAGACAGTAGTGCACAGAGACAAGAAGGTTGTGCAGCATCATCAGCCTTGCTGTCAGCACCACCATCATCACACGTGCTCTCTACTGTATGACATGGTGTACTTGCATGTGATCTGGGAAGACACAGAGATTGCTGGAGTGCATTGGGCTGCATGTCATACTGTGCTGCACAATCACCAACATTGGCGGGATGTCTGGTTTGCTGTGTGTTGCATGCATCGTTTCCAAGTGGCCTTGAATCAGGCACTGGCTCCTCCACTCAGTCTCTGTCTCTTTCATACCGTTCCTCACATTTATCTTCACCTGCAGCACCTCTGCTTTCTACTGTCTTTCCACTTGTAATTGAAGGTGTACTTGAGGAAGGGGGACGTTTCACAAAGTTCTGCACAATGTGCTTCATGGTCTAACTCAGAGTCACCCTCACCCACAGCAGATATTGTTTCTACTGCATTTCATGATGTCCTTCCAGACTCACTTGAAAGAGGCATTGTTTCATCCACTCAATCACAGTGACTTGGACACAAGCTTCCCGGTCAGCATTAGCAGCTGCACATGTGCTTAGTACTTTCTTTCTTAGTATAGTCAGAGGTTTGCGTGTAGCAGCAGGTGGTTCACAAACTTGTCCCACGCTTTCTCTGCAGGGCAGCTTCACAGTCATCGTCACACACAGCACACCTCTTGTGTGGTGAATTTACAACTGTGCTAGATACAGCCATGAGTTATTGTCCTCCATCATGCTATATTTCATCTTGCAGTTCATGGTCAACATGAAGAGCAGCACACCTGGACCATTGCATCTTGCGTGATGTAGTTACAGTACTTTTTGAAAGACATGATGGTTCACGGTATGTCTCACTGTCTGCCTCATGATGTTCTGGAAGATCATGTAGATCAAATAGAAGGGTATCTGTTTCAGAACCCACATCAGTGTCAACTGCATGGTGTGCCACTAAATCAGTAGCAAGGTGCTAATTGGACTGCAACTGCCCATCACTGTGTGGTGTGTTCTCAAAGTGAGTAACTACTGCCTGTAGAGTGGAAACATGTAAATCTCTGCCATCCTCAGTATTGCATCTTGACATTTCCTGTTCTGGCCTAGAAAGATCCTTCACTGGAGATACAGTCACGGAGACACTTATCATGCAATTAAAAAACATAGGCAATAGACCTTCCTGTGAATCAGACTGCTGCTCACATAAGGATAAATGATATTTCAGAGTTGTCAAAACTGTTGAGTCCTGAAACCAAAAAAAAAAAGAAGAGCAAGCATGACAGGGCCTATCTAACTCACACTTACTTAACTTCCTTGCATAAAAAAACTTTGTGACATACATAACGTCACAGACATTTTGTGCCAAGAGAATATGGAAGCAGAGTTCACCAGCACAGACGTTAATATATCACATTATACAACGGCAAGAAAGAATCCTGGCTTCTGATTGGTCAGTTGGCCATCAGAGCAGGGATGTTATCCTGGCATAACATCCCTGCTGATCAGCTTGATGATTGTTTGCCACTTGATCCTTTACTACTTGATGATTGTTTGCATCTTGTCTTGAGAAACAAAAATGTTTTTAAACACTGAAAGAAATTCTTTAAAATGATTTTTTTTCTGTATAAAACAATGAGCCATTGTATAAAAAGAATAATGCCCTCCAGGGTGGGTATTATGCTGGAATATCATCCCTTCTTGGGTGTTGGACACCCTCGGTCAGTGGCCTCAGGCCCAACTACCTGAGGCGGGATGTTATCCAAGCATAACACCCATCCTGAAGGGCATTATCCCTTTATTACAGACCCCTGTATAGGCGCAGCACCAAGGATGTTTGATAGTTAATATCACAGTAACACATTTGCTGATGCAGCAATCATTAACACTGATAAGAAAACATGGCTATGTACTCAAAGAGTCTACATGTAGTGATTGCAGTGTAAGACAATAGTAAAGTACATTTATCTAAGAACTTGGCAAAACACTACATGTTTGTTATAATGGGTAACAGCAGGCCAACTCCAGTAGGAGTAAGTTAGCAGACAGAAGGGACACACAAAGCTAGTTAAACATCTCCCTCTGCATACCACCATTCTATTTGCTTCTCCCACCACCTTCCCGCATTGGGTCCCTGCCTTAAGGTTGTCTGTGATTATGACTCTGAGATCTATCTCTTGCCCAGTTGCCTTCAATCCCAGCCCCAGTGTGTAATTTGCTTTTGGGTTAGTCCACCCCATATGCATCACGGTGCATTTTTTTACCACTGAATTGTAGGTGGCATGCTTCCAACTACCCCTCCAGCAACCGTATGTGTTCCATCATAGCCTATACTCCCTCTGAGGTGTCCACTCTATTGAACATCTTCATACCACCTGCAAAATGGCAGACCTTCCCCTGCATACCCTACACAATACCTCTCAACTGTCCCTGATTTTCAGGGATGTCCCTGATTTTGCCTCAGAAATTTCTTCTGTCCCTCCTAAATTTTGCATTTCTGTCACCGAAGAGTGGGGATTTGAATCACAAAATAATGCCAGCCATTGGTGTTACAGTCTACTTCTCATTAAGAAAATGTTATGCATATGAAGAAACGTGTTGTACACAGCTTCTGGAACTAATATTACTATTTTTTCAGATGTGTCCCTGATTTTGGTCATTTGTCCCTGATCATTTTAAGCCTTGTCCCTGATTTGTGATGAAGAAGGTTGAGAGGTATGCACCTACACTATATCACTGATGTTGATGTTAAACAGAATGGGCCCCAGCACTGACCTCTCAGGTAACCCACTTGTCACACCTACATCCCCAGAATGTGCCACCCAGAATGCACCAACGTAAACTTAGTATTCACAGACTATTGTTCAACAGTGTTGAGCCTGTTAATACAAAATGGTAACATGGCATAACAGAACAAAATGTAGAGTAGCACTGGTAAGAGACACAATCCCCTGTCAATGGCAGTGCAGTGTTTGCATAATACATTATCATGACACACTACCTGAGCAATGGAATCAGTGACGGTGGTGGCACTTTTTACATCATTGCCTTTTTGCTTTTTAGCTGTGAAACAGAGAACATACTAGTCACACAAAGCTGCACAATAACTATTCCATGTTCTGGTTGGAAAGGTCATTTCATGTTTTGTAGTCCATATCACCTACAGACCTAATCATTACATGCAAACCATACATGTAATTATAAACACGGGTACAGAAATGTGCATTTTGAAAATGGAAAAATCATGTGTACATTAACAAGATGTCAATCTCAAAGCACCGTGTACATGGTCCTTACAGGAAAAAGTGCTGATAACCTCCTGTGGCATGAACATTAATTCACATACTTGAGATTAACAGAGTATGATCACAAAAAAGGGAACATAACAAACACAAGCTAGTACCCATCTTAAATTGTTTGCCATTACAAGTGTTGGAACCATGCAGCACTAACCATTTCTTAACAATTCAGCTTTGTAGACAACTATAATACTTATAGCAGCAATATGGTGACATAGTGAATTACTACTATGCAATATGACCAACCACTTACAAGTAGCCAGGTAAGCAGTTGTACATCAGTGGACAACAGGACAGATAACTATAAATCATATATATTAGCAATAGAAAGATATGCTTACCCATTTTCTTAGCCCTTGAACCATGAGGCATCATTGGACAATGACTTCAACACTCTGCAAATAATCATACAGCTTCAATGAAGGACATTAATGTACACATCAGTCAAGGTTTTTCATCATTGTGTGGAGACATAAACAGTCACAACAAAGAGGTAATTAATGAAGTGTACTACACAGACATCAGAGTAAGTTATGAAGTTATGAAATATGACAATGAGCTCCACTGTACAGCACACAAGCATCTATATACATGTCATGCCAGCAACACAGATGTCAGGACAGTATGCCCAACAAGCTTCCTGAGCTAGTAGCCCTGATGGAAAGTGAAAAATTGGATATTGTGGCAGTCATGGAAACATGGTACACGGAGAACCATGACTGGGATGTCAACATACCGGGGTACACAGTCTACAGAAGGGACAGGGAGGGTAAAAGAGGAGGTGGAATAGCTCTATACATAAGGGAAGGGATCAAAGCTACAGAACTAAAAAGTAAAGGGGGAGGACAAGAGGCACTCTGGGTCACCTTGGAGACAGGGAATGGCATCACAATCCACACAGGGGTTGTATACAGACCCCTGTCTCAAGGGAGGAAATGGACAAGAAAATGATAGAGGACATTCTCAAAATGGCTGAAAAAGGGGAGATACTGTTGATGGGGGACCTGAATATGCCAGATGTTAACTGGATGACATGTACTGCAGCCACATCCAAGAACAGGGTCATTCTTGATGCCCTGCAGGGGGCAGGCCTTAGACAGCTAGTGTTGGAACCCACTTGGGAGGGAGCAATACTAGACCTGGTACTCTCAAATAGAGAGAGGATCACAAATTTAGAAGTCAGACATCTGGGAACAAGTGACCACTGCACAGTGTGCGTCACAATAATCACAACCATGGAGACAAGGCACACAAAAACAAGGATACTGGACTTTAGAAGGGACGACTTTGGCAAAATGGGTGAATACCTGAGGAATGCACCACCAAATGGCCAAAAAGGAGGGGTGGAAGAACAATGGAGAAAAATCAAAACTGCTTTCATAGAGGCAACAAGCCTTTGTGTGGGACAAATAAAGAAAACAAAACAGAGTAAAAAACCACTATGGTTCTCAAAAGAGGTGGCAGGGAAGGTTAAGGAGAAAAAGGCTGCATTCAGAAAGTATAAGGAATCACAGAAGGAGCACGACAGGGAACTGTATCAATTAAAGCAGAAAGAAGTGGGGAAGGCAGTCAGAATAGCAAAGGCCCAAACTGAGGGAAAAATAGCCAACTCAGTTAAGAAGGGGGATAAAACCTTTTATAGGTACATTAGGGAGCATAGAAAGGTTAAGGGAAGAACAGTGAAGATTAATAAAAGAGAGGGGAGGTGGGCAGAGGGAGACAGTGAAAAGGCAGAGATACTGAATGAATACTTTTGCTCAGTATTCACAAAAGAAGATGAGGAGGAGTTACCTAAACCAGACAATAGAAGCACTGTGGGTAGGGGGGTTGACACCAGTCCATTTACAGAAGAAAGAGTCCTGAAAGAACTCCTAAAACTCAAGGTGGACAAAGCAATGGGGCCTGACGGGATTCACCCCAGAATCCTAAAAGAACTAAGAGAGAACCTAGTGACACCACTGACCACACTTTTTAACAAATCATGGGAAGATGGGGTGGTACCTGAGGACTGGAGGAGAGCAGATGTGATTCCCCTTCACAAAAGTGGGAGCAAGGCAGAAGCAGAAAACTACAGACCTGTAAGTTTGACCTCAGTGGTAGGGAAAATGATGGAATCACTTCTGAAAGAAAGAATTGTTGAGTACCTAGAGGCCAGTGGGGCACAGGACCCAAAGCAGCATGGATTTATGGCAGGAAGGTCATGTCAGATGAATCTAATTGATTTCTTTGACTGGGTGACCAAAGTAATAGACCAGGGAGGGGCTGTGGATATGGCCTACCTAGACTTTAGCAAGGCATTTGACACAGTCCCGCATGAGAGACTAATAATCAGGTTAGCCAGCCTGGGAGTGGGTTCCAGGGTGGTAGACTGGGTAGCAAACTGGCTGCACAACAGAACACAGAAGGTAATAGTGAATAGAACACATTCCGAAGAAAGGGGGGTTGCTAGTGGAGTCCTTCAGTACTGGGTCCAGTCCTCTTTAACATCTTTATAGGTGACATTGCAGAGGGTCTGGAGGGAAAGGTATGCCTCTTTGCAGATGACACAAAGATCTGTAACAGAGTTGATACAAAAGGGGGGGTAGAAAGGATGAGAAGGGACTTGTCAAGGTTGGAGGAATGGTCAGACATATGGCAACTTAGATTCAATGCAAAGAAGTGCAAAGTAATGCACCTGGGAAACAAAAACCCAGGAGAAGAGTACACAATGGTAGGGGAGGTACTAACAACAACAAAAATGGAAAAGAACTTGGGGGTAGTCATATCAAATGATTTAAAGGTGGGTAAGCAATGTGAGAAGTCAGTAAGGAGAGCCAGGGTGATACTAGGATGCATAGGAAGGGGCATCACAAGTAGAAAAAGGGAAGTTGTTATCCCTCTGTACAGACAGTTGGTGAGACCCCATTTGGAATACTGTGTGCAGTTTTGGAGACCCCATCTACGCAAGGACATAGACAGGATGGAAGCAGTCCAGAGGAGGACAACTAAAATGGTGCAGGGTCTGCATCAGAAACCTTATGAAGAGAGACTGAGAGAGCTTAATATGTATACCCTTGATGAAAGGAGGGACAGGGAGGACATGATAGAAACTTTCAAGTACCTCAAGGGAATCAACAAAGTACAGGAGGGTAGCATCTTTCAGAAAAAGAGGTGTGTAAGAACAAGGGGGCACAATTTAAAGATAGAGGGGGGACGGCTCAGGGGTAATGTGAGGACATTTATTTTCACAGAGAGAGTGGTGGATGCATGGAACCGCCTTCCTGGGGAGGTTGTTGGGTCTAAAACAGTGGGGGAAGTCAAACATGCATGGGACAGACAAGGCAATTGTAGTGGGGGATTGCAGGAAGTAGGCTGTTGGTTAACTAGAATCTGTAGCTTATCCAATGGGAAGGGAAATGGGCAGGCTGGGTGGGCCAAGTGGTCCTTATCTGCTGTCAAAGTCTATGTTTCTAAAGCCCCTAACATATCATGCTGCAGTGACTTACATGGTCATAAGAGTAGTGTTGGTACTGCTGAACATGCAGTAGTGCACCTAACAGCCATAGAACATATACCACTTGTAAAAGTCACAGTTAACAACTGTAAGGATACTGTACACTTAATGGACAGATCTTACTGTGCAAAATCAGACATGGTTTAGCACAGCTATAATACTTTAACATGAACTATTAATCATTTCCCAGATGTTTGGACTGCCTGGAAGTTTACAAATTCAGATGGCACTGTTTCAGTTAATTACTGCTGTCTGGTAATTGTTGCCTTTGATTTCTGTTACATTTCTAGTATTGTGTAGAGACACAGACTATATGAAATATCACAAAATATTTAATATTATACAATACTCATTGACAGTTCAGTCAGCACCACAGAGCTGGCACCGGATCCATATCAGGATTGGTGGAGGTAGAACCAGGGTGGAAAGCACTACATGAGTGGAGAGGGAGGCAAGCGGCAATATGGGTCGGGGAATACTATTATGTTTTGGATATTTACTATGCTTTACTACCAGCCATAGTTTCACAGGCTCTGCCCCAGTACCCAACCAGTTCCACAGCTTACCTGCAGTGACAAGCTGATCCCAGGCTTGCCCCCGGCTGGGAGGATCCATCAGTCGAGCCAGCACCTGTACACCACAACTCAGGTATTCTGGTGGACATCCCCATAGAGGGACCCTCCTAGCTTACCCCAGAGCAGGGACAAGAGACTGGGATGAGTCAGCGGAAACTAGTCTATCCCCCACCAAGTAGGGCCAAAGATCCAGTTAGATGTGGGGCATCATAGAGTGAAACAGCCACTGTATTGTTTTGGGATAGCAATAGTTGCCTGGAGTGTGGGGTGTGCAATGATGTGCAACAGCCCCTGTCACTTGCCCTCATCCTGAACAGAGACAGCCACATTGATAACCACAACCTCCTCCAGGGATCTGCAAACCAGAAAACACTCTTCCACCCTACCCCCAGAGAAGGAATGCAGTCCCCAGGATGCTCAATTCTTCCTTCCATGGCAAGACCTCAGACTCCAAAATCTGTTCCCAAACCCTGAATGTGGGCATCACAAGCAGACACATTGCCGCTACACTGGCGTGCTGGACAGGGGTAACAATTATTATTGTAAAACCAGGCAAAAACCAGGCAACATTGGGGATTGGAGATCTGGGATGGGGGCACTCCACAACCTGAGACAGATGATAAAAGTCAATATTCGTCAATGGGGCAATATCAGAGAATGGAGTTGGGGCACTATACTGCCAACATGGAGTATTTATAATGATAAGGATTGGGACACATGAGGGATAGGGATGGAGTGGCACTCAACTGCCAATGAGGGGTCTGTACAATTGTTAAGATGGTGCACATTGGAGAAAGGGTAGGGAGGATGCAGAACAACCAGACGGGGGCACAGCTGTTGTATGGGTAACTTCAGAGATTGGGAGGGGGGGCCTGCCTCCCACAGCACATTGATAGAAACAGACATTTCTCCAAGAGGAGAATTTAGTAAATACCCTTCGACCAACTCTGACTGGGTGTAATGGTACTTATAATTTTTCCCCCAAGGAGATTTCTGAGAATCGCAGTCATAGGGCTGTCACAGTTTGCATCTGCCATATGCCCCCTAGGAACTTATTGCAGCCCATTTCTGAGCACGGTGATAGCACAAGCCCCATTACAGGCAAGCACACAGGCTATCCTTGAGAATCACTCATGACGTATCTTTAGGCACAAGGAGCATTATTTTATTTATTTATTAATTCATTCTTGGCTTACAATACCTTTGAGCAGGAGACCGCTCTTTTACAAAGGGTAGGTATACATACATTGTGGGTTTAGCAGTATTCTAGCTAGGTGAATAAAACATAGACAAAATACATTGTAAATTGGTAAAAGAGATGATTTTAACACAAGGATAATTCAGGTAAAAATAGCAGCCGAGGTGGCACTGTCAGGTAAAAGACAGTAATCAGACATCCAGAAGGAGAGTAGGGGGCACTGAGTGGGGGGGGGCACGATGACTAGTCAGGGGGAGATGGGAGAGAAGAGCGCAAGGCATGGCAGGGCCGCGGGGAAACTAGGGGTAGAAGGACTAGGTAGGAGTAGCGAGGAGAGGGTAATAACTTGAGGGTGAATAAGACCAGGGTCAGGAAATAGGAGGGTGGGGAGCAATTAAAAAGTGCGATCACAGGAGCTTTTCTTCAGTAGGTGTTGTCTTAGCTTGCTCTTGAAAGGCCCCAATCTCTGTGTGGCATCATGATCAGTGCCGAGGTTATTGAGCCAAAGTGGTGCATATGATCTCTGCCCTTGGGAGATTCTGCAGCATGGGACGGTGAGAACCTGATGTTCAGAGCTCCTGGTGCGGTGTGGGCCTGTGAATAAGCTTAGTAGGTTTGTGACTCCAGGAGGTTCAAGTCCAAGTAGTGTTTTTTTGCTAATAGTCTGGTTTAGTATTGTATCCTGTTTTCAAGTTAAACCACCCAGCTTGCTCATAAAGGTCACATGTCTGCGTTAGTTGGGGGGAACGTGAGCAGTCTGCAGGCTTTGTTGAGGGCTACTGCTGTCCTATGTAGTGAGGTGGGAGTGACTGAGTTGTAAATGATCAATTCATAGCCAATAACGGAGACAACTGAGCTATGGATTACGGTTTGTAGGGCTTCAGGTGTCAGGCATTTCTTGTGCCTGTGCAGGAGTCCAATTCTTATGTTGACTGTTTTGGTCACATTACCAATGTATTCTGCATAGGAAAGGGAGCAGTCAAGCATAACCCCCAGGTATTTGAATTGCTCCACTTGTTCAAGTGTAACTCCTTCACAGTTAGTGAGGTTTGTTTATTTTATTTATTAAATCATCGGTTTACAGACCTTTGAGTCAAAGACTCAATTACAAAGGCACCTTGTCATGAGAGCAATATATCACAGCAAACAAAACAGTACAGTACAGTACATAACGCTTAGATTAAAAAAGCAACCAGTGTTACAGGCATTTATTGGTGGTTCACGCTTGGTAATAGGTAGATCACAGTAGTCATAATATAGGTACATGAATACCACGTCAGGTAGCAACCAGAGATATTGTATTACATTAGTTAGCAGATGTTGCCTGAGCCCCCAGGTATATACAGCAAAAGTAGACAGGGCAGACCCAGCCTAGGGGTGAGGGTAAGGGGCAGGTGGGGGATAATGTGCAGTTGCAGCAGTGAGTGCTTGTCAGATGGATTCTGAGGGAGACCTTGAAAGGACCAAGCTTAGTGGAGTCAGCTGTGTTGGCTGGGACAGAATTAAACTAGGAGGGAGCCCAATAGCAGAAGGATCTCTGGGCCATAGAGGTCCTTACCCTGGGGACAATAAGGGAGATTCTGACAGTGCTGTGGGGTAGAGACTGAGGGGGAGGCATGCAGCAGGGAGGTGGTGACAGCAGGGGGGAGAAGAAGAAGAATCAGCATTTATATAGCGCTTTTCATACATCCAAAGTGCTTTACAAGCAATGCTAGACTGGTAGTGAAGTGACTGAATGTGTGGTGGCGGCCATATCGCACATCATCACCCACACACAGCCTGGATAATTGCATGAACCAGTTTATGGGAAGGGGAAGTTGGCCAGGACACCAGGAATGTTCCCTACTCTTTGTGAAGAGTGCCCTGGGTTCTTTTACTTCCACCTGGACAGCCCCAGGACAACACCAGAGTGGGCAGAAGGGACCTCGGTTTAACGTCTCATCCAAAGAACGGCACACCCCAGCAGTACAGCACCCCCCAATACTGCACTCGGATGCCAGCGATTTTTAGATGCAAGTCCAATCCCAGTGTGGGATGAGAACCCACGACCTTCTGGTCCAGAGGCAGAAGTGCTACCAACTGAGCCACGCTGACACCTAGCAGAGAGCCCTAGCAGGGTCTTTTTTACAAGAAGGCAGGTTTGGAACCGGAGTCTTTCTTCAAGGTTGAGCAAGTTGATGGTGGAGTACAGCAGGCATGTATGGGTGTGCCTAGGGGCTCCCAGCATTAGCCTGCAGGCCTTGTTTATAGAGAGCTGGATTCTTGCAAGCGCAGTCTTGTTGGATGCAGCATAGATGGGCAGCCCAGAGTTGATTAGCGACAGAACAGAGGAGGTAATTGCCAATCTAAGGGCCTATTGTGGTAGGCAGTCCCTATGGCAGTATAACAGTCCAGTCCTGACATTGGTGGCAGCAGAAAGATCATTGATATGGAAATGGAAGGAGAGTGCCGAATCAAATTAACTGTCCAGATACTTGTAGGAGGAAACCTGCTTAATGGGGTTTAGTGTGCTAGGCAGTATCACGAGAGGGGCACCACTGGCTTTACTTTGGCAATGCGAGAAGAGCATAGCTTAGGTCTTTTTTAGGCTCAGGACTAGCCTTTGTGATGTGAACCAGTGCTCAGCTCTATCAAAAGCTTGTTGGAGGGTGGCCTGGAGTGTGTTGGGGTTGGGGTCAGAGGCGAAGAGCACAGCATCATCCATGTAGTGGAGGATCTTACTTGGGCAGGCCGAGGGAAGGGAGTTGAGGTAGAGACTGAAGAGGACAGGGCCTAAAATGGAGCTCTGGGGAACCCCAGAGTAGACAGGTCATGTTTCAGATAGGGTGCTATTGATTGTTACACACTGAGTTCTGGCAGGGAGGTAGCTGGTGAACCATGCAAGGGGACCGGGGGAGAAACCAAGGCATCTGAGGGAGTCAAGCAGGAGGGCATGGCAAACTGTGTCAAAGGCCTTGGAGCGATCAATGAACTCAGCACTGGCAGGACTTCCGGCATCAATAGCAGAGTGCAGGAAGTTGGAGAATTCAAGTGGTGCTGTGACTTGCACGAAAGCCATGCTGTTCAGGGCACAGGATATTGTGCATGGCCAGGTATTCGGCAAGCTGGTTGGCAACTACTTTTCAAGGGCCTTAGAGAGTGGGGGGGATGGAGATAGGTTGATAGTTACCCAGGGTCGCTCGATCGCTGCTCTTTAGGATAGGAGTGATGGTGGCAGTTTTCCATGTGCTGGGGAACTGCCCCAGGCACAGAGAGTGGTTGAGCAGCTCGGTAAGTGGGACCAGGATAGCATCCAATGTCAGATGAAGTAGCCTAGTGTCTAGTAGGTCGGTGCCGGGGTTGTTACTACTAATGGCTTTTTGCAGACGGGGTCTAGCCTCCAACGGGGAGATGGTACATAGGTAGAAAGGAGGTCTCTGGAGAGTGGGCAGGGGTGCTACTGGGATGGGGTCAAAGAAGTTACAGGGCAGGACTGAACTCAGGTCTGAGAAAGTGTGGTTTAGGCAGTCTGCAATGCCAAGGGGGTCAGAGGAGACAGTTCCATTAAAGGAGAGTTGAGAGGGGGGTGGGAAGTGGGAGTTCCCATTCAGCTCCTTTACATTATCCCAAAATTTTCTAGCCGACCCCCAGGAGGAGACAAGAACAGATTGGTAGTACTGGGCTTTGGCCTGTTGAATGGCCCAAGTACACTTATTGTGCTCAGTGTTATATGCTTGCCTATCAGCTGGCTTGCCAGATTCCATGGCAATGTACCATAGGTTGTCTCTCATTTTAAGTTTGTGAAGGTTGGAGGGGGTAACCCAGGGTGTGCTTTGCTTTTTGGTGCGATTTCTAGTGAAGAGGGCATAGAGGTCACAAGCAGTGTTAAAAGTTCGAGTGAAAAAATCCAATGCCTCATCTATGGATGGTGCAAGCTGGATTGGGGACCAATCCAGTTGTGAGAGGTACAGTTTAAGGTGGCGCAGGCCACCTGGGAGTAGGTGACATCGCTGGGTGGTTTGTGGTGCAGGTTTGCTGTTGGCAGCGGACCAAGAGAATATGACTGAGAAGTGGTCACTAAGTGAGTTGGGAAGTACAGATATCACGCACCCTCTGGGGGCGGTTGGTAATGATGATATCCAGGAGGGTGCTGGAGCCAGTAGAGGGGTTGAATCTAGTTGGGGTGGTGACAAGCTGAGACATGTCAGGGGCGGCAAAGATATCTCTGGTTTGGGAGGCTGTGGCAGAGAGTCAGTTGATATTCAGGTCACCAACAATTATCTCCATTTTGCGTGGTAGGCAAGAGAGGTAGTCAGCAAGTGCCTGAATGGCGAGGTCTTGCTTTCTGGGGGGAATATAGGCAACAGTGAGAAACAGTTGGCCCTTACCAGGGTTGGGGGAGATTTTTAGCATGAGGGCTTGTTATCAAGCTTGGGTGGTGGAACTGCATGTCCAAGAAGGGAGTCATGCATGTAGACAGCACAACTACCTCCACGCTTACCCACTCAATCTTCCCTGAAAAGGCCGTAACCAGGGAGGGAGACGAAGGAGTCGATGTGGATGTTAAGGGATGTTGCTTTGTGTTTGCTTCTAGCACCACTAAAAAGCATTACTTTTGTCTTTTTATAGTTCAGAACCATCTTGTGGACTCTGAACCATTCTTCGGTTTGTTTAAAATCATGTTGTAGCTGATATTTTAGGGTGTAAGAGTCCTGATGAGAAGTAAAAATAACAGCATCATCTGCATAGAGTAGTATCTGTTAGTCACACAATTGAGGTAGGTTATTTAGGAAGATGCTGAAGAGAAGGGGTCCTAGGATTGACCCCTGGGGAACCCCACAGCAAACCAGAAGGTGCCCAGATGTGGTGTTTCCAATCTTTACCTGCTGGTACCGATCAGCTAGGTAGCTTTTGAACCACTTTGTAGCGGGGTTAGAGAGGCCTATCGAGGTGAGTTATTGAAGTAGTAGGGAGTGACTGATCATGTCAAAGGCCTTTGTTAGCTCAATAAAGGCCACGGCAACAAGGTTACCCTGGTCCAGTGAACTATGTATACAGCTGGTGAATTCCAGAAGAGCTGTGGTGGTACTGTGCCCTTTCCAAAAACCGTGTTGTTCTGGGCACAATGTCCACGAGAAGAGATATGACAACTTGCAAACTTCTTTGTGGTACAACCCCTTTCGCACTCCCAGGAGAGTCGGGCACAAATTGTATGCAATTGTTGAAGGTACATTTAACACAATGTCCATGAGAAGAGATATGACAACTGAAAAAAAGTGCAGTAGCACCTTTACCATCCTTGCTGTGAAGACACATGAAAGACACAACCCACATCAGTACAGTACAAAATGAAGAATAAACAGGCATGGTTCACAAGTACCTAACTGGCAAAGACAAACTAGTAAGACAACAAAAATTTAGAACAATACAGCAAACACAGACACCTACCTTAACAGTAAAGACAGCAGAACATACACAAACAATGCACTCTTTCTGTATACCTGTGGGAAATAAAGTAAGAATTAATTACCATCATTGTCACAGCACAACAGAATGACACACAATCGGTATAACAACCATTAAAGGAATAATGCATCATTGCGTGTGTGTCATGCTAGGATATCATCAAGCCAGGGGTGATTAGGCACGAGGTCGCAGGCTGAGTGCAACTAATCACCCCAGAAGTGACGTTATCCCAGCACAACCCACACTCTAGAGTGCATTATTCCTATTATACAATGGCTCGTTATATTTAGAATAAAAAAATACAATGAATAAAGTTTAAAATGTATTTTTTTACTGATGTAATAGTGCGGAGGAGTATTTAAACAAAAAGAAGTCCATTTTCTGCTTCTCCAGCAGCTGGCGTGCTTATTATGTGCTCTCTGCAGGAGTCTCTTTCTGCCCCCTCATCTCCCATTGTTGTTGCATCTGGATTTCTCTTGGCCTTTCTCCCTTACCTTTTGTTAAGTTGTATGCTGTTTTTTTTAAAGGAACAGAAGAATCAGATGCAATTTTTTTTCTCAGGGTTTGCCACCAAGTTGAGAGTGCAGTGTTTTTGACCCACATACGTGCTAACATTGCATTAGCCCTCCAATAGGTTTTTACTGTACTTTCTGTGTTGCTTGCATGCATGTGCAAGAAACACATTGTGTCAGGTTTTCTTTACAAGCAGGTTGTGGTGGTGTGGTAGTGTGCCAAATGGCAACAGCCCATTCAGGGGCTGGTCTCTGCCTCGGCCAGTAGAGTAGCATGCTGTCATCACTGAGAGTTAACGAGCAGGCCACTACATCAAAGTAACTGAGCTGCTGCAATCAGGGAATGCCCCGTCACTATGCAATCAGCTGTTCGTATGGCAGGGCCTCCCTGACTGCAGCAGCCAGTTACATAGCTCCATGGTGCTGTGTTCCCATGGCGACATGTGTCGGCTTTTTCGTCGGCCTCTCACAGTCCTCACAAAGTCAACGGAAAGCCACCGCCTGCTGTTTAGTATGCCTTCCTGGTGAAACATTTCAATTAAAAAAAAGCAGACGAGGTTGCCCACTCCCCATTGGCATAATGCTCCCCCCAATTTCTTGTGTGCCGAGGGGGTGCCCAATCCCTACGGCTCTTGCCACCCCACACCTATATGTGCCGACAGGGTGCCTAATCCCCTGTTGGCATGCCCCTTCCTCATCATTTTGCCGATAGGGGCCACCCCCCATCGGCATAATGCTCCCCTCAATTTCTTGTGTCCCCCAGCACTCTCGATATGTGCCGTTGGAGTCCCCAATCCCCTGTCGGCTATAGCCCCCCCAAACACTCAGGTGGCACACTGGGAGCACACCCCAGCATGCCAAAATGAAATGTCCCTGTAAAAAAGAAAACCTTCCCGAGACATTTTTTTTGTTGTTTTGAAAAAACCTGTAAACTAGAAAACAGTCCCTCGTTGATTCTGGTGACCCCTCCCCCAACCCACGCACACCCTCTGTGTACCCCACCTTCCCACACCCCCCCTCACCCCATACTTACTTCCAGAGCCCAGTGCAACGATCTTCGGTGGACCGGGAACACGTCTGCACTCTTCAAAGCCGACCGCGAACTGAAGAAATGCCGTTAAGCTGTATAATGGCATAAATGTTTTTTTTTTCAACTTTGGTGCATATCTCAGCCATTTTTTGAATCTTTTCACCAAATTTTCAACATTGAGTTCTTGGGACCCCACCTCATGAACTCAGTCACTGTCATTTGTTATTCGGTCCCAAAGGTGATTTTGTGGTCACTGCATGGAACCACCTTTTGGGACTGATTAATGAAACGACAGTGTCACAATTCATGAGGTAGGCCCCCAAAACCCTATGTTGAAAATTTGGTGAAGTAATTCCCCAAAATGACTGTTTTATGAGCGTGCATTGCACAGTTCCTACGCACACTCATAAGTTTGGGCATTTTTAATATTTTCACTCCAGATTTTCAACATTTCCATTTTACCACACCTTCTTATGAACAGTATAGCTGTCATTTTTCACATCTCACCTGAAATGTGTTTTCACACATGTAGCGCACTATAGCACGGTCAGTGTGTGAAATCAATGTTCAGGACAGATTAAGAATATCACACTGACACTGTTCACAAGGTAGGCCCCCAAAAACTCTATGTTGAAAATTTGGTGAAATAATTCTCAAAAATGACTGTTTGACGTACATTGTGCAGTTCCTATGCACGCTCGTAACCTCGAGCATTTTTAATATTTTCACTCCAGATTTTCAGCATTGCCATTTTACCACACCTCCTTATGAACAGTACAACTGTCATTTTTCACATATCACCCAAAATGTGTTTTCGGAGATGTAGCGCACAGTGACATGGTCGGCGTGCGAAATCAATGTTTGGGACAGATTAAGAAAATCACAGTGACACTGTTCATGAGCAGAGCTCTTAAACTGGCTGTATTGAAAATTTGGTGACAAAAGTTCATAAAATGACTGTGTTATGAGCATGCATTGTGCAGTTTCCACACACCCTCGTAAGTTCACAAATTCGTAATCTTTTCAGTCCAGATTTTCAACATTGGCATTTTTCATATCCTGGCTGAAATGTGTTTTCGCACCTCTGACACAAACTAGCATGGTTGCTGTGGGAAATCAGTGTTTGGGATAGATTAAGAAAATCACAGTGGCACTGTTCATTAGTGGGGGTCCCAAAATGCCTGTGTTGAAAATCTGCTGTAAAAAATCTCCAAACTAATTACATTATGGGTGTGCGTTGCGCAGTTTATATGCACACACGTGACTTCACCAGTTTTTTTATATTTTCATTCCAGATTTTTAACATTGCCATTTTTTACACCTCCTCATGAACAGTACAGCTGTCATTAATCACATCCTGTTTGAAATCTGTTTTCGCACCTGTGGCGCCAAATGGCGCAGTCACTGTGCAGAATCACCTTTCGGCTAACAAAGTGATAGTGTCACTGTTCATGCAGTGGTATCACAAAAAGTCCATGTTGAAAACTTGGAGTAAAAGTACCAAGAAATGCCCAGGGTGTTAGGGTTTTCAACCATAATGCCCTACCCTGTAGAGACTGACAGGCATCAGGGATGTGACTTGGTATTGTTGACAGTTATGCTCACGCCATTCCACCCCCACCCACACCCTGCAGCCAGTGACAGGCATCAAGGTGCACCTTGGACTATTTGGCCCCAGAGTTCATCCCATTCTCCTATACAGTGCCCATCTCACCGTATTTCCTGATGGAATGAAATGAGTAAAGCCTGAACACCCAAGGCACACCTCAAAACTTGTCAGTGTCTGCAGGGTAGGGTGAGGTGAAATGTCTTGACCATTATGGGTGATGACCCAAAGGCACACCCCAATGCCTGTCCATCTCTGCAGGGTTTGGGGTGAGGTTGGCATCAAGTTCAGTACTTAACTGCCATTCTGATACTGCATGGGCCCAATTCTCATAGGGGCCTGCATCTGGCACAAGCTGTGGCAAACAGCAGCTTGCACCAATGCCTGGTACGCTAGGGACCCTGCACCTGATTCAGATACTGGAGGGGTCCCCATGCTTGTGCTGACCGGAACTCTGCAGCAAACCCCTGGCACACCACACATGCCCACCACAGGCCATGAGAGACTAACACAGGACTCCCATCCCACTAGGTAATGGGCATGTGGACCCAACCTGGTGGGCCGGTGTCACCCTACCATGTTTGGTGCAATTGGCACCTGGCCATGGAGGTGAGTGTTGGGATGTGCCGGGCTCTGGGGAGCAGTTGGGACTAGTGTATGGGAGGATTTGGGCACCATCTGCAGGGGCAGGGGTGGGCACTGTACCACCAAAAGTTGGTGCTGCAGTAGCGCTGATGGGGCAGGCATTGGGGATCGGGGAGCTGTTGCCAGTATGGGCATCATCAGGATGGGGTACCAACATGGTACATAGGTGGCATCGGGGAGCTGTGAGGGGTGCCACTGGACCACTAGGAAGGGGGCCACACATATGGGGCCACACTCAGGGGTGTACGGTTGGGGGACCATCACCCATGGTGTGCCGCACACAGGCATGTCACCCAGGGAGAATGTCTGAGTCCCCTTATGCCTGCCTTGGCTGGTCTAAGGGCACTTAGAATTTCTCACACCAGGTGATGTCTGTGAATAACTGGATGTAGCTTGCACCGGCCAGAGTCCCCTTACCACCGTGCCACAGTGCATTGCAGGTGCAAGCCCTGTTTGGGGCAGGTGGACTGCAGTCGACGCAGGCCACCTTTGTGAATCACATGGAGGGCAGTCAAGGACGCAAGGTGCACCTTGCACCATATCTGTTTGCTGCAGGGCTTTGAGAATTAGGCCCCATCTGTCTAACTCTTGCACTTCCACTGCTAATGCCAGCAAGCAACCATTCGGCATTGACAAATGCTTGTGTAGTAAGCTCTGGCCCAAAAGAAGCTCACAGGTGACCAGTGGGAAGCTCATTAATTGGGAACAGACTGCATCTCCTTTTTAATGTCTTTATAAGTGACACTGCAGAGGGACTGGAAGGAAAAGTATGCCTCTTTGCAGATGACACAAAGATCTGCAGCAGGGATGATACACAAGGAGGCGTGGAAAGGATGAGAAGGGACTTGGCAAGGTTGGAGGAATGGTCAGAAGCATGGCAGCTTGGATTCAGTGGAAAGAAGTACAAAATAATGCACCTGGGAAACCAAAACCCAGGGGAAGATTACACAATGGGGGGTGGAGGTAGTAACAACAACGAAAATGGAAAGGGACCTGGGGGTAATCATATCAGATGATCTTAAGGTTAGAAAGCAATGTGAGAAGGCAGTAGGGAGGGCTGGGGGGATACTGGGATGTATAGGGAGAGGCAACACCAGCAGAAAACAGGAAGTTGTTACCTCTCTGTACAGACAGTTGGTGAGACCCCATCTGGAGTACTGCATCCAGTTCTGGAGACCCCATCTCCGCAAGGACATAGACAGGATGGAGGCAGTCCAGAGGAGGGCAACTAAAATGTTGCAGGGTCTGCAAGAGAAGCCATATGAGGAGAGACTAAAGGAGCTTAATATGTATACCCATGAGGAAAGGAGGGAGAGGGGGGACATGATACAAACTTTTAAGTACCTCAGTGGAATCAACAAAGTCCAAGAGGGTGGCATCTTTCAGAAAAGGAGATGTGCAAGAACAAGGGGACACAATTTGAAGATAGAGGGGGGACAGCTCTGGGGCAATGTGAGGAAGTATTTTTTCACAGAAAGGGTGGTGGACACATGGAACAGCTTTCCTGAGGAGGTTGTGGGGTCTAAAACTGTGGAAAAATTCAAGAATGCATGGGACAGACATAAGGCAATTCTTGTGGGGGGTAGGAAGAAATAGACTGTTGGTTAACTAGGATCTGCAGCTTATCGTGTAGGTAGGGAAATGGGCAGACTAGGTGGACCAAGCGGTCCTTATCTGCTGTCAAAGTCTATGTTTCTATGTTTGTATCTCTCCTGTCTGCAACCTCAGCCCAGGCTAATGTACAAAGACTTGATCACATTTCTTATGAATCTTTCTTAAGCATGTTTTATCTGTTTACAGGAGTGTACCTGATTTGAGGCCAAAATCAAAAGCAAATAGTTATAGTTGCAGAGCCCCCCCACCCACATATACACACTCCCCGGAAAGCTGCTTAAAAGCCTGCAATTCATTCAAATCAATTCCATTTTCTTACTTACTTGGGGTTCAATGCCAACAAGTGTAAAATCATGTACCTAGGGCATAGGAACCCTGATGCTGAGTATACGATGGGGGAGGTAGTGATACTCACTAGACATGAAAGGGTCCTTGAGGTTATTATATCAGAGGACCTCAAGGTGGCAGTGCAGTGCGACAAGGCTATGGGCAGGGCAAATTAGATTCTGGGGTGCATAAGGAGTGGCATCTCCAGTAAGAGGAGGAGGAGGAGGAGGGATGTTGTGCTGCCATTGTATCACTCCCTGGTGTACCCCTAGCTGGAGTACTGTGTCCAGTTTTAGAGTGCACGCTTCAGAAAGGACGTAAGGTAGAGGTTTTCCAGAGGAGGGCAACTAAAATAGTTCAGGATTTTCACAGGAATCCCTATAAGGAAAGGCTGAAGAATCTCAACATGTATACCCTGGAAGAGAGGAGGGCAAGAGGTGACATGATCAAGACTTACAAAGTACCTCACGGGGTAAACAGGGTACAGTTGGGGAGTTTCCTTCAAATGAGGATGAGCACCCAAACCAAGGGACATACAATGAAGCTGGGGGGGGGGTTCAGGATAGATGTGAAGAAATACTTCTTTACTGAAAGGGTGGTAGACACCTTCAACAGACTGCTAGGAGAAGTGGTGTAAGCTAAAATGGTAGGGGCATGAAGCATGCATGGGATGAACACAGGACTATATTAAGAAAAGGGGAAGGAGGGAGTCAACGGAGATCAGTAGGGCTATGGAGGTAGAGTAGGTTCAAGTTCATTGCAGGAAAAATCCATTGAGCAAGCTCATTCACAAGGAGGTCCTGATGTACGCAGGCAGAATAAGACATGCAGTAACATATACAGGCAGGAGTTACAAGTAGGTAGAGAACACTTGGGCAGACTGGATTAGCTGAGCAGTCCTTTTCTGCTGACAAATTCTATGTTTCTATGGCATCATGTGTTCATTCAGGTGCAGTGTTTATTTAAAGTTGGGCCTACCATACATCCAGATGTAAGGTACAGTAAATTACCGAATTAGATGCAGCCCACTTACAGTACAATAAACAGAACCCCAGTGCTTTGAGAAGCCTTTACTCTTCATAAGGCTGCTTAAAGAGCTGGGTTTCTGTTTGCAGTGTCCACACCAGTATGGTGATCTTAAAATTGACGCCACATCTGAATGAGTATTTGTTTCTTGCTCACTCCATTTCTTCCCCACTTTGAAAGCTGCTTGCCCTGAGTTGGTTTCGAGCTGGCAGCACCTCACCTGTGTTGGAAGATGACAAATAAGCGGCACTGAAAGACATCGGACTTCGCAGACTGTGAAGGCAGCTGCTCACCCACCATCTTAGCAAGAAGAAGGCTGCAGCTGTGGCCACTGATGACTGTTGGGGTGTGGGGATGGGGGGGGGAGCAAAGGGGACAGGGATAAGGAGATAAAATCATAATACAAATTGTGTGACCTTCACCAGCTTTCCAAAATGCTTACTAGTAAAAGAACATTCTATAAAGTTTTTCAAATGGCAGCACAATCTGGTGAACCCTCTGTCTGCCATCTGACACCAGGCATCAACCAGCACAAAATTGCCTACGGAAGGTAGCATGGTCATGTGGTTACTGAAATACTGGAGATTACATATTTATAAGAACAAAAGAATATCACACAGAAGCTGGCACATGTGTCCATAGCAGCTCTCCTGCTTCTCAGTAGTTATAGTTATACCCTTGAGCTACTTGAATGTTTCTATCATATCCCCTCTTTCCCTCCTCTCTTCCAGTGAGTACATATTGAGGTCCCTTAATTTATTCTCATAAGTTTTGTGTTGCAAGCTCTGTATCATCTCATTTGCCCTTCTCTGGACCATCTCCAGCCTGTTAATATCCTTATGAAGGTGCAACCTCCAGAACTGCACACGGTACTCCATGTGAGGCCTGACCATGGTTTTATACAATGGCATCACTACCTCCCTCCTTATGCTGGTGATACCCCTCTCTATGCACCCCAGCATGTCACTGGCCCCCTCAGCTGCTTTACCACTTTGGAATTTTCAGGTCATCTGAAATAAGAACCTCCAGGGCCCCTTCCTTCTTTGTGACTGTCAGCAACTCCTTCCCCCTTCAATCCTATAGCTTTCCCCAGGGTTTCTGTGTCTCAGGTGCATAATTTTGCACTTTTTTGAATTAAACTTCAGTTGCCAGTCCTCAGACCATTTTTCAAGCTTCCCCAGGTCCCTCCTCATTTTCTTCACCTCTCTGAGACCCACTGTCTTACAGATTTTGGTGTCATCTGTAAACAGGCAGACCTTTCCCTTCAGCCCTTCTGCAATGTCACTAATGAAGACAATGAGCAGGAATGGCCCCAGGACCAATCCCTGTGGCACCCCACTGTTCACCCCCTCTCTCCAGACTGCACCCCATTTACCACCACTCTCTGCCTCCTGACTGTAAGCCAGTTTCTAACCCAGTTTACCACCCTTTCCCCCCATGCCCAGCCTACTCAGCTAGTTTATCAGCCTCCTATGTGGGACGGTGTCAAAGGCTTTTCTTAAATCGAGGTAATCATTGTCCACTTCCCCACCCTGATCTACTTCCTTTGTTGCCCAGTCAAAGAGATCAACCAGATATGTCTGACATGACCTCCCCACTGTGAATTCATGTTGCCTATGGTCCTGGGCTCTGATAGCTTCTAGATGCCTCACTATCCTTTCTTTAACCAATGTCTCCATGATCTTCTCCACTACTGAGGTGAGGCTGACCAGCCTATAGCTCCCCACCTCCTCTCTACTGCTGGATTTGTATAGAGGGACCACATGTGCCCTTCTCCAATTCTCTTGTACCACCCCTGTGTTGAATGACTCAGTGAACATGGCTGCCAGAGGTACTGCTAACTCCCTTCACAGTTCTCTTAATATCCTTGGGTGTATGCCATCTGGTCCCATCGCTTTGTCCACCTCCAATTTAGTCACCTCCTGCAGGATTCTTCTGCCTGTGAATGGACTATTGTCCACCTCTTCACGCCTTTGCAACTGCTGTACTGCTGTGGCCCTTGCCGCTCCCCCTCTTTTGTGAATACTGAACAGAAAGATGCAGTGGATGTTTTGGGGGGTACATGATAGTTCTTAGGCATGGTACTATCACTTCCAAATACTTAAACAGCACATATAAGCAAGTAACATTCGGCATTGACAAATGCTTGTTATTTTATGTTCTCACAGTACAGTCTGTAGCATTTGTGATTTTTACCAGGAGAAAGCTTAAGATAACTGTGAGAGTGCTCAGTGGCAGTGGCATGGGTGACTTGAGGGAAGTTGGGGAGCACAGGTTGTGCGCGCATGCACATTACAGTTGAAACCGGTCAGTGCAGCACTTTGTTTAAACATGGAGCAAAGGGGGGATAAAGCAAAACATGCTTGGTGTGCTTTGTTATGTGGAGGAGTGAAGTGTTGACTTTGTGGCAATGTGGGAGGTAGGGGAATGAATGTTTGCTGCAAGTGAAGATAGTCACACTGCTATTATGAAAACTGCATTGGTAGCCAAGCACGCAGTGAAACCAACTGATGGCACAGAATGGGCAGTGGGCAGTGTGGTCATATGTGTGCTGGGACTAGATCCATGATGTTGTGCTGGGATAACATCATGGATCCAGCTCCAGACTGACCAGTCACAGCCCACCATTCTTTCTTGCTATTCTATAATAACAGATACTGCACACCTAAGGGAAACAAAAAAAGTGTCTTGCTACATAGTGAAAACACAGAACACATAAAGGGAACAACATGACAATAAAACACATGACATCATCTCCCTAGAAAGAAAGCATATGCAAGAAACAATACATTCTAGTTACAAGCAAAATTACTAGAAGCAGACCCATGCAGCACACAGCACTGAATGTTAACTTACCTGGTAAATTTCTAAGACATCTAAAAGTACTTTGCACAGGACTTCCTCCAATTAATATCACTGGGCTTTACATGGGTGATTACCTCTGTGACCCACTCACAAGGTCAGTCGTTGGATCTGGTGATCCTGCTGGAAGTGCTGGGGACACAGTCCCACACAAAAGATTACTAAACAAATTAGCCAGCCTTGGAGTGGGTCTCAGGGTGGAAGCCTAGGCAAAACACTGGCTGGACATCAGGACACAGTGGGTAATAGTAAATGGAGTCCACAGTAAAGAAAGGAGGGTTACTAGTGGGGTACTGCAGGGTTCAGTATTGGGGCCGGTCCTTTTTAATGTCTTTATAAGTGACATTGCGGAGGGACTGGAGGGGAAGGTATGACTCTTTGCAGATGACAAAGATCTACAACAGGGTTGATATGCAAGGTGGGGTGGAAAGGATGAAAAAGGGACTTGACAAGGTTGGAGGAATGCTCAAACGTATTTATTTTTTATTTATTTATTTTAAGAATCAGTTTACAACCTTTGAGCCAGAGGCTCGTTTCCAAAGGTACTTCATCACATAAAGACATACATTGCGTTTCGGTTACATAGCAAAGATTTGCAAAAAATCAATAGGCATTCACCAGAGGTGCCACGTCACATTGTGGTCAGACAAATACAATTGGGTACAGGGTACATGTAATTGATAACAGGTATTACACAAGTCGGTATCAAGTGAGCATTCTGGTAGGTAAACATTGAAACAACTGGCACTGTGGGTTAAACCCTAGGCATGGTGTACAGGGAAGTGGTGGAGGGATGGTTGGGTGGAGAGCTGCCAGGGGGGCATTGTCAAGAGAAAAAAGAGGTGGAGGCTATGTTCAGAGACAGGAGCAGTTACGAGTGCTGAAGATGTGGTTCCGAAGTGCGGTTTTGAATGTGGAGATGGTGATGGCACTGGTGATGGTGGCAGGGAGAGAGTTAAACCAGGTTGGGCAGGTATGGCAGCTTAGATTAAATGCAAATAAATGCAAAGTAATGCACCTGAGAAACAAAAACCCAGGGTACAAGTACATAATAGGGGGGTGAGATACTGACAACAACAAAAGTGGAAAGGGACCTGGGGTGGTCATATCAGATGACCTAAAGGTGGGCCAGCAATGTGAGATGGCAATAAGGAGGGCTGGGGGATTGTGGGATACATAGGGAGAGGCATCACCAGTAGAAAACAGGAAGTTGTTGGCCCTCTGTACAGACAGCTGGTAAGACCACATCTGGAGTACTGTGTACAGTTCTGGAGACCCCATCTCCGCAAAGACATAGACAGGGTGGAGGCTGTCCAGAGGAGGGCAACCAAAATGGTGCAGGGTCTGCACCAGAAAACATATGAAGAAAGACTAAAGGAGCTTAAGATGTATAGCCTCGAGGAAAGGATGGAGAGGGGGGACATGATAGAAACTTTCAAATACCAAGTCCAGGAGAGTAGCATCTTTCAAAAACAGAGATGTGCAAGAACAAGGGGGCACAATTTGAAGGTAGAGGGGGGATGGCTCAGAGGTAATGTGAGGAAGTATTTCTTCACAGAGAGGGTTGTAGATGCATGGAACAGCCTTCCTGAGGAAGTCATAGATTAAAAAACAGTGGGGGGAATTCAAGAATGCATGGGACAGACATAAGGCAATTCTAGTGGGGGGGTAGGAGGAAGTAGGCTGTTGGTTAACTTGGATCTGCAGCTTATCTGTTAGGTAGGGAAATGGTCAGACTAGGTGGGCCAAGCCGTCCTTATCTGCTGTCAAATTCTATGTTTCTATGGATGGAGATCTCCATTGTGGAGGTGGAACCCATTGGATGGTCAGATCACCACACTATTGGGTTCAGTTTTGTAGCCCCCCCAATAGGCCTGCCCCTACAGAGATGGCCCAATGCTGCCCTTTACAGGGTTTGACCACTGATGGTCTTATGGTGGTCTTGGACCTATCCGGGAGTCCGAGTCTTAGCTGGGATCCAGAGGGGCTGCTGTTAGCCTATAATAAGGCTGTGGTGATCACTCTGGATTCCATAGTTCCTGTCCGGGTTCACCCCCTCACTCTTCGCCTTTGATCCACTTGGTTTGATGGGATCATGAGGGAGTTGAGGAGAGTAGGGAGAAGGTTGGAGAGATGCTGGTAGAAATCTGGCCTGATTGATGGCAAACTTAGATTGATGTCCCATTATAATGACTATCAATCCTTGGTCTTCCATAGGAAGGCAGAGTTTCTGTCCAGGGAGATTGCGGCTGTGCAGAATCGACTGGCTCAGCTCTTCTGTGCTGTGGACAAGCTGTGCAATCCAGTCTGTCTCCAGAACCAGGGAGCCTTTTCTTAAGAAAAGTGTGATGAGTTTGCTTGATTTTTTGCAGATAAGGTTGCCAACATCAGATCAGAAATTGGTACATCTCACTCAAATGGGCAGAGCTGTGATCGGTGGGAGATTAGTCACCCAGTCTGTCTGGTCTGACTTTGACCAGTTGGCAATCGCAGATGTTGTGAATTTTATCCAGAGCTTGCGACCGACTTACTGTAGTTTGGACCCAGGTCCAACATGCCTCCTGTTAGGGTGCATAGAGGTCATTAGACTGGTCCTGGCTGAGATTGTTGGGTGTTCACTAGAGACTGGGGTGTTTCTGGACACCTTGTAGAAGGCGGTGGTATGCCCCCTACTGAAGAAATCTTCTTTCGACCCTGACTGTCTCACCAACTACAGGTCTGTCTCTAACCTGCCTTTCATGGGCAAGGTTATTGAGAAAGCAGTTGCCTTGCAGCTCAAGGAGCATCTTACCACCCATGATATCTACTATCCTCTCTAGTCTGGTTTTAGGAAGAGGCATAGTACTGAGACGGCGTTGGTTCAGATACTTAATGATCTCCTGATAGCAAGAGATCAGAGGACTCATTCCATCTTAGTCCTCCTTGATCTCTGCAGCATTTGACACGTGGACCATGAGGTATTGCTTGAGAACCTGCAGTTACTCTTTGGACTGTCTGGTACAGTCCTTAGATCGTGTAGATCTTTTCTCACTGGCAGGATGCAGAGAGTGGAGTCTGGGTTTTTTCCTCGGCCCCTCATGCCCTGCCATGTGGAGTACTGTAGGGTTCTGTGCTTTTGCCCATGTTGTTTGTGGTGTATATGTTGCTGTTGGGAGACAGTATAAGGTGGTACGGGCTGAGTTTTCACTGCTATGCAGATGATACTCAGCTGTACATGTCCTTTGTACCCAAACAAAATGATGCTGTCTCGGTCTTTAATAACTGCATCTCTGTGATTCAAGAGTGCATGAGTGCCAGTTGGCTCAGGTTAAATCTGGATAAGACTGAGGTGTTGTTGTGGACCCAGGTCATCAGGTAGAGAGGTCATTGACTGGGCAACCCTCTGGGCTTTGGCCTGGAGGTAACCAGCTGTTGACCTCTGAATGGGTGCGGAATCTGGGCATTGTGCTTGATGACGGACTGACGCTTAAGTTTCAGGTGTCAGTTGTCATCAAGACCTCTTTTTACCATCTGAGGAACAGTGCTCGGATAAATCACCTAGTCCCACCTGATGATCTTTGACCTTGGTCTGCACCTTTGTGACCTCTCACCTTGATTACTGCAATGCTGTATACCTAGGGCTGCTGAGTGTGGACTTTGCCACCTGCAGCTGGAGCAGAATGCGGCTGCCAGGTTCCTGACTGGCTTGTCAAGATCTTGCCATGTCACACCTTTGCTCCGCGGACTGCACTGGCTGCTGGTGCAGTGGAGGATCACCTTCAAGGTCAGTTTGCTGACCTATAATGCCCTACACAAACAGGGACCATGCTATCTTCAAGACCTCCTGCGCCCATACTGCCCCTTCGACCACTCCGTTCTGATAGAGATTTCCAGGGTCTGCCTGACTATGTCTGGAGCTAGATCTTTTGCTTTTGTAGCACTGACCCTGTGGAATTCTCTACCTCATCGGATTAGAGAGTGCCTGTCTGCTGAGGCCTTTAAATCTGCTTTGAAGACCTACCTTTTTAACTTTGCCTTCCTTGAGGCTAATTTTATAACTGATTTTAAGTATATGTTTTTATGATAATTTTTTTTTTTTAATTATGTCCATGTACAACACCATGGTCTTTTGTAATGGCATTTTATAAATACATTTGCTTTCCTTTGCTTTGCTAATTCACTCTATAATATTGTGAAGTAAGGTTAAAAAACTAGTAATAGCATTAAGAAACAGCAACAGTGAAACAGAATTTCTTTACATTGTGGAACAACGCCCAGCCCACTGATGCAAAGGGATGAGGCGCTATCAGTTACCTCACATCACAATGATGACACAGGTTCAGGAATGACCTGGGGTCATCGGTGAGCCAGCATGGGAAGGGAGCAACAGAACTGAACAGCCTACCAGCAGCTCTCCTGTCCTAGGAGTTCACTGCCCACCCATGGTTCCACTAACACTGTGTGGAAGTGCGATGACAGTGTAGGCAGGAGTGGGCAGCAAGTACTGGTAGGGTACCACACATTGCAGGTGTGTTTGCCTCCACACACACGCATGCGCATCTGAGGAGGAGCGGGGAGAAAAGCGATGGAAATCAGCACATAAGAAGATAAAAAAAATAGCACAATTAAAATGTATTCAGGAACTGAACTATTGTGCCATGACAAGCAATGTCACCACCAAAATACAGTTATTGGTATTTCAAAGTGTTTCCTACAAAAACAGTTTAAATCTTGTTGATACAGGTAAGTGAAATGTAATTTTTCCAGCAGGTCATACAAAATCCTACCAGGACAAAGTGGTCAGGAAATAGACATTGTAAAAAAAAGGCGCTTTACTTATTAAAAAAAAAATGTGGTGCAAAAAACCACAGTGGTACTATTAACTAAGTTATTTTATCTTCAAATTGCCCTAACTTGCAGCTACACAAATAAGCATTTTGCTACACCACAATGCCATTTCTCAATTACTGGATAATTACTTTTTCACAGAACAAAATGGGAATTTCCAACAGGACAACTTCCCAAAGGAAAAAACATTTTTGCTAGTATACTACACAGTAGTAAGCATACCAAAAAAATAATTCTCACAAATATACATTACTTTGTAACAGTTGAGATTACACTACGCAGTTCCTCAGGGAGAGAAGTTTCTCTGGCCCAAAAAAAAATCTGCTCCTAACATGTGCCACAGAAAATAAACAGAGGACAACGCCCAACCAACATGTAGAGCTACAACTTGTATAGTTTAGCTCAATAAACAATACATATAGCAAAAGTTCCAAATAAATAAGCAGCATCAACAAGCCATGTTAAATCCTGCCAGGAAAAAGTGCTCCGCAAATATACATTGTGAAAAGGCACGTTACTTCTTCCAATAATTTAATGGTGAAACAAAAGCACAGTAACACTGTAAAGTAATTTACATTAACTTTGAAGTATCATAACTTGCAGCTACATGAAAAAACATTTTGGTACACACCACAACTCCATTTCTCGATTACAGGATAATTACATTTTCAAAGAACAAAATGATGATTTCCAGCAGGACAGCTACTCAAAGGAAGACATATTTTGCTACTATACCATACAATAGAAAGCATACCAAAAAGATTAATTTTGAAAAAATATACATTACTTTATAACAGTGGAGGTTACACTGCAGTTCCTCAGGGAGTGAAGTTTCTCTGGCCAAAAAAAAAACACATGCTTCTAACATGTGCCACAGAATTCTCAGTAAAGCATGAGGAAATAAATGGAGGATAATGCCCAACCAACAAGTACTGTTACAAGTTGTGTAGTTAAGGCCAATAAAGAAAATTAAATATTGCAAAAGTTACGAATAAATAAGCATCATGTTTTTTTTTTTTCCACAGGACTGTTACAATTCGCACAGTGAAAACAGCCCTTTACACATCACAGCACACAAATCGAAGAAAAAGCATTCTGATACTTTAAAATTCAGTATTTTTCTATTCTTACAAACTATTTCACCATTTAAACACTGTACAACACAAATTCTTTTAAACGATTTTGAAATACACCACCCCTATTAAGACCAACCAAAATACATGTGATTTTCAGAAAGGAGGGCTCACAGTGCCAAGAGGACAGTGATGCTTTTAAAATATGCCCAAAGCAAGATATTAGTTCCAGCAAAACTAACTAGATGACACTAATGCTTTCATCTGTGTGTTCAGAATCCAGACAAAATAAAATTACACCACATCAATATACCAATGCAGAAACCTACTGTGAACCAAAAATAAAACTAGAAGCTAAAACTGCCGAGAGCCCAACAAGTCATTTAACGTGGTACAGTACTTCACATGATGCAACATAACATGGAAGTCACGCAAAATTTTAATTATTACCCCACGTCAAATTCTTATTTTAAAAATTCAGAATAGTCACGCCAAAAAAAACCCTATAAAAATGAAAGTTGAAAACCCCAAACTGAAATAGAAACACACCATGAAGGATAGCAATAATTCCACAAAACATACCAATAAAAGAAGCAATCTCGTGCAGAATGTTTGAAGCCAAACAACCGACGTTTACAGCCAACTCTGGAGTGTGTCTCCCTGCAAGGTGAAATAGCCCTCAGGACAATGCGCAGTAGCAACAGCTCACATTGTAAGGCACATGAACTGTACTTGCCACAGCCAATCATTGTCCAGATTAGAATACTGGCAGTTCAATAGCCAAAAACGGCAGCGTACCTTGGGCAGGCCGCAGGCGGGCACATTCACAGTAAGGCAACCAATCAGATTGCAGAAGGGCTTTGTCCTGTCAGGACAATGTGTTGACAGCAAAAGTTTGTGGCACCTTTACTATCCTTGCACTTTTTTGGAGTCTCAACTATTCAGGAAAGACAGACTTCATTTAGCTCTCCAGGGCTGTAGGCCCGTGTTTTAAGTTTCATAAAATATAGGAAACCAAAGTACTTTCCTGGGTTTTCTGCTAAAGATGTCAACAAAGGTGTCACCAAGAACCAAGTGAGTGTCCATTTAATGTTTGTTAGCAGTCATAACTCATAATTTTATAGTAAAATAATACAATATCGCCCATTTTGGTTCCCAATGGTAAAAAGGAGCAGCTTTTATCTATTCTACATTGTTTAATGTAAGGGGAGAGCTGCAGAAACTGTTTCTTGATGTTGGGGATGGCTGGCAAGCTCAGCCTTCGGCTAATATTTCATTTTGGCCTTCTGCCAAAGGCTATCTATCTTTTAACTCAGTTAACCCTGCCAAAAGGGGACAAGAGAAGGAGGGAGCCTGTTTTATAGTTAGCCAAAACCTCCCTTTATGTTATGTGTGACAGCCTGGCTTTTTTTATTAATACAGTGGTATTATGTCCATGCTTTTGTTTTGAAATAATGGCAATAACCACACACAGCTTTTCTACTTGGCCCTTCCATGCATTCTAAGGGCCTCCATCTAGGACTAGGAGCAGCAGGGGTAAGGAAACAAAAGGGAAAAAGAGTTGCTGCCCCTGCTCATAACTCGGATATTCTATATCCCAAACATAAGTGTACATATAAGGGGAAAATATACAAACAGGGGAACACTCTAGTATTTCTAGCCCTAAAGGCTGTTCTTACTTGTATTCATCAGTCTACACACCAGATAACCTTATACGCTCAATGTGCCTGCTTTTTAGATTTATGCCTGCTTAAAGCAGTGGAGGTCATTTGCACTTGACCTCCCTGTTTTGTTGGACCAAAGAGGATATAAGAAAAACAGAAAAGGGATAGCATAAGAAAGAAAGAGGGAAATGTTTGCCTGAAGGTGGCCTACCTTCTGGACTAGAAGATAAAGAGATAGCAACAGGAAAGAGTGGTTATAACCAGGAGATTTTTAAAAGAAAAAATGATCCAATTCCAGTGGCAGGGACATGCCCTGTCACACATTCCTTCCCTTAACAGGGGAACAGTTTCTTAATATCAACAGCTAAACTGTTATCCTCCCAGTACCTGGAAGGGGATATAGCTCTGGTCCACCCTCTCCATGAAGCTCCATCCCAGGGTCCCTTAGCAAAAATGTCTGGTTGCACAAAGGTCAGACCTAAGTGCTACACTCAATTCTGTATTCAGTAACATCAATTACCCTGGAACATTCTTTTGTGGCAAGGCATCCCCTGTCACATGACATACATATGAACATACAAAGAAGCCAGCAGAAGAAGGCCATTTGGTCTATCAAGTCTGCTCATATTGCAGGGGCCACAGCTTGAGCTACTCTTTTCGCAGTGTCAGTGGCTCAGTAGGTAGCACACTCGCCTCTGAGGCCGGGAGATCAGAGGGCTGTGGGTTCAGTTCTTACATCTGGCACTTGGGTTAGTGTCCCAGTACTGACATTGTAGTGCAGCATGAGAGGCGTGCTGCACTTCTGAGGTGCCGTCTTTCAGATGAGACGTTAAACCGAGGTCCCATCTGCCTGGATTAGTGGTAGTTCAGGTGGATGTTAAAGATCCCATGGCACTTATCAAAAAGAGTAGGGGAATTTCCCCAGTGTCCTGGCCAAATTTCCCTCATTCACTAAAAATACCACCAACAGCTTAATCTGGTTCAAGATCAGTTGGCATTCATTTGTATCCCCCTCCCTCAGGTCATGCCTGAAAATAGTCAAGATTTGTCTAGTGCACTTACCCGGTCAACAAAAACTAAATAAATAAATAAATAAATAAATAATGTCCCTGCCTTCCCCCCCACTCCTCCCATCCTCCCTACCCATGATCCTTACCTTCCCCCATACCTATCCTAGCCTCTGTTTAAGCTGCCCACTGTCTTCAATGAGATGACCTCTTCTGGCAGCGCATTCCAAGTGTCCACCACCCTCCCTGTGAAGAAGTGCTTCCCGAACCCCCTCCTAAACCTCCCACCCTCCAGCTAAGACTGTGCCCATTCGTGTTATGGCTGCCACTCATCTTAAAGAGACTCTTCTTATCAACCTTATTTATCCCTTTCAAGTACCTGAAGGTCCCAATCATGTCCTCTCTCTCCTGTCTTCCAGGGAGTACATGTTCATTGCCCTCAACCTCTCCTCATATGCCTTACTCTGCTGACCCAATATCATCTTTCTAGCCCTCCTCTGGACCTCTCCAGCAGGTTAATGTCCTTTTTGAGGTGTGGGTACCAGTACTGAACTCCATACTCTCGATGCAGTCTTAGCAGTGATCTGTACAAGGGCAGTATAACCTCCTTTCTCCTACTACTGATCCCCCTAGATATGATAACAACAGTTTTATCAGTGTCATATTTCACACACATTTCATTTTTTAATTTTTCATAATCAGTTTTAAACACAGAATACACACAGATTTACCACCTCCCTAACCCGGAGGGGTTGGAGCTCCAGCCCACCCTCTCCGTCCCATGGTCCCTTAACAAACACTTTCTTATCTGGCACAGAAAAAGGGTCACCAAATGCAACCTAAGTGCCTTCTGTTTTATTTAGACAATACATTTACCCTGGGACATCAAAATCATTCACTAGACATAGCTTAGTAGAGTATATTCAATCATCAGGCACTTCAATTCCTGCCCCATACTGAGACAGATAGTCTGCATTTACATGAGCAGTCCCTGTCCTGTGAGAGACTGTAAACTTGTAGGGCTATAAGGCTAAGTACCACCTCATGATGTGTGGATTATTTTCCTGCATCTGGTGGAGCTAACAAAGAGGGTTATGGTCTTTGAGGACCTTAAATTCAGTACCCCATAAATAGTACTTCAGTGCCTCAATAACCCATTTTAAGGCTAAACATTCTTTTTCTACAGTTGCATACCTTTGTACCCTTTCATGCATCTTATGACTGATGTACACTATGGGGTGCTCTTCTCCATTAATCCATTGTGTAAGCACTGCCCCAATACCTGTCCTGGATGCATCTGTGTGTACCTTGGAAGGGTCTGCAAAACTGGGACTCAGCAGCACTGGGGTCATACACAGGATTGCTTTTACTGTTCTAAAGGCCTGGTCACATTCTGTGGACCACTGTACTTTTTTGGAAAACCTTTTCTTGGTCAGGTATGTCAGGGGACTAGCTATGGCTGAAAAATTAGGGATGAACCAGCAGTAATTGCCCGCTAACCCCCCAAAAAGACCTAACCTGGCATTTTGTTGTTGGAATGAGGCTATTCACTACAGCAGTCACTTTGTCCTGCTTGGGCTTCTCCTGCCCATTCCCAATGATAAAGCCCAAGTAATTGGTCTCAGAATTGGCCAGGGCACACTTGGCAGGATTGATGGTCACCCCTGCTTTTTGGATGGTATCAATAACTTTCCTTAGATGTTGCAGGTGGGTCTCCCAGTCAGGGCTGAACACCACTACATCATCCAAGTAAGCTGAACAGTAGCCAGAGTGAGGCTGGAGCAACTGGTCCATGAGCCGCTGGAAAGTGGCTGGAGCCAAGTGTAAACCAAACAGCATGGTTTCAAACTGGAATAAGCCTGGGGGGGTGCTAAATGCAGTTTTGTCTCTGGCTTCAGGTGATAGTGGGATCTGCCAGTAACCTTTGGTGAGGTCCAGCGCAGATATATATATTTGACATTAATCTATTACGTCATCTATTCGTGGCATTGGATATCCATCGAATAGAGACACTACGTTAACTTTCCTGAAGTCAAGGCAAAGCCTTGTTCCCCCTTCTTTCTTTCAAACCACTACAATCAGGGATGACCATGTACTTTTGGAGGGGAACTATAATACCCAAGTCCTGTAGCTTCTGCACCTCTTGTACTACCTCCTCCTTCACCTTCATGGGCAACCAGTATGGTTTTTAATGGAGACGTTTATCCTGGGTGATGATGATGTCATGCATTATGCCTTTAGCCTTCCCTGGCACATTTGTGAAGGTATCTGCATGTTGTTGTAACACCTCATGTTGTTCTGTACTCTGCAAGGGGGGGTAGCTTGGGGTTAACCTTAATCTCCTGGAGGCTCCCAGGCTGCTCAAGCCTTTGATAGGCAACCTCCAGCTCAGAATCTTTTCCCTCAGGATGTATACAACGTACTGCATTTTCCTCGTCATACCACTTTTTGAGTAGGTTGGCATGATAGATCCTATGGGGGCCTCTTCTCCCTGGCAACTCTGCTTCATAATTTACTGGACCAGTCTGTTGAATAATAGAAAAGGGTCCCTGCCATTTCATCAAAAGCCTTTTTCAGTGCTGGGGAGTGGCAACAATACCTTTTCCCCTGCCTGGAAGGATTTATTGCCCACTCCCATGTCATAGTGGCCTTTCTGCAGGATCTGTTTTTGTCTCAGTGATTGATGTGCCAGTTCTACATACTTCCCCAACCTCTTCCTTAACTGGGTCATGTATTCTAATACATTACAAGATCCTATGGTCTTGCCCTCTTCCCAGTGCTCCTTTATGACATCAAGTGGCCCTCGGGGGTTTCGCCCATACAACAGGGAAAATGGGGAGAAATCTGTAGATGCCTGGGGGATTTCCCGTGTATGACAATGGTAAATATTACAGAAACTTATTCCAATTTCTCCCCTTTTCATTTACGAACTTCTGGAGCATCTTTTTGAGAGTATGATTACATTTCTCTGCTAAACCATCTGCCTGGGGGTGGTAAGGGGAGGTGTGCACAGCGCTGATACCCAAAAGTCTGTATAACTCAGTGAGGAGGGCAGCTGTAAAATTTCTACCCCGATCAGTTAAGATGACTTATGGTATTCCCATCCTACTGAACACTTTTGCTAGCTCTTCAGCAATTCTAGGGGCCATCACTGTTTGCATTGGGATTGCTTCAGGATATTGTGTGGCATAGTCACATATTACTAGTATGAACTGATTCCCTTTTGGATCTCTTCCCCAAGGAGTTGACTATGTCCATTGCTATCCTATCAAAAGACTGTGACACAATGGGTATGGTCTGCAGAGGCACCTTATCCCTTTTTCCTATACATGCTACCATCTGGCAATCTGGACAATGCTGTACATATCCAGCTATTTGTTCATGGATACCTGGCCAGTAAAAATGGGCTAGTATTCTATTTGTTGTGCTATCCCTGCCAGTGTGTCCAGAAAGGGGAATGTCATGAGATATGTTAATAATCTTTTCCTGATACTTCTCAGGTACCAACAAATGGGCTACTGCTTCTTTAGTTTTTGATTTTGTACATTCCCTATATAGCAGCCCTTTCATAATCAGACATCTAGGGGCCCCTGTTATTTGTTCTTCTCCAACGTGTGACAGAAAGACTCCAAAGGCACATCAGCTTTTTGGTCAATAGTCGCTTCATTGTTTTTTTTTCCAGGTCCCACACTAAATAATATTTTGGCCTGGTTTTCATGCCACACTCTTTTATCTTTCCTTCTTGCAGCTTTTCCCTTGTTGTCTTTTCCTGGACCATCAAACAGTTCATCCTCAAAAGGAAACACAAGAGGTAGTTGTGTCTGCTGTCTTTTTTTGTAGAACTTTATTTACCATTTTGCAGAGTACATATCCATTATTCAACAGAAGGTTGATGCTCTATTCCATTTATCAAATTAATCACATCAATCTAACTTTACTGAAGTTAATCATTCCTGTACATTCAGATGTCTCCAACCTTCTAAAAGAAAGAAGTAAAGTTTCATGTAATTTATATACTATTGTATACATACACTCCATACACTATACATATTTCAGGAGACTTGACTGTACTATAAATAAAATTCACCAAAAGAGTTAGGAATGCAAATAAGGCCTCAATGTGGTCTTGTCTACACAAGCAACAGAGTTCCATTTCACAACCTTTGTCTTAGTCTTGTCTATTCCCTCCCTAGTGCTTAAAACATAGGGAACTAATTCTGAGTCATGGCTTGTTCTAACTGAACCCACATTTTTTGGTACTTATCCATCTGGTCTCTTACATTATATTGGATTCTTTCCATTTTCATACATTCTAAGAGGGAGTTCAACCAAAAAGCTAATGTGGGGACCTCATTAGACATCCAGTACACTAAGATACATCTAATTGCTACTACCATTCCTAGTCTGCGAAAATCCTCATATGGCCTGGTCTGACATCCATGTCCCACATAAAGTCCCAGGAGACTCTCCACAGGATACAACCCCATGAGATACCCAAGCACATTTGCCAAGATTTCCACTATCCCCCCAAGAAAGTCTGAATCCTTGGACAACTCCATATCATATGAAAGAAAGATCCTGAGTGGACACAACATCTGGGACAAAGATCCAATGTCTGGGGGTCTATTCTATTTGCCAATTCCAGGGTAAAATACACTCTAGCAAAGATGTTATATTGGATCATCTGGGGTTTATTATTAACTGAACACTTTAATAAATTATTTATACTCTGCAACCAGTCCCCCCTGTCAGCCCATCTGGTAGGAAATCTTGCTCCCACTTTGCCTTTATTGGTTCCATGGGATCCTGACAGGCCCCCATAAGTATTCTCTAACAGCTTCGTATAGGTTTGAAGTTCTCATCCTCTTTTGCCCTAAATAATTCCTCTATAGGACTGCATCAGCCTCTGACCCCCTAGCCCTCTAGAGCATATTTTCCCTGAAGCCTAACCCACAGAAGTAATGGGAAGTATTCAGGTTAAAGTTTCTAACCAGCAAGTTAAAATGGACTGCTTGTTCGTCTTACCACAATTGACCTACTTTATATAAACCCTTTGTTTTCCATGATTTAAGAGTGTTAAAATCCTGTCTGTTCTTAGCAGGGCCATCTTGCAGTAGGGCAGAGAGTTCTAGGTCTGGCGAAAGAGATTTGGGATGTTGGAGCATAGTATGGGCTTCCTTCCAGGCCCTAAGAGTCGAGTTTGAACAGAGGTTTGGTGATTTGTCATGTTCACCTGTGTACAGAAGTTTAATCATATTATAATAATAAAGAGATCCTCTCCTTCCATCTTCAGACTCCACCCAACCTGGGCGTGCTAGAGTTCTCCCTTATCAGGTCTTGAATGTGGGACATTTGCGTTGCGACATAATAGTGCTTGACACTCGGCAGGCCTAACCCCCCTTTATCAATTGGAAGCCATAATATTTCTTTTTTAATCCTTGCCTGTTTCTCTTGCCAAAGAAGTTGTGTAATGGCGCCTTCTATTGATTTAATGTATTTCTTAGGTATACACATTGGAAGTGTCTGGAAAATATTTAGGAATTGTGGCAGAACACCCATATTAACAAGATTCACTCGCCCCAGTAGGGTAAGAGGTAGAGCTCTCCAGACAATGCACTGTTCTTTTATTTTTTGAATCACTGGGAGGAGATTAGATTTAGCCATATGGGACATTTTTTTCATCAATTTTGTTCCTAGGTACTTAATTGAGGTAGAAGGAGGGATTCTTACATCCCCTAGGGAGATGGTGGCTCCAGATCCCCCCATGGGCATCCATTCACATTTGGACCAATCTGTCTTGTGTCCTGATAATGGACCATAAGATTGAAGAATGTTATACAGAATGGGCATTGCCTTGTCTGGATTTTTGAGAAAAAGCAGGATGTCATCCACAAACAATGAAATCAAATTTTTGCTTCCTTTCCATATTAGACCGTCAATCTGTTCCTCATTTCTAATTGTCTCAGTCAATGCTTCAATTGTAAGAACATAAATCATCAGGGGAGAAAGAGGGCACCACTGTCTAGTTCCTCAGGACAGGGCAAATGGGGTCGAAGTTATGTTATTTGTTAAAATTTGAGCTTTAGGGCTCCTGTATAGGGCCTGAATCTATCCCATAATCTCCTCCCCAAACCCCAAATTGAGCAGGACTGCCATCATAAAAGGCCATTCTACACGATCAAAGGCCTTTTCTCCATCAAGGGCCAAAAGGTCTTACCTTGTCCCTCCCCTCTATCTATGCATAATATTTAAAGTTCTTCTTAAGTTATGTCTGGCTTGCCTTCACTTCACAAATCCCCCTGGTCCATATGAATCAGTTTGGGCAAGTATTTTTCCAATCTGGAAGCAGTAAGCTTTGCTATAACCTTGTAGTCCAAATTAAGTAAAGATATTGGGCGGTAAGAACCACACTTATTGGGGTCTTTCCCTGGTTTAGGTAGCACAGTGATTGTAGCTAGTGTTAGGGTGGGGGGAAGCACACCCATTTCCAATGCGTTCCCTATCATCCAAAACATCAGAGGGCCAATTAAATCCCACATCAATTTATAAAATTCTATTAGGATTCCATGAGGCTCAGGTGCCCTACCTCCATTTGCCCTCCAAACTGCCAGTTTTACCTCCTCCACAGAGATTGGAGAGTCTATAGTTGCCGATTCCTGAGACTTCAGAGAAGGCATCTGAATACAATCTAGAAAAGAGGAAACATCACCCCCTATAGGAAATTCCGAAGTATAGAGGGAGAAGTAAAATAATTTAAAGGTAGTATTGATTTCTTGTTGGTTATAGACAATATTCCCTGCAGTATTTTCAATAGAAAGAATTGCTCTATCTGATCTTGTCCCTTTAACCAGACTGGCAAGCCACTTCCCTCTCTTATCACCTTCAAAGTAGTTCTGTGACTTTGTTATTGTTAAATTTCGTTCTGTTTTTAAAGAGATCTGTTGTGATAGCTGCCCCTCAGGGTGTCTCAATTCTCTTGAGGTGCCTAATGAATGATTTTTCATATTTTCCCTCTCCAAATTCCTTATTTCATTTTCCAGTTCCTTCTCTTCTCTGACTGAATTCTTACCCTTGAATGTTGCATACAAAATAGTCTCCCCTCTTATAAAGGCCTTAATACAATCCCATACATTATTAATACCTGTATCTTCTAGGGGGTTAAATTCCAAAAATTCCTCTAATTTATTCCTAATCTGTTTAATATACAAGGGATCCTTCAACAATGTTGGATCCATGCGCCACTGAGTTTCTGTTTTTTGACCTTCTGGTAGTAAAATAGTTTTTTTCAATGGGGCATGATCCAAGACCACCAGGCCTCACTAATACCTCCCAATAAGTCTGGAGGAAGGAACATGTAGTCCAATCTGTGTATAACCCATGGGCATGGGAATAGAATGAATATTCCCTCTCCCCTGGATGCATGTATCTCCAAGCCTCCTGTAGTGCTCTAACTTGTATTAGGGCTCTAAGGGCAGCTGAACTCTTAGGAGGGGGTTCTGTCCTTCCTCTTGAATGGTCCCAGTCCTGGTCCAAATAAGTATTCAAGTCCCCGGCTAGGATTATCTTGTCAGGGAAGGGTCCTAGGGTGACTCCTAATCTAGTAAAAAATCTGGGGAGTCAAAGTTTGGCCTGTAGATGGAACTCAGAGTACGCCTCATAGACCCCAATTCCACCTCAGCCAGCACATATCTTCCCCGGGTGTCAGAAAGAGTAGAGAGCACTTTATGGGGGATCCCAGGCCGGATCCATATGGCCACCCCCCTGGCCTTAGACATAAAAGGAGACACCAGCTGAGAACCCCCCAAGAGACTACCAATTTTGAGGCCTCTAATTGATCCATATGAATTTCCTGCAGAAAAATAATATCCCCTTCATCTTTTTGATAGTTGTCCATATTTTTTTCTGCTTAACCACAGTTTTAAGTCCATTGACATTCCAAGACAAAAAATTGAACCAATCCATAAAGTATCCATGATGTTCTTATACATATCCTTCTGTTTAACATGCATAATGGTATATTTGACTCTGAATAAAAAACAGAAAAACTGAACAATCCCCAGGATATCACCCCTTAACTGCCCAACTGTAGCAACATAACCATACAAAAGTCTCTCCAAAGGGAGAAGACATAAGCCTTGAACAGATACCCCACTTACCCTCTTCCCCTCCCCCCACCTTGCATTCCTTTACTGTACAACCTCTAACTTTCGTGGATAGAGCTTTCAATCCATCAAAAACATTATTTTCTCCATTATTTGGTATTTTCAGGGCACGCTAATCTGGAGCCCTCTATACCGCTCTCCCTTCCATCCCCTAAACCCTCCCTCTGATTGGTAGCAGAGAGTATCCCCACCCTTGGAGACCTGAGGAAACAAAACACTGGGGACACTTAGAGATTACCCTCAGCCTCCTAAAGTTGAAGGGCCACCCTGTGGCTGGGACGGACAGGGCCCACTGCCCCCTCTCCATAGCCACTACCGTCATTCAAGTCCCTCTCTGAGCCAGTCTCTCCCCCCATCTGAATTGCCCCAGGGGGTGAAATGGCCCATTTACAATGCTGCAAACAGTTTAAAACCAACATTGTTCCAATGTCCCTATTTGTGCTTTAAAGAGAGAGAAATCATTATTGTCCAAAATTTCCCCCCAAGACTCCTCAGTGAGAGGGGGGCCCCTACACAACCCCCTTCGACAGCTCTCCGGAGATGGTCCCCATCAGCAGTATCATACTATTGTCTACTCATACCCCTTCCCCTGTCCCCCCAGTATATTAAATATTTAAACACCAACTCTCTCCCCCCCACCATCCAGAGAGGGTAGATAGAAAAGAAAACAAATTTGTTGGTTCTTTGACCATTTCTTCTTATTTTAACATCCCCTTACTTTTAACTACGTCAACAAAACAAAGATAGCTCCAGTTTCCAACCTGTACCTGGTCTAGTTAAGGGGTCCACAGAATCCACACATCCAATCCAGTAATGCTGTACTTATCTTTCATCACCTCATTCACACACATACCAGGGGCTATCTTCAGGAAAAAGACTCCATAATGAGCAATACACAAATGTTCCCCCAAAGTCCACACAGTAACTCAAGTCTAGTTTATGTCGAGGTACATTTGTATTCCACCAAATTTTAACCCCTTGTCAAATGGGCCTGAAAGAGAAAGCATAAACAAAAGTTCCCAGGTCCAAAAGACCACACGAACTGTCCGTCAAACCGCTTGATCTCCCCAGCATTGCACTGTTCAAAATAAGCTCCGCTATGTAGTACAAATTAACTCTTCGCCCCTGCCATTATAGGCACCTTCTCAGAGTTACAGGACACAAGGAGAAATCAGAGCCTTAAGTATTCAGTCACTAGGAATCCCTCAGCTCTGCAAAGATCTCAGCTTCAGGTACAAGTTTACTCACTTTCTTGTCCCTGTATCAACAATAATTTTCTTCAGACCTCTCTGCGCCTTCTCTCTTCTTCCAACCCCCCCAAGAACTGCAGGGCACTTCCACCAAAGTAAATGAACGTGGTGGGTTTCCTTCAGGCCTTATAATAAGGTGAGCTGGGTAAATCAGTGTAAACTGACAGTTTTTATGGCGTGTAATCTTCTCTTCATCTCTGCAAACGCCTGTCTCTGTTGTTGTAATTGGAAAGAATAATCGAGGAAAATACTCACTCAGCTCTGCTGCACCATTAAGGGGCTATGGGCTCTGGCTTTCTCTAGTACTCTGTCAGTCCATGTATCTAAGAAATTTTACAATTATATGGCGTGGTCTCTGGTCCGGAGCAGGTCTGACCCCAGGCGATCAGTGAGCTCGTTGGTTCTCCAGTTTTATTTCAGGTGGGAGGTTCAGCTCTTGTTTCAGCCACTTTTGGATGTAACTTGCACAATCTTGACCTTTCACAGATTCAGGTAGGCTCACTATTCTTATATTACAGCATCTTTCCTGGTTTTCATGATCGTCAGTGCTTTGTTTCAATCTTTCAATATCTTTCAGGGCTTTTTGTAGATCAATATGCATTGCACTACTAGTGTCTTGCTGAGAGCTCACTCGGGCCTCCATTTCCTCAATTGCAAGTTCATGGGCATCCACTGTTTCAGATAAAACATTAACATTTTGTTAAATATGCTGTAGTTGGGAAGTTACATTCTCAAATCCCGTTTCCATGTGAGTCCCTAAATCATGTTTCAAATCTTGTATCAGTCTCTCAATTGATCTGTAGTGCTCTGCCATTATTTGCTGTGATTGCCATTCCTGCTGATTATGCATATGTCCAGCAGAGGTCTCAGGCAAGTCCTGTGGATCAGTTGGTGCTGTAGAATAGGATAGGCCTCTGTTGGTTGACTGAGATTTAGATCTATTGAATGAAATCCTTGTTTTTTTTCTCGGAAGCTTTGACATCATTAGGCATTTGTCTCTCCTTTAGCTATAATTATTTAGTCAAAGATCCAGTATTTACTGCAGGATGTCAGAGATATTTGATGGATTAAGCCAGAGTCCAAGATTAAGCCTCCATACTGCTCTGTAGCTTGACCTGTGTCTACTGTCTTGTCCTAGCCCTGGTGTTGATGGCTACTAAGGGCTCCTATCTGGCACGCCACCCCACAAAGGTTTTAAAGTCTGGGTGGTCATGCCCTATTATGATTGGCACTGACAACTGTGGCACTAAGCCCACCTCCATTTCATAGGTGCTGTCTTCGACAGCCAGATTAAGGAGGGTGGTGGGGTAACAATTTGTATCTCCATGGATACAGGTGACAGCTGTCCCTTTTCCTGGCTTTCTGGATACATCAACTAAATCAGTTCAGAAAAGTGTCTAGTGACTGCCAGAATTGATAAGTCCCATGATCTGATGTGGCCCCACCTCTACATAAGTTACAGACTGTCCCCAATTAGTTAAAGCCAAATGTCCTTATTCTTTCTTTATTATCAGGCATTCTGATTAAGTGGCCCTTCTTTTGGCAACCATGACAGATCATTTCTTGTTGGGGCAGTCTCCCTTTTCTTTCCTGTCTCCAATCAGTTTTAACAGTATTGGTATAATTAGGGTTTCTTACCAGAGTCGCTGAGGCAGTTGTATTTCCCCCCTGGGAAGTCCTGGTTTTGGAGGGCCTGGCCAACATGAATTTCTCAGCCAGAGCAATGGTTTGTTTGGCACCTTTTGGCTTATGCTCACACTCCCATAGTTGAACATCCTGTGGTAACACCTTTATAAATTGTTCATTTATGACTGCCTCCATCAATTGGTGAATAGTCTTATCTTCAGGTTGCAACCATTTATACCCCAAATCATTCAGTCTAGCATAAGACTCTCTAGGAGTGTCTGAGGATTGCATTTTTAGGTATCTAAAACATTACTGATATGTTTCAGTGTTAATATCATATTTCCTTAGTATCTTCCTTTTCACATTCTCATAATTCTCAGCCTCTCTGACATCCATACATCTATATAGCAGGTGCACCCTCCTGGTTAATTGAGGGGCCAGGTATACAACCCACTGCTTATGAGGCCATCCACATGTCCGAGTCACCCGCTTGAACATCGTGAGATATGCCTCTATGTCCTCACTGTCTGTTAAATGGGAAAGTTTAATGTCTCTTGGACTGTTACCTCTGTCAACAGATCCCGTCTGGATGGCTTGCAGCACCCGCATGTGTCAGCCAATTTGGTATCCTGGCATCGTCATTTCATCTCCTTCTCTTTGTCAAGCTGGATCTTTTGAATGCCGAGCCACTTCAGTAACTTTCCCTTGTCCTCTGTTGAGGCCTCCTTGAGATCCAGACAGCTGGCCATTTCCTCAGTTTCCTCATTTCTCTTATCCTCCTGCTCTGTCTTTGCTTTGGTTTTAGGCTGGGTACCCATGTCCAACCCTGGGAGCAGAGTCTCTCTGGTCTGCTTGGCCATCTTCCTGGTCAGGACACCTGTAGTCTTCTGGACTCCTTCTTACTGGAGCATCTGTCTAGTCCACCTGGGATACCAGATCTGTTATCCACCAATACAGCACCTCCCTTCCCTGGCAAGATACGGAGGCAGTTATCCCACTTCTTACACCAGTTGTTAAAGGTGTAGGGTAACAGATGGACATCAGCAATGAATGTTTAAGTTTAACACACCATTTTCTTGGTGTGATGTTTGTTTTGTTTCTCTTTTTTTAATAAGAAAATAAAATACTTTGTACAGAAAACAAAAATAAAGTAAACGTCAATTAAACTTTAAAGAGGGAGTCCAGAAAAATGTCTGGCATCAATAAATTCAGAATTTGGAACAGCATATCCCCAATCAGCCTCATGCCAAAAACAAAATTTCTAAGTTACTTTGTCATTACCTCCAATAGCTCCATATGAAGTCTGAACTATCCATTGTTTATCTGATACAAAATGGCCACCCAGGAGATAATGAGTTAAAAGGTACAAGTCATTCTGTAACCTTAAATTCACTGCCTGTTCAAAAAAGCCAGTTTCAGTAAAAAGCTACTGATGATGTCACAACCAGAATTCATAGCCTAGTCCTTCTTGCAAACTATCTTATAAGACTTATTTCTCCTACATTATATAAAATTACAGTTGTAGTAAATATCTGAAACAGAAAAGCTGACATTGGGTGGGTCAAGGCATGCATTTCGATACTGTGCAGATGCAAGGTATTGTACTTAAGAATATGATGGGGTTGGAATACAGCTGCAAACATGGCTTTAGAATGGCAAAAATGTGCACAGTTTTTAGAATATGGCAGAGATGAGATTTTGAAATGCCACTAGACTGCAACCGTGGAATGCAGCAATGACACCCTCTCAAAAAGTAGCAGGGACACACATTTTTGTAAAGTGGCAGAGATGCTAAATTTCATAACATAACAGTTTCATATATAGTAGTTGTAGAATGTGGGATACACAATTTTGAAATGTAGGAGACATAGTGGTAGAAGGTTGCAGGGATATGTAATTTCATAAAGTGTCTTGGTTATATTAATTTGGCTTGTGGTGGTGATGCACAGTTTCAGAACATGGCTGGTATGTATGCTCAATTTCAGAATGTGGTGGCAACATTCATTTTTATAATGTGGCATGGACACGGAATCTTAGAATGTGGCAGTGACTCAGTTTCAGAATGTTAGTCACGCGCAATTTTGGAACGAGACAGGTAGACATCATTTTAGAATGTAAGTTGGACACGCAATTTCTGAATGTGGCAGTGATTACTCATTTTCAGAATGTGGTGGAAATGCACATTTTCAGAATGTGGCAATGACAGGCAGTATTGGAATTTGGAAGTTAACACTTTTTTAGAACGTGGAAGGCAGGTGCAATTTTAGAATGTAGAGGAGACATGCAGATTCAGAATGTGGTAGTGAATGTGGCAGTGACATGCAATTTCAGAATGTGGCAATGATGTACAATTTCGGAATGTGGCGGTAATGCACAATTTCAGAATATGGCTGTGACACACAATTTTAGAATGTGGCAGTGATGCACAATTTCAGAATGTGTCAGTAACGCACAAGTTGGAATGTGTCAGTAACACACAATTTTTGAATGTGGCAGTGACACACAATTTCGGAATGTGGCAGTGATGCACAATTTTGGAATGTGGCAGTGGTGCACAATTTCAGAAAGTGGTGGTGATGCATGGTTTTGGAATGTGGTGGTGATATGATTTTGGAATGTGGCAGTGATGCATGATTTCAGAATGTGTCAATGACGCACGATTTCAGAATGTGGCGATCTCACACAATTTTGAAATGTGGTAACGCATTATTTTGGAATATGATGGTGATGAATGATTTCAGAATGTGGTGGTGATGCAAGATTTCATAATATGGCAGTGATGCACAATTTCAGAATGTGGCAGTGATGCACAATTTTGGAATGTGGCAGTAACATGCAATTTCAGAATGTGGCAGTGACGTACAATTTCAGAATGTGGCGGTAATGCACAATTTCAGAACATGGCTGTGACACACAATTTTAGAATGTGGAAGTGATGCACAATTTCAGAATGTGTCAGTGACGCACAAGTTTGGAATGTGTCAGTAACACACAATGTTTGAATGTGGCAGTGACACACAATTTCAGAATGTGGCAGTGACGCACAATTTTTGAATGTGGCAGTGGTGCACAATTTTGGAATGTGGTGGTGATGCATGATTTTGGAATGTGGTGGTGATATGATTTTGGAATGTGGCAGTGATGCATGATTTCAGAATGTGTCAATGATGGACGATTTCAGAATGTGGCAATCTCACACAGTTTTGATGTGGTGGTAACGCATTATTTTGGAATATGATGGTGATGAATGATTTTGAAATGTGGTGGTGATGCATGATTTCAGAATGTGGTGGTGATGCAAGATTTCATAATATGGCAGTGATGCACAATTTTGGAATGTGGTGGTGATGCATGATTTGGGAATGTGGCAGTGATGCACAATTTTGGAATGTGGCGGTGATGCATGATTTTGGAATGTGGCAGTGATGCACTATTTCAGAATGTAGCAGTGATGCACAATTTTGAATGTGGTGATTTCCCATGATTTTAAATGTGGAAGTGACACACAATTTTGGAATGTGGTGGTGATGCACAATTTTGGAATGTAGCAGTGATGCACAAGTTCAGATTGTGGCAATGATGCACGATTCTGGAATGTGGCAATGATGCACTTTCCCAAATCATGCATGACCACCACATTCCGAAATTGTGAATCACTGCCACATTCTGAAATTGTACATCACCGCCACATTATGAAATCTTGTGTCACCACCACATTCTGAAATCATGCATCATCACCACATTCCAAAATCATTCATCACCATCATATTCCAAAATAATGTGTCACCACCACATTTCAAAATTGTGTGAGATGCACATTTTCAGAATGTGGCACTGGCACACATTTTTGAATTGTGCCACTGATGCACATTTTTGGAATGTGGCGGTGATGCACAGTTTTGGAATGTGGCAATGACAGTTTCAGAATATGGTCGTGGTATACAATTTTGGAATGTGATGGTCATCCACTATTTTGAATGTGCCACTTATGCACTATTTTGGAATGTGGCACTGATGCACTATTTCAGAATGTGGCAGTGATGCATGACTTTGGAATCTGGCACTGACACACAACTTTGAAATGTGCTGACGCATGACATTGGAATGTTGTGCTGATGCACAGTTTCTCAATCTGGTGCTAATGCACAATTTTGGAATCTAGTCATAATGCACAATTTTAGAATTTGGCAGTGACACACAACTTCAGAATGTGGCGCTGACACACAATTTCAGAATTTGGCAGTGACGCACAACTTCAAAGTGTGGCGCTGATGCACAATTTCAAAATGTGGCAGTGATGCACAGCTTTAGAATGTGGCGGTGATGCACAACTTTGGAATGTGGCAGTGATGCATGATTTTGGATTGTGGCAGTGATGCACAATTTTGAAATGTGGTGACGCACAATTTTGGAATGTGATGGTGATGCACAATTTTGGAGTGTGGTGGTGATGCACAATTTCAGAATGTGGCAGTGATGCACAATTTCAGAATGTGGTAGTGACACACAATTTTGGAATGTGGCAGTGATGCACAATTTCAGAATGTGGCAATGATGCATGATTTTGGAATGTGACAATGATGCGCATTTTTGGAATGTGGCACTGATGCACATTTTTGAATTGTGTCAATGGCGCACATTTTTGGAATGTGGCAGTGATGCATAATTTTGGAATGTGGCAATGACAGTTTTGGAATATGGTTGTAGTATGCAATTTCAGAATGTGATGGTCATGCACTACTTCGAATGTGGCACTGACACACTATTTTGGAATGTGGCACTGATGCACCACTACAGAATGTGGCACTGATGCATGACTTCAGAATGTGGCACTGACACACAACTTTGGAATGTGGCACTGACGCATGACTTTGGAATGTTGTGCTGATGCACAGTTTTGCAATTTGATGCTAATGCACAATTCTGGAATTTAGCCGTGATGCACAATTTCTGAATTTGGTGGTGACACATGACTTCAGAATGTGGCACTGACACACAATTTCAGAATTTGACAGTAATGTATGACTTCAATATGTGGTGGAGATGCATGATTTCAGAATGTGGTGGTGACGCTCAATTTTGGAATGTGGCGGTGACACGCGATTTCAGAATGTGGCGGTGATTTGAGATTTCAGAATGTGGCAGAGATGCACAATTTCAGAATCTAGCAAGGACGCATAAATTCAAAATGTGGCATTGACGTACAGCTTTGGAATGTGGCCGTGATGCACAGCTTTGAAATGTGGCAGTAATAAACAATTTTGGATTGTGGCGGTGATGCATCAGTTTGGAATGTGGCGGTGATGCACGATCTTGGAATGTGGCGGTGATGCATGATTTCAGAATGTGACAGTGATTCAAAATTTTGGAATGTGGCAGTGATGCATAATTTCAGAATGTGGCAGTGATGCATGATTTTGGAAAGTGGAACTAGAAGGGGGACAGGATCAGATCTGTTACAGTACAGTAGCTTCTTCTTGTTGTTTTTACATTGTTTCTTGTGGATTCTAGTTGGTAGAAGGTTATTTCTTTTCTTTCTGACTACTTCTAAGGGGCTAGCAGGGTATTGTTTGGGGCTGCTGGAATTTTGAAACCTGTTTTAGTAGCTCTAAGTGGGATCATTTGTTGATGCTTCGCTGTGTAGCAGGCTGCATTTGTAGAGGCCTATTTCGTCTGATTTAAAACCTATTTGGTGTGATTTAACTGGGTCTGTTTCTTTGAATTGGAGACATATATATCTTCTAATTTCAAGCCTATTTTGATGTGTTGTTGGTGAAGCTGTTTGAATTGGAGTCCTGTTTCTTTAGGTAGCAAACCTATTTTGAGGGCTTTGAATAGAATTGTGATTCATTGTTGCTGGCTTCACTAGCTGCAAAGTTTAGTACAGAGTAGGGGAAGAGTGCTAATGGTCTGATCAGGGGCTCAGCTACCTGATTGTTTCTGGAAGACTTGGGCTGGTCCCACCCCCAACCCCTCACCACCCACCCCATGTCCATTATTTCCTTTATACCAGGGTTCTGACATCACTTCCTCAAATGGACAAAGGACATGCACCTGTCATAGCAAAAGCAGACATCCAGGAAAGGAACAGCAGCAAGTGAAGAGGTGACTGCTATCTCAGTGAAATGGAAGTAACTGCAAATCTAGGAGCTTTCATTGTTACTTCTTTGCATTGCTATTGCATTGGGGAAAGAAGGAGTAGGAGTTTGAAGAAGGTTGTGCATTAGCTACTTAAAGTCTCTTTTTGAGTGTGGATAGGAATATAAAAAGCAGTTGCTCAATCTATCTAAATGTGTACAACAAAGGGGGTAAGAGAAATAAAGAAAAGAATGTTTTCAACTGATAGAGGGGGGAGAGGGGAGACTTGGGAGAATGTTTGGTATCCTGCATCTGGGAGGGTGGGGGTCGCTGGTGAGCAGCGACTGCAATGGGTAGGGTGGTAGGCTGCAACAACTGTGGTGCACCAATCTTTCTAAAAATTGCCTGGAGTGTGGGAGGATGTTTAGTGTGCAGCCACATAGAAACTTAGAAAGGAGATCGGGGTCTGCAGGAGGAACTAAGACAGGCAAGGCAGATTGGGGTGGGTTTGTGAATACTGGAGGGAGGAAGAAGGGGAGATGAGGGAAGTCGATTTAAGTCAGCAGTGGTGAGGAGAGGGTCAGAAGAAGGGAAGCAGAGACAAAGGGGCCCAGGCCAGGAAGAATGATTGCTGGGGAAACCAGGTCAGGAGACAAAAGACAAATGGAAGGAGGAGAAAGGGACTTGTGAGAGGAGGCGAAGAAGTGGCAAAAGTCATGGAGTGGAAAGGAGAGAACAGGTTACTATGCAAATAGAGGGAGTGGGCATTTGTGAAGGGTCTTTAGAAAATAGTTTTGCACAGCCAGAGAGGAAGAAGGTGGAGGAGGGAAATGATGAAATTAGAGGAGTAATTGATAAATGCATGGACCAAACTGGAGTGGGGGGAAGTTCTGCTGGGAGAATTGCAGCAGGGGCAGAAGGGCGAAATAATGTGCAGGAGGAAGAAGAGGAGCTGGAAATGAGAGAGGGAGATGAATGGAAGCAAGCAGGGAGTAAGAGTGGTGGAATCTTAGTGCAGGGGGACTCAATACTAGGAGGAGTCAGGTGTGGTAGCAAGGGGGAGAGGCATAGTCACATTTGGGTGGAGGCCATGCCAGGAATGACAGTGGAAAGGGTGGGACAATCTGTTCTGAAATATGCTAGAAGGGGTAGGGACAAGCCCCATTTAATTATACATTTTGGGACAAACGACCTGGCTGACAAGACAGTAGATATAGTCCAGAGGAGGTTTGAGGAACTAGCACAATTATGTGAGGGGGCAGGAAGATCAGTAACTTTTTCAGAGATACGTCCAGTGCCCAAGGCAAGCACAACAAGAAAGCTGAGAATAGAGGAATTTAATGGTTGGGTAAGAAACTGGTTTTGAGCTAAAGGGTATGGGCTGTTGGGGGAGGGACCTGGGAGGATAATAGTCTCTATGCCAAGGACAGACTACATTTGAGTGAGGAGAGAAAGAAAGTGTTGAAACAGAGGATGGAGGAGTAGATAGAGGAAGTTGGGAATTTAAACTAGGAGTGGTGGTGGCAATTGGGCAAGAGATATGCATTGACCGCAGGTTGAGAAACCATATGATCTTATCCCCCATAAGAGTGACAAGGGACAAATGGCAAGTACTATTGGTGAGGCTAGTAAAGGAGGGCAGGATGGGGGGAAGGGTGAAAGGTGGTTACCCTTAATGCTTGGAGCCTTGGGAGGAAAACTGCAGAGTTACAGGTGCTCATGGTAGAGGAAGTGGTGGACATTGCAGCCATCACAGAAACATGGGCCACCCAATACAATGACTGGGACCTGTCTGTACCAGGGTACAGGTTATTTCGTAGGGACAGGGTGATTGGAAAAGGAGGGGGTGTGGCACTATATGTGAAGGAAGGACTGAAGTGTGTAAGGGAGGAAGGGGAGGAGGGTAGTATGGAGTCACTTTGGATGCAAATCCAGGATTCCAAGAATAGGATTCTTAGAATGGGAGTGGTGTACAGGCCACCATCTCAGATGGAGGAGTTAGACAGGGAACTAGTGGGACAGATCAGAAGGACCTGCAAGAAGGGTAGTGTGGTGATTGTGGGGACTTCAACATGCCAGGAGTGGACTGGGTACCCAACAACCAGGAACAGCAGGAGCAGGTACTGCTAGATGCCTTCAGGACAGCTTCCTGCTGCAAATGGTCAGTGAACCAACCAGGTTAGGGAATACCCTTGACCTTGTGCTCACAAATGGGGCTTTGTGAGAGAACGTACAGTGGAGGAACCGCTATCAGGGAGTGACCACCACTCAGTATGGCTCACATTGGATATGGGCAAGGAAGGAGTGGAATCTGGCACAAGAGTGCTGGACTTCAACAGGACTGACTTTGGGAGGATGGGGGAAGTGGTAAAAGGGTACCTGGCCAGAATTCAGTCTAGTATGGACACTAACCAGAGGTGGGGGCTCATAAAGTTGGGGATAGTGGAGGCAACCAAAACCTGCTCCAAGGCCCAGAGCAAGAAGGCTAGGGCTAAGAAACTGAGCTGGTTGAGCAAGGAGGTCATGGAAAAGGTAAGGAGGAAAAGAGCTGCCTTTAGGAAGTACAAGAAAATGGGGGGGAGGACAGGGAGGAGTACTTGACAAAATCGAAGGAGGTGACAAGGGCAATGAGGGGCCAAGCATCTATGGAACTCAGGCTGGCACAAGGCATTAAGAAGGGAGAAGGACTTCTTTAGGTACATCAGGGAGAAAGGGCTGTATGGACCACATAGTAAGGATTCGAAGAGAGGGTTTGGTGGAAGCAGGGTGCGATAAGGCAGAAACACTAAATGAGTACTTCTGCTCAGTATTTACTAAAGAGAAGGGGTGACACCCAAGGGGAGAAATGGCAGAAACGGGGGGAAGGGGTGACAGATGGGGAAATCATGGAGGGCAGAGTTTGGGAGGGTTTGAAGGCACTGAGGGTGGACAAGGTGCCAGGCCCAGATGGCATCCACCCCAGGGTACTGATGGAGCTGGCAGAGGCCCTTGCAGGACCTTTGGCAGACCTATTTAATGCCTCACTACATTCAGGGTGTGTACCTCAGGACTGGAGGATGGCTCATGTGGTGCCCCTCCACAAGAGTGGCCCCAAGGATGAACCGGGAAACTACAGACCAGTGAGTCTCACATCCATCCATGGGTAAGCTAATGGAGACTATCCTGAAGGAGAGGCTGGTGGCCCTCCTAGAGGCCAAAGGACTACAGAACAGCAGACAGATGGCTTCATATGGGGCAGATCCTGCCAAACCAACCTGGTGGAGTTCTATGACTGGGTAACTAGGCAACTGGACAGGGGCCATGCAGTGGATGTCCTGTATCTGGACTTCAGTAAGGCATTCGACTCGGTGCCGCATGGAAGGCTGGGAAGTAAGTTAGTAGGCACAGGGGCGGGTGCATAGCTGGTGAGATGGGTAGAAAACTGGCTTCAGGGAAGGCAACAGAGGGTGGTGGTGGGTGAGGAGTGCTCACACCCAAGGGTGGTGACGAGCGGTGTTCCACAGGGCTCAGTGTTGGGACCAGTGTGGTTTGGGATATTCATTGCAGACACATCATGGGACATTAAGAGCAAGATCAGTCTGTTTACTGGAGGGGGTGCAGCGCAGGGTGACAAAGATGATCAAAGGGCTGGGGGACTTATCATATGAGAGGAGGTTGAGGGAGTTGAACATGTACTCACTGGAGGAGAGGAGGGACAGGGGGGACATGATTGAAACCTTTAAATACATGAAAGAAATAAACAAGACAGGTACAGAGGGGCTGTTCAAAGTAAGGGAGGGGAGGGACACCAGGGTCCGTGATATGAAACTGGAGGGAGGAAGGTTCAGTAGGGAGATGAGGAGACACTTTTTTACAGACAGGTGATGGCTGGGTGGAATGCATTACCTGCAGAAGTGGTATCCAGTAGAACAGTGGCCTGCTTCAAAAGAGGATGGGACAGGACAAGGGGGAGGGTTAATGAAGGGGAAGGGTGGAAGGGAGGGGTAGCTGCAGAATAAGGGGTGCTAGCTGCACATTTGAGCAGACTTGATACACCTGTGAGCCTTTATCTGCTGGCAAATTTACAAGTATACTCGTATGTTAAATGAGGCAGTGGCGCACATTTTGGAAAGTGGCACGGATGCACAATTTTGGATCGTGGCACTGATACACATTTTTGAAATGTGGCGGTGATGCACAATTTTGGAATGTGGCAATGACAGTTTCAGAATATGGTGGCAATGTACAATTTTGGAATGCAGTGGGGATGCACTATTTCGATGCACTGATGCACCATTTTGGAATGTGGCACTGATGCACTATTTTGGTATGCAGCACTGATGCACTTTTCTGGAATGTGGCACTGATGCACTATTTCAGAACGTGGCACTGATGCACTATTTTGGAATGTGGCACAGATGCATGACTTCGGAATGTGACACTCACACATGACTTTGGAAAGTGGCACTGACGCATGAGTTCAGAACATGGCGGTCTCGCACAGTGTTGAAATGTGGCGGTCATGCATTATTTTGAAATATGATGGTGAGGTTTGATTTTGGAATGTGGTGGTGATGCAAGGTTTCATAATGTGGAGGTGATGCACAATTTCAGAATGTGGCAGTGACACAATTTCAAAATATGGCAGTGATGCATGATTTGGGAATGTGGCAGTGATGCACGACTTCGGAGTGTGGTGGTGATTCACAATTTCAGAATCTGGTGGTGAAGCATGATTTCGTAATGTGGCTGTCTCACATGATTTTGAAATATGGTGATTATGCATTATTTTGGAATGTGATGCACTATTTCAGAATGTGGCGGTGATGCAGTATTTTGGAATGTGGCAGTGACACACGATTTTGGAATGTGGCGGTGACATGATTTTGGAATGTGGTGGTGATGCATGATTTTGGAATGTGACAGTAACTCACTATTTTGGAATGTGGCACGATGCACTATTTTAGAATGTGGCGGTGACGCATGATTTCAGAGTGTGGCAGTCTTGCATAATTTTGAAATGTGGCAGTCATGCTAATATTCTTCAACTGAAACTCTGGCTGGAAGCTGCAATACTGAACATAGGATTTGCAAGAAAGTGAGTTGTGCTCACAACAGAGGGAGGTGAACCTTACAATTGTCTTTGGTTTGTAGCAGATATTCTGCAGGTGGAGGCTACTTCTAACTGAAAGGTGAAACAAGGAACTTAGAATTATGAGGAAAAGACAGTCTTTCAAGCAACAGAGGGAGGTGGATCTAGCTTTACGTTTGTTACAATTCTTAAGATTTTCAGTGCAGGAAGCGTTTAAAGCACAGCTGACTTATTTTGAGGCTGACTGCTTTCAGAGCACAAACCACCAGGCTGTTTTGGGGCTGGGGAGGTTTACCTGTGTCTGACTTGGATGTCTGGATTTTTCTCTGTTTGATTAGCAGGGTATTTTCTCTGTCAAATTGTTGTGTAGGACATCTTGCTGACAGGAAGGCATTCATCGCAGTGGTGGGTCAGAGCTCTTAACTGATTGTTTTGTGAGGCACTGTTTAGGCCCAACCCCTTCCACCCTCACCCCTCCCCTGGAAATAGTTCCTTTATACCTGGGGTTCTGACATCATTTCCTCAAGAGTGCAAGGTGCATATCACTGTCATATCCTCTCTAGTACACTGCACTGACAATATAAGCATACACATTGTATAATATATATATTTCTATATAACAAACCAATTTAGAAATTCCACTACTTCTCAGTGCAGTTTAACCCCCGCAAGGTATATAGGAAGTTCTTCGGACGCTGTAACCAGTGGGCCTGTAGCTTAATGGTTAGAGCGCTGGAACAGAATACCAGAGATCCGGAGTTCAAATCCCGGTGCGCCCACATTTTCCTTTCTCATTTCCATCCTTGGTTTAAAAAACTATATAACAAACCAGTCACACACACAAAAACCAAAAAAAAAAGTACATAATCATGTGGGGAGTAGTGCAATGTAATGGCTGTGGGGCAGCAGTCTTCTGGGAGTCTTTCTGGAGGCTGAGATGCTGCCCTATTTGCAGACAACTCTCTGCCCTGAGGGAGGAAGTTGCCCGTCTTCAGGCCACACTGGACAGTAGTAAGGGAACCTTCCCCCAGGCCACACTGGATGGTAGGAAGGGAACCTCCCCCATCCAGGGAGCACCAGAGCCACCACCACTACCTCAGAGGTTGTGAAGAAAGCACAGCAGATGGACCACAGTGGGCTCAGGGAGGGTGAGGATAGTGGAACAGAGGCACACCCAGTCAGTAGTTCACTCCACAATCCATACACCATTCTGGGGAGCATAGCTCCCTATGGATGCACCCACAGAGGAGACTAAGGAGGCTGAGGACAACTGTCACAAGGGAGGCCCACAGGAAGGAGGCAGAGGACACCACAAGGAAAGGAAGCAGCTCCTGGTGGGGGACTCAATTATTAGGGGGATAGAACTGGGGGGAGCAGGGAAAACTGAAGTAAGGTGCCTGCCTGGTGCCATGGCTTGGAGGGACAGGAAGTGCATCCTCAGGATCACGAGAACAGCTGCATGGGAGTCTGAGCTGGATGTCATTGTCCACCTAGGGACAAATGACTTGGCTCAACATGAGATTAGAGCAGTGCAGAAGGACTTTGTAGAATTGGGAGGGGCCTAAGACAAGTAGCACACACAGTATCCTTCTCAGAGGTGCTGCCTGTCAATAGCATGAGTGAGGCGAGGGTACTTTGCACCTTGCAGTTTAATGAATGGTTGAAAAATGGTGTGGAGCACAGGGTTTGGCTTCATTGGGAACTGGGGTTCCACCTGGAGGGACACCAGCCTATACTGGCAGGATGGTCTGCATCTGTCCAGGAAGGGTAACAAGTCTTTTGAGCAATCAGTTTAAATGCTTCATTGGCAAGCTTTTAAACTAGTCAAGGGGGAGGCACTGATAAGCAGCAGGAAAATCCCAGCCTCTCTCTACAAAACAGGGTACTAAATGAGAAAAAGACCGCAGTAGAAAGGTCAGTGGGGGATGCTGCAACAGAAGGTAAAGCCATCAAAAAATGGAGAGCAATGAGTACCACTGCCCGTAGTCTGAGTAACAAGCTTCCTGAATTAGTAGCCTTGATGGAGGAGGAACATCTGGATATCATGGCAGTCACAGAAACATGGTACACACAAAACCATGACTGGGAAGTAAACATACCAGGATACACTATCTACAGGAGGGACAGGAGGGTAAAAAGAGGAGGAGGAAGTAGCTCTTACATAAGGGAAGGAATCAAAGCAACAGAACAAAAGGGAAAACAGGGAGGAGAAGAAGCACTGTGGGTAACTTTGGAGACCGGCAATGACACCACAATCCGCACAGGGGTTGTATACAGACCCCCTTCTCAGGGGGAGGAAATGGACAAGGAAATGATAGAAAGTATACTTAGAATGGCAGAAAAAGGGGAGATATTGCTGATGGGTGATCTGAATATGCCAGATGTTAACAGGAGTGCAGTTGTAGCAGCCACTTCGAAGAGTGGGGTTATTCTAGATACCCTACAGGGGGCATGCCTTAGACAACTAGTATTGGAGCCCACTCGAGAGGGAGCAATCTTAGACCTGGTTCTCTCAAATGGAGATGAAGAGAGGATCACAGATGTAGAAGTGGGTAACCATCTGGGAACCAGCGACCATCGAATAGTATGGTTCACAATAAACACAGCAACAGAGTCAAGCCATACAAAGGCAAAAGTACTTGACTTTAGGAGGGCTGACTTTGCCAAAATGGGTGAGTGCCTAAGGAATGCACTCAGCAAATGGGCAGGGAAGGAGGGTGGAAGAACAATGGGAATAATAAAACCGCCATCACAGAGGTAACAAGCCTTTGTGTGAAGCAAATAAACAAAATGAAATGATGTAAGAAACCACTATGGTTCTCAAAGGAAGTGGCAGTGAAGGTTCAAGAGAAAAAGAAAGCATTCAGGAAGTACAAGGAATCACAGAAGGAGCAGGACAGAGAACTGTATCAGTTAAAGCAAAAGGAAGCTGGGAAGGCAGTCAGAACAGCAAAGGCCCAAACCAAGGAAAAGATAGCCTACTCAGTTATGAAGGGGGATAAAACCTTTTATAGGTACAACAGGGAGTGAAGGAAGACCAAGGGAGGGATAGTGAGGCTTAATAAAGGAGAGGGAGGGTGGGCAGAGGGTGAATGTGAAAAGGCAGAGATACTAAACAAATATTTTTGCTCAGTATTTACAAAGGAGGAGGGGGAGGTATCTAAAACAAACAGTAGAAACACTCTGGATACAGAAGTTGATACCAGCCAATTTACAGAAGAAAGGGTTCTGAAAGAACTCTTAAAACTGAAGGTGGACAAAGCAATGGGGCCTGATGGGATTCATCCCAGAATTCTAAAAGAACTAAGGGTAGAACTAGTGACACCACTGACTACCCTCTTTAACAAATCATGGGAGGATGGGGTGGTACCCGAGGACTGGAGGAGGGCAGATGTGAGTCCCCTTCACAAAAGTGGGAGCAAGGCAGAAGCAGGAAACTACAGACCTGTTAGTTTAACCTCAGTGGTAGGGAAAATGATGGAATCACTTCTGAAGAAAAGAATTGTTGAGTATCTAGAGGCCAGAGGGGCACAGGACCCAAGGCAGCATGGATTCACAGTGGGAAGGTCATGCCAGACAAATCTGATACATTTCTTTAACTGGGTGACCAAAGTAGTAGATCAGGGAGGGGCTGTGGGCATGGCCTACCTAGACTTTAGCAAGGCATTTGACACAGTCCCCACACAAAAGATTAATATATAAGTTAGCCAGCCTGGGATGTGGGTCCCAAGATGACAGCCTGGGTAAAGAATTGGCTGGAGAATAGGACACAGAGAGTAATAGTTAATGGAGTCCACTCTGAAGAAAGTGGGGTTACTAGTGGGGTACCGCAGGGTTCAGTATTAGGACCAGTCCTCTTCAATGTCTTTATAAGCGACATTGCAGAGGGACTGGAAGGAAAAGTATGTCTCTTTGCAGATGACACAGAGATCTGCAACAGAGTTGATGCACAAGGTGGGGTGGAAAGGATGAGAAGGGACTTGGCAAGGTTAGAGGAATGGTCAAATGTATGGCAGCTTAGATTCAATGCTAAGAAGTACAAGGTAATGCACCTGGGAAACAAAAACCCAGGGGAAGAGTACACAATGGGGGGTGAGATACTAACAACAACAAAAATGGAAAGGGACCTGGGGGTAGTCATATCAGATGACCAAAGGTGGGCAAGCAATGTGAGAGGGCAGCAAGGGCGGCTGGGGGATACTGGGATGCATAGGGAGGCATCACCAGTAGAAAACAGGAAGTTATTATCCCTCTGTACAGACAGCTGGTGAGACCCCATCTGGAGTACTGCATGTAGTTCTGGAGACCCAATCTCCATAAAGACATAGACAGGATGGAAGCTGTCCAGAGGAGGGCAACTAAAATGGTGCAGGGTCTGCACGGAGAAGACATATGAAGAGAGACTTAAGGAGCTTAATATGTATAGCCTCGAGGAAAGGAGGGAGAGGGGGGACATGATAGAAACTTTCAAGTACCTCAAGGGAATCAACAAAGTCCAAGAGGGTAGCATCTTTCAAAAAAAGAGGTGTGCAGGAACAAGGGGGCACAATTTGAAGATAGAGGGGGGCGGCTCAGAGGTAATTTAAGGAAGTATTTTTTCACAGAGAGGGTTGTGGATGCATGGAACGGCCTTCCGGAGGAGGTTGTGGAGTCAAAAACAGTGGTGGAATTCAAGCATGCATGGGACAGTCATAAGGCAATTCTAGGGGGTGGGGGTAGGAAGAAGTAGGCTGCTGGTTAACTAGGATCTGCAGCTTATCCATTAGGTAGGGAAATGGGCAGACGGGGTGGGCCAAGTGGTCCTTATCTGCTGTCAAATTCTATGTTTCTATGTTTCTATGCATTATTTTGGAATATGATGGTGATGCATGATTTCAGAATGTGGTGGTGATGCATGATTTCTGAATGTGGTGACGCATGATTTCATAATGTGGCAGTGATGCACAATTTAAGAATGTGGCAGTGATGCACAATTTTAGAATATGGTGGTGATGCATGATTTGGGAATGTGTGAGTGACGCACAATTTCGGAATATAGTGATGATGCATGATTGCAGAATGTAGTGGTGATGCACGATTTCGGAATGTAGCAGTGACACACGACTTCGGAATGTGGCGTCCCCGCATAATTTTGAAATGTGTTGATCATGCATTATTTATGAATGTGATGCACTCTTTTTAGAATGTGGTGGTGATGCATGATTTTGGAATGTGGTGGTGATGCACAATTTTAGAATGTGGCAGTGATGCATGATATTGGAATGTGGCAGTGATGCATGATTTTGGAATGTGGCAGTGACGCATGATTTTGGAATGTGGCAGTGATGCACGATTTCACAATGTAGCAGTGATGCACATTTTTGTAATGTAGCACTGATTCACATTTTTGAATTGTGGCATTGACACACCTTTTTGGAATGTGGCGGCGACGCACAGTTTATGAATGTGGCAATGACAGTTTCAGAATATGATGGTGGTGTACAATTTTGGAATGTGATAGTGACACACTATTTAGAATGTGGCATTGACACACTATTTTGAAATGTGGCTCTGACGCATTATTTTGGAATGTGGCACTGACGCACTATCTCATAATGTGGCACTGGCGCACTATAGCAGAATGTGGCAATGATGCATGACTTCAGAATATGGTGGTGACTCATGATTTCAGAATGTGGCTGTTTCACACAATTTTGAATTGTGAAGGTCACGCATTATTTTGGAATATGATGGTGATGCATGATTTCAGAATGTGGTGGTGATGCATGATTTCAGAATGTGGTGGTGGTGTTGCAAGATTTTGTAATGTGGCAGTGATGCATGATTTCAGAATGTGGCAGTGATGCACAATTTTGGAATGTGGCGGTGATGCACGATTTGGGAATGTGGCAGTGATGCACAATTTCAGAATGTGGCGGTGAAGCATGATTTCAGAATGTGGTGGTGATGCATGATTTTGGAATGTGGTGGTGACGCACAATTTCGGAATATGGCAGTCTTGCACTATTTTGAAATGTGATGGTTATGCATTATTTTGGAATGTGATGCACTATTTCAGAATGTGGCAGTGATACATGATTTTGGAATGTTGTGGTGATGCACGATTTTGGAATGTGGTGATGATGCCCAATTTCAGAATGTGGTGGTGACACACAATTTCAGAATGTGGCAGTGATCCAGATTTCAGAATGTGGCAGTGATGCATGATTTCAGAATGCGGTGGTGACTCACAATTTTGGAATGTGGTGGTGACACATGATTTCGGAATGTAGTGGTCTTGCACAATTTTGAAATATGGTTATGCATTATTTGGAATATGATGCACTATTTCAGAATGTGGCAGTGATGCATGATTTTGTAATGTGTAGGTGATGCATGATTTCAGAATGTGGTGGTGATGCACAATTTTGAATTGTGAAGGTCACGCATTATTTTGGAATATGATGGTGATGCATGATTTCAGAATGTGGTGGTGTTGCAAGATTTTGTAATGTGGCAGTGATGCGCAATTTTGGAATGTGGTGGTGATGCACAATTTGGGAATGTGGCAGTGATGCACAATTTCAGAATGTGGCGGTGAAGCACGATTTCAGAATGTGGTGGTGATGCACAATTTCAGAATGTGGTGGTGACGCATGATTTTGGAATGTGGTGGTGATACACAATTTTGGAATATGGCAGTCTTGCACTATTTTGAAATGTGATGGTTATGCATTATTTTGGAATGTAATGCACTATTTCAGAATGTGGCAGTGATACATGATTTTGGAATGTGGTGGTGATGCACGATTTTGGAATGTGGTGGTGATGCACAATTTCAGAATGTGGTGGTGACACACAATTTCGGAATGTGGCGGTGATCCACGATTTCAGAATGTGGCAGTGATGCATGATTTCAGAATGTGGTGGTGACTCACAATTTTGGAATGTGGTGGTGACGCATGATTTTGGAATGTGGTCATCTTGCACAATTTTGAAATATGGTTATGCATTATTTTGGAATATGACGCACTATTTCAGAATGTGGCAGTGATGCATGATTTTGTAATGTGTAGGTGACGCATGATTTCAGAATGTGGTGGTGATGCACAATTTCAGAATGTGGCAGTGATGCATGATTTTGAAATGTGGCAATGACGCACTTTTCGGAATGTGACACTGTCACACATTTTTGAATTGTGGCATTGACACACACTTCTGGAATCTGACGGTGACGCCCAATTTTGGAATGTGGCAATGACAATTTTAGAATACGGTAGTGGTGTAAAATTTTGGAATGTGATGGTGACGCACTATTTCAGAATGTGGCACTGATGCATTATTTCAGAATGTGGCACTGACGCACTATTTTGGAATGTGGCACTAATGTACTATTTTGGAATGTGGCACTGATGCACTATTTCATAATGTGGCACTGACGCACGACTTCGGAATGTGGCACTGTTGCATGATTTCGGAATGTAGCACTGATCAATGACTTTTTAATGTGGCACTGACAGTTTTAGAATGTAGCATTGAAACACAACTTTGGAATGTTGTTTGGAAGTGTAATTTTGGAATGTGGTGGGGTGCGCAATTTCGGAATATAGCTGGGATGCAAAATGTTGGATTGTGGTGGAGATGCAATGCACAATTTTGAAATGTGGCATGTGCATACAATTCTGGAAAGTGTCAAGGATAAGCAGTTTCAAAAGAAAAATGGTGTGTCCTGTCATATTCAGACAGTGTATATCCTTACTATATTCCAGAATTCCAAGACTCCTCTAAATTTCTCAGTGTGTGTCCCTGTCGTGTTCTGAGATTAAGTGTCCCACCACATTGTGAGATGGTTCATCCCTGCCACATGCCGAGATTGCATGTCACCCCAAAAACATTCTAAAATTGTACACCACTTTGACTTTCTATATTTTGATTCAACACTGCATTCTAAAACTGCCTCCTGATGCACTCTAGAATACAGTACCATGCATTTGAGCATTCTATAAATGCAAGCACTGCAGGCACTGCTGTCATTTTATTTTTATATTGGCTTGCCGTGCTTGCACGCAAGTCAACATCTTGTGATAGTGCAGCTTTGGAGGCGTGGCCGCTGCTGGGCGAATGCAGGGCACACATCAGTAGGTGTGTCCCTCATTCCCCAATCAGCGGCACCACACCATGCATGCTAATGTGGCGAGCACATCTAAGGAAAGGTCCGCTGCAATCTGAGCAAAGCTCGTCAGATGCGGGACCCTTCTGCGTGCCCGCCACGTGCTTAACATGATGGCGGCATGTGACCCGACCTCGAGGGTGCCCAATCCCCAGCTGGCTTACTGTGGCTGCACAAACTTGCTGACTGGGGATCCCACTCCCCGTTGGCAACAGCAGCCCCATTTCCTATATGCCGAGGGAGGTGCCCAATCCCCCTCGGTTCTTGCCTCCCCCCACTTTCATTGTGTGCTGACGGGGGAGCCCACTCCCCATCAACATAAATCAGTCCACCCCCGCATTTCTTATATGCTGAGGAGGTGCCCAATCCCCCTTGGCTCTTGCCTCCCTCCCGCTGTCATTGTGTGCAGACGGGGGTGCCCAATCCCAGTCAGCATAAATTCACCCCCCAAGCCCCATTGTCTGCTGACGAGGGTGCCCAATCCAATGTCGGCTGCAGCAACCCCCCCAAAACAGTTAGATGGCACGCTGGGAGCCCACCCCAGCATGCCAAGTCCCCTAAAAAAAAAACTGTCCCACGATGTTAGGTTTTTTTTCTTCCCTGTAACTTAAAAATGGTCTCTCTGTCTCCTGCCCCCCACCCACCCACCCACTGCGACCCTGCCTCCCCACACCCCCTCACCCCCTTACTCCCATACTTACCTCCGAGTCAAGCGTGATGATCTTCGTTGGACAGGGAACATGTCTGCCTTCTTCAAAGCCAACCGTGATCTGAGGAAATGCCGGTAAGCTGTATAATGGAATGAATAGGGTTTTTTCAACTTTGCTGCATATCTCGGGCATTTGTTGGAATTTTGGCACCAAATTTTCAACATGGGGTTTTTGGGGCCCCTCCTCATGAATTCTATCACTGTCATGGCGTTAATCGACCTCGAAAGGTGATTTCGCAGTCACTGTGTGAAATCACCTTTCGGGACCCATTAATGAAATGACAGTGCCAGTGTTCATGAGGTGGCCTCTCAAAAACCCTATGTTCCAAATCTGATGGAAAAAATCCAACAAATGCCTGTTTTACGAGCGTGCGTTGCGCGGTTGTTACGCAGGCTTGTAACTTCATGAATTCACAATATTTTAATGCCAGATTTTCAGCATTGTAATTTTTGTATACCTCCTTGTGAACAGTACAGCTGTCATTTTCCACATCCTGCCCGAAATGTGTTTCCGCACTTCCAGCGCGCAATAGCGCAGTCACTGTGGGAAATCAGTGTTTGGACCAGATTATGAAAATAACGGTGACACAGTTCATGAGCAGAGGTCCTAAAATGCCTATGTTGAAAATTTGGTGATGATACTCCATAAAATGACTGTGTTATGAGCGTGTGTTGGCAGATTGCACGCATGCTCGTACTGTCGTGCATTTCTGATATTTTCACTCTGGATTTTCACCATTGCCATTTTTCCACACCTCTTGATGAACAGTCATTTCACATATCCTGCCCAAAATGTGTTTTCACACTTCCGGCGCAGAATAGTGTGGTCGCTATGCGAAATCACTTCTTGGGACACTTTGAGGAAATAACAGTGACACTGTACATGAGCAGAGGTGCTAAAATGCCTATGTTGAAAATTTGGTGCTGAACGCCCATAAAATGGCAGTGTTGCAAGCGTGCGTTGCATATTTCCCACGCACCTTGTAACTTCACAAATTTGGTATATTTACATGCCACATTTTCAACACTGGCATTTTTTTACACCTCCTTATGAGCTGTACAGCTGTCATGTTTCACATCCTGCCCAAAATGTTTTCCCGCACTGCACTACCAAACACCCAAAGGGACACCCCAATGCCTGTCAGTCTCTGCAGGGTGGGGGTGGGTTGGCATCAGTTCAGTACTTCACTGCCATGCCTATTATGCATCTCTCTAACTCCTGCACTACCAATGCCAATGCCAGCAAGATAACATTCGGCATTGACAAATGCTTGTTAATGATTACTGCAGCTACAATTTCTATAACTTCAGAGAAACAGGTCCTATAAGTTTGCTGACAGGGAAGACTAATCTGTGAGTTCTGGTTGTGACATCATCAGTGACTCTTCACTGAAACTGGCTTTTTTGAACAGGGAGTGAGATCAGGGTTAAAAAATAGCTCATAACTTTAAAACAGAGTAATGTAGAAACCTAATTTTTGGCATGAGAGTTATTGGGGGTAGGTTGGCTCTGATTCTGCAAAGTAATACTTTTGACCAGCCTCCCTCTTTAAAGCAAATAAAACAGTAAATCTTGTGGCAAACCAACACTGTTTCCACTACTGTTTTGCTAGTGTAGCATAGACCCACGTGGTCCTCAGCCTACACTGATCAGCAGCAACTTACTATCTGAATCAGAAAGCACAAGAGGGCCCTTTATACCAACCCCCTGTGGTCAGGTGACTCTAGCATCACTGAAATAAAAATTTGCTTTTTAAGCCACCTTTTTAATTTATGCATATGTTGAGGGTGTACTAAACATGATGCTAACACAGTCCTTAAACTAGAAATAAGTAAAATAAGTCAGGACAGGATTTAATAGTGAGGGGGGAAGTGCGGATTTTCCACGCACTGTGATTGACAGTTTTCCTCCTATAAAGCTGGTCACAAGGAGCCGCTGCTGGCCTAAAGGGCACTTGAACTGGCACTTTTCAGAGTCTTCCTGTTCAGGAAAGACAGGCCTCATTTAGCTGTCCAGGGCTGTAGGCCTGCGTTTTAAGTTTTATAAAATATAGGAAACCAAAGTACTTTCCTGCGTTTTCTGCCAAAGATATCCACAAACGGGTCACCAAGAACCAAGTCAGTGCCCATTTAATGTTTATTAGCAGTCATAACTCATAATTTTATAATAAAAGAATACAATAGAGACCATTTTGGTTCCCAATGGTAAAAGGGAGCAGCTCTTATATGCTCTGTGTTGTTTAATGTAAGGGGAGAGCTGCAGAAACTGTTTCTTGATGTTGGGGATGGCTGGCAAGCTCAGCTGTTGGCTGATATTTCATTTTGGCCTTCTGCAAAAGGCTATCTTTCTTTTAACTCAGGTAACCCTCCCAAAAGGGGAAAAGAGAAGGAGGGAGCCTGTTTTATATTTAGCCAAAGCCTCCCATTATATTATGTGTGGCAGTCTTTTTTTTTTTTTTATTAATACAGTGGTATTATGTCTATGCTTTTGTTTTGAAATAATGGCAATAACCACCCAAAGCTTTTCTGGCTCCATGTGATAACGGTGATCGCAGAATAGCTATCACCGTTTGGGTGAGTGTAAATCACCAAAAATAAATTTCGGCGATGTACACTCATGGCAAATAGCAAAACGGCACCCAAGACTTTGGTTTCTGTAATTTATGTGAGGCTCTTCACCCATCTCATCTCCCTACTAATGAATTCTCAACTCCAGGGGGGTGCAAAACTAAAAAAAAAAAAACGACACGGCGCAAAAAAACTAGCGCTACCAGAATCTAACCCAGCACCCTCACAACCCCAGCCTGCCACTAACCCACCACGTCACACAGCCAGCTTGGCAGCCCACCACTGCACTACTCAGCACAAACCCTCCCTCCCTTTCTGCCCATTGCATGGCATGGTTCCTCCCACCCCACACGTAATGGAGTACATAGCAACATTCCGTATTTATGTTCGCTTACTTCAATCGGTTACTTCCTGCCAGGTAGCCCTGTGTACAGGCACCGTGACTGAAGTCACCCTTTTTAAAAGTGCTCAATCACAGTCACCATTATCACAGGCTACCGCGTTTCTACTAGGCCCTGCTATGTATTCTAAGGGCCTCCTTCTAGGACCAGGAGCAGCAGGGGTAAGGAAACAAAAGGGAAAAAGGGCTGCTGCCCCTGTTCATAACTTGGATATTCTATATACTAACATACTAAAATGCCATCAGAATAGGTCTAACGGTCTTTCGTGTCTGCTTGTTTGGCCAGCCCCCACCCTGGGAGCTGACCTTGCTGCCCTCCTCTCCCTCTCTGGCTTCTCCCTTCCCAGTCCCAGATATTCTCACTGCACTGGTTTTTGCTTCCAGAACCCTTCCCCTGTACCTGTCCCACCCCCTCTTGAATCCTCCACCATTTCTGCCTCCACCAGCCTCCTGGGCAGTGCATTCCATGGCTCCACCACCCACTCAGTGAAGTAGAACCTCCTCCTTTCTCCCATGAATCTTCCCCCCTCCAGCTTCCACCCATGCCCTCTAGTTGCCCCCCCCCTTCCTTCGGAGCACCCTGACTGCTTCTCCCCTATTCATTCCCTTCATGTACCTGAAGACCTCTATCATGTCCCTCCAGTCCCTTCTCTCTTCCAATGTGTACATATTTAGCTCTTCGAGCCTCTCCCCATAGATCCTATCCCAAACATAAGTGTACATAAAAGGGGAAAATATACAAACAGAGGGTACATTCTAGTTTTTCCAGCCCCAAAGGCTGTTCTTACTTGTATTCATCAGGCTACACACCAGGTAACCTCATACACTCAATGTGCAACACATAGGTTAAGCCACCTTTTTTAGGTTCAATTTCAATTCCGTTCAATTTTATTTGTTAATCAGGTTAGTACACTAGAACAGAAATCTGTTTACAGGCACAGCCCTGGTATTTTTAGAAAACACAATTTATCTATAATAGATTTACAAAATACCTGTACATTCACAAACATAAATTTTGATCAGTGCAGGCCGGCCCGGTGGTGCTGAGGGTTGAGGCGCTGGACGCCACACCTCATGCTACGCTGTCGACCCGGGTTTGGGAACAGACTCAGGGTTGTTGGGGGACTGGCAAGGGGGTGGAGGATCGTGCATCCCAACGGATGCTGTCCTCTGCCAGGGGTGGGTACCGGGGTGTCCTGTGCACCCAACGGCCCTGGGGGCCAGTGGAAGCACCGGTTCACAGGGCAATGGCAGCCTCTTCAAGAGCCGGGAGGAGGATGCTCTCTGGGTGCTTACAACGGCGCAGTCAGTATGTTGCCTGTCTGACTTCCGCCTTGCGCCCAGTGCCTCGGGGTCTAAGGGGAGAAAACAGGAAAATAACTACAGCCCCACCCCCGAGCAAAATGAAGCTGGGGTGGCCTTGAATAGCCCAGGTGGATGGAGTAGGAGGAGGTACGAGGCCCCCCCCAAAAGCCGTGGGAGCTGGGCAAGTGCAAAAAAAAAAAAAATAATAATTTGATCAGTGCTGCACAAGATTCGACTTATCAGCACTGGACAAACATTTACATTTACATATTACTATACAGATAATCAGTAACTTTTACTTGAAAAAGTACAGCTTCAGGTTCAGTGGTTTGAACTTCACCTACACAGCACCCCCCCACCCCCCATTAAACAAGGCAGTGTATTTGATGTCTCATGTCATTTTTATTTAAATGGATATACTGTATGCAAATCTGGGCAACAGTAGATTTCCAGCAAGAGTGACCTTTTCTTTAACAGTACTGTGGCATTGTGCAGCACTGTAAACTGTACCTCCCTTGACTCACGCTACTAAATCACTTCCCTACTAATTCACCTAAGTAAATGCCAGATGAGTGGCACAGCAGCAGGTTTGGGCTGTAACTGTGGTTGGGACCGGCATCATAATTGGAAGGCCAGGAAAGTTGAGGGGGGCATGAATGGGAGGCTATATATATTTACCTATGGGATATGGCACTCCTGGAGGGCTGCCATATCTCAGCTGTCTCTCTCTCTCTCTCTCTCTCTCCTGCCTCAAATAGCACTCAGTGGCACAATTATTTGTAATTATGTTTTGAAAAAATAGTATCAAATATTCTTCCTTACAGTAACTGATGCTGACAGGGACTTTTCCTGCCAGTGATATTCAGTGCTAGCAGTAAAATGGTAAGAAAACAAATTCCAGATACTACAGTCAGTTCTGATATCGGGGATGCGTTACAGAATAATCCTTAGGAAATCATCCATTTCTGATAGTTATTGAAATATAAACAGTGATCTTTGGACACCAATACACATAATGCATTTTTAAAGTAAATGTACGTTTTTTCCTATTAGAGGAGAAATTTATAGGTGAATGGTAATGCCAGTGGAGGGGAGGGTGGTGTTGTGAGTGAGCTACCAATACAAATCTGCCCTGTACTCTGTTTTTCAATCTTAATGCCTTCACAAATGATAACCCACATATCATTATATGCCTTGGTGTATGAATCAATCAATCAAACTTTATTTAACCAGGCAGTTACATCGTTGAGCAAGCTAATTTTCAAGATGGTCCTGGACACAAAGAACAGAATGTTTACAGTAGACAACACATCATATTACAATAGAAGTAAAATGCAGGTTAATATAGTATGCAATTTGGTTGTAGCAGAACATGTAAGGTAAGTGCAAGTACAGACATTTAAAGTGCAGCGTATCAGATTGTATATTGTAGAGTACAAAACAGGAGAGGAAGAGATGACATAGAGGAGGGAAGGGATAAGAGGGTGTCAGACACATGGTGGGAGAGGGGAGGGGAGGGGAGAGGGCAACCTACTGAGGAGCCCCCAGCAAATGTAATTGGAGAGGGAGGAGGTGTAGGGGGGAGGTGGATGCCTTAGAGGGATACTGGCTGATGGGGACTAAGACGGCCAGGGGTATCAGAAGTTAGGGTATTTAGCTCAGCAAGGTAAGTGCTTTACTTGAAGCACTCTCACGTTGATTTCAGACATTTGTAGAGCAGCCATCTGAATGTATAGTGTTTGGGCAGCAGGGAAATTTTAAGAACTTTTTGCATGCTGTTCCAAAGCGCAGGTAAGAAGGAGCTAATGGCAGTTGAGCCAAGATGTGTCCTTGACCAAGGTAGCTTAAAGAGGACAAGGGAGGAGTTCTCATCCGTGAGGCACCTTTGAGCACTCAAATAGGTCACAGATATAGGGTGGTAGTTTGTTAGACAAGGCCCGGGAAAGCCACATGAGGGTGTTTCTTTGTCTCCTCATGAAGAGGGATGGCCAGTCTAAAGTTTGGTACAAAGAGCAGTGGTGAGTCTGTAAAGGCAAGTTAAGAATAAATCTTAATGTGCAGTGATAGTGTATCAAGCCTATGGAGCTCATACTGCGGGCAGTGGCTGTATAGGAAGTCGGCATAGTCAATCAGGGGAAGAAAGGTTGTTTGAACCAGCCGCCCTCTAGATTCCAGGGTGAGTAGGTGTCTTATGCGGTAGAAAATACTGAGGCACTGCCTTAGTTTTTTGTTAACTCATTTAGATGCTCAGGGAAGGTGAGTTTGTTATCCAGCCAGACTCCCAGATATTTAAATATGTTCACTAGCTCTAGAGGTTCACTGAGGAGAGTGGTAATCTTCGGAGTACCAGGTATCCCTATGTTGTGAGATGGGGAGATAATCATGGCTTTTGTTTTTTTTGGCATTTAGCAGGAGCTTCAGATGTAGTAGGTTGTGTTGGAGGATGATAAAATCCTGCTGTAACTTCCTGAATGCAAGGACCAAGGAGGGGTTGGTTGTGTAAAGGACTGTGTCATCTGCGAAGAGATGAACATTTCCTGCAGTCAGGCCTGAGTTGATGCAGTTGATGTGCAGGGTGAAGAGGATAGGTCCCAAAATGGAACCTTGCGGAACACCTCAGGGCAGTAGTTTTAGTGGGGAGAACTCACCTTGAGCTTTAATCTGCTGCTTGCGATTTGTGAGGTAGCAGTGAAACCATTTTACTGTAGCTGAGTCTAATCTGATGCTACTCAGAGTCTCAAGAAGTATGGAGTGATCAACCATATCAAAGACTTTGCTGAGGTCAAGGAAGATTGCATGGATGTGTTGTTTACTGTCCAAGGCTTTCAGTCAGTCATTTGACACTTTTGCAAGAGCCGACACAGTACTGTGCAACGGTCTGAACCCTGATTGGACTGGATTGAGGATGTTTTCATGATCCAAATGCTCCCTTAATTGAGAGTTGACAATTTTTTCAAGCAGCTTGGATAACACCGGAAGCAACGAGATAGGCCTATAGTTATTCAAGTAAGTAGGGTCTCCTGACTTGAATGAGGGAATAATGTGAGCAGTTTTCCAGTTAGGCGGTAAATCCCCTTGGCATAGTGAACTATTAAATAGGTGGGCAATAGGAGCTGTCAGATAATAAAAGCCTGCTTTTAGGAAGAAGGGTTCTAGCGAATCGGCACCAGTGCTCTTTTTTGGTATCCAATGAAAGGAGAAGGTTCTCCACTTGTTTAAAGGAAATGGGCTGAAACTTGAAGAGGAGCCGGCCTGTGTAAGAGGCTGTGGTAGGGCTAGTAACTGTGCTTGTAGTGTTCAGTTCACTCAAAGTGTATGTCAACCCTGGCCTTCCCCTCCCCACAGTGACCAACACTGATGGCCCATGTTGTATAGCATGAACATAAAGATAACTAGTTCCCTTGCCAGGTGCTGTGTTGCCACACTCTCTATGATGTAGGCTATGTCCACCCATTCAAGTCATCATTGATGGCAACTATTGCCTGTTACATGGCCATAACCACTATTCATACAATATTCACTTTATTTTTAAAGATTTTTTATTAAATTTTCCAACTTATACAGAGTGCACAAAAATGCTGACAGCATACATAATGTGAACCAGCACAAACACTGAAAACTGGGGAAGGAAAACCAAAGGGAAGGGGAGGGATGGAGGGAGAGACCAGGGAAAAGCACAGCTACTTTATCAGGACAACTGGTAAAGAACTGCAGTACAGTATAGGTTATAAAATGTTTGAGAGTCGAGACTACCAGAAATGCTAAACCTTGTATTCTGCTAGAGGAGTCAAGTGGATCAGCTGAAAGTAACCAATAACCTGCAAGTGACTTCCCACAGTACTGCCTGTCCACATGACAAGACCCTGCAGGCTACCAACAGTGGCGAGTGAAAGTTACTCAAAGTCAGAGATAGGAGAAAGGAAATACATACACACAGTGTGAAGTCTGGGTGGACCACACCTGCAACCTGGCAGTATCCCCTCCCTAGCTGAGTATCTGTCATCTCCACACGGCATATTGGCAGCACCCAGGTAGAAGCATCTTCAGTTCCTATTGTCCAAGCAGTCTTCAGCCCCTGAAATATGAAAAAGAAGCCCACAAAGTTGGTAGAGGCAACTAGTGCCACAGTCTTTAAAAACAAATTAGATGTTTGGTTGAGTGATAATAAATAAATAATGTCCCACATAGTGTGGGGAACAGTCTCGATGAGCTCTGGCCTTCTTCTATTCTTTCATGCCAAGTAAGTAAAGGAAACAGGTCCAGCATGGAGAACAGGTATTGTATACTACCAAAAGCAAGCAGGTACAACAGACAGGTGCAGACCCCATGAGGCGCTGACTGGTTACTGACTCTGAACACACTTACCATAACGCACTTGGTCTATTATACATACATACATATTGGTGTCCCCAACTTCCTTCCCTAGGACAAATGCAAGTACAGGGGCGCACTCCTCCTGGTGTACTGTCACCCCACCCATCGAAGCCACCTATGTATATTGGGTGAAACCTAGAAACAGAGGAAAATCCATCCAATAGCACTTGTGCTTCAGTCAGCTCCAGCTGGGGGATTGACATAATGCATGTATGGGCCCCAGTGGTATCCGGTCATAATCACTTGGCACGATAGCGCGAGTAGAAATAGTGCATACATTACAGCCCAGTACATAATAGCACAGTTGCACCATCGAGCGGGGACATAATCGCGCATTGACATGCGCGATGACAAATAATTAATTGACAAATTTACTTATACAACCATTTTGTTTGGTGTAGTACTCATTACAATGGCCGTAAGGTATGTGAAGAGTCAGAAGGGAGGAGAATTTGCTGTTCTCGATAGCTATCTTTATTGGAGAGAGTTACTGCCAGCAAGTCATACTTCAAATGCCTTAAGTATGATAAAGGATAGTGCACAGCTCGACTGCATCTAAATGGGGAGACCGTGCTCAAGAAATCAGGTGAGCACAACCATGTCCCTGATCCCTCTGTGGTAGCAGTTAAGGAAGCTGTTGCTTGTATGAAAGACTGGGCAACCTGCAGTAATGAAACAACTCACCAGATAGTTGCTGGTGGTGTTGCTGAACTCTGCCCCACAGTTTCATCTCAGTTACCTTCAATGTCATTGCTGAAGCGCACTGTGCAGAGTAATCGCAGGGCTGCTACTTGCCCCCCCCCCACCAGAACCCGCAGATGCTGCCTCACTAGTACTTTCCGAGGAACTGTGCCTTACACTAAAAAAAGAGACATTTCTGCTTTATGATTCTGACCCATGTCATGACCGTGTGCTGATTTTTTTCTACATCACTGGACTTACAGCACCTAATAAACAGTACACACTGGTTCACCGATGGCATTTTCAAATATTGTCTCACCATTTTCCAGCAGCTCTATACCATTCATGCCATACGCAACAACACAGTGGTTCCACTAGTTTACGTTCTAATGGCAAACAGAATGGCTGCCACTTATGGTAAGGTTTTTACTGAGCTACACAACCTTTGTACCCCACTTCAGCCTGAAATTTTAAATATACTTTAAGGAAGATTATGAGTTTTATTGTAGGCCCCTGAAAATGTTGAAATGCATGCACAAGTAGCCCACAAAGCACTGACCCAAAGTAAAAGCGCAAGCTCAAGCATTCAGTACGTGGACTCAACGAGTACATATTCATACATAAAGACCACATAAAACTACTTTGCAGCAGGATATAATAGCACATCATACACTCAGCCACGTGTTGAAAACTGCTTGCAATGAGTAATTGTGTTACCTTGCCGAGGATGTCCTCTATCTGTTACATAGGAACTAATCATTACAACATGGTGGGGAAACAATTCAGGGTAGGACAAGAGTGTGCACCAGGGTATGTAGTCACAAGACATTTGGCATACCATTGGGAAATATTGCTGGGTAAACAGATGGAACTGGTTTGTGAACTTCTAATCATGAGTTATCTCGCTATTTTATGCAGCGCTCTTATGTTGATGCGCTATAGCAATTACACGTGATTATGTGCGCGCTATATAGGATCGCACTAAATTGGTTGCGTGATTATGACAGTAAATCGGCCCCAGAACTTCTGGAACATGGCCATCTGATAGTTCTTAAGGAGCGATATTTTGTCTAAGGCTGCTAGGCTCGAGAGGGAGTCCAGAATCTTGGTACACGTGTGGGGTAGTGGTGCGCCTTCTACAGACCAGAGCCCTCTTAGTCTGGATAGTCAGCATAGCAAGCCATCATATTCATGAGGGGTGAGACATGGGAGTCCTCTCTTTAAGCCTAAGAGAAAGAAGGTGGGGGTCTGCGGGATAGATTTCTGTAAGACTGTTGAAGCAGTCTGGCATATCTGCTGCCACATGTTCTGGATTTTGGAGCAGGACCAGAGGATATGTACCAGGTCTGTCCCAGGGCCAAGAAATTTCCAGCATTCATCCGAGGGAAGGAGTTTGGCTTTGTGAAGAACAGCCAGAGTTTTGTACCATGAATGGGAAATCTTATTTTGGGTTAACCTGGTACATGCATCCCTGAACCAAACGTGCAAATTCTTCCAGGCCTGCTCCCATTGGGAGTCCAGGATAGTACAGTGCAGCATCTTCTCCCATTTGGCCTTTGCTAGACCAGATTGTGAGGGTAAAGTGTCCCAGAGCAGGTTGTATATATGACCTGCCAGACCCTTGGGATGGTCAATCCAGTTCTGTGTGGTCAGCTGAGGTGGGGATTGCCCGGCCGGGGTCAGTAGAGGTTGTAGTGCCACCCGCAACTGCAAGTACCTCCAGATGTCCAGTTAGGGTACTTCCCACCTTTCCCATAGGGTCTAGAAAGAGACCACAGACAGGGCTGGCATGTCCAAGAGATCAGTGACCTTCCTAATGCCCCTTCAGCCCCATTGTGGCCAAGCCAAACTTTTGTGGCCAATGGTGATATGAGTGTTGTGCCACAGGGGGGTAGTGGAAACAGGCAGGGGGCCCAGCCCTAGTCTGGTCACAGTGGTACCCCAGACTTTCTGGGAGGCCGCAATAGTGGGAGCCACTACTTTTGTGTGTCTGGGAATGGGAGACCCCCCTGGAGGGAACAGGAGAGAGGAGGCATCTATGAGGCCCATCAGGTCCTTCTTCATTTGCACCCATTATGGGTCCTCCCCCTGTGGTTCTCTGAACCAATGAATAGTCTGGGCAGCCTGGAAGGCCCATTTATAGCCCTCCATCCAGGGCAGGCCCCACCCCCCCTTGGGACCAATGAGCCCTGAGCTTGTTACGGCTGAACAGGGGGTTTTGAGCCCTCCCATAGTAGGTCCCTAATCATGCAATCAATATGCTGGGTCCATTGTTTGGGCAGTATTATTGGGAAGTGGGAGAAGAGGTAAAAGAATCTGGGGGCCATAACCATTTTAATGGCTGCTATCTTCCCCACCAGAGTTAGCCGAAGTAGTTTCCATCTCTCAAACTCCAGTTTGGTGCTAGCCAGCAGTGGGAGTATGTTGGCACCCCAGATGTCCTCCAGCTTCAGGGGTACAATTATGCCCACATATGAGATCCCGGCTGAGGCCCATAGTAAACCCAGCTCCAGAGCCATTGGTTGGGTATAATACCCATTGTGTGGCATCATTTCAGTTTTGTCTTGGTTCAGCCTCAGCCCTGATATCCTGACAAACTGGGTATTGAGGGAGGAGCATCAGCCAGGAGGAGGAGGAGGTCATCAGCATACATCAGACTCAGGTAGGTACTGGAACTAGTCGGTATTCCCTGAATGTCAGGGTGCTGCCTGATCGCTACGGCTAGGGTTTCCACCACCAGCACAAACAGTAAAGAAGACAGGGCCCACCCTTACTGAGTGCCCCTCTCCAGGGGAAACTGGGGGAAAATCACCCTATTAGTAGTGAACTGGGCCACTGGCAGGTTATAGATGGCTCTGACCTTCCCCGTCAAGCCCTCCCCTATTGCCAGGTGGGCAAGGATGGAATCCAAGTAGTCCCATTCCAGGGAGTCGAAGGCTTTTCCGAAGTCGACTGCAATAGCTGCAGCCAGTGCTGGCGACCCTCTGGCTGCATGCATCAGGTTCAGCACGGCTCTCAAATGGTCAGAGCTGTGCCTCTCTGGTATGAAGCCCACCTGGGAAGGATGTATCAGGCTGGGCAGCAGGGGCTCAGGCAAGTGGCAAGTGCCTTTGCATAGACCTTGCTGTCCATGTTAATAAGGGAAATGGGGTAGTAGCTGCCTGGATTAGTGGGGTCCTTTCCTTTCTTGGGGATAACAATTATGTTGGCTTCTTGTAAGGTGGTGGGCAGTATGCCAGCAGATTCAGATTCCCTGAACACCTCGGTCAGTAGGGAACCCACAAACTGGTGGAGGGCCTGGTAGAAGTCTACCGTGAATCCATCCCCACCCAGGGATTTACCCTCCTTCAGGTACTTGATGGCATTCTCGACCTCCCCCACCAAGACTGGCACATCAAGTGCTGTGGACAGTTGGTCCTGGAGCCTGGGGAGGGGGGTTCCATCCAGGAATGGTTGAGCCTCTGATGGTAGGGTGGGGTGTGAGGAGCAGTACAGTTTAGAACAGAAGGCAGTCATCACCTGGTTTATGTCCGAAGTGCTGGTCACCAGAACCCCTTTTCCCATCATGCAGGTCTGGGATATGGCTGTCCGCTTGCTGTTTCTGGAGCTGGTACACCATTATCTTGCTACTCTTATCTCCTTCCTCCCAGAACGTGTGCTGGAGCCAGAGTATAGCCACTTCAGCTTTCCGGTTTAGGAGTTGATTGATCTTGCAGCATAGCCCCAAGATCTCACAGCCGGTGGGTGATGAGGGGGAGGGGGAGATCATGGCCTTGTACTTGGCTTCTGCCAGTACTAGCCTAGATTCCAGGTCCACCAGTTTCTGCTCCCTCTCTCTTCTTTTGGCCTCCACGTAGCCCATTATGCTACCCTTCATGCTGGCTTTAAAGGCCTCTCATGTGTTACCTGGGGACGTGTCGAATACAGGGTTGGCCTAGAGGAAAAGGGAGGCCTCCATTCTGGCCCAAGGGATGAACTCTGGGTTATGCATGAGGAATGGGTCCAAGTTCCAGGAGTGGGAAGAGAAACCAGATGGGCCCCACACTATAATGAGTTGAACCGGGGCATGGTCCGAAATGGACCTCGGGAGTATAGTAGTGTCCAGGGTGGACTGCATAAGGGACTGTGACTCTAGCCAGAAATCCATCCTGCTATATGAGGAGTGGGCTTCTGAGTGGTACATGTAGTGATGCACATGAGAGTGAAAAAGCCTCCATACATCTGCAAGGCCCAAGTCCTCCATAATGAGTTGCAGAGATTTGACCCTCTCACATGTGCCTCTGTACCTGCATCGTTCCTATCCAATTAGAGTACCAAGGTCAGGTTAAAGACTCCTCCAACTAGAAGAGCAGTGTGATGTGGTGAGAAGGAGGTAAGGGTTTCAGCTAGTGTGTTAAAGAACCTGGGGTCATCTTGGTTAGGGGCATATATGTTGCACACCACTATAGGGCCAGATGGAGTATCATTGGATCCATTCACCCACCGCCCCTCTCTATCCGCTCTGCTGTCCGATGATTTTCAGGGCAGGGATTTGTGCAATAGAATGGCCACCTCTCTCTTCTGAGATGTGGCCTCAGTGTGTATCAATTGTCCCACCCAGTCCTTCTGCAGTGGAGAGTGATCAGACCCAGAGAGTTTGCTCTCTTGGATGGAAGCCACCTGGGACTCAAGGTGTTTGAGGTAGGAGAGGACCTTCTTTCTTTTGATGGGGGAGTTCAGCCCCCTGATGTTCCAGGTGTGCATTACCACCTCTGCCATATTGCCATCCGGGGGGGGAGAGGCAGTGGGTATGCCCCTTGTGGGTGACTCTGGGCATGGTCTGACTCACTGCTCTAGATGCAGAAAACCCTTGGAGTTGGGGGCAGCCGTGGTAGGAACACTGGGAGTAAACTCCATGTGCAGGTCAAAAAATACTATGCCCCTGAAAGGGTGTCCTACGGGAGTCATGAAAGACAGGTCCCTGCTCTTAGTGCTGCTACCTGACAGGGCTGCTTAACAATATTCTATAAGTTCGACTCTCAGCAATAACACAACTGCAGAAGATTTTGCAACACAGTTCTATGTAAATACACACAAAAAAACACTCTGTTTTTAGGGTCTCTGACCAGACTGTGGCCAGCTGCTGCAGCAGCCAATGGCTGGTCCGAACTACTCTGAGGAGTGGCTTAGCCTAAAGAGGGGTCTAAACAATAACCCAGCTGGGTGTACAAGCAATGAGTGGTCAAGCTACTCTCCACTCTATCTAACCACTAACTCAAGGAGGGAGAGCCACCTACCGAAGCAACACTGTCCCCACTGAGTCTGTAGGCCAACATTAACAGCAAACTGAGCCTGACCAGAGGGACCCACACCCGGACGTCTATCAGCCCCTGCCCCATCGAGGTGAGACCAGGTTGTCCTGCGCCAGCATGATGGGCAGGTAAGGGGCTAGGCTCCTGCTTACATTCAGGGAAGCCAGTCAGGAACGGGAGCCTGCGGTTGTTCAGCCTTCCTTCCTGGGGGGTGCCACTGGCTGAGGGGGGTTCACAGGAGTGTCGGAGTATAGGGGTGGGCAGTAGGATCAGGCAGTAGGGACACCCACATATTCCCCCCTCTGTCCGGGGGAAGGAAAGGTCCTGGATGGGTCCTGCTAGGTAGCATATACTTTATGGTTTAGCGCCCCAAGCAGGGGACCCCCACAGAATGGGGACCTGTTTGAGTCCCCCCCCACAGATTGAGGAGAAGGAGCAATGGGGTTCTGAATGGACCCATCAGAAGGGCTCTCTGAGGCAACCATGTTGGCGAGTTCCCATATTCCTGTTATAGCTAGTCGTTCAGCCAGAATATGTGGGACCTTGCGGAGAAGGCGGGGAAGGCAAGGAGTCAGCCCATGAGTGGGCCATGGCCATGTAAGGCCAAACTGCATCACGCTGATCTCTGACTGCGCAGGTAGGCCTAGCCTCTGACGCAGTACATTAAGGAGCAACTCCTGCAGTTAAAGTTATCAGGCCTACCAGCATCACAAATGAACAGGGATCAGGAGGAGCATAAAAGAGTAGGGATTGCGGCAAGTGTCTGGTTACCTAGTAGATGGCGTGCAGTGGGCTGGTGCAGGGCCTCCTCGTAGTACCTATTAAACAGTGCCAAGCCCCCCCAACCCACAGCCCTCATCATGATTAGCACCATACAATAGTCTTGCCGGAATGAAAGTTAGAGGCAGGGGCAGGAGTGAATGCAGACCTGCCCAGCATACAAATCCAGCCCGCAAATAAAGAGAAAAGGAGCAGGGAGTAGAAGGCGAGTGCTCACTACAATTGTAACATGGCACACACACATACTACTCCCCCCAGCTTCCAATCCACAATTTAGCATTGCAACCCCCTTTACTCTCCTCATACAGGTCGCCCCACAAAAATGCTGCACTTATGTGAAGGTTCCTAGACCCAGAGCACAAGTGATGAAGGTGTTCATCCATCTTCAGTTCTCGGGCCAGGAGGCTTACCTGGCACACCGCGCTGTAGGCCCAAGTCAGTCCCCTGGGCTCTGGAGCTGGTACCCAGACTGGAAAGTCTGTGACATCTGCCCAGTCTTGTGCATGTAGCTCCAGGTCATGGGGGGCTTCCTCCAGTATCCCGGTGACCATACCCTGGAAATTGGCAGCCTTGTTGGGAGGGGTGACCAGCACCAGTGGGGTAAACCTGTTTTTGGTGAAGTATGGGCTGGTCACCTCTGGAGCCACCATTTCTCCTTGCCGGGTGGGTAAGAGTTGTACAGGTCTCTCTTCCATGCAGTCTTGTGGGTGCTGTCTCCTGCCATGCAACTCCTGCTGTGGGTGCTTTTTATGGTTTTACAGCCACGGCTCCCACAGTGTGCTCTGAGGATGAGGTCTGGTCAAGGTGGCCTGCTGGTCCTGTTTGAGCGATGCTCATTTGTCAGCATAGTCACTGGATCGAGCCTCAGGAGGGCCCTGTTCCTGGTCAGTCTGTTGATTGTTATCCGGGCCAGGGAAGGTCTGAGTGAAGATACAGTAGCAGCTGCAGCCTCCAGCATAGCAAACTGCAAGGGGGTGCCATTGTAGATACATTTCAGGATCATTGGATAGCGCAGTGAAAAGGGAATGCACAAGTCATGCAGTTTTCTTCTGGCCTTGATTAAGCCCCTCCACTTAGCCGCTAGCTCCTTGGAGTAATCCTGGAACAGCATGATTCAGTTGCCACTCCAGCCCAGAGCTCCCATTTCTCTTGCCCTGGACTGTATGGCCTCCTTTTCAGCAAAGTTCAGTAGGCGGGCTAAAATAGGTTGGGGACTCTCCCCCACTACAAGCCTCAGTTGCAAAGAATGATGAGCCTTCTCTATCATGATCCTGGTACCAGGGGGCAATTTTAGAATGTCAGGGAGTGCATGCTGCAAGAATTGTGTGACTCACCCCTCCTTGCACCCCTCAGGAAATCCAAGCAGTCGCAAGTTGTTTCTGTGATTCCTGTTTTCCAGTTTGTCCAGTTGTCTTGTAGCCCTCCTATTTGGTCTGTATGTTTGCACGGTGTGCAGCAATGTCCTTGGAGGATTTCCTCCTGGCCCGATGCTTTTTGCTCTGTGAGACCCAGCCTGGAGTTGAGGTTTGTTAGGGCCCCAGCAGTGGTATTACTGGTGATGGTGAGCTCTTCCGTCAGGCACATAATGATTGCAAACATTTCCCAAACAGAAGGCTCGTGGCCTTCCTTATTACTTCATGTAGTGAGATGAGCAAAACGGGTACAGACGGCCAGCAGGCAGAAAACGGGAGTGATTCCCTTCAGACTCGAGCAGGGCAAGATGGTAAGGTTCCTACATCCTCCGGTCACTTTTAATGGTACTTAGCCAGTGAGACACACGGATAAAACCCAGATTAAACGCTCTGTTCGGCAGCTACTGTAGAGTCAAGTGGTGATCTTGTTTGACGGGCAAGCCATGCCCCGCTAGAATATTCACTTTTCATTTATATTTATTTTGTTAACTGGGAACTTACCTTTGATATAGTCTATCATTAGACACCAATGTGGTCAGAGATGAAAGAGAATGTCACTCAGAGATCTTAGGGTTTGCAGGAAAGCATCTTCCAAGAAAACCTATGTCTACAAATATGAAATAAAGTGTCTTTTGTGTGTGAGCTGTTTTTGGGAATGGGTTGTTCAAACTATACTACGCCTGTGTGACTGCTTAAGGGCCAAACACTACCAAAGTATAGTACCACAAGGGACTCTGTGCATGAAAGGAGGGGAGGAATATGAAAGGTCTCCAGGAGGGGTCTGTGGGGGTTTGAACCAGTCTCTGCATTTCTGGGGAAAGACACACATATAGGGTGTATAGGGCATTCCCTGAAGGCCTATACATCGCTGTGGCTTTCTGGTTCATTGTGCAGTGGCCAAGAGGGTTTTGTCCCAGGAACACAGACTCAAGACTGTATTTGCACCCCTTCGCACTGAGAGGGAGCCTTGGGATTCTCTGGCGTACATTCAGTTGTGGAACAGCGAGCATGCTAAAAGGACAGAGGAAGAGTATCCCTGACACTGAACACAAGCGGATTCACTGTAGCCCAGAGAATTCCTACCCCACCAGAGTGGGCTTGTGACAGTTAGAACTAACTACAACTTCTCCCTGCAAATAATGGATTAGGGTAAGGAAAGGGGGTTGCAAAGTATAATGGCACTATTTTTTTTGGGGGGGGGAGCAGGTAGGATTAGATAAGGGAAGGGTATCATACACATCATGCTGTCTTTTCCTGGTACAGTACCTGGAGTCAGCACTTTGAAATGCTTTTTCTTTTTAAACAATTGGACACATGGAAGAGGTAGTGGATGATGTGGGAAAAGACTTAAAGGGGGAGGGGTGGCCAGTACACTAGCCCTGGCTACCTGGGTAGGGGGAAGGTATCCTCCTCCCCACCTTTCAGACTCTGAATATGAACACCCATATATTTGGCCCTACAATACTAATACTCATCCAGATATTCCAGAAAAGTTATTCACATAGCCCTAGTATGGGGTTATAATAAACAACAGTTTGAAAGCCTCTTCCTGATAAGTTAATAGTATGCAAGGATATATTATTCAGGGTATCAGCAGTTGCAATAAAGAGATAATACTGTAGCTGTACAGATCATTGGTTGGACGCCACTTGGAGAACTGTATGCAGTGTTAAAACCCACATCAGAAGAAGGGCAGGGAGAGGTTAGAAACAATCCAGTCGAGGGCAGCAAAAATTATTCAGGGCTATGAGAGTAGGCCTGTTGTATAAAGAGAAATTGGACAGTCTTAAGATGTACTGACCAACAGACAGAAAGAAAGGGGAGCATAATACAGTAGCTATTTACAAATACCATTAGGGAAATGATAGCTGGACACCTTGGAGTCATTTAAGCTGAGGAGCAACACAACAACCGGGGTGGGGGGGTATAACCTTAAACTAGCAGTGGGAGGGGGATTCAAGAAGCACATCAGAAAATGCTTCCTTACTGAGAGAGTGGTGAACAGGTAGAACAATCCATGCAGTGATGTACTAATAATGTAAGGCACAGTAATGTAGTAGACTCCCTCAGTTATGCAATACCCTAGCTTTGACTGGCTAATCACCTACCTGTGTCTTCTTTGCTAGACTGTCTCTTAGAATTTCTCTTGTATCCCATGACGATTGCACCTGATTGTTCTTGTGACCATCCTCATATTCCTTTGTTTATATACTTCTTGTGTACCGAAGACCTTGAGTTCAACAGCCCTTTTTCAAAGGTATCCAAGTCAAGTATGGTTACATAGATCAAGAGGTTCATAACAGTAATACCAAGAGACTACAGTTAATATCATAATACAGAGATTTTGCATTGTGAGTGGTGGTAGCAAGTTTCAGCAGGTGTCAACAAATAACTCAGTTATCTGCTTTGTGATAGGCAGCAGGAGTGATAGTCCACAGTTAAAATGTACCGCACATAGGGGCTATTCTCCAATGTGCCTGATATATGTGCAATTTAAGAAGAAAGTGCCTACACACCTACGTGGCTGCAGACAGGTGCAGGGTGCATGGATTCACTACCATAGGCACCCACAGGGCACCTGTCTGTGGCCCAGCCCCCCCAAGTGCACAGGACCACAGGGGGTGGATGAGTACAGAGCTGTGAACCCAGGCAAGCATCCAAAAGCATGCCCATCCTGGGTCCCGGAGTGGATCCCTTGCACCATGGGTGGGTTGTGTGGGATTGCACAGGTCCAGAATACCTGAATATATGGGCAATCACCTGACTGGCTGCCCCCAGCCCACCTTGGCTGCCTGGTGTGCTGGACAGATATGTGCAGGGGGACCCCATTGCCACCACACCCCACTGGTAACTGTTGGGGGGTGTAGACACAGCAGGGTCCCCCAGGCTTACCAATTCCCACACCATACCATCACTCTGCGCCTTTCTGAATGACTTGGAGTGTGGGCATGCCTCCAGCACTCCCCCATCCCAGACCAGGTGTGGAACAGAAAGCTCAGCCGGGGATCTGGTGCGCAATTGGTGGGTGCACCATTGGAGCATGCTGTCTGACCCCTGCTGCATCAGTATGTCACATAGGGCTGCCTACCCACCACAGATATGAGGCATATAGGCACTATAATCTTCTCAGAATAGGCTCCATTGTGAACAGCAACAGTAGGATTCAGAAGCCATTAATAAATAAGTCAGGTATGCTCAGAAGACAGCCCACAGGGGCTGCAAATGGTAGCAGTGGGGGCAGGGTGTGAATCTTAAGCAGGCCCACAAGGTGAAGGCTGAAATATGAGAAGGGTTAGGCACACTTGCAGTGGAGTTTCTGGAACAGGTGGGCTGTGACTTGAGTCTTGAAGGTGGTGAAGGTGGGCAGGGCGGTAAGTGCTGAGAGCAGTGAGTTCCAGACTCTGACTTCTCCAGATACAAAAGAGCACTGACCAAGTGACATGTCATGAAAGGCAAAAGCAGCTTTTGGTCACCAAATGGAACAGGTTCTATAGCCATTGCTGATCAGAGACATGTGGCTATGGACACCTGGTAGCATTTGGCTGAGAAGCGCTGTTTTACATAGTAAGGCTTCACTGAGGGTAACGCAAAGGTGGAAAGGGAGACAGTTTGGGAGGAGGTGTATAGGTCACATCGATGAGAGTCAGGCTTCTTGCTGAGTGCAACTCTGCAAGCATGGTTGAAGGTGACAGAGATTCTATCTAGGACAGAGCTGCTGGCAACTGAGTGGAAGACCATTCCATAATAGGGATGCTTAGATTTCAGATGACAAATTTGGAATTATCAGATTCTGATCCATTTTTAGGATTTCTTTTTTTTTCAGTATACACTGCCACAAAAATGAAATCCTAAAAACAATGTAAACCCCCTCACCTGACCACACCATAGAAAAAAGGGCAGTCAGTAACCTTAGCCTCATCCACCCTTTAGTCAACTCTCCCTCATCCTCCCTTAGCTATCTGGCTGCTGTTGGATAAGCCCTGGGATCCCTGCTGTTAAGAGGCTGGCCAGTACTACTCTTTGCACATACCAAATTGTTTCTCGATTCTTTATCTTTTATGCTGATACCTTGGTACTTCTTCTTATGATGATTCTAGACCATATTTGCTTTATTGGGATTCATAATACTATTACTGTACTTGTTACCTCTGTTCTGGGTTTGTTGTGTCCTATCTTGTGGTTGATGTTCTATATATCTACTTGTTGGTTTTGTTTGCATTTAGTTACTGTTTTCATGTTGTATTTTTAGAAAACTTTGAGTAAAAATGTTCATATTAAAAAAAAGAGGCAGCCAGCCCCATGGCGCCAGGCGATGGGGGATCACCTGGCATGCTGGTGACCCAGGTTCATGCCTCGAGCCCAGAGCAGCAGCAGCAGCAGCAGAAGCCAGCAGGGAGGGCCAAACAGTGTCTTCCAGATGCTCTCCTCCCAGGGGGAGGGACATGGCTGCACCATCCTTTGGCAGCTCCAGGTGGCCAGGTATGGCCTCACACACTGTGGCATGGGTGACCACATGTTGCATGCATGAGTTGCCAGACTGTTGTGGTGTGTGGCCATAGTGGGCAGGGGCACCAGAAAAAGGAAAATGGCCACCTAGATGAGGGATAATGGTGGCCCATCCTCCCGTCACTCTGGTAGCCTAGGTATGTCCCGTGCTGCATCCTTACCGCCTACCAAGGACTGAAGATGATGCTTACGGACATCTGAAAATCTCCCCTCCTGGTTGCACCTTTGGGCAGGGGGGCCTCAATGAAGGGATACATTGGCTCGATTGGAACGGCATGATAAGGGGCAGCGGGTGGCAGATGGGAGGGTTGTGGTAGTGGGTACTGGCTGCCCGAAGGAGAGGTGAGCTAGTCTGGCATGGAGGAGGAGGAAAAAAGATAATATATAAAAAAAGAGACTGGTCTGTCTGTGTCCAGCACTGTGGTTGTGGTCTGCTGGGTGGACTCCAGTGTCCAGTTCATCCTCCATGTGGGTGCCCATCACTGCTGTTGGACTCAGTCTAGTCAAAGGTTCCCTCCAGTGCAGTCTGCATCATACACTCTCGTACACCGGCCCCTTGCTACCTCTGCAGTTACTATTGGCAGTACCAATTGACAGCTTCCTTTTCTTCCCCAACCCCTGGTAACATAGCCATCCAAACCAAAATCCTTTCTGAGTCCATCCAAAGAGAAATTTAAGAGTCAGACTTTCAAGAAGAGTCCTTGCCCTGCTGCTGCCTGCCACTATACTGTCCCAGCCCATGCCGACTGGTCTTGACCCATAACCTTCTCTGACTGACAGACAGTGGCCAAGCATGATGAAACTCTGGTAAAGGTCCCATATTCCTCTCCCAGTAAAAGTGGAGTGATGGGAAATCTCCCAGGGTTTTGTGCTGCTAGGTCACCCCCTCAGTAAGGAAGGAGGATGGGATTTTGTGAGATGTTACAGTCTGTAGAGGAAGTCAGGAGGTCTGAGTCGGAAGAAGGGACCGGTACATGTCAGACACACAGGCTAAGTTGGTGCGGTGGCACTGGGGCAGTGATAACTATGATGGTGACACATGGTGGTTGAAATTGCAGTAGTGGGAGAGCTAAATAAAGGTGTCAGGCATACATGGAGGACTCACTCAGGACAGGAGGTGTGCTTTCAGAGGACTTAGTCAAAAAGAACAGAAGTAGAAAATGGAGTCCTACCTTTCTGACTGCACACTACAGCACTAGGTACAGTAACTAAGTGATCAACTACATTTACCACCACCGTGACTGACTGAAGTAATCAGGTCTGAGGGAGCACTGAAAGCAGCAACCAGTCATATGGTAGGTCATCAGAGGAAGAAGGACATGGGGGGGTAGTAGTCCAGGCAGGGAACTTGTTGGCTAATCTAGCTTTATGCAATTTCCACAGTGGTCTAGGAGGTGTGGTGGGGGGCAATTTTATGAATACCTGTTATTATTCGAAGGTGGAATTCAGAAACTTCGATACTGACTGATTCTGTCCCCTTAATAGTAAGAGGAATGGCATCAGAATCCATATCGGAATTTCTGAAATCAAAATGGAATGGATGCAGATGGAATGGATTCTAGAGAGTAAGAGCATACCTATTCCATAGGCAATCACTGAAATGTTGAGTTTGGAGACTATGATTTTTTTTCACCTCAGATGTAAGGTTGGTACTGTTTCTGTAGATTAGGCCAAAGTTCTGGTGGATATTCTTGAACAGGCAGTCAGTGTGAGGTGAGAAGGACAGGGCTGAGCCCAGATGTAGTCCCAGGTACTTGAAGACATAGACTTGTTCAATGGGGTTCCCAAACAGGGTTGTGATATGGATTGCAGGTCTGTTTTTTCAAGGCCTGAGTGCTCCAAACAGTACAGATTTAGTTTTTTGGGGCATTAATGATCATCTTGTTATGGTGAACCAGTTGCAGACCCTGCTGAAGGCAGATTGCATATTGTTTTCCAGAGTCTTAAGGTCATGCGTGAAGCTGAAGATGATGGTGTTGTTGGCATACAGCACAGATTTAGAGTATACACAAACCTCAGGGACTTTATTGATGAAAAAGCTGAACAGCAGAGGTCTTAGGATAGAGCTTTGTGGCACTCCTTTGGCAAGAGGGAGTAGACCAAAGAGCACATCTCCACACATGGCTTTTTTGTGATCTACTGATAAGGTAGTCAGAGAATGATGCAGTGGCCTCTGCAGACACTCCCAATTTCTGAGGAGGTTGTGGCTTACCATGTCAGAGGCCTTGAAAAGGTTGAGAAAGGCTGTGCAATCATATCCTCATTTGTCTAGGGCAGTGTAGAGTTTCTCTGTCAGGTCTACTAGGGTGGTGGTAGTGCTGTGAAGTTTCCAGAATCCATGCTGTTTAGCAGCTAGGAGCTTGTGGGTCAAGACATTGTATACCAGTTGGTCACAGACAATTTTCTCCAGGGACTTAGGGAGTGGTGAAAGGTAGAAATGCATCTGTAGTTGGAGATCAGTGTGCTGTCTCTGGATTTAAAGACTGGGACAACACTGACTTGCTTCCAGATATTGAGGATGGAGTCAGATTGGAGGGAGAAGTTGAAAATAAACTGGGTGGGAGGGTCTGTTCATTGATGGCCATTTTAAGAAGCTTTATCTACACTTCCTCAGGTTTGGACCTGGTTTTTCCTAGAATTCTTAGCAAATATTTTTTAACTATGATTGTGCTTACCAGCTTGAAGTAGAACTTTGGTCTAATGGTGATGGTGGTATCTGGTAGACTGGTGGGCACCTGGCCAACAGGCAGGGTCCCAGAGGGCAGGAATGTGCTGACATTCCTGTAGAAGATGTGAAAGATTTCAGTGATGACTTTAGGGTCAGTGATGTTCATACCGCTTTGCATATTTATATACCCAACACCCCATGGCAAGTTTAGCCACTGCCAGTAATATTTGCAGAAATATTTTGTTATATTTTTTGCACGTGATTTTGTGTATGTCAAATGCCACAAGAATGCCAGTGTTAATGAAAGTGTCACATAGAAAGAAAGACTGGATTTTTCAAATATGTGACCTTCCTCTGTGACTTGAGGGGGAAGCTTGCGGTGCAGGAAGCCAAATTACTCCAAGGGCTACTCAACAAGGATATGCCAAATCCATTTGCCTGTAATAAACTATGCACTGCAAGGGAGAGATCTGTCTTGCAAAAATATTTGACATCCCTCTATGAACTGAGAACAAGCTGATTAGCAGGAAGCCAAGAGTCCACTTTCAATGGGGATTTCCCTGGTTAACTAATTGAGGGAAGCATAGGTAAGAAAATGTTTCAGGAGATAACCCTTTTCACTTCAAAGAAGGATGCTTGAGAAAACCAGGATCTGGGAAGTAACCAGTCTTGACAAGCTGGTGTCATTTGTTTTACCAGTAAGACAATGAGACATCACAAGGCAGCCTAGAAAATTTGGTTGTGGGAAAAGTGCAAGAGTGACATCTACTGGCCTAAAGTTATGACCAGACAAAGGATTTTGACCCACTAAATAAGTGATGAGCCAGAGTGATTTTCTCTCTTTTTTCTGGAGCATTTCAACAAACCCACTTCTGACACACAAGAAGCAAGACTGTTACAGAAAGGACTAACACCTTTGAAAAAACAGTTATCCCTTGGACTTCAATTCACTATGGACTTAAGATAGAAATTAGATAACTGTTATAGTGTGTTTTCTTGTGCATATCCACCTTTGTTTGTGTTATTCTTTGTCCAAATTCATGCATCTTTTAGTTGTTGAAGTATTTAGTAAAAACACTTGTTTTTCTAAAGAAAACCTGCCTGACTGAGATTTTTATATTGTGTGTGAATTGCTGGACAGTTATTAATAATCTGTGATCAAACTGTTATTGCTAAAGGGGTACCACCATAAGCAACCAATTGAGCAAGGATCTATAAGGGAAATCTGGGTAAAGATAGGGAGAATACAGAAGTCTCAGGAAAGAGTCTATGGGGATTTGAACCAGGACATCGCATGTCTTGTGAGAGAAGGCAAAATCAAGGTCACATGGCTACCCCAAAAATCTTCCTCTTCATGCAACAACCAAGAAGAGTTCATATCTGGCTACAAGACTCGAGACTGGTGGCTACAAGACTCGAGACCGATGTTGTACCCTGATCTAGAGTTTAAAGTGGGACACCCTGAGACCTCATGGCAGGTGTTCAGTTGTAAACCAGTGATCACTCTGGAAGGACACCTGGAGGGTATCCCTGATCCCCCCATCACAGATTGCACTTATGGGTGGGTACTGCAAGCTCAGTAGACCTGACCCACAGGAGTGGGTTTGTGACACACTCTACTGCCTGTTTTGTATCTATTAACCATACGCATTGTAAAACTAATATTGTACATTTGTATAACTTCTGTATAGCTGCTGTATTATTGTATACATTTCAATATTGTTTGCATCATATTATATTGACCACCACTTGTGTGCTTTTATGCTCCAGCCTTGTAGTCTTAACCCCCTATTCCCAGGTATAATCATTAAATGAGATTCTTGTGTCTCACTGTATGTTTACCTGGTGAAACAATTTCAGTAAATAAATAATGTGATTAGTGCCAAGACGTTCTCTTGGTGTTCAAAAACCCAAATGAACAGTTTCACTGGGGTAATCAGAAGCTAAAGGTTGCTAATGGGGGGGGGAGGAGCTCAGAAGAGGCTGAAGAAGTCTACGGATGAGTAACAGAACAGACTTAATGGACGCAGTAGCCTTTTTTTTGTACTTTACCATCTATTTATAGTTTTATCTATGCATTATTGTTTAGAGGACTAAATGTCAATGGGAGGCACCCATTGCAGTAAGAGAACATTCTTCTTTGACACTTAGCACTCTCTAAGCATAATGTAGCAAGCTGTTTTTCATTTCTCGTGCTGTTCCAAAACATTGTATGTGAGCTGAAGAGGTGCTGAGGTACTAGTACATTTAGGGAATTTTCAGAACCAGAAGATCTCTAATTGGAACAGACTGTGTTCACCCTTCTCTGTCTCTCTTCGGTCACTGTCTACTCCTGTTTTAGGATGCATGTTGTGTCCCTGTCTAAATTATGATCACTGTTCAACTGAGAGGGAGAAATAGAAGTAACTAAATTTCAGTCTAAAGAAGTATTGATGGCTCTGGTCAAAAATAAATGTCTTATGATTACAAAATGTAGATTTGTTTGATGAAGGGTGCATGGAATAGTTCTTATGACAGCCTGCTTAGAATGATTTTTGATAGTAAGCTCTTTATTTTCTATTTGCAGAGAAACATCACTCCACCAATTGTAGTCCTTTGCTATTTGAGGCAAATAGTATGAGTGCAAATTTAGCAGTATTTGGCAAAGTGCTTGATTTACAAAAGTACCTTTTTGTTTTATAGGCAAACCAATGCAAAACATATGTATACCCTGTATACCACCTTATAAGCATCAACAACAAAAATAACTTCATGAGTGGGCAGATGAGTCTGGCAGTGAACTGCATTAAATAACAATGATCCAAAGTTCAGCCCTAGGGAACACTATGCACTTAATATTGTCTTCCAGCAGTTCCTTTCCAGTGAACTCTTCCCTGAAAACATGCTACTGCTGCCAACAGTAAATATTTCTCTGGAATTCTAAATGGCCACATGCAGTGATATTTGTTATGCTTTTCTGAATGCTCATGCAAACGTACCATTGCCAAGTTTATAGTAAAGCCATATTCCCTTGGTCTGTTGTCCAGATATCAAAGCTTGACTCATTGCTTGGACTGCTGCCATGTGCACAGTAATCTGAATCTGAAGTCTGTTGTAAACAGTAGTCCTACCTGTCCCAGTGGGATGTTGAGGAGTAGTGTGTTGCACTTACTGTAAATAGGGGATGGGGGTGCTTTCTGAGAAAAGATAAACTTCTGTGGATTCCCCTTGTATTTTTGGAAAAAAAATTTTCTGATAATTTTTTGTGGTGACACCGAACAGTACATCTTTACACGTGTACTACAGTTTCATCTGTAAAAATACATTTTTCTGTACTGGAAAAGCTGATAGTCTAGAAAATGTTACCTTTTTGATCTCTCAGAAATCAGAGTTACACATAATGATTTGTATCTGGTATCCAGGAAGCAGAATGTGTTATTACAGATAGCACAGTATATCTCTGAATTTCAATATAATTAGTATAAACTTGGCTCCAGTTTTGTGGACTGACTATTGTTGAGGGCTTTATAGAAACAGGATATCAGGTGGAAGGGGGAAGGGTCATGCCTCAGTTTCAATATAATTACAATAAACTTGGCAATGGTACGTTTGCATTAGCATTTAAAAAAGCATAACAAATCTTACTGCAGGTGGCCATTTAGAATTCCAGAGAAACATTTATTTATATTTATAATAAAATAGGCCTCTCTTGTATGCTATCCATGTAGACAGTCATTATATTGTAGTCCCCCTCAGGGAGGAGAACAATTAAGGGAGAATGGGCTGGCTGGCAACTATACCCCAAATCACTGGGGGACTATGGCACACTACCCAGGTGCTCCTGGGAACTCAATACATAAAATCCAGTTGCCTCTCGGTTATGTACAGAAACTAGGGAGTCCAATGGGTCATCAATGTGTTAGTTGTATTTTGAAGTCTGGCTGTTAAGCTCTCCATTTTGTAATTCTCATATGTGATTCATTCCCAGTCTTATATTCCTGGAGGGATGGGGTTCAGCCAAAGTCTAGTAATGACTTTTTTAGCAGCTCTTAGAAGAATAGTAAGTAGATAGTATTGATGTGGGTTTTTATGTCGGTTGGGAAGATGGAGAAGTAATGCCACTTCTGGGGAAAGGGCCCCCAGATCCAGAAATAAATCTACTATCACCTTTCCAATTCCCCCCCCAGAAGTCAGTTACTCTGAGACAGAATCAGAATATGTGATAGTTGGTTGCCACCTCACAACCACAAGCCCTCCAACAAGAGGAGTCTGCTGAAGATGAATATTTTCCCATTATTTGTGGAGTGTGGAAGAATCTGATTGCAACCTTCCAGGAGAACTCTCTCCATGAGCAGGATTTTGTTGTTTTATGATGTCTGCACCATATATACGACCATTCCTCCTGTGTGATTTCGGACTTCAGGTCTGCTTCCCAAGCCTCACGGACTGACTCCAGTTCTGTGGACTGACTATTGTTGAGGGCTTTATAGAAACAGGATATCAGGTGGGAAGGGGAAGAGTCATGCCTCAATTGTGTGAGGAGAACAAATAAGGGTGGTATAGTTTTGGTAGTAAGATCTAGACCAAGTTTTTTTTCACAGTATTGTCAGATCTGGAGGAATCTAAAAAAATGTTTTCTTGACAGGGAATATTCTATCTGGAGTTGTGAGAAAGACTTAAATAGTCTTTTGTCATAGAGTTGAAACATCTGTATCAGACCTTGGTTCAACCACTGTTTAAATGTTCCATCTAATTTCGCTGAGAGAAAGTGAGGGTCTTTCAAGGGAATTCTCATCTACTTAGCACCTAATTGGTGTTCTGAAAGTCGGGCATATTTTATCTAACCCTGCAAGATGGCTTTAGTGTGCAGAAACTTGGTCTCCTGAATATGTGTTGGCTGTGGTTGATATAACATGATGTAGTCTATGGGGAGTCTTGAAAGAGCCCTTTCAACATGCAACCACTATGGGCCAGTGTCTGCAGGTAGCAGCCATGCAGACATATGCATCAGCATTGCTGCAATCAAGTATTTTTGCAGATTGGGGAGGGAAAGTCCCCCCCACTCCTTAGGGAGTTGAAGTTTCCGCATTGCTATTCAAGGTTGACTCTCCTCCCATAATAACTGCAATATGGCTCTATGCCATCTATTAATTTCCCATTGGGAGAGAAGGTATATTCTGCATTAAGTAGAGGAACCGGGGGAGTAAGTTCATTTGGACCGATTGGATCCTGGGTAATACTGATATGGGGAGATGCATCCATCTCTTCAACTCTGCCTGCATGTGGATAAATAAGTTATGAAAGTTTACTTCAAAAGTTTTAGTTGGGTCTGCTGTAATTTGGATTTCTAAAGTTATGTAAGAATGATTCCATTTAAATGGATATCTGTCTTAAGTTTTTCAGATAAGGGTTGATGTATTAGCATTACTTCAGTTTTGTCTGGGTTAATTTTGTATCCTGAAACCTGTTCTATTAGGTGAAAATGGGTCTCCAGTTCAGGTAGGGAATTCTCCGGATTTGTAATGTAAAGGAGAAGGGCATTTGCATAATATACTATCTTGTGCTGGTTGTTTAGGATGGGGTAGCTTTCTATTCTATCCTGTTGTCTTAGGTGCTGGGCAATGGGTTCGACATACAAGGCAAATAGATAGGGCGATGGGGGCATCCCTGTCTGGTACCTCTGAAGAGGGGGAACCAAGCCGAGTGGGAACCATTTACTTTTATCATTGCTTTGTGATTATTATATAGGCCTGTAATATTATCCGTAAAGTCTTGGGGGAAGCCAAATTTTATTAGAGTGGATTGCAAAAATGACCAAGAGACTACTGTATGTTGGGTGCTTTCTGAGCATCTAAACTGAGAACCATTAAATGAGGTGGAGGTAACATGGGCATGATTGATGATGTATAGGGCGTGTTTTATGTTGTCAGTGGTTTTTCTGGTTTTCTCTTGCGTTTTACAAAGTGTATCTTTTATTTGCATACACCCCATCATTTCACCATTCATTAACTGGCTTCTTCATGGGGATTGCTTTATGTAGAATTCTTTCGTCAAATATAAATAGTATTTCATTATAAGCTTGTTTATGCTCATGCATAAACAAAAAAAATTGCAATACGCTGTATAATCACAAGCGTTGCATTACAAGATTCCTCACTTTCCATTTTATATTGTTTACTTTTTCTATAAGTTCTTCCTTCAAGGGTTGCCTAAAAATAAATGTTTTAATTTTTTTATATTTCAGCAGTTTGTTATATCTAAAATTTGTGCTTTTTTAATTACCTCCACCATCACCCTGTGATTCGTGTGACATGGCAATCTCTTATGCCTTTACTGCCCTTTGATTTTGGCTCAGAAACAGCTCCCTCCATATCTGGCAGCACCTAACATCTCCTTCAGCTTCTATTTATAATGTCTCTCAGCTTTATTTTCATTTTAATGCCTCTGTTTCTAAAAATCAGGGGAGACAATGTGACCTCTTATTATAATTCAGTTATTCCCCTTTCCCTTTATTAAAACATTCAGAACTTAAAAAATGTTTTAAAATATTTTCTCACCCAGTTGAAATCACTCCTTGCTTTCATGCTGACAAGGAGCGAGTGGCTGCTGTTGTGCCCCTCGTGAACCCAGGAGGTGTGATGTCATGGGTCAATGACTTGATGATGTGTGTGCATGAGCACGTGCACTGAGTTGCAAGATACTGCACTGCTGTATGGCAGTACCTGAAGGTGTTCCTCCTGGGTCCTAAACTCACAGTGGCCTTGATTTCTTTTCCAGCATGGATGTTGTGCTCTGTTTCAAACCTGTTTCCCAAAAATGTACTCTAGTAAATAACTTTCTAGTTCTCCACATAGACATCAAACTGCCATATTTCTTGCTTTTACACTTCTCAATCTGGACTTCAAACTGTCAAATTTCTCACCTTTGTACCTGTAACATTCACTTTGTCATTTATATTGTACTATAAACATCAGTTGAAGAAGATGTTTCAGATAGTGTATTGCACTAACATGTACACTCTGGAAACAACAATTCAACTGAGCCTTCACAAAACATATGCATGCTGTCAAAGTATTGTTAATTCTGGAACTATTATCTAGCCAGAAAGACAACATAAAGGTGATTTGAATTAAAGGTATCTACATTAACTATTGACCAAGTTCAAGCAGATTATGATCTATTATAGCTGCATGGTATTAGAATTGGGTAGCCACTTCTATGTTAAACCCCAAAGTTTGCACTTTAATAACTTTACAACTATTTGTCTGATTTGCCTGAAATATTGCATGTGTGGTGTGTAATCATACATCTCTGGATATGGAAAGTTTCATTCTGGTCGGATGTACAGTTGCGAAGCTGTGGAGTATCAAAAATGTGAAAAATCCTCAATGTTTGCACAATTCTTTGTTAGGCTCCAGAGAGCGAATGTTGTGTGTGTGTGTGGCTTCAAATGTGCATTTATATATGGGGTCTGGGTCAGGGTGGTGCTTTTTGAAGATTTGGTGAAAAAATATTAATCCGTTCAAAAGTTATGGAATTTTTTTCATGTCCCATTTTAGCCTATGGGAAAATGTAATATGTGCCCGGCGAAAACTTTTGCAAACACTTTTTTGTTTTTGTGCTCCAGATTTTTGTTTTCATGCATCTTGTTTTCAGTTAGCGAGAGACAAAAAAACATTGTAAATCAAAAAATCCTGCATCTTGGTTAACACCAGCACCTGTGCTACCTAATCAGGCCCTGAGGAACACGACCCTGGCATCAGTTTTTGTGCAGGCAGCCTGGAAATATGTTTTTGAAAATGTTTCCACCATTTTGGCATTTTGTTTTCTTGAAAACATTTTTTGTGTGCGTGACAATGATCGCTCACAAAATAAAAGGTGGCTTGACAACAGTTTTTTGCCACAAACAAAAAAGTTATTATAAGGTATAGGGGTGTCGCAAAAACTTTATTGTTTTCACAGAAACAATGCTTGGAAACATTGTCTCATGTTATTTTCTTTGTCTCTTCATTGTGCCAAGGTGGATTGTGATTTTGGGCTAAAATTTGCAGGGTGGCAAGCCCTGGTCCCACAGATGTGCCTTTTGGTGGTTTGGTCCCAAAACATTCAACGTGCCCATAGTTATAGCATTCAAAGTTGAGAAATTTCCCATAGGATAACATTGCAGCACCTGTATCTTGAAAAGAATTGAGATACAGATTTTTGCTACCCACAGCTGGACTAAGCATGCGTGGAGGTTTCAAAGTCATGATTAGAACTGCAGTGGAATTCTTTTCATAGTTTCTACGGTTACTGGGATATTACCAAATAAGTGTTACAAGGCTTCTATTTCAGTACTATGGGACTGCTGTATGGCTCCGTACTTATGTGTAAGTGGGAGCACAGGGCCCAGAGGGCCCGCACTCCCACAGATGCATACCATTATGCACAAAATGGGCAACATGAAGGGAGCACAGGGCCTGGAGTGCCCACACTCCCACAAACACATGCCAGTTACCAGTTACATTACACTTTCTTAAAAAGAAGGGAAATTCATTGCAAAAAACTTTGTTAATGCATCAGTTACAGTTGATAGCACAGTGACAAAAGTATGGAAATGTGATGTTAGGGTTACCCCCCACCACCTTCCACACCCCAGCAGATGTCCGTGTGTGCCATGGGGTCATCAGACCTAACTCTCACCCCATTCTCCTATACTATAGCATGTCAGCTTGCTTATACATGGAATGGGGTGAGAGTTAGGCCTGACAACTCCATGGCACACCCCAATGTCTGTTACTGTATGGAGGGTGTGGGTTGGGGTTGGGGTGCTAGGGAAGTAACCCTAACATCACATTTCCATACTTTTGTTGCTATGCTGTCAACCCTAACTGATGCATTAATGAAGTTTTTTGCAATGACTATATCATAATGCCAGGAGGCATGCTTGGAGATTTACAAATGGGATCAGAAACAACAGTGAACAAAATTCACAACATTGAACTAGTAGCTGCCATGTTCAATATCTAATCTAAACCATTCATATGGGCAATATTTATTTACTGAAAACTGCTAACCTGGAAAGATACACTGAGCCAAAGCTCATTTTCAGGTATGATCTAGGAGGAGGGTTACAGGGAGACAGATACATTCAACTGTAAGGTGCAGTAGAAGTAAACAGGCAAGTATAAGCTACCTAGGCAATATAAACAGTCAGAAGAATATGGACAATAATATAGTGAAATGATAAATCAGACAGTATTGACAACTCATACCAATATGTGCAGTGAGACAAAGAGAAAAATACCACTAAAAGAAAGTAATTAGGTTGTACTGGAAAGATAAGTAATTAGGAGCCACCCAAGCCAGAGCAGGTTATCAGGGTGGTAGATACAGATGTGGGAGAAGGGGGAGTCTGTATCCGAACAAACCCATCTTGGAATGTGTTGGTTGGGTGTCCTGGTGCATTGATTATTATGCTATTCTACTTTTCGGACAATTAATCTGGTGTAGAACAACACACATTCAGATGTTAGTTATGTCCTTTCCTGTGTTCTAATTTCTTTCTCACATTCTAAATCATATAACTCTATACTTTATTCTAACTCTTTTTGCTGTGGAGAGTTGGGGATCTAGGGTCCTCTCATGTGAAATACTTACCCGAACACAGAACTAATATCTTCAAAGTACTCAAGTGAAATTTGCTCTGACAGTCCTCTTTATGTCTGTAAATGATAAGCGAAAGCTAAAGAGAGAGGTCTGAACTACAAAATCAAATAGCACTCTGTTCTAAGGCACCAAAAGAAATGAGATGCAACTATAGCTTTTTTACAAGAAATGCACCTCAAGAAAGAACATTATACCTTGATGCAGAGGAAGTGGGGAGGACAGATATTTGGGCAGGAGACAATTCAAAAAAGCTGAGGTTCTAGTGCTGTTTAGGAGGGGTCTGAATGTTTAACCCAGTACAGTCATAGAAAACCCATTGGGCCACTACATCCTTGTCAGTAGCAGATTGCGAGAAGAATGTTTCACATTCATTAATGTATACAACCCAAATTCCACATCACATGAGGTATTTAATTTGATATTGACCAAAATCAGTAACCTACTTGATAGTATTATTGTAATTACTGGTGACCGAATTTTTTAACCTGATTATGGACTCTGTCAAACACCGTAATAACCCAAAATCCAGTTATTATGGTGTTTGATGCCATAATAACCTGAAATCTGGTTATCATGACATTTGCTTTAAAAGTCCCATCAGTAGAAAGCCTCACTCCACCTTATCCGCTCCTATTCTGTGAGTGGGTGGGCTACACAGTTGGTTAAACATGGCAGTTCTGAAGCTGGCCCAGTGGCACTGAGGGCTAAGGCACTGGAAGCCTTACCTTATGGCACACCGGAGTCCTGGGTTCAGGAACGAGCCTGGGCCATCGGAGGTCAGCAATGGGGGGAGGTGGAGCTGGATGGAGCTGCCTTCCGGCAGCTGTCCTCTCTGGGGAGGTGTAGCGGCATCCCTCAGCTGATGGCTGCCTCCTGGTGGAGGCTGGGGACAGCATGGGCTCAGAGGATGTCATGGCATTAGGCCAATGGGGTGGGGGAAAGGGGTCATGACCGGGGCTGTAAAGCACATGAGCACCTCCACGCACATGGCGCTCCTACTCCTGGGGTCCGTGGGAGAAAAAACGGAGGAGAAAATGCTGGTGGCAGAATGATGACTGACTCCCCACAGGTGCTGCTCCTGAGCCTGACATAAAGGTAAGCCCTGGTAATTCTGGGTGATGGGGCTGGGGAGGGGTGGTCATATGGAGGGCTGTCCAGAGGTGAAAAAATAATAAAAAAACATGGCGGTTCCATTCCCGGTAACCAACAAATAACCACAGAGATGGACACTTTTCTTTCCTGCAACTGAGTGAGTTATTTAAAATTTTTTGTCAGAAGCTATCCGATTGATCCTGCCTTTCAAATCAATAAAATGTATCTGGTTGATCTTGCTGTGTGTCGGACTTGGGAAATGTGAAGTCCAGCATGGCATGATCTCCACTGAAACTGTGCCTCCTAAATTCCAAACTGTGACTGAACTGCAGTTCAACAGTTTTTTTAAAGAAAAAAAAACACTGTCTGTGTTGTCCATCTGTGTATACTGAAGTAAGAGAGTGTGTGCGTGTATGTGTGTGTGTGTGTGTGTGTGTGTGTGCATGTGCGTGCGTGTGTGTGTGTATATATGTATGTAGGAGAGAGACTCAGAAACAGCAGCAGGCTGTGTCAGAGAAACTGTCTGGGGGACTAACTCCTTGAACCAGCAATTATAAAAAAAATAAAGAAAAGGTAAATGTGTGTTTAAGAATTTTTTTTTACACACCCTCGGTGTGTGATGACCTCATAAACCTCTCAAGCTTCACTCTCAAGTTTTATGGGTCATCACATATCTTTGGTGTGTAAAATAAATCCATAACACACACTGTTTCCTATCCATTATTCTTTATATAGTAGTTGGTGATATGAACAGTGCACTAGATCCTGTGCTGGATAGATCCACTTTTAGACCCCATATAACCATGGTTGATGGAGATTTAAAAGACTTGGTGGATAATTTGAGTTTGGTGGACACCTGGCGCATACTTCATCCAGCGGGGAGGGAATATACCTTCTGGTTGCAGTGTAACAATTCAGGTTCCAGATTAGACCAAATACATGCACCAAGAATTTTTATTCTGAGAATTCTCAATGTCATAATTGAGTCACAGGTAATATCAGACCATTCCCAAGTATCCCTGTTATTCCTCACCTTGACTAATCCTCACAGAACGCGGAGATGGAAGCTCAATTTTTTATTGGAGAACATTGAGGTTTGCGACAAGGTCAATGCCAATATTGAGGAGTTCCTCTCTTTCAGCAAACCGAGCAATACTTCCTGGAATAACACTTGGGACTGCCTCGAGTGTTATCTGAGGGGTTTATTGATAGGGGAGGCCTCTGTTATCAAGAAAAAGGATTCAAAAACAGCAAGAAACTATAAGAAGAATCAAAGAAGTAGTGAAAATGTTACTGAGTTCAGATCTTCCTGAGGTCTGGAGGGAATGATCTAAAAATAAACTAGAGTATAATGAAGCTATCAGAAGTGAGGCAAGTCATGCTATCAGAAAAGCTAAATTAAACTATGTGAACTCAGGGCCCAAAGCAGCAAACATTCTAGCCATGCGAATATCTCAGAATAGCAGTGCCACCAATATCATAGCCATTAAAAACAAAACTACTGGTAACATAATGGCAGGTCACCTACAAATAAACAAGGAGTTCTATTATTTCCACAAGGAGCTATATTCTAAAGAAGAGGGAGAAGAAATTATTTCCCTACAGGAATTATGCAGTAATATCAGCATCCCCACAATACCAGATCCACTTAAAAAAGGACTGGGGGCCCTAATAACAAAAAAGAGGTTTTAATAGTCATCAGACAGGTTAAAAAAACAAATTACCGGGACTGGACAGCTTCTCTGCTAACTTTTATAGCAAATTTGATATAAAACTAGCCTCTATTTTAGTGGAAGTTTTTAATCAAGCATTCGTGGATGGTAAGCTTTCCCAAGAAATGACCAAGGGCCTAATAACCTTGATACAGAAGCAAGGCAAAGATCCCTTTGATTGTGGAAGTTATAGACTGATATCCTTAATCAATTCTGATGTTAAACTTCTCACTAAAGTATTGTCTAACAGACTGGAGATGGTAGCCCATTTATTGATATCTAAACACCAAACAGGTTTTATGAAGGGAAGATATGTAGCCGACAACACAAAGAAATAATTTCATGTCCTGCAGGTGGTGAACAGTCAGCTGATACTCAGTGGCTTTATCTCGCTCGATGCTGAAAAGGCATTTGATAGAGTAGCTTGGGCTCATATATTCAATTCCCTTAAATTATATGGTTTCTGGATTCTTTTCTAAAATGGATTCACATTCTATATCAAAACTCCTCATCTACTGTAGTAACCAATGGGGTAATTTCCAAGTTTTTTGAACTAGAAAGAGGCACCAGGCAGGGCTGCCCTCTATCATCTCTACTGTTTAATATCACAATAGACCCATTAATAAGATAACTAATCCATGAAAAGAAAATTAAGGGCATTAAAGTGGGTCAAAAAGAACAATTGGTAGCAGCTTATGCGGGCGATATACTTCTCATGATAGCTGACCCAGCCACCTCACTACCTCATGTATTTAACATCATACATAGATCTGGAGAGATTTCTGGTTATAAACTAAATAAGGAAAAGACCAATTTCTTACTACTTAACAGGCACTGTATTAAGGAGGATATAGACAATGCCGGGATCACTTGGTCTAGGGAATGTGTAGAATATTTAGGGATTCTCATTTATAAAAATATCAATAAGACAATATCAAAAAAATGCAATAAGAATTAGACAAAGAACATCAAATATTTAATTAGATGGAACAAATTACCTTTGGGGCTATGGGGAAGAGTAGAAGCCATCAAAATGAATATTCTACCAAGGTTACTTTACCTATTCATGATGATACTTTGCAGCTTGACAAAGAGGTGGATCCAGGGAATCTCATCTCAAGCTGCTTACTTTATTTGGGGCTACAAAAGGCACAGGCTGGCTTACACCAAAATGTGTAGAACTAAAAATAAGGAGGGTCTGAAGACACCTGATTTTTACTTATATTTTTTAGCGACCAGAGAAACACAGCTAGTGTTTTGGTTTAAAATAGGAACAACACAGACATACATCCCTGACTGGTTATATATTGAACAGGAAATTATGAGTTCACAAGGGACAGATATAAGATCTATCTTCTTTTCAAAGCCCCTGGGACCATATAAAGATAACATACTGACTGATTCTCTCAAATGATCTTAGATCTCAACTTAGGTCAAACAAGAGCCCAACCGATTTGGGAGAATCCCAACTTTTTAAATGATGGAAAACCTAGTAATAATAGAACATGGAAACATAAAGGCATTCACTCAATACAGGACATTACCAGGAATGATTCTTTCCTGCCCCTATCAACACTCATGGATAAATTCGGAATCTCCCCTATGGAGGGCACACTTTACGGCTTCATACAACAAGCAATCTGAAATAGATTGGATCTATCAATACATCTCAATGAAATTTCTCTCTCTGTCTTTTCTGGGGTGCATGTAAATTTCACCAGCTATCTCTACACTGTATGCACTACTAGTGGAATTTGTGAGGGTGTCAGCAATAGAGTCAAGTAGGTGGTGGTCACAAGCCCTGGGGACGCCCACCGATGACTGGGACTGGGAAAACATATGGTCATTGGCATATAAAACCTTCAGAACAGTAGATCTTAGACTATTTCACTTTAAGACATTTCATAACCTTTATTACACCACTGTTCAAATATTTAAGATGGGTTTGTCCCCTTCCCTGCTTTGTAATAAGTGCAAGCTTAGTGCTGATACTTTATTACACATGTTCTGGTATTGCCCCCTTGTCCAACCACTGTGGGTTGAACTGGGTCGTCTATTCCAAGAGGACCCCATGAGCTTGAACTACATTCAATTAAATACATGCATGCTGGGGCACTTTGAATTAAACACCCACTGGGTCAAATGAATAGAAGTACACCCTTCTTCTAATAGGTACATCCATTAGGCATAGTATTCTGAAATATTGGTCAGAAGACATGGTACCAACCATACAGGGAAGGAGAAATAGTTTTTTAGAAATTCTCAGGTTAGCAAAATTAACGCTGTCTTTGACAGACAATGTTTCTAAATTCTTCAAAAAATGGGATACCATTCACAGGTGTCTCTGTGCAGTCACTCAGATCTAGATAGTCCCTTGTCTGTTTGCTTTATTTGAGTTCAGACCTCTTTTGAGATTACTTACATACCAGAGGTCAGTGTACCTGGCATGATGGAGTGCCGAGCAGACCCCCCTTACAGAAACTTAGGTGTACTGTGTACATGCAGAATGCATGCCACATGCTTTATTGTGCAATGTTTGCATACAGTTAACATAAACAAAGTGATTCTAAATGAACCAGGTCTAAAAAGCAAATCAGGTTTGCATGCTGCAAGCTTAACATGTGCGCAGCAGGTAAGCTGGTGCGAACATCTTCTAAAAATTACATCAGGTTCACATGCTGCACACTTGCCATGCATGTAACAGCTAAGCTGGTACAAATCTCATTTAAAAAACACATCAGTTTCTATTTCTTATACTACTACTAGCAATTAGAGTCATTAAAATACATTTTTACTTAAATTCCCATAAAAATTAGGTAAACTCATTCATTCTGATCCTTTTGCAAGTTGTTTAATGGCTTTTGATTTTTGTCATTATATCATCATAAATTTGTAAAATATTGTTTGCTTACTGCATTAAATGCCTTAAGATACAGTCAGTCAACATCCCCCATTCCAGATGTATGAAGAGGGCCTCTGTGTTGTGAAGCCTATCTTTTTTGTTTTGGAACATGCAAATCCCTTATGCCTATTTAGTGCTACAAATATGTTTCTCCATGAACATTTCATCTCACGTACTTTCCCTTTGTCATTCTGTATTGAGCATATACACTATGGCCATGCTCAGCACTCTTTGTGCTGAGTAGGGTCTTGGAAGCATGCACCATACCTCACATTTTGTCACTGAAATGAGGAACATGGACATTCAAATTGAGGGACAGTAACTCACATGATAATCAGGACACATCATCAAACATGGAGATACAGTATCTCAGAACACATTGGAAACCATTGCATTAGCACTTGAAAATAGATTTCTTCCATTAAGAAGTGGTGCCATTTAGGTAGGTCAGAGGCAGTTGCCACCCCCCCCATATTTGTGCCTAGGTTGTTCTTATGGTATGGCAATAATGGCATTAAATTTGGATTTAATATTTTATACAATAAGTGCCCACCTGGCCTGTGTGTGCTCATGCTGCAGGTACTCTCCAAACTGGACTGTGTCTGTATTGTGTTGTCCACTCTCTCCACCTATTAGTGGTGGGACAATCACATGTGATGTGGATGAGCTCCAGCAAAGAAAGAGCACATGAGTCTTGCATGTGTGACACTGTCTTTCCCACCACAGAGTAGACAGACTGCACACTACAGCTTGGAGAAGTTGGTGAGCACTGAACTCTCAATAGCAGTGTTGTGGCAGCATATTTTTGTTGGTCTACTCTTAGTTAGTTTCCATCTCCCCTGGTGGCTGAAGGGGCAGAGGGGGAGCTAGAAGCTAACTCAAGACTAGGCTACCTCATTATTCTACTAGGCTTGCCATGCAAAAAAACCCAACACGGACCCCCATGGCAGCAAGCTAGACTTAGCAGCAGTGGTGGCAGTGGTGTAGATGGCCTTCATAGGCCTTGATCAGTGCAGTGCAGCAGCAGCCACAGCAGCAACCAAGCAAGAAGCAAGCAACCCAGGTTGGGTGGGTTCGGTTGGTAAGGGGACTTGGTCATGGACCACGTTGGGGACCTGTGGTGGTCGGTTCTAGTATCCAGCTTCTGGTGGAAATAGAGAGGGGAAGCAGACTGAAAACTGGGCTGGTGGCACACTGTGCCAGGCTGCAGGTTCTGGATACATGGCTGGGTAAGTAAAAGTAAGTATTTATTTTTACAGGGGAAATTGGGAAGGAGGAAGGACTGAAATATTGATGTGTTTTTCATGTTTCTTCACCTTTGGGTGGCTTCATGACCCATAGGGATGGGTATTGAATGGAATGGAGTCAGGAGAAAATTGGGACAAAGTTTTTTTGGGTGGGGGACAGAACTTCAGCCAGGAAAACAAATTGGTTGGTAACCGGGTGGGTTCAAGCTCAAATCAGATGCACTGTTCTGGGGTACAGTAATATACAGATGAATGTTATACATTAGAATTTTTCCTGATTTGCATATCACTTTTCAGTCAAAACAAATAAGTTGTACCTTTTAGAGATGTTACAGACATTCTAGAGCTGTCCCTTTCATTCACAGGCAGTTGAGCATTATGGCATGCACAGACTATTAGAGCCCCACTAAAGCCAGATGTATGCCCCCCCAGTGAAACTGACCTCCACATCCTCATGCTCAGGTACATTATGACAAAGGGCAAAGGAGACTGCAGGACTGTGCACCATTGAAATGAATGGGGGTATATTTTTATTGCTATTTTATACATTATTGATGGAGAGTTGGAGATTAATGAATGCCATTGCTTGACTAACAAGGGCCTTGTTAGTAGAACAGTGGCCTTCCTTATTCTCCAAGTCACCATCATAATGTATAAAATAGTAATAAAAAATAACCCCATTCATTTCAAGGGGTACACCCCAGCTCTCTGACCTATGGAAATCATCTCTTAAAGACTCCTGCCTCTGGCTCCCTAGTACTTAGGTAAGAAACTTTTTACTTAAATCTACACTTGGTGGGTTGTCTGTAGCAGCATGGCCATACCCGCTACAGTGCGTGTGCATGGGGGACTGGCCATGTGGGTGTGTGTCAATTTATTGCTACTTTTGTGTTTGCACCTTAAAGTCTGTTTGCGTGGAAGCATTCAAAACTGTGGAAAGAAAAGAGTAGGAGTACAGGTAAGACAGATATAATTAAGTGGTTTTGTGGGTACGTTTGTGTATTGGGGGTGGGAAACCCATATGTGTTTCCATTGGTATGTGTGCTACAGATCAATTGTGAAACTGAGATGAGTAAGAGAAGAAAACTGCAAAGCATAACAGTGGCTACAAGCATGCTGCATGCATGCAGATGTAGTCAGATACAGTATGTATTGAAGTACAAGCAAGCCATATGCGTGCAGACCGTGTGGCTTAGTGGTTAAAGGCACTGAACTGCAAGTCAGAAGACTTGGAGACATGAAGACCTGGGTTTGAATCTCATCATCCCCCACTTGTGTATGATGTGATCCTGAGCAAGTCACTTAACTTTTACGTGTGCAGTTATTAGTGACCACTTGTTTTTTTTCCATGCATGCCACATGCGTGCAGTCTTTCCCAATTTAACATAAAAATCATGGCTTCCACACTTGCATGATGCATGCATGCCATATGCATGCAATCAGTTCCAATTTAACATTTAAATCATACTTGCAACACGCATATCACTTGGGTAGTTTTATGTGTGCAGCATGAAAACATTTTATATAATTATTTCTGTAAGGGCCTCAGATACCTCATAACTTCTCTTACCTCACCTCTCTTTCTCCCTTTCCTACTTCACCTATCTCCTAGGATATATCTATACCTAATGCTTAATTCTGTTTTTCAAATTTCCTTTTTTGGTAGATTATAATTAACCTTAGTTAGGACATCATACATAAGTTGCTGGTTCAGTATGGTTAACCATAATAGTCACTGCAGTGTAGTTATCCTGCAAGTATTATTAAATTTAGTAAATCATTAGCGCAGAGGCCACAAGCAGCCCAAGAATAAGAGAGGGCATATGGCAGACTAGCCAAGGCAAAAGCAAGAGACAGAAAGAAAAGAAGTTTTTAATTAGTTATTTATTTAGTTATGGAATTTTGGTAACCAGGTAGGCCACTGAGACCACAGGTTCCTTTTTCAGGGTGACCCAGAATTAGTTACAAGTACTGTTTACAAGCAAGTACAAAAACAACAGAGCATTGTCAAAAGTACAATTGTGGCCGGCCTGCCAGAGCAGTGGTAGAGCTACCACTTGCGATGCCAGCAACCTGGGTTGGAGGATCGATCACCCAGAGGGTTGCTGTCCTCCACAGGGGAGGGAGGGCTGCAGGTCCTGTTGCTGTACCACCACCTTGATGGCCATAGGTGACAGTGCAGGAGGATTGCAGAATGAAGGGAGAAGAGGACATTAGTCAAAGTCCGAAGCGGCAGCACGTCTCAGAGTGCCCTCATCTCCTTGGATCTCCTCACATGCCATCATTCTTGAGGGGTATGGGGACACCAGAACAAGGAAAAATCCTCAGACCTGCACCTGGAGATGGGCCCCAACACCTTAGCCACATGACCAAGCTCCATGGGGGCTTAGCTGGACCACCCGATGTATGAGAATTGGACTGGAGGTGGATAACCCTGGGGGGGGGAGCAAGCCACAGCCAGATGGGGGTTGGTCCTACAAACCTACCAAGGAGACAGCTGTCAGAGCCCTACAGGATGCCTTGGGAGTCCCAGATGAGAGTGGCAGATGCAGTGTTGAAGGGGGCTTATAAACAGAGAATAAGTAAGTTGCAGTTTGATGAATGCAGTGATCACCTCAAGGACTTAGGGGTTAGCAGACCATTAAGGATTGGGGGAGGGTGTAGGCCTTGGTCAGTTTGAAGGCAAGGCAAAGGAGGGGATAAGTCATCCTCTCTTCCAGGGCAGGTCAACTCAACAAGGAGAGAACCTCACAGAGGTGCCTCCTAGGGGGAAACCCAGATGCAAAATGACAGGCAGTCAACCTGTTGGTCTCGGAGTTCCTGAGGAACTGAAGTGCAGTGACACCAGACAGCAGTGTGGGGAGTAAGGTACCACCATTTGCTATGGCAAGCCTGGACTTAGTAGTCAGAGAATTACCCCGTAATGTGGTCCACAAGAGGTTTGAATGTGAGATCTTTGTCAATGTAGACACCAACATTTTTTACCTTGTCAGCTACCTCAGTCAGTGTGCCAAAGGAGGTGGGTAGGGTTAGCAGATGTTGCCTAGTTGTGCCAAGATGTTTAGGTCCAAATAAGACTGCCTTGGTTTTTCTTTCATTCATAACCAACTTGTTGGTAGCAAACCAATTTTCAAGCACATTCAAGTTAGCAGAGAGCCTAGAAATGATTGTACTAGCATCAGCAGCACTCCAATATAGTACTACATCATCAGCTTATAACTGAAGGTTCCCATCACCACATCTTTGGCCCATATTATTGATGAATATGGAAAAGATTAATGGGCCTAGTATGGAGCCCTGGGGAACCCCATCCGTGATGGTAAGATGACTTGAGTGAACCCCCTTATATTTAACTTCTTGTGACCTATTTGTAAGGTAGTTAGAGAACCAAGTGAGGGAGTGGCTGTCTAATCAAAAAAGTGATCATTTATGAAGAAGCATACCACGGCTGACCAAATCAAACTCTTTGGTAAGGTCAATGAAGATGTCTCCAGTCAGTGACCCTTTGTTCAAGGCTCTCAAAGTATCAGCTGTAAATTTTACAAGTGCTGTGTCCATACTGTATACTTTTCAAAAGCCATGTTGCATGTCAGAGAGCAAATGGTGCTGTTCAAGGTATTCGTGGAGCTGGTTATATACCAGCCTCTGTTGTACCTTCAGCAATTGGCTGAGCATAGACATAGGCTGATAATTTTCCACAGGCTTATTAGGTGCTCTCTTTCGAACAGGCACCTCCTCACCCACTTTCCACTTGTTAAGAATAATCTCTTCCTGAAAGGACCTATTTAAGTAGTAAGGTAACCTGGAGGGCAGTCGCAGGGGTAGCTACTTTATGAAGTTTACAGAAATGTATTTGTAAATAGCTTTTGTTTAGATCTTTATTGTATTACATGTATTTTATTGGTATTGTTAAATGCTATTTGTTGTTTATTATGTGTTTTGTTTGTTCTTTGTAACCCATCTTGTCACCTGTGAAGACGGGTAGTTTGCTCATCAGGCTCACAAGGATGAAAAAAAAAAAGAAAAACTTTTGGTTCCAGCTTATCAGAACAGGGAGAGCCATCTGTTTTTATCCGTTTCAATAGGGCTAGTACCTCATTCTTCGTGACCAGCCAAAGGGAAACTTAGAGAGGCAGTTTCCAGTTACACCTGAGTGCTGGGAGGTGGGTATGGGACAGGGTGCCTTGGGTTTGCACTTAGGTCCATAAAGAAGCAGTTGAAGGCATTGGTGAATGCAAGGGGGTTGTTAATTTTGACGTTGGCTTCAATTTTACCACCTGGTGTGCTGGCATTTCCCTTTAGCAAGGAGTTAATTTAGAACTAGAGCCTTTTAGGATAGTCTTAGATATTTTCTTTGCAGAACCCTTAAATAGTGGCTTTTGGCTGCTTCAATGCCTTTTTTACACCGGTTTCTCAGATTCCCATACTTCTCCCAGTCAGCCTTTAGGACAGTTTTCTTAAAGAGCCACCATGCTTTGTCTCTTTGTGCCATTAATATTTTTGAGTTTAAGGTTAAGCCATTTGTGACATTTACCCTTCACTTTGAGCTTCCTAAGGGGGGGGGGTGGCATGTAAGTTAGCTGCTGAGAGAAAATTGCTTGCAAAGTGTTCAGGGTCCTAATCTATGCTTTGTAGATCTATGATAGGATATCAGGTAATGTCAGAAAGTGGGGAAATGGCTGGCCCAGTGGCAAGGAGGGCTAAGGCACTGGATGGCTTACCTCTTCCCATGCCGGTGACCCAGGTTCAGGAATGAGCCTGAGTTGTCTGGTCTTGGCTAAGGGCAGGGCAAGGATCTGGACTGAGCTGCTGCAAGGCAGCTCTCCTTTCCTGGGGAGGGACATGGATTACCCCCGGCTCTTGGGTGCCATTAGGTGGAGGGTAGGTGGCAGCACCAAGCCACAAGGGAGACCAGGCATTATTCCAGGTGGGAAGAAGGGGCTGTCACTAGAGCCATGGAGCACATGTGCACCTCCATGCACATGAATGATCATGTTCTGGGGTCCCGGGAGTTATAGGATAAATGGAAAATGAGGCATTGAGGTAGGTGAAATGAGGCCCTGAAACAGAGCGGATTGAGAGAGGACCATAGCGGTCCTGCCCGGATCCCCAACAGGAGAAAAAGCTATGTAGAAAACAGAAAGTGTGGAAATGAAGGACTTGTGTGTGAATTTTGAATACTTCCTAGCCATAAAGGTTCCCAGAGGAAGTCTGGAAATATTACTCTTCTACATGCATAAGATAGGTGAGTGGTCACTTAAAAAGTCTGAAAAGATTCCTGCGGCCTGGATTCTAGTTGCTTTAGTTGCTATTGCTCAGTCAAGAAAGCTACTGTTCCCAGATTTGATGTTGAGCCTGGTGGGCCTGCAATCCAGCTTCATTGTCAGAAGTCCAGTTTTTGTTGAAGTCATCAAGTATGATCATTTCACCAGGTGAGTTGCTCAGCAAGCACTTTGGTAAGGGAATCTATGACAGAGGTTGCAACACAAGGGGGGGGGGATGTAAACACAACACAAATATAACGGTTTTGTGTTACCAAGTAGGATCTTAACAAAGTTTCACTTTCTGTGTCGTTCAAGCAGGGGATATCAGTGATGGAGGCCCTAATGCAAAAGTTAATGTAGATAAGGACCCCACCCCTTCCTTGCCAACCCTATCCTTCCTGAAGGCATTGAAAAATGGGAGAGTCACTTCATGTGGGAGCACTTGAGGCTTAAGTTAAGCCTCTCATATGGCAATCACATCAGATCTGTAAATGGCAACCCAGTTTTCAAGTTCATGCATTTTAGGCCTCAGACTATTGATGTTCATATGGACCAGCTTGAGGTCCTTGATTCTAGTCCAACACTGGTCAGATAGAAAGTAAATGTTATAATTAGAGGGGACGGAGCCAGGACTTAGCTCTATGTCCCCAGACAAGATCAGTATTAATGTCACCAGATATTTGAGGAGTTGGATCAAATTGGTCAAGGAACATTTCCTTCTGAGTGACAAACCGGGATTGAAAACTTTGTAGCAATTACCCTTCTGTGATAGACCATAGGTTATCAGGAGAAAGGGGTCATTTGTGAATGCTGCAGAGGGAAGAGACCAGTAAGTGGGAGGATGGGGTTACCCATCATTTGACCAGGACACATCAGGTGTGAGAGGCACCTGATCTATCCAGAGCAATAGAATGATATAGGAGAATGCCACAGTAGGGTCATAAGACATCATGGTAGCAGGGGTACCTTTGACTACAGCAGGTACCCAACGAACCCAGTGCTATGATAAGTGGAGATGGATGGTTGCAGGGAAGTATACTGGGAGGAGTAGCTGGGAGGGGGATTACCACTGGGAACTATTGTTCTTCAATGGTGAGTAGTGACTATCAAAGCGTAGGTAAATAATAACAGCTCAGGTCAAATGATCTGACTAATATCCATATGCCTTGCTCCAAGACTAAGGGTAAAGATATCTAAGCAAGGCTAGCAGCCTAGCATTAGAAAATGCAGATGTAAAAGAGCAGGCAGAGTTTTAAGGCAGGTGTTTAAGACTAGAAAGGCGCACTTAAAATTTATATTATATGCTCAGAGCTTAATCATTAAATGCACCAGTAATATACCAGGAACTTGTAGACAGGAAATGGTATTAACTACAGTACACAGAAAACAGGCATACCCTCAATAGGGTGTTGGCTGTATCCGGAGTCACAGGCAGCTTTCACAGCACAACTGCATAGCTAGTCAGCTAGTACTAGTAAGTATAATATACCCACTTGAATAGTGAAAACGGAGCCCAGTATACAAGGGACAAATCACTAACCCAGTATTCAAACAGAGCTTGGGAAAGCAGTAGGTCTTAATGCAGTAACTGGACAAGGAGCTAATTAGGGCAGATACATTATTCAGAAGTAAATGTGCATATGTGACATTACAAAAGACAGTACTTGGGTTCAAGTAATGGTTTAACAAACTCACAAACTACTTGTGCTCCCACCTGTCCTCACTCACCTGCTGGGGCAAAATCTCCACTCCTATGCCAACAACAGATTCATCGTGCCATGTTAGTGTCTGTCTCCCTCAAGTTTGGAACAACCTTAACCTAGGTAATAGTTCTCTCTCTCTTGCCTTACTGCTACCAAACAACTACTCAGACAATCTATTGTGTCCTACTGTGACTGGACTTGATTCTGATATTGAGATACACTGTTTATAACTTGTTCTACCAGCTGATAAGTTTACCAGATAATTATTGATATTGTTGATATATTTTGTACTGTGGCATATTGCTGTTATTGAGGTGTAGGTCGGGAAGCATAGAAAAACCAGGAGAAGTCATACAGTTTGCAAGTAGCATTTTATTGTTATCAATAACAAGAGAATAAAAAAAATAAAGTGTGCAGGATAGCTCTTATACAGGTAGTTCAAACAAAACAAAGCCCTTCATCTGAGGGTATCTCTAATCCTAAATGTCAGTCTCTCTCTCTCATTCTTTCTCTCTCTAACAAAATATTGCTCTCTTTATATATGATGTCTTTTCCTGGCAATTAATTTCTGCATCCTGAGCTTGTTAAGATACATGTCCTGTTTTCACACAATGTCCCAAAACTTTGTCAGGTTCTTTCCTTGCAGCTGCAACAAAATAGACCTTTGAGTCCCAGAACTGATCTCCTGGTGACAACTCTACAAATGAGTATATGGAGGTCAAACTGCATCTCAAGGTTAACCCCCTAAGTCCAAATAGCTTTTTGCAACCATTACAACAATATAACTATATATGTTTGCAAACCAGATAACCCAGTTTCACATAAAATCCACATATGTGGCTGCTAGTTTCTGGCAGAGGGAATCTTGCTTTCAGAGCAAGCAGCTGAGTAAAAAAGCGACAGAATTTCTTACTGATAAATCACTTCTATCTCAGCAGGAGTCAGTGCCTGTTGTGATTAAGCAAACAGATACTTTGTTAGAAGCAGGGGGTCTCATTTAAGTAAAAAAAGAAGAAAGTCACTGTGTGTTTCTCTGTTTGGGGAAGGGGGCTGTATCAACTTATTTTGCTAAATTAGGAGCAGAGGAGAGAAGTTAATTGGGGTGTGGCTTGAGCAGTAGAAAAACAGCTGTCTCCAATTACAGCTTCTTGCTGCTAGTTTCTGGCAGAGGGAATCTTGCTTTCAGAGCAAGCAGCTGACTAAAAAAGCTACAGAATTTCTTACTAATTGCCCTCCTTCCCACCCCTCCACCATCTCACCCTAAGCCAGTTCTACTTTTATAGCCACTGGATCTGACTGACAACCGGAACTTCCTGTTTGGCAGTAGGAAGGGAAGGATCACTAAGACATTAGTTTCATCAACCTTGAAGGGACAGAAAAATAGCTATTTCTCCCCCCAGATGCTGGAGGTCTGAGTCCAAGCAAGGAGGAAGGAGACTACTGAAGACTACAGGAAGTTCCTGTCCCAGAACAGGAAGGGCGAGTGTTGTAAGGGTACATAGTCAGTGAGAAAGTAGGTGAAAAAATACATGGAGGAGAGAGTAAGCATAAAAAGCAACAGGAGAGGGGACACAAAATAAGTTATGATTGGAGTGGTGCAGTGCAATGGCTGTGGGGCGGTAGTGTTCTAGGAGACATTCTGGAGGCTGTGATACTGCCCTATATGCAGTCACCTCTCTGGTCTGAGAGAGGAGGTTGCCAGTCTCCAGGCTGACCTGGCTAGAATTCGTGAAACCTCTTCCCCACCCAGGGACCACCATGGCCACCACTGTTACCTCAGAGGCTACCAAGAAAAAGGAGCGGTTAGACCAAGGTGGGCTCAGGGAGGAAGAGGGTGGTGGAACAGAGGTGCATCCCTCCAGCTGTACCTCTCCACAATTCATATGCTGTTCTGGTGAAGAGTGGTTCCTCTATGGAGGCACCTGCAGTGGAAACCAAGGAGGATGCTGGGAACCTCCACAAAGGAGACCCATAGGGGAAGGAAACAACTCCTGGTGGGTGACTCAATCATTAGGGGGTAGAAATGGGGGGAGGAAGGGGAGAGGGAGGTAAGGTGCCTGCTTGGTTCCATGACTCAGAGGCACAGGAAGCGAATCCTCAGGATCTCAGGAGCAGCTGCACGAGGAAGGGAGCTGGATGTCATTGTCCCCCTAGGGACAAATTACAGGACTGGGAATGGGATCTGAGCAGTGCAAGAGGAATTTGTAGAGTTGGGGAGCAGCCTTAGACAAGTAGCACATATGGTAACCTTCTATGGCAAGAATGATGCTAGAGTACTCCGCACCATGGGATTCAATGAATGGTTACTGGTGTGGCGCTCAGAATTTTGTCTTCATTGGGGAATGGGGAGCCACCTGGAGGGATGCAGGCATATACTGGCACAATGGTCTGCATTTGTCCAGGGGAAGAACCAGGATCCTAGGTAATAGGTTTAAATGCTTCATTGGCAAGCATTTAAACTAGCCAAGGGGGAGGCACTGAAATCCCAGCCTCCCCCCTCAAAACACAGCAACTATAAAGGTAAACACCAAGGTAGAGAAGTCATTCAGGAGCAGGACGGGGTAAATGCAAAAGAGGCAAAGGCAGTAAGGACAAGGATGGGGCTAAAAGAGGCAAGGCCATCAGAAAATGGAGGGCGATGAGTACTAATGCCTGTACTCTGTGTAACAAGCTCCCTGAACTAGTGGCCTTGATGAAAGAGGGATGCCTGTATATGGTGGCAGTCACTGAAACATGGTATACAGAGAACCATGACTAGGATGTCAACATACCAGGGTACACAATCTACAGGAAGGACAGGGAGGGTAAAACAGGAGGAGTAGCTCTCTACGTAAGGGAAGGGATTAAAGCAACAGAACTAAAGAGTAAACATGAAGTAGATGAGTCACTATGGGTCACCCTGGAGACAGGAAATGGCACCACAATCCGCATGGGAGTTGTGTACAGACCCCCATCTCAGGGGGAGGGAGTGGACAATGAAATGATAGAAGGCATCCTTAAAATGGCAGAAAAAGGGGAGATATTATTAATGGGTGGCCTGAATATGCCAGATGTTAACTGGAGCACCTTTGCTGCAGGCACATCCAGGAGCAGGGTCATTCTTGATGCCCTACAAGGGGCATGCCTAGACAGCTAGTGTTGGAACCCACTCAGGAGGGAGCAATCTTAGACCTGGTTCTCTCAAATGGGGATGGAGAAAGGATCTTGGATTTAGAAGTGGGTAGCCATCTGGGAACAAGCGACCACCAAACAGTGTGGTTTCACAAATACAGCCGTAGAGTCAAGCCATACAAAAGCAAGAGTATTGGACTTTAGGAGGGCTGACTTTAGGAAAATGAGAGAGTACCTCAGAAAAGCACTAGCAAACAGGTAAGAAGGAGGGGTGGAGGAACAATGGGGAGTAATCAAAACAGCCATCACATAGGCAACAAGCCTTTGTGTGAAACAAATCAACAAAACACAGTGAAGGAAAAAAACATTCTGGTTCTCAAAAGAGGTGGCAGGGAAGGTTAAGGAGAAAAGGATAGCATTCAGGAAATATAAGGAAACACAGAAGGAGCAGGACAGAGAACTTTATCAGTTAAAGCAGAAAAAGGCAGGGAAGGCAGTCAGAATAGCAAAGGCCCAAACCGAGGAAAGGATAGCCAAATCTGTTAAGACGGGGGATAACACCTTTTATAGGTACTTTAAGGAGCAGAGAAAGACCAAGGAAGGGATACTGAGGCTTAATAAAGGGAAGGGAATGTGGACAGAGGTTGACAGTGAAAAAGCAGTGATACTGAATGAATATGTCTGCTCTGTATTCACAAAGGAAGAGGAGGAGGTGGTACCTAAACCAAACAAGAGAAACACTCTGGATGGGGGTTGATACCAGTCCATTCACAGAAGAAAGGGTTCTGAAAGAACTAATAAAATTGAAGGTGGACAAAGCAATGGGGCCTGATGGGATTTACCAAAGAATTCTAAAAGAACTAAGGGTAGAACTAGTGACACCACTGATTACTCTCTTTAACAAACCATGGGAGGATGGGGTGGTACCTAAGGACTGGAGGAGGGGGGTGGATATGATTCCTCTTCACAAAAGTGGAAGCAGGGCAGAGGCAGGAAACTACAGACCAGTTAGTTTGACCTCAGTGGAAGGGAAAATGATGGAATCACTTCTGAATTGTTGAATACCTAGAGGCCAGTGGGGCACAGGACCCAAGCAGCATGTATTCACAGTGGGAAGGTCATGTCAGACAAATCTAATAGATTTCTTTGACTGGGTGACCAAAGTAGTAGACCAGGGAGGGTCTGTGGACATGGTCTACCTAGACTTTAGCAAGGCATTTGATACAGTCCCACACAAAAGATTAATATACAAGTTAGCCAGCCTTGGAGTGGGTCCCAAGGTGGTAGCCTGGATTAAAAATTGGCTGGACAACAGGATGCAAAGGGTAATAGTAAACTGAGTCCACAGTGAAGAAAGGAGGGTTACTAGCTGGGTACCGCAGGGTTCAGTGCTGGGACCAGTCCTTTTTTTTTTTTTTATACTTTATTTTTTATAAAGAATTTAAGGTGCAGTTTCTTTCAAGGTTTATGCAGGTTCTCAGTGCGCATATACAACTTTTTCCAGGAGACAATAAGGATTGCTTATTAGGTATACAATATAAATAATGCTTCTTACACCACATTATGGAATATTTCCAGTTTCTCTGCCAGCACGGCCTTTCACCAAAACAACTCTCCCAAGGGTTCTGGACCCCGAAGACCCCAACTGTTATTCCCTTGCCTGTTATTAGGAAATCTAACTGGGATCACCAAACGTAAAAAGTTAGGGTTACTTATGGGATGAAAGTAGGGTCTCTCCTTCCATTGTATAGTACCCATGATCTCCACTGTAATTCAAATCTCTTTCCTTGACCTGTGGTTTCTGCTATCATTCATTCCAAGAGGTAATACTCTAGTATAATATCATGCCACATTTCAATTTGTGGGGGGTTCTACTTTGAAACCATAATCTAGTTAACACTTTTCTGGCCATTGATAAGAAGGTGAAGGGTAGGGAGCCTCTGGGAATCTTCAGTCCTTCTGGGGGGACTTATAATAGGGCTAATTCTGGAGTAAGAGACAGACTGGGATCAAGAAAGTTTTTCAACTCCCGCTCAGTCTGTCTCCAGTATGATTGAATTTTACTACAATTCCAAAAGATATGTACTTGGTCGGTGTGTCGTGACCCACATTTTTTCCAGAAATCAGCATTTAGCATTGGGCATATTTTTGCTACCTGAGCTGGAGTACTGAAGTATCTCATGCGTGCTTTCCAGGCAAATTCACGCCAATATGGAGCCAGAGAAATCCCCAAGGAAGGTCGTGTAAACTTAAGCCATCTCTTAAATGAGACCCTGCTAGGCAGTTCCTTATTCCAGGCTTGAAGGCTTGACTCCGAGGTTTCTTGGTCATATTCCCTTAGCCCCTTATATTTGCTCCCAATCATATGGGGTTGTGTGTTTCCTTGTAAAGCATTTATAATAATATTTAAAAGGCTGGGGAGAGGGTTTGGTAAGCAAGTCTACCATGCAGATTTGGATAAAAAGGTAATCCCGTACTTGTAAATATCTATAGAAATCTCTATTGTGGAGAGCATAGGTCTTCTGAAGGGATGCAAAAGAGACCACCCCCTGAGAATCCATAAATTGGTAAATAAAGGAAAGGCATTCCCTATGCCAGGTTCTAAAGGTAAGATCTAGGCATACTGGCAAACAATCTGGTTCATACATTAATAATCTTGAATAATAGAACATAGATTCCATGTTTGGTTTATGTCGCAATTTATACCAGAGGTAGACAGTTTGTCGTGTTCCCAAGGAGAGATCAGAGGCCCTTAGTGTCAGTGGCTGTATAGAAAAGAGGGCTTGTACTGGGTCATGAGAGTCATTAATCACCCTTTCAAGTGTCTTCCAGGGGGGATGCAAATTAGTGTTTAACCATGTTGTAATCCTGGTTATACAGGCTGCTGTCCAATATAATTCTAGATTTGGAACATTTAGCCCTCCCTTATCTTTTGGCAATTGTAATAATGACCATCAAATCTGAAGTCTCTGCTTCCCACCACAAAACTCTAGATAGCATCTTGTTACAGGAGTTAAAGTACATTGAAGGGGGAAACTCCGGGATAGTCTGGAATAGATATAGAAGTCTTGGTGCTATATTGGATTGAATAATCTCAATTCTTGCATACAAAGAAAAGTTAAACTGGGACCATCTATGAATATCCGCCTCAAATATCTGAGTTATGGGCTTATAGTTTAACAAGGTTAAGGTATGACTCTGTAAAGGGAGAATAACCCCTAAGTATTTTATTTTATTAGTTCTTCATTTAAAAGGCTTCTGTCCTCTGAACTGTTGTGAAGGGGTAAAATTAAGTGATAGGACTTCTGTTTTTGCAGTACTGACTTTATACATTGAGGCCCAGATATTCAAACTGCGCCAGGTTGTGGAGCAAGCCTGGGCACAGCGCATTGGCTGCTGAGGGGTGTTGACTGGGCAATATTCAACGGGCTGTGCCATGGCACAGCATCATTGAATCTCGCACCCGGCCACCCACAGTGTGCATGGTGCAGTGGCACTGCACCAGCGCAATGTGGCCAAGTGGAGCAGTGGGATGCGCTAGCGCAAGTTCCATTGTGCTAAGGCAACAACTGCAATATTCAAAAGTGCATCATACAAATGGGCATAATGCATGCAAGGTGCAAATGGGGCCATTTGCATGTCATTAGCCCCATTTGCATTCAGGTGCACCGATCCCCGGCGACTTGTGCCTGGTGCCCTGCCAGGCTGCAGCCGTCAGGGACTGAAGCCCCCTGTACAGCGTGGCAATGTGCCCCACTGCCTGATCGCAGGCTGAATGTAAAATAACAGAAGTCCTATATCCCTGGTGGTCCAGTGGACCGTTTGCAGCCTGATTGCGGGCTGAATGTAAAAATAATACACGTCCAATATCCCTGGTGGTCCAGTGGACCGCTCGCAGCCTGATCGCGGGCTGAATGTAAAAATAAAGAAGTCCAATGTCCCTGGTGGTCCAGTGGACTGCTTGCAGCCCCATCGTGGGCTTAAGTATAAAAAATAAAGTCCTATATCCTTGGTGGTCCAGTGGACCACTGTCAGTCTGATTGCGGGCTTAAGTAGTACATAATAAAGTCCTATATCCCTGGTGGTCCAGTGGACCGCTGTCAGCCCGATCATGGGCTTAGGTATAAATAATGAAAGTCCTATATCCCTGGTGGTCCAATGGACCGCTGTTAGCTGATCATGACACTTATATAATATGTCACATCCAATATCCTGGTGGTCCAGTAGACCCCCTCCCCACCCACCCACTGAGCTCCACTGCCCCATTCACTTACCCCGGTCGGCGCAGACTGACACTGTAGAGCAGGGCTGTATGCCCATTGAAGATTCACAGTGTGAGCCAATGGGCATGCAGCCATACTACTACACATTCCAGATATACGAATGGATCCATTCACATGTCTGAATGTGCACAGTATGGGCTTGCACGCCCATTGGCTCACGCTGTGTACCAATGGGCATGCCAACCCTACTCTACAGTGTCGGTCAATGGCAGTGGGGTGACAGGCAGGGTGCTGCCACCTGCCGCTGACCGGGGGGGGGTGGGCGCTCAGTGGGTGGTGGGGAGGGGTCTGCTGGACCACCAGGATATTGGACGTAATTTTATTATACAAATGCCATGATCAGGCTGACAGCAGCTCACCTATGGTGGCAGCCATTGTTCCTTTTTTGGCTCACCTGTGTGCAGCGCAAGTAGGGGTTGCACATACATGGGCTCAGCACATCCCAGGCTGAATATCGGGATGTGCAGAGTATGCCTGGGCACGCCCCCCCACCTGCAACGCATACATTACTGATGTGCTCCAGCGCATCGGGATTTGTGCCAGGCACAATCCCCATTTAAATATCACGCTGAGGCACATCAGTGGGTTGCGTCACATGCAACCCTTCTGAATATCTGGGCTAAGACTACTGTAAACTGTTGTAGTACTGTATCTGCCACATTTTGGCTAAAGAAATTTCTGGGCCTGATAGGGTTAATAAAATATCATCTGCATAAAGCGATGTGGAGTAGTTGTTCCCTTCCAAATCCACTCCACATATCTCTTCCATTGCTCTGATCTTCATTACCAGGGGCTCTATATATAGTATGAACAGCTGGGGCAAAAGGGGCATCCCTGTCTAGTGCCATGCTCCAGTTTAAAAGGGGCTGACAGTGAAGAATTAACTCTAATATATGCCTGGGGCTGGGTATAAATGTTACTTAACCATTTAATAAATTCTGCTGGAAACCCAAATGCCTTCAAAACCTGCCACAGAAATTCCCAGAGCACCCTATCAAATGCCTTATAGGAGTCTAGGCTGACCACTACGGTTGGAAGTGAGATTCTTGAGACATGATGTAGGAGATGGATGATTCTGTTCGTATTATCTGACGTTTGTCTATTTTTGAGAAATCCTGATTGATCTGGCTGAATTAATCTGGGCAGAATAACCTCTAATCTTTTAGACCAAATGGACATACAGTATATAGTTTGTAGTCACAATTCAATACTGATATGCGTCTATAGGATTCTGGCATTCTTGGATCTCTACCTGGCTTAAGGATAGTAGAAATAACCACATATGACCATGAACTCGGTGGGGGACCCCTCCTTTTGAACTTTCTGAAAAGTCTGCCTCATTGGATTAATTAAGAGGGGAAGTAAGGATTTGCACCATTCCTGGGGAAAACCATCGGGACTGGGAGATTTGTGGGTTTTTGCTTGTTTGACCAACCAACTGCATGTATTTCTGTTTCAGTAATTGGGGCCCGAAGTTTCTCCTGCTGTGTTCTAGTTAGGTTAGGAAACTGGAGAGGGGACAGAAAATGCTGGATATCTCTGATAGAAGAGGGGGATGGGTTAGCATATAAATCTCGATAATAATCATAAAAAATGTTAAGGATATCTTGTGAATGACTTTTTATTGTTCCTGTAATAGGGTCCTTTAATTGTGTAACAGTAGCCGCCTGCCGAAATCCTCTCAATCTTTTAGCCAAGTTCCTAGCACCTCTGGACACCCCCCCCAGAAATACCATTTTAGTTGTTGGATCTTAGCCTGCACCTGGTAATCTGTTAGTGCCTGAAGCTCTCTTTTAATGTGTCTCATCTCCTGTTCTAGTATACTATTTATTTTATTCCCTATCTGTTGTAGGTGTTTCAGATAGTTTTGTAGTTGATTATATCTCTGATTCCTTTGTTTCTGTTTCCTGGAGGCATAGGCAATTAACTCTCCCCGAACAACCGCCTTCCGGGTGTCCCAAATGACTACTGCTGAGATATCTGGAGTAGTGTTATCTTGGATTATTTGAGGAAGTCTCTGCTCCATCTAGTCTTTAAAAGATTTGTCCTGAAGAAAAGATGTATTGAGTCTCCACAGGCTCTTCTTATAGGGTTTCCCAGATCTAACTTAAGGAGTAATGTGGTATGGTCTGATAAATAACGTGCATTTAAAGAGATATCTCTTATCTTGTACGTGAAATTAGTTTTGTGTGTTAAAAATTACTACTTTGAGTTAGATCTGTTACTTGGGCTGTGATATTGTAACTTTTGGGGCTTGGGAACACTTGTTTGGCAGTGATAATTAGAGTGAAATTTAAATGTGATGTTTGCCTGGTGTTAGGGGGAGGGGAAATTAACAAGAATCACCTTGTCTTTAACAGGAATTACCTTGTCTTTAACAGGAATTACCTTGTCTTTCATTGTTCACGTGGGAAGATAAGCAGGAGGCTGGTAAGGACAGAGGTTTGGGTTTATTTTCTGTTTTAACTGAAATATTTGAATAGTTTTGTACGTGAAATTAGTTCTATGTGTTAAAAATTACTACTTTGAGTTAGAACTGTTACTTGGGCTGTGATATTGTAACTTTTGGGGCTTGGGAACACTTGTTTGGCAGTGATAATTACAGCAAAATTTAAATGTGATGTTTGCCTTAAATACTGAAAAGTCACTGGGGGTTGGGATTGAAGGGCTGTGTATTTCTGTTTGTGACTGAAATTTGAAGCAATAGGAACTGGTGGGCCTGTGACATCATACGGTACCTGATGTCTGCATACACACACTGTTAGTGGGACTGGACACACACTGGACCGTATGTGTTTGTGAGACTTGGGAACTTTATTGGTGGGGTTGAAATTGGGTTTGTAAATAACTGCAGTCAGTATAGAGAGAAACTGTATTCAAGGGGGAAGGGATTGAGAAAAGGGGTGTGTGCCATTATGAACAGAGACGGACAAACAGGGTGGCCATATTCCACCATGGCAGGCATCTTCGGAAGGATTGTGGCTGCACAGGCTGTGGGATGGCAAACTCACTGACCTGAGAGAGGGGCTGCCCACTCTGTAGACAGCTATCTTGTATCAGGAGTGAAGTATATTGGTTAAGGAGTAAGCTGGGAGTTGGGGTGTCCAAGGATAAGGGGTGTGGATATGGGCAGCAGAAGGGTGGGGCTGAGGGGAGGCTGGGGCAATGCTCTGAAATTACAGGACGTTATGTTACAGCAAGCAGGAGGGGGGGGTATTAGGGACAGAGGACCCTTAGACAGGGATGTTGATGCTAGGGGAAGCGTCACAGGGTGGAATTCTGAATACAAAGAGAGTGGAGGGAAGAGTCAGGAGGGTTGTTGTGAGAAGCCTAAAGCAGCAGACTGTGGGAAGGGAGCTCTAAGGTGAACAGAGCAAGAGGGAGGAAGAAGGTCAGTTTAGAGGTGCAGTCAGGGAAACTCGGTTACTTGATGGAGGCTGACATAGAGGTCACAATAAATTTGAGCTACTACAACCTAGAGGGGAGGAAGGCTGGTGGAAATGAGGAAACTGATACAGAGGCGGGGGTAAGGAGTCGGATACCCATAGGGCATCACAGACCGGCAATGGAAAGGATAGAAGTAGTCCCAGAGGGAGAAGGGGAAACATAAATGTTAAGCAGATGGGGGAGATGCAACATATTGCAGATACAAGGGAGGAGAGCATGACTGGAGAGAAACTGGGAGACAAGGAGGTGAGGGAGGGGCCCCCCTTCAGCAGTGGGGGTCTGTACCAAGGATTGGGCCCTAGGTAAAGGGGACCCACAGACAGCTTCTGGAGGCAGGGATACTATTACAAGGGGGGAAGAAGGTGGTGTGGAGGAGGGGAAGCCATCAGGGCCAGGATAAATGGTTCGATAAGAGAGGTTAGTGACACCTATTCAGAGAAGGTCTGAGTTATGGGCAAAATAACGAGGGAGGCAGAAAGGAGGGTGACAAGGGGTCTCTAATAAGGCGGAAGACTCCCATGGAATTGAGATCATGAATAAAGGGGGATGGGGGCTGAGAGTGTATAGTGGAGGTAACCATAAGGATGATGGTGGTGTTAAGGTTCTGTTATTGGGAGACCTTGATGATTAGGGGTATCCAGTGGAGGACAGGGGTGGATGCCATAGCCAGTGAAGGTAGAGTATTTCTGGGCTGACAGTGCACAGAGCAAAGTTCATGGTGTACTGAAACTGGTTAGGAATTGTGGAGGGAAACCGGACTTCCTGGTGCATTTGGGAACTAACGATCTAGAGGGAAATAGTGTTTTGAAAATCCAAGCAAGGTTCCAAGAACTTGCCAGAGTCTGTCGGGATAATGGATGCAACATTTTCTTTTCGGAGATATTGCCAGTACCAAAGGCCTCAGTGGAGAAAAAAATGAAGATCACAGAGGTTAATGACTGGCTCAGGAAGTGGGGTGAAGAGAGTGGGTTGGGGGTGTTAGGGAACTGGAAAGGAGTTTGGGAGGATAAGGGACTGTATGCCAAGGACAGGCTTTATCTTGCCCCATTAGGGAAGGAAGTCCTTAAACAGGGATGGCTGACTACATTCAAGAAAGGTGGGGTTTAAACTTGTGAGGGGGAAGGGATAAAGGAGGAGCTGACCAGAAGCCTCTCTCCGGGTGAGGGAGTAGCCTTCAAACCTGGGGGGACAGACTGGGGTGGAGGTTTCAGGAGGAGCAGAGGAGGATGGAGGAGTATAAGGAACTTGGGTGGGGTTCAACAAAGGGGATCAGGGATAAAGGGTCGGGGTTGGTGTTAGTAAATGCCAGGAGCTTGAGAAACAAGTTGCCAGAGTTCCAGGCCCTGCTGTTTGGGGGGGGGGGGTGGAAGTGGCGGTGGTCATGGAGACGTGGGCCAACAAAAACCATGACTGGTACCTAAACGTGCGGGGGTACACTATGCTTAAGAAGGATAGAAAGGAGGGCAGAGGGGGTGGAGTGGCTATGTTCATTAGAGATGACATAGAAATTGCTAGGGTAGAAGAGGCAGAGGGAAACGTGGAGGCCTTATGGGTCACCTTACAATCCCCAGCAGGAGATAAGGTCAAGCTGGGTGTAGTATATAGGCCCCCTGGGATGAGTCATGTTCTGGAGGATGGTTTGCTGGACAACATCATTGCCCAGTGTGGACCAAAAGGGGAAGGAGTGGTGTTGATGGGGGACCTTAATATGCCAGGTACAAACTGGGAACCATGTCCCCTAAAGTGGCCAAGGAGCAGAGGCTGCTGGACGGCTTCCAGGATGTGTTCTTAACACAGCATGTGATGGAGCCCACAAGGGAGGGGCATGTCCTGGATGTGGTTCTGGCAGATGGGGATCTGGTAGGGAACCTGGTTGTAGAGGATCCCCTGACTGGGAACGACCACAATACTGTCTGGTTTCAAATAAGCATGGGGAGATCTAGGACACTGGCAGTGGACTTCAGGGGGCAGACTTTGTGGGTATGGGAAATATTCTCAAGGATCACTTGAAGGGGATTACATCAATGACAAATGTGGAAAGGAGATGGGAGGTCATAAAACAGGGACTTCATGAGGCAGTCAGGACCTGCGCTAAGGTGAAACGTAAGGGAGCAAGTTCACATAAACCATGCTGGTGGTCCAGTGAGGTTCAGGTAGCAGTCAGAGAAAATAAGGCGGCCTACAAAAAATATAAAACAACAAGAGGGGATAAGGAAATGTACCATCTTGCATCTAGAAAAGTCACCCGGATGGTGAGGGGGGGGCAAAGTCCAGTAAAGAGCAACGGCTGGCACAGGGGATACATGGAGGGGAAAAGGTTTTCTCCCAGTACATTGGGGAGCGGAGAAAAACTAAGGGCCATCTCAGCAGATTGAGATCAGCAGGGGGTGGGTGGAAGAGCGAGGGACCAGGCAGAGGTATTTAATGAGTACTTTGCCTCTGTGTTCACTAGGGAGGGGGATGGGATATCTACAAAGCAAGGCACAATGGGGATAGAAGCGGCAGTGAGTGGGATCAGGAGAGCAACAGAAATGGAGCAAGAGGAAGGGAGAGGTACCCCAGGGTGTCACATTAGGAAAAGGATAAAAAATCCAGTAAGGTGGAGGGGATGGATGATGCTATCTCTGCCAAAAGGGTGTGGTTAGCCCTCAAGGCCCTAAAGAAAGACAAATCTCCTGGGCTGGATGGCATTCATCTGAGAGTACTATGGGAATTGGCGGACATAGTGGCTGCACCCCTGGTGGAGCTCTTCAACAGGTCACTTGAGACAGGGAGGGTACCTAGAGATTGGCGAGAGGCACATGTGGTGCCAATCCATATAGGGGGGTCAAGAGAAGTACCAGGTAACTATAGACCCATCAGTTTGACCTCGGTGGTGGGAAAATTAATGGAGAGTATACTAAAGGAACGATTGGTGGTGTACTTGGAGGAGGTGGGAGGTCTGGATAGTCGGCAACGTGGGTTTGTGCCAGGTAGTTCATGTCAAACCAATTTGTGGAGTTCTATGAATGGGTAACATCAGAACTGGACAGGGAAAGCCTGTGGATGTATTATGCTTGGACTTCAGCAGGCGCTTGACTCTGTCCCCACAATGGTCTGGTGGAGAAACTGATGGGGTTGGGAGTAGGCCCTTGATGGTCAGATGGATTGAAACTGGCTAGCTGGACGCACCCAGAGAGTAGTAGTCGTGGGGAGCCTCGAACCCTAGAGAGGTTGGTAGCTGGCACCGAGGGCCCAGTCCTGGGTCCGATCCTGTTTAATACATACATATTGGGCATCAGGGAGGGTATAGGGTGTGAAATGAGTCTCTTCGCTGATGACTCCAAGATGGGAGCAGTAGTTGAGGGAGAAGAGGGGAGGTTGGCCCTGCAAGGGGACCCGGACACTCTGGAAAACTGGGCTCACATATGGAAATTAAATTTCAATATCACCAAGTGCAAGGTGTTACATCTTGGGCGGGGAAACGCTAAACACAGGTACACCCTGCGAGGGGAGGCGCTGGAGGCCTCAATAGGGGAAAAAGACCTAGGGTTCATGGTGGATGCATGTATGAATAACTCTGAGCAGTGCAGGAGAGCGGCTAGCAAGGCAAACAGGATGTTGAGATGCATCGTAAGGGGGATCACCTCAAGGAGAAAGGAAGTGATTCTGCTGTTGTACAATAGACTGGTTAGACCACACTTTGAGTACTGTGTACAGTACTGGAGACCACACTTGAAGAGGGACATACAGCTTCTGGAGAGGGTACAGAGGAGGGCAACTAAGATGATACGAGGACTAGGGGATTTGACGTATGAGGACAGACTTGAGGAGCTCTGCCTGTTTTCATTGGAGGAGATGAGAGATGGGGGGACATGATTGAGGTCTTCAAGTACCTCAAGGGAATAAATAGGGTAAACATGAAGGGGATCTTTAGACTAAAGCAGGGAGGTATTACCAGAGGCCATGGCTTGAAGTTGGAAGGTGGAAGGGTGAGGGTGGAAAAGAGGAGGAGGTTTTTCACTGAGAGGGTGGTGGACCCTTGGAATGCACTGCCTGGCGAGCTGGTTCAGAGATCCACAGTGGAGGGCTTCAAGAGAGGGTGGGACAGACACAGAAAGTGGATGTATCAGATGATGGCCTGTCCCTGGGGGGTGGGGATGGATGATAGGGGTTTCTGGAACACAAGGGAGGGGGAAGGGCCTCAGCACCCAACTAGGGATCTGAGATTCGAGCAGACTCGATAGACCGTAAGGCCTAATCTGCTGTCAAATAGTATATTAGTATGTTATGATATCTAAATGTTCCACTGAGATTAAAAAAATAATCGATTCGGGAAGAAGTTATATACTATGGTGAATCATAGGTGTAGCCTTTCCCTGTGGGATATGTATGTCTCCAGACATCCAAGAAACCCAGCCTCTCCACCAGAGAGCGAATAAGCCTCTGTGCCGGAGAGCGTCTGTGTCCCCGGGGGTGAGAGGAGTCTAATTTTGGATTCATTGTCACATTAAAATTTCCCTCCATTAACAGCAATCCCTTCTGAATGCCCAGTACCTTGTTGAAAAGCTGCTGAACTCAACTAGGGGGTGAGGCAGGGGGAAGATAAACATTAACCATCGTGATATCCTGCCCATATATGATTCCCTGCACAATTACAAAACACCCCATAGGGTCTGCATATTCTTTTACTATCTCCAGTGGTAGGGTAGAGGGTACTATTATTGCAAGTCCCCTTCTACCTCCAGATTTGCTGGATGCTGACTAGACCCTAAATTTCCCTCCCATGGCCAGCTTCCCATGTTCTAATTTGGACAAGTGGGTCTCCTGGATATATAAGACATCAGGGGCCGCCGTTTGATATATTGAAATAGTCTAGCTCGCTTAACTGGACTACTAATGCCATTAATATTCATGGAGAAAAGTTTAAAGGGTGTATTGGCCATCATTATATACTAAGGACAAAAAAGGTCAGATCTGGTAAGCTAGCCTTTACCCCCTTCATTCTCATATGCTCTAGAAGCATTTCAATAGATTTATTCCTTATAGATCTCCTGTATTGCCCTGTCAACTCAAAATATTTGAGATAAAAACCTATAGCATGTTGACGTGTACAGTTCCTGAAATCTAAGGCTAAAACAAAGTGTTCAAACCCTGTACCTTGATATAACATAATAACCACAATAGTATTCTGAATGGATGAAACTTGCCATCTAGCAAACCGTTTCTTAAATGGTAGAGACTCAGAACATGAACTATTTACAAGTGTATATAATAACAGAACTTCCAAGGTGGGGGAGGAAAATCTAATCCCCCCTATTTTGCCTGTTGAATCCCACAGTGCAATCCCCGATTCAACAGGAAAGGGGGTAAAGCCCAGTCTTTCCCAGATTGGGGCCTCCTGAGAGCATACTAGAGCTCCAACATAAAAAAATCAGATAGGGTAAACATAAGAGAAATGGGCTAGATGATATAACCACCCTGAATGAGAAATCTAATGTCCGCCCTACCAGTGTCCCGAACTCCAGTAAATCACTTTTAGATTATAAGGCTGGTGGAAATTACCGTAGGCGAGCGAGACCAGCCTTGTAAATAATCATACTGTGGATAGTCTTTAACTTCTGTTTACCGTATGTAAACTTCTACACGGGAAATGATCTGGAATAAAAAGTACCAGATAAGGGGTGGGGGAGTTAGGCCCACTCCTACACCACCTCAGCAAGTGGCCAGATCTCACATCATAATATTGTTAAGTACAATACATCAGGCCTAGAGTCAGGGCAGTGCACAGAGAGGCCTAGGGTAAACCCTCTCACCCCCCCGACCAACCTGTATTCATAAAGTAAGTCTCTTCAAGATTGTACAGCTGTTTCCAGGTTCCCTCTTCGACGAAACATTGCAAATGATTCTTTTGGATCTACTTTGCCTGCCTCGGGTTTTCAATCTGCTGGTTTGTTTGCAGCCATCTGCCATCTTGGTGGTCTCAGGACGAATCCTGCTGTCTCCTTCGGACAGTCTGGAAAATGCAAGCCCATCCTGGTAAGCTCCCTTTTGGCCTCTTGTGCAATGAAGAATTATTTTTTACCTGTGGGGAGATGGACTATTAAATGGGCCAGATAGGGCATTGAGAATCTGTGCCCTGCAGCTTTAAGTACTGGAAATAAAGGCATATAGGCCCTGCATAGCTTCATTGTTTTTGGGGCATAGTCATGGTCTATGAAAAAATGCTTCTGACTGTAGTACACCTTTTGTTTGCGCCAGGCGAATGATAGGATATGCTCTTTAGTAGTGAAACTGTTGAAGCGTGCGATTATGGATCTCGGTGGGGCCTGGGGGTCACTGGGTTTTGGAGTTAGAACTCGATGTACCCACTCTAGATTTAGCTGAAACCCTTCAGGGAGATCCAATGCAGTGTGCAGAAGAACATCTACAAATTCTTTGATATTGGCCCCCTTGGAGCCTTCTGGGATGCAGTGCAGTCGAATGTTATCTCTGTGTGCCCTATTTTTGGCATCTTCCAGCCTACTTTCAAGTGCCTCTTGGGTTTGCTGCAGTTGTTGAATGTGAGTTTCTATATCATCCACCCTGTTTTCTGTTGCTGTCAGTTGTCGCTTCGTATCATCGGCCTGTTACTGGATATACTGGATGCACTGGACAAAAGAAGGCCATCATGGCCCATCGAGATTGTCCCCTACAATAGTGGGTCAATTTCCTTCATTTATTTGTTAACCATGTATCTAACTTATTTTTGAAAGATTCAAGAGTTTTTGAATTTACTAAATACTCGGGAAGTGAATTCCATATCTGAGGAACCCTAACACTGAAAAAATTATTTCTTAAATTTGTATTTACCCATTCAATAATTAATTGTTTATTATGTAATCTACCCACAATGCATTTATTGGCATATGACAGTCCACATAATTTCATCTGAATTGGGCATTTTAAAATATTATATAAAAGTAAAAGGTCACCTCTCAATCTTCTTCTTTCCAGGGAATGTAATCCTGTTTTAGTCGATCTGTTGTTCTAATTGTATAATGTCTTTCCTCAGTTCCCCATATAATTGTTTAACTTCAGTATGAAACAACAATATTTCTTGATATATGAGTTCTAATTTGGCGTTTTTATTTTTATTTTTAGCTAAGAGCTTATAGGTCGATTGTGTGACCTTATGCGTCACCTGCGATTTGGGTGTTTGCAGCGATCCGGTACCCAAGGCTTCTGATTCGTATCTCTCTCCTTCACTATCCATCCTACCTTTTTCTGCCTTATGAACCACCAGCATACAAATTGTGATACCCTCCGTTGCCAAGGTATAGAAAATTTTAAGGTTTAATTGCAATTTAGAAGGGATGATGGAGAGTATCAAGCTCGGAGCTGGGGAGAGAAATGCTAAGCAGCTATCAACATTGAGGGCGGAACTAGAAGACCGGGACCGGTCCTTTTTAATGTCTTTATAAGTGACATTGCAGATTAACTGGAAGGAAAAGTATGTCTCTTTGCAGACGACACAAAGATCTGCAACAGGGTTGATACACAAGATGGAGTGGAAAGGATGAGAAGGGACTTGACAAGGTTGGATGTCATTTTATGTCAGCTTAGATTCAATGCAAAGAAGTGCAAGGTAATGCACCTAGGAAACAAAAACCCAGGGGGAGAGTACGCAATGGGGGTGAGATACTGACAACAACAAAAATGGAAAGGGACCTGGGGATAATTATATCAGATGACCTAAAGGTGGGCAAGCAATGTGAGAAGGCAGTAAGGAGGGCTGGGGGGATACTGGGGTGCATAGGGAGAGGCATCAACAGTAGAAAATAGGAAGTTGTCATCCCTTTGTACAGACAGTTTATGAAACCCCATCTGGAGTACTGTGTGCAGTTCTGGAGACCCCATCTCTGCAAAGACATAGACAGAATGGAGGCTGTCCAGAGGAGGGCAACCAAAATGGTGCAGGGTCTGCAGCAGAACCCATAAGAAGAGAGACTAAAGGAGCTTAATATTTATACCCTTGAGGAAAAAGGGAGAGGGGGGACATGATAGAAACTTTCAAGTACCTCATGGGACTCAACAAAGTCCAAGAGGATACTATCTTTCAGAAAAAGAGATGTGCAAGAAAAAGGGAGCACAATTTGAAGATAGAGGGGGGACGGCTCAGAGATAATGTGAGGAAGTATTTTTTCAAAGAGAGGGTTTTGGATGCATGGAACAGCCTTTCTGAGGAGGTTGTGGAGTCAAGAACATTGGGGAAATTCAAGAATGCATGGGACAGACATAAGGCAGTTCTAGTGGGGGTAGGAGGAAGTAGGCTAGTGGTTAACTAGGATCTGCAGCATATCCATCAGGTAGGAAAATGGGCAGACTAGGTGGGCCAAGTGGTCCTTATCTGCCGTCAAATTCTATGTTTCTATGTTTCTGTATTCTCCTTGATCTCTCTGGGGCATTTGACACTGTGAATCATGAGATGTTGCTGGACCGACTGCAGAACTGATGTGGACTAACTGGCAATGTCATCAGCTGGTCTAGGTCCTACCTCACAGAGTGCAAAGGGTGTTGATAGGATTATCCTCATCCAGCCCGATGTCCCTGTGTTGTGGAGTTCCACAAGGTTCAGTCCTGTCACCTCTTTTATTCATGGCATACATGTTGCCTTTAGATGTTATCTGGTGGTTTGGGCTGGGTTTTAATTGCTATGCAAATAAAACCCAGTTATACCTGTCCTGTGCCTCTGGTAACCAGATGGCGGTCTCTACGCTAAACACCTCCCTGGCTGAGATCCAGAACTGGATGATTCAAGACTGGTTATGACTCAACCCAGACAAGATGGAGGTATTGTTGGTGGAACCTGGTCATCAGCAGGTCAGTGGAGGGTTGTGGGCTGACCTTGGTTTGAGGTTGGGAGGTCAGTATCTGACTTCTTCCACACGGGTTAGGGATCTGGGTGTTGTTCTTGATGATGGTTGGACACTTGATGCTCAGTTGTTGGCCGTCATCCAAAGTGGGTTTTACCATTTTAGGAACATTTCCCGGATCCATTCCCTAATACCATCTGATGACCTTGACACCCTGATACATGCCTTTGTCATGTTAAGGTTAGACTACTGTAATTCGGTATAAAGGGTTTGGCAAGCTCAATCCATCAAATTTACAATACATCTGTATGAAATTTATAGGAGTGCAGCTGGTGTGTGACCAAACAAAAGCATTCAATTAAGGTACCAGTGCTCCCCCCTCCACTCTGCTGCTTTAAAGCCTGCAAGTTTTTCAAATAACTCCAATATTCTTACTTGTTATAAATTATTGGAGGGAGTTCTTAGTCTCATCATCCAGCTGAATTATGATCAAGCCCGACCACCACGAACAGCTACATTTGTGCATCTGTGCATGCATTAGTAAATGTCTATGATTTTAAATCACAAGATAAAATATGCTGAAAACATACATACTGTAGTATATAATGTTAAAAGTCTTCTAAATAAGAAATATCTTTGTGTTAGGTGAAAAGGTTGATTTAAAGACAACCTGTCCTAGTGTAAATTAAGCATTAACTAGCTATTTCCAGCATTTATGCAGTGTAAGTACTACTAAGATATGTATATCTTAAAACCTGTGTACAATAAGTCAATATTATTCATGAATAAACTTACACTGTTTAAACATGATCTATCTGCAACTCTATAACAAGTGACTAGTGTTTCTGCACATTCAACACCCAAACCTAACACAGAGCCCCTTGTAATTGAGATGATGTTATCCTAACATGCCCATGTATCAACATATGTCTATATATACCTAATATTCTGTACTATTAAATAACAGTTCTATCAATCCAATCAAAACGTTTGCACAGATGCACAAATGAAGCTTTAGTATATGTTTCATGGCTGTTCTCAGGGAAGAAGCTTATCTATTCTGTGACATTTGACCTTGACTACCTTTCTTGTGATGGAACCCTGTTATCTTTATATGGGTCCATACTGATATTTAAAAAGCAATTTAAGACAATGGGATTTTTAACAATTTTATATCAGTTTTTTATATGTATGATCTGGACATTAAGAAAGTGTATTTTTCCAAGCCAACTGTTATTTTTCTGAAGAAGGATTCTATGTAATCCAAAAGCTTGAGCACCTATTTTCTTTTGTAACTTCTATATTGGTCCAATAAAAGGTATCAAATCTTCTCTTTTTTATTATATATAATAATTGCAAAAGACTATCTTTAAAACTGAGATAAAATTCAACCATGAAACCCTCTAATCCAGGACATTTGCCTTATGACATTGATTTTATAATTTTCTCTATTTCTACTTCCAAAATGGGAGAAAGAAGAAAATGCCTGATGTTATCGATTGTCTATTGCTTTTTTTTTTTTTGCTCCCCCCAGCTCCAGGCCAGCCTCTCATTTAGGCCTTCCTATGCCCCTCACTGCCACACTGCCTAGATAGAGCCACCCATCACCCCATATTGCAGTCACCCGGGTAACCTGGATGTAACTCTTCGCCGGGTGGGTCCTTCTCCTCCGAGGGGGAAGGCACCAGTGGCGCAACCAGTGCAATTCTTGGCCCAGGTGTTGCTAGAGTGGTCCGTGCACTTCTTGAGGTTTCGTGGCAGAGGGAGCTGGTGACTGTCATTCAGTCAGTGACGGGGCTCGTTTCCCATTTTTGCTCTCGGGGGCATGGCGTTCAACTAACATCAGGCATACGCCAATGTTTACCATGCCTCATTAGTTAGTGGGACCCCGCGTGTTGCCGTGCCCCCAGCCTCCATCAGGGGTTGGCAAGCACCGGGTCACTTCCCTGCCCTCCCCCACCCGAGAGAAGGCAAGCAGTCATCTGATACTCGAGCCCTTTCTCCCCGGCTGGCTCTCCAGCACCCAGGTCCATTCCCGAACCCGGGTCACTGACGTCGCAAGCGGAAATCCAACCACTGTGCCGACAGGCTGGTCCCTTCTATTGTTTTTTGATAAACTGATTATAATAATGTAATTCATAGAAACATAGAACACAGAACACAGACTTTGATGGCAGATAAGAACTGCTTGGTTCACCCAGTCTGCCCGTTTCCCTACCTTTTGGATAAGCTGCAAATCCTAGTTAACCAACAGCCTACTTCCTCCTACCCCCCACTAGAATTGCCTTATGTCTGTCTCATGCATTCTTGAATTCCCCCACCATTTTTGACCCCACTACCTCCTTTTAAGGCTGTTCCATGAGTCTACTACCCTCTCTGTGGAAAAATACTTCTTCACATTGTCTCTTAGCCATCCCCCCGCCAATCTTCAAATTGTATCCCTTTGTTCTTGTACATCATGATTCTTCTGAGGTACTTAAATGTTTCTGTCATGTCCCCCTCTAGTTTATACATATTAAGCTCCTTTAGTCTCTCTCTCTCTTCTTATGGCTTCTGCTGCAGATTCTGCACCATTTTAGTTGCCCTCCTCTGGACTGCTTCCATCCTGTCTATGTCCTTGCAGAGATAGGGTCTCCAGAACTGCATGCAGTACTCCAGAAGGGGTCTCATCAACTGTCTGTACAGAGGGATAACAACTTCCTGTTTTCTACAGGTGATGCCTCTCCCTATGCATCCCAGTATCTCCCCAGCCCTTCTTACTGCCATCTCACATTGCTTGCCTACCTTTAGGTTGTCTGATATGACTAGCACCAGGTCCTGTTCCATTTTTGTTTTTGTTAGTATCCCCCCCACATTGTGTACTCTTCCCCTGGATTTTTGTTTCCCAGGTGCATTACATTGCAGTTCTTTGCATTGAATCTAAGCTGCCATACTTTTGACCATTCCTCCAATCTTGCCAAGTTCCTTCTCATACTTTCCACACCCTCTTGTGTATCAACCATGTTGCAGATCTTTGTGTCCTCTGCAAAGAGGCATACGTTTCCTTCCAGTCCCTCTGCAATGTCACCTATAAAGACATTAAAACAGACCGGACCCAGTCATGAACCCTGCAGTACCCTGATAGTAACCCGCCTTTCTTCAGAGTGGACTCAGTTTACTATTACCCTCTGTGTCCTGTTGTCCAGCCAGTTCTTTACCCAGGTTACCACCCTGGGACCCACTCCAAGACTGGCTAACTTGTTTATTAATCTTTTGTGTGGGACTGTGTCAAATGCCTTGCTAAAGTCTAGGTAGGCCACATCCACAGCCTCTCCCTGGTCTACTACTTTGGTCACCCTGTCAAAGAAATCTATTAGATTTGTCTGACATAACCTCCCCACTATGAATCCATGCTGCCTTGGATCCTATGCCCCACTGACCTCTAGATACTCAACAATTCTTTCTTTCAGAAGTGATTCCATAATTTTCCCAACCGCTGAGGTCAAACTAACAGGTCTGTAGTTTACTGCCTCTGCCTTGCTCCCACTTTTGTGGAGGGGAATAACATCCGCCTTCCTCTAGTCCTCAGGTACCACACCATCCTCCCATGATTTGCTATAAGGGGTAGTCACTGGTGTCACTAGTTCTTCCCATAGTTCTTTTAGAATTCTAGGGTGAATCCTGTCAGGCCCCATTGCTTTGTCCACCTTGAGTTTTAAGAGTTCTTTCAGGACCCTTTCTTTTGTGAATGAACTGGTAGCGACCCCCCTATCCACAGTGTTTCTATTGTTTGGTTTAGGTATGTCCCCTCCTCTTCTTTTATGAATACTGAAAAAAGTATTCATTCAGCATCTTTGCCTTTTCACTGTCACCCTCTGCCTACTCCCCCCTCCTTTATTAAGCCTCACTAGCCCTCCCTTGGTCTTTCATTGTTCCCTAATGTACTTATAAATGGTTTTATCCTCCTTCTTAATTGAGTTTTCTAGCCTTTCCTCTGTTTGGACCTTTGGAATTCTGACTGCCTTCCCTGCTTCCTTCTGTTTTATCTGACACAATTCCCTGTCTTACTCCCTCTGTGATTCCTTATACTTCCTGAATGCTATCATTTTCTTCCTAACTTTCCCCACCACCTCTTTAGGGAATCATAGTGTTTTTTTCCTTCATTTTGTTTTGTTTATTTGTTTCACACAAAGGCGTGTTGACTCTGCGATGGCAGTTTTGATTTTTCACCATTGTTCCTCCACCCCTCCTTCCTGCTCATTTGCTAGGGCATTCCTTATGCACTCTTCCATTTTGTTCATGTTGTATGGGTGTACATTCAGATTTATGTAGCTCCGAGAAAAATTTAAGAAAACAATTCTCAATTTCCAGCTTACTGTCTTGAACTTTATTATTACTGGCTATTATTATTATTATTATTTCATTTGCATTCTGCTCTTTTTAAAATCTCTTTGCTAATCCTTTACCAGCTTGCTCGCAGTACAATCCCCACTTCCTTGGGATTTTTATCCACCTATTTTAATTTGTATAATGCCTGTCTTCTGGATTAATTGTTTAAGTTGTTCATACTGTGATTTCCTAGATAAGTCATATATTCTAACCTGTTCTTCTAAGTTTTCAAATGTAGATTGAGTTTCTTGAAGGGTTTGTTTATTTTTTTTACCAGGATGCCTTAGAAATTATTATACCCCTTATTGTTGACTTAAAAGCTTACTAAAGTTATCTCTCTCTCTCTCTCTCTCTCTCTCTCCCTCCTCATTTGCCCATGTAAGGCGGGGCTTGTGCCTGCCCCGGGTGAGGTTTTGCCAGCCCCTCCAAGGGATAAAAGGGAGTGCTTGTTGGAGAGGAGAAGACCAGCAGGAGACTGTTTACAAGTGGGGCCAGGGGTTTGATTCCTGGCCTGGAGTGCAGCCTAAGCTTTGCATCGAATAGGAACCACTTGGGAGTACAGTGGAGAGGTTGCCTGGGGATACAGTTGTTGGGATGGGGACCCCACATAAGGAGGGGAGCCATGGACTGGAGGAAATTGGAAGTTTTGACAGGCTTCATGCACCATGGTGGGTCTGAAGTCTTGTCCTGTATGGATATAATGTGGCAGTGGGGGTGCTTCGGTGGTGGCAGCACCATGACATGGCCCGGATGGTGATGGCAGCACCAATGCGGCATACCTGTGTGGCACTCCATCTCAGTTTTGATGGCCTGCTGGGAGTGAGTTAGGGTTGGTGCCCACATTTCCCGTGTTTGTCTAGGTCCGGGATCAGGGTGGGCCCCGCCACAGGCCTGATGCAGCAGGTTGGAAGTGTAAGTAACATTTGGGAACTACCTGCATTTTTACAAACCCCTACGTTTAGCATGGCCAAGCAGAATTTTTTGTTGAGTAGCATGAGAATGGCCTAGTTGGGTACCAGGGAGGAAGTGTGCATAAAGGAACCCTGGATGTTTTGAGGCCTAGGTCACTGCTCAAGTCTTGAACCCCCCTGACACAGTGTAAGTGTGGTCCCAACTACCAGCTCTTCAGATCTGACCATCCATCCAGGGGTGGTGGGGTAGCCATCTATATCACAGCAAACATCTCTGCATCCTGCCTCACTATTACATCACAGCCAAAGGAATTCGAATGCTTATCAATTAAAATAACCCTTCCCAACATATCATCTTTTCAACTGATTGGCTGCTACAGGCCCCCCTCTGCAGGCCTCAAACTCCTATCCCACCTAGGATCTATACTTAATCTAGGCCCTGAAGACACCATCATTTTAGGTGACCTGAATTTAAATTAGTAGCTAATGCATCTGCACCCTGGTAACCTTCTGTGACACTTATGGATTCACTCAATTAATCAATGAACCAACAAGGATTAATCCAAAGAATAATCTCAACAGCACACTCCTTGACATCATGTTGGTAAATAAGCCTCATCTGTATTCTCATGCTGGAGTGCTATTCAGTGACATAAGTGATCACTGTCCCATAGCTGGCATAAGATCAACAATTAAGCCACCCAACCCTGCAAAATTTCTCCCAAGAAGGTCAAAAAAGAACTTTAATATCTCAGGATATCTCCATGATTTGTGCCACACCACACGTTGGCAAGAATTCTATCTCACAGCTTCAATAGAGACAGCTCTTCAGGTTTTAAGTGATATTATCATAAGTGCCCTCAATATACATGCACCCCTCACCAGTGTCAGAACCAAACTCAAATCTTGTTGCTGGTTCTCTGCTGACCTTAAATCCGCATGCTTGCCAGAGATAAACTCTGGAAAAGGGCAAGAAAGACCAAGGATCCAAATGACTGGCTTCAATTCAGAAAGCCAGAAACTCCTGCACAAAACAAGTGAGAAATGCCAAGGCTGCCTTCTACACAGCTGAACTGGATGCCTCCTATCACAACCTTCCAGGTTCTGGGGTACCATAAGGGGATCCTAGGTCAAGCTTCTACCCTGTCTTACCACCCAAAGTGCACCTAAATAGTGTTGAAATCTCTGACAAGCAAGAAATCTTAAATGCCTTCAATGATCATTTCACTACAGCTGGCCTAGCTTTCGATTCCTCACCTGCAAACCTAATGAGGTCATCACTAAACTTACATTCTATTGGGGACAAAAGGCTTTCACATTCTCCTTCAAATCAATACTCTTAAAAAGTAGAAGACCTACTATTCCAACTAGATACAACTAAAGCGCAGGTGCAGACTCCCTGGATCCCTACTTTCTAAAAGTAGCATTGCATGCCTTAGCTGCCCCCCTCACTCACCTTTTCAATCTGTCCCTAGCCACTGGTTCTATCCCCTCAATATGGAAGACAGCTCAAGTGTTTCCACTACTTAAGGCAGGTGATCACATGGACCTCAACAACTATAGGCCCATTTCCATCTTACCAGTATTGTCCAAAATGCTTGAAAAGTTAGTGAACTTTCAGTTAAGTGCCTACCTTGATACCAATAATCTCCTTAACCCAGCTCAATCTGGGTTTAGATCTATGCACAGCATCATCTCTGCCTTAGCAAAAGTTACAAATGACTGGCAGACTGCCTTAGACAAAAAGAATAACACCTGTGCTGTGTTCCTGGATCTAAGCAAAGCCTTTGACACTGTGGACCATGAACTACTAATCTCCTCTCTGAACTCCATAGGCCTTGACTCACTCTCTCTTAAATGGTTCAGATGCTATCTCTCTGGAAGAATACAATTGGTAAAAAATGAAGGTGACCTATCTACCTCTAAACCACTCCTAAGAGGTGTACCGCAAGGTTCCAACCTGGGCCCCATCCTCTTTGCCATTTACATCAACAATATTGACTCCAATCTCTCACAATCAAATATTCACCTCTTTGCAGATGATTCTGTACTATATGTCAGTAATCCCTCACCATCAAAAGTCTGTGAGCTTTTACAGTCTGAGTTCTCCCTCCTACTGCACAACTTACTAGAAAAGAAATTACTACTAAATGCCAAGAAAACGAAAGCTATGTTCTTTGCCACGAGCTGCTCTTCCACTGTCCCATCATTCACCCTCCCACAATTATCTACCATCCTTGGTGAAAATCTGGAATTTGTGGATAAATTCAAATATCTTGGAGTTTTGATTGACAATAAACTTGACTATACTAGCCACAGTGAAGAGCTCCTGAAAAACTTAGACAAAGACTTGGCCTATTTTATAGGATCAAACACTACCTGACCAGAGATTCCAAACAAAAGGCTAATCCTGGCATCATTCCTATCCCTCATTGACTTCATGACTTCCTTTATGGTCACTGTTCCTCTCCCATTTAAATAAATTAGACACCTTGTATCACAGAGCTATTAGATTCATTACAGATCTTCCTCCAGCACCCATCATTGCTCTCTCTACAATGCAGTCAGTTGGACATCCCTACAACATAGAAGAAACAAAAATGCTGCTGTCTGGATCTAAAGCTCTGACAAACAAACTCCTTCCTACATCTCAGATTGTTTCAACGGATCACATCCAGGCCTTACACCCTAAGGATCAATAAACTCATCATGCTGAAGAGTCCTATCACCTGCACCCGGTATGGAAGGGCTGCAATCAGCTATTCCCTAGCACTTATCTGGAATTCTCTTCAAAAGACCTTGAATTGGATACCCTCATTCCTTTAACATCCTTCAAAAAATTGTACATTAGTCTTTTCCCAGAATCATGCAACTGCTTCCATAAGGCCTAGTCCTCTCACACCCCCTCCTTCCCCTACCCCTTTTTATATTACCCCCTATTTCTTTATTGTTCTTCTAGCTTGTTCTCCAACTTACTTCGTACAAAAATGCCCCCCCAAGTCCCATTACCCTAGCTTTATCCCTACAATACTGTTTGTTTCTTTCCTTTTAATATGATCTAGGTCCAATGTCATTTTGCCTTGTATATATGTAAATATTTGTATATCTGTCTCATTCATAAATCTTTGTATCTGTGTTCATTCAGTACCATGTTTTTGTGTAAAATTTGTAACCTTATTTTGTTATGACCACGCAGGTCCATCTTGTAAATGAGCTGTGCTCAATGATGTTCGCCTGAATAAATAAAGATTTTGAAATGGAGCCCATTCATCAGGCATGCTCCAGCCCCAAATTTGTGCCACAGTCTTGTGCTGCAGAAGGAGAGTGTAATGTCAGCTTTGTGCCTGCCTCCAGTTGCCCCCAGCCCCATGGAGTTGTTCAGCTTTATTTTAAAATAAGTTAATTCTTTATTCTTTCAATCTCGAGTGCCCCTGCTTTGGTCTGTGCTACTTTTGCTAACCAGCTTTGCCCCCAGAAGGCTCCATGACTGTACCTGTCTCTGGATTGCTTCTGGATGATCTTGCCTTCCAGGTTGCCTCATCTGTGGTAAGCGGCTCCTAGGAATCCTGTCTGATTATCATTCAGGTAGTCCAAGCACTTTCTATATACTTTTGGGATGGATTCTGGACTTTTGGCCCTCTCTGGTTAAATTTTATATCAGGCCCCTAGACATGAGCTGGAAGGAGGGTTACAAAAAATATAAAGAAACAGGGTTGTGGTTAGATATTTCAGATGGATGAATTGTAAGATTGATAGAAGTCACTGTTAACTAGAAGATTTTTAGAGACTAGAAAATAATCAAGTCTAGCAGAGGAATTATATCTGGAAGAAAAGTGGGTAAAATATTTTACCATGAGGTGTAGTTCTCTCCAGTAGTCTATAAGCAAATTATTAGAAATTAAAATTCTGAAATACCCTAGATCTGTAATTTTACCAACCTTTTGGTGGTGATGATCTGTCCATTTCTAGGATCAGCCAAGCAGTTTAAATCAACTCCAAAATAATATTGTCTTCCCCCCAGTTGTTCAAAAAAACAATGGTGCCTATGCACGAACAGGCAGGAAATATGCGCTGGAGGCATGTATGCCACCTGTGTAGCTCTGCAGACCTGGACGGGTGCAGGGTGTGTGGTATGCACTACTACATGCACCTGCAGGGCACTTGTCCATGGCCCCAACCCATACGGCATGCAGGACTGTGCAGGGTGGCTGGGGGAGGAGAGATTCAGGATGGGCATCCAATCGGATGCCCATCCTGGGTCCCAGAATGGATCACTAGCATGCCAAGGCGCAGATCCAGTTGCATGAATTGCTCCCACAAGCACCTGGACCAGAATGGGCATGCCCTAGTGTCCATTAGTCCTGTGAAGTGACCCCCCTTCCACCACACAGCAATGCCCAATCCACGTCAGGGTGCAGTACCCCCTCCACACATCCATGCCCAGTTCACGGTATAGTGAAAGCATACCCTCTGCCCCCAACACATGTCTGCCCCTTTCCTGTATGGCAAAGGCATATCCCCCACCTCCTGCTCAAACCGGTGCCCTGGTCCCCAGTGATGATCAACACCCCCCTCCACACACACACACAAAGTTGTCCATGTCCTCATCCCCCCCAAACCCCAATCCTCTCCCCTCCAGCTGAACATTGGGGTTTGGTGGACTCCAACCCCGTGGCACCAACACCACCCCCTGTCCCCTGTACCCATCCATCAGTGCCATAACTCTGGAAGGCTATATATATATATATATATCTCCATGGCAAAAAAACTCCATTTAATGCATCAGTTAGGGTTGTTCCACAGTGACAAAAGCAAGGAAATTCGATGTTAGAGTTGCCACCTCATGCACCCCATGCCCACCCGCCCCCCACCAACAGGCATCAGGGTTTGCGTTGGGGTTGTCAGCCATAACTCTCACCCCATTCCATGTGTAAACAAGGTGAGGCAGTGTAGTATAGGAGAATGGGGTGAGAGTTCAGATCGATGACCTCAACGCACACCCTGATGTCTGTTGGTGGGGGCGGGGTGGGTGTGGGACGCAAGGGGTGGCAACTCTAACATCGAATTTCCTTGCTTTTGTTGCTGTGGAACAACCCTAACTGATGCATTAAATGGATTTTTTTTGTCATGAATTTCCCTTCTTTTTGAGAATGTGCAGTATAAATAGTGAATGGAATGTGTTGCGAGCTTGGGGCCCTTCGGTATCGGTAATGCAATTGGAAACAGAAATGGTTATGGTAACAGCAAGGAGAATGCCAAAGGGAACAGTAACAGAAATGGAAGTGGAAATGAAACTGTGTAAGCAAACGTAAATCGTTAAGCGCATGGTCATGGTAACGCAATTGTAAATGCAGACACTTACGGTAACAGCAACGATGATTCGAAAGGAAACAGAAACGCAAACAGAAGCGTGCACACAAATGCAAACTGCAATGCACACGGTGATGCAAAAGGAAACACAAACGCAAACAAAACCCATAATGGAAATGCAAATAGTAACAGTGATGCAAATGCATGCACAAACGCAAACGCAAGGGGTAATACACATGGCGCCGTAAACGGAAACGCTAATGCAAACAGTCACGGAAACGCAAGTGGAAATGCTAACTGTAACAGTAATGCAAATGCACCCACTTTTTGTCCCCAAAAAGTGCATTCAGAAGCACAGTGAATACAAAGAATGTATGCATAATAATGGCCCTTAGAGCAGAAAATGAACACTTGGAATACTAAATTGCATATATCTCAGGAACCGTACGACATAGAAAAAAAATTAAAATCTCATATTATTTATGACTCTCCTGGCTAGTTTTGCACTTAGCCCCCTAGTGAGGGACTAAGCATTTTTCCAATGAAAAGTCTGTATCTCGAAGCATTTTTGAGATACAGGCCCTGAAAGGCGCGGTGGATGCCATAATGTTAGCCTATGGGAAAAATCGTCAACTTTGGAGTGCCATAACTTTCCAGCCCTCTAATATTTTCTCACCAAACCACCAAAAGGCACATCTGTGGAATCTTGGTCTTTCTTCTCTCCAGATTTCAGCCCAAAAGACCAAACTGTTCTTTTGCAGCAGGGTGGCAAAGATTTCCTGTTGTTTTTGGCATAGTGTTGCAAAGTAGTGTCGTGATTTGTGACACTTTCGCAAAATGAATCACAAAAGTGTCACAAGTGTGACACTACTTTGTGACACTACTGTTCCCAAAAATTTAAAAAGCATATTTCTGGGGTGTTTAACCCACCAAAAAAGACATGGCTAGCATCCTCAGGGCTTGACTAGGTGAACACAAAAGGAATTGTGTCCCTAGATGGTCCCAAATTTAAATGCCAAGCATTTCTGTGACCACCAACTGAAAACAAGATGGCAGATTTGCGGCACCACAGAGGTAATTTGTGACACTAAAAACTGCATTTGCGACACTGTTGAACTTTTTGTTAACTTTTCCCTTTGACTATAATGGGACACTTGTTTTCTGAATAACTTTTGAACCGTTTAATATTTTTTCATGAAATCTTCAAAAGGCACATCGGGGACCCTGTTCCCTGAAGGGTCTGGACCGGTCGCAGACCATGTGACCTGTAGGCATGAGCAAAGAATGTGCAAAAATGCGTAATTACCATATTCTACAGTGCTATGTAGCTCTACAACTGTATGGTCTACCATTACGAAACTTAGCAGACCCAGAGATCTATAGTACCACTCTGTGTGTGCCAAATTTTAGGCAAATCCATCATATGGTGGCAAAGTTATTAAGCTGCCAAATTTCAGAGTTTAACCTTAAATGGGCTACTCAACCATAATTATAGTGGCACTACGTGCCACTATAATATATATTTACACACATATATATATATATTCTATGCAAAAAACTGTGTTAATGCATCATTTAGAGTTAAAGCACAAAAGATCAGGAAATAAAAAATCTTTAGGGTTGCCCCTCCTTCCCTGGACCCGACAAACATCCCAAGATTGACAAATGATGGGGTGTGTCATTGGGGTCATGAGCCCTAAATAACACTCCATTCCATGTGTAATCATATTGACAAGGGATAGTAAAATAGAATGGGGTGACATTTGGGCCTCACGACTGATGATACCTCCAGTCATTGTCAATCTGAGATGATAGAGGTCTGGGGAGGCAGCTCTTAAGGTTTTCATTTCCTGACTTCATGTCTTTAACCTAAATGATCCATTAATGCAGTTTTTGCATAGAATTTCTACTTTTGAGAAAGAATAGAAAATAAGACCAGGCAGTTGGTGGGAGCGGGCCTCGGGCCCTGCTCTCCCACCAACTTGTAAACATGTTTGTACCATCAACACCCTCCAAATTTCAATGTAAAACAGCAAACTGAGTCTACATAGATACATAGATACTTAGACAGTGTTGGCAGATAAGGGTCTATGGCCCACTCAGTCTGTCCATTTGAGCTTGTAAGTTCAGTTTGTTTTCCTAGAAGTCTGTTGCCCCTTACCCCTGACCTCCAGAATTCCTTTATGTCTATCCCATGCATTCTTAAATCCTGTGATTGTTTCAGCCCCCACCACTTCCTCTGGCAGGGTGTTCCACTTGTTCACCACCCGTTCTGTGAAGAAATTCTTTCTCATGTTTCCTCTGAATCGTCTTCCCTCCAGCTTCATCCCATGCCCTCTAGTCCTGGAACATCTTTTTCACTTAAAAATAGTGTTTTCCTGCACCCTGTTCCTCCCTATAAGATACTTGTATATCTCTATCATATCCCCTCTCTCCCTCCTCTCCTCCAGGGAGTACATGTTCAGTTCCTTCAACTTGTCTTCATAGGACTTGTGATGCAATCCATGCACCATCTTTGTTGCCATCTTCTGAACCTTCTCTACCCTGTCTATGTCCTTATGTAGGTATGGTCTCCAGAACTGTACACTGTACTCCAGGTGGGGTCTCACTAGTGTCTTGTATAGCAGAATTATGACCTCCCTTTTCCTGCTGGTGATGCCCCTGCCTGTACATCCCAGCATCCTATTTGCTTTACCTGCTGCCTTGTCACACTGTTTCCCTACCTTGAGGTCATCAGAGATGATAACCCCAAGATCCCTTTCCTGCTTGGTGCATGCTATATCCTCATCCCCAACTGATATATTGTGCCAGGGTTTTTGTGCCCCATATGCATTATCTTGCACTTCTTTGCATTGAATTTCAACTGCCAAACCCCTGACCATTCTTCAAGTTTCTGAAGGTCGCTTCTCATTCTGTCTACACCCTCTGGTGTGTCTACTCTGTTACAGATCTTTGCATCATCAGCAAACAGTGAAATTCTGCCTTCTAGGTCCTGCGCCATGTCACTGATGAAGATGTTGAATAGGACCGGTCCCAGCACTGATCCCTGTGGTACCCCACTGGTTACTCTTCCCTCTGTGGAGTGACAGCCATTTACCACCACCCTCTGAGTCCTGCCACCCAGCCAGTTACCTACCCACCACACTACTGTCCTGCCCACACCCATATTCCCCAGTTTGTATAATAGTCTTCTATGAGGCACAGTGTCAAAGTCTGAGATATAACATTTAAAATTTGAGATTTTCATTCATCAGAGATGCAGAATTCCACACCTGTTAACATTTTACGGCACAACGACGGAAAACTACATCCATGACACTAAGGCTATGTACCCTATCAATTTCAAGCCACCAGCACAATGCAAAACACTGTCCGCAACATGTAAATTACGTCACACAATATCTCCACAAAAAAATTATCTGACACGTAAACACTGTAATTCACATCTACATGGCATGCTGAGAACACCCTCCAAATTTCAATGCAAAAGACCAAACTGTGTCCAAGATATAACATGTTAAAGTTTGAGATCTTCATTCATCAGACTTGCAGAATTCCACACCTGTTAACATTTTACAGGCATAACAACTGAAAACTACATCCATGACACTAAGGCTAGGTACCCTATCAATTTCAAGCCACCAGCACAATGCAAAACACTGTCCGCAATACGTAAATTGCATCACGCAATATCTCTGTGAAAAAAAACTTCTCCAACACATAAACACTGTAATTCACATCTACAGGACATGCTGAGAACACCCTCCAAATTTCAAGTAAAAAGACCAAACCGTTTCCAAGATATTTAAATTTAAAGATTGGTAAAATTGCTCTATCTAATGCATTATAAAATGTGGCCATCTTGTCCTTATCTCGCGATCAAAGATGGCGATCAAAGAATCTCGTGATCAAAGAATTTGCAGGCACATGATCAAAGAATTTGCAGGCTCATGATCAAAGAATAAAAAATGCTGTAACTCGAGTTTTAGGCAGAATTACATGGAACCACCACCATGCCTTGATAGGACGAAGCCCCCCTGAGCAAAACCCACCCTCATTTGTGTTCCTAGGCCACCCCTGGGCTGAGAAAATTGAATTTTTAAAAGGGCCATCTCGTCCCTCACTCACGATGCATGATTGCGATCAAAGAATCTCGCGATCAAAGAATTTGCAGGCTCGTGATTAAAGAATTTGCAGGCTCACGATCAAAGAATAAAAAATGCTATAACTTGAGTTTTAGGCAGAATTAAATGGAACCACCACCATGCCTCGATAAAGCAAAGACCCCTGAACAAAACCCATCCTTGTTTGTGTTTCTAGGCCATCCCTGGGCTGAGAAAATTGAATTTTTAAAAGGTCAATCTCATCCCTTACTTGTGATGCAAGATCGCGATCAAAGAATCTCACGATCAAAGAATTTGCAGTCTCACTTTCAAATAAATTGTACACTCACGATCAAAGAATAAAAAATGCTGAAACTCGACATTTGGGTGGAATTAAATGAAACCACTGCCATGCCTCAATAGAACGAAGCACCCTGAACAAAACCCACCCTCATTTGTGTTCCAAGGCAACCCCTGGGCTGAGACAAATGTATTTTTACCTTGCAATGCAAGATCGCGATCAAAGAACCTCGCAATCAAAGAATTTGCAGGCTCACGATCAAAGATCATTAGCGAGCCATGATCAAAGATTTTAAAACATTATAACTCTATTTTTAGACCATTTTAAATCAATCCAAAGGTATGGGTCAATACATCAGAGCCCTCTGAGTAAAACTCATCCAAATTTTACTTCAGGAGTGACCCCTGAGCCGAGATAGTTGATTTTTTACTATCGGAAATACAAAAACAAGATGGTGGACCTCGTGATCAAAGAATTCTTGGGGACAAAGATTCTTTGACCGCGAGGCTGCAAATTCTTTGATCGCCAGTTGGGATCAGATGGCCAGAACCCCATTCTTTGTTTGCAAAACAACCATATCAGTTTTCCCATTGACTTATAATGTGAGCTTAAAAGTGACATACATTTGAATACCTTAATATATTTTCACCAAATGAAAAGCAGCATGTTTGGCCTGCCAAGCTCTTTCAGATGAGCCATTTCGCAGAAGCGGCACACCACACAATGGCCACACAGGGCCAACAACAAAATCCCAAAGACTACCTACAAAACTGGATAAGTTTGCATTTTTTAGTGTTTTCTTGTGCAAAGACCGTAAGACCGACTTATACGCAATTTGGCAGATCAAGCGATCTACCATGCCCCACTGGGCATACCAAATTTCAGACAAATCTGTTGAACTGGTCCAAAGTTATCAACAGCCAAAATTTTGACTTTAACATAGAAGTGCCTTCATAACCCTAAATATAGTGGCGCGACTGCACCACTGTAATATATATATATATATATCTATGGGATATGACATGGCCTGACTGAAGATATCATATTTATCTTCATGAAAGACCAATAATATCATGATATTTCATGAGTGGCGAAGCCACGAGTGAGATATCTTGATGTCATTGGCCTCGAGTAAAGATAAATATGATAACTTCAGTCAGGCCATGTCATGTTCTGTTTATACAACATATGTTTTGGCCCCAAGACAGAATCCCCACATCCCCCACTTAGCATACCATCTATATATTTGATTTACCAAGCAGACACAATGCCTACATATTAGATATGCCAGGGAGATGCATGACCTGAAGTCAGCCCTCAGACAGCTCTGACATTTGGTTGATACTTTGATAGATGGTAAAAAATCTTTATTTAAAAAAAAATATTATTATTCTCTCAGTACAACAGGCAGCTCCACAACTGCATTTCACTCCCCCAGTAGTTGTGACACATGGTTGAAAACTGCCATTATTGCTAACAAAGAAACACTTGTTTAAAAAATGTTTATCTGGTTGATCCTGCCCTAATTGGTAAATAAATATTTGTTTAAAAGAAACTTGTCTGGTTGGTCCTGCCATTTTCTTCCAATGTTAATCAAGAAGCAGTTCGAGTTTTGCTGCTGTACATTTGTAGCGTGACCGAGCATTTGTATGCTTTAAAATGAGGAAGTGGCCGAGTTTAAAAATAAGACAGTCTGCCTGTGAAAAGTATAAAAACTGTGTTTTTTTACTTAGTTTTCTGTTGTTTGTTTCAAATAAGCTGGTGACAGTAGAAAGAGGATAGAGAGAGAATCCGCAGCTTCAGAAAAGTGAACGCAAGTGCGAGCGAGCATTGCTATAGCAACACTCGCTGACTCTTACGTTCGCTTTTCTAAAGCTACATATTCTCTCTCTCATTGTCCTCTCTGCTGTCACTAGATTATTTGAAACAAATATCAGAAAATAAGGGAAAATGGCAGTTTTCAAACTTTCAAAGGCAGGCTGTCTTGACTTTCGAACCGACTTCCTCATTTTACATACAAAGCACTAGGTCATGCTACTAATGTACAGCAGCAAAACTGAAACTGCTTTTTGAGTAACACCAGGAGAAAATGGCAGGATGAACCATACATATTTTTTTAAAATAACTCTTTCTTACAGGATTATGGGAGGTCACAGTCGTGTGGTGATGATTGAGGTTACCAGTGTGGAGTGAAAGTCACGAGAGAGGAGAGTTCATTTGTGGCATGCAGGGGTAAAATCAAAAAACTTTCACTTTCATTGTGATGAGGTATAGGAATGTGGAGATATCAGTGATATCTTCACATGTGAAGATATCATTGATATCTCCACGACCTGGCTGAAATATTACTTTTATCCTGTCATTTATCCCAAAACATGTGTTATATAAATAAATATATATATATATATATATATATATATATATATATATATATATATTGTAACACAGTGAGGAGGGTTGTGTTGCACTGGGATCTTGTAGGCGGGGATATGAGCACACTTTGCACCACGACACAGGATATTCAGGGTCACACAGCACTATGTAAACAAAATGGTTATGGTGGGTAATGGGTCTTGTATTCTTATAGGAACATCTGCAGCCTCCCCCAAAAGAGGTTATGGAAACAATATAGTCAATGAGGGTGGGGGGCCCTTGAAGAGTTCTCAAATGAGTTCTCTGTGTTGTAATTTCCTTTTATTTTGAACAGACCCCTACGTTTTACCCACAGAGTGGGCTTGTTCATGAGGATAACTTGTAGATACTGTATTCTTAATTTTTCTGTAAATTAATACAAACATATTTTAATTTATTTATATTCATATAATTACAATATACTTATAAGGTAACTTCAAAAAAAATGTTTTCTTTCTCTTTCCCATACCTTAGTAAAGATACAAACTTGTTACCACTTTGAAAGCTTGTTATTCAAAAAACCTCTGTATGCAGTACTGGCTTTTCAAATCTCTGTAACATATATAAAACAGTAGTCTGAATACATGAAACAATCACCGTGGCAGTCACTTATACACTGGTTATAAACCTTGTGCTACTTTGTATCTAAAGGCATTGTACATACCTTAAACATGTATCTGTTGGTACAGCCAAAATATGTATTTTAAAGCACTATATGATTTCTATAAAGAAGATCAATAACGGTTAATTTGTATCCCTTCAAATGAAGTTTAACTGACAACCTGTAATAATTTATAAAAAAATCCCCATTTACCAAAACTGTGCATACCTGAATCAATGTATTTTGCTTGATGTGAAAAAATGTGCTCGAAGACACTAATTAATTTCTCTAAAGAAAACCACAATAACATGGTTTATATTACTCCATTTAAAAGTATAACTTTCAAAATGTTGTCTAAATTAAAAAGGAAATCTTTTTTACTTACTTAGTGGCTGTTATAATCAAAGTTCTTAACAAAATGCTGGACTCCCTGGTAACAGAATACATGTTTAAGGTATGTACAGTGCCTTTAGATACAAAGTAGCACAAGGTTTATGACCAGTGTATAAGTGACTGCCACGGTGACTGTTTCATGTATTCAGACTACTGTTTTATATATGTTACAGAGATTTGAAAAGCCAGTACTGCATACAGAGGTTTTTTGAATAACAAGCTTTCAAAGTGGTAACAAGTTTGTATCTTTACTAAGGTATGGGAAAGAGAAAGAAAAATGTTTTTGAAGTTACCTTATAAGTATATTTTAATTATATGAATATAAATGAATTAAAATATTTTGTATTAATTACAGAAAAATTAAGAATACAGTATCTACAAGTTATCCCCGTGAACAAGCCCACTCTGTGGGTGAAACGTAGGGGTCTGTTCAGAATAAAAGGAAATTACAACACAGAGAACTCGTTTGAGAATTCTTCAAGGGCCCCCCACCCTCATTGACTATATTGTTTCCATAACCTCTTTTGGGGGAGGCTGCAGATGTTCCTATAAGAATACAAGACCCATTACCCACCATAACCATTTTGTTTACATTAAGATCTGCCTTAGATGAAAAGCAGATTTCTGGTGGAAGTTGGTTCTTTAAAAATTGTTTAAAAACATTGTTTAATTATTATAAATGCTTGGTATATCATTTAACTGCTGGAAGGTGGAGTAGTTTCTTCCCTTTTCTTTTCCTTTTTTAGCATACCTGGTAAGAAATAGTAATATATTTGCTAGTATAGATTGTTTTATAAATATTTGAAATATACGGTTAAAAAATGAACATAACAGATATTGCTTCTAGTGTTCAAAGTAGCATACATTTCAACACATTTTCTGATGAAGAAAAAAAGAAACTCTTCACCACAATGAGAGGGGATAAAGATCTTTCCATGCAAATGGGTGAAGCCCCCAAACAATTAAGTCAGAAACTAGATAATTTGAGATATAAAAATTACCATTTAGAATGGCATGGCCTTACATTGACCCAATACTTACAATATAATCGGATTCCAAGGGGTCTCAGAATTAGTGTTGCACCCAATTTGGGCATAAATTCCTCTAAATTGGAAAATAAATGGGATGGCATTAAATAGAAGCCTCATGTGATTTTATGTATGCTTTAATTGAAGCTATTATTGATGAAAGACAGGTTCTAGAAAAGAAATCAAAGACACAGAGGACTTACTTAAACTTAAAGTCCAAGAAGAGGAATTTAAAATACTAATAGAAGATATTAAGCAGAAATTATCTGACTATGAGAATAGATTAAAAGAACAGGAGATTAGAAAATTCATTAGAGACACAAATGACTACCGTGATGGTAGGGTTTACACATACAAAAAATTCAAAAGGCAATATTCTTATAATATTCATAACACTTATGAAAGTTCTGATAGTGACACTAGCTATACTAAAGATACCTAGAAACCTAGTGAGATAGCCACTGTACATTATGGTGACACAGAGCAACCAAGTATGTCTAACAGTATGTACAAAGAAGTCAGATATGATTTGAGAAATCAAAGCTCAAATAGAGAATATCAGCAGGGGGAAGGATGGAGAGGCACAAGGAGAAACAGGGGAGGCGGACGAGATGGAAAAAACATAAGACGTTTCACGTCAGGGATAGGGAGAATGACATAGGTATCATTCCAATTTTCAATTTAAGCAAAATAATATTGACACCCATAGAAACCAGAGTACTCAGTTTGGGTCTTTCATTTGCACCTACCCAGCCCTTGAATCTTTTTGATCTAGAAGTAGATTTACAAAGATTTTTTAGGAATCTTAGATTAAAAATCTGTTTGGAACCTCAACTAACATACCTACAGATTCTTACCAACAAAAATTGAAACAAATCTTGCAAGTAAAATGCAATTTAATCCACCTGTTGGGAAAAATCATGGTATAGAGGCATTCTGTCATAATGTGGAGAAAGAGATTTTGGGATTATTTAACAATAGGGAGGAATTAAAACCATCATATAAAAATGTAACCAGACAAGAAAACCAAGCCCTAAAAAATCTTGAACAGGACAAAGACATTGTCATTAAACAGGCAGATAAGGGGCTGGGATAGTCATACAAGATAGGTTACAATATAAAGAAATGTGTCTGGCATTATTACAGAATCAAGAGAATTATGAATTACTATCTGAAAACCCCACTCGTAGCATTCAAATAGATATTAATGGTTTATTAGAAGAGTACACTGCAAATGGATGGATCCAAACATGGGAAGCAGAGTTATTATATTGTCAACATCCTAGGATTCCTACATTTTATTGTATTCCAAAATTCATAAAATATTTCTAATCCTCCAGGAAGGCCTATAGTTTCCAGAATTGGTTCCGTTTTAGAACCTCTGTCTAAATACATAGATTATCACTTGCAACCTTTAGTAGAAATTGCAAAATCATACATTAAGGACACATCAGAAATGATAAGACATTTACAACTATTGTCTGAAAGTGGCATTCCAGAATCTAGTGTTCTGGTTACCTTTGATGTGACAGATTTGTACACTTCTATTCCACATAAGCAAGGCATATAATGTATAGGACACATTCTTGATAAGAGATCTAGTAATTGTAAACCAAAAATTATCATTTTACAAGAAATGGCACAATTGATTCTTAGTAAAAATTACTTTGAATTTGATGGACGTTATTATCAACAAATTAAAGGTACAGCCCTGGGATCAACCATGGCACCGGCCTATGCCAATTGTTATATGGTTGATTTTGAAGAGAAATATATATTTGATGTACACACTAATATATTTCAAGATAAAATAGTGACATGGGTACGCTTCATTGATGATATATTTATGTTTTGGTCTGGAACCATTATAGAATTGCAAATTTTTCATGAAGAACTTAATTGAAAAGATAGCAATCTGAAGATCGTTATGAATTATGATACACACAAAATACCATATTTAGATTTTTTTCATCATTCATGAAAATAAAAAAATTGAGACATCCTTATTTAGGAAACCAACAGATAGAAATACATTGTTGCATTATAAAAGATTCCACGAAGTTAAATTAAAAAACAGCATACCCTATGCACATCTCACAAGGGTTAAATGCAACTGCAATAAGGCAGATAACACTGTACAAGAAACAAAACAAATGTTAGATAAATTTAAGGCACAGGGATATAAACAACACACATTAAAACAAGCAGAAATGAAAATTAATCAAAAGGAGAGAAATGATTTATTAAAACCTAAAACATTGAGGGGTGACACTCAATGTATGATTTTTTCAATGAAATATAATCATAAGATGGCTGATATTAAAAAAAATTATAAATAAACATTGGTATTTGGTCCAAACAGACAATGAACAAATTGCAACACTGCAGAAAAGACCTATAGTAGTAGCGAAAAAGGTTAAGAATCTACAGGACACTTTGGTCCATTCACAGTTTAAGACACAAGAAGTGGTGGGCAGTCAGCTTTTACTAGGCCCATTGATACCAGGAATGGTTCCTTGCGGTAGGTGCAGTGTTTGCAATCATACATCTAAAAAACAGACTTACATACATCCGCATACACAAGAGAGATTTTTTATCAAACAGCACATTACTTGCACTACAGAAGGAGTTGTGTATCTGATACAATATCCTTGCGATTTATTATACATTGGAAAGACAAGTAGAGAATTATGTACAGGGATTCAGCAACACAAAGGAGACATAAGAAAACATGATGAAAATTCACCAGTGGCCAAACATTTTAATGAGGCTTCACATTCTGGAGCTTCTCTTAGATTTTGGGGTTTAGAAAAGGTATATATTCCTGTTAGAGGAGGTAATGCAAGAGAAATATTATTAAAGACAGAGATGAGATGGATTTTTAAAATGCATACATTGGACAGCAATATAGGAATGAATGTAGAAACTAATTGGCATGTTTGTATCTAACCTAGAAATATGTACAATACTGTCATGTGTAGTAAAGGATCCATCTGTTTGAGTGGTTTCTGTGATAGTGTCTCTATAAGTGTAAATTTAGTTGTATAACATTACATTTATATAATTATGTAATGATTAATGTATAACAATAGAAAGCCTTTTTTGGTATATCATTTGAAACAATTCAATTTAGGGTTTTGTTGTAGGTAATACTTTGTGGAGTTCCAGTAAGAATTTCTTAAAAATATAAGTTAACCCTTAATGTCCTTCATCCAGTATGTTTAACTGTTATTTTTAATTTTCAACCTTCATATTTAGTATTGGATTCTTTGTTAATATAACCATCAAAGTGATAATTCTTAAGTGGTGGTGCAGTCACAGTGGCAGTCTTGAAATAGTGCCCATTTTTGCTTTAAAATCCATGGCTCTATGGATGAGCCAGCTATCTGACTGCAGTAGCAGTCTGTTCACGCATGCGCGGTAGCGCAATGGTGATGTCATCACGCATGCGCGCTAGTGCGATTGTGACGTCATCACGCAAAGATGTCCTATCGCGGGATTTGAGCAAAGTGGGCACAAGAGGTTTATAAGCAAGTTTGAAGCTGTAACAAACACAAGCAGCCATCTTTTTGGTACAGAGAGTCCAGCATTTTGTTAAGAACTTTGATTATAACAGCCAATAAGTAAGTAAAAAAGATTTCCTTTTTAATTTAGACAACATTTTAAAAGTTATACTTTTAAATGGAGTAATATAAACCATGTTATTGTGGTTTTCTTTACAGAAATTGACTAGTGTCTTCGAGCACATTTTTTTTCATATCAAGCAAAATACATTGATTCAGGTATGCACAGTTTTGGTAAATGGGGATTTTTTTATAAATTATTACAGGTTGTCAGTTAAACTTCATTTGAAGGGATACAAATTAACCTTTATTGATCTTCTTTATAGAAATCATATAGTGCTTTAAAATACATATTTTGGCTGTACCAACAGAATACATGTTTAAGGTATGTACAATGCCTTTAGATACAAAGTAGCACAAGGTTTATGACCAGTGTTTAAGTGACTGCCAGAGTGACTGTTTCATGTATTCAGCCTACTGTTTTATATATGTTACAGAGATTTGAAAAGCCAGTACTGCATACAGAGGTTTTTTGAATAACAAGCTTTCAAATTGGTAACAAGTTTGTATCTTTACTAAGGTATGGGAAAGAGAAAGAAACAATTTTTTTTGAAGTTACCTTTTAAGTATATTGTAATTACATGAATATAAATGAATTAAAATATGTTTGTATTAATTTACAGAAAAATTAAGAATACAGTATCTACAAGTTATCCCCGTGAACAAGCCCACTCTGTGGGTGAAACGTAGGGGTCTGTTCAGAATAAAAAGAAATTACAACACAGAGAACTCATTTGAGAATTCTTCAAGGGCCCCCCCACCCTCATTGAGTATATTGTTTCCATAACCTCTTTTGGGAGAGGCTTCAGATGTTCCTATAAGAATACAAGACCCTTTACCCACCATAACCATTTTGTTTACATTATTAAGATCTGCCTTAGAGGAAGAGCAGGTTTCTGGTGGAAGTTGGTTCTTTAAAAATGGTTTAAAAACATTATTTAATTATCATAAATGCTTGGTATATCGTTTAACTGCTGGAAGGTGGAGTAGTTTCTCCCCTTTTCTTTTCCATTTTTAGCATACCTGGTAAGAAATAGTAATATATTTGCTAGTATATATTGTTTTATAAATATTAGAAATATATGGTTAAAAAATGAACATAACAGATATTTTTTCAGATATTGTTTCTAGTGTTCAAAGTAGCATACATTTCACCACATTTCTGATGAAGAAAAAGAAACTCTTCACCACAATGAGAGGATAAAGATCTTTCCATGCAAATGGGTGAACCCCCAAACAATTAAGTCGAAACTAGATAATTTGAGATATAAAAATTGCCGTTTAGAATGGCACTGCCTTACATTGACCAATACTTACAATATAATCGAGTTCAAGGGTCTCAGAATTAGTGTTGAGCCCAATTTGGGCATAAATTCCTCTAAATTGGAAAATAAATAGGATGGCATTCATAATAGAGCCTCATGTGATTTTATGTATGCTTTAATCGAAGCTATTATTGATGAAAGACAGGTTCTAGAAAAAGAAATCAAAGACACAGAGGACTTACTAAAACTTAAAGTTCAAGAAGAGGAATTTAAAAAACTAATAGAAGATATTAAGCAGAAATTATCTGACTGTGAGAATAGATTAAAAGAACAGAAGATTAGAAAATTCATTAGAGACACAAATGACTACCGTGATGGTAGGGTATACACATACAAAAAATTCAAAAGGCAATATTCTTATAACATTCATAACACTTATGAAAGTTCTGATAGCGACACTAGCTATACTAAAGATACCCAGAAACCTAGTGAGATAGCCACTGTACATTATGGTGACACAGAGCAAAAAAGTACATCTAACAGTATGTATAAAGAAGTCAGATATGATTTGAGAAATCAAAGCTCAAATAGAGAATATCAGCAGGGGGAAGGATGGAGAGGCACAAGGGGAAACAGGGGAGGTGGACGAGGTGGAAAAAACATAAGATGTTTGACGTCAGGGAGAAGGAGAATGACATAGGTATCATTCCAATTTTCAATTTAAGCAAAAGAATATTGACACCCATAGAAACCAGAGTACTCAGTTTGGGTCTTTCATTTGCACCTACCCAGCCCTTGAATCTTTTTGATCTAGAAGTAGATTTACAAAGATTTTTTAGGAATCTTAGATTAAAAAATCTGTTTGGAACCTCAACTAACATATCTACAGATTCTTACCAACAAAAATTGAAACAAATCTTGCAAGTAAAATCTAATTTAATCCACCTGTTGGGAAAAATCATGGTATAGAGGCATTCTGTCATAATGTGGAGAAAGAATTTGGATTATTTAACAATAGAGAGGAATTAAAACCATCATATAAAAATGTAAGCAGACAAGAGAATAAAGCCCTAAAAAATCTTGAACAGGACAAAGACATTGTCATTAAACAGGTGGATAAGGGGGGTGGGATAGTCATACAAGATAGGTTACAATATAAAGAAATGTGTCTGGCATTATTACAGAATCAAGAGAATTATGAATTACTATTTGAAAACCCCACTCGTAGCATTCAAATAGATATTAATGGTTTATTAGAAGAGTACACTGCAAATGGATGGATCCAAACATGGGAAGCAGAGTTATTATATTGTCAACATCCTAGGATTCCTACATTTTATTGTATTCCAAAAATTCATAAAAATATTTCTAATCCTCCAGGAAGGCCTATAGTTTCCGGAATTGGTTCCATTTAGAACCTCTGTCTAAATACATAAATTATCACTTGCAACCTTTAGTAGAAATTACAAAATCATACATTAAGGACACATCAGCTATGATAAGACATTTACAACTATTGTCTGAAAGTGGCATTCCAGAATCTAGTGTTCTGGTTACCTTTGATGTGACGATTTGGACACTTCTATTCCACATAAGCAAGGTATAGAATGTATAGAAATATTCTTGACAAGAGATCTAGTAATTGTAAACCAAAACTATCGTTTCACGAAATGGCGCAACTGATTCTTAGTAAAAAGTACTTTGAATTTGATGGACGTTATTATCAACAAATTAAAGGGTACAGCCATGGGGTCAACCATGGCACTGGCCTATACCAATTGTTATATGGTTGATTTTGAAAATATATATTTGATGTACACAGTAATATATTTCATGATAAAATAGTGACATGGGTATGCTTCATTGATGATATATTTATGTTATGGTCCGAACCATTATAGAATTGCAAATTTTTCATGAAGAACTTAATCGAAAGATAGCAATCTGAAGTTAGATTACTGGTATAATACACACAAAATACCATATTTAGATTTATACATCATTCATGAAAATAAAAAATTGAGACATCCTTATTTAGAAACCAACAGAGAAATACATTGTTGCATTATAAAAGCTTCCACAGTTAAATTAAAAAACAGCATACCCTATGCACAACTCACAAGGGTTAAGCACAACTGCAGTAAGGCAGATAATACTGTACAAGAAACACAACAAATGTTAGATAAATTTAAGGCACGGGGATATAAACAACACACATTAAAACAAGCAGAAATGAAAATTAATCAAAAGAGAGAAATGATTTATTAAAACCTAAAACATTGAGGGTGACACTCAATGTATGATTTTCAACGAAATATAATCATAAGATGGTGGATATTGAGAAAATTATAAATAAACATTGGTATTTAGTCCAAACAGACAATGAACAAATTGCAACACTGCAGAAAAGACCTATAGTGGTAGCGAAAAGGTTAAGAATCTACAGGACACTTTGGTCCATTCACAGTTTAAGACACAAGAAGTGGTGGGCAGTCAGCTTTACTAGGCCCATTAATGCCAGAAATGGTTCCTCGGTAGGTGCAGTGTTTGCAATCATACATCTAAAAAACAGACTTACATACATCCGCATACACAAGAGAGATTTTTTATCAAACAGCACATTACTTGCACTACAGAAGGAGTTGTGCATCTGATACAATGTCCTTGCGATTTTTTATACATTGGAAAGACAAGTAGAGAATTATGTACAAGGATCCAGGAACACAAAGGAGACATAAGAAAACATGATGAAAATTCACCAGTGGCCAAACATTTTAATGAGGCTTCACATTCTGGAGCTTCTCTTAGATTTTGGGGTTTAGAAAAGGTATATATTCCTGATAGAGAGGTAATGCAAAAAGAATATTAATTAAAGGCAGAGATGAGATGGATTTTTAAAATACATACATTGGACTGCAATATAGGAATGGATGTAGAAACTAATTGGCATGTTTTATCTAACCTAGAAATATGTACAATACTGTCATGTGTAAAGGATCCATCTGTTTGAGTGGTTTCTGTGATAGTGTCTCTATAAGTATAAATTTGTTGTATAACATTACATTTATATAATTATGTAATGATTAATGTATAACAATAGAAAGCCTCTTTTGGTATATCATTTGAAACAATTCAATTTAGGGTTTTGTTGTAGATAATACTTTGTGGTGTTCCAGTAAGAATTTCTTAAAAATATAAGTTAACCCTTAATGTCCTTCATTCAGTATGTTTAACTGTTATTTTTAATTTTCAACCTTCATATTTAGTATTGGATTCTTTGTTAATATAACCATCAAAGTGATAATTCTTAAGTGGTGGTGCAGTCACAGTGGCAGTCTTGAAATAGTGCCCGTTTTTGCTTTAAATTCCATGGCTCTATGGATGAGCCAGCTATCTGACTGCTGTAGCAGTCTGTTGTACTTATCTTGTGTTAGCGTTGATGTAGCGTTACTCGCCTGTGCTAAGCGCGATTGTGACATCATCACGCAAAAGTCCTATCAGGGTTTGAGCAAAGCGGGCACAAGAGGTTTATAAGCAAGTTTGAAGCTGTAACAAACACAAGCAGCCATCTTTTTGGTACAGAGAGTCCAGCATTTTGTTAAGAACTTTGATTATAACAGCCACTAAGTAAGTAAAAAAGATTTCCTTTTTAATTTAAACAACATTTTGAAAGTTATCCTTTTAAATGGAGTAATATAAATCATGTTATTGTGGTTTTCTTTAGAGAAATTAATTAGTGTCTTCGAGCACATTTTTTCACATCAAGCAAAATACATTGATTCAGGTATGCACAGTTTTGGTAAATGGGGATTTTTTTATAAATTATTACAGGTTGTCAGTTAAACTTCATTTGAAGGGATACAAATTAACCGTTATTGATCTTCTTTATAGAAATCATATAGTGCTTTAAAATACATATTTTGGCTGTACCAACAGATACATGTTTAAGGTATGTACAATGCCTTTAGATACAAAGTAGCACAAGGTTTATGACCAGTGTATAAGTGACTATGCGGTGACTGTTTCATGTATTCAGACTACTGTTTTATATATGTTACAGAGATTTGAAAAGCCAGTACTGCATACAGAGGTTTTGAATAACAAACTTTCAAAGTGGTAACAAGTTTGTATCTTTACTAAGGTATGGGAAAGAGAAAGAAAACATTTTTTGGAAGTTACCTTATAAGTATATTTTAATTATATGAATATAAATAAATTAAAATATGTTTGTATTAATTTACAGAAAAATTAAGAATACAGTATCTACAAGTTATCCTCGTGAACAAGCCCACTCTGTGGGTGAAACGTAGGGGTCTGTTCAAAATAAAAGGAAATTGCAACACAGAGGACTCATTTGAGAATTCTTCAAGGGCCCCCCCACCCTCATTGACTATATTGTTTCCATAACCTCTTTTGGGGCAGGCTGCAGATGTTTCTAAAAGAATACAAGACCCATTATCCACCATAACTATTTTGTTTACATTATTAAGATCTGCCTTACAGGAAGAGCAGGTTTCTGGTGGAAGTTGGTTCTTTAAAAATTGTTTAAAAACATTATTTAATTATTATAAATGCTTGGTATATCGTTTAACTGCTGGAAGGTGGAGTAGTTTCTCCTTTTCTTTTCCTTTTAGCATACCTGGTAAGAAATAGTAATATATTTGCTAGTATATATTGTTTTATAAATATTAGAAAATATGGTTAAAAATGAACATAACAGATATTTTTCAGATATTGTTTCTAGTGTTCAAAGTAGCATACATTTCACCACATTTTCTGATGAAGAAAAAAAACTCTTCACCACAATGAGAGGATAAAGATCTTTCCATGCAAATGGGTGAAGCCCCCAAACAATTAAGTCAGAAACTAGATAATTTGAGATATAAAATTGCCATTTAGAATGGCACGGCCTTACATTGACCAATACCTACAATATAATCAGTTCCAAGGGTCTCAGAATTAGTGTTGGACCTAATTTGGGCATAAATTCCTCTAAATTGGAAAATAAATGGGATGGCATTCGTAATAGAGCCTCATGTGATTTTATGTATGCTTTAATCGAAGCTATTATTGATGAAAGACAGTTTCTAGAAAAAGAAATCAAAGACACAGAGGACTTACTTAAACTTAAAGTTCAAGAAAAGGAATTTAAAAAACTAATAGAAGATATTAAGCAGAAATTATATGACTGTGAGAATAGATTAAAAGAACAGAAGATTAGAAAATTCATTAGAGACACAAATGACTACCGTGATGGTAGGGTATACACATACAAAAAATTCAAAAGGCAATATTCTTATAACATTCATAACACTTATGAAAGTTCTGATAGCGACACTAGCTATACTAAAGATACCCAGATACCTAGTGAGATAGCCACTGTACATTATGGTGACACAGAGCAACCAAGTACATCTAACAGTATGTATAAAGAAGTCAGATATGATTTGAGAAATCAAAGCTCAAATAGAGAATATCAGCAGGGGGAAGGATGGAGAGGCACAAGGGGAAACAGGGGAGGCGGACGAGGTGGAAAAAACATAAGATGTTTGACGTCAGGGAGAAGGAGAATGACATAGGTATCATTCCAATTTTCAATTTAAGCAAAAGAATATTGACACCCATAGAAACCAGAGTACTCAGTTTGGGTCTTTCATTTGCACCTACCCAGCCCTTGAATCTTTTTGATCTAGAAGTAGATTTACAAAGATTTTTAAGGAATCTTAGATTAAAAAATCTGTTTGGAACCTCAACTAACATATCTACAGATTCTTACAAACAAAATTGAAACAAATCTTGCAAGTAAAATGCAATTTAATCCACCTGTTGGGAAAATCATGGTATAGAGGCATTCTGTCATAATGTGGAGAAAGAGATTTTGGGATTATTTAACAATAGAGAGAATTAAAACCATCATAAAAAAATGTAACCAGACAAGAGAATCAAGCCCTAAAAATCTTGAACAGGACAAAGACATTGTCATTAAACAGGTGGATAAGGGGTGGGATAGTCATACAAGATAGGTTACAATATAAAGAAATGTGTCTGGCATTATTACAGAATCCAGAGAATTATGAATTACTATCTGAAAACCCCACTCGTAGCATTCAAATAGATATTAATGGTTTATTAAAGAGAATACACTGCAAATGGATGGATCCAAACATGGGAAGCAGAGTTATTATATTGTCAACATCCTAGGATTCCTACATTTTATTGTATTCAAAAATTCATAAAAATATTTCCTAATCCTCCAGGAAGGCCTATAGTTTCGGAATTGGTTCCATTTAGAACCTCTGTCTAAATACATAAATTATCACTTGCAACCTTTAGTAGAAATTACAAAATCATACATTAAGGACACATCAGCTATGATAAGACATTTACAACTATTGTCTGAAAGTGGCATTCCAGAATCTAGTGTTCTGGTTACCTTTGATGTGACAGATTTGTAAACTTCTATTCCAAAAAGCAAGGTATAGAATGTATAGGACACATTCTTGACAAGAGATCTAGTAATTATAAACCAAAACTATCGTTTCTGAGAAATGGACGCAACTGACTCTTAGTAAAAATTACTTTGAATTTGATGGACGTTATTATCAACAAATTAAAGGTACAGCCATGGGGTCAACCATGGCACCCGACTATACCAATGTTATATGTTTGATTTTGAAGAGAAATATATATTTGATGTACACAGTAAAATATTTCATGATAAAATAGTGACATGGGTACGCTTCATTGATGATATATTTATGTTATGGTCCGGAACCATTATAGAATTGCAAATTTTTCATGAAGAACTTAATCGAAAAGATAGTAATCTGAAGTTGTTATGAATTATGATACACACAAAATACCATATTTAGATTTATACATCATTCATGAAAATAAAAAAATTGAGACATCCTTATTTAGGAAACCAACAGATAGAAATACATTGTTGCATTATAAAAGCTTCCATGAAGTTAAATTAAAAAACAGCATACCCTATGCACAACTCACAAGGGTTAAACGCAACTGCAGTAAGGCAGATAATACTGTACAAGAAACACAACAAATGTTAGATAAATTTAAGGCACGGGGATATAAACAACACACATTAAAACAAGCAGAAATGAAAATTAATCAAAAGAGAAATTATTTATTAAAACCTAAAACATTGAGGTGACACTCAATGTATGATTTTTCAACGGAAATATAATCATAAGATGGTGGATATTAGAAAATTATAAATAAACATTGGTATTTGGTCCAAACAGACAATGAACAAGTGCAACACTGCAGAAAAGACCTATAGTAGTAGCGAAAAAGGTTAGAATCTACAGGACACTTTAGTCCATTCACAGTTTAAGACACAAGAAGTGGTGGGCAGTCAGCTTTTACTAGGCCCATTAATGCCAGGAATGGTTCCTTGCGGTAGGTGCAGTGTTTGCAATCATACATCTAAAAAACAGACTTACATACATCCGCATACACAAGAGAGATTTTTTATCAAACAGCACATTACTTGCACTACAGAAGGAGTTGTGCATCTGATACAATGTCCTAGTGATTTTTTATACATTGGAAAGACAAGTAGAGAATTATGTACAAGGATCCAGGAACACAAAGGAGACATAAGAAAACATGATGAAAATTCACCAGTGGCCAAACATTTTAATGAGGCTTCACATTCTGGAGCTTCTCTTAGATTTTGGGGTTTAGAAAAGGTATATATTCCTGATAGGAGGTAATGCAAAAGAAATATTATTAAAGGCAGAGATGAGATGGATTTTAAAATACATACATTGGACTGCAATATAGGAATGAATGTAGAAACTAATTGGCATGTTTTATCTAACCTAGAAATATGTACAATACCGTCATGTGAGTAAAGGATCCATCTGTTTGAGTGGTTTCTGTGATAGTGTCTGTATAAGTATAAATTTAGTTGTATAACAATTACATTTATATAATTATGTAATGATTAATGTATAACAATAAGCCTCTTTTGGTATAGCATTTGAAACAATTCAATTTAGGGTTTTGTTGTAGATAATACTTTGTGGTGTTCAGTAAGAATTTCTTAAAATATAAGTTAACCCATAATGTCCTTCATCCAGTATGTTTAACTGTTATTTTTAATTTTCAACTTCATATTTAGTATTGGATTCTTTGTTAATATAACCATCAAAGTGATAATTCTTAAGTGGTGGTGCAGTCACAGTGGCAGTCTTGAAATAGTGCCCATTTTGCTTTAAATCCATGGGTCTAAGGGATGAGCCAGCTATCTGACTGCTGTAGCAGTCTGTTCTGGGCAGCCGGTAGCGCGATGGTGGCGTCATCGCGCGATGCGTGCTAGCCATGTGGCGTCATCACGCAAAGGCGCCTATCACGGGTTGAGCAAAGCGGGCACAAGAGGTTTATAAGCAAGTTTGAAGCTGTAACAAACACAAGCAGCCATCTTTTTGGTACAGAGAGTCCAGCATTTTGTTAAGAACTTTGATTATAACAGCCACTAAGTAAGTAAAAAAGATTTCCTTTTTAATTTAGACAACATTTTGAAAGTTATACTTTTAAATGGAGTAATATAAATCCTGTTATTGTGGTTTTCTTTAGAGAAATTAATTAGTGTCTTGAGCACATTTTTCCATATCAAGCAAAAATACATTGATTCAGGTATGCAGTTTTGGTAAGCAGGGATTTTTTATAAATTATTACAGGTTGTCAGTTAAACTTCATTTGAAGGGATACAAATTAACCGTTATTGATCTTCTTTATAGAAATCATATAGTGCTTTAAAATACATATTTTGGCTGTACCAACAGATACATGTTTAAGGTATGTACAGTGCCTATAGATACAAAGTAGCACAAGGTTTATAACCAGTGTATAAGTGACTGCCACGGTGACTGTTTCATGTATTCAGACTACTGTTTTATATATGTTACAGAGATTTGAAAAGCCAGTACTGCATACAGAGGTTTTTTGAATAACAAGCTTTCAAAGTGGTAACAAGTTTGTATCTTTACTAAGGTATGGGAAAGAGAAAGAAAACAATTTTTTTGAAGTTACCTTATAAGTATATTGTAATTATATGAATATAAATAAATTAAAATATGTTTGTATTAATTTACAGAAAAATTAAGAATACAGTATCTTCAAGTTATCCTCGTGAACAAGCCCACTCTGTGGGTGAAACGTACGGGTCTGTTCAAAATAAAAGGAAATTACAACACAGAGAACTCATTTGAGAATTCTTCAAGGGCCCCCCCACCCTCATTGACTATATTGTTTCCATAACCTCTTTTGGGGGAGGCTGCAGATGTTCCTATAAGAATACAAGACCCATTACCCACCATAACCATTTTGTTTACATTATTAAGATCTGCCTTAGAGGAAGAGCAGGTTTCTAGTGGAAGTTGGTTCTTTAAAAATTGTTTAAAAACATTATTTAATTTTTATAAATGCTTGGTATATCATTTAACTGCTGGAAGGTGGAGTAGTTTCTCCCCTTTTCTTTTCCTTTTTAGCATACCTGGTAAGAAATAGTAATATATTTGCTAGTATATATTGTTTTATAAATATTAGAAATATATGGTTAAAAAATGAACATAACAGATATTTTTTCAGATATTGATTCTAGTGTTCAAAAGTAGCATACATTTCACCACATTTTCTGATGAAGAAAAAGAAACTCTTCACCACAATGAGAGGATAAAGATCTTTCCATGCAAATGGGTGAAGCCCCAAACAATTAAGTCAGAAACTAGATAATTTGAGATATAAAATTGCCATTTAGAATGGCACGACGCCCATTGACCCAATACTTACAATATAACCCGGATTCCAAGGGTCTCAAATTAGTGTTGAGCCCAATTTGGGCATAAATTCCTCTAAATTGGAAAATAAATGGGATGGCATTAAGTAATAGAGCCTCATGTGATTTTATGTATGCTTTAATCGAAGCTATTATCGATGAAAGACAGGTTCTAGAAAAGAAATCAAAGACACAGAGGACTTACTTAAACTTAAAGTTCAAGAAGAGGAGTTTAAAAACTAATAGAAGATATTAAGCAGAAATTAACTGACTGTGAGAATAGATTAAAAGAACAGAAGATTAGAAAATTCATTAGAGACACAAATGACTACCGTGATGGTAGGGTATACACATACAAAAAATTCAAAAGGCAATATTCTTATAAGATTCACAACACTTATGAAAGTTCTGATAGCTACACTAGCTATACTAAAGATACCCAGAAACCTAGTGAGATAGCCACTGTACATTATGGTGACACAGAGCAACCAATACATCTAACCAGTATGTATAAAGAAGTCAGACATGATTTGAGAAATCAAAGCTCAAATAGAGAATATCAGCAGGGGAAGGATGGAGAGGCACAAGGGGAAACAGGGGAGGCAGGCAAGGGTGGAAAAACATTAAAGGCGTTCCGTCATTCAGGAGAGGAGAAGACAACATGGTATCATTCCAATTTTCAATTTAAGCAAAAGAATATTGACACCCCAGAAACCAGAGTACTCAGTTTGGGCTTTCATTTACCTTCACAGCCCTTGAATCTTTTTGATCTAGAAGTAGATCGACAAAGATTTTGGAATCTTAGATTAAAAAATCTGTTTGGAACCTCAACTAACATATCTACAGATTCTTACCAACAAAATTGAAACAAATCTTGCAAGTAAAATCATAATTTAATCCACCTGTTGGGAAAAATCATGGTATAGAGGCATTCTGTCATAATGTGGAAAAGAATTTTGGGATTATTTAACAATAGGGAGGAATTAAAACCATCATATAAAAATGTAACCAGACAAGAGAATCAAGCCCTAAAAAATCTTGAACAGGACAAAGACATTGTCATTAAACAGGTGGATAAGGGGGTGGGATAGTCATACAAGATAGGTTACAATATAAAGAAATGTGTCTGGCATTATTACAGAATCAAGAGAATTATGAATTACTATCTGAAAACCCGACTCGTAGCATTCAAATAGATATTAATGGTTTATTAGAAGAGTACACTGCAAATGGATGGATCCAAACATGGGAAGCAGAGTTATTATATTGTCAACATCCTAGAATTCCTACATTTTATTGTATTCAAAATTCTAAAAAATATTTCTAATCCTCCAGGAAGGCCTATAGTTTCGGAATTGGTTCCATTTAGAACCTCTGTCTAAATACATAAATTATCACTTGCAACCTTTAGTAGAAATTACAAAATCATACATTAAGGACACAGCTATGATAAGACATTTACAACTATTGTCTGAAAGTGGCATTCCAGAATCTAGTGTTCTGGTTACCTTTGATGTGACAGATTTGTACACTTCTATTCCACATAAGCAAGGTATAGAAATGTATAGGACACACATTCTTGACAAGAGATCTAGTAATTGTAAACCCAAAAGACTATCATTTTGTAGAAATGGTGCAACTGACTCTTAGTAAAATTACTTTGAATTTGATGGACATTATTATCAACAAATTAAAGGAAGGTACAGCCATGGGATCCAACCATGACAATGCGCCTATGCCAATTGTTATATGGTTGATTTTGAAGAAGAAATATATTTTGATGTACACAGTAATATATTTCATGATAAAATAGTGACATGGGTTAAGCTTCATTGATGATATATTTATGTTATGGTCCGAACCATTATAGAATTGCAAATTTTTCATGAAGAACTTAATCGAAAAAGATAGTAATCTGAAGTTGAAGTACAAATTATGATACCACAAAATACCATATTTAGATTTATACATCATTCATGAAAATAAAAAATTGAGACATCATATTTAGAAACCAACAGATAGAAATACATTGTTTGCATTATAAAAGCTTCCACTAAGTTAAATTACAAAACAGCATACCCTATGCACAACTCACAAGGGTTAAGCATAGCGACAGTAAGGCAGATAATACTGTACAAGAAACACAACAAATGTTAGATAAATTTAAGAGCACGGGGATAAACAACACACATTAAAACAAGCAGAAATGAAAATTAATCAAAAGAGAGAAATGATTTATTAAAACCTAAAACATTGAGGGGTGACACTCAATGTATGATTTTTTCAATGAAATATAATCATAAGATGGTGGATATTAGAAAAATTATAAATAAACATTTGTATTTGGTCCAAACAGACAATGAACAAATTGCAACACTGCAGAAAAGACCTATAGTAGTAGCGAAAAGGTTAAGAATCTACAGGACACTTTGGTCCATTCACAGTTTAAGACACAAGAAGTGGTGGGCAGTCAGCTTTTACTAGGCCCATTAATGCCAGGAATGGTTCCTTGCGGTAGGTGCAGTGTTTGCAATCATTCATCTAAAAAACAGACTTACATACATCCGCATACACAAGAGAGATTTTTTATCAAACAGCACATTACTTGCACTACAGAAGGAGTTGTGCATCTGATACAATGTCCTTGCGATTTTTTATACATTGGAAAGACAAGTAGAGAATTATGTACAAGGATCCAGGAACACAAAGGAGACATAAGAAAACATGATGAAAATTCACCAGTGGCCAAACATTTTAATGAGGCTTCACATTCTGGAGCTTCTCTTAGATTTTAGGGGTTTAGAAAAGGTATATATTCCTGATAGGAGGTAATGCAAAAGAAATATTATTAAAAGGCAGAGATGAGATGGATTTTTAAAATACATACATTGGACTGCAATATAGGAAAGATATAGAAACTAATTGGCATGTTTTTATCTAACCTAGAAATATGTACAATACTGTCATGTATAAAAGGATCCATCTGTTTGAGTGGTTTCTGTGATAGTGTCTCTATAAGTATAAATTTAGTTGTATAACATTACATTATATAATTATGTAATGATTAATGTATAACAATAGAAAGCCTCTTTTGGTACATCATTTGAAACAATTCTATTTAGGGTTTTTGTTGTAGATAATACTTTGTGGTGTTCAGTAAATTTCTTAAAAATATAAGTTAACCCATAATAGTCCTTCATCCAGTATGTTTAACTGTTATTTTTAATTTTCAACCTTCATATTTAGTATTGGATTCTTTGTTAATATAACCATCAAAGTGATAATTCTTAAGTGGTGGTACAGTCACAGTGGCAGTCTTGAAATAGTGCCCATTTTTGCTTTAAAATCCATGGCTCTAGCTATGAGCCAGCTATCTGACTGCTGTAGCAGTCTGTTCGTGAGATGCGTGTTGAAAGCCTTGATGGTGGCGTTGCTCGGCGCATGCGTGCTAGCGCGGTGTGACATCATCACGCAAAGACATCCTATCACCGGAATTGAGCAAAGCGGGCACAAGAGGTTTATAAGCAAGTTTGAAGCTGTAACAAACACAAGTAGCCATCTTTTTGGTACAGAGAGTCCAGTATTTTGTTAAGAACTTTGATTATAACAGCCACTAAGTAAGTAAAAAATATTTCCTTTTTAATTTAGACAACATTTTGAAAGTTATACTTTTAAATGGAGTTATATAAACCATGTTGTTGTGGTTTTCTTTAGAAATTAATTAGTCTTGAGCACATTTTTTCCATCAAGCAAAAATACATTGATTCAGGTATGCACAGTTTTGGTAAATGGGGATTTTTTTATAAATTATTACAGGTTGTCAGTTAAACCTCATTTGAAGGGATACAAATTAACAGTTATTGATCTTCTTTATAGAAATCATATAGTGCTTTAAAATACATATTTTGGCTGTACCAACAGATACATGTTTAAGGTATGTACAGTGCCTTTAGATACAAAGTAGCACTAGGTTTATAACCAGTGTATAAGTGACTGCCACGGTGTCTGTTTCATGTATTCAGACTACTGTTTATATATGTTACAGAGATTTGAAAAGCCAGTACTGCATACAGAGGTTTTGAATAACAAGCTTTCAAAGTGGTAACAAGTTTGTATCTTTACTAAGGTATGGGAAGAGAAAGAAAACATTTTTTGAAGTTACCTTATAAGTATATTGTAATTATATGAATATAAATAAATTAAAATATGTTTGTATTAATTTACAGAAAAATTAGAGAATACAGTATCTTCAAGTTATCAAATGAACAAGCCCACTCTGTGGGTGAAAGCGTCTGGTCTGTTCAAAATAAAGGAAATTACAACACAGAGAACTCATTTGAGAATTCTTCAAGGGCCCCCCACCCTCATTGACTATATTGTTTCCATAACCTCTTTTGGGGAGGCTGCAGATGTTCCTATAAGAATAAAACCCATTACCCACCATAACCATTTTGTTTATTATTAAGATCTGCCTTAGAGGAAGGCAGGTTTCTAGTGGAAGTTGATTCTTCAAAATTGTTTAAAAAACATTACTTAATTTTTATAAATGCTTGGTATATCATTTAACTGCTGGAAGGTGGAGTAGTTAATCCCTTTTCTTTCCTTTCTTAGCATACCTGGTAAGAAATAGTAATATATTTGCTAGTATATATTGTTTATAAATAATGAAATATATGGTTAAAAAAATGAATATAACAATATTTTTTTCAGATATTGTTTCTAGTGTCAAAAGTAGCATACATTTCACCACATTTTCTGATGAAGAAAAAAGAAACTCTTCACCACAATGAGAGGATAAAAGATCTTTCATGCAAATGGGTGAAACCCCAAACAATTAAGTCAGAAACTAGATAATTTGAGATATAAAAATTGCCGGTTTAGAATGACACGCACCCACGTGACCCAATACTTACAATATATAACCGGTTCAAGTGGTCTCAAGAATAGTGTTGAGCCCAATTTGGGCATAAATTCCTCTAAATAGGAAAATAAATGGGATGGCATTAAGTAATAGAGCCTCATGTGATTTTATGTATGCTTTAATCGAGCTATTAGTGAAAGAGAGGGTTTCTAGAAAAAGAAATCAAAGACACAGAAGGGACTTGTAAACTTAAAGTTCAAAAAGAGGAATTAAAAAACTAATAGAACAAGCTAGAATTATCTTACTGTGAGAATAGATTAAAGAACAGAAGATTAGAAAATTCATAGAGACACAAATGACTACGTGATGGTAGGGGTATACACATACAAAAATTTAAAGGCAATATTCTTATAACATTCGCAACACTTATGAAAGTTCTGATAGTGACACTAGCTATACTAAAGATACCCGAAACCTAGAGTGAGATAGCCACTGTACATTATGGTGACACAGAGCAACCAGTACATCTAACGGTATGTATAAAGAAGTCAGATATGATTTGAAATCAAAGCTCAAATAGAATATCAGCAGGGGAAGGATGGAGAGGCACAAGGGGAAACTGGGGAGGCAGGCGAGGGTGGAAAAAGCGTGGGCGTTTCACGTCAGGGAGAGAGAAATGACATAGGTATCATTCCAATTTTCAATTTAAGCAAAGAATATTGACACCCATAGAAACCAGGTACTCAGTTTTGGGTCTAACATTTTCCAACCCTTGAATCTTTTGATCGTGGTTACAAAGATTTTTGGAATCTTAGATTAAAAAAATCATTTGAACCTCAACTAACATGTCTACAGATTCTTCAACAAAATTGAAACAAATCTTTTGCCAGTAAAAGAAATGTAATTTGTGAAGAAATCCACCTGTTGGGAAAAATCATGGTATGAGGTATTCTGTCATAATGTGGAAAGATTTTGGGATTATTTAACAATAGGAGAATTAAAACCATCGATATAAAAATGTAACCAGACAAGAAAATCAAGCCCTAAAAAATCTTGAACAGGACAAAGACATTGTCATTAAACAGGCAGATAAAGGGGGGTGGAAAGTCATACAGATAAGTTTACAATAAAGAAATGTGTCACCAGCATTACAGAATCAAGAAAATCATGAATTACCATGTGAAAACCCCACTCGTAGCATTCAAATAGATATTAATGGTTTATTAGAAAAGTACACTGCAAATGGATGGATCCAAACTTGGAAAGCAGAGTTATTATATTGTCAGCATCCCAGGATTCCTACATTTTATTGTATTCAAAAATTCATAAAAATATTCCTAATCCTCCAGGAAGGTCTATAGTTTCGGAATTGGTTCCATTTAGAACCTCTGTCTAAATACATAAATTATCACTTGCAACCTTTGGTAAGTACAAAATCATACATTAAGGACACAGCAGCTATGATAAGACATTTACAACTATTGTCTGAAAGTGGCATTCAGAATCTAGTGTTCTGGTTACCTTTGATGTGACAGATTTGTACACTTCTATTCACATAAGCAAGGTTTAGAATGTAGGACACATTCTTGACAAGAGATCTAGTAATTGTAAACAAATAGTGCCCATTTTTGTTTCAAAACCATGGCTCTAGCTATGAGCCAGCTATCTGACTGCTGTAGCAGTCTGTTCGCGGATGCGTGGTAGCGCGATGGTGACGTTATCGCTCATGCGTGCTAGCGCGATTGTGACATCATCACGCAAAGACATCCTATCACCGGAATTGAGCAAAGCGGGCACAAGAGGTTTATAAGCAAGTTTGAAGCTGTAACAAACACAAGTAGCCATCTTTTTGGTACAGAGAGTCCAGCATTTTGTTAAGAACTTTGATTATAACAGTCACTAAGTAAGTAAAATATTTCCTTTTAATTTAGTACAACATTTTGAAAGTTATACTTTTAAATGAGTTATATAAACCATGTTGTTGTTGGTTTTTTTTAGAAATTAATTAGTGTCTTCGAGCACATTTCACATCAAGCAAAATACATTGATTCAGGTATGCATGTTTTGTAAATGGGGTTTTTTATAAATTATTATTAGGTTGTCAGTTAAACCTCATTTGAAGGGATACATTAACCGTTATTGATCTTCTTTCTAGAAATCATATAGTGCTTTAAAATACATATTTTAGTTGTACCAACAGATACATGTTTAAGATATGTACAGTGCCTTTAGATACAAAGTAGCACTAGGTTTATAACCAGTGTATAAGGATCGCCACGGTGTTCGTTTCATATCTAGACTATTGTTTTATATATGTTAGCAGATTTGAAAGCCAGTACCGTATACAGAGGTTTTTGAATAAATGCTTTCTGTGCGGTAACAAGTTTGTATCTTACTAAGGTATGGGAAAGAGAAAGAAAACATTTTTTTTGAAGTTACCTTATAAGTATATTGTAATTATATGAATATAAATAAATTAAAATATGTTTGTATTAATTTACAGAAAATTAAGAACATAGTATCTTCAAGTTATCCTCTTGAGACAAGCCCACTCTGTGGAGTGAAAGCGTGCTGGTCTGTTCAAAATAAAAGGAAATTACAACACAGAGAACTCATTTGAGAATTCTTCAAGGGCCCCCACCCTCATTGACTATATTGTTTCCATAACCTCTTTGGGGAGGCTGCAGATGTTCTATAAGAATACAAGACCATTACCCACCATAACCATTTTGTTTACATTATTTAGATCTGCCTTTTAGAGGAAGAGTAGGTTTTAGTGGAAGTTGATTCTTTTTAAAATTGTTTAAAACATTACTTAATTTTTATAAATGCTTTGGTATATCATTTAACTGCTGGAAAGTGGAGTAGTTTATCCCCTTTCTTTTCTTTTTTATATACCTGGTAAGAAATAGTAATATATTTTTTAGTATATATTGTTTTATAAATATTAGAAATATATGGTTAAAAAAATGAAACATGAATAGATATTTTTCAGATATTGTTTTGTGTGTTCAAAGTAGCATACATTTCACCACATTTTCTGATGAAGAAAAAAAGAAACTTTTCACCAATGAGAGGATAGATCTTTCCATGCAAATGGGTGAAGCCCCAAACAATTAAGTCAGAACTAGATAATTTGAGATATAAAATCGTTGCTAGAATGGCACGGCCTTACATTGACCTAATACTTACAATATAACCGGATTCCAAGTGGTCTCAGAATTAGTGTTGAGCCCAATTTGGGCATAATCTCTAAATAGGAAAAATAAATGGGATGGCATTCGTAATAGAGCCTCATTTGATTTTATGTATGCTTTAATCGGGCTATTATCGATGAAAGAGAGGTTCTAGAAAAGAAATCAAAGACTATAGAGGACTTACTAAACTTAAAGTTCAAGAAGAGGAATTTAAAAACTAATAGAAGATATTAAGAAATTATCTTACTGTGAGAATAGATTAAAAGAACAGAAGATTAGAAAATTCATTAGAGACACAAATGACTACCGTGATGGTAGGGGTATACACATACAAAAAATTCAAAAGGCAATATTCTTATAACATTCATAACACTATGAAAGTTCTGTATAGTGACACTAGCTATACTAAAAGATGCCCAGAAACCTAGTGAGATAGCCACTGTACATTATGGTGACACAGAGCAACCAGGTACATCTACAGTATGTATAAAGAAGTCAGATATGATTTGAGAATCAAAGCTCAAATAGAGAATATCAGCAGGGGGAAGGATGGAGAGGCACAAGGAAACAGAGGCAGACGAGGTGGAAAAACGTTAAGACGTTTCACGTCAGGGAGAGGGAGAATGACATAGGTATCATTCCACTTTCTTGTTTAAGCAAAAGAATATTGACACCCATAGAAACCAGAGTACTCATTTGGGTCTTTCATTTGACCTTCCCAGCCCTTGAATCTTTTGATCTAGAAGTAGATTTACAAAGATTTTAGGAATCTTAGATTAAAAATCTGTTTGGAACCTCAACTAACATATCTACAGATTCTTACCAACAAAATTGAAACAAATCTTGCAAGTAAAATTCTTAATTTAATCTCACTTGTTGGGAGAAATCATGGTATAGAGGCATTCTGTCATAATGTGGAGAAAGAGATTTTTGGATTATTTAACAATAGGGAGGAATTAAAACCATCATATAAAAATGTAACCAGACGAAAAATCAAGCCCTAAAAAATCTTGAACAGGACAAAGACATTGTCATTAAACAGGCGGATATGGGGTGGGGAAAGTCACAAGATAGGTTACAATATAAAGAAATGTGTCTGGCATTATTACAGAATCAAGAGAATCATGATTACCATGTGAAACCCCACTGTGCATTCAAATAGATATTAATGGTTTATTAGAAGAGTACACTGCAAATGGATGGATCCAAACTTGGGAAGCAGAGTTATTATATTGTCAGCATCCTAGGATTCCTACATTTTATTGTATTCCAAAAATTCATAAAAATATTTCTAATCCTCCAGGAAGGTCTATAGTTTCCGGAATTGGTTCCATTTTAGAACCTCTGTCTAAATACATAAATTATCACTTGCAACCTTTAGTAGAAATTACAAAATCATACATTAAGGACACAGCAGCTATGATAAGACATTTACAACTATTGTCTGAAAGTGGCATTCCAGAATCTAGTGTTCTGTTACCTTTGATGTGACAGATTTGTACACTCTATTCCACATAAGCAAGGTTTAGAATGTATAGGACATATCTTTTGACAAGAGATCTAGTATTTGTAAACCAAAAGTTATCGCTTTATGGAGAAATGGTTTAACTGATTCTTAGTAAAAATTACTTTGAATTTGATGGACATTATTATCAACAAATTAAAGTTAAGCTATTTGGGTCAACCATGACACTGGCCTATACCAATTGTTATATGGTTGATTTTAAGAGAAATTATTATTTGATGTACAGTAATATTTCATGATAAAATAGTGACATGGTATGCTTCTATTGATGATTATTTTATGTTATGGTCCGAACCATTATAGAATTGCAAATCTTTTCTATGAAGAACTTAATCTAAAGATAGTAATCTGATGTCTGCTATAAATTATGATACACGCAAACACCAATTTAGATTTATACATCATTTATGAAAATAAAAATTGAGACATCCTTATTTAGAAACCAACAGATAGAAATACATTGTTGCATTATAAAAAGCTTCCACGAAGTTAATCAAAAACAGTATACCCTATGCAACTCACAAGGGTTCAACGCAACTGCTAGTAAGGCAGATAATACTGTACAAGAAACACAACAAATGTTAGATAAATTTAAGGCACGGGATATAAACAACCATTATAAAACAAGCAGAAATGAAAATTAATCAAAATGAGAAATGATTTATTAAATCCTAAAACATTGATGGGTGATACTCAATGTGTGATTTTTCAACGAAATATAATCATAAGATGGTGGATATTAGAAAATTATAAATAAACATTGGTATTTGGTCCAAGCAGACGATGAACAATTTGAACACTGCAGAAGAGACCCATAGTAGTAGCGTAAAAAGGTTAAGAATCTACAGGACACTTTGGTCTATCTACAGTTTACACACAAGAAGTGGTGGGCAGTCATTTTACTAGGGCCCATTAATGCCAGGAATGGTTCTTTGTGGTATGCAGTGTCGGTAATCATACATCTAAAAAACAGACTTACATACATCCGCATACACAAGAGATTTTATCAAACAGCAGATTACTTGCACTACAGAAGGAGTTGTGCATCTGATACAATGTCCTTGCGATTTTTATACATTGGAAAGACAAGTAGAGAATTATGTACAAGGATCCAGGAACACAAAGGAGACATAAGAAACATGATGAAAATTCACCAGTGGCCAAACATTTTAATGAGGCTTCCATTCTGGAGCTTTCAGATTTTGGGGTTTAGAAAAGTATATATTCCTGATAGAGGAGGTAATGCAAAATGAAATATTAAAGGCGGAGATGAGATGGATTTTAAAATACACATTGGACTGCAATATAGAAATGAATGAAACTAATTTCACATGTTTTATCTAACCTAGAAATATGTACAATACTGTCATGTGTAGTAAAGGATCCATCTGTTTGAGTGGGTTTCTGTGATAGTGTCTCTATAAGTATAAATTTAGTTGTATAACATTACATTTATATATTATGTACTGATTAATGTATAAATAGAAAGCCTCTTTTGGTATATCATTGAAACAATTCTTTAGGGTTTTGTTGTAGATAATACTTTGTGGTGTTCTAGTAAGAATTTTCTTAAATATAGAGGTTGAACCTTAATGTCCTTCATCCAGTATGTTTAACTGTTATTTTTGATTTTCAACCTTCATATTTAGTATTGATCTTTGTTAATATAACCATCAAAGTGATAATTCTTCATTGTTGGTACAGTCACAGTGGTATCTTGAAATAGTGCCCATTTTTGCTTTTAAAATCCATGGCTCTAGTTATGAGCCGCCATCTGACTGTTGTAGCAGTCTGTTCGCTGGATGCGGTAGCTGACAGACGTTATCGCCAAGATAGTGTATAGCGCCGACAGACATCATCACGCAAAGACATCCTATCACCGAATTGGAGCAAAGCGGCACAAGAGGTTTATATGCGTTTGAAGCTGTAACAAACACAAGTAGCCATCTTTTGGTACAGAGAGTCCAGCATTTTGTTAAGAACTTTGATTATAACAGCCACTAAGTAAGTAAAAATATTTCCTTTTAATTTAGACAACATTTGAAAGTTATACTTTTAAATGGAGTTATAAACCATGTTGTTGTGGTTTTCTTTTAGAGAAATTAATTAGTGTCTTCTTTGAGCACATTTTTCACATCAAGCAAAATACATTGATTCAGGTATGTGCAGTTTTGGTAAATGGGATTTTTTATAAATTATTGAAGGTTGTCAGTTAAACCTCATTTGAAGGATACAATTAACCAAGGCTGATCTTCTTGATAGAAATCATAGAAAGCTGAAATACATATTTTGGCTAAATTAACAGAGATACATGTTTAAGGTATGTACAGTGCCTTAGATACAAAGTAGCACTAGGTTTATAACCAGTGTATAAGTGACTGCCACTGGTGTCTGTTTCATATTCAGACTCCTGTTTATATATGTTACAGAGATTTGAAAAGTCAGTACTGCATACAGAGGTTTTTTAATAACAAGCTTTCAAAGTGGTAAATAAGTTTGTATCTTTACTAAGGTATGGGAAAGAAAGAAAACATTTTTTTTAAGTTACCTTATAAGTATGTTGTAATTATATGAATATAATAAATTAAAATATGTTTGTATTAATTGTAGAAAAATTAAGAATACAGTATCTTTCAGTTATCCTCGTGAACAAGCCCACTCTGTGGGGTGAAACGTGATGGGTCTGTTCAAAATAAAAGGAAATTAGCAACATAGAGAACTCATTTGAGATTTCTTCAAGGCCCCCCCCTACCCTCATTGACTATATTGTTTCCATAACCTCTTTGGGGAGGCTGCAGATGTTCCTATAAGAAGACCCATTTTACCCACCATAACCATTTTGTTTACATTATTAAGATCTGCCTTAGAGGAAGAGCAGGTTTCTAGTGGAAGTTGATTCTTTAAATTGTTTAAAAATATTACTTAATTTTTATAAATGTTTGTGTATATCATTTAACTGCTGGAAGGTGGAGTAGTTTCTCCCCTTTTTTTTTTTTTTTTAGCATTGCCTGGTAAGAAAGTAATATATTTGCTAGTATATATTGTTTTATAAATATTAGAAATATATGGTTAAAAATGAACATAACAGATATTTTTTCAGATATTGTTTCTAGTGTTAAAGTAGCATACATTTCACCACATTTTCTGATGAAGAAAAGAAACTCTTCACCACAATGAGAGGGATAAAGATCTTTCCTGCAAATGGGTGAAGCCTCCAAACAATTAAGTCAGAAACTAGATAATTTGAGATATAAAAATTGCCGTTTAGAATGCAATGCCTTACATTGACCTAATACTTACAATATAACCGGATTCCAAGTGGTCTCAGAATTAGTGTTGAGTCTTAATTTGGGCATAAATTCCTCTCTAAATAGGAAAATAAATGGGATGGTATCTGTGAATAGAGCCTCATGTGATTTTTATGCATGCTTTAATCGAAGCTATTATCGATGAAAGAGAGGTTCTAGAAAAAGAAATCAAAGACACAGAGGACTTACTTAAACTTAAAGTTCAAGAAGAGGAATTTAAAAAACTAATAGAAGATATTAAGCAGAAATTATCTTACTGTGAGAATAGATTAAAAGAACAGAAGATTAGAAAATTCATTAGAGACACAAATGACTACCGTGATGGTAGGGTATACACATACAAAAAATTCAAAAGGCAATATTCTTATAACATTCATAACACTTATGAAAGTTCTGATAGTGACACTAGCTATACTAAAGATACCCAGAAACCTAGTGAGATAGCCACTGTACATTATGGTGACACAGAGCAACCAAGTACATCTAACTGTATGTATAAGAAGTCAGATATGATTTGAAATCAAAGCTCAAATAGAGAATATCAGCAGGGGAAGGATGGAGGCACAAGGGAAACAGGGAGGCAGGCGAGGTGGAAAAAACATAAGGCGTTTCGTCAGTGAGAGGGAGAATGACATAGGTATCATTCCAATTTTCAATTTTAGCAAAGAATATTGACACCCATAGAAACCAGAGTACTCAGTTTGGGTCTTTCATTTGCACCTCCCAGCCCTTGAATCTTTTTGATCTAGAAGTAGATTTACAAAGATTTTTAGGAATCTTAGATTAAAAATCTTTTTGGAACCTCAACTAACATATCTACAGGATTCTTACCACCAAAAATTGAAACAAATCTTGCAAGTAAAATCGCAATTTAATCCACCTGTTGGGAAAATCATGGTATAGAGGCATTCTGTCATAATGTGGAGAAAGAGATTTTGGGATTATTTAACAATAGGGAGAATTAAAACCATCATATAAAAATAACTGTACAAGAAAATCAAGCCCTAAAAATCTTGAACAGGACAAAGACATTGTCATTAAACAGGCGGATAAGGGGGTGGAAAGTCATGCAAGATAGGTTACAATATAAAGAAATGTGTCTGCATTATTACAGAATCAAGAGAATCATTACTATGTGAAAACCCCACTAGTAGTATTCAAATAGATATTAATGGTTTATTGAAGAGTACACTGCAAATGGATGGATCAAACTTGGGAAGCTAGAGTTATTATATTGTCAGCATCCTAGGATTCCTACATTTTATTGTATTCCAAAATTCATAAAAATATTTCTAATCCTCCAGGAAGGTCTATAGTTTCGGAATTGGTTCCATTTAGAACCTCTATCAAATATATAAATTATCCTTGCAACCTTTAGTAGAAATTACAAAACCATACATTAAGGACACAGCAGCTATGATAAGACATTTACAACTATTGTCTGAAAGTGGCATTCCAGAATCTAGTGTTCTGGTTACCTTTGATGTGACAGATTTGTACACTTCTATTCCACATAAGCAAGGTTTAGAATGTATAGGACACATTCTTGACAAGAGATCTAGTAATTGTAAACCAAAAGCTATCGTTTTATGAGAAATGGTGCAACTGATTCTTAGTAAAAATTACTTTGAATTTGATGGACATTATTATCAACAAATTAAAGGTACAGCCATGGGGTCAACCATGACACTGGCCTATGCCAATTGTTATATGGTTGATTTTGAAGAGAAATTATTATTTGATGTACACAGTAATATATTTCATGATAAAATAGTGACATGGGTATGCTTCATTGATGATATATTTATGTTATGGTCCGGAACCATTATAGAATTGCAAATTTTTCATGAAGAACTTAATCGAAAAGATAGTAATCTGATGTTCGTTATGAATTATGATACACGCAAAACACCATATTTAGATTTATACATCATTCATGAAAATAAAAAAATTGAGACATCCTTATTTAGGAAACCAACAGATAGAAATACATTGTTGCATTATAAAAGCTTCCACGAAGTTAAATCAAAAAACAGCACACCCTATGCACAACTCACAAGGGTTAAACGCAACTGCAGTAAGGCAGATAATACTGTACAAGAAACACAACAAATGTTAGATAAATTTAAGGCACGGGGATATAAACAACACACATTAAAACAAGCAGAAATGAAAATTAATCAAAATGAGAGAAATGATTTATTAAAACCTAAAACATTGAGGGGTGACACTCAATGTATGATTTTTTCAACGAAATATAATCATAAGATGGTGGATATTAGAAAAATTATAAATAAACATTGGTATTTGGTCCAAGCAGACAATGAACAATTTGCAACACTGCAGAAGAGACCTATAGTAGTAAGCGAAAAAGGTTAAGAATCTACAGGACACTTTGGTCCATTCTGAGTTTAAGACACACAAGAAGTGGTGGGCAGTCAGCTTTTACTAGGCCCATTAATGCCAGGAATGGTTCCTTCGCGGTAGGTGCAGTGTTTGCAATCATACATCTAAAAACAGACTTACATACATCCGCATACACAAGAGATTTTTTATCAAACAGCACATTACTTGCACTACAGAAGGTTGTGCATCTGATACAATGTCCTTAGTATTTTTATACATTGGAAAGACAAGTAGAGAATTATTACAAGATCCAGGAACACAAAGGAGACATAAGAAAACATGATGAAAATTCACCAGTGGTCAAACATTTTAATGAGGCTTCACATTCTGGAGCTTCTCTTAGATTTTGGGGTTTAGAAAAAGGTATATATTCCTGATAGAGGAGGTAATGCAAAGAAATATTATTAAAAGGCAGAGATGAGATGGATTTTAAAATACATACATTGGACTGCAATATAGGAATGAATGTAGAAACTAATTGGCATGTTTTATCTAACCTAGAAATATGTACAATACTGTCATGTGTAGTACAGGATCCATCTGTTTGAGTGGTTTCTGTGATAGTGTCTCTATAAGTGTAAATTTAGTTGTATAACATTACATTTATATAATTATGTAATAGTTTAATGTATAACAATAGAAAGCCTTTTTGGTATATCATTTGAAACAATTCAATTTAGGGTTTTGTTGTAGATAATACTTTGTGGTGTTCCAGTAAAATTTCTTAAAATATAAGTTAACCCTAATGTCCTTCATCCAGTATGTTTAACTATTATTTTAATTTTCAACCTTCATATTTAGTATTGGATTCTTCGTTAATATAACCATCAAAGGATAATTCTTAAGTGGTGGTGCAGTCACAGTGGCAGTCTTGAAATAGTGCCCATTTTGCTTTAAATTCCATGGCTCTAAGGATAGGCCAGCTATCTAACTTCTTTAGCAGTCTATTACATGCTCGGTAAGCGCGATGGTGACGTTATCGCGCATGCGTGCTAGCGCGATTGTGACATCATCACGCAAAGACGTCCTATCACGGGATTTGAGCAAAGTGGGCACAAGAGGTTTATAAGCAAGTTTGAAGCTGTAACAAACACAAGCAGCCATCTTTTTGGTACAGAGAGTCCAGCATTTTGTTAAGAACTTTGATTATAACAGCCACTAAGTAAGTAAAAAAGATTTCCTTTTTAATTTAGACAACATTTTGAAAGTTATGCTTTTAAATGGAGTAATATAAACCATGTTATTGTGGTTTTCTTTAGAGAAATTTATTAGTGTCTTCGAGCACATTTTTTCACATCAAGCAAAATACATTGATTCAGGTATGCACAGTTTTGGTAAATGGGGATTGTTTTATAAATTATTACAGGTTGTCAGTTAAACTTCATTTGAAGAGATACAAATTAACCGTTATTGATCTTCTTTATAGAAATCATATAGTGCTTTAAAATACATATTTTGGCTGTACCAACAGATACATGTTTAAGGTATGTACAGTGCCTTTAGATACAAAGTAGCACAAGGTTTATGACCAGTGTATAAGTGACTGGCACGGTGACTGTTTCATGTATTCAGACTACTGTTTTATATATGTTACAGAGATTTGAAAAGCCAGTACTGCATACAGAGGTTTTTTGAATAACAAGCTTTCAAAGTGCTAACAAGTTTGTATCTTTACTAAGGTAGGAAGAGAAAGAAAACATTTTTTGAAGTTACCTTATAAGTATATTGTAATTATATGAATATAAATAAATTAAAATATGTTTGTATTAATTTACAGAAAAATTAAGAATGCAGTATCTAGAAGTTATCCTCGTGAACAAGCCCACTCTGTGGGTGAAACGTAGGGGTCTGTTCAAAATAAAAGGAAATTACAACACAGAGGACTCATTTGAGAATTCTTCAAGGGCCCCCCCACCCTCATTGACTATATTGTTTCCATAACCTCTTTTGGGGCAGGCTGCAGATGTTCCTATAAGAATACAAGACCCATTACCCACCATAACCATTTTGTTTACATTATTAAGATCTGCCATAGAGGAAGAGCAGGTTTCTTGTGGAAGTTGGTTCTTTAAAAATTGTTTAAAAACATTATTTAATTATTATAAATGCTTGGTATATCGTTTAACTGCTGGAAGGTGGAGTAGTTTCTCCCCTTTTCTTTTCCTTTTTTAGCATACCTGGTAAGAAATAGTAATATATTTGCTAGTATATATTGTTTTATAAATATTAGAAATATATGGTTAAAAAATGAACATAACAGATATTTTTTCAGATATTGTTTCTAGTGTTCAAAGTAGCATACATTTCACCACATTTTCTGATGAAGAAAAAAAGAAACTCTTCACCACAATGAGAGGGGATAAAGATCTTTCCATGCAAATGGGTGAAGCCCCCAAACAATTAAGTCAGAAACTAGATAATTTGAGATATAAAATTGCCGTTTAGAATGTACGGCCTTACATTGACCTAATACTTACAATATAATCAGTTCAAGGGTCTCAGAATTAGTGTTGAGCCCAATTTGGGCATAAATTCCTCTAAATTGGAAAATAAATGGGATGGCATTCGTAATAGAGCCTCATGTGATTTTATGTATGCTTTAATCGAAGCTATTATTGATGAAAGAGAGGTTCTAGAAAAAGAAATCAAAGACACAGAGGACTTACTTAAACTTAAAGTTCAAGAAGAGGAATTTAAAAAACTAATAGAAGATATTAAGCAGAAATTATCTGACTGTGAGAATAGATTAAAAGAACAGAAGATTAGAACATTCATTAGAGACACAAATGACTACTGTAATGGTAGGGTATACACATACAAAAAATTCAAAAGGCTATATTCTTATAACATTCATAACACTTATGAAAGTTCTGATAGTGACACTAGCTATACTAAAGATACCCAGAAACCTAGTGAGATAGCCACTGTACATTATGGTGACACAGAGCAACCAAGTACATCTATCAGTATGTATAAAGAAGTCAGATATGATTTGTGAAATCAAAGCTCAAATAAAGAATATCAGCAGGGGGAAGGATGGAGAGGCACAAGGGGAAACAGGGGAGGCAGACGAGGTGGAAAAAACGTAAGACGTTTTACGTCAGGGAGAGGGAGAATGACACAAGTATCATTCCAATTTTCAATTTAAGCAAAAGAATATTGACACCCATAGAAACCAGAGTACTCAGTTTGGGTCTTTCATTTGCACCTACCCAGCCCTTGAATCTTTTTGATCTAGAAGTAGATTTACAAAGATTTTTTAGGAATCTTAGATTAAAAAATCTGTTTGGAACCTCAACTAACATATCTACAGATTCTTACCATCAAAAATTGAAACAAATCTTGCAAGTAAAATCGCAATTTAATCCACCTGTTGGGAAAAATCATGGTATAGAGGCATTCTGTCATAATGTGGAGAAAGAGATTTTGGGATTATTTAACAATAGGAGGAATTAAAACCATCATATAAAATGTAACCAGACAAGAAAAATCAAGCCCTAAAAAATCTTGAACAGGACAAAGACATTGTCATTAAACAGGCGGATAAGGGGGGTGGGATTGTCATACAAGATAGGTTACAATATAAAGAAATGTGTCTGGCATTATTACAGAATCAAGAGAATCATGAATTACCATCTGAAAACCCCACTCGTAGCATTCAAATAGATATTAATGGTTTATTAGAAGAGTACACTGCAAATGGATGGATCCAAACATGGGAAGCAGAGTTATTATATTGTCAGCATCCTAGGATTCCTACATTTTATTGTATTCCAAAAATTCATAAAAATATTTCTAATCCTCCAGGAAGGCCTATAGTTTCCGGAATTGGTTCCATTTTAGAACCTCTGTCTAAATACATAAATTATCACTTGCAACCTTTAGTAGAAATTACAAAATCATACATTAAGGACACATCAGCTATGATAAGACATTTACAACTATTGTCTGAAAGTGGCATTCCAGAATCTAGTGTTCTGGTTACCTTTGATGTGACAGATTTGTACACTTCTATTCCACATAAGCAAGGTATAGAATGTATAGGACACATTCTTGACAAGAGATCTAGTAATTGTAAACCAAAAACTATCGTTTTATGAGAAATGGCAACTGACTCTTAGTAAAAATTACTTTGAATTTGATGGACGTTATTATCAACAAATTAAAGGTACAGCCATGGGGTCAACCATGGCACCGGCCTATGCCAATTGTTATATGGTTGATTTTGAAGAGAAATATATATTTGATGTACACAGTAATATATTTCATGATAAGATAGTGACATGGGTTCGCTTCATTGATGATATATTTATGTTATGGTCCGGAACCATTATAGAATTGCAAATTTTTCATGAAGAACTTAATCAAAAAGATAGTAATCTGAAGTTCGTTATGAATTATGATACACACAAAATACCATATTTAGATTTATACATCATTCATGAAAATAAAAAAATTGAGACATCCTTATTTAGGAAACCAACAGATAGAAATACATTGTTGCATTATAAAAGCTTCCACGAAGTTAAATTACAAAACAGCATACCCTATGCACAACTCACAAGGGTTAAACGCAACGACAGTAAGGCAGATAATATTGTACAAGAAACACAACAAATGTTAGATAAATTTAAGGCACGGGGATATAAACAACACACATTAAAACAAGTAGAAATGAAAATTAATCAAAAAGAGAGAAATGATTTATTAAAACCTAAAACATTGAGGGGTGACACTCAATGTATGATTTTTTCAATGAAATATAATCATAAGATGGTGGATATTAGAAAAATTATAAATAAACATTGGTATTTGGTCCAAGCAGACAATGAACAATTTGCAACACTGCAGAAGAGACCTATAGTAGTAGCGAAAAAGGTTAAGAATCTACAGGACACTTTGGTCCATTCACAGTTTAAGACACAAGAAGTGGTGGGCAGTCAGCTTTTACTAGGCCCATTAATGCCAGGAATGGTTCCTTGCGGTAGGTGCAGTGTTTGCAATCATACATCTAAAAAACAGACTTACATACATCCGCATACACAAGAGAGATTTTTTATCAAACAGCACATTACTTGCACTACAGAAGGAGTTGTGCATCTGATACAACGTCCTTGCGATTTTTTTATACATTGGAAAGACAAGTAGAGAATTATGTACAAGGATCCAGGAACACAAAGGAGACATAAGAAAACATGATGAAAATTCACCAGTGGCCAAACATTTTAATGAGGCTTCACATTCTGGAGCTTCTCTTAGATTTTGGGGTTTAGAAAAGGTATATATTCCTGATAGAGGAGGTAATGCAAAAGAAATATTATTAAAGGCAGAGATGAGATGGATTTTTAAAATACATACATTGGACTGCAATATAGGAATGAATGTAGAAACTAATTGGCATGTTTTTATCTAACCTAGAAATATGTACAATACTGTCATGTGTAGTACAGGATCCATCTGTTTGAGTGGTTTCTGTGATAGTGTCTCTATAAGTATAAATTTAGTTGTATAACATTACATTTATATAATTATGTAATGATTAATGTATAACAATAGAAAGCCTCTTTTGGTATATCATTTGAAACAATTCAATTTAGGGTTTTGTTGTAGATAATACTTTGTGGTGTTCCAGTAAGAATTTTTTAAAAATATAAGTTAACCCTTAATGTCCTTCATCCAGTATGTTTAACTGTTATTTTTAATTTTCAACCTTCATATTTAGTATTGGATTCTTTGTTAATATAACCATCAAAGTGATAATTCTTAAGTGGTGGTGCAGTCACAGTGGCAGTCTTGAAATAGTGCCCATTTTTGCTTTAAATTCCATGGCTCTAGGGATGAGCCAGCTATCTGACTGCTGTAGCAGTCTGTTCGCTTGCCTGTCTTGGAGTAGCCCAGATGGTGGCATCATCCATAAGACGTCCCTATCACGGATTTGAGCAAAGCGGCACAAGAGGTTTATAAGCAAGTTTGAAGCTGTAACAAACACAAGCAGCCATCTTTTGGTACAGAGAGTCCAGCATTTTTAATAACTTTGATTATAACAGCCACTAAGTAAGTAAAAAAGATTTCCTTTTTAATTTAGACAACATTTTGAAAGTTATACTTTTAAATGGAGTAATATAAACCATGTTATTGTGGTTTTCTTTAGAGAAATTAATTAGTGTCTTCGAGCACATTTTTTCACATCAAGCAAAATACATTGATTCAGGTATGCACAGTTTTGGTAAATGGGAATTTTTTTATAAATTATTACAGGTTGTCAGTTAAACTTCATTTGAAGGGATACAAATTAACCGTTATTGATCTTCTTTATAGAAATCATATAGTGCTTTAAAATACATATTTTGGCTGTACCAACAGATACATGTTTAAGGTATGTACAGTGCCTTTGGATACAAAGTAGCACAAGGTTTATAACCAGTGTATAAGTGACTGCCACGGTGACTGTTATGTATTCAGACTACTGTTTTATAAATGTTACAGAGATTTGAAAATCCAGTACTGCATACAGAGGTTTTTTGAATAACAAGCTTTCAAAGTGCTAACAAGTTTGTATCTTTACTAAGGTATGGGAAAGAGAAAGAAAACATTTTTTTTGAAGTTACCTTATAAGTATATTGTAATTATATGAATATAAATAAATTAAAATATGTTTGTATTAATTTACAGAAAAATTAAGAATACAGTATCTACAAGTTATCCTCGTGAACAAGCCCACTCTGTGGGTGAAACGTAGGGGTCTGTTCAAAATAAAAGGAAATTACAACACAGAGAACTCATTTGAGAATTCTTCAAGGGGCCCCCCCACCCTCATTGACTATATTGTTCACACAGCACTATGCCTGTATGTTTATTAGTAAAAATACTGAGAGAGGTACATTTAAAAATAACTCAGGATGCAAACAAAACAGAAGAAAATAATACCTGGCTCTTTGTTGAGCGCTACCTACATAGTGAATTTTCAGTTCCCTGTCTATAGCCCAGATAGCTAAGCTATTTCCTGGGGCAAACAAACAAAATCAGAAAAGAGTCTCTTGGTCTTTGTTTCAAATGAAAGTCATTTACCAGTGTCGGGTTTTCAGCCAGTCCAAAGTCAAGATCCAATTCAGTGATGCACGCCAAACAAAAGGTCAAAGCCTGGAAGTCAGTTAATTCAAAATTCTCTTTCTTTCTTTCCTTCTTGCTACAAATGCTCACCAGCCACCCTCCACGCCTGTTTCCTAATCAGGTACTGAGAGAGAGCAATTGTTTGAGCCTTCTCATTTATGCAGGCAGTCACGCTCCTGCACCTGTTCTTAATCAAGCACTCAGCCAGGTGGAGCTGTGGTGCAATGCCTTCTGGGGCTTGTAGTGTGTGCACCATATTTTGTAGTCCTAGCAGAGAGAAAATAGAACAGGCGTGCTGGAGATAATGCCCTTCTACAACTCTGCCCGTGCTGTGTTACAATATATATATATATATATATATATATATATTTATATATATATATATAGGAACTCCCAGCATCACTTGGACAGCTGGCAGTTGGAGGAGGTGTGAGGAGGGCTGTGCCACTGGCTGTACAGAGCTATGGCACTGTGGGGCAGGTATGGGGATGGGGGTGGTGTTGTTGGTGCAACAGAGGGTGGGGCGGTTCACAGAACACCAATGTTCAGCCAGAGGGGCCAGGATTGGGGGTCAGGGAAGAGGACATGGGCACCTGTGTGTGTGTGTTTGCGGTGCATTCAGGATCATCTCCGGAGACCAGGGCACTGCTGTGAACAGGGGTGGGAGTATACCTTTGCCATACAGGGACGGGGCACACATGTATTGGGGTTGGGGGTATGTTTTTTCTATACTGGGGATGGGGCATGGATGTGTGTGTGGAAGGGTTACTGCACCCTGACACTGATGGGGCATTGCTGTGTGCTGGGGGGGTGGAGGGCCACTGTATACTAATGAGTGGTTTGGGGATCTGGGTTTGGGGATTGGGTGTTGGGCAGGCACAGATGTATGGGTATGGGCCATCACAATGGGGCTCCAGTTGTGTGGGTGGCATCACCTACTGTGCCAGGACACGGCTGGGTCAGGAGTGTCTTTCTGGGCATGGGGACAGGGCTCAGATGTGAGGTGTGATTGTCTGCATCCAGGTACAGGGCTCAGATATGTGGGGGATCTGACATTCTGCACACTGGGATGGGGCTCTGCTGTGTGTGTGTGTGGGGGGCTGGCATGCGGGATGGGGAGACTGTTCATGGGGGGTGATTGTTCACTGCTGCATTGACCAGGCGGGTGTTCAGTGTGCATGCCACATTTACAGCAGTTATGGAAGGGTCTCTCCTGCAGTAACCTGCTCACCACTACACCCCCCTGTGAGCTGCAGTACACGCCTTTGTGAATGGCATGTAGTTCAGACATGCCCCTCGTCCGCCCCTAGAACATTGCTGTCCACACAGCCAGGGCACTGGGTACTTAGTGGATGCACACCCCTTTTGTGCAACTCACACAGGAGGTGCAATGGGTGCAGACTTGCGGCGCGTAGGCATTCTGCACATTCGTGCATAGGCCCCAGTTAACTGCAGCTAAATAGGCACTAAATCCCTGAAACTGGATAGAAAACTCAAAATAATTGTTGAATAGTTAACTAGAACCTTAATGAGTATAACATCTTTTTGTACATCTACTATTTGTTTAATAGGTCCTTTATTGGTGATGATAATCATAACACTTTTACTGTTTTTTATTACTGCTAGAAGCAAAAATATGTTTTATCCTTTTGTGTTTTTTAGTTTTTCTACTTCTATAGCCAGTAGATAGGTCTCCTGTAATAAAATGAAGTCAGGTTCTAATAGTTTTAACTACTTTAAAATTCTGTATCTTTTAATTGGAAACTTCATACCATTAATGTTCTATGTAACACCTCTTATAGGCAGACCTATAGCAAACACAGAATCATATAAATAAACCTACAAAGGTTTGCAGCATAGAAAGAATACCACTGGGTTACTTTTTGTCCCACTTGTGTTTTTGTCAGAGTGTCCATATTCAGGGTGGAGACCATTTTTCTTTTTGTGATCTGAAAGAAGTTCCCACATAGAAGGAGAATATCAGGAACTGTTAAGAAACAGTGGTAAAATAATAATTAGTACTGTGAAAGATCAATGTCTTGCTGTGTTAGACTTGTACTACAGATCCAATCCCTTGTTCCTTGCTTTACTCACCAGCTTCCTATAAACCCTCCCTCTCCACCCTGACAGCAGCTCACCCACAAAGTGAAGCCAATGGAATAACCTGGCATCTCAATAAACTCCTTAGCCTGTAGACACTATGCAGAGTTATGGTCTCCCTCCTCGTACCACCTTGTGTTAGGTATTCGTACTTAGCTTACTATTTAATCAGTACATTAGTCCTCTTTGTCCCTCCCCCTCATGGAAATAATGGCCCAGGTTTCTTAATGCATACAGAACCAGTCACAACAATTTTTTTGCAGTCTTAGAGAGAGAGAGCTTCATATGCTTCATCCTTACTATTGTAGGAAAGCATTTGGTTATTCAACAAGAATACTCATTTGGATGGATAAATCATGGTAGCTTTGATTTTCTCCTTCCATAAAGTTTGTTGGATATCAAAGTACTGTTTCCTGGTTTTCCGCAGCTCAGACAAAAAATCTTGCCTGATGGAAATTGGCTGGTCTCTAAATCTGAATCCTGTATTATTTAAAAGAACTTTAACAATATTAGATTTGTCTTCATTTCCTAATGGTTTAATTATAACTGCTCTTGGTCTACTTGGACTGTTTTCTGAGGGTTTGGGGCCTGTCAAATGGGCCCTGACTATTGCTGGAAGAGTTTGATCACAGCCTAAAATATCTGAAAAAAAGTTATTTTAAGATGTCTGTAAAATTTTTGCCTTTTCCCAATTTTCACTAATCCCAAAGATTCTGATGGTGTTCCTGCTGTAGTGGTTCTCTAAATCTTGTTTACTTTTTAACCATTCTTGTTCTTTTTTTAGCCTATGGAGCTTGTTGTCTAATACGGATAGTCTGTCCTCCGTGTCAGACTGTCTTTTTTCTAATGAATTCAGTCTCTTGACATCTTGGTCCACTTTAGTCTCCAACTTTGCCAGGGTGATCTGAAGTTGTTTTAAGCTCTCTGGTAAATGTTGTAGCTTTTCTAATTCTTTTTGAATAGTTTCAGTCCCTACTATTAGCAGTTTTGCCCAGTCTGGGGGTTGTTCTTTTGGGTTGAGGGACCTGCGTTGATCACTGTCACCACAGCAACTTTATTTGCTGTTTGTTGCTCATTTACTATGCGCTGCATTTCATTAGGTGTTGTATTGTCTCTTATGTTTCCCCCTCCCTTAATTTTTTTTAACACGTCAAATTTTAGTGTTATTCCAGTTTACAAGATCCAGCATCGCTAACATACACACATAGCCAGATATTACATGAAGAAAAGGAAAAGAAAAAAAATCTTCTTCAGATACAATAGGGAAATGTTCAGACTGTACTTAATGCATCTAGGAGTCCTTATGGGACTAAAATTGCTGTATCCAAGCATGGAACTTGCTGGTCATTAACAGTAGCAGGTTGGCTAAGAGAATACTCACAGTCTAATATTCAAAGACCTTAACTCAAGCCAAGAGGCTCAGTCTAAAATGTTGCTACAGATACTTCCAGGTGAGAAGGACTGGGCAGGTTGCCATCAGTGGGCAAAGGCACTAAGTCGACGGGTTGGCAGGAGAGGGAGGTAAGACCGTGCATAAGTGTGATTGCAAGTAGGCACCCCACTTTTTCTGGAACCTAGTAGATTGTCCAAGTTGGGAGTATGAAAGCCTCTCCAACAGGGCTGCCTGTGCTAGGGCAGCTCTCCATGCTGGAAGAGGGGGGATTGGGTTTTCTCCATTGCATCAATATTGCACGTTTGGCTTCAATCACAGCTACTAGGGTCTATTTTTGAAGAGGGGGGGGGCAATGTGTCCAAAGAGGTGGGATCACCAAGAAGCAACATTAAATTAGCATGTTTAATGGGTGGCTGACTACCCTGGAGCAGTCCTCAAGTACAGCAAGCCAGAAGGGAATGATCTTTGGGCACAGCCAGAGGATGTGCAGGAGGTGAGCAGATGGCTGATGACATCTCCAACAGCTAGCATGGTTGAGGAGACCCATACTCTGCAAGACAGCAGGGGTTCAGTACCAGCGAAGTAGGATTTTCTGCTGTATAGTCTGGCTCTTGGCATCTCTGTAGGCCATATGAGCAAGTCTTAAACACATGTTGTCCATGTGTCAGGAGGAAGGGGTAGCTCAAGTTCAGACTCCCAGCACCTCCTACAGGTCTCAGTGGGGTCAGGCTGAGCCTCTCTCATGGTTCTGTAGAACCCACCTGCGATGCCCCTTTGAGAGGTGGAATTGAGCAGTGAGTCTAGCCACGGCCAATGGGAATCATCAATCACTTGGGCCCGATATTCTGCGATCGCACTATGGATTTATAGAAACTTCCAGAAATCCCTAATGGGAAGGGAAAATCACACCTGTAATTGCTCAAAGGACATCAGATCCAGATTGCCTGGGATGCAGAGGTCCTGGAGAATCTTAATGCCACGGGTAGCCAAGCTCACCCAGTGAACAGGTTGACTGCCAATGAGAAACAGTTTGTTATTCCAAAGGGGGGTATAATGTACAGGGGGACCACAGGTCTTTTTCAGCATACAGAAAAGGGCCATACACTTCCTCCATGCCCGCACAGTCTCCATCATGATCTGAGTAGGGCAATTAACCTGAGAGGGGTTAAGGAGAAGCAGAGACCAGACTGGAGCACCTGCCAACAGAGTCTGTTCCACACCCACCCACATGGGTGGGGAAGGGAAGGGGACAAACCATTTAGACACTTGGGCAGCCAGATAGGCCAACCAGTAGTTCTGAAAGCATGGATGTCCCATACCCTCAGAAGACCAGTGCTCTCGCAGTTTCACCTTGCTCCACCTAGGGACTTTGCCCTCCCAGAGTAGCCAAGATACCAATTTGTTTGTGGTTAGAAATAACCAAGGGGATAACCATATGGGAAGATTATTAAATAAGTATGAGAGTTTAGGCAGGGTAAACATGCGCATGGCCTCTACTTTGCTACAGAGCGACAAGAGAAGCTTTTACCATCTATCCACTTCTGCCGACAGAGAGGTGAGCAGGAGAAAAAATTTACAGTTTCCAGGTCCTGCCACCTTCTGGGAATAATCACCCCCAGGTGCGAGAAACTCTCCGGAGCCCAAGCAATCTCAGTACCATCCAGACATTCCTTGGCGCAGGTGTTGTTTAATGGGGCTAGGATAGTTTTTTTTTCTGATTGACCATCAGGCCAGACAATTCTGCAAAATCACGTAGGACATCTAGAGCCTTTGGTAAGGAGGTACTGGGTTGGGAGATGGTAAGCAGAGGTCATCTGCATAGGCATTCACAAGATAAGTTTGGTCCCGAACTGCGACACCTGAGAGGCCCTTGGTCTGAATAAGCTTCCTAACCAAAGGATCTAGTGCCAGCAGGGGGGAAGGGGGCAACCCTGATGAGTACCCCTGTGCAGTTGGAAAGGAGGAGAAATATTCTTATTTGTCAGGATCCTAGCAAGGGCCACATTGTGTAAGGTTGAGACCCATCCCCGGAAATAGAGGCTAAAGCCATAAGACTGGGGAACCTCATGTAGATACCCCCATTCCAAGGAATCAAAGGCCTTGGAAAAGTCAATTGCTAAGGCTGCCATAGGTTCTGATTGTCTGCCCCTGCCTTCCCCTTAGTGAACCCTGCCTGAGAGGGGTGGACAATACTCGGGAGGACTGAAACTATCTGAGTGGCAAGAATTTTGGCTGCAGTTTTTGGATTGACTGATACAAGTGAAATGGGGTGGAAATTGGTATAGTCCAGGGCATCGGTAGACTTTTTAGGGAGCAGCATCACCAGTACCTCCCTCATGGAGGGGAGAGGGTGCCCTTCTCATGTGACTCCTGCAGGGTCTCAAGCAAAGGGGGGGAGATTTCTTCAACCATCAGTTGGTACAAGTCCACAGTCATCCCATCAGGTCCTGGGGCTTTACCCTTGACCAACTGATGGAGGGCCGTATGCACCTCCTGAAGAGTGAAGGGCTGTTCTAAGCACTCTGCAGATTCTGGGGGCAATTTTGGGATGTCTGCCAAGATGCAAAGTCTCAGAGCAACTGAGACAGGCTCTCTCCTACCTTTGATGCCCGAAACTGATATAGCGCCTGGCAAAATTGGGTCATGACCTGGTTAATGCCTGGGGAGTCTGAAACAGTTGAGCCAAGGGAGTCCCTCAAGGCATGTATTCGACAGGCAGCTTTCTGTTTCCGGTGCTGGTATGCCAAAAGCTTACCACCCTTATCATCCCCCTTCCAGTAACTATGTTTATTCCAGAGGCACTACCATTTGGCCTTCCACTGCAGGAGACTATTAATGCGAGACTTGAGGCCGGTGATAGTGGCGACCAGGGGTCTATCATCATAGGCTAAAGGGGAGGCCTTTAATTTCATCTCTAAGGAGGTAAGCTCTGCCTGTAGCTTGAGAAGCTCTTCTTTCCTCACTTTGTTCTTTGAGGCTGCGTAGGAGATAAAAATCCTTCTCAGAACCACCTTGAATGCCTCCCAGATGGTGCCCGCACCAACTTCACCCCCTGAATTATGGCAGAAATAGGCCTTAGCTTCTTCCCTAATCATCTTATGAAACTCTTTATCCTGAAGCAAAAGAGGATTACAGTGCCATTTGGTGCTTTCAGACCCCTGTCCAGCAGGGAGGTACTACAGAAGGATGGGGGCAGGATCCGAAATCAGGATATTTCCTACTTTGGTGTCGCTAATTCCCGAGATGCCTCCCCATTGGCTAACCAAAAAAAAAAACTCCCTTTATTTTGATCTTTGTTTTCTTTTTTTTTTCCTCTAAAGCAACCTGGCTTTTACGACCCATGGTTGGTCACTTTTCAAAGCTATGTCTCAGAAACTTTAAAGTTGACTGCTTGAGACCAACTTGAACTTTTATTTTAATTGATATTGTCTTGAACTGAATGTTTAATTAAACAGTTTAGTCAATTTTTATACATTTTTAAAAAGGAGTATTTGTAGTAGCTTTCTGTTTATTCCTAGAATTACAGTGAGCGGGTTCTGCAGGGACTAGGTTTTTATTTCCTCTGTCTTCCTCAGTCTGCATTAGAAGAAAGGATTTCCCAATGAAACAAGATTTCGGTATTATTTTTAAATGAGCATGGGGTGAGAACTGAACAGACTAAAAAAAACAGCCCTTTCCACTTTCTGTTTGCAGATGTTGCAGGTATATCTTCACCTTGTCTCAAGTGCAACTAGCTCATAAATAGATAAGTGCTTGTCTTACTCATTATTGGCAAAACTAAATTCTTGCTGAAAAGTATGTAGTCTCTGTCCCCCTTACAAAAGGGGGAATCTTGTTCTGTCAGTAGGTTATCTCGGAATCCTACTTTCTTTCACTTCACATCTTCTGACTGAAGGGATTTTGGACAGAAAAGAATACCGGTAGCTGGACAGCATTTAATGTGGCTGTGTCTGCTATTATAATAGCTTCACTTGTACTGCTATTAAATAACTGAGGTACTTTGACTGCTGATAGTCAAAACAGAGTGGCCCAAGCAGAAAGGAGGAACATAAATTGCAGAAGCCAAAAACATTGAGAGAAATGAATATACTGCTCATTTTTTATGACTGTGGGCAGAGCCTACAGCCATTTTGCTATCTGTAGCTTGAAAATGGAGTTTCGTGGAACTCATGTTTTGGACATTTCAATGTATTCTTCCACATCTACAAATCGCTATGACAACTTAAATAAAATAATCCCTTCTTTCTGTTTAGAATGTTGGAGACATAACTCCAAGCTGTGTATCTGATGGCCATTAGGAAACTGAAACAGCTTGTTAAATATTGGTTGCCTATTAAACCAGATATTTGTTTACCCCCTTTGAAATGCAATAGCTTGCACATTTAAATGATTAGCATTTAAACATTTTTTGCTACTAATTCAGTTGGGGATGAATATCTTTAAATAAAGATTCATGCCTCATAAATGTTACCCTTTCCCAGCAGATTTTGTAAATATGTACACTGTTTTTAACCTCTCAAGACCTAGCTCATAAAATGCCAGGTCTTCAGTGAACTACCCATACTAAACACATACATTTCTTTTTGACAGAAAAGGGCTGTGGCCTGCTTCCCAAACATAACAGATAAGAGCTACTGAGATCTCTTACAGTATAAGTTTGTGTGTGTGTGTGTGTGTGTGTGTGTGTGTGTGTGTGTGTGTGTTTGGGGAGGGTGGAGAAACACTCAAACTCTAGGCAACTGAGACTTCATCTAATGAATTAACTGCTTACAAACCATTAGTGATAAGGAAGCAAATTATTTGATACCTTTTATTGGACCAACATAGATGTGACAAAAATAACTTTCATGATCAAACAACTGCAAACAGTAGACTTTTTTTTATCATTTTATAATATGATATACTGAGTATGTATTTACTGAGTTGCTGGAGCAAGGCCTTGATAAAATAATAACATTTCCTTAACTTATTCAAGATTCCATCAGGTGGACAGAAAAACGTCTGAGAATTTGTCTGAAAACTAACAACTATAAAATGCAAAATAGCATTTGTATATATATATATATATATATATATATATACCTTAGTTAGGGTTGAGTACCCCATTTAAAGTTAAATCTAAAAAGTGGCAGCTTAATAACTTTGCCACCGTACCACAGATTTGCCTGAAATTTGGCATGCACGGTCTGGTACAATAGATCTCTTGATCTGCCAAGTTACGGTCGGATGTATGGTTGTGGCGCTACAGAGCACCATAAACACACACATTACAAATGTTTTCACATTCTTTGCTCATGCCTAGAGGTCGCATGGTTTGCGCAACCAGTCCGAAACCTTCAGGGAACATGCAGTGAGGGTTCCCCAATGTGCCTTTCAAAGATTTTGTGAAAAAGTATTAAACAGTTCAAAAGTTAGTCAAAAAATAATTTTCCCATTGTAATCAATAGGAAAAGTTAACAAAATATGCGAAAGTGTAGCAAATGCAGTTTTTAGTGTCGCAAATGACCGTTGTAATGTTGCAAATGAGCCATCTTGTTTTCAGTTGGTGGTCACAGAAATGCCTGGTATTTCAATTTGAGACCCTCTAGGGACACAGCTCTTGTTGTGTTCACCTAGTCGAGCCCTGAGGATGCTAGCCATGTCTTTTTTTTGGGGGTAAAACACCCCAGAAATATGTTTTAAAAATTTTTAAAGTAGTGTCGCAAAGTAGTACTTTCGTGATTTCATTTGTGAAAGTGTCATGATTTGCAAAAGTACTTTGCGACACTATGGCCAAAACAATAGGGAATCTTTGCCTCCCTGCTGCAAAAGAACGGTTTGGTCTTTTGGGCTGAAATTTGGAGGGAAGAAAGCCAAGACCCCCTGGGATGTGCCTTTTGGTTGTTTGGTGACAAAATATTAGAGGGCTGCAAAGTTACGGCACTCCAAAGTTGACGATTTTTCCCATAGGCTAGCATTATGGTATCCGCCACGCCTTTCGGGGCCCATATCTCGAAAACGGTTCGAGATATGGACTTTTCATCAGAAGAATGCTTAGCCCCCACTAGAGGGCTAAGTGCAAAACTAGCCTGGAAAGTCATAAATAATATGAGATTTTACATTTTTTTCTACATCGTATGGTTCCTATGAACATACGAACATATGAAATTTTCCAGCAGATAAAGGCCTAGAGGTCTATCAAGTCTGCTCGAATGTGCAGCTAGCACCCTGAGATGGCATCCAGAAATACAAGGAATTTAGTATTCCAAGTGCTGATTTTCTGCTCTGAGGGCCATTATTATGCATACATTCTTTGCATTCACTGTGCTTTTGAATGCACCTTTTTGGGGGAAAAAAAGGGTGTGCATTTGCGTTACTGTTACCGTTAGTATTTCCGCTACCGTTTGTGTTAGCGTTTCTGTTTATGTCACAGTGTGCATTACCCTTTGTGTTTGCGCTTGCGTTTGCATTACTATTTCTGTTTCTGTTTCCGTTTTTGTTTGCATTTACATTTGCATCACCGTGTACATTACCCTTTGCATTTGAGTTTGTGGTTGCGTTATGCTTTGCATTACTGTTACTATTTGTGTTTACATAACTGTTTGCATTAGTGCTTCTGTTTATGTCACCGCTTACTGCCATCTCCTTTGAGTTTGTGCTGTGTTTTACGCTACTGTTACCATTTGAATTTCTGTTACTGTTTTGTTTATGCTACTTTTGCTTCACCATGTGCATTATCATTTGTGTCCTGCGTACGCTATGCTTGTCTTACGCTTTTGCGCTTCTATTGTATTTTGTTGGTGTTACTGTAACTGTTTGTATTCCAATTGCATTGCTGTTACTGTTTGTGTGTTCATACACGCTTTGTTTTTCTGGTGGCCTTAGCGTGCTTTTTCCAGTAGCTGCTTCCGCTGGAGTGCATTACTGTTTCCTTCTGCGTCACCATTGCCGTCACTCGATTGAGCTCTGTTACCATCTGCACTTTTGCTGCCATTTCATTACTGCTTCAAGTCTCCACTGCTGTTCAGTGTCCTGTACTCATCGTTTCTCATCACCATCTGCACTTCTGCTGCCCTTTAGTGCCTGCATCACAGCTCATGCCACCATCTCCTGGGTTCTACTTACACTCTGCGCATGTGTCTCTCCTACCATCTGCATTATCATTTCTGTTTGCATCACCATGTGTGTTACCACTTGTGCTTGCATTTGTGTTACTGGTAGTGTTACTATTTTTCTTACCTCACTGTTTCTATCACTTTTTGCGTGAACATTACCATTTGTGTTTTTGTGTTTGCATAGTGCAGTGCAAACCATTATGTTTTTGCTGTTTTTCTGCACTGTCTTTCATGACACATAGTGCAGCCAGTGTGTGGTTGATTGGTCTGAACCTTGGCACATATAAAGACCTTGGTTCAAGAAACATGCCAGTTTTTGTTTTTTGAAAAACGTTGTCCCATTCCAGAGTTATTGCCATTTGAAGTTGGCCTGCTTTGCAGTGACTGATTTTCTGGCCATCAGGTCTGCCATTTTAGTGCATTTCAGCTGCGATTTCCACCATTTTGTGGTGGAAGACTTCTTAAAGGTGCAGAAAAGTAAAAATGGAATAACCCTGGAAAGGTTTGTTCTTTTCACATGAAATTTGGAGGGTGTTGAGTGGATGTCCTGGAGATGTGACTTATGTTGCTTACATGTTTGAAAAATAATTCACTGTGGAGATACTGTGTGACACAATTAATGTTTTCTGCATAGTGTTCTGCATGGTGCTACTGGCTTGAAATTTATAGCATAGGTAGTTCTAGTGGTACAGTGGTTTGGTGTGTAAAACATTAACAGGTACAGAATTGAGACACTCCAACAAATGAAAATTTGGTTCATTACGCTTCAATAAGTTCTGAACCATGAGTTCAATTTGCCTGGTATTTGGAATGTGCAAAGATTTGTAACACACCGCTGACTGTGACAATTTTTGGGTCACTGGGACTAACGATTGCTGACTTGTGCATGTTACATTGTTTTCTCATGGTGCTGTGCGACTGTTGAATGGATGTACACACAATTCTGGACACACATTCCATTCACTATTTATAGTGCACATTCTCAAAAAGAAGGGAAATTCATGGCACCCTTGCACCCCATGCCAACCCCGCCCCCACCAACAGGCATTGGGGTGTGCATTGAGGTTGTCAGTCCTAACTCTCACCCCATTCCATGAGTAAACAAGCTGAGGTGGTGCAGTATTAGAGAATGGGGTGAGAGCTGGACCGATGACCCCAATGCACACCCCAATGCCTGTTGATGGGGCGGGGTGGGCGTGGGGGGCAAGGGGTGGCAACCCTAACACCGAATTTCCTTACTTTTGTTGCTGTGGAACAACCCTAACTGATGCATTAAAAGGATTTTTTGCCATGAATTTTATATATATTTATGTTTCATAGGTTTATCAGAGCTTTTGAAGACCGTAGTCCATATGCTCATCGTGGCCTTATGTGTATCCAGATATATTCTTGTTGATCAAAAATTGATCAATTTGTATCTTAAATATTTCCATTGTTCTACTGGTTATAATCTCAAACGGGAACATATTCCAGATTTTTGCTACTCTCACTGTTAGCCAAAACTTCCTCCTTAGTGTGTTGTATCTCTCTGGTTTAATCTGTAAGGAGTGGGCTCTGGTATTATAAGGTTGATCCCTCAGTACCAGATTAAGTTATTCCCAGAGTGTGGTGTCATTTAATGTCCTATATATCAGACACAGGTTGCCTTGTAATCTACGATACTCCAGAGTATATAGGCCCAAGGATCACAGCCTCTGCTCATACTCCTGGCCCTGGAGCCCAGCTATTCTCTGTGTTGCTCTCCTTTGTACCCTCTCCAATGATTTTATGTCACCTCTACCCCCAGGGGCCCAGAACTGAGCACAGTATTCCATGTGTGCCGCACCAGGAATGTATACAATGGTAAAATAATGTATTTTCTTTTACATTTAATATGTTTATTTATGCAGTATTGCATACTACAGGCTTTTTTTTATTATCTGACTATAATGTGGTCTAAAGCTCAGATTATTACATATCTTTACCCCATGTCTCTTTCCTCGGTAACCACCTTTAATGGCACATTGCCCAGTGTGTATTGCTACAATTTATTGCTTTTACCTATATGCATCACAGAGCATTTCTCCACATCAAATGTAGACCCTTGATTCTGTGGCCAGTCATCCAAATTTCTTAAAGTGGCCTGCAATGCATTTGCATCCTCTATATCTTTAATTACCTTCCCTAATCTAGTGTCGTTGGCAAATTTTGACAACCAAATATCAGGTGCAGAGCTCATAGTCCTGTTATATATACTAAACAAACATGGGCTCAACACGGAGCCCTGTGGGACACCACTGGTCACTTCCATCCATCCAGAATACTTCCCTTTTATACAGACCCTCTGCTGTCTACCCAAAAGCCATGAACTAATCCAATGGACAATATCAGAATGTATCCCCAGCATGTTGAGTGCTTCAATCAATTTGTCATGTGGTACCTTGTCAAAGACCTTAGCGAAATCCAGGAAGATCACATCCACTGAGCTCCCTTCATCCAAGGCCTTATTTACCCTACTGTGTAACTCAAGAAGATTTGTCTGACATGATCTGCCCTTTACAAAACCATGCTGTGTACTATCAATATTATCAGTCCGATGCTGGAATTCTATAATACAGTCTTTAATAATCCCCTCCAATATCTTACCCAGAATCGAGGTCAGGCTAATTGGTCTATAATTTTCTACATCCTGCATGGATCCCTACTTATGTATGGGGACCACCACTGCTTGCTTCCATACTGCAGGTACATCCCCTTCTTTTATAGATTTCTGAAAAAGGCATGTGATAGGACCTGCCAACTGTTCTGCCAGTTCTTTAATAACCCTTGGATGCAATTCATCAGGACCCTGAGCTTTATTTTGATTTAGTAGCTTTAATTTTTTTTCCATATTGCATACCTTTAAAGTAATAACGGGAGTACTAGATGCAGAACTGAACTGAGGTTTAGTGATCGCTGGGTGATTGACTGCAGTAGAAAAATAATTATTACAGTGTTCTGACATCTTTTGGTTGTCAGCTATAGTGCTTCCATCCTATTTTTTATACATTGCCCTTCTTTTTATTAATGTACGAGTAAAAATATTTGTAATTATCTTTCATCCTAGTAGCAAGTTTAAATTCATAACTTCTTTTGGCGTGCTCAATATGCTTTTTAGTACTTTTAAGGCATCTTTTGTATTTTGCCCAACTTCCCTCATCGCCACTTAATTTTGCTGTTCTATACATTCTATTTTTTTTTTCTTTATTTCCTTTTTAATTGAGGATGTCATCCACAAGGGGAGGGATTTCTTATTTAATGTCTCATATTTTTTTGAGACTGGGACATGAATCTTAACTGGGCTATGGAGTTTAGTTTGTAATTTATCCCACATGTCAAGGAGTGACACATCCTTGAATTCCTTCTCCCAATCCCAATTAGCCAAATCTCTTCTCATATCATTGAAATTTGCCTTATTATACCTAAAAATGGATGTTTTACCAGGAATAACACTCGTTTGCTACTTATAGTTAAAACTAACTATTAAGTGGTCAATAGAACCCATTGGTGGCAGTACTGTACAGTTTTGTATCTTATCACCCAGATTACTCAAAACCAGATCCAGGATGTATTTTCCCCCTGGTGTTATTTGTAACAAACTGTTCTAATGCAGCTAGGTCAAATATTTCCAAGTAATGTTCTTCTGTAGCAATGTTAACATGCAATGTGTTCCAATTTATACCTGGTAGGTTAAAATCACCCAGTAATATAACATTATTTAAATTGGACATCTGCTTGATAAAATCAGACAGCATAATATCCTCCAAGGGGGTAAGTGAGGGAGATCTATAAACTACCCCACTATTTAACCTACTATTTGGTACAAGTGAAATTCTCATCCATAGAACTTCACAATTTTCCCATTTTGAAGTATCCAAGCTCTCAGATATAATACCCTCAGCTATATATAGGGCCACCCCCCACCTCTTGACAATTTCCTGTCCCTGTTATATAGGGTATAACCTTGAATGTTTTTATCCCAGGTATCCTCGGACTTCCACCATGTTTCAGTGATAGCACAGATGTGGATGTCCAGGGTGTACAAAATTACTTGTAGCTCATCCATTTTATTATTCAAACTTCTAGCGCTGAGTGAAATAAAATTTATTTTAGGTTTTGTTTGACTATTTTTAAATGCTATATTGTGTATGTGTACCTGCCCCCCCCACACTATTTAGTTTAAATGTACATCAATTAAATGCTTCAATTTGTAGGAGAAAATACATTTGCCCTGCTTGTTTAGGTGCACCCCATCCTGAGAAAACAAGTGGTGTCCCTGGAAATCATGTCAATGGTCTGCATATTTAAAATCTTCTCTTTGACACCAGTGCTTTAACCAGCCATTGAGCCTATGTATTTCTCTTGTTAAGGCTAGATTTGCCCGAGGTACTGGCAAGATTCCAGGGATTATTAAGTCACATCCCTGGGATTTTAGGGACAATCCCACCTCTTCAAAATCTCTTTGGATATCTGTAGTATTTCTTTATATATATAGAAATGTCTCTATTTGGAATAAATTTATTTACAGGCTTTACTAGTATCTTTTGAAAGATTGTCTGACTTGTGATTACTGATCTTGAGTATAGTTCATGAAATAATGAGCTTGATATTTGTTATTTCATATAGTCCCCCATTATGCCTTATGTATAGCATATAAATCCAAATAATTCCAAAGCCATCGAGACATATAATATTAATACTGAGCAGCAAATCAGAGCTCTTCCTAATAAAAGGTTGCTGATATAATAAATAAAGAACAAAGTCATAAATAACCATTGGCTTATGTAAATATTTACAGGGATTTATACAGGGATTTGATTCTGCCTTTGTGGGGAAAACAGAGAGAAAATGAGGGCTTCTTACAGAGTAATGGTTATTTGGATCTAGGAGCACTGAATATTTCTTATCCTATATTTTGTATCCTGGATAGGGCAGGGGAGATGCTATATCCCATTGTCACAGGGATGTTCATTTACACATTTTTGTACTGTATTTACTCAGGCTGTTCTAGGTTAGATGCAATATCTTGTTTTCAGTGGGGTCATGATTTTACTATTTTTATAATGTATTCAGGCTACCTAGTCCAGGGTCCCCTGTATTCAAAGGAGATATGCAGCGCATCCCAATGGAAAAGGGAGATGTGCCACACAACTCCAACAGTGTGCAACAGCGTGATATTCAAATGTGTGGGATGCACCGCCTGCAAGGGAATGGGCCAGAGCACACACAAATGGTATGCCATTCAGGTCGAGGGGGGCAATCCCATGCATATGCTATGCTGCAGCATATTCAGTGGGAATGTGCCCCTCACAGTCCAGAGCACTGCAGCCCACAGTTAGGCCATGAATAGCTGGCCTAACCTGACCAGCCACCAACATGCAGGCTGCAGATGTGCACCCAGGTGCACAGCAGCCTGGCAGACTTGGTAGACTAAAGGTACCCCCTTTCCATCCCCAATCTAGTGAACTCCATCCATGAAGAGCTCCATAGTGTAGGGCCCCCCGACCCAATTTCACCAGAGAAAACCATGGCCCATATCCATAGTCTAGAGGACTCTCATCCACTGCCCCTGTACACAGACACCCTCACTCTCCCCATACCCAACCTGTTGCAAAGACTGGCACTGCCCTCCACACCCTGCCATAGCTAACCATTGATTGCTCTGAACCTTGGCTGGGGACCTGCACTCTGGAATGACCCAACTGTCTGTACCGTGCATTGGGATATCTTGCCAGCTGCAGATCCACCAGTGTATGCAGCTGTGTGTATGTCCCTGGCAAACTGAAAAGGGAATTTATATACCTCCAATGCATGCCTTGTCAATGCTGTATCTTCCTGCTGTCATACACCACTGCAAGTCCACACTGTCCCCTGTTCCCCTGTGTAACATGCCACCCTCCAGACTTCTGAAGTATCCTGGGTGCATAGGGTGTGGTAACCTGTAATTCCATTTGCAGTGCACACTTCAGGCTATAAATAGTTCATCTACAGTTCCCCAATTGTACAAATGAATGGGAGATTGACTGTACCATGCCTGTTTTGGGACCTGTGTGAGTGGATACAGCATTGACCATCACCCACACTGAGCAGTGCAATGACACTGGGATGATGGATCTGCATGCGAGTGCCTGAGGAGTATGGCCACTGGGTGTTATCACCCACACACAGCTTGTGCCTACATATGATACATTCCAGTATCCTACTATGAGTGCTCTCCCACCCACTGACAGAGTAGTATCATCCTATTACAGAGCCACTCATCACAATGGCATGGGCTTGGGGCAGGGAGGGGGCTTTCTTTGCACCATTGAGGGGGAGTGGGGGCCACTACACTATGGACATGGACTGTGGGTGTATTCAGGTGCAATTAGGGATAGTATTGGGGTCCCTACAATATGGAACCAATAGAGTCTGGACTCCAGTATGATCGGGGCTGGTGGAGTGGGTGGGGGTGCCACTATACCACCAGAGACTTCAGGGCCTGTCCCACATGGGAGCAATCGGGGTTAGGGCTTGGGGGTGAGAGCTGCTCCGGTGTGTTCATCCCCATGCCAGCATGCAAATGGGCCTGGTAATGAGCATGCATGAGGCCCCTTTGCATCCTGCATGCTAAATTAGTTCATTTGCATTCCTGGTCTGAATATTGCCCATGGGAGCTGCAGTGCATGCTGGTATGTGCCATGCATACCCCCTGGAGGGTATTCAGTTGGGGTCACCCTGGGTGCACCTGACTTGGCGGCTACCTACACTGCAACTCCAGTCCAGGTCACATTTTCAACAGGAACGATGAAGCCCACCAGGATTATGTGCAGTGTCACAGGTTTACTGTATGACAAAAGGGATTAACTCCCTTTGAAATTGCATTGTTTGCTGCAGTAACTCAACTGCAGAATTCTGCAGTGCTGTGCTTCATCCTGGTGGGCTTCACTGTATGCACATCCTGTACCGGTGTTGCATTTTCTTTGAATTGTGTGTCAGTGCCGAATGGCGCATCCTCTTTGTGCAACGTATTTTTCTGCTTGTGCATCGATTCGGCACTTAATATATCCCCCCCCCGATGTAAAATATTGTTTTTAGTGCGTCCTGATTTTACACAATGCAGCATAATATTGTGTAGATGTAGAGCCCCACTGAAAATAAAATGCCATTTATTCTGTGAACTATCCAGGCTAAATATATAGCAATCAGCAGGCATATTCCAGGAAAACACATTGTAAAAATGTATAAAAGGAAGACCACATTGAAACTGCCTCTCCACAGATCTGCATTCTGCAAATTCATTAGAAATAATGGGTAAAAGCATTCCAAAAATCTCTCCACAGCCATATCAACTCTGACCAGATTGTGTTTCTTGTGGAATGTCAGTGTTTGGTGCCTGCATTCTTCACAAGGGAGCTGGTGAGTGAGCTGTGTGCAACTGCTACTAGTGCATGCACATGCCTCAAAATGTGCCCCTGAATGCCCTCCCCCTTTTCCACAGAATTATAGTCCTCCTTCAAAGGGCAGGTAAAACAGCTTTGCCTTCAATACCTGATCTGCAGCCCAATGCCTGAGCCAGACAGCCCGCACCACTGTTACAGTATTACAAGTGGAGCACGCTGACATCTGTAAACTGTCCACTGTGGCACACCCCCAGTAAGGTGGTTGCCATGGATAGCAGCTGAAAATGGTTGCCTCTTCTGAGTCCAGGTGAACAAAACTACCCAGGGCCGTGAACCAAGAGATCAAGGCTCTGGATACAATAAAAGATGCACATGAGGTGTGAAACTTTACTCCATTTGAGACAAAAGCCCTTCTGCATGAGGCATCCACCCACTTATTGTATCAGTCAGGGCCAACAAACCTTCAATAGGTATGGTTGTGTGCTTAACAGAATTATGCAGTCTTTTTTTGCCAAAGGAGGGACTCCCACTTCTGGGACCTCTCCTCCAGATATGGATAGAAACATAGAAACTGACAGCAGATAAGGCCCACTAGGCCCACCCAGTCTGCCCATTTTCCATATCTGCTGCAAAAACTACCGACCCTACTTGATCTCCGGCTTTATTCTCTTTCCTATTGCTAGGGTTCCCCCATGCCTATCCCATGCATTTTTGAATTCTCCTACCAAGTTAGCCCCCACTACCTCCACTGCGAGACTATTCCATGTATCCACCACCCTTTCCGTGAAGGAATACTTCCTCACATTACCACTTAGTCAGGCAGTATAGTGCAGTGGGTTAAGGCTCTGAGCTACAGATCTGGAGACCTGGGTTTGAATCTCACAGCCACCTAGGTGCATACTGTGTGATCCTGAGCAAGTCACTTAACTTCCTTGTGCTCCCAGGTCCTGTCTGGAAACAAGCTTCCTCTTAGTGTGCTACTCCTGGTTAAACAATGTTCCCTTTCCCTTTCCCCTAGTCTATCCCCTTCCAGCCTCATGTCATGATCCCTTGTTCTAGAACATCTCTTTTTCTGAAAGATACTACTCTCATGTACAGTATCTTATTTATGCCCTTGAGATATTAGAAGGTCTGTATCATATCCCCCCCCCCTTCAGGGTATACATATTGAGGTCCTCCAGTCTCTTCTCATATGACTTTTGGTTCAGGCCCTGCACCATTTTTGTTGCCCGTCTCTGAACTGCCTCTACCCTGTTTATGTCCCCATGTAGATGTGGCCTTAAGAACTGGACACAATAATTCAGATGGGGTCTCACCAATGATTTCTATAGTAGCATCGCCACTTCCTTTCTTCTGCTAGTGATACTAACATACTAAGAAGCCAGCAGAATAGACCCTCTGTCTATTGAGTCTGCTCAGTGATCAGTGCCCATACAAGGCACTGCCACAGCCCTCCCCTCCCATCCCACAGGGCCCCTCACTCCCATTCCCTGGGGGATGCTGAGATGCAGCTTCCCCTTATACCTATCCCACCCTTTCTTGAACCCCTCCACAGTTTCAACCACCACCAGTTCCATGGGCAGTGCATTCCAGGGATCCACCATCCTCTCAATTAAATAACATCTCTTTGTCTCTCTCTGCCATTAGTCTCCCTCAACCAGCCTCATACAGTGTCCCCTGGTGGACCCCACTTCCCTCAGCTGAAGCACTCCTTCCCTGCTTACCCTATTTATCCCCTTGAGATATTTAAAGACCTTGATCATGTCCCCTCTGTCCCACCTCTCCTCCAGAGAGTACAGGTTGAGCTCCCCAAGTCTCTCCCCCTAGGACATGTCCCCTAGGCCCTGTAGCATCTTGGTCACCTGCCTCTGTACCTATCCCTATACACCCCAGTACCACACTGGTTCTCCCCACATCTTTGGCACATTGTTTGGCCACCTTTAGGTTATCTGATATGATTACGCCCAGATCCCTTTCCTGTTTGGTGCCTGTCAGTGTCTCCCCCCATCATGTAAGCCTCCACTGGGTTCCTGTGCCCCAAATGCATGATTTTTCACTTCTTTGCATTGAATCTTAGATGCACACTATTGACCATGCCTCTAGTTTACCTAGGTCCCTCCTCATTTTTTCCATTCCTCCTGGAGTGTCTACCTTGTTGCAGGTCTTAGTGTCATCTGCAAAGAGGCATACCTTTCTTCCCAGCCCCTTCACAATGTCATTTATGAAGACATTAAATAAGACTGGCCCTAGAACTGATCCCTGTTGCACCCCACTGGTCACCCTCCTTTCCTTGGATTGAGCTCCATTTACCACCACGCTCTGTGTTCTATCCCTCAACCAATTTCTAACCCAGTTTACCACCTTGGAACCCACTCCCAGGCTGCCTAGCTTGTTTACAAGCCTCTTATGTGGAATGATGTTGAAGGCCTTGCTGAAGTCCAGGTAGGCCACATCCACTGCCCCCCACCAATCCACTTCCCTGGTCACTCAGTCAAAGAAATCTATCAGATTTGTTTGACATAATCTTCCTCCTGTGAAACCATGCTGCCTTGGATCCTGTACTCCGCTGAATTCAAGATGTTCCACAATTTTTTCTTTTAGCAGTGATTCCTCTATTTTCCCCACCACCAAGGTTAGGCTGACTGGTCTATGGTTTCCACACTCCTCACTTCTCCCACTTTTATGTAGCAGGACTACATCTGCTCTAGAACCACTCCCATTTCCAGTGATTCATTCCACAGGGCTGGTAGTGGTGCTGCCAGCACCTACCTAAGCTCCTTTAATATTCTAGGATGCATCCTGTCTGGTCCCATTGCCTTGTCCACTTTCAGTTTTGCGAATTCTTTTAGAAATCTCTTCTCTGTAAATGGACCGGTGTCCACCTCCCTTCCCTTATTGCTCCTGTCACTTAACTGTGGTCCTCACTTTATCCCTCTTCTGTGAATACTGAACAAAAATATTTGTTCAGGACTGTTGTGTTTTCCAAGTCCCCTTCTCCACACTCCCCATCTTCCCCCTTAAACCTTACAATTCCACCCTTTGTCTTTTTCCTTTCACTAACGTACCTATAAAAAGTGTTTTTACATTTTGTATGCTACATTTGCTGCTACCCACTATGCCTAATCTGAAATCTCTTCTGAATTCTCTATGATGCTCCTTCATTCCATCTATGTCTGCATTCATTCTCATATTTTTAAGTCTTCTCTAGAATTATTTTCTGCCATTTGCTCAAAGACTAAACTCTGCAGTCACTTAAAGTTTCTTTCCAAATGCCGCCACCTAGGTATTATTCCTAAAGGTTTCTGTTTGAAATCCCATCCTTGTTCATTTGGGTCTGAGATACATGTTTACTCCACTACTAAACTTTTGAAAACTTTCTCTAGGAAACTTATCATGAACACTATTCTCTCCATTAAAACACAGCTGATCACTGTGGACAAAATCATTCAAAGGCAAAAGGATTTCCTGCAGTGAACAGCTCCACATAGCCTTCCTATTATTAAGCACTGCATCCAAAACCTTAACGCCACTCTCTTTCAGTTCCTCATGGACACCAAATCTTCTAAACTCCAGTCTCTCACTCAGCGGATCAGCAACCAATATGAGCCAGACACAACCTAACAATTTGGTATTTTGTATTTCTCCAGACCTTCCCCTGACACAAGATGAGCAATCACTCCTAAGCAAAGGTCTCTCTTTTGTGCCCATACCCAGATATCTTGATGCACCCCAGGTTCAAGTTGATCTGCAGTGCTTCTATTGTAGAGTATGCCTTACAGCTCATTTTTCTAATGAGACTCCTCTTCCCACAGATGATGACAGAACCACCAGAACAATGAACTATATCAGTCCCTTGCGAAGTACATGGACACCCCCTCCAGGATGTTTTACTGCTGTTGATTATTTTGTTAACCAATGTATGGAAAACACCACTAACTTCAATCTTCATTGCAGGCACAACCATTCCAACCTGACACCTGGTGAGCTTGCAGCCCTCAGATCTCTGCAATGTAGGAATAACATTGTTATCAAACCAGCTGATAAGCGAGGTGCTGTTGTGGTCTGGCAAAAGGAGCTATACATCACTGAAGCCACACAGCAACTCTCTGACACCAGGTTTTATTCTTTTCTTCCACAGGACCCCACTGCTGACTATCAGACTGAGGTCACCACCACCATCACCTCTGCTATTGAGAACAAAGAGCTCCCTGCTTCTGCAAATAGACTCATAGTTCAGCATCCCCAGACATCCAAGTTTAATCTCCTTCCCAATATCCACAAAACAGGTAACCCTGGTCATCCTATTGTGTCTGCCAGCTCCTGCCCACATCCCACATCTCTGCATTTTTTGACTGCCTCATGAGACCCCTCGTTGAGTCCCTGCTCTCCTATGTTAAAGACACTAACCTTGCTCTCCAGTTATTTGACAGGTTCAGATTCAGTGACTCTCATCAGCTCATCTTCACCATGGACATCAAATCTCTCTACACAGTGATCCCCCATGATGATGATCTGACAGCTTTGCTGCATTTCTTGAATAAGCGGGAAGTCCAGCAGCCACCCACACACACACTAACTTGTCTGGCAGAACTTGTTCTTACACTCAGTGCTTTTTCTTTTAATAACAGTTTTTTCAGCAGGTCAGTGGAGTTGCCATGGGTACCAAGATAGGTTCCAGCTTTGCTAATCTGTTTGTGTCTTGGGTGGAGGGACTTTTTTTCTCTCATTCACAGGGACTGTGCCTGAACTCTACAAACGCTATATAGATGACTGTGTGGGGTCCACCTCCTGCTCCAGGGAGACCCTACAAGTCTTCCTTGACAAGTTTACCATGGCCCATCCTTCCCTTCAATACACTGCTGAAGTATTCTCCTCTACACTACCTTTTCTGGATATCCAACTGTCAGTACAGAACACTGGTCTAAAGACATCCATTTATAACAAATCTACTGACTCTCACAGTTTCCTCCTCCACAGCTCCTTCCATCCTAAACATGTCAAGAATTGCCTGCCTTATTCACAGTTTCTTAGACTTCGCAGGTTATGCAGTGAAGAGGATGATTTTGCTGAGCAGACTCAAATAATGCACAGTTTTTCTAATTAACAGGGGATACCCTAAAAGCACAGTGGATAGAGCACTCTCCTGGATCAGTAACATGCCCCATAACCTTGAGCCCGCAGGAGGGATACTGTCACATAAGAACAACAGTGAATTCCACTAATGCTTCCTTTCCATCAGAGCACACCACCTCTTCACAGGATCATCTCCAGTAACTTTCCCATTTTGCAAACTGACCCTAACATTGGTGCTTCCTTTACAGAACCACCTATTGCCTTCTACCACTGGCCACCTAACCTGTGGAATCTCCTGGTTAAAAGCAGCCTACCTATTCCTAACAGTTCCTCCCTACCAGGTACCAAACCTTGCAACAGGACTCGCTGCTACACCTGCAAATTTGATTCCTGTGTGACTGAAATTCGGGGGCCTCCAGGTGTTTTTCACATCACCATGGAGTTCTCATGCACCTCCACTAATGTGGTATATTGTATTCTTTGCAGGATATGTACAGGTATTTACATCAGAGATACTGGTAAGCACCTTGCTGACCATTTCAGGGAACATTACAGAGCAGTCAGGAATGGTGACGCTGCTAAACCCATTGTATCCCACTTTATCTCCAGGGACCACAGTGTCAATGACCTTTCTGTTTGTGTCCTTCAGCAGGGCTTCTGGGATCCTGACCATAGAAAAAACATGGAAGCCAAGCTGATCATCCACCTTGGCTCCCAGCAGCCCTCTGGTTTAAATGATAAACTTCTTTTCCACTAGCATCTTCCAGCCACCCCTTATTTTCCCTAAAGTCTGTTTGTATCTGTACACATTTAATTTATTTTTCATTTTCACCATAAGACTCCATCTCTGTCTCCTTCCCCCACATTTGTCACCTTTCAGCCTTCTTATTAGGCCCTGTTAATTAATCCCCACCTGGGGACTTCTCTAGCTCTTTCACTCCTATTTTGCTTTATCTTTCTCATCATCACCTTTTTGTTTCACAGATTCTCTCTTAATCCTGCCATTTATCACTTCTTCTCCTTGAGCCTCTCCTTTTTCCTTTCCCCACACACACACATATATATATCCCTCATTTTACCTCCCCTCTACAGTAACTTTATTTTTTTTCTCTTTTAGATATTTTCTGAAGAAGACCTAAGGTCAAAATGTAGATTTTTAACTCAATTTTCTATTTTCAGTGTGCATTTAATATAACCATTTTGCTTTGCTTTTAGACCACATGCTGACGCAGCGCCTTGCTTTTGTTTTTATAAAGAGTCTTGTTCTCTTTCTTTACTGCCTGGGCTATTTTTTCCTCCATTTGCACCTTTGCACTCCTGACTGCCTTCCCTGCCTCCCTCTGCTTATCCAGATACACTACCCTACCATGTCCACCTCCTCCTTCTGTGTTTCCTTGTACTTCCTGAAAGCCAACTTTTTCACTCTTTCCTTCCCGGCCACTTCCTTTGAGAACCATAGTGGTTTTCTTTTTCTCTTGTCTTCATTTATTTGCCTAATGCAAAGGTTTGTTGCTTCCGCTATGGCTCTTTGAGATGGGCCCACTGTTCCTCAACTCCCCCAGGTCCTCCCTCCCTGCTAGCGCTTTCCTGAGACATACCCCCAACTTTGCAAAATCTGCCCTCTTGAAGTCCAGGACCCTCACTTTCATGTGGCTTGACTCTGCCATTGTAGTCATATTGAACCACACTGTGTGATAATTACTGGATCCCAGGTGTCCACTGACCATGACATCTGCAATTCTGTCCCAATTGGTAAGTACCAGGTCCAAAATAGCACCCATGCATGTGGGCTCTAACACTAGCTGCCGGAGGCATGCCCCCTGTAGGGAGACCAGTATGTCCTTGCTCCTAGCCGAGGCTGTGGCTTGGATGCTCCAATCAACACCTGGCAGATTGAAGTCTCCGACCAGCAGCACTTCCCCTTTAGTCACCATCTTAAGGATGGCTTCCATTAGAACCATGTCCATCTCTTCCCCTTGTGTTGGAGGTCTGTAGTTCACACGCGTGTGAACAGTGGTACCACTTCCCGTCTGCAGGGTGACCCACAGGGCCTCTGCAGCCCTCTGCAATCCCCGTACCTCAGTTGCTTTTATACTCTCCCTGATGTAAAGAGCTACCTCTTCTCCCTTTTTACTCTCCCTGTCTTTCCTGACTAAAGTATAACTTAGTATAGCTACATCTTACCCATGTGGGATAAACATCTCACTCTCGGCCTAAGGAGATGCTTGCATTTATCAGTGCTGGTCCATTCCTGTGCAATAATCTGTGTGCAGTGCACAAAGTCTGGAAAACACTTTGGTGCAGTGGAGGAAGCAGACTGAACTGGATTCATGTAAAGAGACTCCATGACTTGCGCCTCCTTCAGCTGCAATGTCTGACAAGCTTCCATTATAGGACAGAGACTTTGTATCAGACAGGGGTGGGATTGAAATTTGCTTCTTAGGCTCTGTCCACTCCCCTCTTCCTCCTCCTCATTGAATAGCATGGCCAGGTCAGGATTTTCCCCATGGCCTACTGTCTCCTCATCTTGATCTTTCATATTGTCAGGCTCTGGGGTTGCCTGCAGACCTGGCAGAGCAGAATTGCTGTACTCCGGTGCACCTGAATGTGCCTGCATGGGCCCCTCTGACCTGAGGGGCCTGCCTTGGATTTGGGTGTGTTAGTGAGGATGTCCTGCGGAACATCACAACTCAACAGCTCATTTCAGAGCAGCAAAAATATTTGCTCAACTCAGCCTTGCCACTGTCAGTCAGCACCCATGGTGCACCCCCCAGCTCAGGGGATGGGTTAGTGGGGACTGAAATAGACATGTTAGATTGCATTACACAGTTAAGGGCAATACAATCCTAAAGGGGAGGGTCTCATCATCATCCTGCAGGTCTTACGTCTTTTAAACATGACAAGTCTCTGATAAGCCATGGTGCCACTTCCTAAAGCAATGTAACTACTTGAAGAAATTCTGTTATTTAAGCTCTATGCAAACCCCTTAAGGTTCGAAATTGCAACACCAAGCAAGGGGACAGACTTGCAGATTGCAGCCTTTGTCTCCTATCCTCCCCAAGCTGAGCACTGATAAATCAAGGAAAAAATCTTCAGCTGGTGCCTTTAGAAAAAGGAACAAACTAACCTAGAGCTGCCTGAAAGCAAGTGTTGCCAACTGTGATCCAGCTTGCTATGAGGAACTCTGTCCCTGCTTTCTGAGGGTGCCACCTCTCTGCTGTAGCCAAAAAATGGAAAATAACCCTGCGAGCAGACCCCCTTTAGTACCCCTAGGTAGTCTGGTGGGCAGTAGATTCAAGTAGTAGCCCTGGAGGGTCAGTGGGGACCCTATTGGGCTAGTAAGCACTGCAGTATTTAAAAAAGGGACATTGGTGGTCCAGGAGGCTAGGCTTGTCCCATGGGGTCAGTGTTCTAAAGGTATAGACCAGATGGTCTAGTGTACTAACTTCCTCGTAGCCAGTGACAAACAGCATGTTTTCAAATTATATTTAACCTTTCCCTGGTGGCTAGTGAGGGATCCCTGTGTGGCAGGCAGGGTGGCTTGTGGGAAATCCACCAACCAAAGGAAATGCTGTGACTGCTATTATGCAGCCATCAATGTCCTGTGCCTAAGCACAGGAACACCTCAGTGTGCAGCAGGCTGGTGAGCACACATGGACTCTAGCCTGACCGACCTGCTACCCTACCCTGAAGGTACTCATGGGAGGGGAACCACTCTGCCTAACTGATTGGGTGGTAAGGATATTGCTCTGTAAGAGGCTGGAAGGAAAGGCTACTGAGTAAATGAGCCATGGCACTTTAGTGTCCTTGGCACATTCTGTACCATTTAGGATACTAAACTTTGTGGCGCGGTACTGATTACTGGTTTTAGAGGGGAAATGACTCAAGCCTGGTTAATGGGGAAGCCCTCATGGATGGTGAAGAGTGGATGGACTGATTAAAGCAGTGATCCTCTGCTGGATTAGATCCCTGACATCTAGTGTCTCCAGTTAAGCATTCTCCTTCCCCATGCCCCTGCAGCTGTTGGTTGTCTGCCCCATTCTCAGTGCCTCCGTTGCTGGACAAGTTAGGTAAGAGTGAAAGTAAGGGTGTGAATTGGCAGCAGCTGAAGGAGGACCTGGTTGTTTGCTGAAAGCATGGATTCCCAATTGTTTACCCTATCTTGCTGTATACAGATGAAGCCCAATAGCTGACACTACATGGCATGGCTTAGCGATGGTAGGTAGACAACAAACAACCAGATGACTGCAGAAACAGTTGAACAAAAGCCACATGTTTGGTATACATAGATATATAGATAGTGTCGGCAGATAAGGGCCTATGGCCCACCCAGTCTGCCCATTTGAGCTTGTAAGTTCAGTTTATGTTTTCCTAGAAGTCTGTTGCCCCTTACCCCTGACCTCTAGAATTCCTTTTATGTCTATCCCATGCATTCTTAAATCCCGTGATTGTTTCAGCCCCACCACTTCCTCTCGGCAGGGTGTTCCACTTGTCCACCACCCGTTCTGTGAAGAAATTCTTTCTCATGTTTCCTCTGAATCCTCCTCCTCCAACTTCATCCCATGCCTCTAGTCCTGGAACATCTTTTTCGCTAAAAATAGTGTTTTCCTGCACCCTGTTCCTCCCTGTAAGATACTTGTATGTCTCTATCATATCCCTCTCTCCTCCTTCTTCCAGGGAGTACATGTTCAGTTCCTTCAACCTGTCTTCATAGGACTTGTGATGCAATCCATGCACCATCTTTGTTGCCCTCCTCTGAACCTTCTCTACCCTGTCTATGTCCTTATGTAGGTATGGTCTCCAGAACTGTACACTGTACCCAGGTGGGGCCTCACTAGTGTCTTGTATAGCAGGAATTATGACCTCCCTTTTCCTGCTGGTGATGCCCTGCCTGTACATCCCAGCATCCTATTTGCTTTACCTGCTGCCTTGTCACACTGTTTCCTACCTTGAGGTCATCAGAGATAACAACCCCAAGATCCCTTTCCTGCTTGGTGCATGTTATCCTCACCCCCAACTGATATATTGTGCCAGGGGTTTTGTGCCCCATATGCATTATCTTGCACTTCTTTGCATTGAATTTCAACTGCCAAACCCTTGACCATTCTTCAAAGTTTCTGCAGGTCCTTCTCATTCTGTCTACACCCTCTGGTGTGTCTACTCTTTATACAGAGCTTTGTGTCATCAGCGAACAGTGAGAAATTCTGCCTTCTAGATCCTGCGCGAATGTCACTGATGAAAATGTTGAATAGGACCGGTCCCAGCACTGATCCCTGTGGTACCCCACTGGTCACTCTTCCCTCTGTGGAGTGACAGCCATTTACCACCACCCTCTGTGTCCTGCCACCCAGCCAGTTACCTACCCACCACACTACTGTCCTGCCCACACCCATATTCCCCAGTTTGTGTAATAGTCTTCTATGTGGCACAGTGTCAAAGGCCTTGCTGAAGTCCAGATAGGCCATGTCCACTGCCCTCCCTGATCCACCTCCCTAGTCACCCAGTCAAAAAATTCAACGAGGTTGGTCTGACATGACCTCCCCCTGGTGAAACCATGCTGCCTTGGGTCCTGTAGTCCATTGACAACCAGATGTTCCACCAATCTCTCCTTCTGTAGTGCTTCCATGATCTTCCCCACTACCGAGGTGAGGCTGACTGGTCTGTAGTTCCCTGCTTCCTCTTTGTTCCCACTTTTGTATAAGGGGACTACATCTGCTGTCCTCCAGTCTTTGGGTACCTCCCCTGTTACCAGTGATCGGCTAAACAGGATAGCCAGAGGTTCAGCCACCACCTCTCTTAGTTCTTTAAGGACCCTGGGTGCACCCTGTCTGGCCCCATTGCTTTATCAACTCTTATTACTCCCAGTTCCTTCAGGACCCTTTCTTGTGTAAAGGGACTTGTGTCCATTTCTGCACCATTCTCACCCCTTGTACTCCCTTCAGACCCATTACCCCCCTCTTCCTCAGTAAAGACTGAGCAGAAATACCTGTTCAATATGTCAGCTTTACTGTTGTCATCCTCCATGCGGCTCCCATCCTCCCCCTTCAGTCTCACTATCCCTCCCTACATAGATCTTATCAGTTGCTTTTAGATTATATTTATTTATTTCAGATGTTTTACCAAGAAAGACATACTGAGCTACACTTTCAGCTCAGGGATGGTGGGTGTCAGGTTCTGCTGCTTTGATGATCCCAGCGGTGGGCCAGGGAGTTTGCTCCTCTGCAGAGGATATCAGCAGCATGATGAGCCAGCTGCAGCTGCTGATTGGGGATCGGGGGTGTCCACTACATAACCAGGGAAGGGGATATGTATTATTAAAATTAAAGGTGACATCAGGGATTCGGGGAGGGGGTACACTACACCACCAGGGATGGCGATATTTAGAAATAAAGGCATGACAGGTGTGTGTTGTGTCATCAACTAACATCACTCCTGGGGTGGGTGAAGCACGAAGGCAAAGCCGAGTGCTTTCACCAACCCGTGAGTGATGTTATTACACACAACAACACACATCCCTGGAGTGCCTTATTGCTATTATACAATGGCTCGTTCATTAAAAAAAAAAAAAAAAAAGAAAGAAAATACTTTTTTTGTCCATTTTTTCTTTGATTTTAGTGAGTGTAGGTGTATATTTAAAAAAAAAGTCCAATGTTTCTTCCACCACGGGGTGGAGCTGTTGCCGGAATAATGTTGCTTGCTGAATCTCAAAGCTTTTTTCTTGCGCTGCTGTGTTTTATCAGTCTCCCCTCTAACCTTCTGTGTTGTTGGCTATAGATTATAAAGGATGGTGCTTGAAGGGCAGAATTTGTAACATGTTTTTTTCCATGTTTTAAAGTGAGTATGTTTATATTTCTGGCTGTGAAGCTATTCGGGAACTGTACAGCTTGCGAGTTTACAGTGGGCACACGCTCGCATGACGTTGCCGGCAACCGGGAGAATGAAGAGATGTTTCTTTTAAAATTAGCATTATTTTACTTTATTATTATATTTGTTACATTTTAAAATTAAGATCAGGCAACGGGCGGCCGACTGCAACAGTCCGTGAAGTGTGGGACACCTGGTAATGACGGAGCCGGAGACAGCAGCATTTTGAGGTACAATTTTATTTATGCAGTTGCAGGCTTCATTATTAGTGGAACAGCAGCAGAACAGAAGAAAAAAAATGTAGGTATGAGGTGGGTGGGAGGTTTTATGTTATAAGCCTACATCGTGGGTGCGGGGGGGCTGCAGTTTTTTTTATAGCGACGGCAGAGAGCGGCAGTAAATTCTGCAGGACAGGCATTGTTTTATGGTGTGTCATGCGGTCATGTGTGTGCCTGGACTTAATACAGTGATGTTATTGTGTAATGTCATCACTGTGCCAGGCACACACTGACCAATCAGAATACATGAATTTTCCTTGCCATTGTATAATAATATTTAACATTATGTGTGACATCGGGGATCAGGGAGGGGTTCCACTACACCATCAGGGAAGGGGATATTAATATTTAACATTATGGACAACATCGAGGATCGGGGGGAGGAAGGTATGCTAGACCACCAGGGTGATTATTACAATGTTAATGGGTGTCAGGGTGGGGGTGGCACATTGGCACAACCTTTTCATCCCTCCCAAAGGACATTTCTAAGTACCCTTAGACCATCCATGGCTGGTCTAGGGGTAGTTAGATTTTTGTCCTCTGAGAGGCTTTTGAAAATCCTGCATTAGGTGATGTGGCAGCCCGCGTCTACTGCAAGCCCCCTAGCGCTATGCTGTAGCCCAGTCTGTAGTGCATCGGTGGCACAAGTCCATTTCATGCAGGCAGCCTGTGGTTGATGCAGGCTGCTTTTGAGAATTGCTCCTGGTGCATGTATTGGCCCAAGAGGCATTTTGGCCATTCTTTGTGACACAAGCCTCTTGCACCATGCCGGGAGCTTTGAGAATCAAGCCCGTGGACTCCCTTGCTTGCCATCACTGATACTTGTGCTCTAACATTATTTCTTTACTCACTGCTGGGCACAACCAAACCTGTCCTGCTATGTGTATGCTGATGATACTGTTTCACTGACCATCTGACACCATTCAGCTTTGGGCTGCAGTCATGCAGTTACTGCTGTTTACACTGTCAGTGTTTGTTTGCCCAGCATCCCTTCTGATCTCTGTTCCATCCATCCAATCCATTTTGTTGCCTTCCTTCCTCCCTCCCTCCTGTGTTGGTGCATGACTAGGTTGAGGTTTACAGGAGGCTCCTCTGCTGGCCACACAACCTACTCACCTCCTGATAGTGTTTGCCTGCCTGGCCCCCACTGCCCATTCACCTTCAGTTCTAGCTTCCATAGTCCTGTGCTGACTAGTCTCCAACCATCTGTCTCACTGTTTCTCTAGTGTGCTGTGTTTCTGCTTGCTACTTGTAAGTCTAGTTTTTATTTATTATTAAACAAATTAACTTTATTTATCTCTCAAGCCCCATTATAATTTGAATGGGGAGACAGGTTTATATATGTATGAGGCAAAAAGGTTGTATGGTCAGTGATCATGGGGTTGCATTATCTGCAACTGAGGCTAGCTGCTAGGGACCCCATTCTCAGGTGTAGTAGTAGATGATGGTATTTGGAGGTGCACAAGACCCCTTTTACTGCCATCCACCAAAAACTGCCATGTACAAAAGTAACCACTGTCTGCAGGAGGCAGAACATCCCTTGCTATTACAGCATTACATCCAGTCAGCAATTGCATTTGAGCTGGTCAGTCTGAGTGACTGAAAAATAGCATGTGTGATTTCAGGAACTTGTGATTAATAGTGATCATTATTTGAGCGAGGGGGACTTGTCCTGGCACATTATTTACTTTGGTGTTCTACTTTGTGTAATCTCGGAGATGGTTATTTTTATTAAAGGTGTTGCTTGGGGCAAAACCCCCTGATGGGTTGGGGGTGCAGCCCCACAGGGAAAAATACTGGAGAGATGTTTCTGTTGTGTGGGTCTATTGTTCTGTTTTTTCCTCCTAGTGTATTCACTGTTTTGATGGTCACTGTGTTTGGTAGTCACTGTCTTAGTTTATGCTGATGTGGGTTCGCTGATATGCTTGGCACTGTTTTTATAACACTGTTTTGACATAGAACTGCTACTATTGTGCTGCAGTATAACAATAATTTTATACAGATTGCAGGTCTAGAAGTTAGTTGTCACATGTGCATTGTGTGACTCATCCTGGAACTGTAGCTGCCACAGGAGTAAGCCCGTGGCCCAGGTACTCTGCACTTCTACTGATGTAATTCCCCCACTACATCCTAGCTTAAAGAGCAGCTAACATCATCAACAGAACTTTCACAAAACATAATATTTAGATACAGTTCAGTTTGCATTTCACATTAGTTATGTATTCCTCCTCTCTATTATTTATTACTGAGGCTATTTGAATGAGAACCGAATCTTTGCTCCTGAAGAGTTTTATCTGTTCCTGTTGCTTTCTCCCTATCTGAGGTCATAATGCACTGCTTATAACTTCACAGTTACTCCCGTGGCAACAGATTGTGATGTCACAACAGAGGATTATGACATGAAGTAGGGAGTCAGCTATAGAGGCAGATGAACTCTAAGAGATAAAGATTATGTTTTAATTCACATTTCCTTAGTAATAAATAATGGGAAGGCGAAATCTACTGAATAGATATGGAATGCAAGCTGAATCATACCTAAATAGTATGTTTTTCAAAGTTTTCTTTGAGGCATCAGCAGCTCTTTAAAGCCTGCTTGTGGGCACAGGTCTGAATAGTGCAATATTTAGCCGCTCCATTGCCAGTCTTCTCTTGCAGTCAAGTGGTTCCTAACCCACTCCCTCTGTCCAAATTCACTCCCTGGCTTCCATTAGTAGATCATTCTCCTCTAACCCAATCCCTGAATGTTTGGGTAGTACTGACACCTAAGCCTTTCCCTGCCAGAACAAACATTCTAGCTCGCAAGGCAGCATCTTCATGAAGAACCGCTTTCAGCAGATGACACTGTCTCATGCAACTCAGAAGGGAGAGGCTGCCAGGGAGATGCTATACTCTATTTATGCCAGTGCTGTCATTAGCTAGGGCTTCTCCTACCCACCTCTTTTCCTGTGCTAGTACACTGACCTCTGCACGGCTGTAAGAAAGTACAAATGTGACCCCTGTGTGTGTAGCACTAAGAAGTGCAAGGCAGAACTGTGTGGCACAGAATAGCTGCAGAGAATGGGACCCTATGTGTCTGCTCTTTTCTGTTGATTAAATCTGGAGCAACTCTGTGACTGATGTTTTTGTATGGGTGTTTCTGAGCCTGCCAACACTCCAACTACTGTAAAGTGCACCCTGAGGTGGACTTCCCCCTATTAAGTGTTAATTTTCAGTTCCAGGGGTTTTGTTACTTATTTCTGTTTGAGGCCATGACTAATGGGTTCAAATTTATAAGGCGGGCTGTATAGATGAACAAGAGGTTCTAGCTTTTCTGCCTCTTATTTTTTTCTGAATGGAGCCTATTTGTTGCAATTTATTATTTTATTTATAATGTATTGCTTACTAAAGGCTAGAGCTCATTGCTCATTTCTAGCTGTCTCGCAGGATGGGAGGGAGGAGGAGGAGGAGGTTATGGTTAATTGACTTACTAAGGGTGATGCAGGAATCAAGTGGCTGTAGTGGAGTTCTAACCTGGGTCTCCTGGTGACACCATATATCAAAATAAGATTGGTCCAAATTATTATTACTTGACTATAGGTACAGCATTGATGCATGTTGCAGATGTTTGCTGAAGCCCTATGTTGTGACCAACATGTCTTTCTACATCTTGAAGAAAACTCTGTGGCAAGAATTATGATTAGATGTCCCCTTCCCCCTTTGAAGCAGATCTGTGTTTCAGCTCTGTTGTTTTGTTTTTTTTGTGACTACAGTATCTTCCTATGTCTGGAAGAACAATCTGTGTTAAATATTATTATTATACTTGCCCTTTTTCTACACACTTTGCTTATCATTGGCTTTATTATTTGGACAATATTCAGAATTTATAATGCGGTATAATAATAGTCTTCTGGATGAGACATTAAACCGAGATCCCGTTTGCCTGTTCTGGTGGTTGTTCAGGTGCACGTTAAAGATCCCATGGCACTTCTCGAAAAGAGTAGGGGCATTTAGTTTTTATTGAAAGGATTCACACACAAAAAAAGGCAAGTAATGCATACAAGATAACAAAAAGGAAAATATCAACCAAAAAAAAAATACAGACATTGCTTCTAAAGGGAGCTCCCGTGACAAAAAAAGAAATCACTGTATGCCATGAAGTCCATTTTTCTGTTCATGTGACAGGTACATTGGAGTTAGTAATCCATGAGGGATTTCTCCAATACTGTAAAACGAGAGCATTCTGCTTATTCTTAGTTTCTGTAAAATAAACTGATGTTAACTCCCACATAACTTTTCCTAGTAACTCCGTATGAGATAAATCTTTCTGCTGTAATGTGAACCAGCAACGTGAATTCCATATGCACCATTTCACTACTGTAAATATTATTTGCAAAGTAGAGACTTCCCATAATCTCCAAGTTATATCAAAATGCCCATACAATACTTCCATATTTATTTTACATTGATTAGGGATGTTCCATTTTTGTGCCAACAAGCACCAAAAAGGTGAAGTATAGGTACAAGTTAAAAAAGAAATGCTCCATTGTTTCCAGCTGTTGGGAACAGTGAGGTCTGGAACACATTCTTTCAGACATCTGCTTGTGTTTTTGTGGCTTTAACATTGAGCCTATTGTGGCAGCACAGCCAATGAATGTTCCACATTTCCCCTGAATTCTTGGGCAGTTCAGATATTCTAACAATAATGTAAGTGAGGTTGCAGGACAGTTGGGAAATGTAATCTGTTCTTTAAATTTGTTTAGTATAATGTGTTTATACAGAAACTTCCTGTCCATATTTGTGACCACTGGGGCAGGGATTTACCAGCTCTTTAGTTTTACAAAAATGTGTCTTGTGTAAGGGGAACTAACGTGTGAGCATTTCACTTGTCATAGGGAATCCTTCTGCCATTGTGGAAACCAGGGAGAACATGAAATGCCATATAAAGACATCCATGCTAGTTTGGCATGAGATAATAGAGGTCTTAAATGAACCATTATGTATATACAATAATAGAAGACTAGATGATTTACCATCACTAACCCTCCCTGTTTCCTTGGGAAGTACAGAATATTTCTTTTTAAAGGATTCAGTCTGTGTCCCCATATTGCCTGGAAGAAAACATTATACAAGGTTGCCTCCATGGTCCTAGGGGGAGGGAAAGTAAAACTGATATGAAAAAAAATGGGTGCCAAAAAAGTTTTTATGAGATGAACCCATTTTTCTTTGCTCATTTGCCATTTGTTCCAACTTTGGACCACTCTCTGTGCATGATTAATTTTTGGCCCCCAATTAAGGGTGTCTAAATCCCCTGATCTAAACAGAATTCCCAAAACATTAATAGGATCCTGAGTAAGGGTGATACTGGCCAATGTAGGTAATGGAGAGACTGAATTGCCAAATTGTCATCCTGTGCTTTTTCTTAGATTAAGGGAAGCACCAGATAGTGCCCCAAACCTGTGACAGATATTTAAAGCCTGTTCTGCTGATTGTGTATCTTTAACTAAAATTGTGACATCATCAGCATATGCTTGTGCAACCTGGGGTAAGGTATATGTATCCACCTGTATATGTCTAAGATTTATGGAGGAGTTAAGTGCCCTAAGTAGTGGAGCAATACTGAAGACATATAGCAGGGGGCTAAGTGGACAACCCTGTCTAACCCCCTCCATATCGGGATCAGTGGTCCTAACCATCCATTTATCTGTGGGGTGACCATTTCTGTTCTATATAAGATTTTAATCCACTGTATAAAGAAACCTGGGATACCATATTGAGTGAGAAGCTCCCATAAATTATGGTGCTCTACTGCATCAAAAGCTTGTTTTTGATCTAGGGAAAGTAGGAAACCTTCCAAACCTGAATTATTATCTTTTTCAATTAGTTCCTTTATCAAAATTAGGTGATTTGCCATTTTTATCTCCGGAATAGAACACGATTGTGTAGAAGTGATTAGATGAATGGTGGCTTGCAATATTCTTGCATGCAGTATTTTGGATAAAATTGTAAAATCAGTGTTAAGGAGGTTGATGGGTCTCTAATTAAAAATATCACTTTTGTCACCTTTCTTAAAAAGATATATAAATAGTCCTTTTGACATCTCTAGTGGAATCGCATCATGATTTAACATGTATGTAAAGGCCAATGCCAATTTTGTAGAAATGCAAGCCCCGAACATTTTGTATAATTATGGGGTTAACCCATCCAGACCTGGAGCTTTATTTTGTAATGACCGAATTGCCATTTCAACTTCCAGGGCAGAGACATCCTTGGTAAGCTGTTCTAAAATAGTTGGAGGGAATACTGGTAATAAAGATTTAGGTAGAAAGTTTGTCACACTTCCCACCAAAGGGGTCCTCTGGCTAAACAGTGTACTAGCATGTTGAGTGACAATTCTCAACAAGTTGTCCTTGTCTGAGAAGAATATCCCCTCTGAGTTCTTAAGAGTTTCCATTTGTTTATGTTTAATTCTATTTTTGCAATTCAGGAAGGGGCAAATCAGTTCTGCCCGTCCCTGTGTGCCAAAAATCTGCTGCTTCTGCAGGCTTTCTTGCTGTCGTAAATGGAAAGTCTGCATTTCTTGTTTTAATCTTGTTATTTGAGCTGAACAGTTATGAGTCATGGTCCATGCTAAAGTTTGTATTTTTTGTTATTGTTGCCTATGTCTGAGGTATTGAACATATGTTTTATTCCTACAATTTTTACTCTCTAGTTTTTTAAAAATGTCTCAATGTAAGCTTCGCATCTTCCCACCAGAGGACAGGATTGTCATACATGTCTATGACTGAATTTTTCAAGGTTATAAAATATTGAATTCTCTGTGAAACCTCTGGATTTAAGAGCAAGGAGGAATTAAATTTCCACAGTCCTGGGCCTTGCAGTGCTTCGGGTGGAGGTCCAGTCAGCAAAGCAAGTAGTTTGTGGTCAGAGAACCCTACTCCTCTTACCTGTATTGAGGAACTATGCAGAACTTTAGAAATAAAAAAGAAGTCTATTCTGGTTGCTAGATGACCCTTTTGAAATGTGGGTTGTGGGACATTATGAACTGACATATATGCATCCTTTAAGCTTGAATCAGTAATTACAGAGTTTAAAGCTGAGCTATCACATAAGATTTTAGTAGTTCTTCTAAGTTTCCCTCTGTCTCATAGGTCTAGCCCACGATTAAAATCACCTCCAAATATAACTGCACGGGAAGCTATCAAATATGGTTGCATTGTTTTAAACACAATAACTGTCTCGCCTTTCTTTGTGGGGCATATATGTTTATCAATCTGAAATAATTGTGTGCAACATTTGTGTCCCAAATCAGTACCCTACCATGTACTAAGTCTATTAGTTTAACTAAGGTAACCTGGATGTTTCAGTTAAATATAATTCCCACCCCAAAACACATCTCAGTCCCAACTGACCAGTATGATGGGCTGAGGTACCACATTTTTGTGTTAAGACCAATTTCTGAGATGGTTTGAAGCTTGGTGTCTTGTAAAAAAAGGACATCGAAATGGCAAGAAAGTATGCAAGACAAAACTATTTGTCTTTTGCTATAGCTTTTCATACTATTTACATTTATTGAACCCACAGGAAGGGATGTAGGTACCATGAAGTAAGTGAGTTGGTGGACCTATGAAGGACTATGCTATCCTTAAGGTGCCTTTTTTTTGCCCACCTAGATCTTCTCTGTTGTGCCTTAGGTTTAGTTTGTTGTTCTTCCTGTTCTGATTGGGGATCTACCTGTGAGGACTAAAGTGAAGAATCTTCTGAATCTGCATCAGACTGTTCTGGATTGGTTTGAAAAGCCTCAAATCTGTTCTGCAGGGAAAGTTCTGAGGTTCTAGAAACCTTCGGAGTGGGTTGCTCTGAAGTCTGGTGCCTTCTAGTTATTCTTTTACTAGTTATGGGGGCATAATAACTAGGTCGGTGGAAGTGAATGCCATTTCTTCTGAAGGAAGTATGTTTTCCACCTCTGTATTTTGATCTTGGAGAGGTGGGGTCTCTTGTTCTATCTCTACTGGAGTTGCAGCCCTAGTTCGGGCCTGGGGGTGTGTGGGAACCCTGGGAGTGGCAACTTGAGGGTATGGTTGAGGCAAAGGGTCCTGCCCCTGTGGTGGTGCATTAGCAGATATCTCAGTTAATGTAATTAATGTTTTGCACAACCAGTACTATGTTGAGAGTGAGTGTGATGAAGTGTTAATACCTACTGTCCATGTACTCTCCCAAGACACTTTACTGACTGTGAAACCATGAATATTCCTCTATATGTAAACTTCTCACAAAATGTAAACTTCACTTCTGCATATTTTGTTTGTATCAATGACAATGTCGTTTTCTGACTGCTTGTACCTTTGACAATGACAGGCTCCTTAATTGGACCTGAATATCTACCTAATTGTATAGGCCTCTGTCTCCTAATTTGTCTGTATTATTCAGTGTGTTGTAGAATACTGTATCACCTATATCATTACTGTCCCTGAAGTGGAGCCTTTGTAAGTGAGTCTATGACTCAAAGGTTGTAAATCCGATATCTTCAATAAAAAATAAATAAATAAATAAATAAATAAATAAAGATGATCTCTGAGTAAGAGCAATCAAAAGTCTATGTTCTGCATTGTCAGATTGATCTTCTTGGCTGTGAGCTGCCCAAGAACAGCTCTGATAAGTATGCACAAGAGTATCACATAAATTACATTTAGGCTCATTTAGACAATGCCCACTCGCATGACCTAATTCTTGACATAATATGCACTTGATTTGGTCACAAACACTGCTGATGTGTGAGGTGGAGCCACACTTGTAGCATGTCTTGGGCTGGCCTGCATAAAAAAGCACCCTCCTATCTCATCCTAGAAGAAAACCATTTGGAAGGTGGCTGAGGCCTGAATCAGTGGAATGCAACATAATCTTCACTTTCCAACCTCCTGTCCATATATGTGCTCTGTATCAAAAATGACGTCTGGTGACCCTAGCACTGAACATCTCTGTTTCAGCCAGTATGTTAGATCAGTCACACTAACCCCCTCATTTCGAAACAACCCAGTTATAGTTTTATATGCAGGTTTTGTTAAAGGAATAGCCTCAAATGGGGCCCACAGAGGAGTTTATTTTAACATTTGAAACTTGGATCAAAACCTTTGTAACCCTGCATTTAGCCTAAAACTGATATCAGATGTAGTTTTCACCTGAAACGTGGATAAGTGCATGTATTTCATTAGCAAAGAATTTCATCGAGTCTTTCAGTAATATTTTGGCGACAAAAACCCTATCTGGAAGTGTGTCCATTCCCCCTGTGTACAAAAGTCGGACTGCATTATGTCATTTCACAGAAAAAATGGGTTGATTAAATAGTGAAGCATAAGGTCTATTATCAGTTCTGTTGATAATCTGCAATGGTGCTTCTGGGGGCCCCTCTGGTGCAGCTGTTTGGTCATTATTTGTCGAAGGTACCACAGATACAATTTGTACTACAGTATTTGGTAGCTGAAATACTGGGTTGTCAGTCAACATCAGTTCAGTCAGTAAAGCTAAAGGAGAGTCAGGAATATTCCCAGCAGTAGTACCCATAATTGTTTGTTTAGTAATAGTTAAAGCAGGTGTTTTGGTATGACAGACTTCAGGCTGGTGTTGTGGGGAAGTATTTATTGGTGTCAGCCCTGATTTCCAGTGCCCTGAGTCTGAGCTAACCCATCCTGTGCCTTCTAGTGCAGTATCTACTGACCAGGGATGTTCTGCAACTGTTTTTTCAGAGGGGCATCTTAGGCCAGACACTTGGTCTGATTTTGCAATTCCCAGCGCACGCTCCTCGCTATATCCCATATTTTTAACTGTCTGTACATTTAAGATATGTAATTTGACTGCATCAGGCATAGGAAATGGAGCAGTTGTCTCATTTTCTTCTCTGTCTCCCGGTATAAGTTTAGTCCTCAGTAATTCTGTAGCTAGCTGTTGTTCTGAGGTGTCAGTGGTTTGTACAGCCGATAAAGCCTGCTGTAGCGCTACTCACCTTGCTGCAAAAAGAGCCTCCTCTTCTTCCAGTAATTTTTTCAGTTGCAATGCCAACATAGAATCCATTTGAGAGGTACTTGCCACACCCATTTTACTTGCCAAAACTGTTGATGTTTGTTTCCTTAAAGGATCGTGATTGTCAGGAGTACACTGATCATCTATTTGTTCTAAATTCTTGTGATGTTCCAAATTCGATTTGGTCTCATGCAAAGGCAAGACAGGGGATGAGACCTTCTCCCCTGCCTCCTGAACTGCCATCTGCTCCACCTTTCCTCCTAGGGCCGCCATCTTGGCCAGTAGGCAGGATGACAAAGGTTCCCCTACTGGTGAGTAGGGGAATTTTTTATTATAAACAAACATAATACAGAAATCCAGCAAATAATATATACTATTTAACATTCCATATCCCAGCTTTTAAATCCTTCAGGAATTACATGAGTAACTAAAGAGAAAACTTCTACAAATTCATACTTTTTATCCTGTTTCATACTTAAAAAAGGTAAAGAAGAAAGAAAATTAAACCATACAACTATACATCATGTAAACGGGGTATCATTGTCAGTGATCCACGGAAGTCCTTTCCATAATTCTAACAAATCAGAGTTTAAAAGATGTTTTTTCTCCTCCTGAAAAAATTTCAGTAAGTCTTGTATAATTTTATTATACAACTCAGAATGACTTTCATCTTTTTGTTGTGGAGTGTAACCACACCTCATCGACCAAATATTCCATTTAAGAATCGTCATTAAGACATGTAATGTACTTATATTCCATTTATCCCATCTTTTATCAAACACCCCATACATTATATTGCTGTATGTCAGCAGGTCCACCTTGTAAATGAGCTTGCTCAATGGTGATCACCTGGATAAATAAAGATTTGATTGATTGATTGGTTAAAGTACTAAGTAAATCCTCTTTCCATTGCATTGCTAAAAATCCCCAAACATTTCTAATAAAAGTACATGTAAAGAACAGGTGTAGTAAAGTTTCCTTTTTCTATATGCAAGCTAATCTACTATAAAGTCTTTCTTGTATTTTTATGTTTTTGATTTGCCTTTCTATTTATTTTTTCATGGCTTGCCAACCAATGCAAATCCCACATATGTTCTGGAATTCTGTTATTGTTTAGCATTTCTTTTAAAGTGCCTCTATGTTCTACCAGGCATTTGTCAAATACTGTGTCCTCCACACATAGATAAGATAGTAAAAAATAAATACAATTGTTTCCTTTGTAAAGTTGTGACCTGTTGTATAGTCAGCTTCTACTGTTTAATCCTAAGAAATGTACAGTGTACATATATTCAGGTGTTAAGAGTGATCTTTTCAAAGTTGTTAGTGTCTATGCTTCCCACTGTTGTATCCAGTGTCTGCATTTCCCTGTCAATAGATCTTCCCAGCCTGAATTTTGATGTATAAGTAGATACTTCATATTACTGTATAGAAAAAAACCGTTGAAAAATAAAATAAGATTGACTATATTTAACCCTCCTAATTTTAATGGTAGGTATAGAATATTCCACCTTAAGGGATTCAGCCTACTTCCACAGCATGCTTGAAAAAAGATTCAGAGGAGTGAAGTTTCCATTGCTTTTGGGGGGGGGGCGATATATGGCTGATATATATAAGAAAACTGGGATTAAGTATGTTTTAATAAGATAAATTCTCTTCTTCTTGCTCAGTTTCCATCTATTCCATTGAGTTACTCTGTATTTTGCTATCTGTAGCTTCTTCTCCCAGTTAATCTCATCCAAGTCTCCAGGTCCAAAAGTAACACCTAGGAGAGACAAAGGGTCTGGTTGGATTGAAATACCTGCAATATTGCTTTTGAATTTAATATTATAATTCAGTCTTTGATCATTACATTTTTGTAAGTTTAAGCATGCACCTGACCTTTCACCAAAGTAAGTACAGTCCTCAAGTGCATTAGCAATAGATTGTGGATCCCTGACAAGTATGGTCATATCATCTTCATAGGCTATCGCCTTATGTGGGAAATTTTATCCATCAGTTTGTATTGACAGTATCTTGTTATTTGTGTTTATCCATCTTAATAAAGGATCAATAAAAAAATCATACAGAACAGGGCTCAGGGGACAGCCTTGCCTGACCCCTCTTTGTAATCGAATCATGGGGCCATTCCATCCTTTAACAACTGGTATTATAGTAGCTGTATGGTAATTACACTTAAACCAGTCTATCATTTCCTCAGGGATGTGATAATGTTTCATGACACCCATAAAAAATATGATTGACATGATCAAAAGCTTTTGCTTGATCCAGCGAGATCAGATATCCATCAATATGCCCCAGTTTTCCCATTTCAACTAGTTCCCGTAAAGCTAACAGATTACTCTGTACCTGTCTACCCAGAATTGCATACATCTCTGCTGGCAAAGTTACCAGGTTGGCTACAGACGCCAGTCTAGTGGCCAGTATTTTGTTAGAAGTTTAAAATCTGAGTTTAACAGGCTTATTGGCCTCCAATTTTGTAGTAAAGATCCTTTTTGTAGATATAAGTTAAAATTCCTGTATCCATATATAAGGGTATTTGTTTAGTCTGCAATATGTAATTAAAGGCTGCTGTTAATTCAGATAGCAACTCTGGTATTAGAATCTTTAAAAGTTCATTTGGCAAGCCATCAGGCCCAGGTGCTTTGCCATTTGTAAATGTAATAAGTGCTATCTGAACTTCTTTTTCCTGTATAGGCTGAGTAAGGGCCTCCAGTTTTGTCTCTTCTATATCAGAAATGTCTAATATGTCCAGTATTTCTCTAGACAAACCCTCCTTAGTAACTAGGAGAGCATACATCATTTTGCCACTGCAGGGCTAGCCTTTGACTCCTCTCCTGTGAATATCCTCTGCCAAAAGCTTAGATTAGATATACAAGAAAAACCCATCCCCAGTCCATCCTTCTCTCTGCAGCCTACCTCCCTGAAAGAAGTCGAAGATCTTCTCCTTCAGCTGGACACTAGGAAAAGTACTGGAGCCAACCTCATTGACCCATACTTCTTAAAGGTCGGCTACTGTGTCCTCGCAGTCCCAATTACTCATCTCTTCAACTTATCCTTGTCCCAGGGTGACCTACTGCTTATTTGGAAAAATGCACTTTTGGTCCCTTTGTTTAAGCCAGAAGATCCTAGTGACCTCAATAACTACAGGCCAATCTCCCTACTTCCAATCCTATCAAAGATGCTGGAGAAAATAGTGAACTCCCAGCTTCGGAAGTACCTGGAATCAGAAAAATTGCTCAACCCGTTACAATCCAGTTTTAGAGCACAGCATAGTACAGTCTCTGCTCTAGCCAAGGTGACAAAAGACTGGCAGCTTGAATTAGACAAAAAAACTTTGTCTGCTCAGTTTTCTTGGACCTAAGCAAGGCGTTCGATACCGTTGATCACAGACTGCTTCTGTCATCCCTCCGGAACATTGGTTTGGATTCCCTATTCCTTGAATGGTTCTCCAACTACCTCTCAGGACGACTTCAAGCAAGTAAAGGCAGAAGAGGAAGTTTCTCCACAAAACCCCTATTGAGAGGTGTACTGCAAGGTTTCATTCTTGGTCCCTTGCTCTTCACCATTTATATTAACAACATAGATGCCCCTATCAAAGAAGCACAAATACACCTATTCCAGGATTATACGGTACTCTATGCTAGTAGCCCCATACCTGAAGTGGCCTGTAAAGCCCTTCAAAATGAATTTAATCTGCTGCAACATAAGTTTATAAACCAGAAACTGCTATTAATTGCAAAAAACAAAAACAAAGCAATGTTCCTCTCGCCCCTTCAAAATGCAATAAATCCTGCAATTCTTGGGACACTCCCGCAGATCACTACCATTCTAGGTGAGCAGTTAGACTACATACCAAAGCTCAAGTACCTGGGAGTCTGGTTAGACCACAGACTTACTTTCACAGATCACTTAGAAGAACCGGCAAAGAAACTTAGACAAAGACTTGGTCTGTTCTTTAGGATTAATAATCTCCTCACAAGAGACGCTAAACTGAAACTTTTTCAAACTACCTTTCTTTCCCTATTGGATTACGTTGACTTTCTGTATAGTCAGAGACCTGCAGGTACCCTAGCCAAACTGGATGCACTTTATCACAGAGCCATAAGATTTATCACGGGTCTTCCATACTCAACCCACACTGTGCATTGTACACGGCAGTGGGATGGTCATCCCTTGCTTACAGATGGCAAAAAAATGCTGCTGTTTGGACATACAAAGCTATCTCAAATAAACTGCCCCAGTATATCTCTATCTGTTTACCTTTGTGCACTCTGGGGAAGTATGCCCTGAGAAGCACCTCATATATCTACCTTTATGTTTACAAAGCAAAATCTCGCATTGGCAGAGCAGCCATCAGCTTTGTGCTCCCTCAACTGTGGAACAAGCTGCAAAAAACTTTGAAATTCACTTACCCCATCAGCCTAGCAGCTTTTAAATCTCTATATCTACATCATAATAAGGAGTCCTGTGCCTGTCTACCCTAAATAGTGACTCCTATAAGTCCAAGCACACTCCAATTACTACTGTTAAAAGACTGATCACATCTATAATCGACTCTTCCCTCTCCCCTTTTTCTACCCCCATATCTGTCCCTTCCACATTCCTTTGACCCTGGCTCCAGCTCTAAATTCTCCATATTGTATCACTATATATCTTTTTATATTAGGTTTTATTTGTGTTCAGTGCACCTGATATGTATATTTCTTTACTTTTATGAAAAATTTTATGAAAAATTGTGTCCTACCCAAAACTAGCTGTATCTTCTGTTCCAAACATATACTACTGTAAATGCTACCTGCTGATACTTTGTATATACTGTATTATTGTATCTCACTTTATTTGTATTATTACTATTTTCTTGTGTGTTGCATCCCATGTGTATTGTCCCTTGTTCCTTGTTAACAAACCCAGGTCCACCTCAAAAATGAGCTTGCTCAATGGTGATCGCCTGGTTAAATAAAGACTTTGATTGATTGATTGATTGACATAGCTGACATATATTTTGTAACAAAATGTAAGATTTCCTTTTTTGCTATACATACATTCTCACTTTCATCCTTCAGGGATGCTAAATCCTTAGCTTGTGCTCCTGTGACATAAGTTTCAAAGGGGCAGACGACTTCCTTCTTCCCCTTTGTGCCAAATTTTTGTTGATAATCAAGTGTTTTTGCTTTTTGGTCATGAAAAGTTCTCACTTGTTGTTTTAGCTTGTTGATTTGAACCATGAGATCCTGATATGTTTCATAGGATATGGACATTAATTGCTGCAGTAGTTTTCTATTATGTAAGTATTTAAAGTATTGTCGTTTACTGTGACTTTTGCTAATTTGCTTACATAGCTTCTGCATATCCATTTTTGTATCTTCCCACCAATTACTAGGATCCTGAAACACAATAAAAACAGATTTTCTGGCTAAGATAAATAATTTTATAGTATGTAACATGTACATATCTGATAGTAGTGAAACATTCAGATTCCAAAATCCTGGTCCTGGTCTACATAAAACCGCAGAGGTGCCTATTTTGATTTGTATGATATTATGGTCTGAAAACTCCACAGGAAAAATTTCTGCTGCTAAAATATTCACATTGTTTGAAGTGAAGATGTATTCAATTTTCGAAGCTTTGTTACCTTTGTGAAAGGTTGGTGTGTCTTTATGTGTATGAGCAAAATACAGTATGTGTCTTTTAGTTTGGCTTTTTGTATAATTTGGGACAACAAATTTGAGTCATAGTACTGTTTAGATGTTTTTGCAACCAATGGGCAGTTAAAATCACCGGCAAAAGCTATGTGTGGCACTGAATGTAGGTAAGTTTGCTTTGCATAAGGTTAAGTATCTCACATCTAGCAGCTTTCATTTGCGGTGCATACAGATTTATCAGCCAAAATTGTGTATGTTGAATTAAGACATCCATAATAAGTACTCTCCCGGGCACTATGTCAAAAAGTTTCAATACTTTTACTTTGGGTATTTTAAGCAATGTACCTACCCCAGAGCAGAGCTCCTGGCCAATTGACCAAAACGCTGGTCCAGGGAGCCATGCCTGTGAGGCTTGTCTATATTTCTTTTAGGGAACGGAACTGGATGTCTTGCAGAAAACAAATTCCAAAGTGTAGGAATTTGAAGCAGGAAAATACTACTGACCTTTTTTCCTTTCTCTTAATATTATTCACATTGATTGTGTAGAAAGAAGAAGGAACCATCATAAGCTATTTCATTTGTACGTCCCCTTTCTGGCATTTTGTTCTTTTTGTTCCATTTTTATTTTGACTTTCCTTTTTTGGGGTCCTTTAGGCCTTTCTTGTTTTTCAGTGTCTGTAGTGGCCTCCAGTATGGAGGACACCACAGAAGAGTTATCAGAATCATCCTCAGTGTCTTCAGTTTGCAAAACATCAAATTTGTTAGCCAGTGGTACTGTATCTTGTTTCCTAGGATGTTTCCCAGACTGTGCCCTAGCATTCTGTCTGCTAAGCCATCTGGTGTCTTCCTGGTCTGGATTCGGGGTTGGGGGGGGGCATAAGGTCCTCAACATGATTAGCATTTGATTCCTGGGTAACACTATGGGAAGAAACCTCCTTGTTATTATCTTTTGGTAAAGATTGCTTGGTCTGCGCCTGGTACAACCCAAACCCCCTAGTCTCTCTAACCACTAAACCGGAGTGGGAGGTAAAAGGCCTGAGTTCGGGCTGAAGTGCAGGGTGGACCAGGAGGGGTATGGGGGGTGGGGTGGAGGTCTTTCCTTCCTAACTCTGGACCTGACTGTTGTGGTTGTTTCCCAGCTTATTTTTTGTGTGAGTGTGATTAACTTCCTCTGTTCCCCACCATCTGCCTAATCCAAAGTATTGTGTGTCGCCCATTTGCAGTTTTGAAAGGTGTGGCCCAATTCTTCACATAGATTACATTTGCATTCGTTGTTGCACTGAGTCCCCACATGCCCTAAGTCCCCATAAACCGTGCACCTTTGTTTATCACAAATATTGTTAAGATGTGCTGTTGAACCACATTTGTAGCAAATCTTAGGTTGCCCCGGGTAGAATAAAATGCCTTTATCTCTACCTAGGAAAAAAGAGTTTGGTATATGTGCTACACCAGTGTCTGTTATTTTCAGCATCCCTTTTACCCTCCAACCCCCTGTCCAAATGTTCTCTAAATCCATTATTACTTCAGGATCCTCTATCAAAATGCATATTTGCTTTAATCAGTATTGTACAGTAGGTCACGCATGCTCACACCTTCATTTCTGAAAAGAACTGTGATAGTTTTTTGAGCTGGCTTTGTGAGAGGAATTGCAATGAAAGGAGACCACAGTGCTGTTTTCTTTAATGAATTATATTTCAGTCTAAATCTTTCAAGGCCATTCAGCGTCTTAAAACTTATGTCAAATGTGGTTTCGTCTGATTAGGGTGTAAATTTCATTTGAAAAGAACTTCATAGAGTCTTTTAGTAATGTTTTGGCCACAGTCTATCTGGAGGTTCTGGCATCCTTTCCATGTAAGAGAGCCTGACGACGTTATGTCTTTTGGCTGAAAGTATGGGTGTCTTAAACCTGGAAGAATATGTCCTAGGGGTATCTTTATTTATTACATTCAAAGGCCTTTGGGGAGCATCAGAGCTTGTATCGGGGCATCCCTCAGGTGGTAATGTAACTGGATTTACAGTCTGCATATGCAAATCTAAGTGAGGATTTTGATTCAATTCTAAATCAGAGGGAATATTCAAATCAAGTACAGATACTGTTTGCTTGTTTTTTACCTGTTGCTGTATAGTTGGCATTTGTATAGGCATGTCATCAGAGACCCATTGACCAGTAGTAGCATCTTGTAACCAGCCTGCCACTGAGAGTGCATTGTTCACAGTCCAGGGTTCCTTCATCAGATTCTCCATGTTCCCAGTGCGTCTTAGGCTATAGTCAGTCTGACCTGTTTGTGCAATTCCTGACGCTATCACTGGGCTCACTTTCTCTGTCTGGCACTGTTCCACTCGTTCCGCTCGTTCAACCTCCAGTGCCCAGTTAATGGGAGCCGCTCTTTGCAGTCACAGCCTTTGATGTTGCTGCGTCATTGCAGCTCAGCTGGGTAGATTTGACAGGCCAGTCCCGGCTGTTGGTTTGAAGCTCCTTTATTAATGAAATAAGTTAATTCCTCTGGCTCTATTTGTTTCTGAAGTGTCAATATCGCTGAAGAAATTTCTTGCGAATGACCAGATATTTCTTTTGGGATGTCTTCTACCTCACTATGTTCTGAAGAAGAACCCTCTGGTAGTGCAGGTAAATCGTTCCCAGTTAAGGGGTTACTATTTCCAGTATCAAAAGGTTTATATCAGGTACTACTTCAACGAACTCTATGTCCATCACTTTCTGGTTTTCAACCTCAGTTTCTGATGAGGGAGAGAGTTTATCTCCCAGCTCCATATTCACATCTTCCTCCTCAGCCTCCTGGTCAGCCATCTTGACATTCAGCCAAGGAGACAGCAGCTCCCCTACCTTTGAGTAGGGGAATTTCTCAGTGTCCTGGCCAAATTTCCCCCCCATTCACTAAAAATACCACCAACAGCTTAATCTGGTTGAATTTCAGTCGGTTACTATTTGTATCCCTCCTCCCCTTGGTCACCCCTGAAAAAGGGACTTCTAGTTTCAGTGGGCTTACCAGTTCAACTAAATTAAATAAATAAAATAAATAAATAGTATTCTTCAAAGGTTGACAGATTCTGTATATGTTGCTGTCACTACCTCAGTAGGTAGCATGCTCAACTCTGGGGAAGGAAGACCATAAGGGTATGGGTTCTAGCCCCCACAGCAGGTATTTGAAGTAATTTATTTGTAATTTGTGTTCAGGAAAGGCATACTAAGCTGTGGCAGCTTGTTTCCAGGTGTATTCTGTGGGTGGGTTATATGGACCTGTTTTACTGATGAGGAATGCTGGCCGTGACACTGGGGAAATTCTCCTACTCTTGCTGCAGGGGGTACTACACTTCCTGTAAGTGGGATGAAGGAGCCCAGTATGGAGATGGACAGAGGAGGAAGAGGAAGTGGAGCTGAACTGGAAAAGGATGAACAAGTAACCCAAACTTCTGCTATTGGTTTTTCTGACTATAATGATTCAGAAATATTGGAGGAAAAACAGACTGCAAAACAAACTGGAGGAGAAAAAAATGGCAACTACTCAATATGATGTCTGAAGCAGAATCACAATATGCAAAGGAAAAAAAAGGTAAGCTTGAAGATTAAAAAAAAAGGAAAAGACTCTCTATAAGCCTCACAGGACTGGCAGGGAAAATATTCCAACAGAACTCACCTAAAGAAGAGTTTGGCACCAAGACAGGTGTGACAAGCCAGTCAACTGCAAATCCAGCTACTGCTCTTGAAGATACTTGGACTCTGGAGGAAGTGTTGCGAAATGCTGGATGGACTCTTTCACCAGATGGCAAATCGATACCAGACACCTCAATTCCTATCACTGAAAACAAATGGGAAAAAGTGATTCAACAAACTTAAACAAGAAACTGACGAGACAGAGCACCAAACAGCAGCAAGCTGCTGCTGCTGCTACTGCTGTTGCTGCAGCTGTGAAAGGCAGGAGTACCTGTATACTTGACTCTGCTGAGTCAGGTAAGCAAACACCCGTAACTGAAATACACAGTACAAATGCTCTGAGTGAAGGTTTTACAAATAACACACAAATAATGGTGATAGGTCAGTCAGAGTCAGTTAATATGGATGATGTACTGGATATGACCCCTGGGAGACAAGAAGAAGGAGCTGCACAAAAAAAAAACCTTGAGCTACACCAGCCTTTTTCACCAGTCTGTTGAAGCAGCTAAATGCAGAAATGCAGTTAGACTGAGATATAGAGGAGGTCCTAAGCAAATTCCAGATGGACAGTATGTGGAAACATTCTTAGTATAGCCTAGAGGTAAACTTAATGAGCTGTGAACAAGCTTGGTACATCCAGCAGACCAGACCTGGGTTTGATTCTCACAACCTCCACTTGCGTACTGTGTGACTCTGAGCAGGTCACTTAACCGCCCAGTGCTCACAGGTCACCCCTGAAAATGGGCACTTGTGCCTAGTGGGCCTTTACCTGGTTACCAAAGACTAAAATAATAATAAAAAAAATAATCAAAGAGTCGCTGAAGTTTTCCCCTGGAGATGTATGCATATTTATCCATGCCCCTGGTGACTATAATTTTGATATAAACTTTCTGGCACCATCACTATTGGGCAAATTCTGGGCAGCTTACTACATTATGAAAGATTCACCTATATGGACTTCTGTTTTTTTGCAATTCTGTTGACAAAACCTACAGTCAAAGTTGTAACCATTCCTTTTAGAAATGAGGGTGCCAGTGCTAACTACATTATTTACTGACAAGAGAAACGGTGCAGACTACAATGCACCCCAAGCCCATTACTGATGAGGGCTTCTGGACTGGTGGCTGGAAGTTCCATGTAAAATTAAAACAAACTGAACAGGGCGTCAACATCTCCCTGTTTTTACTTAGGGAGAGACAGAGGCCTTATTTTCTATGCTGGCCAATCAAAATTATATTACTGATCTGGATCCTTAACTGACTGAAACAATAACTGTGATACGATTCATTGTAATCAATGCGGTGACTTTGCACATACAGCAGACCTGTGCACATTTACCCCCAAATGTACTTTAAGTGGAGAGAAGGATCACTCTTTCAGGAGATGTCCTTGGGCTGCACAAAACTCAGATTTCATGCAGCAGGATTTCTATATTCACACTGATACCAAACAGCATAGAGACACCCACACTGCAGCAGTCCACACATCTGATCCAGACCATCATATGACAACCAAAAAAGAATGCCCCAGCACAAAATATGACTGACAAAGGAACGACTGGCACAGCTGCACAGAACATCACCCAGATACCTAATGTACTATAAGAAAATGGTTGAACAGAGGTAATGCTGCTGAAAATGCTCCCCCCCCCCCAAACACTGGAGCAGTTTCAAACAATGGGGAAAGGAAAACGTCACAAGAAAAAAAAAAGACATTACAGATCCAGTAATCCTGGAAAACAGATTTTCTACCTTGGCAAGATGGAGTGACATCATGAAAGACAAGGATTCCGACATATCGGAAAGTTCCTCCCAAAAATACTTGTTTTCCAAGAACAAGGATCCTAGCACATCAGAAGGATCCACTACTAGAACAACAGGCTTAAATATTTCAATCTGATGTCTTTAGAAACCCATAGGGTCTGAGGAGACCTACTCCAACTGTACAATATAATACAGGATCCTGAGCTTGTGTGAGAACTTCACATTGAATTTAAAACTGCTAACATAGCCACCAGGGGGTCATCCCTTACAAATTCAAGGATCTCATTTTAGAACTACTGCCAGGCAATATTTTTACACAGTCAGAATTGTCAATTTATGGAATAATCTTTCACACAACATAATTATTGCAAAGAGTCGAACAGATTTCAAATCTAGACTTAATAGATGTATTTTAGATCGTGCATCCTTGAGGTACTATCAGTAAGGATGGAACACTTATGGGCTTACACCTTCTTGTTCCTATTTCAACCTCAGTATGAACCTTAGTATGAACAAAATGGTACATCAGGTCTGAAAGACAGCCTTCCACATGCAAATGACACCCGATAAGAAGAACCTATCTATTGCTAGTTTAGATGTCAATAGCTTAAATCAAATCAAACTTTATTTGTTAAAAGGCACTTTTCCAGCAATCAATGCACCTGTACATAAAATATCAACCCATCTACATTTAATACTCTAAAAACCATAAAACTGTAACATTAACTGTAAGATAAAGTCAGAGTTAAAAAGAAAATCAACATTTGCTATTCTGGATCAATTTGATTATTATGTTTTTTCTATTACAGGACACGGGCCTGCATCATAAAATGATATAAAAAATGTACTAACCAAATGGCTTAGAGGAGATTCCCTCTGATCCATGAAGGAAGAGACATGTACAGGGCTTGGTATTTGTATAACAAATCTCGAAATCCAAATAATCAAGTTTACTGATGTGAACCCAGTAAGGGCATTAGTTCTAAATATGAGCTACCAAAATAAAGGGTATAGGTTAATTAACATTTATGCCCACAGACAAAGGCACTAAGAACTGATCTGTTAAATTGTATACAACTGTTTTTGTTCACAGCAAAGAATGTGATATTAGGAGGGGATTTTAACACTTGTATGCTATAAACAGATAAAAGCCTGAACACCACAAAAATGTATTGCGACATAACCTTTTTCGAACTCCCTCATTAATCAAACAGTTGAAAGATGCACACAGTCCCCATGCATACCTTTTTTAAAGGAAAACTATCAACCAGGTTCAATTTTTTTAATTTATATCTAAAACTTCCTGATAGCCAAAACAGAAAACACCCCAATGGAATCTTCTGATCACGAGCTAATAAGAATTAGGTTATCAGATTTATCCCATAGTGCTGCAGGTCAGGGAATTTAGTGACTAAATACTAGTTTACTAGAAGACCTACAGATTTTAAAATAATTAATTGCAGTACTTTCAGCTAGAAATCTGTCTTCTGTCTATATAATTCCATGGCATCAAGTTGGGAAGACAGTAACATATGTTTCTGAGACTTGTTTCAAGCTATCACAAAAAGGAAAGGGAAAGAAAAAATACAAAACATATTTAGAATTACAGATCCAATTTTGGAGACTAGTCTCTTTACAAATGACCATGAATATGGATTATACAGAACAGATTAAATCCATTAAAAAAATATGGTTCTATTTCAATATGATCGTCACAGAACATTAGAATTAGAACAAAAATTTGGGACACAGAGGAAACACCGTTAAACCAACCCATTTGAAGGATGCAGAAACACAATATCATGCAATAATATAAAACCTGCAAAAAAATACCAATGAGAAAGTAATCACAGGGAATAAAAAGATCTTAGAAGAAATAGAAAATAATATATGCCAACAGTTTTGCTCATCAACCCCTAGCAATAGGAGCATGAAATTGCTATTACATGTTGCACAGTTACTACAAATTCAAGAACATCAGATGATCCCCTTGATAGATAAAATAACATCAATAGAAATAGAAACCATGAAAAAAGGAATGAAACAAGGAGTGGCACCTGGGTTGGATGGATTCCCAGGAGAATTTTATAAATTTATATGGAATAATATGCCACATGAACTAACTGAATTATAACATGAACTTCTAGAAGAAAAACACTTACCCAAAAATATGTAAGAAGGGTTATTAATGTTATTATATAAAAAAGGGGGATAAGACAACATTTGCAATTTGGAGACTCATCGCATTATTAAATAGTGATTTAAAAATGTTACCACAAAAGTATTAATCAGATTGGCAAACATTTTAGAACACATAGGGCTGGATATTCAGACTGCACCTGGCAGTAGCGCAAACATGGGCTGCGCAATGCAAGCTACAGAGATGGAGCACGGGGATGTGCCAGAGCAAGTGCAGTTGTGCTAAGTGCATCACCTGTGATAACCAGCCGGGGGCATGCAAATGAGGCCATAATATATGCAAGGCACAAATGGAGCCATTTGCATATCATTATGGCCCCATTTGCATGCGATGCACTGGGTGTCCTGGAAAATTGTGCAAGCTGCTAACATAGGGGTTGGCTCCCTGGTGGCTATTGCAGAACCCCCTCTGTACACCCGATCGTGGACATCTATAAATGTTAAGGAACTAGCTGGTGGTCTAGCGGTACCCCTCTGTATGCCTGATCATGGGCTGCTGTAATAAGACAGATGTACCTGGTGGGCAAGCAGTGCCCCCTGTATGCCCAATCATGGGCTGCTGTAATAAGACAGATTTATCTGGTGGTTTAGTGGTACCCCCCCATATGCCCAATCATGGACTGTTGTACAAAGAAAGAGTTACCTGATGGTCTAGCGGTACCCCCCATATGCCCAATCGCAGGTTGTTGTAAAAGGAAAGATGTGCCTGGTGGTCCAGTGGTACTCCCTTCCCCACCCACCTACAGAGGGCCCCCAGCCACCCAGCACCCACCCTCATTCACATATCTGATCCTGTGTAGCACAGCATGGTCTGCAGGCACATTGGTCCACACTGTGGACCAATAGGCATACAGATCATAATGTACAGTGTCATTCAGCAGGCACCCAGGCAGTATGCAGGTGGGGTGCTGCCGCTCACTGATGACGGGGGAGTGCTGGGTGGCCGGGGACCTTCTGCAGGTGGGTGGGGAGGGGGGTACCACTGGACCACCAGGTAAGTTTTTCTTTTTACAACAGCCCATGATCAGGTGTACAGGGTGGGGTACTGCAAGACCACCAGGTAACTCTTTCTTTGTACAAGAGTTCATGATTCAGCATATGATGGGGGGGTACAGCTAGACCACCAGGTAGATCTCTCTTTTTACAACAGCCCGCGATTGGGTGTACAGGGGCTACTGCTAGACTATCAGGTACTTTTTTTATTTCTACAGATGCCTATGATCAGGCATACAGGGAGGGGACCGCTAGACCACCAGGTAGTTCTTTAACATTTACCGATGCCTGCGATTGGGCGTACGGGGTGGGGTGCCATTAGACCACCAGATTGGGTCAGGGTGCTTGTGGACGGTGTTCCTGCTGGGTGGGTGGCCAGCCACGGTTGGCAGCTGTTGTTCTGCACCTTGCAATACAGCTGCCCACCTGTGGGTGGCCAGCGTTTGAGCCTGTTTATTTTTGCTCAACTTTGAGCACCAGTGTGTGCATAAACGCTCTCCTCAAAGGCCCCTCAAAGGAGCATGATGCCTCACTCCTAATTGGGTACTCAGCTACCAATGACCCTACTAAAGTGGCAGAAGCTTTCTGTGTATCCTTTACAAACCCCAATTGCCACCTCCCAGCAGTGCCTGGGACCCCCTCCCTCCCCCTCGCAGACAGGGTGCTACCTCGCCCCTTATTTCACCTGAAACTAGTTGAGCCTACAACAGTACTGCCCCTGCTGTGCAAAATAAAATCCGACTCCTCTCCTGTTAATGATCTTCTGGAGCCCCAGCTGTTGAGGGCTGCAGCCCTGGCCATCACCTACCCCATCACCCAGCTCATCAGTAGATCCCTCCAAGAAGGGACGGTCCCCAGTAAATGGAAAGTTGCTACCATTGTCCCTGTCCACAAAAAAGGAACTCGGGACAGAGTGGAGAACTACAGGCCCATCTCTCTTCTCTGCCCCCTGGGAAAAATTCAGGAAAGACTTGTCTATGACCAACTTCAAGACTACCTGGAACAACACCTACTCCTCTCCAAAATACAGCACGGCTTTTGGAAAGGCCATGGCCCAACACTGCCCTCATCCGGCTAACATCGGACATACTTAATGCCATGGACCTAGGCACCCTTATGGGCACCCTATTCATTGACCTATCAAAGGCCTTTGACTTGGTCAACCATGAGCTTCTCCTTGCCAAACTTCATTGCCTTGGCTTAGACCAGCTCTCACTCTCCTGGATCACGAGCTACCTGACAAATAGATCCCAAAAAGTGTGCTGGCAGGGATCACACTCCAACCCTAGGCATGTGACCTCTGGGGTACCCCAGGGCTCCATCCTGGGCCCCCTACTATTGTCACTATTCCTAAATGACCTGGAAGAGGATTGTGCACCATGCAACCTTATCCTCTGCGTGGATGACACTGTAATCTACTTCAGTGACCCCAAACCCTTGATTATCTCTGCCAAATTTCAGGCCAGCCTCACAACGCTTGAAGTGTGGTTCATTGCTAACCACCTAAAACTTAACGAAAAAAAGACAAAAGCAGTCCTCTTCGGGACCCGATGGCTGGGCAATGGCCGTAGTGGGCTACTCCAACTCTCGTCAGCCCTAGGAAGGCCAGTGGAAGTCTCTGACCAGTTCAGGTACCATGGGGTTCTCCTTGACAAGGAGTTAACCTACAAACTTCATTTTGATGCCTTAACCAGATCCATACATCAGAGTCTTAGCCTCTTATACTGCTTGGGTAACTCCCTTTCTGGAGAAGCACGATGAGTCATAGCAAACTGCAACCTCCTTCCCTCATTGCTATATGGCTTCCCCCATTCCAGTCTCTCAGAGAGTCAGAGCTAATCAAGCTCACTACCCTCTACCACCGCATTGCCCGCAGTGGAACCAACTCCTCCTCAAGAAGACATCATTGTGAGGCTCTTAACGACCTACACTGGCCAACCCTAAGGCATAAATTATCCTATGCCACCGCCTGTCTTACCTATAAATTCACCTCCCCTGTCCACCCGCCTCACCTGAGTGGCCTGCTCACCCCCAAAGTCTCCCTCTGTAACCTCTGGTCTACCACAAGTTGACTCCTGAACATCCCCCGCATTTGGACTAACCAAGGAAAGTGCTCCTTTCAGTTCACAGCCCCTCACCTCTGGAACTCGCTCCCTACAAGCTTACTAGACAAGCCCTCCCTCTCCTCGTTCAAAGCAGGTCTTAAAGCGTACCATATTGAGCTGACCCTCTGCGCTGCAACCGCTACATCATGTCCTCATCCCAAACCCCTCCCAATGACTAATGACTACAATCTCTCTCTCTCTCCTTGACCTGCCTATAAGCAAATACCAATTGTTACTGTAGACCTGTTGTAATGAAACTGTACTTACCATCATTGTCTAAATGTACCCTACTGACTGTGAATGTACTCTTAAACTGTGTTACTGTATCCATAACTAATGTAAAGTGGTTGGTGTTCTCAACCCCAGGTTGCCCCTGAAAAAGGGATCTCTGGTCTCAGTGGGCTTACCTTGATCAACAAAATCTAAATAAATAAATAAATAAATGTAGGGGTTGCGCCAGCATATGTGCTGCATATCCGGGGCTGAATGTTAAGATGTGCCGCATATGCCCCCTGCATCTGCGCCATGCACAACCCCCAATGCCCCCGGTGCATCGGGGTTGTGCCGCACAACCTGCCCCTTTGAATATCACAACGGGGCACATTGGTGGGGTTGTGCATGGTGCAACCCCTTTGAATATCACGACCATAATATATCCATCACAATTCTGTTCAGTTTCAGGTAGGAAAATTTCAGAAACCCTAAAGATTCTCAGAGAAATCATGGAAAAAGGAAAACAAGGACATTCTAAAGGACACATAATAAGTCTAGATCAGTCAACGCCCTTTGACCATGTCACACAACTTCTTATGGTTATGTCTAAAGAATTATGGATTTCCAGCTACAGTACATATATCTAATGGATACAGCTATGCTATAAATTTGCATATGTTTTACCCTACAAGAATAGATGGCCAGGGGAAATCATATATGAAAAGGAATCAGACAAGACTGCCCCATTTGCCCCTGTTATACATTTTAACCATGGAACTTCTAATCGGGTTAATTCAACAGTCACCTAGAATTCAAGGAATTCAGTATACATCCATTTCAGAGATCAAAACAGTTGCTTATGCTGATGATTTATGTCTACTGGTAGACGACTGCCACAATGGAGAAATAGCATATGGGCTACTAAAAATCCTAGCTACTATAACAAATATAACAATAAATATACATAAAAGTCACTGCATAAAAATAAGTGACAGGGAATCACAGAATCAGACACTAGCAGGTTTACAAATGGAAACCAAACCATGCAAAATTTTAGGGCCCAGATATTCAAAAGGGCTGCGCCATGCACAATAGGGTTGCTTCAGCGCAAGTCTGAAAATGCGCCATTCTGCGATATTCAGTGGGAGGCAGATGCGCCCCCCCAAATCACACTGAGCAAGAGCGCAATGATAATGAATGCATGCGCAACTTAAGGGGGAGGAACCATGCATAAATGACGCAGTGCGATATTCAACAACATGCGCCATGTGCAATAGGGGAGCAAGCAGAAGTTGCGCGACAGTGGAAATGAGCCAAAATAAAAAGGAACTAGGGAGAGGTGCAAGAACGCTACAGGGAAGGCACATGTTGCTGAACTATAGCCAGACACACAGGGCAGGACAGAGAAAGGGCACCCTGAACCCACAGGCACTGGGAAGGTGTGGGGAGCCACAGCCAAACCACAGTGCAAAAGGGGAAGTGCCACACAGCACTGAGGCCACCAGAGGAAGGTGTTCCCGATGCAGAGAAAGTAGCAGCCAGGACAGCAGAGGGAACACAGAAACAGCTGCTGGGGAGGAACACAAGCCAGGGACATGGCCAGTGCCACCATCCAGAAGGAGGCAGTAATGAGGGGGGTGAGAAGGCAGGCAGCAGGGGGGCGCGGCCGTGGAAGGGCCCATCGGTGGTATGCCCCCAACAGGCAGTACCGAGCCTGCACCAACCTCGAGCTGTACACCGATACCGAGATCATGGGACAGTACCGCCTGAATCAGGCAATTCTGAGGCGGCTCTGTGAGCTGTGCAGTGATGTGATGCAGGCACCCACACGACGGAGCCATGCTCTGTCAGTGGAGACAAATGTGACAGCTTGCATGTGCCTGCTCGCCACGGGTACCTTCCAGAGACCAACAGGGGACACCACAGGCATAACCCAGTCAGCCGCGTCACGCCACCTCACCCAATTCCTTAGCGCACTGCTGCCACATGCTGCGGAGTACATCCATTTCCTCAACACACCGGCAGAGCGCACAGCAAGTAGTTGGGACTTAGCTCCAAAGACATGGTTTGATAAAGAATGTCATCAAGAAAAAAAGATACTTAATAATGTTTTAAGAGGTGTAAAGTTACAAAAGAATGCTCTGACATTTAAAGATCTAAACAAACAAAGAGAAAAATATAAAGCCTTTTTACTTTATAAAAGGAATGCTTTTCAACAGAAGAAATGGCAAGAGATGTTAAGGGTTATAAATCAAAAAGACTATAAATCATTTTGGCGTCTAGTGGCGAAGGGATCAAATAAAGTTAGATTTGAAATTGATACATATATTACAATGGAGTCTTGGATTCTCTATTACACAAAGACATTTTTTAGTAATGAGTGTGGTAATTCCTGGTTGAGTTTAAATTACAATCTAACTTAATTTACCCCCTTTAAATTTGAGGAGGTGCTTCATACGTTAGCACTGTTAAAATTGAAGAAAGCTCCAGGGCCAGAACAAATTCCTTCGGAGGTTTTTTAAAGTCACCGGTAATATGGGCCAAGCTTCTTACAGTATTATTTAATGTATGTACTAGAGAACTGAGTTTTCCAGCATCTTGGAAAAGTGCAATAATAATTTCTGTATTCAAGAAAGGTAATAGGTCTGATCCAGCGATGTATAGACCTATTTCTCTTTTAGATCACCTAGGCAAAATTTTTGCTAGGTTGATTTTAAATCAATTAAGAGAACAGATGTCTAATATTGAGGATTTTTCAGAGGCTCAAGCAGGATTCAGACCAGGTTATTCTACTACTGATAATTCCTTCGTGATTTGGCATTTAATTGAAAAATATGTTACATTAAGGAAATAAAAACTTTACGCGGCTTTTATAGATTTCAGTACTGCTTTTGACACTATATCCCGCAATAAATTGTGGGGAATTATGGGAAAAAAGGGAATTTCACTCGAGTTAATTGCTATTATTAGAGAACTTTATACTTATACTTAGGCACAAGTGAAAGTTGGCAAAGGAGGCCAACTTTCTGATCCTTTTCCGACAAATAGGGGTGTGAGGCAGGGTTGTGTTTTAGCACCAACCCTGTTTTGCATCTATATTGATGTTTTGTTTAATAAATTGGAGGAATCGAAACAGATTCTCCAAAATATTGGGGCAAAATGTGCTTCTCTTGCTTATAGATGACTTGGTGGTGTTCTCATTAACTCAATCGGGTTTACAAATGAAGTTGAACATTTTGGATAATTTTTCAAAAGAATATGATTTACAAATTAATGATACAAAAAGTCAAATTATAGTATTTGGAGCCAAAAATTCCTCATTTAAATGTAAGATTGGGGAAAAATACTGGATAAAGTTAAAGAATATACTTATTTAGGTCTTCAATTTTCGCACAAAGGGAAATGGGTTAAACATACAGAGAAATTGATTTTAAACCTTAAAAAAAACAGCTAATTCATTATATAGGTTTAATAAAAATTATGGAGGGAATTCAGTTAAACCCCTTATTAAAGCTATTGCGGCAAAGTACAATGCGCAAGCCCTATACAATGGGGAAATTTGGCAACCAAAGGAGGTAAACAAAATTGAAATACCAATAAATAAAATATTACGATACATAGATACATAGATACATAGACAGTGTCGGCAGATAAGGACCTATGGCCCACCCAGTCTGCCCATTTGAGCTTGTAAGTTCAGTTTGTTTTCCTAGAAGTCTGTTTCCCCTTACCCCTGACCTCTAGAATTCCTTTATGTCTATCCCATGCATTCTTAAATCCCGTGATTGTTTCAGCCCCCACCACTTCCTCTGGCAGGGTGTTCCCTTGTCCACCACCCGTTCTGTGAAGAAATTCTTTCTCATGTTTCCTCTGAATCATCCTCCTCCAACTTCATCCCATGCCCTCTAGTCCTGGAACATCTTTTTCGCTTAAAATAGTGTTTTCCTGCACCTGTTCCTCCCTGTAAGATACTTGTATGTCTCTATCATATCCCTCTCTCCTCCTCTCCTCCAGGGAGTACATGTTCAGTTCCTTCAACCTGTCTTCATAGGACTTGTGATGCAATCCATGCACCATCTTTGTTGCCCTCCTCTGAACCTTTCTCTACCCTGTCCATGTCCTTACGTGAGGTATGGTCACCAGAACTGTACACTGTACTCCAGGTGGGGCCTCACTAGTGTCTTGTATAGCGAATTATGACCTCCCTTTTCCTGCTGGTGATGCCCCTGCCTATACATCCCAGCATCCTATTTGCTTTACCTGCTGCCTTGTCACACTGTTTCTCTACCTTGAGGTCATCAGAGATGACAACCCCAAGATCCCTTTCCTGCTTGGTGCATGCTATATCCTCACCCCCAACTGATATATTGTGTCAGGGTTTTTGTGCCCCATATGCATTATCTTGCACTTCTTTGCATTGAATTTCAACTGCCAAACCCCTGACCATTCTTCAAGTTTCTGCAGGTTGCTTCTCATTCTGTCTACACCTCTGGTTGTCTACTCTGTTACAGAGCTTTGTGTCATCAGCGAACAGTGAAATTCTGCCTTCTAGATCCTGCGCAATGTCACTGATGAAGATGTTGAATAGGACCGGACCCAGCACTGATCCCTGTGGCACCCCACTGGTCACTCTTCCCTCTGTGGAGTGACAGCCATTTACCACCACCCTCTGTGTCCTGCCACCCAGCCAGTTACCTACCCACCACACTACTGTCCTGCCCACACCCATATTCCCCAGTTTGTGTAACAGTCTTCTATGTGGCACAGTGTCAAAGGCCTTGCTGAAGTCCAGATAGGCCATGTCCACTGCCACTCCCTGATCCACCTCCCTAGTCACCCAGTCAAAAATTCAATGAGGTTGGTCTGACATGACCTCCCCTGGTGAAACCATGCTGCCTTGGGTCCTGTAGTCCATTGATAACCAGATGTTCCACCAATCTCTCCTTCAGTAGTGCTTCCATGATCTTCCCCACTACCAAGGTGAGGCTGACTGGTCTGTAGTCCCTGCTTCTCTTTGTTCCCACTTTTGTATAAGGGGACTACATCTGCTGTCCTCCAGTCTTTGGGTACCTCCCTGTTTCCAGTGATCGGCTAAACAGGATAGCCAGAGGTTCAGCCACCACCTCTTAGTTCTTCAAGGACCCTGGGGTGCCCCGTCTAGCCCATTGCTTTATCAACTCTTATTACTTCCAGTTCCTTCAGGACCCTTTCTCGTGTAAGGGACTTGTGTCCATTTCTGCACCATTCTCACCCCTTGTACTCCTTCAGACCCATTACCCCCTCTTCCTCAGTAAAGACTGAGCAGAAATACCTGTTCAATATGTCAGCTTTACTGTTGTCATCCTCCACGCGGCTCCCATCCTCCCCCTTCAGTCTCACTATCCCTCCCTTTGTCTTTCTTTTTTCATTTATGTACCTGTAAAAGGTTTTGTCCCCTTTACCCACTGATTTTGCAATATGTTCTTCTGTCTGAGCTGTGGCTTCCTTACTGACTTCCCTGCCTCCCTTTGTTTCTCCTGGTACTTCTCCATCCCTTCTGCCTGTGTCTTTTGTATTGCCTGAATGCAATCTTTTTGGCTTTCACTTTCTTTGCTACCTCTTTGGAAAACCATAATGGTGTCCTCTTCATTTTCCTCTTGCTAACCTGCTTAATGCATAATTCTGTTGTTCTTATAATCCCCATTTTAAATACTACCCACTGTTCCTCAACCCCTGATTCCTGTCCCATTCCCCTTAATGCCTCTTTCAAGAATCTCCTCATTTTCCCAAAGTCTGCCCCCCTAAAATCCAGGATACGTGTTTTTGTGTGGTTTGGTTCTGCTCTTTCTGTGATTTGAAACCACAATGACTGGTGGTCACTGTTACCCAGGTGCTCCCCCACTGTTACCCCCATCACACTGTCCCTGTTTGTGAGCACAAGGTCCAGTATTGCCTTCTGCCGAGTTGGTTCCATGACCAGTTGCTTGAGGAAGGCACTCTGAAGGAGTCCAGGATAAATCTGCTCTTAGTTGATGCTGCTGCTGGGATGCTCCAGTCCAGGTCTGGAATATTGAAGTCTCCAACCAGTACTACTCACCTTGTCTGCCATCCTTTGGATGGCTAGCATCAACTCCTATCTGTTTCTTCCTCCTGGGCTGGTGGTCTATAGACCACACCTGTCTGGATGGCTGGCCCCATTTTCCTTTCCAGCTTAACCCACAGTATCTTTCCCCATTTTGTTCCTCCTGGATCTCTGTGGCCCTTATGTCATTTTTCACATACAGTGCCACTCCTCCTCCCTGCCTGCTCTGTCTCTTCTGAATATGTTGTAGCCAGGTATGGCCATCTCACAGTCATGGTTATCATTACACCAGGTTTCAGTGATGGCCACAATGTCCAGGTCTGACTGTACCATGACTGCCTCCAGATCTTCCATCTTGTTGCTAAGGCTCCTGGCATTTGCACACATGGCTTTCCATGATTTGACCTCCCTATACTGCTTCACTGTTCTCCAGCCCTTCCTTGGTTGTCATTTATCCCTGGTTCTCCTTGCTGTCTGCCCTTCTGCTGAATTTTGCCCTTTTCTGCTTATCCACCTCTTGGGCACTAATCTCCATCTTTTGCACACTGCTTTGCAGAGATAGCCACTCCTCTGGTTCACTGGTTCCACTGCTAGCTGTGGGGTGAGCAAGTAGGTACCCTCCCTTGCTGGCCTGCACCACCTTTGCTAGTTTAAATGCTTGTCAATGTAGCATTTAAACTTATCATTGAGTGCTTGGATTCCTCCAGGATGGATGCAGGCAGCCAGGCTTGAACAAACCTCCATCCCTCCAGGTGGGTCCCCAGTCACCAATGAATCCAAACCTTCCTCACAGCACCAGTTCTTCAACCATGAGTTAAAGTTCGGTGCATGCACTCTACGTCTTCCTTGCCTCTCACAGGTAGTACTTCTGAGAAAGTGACAGACGTAGCTACTTGCTTGAGACCCTCCCCAGTTTCCTAAACTCTTCCTGAACTTCCTTTGGCTCCCATTTGCCAAGTCATTAGTACCTAGGTGGATAATGACATCCAGCTCACCCTCCCATCTTGCCTTCCCAGTGATCCCTAGTATCTTCCTTCCATCCCTCCATGCCGTGGCACCTGGTAGGCACCTCACCTCCCTGTCCTCCCCCTCCTGTGTTCCTAGCTGGATCCCTCTTGCATGGAGTCCCCACCAGGATTCACTTCCTCCTCCTCTGGGGTCCACTGCTTTCCCCACTGAGGTCACCTCCTTGGCTAACCTCCACATCCTTTCCTTCCACTTCTCTGGGTACCTCTATTTGGTTGTCCTCGTTTGCCAGTGTGGCATATGAGTTCTTGAGTGGAATAGGATCTGGGATGTGCCTCTGCCTGACTGCTCTAACCCTCCCTGAGCCCACTGTCATCCAAGTGCTCCTCTGCTCGGCATCCTTTGAGGAAGCTGCATTGGACTGGGTGGCCCCTGGATAGGGGTGATGGTACTCCTGACGCAGTTTACTTCCACTCTGAGTCTGGCTACCTCATCCCACAGTCCAGAGAGATGCATGCAGATAGGGCAGCACCTCAGTGTCCAGAAGGTCTGCCTGAATATGGCTGCCCCACAGCCACTGCATTGCACCACTCCCCACATTATACTGCAATTTCTCTACTTGTCTGCTACTGAAGCTCTCCTAGTTCTCTTTTTATTAATTTACTGTACTAAAAATCCTGTCACTGATCCTCAGATAATTATTTTTTTTTTTTAAGGAAAAAGAAACCAATAAATAAATAAATGAGTCAAAACACTTGTTGTGCTGAGGGTGGGCTTCTTCCCCCTTATGCCCCTCCTACTTCACACCTCTTACTATACCCTGTGTTTAGCTCCTGTCATTCAGATTTATCAAGGCATATAATTAAGTGTTGGGGGAAGGGGAGGGACTAAGCTCCACCTCCAGTTATCACGTAGCTGAGGTCAGAGGCCAGACAATTAACACTCTTCACCCAACTACAGGACAGTCAGACAAGCCAAGATAAAATTTGCAGCAATTAAAGACTGCACAGAATTACACCACCACTATGTTTTAAATTTTCAACAGCCCAAAAAACAATTATAAGTAAAGACAACAAAGAAAGTATAGTGTCACTACAAGCCCACAATCTAAGTTTAAAAGAAAAAATAGCAATTACCAGTTACTCTAAAGCACTGAATTGAATATGTTTCCTTCCTTCCCCTTCTGGCTTCTTCTTCTTAACGATTAAGTTTAAAGTTAGGAAAGTCTGTTACCATGTGCATTATAAGGGCAGAATTGGGCATGGTATCCTTAGGAGCATACTTTGCAGCCAGAAAAGTTAATTATTGGATACAAATTCAACACCATAAAAAGCATAGATTAACTTACTGCTGTTTAAAGGAAAAACTTTACTGGTTAAACCTTGGACATCTAAAATCCAGTTGGCTAAAATCTGTATATGAAATCTTGCAGGTCATAGGTCTGGATTCTCTAAGGAAAAATACTGAGAAAGGTATTATAATAGGTCTTAGTTACCAACCCTGTATCACCCAGAGATTATTGGATCTCTATAAACTTAAAGATTTGGACAAAATTTCTAAGTTAAGAATTTCTCCTTGGTTTAGAATAAATGATGCTAATCATTTTTTTAGACATCATTATGAAATTCTTACTGACCCAAATCAAAGAAGATTGTATACATAATACAAGTTAGAGTTGTTTCCCACTAATATTATGGATGCAAGATACACGACGGAAAATCAGAGAGATGCCAATCTTTGTTCCTGTACAAGAAAAAGTTATGAAGATTTAAAACATGTAATTTTTTTACTGTCATTGGTACACGAAGCCTAGAAATAAATGGATTATACCAATCTGTAGAACTATTTTATCTGATCAAGAGTTGTTAAAAATTTTGTTTACAACAAATGATGAAATTATTATTAAGTCCACTGCAAGATATTTGGAAACTACTGTAAAAATTTGAAGGAGGATTACAAGAACATAAACATGAATGCAGGGTTGATGTGAATTATTGATAGGGATTTTATAATTTTATTATAAATGTTATGATTAGTATTTATGTAATGAGAATGTTGTCAAAATATGTTTTTCCCTTGTTTTTTAAAGAATGAAAAGAATGTTGTACATTTTTGTATTTTTATCTATAAATGTTTGTAATGGTCTGTGACCGAACAATTAAATAAATAAAATTCATGGAGGGGCTGACAGGGGTGCCATGCACACAGGGCAGGCCCTGTGGACCACTGCACACAGGCATCCAGTGCACAGAGTACAACACACAAACCACAGACAGTGACTGATCCCCCTGCCACACCATAGGCGGTTCACTTCTGCACACACACACACACACACACACATATGCCCATGCGTGCACCACCCCTGACGCCATGCACACCACTGCAGCTGAGCACCTGTAACCCACTGCAAATCAGAGATCACCACAGTTGTCATAACAAAATGCTTATATTTAAAAGAAGTAACAAAAACTATTTACAACTACTGTATTTACAAGAGGGGGGAAGGGCCATATAACAGGTGGGGGTGGGTAAAGGGCAGGGGTGAACATATGGGAGAGGGAAGAAGGGGTGTGAGGGTGGGTCAAAGGGGGAAGGTGGTAGTAGGGGCATGGAGTCTTCAATGTGTGTCCCGGTCCTCCTCCACATGGTGCCTACGTCTTCTGCTCCTCCTCCTCACCCCGTGGTGGTCGATTTGCTGCAACAGATCCAGGGTCGCCCTTGCCACCTGGAGCAGCTTCTGCACACTTCTCTCCAGTGCCTGGAGTTGCTGTCCACCTAGGACGAGAGAGCAGAGTCAATAAGTGTGACTGTCTAGACACCTGCAGCCCACCCATTGTGCATGGCATATAGCCATCTGCCACGCCCCCGTGATGGTGTGCGACCATCCACAGTGACCGCGTCCACAAGACCTGCCTACCCAGGCATCCACAGCCATGTGGACCACTGCACACATCCACCGCCCATGTCCTGCACAGCACCACCATGGCCGTACAGTGACTTTTTTTTACTTAGTTATTTAACCAGGTGAGACACACTAAGCTGAAAGCTTTTTTACAGGTGCAACCTGGGAGCACAGGGAAGTTAAGTGACTTGCTCAGGGTCACACAGTATGCAAGTGGAAGCTGTGGGATTCAAATCCAGGTCTGGTCTGCTGGATGTCACCAGATTTGCAGCTCAGAGCCTTAAACCACTGCGCTATACTGCCTCCCTAACTGACTTGGCTATGCGGTGTGAAGGCAGTGCCACAGCCATGTGCCCGGTGCACGCATGGACCACCATTGACGCACTCCCAGACATGCAGTGCCACTGGACAGTGCTGACTGTAACAAGTTGCGTGTGTGGCAGTGGTGTCAGTGGATGGTGGCCATACCCCGCTACCCGCCCAGTTATATAGCATGCAATAGTAATCATGGATGTAAGGCACTCACCATCATCAGGCTGGTCCATGCACCGCTGAACACCATCATCCCTCCTGCCCTGCTGCTCCTCCAGACGGCGCCTCCGCTCCCTGGCCTATCTGTGTTCTTTGGGCCCTAAGGTGCAAACATGGAGAGAGGAGCATCAGTACAATCTGGTAGCAAAATCCCCCTGCCCCAATGTGTGTGAAATCCCACACAGCCATACCCATCCACCCCACACCCTGATACAACCACCACGGCCAACACTGGACGGCCCCCCCATGTGCTGGACAAATGCAACCGTGATACCCGTATGGACGATAATAGTGTATGGATGTGGCACCTACCTGGCTGTGGCACCATGCCCTTCCTGGCACATGCCCACAGGTGGGCAAGCAGGTCCGGGTCCCTGCGCCTCTGGTCCCCATAACTGTGGTGACACTGCTCCACCATGCGCCCCACACCGGTGGCCTCCTCGAGGTCATCGGCCACTTCCTGCCATACTGCACTCCTGGCCCTGTCCAGGGGTGCATCTCCATACAAAGCCCCAGCATGGGGCTCTACAATTGCCACCAGGTTGGCAAGCTCCACCTAGCTCCACATGACTGCTCATCTAAGTGCCATCTCATCAGTGTGGTGGATTCAAAATGGCACTCGGCAGCGTGGTCCTGCCATGTGCAGATGCTGCGCGGTACAGGGCTGCCATTCCCTATCATGTTGTCACCAAACAGCATGATAGTGGTGCATCCATGCCTGATGCATGGTGCCTAGAGGGGCAAAGGTCGGGCACAGGATCAAGGGTCTCTGGCGCACGGACAGCCACAGTGCGATAGGAACACAATGCGTGTAGCATGATTGGGCACCTGTGTGCCACCTCCTGTAGCGGCCTACAGTGCTGTTGCCCCAGTGCACCTATGATGCCCCGGTGCCACAGCACCATATATGTGAACAGCGCTGTAGCGCCACTGGCACAATGGTGGCCATGCCCTGCATTGCCTCCTGTGCACAGCACATCAGCAGCATGGCAGGCACCTGCATCATCAACCCCGGTATGCGCAGTTAGGTGTGTACTGCGCATGTCACAGAACTGCATCCTTGGCTCAGCACGTTCAACACAATTGCGCAAAGCGCAACAGCACGATATTCATCCGGCATATGCAAATCATCTAATCAGCCATTCAATGGTGCAGTCACTGCATTTGCATCCACTTAAAAAATGCACCTCACCTCATTTGCATGGGTTGCACTATAAAAATGCGACATTGGGCTGCACTGGCCATAGTCGGTTACTGCAGTCTATTGCGGTGAGTTGCATGCTGTTTGGGAGTGTGAACTGTGGTGTTTGGGATATACATGGGACTGCACAGTCACAAGTAACACCTGTCATTCTTACAGGAGGAATCATGACTGATCGTGAGGTGGAGGAAGAGGAACAGAGACGTGGGAGGAAGAGGAGGCCAAACTTCACAAAGGCAGAGACAGATGCCCTGTTTCAGGCCTACCTTGACCAGGAGCTGCAGCTCAGCGGATGCCAGGGAACACCACAGGCCCATGCTGCTGCTGCATGGGAGGAGGTGGCGCATGCTGTCAACCTGCATGGCAGCCACCAGCGCTCCGTGTAGGAGTGAAAAAAAGAAGATGGGCATGGACAGGCGGAGAATTAAAGAGAAGATGGCTGCCATCAGGGCAGTACGGTCTGCGACCGGTGGGGGACAGCCAGAGGTGCAACACCTGACCCCACAGGAAGAGCGGGTTGCTGGCAGCATGCAGCGTTGCGCCATCGAGGGTGTTCCAGGTGGTGGATTCCAGATGGGTGGTAGCCTGTCACTGCATGGTAGATCCTGGTCTGTCAATGGGGGGGACAGGGTAGGTCACATACATTAATGCTACTGTTTTTCCTTTACAGCTCCTGAGCATCTACATGGGTCAGAGGTGGTGGGCTTCTCCACTGAGGGCAGTAGCATGGAGATGGAGGAGGGCCTGTCCACCTCCACAGGCATACGGGGGTCAGGGTGACAGTGGGCCTGCCTGGACATCCGGACTGATGTTGGTGGAGCAGGTGCGGAGGAGGCCCTACCTGTGTCCCAGCGTGCCAGCGTCCATGGATGCCAGCATGCTGAGACTCGGGCTGGTGCCCGGATCCATCACCAATGATGATGGAGCTAATGTCATGGGCAGTGAGATGTGTGGGTCACAAGATGGCCACACAGCAGGTGACATCGTGGCCATGGATGTGGGTGGTGCCACCATGGAGGCCTGCGTGTCATCACAGTCCCAGCCTGTGCCTGTCCGCACCAGTGGGGCAGCACTGGTGTGTGTCCAGGACAGTGAGGCTGTTGCAGCCACTGCGGTGGCACCACTGAGCCCTGGAGAGCGGCAGCCGGAGGGGCAGTATCAGCAGTTGGCCAATGGCCATGGGAGTACAGTGTCAGGGGGGCAATGTCAGTGCACCACCTGTGGACATGCCCAGGCCTGGCCCTGGTGTGCAGCGCCCACCCTCAAGGGGTGATGACCATCAGGGCTGTGAACACCATGAGGGACAGCATGCCGATCAGGCAGATGACCTCTTAGATGAGCACACACGCATACTGCAAGCATCAGTCAATCAGCAGATGCAGCTTGTGATGGCGGTGGATGCACTGAGTGCGGCTCTGTGCCAGGCAGAGGAGCAGCACAGCAGAGGCACCGCTCTGCTCCTGGCAGGGATGGACCGGTTGCTGGAGGATGTGACCACTGCCATTGACAGCAGACACAGGCATTCACAGCTGTCATGGCCACAATGGGCACACAGTTATTTGCCCATGCATTGCAGACACAGCGCAGAGCAATGTCCACTCTCTGTTCCCAGTGTCGTGCGACACCCTCCTTGTCAACACTGGGTTCAGCTGTGGGCATCCTGAGCATGCCTGGTGCAGGCATGTTCGGTGTGCTGCAGACACCTGCCCAAGCATGGTCGCATTCACACAGTGGAACCCTTGGGGGACCATCGGTGCCACCCCATGAGGCCAGTGGTCAGCCTGTCACTGCTGGCGGGTCTCGGCGGGGCCACCCATGCATCCGTGGCAGCCGTGGCACTGTGGCGTGTGACTGACCTGTCTCCCAGCATGGCTACTGTCTGATGCTGCCCTGTGTGCATTGTGTTGTTCAGTGTGTAATGCATTGGTGGGGTACCCGGCCCTGCATGCACACACATTCCATCTGCACACCCTCCTGGCTGCTGTCCGCTGTGGCGTGTGCATGATGATGCCTGCGTTGTGCTGTTCACCACTGTGCAATGGTGCCCAGCATCTGACATACGCACAATGACAGGCAATGGGTGTGGTGGTCTCTGGACGTGTGTGTGGCTAGGGGCGGCGGTCTGGGTCAGCGTGCCTCTTACCCTTTGTGCATGGTGTGTGTGTGTGTGTGTGTGTGTATGACCGCGTGCCATGTTAGACCTTGCCCATCCCTGGTGGTGTGTGCGGTTCCATACTCGGCCACTTCCCTTGACAGCATGCACCCCTGGTGTTTGTCCATGTGTGTTTGTGGGTTGTGCCTTTGCAACTGGTGGTTGCACATGGCCCCATGACTTACCTGGGTTGGCTGAAGTGCTCCTCTGTGATGGTGTCCCGGTGCAGCTGTGCCAGCCGGATCAGACGGGGGTCCCGTTGCCCAAGGGGGGGCTGCTTATCGCCATCTTCACCAGCATCCTCATCGTCCCCATCGCTGTCACCCTCTTTGACCTGTACGGCTATCCCACAGTCGTTGGCCATGTTGTGCAGGCTGCAACAGGCCAGGAATAGCATGCAGACCTTTGAGGGGCTGTACTGTAGGGCACCGCCAGACATGTCCAGGCAACGGAAACATGCCTTCAGCATCCCGAACACCCGCTCGATGATATTGCATGGGGTGGCATGTGCCTCATTGTAGCATTGCTGCGATGGGGTCACGGGCCGCTGGTATGGTGTGAGCAGCCAGGGACGGAGTGGATATCCACTGTCACCTGTGTGTAGAGGGTGGAGGTTAGTTTGGTGATCAGCGTCGCCCTGCCTTGTGCCATCTAGGCCAATACCCATGTCACCTCTGACCATGCCCCTCCCAAGCTCTATGTTTTTCCGCGTGGTTTGCATACCCAGCCACTAAGTGGCCAGTGGGGATGTCCCCCCTCTCGAATCTGTGGCACAGTGCCAACTGAAATTCCCTTTTTTCCCATAATTCCCTGAAACTTATGACGGGATATGGTGTCAAAAGCAGTACTGAAATCTATAAAAGCCGCGTAAAGTTTTTGTTTCTTTAATGTAACATATTTTTCAATTAAATGCCAAATCACGAAGGGATTATCAGTAGTAGAATAACCTGGTCGGAATCCTGCTTGAGCCTCTGAAAAATCCCCAATATTAGAAATTTGTTTTCTTAATCGATTTAAAATCAACCTAGCAAAAATTTTGCCTAGGTGATCTAAAAGAGAAATAGGTCTATACATCACTGGATCAGACCTATTACCTTTCTTGAATACAGAAATTATTATTGCACCTTTCCAAAATGCTGCAAAACTCAATTCTCTAGTACATACATTAAATAATACTGTAAGAAGCTTGGCCCATATTACCGGTGACTTTAAAAAAACCTCCGAAGGAATTTGTTCTGGCCCTGGAGCTTTCTTCAATTTTAACAGTGCTAACGATGAAGCACCTCCTCAAATTTAAAGGGGTAAATTAGTTAGATTGTAATTTAAACTCAACCAGGAATTACCACCTCATTACTAAAAATGTCTTTGTGTAATAGAGAATCCAAGACTCCATTGTAATATATGTATCAATTTCAAATCTAACTTTATTTGATCCCTTAGCCACTAGGCATAAAATGATTTATAGTCTTTTGATTTATAACCCTTAACATCTCTTGCCATTTCTTCTGTTGAAAAGCATTCCTTTTATAAAGTAAAAAGGCTTTATATTTTTCTCTGTTTGTTTAGATCTTTAAATGTCAAAGCATTCTTTTGTAACTTTACACCTCTTAAAACATTATTAAGTATCTTTTTTTCTTGATGACATTCTTTATCAAACCACGTCTTTGGAGCTAAGTCCAGACTACTTGCTGTGCACTCTGCTGGTGTGTTGAGGAAATGGATGTACTCCGCAGCATGTGGCAGCAGTGCGCTAAGGAATTGGGTGAGATGGCGTGACGCGGCTGACTGGGTTATGCCTGTGGTGTCCCCTGTTGGTCTCTGGAACGTACCCGTGGCGAGCAGGCACTTGCAAGCTGTCACATTTGTCTCCACTGACAGAGCATGGCTCCGTCACGTGGGTGCCTGTATCACATCACTGCACAGCTCACAGAGCCACCTCAGAATTGCCTGATTCAGGCGGTACTGGTCCACAATCTCGGTATCGGTGTACAGCTCGAAGTTGGTGCAGGCTCGGTACTGCCTGTTGGGGACATACCGCCGATGGGCCCTTCCACGGCCGCGCCCCCCTGCTGCCTGCCTTCTCACCCCTCTCATTACTGCCTACATCTGGATGGTGGCACTGGCCATGTCTCTGGCTTGTGTCCCCCCCCCGGCAGCTGTTTCTGTGTTCCCTCTGCTGTCCTGGCTGCTACTTCCCTTGCATCGGGAACACCTTCCTCTGGTGGCCTCAGTGCTGCGTGGCACTTCCCCTTCTGCACTGTGGTTTGGCTGTGGCTCCCCACACCTCTTGGGAGGTTATTCATAACACTGGCCAGTGTTACTTTTCTCAGGACATCTAGTGCAGATCAAAGTTCTCTAAGGTCTTGCATAGAGTTTTAAGGGTTCATTTTGTAGACCTGGTTAGGTGCCCATAGGCAAAGGTATTTGGCCCCCTGAAGACAGAATTATCTGAGCCTGATAATTGGGTACACTAACAAGAGGTTATCAGTTTGAATCCCTCCAGAACTTGAGGCTAAGGTGACTCGAAACCACAAAACAGACAAGAGGGTTATCTTGTACTGTTCACTGTCCACAAATCATATGCTCAGAGGTTGGCACTTTGGGAGTAGAGGGCTGACCGGTTGAGTGAATTTGTGACACCTGCTATGTACCAAATATGTATTCAGTGTATCTTGTTGTTGGCAATTGTATGTTTGTACCACTGTACTCCCTTACCCTGTCCCCCAGGATGTACTGGGAGATGAGCAACTCAGTTGTTCAGTGTGCCTTCCTGGTGAAACATTTCAATAAATAAATAAAGAATTAAGTAAAAAGATATGTAAGGAATAACACACAATGAGGTGTGGTTTATGGGCTAATAAGAGCACGTGCCAGGTGCATAACTAGGCATGAGGCACTTGCACTGAGTGCCTTTAGCACATGCGAAGTGATCTTATCAACCCATAAACCACACCTTGGAGTGTCTTATTTTGCTTATAAAATGGCTACCAAATTTCCAAAGTATAGTATGAAGAAATTAGTGCAGTTTTAAAAGTAAAAATGAGTTTATTTATCCTTTTCTTTCACTTTCTGTGAAGAAGAAAATATGTTATTTTTGAAGAAAATAGTCCCTTCTAATACAGCAAACAGCAGAACTGTATAATGTTTTTTCTTGTGAGAGAGATGATGTGTGCCTGTCTCTGTCTGCCCCCCCCAAAACATGCAAACAAGCAATCTGTTGGCACTTTGTTTGGGGGGGGGCATGTAAAGTATCATAGGTGTTTCTTTTAAACTGCCCAGTGTCTCTGAGAAATGCATGTTGGCTGTTTCAACCCCCCCCCACACACACACTCTCCAGGCATACATTGTTTTTTCCTACAGTTCGTATTGCTTTTTTACCCCTTTAGCATTACTAAAGCTGGAATTACTGCAGCTTATTTTCTCTTAAAGCGAGTGCCCGCCTTGACTGGGAGTGAATGCATCACTCAGTGGCTGCCGTGGAGAGTAGATGCCCTCATCCTTCGCATTTTCTCCTTTGCAATTTAAATATTGCCTACAACTGAAAATATGTGATCCTCTGAATTTACGTTTTCGGATTATTTCCCTCCCTGTTGTGGCATCATTGAAGCTGGAGTTACAGCAGCTTATTTTCACTTAAAGCGAGTGTCTGCCCTGAATATTGCCCACAATTGAAAAAACGGTATGTGATCCTATGAATTTTGCCATTGCTGTTTACTAGATAGCAGTACAGTGGAGGACAGACAGAGGAGACTGACAGTGAGGAATGGAGACTGCGCTGGCATGAATACGGACATAAACAGTTACTGTTTAGTGGGTGTTTGAATACTGCCTGACAGCTGTGGAGGTGACAGTGGAGAAATGGGCATGGGTAAAAATAAAATAATGGGTACTGAAGATACTTTAGTTGTGTGAAGTGGGTGGGGAGGAGCTTGGAAAGAAAAAGTGATGTCTGTTGGTGGCAGTATTCTCACTGCAGCTCTGGTGGATCCATGACCAGCTTGATGTGGAGCTGCAGTGGGAGAGCCATTGGAGGCACTGATTTTACAATGTGCTGTGTTTTGGTTGGCATAAGTAGTACCAGTTCAAAGTATATGTCCTGATAAGAACTCAACAAATGGTACCTCTTAGCCAATCAAAATGCAAGGAATGTTATACCCATTTTATAAAGATCTGTATTAATACCATCCTCAGAATTTTTCTGTGATGCTGATGTCCAGAATATTGACTTTTTTTAGGTCAGTTTCGACAGAAAATTTAAGATTACAGTTGCTGGATTCCAAGTACTGTACAAAATTCTCTAGGGTATCTTTACTAGTTGCCCTAAATGCACCAGTTAGTTTTTATTTTTGACCGTGCCACCCTGGTGACGTCTTGAATGATGTCGGCACACCTAACTGGCATGCAACCAAGTGACCCGGCCCCTCCTCTTCACCTTTCAAGGTGTGAGTGAAACATTAACACTAGAAGCAGCATGGTGGGTTAATGGCCTCTGGAGTGGCGGTGGTTCTTGCCCTACAGAGAAAACAAAATGCACAGAGTGCATTACAGTATTCTCCCACGTACAGGTAAGGGAGATTAAACCTTCAGAAAACCTGAATTCAAAGAATTTATAGCATTAAGAGAGTTTGTGGTAGCATTTTATACAAGGTAGTGTGTTTTCTTTCTAGTTCTAGCACAGAAGTGCCGAATCCAGAAAACGGAATATTTTTTTGAAATACTCATGAATGCACGAAGTAAGAATGAAAAATGCAAAGCCATTTGAAGGAGCCTCTTTAGGTTCGAAAGACCGAAAACTTACTTTAATTTTATTTCTGTTTAGATTTGATGCTGACTGATTGAGCTTTTAGGCAAAAGATTGAAACAATTCCATCCCCTGAAACACCTGAAAGCCACGCTGACTTCCAAACACTTGTTTTTTAAAAATGAATGTCTTTTGCAGGTCAATTCCACCTGTTTTAGAGTGTTTTCAGTGATCTATTTCAATTTTTTGAAACTAAACTAAATATAGTAACTGAAGAATTACAAATAATTCCCCATTTCTTTATTTAGATACACACATACAGTAGCTCCAAGTCTGAATAAGGAACTTAGCTATGTTCTGAAACATCACACATTAAGAAATTTAATATGGAGCATACAGAAATAATTATTTTGAGCTTAAAGGAAATGGAACTTTTGTAAGAAGAAGAAATTCTACATTTTTGGCTTCAATTTGGAATAAAACAAAACCAAGAATTATTTATTATTTGGGCCTGCATTTTGTTTATGAGAGGGCTGAGTGAGACCTTACTGTTTGCTACAACTGAATTTATCCATTCAGTCACATTCCCCTGGAGTTTAATACCACTTATATTAACTAAAATAAAAGGAACCTAGGAAGATTTAATTGTGGATTTATATATCTTTACTAGTTGCCACACCAAGAATATATCATATATATGCCTGTGCCATAATTTTATATGTAAATGGATTGGATTTGCAGACTGTTCATAAATCACCAGTTCTCCCAGCAGTCAATATATAGGTTTGCAAAGTATGTTGCAAAAATTGCCCTCACTACTATGCTGCTGTTTTGAAGGTACAGTTGCCCAGAAAAGAAAAAGTTATATTTGAGAACACATCTAGATATCTTAATCAATCAGTCAGTAACTTTGCCTTGAGCCATCTTTGGTTCTAAAAAGTATGCCAAGGACAACACATCTGACTCATGGGGTGCAACTGTATCGAGAGGTCCCCACAGAGGATCATCAAAAATGAAGATTTCTCAATGTGGATATCTTCTAAGAGCCTCTAAATATCACACATATCATTCATGTAAGATCTTACTGTGGTAACGTGGTTTTTAACACTGATCCACGTAGACTGATAATGATCTCATCAATGAGCCCACAATGGAGATGATAGGTCTGCCAGAAAGGAAACCAAGCCTTTATAGATCTTAAGCAGCATGTATATGGTTGCCCTTAAAGACTTATCAATAAATAAGTAATTCTTAGTTTGTATGGTAATAATAATAGAATCAAATACTGACATATTATTAGAATCAATATTCTTTTTGAAGGGCAATGTTAGCACATCGCTAAGTTAGGAATAAAATGAGTTGATACTAAGCTATCTATTGCTTGAATTGCTGCTTACACACATTCTTTAACATAATTTAAGTTTTTAGCTTATTTTTCATCCATGTCTGTATGTAAATTTTATTGATAGTGGTTGTATATATGTTTGGTACATCTGTTTAAACTTGGGGATACCCAGCTGCAGATAAATCCTAAAATCAAATCTAATGTTCTTTCTATTTTATTCTTGCATGCATATTATAATGTAGTAAATAACCTCTTCTCAGCAGGACTGTCTGACACTGCCATCAAATGGTTCAGTGCCTACCTTGCAGGTAGGGCTCAATCAGTCAGGATCGCTGACTCATTGTCCTCTCCACTGCCTATTGACACTAGAGTCCCAAAAGGATGGGTACTTAGCCCTATACACCTCTCAATATTCCTAAATGACCTCCCATCAGTTTGTACAGCTACATCAATTCACATGTACGCTGATGACATTGTCCTGTACACCTCTGGCCAAACCCTTTCTGATGTTAAATCCAGACTCCAGTTAGACTTCAACAAGCTCCAGTACTGGCTTAGCTCACATCAGCTTTCCCAAAATGCCAAAAAGACTGTCTCCATCACCTTTGGCATGAGGCAGAGACTCTCTGGGTGCACATCCCTTCCTTCTTTCCACACCTTAGATGCAACTTCACTGGAGGACACCTCCTCCTTCAGATACCTGAGGGTCTGGCTAGACCAAGACCTCAACTTTTCTGGACACATGGACGCTATTCTGAAAAGACTGCACCCCAAGCTTGGTGCATTTTTCAGGAACTGGAACGGTCTACCTTTACCGGCTAGGCATGAACTAGTCCAGAAAATGATTTTCCCTATCATTGACTACTGCGATGTAATGTACAGTGCTGCTCCAAAGTCCACTTTAACCAGATTGGTTTCAATTTTCAACTCCTTCTGTTGCTTCACTCTTGATGCTCCACCTCACACCCACCACTGTGATCTATACCACTCCATCATGTTCCCCTCCATTAACCGACCAACATCTCTCCCACATTATTAAGTTCACCTCTAAATTCTGGTTAAACTCTCTCCCCTCTTACTGCTCCTCTATTCTGTCTATCCCCTCACCCCCTTTACACTCACTTAGATCCACTGATACCAGGATCCTGGCTATCCCCCCACAGACTCACCTCTGCTGACTAGGCTGCTTTCTCCCACTACTTCCCCAAACTCTGGAACTTGTTACCACCCCAAATCAGACACTCATCATCCCCCTTTCTCTACCTCAACTGCTGTCACAAATTACTACTCCTTAAATTGCTCATGCACCTGATGTGTGCAGCTCAATCCTGCTCTGCTGTACTGCATGACTAGGCTGCTACAGAGTCACATGTTACTGCTACTACCAGCACTGTTTATCCATACTGGTACTTAGCTACGGTTTAAATCCATATGGAAACTATTAGATGTCTGATCAATCATCTGTATCTTATGTATATTGCTCCTTTTTACTTATGTATGCATGCATTACTCACTGTATAAATTGATCATACAGTCTCATTTATATAATGTAAAATAATGTTTTCTTTGAATTGCATTATTCTCATGTGAATTGTACTCTGTTATATGTCTCCACTTACCCTCTCCCCCAGGACACACCGTGAGATGAACAACTTGTTGTTTAGTGTGCCTTTCTGGTGAAACATTTAAATAAATAAATAAATACTGTCTTAATATGTTAAAGATGATTTTTAGTGTTGTAAGCACCTGGGTCATGCCTGTAAACAAATCTTTTAGTCTAATATATTTACTTGATAATACATGGAAGGTAAATGGCTGCATGCCTCTGGTACAGAAAACCACTCCAATATTAAGAGACAATAAAGTTCAGTATTTATTACAAACAGGTAAAATATATGAACAACATTAACACCCCCCCACTCAAGGTAAATGTCAATGTTTCATGTTGCTCTGATGCTTTGTCAAGATGTGACATCAAAAAACAAGGAACTCTTTATATAGTGAGCCTGCGAGGACCACATGATATTTTTAGTCACCTGATGTTCTGTGGGTCACCTGAATTTTCAATGTCATATAATATAGTGTATAAACAGTGCTGCCTTTTATAAAAATACATAAATATTAATATAAATATAACTACACATCTCAGACAGTGTCACTAAAATTACCCACCATTCTACATTGTGCATACAACTGATTAACTGTAACAACTCACCAAATCAGGCCTGGGGGCTCATGTGGGGCTATCATCTCTAACGCTCACCCCATTCCATTAGCAATTAAGCTCAGATATGCAGACTATATGAACATTTGGTGACTGTTAGGGTGGCTAACCCCAAAAAAGATTCCAGGCCTGATTTGCCAAGACTCAGGACAGCCAAAACCATAAACATAAGAACATGATGGCAGATGGGGACCACATGATCCATCTAGTCTGCCTGTTAATTGTCTTACTTCACCCCCAAGTATATTCCCTAATTTCAATATTCTGCTATGTCTATCCCAAGATATTTTGAACTCCTTAACTGTCTTGGCAGCCATGACCTCTTGTGGCAGCCTGTTCAACAGCTCCACCACCCTTTTGGTGAAGAAAAAATTTCTAATATTGCTCCAAAATCTCTCTACCGATAGACGTCTGTTGTGGCCTCTAGTACCTGCCTCCTTATTTTCTTGGAAGAGGTTCTGATTCTGTGCTGAGTTGAGACCCTTTAGGTATTTCAAGGTTTCTATCATGTCTTCTCTGTTTCTTCTGTTTCAGGGAGTACATATTTAATTCTTTAAGTCTTGTTTCATAGAGTTCGTGGTGGAGGTACTGAACCATTTTAGTAGCTCTGGACACAGTATTCCAAGTGTGGCCTCACCAAGGATCTGTAAAGTGGTATTATCACTTCACACTTTCTGACTGTGATCACTCTTCCGAAGCAGCTGAGGATGATACTGGCTTTCTGTGTCCCCCTTCTCACATTGTCTCCCTACCTTTATGTCATTTGATGCCATGATTCCTAGGTCCCACATTCTAGGTTTGTGATGACTAATTGTTCACCCCCTAGATAGTAATTTTTTCCTGGGTTTCTTTTCCCTAGGTGCATGACTTTACACTTCCTGGCACTGAACTTCAACTGCCAAATTCTGGACCATTTTTCCAGTTTTGTTAGGCAAGATGCCATCGCTATGGCCCCTTACTGTGTGTCCACCCTGTTGCAGGGCTTGGTGTCATCTGCAAACAGGCATACTTTCCCTCCAATCCATCTGTGATGTCACTGCTGAATATGTTGAAGAGGATTGGACCAAGTACTGAACCCTGCAGAGCCCCGCTGGTCACCATCCCCTCTCTCAACAAGGTGCTGTTCACTACAACATTTCAGGTCCTCCCCTGAAGGCAATTTCTCACACAATTAACAATTTCTCCTACACCTGCATTTCCCAGTTTGTTAAGAAGACTTCTGTGGGAGATGGAATCAAAAGCCTTACTAATGTCCAGATATAGTCTAGACAAAGTTTTTCCTTTTTACTGCTTGCAGGAAGGGGAAGGGGTGTTAAGGTTAGAAATACTAACACCACATTTCCCTACCTTAATCAGTTTAACCCTAACTGGTGCATCAACAAAGTTTTTTAGTAACGAATCTCCTTACTTTTTGAGATACATCATATTGTCATTTACGCAGGTCCTGAAGGGTCCTGCTTGAACACATCCATGTGATTACAGAAGCACAGGGCTGTCTGGTCCAGTGCTTCAGTGCCTACATTTATCTACTTTCTTCCTTGTAATTTTTTTTGTAGGGATAGACCATTTTCAGTTCTTATTTCTTAGAGGCTTAGAGCTGTACTTGTCATTAAGACCTTTCTATTGATATATACCTTCGGCCAGATTCACTAAATTTTGCCTGGGAGCAAACCCAGTTTTCGCGGCACAAACTGGGTTTTGCCCAGAGTCAGTATTTACAAAGCCCATTTTGTCCCTACAAACTGGGTCTGCACCCGGGCAAAGTTGTGAGGGGTGCTGCAATGCAAATTAGTGGGAGGGGATCTGCATATCCCTTCAGTCCAATTCACAAAGGTTGTGCTTCTTGCAAGGGCCTTTTGCGAAGGCCCTTTTGTGGAGAAATGACTGCTGATCAAAACCTGGTGGTAATTCATGCAACCTTAGCTGTTGGCGGAGGTACTGTGGCCTCCCCACCTCCCTCTCCATTCTCGGATCACTATCCCCAAATAAACTATTCTCTGGTGGTTTAGGGTCCTTCCTCGATTGCTGACTCATATGAAAAATAATGTTTCTGTAGTTTAGTGGTTCCCTTTTCCCTGGTCTCCAATCGCCATCCCCAAATAAATTATTCCCTGATAGTCCAGGGTCTCTCCCCACTCCCCGATTGCTGACCCTAGATGAAAAATCATTTTCTGTAGTGTAGTGACCCCCCCTATAGTCACTGATTGCCCTCCCCAAACAAGGCAAACTTATTCCCTTCTAATCCTAGGGTCTCTCCCCACCCCCCACCTCCACTGATCACCGGTCCCATAAGAGCAATAATGCTCCCTGGCAGTCTAGTGGATCCCCACCCCATCTGGTGTGCTTCACCACCCTGCTCCTTCCCCATCCTAAGTTGCAGTCAATGACCAGTACGACTCAGTCAATAGCCAGCCATGGTAGTGAGAAGAGGGCTGTGCTGTTCACTGACCATAGCTTGGGGTGGGGAGGGAGCAGGGTGGTGGTGCACATTGGATGGGGTGGGAGATCCACTAGACTGTCAGGGAGCATTATTGCTCTTACAAGACCAGCTATTAGTGTGGGTGGGGGAGGAAGAGGGACCTTAGAATTACAAGGGAATAAGTTTGCTTTATTTGGGGAGAGTGATCAGTGACTGTGGAAGGGGGGGTCACTACACTAAGGAAAATTATTTTTCATCTGGGATCAGTGATCTGGGAGGGGGAGAATCCTGGATTACTAGGGAATGGATTTCTTTCTTGGGGATGGCAAACAAAGAATGGGGAGGGACAACTACACTACTGAAACATTTTTCATATGAGTAAGCAATCAGGGAGGGGGTAGGTACTCTAGACTACCCTGGAATAGTTTATTTATTCTGGAACTGAGATTGGGGGATGGGGGGCCTAGACCAACAGGGAATGCAGCTGCATGGGGCATCAGCAGGTGAGGGCCACGCTAAGCCGTGCGTAGGCCATGCAAATGGGCCCATAATGGGCATGCTAATGGCCAATAGGACTTTGCATGCTCAATGAGCTCATTTGCATGGCTGTTTTCATGAATAGGGACTCAGTGCTTGTGCGCTGTTGATGGCAGGCCATTCTCCTGGCTGGCTGTGGGGGCAGCACTACTGAGGTTCCTGGTGCTTTTCCTGGATCAGCACTGCCCCCACCTGCCCCTATTTACAGTTAGATAGTGCACTATGCAATCCAGTTGTGAATATCCCAATTGCCCACTAGCACAACTGCGGGGTGTCAGGCCAATGTTTGTGTGGCAATTTGCATTTTTTTCTGAATTGACAGAGTTACAACTTGTTTAAGTTGCAATGTTATCTGATGAAAATGGAATGTTTTTAATTTTAATGTTTTTTTTATATGCCCCCAAATTTCTTTTGGGGGGTGTTATGTGTTAGTGTTGTAGTACTCATTAAGACCTTTATTTTGATATATAGATTGTTCTATAACTGCATACTGTATATTTATGGAGTTATGGCTTGTTAAAGTTGAAATGTGGAAAAAAAAAACTAAGTCCAGATTCTTTTTTCATATGAAGGATCTTTTTTCATGAGATTGTGTCATTCACATAAAAAAAGACTGCTTCATATAAAAAAAGACTGAAAAAAAAAATGAGTCCAAATTCTTTTTACGTACAAAGGGATCTTTTTTCATGAGGTAATTTCGTACATACAAAAAAAGATTCCTTCGTATGAAAAAAGAATGGGGAAAAAATTAATTCCAAGTGTAACGGAAATCCCACTCACCAGGGATTTCCAACTCACTGCCACAACAGGGTTTTTACCAGCAGAGTTATTTGCTGAAAATGGATCCTCACCCCTTTCTTGGTCATGATAAGATTGACTATAGGCTCTTGAGGATCACAGCTGATATTTTGTGCTACCCTATTTCCTCTATATTTAATTTATCACTCTGCTTTTCTACTTTTCCTACTATTTGGAAGGAATTGGTTGTAGTCCCAATATTTAAATATGGGGATGCATCCAATATCCAAAACTACCATCTGATATCTCTTTTGACTCCCCTATCAAGGTACTGGAAAGAATAATTTTTGACGAAATGTTTAAATATCTTTTTAATTATGACATCCTTTGCTGGCCCGGTGGCGCTGAGGGTTGAGGCGCTGGATGCCACACCTTGCGCCATGCTGGTGACCTGGGTTCGGGAATGAGCCTGGGTTGCTGGGGGTCAGCAGGGGAGGGAGACGATTGAGCATCCAGAGGACAGCTCTCCTCTCCCGGGGAGGGACAGGGGTCCCGGTTTGGTGCTCTGCTGATTTCTGGTGGAGGCTGGAGATACAGCAGGCACTGTGGAGGAGAGAGAGAAGGAGAAGAGGAGTGGCAGATATCGGATATGCCTAGATGTCAGGGCACCATCCACTTCCCATAGAAAAACAGAAAAAATGCCTCTTGGCTCCAACGGAGCCCAAGCACCAAGAGCTTGCCCCTGATTTACGGCCGCCCACCTGGCATCCTCCCGACTGACGTTACTGCTGTGTTGGGGCATTGGGGACCACCCTGTCCATGCCTGCGGGTACAACCAAGGCTACCTGGGTGACAAAGGATGGCCAGGTAGGGTGTGTGCCATAGGGGGATGTCTCCATGTGCTCCCAAGGAAGTCCAGAGTCGAGGGGGTGAGAAGGCGGCATAAAATAGAAAATATAAAAAAAAAACATTATGACATCCTTGCACCTGAACAACATGGATTCAGACCGGGTCACAGTACAATGACAGCCTTGGTGGGGTTCATGGGCGCTGTTCAGATGGCTCTTGATAAGGGCCAGCTCACAGGTGCAGCGTACATGGACCTCACCAAGGTTTTTCAACTGGTCGACCATGGTTTTCTTTTGGCATCATTAGATGGACTAGGATTTTCAGAGGATGTTGTTGGTTGGATGAGGAGCTATCTGAGTTTCTGTACTCAGAAGACAAAAATTCATGGTCAATATTTACTTTCTGCTCAAGTTTCACTAGGTGTGCCTCAAGGGTCAATCCTGGATCCTTTACTCTTCAGTCTTTTTTTGAATTCTCTTCCTTTGGTTTGTACTCACTCACAGATTCTTTTATATGCTGATGATGCAGTGATCCTCATGAGTGCAGCTGATCTCAAAACAGTACAGGCCAATTTATCAAATGACGTTTTGGCAGTTTATGGTTGGTATTTAAGAACTGGCTTGTTTTTCATAAAACTAAGAGTAGAGAAAGGCAACACACTGCTCTTTCTCTGGTGACAGCTCTAGGGGCGGAAATAGAGCAAGTACAACATTTCAAACACCTCAGTCTTATTATTGATGAGGAATTAATGTTTGAACCCCTTATTTCTAATATAACTAAAGTTTTGCATCAAAGATTGGGAGCACTTTACTGTCTTAATTCACTTCTGGTTCCTTCTACCAGGAAATGTTGGCACAAAGTTTTTTTAATTCCCATAATAGATTATGGATTATTATTTTACCATTCTGCCGGGGTAGGATTATTATCAAGAGTTAGGGTACTCTTAAATTCAATTGCTAGATTTTCCACCCAGTTGCCATCAAGGACCCATCATTGTACCCATTTGAGGGCTGCTGGATTACTGCCCTTGGAGTGTCGATACAAGTAGTAGCTTGGTATGCTGGCTAAAAAAGTGTCCTTGAATAAGGTCCCTCCCCTCCTAGCTTCCATTTTTACTAGATATTATAGTGTAGCTTCTACTAGGTCGTATAAATGTTTCTCAGTTCCTCGGATGTCGATCTCTAAGTGTCAAAGATCTTTCTTATATACTTTACCTTCCTTTTTTAATTCACTATTATCCATCTTTGATTGTTTATATACTTCTGTCATGACCTTTAAGACAAAATTAAAATGTTATTTATATGAGGAAAACAACTGTAAATGTTTATCCTGATGTTTAATTTTAAATATTTTGAAGATGTATGTTAAGGATGTATGTAAATGTGTATTCTAATGTTTAATCCAAATGTTCTGTACATGTTTGTTAAAGACTGTTTGGTAAGTGCCTGATTTCTGTTTTAGTTTTCCATATGTAATGTATTATTTATGTATACTAGTCGACCATGTGAAAGGGGCTTTGGCCCATGGACTTTCAAGTTTAAAAAATAAAACAAACAAACAAACCTGTTTTACCTCCTCCTTGCTCAATGTCAGAAAGGTCAACACAATAACTGTGAGTAGAGTGCCACTCCGGAGACTGACTGCAAACAGAGTCCATCAGAAATAGTAAAATTACTCTGTTAAATAAACCAAGCAGTCACTGATTCTATAAAAAAGAAAATATTTACTAAAACACTGCAAGTATTTACAACATGATGTATTTACAAGAAGACAAAAGGGTTGCACATTTACTAACAAGCAGAAAATAAAATCACATTAAACAGACAGGTATTGTACAGCAGAATTCTAAGCTATCCTCACCTAAAATCGTTCACCTGCCCTAGCTAAAGAAGCACTTTCCATCACAGTGCTATCTTACCAATCAACTAGTCTTTGTAATGGCAGGGGCCCTCATCTTTAGATGTTTCAGTCCAAGAGAAAGAGCCTGCTTATAGCACCACAATGTATTTCTCCTCTCTGTGGGGAAGGGTCTCACTCACTTTGAATGATATTTCCATGTGGTCCCAGCCCTCTTTGAGTGTGTGTGTGTGTGTGTGTGTGTGTGTATAACCACCCTTCAACACCTCTTTGCTACCATAATGACGTCCACCTGGGTCCTTGGTTCAGCATGGAAACATCTCCAGGAAGGACACCCCCACTGGGTTTATTGATTTATTGCCTCCTCCGTGGCTTTCCTGTTAACTTTCCAATGAGAGCATCAGACCTCTAACATAAGCTGTCACATAATACTTGTTCATGTGATCTGGTAGCCATCTTGTACCTGAAGCAGACACATACTTAGAAAAGAATAAATGAATCAAAAGAATACATGGTTCTGGTCCCCTTTCCTGTCACATTTCCCTTCCCCCAATAAATGAAGGTGTGTCTCTTTTGGGCAACCCCCAATAGACACTGCCATTCATGTAAGGCCTGGGGAGTGCCTAAAGGAATATGCCATGCACCTAGCCCTGCCTCAACAGTCTATCTGCATTGGCATTCTGCGCCCCACTTTGGTGCCGAATGATCATACTATATGACTGTAGTACCAAACTCCAGCACAATAACTTTGTGTTTTGCCCACTAGTCCTATGGAGCCATGTCAAGGGGGTTATGATCAGTGACCACAGTGAACTCCCTCCCGTATAGATATGACTGCAGTTTCTGAAGGGCCCACACTATCCCCAAGCATTCACTCTCCACTGTGGCATATTATTCTTCCCTGGGCAGAAGCTTCCAGCTCAGATACACTATGGGGTGTTCCTCTCCTTGCAGTGTAACCTGGCTCAAGACAACACCCAGTCCATGGTCTGAGGCATCCAAATGTACTATGAACTTTAAGTCATAACTAGGACTATCAAGAACAGGTGCCCCGCATAATGCCTCCTTCAACCATTGGAAGGCAGACTCACAGTCCTCTGTCCAGAGAACTTTTCCAGGCATTCTTTTTTTCATCAGATCTGTCAGGGGCTTGGCCACATCATTGTAGTGAGGGACAAACCTGTAGTACCCAGCTATTTCCAAAAATGCCCTTACATGTTTCTGTGTGGCAGGGGTGAGCCAGGCCTAGATGGCCTCAACCTTCACTGGCTCTGGACAGATGCTTCCACTGCCCACCCGATACCCAAGGTAGAGCACTTCAGCCATGCCTACTTGGCATTTTCCCACCTTAAGTGTCAGCCCTGAGGCCTTCAGTCTGAGGAAAACCTCCCTCAAATGGCTGACATGATCCTCCCATGTCTGGCTGTAAATGGCAATATCATCCACGTAAGTCAGTGCATATTCACCTACCCCTACTGGGATGTGATCCACAAGCCTGTGGAAGGTTGCGGGCACATTCTTCATCCCAAATGGCATTACTCTGAATTCGAATAAGCCATATTGGGTAATGAAAACAGACCTCTCCCTAGCTGCAGGGGTTAACAGCACCTGCCAGTAGCCCTTCATCAGCTCTATCATCGTCAGGAACCAGGCTCCACCCAGTCGTTCCAAGGTCTCATCCGTTCTGGGCAAGGGGTAGGTATCAGACTCCTTACAGCTGTTGAGCCTCTGGTAGTTGACATAGAATCATGTGGTACCATCCTTCTTGGGAATCAGACCACAGGCAAAGCCCAGGGGCTACAGGACTCCTGGATCACTTCAAGGGCCAGCATCTTCCTGAGTTCCTCCAGCCTGGTCTTCTTAACCCCCTTGTGTACCCTGTAGGGGGACTGCCTCAGCAGAACCTGGCCCTCAGTGTCCACATGGTATTCAAGCCATTGTGGTGTACCTCAGATTTCCTGTGAACATGTCCCCAAATTCTCACAGCACCCCACACCATCTCCTCAACCTGGAATGGTGTCAGCTACTCTGAAAGGGTGAAGTTATTCACTGAGGATCCCTCCAGGGCTTCCCCAAGAAGGTCCACTAGGGAATCAGCCTCGTTCCCCTCCTCTGGCATGCTGCACATGGCAAGGATCATTTCCTCCCTATCATAGTAGAAATTAATCATGTTCACATGTTATGCCCTCTGCTGGTGCCTTCTGTCAGGCAGCCCTAGTATATAGTTAACATCACTCAGCATCTTGATTATGAAGAATAGGTCCTCTCATGCTGCCTGCAGTTTATTGTGTCAGACTGGGATGAGTACCATCACTCGCTGTCCAATGTTATACTCCCGGGCTCTGGTCCCATGGTTGTACCAGGCTTTCTGTTGCTGTTGTGCAGTTGCTAAGTGCTCTTGGGTGAGCCCCATGAGCTCCTTAAGCCAGGCCCTGAAATTTAGGATATACTCCACAACAGACTCCCCTTGGGTGGCATGGTCACCTTCCCATTCATCCCTGACTAAATCTAGGGGGCCCCCTCACCCTGTGACCAAACAGGAGCTCAAAGGTGAAAAACCTGTGGACTCCTGTGGGACTTCCCTGTATGTAAACAGGACATGGGGCAAATAGTTGTCCCACTCTCTTTTGTGCTGGTCAGCAAATGCCCTGAGCATAGTTTTAAGGGTCCCATTGAACTGCTCAACCAGGCCATTTGTCTTAGGGTGATAGGGTGAGGTATGGAGCTATTTCACCCTGCACTTCTTCCACAAACTGGTCACTAAGGATGACATGACATTTGCCCCCTGGTCTGATGAAATCTTCTGGGGAAATTCCACTCAGCTAAAGATTCACAGGAGCTCATCAGCCACTTTTTCTGCCTCAATGGAGGACATGGCCACTGCCTCGGGGTACCTAGTTGTGTAATCCACTACAACTAGTATGTATCATTTGCCTGTGTGACTTGGGGTACTCAGGGGTCCCACTGTGTCTGCGGCTACCCTCTTAAAGGGTTCATCAGTAATAAGCATGGGCACCAAAGTTGCCTTAGCTTTGTCCCTGATCTTCCCAACCCGCTGGCACTGTGGACAAGTCAGACAGTAATTTGTCACGTCTGTGTACATGTTTGGCCAAAAGAAATTGTTGGCAAGCCACTGTTTTGTGCAGTTAATACACAGGTGGCCTGAAAAAGGAGTATCATGGGCCATGGCCAGAAGCTGCTTTTGGTAGTCCCGGGGGACTATCAGCTGATAGACTACCTCTCCCTCAAGCCATCTCTGTGGTGTACACTCCCTGTACAACAGTCCATTTTCCCAATAAACAGACTTTTTACTCCCTTGAGAGGTCTCAGCACTATCTGCTACTTCTCTCAGTTTTTGGAGGGTAGGATCAGCTCGCTGTGCCCTGCCCAGCTCCCTCCTGTTTGAGCCTCCCCAGTTCCCCTTCTGTAGGAAAGCTGCCCCTGGTGGCAACCTCCTCTTCTTGCAGCTGGGGCACAGGGATGCTACTCTTAGCTGGGCCTTCACCCACACTAGCCACTTCCTCAGCTGCTGGTGGATGGCTCTGCTGATGATACCCAGCTATATCTTTCCTTTGCCCCAGGAACATCCAACATGGTAGATGTGCTAAACAACCACCTTGCTGAGATTAACGACTGGATGGTCTCCAACTGGTTGTGACTAAACCCCAATAAGATGGATATATTGGTAATGGAGTCGAACAGAGTGCATGATAGGATGGCCTCTGGATCAGAGACTGGACTTGTTCTGGGATCTGTTTCATTGAAGACCTCCTCTAAGGTGCAAAATCTTGGTGTCATTCTGGACAGGAGTTTGACTATGGAGGCGCAGATATCCTCCACTGTCTGCTCCTGTTTTTTCCATCTTAGAAATGTTGCCAGGATAAAGCCCTTTGTTCCATCTCTGGACCTCCCCACTTTGATGCATGCCTAAGTTACATCAAGGCTTGTCTACTGTAATGCACTCTATCTCAGGGTCACGGGAGGATCTCTCCACAGACTACAGCTAGTGCAGAATGTGGCTGCCCAGTTATTAACTGGGCAGCCAAAATTTTGCCATATTATACTGGTATTATATGAGCCGCACTGGCTACCAGTCAGGTGGAGGATCCTCTTTAAGGTGGGTCTTCTCACCTGAAAGGCCCTATGCAGTCAGGGCCCTGATTATCTTCCTGACCTTCTTGTACCTGCTCTCTCTGTCCGCCCCCTCTGTTCCTCTTGTGGAGACCCCCTTGCGATTCCTAAGACGAGATTGAATTCTGCTGGCAACAGAGCTTTCAGTGTCACCGCTCCCATCCTTTGGGATTCGCTGCCCTTTGGGGTTAAGGGGGCTTCTACTTTAGAGGTATTCAAGGCCCGCCTTAAGGCCCTGCTATTTGCTCAGGCATTTCTGGAATGAATGGTGAATTTATTGATTTAATTAGATTATTAACTTCATATCTTGTATTATTATTTTGGCTTGTTACTCTCTTTGTTTATAAATGGTTTTATTTCTGAAGATATGTTTATTGTTTGTACAGTGCCTAGAGCCTCCAGGATTGGATGTTTTTAAATAAACTTTGCCTTGCCTCCTCCCTTCCTCAGAAGCTTACCCTTTTGCCTGGCTATGGGTAGTAACACATACCAGGTTTTCCCTGTGGTCAAAATTGTTCCTATGATCACATCCACAGGGAGATCAGGTACAACTCCCACCTCCTGTACCTCATGGCCACCTTCCCAGCTCAGGAAGACTTGAGCCATTGGCACTTGGACCCCTGGACCTGTGACTCTGTGAATCTTGGAGAACTGCCCTGACAGAATCTGCTCCACCAGGATCAAATCCTGCCTTACCATGGAGACGGAGGCACTAGTGTCCCTCAATCCCTGTGCTACTGTCCCTTTGACTAGAATAGGATCCATATGCTTGGTGGAATTTGGTGCCACTTCAGTGAGTATGCAGTTTACCAACTGTGGTGTACTGTCGTGGTCATCCCCTCCTCCAGGCTTTTGCCCTTTACTCCTGTTTTAGGGCAGTCATAGGATAGAAGCCCCACTTTCTGGCAAATCCAGAATGCCTTAGCCCCTGGTTCCTGGTTTCCCTTTTGAACTGGTGGGTTCTGTTTTGGGCTTGAGAACAGGCTGGTTTCCTTTAGGCTGCCCTCCCTGGATCCCCTTAATACCATGTGCTGCCCACCCCCATTGTTCTTACATTGTGAATGTGGTCTGCTGGCCACATACAAATCAGCACTTTCTGCTGCCTCCTTTGTTGAGTTGCATGCCCGGTCCAGTAGCTAAATGTACAAGTCATCAGGTACAATTTTAAGAAACTGTTCCCTTATAATTAAATCTTTAACCTGCTCTGCAGCCCTTGCCGTAGCCCCATCTACCCAATGGTCTAAATAAGCACACATTTGGATATGCAGTTCTACATAGCTGTCTCGTGGGTCTTTTCTTAACTTTAAATTTCCATCTGTAGGCCTTAGGAGTTAGTTCAAAATGTTTTAATAGTATTCTTTTAACTTTATCATACTCCATGCAACCATTTATCATCCATTCAAGCAACTGCATGCAAGGCATGGTCAGTAAGTAATGGGGTCAGATGTATCATTCACAATGCCTTATCTAATTTAAATTACCCACAGACCCTTTCAAATTATTTTAAAAAACAAATCCAGATCATCTCCCTCTTAGTATTGTGGAAATATTTTAGAATTAATCATGGCTTCATGGATTGAACCACCTTTGCCATTACTTGCGGTTTGCCACGATGTTTGCTGGCTCAGTTTGTCCATCTCGATCTCATTCTGTTGCTCTCTCTCTTGCGCTACTTGCTCCTTCTCTCTCTTCTCTCACATAAGGGTCACATGCTGGTGAATCTTCTCCCTTTCCTCTCACTTAAGGAGCTCATACAAACATACTTACATGCCAGCAGAAGCAGGTCTTGCAGTCTGTCGAGTCTGCTTGATTGTGCATCTAGCCCCTCATCTCACAGCTGCCCCACCCTCACCTTCCCTCATCATAACCCACCTCCTTGGGCAAAGTATTCAACCTGTCCACCATCCATTCTGTGAAATAATGTCTCCTGATTTCCCTCCTGAATCTTCCCCCCTCCAGTCTTAGCTGATGCCCTCTCGTATCCCTCCCCCTTTTAATCCACAAAATCCCTTCTGTATTAACCTTGTTTATCCCACTAAGGTATTTAAAAGTTTCAATCATATCCCCTCTATCTCTCCTCTCCTCCAGGGAGTACATGTTCAGCTCACTCAATCTCTCCTCATAGGTCTTCCCCTCCAAGCCCTCTATCTTTTTTGTCACCCTCCGTTGCACCCCTCCAACAATTTTAAATCCTTCTTCAGGAATGGGTGCCAGTACTGCATACAGTATTACAGGTGCGGCCTGACCAGAGACCTGTACAGAGGATGGATCACTTCCCTATTTCTGGAGGAGATTCCTCTCGATATACACGCTATCATCATGTTGGCTTTCACTGCCACCTTCCTGCACTGGGCTGAGTTGTTCATGCTGTCCATTATAAGCACCCCCATATCTTTTTCCTCCTCGATGCTTTTGAGCCGCACCCCTCCCAGTTGATAGCTCCTTCACTGGTTCCTAGCTTCAAAGTGCAGTACCTAGCACTTCTTGGCATTGAACCCCAGCTGTCATTTTTCCAACCACCCCTACTCTGTATTCTGGATGAGATATCTGCTATAAATATCCCAAACAGCACTGGTCCCAGTACCGATCTCTATGGCACCCCTCTTGTCACCTCCCTCGGTGTTGAGAGTTCCCCCCGACCACCCTCTGCTGCTTATCATCAAGCCAGTTGATGATACATTTGACCATCTTTGTTCCCACCTTTATGTACCCCAGCTTCCCCCCCCTCAGCCTCCCATGCAGCATGGAATCAAATGCCTTGCTGAAGTCCAAATACAGGACATCCATTGCATATCTCCCATCCAGCTCCCTGGTCACCCAGTCATAGTACTCAATTTGAGTCATCTGGCAGGATCTGCCTGAGACAAACCCTGTTGAAGTCCATCCAGGAGACCATTGTCTTCCAAAAAGGCCACTAGCCTCTCCTTTAGGATCGTCTCCATGAGCTTCCCCACAATTGAAGTGAGGCTCACTGGTCTGTAGTTGCCTGGTTCATCCCTAGGGCCACTTTTGTGAATGGGCACCACATGGACCATCCTCCAGTCTTGTGGTATGCATCCTGTATCCAGGGAGGTATTGAACAGGTCAGCCAGCAGCCCTGCCAGGATCTCTCCTAGCTCCCTAAGTACCCTAGGGTGAATGCTGTCCAGTCCTGGTGCCTTGTCCACCCATAGTGCCTTTAGTCCTTTCAGAACCCTGTCCTCTGTAATCCTTACATCGGTCACCCCTTCCCCCTTCCCACTCCACCCCTCCCTTGAGGTATCTGCCCCCTTCTCCCTCATGAACACAGAGCAGACATACTCATTTAATGCCTCTGCCTGATCCACCCCCTTCTCCACCCACCCTTCTTCCTTCTTAATCCTCACAGTCTGCTCTTTGTTCTTCCTTCTTTCTCCAGTGTATCTGAAGAAGTCTGTTTTTCCTTCCTTGATACCCTGTGCCAGTCTCAGCTGTCTTGAAGCCTTGGCTGCTCTGACTAGCCTGGTGACCTCCCTGGACTTCTCTGTATACTCATCCTTGTCATCCCTATCCCAATTCCCTAAGTTTCCAAAATGCCCTTTTTTTGGCCTTCACTCCCTCCATAACCTCACGAGTCAACCATCTGGGCTTCTTTGCTTTCCCCTTCTTACTCTGTGTCTTTGTACAAGTCCCTGTGGCCTCTGTCAGCCCTTTTTTAATAAACACCCACTTCTGACTAGCATCCATATCTGGTTGAATTCCTGCCAGATACCTACCCCAAATTTCCCAAATCCTTTTACAGTTCACCTCTTTAAATTCAGTCACCTGGTTCCTGTACCTCATGTTTCCCTACCTATACTAAGTGTGCACCACACCGAGTGCTGGTCACTTCCAGCCAGGGGCTCCTCCACCCCCAGATTCCTTAAAGCCTCCCCATTTGAAAGTACCAGGTCTAGAGTCCTCTTCAATCTAGTCAGCTCATGTACCAACTGCACCAGGAAGCTGTCCTGAAATGCTTCTAGTAGTACCTACTCCCTTGCACTCGTGGTAGTCGGAGTACTCCAGTCCACCCCAGAAAGGTTGAAGTTCTCCACCACCACTGTGTTCCCCTTCCTATAGACTCTTCTGATTTGCTTGGCTAGCTCTCTGTCCAGATCATCCCCTTGTACCGGTGGTCTGTATAGTCCCCCATCTTTAGTGCCCTACCTCTCCAGTCCTGGAACTGCATCCATAGGGCCTCTGTTGTGCCTTCCTCACCCTTCTCCCTTATACACCTTATCTCTTTCTGTACATACATTGCCATGCCCCCTTTCCCGTTAGCCCTATCCTTCCTGAATATTCTATACCCTGATATCATCATATTCCAGTCCTGGTACTGGGTGGCCCACGTTTCCGTGATGGCTGCAATGTCAACCCCCCTCCCCCACTGCCAGGAGAGCCTGCAACTCAGTTGACTCATTACCTAGGCTCCTCACATTCAGTGTGACCACCCTCCACCCCATTTCCTCCCTGGTTTTCCCCCTCCTCCTTCCCCATGCCCCTACCCCAACCTCCTCCCTATTAACTTGGGGGTAAGCTCATCTGGCTCCCCTCTCTGAGATCCCTGCCTACCAGCAGTCCACTCGCTACCCCATCATAGTTTAAACTCACCTTTGTTGCTTTGTACCCCTTTATCCCCTTCTTTAATACTGCCTTCTCCTCTCCGCTCATGTGTAGACTGTCCCCTGCATATAGGTCATTATTGTCCCAGCTGCCCCCCCCAACCACCCACCCACTAACCCATACCTCCTGGACCAACACCATTCTCCAGTCATGTGTTAAACTCCCTGATCCTCCCCTTCCTCACCGTACTTGGCAGGGCACTGGGAGCACCTCCAAGAAGGCCACTGATTCCCCCAGTTCCTCACACATCCTTCCCAATTTCTCAAACCTCTTCCTCACAACTTCTACCATTTCCCCAGCCAAGTCGTTTGAACTCACATGTACCATGAGATGCGGTTTCTTCCTACCTTTCCTTGAACACTTCAGAATAGACTGCCCTGGCCTGCCTGCCGTTAACCCAGGTATGGACTCTACCCATATCCAATTATGCCTTTCCCCCCTACTGCCCCATCTCATCCCTTTTAGTATGGAATCCCCCAGAACTAGTATTCCCCCTCATCCTATCTTGCTCTGCACCCACCTCATGCCAAGGTAACATTCCCTAGAGTCTGCCATATTTGTAGCTCTGTCCTTGCCCCTATGGCTCCCCCTTCCCCTCTCCTATCCTCCACTCACCCTCACTGTTCCTTTGCTGTCCTCCACAGTCCTTCTGATCTCCCCTGGCCCCCCTCTGGTTCATCCTTGTCATCCTCTCTATCAGCATAGTTCCCCTCTCCCTGCTTCCTTCAACTGACCCTCCTGCTGTGCCCTTCCCCATTACCCTATTACCCTCTTCCGACTGCCTAATGCCCCTTGTGCATTCCCCTCCTTTTCCCCCTCCTGCTCCCTCCTGGAGATCCTCCCCCCTATCCCCTCCAACAACGTCACCAGTGCTTCAAATCTATTATCTCCCCCCACTGAGATGACATGCATTGGCTCCCCTCTCCTGACTTTGGCCTTCCCTACAGTTCTAGGTCTCATGTTCAGCTTGCTCCCTCTCTCCCCTCCATCCTTTCCCTTGATCTGAAGTTCCTCCCTTTTGGCACCCTCCTATTGACCCCTGCAGGAGGCCCTCCTGCCCCAGCAATCCCCCCATCCTCTCTAGCTCTCTGCCAAGCCACAGCACTTCTTCCTCGAGTCTTCTTAGTCTGTGAGAGATTGGGCATCCACCAAGCTTCCACAGGATGTTCATCCAAACTGCTGCCCCACATCCATTACAGCCCATCATTCTGCCCATGTTTAAACAGTAATGATTAACAGAAAGGGACACAAAAATCAGAGTACTCCTATAGTTTTATCAGCTAGTACTTTTTTTCAGCTAGTCTTGCCCCTAAAAACATAGATAAACATGCAGTACTAACTAATTTTTCTATTCTCTTTATGCAGTTTTGTCCCTACCTAAAAAACCCTATCCATTACACAGTTCTTCTACCCAAAAACAATTTGGGACTCAATAATGTCAGCCAGTGTAAGCTTCCCGACTGAACTAGCCAATCTGCGGACAATATTACTTCCTAGATAGGCAGAAAACAGTGATACAAAATGTACAGTGTCCTATACCAGAATAATACTTAAGATGCTACATTCCTGCTCTTTGCAGCCAATAATTCCAAAGAGACTCACCATCCACACCCAGCCCTGGTCTGAGAAGTCAGGCTAGTGATCAGCTCCTTCCTGGATCTCTCCTGTGTATGTGCAATCTCCTAGAGGGTGTCATCTTCCTCTGCTTGGCCCTTGACTCCATGCTGCTTCCTAAAGCTGACTCCTCCCACCATGCCCATTTAATAAAGGTTGGGCCGAGGTGGGTGGGCTGGAAGAAAAACCCTGCTCCCTCTGGATGGCTGCCCATCCCAGTGCCCACATGCCCTCTCGCTTCCCAAACATGCTTTTAGCTGTTATAGTGGCTGCGATAGTGTCTTTAAAGCCCAGCCACTAACTTGACTCAGATGCGTCTCTGCCTGATTGGCTCCTGAGTTCATGACCTAATTGGTTCCCCAAGCACTGCCTAATTGGCTCTTCTAGCACTGGGAACCTTTATCCCACTCTCCACTCTCCACTCTCTCTGAGCAGATCCTCGACCCAATCTCAATGAATCCTGCCACTCCCTTTCAGACACTAATGCAGCAAGAACACCCCCACTCTTCACGCTGTTTCCAAAGGCTCCCTGCCCCAGACTTCAGCAGCAATTGCATTCTTTGTCATGCCCTCAGGGAGAAACCCGCTTGCTGTAGACAGCTCACAAAACTGCTTAACATGAAATTTTACAAAGCTTGAGGAGTTCATATTCTCTAGTTATGCTGCACTAAACTGTCTAGAAATAAAAAAAAAAGAAACAATGCAACCTTTTGAAATCCTGTTTTGTGACTGTTTAAAGGCATATTTCTGCTGACACTCTGTCACCAGTGTGCTATCTCTCTTTCTCTCTCAGAGTTCCTGCCTCACAGGAAAGCACAGTTTCCATTGCTCTGCACTGGATCGGTAGCAGTTCCCACACTGATTCTGCCACTCTGTCACTAGTGTAACAGAACTCCCCACTCACCAGAAATTTCCAGCTCACTGCCACCACAAGATTTTTACCAGTGGGGACCAAGAAACCATTTTTTTACTGACTCCTTGCTCAAGGTCAGGAAGGTCAACACAATAACTGTGGGTAGAGTGCCACTTTGGAGATGGACTGCAAACAGAGACCTGCAGAAATAGTAAAAGTACCCTTTTAAATAAAACAAGCAGTCACTGATTCTATAAAAATATAATCTTTACTAAAATACTGCAAGTATTTACAACAGGATGTATTTACAAGAAGATAAAAGGATTGCACATTTACTAACTAGCAGAAAATAAAATCACATTAAACAGACAGGTATTGTACTGCAGATTTCTAAGCTATCCTCACCAAAAATCCTTCACCTGCTCTAGCTAAAGAAGCACTTTCTCTCACTGTGCTATCTTATCCATCAGCTAGTCTCCTTAATGGCAGGGCCCCTCATCTTCAGCTGTTTCAGTCCAAGAGAAAGAGCCTGCTTATAGCACCACTATATATTTCTCCTCTTTGTGGGGGGGGTCTCACTCACTTTGAATGACAGTTCCATGTAGTCCCAGCCCTCTGTGTGTATGTGTGTGTATCCCCACCCTTCAGCACCTCCTTGCTACCATAATGACATCCCCCTGGGTCCTCTTTTCAGCATGGGAACATCTCAAGGAATGACATCCCCACTGGGTTTATTGCTTTATTGCCTCCTCCCTGCCTTTCCTCTTAACTTTTCTATGAGAACATCAGACCTCTAACTTAAGCTCTTCTATACTACCTCCTCATGAGATCTAATAGCCATCTTGTAGCTGAAGCAGATGCGTATTTAGAAAAGAATAAATGAATCAAAAGAATACTTGGCTCTGGTCCCCTTTCCCATCACACCAAGTAATTTTTTTGTATGAAAGGATTGTTTTTCGTGAGGCTGTGTCATTCATACAAAAAAAGATTCCTTCAAATGAAAAAAGAAAGTATAAAAGTACTAAGTCCAAATTATTTTTTCATATGAAGGGATATTTTTCGTGAGGCTGTGTCATTCATACAAAAAAAGATTCCTTCAAATGAAAAAAGAAAGTATAAAAGTACTAAGTCCAAATTATTTTTTCATATGAAGGGATATTTTACGTGAGGCTGTGTCATTCATATGAAAAAAGATTCCTTCAAATGAAAAATGAAAGTATAAAGGTACTAAGTCCAAATTATTTTTCCATATGAGGGAATATTTTTTGTGAGGCTGTGTCATTTATATGAGAAAGGATTTCTTCATACAAAAAGAATCTGAAATAAACTAAGCCCAAATTCTTTTTTCATATGAAGTGAATCTTTTTTTTGTATGGCCCTATTCTTTTTATGTTTACTTGCACACATGTGCAAGAAACATAGTGCCATCATCCCAGTTTTCCAGAGGTGTGTCAGCCTCTTCCAATTCAGTCAGTGTGTTTGCAGGCACCGTCACAGTGCGCCAATCACTGCTCCGGCTGTCTATGACAGCTGTTGAAAATGCAGTGGCATACAGTTGAAAGGGAGAGCTCCGCTTCAGTGAGCAGAGCCCCCCCAACACACACGCATGCATATTGTGTGCTGACGCGCTCCCCCAACACCCATACTGTATAGCCGATGGGGGTGCCCAATGCCCTGTTGGTTCCACACTGCCCCACCCAAACAGCCTTACAGCTGCCACGTTGGGAGCCCACCCCAGTGTGGCACAACCACGTATGGCCAACGGGGGTGCCCAATCCCCCATCAGCTCCAGCCCCCCCAAACAGCCTTTCCAGCTGCCACACTGGGAGCCCACCCCAGCGTGGCAAACGTCCCTCGTCGTCTTAATAATAACAAAAAAAACCTGTAAATTAAAAAACGGTCCCTCGTAGTCCCCTGCCCCCACCTGCACCCACCCATTGTGCACCCTGCCTCCCCACACCCCCTCACCCCATACTTACCTCCGAGTCCGCATGATGATCTTCGGTGGACTCATGAACACGTCTGCACTCTTCAAAGCCGACTGCGAACTGAGGAAATGCTGGTAAGCTGTATAATGTAATAGATAGGGTTTTCAACTTTGCTGCATATCTCAGGCATTTTTTGAATTTTGCAAATATTCAACATGCGGTTTTGGGACCCCTTCTCATGAATGCTGTCACTGTCATGGTGTTAATCAGGCCCGAAGGGTGATTTCGCAGTCACTGCATGAAATCACCTTTCAGAACTGATTAACAAAATGACACTGCAAGTGTTCATAAGGTGGGCTCTCAAAAAGCCTATTTTGAAAATTTGGTGGAAAAATTCCTAAAAATGACTGTTTTACGAGCATGCGTTGTGCAATTCCTATGCACGCTCGTAAGTTCACAAATTTTCAATATTTTCACTCCAGATTTTCAACATTGCCATTTTACCACACCTTCTTATGAGCAGTACAGCTGTCATTTTCCATCTCATCCAAACGTGTTTCGCCCATGTAGCGCATAATAGCGCATTCGTGTGCAAAATCAATGTATGGGACACATTAAGAAAATCACAGTGACACTGTTCATGAGCAGAGGTCTTAAAATGGCTATGTTGAAAATTTGGTGAAAAAATTCTAAAAATGACTGTTTTAGAGCACGATGCTCGAGTTACGCACGCCGTGAAAGCTTGTAAATTTTCAATATTTCATCCAGATTTTCAACATTGCCATTTTACCACACCTCCTTATGAGCAGTACAGCTGTCATTTTTCACATCTCACCCAAAATGTGTTTCCGCCCATGTAGCGCACAATGGCGCAGTCGGTGTGCAAAATCAATGTACAGGACACATTAAGAAAATCACAGCGACACTGTTCATGAGCAGAGGTCTTGAAATGGCTATGTTGAAAATTTGGTGAAAAAATTCCTAAAAAATGACTGCTTTATGAGTGCACATTGCGCAGTTCCTACGCACGCTGGCAAGTTTGTGAATTTATAATATCTGCACACCAGATTTTCAGAGTGCCATTTTACTGCACTTCCTTATGAGCAGTACAGCTACCATTTTTCATATCTCGCCCAAAATGTGTTTCCACACATGTAGCGCACAGTGGTACAGTTGGTGTGCGAAAACAATGTTTGGGACAGATTAAGAAAATCACAGTGATGCTGGTCATCAGCAGAGGTCTTAAAATGGCTATGTTGAAAATTTGGTAACAAAATTCCATAAAATGACTGTGTTACAAGTGAGCATTGCGCAGTTTCCACGCACCCTCGTAAGTTCATGAATTTGTAATATTTTCAGTCCAGATTTTTACCAGTGGCATTTTTCTACACCTCCTTATGAACAGTACAGCTGTCATTTTCCACAATATGGCCGAAATGTGTTTTCACACTTTCAGTGCAGAAATGCGTGGTCGCTGTGGGAAATCATTGTTCGGGACAGATAAAGAAAATCCCACTGACACTGTTCATGATCGGAGGTCCCAAAATGCCTGTGTTAACAATCTGCTGTAAAAAAATCCCCAAACTAGTTACATTACGGGTGTGCGTTGCACAGTTTCTACTCACGATCGTGACTTCACCAGTTTTTTTAAGATTTTCACAACAGATTTTCAACATTGCCATTTTTTACACCTCCCTATGAACAGTACCGCTGTCATTTTTCACATCCTGTTCGGAATGTGTTTTTACGCTTGTGGTGCCAAATGACGTAGTCGCTGTGCAAAAGCAGTTTTCGGCTGATAAACTGATATTGCCACTGTTCATGAGGTGAGGGTCACAAAAAAACCATGTTGAAAATTTGGAGAGAAAATACCAACGAATGCCTGAGGCATTACGGTTTCCCACCATAACACCTCACCCTGTAGAGAATGACAGGCATCGGGGTGTGACTTGGGATTCTTGCCTGTAATGCTCATACCATTCCACCCCCACCCACACCCTGCAGCCAGTGAGAGGCATCAAGGTGTGCCTCGGACTCTTCGGGCCCAAACTTCACCCCATTCTCCTATACCGCACCCATCTCACCATATTTTCTGATGGAATGGGGTGCGCATAAGGGCCACAGACCCCAAGGCACACTGTGACACTTGTCAGTGTCTGCAGGGTAGGGTGTGGTGAAATGGCATGGTCGTTATGCCTGACAACCCAAAGGCACACCCCAATGCCTGTCACTCTCTGCAGGGTGGTGGTGGGGTTGGCTTCAGTTCAATACTTCACTGCCATTCCTATTATGCAGCTCTGTAACTCCTACACTAGCAATGCCAATGCCAGCAAGCAAACATTCGGCATTGACAAATGCTTGTTCATATGACCATACCAAAAAAAGAAATTTGGGTCATAAAGAAAATGTTGAAATGTGTTAAAACAAATTTATGGGTGATTTTTCCAAAAAACTAACTGCAGACTACACCTAAGGGGGTGCTGACTAGCAAGATATATGTGTTGGTGCCTCTGCAGGATGTAATTTGTATGACATTTCAACATTTATTTTGGAAAAAATGGAAACATGGTGGCCATACAAAAAAAAAAAAAAATTTCTCATTAAAGTTTACCACCATATGAAACAGAATCTTTTTTCACGTGGGCTACATTCTTCTTTGATATGAAACAGCTATCCAAAAGAATGTGCTGAGCATGCTCAGAACCAAAATTTCAAATGCCTATAATTCTGGAACAGATTAATATTTTTTTCACCAAAACAGTGAAAGGCACCACTGTGGCCCAAGCCCTTTCTACCCTGAACATTTCAAGCAAAATTCAAAACCATCTGGTCACTAGGTGATGACTGAAAACAATAACAAAAAACATACTAGCCCCGGTTGTTTCACTTTTTTTGTTATCTGCATCTTGGAATCTACCCTGAAAATTTCAAGCAAAATTCAAAACCATCTGGTCAATAGGTCACTAGATGCATATTTAGAAAATAATAAAGGAATCGAAAGAATACATGGTTCTGGTCCCCCTTCCCATCACACCAAGTTTGTTTTTGTGAAGCTGTGTCATTCATACAAAAAATAGTTCCTTCAAATGAAAAAGAAAGTATAAAAGTACTAAGTCCAAATTATTTTTTCATATGAAGGGATATTTTTCGTGAGGCTGTGTCATTCATACAAAAAAAGTTCCTTCAAATGAAAAAGAAAGTATAAAAGTACTAAGTCCAAATTATTTTTTCATATGAAGGGATATTTTTCGTGAGGCTGTGTCATTCATACAAAAAAAGATTCCTTCAAATGAAAAATGAAAGTATAAAGGTACTAAGTCCAAATTATTTTTTCATATGAAGGAAAATATTTTGTGAGGCTGTGTCATTTATACGAGAAAGGATTTCTTCATACAAAAAAGAATCTGAAAAAAAATTAAGCCCAAATTCTTTTTTCATATGAAGTGAATCTTTTTCTCGTATGGCCCTATTCTTTTTTCATATGGCCATACAAAAAAAAGAAATTTGGGTCACAAAGAAAATGTTGAAATGTGTTAAAACAAATTTCTGGGTGATTTTTCCAAAATCTAACTGCAGACTACACCTAAGGGGGTGCTGATTAGCAAGATATATGTGTTGGTGCCTCTGCAGGATGTAATTTGTATGACATTTCAACATTTATTTTTGAAAAAATGGAAACATGATGGCCATACAAAAAAATACTTTTTTTCTCATTAAAAGGTTTACCACCATATGAAACAGAATCTTTTTTCACATGGGCCACATTCTTCTTTCATATGAAACAGCTATCCAAAAGAATGTACTTAGCATGCTCAGAACCGAAATTTGAAATGCTTATAATTCTGGAACAGATTAATATTTTTTTCACCAAAACAGTGAAAGGCACCACTGTTGCCCAAGCCCTTTCTACCCTGAACATTTCAAGCAAAATTCAAAACCATCTGGTCACTAGGTGATGACTGAAAACAATAACAAAAAACATACTCGCCCCGGTTGTTTCACTTTTTTTGTTATCTGCATGTTGGAATCTACCCTGAAAATTTCAAGCAAAATTCAAAACCATCTGGTCAATAGGTCACTAGATGCATATTTAGAAAATAATAAATGAATCGAAAGAATACATGGTTCTGGTCCCCCTTCCCATCACACCAAGTTTGTTTTTGTGAAGCTGTGTCATTCATACAAAAAATAGTTCCTTCAAATGAAAAAGAAAGTATAAAAATACTAAGTCCAAATTATTTTTTCATATGTAGGGATATTTTTTGTGAGGTTGTGTTGTTTATATGAAAAAAAGATTGCTTCATACAAAAAGGAATATGAAAAAAAACTAAGTCACAATTCTTTTTTCATATGAAGAGATCTTTTTTCTTGAGGCTGTATCATTTATACGAGAAAGGATTCCTTCATGCAAAAAAAAAGAATCTAAAAAAAAAAACTAAGCCCAAATTATTTTGTCATATGAAGTAAATATTTTTTTCGTATGGCCCTATTCTTTTTTCATATGGCGTACAAAAAAAGAAATTTGGGTCACAAAGAAAATGTTGAAATGTGTTAAAACAAATTTCTGGGTGATTTTTCCAAAAACTAACTGCAGACTCCACCTAAGGGGGTGCTGATTAGCAAGATATATGTGTTGGTGTCTCCGCAAGATGTAATTTATATGGCATTTCAACATTTTTTTTTTTTAAATGGAAACATGGTGGCCATACAAAAAAAAATATATTTTTTTCTCATTAAAAGGTTTACCACCATATGAAACAGAATCTGTTTTCACATGGGCCAAATTCTTCTTTCATATGAAACAGCAATCCAAAAGAATGTACTGAGCATGCTCACAACTGAAATTTGAAATGCTTATAACTCTGGAACAGATTAATATTTTTTTCACTAAAACAGTGAAAGGCACCACGATGGCCCAAACCCTTTCTACCCTGAAAATTTCAAGCAAAATTCAAAACCATCTGGTCACTAGGTGATGACTGAAAGCAATAACAAAAAACATCACTGCCCCGATTGTTTCACTACTTTTTTTGTTATCTGTATCTTGGAATCTAGACATCTAAACCAGAACAAAACTTGGCAAGTCAAGAGATCTTGTCCATGAGACCACACATGCAAAAGTTTGTGCACATCTGTTGAATGGTGGAGAAGCTATAAAAGTGCAAAGTAAGGGGTTTAACATTAAACAGCCTACTCAACCCTAACTATAGTGGTGCTACTGCACCACTATAATACTGTATGAAAACAGACCATTAGAATAAAAACATAAAGACAGTATATATATGATGCCCACCTCAGCCTAGCAGTATAAAAGTATGCATGCCATCCTTCAGATGGCAATTTTTATCTCCAGCTACCATCTGTACCCCTGCTTGCTTTGCTTCCCTCCCTGCCTTGCTGATTATGCCCTTTTTGTGTTCCAGGCTACACTCTACAGATTGGTTTTGGGGGTGGTCAGGTTGTCAGCTGTGCTAATGGCAGTCTTCAGAGGTCTCCTGTCTCATCTTATTCTCATGTCTAACTATAGTTGACTGCCTCTTTTCACCTTCTCTCACCTATCATCCTGCCTGCTTCTCTGTCAGTTGCTCCACACTGCCTCCAGCTCTCAACGTCAGGCCCCACACTTAAGGATTGGGTCCATTCCTTTTTTGGCCTCAAATTTCCACTCTTGCTGGTCTCTCCCTCTAATCATTGTTGATCACTGACTGCATAAAATATTGGAGGTGATCAATACTAAAGATTTATCTCTTCATGGCAACTAGCCACCTTAATTTTTGTTCCATTACGTAATAGACTTTTACAAGCAGGTGTTGGCATAAATGGCCTTCTTAATCTACTGTTTCCAAATGTAGTACTTATGACATCTAAAAGAGCATGTTTTTAAATACTTAACCTGTTTTTGGAAATGGTATAAATGGATTTTTGCTTCAGTCCAGACAGAAGTACTTTCTTTGGTCTGCAGGAAAATTAATCAACCTTCAATTAAATTATTCAGTACCAACAGTCTTAGTGGTTTAACAAATGGGCTGAAAATTTCCCAGCTACTGTGGAAATGCAGGTTTGGGAGATGAGTCCTGTAAGGTGATAGGAATGTCTGCAGTTAGTCCCACCACTGACTGAAAGTATTGGAGAAGGCTGTTACAGAAGAAGACACACCACAAGAAGCTGTTCAAAGTGATTTTTTGATTTATACTACCTCTTGAAGTGAGAAACTAAGTGGGAAAATACCATAGCTATTTCAGCCCTAATATACAGGCAGACCTCCCAAGGGCCTACTTTCAGTAGACTTCCACTGAGACCCTCAGCTTATGGTTTTGCTTCCTTTGTACAGCCATATTCTGCTGTACATGGAAAGTAGATTGCTCTGTGTCTTGTGGCTGCTGCCATGAGAACCGTCCTGCCATACCATCTCCTATAACTCTGCACCCTATCTGTGTAGCCACCTTTTCAGTTGCTTTTGCCCAGCTATGGATATCCTGCCCCTCAGCAAGTTGACTGTTTCATGTCCAGCAGCTATTGCACTGAACACTTCTACTTTGATTCTCATACTGCGATCATGAGCTGCACCGTATACATCCTTACCTTTTTTTTCTGCCATTGTTCCTGCAAGGTATCACATTATATGTACATTACTCATTCTTATTCCTGCTCAGACTTGCCACATCAAGCATAAGCCCTTCAATATCACCTACTGCAATACACAATATGGGAATTGCTCTTTAGTACTCCAGCAACATATTCACTTGCTTCCCCGCTCATACTATAACCACACAACTACAGTTATTTTACCATCTGGCTAGTTTACTGTTCCATGTCCTGCATTTTGTTACCTGGCTTCTAACTGATGAACCACTGGTTCCAACAACTAAAGACTCACTTTGTTCCTGGCTTAGACTTTCCTTCTGCTTCTCTCCAAATTGTCTCCACCAGTCTGCCCAAGCGGTTGCTCATTTTCTCTTTTAAGAACTTAACAAAAGTTATACAATCTAGCACTGGGCCAAGCCCTACTCATTAATAATGTCATACGTTTACTGTACTTACAACTCCATACTGAACTACATTCCATGCATTCATATTCGGTCTTATCTGGGCTTTGCCCCTACATTCATACTATTCTACTAGGCCACCAAACAACTTCTGGGCCATGCCTCACATTTTTTATGCCTTAATTTGTGCTTCAGACATATGATCAGAGCTCCCAAAGGTTAACATTTCTCAACAGTAACTGTTCAGCAATTCTCAAGAGCTTTTCTTTTTCATGTTGGTCTTTTGAGCCACACCCCTCAAGAGTCCAGCTTCAATGTAGTTACCTACGAGTCTTGCTCTCAGAGGAAAGAATTGGGCTATCAAACTTGAAGTACATGTAACTGTTCTAATCATGCCTTCGTCTCCTTGCAGTCTTCATTACTCTCATGTTTCTTCAGCATCTGGGCTTACCTTGGTCTCATCCAAGGAGGAACTCTTATGAGTGTAGACTCCTTTGTCATTGAGCTGTGCTCCATGGTTCCATCATGGTCATACTGGTTTGTACACCTTTAAAAGGGGACATCCTTGACAGTGTGGGCTTTTTCTCTGAGCTGTGTCCAGTGGCTCTTTATTGAGGATGGAAGTCTCATACAAAAGACAAAAGAAAGGGCTCACCTTAGACCTCTTCCAATCTAAAGGGGCAGGAACTGGGTGCTAGTTGGAGTGACCTCTTAATGTGATACAGCACACTGTGATTTTTCTGTTGATTTAAAAAGACACACAGAAGCTGGAAGGTATGGCAAATTAGGCCTTGGCTCCCCAGAGGTTTCCTCCACAGAAGATGTTTCCTCTTCCCCATTATGACTGTCATATAACAGTCATAGTTGGTACCATTCTCTTACAGTTGGGGATTACCTTCTTCTCCAGATCAGTTACCATGGGGAACTGGGGTTGGATGGGAGCATGCCTAGTGGTCTCTCTCTCTCTCTCTCTCTCTCGTTCTCCTTCTGAAGCTGCACCCAGTTGTCATCATCCATAGTTTTTAAGCATTCTTCCCAAGTGACCTTTATCTGGAAGGTATTGCCCTCTGGCACCTTTAAAGAATGAAACCACCTCAAGAAGGTTCCCTAGCATATCAAAAGGTTGGTCATCCTTGCAGACAAAGATGGTGTCTACCAAAGTTTAAATTTGTACAAGCACTCTGTACAGTTTCCATCATGTAAACTCATGGAGAATATTATCTAATGCATATCGGCAACTACTTCTCATTCATCATATCTGAGTCAGCTGATAGCTCATAGAAAGAAAAGACTGTGCCACAGGTCTAGCCTCTCATTAAGTGGGAAGAGGGTGGTGCCATACCCCACAAGTCAAATGTTATGAAGCTGCACGTGCCCTGTGTCTTTTGGGCACCCATTTTCATTACCCTCTATACTCCCCTCCACCACCCCATCTCCTTGTTTTGCTGGCCTTGGGCCTTCTTCCAGTAAGCCCCCCCTCAACATTTGGGGATTGCCTGTTTGGGCTTATGGGCCCCTTTCCTGCCTCTTCCCCCAGTCAGACGTTCTAGTATTCTTCACCCTCTGACCTCTTGACCTGGACTGCTGCAGTTGGGGACCAGCAGTGCACCAGCAAATTCTATTCAGGAGCCCTGGGTGGGAGGCAAGCCCAGGCTTCTCAACTTCATAGCTGGAACTGCCCGACAAGTCCTATAATACTGGCCAGAGGACTAACAAAAGGGACAGGAGTGGGACTGGTGAAGAAAGGTGCCATCACTACAGCAGCAAGAGTGTTTGCTGACTCCAGGACAGGCAGTGGGGTCAGGGAATGAAAAGGACTGCTGGCAGAGAAGCCACCATATGGGCCCTGCATGTGAAGCATACACTTAAAGGAGTCAGAGTTCCATTAATTAATTTCAGGCCTCATACCTGCAACAGAAAAGGTCAAAGATTCCAGGTGAGACAGCAGAGCCATGACATAAGAGGAGAGTGACATCAGGCATTGATTCAAGAGTTCTCAGGCACAAGGCAGGCAGCAAAGCTGGGAGCAGGAGCAACAGTGGCGTGTATGCACCCCAGGAGCACTGCAAGAGTTGCTCCAAAGTCACCTCTCACAGAAAATTCCTGACTCTGTAACAGACAAATTGCCCAAATAATCACAGCTCTTGACTCAGAGCAGGCACAGGGGCCAGGACAGAAACTAATCAGTCCTCAGCCAAGGACAGTAAATGTAAACAAACATGGTAGTGGCCATGCAACCCAAGAGCCCCCTGACCCCACAGGGATTGCTGGGACAGGGTTGGAAGTAACTATCTGAATCTGCACAGAAATTTCAGCCAATCATGATCCTGTAAGACTACACGCATGTTTTGCATGGCTGGGGAAATGTTCTAAAGCCCTTAAGCTCAGCAGAAAGCTGGCCAATGAGATATCAAGTTCAGAACAATATAAAAGGGACCGAAAGCAGGGCTTTGGGATCAGTCTGTGTGCCCACGAGAGTAAAGAAGCTATGAGCCTGCCGACAACTGTAAAGTGTACACACATATACTTTGCACTGAGGAAGTGGTTTTCATTGGAATTAATAGGAGAAAGGCAATAAGTGGAGCAGGGGATTTTTCTACTCCAAGAGTGACTTTTCCACACAATGGATCAAACTACACACAGCAGCAATGGAAAGACTGGGGGCGATGTCTACTACAGGGTCCCTGGCGCCCCATCAGCAGTCAAAGACTGACCCAGGAAAGAACAGAGGAGACCAGTGACACAGACCAGACAATATTGGAGAAGCCTGGCTCTAGCCAAGGGCAAATACATTCATCTTATCTGCTCAGCTATCAGAACATCAGAGTCATGAGAGTCAGCAATTCCGTAACAACTGGGGTTTTGACCCTACAACTGGGGGTATTGAAAGTGTGTTTTGGATAGAGGGAGAAAGCCCTGAGTGGATGGTATAAAAATTGCTAGGCCTGAGCAGAAGACCAAACAGGCCATCTGACCACCCTTTTTGAATGACAAACAAGGCCCCTTTCAGCAGGTTAAGTTTTTTTTTTTCAACACAATTTACATTTTGCAGCAGTTTGCCCAGAATAGTTAAGCATGCCACTGAGCCACCTGCATGCTAGCAGCACACCATGCATTGACCCAGAGTTAGTTTGTACCTTTCTCTGATCAGGAGTGGTATGTCAGGATGAATGTGTCACACTTGAGACTCATCCACTCCCTTCTCCAAGGCATTCATCACTTTCCTCAGGCTAGCATCTATCCTTTGAGCTTGTCTCAAATCAGATCAAGTTTAGTTGTGGCAATGATATGAGGTCCAATCCAGAAAAGTTACAGTAGACCTTTGATATCCCATCTGGCATATCTCTCAATATATCAGTGGCCACTGGATTAGCAGGTATTGCAATCTCATCACGATCAAATTGCTGACAGAGTGCTTTTACTCTACACTCTGAAACTTGTGTCCATGGCCTCTCAGGCTGTTCTAATCAGAGACACAGAGACAAGATATCTGTGTCAATTTTATTTAGGCCCAGCCTGCACTGTAACCTAAAATTAAAGATGGAAAAAACCTGACAATTACCAATGAGCTGCAGCATACAACTTGGCTGCAGTCAATATGTAGATAAGAAAACAGAAAATGAGGTCCTTACAGATAGTCTTAAAACTGGTACACCACAGTCCACAAAGGGTGCAACAAACTCAGATTTATTCACTGGGTAGTTCTTTTCCAAACTTGTTAAGCTAAAACTAGCAAAAGCAAGTAGTCTCAGTCTACCAGGGTGCTTCTGGTGCAACATGGCACCCAAACCCTCCAAACTGGCATTGGTTTAGAGAAATAATGGTTTGGAGGAATCTGCAAAAGCTATCACAGGTGCCAAGTGTCAAGTGGTGAATGATTTCCTTGAAAGCAATCTCACAGTTCTAGTCTCAAATGTGGGCGCTAAAAAGTTAATTCTATCTGAAATAGTGTTTCTAGATCATGTGCTTCCTAAGTAGATTCTTTTTCTTTTTGGTGGGTGGGTATTCCTCCAGCAGGTTGAATAATTGCTGAACCACCATGTTAAATCCATTCACAAACTGTTGGTATTATCTGACTAAGCCAAGAAAAGATTGTAGCATGTTCATGCTGTGGAGCTAGACCAGGTTCTAAGGACCTCTATTGTGGCAGTATCAGTGCTGACTCTGTCCTCTGAGATAATATGTCCCACATATTTCAGTGATATTTGACAGAGCTGACACTTATCAAGATATACCTTCATGCCATACCATTCCAGCCTGTGCAATGTCTTCTTGCAAAGTCCTCCCACATATTGTACTATCAGGTGCAGGGAATAGTTTGGGTTACACAAATTGTAACAGACCAACAAATACCAACATCAAGCATAAAACTTTATTATAACATAATAAGAAATTTGGTAACTTTCAACAGACAAACCAAGCTCTCCTAGACTGCTTGTCACAGAGGAGGCTAACAGTGCAGCCACTGAAGTTCCTGTTATTCTTCTTCTTTTCAGTAACTAGCTCACTGATCAGGGTGCAAGCAGATATTTTATACAGTCTCATAGTTGGACTGTTCTTTCGCGATAACCCAATTGCTGAGGCTGTACTTTCCATTATTTAATCATAATTGAGTGGACTTATATGTCTGCAAAACCATCTACAAAAGAAAAAATCTAGAAACATAGAGACATAGAAAAATGATGACAGAAGGAGACCCAGGGTCCATTGAGTCTGCCCATGAGATGCCCAGGACTTAGCAATTGCCTTGGGTCCACTGTCTGCCCTGATTGCTCATTGAGGGTTTACTTAGTAAATTCCCTTCCCATTTTCCCCCATCTCTCTCCTCCCCACTCCTCTTAATCTCCCTATCCCTTCCGCACCCCTAGGATTTATGGCTTAATTCCTGTTTTGAATGATACTGACCATGCCTGTATATATGTTATTTATCTATCAATGAATCTGTCAATGCTTAATGTTATTGTATATTATCTTGACTCTGCCTAATGCTGATGGTATTGTTCTCTGTAATGTTTATATCTGTTACCTTTGTAACCTCCCAGGTGGCTCCTGAAAATAGCCACTTGGCTGTCTAGTGTGCTTACCTGGTCAACAAAAGTAAATAAAATAATAAAAATAAATTACAGTATGCATGCTTTAATGTCTTAGAGTTGTGCTCTAGTTCTGTCCCACCTATGCTTGAAACTTTGTCACAGTCTCTGCCCCCACCACCTCTGCCGGCAGACTATTCCATGACTTCACTACTCTTTCTGTGAAGTAGTTTTTCCTTAGATCACTAATGAAACTCTCCCCCTCCCCCCAGCTTCCATTCATGCCCTCTAGTTGTTGTGTTGGTGACACTATGGATCATCTCCTCTGTGTCCAGCATTTTGGTTATTCCTTTTTGGAACTTGAATGTTACTATCATGTTGCCTCTCTCCCTCCTGGTTTCTAGTGAGTACATACTGTATTCAGTGTTGCTAGCCGTTCCACATAGGGGAGTCCCTGTAGACCCTGGATCATCTTTGTCCCCTTCCCCTGCACTGATTCTAACCTGTACCTATCCTTCTTCAAGTGTAACATAGTAACATAGAAATTGGCGGCAGATAAGGACCACAAGGCCTATCTAATCTGCCTGCACTCCCTGCTTACAAGTGCAGCCTCCAAAACTGAACACAGTACTCTAGGTGTGGTTTAGCCAGTGATCTGTAGAGGGGAATGATCACTTCCCTCTTCCTGCTATCAATCTCCTTGCCTATACATCCCAACATTTTGTTTGCCTTGCTGTTTGCTTTATTACATTGGCCCATCTGCTTCATGGTTCATAGGTTCATAGTTTGAGAACAAGTTCAGAGAGGCCGAGATTCATATATGAACTTGCCACCATTTAAATTCAAATAGTGGAACAGAAGAGCTTTCTTTCACCCATAAAAATATCCAAGCTGCATTTTAAATATGTCATACTTTCACGTTCAACCATGTGTCTAGGCAACATGTTCCAGGTGTTGACAACTCTTTGTGTGAACCACTGACTTCTTTTGACAGTTTTGTTTAATTCTCCAATCAATTGGAGGTTGTGTGACCTTATATCTTTGTAATGAGTTGTACTTTTATTTAATCCTATTAATTCAAACAATTCTGGATTATTGTATGCTCCGAAGAGCAAACATAATTCACCCCTCAATTGTCTATATTCCATGGAGTACAGCTGTAAGTGCTTTAACCTGTCTTGGTATAGTAAACCCCTGACTACCAAGATATGTCTAGTAGCTTTTTTTGTACCCTTTCTAATCTATTTCTTCCCTGAACAGAGTAGAGGGCACAAAAAGGTAAACAGTACTCCACATGTGTTCGTAATAATGACTCCCAGGTCCCTCTCTTCCTGCGAGGTGCTCAGTTTAACCCCATTGAGCCAATATTTCATCCCTGGGTTCCCTTTACCAAGATGCATCCTTTTGCACTTTTTTGCATTGAATTTTAGCTGCCACAGATTTGACCAATTTTCCAATTTTTGAAGGTCTTCTTGTTGGTCCCTAACCCCTATACGGTTTCACCTATCTTGCCTCTTCACACATCAGGCATGGGGTGTGCTTTAGGATTGTGTGAAGAGGCAAGATAGGTGAAACCATAATGTTTTTTCCTGTTGCTGCCTGCAGAGTGGGGGTGAGGTGTTAGGGTTGGAAACCAAAACGTCACATTTCCCCAATGTTGTCACTTTAACCCTAACTAGTACAGTGACAATGTTCTTTTGCAATGAATTTCCTTACTTTTGAAATAGTATAATAGTAGCCTTATTTACTTGTGGGAGCGCAGGGCCCTCTTGGCCCTGTGGGCCCTGTGATCCCATCCATGCATAGATTTGCAGACAGTGTAATCATATCCTTATTTGCCTGCAATACAATAATGCAATATTCCTAACAATTAAAATGCTATTGTTGTGGAACTACCAACTGGTGGCAGCACAAAAATCAGAACAATATCACACAGTAGAATAAATCTGAGTTCAGTAAATGAACATCATTTAAGGGGGAGTCTGCATTTATCAAGTTGTCTAGCACCAGTGAACAGAGTTATGCACATGATTATCTTTATTATTAGAAGTATTACTATACACAGTGTTGGACTGGTCCACCTGGATACCTGGACATTTTCAGGTAGGCCACCCTCGCTTAGGATCTTGCCCACCTTCCAAACTCTAAAACTGCTTACACTTATTGCCATTTTAGATTTAAATGGGGTGCTCTGACCACTGCAAGAAAATACAAAGTGCAAAAATAGAGCCTGTGTATCAAATTGAAGCATAAAGCTGATATCAATTCAACTCCCCCGGGGCCCCTTTATTTATTTTCCAGGTTGGCCCCAGTCCAAATTTCTAGGAGGGCCCCCTGCATCCCAGTCCAACTCTGATTGTGCAATGTGAGTACCCAGGTGGTCACTAACCTGGACAGTGCAGATATACTTTGTATCATCTGATAATCTCACAGCACAGTTATATTCTTGGTTCAGATTTCTGTTGCTGCTGCCCATCAACCAGCTTAACAGCTTCTATTGCAAAAATTACGCTGTGATCAGAAGTGCAATTTAGGTTTGCAAATCCAGCAGGAATGGTCACATAGATTTCCAGTTATCTCAGGAAATGACTCCATTTGCACTGTGAGCACAAGATTTAGTCACCCTCATCATATAGAGAAATGTGTACTGGTTACCATCCAGCTCTTGGTGGCACACGATAACTCGGATTTAAAGTCATGGAATAGGCTTAAAGTCATGGACCAGTCAGGCTAATTTAGTAAAATGGAGCCGCAAGTCAGGGATCCTTTTTTTAATTTAGTATGTTTTTAATGCATGCAGGCTATGGGCTCAGCCCCCACCTCCATGGAGCCCCTCCTCACCACTGGGATTTACCTCCATTTCTTGATGATACCCCCTGGCTTACCCCCCAGGGCAAGGCTACTGCACCAGTGCAAACTTGCATGATGATGGGAGAAGGATGCTGGCAGGGTCAGCTATTGGCAATGCCTCCCTGGCTTACCCCCAGGGTGGGACATGGAGTTGGGCAAAAGACAGCAGGTGACAGAATAGGTTGACCTGTCCAGGAGACCTGTGGCAGTGATTGGGGCAAGAAGAAGCAGGGTGTCATGTTTAGTGGCCACTTTTTTCCCCAATATATGATTCCAGTAGAAGGCGTGGTGTGCAATGACGCAGTGACACAGAGCATCAGCACCCAGCATGCCTCCCTGAGAAGCCAGGCACTAGTCACAATGGAACCCCCTGGCCTCTGCCAGGGGTCTGTACAATGCCAGACACTCCATCCCCCCTCCCCCAGAGAAGGAGAGCCATCACTCAGATGCTCAATCCTTCTCCCAGCTGTTGGCCCACCGACTGCTGATTTCATTCCTGAACCCGGGCCATTGTCATCACAGGTGGACACCATGCCCCTGCACTGGCAGGCCGGCTGAGAGTCAGAGCTCTGGATTCATGGTGATGGAGTCCAGTGCAAATGTAGGCTCCATGAGTGGCAAGCCAATCCAGCAGAGATAGATCTCAGTCATCTCAGTGCAAGATGCTGCTTGGCCACTAACTACAGACTAGGGCAGGTTTTCATGCTGTCTCATTTGAATCACAATCAGGCGTCTGTATGCAGGTAGTGTCATTGCATGTCTCTGGTGAAGTTGATTTGTCTGAAAATACTTCCTGACAAGCAAATAAGGGGGAAATTTGCTCCAAATAAAGTGTATAAAAGAAGCCTCACATTCCCATTCATATTTTTTTTCATATTGATGCATACAGGAAGTCATCATGCCCACCCACCCACCCATTCCCAGACACACAGACACACACACAGGTCTGCATGGTTGCTTTCACTCACTTTTATTGCTTCGGTAGACTGCAGTGCAGAGTCTGTAATAAAGATCTTTCCATAAAAGAAACTATATTTTTTAAATATAATCTCACCTTCTGGGAGGTTTGAGTAGGATGTTCATTCCTGTATGACAATCAATCACCACAAATGTATCAATTCTAACAGTAATGATGACAGTTTCAGTGCTGGACTCTGGTGAAGCTGCTTTGTATGAAAACACTTCCTTACAAGCAGATAAGGGCAGAAAATTTGCTCCATGCTAATATTGTAAAAGAAACCTCTACCTCCTATTGATTCTTAATCAAAAGAAGTGTATCAAAGGAGGTCCTGATTCCCATTTATAATTTTTTTTATCTTGATGCAAATGGGAAGCTAGCACCCCCTTTCCCCACCAATTCCTGATATTCCTGAGCAGCTGTTTAATTAATCAAAAGGCAGGCAAACAATAAACTCTTTCAGATTTGTTTATGTGAGCTCAAGGTGACAAGCTGCAATAAATGTCTGTGTGTGTGTGTGTGTGTGTGGTGGGGGATCCAGCCAAGTTAAAATGATAGTGTCAGAGAGTGTGTGTGTGTGTGTGTGTGTGTGTGTGTGTTGGGGGGGTCTAGCTGCACTGAAATGCATTTATTTTTATGGCTGTGGGCAGAGCCTACAGCCATCTTGCTATCTGAAGCTGGAAAATGGAGTATTGTGGAACACATTTTTGGGGATTTTCAGTGTATCCATCCACATCTATAAATCACTATGCCAACTGAAATAAAATAATTCCTTCTTTTTGTTTTAAATGTTGGAGACATAACACCAAGTGGCTTATCAGATGGCCATTAGGAAACTGAAACAGCTTGTTAAATATTAGTTGCCTATTAAACTGGAGATTTGTTTACCCCCTTCAGAATGCAACAACTTGCACATTTAAATACTTAACATTTAAACATTTTCTTACCAGTACTGTAGTTTCAGTTGGGAATCTATTGTCTTTCAAGAAATATTCATACCTCATAAATGTCACCCTTTCCCAGCAAATCTATACAGCTTTACACTGTTTTTTAACCTCTTAAGACAGTATCTGATAAGAACTGTCTTGGTCATATGCCAGGTCTTCAGTGAACTACCCAGACTAAATATATTGCAATCAGCAGGCATTTATTACTGTGCTTTTTGGGAAAAAAATATATTGAGCTACAGCACACACATACACACACACACACACACACCATCCTTATGGCCACAACATTCAAAATTAACACTTCAATCTACTGTTATTAAACAATAAAGGCACTGTTTCTTTATGTCAGTGAACACTGTGAAGTTCAGTTTAGAGTAGATTTCCTTTAAATATTTCTTATCCTATATTTTGTATCCTGGATAGTGCAGGGGAGATACTACATCTCATTGTCATAGGGATCTTCATTTATACATTTTTGCACTATATTTACTCAGACTACAGCAAACACACACACAAACATCCGGGCATGCATGCACGCGCGCACACACACACACATCATCCTCATGGCCACAACATTCAAAATAAATACTGCATTCTAATATGTTGTAGAACAATAATGAAACTGTTTGTTTATAATAATAATAATCATCTTTATTTATAGTGTACCTTTCAAAAATCAAGGCACAGTACATTTAAAATAATATCACAATAAAATAACATAAAATCAATAAAATCAGTAATATCAATCCATGTCTGCACCATCCCCATATGCCTTCTTCCATAGGAAAGACTTCAAAGCTTGTTTAAACCCCCCACAGTCATGCACTCTCTAATCCAATGGGGTAGAGAATTCCAGAGGGTCAGCGCCATGAACATAAAAGCTCAGGCACTGGAAGATTTTAAAGCTACCCTCGGAATCTCTAGCAACCCCTCGTTGGCTGAGCGGAGCAGTCACTCCAGAAGGTAAGGAACCAGAAGCTCTTTTAGGTAGTCAGGGCCCAAACCGTGTAGAGCTTTATATGTCAGTAAACTGAATTTAAAGGTGATCCGCCACTGAACCGGCTGCCAGTGCAGATCCCACAGCGCCAGTGTAATGTAGGAGGAACGGGGAATCCCCATTAACAACCGGGCTGCTGAGTTCTGCACCAGCTGCAAGTGGTGGATATCAACCCCTGGAAGCCCAAAGTAGAGGGAGTTGCATAATCCAAACGTGCGGTCACAAAGGCGTGTATCAGTGTGGGCAAGTCACTAGACAGAACAAGGTGCTTGATCCTAGTGATGTTCCTCAGATGGTAAAAGGATACCTTAACAACAGCCGACACCTAAGCACGTAATGTCAGCCGATCGTCAAGAATCACCCCTAGGTCGCGCACCTGTTCAAAGATAGGGAGCTTGACATCCCCCAAGAATAAATCTGAGGGATGATTTGCTCCCAACCCCTCTATCTGGTGACCAGGATCCACGACCATCACCTCCGTCTTCCCAGAATTCAACTTCAACCAGCTGGACCTCATCCAACCCTGGATCTCACTGAGACAGTTATTAAACACAGAGAGTGCTCCATTCTGGTCAGATGCAAAAGACAGATAGAGCTGGGTATCATCGGCATAACAATGAAACTCCAGTCTATATCATCTTACAATGTCTCCAAGGGGAAGCATGTACACAGCAAACAACATGGGAGACAGCACAGAGCCCTGAGGCACCCCACATGACAGAGAGGTAGGATCAGAGGAGAATACCCATGACACCACCCTCTGAGTTCTACTTGTGATGAAAGAGGTAAACCATCTGTGAACCAAACCTGACAGCCCACGGATGCATCTCAGGTGCTCAAGCAACATCCCATGGTCTACGGTGTCTAATGCTGCTGACAGATCCAACAGGACCAAAATGGACATTTTTTTCTGGTCTCTCGCCATCAAAAGATCATTGAGCACCCAAACCAGCGCAGTCTCTGTGCTGTGCCTCTTTCGAAAACACGACTGTAGAGGGTCATAGATGTTATGGATGGTCAAATGGTTGTCCAACTGGGCAGCCACTACTTTCTCAATTACCTTCCCCATGAAGGGAAGGTTCGAGATAGGCCTAAAGTTAGCGAGAGATTCTGTGTCCAAAGAAGCCTTCTTCAACACTGGTGACACCACTGCCTCCTTCAGGGAGCAGGGGTATTCACCAGAGTCTAAGGAGCACCAGACTATCCTCACCAGAACAGGGATGATAACCTCCCCACAGCCCATAATCAGGGCTGTAGGACCCGGGTCTAAACTACAGGATGTAGTGCGCATACCCTGGACAATCCTCATAACATCCTCGATTTCTGGCCTTTCGAAGGAACTCCAGGAAAACAGAGGGATTGCGACCGGGGGCTGGTCTACAGCAACTCCCATAGAGAGTGCTGTGTGGGTTTCTGCCCTGATGTTGTCAACCTTATCTGCAAAGAACCGAGCAAGCTCCTCACACTGCAATTGTGAAAAGGCTCTACAAACCTGTAGACAGGCTGGGTTGCACAGCCTGTCTATGGTCCGAAAGAGCTGGGCCGGTCGGTTCTGAGCAGCAGCAATTTCCCCAGACAGGAATACTGCCTTCTTATGAGTAATTGCTGACTGATAGAGTTGATAATGCTCTAGGAGTCTAAGATGGTCGGCATCTAAGCTGTATTTCTGCCAGCACCTCTCTAACCTGCATCCTAGTCGCTGCAACTCCCTCAAGTCCCCATCAGACCATGGTGACTGAGGGTGAAGGGAGAGAGGGCGCACACAGATTGGAGCAATGGAATCCAGTGCAGAGGTAATGGCCTTGTTATAAGCCAGAACCAGAACTTCTGTATCCAAGCTCATCACAGGAAATTCTGATAGATCAAGCATCGCAGTTAGACCATCGAGAGTCACATCCCGTAAAGGGTGGTACTTGACCATCTCCACAGGGGTTGGCCTATGCAGAGGGGTGCAAAAATTGAATCTCACAGTGTAATGGTCAGACCATCCGACAGGTTCCACCCCCACATTGGAGGCTTCCATCCCCAGGAGGAAGACCAGGTCAAAGGAATGGCCATGTTCATGAGTGGCAGAGGTAACCACCTGTGAGACGCCCAATGAGTTCATCAATTGGAGGAAGTGCTGTCCAAATTGCGAGAGTTCATCGTCGATCCAGGCATTAAAGTCACCCAGCACCATCAACCTGGGCGACTCAAACACCAGGTCGACGACGAAGTCCACCACTCCCTTAAGGAATAGCTTCTCATCTCCAGGTGGACGATAGACAACAGCCATTCTATAACTCCCACCTGCCACTATGACACATTCGAATGATCTGGTCTCCTCAACTGGAACACTAGTGAGATCCAATTCGGTCTTAAAACAGACAGCAACCCCCCCACCCCTGCGATCCAATCTCGGGTGTATCACCGAATACCAGACGGAACTGCTACCTCAGTACAGGGCCAGCATTACCACCCAGCCAGGTTTTGGTGATGCAAGCCAGGTCCGCTGTACCCACCAAGTCTGCAACAATAGCAGTCTTGTTCACAACGGACCTGGCATTGCATAACACTGCCCGAGTTGGACAGAACTCCTGGGATGCCCCAGCCACCTGCCCACCATTTATAGTGGTGGTGCCCTTGGGTATGGAGACCAGACAGGAAGGCCCACGTTCTGCACTCCATTTCACCCCAGGGCGTCTTCTAGGCTTAACCACCCCATGCGAGCGCCCCCTCATCCATCCTCCACTTTTCATACCCCCGGCCCCTCCCCAACCTCCTGCGGGCAATTCCCAAAGCCCAGCAGCATTGATAGATGGAGTAAAGCAACAGTGGGGAAAAAAAGGGGCTGAGGGCACAAAGAGCGGAGGATGAATAGCACATGACCGGGGGGGGTGGGATAGCGATATATATCACAATCCTCTAACATGGAGCAAAAACAATAAACTTCTACTCTCACAGTAGTAGTTAATAAAAGTCAAATCCCAATCCAAAGAATTAAAATAACTCAAATGGAAACTAAACAAAAAAATAAGTAAACCAAAAATCAATAAACTCAAATCTAATTAACTCAAATTAATCGCCATTCATCATTTGAACCTGCTTTCAGGAAGACAAAAGAAAGAAAAATTATAAATGAAAAATAGAAACAGGGATATCTCCTCACACCAGGCATTCCTATTTCAAAAACCAAAATAAATAAAATCACAATTTAAAATAAAGAAAATCAAAACAAATAAATAAAATTAAAAATATCCCCCAAAAAACAATAATCAAAACAGTATAAATTGGTTAGGCAAAACAAGTACTCCCACTACTTATGTCAGTGAACACCGTGAAGTTCAGTTTAGAGTAGATTTCCTTTAAATATTTCTTATCCTATATTTTGTATCCTGGATAGCACTGTTGAGATGCTATATCTCATTGTAGTAGGGATCTTCATTTACACATTTTTGCAGTGAATTTACTCAGGCTGTTCTAGATTAGATACAATATCTTGTTTCCTGTGTGGTCATGATTTTAACATTTTTATAATGTATTTATTCAGGGTAGCCTAGTCCAGGGCCCCTATATTTAAAGGTGATGCATGGTGCATCCCTGCAGAAAGGGGAGATGTGCTGCACAACTCCAGCAGTGTTCTGCAGCACAATATTGAAATGTGTGGGATGTGCCCACCACAAGGGAATGGGCCAGTGTGCACACAAATGGTATGCCAAGCAAGTCAAGTGGGTGTTCCCATGCATATACCGTGCTTCGCCATAGTCAGTGGAAATGAGCTCCTTGCAGTCCAGAGCAGCATGGCTCACAGTTAGGCCATGAATAGCTGGCCTAACCCAGCCAGCCACGCACAAGCAGGCTGTGGAAGTGCACACAGATGCATAGCAGCTTGGCAGCCCTGGTGGACTAGAGGTACCCCCTGCCATCCTCGATCAATCCAACTCCATACCCACAGAGCTCCATAGTGTAGGGCCCCCCAGGACCCAATCACACCAGAGAAAACTACGGTCCATATCCATAGTGTAGAGGACCCCCACCCACCACTTCCTGTGTGCAGACACCCCCGCTCCTCCCATACCTGACCTATGGTGGAAACTGGCACTGCCTTCCACACTCTGCCACAGGCAGCAGCAGACTGCACTGGACCTAGGCTGGGGACCTGCACTCCAGAATGACTCAAGTGGCTGTACTGTGCATTGGTGCACTACACAAGCTGTGGACCCACCAGTGTGTGCAGCCGTATGTATGTCCCTGGCAAACTGTAAGAGGGAACTGACATACCTCCAATGCATGCCTTGTCAATGCTGTATCTTCCTGCTGTAATACACCGCTGCAGGCCCACACTCTCCCACATTCCCCTGTGTAACATGCCACCCTCCAGACTGCTGAGGTATCCTGGGTGCCATGGGGTGTGGTAACTTGCAATGCTATTTGCAGTGTATGCTCCAGGCTATGGATAGTGCATCTGCAGTTCCCCAATTGTACAAATGAATGGGAGGTGGGCTATAACATGCCTGTTCCAGGACCTGTGTGAGTGGATACAACATTGGCTCTCACCTGCACTGAGCAGTGCAATGGTACTGGGACGATGGATCTGCATACAAGCACCTGAGGTGTATGGCCGTTGGGCGTTATTGCCCGCTCACAGCTTGTGCCTAACATATGATACATTCCAGCATCCTATTGCCAGTGCTCCACCACCTGAAAATAAGATGCCATTTCTTCTGTGAACTGTCCAGGTAAATATATAGCAATCAACAGGCATATTCTAGGAAAACACATTGTAAAAATGTGTAAAAGGAAGACCACATTGAAACTGCCTCTCAGCAGATCTGCATTGTGCAAATTCATTAGAAATAATGGGTAAAAGTATTCCAAAAGCCCTTCACAGCCATATCAGATCTGACCAGACATTGTTTAAATACTGACTTCACAAGTACTGACACCAGATATATATAGTTGAAACTGTCTGTACAATGGATTTAATTATTTTTGATCTGCATAACACACTATCTGGATAGCTGTACTGAGTAGCTGTTTTCTAAATTGACACGCAGTCAAACAATCTAAAGTAAGCACTTGTGAGTTTTGGAGGTGGGAGTCCAGCAGAGTTGCAATGTGGTCCAGCCAAGTTGCAATACAATGACTTTACAAGACTATTTTACAGACACTGATATCCAAGCTATAGTGGACTAGATGATGTGTTTTTTTTCTTGAATAAAAAGGTGCACTCTGTATTAAGACCTCTATATGGATCAACTGTTTTGTCACCCTATAGGCAATCAAACAATTTGAATGACAAACTAACCATTTGTGAAAATCATGCAAAAGAATGATCAAGTGGGTATACTGCAAAATGTATCTGTCTGTCAAGTTTTCATCGACACATAATCGCGAGTCTTCAGCTCAAAAGCTGGATCCACTGTGTGTACAAATGTCACTCCTTGAACAATAAAATATCATCTGGTTTCTGTATGAATCGGTGAAAATACATGGTCCTGAATTTTGGTGATGAGTTGACTCATGCAAAAATCATATTGCAATCACATTACAGTTAAAAAACTAAACAAAACACACTGACACAGCTGATTAAGGAAAAATGGCAATGGTCACTCCACTACTCTGAGATGGTGTAGAGACCACACATTTGTAAAAATTCACATCAAAGACTCCACACACCTCAACAGAACAATACATGGCTTTTATTAAGTTTAAAAAGGCTGCCACATGCAGACATGCACAACCAGGCTAAACCTCCAACTGGTTTTGTACTGCTGTACATCATCAGGGGTTTATCCTCGTTGTGTATGTCCGAAGATGGTGGTCTTTTTAAACTTAATAAAAGCCTTGTATTGTATCGCTGAGGTGTGCGGAGTCTTTGATGCAAATTTTCACATTCGATTAAACATCTTTTTTACTGTACAGAATACATGTAGATGGAAAACGTTAATAAACAAAACTGAGCTTTGCCATTGCGATCGTGGGTACAAATGGAGTCCAGGCAATGTTCAGGATGCAAAACTTTAACTTAAATTTATTAAACAGCAGACAAACATAAGTGGACTGAGTATGGAAAATAAACCAATAACAAAACAAAAAGACATCTAATATTAGCTTCTCAAACAGCTTCTTACAGTCACCTAGTAGCAAGCTAGAGAACAGGTAGGGTAGCGCTCCTATCGACAACTGACTTGCTGTACAAGCACAAGCACATTTATATCGGTTACAAGTCTCATGACCCACTAAGCACCTCCCACGTTATACATTGCATCAAAAAGATACCTTTAAAGGCTACAAAATTAAATCTCAGTATACAAACACATTGTATTATACTGTTTCACAAAGATAGGAACACATTAGCACAAATAATAAGGCTTTATAAAGGAAAAACAAAGAATAAGCCAGGGAGACAGGCTCCTCCCAGCAGTGACTGTTATAAATAGGCAGAAAACATGGCTGGCCAGCCCTAAGCAAAGCAGCCACACTGAAGGGAGGTCCTGAGACTCAGCAAACAACACTTTCCTACACAGAAGCTAGGTAATATTGGAATTGCTTCTTCTTATACCCATAAAGTGTTCAAACAGTCAACCATGATAAGAGAATTCCTTCTATATCATGTATTTCTTAAGGGAAGATTTTTTTTGCAGCTATTTCATCTATCTTTTGAAGGGCATTGTTCATGCGCAAATGCTGTACAGCCTCATTTAGAAAGGTGTGTCCCTGCATTACTTAGAGGGACGTTCTGCTGCACAGACATCTACTTTGTCACTCAAGGAGTACTTGCAAGCAAGAAACGAAGGCTCTTGTGCCTCTCTAGGCACTACTCTTGCCTCTTGCAAGCTTTCTGGAGGGAATACAGGGCAAAAGAAATAAGTCGCTATGCTCATTTTGCATAGAGCGTTCACACTAACACGACGCTCCGTGCGCACGGTCGTGCAGCGCACATGTGCGCACAGTCGAGAGGGTCCGATTATATTGCGACCTCAAACGACTATTCACAGTATTTCTGGGGCTTTACACAGGCAGAATTTGGGGTACAGGAGTGATATAAACATGAAAAAAGGAGAGGGATAGGCAGAATATCCACTTGTGGCCAAAGTGTGGGTAGGGAGAAAACAGTGAGAGCAAAAAGAACAGAGAAAGGCTATGGTATAGCAAAGGGCACTGTTGCAACAGATTTTACTTGGAAAGTAAAAGGAACATCACTCCAATAGCACAGATATTTTTAAAGCTGCCTCATGATTAAGCACAAAATGAACAAGACACCACTGGTTGGACTGGCAGACCCCAGTCCTCACTACATTTAAAAACCATGGGGAGGGTCAACTTAACATAAGCCCCTTTTACAGTCATTGATCTTTAAATTACCCTCGACACTTGACACAGCTGCAGTCCAACACAGGGCACAGTGACTACAGACTATGGCAGGTTTTCATGCTCTCTCATTTGAATTGTAGCCAGGCTTCTGTATGCAGGTAGTGTCAGTGCATGTCTCTGTGAAGTTGCTTTGTCTGAAATCACTTCCTGGCAAGCAAATATGGGTGAGATTTGCTCCAAATGAATTGAATAAAAGGAGACTCACATTCCCATTCATATCGTTTTATATTGATGAAAACAGGAAGATAGCAACCCCCCCCCCTGCATTCCCAGATGCACACACACACACACACCTGTCTGCTTGCTTTCACCCTCTTTTATTACTTCAGTAGACTGCAGTGCAATGTCTTAAATAAACATCTTTCCATAAAAGAAACTCCTCTTTTTAAGTATAATCTCACTTTCTGGGGGTTTGTGAAGGATGTTCATTCCTGTATGACAATCAATCATCACAAATGGATCAGTTTTAGCAGTAATGCTGGCAGTCTCAGTGCTGGACTCTGGTGAAGCTGCTTTGTACGAAAACACTTCCTTACAAGCAGATAAGGGCAGATAACTTGCTCCATATGAATATTGTAAAAGGAATGTCTATCATCCTGTTGATTCTTTATCAGAAGAGGTGTATGAAAGGAGCCTCTGAGTCACATTCAGAAATGTTGTATCTTGAGTCAAATAGGAAACTAGCTCTTTCACCCCTCCCCCTCCCAAATCCTGATGTTCCTGATCAGCTATTTTGTGAATCAAAAGGAAGGTGAACAGTATACTCTTTCAGATTTTTCTGCGTGTGTTCAAGGTTGCAAGCTGCAATGAGTGCGTGTGCGTGCGTGCGTGTGTGTGTGTGTGTGTGTGTGTGGAGGGATCCAGCCAAGTTAAAGTTAGTGTGTGAGTGTGTGTGTGCAGAGTCAGATAAACAAGGTGTGAGGCCCTAGGCTACTGGAAATTGTGGGACCCCTATAACTTAGTCAACGGGCTGGGGGTTCGGGGGCTGCCCAGTCACCCAAAAGCTGAATGAGTTTTCAAGCCATGAAATACATTTGGAGGGGTTTCCACCTACTCTGAATGCCTTTTCTTGGAGTGGAAATTGAAGTTTCCAAACCATGTTTTATTATAACTCTGGCAGATGGTTTGTCAGGATACGGAGTACATGTGCTGGCTGCTCTTTTTAAGATGACATCTTGTTTTTTTACTGTCTGTTTATTGACTTCATGCATTACACCAAGATAAGCTGTACAGAGATATATAGAAAATTTAGGAGTTTGTTAGGTAACAACAGTGTTAGTTTAAGCTGTACAGTAATGTAACCACATTACTGGTAGTAATCCTAGTTGTAAACCTATTACAAGATGAGCCCATGCCATCAAGGAAGCATATGTAAAACAAAAAAAATGTCAACAAGAATCATTGTCCTAAACCAAAGTACTATGGCATGAGAACTATTGTTAAGTTTGCATTGGTAAACTAGAACAGTATAGTAAATAAATCATGCTGAGAGCCCGCTAAACCATATTTACTTGTCATGCAGTAATCAGATTTCTGAAAAAAATCTGATTCTCTAAAAATCTGACTGAGGTTTCTGTTGAGCTGCTTACATGCAGGGTCTCTTATTTATTTTGGTTTCGGAAAACACCTTTGAGAACACAGAACTCTTTTACAAAGGTTCCACATCGTGGACACAGGACAAATAATACAGACTTAAAATGTAAAACATACAGTTTGATTCTAATACAGGAGCTATTAAAGGATTTGTCAAGTTAAGACAGAATAGCTAGTTAAACACAGGTTAAACAGCATGTCTTAAATTCAGTACATGAGATACCAAAGGCTTAGTCCCAATAAGACAGGATAGGCTAATTAAATACAGGTTAAACAAAACAGTTTAAATTCAGTATATGAGCGGCCAATGTGCTTTGTCAAGTACAAATGAGAATATGTGATCCGACACAAGACCACACATTTAACACAGTTTGCCAGGGGCAAAACATGTGAGGTAAGTACACACATTACTGGTCCAAGAGAGGGGAGAAGGTTAGGAACAGAAAAGGACCGTGTGAGAAGTGGGAGAGGATGTGTGACATGCAAACATGTCAGGAGGGAATATAATGGGTAGAGGTGATAGGAGAGGGAGAATAAGACAGACAAGGGGGAGGGGGAGCGAGATGAGACCTTGGGGGGCAGGGAGTTAATTTGTAGAGGAGGAGCACAAGGAGTAAAGGGGAGCTAGGAGATGGGGATTGTATCAGGGGAGATCAGGGAGAGGCTAAAGGAATGCTGAGGTGGGAGATGGAAGGAGATAACAGGGAGAGTGAGGGGTGGGGGAGAGTGTATTGGTAGCAGAGAGGAGCAAAGGGGGGGCTGATGTGGGAATATGGAAAGAAAATACTAGGGAGTGGAGGGGTGTGGGGAAAGAACAGTACAGGAGAGGTCAGGGGAGCAGGCATCGTATTAAGTGAAGCAGTTGCAGTAGGCTCCGGTCACCAAATGCTGTTGAAGTTTGCGCTTAAAGGAGCTGAGATTTGATGCATTGGTGATGTCCACTGGGAGTGAATTAAATCAGCTAGAGGCTCTAACTTTGTAGGAGCACTGACCTTGTGTGGTCCGGCAGTGGGGCACAGAAAAGGTCAAAATTTCAGAACTTCAGGTTAGGCAGATGGCACAGTGAAGGGGAAGTAGGGACTGAACCCCGGTGGGAAGGAGGCCCAACAAAGACTTCTTAGCAAGAAAGCAGGTCAGATACTTTATTCTGCCAGCTAGCTGTAGCCAATTCACCTGTTCGTAGATGTTACACATGTGTGTGAGTCAGGCAGCTGAGGTGAGGAGCCGACATGCCTTGTTTAGAGCTAGGGCTATGTGTCGGAGGGCAGTGTCAGTTGCTGATCCATAAACTATGAGACCGTAGTCAATTAATTAGGTAACTGAGCTCTGGATAGGCTGTTTTAATGCTTCAGCCATCAGACAGTGCCTATGCCTATAGAACAGCCCTATGCGGGTGTTCACAGCTTTAGCAATGTTATGTATCTGCGTAGAGTATGAAAGTGTGCAGTCAGAGGTCACACCCAGGTATCTGAACTAGTATATCTGTCCAGTGCAACACCTGCAATGTTGTAAATTAGCAGTAGTTGATGTTTGTGTTTGTTATGAGTCCCATGAAACAGCATTGATTTGGTTTTTGTGTAGTTTAGGATGAGTTTTTGTGACCTGAACCAGGTTTCAACGTCAGAGAAACTTTGCTACAGTTGCTGTTGTAGGAGAGTGGGGTTGGAGTGGCTCATGAAAATGACCGCATCATCAGCATAAAGGAGAATCTGGTCATGGCATGCAGTGGGGAGGTCATTCCCAAAGTTTCTAAAGAGTAATGGGCCAAGGATGGAACCTAGAGGGATGCCAGATCAGACTAGGAGTAAGGTCGAGGTGGAATCCCAAATTCTGACCTGTTGGGAATGGTCACTAAGGTAGCTTTGAAACCAGCATGTTGCTTCTGGTGAAAGTCCTAGAAATGATAGCTGTCCTGTAAATAGGGAGTGGTTGACAGTATCAAATGCTTTTGTCAGATCAATAAAAGCAGTGCCAACCATGTGGTTATGGTCTAGAGCGTGGTCGGTATAGAAGGTAAAGTCAAGGAGTGCCGTGGTGGTGCTGTGCCCTTTTTGAAAACTGTGTTGGGGACATTGAAGGTCATATTTTCCTAGATAGTCTACGAGTTGTTCAGCAACTATCCATTCCAATGCCTTGGAGAGTGGAGGTAGGATGGAGATTGGTCTGCAGTTTCTCACAAAAGTCTTGTTTCCACTTTTGTGGATAGGGGTCACCAGTGTGGAATTCCAATTTTTGGGGAATTGTGAGAGCATAAGAGAGCAGTTAAGAATTTTAGTAAGGGGTGGCAGGACTTCATCAATGGTGAGGGCTATGAGTTTTAAATCCAGAGAGTCACCACTGTGCCTGGCCTTCCCGAGTTCTTTGAGTAGGTGTATTCTGGCTATCCTTGCCCAGATTGCCTTAAAATAAAAAGGGGGCGCTGTTGGGATTCATGTAGGATATCAGAAGGGGTTGCTGCCAGTGTAGAGTCAAAGAAATTAGGAAGGAGCACTTGACTAAGGTCAGAAAATGAGGTGTTGAAGGTATTGGCTACGGTTACTTTATCCAAGGTGATGGTACCGTCGATGTTGAGCATTGAGGGTGTAACTCTGGGGTTCTTCCCAGTTACCTCGGTGAGGTTGTCCCAGAACTTCCTCCCATTATTCCAGGCATTTGCAAGGGAGTTTCTATAGAAGTCTGCTTTGGCCTGGTGGATAGCTCTTGTGCAGGCATTCCATGCTGATTTGTAGGCCTGTGTATCCGCTTGGGTGTTAGATGCCCTAGCATGGTACCAGAGCTGGTCACAAGATTTCATAAGATCAAGGAGGTCGAGGGTCACCCATGGGTTTATTGATCTCCTGATCTTATGTTTCTTAAAAGGAGCATGAGCATCACATGCTGAGTTAAAGGAAGTAATTATGTATTCAAGGGCAGGGTCCACATCCAGGGCAGCGTCAACTGAAGACCAGTCGAGTGATTGCAGGTGCTTTTTTAATGGACCTAATTGACCAGACAGTAAAACTCTACTTGAACTTTGGAGGGGGTTTGTGGAATTTATTAGACCAGAGGGATATTACTGGTGAATGGTCACTAATGGTGTCCGGGCGTACCACAGTTTTAATGATGTGTTCAGGCTGATTAGTAAGAACCCAGTCCAGAAGAGAGGAGGTCCCCATACTGTAATTTATCCTGGTGGGTGACTGTACAATTTGAGCAATGTTGGTAGCCGCCAATGCATCCTTATAGTTGCTTGCAATTGGGGCCAGCCAGTTGACATTAAAGTTCCCGAGCACAATAACTTCAGTGTTTCACCCTAGGATGTTGAAGCAGTCAAGAAAGGAGGGAAGACCCAGATCAGTCAGTTTGGGTGGGATATATACACTGAGGTAATGGTCAGTACCTTATTGTGAGCACCAAGTAGCACCTTGGTGGCTAGTATCTGGATATCATTCCCAGAATTAGGAAGGGTCAGTACCTGACCCATGAGTGACTCTTTAAGGTAGAGAGCACAGCCCCCACCTTTCTTAGCCTATCCTGCCTATAAACTGCGTAACCAGGAATAGCAATAGCTGAGTCAGATATCTTGGGGGTAAGCCATGTCTCAAGGACAGATAGTATGTCTGGGTTATGTTGGGAGATCCAGGCAGTGAGGGTATTGAGTTTAGGAAGTAGGCTGCAGATATTTATACAAGCCAGGGATAGAGTAGCCATGCTGTCAGACTTCATTGTCATCTGCTGTAGAGGTCCCGTGTTGGGGTGAATATTGTCCGAGATAAGCAGCATCAGTAATGTTAGGCATTTGAGAAAGGCTATTAGGTATTTCTCATGGCACAATGATTTCCTCACTTTTGACAATTTTTCCCTAACTTGGTGTGGAGTGGAGGTTCTGAGTAACACTGGGCAAAGGAATTGAGAGTCATTCCTGGGAAGTTTGGGAGAGCACCCAGTGGCTAAGTAGTCCAGGAGAGGGTTCATTGTTAGGATCCTGATTAATGTTGTTGTGTAGGACCCATAAACAGACAATGGACATTTATAATCCCAGGGCGCGGACAAGCAAAGTTTATGCTCCCCTACAGAGCCAGTCCCAGATAATGTAACCAGAAAGGTGAGCAGACCCAAGAGGAGTTTGGCAGGCAGCATCATTAGTAAAAAAGGTGAATTGAAATATATAGGCACGATTTAGTAGTCTGATTCAGTGTGCCTGTTTATGTGTCTGAGATAAATCTTTTTTTTATGGTTCACAATATCTGTCAAAGTTATCAAACTGCAGTAACACTCTCACATCTATCCAGTATTCTATTCTGCAACTACCCACTCTCCAATATTAGTCACACAACCTTTCCCACTATAGAAACACTCTCACAATTACCCAACATCTTGCCCTGCAACTACCCCACATTACAATATTTGCCTACAGCTACACATGCAATCTAATATTCTGCCCTGCAACTACTCCACACCCCACTATTTAACCCACAGCTGTCTCCACTCTAGTCACACTCTTGCTGCTATCCAACATTGTGCTGCTCAACTACCCCACTCCTCAATATCTGTTCAACAATTACCCCACTAAACTAACTCCTCCATCTATGCAATATTTTGCTTTGCAATTACCCAGAGCCACAATATTTGCCCAGTAACTGTCTCACTGTAGTATGACTCTCATAACAACCCAATAGTCTGTCCTGTAGCTATCCCACATTCCATATCTGCCCCCACAAATGAACACACTGTAGTAACACTCATGCAGCTACCCAATATTCTGGCCTGAAAATACCCCATTTCCAAATATGTGTCCCATAACTCCCCCATCCACAGTAATATGCTCACAGTAACCCAATGCTCTGCCACACAAATAACACAACACAATATATGTAGCAGGACTAATACACTGCATTAACACTCTCTCAGGTTCCCAATATTCTGTACCACAAGTACCCCATGTTACTATATTTATGCCACAACAATCCCAGTCAAGATGCATGCTTACAGCAACCCAATATTCTTCCCTGTAAATATTCCAAACTGCAGTATCTGCCCCAAGGTTACCCCCTTCATTTAGCTTCCCAATAGTCTGTCCTGCAACAAAACACTTTAACCTACCCCCATCCAGAGTGTGTGTGTATGTGTATATAGGGGATACATGATGGGCATGAGTGTGATACGGCAAATATTGTCACTCCTGCAGAGTGAAATATACAGAGCTCATGATGCAGGAGTGACAATATTTGCCATAGCACACAATCTGCATATCATGTATTCGATATATACAATAGGGCCAAGAGTTTCAAAAGTTTTGTTATGCTGTCTTGTGTTCTGTTCCTGTTTATGTGTTTGCTTATTCTGTGTGTGAGCTTTTCTGAATGGGCTGGCAGTGTTATAAACTCTGGGAGACACATGAGTGTGGTTTGCAATGCTAAATGAGTTAGTTTCAGATAGGAATGAGAAACATACTTTTGTGAAGCTCTATTGTTTAGAAGTCTGGCTGCAGTGAAGCTGAGAGCATCACAGTAATTGTTATGGGCTGATAGGCAGAGTGTCAGAACAGCTGATACTGTTTTTAGTGGTAATTGAGTTAGCTGCAGGCAGAGTGCAAAGTGTTCTGTGAAATTCTGCTCTTTAGGATTCTGGCTGCAGTCAAGCTGAGGGTAGCACAGTAATTGTAATGGGCTGAGAGTCAGAGTTTGAGGAACAGGTGAAAGTGTGTTTCAGTGGCAATTGAGTTAGCTGCAGGCAGTAGTGAGGAATAGACTATTCTGTGAAGCTGTGTTCTTTAGATTTCTGGCTGCAGTCAAGCTGAGAGTATCACAGTAATGAGCTAGACGTTAGAGTGGGGAATAAGTGTGTTTTGTAATGCTCACCAAATTAGATGTGGGCAGCAGTGAGACTTCTCATGTAGTTCTGCATTTGTGTCTATGATAACAGCACATGTGTTTCTTGCAAGCTGAGGGGAAAGTTTCCTAGAGTGATGATATCAGTGACCTTTTGGGACCTGTGTGTGTAAATGGCTGATACCATCACAGTAGAGCAGAGGGTAAACATATCACACTGTAGTGGATGATACACTGTTTTGTCTCACTCATTTATCACTCACTCCTATTGTATATATAGGGGATACATGATGGGCATGAGTGTGATATGGCAAATACTGTCACTCCTGCAGATTGAGATATCCAGAGCTCAAACACTCAAACACAGAATGAGCAAACACATAAACAGGAACAGAACACAAGACAACATAACAATACTTCTGAAACTCCTGGTCCTATTGTGTAAATCGAATACGTGACATGCAGATCATGTGCTATGGCAAATATTGTCACGCCTGCAATGTGAGCTCTGCAGGAGTGACAATATTTGCCATATCACACTCATGCCCATCATGTATCCCCTATATACCCCATGTGTGAGTGTATATATATATATATATAATATATTTATATATATATATATATATATATATATGTGTGTGTGTGTATATATATATATATTGCCTCAGTGTTTGCGCACAGAGGTTCTTTGTCTTTTAAATGTTTTTTATTTTAATGAGTTCACCACAACATAACCCAGACAGACCGTCTTAGGGTAGCTGGTTCATTCCACTGGGGTGTCAAACAGATGAGGCATACTGATGAGTCCTGGTAGGACGAAACATGTGTCTATGTCATCTGTTAGCACCCTTTGCAAACTGTGTGAGAGGCCTTTCGGCACCATGCAATTCTGCTTAAAGTTGAACCAGCATAACATTCTGTGGTGATTTGCATATGCAGCCCATGATGCTTTGCATTGTGTGGGCATGTGTGATTTTGTATTTTCTTGAAACTTGGCTTCCCAGCCAAATGCCCTTTGGGGTAACCCTTGCCTCAGTGTTTGCGCACAGAGGTTGTCTATATATATATATATATACAATATATATATATATACACCTTTATAGTACATATACATCTACTATATCTAATCACCTAACAAACCTGTCACACACACACACCCACTAGCCTTTCATTATTATTGCAGAATTTGGCAGTTAAAACTTCAGAAGATAATATTTATTAATAAAAAAATAATACTGCTATATTTTAAAAATGTTGTTTATTTTTTCATCAATTATGCCCTTTCAGTCACAATATTGATTTGTGTAATGCAGACAGTCTGGGAAACATTTTATGCAACTAGGCATGTGCAAACAGGTCAATAATCTGAAAATGCTACCAGATCTGTTTACATGAGTCAGTAACCAAATTTGTATAAGAAACCCCAGTTATTCAAATTATATTTTTAGAAATTCAAGTAATCTGATTAGATTAAGAATTCTCCTGTTTACATTTTTATTTATATATTTATTTAATTTTTGGTAACCTGGTAGGCCCACTGAGACCACTGCAGTCCCTTTTTCAGGGGCAACATGGATTTGCTAAATTTGATTCGGTAATCAGATTTCTCAGTTGTCCCATTAGAATCAGATTACTGAGTGCATGTAAACATTGGTGAGAGCTGGGCCAGAAGGTCAGTATCAAGTGAAAAAGTCACAGAAAATTGCAGCCTCAAGTTTAGAATTTTGAAAAATATCTGAAAGGAAAACAATAGTGAACAGTACAATAACAGATAATCGTTATACAACACACCTTACCCAATTAGTCATCAACAACTCTAGAGCAAAAAAGACAGTACGCTCATTAACAAGAAAAACATTTCATAACTATATGAGTCCTCTAAACTCCAGTGCAATATGACATCTGATGAAAAACAGCCCAATGATAGACACAACCAGCATCTATGGAATATTAAGGATGAGTATAAAAGGAACTAGTCAAACTAGACCGTTCAACATGTAGTTTCACTCTAAATTTACTCCAACTATATTCTCTTCACCCACCCATGTCTCAGTGTGCTCGTCATGTTTTACCAACTTCCAACTTCAGAATTAACAGACCAGCATCTTTCAAGTTGTTTAACATATAACTACATTTTATAACCAACACTGACTTAAAGTCAGACAGGAGACAACATAGTAAAGTTGATTCTGCAGCTGTTCTACAGCGGTTGCAGTGTTCTTAAATCCATGTGCATGATGAACACATTGGCAACAGGGTAAAAATTCCTGAAGAAGTCAGGACAAGGGTGACTTTCTTAATGTCTGTAATTATATGCAAGGCTTTTTGAAAACTTCAATTTATATAAACAAGCTCTCAGAGACTAAGCTTTAAGGAGCACTTTACGTAATGTACTACTATATCATAGGTGCACTTTACGACACTTAGCTGCAACAAAGTCATCAATGATATCATCAAAGTTAAGATGTTTCATCAAATCACTTTTGATTGCCATCAACGAAAGGCTGTTAAGTCTGCTTTCAAGCATGCATGATCTTCTTTCGTTCTTGATCAGTTTCAGTTTGGAAAAGGATCTCTTTCCACTAGCATTAGTCACCATGAGACTGAGGTAAATACGCAGGGCTACTTCAACATTTGGGAATGTGCAGTCCAGACCATGATCAAAAAGAATCCAATATAAAGTCTGAACAGACAATCTTGATAAATCTGCAGAAGATGATTGATCTTCAAGCACTTTGTGAACAAAGAAACAAAAGTGTTTGAATTCCTCAGGGAAACAAGACTCCAAATCATTATCATATCAATGCTGTAATAATGTTGCAGCATCTGTTACATCATCTGGTGACATCTTCCAACACTCAATGAAACCAAATAGTTTGTATACTGTTTCATATGCCTTAGTGCATGATTCCAAAGCTTGTGAAAGTGTATTTATTATGGATAAATAGGTTTCAATTCAAATTTTATCATGACCACTAAGTATGATTTCTTCAGGAGGTCCATTGTCTGATTGTGTCTTCCATCTTCTTTAACGCTTTTCAGTGTCTCTGTATTCTGCATATGGTGCCTTTTGCCTAGCATTGTCTTCAAACTTGTTGAAATTATAAACAATAAAGAAAGCACACACATTTCTCCAGTAAATAATTATAGGAATATTCCTGTCAGAGAACTGCCAGTGCCTTCTTCATTTCTATTGTGTTTAGTAGAACATATGTATTAATACTACTATAGTGCATAACTTAAAAGTCTTAATCCTTTTCTCTTTACAGTTTCTGCATCATCTAAAAATGTTGGCTTTTTTTACTGATGGTCTGTGCTAAACATCAGAATTGGCAAGTCAAGATTGTTTTGAAGTCTGTGTAAGAAGATATAGTTTATTTCCCCACAGTTTTATTTATTTAAATTTTGCTGACCGGGTAGGCCCACTGAGATAGAAACAGTCCCTTTTTCAGGGGCGACTCGGAATTAATTACACACATCTATAAATATAACAAAATACATACATGTCATTTCACAATTAACAGTCAATATAGACATACTGACCCAGTCAAGGATACAATAACAGGTTAATTACAATCAATATCAAAAGGAGTAGAAGTACTGTTATACACAAGACAATCACAATCAGACTGATGTCCCAATAAGGTTAGATTGGCAGCAGGGAGTCTGGTAGACTCAGCGATAGCAGTTGCAGAGGCTCAGATCCAACAGGTGGGCTTTAAGACCCTTCTTGAAGCCCCCAAGGGAGGTACATTCCTGGAGACTACTAGGGGGACCATTCCAGATAGGAGGGATGAAGGCAGCATAGGACCGAATTCCTAGGGAAGTCCTAACACTAGGGACATGGAGAAGCTGGCGGCCAGAGGATCTTAGTGTTCTCCCATTCTTTTTGGGAGCTAATGTGTTAATTAGGCTAGGAGGGGTGCCATTTTGCTGGAGCTTAAATGCAAGGCAGAGTGATGGATATGATAAGCTGTCATCTAGAGAAGGCCAACTAAGAGATAATAGTACCTTGCTGTGATACTGCAGTGGTGTCATCCCTGCAGCGAAGTGCCCTATCCTGTGATACAGTATTTTTAGCCTTTGCACTTCAGAACTTCTTTTAGATTGTAGTAAAGGAGCCCCATATAGCAAGGTTGGAAAGAGTATACCAATGGAAGCCTTGAGTTTGGATTCACGAGTGAGGAAAGGGCTGAGGTGATATAATAGCCCTAACTTTTGGTTGAGTTTCTTGGTCAGATGGTTGATGTGGCTTTTAAAGGAGCAGTCTTGGTCTAAGTGTACACCTAGGTATTTAATACAACGATCACTTCAATTTTTGAGCCATTGGAAAGAGCTGGGGACAATAAATGTAAACGTGTTGGGTCTAGGCTTTTAGGGCCAAATAGCATGGCTTTGTTCTTTTTACTATTTAGAACTAATTTCTTAGCAAGAAACCAATTCTCAAGTAGACCAAGGTCTTGACTAAGAAGGTTGTTTATTTGGACAGTGTCTCGGGAGGACCTATAAAGCACGGCATCATCTGCATATAAGGTCACCTTGGCCCCTCCACATTGTTGAGGCAAATCATTAATAAATAGGGAAAACAGGAGAGGTCTCAGTATTGAACCCTGGGGCATGTCATCTGTGATAGGGCATTTGTTGGATGTAGCACCATTCATTTGACAATTTGTGATCTGCCATTAAGGTAGTCTATGAACCATTGAGTAGACAGATGATCAAAATCAAGAGATGTTAGTTTAGTGATAAGCTGCTGATGATTTTCCAAGTCAAGTGCCTTGGTGGGGTCTATAAAGACTACAACAGTTGAAAGGCAATCATCTACAGCCATGAAGATATCCCCAGTAAGGCTAATCAGGGCTGTATTGGTACCATGATTTTTTCTAAAACCATGTTGTTGTTCAGTTAATAAATTGTTCCGTTCAACATAGTCCTGGACCTGCTGGTATACAATCCTCTCTAACACTTTACTTAGAGTGCAGGGGATGGATATCAGTCTGTAATTGTCAACAAGCTCAATATCCCCACCTTTTAGGATAGCAGTGACCAAGGCAACTTTCCACACAGTGGGGACTTTACTTGGGGACTTTACCTTCAAGCAGGGATCTGTTTAGGAGCCAAGTAACTGGAGAGGCAATCACGTGGGCTGTGATTCTGAGGAGTCTGGGCTCCAGCTTATCAAACCCAGCAAAGCCAGAGGATTTGATTTTTTTTTAAATAATTTTTGGACCTCAGATTTAGTTGCAAGTTTGAAGTGAAAATTAGGGTAAGGGGTTTCCTCTTGTAGATGATTCTGGGTACATCCTTACTGAGATGTGTGATTTTCTATTTATCCCCCTATAGTTTTGCTTTACTTGCATGATTTACAAACAGCAGGTTATTTTAAAACTTCATAAAACATTTGTTTTATTCCAATCTTTATGGTATTTTTTCAAAGGGCATATGCTTGGTGTCAAGTAAGCCTGATAATTGTGTTTGAATCCCTCCAGAGCCAGTTACTAGCTGAGCTCTCAACCGAACCTTTACTACTTCAGTCACAAATAGCTATATAATGAGTCTGCACAGGTGAACCAGTGAACCTGTGATATTTAGTCAAGGGATGAGTAAAGTAATCATAGGTACAGTACCTGAGAGGTGAACAGCACTGTTGTTATAATTGTAGACCACCAGCAAATTATAAACAAGGTCATTTGTGACCTGAAATCTTAGTGTCACGGTTATGATTACACATACTGTAGGTCATAATACTGCCTGACACGTTTTTTGGCCATTCCTGATGAAATTTCATATTAATTATTCATTTTTGATTTGTTCAATTATGTATTTACTTATTTATTTCTCTGATTAAAAATAAACATATTTATCTGTTATCTACTACAGCATGTGCTTTATGTTACTGTCTCAGACTTTAGAGTACTATTTTTGTTGAAGCTGAACCCCCTCTCATCTCCCTTCCCCAGACGTTTGCTGATAAGGAGTGCATACCTTAATTTAAACTATCAGTCTTACCACAACTGTATGTTCATTTTATATGATTATACCTATTGCCTTCCTTTTAATGAGTTAACATAATTCACAGTGGTGTTTAATGGGTGTATGTTGAGGAGATGGCGATATAATACATTTGATCTAGAGTGTTCTTTTTCATAAGGGTTTCACTTGTTCTTTTATAGAATTTAAGCTTAAGGTTACATGCATTCTTGTCACAGTGGAAGTAACAATCAGAAAACTGAACTTGCTTACTGCATGCACATTTTTTTAACTCTCTATTTAGCACCAGTTTGAATAGAGGAAGAGCTTTTATTTTCCTCTATTTTCTTTTATCGCTCTAGCACACCTGAATTCCACCCTCTGAGGTGTGTGTGTGCGTGTGTGTATGTGTGTGTGTGTGTGTGTGTGTGTGTGTGTGTGTGTGTAGTTTAAAAAGTTCACTTCGAATTGCCACAATACATCCACACATTACAATATCTAACTTAGTCCACTTTAAATAATACATTTTTTTTTCACAAACCCACAGGTTATACTGTATACCAGTATATTGGACGTAGTTCATAAATCATGAAGTTGTGTCCTGATTTTGTTTCTTTCACCCTGTCAGTCTTTTCTCCTAATTATGAAGAGAATTGCTCTTCTTCTGTTCCAACTTTTTCACATAAATGTAATAAAGTAAAGAACACAGCAGCACTCCACAGGTACACACACATATAATAGTGCCCCAGTGTTTGAAACAGTCTACAGTATCTCGTTGATACAATGCAACAACGAACGGTGTGCTTCTTTGTGTGTACTGTACCTGCGGGGAGCTGCTGTTCTTCATACTTTGTCACAGTTTTTTATTTTTGTTTAATAATAGCTTGCACAGTGGAAAAGTATTTACCTACATTTTTTTTGGGCAGGAGTGCATGAGGGCATAATAGTTGAAACCACCATTGAAATACACTGTACCGCATTTACATTAGCATGTCATATTACAGTTGCCGGTTCCAGCAACAAGACATGTCTTCCAACTGGAGTGTGCATTGCAACTTGGGACATGTTCAGGTGTGAGGCTGTATGTGGAAGTACTTGGGGTGTGGGGTGGTGGGAGGTGGAGGGGTTGGTCATAGGAGACAGTTTTATTTTGCTGCGAGTTTGAACAAAGAAAACAAAGAGGCAAAAAAAAAAAAAAAAGACATTGAGGGACCATTTTCTTTATTTCTGATTTTTTACTTTTAGGCATGTGCGGGGGTGTATGTGGAGGTGGGGTGCCACTAGACACCAGGAAAGAAACAAACTGCAATGGGATGGTGATTGGCAGATGGGGGATTCTATGCAGTATCTAAAGAGATGATGCTGGAAAGCTAGAGCAATAAATATGCACTTTTGTAAAGTTGGGCAGGTGATCTGGTGGAGGGATGGACCGTTAGGCAGTGCATGTACACAGCACCATTTACAATAGCCTGTAGCAGATGTGGAGTGTGGGGGACACCAGCAGAAAGATTTAAGTTTTACAAGATAGTTGTTACTGCAAAGAGCATTACCTGACACATTCAGACAGCTCATTACTGGATTAATGAATTCTGAACTCTCAACACCTACTTAACATGTCATTGATACTTTGATAGGTACTGCTAGGTGTATCACTTGGCTCGGTATGGCACTCGGTACATGGTAGAGAAGGACAGACGGTGCATGCAGGCTTGTAGCATTAATATTAATAAGCAGGGGAGGACAACACTGCACAACAGCATGTAACTCACTGCTTGCCAGATCCGCCTGCTGTTTCTGATATGGACTGTAGATACCAGCTGCTGCTACTGCTTCTCTCATCCTCCCAGTGGCAGCAGGGCTCAGATGGAAGTCCCGGGACTCTTTACAAATAAAAAGCATCAGAAAGGGGTGGGGCCCCTCAAACGTTGGGGGCCCCGGGGCTATAGCTCCATCAGCCCATGTCTTAATCCGGCAATGTGTGTGTGTGTGTGGGGGGGGGATCCAATTGAGCTGAAATGTGTTTCTTTTAAAATACTGCGTTCACAAGTACTGACATCAGATATATAGTTGTAACTGTCTATACAGTGGATTTTATTCATTTTGCCTGCATAACACTCTATCCAGACAGTTGTACTGAACAGCTGTTTTTTTTTAATTAACATGCAGTCAAGCAATCTACACTAGCAGCTGTCAGTTTTGGGGTTGGGAGTCCAGCAGAGCTGCAATGAGATCCAGCCAAGCAGAAATACAATGAATTTGCAACAGTTTTAAAGTTGCTGATACCAAAGCTATAGTGATCTAGAATCTTGATGATGTTTATTTTTCTCTTGAATAAAGTTTTCAAATGCTGTGTGGTAACTACCCATTCATGTAATCATTATTCTAGAACATTACTGATGGGCGGCCATTTCTGAGTGGTGTGTGTGCGTGCGTGCATGCGTGCGCGTATGTGTGTGGAAAATCCTAATTGCTACTCAGCATGTACTATAAAACTGTTAAAGTTCAATGTCATTTTAATTTCTGCTACATTTGCTGACTGAACCTGTCCCTTAAAAATACTGTAGCAGTACACTTTGACAAGCACAGGTACTCTGACTAGGTGGTCACCAAATACTGTTTTCAGTCAGTTACAGTAAAGCTCTAAAAAGTAGTCTCACCAGTCAGCTACTAGCCAACATACTGTAATTCTCATATGTAAGATCATGACAGCAATCACATTGAAGAAAGAAATAAAAACCTGTCTAAACTGGCTGTGCTCTGTCCAAACAGGAGGGAAAGCAATGGTAAATATTTAAACAAACCTGCTGTTTGTACTGCAGCTATGACCCAGTCTCCTGATGAATGGAAGGGTGGGTGGTGGTAATTGTTTAAACTGAACCTGCTGTTTGTGCTGCATCTATGGACAGACTCCTTCTGAATGGACGGTGGGTGGCAGTAAATGTTTAAACAGAACCTCCTGTTTCTATTGTAGCTATGGACCAGTCTCCCAAATGGGTGCAAGCAAAAGCATAAACGAGTGGGTATGTTACAAAATATATCTGTTTGTCAAGTTTTTTCATTGACATGTAGTAGTGAGTCTGCAGATCAAAAGCTGGACCCATGTTGTGTACAGATGTCACTCCATGAATAATGGAATGCCCAACTGGTGTCTGTATGAATCGGTGAATATACACGGTCCAGAACTTTGGTGAAGGCTTATGCGAAAATCATATATAAATCACATTACAGTTAAAAACTAAACAAAAAACACTGACATAATTGACACATCTTTCTATAGTACCAAATACATGTAGATGGAAAAAGTTGATAAACAAGATGAGCTCTGCCACTGATATTTAAATTACCCTCAACACTCGACAGAGCTGCAATCCAACACAGGACACAATGGCTACAGACTAGGCTCTCTCATTTGAATTGAAGCCAGGCTTCTGTATGCAGGTAGTGTCAGTGCATATCTCTGGTGAAGTTGCTTTGTCTCAAATCACTTCCTGACAAGCAAATATGGGTGAGATTTGCTCCAAATGAATTGAATAAAAGGAGACTCACATTCCCATTCATATTGTTTTATAATGATGAAAACAGGAAGCTAGCAACCCCCCCCACATTCCCAGATGCACACACACACACACACACACACACACACACACCTATCTGCTTGCTTTTATGGACTTTTATTACTTCAGTCAACTGCAGTGTCTTAAATAAACATCTTTCCATAAAAGAAACTCCTCTTTTTAAATATAATCTCACCTTCTGGGGATTTGTGTAGAATGTTCATTCCTATATGACAATCAATCATCATGAATGTATCATTTCTAACAGTAATGATGGCAGTCTCGAAGCTGGACTCTGGTGAAGCTGCTTGGTATGAAAACAGTTCCTTACAAGCAGATAAGGGCAGACAACTTGCTCCGTATGAATGTTGTAAAATGAACCTCTACCTCCTATTGATTCTTTATCAAAAGAAATGTATCAAAGGAGTCTCTGATTCCCATTCAAAATTCTTTATCTTGATGCAAATGGGAAGCTAGCTCTCCCCCCCACCCCCAAATATTGATATTACTGATTGGCTGTTTTTTATCAAAAGGCAGACAGACAATATACTCTTTCAGAGCAAGGAGCAGCTGACTAAAGAGTTAGAACTCTACTTACTAATAGAACACTTCTAACTCGGCAAGATTCAGAGCCTGCTGGGATTAAGCAAACACTTTATTAGAAATGTGGGTCTCAATTAGGGTAAAAAAGAGTGTGTTTTTCTGTGTTGGGGAAGGGGACTGTATAGGCATTTCAATTTACTAAGTCAGGAAGAGAGCAGTTAATCAGGGCTGTGGCATAGGCAGCAGAAAACCAGGTGTCTACAAATCGAATTCTCTGCTGCTAGCTTTTGGCAGACAGTAATCTTACTTTCAGAGCAAGGAGGACCTGACTATAGAGCTAAAACTTTACTTACTAATAGAACACTTCTAACTCAGCAAGAAACAGAGCCTGTTGGGATTAAGCAAGCACTTTATTAGAAGTGTGGTGTTTCAATCAGGGTAAAAAAAGAGAGAGTCAGTGTGTATTTCTGTGTTGGAGGAAGGGGGCTGTGTTGACTTCTCACTTTTCTAAGTCAGAAAGAGAGCAGTTAATTAGAGGTGTGGCTTAGGCATCAGAAAACCAGGTGACTCCAATCAGAGTTCCCTGCTGCTAGCTTTTGGCAGACAGCAAACTTGTTTTCAGAGCAAGGAGCAGCTGACTAAAGAGATAGAACTTTACTTACTAATAGAGCACTTCAAACTCAGCAAGAGTCAGAGCCTGTTGGGATTAAGCAAACACTTAATTAGAAGTGGGGGGTCTTAATTAGGGTAATAAAAGACAGTCAGTGTGTTTTCTGTGTTGGGGAAGGGGACTGTTTCAGCTTTTCAGCTTGCTAAGTCAGGAGGAGAGCAGTTAATTGGGGGTATGGCTTAGGCAGCAGAAAATCCGGTGTCTCCAATTAGACGTCCCTGCTGCTAGCTTTTGGCAGACATCAATCTTGCTTTCAGAGCAAGGGGCAGTTGACTAAAGAACTAGAACTTTACTTACTAATAGAACACTTCTAATGCAGTAAGAGTCAGAGCCTGTTGGGATTAAGCAAACACTTTATTAGAAGTCTGGGCTCTCAAGTAGGGTTAAAAAATGAGAGTCAGTGTGTTTTTCCTGTGTTGGAGGAAGGGGACTGTATCAGTTTCTCAGCTTACTAAGTGAGGAGGAAGCAGTTAATTGGGGATGTGGCTTAGGCAGCAGAAAATCCAGTGTCGCCAATTAGAGTTCCCTGCTGCTTGCTTTTGGCAGACAATAATCTTGCTTTCAGAGCAAGGAGCAGCTGACTAAAGAGCTAGAACTTTACTTACTAATAGAACACTTGTAACTCAGCAAGAGTCAGAGCCTGTTGGGATTAAGCAACCATTTTATTAGAAGTGTGGGGTTACAATTAGGGTAAAAAATAGAGAGTGTGTTTTTCTGTGTTTGGGAAGGGGACTTTATCAGCTTCTCAGTTTGGTAAGTCAGGAGGAGAGCAGTTAATTGGGGTGTGGCTTAGGCAGCAGAAAATCAGGTGTCTCCAATTAGAGTTCCCTGCTGCTAGCTTTTGGCAGACAGCAATCTTATTTTCAGAGGAAGGAGCAGCTGTCTAAAGAGCTAGAACTTTACTTACTATTTGCCCTCCTTCCCTACCCTCCACCCTCCCACCCTTAGCCAGTTCTACTTTTATAGGCACTGTATTTGACTGACAACAGGAACTTCCTGTTTGATAGTAGGAAGAGAATGATAACTGAGACACATAAGTTTCACCATCCTTGAAGGAAAAGAGTAGCTCTCCCTCCCTCACCAGCTGTTGGAGGTCTGACTCAGAGCAAGGAAGAAGACTACTGAAGAATACAGGAAGTTCCTGTCCCAGAAGAGGAAGGGTGAGAGCTGTAAGGGCATATAGGCAGTAGGAAAGTAGGTGGAAAAATAAATAAATAGAGGGAATAGAGAGTAAGCATACAAAAGAACAGGAGAGGTGGCAAACAATAAGACATGATAGGAGTGGTCTAGTGCAGTGGCTGGGGGGGCAGTCTTCCTGGAGACATTCTGGAGGCTGTGATTCTACCCTATTTGCAGGTACCTCTCTGGTCTAAGGGAGGAGGTTATCTGTCTCCAGGCTGACCTAGCTAGGATTCGTGAAGAAGAATCAGCATTTATATAGCATTTTTCATACACAGTATCCCAAAGCACTTTACAAGCAATGCTAGACTGGTAGTGAAGTGACTGAATGTGTGGTGGCGGCCATATCACACATCATCACCCACACACAGCCTGGATAATTGCATGAACCAGTTTATGGGAAGGGGAATGTTGGCCAAGACACCAGGAATGTTCCCTACTCTTTGCGAAGAGTGCTCTGGGTTCTTTTACTTCTACCTGGACACCCATTAGGACAACACCAGGATGGGCAGAAGGGACCTCGGTTTAATGTCTCATCTGAAGGACGGCACACCCCAGCAGGTCAGCACCCCCCAATACTGCACTCGGATGTCAGTGATTTTTAGGTGCAAGTCCAATCCCAGTGTGGGATGAGAACCCATGACCTTCTGGTCCAGAGGCGGATGTGCTACCAGCTTACCAACTGAGCCATGCTGACACCTCCTCTCCCACCCAGGGATCACCAGGGCCACCATTGCTGCCTTAGAGGTTGCCAAGAAAGAAGAGCAGTTGGACCAAGGAAGGGCTCAGGGAGGGTGAGGTGGTGGAACAGTGTCGCATCCCTCCAGTTGTACTTCTCCACAATTCATATACTGTTCTGGTGGAGAGTGGTTCCTCTATGGAGGCACCTGCAGTGGAGACCAAGGAGGATGCTGAGAACTCCCACAAAAGAGACCCACAGGTGGGTGGCATGGGACTCCACAGGGGAAGAGACAACTCCTCGTGCGGGAATCTATCATTAGGGAGGTAGAACTGGGGGAGGAAGGGGAGAGGGAGGTAAGGTGCCTGCCGTGCACCATGGCTTCTAGGGACAGGGAGTGAATCCTCAGGATCACGGGAGTAGCTGCATGACAGAGGGAGCTGGACATCATTGTCCACCTAGGAACACATGACCTGGCTGGGAATGGGATAAGAGCAGTGCAAGAGGAGTTTGTGGAGTTGGGGAGGGCCTTAGACAAGTAGCACTTATGATAACCATCTCAGAGGTGCTGCCTGTCTATGGCATGGGTGAAGCTAGGGTACTCTGCACCATGGGATTCAATGAATGGTTGAAAAACTGGTGCAGAGCTCAGGGTTTTGGCTTCACTGGGGACTGGGGGTCCACCTGGAGGGATACAGGCCTATACTGGTACGATGGTCTGCATCTGTCTGGCAGAGGAACCAGGATCCTAGGTGATAGGTTTAAATACTTAATTGGCAAGCATTTAAACTAGCCAAGGGGAGAGGCACTGAAAAGGAACAGGGAAATCCCTGCCTCCACCCAATAAAAAAGGGTAGTTAGCGAGATAATCACCAAGGTAGAGAAGTCAATAGGGAGCAGGACAGGGGTAAATGGAGAAAAAGGCAATAAGGACAGAGATGGGGCTAGAAGGGGTAAGGCCATCAAAAAATGGAGTGTGATGAGTACCAGTGCCTGTGGTCTGGGTAACAAGTTCCCTGAACTAGTAGCTTTGATGGATGAGGGATGCCTGGATATCGTAGCAGTCATGGAAATCATAGTACACAGAGAGCCATGACAGGGATGTTAACATACTAGCTGTTCACAATCTTCAGGAGGGACAGGGAGGGTAAAAGAGGAGGAGAAATAGCTCTCTATGTAAGGGAAGGGATCAAGGCAATGGAACAAAAGGGTAAACAGGGAGAAGAGAAGGCAGTGTGGGTCACCCCGGAGACAGAAAATGGCATCACAATCTGCACAGGGGTTGTACATAGAGCCCCATCTCAGTGGGAGGCAATGGATAAGGAAATGATAGAAGGCATCCTTAGAATGGCATAAAAAGGGGAGATATTGTTGATGGGGGACCTGAATATGCCAGATGTTAACTGGAGCACCTTTGCTGCAGACATCCAAGAGCAGGGTCATTCTCGATGCCCTACAGGGGGCATGTCTCAGACAGCTAGTGTTGAAACTCACTCAGGAGGGAGCAATCTTAGACCTGGTACTCTCAAATGGGAACGGAGAGAGGATATTGGATTTAGAAGTGGGTAGCCACCTGGGAACAAGCGACCAACCAACAGTGTGTGTCACGATAAACACAGCTGTAGAGTCAAGCCATACAAAAGCGAGGGTATTGGCCTTTAGGAGGGCTGACTTTGGCAAAATGGGAGAGTTCCTCAGAAAAGCACTAGCTAACGGGCAAGAAGGAGGGGTAGAGGAACAATGGGGAAAAATCAAAACAGACATCATGGAGGCAACAAGCCTTTGTGTGAAGCAAATCAATGAAACAAAATAAAGGAAAAAAACACTATTGGTTCTCAAGGGAGGTGATGGGGAAGGTTAGGGAGAAAAAACTAGCATTCAGGAAGTACAAGGAAACACAGAAGTAGCTGGACAGAGAACTGTACTGGTTAAAGCAGAAGGAAGCATGGAAGGCAGTCAGAATAGCAAAGGCCCAAACTGAGGAAAAGATCTAGCCAACTCAGTTAAGAAGGGGGATAAAAGCTTTTATAGGTACATTAGTGAGCGAAGAAAGACCAAGGGAAGGATAGTGAGGCTTCATAAAGGGGTGGGTAGGTGGGCAGAGGGTGACAGTTAAAAAGCAGGGATACTGAACGAATACTTCTGCTCGGTATTCACAAAAGAAGAGGAGGGGGAGGTACCTAAACCAAACAATAGAAGCGCTCTGGATAGGGGAGTCGATACCAGTCTATTCACAGAAGAAAGGGTCCTGAAAGAATTCCTAAAACTGAAGGTGGATAAAGCAATGGGGCCTGACGGGATTCACCCCAGAATTCTAAAAGAATGAAAGGGAGAACTAGTGATACCACTGACTACCCTTTTAAACAAATTATGGGAGGATGGTGTGGTATCTGAGGACTGGAGGAGGGCAGATGTGATTCCCCTTCACAGAAGTGGGAGCAAGACAGAGGCAGGAAACTACAGACCTGTTAATTTGACCTCAGTGGTAGGGAAAATTATGGAATCACTTCTGAAGGAAAGAATTGTTGAGTACCTAGAGGCCAGTGGGGCACAAGACCCAGGGCAGCATGGATTCACAGTGGGAAGGTCATGTCAGATGAATCTAATCAATTTCTTTGACTGGTTGACCAAAGTAGTAGACCAGGGAGGGGCTGTAGACATGGCCTACTAAGACTGTAGCAAGACATTTGACACTGTCCCACACAGAAGATTAATAAACAAGTTTGCCAGCTGGGGAGTGGGACCCAGGGTCGTAGCCTGGGTAAAACATTGGCTGGACAGCAGGACTCAGAGGGTAATGGTAAATGGAGTCCACTCTGAAGAAAGGGAGTTACTAGCAGGATACTGCAGGGTTCAGTACTGGGACCGGTCCTCTTTAATGTCTTTATGGGTGACCCTGCAGAGGGACTGGAAGGGAAAGTATGCCTCTTTGCAGATGACACAAAGATCTGCAACAGGGTTGATATACAAGGGTGGGTGGAGAGGACGAGAAGGGACTTGGCAAGGTTGGAGGAGTGGTCAAAACCATGGCAACTTAGATTCAATGCAAAGAAGTGCAAAGTAATGCACATGGGAAACAAAAGCCCAGGGGAAAAGTACACAATGTGGGGGGAGGTACTAACAAGAACAAAAATGGAAAGGGACCAGGGGATAGTCATATCAGATGACCTAAAGGTAAGCAAACAATGTGAGAAGGCAGTAAGGAGGGCTGGAGGGATACTGGGATGCATAGGGAGAGACATCACCAGTAGGAAACAGGAAGTTGTTATCCCTCTGTGCAGACAGTTGGTGAGACCCTATCTGGAATACCGCTTGTTGTTCTGGAGACCCCATCTCTACAAGGACATAGAATGGAGGCAGTCTAGAGGAGGGCAACTAAAATGGTGCAGGGTCTGCACCAGAAGCAATATGAAAGACTAAAGGAGCTTAATATGTATACCCATGAGGAAAGGAGGGAGAGGGGGGACATGATAGAAACATTTCAGTACCTCAAGGGAATCAACAAAGTCCAAGATGGTAGCATCTTTCAGAAAAAGAGATGTGCAAGAACTAGGAGGCACAATTAGAAGACAGAGGCAGGACAGCTCAGGGGCAACGTGAGAAAGTATTTTTTCATGGAGAAGGTGGTGGATGCATGGAACAGTCTTCCTGAGGAGGTCGTGGGGTTGAAAACAGCTGGGGAATTCAAGAATGCATGGGACAGACATAAAGCAATTCTAATGGGGTTAGGAGGAAGTAGGTTGATTAAATAGGATCTGTAGCTTATCCAATAGGTAGGGAAATGGGCAGACTGGCTGGACCAAGCGGTCCATATCTGCTGTCAAAGTCTATGTTTCTATGACTTGTCTATGTGTGTTCAAGGCTGCGAGTTGCAATCAGTGCTTTTTCGTGTGTTTGGGGGAGGTGGAATCCAGCCAAGTTAAAATTAGTGCGTATATGTATATGTGTGTGTGTGTGTGTGTGTGTGTGGGGGGTCCAACTGAGTGGAAATGCATTTTTTTTTAAATCCTGGCTTCAGAAGTACTGACACCAGATATATAGTTGTAACTATCTATAAAATGGATTTCTTCCTTTTTGGCCAGCATAACACTCTATCCAGACAGCTGTACTGAGCAGCTGTTTTCTTAATTAACATGCAGTCACACAATCTACACTAAGCAGCTGTGAGTTTTGGGTGCAGGAGTCCATCAGAGTTACAATGTGGTCTAGCCAAGTCACAATACAATCAATTTGCAACACTATTTAACAGTCGCTGATACCCAAGCTATAGCGATCTAGATGATGATTTTTCCTTGAATAAGAAAGCACACTCTGTATTGAGACTGCTATATAGATCAACTGGTGTGTCACTGTACAGAGCACCTGTTTTGTCACCCTATAGGCAATCAAACAATTAAAATGACAAACTAACCATCTGTGAAAATCATGCAAAAGTATAATCAGGTGGGTATACAGCAAAATTCATTTGATAGTCAAGTTTTCATTGACACATAATCATGAGTCTGCAGATCAAAAGCTGGACCTGCTGTGTGTACAGATGTCACTCCTTGAATAATGTAATACCCACTGGTGTCTGTATGAATCAGTGAGATTACATGGTCCTGAACTTTGGTGATAGCTCATATGAAAATCATATAGAAATCATATTACGGTTAAAAACTAAACAAAACACACAGACATGGTCGATTAAGCGTGTTTTGGGAGGGCTGAAGCCTGGGGTTCAATCTGGGAGAACAGCTCCTCCCACATTCCAAACAAAAGCCAGCTTCTCCGAACAGCTCTCACTTAACATGTTGCACAGCACTCTGTTTCTTGGCACTCTTAGCTCCTGCGTGGCTCATGCGGCTGAGCCCTCTTGGCTTCCCCGATCCTTGCCGTTTCACTCAGCTGTTGCTTCTCTGTTTGTCTCCTGTCCCTGTCATTTTTGTTTCCCATTTCCCTTCTCCTTCCCTTTTTCATTTGTGGTCTCCCCTCCCATCTTGCTCTGTTCCCTGATTTCCTCTGTGGTGCCCCCCCTCCCCTCATGGTCAGTCGTCTATTTTGTTTTCTGTGCTTTTCTCCTCCCCACTCTTGCCTTCTGTTTGTTCTGGCATTTTTTCTGTACCTCTGTTTCATGCTCCACTTCTATTTTTCCTTTTTTTGGGCTTCTTTTCTCCCTCAGAGCTGCTGCTATCCTGTTCAGCCTTCTGTGCTGTATGTGCAGCTAGCAAACCTTAGCTGACACCAGCACCTGGAATGCTTCTTGCCGGCCTTGACCTCTTATGCTCCGCATGGTGAGCATTATTCCAGCTTGTTTTTCACAAGCTATGTATCCCTTCATATGCAATTTGTACCCCATTCCTCCAGAACATTTTACTTGATGTCACACTCATGAATGTATAATTTGCTCCTGGCCACAGCTGGACATATCTGCAACTGAACAGCAGTCTTGCTTAGCTTTTACTATTCATAATATTCATGCTCAGATCACATTCAGCTTTCGTTACAGTCCCCAGTCAATTAATTATTGCAGGTGATCTCTCTGGCATTCCGATCCTTTCCTCTCAATGAATTGCAAATGATTAACCAACTGGACATGTTAATTCCATAATGCAACCTCAAGACTTTACTCTGCTGTGTATTTTACACTATGCTACATTATGGCAAAACAACCATCACATTTTCCTACAGTGGCTCATTACCTTCAGCCTGCATTTATTTTTATTTATTTTTTTATTTATTTATTCAATCTTGGATTACAATACCTTTGAGTGGGAGACCTCTATTTTACAAAGGTTCCACGTCGTAAAGGGTGGGTATACATACATTGTGGGTTTAGGAGTAACTAGCTAGGTGAGTAAACATAGACAAAAATGTATTGTAAATAGGAAACAGATGGTTTTAACACTAGGATAATTTAGGTAACAGTAGCAGCCTAGGTGGCACTGTCAGGTAAAAGACAGTAAGCAGCTATCCAGAAAGGAGAGTAGGGGCACTGAGTGGGGGGGGGGCATGATGACTATTTAGGGGGAGGTGGGAGAGGAGAGTGCAGGGTATTTCAGGGCAAAAATGGGGACAATTCAGGGTAGAAGGACAAAGCAGGAGTAGCATTTGATTGTGCCTATTTATTTGGGGAGTTGATTTTCTACTACTTTACATATTCCAATTCCTGCTATGTTCATTCCCCACCTCATACTGCATATTTTCTGAACCCCAGATGTTGGGCATAGTGTTTTAGCCCCTCACTCCTCACCATTTTCTTTTATTATCACTTTGTGTATCATACCTGCAGTTTGTTTGTGTGTGTTTGTCTACCACTATTCCTTGTCCCCCTTTTTGCTTCTCTGCACCCCTTTCTTGCTTCTTACCCTCTTTCCTCCTGTCAGTGCTCTCTGTCTTCCTCTTTACCCCAGGTATCCAACCTACGCTTTCCTTGCTGAGCCCATACCAGCAGTCTGATGGTCTCCATCCCTAACTCTGCCTTTTGAGGTATCAAGTGAAGGTAGGCTTGCCCTGTCTGCTGGGGATGAAAGTCTGTTTCATCCAATTGTTATCTCTACCACTGATATTCCATACCAGCAGTCCAACATTCTCCGTTCCTAACTCTACCTTCTGAGGTATTGAGTGAAGGTAGGCTTGCCCTGTCTGCCAGGGATGGGAGTCATATCTTTCAATTTCATTCTCTACCAGTTTCAACTTCTATACCAGTTCTTCGATGATCTCTGTTCCTAACTCTGCACAGTGAGATATCGAGTGAAGGTTAGTTCGCCCCAACTAACGAGGTTGGGAGCCTGTTTCTTCCATCAACTGTCTCAACTAACTACATTCTATACCAGCAATCCAGTAGTCTCTGTCCCTAACTCTACCTGGTGAGGTGTCGAGTGGTGGTGGGCTTGCCCTGTCTACTGGGGATGAGAGTCTGTTTCATCCAATCACACTGTATACCAATTCCATTTTCTACTTGCATCATTCAGTTAATATTCACTTCTTCCTTTACCTTCTTCTCGGTTCTGTAAATCTTACAGAATGAGACTCCGGTTTGCCATTTCCATTCAGAGATGGGAACCTTCTACCCATCAGCTTCAGTCTCCTGTACCTGGGTCACATCAGCGGATGCCATGCCCATTATCACTGAAGAAAGTCCAGCAAGGTCTCCCTGGTCTTATTCTCCAGCCTCTTTAGCCTATCCTGGGACTTCAGGCTTGAACTACTCCTTGAAGTCTAGACTGTTCTTGCCTCATGGCCGCAATTCAACTGCAGAACTCTCCTGTACTCAACTTCTGCTTGCTTCCTGGATTTGTGCAATCCCTGTTCTCTGCCAGTATGGATTTCATGGCTCTGCTTGCCTTCCGTATTCCACTTACCTCCTGACAACTCATTGGGTTGAGGGACCCCAATCCCAGCACTTTAGGTTACACCTGCTCCCCCTAATCATGACATCACTCCCACTTCCCTGCCCTCTCAGATGCTCTCAACTACCTTGCCACTTCCACCCATGTTTGCAACCCTCCCTTCTTCTCACCTCTGAGAACCTCCAAGTAGGGTGTTAACCTCTGATGCCAGCTAGCTGCTATACTGCCTAAGCTGTTTAATGCTGATGTACCCTGTAACTTACCTGTATCATATGTAACCCTGTCATTTGTATTGTATTGTCTATGTAACTGACGTGGAACCTATAAATGAGCATCTACTCACTGGTGTAATCCAAGACCTCAATAGAAAAAAACAAATTCCATCCTGAAATCCTTTATATCAGTGCCTGAAGCTTGCTTCCCAGCTCTGCCTACCATAATCTCCAAGCCTTCAGTACTTGCTGTCATCTCCTCCATCATCAGTGCTCCAGACACTCCTGCTTCTTCAGCTGTTCATTTGGGACTTGTCTGTGCCTGCATTCATCCTTGCTTCCCGCCTTTACTGCATCAGGAATTGTTCTGAATTCCTTCTACCCCATGCTCTTGGCCTGCCTTCAGTTGTGCAGTTTCTCTCTTGGACTACACTTGGACCCCTCAGGCATCTCAGTACTCCCCTCCTGTGTCATTCACCATTATACTCTCTTGCTTGCTGTGACCATACCTGCAGCTGCTCATCTACTGTTTTGCTGTGCTCTGCCACTTGGATTTCTCCTAGAACCCATTCAGTGCCTGCCATTTCTCCCTGTTGCCCTGTCACCTCCGTATCATTCCTAGGACATTTACTGGCTTGCAGTGTCTCCTCATTGGCTCAGTGACTCTTGGTCATCCTCCAACCCTTGAGTTACTTCACTGCTTCCCTGTGTTAATCTGCTTGATGCCTGTGTCATTCCTTGGATGAGTTGCCCCTGGCTGCTGGCTTTTGAATGGTTTCATGGATGCTCTTTGGCTGCTTTCTATTCCTCCATCTCTCTGGTGCCTCTATGAATTGTCTTGGAAGGACTGCTTTTCTGTTATGATGAGTTTGCCATTCCGCTGCTCTGGCAGCCCAGAGCATCAACACTCTTGTTTACCCGTCTTCTTTTGGACATTTCTCCATTTTTGTCATCGTCCAGCTTTTAATCATCTGTTGGAATACTTCTCCTTATTGATCTGCTTGATTCTTCTGCCACAGCTGGCATTACTGCTCCTGTTCAGTGATTCCAAGTACTTTCAGTTTCTCCGACATAAGAAAACCTTGGTCTAGCAATATTCTTTGAATGGTTTGGCTTTTTGGACTCCGATCATATAAAAGCTCTTACCTCCCTTTCAGCTTCTCAGGATCATTCGTCAGACATCTGTAATTCAGACCATATGGAAAACCTTACCTCCTGATACTCCTCGGGATCCAAGCTTTAGTTGAGTCCTCTTTGAACCGATCCTCTTGCACTGGAAACGTGAACTTAATTCCCTCCTAGTATACCTCAATTGGGCAATGATGATGAATCTTCAAGGAAGGTCCTTCATGTCCTATCTATTGGCACTGGCACCATCAGTTTCTGAATTGCTTTATCATATCCAATTCTCGTAACAGAAAATCAAATTTGACCATGTAGTCCCACTCGTATCTTCCTGGAGTAGCTGTCCAACATTTTTCTTTTTTAAGATCCTTCTTTCATCATTTCATCTCAGAATATGCACCAGTGTATCTCCAACACGTGGCAGTCATGCTGTCTTATGCAATCCTGGATCACTGCTCCCTGGTCTTTGAACATTACACTACATTGTGAAGTCATCTATATCTCAGCTCAGGATTTATCTAATATGCCAGTCACCCTTCTCAAGGTCATCACTGGTCCCAGCAGACAGCATACTTTTTCCTTATCCTCAATCCACGGTTAATGCCATCACCAAAGGCAAGTCTTAATTCCATTCCATCATGCCGTAAATCTGCAACTGACTTCATTATAGCTTTACAGCAATTTCACTCTACAGCAGTTCCATATCAGACTATGCAAATGTCACAGTTGATGCGTTACTCCATTCCCAATGTCAGACTTTCATTGCCCCAACAGTTAACCAACTCAGCTAAGACTCCTCCTTATCTAGCAACCCTTCAACACATTGGAATTTAATCACCGGCAAGTCAACGCCTTGTGTGCCACCTTGTCTTCTGCCTCCTGAGCTGCTTATACTTCAGCACTTGTTCCTCATTGTGTGCATTGCAGTCCTATCTGAATTTTAATTCACGTGAATCATGCACTAGTGTTTCTAACTCGTAATCAAGCCTTCAGACCATAATATGGATCAATCAAGCTATACCCATCAGATATCCAGTTATTATCCTTACAACCCACTCCATCCTCACCATCACTAATTTTGTCCTATAATTACAATCTTTAACTGGGTATCCAGGGAGCTCCTTGTCATCTCCCTACAGATACCTCAGTAATGAAACAGGAATTTACTGAACTCGGATTCATGTGACTCTACCTGGAACATTATAGTTTCTTCCACTATTTGTCTAGCCCTCCTGGATTCCTGTGTCATCAGACTTCACTATCTTATCATCCTTAAGCAGTACCGAGAACCTTCCCAACATCTTTGAAAATCACCGATTACCATATAGGGCTGATTATTTCGCACTGCTGTTACCTTCTTCAAAGTCTGATGGATTACATCCAGGAGCTCATGACCTAGTAATTCATGTAATCATTGAAGTCTGGCAGCTCACCTTACTAAAACTCATGCCCCGATTCCTCATGTCCTCTATTTATCACTGATAATCACCTATGACCACGAAATAGTACCTGGAACTTGTCTGAAACTTCTTCAATGGCTGGACTTAATCCATATTCATCACCTGGAGATTCATTTGGATTGGATTTGCTTCTTCAACTTCAAGAATTTAACCTTCTTACATTCACCATCAAGAATCTCTGAAAATGGACTTCATCACACAGTGACTCCAACATCCTAACCCAGAATCAGAAATCAGTTCCAGGATTTAGAATCATCTCCTCTTAGATTGCTCTGAGGACATGCAGGTCAGTAACCGTGGGGCCTCATAAGTTTCTTCCACTGAGGTTTTTCCTTTCCTGCATGCTACTGGTCACACTCTCCATGAATTGAAGGAGGTAATCTTTTTGGGCCTTCTATTCCTTACTCGCTATCTAGCTTATTTACCAAGAGTGGGAATAGAGAAAGGCCAAAGTCTAACAGTACACACAAATACTACCCTATTCGCTAAAACATTGACTTGGAAGGCTGAAGCTTGAGGTTCAGTGTTGGGGAATAGCTTCTCCCACATTCCAAACAAAAAACAGCCTCTCCCAGCAGCTCTCGCTTAGTTTGCTGTGAAGCACCCACCATCCTCCTCCTCCTCCTCCTCCTCCTCTGACATTCTTCTCACCCTTTGCACTGGGCCTTCTGTTCCCTACTTGCTTCCCAGCTTATCAACCAAGGGTGAGTATAGAGAAAGGCCAAAGTCTAAAAGTATACACAAGAACTACTCTATTCATCAAAACATTGAAATTATTGTACAGAATACAGAAAGATGGATAAAGTTGATAAAAATGAGCTTTGCCATTGATCTTTAAATTACCCTCAACACTTGACAGAGCTGCAGTCCAATACAGCTTACAGTGACTACAGACTGGGGCAGGTTTTCATTCTCTCTCATTTGAATCACAGCTAGGCTTCCATATGCAGGTAATGTCAGTGCATGTCTTTGGTGAAGCTGCTTTGTCTGAAATCACTTCCTGACAAGCAAATATGGGGAGATTTGCTCCAAATGAAGAGAATAAAAGGAGCTTCAGAGTCCCATTCATATTGTTTTATATTGATGAAAACAGGAACCTAGCACCCCCCTCATTCCCAGATGCGCACACATACACACACACACACACACACACACACACACACACACGTTTGTCTACTTGCTTTCTTTCAATTTCATTACTTCTGTAGATGGCAGTGCAGTGTATGAAATAATGATATTTCCATAGAAGAAACAACATTTTTATGTTGCTTTCACGCATGTGCAAGAAACATAGTGCCATCATCGGAGATTTCAGAGGTGTGTCACCTCCTCCTCAATACGGTCAGTTTGCTAGCAAGCGCGCGGCCCCTGTAAGCCAATGCATTTTGGAGCTGTCTATGACCGCGCTCCAAAATGCAATCAACCTACAGATGAAATTACACTTCAGTGAGCACCGATAAGATATCGGCTGCTCACCGCAGCCTCCCAGACCCGCGCAGGCATGCGCGCCCCGCACACACTGTATAGCCGACGGGTGCCCAATCCCGTCGGCTGAGCTGCGTCCCCCCACCCCGAGTAGGTGCCATGCTGGGAGCTCACCCCAGCATGGCAAGCAGATCCTGTCGGCACTGGGGTGCCCAATCCCCATCGGCTGGGCGCCCCCTGTCCGCGTGCCAGCTGAGGCCCACCCAGGCGTGGCAACAAACCATGGCTGATGGGGTGCCCAATCCCCATTGGCTGAACACCCCTCCAACATCCTTGTGCCACGCTGGGAGCCCACCCCAGTGTAGCGCAAGCGTCCACTGACGTCTTTTTTTTTTAAACCTGTAAAGCGAAAGCGGTCCGCGGGCGCATCTCCCAGCCCCATCCCACAATCCACACCACCACTGCTCACCCAGCCTCCCCACCCCCTCACCCCATGCTTACCTCTGGACTTGTGGCGGTGCTCTTTGGTGGACGGGAACACGTCTGCACTCTTCAAATCCGACCCGCGAACTGAGGAAATGCCAGTAAGCTGTGTAATGGGCTAGATAGGGGGTTTCAACTTTGTTGCATATCTCCAGGCATTTTGGGAATTTTGCCCAAATTTTCAACATGGGGTTTGGGACCTTCTCATGAGTGATGTCACTGTCATGGTGTTGCCGGGCCGAAGGAGGTGATTTGCAGTGACTGCGCAGTGACTGTGAAATCACCCTTTGGGCCTGAATACCACCATGACAGTGACATCAGTCATGAGAAGAGGTCCCAAAACCCCATGTTGAAAATTTGGTGCCAAAATTCAAAAATGACTGTTTTGACTTGTGTTCGCGGTTCCTCGAGGCTCGTAGGTTCATAAATTTCAATATTTTCACTCCAGATTTTCAACATTGCCATTTTACCACACCTCCTTATGAGCAGTACAGCTGTCATTTTTCACATCCTGCCCAAAACGTGTTTCAGCCCATGTAGCACACAATGGCGCAGTCAGTGTGTGAAATCAATGTATGGGACACATTAAGAAAATCACCATGACACTGTTCATTGGCAGAGGTCTTAAAATGGCTATGTTGAAAATTTGGTGAAAAATTCTAAAATGACTGTTTCTCGAGTCTGCGTTGCGCAGTTCCTACGCAGGCTCGTAAGTTTGCGAATTTTCAATATTTTCACTCCAGATTTTCAACATTGGCATTTTATCCCACCTCCTCATGAGCAGTACAGCTGTTATTTTTCACATCCTGCCCAAAACATGTTTCCACCCGTGTAGTGCACAATGGCGCAGTCGGTGTGCGAATTCAAGTATGGGACACATTAAGAAAATCACAGTGACACTGATCATGAGCAGAGGTCTTAAAATGCCTGTGTTGAAAATTTGGTGAAAAAATTCCTAAAAATGACTGTTTTACGAGTGTGCGTTGCACAGTTCCTATGCACGCCCATAAGTTTGCGAATTTTCAATATTTTCACTCCAGACTTTCAACATTGCCATTTTACCACACCTCCTCATGAGCAGTACAGCTGTCATTTTTCACATCCAGTCAAAACATGTTTCCGTCCATGTAGTGCACAATGGCGCAGTCGGTGTGCAAACTCAATGTATGGGACACATTAACAAAATCACAGTGACACTGTACATGAGCAGAGGTCTTAAAATGGCTATGTTGAAAATTTGGTGAAAAAATTCCTAAAAATGACTGTTTTACGAGCGTGCATTGCGCAGTTCCTACCACGCTCGTAAGTTCGCAAATTTTAATGTTTGCACTCCAATGACTTTCAAATACCTAAACAGCACATAGAAGCAAGCAACATTCGGCATTGACAAATGCTTGTTTAAATATAATCTCACCTTCTGGGGTTTTGAGGAGGATGTTCATTCCTGTTTGACAATCAATCATCATGAATGTATCAATTCCAACAGTAATGCCGGCAGTCTCAGTGTTCAACTCTGGTGAAGCTGCTTTGTGTGAAAATACTTCCTTACAAGCAGATAAGGGCAGACAATTTGCTCCATATGAATACTGTAAAAGGAACCTCTACTTCCTATTGATTTTTTATCAAAAGAAGTGTATCAAAGGAGTCTCTGATTCCCATTCAGAATTTTTTTATCTTGATGCAAATGGGAAACTAGCCCCCAGTTCCTGATATTACTGATCAGCTGTTTTGTTCATCAAAAGGTAAGCAAACAATATACTCTTTCAGATTTGTCTATGTGTGTTTAAGGTTGTGGGTTGTGATGAGTGCGTGCGTGTGTGTGTGTGTGTGTGTTCCAACAAGGTAAAATTAGTGTGTGGGTGTGTGTTGGGATGTGGGGAGGGGTGGGGTGGGGAATCAGCTGAGCTGAAATGCATTTCTTTTAAAATACTGCCTGCACAAGTACTGATACCAGATATATACCAGATACTAAATGAGAAAAAGACCAAGGTAGGAAGGTCAGTGGGGGGATGCTGCTACAGAAGGTAAAGCCATCCAAAAATGGAGAGCAATGAGTACCAATGCCCATAGTCTGGATAACAAGCTTCCTGAATTAGTGGCCTTGATGGAGGAGGAACATCTGGATATTGTGGCAGTCACAGAAACATGGTACACACAGAACCATGACTGGGACGTAAACATACCAGGATACACTATCTACATGAGGGACAGGGAGGGTAAAAGAGGAGGAAGAGTAGCTCTCTACATAAGGGAAGGAATCAAAGCAACAGAACAAAAGGGTAAACAGGGAGGAGAGAAGAAGCACTGTGGGTCAATTTGGAGACAGGCAATGGCACCACAATCCGCACAGGGTTGTATGCAACCCCCTCTCAGGGAGAAATGGACAAGTAAATGATAGAAAGTACACTTAGAATGACTGAAAAAGTGGAGATATTGCTGATAGGTGATCTGAATATGCCAGATGTTAACTGGAGTGCAGTTGCAGCAGCCACTTCTAAGAGTGGGGTTATTCTAGATGCCCTGCGGAGGCATGCCTCAGACAACTAGTATTGGAACCCACTCGAGAGGGAGTAATCTTAGACCTGGTTCTCTCAAACGGAGATGGAGAGAGGATCACAGATGTAGAAGTTGGTAGCCATCTGGAAACTAGCGACCATCGAACAGTATGGTTCACAATAAACACAGCAATAGAGTCAAGCCATACAAAGGCAAAAGTACTGGACTTCAGGAGGGCTGACTTTGCCAAAATGGGTGAGTGCCTAAGAAATGCACTAGCAAATGGGCAGGAAGGAGGGGTGGAAGAACAATGGGGAATAATAAAAACTACCATCACAGAGGTAACAAGCCTTTGTGTGAAGCAAATAAACAAAACAAAACGATGTAAGAAACCACTATGGTTCTCAAGGAGGTGGCAGTGAAGGTTCAGAGAAAAAACTAGTATTCAGAAAGTACAAGGAATCACAGAAGAAGCAGGACAGAAGTGTATCAAGTTAAAAGCAAAAAGCTGGGAAGGCAGTCAGAACAGCAAAGGCCCAAGCCGAGGAAAAGATAGCCATCTCAGTTAAGAAGAGGGATAAAACCTTTTTTAGGTACATCAGGGAGTGAAGGAAGACCAACGGAGGGATAGTGATGCTTAATAAAGGGGAAAGGGGGTGGGCAGAGGGTGACGGTGAAAAGGCAGAGATACTAAACAAATATTTTTGCTCAGTATTTACACATGAAGCGAAGGAGGTACCTAAAACAAACATTAGAAACACTCTGGATACAGAAGTTGATACCAGCCCATTTACAGAAGATAGGGTTCTGAAAGAACTCTTAAAACTGAAGGTGGACAAAGCAATGGGGCCTGATGGGATTCATCCCAGAATTCTAAAAGAACTAAGGGTAGAACTAGTGACACCACTGACTACCCTCTTTAACAAATCATGGGAGGATGGGGTGGTACCTGAGGACTGGAGGAGGGCAGATGTGATTCCCCTTCACAAAAGTGGGAGCAGGGTAGAAGCTGGACACTACAGACCTGTTAGTTTAACCTCAGTGATAGGGAAAATGATGTAATCACTTCTGAAGGAAAGAATTGTTGAGTACCTAGAGGCCAGAGGGGCACAGGACCCAAGGCAGCATGGATTCACAGTGGGAAGGTCATGCCAGATGACTCTGATAGATTTCTTTGACTGGGTGACCAAAGTAGTAGATCAGGGAGGGGCTGTGGACATGGCCTACCTAGACTTTAGCAAGGCATTTGACACAGTCCCACACAAAAGATTAATATACAAGTTAGCTAGCCTGAGAGTGGGTCCCAAGATGACAGCCTGGGTAAAGAATTGGCTGGAGAATAGGACACAGAGGTAATAGTAAATGGAGTCCACTCTGAAAGAAAGGGGGTTACTAGTGGGGTTGCGCGGGAGTTCAGAGTGGACCGGTCCTCTTCAATGTCTTTGTAGCGACATTGCAGAGGGACTGGAAGAAAAATATGTCTCTTTGCAGATGACACAAAGATCTGCAACAGAGTTGATGCACAAGGTGGGGTGGAAAGGATGAGAAGGGACTTGGCAAGGTTAGAGGAATGGTCAAATGTATGGCAGCTTAGATTTAATGCTAAGAAGTGCAAGGTAATGCACCTGGGAAACAAAAACCCAGGGGTAGAGTACACAATGGTGGGTGAGATACTAACAACAACAAAAATGGGAAGGGACCTGGGGGTAGTCATATCAGATGACTTAAAGGTGGGCAAGCAATGTGAGAGGGCAGTAAGGAGGGCTGGGGGGATACTGGGATGCATAGGGAGAGGCATCACCAGTAGAAAACAGGAAGTTGTTATCCCTCTGTACAGACAGCTGGTGAGACCCCATCTGGAGTACTGTGTGCAGTTCTGGAGAACCAGTCTCCATAAGGACATAGACAAGATGGAAGCTGTCCAGAGGAGGGCAACTAAAATGGTGCAGGGTCTGCGGAAGACATATGAAGAGAGACTAAAAGGAGCTTAATATGTATAGCCTCGAGAAAGGAGGAGAGGGGGACATGATAGAAATGTTCAAGTACCTCAAGGGAATCAACAAAGTCCAAGAGGGTAGCATCTTTCAAAAAGAGGTGTGCAAGAACAAGGGGCACAATTTGAAGATGGGGGAGGCTCAGAGGTAATGTAAGGATGTATTTCTTCACAGAGAGGGTTGGGATGCATGGAATGGCCTTCCGGAGGAGGAGGTTGTGGAGTCAAAAACAGTGATTGAATTCAAGCATGCATGGGACAGCCATAAGGCAATTCTAGGGGTGGGGGAGAAAGAAGTAGGCTGCTGGTTAACTAGGATCTGCAGCTTATCCATTAGGTAGGGAAATGGGCAGACTGGGTGGGCCAAGCAGTCCTTATCTGCCGTCAAATTCTATGTTTCTATGTTTCTATAAGTTGTTATCCCTCTGTACAGACAGCTGGTGAGACCCCATCTGGAGTACTGCGTGCAGTTCTGAAGACCCAATCTCCACAAAGACATAGACAGGATGGAAGCTGTCCAGAGGACGGCAACTAAAATGGTGCAGGGTCTGCACCGGAAGACATATGAAGAGAGACTAAAGGAGCTTAATATGTATAGCCTCGAGGAAAGGAGGGAGAGGGGGGACATGATAGAAACTTTCAAGTACCTTAAGGGGATCAATAAAGTCCAAGAGGTTAGCATCTTTCAAAAAAGGTGTGCAAGAACAAAGGGCAAATTGAAGACGGGGGTGGCTCAGAGGTAATGTAAGGAAGTATTTTTTCACAGAGAGGGTTGTGGATGCATGGAACGGCCTTCCAGAGGAGGTTGTGGAGTCAAAAACAGTGGTTGAATTTAAGCATGCATGGGGCAGTCATAAGGCAATTCTAGGGGGTGGGGGTAGAAAGAAGTAGGCTGCTGGTTAACTAGGATCTGCAGCTTATCCATTAAGTAGGGAAATGGGCAGACTGGGTGGGCCAAGTGGTCCTTATCTGCTGTCATATTCTATGTTTCTATGTTTCAATATACAGTAGTTGTAGCTGTCTATAAAATGGATTTCATCCTTTTTGGCCTGCATAACACTCTATCCAGACAGCTGTACTGAGCAGCTATTTTCTTAATTAACATGCAGTCTAACATTCTACACTAAGCAGCTGTCAGTTTTGGGTGTGGGAGTCCAGCAGAGTTGCACTGTGGTCCAGCCAAGTTGCAATACAATGAATTTACAACACTGTTTAACAGTCACTGATACCCAAGCTATAGCAGCCTATCAATCAATCAGATCTTTATTTTACCAGATGAAACACCATTGAGAAAAAACTCACAAGGTGGACCTGGATTATATGTTTTTTTCTTGTGTAACCCCTCTACAAATAGGGGTTACTAGAGTGTCTAACTGGGCTTCTAAAAAGCCCACTGTCAGGATGGTGTCCTGTCTGCATTAGTTCTAACTGCCTGCATGAGAGTGCTCTAATAAGCCTCCGTGCCTGTTTCTTTAAGACAGCACCTATGCTCTGTCAGAAAATTGGTCTGGGCTGGGTTAGAGTGATTTTAAGGCTCATGGAGGAGTTTGTCTAACCTGCTTTAAATTGCAGCTTGAGTTTTGAATAGGAGCCACCATTTTGACTGTGGACTTCCAGTGTTGGACCAATCGAACCTCAGGGGACCAAAAATAGAGACTGTCCCCAGAGGATTTGTGGAAAGAAAATTCTGTAGTAATTGTAGTTTTGAGGGTTTAGCACCTAAATGAACCTGGAGGGGGAGCCCTTTCTGTGACAGACAGTTCCCTTAGCTAACCAAACCCTTTGGATCTCAGAGAATATACCCAGAACTGACTGAAGCAGTGTGAGTGAGAGCTGGAGTTTGGACAGTAACAGAGCTCGAGCCATTGGGCAGCTACTTCTGGTAGGAGCATAGGAGAATTGGTGGGAAGGCTCTGCTGGCCTGCCTGACACGTTCTGCAGCCTAAAGTATCGCTTTGTGTGTGAAAGTCAGACTTTTCCGGTTGGTGGTTGAGACCTGCATTAGAGGAGAGAAAAGTGTGTTGCTACTACTCTGAGTGGACCAAAGACTTGCTCAAGATGATCAGCCTGCCCGATGTCCGATTAGAGCCTCAGATTGAAAAGTTTGCGCAGTGAAGCTGTAATCGGCAAACTGACTTTACCCGACCTGTGACTAAGAAAGCTAAGTGTTGTAGATGTGCTGAATGTATTTCTTGGGTTGCGATTTGGTTCCCCACGTCAAGTTCTGTTACGTCCGCTGGAGGTTTTTCCAGCATCCAACCACAGACATTTAACTGTTCCTTCTGCCTGGGTCCTGTCATCTCAGCCTAGGCCACTACTCCTCATTCAGAGACACTTTGGGCAAAAGACCCACAGGGAAATTGGCCCCGTGCTCAACACCACTGAAAAGATAGCGACCGCCAGGAAGTGAGTCGTGTAGGCCCTGCTTCCCCAGGCAATCCAGCACAACACCACACGGTCTTCATCTCACCTGTCCTGCATCCTGGTCTGGGTAGCGTGAGTCCAAAACAGGGTAGCTCCCTGCAACAACAGCTGTAATCGTTGTGTACCATCTGATTTTCTTGTTTAGGGTTATTGCAATGGACTGAACCATCCAGCTCTAGATTACAAATATTTGGGTTGTGTGCATGTTAACTATTTTCCTTCCTAAGGGCCCCAACCACAGCTGCAACACCGGCCTACCCCTGGCAATGCTTCAGGCTATCCTGCTTAACACACTGGGTACCCAGGGTTGTGGGTCTGTGTCCAAGGGACTTACAGTGCATGCTGAATCAATCTGAATCAAATCAGAAGTGCCAATCTTTTGCTAGATTTACACCCCTCCTTGTTCACGTCCCCTGAATAAACCAGATTGTAGGTTTTCACGTTTAACCTGACTGGTGTTTACATAATTGGATGGGTCACAGCATTATTATTGCCTTGTTACATTACTGGTCTTATTTTCCATGGGGTCTCCAGGGCAGTCGCAGAGGATTCAGCCCTGGTGGTAAGAGCAAGGAGCGCGAGCATATTAATAATGTTACTTGGTGGATGCAAATGTTTTATTGTTCTATTGTTTAAGCCACTAGAAGGGTTGGTGTGTGGTTATAGCAACCCAGAAGGCCATGCAAAAAGCAGCCATACTACCACAATACCATTCCTCTGGGTGGAGGCACCCATTCACCGAACTCAGGCCCCTCAACATGTGCATAGTCATGCAGGCTGGGGTAGTAGCCCATAGGATAGCGCCACCTAGGAGTTACACCATGGAGGCACTGCTGGGATTAGTGCCTTCTAGTGGTCAGAAGTGGGATCTGCAGCCCAGTGTGAAACTGAGACAGAAACTGAAATGGAGGCGCTTGCTATGCCCAAATGGAAAATTGCTCCCCACAAGCTGGTCATGCACCATATGATGGGATGGAGTTAGGCCGAGGGGGTAGATCCTCTACATGCCATATTGCTTCTTGATATCCCTCTGGGGACCACTAATGACATGACTGAAGAAACTGTGGGGGAGGTTAAATGTCTGGGGAAGGTTGAAGTACGGGGGTGGGACTCAGATCTATTTGATCAAACCTTGGTGGCCCTTCTTTCTTATAGATGCTCTATAGACCCTGAAAAGGTACCCCCTGTTATCATGCCTGAAGGGTCCCAGCAGGGGTGAAGAGTTATTCATTTGCATAATGACCCATCTTCCCCTGGAGGGGTCCCCAAGGGTGGAGGGTTCAAAGACAAACTGTTAAGGGTGTTGGCAGCTGAAGGACAGACACCTAAGGAATTGTTGAAGGTTTTGAAGGATTCGGAGGAGACCACTCCCATACAATCTACTCTGGCCTCTCTGTCTATGCCCAGGACATCCACTGTTGTGACTGCCCCATTGTGATACCTTCTGTACACCTGGACTCCTATCAAAGGCTCAAGCTGTCTCTGGTGCAGTCCCTGTACCAGTGGGGGAGAGCGACCTGGAAACATGGAGCACTATGCTACTCCACTGGTCCAGAGTGGCAATGTTCCGAGGAGGAAAAGAAAAGACTTATGGAAAGCTTAAGGGCCCTGCACTGGAAGCTATCGATTACTCCAACCCCATCCCAGAGGCCACTGCAGTTGAGTACCTCTCAGCATTAGAAGGGGTGTTTGGCAGCACGGAATCTGGGGAAGACTTAATGTGGAAGTTCAAGTCTGCTAAACAATGGAAAGATGAAAAGTCATCTGCTTTTGTCACCTGGATTGAACGGACATTGCAGAGAGCCCATAGAAGATGGGGTGTCCCTGCTAACAAACTGAATCGAGTCAGGCTGAAGCACATTCTCAAATGTGCTCATTACTCTAGTGTGCTCATGCTGAAATTGAAGTTTCAAGACAGAAAAGCTAACCCTCCTGAATACTGCAGGGTGATGAAGGAGATTGAGAGCTGAGAATGATGAGGATGGATGGGAGCCCTATCAGGGGTTGCCACACCAGCCAAGTCTCAGACTGATCTGAAGAAAAGAGAGAATCTGTTGAGACCCAGCAGGTTAGGGAACTGCTCAAAGAGATAAAGGAGATGTGAGCCAGTCAACAAGCCATGGCTGAAGCAGCCAGAATCTCCCACTGTTGCCCACTGCTGACTGAGACTAGAAGTGAGGTTCCACATGAGGGTGTGGGGGCCCATGCCATTGTTCCCAAATCATGGGCTGAGTCCAAGTTGATGAAAGAAATGAGAGAGCTGAGAGCATTAGTGAGGGACCTCAAACCTGCCACCCTTACTTCTGCCTACTGGGGAAGTGGTGGGGACAGAGAACCTGAGCCAGGATCAAAGGAAGACAGTAGAACTCCCTCTTCCATCTGGCACAAAGTTCGGAAAGAACCTAGCCATTCAAATGGTTCCAAGGAACAGGTGTTATGCTTCCAGTGTGGAGAAGATGGACATACCCGATGGGGCTGTAACTTTCCAGAAAACCTGCAGAAAGTCATGGCCAAACTGCTAAACTTGGTTCAGAGCAATATAAAGCATCAACTTGGACCACTGAGAAAATCATAATCCTCCAAAACTGCTGTGGGATAGACTGCCAAACCAACCGCTCTGGACTGGTCTGAGATGGTGGGCCCCTTAATGGAGACCACAGTGACAGTTAATGGCATTTCCACTCATGCTGTGTTGGACAGTGACTTGCAAGTCACCATTATGTTTCAAGATTGGTATGACCAGCACTTATCTGACCTCTCACACCAACCCCTTGAAGAACTACATGTATGGGGGTTGAGTGAGAAATCCTATCCTTACCTGGGGTATGTACGAATTTGGTTGTCCTTCCCTACTGCTGTGGTGGGCATGGATGAGCAAGTGGAGACCATGGCCTTGGTGTGTCCGCTGACTGGACTGTATGATGATATCCCTTTACTAATTGGTACCAATGTTCATATGTTCAGCTGGATAGGGTCAGCTTTGTCAGGATAAGCAAGCAAAAGTGGACTGGAAGGGGCCCTGTACATTCGGTCCTAGTACTGTGAACCTACAATTTACAGATGTGAATACAAAGTTGAGAAAAGATGAACCCATGGGAGTGGTCTTGAAAAGGATCTGACTCCTGACACTACCTCCCAATGCCCAGTGCTCCATCAGAGGTGAGGTGCACGAAAAACAGATGTAAAAATAAAATCCTTATGCTGGATGCTCCAAGAGGAGAAACTGCCTGAAGGACTATTGGTCAAACCTAGCATTCTGCCTACTCAGGCCCATGCCTACGCTCAGTGGGTTGTGGTGCAAGCCCAAATATGTCAGATTGAGAGGTTCAGGTGAATTGAGGGTGCACCCTTGCCACTGTATATTGTGAGGATACTGCTGTGCTGCCCAGCAAGAAGTGCCCTGGAAAGGGTGATGAGGTGACCCCTGACCTATTTCACATTGGGGAGTTCCCCCTTCCTGCTGAATGGAAAGCTAGAATCAGCCAGAAGTTGTCTTAGAGAAGCCAAGTATTCTCCTTGAAGGAGTGGGACGTAGGTTGTGTCACCAGGGCTGAACACTATATGCGACTTCATGATGAGAGGCCATTTAGAGAGAGCTCCCATTGACTTGCACCTGCTGACACAGACAATGTTAGACGTCACCTTCCAGAAATGCTGGTCACAGGAATTATCCAAGAGTCTCGAAGCCCATTTGCCTCCCCGATTGTGGTAGTCCAGAAGAAGAATGGATCGGTGAAAATGTGTGTGCACTACTGGATGCTGAACCGGAGAACTGTCCTGGACCAATACACCATGCCTCATATCAAGGATGCCCTCAACTGTCTCAATGGGGGCCAGTGGTTCTCAGTACTCAACCTTTGGAGTGGGTATTATCAAATTCCGATGGCCCAGGAAGACCGAGAAAAAAGAACCTCCTTTTGTCCCCTAGGTTTCTATGAGTTTCTACATATGCCTCAAGATATTTTGAGTGCACCAGCCACTTTCCAGCGGTTGATGGAATGAGCAGTGGGAGACATGAACTTACTAGAATGCCTTGTACATCTTGATGATATAATTTTGTTCGGTTGGACTCTTGAGCGACATGAAGCTCGCCTGTTGAAGGTTCTTGATCGATTAGAGGACTTTGGACTAAAGTTATCAATACACAATTGTCAGTTCTTCCAAACATCTGTGAAATATGATGGTCACATAGTGTCAGCTGATGGGATTCAGACAGACCTGAACAAAGTGGAGTCCTTGACCACATGGCTTCAGCCTTACAATCTAAAGGAACTGCAAAGATTCTTACGGTTTTGCAGTTACTATCACTGGTTCATAAAAGATTACATCAAAGTCATCTGCCTTTTGCTCAACCTAACTCAAGGCTATCTTCCTACAAACTAGGTTTTTAAAAAAAGTGCAGTTAAGGAGGAAGGCAAGGTTTACTTCTGGACACATGAACCTTTTGGAGTCAGGTGGACTCCTGAGTGTGAAGCAGCTTTCTATGATATCATTCACCAACTCACCCATGCCCTTGTGCTTGCATATGCTGACCCTACCAGACCCTAAGTGCTACACACTGACACCAGCTTGAAGGGACTTGGTGTTTTTCTGTATCAAGAGTATGAGGAAGGTTTACACCCTGTGGCATTTGCTAGTTGGAGCCTAACCCCATCTGAAAATAATTATCCAGTACACAAGCTTGAATTTCTTGCATTAAAGTGAGCTATAGTTGACCGATTCAATGGATACCTTTATGGGGCCAAGATTCTGGTCAAAACTGACAATAATCCTCTTACTTATGTCCAGACCTCAGCTAAACTGGATGTCACAGGGGCATCGCTGATTATCTGCATTTTCCGCTTCACAACTGTTCAGTGGATTATCGACTCAGCTTGAATCACACTGATGCTGACACCCTTTCCAGATGACCTAACTATAATACAAATTGGGTGAGAATGTCTGAACAATCTCTCAAAACCCTCTGCCAAAAATTTGACAGAGATGAGCATCCCTCTCCTGAGACAGTTGACTGCCTAGTAGACTGCTTAGGTCCTCCTGACACTTGTGTTCCCACAGCCTACTGCCATCTTTCAGCCCTAGACCTCAGCACATTGCCTCAACTTACTCCTGCCAAGATACAGTGGGCACAGGCTCAAGACCCCATGATCAAGCCCGTGCCCGATGCTATACATGCTGGGAAAGATGTGTCCAAGCTTTGCTCCTCAGATCCACAAACTGTTCTGTTGTTTAGAGAGGAGTCAGGCTAAAATTGTGTAACCAGCTACTGTATAGAGAGACTATAAATCTACAAGGTCAAACTGACAAACAGCAATTAGTGTTACCTACAGCTTTCAAGACTGATAGTTCTATGGGCACTCCATGACCAGATGAGGGCACTTGGTTGTGAACGAACTATAGACTTGGCCCATGCTCAATTCTATTGGCTGAAGATGGGGCTGACATTGAGACTCATATCAGGACTTGAAGCCGTTGTCTCCATGAAAAGCCCCACCCAGAGGCTGCAGCTGAGACTGATTTCTACCAGTGTGCCTATGGATCTTGTGTGTATTGATTTCTTGTGCCTTGAACCTGACCAGAAGAATATTGGCAATGTGCTAGTGATTACTGATCATTTTACATGTTATGCCCAGACTTACCCAACTAAAGACCAGAAAGCATCCACAGTGGCCAAGATCTTAATTGAAAAGTTCTTTGTCCATTATGGTGTCCCTCAGAGAATTCACTCCGATTGGGGGGGTACTTTGAAAACCATCTGATCAAGGAAATGCTTTCGATCTGGGGAGTATGAAAATCCAGAACTACCCTCTATCACCCAGGGGATCCACAGCCTGAATGGTTTAACCGAACACTACTTGACATGGGCACATCCATCCCAGGACAAGTCAAGATGGAGCCAACAGATAAGAACCTTGGTACATGCCTATAATAGCACCAAAGTGATGCCACTGGGTTTTCCCATATCTTCTGATGTTTGGTTGGGAAGCCCAATTGCTCATAGACATTTGCTGTGGGGTGTCCCCGGATGGAATCGAAGCTGAAACCCACCTACAATATGTTCAAAAGTTAAAGGCCTAGTTAAACCATGCTTACCAACTAGCACCTACCATGGCAGCAAAGAGCAACTTGCCAAATAAAGAGAGACATGACAAGCATGTCAAGGCCCAGGACCTGCAACCTGGAGACCGACTTCTGCTGCAGAATTTGGGACTGCATGAAAACACAAAAATTGCTGATAAGTGGCACCACCTGCCCCTCGTTGTTGTTAGTAAGCTGGAAGATCTGCCAGTCTATAAAGTGCTCCTTGAAAATGACCCACAAACTACCAAGACAATGCACCGGAATCATTTGCTGCCCATTGGTCAAATAATCACCGACTCTGCACCTCAAGACGTTGCCCTTCCCAGGCCTATAACTGGAGCTGCAGCTAAAAAGAAACAGATGACCCCTTCTCCAGGTGCCAAGGATTCATGTCCTTCTCCCAGGCAGGCCCAAAATGACATTGACTGCCAGTCTGAATCTGATGACAATGAGTGTGAAGCATCCTATTACCCCTCTTATGAACTGAGTCAGTTGTTCCAAGGTAACTCCATGTACAATTTTGAAGATGGAACTGGACCTTCAGGACTGCCTAACCTTCCAGCCTTCCCCACAGACCTTGTGCCCCTCGAAAGCAAGGTGCAAAGTGTGACTTCTGAGGTAGATGACTCTTTGTGTCTGGTAGAACTATTTGAGTTGCAAGAAGGAGATCCTGCAACAGAAAACATCCCTGGTGACATACCAGTAAATATAGAACTGTATGAAAATAATGATCCTGAAATGTTATGACAGATAACAATTATGAAGTACATGATGGTGACAGTATTAGTCAAGTGTTGCAAGATTTAAATTCCATGGAATTTCCCCTAGATGATGAATCTAGGCTTCTTTCAGACCCCAATACTGACATTAATGTTGTGGAACCAGCATTAACAGAAAAAGGAGCTGAAAATGCTTCCAATATAAAACCAATAATCAGTGCGAGGTACCCCCCTCTCTACAGGAGCAGACCCCAATGCTAAAGTTGAAAAAATGGAGCCTGTGCCTGTTCCTCCTAGAAATTCTGGAACAGCCTCCAAACCAGTGATATGCCTCAGTTACGACTCCCCAGGGAGGCCTGTGGATCTTCCTTACATGTTGTTCTTACAGGGGGTATACATCTCCAAAAGTTCCCTTCCCAAGTTTAACTATTCTGCTACTTCCAAGTTACTAGTCAAGCCCTAAACCCTAGTGCCCTTGCCCCATGTGGCCCTAATATAGCTGATAAGGATAGGCCCCAGTCACGTGCATTAAAGTACAGGAAGTAGTACAGACCTGAATGGTCAGAGTAATGTAGTTATCTGTTTGAAACTGTTTTGAATGTGCTGATATGCTTATGACAAAAGTATGAAAAACTGTATCCTTACAAGAATTGTTATTATCATGGAAAAGTATAGTAATGCTTAGTGCCAGTTTATTTTTACTGACACATCATTCTTTTCTTTATGGTATACCAAATGAAACATGCATGTATTCTCATATAATGTTTTCTATATAGAATGTTATAGAAAGTATGGACTTGATGTGGACACCAAGTTTTTCTGGGCAGGGAAGAGTGTAACCCCCCCTACAAATAGGGATTACTACCTTCAGGACTGCCTCCCCACGCCAGGCACTTGGGTTAATATCCCAATACTGACACTGCAGTGCAGCATTAGGGGGATGCTGCACTCCTGAGGTGCCGTCTTTCGGATGAGATGTTAAACCGAGGTCCCATCTGCCTGTCCTGGTGGTAGTTCAGGTGGATGTTAAAGATCCCATGGCACTTCTAGAAAAGAGTAGGGGAATTTTTATTAACAGGAACTTCAGAACAAAACAAAAGAGAAAAATAGTGTTAAATCACACACAAAATAAAGAATAACAAGTAAAGCAAAATTGCAAAGCAAAAAAAAACATAAATTAATATTAAAGTCATACTACGTAGAAGCAAAACTAGAAACTTACATGACTGTAAAATGAAAAAAATAAAGTAGGAAATCATGTAACAGGTACATCATTATCCGTGACCCATGGTAGGTTCCTCCATTTCAATAATAAAAGATTGTGATCATACAGTGTAGATTCAAACTTATAAATGTGACGAAGCTCTACAGTAATCTTTTGAAGAAGTTCAGTATGAGAAAAAACTTTTTGTTGTGGCGTAAAAAGGCACTGACTGTGCCAAATAAACAATTTAAAGACAGTAAAAAGTATATTTAAAGTACCACTGTCCCATTTTTTTCCACAACGAAGGATATGAGCCATAAATTAACATATCATAAGAAACAGTCAAAAAGGCAGTCTCATGCCAGACATGGGCAACATACAGCCAAAATGAGGAAATATAAGAACAGGAAAAGTATAAATGATGCATAGATTCAAGCACTTGGGAACATCCAGGGCATGAACAATTACATTCATCTAACTGTTTATGATGCTGATTGCCTTTAACATTGAGCTTCTCATGACAACACAACCATGTAACATCACGAAGTTTAGGGGGAATTCTTTTATCGACCATAAAACCTTGCAATGCTGGAAGGTGTGGGGCAGGACATTTTGGGAATGTAACAGGTTCTGTAAAGTGAGATTCAAGCACTGCTTGATAAACAAATTTCTTATTTTCAGAAAGAATCCAAGCAGTAGTAATATGCCACTGCGGTAATTTCACAAAAACCTCACGGGGATAGGAACCCACCAAACGGTTTGATTTAAGACACCCATTCAGGCCATCCTTCCACTCCTGAAACCATTGCCCAATAGACTGACCAAAAGGACCCGTCCATAATTTTGGAATATGTTTCAATAAAGGTGGAAAATTAGTAAAAGGAATTGACAATAAAAAAATAAGAGAGGGTTCACCATATTAAGATCGCCTCTACAGGCTGATAAATATAAGATATTATGCTTAATTGGGTTGAGGCAACTACCCACACAGCCTGGAAAAAAGCACTGAAAAGGAGAGCTTCACGCTGCTTAGGAGGGGGAAAATATTGCTCAAAAATAAAAAATGGGGCAATAAATAAGTCAGAATCATATAAATACGTTTGGATTTGCTGAGCTGCCCTTTATTCCAGTTCTGGACCATAAGTTTATCTTTTCAAGCTGAACATCCCAGTTATATATATCAGGGGTCATAGTGCTAAAAACAATACCTAAGATCTGAACAGGGTCCACTGAGAACCGGATAACTGAAATAGAAGTGTGTGTAGGGAGGGCAACACCCAATTCTCGTCCAACACATTTGAGTTTATTCAGTGAGGTGGCAGAAAGTAACCCATAAGATTCACACATAGCAATAGTAGTCTGAACAGAAGGGATTGTAGAAGTGCAGATGCAGATATCATCCACATATGACAAAGCAGAAAAAGGGTGTGAAACACCTGAGACAGTGATGGGAGGTATAGTCATATTCAATGAGGGCAATAAGGGATCTATGCTGAACACATACAACAGCAGGCTAGCTGGACAAACTTGTTTCACCTCCCATTTTACCGGGAGGAGTGGTCCAAGATGTTCATTAACCAATGGGGATACTGTAGCATGTCTGTAATTTTATGAAGCCATGTGATAAACACAAGAGGTATACCATAATGCTGAAGGGTGAGCCATAAGAAATCATGGTTCACTGAGTCAAAGGCTCCCTTCTGGTCTAAGGATAAAATAAACCCAGAGTGCCCCACTGCATGTGACCTATCAAAAAGTTCTCGTAAAAATAGCAGCTGGTCAGTAATAGCTCATCCCAGAATTGCGCAAGATTGTGCAGGTGAAATGAAAAGCTAAGCTGCTGTTAATAGATGAGCATTAAGAATCTTCATTAAAACTTTTAAATCAACATTCAAGGGACTAATTGGTCTCCAATTAGAAAGCTCTTTCTTATCGCCCTTCTTATGTAGAAAAATAAGAATACCTCCCGCCATGTCTAGAGGCAAGTCAGAGGACAGTAGCAAGTCATTATAGACATCAGCAAGTTCTTGGGAAAATTCAGCGCTCAACAGTTTATAAAGTTCCGACGTCAATCAGTCCCTACCACGAGCTTTGTGTGATTGTAAAGAATTGATAGCACTGGTCACTTCCTGGGGATTAATAGGGTCTGTTGAATGCAAACAGAGAGAGGGAGGACAATTGGGGACATCAATACAGTGTAGATAAGCCTGAGCTGAAGCTAGATCAACAGGCTGTTCCTAAAAAAGTGATATCACGTAGGATGTCACTTCAGACATCATGTCATGTTGGAAGACTTTTAACTGACCGTCCTGTCCCGTAATACCATCAAAAACTCTCTTCCACACCCTGTCCCTGCAACTAAGAAAGGGACAGACTGTATAAAACTCCCTGTGTGCCATACATTTGTTGTGATTTCAAAATGGAGGACTGGTTCATGTGGAAAGGCACCATATTATCCTTAAGGGATCTGATTTGGGCAGAAAAATCATGATTGGTGGTTTGAGTCAAGGACATTACCCACTGCAATTGCTGCCTATATTATAGATAAGAGAAATAAGCTTTCTCCCGACACGTCTTCCCCATAGATTTCAATAAATTGATAAGATCCTTCTTAGTGTCAATACACCAATTCAGGGGGTACTCATACATTTCATATAAAGATTTCTGAGCAGAAAAAAAATAGCACAAATGTTGCAAAATTTCCTGATGAGCCAGAAGAGTAGAATTCAGTCTTCAAAGGCCTCTCCCATGAGTAAATGCAGTATTAGAGCCTACAGTAATACATAAAGCACAATGATCTGAAAATTCCACCGGGGTCACAGAAGCCAGACTTAGGGGCAATGATTTACTGATGTAAAAAAAATTAATCTGAGGGGCCAATGTTTCCCTGTGGAAAGTAAGGACCATGTTCCCATGCAGCTGAGCATATGCATCAGTGAGACTAGCAGTTTGCACAACAGTAGCTAAACAGGACATGTCACAAAATAACTTTGTAGTTGTGGTTCCCTTACCCCTATCCTTACTAGACAATCCACAGTTAAAATCACCACCCCAAACAACATGATGTGAAGTATGTAGATAAGGTTGAATCACACAAAACAGATCAACTCTGGCTGCTTTTGTTTGAGGGGCATAAACATTAAGCAGTCTAAAACAAACACCCTGAAATAACACATCTAAAATCAAAACACGGCCAGGAACAAGGTCACACAATTTCAAAACCTTAATTTCAGTGTCATGAAAAAGAACGGCAACTCCAGAACAAGGTTGTAGGCCTAAAGACCAATATTAGACTCTAGTGTGCCACCATTTTGCAGCACAGGAGAGTTCAGTTACTGTGTGCAACCGAGTGTCCTGAAAAAAGAAAATATTACAACAAGTAGACCTTAAAAAGGAAAAACAGCAGCTTGCCTGATCCTATTCTTGACACTGTTCACATTTAGTGAACAAAAGGTTAATGACAGAGACATTTAGGCAACACCAAAAATCCCTCAAGGAGGCTTACGTTTACACTTTTTCCCCTTTTCTTGCCCAGGGGTGGAAGGTTTGGCAAGAGGGGGCTGCCCACCTTCAGAGTCTATATCAGACAGCCCACCAGAGGCTTTGATCCCCATTTGCATCAGAGGTGTCCTGGGCAAGCACGAGGCATGAAACTGGTTAGTGGTAGGGGTACTGGACAGCTTGGGGACTTTAGAAGCAGGCTGGGCATTATTCAGTTTTTGTCTGGTCACCCTAGAATGAGAGAGTGGCTCCTGTAGAAGCTGAGGAGGAGGCATGGATAAGACATCTGGAAGAGCTGGGGAGGGTAAGATTGGGGATTTCTGGAGACCTCAGGAACACTGGCCATATCAATCTCTGACCAGGGGAGAGGACAGGCAAAGAGACAGGAAGTATTGGAATAATGGGGGAAGGAGGAGGTGGGGTGGAAGAGAAGTCAACTCTGAGCGTGTAGAATGGGACCTCTGTGCAATGGCTACCATCAATCTTTGTTCTTCTGAATCATGAGGGTCAGGCTGCCTATGAGCAGCTTCAGGACATGTAGCATAGGAGTGGCCATTAACCCCACATAAAGAACACACAGCTATATTCCTGCATTGCCCACTGGTGTGCCTAAAAGAATTACAAAGCATGCAGCGTAGGCAGTCACAAACACTACTGTGACTGGGCTTCCCACACCTATAGCACATTTTGGGTTGACCAGCATAAAAATGAACACCCCTATCTCAACCCAAAAACACACAATTTGGGAGGTGTTGTAACCCTTCCTCAGTAGAGTGCAGGATTACTCTGATTCTCCATCCCCCTGTCCAAATATCTTCGGTGTTGAAGATAGGCTCTGGGTGCCCCAACACAGTACACCTTTGCTTCAACCAAAATATAAGGTCAGTGACGCTCACTCCCTCATTCCTAAAGAGAACTGTAACCATTTTATGAGCTGGTTTAGTTAAAGGCAGCACCTCAAAGGGGGACCATAATGAGGATTGCCAAACTTTTTGATAACCATTCCAAAATGTATCTAAACCACTACTTAATTTAAAACTAACATCAAAGGTCTTTTCCCAGAAACATGTATTAAAGCATACATTTCAGCAGAAGAAAAATGTAAACTCTCTTTCAGCAAAGTCTTGGCGACAAACTTACGAACAGGAAAAGTCTCCATACCCCCTTTATAAATAAAACGGACAGCATTATGTCTTTCAGCTGAAAAGGTAGGGGTTTTAAAAAAAGATACATAAGAACGAGAGTTAGTACGAGGATGATCAGAAGGTGAGCCAGGTAGTGGGCCCTCAGGTTCTTCTTCAGTCACTTGGTCCTCCAGATGGTCAGTGGCGAAAATGGCGACATCCTAGAAGAAGTCGGTATTGTTGCTGGACGAGAAGGACAGAGAGTCAATCTATAGCCTAAGTACTGTGTTCTGGTTCAGAAGTAGATCGGAAGGAAGAGCCAGAGGCAATTTCTGTAACACAGTATCTAAAGGTGAGGCCTCAGTAGAATAGGCCCTACTAGAGGGTATTTTGGCAAAGAGACAGCAGGATTTGTAGAAATAGGGCTGGGTGAAGGAGCAGGCACATCCCACCAGTCATGCAAACCCCAGGGATAGAGATGGGCAAAACCCAAATATCCATTGACGGAATCAGGAGCTGCACCCATTCAGCCAATTTTAATGCACTGTCAACAGACCAGGAGGCATCTGCCTCATCTACCAGATCAGCCCAGGAAGAGGTCTGTTTTGTAGAGGGTTTCAAAGTGCTTTTAGTGGAGTGCTGTTCTTTGCAAGCAGCAAAGAGAACACCGTGGCTTGCTGGTGATCAGAAAACCGGTAGAAGAAACAGTACCTGCAGGTTGTACGCCCAAGCCAGAAGTCTGTACAGCAATCTCAGGAATAGCAGTGTCCGAGAAGGCAAATGAGCAGATGTAGCGTGGCAGCCTTGCTATCATGCTTCAAAACTGCAGCCGCTAAAGCAGCCGAGAGTTCCTTCTTTCTCTTAAAGAATGTCTCCTCCTCAGAAGCTAGAATAAGCTTCAAATCCTCAGGATCTTCAGAAACACCATCCTCAGAAAGATCCGTGGAACCTGGTGCAAAAATCGCACCCTCGAATTCTGTTCCTTCTGTCCTGAAGTAGCAAGTAAGACAGCAGCCTGATCGTCCCATTTGTCCAGTGTTAGCTCGTCAGATTCAGTGAATGCGCCCATCTCATTGGGTGCTTCAAAGATCTCTGGTTCCATAAGCTCAGAAGTAAGTGTAGAAAATGGCCCTGTGGCCTGCAGCACAACCTGCTGCATCGCAGCCTGCTCACCAACTGAGCTAGCCATCCTGATGATCAGAGGTTCCCCCTACTGCTCGAGTAGGGGAATTTCCTCGGTGCCCTGGCCAAATTTCCCCCATTCATTAAAATACCACCAACAGCTTAGTCTGGTTCAGTTTCAGTTGGCTACCATCTGTATCCCCCCCCAGGACTTCTAGTCTTAGTGGGCCTATCGGGTCAACAACATTCAATCAATCAATCAATACTAAAGTGTCTTCCTGGGCTTCTAAAAAGCCCACTGTCAGGATGGTGTCCTGTCTGCATCAGTTCTAACCGTCTGCATGATAGTGCTCTAGTAAGCCTCTGTGCCTGTCTGTTTAAGAGAGCACCTGTGCTGTGTTAGAAAATTGGTCTGGGCTGGGTCTGAGTAATTTAAGAATCATGACCAGCCAGACAGTCCATTGTTCTGCTCCATTCTGCAGTCGCTACTTGCGCAGAGGGAGCCCTGTTAGAGAAAATGATTATTTACTGTTTATCTGCTATGATAATAATGATAGAGAAGTTTGTCTAACCTGCTTTAAATTTACAGCTTCAGTTTTGAATAAGACCACCATTTTGGTTTTTGGACTTCCAGTGTTGGACCAACAGAACCTCAGGGGACCAAAAATGGAGACTGTCCCCAGAGGACTTGTGAGAAGAAAATTCTGTAGCAATTGTAGTTTTGAGGGTTTGGTGCCTAAATGGACCTGGAGGGAAACCCTTTCTGTGACAGACAGTTCTCTTAGCTAACCAAACCCTTTGGATCTCAGAAAATATACCCAGAACTGCCTGAAGCAGTGTGAGTCGAGAGTTGGAGTTTGGAGACTGAGCAGCTTGAGCCATCGAGCAGCTGCTCCTGGTAGGAGCATAGCAGACTGGGCGAGAAGGCTCTGCTGGCACACCTGCCTGACACGTTCTCTAGCTTAGAGTATTGCCTTGTGTATGAAAGTTGGTCTTTTCTGAATGCTGGTTGAGACCTACATCAGAGGAAAGAAAAATGTGTTATTACCATTTTCGAGTGGGCTGAAGACTTGCTCCAGAAGCGATTGAACTGCCTGATGTCTGAAGAGAGCCTCGGATCAAAAGGTTTGTGCAGTGAAGCTGTAATCTGCAAATGTACTTTATCTGACCTGTGACTTAGAAAGCTAAGTGTTGTAGATGTGATGAATGTATTTCATGGGTCGTGATTTGGTTCCCCATGTCATGTTCTGTTACACCCGCTGGAGGCTTTTCCATCATCCAACCACGGACATTTTCTGAACTGTTCCTTCTGTCTGGGTCCTGCCATCTCAGCCTAGGCTGCTATTCCCAATTCAGAGACACTTTCGGCAAAAGATTCACTCGGGGATTCAGCCCCCTGCTCAACACCACCGAACAGGTAGCGACCACCAGGAGGTGAGTCGTGTAGGCCCTGCTTCCCCTGGCAATCCAGTGCAACACTACGTGGTCTTCATTTCACCTGTCCTGCATCCTGGTCTGGGTAGTGTGAGTACAAAACAGGGTAACTCCCTGCAACAACAGCTGTAATCATTGTACGCCATCTGATTTTCTTGTTTTGGGTTATTGCAATGGACTGAGTCATCCAGTTCTGGATTACAAATATTTGGGTTGTGTGCATGTTAACAATTTTCCTTCCTAAGGGCCCCAACAACAGCTGCAATGCTGACCTACCCCGGCAACACTTCAAGCCAGCCAGCTAACATACTGGGTACCTAGGGTTGTGGGACTATTTCAAAGGGACTTACAGTGCATGCTGAATCAATCTGAATCAAATCAGAAGTGCCAATCTTTTGCTAGATTTACGCCCCCTCCTTATTCATGTCCCCTGAATAAACCAGATTGTAGGTTCTCACGTTAAACCTGCCTGGTGTTAACCTTATTGGTTGGGTTACAGCATTATTATTGTCTTGTTACATTACAGGTCTTATTTTCCATGGGGTCTCCAGGGCAATTGCAGAGGATTCAGCCCTAGTGGTAAGTGCAAGGAGTGCAAGTATATTATTAATGTTACTTGGCGGATGCAAATGTTCTATTGTTCTACTGTTTAAGCCACTAGAAGGGTTAGGTGGTTATAGCAACCTGGATGGCTATACCAAAAGCAGCTATGCTACCCCAATACTATTCCTTTGAGTGGAGGCACCCATTCACCGAATTCAGGTACCTCATCCGGTGCATAGTCACACAGGCAGGAGTAGCCCATAGGATAGTGCCACCTAGGGGTTACACTTGCATGAAGTTTTCAAATGCTGCCTGGTAACCACCCATTCACTTATTAATTAGACTCAATAATTACTGATGGGCAACCATTTCTGAGTGTGTTGGTGCGTGTGTGCATACACGCCTGTGTGTAAAATCCACAATTGCTAATCAGCATGTACTGTAAAACTTGTTAAAGTTTAATGTCATTTTAATTTCTGCTATATTTGCTGACTGAACCTGTCCTCAAAATAAAAGTACTGTAGCAGTACACTTTGACAAACACTGGTACTCTGACCAGGCGGTCACCAAACACTGTTTTCAGTCAGTTACGTAAAACTCAAAAGTAGTCTCGCCAGCCAGTTACTAGCCAACATACTTTAATTCTCATACATAAGATCATGACTGCAGTCACATAGAATGAAGAAAGAAATAAAAGTTTATCTAAACCTGCTGTGCTCTGTCAGAACAGGATGGAAGGCAGTGGTAAATATTGGTTCCATGTTATACAGTATGAGTGAATGCAAAAGGGTGATGGCATAACAAGGGCAAATGAGCGAGGCAGCAAAAGATGACCATTAATAAGAGGCAATGGCTGAAAGGGTGAAAACACCATTTTGCATTTATGCAAGGTACTGCACCCTGAACCACCAATTCTATATATAATCAACTCAGTGAGGGCCAAAATTTGGGGCAGAGATGAAAGCCATAGGTCACCATTTCAGTGATCACTATCATTCCTGATCGCTCTTTTTCTTTCGCGTTTATCCATCACCATAATAACAGTTGCAGTTTTGCAGTCTCTCTTAGCATGGGACACATAAATAAATAACCAAACCTGCTGTTTGAGCTGCAGCTACAGACCAGGCTCCTTCTGAATGCAGGGTAGGTGGTGGTAAATGTTTAAACTCAGCCTCCTGTTTGTGATGCATCTATGGGCCAGACGCCTTCTGAATGGGAAGGCAGGTGTCAGTTAATGTTTAAACTGAACCTGCTGTTTCTATTGTAACTACAGACCAGACTCCTGGTCAGTGGGACGGTGGGTGGCAGTAAATGTTTAAACAGAACCTGCTGTTTCTACTTCAGCTACAGAACAGTCTCCTGAATGGGAGGGCAGGTGACGACAAATTATTTGTGGTTCAGCTACAGACCAGACTCCTTATGAATGGGAATGAGGGCAGCAGTAAATGTTTAATTAAAAGGCTACACCTGCAGTTCAATGGGTGAGCAACCAACCATGCCTACTTCCTGAGCATTATAAGCAGTTCCTGTCAGCCTCTCTGTCTGACACACTTTCTCTTTGCTAGTTGGAGACTCTGTTGGTTTATCCTGTTCCTGGGGCCTTGTTCCCCACACCCTCCTGGCTTTACTGGTGCTGGTCTCTGGTTCTGCTGGATTCTTTTGTGTCTGTCTCCTGCCTTGGTTTGCATTGTTTTTTTTGCTTCCGGCTGCTGTTGTGTGCTTCCCTGTGTTCTTGTTTTTTTTCTTTTGGGGTTTTCTCCTTTTCCTAGCAATTTGTTGCCCTTGTTTGCACTGTGTTTAATTTGCCAGTGCTTCTGGCTTCTGCCTGCCCTAAGTTTTCCTGCAATTGCTATTGCCTGTTTCAGCTCCCCCTGCATGTTTCAGCTCACTCTGCCCATGCTGCCTCCTGAGTTTCTACTTTAATTGATTGCACCTGGTCTTGGCTCTGCTGCTCAGTTAGCAGCTAATCCCTGTTTTCCTGCCCTGGTCACGCTTTACTCAGTGTTAGCTCAGTTCATTCAGTATTGGAGTTCAGTGTACTCAGCTCTATTTATTCTGTATTTGCTCAGCTGGGCCCAACTGCTACATTGCTATTCTGCAACTTTCAGCTACTCTCCTAGGAAGGAATCAAAGCAACAGAACAAAAGGGTAAGCAGGAAGGAGGAGAAGAAGCACTGTGGGTCAATTTGGAGACAGGCAATGGCTCCTAGCTGCCTAGTCTCAGCTTCCAGCTGCAGGCCTTTTAGCAGTATGTTTCTGAATTTGCGTATTTTGGCCTTTAAGTCATTATTTTGCTTCACCATTATGATTGCTGTTTGATCCATGGTGCATGCTAGCATATAGCCATTTTGGGGTTTTCAATCTGCTCAACCACGTTTATTTGTACTCAGTGGGACTCAAACCAGAGTCTAATGCAATTCTATATTACTTTCACCATATGATTACAACCTGCTTAAATGCAATTGTACCAAGCAATTATTATTGTTGTTGTTTCAGTGCATTATTTATTGCCCTGGGCGGATATTCAAACTCGCCAAAAGTGCGCCAACAGCAGGAGCACAGGTCCACTGCGCCCATGTGCAAGAAGCGCGATATTCAAAAACTGCACAGGCTAAGATGTCGACTCATTAACTGAATATCACGCCTCCTGTGCCATAGCGCAACCAGGGATGTGCAGTTGCGCATTTCAGATGCACCATAGCGCAACAAGGGATAATCAGTGGAGCAGTCCAGATGCGCATAGCGCAACCAGAGATGCCCGTGGAGCAGGGCAGCAATGAAACAGCACAGCCAGGGATGCAGGGGCCCACCACCCATGCCACAGATGGGCAGAGGAGCACACAGCAGAACAGACATCGTCCCCACACCCCATGCACTACAACTGGGGAGAGCTGGAATAACCACCGCCCATGGATACCAGCAACTAACCCACAGTCGAGGCATGGTGCCCCAGCACTCCCCTGGCAAGCTGTGACTGGCACAAGGAGGGCCGACCACCCTGTGCCACACATCCCACCAATGCAGAGCACACCTTCACCACGATCACCATACACCCTTCCCAGGAGTAGCGCCCAACAGTGCAGGACACCCCATGCATGCCACCACCCCCATTGTGACAATGCAACCCTGTGCACCACGTGGCCATGCAAGGCAGCCTCACCATGTGCACCCTGCAGCGGGCGGCAGCAGACAGCGATGCAACAACAGCATACACAGTGCCACCCTGCATGTCCCTCCCAAGGTACAGCTGAAAGACCGACCATGCGTCGGCACATGAGGTACCCCACATGTGACAGGGCATACCCCAGACCCCACCACCAGTGGTACAACACCCTGCACACCCTCCCAAGGACACATCCCTTCCCAGCACTGGCCACAACAGCCAGCACAGACACACACAGTGTTGCAAGGAAGCATACGCCACACAGGATGCAGCACAGTGCATGGACAAACACCCACCCATACCCAAGGGCACACCAACACAGGGACACAGTAGCGGGTCAACCAAGCCACTGGCATGTGGTCACGGCTGCTGTGTACACATGTCGAGCACCCCTACATGGCACAGGTGTGCCAGCCACCTAGCGAAGGCAGCATGAAGCTGTATGCCACCAGCAAGTGGCTGGAGCACAAGTGATAGACACTGGAACACATCCCCTGCAACAGACACAAACAACAGCTGTTCATGAGCAGAGGTCTTAAAATGGCTATGTTGAAAATTTGGTGAAAAAATTCCTAAAAATGACTGTTTTACGAGCGTGCGTTGCGCAGTTCCTTCGCACGCTCGTAAGTTCGCAAATTTTCAATGTTTGCACTCCAATGACTTCCAAATACCTAAACAGCACATAGAAGCAAGCAACATTCGGCATTGACAAATGCTTGTTTAAATATAATCTCACCTTCTGGGGTTTTGAGGAGGATGTTCATTCCTGTTTGACAATCAATCATCATGAATGTATCAATTCCAACAGTAATGCCGGCAGTCTCAGTGTTCAACTCTGGTGAAGCTGCTTTGTGTGAAAATACTTCCTTACAAGCAGATAAGGGCAGACAATTTGCTCCATATGAATACTGTAAAAGGAACCTCTACTTCCTATTGATTTTTTATCAAAAGAAGTGTATCAAAGGAGTCTCTGATTCCCATTCAGAATTTTTTTATCTTGATGCAAATGGGAACCTAGCCCCCCCCCCAGTTCCTGATATTACTGATCAGCTGTTTTGTTCATCAAAAGGCAAGCAAACAATATACTCTTTCATATTTGTCAATGTGTGTTTAAGGTTGTGGGTTGTGATGAGTGCGTGTGTGTGTGTGTGTGTGTGTGTGTGTGTGTGTGTGTGTGTGTGTGTTCCAGCCAAGGTAAAATTAGTGTGAGTGTGTGTTGGGATGGGGGAATCCAGCTGAGCTGAAAAGCGTTTCTTTTAAAATACTGCCTGCACAAGTACTGGTACCAGATATATACCAGATACTAAATGAGAAAAAGACCAAGGTAGGAAGGTCAGTGGGGGGATGCTGCTACAGAAGGTAAAGCCATCCAAAAATGGAGAGCAATGAGTACCAATGCCCATAGTCTGGATAACAAGCTTCCTGAATTAGTGGCCTTGATGGAGGAGGAGGAGGAACATCGGGATATTGTGGCAGTCACAGAAACATGGTACACACAGAACCATGACTGGGACGTAAACATACCAGGATACACTATCTACAGGTGGGACAGGGAGGGTAAAAGAGGAGGAGGAGTAGCGCTCTCTACATAAGGGAAGGAATCAAAGCAACAGAACAAAAGGGTAAACAGGGAGGAGGAGAAGAAGCACTGTGGGTCAATTTGGAGACAGGCAATGGCACCACAATCCGCACAGGGGTTGTATACAGACCCCCTCTCAGAGGGAGGAAATGGACAAGTAAATGATAGAAAGTACACTTAGAATGACTGAAAAAGTGGAGATATTGCTGATGGGTGATCTGAATATGCCAGATGTTAACTGGAGTGCAGTTGCAGCAGCCACTTCTAAGAGTGGGGTTATTCTAGATGCCCTGCGGAGGCATGCCTCAGACAACTAGTATTGGAACCCACTCGAGAGGGAGTAATCTTAGACCTGGTTCTCTCAAACGGAGATGGAGAGAGTATCACAGATGTAGAAGTTGGTAGCCATCTGGAAACTAGCGACCATCGAACAGTAAGGTTCACAATAAACACAGCAATAGAGTCAAGCCATACAAAGGCAAAAGTACTGGACTTCAGGAGGGCTGACTTTGCCAAAATGGGTGAGTGCCTAAGGAATGCACTAGCAAATGGGCAGGAAGGAGGGGTGGAAGAACAATGGGGAATAATAAAAACTACCATCACAGACGTAACAAGCCTTTGTGTGAAGCAAATAAACAAAACAAAACGATGTAAGAAACCACTATGGTTCTCAAAGGAGGTGGCAGTGAAGGTTCAAGAGAAAAAACTAGTATTCAGAAAGTACAAGGAATCACAGAAGGAGCAGGACAGAGAATTGTATCAGTTAAAGCAAAAGAAAGCTGGGAAGGCAGTCAGAACAGCAAAGGCCCAAGCCGAGGAAAAGATAGCCATCTCAGTTAAGAAGAGGGATAAAACCTTTTTTAGGTACATCAGGGAGTGAAGGAAGACCAAGGGAGGGATAGTGATGCTTAATAAAGGGAAAGGGGGTGGGCAGAGGGTGACGGTGAAAAGGCAGAGATACTAAACAAATATTTTTGCTCAGTATTTACAAATGAAGCGGAGGAGGTACCTAAAACAAACAATAGAAACACTCTGGATGCAGAAGTTGATACCAGCCCATTTACAGAAGATAGGGTTCTGAAAGAACTCTTAAAACTGAAGGTGGACAAAGCAATGGGGCCTGATGGGATTCATCCCAGAATTCTAAAAGAACTAAGGGTAGAACTAGTGACACCACTGACTACCCTCTTTAACAAATCATGGGAGGATGGGGTGGTACCCGAGGACTGGAGGAGGGCAGATGTGATTCCCCTTCACAAAAGTGGGAGCAGGGTAGAAGCTGGACACTACAGACCTGTTAGTTTAACCTCAGTGATAGGGAAAATGATGTAATCACTTCTGAAGGAAAGAATTGTTGAGTACCTAGAGGCCAGAGGGGCACAGGACCCAAGGCAGCATGGATTCACAGTGGGAAGGTCATGCCAGACGAATCTAATAGATTTCTTTGACTGGGTGACTAAAGTAGTAGATCAGGGAGGGGCTGTGGACATGGCCTACCTAGACTTTAGCAAGGCATTTGACACAGTCCCACACAAAAGATTAATATACAAGTTAGCCAGCCTGAGAGTGGGTCCCAAGATGATAGCTTGGGTAAAGAATTGGCTGGAGAATAGGACACAGAGGGTAATAGTAAATGGAGTCCACTCTGAAGAAAGGGGGGGTTAATAGTGCGGTGCCATAGGGTTCAGAATTAGGACTGGTCCTCTTCAATGTCTTTGTGAGCGACATTGCAGAGGGACTGGAAGGAAAAGTATGTCTCTTTGCAGATGACAGAAAGATCTGCAACAGAGTTGATGCACAATTGTGGGGTGGAAAGGATGAGAAGGGACTTGGCAAGGTTAGAGGAATGGTCAAATGTATGGCAGCTTAGATTTAATGCTAAGAAGTGCAAGGTAATGCACCTGGGAAACAAAAACCCAGGGGAAGAGTACACAATGGGGGTGAGATACTAACAACAACAAAAATGGGAAGGGACCTGGGGGTAGTCATATCAGATGACTTAAAGGTGGGCAAGCAATGTGAGAGGGCAGTAAGGAGGGCTGGGGATACTGGGATGCATGGGAGAGGCATCACCAGTAGAAAACAGGAAGTTGTTATCCCACTGTACAGACAGCTGGTGAGACCCCATCTGAGTACTATGTGCAGTTCTGGAGACCCAATCTCCCGCAAGGACATAGACAAGATGGAAGCTGTCCAGAGGAGGCAACTAAAATGGTGCAGGGTCTGCACGGAAGACATATGAAGAGAGACTAAAGGAGCTTAATATGTATAGCCTTGAGGAAAGGAGGAGAGGGGGATATGATAGAAATGTACAAGTACCTCAAGGGAATCAACAAAGTCCAAGAGGTAGCATCTTTCAAAAAGAGTGTGCAAGAACAAGGGGCACAATTTGAAGATAGAGGGAGGAGGCTCAGAGGTAATGTAAGGAAGTATTTCTTCACAGAGAGGGTTGTGGATGCATGGAACGGCCTTCGGGAGGAGGTTGTGGAGTCAAAAACAGTGGTTGAATTCAAGCATGCATGGGACAGTCATAAGGCAATTCTAGAGGGTGGGGGTAGAAAGAAGTAGGCTGCTGGTTAACTAGGATCTGCAGCTTATCCATTAGGTAGGGAAATGGGCAGACTGGGTGGGCCAAGCAGTCCTTATCTGCCGTCAAATTCTATGTTTCTATGTTTCTATAAGTTGTTATCCCTCTGTACAGACAGCTGGTGAGACCCCATCTGGAGTACTGCGTGCAGTTCTGAAGACCCAATCTCCACAAAGACATAGACAGGATGGAAGCTGTCCAGAGGACGGAAACTAAAATGGTGCAGGGTCTGCACCGGAAGACATATGAAGAGAGACTAAAGGAGCTTAATATGTATTGCCTCGAGGAAAGGAGGGAGAGGGGGGACATGATAGAAACTTTCAAGTACCTCAAGGGAATCAACAAGTCCAAGAGGTTAGCATCTTTCAAAAAAGGGTGTGCAAGAACAAGGGGCACAATTTGAAGATGGGGGTGGCTCAGAGGTAATGTAAGGAAGTATTTTTCACAGAGAGGGTTGTGGATGCATGGAACGGCTTCCGGAGGAGGTTGTGGAGTCAAAAACAGTGGTTGAATTCAAGCATGCATGGGACAGTCATCAAGGCAATTCTTGGGGTGGGGTAGAAAGAAGTAGGCTGCTGGTTAACTAGGATCTGCAGCTTATCCATTAAGTAGGAAATGGGCAGACTGGATGGGCCAGTGGTCCTTATCTGCTGTCATATTCTATGTTTCTATATACAGTAGTTGTAGCTGTCTATAAAATGGATTTAATCCTTTTTGGCCTGCATAATACTCTATCCAGACAGCTGTACTGAGCAGCTATTTTCTTAATTAACATGCAGTCTAACATTCTACACTAAGCAGCTGTCAGTTTTGGGTGTGGGAGTCCAGCAGAGTTGCAATACAATGAATTTACAACACTGTTTAACAGTCACTGATACCCAAGCTATAGCAGTCTATCAATCAATCAGATCTTTATTTTACCAGATGAAGCACCATTGAGAAAAAAACTTGCAAGGTGGACCTGGATTATATGTTTTTTTCTTCTGTAACCCCTCTACAAATAGGGGTTACTAGAGTGTCTATCTGGGCTTCTAAAAGCCCACTGTCAGGATGGTGTCCTGTCTGCATTAGTTCTGACTGCCTGCATGAGAGTGCTCTAATAAGCCTCCGTGCCTGTTTCTTTAAGACAGCACCTGTGCTCTGTCAGAAAATTGGTCTGGGCTGGGTTAGAGTGATTTTAAGGCTCATGGAGGAGTTTGTCTAACCTGCTTTAAATTGCAGCTTGAGTTTTGAATAGGAGCCACCATTTTGGCTGTGGACTTCCAGTGTTGGACCAATCGAACCTCAGGGGACCAAAAATAGAGACTGTCCCCAGAGGACTTGTGGGAAGAAAATTCTGTAGTAATTGTAGTTTTGAGGGTTTAGCACCTAAATGAACCTGGAGGGGGAGCCCTTTCTGTGACAGACAGTTCCCTTAGCTAACCAAACCCTTTGGATCTCAGAGAATATACCCAGAACTGCCTGAAGCAGTGTGAGTCGAGAGCTGGAGTTTGGACAGTAACAGCTCGAGCCATTGGGCAGCTGCTTCTGGTAGGAGCATAGGAGAATTGGTGGAAGGCTCTGCTGGCCTGCCTGACACGTTCTGCAGCCTAAAGTATCGCTTTGTGTGGAAAGTCAGACTTTTCCGATTGGTGGTTGAGACCTGCATTAGAGGAGAGAAAAGTGTGTTGCTACTACTTGTGAGTGGACCAAAGACTTGCTCCAGAAGTGATCAGCCTGCCCGATGTCCGATTAGAGCCTCAGATTGAAAAGTTTAGCAGTGAAGCTGTAATCGGCAAACTGACTTTACCCGACCTGTGACTAAGAAAGCTAAGTGTTGTAGATGCGCTGAATGTATTTCTTGGGTTGCAATTTGGTTCCCCACGTCAAGTTCTGTTACGTCCGCTGGAGGTTTTTCCAGCATCCAACCACAGACATTTAACTGTTCCTTCTGCCTGGGTCCTGTCATCTCAGCCTAGGCCACTACTCCTCATTCAGAGACACTTTGGCAAAAGACCCACAGGGAATTTGGCCCGTGCTCAACACCACTGAAAAGATAGCGACCACCAGGAAGTGAGTCGTGTAGGCCCTGCTTCCCCTGGCAATCCAGCACAACACCACACGGTCTTCATCTCACCTGTCCTGCATCTTGGTCTGGGTAGCGTGAGTCCAAAACAGGGTAGCTCCCTGCAACAACAGCTGTAATCATTGTGTACCGTCTGATTTTCTTGTTTAGGGTTATTGCAACGGACTGAACCATCCAGCTCTAGATTACAAATATTTGGGTTGTGTGCATGTTAACTGTTTTCCTTCCTAAGGGCCCCAACCACAGCTGCAACACCGGCCTACCCCTGGCAATGCTTCAGGCTAGCCTGCTTAACACACTGGGTACCCAGGGTTGTGGGTCTGTGTCCAAGGGACTTACAGTGCATGCTGAATCAATCTGAATCAAATCAGAAGTGCCAATCTTTTGCTAGATTCGCCCCTCCTTGTTCACGTCCCTGAATAAACCAGATTGTAGGTTTTCACGTTTAACCTGACTGGTGTTTACCTTATTGGTTGGGTCACAGCATTATTATTGCCTTGTTACATTACTGGTCTTATTTTCCATGGGGTCTCCAGGGCAGTAGCAGAGGATTCAGCCCTGGTGGTAAGAGCAAGCAGCGCGAGCATATTAATAATGTCACTTGGTGGATGCAAATGTTTTATTGTTCTATTGTTTAAGCCACTAGAAGGGTTGGTGTGTGGTTACAGCAACCCAGAAGGCTATGCAAAAAGCAGCCATACTACCACAATACCATTCCTCCGGGTGGAGGCACCCATTCACCGAACTCGGGCCCCTCAACCTGTGCATAGTCATGCAGGCAGGGGTAGTAGCCCATAGGATAGCGCCACCTAGGAGTTACATCTTGGAGGCACTGCTGGGATTAGTGCCTTCTAGTGGTCAGAAGTGGGAACTGCAGCCCAGTGTGAAACTGAGACAGAAACTGAAATGGAGGCGCTTACTATGCCCAAATGGAAAATTGCTCCCCACAAGCTGGTCATGCACCATATGATGGGATGGAGTTAGGCCGAGGGGGTAGATCCCCTACATGCCATATTGCTTCTTGATATCCCTCTGGGGACCACTAATGACATGACTGAAGAAACTGTGGGGGAGGTTAAATGTCTGGGGAAGGTTGAAGTACGGGGGTGGGACTCAGATCTATTTGATCAAACCTTGGTGGCCTTCTTTCTTATAGACTCTATAGACCCTGAAAAGGTACCCCTGTTATTATGCCTGAAGGGTCCCAGAAGGGTGAAGAGTTATTCATTTGCATAATGACCCATCTTCCTGGAGGGTCCCCAAAGGTGGAGGGTTCAAAGACAAACTGTTAAGGGTGTTGGCAGCTGAAGGACAGACAGCTAAGGAATTGTTGAAGGTTTTGAAGGATTGGAGGAGACCACTCCCATACAATCTACTCTTGCCTCTCTGTCTATGCCCAGGACTTCCCCTGTTGTGACTGCCCCCATTGTGATACCTTCTGTACACCTGGACTCCTATCAAAGGCTCAAACTGTTCTCTGGTGCAGTCCCTGTACCAGTGGGGGAGGACGACCTGGAAACATGGAGGAACTATGCTACTCCACTGGTCCAAGAGTGGCAATGTTCCGAGGAGGAAAAGAGAAAGAGACTTATGGAAAGCTTAAGGGGCCCTGCACTGGAAGCTATCCGATTACTCCAACCCCCCATCCCAGAGGCCACTGCAGCTGAGTACCTCTCAGCATTAGAAGGGGTGTTTGGCAGCACGGAATCTAGGGAAGACTTAATGTGGAAGTTCAAGTCTGCTAAACAATGGAAAGATGAAAAGTCATCTGCTTTTGTCACCTGGATTGAACGGACCTTGCAGAGAGCCCATAGAAGATGGGGTGTACCTGCTAACAAACTGAATCGAGTCAGGCTGAAGCACATTCTCAAATGTGCTCATTACTCTAGTGTGCTCATGCTGAAATTGAAGTTTCAAGACAGGAAAGCTAACCCTCCTGAATACTGCTGGGTGATGAAGGAGATTAGAGGCTGAGAATGTGAGGATGGATGGGAGCCCTATGCGGGGTTGCCCACAACAGCCAAGTCTCAGACTGATCTGAAGAAAGAGAGGAATCTGTTGAGACCCAGCAGGTTGGGACTGCTCAAAGAGATAAAGGAGATGTGAGCCAGTCAACAAGTCATGGCTGAAGCAGCCAGAATCTCCCACTGTTGCCCACTGCTGACTGAGACTAGAAGTGAGGTTCCACATGAGGTGTGGGGCCCATGCCATTGCTCCCAAATCATGGGCTGAGTCCAAATTGATGAAAGAAATGAGAGAGCTGAGAGCATTAGTGAGGGACCTCAAACCTGCCACCCATACTTCTGCCCACTGGGGAAGTGGTGGGGACAGAGAACCTGAGCCAGGATCAAAGGAAGACAGTAGAACTCCCTCTTCCATCTGGCACAAAGTTCGGGAAGAACCTAGCCATTCAAATGGTTCCATGGAACAGGTGTTATGCTTCCAGTGTGGAGAAGATGGACATACCCGATGGGGCTGTAACTTTCCAGAAAACCTGCAGAAAGTCATGGCCAAACTGCTAAACTTGTTTCTGAGCAATATAAAGCCCCAGCTTGGACCACTGAGAAAATCATAATCCTCCAAAACTGCTGTGGGATAGACTGCCAAACCAACTGCTCTGGACTGGTCTGAGATGGTGGGCCCCTTAATGGAGACCACAGTGACAGTTAATGGCATTTCCACTCATGCTGTGTTGGACAGTGACTTGCAAGTCACCATTATGTTTCAAGATTGGTATGACCAGCACTTATCTGACCTCTCACACCAACCCCTTGAAGAACTACATGTATGGGGGTTGAGTGAGAAATCCTATCCTTACCTGGGGTATGTACGAATTTGGTTGTCCTTCCCTACTGCTGTAGTGGGCATGGATGAGCAAGTGGAGACCATGGCCTTGGTGTGTCCGCTGACTGGACTGTATGATGATATCCCTTTACTAATTGGTACCAATGTACATATGTTCAGCTGGATAGGTCAGCTTTGTCAGGATAAGCAAGCAAAGTGGACTGGAAGGGCCCTGTACATTCTGGTCCTAGTACTGTGAGCCTACAATTTACAGATGTGAATACAAGAGATTGAGAAAGATGAACCCATGGGAGTGGTCTTGAAAAAGGATCCTGACTCCCTGACACTACCTCCCAATGCCCAGTGCTCCATCAGAGGTGAGGTGCGCCGAAAAACAGATGTAAAAAATAAAATCCTTATGCTGGATGCCCCAGAAGAGGAGAAACTGCCTGAAGGACTATTGGTCAAACCTAGCATTCTGCCTACTCAGGCCCATGCCTACGCTCAGTGGGTTGTGGTGCAAGCCCAGAATATGTCAGATTGAGAGGTTCAGGTGAATTGAGGGTGCACCCTTGCCACTGTATATTGTGAGGATACTGCTGTGCTGCCCAGCAAGAAGTGCCCTGGAAAGGGTGATGAGGTGACCCCTGACCTATTTGACTTTTGGGAGTCCCCCCTTCCTGCTGAATGGAAAGCTAGGATCAGCCAGAAGTTGTCTTAGAGAAGCCAAGTATTCTCTTTGAAGGAGTGGGACGTAGGTTGTGTCACCAGGGCTGAACACTACATGCGACTTCATGATGAGAGGCCATTTAGAGAGAGCTCCTATTGACTTGCACCTGCTGACACAGACAATGTTAGACGTCACCTTCCGGAAATGCTGGTCACAGGAATTATCCAAGAGTCTCGAAGCCCATTTGCATCCCCGATTGTGGTAGTCCAGAAGAAGAATGGATCGGTGAAAATGTGTGTGCACTACTGGATGCTGAACCGGAGAACTGTCCTGGACCAATACACCATGCCTCATATCAAGGATGCCCTCAACTGTCTCAATGGGGGCCAGTGGTTCTCAGTACTCAACCTTTGGAGTGGGTATTATCAAATTCCAATGGCCCAGGAAGACCGAGAAAAAAGAACCTCCATTTGTCCTCTAGGTTTCTTTGAGTTTCATATGCCTCAAGATATTTTGAGTGCACCAGCCACTTTCCAGCGGTTGATGGAATGAGCAGTGGGAGACATGAACTTACTAGAATGCCTTGTACATCTTGATGATATAATTGTGTTCGGTTGGACTCTTGAGCAACATGAAGCTCGCCTGTTCAAGGTTCTTGATCGAATTAGAGGACTTTGGACTAAAGTTATCAATACACAAGTGTCAGTTCTTCCAAACATCTGTGAAATATGTTGGTCACATAGTGTCAGCTGATGGGATTCAGACAGACCTGAACAAAGTGGAGTCCTTGACCACATGGCTTCAGCCTTACAATCTAAAGGAACTGCAAAGATTCTTATGGTTTTGCAGTTACTATCACTGGTTCATAAAAGATTACATCAAAGTCATCTGCCTTTTGCTCAACCTAACTCAAGGCTATCCTCCTACAAACAAGGTTTTTAAAAAAAGTGCAGTTAAGGAGGAAGGCAAGGTTTACTTCTGGACACATGAACCTTTTGGAGTCAAGTGGACTCCTGAGTGTGAAGCAGCTTTCTATGATATCATTCACCAACTCACCCATGCCCTTGTGCTTGCATATGCTGACCCTACCAGACCCTAAGTGCTACACACTGACACCAGCTTGAAGGGACTTGGTGTTGTTCTGTATCAAGAGTATGAGGAAGGTTTACACCCTTTGGCATTTGCTAGTCGGAGCCTAACCCCATCTGAAAATAATTATCCAGTACACAAGCTTGAATTTCTTGCATTAAAGTGGCTATAGTTGACCGATTCAATGGATACCTTTATGGGGCCAAGATTCTGGTCAAAACTGACAATAATCCTCTTACTTATGTCCAGACCTCAGCTAAACTGGATGTCACAGGGCATCGCTGATTATCTGCACTTTACTACAACTGTTCAGTGGATTATCGACTCGGCTTGAATCACACTGATGCTGACACCCTTTCCAGATGACCTAACTATAATACAAATTGGGTGAGAATGTCTGAACAATCTCTCAAAACCCTCTGCCAAAAATTCGACAGAGATGAGCATCCCTCTCCTGAGACAGTTGACTGCCTAGTAGACTGCTTAGGTCCTCCTGACACTTGTGTTCCCACAGCCTACTGCCATCTTGCAGCCCTAGACCTCAGCACATTGCCTCAACTTACTCCTGCCAAGATACAGTGGGCACAGGCTCAAGACCCCATGATCAAGCCCGTGCCCGATGCTATACATGCTGGGAAAGATGTGTCCAAGCTTCGCTCCTCAGATCCACAAACTGTTCTGTTGTTTAGAGAGGAGTCAGGCTAAAATTGTGTAACCAGCTACTGTATAGAGAGAGTATAAATCTGCAAGGTCAAGCTGACAAACAGCAATTAGTGTTACCTACAGCTTTCAACGTTAGTTCTATGGGCACTCCATGACCAGATGGGGCACTTGGGTTGTGAACGAACTATAGACTTGGCCCATGCTCAATTCTATTGGCTGAAGATGGGGCTGACATTGAGACTCATATCAGGACTTGAAGCCATTGTCTCCATAGAAAAGCTCCACCCCAGAGGGCTGCACCCTTGGTCGACATTTCTACCAGTGTGCCTACGGAACTTGTGTGTATTGATTTCTTGTGCCTTGAACCTGACCAGAAGAATATTGGCAATGTGCTAGTGATTACTGATCATTTTACATGTTATGCCCAGGCTTACCCAACTAAAGACCAGAAAGCATCCACAGTGGCCAAGATCTTAATTGAAAAGTTCTTTGTCCATTATGGTGTCCCTCAGAGAATTCACTCCGATTGGGGGGGTACTTTGAAAACCATCTGATCAAGGAAATGCTTTCGATCTGGGGAGTATGAAAATCCAGAACTACCCTCTATCACTCCAGGGGGATCCACAGCCTGAATGGTTTAACCGAACACTACTTGACATGGGCACACTCCATCCCCAGGACAAGTCAAGATGGAGCCAACAGATAAGAACCTTGGTACATGCCTATAATAGCACCAAAAGTGATGCCACTGGGTTTTCCCCATATCATCTGATGTTTGGTTGGGAAGCCCAGTTGCTCATAGACATTTGCTGTGGGGTGTCCCCGGATGGAATCGAAGCTGAAACCCACCTACAATATGTTCAAAAGTTAAAGGCCCAGTTAAACCATGCTTACCAACTAGCACCTACCATGGCAGCAAAGAGAAACTTGCCAAATAAAGAGAGACATGACAAGCGTGTCAAGGCCCAGGACCTGCAACCTGGAGACCGACTTCTGCTACGGAATTTGGGACTGCATGAAAAACACAAAATTGCTGATAGGTGGCACCACCTGCCCTACGTTGTTGTTAGTAAGCTGGAAGATCTGCCAGTCTATAAAGTGCTCCCTGAAAATGACCCACAAACTACCAAGACAATGCACCGGAATCATTTGCTGCCCATTGGTCAAATAATCACCGACTCTGCACCTCAAGACATTGCCCTTCCCAGGCCTATAACTGGAGCTGCAGCTAAAAAGAAACAGATGACCCCTTCTCCAGTTGTCAAGGATTCATGTCCTTCTCCCAGGCAGGCCCAAAATGACATTGGCTGCCAGTCTGAATCTGATGACAATGAGTGTGAAGCATCCTATTACCCCTCTTATGAACTGAGTCAGTTGTTCCAGTAACTCCATGTACAATTTGAAGATGGAACTGGACCTTCAGGACTGCCTAAACTTCCAGCCTTCCCCACAGACCTTGTGCCCCTTGAAAGCAAGGTGCAAAGCGTGACTTCTGAGGTAGATGACTCTTTGTGTCTGGTAGAACTATTTGAGTTGCAAGAAGGAGATCCTGCAACAGAAAACATCCCTGGTGACATACCAGTAAATATAGAACTGTATGAAAATAATGATCCTGAAATGTTATGACAGATAACAATTATGAAGTACAAGATGGTGTGAGTATTAGTCAAGTGTTGCAAGATTTAAATTCCATGGAATTTCCCCTAGATGACCTCAGACCCAAAACCTCCTGTTGCTCTCAGAGCCCAACGGTCAATGAAATGCAGGACCCAATGATCACCAACTTCCATCTACGAATGGTGCGTACCAAAGACGTGCTGACCCTCCTTCAATGCTTAAAACACCATGGGTCTCCGGGACCTGATGGGCTCTACCCAAGGTTGCTCCGGGCTGCCGTCCCGGCTATTGCAGTGCCCGTGATGCAATTAATAAACAGATCCCTTCAGGAAGGTGCAGTCCCCTTAATATGGAAAAGGGCACATGTAGTGCCTATACACAAGGGCGGAGCAAGGGAATCTATAGGAAACTACAGGCCCATCTCCATCCTCTGTCACTTGGCCAAAATCCAAGAGCGGCTAGTTTACGGCCAACTCAGAGATTACCTGGAAGCCAACAGATCACTGGCTCCCACACAACATGGCTTTAGACCAAAGCATGGGACTGATATCACCCTCATCAAATTCACCTCTGGTGTCCTAACAGCCTGGGAAAAGGGCAACCCAACTGGGGCTGTATTCGTAGACCTCTCTAATGCCTTCGACCTGGTGGATCACTCACTCTTGCTATCAAAGCTTAGCCAATTAGGGATGGACAAACACTCCCTCAACTGGTTCTGCAATTACCTCACGGGCCGCACTCAACAGGTCAAGTGGAAGGAGCCACCTCACAACCCCTACCCTAACTGAGGAGTCCCTCAGGGTTCAATCTTAGGTCCACTTATGTTCTCCCTATTCACAAATGACCTCCATGAGCACTGCGGTGGAAGCTCCCTAGTACAGTACACGGACGATACGGTACTCTACAGAATGGGGATCACCCATCTGTTATAGGACCTGGGCTCCAAAATGACTTCACCAAGGCTGAGACTTGGCTGAAGGAGAATCGCTTGTCTCAACCCCACTAAGACCAAGACCGTGCTGTTTGGGCCAAAATCCTTGGGCCTCTCAGGGACCATCTCCTGCCACTCACTACCTTGGCTGGCTACAACATAGAGGTGGTACAATCAGTCAAATACCTTGGTCTCATATTAGACCAGGGCCTCACCCTCAAACCCCAAGTGGATGCTGTAACCAAAAACATACATCAAAAACTGGGCCTTCTATATCGCCTTAGCCACAACATGATACCAGAGACTAGACTAGCCATCTCACAAACTATCCTTCTCCTGACCTTAACCTATGCTGCTCCCATCTTACTCGGCACCACTAAAGCGGACTGGGGCAGACTTATGACCCTCTATCACAAAATAGCTCGCTTTGCTTCAAATTCCTACTCAAGGACCCACCATTGTGATGTCCTCACTGCCCTCAACTGGCCATCCCTGGACAATAGGCTCCAGTACTCCCTACTAAACTGGACCTATAAGCTCCAGGAAGCCCTTCCACCGGCAGGTCTGAATGGACTACTAGCCCCAAAGCGGCTCAGACGATCGCTTCGCTCCTCGAACAAAAAACTCCTGGAGACTCCCCGGACCTTTACAGTGGCAGGGAGAAAATCCTTTACTTACCTAGCCCCAGAGTCATGGAACAATCTCCCCTGGCGTCTTCAGGAGGCATCAACACTAGCCATCTTCCAAAAGGCTACGCTCATATTAACAAATCAAGTCCTGCAACTGCCCCAACAACTAAGACAATCACACTTAATATCAGTCCATACCAACTAGACACTGCTTCCTATAAGGGCAACAACCAACTTTGGTTTGAGCTGGCCCACTACCGCTACAGAACTTCCTGTAGACACAGAAGCACTTATTCACCTCCCCACCTGACTCACTGCTGTATTCCACACTACAATGTATTTGTTGCCCGCGTCCACAGAAACTGTACGGTGTATTCATAACCCCTATTATATGCCCTCAGAAACTATATGGTGTATTCATAACCCTGTATTATTTGTACTACTATCTATGCATCAGCTGATTGTTCATGTACTGCCCTGAATTGCTATATCTTGTAACAATTACACTACAATGTATTACGACTGTACCAACTAACACAATGTACCTCATTGCCCTCTTGCACAAATCTGGGATATTGTATACTGTCTTACCAACTCTGTATGATCCGTATGACTCTGTGATACCTGTCTGTATGTTCAACCCTTATGTACCAATTCCCCGGGTCGCCCCTGAAAAAGGGATCTTCAGAGCCCAGCGGGCTTACCCGGTTAACAAAATTTAATAAATAAATAAATAAATGAATCTAGGCTTCTTTCAGACCCCAATACTGACATCAATGTTGTGGAACCAGCATTAACAGAACAAGGAGCTGAAAATGCTTCCAATATAAAACCAATAACCAGTCCGAGGTACCCCCCTCTCTACAGGAGCAGACCCCAATGCTAAAGTTGAAAAAATGGAGCCTGTGCCTGTTCCTCCTAGAAATTCTGGAACAGCCTCCAAACCAGTGATATGCCTCAGTTACGACTCCCCAGGGAGGCCTGTGGATCTTTCCTTACATGTTGTTCTTACAGGGGGTATACATCTCCAAAAGTTCCCTTCCCAAGTTTAACTATTCTGCTGCTTCCAAGTTACTAGTCAAGCCCTAAACCCTGGTGCCCTTGCCCCATGTGGCCCTAATATAGCTGATAAGGATAGGCCCCCAGTCACGTGCATTAAAGTACAGGAAGTAGTACAGACCTGAATGGTCAGAGTAATGTAGTTATCTGTTTGAAACTGTTTTGAATGTGCTGATATGCTTATGACAAAAGTATGAAAAACTGTATCCTTACAAGAATTGTTATTATCATGGAAAAGTATAGTAATGCTTAGTGCCAGTTTATTTTTACTGACACATCATTCTTTTCTTTATGGTATACCAAATGAAACATGCATGTATTCTCATATAATGTTTTCTATATAGAATGTTATAGAAAGTATGGACTTGATGTGGACACCAAGTTTTCTGGGCAGGGAAGAGTGTAACCCCCTACAAATAGGGATTACTACCTTCAGGACTGCCTCCCACGCCAGGCACTTGGGTTAATATCCCAATACTGACACTGCAGTGCAGCATTAGGGATGCTGCCTCCTGAGGTGCCATCTTTCGGATGAGATGTTAAACCGAGGTCCCATCTGCCTGTCCTGGTGGTAGTTCAGGTGGATGTTAAAGATCCCATGGCACTTCTAGAAAAGAGTAGGGGAATTTTTATTAACAGGAACTTCAGAACAAAACAAAAGAGAAAAATAGTGTTAAATCACACACAAAATAAAGAATAACAAGTAAAGCAAAATTGCAAAGCAAAAAAAACAAATTAATATTAAAGTCATACTACGTAGAAGCAAAACTAGAAACTTACATGACTGTAAAATGAAAAAAATAAAGTAGGAAATCATGTAACAGGTACATCATTATCTGTGACCCATGGTAGGTTCCTCCATTTCAATAATAAAAGATTGTGATCATACAGTGTAGATTCAAACTTATAAATGTGACGAAGCTCTACAGTAATCTTTTGAAGAAGTTCAGTATGAGAAAAAACTTTTTGTTGTGGCGTAAAAAGGCACTGACTGTGCCAAATAAACAATTTAAAGACAGTAAAAAGTATATTTAAAGTACCACTGTCCCATTTTTTTCCTCAACGAAGGATATGAGCCATAAATTAACATATCATAAGAAACAGTCAAAAGGCAGTCTCATGCCAGACATGGGCAACATACAGCCAAAATGAGGAAATATAAGAACAGGAAAAGTATAAATGATGCATAGATTCAAGCACTTGGGAACATCCAGGGCATGAACAATTACATTCATCTAACTGTTTATGATGCTGATTGCCTTTAACATTGAGCTTCTCATGACAACACAACCATGTAACATCACGAAGTTTAGGGGGAATTCTTTTATCGACCATAAAACCTTGCAATGCTGGAAGGTGTGGGGCAGGACATTTTGGGAATGTAACAGGTTCTGTAAAGTGAGATTCAAGCACTGCTTGATAAACAAATTTCTTATTTTCAGAAAGAATCCAAGCAGTAGTAATATGCCACTGCCGTAATTTCACAAAAACCTCACGGGGATAGGGACCCACCAAACGGTTTGATTTAAGACACCCATTCAGGCCATCCTTCCACTCCTGAAACCATTGCCCAATAGACTGACCAAAAGGACCCGTCCATAATTTTGGAATATGTTTCAATAAAGGTGGAAAATTAGTAAAAGGAATTGACAATAAAAAAATAAGAGAGGGTTCACCATATTAAGATCGCCTCTACAGGCTGATAAATATAAGATATTATGCTTAATTGGGTTGAGGCAACTACCCACACAGCCTGGAAAAAGCACTGAAAAGGAGAGCTTCACGCTGCTTAGAGGGGGACAATATTGCTCAAAATAAAAATGGGGCAATAAGTAAGTCGAATCATATAAATACGCTTGATTTGCTGAGCTGCCCTTTATTCCAGTTCTGGACCATAAGTTTATCTTTTCAAGCTGAACATCCCAGTTATATATATCAGGGGTCATAGTGCTAAAAACAATACCTAAGATCTGAACAGGGTCCACTGAGAACCGGATAACTGAAATAGAAGTGTGTGTAGGGAGGGCAACACCCAATTCTCGTCCAACACATTTGAGTTTGTTCAGTGAGGTGGCAGAAAGTAACCCATAAGATTCACACATAGCAATAGTAGTCTGAACAGAAGGGACTGTAGAAGTGCAGATGCAGATATCATCCACATATGACAAAGCAGAAAAAGGGTGTGAAACACCAGAGACAGTGATGGGAGGTATAGTCATATCCAATGAGGGCAATAAGGGATCTATGCTGAACACATACAACAGCAGGCTAGCTGGACAACCCTGTTTCACCTCCCATTTTACCGAGGAGTGGTCCAAGATGTTCATTAACCAATGGGGATACTGTAGCATGTCTATAATTTTATGAAGCCATGTGATAAACACAAGAGGTATACCATAATGCTGAAGGGTGAGCCATAAGAAATCATGGTTCACTGAGTCAAAGGCTCCCTTCTGGTCTAAGGATAAAATAAACCCAGAGTGCCCCACTGCATGTGACCTATCAAAAAGTTCTCGTAAAAATAGCAGCTGGTCAGTAATAGCTCATCCCAGAATTGCGCAAGATTGTGCAGGTGAAATGAGAAGCTAAGCTGCTGTTAAAAGATGAGCATTAAGAATCTTCATTAAAACTTTTAAATCAACATTCAAGGGACTAATTGGTCTCCAATTAGAAAGCTCTTTCTTATCGCCCTTCTTATGTAGAAAAATAAGAATACCTCCCGCTATGTCTAGAAGAAAATCAGAGGACAGTAGCATGTCATTATAGACATCAGCAAGTTCTTGGGAAAATTCAGCGCTCAACAGTTTATAAAGTTCCGAATTCAATCAATCCCTACCAGGAGCTTTATGTGATTGTAAAGAATTGATAGCACTGGTCACTTCCTGGGGATTAATAGGGTCTGTCGAATGCAAACAGAGAGAGGGAGGACAATTGGGGACATCAATACAGTGTAGATAAGCCTGAGCTGAAGCTAGATCAACAGGCTGTTCCTAAAAAAGTGATATCACGTAGGATGTCACTTCAGACATCATGTCATGTTGGAAGACTTTTAACTGACCGTCCTGTCCCGTAATACCATCAAAAACTCTCTTCCACACCCTGTCCCTGCAACTAAGAAAGGGACAGACTGTATCAAAACTCCCCTGTGTGCCATACATTTGTTGTGATTTCAAAATGGAGGACTGGTTCATGTGGAAGGCACCATATTATCCTAAGGGATCTGATTTGGGCAGAAAAATCATGCTTGGTGGTTTGAGTCAAGGACATTACCCACTGCAATTGCTGCCTATATTATAGATAAGAGAAATAAGCTTTCTCCGACCGTCTTCCCATAGATTTCAATAAATTGATAAGATCCTTCTTAGTGTCAATTCACCAATACAGGGGGTACTCATACATTTCATATAAAGATTTCTGAGCAGAAAAAAAATAGCACAAATGCTGCAAAATTTCCTGATGAGCCAGAAGAGTAGAATTCAGTCTCCAAAGGCCTCTCCTATGAGTAAATGCAGTATTGGAGCCTACAGTAATACATAAAGCACAATGATCTGAAAATTCCACCGGGGTCACAGAAGCCAGACTTAGGGGCAATGATTTACTGATGGAAAAAAAATTAATCAGAGGGGCCAATGTTCCCCTGTGGAAAGTAGGGACCATGTTCCCATGCAGCTGAGCATATGCATCAGTGAGACTGGCAGTTTGCACAACAGTAGCTAAACAGGACATGTCACAAAATAACTTTGTAGTTGTGGTTTCCTTACCCCTATCCTTACTAGACAATCCACAGTTAAAATCACCACCCGAAACAACATGATGTGAAGTATGTAGATAAGGTTGAATCACACAAAACAGATAAACTCTGGCTGCTTTTGTTTGAGGGCATAAACATTAAGCAGTCTAAAACAAACACCCTGAAATAACACATCAAAAATCAAAACACGCCAGGAACAAGGTCAAACAATTTCAAAACCTTAATTTCAGTATCATGAAAAAGAACGGCAACTCCAGAACAAGGTTCTAGGCCTAAAGACCAATATTAGACTCCAGTGTGCCACCATTTTGCAGCACAGGAGAGTTCAGTTACCGTGTGCAACCGAGTGTCCTGAAAAAGGAAAATATTACAACAAGTAGACCTTAAAAAGGAAAAAACAGCAGCTTGCCTGATCCTATTCTTGACACTGTTCACATTTAGTGAACAAAAGGTTAATGACAGAGACATTTAGGCAACACCAAAAATCCCTCAAGGAGGCTTACGTTTACACTTTTTCCCCTTTTCTTGCCCAGGGGTGGAAGGTTTGGCAAGAGGGGGCTGCCCACCTTCAGAGTCTATATCAGACAGCCCACCAGAGGCTTTGATCCCCATTTGCATCAGAGGTGTCCTGGGCAAGCACGAAGGCATGAAACTGGTTAGTGGTAGGGGTACTGGACAGCTTGGGGACTTTAGAAGCAGACTGGGCAGTATACAGTTTTTGTCTGGTCACCCTAGAATGAGAGAGTGGCTCCTGTAGAAGCTGAGGAGGAGGCATGGATAAGACATCTGGAAGAGCTGGGGAGGGTAAGATTGGGGATTCCTGGAGACCTCAGGAACACTGGCCATATCAATCTCTGACCAGGGGAGAGGACAGGCAAAGAGACAGGAAGTATTGGAATAATGGGGGGGGAAGGAGGGAGGTGGGGTGGAAGAGAGGAAGTCAACTCTGAGCGTGTAGAATGGGACCTCTGTGCAATGGCTACCATCAATCTTTGTTCTTCTGAATTATGAGGGTCAGGCTGCCTGTGAGCAGCTTCAGGACATGTAGCATAGGAGTGGCCATTAACCCCACATAAAGAACACACAGCTATATTCCTGCATTGCCCACTGGTGTGCCTAAAAGAATTACAAAGCATGCAGCGTAGGCAGTCACGAACACTACTGTGACTAGGCTTCCCACACCTATAGCACATTTTGGGTTGTCCAGCATAAAATGAACACCCCTATCTCAACCCAAAACACACAATGGGGAGGTGTTGTAACCCTTCCTCAGTAGAGTGCAGGATTACCCTGATTCTCCAACCCCCTGTCCAAATATCTTTGGTGTCGAAGATAGGCTCTGGGTGCCCCAACACAGTACACCTTTGCTTCAACCAAAATATAAGGTCAGTGACGCTCACTCCCTCATTCCTAAAGAGAACTGTAACCATTTTATGAGCTGGTTTAGTTAAAGGCAGCACCTCAAAGGAGGACCATAATGAGGATTGCCAAACTTTTTGATAACCATTCCAAAATGTATCTAAACCACTACTTAATTTAAAACTAACATCAAAGTTCTTTTCTTCAGAAACATGTATTAAAGCATACATTTCAGCAGAAGAAAAATGTAAACTCTCTTTCAGCAAAGTCTTGGCGACAAACTTACGAACAGGAAAAGTCTCCATACCCCCTTTATAAATAAAACGGACAGCATTATGTCTTTCAGCTGAAAAGGTAGGGGTTTTAAAAAAAGATACATAAGAACGAGAGTTAGTACGAGGATGATCAGAAGGTGAGCCAGGTAGTGGGCCCTCAGGTTCTTCTTCAGTCACTTGGTCCTCCAGATGGTCAGTGGACGAAAATGGCGACATCCTAGAAGAAGTCGTGTTATTGCTGGATGAGAAGGAACAGAGGAGTCAATCTCTAGCCTAAGTACTGTGTTCTGGTTCAGAAGTAGATCGGAAGGAAGAGCCAGAGGCAATTCCTGTAACACAGTATCTAAAGGTGAGGCCTCAGTAGAATAGGCCCTACTAGAGGGGTATTTTGGCAAAGAGACAGCAGGATTTGTAGAAATAGGGCTGGGTGAAGGAGCAGGCACATCCCCACCAGTCATGCAAACCCCAGGGATAGAGATGGGCGAAAACCCAAATATCCATTGACCGGAATCAGGGAGCTGCACCCATTCAGCCAATTTTAATGCACTGTCAACAGACCAGGAGGCATCTGCCTCATCTACCAGATCAGCCCAGGAAGAGGTCTGTTTTGTAGAGGGTTTCAAAGTGCTTTTAGTGGAGTGCTGTTCTTTGCAAGCAGCAAAAGAGAACACCATGGCTTGCTGGTGATCAGAAAACCCGGTAGAAGAAACAGTACCTGCAGGTTGTACGCCCAAGCCAGAAGTCTGTACAGCAATCTCAGGAATAGCAGTGTCCCGAGAAGGCAAATGAGCAGATGTAGACGTGGCAGCCTTGCTATCATGCTTCAAAACTGCAGCCGCTAAAGCAGCCGAGAGTTCCTTCTTTCTCTTAAAGAATGTCTCCTCCTCAGAAGCTAGAATAAGCTTCAAATCCTCAGGATCTTCAGAAACACCATCCGCAGAAAGATCCGTGGAACCTGGTGCAAAAATCGCACCCCTCGAATTCTGTTCCTTCTGTCCTGAAGTAGCAAGTAAGACAGCAGCCTGATCGTCCCATTTGTCCAGTATTAGCTCGTCAGATTCAGTGAATGCGCCCATCTCATTGGGTGCTTCAAAGAAGATCTCTGGTTCCATAAGCTCAGAAGTAAGTGTAGAAAATGGCCCGTGGCCTGCAGCACAACCTGCTGCATCGCAGCCTGCTCACCAACTGAGCTAGCCATCCTGATGATCAGAGGTTCCCCCTACTGCTCGAGTAGGGGAATTTCCTCGGTGCCCTGGCCAAATTTCCCCCATTCATTAAAATACCACCAACAGCTTAGTCTGGTTCAGTTTCAGTTGGCTACCATCTGTATCCCCCCAGGACTTCTAGTCTTAGTGGGCCTATCGGGTCAACAACTTTCAATCAATCAATCAATACTAAAGTGTCTTCCTAGGCTTCTAAAAAGCCCACTATCAGGATGGTGTCCTGTCTGCATTAGTTCTAACCGTCTGCATGATAGTGCTCTAGTAAGCCTCTGTGCCTGTCTGTTTAAGAGAGCACCTGTGCTGTGTTAGAAAATTGGTCTGGGCTGGGTCTGAGTAATTTAAGAATCATGACCAGCCAGACAGTCCATTCTGCTCCATTCTGCAGTCGCTACTTGCAGAGGGAGCCCTGTTAGAGAAAATGATTATTTACTGTTTATCTGCTATGATAATAATGATAGAGAAGTTTGTCTAACCTGCTTTAAATTACAGCTTCAGTTTTGAATAGGAGCCACCATTTTGGTTTTTGGACTTCCAGTGTTGGACCAACAGAACCTCAGGGGACCAAAAATGGAGACTGTCCCCAGAGGACTTGTGAGAAGAAAATTCTGTAGCAATTGTAGTTTTGAGGGTTTGGTGCCTAAATGGACCTGGAGAGGAAACCCTTTCTGTGACAGACAGTTCTCTTAGCTAACCAAACCCTTTGGATCTCAGAAAATATACCCAGAGCTGCCTGAAGCAGTGTGAGTCGAGAGTTGGAGTTTGGAGACTGAACAGCTTGAGCCATCAAGCAGCTGCTCCTGGTAGGAGCATAGCAGACTCGGCGAGAAGGCTCTGCTTGCACGCCTGCCTGACACGTTCTCTAGCTTAGAGTATTGCCTTGTGTATGAAAGTTGGTCTTTTCTGAATGCTGGTTGAGACCTACATCAGAGGAAAGAAAAATGTGTTATTACCATTTGTGAGTGGGCTGAAGACTTGCTCCAGAAGCGATCGACCTGCCTGATGTCTGAAGAGAGCCTTGGATCAAAAGGTTTGTGCAGTGAAGCTGTAATCTGCAAATGTACTTTATTTGACCTGTGACTTAGAAAGCTAAGTGTTGTAGATGTGCTGAATGTATTTCATGGGTCGTGATTTGGTTCCCCATGTCATGTTCTGTTACACCTGCTGGAGGCTTTTCCATCATCCAACCACGGACATTTTCTGAACTATTCCTTCTGCCTGGGTCCTGCCATCTCAGCCTAGGCTGCTATTCCCAATTCAGAGACACTTTCGGTGAAAGACTCACTCGGGGATTCAGCCCCCTGCTCAACACCACCGAACAGGTAGCGACCACCAGGAGGTGAGTCGTGTATGCCCTGCTTCCCCTGGCAATCCAGTGCAACACTACGTGGTCTTCATTTCACCTGTCCTGCATCCTGGTCTGGGTAGTGTGAGTACAAAACAGGGTAACTCCCTGCAACAACAACTGTAATCATTGTACGCCATCTGATTTTCTTGTTTTGGGTTATTGCAATGGACTGAGTCATCCAGTTCTGGATTACAAATATTTGGGTTGTGTGCATGTTAACAATTTTCCTTCCTAAGGGCCCCAACAACAGCTGCAATGCTGGCCTACCCCGGGCAACACTTCAGGCTAGCCAGCTTAACATACTGGGTACCTAGGGTTGTGGGACTATTTCAAAGGGACTTACAGTGCATGCTGAATCAATCTGAATCAAATCAGAAGTGCCAATGTTTTGCTAGATTTACGCCCCCTCCTTGTTCATGTCCCCTGAATAAACCAGATTGTAGGTTCTCAAGTTAAACCTGCCTGGTGTTAACCTTATTGATTGGGTTACAGCATTATTATTGCCTTGTTACATTACTGGTCTTATTTTCCATTTGGTCTCCAGGGCAATTGCAGAGGATTCAGCCCTGGTGGTAAGTGCAAGGAGTGCAAGTATATTATTAATGTTACTTGGCGGATGCAAATGTTCTATTGTTCTACTGTTTAAGCCACTAGAAGGGTTGGGTGGTTATAGCAACCCGGATGGCTATACCAAAAGCAGCTATGCTACCCCAATACTATTCCTTTGAGTGGAGGCACCCATTCACCGAACTCAGGTACCTCAACCGGTGCATAGTCACACAGGCAGGAGTAGCCCATAGGATAGTGCCACCTAGGGGTTACACTTGCATGAAGTTTTCAAATGCTGCCTGGTAACCACCCATTCACTTATTAATTAGACTCAATAATTACTGATGGGCAACCATTTCTGAGTGTGTGCGTGCGTGTGTGCATACATGCGTCTGTGTGTAAAATCCACAATTGCTAATCAGCATGTACTGTAAAACTTGTTAAAGTTTAATGTCATTTTAATTTCTGCTATATTTGCTGACTGAACCTGTCCCTCAAAAATAAAGTACTGTAGCAGTACACTTTGACAAACACTGGTACTCTGACCAGGCGGTCACCAAACACTGTTTTCAGTCAGTTACCGTAAAACTCAAAAAAGTAGTCTCGCCAGCCAGTTACTAGCCAACATACTTTAATTCTCATACATAAGATCATGACTGCAGTCACATAGAATGAAGAAAGAAATAAAAGTTTATCTAAACCTGCTGTGCTCTGTCAGAACAGGATGGAAGGCAGTGGTAAATGTTGGTTCCATGTTATACAGTATGAGTGAATGCAAAAGGGTGATGGCATAACAAGGGCAAATGAGCGAGGCAGCAAAAGATGACCATTAATAAGAGGCAATGGCTGAAAGGGTGAAAACACCATTTTGCATTTATGCAAGGTACTGCACCCTGAACCACCAATTCTATATATAATCAACTCCGGTGGGGGCAAAATTTGGGGGCAGAGATGAAAGCCATAGGTCACCATTTCAGTGATCACTATCATTCCTGATCGCTCTTTTTCTTTCGCCGTTTATCCATCACCATAATAACAGTTGCAGTTTTGCAGTCTCTCTTAGCATGGGACACATAAATAAATAACCAAACCTGCTGTTTGAGCTGCAGCTACAGACCAGGCTCCTTCTGAATGCAGGGTAGGTGGTGGTAAATGTTTAAACTCAGCCTCCTGTTTGTGAAGCATCTATGGGCCAGACGCCTTCTGAATGGGAAGGCAGGTGTCAGTTAATGTTTAAACTGAACCTGCTGTTTCTATTGTAACTACAGACCAGACTCCTGGTCAGTGGGACGGTGGGTGGCAGTAAATGTTTAAACAGAACCTGCTGTTTCTACTTCAGCTACAGAACAGTCTCCTGAATGGGAGGGCAGGTGGCGACAAATTATTTGTGGTTCAGCTACAGACCAGACTCCTTCTGAATGGGAATGAGGGCAGCAGTAAATGTTTAATTAAAAGGCTACACCTGCAGTTCAATGGGTGAGCAACCAACCATGCCTACTTCCTGAGCATTATAAGCAGTTCCTGTCAGCCTCTCTCTCTGACACACTTTCTCTTTGCTAGTTGGAGACTCTGTTGGTTTGTCCTGTCCCTGGGGCCTTGTTCCCCACACCCTCCTGGCTTTACTGGTGCTGGTCTCTGGTTCTGCTGGATTCTTTTGTGTCTGTCTCCTGCCTTGGTTTGCATTGTTTTTTTTGCTTCCGGCTGCTGTTGTGTGCTTCCCTGTGTTCTTGTTTTTTTCTTTTGGGGTTTTCTCCTTTTCCTAGCAATTTGTTGCCCTTGTTTGCACTGTGTTTAATTTGCTAGTGCTTCTGGCTTCTGCCTGCCCTAAGTTTTCCTGCAATGCTTTGCCTGTTTCAGCTCCCCTGCATGTTTCAGCTCACTCTGCCCTTGCTGCCTCCTGAGTTTCTACTTAATTGATTGCACCTGGTCTTGGCTCTGCTGCTCAGTTAGCAGCTAATCCCTGTTTTCCTGCCCTGGTCACGCTTTTACTCAGTGTTAGCTCAGTTCATTCAGTATTGGAGTTCAGTGTACTCAGCTCTATTTATTCTGTATTTGCTCAGCTGGGCCAACTGCTACATTGCTATTCTGCAACTTTCAGCTACTCTCCTAGGAAGGAATCAAAGCAACAGAACAAAGGGTAAGCAGGAAGGAGGAGAAGAAGCACTGTGGGTCAATTTGGAGACAGGCAATGGCTCCTAGCTGCCTAGTCTCAGCTTCCAGCTGCAGGCCTTTTAGCAGTATGTTTCTGAATTTGCGTATTTTGGCCTTTAAGTCATTATTTTGCTTCACCATTATGATTGCTGTTTGATCCATGGTGCTTGGCTAGCATATAGCCATTTTGGGGTTTTCAATCTGCTCAACCACGTTTATTTGTACTCAGTGGGACTCAAACCAGAGTCTAATGCAATTCTATATTACTTTCACCATATGATTACAACCTGCTTAAATGCAATTGTACCACGCAATTATTATTGTTGTTGTTTCAGTGCATTATTTATTGCCCCTGGGCCGGATATTCAAACTGCGCCCAAAAAGTGTGCAACAGCAGAAGCAAGCGCAAGTCCACTGCGCCCATGTGCAAGAAGCGCGATATTCAAAAACTGCACAGGCCAAGATGCGCCTTCGGCACATAACTGAATATCACGCCTCCTGTGCCATAGCGCAACCAGGGATGTGCAGTTGCGCATTTCAGATGCACCATAGCGCAACAAGGGATAATCAGTGGAGCAGTCCAGATGCGCTATAGCGCAACCAGAGATGCCCCGTGGAGCAGGGCAGCAATGAAACAGCACAGCCAGGGATGCAGGGGCCCACCACCCATGCCACAGATGGGCAGAGGAGCACACAGCAGAACAGACATCGTCCCCCACACCCCATGCACTACACAACTGGGGAGAGCTGGAATAACCACCGGCCCATGGATACCAGCAACTAACCCACAGTCGAGGCATGGTGCCCCAGCACTCCCCCTGGCAAGCTGTGACTGGCACACAAGGAGGGCCGACCACCCCGTGCCACACCATCCCACCAATGCAGAGCACACCCTTCACCACGATCACCATACACCCTTCCCAGGAGTAGCGCCCAACAGTGCAGGACACCCCATGCATGCCACCACCCCCATTGTGACAATGCAACCCTGTGCACCACGTAGCCATGCAAGGCAGCCTCACCATGTGCACCCTGCAGCGGGCGGCAGCAGACAGCGATGCAACAACAGCATACACAGTGCCACCCTGCATGTCCCTCCCAAGGTACAGCTGAAAGACCGACCATGCGCCGGGCACATGAGGTACCCCACATGTGACAGGGCATACCCCAGACCCCACCACCAGTGGTACAACACCCTGCACACCTCCCAAGGACACATCCTTCCCAGCACTGGCCACAACAGCCAGCACAGACACACACAGTGTTGCAAGGAAGCATACGCCACACAGGATGCAGCACAGTGCATGGACAAACACCCACCCATACCCAAGGGCACACCAACACAGGGACACAGTAGCGGGTCAACCAAGCCACTGGCATGTGGTCACGGCTGCTGTGTACACATGTCGAGCACCCCTACATGGCACAGGTGTGCCAGCCACCTTGCGAAGGCAGCATGAAGCTGTATGCCACCAGCAAGTGGCTGGAGCACAAGTGATAGACACTGGAACACATCCCCTGCAACAGACACAAACAACAGCTGTTCATGAGCAGAGGTCTTAAAATGGCTATGTTGAAAATTTGGTGAAAAAATTCCTAAAATGACTGTGTTCAGCAGCGTGCGTGCGCAGTTCTCTTGTACGCTAAATAAGTTCGCCAAATTTTCAATGTTTGCACTCCAATGACTTCCAAATACCTAAACAGCACATAGAAGCAAGCAACATTCGGCATTGACAAATGCTTGTTAAATATAATCTCACCTTCTGGGGTTTTGAGGAGGATGTTCATTCCTGTTTGACAATCAATCATCATGAATGTATCAATTCCAACAGTAATGCCGGCAGTCTCAGTGTTCAACTCTGGTGAAGCTGCTTTGTGAAAATACTTCCTTACAAGCAGATAAGGGCAGACAATTTGCTCCATATGAATACTGTAAAGGAACCTCTACTTCCTATTGATTTTTTATCAAAAGAAGTGTATCAAAGGAGTCTCTGATTCCCATTCAGAATTTTTTTATCTTGATGCAAATGGGAACCTAGCCCCCCCCCCAGTTCCTGATATTACTGATCAGCTGTTTTGTTCATCAAAAGGCAAGCAAACAATATACTCTTTCATATTTGTCTATGTGTGTTTAAGGTTGTGGGTTGTGATGAGTGCGTGTGTGTGTGTGTGTGTGTGTGTGTTCCAGCAAGGTAAAATTAGTGTGTAGTGTGTGTTGGGATGTGGGGATGGGGGGGGGGGAATCCAGCTGAGCTGAAAAGCGTTTCTTTTAAAATACTGCCTGCACAATTACTGGTACCAGATATATACCAGATACTAAATGAGAAAAAGACCAAGGTAGGAAGGTCAGTGGGGGGATGCTGCTACAGAAGGTAAAGCCATCCAAAAATGGAGAGCAATGAGTACCAATGCCCATAGTCTGGATAACAAGCTTCCTGAATTAGTGGCCTTGATGGAGGAGGAGGAACATCGGGATATTGTGGCAGTCACAGAAACATGGTACACACAGAACCATGACTGGGACGTAAACATACCAGGATACACTATCTACAGGTGGGACAGGGAGGGTAAAAGAGGAGGAGGAATAGCGCTCTCTACATAAGGGAAGGAATCAAAGCAACAGAACAAAAGGGTAAACAGGGAGGAGGAGAAGAAGCACTGTGGGTCAATTTGGAGACAGGCAATGGCACCACAATCCGCACAGGGGTTGTATACAGACCCCCCCTCTCAGAGGGAGGAAATGGACAAGTAAATGATAGAAAGTACACTTAGAATGACTGAAAAAGTGGAGATATTGCTGATGGGTGATCTGAATATGCCAGATGTTAACTGGAGTGCAGTTGCAGCAGCCACTTCTAAGAGTGGGGTTATTCTAGATGCCCTGCGGAGGCATGCCTCAGACAACTAGTATTGGAACCCACTCGAGAGGGAGTAATCTTAGACCTGGTTCTCTCAAACGGAGATGGAGAGAGTATCACAGATGTAGAAGTTGGTAGCCATCTGGAAACTAGCGACCATCGAACAGTAAGGTTCACAATAAACACAGCAATAGAGTCAAGCCATACAAAGGCAAAAGTACTGGACTTCAGGAGGGCTGACTTTGCCAAAATGGGTGAGTGCCTAAGGAATGCACTAGCAAATGGGCAGGAAGGAGGGGTGGAAGAACAATGGGGAATAATAAAAACTACCATCACAGACGTAACAAGCCTTTGTGTGAAGCAAATAAACAAAACAAAACGATGTAAGAAACCACTATGGTTCTCAAAGGAGGTGGCAGTGAAGGTTCAAGAGAAAAAACTAGTATTCAGAAAGTACAAGGAATCACAGAAGGAGCAGGACAGAGAATTGTATCAGTTAAAGCAAAAGAAAGCTGGGAAGGCAGTCAGAACAGCAAAGGCCCAAGCCGAGGAAAAGATAGCCATCTCAGTTAAGAAGAGGGATAAAACCTTTTAGGTACATCAGGAGTGAAGGAAGACCAAGGGAGGGATAGTGAGGCTTAATAAAGGGGAGGGGGTGGGAAGAGGGTGACGGTGAAAAGGCAGAGATACTAAACAAATATTTTTGCTCAGTATTTACAAATGAAGCGGAGGAGGTACCTAAAACAAACAATAGAAACACTCTGGATACAGAAGTTGATACCAGCCCATTTACAGAAGATAGGGTTCTGAAAGAACTCTTAAAACTGAAGGTGGACAAAGCAATGGGGCCTGATGGGATTCATCCCAGAATTCTAAAAGAACTAAGGGTAGAACTAGTGACACCACTGACTACCCTCTTTAACAAATCATGGGAGGATGGGGTGGTACCCGAGGACTGGAGGAGGGCAGATGTGATTCCCCTTCACAAAAGTGGGAGCAGGGTAGAAGCTGGACACTACAGACCTGTTAGTTTAACCTCAGTGATAGGGAAAATGATGTAATCACTTCTGAAGGAAAGAATTGTTGAGTACCTAGAGGCCAGAGGGGCACAGGACCCAAGGCAGCATGGATTCACAGTGGGAAGGTCATGCCAGACGAATCTAATAGATTTCTTTGACTGGGTGACTAAAGTAGTAGATCAGGGAGGGGCTGTGGACATGGCCTACCTAGACTTTAGCAAGGCATTTGGACACAGTCCCACACAAAGATTAATATACAAGTTAGCCAGCCTGAGAGTGGGTCCCAAGATGATAGCTTGGGTAAAGAATTGGCTGGAGAATAGGACACAGAGGGTAATAGTAAATGGAGTCCACTCTGAAGAAAGGGGGTTAATAGTGCGGTGCCATAGGGTTCAGAATTAGGACTGGTCCTCTTCAATGTCTTTATGGCTACATTGCAGAGGGACTGGAAGGAAAGTATGTCTCTTTGCAGATGACAGAAAGATCTGCAACAGAGTTGATGCACAATTGTGGGGTGGAAAGGATGAGAAGGGACTTGGCAAGGTTAGAGGAATGGTCAAATGTATGGCAGCTTAGATTTAATGCTAAGAAGTGCAAGGTAATGCACCTGGGAAACAAAAACCCAGGGAAGAGTACACAATGGGGGTGAGATACTAACAACAACAAAATGGGAAGGGACCTGGGGTAGTCATATCAGATGACTTAAAGGTGGGCAAGCAATGTGAGAGGGCAGTAAGGAGGGCTGGGGATACTGGGATGCATGGGAGAGGCATCACCAGTAGAAAACAGGAAGTTGTTATCCCACTGTACAGACAGCTGGTGAGACCCCATCTGAGTACTTGTGCAGTTCTGGAGACCCAATCTCCGCAAGGACATAGACAAGATGGAAGCTGTCCAGAGGAGGGCAACTAAAATGGTGCAGGGTCTGCACCGGAAGACATATGAAGAGAGACTAAAGGAGCTTAATATGTATAGCCTTGAGGAAAGGAGGGAGAGGGGGGGATATGATAGAAATGTACAAGTACCTCAAGGGAATCAACAAAGTCCAAGAGGGTAGCATCTTTCAAAAAAAGAGGTGTGCAAGAACAAGGGGGCACAATTTGAAGATAGAGGGGGAGGAGGCTCAGAGGTAATGTAAGGAAGTATTTCTTCACAGAGAGGGTTGTGGATGCATGGAACGGCCTTCCGGAGGAGGAGGTTGTGGAGTCAAAAACAGTGGTTGAATTCAAGCATGCATGGGACAGTCATAAGGCAATTCTAGAGGGTGGGGGTAGAAAGAAGTAGGCTGCTGGTTAACTAGGATCTGCAGCTTATCCATTAGGTAGGGAAATGGGCAGACTGGGTGGGCCAAGCAGTCCTTATCTGCCGTCAAATTCTATGTTTCTATGTTTCTATAAGTTGTTATCCTCTGTACAGACAGCTGGTGAGACCCCATCTGAGTACTGCGTGCAGTTCTGAAGACCCAATCTCCACAAAGACATAGACAGGATGGAAGCTGTCCAGAGGACGGAAACTAAAATGGTGCAGGGTCTGCACCGGAAGACATATGAAGAGAGACTAAAGGAGCTTAATATGTATTGCCTCGAGGAAAGGAGGGAGAGGGGGGACATGATAGAAACTTTCAAGTACCTCAAGGGAATCAACAAGTCCAAGAGGTTAGCATCTTTCAAAAAAAGAGGTGTGCAAGAACAAGGGGGCACAATTTGAAGATGGGGGGGTGGCTCAGAGGTAATGTAAGGAAGTATTTTTTCACAGAGAGGGTTGTGGATGCATGGAACGGCCTTCCGGAGGAGGTTGTGGAGTCAAAAACAGTGGTTGAATTCAAGCATGCATGGGACAGTCATAAGGCAATTCTTGGGGTTGGGGGTAGAAAGAAGTAGGCTGCTGGTTAACTAGGATCTGCAGCTTATCCATTAAGTAGGGAAATGGGCAGACTGGATGGGCCAAGTGGTCCTTATCTGCTGTCATATTCTATGTTTCTATATACAGTAGTTGTAGCTGTCTATAAAATGGATTTAATCCTTTTTGGCCTGCATAATACTCTATCCAGACAGCTGTACTGAGCAGCTATTTTCTTAATTAACATGCAGTCTAACATTCTACACTAAGCAGCTGTCAGTTTTGGGTGTGGGAGTCCAGCAGAGTTGCAATACAATGAATTTACAACACTGTTTAACAGTCACTGATACCCAAGCTATAGCAGTCTATCAATCAATCAGATCTTTATTTTACCAGATGAAGCACCATTGAGAAAAAAACTTGCAAGGTGGACCTGGATTATATGTTTTTTTCTTCTGTAACCCCTCTACAAATAGGGGTTACTAGAGTGTCTATCTGGGCTTCTAAAAAGCCCACTGTCAGGATGGTGTCCTGTCTGCATTAGTTCTGACTGCCTGCATGAGAGTGCTCTAATAAGCCTCCGTGCCTGTTTCTTTAAGACAGCACCTGTGCTCTGTCAGAAAATTGGTCTGGGCTGGGTTAGAGTGATTTTAAGGCTCATGGAGGAGTTTGTCTAACCTGCTTTAAATTGCAGCTTGAGTTTTGAATAGGAGCCACCATTTTGGCTGTGGACTTCCAGTGTTGGACCAATCGAACCTCAGGGGACCAAAAATAGAGACTGTCCCCAGAGGACTTGTGGGAAGAAAATTCTGTAGTAATTGTAGTTTTGAGGGTTTAGCACCTAAATGAACCTGGAGGGGGAGCCCTTTCTGTGACAGACAGTTCCCTTAGCTAACCAAACCCTTTGGATCTCAGAGAATATACCCAGAACTGCCTGAAGCAGTGTGAGTCGAGAGCTGGAGTTTGGACAGTAACAGCTCGAGCCATTGGGCAGCTGCTTCTGGTAGGAGCATAGGAGAATTGGTGGGAAGGCTCTGCTGGCCTGCCTGACACGTTCTGCAGCCTAAAGTATCGCTTTGTGTGTGAAAGTCAGACTTTTCCGATTGGTGGTTGAGACCTGCATTAGAGGAGAGAAAAGTGTGTTGCTACTACTTGTGAGTGGACCAAAGACTTGCTCCAGAAGTGATCAGCCTGCCCGATGTCCGATTAGAGCCTCAGATTGAAAAGTTTGCGCAGTGAAGCTGTAATCGGCAAACTGACTTTACCCGACCTGTGACTAAGAAAGCTAAGTGTTGTAGATGCGCTGAATGTATTTCTTGGGTTTCGATTTGGTTCCCCACGTCAAGTTCTGTTACGTCCGCTGGAGGTTTTTCCAGCATCCAACCACAGACATTTAACTGTTCCTTCTGCCTGGGTCCTGTCATCTCAGCCTAGGCCACTACTCCTCATTCAGAGACACTTTTGGCAAAAGACCCACAGGGAATTTGGCCCCGTGCTCAACACCACTGAAAAGATAGCGACCACCAGGAAGTGAGTCGTGTAGGCCCTGCTTCCCCTGGCAATCCAGCACAACACCACACGGTCTTCATCTCACCTGTCCTGCATCTTGGTCTGGGTAGCGTGAGTCCAAAACAGGGTAGCTCCCTGCAACAACAGCTGTAATCATTGTGTACCGTCTGATTTTCTTGTTTAGGGTTATTGCAACGGACTGAACCATCCAGCTCTAGATTACAAATATTTGGGTTGTGTGCATGTTAACTGTTTTCCTTCCTAAGGGCCCCAACCACAGCTGCAACACCGGCCTACCCCTGGCAATGCTTCAGGCTAGCCTGCTTAACACACTGGGTACCCAGGGTTGTGGGTCTGTGTCCAAGGGACTTACAGTGCATGCTGAATCAATCTGAATCAAATCAGAAGTGCCAATCTTTTGCTAGATTTACGCCCCTCCTTGTTCACGTCCCCTGAATAAACCAGATTGTAGGTTTTCACGTTTAACCTGACTGGTGTTTACCTTATTGGTTGGGTCACAGCATTATTATTGCCTTGTTACATTACTGGTCTTATTTTCCATGGGGTCTCCAGGGCAGTAGCAGAGGATTCAGCCCTGGTGGTAAGAGCAAGCAGCGCGAGCATATTAATAATGTCACTTGGTGGATGCAAATGTTTTATTGTTCTATTGTTTAAGCCACTAGAAGGGTTGGTGTGTGGTTACAGCAACCCAGAAGGCTATGCAAAAAGCAGCCATACTACCACAATACCATTCCTCCGGGTGGAGGCACCCATTCACCGAACTCAGGCCCCTCAACCTGTGCATAGTCATGCAGGCAGGGTAGTAGCCCATAGGATAGCGCCACCTAGGAGTTACATCTTGGAGGCACTGCTGGGATTAGTGCCTTCTAGTGGTCAGAAGTGGGAACTGCAGCCCAGTGTGAAACTGAGACAGAAACTGAAATGGAGGCGCTTACTATGCCCAAATGGAAAATTGCTCCCCACAAGCTGGTCATGCACCATATGATGGGATGGAGTTAGGCCGAGGGGGTAGATCCCCTACATGCCATATTGCTTCTTGATATCCCTCTGGGGACCACTAATGACATGACTGAAGAAACTGTGGGGGAGGTTAAATGTCTGGGGAAGGTTGAAGTACGGGGGTGGGACTCAGATCTATTTGATCAAACCTTGGTGGCCCTTCTTTCTTATAGACGCTCTATAGACCCTGAAAAGGTACCCCCTGTTATTATGCCTGAAGGGTCCCAGAAGGGGTGAAGAGTTATTCATTTGCATAATGACCCATCTTCCCCTGGAGGGGTCCCCAAGGGTGGAGGGGTTCAAAGACAAACTGTTAAGGGTGTTGGCAGCTGAAGGACAGACAGCTAAGGAATTGTTGAAGGTTTTGAAGGATTCGGAGGAGACCACTCCCATACAATCTACTCTGGCCTCTCTGTCTATGCCCAGGACTTCCCTGTTGTGACTGCCCCCATTGTGATACCTTCTGTACACCTGGACTCCTATCAAAGGCTCAAACTGTTCTCTGGTGCAGTCCCTGTACCAGTGGGGGAGGACGACCTGGAAACATGGAGGAACTATGCTACTCCACTGGTCCAAGAGTGGCAATGTTCCGAGGAGGAAAAGAAAGAGACTTATGGAAAGCTTAGGGGCCCTGCACTGAAGCTATCCGATTACTCCAACCCCCATCCCAGAGGCCACTGCAGCTGAGTACCTCTCAGCATTAGAAGGGGTGTTTGGCAGCACGGAATCTAGGGAAGACTTAATGTGGAAGTTCAAGTCTGCTAAACAATGGAAAGATGAAAAGTCATCTGCTTTTGTCACCTGGATTGAACGGACCTTGCAGAGAGCCCATAGAAGATGGGGTGTACCTGCTAACAAACTGAATCGAGTCAGGCTGAAGCACATTCTCAAATGTGCTCATTACTCTAGTGTGCTCATGCTGAAATTGAAGTTTCAAGACAGGAAAGCTAACCCTCCTGAATACTGCTGGGTGATGAAGGAGATTCGAGAGGCTGAGAATGATGAGGATGGATGGGAGCCCTATGCGGGGGTTGCCCACACCAGCCAAGTCTCAGACTGATCTGAAGAAAGAGAGGAATCTGTTGAGACCCAGCAGGTTAGGGGACTGCTCAAAGAGATAAAGGAGATGTGAGCCAGTCAACAAGTCATGGCTGAAGCAGCCAGAATCTCCCACTGTTGCCCACTGCTGACTGAGACTAGAAGTGAGGTTCCACATGAGGGTGTGGGGGCCCATGCCATTGCTCCCAAATCATGGGCTGAGTCCAAATTGATGAAAGAAATGAAAGATCTGAGAGCATTAGTGAGGGACCTCAAACCTGCCACCCATACTTCTGCCCACTGGGGAAGTGGTGGGGACAGAGAACCTGAGCCAGGATCAAAGGAAGACAGTAGAACTCCCTCTTCCATCTGGCACAAAGTTCGGGAAGAACCTAGCCATTCAAATGGTTCCATGGAACAGGTGTTATGCTTCCAGTGTGGAGAAGATGGACATACCCGATGGGGCTGTAACTTTCCAGAAAACCTGCAGAAAGTCATGGCCAAACTGCTAAACTTGTTTCTGAGCAATATAAAGCCCCAGCTTGGACCACTGAGAAAATCATAATCCTCCAAAACTGCTGTGGGATAGACTGCCAAACCAACTGCTCTGGACTGGTCTGAGATGGTGGGCCCCTTAATGGAGACCACAGTGACAGTTAATGGCATTTCCACTCATGCTGTGTTGGACAGTGACTTGCAAGTCACCATTATGTTTCAAGATTGGTATGACCAGCACTTATCTGACCTCTCACACCAACCCCTTGAAGAACTACATGTATGGGGGTTGAGTGAGAAATCCTATCCTTACCTGGGGTATGTACGAATTTGGTTGTCCTTCCCTACTGCTGTAGTGGGCATGGATGAGCAAGTGGAGACCATGGCCTTGGTGTGTCCGCTGACTGGACTGTATGATGATATCCCTTTACTAATTGGTACCAATGTACATATGTTCAGCTGGATAGGTCAGCTTTGTCAGGATAAGCAAGCAAAGTGGACTGGAAGGGCCCTGTACATTCTGGTCCTAGTACTGTGAGCCTACAATTTACAGATGTGAATACAAGAGATTGAGAAAGATGAACCCATGGGAGTGGTCTTGAAAAAGGATCCTGACTCCCTGACACTACCTCCCAATGCCCAGTGCTCCATCAGAGGTGAGGTGCACGGAAAAACAGATGTAAAAAATAAAATCCTTATGCTGGATGCCCCAGAAGAGGAGAAACTGCCTGAAGGACTATTGGTCAAACCTAGCATTCTGCCTACTCAGACCCATGCCTACGCTCAGTGGGTTGTGGTGCAAGCCCAGAATATGTCAGATTGAGAGGTTCAGGTGAATTGAGGGCACCTGCCACTGTATATTGTGAGGATACTGCTGTGCTGCCCAGCAAGAGTGCCCTGGAAAGGGTGATGAGGTGACCCCTGACCTATTTGACTTTTGGGAGTCCCCCCTTCCTGCTGAATGGAAAGCTAGGATCAGCCAGAAGTTGTCTTAGAGAAGCCAAGTATTCTCTTTGAAGGAGTGGGACGTAGGTTTTGTCACCAGGGCTGAACACTACATGCGACTTCATGATGAGAGGCCATTTAGAGAGAGCTCCTATTGACTTGCACCTGCTGACACAGACAATGTTAGACGTCACCTTCCGGAAATGCTGGTCACAGAAATTATCCAAGAGTCTCGGAGCCCATTTGCATCCCCGATTGTGGTAGTCCAGAAGAAGAATGGATCGGTGAAAATGTGTGTGCACTACTGGATGCTGAACCGGAGAACTGTCCTGGACCAATACACCATGCCTCATATCAAGGATGCCCTCAACTGTCTCAATGGGGGCCAGTGGTTCTCAGTACTCAACCTTTGGAGTGGGTATTATCAAATTCCAATGGCCCAGGAAGACCGAGAAAAAAGAACCTCCATTTGTCCTCTAGGTTTCTTTGAGTTTCTACATATGCCTCAAGATATTTTGAGTGCACCAGCCACTTTCCAGCGGTTGATGGAATGAGCAGTGGGAGACATGAACTTACTAGAATGCCTTGTACATCTTGATGATATAATTGTGTTCGGTTGGACTCTTGAGCAACATGAAGCTCGCCTGTTCAAGGTTCTTGATCGATTAGAGGACTTTGGACTAAAGTTATCAATACACAAGTGTCAGTTCTTCCAAACATCTGTGAAATATGTTGGTCACATAGTGTCAGCTGATGGGATTCAGACAGACCTGAACAAAGTGGAGTCCTTGACCACATGGCTTCAGCCTTACAATCTAAAGGAACTGCAAAGATTCTTATGGTTTTGCAGTTACTATCACTGGTTCATAAAAGATTACATCAAAGTCATCTGCCTTTTGCTCAACCTAACTCAAGGCTATCCTCCTACAAACAAGGTTTTTAAAAAAAGTGCAGTTAAGGAGGAAGGCAAGGTTTACTCTGGACACATGAACCTTTGGAGTCAAGTGGACTCCTGAGTGTGAAGCAGCTTTCTGATATCATTCACCAACTCACCCATGCCCTTGTGCTTGCATATGCTGACCCTACCAGACCCTAAGTGCTACACACTGACACCAGCTTGAAGGGACTTGGTGTTGTTCTCTATCAAGAGTATGAGGAAGGTTTACACCCTTTGGCATTTGCTAGTCGGAGCCTAACCCCATCTGAAAATAATTATCCAGTACACAAGCTTGAATTTCTTGCATTAAAGTGGCTATAGTTGACCGATTCAATGGATACCTTTATGGGGCCAAGATTCTGGTCAAAACTGACAATAATCCTCTTACTTATGTCCAGACCTCAGCTAAACTGGATGTCACAGGGCATCGCTGATTATCTGCACTTTCCGCTTACAACTGTTCAGTGGATTATCGACTCGGCTTGAATCACACTGATGCTGACACCCTTTCCAGATGACCTAACTATAATACAAATTGGGTGAGAATGTCTGAACAATCTCTCAAAACCCTCTGCCAAAAATTCGACAGAGATGAGCATCCCTCTCCTGAGACAGTTGACTGCCTAGTAGACTGCTTAGGTCCTCCTGACACTTGTGTTCCCACAGCCTACTGCCATCTTGCAGCCCTAGACCTCAGCACATTGCCTCAACTTACTCCTGCCAAGATACAGTGGGCACAGGCTCAAGACCCCATGATCAAGCCCGTGCCCGATGCTATACATGCTGGGAAAGATGTGTCCAAGCTTCGCTCCTCAGATCCACAAACTGTTCTGTTGTTTAGAGAGGAGTCAGGCTAAAATTGTGTAACCAGCTACTGTATAGAGAGAGTATAAATCTGCAAGGTCAAGCTGACAAACAGCAATTAGTGTTACCTACAGCTTTCAAACGTGTAGTTCTATGGGCACTCCATGACCAGATGGGGCACTTGGGTTGTGAACGAACTATAGACTTGGCCCATGCTCAATTCTATTGGCTGAAGATGGGGCTGACATTGAGACTCATATCAGGACTTGAAGCCATTGTCTCCATAGAAAAGCTCCACCCCAGAGGGCTGCACCCTTGGTCGACATTTCTACCAGTGTGCCTCTGAACTTGTGTGTATTGATTTCTTGTGCCTTGAACCTGACCAGAAGAATATTGGCAATGTGCTAGTGATTACTGATCATTTTACATGTTATGCCCAGGCTTACCCAACTAAAGACCAGAAAGCATCCACAGTGGCCAAGATCTTAATTGAAAAGTTCTTTGTCCATTATGGTGTCCCTCAGAGAATTCACTCCGATTGGGGGGGTACTTTGAAAACCATCTGATCAAGGAAATGCTTCGATCTGGGGAGTATGAAAATCCCAGAACTACCTCTATCACTCCAGGGGATCCACAGCCTGAATGGTTTAACCCGAACACTACTTGACATGGGCACCTCCATCCCCAGGACAAGTCAAGATGGAGCCAACAGATAAGAACCTTGGTACATGCCTATAATAGCACCAAAGTGATGCCACTGGGTTTCCCCATATCATCTGATGTTTGGTTGGGAAGCCCAGTTGCTCATAGACATTTGCTGTGGGGTGTCCCCGGATGGAATCGAAGCTGAAACCCACCTACAATATGTTCAAAAGTTAAAGGCCCAGTTAAACCATGCTTACCAACTAGCACCTACCATGGCAGCAAAGAGCAACTTGCCAAATAAAGAGAGACCTGACAAGCGTGTCAAGGCCCAGGACCTGCAACCTGGAGACCGACTTCTGCTACGGAATTTGGGACTGCATGAAAAACACAAAATTGCTGATAGGTGGCACCACCTGCCCTACGTTGTTGTTAGTAAGCTGGAAGATCTGCCAGTCTATAAAGTGCTCCCTGAAAATGACCCACAAACTACCAAGACAATGCACCGGAATCATTTGCTGCCCATTGGTCAAATAATCACCGACTCTGCACCTCAAGACATTGCCCTTCCCAGGCCTATAACTGGAGCTGCAGCTAAAAAGAAACAGATGACCCCTTCTCCAGTTGTCAAGGATTCATGTCCTTCTCCCAGGCAGGCCCAAAATGACATTGGCTGCCAGTCTGAATCTGATGACAATGAGTGTGAAGCATCCTATTACCCCTCTTATGAACTGAGTCAGTTGTTCCAAGGTAACTCCATGTACAATTTTGAAGATGGAACTGGACCTTCAGGACTGCCTAAACTTCCAGCCTTCCCCACAGATCTTGTGCCCCTTGAAAGCAAGGTGCAAAGCGTGACTTCTGAGGTAGATGACTCTTTGTGTCTGGTAGAACTATTTGAGTTGCAAGAAGGAGATCCTGCAACAGAAAACATCCCTGGTGACATACCAGTAAATATAGAACTGTATGAAAATAATGATCCTGAAATGTTATGACAGATAACAATTATGAAGTACAAGATGGTGTGAGTATTAGTCAAGTGTTGCAAGATTTAAATTCCATGGAATTTCCCCTAGATGACCTCAGACCCAAAACCTCCTGTTGCTCTCAGAGCCCAACGGTCAATGAAATGCAGGACCCAATGATCACCAACTTCCATCTACGAATGGTGCGTACCAAAGACGTGCTGACCCTCCTTCAATGCTTAAAACACCATGGGTCTCCGGGACCTGATGGGCTCTACCCAAGGTTGCTCCGGGCTGCCGTCCCGGCTATTGCAGTGCCCGTGATGCAATTAATAAACAGATCCCTTCAGGAAGGTGCAGTCCCCTTAATATGGAAAAGGGCACATGTAGTGCCTATACACAAGGGCGGAGCAAGGGAATCTATAGGAAACTACAGGCCCATCTCCATCCTCTGTCACTTGGCCAAAATCCAAGAGCGGCTAGTTTACGGCCAACTCAGAGATTACCTGGAAGCCAACAGATCACTGGCTCCCACACAACATGGCTTTAGACCAAAGCATGGGACTGATATCACCCTCATCAAATTCACCTCTGGTGTCCTAACAGCCTGGGAAAAGGGCAACCCAACTGGGGCTGTATACGTAGACCTCTCTAATGCCTTCGACCTGGTGGATCACTCACTCTTGCTATCAAAGCTTAGCCAATTAGGGATGGACAAACACTCCCTCAACTGGTTCTGCAATTACCTCACGGGCCGCACTCAACAGGTCAAGTGGAAAGGAGCCACCTCACAACCCCTACCCCTAACTGAGGGAGTCCCTCAGGGTTCAATCTTAGGTCCACTTATGTTCTCCCTATTCACAAATGACCTCCATGAGCACTGCGGTGGAAGCTCCCTAGTACAGTACACAGACGATGCGGTACTCTACAGAATGGGGGATCACCCATCTGTTATAGGACCTGGGCTCCAAAATGACTTCACCAAGGCTGAGACTTGGCTGAAGGAGAATCGCCTTGTTCTCAACCCCACTAAGACCAAGACCGTGCTGTTTGGGCCAAAATCCTTGGGCCTCTCCAGGGACCATCTCCTGCCACTCACTACCTTGGCTGGCTACAACATAGAGGTGGTACAATCAGTCAAATACCTTGGTCTCATATTAGACCAGGGCCTCACCCTCAAACCCCAAAGTGGATGCTGTAACCAAAACATACATCAAAAACTGGGCCTTCTATATCGCCTTAGCCACAACATGATACCAGAGACTAGACTAGCCATCTCACAAACTATCCTTCTCCTGACCTTAACCTATGCTGCTCCCATCTTACTCAGCACCACTAAAGCGGACTGGGGCAGACTTATGACCCTCTATCACAAAATAGCTCGCTTTGCTTCAAATTCCTACTCAAGGACCCACCATTGTGATGTCCTCACTGCCCTCAACTGGCCATCCCTGGACAATAGGCTCCAGTACTCCCTACTAAACTGGACCTATAAGCTCCAGGAAGCCCTTCCACCGGCAGGTCTGAATGGACTACTAGCCCCAAAGCGGCTCAGGCAGGTAGCTTCGCTCCTCGAACAAAAACTCCTGGAGACTCCCGGACCTTTACAGTGGCAGGAGAAAATCCTTCTTACCTAGCCCCAGAGTCATGGAACAATCTCCTGGCATCTTCAGGAGGCATCAACACTAGCCATCTTCAAAAGGCCTGCGCTCACATTAACAAATCAAGTCCTGCAACTGCCCCAACAACTAAGACAATCACACTTAATATCAGTCCATACCAACTAGACACTGCTTCCTATAAGGGCAACAACCAACTTTGGTTTGAGCTGGCCCACTACCCGTACAGAACTTCCTGTAGACACAGAAGCACTTATTCACCTCCCACCTGACTCACTGCTGTATTCCACACTACAATGTATTTGTTGCCAGCAGGCCCACAGAAACTGCACGGTGTATTCATAACCCTATTATATGCCCTCAGAAACTATATGGTGTATTCATAACCCTGTATTATTTGTACTACTATCTATGCATCAGCTGATTGTTCATGTACTGCCCTGAATTGCTATATCTTGTAACAATTACACTACAATGTATTACGACTGTACCAACTAACACAATGTACCTATTGCCCTCTTGCACAAATCTGGGATATTGTATACTGTCTTACCAACTCTGTATGATCCGTATGACTCTGTGATACCTGTCTGTATGTTCAACCCTTATGTACCAATCCCGGTCGCCCTGAAAAGGGATCTTCAGAGCCCAGCGGGCTTACCCGGTTAACAAAATTTAATAAATAAATAAATAAATGAATCTAGGCTTCTTTCAGACCCCAATACTGACATCAATGTTGTGGAACCAGCATTAACAGAACAAGGAGCTGAAAATGCTTCCAATATAAAACCAATAACCAGTGCGAGGTACCCCCCTCTCTACAGGAGCAGACCCCAATGCTAAAGTTGAAAAAATGGAGCCTGTGCCTGTTCCTCCTAGAAATTCTGGAACAGCCTCCAAACCAGTGATATGCCTCAGTTACGACTCCCCAGGGAGGCCTGTGGATCTTTCCTTACATGTTGTTCTTACAGGGGGTATACATCTCCAAAAGTTCCTTCCCAAGTTTAACTATTCTGCTGCTTCCAAGTTACTAGTCAAGCCCTAAACCCTGGTGCCTTGCCCCATGTGGCCCTAATATAGCTGATAAGGATAGGCCCCAGTCACGTGCATTAAAGTACAGGAAGTAGTACAGACCTGAATGGTCAGAGTAATGTAGTTATCTGTTTGAAACTGTTTTGAATGTGCTGATATGCTTATGACAAAAGTATGAAAAACTGTATCCTTACAAGAATTGTTATTATCATGGAAAAGTATAGTAATGTTTAGTGCCAGTTTATTTTTACTGACACATCATTCTTTTCTTTATGGTATACCAAATGAAACATGCATGTATTCTCATATAATGTTTTCTATATAGAATGTTATAGAAAGTATGGACTTGATGTGGACACCAAGTTTTTCTGGGCAGGGAAGAGTGTAACCCCCCTTACAAATAGGATTACTACCTTCAGGACTGCCTCCCCGCCAGGCACTTGGTTAATATCCCAATACTGACACTGCAGTGCAGCATTAGGGGATGCTGCACTCCTGAGTGCCGTCTTTCGGATGAGATGTTAAACCGAGGTCCCATCTGCCTGTCCTGGTGGTAGTTCAGGTGGATGTTAAAGATCCCATGGCACTTCTAGAAAAGAGGGAATTTTTATTAACAGGAACTTCAGAACAAAACAAAGAGAAAATAGTGTTAAATCACACACAAAATAAAGAATAACAAGTAAAGCAAAATTGCAAAGCAAAAAAACAAATTAATATTAAAGTCATACTACGTAGAAGCAAAACTAGAAACTTACATGACTGTAAAATGAAAAAATAAAGTAGGAAATCATGTAACAGGTACATCATTATCCATGACCCATGGTAGGTTCCTCCATTTCAATAATAAAAGATTGTGATCATACAGTGTAGATTCAAACTTATAAATGTGATGAAGCTCTACAGTAATCTTTTGAAGAAGTTCAGTATGAGAAAAAACTTTTTGTTGTGGCGTAAAAAGGCACTGACTGTGCCAAATAAACAATTTAAAGACAGTAAAAAGTATATTTAAAGTACCACTGTCCCATTTTTTTCCACAACGAAGGATATGAGCCATAAATTAACATATCATAAGAAACAGTCAAAAAGGCAGTCTCATGCCAGACATGGGCAACATACAGCCAAAATGAGGAAATATAAGAACAGGAAAAGTATAAATGATGCATAGATTCAAGCACTTGGGAACATCCAGGGCATGAACAATTACATTCATCTAACTGTTTATGATGCTGATTGCCTTTAACATTGAGCTTCTCATGACAACACAACCATGTAACATCACGAAGTTTAGGGGAATTCTTTTATCGACCATAAAACCTTGCAATGCTGGAAGGTGTGGGGCAGGACATTTGGGAATGTAACAGGTTCTGTAAGTGAGATTCAAGCACTGCTTGATAAACAAATTTCTTATTTTCAGAAAGAATCCAAGCAGTAGTAATATGCCACTGCGTAATTTCACAAAACCTCACGGGATAGGGACCCACCAAATGGTTTGATTTAAGACACCCATTCAGGCCATCCTTCCACTCCTGAAACCATTGCCCAATAGACTGACCAAAAGGACCCGTCCATAATTTTGGAATATGTTTCAATAAAGGTGGAAAATTAGTAAAAAGGAATTGACAATAAAAAAATAAGAGAGGGTTCACCATATTAAGATCGCCTCTACAGGCTGATAAATATAAGATATTATGCTTAATTGGGTTGAGGCAACTACCCCACACAGCCTGGAAAAAAGCACTGAAAAGGAGAGCTTCACGCTGCTTAGGAGGGGGGACAATATTGCTCAAAAATAAAAAATGGGGCAATAAGTAAGTCCGAATCATATAAATACGTTTGGATTTGCTGAGCTGCCCTTTATTCCAGTTCTGGACCATAAGTTTATCTTTTCAAGCTGAACATCCCAGTTATATATATCAGGGGTCATAGTGCTAAAAACAATACCTAAGATCTGAACAGGGTCCACTGAGAACCGGATAACTGAAATAGAAGTGTGTGTAGGGAGGGCAACACCCAATTCTCGTCCAACACATTTGAGTTTGTTCAGTGAGGTGGCAGAAAGTAACCCATAAGATTCACACATAGCAATAGTAGTCTGAACAGAAGGGACTGTAGAAGTGCAGATGCAGATATCATCCACATATGACAAAGCAGAAAAAGGGTGTGAAACACCAGAGACAGTGATGGGAGGTATAGTCATATCCAATGAGGGCAATAAGGGATCTATGCTGAACACATACAACAGCAGGCTAGCTGGACAACCCTGTTTCACCTCCCATTTTACCGGGAGGAGTGGTCCAAGATGTTCATTAACCAATGGGGATACTGTAGCATGTCTATAATTTTATGAAGCCATGTGATAAACACAAGAGGTATACCATAATGCTGAAGGGTGAGCCATAAGAAATCATGGTTCACTGAGTCAAAAGCTCCCTTCTGGTCTAAGGATAAAATAAACCCAGAGTGCCCCACTGCATGTGACCTATCAAAAAGTTCTCGTAAAAATAGCAGCTGGTCAGTAATAGCTCATCCCAGAATTGCACAAGATTGTGCAGGTGAAATGAGAAGCTAAGCTGCTGTTAAAAGATGAGCATTAAGAATCTTCATTAAAACTTTTAAATCAACATTCAAGGGACTAATTGGTCTCCAATTAGAAAGCTCTTTCTTATCGCCCTTCTTATGTAGAAAAATAAGAATACCTCCCGCTATGTCTAGAAGAAAATCAGAGGACAGTAGCATGTCATTATAGACATCAGCAAGTTCTTGGGAAAATTCAGCGCTCAACAGTTTATAAAGTTCCGAATTCAATCAATCCCTACCAGGAGCTTTATGTGATTGTAAAGAATTGATAGCACTGGTCACTTCCTGGGGATTAATAGGGTCTGTCGAATGCAAACAGAGAGAGGGAGGACAATTGGGGACATCAATACAGTGTAGATAAGCCTGAGCTGAAGCTAGATCAACAGGCTGTTCCTAAAAAAGTGATATTACGTAGGATGTCACTTCAGACATCATGTCATGTTGGAAGACTTTAACTGACCGTCCTGTCCCGTAATACCATCAAAAACTCTCTTCCACACCCTGTCCCTGCAACTAAGAAAGGGACAGACTGTAGCAAAACTCCCCTGTGTGCCATACATTTGTTGTGATTTCAAAATGGAGGACTGGTTCATGTGGAAAGGCACCATATTATCCTTAAGGGATCTGATTTGGGCAGAAAAATCATGCTTGGTGGTTTGAGTCAAGGACATTACCCACTGCAATTGCTGCCTATATTATAGATAAGAGAAATAAGCTTTCTCCCGACACGTCTTCCCCATAGATTTCAATAAATTGATAAGATCCTTCTTAGTGTCAATTCACCAATACAGGGGGTACTCATACATTTCATATAAAGATTTCTGAGCAGAAAAAAAATAGCACAAATGCTGCAAAATTTCCTGATGAGCCAGAAGAGTAGAATTCAGTCTCCAAAGGCCTCTCCTATGAGTAAATGCAGTATTGGAGCCTACAGTAATACATAAAGCACAATGATCTGAAAATTCCACGGGGTCACAGAAGCCAGACTTAGGGCAATGATTTACTGATGGAAAAAAATTAATCAGAGGCCAATGTTCCCTGTGGAAAGTAGGGACCATGTTCCCATGCAGCTGAGCATATGCATCAGTGAGACTGGCAGTTTGCACAACAGTAGCTAAACAGGACATGTCACAAAATAACTTTGTAGTTGTGGTTTCCTTACCCCTATCCTTACTAGACAATCCACAGTTAAAATCACCACCCCAAACAACATGATGTGAAGTATGTAGATAAGGTTGAATCACACAAAACAGATAAACTCTGGCTGCTTTTGTTTGAGGGGCATAAACATTAAGCAGTCTAAAACAAACACCCTGAAATAACACATCAAAAATCAAAACACGGCCAGGAACAAGGTCAAACAATTTCAAAACCTTAATTTCAGTATCATGAAAAAGAACGGCAACTCCAGAACAAGGTTCTAGGCCTAAAGACCAATATTAGACTCCAGTGTGCCACCATTTTGCAGCACAGGAGAGTTCAGTTACCGTGTGCAACCGAGTGTCCTGAAAAAGGAAAATATTACAACAAGTAGACCTTAAAAAGGAAAAAACAGCAGCTTGCCTGATCCTATTCTTGACACTGTTCACATTTAGTGAACAAAAGGTTAATGACAGAGACATTTAGGCAACACCAAAAATCCCTCAAGGAGGCTTACGTTTACACTTTTTCCCTTTTCTTGCCACAGGGGTGGAAGGTTTGGCAAGAGGGGGCTGCCCACCTTCAGAGTCTATATCAGACAGCCCACCAGAGGCTTCGATCCCCATTTGCATCAGAGGTGTCCTGGGCAAGCACGAAGGCATGAAACTGGTTAGTGGTAGGGGTACTGGACAGCTTGGGGACTTTAGAAGCAGACTGGGCAGTATACAGTTTTTGTCTGGTCACCCTAGAATGAGAGAGTGGCTCCTGTAGAAGCTGAGGAGGAGGCATGGATAAGACATCTGGAAGAGCTGGGGAGGGTAAGATTGGGGATTCCTGGAGACCTCAGGAACACTGGCCATATCAATCTCTGACCAGGGGAGAGGACAGGCAAAGAGACAGGAAGTATTGGAATAATGGGGGGGGAAGGAGGGAGGTGGGGTGGAAGAGAAGTCAACTCTGAGCGTGTGAATGGGACCTCTGTGCAATGGCTACCATCAATCTTTGTTCTTCTGAATTATGAGGTCAGGCTGCCTGTGAGCAGCTTCAGGACATGTAGCATAGGAGTGGCCATTAACCCCACATAAAGAACACACAGCTATATTCCTGCATTGCCCACTGGTGTGCCTAAAAGAATTACAAAGCATGCAGCGTAGGCAGTCACGAACACTACTGTGACTTGGCTTCCCACACCTATAGCACATTTTGGGTTGTCCAGCATAAAAATGAACACCCCTATCTCAACCCAAAAACACACAATTGGGGAGGTGTTGTAACCCTTCCTCAGTAGAGTGCAGGATTACCCTGATTCTCCAACCCCCTGTCCAAATATCTTTGGTGTCGAAGATAGGCTCTGGGTGCCCCAACACAGTACACCTTTGCTTCAACCAAAATATAAGGTCAGTGACGCTCACTCCCTCATTCCTAAAGAGAACTGTAACCATTTTATGAGCTGGTTTAGTTAAAGGCAGCACCTCAAAGGAGGACCATAATGAGGATTGCCAAACTTTTTGATAACCATTCCAAAATGTATCTAAACCACTACTTAATTTAAAACTAACATCAAAGTTCTTTTCTTCAGAAACATGTATTAAAGCATACATTTCAGCAGAAGAAAAATGTAAACTCTCTTTCAGCAAAGTCTTGGCGACAAACTTACGAACAGGAAAAGTCTCCATACCCCCTTTATAAATAAAACGGACAGCATTATGTCTTTCAGCTGAAAAGGTAGGGGTTTTAAAAAAAGATACATAAGAACGAGAGTTAGTACGAGGATGATCAGAAGGTGAGCCAGGTAGTGGGCCCTCAGGTTCTTCTTCAGTCACTTGGTCCTCCAGATGGTCAGTGGACGAAAATGGCGACATCCTAGAAGAAGTCGTGTTATTGCTGGACGAGAAGGAACAGAGGAGTCAATCTATAGCCTAAGTACTGTGTTCTGGTTCAGAAGTAGATCGGAAGGAAGAGCCAGAGGCAATTTCTGTAACACAGTATCTAAGGTGAGGCCTCAGTAGAATAGGCCCTACTAGAGGGTATTTTGGCAAAGAGACAGCAGGATTTGTAGAAATAGGGCTGGGTGAAGGAGCAGGCACATCCCCACCAGTCATGCAAACCCCAGGGATAGAGATGGGCGAAAACCCAAATATCCATTGACCGGAATCAGGGAGCTGCACCCATTCAGCCAATTTTAATGCACTGTCAACAGACCAGGAGGCATCTGCCTCATCTACCAGATCAGCCCAGGAAGAGGTCTGTTTTGTAGAGGGTTTCAAAGTGCTTTTAGTGGAGTGCTGTTCTTTGCAAGCAGCAAAAGAGAACACCATGGCTTGCTGGTGATCAGAAAACCAGTAGAAGAAACAGTACCTGCAGGTTGTACGCCCAAGCCAGAAGTCTGTACAGCAATCTCAGGAATAGCAGTGTCGAGAAGGCAAATGAGCAGATGTAGCGTGGCAGCCTTGCTATTCATGCTTCAAAACTGCAGCCGCTAAAGCAGCCGAGAGTTCCTTCTTTCTCTTAAAGAATGTCTCCTCCTCAGAAGCTAGAATAAGCTTCAAATCCTCAGGATCTTCAGAAACACCATCCGCAGAAAGATCCGTGGAACCTGGTGCAAAAATCGCACCCCTCGAATTCTGTTCCTTCTGTCCTGAAGTAGCAAGTAAGACAGCAGCCTGATCGTCCCATTTGTCCAGTATTAGCTCGTCAGATTCAGTGAATGCGCCCATCTCATTGGGTGCTTCAAAGAAGATCTCTGGTTCCATAAGCTCAGAAGTAAGTGTAGAAAATGGCCCCGTGGCCTGCAGCACAACCTGCTGCATCGCAGCCTGCTCACCAACTGAGCTAGCCATCCTGATGATCAGAGGTTCCCCCTACTGCTTGAGTAGGGGAATTTCCTTGGTGCCCTGGCCAAATTTCCCCCATTCATTAAAATACCACCAACAGCTTAGTCTGGTTCAGTTTCAGTTGGCTACCATCTGTATCCCCCCAGGACTTCTAGTCTTAGTGGGCCTATCGGGTCAACAACATTCAATCAATCAATCAATACTAAAGTGTCTTCCTGGGCTTCAAAAGCCCACTATCAGGATAGTGTCCTGTCTGCATTAGTTCTAACCGTCTGCATGATAGTGCTCTAGTAAGCCTCTGTGCCTGTCTGTTTAAGAGAGCACCTGTGCTGTGTTAGAAAATTGGTCTGGGCTGGGTCTGAGTAATTTAAGAATCATGACCAGCCAGACAGTCCATTGTTCTGCTCCATTCTGCAGTCGCTACTTGCGCAGAGGGAGCCCTGTTAGAGAAAATGATTATTTACTGTTTATCTGCTATGATAATAATGATAGAGAAGTTTGTCTAACCTGCTTTAAATTACAGCTTCAGTTTTGAATAGGAGCCACCATTTTGGTTTTTGGACTTCCAGTGTTGGACCAACAGAACCTCAGGGGACCAAAAATGGAGACTGTCCCCAGAGGACTTGTGAGAAGAAAATTCTGTAGCAATTGTAGTTTTGAGGTTTGGTGCCTAAATGGACCTGGAGAGAAACCTTTCTGTGACAGACAGTTCTCTTAGCTAACCAAACCCTTTGGATCTCAGAAAATATACCCAGAGCTGCCTGAAGCAGTGTGAGTCGAGAGTTGGAGTTTGGAGACTGAACAGCTTGAGCCATCAACAAGCTGCTCCTGGTAGGAGCATAGCAGACTCGGCGAGAAGGCTCTGCTTGCACGCCTGCCTGACACGTTCTCTAGCTTAGAGTATTGCCTTGTGTATGAAAGTTGGTCTTTTCTGAATGCTGGTTGAGACCTACATCAGAGGAAAGAAAAATGTGTTATTACCATTTGCGAGTGGGCTGAAGACTTGCTCCAGAAGCGATCGACCTGCCTGATGTCTGAAGAGAGCCTTGGATCAAAAGGTTTGTGCAGTGAAGCTGTAATCTGCAAATGTACTTTATTTGACCTGTGACTTAGAAAGCTAAGTGTTGTAGATGTGCTGAATGTATTTCATGGGTCGTGATTTGGTTCCCCATGTCATGTTCTGTTACACCTGCTGGAGGCTTTTCCATCATCCAACCACGGACATTTCTGAACTATTCCTTCTGCCTGGGTCCTGCCATCTCAGCCTAGGCTGCTATTCCCAATTCAGAGACACTTTCGCAAAGACTCACTCGGGATTCAGCCCCTGCTCAACACCACCGAACAGGTAGCCACCACCAGGAGGTGAGTCGTGCGCCCTGCTTCCCCTGGCAATCCAGTGCAACACTACGTGGTCTTCATTTCACCTGTCCTGCATCCTGGTCTGGGTAGTGTGAGTACAAACAGGGTAACTCCTCGCAAAAACAACTGTAATCATTGATAGCCATCTGATTTTCTTGTTTTGGGTTATTGCAATGGACTGAGTCATCCAGTTCTGGATTACAAATATTTGGGTTGTGTGATGTTAACAATTTTCCTTCCTAAGGGCCCCAACAACAGCTGCAATGCTGACCTACCCCGGCAACACTTCAGGCTAGCCAGCTTAACATACTGGGTACCTAGGGTTGTGGGACTATTTCAAAGGGACTTACAGTGCATGCTGAATCAATCTGAATCAAATCAGAAGTGCCAATCTTTTGCTAGATTTACTCCTCCTTGTTCATGTCCCTGAATAAACCAGATTGTAGGTTCTCAAGTTAAACCTGCCTGGTGTTAACCTTTATTGATTGGGTTACAGCATTATTATTGCCTTGTTACATTACTGGTCTTATTTTCCATTTGGTCTCCAGGGCAATTGCAGAGGATTCAGCCCTAGTGGTAAGTGCAAGGAGTGCAAGTATATTATTAATGTTACTTGGCGGATGCAAATGTTCTATTGTTCTACTGTTTAAGCCACTAGAAGGGTTGGGTGGTTATAGCAACCCGGATGGCTATACCAAAAGCAGCTATGCTACCCCAATACTATTCCTTTGAGTGGAGGCACCCATTCACCGAACTCAGGTACCTCAACCGTGCATAGTCACACAGGCAGGAGTAGCCCATAGGATAGTGCCACCTAGGGGTTACACTTGCATGAAGTTTTCAAATGCTGCCTGGTAACCACCCATTCACTTATTAATTAGACTCAATAATTACTGATGGGCAACCATTTCTGAGTGTGTGCGTGCGTGTGTGCATACATGCCTCTGTGTGTAAAATCCACAATTGCTAATCAGCATGTACTGTAAAACTTGTTAAAGTTTAATGTCATTTTAATTTCTGCTATATTTGCTGACTGAACCTGTCCCTCAAAAATAAAGTACTGTAGCAGTACACTTTGACAAACACTGGTACTCTGACCAGGCGGTCACCAAACACTGTTTTCAGTCAGTTACCGTAAAACTCAAAAAAGTAGTCTCGCCAGCCAGTTACTAGCCAACATACTTTAATTCTCATACATAAGATCATGACTGCAGTCACATAGAATGAAGAAAGAAATAAAAGTTTTTCTAAACCTGCTGTGCTCTGTCAGAACAGGATGGAAGGCAGTGGTAAATATTGGTTCCATATTATACAGTATGAGTGAATGCAAAGGGTGATGGCATAACAAGGCAAATGGCGAGGCAGCAAAGATGACCATTAATAAGAGGCAATGGCTGAAAGGGTGAAAACACCATTTTGCATTTATGCAAGGTACTGCACCCCCGAACCACCAATTCTATATATAATCAACTCCGGTGGGGCAAAATTTGGGGGCAGAGATGAAAGCCATAGGTCACCATTTCAGTGATCACTATCATTCCTGATCGCTCTTTTTCTTTCGCCGTTTATCCATCACCATAATAACAGTTGCAGTTTTGCAGTCTCTCTTAGCATGGGACACATAAATAAATAACCAAACCTGCTGTTTGAGCTGCAGCTACAGACCAGGCTCCTTCTGAATGCAGGGTAGGTGGTGGTAAATGTTTAAACTCAGCCTCCTGTTTGTAGAGCATCTATGGGCCAGACGCCTTCTGAATGGGAAGGCAGGTGTCAGTTAATGTTTAAACTGAACCTGCTGTTTCTATTGTAACTCAGACCAGACTCCTGGTCAGTGGGACGGTGGGTGGCAGTAAATGTTTAAACAGAACCTGCTGTTTCTACTTCAGCTACAGAACAGTCTCCTGAATGGGAGGGCAGGTGGCGACAAATTATTTGTGGTTCAGCTACAGACCAGACTCCTTCTGAATGGGAATGAGGGCAGCAGTAAATGTTTAATTAAAGGCTACACCTGCAGTTCAATGGGTGAGCAACCAACCATGCCTACTTCCTGAGCATTATAAGCAGTTCTGTCAGCCTCTCTCTCTGACACACTTTCTCTTTGCTAGTTGGAGACTCTGTTGGTTTGTCCTGTCCCTGGGGCCTTGTTCCCCACACCCTCCTGGCTTTACTGGTGCTGGTCTCTGGTTCTGCTGGATTCTTTTGTGTCTGTCTCCTGCCTTGGTTTGCATTGTTTTTTTTGCTTCCGGCTGCTGTTGTGTGCTTCCCTGTGTTCTTGTTTTTTTCTTTTGGGGTTTTCTCCTTTTCCTAGCAATTTGTTGCCCTTGTTTGCACTGTGTTTAATTTGCCAGTGCTTCTGGCTTCTGCCTGCCCTAAGTTTTCCTGCAATTGCTATTGCCTGTTTCAGCTCCCCCTGCATGTTTCAGCTCACTCTGCCCATGCTGCCTCCTGAGTTTCTACTTTAATTGATTGCACCTGGTCTTGGCTCTGCTGCTCAGTTAGCAGCTAATCCCTGTTTTCCTGCCCTGGTCACGCTTTACTCAGTGTTAGCTCAGTTCATTCAGTATTGGAGTTCAGTGTACTCAGCTCTATTTATTCTGTATTTGCTCAGCTGGGCCCAACTGCTACATTGCTATTCTGCAACTTTCAGCTACTCTCCTAGGAAGGAATCAAAGCAACAGAACAAAAGGGTAAGCAGGAAGGAGGAGAAGAAGCACTGTGGGTCAATTTGGAGACAGGCAATGGCTCCTAGCTGCCTAGTCTCAGCTTCCAGCTGCAGGCCTTTTAGCAGTATGTTTCTGAATTTGCGTATTTTGGCCTTTAAGTCATTATTTTGCTTCACCATTATGATTGCTGTTTGATCCATGGTGCTTGGCTAGCATATAGCCATTTTGGGGTTTTCAATCTGCTCAACCACGTTTATTTGTACTCAGTGGGACTCAAACCAGAGTCTAATGCAATTCTATATTACTTTCACCATATGATTACAACCTGCTTAAATGCAATTGTACCAAGCAATTATTATTGTTGTTGTTTCAGTGCATTATTTATTGCCCCTGGGCCGGATATTCAAACTGCGCCCAAAAAGTGCGCAACAGCAGGAGCAAGCGCAAGTCCACTGCGCCCATGTGCAAGAAGCGCGATATTCAAAAACTGCGCAGGCCAAGATGCGCCTGCGGCACATAACTGAATATCATGCCACCTGTGCCATAGCGCAACCAGGGATGCTCAGTGGAGCAGTCCAGATGCGCCATAGCGCAACCAAAGATGCCCCGTGGAGCAGTGCAGCAATGCAACAGCACAACCAGGGATGCAGGGGCCCACCACCCATGCCACAGATGGGCAGAGGAGCACACAGCAGAACAGACATTGTCCCCCACACCCCATGCACTACACAACTGGGGAGAGCTGGAATAACCACCGGCCCATGGATACCAGCAACCAACCCACAGTCGAGGCATGGTGCCCCAGCACACCCCCTGGCAAGCTATGACTGGCACACAAGGAGGGCCGACCACCCCGTACCACACCATCCCACCAATACAGAGCACACCCTGCACCACGATCACCATACACCCTTCCCAGGAGTAGCGCCCAACAGTGCAGGACACCCCATGCATGCCACCACCCCCATTGTGACAATGCAACCCTGTGCACCACATAGCCATGCAAGGCAGCCTCACCATGTGCTCCCTGCAGCAGGTGGCAGCAGACAGCGATGCAACAACAGCATACACAGTGCCACCCTGCATGTCCCTCCCAAGGTACAGCTGAGAGACTGACCATGCGTCGGCACATGAGGTACCCCACATGTGACAGGGCATACCCCAGACCCCACCACCAGTGGTACAGCACCCTGCACACCCTCCCAAGGACACATCCCTTCCCAGCACTGGCCACAACAGCCAGCACAGACGCACTCAGTGTTGCAAGGAAGCATACGCCACACAGAATGTAGCACAGTGCATGGACAAACACCCACCCATACCCAAGGGCACACTAACACAGGGACACAGTAGCGGGTCAACCAAGCCACTGGCGTGTGGTCACGGCTGCTGTGTACACACATCCAGCACCCCTACATGGCACAGGTGTGCCAGCCATCCTGTGAAGGCACCATGAAGCTGTATGCCACCAGCGTGTGGCTGGAGCACAGGTGATAGACACTGGAACATATCCCCTGCAACAGACACAAATGACAGCATGGAGGGGAGACAACAACAGTGGAGGCCATAGTGCCACCGAAGGCAGACGTGCACCATACTGGTGATGGGAGGCAACCTGGCATTGTGCCGGGTAGAGGGGTTGTCCAGCATGGACAGCCATCACTGTCATGCCAGCAGACTGTGCATATCACAGACATGCAAGGGTGTCAGCTGCACAGGCCATGGACGGTCTGACAGATGTGCCATGCACACAGTGCATGCACCGTGGACCACTGCACTCAGGCATCCAGTTCACAGAGAACAACACACAAACCACAGACAGTGACTGATCCCCCTGCCCACACCATAGGCGGTTCCCTTCCGGACACACACACACGCCCATGCGTGCACCACCCCTGACGCCATGCACACCACTGCAGCTGAGCACCTGTAGCCCGCTGCAAATCAGAGACCTCCACAGTTGTCATAACAAAAGAAATGTATTAAAAACAGGTAATCAAAACAACTATTTACAATTATGTACAATGGGGGGAAGGGCCGCATACCAGGTGGGGATGGGTAAGGGGCAGGGGTGAACATATGGGAGAGGGAAGAAGGGGTGTGAGGGTTGGTCCAGGGGGAGAAGGTGTTTTCAGGGGCATGGATGGGCTATTGTCTGCCCTACTCGTCCTCCATGTGGCACCGATGTGTCCTGCGTCTCCTCACCCCATGTCGGTCCATCCTTTGGAGGAGCTCCAGGGTCACCCTCGCCACCTGTAACAGCTCCTGCAGTTCTCTCTCGATTACCCGATGTCGCCGTCCACCTAGGACGAGGGAGCAGAGTCAATACGTGTGACTGTCCAGCCCCCTGCAGCCCACCCATTGTGCATTGCATACAGCCATGTGCCATGCCCCTGTGATGGTGTGCGACCACCCACAGTGACCGTGTCCACAAGACCTGCTTACCCAGGCACCCACAGCCATGTGGACCACTGCACACACTCACGGCCTATGTCCTGCACAGCACCACCATGGCCATACAGTGATTTGGTTATGCAGTGTGAAGGCAGTGGCACAGCCATGTACCCGGTGCACGCATGGACCACCATTGATGCACTCCCAGACATGCAGTGCCACTGGACAGTGCTGACTGTAACAAGTTGCGTGCATGGCAGTGGTGTCAATGGATGGTGGCCATGCCCCGCTGCCCGCCCTGTTACACAGCATGCAAAAGTAATCATGGATGTAAGGCACTCACCATCATCAGGCTGGTCCCTGTGCCTCTGCGGACCTTCACCCCTCCCGGCCTGCTGGTCCTCCTGGCAGCGCCTCCTCTCCCTCGCCAGCCTGCGCTCTTCTGGGCCTAAGGTGCAAACATGGAGTAAGGAACATCAGTACAATCCAGTGGCAAAGTCCCTCCAGCCCCATGTGTGTGCAATCCCACACAGCCATACCCATCCACCCCCCCGATACCACCACCACGGCCAACACTGGACAGCCCCCCCCATGTGCCAGACACATGCAACTGTGATACCTGTATGGACAATAACAGTGTATGGATGGAACACCTACCTTGCCATGGCACCATGCCCTTCCTGGCATGTCCCCGCAGGTGGGCAAGCATGTCCGGGTCCCTGCACCTTAGGTCCCCGTACCTGTGGCGACACTGCTCTGCCATGCACCCAATTCCTGTGGCCTCCTCCAGTGCATCAGCCACCTCCTGCCAAACTGCACTCCTAGCCCTGTCCAGGGGTGCATCACCATATAGAGCCCCAGCATGGGGCTCTACAATGGCCACCAGATCTGCCAATTCAACCTAGCTCCACATAGCAGCCCTTCTCCGTGCCATCTCAGCAGATAGTTGGAGTCAAAATGGCATTCGGCAGCACGGTCCCGGCACGTGCAGATGCTGTGTGGTACAGCACTGCCATTCCCTATCATGCGGTCACTGAACAGCGTGATAGTGGTGCACCCATGCCGGATGCATGGTGGCTAGGGGGCAAAGGTTGGGCACAGGGTCAAGGGTCTCTCGCGCACGGACAGCCACAGTGCGATTGGAACCCAATGTGTGTAGCGCGATTGGGTGCCTGTGTGCCACCTCCTATAGTGGCCTACAGCTCTGTGGCCCCAGTGCGCCTACGGCCCCCCTGTGCCTCAGCGCCATATATGTGAACAGCGCAGTAGTGCCACTGGCACGATGGTGGCCGTGCCCTGCATTGCCTTCCGCACACAGCACATCAGCAGCACAGCAGGCGTCTGCGTCATCACCCCGGGCATGCGCAGTTCGGTGTGTCATGTCACAGAACTGCGCCCTTGGCTCAGCACATTCAACACAATTGCGCAAAGCACAACAGCGCGATATTCAACCGGCATATGCAAATCAGCTAATCAGCCATTCAATGGCGCAGACACTGCATTTGCATCCACTTAAAAATGTGCCTCGCCTCATTTGCATGCGTTGCACTATAAAAATGTGACATTGGGCTGCACTGGCAATAGTAAGTTACTGCAGTCTATTGTGGTGAGTTGCATGCTGTTTGGAAGTGTGGACTGTGGTGTGTGGGACATGCATGGGACTGCACAGTCACAGGTAACACCTGTCATTCTCAGAGGATGAATAATGACTGATCGTGAGGTGGAGGAAGCAGAACAGAAACATGGGCGGAAGAGGGGGCGTAACTTCACCAAGGCAGAGACAGATGCCCTGTTTGAGGCCTACCTCAACCAGGAGCCGCTGCTCAGTGGACGCCAGAGAACACCACGGCCCGTGCTGCTGCATGGGAAGAGGTGGCACATGCTGTCAACCTGCATGGCAGCCACCAGCGCGGTCCGTGCAGGAGTGCAAAAAGAAGATGGGCACAGACAGGCGGAGGATTAAGGAGAAGGTGGCTGCCATCAGGGCAGCACAGTCTGCAACCGGTGGGGGACAGCCAGATGTGCAACACCTGACCCCACAAGAAGCGTGGGTTGCTGGCAGCAAGCAGCATTGTGCCATCGAGGGTGTTCCGGGTGGTGGATTCCAGATGGGTGGTAGCCCATCACTGCATGCTAGGTCCTGGTCTGTCAATGGGGGGGAAGGGTAGGTCATATACATTAATGCTACTGTTTTTCCCTTACAGCTCCTGAGCGTCTACATGGGTCAGCGGTGGTGGGCTTGTCCACTGAGGGTGGTAGCATGGAGATAGAGGAGGGTCCGTCCACCTCCACAGGCATACGAGGGTCAGGGCGACAGTGGGCCCACCTGGATGTCTGGACTGATGTTGGTGGAGCAGGTGCGGAGGAGGCCCTGCCCATGTCCCAGCATGCCAGCGTCCATGGATGCTAGCATGCTGAGACTCGGGCTGGTGCCAGATCCGTCACTGATGATGATGGCGCTAATGTCATGGGCAGTGATACGTGTGGGCCATAGGATGGCCACACAGCAGGTGACATCACGGACATGGCCGTGGGTGGTGCGCCGTGGAGGCCTGCGTGACATCACAGTCCCAGTCTGTGCCTGTCTGCACCAGTGGGGCAGCACTGGTGTGTGTCCAGGACAGTGGGGCTGTTGCGGCCATTGCAGCAGCACCGTTGAGCCCTGGGGAGTGGCAGCCGGAGGGGCAGTGTCAGCAGTCGGCCAATGGCCATGGGAGTACAGTGTCAGGGGGTGGCATCAGTGCACCCCCTGTGGACATGCCCAGGCCTGGCCCTGATGTGCAGCACCCACCTTCAAGGGGTGCTGACCATCAGGGCTGCGAACACCATGAGGGACAGCATGCCGATCAGGCAGATGACCTGTTAGATGAGCACACCCGCATCCTCCAAGCATCAGTCAATCAGCAGGTGTGGCTTGTGATGGCAGTGGATGCACTCAGTGCGGCTCTGTGCCAGGCAGAGGAGCGGCGCAGCAGAGACACCGCTCTGCTCCTGACAGGGATGGACTGGTTGAGGGAGGATGTGACTGCTGCCATTGACAGGCAGACACAGGCAATCACAGCTGTCATGGCCACAATGGACATACAGTTATTTGCCCATGCGTCGCAGACACCATGCAGTGCAATATCTACCCCCCGTTCCTGGCATCATGCGACACCCTCCTTGTCGACACCGGGTTCAGCTGTGGGCATCTCGAGCACGCTTGGTGCTGGCATGTTCGGTGTGCTGCAGACCCCTGCGCGAGCACGGTCGCGTTCACACAGTGGAACCCTTGGGGGACCATCGGTGCTACCCCATGAGGCCATTGGTCAACCTGTCACTGCTGGCGGGTCTTGGCGGGGCCGCCCATGCATCCGTGGTGGCCGTGGCACTGTGGCACATGACTGACCTGTCTCCCAGCATGGCCACTATCAGATGCTGCCCTGTGTGCATTGTGTTGTTCAGTGTGGAATGCATGGGTGGGGTACCCAGCCCTGCACGCACGCTCATGTTCCATCTGCACACCCTCCCAGCTGCTGTCTGCTGTGGCACGTGCATGATGATGCCTGCGTTGCGCTGTCCCCCACTGTGCAATGGTGCCCAACATCTGACACACACACAATGACAGGTACTGGGCATGGTGGTCTGTGGACGTGTGTGTGGCTAGGGGTGGCGGTCGGGGTCGGTATGCCTCCTACCCTTTGTGCATGTCTTGTGAGGTATGTGTGTGTGACCGCATGCTGTGTTAGACCTTGCCCATCCCTGGCAGCGTGTGTGGTTCCATGTTTGGCCAATTCCCTTAACGACATGCACCCCTGGTGTTTGTCCATGCATGTTTGTGGGTTGTGCCTTTGCCACTGATGGTTGCACATGGCCCCATGACTTACCTGGGTTGGCTGAAGTGCTCCTCTGTGATGGTGTCCCTGTGCGGCTGTGCCAGCTGGATCAGTCGGGGGTCCCTTCGACCAAGGGGGGGCTGACCTTTACCATCTTCACCACCGTCCTCATTGTCCCCATCACTGTCCCCCTCTTCGACCTGTACAGCTATCCCACAGTCATTGGCCATGTTGTGCAGGATGCAACAGGCCAGGAATAGCCCACAGACCTTTGAGGGGCTATACTGTAGGGCACCACCAGACATGTCCAGGCAATGGAAATGTGCCTTCAGCATCCCGAACACCCCTCGATGACATTGCATGTGGTGGCATGTGCCTCATTGTAGCATTGCTGCGATGGGGTCGCAGGCCGCCAGTATGGTGTGAGCAGCCAGGGATGGAGTGGGTATCCACTGTCACCTGTGTGTAGAGGGTGGAAGTTAGTTTGGTGATCAGCGTCGCCCTGCCTTGGGCCATCTAGGCCAATACCCATGTCACCTCTGGCTATGCCCCTCCCAAGCTCCATGCCTTTCTGCGTGGTTTGCATACTCACCCACTAAGTGGCCAGTGGGGATATCCCCACTCTCGAACCTGTGGCACAGTGCTGACTGGTGCCAGATGAAGGCATCATGTGCTCCCCCAGGGTACGTGGCACAGACATTGATTACGCATCCCCTGGCATCGCACACCACCTGGCAGTTGATGCTTGCATACCCCTTCCGATTCATGTATGCGGCCCCTTCGGGGCCAGGTGGCGTGCGGATGGCCACATGGGTGCAGTCTATTGCCCCGAGCATGCCAGGCATATGTGCTACCCTGTGGAACTCCTGTATGTTTGCTGTGTGCTCCACCGGTGTGCTGGGGAAATAGATGTACTCCGCAGCATGTGGCAGCAGTGTGCTGAGGAATTGGGTGAGGTGGCGTGATGCGGCTGACTGGGTTATGCCTGTTGTGTCCCCTGTTGGTCTCTGGAAGGTACTCATGGTGAGCAGGCACATGCAAGCTGTCACTTTGGTCTCCACTGACAGAGCATGGCTCCGTCGTGTGGGTGCCTGCATCACATCAGTGCACAGCTCATAGAGCCGCCTCAGAATTGCCCGATTCAGGTGGTACCGGCCCACAATTGCGGTATCGGTATACAGCTCGAAGCTGGTGCAGGCTCGGTACTGCCTGTTGGAGGCATACCACCGACGGGCCCTTCCACGGCTGTGCCCCCCTTCTGCCTGCCTTCTCACCCCCCTCATAACTGCCTCCATCTGGATGGTGGCACTGGCCATGTCCTTGCTGCTACTTCCCCTGCACCGGGAACACCCTCCTGTAGTGGCCTTAGTGCTGTGTGGCACTTCCCCCTTTTGCACTGCACTGTGGCAGTGGCTCCCCACACCTTCCCTGTTCCTGGGGGTTCCAGGTTCTCTGTCTCTGTCCTACCCTGTGTGTGTGTTGCCTGTGTGGCTGCCTATGGTTCAGCAACATGTGCCTTCCCTGTAGCGTTCTTGCGCCTCTCTCTTGTTCCTTTTTATTTTGGCTCATTTCTGCTATCGCGCAACTTCCGCTTGCTCCCCTATTGTGCATGGTGCATGTTGTTGAATATCGCACTGCACCTTTGATGCATGGTTTCTCCCCCTTAAGTTGCTCATGCATTCATTATCATTGCACTCTTGCGCAGTGTGATTTGGAGGGCGCAGCTGCCTCACACTGAATGTCGCAGAATAGCGCATTCTCGGACTTGCACTGGCGCATCCCTATTGGGCATGGCGCAACCCTTTTGAATATCTGGGCCCATGCCTACAAATTCCTATGCTTGTTCAGCTCAGCTACTGCTGGAAGCTGTATAATTCATTACTGCTGGAAACTATTCACTATTTTTACAATGCTTCATTATACTCTGAAGGTCAGTTCAGCTACAGCTGTCACCGTAAACTAGTTTTACTATCCACTTGTGGGTCACAGCACTTTACTGTGGCTTCTTTGTTTTTCCTATGGTGGAGGACAGAGGTTATAGTGGAGAGTCGAGGCCACGTGTGGTCCAATTACCTCATGTTTGTATACTGCCTTCGCCGCTAAAATCCTTTGGGTATTTATGTCACTTTTAATTGGCAGTCATTGATGGATTGGTTGGCTAGCCTTGCACTGACTAAAGGACCAGGTTACCCTGCACTGTTTGTGCAATTCCTATTGCTATCATGCTTCTGCGTATTATTTGTTTACCATGCTGCACATTGCCTGTTACTCACTGCATTACCATGTATGGCCTGCTCCATTGCTAAAGGTGTTTACCATGCTGCATATTACCTGGTACTCCCTGCATTACCATTTATTGCCTGCTCAATTACTAGAAGAGACTAGCCAACTATTCCCATCAATTTACTGGCTCTGTGTTTGCTTTCAGCTGATGGTTTTGCTCCATACCCTAGTCCACATCCTGAGCGTGTGATGCCTGAGTGGGGTCCTTCCTTTCTGGTCCATAGTGGGCAAGACCTTACTCCAGGTGAAGCTTTAGCCATTTGTGCCCAGTGGCACCTCTTGATGTAGAATTTATGACTAACTGTGAAGTGCAGTTATGTTCATTCCCCCTTCGGCTGTAGTATTAATTTACAACCATTGCATCTTAAATGCTTCTCCTACGACTACCTGCAGTCCACCTGGTTTGTATTTTAGATTGGTAAGCCGGCTGAGTGCCTCAGTGGTCACTGCTCTCCTCCTTCTACCTTGGAGGTGCTTGTTGCAGAGAACCCTTGCAACCCTTCACAGCATTCCCATTAGTGGAATAGAGTAACAGCCCTCCACAAAATCAGAATATTTTCCACCCTCTTGAAGTGAATTTCAAATATAGCAGCCGTGCCATCACTAAATAAAATAGCCCTAGCCCGGAGGGGAGGCGATCTTGACCTTGGATCCCGAGAGAATTCCTCCTCAAAGGTTTTTTTCTCTTCTCCGTGCTGCAGATCAAAATACTTAGTTAGTTTTAGTAATACTCTTAGCTTACTTAGGTAGGTTCCGCTGTTGGATGGAGGTGAATGGTGGCCCTACTAACAGTTCACGCTCTCCTTAGGAAACCCCTTGTGGTTATCAGTGCAAGCCATATTATTGGAGCTATCCTGCTAACTTGTGCATCTCATTTATGTTTCATTAAGCTGCCTGTCGCTGTCAGCCTGCTTCTCTACCTTCTAGTCATCAATCGCTCCTACAATTCTTTTGAGGTTCCTTCCTAAGGTATCTTTAGCCAAGGGACCCTTCCCATGGTGCCTCTAGGGGTGAAGCCCTCATACAGGGTTCCTTGCCTTCAGTACCCCTACAGGGTGGTAATTCCTAATGGAATAGTGAGTGTGAATGGCCACAACATTGTAATGCAGTTGACAAGCATAACATTATTCTAGTTGTGTGGGCCATTGAATTAAAAGACTATGCCTGCAGTTCAGTGGGTGAGCAACCAGCCATGCCTACTTCCTGAGCTATATAAGCAGTTCCTTTCAGCCTCCCTGTGAAGCACTTTCTCTTTGCCCCATCATCCTCCTCCACCTCCAGTGGCTGGCCTCTCTACTCCCAGGGGGTTCCTTCCTAAGGTACCTTTAGCCAAGGGACCCTTCCCACGGTACCTCTAGGGGTAGAGCCCTCTTATAGGGCTCCTTGCCTTCAGTACCCCTCCAGAGTGGTAATTCCTAATGGAATAGAGAGTATGAATGCCACAACATTGTAATACAGTTGTATAAGCCTAACATTATTCTGGCGGCATGGGCCATTGAACCAAACCTGCTGTTTGTGCTGCAGCTAAAGACTAGATTCCTTCTAAATGGAAAGGCGGGTGTTGGTAAATGTTTAAACTGAACCTGCTGTCTGTGTTGCATCTATTGGCCAGTGTCCTTGTGAATGGGAGGGCAGGTGGTGGTAAATGTTTAAACTGAACCTGCTGTTTGTGCTGCATCTACTGACTGGAATCCTTCTGAATGGGAGGGTGGGTGGTGGTAAATGTTTAATTTATTGTGGGAGCAGCAATCAGGAGTGGGGGTGCAACTAGATACCATGGAAACATTACTTTATGGTGGAACAGCAATTAGTGGAGGGGGTGCCACTAGACACCATGGAAACATTAATTTATTGTGGAAACAGCAATCAGTGGTTGGGAAGGGTTTCACTTGACATCAGGGAAACATTAATTTACTGCAGGAATGGGAATCAGGGGGTGGGAGTGTCTGCATCACAGTTTGATCTGTTATTGACCTTTACTGTTCATAGTCTTTTCTGATTGAACAGTAAAGTTTGAACTGTAAAAATGTGCGAATGGTTATTTTCCATTTGGGCTATCCTTACATTAGCGAGTGATGGGTGAAATGATTCTTGTTACAAAAACACACATTTGCCCTGTAAATTTCTAAATTCTTAGACAAAAAAATGAACTAAGTATGTATGGGAGAATTAATACAGGTCTTGTTCGTTCATTACCAAGCAGTACTTCTGTAGAAAACCATTTTTAAAATGGGGGGGGGGGGGATGGCTGACATCACAACAGTATTTATCTGAGGACAAACAATAAATACTTTACTGTTAATAGTTCAGACTTTTTTTAACTGCCAGTCTAGTAGTGTTCCATCCATTGTGAGAGCCGGTATTACTGCACCTGGTCATCAGGGCACAAAGTCAGGATTTCACTAACCCCTGTTTTTGCAGGATGCTGTGCCCCCATGCTCCACACCCCCCTTTGTTATAATTATAACTCTGAAGGGGGTGGATCTCGGAGAGGGGGCTTAAATTCCAGTATCGGTGCCTTGATGTACTGGCACTCTACTGGCTGGAAGGGCTTTAGCGGCTATCACAAAAGAAGTTATAATTCAAAAATGGTGCAATATTTTTTCACCAAACTATCCAAAAGCACGCCCTTGGCACAGACCCCATCAGCCCTGAAAATTTAAAGGAAAAATGTCATGCCATCTGGGCTGTAGATGAGGGCAAAAAAGCCACATTAAGTATAAGAAATAAAGTGTTTTTTTACTGTCTTGTACCACTCCATGTCTCAGAAACTATACAAGATACCATCAAGAAACTTTGCAAGTTTTGAGACACTGGCAGACTGACTGGGCATGCAAAATACTGGGTTATGTAGTCAAAGAACGCCAACATTATTAAGGTGCAAAATTTAGGATTTAACATAGAAGCACTAATCCAACCCTATCGAGACATGACTGGGCCCTTGTAATATGTGTATGTGTGTGTATGTTTGTATATATATATATATATATATATATATATATATCCCCCTACAAATGAGGATTCCTAAAATGTCTTCCTGGGCTCACCTAAATGCCCACTGCCAGGCTGGTGTTCTGTGTCTAAACAGTTTGAATGTGCTTGCATGAGAGTGCCCTGTTAGCCTTTGTGCCTGTCTCTTTAATAGGTATCTATCTCGTAGGTTATAGTTAATATGGGTGGGGGCCATGTGGTTTCAGGCTTGAGTGCTGCCCAGGCTGCAACACAGTTGCTTCATTCTGCCATTGCTAAGTGTGCAGAGGAAGCCCTAATAGGATCTGTGATTGTTTGCTAATTATCTGCTTTAGTAATAAGAATACAGTAGTTTGTCTAACCTGCCTTCCTTTGCAGCATGCACTTTCTGCTAAGAGCCACCATTTTGGTTCTGGACTGTCAGTTTGAACCAGTCGGTACATTGGTTGACCTTAAAATGGAGGCTGTCCCCAGAGTTATTTTCTGTAGGTAGGGTTGCCACCTTTGAATGAAGCAAAAACCAGACCCTAAGCTCCGCCTCTAGCCCCACCCCTTTTCATGACTCATCATGCATTGTTCCTCCTAGAAAGCCATTTGTTATACCAATAAAAGACAATTCTTAAAGCAACAGTTCAACACAAATGTTAAGATACTGTACTGTACCTGTTAAAATTACTTTACTAGATTCTTCCTAGTTATTTATTTACTTATGTAGTTATTTATTTATTGACATTGGTTTACCAGATAAACATACAGAGATAAAAGAAAGCTCATTTACAGATATGAAAATGTTTACCAGCAAATGAAAGTGGAAGACAACTGGCTCTGTTACTGTTACAAAAGGTGGGGGCAGCTTTGGTGCTATGCCACTTTAAGATGCAGTGGAAATGATTAGGTTAAATAAGTACTAATATTGTTAATGGCCATACTTTACACCTCTCAGTTTGACTGCTTTCACAAACAAAGGGCTATACTGCCAACAGAACTTTTTTTTTTTTTTATTTAGTTGTTTAACCAGGTATAGCACACTAAGCTGAAAGCTTTTTTACAGGAGTGACCTGGGAGCACAAGGAGGTTAAGTGACTTGCTCAGGGTCACACAGTATGCACGTAGAAGCCGTGGGATTCAAACCCAGGTCTGGTCTGCTGGATGTCACTAAATTTGCAGTTCAGAGCCTTAGACCACAGCGCTATACTGCCTCACAACTTGTTTGTAACCTGGACATGCAGCTGAAACAATGCATGATACAACAAAATCTGTTTCAAAAGTATGTGAGCACTCAAAATGACTCAAAAACCTGACCAGCACAGAGCAAAACCGGATTACCTGATAGGGACCCTGAAAACCTGATCACCAGGTAAAAAACCTGACAGGTGGCAACCCTATCTGTAGGACTTATAGGGCTGGATTCAGAGAAGTCAAAGCAGGACACAAGGCAACTTGCGTCAGAAAATGTGGTGCAAGTCGCACTGTGTCCTGCGTTGCATCCCCATGGGATTCACATAGGCATCCTGCGACATGCAGCAAGCTGCCTGTGCCCAACAGCACCTATGTGCCTGAAACCCCCTTGCGACATGGTGTAAGGGGATTTCTGGCAACATTTGCACCCTATTCAGGCAGGGTGGCCACTACGTTCACAAATGGGATTCAGAGACAACCACCAGTGAACATTCGTCAAAGACCAGTTACGCCAACAAAAAGGTGGTCTAACTGGTCTTTGCTGTTCACTGAAGGTGCCACTGTGCCCCAGCCCCACATCCCCTGTGGGTTACAGACCTCCCATGGGCTCCGGGTCCCAAGCATGGCACACACCGTGACAGGCTGGGTGTGTGGCACACCCCAATGCCCAGACCCCACACACATTGTGAGCCCCCACATGCCCTGAGGCATGATCCCCTGCCATCCCCGCAACCCCCTGGTAGTCTAGTGGCCCCCACCCCACAGTGCGAGCCCCCCTACACACCCCAATACCCTGCCGGTGACTGGCACAGCCCTCTCTCACCAACAGGGCCAGTCGCCAATGCACCCGCTGGGTCTGTGTGTGTTTTGGGGGGATGGAAGACCACTGGGCCACCAGGGCAGGTAAAGGTCCATGATCTGGGGGGGTCCATGGCAAGGGGACTTGGGGCTGGTGCCCACACCATACGGGGCCTTGGAGGTGGGCATGGGGGTGCCATGGCAGCCCTCGACTTTTGCAACTGCTGTCCTGTGACCTGCAGCATTCCCAGGTGCTGCACCCTACCTTGCACATCTACCACAAGTTACGAACATACGAAATTTGCCAGCAGATAAAGGCCTAGAGGTCTATCAAGTCTGCTCGAATGTGCAGCTAGCACCCCTTATTCTGCAGCTGCCCCTCCCTTCCACCCTTCCCCTTCATTAACCCTCCCCCTTGTCCTGTCCCATCCTCGTTTGAAGCAGTCCACTGTTCTACTGCATACCACTTCTGCAGGTAACGCATTCCACCCAGCCACCACCCTCTCTGTAAAAAAGTGTCTCCTCATCTCCCTCCTGAACCTTCCTCGCTCCAGTCTCATATCATGGCCCCTGGTGGCCCTCCCCTCCCTTACTTTGAACAGCCCCTCTGTACCTGTCTTGTTTATTCCTTTCATGTATTTAAAGGTTTCAATCATGTCCCCCTGTCTCTCTCCTCCTCCAGTGAGTACATGTTCAACTCCTTCAACCTCCTCTCATATGATAAGTCCCCCAGACCCTTGATCATCTTTGTAGCCCTCGCTGCACTCCCTCCAGTAAACTTAATGTCCCTTTTCAGATACGGACGCCAGAACTGCACGCAGTACTCCAGGTGTGGTCTAACTAATGACCTATACAGTGGCAGAATCACCTCCTCCTCCTTGAGGATATCCCTTAGCAATACAACCCAGCATTTTGTTGGCCTTTGCAGCTGCCTTCCCTACACTGTGCCGAGTTGTTCATTGACCCTGTGATGAGCACACCCAGATCCTTCTCCTCCTCTGTCTGGGCTAGCTGCACTCCCCTAGCTGGTAAGTCCTCCTTGGGTTCTTCATCCCAAAATGCATCACCTTGCACTTTTTGGCATTAAAGCCCAGTTGCCAGGTGTATGACCAGGTTTCAAGTTTTGCCAGATCATCCTGCAACCCCTGCCATCCCCTAGGTCATCCACCACCGCGCCAACCTTGGTATCATCAGCAAACAGACTGATCTTGCTCTTGATGTCCCATGATATGTCTGCAATGAATATCCCAAACAACACTGGTCCCAACACCGAGCCCTGTGGGACACCACTGTCACTGCCCTTGGGTGTGAGAGCTCCCCACCCACCACCACCCTCTGTTGCCTCCCTGCAGCCAGTTTCCTACCCATCTCACCAGCATTGCACCTGCCCTGTGCCTACTAACTTCCTTCCAGCCTTCCATGTGGCACTGAGTCGAATGCCTTACTGAAGTCCAGATACAGGACATCCACTGCATGTCCCCGGCCAGTTGCCTAGTTACCCAGTCATAGAACCCGACCAGGTTGGTTTGGCAGGATCGGCCACGTGTGAAGCCATGCTGTCTGCTGTCCTGTAGTCCTTTGGCCTCTAAGAGGGCCACCAGCCTCTCCTTCAGGATAGTCTCCATTAGCTTACCCACGATGGATGTGAGGCTCACTGGTCTGTAGTTTCCCGGTTCATCCTTGGGGCCACTCTTGTGAGGGGCACCACATGAGCCATCCTCCAGTCCTGAGGTACACACCCGAATGTAGTGAGGCATTAAATAGGTCTGCAAAGGTCCTGCAAGGACCTCTGCCAACTCCTTCAGTACCCTGGGTGGATGCCATCTGGGCCTGGTGCCTTGTCCACCCTCAGTGCCTTCAAACCCTCTCGAACTCTGCCCTCCATGATTTCCCCATCTGTCACCACTTCCCCCTCGTCTGCCATTTCACCCATCTTGGGTGTCACCCCCCTCTTCTCTTTAGTAAATACTGAGCAGAAGTACTCATTTAGTGCTTCCGCCTTATCATACCCTGCTTCACCCAACCCCCCTCCTTCCTAATCCTTACTATGTGGTCCTTACAGCTCCTTTTCTCCCTGATGTACTTAAAGAAGTCCTTCTCCCCCTTCTTAATGCCTTGTGCCAGCCTGAGTTCCGTAGATGCTTTGGCTCCCCTTACTGCCCTTGTCACCTCCTTTGATTCTGTCAAGTACTCCTCTCTGTCCTCCCCCCTCCCTGTTTTCTTGTATTTCCTAAAGGCAGCTCTTTTCTTCCTTACCTTTTCCATGACCTCCTTGCTCAACCAGCTCAGTTTCTTAGCTCTAGCCTTCTTGCTCTGGGGTTTGCAGCAGGTTTTGGTTGCCTCCACTATCCCCAACTTTATGAGCTCCCATCTCTGGTTAGTATCCATACTAGATTGAATTCTGGCCAGGTACCCTTTTACCACTTCCCCCATCCTCCCAAAGTCAGCCCTCCTGAAGTCCAGCACTCTTGTGCCAGATTCCACTCCTTCCTTGCCCATATCCAATGTGAGCCATACTGAGTGGTGGTCACTCCCTGACAGCGGTTCCTCCACTGTAAGTTCTCCCACAAAGTCCCCATTTGCCAGCACAAGGTCAAGGGTATTCCCTAACCTGGTTGGTTCACTGACCATTTGCAGCAGGAAGCTGTCCTGGAAGGCATCCAGCAGTACCTGCTCCCTTCTGTTCCTGGTTGTTGGGGTGCTCCAGTCCACTCCTGGCATGTTGAAGTCCCCCACAATCACCACACTACCCTTCTCGCAGGTCCTCCTGATCTGTGCCGCTAGTTCCCTGTCTAACTCCTCCATCTGAGATGGTGGCCTGTACCACCATTCCCATTCTAAGACTCCTATTCTTGGAATCCTGGATTTGCACCCAAAGTGACTCTGTACTGCCTCCTCCCTTCCTCCCTTACACACTTCAGTCCTTCCTTCACATATAGTGCCACCCCTCCTTTCCCAGTCACCCTGTCCCTCACGAAATAACCTGTACCCTGGTACAGACAGGTCCCAGTCATTATATTGGCTCCATGTTCCGTGATGGCTGCAATGTCCACCTCTCCCTCTGCCATGAGAACCTGCAACTCTGCAGTTTTCCTCCCAAGGCTCCTAGCATTAAGGGTAACCACCTTCCACCCTTTTCCCCTCCTCCCATCCTGCCCTCCTTTCCTAGCATCACCAACAGTACTTGCCATTTGTCCTTTGTCACTGTTATGGGGGGTAAGCTCATATGGTTTCCCAACCTGTGGTCCCTGCATATCTCTTCCCCAACTGCCACCCCCCACTCCTAGTTTAAACTCCAAACTTCCTCTATATATTCTTCCATCCTCTGCTTCAACACTTTCTTTCCTTCCTCACTCAAGTGTAGTCTGTCCTTGGCATAGAGACTACTGTCCTCCCAGGTCCCTCCCACCCCCCAACAGCCCATGCCTTTAGCACAACACCAGGTTCTTAGCCATCTGTTAAATTCCTCTATTCTCAGCTTTCTTGTTGTGCTTGCCTTTGGCACGAAGTATCTCGGAAAAAGTTACTGATCTTCCTGCCCCTCACATAATTGTGCTAGTTCCTCAAACCTCCTCTGGACTATATCCACTGTCTTGTCAGCCAGGTCGTTTGTCCCAAGATGTATAATTAAATGAGGCTTGTCCCTACCCTTCTAGCATATTTCAGAACAGACTGTCCCACCCTTTCGCTGTCATTCCTGGCAAGGCCTCCACCCAAATGCGACTATGCCTCTCCATGCTACCCCACCTAACTCCTCTTAGTATTGAGTCCCCAGCACTAAGATTCCACCCTCTTACTCCTGCTTGCTTCCTTTCATCTCCTCCCTCATTTCCAGCTCCTCTTCTTCCTCCTGCACATTATTATGCCCTTTTACCCCTGTTGCAGTTCTCCCAGCAGAACTTCCCCCCGCTCCAGTTTGGTCCAGGCATTTATCAATTACTCCTCTAATTTCATCACTTCCCTCCTCCACCTTCTTCCTCTCTAGCAGTGCAAAACTATTTTCTGAAGGCCCTTCACAAATGCCGCTCCCTCTCTCTGCATAGTAACCTGTTCTCTCCTTTCCACTCCATGACTTTTGCCACTTCTTCGCCTCCCCTCACAAGTCCCTATTGCCTCCTTCCATTTGACTTTTGTCTCCTGACCTGGTTTCCCCGGCAATCGTTCTTCCTGGCCTGGGCCCCTTTGTCTCTGCTTCCCTTCTTCTGAGCCTCTCCTCACCACTGTTGGCTTAAATTGCCTCCCTCATCTCCCTTCCTCCTCCTCCAGTATTGGGCTAAACCCACCCCAATCTGCCTTGCCTGTCTTAGTTCCTCCTGCAGACCCTCAATCTCCTTTCTAAGTTTTTCTATGTGGTTGCACACTAAACATCCTCCTACTCTCCAGGCAATGTTTAGAAAGATTGGTGCACCGCAGTTGTTGCAGCCTACCACCCTACCCATTGCTGTCGTTGCCCACCAGCGACCCCCCACCCTTCCAGATGCAGGATACCAAACACTCCCCCAAGTCCCCACTCTCCCCCCTCTATCAGTGCAAAACATTCTTTATGTCCCTTACCTCCTTTGTTGCTCACGTTTAGATATGTTGAGCAACTGCTTTGTATATTCCTATCCACACTCAAAATACTTTAAGTAGCCATTGCACACCTTCTTCAACTCCTACTCCCCTTTACCCAATGCAATAACTATGTGAGTAGTAATAATGAGCGCCTAGATTTGCATTTACTTCCCTTCCACTGAGAGAGCCGTCACCTCTTCACTTGCTGCAGTTCCTTTCCTGGATGTCTGCTTCTGTTATGACAGGTGCAAATCCTTTGCCTGTTTGAGGAAGTGATGTCAGAACCCCTAGTACAAAGGGAATAATTGACCAGGGGTGGGTGAGGGGTTTGGGTGGTTGGGACCAGCCCAAGTCCTCTGGAAACAATCAGGTAGCTGAGGCCTCTAGTCAGACAATTAGCACCCTTCCCCACTCAAAACTTTGCAGCTAGTGAAGCCAGCAACAATGAATAAATTCTACCCAAAGAAACAGGACACCAATTCAAACAGCTTCACCAACAATACATCAAAATAGGTTTGGAATTATAAGATATAGGTCTCCAATTCAAAGAAACAGACCAGTTAAATTACACCAATTATGTTTAAAAGAGAAGAAATAGGCCTCTACAAATGCAGCCTGCCACACCGTAAACCAAACAAATGAGCCCACTTTTAGCTACCAAAACAGGTTTCAAAATTCCAACAGCCCCAAACAATACCCTGCTAGCCCCTTAGTAGTAAGAAAGAAAATAAACATTCTACCAAGTAGAATCCATGAAAAACAATGTAAAACAAGAAGCTACTGTACTGTAGATCTGATCCTGTCCCCCTTCCAGTTCCTTCTGAGAAGCCAAAGCACTGACTGCTGCACCCGCTCCAATTCTGAATCAGGTGCATGGGTCAGGTCACAGGGCAGATCGCTGCAAGCTGCCATTGCCGCAGCTTGCTGTGGATCTTTCTGAATCCAGCCCATAGTTTTTACTGTTTGGCACCGAAATCGACCTGGAGGGGGAACCCTTTCTATGACAGACAGAGGGATTGACCAACCAAACCTTTTGGATCACGGGGAAATCCCGGAGCTTCCTGCAGCAGTGTGTCAGTGTAGAGTTGAAGTTTGGAGAGTGAACAACTCGAGTAATTCGAGCAGCTGCTCCTGCGTGGTAGCACAGGGATTTGGTGGGAAGGCTGTGTCTGGCCTGCTTGCTACCATCTTCCAGTGTGAAGAAGCCTGCAATCTAATATCGGACTTTATCCAAATTTCTGTTATTGAGACCAGAATCCTGAATTGTGAGAGAGTGAATTTCGCCTGGTGTGGACTGAAGACTTGCTCCTGGAGTGATCGGCCAGTCAGGAATTGGAGAGAAGTGCAGAGTGTATGGTTTGTGCAGAGACACTGCCTAATTTCATCCGGACTGTCATCTGAACTGTGGTATTTGACTGTTTTGATATAATTGTGCTAAATGTGTAGTGTGGGTTGCGATTTGGTTCCTCACACTCCTAAATGTGTCATGCTAGCTGGAAGCTGCATCTAACACCTAAAACGGACTGCAATCTCAACTGTTCACCTGGTCTGGACCTCATCATCTCAGCCTAGATTGCCATTCACGCTGCAGAGATTCATCCAATGAAAGACCATCTTGGGGATTCAGCTCCCTGCTCAACACCATTGAACAGGATCAACCACCACGGTGCGTCGTGTGGGTGGTGCTTCCCCAGGCAAGCAGCATACCATCCTGAGGTCTTCATCTCATCAATCCTGCCTTCTGGTCTGGGTAGCGTGAGTAACCATCAGGGTAGCTCCCTGCAACAAAGCTCAAATCATTGTGTGTCATCTGATTCAATTGTTTTGGTTGATCATTATGAACTGAGCCATCCGGCTCCAGAATTCAAATTGTGGGTTAAAGTGCATGTTGTTTTCTTTTCTAAGGGCTCCAACAACAGCTGCAACACTGGCCTACCACAGGCAATGCTTCAGGCTAGCCTGAATAACAGCTGGGTACCCAGAGTGTGTGTGACTGTGCATGTTTAATCTGACTAAATCAGATCCGAAATCAAATGCCAGATTTCTGCCCCACCCTTGTTCATGTACCCTGAATAAATCAAATTCTACTCTCTCTGCCTTTAATTTGGCTAGTGTGTGCCTTTATGGAGGAGATACCGTATTGCCATTGCACTGTTTTATTGCAGGTCCTATTCTACAGGAGGTCTCCAGGGCCAGTGCAGCTGATCCAGCCCTGGTGGTAAGTGTGCCAAGTGTGGGTTCCATACTGTATTCTAATGTTAATTGTGATTGTTTATATGCTGACCAGTGTAATCTACTAGAGGGGTTAGAGGGGGGTATCAGTCTCCCGGAGGGCTATACCCAGAGCAGTTAAGCTACCTTTAAACCAACCCTCCAGGTGGAGGCACCCGTTCACCAAGCTCAGGCCCCTCAACCTGTGCCTAGTCACGCAGGCAGGAGTAGTATCCTTTGGGATAGAGCTGCCTAGGGGTTTATATATATATATATATATATATATATATATATATGTATATATATTCTTTACAAAAAACTTTGTCAGTGCATCAGTTAGGGTGAATACTACAACGACAAAAGCAGGGAAATGAGGCCTCACCATCAGGATTCCACCCTTACCACCACCCCATCCCTCCACCCTCACACACCAACAGGCGTTGGGGTGTGCATTAATCATCGGGCCTAACTTTCCCCCATTCCATGAGTTAACAAGCTGAGGTGGTGCAATGTAGGAGGAATGGGGTGAGGATTAGGCCAGATGACAATGCACCCGATGCCTGTTGGTGTGGTGCCGCTGCAGAAGTCAAGAAAATACCGGTGTTCTCATACTGAGAACGGACTAGAAGCTGTTCTCTGTATAAGCTGGCATCCAACATAAATAATTTGTTTGGGTCCAGCTTAAAATAAAAAAAACATCAGAATACACCTGACAGGGTCCTCTTTAGCTGTGTTCTGATATATATTTTCTTTTTTTAATGTCCGGCACTTCAAAATCCTCACTAAGCAGCAAATAAGATGGCAGATGCAACACAACTCAATCAATCGAACGGTGAACTGTGTGCACAGTACCAGCCTTCTTTGTGAAAAGAAGCTGGTATTGTACACACACTACTAAATTGTGCAAAAAATATAATTTCTTATTGTATATACATTTTCCCATATAATGTAATGGGAAAATTTTACATGTCATAACTTTTAAACAGATAAATATTTTTTCACCAAACCTTCAAAAGACACATCTGGGACCAAAAGGGTTTCTGCACTGACAATTTCAGACCAAAGCCTTAAGCTGTTCCTAAGATCCAGGATGACAAAGAAATGTTAAAAAAATAGATTTTTCTGTTTTTTCAACACTTGATATCTCAGAAACCACTTGATGGAGTGCCATGAATTTTGGCAGGTCAAGAGACCTACCCCAAGAGATTATAAATGCCAAATTCCATGAATATCCATTGAAGGGCTCCAAAGTTATTAAGGCTCAAAAGTTGGACTTTAACATAGAAGTGCCATTTCACCCTAACTATACTGGCGTGGATGTGCCAGTATTATAGATATATATATTACACTGGTGCAGTCACGCCGCTATAGTTTGGGTGAAATGTCACTTCTATGTTAAAATCCAAACTTTGATCCTTAATAACTTTGGAGCCATTCAAATGGATTTGCGTGAAAGTTTGGCATGTAAAACAGAAAAATCTGGATTTTTTGACATTTCTTTGCTCACCCGTATCTCAGGAATGCCTTTATGTTGTGGTCTGGATAGAAAGTCTTTGGGTCACAGACGTGCCTTTTGAAGGTTTGGTGAAAAAATATGAATTTGTTCAAAAGTTATGACATTTTTAATTTCCTCATTGTTTCCTACGGAAAAAATGTGTATGTCAGGCTCGAAAGTTATATTTTTCGAACAATATGACTACTGTGCCAAAAATACCAGCTTCTTTTTGCAAATAATGCTGGTATTTTTTGTACAGTTCACAGTCCTGCGATTGATTGAGCTGTGTTGCGGCCACCATCTTGTTTTGCCGCTTAGCAAAGATGTTGAAGTACTGAATGTTTTAAACGCAAACAAAATCAGAAAACAGCTGCAGATAACCTCTTTAGGTGTTTTCTGATGATTTTTTTGTGTTTTAAGTTGGACCCAAAGAAGTTTTTCTCTCGGGTGCCAGATTATACAGAGAACGGCTTGGAGTCCATTCTCTGTATGAGAGAAGCAGTATTTTCTTAACTTCTGCAGCCACAGCTGGAACTTGTGCCACCAGCTGCAGAGTCATGGAAGACCCCCTCTGTGCACTTTGTGTGCACAATGCATGATGTCTACTGGGTATACTGGAAGCCCACCCCAGTGTACCCAAGTGTATATTTATGTATGAAAACCTGTGAAAAGAAGAAAACCGTCCCCCAAGGTCTTTTCTTTGATGCAGAATCCTGCATCAAAATGTGCACAAATTTCGATACAGGATCCTGTATCAAAGTACTGTAATGAGCCGCACAATGATTTCCTATACAAAAGCATTGTGTGGCACATTACAGCACTTCGATCCAGGATCCTGCATCAACATTTGCACATATTTAGATGCAGGATCCTACATTGATCTGGTCTGCCTGGCCCATTCTCCAACCCGGGGGTGCCCAATCCCCGTGTGGATGTGTATCCTTACCCAGTATTGTGGCACACTGGGCACCCACCGTGTGCCAATATATATATATATATATATATATATATATATATATAGATATATAGATATATAGATATATAGATATATAGATAGATAGATATACTGTATATATTTAAAAAAAAATCTTTCTGACACTGGGATGCCCACTCCTGGTTTTGGATGACCCCAATCCCCCAGCCCACTTTTATTGCTGACAGAGGTGCCCAATCCCCCTGTCAGCATAATGATGCCTCCCCCAAACCAATATGGCACACTGGGAGCCTACCCCAATGTGCAGACTAAAGAATAATAACTGTACATAAAGAAAACCATCCTTAATGTTTACTTTTTTAAAATAACACTGTAATAAAGAAAACTGTCCCTTGTTGTTTCTCCAGTTACCCTCCCGATCCCCACCCTCCTCTTTGCACTCACCTCCCACATCCCCCTAACCATACTTGCTCCTCCGAGGTCAGGATCTGTGATCTTCTCTGAACTGGGACACGCCTGCACTCTTCAAAGCTGCACTGTGATCTGAGGAATCAAGGAAAGCCTATAAAAAAGAAAACTGTCCCCTGATGTCTGTTATTTGATGCAGAATCCTTCATCGAAATGTGCACAAATTTTGATGCAAGATCATGATAAAAAAACATTGTGCAACAAATTACAGTACTTCGATGAGGGATCCGGCATCGAAATGTGCATGCATTTTGATGCAGGATCCTGCATCGATCTAGTCTGCCCCATTTCAACATCTGGGTGCCCAATGTGTCGATTTGCATCCCCCATCCCCCCCCCCAGTATTGTGGCACACAGGGAGCCCACCCCAGTGTGCTGATATATATTTTTTTAATTATTTAAACCTTTCCAACACCGAGATGCCCACTTCCAGTGTTGGATGACCTCCCCAAGCCCACTCTTATTGCCAATGGGGGTGCCCAATCTCCCTGTCAGCTTCATGACCCCCCACCTCAACTCTGGTGGCACACTGGGAGGCCACTCCAGTGTTTCCTATTATTTTATTTATTTTAACCTGTGGAAAAAAAAACATCCCCTGTTGTTTTCAATGCCGAATCCTGCATCGAAATTTGTGAAAATTTTGATGCAGGATCCTATTTTGATGCATTGCCAACAGGGTTGCCCAATCCCCCTGTCGGCATCATGACCCCTCCGAACTTTGGTGGCACATTGGGAGCCCTCCCCAGTGTGCCAATTATTATTTTATTTTTACCTATGAAAAAAGAAAACTGTCCTGCTAAGTATTTTTTTATTTTACCCTGCAAAAAAGAAAACTGTCCCACATCACCTACCCACTCCCCCATCCCCACCCTCCCTCTGTGCACCCACCTCGCTGCACCCCCCTCACCCATACTTACCCTACAGAGGTCAGGATCGGCAATCTTCTCTGGACTGGGACATGTCTGCACTCTTCAAAGCCGAACTGCGATCTGAGGAATCGAGGTAAACCATTTAATAGGACTCAATGGAGGGGGGGTCAACTTATGTTGATATCGTGGTCAGTTTTAGGAATTTTTACATGAAATTTCCAACATGGGGTTCTTGGACCCCAACCTCATAAACACTGACACTGTCATTTCATTTCTCAGTTCCGAAATGTGATTTTGTGATCACTGTGTGGAATCACCTTTTGAGACTGATTCATGAAATGACAGTGCCACTGTTCATGAGATGAGGTTCCAAAAAGACCGTGTTGCAATTTTGGTGAAAAAATTCCCCAAAATGACTGCGTTGCAAGCATGCATTGCACAGTTTTTATGCACGCTCGTAACATTGTCAATCTTTAATATTTTCACTCCAGATTTTTAACATTGCCATTTTTTAATACCTCCTTATGAACAGTGCAGCTGTCATTTTCCATATCCTGCACAAAATGTGTTTTCGCATCTGTGGTGCAGAATGGTGCGGTTGCTGCCCGCAATCAACTTTTGGGATGGATTAACAAAATAACAATGCACTTTTCATGAGGGGAGGACCCATAAAGTCCATGTTGAAAATTTGGTGAAAAAATATCAAAAAATTACTGCGTTACTGCGCACTTTCTACGCATGGTTGTAACTTTACCAGTTTTTCATATTTTCACTCCAGATTTTCAACATTGCCATTTTTTCAGACCACCTTATGAACAGAAAGTTATCATTTTGCTCATCCTGTCTGGAATGTGATTTCACACCTGTGGTGCAGAATGGTGCAGTTGCTGTGCGAAATCAACTTTTGGGATGGATTAACAAAATCACAGTTGCGCTGTTCATGAGGAGAGGTCCTGTAATGCCGATGTTGAAAATTTGGTGAAAATATTTTAAAAAAATGAGCGTGTTACGAGTGTGTGTTGCACAGTTTCTACGCACGCTTGTAACTTTGCCAGTGTTTCTCATCTTTCACACTGTTGTACTATCTGGATGGAGGGATGGGAACATAGGGTCAGGACCCTGGTTCCCACCATGACATATGGATACTGTTGTACTATCTTGATGGAGGGAGGGATGGTAGCACAGGTCCTGAAGGACCCTATGCTCTTACCATGACATATGGCCAGTGTTGTACTATCTTGATGAAGGGATGAGAGTGCAGGGTCCGAAAGACCCTGTACTCCTTGGACACTGTGCTCCCACCATGACATATGGATACTGTTGTACTTTCTCAATGGAGGGATGGGAGTGCAGGGTCCAAAGGACCCTGCATTCCCACTGTGAAAGTGGGCACTGTTGTACTTTCTGGATGGAAGGACAGGAGCATAGGGTCTGAAGGACCCTGCGCTCCCAAAGTAAAATGAGCATACAATATTACTATCTTAAAAAGAAGGGAAATTCTTTGCAAAAAACTTTGTTAATGCATCAGTTAGGGTGGAAACCACAGCAACAAAAGCAGGGAAATGAAGCATATCTCTCAACTGTACCACATTACGAGGAACGTTCCTCATTTTATTTCACAAAAGTTCCCAGTTCCACATTGTGAGGACTTGTCCCTCATTCAGTGTTAACATTTTAAAGCAAAAATCTGTAGTAAATGATGCAAAAAAATATATTATTCAACTAATAACAGACTTTCTGAACATAAATGCAAACGTTTAAGCAGTGTTCTGAGCTTCTTAGGCAACGATTTGATTAAATGTTCCACATTTTGCTCATTTGTTCCACATTGTGAGAGGCAATGTTCCACATTTGGGGGACAAAAGGTTGAGAGGTATACGCCCCACCCCCAGGGTTCCCACCCATACCACTCCACCCTCCACACACCAACAGGTGTTGGGGTGTGCCATGGGGTTATAAGGCTTAAACAAGATGAGATGGTTCCATATAGCAGAATGGGTTGATACTTAGGCCCAATGAGTCCAAGGCACACCCCGACACCTGTTGGTGTATGGAGGATGGGAGGAGAGGGTGGGGTGGTAGGGTTGGTAACCCTAACATCAAATTTCCCAGCTTTTTACGCTTTAATAAAAACCCTAACTGATGCATTAACGTAATTTTTTGCAATGAATTTCCCTTCTTTTTGAGAAAGTGTAATGTAACTGGCATGTGGTTGTGGGAGTGCAGGCCTTCCCGGCCCTGCACTCCCCTCATGCTATCTATTGTTGCATAATGATATGCATAAGTGGGAGCATGGGCCCTGCACTCCCACTTACACATAATTACAGACATACCACAGCCCTATAGTCATGAAAAGTAATCCTTGTAACACTAATTTGGCAACATCTCAGTAACCATAGCAACTATGGAAAAAATTCTACTGCATTTGTAATCATAACTTTGAAACCTCCAGGGGTGTTAAACTGCAGAGAGTGAAAAATTCATATCTCAAATAGTTTTTGAAATACAGGTGCCACAATTCAATGGACACACATAACTCAGGCATTTTTAGGATTTTTTCCACCCAATTTTCAACATGGTTTTTTGAGGACCCTACCTCATGCATAATGCCACTGTCATTCTGTTACTCTGTCCCAAAAGTTGAGTTTGCACAGTGAATGCGCCATTCTGTGCCACAGGTGCAAAATCATGTTCTGGGCAGGATGTGAAAAATGACAGCTGTATACTGTTCGTTAGGAGGTGTGGAAAAGGGTAATGTTGAAAATCAGGTGAGAAAATATGAAAAGTTGGTGAAGGTATGAGCATGAGTAGAAATTGCACAACACATGCTCGTAATGTGGCCATTTTTGAGAATTTCTTAACCAAATTTTCAACATGAGCTTTTTGAGAAATCTCCTCTTGAACACTGGCACTGTGATTTTGTTAATCCATCCTGAAAGTTGATTTCACACAGTGATGCGTAATTCTGCAGCAGAGGTGCAAAAACACATTTCAGGCAGGGTGTAAGAAATGACAGCTATACTGTTCATGAGGAGGCATGAAAAAATGGCAATGCTGAAAATCTGGAGTGAAAATATAAAAAATTGGCAAAGTTACAAGCGTGCATAGAAACTGCGCAATGCACGTTTATAACGCAGCCATTTTTTGCACTAAATTTTCAACATGGGCTTTTTAGGACCTCCCCTCATGAACACTGGGACTGTCATTTTGTTAATCTGTCCTGAAAGGTGATTTTGCATCCTGAAAGGTGACTCCATGCAACGACCGCAAAATCACCTCTCTGGATCAATGCCTATGTTGAAAATTTGGTGAGAAAATACCAAAACATGGCTGAGATATCCGCATTTAAATTCTTTGTTTTTATCAGGGTCAAACAAAGTAGGATTCTTGTTTGTATCATCATATGAATGAAGATCCTATGTTGCATGACACGCCGATACGAACAAAGAATTTAAATGTGAAATAACATACATTTTAAGGGCATTTTCTGAACAATAATGTGCAGAATGCACCTAGGGGGTCACAATACTACATGTGTTGGTTCCTCCCCATAATATCATTTTGGGAGGTTTCCAAATTTGAATATCAGGCAAACTGGAAACAAGATGGCAGCCATATGAAAGAGGAATTTTCTCATACTATGCAGGATACTTCTTTTGTATCAACCAGCTATAATGAAGTGCCTACTGAGCACGCTCAGAAATTATTCTTTCAAATTTTTAAATTGCAATAACTTTAAAAGTGGCTTATTGTTTTTTTCTCCAGACTAGCATAAGACACATCCGTGCGGTAGTCCCTTTCTGTCCTGAAAATTTCATACCAAACAAACAAATCCTCTGGGCTGTAGGCAAGTTCAAAGAAAAATCTCAGTAAAGTCAATGGGTAAAAAGATGTTTCTGCACCTCTCCATAACTCAGAGACCCCACATCTGACTGGAATGAAACTTACCAGATCAAGAGATCTACACCACAGGACAGGGCATACTAAATTTTGTGCAAAGTTTGTTCAATGGTTGGAAAGTTATTAAAGTGCAAAATTTTTAGTTTAACATTGAAGTGCCTACTCAATTCTAACTGTAGGGCCATAGGGACACACATATGTGTGTGTATGTATATGTATATAAATATAGATATAGAGAAGCACGGTCATGCCACTATAGTTAGGGTTGAGCGGCCAGTTACATACTAAAGTCAAAAGTTTGGACATTAATAACTTTGGACCCATTCAATGGATTTGCCTGAAATTTGGTACATGTATTGGGGCATACTAGATATCTAGATTTGCCAAATTGCATTTCTGTTGGAGTGCCGGTCTTTGTCTACGAAAGCACTGAATAATGTAAAATTATCCATTTTTGGAGGCACCTTTTGGCATTCTTAATGTGGTCCTGCATGGCCATTGTATGGTGTGCCACTCTGTGAGATGGCTTGTTTGAAAGAAATTTGGTGACTGAACATGCCGCTTTTTGTTTGGTGAAAAAATATTAAGGTATTCAAAAGTTATGGCACTTTTAATTTCCCATTATAAGTCAAAGGGAAGATTTATATGTATATCTTGCGATCAAAGAATGGAGTTCTGGCCGTCTCGTCCCGCCTGGCGATCAAAGAATTTGCAACCTCACAGTTCAAGTATCTTTGTCCCTGAGGATTTTCAAAATTTTTTGATCGCGAGGTCCGCCATTTTGTTTTTTATTTTCCGATTGGAAAAACCCAAATATCTCAGCTCAGGGGTCACTTCTGAAGTAAAACTTCAATGGGTTTTTCTGAGAGGGCTCTGATCTGTTGAGCCATGCCTTTGGATTCATCCAAATCGGTCAGAAAAATAGAGTTATAAGCTTTTAAAATCTTAATTTGTGGCTCACTAACGATTTTTAATTGCGAGCCTGCAAATTCTTTGATTGCGAGATTCTTTGATAGCGATCTTGCATCGCGACCTAAAAACACTAATATCTCAGCTCAGGGGTGGGCTAGGGACACACATGAGGGTGGGTTTTGTTCAGGAGGGTCCGTTCTATCGAGGCATGCCATTGCTTTGGTTCAAATCGGTGAAAAATTCGTGTTTCACCATTTTTAATTCTTTGTTTGTGAGCCTGCAAATTCTTTGATTGTGAGATTCTTTGATCGCGATCATGCATCGTGAGAGAGGAATGAGATGGCCCAATTTAAAAATCAATTTTCTCAGCCCAGGGGTGTTCTAGAAAGTCAAATGAGGGTGGGTTTTACTCAGGGGGCTTTGTTCTGTTGAACCATGACAGTGGTATACCTCAATTTCTTTAATTTTTTGATTTATAATATTTTTAATTCTTTGTTCATGAACCTGCAAATTCTTTGATCGTGAGCCTGCAAATTCTTTGATCATGAGATTCTTTGATCACAATCTTTGATCGCGAGGAAGGGACAAGATGGCCAGATTTTTTATAATGGAATAGATAGGGGAATTTTAGTAATCTTTCATATTGAATATCTCAGGAACAGTTTGATCTTTTTACTTGAAATTTGGAGGGTGTTTATGGCATGTCCTGTAGATGTGAATTATGGTGTTCACATGTCAGAGAAAATTTTTTTTCTGGAGATATTGCGTGATGCACTTTACGTGTTGTGGACAGTGTTTTGCTTGTGGTGGTGGCTTGAAATTGATAGGGTACCTAGCGTTAGTGTCATGGATGTAGTTTTCAGTTGTTGTGTTAAATGTCAACAGATGCGGAACTGTGTCACTCTGATGAATGAAAATCTCATTTGTTAAAATGTTATATTTCGGACACGGTTTGGTCTTTTCACTTGAAATTTGGAGGGTGCTGACAGCATGTCATGTGGATGACAATTACAGTGTTTCCATGTCAGAAATTTTTTTTGGTGCAGATCTGGTGTGGTGCAGTTTACGTTCTGCGGACAGCATTTTGCTTGTGGTGGTGGCTTGAAATTGATAGGATACTTAGCCTTAGTGTCATGGATGTAGTTTTCAGTCATTGTATGTGTTAAATGTCAACAGGTGTGGAACAGTGTCACTCTGACGAATGAAAATTTCAAATTTTGATATGTCATATCTTGGACACGGTTTGATGTTTTTACTTGAAATTTGGAGGGTGTTGACAGCATGTCCTGTAGACGTTAATAGAGGTGTTTATGTGTCAGACAATATATTTTTTACGGACAGTGTTTTCTATTGTTCTACTAGATTAACATTTGTTTGGTGGTTGGCCGTGCTGTTGTGAATGTACTTTTTAGTCATTGGGTGTGTAATGTGGCCTGACACTTACAATTTGATGGGAGCACAGGGCCCTTCCCCACCAACTTGCGCAACTTTCTACTTTTCTATTCTTTCTTAAAAAGTAAGGAAATTCTATGCAAAAAACTTTGTTAATGCATCAGTTAGGGTTCTTCTACAACGAAAAAAGCAAGGAAATTCGGGGTTAGGGTTGAAAGCCCCCTCTTGGACCCCAGCCCACCCCAACTGGTATTGGGGTGTGCATTGGGTCATCAGTCTAACTCTCACCCCATTCTCCTATACCTCTGCTTCTTTACACATGTGATGGGGTGAGAGTTGGGGCTGATGGCTAGCGCATCCCAATGCCGGTTGGAGTGGCTGAAGTGAGAGAGCTTTCAACCAACAATTCTAGCTTTTGCTGTGAAAGAACTAACAATCGTTATTAATTTTGCATAAACCTCTCTATATATATTAGACAAAAAACTCAGTTTAATGCATTAGTTAAGGTTGTTCCACACGACAAAAGCAAGAAAATTTGGTGTTGAGAGTTAAGGCGCCCTTGGACCCTGCCCTCACTAACCGGTCGAGGCGCAGTAGGGTTGTCGGCCATAACTCTCACCCCATCACATGTGTAAAGAAGCAGAGGTGTAGGAGAATGGGGTAAGAGTTAGGACCGACAACCCTAATGCGCACCCCAATGCCGGTTGGGGGTGTGGGCAGTGGGGTCCAAGGGGCACTTTCAACCCTAACACCGAATTTCTTCACTTTTGTCGGTGTGGAACAACCCTAACTAATGCATTAAACTGAGTTTTTTGCCTCTAATTTCCCTTCTTTTTGAGAATGATAACGAAAAATAGTGAATGTAATGCGGTGGTGGAGCCCCATGCTCCCGCTACATAATGTGGCAGCGGGAGCGGGCCCCACGCTCCCACCACATGATGTCTTGTCACATAGTAACATTGTGCTCACAAACACAAACAGTAATGCGCATGGTGACGCAAAGCGAAACAGAAACAGTAGTGTAGACAGAAATGTTAAAAACAACGCAAAAGCAAGCGCAAATGAAAACGCAAAGGGTAACGCACATGGTGGCGTAGATGTGAACAGTAAGTGAAACGGGAACGGAACCGCAAGCGAAAATGGTAATGGTAACAGTAATGTAAGCACACAGGCTGGTTTTCCCCAAAAGCTGCATAAAGAAAGACAGTGAGTACAAAGAATGTGTGCATAATAATGGTTCTTGGAGCAGAAAATGAGGAGCTGGAATACTAAATTGCTTATATCTCAGGAACCGTACAACGTAGAAAAGAAATTTAAAAGTCATGTGATTTATGACTTTCTTGCCTAGTTTTGCACTTAGCCCCACAAGCATTTTTCTGATGAAAAGTCCGTATCTCGCACCGTTTCTGAGACACAGGCCCTGAAAGGCGCGGTGAACGTCGAAATGCTATCCTATGGGAAAAAAAGAGACATTCAGAGTGCCATAACTTTGGCTCCCTGTAATATTTTTTCACCAAACCACAAAAAGGCACATCTGTTGGCTGTGTTCCCTCCAAATTTCAGCCCAAAAGACCAAACCGTTATTTTGCAGCAGGGCACCAAAGGATTCCTGTAATGCATTGGATGCCGTAATGTTATCCTATGGGAAAAAGCACCAACTTTGGAGTAACTTTGCCGTCATGTAATATTTTTTCAACAAAACACTGAAAGACACATCTGTGAGATGTCAGCTGCGTTCCCTCCAAATTTCAGACCAAAACACCAAACCGTTCTTTTGCAGCAGGGTGCCAAAAAATTGCTGTCATTTTCCCACAGCCTAGAAAAGTACTGTCGAAGTTTGCGAAAGCTTTCGCAAATTCATTCGACAGTGTCACAAGTGCGACAGTACTTTGTAAAAGTACTTTTTCCAGAAATTTGAAAAACATATTTCTGGGGTATTTTACCCCAAAATAAAGACATGGCTAGCATCCTCAGGGTCCGACTAGGTGAATACAAAAAGAATTAGGTTGCTAGAGGGTCCCAAATTTAAATGCCAAGCATTTTTATGATCACTAACTGAAAACAAGATGGTGGATTTGTGAAAGTAACAGGGCCATTTGTGAAAGTAAAAATGCATTTGCGACACTGTCGAACTTTTTGTTAACTTTTCCCATTGTCTTATAATGGGAAATTGTTTTTTGAATAACTTTTGAACCATTTAATATTTTTTCACGAAATCTTTGAAAGGCACATTGGGGACCCTGGCCGCACATTCCCTGAAGATTTCGGGCCGGTCGCGCAAACTGTGTGACCTGTAGGGGCGACCGTAGAATTCCAGAAAAAGCGTAAACGCACTCGCAGATCATGCTTAATAACTCAGCAGCCGTGTATCTGACTGGTACGAAACTTGGCAGATCCCAAGGCATATGGGTCTTGATTGTGTATTCCAAATTTCAGGCAACTCAGTCAAACAGTTGCAAAGTTATTAAGGTGCAAAATTTTGGGTTTAACATAGAAATGGCTCCTCAACCCTAACTATGGTAACACTACCGTGCTACCATAACATATATATAATGGGTAGGAAAAATGATCTTGTTGGTTGAAACACATGACCATATGTGTATCAGAGCACGACTGCACACCAGCACGTTCACTCCACTCTAAAACAATTGCTATTTTATAAGATAGATAACCCACTCTAGGGTGTGCAGTCACACTCTGATATATGCATGTCTCGGGTGGTTGATGCATGCCAAGGCATGTGTATATCAGAGCATGACCACACACCTTAGAGTGGGTTATTACATAGATATACATATATACTGTATAGATATATATATTTTTTCCAGGACAAAGCCTGTACTATGGGATGCTGAGGTCCTTGTCTCTGTGTTCCTCCGTAAGCTCGTAGTCGTACTCTGTTTAAGGTTTTTGGCAGCAGCTTTAGCAGCTGGTTACTTGTTATTCTGTACTTATATTTTGCATTATGTATCTCTGTTTGCATTACCATTGCACTGTTTATTTAAATGTTCCCTGAGTTGTTCGTATTGTGTACACTCTTTCACATGAAATGTGAAATGCAGAGGGGGCAATTCCTCTTCTGTTGTACTGTATATGATATGTACCTGACACGGAACCTTTTCAAAAGAGCTTTTGCTCAAAGGTTTTAGGTTTTTTCCAAATAAATAAATAAATTATATATATATATATATATATATATATATATATATATACACATACATAGGATATGACATGGCCTGATTGAAGATATCACATTTATCATCACAAGAGGCCAATGATATAATGATATCTCATGAGCGGTGAAGCCACAAGTGAGGTATCTTGATGTCATTGGCCTTGAGTGAAGATAAATATGATATCTTCAGTCAGGCCATGTCATGTTCTGTTTATACAACAAGTGTTTTGGCCCACATATGACAGAACCTCCTCAAACACAGTCCCCAATACCCCCTCCAATACAAGAGATGACATACAGTATGTTTTGGAAAAAAATGTATTTGGTGGAATTTTTTAGTTTTAAAGAGAGTTATCTGGTTGATCCTGACATTATTTTTACACAAATTATCATTTAAATAAGCATTTAAAATGTATCTGGTTGATTCTGCCACTCTGAGGTTTGGTAGCCCACTAGTAGCCATATTGGTAGTTTCACTGTTTCCCTGACTTATCCCCATCCAACAGAACTCATGAAATGTTTTATTTAAAAAAAAATCTCAGTTGATCTTGCCGTTATTTATTGGGGGTACATAATCATTAAAACACATATCTGGTTGATCCTGCCACTCAGCGGTTTGATAAGCATAAGATTACTTTCACTTTCCCCCAGAAATGTAGCATAACCGTGCAGTAGTAACAGACTCCCATAAGCTACTCCCAGACCATCGTAGTAAAGCAGTCTGAATGAGGTACGTTAGAAAAACTGTTGTTTTAGTAATTTAAAGTGCATTTCTCTACAAGAAGCTGTCAATCGTACCAAGAAGAGGGAGAGAGCGAGTTGGCAGCTTTAGAATAGCAGAAGGTAGAGTGAGCGTCTGTTGCTATAGCAATGTTTGCTCACGCTTCCTTCTACTGTGCTGAAGCTGCTGACTCCCTCTCTTGCTCTGTTCTCAGATACAGTGGGAGCTTCTTGTAAAGAAATGCACGTAAAATTACTAAAACAACAGTTTTTATAACATACCTCATTCAGACTGCTTTACTACGATGGTCTGGGTACAGCTTGTGGGATTCTGTTACTACCACTCGGTCACGCTACATTTCTGGCAGAATCAACCAGATAAGTTTTTAAAATGATTATCTTTCTAAAAAATGATGGCAGGATCAACCAGATGACAGAAGGATATTGTGTGTGTGGGGGTGGGGGTGGATGGGTGGGTGTAAATACTGTGGACAGAATCCTACAATGGAAAGTGAAATAGTTTCACTTCAGAAAAATAGAGATATCACCATGATGAACATGGAGATATCACTATGGTGTATAGAAACTTGGAGATATCAGTGATATCTCGACTTCCTGACTGGGATACTACTTTTTATCACTGCATTTATCCCCAAAACACATGGTGTGTGTGTGTGTGTGTGTATATATGTGTGTGTGTGTGTGTGTGTGTGTGTGTGTATATATATATATTCATTGCAATAAACTATGTTAATGCATCAGTTAGGGTTAATATTAAAACCTAAAAAGTTGGGAAATATGACGTTAGGGTTTACAACCCTAACTCCGCATTCAACCCCCTCCCCCAACCACTCCTAATAGCAATACAAGCAACCAGAAACAGCTATCATCTGGTAAGACACACAACTCTCTGCAGATAATACAAGAGACAGCCATCATCATGGCCCATCAGGTGTATGAGGTCTGCTGCCATGCCACTGTGTTGAGTTAATGCCCACATGATGGGTACCATGGAGGCCTACTGTAGGTACTGTGCAACAAAGTGCTTTATAGGTAGTGAAAATGATAACTATAAATGCAACACAAATCAGTGTGTGTGCTAATGTTAACATATTTCCAGTATTGCTCCAGATTTTTTATGAAAGTTGTGATGTTTTACTAGTGTCACATTGTCAGTTTTCATACTTATGTAACTGAAGTTTTCCACTCTGGAATTTATATATTAGCAAGTTGATACGTGATACGAATCAGGATCATATGTTGTATGACGTAATACAACATATGATCCTATTTCGTATTGGTTTTGTACTTCGTATGCTGCCAATTTCCACAGGCTTCATGGGTAGCAGTTCTCACACCTGGGATGAGGTGTAGCACTGAAGTAACTGATTTTATTCTTATGTGACACTGGATGTCTTGTTATTTCAACTTCGAACTTCAGTCAAAGAAATGCGTGATACGAAGTAAAATCCTATGTTGTACTTTGCCATGCGATACAGGATTCTATTTCGTTTTACGCTTTCCTACTTTGCATACTGTAAATTTCACAAGCTTCATGGACAGCAGTTCTGAGTTCTGGAATGAGATCAGCAAGGTTGACTGATGCTTTTTTTACCAGTGTAATCACAGATTTTATTGCTTTGTGACACTGGATGTGTTGTTTTCGTGTTGTGAACATTTGTCAATATATGCTTGATATGAAACAGTATCCTATGTCGTACTACATCATACGACATAGAATCCTATATAGTATCATGATAACCTATTTTGTATGCTTGAAATTTTTCCATGTTTCATAAGCAACAGTTCTGATAGCAGGGATGACTTCAGCAAGTTTGACTGATGTTATTCTATCACTAAAGTCAACAATTTCATTGATATGTGACAATGGATGTGTTGTTTTACAACTTTGAACTTCAGACAAATAAATGCGTAATATGACACACAATCCTATGTTGTATTGCATCATGCAACATATGATCCTATTTAGTATCACGTTAACTTGTTCTGTATGCTGCAAATTTCCACAGGCTTCATGTGCAGCAGTTCCGATACCCGTGATGAGGTCAGTATGGTTGGCTGATTTTGGTCTATTGGTAAAGTTACCTATTTCATAGTTATGGGATACTGTATGTGTTTTTACATTGTTAACTTATGGCAAATAGATGTGTGATGCGACGGAGCATCCTATGTCATATCATGTTCTCCTACTTCGTATGTTAACAATTGTTAGAGGCTTCATGGGCAGCAGTTCTGACCCTGGTGATGAGGTCAGAAAACTTGCTGATCTTTGTCTGACACACCATGGTGCCCATCATGTGGGCATCCCCCCAACACAGTGGCATGGCAGCGGACCTCATACACCTGATGGACCATGATGATGGATGTCTCTTGTGTTATCTGCAGAGAGTTGTTTGTCTTGCCAGATGATGACGGAGTGGTTGGAGGGGTTGAATGCAGAGTTAGGGTTGTAAAGCCTAATGTCATATTTCACAGCTTTTTAGGTTTTAATGTTAACCTGATGCATTAATATAGTTTTTTGCAATTAATTTCCTTTCTTTTTGAGAAATTGTAATGTAACTTGTATGTGGCTGATTTCAAGATTCGTGCACTGAAAGGTGCCACAGGTGCCATAATTCAATGGACGGACGTATCTGGGGTATTTTCAGGATTTTTGTCACCCAATTTTCAACATGGCATTTTGGGGACCCCACCTCATGAACAATGTCATTTTGCCAATGTGTCCTGAAAGTTGAGTTCGCACAGCAAATGCACTATTCTGCACCACAGGTGTGAAATCATGTTTTGAGCAGGATGTGAAAAATGACAGTTGTATACTGTTCATGAGGAGGTGTGAAAAAGGGTAATGCTGAAAATCAGGAATGAAAATATGAAAGACTGGCAAAGTTACGAGCGCTGTAAAAATTGTACAATAGAAGCTCATAAGGTGGTCATTTATGGGAATTTTTAAATCACATTTTCAACATGGGCTTTTTGGGAAATCTCATCATGAACAGTGGCATGGTGATTTTGTTAATCCACCCGGAAAGTTGATTTCGCACAGCGACCATGCCATTCTGCGCCATGGGTGTGAAAATACGTTTCAGGCAGGATGTGAGAAATGACAGCTGTACTGTTCATGAGGAGGTGTGATAAAATAGCAATGTTGAAAATCTGGATTCAAAATATCAAATACTGGCAAAGTTACAAGTGTGCATAGAAACTGCACAACGAACGCATGTAGCATCCATTTTTTGGATTTTTGGCCCCAAATTTTCAACATGGGCTTTTTGGGACCCCCCCATGAACAGTGACACTGTAATTTCGTTAATTGGTCCCAAAAAGTGTTTCCACGCAGTGACCGTGAAATCACATTTCGGGACCAAGTAATGAGATGACAGTGATATTGTTCATGAGGTGGGGTCCCAAAAACCCCATGTTGAAAGTCTGGTGTAAAAATCTTAAAAAATGGCCAAGATGTCAACATAAGTTGAAACGTTTTACCTTTGATTCTTCAGTTTGTGGTTCAGCTTTGAAGAGTACTGAGAATATCACTGCTCCTGACCTCTGGAGGTAAGTATTAGTGTAAGGGGGGTTGTGGGGAGGTGGGTGCTCAGTGGGAGGGTGAGGATGGGGGACTCATGAAAAGACAAGGGGGCCATTTTATTTTTTGCAGGGTTAAAAACTAATTTAAGATTTTGGGAGATGGTTTTCTGTATTTACAGGTATCTTTACAATTATATGTATTTGTGCACACTGGAGTGGGCTCCCAGTGTGCCATATTAGTGTGGGGGGTGCTTACATGCCGACACGGGGATTGGACACCCCGTGTCAGCAATTATAAAGTACATCTTTAGAGGGGGAGGGGGGCATCATCTGACACCTGGAGTGGGAATCCTGGTGTCGGAGCACTACTCCCCATACTGGTGTAGTGCTGTCATGGGGATTGGGCACCCCATGTCAGCAAAATGTGTTTATTTCATAATTTTTTCTAATTTTGGCTCATGACCAAGGATCCTAGGTCATATCTTATGCATACAAACTAGGATCCTAGGTCGTATGACACTAATATGAAGTAGGACTTAAATTATGAAATAAACACATTTTAGGGACATGCAGAATGCACCAACAGGAGTCCCAAAGCAAGCTATAGGTGAAGCAGTACTCCCCATGCTGGGGGGCTGTAGTGCTGACATGGGGATTGGGCACCCCATGTTAGCAAAATGTGTTTAGTTCATAATTTTTTCTAATTTTGGCTTACAACCTAGGATCCTAGGTCATATCTTGTGCATACAAATTAGGATCCTAGGTCATATAATGCTAATATGAAGTAGGACTCAAACGATGAAATAAATATATTTTAGGGGCATGCAGAATGCACCAAAGGGGGTCTCAAAGCAAGCTATAGGTGAAGCAGTACTCCCCATACTGGTGGGGGGGGTTCTGTGCTGCTGACATGGGGATTGGGCACCCCATGTTGGCAAAAAGTGTTTATTTTATCATTTAACCAATTTTCAGCTCACGACCTAGGATCCTAGGTAGTATCTCGTGCCTATGAACTAGGATCCAAGGTCGTATAATGCGAATATGAAGTAGGATTTAAATGATTAAATAAACACATTTGAGGGGCATATTTCGCTGGGGAAAGTGCAGAATACAGCAAAGGGAATCCCAATAAACAAGCTTTAAGTGTTGTTTCCTCACCAGAATATCATTTTGGGACATTTCTAATTTTGAATTTCAGACAAACTGAAAACAAGATGGCGGCTATACATAGGAGGAATTTTCTGATATGATGCAGGATTCCTCTTTTGTACCAACGAGCTATCTTGAAGTGCCTACTGAGCATACTCGGAAATAATTCTTTTCAAATTTTTAAATTGCACTAACTTAAAAACTTATTCTTTTTACACCAGAGTAACAAAAGGGACATCTGTGGGTTTGTCCCTTTCTACCCTGCAAATTTCATGCCAAACAACCAAACCCTCTGGGCTGTAGGCAAGTTCAAAGAAAAATCCCAGCAAAGTCAATGTGTAAAAACATGTTTTTTAACCTCTCCATAACTTGGAGACTGTACATCTGACCAGAACAGAACTTACCAGATCAAGAGATCTACTCAACAGCAAGGAGCATACCAAATTTTGTGTACATCTGTTCAAAGGTTCCAAAATGATTAAAGTGCAAAATTTTGAGTTTAACATTGAAGTGCCTTCTCAACCCTAACTATAGGGGCGCAACCGCGTAGCTATAATACATACGTACATACATACTTATGTATGTGTATATATATATATATATACACACACACGTATATACAGTATATGTGTGTGTATGTATATGTGTGTGTGTGTGTGTGTATATATATATATATATATATATATGGGATATACAATGGTGAGCTGTCAGATAAATGATTTATCTACACAAGTGCTGTTTGACCTCGGGAATTTCATAGTGGCGTAAGCTAATGTGAGGTGTCCGAGGTCAAATAGTACAAGTGTAGATAAATCATTTATCTGACAGCTCACTATTGTATATTTCATTTATGCAATAGGGATGCTTCTTATCAGTGTGGAACATTTGGTTTTGACTGTTTATGTTCTTTTTAAATGGTAATTTCTGGGACTTTCTGGGACTTTTGGTTAACTTTCCTGGTGTATGTCGCCTAAGCGGGTGGTTGCTATTAAATGAAACACCACTCATTTTGTAGAGAACTTCTTGCTGAACAAATGTCATGGTGACAGTATCATGCTACCTTTTTGTTTTAAAGTTATTCACATTTGTTTGATGAAAAGTGAAACAAAAATTTAATTTTATGCTGTTTTTGCTAATTATAAAAAAACTAAAAGGTGTTTATTAATGAAATGCCACTCATGTTGTAGATATTTTCATGCTGAACATTTTTGTGCTCATAGTACCATGCTATCATTTTTAGTTTTAAAGTGATTCACATTTGTTTGTCGAAAAGTGAAAAGAAAACTGAATTTTATGCTGTTTTTGCTAATTTTGAAAAACTAAAAGGTATCTCTGAATGAAACACCACTCATTTTGTAGATATTTTATGCTGAACATTTTTCGTGCTCACAGTACCATGTTATCATTTTTCATTTTAAAGTTATTTGTATTTGTTTGTCTGAAAAGTGAAAAGAAAATAGGATTTTTTGCTGTTTTTTGCTAATTATAAAAAAAACTAAAAGGTATCTATAAATGAAACACCACTCATTTTGTAGATATTTTTGTCCAGAACATTTTTCGTACTCACAGTACTATGCTATCATTTTTCGTTTTAAAGTTATTCACATTTGTTTGTCAAAAAAGTGAACAAAAAAGCTTTGATTGACAGTTTGCATTTATCCCACATATGTGGGATAAATCTAGGGTGGTTAGATTTATTCCACATATGTGGAAATAAATGGATTTATTCAATGGCTTTTGGTCTCACACCTATTGCATAAATATATATATATACACACTTTAAAAGGGTGACAGTGAAGGAGGCCCTTATTATGGTCAAGAAAATACTAGGTAAGACCAGACGGGATAGACATGAAACTTCTATCCCTCACCCTGGACATTCTTATAGAGCCCATTACCACACTGTACAATAAGTCCCTGGCCCTGGCCCAATTCCCGGCAGTTTGGAAGCAGGCCCTAGTTATGCCAGTGCATAAAGGAGGCAACAAGTCTCTGGTAACCAACTACAGACCCATCTTGATCCTCTCCCCCCCTGTCCAAGGCACTGGAAAAGATTGTGGTGGGTCAACTCATCGACTACCTCAATAAATATAATCTACAATGCCCCAACCAGCATGGCTTCAGACAAAATCACAGTACCACCACTTCCCTGCTGGACTACATGAACTATGCACATAAGGCCCTGGATGAAGGCAAACTGGTGGGGTCTGTCTTTATTGACCTCACCAAAGCCTTTGATACAGTCAGCCACTCCCTGTTACTGACCCAACTGCGAAACATGTGTGTGGGGCCCAATGCCCTTTGCTGGTTCCAAGACTACCTGATATGGAGAAATGAATGTGTCAAAATTGGGCAAACAGTATCCACTGCAAGAGAGGTATCATTAGGGGTACCCCAGGGATCAATACTGGGGCCCCTACTCTTCAGCCTCTTCTTAAATGACCTTCCCACAGCCTGCAACACCAAACTCATACTATATGCAGATGGTGCTGAGCTCCTGAGCAGCAGCACGTCATAGGCTGCCCTACATTCTGAGCTGCAGAACTCCTTCTCCAAACTCAAGGACTGGTTCTGTAGTCATAAGTTGCTGCTAAACTACAAGAAGACCAAGGCCATGCTTATGTTCAATCCCCACAACAAAAATAAGCACCACCCCCTCATCATCTCCAACTCATGCAGTGAGCCACTGGAACAAGTTCACTTGTTCAAGTATCTGAGGGTCATAATAGATGATACACTCTGGTCAAGAGAGTCAATACAGTAGAAGCCACTTAAAGGGGATGCTTGCTTAATTGGGACAATCCCCAGGGCACCGATTTTTGACTAATGCTATTCAATGGGACTAGCTTCTGTTTAATTGGGATAGTCCTGTCGTTTAATTTCTTTAAATTAACTTCTTCACCCCTTACCAGTCTGGTTTTAGAAAGAACCACTCTACCACCACCTCCATCCTATGACTCTCTGACACAGTCCTCTCGGGGATGGACAAGGGTCTCATTACTGCAGCCATCTTTGTCAACCTAGTCAAAGCATTCAACACTGTCTCCCACCCCCTGCTGCTATCCAGTCTCTCTGAAGCCGGCCTATCCAGGCCTGCCTCCAGCTGGTTCAGAGCCTACCTGGAAGGGTGAACCCAATCTGTCAAAATTGCTGGCTCTACCTCTCCCTCACTCTCTATTACCACTGGTGTCCCCCAAGGCTCAGTTCTCTGCTTCATCATTTTTCTATCCTCCTAAACAACCTGCCTCTTATCTGCTCACCCTCCTCAATACACATGTATGTAGATGACACCATCCTCTTTTACTCAGGCCGTATCCCTGAGGAGGGTACTACCAGTCTCCAGGCAGACTTCAAAAAAGTTCAGCACTGGTTTAGCTCCAATCAACTCTCCCTTAATGCCAAAAAGACTGTCTCCATGACCTTTGGCACTAGGCAGAGACTATCCAGGCTTACTACTCCCCTGAACTTCCACACCCTTGATGGGACCGTCCTAGAGTACGTGCCAACTTTCAGGCACCTTGGCATCTGGCTTGACTGACATCTATCCTTCTCGGCTCATGTGGATGCTATCCTGAAAAAACTATGCCCTATGCTAGGTGCTCTCTACAGAAACCACAATTGCCTCCCCTACCGGTGAGATGCGAAATTGTGCAGAAAATGATATTACCTACGTTCGACTACTGTGATGTAGTCTATGGTGCTGCCCCTAAGTCAACGCTATCCAGACTGGACCCCTCTTCAATGCTTTCGATGCTTTGCCTTCAATGCCCTCCCTCGCACCCACCACTGCAAGCTTTACCACACACTGGCCTTCCCCTCCCGTGACCACCAGTGCCTACTCCACTGTGCTAAATTTGTGTCTAACCTCTGGCTCGGGTCCCTTCCACCCTACCTCACCTCCTCCCTATTCCCAACCCCAACCCCCACTCATGCCCTTAGATCTACTGACTCTCATCTGTTAGTAATCCCTCACAGCCGGACAAATGCTAACAATCAGCCTTCTCCTACCACCTCCTGAAGCTCTAGAATGATTTGCCAATACAAATCCGGCACTCCTCCTCAAGGTATTCCATCTCCTCTGCCCTGACAAACTACTGCGCCGTAAACTGCCAGTGTCACTGACCCCCCTGTATTACCTTCTCCCTTCCTCCCCCCTGCCCTATCAAAGACCCTATGCAGCCTCACCAGCGGCCTTAGCTATGGCTGCTAATGCTGGCATATATTTCCAACCTCAGCACTTACTCCCTACTGCACTTCTAACTTGACTTGACTATCTGTCCTCTACATTACCATAGCTAGTAGCCAACATGTATGGAGACATATTTTACACCTCTTGTCATTATAATCCTTGTACAATCTCTCCTTCACCCCATGTAATAATGTGGACAACAATGTGGATACCTCCTTGTGGCAATGTTTCCCATGTTCCTCCTACCTCATGTTCCTGGGGTGTTATACCATGCACCGTCATGTAATTTCACTCTGGGGTGTTATACCTGTGTACCGTCATGTAATCTCACTCATATAATTTTGTTTCTTGTGCAAATGTATACAGTACTCTCCTCTGTAACCCCTCCCCCCCAGGTCGCACTGTGAGGCAAGCATCTTTTTGCTCAGCGTGCCTTTCCTGGTGAAACATTTCAATAAATGAATAAATAAATGGGATGATTATTTAGCCACAAGTGTAGGAAAAGGTACTGAAAATGTAATTGCACCTCAGTAAGTGCCCTGCATTTAAACTGTTTCACATTACCACCTGCTTGGCGTCTCTCTGGAGTGTGTTTAGCATCTCTCTCTCTCTCTCTCTCTCTCTCTCTAGTGTGTTTGGTTTGCAGGATGGCATCTACAAACAACAACAAAAGAGTCAATCTTCCACTGAGTGAGAAAATAAAAGTGATCGAGGCTTTACAGCTGCCCAGCTCCTCTCTCTCAAAAGTTGCTAAGAGAAGCTTAGTGATTTTATTTAAAGTTCGGTGTGTCGCTTTCACCAGTAAAATAAAGGTTAAATCAAGAACCAAACCAAACACACTTTTACAAAAAGGAGCTGTAATCATAAAAAAGTACTGGTATCCAGTAATTCTTGATGCTTTGTTTGTTTTCTCTGTTTTGTTTGTTACTGTAATGTACTGTATGTGTCTGTCTCATGAGCAAAGTCTTTTCAGCTTGCAATGGAAAAAAAAGGCTGCTTCTGATAAATGGGACAGCCACTTAAAGGGGACGATAGGGCATCCATGGAGGTGTCCCCTTTAAGAGGCTTCTACTGTACCAAGATTGGTGTCCTGAACAGGCACAGGCAATACCTCTCTCTGGGGGCCCTCCACCTCTCAGTCCACAGTTCAATTATATCTACTATTGACTATGGACTAGTGGTCCATGGGGTGGCAACAGATACAGCACTCAAGAGGGTTCAGACTGTGCTCAACAAAGCCTGCAGACTCACCCTGGATGCTGAGCATTGCACTCACACCTGTACTCTGTACAGACGTGCAAATTAGATGTCATTAAGAAACAGGGTCAAATTCCAGACTTGCATCCTAGGGAAGAAGGCTCTATCGGGTAAAACACCAACTTGTGAAGGCGATTTTATCAAGGTGGCCAATTCATTACAGGTCACCAGAGGGAGGACTAGAAGGGCCCTGGCTATCCCCTTCCATTGCACCTCACTTGGGCAACATGCATTTGCCTATCGGGCCTCCCTATGGATGAATGAACTCCTTGGGCACCACTTGGCCACCAATTGTCTGGCACAATTCAAAACTGACCTCAAACAGCACCTAATAACACTCTCTAAGTGCACCTGCCTCTGAGTCCAGCCATACCTGCTCTCTCTGTCCCCCAGCAAGCACTAGGCAGGCCTCAGGTACCCCCTCCCTCTGTCCCTTCTCATAATTTGCCCCAGCAATCAGTTTGCGTCATGCTCCTTCAGCACCCGCCAGCCCCCCCCCTCCCCTACTCACAGTCCCGTGAGTTTCTTTAACAGTCACTACTAATGCAGGCTGCCTGACCATGCCCCCTCACACCCCGCCATTTTACTCTTGCATATCCTCTCCGCTCAACCTCCCTTCACCCCATCATTTCTCCTTATACCTTATCACCCCTCTTCCTTCAAGCTTCACCTCCACCGGAGTACATACCTCTCTCTCGTACTTCCCTTCTTCACCCCACTGCCAGCTATCCCTGTCCCTCTGAACTACTGACAAGGCACTTTGAGGTTGCTTATTCCCCCCACCCCACCCTCGAAAGTGTTTTTCTTGTTATTTAACCTGTACCTTCTGTAAGTTCTGAATCCAAGCTATATCATTTATTGTAATGTACCTTTATTTTCTCCTGCAGTACTTTGTTTTGCAATCTATGATGTGGAACCTTTGTAAAAGAGCTTGCGCTTAAAGGTCTTTTCCAAATCACTAAATAAAATAAATAAATAAAATAAATATATGACGAGTCAGCCAGGATGAAGCGCAGTGTCACAGGTTTACTGCATGACAAAAGGGATTAACTCCCATTGAAATTCCATTGTTTACTTATATATAGCTGCGCTACTCCTAGAGTTACAACCCCTGCCTTGTGGGCCCATACAAGGTTAAGGGGCCTGGTTCTTTTCTAAGGTAGTACATTTACACAGTGCCTCCACCCAGAGTTTAACTTTAAGTGGACTAACATGGAAACTGGTACAACCCCCTGGGATGCTGTACCCACCCACTGTAACTATTTGCCACCGCAACACATGATCCAATAAACATTTCCCCACATTTCGATACCTGTCAACATTTAGGGAATTGATCCTAATAATATGCTCATGACACAAATATCTGCAAAACAACAACAAACACAATATGTATAGCCTCGAGGAAAGGAGGGAGAGGGGGTACATGATAGAAACTTTCAAGTACCTCAAGGGAATCAACAAAGTCCAAGAGGGTAGCATCTTTCAAAAAAAGAGGTGTGCAAGAACAAGGGGGCACAATTTGAAGATAGAGGGGGCGGCTCAGAGGTAATTTAAGGAAGTATTTTTTCACAGAGGGTTGTGGATGCGTGGAGCGGCCTTCCGGAGGAGGTTGTGGAGTCAAAAACAGTGGTGGAATTCAAACATGCATGGGACAGTCATAAGGCAATTCTAGGGGGTGGGGGTAGGAAGAAGTAGGCTGCTGGTTAACTAGGATCTGCAGCTTATCCATTAGGTAGGGAAATGGGCAGACTGGGTGGGCCAAGTGGTCCTTATCTGCCGTCAAATTCTATAAACACTTTATTTACAGGGGGACTGGGCTTAGAAATGGGGGAAAATGAGTAGAGATTATGCAATATTAATATTTACATATTTACAGGCAGATTAGGTGTTTTGGATTGTGCTGGTGAAATCCACCAGTTGGGTAGATACACCACTTTCTTAAATCAAAATGTGATTACATATCGTACCAACTTTAAGATAACCAGAACCCTGACCGTCTAACTAAACTGCATAAAATCAGATTACATAAAATATTACTCTTGCCCACACTGGTACCAGTCCCCATATAAGATATGAGACCCCTATATCCCAGCTTTAAATCTGGATACTCAGTTACTAAAGTCCATTTAAGGTGCAGGCCTGAGGCATAGTGCAGCTGTATGTTGGCCAGCTAAATTAAGCAGATTCAAAGCTTGACTTAATGGAACACTTGAACCATGTACAGTTCTCTTTAAGGGGATGTGGGGGGGGGGCCTGCATTCTGAAGCAGAAAGGCTGCGAAGTAACCAGCTGGTTACAAATGCTTTTAATCCAATTATCATTTTCCAAACGTCCAGCACATTTTGTGGCTCCAGGTACATGCAGCACATTTATAATCTTGAACACATTCAGCACATTTATAGAAGCGAAAAATTCTTCAACTAGGGGCCAGCCTGGCAACCATGGTCCTTTCCAACTTAAATTTGCAAAGGGGGACACTTATTACTTAAGGTTAGGGTGACCAGGTCTCTCCACATCCATATCCAAACTAAATAACTGTTATCCTTTCTATTTCTTCAGCATTTAGCAAACTGAGTAATTTAAACCAGTTCTTGCAAACTTAGACTTGATGTTTTAGTCGTACGTGGCAAATGGCTGAGATCCACGGCTTCCATAGGACATATTGACAAATTATTAACCAAATACTGGACCTCCCAGGCAAAGTCAGGATGAGCCCCGGTTCTGAGTGCTCCCCTTCCAGTCCTGTAGGCACTATAACAGATTAAACACATTTCAACACATTTATATGATATGGCCCATTTTGTGGCCACTTGACTCAAACAGATGCACCCACGCTGGGTAATGATTAAATGCAGCAAATGCAGGGTGCAGACCAATGAACAGTTGCAATCAATTACACCAGTCTCTAGGGCATTGGCAGCCCCAATAAGCTTTCTTCGTTCCTTACACTGGGGGTACAAGATTACTCACTCCGGCTCCTCGCAGTGTGGATCGCCATCATAAAGGCTGCTGAAGTCTTCAGTTTTCTTACTGCTGAGGCAGATTCATGCTCTCACTGCTGCCTTGACATCAAATTGCAGGGCCACGCTTTTCCCCAATGTGGAAGGGAGGGCTACCACCTGGAGGACATTTTTCTGGCAACCCCCAGGATAGCAGGTAGTGCCCTATCTAAATTACTTTTTTTTTTCCCACAACAATTCAGATCTTGGGCCCATCTCACTAATCATTAAGATTATCATAAGCTGGGCACACGTATTCATCATTATTGAAAGGAAAAGGGAGTGGTGGGGGGGACCCAGACATTAGAAGTTATCTGAATTTTATATTCAAATTAAACAATATTGCCCAATCTTATGTTATCCCGGAATGGGACCCAAATTTTATTATATTTGTGTGCCTGTCCCGCTTTAATGTAGTACATTTTTTCCAAATTCACAATCTCTATCCTAAAGTCAAGCCAAGTTTGAGTTATTGGAGAATTTCCATCTTTCCACTTAAGTAATATGCATTTTTTTACAATTATTGTTGATATTGAAGTAAAAATCATCTGTTCTACATCTAATGATATAGATGGTATCATTAGCAATGCCAATTGTGCTGTATTGGCTATGTCCTTATTTAGTGTTATTTGAATATTCTGCATAATTTTATGCCAAAAATGTGAAAGGCATGGACATGCGTACAGCATATGAATCAGCGTTCCAGTAGTTGTAGTACATCTAGGACATTTTTATGTAATAGCTTCATTAAAGTGATTTAATCTAGATGGGGTATAGTACGTTCTAAAAAAAAGTATTTATTTGAATCTGTTGAAGCTTGCTAGCCTTTACATAATGGCCCGGATATTCAAACTGCGCCAGGCTGTGGCACAAGCCTGGGCGCAGCTCAACTCGGTTGCGCAGGGGTGTGGCCTGGGCGATATTCAACAGAGTTGTGCTATGGCGCAGCAGCTTTGAATATCGCACCCTGGTCACCCTCACTGTGCATGGCGCAGTGGTACTGCACCAGCGCAAGTGGCCAGAGTGGAGCATGGAGATGCGCTAGCGCAAGTGCCATTGTGCCATTCACAGCACCCGCGATATTCAAAAGGTGAAATGCAAATGGGGCCATAATTTATGCAAGATGCACATGGGGCCATTTGCATGTCATTATGGCTCCATTTGCATCCCATTAGCATGCAGGTGCGCCGATCCCTGACGACTTGCGCCTGGCGCCCTGCCAGGCAGCAGCTGTCGGGGACCGACGCCCCCTGCAGCCTGATCGTGGGCATTTGTCTGAAAACTAATCTTTGTCTAATATCCCTGGTGGTCCAGTGGACCGCTATGTGCCACATCGCAGGCATTTGTCTCAATCAAAAATCCACGTCCAATATCCCTGGTGGTCTAGTGGACCACTACGTGCCCCATCATGGGCATTTGTCTCAATCAAAAATCCATGTCCAATATCCCTGGTGGTCCAGTGGACCGCTATGTGCCCGATCGTGGGCATCAGTATAATACATCCCCCCATCGAATATCCCTGGTGGTCCAGTGGACCGATCGCTGCCCGATCGCGGGCATCTGTGTAAATCACCCCCCCACCAATATCCCTGGTAGTCCAGTGGACCGCACTCTGCCCAATCACGGGAATCTGTAAAACATAACAAATGTCCTATTACCCTGGTCATTCTAGTGTACCCCTCCCACCCGCCCCACTGGCCCACCACCCGCTCCCCCTGGTCGGCGGCGGGCAGCAGCACCCCACCCGCCTGCCGCCTGCTGCCCTGCCGCCCGCTGACTGACAGCTAGGTGAGCTGCATGACCATTGGGTCACAGCGTGAGCCAATGGCGCAGCAGCCATACCATACTAAACATTCCAGATATGTGGTATTCACTCACATATCTGGACTGTGTAGTACGGTATAGTGAAGTTGCATGCCCATTGGCTCACGCCAGAACCATCGGGCATGCAGCCTCTACTGAGCTGTCATTCGCCGGGCGCGGGCAGCAGGCGGTGGGTGCTGCCGCCGCTGACCAGGGGAACGGGCAGTGGCCAGTGGGCGGGTGGGGAGGGGCACTAGACCACCAGGGTAATAGGATGTTTGTTATGTTTTACAGATGCCCGCGATCGGTAGAGTGCGGTCCACTGGACCACCAGGGATATTGGCGGGGTGTGATTTACACAGATGCCCGCGATCGGGCAGTGATTGGTCCACTGACCACCAGGGATATTGGACCATGGATTTTTGATTGAGACAAATGCCCGTGATCGGCCACATAGCGGTCCATTGGACCACCAGGGATATAGGACGGGGGGTTTATTTAACCAGATGCCCATGATTGAGCATGGGGGGGTGCTGCCAGGTACGGCAGGACCTTGGGTGGCCACTCACAGGTGGCAGCTGCTGTGTTGCGCCCTGCAATGAAGCAGCTCATCTGTGGGTGGCCATCATTTGTTCGTTTTTTTTTTTTGCTTAACTTTGTGCAGGTGCAAGTAGGGGTTGCACATGCATGGCTCTGCACATCCCAGGCTGAATATCGAGCTGTGCAGGTTGTGCATGTTGCGCCCCACCTGGCCTGCATACGTGCTGATGATGATGTGCTCTGGCATCTGGATTTGTGCAGTGCACTTTTCCCTTTCGAATATTGCGCCAGGGCACATCAGTGGGTTGTGCATGGCACAACACTTTTTTGCCATGCGCAACCGTTTTGACTATCTGGGCCAATGTGTATATGATTTTATTGCATTTTGCTATAAGGGGTCTGTTATATTTATACCAAAATCCCTTTCGCATTTTTTAAATTATTTTCTATTGTTCTTTTGAAGAAGTTTCAGCAATGCTTTATATATAGTTTTAATTAGTTTTTTCTTTCTAGCCACTAAAGCATTAAGTAGAGATGACATCCATTTTTTTATTTTTTTTATAAGATACCTGTATGAAATTTCGTAATTGCAAGTATTGAAAATAATGCATATTAGGTAAAATAAATTCTTTATTTTATTAAGTTTTTGTTGACCAGGTAAGTGCACTAGACAAATCCTCTTATTTTCAGGCACGGCCGGGGTGATACAGATGAATGCCAACTGACCTTGAACCAGATTAAGCTGTTGGTGGTATTTTTAGTGAATGAGGGAAATTTGACCAGGACACCGGGGAAATTCCCCTACTCTTTTCGATAAGTGCCATGGGATCTTTAACATCCACCTGAACTACCACCAGTTCAAGCAGATGGGACCTCAGTTTAACGTCTCATCCAAAAGACGGCACCTCAGAAGTGCAGCACCTCTCTCATGCTGCACTACAGTGTCAGTACTGGGATGTTAACCCAAGTGCCAGATGTGGGAACTGAACCCACAGCCCTCTGATCTCCTGGCCTCAGAGGCGAGTGTGCTACCTACTGAGCCACTGACACCGCTTGTTGAAGAGTTGCAAATGTCTTTAGCTGATCTTTATCTATAGCATGTTTCAACTGTGTAATGCCTTTCACACATCAGCTTTGAAAAGTTTGATCCAGAACTGAAGGTTCAAATTTATAATTTAGCGCAATAGGTGTATATGGAGAAATTATATTATTTTCTTTAAGTAAGCTATGAGCTTTGTTTCAGGCAGCTATTTTAGTTTTGGTGGCCTGGCTCAATCCTCTATTTTTCCCTTTTTTATTGTAATCTGAATATAATAATTGCATCATATCCATATATGGATGTGTTTAAAGTTCTAATATTGTCATTTTTGATACATTTTTATTCTCATATAGCCATTCCCATACCGGAACTATTTGTGCCAACAAAAAATATTTAAACATACCTGGCAAAGCTAATCCACCACTGGCTTTATCTTGTATTAAGTTAGAATGAGCAATTCTAGATGACTTATTATTCCATATAAATTTTGTAATTAATTTCTTTAATCGATGAAAGTATGTTTGAGGTGGCATTAATGGTAAAAATTGAAAAAGAAAAGTATATTTGGGCAAAATCTTCATTTTTATTATATTAATCTGGCCAATCAATGTTAAAGGAACACATTTCCAGTGATTGAATTCTTCAGATATTTGCAATATAAGGGACTCATAACTAAGTGCTATGGTTTGTTAATGATTATAAGTGAGTCTAATGCCTAAATATTTAATCTTTGTATCTATTTATATATGATAGGCTTCCAGATATGTTATTTCATTACTTGGGTCCAATGGCATCATTACTGTTTTATCCCAATTAATCTTATATCCAGATAATAAACCAATTTGTTTAGATGTTTCAATAATTTCTGGGATAGATGTTTCAGGCAAGGATATATATATAGTAATATGTCATCCGTATACAGACTTAATTTATACGTAGTCTTATCTGCTAATGTCTCTATTACCATTGTAAATAATAATGGAGAAAGTGGGCAGCCTTGTCTCGTGCCCTGAAAAAGCTTAAAAGGTTGTGAATAGTTATTATTAGCTTTGACTATAGCCATTGGATTTTTGTATATTAATTGAAGCCACCCACTGAGCTGCTCCCCCACCTCCATCTCCCCTATCACATTTAGCATATATTTCCACTCTACCCAATTAAATACTTTTTCTGTCTCTAATGCCAAAAAAATTGCCTCTTCATCCTTGGCTAGGGACAATATTTTTTTTTCCAATTGTTTTACCAGGTGAGACACACTAAGCTGAAAACTTGTTTACAGGTGCAATCTGGAAGCACAGGGAAGTTAAGTGACTTGCTCAGTGTCACATGGTATGGAAGTGAGGGCTGTGGGATTCAAACCCTGGTCTCTAGATTTGCAGCTCTGAGCCTTAAACCACTCCACTATACTGCCTCCCTGTTAATATGTTAATGGATTGTCTGATATTTTCTCGAACTGTTCTACCCTTTATAAATCCATTTTGATCTATGTTTATAATAGTTGGCAGAATAATTTCTAATCTTTTTGCTATAATTGTTGTGAAGATTTTATAATTCACATTCAATAAGGAGATGGAACAGTACGAGGAGCTGCTCAACGGGTCCTTATCTTTCTTAAAAAACATGAACAATAGCTTCACAGAAAGAATTGGGTAATGCCTTAGAGTCATTAAATGAGTTAAACAATATAAACATTATTGGAATCAGTAAATCCTTGACTTGTCTATACATTTCAATTACTAGCCGATCAGGGCCAGCAGACTTAGTTTCAGGTAATTGTTCAATTGCTGCTTCAGTCTCTTCATACGTAATACCTACAGCTAATTGACTTTGAGATTTAATAGGTATATAAGGTGGAAGTAATTCCTGCAAATATTGTTTAATTTGATCTATTGTAAGATTAGAACATTCAGACTTATATAAGTCTTGATAGTAATCAAGGAAGCAGCCATTAATCTTATCTGGATCCTCAATTAGCCTGCCCTGTTGATATTTTATTGCTAATATATAATTTTTTTGTTGTTCTCTCCTTGTTTGCCAAGCCAGTAGTTTCTGAAGTATATCAGATAAATACAAATAGTTTGATTTTGTTCGCATTACTTGTTGACTAATTTGATCTAATTGAATATTATTTAACTGATCTTTCATTTGGATTAATTTATTAAATAGTCTATCATCTAAAGTTTGAGTATGTATATATTGAAAAGATTGCATCTCTTTTTGTAGCTTACATGTAATGTGTCATATATCCAACATTAATGATCAAGCCATCTTCCACCATATTAAGCAGTAAAATAAGTCTGATCTCACAAGCTCATCTCTGTTGTGTACTGTTGAAATGTCCTTTCAAGACCATCACAGACATATCTGAGATTGAGTGGTCATCCTGAGAAACGTGTTGTGCCACTAGTTTGTCAGTTATCTTTCTATTAATATCATACCTGTGTTGGATATATGACACATTATACGTTATAGTCTAGTTACCCAGTGAAGAAAGGAAGGTAACTAGTGGGGTACCACAGGGTTCGGTACTGGGACCGGTCCTCTTTAATGTCTTTATAAGTGACATTGGAGAGCACCTGGAAGGAAAGGTATGTCTCTTTGCAGATGACACAAAGATCTGCAACAGAGTTGATACACAAGGTGGGGTGGAAAGGATGAAAAGGGACTTGGCAAGGTTGGAGGAATGGTCAAATTCAGATTCATTGCAAAGAAATACAAGGTAATGTATCTGGGAAGCAAACATCCAGGGGAAGAGTACACAATGGGGGGGGTGAGTTAATAACAAAAATCAAAAGAGACCTAGGAGTAATTATATCAGATGACCTAAAAGTGGGCAAGCAATGTGAGAAGACAGTAAGGTGGGCTGGGGGGATACTGGGATGAATAGGAAGCAGCATTGATGGTAGAAAATAGGAAGTTGTTATTCCTCTGTACAGACAGTTGGTGAGACCCCATCTGGAGTACTGCGTGCAATTCTGGAGACCCCATCTCTTCAAAGACATAGACAGAGTGGAGGCTGTTCAGAGGAGGGCAACCAAAATGGTGCAGGGTCTGCACCAGAAGACATACGAGGAGAAACTAAAGCAGCTTAATATGTATACCCTTGAGGAAAGGAGGGAGAGGGGGGACATGATAGAAACCTTTAAATATCCCAAGGGAATTAACAAAGTACAAGAGGGTAGCATCTTTCAGAAGAAGAGATGCACAAGAACAAGGGGGCACAATTTGAAGGTAGAGGGGGACGGCTCAGAGGTAATGTTGAAAAGTATTTTTTCACAGAGAGGGTTTTGGATGCATGGAACAGCCTTCCTGAGGAGGTTGTGGAGTCCGGAACAATGGGAGAATTCAAGAATGTGTGGGACAGGCATAAGGCAATTCTAGTTGGGGGTAGGAGGAAGTAAGCTGTTGATTAACTAGAATCTGCAGCTTATCCATCAGGTAGGGAAATAGGCAGACTAGGTGGGCCAAACAGTCCTTATCTGACATCAGATTCTATGTTTCTATGTAACTTACATGGAATCTGTACATATCAGACTGCATAGTCTCAGTTTCTTGGGGGTCCTTGACTAGTATGTCTTTGTATCTGGCACTTACACTGATAACTGATATTATCATGTGTAAAATCTTGTTACAGCTCTGAAGGCCTTAATGTTTCTGGAACATAATGGCTGGTTGACATATTCAATTCAGTGCTTCAGAGTAACTGGTAACTGGTATTTTCCTTTTAAACTTAGATTGTAGGCTTGTAGTGACACTATACTTTCTTTCTGTGTTGTCTTTACTTATAATTGTTTTTGGGCTGTTGAAAATTTAAAAAATAGTGGTGGTGTAATTCTGTGCTGTCTTTAATTGCTGCAAATTTTCGCCCCCCCACCCCTTCCCCAACTCTTAATTATATGCCCTGATAAATCTGATTGACAGGAGCTAAACACAGGGTATAGTAAGAGGTGTGAAGTAGGAGGGGCATAAGGGGGAAGTAGACCACCCTCAGCACGACAAGTTTTTTGACTCATTTATTTATTGGTTTCTTTTTCCTTAAAAAAATATATATCTGAGGATCAGTTACAGGATTTTTAGTACTGTAAATAAATAAAAAGAGAACTAAGAGAGCTTCAGTAGCAGATAAGTAGTGGAACTGCAGTATAATGTGGAGAGTGGTGCAATGCAGTGGCTGTGGGGCAGCCATATTCAGGCAGACCTTCTGGACACTGAGGTGCTGCCCTATCTGCATGCATCTCTCGGGACTGCGGGATGAGGTAGCCAGACTCAGAGCGGAAGTAAACTGGGTCAGGAGTACCATCACCCCTGTCCAGGAACCACCCAGTCCAAGGCAGCTGCCTCAAAGGTTGCCGAGAACGAGGAGCACTTGGATGACAGTGGGCTCAGGGAGGGTTAGAGCAGTCAGGCAGAGGCACATCCCAGATCCTATTCCTCTGAAGAACTCATATGCCACACTGGCAAATGAGGACAACCAAATAGAGGTACCCAGGAAGTGGAAGGAAAGGATGTGGAGGTTAGGCAAGAAGGTGACCTCAGTGGGGAAAGCAGTGGACCCCAGAGGAGGAGGAAGCGAATCCTGGTGGGGGACTCCATCATAAGAGGATCCAGCTAGGAACACAGGAGGGGAGGACAGGGGTGAGGTGCCTACCAGGTGCCACGGCATGGAGGATGGAAGGAAGATACTGGGGATCACTGGGAAGGCAAGACAGGAGGGTGAGCTGGATGTCATTGTCCACCTAGGTACTAATGACTTGGCAAATGGGGAGCCAAAGGAAGTTCAGGAAGAGTTTAGGAAACTGGGAGGGGTCTCAAGCAAGTAGCTACTTCTGTCACTTTCTCAGAAGTACTACCTGTGAGAGGCAAGGGAGAGCATAGGAGTGCATGCACCAGGAACTTTAACTCATGGTTGAAGAACTAACTAGTGCTGTGAGGAAGGGTTTGGATTCATTGGTGACTGGGGACCCATCTGGAGGGATGGAGGTTTGTTCAAGCCTGACGGCCTGCATCCATCCTGGAGGGGAATCCAAGCACTCAATGATAAGTTTAAATGCTACATTGACAAGCATTTAAACTAGCAAAAGGGGTGGCAGGCCAGCAAGGATGATACCTACTTGCTCACCCCCACAGCTAGTAATGGAACCAGTGAACCAGAGGGTGGCTATCTCTGCAAAGCAGTGTGCAAAAGATGGAGATTAGTGTCCAAAAGGTGGATAAGCAGAAAGGGGCAAAATTCAGCAGAAGGGCAGACAGCAAGGAGAACCGAGGATAAATGACAACCAAGGAAGGGGCTGGAGTAGAACAGTGAAACAGTCTAGGGAGGTCAAATCATGGAAGCCATGTATGCAAATGCCAGGAGCCTTAGCAACAAGATGGAAGATCTGGAGGCTGTCATGGTACAGTCAGACCTGGACATTGTGGCCATCACTGAAACCTGGTGTAATAATAACCATGACTGGGAGATGGCCATACCTGGCTACAACATATTCAGAAGAGACAGAGCAGGCAGGAAGGGAGGAGGAGTGGCACTGTATGTGAAAAATGACATAAGGGCACACAGATCCAGGAGGAACAAAATGGGGAGAGATACTGTGGGTTAAGCTGGAAAGGAAAATGGGGTCAGCCATCCGCAAGGTGTGGTCTACAGACCACCAGCCCAGGAGGAAGAAACAGATAGGGAGCTGATGCTAGCCATCAAAGGATGGCAGACAAGAGTGAGTAGTACTGGTTGGAGACTTCAGTATACCAGACGTGGACTGGAGCATCCCAGCAGCAGCATCAACTAGGAGCAGATTTATCCTGGACTCCCTTCAGGGTGCCTTCCTCAAGCAACTGGTCATGGAACCAACTCGGCAGAAGGCAATACTGGACCTTGTGCTCACAAACAGGGACAGTGTGATGGGGGTAACAGTGGGGGAGCACCTGGGTAACAGTGACCACCAGTCATTGTGGTTTGAAATCACAGAAAGAGCAGAACCAAACCACACAAAAACACGTATCCTGGATTTTAGGGGGGCAGACTTTGGGATAATGGGGAGATGCTTGAAAGAGGCATTAAGGGGAATGGGACAGGAATCAGGGATTGAGGAACAGTGGGCAGTATTTAAAATGGGGATTATAAGAACAACAGAATTATGCATTAAGCAGGTTAGCAAGAGGAAAAGAAAGAGGAGACCATTATGGTTTTCCAAAGAGGTAGCAAAGAAAGTGAAAGCCAAAAAGATTGCATTCAGGCAATACAAAAAGACACAGGCAGAAGGGATAGGGAGAGTACCAGGAGAAACAAAGGGAGGCAGGGAAGTCAGTAAGGAAGCCAAAGCTCAGACAGAAGAACACATTGCAAAATCAGTGGTTAAAGGGGACAAAACCTTTACAGGTACATAAGTGAAAAAAGAAGGACAAAGGGAGGGATAGTGAGACTGAAGGGGAGGATGGGAGCTCGTGGAGGATGACAACAGTAAAGCTGACATATTGAACAGGTATTTCTGCTCAGTCTTTACTAAGGAAGAGGGGTAATGGGTCTGAAGGGTACAAGGGGTGAGAATGGTGCAGAATGGACAAGTCCCTTTACACGAGAAAGGGTCCTGAAGGAACTGGAAGTAATAAGAGCTGATAAAGCAATGGGGCCAGATGGGGTGCACCCCAGGGTCCTTAAAGAACTAAGAGAGGTGGTGGCTGAACCTCTGGCTATCCTGTTCAGCCAATCACTGGAAACAGGGAGGTACCCAAAGACTGGAGGACAGCAGATATAGTCCCCTTATACAAAAAGTGGGAACAAAGAGGAAGCAGGGAACTACAGACCAGTCAGCCTCACCGGTAGTGGGAAAGATCATGAAGCACTACTGAAGGAGAGATTGGTGGAACATCTGGTTGTCAATGGACTACAGGACCCAAGGCAGCATGGTTTCACCAGGGGAGGTCATGTCAGACCAACCTCATTGAATTTTTTGACTGGGTGACTAGGGAGGTGGATCAGGGAGGCAGTGGACATGGCCTATCTGGACTTCAGCAAGGCCTTTGACACTGTGCCACATAGAAGACTATTACACAAACTGGGGAATAGGGTGTGGGCAGGACAGTAGTGTGGTGGGTAGGTAACTGGCTGGGTGGCAGGACACAGAGGGTGGTGGTAAATGGCTGTCACTCCACAGAGGGAAGAGTGACCAGTGGGGTACCACAGGGATCAGTGCTGGGACCGGTCCTATTCAACATCTTCATCAGTGACATTGCACAGGATATAGAAGGCAGAATTTCACTGTTAAGCTGATGACACAAAGCTCTGTAACAGAGTAGACACACCAGAGGGTGTAGACAGAATGAGAAGGACCTGCAGAAACTTGAAGAATGGTCAAGGGTTTGGCAGTTGAAATTCAATGCAAAGAAGTGCAAGATAATGCATATGGGGCACAAAAACCCTGGCACAATATATCAGTTGGGGTGAGGATATAGCATGCACCAAGCAGGAAAGGGATCTTGGGGTTGTCATCTCTGATGACCTCAAGGTAGGAAACAGTGTGACAAGGCATCAGGTAAAGCAAATAGGATGCTGGGATGTATAGGCAGGGGCATCACCAGCCGGAAAGGGAGGTCATAATTCCGCTTATACAAGACACTAGTGAGGCCCCACCTGGAGTACAGTGTACAGTTCTGGAGACCATACCTACGTAAGGACATACACAGGGTAGAGAAGGTTCAGAGGAGGGCAACAAAGATGGTGCATGGGTTGCATCACAAGTCCTATGAAGACAGGTTGAAGGAACTGAACATGTACTCCCTGGAGGAGAGGAGGGAGAGAGGGGATATGATAGAGACATACAAGTATCTTACAGGGAGGAACAGGGTGCAGGAAAACACTATTTTTAAGCGAAAAAGATGTTTCAGGACTAGAGGGCATGGGATGAAGTTGGAGGAGGGACGATTCAGAGGAAACATGAGAAAGAATTTCTTCACAGAACGGTGGTGGACAAGTGGAACACCCTGCCAGAGGAAGTGGTGGGGCTGAAACAATCACGGAATTTAAGAATGCATGGGATAGACATAAAGGAATTCTAGAGGTCAGGGGTAAGGGGAAATAGACTTCTAGGAAAACAAACTGAACTTACAAGCTCAAATGGGCAGACTAGGTGGGCCATAGGCCCTTATCTGCCGACACTGTCTATGTATCTATGTATCTACGTATCTATGTATCTATGTTGTGACTATAGCTCCAGCTAGTTGTACATTTATCAGTGTGATATACTTACTCACTTTGGGTAAACATCACTTTAATCCTTCTGTATGCCATGTAAAGATAATATCTGTTGTTGTAATTTTTGGGGCTTATATTTTACTTGCTAATATGTTACATTTTGGCATGCAATTGTTTTATCCAGTGTCATTTTCTTGTCATTGGCCATATTCTCAAACTAACAGATGTCTGAGCAGAGTTGAAGCTGGCTTCTACTGGTGTGCCCTTACCTCACTCTTGAAGCACGTGTCTTTGGGAGTTTTTTTCACTTGACATATAATTTAGTGAGTAGAAAATCATAATGTTTTGTTATTCATTATACTGATACATGATATAATATATCCAGGTTGAACTCTCTACCTACTGTTATCTCTGGACAACCTTTGACTTTTAAGTTTGGTTCAGCTGAAAGCACACTTAAGATATTCAAGCTCTCTGATGTCATTTTAATTATGGTTTTAATGCCTTGTTTTAAACCAGTGAGAATTATTTCTGGGTTTTTTTCTGCATGTTCTAAGTGTTAATAATATGGGATTTTCTAAATAACTGTCGCTAAGCTTCCAAAGAAGGACTTGCTGGTCTGAAAGCTAAAGCTATTTGTTCTTTTTGTAGGTAGGCAAAATATTTATTTTCATACAGGATAGCAAATGTCATTAGGGATAAATCCCTGTTTACAAGACAAGTCCTGTTAGGTGTCACAAGGGTAAAAGTTCATATAATTTTACAAATACAAAACATTTTACAATGTTTTTTAAACACATCAGCACACATCTCACTCTATACAAGATACATAACAACAATCAAATACAATAAACAATCAATAAAAAAAATCACAACTGTACAAACAGACCCAGTTGCAATGGTTTACTGGAATTTCAATGAAAACAAACAAATTAAAATGGAATACATTACGTCGAGTGATCCAAAAAACTACAAAACGTAGCAATGGACAAAAATTTTAACAGTTACACACAACCTGAAACATTGACTTCAAACCTGTTCTAAATAGATTTGGTGATGCCACCCTCATTGAATAAGGAAGTATATTCCACCATTTTGCCGCTTGATGTTTTAAAGTTTTTACTCCAAATTTTGTTTTATTATAATTTTCCTTTATTTTGTTAACATATACAGATCTGGTCAAGGTCCGAACAGGCTCAAACATATTCATCAGTGCATTAACTGATATATAATGAGCAAGCTGCTTTGTAAAAAAACAATACAGTAATTTCAACCATATCTCTCCATTTCTTTATTCTAAAGTAGTCCATCTCAAAGTAATTAATAATGTACAATGATGTGTTCTATAATGACAACCCAATATGAACCTTGCAAGTCTATATTGAATTTTATCCAATTTATCTTGCATCAACTTAAGTGCAACCCTATATATAACACTTCCCTAATCAATGGTTGGCATCACCATCTGTTCCACTATAGTTTTCCTAGTCTTCAAATCTAAGCATCTTGATGTTCATCAAAGTGCTCCTAATTTCTTACTAACTTTATTCAACTATTCCTTTGTAACATCCTTGTTGGTCCAATAAAAGGTATCTTACTTTTTGAGAAAGTGTAATGTAACTGATGACTGTTATGTGTTGGTGGGAGCGTGGGCACTCCGGGCCCTGCACTCTCTTTAAGCTGTCCATTTCTTTCATAATGATATGCATATGTGGGAGCATTGGCCCTTCAGGACCTGTGCTCCCACTTACACATAACTACAGAGCCATAAGGTAGCCCTATAGGCCTAAAAAGGAATCCTTGTAACAGTAATTTGCCAATATCTCAGTAACCATAGCAGATATGAAAAAAATTCCACTGCAGTTGTAATCATGACTTCAAAACCTCCTCATGTGCTTAGTTCACCTAAGTTGAACTAAGCTGCCCAGAGCAAAAAATCTGTATCTCAAATTGTTTCTGAGATACAGGCACCAAAAGGTGCAATGGGCACCGCAGTGTCATCTTATAGGAGCTATCTCAACTTTGTAATGGTATAACTATGGAACTGATAAAAACCTTTTTGCACCTAAACAACATAATTCACATCTGTGGCACACACCCTTTCCACCCTGCAAATTTCAAACCAAAAGACCAAACCATTTATTTGCAGTGCACTGGGAAAGTTTCTAAATTCCTAGATCGTGAGGTGTCAAAATCCCAGTTCTTGAGGTCAATCCCCATTTGCAAGCTGTTAGAATTCTCGTTCGTGAGAATTTCTTGTTCATCAGATTTTGGCCATCTAGTCCTGAAGTCATGAACAAGGATTTTTACAGCTCATGAAAGGGGATTGGCTTGCGAAAAGGGATTCTGACAGCTTGTGAGAGGAGAGTTTGAAAGCTGGTGAAAGAGAATTTAAAAAAAATCTCCTTTCATGAGATGACAAAATCCCTGTTCAAGAGCCAATCCTTGTTCGCGAGATAGGGCCATCTGTTCTGGAAATGGCAATCAAGGATTTTGTCAGCTCATGAAAGGGGATTGGCTCATAAAAAGGGATTCTGACAGCTTGCTAAGGGGGATTTTGACAGCTGGTGAAAGAGGATTTAAAAAAAAATCCCCTTTCACGAGGTGACAAACTCCTTCCTTGCAAGATAGGGCCATCTGTTCTGGAAATGGTGATCAAGGATTTTGTCAGCTTGTGAAAGGGGATTGGCTCATGAAAGGGGATTCTGACAGCTTGCGAAAGGGGTTTCAAAAAAACAATCCTCTTTTGGTAGCTGACAAAATCCCTGTTCTTGAGCCAGTCCTTGTTCACAAGATAGGGTCATCTGGTCTGGAAATGGTGATCAAGGATTTTGACAGCTCACAACAAAGGATTGGCTTGTGTTCAAGGATTTTGTCACCTGGTGAAAGAAGATCGCTAGTGAGTTATAACCAAGAATTTTTAAGATTTAAAACATCCGTTTTTGAGAAAACCAAAGTAAACCAAAGCCATGGGTTTGTAGAGGGCATTTCCCAGAACAAAATCCATGATTCAATTACCCCCAACTCATCCATGGATACAGGTGTAGTGAAATAAAATTTTGCTGGTGAAATTGCCGCAAAATCAGCAATTTCGCTGGATGAAATGTTTCACGAAATTGTGGCAAAATTTCACAATTTTGCACAAAATAGCACCAGTAACCAATGACCACAAGTCCATAAATTGAGCCCCCCATACACACACATTGTCCTGCACCCCATTTGTGTTATAGAAAAAAACTAAATTCACCCTCCACTCCATGGTGTCTAGTGGTCCTCCTGGCCATTACTGGCTGTAAACAAAAAATAAGCACCCCCCAAGTTACCTGGTTTCTGCCTCCTTTTGTTTAAAAAAAAAAAAAATCATCCTCATCTCCCTGGTGTCTAGTGGTCCCCCCCGGCTGTCACTGGCTGTACACATAAAATAAGCTGCTCTCTACAGATGGGGTGGGGGTCCACTAGACACCAGCCGAGTGTGGAGGTGGCAATTTGGTGTAACTATGGGGGTGCTTATTTTATGTTTATGACAAGTGATCAGCCGGGGGGAGGGGGACCACTATACACTAGGGTGATGAGGGTGAATTTGTTTTTTTAATTAAACAAATGGAGGGGGCAGGGTAACTTGGGGGGCTTATTTTATGCAATTTTGGCTGGGAGGACCACTGGACACCAGGGAGAACTTTGGCCAGCGGCCACTGGCCAAGGTACCAAATAGAATTTCACAGCAGGAGGTAAAATTACTCCTGCAGGCAGAGGAATTTTGCTGCGGGTGGCGAAATTTCACCCGAGTGTGCGCAGTTTCGCTCGTGAGTGAAATTTCACCAGCTTAGGGGTGAAATTTCACACCCAACCATGGCTGAAATTTTGCATTTCGCTCATCGAAATATTTAGCGAAATGCACTAATTACATGAAATATTTCGCTGGGCGAAATTTGTCAGTTTTACGCATCTCTAGCCATGGAGCAAGTTACAACATTTTGTTTGTGTGAAAAAATGAAAACAAGATGGTAGCTTGCAAAAGGGGAATTTTTCCTCATGAAAAGGGATTTTATAAATCCCCATTCTCGAGAAGACAAAATCCTTGATTGTGAGCCCAATCCTCTTTCGCAAAACATACATATAAATCAAAGACTTATCTAAGCATGTTAAGAACCTGAATATTCATAATTAAATAATTTTAGAATGGATTAATATTTTTTCACCAAACAAATGCTGGATTGTTCTTTCTTCCCTGAAAATGTCAGACAAAATATCCAAACGGTGTGGCCGCAGTGCAATGGGAACAAATCAGCAAAAATGTGCAAAGAAAGTGAAAAACAATTTTTGTGGTGCATTGCTCACAAAAAACACAAATCCGATCAAAACTCAACTTGATATATCAAGAGATCTACTATCTGAGACCATGCATTGTGAATTTTGTGCAAATCCCTTGAACGGTTGCAAAGTTATTAACATTTCAAAATTTGGGGTTTAATATTTAACTGCCTACTCAACTCTTTCTTTCCCCTATAATAAATAAATATGTGTGTGTGTATATATATATATATATATATATATATATATATATATTATAGGGCGCAGTTACTCCTATAGTTAGGGTTATGAAGCCACTTCTATGTAAACTTGAAATTTTGCGCATAAATAACTTTGGACCCATTCAATGGATTTGCATGCAATTTGGTATGTGCAGTGGGGCATAGTAGATCTCTTGATCTGCCAAAGTTCATTTTGGTCGGTCTTACGGTTTTTGAGCAACAAAACACTGAAAAATGCACTTTTCGCCAGTTTTGTGGGCAGTTTTTTTGATTTTGTCCATGGTGCTGCATGGCCGTTGTGTGGCATGCTGTTCTGTGCCTTGGCTCATCTGAAGGAGCTTGGGTCAAGGAACATGGCTCTTTTTGTTTGGTGAAAAAAAATTAATCCAATCAAACGTTATTCAACTTTTAATTCCCCTTTATAAGTCAATGGGAAAATTTATATGGTTATTTTGCGAAAGAAGAATGGGGTCTTGGCCATCTAGTCCCTCCTCACAATCAAAGAATTTGCAGGCTCATGATCAAAGAATATTTGATCGTGAGAATTCTTTGTTCGTGATGGCCAACATCTGGTTTTCATTTTGTCGTTGGAAAAATTCAAATATCTCGGCTCAGGGGTCAGTCCTGAAGTAAAATGGGGATGGGTTTTACTCAGAGGGCTTAGCTCTATTGAGCCATGGTCGTAGTTTGCTTTGAAATGGTCAAAAAATAGACTTTTGAACTTTTTTATTCTTTAATCGTGGCTCGCTAATGATCTTTGATCGGGAGCCTGCAAATTCTTTGATCATGAGATTCTTTGACCGCAATCTTTGATCGCGAGGGCACGACTAGATGACCACTTGAAAAAATCAATTTTCTTAGCTCAGGGGTGTCTTATTAAGCCAAATGAGGGTGGGTTTGCTCAGGGGGCTTTGTTCTATCGAGGCATGGCTGTGGTTTTATGTATTTTTGTCTATAAATTAAGTTTTACCATTTTTTATTCTTTGATCATGAGCCTGCAAATTCTTTGATCATGAGCCTGCAAATTCTTTGATCGTGAGATTCTTTGATCTTGAGTTTTGATCGCAAGGGAGGGACTAGATGGCCATATTTGGTGGGACCAGATAGCCTAATTTTAGCAATTTTTACAATTTAACATCTGGGAAATGGTTTGGTCTTTTAACTTGAAATTTGGAGGGTGTTAATGGGATGTCTTGTAGATGTGAATTATGGTGTTTAGGTGTTGGAGAATACATTTTTTGCAGAGATATTGTGTGGCACAGTTTGCATTTTGCAGACAGTGTTTTGCATTGTGGCAGTGGCTTGAAATTTATGGGGTAGCTAGCCTTACTTCCATGGTTGTACTTTTCAGTGGTTAGGTGTGTGAAATATTAAAAGGTGTGGAATTATGCCACTCTGATGAATGAATATTTGTTTTGTTTCATGGTGGTGAGAGCATGGGGCTCTTTGGGTCCCACAGTCACACCCATGTGCGCTCGAAGGTGGTGGGAGCGTGAGGCTCTCACATATATGTGCGCCCACTAATATATATTCATTCAGTAGTTGTACTGTTATGTTAGGTAGTTGTTTTGTTTCAAGGTAGTGGGAGCGTGGGTCCCTTTGGGTCCCACAGTCCCACCCATGTGCACTCCAAGGTGGTGGGAGCATGGGGTTTCTCACATATATGCGCTCCCACTATATATTCATTCAGTAGTTGTGCTGTTATGAGCCCCACCCTCCCATCCATATGCACTCCCTCCAATAAATATTATAGTCAGTAGTACTGAAATGAATGCCCCCCCATAACAGGTACTAGATCCTGAGTGCAGAGCCACAGGCCAACTAAAGCCATTAACATAAACAGAATATCTCCCTCATTACCACCTGCACAGATGTTAGAACACTGAGGAGTTGCATGGCCTAAGCCTGGCAATTCCCTCTGAACCACCCCCCCTCCCCGACCAGGTAGTGGTTCCTGAGTGCAGAGGCACAGGTCAACCAAGGCCATGGACATCAATTGTATACCTTCATGATACCAACTGCAAACTGGTTACAACACTCATGAGCTGCACGGCCTCAGCCAGGCAATACACCCACCCCTCCCGGCCAGGTACTACAGTCTGAGTGGAGAGCCACAGCCCAACTAAAGTCATGGACATAAATGTTATACCTCCCTCATACCAGCTGCACACAAGTTAAAACACTGAGGAGTTGCACAGCCTCAGTCAGGCAATCCCCCCCACCCCAACAGTTACTGCATCATGACTGCAGAACCACAGGCTAAGTAAGGCATGAACATCAACGGTATACCTCTGTGACACCAACTGCAGACTAGTTATGACACTCATGAGTGCACGACCTCAACTAGGCAATGTCCCCACCCCATCAGACCATGTATTGGGTGCTGAGTGCAGAAGCACTGGCCAATTAAAGTCATGGACATAGACATTATACCTCTCTCATACCAGCTGCACAGAAGTTAGAACACTGACAAGTTGCTCGGCTTCAGCCAGGCAATGTCCCCCTGAACAGGTACTGGATCCTAAGTGCAGAGCCACAGTCCAGCTAAGTCCTTGGACATCAATAGTATCCCTCCGTAATACCAACTGCAGACTAGTTATGACACTCATGAGTTGCATGACCTCAGCCAGGAAATCCCCCACCCCTGACTAGGAATTGAATTCTGAGTGCTGACCCACAGCCCAACTAAATCCATGGACATGAATGGTATACCTACCTCCTACCAGCTGCACATAAGTTAGAACAGTGAGGAGTTGCATAGCATCAGCCAGGTAATACCCACACCCCTCCAGACCAGGTACTACATCCTGAGTGCAGAGCCTCAGCCCAACTAAAGCCATGGACATTGATGGTATACATCTCTGATACCAGCTGCACACAAGTTAGAACACTGAGGAGTTGCACAGCCTCACCCAAGCAATGCCTCCCCCTGAACCAAGCATTGGATACTGAGTGCAGAGCCACAGCCCAAGTGAGGGCATGATCTTCAATGGTATACCTCCATGACACCAACTGCACACTAGTTACAATACTGATGGCTTGCATGGCCTGAGACAGGCAATGTCTGCACACCCACCCCAACCAGGTACTGGATCCTCAGTGCACAGCCACAGCCCAATGAAAGACATGGACATCAACAGTATACATCTCTCACACCTTCTATATATAAATAATACTCAAGACACATAGGATAAGGTTTAAGATTAGTTTTATTATTTAACTATTTAAATATTTTTAGGCTGAATTGTATGGTTGCTCCTGGGATGGGCAAATAAACAGCTCTTCATAGATATTCTTAATTATTTTTTCTCTTTATAAGTTTTGGTATTTCACATACTAAATCTACACTGTCACATTTCTCTGCTTATTAAGTATTTAACTTAGGATTTATATAAAATGTCTAAGTAATAACCTATGTGACTTTATGTTACAGAAGATGTATTGAAAAATTTCTAATTTCACTTACATCTGTTGCTAAGTAGTATTAATTATGTCTCCATTGACACTATGACATGAATGCAATAGGCTGCCCAGTTAGACATTTAGATAATCAACACTAACAATAAATTATTGTACCTGTGAATATCACTATTTGACACTTATTTAAGCCAAGCCATTAGAGCAAAAATAGAATTTGTTTCACTGAACAATTTTATAACATTTAGTTCTTCACTGCATACACACATGAGACACTAAGAAACATTATCATGAGCACATACAGATAATGTTTTAAAGAAACACCACATGTGTGGATGATGTCAACAATGCTAAAATAAGTATCAATATTGTCCATATGATTAGAAAAGTTACCTTTCACGCCAACAGAAACATTAAGAAGTTAAATTTGTCTTTATTAATTCTGCATAAATAATTTAGAAGAAATTGTTACATATCCTATTTGGAAATTATCATACTTTTTATGAAATCTGTTGACATCTTTTAAGATTGTTTCTACTTTATCACTGGTTATTTATTTGAAAGTGGACCAACCAATATCAAGAAGTTAAAAGAGAAAAATGAAGAGAAATAAGTAGCACAATATGTCTGTGGCAGAAAGATTGTATGGTACACATCAATGTGTTCTTCTGGTCTTGAAATGGGAAGAGACACCCATAACATTAGCAGTATATATACATAGAAAGAGCAAGTTAAAGTTACAACATACAATGGCAGGCATGTATATAGCCATTGCTGTACTGTAAGTAGATCAGTAAGTAAGCAAAATAATTTGAGAAATCCTTGCTGATATCATGCTGTGGTGAACACATTACACATCACAGCCATGTTGTGACTTATGCTGAAAAGGTTGGTTCATCTCCAAATGGACACATTTTTTTTTATTGTTTTACATTTCTGGAACTGGGAAAAATTCCTCATCCGACCGCCAAAATATGGATGATCCTATAAAAGCAGGAGCATACCAATCATTTGCATTGTGGAGCAGATGTACACAATCATTATTGACATTACCTGTCGAACATCTGCACAGACATACAGAAATGCATAAATACACTGAAAATAGGGCAGATAACCATATGTATACATCTCTATTTTCAGTTATCAACATCACCAGTAGCAGTTAATGCAATGCAATAACTTTAAGTGCATAACTAGAACAGTTTTCAAACAGTTAACGTAGCGATGGATGCAATTTTTTTCTTTTTTTTGTCAACAAACAAAAAAAGCTAAGAATCTATATAAGCAACATAGCTTCAATCTGCAGTTCAGCATTATATACATATATACAAAACTGAGTCACATTGTATTGGTAGTTGTTGTCATATCAAGTCTCAACAGCATACTCCAAGAACAGTGACAGATAATTCTGCCACATATACTTCAATAAATGCAGTGCACTGCAAACAGATGACATTCTCATGTAGAAAGTCATGCTGTGAATGTGAGTGAAATAACATCTGCCAAGACGCAACTCACTGACTACATGTGTGTAATATCCAGCGCCCTCGAGTCTACTTGGATACGGCAGAAGTCAATTCAGTAAGTAACGTAGTCATGGTCAACAATGTAGACAATAACAGGAAAAGGAGTCACAACTTAACCTGATGTGTATTGTTTAATGAAGTACAACTTCTCACACAATATGTAGAGAAGAGTGCTTAAAACTCTGATAAGCATATAACAATATTACTGATTCTGTCATTACAATGAAAAATAGCACTGTGGAACAACTGAATACACAGTGACATGTGCAAAACATACAAGATTAACTGAGACACCTGCAAACAGATGTGACTCACTGACTGTCAAATGATAACAGCTCAATGCCCTCAAGTCTACTTGAGCAGTAACACGGCAGTCATTGTAGTAAGTACATTAAAGTTGCAAATGCTTCATATTACAGTACAAATGGTTTTAGAAACTGTATTGCAATAAATCATAAAACAATTGTGTTTTGCATGCAGCATATCCGTATGACACTGAGATCAACAAGTCAGTGCCTACTACAGTCTGTTATGTAGGTGCAGTGTTGTGGTTCTCTTCTGCAATGGCAGCAAAATCAGAGTAATTCACACGGGCTGTATTAATACTGTACAATATCTAAAACACCTAGATCACTATCACTGATATTGCACAGTGGTTGTTTCACATGAAAGGTCTTAGCTCTTCTATCAAATCAAAATAAATATGTTAAAAAATGGAGAAAAGACATCTAGCCACAATATACAGTCAGAACGATATTGTTACAAATATACTGGTTAAGTAAGCTGCCGTGATCAGATACCATCACTCCTCCACATATCGTGCAACATTGGTGCAACGGAGAATGATGACGTATGCATCTTTCAGATTTCTTGGTAATCTTTCTCTCATAGTGCATACTGTATTATTGTACTCCACCCATCCCTTTATGAACCTTTGCCAAGTGACATACAGTAGCAGCAAATGACACTGCCAGATATTTCCTGAAATTTCTGTGATATTTCCAGAAATATTTCCTGCTTTCTGCATTTCCACAGTAGGGGCAGCAGAGAGAAACTCTTCAGAAATTTCACGAAATATCTGGAAATAACTGGCAATGTCTGTGGCTACTACTGTAGTGCCCAGAGTGACTAGATAGGCCACGATGGAAAATAACTACATGTGTGTCAAACTGACTTCCTGAGAACATAGTTCTTCCAGCAATGAAGTCAGAAATTGGTGCTGTGACTTTCATGCCTTGAGAGTTAAAACGTTGCAATACAATCATAATGTATGAACTGGAAGATGCAACTCTCAAAGAGTAAACACAAGAATGGCCACCTCTTCAGCACAGCTAACCAGTTTCTGCATTTGCAAATGATCTACAAAACTTCACGGATCTCTGTTCAGAGATAAAGACTGACAACCACAGCATATCATGAGTTGCTTGTGATTCTTTGTGTCCACATGACAAACATGTGTACTTGAGCACATAATCAACTTGAAAGTGTTGGTGCAGATCAATACCATCATCTGCCAAACCGTTTATGATTCCCATGATGAACTCTACGACATCTTGTTGTGCATTGTCAGCAAACATTGCTTGTCCTGCATACTTTGCAAGAGTTAGTTGTAGAGGAGTCAAGCTTTGTAAACTGGGCAACTCCCCTTGACTACCTCTAATGACTCTCTTTAATGCTTCAGACAGAGGTGTCTACTGACCTGAGTTCAAGACATCAGCAAACTCAGGCATACAGTATGCAGAAGTGCTTGCATTGTAGCGTTGGCATAGCAGTTTACTCCTGTGCTGTTGTCAAATATTGGCAGTGTCTGAACCCTAATGCATCTCTTGACAGGTGGAGATTTGATTTGTTGATGTAGAGACTGGTTACCAATAGAAAGGTGAGGTAACAATTGTGGAATCTTAGTGTGCTTCCTCTTCAATTTGCACCCTGCATCCATTGGGACATCTGCTGTGGATGCATATCTGGGAACTGGCATCAAAGGAGCATTTGGTTGGTACAAAATACGTAATCTGTTGTACTCAACAATGCATTTACTATCAGCACGTATCTTACTTTCTGCAAGATTTACTATGTGCAGTTCAGAAAACCGTCTCACACGAGATAAAGCAACATAAGACATGACATTCTTGAATATACCAGTGCCTATATCTACAATGGCACTATCAAGGCTAAGCCCTTGTGACCTGTGTATAGACACTGCATAAGCAGCACACAATGGGAAGTGTTTCCTTGTCACATCTATGTCTTTCACAAGCTCAAACTTGACTATCACTCTGTCTGTTGGTAGAGGAGTATCACAGTTGTCAAACTTAACAACCACAAACTCCACAGTTGTCTTCTGCACATTATACTGGAACTCATGAATGTACCCCATAGCTCCATTCACAAGACCATGGTCAACGTCAATGTTTCTGTGAAGCATGACCCATGCATTCCTACACAGTGGTAACACAGCTTTCAAACCAGCGGTATGTGACACATCACTTGTGAGCTCTCTGAGATGCTCAACCATTTTTGATACCATTGTGCATGTTAGACTGACACCATCTATGGTATCTAAGGATGTAAGGGTCACAATAGGTTCCTGTTCTCTCTGCATCATGATATCATTGAACTCTGCACACTGCTTAAGTCTTGGAAATAGACATACAACATGTCCCCCAGATTTTTGCACATGTGCAAAGATATCACAAGCATCCTGAATAGGAGCATTATTTCTAGCAATCATGCTCTGTCTTAGTATTTCAGCTTGCATGGGTGACAATACATCAATCCAAGCCTCATCAAGCAATGCTTTGTAAGACATGTCACCTTGCTGCCTCATGTTCTTAACAGTTCAACATATAAGAAGAACTCCCACAGATTGACACCACCTGTGCATCCAATGGTTTTCTTAGCCTCTTCAACAGAAAGAGTACAGAAAATATGCTTGCCATTTACAGGAGCCAGCTGCAGGAGATCCCCAAGAACAAGAATATTCTTGCCACCAAATGGTATGTCATCATCAGCACCAAGTATCTCCTGTAGACGTAGGTGAACTTATGTAAGGAGAACATTTGAAACCATGCTGATCTCATCTATTAACAGCAATTGCATCTTGTCAAACATTGACCTCAGTTCAGAGGCAACCTCAAATGACAGTTTTGGTAATCATCACTTTTGCCATGTTCAACTGGCAACATAAACAACCTATGAAGTGTGACACCACCTATGTTATAAGCTGCCAAGCCTGTAGGAGCAGCCACAATAACAGAAGTTGCAGAATTAGTAAGGTCACACACACCTCTGCTAATAGCCTAAATTAAGAAACTTTTCCCAGTCCCAGCAGCACCACTTACAAACATCCTCACTGGTGTCTGCTTGTCACAAACACAGTCTCTGATACTGTGCTGAATAGCATGTTGAACACCATGTATCACACAGTAATACACAACTTTCTGATGCAAATTCAATTCATCAACAATGTTTGTAGCTGCCTCTGACAAGTGCATGTTTTGTTGCATTGCACCTTCTACCTCTGACATCAGAGCAGCTGGGTCAGTAGGAGGAAGAGGGGCACCAAGAATCCTTTCTTCCTCAACAACAATCATATCTTGTGATGTTACTGGGATATCATCGTCCAAAACTTGCCTCGCTTTCTCCAGCTGATTTTTTTCCATTTTAAGTCTTTCAATGTACGTGTCAGACACCTGACTCTTAAAGAAATCATAAAGTACCATGAACTCTTGTTCACATGTCTCAGATAATCCTTTCAATTCAGACTCTGATCTCCAAGGCTTGAACAGAAATAGTAGCGCAAAGTAGTAATGCTCTTTGCTTTTTGTTATATTCAAGCTCAGTTTGCAGTGGTCAATTAGCCATGGCTTTCACTTCTTCACAAGTGAACCATCATAGCCAATAACTTTATATATGTTCTTCTTTGGTTCAGAAGAAACACCTCACTTATAATCATACCATTGAGCAACTTCAAACAGACACAGATCTTCCATAGCACTGTGGCCTTGTGGATAGTAGTTGTCTATTAAGTTGCTCTTCAGAAAATTAGTGGACATTGGTCTTGTAGCAGCCAGATCCTCAACCTCCTCATGGCTTTTATGCACATGGCACCTATTCTGCTTGTAGTTCACATTCAAATAATGAATGAACTCTGACTTCCCATACAGACATACACCCGTAAGGTGGTCACTTGCTTCATAAGCTCCACACTCATGTTGTGAGGGAGTCCTAAGCCCAAGTGACCACAGTCTAGAAGACATTGACCTATCGCAGTTAGACAACTCTTTCCACATTTCTTGCAGGCATGTCTGCTCATACTTTGTGATGTATGATGTCATGTACCTCACCAAAGCCCTTTAATTATTGGCGAAAAACTGAACATCAATGTTTGCGTGCCACATCAAAAGAAGAGAAGGGCTATAGTCATTGATATAGACTTCTGGTTCCCTGCGAGGCAGTTCATACACTCGCTTTGTTGATTTTGCCTTCAAGTGGTGTCACATGGCAGAAAACACATCATTGAAACAAGCATCCATGCAAGCTTATCTTGTGAAACCAAAACAGCACCGAATGTACCACTGTCCCCTGTTCTTCACTTTTCTATGACAGTACTTCCCACACAAGTGGCATTGGAATTTCTGAACCAAATCCCAAAGTGTTGCACTGTCATACTTGTCCGGTATCTGGCATGTGACATATTTCAAAATGAGGTTCAGGATTTCACTTGTCTCACTGTCACCATTACGTGGGGCATCTTTAATCCACAGCAAAATGTGTATGTGTGGAGCTCCCTGAGATTGGTACTCAACCCTCCAGAAGTAGTATTCAATGACCCCAAGAGGAGGATTCATCTTAGACAGTATGAACTTCAAAAGACCCTGGAACCGGTGGTGGAAATAACATGAGACAGACACTGGATCTAGTGAGCACATTTCACTGAGAGTCATACTCTGTATGTTATCAACATCAGAGTTTGCCCATCTGAGAAGATCAAGTAGATCATCCCAATATTATTCAGCACAACTCAGTGTCACAAATCATGTTGCTGGTTCAAACTCCCTCAGCATGCACATCACCTCTGAGTGTCGTCTGTACCAATATTCTTCAGTACCACACATTCTGGATAAAATAGAAGAAAGATTGACTTGTAGTGTTTCATCTTTGTTCTGCAACTTGTGTAGTAACTGCACAGCCATCATATTACTGAACTCTGTGCCAAATCTCAATGTATGAGCAATACTAGCAGACAGGACACTAAGTTCACTTTCCCAAAGAAGATGGAACAGGTACGCAATGTTTCCATGGAATTTGCCATCCTTATGTAGAACTCTTGTGGTCCTATACTCAGCTCCTGGCACACAGACTTCTCATTTGTCTAATCGCCCACCTGTACCAAGTGGAAACGGATCAGGAAAACAACGTGCCTCAAGTGTAGCCTCCCATATGCTTACAGGATTGCCCTCCACTTGCTTCATTTGATACAAATCAATGTTATCCACCACTGGACCCTTCCCATGCAATGGGTGTATGGTGAATTGCTCATAAACATTGTGTGCAGATGCAATGTCAACCTTTTCCAATATTGCTTTGTCAGAGTCTTCCACAGCAGTTCCTGTAGAAAGACCAGCAAACATGTCGATATCAATGTCAGCATAAAAAACATTATGCTCCCTTAGATGTCACAAAGCATGCTTCACCTTCTCAACATTGACTATCTCTTGCTATATTGTTTTTGCCTTAGTTGGGACACCATTCACCAAAATTATTACACTATTATCCTGAGAAATAGTGTTCACATTTTCTTGTAAAGGCAAAGGCAAAAATACAACAGAGCCCTTCAGAGACCGTACCAGTTCTTTCTTCGGTAGGTCTCGCATCCTTGTATTAAGCCTGATAATTGTTTGAAATGGCTTCATGGTCTAAATCAGAATCCATTCAGACAAGTTCAAGACTGCAATTTCAGCAGAAGTTGCTTCAACTTCCATTTTATTCAGAACAGATCGAGGAGGTAAAGTGTCACTCTAAATCTTGTTATGACAGTAAGTACACAGTGGCACAGTTCCAACTTCAGCAAAATCTGTCTTTAAAAGAAGATATGCATGATGATGCCCCCCACATAGCATTCCAGCGTGAAAACTTCTGCAGGTCTATCTTCACACACTGCTCTTTATAGAAGAGGCGCTTACATGATATGCAAATCACATTGAATTTTTGTGTCTTGCTAATTTCAAATTTAGCAAAGTCACTACCAAATTTTCTGAGAAGCTGAGCTTCTTGCACTACTGATGTGTGCATCATATTTGCATGTTCATCAACAGCAGCATTAGACCTCAACCTCTGGCTTGTTTGTAACTGTTTGATGAACTCCACAAGTGCATCTACATCTCTATCATCCAGCAATGATTGAAAGTGCATATAGTCTCAGACAACAGATCTGACCTGATATAATCTTTGTACAAATCTGCATATGCCAGAGTGACACACTGCTACTATGCGAAAATGCTGAAACACACTGCAACAGTTGCTGCTCTCCAAGCATGCAAGAGAATGGCCCATTAGGCTTGTATGAGGTTGAATCTCACACTTGTCAATGGTACCAATCAACCTATTTTGCATAGACCTCTTTGTGCTAGCAAATGTCGACAGGAAAGTTTCAATTGACATCACTGATTTTTCCCTGACATTGCATGTAGTGTCACATGGCCACTTCTTAGCAGATGACTTTTGATTACTTGCAAACTGTGTAATTTCAGTATCATCATCAAACTCAAGGTTCTCATCTGAGACAACTAAAATATTCTGAACTTTACCATGTGCATCTATTGCCAAAGTAACATTAGTATTGTGTACATGGTATGTCTCTTCCCAGAAGAATGCTTCTGAATGCTCAGAGTGCAACCAATCTCCTTGAAACACCACAGAGACATTTTCTCTGTTCAAGTTTTTAAAAGACAAGAGTTTGTTTCTTATCTCCTCAATCTTTGCACTTAATTTATCCATAGCTGACATCATCACAGCCCATAACTGAGAACTAATCACAACATCCACATTAACAAAATGTCTTACTGTCAATTGTAACTTCATTAATGCAACCTTATTGTGCAGTTTTTTGCCTTTGCATCTTATGATACCAGAGATGAGATGATCAATTTTAGCACGATGGACAAGTCTTCTGAAAAAACTTGCTTTACTGTGCTGTACAGTAGCAGAAGTCACACGTCCAGCATTTTTTTCACATGTCAGAGATGTATGACTCACTGTTGACAGTGCTGTACGTTGTTTGCCCACAACAGCTTCACAAAGTCTACTGATTTTTGAATAACAAGAAGAGATCTTGTCTTTGTTCACATGTGCATGTCTCATGATATGTCCACATGAAACAGAAGAAATTGTCTTTCTTCTGCTGACATTTCACAACTTTAGTCTTTACATGGTATGACAGTGAACCACCAGTACACCTACTACTTCTTATGTGTTCCTTAACTTTACTGGAAATGGACATGATGGAAACTCTCAATCACGTGTTCAATTTTTTCTCTGTAGCAGTTTCCTAAGAAACAGAAAAGAAAACAACAATATTATTGCAAATGAATGATAAGACATGCATAAGACTAATGTAGCATAGGTCCATAACAAGTCTATACTACATAAATTATTTACAACACGAAATAAACCAAAATGTCATAGTCGTGAAATTCAATAATGTCAATGACAATGTTTAAGAATTACAAGAATTCTGAGTACTATACTGTCATCCCTACATAGTACTGCAACATGCAACACTATTGTATACAAAATATCACAAAAGACATTAGTGCATGGATTGCATCACAAGTCCTATGAAGACAGGTTGAAGGAACTGAACAAGTACTCCCTGGAGGAGAGGAGGGAGAGAGGGGATATGATAGAGACATACAAGTATCTTACAGGGAGGAACAGGGTGCAGGAATACACTATTTTTAAGCAAAAAAGATGTTCCAGGACTAGAGGGCGTGGGATGAAAGTTGGAGGGAGGACGATTCAGAGGAAACATGAGGAAGAATTTCTTCACAGAATGGGTGGTGGACAAGTGGAACACCCTGCCAGAGGAAGTGGTGGGGACTGAAACAATCACGGGATTTAAGAATGCATGGGATAGACATAAAGGAATTCTAGAGGTCAGGGGTAAGGGGCAGCAGATTTCTAGGAAAACATAAACTGAACTTACAAGCTCAAATGGGCAGACTGGGTGGGCCATAGGCCCTTATCTGCTGACACTGTCTATGTATCTATGTATAAATGATTTCCAGTACACCCCCCTCCCAACAAATCCCAACCCCAATTCAACATCATAAATCAAGTTTTCCTTAACAGCCTAGTGGATCCCCCACTCTCAACAGACATCCTGTCACTATCACCTACTGCCACACAACACGTCACAAATGTTAACCACCATTCCACACTATGAAAACATTTTTTCTCTCGTACTGTAATACCACCCTCACTGTCCTGACAAAATTGTACATAGATGTGCCATCTTGAAAACATAACATTACATAGTCGTCCAGTGCTGCCTCCCACTTCTGCTCATCTCAGATATATCCACAATCACAGTTGGCCACCAACTGAGTCAAAAAATAAGGACAACTGCAATGAATGAGGCCATCAGGTGTTAACTATGCACCATATACATGACTGTCAATTCTAAGGTTCTTTTACGAAAACTGAATGACTTCTAGACTGAAACTTGCACCGCATTCTCCCTATGTAAAATTATTTGCACATTGCAAATGAGCCTCACGATGAATGTTACTCAGAATCAAAAAAAAGTTCATGTCCATGGTCAAACAGCGAAAAAAGCAAGAACATCAAAAATAAAGTGTCTAAAAACATATATCTGTGCACTATACACCTGCCATGGCAAATAAAAGTATGCCTTTACACAAAAGACATGAACAATGTCTCAAAAATCTGTTTTTTTCAAAAGCTATCAAGTTCTGCAATCAAAATCTTAAGTTATTCTCATGATCAAAGAATTTACAGCCTCGTAAACGATCCTCATGATCAATGCGAGTCACAATCAAAGAATTTGCAGGCTCGCGAGCAAAGATCACAAAACAGCTGGAAAAAAACCAAATAAGATATCCAAGCAAGTAATAATACCCGACAGGGTGGGTGGTATTGGGCAATGACCAGACTGCCCTGGGGCATAATGAGGCCTGATACTGCAGGCGGATTGCCTTATAGCCCCTGGAAGGTCTGGTATTGCCCACGCCACCCACCCTGGAGGGTATTATTGCACTTAGAAAATGGGTAACTGTGACACTGTTACATAGGATTTAATGAAATGTAAAAGAAACTAAGAAAGTTTAGTAAAAGAGAAAAAAATGGTAGCTTTTTTAAATTGGGTGCCCAGTGCTTTAGCCAATTATCCAGCAGGCTGGGCACAATGATAATAGTGATGAGCCTGGTAGGAATGGCATGGCTCATACCTTTAGCTTACAAGGCTTTCACTGTAAGTTAATGGACCCTGCCATCCAATGAAAATTCTTATATTGCAAGTCCATTTTCCCCAACTCGCTCCACAGGCCTATGCATGGTCTCCATGAATATCTGTAGCCTCCTAAAGCTCTCTAGCCTCTGTAGCTGAGGAAGCCGAATCTCCAGCCTGATAACTTTCGAGGTAAAGAGAGCCTCTTCTCTTCGTCTGGACGCCTGCAGAGGGGTGCTAGCCCAATGGCGCTTTGCGCCGTCTGCGCCACCTGCCCCAACCACCCTCCCACCCAGGGGCGGCTGTCAATTTAAGGATCCACCCTGTGACATCACATCTGGTGACATCACGTCCTGTTGCCCAGAACCTATCTCCCCACTTTCCCATTTGCAGGTTATACCTGCTGGCCACTAGAGGGACCTATGCTCCCTCACTGCTTCCTACTCCTACCTGTACAGCACTACTTCCCTGGGATCTTGCTCACCACAATGTATTGGCCCTGCCTCATGCTCTGCCTGTGCCTATCCCCACTAGCAGTGCACTTACCCACTTACCCATCTGCTAGTCCGCACCGTGCCCTGGCACCCCTCCCTCCCCTTGCCCCTGAACCTGCTCTCCTGCCCCTTGGGATCTCTGTGTGTCCCTGTCCTCCCTGCCCTCCCCCTAGCTTTCTCTTCACCTCAGGCACATCTGGGTGTCTTCTTATTCTTGCTTTCCCTTCCTGTACCTCCCTGCCCATCCCCTGCTCCCTTAGCCTCCCTTCCCCCCCTCATGTCAATCGTAGGAAAACCTCTCACCATCTCCCAGCCAGGGTGTTAGTCATGCTACTACTCCTGTTGGGGAACATTCATCCAAACCCTGACCCGGTTCCCAGGAGCTCCCCAACTCACACCACAGGCCCATGCATGGTCTCCATGAATCTCTGTAGCCTCCTAATAAAGTTTGACTCACTACAATGACTGGTCACATCAATTAACCCTGATGTCATCACCCTGGTTGAGACTTGGCTGTCGAAATCCTCCCCTGACTCCCTAGTCTCCCTTCCTGGTTTCACCCTTCTCCGGTCCGACCGTGTTGGGAGACGGGGCAGCGGCTGCTCTATTTATGTCAAGGAATCTCTCCCCGTACTAGCTCTGCCCGCTCCCATCCTTGACTCCAGAGCCCAGGTGCTTATGCTGAAACTAACCCCTGACCCTTTAAAGGGGCCCCTTTATCTGACTACTGCATACGTGCCCCCCAGGGACCAAATGCAGGCCATTGCCTCTCTTACAGAATACCTTACCTCTCTACCTCCTTCCGCTAATCAAATGCTGGTGGGTGACTTAAATGTCAACTGGCTCAGCCCTCCTCCTCCTCTACCCGAGACTCCTTTTCTGCAATAGACCTAACGCAACTAGTTACCCACCCTACCAGGACTAACCCCAAGAGAGGCTCCAGTACCCTGCTTGATGTGGTACTCACCAACTGCCCTAATCGGATCCCCAATGTACAAGTCCTCCCAGACTCTCTCAGTGATCACTCCCCCATTCTATTCCACTGGTCATCCTCAGTCCCCAAACCCATAGCACAGTCCACATGCCGGCGTCTAATACCTGGTGGACTGATAAAACTTAAGGAACTTCTGTCCCAAATTGACTGGTCTCCTATACAGGCAACTCCTGACATCGACACAGCTCTCTCCTTCTTTACCCAAACTTTTAATAATGCCTGTGATATCTTTGCCCCAATGTTGACCCGCTGTTCTAAAAGGCAGAATGCCCCCTGGGTAACCCCAGCTTTGATCCACCAGCTCAAACATAGGGACAACCTATGGCACCGTGCCATTGAGACTGGCTGGCCCAATGACAGTCGGTTATGTGCTGCCACCCGAAACAAGTGCACTCAGGCCATCAGAAAGGCCAAGTCTGAGCACTATCGGTCCTCACTCACTGCCTCATGGGGGAACCCCAGAACCTTCTGGGATAACATTAAACAGTTAAATGGGACTGCACACTCCCCCTCACCCACCCAGATCAACATTAATGGTGTGATCTCCTCAGACCCAGCCCTCATAGCCAACCACCTCAACACCTCATTCACTGACCTTAGCCCTATCCTCCCTACAAATTTTTTTGACCCTCCTCCCCCAGCACCTGCCGTAAATCTTTCTACCCTTATTTTCTCCTCTGCCATGTTTCTGCCCAAGAACTTAGGCTGCACCTTGTCACTGCCCTCAAGAGTAATAGTACAGGCAGTGACACCCTGATCCATGTATCCCTACGGCTGGTCTTAGACACAGTCCTTACCCCGATCACATGCCTCATCAACCACTCTTTGCCTGGGGAGGTTCCAACTGCCTGGAAAGTCGCCACTGTCACCCCTATCTTTAAAGGTGGTGATAGGACTGTGGCTGGAAACTATCGACCGATCTCCATTCTCTCTCCTCTCTCCAAGGCCTTGGAAAAAGTGGTGACCTCTCAAATCTCTGACTACCTCTCCACCTACAATGTCCTTTGTCCTGAGCAGCATGGCTTCTAAGTGGGCCACAGTACCAACACAGCCCTCCTAGAGTTCTCCAACTTTCTCCACTCCTCCTTAGACACTGGTTCTCTGGCTGGTGCTGTCTTCATTGACCTCTCGAAAGCTTTTGACACTGTCTCCCACCCCCTCCTTCTTTGATGCCCTTAGTCTCTCTGGTTTTGCTGCTGGGCCCATCTCCTGGTGCACCAGTTATCTATCTGACCGCTCACAGCGTGTAGAAATTAATGGGACCTAATCAGACATCTGTCCCATCTTTTCTGGGGTTCCCCAGGGCTCCATTCTGGGCCCCATACTATTCTCCCTTTCGTAACCCTATTGCCCTCCAGGACTCGCTGCAGAAGTCCTTCACTGAAGCCGAGGGCTGGTTCAAGGAACATAGATTGGTGATAAATCTTAAAAAAACAAACACCATGTTCTTCACTCATCCCCAAAACAAGTCCTGCAACTTCAAACTCCTCATTCACTCTGGGTCCTCTTTCCCACTAGAACAAGTTTGCTCCTATAAATACCTAGGGATCCATTTTGACCCCTCCTCTCCTTCCATGGACACATCGTTGCCTAGCCACTGCCACTAATATCCGATTGGGCATCTTACACTGGTATAAACACTGCCTCCCAGGAGGCTCTTCACTCGCAGTCACCTCCTCTATCCTGTCCCTAGTGGACTATGGACTGCCGGTGTATGGTACTGCTGATCAGACCGCACTCCATAAAATTCGCACTACTCTGAATAAGGCCTGCAGGTTAATTACTGGAGCACCTAGGCTGACACACACCTCTCTACTGTACGCTAAAGAGCTGGTACATGATCTTGACGAGCGCCTCAAATATCTGACCTGTACCCTTACAAAAAAGACCCTCCTTGGGCTATCACCACCAGGATTGACCACCACCATACGCTGCTCTGTCCCACTAGTTCATACTCAGACCTCTGGGAAAACCTCTCTTGTTTTCCCTAGAGCTAGGACCTCTCACAGCCAAAGAGCCTTCAGCTTTAGGGCCCCCTCCTGGTTCAACACACTGCCCCCTCCATCTCCGAAGCTCCAACTATATTGTGCCTCAAAACTTCATTACGTAACCACCTTATTAACACCCGATGCTGTAATTGCCACTAGTCAAAGCTGTATTCAATACTTATGACAAAGCTTATTACTAAGCTGCTAAGGACAACATAACTCTGGTATTGTTTGCATCAATCCTACCTGTACCAGCTTGTTTGTATCTATGTCTTAAGTTACTGTTATACTTATGTGTTGTACTGTTATACTGTGTATTTTTGTTTGTCTTACTGTGACAAGATACCTTTGTAAATGAGCCTATGGCTCAAAGGTTTTCCAAACTGCTATTTAAGTAAAATAAAATAAAAAATAAAGGACAATATTTTTGATCAATCCGTATCTCATGCCCAATTTAACCACATATGACCATAAAGCACATGTTGAATTAAGTAAAAAACAAATTTTTCCCAAAGCTACATGACTTCTACATGCCAAATCTCACATTATTCTTGTGATCAAAGAATTTGCTGGCTCGCGAACGATCCTCGAGATCAAAGCGAGTCACGATCAATAAATGTGCACGCTCGTGATCAAAGATTGAAAAATGCAATAGAATGTAACAAGACATTAAAAAAACATTTTCCCTGTGAAATTCACTTCTCATAATCAATAAAAATACATATGGGTGCTCACTCTCTTGAAAACTGTGTCAAAAATGTGATTTTTAAAACTGCACATCTTCCACAATCCAAATCTCGTATTACTCTCGTGAACAAAGAATTTTGCAAGCTCGCGAATGATCCTCATGATCAAACTGAGTCACAATCAAAGAAGTTGCATGCTCATGATGAAAGATCAAAAATACAATAAAATGTTAGAAAACGTTCACAAGTAATTATCGCTGTAACATCCACGTCTTCCAATCAATAAAAACATATGGCTACATGCTGTGTTAAAAACTGGTTAAAAACATGCATTTTTTTAAACTACTCATCTTCCACAATTCAAATCTCTTGTTATTCTCACAATCAAAGAATTTGCATGCTCGTGAACGATCCTCGCGGTCAAAGCGAGTTGCTATCAATAAATTTGCATGCTCGTGATCAAAGATCGCAAAATATTATTAAATGTAATAAAACTTTAAAAAAAATTATTGTTATATCCATGTCTGATAAGCAATAGAAACACACATGGCTGCCCACTCTGTTTAAAACTGTGAGAATAATGTGATTTTTAAACTACACAGCTTCCACTATCCAAATCTCACGTTAGTCTAGCGATCAAAGAATTCACATGCTCGCAAACGATCCTCACGATCAATGTGAGTCGCGATCAAAGATTTTACATCCTCACGAACGAAGAAATGGCAAACTTCACCATGTGAATTCTGTGAACCAATAGAATCAAATAACAACAGTTCAGCTCCCATGTTATGAATCTCAGACAATCTGCAGTGGCTCCAGGACATAACTGAATAATCTATTGTCTAAAAACATGATAATTAGCTAATAAGCATGGTAAAAAGAATTAGTATGACTAAAAATCAGATTCTATGCACTCTACCATGATTCATACAGTATTTTGGCAGTATCTTACTATCTGTTACAAAAAGAAGTTGTATTTTAACTTTTTATAGTTAATCTGTGTGGCAGTTTCTGTTAGTCATATACACAGTGTTCCGCCATAAATAGCCATCACACCAGGAGCATACTACCCCAAATTAAACATTGTTTCCAAGAGTTTTCTATTAAAATAACACATCTGCCAAGATTTAAGCCTTCCTGCACAAAGAGCAGATCTAGTGCATAATCTGTCTGCTACTCATTGTTACACTAGATAAATATTAATGTGAAACCACCACAATAAATTTTATTTAACCTACTTATGTCACTCTATATACAATGTTAAGTAGGACTTGCATTTTCTGTTTACTATGCAAAGCTTGTTAACTAAAAAACTGATAATCAATCCCAAAGTATTAACTGTGTGGTTGCAATCACAGACAGTTATAAAGTAAATAGTGCCACAAACATAATAAATCAGTAATTGTTAGAATACACTTACTGACCAGTGAATAATTACAGCTGTAACTATAGTACAGTAACAGAACAAAAAAATGCTGAATTATTTAACTATTGAAAGCTATGTCAGTAAGATAGATAGATGTGCTTGCACTCACCACTCAAGCTGCTAGCTGAGAAAGAGAGGGAGTAGAGCTTCACTGACCAAAATGACTACTAACTCCATCCAATAGAAATGGCTATTGCTGGCAAGTACTTAAGTGTGGCCAATGACCAGGCAGTATTCTCCCACCAAAACAAAAATAATGTTTAATAAACAAAGCACCAATAGAAACAGCCTTTACAGACATAATAACTTTTTTGCCTGTATTAACCAATGTGGAATCAGAATGTTAGTTGTGCTTGTCTCTCACTGCATTTATCTTACACACAGAGCTCAGCACTGGTCATTCTGCTGATTAGCCTTGGCAGTGCTCAGTCAGAGAGAGACACATCTCTGATATGTCTTCATCTGAGTTGTTAGAGGTTTATACTCAGCAAGGCAAAAAGATCCAGAATCAGTGTATGGATTGTGGGATCAAGCCTGGTCAGAAGGGCAGCAGTTTTCAATAGAGCTAGTCATTTTGACAGTGACTTGCACCTACCTCACTGCTCAGTGTCTTGGTTTGGGAAGGGTGGTATAAGATGGGAGCAACTCATGTTAACCATGTACAACTTGCTGGACACACCCAGTACCAGACATACTCCTTATCCATCTCAGAGGTAATGATTTGGGGAACAAAAGGGCAACTGATTTTAATAGAAGCTGCACAGTCTGACGTGCGGCATCTTATCAGTATGTTACCTGCTTGTAAAATTCTGTTTTCAGACATTACACCACGAATGATCTGGAAAGGTGAGGATTACTGTCCTGCACTTGAAGGGTCACGTAGAAAGGTGAACATACAAATACCTGGATTTCTCTGTGCTATGGGAATGCACACCATACGTCACCCCCAAATTACATATCACAAACATTTGCTGCATCTAAAAGATGGTGTGCATCTCTCAAGCACAGGTAACATTTTTGTTGGGGACCTTCAAACTGGCATCCTTGCACTTCTGTAATTGTGTACCTGTATAACAATATCTCTTGAGCACATGACATAGGATGTGAAAAAAATGGCTCTTTTAAGAGGCAATCTAACTGGTCAAAAAATAGATCAAACCACTAACAACATATATATACCTTGTGTACAGCTTGGAGTCTGGCTGTGCACTGAAGATTCAGTACCTGCTGTAGCTATCAGGGAGGTATACCATTGACATGCATGGTTTTAGTGACGCTCTGGCTCTGCACTCAGAATCCAGTACCTGATCTCAGGGAGTGGGAGCACTGACTCACTGAACCCTTGCAACTCCTCAGTGTTGGAACATATCTGCACTTACTATCAGGGCAGTAAACTCTGGATGTCTACAGGTGTAGTTCAGCTCTGCCTCTAGACTGAAAACCCAGTAGCTCATCTAAGGAAGCATCAGGGCATTGCTGCAAACAGGGATGTATACCATTGATATCCATGAACTTAGTTGGACTGTGAGTCAGCAGTCAGGATCCAGTACCTGGTCTGGGGGGGTGGCATTACCTGTCTGAGTTTGTGCAACTCGTCAGTGTTCTAACATGTGTCCACCTGGTATCAGAGAGGTGTACCATTGATGTTAATGGGTTGCTTAGGGTGTGGGTCTGCACTCAGGATCTAGTACCTGTTCGGGGGGGAAGGCATTGGTTGGCTGAGGCCATGCAACTGCTCAGTTTTCTAACATGTGTTCAGCTGGTATCAGACAGGTATACCATTGATGTTCACAGCTTTAGTTGGGCCATGGCTCTCCACTCAGGATCCAGTATGAGTTCAGTAAGGGGGGGCGGCCATTGCTTGGCAGAGGCCGTGCAACTCCTCAGTGTTCTAACTTTTGTGCAGCTGGTATGAGGGAGTTATACCATTAATGTCCATGGCTTTAGTTGGCATCTGGCTCTGCACTCAGGATGTAGTACGTGTTTGGGAAGGCATTGCCTGGATGCTACCGCGCAACTCCTCAGTGTTGTAACTCTTGTGCAGCTGGTTTTATGGAGTTATACCATTAATGTCTATGGCTTTAGTTAGCCTCTGGTCTGCACTCAGGATACATTGCCTGGATGCTACCGTGCAACTCCTCAGTGTTGTAGAATGTGTGCAGCTGCTTTCAGGGAGGTATATCATTGATGTCCATGGCTTTACTTGTGCTGTGGCACTGCACTAAGCATACAGTGCCTGGTCTGGGGTGGGGGTGGGGATATTGGCTGCTTGAAGCCATGCAACTCCTCAGTGTTCTAACTTGTATGCAGCTGGTATGAGGGAGGTATACTATTAATGTCCATGAGTTTAGATAAGCTGTGGCTCTGCAGTCAGGATCTAGTACCTGATCTGTGGGAGGGAGGTATTGCCTGGCTGAGGCTGTGCAAGTTGTCAGTATTCTAACTTGTGTGCAGCTGGTATGACTGAGGTATACTTTTTATGTCCATGGCTTTAGTTCGGCTGTGTCTTTGCACTCTGGATTTAGTATGTGGTCTTTTTTGGGGGGGGCCTGGTATTGCCTGGCTGATGTTGTGCAACTCCTCAGTGTTCTAAGATGTCTGCAGCTGTTAACAGGGAGGTATACCATTGATGCCCACAGGTTTAGTCGGACTATAGGTCTGAACTCAGCATCCAGTACCTGGTCTCAGGGGGCGGGGTCATTGCCTTGGTGAGGCTCTGTGACTCCTTAGTGTCCTAACTTGTGCACAGCTGGTATCAGAGAGGTATACTATTGATGTCCATGGCTTTAGTTGGCCTCTGGCTCTGCACTCAGGATGTAGTACGTGGTTTTTGGGGGGGCATTGCCTGGATGCTACCATGCAACTCTTCAGTGTTGTAGAATGTGTGCAGCCACTTTCAGGGAGGTATACCATTAATGTCTATGGCTTTACTCAGGCTGTGGCTCTTCACTCAGCATCCAGTGCCTGTTCTGGCGGGGGGGGGGGTATTGCCTGCTTGAAGCCGTGCAAGGCCTCAGTGTTCTAACTTGTATGCAGCTGGTATGAGGGAGGTATACTATTAATGTCCATGAGTTTAGCTGAGCTGTGGCTCTGCAGTCAGGATCTAGTACCTAATCTGGGGGAGGGAGGTATTGCCTGGCTGAGGCTGTGTAAGTTATTAGTGTTGCAGCTTGTGTGCAGCTGGTATGAGGGAGGTATACTGTTTATGTCCATGTCTTTAGTTCGGCTGTGGCTCTGCACTCTGGATCTACTATCTGGTCTTTTTTGGGGGGGTATTGTCTGGCTGATGTCGTGCAACTCCTCAGTGTTCTAATGTGTTCTGTTGGCATTATGGAACTATGCTGTTGATGTCCATGGCTTTAATCAGGCTGTGGGTGTGAACTCAAAATCCAGTACCTGTTCTGTTGGGGGAAGGGGATTTCTTGGCTGAGGCTATGCACTTCATGAGTGTCTTATCATGTGTGCAGTTGATATCAGTGAGGTGTGCATAGATGTTTTTGGCTTTACTTGGCTGTTGCTCTTTTTATAACAGTTAATCTCTATTTGTTTCAACAGATTGGCAAAGAATTGACAACAATTTAATTTGAGTTATCTTCTAAACAACTGAAAAGTAAGTCATCAGCTTTTTGTTCTTGTTTAAATAGTCAACAGCTCAGTACACAATGATGCTACATTCAGTAATGATTTCAGCAGTATTGCAATTGTCCATTTATCATTCTGTTTTTTTCTAGGTAGTGCTGTCACAGTTAGAGACAAGGGTGTGAGGGTGAAGCAGTTCTATTCAAACACTGTTTTAAATATTTCTGCAGTTGTGGCTGCAACAGGCAACATAGAGAACCACTATCACACCACAACTTTCTTCAACTGTCTCTTGTGATCAAGGGAGTTATGAAGAAAGCAAAACCACATGACACCACAGTGAGTGGCAGGTAGTATAGTGCCGTTGCCTGTCTGAGGGTGCTTCATGGAGTTGACAACTATGCACGCTGTCATCCTGCTGTTTACAGTGTGGTTGCCTGCCTGTGAGAGAACACCTAGATAAGTCTAGTGGCACTACACTTATCTTTTGGATGCACATACCCAGACTACATTGCTGATAGACCTTTTACTTGTTTATAGAATGGCACTGCACCAGATATCCATGCACACACCCTCTTCACTCCCACAACAGATGAATCACACACCACTTGTGGCATTGAGTGGTACATCTGTATAAGTTGGGCAAAGAAATCCCTGTGTCCTGATAGGCTGAGACTTGGTTGTAGAGGTTGCATTTAGAGAGCGCCACCACTACCTTATCCAAGTCCCTGACAACCAGGGCAACTCACTGAATGCATAAGCCACCTATTTCCTAGTCTGCATCACAAACATGGATACAGCCTTTACTCATATATAAAAAACTTCATGTATTCCATGTTAGCATTCTGTGTGTGTGACGGGGGGCATTCCACTGGTTGAATAATGCAGATCTTTGAATTCTTCTGTTATATGGTGAACAATTACACAGTGTATTGAGTGTCAAGAAACACAGATGAATGCCAGATACAAATCATACATGGAAGGACTAGTTGACCTTATCTAGCAACATTTAAGGTTTATTTTTTGTGACTTTGAAAACTTTTAGAATGTATTTTTTTTTCAAAGTTGACAATGGACAAATTTAATCTAAACAGTAACACATGTCTGGGTGTTGGAAGTACTGAGATTCCCACTCACCCAGATGCTAAGGGTACCTGACCTGCGGTCTTGTGCATACCTATGCTTCTGTATGTGAACGTATCTCAGTACTATCAACACCCAGCCATGTCTTATTGCTTACAAAATGCACTGGCACATCAACTTTGCACATGACACACCCACCTATTCTGCTTTACACACATCCCACAAATGTGCCAATGCATCTCACATCCACTACGTGCATGTTGTTAATGAGTCACGTACAAATAATCAAACCACAATAAATGTTTCTAAACAAACAAATATATTTTTTCCAGAACTTGAAGATGCCAAAATTCTGGAGTGATAGGGAGGTGCTGGCCTTCATTCAGACTGTGAGGGTACATGCCAACCCCAAGTTTGTAATGAGGCGACAAACCTGAGCCTTACACATACCTGGGGTAAGGTAGGTCATGGTTTAAATTAAGAGTATACAAATTTTTTTTTCTTACGTATAGAGTATGGTAGAATAATAATATCTGTGGAGCAATAGCATAGCGGTACAGATTACTAAGACATAGCACACTGGTAATAGATCTGATAATGTAAACACGTGCAACTGCAAGAAGTTATACAGCAGTATAATGTTTTATTCATGTATAATACAAAAAAATTTGCTGTTTTCAAGACTCATAAGAAGCCACAGCCACATGTTTCATTTTGCCCAGTGAAGGCTGCTACTAGTAAGATTGCTAAAACTGCAACAAGTATGTAATTACAGTAGCACAGATTTGCAGCCACTTAGTAGCTATTGAACATGAACATTTCTGACCACTGATGTTCACTGTAAATTTGATTTTACAAGTGTGACTGTGTGGCAGTTTCTCTGCTGAAGGCATCAAACAAGATATCTACAGATGTGCTCTTTAAACTTATGAAGTAAAGGGACACTATGACCCATGATATGACACTGCCTATAGTAAGACTGAACATACACATAAGCAAAATTTAATGTAGCAAAGCTGATACTAGCTGAGTGCAATACATTAGTTGCAGAAGTGCTATCCACTAGGACTGTTAAGTGGTTCAAAAACAGGATGACGCAGGGCAACAGGCAGGGTCAATGAAATGCAAGCATGGAAGTGACGTGTTGCAGCAGAATAAGCCACCTAGCTGCACATACGAGCAGAGTTGATAGACGTCAGCAACGTCACCTGCAGGCAAATCTTGTGTGTTCATATGTTCAAATCTCCACTTGTCAAACACATAGTATTATACTGCATTATAAACTGGTCTTTTAGTATATTACTCGATCTACATAGAAAACCATTACTAAATTATTTACAGTACTTTCTTTTCTGTGTTTTTATACAGGTTAGCCGTGCCTTGGGGAGAGACAGCATCACTAGATCTGCTGATGAGTGCAGGAGAAAGAGTAAACTCACCTGCCAGACCTTTTACAAGGCAAAGGCAGCGGCGGGTGAGATGTGCAGGAGTGTCTGGGAGTGGTTTGACATAGCCTTTGCCATGTGGGAGGAAGCAGGGAAGGCAGAATTCAGCGATCAACATCATGGTGGTAAGTATATCTTGTTAATGGTCTTCAATGTTTCAAATCTTATATCTTCAACAGACCCATCGGAGCAGTTAAATAAATCCAGTGACAATCTCAGTATCTCAGTAAGTTTGTGTCACAGTCTTACTAGATAATGTCATATATCACACATTACAAGATTAGTAGACTATTATTGTAGTGCACTTCAGTATTCCATAAGGGAAAAGAACAGAGATTGTTGCCTAACAAGGTAATGGTATTATAACATTTCAGCATAACACTACTCTTATTTACTCCACCAATCTCTCAATACCATATATAGAGACATTTTTGTCAAATTTTGAAACATTGCAAAATCACTTGTTAATGGAGTTGAATTGCTTACTCAATAACATGAATTGCCCAAACTGTGATACAACTAGTGTACCTCGAAAGGGTCTGGCTGATCTCAAGATTTACCCATGCCTGGTGTGTTGTTTGGTCCCAACATCCCAATCGAGGTACCATCAACACAGCAAGCATGGCTGCATCCTGGTATCACCCACACCGTCAAGTAGCACATTACATGTTTTATTAATTGGTAGCAGAAAGTGATCAATATACTGATTTACTCCTGTTAAGTGAAAAAATAGTATGGCATTGAGGGGTGTAACTGCATTTGACCATTTTTTTTGTAAACTTTAAACTAGGCAGTCTCTAGTAGTGCTAAAATCCATAGCTCATGCAGGTGGAGGAACTATTTAATTACAAAACTGATATTACACTAAATATTCATTAAAAAATTTTGTTTTTTTTTCCAGTGGACATTTTCTAAGTGCAATAATACCCTCCAGGGTGGGTGGTATTGGGCTAAACCAGACCTTACAGGGGCTATAAAGCCCTCCGCCTGTGGCGTCGGGCCTGATTATGCCCCTGGGCTGTTCGGTATAACCCAATGATACCCACCCTGTCAGGTATTATTATTTACATATGTAAACCTGTGTCTTAGTTGTCAAAGTGTTACATCAACATGTTATAGATCGTAATATAGTGCAGCACATCTTGAAGTACTACTAAACTGATATTGTATACAATACACACATATTTAAAATACTGAATATTTGTTTCTTTCTCCCTCAGCCACTATATCAACCGTCCCTGCTTCCTCCCAAAGATTGCAGCTAGTCCCACTGGAAGGTGAGGACTGAGGGGCTCCAGTCGAGCAGCTACTTGTGCTCGACTCTGCTGGTGAGTCACAGTGATATACTGGCATCTGTCTTTTAACTGAACCTCCAATATGTGCTCTTCCATGCTGCCATCATTGCCTGGCACAGAACGTACAGCTAGTCAATGTTCTAGCTTGTGGCACCTCATATCAGACAAATATTATGTTGATGCTTACAGCTTTATTTCAGATGTGGGTCTGAGCTCAGGATGTCATGGTGGATCTTGAAGGTCTAGGAGCCACTGTCAACTGAGCCCATTCACAGTTTTAGGTGAGCTGTACATATGCAGTAATGATCCAGTATGTAGTCTGGGGGGTATTGCCTGGCTCACACTATGCAGCTCTTCACTGTCCTGACATGTGAGCATGCCTTACTTACTCTGTCGCTCTCCACACACCATCTAGTACCTGGTGTGTGCAGGTGGTACCATCACCTGGCTCAGGCCATCCAATATGTCAGTGGCCTAACTTGTGTAGAGGTGTTATCAGGAAAGTATACTGCTGATGTCCACGGCTTTAGTTGTCTTGCAGTTCTGCACTGACAATGCACTACCTGACCCTATGGGGCAGGGGGGTGAAGATGGATTCTCTGGCTGAGGCCCTGAAACTCCTGAGTGTGCTACCTCATCTGCAGCTGGTATGAGACAGGTATACTGCTGATGTCCACATCTTTATTTACGCTATAGGTGTGCATTTAACATCAATGAACTGTTCTGGGGAGGAGGGGGGAGTGGGGGGCATTGCCTGCCTGAGACAGTACAACTCCTGGCTGATCTAATATGTCTGCAGCTGCTACAACAGAGGTATACCATCAATATGCACAGCTTTACTTAATCTGTGGCTGTGCACTCAGGATCTAGTAGCTGTTGTAGGGACATGACACTATTACCTGGCTGAGGGCATGCAACTCCTCAGTGACAATACTTGTGTGGAGTTGCTACGAGGAAGATATACCATTGATGTCCATGGCTTTCATTGGCCTGTAGCCTTGCATTGAGCATCCACTACCTGAGGCAAGGGGGGCATTGTCTGGCTGACTGCTAGAAACTACTCAGTGCCCAACCTTATGCATACTTGGTATCAGAGAGACATACCATTGATCTACACATCTTTACTCAGCCTGCGGTTCTGCACTCAGGATCCAGTACTTGTTGTAGGGGGGTCATTGCCTCCCTAAAGCAGTGCAACTTCTCACTGTGCTCACATGTGCACAGCTCATATCACAGAGCTATATAGTTGATACCCACAGCTCTACTTACTGTCTGACTCTGTGCTGAACATCCACTAGCTGGTGTGCAGAGGTTGCAGCATTACCTGGTCTGACACATGCAACTTCTCAATTTTCTAGCTTGTGTGGAGCTCATATCAGGAAGCTATGCCATTAATGTTTATGTCTTTAGTTGCCTGTACCTCTGCACTAACAGTCCACTACCTCATCTGAGGGGAAGGGGCATTGTCTCGGTTAGCCCTTGAAACTCCTCAGAGCCCTACCTTGTCTGCAGATCCTATCACGGACGTATACCATTCATGTACACATCCTTAGTTAGTCTGTGGCTGTGCACTTAGCATCTAGTATGTGTTCTGGGGAGAGGGAGCTGATTGGTTTCAGGCATTGCCAGCATGATGCATCTCTACTCCTTACAGTCCTAGCAAGTGTGCAGGTGATATCACAGAGGTGTACTGTCAATATTCACAGCTTTATTTAGTGTGTGACTCTGCACTCAGGGTTCAGTGACTACTGTGAGAAGATGGAACAATTGCCTAGCAACTGTTCAGTGTCATGACTTGTGTGTAGCTGCTATCAGGAAACTATGCCATTCATGTTTACAGCTTCATGTACAAATCTTTAGTTAGCCTCTAGCTATTCAGTCAACATCTAGTACCTGTTCTGAGTGGAGAGGACCAGCATTCCCTGCCTGAGTCAGTTCAACTCCTCAGTGTACTAACATATCTGCACCTTGTGTCAGTGAGGCATACTGTACTTATCCACAGATTTAGTTAGTGTATGACTGCACTCGGCATCCAGTGCCTCGTGTGGGGGAGGTAGAAGCATTCCCTAAGTGAAAACATCTAACAGCTCAGTGTACAAACTTGTGTTGAACTGCTATCAGTAACCTATACAATTTATGTTCATGACTTTACTTGTACTATGCCTCTGCACTAAAGACCTTATCCAGAGGATGGGGGTGGGGGGCAGTAAAGTCTGCCTGAACTCTCCAAACTACTGACTGTCGTACCTTGTGTGCAGCAGTTATCAGTGACATATGCCACTGATGTACAGATGTTTACTTAACCTATGGCTCTGCACTCAGGATCTATTACCTGTTCTGAGGGGGTCAGCATTGCCTGCCTGAGTCAGTGCAAGTCCTCACTGTCCTAACATCTGTGCACATCGTATCAAGGAGGCATACCATACATATCCACAGCAAAACTTAGTGTTTGATTTTGCACTCAGTTTCCACTACCTGCTGTGGAAAGGTGGGACCATTTCTTGGCTAAAGAAATGCAACTTCTCAGCGTTCTAACTTGTCTGGAGCTTGTATCAGTAAGATTTACCATTGCTGTCCACGGTTGTACTTGTTCTGTAGCTCTGCATTGACAATCCACTCCCTAATGCAAGGGAAGGGGAAGGGGGGCATTGTCTGTGTAAGGCCCTGAATCTCCTCAGTGCCCCACCTTGTGTGCAGCTGTTATCACATACAGATACCATTGATGTCCACATCTTTATTAATCTGTGGCTGTCCACTCACAATCCACTACCTCTTCTCTGAGAGGTGAGAGCACTGCCTCTCGCAATCACTGCAAGTACTCACTGTCCTAATATGTGTGCAGTTGCTATCAGGGAAGTATATCATTCATATCCACGGCTTTACTTACTCTGTGGCTCTGCACTCAACATCCAGTGTCTGTTGTTTGCAGGTGGGAGCATTGCCTCATTGAGACCATCGAACTGTTCAGTATCTTAACTTGTGTGTACCTGCTACCAGTAACCTTTGCCACTGATCTACACAGGTTTACTTGGCCTGTAGCTCTGCACTAATGATCCCTCCTCTGATCTGAGGGGGGAGCCACTGTCTTGAAGAATCCTTAAAACTACTGAGTGTCCCACCTTGTCTGCGTCTGGTATCACATTGATATACCATTGATGTCCACATCTTTAGGTAGCCTGTGGCTATCCACTCAAGATCCAATGCTTCTTCTATTGGAGGTGGGTGTATTCCCTGCCTGAGGCACTGCAACTCCTCATTGTACAAATGTGTGTGCAACTGGTATCAGGGAGGTATAGCACCCATATCCAAACCTTTACTTTGTGTGTCATTCTGCACTCAGTATGCACTACCTGGTGTCCATAGCTGGAAGTATTGACTGCCTGAGTCCATGCAACTCCTCAGTGTCGTAACTTCTGTGTACATGCAATCAGGAAAGTATGCCATTGATGTCCATGGCCTCACTTTTCCTGTACCTCTGCACTGAGTATACACTACCTAATCCAAGGAGCTTGTGGGGGAGGGTGGATGGTTAGTATTCTGTAGTTGACCCCTTTAAACTACTTGTTCCACTGGGGAGAAGGGGCATGACATTGTCTGCACGAGGCCTTCAAACTCTTCACCATCCTACCTTGTGTGCAGCTACTATCAGGGCAGGTATACCATTCATGTCCACATCTTTAGTTAGCCTGTGGCTGTTGACTCAGGATCCAGTGCCTGTTCTAATACAGGGGAGTGGGGGGGGCAGGAATTCCCCTGCTTGATGCCATTTAACTCCTCAGAACTAAGAATTCAAGACAACTGGTACTAGAGAGGTATACATACACATATCAACATCCACAGACAAATAATGTTTTCCCTTTTACTATGTTTTTTTACAGAGGATGAACCATCTATGGAGGGTGCTGCTGGAGCAGAAGACACCACAGAGGAGGTTGAAATAGTATACATTGACCCCTCTGTGGAGGAAAGAACAACTGCTCCAGCAGCGGGTCATCCACCACGTGCTGCAGGTCTGCCTGTGCCTCCAGCTGAGGAACATAAGTAACTTCAATTATGCCACAGACATAGCTGAATAGTCAATCAAAAATGAAACTGGTAGTTTCCCACTATTCTAAATCCTCTGATAACCAATCACTGTCTGTGACAATGGCATCTATTGCATCTACAGCATGGAAAGTAATACAATAAATAAGGGAAATACAATGGTCAGCTGTCAGAGAAATGATTTACCTACACAAGTGCTGTTTGACCTCAGATAACCTCACGTTTGGCGTAAGCCACAACTGAGATGTCCAGGGTCAATCAGCACACGTGTAGATAAATTATTTATCTGACAAGTCACCATTGTATATTTTATTTATACTACAGGGATGATTTCTGCCAGTGCAGGGACATTTGCTTTTGATTATTTATCTTTTTTGCATACGTCTGTCAAAAAAGTGAAAATATAATGTAATCTGCTCTTTTTTGCTAATTATAAAAACATATATCACGTGATTGTGGCTACAGGTGGGATGGGATCCGGGTTCAGTGTGTGCTTGTGGACAATGTTCTGGCTGGGCAGGTGGCCACCTATGGCTGGGCTGATGTGTTGCGCCCTGCAATACTGCAGCCTGCCTTTGAGTGGTCAGGTGTTGATCGTACTCTGCAAGGGCTGAGCTTTGAGGCCTGCTATGCCACGAAATGCAGGGTTGTGCCAGCATATCCACCGCACATTCCATGCTGAATCTGAGTTCTCAGGGAAATTACTATGGCTCTCAAAGATTTACCCACTCAGCTGTGTCTTGTATGCAAACCACTGCAGCCGTGGTAAATCACACCATATCTGATAACATAGAACACAGTGGGGCATATTATGCAATGTTTAAACATAATCACAGCATTTGTCAGTGACAGACACTGCTTGAGTGTGGTTTGTTTAAGCAACATACTATCATAGAGAGTGTGTATATTAGTGTATTTGCTGTGCCTGGTGTATTTTGTTCACAAGGCACAGCCAAGTGACTTAACCACACCCAGTTTCGCTCTTGGTATCTTGGTATCTGGCTGGGGGGGACCAGCATCTTGCTGTTGTACAATTTCCAAGTCTTTTGTTTGTTTTAATAGTGATATTTACCTTTTACAGTGGGTATTTATGAGGATTTATGAAGGTCATATCATGTGTTTTGACCAATGAAGTTACAGTATTTTCATTTGTCATTGTATGATACAGATCTAACAACAGCTACTTAATTTGTTCTATTTTGCTGAAGTTTTGTTCACAGTTATGATACATAGTAATTCTGTAGATAACACCATTGTAAAATACTGCTGTTCATGTCGTTTAATGAAAAATTCAGTGTTGTAGCAATCTTTCTGCATATATACAAGCCATACGTGTGCTGTACCTGTGTCACAATCAACTTATTTGAACAGTAGCCTCTCACCTTGTGAAACCTCTTGAGTAGCACAGAAATCACAGACTGTTGGAAAAATAATTTTGTTATCCCAGAAGTGCACCATGCATATGTAGTTTATATAACTGTACTTTTCCACTTGACTTCTGTTATACATTATTTAGCTCTTCAGTTTGTAGGACCATGCTGGGGTGGGGTGAGAGGGGTGGGTTGGGGGTGCCTGGGTGAGGAGGTGGGACTTTTATCATCATACAGGTGCTGTGAAGGTTGGCATACACAGGGGCTTCGGGTGAGGAGTTTTTTTTCCCCAGGCACCACAGATACTGTCACAAGGAGCAGCATTTGCCAGGAGCTGTTGGGTGGGGGGATGTCATGCTGCGGTATGGCACCGCAAGAAACAGCATTTACCGGGAGCTAGTGGGTGGGGTCATAGTGCCAGATTGCGCCACAAGGAGTGGCAGGTTATGGGAGCTGGGGGGGGTGTAATGTATCAGCAAAGCAGTTAAATTACAGTATTATGAAATCAAGACAGCTATACTAATCTACTGTACATATAAATACAGTTCCTCTATCATTAATAAAATAAATACTTTATTACAGTTTATTAACGTAAGAGTACAGAACAGCTTAGTTTACTGACATGTCTCTTCTTGTAATTTTTCTCTCCAGAGAGTTTCTGGCTGTTCTCTAGACCATCAGCAGCACTCTCAGCCAGCTGCTCAAGGCCGTGGAGGGCGGCAACATGGCTGTGGCCCGGCATGCCCATGTCACTGCAGCAAAAATTGACTATATTATTAATCAAAACTTTCAAATGATAGATTTGCTGCAGTGACATGGGCATGTAGGGCGTGCAGCCTTGATTGCCACCTGTGGTCTGGAGCAGAGCAACGGGGGCCTCACCCAAGCCATACGATCGCTAAGGGAGATGGAGGAGGCCTCTGTTGCTTCGCTAGAGACCACCCACAGCTTCCAAGTGCAGCTGGCTGAGAACCAGCTGGAGGCCATGGAGGCCATCCACCATCTCCTCCACCAGGACCTGCAGCATCTTCAAGATGACCCACCCACCACAGGTCCTCAGCAGCAAGAGCCCCTAGATGGTGCCCCTTCCACAACACCACAACCTATAGATGAGGGGCACCAAGTCCCACCTGTTCCTGTGCAGTCTTCCTCTTCCTCTCCCCAAGGCACAACAGCCTGAATGGCCAGCACCTCCTTATCATTCCTGGCCTTTCTTTTTAATATTTTTCAAACAATTTTTTTTTTTGCCTTATATCCTTCCCTACTCCACAACACTTTTATTTATTTCACTGCTTTTTTTATTTATGTTTTATTTATTATCCCTTCCCCATGTGAAGAAATACATTTATTTTACTGTTTTTTCATCAGAATTAAAAAAATATAGATTTTTATAAAAAATCTATATTTTTATTATTAAGGCATTATTGTTTTACAATGATGTATTTGGCTACTTCTTAAAAATATATGTGTGCGACTGCTATAAGAAAAGCATACCTTTGATGTCTATGACTTTACTTGGGCTCTCGCTTTACACCTATGATCCAGTACCTGATTTACGGGGCTTGAGGGCATCGTGTGGCTAAGCCCATGCAGCTCGTCAGTGTCCTAATGTGTGCAGCTGGTATCAATAATGTATCCTCTACATGTCAACACCTTTAGTTGGACTCCAGCACTGCACTCAAGATACAGTTACTGGTCTGGACAGGTATGGGGGCATTGCCTGACTGGTGCCATGCAACTCCTCAGTGTCCTGGTATGTGTGCAGCTGGCATTAGTGATGCATATGATTGATGTTCACAGCTTCACTTTGCTAGTGGCTCTGCATTCAAGATTCAGCATCTGGTTTCGGGGGGTGGGGCATTGCCTGGCTCATGCCATCTAAATCCTCAATGTCCTAGCAGGTGTGCAGCTGCCATCACACAGCTATATGATTGATGTTCATGGCCTTACTTGGTCTGTGGCTCTGCACTCACGATCCAGTAGCTGATTGGGAGGGGGGCATTGCCTGGCTGACGCCATGCAACTCATGAGTGTCATAACTAGTCTGCAGTTGGTATCACACAGGTATACCATTGATGTCATGGCTTTAGTTGGGCTGTGGCTCTGCACTTAGGATCCGGTACCTGTTTGGGGGGTGGTGTTGCCCGACTGAGGCCAGGCAACTCCTCAGTGTTCTAACTTGTGTGCAGCTGGTATGAGGGAGGTATACCATTTATGTACATGGCTTTAATTGGTTTGTGGGTCTGTTCTCAAAATCCAGTTCCTGGTCTGGGAGGGGTGGGGCATTGTTTGGCTAAGGCTGTGCAACTCATGAGTGTAGTAACTAGTCTGCAGTTGGTATCACAGAGCTATACCATTGATGTTCATGGCCTTAGTTGCACTGTGGCTCTGCACTCAGGATCCAGTAACTGTTCTGGGGGGGTCATTGTCTAGCTGAGGGTGTGCAACTCCTCAGTGTTCTAACTTGTGTGCAGCTGGTATGACAGAGGTATACCGTTCCTGTCCATGGCTTTACTTGGGCTGCGGCTCTCCACTTAGTATCCAATTACTGGTCTGGGAGGGTGGGAGAATTGCCTGGCTGAGGCTGTGCAACTCATGGGTGTCATAACTAGTCTGCAGTTGGTATCACAGAGCTATACCATTGATGTTCATGCCCTTAGTTGGGGTGTGGCTCTGCACTCAGGATCCAGTACCTGTTTTGAGGGGGCATTACCTGGCTGAGGCCATGTAAGTCCTCAGTGTTCTAACTTTTCTGCAGATGGTATGAGGGAGGTATACCATTGATGCACATGGCTTTAGTTGTGCTGTGGGTCTGCACTCAGCATCCAATTACTGGTCTGGGGGTTGGGGGCATTGCCTGACTGAGGCCGTGCAACTCATGAGAGTGATAACTACTCTACAATTGGTATCACAGAGGTATTCCATTGATGTACATGCTTTAGTTCGGCTGTGGCTTTGTACTCCGTATCTAGTACCTGTTTTGGGGGGGGCATTGCCGGACTGAGGCCATGCAAGTCCTCACTGTTCTGACTTGTGTGCAGATGCCATGAGGGAGGTATACCATTGATGTCCATGGCTTTAATTGGGCTGTGGGTCTGCACACAGCATCCAATTACTGGCCTGAGGAGGGTAGGAGCATTGTCTAGCTGAGGCCATAAAACTCATGAGAGTCATTCCTAGTCTGCAGTTGGTATCACAGAGATATACCATTGATGTTCATGGCCTTAGTTGGGCTATGGCTCTGCAGCATGGCTACAGTACCAGTTATGCAGGGGTGGGGCATTACTCTAGTGAGGCATTGTTGCCAATATCTCTCTTATAAAGGCTTCATAATCTTGTTTACATGTCCTGTGGTAATAGAACCACTCATTGTTATTTCTTTCCCAAAACATAAGGACATCTTTTGCAAAAAACTACGTTAATGCAACAGTTAGGGTTTTTTACAGTGACAAAAGTGAAGGAATTCGACTTTAGGGTTTTAAATTCTAACTCTGACCCCCCCCACTATCACACATACACACAGACACACACACACGCACACAACTATGGGGGGGCGGTACAAGGCAAGACAGCCAATCACAGACACACACTATAACGCAACAGAAATAACATGCAACTTCTTAAACATACCACAACAGACATCCACCATCATGTTTCACACTAGAACACTGAGGAGTTGCACACATGTTTCACCAACTGGAGGAATGTGGGAAAAGGCCGACTGGTAAAGTGCAGATGAGGGGAAAATGGAATCCCCATGGGAACACGAGCAGGGGAAATGGAAGTATAGGGAAAGGGTAGAAGGTAGTCCTGCTAAATGCCAGGAGCTTGGGCAATAAATGCCTGAGCTCCAGACGATGCTAACTGAGGGAGCGGTGGATGTGGCAGCGGTCACTGAGACCTGGGTCACCACAGGACATGACTGGGGCCTGAACCTGGAGGGTTACACTATGTTCAGGAAGGACAGGGGGGAGGGAAGGGGAGGAGGGGTATCAATTATAGTCAAAAACTGCATTGGCATAGGGGGAGTAGAGGAGGCGGAGGGAACCTTGGAGGTGATTGAGACACACTTGATGAGGGGGCAAGAGAGTAAAAATAGGAGTGGTGTATAGACCCCCCTGCGCTGGCAGAGGAGCTGTAGGAGAGTCTGGTGGCAGATGTTGGGAGACACTACAGATTGAGCAGGGGAAGGGTGGTGGTGGTGTTGGGGGACTTAAACATGCCAGGAACAGACTGGGAGACTATGACATCCTCGGTGGCCAGGGAACAGAGGTTGTTGGATGTCTTTCAAGATGCATTCTTAACTCAGCAGGTGGGGGAACTGACCAGGGAGGTGTAGGTGCTGGATGTGGTCCTGGCAGACAGTGACCAGATTGGGAGCCTGGGCGTAAGGGACCCGCTGGCGGTGAGCGACCATGCCACGGTCTGGTTCTGCCTGGACCTAGGAGGGGTAGAAGACTGCACAAAGATGAAGGTAACTGACTTCAGGGGGGTGGATTTTAAGGAAATGGGAAGGATTCTTAAGGAGCATTTGGATGTGATTGGGTCAGACATGGACGCTGACAGTAGGTGGGAAATCATCAGGAGAGGGGTGCAGGATGCTACCAGCACCTGTGCAAGAGTAAGACGAAAATGCGGTAGGGCCGGAAAACCCTGCTGGTGGACCAGGGAGGTCCAGGAGGTGGTGCGGGGAAAGAAGGCAGCCTATAGGCAATTCAAGTGCTCAAGGAGTGAAAAGGATCAAGGGGAGTACGAGCTGATGGCTAGAAGAGCCATTAGGGTGGTGAGGGTGGCTAAGGCAAGGAAGGAGCAGAACCTGGCCAGGGAAATTAGGAGAAGGAACAAGGGGTTCTTTAGATACATTGGGGAAAAACGAAGGGTGAAGGGGCAGATTAGCAGGATTAAAACAGGGGAGAGATGGGCACAAGACCCGGGGGAGCAGGCTGAGGTACTAAATGAGTACTTCACCTCAGTTTTCACCAAGGAAAATGGGGGTGCTGCATCATACATGGGAGGAGACAGTGATACTGAGGAGGGGGGGACCCTTACCAATCAGCAGGTCTGGGGAGAGAGGGAGGCATAACTGGCAGGAGGGGGGAAGGCTAAGCAGTGGGAAGAGGTAGCGGAGGTGGAAATCACAGCAGAGAGAGTGAGGGAAGCCCTCAGGTCCCTTAAGATGGAGAAAGCACCGGGGCCAGATAAATTACATCCCAGAGTGCTGAAGGAACTTGCGGATGTCCTGGCAAACCCCCGCAGAGCTTTTCACCATCTCTAAGAACAGGTGGGTGCCCCAGGACTGGAAGGTGAGACATAGTGCCTATCCACAAGGGGGATCAAGGAGGTGGCAGGGAACTACAGGCCTGTCAGCCTGACATCGGTGGTGGGAAGGTGATGGGGGCATTGTCAAGGAGAGGCTGGGGGACCTGGAAAAGTCAGGGTGCCTGGATGATAGACAGCATAGATTCATCCCGGGGAAATCGTGTCAGACAAACCTTGTGGAGTTCTATGACTGGGTGATGAATGCCGTGGACCTGGGTAGACCAGTGGATGTCCTCTTTCTAGTCTTCAGCAAGTCATTTGACCCTGTTCCTCATGAGGGCCTGTTGGATAAGCTGGGAGAAATGGGGTGGGGAACCAGATGATCAGACAGATAGGTAATTGGCTCCAGGACTGGACCCAGAGAATTGTAGTTGGTGGGATAGTCTCATCCCCAAGGAGGGTCATTAGTGGGGTCCTACAGGGATCGGTCATTGGGCCCCTCCTGCTCAACGCCTACGTCTCTGACATAAGGACAGGTATCAGGAGTGAGGTGAGTCTCTTTGCGGATGACTCAAAACTGGGAGCAGTAGTGGATGGGGAGGAGGAGGGAAGGGTGGCACTACAGGAAAGATGGTCTAAAAAGTGGAAGCTGAGGTTCAATGCAGGGAAATGCAAGGTACTGCACCTGGGGGCCAGAAACCTGTACCAAGTGTACACCCTGGGGGGGGGGATGCTACAAGTCTCGATGGCTGAGAGGGACCTGGGGGAGGTGGTAGATGTCAAGACGAACAACTCGGAGACTTGTAGGAGGGCAGCAGCCAAGGCCAACAGGATGCTGGGATGCATCGCTAGGGGGATCACCTCCAGAAGGAGGGAAGTGATATTCCCTCTGTATAACTGTTTGGTGAGGCTGCACCTCGAGTACTGCATGCAGTTTTGGAGGCCACACTTAAAGAGGGACATTACACTCCTGGAGAGGGTCCAGAAGAGGGCAACCAAAATGATTTGGGGCTTGGGGGACAGGACCTATGGGGAGAGGCTTGAAGAGCTAAATATGTACACATTGGAAGAGAGAAGGGACTGGGGGGTCATGGTAGAGGTCTTCAGGTACATGAAGGGGGTAAATAGGGGAGGAGCAGTCAGGATGCTTCGAAGGAAGGAGGAGGGGCAACTAGAAGGCTTGGGTGGAAGCTGGAGGGGGAAGATTCAGGGGAGAAAGGAGGAGGTGCTACTTCACTGAGAGGGTGGTGGAGCCATGGAAAGTGCTGCCCAGGGGGCTGGTGGAGGCAGAGACAGTGGAGGGGTTCAAGAGGGGGTGAGACAGGTACAGGGGAAGGGTTCTGGAAGCAAAATCCAGTGTAGCGAGAATATCTGGAACTGGGAAGGGAGAAGCCAGAGAAGGCGAGGGGGGCAGCAAGGTCAGCTCCCAGGGTGGGGGCTGACCAAACAAGCAGACACAAAAGACCGTTTGGCCTATTCTGCTGGCATTTTAGTATGTTAGTAACTGTATCACTTCTATTATGCACTTTGGAGCAAGGAACCCAGGGAGGAGCTACCTGTTGGGAGGGGTTCAGACAGAGGTCACAGAAGAGGAGAAGGACCTAGGGGTGATCATAATGGGTAACATGAACAACTCAGCTCAGTGCAGAAAGGTGGCAGCTAAGGCCAACAAGATGCCAGGGTATATTGTGAGAGGAATCTCATCCAGAAATAGGGTTGTGATTCTGCCACTGTGCAGGTCACTAGTCAGGCCACATTTGGAGTGCTGCATGCAGTTCTGGCATCCCTTTCTGAAGAATGAAATCAGATTGCTGGAGGGGGTGCAGTATAGGGCAACTAAGATGATCCAGGGGCTGGAGGGCAAAACCTATGAGGACAGGCTGACTGAGTTGAATATGTTCATCCTGGAGAGAGAGGAGGGATCAGGGGATATGACTGGGACCTAAAAATATTTGAAGGGGATTTATCAAAATTTGCACAGATGGGATGTTTAAGCTGAGGAGAGGATGGGACACCAGAGGGCATAGTCTCACGTTGGGGGGGAGATATTGAAGAGAGATAAGGAAGCATTTTTTCACAGAGAAGGAGGTGGAGAAATGGACACTCTACCCAAGGAGGTGGTATCCTATAGTAAAGTGGGCAGTTTTAAAAGGTCATGGGACAAGGTGCAGAGGGGGAAGGTGAGGGGAGAGAGGGGGGCAGCTGCAATATATGGGCGCTAGATGCATATTTGAGCAGACTAACTTGATAGACCGTAAGGCCTGTTTCTGCTGGCAGATTCGTATGCTCATATGTACTGAGCTGCCAGGACCTTGAGGAAAATGATGTCATTGTTGCCTGAATGGAATGAGCACTCACCCAAGATTCCACCAGATAATTTAAAATGTCTGAGAGATTTTCTGTGAAACCATCAAATAGGAAAGCATTAAAATAGTATCTGTGCTTGACAAATGGCAATTACTTAATTTCATATGTAATAAATAAGGCCTGGTTGTCCTTATGTCAGGGAAAAGGAGTAACGTTTATGATATGTGTGTAGTATATCATGCAGTTAATCTTTAATATAGCAAGAGTGGAATATCTTGTGGAATGCAAAGCATGCCACGTGAGAAAGGGATAGCATACTGAAAGGGATCCACTGTATGCAGAATTGGGGAGGTAGAAATGGGTGCATGGAAAAAATTTAAAACAAGGGAATTTAGAGGGAATTTAAGAAGAAGGCAAGCATTATGGGGTTGTCATTCAGAGGTTTTTTTTTTGGTCAACATATTTTATTAAAAGGCTATAAAACATTTCAAGTGTTACAGGTAAACCAAGAATACAATGCATTGATAAAGAACATATCAGTGTACACTATATGGAACATTCAAGCGTACAATGCATATATTGGAGCATTTCAACTTGTCAAGATGATTTTTTCATATAACTGATCAAATCCATTTTTCCACTGAAAAAATAGGTACTATCAAGTCTATACAGTAACTATACCATTTTCAATAGTAGTAATGAGGTGCCTCCACATCTGCACGAAGACTGCTTCGTTACCATTTGCGGACAATTGACATCTCTATCTAGGAGCATGCACACCATTAAATCATTCAACCAAGGGGCTGTTGTAAGAGTGGTCTCACTCACCCAGTGTTGTGCCACAGTTTTTCTAGTCATGACCAATGCCACCTCCCATTACCTATGCCTCTTTTCCCTACAGTGCAAGGCTTCAGCCCCAAGCATAAATTCCAGTGGGGTACTTGGGAGATTGTATTCCAAAACCTTTCGCATTGTTGCATTTATATTTACCCAGAATGCAGCCACTTGGTTACATATCAGGACCATATAGAGAAAGTCCTCGGGTTGAGTGTTTACACTTTGGGCATGTTTGCTGTCTGGAGGCAGTATATTTATGCAACTTCTCTGTTGTCAAATAAGTTTGATACAAGAAATACTGTAAGTTGTATGCTGTGTAATGTATTTTGACACAGAGCAACTATGCACATGTTTTATTGCTGCCCGTCAGGTGTTGTTATCAATACTTATGTCAAGATCATTCTCCCAAAGACCTCTTGCCCTGACAAGTGGGAGCAGTGCTGCTGTTAAAAATAACTTATAAAGGACAGACAGTTGAAGGATAAGTGGTTGAGGTGTATATACAGCTTCCTCTAGAGGAGATAGTAAACCAAGGCCCTCATTGACAATGCCTCCAATCCTTAAATATGCAAAAATAAAATCCCCAGAATGTATCCCATACTGCTGCCTTATTTCCTGAAATGTGTTCAACCTCCCACCATAACACAGATCACCAAAGGTCTCTAAACCAGTCCTCCACCATTTTATTTATTTATTTATTTGATATATTGGTTTACAACCTTTGAGCCTGAGGCTCATTTCCAAAGGTACCTCGTCACATGTAAGACAGAAGCAAATATAGACAGGGTATAACAACAGTTACATAAAGCATGTGTTACAGACATCTGTCACTGACATTGTTTACAGTATTTACAGTAAGTACAGGATGTAGATATTTTCAGACATTTATAATATTTGGATGATGATGTTTACATCGTCACAGCAGAGAGACATTATAAGCTTGAGAAAGCATCTAAACAGAGTAGTCAGTCCTATTCATGTGTTTGGTATTATTGACATAGGTTGCAATCCATAATGGACTTTGTCATAGAGTTTAGATCAGAGAGGGTGAGAGAGTGAAATGTTAGTTGCAGTTACAGGAGCGGATGTTGAAGAGGTGGTTGCGCAGAGTGGTTTTGAAGTAGGTGATCTTGGGTGCACTAGTGATGTTGTTTGGTAGTGTATTAAACCATGTGGGGGCCTCGTAGTGGAAAGATCTCTGGGCAAGGGAGTTTTTTACCCTGGGCACAACCAGTGGTGCTTTCTCTGAGTTGTGGGTGGAGATAGTGGGGGTGGCAGGATGAAGAGAGGCGGAGACCCCAGGGGGAGAGAATCCAAGCAGTATTTTCTTGGACAGTATGCAGGTCTGGTAGCGGAGCCTTTCATCGAGGTTGAGAAGATTGGCAGAGGTATAGAGGGAGCAAGTGTGAGTGAGCCTAGGTGCACCTGTTAGGAGCCTGCAGGCCTTGTTTAGGGAGACCTGGATTTTCTGGAGTGCGGAGTTATCTGCCACCCTGTACACAGGGAGCCCATAGTCCACTAGGGACAGTATTGATGAGGTAATTGCAAGCTTAAGGGCGTGTGAGGGAGGCAGTCCCTGTGTCGGTAAAGGAGTCCAATCTGGGTGTTTGTTGAGGCAGCAAGGGTGTTTTTGTGGTCATGGAAAGTAAGGGCCACGTCAATGGTAAGTCCAAGATATTTGTAGTTGGATACCTGTTCAAGGGGGTGCTGGATGCTGGGGAGGATGTGGAGAGGTGCACTTTTTGCTTTGTTTTGGTGGTGAGAGAAGATCATTGAGTTGGTCTTTTTTAAGTTTATGACCAGTCTACAGTCCTTAAACCATGTTTCGGCCTGGGAGAAGGCATGTTGGAGGGAGTCCTGAAGGGGTGGGTTTATGATGCGAAGCAAAGAGCACTGCATCATCTGCATATAGTAAGATTTTTGTAGAGCAGGTCTTTGGTAAGGAGTTTAGGTAGAGGGAGAAAAGAAGTGGCCCCAGGATAGAGCCCTGGGGCACCCCAGAGCGGACGGGCAGTGTGTCGGATAGGGTTCCATTAATTTTGATGCATTTGGACCTGGCGGAAAGGTAACTTGAGCACCAGGCTAGGGGACCTGTGGAGAAACCAAGTTGGTGGACAGAGTCAAGAAGGAGAGGGTGGCAGACCATGTCGAAGGCCTTGGATAGGTCTATGAACACAGTTCCTGCAATGTTACCGGAGTCTAGGGAGGAGTGCAGGAAGTTGGTGAATTCTAGGAGGGCTGTGGTGGTGCTATGGGCCGACTGGAAGCCGTGCTGCTCTGGGCATAGAATGTCATAATTGGCTAGATATTCCATAAGTTGGGTGGCAACCACTTTTTCTAATGCTTTAGAGAGGGTGGGAAGAATGGAGATGGGCCGATAGTTATTTGGGGAGGCTTTGTCACCACTTTTATGGATGGGAGTAATGACAGCTGTTTTCCAGGCACTAGGGAATTGCCCTAGGCATGGGGATTTGTTGAGCAGGTCCATTAGGGGGACTAGGACCTCATTGAGGACTAATTGAAGGAGCCTGGCATCTAGGAGGTCATTTATAGGGTTATTGCTGTTAAGCGCTTTTTGTAGGTAAGGACGAGCTTTGTGGGTGGATATTTTGTGCAGGAGGAAACAAGGATGCTGCAGGGTTGGGGGCTGGGATTGGGGCACAGGGTCAAAGAAACAACTAGGGAGAACAGTGCTGAGATCCGAGAAGGTGGTGTTTAGACAGTTTGCAATGGTGAGTGTGTCTGTGGAGGTAGTGCCATTTATGATGAGCTGGGAGGGAGGTGGGGAATGTGAATACCTGAAGGGCTTGGTGTAGGGGGGCTTTGTAACCCTTTTTACCCACAAAACTCATATATATGGCCGTATTAGGTGAGAGACACATGGTATGTCCTATGTGGTTATGTACACCCACCCACAGTCTAACAAGAGCTTGAGTAATTGGATTATTGCATTGCTGAGGAGTGAATAACCTAGCGGAGACAAAACCCCTTGCAACAACTCTCCTACAGCACACTCATCCTCCATTCTCCTCCAGGCCAGAGCATTAAGGACCCTTGGCCTGTCTAGGAAGGCAAGCTGGGCACCCAGTAATAATGTTTAAAACTGGGAAGAGCCAAACTCCATTGCTCATCGGCAACTACAGTATGGCTCTCTTTATTCTTGTTGGTTTTCCACACCAAAGAAATATATTTATGATACTGTTCAATTGTTTAAAGACATAGCCAGGTACCTTTATGGGGATATTTTGGAATAAGTATAAGCATTTCAGTAACAAATTCATTTTGACTAAATTAACTCACTGTATCAAACTAATAGGAAGGCCCTCCCAGTTCTCACAGTCTTTACATATATTGTACAATTGCTGTACATAGTTTTCCTTATAAAGATGTCTCATATTCCCAGAAATCTAAATTCTCAAATATTTTAAGGTCTAGACCACTGGTACCCTTCAAAAGGAATTCAAGAGATAACTAGAGTTTCCTTCTCCCAGAACCAGCATCTTACTTTTGGACCAGTTGATTTTATAACCAGCTACAGAGCCATATTCCTGAAACAACTCATGCAATACCGGGATGCTATGCTGTGGGTTCCTGAGATAGAGCAACAAGTCATCTGCAAAGAGTTCCAATTTATGATGTTGATCTCCTGCCACCAATTCCTGTATTTTCTCATCTTGTCAAATAATAGCTGCCAGTGGCACCAAGGACATTACATACAGCAGGGGAGACAGTGGACAACCCTGTCTTGTTCCTCTTGTCAAATGAAAGGGTTTTGTTAGTGCCCCATTGACCAATATTTGCGTGGTAGGCCTGTTATAAAGTACCCCAACCCATTTCCTCGTTGTTTTCTTCCACCCCAAATCTGCACATTGTCTCAAATAAGGACTTCCACTCTCCCCTATTGAATGCTTTTTCAGCATTGAGGGTGAGAATATCTGGATTTACTGGTTGTTTCTTACCCTACCATCTCCATACTATATTGAGTGTGCACCTAACATTCAACTTCTCTTGTCTGCCCTTCACAAATTCAGATTGATCCTCATGGATTATGGAAGGCAGAACATTTTCTAACCTACTTGCAAGTAATCTGGCTGCTATTTTATAGTTGTCCATCAACAGGGAGATAGGCCTGTACGAGGTGTAGCATTTGGGGTCCTTACCTTGCTTAGGGAGCACTGTAATAGTAGCTTCCCTCATGGAGTGAGGCAATTCTCCCTTGTTTTATAATTTCTAACAAAGGGACATGAATGTCGAGTTGAAATATCTTTAAAAAAATCAATCGGGTACCCATCCGGGCCTGACACCTTAACCCCCTTTAGATGCCTAACCACCTTCTCTATATCTTCCCATTGCACAGGCTCCTTCATCTGTTTTTTATCAAGTTCCTGAATTTTTAGTAAATTTACCTTATCATAAAATTCCTGCATCTGTGTCTCTGTTGAGGATACTTCTGAAGTATATAATGCCTCATAATAATCACTGAAGCACTCTTCTATCTCCCAGTCTCCATTTTTCAGGTTATTTCTACTACCTTTTATTGGTGCTATATTCTTTATTCCATCCCTATTTCGCAGATGCCATGCAAGCCCCTTTCCACCTGAATCCCCCTCAAAATAATTCCCTGTCTGATTTAGTAGTATTGCTCTTTCTATCTTAACATTATGGGCTGTGTTAAATTCCCATTTAAACTTTTATTGACTGTTACAGCCCTCAGGGGTTGGATTCTCCTTCTGTGCCTTTTCAGCTTTTTCTATCTTCCTTTCCAGTGCCCTAATATATTGATTTTCTATCCTATTTTTATGTGCTGTGCATATGCAAAACTCTTCCCTTGTATAACTGTTTTTAATGCCTCCCACCCTACGGTTGCAGATGTTGCCCTTGGGGGATTATTCACTAAAAAAATCTTCTATTTGAAGTCTGATATATTGTTTAAAATCCTCCTGTTTTAATAGCATGGGGTCCCATTTCCATACTCTATAAACATATGGGGCACCAATACCCATGAGGGATGCTAGAACCAGGAAATGACTGGAAATAAGAATCGCAACATGCACGTTTACCATCTATATTTGCTTGGGTCACCACCCCAGGAAACCTAGTCCTCAACCATATAGCAGCACCCCTAGCTTTAGTCATAAAGTAAGACCTATATCACTCTCCTCCCCAGTTTTTAGCCATATGCTTTCCTTCCCTAGCAGTCATATGAATCTCCTGTAATCAAACTTTGTCAGCCTTTTTAGACTTACTTTTCCCTAGTATTTTCCTTATTTTTGCATGATCTTTAAGCCCATGGATGTCCCAGGTACAGACATTCAGGCTGCTAGTCGTTGTTCAGTACATCATGAAATTCTGCATGATTATGCATATGGTTGCCTTTACATATTCATTGACTCTTGTTACTTATCCGCCTTAATTTTTCAGCTTTAACGAAAACATTAACAACAGTACTCATGTCAAAAATGGGCACATAAAAAACCGGATATCTATTACTCCCAGAGGATTTGCAGAAACATTCCCCCCACCCACCGAACACTTCCCAAACCATAACAAAATGCAGAACAGTCCCTGATGTACCCACCAAAAACACTTTTGCACAATGATTGTGCAGAATCCCACTTTTTTAAGGTGATCAATGGTGCTCAGCATACCTCTCAACTGTCCCTGATTTTGCCTCATAGTTTTACTCTGTCCCTCCTAAAAATTGTGTTTCCATGACCAGTCAGTGGGGGTTGTAAGCACAAAATAATATCAAACATTAAAGTTACAGACTTGTGCTTCCTTAGACAATACATTTTACACTAAGCCCCTTATTCTACTAGCTTTCTGAGTGGATATCACAAATTTTGAAGATGTGTCCCTGATTTTGGTCCTTTGTTCCTGATTTTTTTAAGCCTTGTCCCTGACTTATGAGGCAGGAGGTTGAGAAGTATGGTGCTCAGGGCACCTTTTCTACTCCTAATACATATTAATAAAATTATGCAGAGTTAGAAAAAACTTTGAGACCAACATCAAGTAGAGAATAAAGGAGACGGGCATTAACATACCAATTTCTAATGTATATGACCATATCTAAGCAGACTCTTTGGCCATGTGTAAGCAATAGATTTTAAACATTAAAACAGTTAAACCAGTTAACAGAAACTGCATTTTATAATTTTTAACTCAAACAACCCATGCATGGTCCAAGCCCTCCTGTTGTCTGAATAATCAAACCCTTAATTTATTGGAAATCATCAGTTCTGAGGAAGGCAATTGCCTCGGTGCCCACCCAAGTACCCCCCTAACCCCCTTGCTCCCCCATCAAATCATTGCATCTAGTACCTTGCTCCTTAATTAAATCAAGTATATAACAGTAAAGATTGCCATGGTATTAAAAGCATTTAACCAGCTGTGGGCAAAACAGGGACATTTCACAAGTCTGCTCAGTGTCACTTTTAGCTCCACCTCTCATTGATACCCACAGCCCCAGTAGTGGTCAAGAGGCAGAGACATCAGCAGGATGTAAACCAGCAGACCAGACCACATCCTGCACCCTTGAGGCAGTTTGTTTCATAGTCCCACAAAATGTTCATAGTAGCTCTCTTATGTGGCATTTACTACCTTCCACCATACAGCATTAACCCCAAAATATGTGAAAGATGAGATCAGTCTTGTTGGAATCTGCGTGCATCTGGCTTTGTGTCAGAAAGAACAGAGTGCACGGTGGTTGCCATAGTTCCCAAGTTCACATCGTTGTGCAGCCGAAGGGGGTGGGATCTCAGATTCATTCACATCATAGTACCTTAATAAGTCTACCCTCTCCACCAATAAATCCCCGATTGACAGGCTGCTCTAAATCCAAATCTCACTCAGAGCATGAGCAAGGGTTTGATCAAACATTTTTATTTATTTATTTATTTAAATCTTGGATTACAAATACCTTTGAGCTAGGGGCAGCTCATTTACAAAGGTTCCACATCAAAGGAAAGAGTTACAATAAGGTTGTGAAGAATAGACAACATTCATGGTATCAACGGATGTACAGACAACATTCGTGGTATCATTGGAGCACAGCAAGTCAACTGGTAACTAAGTGGGAACAGTGCTAAACACTCAAGATTACAAGCAAGCATAGAAAGCCATAAGGTACATTTGAAGCAACACTGCTAATCAGAGGTGAGGGGAAGGCAAAGAGTAAGGAAGAGGTAAGGGAGATGAGAGGGCAGAGTCCAGATAGAGAAGGAAAAGAAAATATGGTAGCCAGAGGCCTTGTCATAAGGTGAGAGGAAGGGGAGGCTAAGGTGGGAGAAGGGGTAAAAGAGGGGAAAAGGAGGACGGATGAAGGGGAAGAAGATAAGGGAGAATGGGGACCAGAGGGCCTGGACAGGTCCAGGAAGAAGGGGGATCAGTGGGATAAAAGCAAGGAGGGGGTGAGATAAGGGAAGAGGTGGCAGGGGAAAGAAGAAATTGTTCTGTCAGGAGAAGTGAAACAAAACAGGAAGCCAAGTAAGAGCCTCAGTGAGTGAAAAAAGTGGTATAAGGGTGTCTGCAGAAGTGGGAAACTAGGTGTAACAATCACAAATGCTTTTGGTTAGGAGATGCTGATGAAGCATATGTTTAAATTTGGGACAGACTAGAAAGACTGCTCAGTTGGTTACTTAGATTATTAAACTGCAGGGGGCTGTGCATTGAAAGGATCTCTGGTATTGAGCAGTCCGACTGTGGGATACTAGAAGGAGGTCAGAAACTAAGATACGTGTCTGTTGGGTCTTAGGGGATTTGTTTAGCAGGCAACCGATGCTCGGGGGTAGTAATCCAAGTAGAGCTTTTTTGGACAGGAGGCAGGTTTGATATTTGATCCTGTTATTTAGTTGGAGTCAGCCAGACTGAGCATATAACTCAATAAATGCAAATGAAATGAGCACTCAGAAGCGGGAAGTAGTACGCTCGTTTAATCCAAAAAGACAAATCCAAGACCCCTGTGCTTCGGCTCAAGCCTTCAAGGGGGGCATGACAGAACTATTCTTATAAGGTGCTTAAATACAAACTAAATAGTGACATCATCTTAATGGGACAATTCAACAAGGCAAATCATGAGAAAGGCACATACATATCCAACAAATCCTGTCCCATCAGAAAGCATGTCAGTCAGTACAAAAATATATTTATACTAAAAAAGGATATCTGTACATTCAAATAACACATATATAAACATATATATTGTACAACCAAAAAGTATATAAATCACCTTATCAACTTCTTCCACTAAATGTATTTCTAGTTTACTCTTTTAAATCCCCATTATTAATTTGTTCATTTATCCACTTATTTAAATTAGTTACAATCCAAGTGTTATTTTATGTGCACAAGGGGGATAATTCTTACATACATATAGTAGACAGAAAATAATTTTTTAGTTAACCAAATAACAATTTCACAGACTCAATGGGTCATTTAAGTGATGTGGAGGTTGCAGCACAGTATATGATTAGACCATAATCAATGACCGAGAGGACCGAGCTGTGAACTGCAACCCACACTCTGAAAGATGGCCGCCGGTCTGGGCGTGCTACAAGCTGCACTTTGTAACTGAGCTTTTTTATCTTGCCTATCCATTTATTCTGCCGTTTTCTCGCTGTCCCTGTTTGTTTTTATTAGTTAGTTAGGGTTTGTAGTAAGGGAGTTAGTTTCTGTGCGTTACTGGTAATTCTAGACCTGCCTGTAGTGCACATTAAGGACACTTGAATACTTCCGCTACTGCCCAGAAAAGGGATTCGTGCTGCCTAGACTGTCCCGCTAAACCTGTGCAAAATACGTTGATGAAGAAACGTACTTACCGTTTCTTTTTATCTGTTCTACTAAGACATTCTGGGCCGAGGAGAAGGAGCGAGATCTGCTGGGAGGAGGTTGTGTTGTGATACTGAGTTGGAGTCTGTTCGTGGGAGGATCCTTTTGGTTCTTGGGCTGGTTGAGCTTTTCATTGCCTGGACTGCTTGCGTGACCTAGCTTTTGCATCGGAGCAGTTTTCTGAGCTGCGGGCTCTGAATTGGACTTCGGTGGGGGTCAGTTGCTGCTGCTGTGGGTGGGCCCGACATCACTTGGAGAGTTGTGGCTGGATTTGCTGCCGCACAGGGGACCGGGCTTTGGATCGGCCGGGGAGCTGGTTGACGAGCTTGTGGTTCTCCCAGGTTCCTTGGAGGGGGGTTGGCTGCTGTGCAGTCACTGCCCAGGAATCAAAGTTGTAGGCAGTGAATATTTCCGGTGGCAGTCTCTGTGGATGGAACTTTGTGGGCCCCACTTGTTTTTTCTGCTGACCCTGGGTCTTTACTAGAACAACATCACCTGTACAGAGTGTTTTTCGTTTGTTACAGCCGAGTTTGGATTTTTCATTTGGACTGTCTGCACTTTATTGGATATCTTTACTACTAATCTCCTTACTTTGCTCTGGAATTATGGCCAGACTCTGAACTCTTCTATCCTGGACAGTGAGAGTGTCCTTATTTCAGTATCCCTGGTGGTGAGAGGACCTGGGTGTCCAAACTTTATTTCTGTTTGTTTATTGAAAGACAATTTTTGGACTTCTGTTTTTGATTTAATGTGAGCAGACATTGGATTCTTAACTTCAGGCAGTGAGTGCCCTTGTTTCCATTACTCCCAGGCTGTGAGAGGGCCTGGGGGGACTCCAAAACATTATATCCTGCATACTCAGTGAGAGGGGATGGCAGGAGACACTTTTTTTTTTCAGTTATTATTTTCTTTTTTGTCATTTTCCGAGAGCCAAGTGTTGGATTGTACTATCTATGTAGTTTAAGAAGGGTTTATTTTTTAATTGTGATTCATTATTTATTCTGGGTGGGTATATAGTAGACAGTGAATTTTATTGGACATTAATGAACGATCTAACTTGGTGCTGTAGCTAAAAAAATTTTTATATTGTTATTTTGGGGGTTATATTTTGGATTGGGATTTTATTATTTTAGTTTATTTTATTTTTGTAGGTTAGGGTACATGAGATTTGTTATTAAGATTGGGTTTGCTATTTAAGACTAGTTTTTATGTTTATTGTTTGGGGTGGGTTATTGTTTTTAATATTTGTTTCTATTCTTGAAGTATAAGGTGTCAGGGAGGCTTAGCAACGGTCAGGCAGTACTCCCCCACCAGACTCAGGGAATTGTGTCCTTTTGACTGTCCCCCATTAAAATCTGACACCTATTTCAGATGCCGTGCTTTGGGGATAGTTAGAAGGCATGTAAGAAAGGGGAGAACTGGGCATGGTGGGGGAGGGGAAAGGGAAGGGTGGATGGGAGTTGTGGGGTCCAAGAGGTGCCCTGGGTTGAAACGGAGTCAGGATAGAGGTTCCCCCCCCGTCTTGTCTCCATACCCAAGGGCTCCAATGTTCGCGGGCAGGTGCCGAGGTCTTCCCTGACAACTCATCCTACTTGGGCGGTGTTGTGAAATGCCAGATCTATTAAGAACAAGACAGCTGTTATAGCTGATCTTGTTGCAACCACCAATCTGGCTTGCATCACCGAGACCTGGCTGGATGAAAATGCAGGCCCTGTATTGGCTTCTGCAGTTCCGCCAGGTTCTTAGGGATACACCTGCTGTTGGATCATAGGGCGGGGTGTGGCCATATATTTAAGTCTGAGCTGGGCCTTGTGATGTGCCATCAGGAAGTACCAGATCCTTTGAGTATATCCTGGGTGAGGGTGTAGGCTGCAGGATACTCCTCATCTACTGTCCACCAGGAGATGGTGGAGCATTCCTGCAGGAGATAGCAGATTTCATCGTCGACACGGTGTTGAGGTCCCCCAGATGGATAGTTCTGGGGGACTTCAATGCCTGGGTCGATGATGAACTCTTGCATTTTGGTCAAAATCTCCTCCAGCTTACGATAACACTGGGCTTTACACAGGTAGTTACCTCCTCAACCCATGTAGGGGGTCACTCATTGGATCTGGTCTTTCTTTTGGGTGTGGAGATAGCTGAGCTGGGGGTGGAACCAGTCAGCTGGTCTGACCATCACACCATAAGGTTCAGTTTCAGGGTCCCCCCAATAGGTCTGCCCCTACGGTGATGGTCCAGTACCACCCTCTGAAGGGAGTTACCCCTAACAACCTATCAGCGGCGCTGGACCTATCGGGTTTGTCGGGTGAATGCATGAGTCCAGGTGATCTCGTATTAGCCTATAATAAGGCTGTGGGAGATGCCCTGGACAAAATTGCTCCTGTTTGCGTTTGGCCCCTCACCCTTTGCCCAAGGAACCCTTGGTCTGATGGTTCCTTGAAGGAGTTGAGGGGAGTTGGTCGAAGGATGAAGAGAACTTGGCAAAAGTCTGGCCTTGATGCTGACAGGCTTAAGCTGATGGCACATTATGATGGCTATCAGCTAGAAATCACACGTAAGAAGGCAGAATTCCTGTCCAGGGAGATTTCTACTGCACAGAATCGACCAGCTCAGCTTTTCCGGACCGTCGACAGACTGTGCAATCCAATCTGTCTTCAGCCCAGAGAAGCTTTTTCTCAGCTGAAATGCGAGGAGTTTGCTTGATTCTTTGCAGATAAGGTTGCCAGCATCAGGTCTAGCATCGGCATAGTCTCTCCTATGAGGAGTTATGGTGATCGGTGGAATGTGGTGTGCACTCGGTCTCTCTGGTCAGACTTCAGCCAGCCAGAATTCATGGATATTGTGACGATCATCCAGACGATGTGCCCAACCAGTTGTAGTTTGGATCCGGGCCCGACACCCCTTCTATTGGGATGTGCTGAAGTTATCTGCCCAATCCTTGCTGAATTTGTCTGGAGGTCCTTGGAGACTGGGGTCTTTCCAGAACCCCTAACGGAGGCGGTCAGTCGACCACTTCTTAAGAAATCTTCCTTGGACCCTGACTGCCCAGCCAACTACCGACCTGTCACTAACCTGCCATTTGTTGGTAAGGTTATTGAAAAGGTGGTTGCACTGCAACTGGATGATCATCTTACAACTCACAAGATCTATGATACTCTCCAGTCTGGATTTAGGAAGAAGCATAGCACGGAGACTGCACTGGTCCGAGTATTGAATGACCTCCTGATGGCTAGAGATCGAAAGGCATGTACCATTCTGGTACTTCTTGATCTCTCCGCAGCATTCAACACTGTAGACCATGGTGTGCTGTTGGAGTACCTGTGGCTGCTTTGTGGTCTGTCTGGTACAGTCCTCAAATGGTTCCACTCTTTCCTCGCAGACAGGCTTCTGAGAGTTACCACTGGAATTTATTCCTCTGGCACTTATTCCCTGTCTTGTGGGGTGCCACAGGGCTCCATCTTGGCTCCCATGTTGTTTGCCGTGTATATGCTGCTATTGGGAGATATCATCAGGCGATACAGTTTGAGTTTTCACTGCTATGCAGATGATACTCAACTGTATATGTCTTTTCTGCCCAGACATCCTGCACTGTCTGCGCTAAACAACTGCCGTACCGAGATCAGAACCTGGATGAGTACTAGTTGGCTGAGACTGAATCCGGATAAGACTGAAGTGCTGGTTGTGGACCCTAGTCATCCAGGGGCGAGTATGCGAGCTGGCCAGGTATCAGATATTTTGATCGATGGCATACAGCTCACTACTTCAGACCGAGGACATAACCTCGGTGTTATTTTTGATGATGGCCAGACACTATGGTCTCTGGTGTTGGCTGTTGTCAAATCCTCTTTTTATCATCTGAGGAATATTGCCCGGGTGAAACACTTGGTTCCTCCGGATGATCTTCCAATATTGGTCCACGCCTTCATCACTACCCGCCTTGATTACTGCAATTCTCTCTACCTAGGACTTCCAGGGGTTGATATCCGCCACTTGCAGCTAGTGCAGAACGTGGCAGCCAGGCCTTTGACTGGGACTTCTAGGTCCAGTCATATTACTCCTGTGCTCCGCGAACTGCACTGGCTGCCTATTCAGTGGCGGATCACCTTTAAGGTTGGTTTGTTAACCTTCAAAGCCCTACATGATCAGGGTCCCGGTTACCTGCAAGACCTCTTGATACCCTACTGCCCCCCCATCCTCTCCGATCCACCGACGAGGGATTGCTAGAGATTTCCAGGGTACGATTAAAAACATAAGGTGCTCGTGCCTTTGCTTTTTCATCTCCAACCCTGTGGAATTCTCTACCTCTCCGGCTAAGAGAATGCCTGACCGTTGATATATTTAGGATTGAGCTGAAAACGCATTTATTTAACTTGGCCTTCTCTAATGACTAATGTATTTTATCTTCCTATTTTAATGTTATATTTGTATTTGGTTTTATGTGCAGTGCCTTTTTTTCTGAAAGGCGCTATAGAAATAAAGTTTGATTTGATTTGATTCAGGGCGTCTTGGGTAAGACTTCGTCTGTGTCTGAAGAGGAGCCCAATTCTGGTATTAACATCTCTGCCAACATTTTCAATGTGAGGCACAAAGGTAAGGTGACTATCCAGGGTTAGACCTAGGTATTTGAAAAGCTGAGTTTGTTCAAGAGCGTCTCCGTGGTTGTTGGTGATAGTGAGTTGATGGGCCTTAAACTTTTTCCGAGAGGACAAAAACAGCTGGACTTTAGTTTTTTTGTAGTTTAGCACTAGTTTGTGATAATTAAACCATCTCTCTGCTTCTGTGAAGCCTTGTTGAAGACCGTTTTCAAGAGTGTTGGGATCCAGGTGGCTAGTAAAGATGACCGCACCATCTGTGTAGAGGAGAGTACGCTGGTTGCAGACAGCTGGAATGTCGTTCAGGAAAATACTGAACAATAAGGGACCCAGGATTGAGCCTTGAGGTACCTCTGATCGGACAGCCCTCTGCTCCAAAACTACATTTGATATCCTCTCCCCCTGCAGTCTATCACTGAGGCAGCTTCCGAACCATTTGAGGGTGTTTGGGGCAACACCGGTTTTAGAGAGCTGGCCAAGTAACAGTGTGTAATTCACTGTGTCAAAGGCTTTTGTTAGGTTAACAAAGCCTGCACCTACAATCTTGCCTTGATCGATTGCCTGTTGTATGATGCTTGTGAATTCTAATAATGCTGTGGTAGTACTGTGCCCCATTCTAAAGCCATGTTGTTGTGGGCACTGGATCGAATATGTGTCCAGATAAGCACCAAGCTGGTTGGTAACAATTCACTTGAGCTCCTTGGAGAGTAGAGGAAGAATGGATATAGGCCTATAGTTACCCTGTAAGGAACGATAACTGGTTTTATGCACTGGAGTTACAATGGCCATTTCCCAGGCATCAGGAAATTGTCCCAGTGTAAGAGAAAGGCTTAGAATCTTAGTTATAGGTAGGAGAACTTCATCTAGGGTTAGGGTGATAAGCTTAAGGTCTAGTCCGTCACTACTGTGTCTTGCGTTTCTTGGGACCTTAGCTAGTAGTTTTCTAACCAGGTTGCATGATACCCTTTTAAAATAAAAAGGGGGCTGCTCAGGACTATTTTCATCACCGTGGCTTGTGGAGTGGGCAGCATCATCATCGAAAAAGTCAGGTGGGAGAACACAACTCAAATTGGTAAAAACATTGTTAAAGGCATTAGCAGTTTCCAGAGGGTCAGCGGTAGGGGTCCCATTTATGTTTAGCATTGTAGGCGATACTTTAGGTTTTTTGCCAGTGACGTCATTTATAGTAGACCAGAACCTTCTGCTATCACCCCAGGAGTTGGTAAGCATCTCCCTATGGTACTTTTGCCCGGTGAATCTCCCTCGTGCAGTTGTTTCTAGCAGCTTTAGGGGCTTGTAGGTCCTGCTGCTTACCAGTGGCTTTTGCACAGTGCCAGAGATGGTCCCAAAAATTCATGTGGGAAAGGAGCTCAGGAGTGATCCAGGGGTTAACTGTGCCAGAGACCTTAATCTTTTTGAGAGGGGCATGCGTATCACAAGCAGTGTTGAAAACCCTTATAAAGTGACAGAGGGCTACATTAACATAATTGGTTGAGCCCAGGATATTCCAATTTTGGGCACAGAGCTGTTGTTTTAGGTTGTCCAGGTGGCCCCTTCTGAGAAACCTGCTGTAGAGAGTTTGGGGAGGGTGGATAAGGAATTTATTAGTCCAACTGCATGTGATTGGGGAATGGTCATTGATGGAGTCAGGGTGCACAGTTACATTGGAAAGGCAGTTAGGTTGGTTAGAAATTATCCAGTCAAGGGTGGTGCTAGTCCCCGTTTTATAGTTTATCCTAGTGGGTGTATTAACAAGTTGAGTTAGGTGAAGGGCTGTTATTGCCTCCTTTAGTGAGTTGGTCGCAGGTAACAGCCAGTTTATGTTAAAATCTCACATGATAATTGTCTTCATGAGGTGATTTTGTGAGCGGAGATGGTCAAAAAGACATGCTTCCCACTTCAGCATCACCGTTCAGCAGCAGACATTTCCCCTCCCCTCTCGGCTGCAAATATCTCCTACTCAATCAATGGGGTGCAATGCAAGGCGTCACCCATCCCTGATTATCTAAATGAAAAAGTCAGGGGTTGCCATCTCATCTGCCAACCAGCTTACAGATCCTATAGGTGAGAATGTGTGCCCCGATGACAGATCAGCCCTCTGCCCTCAGAGCCCATGCCTAGTCAGTTTCATCCCAATCAAAGTCAATTAGCTGTCACACTTGACAGATGGTGCTACCCTCAAAGCTTGCCTCTACCAGAACCACAATGCCAAACATGAAGTTGATTTCCAGTGGCCATTTTATCACCAAAATGCCCACTTGCCATACATGCCTCCCACCAGGTCCTAACAATCAAAACAGAACAAACTGCCTATATCTTGGCATGAGTTATGAAGACTAAACATTCCAGGCATACCTTTGATAAATGTCCCAGTTCAGCTATTTTAAGGCACTTCTTTTAGCACGGTTACATTTCAGGGGTACCGAAGCAGCTCAGCTTGGAATCACAGTGACCTCAGCTCCTATTCATTTGTGGTCCATACATGCATGAAAGGAAGCAGTATTCATCTTCTTGTCACAGCAGTTGGTCTAGGGCTGGAGCATCCTTTAACAGCTGCCACCTCCTTATTCACGTACAGCTCAGCTTCATGCAGCTCAACAAAATATTTGATGATTTTGAGCTTGGCGAGGTAAAGCAGGGCAAAATCCTAACCCTTCCCATGCAAGGTTGCTTTGACTCCAGTGAACTTTTGTCTAAGCACCTTAAGGTCTTTCGTATAGTCCTGGAATACTGAGACCCTGCCTCCATTGACCTGTATAGGACCATGTGATCAGGCAGCCCACAAAATTCTTTCTTTATCTGGGAACCTTAAATATTTTATAAGGTAATGCCTTGGTCAGCCTACTGGTGTGGGCATTGGTCCTGTTCTGCGTGCCCTCTGGATTTCATAGTTAGTGGCCACTGCATCCAATCCCAGCTTGTCAGCCAGACATTTTTACACCATTTTCCCTCCTTCTTTGCCCTCCAGTCCCTTGGGCAGTCCTACTATCCTCATGTTTGACCTGCGAGCCCTGTTCTCCTGGTCCTCAGCTGTTGCATGAAGCATTTCCATCTGCTGTTTCATCTCTGTTCTCTCTCTCTCTCTCTCTCTCTCACACCAAGTCTTTTATTTGATCCTCCAGGTCAATTACTCTTCTTTCTTGCTCATTTAGTTTAAAAGTGTGGGAAGCCAATGCCTCTGCCAACACATTCACTGTTGTTTGTAGGTGGGTTATCGGCACCATTATATTGCTAAACCCTGCTTTCACCTCTTGCTGCAAGTTATTCAGTACAGCATGCAATGCTGCAGTTGCCAGTTCCTGTGTATTTTTCCATGTGCCGTCCTTGTTCGGTGCAGCCTGAGGCCTCATGCGGCCCTCCATGGTGCCAGTTTGCATGCTTTCTGCTGGCTCAAAGAGTAAGGTTCCTTGTTTTTTCATTGATTTTTGAGAAGCCATTTTGCTTAAACAGTAGATCTCTCATTTTGTCTTTCTGCAGGGTTTGTTTGCCATTATTTCTGTCATTTATGCTGGTGCCTTAGGAGTCCTTCTAAACCTCAGCCACCATGTTCATGCACGACACGCCCCCACGTTGTCACACAGAGTTGAATTACTGACTTTGTTTTCATATTGAGGTACGGGTTAGAGGAATTGTTCCAAACATCAATGGAATTTCTTTGTCTATTAAAAAGGCAGAATTTTCAAATATATTTAAAAAAATATTACTTAATATAACTGCAAGAGATGTATATAAATCATGTTGAGGCATAGAAACTTCCAGAAACTTAGAAAAACATGGAACAAATAGGCTTTTTTGTGTCCCTATGGATAATAAAAACAACACATGCACAATAATACTGGTCCATAAGAAATTTGAGAGTAAAATCTGTGAAGTACTGCAAACACTGACACAGAGGGCAGAGTTCTATTGTTAAAATGGATGTAAAAGGAATTCCATTGATAATAGTGTCTATTTATGCTCCATTTTAGAAGTTGTCCAGTTTTGTTTTGCTGAAATAAATAAACTTTTATTAGATTGAGATAGAGTATCTAATATTAGGAGGTGCCATGAATTGCCTTCAGAGTTTAGTCAAAGGCAAATTAACTACACTGAGAAGCTGGGATAAGTACAGATGCAAAATTCTTAACAGTTTCAATAGAAGCAAACTCTTTATTAAATGCCCACACTGGATTCAGACATTCCTGGAATTCAGTGGCACCACATAAAAGCACCAACGACCATTTTGTGCTATTTTCTACCCCAAAACACTCCCACAGAGAAAAACAAACTCTACAGACCAAAATGGAGCCACCCAAATGTTATTTTATGGTCCCAGATTCTCAAACAACTCCTAGCAGCATGGCCATCCCCCCCACTACTTTCTAGTTTCCAAATCTCCAGTTACATGAGACCTGCAAGCTGACTGGCTCTCAGCTCTCGTGAGATCTCGGCCACCATCTTAGAGGAGGATAAAAAAACAACATTTGGCTAAATCCAACACATCTTGCAATGGAGAATGGAGCTAGCAATTGCTACAGCTCCTCAAGTCTAAGTCCCCTAACTTTTAACACTGACCATGAGGGAGAACTAAAGAAACATGTTTTAAAGAACAAAAAAATGCTTCTGCCCCAAACTGTGTCCTATTATACAAGCAGCAATGCCGATGATTCCTCACTCAGCTTACCACAGCCAAGGCAAGGACTAGCTAAGGCATCCTGCCCACCTTCCCACTCTTAAAGACACATGCCTTCATTATCCCAGAGATAACCAAGGCATACAAAAGGGGCTAAAAATAATACACAGCACTGTACTGTATTGGGTCAACATACAAGGGGGTTTAATTAAAATAAAATAACAACTGTTTGGGAAATAGTGAACTTTAATAGAGTCATTTCTTTCACTGATATCCACAGTTGTTTTTCTCTCTTAAGGACATAGTCACATATTAATTAAGGAGCCGCTACTATGTACTGTGTGCGACAAAAGTAATGCATACTAATGTGAATGCATGACTGAACCCTATTAATTTAATAAAAAAAGGGGTTGAACAAGATAATTTATCACATTTATGAAATTTAAAGGATGCAAAATTTATAGGATGCTAACAGAGCCATGTATTGTCTGATATCTTTCAAAGATGACCAAACAGATTCCAGAGGCACAGTTAACTGGAAGACCCTACCAGCAGTCACAGGAGCTCAGTTCATCAGGGGCTACTAAAGAATTAAAGGCCCTCATTCCTTAATTGGGCAGATCCTCTGAGTTCCCCTACGTGCAGTTCAGAACAAGCATATCACCTTACTAAGGTGCCTAATGACCTGGAGCCCCTGCCAGTGGCTCCAGAGTCTATCCATTATTAAACGAGCAAGTGGCCACCTTAGAACATCCAAAGTACCCTGCCAGTGCCCTGGACTTCTAAAATACTAAATAATGTGCCACAGTTCCCCATTACAAGCATAGTAGCCCCGATGCGCTCACTCAAGACATCACTATACAACAGTCTCTGAAGCAATTTCACAGTCCTTCTGTGCCTCACCTCAAAATGACATGCTCTCAAGAGGTTTTTTATGGCACATTATGTCTTTTAAACTCACCACCTTCTTCTATCAAAAGGTAGAGGAAACTCCTCTATCATCTACCTGACTGAAACACCATAAACAAAGTAGGTCTCACGAGGAGGAGGAGGAGAATTGAGAGACTAACCTAACTTGCCTATCCAGATCGGCAGCTGCAAGAAATATCATCATGAGACTTGCTGCTGTGATCTCGGAAAAGCTGTCCACTCACCCCTTATCTATGCGGGATTAAAGATGTAGGCAGCCACCAAACAGTGTTGATTGGCTGAGAGTCACTGCTGCCATCTTGTGGAGAGCACAACCATCCAACCAGCACAGAGGGCATTTGTTATAAGCACCAACCAATCTGCAACAGCAGACCACAATGTGAATAATTAAATATAAAGGCAACGATCTGAAAATCAATTAACAATGGTAAAAATACATTGGGGGCAGCACTATTACCACAGCTGTGGGCAAGGCAGCATAACAATGAGTCCCTCACTCACTCTAGCCACATTTAAAGGACAGGCACACTTTCATGCACAGGCACCACCATAGCCTGTACAGTGCAGAACATTATTGATTACTGTGCAGGGGGAGAATTAAGGGAAATAATAAATAAATAAAACAATATATCTAATCCCCCCAACACCACCCTCTCTATGTATCCTTTCTCAACTTACTACAATGGCCAAAACAAAAAGCTATAACCAATGGAATGTGCTGCTAGCCTCAAAACAACCAAGTATACTGTGTGCATCAGATGCAGAATATGCACCCATGCCATCTGACCAGGAGGACGCTGAGGAGGACACCAAAGAAAACACAAAAGACAAGGCACAAACAAACATGCCACCTGCAATCCCAAATCCTCTGCTGGGCAGGATTTAGACACAACAACAATTCCCCACCAAAATAATCAACCAATGCAGGCACAACCAGTGTAGAACAGCATGTGAAATAAAGTCAGGACCAGAATCCCACTCACCACAGCCAGACTCAGAAACACACTCTGACCTAGAAACAGAGATGGAAGTGGTTACACAAACACTAACAGCCAAATGGTGTTTGCCCGATCAGATACAGGCATTAGTGCAAAACACAATGATGAAGATGGGGTTTGACACATCAACTCTTACCCCACTACCCAAGCTGATACCCACATCTTAATGGCTCATTACCCACAACATTTGCCTGCTAATAATGCCATACATCCTTGAGTAGCCTCTACATAGTGGCCACTCCACTGGGAAGCCCAGGAAAGTGTTACATGCAAGAGTTCAAAATGGCCATACACATTCTGGAAATCAGGGCAATATCCCATGCACCACTGCACTTCACAAGGCTAGTTAGGAAAAGGAAACATTTCCTCATATGCTCGGACAATCAGGTTATTTATTTTTATTTATTTTATTTTTATTTAGTTTTTGTTGACAGGGTAAGTGCACTAGACAAATCCTGCCTATTTTCAGGCACAACCTGGGGGAGGGGAATACAAATGAATGCCAACTGACCTTGAACCAGATTAAGCTGTTGGCGGTATTTTTAGTGAATGAGGGGAAATTTGGCCAGGACACTGGGGAAATTCCCCTGCTCTGTCCAGTAGGGGGAACCCTTGGTCATCTGTGACAGGATGGCCAGCGTTGCTGAACCTCCGGATGGGATGGATGTCGATGGTGCTAGGGAGCTAGCCTCCTCTCCTGTTCCTTATTCACAAGAGGCTACAGAAATGGATATTATTGCTGCAGAATATGAATCGGCTGTTTCTGGTGAGGACTTGTTGGATAAGGATATGATTCTACAGCCCGGCTCCTCTAAAGCGGCTGTTGTACAGTGTGATAAAACTGTTAAAAAAGGCACAGTGTGTAAATCTAAGATGGCTTTATTTCGCAAAAAGTCCAAGTTGCTGCTGGAAATTAAGAAGTTAGAGCGGGAGTTAGCAGATCTCCCCGTTGAAATTGATTTGGGTGCCTTGGTGAGTAACATACCTGCTGACAGTAAGCTTGCATCTGGACCTGCTGATATGGTGGAGACTTCTTCTGCTACTGCATCCCATGTTTCTTTGGACTCGACTGCGGTCGCACAGGCTAGCAGTTCAGACGGAATTTCCTCCGTGTGCCTAAAGCCTGTGGACCCTTTGATACCGGAGCCTTCTTCCCAGCAGCCTGCCCCTGTGACCTCTGCTGTGGTTGAATCTCCGAGGTCAACCAGCTCCCATTCTCTTCCGGCAGAGTTTGTTTTTCCGACGAATCAAGCGCATCCGGGATGGAGCAAGACTTCGGGTTCTTCTTCACCTCTCCCACGTCGCATTGCTATTACCAGTGCTCCTGTGACTTCTGTTCAGTACTTGACTGACGTTCCTGGAGGCCTGTCTTGGTCTCCACAATGGGCACTACGTGAGGCCAGTTGGGAGATGTCAGATGCAGGGACTTGGTCTCCGGATTCTCAGGACCACTCCTATCTACATATGCTGGAGAAAGCAACCAGTAAAGTGGCCACTGATGCTACAACTCTGAGCTCCACTGTTTTGCCCCGGGTAAGGACTTCATTGTTTCTCCTGACAAACCTGTTCTACCTGACTCTGACACTGTAGTCCCTTCTGAGGTTTTAGATAGAGAAGTTAGTAAAGGGACTTTAAGAAACCAAAATTCTGATTTTGGGGTTACTTTGAATGTTACAGAAGCCTCGAGTACTGGAGTGGTGGAGAACGCCATTAGAGTGGGTCCTCCTCCAGAGGTTATTCATCAACTATCTGAAGACAGTTCTGAAGCCCCATTTAAGCTTTCTGATCTTTTTCAGACTAGGAAGGAACCTGCACCACGTCATAATGCCGTGCATATTTTGTATAAGGGAGGGTTGCAGGAGACTCTGGATCAAGTTTATATTGCTTGGGCCTTGTTGAAGGGCTCTATGAAGTTCTTCTCCTTCAAGATTTTTGCCCTTATCAATATTGGTAATTCCAACTTTGATGTTAGTTTTAAAAATATTTCTAGTCTAGACAGGTTTTGGACACGGTATACTGTATGTAAGAATACGCCGCTTTGGTAACCCTTCCAGATAATTCCTCTCATGAAACCTACTATTAAGGTTATTACAGTTATGTTCAAGAATGAAGGGGTTAATGTGGAGGATATTTTATTTTGGCTTCATCAGCGACATGAAGTTTTGCGTACCCCCTCCCCTACTCTGGATAGTGAACAGATTTGGGATGATGGTAGGAGAATACGGGTTAAATTGTTTGTGACTAATTCTGGCATCATGATTTTACCTAGTACCTTTTATTTAGGCGGGGATAGAGGTGCTATTTTTTATATAGGTCAACCTCGGTCCTGTTTTAAGTGTGGATCTTGGGCCCACTTTAGTTCAGCCTGTGATACTGTTACATGTAGTCATTGTCTTGAGTTTGGGCATGGGTCTGCTAAGTGTCTTAATCTTTTCTGGTGTAATCTTTGTGAAAATACTGGACATGCCTATGGCAAATGTCCTTGGGCTTCCCATAATAGAGATGATTGCCGTTCACATGAAGGTATCATTAATTGGGCACAGCATTTGCAGGCTAAAAAGGTTGCTGAATTGAGTCTCAAAACTGGGATGGCTACTCTTGCTAGGGAGGTCTCTGAGTTATCTAATGGTGATCTTCAAGTAGATAAGGCTGTTCTACCCCCACCACTTGGTAAGGCTGATGATATGGAAATACAGGTTGAGCCAGAAGTTCCGGTTAGTACTCCTGTCATTTCCACTGTTTCTGACCCTGCTGTAGAACCTGACATGTCTCCCCCCCAGCATGATGATTCTGGTTTTAAAACTGTATCAAAAAAAAGACCACGGTTGGGGAGGAAGGTAAAGCTTCAGACATCCTTGGCGGGACAGGACAAGGAGGGACTTCCTGTTGATTGGGCTCAGGTTAACAAATTTGCTTTGCTGGGTTCTGCACCGATGGATAGGGAGTCAGATGATAAGGGTACTGATACCTCCTCTTTGTTGTCCACTACTGATACTGAGGAAAAGGGGAGTACGGATTCCATTGCTAAAAGAACCAGGCAGTGCAGGAAAGCAAGGATAACATGAGCCTTAGTTTTTTGATGTTGTTTTTTTGCTTTTTCCTTTTCCTTATGGATTCCCTTTCTGTTGCTACTATTAATGTTAATAGCATTAAGGGGGGAAAATTGACCAGTACATTGTTTTCCCTTCAGGCTGTAGCCTGTGATATTATCTGCTTATTGGATACCAGACTTAAAACTCATGCAGAATTGCAAGCTGCATCTCGAGCCTGGCCACTGGGTGCTTCCTTTTGGTCTATTGGGACTGATACCTGTGATAGGATTGGGATTGTTTTTACTAATCCTGCTATCAGGTTTACTAGGTTAGTGGATATACATCCTGGGAGGGCCTTATTGCTGGATATTACTTATGGCAGTGAACGATTTCATTTAGTTGCTATATATATGCCCCTCAAACTAAGGCAACTAGAGTTACCTTGTTGAATGATATACATCAATATTTACATACCTCTAGACTAGTGATTTGGTTGGGGGGATTTAATTGCGGCTTACATCAAACTGATAGGGGATTACAGACTTCTAAACTTTTTTGTGATACTAGCACCCTTAATGGCATCCTGCATACTGCTGGTTTGCAGGACACTTATCATAGTTTGAATCTTATAGGGTGATACACTTTTTTCAAGGGTAAATTGAAGACCAGGATTGATTTTATTTTTGTGTCCAAAGTTTTACGGATCTTGGGCTCTGCTACTAGGGTAGTGGAATTTTCTGACCATGTTTTGTTATGTTCCAAGATTTCTTGGAAAAACACTCCTAGATGTAAAAAAAGTGGGTGGAGGTTAAATAATGTTTTATTACAGAATCCTAAAATACAAAAAGCTTGGCACAGTCATTGGACAGCTAGATTATCAGTTAGTGACTGTTATGATGATATTTCGGATTGGTGGGAGGATACTAAAAAAGCATGGAAAGTCCTGTTTCAGACATTAGCTACTTCCAAGTGTAGGTCGGATTATTTACAGAATTTAGAGTTGCGTCATCATTTGCAGCACATGATTTCCTTGTCAGAAACTACTAGCCAGGACTATGGTTCCCAGATTCAGAATATTAAGAAGAGGATGATGTCCCTTCAATATACTCGTGCTAAATCTTTGGAACAGGAAGCCAGATTTGGTACACAGGCTAGAAAACCTTCCATAGATCCCTAAATGAGTTGTCAGGATTGAGTTAAACATAGGTTTATTGCTGAATTGCTTTCCTCTTCTGGACAGTGTGTCTCTTCCCCAGCAGGAATTCTGTCCATTGTTTAGGATAGGTTCTAAACCATGTTTGAGAGTCAGGAGGTTAGGGGGGACCTGGCACAGGTTTTGCACTCCTTGCAGATACCTCAGGTTCGACCAGAGGATATACAGATGTTGACGAATGCCGTCACTAAGGTGAGGTTATGCAAGTTATCAAACGGCTGAATTCTGATGCTGCCCCTGGTTTGGATGGGTTAGGGGCGGGATTTTATAAACATTTTCTTGAGAACTTGACTCCGGTTTTGGTTGTTCTTTATAACCATATGTTACAGTATTCTACTTTTTCTGCTTCCATGCAGGAAGCAGTTTTGGTATTGATTCATAAAAAAGGAGCTCAGAATAATTTAGAAAATTGGAGACCACTGAGTCTCCATAACACTGATAAGAAAATTATGGCCAAGATTTTGTTGAACAGATTAAATAATATCTCAGATTATTTAATTAGTCCTGAACAGACATTTGCAGTTCCAGGACGACAAATAAAAGATAACCTAATAGTGCTTAGAGAGTTATTTCAGCAGGCTAATTCCAGACAGGTCTCAGAGTGGGTGGTGGGTGTAGATCAGGAGAAGGCTTTCGATAAGGTTTCATATCAGTTTTTGTTTTCTGTTTTAACTGAATTTGGTTTCCCAGTGGTTTTTGTTTTCTGGGTTAGAGCTCTTTATGCCAATATTTCATTATAACCTAATGTAAGTGGGTGGTATGATCGGAAGGTTATGGTTAGGTGAGGGGTGTGGCAGGGTTGTCCCCTTAGGTCTCTTTTATATGTTTTCTGTATTGATATTCTACTTCGGCTTTTACACCAATCTCCTGATATCCAGGATATACTGGTTCCTCATACTGTTTTTTTAGTTAAGGCTATGTCATTTGCTGATGATATGGTTCTTATTTTGGGGGTTCATACTAAGGAAGAGGTTCTTTGTGCTGTTTTGAGGCAATATGCAGATGTTTCCGCTTCCAGGATTAATTGGGATAAGAGTATCCCTTTGGAAAACACCCCTATTCCACCATCAGGTTTCTTATGGGGTATAAGGATAAGAAGTGAGGCTCTGATAATTCTTGGGGTGAGGTCTGGGGGTCAGGATATGGCATATTCTAATTGGATGATGCTGGGAAAGCAGAGCATCTGGTTCAGGGTTGGCATAATAAGTTAATTAGTAAAAAGAAAAGGGTGATTTTGATTAAAACCTTACTTTTACCTATTTTTTTGTATTTTAGTTATGTTTTCCCACCACCTTAGAAGTTATTTACTAAGTTATTTAGTATTTTTTTCAGGCTTTTTGGGGATCAAGGTTAAACCCAATTAAAAAGGATATTACTTATAAGCCCATTGTAGAAGGTGATAGAGGAATGATCAATCCAGTAGACTTTAATTTTTGTGTTTTTTTTTATTATAATTTTGGTTTTGCCTTAAAACCTGGCTCTAAGATATGGCGTCCCTTGATTCTGGACTGGATTACTCCAAATAGGCAGCTTTGGAACCAAGGTAATACCAGGTTGTTTGGGAAAAAAACACCTTTACCAGATTACGGTGTTGAAAGTTTTAAGATGGCTGTGAAATGGAAGCTTCATCCTCAGGATTTTATGATTCTGGATAGGAAGGCTGTTTATCATACTATTTTGGCTAACGATAGTCAGATCATTGTAGAATTTCCTATGTGTTCATCTGTACAACAAATTAACGTGTTAAGTCATCTGCGTAATCCTCGAATACCTTCAAAAATGTGGGATAGTTTGTGGTTAGGGAATTTTGGTAGACTCAGTGTAAAGGGCAATCATAAACATAAAAAACTGGAAGATAGATATTGCCCACGTGATTCCTGTCCTCAGGTTTTAGAGACACAGCTTCATTTATTTTCAGCATGTGTATTTGTGGAGCACTTCTGGGCCTTCTTGAGTGTAACTTGGGGGGAACCTGAATTTTCATTGTTGACAGATCCTGAAATTATGTATGGTGGGAATAAGCCCTTATGCCAGAAATATAATCCTGAGACTATGCATGTTATTGTGGTTGTGATTCGTTATCGTTTATGGCAAGTTAGATGTTTGGGGGTTCTTCAACAAAAATGGGTCTCGCATGTTGAATTATTAGCAAATATTAGGAAGTCTTTACAGGATATAGTACAGATGGATCTACTTCATTATAGTAGAGAAAAGGTTGCACATTTCTGGGTTAATTGTGATAACTGGTATTAAGTTTATTGTTTGTCTTTGTTTCTTTTTTTCTTTCCCTATATGGACTTTGTCATGATTTATGTTTTTTTGTTTACAATTGTCATTGCTTGATTTATTATGTACTGTTTTGTTATGAAGTCCAACTTTCTAATAAAAAACTCCCCTACTCTTTTTGATAAGTGCCATGGGGTCTTTAACATCCACCTGAACTACCACTAATCAAGGCAGATGGGACCTCGGTTTAATGTCTCATCCGAAAGATGGCACCTCAGAAGTGCAGCACCCCTCTCACACTGCACTACAGTGTCAGTACTGGGATATTAACCCAAGTGCCAGATGTGGGAACTGAACCCATAGCCCTCTGATCTCCTGGCCTCAGAGGCGAGTGTGCTACCTACTGAGCCACTGACACTGCATATCATCTCCTATATCAACAGGCAAGGAGGAACAAAGAGCAGAGCCATGCAAAGAGAGGCTCAAGACTCATTCCTTGGACACAAAAACATCTGGCAAGCATATCAGCCAGACACTTGGTAGGCAGGTTGAATACCACCGCAGACTGGCTAAGTCGCCAGTTAATACATTTGGGAGAGTGCAAGATTCATTCCAACATATTCCAGATGATCAACAGAAAAAGACTTAATGGCCACCAACAAGAACAATCACTGCCTCAGATTCTACTCCCGCTTCAGGGATCACAAATCCATGGGAGTGGATGCACCATCAGCTAAATGGTCTTTCCAGGCAACCTACATCTTTCCATCGATACTACAGGTTCTGAAAGAGATATGCAGAACGAGAACCTGGAGGATAATCATCACCCCTCATTGGCCCAGGAGAGCATGGTTCACCACAATAGTGACAATGGTAAAAGACCACCCATGGACACTACCATTCTGGAAAGATATTCTCACCCAAACCCTAAACCTAAATGGGTTTCAACCAAAATCCAAACAGTAACAACCAGATCTCTCCCTAAGGAAGAGATGGAGCTCCAGCCCTCCCACTCTCTGAAGCTCCACCTCGGGGTCCCTAACAAAAAAAAACAAAACATAAGAAATAATGGAGAATCAGAGACTAGTCTCTGATGCCTTACTTATCATTCACCCCGAGGTCTGATTCTGTTTGTACATTTGGTTCAGCCCCATAACGGACATGAAGTCAGCATTTAGATTGGTTCGTCCAGATCTGTGTTTAATAGTAAAGTTATAGGGTTGTAAAGATAGATACCACCGCATGTTGTGGGGGTTCTTATCTTTCATAACTTGTAACCAACATAAAGGGTTGTGATCGGTCCATATCTCAAAATTAACACCCCATAAGTAAAACTTTAAAGGCTCTACTGCCCATTTGAGAGCCAAACACTCTTTTTCTATCGTCGAATATCTTGTTTCTCTCTCATGTAATTTTCGACTAATAAATATAATGGGATGTTCTGTTCCTTCAAAATTCTGAAATAATACAGCTCCAGTCCCTGTGTTGGTGGCATCTGTCTGGACTGTAAAAGGACGGTTAAAAGCAGGACTTTTAAGTACTGGAGAGGCACATAACTAGGCTTTTATAGTACAGAATGCTTCCTCACATTCAGGCGTCCATTTTACTGTAGTGGGCTTAGATTTCTTTGTTAAGTCAGTAAGAGGCGTGGCTATAGTGGCAAACTGAGGGATAAATCATCTGTAGTATCCCGCCAGACCTAGAAAAGATTGAACATGTCTTTTCGTAAGGGGGCGGGGACTGTTGGCTACAGTGTCAATTTTCCCAACATCTGGTTTTGCCTGTCTCTGTCCAATTCGGAAACCCAGATATTTTGTTTCTCTTCTTGCCAAAGAACACTTTTGAGGGTTTATTGTTAGTCCTGCCTGGGATATAACCAATAATATATGTTTCAAATGTTGCAAATGAGTATCCCAGGTAGGACTATAAACTATGATGTCATCCAGGTAAGCTGAGCTGTAGTTTGCTGTTTACCAAGACATGAACCCAGCAAAGAAAGCAATACAGAAAATAAATGTTTTATCAGGAAAAGTTTACCTTGGGCTGGTGTTTAGGTTATAGGTCATTTTAAACATTTTTGTTTAATCCTGCTGTATATCACACTTTGAAACAAACAAGATATCTGAACCTCACTGGTATGTTGCCTCAGTCCAAACAATCTTAAATTAACAGCCTGGCTCCTGAAAAGGAGAGACTGTTAACAGAGGGATACCACCCAGTGGTCGCCAACACTATTGAGAAACCCCACTATCTCAAACTATCAGAGACATTTGAGAATATTCCACAGGTGATATAAAAGAAACCAACAAAAAACATACAACCTCTAAGAGTCGCAGTGCCCAACATACTTCTCTTCCTTCAGCAAGGTCTGGATAAGGGACTATCTCCAGCATCCCTAACAATGCAAGTGGCAGCAGTTGATCCAATCTATATCCTAAGATAAAACACTCCCTGGGACCTCAACTTAGTACCCAGGGCAATGACCAACTAACCATCTGAACCTTTAGAGTCACTACCACTCAAAGGGCAAACACTTAATCCTTATGGTCACTATATGGTCAGCTAGATGCATAAGCGAGCTACAAGCATTATCCCACAGACTGCCTGGGCTATGACCAAGTCATCATCTGAACCTCAAGAATCACTACCACTCAAATGGCAAACACTTAATCCTTATGATCACTATATGTTCAGCTAGATGCATAAGCAAACTACAAATATTATTCCACAGACTGCCTGGGCAATGACCAACTCACCATCTGAACCTCTAGAGTCACTACTACTCAAATGGCAAGCACTTAATTCTTATGGTCACTATATGCTCAGCTAGATGCATAAGCGAACTACAAGCATTATCCCATGGACAGCCTTATCTGGTATTTCATGATAACAAGATTCGGCAGTGAGCTCATTGGCTGTTCTGGCAAGAAGCGGAGGAGCTGCCATTCATAAAAGCTTGTGCCTGACTGAATATCCTAAGCTGTGTGAGTGAAATTTATATGCAGTGTTAACATCTACCCACTGCTTGTGAGGTGCTGCTGCTAGACTGATTTCTGCTACTACAACTGCATCCTGAGGGGAACTAGCAAGATATTCTGTGACTGTGTGGTGTGTATACCGGGACATGTATTTCTTTGCATTTAACTCACAGTCTGCCCCTGTGCTTTGTTAATTACCTATGGCATCACTGTTGTGATGAGCTCGGCGGCGAGCTCATTGGTTATTCTGGCAAGAAGGGGAGGAGCTGCCATTCGTAAAAGCTCATGCCTGACCGACGCACAAGTGATCAGCCACGAGCGCCACTCATAAGAAATATTTCATTTCTTTCAGGGCTAAGGTCCAGTTACTTTATAAATATCTGCAGTGACTACATTAAAGGATACTGTTAGCAGTTGTAAGTAGTCTTTCCCTAGTGTCTATAATTTGGTGCTAGTGTATTTAATTGTTATAGTAGATTGTGTTAGTGATTAAGTAGACCCTGGAGAGAGCTAGCTTGTTTGTTTAGTCAGTAAATAATTAATATTTCATGGTTGCTGCTTCCTTTATAGGTTTAATTTGCTTTAAATATATACAGTCTACTTAGTCTTATTAGTGATGTTCTTAAGTGTGTATGTTACATAAACTTATATGGCCTGTAATTGGGTAACCACAATGAAACAGTTAATATTTGGGCTTATTAAGTTTAGGTTATTCTGTAATTGCCTTTATCTAGATTTTCTTTTATTTTTACTTTTGGACGTGGGATAGGAGTTAATACTGGAACCTTAAGGTTGCTGTGGATGGGTGGATTAGTGGGAGCTTCTGCTATATCCTGGCTCCCTTCTGTTTCCTTGGGGTATTTTGGATTTTTTCTTGCTTGTTTTTTATTAACTACCAACTGTATCCTGAAAGTGGCAGTTCCTTGGACTTTGTTGGTGTTAAGTTGGGGTAGTTTTTACTCCTTGTTTGAAGGAATTGTCTCTTTTTTTTATTACTTATTTATTTTTTTGTTTAAATTAATTTTACAGATAAACCATCACCCCCTCCCTCTGACCTCTGAGTGGACTCTCCCAGTGGCAGTGAGCATGCCCTTTATAGGGGTCAAAATTGGAGAGGAGAGTGGGAGGTCAATAGGTTGCCTTAGACAGGGATATTAGTGGCAGCTTTTTCCCTGACCGGGCATCCTTGTACATCTGCATGCTTCTTATTTGTTTCCCTTAGTATTGAGGGGGATTACCTTTGATTGTCTTTTTTTATTTTAGCTTGAATTTTGGGGTTTTGTCTTAACATGTTGATTTTTGTAATATTTTATCTAACTTTATATTATTAGTAGAGTCTCCTTTGGTATCTCCACAGAATACAGCTGACTTATCAAGAACTGAAAATAGACCATTTTTAGTGACAGGCCTTAGCACTGGAATTTTTAAAAGGGATAAGTGGCTATGTCCTCTTATTCCCAATTCCTATGTTATTACTGTTATAAAGCATGCTCAAAAATGTTCGAATCTTATGATTTCTCAGCAGGCTTTATTGAGTATTTTTTCATGCCCAAGAGTTCTTACTTAAAAATTGAGCATAGTCTTCAGAGACAGAGGTTTTTCTTGGTATTTTTGAAAAGAAATATGATACTTCCATTATTATTGATGTCTGACTCTGTCCATCCAAATCATGGCTCCATTGATGATTCTTTGCCCATTGACTCTTTTCCTAAAAATACTATTAATATTTCTCACTTGAATGTGCAGTCTGTTGGCAAAATGGGATGATTTCTCTGCCTGGTCAGTTCAGTATCAATTTGATATTGTAGCATTAACAGAAATCTGGCTTACGAATAAAGTTTCAAATAAAACAGTTCACTTAGATGGTTATATCTTCAGAGTTGATAGAAAGATTAAGAGGGGAGGTGGTTGTTTATTTTATATTAAGGATCATTTTAATGTTACCTTAAATGCCCCTGTTGTTGAATCCCCTTCTTGTGATTATCTTTTACTATATGTTGTCCTGGGAGAGTATAAAGTTTTGACACTTGTTGTGATCTACTCTATGCACCCCCAGGACACCAGGAGGAGGGATTAAGTCTGATTGAGACTTTAAGAGGGACATTCCCAAAACATAGAGAATTAATAATCTTGGGAGATTTAAATATGAACTGGTTAGGAAAGGATTAGCTCAAATTTAAAGAACTGGTTACTAATAACAGGTTGACACAGTTAATTGATGCCCCTACTAGGATACACTATAGATCTGGATTTATCTCTCTCTTGGATTGGATATTGGTTTCTGACACTAGTAAAATTGACAATCAGGGGTTCTTTCAGATAGTGTTAGTGACCATAGTCCTGTAGATTGCTGTTGGACAGCAAAAAGAAAGAAGGTCCCTTCAGTATTTATATTTTTACATAGTATAAATAAAATAGATACTGAAAATTTTAAAACAGCTGTGGCATCTATAGACTGGACAGCAATAGAGCAGACTTTGAAGGTTGATGAAGCACTTTCCATTTTTTGTAATTCTTCAACAACATTTGTAATAAGTTTGCCCCTCTTAGGAACCTAAGGATTAGGAGAAATAAACACAAGTGGGTAATACCTGAGTTATTGAAATTGCTGAGAGATCGTGATACTCTGTGGAAGATTTATAGGAAAATTCCCAGTCATGCCTCTCTTGTGGCATACAAGGTTATTAGAAACAAATGTAAAATGCTAGTTTGTAAGTTAAAAATAAATTATTTTTTGGATAGACAAAGGGACTTTAAGGGCAAGAATGTATTAGATACATGGAAATTTATAAATTAATTTTTGGGTAAGAAGTGTTCCTCTAGTATTTCATGCTTAGATAATTCTAATGAGATTATAACTAATCCTCAGTCAACAGCTCAGGAATTTAACAAAACTTTTACTGACCTATCTGAATATATCCCATCTGGTGTTGGTAACTCATGGAATAGAAATAATGAAGTTGAATGACAGTATCCAAGATTCTATTTTAGATCTACCTTCCCGGAGGAAGTCAGGAGATATCTGTTAAAAATGGACCCACATCCCTCAGTTGGGAGGGATGGGATTGATTACCATCTCATGAGGATCACTGCAGACTTACTCTGCTATCCATTATCTCATTTATTTAATTTATCACTTTGTAATTCTGTTTTCCCTACAGTATGGAAGAATTCTGTTGTTGTACCAATTTTTAAGGCTGGTGATCCAAAGAAAGTTAAAAATTACCGGCCTATTTCTTTATCAGCACCTCTCTCAAAGGTTTTAGAGAGAATATCTGATCAAATGACCGAGCATCTCTTAAAGTACAATGTCCTCACACCCGCTCATCATGGATTTAGGCCTGATCACAATACCGTCACGGCTTTGATGGGTTTCACGAGCACTGTCCAGTTGGCCATGGATGATGGCCAATATACTGAAGCAGTGTTTGTGGACCTCACCAAGGCCTTTGACCTGGCCTTTTACTATCATCTCTTTTTGAGCTGGGTATGTCAGGTGAGCTGGTAGAGTGGATTGGGAGTTACTTAAATCGCTGTACACAGGTAACAAAGATTGATGGATATTTTTCTCAACCTGCACATATTTCATTGGGTGTTCCACGAGGGTCAATTTTGGGTTCCCTTTTGTTTATTTTTAAACACTCTTCCCTCTGTTTGCACTAGTTCCCAGATATTCCTCTATGCTGATGATGCAGTGATCCTTATGAGCAGTCCAAATCTTAATATAGTTCGAAAAGAGCTGATAGAGGATTTTCAGGCAGCCCATAATTGGTTTATGGAACACAGACTTGTCCTGAATGAAAAGAAAACTAAGTCTATGTTTTTTTAAAAGGTAAGAAAATGAAAAGGGACAGATACTGAGCTATTATTACACACAGTGCAGGGAAATATTATTGAACAAGCTCAACAATTTAAATACTTATGACCCTTAATAGATGAGAGCATGACATTTGAGCCACATACCTCTAGTTTGATTAAAGCAATACATCAGAGATTGGGTGCTTTATGCAGACTTACTCCTTATCTAGTACCATCCACTAGAAAAATACTTGCTAATAACTTTCTTTTTCCTACTATTGACTATGGTCTTATGATTTATTATGCTGCAGGGGATGGACTAATAAATAAAGTTAAAATTCTTCTAAATCAAATTTCTAGATTTTCTTTACAGCTTTCAGCCAGGACATATCATTGTTTATTATTGAGGGATGCAGGCTTTTTGCCATTAGACTTGCACTTTAAGGTTCAACTAAGCATGTTGGCAAAGAAAATAACATTAAATGGGATTCCTGAGGTTATTGCTACTGTTTTTAAGAGACATATTAGTTTTGTTTGTACAAGATCTGTTGATTCTACCTATTTTGAAATACCTAGGATGAAGACCTCTAAGAGCCAAAAAACTCTATTGTATGTTCTTCCTTGTTTTTTAATAATCTGTTACCCATTTTAGACAGTCTGAAAGGATCATTAATGTATTTCAGGAAGAGACTTAGGAATTTGTTACTTCTAGAAAGTGAATGCAAATGCTCTGTTTGATATTTTTGTAATGTAAATTACTCGAGTATTGCGATTTATTGTGAGAAGCATTTTTGTACCTTTGTATTTTTGTATATTTGTCTAATTGTATGTTTATGTGGAACTGGTTGACCATGAAAATGGGTCTTTGGCCCACAGGCTTACCAGTATAAATCAATAAAAGAAACAAGATCACCTGAAAGATGATCCCTTCCTTTCTACCTAAAATATGCACACCTTTTCACACCAACTAGGATATCAAAATACCTGTCTATGCCTGCAGGCAAGGCAGATAGGGACCCTCAACATCAACTGCTAGCCATGGGGAGACTAATGTCAACTTATATCACAAGAACGGCAGACATACAGTGCATATTGGCTTAAGTCTGCCATCACAGAGGTGTATAAGGCCTCAAATCATACACCACCAAAGAAAATCAAGGCCATTCCACTACAGCAATAGCCACATTATGGGCCAAGAGAAATATGGCCACAGTAGAGAAAATTTGTGCTGCCACTAAATGGGCATCAACGCACATATTCACTAAACACTACAGGGTAGATGTAGCCCTGGAAGCAAAAACTAACTTTACTTAAGTAGTGTTGTTAGTAGCAAGGTTGAACATAACATAATGTACCCACGCTTCTCATTAGGGTACTGCTTTTTACATCGAAACCCATGTGTAAGGCTTGTGGAGTGCCTCAGAGATTATCCTCCACAGTAGTAGTTTACTCACCTGGTAAAGGTGATTGTGGGGGTATACATCTCTGATGCACTCCACAACCCAGCCAGGTAGTCAGTCAAAGACAAAGCACTCACAGATGAGCTTCAAGAAGTAATAATCAGCATGCTGTATGGGCCTGAAATTTTAGATTTATATGAATAAGAAATAAAGAGAGGACCCTCAAGGGCCACAGAATTTTTGGTAAAACATAACAAATACCTCTACTATAATTTATTTAATATGCTAGGATACATATCAGGAAACATTATGCTGCCTACTAACAAGTCAAAAGTTATTGGTTACAGATTAGGTACAGCTTTGGAAGAATTAGAACTGATCCTGGAGAGGCAGCATCATAGGGAAAGGGGTCAGACTTCTTTGAAGTCACATGTGCATCAAGCAACCTATCAGATCAACACAACCCATGTGTAAGGCATGTGGAGTGCCTCAGAGATGTATACCCCCACAATCACCTTTACCAGGTAAGTAAACTACCATTTCGTTAGGCTATCTTAATTCAATCCACTATATTTAGACCGTGTTTAGTTACAACTTTTGTAATTTGTGTGGCTCTACAATAAAGATGACAGCCAGCAGCAACTTTCAAAAATCCTCTCCCCAGAGATCTCACACTAACTGCACCCACTGTATTTATAATGTAAATATGTCAGGGTGTTGTCAGCACATGCTTCTGATGGCCAGCAGCACAGCATCATCCTGATTTGCTTACCTTCATGATTGCTGACATGGCAAAAAAACAATAACTTTTAAGAACTTCAAAATCTTTTATCTTGCCTGGGGAATGAAACAAAGCAAAAAGAAACTCACATATATTGATGTTTTGGTTTGTCTTAACTGCCCATAAAAGTTATTTAAATTATTATTAACTAGTATTGCTGCTTTAAGATCCAACCTAGAATAGATTATGTTTTTATTTCAAAATCTGTATTTGCTGGCAGTTCATGCACACTTTTTTCAGTTGAGCCAGGTGTTTTGTCAGTCAGCAATCCCATACACTTTCAACTGCTTAAAGAAACTTCTCACAAACCTCAAATATCATGGAGCTTAAATAAGGCTTTACTGGGGCATGAAGCTTTTGTACAATATGGGGCAGCTATTCAGAGGAGTTGTGAATTGTGCAACTGAGTTTTTATTTATTCTTTTGATTTTAGTCTTTGGTAACCGGGTAAGGCCCACTAGGCACAAGTACCTGTTTTCAGGGGTGACCTGGGAGCACTGGGCAGTTAAGTGACTTGTTCAGAGTCACACAGTATGCAAGTGGAGGTTGTAAGAATCAAACCCAGGTCTGGTCTGCTGGATGTACCAAGCTTGTTCCCAGCTTGTTACTCTAATTTCTAGGCTATATTGCCAGTCCAGTGCATGCACAACCACAGAAATGTGCCCTGCAGCCATATTCAACCAGCATGAATGTGCAGCACAATATCCATTGTACAGATGCACAACAGTAATGTATGCGGCACAAGTACATGGGGGTGTGCCCGTGAATAAGCTGTGCAATGGAATATTCAGCTGAAAAACACAGCGCAAATGACAGCAAGTCAGAGAATTTGCCATACAGAATTGAGCATATAAAAGGAGGGTCAGACACACATACAGTAGATGTGCAAGCCATAACAGGACATAGCCATGGATGCAGGCCCATTCTTGATGGAGCAGGTAATGAGGAATGTGAGGAGGAGGAAGGAGGAAGGAGCAACACCAATATGGCCAAGGAAGGGCCCGTCAGTGGTATGCCCAACACAGACAGTACCGTGCCCGCCCCACATTTGAGGACTATGAGGACACAGAGATTGTGGGCCAGTACCGTCTGAACAGGGCAATTCTGAGGCAGCTCTGTGAGCTGTGCCATGATGAGTTGTAGGCACCCACCAGAAGGAGTCATGCCATGATGGTGGAGACAAAGGTGACAGCAGCAATGTGCCTGCTCACCACGGGTACCTTCCAGAGACCAGTGGGGACAACCACTGGCATAACACAGTCAGCCACATCCCGCCTCCTCACTCAGTTCCTCAATGTCCTGCTGCCACATGCTTCGGAGTACATAAGATTCCCAAGCACACAGGCAAAGTGTACAGCAAACATGCTGGAATTCCACAGGGTGGCATGCATGCCCAGCAAGATTGGGGCCATTGACTGCACCCATGTGGCCATACACACACCACCTGGCCCAGAAGAGGCCATCTACATGAACAGAAAGGGCTATCCCCTCTCCCAACTGCCAGGTGGTGTGCAATGCCACTGGACGTATCATCAATGTGTGCACCACACACCCTGGGAGAACACATGATGGATACATCTCGCACCACTCCACCATCTGCCAACGATTTGAGAGTAGGGAGATCCCCACGGGTCACCTGATAGATGAGTGCAACACAGGACGAGGTGACAGACTATTCATGTAGGCATGGACAGGCCAAGGGCACACATGGAAGGGGATGTGTGGCCTGCCATAGGCAGCATAGGGGGAGGTCCTTGGAACATGCACAGCCACGCGCTAACCAGTATGTCTTACACCCATAGGTGACAGAGCAAACCCCCTGCAACCCTGGCTGCTCACCCCCATCTGATGCCCAGCCAATGCTGTGGAGGAGTGATATAATGAGGCACACATCGTCTTTGGCATGGTCAAAATGTGATTCTGTTGCCTAGACAAGTCCAGTGGTGCCCTACAGTACAGCCCTGTGAAAACCTGTGGCCTATTCCTGGCCTGCTTCATGCTGTACAACATGGCCATTGACCGTGGGATAGCTGTCCAGGTTGAGGAGGGCAACAGCAGTGATGAGGATGGGGAGGATGAGCTGAATGGGGGTGCACAGTCACTCATGCAGAAGAGGGACACCAAGCTGGCATTCCATGCCAGGAGACTCCATGACACTATCATAGAGGAGCCTTTCAGGAACCACAGGTGGGTACCAGACATGACAGCCATGCATGAATGAAACACCACACACAGAGATAGCGGTGCATGGCCACACAAGGATGCATGCAGGGACACGGGCACACACATAGCACACACAGGAAACACACAGAGACACAGCCACATGCACACAACACAGTGGACAAGCATGGGTGCATGCACACACACGGTCCCTGCGCTGTACACAGAGGTGGCTGTACCCTGCCCTACACATGCACCACCATCACCATCACACGTCACACAACTGGGCACAGTGGGGCATTTGGGTGGCACAGTCAGGAGCAGTGGTGATGTGGCAACACACACACCAGTACAGCAGGACATGGCATGGATCAGAGTGAATGCACCGGCACACAAGCAAGGCCAGCACTGTGCTGCTCTCATCATGCCCACACCACAGGGCCCAGCAGCACTGCATGCACACATGGATGACATGCCACATGCCACACAAACTTGATGGCATACTCACATGAGCACACCCAGCCATGTGCACACCTGCCAACAGCAGCAGGTAGCAGGATGGGACAGCACACCCAGCAGGCTTACCATGCAGTTCCACAGCAGCCACAGCCATGTGGGCAGCCATGCCCGGGCTGTGTGGCAGCCACAAGAGGTTTAACCTGCACACTCAAAGAGGTAGAGGCCTGAGAATATGACCGGGTCCTCACGGGTGTGAATAGCCCGGCAAAGAGATTACTGCCGGGAGTGTCAGGGATGGGCATGTTCCAACTGCTGTGCTGAGGTGGCCAGTCACTGTGACTGTGGTATCAATGTTGCACTACAGGGAGTCCATCGCACCCTGCCGTGCTCAGTGGATGCCAGCGATGCAAATCTGGTGGCATTGGTACTAGCAATGCATTCCAGTGATGTCGTTGTGGCCTCCCACAGCTGCTGGAGCTTGCCTATCAGCTGGGCACATCCAATGTCCCCTCACTCAGCCAGGTGATGCACCTCCACCCACACTGCACAGATCTCAGCCCCGAGCATCACCTGGTTGTCCATGGGTGCCTGCAGCAGCCTGGTGTGCTCGTCAAACCTGTTGGCACCTTGCACATCATGCGACTGATGCTGACCTGCTGGGGGTGTTGTGGCATGCGGTGCAGCATCCCTCACCTGGGGATGCTGCACAGGGGACCACACAGGTGGTCGGGATTGTGTGAGTGCCTCTTCAGCAGCCCCTGTGGTGTGCTGCATGGTAGCCATTGCATCCCGCTGCCATAGCCCATCAACCTGTTGGGTGAGCCCTGCAACACTGGTGACCTACCAGCGCACCCTCCATGGCCAGGTGACAGTGGTGATGCCACACACCACTGTGCGGCCACGGTCAGGTGGTGCCTGCATGTGTGCCATACTGCCAGTGCTGGCATCTGCTGCCTATGTATGGCTCTGTCCCCTGGGTGGCATGTCCACACCTGTGCACCCAGAATCAGTGTAAGGTCATCATCAGTGTCCGACGACGACCCCTCCTGTGTCCCAGGTACAAGCACCGATAGTGCGTCTAGTAGCAGGAGGTCTGCCAGGGGGTTGTCATCACCCAGACCTAGGAACTCGAGCAACCCCACACTGCCCTGTCACCTATGGTCAGTGTCCCGAATGCCTATTGATGTTGATGACACAGCATCCTCGGGTCCAACATCATCGGTGGCATCCTGCAATGCACCCCGAGGCATGATGGCACTGGAAGACAGAAAGAGCATTATCGGTGTTGACAGTGGCACTCTGCATGCAGTGCTGTAGTCAGTGCAATTGGGGCATGAGCGCCACCACTGTGCCAGCCCACAACAGGGGTTGCCTGTGCAGCACCACACAGCAGGGTGGCCATGCCACAGGTGGTGCACAAGGCAGGTCAGCCATGGTGAATAGCTGCAGTACATGGCGTTGCACCACCACATGGCTGACATGCATGGAACCCCCCCCATATCCCATGGGCCATGACACCAGTGGTGTGCTGAGGGTCAGCCATGCAGCACTACACACCCTGGACCCCGACCCACAGCTACAATACAGTGCCCATGTGGCAATTCCACTGCACACAGGTGGCCAATGTCATGCACGGTAGGCCCATGTGTGGCATATGCCACAGCATGCCACACTGACCATGGGTACGCATCACTGTTGCAGTTACACTGGCATGCTGCTGGCATGCACACACACCTACCCCCACAGCCATCACCTACATACTCACAGTGCTGTGATGGGCTGCCACCCATCTGGAATCCACCTCCTAGGACACCCTCAATGGTGACAAGGCTGATGGTTGCCACCACCAGCCTCACACCCAATATCAGTACGGGTGCGGTGGCCAGTCCCCCACCCATCCTGCTGCATGACACCCTGAAGGAGGCCACCTTCTCCTTAATGTGCCTACAGTCTGTTCCCATCTTCTTCTTGCTGTCCTGTGCACTCCTGTTGTGTCTGCCATGTGCGTTCATGTACATGGCCACCTCCTCCCATCTGGTAGCACGGTCCTGTGGGGTACCAGTAGCCCCACTCAGCAGTGGCTCTCTGTTGAGGTAGACCTCGAACAGGGCCTGCTGTTCATCTTTGGCAAAGTTGGGCCTGCTCAGAATCTCAGACATGGTGCTACCTGCGGACAGTCAGACATAGGCCCAATAAGCAGCTTTGCAGCCCAACATGGAACAGTGCAGCACTGACAACATGCACAGCAATATCATTACAGATCACGGTGTGGTGGTTCTTACCTCAATGGCTGCAATACCTGTCAGTGACCTGTGCTGTGCTGTGGCACATTTATGGCTCAACTCATGCAAATGAGCAATGGTGCAATTGTAATGATATGCTAATGTGTGTGACTGCACCTGGCATTGTCTTATGAGGCTATTTGCATATGCTGGCTGAATATTGCAGAATTGCACCTTGCACATTACATGCGCGCTGAAGCAATTCATTGGTGCATATCCAGCACATGCACATTGCACATCTACGCACCTGCCATGCACACCATAGGTAGCACAACATCATATGTGTCCTATTGCGCACCTGTGCATGCTGCGCATCATTCCCCTATTGCACATGTGACCATGTGTACCTACCACACATGCGGCCCTGATGTGCTATATGTCCTCATTGTGCAAGCATGTCAGATGTGCCATGCCACCGACCATGCATTGCCCGCCAGTGCATGATTGGTGTGCATGTTGTGGCACAGTGTCACACAGTGCACATATGTAGGTCAAGAACGTGACTCTGTATGCCAGCCTTAACTTCCAGCAATGTGCATGTGCGGTATTGTGCTATAGACCTCTGTTGTGCTTGTCTGTCGTGCATTTCCATCCTGTGCAGCTGTAGTCCATGTGTCCCAGTTCCACATCAGGCGCTGTGCAGTTCCACCTGCACACCTTTCAGGCCATAGTACGGGCAGTTGGGCAGAGTATGGCGGACTGTTAAAATGGCAGGTTCTGTGGGCTGTAACCGATGAGCACACAATTGGGGTGGCATGGAGATGGCAAACCTGGTGGCCCTGGTGGAGCCTCTAGCAGACCAGCTTTTTGGTGTTGCTGATCTACACAAGCCATGTTCCCAGGTCTGGACTGAAGTGAACTCAGTGAAGAGGTTTTTTATATCTTTTGGTGGGAGCAAGGCAGAAGCAGGAAACTACAGACATGTTAGTTTGACCTCAGTGGTGGGGAAAATGATGGAATCACCTCTGAAAGAAAGAACTGTTGAGTACCTAGAGGCCAGCGGAGCACAGGACACAAAGCAACATGGATTCACAGCAGGAAGGTCATGTCAGATGAATCTAATAAATTTCTTTGACTGGGTGACCAAAGTAATAGACCAGGGAGGGGCTGTGGATATGGCCTACCTAGACTTTAGCAAGGCATTTGACACAGTCCCCGCACAAAGATTAATAATCAAGTTAGCCAGCATGGGAGTGGGTCCCAGGGTGGTAGCCTGGGTAGCAAACTGGCTGCACAACAGGACACACAGAAGGTAATAGTGAATGGAACACATTCTGAAGAAGGGGTTACTAATTGGGTACCTCAGGGCTCAGTACTGGGTCCAGTCCTCTTAACGCCTTTATAGGGACATTGCAGAGGGTCTGAAGGAAAGGTATGCCTCTTATGGATGACACAAAGATCTGTAACAGAGTTGATACACAAGGGGGGGGTAGAAAGGATGAGAAGGGACTTGGCAAGGTTGGAGGAATGGTCAGACATATGGCAACTTAGATTCAATGCAAAGAAGTGCAAAGTAATGCACCTGGGAAATAAAAATCCAGGAGAAGAGTACACAGGGGAGGTACTAACGACAACAATAATGGAAAGGGATCTGGGTGTAGTCATATCAGATGGCCTAAAGGTGGGTAAGCAATGTGAGAAGTCAGTAAGGAAAGCCAGGGGGATACTGGGATGCATAGGAAGGGGCATCACAAGTAGAAAAAGGGAAGTGGTTATCCCTCTATACAGACAGTTGGTGAGACCCCATCTGGAGTACTGTGTGCAGTTTTGGAGACCTCATCTACGAAAGGACATAGACAGGATGGAATCAGTCCAGAGGAGGGCAACTAAAATGGTGCAGGGTCTACATCTGAAACCATATGAAGAGAGAGACTGAGAGAGCTTAATATGTATACCCTTGATGAAAGGAGGGACAGGGGGGACATGATAGAAACGTTTAAGTACCTCAAGGGAATCAACAAAGTCCAGGAGTGTAGCATCTTTCAGAAAAAAGAGATGTGTAAGAACAAGGGGGCACAATTTAAAGTTAGAGGGGGGATGGTTCAGGGGTAATGTGAGGAAATTCTTTTTCACGGAGAGAGTGGTGGACGCATGGAACCGCCTTCCTGGAGAGATTGTGGGGTCTAAAACAGTTGAGGAATTCAAACATGCATGGGACAGACATAAGGCAATTATAGTGGGGGTTGCAGGAAGTATTTATTTTATTTAGTTTTTGTTAACCGGGTAGGTACACTAGACAAGTTTTATGCCTATTTTCAGGAACGACCCGGGAGAGTACAACAGGGTAAGTAGGTTGTTGGTTAACTAGAATCTGCAGCTTATCCAATAGGTAGGGAAATGGGCAGACTTGGGTGGGCCAAGTGGTCCTTATCTGCTGTCAAAGTCTATGTTTCTATGTTTCTATGGGACAGGATGGCAGTGGGTCTGGAGTGAAGGACAGGGGGTTCTGCAGACCAGGAACAGTGCTGCCACTGGTATGGGGACCTCTGCAGGTGAGATCCCCCGTGGCTCCGCAGGCTGCAGGACCAAGCGCATCGGGGTCAGTGCCGGAACCAAGTATGTGTCCCCTTGCACTGTGGAGGCTTCCATTGTCCAACTATATTTGGACATGGGTTAATAAGTAACATACCCTTTGGTGCAATCATTCTAGTAATAGCTACTAATTTCAAATGAAAATATTGAGATGCAGGTGTTTCCTTGTGACTAGCACAACATTTCTCTGAACTACATTTAATTTTATATAGAAATATGCTATTCTGTACAGTAAAAGCTCATTGTATATAGTACACCATCATGCATTATATAGATGCCCAACTTTGACACTCATTTCAGTGTAATGCTGTTGCCAATAGTCTTTGTATTGTGATGGAACAGTGCCGATTTGTTTTGCTGTTCTTACAAAATACACATGCACATGACACTAGTGTTATTACACAGGGAGTTGTTCCATATGACATAGTGCCATACATCATAATTTATGCTTGAAAGATATTACTGTTTCCAAGCATTTATTTCATTATCCATTTCAGGTACACTGAACACTTTTCAAAGCAGTCCAAACACTAGTCAGCAGTGCCAGTGAAGGAAGGCAAGGATTACAGCTACATAACTGAAATAATTCAAGATGTAGTTCTGAGACGTACGGAGGACACCATCCCACTGCTTAAGTCACGTCCAGTTGAAATATTTAACCCAAAGACAATTAAGAAGTCTGTTGCACAAGTAACATCACCAGATGTGAAGGAACTGGTATCTCAGAAGAAAAAAGGGGACTTATGAGTGTAACAGTGTGATTGATAAATAAGAGACTATTCAAGTATCAAGCATGTCACATTTATGGAATGCAAATGTTTTACTATTTGTTCAGGACTGCCTTATACCATATCTCACACCCTTTGAGAGAAGCAATTTTAACCTTTCTATCTACAGAATTGACTTATATTTTTGCAGAATGTGACCATAACTGGACATGGCATTCTGCAAGCTGCAACCCACACGTGCACAAACAAAACAGTGGAAGAATCAACAAAAAGTTCTGCTTGCAGGTTCCCTGGCACTTTGCCAATTAAAGATTAATTGGGGGTGGTGTTCTGTGCCCTGCTTGTGTGGCTGCACTGGGGGGCCAGCACTGGTGGGTGGTGTGTGTCCTGTGTTGCTGCACTGCGTACCTGTGTGGTACACAGTGCACAGTGACATTGGTCCAGACACCATACCCCACACGTGGGCCAGTGTCCCTGCCCATGCTGTGTCAGTGCTGTGCACTGTGTCGGGGCAGAGGGGGCCTGTGCATGGCATGCCACTCATGTCCGTTTTTCTCTCTGTTCCATCCACAGGACAGGCGGACCGCAGGAGGGCCCAGGAGGCCACTGAACAAGATAGGTGGTGCAGTGATGGGGGTGCTGCCACTGCTGCACCAGCACCTGGACAGGCAGGTGAGTGTGTGTGGCATGGTTTATGGGGCATGGCTGGGACTGGGATGGGTGGTGTGGTACAGCCAAGGGCAATGTCACCATGCATGGCCACTGCTTGGGGAGGTTCATGGCTCCACTGCCTGTGCCGTGTTGCACTGTGTGTGGCGGGTCCATGCACGTGGCCTCTGTGTGGTCGTCACTGTCACTGTTCCTGGTACGGTGGGTAAGTGTGTGTGTCCCATGGTGTCTAACTGCTGCTGGGAGACTACTGTTCTGCCTGTGGGGCCCTTGCACCAACACTGTGGGGTACACTGCACAGGTGTGGGTGCATGTCATTCACAGGTGTCCATGCAGTCTGGCTGTGGGGCACAGCTGGATCAGCTGTTGCTGTCCACTGTGCATGTGCCATTGCAGGTTCCATCCACCGGTGGGTGCATCAGCTGTCCTGTGCACACATATGGGGGGGCTTGGGCTCCTTGTGGACTGTCACTTATTGACTGTTCTGTGTACCCTGTCTTTGGCCAGGCTGGGTCGCGGGCCTGAAAAAGACGGCCAACGTTGCTCAGAGGCATCTGCGCCACCTCATCCACCTCATCCAGCACCACATTGCTAGGACCAATGTGCACATATGGACTGACTGGCATCACGTGGCGGCCACTAGGGACCTGGTGCAGGAGCTGCACCAGCTGCGGGTGGTGCTGCTGCATCAGCACCACTGACCCTGTTCCCCCCTCCCTACTGTGCTTTGATTGTTAATGTGATTGGGGCTGGGAGGGGGTTACTGTCTGTTACATTAGATAAGGGCTTGGTGAGCAGACTGACATTGTTTTCCATGTGATCAGGGCTGGGGAGGTGGGGATGACTTTCTGTTACATGGGATGGGGCTCTGTGAGTTGGCTGACATTATTTTCTATGTTCTCTGTTCACAATTTACTTCATGAATGATTGTGCTTCCATCCACTTCTAAAGGGAAGAGATAAAAGGTGCTTCAAAGAATGGCAGGGATGCAAACTTGTACCATATTCATGTCAAGTGACACAAAAAAACATCCGCACACTTTGATTCATCTCCTTATTTATTCTTTTCATTTTTTCCTTCTTTTTTCACTTATTAAATCACAGTGTAATGGATCTAGGCAATTGAGCAGAGAAAAAAAGCACAGTTGAAACAGCAGTAAGGTTGGAATAGTAGTGGCAAAAAACAACAACTGGTAAAGTACTGAAACTGTTAAAAGTAAAGTATTGAGATTTTTATAAAGTAACAGCAGCTCAATAGTTGTGGGCGTTTTGGCTCATGAATGGAACAGAGAGCTTTTTCGGGCATATGTTTAAAAAATGAGACTATGAGAGGTTAATAGAAGCGAATGCTATTATAAAGCAAAAAGAAAGACAACATATTCAAATCGATATACTAATAGGTGGTGGAATGTATGATATTACAAACAAAAACTGCTGATTGTGGAACAGTGAAGTTATGCACAAGAAAGAAACGGGACTTTGGATTGCCAGTTTGCTACAATTTATTTAAGTATGAGTGACCATTACATTGTGATTTAATAATTGAAAAAAGAAGGAAAAAAGGAAATGAATAAATAAGGAGATGAATCAAAGTGTGCGGATGGTTTTTTGTGTCACTTGACATGAATATGGTACATTATTTTCTATGTGATTGGGGCTGGAGAGAGGGGGGATGACATTATCCTGCAGGTGCTGGGGGCTCAGGAAGTGGGGGCCACTACACTATGCAAAGGGATTCTGGGGTACATTACTATGTATGGGTGTTCAGGGTTGACACGGTCCACTGGTCCACCAGAGATTTTGTATCTCCTACAGCTCCATGTGTTCAAGGCCTGGGAAGGGGGCTGCACCAGTGCATTCAGCCTGGTGTAGCCATGCAAATTAGCCCATAATGAGCATGCATGAGGCCTCTTTGCACCATGCATGCCCAATGAGCTCATTTTCTGGTTTGGACTGAATATCGTCCATGGATGGGTGAAAAGCGCATCCAGGTATGCACCACGCATTACCCTATGGGCAGTTCTGCCCCACAGCCTGGATGCGCCACACCATATATGGTGTCTGCCTGCTATGCACTGCTTATCCAGGGTCTACTGTTCATACACAATGTGCCATCTGTTCCAATCACGCATTCTGTTTGAATATCGCAACAGAGCTGGCCGGTGCAGATTATTTACGTGATGCACTGTTATGCACACGGATCTGGCCGGCTCTGAATCTGTCCTCCCTGTTATTTTATACAAATTTATAGAATATTTCCCTTTCTCTAAGCAAAAATTAGATAAATTAGAGGCATCCATTCTTCAACTGGAAATTAAAGAGGTCATTACACAGATAATAAAAGGAAAATGCCTGGGGGAAGATGGATACACAATAGAATAATATGTAAAATTTTAATAATGAATTAATTCATTTATTAGAAAAACTCCATCAAAAAATCAAAAAATCAAAAAAAGAAGATTACGCCCCTAAACCCTTTAAAAAAGCTTTAATTGCCCTGGTTCTTAAAACAGGAAAAGACTCCCAAAGAGTTGAGAATTATGGACTGGTATCTGTTCTTAAATAAGAATATAAAGTAATGATCAACTTTATAAAATAATTTTGCCATTCCTAGCTGTAACAATTGTGCTGAGGGGAGGTCGTGCTGAAAATCAACCACATCGGCAGTCAGTGGAGCCAGCAAGGATTCCGACAGTGTGAAAGGGAGCCGAAACAAGCTGTTTCTTACGGGAGGCCTGAGAGAAGCAGGAAGGGCCAGCGGCAGATGGATCACATGCATTGCAGCTGGGTTGATTTTGAGCCAGTCGGGTGCTGCAAAAACCCACCAATCACCACCGGGGCTGAATCTTCTGCAAATCAGCTCCCAGGGTGCAAGTGTAGCCAGCCTTTAAAAAGCCGAACCGGGCAGGAGACCACAGTTGTAGCGATTATGCTGACGGAAGGTTGTGCTGAAAATTGACTGCATCGGAGGACAGAGGAACCAGCAAGGATTCCAGCAGTGCAAAGTGACCCAAAAATAATTGTTTCTCATGGGAGGCCTGAGAGATCTGGAAGGGCCAGTGGCAGAAGGATCACAAGCACTGCAGCTGGGTCGAGTTTCCTGCCCACTTGTCCCAACCCTGGCCTCTATTAAATGCCGTTGGGAGGCGGAGCATTGGAAATCGTAGGTCGAACTGGCCTATGAAGCAGGAGGTGGGAGGGGCAAGAGTAACTAAGATTGGCTGAAGGGCAGAGGAACAGAGCGCTGAAGGGACTGCTGGAGGACTAACACTGAAGGACTGTTAGTAAGCAGGAGAGATGGATGCACCCATGGGATCCTGTGTGTGGATGGTCTGTGGGTGCATCGGAGGACCTGGTTGCTGAGGGCTTACTGGGGCATCAGATTGCAACAGCAGGATTGTCTGGGACCCTGAGCTGTCCAAAGACTATAATCTGGGAGGAGCTGAATTGTGGACTGCCTTGGCTACACAACAAGACCCAGGAAGCATGGGACACAAAAGGTGACTGTTCTGGTACTGATGTGTTTCTCTGGGTAGAGCTGTATTAGGGTTAAATTGTGACTAAGGCTCTGGCATTCTTGAGACCTGAGGGAGGGCTATTATAAGGGTCCTGTTTCTTCTGGGTAGAGCTGCAACAGGGTTTTAATTGTGACTAAGCTCCGGGTTCTTATTGCCAGTGAGAGGGCTGTTCTGAGCTCTGGGTTCTTATTGCCAGTGAGAGGGCTGTTCTGAGGGTCCTGGCTTCTGCTAAGTGAGGGTGATCTGGTTGAAAGGGTGGTGGTGATTGGGCAGGAGAAGTATATATAATCTGTAAAACACGGACTCACCAGTGGGAGGTTTAGAGTCTTACCCAGGAGCATCTGGCATTGTGATGAGGGGGTTTGGAGCTGCCAGACCAGGTGGGTGAAAAGCGGGTTTGTACACCAATTATTGTCAACAGTTAATGTTTGTATGCCAGCTATTGCAAACAGTCCATTTTTGTTAACTGGCCTAGTTATGGATAGGCAGAATCACTGGAGGGGTGGACAGGGGTATGGCCTCTTTGGTAGGAGGGTTGGGTGTAGTGGATTTGGGCAGCCACGGTTCTAAATTGGGCCTGGAAGATGGGAGGGTACCTGGTGTATAAACAACTCATGCAACTGAAGAAGGAAATAAGGTGGCTGTGTGGGGAACTGAGCAAGAGGGAGGTGAGCCGACGGGAGGGTAGGGGAGGAGGGGGGTGGATGGTCAGGGGCACAAGCAGCAGTGGAGGAGGGTTGGGTCCACAAAGGACTTGGGACTGTGGCTGAGAGTGTTGTGCCTAGGAGGAGGGAGGGGGTTGGGAAGAGGACAACTGGAGACAGTGGGATAGGTGGTAAGGGCACACTCAGATGGGAAGTGAGGGTTCTAGGGACAGGAGGCAGGGAGTCAGTGGATGATGAGATGCAGTGGAAGGTAGTAGGTCCAGTGAAGGAAGGCGAATGTCTAAAACTCTAGGTCAGACTTCAAATGGGGCCTCTACCAGAAGCAATAGCGGTAGCAATGGTACTGAGCAAGCAAACAGATTTGCGCCACTCGACCCACTGGTGGAGGAGGTGCTGGTAGAGGATGTCTGTGAGGAACATCCAAAGGCGGGGGGGGGGGAATTGGGAGGTTTGGGAAATGGTCACATGAGAATAGGACAGATGGTTGATTTGGGGAAGGAACCATTGGGGGCACCCCAGAGTGAGGTCCTGGGGCATCCAGGACCCAGGGGAGGATGCAATGAGAGGGCCATGGTTGGACAGATGAAGAGTCAGCCTGCAAGCATACTAGGGATGGGACACTTGGTGGCCATAATTGGGATGGAGTGTAATGCACAGGGAGTAGGGGTAGAACATGGGACTGGGGGGTGCACCGGCAGGGGCATGTGAAGAGGGACATAGGCAGGTGGAACTGGTGCTGAAGAGAAGAATTCCAGCTGTGGGGCTGCAGTGCACATCTAATCTAGAAACGGCAAGTTTGACAAGAGCAGGCAGGGGAACAGCCACTGGCAAGGCAGTGGGAGAAGCCATGGAAAAGCACCAGTTAAATACGGTATGGGGGCTAATGTTGACGAGGGTGGGGGGAGCCTGGAATAGAAGGGTCAGCTAAGGGGTGGGGTGAGCCTGGAATAAAAGGGTTAGCTAGGGTAAGGAAAGGTGGCCTATCAATACCTGGGGTGGATGATGCAGAAGGGAAAAGGTGTTGGGGAAGGAGGGGTAGGGCAGCCGGGGATTCGCACATGACAGGGTCAACAGCCATCCAGCTGATGGGCAGTGCTGGGGTAGGGGAAGGGGTGGAGATTGGAAAGGAGGGCTGCAAAGAGGGAGGCCTCAAGGAAAACAGAGATGCTAGGGTGGTCTTGCTCGGGGATTCTATGATTAGAGGTATAGAGTGGGAGGGACAGGAGGGGAGAACCTTGTCCTGCTTGGGTCAAGATCATCTCTGGTTTAATGGTACACAAGGCTAAGCACACGATCTATTCCCTGATGCAGGGTGGGGAGGCTCTCCTGATATCTCGGTGCACCTGGGCATAAATGATATTGCAGGAAACAGTGTATTGGAGATCCAGTGGGAACTTGCCAGGGTCTGCCATGCCAACGGTTGCCCGGTATCCTTCTCAGAGATCCTGCCAGTACCTAGGGCCAGCGTGGAAAACAAGCAGAAACGTCTGGAGGTTAACGAGTGGCTCAGGGCATGGCGTGAAGCTCGGGGATATGGGGTAGTGGGGGACTGGGGAGCAACCTGGGAGGACAAGGGGTTGTATGCAAGGGATAGGCTTCACCTCAACCAGGAGAGAAAGAAGGTACTTCAGCAGAAACTGACCAAATTCATACAGGAGAGATGGGGTTTAAACTTGTGAGGGGGGAGGAGGGAAGCAAGGCAGATCCTTGCAAGCCCCAAAATAGTACGACAGAAGGCTCACATAGGACAGCATGTGGGCAGAGGCACGTAGCCTCTGGGGAGGGAACCAGGGACAGGGGTGAGGGTTGGAAAGTGGTCCTGATAAATGGCAGGTGCTTAGGCAACAAGATGCCTTACCTTCAGGCAATGCTGGTGGGTGGGCACATGGACGTGGCGGTGGTTACTGAAACATGAGCTACTACCAGACACGATTGAGACCTTAACCTGAGAGGATATACTGTGCTCATAAAGGACAGGGTGGGGGGCAGGGGGGAGAGGAGTGGTGCTGTTTGTTTGGGATGGCATCTGAATTTGTAAACTGGAGGAATATGATGACAGCATAGAGGCCTTGTGGGTCACCATGCAGACCCCAGCGGCAAGGTAGTCAAGATGGGGGTGGTCTACCAACCCCCCGTGCTGGCTGAGGCTCTGGAAGATTGTCTGCTAGCTAATCTTAGGGACCATTGTGGTCAGGAAGGGGACAGAGTGGTGATATTAGGGGACCTAAACATGCCAGTGACTGACTGGGGAACCATGATGTCCCCAGTGGCCAGGGAGCAGAGGTTGTTGGATGCCTTTCAGGATGCATTTCTAGTGCAACAGGTCACTGATCTGACAAGGAATGGCCATATCCTGGGTGTAGTCCTGGCTGACAGTGACCTAGTTTGGGACCTCGAGGTTGGGGGGCCCACTAGTTGGAAGTGACCACAACACTGTCTGGTTTGTACTAGACCTGGGAGGTGGGAGGGATCACACAAGGACTAGGTTGGTTGACTTTAGAGGGGTAGACTTCAAACACATGGGGCACATCCTCAGAGACCACTTGGTTGGGATTAAGTAAGACATGGCTGTAGAAAGTAGGTGGGAAATCATCAGGAGAGGACTACAAGGGATGACCAGGTCCTTTGTAAGGGTGAGATGCAAGGGTGGTAGATCTAGGAGGCCATGCTGGTGGACCAAGGGGGTCAAGGAGGTGGTGAGGGAAAAGAGAGAAGCCTACTGTAGGTTCAAGAGATCGCATGGGGTCTTGCATAGAGATGAGTGTCTTTGCATGACCAGGCAGTTTACCAGGTAGGTGAGGGGGGCCAAGGCAAGGATGGAGCAGAAATTGGCACAGGGGATAAGGAGTGGAGAAAAGGGGTTCTTTAGGTGTATTGGGGGGAGGAGGAGGAGAGTAAAAGGGCAGTTCAGCAGATTGGAGATGGGAAGGGGTGGATGGAGGAGGTGGAGAAACAAGCGGAGGTGCTCAATGAATACTTTGCATCAGTTTTCACTAGGGGGAGGAGGGGAGACACAGGCAATAGGGATGCAGGGGTAGGAAGGGGCAGGGGCCCTTACAAGTTAGGGTACCTCTTGTTGCAGAGGGGGCTAAGAAAACTGACTCATATGGGAGGCAGAGCGCAGGATCGGCTGAGGGGGGTGGAAGCACAGGTGGGGAAATTCCTGTGGATAGGGTATGGAAAGCCCTCCAGTCCCTAAAAAAATAACAAGTCCCCGAGTCCTGATGGAATCCATCCTAGGGTGCTGGGAGAATTGGCTGATGACCTGACTGAACCACTGGCTGCCCTTTTCAACGCTTCTCTACAGACAAAGAGGGTACTAAAGGATTGAAGGAGGCACATATTGTGCCCATCCATAAAGGGGGATCAAAGGAGGAGCAGGAGAACTACAGGCCAGTCAGTGGTGGGCAAACTGATGGAGACTATAGTAAAGGAGAGGGTGGAGGTGTACTTGACAGAACAGAAGTTCCTGGATGATCACCAGCATGGCTTTGTCCAGGGAAGATCATGTCAAACTAACCTTGTGGAGTTCTACTAATGGGTAACGGACGCACTCAACCAGGGTAGGCCAGTTGATGTCATCTTTCTAGACTTCAGCAAGGCATTTGACTCTGTCCTCCACACTGGTCTGCTGGATAAGCTGGGAAAGATGGGAAGGGGGCACAGACGGTCAGGTGGATTGGAAGCTGGCTATCTGGGCATACCCAGTGGGTGGTGGTAGGAGGGGTAGTCTCATCCCCAAGGGGAGTCATCAGAGGGCTCCCACAGGGATCAGTTCTGGGACCACTCCTGTTTAACGCCTACATCTCCAACATCATGGAGGGCATCAGGAGTGGAATGAATCTCTTTGCAGATGACTCTAAGCTGCGGGCAGTGGTGGATGGGGAGAAGGGAAGGGTTGCCCTGCAGGGATAACTGGATGTTCTAGGGTGGTGGTCACGTACCTGGAAGCTAAGGTTCAACACCGCAAAATGCAAGGTGCTTCACCTGGGGCAAGGAAACCCGGGTCAGGTGTACACGTTAGGAGGGGACATATTGGAGGTCTCAAATGGGGAGAAAGACTTGCGGGTGCTAGTGGATGCCAGAATGAATAACTCGGAACAGTGTAGGAGGACCGCAGCCAGGGAAAATAGAATTCTGGTCTGTCTTTACAGGAGGATCACCTCAAGAAGAAGGAAGGTGATTATACCACTGTACAATTGCCTTGTCAGGCCGCACCTTGAGTACTGTGTGCAGTTTTGGCGCCCACATCTCAGGAAGGATGTTCAGCTCCTGGAGAGGGTTCAGAGGAGGGCAGCTAGGATGGTCCAGGCTCTGCGAGACAGGACTTATGAGGAGGGACTTGAGGAGCTTGACCTGTTCTCACTGAAGGAGAGGAGAGACAGGGGGGACATGACTGAGGTCTTCAAGTACCTAAAAGGGGTTAATAAGGTATGCCTACATGGAATCTTTCAGGGGAAGGTTGGAGGGCCCACTTGGGGGCATTGTTGGAGGCTGTATGGAGGGTGACTTAGGGGGAAAGGAGGAGGTGATACTTCACAGAGAGGGTGGCGGATCCATGAAATGCACTGACTGAGGAACTGGTGGAGGTGTCTATGATGGAAGGGTTCAAGAGAGGCTGGGACAGATACAGGAGAGTGATGAAAAGAAGAGCTGCCTGCTTGGGGAAGGGAACCCTGGCTGGGGGAAGTGGGGTAGGGAGGGAAATCAGGAGGATGGTTGCGGTGCCCATTAAGAGTACTGACTCTCAAGCAGACTCGCTAGACTATTGGGCCTACTCTGCTGGCATTTTGGTATGTTAGTATGTTAGACAAAATTATTCACTCAGATCAAAGTAGATTTATTACAAGGAGTTTTGTGTTTTCTGCCATCTATAAAGTACAATATATAATTGAATTTATTGAACAGAAAATAGACACAATTTTTATTATGTTTGCTTGCGACAATGCGCAAGAAACATTTTGTGACTGCTTAGGAGAGAAGCGAGGTTTTGGAGGTGCGGCACTGTGGGGGCCAATGCCCCCAGTGACTTTTGAGGCTTGGCCCACTTTCCCCAATGCGGTGGCACGCTGCTGCTGACACTAGTTCAGCCAGCATGCCACCAACTTGAAACGAATCCACCGCTGCAATGAGAAAGCGACTCGTCACTGCAGGGCGGTGCCTTGCCTGGTGTAACATTTCTTATAACATGACTGCTTGCGGCAGCTCTCGCCATCCACCTCAGAGTCCCCATGAAAGCCGACTTGGGGGTTCCCCATCCCCCTGTTGGTATGCCCCCATCCCCAGTTCATTTGCCGATGGGATAATCCAATCCCCATTGGCATGATGCCCCCCCATTTGTTATGTGCCAAAGGGGTGCCAAATCCCCCTCGGATCATGCGCTCCCACTCTCCCCACCACACTATATGGCTGATGGGGTGCCTAATCCCCTTTGGTTCCAGTACCCACCTCCCCAATAAACACCCGACCAGGTGGCACGCTGGGAGACCACCCCAGCTTGCCAAAAGTGTCCCATGATGTCTTTTTTCCTTTTAAATCCTGTAAAAAAGAAACGGTCCTCGTTGAGCCCCATGCCCCCAACCCACACCCACCCTGTGTACTCCACCGTCCCACCCCCTCACCCCACACTTAAGTCCGAGCCCAGTGCAATGATCTTCGGTGAACCAGAACATGTCTTCAATCTTCATAGAAACATAGAAACATACAATTTGATGGCAGATAAGGACCGCTTGGCCCACCCAGTCTACCCATTTCCCTACCTAATGGATAAGCTGCAGACCCTAGTTAACCAACAGCCTACTTCTTTCTACCCCCATCCCCTAGAATTACCTTATGACTGTCCAATGCATGCTTGAATTCAACCACTGTTTTTGACTCCACAACCTCCTCTGGAAGGCAGCTCCATGCATCCACAACCCTCTGTGAAAAAATACTTCCTTACATTACCTCTGAGCCCCCCCATCTTCAAATTGTGCCCCTTGTTCTTGTACACTCTTTTTTGAAAGATACTACCCTCTTGGACCTTGTTGATTCCCTTGAGGTACTTGAAAGTTTCTATCATGTCCCCTCTCCTCCTTTCTCGAGGCTATACATATTAAGCTCCTTTAGTCTCTCTTCATATGTCTTCCGGTGCAGACCCTGCACCATTTTAGTTGCCCTCCTCTGGACAACTTCCATCCTGTCTATGTCCTTGCTGAGATTGGGTCTCCAGAACTGCATGCAGTACTCCAGATAGGGTCTCACCAGCTGTCTGTACAGAAGGATAACAACTTCCTGTTTTCTACTGGTGATGCCTCTCCCTATGCATCCCAGTATCCCCCCAGTCCTCCTTACTGTCCTCTCACATTGCTTGCCCATGTTTAGGTCATCTGATATGACTACCCCCAGGTCCCTTTCCATTTTTGTTATTGTTAGTATCTCAACCCCCATTGTGGACTCTTCCCCTAGGTTTTTATTTCCCAGGGGCATTACCTTGCACTTTTTAGCATTGAATCTAAGCTGCCATACATTTGACCATTCCTCTAACCTTGCCAAGTCCCTTCTCATCCTGTCCACCCTACCCTGTGTTTCAACTCTGTTGCAGATCTTTGTGTCATTAGCAAAGGAGCAGCAACCATGATATTCAGCGGTGGACATGCAAATGGGGCCATAATGTATGCAAGGTGCAAATGGGGCCATTTGCATGTCATTATGGCCCCATTTACATGCAGGTGCGCTGATCCCCTGCCACTTGCACCTGGTGCCCTGCCAGGCTGCAGCCGTCGGGGACCGACGCCCTCTGCCCCTCACCGGCAATGCGCCCCATTGCTTGATTGTGGGCTGTAATATTTATTTACTCCCTGGTGGTCCAGTGGACCGAACTCCATGCCTGATTATGGGCTGTAATATTTATTTACTCCTTGGTGGTCCAATGGACTGAACTCTGTGCCCGATCATGGGCTGTAATGAATATTTTACTCCCTGGTGGCCCAGTAGTACCCATTTCCCAACCCTCCCACACTCGTAACCCGCTCCCCTGGTTCGTCAGCGGTGAGCGGTTGCATCACTCGCAAAGTCATTCGTCGTTAACTTATCGACAGCGACAGTGCGGTTGTAGACCTATTGGTCCACAGCATGGGCCATCGGCACGCGAGACCATATTGTGTTACACAGTCCCAAAATGTGAATGGATCCATCTGCATTTCGAGACTGCGTAGTACAGTATGGTCTGCACACCCATTGGCCCACACTGTGGACCAATGGGCGTACAGCCGTACTGTATGCTGTCAGTTGGTGGCTGGCTGGGCGGCTTGCAGGTGGGGTGCTGCCATCTGCCGCTGACCGACGCATCGGGATTTGAGTGGAGCAAATTCCCATTTTGAATATCGCACTGGGGCACATTAATAGGTTGCACATGGCACAACACTGTTGCACCATGTGCAAACCCTTTGAATATCCCACCCTCTTTGTGTTAACTTTGGAGGTTCTTCTGAATGAAGTAAGAGGAAATGGAAACATAAAAGTAATACAAATGGGGGAAAGCTATTTAAAATTAAAGCTTATGCAAATTACATTATTCTGCTATTGGAAGAACCAGAAACGAGTCTGATAGAAATTAAAAACCTAATGCAAAGATATTCTACATTTTCTGGTTACAACCTAAGTGAAAACTAATCAGAAGTACTGCTCTTCAACAAAATAGTCAGGAGATACTTCAGTTTTTCAGTACAGCGATTAAATATGATCATATAGATTATTTGGGTATAAAATTGATGAATAGTATAACCCAGATGTATGATGTTACTTTTCCACCAATATTGGAAAATATAAAACTTAAAACTCAAATGTGGAAGAAAATACATCTCTCCATATAGGGGAAGATTATTATAATAAAGAGTGTCTTAATTAAGCAATAAGGCATGACAGGGTGTGGTATATCATGGGATATCGTCACGCCTAGGGTGATTGGGCATGAGGCCACAGGCTGAGCGCGTCCAACAACCTGAGAAGTGACGATATCTCATGATATATCACACCCTGGAGTGCCTTATTACTATTATGAACAAGATCAATTGATATTTTATGCATTTAATGTAAAAACAGAAAGTTTTAAAATATTTTAATACTGTTTTCATGTGAGTGTAGGTAGACATTAAAAAAAAAGTTTGTTTGTGTCATGTTTTGGGCAGTAGGTGGTGTTGTTGCATGAGGATTTTGTTAAAAGTCTCAATTTTCATAGTATTGCTGCTCCTCCCGAAGTTAAGTTTACTTGGCTACGTTGTGTGCTATGGAGCAACCAATGATATTTTTGGGCTTTTTTTATTCGAGGAGGTGAAGATGTTTTTGTTTTTTTTGTTTGTGCTGAAATCACAATGTGAAGAGAAAAGGACCCATAGCCAGGTGGACAATAGACTGCCTACCAATATGCACCATGGCTCTGTAAGGTGAGATAAGTTATTTTTTTTTTGTTATGACGTGTGTTAAGATTCTGGATTTAATGTGTTTTACCTGCAGTGCTTGAGTCGTGCCGTGCTTTTGAGGAAACCAAGATGGTAAGGCTAAAGCGGTAGTATTCTTGAAGAGTGGGTTGTAGATTTTTCCATTTGGCGTGAGGCAACATGGCAGCAAGGGTGAGGGGGACAGTTTTTCATGATGCAGCACTTGACGGACTCAGAGGGAGAAGAGAGATTTTTTTTCTCTTTGGAGAGCGTATGCTTTCGACGAGATGTAAGGGGGGGGACAGTTGTGATGATTTTTTTTCTCTATAAATAGTGTCTGAGAGGAGATCTGACTTGCTTCGCCTTCGGGGACATGGAGAACGTTGTGCTGGGAGTGAGGAGGCTGGTGGCAGGAGGTTTTTTGAAGCCGTGATGATGTAGCCTGGTATCATCATGGCTTCAGAGACCTCTCGGCCAATCAGCTTCCTAGATTTTTGATCCATAGTTCATAATTCCTAATATTACATAAGCATTTTAAGCAATAATTACACCAATCCCAAGAAAAGTGGTTTACCAAAATTAGCAAGATACTTAAACAATTTATTTAGAATAATAAAACTCCAAAGATTTCTTGGCATAAATGATGTCTTAATAAGGAGGAGTGTGGCATGGCATGTCCAGATCCGCTAACAGTATCTATGGCATATTGTATTAAAACAGGAACTACTTGGACCTTTATGGAAAAAACAGATCTAAAACTAGTAAAGTGGGTATTAACTATGGTAAAAGGCACGATAATTTCTATCAAAAGCATAGAAAGTATATGTTACACCCCAAGGGATTATAAAGAAAGTATTAGTTTAATTACCAAAAAACTGACAGAAATTACAGTGATGTATCAAAGCAAAGCTGGAATTAAGATGATGTTTTTAACTATGGAATAATTCATGTGTACAAAGAGGAAAAAGATCATAGAAAAAAAGGTATCAATAAATGGGAACATATAATGAGTGGAAGTAAAATAATAACATGGGAAGAATGAAAAACAAGGTATGAGTTAGAGAATAAAGAGTGCTGGAGACACAAACAGTTGGAAGATATTTTTAATAAAGATTTTAAAAGAGCTCCTTATATGGATTCTCTATATAAGCAGTTTAAAAATAAATTGTTAAAAAAATGGTTATCTAGATACAAACCAACAAGAGATAGATCTATGCAAATAGTTTTTTTTTTCTAACTTATTTTTCTCTCCGGTCACTGCTCTGACGAGACTCTCTCAAGCATCCTAGCTTGTTCCTGCCCACCTGAGACACCCCCTGGACCCAAGCTTCCCCCACAATACTCCAACCCTCTCACCTCATCTAGAACTCCTTGGCTTGTACCCCCCAAGGTGAGGCCACCGCTCCTTCTTTGGTGCTCCCTGAAGTCTAGATTCAGCTGCAGGCAAGACTTGGGGCCAGAGAGAGAGAATCAGGAAGCCAGGTGGGTGGGATCCAGCAGTGTGCATGGAGGCCAGGTGCTGTCACCTACTCGGTGGTGCAGGGTGTTTTCCTTTTTTGTGTGTGTTACCTCCCCCAGGTGCTGATGTACAATGACATCCAGCGCTGGTGGGTGCACCCCCGTACCCACCTGCAGGACATCCGCCGACACTTTCCCCCAACTTGATGTGGTCCCAGGCTGCAGTACACCCAGCCTCGACTGGGTGTCACTAGCACTGTGGAATCACACCCACCCTCCCCAGGAGGAGAGTTGTGATCTGATGCTCAATCCTCTCCTCGGGCTGACGCCTGGCAACCCGAGCTCGATCCCAGACTTGGGTTGCCAGCGTGGTGCGACGTGTCGCGTCCAGTGCCTCAACCCTCAGCGTCAGTGGGCCGACCTTGATCTATGCAAATTAAAATGGCAAATAATGCATATTTCACTACTCAGAAAATATTTAATATTTATGCAAAATCAGACTCAAATTGATGGAAATGTGATCAAAAGAAGGCAGGTATGCTCCACACCACCTGAAAGTGTGAAATAGAAATGATTGTTTGAAGTGTTTATTTTTATAAGTAAATTAGGAATAAAGGTGGAAAACCCTAACTTCTGAAATACTGTTTTTGAACAAAGTTCTATAGCCCTAAGCCATCAATCTAAATTATATTGAAGTCATATCTTTATATGAACATACAAATTTGCCAGCAGATAAAGGTCTTATGGTCTATTGAGTTTGCTCAAGTGTGCAGCTAGTAACATTTATACTGCAGCTGCCTCACCCTCCCCTCCCTCTTAGCCTATCCCATCCCCTTTTGAAGCAGTCCATTGTTCTACAGGATACCACTTCCGCAAGCAATGAGTTCCACCCAGACACCACTCTCTCCATAAAAAAGTGTCTTCTCATTTCCCTCCTGAACCATCCCCACTCCAATCTGAGATTGTGACCTCAAGTGTCCCTACCCCCCTTACCTTGAATAGTCCATCCATGCTTGTCTTGTTTATTCCCTTCATGTACTTGAATGTTTCAATCATATCCCCTATCTCGCCACTCCTTCAATAAGTATATGCTCAACTCCCTCAGCCTGCTCATGTAGGGTATGTCCCCTAGTCCCTGGATCATCTTTGTTGCCCTGCACTGCACCCCCTCTAGTAACTTAATGTCCCTCTTCAGGTATGGGCACCAGTACTGCACGCAGTACTCCAGGTGTGGCCTAACCAGTGACCTATACAATGGCAGGATCACCTCCCTTCTCCTTGAAGATATAACCCTGGCAATACAGCCCAGCATTTTGTTGGCCTTTGCAGCTGCCTTCCTGCATTGTGCTGAATTGTTCATTGAGCCCTTTATAATAACCCCCAGATCCTTCTCCTCCTCTGTCATGGCTAGCCGAAACCCTCCCCCAGCTGGTAACTCCTTCTTGGGTTTTTTGCCTAGAAATGTAGCACCTTGCACTTTTTGGCATTGAACACCAACTGCCAGGTGTCCAACCAGGTCTCCAATTTTGATAGATCATTGTGCAACCCATGCCACCCGCCTAGGTCATCCACTTCTGCTCCCATCCTGGTGTCCTCTGCAAACAAACTGATCTTGCTCTTGATGCCCATTGAGATGTCTGATAGAAACAGCCCAAACAACACTGTCCCAGCACTGAGCCCTGCGGTACTCTGCTTGTCACTGACCTCAGAGATGAGAGCTCCCCTCCCACCATCACCCTCTGCTGCCTTCCTTGTAACAGGTTTACTACCAATCCCACCATTTTCACCCCTGTACCTGTACCTGCCAGCTTACAACACAGTCTCCCATGCAGCACCGAGTCGAATGCCTTTCTCAAGTCCAGAAACAGGACATCCACTGCATGGCCCTTGTCCAACTGCCTAGTTACCCAGTCATAGTAATCCACCAGGTTGGTCTGACAGGATCAGCCCGTGACAAACCTATGCTGCCTAACGTCCTGCAGCCCACTGATCTCCAGGTGGGACACCAGACTCTCCTTCAGGATTGTCTCCATCAGTTTTCCCACTATGGATGTGAGGCTTACTGGGCTGTAGTTTTCCATTTCATCTTTGGGACAGCTCTTATATAGGGGTACCACGTGAGCCATCTTCCAGTCCTAAGGTACACTTCCTGAGATCAGGGAGGCACTGAATAAGTCTACCAAGGGCCCCACCAGGATTTCTGCCAACTCTTTCAGTACCCTGGGGTGAATGCCATCCAGCCCTGGTGCCTTGTCCACCCTCAGGCCCTCCATTACCCTGCCCTCTGTGAGTCCCCCATCTGTCACCTCCTTCCCCCCTTGGTAGCGCCCCTCCTTTCTCCTTAGTAAACACCAATCAGAAGTATTTATTAAGCACTTCTGCCTACTCTGCCCCTGTTTCCACCCTCCCCATCCCTCTTAACCCTTAGGCTGCTGACAGAATTAGAACGTATAGGAATTTTGGACTGATATATCAGTCTGTGGCCCTGCAAGGGTTAATCCTTATTATTTTGTCCCTACAACTCCTTTTCTCCCTGATGTACCTGAAGAATTCCTTCTCCCCCTTCTTGATGCCTTGCACCAGCCTGAGCTCCTTAGACGCCTTGGCTGTCCTTACTGCCTTCATCACCTCCTTTTATTCCTTCAGGTAATCCTCTCTGTCCTCCTCTCTCCCTGTTTTTTTTTAAACCTTCTAAAGGTGGCTCTTTTATTTCTTACTTTCTCCATGACCCCCTTGCTCAACCAACTGGGTTTCTTGGCCCTAGCTCTCTTACTCTGGATCTTGATGCAGGTTTTGGTTGCCTCCCCAACACCCAGTTTTATGACCTCCCACCTCTGGTTAGTGTCCATATTAGTTTGGATTATGGCCAGATACCCTTTAACTATCACCATCCTCCCAAAGTTGGCCTTCCTGAAGTCCAACACTCTTGTACCCATTTCTACTCCCTCCTTACCCATTTTCAACATGAACCACACTGAGTGGTGGTCACTCCCTGCCAGCGGTTCTTCCACCCCCAGCTCCCTCACAAACTCCCCATTTGCCAGCATGAGATCTAGGGTGTTCCCTAACCTGGTTAGCTTACTGACCATTTGCATTAGGAAGCTATCCTGGAACACATCCAGAAGTATCTGCTCCCTTCTATTCATGGTGGCTGGGGTACTCTAATCCACTCCGGGCAGGTGGAAGTCCCCCACAATCACCATGCTACCCTTTCTGCAGGTCCTTCTGATCTGTCCTGTTAGTTCCCTGTCTAACTCCTCTGTCTGAGATGGTGGCCTGTACACTACTCCCATACTGAGAGTCCTATTCTTGGAATCCTGGATTTGCATCCATAATGACTCTGTACTACCCCCCCCCCCCATGGACACACTTCAGTCCTTCTCTCACATATAATGCTGCCCCCCCCCACCTTTCCAATTTACCCTATCTCTGTGCAATATATTATACCCCAGTACCACCAGGTCCCAGTCCTGGTAATGGGTGGCCCATGTTTCGGTGATGGCTGCATGTCCACCTCCCCTTCTGCTATGACAGCCTGTAGCTCTGCTGTTTTGTTCCCTAGGCTCCTATCATTCAAGGTGACCACCCTCTCTCATTTTTCCTTCCCCACTGCCCCCTCCTGCTCTCCCTTCCTAGCATCCACTCTAGTGCTCCCTTTTTTTTCCATAGCTTCTAGCATTGGGGGGTAAGCTCATTCTGCTTCCCTTCCTGTGGATTCTGCATGCCTTCTACCCACTTGCCACCCCTGCTCCTAGTTTAAATGCCCTTCTTTTGCTATGTAATCCCCCATCCTCTGCTTTAATACCTTCTTGTCCTCCTCACTTAGGTGAAGTCTATCCTCACCGTAGAGATCACTGTCCTCCCAGGTCCCTCCCCACTCACCCACCAGCCCATAACCTTGGATTGGCACCAGGTTCTTGGCCATTTGTTAAATTCTTCTATCCCCAGTTTATTTGCAGTGCCCACCCTTGGTACTGGAAGCACTTCTGAGAAAGTTACTGAACTTTCTGCCTCCTCACATATTAGTCCTAGCTCCTCAAACCTCCCCTGAACTACCTCTATCATCTCTCTCGCTAGGTCATTTGTCCCCACATGCAGAACTATATGTGGCTTCACCCTACCCCTCCTAGAAAACTTTAGAACAGACTGACCCACCCTTTCTGCTGTCATTCCTGGCATGGCCTCCACCCATATGCGACTATGCCTCTCTCCCTTGCTTTCCCATCTGACTCCTCTTAGTATTGGGTCTCCCAGCACTAGGATTCCACCCTGTTTTCCATGAGCCACATTCCCTGGTCTCCTTTCATCCCAATCCCTTCCTCCAGACTCCCCCCTCATCCTCCAGCACAGTTGTTCCCCCTTCTTCCCCTGTTGAATTATCCACAGTTTTTGTCCTGACGGTTTCATGTTCCTCTGGACTATTTTTAGTTCCTCCTCCAATCACTCTCTCTATCACATCACCCAGTCCTGCCAGTACTGTGAATCGATTCTTCGATGCCCCTTCACTAACACATGCTTCCTTCTTCCTATTACCAGCCCCCTCTTGCTACTGCTTCTAAGTCCATTATCTTCCCCCAACCCCCCCATTCCCCCATTCTTCCCCTTTTCTGCTCTCTTTTGATCCTTAACCGATGTTCCCCTGTTTCGGTTTCCTATCCACCACACTTTTCCTGCTGCTTTCCCCCATTGGTTCTATTTGTCCTTTCTCCTCAGTTCCCTATCTACTTACTCTACCTTTTGGGTTGTGGTCCACTGCAGCCCACCATTCCCTCCCTAGCTGCTCCTGTAGACCTCTGGTCTCATTTTTAATTTGCATTATTTGCCTGCACACCGAACACCCCCCCCCCCCCGCTGTCCATGAAATTCTAAGAAAGATTGGCGCTCCACAGTTATTACAGCCTACCACCCTACCCATCTCTGTATTCGCCCACCAGCGTTCCCCCACATGGAAGGAAGACCATCACACCCCCATGCATCCTCCCTTCATCCATTTCTAGTTTTGTTCATGTTTATTATCAAGAAGTGGAGTGTACATATATGTTTGAAACACAATTGCCCCAGCTGGGATTTGAACCCAGGTGTGTTTTGAACACCATTCTGCTGCACTAACCAGCTGTGCTATCAGGACAACTGGAAATTAAGGTTCCCCAATGGCACTCAATGTTTTCTCAAAATACACAGCCTGAGGCTACACAAATTAGAGTTACATCTAATTGTGTTTCAGACATATTGTACAGTATATGCTTACCACACTTTAGAGTTACATCTTTATTATCAAGGAGTTCAGGCAGACGTGGAGGTCAGTGAGGGCAGGAGTCCCCACAGCCCTCCCACAGCCGCTGGATAGCATTATTTTTTGACACCCGGACCACGCTGGAAACAGGCGTGGAGGTCGCGAGGGCAGGAGTCCCCACAGCCCTCCCCAGCCGCTGGATGGCAATTTTTCAGAACCCCCGGACCACGCTGAAACAGGTAGCCCGAGTCTCTTCTCTTGCAGCTGCTCCCAGTGCCTGGAGGAGCTTCTGCTACGCCACTCATTTTCTTGCTTTTGGCGCCTTTTTGATTTGAATTCCAATGTACATTTAAGTGGCTGGCGTGCACCGAGCGTACCACAGCTCTCTGCCTCCAATCTACAGAACTTTTGTGTTACTGCATAGTGTTAGACGGGAAAAAAGAAACAAAAAAAAAAAACTGGACTGCTGAATTTCTTAATGTTATTTCTGTATGGTGGAACAGTAGACCTGCATATCTATCTGTATTTATAAAGCACTAGCAAGTTTTGGAGTACAGGGGTAGCTGCAGTGAAATTCCTTCTCCTCCAAATTGCCCAAAAAACAAAATTAGCATCTGAATTAACACGCTCCTCCTCCATTTGCTCCCACCTGTATTTATATTCTGTCCTTCTCTTCCTTTCTGCAGACGTGGAGGTCGCGAGGGCAGGAGTCCCCACAGCCCTCCCCACAGCCGCTGGATAGCCGAATTTTTTGGAACCCGCCCCCCGGACCACGCTGAAACAGGTAGCCCGAGTTCTCTTCTCTTGCAGCTGCTCCCAGTGCCTGGAGGAGCTCTAGCCCCGCCTGCACTACGTGCAGGCTCCCCACCACCCCCACCACCACCCTTGGTCAGCTTCTCTTTATATAGTGGTGCCCGAACCTAGTAAACCAATCAGCCCACCTTACCATTAGTCCCTTATACTGCTCCACCACTAGCGGCCACTGCTGAGCAGTCTGTGTCTTCCCTCCTGCACACAAGAAATCCCACTTGTACTGAAAGCAAATAAAAAATTAAAAATGCAGTTCCTCCCTGCTACTATTACCTTGCTCTGCATAGCCCAATCCTCCCTCCTTACCTCAATCAACCCTACCCTACCAGACCCTGTGCCACTGCCTGCCCTCTCTCTCAAACCTACACCTTACTCCTCCTCTGCTCCACCTAATCACTACCTTCACCTGGGGCAAAACTGGACACTTGGGGCCTCTATCCTCCCCCCCCCCTTTCCACGGTACTGCACCTGCCCTATATCCCTCAATCCTCCAAGCCCCAAAGACAAACTTAACACCCACATCTCAAAATACCCGGAGGGGTGCACCATTAAAGATCATGTGCCAGTTAAGAAACGCCCTGGTATTCCTGCTACTCATAGCAGGGGACGTCGAACGAAACCCAGGGCCACAGGCATCCATGGCTCCCCCACCACCAACTCAACCCACACCCCTCCCAAAAGGTCTCAAAATCGTGCACCTAAATATATGCAGCATCCTAAATAAAATTGCTGCCCTACAAACAACTGTTCTTACCCTGCACCCAGACATTGTAATCATCACAGTGTCATGGCTGAAGCCCCATCACCGGGATGAGGAATTTCTCTATTCCCGGTTTCTCGCTAATCCGCCAAGACAGGCAGGGGAGAAAAAAGGGTGGCGGCGTTGCCATGTACGTCGCCTCAAATCTCCAGTTTTCAGTAATCCCCTCACCTACGCCCTCAATAAACATTGAGTCCCTCCTGATCAAAATCCCCCTGCCCCATTCTATCCCAGTATACGTAGCTGGGTCATACTGCCCACCGGACACACCGCTAACCTCCATCCTTGAATACCTAGGCAACCTGAGGACCCTCACTGAAGGCGGTGAACTCCACGTCCTCGGGGATTTCAATCTTAACTGGTTGGGATGTGCTGCATCCAAGGCACGCTGCCAGATAAGTGCACTAAATTTACACCAGCAAATAGGGGAACCCACCCGCCTAAACCACAAATCTAAGAAACACAATACTGGACTGGGCACTCACTACCCACCCACACAGGATACTCAAAGCAGGCCTCCTACCGGACTCCTTAGCGACCACCACATGATTTACTTAGTGCTAAAATCTTCCATCCCCTGCACCCCCACCCCATCTGCTGCGCCAGAGCCTACAAATCTTGGATCTGCCAGCACTTCTAAACACACTCTCCACCATTGACTGGTCTCCTATCCCTAGCGCCACCTCCTTGACGAGGCCCTGGGCTACTTTCTACAAAATTCTCTCATCTGAGACATATATGCCCCACTAAAGAGATCCAGAGTCAGGCCCCACTTACCCTGGGTAACCTCAAACTCATGGAACAACCCAAGCCAGAGACCGGCCTGGAAACTTTTTAAGACCACTGGTTCCCACTTGCAACAACAACAATACCGTCCTTCGAAATGCCCGTGCACGCCCCCATACGGCAGTCCAAATCAAACTACTTCACATTGATGTTTAACAAAACCACACCCAACCATCTCAATTCTGTAAATCCATAAAATCCTCCTCATTCCGCCAACTCAACCCCCACCCCACTCTCAACCTAGCAGGCAGAATGTAATGACCCTCGCCAGGTTGCATCAGAGTTTAATGCCCACTTCTCCACCGCTATTGCCTCGCTCTCTCCTCCCACCCTCACCTACCTCCAAGAACCTCCCACCTCCTAACACACCTCCCCAGGCCTCCTTCTCGCTCCACCCAGTCACCCCTGACCAGGTGTTAAAATCCTGCACTCTCTAAACACAACCAAAGGTAAATGCCCATCAGGATTAGACTCAAAATGCTTCAACTCTCTGCCCCAGTCATAGCCTACCCCTAACCATGCTCTATAATCTGTCATTAAACTTGGAGCTGTCCTCACACAATGGAAACAGGCCACGGTCATTCCACTCCTAAGGGAGGGACTCCTCCTCCCTTCAAACTATCGGCCTATATCTCTGCTCCCCATCCTTGCCAAAATTCAAGAGCACCTTGTTCTATCTCAGCTACACAATTATCTTGATTCAATCTCCTCTACACCCCTTCAAGCTGACTTCAGAAAAAAAACACTCCACCACCACCACATCCTCCTTCACTCACCAACTCCATCCTTACAGGCATTGACAACGTGGACATTACCGCAGCTATTTTTATAGACCTAGCAAAAGCCTTCGACACAGTATCTCACCCTCTGATTGCTAAACTTGCCCAAACTGGTCTGATGACGATTGCACTCAGTTGGTTCCAGTCATACCTGTCCAACAGAACTCAAACAGTCCGCATCGGCACAGCTCTATCCTCCCCCCTCCCTGTCACCAGTGGTGTACCTCAAGGGTCTGTACTTGTCCCGCTGCTCTTCTCAGTTTTCCTTAACGACCAGCCTACTGTCTGCACAAAATCTGGTGTCCATATGTATTCGGACGATACGGTGATATTCGCCTCTGGCCCATCTGGAACCACTGTAGCATCTCACCTACAGAAGGACTTCGACGCTATCCAACACTGGTTCATTAAGAACCAACTATTCCTAAACTCAAAAACTGTCTCCCTCACCTTGGCTCCTGTGCCAAGCTAACCCGGCAAAGATGGCCCACCTTCTTTACCTTGATAGGACCCTCTTGAGATCACCTCCTCATATCGTTATCTTGGCATCTGGTTGGATCAGCACCTATTTCTACTCATGTTGAGGCTCTGCAAAAAATTACATCCTATGCTGGAGCTCTCTATCAGAACAAGTTCTGCATCCCTACACAAACCAGGCAAGAAATGATACAAAAAATTATCCTTCCAATTTTTGACTACGGCGATGTCATTTACGGGGCCACCCCCCCAAACATCCTTAGCCAGGCTCGACCCTATTTATAACTCCTTCTGCCGGTTTGCTTTGGATTGTTCGCCAAACACCCACCACTGCGACCTCTACAAATCTCTTGACCTCCCATCTCTCCAAAATCGGCGATTGCTGCACTGCACTAGAATCACTGCTAAATTCTGGTCGCATACGCTGCCCTCCTACCTATCGACATCTCTAACCGCCGCCACCCCACCTACCTACGATCTCAGGAACTCTGACTCCAGACTTCCACATTCCCACAGATCCACCTGATCAGGTCAGGTTGCTTTGTCTCAGACTCCCAAATTATGGAACTCCCAGCAGCCGACATCAGACACACCAACAGTACCCCACATCGAAATGCCCTCCTCAAAATGCATTTTGACACCAACTGCTTATGCCTTCCCCATCGCTGAACTCACTGCCAAATTCCTATTAGCTATCCTGGGCTCCATTCTTTTTTCTTTTTCTAAATTAGTACCATATGTCATCTGGTATTGACCCTCCTCTGTTACTGTTGGATATTCTTACCTAAATCCATCTAGTAGGTTAATCTAATCTCACTATGTAATTGCTGTTATTTTTGTTACTGCCTGTAAATACTGCTACTGTACTCACTGCCTGTAAATACTGCCTGTACTACTCTACTCTGTGTACAACTCCATATGCACCTCAGCTACCTCCTGTCACTGTCTGATATTCTCACCTAAATCCATCTAGTAGGTTAATCTAATCTCACTATGTAATTGCTGTTATTTTGCTACTGCATCACTGCCTGTAAATACTGCTACTGTACTCACTGCCTGTAAATACTGCTACTGTACTCACTGCCAGTAAATACTGCCTGTACTACTCCACTCTGTGTACAACTCCACATGCACCTCAGCTACCTCACCCATCCCATTGGGCCTTTGCTGGATACCTACAATTTATGTATGTTCTATTGCACTTTATGTATTATGTACTGCATCCCTGTAACCCCCTACCCCAAGGGCGCATCTGGAATCGAGCAGTACCCTGCTCAGTATGCCTTCCTGGTAAATCTCTTAAATAAAATAAATAAATAAATAAATATATGTCTGATACACAGTTAGATGTAACTCTAATTTGTGTAACTTCAGGGCGTGCATTTCGATAAACAGTTGAGTGCCCCAGGACATCCTCATGTACCAGTTGTCCTGGTAGCGCAGCTGGTTAATGCAGCAGAATGGTATTGTGAGCTGACCTAGGTTCATGGGGGCACTTATTTCTTTTTCACTTCTAAAATTAAATTACATTGAAAGCTAACTGTATGGCCATAAAAAGACTGACCTTGAAGAATTGGAAATTACAAGACCATAAACAATCGTATCTGAGAGGCAAATGGAGAATACATTTCCTTTCATATCTGTATGATGTAATTTTTTTTAATAATGATAAAGATGTTTGGGGCATGTATGAATTAAGCATAGAACAATGGTCAGAATCATTACTGTAACAGCAAGTTTTAGTATTTATAAGCTTTGTAACCACGTCCTTTATTCTATGATATGTTTTTATTATACATGTTCAAGTATTATTCTCTGGGAAGATCAGATGGAGTACTTTTTCTAGACATTGTACATGCACCCCATAGTTATTCATTTGCTCACTGCACTTATGACCTGATCTATTAGTAACAATGAGATTTATGGATGACACCCCACTTTTTTATATTAATGTAGTATATAACAATTTGGAGAAAGTCTTTTTTTGTAAGTGTAGCTATTTATTTATTTATTTGCTTATTGAACATTTTGGAGAATACCTTTGAGTTCCACACCAATAGCAGGCCTTACAAACAAGATAACAAATACAATAAGTGAGTTCCAGTAGAATGAAGTCAAACAAGTACAAATATTGTCAAACAAGTATAAGTATAGTTAAACAAGTACAAATATTGTCAAACAAGTATAAGTATAGTTGAACAAGTACAAATATTGTTGAACAAGTACAAATAAAGAGACTGGAATCAATTGCATACAATGTTATAATAAGACAGGTAGACAGAATCAGTGTTGAACAAGCACAGTAATGGGATATGGCCTCAGAGACAGAGTCTGATGCAAAGAGTATACCAGGAGGGACTTGAGTTGGGATGATTAGCAGTTACAGTTGCACTGAACTGTAAGGGCTGCCCGTAGTGCTCTCTTTAACTGGTCAAACTTAGGTTGCCTGAGCAAGGTATTGAGCAGTTCATTTAGCCAGACAGAGGCCCCAACTGTGAATAAATGCTTGCCCAACTGAATTTGGTGGAAAGGCAGTTCAAAGGCATTCTGAACCATGCTGTTGGTGTTGTAGATATTGGTGACAGGGCAGAAGCACTTACAATACATTTTCCCCAACAAAAATGTTCAAAAAAATAAAAAAAAGGTTCAGTTTATAGTGTGTGTTTGCTTTGGTGGCCGATTTAAAAACAAAAAAATAATAAACCTTGCTAAGGAGTAAGGTCTCAGAGAGGGTTCAGCTACCTTGCTGTCCTAGACTGAAATTTGAGCTCTAGCATTGGCAATGGGTGGCACCAGCCCTTGTAGCTTAGTAGTTAGAGCACTGGTGTGAACCAGAATATAATATAGCAGACCTTTGTGTGAATGAAAATCCAGCAGCCACCCACCCTCCGTGTGACTGTGACCCTGAACAAGTCATTCAAGAAAGACTGGCAATATGAGTACTCAAAACACCATAAAATAAAAGCTACTGACAAACAAGGCAATAAATGTGAAAGTTTATTCAGTAGTTCAGAAATGAGTGCCCCAACAAAGGTAATGATAAAGCTACTACTATAAAGGTATTGCTGCCTAGCTCTCAAAATGCTGAGACCTCTATAATTCAGGAAAGACTCAGTAGTGCAGAAGCAAACAAAGTTTCAAAATACTCCTCCTTACCCTCCAGGGCTTCTTATGGCAAGTCATCTGAGAAAATTGCAGTAACAAAGAGTATTCCTATAATACATAAAGTTAAAGCACTTAGAGGTACAACTTGCAGGAGAGTTGCTTGATTTGCAGCACATGCATTTCGAATAAATAAATTCCCAAGTAACCGTCGTAGCTTTAGTGACTCTAGTGATGATGGCCATGGTCATGGTAATAATGATAACATATAAATTGTAAATTTAACTTTACCTGTTTCTGACAGTAACAATGTGGATGACGTGGAGGAGAGTACTGCTACACCATGAAAAGGGAGAGGGAAAATGCGCCCCCCCCATTTTGCTGCATTTAAAGCCTGCAGTTTTTTAAAAGTAAAATGGGGGGGGGGGGGCATGCCCTGGTACTTTAGCTGTACGTTTCTGTTTGGTCATACACCTTTTGTACTGATTTGAATGTCGGAGAATTGTGGCCTTATTCTAACTGCAAGCTCCCTATTAAACACCTGTGAGGCTTTCATTGGCCAGTGTACACTATAAGCAATGAAGCCAGGAGAGTGGTCTTTTCATTAAAAATAGAGGAAGCAAGGAGACCTCAGCTCTGATATGGCAAGTTGAAATCTGATGCTTTTTACCTGACCGATAGAGGTGGTCACTTTACTGAAGTGGTCAGACTTAATCACAGTTCAACTGGATAATGAGGACTAAGAGCCCCTCCAAAAAGTATGAAACGAAAGAACATTGGAGTTACTTTTAAAAAAATTTGCAGGCTTTAAATGCATCAAAATGGGGAAGGGGAGGATGTGCCCTGGTACTTTAACTGTATGAAAAATAAAGGTAATCTTGGAACCCCAACAATGATGCAACATCTTATGTGAATTCACCCTATCCTTATTATTAGGCAGTGTCAGTGACTCAGCATGTTACACACTCACCTATGAGGCCGAAAGATCAGAAGGCTGTGAGTGCTATCCCCACACCAGGCACTTGGGTTGAATCCCAGTACTGACACTTCAGTGCAGCATGAGATGCTGTCTTTTAGATGAGATGTTAAACCGAGGTCCCATCTGCCTGTTCTGGTGGTGGTGGTGGTTCAGGTGGATGTTAAAGATCCCATGGCACTTATCAAAAAGAGTAGGGGAATTCATTTTTACTGAAAATTTCATGCAAGGTACATCACAATAGATATTGTTACAATAGTCATATATTTGTGTAAACACTTAGAAATCATATAAGACATCCAAAAACATGACAATTCAGTGATATATTTTAACAGTATACTTACTGACCATATAAGGCTCCTGTTATTCATGTTACCGGCACATCATTATCTGTGATCCATGATAACTTTTTCCATTTCTGTAATAACTTGCTATTAGTGAAAAGGTTGGATTCATACTTGTAAATCTTCTTCAATTCATTAGTAACTTTTCTGGCAAGTTCTATGTGAGAAATAAACTTTTGTTGTAATGTAAAAAGGCTTCTGCTATTCCAGAGAAACCATTTAAAAACTGCAAATACAATATTCAAGGTACCTGTATCCAGTTTTAACCATAGTGCAGAATAAACCCCATAAATCGAATAATCTTAGGATACTGTAGTAAAAATCTGCTCCTTCCATGTTTGTGTAACATATTCCCAAAAGTTAACCATGTAGGAACATGTGAATAATAGGTGCTGCATCATTTCAGGTTTTTGTATGCAGCTAGGCCTTGAGCAGATCCGCTCCTCTGCCTGCTTGTGCTTCTGGTTATCCTTAACAAGCTTCTCATGGCAGCACAGCCAGTGTATATCTTGTAATTTAGGGGGACTATGTTTTTCTGTGATTAAGGTGTGTAATGTTAGTAAATAATTAGCTGGGCACTTTGGAAAAGTGACTGGTTCAGTAAAATGTGAAGTCATAACTCTCTGATAAATGTGTTTTTTAGTGTTTGTAAGAACTGATAAACCATTTATTTTCCATGTTTTCAGTTTTACGGACACCTCCTTTGAATAAGTGGCAGTGTTTAGATTTGTTATGTTTGCTTGCACACATGTGCAAGAAACAGTGCCATCATCCGAGTTTTCCAGAGGTGTGTCAGCCTCTTCCAATTCAGTCAATGTGTTTGCAGGCGCGGTCACAGTGCTCCAATCACTGCTCCAGCTGTCTATGACAGCAGTTGAAAATGCAGTGGCATACAGTTGAAAGGGAGAGCTCCGCTTCAGTGAGCAGAGCTCCCCCCCAACATGCATGCACGCATATTGCATGCTCACGAGCCCCCACATGCACATACTGTATAGCTGACGAGGTTGCCCAATGCCCCGTCGGCTCCAGCCCCCCAAACAGCCTTACAGCTGCCACGCTGGGAGCCCACCCCAGCGTGGCACAAGTCCGTATGGCTGACGGGAGTGCTCAGTCCCCCATCGGCTCCAGCCCCCCCAAACAGCCTTCTAGCTGCCACGCTGGGAGCCCATCCCAGCGTGGCAAATGTCCCTCGTCGTCTTCTTTAAAAAAAAAAAAAACCTGTAAAAAAGAAAATGTTCCCTCGACATTCTGTCAGCCCACCCACTGCGCACCCTGCTTCCCCACACCCCCCACACCCCATACTTACCTCCGGAGTCCTGTGTGACTATCTTCGGTGGACCAGGAACACGTCTGCACTCTTCAAAGCTGACCGCGAACTGGGGAAATGTCGGTAAGCTGTATAATGTAATAGATAGGGTTTTTTCAACTTTGCTGCATATCTTGGGCATTTTTTGGAATTTTTGCACCAAATTTTCCACACGGGGTTTTTGGGGCCCCTTCTCATGAGTGCTGTCACTGTCATGGCATTAATTGGGCCTGAAGGGTGATTTCACAGTCACTGCGAGAAATCACCTTTCAGGACTGATTAATGAAACAACACTGCCAGTGTTCATAAGGTGGGCTCTCAAAAAGCCTATTTTGAAAATTTGGTGGAAAAATTCCTAAAAATGACTGTTTTATGAGCATGCATTGCAGAGTTCCTACGCACACTCGTAAATTCGTGAATTTTCAATATTTTCACTCCAGATTTTCAACATTGCCATTTTACCACACTTCCTTATGAGCAGTACAGCTGTCATTTTTCACATCTCGCCCACAATGTGTTTCTGTCCATGTAGTGCACAATGGCGCAGTCGGTGTGCAAAATCAATGTATGTGACACAGTAAGAAAATCACAGTGACACTGTTCATGAGCAGAGGTCTTAAAATGGCTATGTTGAAAATTTGGTGAAAAAATTCCCCAAAATTACTGTTTTAGGAGTGCACATTGCGCAGTTCCTACGCACGCTGGCAAGTTTGCGAATTTGTAATATTTGCACACCAGATTTTCAACAGTGCCATTTTACCACACTTCCTTATGAGCAGTACAGCTACCATTTTTCACATCTCGCCTAAAATGTGTTTCCGCACATGTAGTGCACAATGGTACAGTCGGTGTGGGAAAACAATGTTTGGGACAGATTAAGAAAATCACAGTGACACTGTTCATGAGCAGAGGTCTTAAAATGGCTATGTTGAAAATTTGGTGACAAAACTCCATAAAAATAATTGTGTTAGTGAGCATTGCATGCAGTTTCCACGCACCCTCGTAAGTTCATGAATTTGTAATATTTTCAGTCCAGATTTTCATCAGTGGCATTTTTCCACACCTCCTTATGAACAGTACAGATGTCATTTTCCACAACATGGCCGAAATGTGTTTTCACACTTTCAGCGCAGAAATCGTCGGTCACTGTGGGAAATCATTGTTCGAGACAGATAAAGAAAATCACACTGACACTGTTCATGATCGGAGTCCCCAAAATGCTCCATGTTAACAATCTGCTGTAAAAAATACCCAAATAGTTACATTATGGGTGTCGTTGCACAGTTTCTCATGACGCCGTTGACTTCACCAGTTTTTTAAATATTTTCACAGCAGATTTTCAACATTGCCATTTTTTACACCTCCCCATGAACAGTACCACTGTCATTTTTCACATCCTGTTCGGAATGTGTTTTTGCACCTGTGGTGCCAAATGCCGTAGTCACTGTGCAAAAACAGTTTTCGGCTAACAAACTGATATTGCCACTGTTCATGAGGTGCACTATAAGAAATGAAATGTTATTTTGTTTACACTGTAAATGTGAAAATCACTGTTTAACACAGTGTGTGTAACATTAACTCACAATTGTGTCGTATTTATGAAAACAGTGATTTACATGATTACAGTGTAAAAAATGACACTTTGTGTTATTTTTAGCACTGTATGTGTGTAAATAACAGTTTAACACAGTGTGTGTAATATTAACTTATAAATGTGTTACCAAAATAACACTTAATTTAGTTTATTTATTTATTTATTTGTACATCAGTTTACAACCTTTGAGCCAGAGGCTCATTTCCAAAGGTACCTCGTCACATTGAGGACACATACATTACAACTTTTTGTTACATCTTTGAGGTTACAAGTTTGGAAATCACATGCTGTTACAATCATTTGAACAGGGAGAAACAGTTAACTTACAATTGCATATATTTACACGCGGTAACGTGCAGAAACAGCAAGGTGGTATTAATTCAGTGGGCTATGGGGCGTGGTTAGTGTGTGATGGGGTGAGGAGCCGCTCAGTGAGTTTTGTCAGTGCATAGTGAGCTATGCCACCTTAGAGACAAGTGCAGCTACGTGTTTTAAATAGCTAGCTCTGAAGTGCAGTTTTGAAGCAGGAGATTGTGGGGGTATCAGAGATGGAGGTAGAGAGCGTGTTATACCAGGGGGGAGCTCTGTAACAGAAGGACCTCTGTCCATGGGTGGTCCTGGAACTAGGGATCAGTAGAGTGGCCCTGCAAGAGGTTCGAGTTTGGACTAAGGGTTGTGCTTGGTGGATGGAGGCTGTCAGCCCAGGCAGGGACAGCCTGACAAGAGTCGCATTTATGAAAACAGTGATTTACACAATATCAGTGTAAAAAAATGACACTTCTTAAGTGATATTTTTCACACTGTATGTGTGTAAATAACAGTTTATCAACTGTACCCTGAAATTATATTGTGCTGTATTACAGTAATGAATTAAAATGCTTTTATAACCAGTATTGTGATTTTTATTTTACAGTTTTAAAAATGTTTCTATACATGTTAAAGTGTATACTTTTTAGAGCTGAGCCAGTGTAAATTCCTTCATGTCAATTTGCATATACTTCCCATGATGCTTTGCTTAATTTGGTGTTTGCAACTGTGTTTTTCTTTCAAATTTGGCTGCATGATCAATACCTTTCCAAGGTAACCTTTGTCCCAGGCAATTTGCTCTGGGGTTCTTATCTTTTGTAGCTATTCTCTTCTCTGCTATGGGCTCCCCATAACATTAAAAACTAAGACCCTCATAGTACACCCAGGGCTCCCAACACTAGGTCATGATGCAAATACAGCATTTTAATGAGTTCTAACAAGGGTATGTCACCTGTGTAGGTTTGTTGTGCATTTGACTTTGTTGGTTATATGAGGAGGCCTGTAAACTTTCAAGTTAAAGTTCACTCAGAATGATTTGTGAATTTTTTTGATTAGCAATGATATTTTCCATTCAATACAAGATTAAAATACTTCAGAATTCAACACACTTATGTGTTGAAATAACACATTCAATATGGACGTTATGACACATAAATGTGTTAAAAATTCAACACAGTTATGTGTTGAAATAACATATTCAATATGGACATTGTTACACATAAATGTGTTAAGAATTCAACACACCAGTGTTACTAAAAGCTACACATTTGTGTGGTGAACAATTTACACACCACTGTGTTAAATTTATTTAACAAATTGCATGTGTTAAATGTAACACACACTGTGTTTTCCCTAACCATACTAACTGCTGTGTTAAAAATTAACTAATTTGTAGTCAGAGTTAACACTTCCTTTCTAAGAGTGTGGGGGTCACAAAAAAAATGTTGAAAATTTGGAGTGAAAATACCAACGAATGCCTGAGGCGTTAGGGTTTCCGACCATAACGCCCCACCCTGTACAGAATGACAGGCATTAGGGGTGTGACTTGGGATTCTTGCCTGTAATGCTCATACCATTCCACCCCCACCCAGACCCTGCAGCCAGTGAGAGGCATCAAGGTGTGCCTCGGACTCTTCAGCCCCAAACTTCACCCCATTCTCCTATACCGCACTCATCTCACTATATTTCCTGATGAAATGGGGTGCACATAAGGGCCAAAGACCCCAAGGCACACCGTGACATTTGTCAGTGTCTGCAGGGTAGGGTGTGGTGAAATGGCGTGGTCGTTATGCCTGACGACCCAAAGGCACACCCCAATGCCTGTCACTCTCTGCAGGGTGGTGGTGGGGTTGGCTTCAGTTCAATACTTCGCTGCCATTCCTATTATGCAGCTCTGTAACTTCTACACTACCAATGCCAATGCCAGCAAGCAAACATTCAGCATTGACAAATGCTTGTTTTTATAATCTTTTGAGTCCCCTTTTCCCACACTGGAAACCAAGGAGCTACTGATTGAAGCAATATGTCTGTGCAGAATTTCCCAGTATTTTGTAGTAATGGCTTCAGATTTGTAAATATGAACAGACAGTACAAAAACAGTACTGGATTTACCATGTTGAGACCTCCCTTTTTTATAGGTAAATATAAAATAGTTGGTTTTAATGGATTAAGGCAGCTGCCCCAAACTGCCTGGAAAAATATGCTCAAGAGTGTTGTTTCTCTCTGCTTGGGTGCGGAAAATATAGGATATTACTAAGAAATATAAAAAGTGGTAGCAAATAAGTTTTTATTAAATGGAGCCTTCAGATTTACTCAAAGACTATCTGTTCCATCTTTGAACCATCCCTTTCCCTTGTTCTAATTTTATATGCCAATTATGTCAGTCCTTGGCATCTGCACTGTAATCTATCCTAAAAATGTTGATGCGATCTCGAGAGAGCTTGACATCTGCTATTGATGGGGCATGAGAGAGGTTATTTCTCAATTTCCTACCCACACATTTCTGCTTATTTAATGAAGCCCCTGGCAATGCTCCATACTCTTCACAATACTGAATCACTTGTTCTGCTTCCTCTGTGTCTGGTATCATAATGCAAAGATCATCTGTGCAGGCCATTGCTGTGAATGGAACCTGTGTTCCCTCTGAAAGAATAGCCAGGATGTCCGTATTCAATTTACACAGTAGAAGGTCTATACAGTACTAAAAATACGTAAGGGGCTGATTGGGCAGTCTTGTCTCACTCCTTTCTTTAAAGGTACCACAGGTCCCATACAGCTATTTACTAGTGGAGATATTGTTGCATTTTTGTAAAGAGTTTTAAGTCAATTAATAAAAGTGCTCGGTATACCATAGTATGTTAGTGCAAGCCACAGAAAATCATGGCTCACAGAATCAAAGGCACTCTTCTGATCCACGGATAAAATGTAAAGTTGTAGGCCTGTCTTAGAGTCTTTCTCAAACATTTCTCTCAATAAAATCAATTGGTCAGTGATAGACCATCCAGGCACAGGACAAGACTGTGCTGGTGTTATTAGGTAGTGGGTGGCTGTCAACAAACGTTTATTCAGAATTTTCGTAAGAATTTTAAAGTCAACATTTAAAAGGCTTATAGGCCTCCAATTATTTAAATGGTGCCTATCCCCTGTTTTATAAAGAAAAATAGGGATCCCACCTGCCATTTCCAAAGGTAAATCAGAAGAGTTAAGTATATGATTATAAACCTCTGCCAATTCACTTGACACGTCTTTACCCAATATTTTATATATTTCTGGAGTTAACCCATTTTTGCCCAGAGCTTTGCCTGTTTCTAAGTCAGTAACTGCATTCACAATTTCTAATGGGTCTATAGGCTTTATTAAATCCTGAAGAACTGATGGGGGACAGTCCAGAATAAGAACTTTCTGTAAATATGAATTTATTTCAACAGTGCTCACCTCTCCGTCTTGAAATAAAGTGGTTTTGTAACATGTGACTGCTCTTATAATATCCCTAGAAGTGGTTTTTAAAATATTATCCTTACCCTTTATAGCATCAGATGTCTTCATCTGGACTCTATCCCTACAGCTTAAAAAGGGGCAAACTGTTGCCAATTTTCCTTGTGTTCCGTATTCTTGTTGCATTTTAACACGTTAATTTGTTTATCATGAAACTGTCTCATATTATTTTTTATAGCCTTAATTTGTTCTGTGAAGTTGTGTTTTGTTGTTTCAGCAAGAGACATAAGATGTTGTAGTTTTGTGTAGGTCAGATAATTAAAATATTCATTGTCTCTGAAGGCCTTACTTATTGTTTTTAAAAGTTGTATAACACCATATTTTGTATCGGTCCACCAAAGCTTGGGGTCTTCACACACCTCATATACTGATTTTCTAATGGATATGAAATATTGTAAGTGTTGCATAACTTCTTCCTTATATAACAGAGGAATTTAGTTTCCATAATCCTACCCCTAGTGATTGATCTGACATTGTACCAATTGAAATATATAACTTGCAATGATCAGAATACTCCACCAGAACTACTCGAGGTGTATGTAAGAGCAGATTTTTATTGGTAAACATAAAATAAATTCTAGTTGCCGGTACCCCTTAATGAAATGTTGGATCTGTTTGAGAAGTAATCTGGAAATATGCATCACCTAGATTCGCTGTTTGCAAGATAGATTTTAAACAAATCAAGTCACAATATAGTTTCTCCGTTGTTGTATTACAACTTCTGTCCTTTTTGGACAGCCCACAATTGTCGCCCCCCATAACATTTTTTGAAGTGTGCAGGTAGAGCTGTATTAATTTAAAGAGGTCCACTCCTCTGCCTTTGTCTGTGGTGCATACATATTAATTACTCTATAACATACTTTGTTATGAATTATGTCAAGGACCATAGTTCGCCCTGGTACCAAATCAATTAACTTTAATAGTTTTATAGTAGTGTAATGAAAGAGAATAGCTACCCCTGAGCAGGCCTCCAAACCCAGAGACCAATATGATTCCCTATATGACACCATTTTGTGGCAAAGGATACTTCAGCCACCGTCTGGAGTCTGGTATCCTGTAGAAATAATATGTTTACATTATTAGTCTTGAGATGTGCAAGGACTACTGTCTTGGAGGGACAGGAAGCGAATCCTCAGGATTGCAGAAGCAGCATCACAGGAGAGGAAACTAGATATCATTGTCCTACTCGGGACAAATGACCTAGCTAGGCATGAGATCAGTGCTGTGCAGGATGAATTTGGGGAGTTGGGGAGGGGCCTCAGACAGGTAGCAAGCACGGTAACCTTCTCAGAGGTGCTGCCAGTCTATGGCAGGGTGAGCTAGGTACTGCACACCATGCAGTTTAATGAATGGTTGCAAACTGGTAGAGCACAGGGCTTTGGCCTACTACACTGGGGTCCACCTTTAGAGATGAAGGTCTATACTGGCATGATGGTCTGCATCTGTCCAGGAAGGAAACACGCCCTAGGTGACAGGTTTAAAGGCTTCCTGGCAAGCTTTTAAACTAGCCAAGGGGGGAGGTGCTGATAGGAAACAGGAAAGTTCAAGCTTCCCCCCACAAAACATGGCAGGTAGTAGGGTAAACAGTGAGGTACAAAACTTGACAGAGGGCAGAACAGGGTCAAATGGAAAAATGGACAAGGGCAATAACAGCAGGGATGGGGTAAAAAAGGATAAAGCCAACATTAAATGGAGGGCAATGAGTACCAGTGCCCGTAGTCTGGGAAACAAGCTTCCAGATCTAGTAGCCCTGATGGAAGAGGAACACTTGGGTATTGTGGCAGTCACAGAAACATGATACATGGAGAACCATGACTGGGATGTCAACATACCAGGGTACACAATCTACAGAAGGGACAGGGAGGGTAAAAAAGGAGGTGGAGTAGCTCTCTACATAAGGGAAGGGATCAAAGCTACAGAACTAAAAAGTAAAAGGGGAGGACAAGAGGAACTCTGGGTCACCTTGGAGACAGGAATGGCATCACAATCCGCGACAGGGGTTGTATACAGACCTCGCCTCAAGGGAGGAAATGGACAAGAAAATGATAGAGGGCATTCTCAAATGGCTTAAAAGGGAGATACTGTTGATGGGGACCTGAATATGCCAGATGTTAACTGGGTGACATGGACTGCAGCCACATCCAAAAGCAGGGTCATTCTCGATGCCCTACAGGGAGCATGCCTTAGACAGCTAGTGGTGAAACCCACTCGGGAGGGAGCAATATTAAACCTGGTACTCTCAAATGGAGAGAGGATCACAAACTTAGAAGTCAGTAGACATCTGGGAACAAGCGACCACTGCACAGTGTGCTTCACAATAAACACAACCATGGAGACAAGCCATACAAAGACAAGGATACTGGACTTTAGAAGGGCTGACTTTGGCATAATGGTGAATTCTGAGGAATGCATTAGCAAATGGCCAGAAAGGAGGGTGGAAGGACAATGGAGAAAAATCAAAACTGCCATCATGGAGGCAACAAGCCTTTGTGTGAAACAAATAAAGAAAACAAAGCGGAATAAAAAACCACTATGGCTCTCAAAAGAGGTATCAGGGAAGGTTATAGAGAAAAAGGCTGCATTCAAAAAGTATAAGGAATCACAGATGGAGCATGACATGGAACTGTATCAATTAAAGCAGAAAGAAGTGGGGAAGGCAGTCAGAAAAGCAAAGGCCCAAACTGAGCAAAAGATAGCCAACTCAGTTAAGAAGGGGGATAAAACCTTTTATAGGTACATTAGGGAGCATAGCAAGGTTAAGGGAGGGATAGTGAAGATTAATAAAGGAGAGGGGAGGTGGGCAGAGGGAGACAGTGAAAAGGCATCGATACTGAATGAATACTTTTGCTCAGTATTCACAAAAGAAGAAGAGGAGGAGTTACCTAAACCAAACAGTAAAAGCACTCTGGATAGTGGGGTTGACACCAGTCCATTTACAGAAGAAAGAGTACTGAAAGAACTCCTAAAACTCAAGGTGGACAAAGCAATGTGGCCTGACGGGATTCACCCTAGAATCTTAAAAGAGCTAAGGGAAGACCTAGTGACACCACTAACCACACTTTTAACAAATCATGGGAAGATGGGGTGGTACCTGAGGACTGAGGAGGGCAGATGTGATTCTCTTCACAAAAGTGGGAGCAAGGCAGAAGCAGGAAACTACAGACCTGTTAGTTTGACCTCAGTGGTAGGGAAAATGATGGAATCATTTCTGAAAGAAAGAATTGTTGAGTACCTAGAGGCCAGCGGGGCACGAGACCCAAAGCAGCATGGATTCACAGCAGGAAGGTCATGTCAGATGAATCTAATTGATTTCTTTGACTGGGTGACCAAAGTAATAGACCAGGGAGGGGCTGTGGATATGGCCTACCTAGACTTTAGCAAGGCATTTGACAGTCCCGCACAAAAGATTAATAATCAAGTTAGCCAGCCTGGGAGTGGGTCCCAGGGTGGTAGCCTGGGTAGCAAACTGACTGCACAACAGGACACAGAAGGTTATAGTGAATGGAACACATTCTGAAGAAAGGGGGGTTACCAGTGGAGTACCTCAGGGCTCAGTACTGGGTCCAGTCCTCTTTAACGTCTTTATAGGTGACATTGCGGAAGGTCTGGAAGGAAAGGTATGCCTCTTGTGGATGACACACAGATCAGAGTTGATGCACAAGGGGGGGGTAGAAAGGATGAGAAGGGACTTGGCAAGGTTGGAGGAATGGTCAGACATATGGCAACTTAGATTCAATGCAAAGAAGTGCAAAGCACCTGGGAAATAAAAATCCAGGAGAAGAGTACACAATAGTAGGGGAGGTACTAATGACAACAATAATGGAAAGGGATCTGGGTGTAGTCATATCAGATGACCTAAAGGTGGGTAAGCAATGTGAGAAGTCAGTAAGGCGAGCTAGAGGGATACTGGGATGCATAGGGAAGGCCATCACAAGTAGAAAAAGGGAAGTTGTTATCCCTCTGTACAGACAGTTGGTGAGACCCCATCTGGAGTACCCCGTGCAGTTTTGGAGACCTCATCTACTCAAGGACATAGACAGGATGGAAGCAGTCCAGAGGAGAGCAACTAAAATGGTGCAGGGTCTACATCTGAAACCATATGAAGAGAGACTGAGAGAGCTTAATATGTATACCCTTGATGAAAGGAGGGACAGGGGGGACATGATATAAACTTTTAAGTACCTCAAGGGAATCAACAAAGTCCAGGAGGGTAGCATCTTTCAGAAAAAGAGATGTGTAAGAACAAGGGGGCACAATTTAAAGTTAGAGGGGGGATGGCTCAGGGGTAATGTGAGGAAATTATTTTTCATGGAGAGAGTGGTGGACACATGAAACTGCCTTCCTGGAGAGTTTGTGGGGTCTAAAACAGTGGAGGAATTCAAACATGCATGGGACAGACATAAGGCAATTGTAGTGGGGGGTTGCAGGAAGTAGGCTGTTGGTTAACTAGAATCTGCAGCTTATCCAATAGGTAGGGAAATGGGCAGACTGGGTGGGCCAAGTGGTCCTTATCTGCCGTCAAAGTCTATGTTTCTATGTTTCTACAGCCTGCTTTGCTTTGTTCTTTATACTATTCACATTAATCACTATGCATTTTAGAGGAAAAGTCATTTAGTTTAGGCCAGGGAACACTTTATGGGGGTTTACACTTAAATTTCCTCCCTTGTTTTTTTTTTTTTAGTTCCCTGGTGTATTTTCTCTACTTGGGAGTTTGAACCCTCCTCACGTTTGCTAACCTCTGCTTCTGAAGTGGCCTCTGGTGGCCCAGACCCTGGCTGTGAGTCCTCAGATTAATTATTTGAAGGGTACAGGGTTTTCTGTAAGACCTGGTATCAGTTAAATGTTGATGTTGGGGAAATTTTGGGCACCTTTGAGGCTGGATGTCCCCATGTCTGTTTGTGTCTAATGACAATTTGTTTTGCCTGGGCCTCTGTTCCTGGGGGGGGGGGGGAGGTGTGACCTCTGTATCCATTTGCCTGGATACTTTGTCCGTCCTACTGTTGTCAGATATGGTTTCCTCATATATTCTCCCGTCACTATTTTTTGGATGGGTGGATGGGTCCACTATTCCTATAGTGTCTTCCTCCTGCCCCCTGCCCTGCTGTTCTGCCTGTTCCTGTGCTAGTCCTAAGGTAGTGCTAAATGGTCCTGTACATGATGTATGTGACCTCTGTGCAATTACAGCCAGCAAACTTTGCTCTTCAGAATCTGCAGAGGCATTTTCCTATGTGCTGCTTTTGGACAAGAAGAGTAGGCATGTCTGTCTATGCCACACAGATTACATTTGGCAGTGTTCCTACACTGCCCACTAGAATGACCAAAATTATTACATAACGTACTGCATAAATGGTTACATACTCTGCTTATATGACCCAGAATCCCACATTTATAGCATGTTTTCAGCTATCCTGTGTAAAACAGGATGCCTCTATCCCTCCCTAGAAGAAACAATTGAGTAGGTGCTGTAGGCCCGTGTCTGATCTTCAAATTACCCTTATTTTCCATCCTCCCATCCAAATATCTTCAGTGTCAAAAATGGCTTCAGGGTGCCCCACCACTCTGCACCTCTGTTTTAGCCAGAAAGTCAGGTCCGTCACATTCACCCCCTCTTTTCTAAAAAGCACCATCACCATTTTATGTGCTGGCCTAATAAGCAGTATTTCCTCAAAGGGGGACCACAGTGGAGTATTTTTTAACCATTTTGTATCATTCCCAGAATTTTTCCAACCCATTATTGAGCATAAAGCTCACATCAAAAGATGACTGTACTGAGACATGAATAAGAGCATATATCAATGTAAATTACCCTTTAACAAAGACATTGCTACAAATTTCCTATCTGGAAACATCTCCATGCCTACTTTGTAAATGAGTCTTATGGCATTATGTCTTTTTGCCGCATAAGTAGAGGTCTGAAAAAATGAAGCGTATGAACGAGTATTTTGTCTGGGATGGTCTTCACTTGTATTCGTTGATGGGCTGTCTTGTTACTTTGTGTTTTTTAGCTGGGTGGTCCATAGATAAGTATATTTCACTCATAGAGTCACCCACACTGTCCTCCTGGGGGGTGGGGGTTCTGACTCATGACAGCACTCCCAAAATGTAAAACTGGATTCTGAGTGAGGTTCATTTCTGTAGGATTCCAAAGTGGTGAATCCAGTATAGAATCTGTATTTCTTGCAGCTGTTCCAACATTATTTACTTCCGTTTGTCTAGAATTTACATTTCCTCTTGGGTGACCATTAGGGCTGCATTACTTTGTCTGGCAGTGTTTAAAGAGTCATTCTGCATTTGAACCCTAGGGATCTGGGAAATCTGGGAAAGCCCTGAAACCCACTCCCCATAATGAACAAATTTGCCCAGCCTGCAGCTCTTAATGAATGCTCAACAGGCCATGGGGCATTGACGATTTCTGAGTGCTCTGCCTATGAACTTTTTTGCTTGTCCCGTGGTTTAATTATTTTTTTAACAGGTTGCTGCACCATACAGTTAGCAAAAGAAAACACAGTGGCATTCCTTTGGTCAGAGTTAATTTGAAAAACAGTACCATTTTCATTCCGTGGAAGTCCTGTAACCTCTGAAGCTGTTTCCATGGAAAAACTAAAGTGTGTGGTCCGGTTGCCAGGCAAGGTCGAAACTGCCTCTCTTTCAGCATCAGTAGTGGCAATTGCTAGAGCAGCTGAAAGCTCCTGTCTCCGCTTTTTAAATCTTGTTTCCTCTTCAGCTAGTAAAGCCCATAAGTGTTCAGCCTGTGTACCTTTGTTCTGTTGCTAATTAACAGTAGTCACATCCTTCATTTTCTTACGTACCGCAGTTGTTTCTTCTGGTACAACAATTTCCATAGCATCTGCTCCTTGTGCGTCCAAAGCTTTGTATGCCTCATAAAATTCTTCAGTCTCCTGGGAAGCTTCAGCTGGGGAGGAGACCAGCTCCCCAGCTGCCCGCATGTCCTGCTCCATCTCAAGCTGCACCTCCATCCTGCTGGGGATCCTCAGTCAGAGTTATTGTGCTCCTCCATTCTGCTCACAAGAAATCAAGCTCCCTGCAGGAAGAGTAGGGGAGTTTTTATTCAATAAACACAACAATCATCATACCAGAATACCACATCATAAATACATTCAATTGCTTCACCAAATGCCCTTAACCCTTTTTCCACCACCTCCAATCATCACCCCCCATATCAATATTTCACCTTACAATATCTTCTCCCAGGTAAGGGAGTTTTCCTTGACAACACTACCTTCAACATATCTACTGAGCTTTTTTACATCAACATTTTACTGCTTAGTTCTTCCCTTTAACCTATTTTTCTTTCCCAAGCTCCTGGTTCGTCACCAGTCACCTATTACCTCTGGAGTTACTTATATATACTTTTTTTTCTTCTTTCCAACATGCACATCCTTTTAAGTTTTCCATTTTTTTTTCCTATCCACACTATGCATATTTTGTAACAAAAAGAAAAAAGTTAACCCTTTCCACCGCAATATCACCTTGTTCTTTGGATGCATTTTATAGTTCTTTCTATACACTTCTAACAGTATTTGTTCACATAATTTACTGAAGCCTTGGTACAACATCTCTTGCTGTTGTAATAACAACTGGCATCTGCTCTGCCACAAGTAATATTTCAGGCATCCCAAAAAAACCTCCTTCCACCTGTTGTGGACTGGGATGTGTTGTTCCTTAAACATAGCATTAAACACCTTAGCTAAACATGGTGCAACTAACCTGGCTTTATAAAACTCATTGGGTAGTCCATCAGCCCCTGGAACTATCCCATCTTTCAGTTCCTTAATTATTTCTTCAATTTCCTGAACTGAAATTTTGTTCCTTAAGTCCTGACATTCATGCTCCTCTAGGTTAGTGGTACTAAAGTTACCAAGAAACTCAATTATATCTTTTTCTCTGGGCTCTCTCTCCTCCATAACATCTCCATAACATCTCTTATCTGAGCCTCAACAATTTTCCTGATCCCTTCTGTGGTACTAATAATTTTACCATTGTTATTTCTAAGACTCGTGATCCTAGACCTATTCTTCTTCTCTTTACATGCCTCGCAGGGGTCTGCGAATGTTTTTTTTTGTGTTCCTATACTCAATTCGGAAACCAGTGTAGCTGCTCTATCATATTGGACCTTTTTCATGTCCTCCTTAATTCTCTCTATTTAATCTGACAGACCTTCCTTTCCTGAATATGAGGCTTCCAGTAACCTGAAAAGCTAGTTTCTGAGCCCTAGATATTATTTAAAATGATTTTTAGCTCTCCTTTTTCCATGCTCCTGCATCCATTTACCTACAAGTCTCTTTGTGTCAATCCACCATTCATACAACACATCATATAAACCTAGTACCGAAGCTCTGTCCACAAACAAAGATGCCAACCCTATTTTAACTATGTTGTCCTGCAAGCTATTTGTGTTCATTTTCCATCTTGTTCGTGGCTGCTCAATGCCAGTTTCTGTGCTTACTATGGCCTTAATTAGCAAGTGGTAAGTAAAGGCTGAAGGTGTCACTGTTGTTTTAATAATCTCTATTCTCTTAGATAAAAACACATAATCAATTTTTGAGAATAGCTTTCCTTTAACAAATGTGAATTTCACTGGAGAGGTGGCTTTATCTAGCACATCCGTTTCAGCTGTTTCAATACATCTCCTTAAGGCATAAGAGTCACAATACACTTTTTTCCCCTGCAGTCTTTCTTTCTGTCATGTATATCCAAAGTGCAATTAAAGTCCCCTCCCAAATAAACATTTCTTGCAGTACATAGATATGGTTGAATTAATTCGAACAACTGTACCCTCTCAGGTTTAAATTGCGAACTCAAAACAACCACAAACCTACTTGGTTGGCTGTACCAAAGCCCATCCACCATAAGTGCCCTTTCTGGCAGAATACCCACCAATTTTTGTAATTTAAACCACATGCCTGATAATAATATGCCTACTCCATCTGCTCTGTCTGGGCCATATGACCAATACGATGGCCCCCATACCCACCCTCTCCATGTCTGCACAACCACCTGTACTGAATTAAACCAAGTTTCTTGTACAAACACCACTTCACAAGCTAGGTTTCTAAAATCTGCCTCACTGTAAATGGTATGTGGAGCACACATGAGACTCACGAACACATAAACCTCCTGGAGCTCAGTGCAGTGTAGAGGGCAATGTAGGCCTTTACATCCCACATCAGAGGTAAGTCTGTCCAGATCAGGACAGACAACACCACTACTATGTATTACATAAACAAACAGGGATGAACAAGATCTTCAAAAATGTGCACAAAAGCAATGAAGATCTGAAATCCAGCATATTCCTTGGATGCCCAACTCTCAGCCGTACACCTGCCAGGGAAGGACACTGTGCTGGCAGATTCCCTAAGTAGAATCAGCCAAGGACATCTCATAGAGTTGGATTGGTCTACCAGGATACCTGAAACTTTCAGGTGGCCCCCTAGTTGAATACCTTGTCACCTTTCATACTCTGAAAATCTTTCTATTCCTCATCTTTTTTTCTAATTTAAATGAAGTATCTGGGGTACTGCAGGTAAATGTAGAATGAAACACTGAGCTAGAATATATTAAACAGAAGTGGAATACTGAGATGGGTGTGTCACCCTGGGCCTTCTCCTACTGATTTTCCAGGTGGGCCCCCTGTAACTCAGTCCAGCCCTGGGAAATCATGAATTGATGCTGAAACAGAAATTGCTAATGACAGTGCTCAGAAGGTGGGGTACACCAAAAATAGGCCTGCTTTCATCCTGGTAAAACAGCAAGCCCACATTGTTCTGTTGCAGACCCCCATCAGTGGGTACAGTCCCAGAGGATGCTGTAGCCCTCAGCTAGTCGTGGAAGTTTCTTTATGCCTTTCCACCTTTCTCACTTTTGCGAAAAGTGCTGCTAAAATTGAGAAGAGAGTCAGCAACAATGATTCTCATAGCTTCAGACTGGGCCAGTCATTTTTGGTACTCCCTGCTACTGTCCTTCTCCATCAGAAATCCTATACACCTTCACCTGAAATACAGTCAGTTGACACTGTCTCAGGGCAGGATAACATTCCTAGATCCAAGAACTCTGTGTCTCACAGCATGGTACTTTAAGAGCTATAGTTCTCTGGATTAAATCTTTCAAAAAAGGTTATGGAAGTGCTTAAGATTTCCAGGACACCGTCAGCAAGCAAGTCTATGCCTCCAAGTGGAAAATATTTTCTATACGTGTGTTTCTCTAGACAGTTCAGTCCATTGCAGGTGAGTCTAGCTTCAATATTGCACTATCTACTCCACCTACAGTCCCTGGGCCTCAGGCCCTCAGCCCTGAAGGTTCATCTAGCAGCAGTGTTAGCATATACCGCAGCTGGCAAAGACAGGTTGGTTGCCTCACAACCCATTTTCTAAAGGTTCTTTAAAGGCTTTAATTACCTATACCCTCCGGCAAGGGATCCTGTCCCTCCATGGGACCTGGAGCTGTGCATTTCTCAACTAATGGAGGCTCCTATTGAGCTATGGCAACTTCTGCACTGAAGTGTGCCACCTAGAAAACAACCTTCCTGGTGGCACTGATATCTGTCAGAAGGGTGAGTGAGCTGCAAGCCCTCTGCACAGATCCTAACTTTATCATATATCACAGGGACAAGGTAGTCTTAAGAACTAACAGAAAATTCCTTCCTAAAATGGTGTCTGAATTACATCTGAATCAGTCTGTTACACTTCCAGTAGTTTTTACAGCAAAATCCAACTCAGGAGAACAGAAGCTCTACAGTCTGGATGTTAATAGAGTTCTGAGTTACTACTTGGACCACACAAAGGCTGTAAAGTCCACTAGCACTCAGTTGTTTGGCACCTATGGTTTAGTGGGGAAGGGGAAACCAGCATCCAAAAGAACCATTTATTATTGGATACTTTCCTGCATACAGTTATGTTATGGTATAGTAATGCTGGTGAGCTGCCACCTAAAGTCTTTAGGGCTTACTAAACAAGGGGCACCACTGCCTCTGTGTCAACATCAAGAGGCGTTTCCCTGCATGAAATCTGTAAAACAGCTACCTAGAAAGCAGTACATACTTTCACAAAGCCCTAATGTCTGGACATACAGTCCAGAGGAGATGCCAGCTTTGGCACTGCTGTCTTGAATAACCTTTTCCCTAAATAGGTTCTATACCCAGCCTCCCAAAGTACTGCTATGGAGTCTGCAGGTTTTTTTTTTTTACCAGGATAGACACACTAAGCTAAAAGCTTGTTTACAGGTGCAACCTCTGAGTACAAGGAAGTTAAGTGACTTGCTCAGGGTCACACAGTATGTAAGTGTGCAATTGTTAAGCATAAGTGAGGCATTCTTGAGGTTTGAAGTAAAAATTAGTCACTGTAGTAATGTTGTTTCTTCCAAAGGGATCCCACACTATGCTCAAAATTCCCAATCCCTGCTGACCTTTCCAGAAGCTGGAAAGTGTTCACATAATAATTAGTTCTTTCTGTTTACTTGAGCATTACTTGTTACAGTGCCTTACAATTGATATTCAGTGATCTAAGCTTTTTAATATTTTTTCATTAGATTTTAAAAATTGTTCTGCCATGTTGAAAAGGTTTTTTGAAAATCTTTAAATTATATGTGCATATATATATATATATATATATAGCCATTTAGCTAGTTTAGAGGTCACTGCTCACCCTACCATTAGAAATAAATCTGTCATTGGAATGTAGGGGTGAGTGTGACCGTACTACAGAGGTTTGAATTTAATTCTAAGATTCTCTAATTAGCATAAAAGTCTGAGCTCCAGATGAATAACTGCAGTTGTTAAGGATACTGAGGGATCCCTTTGGAAGAAAACAATACTATAGTGAGTATTTTTTACTGCTGCATAGCAGAGATATGCATGATGTCTTGCTACTACACAAAGAGAGAAAAGGGGGCTCCAGAAGCATGTCACCAGATTCTGAACATAGCAAAATATTTTGGACTCGAAGCACAATCATTCCGCTACTAGAAGTACTCTGCCGTCTCCATTCAGTACTGCCTCCCTCCCCCATCATACTATTTTCTTGCTGCAGATCCTGCTGCTTGCCCTCCAGCACATCACACATTTGTTTGTGCCCATGGAAGCAGCATAGCAGCCTGTTGGCTCAGACTTCTGCAGAGCTGTTTTTGCCATTGGAGTCATTGGGTCTGATGGTGCTGTTCCTTTGCCTCTCTCTCCTCTCCACAACACTATTTTCTTGCTTCTGTACTTACTTCCAGTTCTAATCATTGCAAGCCAGCAAGCAACAAGATACAGCCCAAGCTAGGGGAAAGGTAACTTTCACACAGTCTGCTATTTCATGGAGAGGAAAGGATGAACAGAGTAGCCTGTATAGCACATTGTGAGCCTGCAGCCAGCAAGGAACTGAGATACAGTCCGAGATAGGGGAAAGGTAACTTTTACACAGTCCTCTATTTCATGGTGAGGAAAGGAGGGACAGTGGAATAGCCTGTACACCATGGTGCAATTGTAGCAGAAGCTATTTTTTTTTACCTCTGACGCTTCTCATTGGTGTATTTTTCCACAATCAATATTTCCTAAATTATTGACTCTGCCTTGTGTAACAGATCCAGCAGCTATGAGGGAGCCTCTGTCAACTCAGGATGTGGTCTGTCAACTTGGCTTTTTTACTTTCTTTGTGTTGATGTTGTTTCAGTTTCACTGATACATTTGGAAAACCTTTTTGCAAAAGGGAAAAAGGTTTGTTAAATATTAAGGTGAGAGTTCCCACACAGCTAAAAAAGACACATTTTGTCTGCATTATTAAATCTGATGGGTCATAGCAAGCAAGAGCATCTGGCAAAACTTCCTGTAAAGCTATGAATATCCCCATATACAATATAAGAATAATCACACATCAGCCTATACACAATTTACCATCAGAGAGCAAGCCCTGCAAAACATCAATAACCAGGTGGTGCTGCACCTACACCTATTCATACTGGAAAAAATGCCCTTAAAATGTAACACATTACCCTTCAACAACAAAAAAAGCCAACAAATACTATATCAATTAAAGCATCAAATTTTTTTTGAAAGATTTCTGTAAAAAATAAGAAAAAAGACAATGAACCAGACTTTGTCAGGTTAATGCATAGCAGCCATATTGACAATGACCAGAGTTTGTTTCTTCCCGATGTTGCTTCTCAGGATATGGAGGAATTGAACTACAGGAAACTTTTGACTGATTTAGTAGATGAAGTTTCATTAGGAAGCAGTACTACAACACCATCTGACTCAGCAGACTGCACAAAAGAACACTACAGAAGCAGACAATGAGAGGGATGACATTTGGTGCCAGCTGCAGGATTTTGAAAATCCAAAAGAGAAAATACTTGCTCTGTAGTAAGCATGCTAGATGCTTACCTGTTTGAGCCCAACATTAGTATTAAGTGTGAACCGTTAGGTTCTAATAACTTCCACTGTTAACTTTCTCTAAAGAGCCTTGTTTTTAAAGATGCGGAATTTGTCTGCTGTTGGCCTGTGTGAATAATGCAGCTGGCACATTGAAATGAAATATGTATTTACATTAACAACTGAGTATGTGGTGCACACTGGGCAGACAAGTCTCAGTTCTTCTTAGCCTATTCTCTGAAACCCTTAGAAACAATGTCCTCCAATTTTTTGTCTACTGCTTATTGTGGTTGGTAGCATTAGCAATGCATCACACTACAAATGTCAGAATAACACACTGCTGCAGGCAAGTCTCACATCTTTTGACAACAGAGAAGAACGCCTTTATTACATAACATTACAGCTTTTTTTTTTCATTTTTGGAATGTTACTGCCTTTCACTTTTCAGTTCCTTCTCCAGTTATTGGTGATTGTAGTATCAGCCACAGAAAATAATGAAGACAGGGTTTGCCATTGGCTACAACCTCAAAGTATCTCTTCTGGCTTCAAAGGCAGGGTTTACTGTCTATGTTGCAGCTGCTTTATTGCCTCCAGTCTCAGGGTATCATTTCTCCTGGCACTAGAGGCAGAATTTATTGTCACATAGTTGCTTTATCACTTCCAGTCTCAGGGTATCATTTTATTTTCTCCTGGTGCCAGAAGCAGGCTTTACTCTCTGATTTATAGCTGCTTTATTGCCTACAGCCTCAGGGTATCATTTTACCTGGACCCTAAGGCAGGATTTGCTGTCAATTTGAAGCTGTCGAACTGCCTCTAGTCTTGGAGTATCCTTTCTTCTGGCTCTATTTATTTATTTTACAATTTTTAGCCAGGAAAGACTACCTAAACCAAGGCTTGTTTCTTGGTGTACCCTGGGAGCACAGGGAAGTTAAATCACTTGCTCATGGTCACACAGTATGTAAGTGGTGGCTGTGGGATTCAAACTCCATTCCTCAGGTTTGCAGTTCAGTGCTCTTAACCACTATGCTATACTGCCTCCCAGAGCATGCTCTAGAGACAGGATTTACTGTCATCTTATTGCTTTTTTTGCCTCCAGTCTCAGGGTATTCTCATTTCTTCTGGCCCCAGAAGCAGGGTTTACTGTCTTGTAATTGCTTTATTACTTCCAGTTTTGGAGTATTATCATTTCTTCTGACCCCAGCAACTAAGAAAGGCAAGGTCTGTCATCTAGAGATGTTGCAAAATTATATTTTGACAGCAAAATTCCAGTGAAATCAGTAATTTTGTTGTGTAAAATATTTTGCAAAATTCACCAGTGACATGAAATATTTAACCGGGTGCAAAATTCAGAATTTTTATTTTTATTTATTTATTTATTTAAATTTTGGATAACACCTTTGAGAACAAGCTCATTTCATAGATTCCATGTCAGATGAACAATACATATTGGGAAAGTATGATATGGAGAACAAACAAAACAAAGAATTATACAAAACATTACAAGAGTGTATAACTAGAGATGTTCCAGTATATGTGGCATTGTACAATGTATGCCATAGTGCATATTTGATTAAAACCTGGAATTCAAAGGGTCATATTAGAGGGGTTGGGGCCTTATGAAATGACCCTTTACAGGAAAATGAGAACAGACTCAGCCTAATATCTAATAATCAACAAGGTAAAGGATGGCATCAGCCCAGGGGCCTCTTCAGAGGTGAGAAGGTATGGGACAAAGCATCTTAAAGTGAGCAAGGGAGCTCAGGAAATATAATGGGGGGATGAGGGAAGCTATAGAGGGGTAAGGGGAAAGAGTGGAAGGAACCAAGAGGAAATGTGAAAGAGAATGATTGGCAACTTAGAACAGTTATTTACAGTACATGCTGAGAACAGTTTTGCAGTTTAACAGTTTAAGATCAGGATAGCATAAGGTTAGAATAAGTACTGGCCACAAGAAGAAAGGTTATTGGAAGCAGTCACAACTGGCGTTACCTGCGTAATGTAAAATTTCACCTGCAGAAGGCAAAATTTCACCTGTGAAAGGCAAAATGTATTTATTTATTTAGTTAAACATCAGTTTAGAAACCTTGTGAACTTTGGCCTGCAGAAGGTGGAATTTCACCTTTTGCAGTTGAAATTTCACCTTCCACAGGCAAAATTTTGCATTCCACAGGTGAAATTCCACCTTCTGCAGGCCAAAGTTCACATTCTGCAGGTGAACTTCTGAATTTCACTTCTGCAAAAAAATTTGTGAAATGGACGAATTTCATGAACTATTTCACGTTATGAAATTTGCCAATTTTGCACATCTCTACTGCCATCACAAATTACTTTATTTATTTATGCAGTTAGTTTTTGTTGCCCAGGTTAGTGCACTAGACAATTAAATGGCAATATTTATGCATGACCCTGGCAGTTACGTAGCATCAAGGTCAGTAAACAACAGGTTATAGTACAGATACAGTGAATGACATTGACTTCACCATACATAACAGATTACATAGCAAAGGTATTGCATAGATAAGCAAAAAACGCCAAAATTGCAAAGCACTGGAGCAGTCATCCAACTACTTGTTAATGAGACCAGACAATATAAATAGTTTACTAAGACATGGCAAGGCAAGACTTGTTAACAACGGACTAACATTAGGGACTAACGAGTAGTAATCAATTAAAAAAATAGAGCTCTAGACACAAGAGCATATAGGAAGTGGCTGCAGTATCCCTTTTTGAAGGTGGTGCCAGCCTGGCACTAGTGTAGGCTAGACGGTATACAACTACATAGCCTTGGGGCAAGAACAGAGAAAGAAGCATCTCCCAGCTGTGTCCTGGTTCTCAGAATAGGTAATTCTTCCCAAATAGTGGGCCTTAGTGGGTAGGTACCAGTAGGAGAGTGAAAAAGACTAGACAGTAAAAAAGGGGACTGGTTTTGCAAGGCATTGTAGAGCACTCCTTCAAGTGCTATGTCACACAGGCAGCAGGAGGAAGCCATCTCAGAGGAGGAGACCCCCAGGTTGCTTAGTTTGGTACAATGCAGATGGTGATCTACCAGATTGAATGCTTTAGTGAGGTCAGTGAATACTGCCCTTGTGTACTCAGCTCTATTCATAGCATTTGCAACCTGGGAAGTGAAGGAGAGGAGATCAGTGGCATTGCTATAATTTTTATGAAAACTGCTGTGTTGGAGATGATAGGTGATACTTGGTTAGGAACTCAGATAAGTGTGAGGCAGCAAACTTTTCCAGTATTTTGTTGAGTACAGAAAGTATGGCAATCGGTCTGTAGTTTCTGAAAAGTTTTGTGTTACCTTTCTTAAAAACAGGGGTTATATGGGAGGTTTTCCATAGTTCAGGTACAACACTGGACATGAGGGACAGGTTCATGATTCTGGTGATAAATGAAGAGAATTCCATAGCAGCAACCTTTAGTAGCTTTGGATCAATGCCATCAGTGCCTGCAGATTATTGTAGGTATTCTCTGTAGTAGTTTATGCACTTCAGACACTTTAACCACATGGAAGTAAGACTGAGCATAACCTCGTGGTGTCACAGTATGGACATTGGGTAAGGAGTGCCGTCAGTGGTGAAAATGGGAAGGCCCACATGTAAAACGAGAGGTCTGAGAAGAAGTCATTAAAAGCATTGACTATGCTTTATGGTGTTGGAATTGTAACAGTTGACATTGTTTACACACATGTCAAGGAGGGGAGGGTTAGAAGCTAAACCCATAGCAAGTGTAATACACTTCCAAAAGTGTTTTGGGTTACCTGCAGAGAAGTCAAGGAGTGACCTATAATAAATACTCTAATTTTGGTGAACGATTTTTTACATTCATTTCTAAGGGTACAATATTTTGACCAGTCAGACGAAAGCCTAGTGGCTTTCTATACAAACCAGGATTTATTGTATCCCTAGCTTTAATTAAGGAGCAAGACTGTCAAGCCATTTGGTTACAGGCTTTGAACCCTCCTAGTAGTAGCTGGGACACATTTGTCCTGTAAACCACAGAAAATTTTCTTGAAGTGAGATGCAGTTATATGTACATTTGTGTTCTCAAGGTATGACCAGTCAGTACTCCTGACATCTTTCTTGAATAGGGTTGGGTTAAAATGTGAGGAGTCACAAATGTGGAGAAGTCTTGAGGGGACTTTAGGAGATATAGCTCTCCACACACAGAATACTGGAGAATGGTGACTGATTACATCAGGTAGCACACCAGCGGAGATGATCCTATTAGCCCTGGTTGTTAGTATCCAGTCTATTAGTGAGGCTTTGCTTCCATTCAGTGCAGTTCTAGCTGGCCCAGATATGAAATGAGTACAGTGCACCTTACTGAGATGTAGAACAGCATCTTTACTTTTGGCACTAAGCCAATTAATATTAAAGTCACAAATAGCAAAAACCAAGGCCACTGTTTTATGGTCCTCAGAACCATGAAATTCCATTTCGATCATCCTGGATTCCAGGAGCTTACTGGTGTTTCAGATTCCAATTTATGGGATTTTACCGGTAATTCAAAACAGAATATTTGTCACATATTTTAATTAATATATTATTAGTCTGTCACAATGTTTTATCATGATTTTATGCAGATTTAAATCACATAAGCAGAAAATAAGATTTACTCTCATACTGCATGTTATTATAGCTACCCAAGATTTGTATTTATTAGCTAGCAAGGCTGGTGACTGCAGAACTCCACTGGCCAAACTGACATACTTATTAAAATGTTACCTTCTCAGAACATACGAGCAGGTGAATTAAATTACCTTGTGGCAAAAGTAACATTTTTTCTAGCAAGGAGGAACCACTTTTGATGTCTGTTCTATACCAAATAGACACTGAAGTCTAATCTTTGTTTTCATGCTGACAATGTAATTCATGTTCTGTGATATATGTAATAAAACTTCTCCACACTAAATTGCAATTAGAGTGGTTTATTTGACTTAGATTTACAGAGATAAACACTTGCAAAAAACACAGAAATCAATTTAAGTATTGGCTACTGAACATAGTTAAATAGACAAATATGCTACATAAACTAAAAGAACATACTGGGTGAATGACACAGAATCTAACTCATAGCTACATAATGCAAAGATACTACATGTTGTTCAACTACACTTTACTGTACAGTCCAGCACCATTTGTTTCTACAATATTGCACCATAACTGCATGTCTACACTTTAATGCACAGTGGAACACCATTTTTTCCCCTACAATATTGCACCAGAACTGCACATCTACACTATTGCACAGTGGAGCACCATTTTCTTTCAACAATATTGCACCAGAACTGCACATCTTTACCTTATTGCACAGGAGACCACCATTTTGTTCTACAGTATTGCATCAGGACTGCACACCTACACTTTATTGCACAGGAGACCACCATTTTTTTCTTCACTATTGCACCAGAACAGCAATCACAGAAACAAGGTTGAAAAAGTCTACATAAACTAGAAGAACATACTAGGTCAATGCACAACCAGAATCTAATACTTAGCTACATAATGCAAAGATTTTACATATTACACGTAAAATCTACACTTTATTGCACAGTGCAGCACCATTTTTTCATTATTTGTTTTTACAATATTGCACCAGAACTGTAATCACACAAACAAGGCTGGAAGATTCTGAGTCTACTTATTAAACAGCAGCATTGAAAATAATTTTAAATTGTCTACAGTCAGGTTTCTCCACTGGTGGGTCAGGATTTGTCCATGTGCAGAAAATGACAGCTCCAAATCCATCCTGGAAACTGGGATCCAGATGGCCGGGAGGGTTGCCTTAGCCAGGGTCGGTACCAATGAGGACATTGAAATCCACTACTGGTGAAGATCAAAAGCTTCCAAGCCATCTCTGGTAGTTCCTGTACATCCTGCCATATGTACTATAGATCTCCCAGTCCTTCAAAAGGGCAATCTTACTGTGTACAGTGAAAATTGGGATACAGGGCAAGCACAATTGGAAGTCCTTATTGAGTTTGGAGATGTTCAGTGGGTTGAGAATTCAGCAGGCCTTGAGAAATGGTACAGATGGGTTTGACTGCAAGTGTTTTGACAGTTCCTTCAAACTGACCTTGAAAGCAATTTTGAACGTTTTGATGTTCTCATCCCTTACTTTATTCCTCAGTTGAGAGAGGTACATTTGTGTCTTCTCATAAAGCCATCATGTTTAGTTGTTCGAGCCTCAAACCGGTTCTTAACTGACATTAGCATGTCATATGTTGATGGTGCAAGAGGTTTCTTCTTTGACAGCAGAAGTTCCATTACAGTAATAATGTCGGCTGAATTCTCTGTCAGGAATGCCTGTTGTACCTATAGCTCATCGTACCATTCCTGCAATAATGCCCTTAGATTGTTCATTGAAGTAGCATCACTAGCATCCTTCCTGAAAAAGTCCCTCAGGTATTGCAGGTATGTTGAATGGTATGCCACAGCTGCAAACCATGTGTTCCATCTTGTTAGAACTGGAACTAGTGGCAAAGTAATCAAGTTCCTTAGAGCTTGCAGAGCCTCCAAAAATGTAACAAATTCTGTCTTGCATTTTGGCAATTGCTGAAAGGCATACTTTACCAATGAAACCAGCTCATTTACATTTTTGAAGTGGTGCAGCCATGTATCCCCAACAAGTGACAAGGCATGTGCCCAGCAACAAACAGGCACAATAAGGTCCCCAATAACCCAACAAAGTGTATCAAAGCATTTAAACATGTAATGAGCACAGTTGCTGACAAAACTACATTCATAAAATCAACATTATAACTGTGGTGAGTCTTCAGGACAGATTGAGACACTGTGGAATGGTTTACAATTTCTAGCTCTGTGCTGTTGCTAATTATACAATGACAAGAACATTTTCTGGACTCTGATTCAGTGTGTGCTTAAGACAGTGATGTTATTACACAATGACATCACTGTATGGGTTTGTTGGATGATATGGATTTTTTTTCAGAAACAAAGATATATTGCTACACTAGAAATCTACTAAAACCTTTTTTAAATATTTGTTATACTTGTATAACATCAAACCATTGTATAATTGCAATAAGGCCTCCAAGGTGTGTGTCATCATGTAATAATGTCACTTCTGGGGTGGTGGAAGCACTCAGCTTCGCCTTGTGCATCAACCCACCCCAGGAGTGATGTTATTACACTGCAACACACACCTTGTCGTGCCTTATTGCTTAAGTAATGTCTTGCCCCCTTCCAACACAACGACGACATTGAGGATGCACCGTGACTGTGCATCTGTGCTCTCATCACATACAACAGACAATGATTTTCCCATCAGAGCTGCATTAACATCTGCATCAAGTTTCTCTCTTAACTTGGGTAGGTAGAGTTGCCTCAAGGTGTTTGCTATTGGCAGTGCTCCAATCCCCTTCACATACTTGCACATCCATTCCCTCAGCTGTGGATAATCCAACTTCTCCAAAGGGATATTTGCTGCACCCCATGCCTTCACTGTGTCCATGACCAGCTCATTTCTTGCAATGGTTGATTCTGTTGCAGCTTTGAAATTGCTTGTTAGGGTCACTTGCCTTGCTTGTCTTCCTTCATTAGAAGTTCATTCCTTATTCCTAGCATGTTTCTTGCTGATCATATGATCTTTTATTGTATCCTTTCTAGTATGATCCAGGACATGGTTGCAGTATGGACAGAAAAGTTTTCTTCCATCCTCATACAGTAGAGGCCTTTAGATTTGAACTGAAGGGATTGCTCCTTTGCTGAGGTGTAGAGGGGCTTGACTTTCTTATTGAGTGGTGCAGCAGACATCATTCAGTCAGAAAGTCTGAGTACCGAAATCACAACCAAAAGGTAAACAAAATTAGTAGTTTTCCACCAATCTGCCTGATGAGATAATTTAAGTAACAAAATGGGATACTATGATCCCCCAGGTATGGCAGTCTGTGATTTTTATCCTCTGGCTATGACAGCAGCAGCCACCACCTATGCTCCCATCCACCAGGTACAGCAGCAGCCTACCACTCCCATCTTCCAGGCACAGCAGCAGCAGCAGCCACAGCCGCAGGCTATGAAGCTCATCCTCTGGGTACAACAGCAGCAGCAACCTCTGACTCCCATCCTCCTGGTATGATGGCAGCAGCAGCCAATGACCGCCATTCACTAGGTGAGATGGCAGCAGTGGTCTCCAACTCCCATCCTCCAGGTACAATGGCAGTAGCAGTCTACAACTCCCATCCATCAGGTAAGATGGAAGCAACAATCTACAACTCCCATCCTCCAGGTATGACAGCAGCAGCAGCCTACAACTCCCATCATCAAGGTATGATAGAAGGAACAGTCTACAACTCCCATCTTCCAGGTCTGAAGGCAGCAGAAATCTATGACTCCCATCCTCCAGGTACAGTGACAGCAGCAGCCTATGACCACCATTTACTAGGTGAGATGGCAGAAGCAGTCTACAACTCCCATCCTCCAGGTACAACAGCAGCAACAACCTACAACTCCCATCCTCCAGGTACAGTGACAGCAGCAGTCTATCACTCCCATCCTCCAGGTAAGATGGCAGCAGCAATCTATGATTCCCATCATCCAGGTACAACAGCAACAGTGGCCTATGACTCCCATCCTCTAAGTATGATGGCAAAAGCAGCCTACAACCACCATTCACTAGGTGAGATGGCAGCAACAGTCTACAACTCCCATCCTCCAGGTACAATGGCAGCAGCAATCTACAACTCACATCCTCTGGGTAGAACAGCAGCATCAGCCTGTGACTCCCATCCTCCGGGTACAACAGCAGCAACATTCCACAGCCCCATCCTCCAGGTATGATGACAGCAGCACCTGTCTATGAAACCCATCCTCCGGGTACAACAGCAGCAACATTCCACAACCCCATCCTCCAGGTATGATGACAGCAGCACCTGTCTATGAAACCCATCCTCCGGGTACAACAGCAGCAACATTCCACAACCCCATCCTCCAGGTATGATGACAGCAGCACCTGTCTATGAAACCCATCCTCCGGGTACAACAGCAGCAACATTCCACAGCCCCATCCTCCAGGTATGATGACTGCAGCACCTGTCTATGAAACCCATCCTCCGGGTACAACAGCAGCAGCATTCCACAACCCCATCCTCCAGGTATGATGACAACAGCACCTGTCTATGAAACCCATCCTCTGGGTACAATTATAACAGCAGTGTACAGCCCCCATCCAGAGACCCTGGGACTTTGTGACTCACAGAGTTACACAGGGACAGTGTGTATGGTCTGCCCCTTGAAAATTTGCTCTGGGGTGCACAGAAAGCACTGCAGCACCAGAGAAATTTGTAGGTGGAAGGACTTATACACTGCATGTCCCTGAGCAAGCTAGAGTTTGTCACTTGTTGCTAGCTCTCAACATTCAGATTTGCTCAGGGGCACACCACCTATTAGAAGTCCTGCTGCCACTGAAGGCATGCAGTGTAGAACAAAGACTCGGGACTCAGAGAAGCCTTTACAATAAAAAAGAAACAATCTGTGCAAAAGGGAAAATAATTAAAAGAACTGTAGAGTGCCCCCCCTTGAATGTGCTTAGAGATGCAGCAATGCCAATTTACATCCCCTAATATTGCCCTTTGTTAGTGTGGAACCCCAACACCTTTCTCTGGGGCACACAAAAAGCAACATAAACTGACCAGAAGCAAGCTTTGTGTGGGTGGGAGTTGGCACTGGTGCCTCTCTGAGCATGTCCAGGAGGCTGCATTTTCTGCATGCCCCAGAACAAGTTTGCTTGAAGTGGGCTTTAGTCACTGTTTACTGAAGCGCTAACTTGCTGTGGGACACAGAACAAAAGCCCCTTGGACATGCTCAGGGACATAGCAATGCCAGTCCCCCAAACTTGCCCTATGGACACAGCAATGCCAGCCCCCTCAAACCTGGCTCTTGTCAGTGTGTAACACAAGCTCACTTACCAACCAGCGTACTCTGGAGCACACAGCAAGCAACAACCCCATGTATGGCTACATACTGTGCAAGACTCTTACTGCAATGTCCAAGGGGCTGGGTTGCTTGCTGTGTGTCCCAGCGTACATTGCGGTGGTGGTGGTGGGGGTGGAGTGAGCTGGCATTACACACTGACAATGGGCACATTTCTGGGCTGGGATTTGCTCAGGGCCACACAGAAAGCAAAACACGGCATACAATGCCCTCACACTATTCCACATGTTTCAAAACAAGCTATTTATTGTCCAGAGACACCAGTAGTAGGCTGCACCACAACAGACAAATAATCTAGCATTGCCAACTCCCACAAAAACTCAGAGAATGAAAAGAATGTAATGCAGCTCCAGAACAGGTTACGGGGCCTTATACACTGTGTACCCATAAGCAAGTCTGAGGGTCACTGTTGCTTACTGTATAGTGTGAGTAGTGTGTAACTGGCTCAACCCCTTGCCCCATCTCTGTGAGTAACCACGAAGGTCAGTGCTGCTTGCCCCAGAGCATGCTTTGGGGGGTTTTGCAGGGGCACGTTCTTAAACAAGTGTGAGAGGCTGCATCTCTTGGGTATGCTACAAGTAACAAGACCCTTGGACTTGCCCAGGGATGCTCTGATGGGGCCCCCTCACCAACTTGGTTTGGATATGCAGGACACAACAAGTAACAGAAACTGTCTGACTTTGACACCCTCTGCCTTGCTTGCGTGCTTAATGTGTGAGGCCCCCCATGCAAACATGCTCTGGGGCTCACAGAAAGCACTGAATGCCAGAGAAAGTTTGCAAGGAAGTGGGGGACTTACACATGGCATTTCCACAAGTAATTCCAAGGGTCTCTGTAGCTCTCTGCTTGTCCTGGGCTAGTTGGGGGATTGTGTGGGCAACTTCCTCAGCAAGTCTGAAGGTCTCTGTCACCAGCTGCTTCCACAGATGAGGTTTACAGGGGAGGCCACACAAACTGCAATGTAGATAGTTTGCAAGGTGAATCCTCTAACTTGCTCTGGTGCACACTACAAGCAACAAGGGTCCCTCAGACTTGCTGTGAGAAACACCGATGGCCATGCCAACTTGGTTTGGGCATGCAGCAAGCAACAAGTAACAGAGACTCCAGAGCTAGATGGTGGTGGTGGTGGGGTGTTCCTAAGCAAGTTTGTGGGTTTCTGTCAATAGTTGCTTCCACAAAGTAAGTCTTCAGGGATGCCTCACACTGCCACATTAGCAATGTGTATCATAAAATCACCCACTCCACAACTTGCCCCAATGCATGCTACAAGGGACAGACACCTTTGTACTTGCTCATGGACAGTGCATAAGTCCCCACCCTGCAAACCTGTTACAAGGTACACTCAACTCAACCTAACTTGAAGCATACCCTAGTTTTAATGGCATGGTAGCACAAGGCAGGGCCACATGGAGATCTGGGTATCTTCCCAGCTTTTCCCCAGATGTAGTGCACTTGAGATTTAATCAGTGTACAAGTAACATGCAGAAAATCATGCAAAAGTCCTGAACTTTTATCAAGCTGCCCTTTTACATGATTTTCTGCATTACAGTGTTTTTTGTTGTTGTACATGGGCATCTCAGAAGTTGAGCGGTAGGTAGGTATGGAAAGGCAAGTCACATAGGGATCTGGCACTCGTTTTAGCATAAAAGTAAAATGGAGAAAAAAACTGAATTTTACAAGTGAAATGCAGACAATCAAGTAAAACTGCAGAAATTTCAGCAGTCTACACTTTTTATCATAATTGTCTGCACTCTGAAACAGTCCTTCATAGTAGGATATACCTGCACCTCTCTGGGGCCCCTCTCACCTCCATCCCCCCACACACATATTCCCTGGGGCACACAGAAGGCAACAAAGTTGCTCAGGAATACCCAGACCTCCCCACCTACTCAGACTCTTCCCCAAACCTCCACCACACATATAATCACTGGGGCACACCAAAGGCAATAAGGTTGCTCAGGAATACTCAGACCCCTCCACCCTACTTAGACAGTGAGGCTATAGCATTTTGTACCTTCATGTAGGCTTCCTTTTTACAGCTGCAGTGGGCAGAGCCCTGCAGATGTTTTGCATGTGCAAAGGGGCTCATGTCATGTTTTCCATCCATGGAACTGGCTGAAGGTGTAAATAGTCTCCTCTGCAATACCCTCCTCCAAGAAATGCTCTCTGCCCTCAAATAAATGCACTTTTATGTTAGTCAATGGTTGCAGGTCACCAGGGCTCCAGATAAGGTGTGTACTCACCTCATTTTGGGAAATACTCTTCAGAAATTTTTTTAATGAATTCCAGTACTCACCCAACATTTGTAAATACTCCACATGCCAAAGAACAGTGCTTCATAACATAATTGGTGATTCAAAGGAACATTTTTTTGCCAGATTTACAGCACTTGTATGCATCCCACTTTTGTTTTACTCACTGGCCCAGATATTCAAACTGCACCAGGCTGTGGCACAAGCCTGGGTGCAGCACAACTTGGCTGCGTAGGGGTGTTGACTGGGTGATATTCAACACAGCTGCACCATGGCTCAGCATCATTGAATATCGCACCCTGGCCACCCCCCCCAGTGTGCATGGTGCAGTGGCACTGTGCCGGAAAAAGTGGCCAGAGTGGAGCACGGGGATGCGCTTGCACAAGTTCCATTGCACAAGGTGCAGCAACTGTGATATTCAAAAGCTGACATGAAAATGGGGCCATAATGTATGCAAGGCACACACATGGGGCCATTTGCATGTCATTATGGCCCTACTTGCATGTAAGTGCACCAATCCCCGACGACTTGTGCCTGGCGCCCTACCAGGTAGCAGCTGTCAGGGACCGACACCCCCTGCAGTGCGGCAATGTTCCCCATAGCCTGATCGTGGGCTTAAGTAAAATAAAAGAAGATTCCTTTTCCCTGGTAGTCCAGTGGATTGCTGTCAACCCGATTGCTGGCATTTGTAAAATAAAAGAAGATTCCTTTTCCCTGGTGGTCCAGTGGACCTCTGTGAGCCCAATCACAGGCTTAAGTAAAATAAAAGAAGATTTCTTTTCCCTGGTGGTCCAGTGGATGCTGTCAGACCAATGGCGGGCTTAAGTAAAATGAAAGAAGATTCCTTTTCTCTGGTGGTCCAGTGGACCGCTGTCAGCCCGATTGTGGGCATTTGTAAAATAAAAGAAGTTTCCTTTTTCCTGGTTGTCTAGTGGACTGCTGTCAGCCTGATTGCAGGCTTAAGTACAATAAAAGAAGATTCCTTTTCTCTGGTGGTCCAGTGGACCGCTGTCAGCCAGATTGTGGGCATCAGTAAAAGTATAATGATTCCCATATCCCTGGTGGTCACAGAACCCCTTCCCCACCCACCCACTGACCCCCACAACCCCACTCCCCCCCGGTCAGTGGCGGGTGGCAGCACCCTACCCACCTGCCACCCCACTGCCCGCCGACTGACACCGTTGGTAGGAATGTATCCATTCACATATCTGGAATGTGTAGTATGGTATGGGCTGCATGCCCATTGGCTCACACTGTGGACCAATGGGCTTACAGCCCTACCGACGGTGTCAGTTGGTGGGCAGTGGGGCAGCATGCGGGTGGGGTGCTGCTGCCCACCGCTGACTGGGAGACAGCGGGGCAGTGGGGATCAGTGGGTGGGGAGGGGGTCCGCTGATCACCAGGGATATAGGAATTGTTATGGGCCTTTACTGAAGCCACGATCTGCTGACAGCAGTCCACTGGACCACCAGGGAAAGTGGAATCATCTTTATTTTACTTAGCCCATGATCGGGCTGACAGTGGTCCACTGGACCACCAGGGATATAGGATTCTATTATTTCATTCCAATGCCCATGATTGGGCATTGAAGGGGCACCACCATGGAGGTGCTGTCGGAGTTCAGGTGGCCACCCACAGGTGGCAGCTGCTGTGTTGTGCCCTGCAATACGGCAGCTCAACTGTGGGTGGCCAGCTGTTGTTCCTTTTTTTTTTGATCAACTTTGTGTGGCGCAAGCAGGGGTTGTGCATGCATGGCTCAGCACATCCCGGGCTGAATATTGGGATATGCAGAGTATGCATGGGCACACAACCCCACCTGCACCTGCATACATTACTGATGAGCTCCGGCACATCGGGATTTGTGCCAGGTGCAATTCCGGTTTGAATATCACGCCGGGGTGCATCAGTGGGTTGTGCATGGTGCAACACTGTTCCACCATGTGCAACCCTTTTGAATATCTGGGCCACTATATTTTAAAACTGGTGAGTAAATTCCTACCTGCCAACATTATTTGGAGCACTGTTAGCACCTGAAATTCTTATCTAGAAAAAAAACTACATTTTTTAAATAAATGTACTCCTCAGTCCACTCTAGCAAGACATTTGTACACATCTGAATTTGATTTTACTCAACTCACTTTCAAAATGAGGAGTACAGGTACTCATCCAGTAAGATCCACCCCCACCTCCACCCAAGCAGCTCCTAAAGATCCACCCCACCTTTTTTTTGGGTTCATGTGGGAGGGGCAAGAGGTGGCTCTATAATGGTGGATTGAGAAAGATCCACCCCCACCTCCACCCAAGCAGCTCATAAAGATCAAGTTTTCTGCTACAATCAGTCTCATATAGCATATCATTTTATTTCAGATTATATATTATCTTCTCATATATCCTACCATATATCAGACTATACCATATGATAAAAATAATTCCTCAAGGTCCTGTTTAGAAATGCAGTCATAGAGAGACATGTTGCAGGTTTAACTTCTATGACTTTTTGCTGGATTGTTGACCTCCTTAGCACCAGTAACATGGGTAAAATAGTCTGCACTACAACTGTGTTAATTTAAAATGATAAATATATATATATTTTTTGGTAATCACATCGTTGGCTTATGGAAAGGTCACTAAAAAATCTCTTGTGACCAATGTGAGTCCTTTCTAGGTCTCCTGGAATCCCAGAAAAAAAACTATGCACATTATTATTACACTGTTGTGTGAGTGAAGCATATCTGAACACTGTAGGTTACAGAAATTAAATCTACAAACAAACTACGCACATTATTATTAAACTTCAGTATGAGTGAATCATATCTGAACACTGAGTAAACAGGCCTGCACTCAGCAGGACAGGGTACCCTGTGACAAAAAAAACAGTACCTGGAGGTTTAAAGTCAAGGTGCAACCTTAGCAAAGAGTTCTTAATAAATGAAGATGCACACTAATGTTCCAAATATTTTCTCCATGTAGCAGTCACAGCAAACATTACATGCCCAACTAGACCAGGGAAATGCTCTCTACAATGATCTTTCCCTGGCCCAGTGGGGCATGTAGTGTTTGCTTTGACCATTAAATGGAGAAAATATCTGGTAAATATTAATGTGGACCTTTATTTCTTGTGTACCTGAGCTAGGGTTGATCTGAGACTTTAAACCTCCACATATCTGAACACTGGTTAGATCACAGAAAGGAAATCTAGAATGCATTTGGCAGTGTGACCCAAATGAAACATACAAAAGAACCTATCTCATCATTATTCTATTTGCATTTGTATATATGATTATTCTTCTCTGATCAATATTGACTTGCATTGAGTCAGGATACAAGTTTAGTTGTGTTGAATGTGCACCAAAATTCATGCAAATTCTCAGTGGGCAGTCTACAGATAAAAAAACTTTTGCTCAAACCAGCTCTCTCTTTCAGATCTGCAGGCAGTGATTCTAGTGTGTCTATCATGAGATAAACTGAACAGTAACTCAATCCATTGCCACGGTAAAGCACAACATCAGTATTGCATATGAAATAGCAGCAGCGCTATAGCTAGACAGAGAAAGAGCAACTGCTGGAAAAATATCACACACACACACAATATTATATATAGTAACCCTCCCTATCTATAAATATAAGTTCTGAAGAGGGTTGTGCAGCACACAAAAGAAAAAACATCATTAGAGTGAGATTTCGTTGCTCTCATTACAACGCGTTTTTTCATAAAAAATAAATTAGACATTTTTCAAAAGGATTCTTCAAAGCCCTATTTAGAAATGCCGTTCTAGATTGATGTTTTGCATGTTTAATGTCTATGACCATTTGCAAGGATTGGTGACCTCCTTAACACCATTAACATGGGTATAACAGTGTGCACTACAGGTGTCTTAATAAACGTTTTTTTTTGGTAGTCAGATCACTGGATTATGGAAAGGTCAATAAAAGAAAAACTCTTGTAACCAATGTGAGTCCTTTTTAGCCCTCCTGGAATCTCAGAAAAACAGCTAAACTAAGCACATTATTATTACACTTGAGTATGAGTGAAATATATATGAATACCAGTGAGCTAAATATCTGTTAAGATACTTACGTTGAGCTGTTTGGAGAATGTTTTAATGGGAGGAAAAAAAAACATCATTACAGTGAAATTTTCTTCTCTCATTAAAAAAATGCAGTCATACACATGTATTTGCAGCTATAAGGTGTATGACCTTTTGCTCAGATCAGTGACCTCCCTATGTCAATGGCCACAATGACTGCTAAGCATTGAAAGTAGGCAACAGATAATATAAGCATAAAACATGAACATGGACAAATGATTATAATTTTCAGGATAGAGTATTGGGTTGCTTACTGTACTGCTGTTTTTTTCCCTTGTGTTTGTTATTGTGCTGGCATATACTGCAACAGTGAAATTAACTATCACAGTCAAACATTTCTGCACTGGAAAAGCTTAGCTGCCTGCAGAGTCCTTCCTTCCTTCACTGACATACACACAAACATACACACACACACATACACACACACACACTGAAACCCAAAGAATCATGGTGTGGTGCCTGTTACATGAAAATAATACTAAAGTATGAATATTGCCCTTGAGGTTGTAAAAGTGTCATGTGAAGGTTTTCAAATATTATAAATACATTTGCAAGCACCTAGATAATGAAATTAATGTGTCTGAGTAGTACATGGATACAAATGTAATTATCGCCAATGTGTATTAATTACATAAGCTGGAATTTATTTTTGCTGCTCTGTAAGTTTGGAATCTTGGATCAGTAATCAATGCAGGTTACAGTACGTTAAAAAATGACAGTATATAACAGGTAGTAAATATAACAATGGGTGCATGGTATAAAAGAAAAAAAAAAAACCTTACCAAAGTTGGTATGGAAATGGAAATGTTAGTCCTGTAAAGAATGACATTGAAATAACCCAATTTGTGAAGAAGTTGGTAGGAAATACACAGAAGAGGCATTTATTTTGAGTTGATCTATGTAACAATGAAATATTTCAGTTATGATATACAGTATCAGTGGCAGTAATGCAGTAACCAGTAAACTATGATTTGCATGGATAGTGTAGCCAGTTGGTTTCAGTCCATAGATCCAGACTTTATGGGTTTGGTTTATTAGCAGTAATGTAAGATTGCTTGTCTCTAGCAACCTCAGAATTAAATGCTGGCTATGTGATGTGATAAGTAACATTATATAGCACTGAAATCAAAGGTCTTGCCTAAGTTGGTGTCCTTTGCATGGAAAGCGGATTTGACACTGACATGTAAGATTCACCCAATGTGAATTACTGGGGAAGGATGTAAAGTGATTTGCATCTCAGACAGGAAGTCTGCCAGTTTTCCTCCAGATCCTGTCATCTGAAGTTTAGCATTATAGTGTGAAGTGACTGAAGGCTTGGGTTTTTAACAAGTGAACAGGTTTTATGCTTTAGAGTTTAATATATAGAGTGTGATGATGTCATGGGCAGAGGCAGAGGATGGAGTTTGTAGGAAAATAAGTTTTATACAAAATAATTTATTTAGCTTTTCGTTGATTTTGATTATTGTATTTCTGTCTCTCTCAGACTGTAATAAGCTGTGAAATATAAAGTTAAGTGGGGATGTGCTTCTCAATGTTTTGTAGAGAAATATAAAAATAGCAAAGTATTACCATAGCAAGTTGACATGTTAAGATTCTGATATACTTTATAGCTCATGATTACGGTGTAGTGACAACATTATATTTCATAGCATGTAGTAAATGAAAGTAAGTGTGGAATTGAGGAGAATTACTGAACCAATAACAGTAGTTAAGATATTAAAATAAGAATGTTAAAGTCCTGTCATTCAGTTGTGTTAGTGTCCAGGTAATATTATATCAGTCTTGTAGAATTTTGTCATGCAGTAACCATGAGGCAGAAAGACTTAAGAATTAATGGGCAGAGTTGGGACATACATCACCACATGTCATGTGATGTTATGCACACTTTAGGAGACAGGTATTTAATTTGTTGAGGGCAGATATATGTTCATTTCTGAAGATATGAATCTATGTTGGGAATGGGTTATATGGGTCATAAGTTGCAATTAGGGATCATGTATTTGAGCAGGACATTGTTTGTCTCTAGTGTATATGCAGTGTAGGAGTAGTGTAGCACAATTCTGGTTTCAATGTCACTGGAAAACTTAGTAAACTGAGATTATTATAAACAAGTTTTATGAACATACAGTACACGACAGCAACAGAGAGTGATGCACTGAGATACTGATGGTGTCATTAGTAGGACATAGCAGCCTAATTTCAAAGTTTGGATAAGTGTGGATCATGTAGAAGTCATGTGGTGCTTGGAAATAAGTATGGAACTGGGTTTTAGTAACACCATTATGAAAGTGCCTAGTGAAGCACAGGTTGCTTTTTTTAAATAAATATACATAAACACACAATAGTGACACCCTGATAGGGCAAACAGACATGTAATGCATGTTTACCTAGTTATGGCTGTGTCCTGCCCAATTATAAATAGTAAGTAGCACACTATGTAGATATTATATCCATTTATACTATGGCTAACTACTGTAACCTTTATTACAGCCATATCTCAGTTTCAAGGAGGTCTCTCATCTGTGGCAATATGCAATATAAAGAAGGCATAATGTGGAATCTGTCAGTTCCATTGTTTCCCAATATAAATATTACTACAGTAGATTGAATTGTAAGTGAGATGAGATGCAAATTTGATATTTCTCATAATTAGTGCAGTATGTAGAAAGTTGCAATGTTCCATATTAAAGCAGGATGAGTTACATAGGCTTGCTGTGTAATGTAAAGATAGAATTGTAATGTAAATGATCTGAGGATGCCTTAGTAGCACCGCTGAGTCTCAATTTTATGGAGGTTTCTAAATGTGTACAATATATCCCCTCTGACCTTCATCTCACTTCTCCTCTTTCATCCCACAAAAAAATCCTTAGACTCCTCCCCACTCCCCAGCGCCCCCAATGCTCATAACCTCCCACATATTACCCCTCTAAATCCAATCGCTCACCCCAGTGCTCTCTTGTAATCCCTCTCTCTCCGCTTGTTCTCTTCTGGCCTTAGTTGGTAACCCTCCTGATCTCAAGCTCATTCCCTGCCTACAGCAGGCCTCTCTCAAGTAGCATTAAAGTGTGCAATGCTAAATCAATGCAAAACTTGCATATTTTTGCCTTATAACTTTTTAGTGCTTTCCTTGTTTACATTGTGCCTAACCTTATAATGGCTGTGTAGATTTTCAATGAAATCATTGTGTTTATCACTCTACTGTAATGTTCTTTTTATTGCTGTGTTAATTTTACCTGGGTCACACCGGGAAATGAGCCTCCGCTCAGTGTGCCTTTCCCAGTCACAAATGTTAAATAAATAATTATGCTATACATAGAAAGTATGATTTGCCATTTGGCAAGTAGAGGTTTTCTCTGTAGACACAGTAGTACATTAAATGTTGTGGTATGTGAAAAGGAAAGTCAGTAAAAGGGAGACAAAACATTAGTAGTCCAAAGGTAGTGCATGGTGTTAAACATACACCACATATATTTGTGTTACAAAGTTGTTAACCATCTGGGTTTTTTTAAATCTGTGAAAAAAAAAATTTTTTAATAAAAAATAACCCTACTTTTTTTTCATTATCTAAGAGTAGATGGCAAGTGTATTACTATGATATATTTATTGTAATGGTTTGTGAACATTTGTCAGTATTGCCAAAATGAGGCAATACAACAAATATGTAAAAGTTAGAGGCATACCAGATAACATAGTACCAGCTCAAGAAAGTTCTTTCATTTCTGAAATAGTAACACAGCTGAGTTTCAATTTCATGGAAGATTCTAAATGGTGACAATGTTATACACATAAGGTATAGTTTTCCATTTGGCAAGTAGAGGTTTTCTCTGTACACATAGTAGTACATTAAATAAAGGAGGGCAGTATAGCGCAGTTGTTTAAGGCTCTGAGCTGTAAACCTGGGTTTGAATCCTACGCCCCCCACTTGCATACTGTGTGACTCATAGCAAGTCACTTAACTTCTTTGTCCTCCCAGGTCGCACCTGTAAACAAGTTCTCAGCTTAGTGTGTTTCTCCTTGTGAAAAAAAAAATGTTGTGTTATGTGAAAAGGGAAGTCAGTAAAAGAGAGACAAAGCATTAGTAGTACAAAGGTAGTGCTTTATTCAATATGAGTAATGCATGGCGATGAAAGTACACCATGTACTTCTGTATTACAAAGTTTTTAATCACCTTGTTTTGTAAATTTGCCAAATAAAACTTTTTTTATATATAAAATAACCTTATATACAGTTTTTCATTATATAAGAGTAGATGTCAAGTACGTTATTATTATAAATTTATTATTGTAAAGGTTTGGGAACATTTATCATTACTGCTAAAATGAGCCAATACAGCAAATATGTGAAAGTTAGAGGCATAACAGATACCATAGTGTATCTGCTCAAGAATATTTTGTAATTGCTGAAATAAAATGCTTAATCGTATGCATAACATAATCTATGGACAATAGGGACCTCCATGTAATTGAGTTACAGATCTGAGTTTGTGTGCAAGTGTGTAAATGATGCGATGCAATACAGAATGTATTTTGTGTGGTCTTGAATTTTAGTAATTGTATATGAAGCAATAGTGGTGTGTATACTTACGAAGACAGAATGCATTTGTTTGTTGGGGGGGATTTGGTGATAGAAGTATTTGAGGAGTCTGTGTGATATCCAGTGAACACAGTGAACACAGCGACCATGACTGAGTGCCTTCAAAAAGGGTTACTCAGTCACAACGCCTGTGTTCAGGGCTACCTGTCAGGGTAGTGACCGGATACCTGGGTGGGCGATGGGAAGCAAATGCACAGGCACACACACAGGGGGGAGAGAGGATTGGGAGGGCAGGTATATGGGAGGGAGCATGTTGGGCAGCTCCAAAGCTGGTACGCTAGTGTGGTGAGGAGGGTGGTCAGTTGGGGTGTGCAGGGTGCAGGGTTTGGGTCCAGTGCGGTGCTTTTGGTTTTTTACAAGAGCAGGTAGCTTTTTTTAAGATCCCCCTTCGACATGCACAACCCTGGAGTTGAGAATCATTAAGTACGGGGGGGTGCAGGGGATACCCCCCACATAAATGTAGAGTCTATTGTCGCTGTTCAGTTCACCATGAGTGTACATCACCATAATTCATATTTGGTGATGTACACTCGCCATTATCACATAGAACTGTGTGTGCTGCACAGCTATGTATTTGGTCTGTTTGTTTGTGTTTTTTTTGGGAGGGGAGCGTGCTAGCTATGCGGGCTCCATTATGTATGCCACACTAAGGGAACAGATATGAATGTATACCATTGATTTGTAATGGTATTATTTTCTGTAGTGGAATTGTTCCACAAACGTGATTTAGGTATTAGTGTGACATGTAGCCTTCCACTGCTATTGCAGGCTGACAGTACAGGAAAATAATTTCAGGCAGTGGTAGTGGGGTGTACATCTCAATGTAGCAGGTAAGGTCCTGTTTCCTATGCAAATGTCATGAAGGGTAAAGGAAGTAAAACTGTGCTGATTAGAATTTAAACATGCAGAATAACATGCGATGTATGTGTCAGCTTAAGGAATGTGTGCAAATTATCCAAAACCATTTACCATGTTGTAATATGTCATTTATAATGTGTTTTAAGGTGGTGAGATAAGGGGTTATGAAGTAGAAATGTTCTGTGTGTTGTGGCAACAGGGGGGATGGTGTGCAAATGTGTTATAAACACACAATAGTGGTGTCCAGAAAGATGAAACAAGCATTTGTCAATGCTGAATGTTATCTTGCTGGCATTGGCATTGGTAGTGCAGGAGTTAAAGAGATGTTTATAGGAATGGCAGTGAAGCATGGAAGTGACTCCAACCCCCACATCACCCTGCAGAGACTGACAGGCATTGAGGTGTGCCTTTGGGTCATCGGCAATAACGCTCATGCCATTTCATCTCACCCTACCCTGCAGACTCTGACAAGTGTTGCATTGTGCCTTGGGGTCATCAGGCCTTACACTCACCCCATTCCATAAGGAAATACATTGAGATGGGTGCAGTATAGGAGAATGGGGTGAATTTGGGTCCGAAGAGTCCAAGGCACACCTTGATGCCTGCCACAGGCTGCAGGGTGGGGGTGGGGGTGGAATAGCATTACCACTACAGCCGACAATCCAAAGTCACACCCTTGATGCCTGTCAGTCTCTACAGGGTGGGATGTTATGGCTAGATACCTACCTTAACTCCTTGGGCAATTGTTGATATTTGCACTCCAAATTTTCAACATGGGCTTTTTGTGACCCCACCTCATGAAAGCATTTGGGACCTCTGCTCATGAACAGTGATACTGTGATTGTGATAATGTGTCCCAAACATTGATTTCCCAGAGACCATGCACCAGATGTAAGGAAAGACACTTCAGGCAGGATGTGAAATATGACAGCTGTACTGTTCATAAGAATATGTGAAGAAATGGCAACGTTGAAAATCTGAAGTGAAAATATAAAAAAATTCTAGAAGTTACGAGCATGCACAGAGCATGCTTGGAAACTGCACAATGCATGCTCGTAACACAGTCATTTTGTGGAATTTGTTCACCAAATTTTCAGCATAGGCATTTTGGGACCTCCACTCATGACCAGCGTCAGTGTAATTTTCTTAATCTGTCCCGAATGTTGATTTACGACAGCAACTGTGTCATTTTACACCAGATGTACAAAAACCCATTTCAGGCAGGATATGAAAAATTAAAGCTGTACTGTTCATAAGGAGGTGTGAAAATGCCAATGCTAAAAATCATGCGCGTGCATGGAAACTGCACAATACATGCTTATAACACAGTCACTTTGTGGAATTTCTTCACCAAATTTTCAACATAGGCATTTTGGGACCTCCACTCATGACCAGTGTCAGTGTGATTTTCGTAATGTGCCATGAACACTGATTTCCCACAGCAACCATGCCATTGTGTGCCAGATGTGCGAAAACATATTTTGGGCAGGATGTGAAAAATGACAGCTGTACTGTTCATAAGGAGGTGTGAAAAAATGGCAATGTTAAAAATCTGGAGTGAAAATACTAAAAATTCTTGAAGTTATGAGCATGTGTGGAAACTGCACAAAGCACACTCACAACACAATCATTTTTTGGAATTTTTTCACCAAATTTGCCACATAAGATTTTTGGGAGCCCCGCTCATTAACTGTAACACTGTCATTTCATTAATAGGTCCTGAAAGGTGATTCTGTGCAGTGACCATGAAATCACCTTTCGGGATGAAACAATGAAATGTCAGTGACTGAGTTAATGAGGTGGGATCCCAAGAACCCATGTTAATAATTTAGAGTCAAAAGTAACAAAAATGGCTGAGATAGCCACCTAAGATGACTCTCCCCCCATTGATGCCATTATACAACTTAGGGCATTTCTTCAGTTCGCAGTAGGCTTTGAAGAGTGCAGACGTGTTCCCACTCCACCGAAGATCGCCACATCAGACTCTGGAGGTAAGCATGGGGTGAGGGGGGGTGTGTGGAGTTGGGGTGCACAAAGAGTGGGTGCAGGTTGGGGAGGGGACACAACGGTGAGGGACCATTTTCTTTGTTTCAGGTTATAACAATAAAAACAAAGAGCACCATGGACCATTTTCACTTTTTACAGGTTTAAGGAAAATATTGGGCACACTAGAGTGAGCTCCCAGTGTGTGTCCCATGAGTTTGGGGAGGGTGACGTTAGACACACTAAGGTCGGCTCCCAGTGTGGCACACAATGGGGGTGAGGTGGGGGCAAGAAAATGCCAATGTGATTGACTTTTGAACACACAGACACACTGGGGTGGGATCTCAGTGTGCCATACAATCTTGGGGGGTGTTAAACATGCCAGCAGGGGGATTGGACACCCCCAAAGTCAGCTCGCTGTTGACTGTGAGAGGTGGACAGCAGCAGCTGCCGCCATGTTTACTGAAATGTTTCAGCAAACAAGGCATGCCCTGCAATGATGGGGCACTCACTCATTGCAGAGGCAAAACTGTTTCAAGTTGGTGGCATGCTTCTGATCAGCTGTCATAGGCAGCATGCTATTTCATTGGCGCCACAACACCACAGCATCTCCACAATCTGCTACTCCATCAAGCTATCACAAAACGTTGCTTGTGCTGCACATGCAAGACAACATAACAAACATGTACTACATGTTTGAGTGGTTATGGTTGTGTTCTGAGTAGTTATAAATATGAAATGTCATTCCATGTAGATATTATACTTAGTCACACTAGTGTTAAACATTCAACCATTTAGCACAGCAGCATCTCAGTTGCAAAGAGGTCATTCACATATGGCAATGTGTGATAAAAAAGATAGAACTATACTTACGGCTGTTACACTTTCCCTCACAGGAAATACTGGTGCATTGAACTGTACTGTTGTAATAAGTAATGTGATGTTGAACCTTCTCAAAATAATGTTAATAGTGAGTCGTGTGAAATGATACATCCAGAATGACTTATACAGTCATGCCTGAGTACTGTTGAGGCAGAAATAGTAATCTAAGTAAACTAATGACCTAGTGGCTCAACAAATATATTTTGATTTTAGGCAGGTCCCGAAGCAGTAGCAATATATTATATACAGAAGGTATAAGCTGACATTTCGGAATTACAGTGTTCTGCAATAGGCATACTTGAACATTAGATGTTACTGTACATGAAAATGAAAGTCATTCATCAAGATACAAAACTGTACAAATCTATAGGTTTGTCTACACAGTAATATAGGTGTATTTCATTGCAAGAACATGCAATATGTCTGATAAAGCAATGTAAACACGCAGTGATAACCTTGTGTGCTGATATGTCAGCATGCTAGTAATGTCTAAGTAGTCAGAAATGTGCAGGTGTTGTTCATTATTTATTAGGGTGGCATGGTACAGTTATTTATGTGTCTCAGTCAACATTGTGATAGCAGTTTTGAAAATGTTTTGCAATGACTATAAACTGTTGCTTTACGTTGTAGAAAATGAGAAAGTGATAACAGAGAAACAGTGATGATAAAATGGGAAACAAAAACAATTGTCCTGTGCAGTGTGTTAAAGTCTGACTATGATGGTATTGTGTCATGATTGATTATAAGTATTTATTATATACTATGTAGATATTATAGACAGTCATATTAGTGCTAACCATTCAAAACTGTATGACAGCTGTATCTCAGTTTCAAGGAGGTCCCATGCTGTTGCAATATACAATGTAAAGGAGATGTACTTTGAACATTTTCAGTTATATTGTCCCTTATTAGTAATCTTACTACATTAAAAGTATTTAACATAGAAAGTGTTGTTACTATTATCCTTCTCAAATGTATTGAAGTACTGGGGCATTTAAAATATTCCATGTACACCTAGGATGAAGTATACAGGCATACCTGTCTAGTAGCGAGAAAAAAATAGTAACAAAATTTAACTGATGATCCAGTAGGAAAATGTCTCAAAACAAAAGAATGAAAGAAGCTCATATAGGAGAACAACTTGTGTTCCAGGGTATATAATACAGTAACAATGATTTTTGAAGTAGATGTGCCCAGTATGTGGAGAATCCAAGTTAATTTGTAGTATCCTACAGGTTTTTAAAAAGTTTGATGTGTTATGAGTCAATGAACGACTGGCTGCACTTACTGTACGTTTTGCATGCACCGTTCAGCAATAATGAAGACAAGCATGAGCTGCATAGGCATATGTAAACGATTGCAGGTTTGCAGGAGCACAGTCACAAGTTAGCAGTAAAGGAGAAAGTCAGTTTTGCATTTTACAGAGCAAAAAGGAATTTTGTATTTATTTAATGTTATATACATGTGTAATGCCATAGAATGCAAGGAGACAGAAACCAATAGGCAATACGTAGGGGCTACTGCTTCTGTATGGATGCTATGTAATAGGAAAAACACAGATCAAAGAATTAAAAAGGTGGGGATGTAGCCTTTCTAGGCCTGTGTTCTGTGTCGTGTGATCTGAAGGGCAACAGTAATGGTATGCAGATGGCTCATCAAAGTTTCTATTTATTTATTTATTTTTGTTATGGTATTTATCCTCTTGTGGCCACCTTGACGCATCCCCGTAGCCTCACATCCTGCCATTAGTGGGATCCGGCCTCCATCCATCTTGACTGGGACCTCTGGCACCCAGTAACCCCTACGGCTTACCCCCTGCAGCGGGGTGGCAGGGAGCCCCCTAACTTCCCACCACAGCAGATCCAGTTTGGGTGCCAGCACCCAGTGAACACACAGGACGGCCATCAAACCACAGAAGGTGCCACCATTTTCCTTGTTTTCTGTGCTCCTAAGTTGGAGGCATGCAATGACGTCATCGGGCATGAACGCGCACGTGTGTCCACATCCAGGCATCTGCCCCAACTCAACCCCAGAGTGCGGCATGTGTCCCTGACCCCCAGCCTCCACCAAGGAGCAATCAGGTGCTGAGCACTGTGAACTCCCCTCCCCAGAGAGGAAGAGCCATCCATGGGATGCTTAATTCCTCTCCTCCCCTGCCAACCCCCAGGGTCCGTGCTCGCTCCCGAACATGGGTCACCGGCATGGCGCGAGGTGTGGCATCCAGCAACTCTGCCCTCAGCACCACCGGGCCGGTGCAAAGTTTCTATTTTAAAAATGGGGATAGTACTTGTTGCCTGCCACATTGTCACCTTCCCATCACCCAATAGCCTGTCTGATGCCCTGGAGGGAATGTGTCATTGACAACCTTTGTTACCTACTATTCCATGTCAGCAGTGAGAAGGCATAGTTACAAAGGCAGAATTAAAAGTTGTATGGTACAGGCAGCAATACATGCACTGTACGAAGTAATAGGTAATGTGCATGTTGTATAAAAATCAGTTTATTGTGACATAGTGGTATCACTGATCTTATAAGAGAAATACCAAGTAAAAGCAGAATCAGACTTCAGAAAGTAACATTTCATATGGAAATGTAATGCCATTTAATCTGTATTGTTACTGTGTTCTGCATGTCCCTGGTATTCAGCAGGACTTCAAAGAGATGGAATTGCTTGCATAGACAGGTACAGTAGTTGTGAAGGCTACAGAGATGTTATCAGTGTTGTATTTACAGGTTGTTTTATACTGCAAGGAAATAGTGTTGTTAAGGTTGAAGATTGAATGTCTGAAAAGGCTGCAAGTAAAGAGATGACATAGTATCATATATCATAGTATAACACCTTTAGATGCTGTAGGATTGGCTGAAGTATATCTTTTGCTCACCATGTTTGCAAGGAAAAAAAACATTTTTTTAACCAGAAGGGACACAATAAACTGAAGTTTGTTTACAGGTGTGACCTGGGAGCACAGGGAAGTTAAGTGACTTACTTAGGGTCACACAGTATGTAAGTTGGGGCTATGGTAGTCAAACCCAGGTTTCCAGGTTTGCAGCTCAGAGCTTTAAACCACTGCACTATACTGCCTCCACTACACATAAAAAGCATGTGGAGAAGAGAGGCAGCATCAGATTGATTTTTGAATTAACCTTCCAACTTTGCTATTCAATTGTGCCTGAAATATTCTGTTTACAACAGAATTTAGAATTTTGTTTGAAGATATATAAACTGCTATAAAATGTCAAATTATGTTGTGATTGGGACAATGCAAGGTAGAATAAAAAGGCATAGGTATGGTACAGTAAGAATTGACTGGAATGTTTATTTTCGTATTGCATCTGAGGGCATTTTTCAGATGGTATGTTACATATAAGGTGTAACCCCCTTGTTACCTGGGGTTACTAGAATCCCAGTAAGACCTAGTGGTAGGCAGGGAAGGCAGCTTGTGAAACTCCAGTTAAATGGATTTCACACTGTCTCACTCTGTTCTCAGTCTCAGCTGAGACTGAGGGATGACATCACCATAGAACTATCACAGCTGCATAAGCCACAGTGGAATCTGCAGAAGGGAGTTAGAGTAGAATGTTGGGAGGTTTGAACAATAGTCTGTAGGCAGTTGGAGTTTGGAGATTGTTGTGAGAGGAGCACAGCAGCTCTGTGCTCAGGCTCTTGGAGCCTCAGCCTATAGACAGGGCTACATTTAGGGAAAGGTGTGTGTGTTTCCGCCTAAAGAGAGACACAGTGAGCTATTTTTAAAGTGGTGGAGACTGCTGATACAGGTCTCCGTGCCCCATCCCTCAGGGGATGGGGCAGGAAGGTTTGCCTGCAATTCCAGGGGCAACCCCCTGGGCTACTGCTAGTGAAGAAGCTGTCTTATTTTGTCCACGAGTGTGGGGTACAAGAAGATTTCGTGATTCATCTGTGGGGCACCTGCAACCGAAGGGTGAGTTCTGCTCTTTCTAAAGGGCCCATGTTTCATCCTGAACTGTGTAAAAGTGGGGATTGGACTACTGAAGTAGTGGGAGGCCTAGAGTAATAGGCTTAGTCAAAAGTAAAAGTATGTTCAAGTCCAGCACATAGGGAAGTCAAGACATGTAGAGGAGATGTGACATACGTCTACCCAGTAATCTACATTGCCAAGCTTCAAAAGAGTTGTTTAGTTTCCAGAGAAATGGCCGGGTGTGGATTGTGGGAGCTGGAGGTGGGAGACCCCCCATCTTTAGTAACCGGGTCCACCGCTACAGATTTGCTCTTTGGATTTCTACTTTGCCACATGCACTTGGCCAGTGATGAGGAAAGTACCCAGATGTGGGATGGAAGAAAAATTCCCTCTAGGAATCGAAGACTCTAAGGTGGTTTGGGGAGCCACCAATAGGAAAACTGGTTCATTCCCATAATGGACCGCAGATCAAGTGGTCAGCCAGGGAGCCGGGCCAGTGGAGAAAACCCAAGTTGTGTACAAGTCGGGCTGTGTACTCAAAGCTGCATGCAAGTCCGGGCTGTGTGCCTGGTAGGTTTAGAGCCCTAGGGCTGGAAATGTGAAGAAGTGTTCTGTTGTCTCTAATCTGCATTACCAGGAATGTATCCCCGTGGGGGTTTGTCTATGCTTTGTTTGTTCAGCTTGGATGTGTATAAAAGCCACACTGAAGAATCCCATTCCTGGTTCTGGACATTACAGTTATTGCTTCCTGTGTTCGGATTTACTTAGGTGCCCCTGTGCAGAGTAGCCAAACCTAGGCCCCCTGTGCAGAGTAACCTAGTCCTCCCTGAACCCAGTCCCCACCAGGTACTGCTGTCAGCTTCAACAGCATGCCACCTGTCATTTTGCAAAAAGGCAGGGGTCTGGGGGTTACATAAGGGAAAGAGGAAATTGTTTAATCATGAAAGGCACAGTAAGGCAAAGCTGAAATCCATTTAAGACTTTGAAGGATGAGGAAATTTAGTAAGTTGCTCAGGGCAACACATTATGAACGTGGAGACTGTGGTATTCAACACCAGTGGGCTGATTCCAAGATGAATGGCGTAACTTGCACGTAGTTGCGAGTTACGCCATTTACCGCTCTGCCAGGGACCCTACGCTGCATTCCAGGAGTGGCAGGATCCCAGCACTTGCAACATGTGGGATATGTCAGGCGTAGGTTACTGCCACTCGCCTGGTGTATAGAACCCACATGTTGCAAATTGCGATCAGGGACGGGCAGCCCCCTGAAGCCCCCCATGCCCTGGACCACCTCAGCACACACCAGGGGGCATGGAGGGGCAGGACAGAAGGCACAAGCATCTGGGGGTGTCACCAGAAATGGACCCACGTGGGTACCTGACATTTGGGGCAGCGGGGGGCTGGGGTATGCCTGTGGGGGTATGAGGAACATAGCTGCACCAGTGTTGCAGCATCATGGGTTGGGCAGCTGACAGATAGCACCATCAGCTGCCACTTAGAGCAGCTCCATGCTGTTGGAGATTAGCTCCACCAGTGCCCCTTCTAGAATGGCAATTGCGGGTTACGACAGCTGCCCTCGTAGAATTGGGTGAAGCTGCTGTCGTAACCCACACTTGCGCCAGGCAACGGTGTAGCGAGTGGCGTAACCCGTTGATGTCACAGCCTGCATCCGTCATGGTGCAAGTCGCCACTTGAAATACCACAGGGTGTAATGCATGGCATAATTCCTGGGATACACAATGGGGTTTGGTGCATTTTGCCTTACGCCGGCATTGCCCATCTTGGAATCAGGTCCCAGGTCTCCAGGTTTGCAGCACAAAGAGTTTCACCACTATGCTACAGTTGCTCCAGATATATAAGAAGTATCATTTTGGAAGCTATCTTGCTAATTCGTGAGACAGTCTTGATCATAGGTGTAAAGGTTAATTTGCAGGATATTGTTAAACAAGCGCACAGGGTGGTCGTGGGTTGGGGAGGGGGGCAAGACAGGCAACGAGGGACCATTTTTGTTTTCAGGGTTTTTCCCTTAACTTAGGAAGACAATGTGGACTTTTGCCACGCTGGGATGGGCTCCCAGCATGGCAGCTGGAAGTGTTTTTTTGGGGGGTGGGGCAGTGGAGCCAATGGTGGATTGGGAAACCCCATCTGCAATACAAACTTTTGCCACGCTGGGGTGTGCGCCCAGTGTGGCACCTGGAAGTCTGGTTTTAGGGGGGATACAGTGGAGCTGATGGGGGACTGGGCACCCCCATTGGCAATACGAACATTTGCCACACTGGGGTGGGCTCCCAGTATGGCATCTGGAAGTCTGGTTTTGGGGGAAGGGAATACAGTGGATCCGACGGGGGATTGGACTCTCCCCGTCGGCAATACAACCTTTTGTCACGCTGGGGTGGGCTCCTAGCATGGCACCTGGAAGTCTGGTTTTGGGCAGGAGAACAGTGGAGCTGACGGAGGATTGGGCACCCCCCGTCAGCAATATGGTGTGGGGGAGGGAGCGCATGAGCACACTGGGGTGGCTCCCAGCATGCTACATGAGTGTTTTTGTGTGGGGGGATAGGAAAAAAATGGAGCTGTCTATGACAGGTGTTCTTATGCAGTGCTGAGTGTAGGCACTTTGCATACTGCCATCTTGCCTACATGTTACCGCTGCTCATTGTAGTGGTGTTTTGCTTTCAACTGTATGCCTCTGCATCTGAACTGCTGTCATAGACAGCTCAAACGTTTATTGGTGCAATGAGGTTGCACCGGCAAGAAGGAGCAGGGCATTGGTAGCGAAGTGGCACACCTACGAAAACTTGTATGGTGGTACTGTTTCTTGCACATGCGTGCAAGCAAACATAAAAATGTGCAATAATGCACTGAATGTTACTGTGACAGTTAGTTTGACTTTGCAAGAAACACATGTTCTGCTCTTAGGTGTAGTATCAGTAATATAGATTGTAGGTAAGGTGTAGATGATGTTTTCCATTGTAATCATTTAAAGAACCATGATACAAGTCTTAAAAGACATACAGATGACACTTTGTTAAAAATTGCTAATATTATGCAGAGTTCTGATGAACTTTAACATGTACATGCTCCGTGTTTCCTGTCTGTGTAGTGGACAAAATGGTGTTATCACAAGGTCTTCCAGTTATTGCTGAAATAACAGATGTACTGCAAATGTATATATTTATGATGGAATATATGTTTTACGTATTACATTACATACAGTGTTGGCAATTAAAAGCATGTAGTGTGATACTGTTTAGCTGTAAGCGGGAATGTTAATTAAGTGAACTGGTAAAGGACTGTAAATAGTAAATGTCATAGTCAGGGTTTTTTCTTTCTATGTGTGGGTGGGGAGTGGGGTTGCAAAAGTTTATGTAAAGCATTGCACCCTTTCAATTTATCTTAAGTTATGCACATATGTTTTTAATAGTTGTACCTAAGCAAGTTTTATTCAGTGTAGATTTGTGGTGAAACAAGTACTTGTTACAAGACTAAGCTGAAGGAGCCGGCAGAAATGTGATGCTGTCATTGTTAGGGTGATGATCACTGACGATAGTATAATGGTAACATAATAATAAATAAAGCTTGTATGTGTGCTTGTCATGGATTTATATAATTGGTTAGTTATTATACATAGTACAAGAAGTAATCAGTGTCAGGGTGACATCACTGTTTCTCTGCAGTTAGCTGTATAGAATAGGTTAGGTTAACTGAGTATCATGAATCTTGTGTAAAATAATTACCCTGGAACAATTTTTTGTTTTAATGTCTGTTCATCATTCCTTTTTTGTTGATTTGTATATCTATATGGTGTAGCAGTGATGAAAAGTGTGGCAATTTACAGGTTTTCCAGGAACAGGGTAATCATTACAGTGATTTATGTAAAAAAAAATAGTGTTACAAAATACATAATATGTCAAAGCTCGATGTGTAATGTGTAATTGGCAATAAGGAATCCCAGTGCTGTACCATGTTGCATTACACTGAGGGGTTTAAAATAAGAGTTCTATGTTGAAGAATATTGTGCATGTATCAAATACTGGAGAGTATACAATGATGAACAGCTGTGGACAGGATTTTCAGATACAGGGAATGTAGTAGAGTGATTTTTGTTTGAACTTTGCATTTATACTCCCCCCACCCATGGTACTCCCACTCTTTGGGAGTCACCTACGGCCTTCTAGTTCCCGCCCTCTACCTGGAGCCTGGAGTAGTCCATCCCCCATGTAGCCATGGTCTGCCCCCCAGGCAGGGATGAGGCTGGGCCCTTACACCCCAAATTCCTGAGTTTCATCAGATCTGGGACAGGTCGGGGTAGGACAGGTTGGAGCATTGGGTCCTGGCTCTCTGTCTACCAGGAGTGCTGCAAGCCTTGTTCTGTGCATGACATGAACCCTAATGTCTAGGTACTAAGCACCAATGTCCATCACACAGCTCCCCTTCTTGTGACTGGGCTTGCTGTACCACAGACCTCTGTCTGGGGTCAGCCAAGCACCGGGCAAAGTCTCCCCCCCCGGAGAAGGCGAGCAGCCCTTGGGATGCTCAAGTCTCCTCCCCCTGTCTCATCCTCCAGCTCCCTGGGCTCGTTCCAGAACCCAGGTCACCAGCATCACAAGTGGTAGCACTACCGCTGCACCAATGGTCTGGCCTGTATTAGAGTGATTTATGTGACAAGCAGTGTTATATGATGGAAAAACTATTGTAAGCAGTAGATTTGTAATTGGTTGTATTATAGAGCATTGCTGCATTAACTTGTTGATGTACATGAAGGGGGTTAAAACAGTGAAGCATTGTATGTAGTGCAGTCGGTAACGGGTCTGAGCTGCAAATCTGACATTTTTTTTTTCATTGTTTAACCAGGAATGGCACAGTAAGCTAAAAGCTTGTTTATAGGTGTGACCTGGAAGCACAAGGAAGTAAAGTGACTTGCTCAGGGTCACACAGTATGCAAGTAGGGGCTGTGAGATTCAAATCCAGATCTCCAGATTTGCAGCTCAGAACCTTAACCCACTGCACTATACTGCCTCCTAAATGTAGTATTCAACAATAAAGGAATAATAAAGTAACAGACATTATTAAAAAAAAAATCCTTCTGCCTACATATTTAATGCAGTATTCATGGTAATCAGTTAACCTTTAAAGGGAAAAGCTATTCTACACAGCTGATGAATGAGAAACAGTGACATCACATATTCATTATATATTGTATAGTTTCATTACACTGTCACACACAGCTGTACTGCCTAACACTTGGTCTGTTGAGTACTATCAAAAATCCATACCATTTATGAAACACTTAGTGTACCGTAACTTATTCTGTCTGTCTGTCTGTCTATGTGTCTATCTATCTGTGCCTATCTAAGTTTAGAAAATGGGCAAGAGAATCCTAGCATGCTGATTGTCTAGGCCACCTAACTAAGCGGGCAGGTATTTTTCTTTTTTTGTAATTCTCATTTTTATTTAGACTTTTCATATTTCGACAAACATACATACATGCAAACATTGACAGGATTGTTGGTTTACAGTAAATTGATTTGAGATTTATAAATAGACATCTGATATCACTAATTTCCATTAATTCATATGGGGATATCGAATCCTTGTTACCCTAACATCATCTGAGCTTTCCCTTTCCGGGACCACCTAAGACTGCGGGCACCAAGCCCAAGCGAGGCCTACCAAATCATTCAGCCCTCCCCACTCTCTCCAGAGTCGCCAGCCCGTAGGAGTGTACCTGGGCAGGAGTTGATTTCAGGAAGTCTACCTATCGCCCTCTCTCACTCCAAGGGTAGTGGCCACTTCTGCCAAGTGTGCGCATTCTCTTTTCAGACCCATACTTCCTCCTCAAGGTATAAAGGTGTCATCATACCTCATATAATATACTAACCAGCGGGACCACCTATCAGAGAACTTCTCTTTTAATTGATTTAACCCATGGGTAATCTGCTCCATCTGGTATATCTGCTTAGTGACCTCCCACCATTGTTGGATTGTGGGCCGGTTGTCAGTCAGCCAATGCTTAGTAACCACTTTTTTGGCCGCCGTAAGCAGCAAATGCAAGAGGTATCTAATATTCGGGTTTTTGTACCCCCTTGGAGTGTCAAGAAAAAGATACACCTTCCCCGTGAGTTGTAGCTGAGGGTCAAATATCTCTCTTAAGTGACCCTGCAATTGATCCATGAAGGGCTTGAGGTTCGGGCAGGACCACATAATGTGGGTGTGTGTAGCTCTGCTCTCACCACATAATCTCCAGCACCTTGCCGAAGCTGATTGCGAGTAGTGACTAGTCATTACTGGCGTTCTGAAGTATCTAATTAGGTTCTTCCATGCAAATTCCCGCCATTGATGGGAGCTTGCGACCCTAGAAGAATATTCACATGCTCTTTGCCAGTCCTCTTGTGTGAGTTCTTCCTGCCATTGAGCTCGTATGGTCCCAGTGTGAACCACTCCCTGAGAATTGAGGGCCTTGTAATAACGGGAGATTAAATGAAGCCTATCTGCCCCTGTATTTAATGTAGACTGGGCTACTACCAAAGCAGGGTAACTCTCCGGACTATGAGTGGCCTCGGGGAGCCCTTGGCAATAGTGCCTTAACTGTAGGAATCTGTAAAAGTCACGATTCAGAATATTAAACTTACTTTGTACTCTATTAAAGGGCCATATTTCTCCCTGGGACATTATCTGTGTAAGATATCTTAGTCCATACCTCTCCCAGGTCTGGAAGCCATGGTCAAGTCGGTTAGGGAGGAAATCACCCAGCCTTGAAATTGGGCAGATCAGAGCCAAGAAAGGAGACAGGGATTGTACTTTTTTAATTGGTTGCCATGTCTTACTTCATGCTCTGAACCACGGATCATAAGGGAGCCGAGGAACAAGCCTGGGGCTGGAAGCGTATAAGTTCTGATAGTAGTCTTTATCTGGCATAAGGGCCCGTTCTATTTGTAACCAATGTGGCTCCCCTACCTCATTCTGTCTTGCCATAATATGGGTCATCATAGCCACCCTATAATATAGTTGCAGATCTGGTAACGCTAAACCTCCCTCACCCCTCGGAAGGCTAAGTATCCTCATTCGGACACGAGGCTTTCTGCCCCCCCAAATAAACTTAGAGATAAGGCGGCTCCATTCCACAAATGTTTTTTTTTCAATGCATAGTGGGACATTCTGGAACAGATACAGGGCCCTAGGTAAGGTTACCATCCTTATTAGGTCTATTCTATGGCTTAATGTGAGAGGCAATGTGGCCCAGGCCCCTAAGTCCACCCTGAGCTGAGCGTTAAAGGACTCATAGTTATTTTGGAAGGATTTAGCAAAATTTTTAGAAATATATACCCCCAAGTATTTTAATTTTGTTAGATTCCAGTTGCATGGGAAAATGGAATTTATATGTGGTGAGGGAAGGTAGTGGAATGACAGAATTTCCGTTTTTAATAAGTTCAACTTATAACCGGAAACTTGACTATACTGGTCAAGGAGTATCCTTATAGTTGGTAGGGATTGTTCTGGGTTTGAAAGGTATAACAAGACATCGTCTGCGTACAACGCTATTCGATGCTCCGCGTCACCCATATTCACACCAGTTATATCCGGCGATTCTCTAATGTATTGGGCTAGGGGCTCTATAAAGGCCGCAAATAAAAGGGCGATAATGGACACCCTTGTCTGGTTCCCCTTCTAAGTGGGAAGTACTCAGAGTGATGGCCCCCCATTTGAACGAGGCCTGAGGGCCTGCATAAATGTTTTGTAAAACCCCCACAAAACTGCTGGGAATGCCAAGTTTCTCCAGGACTTTGTATAGAAAGGGCCACGCTACTTTGTCGAATGCTTTTTCAGCATCAAGACGAATGAGGACCGATGGAACGTTGCCGGATTGCATACTATGCACAATATGCATCGTACGCTTGATGTTATCTGTTGTAGAACGCATTCTGACAAAGCCTGTCTGATCCTGGTCTATTAACATGGGCATAATCTTGTCTAGCCGACGTGCTAATATATGCATGAACATCTTATAATCTGAATTTAGAACCGAGATAGGTCTATATGAGCTGCAGTGCTGAGGATTCTTCCCTGGCTTCAGGATCACAGAGATCGTTGCGAGAGCCCACGATGGAGGAGGGGGTTCACCTGCCAGTATGGAGTTGAACAGAGTAAGGAGTTGAGTAGATACTTGTTGCCTCATAGCCCCATAGAACTCACTCCCGTAGCCATCGGGACCTGGAGATTTTAAAGTTTTCGCTGAGGAGATCGCTTCAGCTATATCTTGCTCTGTTATGCTGGAGGTTAGGGACTCTGCTTGGACTTGATCAAGTCGAGGCAAAGTTATTATTTCAAAGTACTCCGCAATTTGTGACACTGTGGGAGATTGTTCTGGGGTGTAGAGATCTGAATAATACTTTGCAAATGCCTCTGCCAAATCATTTATCTTAGTTAGGGACTGGCCCCCCACCGGGTGTTTAAGGGAGGTGATTGTTGAGGCTTTCCTTTGCCTTCGGGCCTGATATGCCAGCAGTCTAGTGGCACGGGGTCCCACCTCATAAAATCTCTGCCTCAGGAAAGTCAATGCTAGCTCAGTCTGTTGAAGGGCCAGACGATCAAGTTCTGCCTTAACCTCCTGAAGCAGGGGCAGCACGGAAGTGTACCCACACTTATGTGCACATTGGAGAAAGTGTAAGTTCTCCTCTAGAGTAGCTCTGCGGGCCTTTCTCCGACGGTTTAGTTCTGCAGTATGTTGTATAATATGGCCTCTTAGGACAGCTTTGATAGTGTCCCAGTGAATTGCGGGTACCGTGTCCGCAGGGGGATTGAGCTCAATTATCTCGGCTAATTTATCCGCTAAAAACTCCCTAAACTTTTCAGAGCGTAAGTAATAAGGGTTGAGCCTCCATCGGGAGTTCTTTGGCTGTAGCCCCATCTCCCAAGTTGTGCACACAGGGGCGTGGTCTGAAAGGGAGATATCCCCTATTTGAGCCTCGCCCAACCGGTCCAAAAATTCAGCCTGTGTGTAGGTTTGGTCTATTCGTGAGTAAGTCCTATGTACTGCTGAATAATGTGTGTAGTCCCTGGTTCGAGGGTGCAGATGCCTCCAGACGTCCATCCATCCTACCTCCTTAACATATCTCCTAAAGAATTTTTGCCCTAGCATTTGCTTAGTTACTTTAGGATTGGAGGAATCTAATAAAGCATTCTGTGTCAGGTTAAAGTCCCCCGCTAGCAAGATCATGCCCTTTGTATTTTGCAGAATTTTATCCATCAGTGTTTTCAGTTGTGGGACGGGAGTGGCAGGAGGGAAATAAGCGTTAGCTAGAGTAACTAACACCCCGTCCAGGGTACCTTGGACTATTATCAACCGTCCCTCTGTGTCTCTTATGGTGCGCTGGTGTTGAAATGGGGTGCCTGCTGGAATGATTATTGCTACCCCTCTTCGTCTGCCTGATCTACTTGAGGAGCTATATAGGGTACCCTTGCTGAGTCTGGCAAGCTTGAGATGTTCCCCGGAACTCAGGTGCGTTTCCTGGAGGTATGTCAAGTCGCCTGACTCCTACGGCGATATGTCAAGACTCGTGACCTTTTTATTGGTGAGGTAATCTCATTAATGTTCAGGGACATCAACTTAACCCATGCGTTGGTCATTGTAACCTATAGGTGGTCCCGCTGGCTAGAAAGAGTCTCCACTTTTCTTCATTCTGAATCCCATCAGTATCTGTCAGCTCAATACCTGTCATTTCTAACTGATTACAATCACACCAACATGTGGAATTGAAACATACAAACAAACAAACAGTTAACCTGAAATAGAGAAAACCGGTACTTCCAACAGTGGGAAACTGGTACAGATTCCCTGGCATGGAACTGCCCATACCTTGAGGCTTCATCACTTATCGTGATGCCCCCTGACACCTAAAGTGTCTGTTCTGAGAGTGAAATAAGAAAAGGGTGGTGACACCAAATTTTGAAGAGTCGAATCCAGCTACTTCATTTAGTGTACTATATGATGAGTGGTATGTGAATTATTTTATCCGAAATATCCGCCTGCCCCCCAATTGTCCCTTCCGTCCATTGGTAAGAGGGCATTTTTAACTCCGCGAATTAGATTGAGAGTCCATCCAAACTTGCTCCCATCCCTGGTGGCAACATGTGTTTAAGCCTCCCTGACTCTCTCCCCCCCCTCCAGTCGGTCTGTTTCCCATTTCCCTTGCGTCCTGGACGGGTACTCCACGATAGGCCCAGTTTATGGATTGTCCCGCTCAGCACCTTCCCCTCCCAAAGTGACCGGCCCTCAGCATTATGTACTTGGATTACAGGATCGGGACTTTCCCGCCCCATCCACCTTATGAGCAGGCCCCCAGCATGCTGTATAGAGGAGAGCCTGTCGTTAAGTTCTGAGGGGCTCCCAGGATCACTTTCTAGAATCTTTGTCCAGCCCCTAACGGGTCCCCCTACGATCACCCACCTTCAAATCTCCGCCTCCGCTTACCGCTGGAATACAGTAGCCCGACTATCTGAGGTTCTTTATCTACCTTATCCCCAATGATTCAATACCTAACGCCCTAGGGTGTGGCAGGGCGCAATTACTCTCAGACCGGTCCCTTCGGAGTGAGGGCTCTTACCAACATCCATGATGACTGTTTCAGAGCTGCAGCAAATCCTAATCCAACCTCCATGCCTTGGTCATTACCTAAAGGGATCAGGAGCCATACCATGAATGCCCTCCTCTTACCACCCCTAGCCACCCCCCAATTCTTGTCCGTTAAAGCAGCCTGCCCCAATGCCAGTATATGGACAATGCACCCACCCTAGACAACCCCAGGTCCCGGACACAGCTCGTAGTAGAGTGAAAGTTTTCCTTCCTCCATTCTAATCGACCTAATTTCAACCCGGGCCTTTAAAGCTTTGGCTATAATGGAAGGGACCTATCCTGCCCGCAGACACCTACTAAATCGAGATCCGCTGATGCAGGCCCGCTCGTTCTGCCCCTCCGAGCATCTTCCATGTACGGAGCAATTCCTGTTGTTTATGAAGCAGGCCTGCATCTACACCACACCTCCCCCTAATCAACCACTGCCTCACCAGTAAAAATTGGGTAAATCCCCCTTTGAATAAGCTCTAGGTCGCTGTCAGGGGAGAGAGGTCCTGCGGGAGTCCTTGCCTATCATCAAAGAAACTCCTCTGCGAAGACATGTGGCGCTGGACGGTAAGTCCGCTCTCTCTGTCAGTCGTGCCCCCCTGCCCCCATCTTTGTCAGCGCAAAGGAAGACGATCCCCCGGCCCACCACAGATTCCCAGGCCAGACCACCCCCACGGCCAGCCCACACAAGCCTCCGCGGTGAGGTCAAGCCACTCAAAGGACGACAAATCAGCCAACCCCCAGAAAAACATAGCCAACTCCTACTTCAGAGGCCTCGGAGCCCGCCGATTGGGAGAGGACAGAGGACCCAAAGAAGCGCCCGCTGGGACTAGCTGCACCAGCTCTCCTGGACCCCGAGCACCCGGACCCCCATCCACCCCCACTCCCCACCCCAACCAATAACATCCCCCGCATCCCCGCTCCACCAATGCCTGGGGAAAAGGTGAGACCTTTAAGGGGGAATCGCTGTACAATGCCACCGCACATCCACCAACCGGCAGCTTCTTGCACACCTGGTTATTTTAACAGAACTTAGCCTCTGTGATTTATTTTAACAGTGTCCCCAGGCTTAGAATGTGAGGCCCTGAACTCAATTTGGTGCGTCGCACGAGAGGAGAGGATGTAGTTAGCTATCCCCCCCTTCCCCCCCACCGCACAGCAACGAATTTAGTTCCAGAGTTCCGCCGATAATAGGTAGAGGCGGACCCACCTGGCTTTGGATCCCAGGAACGGAGGGCCCCCCGCTCCCCTGCCCTCAGGCCTACAAGCGGCTTAGTCTTAACCCCCGGGTTGGGAGCGACCCGAGGCTATCCTATGAGCACACCCCAGCAACCCAGCTGTATTGCTCGTCATGAGGGATCAGCCTTAACAACTTACCTTCCCATCCCCAGTACCTGGCCCACTGTAAGACCCCCAGATAGCGCTCCTCCAGCCCCTCCCGGCCTGCCCTCACCCTCACCCCCCCAATACCAGTCTATAAATGCGGTGTGGAGGTTTTGTATGGATGAGAGTATCCCATCCCTCTCCCCACATTCTCAGTCCAGAATCCAAATAGTCCAGAGACAGTTCCACAATCGTTTTGCTCAGGATCAGTTCCCCTGCGAATAGCTGCATAGCCCAAAAGTGTACTTGTGGCTCTCATCCTTCAGCTCCCCGATGTCTCGATCCACCAGAGCCCACAGGGGTTTGCTTGTTTAATGCTGCCACAATGTACTGAATTGCTTCAGCTCCCTGCCGCCATCTCGCTTCTCGCTGACCATTGCTCCAAACTTTAAGGGCCAATTTGGAGGCTACAGAGGGTTCAGGGTTTGCCCGTTGCACCTGCACATCAATCCCTCGTTTCCGCAACTCCTGCGTGGCAGAGGCAGTATTATCAAACGTCAGCGGGCCATCTTCAAAAAGGACGGTGAGCTTTGCTGGGTAGGGAGTTCTAAATCGAATCCCTTTCGACTTCAAGGCCCGCAGCAGAGGGATGTAGGCCTTACGCCTGGCCATGATTTCTGGAGCATAATCGTTTTCAAAATAAAGCCTGTTTCCAGCCAGTGAGACTACTCCTGCCTTCCACGCTGTATGCAGCACTGCTTCTTTGTCCTGGAATCTGAGAAATCGCACCAGGATTGTTCTGGGGCGAGCTCCCGGTGGTGGCCTCGGTCCTAAGGTACGGTGTGCTCTTTCGATTTCCAGGGTCACTGTCGGGGGAAGTGAGAGCAGCTCTTTTAAGGTTTTGTGTAGAAATTCCAGCATTTCACCTCCCTCAGCCCCTTCAGGAATCCCGGAGATTCCAATATTATTTCTGTGGTTTCAGCCCGCTGCCTCTGTCTCTAAGAAGCTTAACCGAGTTATGCAGTTGTACTATGGCCCTCTCGGTTTCAGTTACTCGAGATTCTATTTCTTGCGCCTGGGTCTCAGATTCATCTTGCCGCTTCTCCAGTTTACTTATATCGACACGCAGAGCTGCCGTAGTGGACCTAATTTCCTTGTGAAAATCCCTCAATTCATTCAGGACCAGGGATATTTGTCGTTGCACAATATTAAGTGATATCTGGCCACAATCAGCAGCATCTCGGGAGGAGCCGTTCGAGGTCTGCGAGCCTTCACTCTCGGATTCATCTTCCTGCAATCTTTCGGCATCCGGCGGGTCTACAGCTCTATTTTTCACTCGATAGTTTTTTTTTGGCATATTGTACCTCCCGCTGTCCCTTTCTCGTGTTTTGAAATTTATATTGGAGAAATTAGGAGGTTTAACTCGTGGATTGCGACGGAGCTCCTAGTTCAGGCCGCCAACTCGAGCATGACGTCACCACGTCCTCGGGCAGGTATTTTTCAATACAGCCGGCTTGAAAACAAGTGCTAAATCGGGGGACCCCATTACTCAGAGTATCCATGGTTAACCTGAATTTTCAACCTTAGCAGACACCTTTTATTTCTGTTCGCTTAGTGACTGACATCCCCCTGACACACACACACACACACACACACACACACACACACACATGCTATGCTGTTGATACTGCCTGTCGGGCTGTCTCTTTGTCCTCACCACAGAACAGAACAAAACAAACTTTTTTAGCCATATTTTATTTTTTTTTCTGCCTGCTCATACCTCCCTCCCTTTGGACCTTCCATTCCAACTCCACTTGCGGTACACCTGCCGACAGCATCTGCACCATCATGCTAAACAGCCATTTAACCTATGTGAGGAACACAACAAAAAATACATATATTTTTTTTTTCAGAAAGTAAGTCCCTATCATACTTGCAGCCAATCCCTGAGAGAGAGGGAGAAAAAAAGTGGTAGCTCCAAAGCTGCTAGTCCGCTTGAGAAGAGCAATACTTTCTTCATTTTCCATACCGTTTGCCTGTGGTACGGAAACCAAAGAAACTTCCTCTCCTGTCATGCCCTCTAGTGGTACCAGACCTACTGCTCTCTCACTCTCTAAACGGTGAGGATAGCACTAAAAAATGTGTACACAAGTCTCCATAGTGATGTTGTACAGCCACCCGCCCTTTAAGCCTTGTCCCACAAGTTCTTTGGATCATACTGTAGTGCTTTCTGCACAGACATCGACTCACTTCTGCAACACCGCTTGGAGAGAAATTAACAAAAACATTACCGGTCCACAAGGCTCTCTCTTTACTCCATGACCACGGCAACCCTCTTCCCAACCCCCTTCCCCAGACACCAATGTCCCAAGGAGAAAAACAACAGCAGTTTTCTACAGTGCTAGCCTCAGGATTCTACTTGTTGTTCCAGAGTTTTCTTTTTCTGCAGATGACTGTACCTCCCTCACTGTTCAGGTTGTCGACCTCTCCCATTCTTCCTAAACAGCTTTGTAGAGCACTGTACTGCAAAAATTAGTACATTAAAAGCCAACAGGGATGGGGATAAGTCACTAAACTGGGGCAACCTTTTTTTGATTAGTGAGTCTACAGAATGATATAAGTCCCTAGCTCAAAGTAAAAAAAAATTCTAAAGCAGGTAGAGGGACTATTTTATTACAATCAGGGTGTGCATTGGGGTCATTGGCCCTAAGTGTCACCCTGTCACATGTGGAAAGAAGCTGAGGAATAGGAGAATGGGGTGACAGGACCGATGACCCCAATGCACACCCAATTCCAGTTGGGGGGGTGGGCTGGAGGGGTGCAAAGGGGGTTTCAACCCTAACATCAAATTTCCTCACTTTTGTCGCTGTGGAACAACCCTAACTGATGCATTAAACGGAGTTTTTTGCCTCTAATTTCCCTTCTTTTTGAGAATGATAATGAGAAATAGTGAATGTAATGCAGCGGCGGGAGCGAGGGTGATGTCTTGTCGCATTGTAACATTGTGCCCGCAAATGCAAATCATAATGCGCATGGTGATGCAAAGCAAAACAGAAAGAGGAACAGTACTGTAGACAGAAATGTTAAAAACAACGGAAACGCAACCGCAAATGAAAACGCAAAGGGTAACGCACATGGTGACGTAAACATGAACGGTAAGTGAAATGCGTACGGAACCGCAAGCAGAAATGGTAATGGTAAGAGAAATGTAAGCACACAGGCTGGTTTTCCCCAAAAGCTGTATAGAGAAAGACAGTGAGTAGAAAGAATGTATGCAAAATAATGACTCTCGGAACACAAAAATCAGTAGTTGTAATAGTAAATTGCTTATATCTCAGTAACCGTACAACATAGAAAAAAAAATTAAAAGTCATATGTATTATCACTTTCCTGGCTAGTTTTAGGGGGCTATAATTTTTCAACAAAGGCTCCGTATCTCGCACAGTTTTTGAGATACGGGCCCTCAAAGGCGCGGCAAACGCCGTAATGTTATCCTATAGGAAAAAAACAGAAGTTCGGACTGCCATAACTTTTGAACAGTTTAATATTTTTCACAAAATCTTTGAAAGGCACATAGGGACCTGGCCACATGTTCCCTGAAGATTTCAGGCCAGTGGCAAACTGTGCAACCTGTAAGCCTGACTGTTAGAATTCAAGCGTGCGCACATGGCGCACAGATCACACATAATAACTCCACAGCCGTGTATCCAATTGGTACAAACTTGGCAGATCCCAAGGCGTATGGGTCTTGATCATGTGTTCCAAAGTTCAGGCAAATCTGTCAAACGGTTGCAAAGTTGTTAAGGTGCAAAATTTTGGGTTTAACATGTAAATGGCTCCTCAACCCTAACTATGGTAGCACTACCGTGCTACCATAATATGTATGTGTGTGTGTGTGTATATATGTATATATATATATATATATATATATATATCCCAGTCACTGATAAGACTGCTGCAAAATAACATTTTGTGCCTTGCATATTTCTGTTCCACTCATGAACAACTTAATTGATGTCACACCCTGTCTCTTCGGTAGCAGAAATACATAGTTTACCACCAGCACAACATTCTCATCCTAACAAGCACATTTCTTTTAAACCCACAGCCTTCACAGCAAAATTACTGACAAAAATTACTCAGCATCTTCAAAAGGTGCCTTTATATCTTCCTTACAAATCTTTCCAATATCCTGTGACATCCATCATGCATCTACTTATGTAGGTAACAGAACTGTCAAAATGTACAGCCATTTGTTGTGTTCCACAACAAAGGTGTAATAGTGATTGTTGTTTTGAAGTGACATGTCCCATAAGTTACAGAATGCTGTGTAGTGAATACGTTTTATGCCTTTTCTGATTACACAACAGGCCAAGGATTTGCCAGCTGGAGCTGTATGCAGGACGAGGAGGAAATATACCATATAGAAGGACTATGTGATGGTCACATTTGTGTCACTAAGTACTGTAAGCTTTATATATAAATACATACATATATTCTTACATACATATATGTGTTTGCCTATGTGTGTATGTGTCTGTATACATTGACATACCAGTATATTGCTGCCGTCATCTCTGTCTTTCTATGGTTCCATGTGATGATAGCAATCGCAATACAGCGATCACTGTCATACTGAATGTAGATACACAAAGCTCGGTGACCCGTCTTCTGGCATACTAAAGTGTTTTCTGGGGGCTGCACCTCCCAACCCATCAATTAAGATTGTTAGTGGCAGTGGGGTGCATGTCGAGGAGGGGAGAAAACACAGTGGTGAAAAAAGAAAAAAAACAGGCAGCCGCAAGCAGCGGCCAAACAATCGCCCCTTGGAAAGTCCTGAATCCAGTGCCTACTGCACCATAGCTAGCCACCCTCAACACTACACCACAGGGCTGGCTTGCCTGCAGTAGGATCCCCTACCTATCCATACCCTCCCTCCTATCCCTCTCCTTCTGGTCGCTTTCCTCTCTGTACCATCACTACCCTTGCAGGCTAGCCAATGATGACAGTGCTATAAATGAGTCACTGTTTTTACAGTTGCTCACTTATAATCACTATCACAACTGGGTAACCCTTCTACAGCATCTGTATTGATTTTGATGCACACATATATGTATGTGTATATGTATAATGCTATCAGAAACTAATGACACATTTGACCATCAGATATTACTTATATATTGTATATTTCCACTACATTCTTGCATACAGTTGTGATTCCACAAAAAACATACATTTCATTTAACTCTTGGTGTACTGTAACTTATTTTGATATCCTCTCTGAAAGCACCACTCACCTTTACACCTGTATACTAAATCGCAACATGTGTCACTATTCTGTCAAACTACTTCATTGTCTGCTTACTGTACTCCATGTTATGTAATTCTGTGACCCTTGTCATGCATTCAACTAATACACGTCAGAGAATCAATCTTCCTTAATATTTTCTAACCACATTGTACTCCTTATTATCAGTCTATTTATCTGCCTGTGTAACTATCTATGATAATCTCAATCAATCAATCTATCTATCTATCTATCTATCTATCTATCTATCTATCTATCTATCTATCTATCTATCTCTTTATATCTCTCTCAGTCTCTACCTATATTTGTGTATGTTGCATCATAGTTGCATCCTTCCTATGGTTAGGTGTGATACTGGGATGTATAGGGAGAGGCATCACCAGCAGAAAACAGAAAGTTGTCATCCCCCTGTACAACAGCTGGTGAGACCCCATCTGGAGTACTGTGTCCAGTTCTGGAGACCCATCTCCACAATGACATAGATAGGATGGAGGCAGTTCAGAGGAGGGCAACTAAAATTGTACAGGGTCTGCAAGAGAAGCCATACGAGGAGAGACTAAAGAAGCTTAATATGTATACCCTTGAGGAATGGAGGGAGAGGGGGGACATGATAGAAATGTTTAAGTACCTCAGTGGAATCAACAAAGTCCAAGAGGTTAGCATCTTTCAGAAAAAGAGATGTGCAAGAACAAGAGGACACAATTTGAAGATAGAGGAGGGATGACTCAGGGGCAATGTGAGGAAGTATTTTTTCACAGATAGGGTGGTGGACGCATGGAACAGCCTTCCTGAGGAGGTTGTGGGGTCTAAAACTGTGGGAGAATTCAAGAATGCATGGGACAGACATAATGCAATTTTTGTGGGGGTAGGAAGAAATAGGCTGTTGGTTAAATAGGATCTGCAGCTTATCCTCCTAGGTAGGGAAATGGGCAGACTGGGTGGGCCAAGCGGTCCTTATCTGCTGTCAAAGTCTATGTTTCTATGATGCTGCCCATTTTTGACTACTGTGACATGGTCTATGGGGCTGCCACTAAGTCCTCTCCAGCCAGACTGGACACCCTCTTCAATTCCTTCTGCCACTTTGCCCTGGATGCACCCCCTTTCACCCATCATTGCAATCTTTATTATGCCCTATCCTTCCCCTCTCTTACAAACAGGTGACTCTCCCACTGAGCTAAATTCACCTCCAAGCACTGACTGGGTGAGCTCCCTTTCTAACTTGCCTACTCCTTTATAACACCCCCACCCTCCCATTCCCTTAGATCAACTCTCCTGTACCCTGGTTGTCCCCCACAAATCCAGCCAAATTGGCCTATCCAGTTGCTCTCACCACCTCCCAAAAATTTGGAATCCCCCCCCAAATCTGGCACTCATTCTCCATCTACTCCATCAGCTCTGTCCTCAATAATTACCTTGTACCTAAGTGCTCCTGCCATGTCCTTCCCTAATTCCTTCCTCTAAGCCCTGGACACATGCTACCCCCCTACCCTCACCTTTATTTTTTACCCTGTGTACACCCATCCTCAAAATCTCTAGCCCTTACCCCTAATTGCTCTCCCTTACTGGCCTCCCTTGATCTCTCACAGAATGTAAATTACCCCAAATGCTCTCCCTGGATCTCTCTCCTATCCCCAAGGGGCTTGTATCTCTCATATATTCTCTTCCCCACCATCATAAAGGGGTTCCTCTGGGACGCTGCCTTATCCCCTTCTCTCTGGTCGTCCAGTCCGCTTGCAAGGTTCCTCACATCTTGAAGGGGTCTCCAGGGGCACAACTCTTTCACATCCCCCATCTCACCTCTCCTTCCCCTTTCCCTTCATGTAAGCACTTGTTTACTCATTAACCCGGCACTTATTATTGTCCACTCTTTCTACATGTTATGCGCAACACTGTTGTAACACTGTTTGTTACACTTGCCTTACAACTGTATGTTAATGTTGATATTGTAACTTGAATGTTTAATGTCTCATTCCAGTTGTACCCCTTCCCCTCAGGTCGCACCAGGAGATGAGCAACTTGTTGCTCAATGTACCTTCCCGGTGAAACATTTTCCAATAAATAAATATTTTTATCTAACTTATCTGCTTATATATCTATGTATCAATCATCTATCTATCTATCTATCTATCTATCTATCTATCTATCTATCTATCTATCTATCTATCGAAGTATCAATCATCTGTCTGGCTGTCTGTCTGGCTCTCTAGCTTTCTGTCTGGCTAGCTATCTGTCTGGTTAGCTGTCTGTCTGGCTAGCTATCTGTCTGGCTAGCTGTCTGTCTGTCTAACTATCTGCCTTTCTATGTATGTATCTATCTATCTATCTATCTATCTATCTATCTATCTATCTATCTATCTATGTCTATCTGTCCCTCCATCTGTCTGTTTTCCCATCCGTCTGTCTGTCTATTTGTCTATCAGTCTGTCTGTCTAGCTAACTGTCTTTCTATGTATGTTTCTCTTTTTTATCTATCTATCTATCTGTCTAATCTATCTATCTATTATCTATCTATCTATCTATCTATGTCTGTGTTTGTCTCTAGCTATCTGTCTTTCTATGTATATGGCTGTCTGGCTGTCTGGGTATCTTTCTATGTATATGTTTCTCATTTTCTCTATCTATCTATCTATCTCTCTATCTGAACATCAACAGTGTCAGTAGCTCTGCAGATTGCAGACTTGAGTTACATCTGATAATACTACCCATTCCTTACATTCTCTTCTTTCTGTCACGAAACACGGCATTTACACATGATCATTATAACAGTCAGAAAATATAATTACAGCAAATGGTATTTGTAATTTATATTTTCCTTTCTCCTGTATGTAATTTGTAAGTTTCATATCATTGTTATTGATGAAACCTGATTTTATATGTTCACTTCATAGTGACTATTATTATTACTGACTCCATTCAGCACTTAACTGGGGTCTCTTCCTTACCAGTCACTATTAATACAGTGCTGCAAATCACATGTATTTCATAACTCGCATATTTCTGCTCCACACCTGATTAACCTAGTTGTTGTCAGACCCTGTCTGTGCTGTAAGCAACCAGAAATATATAAAGGATATCCCCAGTGCAACCTTCTTATCCTAATTGAAACGTTATCCAGGCATAGCCTTTACACCAGACTTCCTGACAAAACCAGATTTCAGAGCATCCTCAAAAAGTGAGTATTTTAATATCGAAATTACATTCCTTTCTAACATCCTTTGACATCCATGATGTAGCTACGTATGTTGGTAGCAAGTTCTGGAATGCTGTGTGGTGAATAACTGTTATCCCTTTTGTTGGTTACACAACGGGCTATGGTTTATGAACTGCAGCTGTATGCAACACTTGTGTGGAAATGTGCAGTATGGAAGGAATATGTGATGGTCACATTTGTCTCAGTACATACTGATATCTTTATATATATATATATATATATATATATATATATATATATATATATATACAATCATGTGTGTGTATATATATATATTTATATTATATATATATTTTATATATCTTATTTATATTTTATATATATTTATATTTTATATATATTATATATATATATATATATTTATATATGTATATATTATATTTATATATATTTTATTTTTATATATATTTTATATATATTTATATTTTATATCTATATTTTATTTATATATATTTTATTTATGTCTATTATTTATATATATTATTTATACACACACACACACACACACACACACACACACATAGGCAGGTGGTTACAGGAATTAAATGTACATTTTGGATGTGTTGTGAGGCACAAGACAAAGCTGAGTACACTCATAGCACCTGAGACCTGTTGCTCTAGCTCTGTAAACTGTCCACGGGCGTGCTTGTCCTTTGTATATGGATTTTTCTGAATTTGAAAAATTAAAAGAATAAGTTTTTTGTACCATAAAACAGATTCATGTCTTTTCAGACTGTGGTAAGGTTAATCAGTCAAAGGACTAGTATCACAAATTCGAATGATGTGGAGGAACTGAGTAGGTGGGTACACCTTATGCGAAATGTATACATTTATTGCATGGGTTATGGGGAAAAAACCATTCACAGAGGTGTTTTTTTTTCCTTTTTGAATGGAAAGAATCTGAGTGTATCATGCCAACTTGCTAAGTAGTCCCCAGATATCAGTCTGAACAGAAGTATCTCTCTCTCTCTCTATAGCCCTGTTTACATTACCGCATTTTTCCTGATTTTTGATCACCTCCTTCCAGTGGACTGCCACTTATGCCCGTCATTAATAATTTATACATCCTTTGATGCAGTGCTGCACTGTGCGCCACAACTGAGCAATTCCTACAGTGGGCCGGGCTTTGTTTGTTCATGTCTGCTCTTACGTGCTGTGCAATGCACTCCACTGCTGCATCACATCCCGTGGTTGCCATGCCTTCCCAGAAACAGGAACCAGCAAGTAGTCATACTCTGCTCCCCCAGCTGCACAGAGGTCGTGCATTGCCATATTATCCCTGAGCAGAAACCCACACAGCATAGTAGCCAACCTACTTTGTCCCTTGCCAGCTCACCTACTGCACATTAAACAACCCACACCATGAGCTGCTCTCAGCTCTTGCACTGAAAATTTCAGTTGTAATCTCAGCAATTGATGCTGTGGACATGCACCTCTCTGCAACTGGAGGGGCACCCAGGATGTACCATGAGTTTATAATCGTGATGTCCCTCTGTTCTCTACCAGGCAGTCACACTCTGCCCCATCGCACAGAGTTGCATTGATGCAGTGTCCCCAAATTCCAAAAAACTCATATACCATCAACCCCCCTGGTACAACCCCCACCTCGATGACCAGCAGTAGAGTAGCCAGCAAATAAAAACACCAACCTTCTGCTAGTGAAGTACAATAGATTTTCTGATTTCAGCAATCACACACATGCACACGAACAATGCTGCCATCCTCTCACTCGCCAATATCCCGATACTTCCTGCTTCCGGAATGAAGCATCATGGGGAAATGGTGTAAGCTGGGAAAATAGCCCACTGCTGCAGATTGAGAGCAGATATGAGTTTGCACATCATGGCAAGTCACTTGATTCACTGGACATTTCCTTTCCTGCATTGAATCAGAAAGTTGGAGCGGAGGCATCTGTAGGTACACTGGTAAGTGTTCATACAGTGTGATTTGCACTGCATCTACTGCTGCACATGGGTTGATACGCTGCAAATAGAGTGGTGTAAATGGGCCCTAACTCTCATCTCCCTCCACCAAGAAACATTCAAAACAGAAGTGTGTGTCTCTCTGTCTCTCTTTCTCCCAATCTAGCTCCCTCTCCTCCTCTGTCTCTCTCTCCATCTCCCTCTACCAATAAAAGTTCACATTCAGATAGCATTCTGTGTCCTGAATCTACTTCACTTGCTACCTGTCTTCAAACCAAACTATTCTGAATCCTACAAATATGCCATTCTTGCCCTTACCCAACTTTTATTTAGCTTAACTATGGACAGTATTACCCTTTGATCAACTGCTTACTTCATGTTTATTATCTCCATTACGCAACAAGGTAAGGTGCAGGATGTCGGCCACAATGCTTTCACAGCCCATGCTGTGATCCTATAGTTGTTTCAGCACACTGCTGTTTTATTTCTGTTCTCTGCCTTGAAACCCATGAAGAGAGGCATACAATTTCCTGTCCTTTCTGTGTGTGTGTGTGCGTGTGTGTGTGTGTGTGTGTGTGTGTGTACGCGCACACATATGTGTGTGTAGGGATATCTGTCAGGCAACCTTACCACAGTAACAGTTGTTTAAAGAATACATTCAATCAATGGTCACAATTGGGTTGCCTCCATTTCAAACCCATATTATATAGATCCTTTGAGTGCATCCTGCGTGCAGGTGTGGGGTGGAAAACTATTCTCATTTACCTTTCACCTGGGGATGGGAAGCAATTTTTGCAAGAAGTCACGGATTTCTTTGTTGACATGCTGTTGGAGACACCCAGAGTAATGGTGCTCAGTGACTTCAACGCCTTGATCAATGATGAACTCTTGCATTTTGGACAGGACTTCCTCCAACTAATGTATACGTTGAATCCAACCAAAAGAGATGCGGCACACAGGAGCTTGCTGCAAGCAAAATAGCAAATTATTTAAGGCACAATACCAATTACAGCAAATAGTTCCAACACAGCAATGTCAGAGTTGTAATCATGACAGCTAGATGGCTATGCAAGATAAAGTCGACCAAATCCATACCTTGCATTGTTTCCAATATACAGGCACTGAAAAGAGCTGTGAGTGCTAACTTTGAGGGCATAATAGTGGTCTACAGACGTGAAAATGAGCAATTGGATTATTAATTTCCAAATATCTCAGTAATTGTACAAAGCAGAAAACAATTAGAAATTCATGGTATTAATGGTTTTCCAACCTACTTCCTCTACTTAGTCCCCTATAGAGGGACTAAGAATTTTTGCAATAAAAATCCATATCTTGAACCATTTTCGAGATACGGGCACTAAAAGGCATCAAGGGCACCGTAATGTTATCCTATGGGAAAATTTCTGAACTTCGGAATCCTGTAAGCACGGGCCTGTTCAATGTTTTCATACCAAACTAACAAAAGGCACATCTGTGGAACCAGGGCTTGCCACCCTGAAAATTTCATGCCAAAAGCACAATGCACCTTGTCACAATGACGTGACAAAGAAAACAACACATAGCAAAATGTGTTTGTGCAGTGTTACTGTGATTACCTGATTTATACACTTGTACACAGAACTAGAAAAGACTCTTGGACAAAAAAAAAACATGATATAATGAAAACCTCTACATACTCTTAACTGTACAGTATTCCTGTATTACCGTGTAAATAAACAATAACATCACCACATTGCCTAAACTACTTTTTCAGTGCAAAGCTTTCATACTTTCTCTGCCTCCCTTACCTTTTACAATAAAAATATCATCACTACTGACAATTCATTGTGTTGGTTCTCCAGCCTCCTTTAAAAATGTACACAACTTCACAAACTACATTATGCAGCCATGGTGGCTCTGACCAGAGTTTGTTGTTTAAGATACATATGATTACTACCTCCAGTAGTTGAGCCAGTACTGGTAGCATCCATGGCGGGGGCACTAGTATAGGACTGTGGCTGACTTTTTTCGATACTGGGGTGGGATTTTGTATGGAATCAGAGCTCTATTTTTATCAGTTTATTCTGGAACCCCATTTATTTGAGTTGGGCAGCTTCACACGCCTCCCACATACAAACATAGATACATAGACACTCTCAGCAGAAAAGGGCCTATGGCTCACCCAATCTGCCCATTTAAGCTTGTAAGTTCAGTTTATGTTTTTCTAGAAGTCTGTTGAACCTTACCCCTGACCTCCAGAATTCTCTTATGTCTATCCCATGCATTCTTAAATCCCGTGATTGTATCAGCCCCCATCACTTCCTCTGGCAGGGCTTTCCACTTGTCCATCACCCTTTCTGTGAAGAAATTCCTCCTCACGTTTTCTCTGAATCGCCTTCCCTCCAACTTCATCCCATGCCCTCTAGTCCTGGAACATCTTTTTTCACTGGAAAATAGTGTATTGCTGGCCCCAGTTCCTCCATGTAAGGTACTTGTATATCTCTATCATATCCCCTCTCTCCCTCCTCTCCTCCAGGGAGTACATATTCAAGTCCTTCAGCCTGTCCTCATAGGACTTGTGATGTAATCCCTGTACCATCTTTGTTGACCTCCTCTGAACCTTCTCTACCCTGTCTACGTCCTTACACAGGTGAGGGCTTCAGAGCTTCCTGCTTGGTGCATGCTATATCCTCACCCACCAGCTGATATGTTGTTCCATGGTTTTTGTGTTCCATATGTATTATTTTGCACTTCTTTGTATTGAATTTTAACTGCCAAACCCTTGACCATTCTTCAAGCTTCTGCAGATCTCTCCTCATTCTGTCTACATCCTCTGGCATGTCCACTCTGTTACAGAGCTAGAACATATGAATCTGCCAGCAGAAACAGGCCTCGTGGTCTATCAAGTCTGCTTGAATGTGCAGCTGGCCCCCTACATTGTAGCTGCCCCTTCCCCTCCCTGCTTGCATTTGCCTCCTCACCCTGTCCCATCCCCTTTTAAAACTGCCCACTGTCCTACAGGATATCACCACCTCGGGTAGAGCATTCCACTTAGCCACCACCCTCTCTTTGATAAAATGTCTCCACATCTCTCTCTCTCTCTCTCTCCTCTACCTTCCCCTTTCCAATCTGAGAACATGGCCTCTCGTGTCCCTCCCCCTCCTCAACATAAATACCCTTCTGTACCTGTCATGTTTATCCCCATCATGTATCTAAATGTCTCAGTCATATCCCCCAATCCCTTCTCTTCTCCAGTGAGTACATATTCAACTCCCTCAGCCTGTCCTTGTAGTGTCTGTCCTCCAAACCCTTGTTGCTCTATTCTGCACCCCTTCCAGTAATCTGATATTTTTTAGAAAAAGGCACCAGGCCAGCCAAGTGGCACTGAGGGTTAAGGTGTTGGATGCCACACCTCGTGCTACACCAGCAACCCAGGTTCAGGAATGACCTTAGGTCACCAGGGTGTCAGCATGGGGGGTGGGAAGAGCGGGACTGAGTGTGCCATTAGGCTGCTCTCCTCTCCTAGGAGATGTGGTGGTTGGTAGTCGACCCTTCTGTAGTCCTGTTCCCAATTGGGTGGAAGTCTGGTGGGATAACATAGGTGAGCAGGGTGGCAGTAGAGGTGGAAGGGGCTGAGCTGGCTCCTGGTGTGCATGAACGGCCATGTGCCTGGTCAGGGGGGAATGGAAGGAAAAACCCAAGAAAGCACAAAAAAAAGCTATATTAAAAAAAAAAGAAAGAAACTGGCACCAGAACTGCATGCAGTACTCCAGGTGTAGTCTGACTGGTGACACATCCCCATGGTAAAAAAAAAACATTCTTGGGAGTCTGGGCATAGTCCTCTAACTCAAATAAACTGACAAAAGAAAAAGAAAACAGAGCTGATGAGCCACTGGGAAACAAGGGATGAGGGAGCTTAGGACTGAGACCGTGGCAGAGGCAGTAGCTTGGGAGGTTGGTGATGCAAATACCGTACATTTGCTAAACTCAACAGCAGTGCATTTGGGGTCCAGAGTGCTACAGTATCGCCACTCAGACTCCCCCCCAACTCCCACACACACATATAGATTCTCTGGGGCACACACATGCACACACATGCACACGCGAGTACACACACACACACACACACACACACACACACACACACACACACTGGCATGACCCCTTCTGTTAGCTGCACATTCTGAAACACAGCAAAACAACATACCACTCAGAGGGAGGTGTGCCTTTTGTCACACTAGGCCCCTAATCTTCAGGCAGATATTGCAATTCTACAAAAATAGATGAAGAGCAGATACAAATTGTTTAAACAACAATTGCTTTGATAGTCCTGTTAGTAATATGTTTCAAAAAGTATTCACCCTGTACATGAATGAACCATTGCAAACATCACATCTAAAAAATGATAACTTCAATAACACGTTGTCTGTATATGATGTACTCACTAATGCAATGCTAGAATTGACAGTGACCAGTGACCACTCTTGGAGGAGTTTTGCTATATATAAAGAGATCAACATGTCTACTGCTTAATGTTGCCACTAGGGACAACCATGCCAGTGATTCTGTCTAAACAGGGGTCTAAAGAGAGGTATCAAGAGCAACCAAACAAGCTACTTTTTCCTGTTTGTACCCTATTTTTTTCACTTCAGAAACCCAGCTGCACATTCTGAAACACAGGCACATAACAGTACAGTTTTACAAATAAGCAGCAACGAAAGAAATATCGTCCCTATGTTTCCTGATCAATCGGTGCCAAACGTTTCACTCAAAACAGTCTGCAGTGCACAAACATCCCATTTCAAACATGGCAAGCAAGCAAGCTACTCTTCGCTGTTTGTACCCCATATTTTTATATTATATAAGGTACCTGAAGTGTCTGTGAAGTGTCTCAGAAGTGGCAGACAAGGCAGGGTTGTGGTGGGATTCCAGTTGTCCCTTGGGTGGTTGTTCTGGTGACAGCAACATTCCTTTTTTTTATTTTATTACATTTATTTATTGGCTGAGCACTCTGTTTGCACCACACAACTCGAGGCTGTATCTGCGCAACTTAAGGCTGAACAAAAAGTAGCACTAAGAGGGCCAAGAGCAGAGGGTCTCCTTAGCAAATTATGGTGTCATCCTTGGCGTCATCCTGGTCTCTTCTGGACATGCCCTGTGGTAGCAGGGCTTTACTTTTTCTTCCAGAGGGTCCTGAATCAGTAGGGGAGGATGGCTGGCAGCACAACATGTTTTATGTAGCCCAGTTCCTGAATGCTCACGCAAGCAGCGTGAGTTCTGTGACTCGCCCGCAGGAAATTTAAAACTCCGCAGGCCAGTCAGGATTCCGTGATTACGCCTGTACTCCCGGAATCATGCAGAAGCACTGGCCTTGGTAAAAAATCATTAGTTTCAACTATGGACTCCACAGTATTCAAGAGAGGCTGGTGTTCCTGTTGACCACCAACTGGAGGGATATAAGTACAAAAAAAGATGTAATATTTTTGCTCCACCTAGCCGGAGAACACCATCAGAGAGTTCAAAGCCTTTGTCAGTGTTTTCAGTTTTATTTCACTTTCAGTTTACTGTGAAGGAATAAGTTCCATTGAGTAAGCTCATTTACAAAGAGGTCCCTTATACAACATACTTAACAATGTGCAAAAAAAAAATACAATACAGAAAAAAAAACATTGCAACAACAACAATATAGAATAATACAAGTATGAAGACAATGGGAAGGCTTTAAGTCTGAGGTTCAATGGGCAGAGCAACAACATCACTCCCCCATCAGGCCTTAAAAGGCCACTCCTCCTGGGCTGTTCCTGGATTCATTTCTCATTGCAGCCAGAGCCTTGGCCCTCCATGCTGCCCTTCTCGTTTCTCTGGTTTCTGCTTTGCTGTTTGTTTTCCCAACGCCTTTGTTCCCCCATCATTGTATTTCTCCCCTGTCTGTTCCCCACCTCGCTCCTTCCTTGTTTGTTCCTGTACCTCGTTCCTCTGCCATTTGTTTGTCTCCATCTCCTTGTTCCTCTCCACTATTTCCGTTTCAACAGTCCCGACTCCTGTGCTCCACCTGCTCTCCTGGTGGTACGTCTTGCGTTTGGCTTCTAGCATGTTCTCCACTTCTGTGGCTCAATTTGCCCATGCCTCATAGGCCTCCCAGTCTCTGGTGCTGCCTGGGTCCCTATTTGTGTGCACCGGCTGCTTGCTTCCTGGGTCTCATTCTATGGTTCTGCCTGCAATGGCCACCATCGTTGGGACACCTTGCTCTCCTGCTCAGCAGGCTCTCACGGTGGTTGGCTGTCTGCCATGAGGGTGCTGCTCATTGGCCTCACTGCTCCAGTGCTGCCTGCATTGCCTTTGCCCTGCTTGTGTGCCTCAGGTGGTGCAGTTCTCCATCTGTTGTGTCTCTGTCAGGCCTTTTCCTTCTTATCCCCCTCTTTCCTGCCTCTTGGTCTCATATCCATTCATTCTGCTGCATAACTCTTTCCTTGCTCTGCCCTGCCTGCCTCGATCCTTTTGGGGTTTCTTGTACTACCAACACACCTCTCTGATGTTCTTCATATTCCAACCCTTTAATCATCATTCTTTGTCCAAATCCCACTCACTCTTGCCACATTTTGTTTTGCCACAGTGGGCCATTTCATGCTGAACCGTGGTTTTCATCAGACTCCGTGTGTTCTCCACCATGGTAATTGCCTTCTTTTCTCTAGGTAATTGTAGCTATGACTATGCATTGTAGGTTTTCATGGTTTGCTTTGTTTACTGTCATTTTCTGGTAATTTAGTTAAGGTATCCTAGTTTTCTGCAGTGTCTAGAGGAAAGTTAGACATTATCTTTTCTACTATGAAATCAGGACATTTTGCATTTTTCTTGTTTTTTGCAGGGCACAGCTGCCCAAATCAGGACTGTCTTGATAAAATCTGGTCAGGTGACAACCCTAAGTCTCTCTGGTTTGGGAATAAGCTCCTCCCATTCTCTATGCCCTCCTTCCCTCTTCTTCTTTGACCTTACGGTTGCTCATCTCCTGCTGTTGCCCTCCTCCGATTCCCTCCGGTTTCCATTTCTCTCCTTCTCTGACCTCTGCTTTCTTTTGGGAGCTTCTCTAGCCTGATATCCCACTGTACCACCATACACTATTCATTCTCATCACCTATTATTCCCTCCTGCTTATTGCCTTGCCTACACATCTCTTCCTCTGACCCTATTCCCTCGTTCTAGTCAAACCTATTCAGATGTCCTCCTAGTACTGCCTACCTCACTGTTGGCTGCCAGATTTGCCTGGCTGCCCTCACTCCTACCTTCATGCAATTCTATCCGTTCCTAATTTGGCTTTCAATGGACCCGGTTGGCATGCACTCCCATAGTTACCAATAACGGTAGCTTCCGCATGACATGAGTCTAGTTCTCTTTTGCTCAGTCCGACCTCAGGGTCTGCTTATTTACATTGATTAATCAAGCATACCATTGAGTCTCATGCTACCTCATCAGACTGCTGCACTCCTGAGGTTATTATCACCATCAGTCTTCTCATGATCACATCTGGGTATCCCTCACTCATCTGACCTCTCTGTGGGTCTGCTCCTTCACATCAACTACTCGAGTATAACCCTCTCAGGTCCATGCTACTGCAACTCGACCTGCTCTCCACTTGGAGACATGCCTTCATGTCTATTTCCCCTTTGCTCGGGGCTGGCAGGCTTCTCTCCATCATCGTACATTGTTCATTTTATACCTTACCTTAACCAGACCAGCTTCCATGGCTTCACTCCATCATCATTCATCTTCCGCTCCATATTTCATCTTAAACCTTCAGGCCTCATGTCATAATCGCACATCATCCATTTCATTCCTCACCTTAAACTGTTCAGGCCTTCAAAACTTCTTTCCATTTTTGTACATCCTCTCTTGCTTTTGAGCATCTAGTTGCAGATACAGCATTCACATCCCTCAACAGATGTCCATTTAAAAGGACAGAGCGAGTGCTTCCTCTAAAAGTGGACTTCCCTCTTCCTTGATCTCAACTTTGAATTGCTGTAGCTGAGCCATCACTACTCAAAACATCCTTCAGCCTGGAGGAACGGAGACCTAGGACTTGGATCCCCAGAGCTTTCCTTCTCAATAGGGGTTTTTCCTCTGCTCCATGCCAATGGTCATAATATTAGTGAGGGTTAGTACTTTCATAGGTTCTGAAGTTAGGTTCTACTGTTGAATGGAGTCAGATGGTGGCCCTAGCTGTTCCCTCTCTCCTTAGGAAGTCCACCCTTCTGCATCTTGTCAGATTTCCTTTTGTTCATTGTCCTAGACCTTGCATCTGACCTGTCATAGTTTGGATCCTGGCCCTACTTCCCTCTTAGTGGGTTGTATAGATGTCATTTGCCTGATCCTAGCTGAAATTGTTTGGAGGTCCTTGGTTTGGGGTATCTTTCCTGACTCCCTCAAGGAGGCGGTCATTCAACCACTCCTAAAAAAATCTTCCTTGGATCCCGCTGATCCAGCTAACTACCGACCTGTCTCAAACTTTTCCTTTGTGGGGAAGGTTTTTGAGAAGGTGGTTGCACTGCAGCTGGATGATCATTTGGTAACTCACAATGTCCATGAAGCTCTGCAGTCTTGTTTCAGGAAGAGACATGGCATGGAAATTGCCCTTGTTCAGGTATTAAATTATCTCCTAATGGCCAGAGAGCGAAGTGCTTTTGGAAACCCTGTGGTTCCTCTGGTCTGTCAGGTATAGTCCTTGAGTGGTTTCAATCTTTTCTTGTGGGCAGGTCTCAGGAGGTAGTCACAGGAATTTATTCTTCTGACTCCCTTCCTCTGACCTGTGGTGTGCCACAGGGTTCCATATTGGCCCCCATGTTGTTCACAGTGTATATGCTGCCATTAGAAGATATCATCAGACAGTACGGCTTGAGTTTTCACTGCTATGCAGATGATACTCAGCTGTATGTCTTTTATGCCTGGACAGGAAAATGTGATCCCAGTGCTAAATAGTTGTCTCTCTGAGATCAAAGACTGGATGAGTTCAAGTTGGTTGAGATTGAATCTGGTTAAGACTGAGGTGTTGGTGGTGGATGTGGGTCACCCTGTGGTGGGTCTTGGAGCTGGGTGCATGTCAGGCCTTTGGCTTGATGGTGTCTAGTTCATTATTTCAGACTGGGTGTGTAACCTGGGCATTATTTTTGATGACGACTTGACCCTTAAGTCTTAGGTGTCAGTGGTGGTCAAATCCTCATTTTTCCATCTGAGGAATATCATCCAGGTCAAACACCTGGTTCCTCTGGGTGACCTTCCAACACTGGTTCACGCCTTCATTACCACATGTCTTGACTACTGCAATGCCGTCTACCTAGGGCTATCTGGGGGTTGATATCCACTGCCTGCAGCTAATGCAGAACACTGTGGCCAGACTATTGACTGGTACCTCTAGGGCCAGTCAAATTAAGCCTGTGTTGTACGAGCTGCACTAGCTGCCAGTTCAGTGGCAGATCACCTATAAGGTAGGCTTGCTTACCTTTAAAGCCCTACATGAACAGGGCCCGACTACCTGAAAGATCTCCTGGTACCCTACTTCACAAATCGCCCTCTCCAATCCGCCGACGAGAGATTGCTAGAGATTCCCAGGGTCAATTTGAAGACCTCTGCAGCTCGAGCTTTTTCATTTGCAGCACCAACCCTGTGAAATTCTCTACCTCATCAGTTGAGAGAATGCCTGATCATCAGTAGTTTTAAATCAATGTTGAAAACGTATTTATTTTCATTAGCCTTCCCTAATTAAGTATTAATTGATTGTTTTAATATGCATATTGTTTTTATTGTATTTATATAATTGTATAGCGCCTTGGTTATGAAAGGTGCTATATAAATAAAGTTGCTTTACTTTGCTTATATTGTTCTTCTCCTGCCATTCCTATCTATGTCTGTCATACCTAATTCCAGTCTACATACTGTATCTTCTGATTTCTCACCTCTTTGATGCTCGACACCCTTTTGGGTATTCTTTTTGGGCTGCTTCCTAAGCTACCTTTAGTCAACAGAATAATTCCCACGGCACCTATGGGGGGGACCCTCCACTAGGGTTCCTTGTGTCATACCCTTACAGGGTGGTATATCCCATGGATAGAGAGGCGAACAGCCACAATGTATCAAAGTCACACAAGCATACCTCTCATCCAGTTGTGTAAGCACAGTTGAAATAATACAAATAGAAGCATAAGAGCAAGCCTAACTTGATTACAATGAGGGAGTAAACAATGTACATCAGAGGTAAAAGAAGAGAAGAGAAGAGACAGAAGAGTAAATGTTCCAAAAAGATAATAGAAAGAATCAGGCAAAAAGGAAGGAAAAAGAGCCACTATGGTTCTCAAGAGAGGTGGCTGTGAAAGTCAGGAAGAAAAAGATAGCATTCCAGAAGTATAAGGAAACACAGAAGGAGCAGGACAGAGAGCTGTACCAGGCAGAAAGAAGCAGGGAGGGAAGTCAGAATAGCAAAGGCCCAAACTGAGGAAAAGATAGCCAACTCAGTTAAGAAGGGGATAAAACCTTTTATAGGTACATCAGTGAGCGTAGAAAGACAAAGGGAGGGATAGTGAGGCTGAATAGAATAAACGGTGGGTGGGCAGAGGGGGACAGTGAAAAAGCAGGAATACTGAACGAATATTTCTGCTCAGTATTCACAAAAGAGGAGGGGGAAGTGCCTAATCCAATTAACAGAAGCACTTGATAGGGGTCGATCCCAGTCCTTTCACAGAAGAAAGGGTTCTGCAAGAACTCCTAAAACTGAAGGTGGACAAAGCAATGGGTCCTGATGGAATTCACCCCTGAATTCTAAAAGAATTAAGGAAGGAACTAGTGAAACCATTGGCTACTCTTTTAATAAATCATGGGAGGATGGTGGTACCGAGGACTGGAGGAAGGCGGATGTGATTCTCCTTCACAAAGGGGACCAAGACAGAGGCAGGAAACTACAGACCTGTCAGTCTGACCTCTGTGGTAGGGAAAGTGATGGAGTCACTGAAGGAAAGAATAGTTGAGTATCTAGCGGTCAGTGGAGCACAGGATCCAAGGCAGCATGGGTTCACAGTGGGAAGGTCATGTCAGACGAATCTAATAGATTTCTTTGACTGGGTGACCAAAGTAGTAGACCAGGGAGGGGCTGTGAACATGGCCTACCTAGACTTTAGCAAGGCATTTGACACAGTCCCACACAAAAGATTATTAGTCAAATTAACCAGCCTGGGAGGGTCCCAGGGTGGTAGCCTGGGTAAAACATTGGCTGGACAACAGGACACAGAAGGTAATTGTAAATGGAGTCCACTCTGAAGAAAGGGCGTTACTAGTGGGGTACCGCAGGGTTCAGTATTGGGTCCAGTCCTTTTAATGTCTTCTATCAGTAGCATTGCAGAGGGACTGGAAGGAAAAAGTATGCCTTTTGCAGATGACACAAAGATCTGCAACAGGGTTGATACACAAGAGGCGTGGAAAGGATGAAAAGGGACTTGGCAAGGTTGGAGGAATGGTCAGACGATGGCAACTAGGATTCAATGCAAAAGTGCAAAATAATGCACCTGGGAAACAAGAACCCAGGTGAAGAATACACAATGGTGGGAGGTAGTAACAACAACAAAACAGGAAAGGGACCTGGGGTAATCATATCAGATGACCTTAAGGTTAGCAAGCAATGTGAGAAGGCAGTAGGGAGAGCTGGGGTACACTGGGATGTATAGGAGAGGCATCAGCAGCAGAAAACAGGAAGTTGTTATCCTCTGTACAGACAGTTGGTGAGACCCCATCTGAATACTGTGTCCAGTTCTGGAGACCCCATCTCCGCAAGGACATAGACAGGATAGAGGCAGTCCAGAAGAGGGCAACTAAAATGGTGCAGGGTCTGCAAGAGAAGCCATATGAGGAGAGACTAAAGGAGCTTAATATGTATACCCTTGAGGAAAGAAGGGAGAGGGGGGACATGATAGAAACTTTCAAGGGCCTCAAGGGAATCAACAAAGTCCAAGAGGGTAGCATCTTTCAGAAAAAGAGACTTGCAAGAACAAGGGGACACAATTTAAAGATAGAAGGAGCGGTTCAGGGGCAATGTGAGGAAGTATTATTTCACAGAGGGTAGCGGATGCATGGAACAGCCTTCTGAGGAAGTTAATGAGTCTAAAACTGTGGGAGAATTCAAGAATGCATGGGACAGACATAAGGCAATTCTTGTGGGGGGCAGGAAGATATAGGCTGTTGGTTAAATAGGATCTGCGGCCTATCCTGTAGGTAGGGAAATGGGCAGACTAGATGGGCCTAGTGGTCCTTATCTGCCGTCAAAGTCTATGTTTCTATGTTTCTAAGAGGGAGAGGCGATAACAGTAAGAGGTGGGGTTAGAAACATTTGCAGGACTTGATGGCAATTCCATTGACAGTCCTGTTGAATGCCCTTTGTGGTATTAGAGTGTAGAGTTTTAAGGTGGCTTGAAGCTTGTTCCAGATAGTGGGGAGGACATAGTTTGTGGTTGCCATACCAAATTGGGTTTGAAATTTGGCCACTTTCAGGGTAATGTATGCAGAATTTCGAAGTACATTGGAACTACGTGAGTAAGGGTGGAAGTAATGTATGCTGGCAGCTTGTTTAATAACGCTTTGTATGTCCATGTAAAGGTATGGACGAGTCTCCTGGTTGATAATTAGGTCCAGCCTATTGCCTTGTACAAGATATGGTGGTGGGTTCTGGCTTTAGCATTGGTTATAAAATAGATGGCATGGTGGAAGAGGGTGTCTAGTTTACCAAGGTATGTGGTTGCACAGTTATTATAAATTATGTCAGCATAATCAAGGAGAGGCAAAAATGTAGCCTATACTAACCTTGTGCTGGATTTCTGGGAGAACAAGGATTTGTTTCTAAAGATGAAGCCACATCTGATTTTTAGTTTTATAGATAGGGCATCAATGTGTGCAGTGAAAGAGAGGTGCGAATCCAGTGTGAAGCCTAAGTATTTAAAATTATTCACCACTTCAAGTGTGTCCCCTAGAAGGGTGGTAATAGAAGCAGGTGGCTTTATCATGGGGTAAACAGAGTGAACATTTAGTGGGTAAAAGAATGTTACCTTGTTTTCTTTGGCATTTAATAATAGTTCAGAGAGTATAAGATTTTGTTGGAGCTTGCTGAAATCGGACTGGAATGCAGAGCAGACCTGCTCAACAGATGGCTTGGAAATGTATAGGACTGTGTCATCCACGGAAAGATGAATATTACAGTTAGCTATTCTTGTTCTCAAGCTGTTTAGAACCCCTCTTAAGAGGGGAAGAGGTGAAGAGAGGGTCCCTTTGATCTTGATATGTTGCTGTCTGTTTTCCAAATAGCTAGCAAACCAAGATATCGCCAAATCGACCTAACGTGAATGTTGAGGCTATCAAGCAACAGGGGGTGGTCCACAGTATCAAAGGCTTTGCTGAGGTCCAAAAAGACTACACCAGTGACTTGCTTATTATCCATGGCCATAAGCCAGTCACTAGTGACTTTGGACAGAGCCAAGATGGTACTATGTTGCGGTCTGAAACCAGACTGAAGTGGGTTTATCAGCTGTTGGTTTTGAAGAAAAGATCTAACTTGCATACTGACCAGCTTTTCAAGGATTTTTGGGAGGGTTGGCAGAATTGATATTGACCTATAATTACTTCAGTCACTGGGGTCACTAGACTTGAAAAGAGGAATGAGGTGCTCTACTTTTCAATCTATGGGCACAGTACATGCTGTTAATAAAAGGTTAAATAAATGGGTAAGAGGAGCAGTGAGGAAGTAGTGGTCTAATTTCAGAAAGAAGGGGCTGATGTTGTCTGCTCCTCCATTCTTTTTTATATCCAACTTAAGCAGTTGTTCTTCTACCCGTTTAAAAGTAATGGAAGAAAAGAAGGATGCATACGTCAAAAAGTTGGGCAGAGCAGCTGATTGGAGGATAGAGGAGCTGAGGATGGCTGACTGTGATGAATCAAAGGCAAGACCCGCTGTTGCAAAATTCTCATTTAACTTGTCAAGTATAATGGATTTATCTAAGATTGAAATTACATGATAGGTGATAGTAGCAGAGAGGGATGGTGGAGATTTACTTCCCTCCACTAACTTGAAGGTATGCTATATCTTAGCTGGATTACCATTAGATGGTTCCAGGATGTTTAACTAGTAGTTTTCTTTAGTGTTTCTGACCAGTTTTGTACAGGCATGATGACATGCCCTGAAAATTGTCCAGTCCTTCAGGGATTTTATGCGTCTGGCAGTGGCCCACAGCTTATCCTTTTTACTAGCATTGGTTTGATTTCTGCATTGAACCAGAGGCAGGAAGCTTTTTTCACTCTGCAGTTTATGAAAGGTGCATGCTTGTTTATGATACCAGTAAGAGCAAAGTTAAAGATGGACAGTGCCTCATTTAGTGTGGGGGCTAGGTAGAACTGGTGCCAATGGATATCTTTTAAATCAGCTAAAAAGTTGGCTGGGTTAAATTTCCTGAATGATCTTTTAGTTATTACTTTGTTGGGATTTGTGGGGACAGGTGTGCCTGAAACATTGAGGTTAACATGATATTTAAAGTACACTATGGTCCCATCACCTCTCTTTGATCCAGAAAGATAATTTCTGATAAAGTTGTATCCAGGTACAGTTTAGTACAATTGGTCAGGAAAAGAAGGTTTAAGCCATGTTTCTGTGACCCCAAGTATATCAGGGGTGAAGTGGTTTATCCAAGCATGAGATCAGCAAGGTTTAGGATAAGTCTCATGATGTTCATGTGGGTGATTTTTATGCCCTTGTGGCCTTGCCAAACATGCATTTTTATGTTAATATGGGACACTGGTGAGGGTCCAGGGTTGGGTTCAATATCCCCAGCAATGAGTAGAGGGGAGAGGACCAGTATTACTACGTTATATGGCCAGGGGTGGGAGACTGAGGATACATAAGACCAGAGGAACCTTTTGAGAAAGTGGGCAAGTTGGCACAAACACTGGTACATTAGGAAGCCAACATTATTCCAGTTCTTATCACTATATAACAGATGATTTGATATAACAAAGTTAGGTGCTTCCTGGGCTGGCTTTAGGTAAGGGTAGATTAATGGCATATAATCAAGGATAAGTAAAAGGCAAATAAGGAGGCTGGAATTAACAACTGCCGAGAACAATATGCAACTCATTGTGTAACACCCTGTGTACAACTAAATGCTGGTAGGTAAAAAAAGTGAAATCATAGTACATATCCTCTGATTATCACCAATAACCTTAGGTAGTCAAATGGTTGTAGTATAGGATGTAAGATATAGGTCACCGCTATAATAAAGAACTCCATTTAATGTGGTCACCTATCTTTTTGCACAACTTACAGGATCTCACAATAGATCACTTTACTGTATTATATTCACAGCTGAACATTGTGACAATACCGTAACAGTCCTAAATTACCTTGGTAGCAAAGAGTGTTCTCAAAACAGCCAGGGTATAGGGCAGCCAGCAGCCTCCTCAGCTGACTCCAGGCAGACTCCCCATGTCCTTTGTGCTTGTTCTTAAAGCGAGGACTGCAGCATGCAGAGCCCTCTTGGGGACCAACAGTAAATATCCACAGCTGCCCTCATGCTGGCCAAACATCAGAGCAGAAGAGGTGCTACAGAGCAGGGCTCCAAATGAAGCAGTCACTGGTCCCACAGCAATCTGCAGCTTTATTGCCTGGTGAAGTGGTGACTGGCTGCTATTTCTTTTACTTACATTCTGTTTATTCCTAATGGTGGTGTGTTCCTCTTTCATAACATAGAGCCTTTGCTAAACAAAGTCATGCCTGTGATTGTTGAGAATCAGAACTAGTTATAAAAACATAATATTCCCTTGTAAAAAAACTCAGACTCAGAAGAGTGGTTACAAAGAAAGATCTGGGACTTTCCCACCTTTGGACTAGAACATTGTCCTGGAGGTGCATGGGCAATGCAGCCTACACACTGTGCTGGCAGTAACTGTGGCAGACAAATCCCTGTTCTCAATCATCAGTCTCTCTCTCTCTCTCTCTCTTTGAGCAGACCTTCTTGGCAAATGTGCATTTACTGGTTTCATCTCAGTGCTGGTAGTTCTGTTTTTCCCTTGATAGTAGGGGTAGCAGCAGCAGTGAAGTTACATAGATACATACATAGATACATAGACAGTGTCGGCAGATAAGGGCCTATGACCCACCCAGTCTGCCCATTTGAGCTTGTAAGTTCAGTTTGTTTTCCTAGAAGTCTGTTGCACCTTACCCCTGACCTCCAGAATTCCTTTATGTCTATCTCATGCATTCTTAAATCCCGTGATTGTTTCAGCCCCCACCACTTCCTCTGGCAGGGTGTTCCACTTGTCCACCACCCGTTCTGTGAAGAAATTCTTTCTCATGTTTCCTCTGAATCGTCCTCCTCCAACTTCATCCCATGCCCTCTAGTCCTGGAACATCTTTTTCGCTTAAAAATAGTGTTTTCCTGCACCCTGTTCCTCCCTGTAAGATACTTGTATGTCTCTATCATATCCCCTCTCTCCCTCCTCTCCTCCAGGTAGTACATGTTCAGTTCCTTCAACCTGTCTTCATAACACTTGTGATGCAATCCATGCACCATCTTTGTTGCCCTCCTCTGAACCTTCTCTACCCTGTCTATCCTTAAGTAGGTATGGTCTCCAGAACTGTACACTGTACTCCAGGTGGGGCCTCACTAGTGTCTTGTATAGTGGAATTATGACCTCCCTTTTCCTGCTGGTAATGCCCCTGCCTATACATCCCAGCATCCTATTTGCTTTACCTGCTGCCTGGTCACACTGTTTCCCTACCTTGAGGTCATCAGAGATGATAACCCCAAGATCCCTTTCCTGCTTGGTGCATGCTATATCCTCACCCCCCAACTGATATATTGTGCCAGGGTTTTTGTGCCCCACATGCATTATCTTGCACTTCTTTGCATTGAATTTCAACTGCCAAACCCCTGACCATTCTTCAAGTTTCTGCAGGTCGCTTCTCATTCTGTCTACACCCTCTGGTGTGTCTACTCTGTTACAGAGCTTTGTGTCATCAGCGAACAGTGAAATTATGCCTTCTAGGTCCTGTGCCATGTCACTGATGAAGATGTTGAATAGGACCGGTCCCAGCACTGATCCCTGTGGTACCTCACTGGTCACTCTTCCCTCTGTGGAGTGACAGCCATTTACCACCACCCTCTGTGTCCTGCCATCCAGCCAGTTACCTACCCACCACACTACTGTCCTGCCCACACCCATATTCCCCAGTTTGTGTAATAGTCTTCTATGTGGCACAGTGTCAAAGGCCTTGCTGAAGTCCAGATAGGCCATGTCCACTGCCCTCCTGATCCACCTCCCTAGTCACCCAGTCAAAAATTCAATGAGGTTGGTCTTGCAGCCTCCCCTGGTGAAACCATGCTGCCTTGGGTCCTGTAGTCCATTGACAACCAGATGTTCCACCAATCTCTCCTTCAGTAGTGCTTCCATGATCTTCCCCACTACCGAGGTGAGGCTGACTGGTCTGTAGTTCTCTGCTTCCTCTTTGTTCCCACTTTTGTATAAGGGGACAACATCTGCTGTCCTCAGTCTTTGGGTACCTCCCCTGTTTCCAGTGATCGGCTAAACAGGATAGCCAGAGGTTCAGCCACCACCTCTCTTAGTTCTTTAAGGACCCTGGGGTGCACCCCATCTGGCCCCATTGCTTTATCAACTCTTATTACTTCCAGTTCCTTCAGGACCCTTTCTCGTGTAAAGGGACTTGTGTCCATTTCTGCACCATTCTCACCCCTTGTACTCCCTTCAGACCCATTACCCTCTTCTTCCTCAGTAAAGACTGAGCAGAAATACCTATTCAGTATGTCAGCTTTACTGTTGTCATCCTCCACTGCCCCATCCTCCACCTTCAGTCTCACTATCCCTCCCTTTGTCTTTCTTTTTCCTTATGTACCTGTAAAGGTTTTGTCCCCTCTACCCACTGATTTTGCAATGTGTTCTTCTGTCTGAGCTTTGGCTTCCCTTACTGACCTCCCTGCCTCCCTTTGCTTCTCCTGGTACTTCTCCCTATCCCCTTCTGCCTGTGTCTTTTTGTATTGCCTGAATGCAATCTTTTTGGCTTTCACTTTCTTTGCTACCTCTTTGGAAAACCATAATGGTCTCCTCTTCCTTTTCTTCTTGCTAACCTGCTTAATACATAATTCTGTTGTTCTTGTAATCCCCATTTTAAATACTGCCCACTGTTCCTCAACCCCTGATTCCTGTCCCATTCCCCTGATAATAGTAATAATAATAATAAGTTGTGGCTGACTGGCTGTCTGATTGGCTGGTGCTGTTTCTTCCATTCTGATTTTCCTTAATGTTGGTGTGTGTCTTCCTTCCTTTCTGATTTATAACTGAGAGACATTTTTAAACACAGTGGTGCCTGTTAAGAAATAGCAGTTAATGTATAGCTAGGGCAGTAATTAATTCACGGACAGCACGGAATTCACGGAAACTGTGAAAATCACTGCATGCCCTGAATTTTGTCATTTTCCTGAAACCACCCTTAGCTCATCTAAAATTAATAATTTTTTAATCACCTGCTAGTACAGCAGTCATTTTAAAATGATAGTTGTACTAGCGGGTGATTAAAAAGCATTAACTGCAGGATGGACCTCAAAGATTGTGCAATTGACAGCAGTGTGGAGCAATCGACAAGTGCTAGCAACGTGATTGCCATGCTTAGCCAAGCAATTAAATAATTGCAATATCAGTTAAAAACCTACTCTTTCTTCCCCTCTTCACACATTAGTCTGCCAGCAGTCCACGCCATATCGATGCCTCAGAAGCCAACCTCTGCATCAAAACTCGGCAAGACAATCAAAGCAGCGAAGTAGTAAACCCCGAACTAGAACAAGACGTGGTGCAGTACTGGGTTGGTTGGTTGGACATATTCCCTACTCTCTCCAGAATTGCTTTAAGCCTGAAAACTTAAAAGTATATTCCATGCAGCAGCAAAATGTTTAATTTTCCTACTTTATGCAGTCTGTTTTTGCACTTAATATTAATTATCTTGTTGTGCAATGTGATTCAAAGATGTTTTTAACTGTTTCATCTGTTTTTATTACGTTGGCGTTCAGTAAAGAATTGATACATAACCGAAAATGAATATGTGTATAATTTGCCGTGAAAATGGCAGTTTTTTCCATGCAGAAGCTGTGAATTTATTCATTTTTTACCGTGAATTACTTACAGCCCTACGTATAGCTAACAGCTATTCACAGTATTACCTTCTGAAAAAGAAACAGAAGAGTGGTAACAAAGTTATGGGACTTGCTTGATTTTAACAAAATCATGGTAGGTGGCTGCCAGAGTACACACACACACACACACACACACACACACACACACACATATACACACTTGCTAACTTCTCCTTCACACTGGTACTCTATGTACTAAGCTATAAGGACTGGTCAGAGATCTGGGACTTGACTGCCTTCTAACCAAATTATTATTTTTGGGGGGGCTGCCAGGGTGAGAGGTTCAGCATGTACAATAGCGCACTGGCATGTCCGGTAGGCACATCCACAGTTTCATTAACTCATATCACTAGTCATGCTGTTTAATACTACTAAACAGTGGATTAATTGCTTGTTTTTCTACAGATATTCTAGATATTTCTACTGCTGGAATCCATAGGAGCGCAGGATCCAGCACAGCATGGGTTTACAAAAGGAAGGTCATGTCAAACTAATCTCATAGATTTCTTTGACTGGGTAACTAGAGTGGTGGCCAAGGGGGAGCAGTTGATGTCACCTACCTTGACTTCAGCAAAGCTTTCGATACTGTTCCACATAGAAGATTGATTAATAAGCTGGGTAGGCTCAGGGTGGGTCAGAAGTTGGTCAACTGGGTGGCAAACTGGTTGACGGGCAGAAAACAAAGAGTGGTGGTAAACAGTATACAGTCAGAAAAGATGCAAGTCACAAGTGGGGTACCTCAGAGATCAGTCCTGGGGCCAATCGTCTTCAATATCTTCATCAGTGACATTGCAGATAGACTGGAGGGTAAGGTTTGTCTGTTTGCAGATGACACCAAGATCTGCAACAGAGTAGATGATCCAGATGGGGTGGGCAGAGTGAGAAGAGATCTGGATAAACTAGCAAAATGGTCGGAAGATTGGCAACTGGGGTTTAATGCAAAGAAATGCAAGAGCATGCACATAGGGAAGAAACCCTGAAGCCACCTATAGGCTGGGAGGGAGTTGCTGGCATTCATAAGGGAAGAGACTTGGGCATCATCATCACTAATGACCTGAAATCATCCAAGCAGACCACTAAAGCAGTGGGTAAGGTTAGGGGGATGTTAGGGTGTATTAGTAGGGGTATCACAAGTTGGAAGAGGGAGGTAATAATCCCTGTTTACAAGACACTGGTTAGGCCCCATCTGGAGCACTGTGTGCAGTACTGGAGGCCACACCTTCACAAGGACATTAACCAAATTGAGGCAGTCCAGAGAAGGGCAACCAAAATGGTGCAGGGACTGCATCAGAAAACATATGAGGACAGATTAACGGAGCTCAATATGTATACCCTAGAGCAAAGGAGGAAGAGAGGTGATATGATCGAAACATTCAATCACCTTAAGGGCGTTAACAAGGTGAAAGAGTCTAACATGTTTCAATACAAGAAAAATAGCAGGACAAGAGGACACAGCATGAGATTAGAGGGAGGCCAGTTAAGGGGTAATGTGAAGAAGTTCTTTTTCACAGAAAGGGTGGTGGATGCATGGAACGGCCTACCTCAGGAAGTGGTGGCTATGAATACAGTGCAGGGCTTCAAACAGGCATGGGATAGGCATAAGGGAGTAATACAGATGAGTATGAATAGATAGGCCATTGACAGAGCAAAGGCCAATGGCACGTTCATAAGGCAGAAAAAGAAATGAGCAGACTGGATGGGCCTTGCGAACCTTATCTGCCATCAACTTCTATGTTTCTGTGTTTCTATGATATGTGGATTAAAAGCTGTTTAACATACTTTTTTTAACATACAGTTGTCATGATACAGAAAGGTACTAAAAGGTTCGAATATGCTCAGATAAGCATCTGAACCTTTTGTTGCTTATCAAACTTTTTAGAACCTCAGAACCTTTTGAGGTTCCCCATCTGTACTTTAATTGCATCCAAAACTTATCAGACCCCTATGTGCCCCCAAATATCCGAATATTCCATTCAGGGTCAAGAGACACACAAGGGGCAGTAGCATATGGTTTAGTAACTTTCAGAGCTGGGGTGGTATCCATGGCTGGGCCTCATATGCTCTCACTCATTTATTTTGTCTTTGCTATCAATCAGTCATTCCGTTTTTAGCAATGTTTACATGGCCAATGTGCTATGACTTCTGCAGCATGTAAAGTTGCCCTGACAGCCAGAGATGATTGAAATTTGTGTTCACGTTGCACCTCTCAGTGCTGATGCAAACCATACTGGAGAGGGCCTGCTGGTCTGGGAGATGGATTGATCATTGGTGACATCAGCAGTGATGCATCAGATGGCATGCAGACTGTTGACATCATCCCACAGCATGTTTGTACAAACAGGAACAAAACAGACAAACTGCCTTCCTTTACCATGTGTCCCACAGAAAACCTCCTTCACCATTCCACTGCAGAGCTGTATGCAAGCTGAGTCCAGCCCACCAGGTAAAGCTCACTTGACTCCAATGTCACTGTGCAAATGAGATAAAGCCAGCTTTGTAGGTACATGCTGGGAGCATCCATCAGAGTGAGAGGTGCAGTTTGTCCACATGGAAGCTTACACAGCTCGCTACCAAATGTGTCCCCAGCTTTTCTGCAGCTGTAGAAGCAGACTATTGATTGACTTACAGTGTCTTAATCAGGTAAGTGTCCACACTGCCACGTTTGCACCACAGCAACCAGAGAGCTTGGGTTCCCACAATGCAAATGTGGTAATATGAATGAATCTTTTGTTTCCTTATAACACTGCATGTTCAGAACCACCTGAGTGACCTGCTCAATCCTATTGAAGTCATCCTCCACAGCTGAGATCAGTTGGGTTTCGGAGAATATTCTCATTTGTGTGTACTGACTAGACTCCTGTGGAAATTTGGAAGCTTTTCGAACAGATAGCTCACAGTATTCAGAAATGTCTCAGTGAAAAACTTCAGTTTTAGTGGGTGTCAGAAAAACCTGTAGCATTTATATAGTTTTGCTGTCATTGACTAACAATGTTTTATTTTTGTTCCCCACTCCACTGGCAGTGACTGAATCAGGGTATAGTCAGGGGTACACCACCTGCCAGTGATATGCCAAACATGTCTAACACCCTCAAAAGCACTGGTAACAGGCAGTTTAAATAGATCAATGTCCATGTCCCTTACCAATAGGTCATTCAAACTTTTGGTTGTGGAGCTGTATATTTTCTCTGATACCTTCAGATTTCTCATGACCTCTATGGCCTCTACTGATACTTCCCTGATGATACTGCAGTTAGTACCTTTGAGGATCCCTTTAACTAGAATCTCTCACTTTGTATCCATGAACTCCACTCAGCATCAGTTATCCACATCTTAGTGTGCCACAATGGACTGCACATCATGTGGGTGTACTAACACCATAACACAGTTACAGTTTGTGAAGAAGGTTGCACTGCCAAACAGAAGAGCCTAGCAATGCCTACTGATGTCAGTCATCCTTTTACCACTCCCACAATGCACATGGTACTGTACTCCTGGGGTAGAGGAGGCATGGGCTTTTTAATTATTGGGAGTAAGGGCCTGGATTCCGAAGTTAGTTGGCTGGGGAAATATTACTTGACATGGTGCCTCCATGTGTGGAAGTCCCTTGCAGCAAAATTTAACTCTGCAAGTTAATCTCCAGGAAATATTCGGTCTTGCCAGTCCCCGAAGACCCACCCCATAATGCATACAATGACAATCAAACAATAAGGCAATGGTATACAAGGAGTAAAATTCAAAGCAAGGGCAATGTTTCTAGGGAAAGCAGGAATATGGCTCTGGGAAAGAAGGGTAAGTGGTAATCAGGAAATGAACAATAACAATTTTTAATCACAGACAATACCCTCTCCACATCAGTCCAACAACAGCTCTGCCTAGTCTGGTGCACAGTCCATACCAAGATCCCTTACACTAAGTTGTAACATGCAGTCTATGATTAAGCATTGCAGACCCAATGCTGGGTAGATGTACTGTACATCAGATGTTAACACACAGACAGTGGAGAAATAAGGCAATCTAATGAGAAAACTATTTGTAGTCAAAGGCCCATTGACCTGCTAGTTTCTGGCCCAGGCAGTGCATGGGGTGCACCTTTTTCTCAAAGGTTCCTCCATCCTCATCTATTTTTCAGAGGCCCAAACCCTGATTTCATTATGCATTGAAAGAGGGCTTTGATGTTGCCTGTAGCTCAGATTGCTAGCCTGACTTCCAGTATATCCCTGGCTTTCTTAATTCTAGCCTTACAGTCCCTCAGTACTGATCTATACTCTAACCAGGAGGCAACCTATCTCTTTCCAGTGATCCAGACCTTTTTGTGTTGCCTTAGCTCCCCTCGTTACACCAGGCAGGACACTTCTTGGCCTTTTTTGCCTTATTTCTTACAGGGATGCAGACCTCTGTGACTGCTTCGAGCACCATCTTCAATGTGTCCTTCATGTGTTGCACATTACTAGCTTCATGCAGTCGCTCCAGACCCTTGGACAGCAAGTCCTTCATGTTGGCCATGTTCATCTTTATGAAGCTGTAGGTCCTGGTGACTGTAGCATGGCTTGTTTTCTCCTTCAATAGGGAGAAGTTTACCCAGTTGGGGTCACTGCCTCCCACCAGTTCCTTGATGTTTAGAATGCAGATGACTCCATTCCTACATCTGAGAACAAGGTCAAGGGTGGACTCAGATATAGCCTTCTGTTGGATATGCTACTCAAGGAAGCAATCCTTCAAGGGGGACAGGAGCTTAGTCTCAGCCCCATCCTTAACCCTCTCAAGATTCCTGTCTAAACCCAGGAGACTGAAGTCCTCCAGGATCAGCACTGCATCTGACTGGGCTGTTTTTATAATTTCCCTGACCAGCTGGCCATTGTGTTCATGCTTTACTAAGCTGTTTTGAATGCCTTTAGCACACATCTGGGTGTTTCTTTGACTTTTCCCATTTCCACCTAGCTGGATCCAGATGAGCTTTGTGGCACTGGTTGACCCTAATATTCTTCTTGTCCTCCACTATGACTCCCTCCTTACAAATAGAGCCCCTCCCCTTTCCTGTCAGATGTGTCCCTTCAGAATAGTCTGTATCCCTTAATCCAGGCATCTCAGTCATTTTCTTTCTCCCCTTAGGTCTCTTTAAGTAAGCTTCAGGTATGGCCCTCAAAGGACATTATACCCTAGAGCTCATCAATTTTGAGTGCATTTCTCATAATGTCCTGCATGCAAGCAAAGTTTATTAACCCTCTAAACTTTCTTGCCCCCTAGGGGGTCTTCTCTTTTGGCACTGCCATTTGCTGTCCTTCCCTCTATATATCCCTGCATTTGACTCTTGTCCATAGTATTCCACTTCACCAGCCCTGTCACCTGTCCTTTAGCTTAAATCATCTCTGATTCTACTGCATTCTCCTGCCCAGCCCTCACACTCGCTCCTGGCACAGTTGCAGCTGATCCTGGACCTAAAGATATCCTTTTCTCCAACAGGTCCCTCAGCTGGCCAGAAAATCAAAATCCTGCCTCTTGCATCAGATCCTTAACCAAGTGTTAACCAGTTCAATGGTCCACTGCAGGTCCTCACTGGTCCTCAAGATTAGGAGGATCATGTATTAGACCACCCTGGATATCTTTATTTTTAGAAACATGCCCAGTTCTGAGAGTGTTGGTCAAGCTGCAGTAGCCACAGATGTATCCCCCTGCTCTCCATAGACAGTATGGTGCACATGTAAAGAGTTGGTTTAACTTGCTAAATTTAATTCGTGACTTCATGTCAGATAATTGGAGGTTAGGATCTACAGGAAGAAAGAAACCTAAAGCAGAAATAGGCAATAATAACAATATTCATTTTATAAATTGCTATGTCAGACTAGCCCACATCTAATACTTTCATCCTGATTCTTTTGTTTTCATGGCATGTATCCAATAGTTTTGCACAGACCTTTGCCACGCACACAGCTATTTTCTAAAGAGCTTTTAGAGGTTATACAACGGTTAGTTAAGAACAGAATGCTCTCTTCAGCAAAACAATCTTTACAGCTTTGGCAGATTTCACATCCTGATCCTGTCCAGCTGCCAGTACTTGCCTCCTGCTGCAGCCACAAATCGGCCATCTCTGTGTTAATAGTGGTAGAGAAAAGCAATGTCTGAAGATACAGATTGCTGAACAGAGTTCTGAGCACTTGTGAATATAACAAACATTTACATTTAGTGAGACTGGATTATAGTGTTTATTCATGCAATATACACCATAAATTTTATAGAAAAAGATGCAGTACCATTCTGCTACTGGTCATTTTGTCTAATGTTACTGAGCAGATACCTTTGCTCAATATTCACAGTGGAGAGGGGCATTACCAGAGGTAACATACATGGGTAATGAGGTGGTAGACAAGAAGACAGACTACACCATTTTCAGAAATGAGGGTTTTGTAAGGGTTAAGGGTGCTAAAGGCTGACAAGGCCAATAGATTGACCCCAAGAGTTCAAAGAGAACAAGAGGAGGTCCTGGTGTACCCAATGCCAGACTTGCTCAAGAGTTTTCTGGAATCAGGAGTGGTCCCGGCGGAAGACTGGAGATGGGTAGATGTTGTCCTTCTACACGGGAACATCAACAGGGAAGAGCCAGGGAATTATAAGCTGATGATCCTGACCTCTGTGGTGGGGGAAACTGATGGAGACTCTGTTAAAAGAGATATTAGAAGAATTCATAGAATCTATTGGATTACAGGGTAATAAGCAACATGGGTTAATGAGCGAAGGTGTGCCAGGCAAACTGTATAGAATGTTTTGACTTGGTGACAAGGGAGATGGATAGGGGGTGAGCTGTTGATGTGAACTACCCTACTTGGACATCAATAAAGCCTTCAACACAGTGCCACATTGAAGGTTACTAGGGACATCTCAGGGACGATAGAGGTAATGAATGGAGTACCCTAGGGGTTGGTACTGGGGCCCATACTATAAATTAAGAGGGCCTCCAGGGGATTTCTCTTATGGCATAAGACATTCTGAGAATGGTGTATGGGTGAGAGGACCACAGAGTAAAGCTGAACGGTTCTGTCTGCCCAAACCTTTGGAGAGGAGTGTCAAACTATAACATACATCCCTTACAGGCCCTATTAGCTGATGATAAATCACTTGCATTCATCTTGAGTGATTAATAATAAGCTTAGAATCTTTTTTTTTATTGTGTCCTCCCCCCCCAACCTGAAGTGGAGCACTCCCTTTTAACCCTGCTGCATGAAAGCTCACTGCACACAAGATAAGAGATACAGCGGCTCTGTGTACTACTTGGCTGAAATCACATTAGTGATTTATAATCTTCAGTATATTCACTGGGGATGTAGGGGTGGAGCTAGAGTGAAAAGCTTGACTGTTTGTAGATGACATCAATATCTGCAGTAGAGTGGACACAGTCGAGTGGAGGTTATGAGGAGGGACCTGAAAAGACTAGAAGAATGGTACAAAATTTGACAGCTGAGAGTCAGTGTCAGAATGTGCAAAGTCATGCACACTGGACACAAAAATACCTGAGCCAAGTACATGATGGAAGGGGAAATCATGACATGTACCTAGGAGGAAATGGAGCTAGGGAACATCATTACAGATAAGCTGAAAGTAATGGCTCAGTGTTCAAGGGTGGTGAGGGGTTCAAATAGGATGATGTGCTATATAAGGAGGGTGATAGCAAGCAGAAGGAGAGAGAGAGGATATATTCCCCCCATGCAAGTGATTGGTTCATCCCCACCTTGACTTCTATGTGCCATTCTGGAGCCCTCACGTTAGAAAGGACATTGACAGGGTGGCAGGTGCTGCAGAGGAGGGCAACCAAGATGATACAAGAGCAGCAGAAGAAGCCCAATGAGGAACTGGAGGGCCATAACATTCACTCCTCCCCCTTTCTGTCATTCATGGCCTTCTGCCACTGCTGTCTGCCTCCCTATAGTACTTTCAGTTCTGGTGGGGTGCAGTTTGGCATTTGTTCCTGCAGATGCCCTCTGGGCATGCTGGGGCTCTTGTGTTCATCAGGCTGCTCCTCTCACTCCTAAACCTGCAGTAAGGCTCTGTTGCTTCTCCTGCAGGCTGCTCTGCATGTCTTACTAGCAGTTTATTTTTTAGTCTGCCCCAGGGTCCTAGTGCCCTTCCTAACCACTGCTGTGTGGCGTAATTTAGCAGCTCCACAGAGCCCAGTCTTTCAAGTCTTTTGCTGCATTTACAGTCATGTTACTCAGTGGGTCTTAAATGGAGACAAGATATTGTGTAAGAGTGTTCTTACAGAGGTTGCTCATCAGCAGTTCCCAAAAACAGTAAGCTACTTCTTTATATATCCCTTCAAAGAGGGTTTGCTCCAGTTTTGTTTCTTCATCAGCCTCAGGCTGATGCTACCCAGCCACTTGTAGGCCATTTTACAGTCACTCTTTTTTTGCTGCTGCTATTTTATTCCCTTGCTTCCATGGCTCTCGATCAGGGAAGGGTCAGCGGGGGCACCCCAAGTACCACCAAAGTCCAGATCCAGCTCTGAACAGTGCCATGGCTATTTGGGGGTGGGACCTGCAAGGTCCCTCCATCATTCAGCTGGGAACTTCCTTTTCCCAACCTGTTTTTCTCTGTCAGAGGCAGGGCATGCAGTGACATTGCCACACATGCTCCCATGCATGCCCCATCAGGCATCTGCCCTGCCTCTGTCCACTTATCAGCAGGATCGATATGCCAGACCCCAATCTCCACTATGGGCCAGGTATGTACTGACAACTGCTCAACCCCCTCCCTGGAGAAGGAGAGCCATCCCTGGCACGCTCAATCCTTCTCCTCCCAGGCCAGCTCCTGGTGACCCACTCACACCATGAACATGGGTCATCAGTGTGGCAGGAGGTAAGGCAGGATGCCGCAGCCCACCATGCCACTGGGCCAGCCTTATAGCCACTCCTGCTCTGACAACTCCCCTATGTGACTGGTTTGCATGCATCCACCATTGTTGTTCTATATCATTCAAACTCAGTCTCACACTTCATCCACATATCATGCCTTTGGTCAGCCTTGCCGTCATTCAGACCTGCCCTGTTTGTACTCTCAGATGTCATCAGACTTAACAATCAGCCTCTTCCTTCACTCCTACTCAGAATGCATGCTGGTCATGACCATACCCATGGCTTCCAAGGCTCCCCTGTCTTTTAAGCCAATGATCTCACTGTACTGCCCTTAAGTCTGCATCTTGCTCCTCAACTGGGGCAAGGTCCTTCTCTTTCTGACATTTGGGTAAGAATGTCTTATACTCTGAGGGAAACTCTGCCATGCAGATGGACTCAGCACTACCTTTTGATGTAGCACTTAAGACATCAGCTACTGGGGGGTGAGTTCTCTAAGTCTGAGTGGACTTCTTTAGCTTTGCAGACCTTGTCAGCAGCACCTTCAATGGCTTGTCTCCCCACTGCCACCTAAGGTTCCTCTGGTCTTGTCAAATTTCCCTTTCTCTGCATCCCAAGGGTGAAGATTCATGAATCTGTTCAAACACACTTCCTATCTAGGCCTCTCCTTGGTTTGGAGGCCAGGCGAGTGCCTTTTATTGGACATTGCTTCCTTTTTCCTGCCTCGAGGTGATGGGCCTTCTTCGCAGGGTAACTTGTTTAGTTGCAGAGATCAACTTGTGGCACCCTCAAAGTATTCCAAATAGAGGGATAAAGTGAGAGTTCTTCCTCTAAATTCTTCCCCTGAATTGAGTGTCCAAATCGCAGTAGCCAAGCTGGCACTCATATTACCCATAGCCTGGAGGGAAGGTGACCTAACCCTTGGATACCCAGAGGTTTCCTCCTTAAAAAAGGTTTGCTTTCCTCTACTCCATGCCAAGGACCATAATATTAGTTAGATTTCACAGAAGTTGGAGATGGATGGTGTTTTTTCTTCCAAAGGGTCTCAGTCTTACTGCATATCTTCTCCTTAGGAAGAATATGCCTGTCTATCTAGATTGTGCTTTTCGGGCATTCTTCTCTAAGGTGCCTTTGGTCTCAGGGACCTCGTCCCTCTGACACATTGATGGGTTGGAACCCAGGGGGTGGAAAGGATGTGCACCGCGGGTGTGTGGAAAGGATGTACATTGGTGGGTGGGTGTACATTGGGGATGGAAAGGATGTGTAGAGACCTGAGAGAACCAGAGGAGTGGCCAAGAGTATGGCAGCTGTGTTTCTATGTGAAAAAGTGCAAAACAATGCACTCAAGGCAGATAAACCCTTGGTAGAATACAAAATGGGTGGAGTAGAATTGATGACCACCAAGCAGAAAACAGATCTGGAGTAATCATATTGGATGACCTAAAGGTAGTTAAGCAATGCAACAAGGCAGTGGGGAGGTCAAGTGGGATGCTGGGATGGATAGGGAGGGGTATTACCAGTAGAAAGAGGGTGGTAGTGTTGCTTCTACGTAGAAAGCTGGTAAGGCTCCACCTGGAGTATTGTGTCCAGTTCTGGAGACCACAGGCCCAATTCAGGAAAGATGGAACAGGGCTTGCGCCGAGCCCTGCGTCATCCACAATTTTTTGTGCAGTTGCACCAAATCACTGTGGTGCAATGCAACCTGATTCAAGATGGACCAGCGCATTTGCAACCTGTACCACATTTTTACGTCAGCTTACACCAAAGATTTGGCACAAGCCCTGTTAAATGCATCCCCCTTGATGCAAAGTTAGGCCAGAGGGGGCTGGTCTAATTTTCTGCATCTGGCACACCCGACAGTGAACTACGATCAGTGCCAAATGTCTGCCGCAAGCCCCCTGGGCTGTCTGTGTGGTGCACTGGGAACTTGCAGGAAATGCAAACTTTTGTGAATTGGGTCCCACATCTCCAGAAGGACATATACATACTGGAGGCGGTTCAGAGGAGGGCAACTAAAATGGTGCAGGGACCTCATCAAAGCCCTATGAGGAGAGAAAAAAAGGACTTCAAAATGTACACCATGGAACAGAGGAGGGAGAGGGGAGATAAGATAGAGACCTCTAAATGCCTCACGGGGTAAATAAGGTGCAGAAGGGGAATGTTTTTCAGATGAAAAGTTGCTCAAGAACAAGGGGACATGCTGTAAAGCTGGGGGCGTTAGATTCAGGAGAGATGTGAGAAAGCACGTCTTCACAGAAAGAGTGGTAGATTCCTAGAACAGCTTTCCAGCAGAGGTGGGGGTAAAACAGTGGTGGGGTTCAAGAATGCATGGAATAAGCACATAGGAATCATAGTGGAAAGGAAGGGGGCAAGGGAAAGTGCTGTAGATTGGGCATGGTCTGATGTAATAGTGTAGGTAGGGAAAAATGAGCAGCGTGGATGGGACAAAGATCCTTATCTGCCATCAAATTCTATGTTTCTATGTTTCCATGAGGGTTCCTGTGTCCTTTTTAAACCCCTACAGCATGATAGTTCTCATAGAAGGGACAGAGAGACCATAAACCAAAGCATAGAGTTGCACAAACACTACATTCAACTCAGTGTTCTAGCAATACTAAATCATATTCATAAGAGACCGATAAACCTATGAATTACAAGACTTTGCCTGTAGTTTGGGGGGGCAATGAGTGACACAGGCCATGCCCCCTTCTCACGGTATGAAACTATGTGTCTCCAAACATCCTTGGCCACTCAGATTTATCACTGCTGCTTTCTTCTCCCCTTCTCCTCCTGTGACACCTCTCTCTCTCCTTAGGGTCGGGCCTCATTCCAAAAGGTGCCTTTGGTCATGAGAACTTTGTCCCAGTGACACTTCGAGGGGTTGGAACTCTCCATAGAAACACAGAAACATAGACAATGATGACAGGAAATGTACAATGGCTCATCCAGTCTGCCAGTGTTCCCTATTTAAGCCTGGGACATACTGTTCCTCTAGGGTCCTAGCCCTTCCCATCCTCCCCCTATTCTCCTCCCTGATTCCCAACCAACACAAAGCCCTTCATTCTGTTCCAACTGTGCTTGAAACCACCAACAGTTTTCACACCTACTATTTATTTATTTGTTTGCTTTTGTTAACCGAGTGAGTGCACTAGGCATAGAGATGCCTATTTTCAGGCACGACCCAGGAAGATACAAGTCAAATACAAAACATCAAACAGCAATGTGATGTAGCACATAGAATAAGCTGTATAATGCAGAGGTAGTAAGAAAAAATTTACAAGCAACTTGCAGGACTATATATACATGGTCAGACAAAGTAAATAATATGCGAAAAAAACAGGGATCATTCAGAACAAAAATGAGACAAATGCAACACAAGTTAAGAAAATAGGTACCAGTCATTGTCATGGACAGTGTACAAAAAGTGCTAATTAGCAAGAACAAATAAACATAGTAGAAGAAATAAAGGGGAGGGGGTGGAGGAGAGGGGATAGAGGGGGAGAGGTAGGTTAGAGTGTGTACAGGAAGGGTGAGAGTGGGTAAGGCAAAACAGAGTGGGAGATGAGCTTAAGGTAGATGGAAGCAGGTACAAGGGCTTACTGCGAGCAGATGTCCATGGTGGAGCTTTCTGAAACCAGCATGTGTAGGGGCAAGACGAATAGCTTGAGGGATAGAATTCCAATACTTAGGGGCAGGATAGGAGAAAGATCGTGCACCCATTGTGGTTTTACACTGAGGGATGCATAAAGGAGTCTATTCAGTTGAACGGAGCCTGTAGGAGGGGGTTTGAGAGTGTAATAACGAGGCGAGAGATTGAGGGAGGCCAGATCTTATTATACCATCTATTAAGGTGCAATAGGAAAGGAGGCAGTGAGCAGCAGGTTTAGGCCATTCTAGATCCGCATAGAGCTGACAGTGATGTTTGTGACGAGGAGAGGCAGAAGCATAACGGCAGATATTATTATAGGTAGTATAGGTAGTACCACCTCGGCTGGCAGATTGTTCCATGGCTCGGTATACACCTCTGACATCATAACTTCAGCATCAACAGACACTACAGTGCCAGGTCATTGTTGGCAGTATAGCCTAAAGGTTAGAGTAATGAGCTGTGAATGAACTTGGTGCATCCAGCACACCTGGGTTTGATTCCCACATCCTCCACTTGCATACTGTGTCACTCTGAGCAAGTCACTTAACCTCCCCATTGCTCCCAGGTCACCCATGAAAACAGACATGTGTGCCTTACCTGGTAACCAAAGAATTTATGACCAAAGTAGTAGACCGGGGAGGGGCTGTGGATATGGCCTACCTAGGCTTTAGAAAGGCATTTGACAGAGTCCCACACAAAAGATTAATAAACAAATTAGTCAGCCTAGGAGTGGGTCCCAGGGTGGTAGCCTAGGTAAAACATTCACTGGATAACAGGACACAGAAGGTAATAGTAAATGGAGTCCACTCTGAAGAAAGGGGGATTACTAGTGGGGTATCACAGGGTTCAGTACTGGGTCTGGTCCTTTTTAATGTCTTTATAAGTGACATTGCAGAGGGATTGGAAGGAAAAGTATGCATCTTTGCAGACAACAAAAAGATCTGCAACAGGGTTGATACACAAGGTGGGGGGTGGAAAGGATGAGAAGAAACTTAGCAAGGTTGGAGGAATGGTCAGAAGTATGGCAGCTTGGATTCAATGCAAAGAAGTGCAAAGTAATGCACCTGGGAAACAAAAACCCAGGAGAAGAGTACACAATGGGGGGAGGTAGTAACAACAACAAAAATGGAAAGGGACCTTGGAGTAATCATATCAGATGACCTAAAGGTTGACAAGCAAAGTGAGAATGCATTAGGGATGGCTGGGGGGATACTGGGATGTATAGGGAGAGGTATCACCAGAAGAAAACAGGAAGTTGTTATCCCTCTGTACAGACAGTTGGCGAGACTCCGTCTGGAGTACTGCATCCAATTCTGGAGACCCCATCTTCGCAAGGACATAGACAGGATGGAGGCAGTGCAGAGGACGGCAACTAAAATGGTGCAGGGTTTGCAACAGAGGCCATATGAGGAGAGACTAAAGGAGCTTAATATGTATACCCTTGAGGAAAGGAGGGAGAGGGGGGACATGATAGAAACTTTTAAGTATCTCAAGGGAATCAACAAAAGTCCAAGAGGGTAGCATATTTCAGAAAAAGAGATGTGCAAGAACAAGGGGACACAATTTGAAGATAGAGGGTAGGGATAGCTCAGAGGTAATGTGAGTAAGTATTTTTTCACAGAGGGTGGTGGATGCATGTAACGGCCTTCCTGAGGAGATCATGGGATCACAACAGTGGGGGAATTCAAGAATGCATGGGACAGACATAAGGCAGATCTTGTGGGGGGATAGAAAGAAATAGGCTGTTGGTTAACTAGGATCTGCAGCTTATCCAGTAGGTAGGGAAATGGGCAGACTAGGAAAAATGATGGAATCACTTCTGAAGGAAAGAATTGTCGAGTATCTAGAAGCCAGAGGGGCGCAGGACCCAAGGCAGCATGGATTCACAGTGGGAAGGTCATGCCAGACGAATCTGATAGATTTCTTTGACTGGATGACCAAAGTAGTAGATCAGGGAGGGGCTGTGGACATGGCCTACCTAGACTTTAGCAAGGCATTTGACATAGTCTCACACAAAAGATTAATATACAAGTTAGCCAGCCTGGGAGTGGGTCCCAAGATGACATCCTGGGTAAAGAATTGGCTGGAGAATAGGACACAGAGGTAATAGTAAATTGAGTCCACTCAGAAGAAAGGAGGGTTACTAGTGGGGTACCGCAGGGTTCAGTATTAGGACCAGTCCTCTTCAATGTCTTTATAAGTGACATTGCAGAGGGACTGGAAGGAAAAGTATGTCTCTTGCAGATGACACAAAGATCTGCAACAGAGTTGATGCACAAGGTGGGGTGGAAAGGATGAGAAGGGACTTGGCAAGGTTAGAGGAATGGTCAAATGTATGGCAGCTTAGATTCAATGCTAAGAAGTGCAAGGTAATGCACCTGGGAAACAAAACCAGGGAAGAGTACACAATGGGGGTGAGATACTAACAACAAAAATGGAAAGGGACTTGGGGGTAGTCATATCAGATGACCTAAAGGTGGGCAAGCAATGTGAGAGGGCAGCAAGGAGGGCTGGGGGATACTGGGATGCATAGGAGAGGCATCACCAGTAGAAAACAGAAGTTATTATCCCTCTGTACAGACAGCTGGTGAGACCCCATCTGAGTACTCTGTGCAGTTCTGGAGACCCAATCTCCATAAAGACATAGACAGGATGGAAGCTGTCCAGAGGAGGGCTAACTAAATGGTGCAGGGTCTGCACGAAGACATATGAAGAGAGACAAAGGAGCTTAATATGTATAGCCTCGAGGAAAGCAGGGAGAGGGGACATGATAAAAATGTTCAAGAATACCTCAAGGAATCAACAAAGTCCAAGAGGGTAGCATCTTTCAAAAAGGTGTGCAAGAACAAGAGGGCACAATTTGAAGATAGGGGGAGAGGCTCAGAGGTAATTTAAGGAAGTATTTTTTCACAGAGAGGGTTGTGGATGCATGGAACAGCCTTCCGGAGGAGGTTGTAGAGTCAAAATCAGTGGTGGAATTCAAGCATGCATGGGACAGTCATAAGGCCATTCTAGGGGGTGGGGGTAGGAAGAAGTAGGCTGCTGGTTATCTAGGATCTGCAGCTTATCCAGTAGGTAGGGAAATGGGCAGACTGGGTGGGCCAAGCAGTCCTTATCTGCCGTCAAATTCTATGTTTCTATGTTGGCCAAGCGGTCCTTATCTGCTGTCCAAGTCTATGTTTCTATGTTTCCAGTGTCAGCGCTGGATCCCGGCACTGTATTCAGGGGCTCATGCACCTCCTTCCTTAATCAGCTCAGACTCAGAGTTGATTATGTTTAGTGAGGGATGCAGGGGACACAGCCCCCTGTGAGGAGTGTTTGGGGTGCAAAGCCCGCCGAAGAAAACATGTTAGTGAGTCGGAAATTGTCTGCCGACTGCAAAAAGTGGTCAACATGACGGTTTTGCTGTCCAGTCATTTGATAAACTTTTTGTCGACAACCGGTCATAGATCACCATGGCTCCACCACCCTTTCCGTGAAGTAATACTTCCTCATGTCCCTCCTGACTCTCCCTCCTGTTAGTTTCCACTCATTCACATGACTGTATGCTAGTGTTCAAGCTAAATAGTTCCCCATAGTTCACTTTGTTAATTCCCTTTAGGAACTTTTTTTAAGGTTTTTTTTTTTAGCCACTGGGTTCAGCATCAGGTTATCCAATATTCATTGGTAGTTATGGGTTACATCACCTGAAGATAGTTCCATATTATCATATCATCTTTACCCAGTGGGGTATATACCTAACCCCCACCCAACTACTCTAAGCTATTTTACCCTGCTCTGTCCCTCTAACCAGATGTTAAATTTGGCATATGTGTATGACACATAGCACTGGAGTCCAAACAGATTGGAATTTGTGTACAGCTCCTATGTCCCAACAATGTAATCTATCAAGTTCGGTGCACTCTACACATAAATTTCTCCATAGATTATATTCTGGAGGTTCTTCATTTTCCATATTCTGGTAATATATCTTCTGGCATTAATCAGGCACGTGTTTAAGATTCCCCCATATTTCCTGCTGGTAATGCTTGAAAATTGGAGCTGCCCAGGAGGCATAGTTCTGGTCAATTTTTTTTAATTGCTACCTGTAATTTTATTGATTGTAGTAAATATTTTATTTCAAAAAGTTTGGATTCTCAAACAGGTTAGCAATAACATGTTTAAGGGTCCCTCTATGTTTTATGCACCTGTTACACCAAGGCTGAATGTTAGGGTTCATCTTGTTGAGCAAATGGGGGGGGGTATAAGATTTATTTTATTTATTTGCGGATTCAGAGTACACCTTTGAGTGTGAACTGTTTTACAAAGATTCCATGCCATACATAGTTCAGGATAGCAAACAGGAATTTACATCCTGAGGCTATACACACTTACATGGGAAGAACAAATAAAGCATCGTATGGCAATTAAGTGCATCAAGTTGCCACACGAAATTCAGATATGCAAATAAAATGCTCACATAGCGGCCCAGGAAAACCTTGTCCTGTCAACACAGGAGATGAGGAGAGGTAGGAGGAGGAGAGCATGAAAGGGATGAAGAGAGAGTCTCTGAGATCTAGCAAGATGAGAGAGCGTGGAAACAGGGGTTCAAATAACTTGCCCCTGTGGGGTGCTCCTGCCCCAGCCACAGTAGTTTCAGCAGCAGGGGGAGGAAATTTTGTACTGGGGGAGAGACGCACAAACAGGTAGGGCCAGAAAAAGGGTGGGGAGACATGAGAGGGAGAGGGAGAGAGACTACAGGGGGTATTCCGTCAAATATGTTGAACTGTGTCTGGTTAAGCCTGTTACTAGTAAATATCTTTGTGGCTTTAACCAGTTTAATCCATTTATTGCTTGATATCTCATATTGTAATTCATTTTCCCAACTTTTCTTAAGATTCATAAGAGGCAAAACCTACAGTATTTGAAGATTATTATGTATTTTAGAGATTAAGTTCTGATTGTGATCTTTAGGCATAATCCAGCTCTGCAGTGAGGTGCTGCTGTGTTCATTTAAATCTTTCCCCATTTGCTCAAGAAGAGAAGCCCATACCCTAAGGTAATTAAGTCTCTCCCCATAAGGTAATTTATATTTATTTTTAAGACTGTCGAAAGTTGTGAAGGAACCTTCATGGAAGCGATCTTCTAAAGCAGTTATATTAAACTTCTCCAAGGGATTTTTCCCCTTCCCCTCGCTCCCAGACCGTCTTCCTTCTGTCAGACAGATAGGGTTATATATGTTGATTCTAATGCTTTCTTTGAGTTCTTTATGGTAGTAAACCCAAACTAATAATTAACTCTAATACAAGGATTCTTAAGGTTTTTCAGTTCTTTAGGAGTATATGCCTTATCTAGGTGATGGTAGGCTCTTTTTTCTTTAAATAACTGTTCATCATTTACCATCCACCAGGAAGGGGGTGTTAGGTGCATAGTATTTGTTACTGTGGGAAAACACAGTGGCCCACTGGTAAAATTTAAAGCTGGGTACCTTGAGACCCCTCTGTTTTTCACTGGCCCTTAATTTTGTAATAGTCATTCTGTGTTTTTTATGTTTCCAGAGAAAAGTTTTAATAATTTTTTTTAAGACCTTAATCTGGCTTTGTGAAATTAAAATTGGTATGGCCTGTAAGATATACGGGGTCAGATATTCAAAGCTTTGCACCTGGTGCAAAGCGTAGTGCTGGAATTGCACCAGGTTGCAATATTCAGAAGCCCTAATAGCGCTGGCACTGTGTGATAGCACCAACGCTAAAAGTTAATGCGTGCAGGGGTGGAATTAAGGGGAGTGGCCAGGAATGCCAGCTGTGCAGCATATTTAAAAGTATAGCCCTCGCTACTGGCATTAGCGTGACCTGTAGCATGGCGCTAAACACCGCCATGAAAAAGCTGGCTGTGATGCGGCGGTGTCCCCCAGCACAATTTCCAACTCCCAGTAGCCCCATACATCTCAGAAGCACCTGGTAGTCTAGTGGTCCCTCCACCCCCCCAGCACAATCCTCAACCCCCAGCCACAGAATCTGAATATTTGCTCTGGTAGTCTAGTGGTCCCCCCACCCCACCAGCATGATCCCCAACCCCGTGGCGATGGTATCTGAATATTGTACCTGGTAGTCTAATGGTCCCTCCACCCCCAGCACAATCCCGATGCCCGTAGCTGTGGTATCTGAATTTTGTACCTGGTATTCTAGTGGTCTCCACCCCCAACCGCGATCTCTGATCCCGATTAAGCTCCATAAGTGTTTCCCGGTGGTCTAGTGGTCCCCCACCCCCAGCATGATTCCAGATCCACAGTATCACTCCATTAAACAATTTCCTGGTAGTCTAGTGGGCCCCACCCAGCAGTGATGCCCCGCCCTCTCAATAACTTCACACAGCTGGAGCGGTGACCGGCTCAGCCTCTTCTCACCACCACGGCTGGCCCCTGACTGAGGTATGAATGAGCGGTACTGAGTACCACTTATCTGCACTCAGCTGGCAGTCAAAATGATGGTGAGGAGGCTGAGCCGGGTCCCCAGCTCCAGTTGTGTGGAGGTATTGGCGGGCAGAGGCATCACTGCCGGGTGGGGGGCCTACTAGTCTACCAGAGAAATCACTTATAGGGCAGATACTGAGAACAGGAATCATGCTGGGAAGGGGGACCACTAGACTACCAGGGAAATAAATTAATAGAGCATTATTCCAGCTATTCAACACTCAAAGGGCTACAGATGTTTGATCCCCACTTACTGCACTACTGTGTGAGTTTGGTTGATCATTTTATTCAGAATGTTCACATGACAAAACACATTGTACAGGTGATTATGGGGTACTTACATATTTACAGCAAGCAAAGAGGTAGCATGCAGAACAAGGGGAGCCCCAGTTTAAACATGTCACTGATATCACTACACTAGTAGTCCCAAAATAAAGGTACACAGTTCCCCTTGCAGGGACAGACAAATACATTTGATTTCTGGTTTGGCTCATGCTGCATTTGATATGTCCTGATTCTTGGGCTCCATTTTTCACAGCCAGTGGGGAAATGTATGTCTGTTGAACTAATGTTGAGTACCGGATGTTTTGTATATCTGGCTCTGGTGTGTGCCAAATTGGAAATCTTAACACACTGGAAAAATGAAGACCCACCAACCAGTATGGCTTGGTTGAACAAGTTAACAGAGCGCGCAAATGTGGAAAAGCTCATATACAGGGCAAAGGGCAGATCAGCATATAGGCCAAACAATGGTTGGCTCTGGAGAAGCACCTATTGAGCCCAGCACAATAACCCTCAAATAGACATCTAGGAATGAATTCCTATGGTCCGCGGTTTTGGAGAACTGCAATCAACTACACTAAGGGAAGATATCAATCAAACAAAATAGATAATATTTCTTTAAAGGTATTTATTGCTATACTGCACTGAAGTGTGTGACTTGGACAGTCAGTTCTGAGTGCTGTATAATTTTTTTTAATATAAAATGTATTACTGACTGTTTCTGCTGAAAAATCTGGTGCTCTTAGAATGTCCTCACTCATTCCCCGGTTTCAGCTGAAAGATGAAAGCCACAGAAAAATGCTGAAAATGGCATGTGAGATCACACACACAGTTTTAGAGACAATGTGTTACATGGAAGGCCTTAATCAAGGATCTCCTGTGTTTCTGAGTTAATTACAGCCATAGTTGCTATATTATACCCATTTTATGAGGTCCCAAAGGAAGAAAAGCAGGTTGTGATGTATTAGTGTGAAAATCATAAAGATGCTTAAATGTCCTGAAACAGGGAAGCTTATGATGCGATCAAAGAGATGTCATTTGACACATTTGAGTTATGCTGTGGTTGCAGAGTTTCATACTTGAAAAAAGGCATCCTGTTTTTTTTATAAAAATATATATTTTCTTTATATATTCTGACATAGGAGGAGCTAGCTGACCTCACACAAAAAGGGGTCGGCCAATACAGTTGTTTAAGGAATACTCTGTTTTACTTCAGACATCTTTTATATAGACTCTGAAGAGGATACATCTGTAAGCACTTTAGGCAGGTATTTAGAGAGAGAGTCAAATCTAAGTACTGCAAGTAGGAATTTGCACTGTTTAAACCTTGCTCTTTTAAAAGATTTGTATGTTTTGAGATATAACAGTTTTGTGTTTTGTGTTTTACATATTTTTATCTGTTTTAGTAAAATTCTTTTTAGAACATGTTTGGTCTGTCTTTGAATTTCTTTTAGTTGTAAAAGAAAGTATATATGGTTATAGCAGACATGAGGCATAGCTTGAATGGTGATACCAAACTGGAAAGAGAAATGTTTTAAATCTGAGGTCTTTATTAAAGTTTTTATGGGTTCATCTCTGTATGCCTAGTTAGGTGCCCGTAGGCAAAGATATCTGCCCTTCCCCGAAGACAGAAATATCTGAGCCTGTGCATTGGGTACACTAGCAAGAGGTACACAGTTTGAACCCCTCCAAGACCTGAGACCAAAGGTTGATCCGAACTCACAAAACAGACAAGAAGGTTACCTTGTTCTGTTAAACTGTTGACAAGACTGCGCTCGGAGGTTGGCACTTTCAGAGTAGAGGGCCTGACCTGCTGAATAGGTTTGTGACAGATTGAATGGCAGTGGTGAGATACTTTTGGTATCACAAGCTTTATTGTTCTGTGCTAGCTTGAGACTGTAAGCTCTCTTGCAAAGAAAGAAAGACAGAGTTTTATTTTAAAAAGGAAACTAAACTATATATATATCACTTGGCTTACAGTCGAGTTCCTACCTGTTTTATTTTTTTTTTTCTAAAGTGCAGTCAGAGTAGCAGTAGTCAGGAAAGATGACTTCCAAATACAGCAGGCACACTGTAGATTACTTAAAGCAGTTGTGCAGGGACATAGGAGTCCTGTTCGAGGTGAAAGTAAGCAAGCAGAGCCTCATAGATGCCCTGATGGTAGCAGATATCCAGTGCCGTGAGTCACCAATCGTGACTGGAAAGGACCAAACCTCAAGTGTAGAAGGGCTAGCGGCCAGTGAAGGGTCCAGAGCCAATGAGGAGGACAGCAGGGCCACTGTCAGTGAAGGGCCACAGCAGCAGGGGAAGGTCACCAGTCTCCTGAATCCAGAGGTACTCAGGCTGCAAATTGAGTTGCACAGGATGGAACTGGAGGCAGAGCGAGAACAGAGGAAGGCAGACCGTGAGGAGAGTGAGTGCCAGTAAGCTGCAGAGGAGAGGAGAGAATGAGATTGCCGAGACACAGACCATGAGGAGAAGGAGCATTGGAGACATCATGAGCTGGAGTAGATACAACTCCAACTAATGGCACCATAGCAGGTAAGTGGCTTGGGTTTAACTGGGACTGCAGGACTGGGTTACAAATTGATCTCCAAATTAATAGCTGAATTTAAAGAGGGGAAGGACATGGATGCCTTTTTAAATTCTTTTGAAAAAGTTTGTATTCAGGCTAAAATTCCTAGAGTGTCCTGGAGCTTCCAGTTATCCCTGCTACTTACCGGGAAAGCTCGGGATGCATTGGGTCAAATGGACAATGAGGACAACAATGATTAGAGCAAGCTAAAAGCAGCGCTGTTAAAAAAGTTTGAATTAACTACTGAATCATACAGACCTAAATTCTGTAAGCTCAGGAGAAGCCCTGATATGAGCTATGAGGAACTAGCCATGAAACAACGTCAGTTTTTAAAATGTTGGTGGGAAGGAATTGAGGCAATTTCTGTTGATAAAATTGAAAATGTGATTTTATTAGAATGGTTTTATTGGGTTTGCCCAGCAGAGCTAAAAACCTGGCTAGAGGGCCGAGATCCCAAAACAGTGCAAGAGGTTGCTGAACTCTCGGACTGCTATGCCAAGAGCAGACCTGCTCTGAGAGTGAATGGGGCAGGCATGGCACTGCAGAAAGTGAAAAGCACACCTTCAGGGCAGCTAAAACCCTCACTGCCTCCACCAAAACCAGTTAGCTCCAGGTTTCCACGAAAATATTTCTCTGAAGTAAGAAATGCCTGTTGGTTGTGTAAAGAAACTGGGCATATTGCCAGTCAGTGTCCCAAAAAGGCAAGCAATAATACACAACAGGGTGCTAGAAAAGAAGTGGAATGTTTGTGTGTCCCTGGGAGCATGCCAGTGAACATGAAGGAACACATGCACCCAGTCATGGTAAACCACTGAGAGGCTGGTTCCCCAGCCTGTGTCTCCTGATATGGAGATTAATGAAGAGGGGGTAGAAATTTCCCCAGTAGCAAGTGATCACACAGCTATGGAAGGTTACTCCAAAGAGGAAGGGGTGACCCATTTTCTGAGGGTTGGGATTGACAGTGATCCTGAGGGCCCTGATGCTAGTGCTAGGGACCCTAGTTTAGTGACTGAAAGGGACCTGTCCCATGCCTTGGGAATGTGTGAGGGGTTCACAGCTGCTTGGAGAAGTGACCCTGGTTTAGAGAAGCTGAGGGCTTGGGCAGATTCAGATGGCACACCGGAAGGTGACGGCAGACATAAGATTTATTGGGAAAATGGACTTGTGTATGCTCAGGCAGTACAGACAGAGGGAGGGAGGGAGGGATGCTAGGCAGGCAGCTTGTTGTTCCCCAGGGGTATTGTGAGCAGTTGCTCAAGATTGCACATGTTATTCCCTTGTCTGGTCATCTGGGAATCGCACGTACTACACAGAGGTTAACCCAGAATTTCTACTGGTCTAACTTCACCCAGCAGGAGAAGGAGCATTGCAGGTCTCGTCACTGGTGCCGAGAAATAGGGAAGGTGGGCAAGAAAACCCAAGCTGCCCTGATTCTATTGCCCAGAGTGGAGGAGCCATTCCAGAGGGTGGGAATGGACATTGTGGGGCCTTTAAATACCCCCAGTTCCTCAGGGAAGAGATTCATCCTAACTGTGGTGGATTATACCACCCAGTACCCAGAGGCAGTCACCCTATCCTCACTGAGGACAGACAAAGTGGCAGATGCCTTACTTGGGATTTTCTCCCGTGTTGGGTTTCTGCAGGAGGTTATCACCAGTCAAGGGGGTTCCTTCATGTTGAACCTGATGAAATATTTATGGGAGAAGTGTAGAATGATGCAGAGATGCATGACACCATATCACCCACAAGCCAATGGGCTTGTGGAATGATTCAATGGTACCCTAAAGTCAATGCTCCGGGCATTTGCTGAACAGCATGGGAGAGACTGGGAGAAATACCTTCCCCACCTGTTGTTTACATACAGGGAGGTGCCCCAAGAGTCAATCACATTTTCCTCCTTCGAACTTTTATATGGATGGCAGGAACGTGGGCCCCTTGACTTGATCTTGGAGGACTGGGAAGGGAAGCACGCCACCCAGGGAACTCCCATTGTGGATTATGTCCTTAGGTTTAGGGAAAGGCTGAAGGAGTTTATGGGGACAGCCCAGAGCAACCTAGTAGCTGCCTAGCAGAAACAAAAAGTGTGGTACGACTGCAGAGCCAGAGCTCACTCATACATGGTGGGTCAGGAAGTCATGGTCCTTATTCCAGTCCAGAAAGACGAACTGCAAGCTGAGTGGGCAGGACCGTACAAAGTGGTTAGGAAGGTAAATGACATGAACTGCATTGTTAAGTTACCTGACCATAGACAGACAGTATGTACCATGTCAACATGATGAAGCCATATGCAAATAGTGCTGACATGGTGTTTGCAGTGTGTAGTCATGGGGAGGGGACGGACGAAGGAGACCCCCTTCTGGATTTGCTGGAGGAAAGTAAGTGGGAGTCCTCTGTGGAGGCAGTAAAATTGTCTCCCCAACTGGCCCCAGACCAGATCCAGAAAGTAAGGGAGGTTTTAGCAGACTTTTCACCGTTGTTTAGCGCCAAGCCTGGACTAACCCCCTTAGTGACACACGATGTGGAGACAGAGACATAGACGTCCATACGGCGGACAGCATATTGGGTGTCAGAGGCTGTCCAAAAGGACATTAGGAGGGAAGTGAAGGAGATGCTGGATTAAGGGGTAATCTAGAGATCCCACAGCCCTTGGGCCTCACCCGTAGTCCATGTACCCAAGCCAGATGACTCAACTCATTTCTGTGTGGACTATCATGGACTAAATGCAGTCACAAAGTCAGACGCCCACATGATGCCCTGGACGGATGAACTCCTGGACACTTTGGGAGGGGCAATCTACCTTACAACCATTGACCTGACAAAGGGGTATTGGCAAGTAGAACTGACAGACAGAGGTAGGGAGAGGTCGGCCTTCATCACTCCGATAGGCTTATTTGAGTTTAAAGTAATGCCTTTCAGAATGAAGAACGGCCTGGCCACTTTCCAAAGGTTGGTGAACCAGGTGTTAAATGGTGCTGAGGAGTACGCCATGATGTACCTGGATGACACTGCCATCAGACAGCCCATCTGTGTGCTTCCCAAGCTGCTCCTGTGGCCTTGGCTCTCTCTGAGCAGGCCACAGCTAACAGACCTCCCGACTGACCCCCAGACAGATTCAGACAGCCCATCTGCGGGCTTCCAAAGCTGCTCCTGTGGCCTTGGCTCTCTCTGAGCAGGCCACAGCTAACAGACCACCCGACTGACCCCCGGACAGATTCAGACAGCCCATCTGCAGGCTTTCCAAGCTGCTCCTGTGGCCTTGGCTCTCTCCGAGCAGGTCACAGCTAACAGACCACCTGACTGACCCCCGGACAGATTCAGACAGCCCATCTGCAGGCTTCCCAAGCTGCTCCTGTGGCCTTGGCTCTCTCCGAGCAGGCCACAGCTAACAGACCACCCGACTGACCCTGGACAGATTCAGACAGCCCATCTGTGGGCTTCTCAAGCTGCTCCTGTGGCCTTGGCTCTCTCCGAGCAGCCCACAGCTAACAGACCACCTGACTGACCCCCGGACAGATTCAGGTACGCACTGGACCTCCGAAACTCGTGGTTTTGAATGCCACTGTTTTGACTGGATGCCCAGTGGAGGAACCAGGCACTGATTGGCAGCTTTACTCCTTGGCTGATTTTCCAATGCCTGGCACTTCCTGATCTCAGGGAAATCTCTTTCTGTGCTTTGTTCTGGACTGATTTTTTTTGCCCACCCCTCTCCCCCTCCTCCTCACCACAGTATTAAATAGACCCTTACTCCACCCCTTCCTCAGCCTAGCAGCAAATTGGTCACTCCACTGCTGCACATTTTCATGCTATTGGCCTCCCTGTCTTCAATACCTGACTTAACCCACTTTCTCACCGCCCCTTTTCAAAGCAGTCCCACCCACAGGATCACACAATTGCTCTCAACCTTTTCTCCAGCCACTCCATCTAACTCCTCTCAATTACTGCTCTACCTGCCCTATTGTTAGGGACTTCACCCTAATTTGACTATATACACTTCCAACTATAAACCAGCTAGCTGTTAAGCAGGCCAGCAACACCAAACAAACTACCATGGGGTGCAGCCAGCTACTACTACTCCTCACTACCTCTTTTGGCATTGCTGGTACCATACACGTCCTTTTGTTCTGCAAATTTTGGACTCCCCGCTGTTCTGTCTGACCCTTTGTATGAATGCCCTTTATTAATCCTCACTTTCCTTCTCTCCCTCGTCTGAGGAACTGCCACCCAGGCTCCCAGCTCCTAAGCCACGGGATTCCTGGCTACCGGGTGGTCAGTGCCCCTCTAGCTGATGCTTGAGCCTGCAGACATGGACCCAAGGTCCTACAAGGTACGGCAACTGCAGCAACCAACTGGATTGCGAGCGCCCCCTCAGACCACGCTCTGATTGGTCCCTGGTGGAAGCCGGCTCCAGCTCTTTGATTTTAAACCCTAAAAATGTTTATGTTGGGACAAATGTTAAAGAGCGAAGTGTTAGCCAGTCTGTAATGAAAGGACTTGGATTGTGGTTTGGAAAGAAATCTAGTGTTTACAGCCCTTTCTCTGCATACGTGCACTGGCCCTAGACACTTTTGCGTGCCAAAGTAATACACGTCCTTTTGTTCTGCAAATTTTGGACTCCCCGCGGTTCTGTCTAACCCTTTATGTGAATCCCTTTTATTAACCCTCACTCTCCTTCTCTCCCACAGCCGAGGAACTGTTGCCAAGGCTCCCAGCTCCTAAGCCGTGGGATTTCTGGCTACCGGGCGGTCGGCGCCCCTCTAGCTGACGCTCGAGACCGCAGACATGGACCCAAGGCCCTATAAGGTACGACAAATGCCACAACTTTTTTGACCACCCCCCTCCCTCACCTCCGCTGATTATTAAATACAGTAGCTCCTGCCAAAATATTAGTCCACGTCCCCTGGTGCAGTGCCCCACCAATAGAGACTTAGCTTGTGATCCCCCTCTTCTCTGTCCAGCCTATGGGATCCAACTCTCATGGCCTCGCCTTACTAAAACACATAGGCTCTCCTTGGCTGTGCCTTCACCACTAAATATTTTTAAATGCTATCAAATTCGGGTCAACCTGGATCAGAAAGCTACTGATAAGCTGCATTAATCCAGCAACCCCACTGGCCCCTGGGCTAATTGAGTGGCTCCTTTTTTGAGGTACCATCATGTCAGGCCCTATATGGCTCCTTATACTGACCATTTTTCTGCTGATACCAGCTTCCCAGCATTGGACACCTGAACTACCATCATGTTTGGTCTACAACAGCACCTTGTGCTGTATACCACATGGCAGCTTATCCTTTAATTTCCTCCATGATTCCAAGTACCAGTACCTTGAACCCTGCTCTTATTTATTTATTTATTTAGCTTTTGTTGACCGGGTAAGTGCACTAGACAAATCCTGCCTATTTTCAGGCACGACCCGGGGGAGGGGGATACAGATGAATGCCAACTGACCTTGAACCAGATTAAGCTGTTGGTGGTATTTTTAGTGAATGAGGAAAATTTGGCCAGGACACCGGGGAAAATCCCCTACTCGGCTGCTGCCTTGCTGCCAGTAGGGGAACTGGTCATTTGCAAAATGGCCACTCTGAGGATTTCCAGGATGGAGGAGGATGTCTGCAGAGTGGGAGAGGTTGCCTCGTCTCCCACTCCAGTTGTGCTAGAGGCTGCAGCCGGAGCTTTGTCTAAAATTGTTTCTGATACTGAGTCCCCAACAGAAGATTTGCAACAGGAACGTTCCGAGGGAATGGTCAAGATAAGTGAAGATTTATTGCCTGATATGGTGTCTTCTATAAATGTGGAGGAGATTTTAAATGTGCCTAAAACACAGAATGTTGGGGGAGAAAACTCTTCTTGGAAGCTGCAGGGTTTGAACCCTGAAACTACGTTAAACATTGGTAACAAAACAATGGAGGAAATGGAGGACATGATGGAAGATACAGCGGTTGAAGAAGGGTTAATGGAAAATGAAGAAGGACAGCAGGGATTGGAACTGTCTGAGTACAGGTCTCTGACCAATGAGAAGGAGTTTAAAGTCAAAGGTGCCAGTTTTCAAACAGGTACTGTGTTTTTTTCTGCAAAGGAAGATTTGCTTGCGCTGAAGAAATGGAGTGTAAAACTAAAGTTTTGCCTGTCTCAGTTTGGCCACGGTCGTTTCAGAAAGAGGACAGCACTTCTAGCAAGATAAATGAACAGAAAAAGGTGGAACTTAATGTTGGCTTCTGTAATCTGCGAAGTTTGTCTCCCCAGCCTACTGATTTGAAGGTAAAACAAGCCAACAATACAGACTCAGAAGGAAAGAGTTGTAGCACTTCTTATGTGCCTGAAACTGACTTTACAGTGACTTTGGATAAATATAAAGGTTTTGTGCTTGATAAAAATTTTGCACAGGGGGAAGTTTTGGAGGGTAAGAACATAGTCTACCAATCTTGGGCAGATTCACAAGCAGGGGTCACAGAATTTGTTTTTTCTGAGGGGAAAAATAAAAAAAATGATGATGGAAAAGCTAACCCTTTGGGTTTAGTAACAAAATCAGAGCCAAGAAAGGAACAAACATTATGGTCTCCTGAAAAAGCTTTGAGTGGGGCTGGTTGGGTTAGGTCTGATTCAGGTGAGTGGCAGGCTGATCCTACATGGAGCCCTCAGTTACCTTTCACACAGAATTCTCCTGACTGGGCTCCAAGGATAGCACAGCAAGGGAAAGCATTGAATGAGGGAAACATGAAAATGTGTGTATTTCTAATGATTTAGTTGGTTCGACAAGGTTTCATTGTCTAAAGAAGTTTCCATGGATTTGCTAGTACCCCCAAAAACTCCGGGAAGAAACCTTTAATGTCGGAACTTTTTCAAATGTACAAAGAGAAGCTGCACCAAGATGGAATGCAGTGTTTCACGATATAAAGGTGGGCTGGAAGAACGTCCTGATAGACACTATGTGGAAAAGTTCTTTAAAAGATTCTTTACATTTTCTCCCAAAGATGTCTATGCTTTCATAAACATCTCAGGAGAAGATAATTACGATATCAGCTTCAGGTCTCAGCAGGCCCTTGAACTTTTCTGGTTAAGATATGGGCAAGTTAAATATTCCAATATGGACCCCCTTCATTGTAATACCACTGTCAAACCTTTGATTAAATTCGTAGCACGTAATGTTCAGGAATGAAGGGGTTTGGGTTGAGGATATCACATTTTGGCTAAAAAAGAGATGTGAAGTTTTACGTGAACCTGAGCCCATTCTGGACGCAGAACAGTTTTGGATGGGAGGCTGGAAATACAAAGTAAAGTTAAGGCAAAATGAAGCCGGAATTGAACATATTCCAAACTCCTTTTTGTTAGGGAAAGATAGGGGAGTATGTTTTTACAGCGGACAGCCTCGGGCCTGTTATAAATGTGGAGCAAAAACCCACCTTTCTAGTGCCTGTGACCAACCCAGATGCGACAACTGTGGAGAGGTTGGGCATGTAACTATGTTTTGTGGCAACCAGTCCTGTTGCGATTTGTGTGAAGCAAAAGGTCATGTTTTCAAGTTCTGTCCTTGGGCTGCACATAACTCATCAAACAGCACTGGGTCAGAGGGATATATTCAGAAGGCACAAGATGCCATGGTACAATCCCTTTCTATAAAGGATGTTTCACTTTCTACTCTAAGTCCTTCAGATTATAAACCTGATATTGGTAAAACAGCGGAAAGGGGAAAAGGCTCTACCTCAATAAAGACTGTAACAGAGGGAAAGAAATATCCTGACAGTAAGACAAAATGCAGACTGATGATACAAGCAAAGACCACTCAAAAGGAAGAAATGGCCCCCCAATATTTTAAATATTCCCCTGTCTGTTTTTCTGATGAGAATACAGGAAAATAGAAATTTCAAAAATCAAATGAATCCTTTGTAACCATCCCACAGAGAAGATCGTAGGAAATCTTCATCCTAACCCCCCCAGCTGTTCAAGTGGAGACTAGTAATACTTATGAAGCATTGTTTACATCTTGGGAAACACGGAGGATGATTCTGATTCGCAAATATCCTCTATTTCATCTAAATCTCAGGTTATGGATAACTACAAAGATAAAAAAAAAAAAAAAGGAAAAGTAAAGGGTGTGGAATGTATTAAAAGACAATGAAGTGTTTCTGGGTTCCTTGAACACACAAAGCTTATTAAATAAAGCAAAGAGGCAGGCCTTGTTTCATTATTTACATAGCTTTCCCTGTCAATTTGGTTTTGCAGGAGACATGGATGTTCTCACTGAACAGAGGCATCGTTTAAAAAGAGTGGCTTTGGGGCCCATCCTATTGGTCTTTCAGGAGGATGCTGCAGATGGGTTGGGGATTCTGTTTAACTCCTTTGCATTTCAATTGCACAATCTGATAGATCTAATACCTGGGAGAGTTTTAATTTTGAATGAGTGGGGAGGTGTGTATTTTCGTTTCATAAATATATATAATCCTCAAACCAAATCTGGTAGAGTGAACTGTTTAAAGTTGGTGCAGCCCTTCCTATTCACGACAATGAGGGTACTATGGGGGGACTTTAATTGCATAGTCCCAGATCTTACAAAGAAACAAGATGGAAAAAAAGTTTATTGTGATTCTAGCGCTCTAAGTAAAATTATTAAAGATGCTAGGTTAGTCAGTTGTAACAACTCCTTTAACAATAACAAATTTTCCTTTAAAAAAGGGAAATCCTTTTCACTAATTGATCATATGTTTGTTTCTTCTAATGTACAAATAGAATCATTTAAGATATTCCCTTGTGAATTCTCAGACCATTTATTTTTGTTAAGTACCTTCTTCATTCTAGAAAAGCAAGAACTAAGGTATAATAGATGGAAACTGAATAGTGCTTTGCTGGAACTGAACTATATTCAAACAGGAACCAGGAATTTGTTGAAGGCCAGACTATCAGTAGCTTTTTTATATACAGATATATGTCAATGGTGGCTGGATACAAAATCAGACTTAAGAAACCTGTTTAAAAATTCTGGGAGAAAGGATTAAAATGGCAAATTTTAAATTACCTTAGTTTGAGACAGCAACTTCAAAGACTTTTGTCCATTGCTTATACTACTAGAGACTACTCAGATCAAATCTCTTTATTGAAAAATAAAATGAAGGAGTATCAGTATGACAGAAGCAAAACAATGCAGGCCATATTAATCAACGGAGTTAAAAAATCACCTATAGGGGACCCCTTTGAAATGTGCAAAGAAATAAGAGATTCATTGGGATTGAAAGAATTAAAAAGATCAGACGGGAGGGTTTAACCACAGATAAGGACTTAAGGGAGGTAATAAAGGAACATTTCAATTCACTAAACTCAAAAAACAGTATTTCTAATCATAACATTGAGGCGTACTTGGAAAAGTTGCCCATTCCTTTAAATGGGCCCAAAAACAGAAAATGGGACAGGATTTCTCAGGAAGAAATTATGAAGACCATTAGGTCATTAAAATTAAATATATCCCCAGGCTTAGATGGACTCTCACATAATTTGTATAAAACTTTCCCGGAAGAATTGAGCCAATGTCTAGGTCTATTGTTCCAATATTTTTGGACAAAATATTATCTACCCCTCATTTTCGGATGGGTTACTAACCTATATTTTCAAATCGGTGACACAAGACATGGCTAATTGAGGCCAATCACCCTGCTTAATACAGATTACAAAATATTTGCCAAAATATTAACAGAAAGACTTAAAAAATATGCAGAGCAAACTATTTCACCTTTTCAGTATTGTGGTTTACCGGAGACAAAAATACAGTCTGCTATCATGTTAATAAGAGATGTTATAGATTATACCTCCGAGATGGGGTTAACAGGCTGTTTGGTTGCAGCAGATCTTGACAAAGCATTTGATAGGGTTCATTTGCCATTTCTTTTCTTAACATTAAGGTATTATGGGGTTCACGATAAACTGGTTACTTTAATAGAGAAATTATATAATACTGGGTTGGTATTCCCTTTTGAATGGCGCAAGGCAGAAGGGTTTCATTTAATCACGAATGTCAGACAAAGGTGCCCTTAAGCCCCTGTTATATACATTTGCTACAGACCCTTTTTACAAACAGTTTTGGCATCCCATAAATGGAAGGAATTTATCATAGAAAGCAATCTTGTACAGTTGATTATTCAAGCTTATGCTGATGATCTTGTGATCTATTTGGAGGACAATACAGAAATTAAGGGTTTTATGAATGCTTTTCAGGTTTAGCCTCAGTTTCTAATGCTAAACTGAACATTAACAAAACAAAGGACTGATTATTGGGGCAAGTAGCATTTCAGACATATGGTTAGAGGGGATTCACTTCTCTAGAACCCCATTTCGAATTCTGGGGATTACCTTTGGCCCCCAGAACATACCTAGGGATAACTGGGAGAAGGTACTTAAGAAAACTGAGACAAAAGTAATAAGATGGAAGCAATGGAGGATGGCTAAAATCAAAAGAGTTCAAGTAATAAAACAATTCCTTTTACCTAGTATACAATTTGTGGCAATGATATTTCCATTATTGGTAGAATTTGAAACTAAGTTATATAGCCTTTTTTTTCAGATGTTGTGGGGCAACCGTTTAAATCCGATAAAAAGAGGTTTTACATATCTAAAAACAAAGCAGGGTGGTTTAGGGATGATTGACCCAGTGGTATACGCTCATGTTTTTTATATCCAACTCCATTAAGGAAGGTTTAAAGGCAGACTCAAGAAAGGATAATTCATGGAATTTAAAAATTATGGAAATATTTTAAGACTTGGTCTTTACTAGCTCCAAAACTGAATAAATATTTACAGATTCCAGAGCATTTCAGGCCTACTGCTCAAAAATTGTATAAATGGAAGTACAGAAGAACGATGCTCTAACATTCAATACAAGGGAGTTGTACAACCATTTAATGCAAAAATTATACCCACAAGAACCTGAATTTAAAAAATGTCCATTAAATCTAAACCCCAGAATTTTGGCACAATTAAATGATCCAAGGTTGCCTAGAAATCAATGGGAAGTGCAGTGGCTAATATTTTACGGAAGGCTGAATGTTGGGGTAATGCTAAATATAAAGCCACAAGAAAGATTATGTCCCTACATAGAGTGTATAAATAAGGAGGAATCCATGGATCATTTCTTTTTAGAATGTTCTTATGCTTTGGGATTGTGGGATTATTTAGCAGGGATATGGAAGTTTAAGTGGCTAAAAAACATGACATATGAATTTTTAATCCTTGGAGTGAGCCCAATAGGCTCATTTGGTTTACATAACGGGACTCTGACTTTATTTTTAGGATGTCTGAAATATTTTTTGTGGCAAGCTAGAACACAATGGGTTCTACATCAAAAGAAAATGTCATATATCTGTTTTAGTAGGTTAATAGTTAAAGAGTTGGAGAAAATCTATGCTGCAGATATGTTAAGAATGGCACCAGGAGCAGTGAAAAAACTGTGGAAAGGTTTTTTTCATTTTATTAAATATAAATAAAGGAGTAGGTCTTGTATGTAAAATGGACTGCTGTAATGTAAAAGAGAGTTCAATATGGATTTAGGAAGGAACATATGATTTGTTATTCTGTAATTCAGTAATCGTTTTTTTTTGTGATCAAGTGTTGTTCTTTATGTTTATTGTGCTAATAAAAACTCCCCTACTCTTTTCGATTAGTGCCATGGGATCTTTAACATCCACCTGAACTACCACCAATCCAGGCAGATGGGACCTCGGTTTAACGTCTCATCTGAAAGATGGCACCTCAGAAATGCAGCACCCCTCTCATGCTGCATTACAGTGTCAGTACTGGGATATTAACCCAAGTGCCAGATGTGGGAACTGAACCCACAGCCCTCTGATCTCCCGGCCTCAGAGGTGAGTGTACTACCTACTGAGCCACTGACACTGCTCGCTGCTCTTGGAGCACACATACCAGTAGTACTTATAATACTCCCCCACCACAAGGCTAACCTCCCACCACGCAGACTTCTATCTCCTCCCCACCTATTGTGGTAGGGGTACTAGCTCTTGCTACAACAGATCATCTCTTCTATGGTAGCTACTTTCCAGTCCCTAAAAACATCAGATCTACCAGACGGGAGAAAGGCAGGAATTACAAGCTTATAATTAGCGCTCTTAGAAAAATCCTACTTATCCTCCTGCTATGTTCAGGCAACATAGAACTCAACCCTGGCCCCCCAGAAGCTATTGCTTTGTCAGCAGAACCAGCAAATTTAAAAGGAATAAGCTTCTTGCACATTAACGTATGTAGCCTCCTTAAAAAGATAACCTTACTACAAACCTGGGTAAATCATACCTCTCCTGACATACTTGTGATTTCTGAAACTTGGCTTAGACCCAGCACCACTGATAAAGAAGTAAACATACCCGACTATGCCTTGTTCAGAGCTGATAGGCATGCCAGAGGAGGAGGGGTAGCTATCTATGTTAAAGACAAATTTTCTGCCTTCTGCTTATCCTCGGCATCTGTCGCCAGTGAATTCGAATGCCTAATTCTCAAAGTGGAAATTACACAGACTACTGCACTCTGCATAATAGGATGCTACAGACCACCGTCTACTGACCTACAGCTTGTGTCATATCTAAGTGACAAGTTGGGACTGGGACTGCCAGAAACTATTATTTTAGGAGACCTCAACTTTGACTGGCTCTCTAACACAGCTGTCCCCCCCCTTGCATCCTTCTGTGATGAACATGGGCTGACGCAACTTATTACTGAACCAACACGCCCAAACGTGAAGAACCCCAGTAAAAGTACACTTTTGGATGTGCTAATGGTGAGCAAACCTCATCTTTTCTCCCACGCTGAAGTCGTCTTCTCAGACGCCAGCGACCATTGTTTTATTGCAGGAGTAAGATCCACCAACAACCCAGCACCCATCAGCAAGTTCTCTATGAAGAGATCCAGGAGCAACTTCAATGAACATGCCTACCTAAACGAGCTTAAGTACTCCCCTCAGTGGCAAGATTTCTACCTGGCCAAAACGATTACGTCAGCTTACAATATCTTCCACAACATTCTATCAAGGGCCCTTAATAAGTATGCTCCCCTGATTAAAGTTCGAACTAGGACCAAAACCTGTAAATGGTTCACCCCCTCAGACCAAGTCCTTGCTTCTAGAAAGAGATAAGCTCTGGAAAAAAGCGTGCAGACTGAACACTGCAGAGGATTGTAACCAGTTCAGGAGACTACGAAATTTATGTACCAAAACAATCAGAGACTCGAAGGCCACCTTCTTCAAATCCGAACTTGACTCTGCCACAAAGAGCCCAATCAAGCTCTGGAACACAATCAATGATCTGCTAGGCCACTTCCCAGGAAATTTACTCCCATCCAAGATTACCTCTGGCAACTTGACTATAACCGAAAAGATGGATATACTTGATGCATTCAATAACCACTTTGCTACTGCAGGCTTGGCATTTGATAACTCCCCTACAAACATACTTCGCTCCCAGACTGACAGCCAACTGCCTGAAACTCTGATAGCTTCGCCGCCTCTCTCGCTTCAACCTGCTCCACTGAAAGAGGTAGAGGACCTATTGCTTCAGTTGGATACTACAAAAAGTGCTGGGGCCGACACCCTTGACCCTTACTTCCTAAAAATTGCCTACCACATACTAGCAATATCCGTCACCCATCTTTTTAACTTATCCCTGTCTCAGGGCACCTTACCACCTATATGGAAGACAGCACATGTCATACCACTGTTCAAATCAGGTGACCCTGGCGATCTCAATAACTACAGGCCAATTTCTCTCCTTCTGGTCCTGTCCAAGCTCCTAGAGAAAATTGTAAATGCACAGCTGAGGACTCACCTTGAGTCTAGGGAACTGCTAAATCCTATGCAGTCCAGATTCAGAGCTAAACATAGTATTATCTCAGCCCTTGCCAAAATTACTAATGACTGGCAGTGTAATCTTGAGAGCAAAAACTTTATTTGTGCTGTTTTCCTTGATCTAAGCAAGGCTTTTGACACCGTCGACCATAGTCTGCTCCTCTCCTCCTTCAAACCATAGGTGTGGACCCTCCTCTCGCGTTGGTTTTACTGACTGTCTTACAGGCGCCTTCAACAAGTTAAAGCGAAGGCCTGTCCCCTTAAAAACTCTGCAAGAGAGGTACCTCAAGGTTCTATATTAGGGCCCTTACTTTTGCAATCTACATTAATAACATCGACTACTGTATAAAAAGCCAACATCCATCTGTTTGCAGATGATACAGTTCTCTACGTGAGTCGCCCAACACCTGAAGCTGCCTGCAATGACCTACAGTCAGAATTCAACCTTTTGCAAAGCCAACTCCTCCAAAAAAAGCTACTCCTTAATGCCAAAAAAACCTAAAGTGATGGTCCTCTCCCCTTTTATCCGTACAGCTAACCCTGTGTCCAGTGGGACAGTTCCCCAAATTACCACAGTTCTAGGTGAAAAACTAGAATTTGTTACAAAATTCAAGTATCTGGGAGTTTGGACAGACCAAAGACTCTCCTTCATTGAACATATCGAGGACTTGCTAAAACGACTTCGGCAAAGGCTTGGACTGTTATTTAGAATCAACCAATTTCTCACCAGAGATGCCAAGAAACAACTGGTTCAATCCATTTTCCTATCATTGGTTGATTGCGCTGATTTTCTCTACAGCCAATGCCCCAACTCTTACATGGCTAAACTGGACACACTCTACCATCGAGCACTGAGGTTTATAACGGGACTCCCCTTCGACACGCATCACTGCACCCTATATACGGCAGTGGGGTGGACATCACTAAAGCTCAGGCACCACAGAAACACCACTCTCTGGACCTATAGAGCCATCTCTAATAAGCTGCCTTACTATGTCTCCTCCTGTCTTCCCCCAAGTATAATTGGAAAATACGCGTTAAGAAGTTACTCAGCTATTACAATTAAAGTACCCAAAGCAAAATCCCGCTTCGGCAGGGCAGCCATAAGCTTTGTGCTACCTACCTTATAGAACGATCTACAAAAAAATTCCAATTAAGCACTCTAATCAGTATAAATGCCTTCAAGACGCTTTATTTCCGTACAATCAGAGAAGTATGTAACTGCTTCACCCACTCAGACCCAGTACTGGTGTCTGCACTGGTATATAGCCATGCCTAGACCCAATTTTAAGTACTGACCCCCCAGCTTGCTCCTCACCAGCCTAATTGTTCTCTGTCTTATCCCCCTGTCTTAGCAACACTAGGCCCATCCATCCCCTTATTCTTCCTTTCCCAACCTCAGATAGGAGCTCACTACCCTGGGTTGTGACATCCTGCCATGCCCCGTACTTTATAGCATTCAATCCCGGGGCTTACACATACTTCTTTTCTCCATCTACCTTCTCTACATCCCATTTTACCAACTCCTCTCTGTGCATCATGCCCTCCTAGCCTTTCTTCCCCCCCTTCCCCCCTACCTTCACCTCTACCTGGTGTATAATTTTTTTTTCCGTTACTTCCTCCTGCAACCTTAGATAACCTGCTTTATCTTCCTATAGACAATTCTATGTATGTAAATGCCATATAATCTGTACAATATCTGTATAATTCTATGTACATATGAACAACTTTTTCTTCCTCTCTGTAAAGAGTATTATCTGTATTGCCTTGTAAATACCTGTGTTGACCTGTATATACAATTGTTCATGCTCCACCTAGGTCCAGCTTGCAAATGAGCTTCTGCTCAACGATGAATGCCTGGTTAAATAAAGACTTGATTGATTGATTGATTTAGTACCAGCTGAGAGGAACATCTATCCCACCTTAGGGAAGTTCTGGACAGGATATAGAGGGCCGGGCTCACTGTCAAAGCCAAGAAGTGCCAGGTGGCCATGGGAGAAGTGGCATACCTCCGGCATTTGGTAGGCTGGGGACAGCTCTGTCCTAACCAAAGAATGATAGAGGTGATCCAGGCATGGCCCAGACCAGAAACCCAGAAGCAGGTCAGGAGCTTTCTAGAGACAGCAGGGTACTGCAGGAAATTTGTACCCAATTACAGTGCCTTGGCTGCTCCCCTATTTAACCTGACAAATAAAAAGATGCCAAAGATTACCTGGGGCCAAGCCTGTGAGGAAGCCTTTACCAGACTAAAGGAGGCACTGTGCAGTGCTCCTGTTTTGACAAGTCCTGACTATAGCAAAACCTTTATAATTAAGATGGACGCCTCAGACGTGGGTATTGGGGCAGTACTGAGTCAGACATCTAGCCAAGGGACAGATCACCCAGTAGTGTACCTGAGTAGGAAGTTGCTTCCCAGGAACAAGTGTACTCCATGGTGGAAAAGGAGTGTCTTGCCATAGTGTGGGTCCAAAAGAAATTAAAGCAGTACTTGTATGGGCAGCATTTTGTGGTGCAGACTGATGACAACCTCCTGGTTTGGCTGACGCAGATGGGGGAAAAACAATGGCAGACTGCTAAGATGGAGTCTTGCTTTGCAAGGTTATGAACTGACAATCGTACATAGGGCTGGAGTGAAGAACCAGAACTCAGATGGGCTGTCTAGAGTCTATGAGGAGTGAACTGACTTAGGAAGCTCATCCCATGTAGGGGATAGAACCCCCAAATTCAGTCTAGGTGGGGAGGAATTGTGACTTGGACAGCCAGTTCTGAGTGCTGTATCATTTTTTTAAATATAAAATGTATTACTAACTATCTCTGCTGAAAAATCTGTTGCTCTTTGAATGACCTCACTCACCCCCCCTAAGCTTTCCGCTGAAAGATGAAAGCCATGAGAAAAATGCTGAAAACAGCATGTGAGATCACACACACAGTTTTAGAGATAATGTGCTACATGGAAGGCCTTAATCAAGGATCTCCTGTGTTTCTGAGTTAATTACAGCCGCAGTTGCTATACCATACCCATTTTTTGATGTTCCAAAGGAAGAAAAGCAGGTTGTGATGTATCAGTGTGAAAATCATAAAGATGCTTTCATGTCCTGAAATGGGGAAGATTATGATGAGATCAAAGAGATGTAATTTGACACATATGAATTATGCTGTGGTTGCAGAACTTCATACTTGAAAAAAAGACATCCTGTTTTTTTTTTATAAAAATATATATTTTCTTTATACAGTATATTCTGATGGAGGAGGAGCTAGCTGACCTCACACAAAAAGGGGTCGGCCAATACAGTTGTTTAAGGAATACTCTGTTTTACTTCAGACATCTTTTTATATAGGCTCTGAAGAGGATACATCTGTAAGCACTTTAAGCTAGGCAGGTATTTAGAGACAGAGTCAAATCTAAGCACAGTAAGTAAGAATTTGCACTGTTTTAAAAGAACAAGGTTTAAAGGTTTGTATGTCTTGTGATATAACAGTTCTGTATTTTGTGTTTTACATATCTTTATCTATTTTAGTAAAATTCTTTTTAGAACATATTTGGTCTATCTTTGAATTTCTTTTAGTTTTAAGAAAAGTATATATGGTTATAGCAGACACAAGGCATAGCTTGAATGGTGATACCAAACTGGAAAGAGAAGTGTTTTAAATCTGAGGTCTTTATTAAAGTTTTTATGGGTTCATCTCTGTATACCTGGTTAGGTGCCCATAGGCAAAGATATCTGGCCCCCCGAAGATAGAAATATCTGAGCCTATGCATTGAGTACGCTAGCAAGAGGTACACAGTTTGAATCCCTCCAAGACTTGAGAACAAAGGTTGATCTGAACTCACAAAACAGACAAGAAGGTTACCTTGTTCAGTTAACCTGTTGACAAGACTGCACTCTGAGGTTGGCACTTTGGGAGTAGAGGGCCTGACCTGCTGAGTGGGTTTGTGACGAAGTATATACCCTTTCCTGTTTATTTCGATTTATGTTTGTACAGTGCTATGAGTATTCTGCATATGCATGTTCAAGCAAGCTTTAAAACAAATGTTAGACAAGGTTAACATCAGATTAACTCTGTCCTCTTAGACATTTGTCATTTAATTAACTAACATAATGCATTTTACGTAAACATCCAAATGGATATGTAATCAACTGTGACATCTTGTGCCATGTGATAAACTTAGTAAAGCATATCTGATGCAGAAACAAAAGAAGCAACATCATGTATTCCCCCCCCCGGACATTTAGCAATTTAGGGGAAGCAGATCTACTCTTGGTATCCAGCAGTTCTCAGTATGTTAAACTGTTGCAATGTTCTACAGGCACACATATGCTTGGATGCATTGTATGCACCCATACTTCTCAACTGTCCCTGATTTACAGGGATGTCCCTGATGCTGCCTCCACATTTTCCTCTGTCCCTCATGACAGTTTTGATTTTGTGACAGAACAGGGGGGATTGAAATCACACAATACTATCAAATATCAAAGTCACAGACTTGTTCTGCTTCTAAAAATGCATCTTATTACAAATCCCCTTATTCTACCAGCATGCTGAGAGAATAGTACCTCTTTTTAAGAAGTGTCCCTGATTTTGGGTCTTTGTCCCTGATGTTGCTAAGTCGTGTCCCTGATTCATGAGGCAAGGTGTTGAGAGGTATGTATGCACTGACTGTGCCTGCCAGCACACAGTTCCTATTACTGCCAGCCTGTACTTCCATTCCAACCAACAGGGGATGCTGTAAGCATGCCTTGGCCTGCAGCGTCCAACCTGTACTGCCATTCTGACCAAAAGGTGGAGCTGTGTGCTCCATGCAGTAGCATCAAGCAAACTGCATGGTAATGTATGCTAAGCAGCACATAATGAGATGCAAATGTACCTGTTTGCCCACAGATTACCTAAGCAGGCTCATTTGCATGGGAGCTTTGAATATTGTGTTAGCACTGTTCTATCGGGTTAGCCCTGGGCAAACACTTCAACATTGCACAGTTCTGCAGTGTGTGACTTGCATTGTTGTTGGCAGTAGATGTGAGACATCTCTGTGCAATCACACAACAATGTTCTCCAACTGCAACACTGGCTTGCTCCAGAGTCTAATGAGCTGCGGTTGCAGTGTGCACTTCCCTGTTGCTATTTTCAGTGCTGTCTTATTTTTGCTATTTTTGCCCTGCACTCCTGGCCCTGTTTGCACGGCTTCCTTTACTTGCTATATTCAGCTGGTTTTGCACCAGGCTATTCCTTTTGAATGTAGCTTGCTTTTTGCTCTGGGCTAAATTTTCTCACTGGGCAGTGTTAATTTAGCCCTGGGGCAAAGTTTTGAATATCTGGCCCATAATATTTTAGGCAATGCATCCATTTTGCTTATTTGTACTCTACACATAGGGTTATGGATAAATGAACCCATTTATCTAGATCTTTTTGAATGGACTCAGTCACTATTCTCAGATTATAATCCAAGGATAGATTTGCATCTCTAGTTGGGTACACCCCCAAGTATTTAAGGTGACCAGATTTAATAGTAAATTTGCCCATATTTTGGGAGGAAGGGTTCCAAGCATTCAGTAACAAGAGTTCTGATTTCTTCCAGTTAATTTTGAACCCCAATTGTTCCCCAAAGGTCTGTATTATTCCCATAATTTGAGGTATAGCCATTTGGGGATTCCTGATATGTAGAAGTATATCATCAGCATAATGTGACGTGAGTAGAGATTTCCCTCCTGTCCTTACACCATGGATTTCTGCCGCCACTCTAATTGTGTTTACTAGGGGTTCAAGAGCCAGGACAAAAAGTAAAGAGGAAACAGGGCAGCCCTGTCTTGTTCCCCGGGACAAATTAAAATTATTTGAGATGTTTTGGTTGGTGACTACTTTAGCTGTTGGATTTACTATAAATCAAGTTAATCCAGTTCAGAAAAGATTCTCCCACCCCTGTCTGCTCCAGTTCACAGAACAGGTATCCCCACTTGACCCTGTCAAAAGCCTTCTCAGCATCTAGTGATAACAATACTACTATAGAGTTTTTATACTCTTCAATAATGTACAGTGCATTTTTAGTATTATTAAAACTTCTTCTGTTTTTGATAAATCATGTTTGATCTTCCTGTATTAGATCTGGGAAAAGTTTCTCCAATCTAAAAGCAATAATATTATCTTATAATCTAAATTCAGAAGGGAAATCTGGCAGTAAGAAGAACAATATCTAGGATCCTTCCCTTCCTTCAGGAGTACTTTTATAGTTTCTTCTTTAAAGGATTCTGGTATTTGCTTACTCTTATTAAAAAAGTTAAATAATTCAGTAAGAACTGGATATATTTTGTATCCAAGAATTTTATAAAATTCTATGGGGAGCCCATCGGGGCCTGGAGCCCTCTCACACCCTCATAGTTCTTATTATGTATTCCACCTCATCTTTAGTTATTGGGGGCCCCCCAAAATTCCCATTGTTCTTGTGATATTTTGGGGATGTTTAAAGGAAAGGGGGAATTATTATTGCCTATCATACATTCTGAAGTAATGAGGTAGGACTATTAATAGCGATAGGGTCTGCGGTGAGAGTGTTCCCTTTGAAAATCTCTGGTATCTGTCTCTCTGTTCTGTCTTTTTGAATTTGGTAAGCCACGATTTTACCAGTTTTGTCTGCTTCTGCATAATATTTTGCTTTAGATTTGAGAATGATTCTTTCCATCCTCTCATTCATTAAAGAGTTATATTTATGTTTTAGGTTCTCAAGGGCTTTAAGGCCTTCTAAGTGTATATGAATGTGCTTTTGTTCTACCCTATTAATTTCCTTTTCTGAATTTTCTATTTCTTTTTTCCTTTTTTATTAATGTTAGCTTTATAGTTAATAATTTGCCCCATAAGTGTTGCTTTAAGAGCATCCCGTGTTGTGTTTATTGGAGTGTCTAAGTTCCAGTTAAAAGTTAGAAAACATTCCAATTGTTTAACAATAAATTCTGCAAAAGATTTATCCTTAAATAAAAGGGAGTCCATCATCCAGTTACGAAAGTGAATGTTGATGTCCAGATCTAAAGAACAGAACAGATCAAAGTGATCTGAGAGATTAATTCCTTTGTATCTAATATTATACTTCTTTGAGTAAATTCTACTGATTCCAAAATCCAGTCAATCCTTGAAAAAGCTTTATGTTGGTGAGAGAAGTGGGAAAACTCTAGGGCCATTGATTAATGTACCTCCAAAGATCATACAAGCCTAAATCTTCCAAAGATTTAAGTATCACTGCTGTTGATTTTGACAGGGTCGAGTGGGGGCATGATCTGTCCAAGCATGGGTTCAGTACATCATTAAAGTCACTGCCCACTATCATAGGGTTCTGAAACTGAGCCAAGTTTGTGAAAAAAATCAACAAAGAAACTCAGCTCAGGGCATTCTCATTAGGTGCACAGAGACCTGCAATAATTAAGTTGGTCAAGTTAATTTTAACCTGAATAATGATATATCTTTGATTTATATCAATAACTTTATTGATTATTTCTACTTCAGGTTTTTTAAGAAAATAATAGCCACCCCCTTAGATTTCCCGTTAGATCCTGTGTGGACCACTGTGACCCCCCAACCTACAGAATTTATCGTATTTCCCCTGGGTAAGGTGGGTTGCTTGTAATATCAGGCAGTCTGCCCTGAGTCACCTAACAGTTGAAATTGTGAGTCGCCTAATAGTTGAAATTATCCTTTCCCTTTTATTTGTTTTTTTTTTACTCCATTGACATCCCATGAAATAACATGAAATCCCATTATTCCTTACAGTGAAAAATAATAACATATAAGTCAAGGGAGTGAGGGGAAGTGGAACAGTGCACCGAGTGCAAACTCCTTCTCCTTGTTTTTCCTCAGTGTAATTCCTTTCCATCAAAAGTCAAATTAGGCTCCTGTTTGCAGCCTTCAAATCTAAAAAAAGCTTTGTTTTCCCTAACCTTAACTAAACTAATCCCCTCCCATTATCTCTCGGGCCTAAGTGCTCATAGGCCCAAATTATCACGGTTTGACAAAATAGGGTCAAACTTTCCTAGACTACTCTTTTGGGAGCTCCTACTCCTGTAATTGTCAGAAAAGCTGCAATTATCTATTACACTTTAGTCTTACCTATCTTTCCATTGTGATTATAAGATGTATAATGTGTGGATGCTTATATATAATTTTTTTTTTCCTTCCCTCTTCCTGTGTTCCTTCTTCCTTTCCTCCTTCTGGGCTTGATTCCTAGATTATGTTCCAGAGCTCACAATTTGCTCCAAAACTTCCTTTGCCTCACTTGGAGAGTTAACCACCTTAGCTATCCCTTTATACATGATTTTCAGTGTTGAAGGCATGGGGTGGGAGAAGGGAATTTTTCTGTCCCAAAGAGAGTGTTTAACTTCTTTGGAGGCCTTTTTTTCCTCTGCAGCTCCGGGCCCAGGTCAGGAAATATTGTAACTTGTGAGCCTTGAAGTAGAAGCGGCTTCTTCCTTCTGGCATCTTTTAGAACTTGTTCCCTTTCTTGGTATCTATGAAATTTAACCTAGATAACTCATGGGAATTTGGAGCTAGGGTGATGGAAGACTGGGGTTCTATGAGCTCTTTTTAATTCTATTTTGTTGTCTGGGTAGTTCCTCCCAACTAGCTCAGGGAGCCATTTTTCACTAAAACATAATAATTCTTCCTTTTCCATACCCCCCCGGTACTGCCAGATTTTTTAGATTATCTCTTCTAGAATGCCACTCTATTTCCTGCAATTTATCCTGCATTATCCCAGTCTTTTCTTGATGTTCAGACAAACCCTTTTGTAAGGGTTTGAAAGGCATCTTCTATATCAGAGGTGCATTTCTCATTTTCTGCCACTCTCTGATTAAGTCTATTAACTCATTCTTGAAGGCCTTCATTTCTTCTTGGACACCAGAGAGCCTGTCTTCTAATCTAGAAAAAACATTCTTTAGTTCATCTAGAATGTTCTTAGATGGGTCTGCTTCTTGCCCTTCATTATCTTTATTTTCTTGCAATATTCTTATTTTCTCTTTAGATCTGGCTCCTAAATCTCCCACTGTTCATAATGGGGGGAGGGTGGGGAGGACTAGTAATTGATCAGGTAGCCCCAACTTTCCAGTAAGAGCAGGAGCAGAAATACTATAAATCTGGGTATTTCCAGCATATGCTCCATTTGTAGAGCAGCTTGTGCATTTATCTTAATTTTGATAAAACAAAACCTGAAGGTGCATCATCTCTGTCCTTAAATTGTCTGTCCCCATTGTCGTTGTTAATTTAATTCCCTTGATGTCTTACATTCATTGCTTCCATTAAATGCACTGAGTTAGAGCCTGAGAAACAATCTCAACTGTTAAACCCTCTGGTCTCATTTATTTTGTCTTTTTTAATACTCCCTTCCTTTTGAGTGAGGCTATCCTCATTTTCCTGATTTGAGGGCGCCTTCTCTGTTTGATCTGCCCAGACTGAGCTACTCAGAGTGGTATGTATTAATTTGTTCTGATCCATCTGAGCAGCAGTTTGTACGAGGGCCAATGCCTCCGAGAAGTCAGCTATGTTAATTTCACCCTCCGAGAAATTGTCAGTTTCTGGTAGACCAACACGGGTTGTTTGCCACTGAGAATGCATGTCTCTGGTTTGGGGTATCACAGCACCAACAAGGGAGTTGTTTAACATCTCTGCTCTCTTACTATCTAATGGCTTCCCTTCCCCCAACCTCTTCCCAAGCTTTTCAGAATGGGGACTGCGATACCAGAGAGACTTCTCTCTGGAGAGTTAGGTACACTCCTGATGTTTCTAGTGTGGGATTTCTTCTGCCCCCTCTTTCCCTGTGCTATCCACAAAAAGGATCTAATTTCTTTAACATTTTTAGGACAGTTCTCCATGAAAGGTAAATGCCTGTCACTAATTAAAAGAGCAATACTGTTGCACCGTACCACTAATAAAGTTGAGGAAGTGGCAGCGTTACTTACAAATTATTTGACATTTGCTAACTTACTCATACTCTGTACTTATGGAGCTTAGCCTCTTTTGGTCTGGCAGCTGATAGAAAAAGACAAAAAGCACTGGTTTTCCTGAAAATGTTAGTATCTTGATTTTGGCTACAGCTATGACATTTTCTGGGACAGAGGAGCATCTCCCGCAGCAGTCTAGCATCTGCATGCCATCTTGGAACACCCCCCCAATTCCTTTTAGGAACTTGAAGGTGTTTATCATATCTCCTCTCTCCCTTCAGTGCCTTGAGGCACTCCTCATAGGACCTGTCCTGCCCTGCTGGCTCTGAATCATTTTAGTTACCCTGCACTGCACCATCTATAGCCTGTCCCTCTCCCTCTACTTCCTAAGGTGAGGACTCCAGATCTGGGTGCAGTACTGCAGGTGTGATCTCACCAAGGATCTATGTAAGCAATAATACCCAACAGGGTGGGTGGTATTGAGCAATACCAGATAGCCCAGGGGTGTAATGAGGTGCAACATCCCAAGCGGAGGGCCTTATAGCCCTGGAAGGTCCATGCTGCCCAATTCCACCCACCCTGGAGGTATTATTGCACTTAGAAAATGGCATATATGTTCCATTTTTTTGAAATTAAAGATTAGAAACAAATCAAATGAATGTTAAAAAAGAAATGAAAATATTTTGTAAAGTAGTCCCTTACTGGTACAATTGCCAGTAGAAGGTGCTGCTGTTTAGGAGAGCATGTTTATAAAAAAAAATGTTTCTGTTTCAAGGCAGTTTTGCTTGCTTTTGCTTTGACATCCCCCCCAGTACTAAGGTAAATTGTATGACCCCCAACCCACCCCAGTGACAGAAGGGGCTGAGGACTTTCATGTTGCTATCACAACAAGTTGGTTACTTGTAGCTGCCCCATTTAGTTACGAGTGGAATAAATTATTTCTGCTGCATGTCCCGGGGTTCCGTTCTGAAGGATGAACTACTTGACTGGCACCAAGAGAGCGTGCATAGGTAAGTGGGTATATTTGAAGTGCAGAGGGTTTTATTAAGTGGAAAACGGTAAAAAAAAAAAATATTCTTAGTTGAGAAAACTGAGTGGGTGGCAGGGTGGGGGCCGCTCACTAGCAATCACAGCAGACTGGTATCTGGAGAGCTGGGTGCGAGAGCACTGTCATTGTAAGTGAGCGTGGTTGAGAGAAATGATCAGTTATCTCTCTCTCTCTCTCCTCCCAACCACAAAAAAATAAATAAATAAATAAAAACTGGAGTGTGTTTCTGTGAACATGTTAAGATACTGAACTTAAACTAAGACAGAAGGGGGGCTTGAGCAGCTGCCAACTTGCTCACTAAGAAAGAGGAATAAAATGGCGGCTGGTGAGTTTGAAAATTCGGGGTATCCAATGATACTGTAAGTAATGGGGCACTCCAAATTAGCACTAATTTTTCACTGGACTCTATTGAAAAGTAAATGCATGCCTGCCATTGGCTTTCAGCCAGTCAGGATTCTTTATTTTTCATGCCCATTTTCTAAATAGGGACGTATTACCTCTTTCTTTCTGCTATCAGTACCCCTCACGATACATCCCAGCATCCTACTTGCCTTGCTATAAGCACTGTTGCACTAACTCAGTTGCTGACGATGGCTCCAAGGTCTCGTTCCTTAGCCGTAGAGCTGTCTCACCCCACCCATCCATTATTCCATCCCAGGATTCTTGTTCCCTATGTGCATTACCTTGCACTTTTTAGCATTGAATTTCAACTGCCAAACCTTAGACAAGCCCTCCAGCATCTGTATGTCTTTCTGCATTTTCTTGATTTCCTTATCACTCTCCACTCTTCCACATAGCTTAGTGTCATCTGCAAAGAGACCCATCTTGCCCCGGGTTCCGTCATCAGTGTCACTGATGAGCATATTGAAGAAGACTGGACCCAGGACAAATCCATGTGGCTCCCCACTCATGACCTCCTTTACTTCTGATGTAACCCTACTGACCATGACCCTCTGCTGCCTCCCCTTTAGTCAGTCATCTACCCAGTTTACTATGATTTTAGCCCCTTCTAGATCCTTCATCTTCTTCAGCAAGCATCTGTGAGGAACTGAGTCGAAACTCTTGCTGAAGTCGAAGTAGAGTAAATCCACAGTGTAGCCTCTATCTAATTCCCTAATCACCAAGACAAAGAAGGCTATCAGGTTAGTCTGACAATACCTCCCTTTCATGTGTCTATGCTGTTTATAATCCTGGAGACTGTTGCCCTCCAAACAGTCCACAAGGTCCTCTTTGACCAGTGACTCAATCAATTTTCCTACAGCAGAGGTACGACTGACAGGTCTGAAGTTCTCTGCTTGTTCCTTGATTTCCCCCCCCTTTATGGAGCAGAACTATGCCTGCCACCCTCCAATCCACTGGGACTACCACCATCATTAGTGAGCTGTTGACTGGACCAACCAGGAGTTCAGCCAGTTCCCTGAGTATCCTCAGATGCAACCCATCTGATCCCAGGGCCTTGTCTATCTTTAGGGCTGCCAGCCCTTCCAGGACTCTTGTTCATAAATATTCGCTGCTTCATCTCCAGAACTCCCTTAGTAGCTGCTTTCTGGCACTTTCTGGCATTGCCCACCGTCCTCCCTGGTGAAAACTGAGCAAAACTAGTCATTGAGAACACTGACAGTGACATCCTCCTCTATCATGCTTTCCCTTCCCCTTCTACTCCTGGCTTTATCTTTGCTTACGCTCCACTGCTACTCTATCAAATCACTCCTTCCCCCATATCAGTTGTAGACTGTTGTTTGTTCTAGCTGCTGAAATACTGTATATGTATTGCACACACCACTCATCATGTTTCATTTATCAGTGTGCAACCTGTAAATCGCTTCCCTGTCTCACATCAATGTTTACCACCTGCGGTCACCCTATGTGGTACCCTTGTATGTGTATCCAGCCTGTATCATGTAACGTGCATTTCATGTATATACTATTATTACCTATCTGTGTTTGTACTTTAAGTGTTAATGTCACAGGACCTCCTTGTGAATGAGCTTGCTCAATGGAGTTTTCCTGCAATAAACTTGAACTTGAACTTGAACTATCACCCTACCCCCCTCAGCTAGCCTTATGATGCTCCCTCTTTCTTCCTTTTTTCCCTGATATATCTGAAGAATTGTTGTTTTCCATGCCTGACCCCTCTGCAATCTGTAGCTCTGCGTCTGCTTTTGCTTTACTAACTGCCCTTTTTGCCCCCCCCTCATTCTTCTTCCACCCGCTTTTCTTCATGCTTATAGAAGGCCTTTTTCTTGGCCTTTACTGACTCCCTGACCCTTGCTAAAAACTATAGCAGTCTCTTGAACATATTCTTTTTGGTTACCGTTCTCATGCATACATTAGATACCTTGAGAATTGCCCCAATCTCTCTTCTACTCCACCTATGTTATCCACATCCGCTATCCTGTCCCTGACCAGGTCCCTCAGTCTATTGAAGTCTGCCCTCCTAAAATGAGGATTTCAGCTCTTGATTGTGGTTTACCAAATCCGAGGGCTAGTAAAAACCAAATGGAGTGTTGGCTGCTGTTCCCCAGAGGCTCCCCTACTCCCATAGCTCCTACCACCTCTGAGTTGGTGAGTACCACATCAACAATTGTGGTCTACCTGGTGGGTTCCTGAACTGGCTGTACCAGTAGACAGTCTTGGAACACATCCAGCAAGGCCAAAATCGATGTCTGGCAGGTTCAGAGCACCCATCACCACTACTCTCCCCTTTGCTAACCCTCTTTCAGGTTCTTCCCTAAGCTCTTTGTCCCTTTCCTCCCCTTGCCCCAGAGGCCTATAGATCACCCCAAAGTGCAGTTTCTTGCCTGAGGCTGCTGTGAGTTGCACCTACAGTGACTCTGGCTCCCCATTACTACCCCTGATATACCCATCTTCTACCACCTTGATGTCATCCTTGACAAAAAGAGCTACTCCTCCCCTTCTAGCTGTTCCTCTGTCCCTCCTGAATATGGACTACCCAGGGACTGTCAGTTCCCAGTCATTATTTTCTGAAGCCCACATTTCTGTGATGGTTACAAGGTTCACCTCTGTGTCTGCCATCATCACCTGGAGCTCACTGATTTTATTACCTAGGCTCCTGGTATTAAGGCATACCCCTTCTACCTGATCCCTGATCTCACTATGCTACTCATTTGTGCTTTCTTTTTCCTCTTGCTTTTTTTGCTTTTCTTGTTGTTTGCACCCTTTGTGGTCCTCATCTCTAATGTCCATTCACCTAGTGCAGTTTGTGCCTCCACTCTTTCTACTGGCTGTGTTGCTACAAGCTTCCAGATGTGGGGGAGTACTAACTAGGAGCCTGTGTTGAATGAGGGTTACTTTGTCCTTATGACACCCCAACAGGGTGTTAGTTCCCACAGGGACAGATAGAACATAAGCTAAAGTACACAGTGGCACAAGCACTACATACAACTCAGTCTTTCATCAATCCTAAAGCATACTTATTAGAGTCTGAGGATCCTTTGAATTTAAAGCATAGAACTTTGAGAATAATGTGTTTACAAATACTGTGATACCTTTATTATCATTATTCCAGACAAATACTGATTCCCAACACCTCTTCTAATTGGGACTTGAACTAGAATCATATTACCAAGTGGGACAGGTAACTTTGGCATTTTTTGCTTAATATGTAGAAATACTAGTATGTCATCTTTGTCTTTAGAAATGCAACAGGTGCCCATAGACCCACCATTAAAGCAAGTGGATATAAGTCTGAGTCTCAGCACAAAATCATTTCATTGTTAAAAGAGTTTGGTGTTCCTGACTAGAAAGAGAGGTCTCATGTATGAGTTTGTGGATGCATACATATTCCTGAAGAAAGTACACAATGGGGGGTGAGGTATTAACAACAACAAAAATGGAAAGGGACCTGGGGTTAATCCTATCAGATGACCTAAAGGTTAGCAAGCAATGTGAGAAGACAGTAGGGATGGCTGGGGGGATACTGGGATGTATAGGGAGAGGCATCACCAATAGAAAACAGGACATTGTTATCCCTCTGTACAGACAGTTGTTGAGACCCCATCTGGAGTACTGTGTCCAGTTCTGGAGACCTCATCCCCACAAGGACATAGACAGGATGGAGGCAGTCCAGATGAGGGCAACTAAAATGGTGCAGGGTCTGCAACAGAAGCCATATGAGGAGAGGCTAAACTAGCTTAATATGTATACCCTTGAGGAAAGGAGGAAGAAGGACGGCATGATAGAAACTTTTAAATACCTCAAGGGAATCAACAAAGTCCATGAATATAGCATCTTTCAGAAAAAGAGATGTGCAAGAACAAGGGGACACAATTTGAAGATAGAGGGGGGACGGCTCAGGGGCAATGTGAGGAAGTATTTTTTCACAGAGAGGGTGATGGATGCATGGAACAGTCTTCCTGAGGGGGGTCATGGGGTCAAAAACAGTGGAAGAATTCAAGAATGCATGGGACAGACATAAGGCAATTCTTGTGGGGGTAGGAGGAAGTAAGCTGTTGATTAACTAGAATCTGCAGCTTATCCATCAGGTAGGGAAATGGGCAGACTAGGTAGGCCAAACGGTCCTTTTCTGCCATCAAAGCCTATGTTTCTGTGTTAAAGCATTGATAATACAGTATTTGGATCTTTTTTTATGTATTACATATTTTCCTTTTTATGTAAAACAAAAACAAACTGTCAGCCCTGATGAAGAGGCTTATACCTCAGAACAGTGGCTCTGTATGTTCCCATATATGTACTGGTACCCCATCTATGGTGGCACAGTGAATAAAAGCTTTTTGTTACTTTATATCAGTTGCAGTGAGTGAGGTGTTAGCATTTACTGATGGCTTTATTGGAACAGACTCCTCTCGGTCGCTGCCTTCTTTCTTTGCAGATAGCAGCAACAGGCACACTGGATTCTGGTAGATACATTCTGTATCATTACTAGTACAGCCACTTAAGCTGGCTGGGTACTGCTGCTTCATTGGCAGTTACAGTCCACTGAAAAACCTTATCTCCCATATTGTGTCCCTTGGGTGTTGCCACCCACAAAACCAGTTGCATTTTGGTACCTTCCCGTTGCAGGGCGAGTTACTACTCTAAGAGACAAGCATGCCTGTATGTGGCTCTGTGCCAACTAGTGGCAACTCATGAATTACTGAACAGACTATGGTATACTCCTATATCTTCAGATAGTTGGGCCAGCCATGTGTCTCCTTTCCAACAGCACACTGATGCTCATAGTGAACCAAAGCAATGGACTTCTATATTGGGCCCAATTCTGTAAGCCTTAACTGAACCTGAACCTTGACAAGCCCTGTATCCTGACAAATAATTGCTGCTGCTACCACTACCATACATATACCGAGGGGTTACTTACTACTATTTATAAAATGGGCAAGTAAAATCCTTAATTTTAATTGGCTATTAGCCGTGCATTAGAAGTGCCTAATGCACGGCAAATAACAAGTGCTGGCAATCCATAGTAAATCCAAAAAGAAAATCAAGGAGCAAAAAGAATGTTCATTTCTTGATCGAATCATAACGCCCACCATGTTTTTGTCTTGCAAACCGGAACATCAAAGTCAGGTAAGGACACAGGTCAGAGTCACTCCACATAAATCCCAAACTCACCACAGCTTGTGTTAGTTTTACTCGATCTATAAATAAAATGAACAGCGTGCCATCAAACTCACAATTTGACTAAGCTGGCAGCCATTCAACCATTGTAAGCTTAACGTGTCTCTCTCTCTCTGCCACAACAGCATGTCTCTCGGGAGCCGTAATGACATTAAAAAGAAATCTTGTATAACTCCGACTGTAGTAATGAAATGAGAAATTACTTTTGCCACTGTCTCTCGTCTCCGTCGTCCCCCGATTGTTCTCCTCGGACTTTTAAACATACCTACAAACAGTGCTGTTCTTCTGGTCTGTTTGGAGATGATTTAAAACCATCACTACCTTTGAAGCCAGAGTCCATTTACGCTGTCAGCGTGTGTGTGTGTGTGTGTGTGTGGGCATGAGACGGGACTCTCCATTGTGTATTAAAGAAGCTGTCTTTTAAATTGTACTTTCTTTTAAATTTTCAATCACGGCTCTCTCCGTAGCCCATTAGCTAACCTGCTGTCTTCCTCGTCCTACTAAGTTACTTCAGTCCACAGACAGTCCCATCTCGCGCCCACACACACGCTGACAGCGTAAACGGACTCTGGCTTCAACGGCAGTGAAGTTCAAAATCTGCAGATTAAATAGAAATGTGGATCAGTAGCTGGTGTGACACCCTTTATCTTTTCAAATCACTCACCAGCATTTCAAACACTGTGCTTGTTTCTTTCAAGGCAGCGATGGTTTTAAATCATCTCCAAACAGACCGGAAGAGCAGCGCTGTTTGTAGGTATGTTTAAAAGTCCGAGGAGAGCAATCAGGGGATGACAGAGACGAGAGACAGTGGCAAAAGTAATTTCTCATTTCATTACTATAGTCGGAGTTATACGAGATTTCTTTTTAATGTCATTACGGCTCCCGAGAGACATGCTAACTGGAGAACATTTTTAATGTTTTTTTAATGGTTGTTGTATAAAAACTATAGCTATGCAAATGCAGCTTTACAGGCAGAAGGACTATTTTATTTAAAATTCACACAACATGTAACTTTATTTTGTATTAAACTTCAGAATTTTGATTGTCACAGTTATGACAAATACAGGTTCCCATTTTATAAGTGCAATAAGACACTCTGGGGGTGTGCATTAGACATTTCTAAAGCACGGTCAGGGACTAAATGCTCTCGGTCTGTGGCCTTGTGCCTTATTACGCCCCTGGCCATGTGTTAAAAATGTCTAATGCACATCCCCTCATGTCTTATTGTTTACTAGTACCATTTCTCCTCTGAAGCACTTCCAAGAAGATTCTCTTATTGCTCCTTCCCTCCCATACTTCTTGAAGGGAGTGGGCTCCAACCTCCTCTGAGAGGAGTCCCACCACTACTCCCGGGTGCCTTTTGGGGTTGGTTGGTGGCTATTTCCTTGGGGTCAGGACTATTCATAGTCTCCCTCATCTAGCTAGTCTCTAAAAGGCCCCTTCTCATCCCAGGAGGACTGAGGAGTGATGAGACTCCCTCTCATCTGCTCTTCTTGTACTCAAGCTCTGATACCTGGGCACCCCAGACCTCTTTGAATCAGGCTGGAACTTAGTTTTCAGCTAGCCTCACCTCTTTTATAGAGAATGGAGGAAGGTCAAAGCGAAGAATATTCATGCTTGGGCTTCCTGCTGCTGGCTAAGTCAGGAAGTACAGAGCAAGAACTCCAGACACCCTATCTCCTAGCTGAGGCAGGCCCATTAAAGAGCAGATCTCAGGGTCAGATTGACCCCTCTAGTGCTCCTTAATAACCTGACTTGAGCTTGGAAAAAGATAGATGCTAGTTGGATAAGGAACAAGTTTCTCTTCTTCCAGGCTCAAGGCAGGTTCCTAGAGAGTGCATGAAGGGTTAAGTGTGACACTGAGAGTGGTTTCTTACTGGGCCTCAGTTAAAAAACAGGGTGTCTTGATGTTTGCAATCTGTGCTTCCTGGCTCAGTCAGCTAGGAGCCCAGGCATGAATATTCATGCCCCTGTCTTTCCCTTTTGACACTAGAAAGGGAGGATGCTAGGTGTGCCACGTAGCTATTAGGATTGGGTTGAGCTCTTTTTAAAATGAGGAGGACTAAGAGCAGACAGAGAAATCCAGAGGGAACCCTGTCTCTCCTCACCCCTCCTGGGAGTGAGGTGCCCTCTGGAAAGCAGCAGCAGGTGGGAGGACAGTAACCTTTCCCTGACAGTGTATAACTTTTTCCAGCCCACCAGACACCAGGAAGTAATGGTGAGCCTCATCTCAGAGGAGGTTACTAGGGTTCATGCAGATTTACTTCCGCAGACATATGCAGACATATGCAAGGGAGAGAGCAATGTGCAAGTACACCTTCATGAGACACTCCAGAGGAAAACAGATATCTGTAAAAGTAGCTAACCCCTAGGTAAAGTGTCAAAATGGTAAACAGTAATGGTGATGGCCAGGAGAAGGGGCCTGGTAAGAGTCAGTGTCAGTAAGTCCCATTTAGGTTGGTCTGGCCAAAGCAGCCTGTGATGTTTGAGGTCACAAGCACTTATCTGTGTGATGCCAAAGAGAGCCATACGTGAGTGAACTGACTCTGTACTTAAATTAATAAATATACCATAATCTGGCTGCTGTAATAACAGATGCCACTATCTGGCATGAAGACAGCATAGGCACGTAATGCTCCCAAGGATGGTGTCTCACCCTTCCTGGGGAGAGTGCTACTGCATGCCTGTCTTGTGGGAGAAGCACCAACAAGAACCAGCAATGGGAAATATGCGTTTATAAATTCATGTCCATTTGTTCAGCAGGGCCCATTCTATGTGGAGGGTAGTAGCAGGAGTGTCAATACCCCATATGAGTTTTTAGGGGAGCTGAATGACCAAGGGAATGCCCTCTGGTGCTGTGTACCTCCTGAAACAGCAATAAACGTGAACCTGCTTGAGCCCAGCTCCTGACATGGATATTTTGTTTTGCGAGTGGTCTCTTGTTTATTGATGCCCTAGTGTGTTTTTAGTTGTCCCAGCACCCATCTTCACAGACCTGTTGTTGCACAGTGAGTTAGAGGCACACATTCCTTGTGTAAGGCAGACCTTCCTTGGACAAGAAATGCCACCATATACCCCAAGACACAGAGGGGTGCCTGACCCTCACACAAAGATTGTACCATTTATTGCATCTGGTTCTGGTTCTGATTGGACTGGTCTGGCTCAACCAATCTGAACCAGAAAAGTTGACCCACACACCACTAAAGTCTAATTCCACAGGGTTTTCATTGTCTTTACCCCCAGTGGAAGATTAGCCAAGCTATGGACACTGTCGGCTCACTATCATATTGGGGGATTTCCCTCATCCAAGAGAAATTTGAGTTTTGACAGACAGAGAGAGATGCAGGCAGCACCTCCCCCTCTGTATCTTTCTTCAGAACAGAACAGTCTAGAAGTACTGCAGCTCATAAAATGGCCTTTAAAAATCCCCTAACCTGATTGGCTACAACATCTTATGAGCCATGTCCTTACTAGAAGATATTGTAGCCAATTGGCACTACCTTCCTCTCCCGAACCCCATTACAACAAAAAATCTGTGAGCCGCTCTAGCCACTAACAAAAACATAGCCTCGCACAGCTCATAGCGGGGAAAAGACACTTCCAGTCTAGTGGCACTGACCACTCACATGTAAAAGCTGACCACAGGCACAAATGTAGTTCCTCACAAAACAGTATGAAATCTTCCATGTTTTAAACTGTAACCTCTGCTATTATTTAAACCAGACCGCAACTTACCGAGCAAGGCAGCAGGTTTAAAATGCTGCAACAGAATCGGTGCATCTGCCGTCTTTCACGAGTCTCTGATACACAAACAAAACAGCCTCCCTCCTCCGACTTCACTGTCTTTAAAAGTCAGCTGCAACAACTTAGAAAGTCATAGAAAACACTGCAGCACATTACTATAATACCAAACTCCATTACGTTATTTTCTTTCAAAAATGGTCTGACTGACTGGGACCGACCGTGTCTCTCAGCAGCCACCGTACACTACCATTTCCAGGTTCACGTTTTTCAAAGAAAAGATCCCAAGAGTTTGGTATAACACTAATTGTGCTACATTGTTTTCTATGATTTTCTCAGTTGTTGCAACTCACTCTTAAAGGACAGTGAAGTCGGAGAAGGGAGGATAAAGAACCTCTGTGAGCAAACACTGAGGCGAGGGTTACCAGAAAGGGCATTTGGCTGGGAAGCCAAGTTTCAAGAAAATACAAAATCGCACATGCCCTCACAATGCAAAGCATCATGGGCTGCATATGCAAATCACCACAGAATGTTATGCTGGTTCAACTTCAAGCAGAATTGCATGGTGCCGAAAAGCCTCTCACACAGTTTGCAAAGGGTGCTAACAGATGACATAGACAGGTGTTTCGTCCTACCAGGACTCATCAGTATGTCTCATCTGTTTGACACCTCAGTGGAATGAACCAGCTACCCTAAGACAGTCTGTCTTGGTTATGTTGTAGTGAACCCATAAAAATAAAAAACTATTTAAAAGACAAAGAACCTCTGTGTGCAAACACTGAGGCAAGGGTTACCCCAAAGGGCATTTGGCTGGGGAGCCAAGTTTCAAGAAAATACAAAATCACACATGCCCACACAATGCAAAGCATCATGGGTTGCATATGCAAATCACCACAGAAGAAGGGAGAAGGAAGGATGTTTTGTTAGTGTATCGGAGACTCGTGAAAGATGGCAGATGCACCGATTTTTTTCCGCCATTTTAAACCTGTTTTGCTCTATAAGTTAAACATTGGACACGGTCCTTCAAAATAAAATAAAAAAAAAAAAACATGCTTTTCAATACTTGGGTGCTACAGCCCACACAGTCAGTGGGTACTACCTAGACACAGACACACACATGCCTTCTATAAAAATTGACTATTTTTTCTCTTTTCTACTGATATAATACTATTTTATAAGGCCCCTTTTTATGTACACTTTTTAATTTTTTTAAATTAACTTCTTTACTTGTGGGCCCATTTTATAAGCACAATAAGACACTCTGAGGTGTGGGTTATCTTCTGATAAGAGCACGCCCAGTTGCATAAGGCACTCGGTGAAAGCACCTCATGCCTAACAACGCACCAGGGCGTGCTCTTATCAGGAGATAACCCACACCTCTTCGTGTCTTATTGCTTGCTTAGCACATGTGCTGCTACCAGCAGCCCCTTCCACCTTGACACCAGTGTCTCTGACAGGGGAGCAAAAAAGAGCTCGGGAATTAACCCTTGGGATTTATTTAACAGCTCACTGGAAACAGGAGTGGTTCCAGAGGACTGAAGGAGGGTGGATGTGATCTCACTACACAAAAGTGGTAGCAGGAAGGAGGCTGGCAATTATAGGTCAGTCAGCCTGACACTGATGGTGGGAAAGTTAATGAAATTAATGCTGAAGGAAAGAATTGTGAAATATCTTGAATCCAGTGGATTATAGACCCTAGGCAGCACATGTTCACAGAGGGAAGGTCATATCAAATGAATCTGATAGATTTCTTTGACTGGGTGACCAAGGAACTAGATCAGGGTGAAGTGGTGGACATGGCCTACCTAGATTTCAGTAAGGTTTTCTACACCGGTCCACGTAGAAAACTATTAAACAAGCTGGGTAGCTTAGGAATGGGTCCAAAGGTGGTAAACTGGATAAAAAATGGGTTACGGGATAGGCAACGGAGTGTGGTGGTAAATGGGGGTTACTCTGAGGAAGGGGGGTGACCAGTGTGGTGCCTCAGGGATCAGTGCTCAGAGCAGTTCTCTTTAATGTCTTTATAAGTGACATTGCAGAGGAGCAGGAAGGGAAGGTCATCCTTTCTGCCGATGACACCAAAATCCACAATAGGTTTAACACTCGGGGGGGGGGGGAGGTGGAGAGGGTAAGCAGAGACCTGAGTAAACTAGAAGAGTGGTCAAGAGAATGGCAGCTGGGTTTCAATGTGAAAAAGTGAAAAATAATGCACTTAGGGCACAGAAACCCATGGGCAGAGTAACAAAATGGCTGTAGTGGTATTGATGACCATTAAGCAGGAAAGAGACCTGGTGGATAATCTTATTGGATGACCAAAAAGTGTGACAGTGCAGTAGGGAGGGCTAGTGGGATGCTGGGGTGTGGCATTTGGCCACTGCTGTGTAATACTGCAGACAAATTGCTGTTATAATTTTCTGTGATTTTGATTATGTTTAAAAGTTCCAAACAGGCCAGAACTAAGGGTTGCCAAAAGAATACCCAGTGTTACTGAGAAGGGCACGTAGGACAGAGAGAATGCATATTACAATTGGCTGACATTCATCTGTGCTCTAGTGACAAAGGCTTAGCCAGGAAACTAAAATCCCATTTCAAAGAGGATTGGAGGTTACTTGTAAGCTTACTAAAGGGAAAGAGAGGAATGAAATCTCAGGAGATGGGAGAAATATCCCTGTCATGAAACTTTAAATTCAAAGACAAACGGGTTTTAGGCAGGAGGTGTCAGAAAGGTTACCACCAGTCTATTTACAGTTTGAATAAGTAGCAGGAAGCTGAGGAATATCTACTCTGAAATTCTATTGTGATTACACTTCAAGTGTTATAATTCATCTCCATTTAGAAGAAGTCAGGAAGGACGGGGCAAGATCCAAGGCTGTTGGGACTGTAGGGCATCTAATTAATTGATAATCCTGAGTCCCTTAAAAATCTTGGAAAGAGCAAGAAAGACCCCTGCAGGCTCAAAAAGATAAGGCCGCCATAGAGTTACAGGCTGCATGGACCAAGGTATATAAAACCCTCAGAACAGGGCATGTTACAGATTTTTTTTCATGGGACACTCTTCCTGACTTAGCAAGCAAGACTGCCATAACACAAAGACAGACAAAGGACCAGTGAATACAAGAGAGAACTGGGTCAGTGCAGACTTCTTTTATGTTCTGGACTTTGGATTTTCTACAGATAAGGTAGAAACTAGACAGTTGCATTTCAGTGTGTTTTGTATTTGTAGTTTTCAGATTTTGTTTTGTTATTCTGTAACCAGATTTCTGAAATATTTTGTTGTAAATTTCATATGATAATTATTTAAGTAATTTAGTAAAAGTGCTTTGCTTTTAAAACTGCCCATGAGTAATTTGTGTGTGTAAAGGTGGAAGGTTTATTCAAATCTATATGTAAGACCAACCTGGTTAATGCAAGGTGTCACCATCACTACCAAAGACAGGATCCTGAAAGGTAAACTCTGGGTGCCTTAACTAGGGGAAATAAGCAGGTCTCTGGAGGAGTCTGTAAGGAGAACTAGGCCATTGTACCTCCTGTGGGAGAAGACACAAATCAGTGTTACGAAAGGCCAGTCCGGAAGAGGTCATAATGCCTGGGTCTCTTCCCCCCCCCCAGTACAGCAGTCAAGGAGGGTCCACACCTGGCTACAGGCTTGAGACTGTATTTTACCCTTACTCAGATTTTAAAGAGGAAGTCCTGGGACCTCATGGTGAGTGTTCAGTTGTGAACTTAGCAAGCACTCTAGACGGAGACATGGAGGATATCCCTGCCCCCCCCGTCACAGACTGCACTTAGGGGTGGGCACTGTGAGCTCAGTAAACCTGGCCCCCAGGAGTGGATTCATGACATGGGGTGAATATGGAAGGGTATCATTAGCAGAAAGAGGGAGGTGGTGTTGTCTCTGTATAGATCACTGGTAAGATCCCACCTAGAGTACTGCGTCCAGTCCTGGAGACATCTCCAGAATAAAATATAGAGTGGAGGCAGTCCAGAGAAGGGCAACTAAAGTGGAGGAGGGTCTGCATCAAATACCTTATGAGGAGAGACTAATGAACCTCAGCATGTATGCACTGGAAGAGAGGAGAGAGAGGGATGTAATAAAGACCTTTAAATACCTCACAAGGTAAATAAGGTACAGGAGGGAAGTATTTTTCAGTAGAAGAGGTGTGCAGAAACACGAGAACATGCTATAAAGCTGGAGGGGGTAGACTCAGAAGAGATATGAGGAAGTACTTCTTCACAGACAGAGAGGTGAATTTCTGGAACAGGCTTTCAGCAGAGGTGATGGGGGCAAAACATTGGTGGGTTCAAGAATGCATGGGATAAGCAAAAGGGAATTATAGTGGAAAGAAAAGGGAGAGAAAGAGCTGTATATGGGGCATGTTCTGCACAATAGTGTAGGTAGAGAGAAATGGGTAGACTTGATGGGCCAAGTGGTCCTTATTGCTCTAGGTTTCTATGTGTCAATAAAGCAACATTGATTCACTTATTCTAGGAACCCATGGGGATTCTGGGGGTTACAGAAACAGTAATCAAAAAATAATAGAAAGCACCAAATACGAAATCAGAATTTTTAAACTACTAAGAAATGCAAAGGTCTTAGAAAAGATGAACACTTCATGGTAGATATGTACAGCACCTGAATATTTAATTCTCAAATACAGTATCATTACTGATCAGTCATTTGGTGCTTGGATCCAAGAATTAAGACATTCCCTATATTCAGTGGTACTCAGTGGTTAAATTGGAAATGTTTAGGTTGAGGAACTCTTAAATCTATATTTCTAGGTAATGGAACAGTCATTTTTATGTGATGAAACTCTCCTATAGTAGTCAGTGGCGAAAGATGACAGAGGTGGTGGAACTTTCATATAGTTTATTAAGAGGTAGTGGAACTGAGTTCCCGTGGGTTCCTGCCCAGATTAACCCCTTGTGGTATTCAAGGAGACATATTTGGGAGGATTATAAAAACAAAACAAAATCCCTTTATTCTCTCACCAGTGGCCAGGGCCAGTACCTTAGCAACCCCTCCTACAACTGTAGCCAAAGAAATGGCCAGATACAGTATTTCCCAAAATGTCTGTGATATCTCTAGAGAAATTCCCTGCCTGCCTGCAGTACCCCTAATGGGCCACCAGAGAGAATCTCTTTAGAAATATCAGAAAATGTTGGGAAAAATCTGTAGTCTTTGGCTGTGACTATAATTGCAGTACCCCCCCCAAAAAAAATATATATATATATATTAACAAATAATATTCTGGTTCCTGCCAAGAATGGACAGTCTCCCTAATATAATAAATTATGCAAATCATTCTCTTCCCTCCCTTCTAGGGGCATGCTCTTATACAGTCAGATGATAGTGCAAAGGAAGGGCAATGGTACTTAGAGAGGCAGTGGCTAACTGATAAACCCTTGCCACTTGGGGGAGGGCAAGAGAGCTTGAAATGTAAATGCTTTTAAATTCTGCCAAATACCAAGTACAAAATAAATACATTATTGAAGTATCTAGGATGCCAAATGTGAAAACTCATCAAGCGTCCAAAAAAGCAGTCACACACAGCTACCTCCTGGGTAACTAGTATTGTTGTCAATGGATAGTTCATATACAAATGCAAAATGTTCATTTATATGTAAATAGTTTTTTTTCAACTTCCCTAATGTAACTCTGGGCTTGGTGACATAAATTAGTTTATTAGTTATCACAGCCAAAATTAAATAACTATTATGACTTTTAGCATCTCCATGATGCAACTTTCAAATCCAGCTGTTAGAGGGTGCAAATGGGGTTTGCACTTGTTACCAGGTTGCAGCCATGCTTTAAGATGACAGCTGCTATTTGTGCATGGATGTACATGGGTGTCCCACCTGACAGTCCCCACATCTAACCCCCACTTGCTGATCAGACCCAGGTGTGTCAATGTTTCACCCTCCCTGCAGCCCAGTAGCAGACATCCTGCTGGTTCAGTGGATTCCCCGGCCAGCTCCCCAGACAGGTTGATCCATGTCAGTCCAGTAGTATGTCCCTACTTACCCCGTGGCTCTTCATACAAGATGGTCTAGTGGAGCACCCCAGAAGTGGTCATCCTGTCTGTGTGCTGTGCCTGGTTACAGTACTTCATCCCTATAACTGTCTAAACCAGGGGAAGCACAGGAGACTAAGCAGGCTTGTTAGTGACATCATGGCATTGGGAACTGCAGTATGAAGTATTATGGTGGACCCACATCATCACTGAGCTGTTGTAAAAATCTTTCTGACTGCAACTCTGAAAGTGATTGGAAATAGCAGTGGATGGAGTGTTCCCTTTGAAATCAGCTGCTCCACATACAGATCTAGCACTCACCCACTGATTCAGATCAATATGAACTCCGCGAATGGATTTCAGTTCCAAGTCCATGAGTGAAACAGGGAGGCTTACTGAGCATCCAGGAAAGTGTCACTCTCTGACACCATCCAACCTGACTCCTACCAGCCTGTGCACTGTGTGGTAGTCTCCCCCCCTCCATGGTGCTGCACCAGACTGAGTATTTTGTAGCATCAGTGGTCACATGACTGCTGCTTGTGGGCAGACAGCATTGGGTAATCCTCACAGACAGGAGACAGTCTCATGAGACTTTAACACAATAGCTAATCCTGTGGTTCAGAAAATCGAATCACCATTCGACTGGGGGGAGATAAGTACCCCTGCATACATTGATGGCCAGGAGTGTGCATGTGGTGTGATCAACAAAGAAAGGGAGAGGGAGAGAGTAGAGGGGATGGATGAATTTCTGGAAGACTGCTGATGTTAATATAAAACAAGCATTTATCATTTCTCAACATGTTTGCTTGCATGTTGTTACAAGCTAAAACATGAGTGCCTTGAGGGTACAGGCAGACCTTTCTGACCCCCAGTAACCATTGTCTCATGAATTTTTGGTGCTACCACATTAAGGAGTATAGAGCTGAAAAAATGGTGAATAGAATAAAGAAAATCTTTATATGTTTCAACATTTTTTCATAACTTTGTTGTTTTATGACATTTTGATCCCAGATTGTCAACAAATTCCTCATATTCAAAAGGTTAGTGTGGCATAAACCGAGTTTCTGCTATGCTAACCCAGAATAGCGTTGGCCGTCGGGGGCGTAGCCATATTCAAAAACCACCTATGTGCAGTGCACCCCCAATAGCACCATCGTACACAATATTGTGCTGCACCCATGCAAATGAGGGGTCTCTTATGAATACGCAGTGCAGCATGATATTGAAAGTTTTCAGATATGCTAGATGGCCCCCAGTGCAGTGCAGTCTGATGTTTTGGAAACCCAGCCCTTAATAGTGCACATAAGGGGTGAGTGTCTCGCACCCTGTCCATGCACCATCAAGGGCTGTGTACTCTGGTGGTCTAGCGGTCCCTTCCTAGCCACCAATCCCATTTCATATAAAAGAAACAGTAGCACTGGTGGTCTAGCAATCCCTCCTCAGCCCCGATCTCCATTTAGAAAACCTTATATGACTCCCTGATGGTCTAGTGGTCCCTGCTCCCCCACTGTCCCAACCCTAAGAGCCAGTGACCAGCACAGCCTGCTGCTCACCACCATGGCCTGTCACAGACTGAGCTCTCATAGATCACGTACTGTTTAATCACCAGATTGTACAATACCCACTCTATGACAGCATAGTCTGCAGCCAGCCATGGTGGTGACCACAGGGCTTTGCCCGTCTCTGGCTCTCAGGGTTGGGATGGGGGAAGTGGGGTGCTGGGACACTACCTGCCGGGGGGGGTCCTCTAGACCACCAGGGATTGAGGATTAGGGAAGGGGATGCTAGACCATCAGGGAGTCATGTTAGATTTTCTGAATGGAGATCAGGGCTGGGGAGGGACCACTAGACCACCAAGACAACTGTTTTTTCTGTAAAAGGGGGTCGATCTGGAGAGGGACCACTAGACCACCAAGGCAATTATTTATTTTCTATAAAAAGGCATCAGGACTGGAGAGGGACCACTAGACTACCAAGGCAACTGTTTATTTTTTATTTTTATATATTTTCCCTGGTCGTGCCTAAAAATAATCATTTCTATGGGTAGCGCACCCTATCCGGTAAACAAAAACTAAATAAATAAATAAATATAAAAGGGGATTGGGGTTGGAGAGGGACTGCTAGACAACCAAGGAGTACTTTTACTTTCTTTGGAGAGGGGATTGGGACTTGGGAGGCGGGACCTGACTTGGTGCACTGGGCCGATGCATTGCATACAGATGAACCCATAATGTGCATGCAAATGGCCTGCTGGCACTGTGCATGCCCAGTGGGATCATCTGCATCTTTTGGGCTGAATATTGCCCACAGAGGCCGCAGTGCTAACTAGTGTGTGTTGTGTTGTACCCTTATGGGTGGTCTTTGGCCTGGCACTCTGATAATGTGACACAGAGCATAGTGACCGCTGGTTGTGAACCACGCTACTATAGCCCCATATTCAGACAGATAGTGCCATCAGTTTGGCTCATACCATCAGTCTGAATATAGTGCCAGAGTCTGATGGCCCTATTTATTGGAGCAAAGCACCTGTCTGCATGTGCTCTCTGACAGCTCATGCTCACCATAGTATTTTTATGACCCTATGCTATAATTACGACGGGTGGAATTTTTTAAAATCCCCTCGGATAAGGTAACACAAGGGCTATCTTAGCAATTTGAGGACAACATCTGCAAATGTAGAGCTATGAGTAAATGTTGGAAAAAGTTAACATTTCTTGATAACTTTGTTTGTTTGTTTTTTTTACATTCAACCCCAACATGGTCATGTATTATGACCCTACCTCATGATCAAGACAGATGGAAATTTTGCAGAGTGATTGCGAAAACTTGTTTTGGAGGGAATTTGAAAATGGATGCCTGTAATTTTCATGAGGTGGGGTAATAAAAAGGTATGTTAAAAATCTGGGACCAAATTCGCAAAATAACACAGTTATCAGTAATGATTGAAAAAATTCTGTTTTTATTCATAACTTTGTTTTGTTTTAGTTGTTTTAGCATTTTGACCCCAAACTGGCAACATAGCCTTTTTTTTACCCCACCATCAAGATAGCTGGATATTTTTAAATCCTGTCAAAAGGTAATTTCACTGTGTGACCGTGAAAACATGTTTTGGAGGGGATTTAAAAACAACACCTGTTTTGTTCAGGACATGATGTAACAAAAGGGCTATGTTTAAAATGTAGTGCCAAAATCTGCAACAATCACAAAGTTACAAATCTGCACTTGAAAAATTCAACTTGGCTTCATAACTTAGTTGTTATTTGGCATGTCGACTGAGAACTCTAAACATAGTCTTTTTATATTCCCACCTTATGATCAAGACAGGTGGAATTTTGTAAATCCCATCCAAAAAGTGATTTTACTGAGTTACTGTGATAACATAATTTAGAGGGGGATTTGAAAAATGGCACCTCCCTTGTTCATGAAGTGGGGTCAGAAAAGCTACGTTGAAAATCTAGTGCAAAATGTTAAGAAATGACAATGTTATGAACAAAAGTTCAAAATGTATTAAAAAGTCATAAACCAGAATGACCTTGTTTTCAGTCTGTTCATGGGCAACGTCAGTAAGAGAAGGACATGCAGTGCTTATGAGATGAATTCAGTGATGGGCTGGATAGGTAAGTGAGGGGGTGGGGATGTGAAGGGTGCTGAATGTGGAGTTGGAGGGTCTTGGGGGCACTGAAGATGGTAAGTGGCCATTTTCTGTTTTTAGAGGTACAAACAGTAGTTAGAAGATGAGGAGAGATCATTTTAGTTTTTTTCAGTAACCAACACTGTGTATTGGGCACCCCAGTGTTGGTGTGTGTTGGTATGGGGTGGAGGGGAGGGCCCGTGGAAAAAGAGATGAGTGGGGGGGAGGAATGGGCAGACTCCATGGCCCACTGGGGTCCTTTTCTGCCATCGGATTTCTCTGATTCTATGATTCATTGGGGTGGGCACCCCAGTGTCACATACTGTTAGGGAGAGTGATGTCTGGTGGCAGGGTTGGGCCCTCACCACTGGAGTCACTTTGGGGGGCTGTGTATTGTTCTGGCAGTGGGGTTGAGCACCTGACTGCTAGAGTTATTTTGTAGGGGTTGTCTTTGCCAGTGGTGGGATTGGGCACCTGAATGCCTTCGGGGGGTGTTGTCATTGCTGGCAGTGGGATTGGGCACACGATGGCTGAAGTGAGTTGGGGTGATTCTTGTCTTGTCCAGCAGCAAGGTTCAGTGCCCAAACATTGGAGAATTATGACAGCTTGGATGAGTGGGAGGTGGATACTAGCTGCAAAACTGACCACCTGTGGCTGCTATTTACAAGCTTGGGAATTGGGGGGTACTGTTTTGCTGGCTGTTGAAGGCATACAAAAGGATGCAGCACACTGTGATAGGTGTGGCTACATCCTTTCACATGTGAGAAGTTTCTGCCCATCAGCCAGCTCAGCAGCATCAGCAGCAGCCTTGTCAGGATTGGGTGTTCACATTCACACCTCTAGCAGGCTCAGTTGCATTGGCTGGTACAGCACACATCTCCTCAGCCTCTACTCTGTCTAAGCAGTCCCAAGATGTTTGTTTTGCACAATCACATGAGCAAACATAAAAAAGACTACCAAAGCAACAAAATAAACCTATAGTATGTTAATAAAAGATAATAGCATCATCACAAGAAAGAGTGTAAGGGAGAAGTAGGACAGATACAGTCAGAGAGCTGGCTGCAGTGGTAAAAAATTTAAATTAACTAACTTTAATAAAAAGAGATGAAAAGTGCAAAAGTAAAACAAAGCACCATCCATTCACAATCATAACTCACAACTTACAACCCTCAGTATTAAATGCATAGCACTGGTCGTTAACATGCAGAACAAATGGCCGGAATATACAGCACTTTCTGAATTTAAAGAATACTGTATTTTATTTATTTAGTTTTTGTTGACTGGGTAAGTACACTAGGCAGATTCTGCCTATTTTCAGTCATGACTCAGGGGAAGGGGGGATACAGATGAAATGCCAACTGATCTTGAACCAGAGTAAGCTGTTGGTGGTATTTTTTTTTTATTTTGATTTTAGTGAATGAGGGAAATTTGGCCAGGGCACCGGGGAAATTCCCCTACTCTGCTTCCTGTGAACAGGGGGGACCCATTTTCCTGTGGGACCAAGATGGCTGCCTCTGGGCTTGCTGTGGAGGACATGGAGATGTTGGAGGCAGGGAGGCTGATCTCCTCCCCTGTCTCTGGATTGCCAGAGACCTCATTGATTCTTCCTCAAGCTTCTTCTAATGGATCTAAGTTGCATGCATCTCCTAGTTCATTTCCTTCCTCAGAAACCTCGATGGATCAAAGTAAGCAAACAATTGTTTCTTCTCAGTCTGTTCCTATACTGCAACAGCTAGCATCTGCTAAAGAGTCTCTACATAATACTGAATGTTTATGACCTACAGATGTGGATGCTTTGCTATTACTTTAGGAATCATGCTATCTTATAAATAAACAGGAGCTTTTAACACTTAAGAACTCAGCTTTGTAGCTGCCTACTGATTCTGACTCACTGTTGCAGACTGCTGCGTCAGACACCCGAAAGACAGCCTTGACATTTCCACATTCCAATGCGGTCTGTTCGATGATTTCTTCTGCTTCTGCTGCTGAAACTTCTCTGGGAAACCTTGCTGTTTCCCCCGATCTTCTTCCATGAACCTCTGCGGCTGACTTGCCCCCTGTAGAGGTTGTTCCTGAGGGAGACTGGTCAGTTGACTCTTTTCTTTTTGCAGCAGGGTGGGAGATGGATCCAGTTGTTGGTACCTGGTGCTCCGGTCCTTCCCCCGTTCGGATCACCTCTGCAGATGCCCCAGCTGTTTCTCCTGTGCAAGACCAGTTGGACTTCACGCTTACGCCTGCTTTGCGCTTAACACAGATTCCAATTCTCAATTTACCGGTTTCCACTTCTCCTGCAGCTCCATTTTTGGACTCCGACCCTCTTCACGGAAGTTCACTACCCCAGGGCCCTGGTCTACCACCTCAACGGACTGAACGACCGACTTCCCTTGCTTCTACATCTACTAAAACATATGCATCTTGTTTTTCTGTTCTCACTCAACAGGCTAAGAGACACAATGCTGTCAGATTACAGTATTTGGGGGGTTTACCCGAAATGCCTAATAGGGTTTTTGTTGGGTGCACTTTGCTTAAAGACTCCATGAAATTTGCTGCTTATGATATCCACACATTAATACATGTTTCTAATGAGTCCCATTTTGATGTAAGTTTTATAACCTTAAAAGGTTTAGAGAAATTTTGGTCCCAATTTCATCTGTTGAAAAATACCCCTTTATGGTCACCTTTCAGTGCAATTCCTTTAATGAAACTTGCACAAAAGACTGTCACTATTCTGTTTAGAAATGAAGGTGTTAGTTTGAACGATATTACAGTTTGGCTGAAACAAAGATGTACAGTGCTCTCTGACCCTGAAGCTATTTTTGATTTGGAAAATTTGTGGATGGAAGGGTAGAAGGTTAGGACAGACAGAACTCCAGGAGGAAGGAGCTAATGGTATAACTAAAACTTCTCTACTGGGACTAAGAACTAGATCTCTTGTACTGGGACCTTCAATTAAGGGTTAAAAAAAAAGGAGTTGGTGTGTTTGTCAGAGGTAGTTGAAGTAAATTGTTATCTGTTATCTGTGTTATCTGTGTACTTATCTAGGTGCTTGTCACAGGTGTCAGAAGGGAATTGTTATCTGTGAAATTAACTAAGTGTAGAAAGATTTGCAAAGTAGGGGGAGTGGCTTAGCTAGAAGGAGCCAGATTAAGACCAGATGTAAATACTGTCCTAGATAGCTTCTTCCAGAGGACAGACAGAACTCCAGGAGGAAGGAGCTACTGGTATAACTAAAACTTCTCTATTGGAACTATATTGTCCTCCTTCCCTCCCTTCCCTAAACCAGTTCTACTTTTATAGACACAAGATTTAACTGACAACAGGAAATTCCTGTTTGGGAGCAGGAAGTGAGTGATCACAGAGCCACCAAAGACTCACCATCCTAGAAGTGCAAGAGTAGCTCTCCACCCCCCCAGATGCTGCAGGTCTGACTCTGAGCAAGTAAGGAGACTGTTGACTGTTGACAGAAATATAGGAACTTCTTGTCTCAGAACAGGAAGATCAGGAGATAAAAGGGTGCAGAGGCAGTAAGTAAGTAGGAAGGGAAGAAAAAAAAGAAATAAACAAACAGAGGAAAGAGTAAGTATTCCAAATAACAATTAGTGGGCCAGAAAAAAGACATGATGGGAGTGGTGCAGTGCAGTGGCTGTGGAGCAGCAGTCTTCCGGGAGATGTTTTGGAGGATGCAGTGTTGTCCCATCTGCAGACACCTCTCTGGGCTGAGGGAGGAGGTTGCTCATCTCCAGGCTGAGTTGGCCAGGATTTGTGGGACCTCCTCTCCTACCCAGGGACCACCAGGGTCACTGCATTTGCCTCAGAGGTTGCCAAGAAAGAGGAGTGGTTGGACCACAGTGGGCTCAGAGAGGGTGAGGGTGGTGGAACAGAGGCTCATCTCTCCAGTTGTACCTCTCCACAATTTCTATGCCATTCTGGAAAAGTGTGGTTCCTCTATGGAGGCACCCACAGTGGAGACCAAGGAGGATGCTGGGAACCTCCACAAAGGAGACCCAAAGGAAGGTGGCAAGGAGACCCCTACAGGGAAAGAAACAACCCTGGTGGGGACTCCATTGTTAGGAAGGTAGAACTGGGGAGGAAGGGAGAGGGAGGTAGGTGCCGCCTGGCACCATGGCAGAGAGACAGGGAGCGAATCCTAGGATCGCAGGAGCAGCTGCACAGGGAGGGAGCTGGATGTCATTGTCCACCTAAGGACAAATGACCTGGCTTAGAAAGGGATTAGAACAGTACAAGAAGCATTTGTGGAGATGGGGAGGGGCCTTAGACAAATAGCACACACGGTAACCTTCTCGGAGGTGCTACCTGTCTATGGCACTGGTGAGGCTAGGGTGCCCACACCATGGATTCAATCAGTGGTTGAAAAACTGGTGCAGAGCTCAGGGATTTGGTTTCATTGGAGACTGGGGGTCCACCTGGAGGGATGCAGACCTATACTGGCATGATGGTCTGCATCTGTCCAGGAGGGGAACCAGGATCCTAGGTGATAGGTTTAAATACTTCATTGTCAAGTATTTAAACTAGCCAAGGGGGGAGGCACTGGAAAGGAGCAGGGAAATCCTAGCCCCCCAAAAATATTATGGTACTAAGTGAGGTAGACACCAACATAGAGATGTCAATAGGGTGAAGCGCTGGGGTAAATGGAGAAAGTGACAAATGCAATAAGGACAGGGATGGGGCAAAAAGGGGTAAGACCATCATGAAATGGAGGGTAATGAGTACCAACGCCCATAGTCTGGGCAACAAGCTCCCTGAACTGGTGGCCTTGATGGAAGAGGGATGCCTGGATATTGTAGCAGTCACAGAAACATGGTACACAGAGAACCATGACTGGGATGTTAACATACCAGGGTACACAACCTACAGAAGAGACAGGGAGGGCAGAAGGGGGGAGTAGCTCTCTATGTAAGGGGAGAGATAAAAGCAACTGAACAAAAGAGTAAACAAGGAGGAGAGGAGGCACTATGGGTCACCTTAGAGAATGGAAATGGCACCACAATCTGCACAGGGGTTGTATATAGACTCCCATGTCAGGGAGAGGGAATGGACAAGGATATGATAGAAGGCATACTTAGGATGGCAGAGAAAGGGGAGATACTGTTGATGGGGGACCTTAACATGCCAGATGAGAACTGAAGCACCTTTGCGGCAGCCACATCCAAAAGCAGAGCCATTCTTGATGCCCTTCAGGTGGCATGCCTCAAACAGCTAGTTCTGGAACCCACTCATGAGGGAGCACTCTTAGACTTCATACTCTCAAATGGGGTTAGTGAGAAGATCTCAGATCTAGAAGTGGGTAGCCATTTGGAAACAAGTGACCACCAAACAGTGTGGTTCATGATAAACTCTGCTACAGAGTCAAGCCATACAAAAGTGAGGGTTCTGGACTTCAGGAGGGCTGACTTTGGCAAGATAGGAGAGTGCCTTAGAAAAGCACTAGCAAACAGGCTAGAAGGAGGGTGGAGCAACAATGGGCAATATCAGAACTGCCATCACAGAGGCAACAAGCAGCATGAAACAAATAAACAAATCAAAATGAAAGAAAAAGCCACTATGGTTCTCAAAGAGGTGGCGGTGAAGGTTGGGAAAAAAGATAGCATTTAGGAAGTATAAGGAAACAATCAAGGAGCAGGACAAGAACTATACCAGTTAAGGCAGAAGGAAGCAGGAGGGTAGTCAGAATAGCAAAGGCACAAACTGAGGAAAAGATAGCTAACTCAGTTAAGAAGGGGGATAAAACCTTTTATAGGTATATCAGGGAGTGCAGAAAGACAAAGGGAGGGATAATGAGGCTGAATAGAATGGATGGTGGGTGGGCAGAGAGTGACAGTGATAAAGCAGGGATACTGAATGAATACTTCTGTTCAGTATTCACAAAAGCGGAAGTGGGGGAGGTGCCTAATCCAATTAACAGACGCACTCTAGAGAGGGGGGTTGACCCCAGTCCTTTCACAGAAGAAAGGGTTCTGAAAGAACTCCTAAAACTGAAGGTGGACAAAGCAATGAGGCCAGATGGAATTCATTCCAGAATTCTAAAAGAATTAAGCAGAGAACTAGTGACACCACTGACTACACTTTTTAACAAATCACGGGAGGATGGTGTGGTACCTGAGGACTGGAAGAAGGCGGATGTGATTCCCCTTCACAAAAGTGGGACCAAGACAGAGGCAGGAAACTACAGACCTGTCAGTTTGACCTCTGTGGTAGGGAAATTGATGAAATCACTTCTGAAGGAAAGAATTGTAGAGTACCTAGAGGCCAGTGGGGCACAGGACCCAAGGCAGCATGGGTTCACAGTGGGCAGGTCATATCAGACTAATCTAATTGATTTCTTTGACTGGGTGACCAAAGTAGTAGACCAGGGATGGGCTGTGGACATGGCCTACCTAGACTTTAGCAAGACATTTGACACAGTCCCACACAAAAGATTAGTAGTCAAATTAACCAGCCTGGGAGTGGGTTTCAAGGTAGTAGCCTTTGTAAAACATTGGCTGAACAACAGGACACAGAAGGTAACTGTAAATGGAGTCCACTCTGAAGAAAGAGGGGTTACTAGAGGGGTACTGCAGAGTTCAGTACTGGGTCTAGTCCTTTTTAATGTCTTTATAAGTGACATTGCAGAGGGACTGGAAGGAAAAGCATGCCTCTTTGCAGATGACACAAAGATCTGCAACAGGGTTGATACACAAGGAGGCATGGAAAGGATGAGAAGGGACTTGGAAAGGTTGGAGCAATGGTCAGAAGCATGGCAGCTTGGATTCAATGCAAAGAAGTGCAAAGTAATGCACCTGGGAAACAAAAACCCAGGGGAAGATTACACAATGGGGGGAGGTAGTAACAGCAACAAAAATGGAAAGAGACCTAGGGGTAATCATATCAGATGACCTTAAGGTTGGCAAGCAATGCGAGAAGGTGGTAGGGGGCTGGGGATACTGGGATGTATAGGGAGAGGTATCACCAGCAGAAACAGGAAGTTGTTATCCCCTGAGACCCCATCTGGAGTACTGCATCCAGTTCTGGAGACCCATCTCCGCAAGGACATAGACAGGATGGAGGCAGTTCAGAGGAGGGCAACTAAAATGGGCAGGGTCTGCAAGAGAAGCCATAAGAGGAGAGTCTAAAGGAGCTATATATATGCCCTTGAGGAAAGGAGGAGAGGGACATGATAGAAACATTTAAGTACCTCAGTGGAATCAACAAAGTCCAAGAGGTAGCATCTTTCAGAAAACAGATATGCAAGAACAAGGGGACACAATTGACGATAGAGGGGGGATGGCTCAGGGGCAATGTGAGGAAGTATTTTTTCACAGACAGGGTGGTGGACGCATGAAACAGCCTTCCTGAGGAGGTTGTGGGGTCTAAAACTGTGGGAGAATTCAAGAATGGATGGAACAGACATAAGGCAATTTTTATGGGGGGTAGGAAGAAATAGGCTGTTGGTTAAATAGGATCTGCAGCTTATCCTCTAGGTAGGGAAATGGGCAGACTAGGTGGTCCAAGCGGTCCTTATCTGCCGTCAAAGTCTATGTTTCTATGTTAGGGTTATGCTCCGGACTACTGATACTGGTATTCAACACCTACCCTATAGTTTTCTGTTAGGCAGGGATAGGGGAGTTTTGTTCTATTCTGGACAACCTAAAGCCTGCTATAAGTGCGGCTCCACTTCTCATCTCAGCAGCATTTGTGACACTATTAAATGTACTGTTTGTGGTGGTCTTGGTCATGCAGGCTCACAGTGTACTGAAGAACCTCTCTGTGCTTTATGTGAAGACCTGGGACATACTTTTCAGCAATGTTTCTGGGCTGCTCATAATTCTCCTACTTGCTGATAGAGAGGAGCAACGGCTTATTATTACAGTGGTCCAACGCCTAACATTAAGGGTCCCTTCTTTACTTCTACAGTTGCCCTCCTACTACTTTAGCTGAATCACATAGTGTTGTTTCCACTGCCACTGTAGTAACTGCTGGGGAGGATTTGACTGAGCCTGTCCCACAACCTGTTACATTTTCTCTACCTCCCCACCCTCCTTCTTCCCCAGTTCTTCCTAGCTGTTCTACTTCAGGTGGCTCTTCTATGGGACCCCCCCCAGCTCCATTAGGCACAATGGAACCTTCCTCTTCTGACTCTTTCACTACACCTTCTAGAATTACACGGGGTTCAAGAAAGTTTGGTTCACCTCCCTCTAAGGCTCAGTGGGTAGAGACTCTCCCTTTGATGAATAAATATGAATTGCTGCAACATACTTCTGAAAACACAGACTCTGACTCTTCTTCTGTCCAGTCCTCTCACCCTGAACTTACTACAGATACTGAAGTCCCTATCGACAATGTGGGATCCCAAAAAAGGAAAGCCAAGGCCAAAACAAAACATAAAGATTGTACCCCGAGGAAGGGTAGACAGAGGTGATTGCTGTGCATATGTCTACTTCTTTTGCAATGCATACTGTTAATGTTAACAGTATAAAAAAACAACATAAGAGGGATTCATTTTTTTTGTTTTTGTCTTGCCTTACTGCCGGCCTCATACTTCTACAAGATGTTAGATTCCATTCTATGCCTGAAATTTCTAGGGCCCAAAAATCCTGGCATTTAGGCCCCTCATATTGGTCATTTGGACAAGAGACATGTCCTGGAGTGGGTATTTTGTTTAAACTTCCTAACGTCTCTATTATTAAGAGTCTAGATTTCTGCCCTGGCAGGGTATTATTGATAGACTTTAGGTTCCTTTCTATCCCTTTTCGGATTATCAATATTTATGCCCCACAAACCAAGTCGCTTAGGATTGAACTCTTGAAAGTGGTTTGACCCTACCTTTACACCTCTATGCACATCATTTTTGGTGGTGATTTCAACTGTGGGTTGTCCACTAAGGACAGGTCCTCGGTCTCAAAAACCACAAAATTATTTTGTGATACCACTTTTCTCAAAAATCTTTTATTTTCTGCAAAACTGAAGGATGCTTATCTTTCTCTCACCCAGACACATACCCCAATCTTTCATAGAGACTCTTTAGCTACCTGGATAGATTTTTTTTTGTGTCCTCCTTTTTACAAACTTCCACTGCTGAAGTACAGGTGGCTGAATTTTCAGATCATGATTTACTTACCATTTTCCTTGGGCCTAAGAATTTTGGTCCTGGCATTTTGAAATGTAATGTTTCCTTATTGGAGAATTATCTGTTGTTAACACTTCTTAAATCTTTTTTTCAAAACAGAAAATCAGTGTTTTTTCCTTTACGATAATCCTTGGTGGTGGTGGTGGTTAGATATGAGGAGGGATTTGATGAAATTACAGAAATCCTTTAGCAAAACTCATCATGAAGATTGTTATTTCACATACCATAGGACACGACATCAGCTGCAAAAACTCCTTACCCTTTCGTATACCACTGGCCAGGATTTTTCTTCACAAATTAGTACCCTGAAAAAATCTTTAATGGAATATCACTCCAAAAAAATATGCTTCAATGCAACAACATCAACATTTTAGTGTAAAAGGTGCCTATGATGTGATCTGCCAATTTGGACATTTTTGTAAACAGATTATGGGGAGAACCATTGATACTATTGTGACTGAAGCGGGTCATACAATTACTGATTCTAGGCTTATCCAAAATTATGTGGCCAAGTATACTCAAGACTTATTCAGTCCATTCCCTATATGTCTACATGATATATTGACCTTCCTTAGTCTCATTTCTGTTACTGATGTACAACAATCAGTAGCTGATATGTTTGCTTGTGATATTCAGGCACGAGAAGCAGTTAAGGTCATCACAACTCTGCAATCTAGAGTATCTCCATGCTTGGATAGCCTTCCGAATGAGCTTTATAAATTGCTTAATATTGAGTTGAGTGTGGAATTGGCCGCAGTTTATAGCTTCCTTTTAAAAGCTGATACTTTGCCATTAGAATTTAATATGGGTAGTACCTTCTATATCCATAAGAAAGGAGACAGAAAATTACTGACTAATTGTAGGCCTCTTATCCTATTGAATGAGTTGAATCATAACTTTAAAATTTTAACTAAAATTATTGCTGTATGTCTAGCAAAGCTGGCCCCTCTTGTTATTTTGGAAGCTCAATCTAGTAATGTTTCAGGCAGAAGTATACATAATCATGTCCTTTTATTATGGGTATTGGTGGAACATGGCAATTCAAATAAGTTAACAGACCTCCTGTATTCATTGGATCAAAGACAGGCATTTGATTCAGTGAGTCATGACTTTTTATGGCAGGTTTTGAGACATTATAGGGTTCCTGTGACTACTCTCTCCTGGTTATGCTTATTATATTCTACAGCCACTTCCATCCCTCTTGCTAATGGCTGGAAGGGTCCTTTGATACCTTTAAAGAGAGGTGTTAGACAAGGGTGCCCACTCAGTCCCCTTTTGTATATCTTTTTTGGATCCTTACTTCTCACCATTAATTTGGCACACAATGTTAGGCCTATTTGTTCCTTACCACTTTCTGTTTTAGCCTATGCTGATGACATGAGTTTAATAGTAGCTGATGTTCCTTTGGCAGACACATCTCTCCATCTCTGTAAGTCCTTTGGTCTTGTTTCAGGAGCATCCCTGAACTTGGAGAAATGTGTCGGTCGACGGCTTGGATCTCAGCAGTCGAATGATGTAACAGTTTTCAGTATTTCACTTTGTGACATCCCTATTAAGGTTTTGGGCATTCTGTTTGGCTCAGGTCTTTTAGACATTCTCAACTGGACTCCCAAACTGGACCTAGCGCAGGCCAAAGTTTCTGTTTGGAACACCTGGAAGCTCAGTAAAAAAAAAAGAGGGTTTGCTTGATAAAGTCTCACTTGCTCCCAATTTTTTTTGTTTTTGGCTTATGTTTTTCCCCCTCCCTGTGTTTTGGAAACCAAACTTCTGAGCATATTTTTTCTGGCCTTATGGGGCAGCCACCTGAATCCCATTAAGCGTTCCATTACCTGCTTACCTTTCAAGGAAGGTGGTCTTAATATGATACACCCATTATTTTTTTATAATAGTTTATTTTTTGTGACTGATCTTAAACCACTTTTAGTTAATTATGATGTGGGATGGGAATTTTAATTTTTTCAATCCTGTCAACCCTGGTTTCATCTTTGGGACCTTAACACTTTGAGACAGGTTAAACATGTATCTTCTACCTCTACTTATCCTCGCAATACCTTTTGCCATTTAAAACAATGGAAGATTACTAGCCATATGATTATGATTCAAAATAGGAAAGACATTTATAATTTTTTGATAGATACCACTTGTGCAGACCTTGTAATTTTTCTCAAATGTCCCCCTACTTCCTTACCTGCTTTATACACACTGTTAAGGAATCCTCGCATCCCCCAGAAGATGTGGGATCTACATTGGCTTAGTTGTCATGAACGGATCAATATTAAGGCAAATCATAAACATAAACAGCTGAATGAAAGATTGTGTTCCAGACCTTTATGTGTAAATCAGGATGAAACAATACAACACCTGTTTTTTCTTTGTTCCTATATCACTAGTTTTTGATTATTTTTAGCGAACAGATGGAAGGAACCTTTATTTACTTCTGTTACTTATGAGATGTTATTGTATGGTAGGTTTCCAGCAACCTGGAAAAAGTGAAATATTGACACTCTAAACTTATTGTTTACTATCATTAAATGGCATTTATGGACTGCTCGCTGTCTTTTCACCTTGCAGCAAAAAAGATATGTCCCATCTACTGGTGGTCCAAATATTGAACAGGATTTAAAAGATGTTTATTTTTCTGAACTGAGAAGTTTGTCATCTGGATCATTGTTTGCTTTATGGAAATGCTTACCATGGGTGACTGATTCTGATTTTCCTTTTACATGAGTCTTTTGTATTTAGTTTTGTCAATGTGATTTTGGTTTGCAGTTTCTTTGTCAATAAAAAAATTTCCCCTACTCTTTTCGAGAAGTGCCATGGGATCTTTAACATCCACCTGAACACGCATATGGGGCCTTGATTTAACATCTCATCCAAAAGACAGCACCTCATTCTGCACTACAGTGTCGGTACTGGTATATTAACCCAAGTGCCTGGGGTGGGGATAGAACCCAGAACCTTCTGATCTTCTAGCCTCAGAAGTGAGTGTGCTACCTGCTGAGCCACTGACACTGATAGAAAGCGTCATACATTTACCATTAGGGAATGCTTTTGTCAAGTTAATTCTAGTTTTTTTTAAGTTTGTAAGTCCAGAAATAGACCTAACATTATAAGAAATATAATCTTTGCAGAGCAAGGGTAATTTGAGTGCAACATACATAGTGCTATCCACAATTCATTGCATTTCCAAGGTATATCCACCACCAGTATGCAAGTGCAGAAGGCAGCAACCTGTAACTGAGGCAGGCATTCATTGAGAAGAAGCAGCACCAGGTGTTGTCTGACCCTGCCTCATTTGCAATTAGTGTGAAGCAACAGACAGCTACAAGCAGAGTTTATTTACTTATTTGTTATTGGTATTTAAGTAACAAAAAAGAAACTGCAAACAATGAAAAAGGGTCACTGTTTTGAGACACCAGGTGGAAGTGGTACTGACGATACAGCAAAAACAACAAAACAACTCATTCAGAAGAACACTCAGCATGCAGGGATTGCAGCTCGGAAAACACAATAATGTTTCGCACTGTAACACTTTTTGAAACTGTTACTGGGCACCCTCTAGATGCCTGCTTTTAAAGGAATCCAGTTAAGGAAGCAGCACCACGTAGTGTTGCATAGTGCAAAATGGTGAACAAGTGCAAAGAGTTATTATCAACAAGCATTTGTCAAAACCAAATGTTGTCTTGCTGGCATTGGCATTGGTAGTGCAGGAGTTAGAGAGATGCTTCATAGGAATGGCAGTGAAGTATCAAACTGATGCCAACTCCACCCCCACCCTTCAGAGACTGACAGACATTGGGGTGTGTTTGGGTCATCAGCCATAACGTTCACGCTATTTCACCTCACCCTACCCTGCAGACACTGACAAGTGTTGCGGTGTGCCTTGGGGTCTTTGGGCCTTATGCTCACCCCATTCCATAAGGAAATGTGCTGATATGGGTGCAATATAGGAGAATGGGGTGAACTTTGGGGCCAAAGATTCCAAGGCACACCTCGATGCCTGTCACTGGCTGTAGGGTAGGGGTGAAATGGTGAGCATTACAGCTGATTTATCCCAAGTCACACCCTGATGCTCGTCAGTCTCTTACAGGTGGGGTGTTATGGTTGGAAACCCTAATGCCCCAGGCGTTTGTTGGTATTTCCACTCCAAATTTTCAACATGGGCTTTCTGTGACCCCATCTCATGGACAGTGGCACTATCAGTTCATTAGCTGAAAGGTGATTTTGCACAGCAACTGCGCCATTTGGCGCCACAGGTGTGAAAACATATTTTGGGCAGGATGTGAAAAATGACAGCTGTACTGTTCATGAGGAGGTATAAAAAATGGCAAGGTTGAAAATATGAAGTGAAAATATGAAAAATTGAACTCATGAGTGTGCATAGAAGCTATTCAATGCACGCTGGTAACAAAATTATTTTTGGGATTTCTTTTAACCACATTTTCAACACAGGCATTTTGGGACATCCCCTCATGAACAGTGGCACTGTGATCTTGTTAATGTGTCCCAAAAGTTGATTTCCCACAGCGACCGGGCCATCGTGCACCACAAGTGCGAAAACATATTTCAGGCAGGGTGTGAAAAATAACAGCTGTACTGTTCATAAGGAGGTGTGAAAAATGGCAATGTTGAAAATCTGGAGTGAAAATATTAAAAATTGTCAAAGTTATGAGCATGCGTAGAAACTGCACAATGCACTCTTGTAATGCAGTAATTCTTTTGAATTTTTTCCCCAAATTTGCAACATGTGCTTTTTGGGACCCCACCTCATGAACAATGGTACTTTCGTTTTGTTATTTGGTCCTGAAAGGTGATTCCCTGCAGTGACTGCAAAATCACCTTTTGGGACAGAGTAATGAGATGACAGTGCATGTGTTCATGAGGTGGGATCCCAAGAACCCCATTTTGAAAATCTGGTACCAAAATTCCCTCAAATGGCTGAGATATCAACCTAAGCTGAAATCCCCCATTGCCTGCCATTATAAAGCTTACCACATTTTATTCAGTTCCCGGTCAGCTTTTGAAGAGTTCAGACGTGTTCCCACTCATAGAAACATAGAAGTTGATGGCAGATAAGGACCGCAAGGCCCATCCAGTCTGCCCATTATTTTTTCTACCTTATGAATGTGCCATTGGCCTTTGCTCTGTCAATGGCCTATCTATTCATGCTCATCTGTATTGCTCCCTTATGCCTATCCCATGCCTGTTTGAAGCCCTCCACTGTATTCACATCTACCACTTCCTGAGGTAGGCCGTTCCCACGCATCCACCACCCTTTCTGTGAAAAATAACTTCCTCACATTACCCCTTAATCGGCCTCCCTCTAATCTCATGCTGTGTCCTCTTGTCCTGCTATTTTTCTTATATTGAAACATGTTAGACTCTTTCACCTGGTTAATGCCCTTAAGGTGTTAGAATGTTTCAATCATATCACCTCTCTCCCTCCTTTGCTCTAAGGTATACATATTGAGCTCGGTTAATCTATCCTCATATGTTTTCTGATGCAGTTCCTGCACCATTTTGGTTGCCCTTCTCTGGACTGCCTCAATTTGGTTAATGTCCTTGTGAAGGTGTGGCCTCCAGTGCTGCACACAGTACTCCAGATGGGGCCTAACCAGTGTCTTGTAAAGATGTATTATTATTTCCCTCTTCTGACTTGAATTCCCCTACTAATACACCCTGACATCCCTTTAGCCTTACCTACTGCTTTAGTGGTCTGCTTGGATGACTTCAAGTCATCAGCGATGATGACGCCCAAGTCTTTTTCTTCCCTTGTGACTGCCAGCAACTCCCATCCCAGCCTATAGGTGGCTTCAGGGTTTCTCTTCCCTATGTGCATGATCTTGCACTTCTTTGTGTTAGACCCCAGTTGCCACTCCTCTGACCATTTTGCTAGTTTATCCAGATCTCTTCTCATTCTACCCACCCCATCTGGATCATCTACTCTTTTGCAGATCTTGGTGTCATCTGCAAACAGATAAACCTTACCCTCCAGTCCATCTGCAATGTCACTGATGAAGATATTGAAGAGAACTGGCCCCAGGACTGATCCCTGAGGTACCCCACTTGTGACTTGCATCTTTTCTGACTGTATACCATTTACCACCACGCTGTTTTCTGTCTGTCAACCAGTTTGCCACCCAGTTGACCAACGTCTGACCCACCCTGAGCCTACCCAGCTTATTAATCAATCTTCTATGTGGAACAGTATCATAGAAACATAACATAGAAACATAGAAGTTGACGGCAGATAAGGACCGCAAGGCCCATCCAGTCTGCCCATTTCTTTTTCTACCTTATAAATGTGCCATCGGCCTTTGCTATGTCAGTGACCTATCTATTCATAGTCATTTGTATTGCTCCCTTATGCATATCCCATGCCTGTTTGAAGCCCTGCACTGTATTCATAGCCACTACTTCTTGTGGTAGCCATTCCATGCATCTACTAACCCTTTCTGTGAAAAAGAATTCCTCACATTCCCCTTAATCGGCCTCCTCTAATCTCATGCTGTGTCCTCTGTCCTGCTATTTTTCTTATATTTAAACATGTTAGACTCTTTCACCTTGTTTATGCCCTTAAGGTGTTTAAATGTCTCGATCATATCACCTCTCTCCTCCTTTGCTCAAGGGTATACATATTGAGCTCCGTTAATCTGTCCTCATATGTCTTCTGATGCAGTCCCTGCACCATTTGGTTGCCCTTCTCTGGACTGCCTCAATTTGGTTAATGTCCTTGTGAAGGTGTGGCCTCCAATACTGCGCAGTACTCCAGATGGGGCCTAACCAATGTCTTGTACAGAGGATTATTACCTCCTCTTACGACTTGTGATACCCTACTAATACACCAACACCCCTAGCCTTACCTACTGCTTTAGAGGTCTGCTTGGATGATTTCAGGTCATCAGTGATGATGATGCCCAAGTCTCTTTCTTCCTTTGTGACTGCTAGCAACTCCCTCCCAGCCTATAAGTGGCTTCAGGGTTTCTCTTCCCTATGTGCATGATTTTGCACTTCTTTTGCATTAAATCCAGTTGCCACTCTTCTGACCATTCTGCTAGTTTATCCAGATCTCTTCTCATTCTGCCCACCCCATCTGGATCATCTACTCTGTTGCAGATCTTGGTGTCATCTGCAAACAGACAAGCCTTACCCTCTAGTCCATCTGCTAGGTCACTAATGAAGATGTTGAATAGGACTGGCCCCAGGACTGATCCCTGAGGTACCCCACTTGTGACTTGCATCTCTTCTGACTGTATACCATTTACCACCACTCTCTGTTTTCTGCCAGTCAACCAGTTTGCCACCCAGTTGACCAACTTCTGACCCACCCCAGGCCTACCTAGCTTATTTATCAATCTTCTATGTGGAACAGTGTCAAAAGCTTTGCTGAAGTCAAGGTACAAGCATCAACTGCTCCCCTTGGTCCACCACTCTGGTTACCCAGTCAAAGAAATCTATGAGATTAGTTTGACAGGACCTTCCTTTGTGAACCCATGCTGTCTTGGATCCTGTGCCCTATGGATTCCAGGTGTTGCACTATCCTTTCCTTAAGGAGTGCTTCCATAATCTTGCCCACTACTGAGGTAAGACTGACCGGTCTGTAGTTCCCCGCCTCCTCCCTGCTACCACTCTTGTGGGCGCGGGATCACATGAGCCCTTCTCCAGTCTTCTGGGACCTCTCCTGTGCTCAGAGACTCACTAAACAATTCTGCTAATGGCTCTACTAGTTCCTCCTTTAGCTCCTTAAGTACCCTGGGATGTATGCCATCAGGTCCCATTGCCTTATCCACCCTGAGCTTAGCAAGCTCTTGTAGGACCCTTTCTTTTGTGAAGGTAGTGCTCACCTCCCTCCCCTCTGTGTCCATGATGCTGAGCTGTGGGCCCTGCCCTACCTTCTCTTCAGTGAATACTGAGCAAAGTATCTATTTAGGATAGATGCCTTGACAGGGTCCTCCTCCTCCATGCTCCCTTTTCTCCATTAAGCTAGCAATACCCCTCTGGACTTTCTCCTTTCACTAATGTATCTATAGAAAGTCTTGTCACCTTCTTTTACTGTTTGTGCTAGTGTTTCCTCAGTTTGGGACTTTGCCTGCCTTACTGCCTTACCTGCTTCCCTTAGGGCAGTTTGGTATGCCCCCTATCTTCATCCGCTGTGTTCCCTTATATTTTCTGAAGGCCAGCCTTTTGGCTCTGACCTTTTCTGCTACTGTATTTGAGAACCAAAGTGGTTTCCTTCTTCTTGCACTTCCTTTTCTGTCTAACACAATGGGATGTTGCTTCAAGTATTGTATCCTTAATGCTTGCCCACTTTGCCTGTACCTCCTCACCTGTGTTTCTTTTTGCCAGGGCTAGCTTAACTCTGTTGGCCATCTTATCAAAGTCAGCTCCTCTGAAGTCCCATATTTTGCCTTGGAATGGGATGATTTAGATGTAGTAGCCAAATTGAACCATACCATGTGATGGTCACTGGCCCCAGGTGACCTTCTACCTGGAGATCTGTGATCCCTTCTTTGTTAGTCAGTACTAGATCTAGGATAGCCCTGTCTCTTGTGGGTTGCTGTACCAGTTGTTTGAGGCCCTCCTGCAGGGAATCCACTATGAGTCTAGTTCTGGCAGATGTTCCTGCTGGTATTGACCAATCTGTATCTGGCATGTTGAAGTCTCCATTATCAGAACCTCCCTTTAGCTGTCATGTTTTGTCTATCTTCTAACAGTAATGTGTCTATGTCCTCCCTCTGGTCTGGGGCCTGTAGACAACCCCAGTTCTTATGGCTGTCCCATTTCCTGTTTCAGGGTGACCCACAGTTCTTCTGGCTCCTTATGTGTATTCTGAATTTCTGTAGCTTTGATATTTTCATTAACATACAGGCCCTCCTCCCCCTTTTGCCTCGGTCTCTTCTGAACAATACATAGCCAGGTACTGAAGTCTCCCAAGTGTGGTTACTGGTAAACCACGTCTCACTAATTGCTACTATGTCCAGTTTAGCCTCTGACATTGTTGCCTGCAGGTCTGGGATCTTATTTCCCAGGCTGTGAGCATTGTGTACATGATTTTCCATTGGCCAGATTTTTGGTGTGTTAGTTGTTGGGTGAGGTTTGGCATTACCTTGTGCATCGTATAGGGAGACAAACCTTTTTCTTACCTGGTGATGCAAATGAGCAGCAAACACACTGAATTCCAGTTTGACCACTAGCTGAGGGGAGGGTGTTCTTCCCATTCAACGATGGGTGCTGCACCCTCTCCCCATTTGCTAGTTTAAATATTCTGCAAAGACGTCAAACTTCTGCCCCAATGCACTGACTCCTCTTTAGTCAGATGCAGTCCATCAAATTTAAAGAACTTTCGCTCCCAGAACTGTTGCCAGTTCCTACAAATCTGTGTCCTTTTCCTGGCACCAGTCCTTGAGCCACGTGTTTAACTCCCTATCTCCCCTTCTCTGACCTTCCGTCCATCTGCTCCCTTCTCCCAGACTGGCAGGATCTCAGAGAAGGAGATGCTGGACGAAATAGATGATAGTTTGTCACCCAGCCTAGTCAGGTGTTCCTTGGTCTCCACAACTGACCGGGCTGGCGAGATCATTAGTCCCTATGTGTACTAGGACATCAATGTTTTCTCCTGCTTTGTGAACAATTTTAGCAATGCGGTCAGTGTCTCTCCATGCTGATGTACCTGGGAGACATCTGAGCCATCACCCTGGCTGGAGATGGTATCAACTCCCGAATCATGGAGTCTCCTATGATCAGAAGTTTTTGGATTTCCTTTGTGCTTGTTTAGTTTTGGTTCCTGATTTGGGTGAGTATTGTTGTGCTAGCTCCTGTGCATGAGTGTCCTGCTCTGCAGTGTCTTCTGCCTCTTTATTTGATTTCAGAGATAGAGGCAGATACCTGTTTGTAGTGTTTATATGGTTTTGGAGGTAATGTGTTGGAGAGCAGAGTGATGGGGCACCTGATTTGCTCCTCCTAACCACCTGCCAACCTCCTGGACCAACTACCCTCTGCGGTTGAGGTTTTTCTGTTGGATGCTGGGGAAATGGCGGGTGGTTCTTATAATGTATTTCCTCTTCAATATGAAATTTGAGGCGTGCAATCTCTGCCCATGCTGTATCGAAAGCTTTGCTGAAGTCAAGGTAGGTGACATCAACTGCTCCCCCTTGGTCCACCATTCTGGTTACCCAATCGAAGAAATCTATGAGATTAGTTTGACAGGACCTTCCTTTTGTAAACCCAAGCTGTCTTGGATCCTGTGCTCCTATGGATTCCAGGTGTTGCACTATCCTTTCCTTAAGGAGTGCCTCCATAATCTTGCCCACTACTGATGTAAGACTGACTGGTCTGTAGTTCTCTGCCTCCTCCCTGCTACCACTTTTGTGGAGCGGGATCACATGAGCCCTTCTCCAGTCTTCTGGGACCTCTCCTGCACTCAGAGACTCATGAAACAGTTCTAATAATGGCTCTGCTAGTTCCACCCTTAGCTCCTTTAGTACCCTGGGATGTATGCCATCAGGTCCCATTGCCTTGTCCACCCTGAGCTTATCGAGTTCTTGTAGGACCCTTTCTTTTGTGAAGGGACTAGTACACACTTCCCTTCCCTTATAGCCATGGTGCGGAGCTGAGGGCTCTGCCCTACCTTCTCTTCAGTAAATACTGAGCAGAAGTATCTATTTAGAATAGATGCTTTTACATGGTCCTCCTCCTCACATGCCCCCTTATCCCCTTTGATCTTAGCATTACCCCGTCTTGACTTTTTCCTTTCACTAATGCATCTATAGAAAGTCTTGTCACCTTCTTTTACTGTTCGTGCTAGTGTTTCCTCGGTTTGGACCTTTGTCTGCCTTACTGCCTTCCCTGCTTCCCTTAGGGAAGTTTGGTATCTTCCCTATATTGATCTAGCTGTGTTCCCTTATATTTCCTGAAGGCCAACCTTTTGGCTCTGACCTTTTCTGCTACTGTTTTTGAAAACCAAAGTGGTTTCCTTCTTCTTTTGCACTTCCTTTTCTCTCTAACACAATGGGATGTTGCTTCAAATATTGCATCCTTAATGCTTGCCCACTTTGCCTGTACCCCCTACCTGTATTTCTTTTTGCCAGGGCTAGCTTAACTCTGTTGGCCATCTTATCAAAGTCAGCTCCTCTGAAGTCCTGTATTTTTGCCTTGAAATGGGATGATTTAGTTCTAGTGGTCAAACTGAACCATACCATGTGATGGTCACTGGCCCCCAAGTGACCGTCTACTCAGAGATCTGTGATCCTTTTCCTGTTAGTCAGTACTAGATCTAGGATAGCCCTGTCTCTTGTGGGCTGTTGTACCAGTTGTTTGAGGCCCTCCCCCTGCAGGGAATCCACTATGTGTCTAGTTCTAGTAGATGTACCTGCAGGTATTGACCAATCTGTATCTGGCATGTTGAAATCTCCCATTATCAGAACCTCCCTTTTAGCTGTCATGTTTTGTCTATCTTCTAACAGTGTTATGTCTATGTTCTTCCCTTGGTCTGGAGTCCTGTAGACAATCCCAGTTCATACAGTTGCCCCATTTACTGATTCCAGGGTGACCCACAGTTCTTCTGGCTCCTTGTGTTTTCTGAATTTCTGTAGCTTTGATATTTTCATTGACATAAAGTGCCACTCCACACCCTCTTTTTGCACCGTGGTCTCTTCTGAACAGTACTGAAGTCTTCCAAGTGTGGTTACTGGTAAACCATGTCTCGCTAATGGCTACTATGTCCAGTTTATCCTCTGCCATCATTGCCTGCAGGTCTGGGATCTTGTTTCCTAGACTGCGAGCATTTGTGTACATGATTTTCCATTTGCCAGATTTTGGTGTGTTAGTTGTTGGGTGAAGTCTGGCATTTTCCCTGTGCGTTGTATGGGGAGCTGGACCATTTTCCTTACCTGGTGATGCAAATGAACTACAAACATGCTGAACTCCTGTTTGACCACTAGCTGAGGGGGGGGTGTTCTTCCCATTCAACCTATCGGGTGCTGCACCCCTCTCCCCATTTGCTAGTTTAAATATTCTGCAAAGACATCAAACTTCTGCCCCAATGCACTGACTCCCTCCTTAGTCAGATACAGTCCATCAAATTTAAAGAACTTTCGCTCCCAAAACTGTTGCCAGTTCCCTACAAGTTTGTGTCTTTTTCCTGGCACCAGCCCTTCAGCCACATGTTTAGCTCCCCTATCTCCCCTTCTCTGACCTTCCATTCATCTGCTCCCCTCTCCCAGTCTGGCAGGATCTCAGAGAAGGAGATGCCAGATGGAATGGATGATAGTTTGTCACCCAGCCTGGTCAGGTGTTCCTTGTTCTACACAATTGACCGGCTGGTGAGATTGTTAGTCCCTATATGTACCAGGATGTCAATGTTTTCTCCTGCTTCCTGAACAATTTTAGCAATACAGTCAGTCTCTCTCTCCATGCTGATGTACCTGGGAGCCATCTGACCATTACCCCTGGCTGAAGATAGGTTTGTCATATAATGGAATGACAAAACTCAGTTATGTCAAAGAGTATTCAATACAGTATACTAAAAGCTATTAAATATCTAGTAACATTCACATGCTAATCAGTAAAACTCTGGGGACAATATTAAACAAGAGAAGGGGTGCCCAAATATCATCTAGTCATGTGCATTTTTCCCCATTTCCCTAACTTAACTGCTCGATCTACTCTCACCTGCTGAGTCCTGTTAATTGCTTTAACTGATATGAGTCCCCCACATCTCAAGCCTGTTTCCTGTTACAGTACCCTATTGGTAATTGTGTAGTTATATAATTGTACGTTTTGACACTGCACCAGCCCAAAATTGAGCTAAGATGTGCTCAGACTACTGTTTTGTCATCTTAAATTTGTACTACTCTAATCTCTGTTACACCTGTATCTAATACTATTTATTGTTGTACCCTTGACACTAAATCAGTTGAAAATAGGCTCTGCCTAAATTATTTTATGTGAAATAAAAATTAAAATGAAATAAACTAACCTAGTTGCAGTTCTTTTTTAAGTCATTGCATTTGCTGAGGTTCTCCCACACATTTTCTCTGTTATGGGTCTTTTCTTCCCAGAATTTGTATCACTGCCTTTGTAATCCTTCCAAAATTTTTACTTATGTCCTGCACCTCTTCCTAATTTGTGATTCTACCCTATCCCCTGCTAAAGTTAAACCTTAATTCATCTTTCCCAAAATGTGCACCTCTTTTACTGCACCCTCACAATATTTTTATTTTCTCCCCTCCTCTCTCACAATTTTCACTTTTGCTCCTATGAACGCCATCTTCTGTACCCTTTCTCAAAATTAGTACTTTAGTCCCCACCACCATACATGTGTGAATTTACACCTGCACTCCTCCCAAAGGAATACCACTTGCACCACTCTCCAAATTTATAACTACACCCTGTCCAAATTTTGCCCCTGCAGTCCTGTAACCCTTCGGAAATTTGAACTTGCACTCCCAAAATGTGTACTTGTACCCCTGCATCTGTCTGGAAATTTGTACCTACACCATTTCATCCCTCTCCAAAATTGTATTTGTCCCAGTACCCCTCCCAGAATTTGTACCTCTATATTCATTCCTGAATTTGTACTTGCATCTATGCACATCTCTAAAATTAGTACTTATACCTTGCACTCTGCCCACAATTTGTACTTTCACGCTTGTACCCCTCCTAAAATTTGTATGTGTACCCTTACATCCTTCATAGAATTTGAACTTGCATCCATGTCCCCTCAAAAATGTGTACTTCTGCCTCTGCACCCCTTCTAAAATTAGTACTCATACCTCTACCCCTCCCAAAATGTGTACTTGTACCCCTACACACACTCCCAAGATCTGTACTAGTACATCCTCATAACATCAAAAATGTGCACTTGTACCCCTGCACACCTCCCAAAATTTATACTTGTACCCCTGCACCCCTCAGAAAATGTACTGTATACTTGCACCCACGCACAACTCCCAATATTTGTACTTCTACATCTACACCCCTCCAAAAATGTGTACATGTATGCCTGTACACCTCCAAAAATGTGTACTTGTATGCCTATACCACTCTCAAAATTTGTACTAGTACCCTTGCTGCACCCCTCCCAAATTTGTACTTGTATCCTTACACCTCTCCCAAAATTTGTTCATGTACCCCAACATTTATTCATGTATCTTTGTAGACCTCCCAAGCATCCCTCCCAAAATTTGTACTTGTGCCCCTGCACTCCTTCCTAATTTGTACTTGCACCTCTGTACCTCTCAAAAAAATTGTATTTGTACCCCTATACCCCAGTCCAAAATTAGCTTTTGTACCCCTTCACCCCCCAAAAATTTGTGCTTATACCTATACACCCCTTTTAAAATTTAAACTTGTACCTCTGAGATACTTCCAAATTTGTACTTGCACCCCTCCCAAAATGTTTGCTTGTTCAAGTTCAAGTTTGTTGCAGAAAAACTCCATTGAGCAAGCTCATTCACAAGGAGGTCCTGGAACACCTACACAGACATAAGGACACTACATACAGGTATCATTACAATAGAAATTCAAGTGCTTACAGAGTTCAGTAACGGCAAGTCATGAATGGATACAACCATATATGGCAGAATTCAGGAAGAAACATCTGCTTCATTATCAGCTAAGCTAGGTGCATTCAAAGAAGTAGTATAGTGTGTAGGGATGAAGGTGAAAGCATAGTGGGGCAGGTAGAGTCGAGGATTAAAGACAAGAGAAGAAGGCTGGGGGTTAGGAGAGTAAGGGGGAGAAATAGGAGTATTAGAGGAGACAAGAGGCAGAATAAGCAAATCTGGGTATCAAGACAGTGGCACTTTACTTTTTGTGACTTCTGTACTGTGGTCCCAGGTAGGGCTGAACACAAGCAATAGGAACACAGGGAACTAACATGGGGGTGAGGGGGGGCTTTAGTGGCAGCAACAGGAATCTTTTATTTTGGATGAGGATAATGTTTTGTAGAGATTAATTGAGACAGTGCTGGTTAGTTTCAACGTGGATTGGAATTGGTTCCATAGGGTAGGAAGGGAGAATGAAACGGCTCGATGGCCAAATGTAGTATGCATTCATTGGACGTCAAGCAGGATGAAGTTTGATTTCCTAAGTGAATATGCACTCCGGGAGATGTGAGTAAGAGACGTTATATAGCTTGGCAGTTTGTGAAGAAGTGTCTTGAGGGTCCAGATCCCAGCATGGAGCAAGCGTCTGGTGGCAAGTGACATCCAGCCAACAGCTGAGTACAGGTCGCAGTGGTGGGTTCTGTAGGGGGAACTGATGATGAACCATATAGCACGGTGGTAGAGAACGTCCAACTTATTTAGGCTAGGGATCGCTGCAGAGGCGTAAATGAAATCACCATAATCAAGTAGGGGAAGAAATGTATCCAGTAAGAGCCTGGTTCAGGTAGCAAGAGGGAAGAGAAATCTATTTCTAAAGAAAAACCATAGCTGTGTGACTGAACAGGAGCAGAGAGTAGGAGCTGGGTGTATGTGGGAGGTGTGGGCTAGATGCCTCCCAAAAATTGTACCTGTACCCTTACACCTCTCCAAAAATGTTTACTTATACCCTTCCCAACATTTGACTTGTATCCCTGCACCCCTCCCAAAATTTGTACTTGCATGGCTGCACCAGTTCCAAAGTTTGTACATTTACCCCTGCACCATTCCCAACATTTTTACTTGTATCCTACCCCCCGAAAATAAATGTACTTGCACCACTCCCAAAATTTGTAATTGTACCCTTAATTAAATTCAAGGTTATTGACAGGAAAATACTCCATTGAGCAGGCTCATTTACAAGGAGGTCCTGAACATACAACAGTATGCACAGCACAAGCAAAACATGATACACATATATAACAGTGCACATAAGGACAATAATTACAGCAATGCATATTAAGATGGTAAAGGGAAGGTAATGCATGGTAATACACAGGAAAGACAGATATCTCAATATCTATATTAAAAGATTAAAACATGGTTCTGTAATTAAAGGTGCAAATAAAAAAACAGAAATGCATAGCAATTGGCTTGACTGTGGTCTGAAGAGGGAGGCATAAGTGGGAGAAGGCAAATATAGGAGGGGGAGTGGAAATGAGAGTGGGGAGGGTGTGTGTGGGAGGTGTGTGGGTTAGATAGGCGGGTGTGTAAGTGGGAGGTGTGGACTGAACAGGAGCAGAGAGAGTGGGAGCTGGGTGTGTGTGGGAGGTGTGTGGGTTAGATAGGCGGGGGTGTAAGTGGGAGGTATGGACTGAACAGAAGCAGAGAGAATGGGAGCTGGGTGTATGTGGGAGGTGTGTGGGTTAGATAGGTGAGGGTGTAAGTGGGAGGTGTGGACTGAACAGAAGCAGAGAGAATGGGAGCTGGGTGTATGTGGGAGGTGTGTGGGTTAGATAGGCGGGGGTGTAAGTGGGAGGTATGGACTGAACAGAAGCAGAGAGAATGGGAGCTGGGTGTATGTGGGAGGTGTGTGGGTTAGATAGGTGAGGGTGTAAGTGGGAGGTATGGACTGAACAGAAGCAGAGAGAATGGGAGCTGGGTGTATGTGGGAGGTGTGTGGGTTAGATAGGTGAGGGTGTAAGTGGGAGGTGTGGACTGAACAGAAGCAGAGAGAATGGGAGCTGGGTGTATGTGGGAGGTGTGTGGGTTAGATAGGTGAGGGTGTAAGTGGGAGGTGTGGACTGAACAGGAGCAGAGAGAGTGTGAGCTGGGTGTGTGGGAGGTGTGTGGGTTAGATAGGTGAGGGTGTAAGTGGGAGGTGTGGACTGAACAGGAGCAGAGAGAGTGTGAGCTGGGTGTGTGTGGGAGGTGTGTGGGTTAGATAGGTGAGGGTGTAAGTGGGAGGTGTGGACTGAACAGGAGCAGAGAGAGTGTGAGCTGGGTGTATGTGGGAGGTGTGTGGGTTAGATAGGTGAGGGTATAAGTGGGAGGTGTGGACTGAACAGGAGCAGAGAGAGTGGGAGCTGGGTGTGTGTGGGAGGTGTGGGCTAGATAGGCAAGGGTGGGAGTGGGAGGTGTGGGCTGAACAGGAGCAGAGAGAGTGTGAGCTGGGTGTGTGTGGGAGGTGTGGGCTAGATAGGCAAGGGTGGGAGTGGGAGGTGTGGGCTGAACAGAAGCAGAGAGAGTGTGAGCTGGGTGTGAGTGGGAGATGTGTGCTGGATAGGATCAGAAAATGGGAGCTGGGTGTATGTGAGAGGTGAGGGCTAGGTAAGTAGGGTGGGGTGGGAAGGATGTGCTAGATGAGGGTGAGAGGACCAACAGATAGGGGTGAAGGTGGGGGTGAAGATTGTTGCATAAACAGGGAGTGAGGGGTGATAATCACCTAATAGCATGTACAGGAGCTGTTAAGTTTGCTGGTGGTCAGTTTTCTGAAACTCTTTAGGGGATTAGGGTTTATAATTTGAGACTGGATTGGGATCCCGGGGGAGCACGGTTTATGGCCATTTTGCTGAATCGGGATTGGGCACTTGATACATCTAACATAATGTAAAATGGGTAATTCAAATGCAAAGCAAATTTCGCAGCTGGGGCTCTTTTTGTTTTTTTGGTATTGTTTCTTCCTGGAGTCCCAGCCTGCCATTTGATGTCCCCCCTGCATCAACCAGGTATGAGACCTTCTCCCCTTCAGCCCCCATGACTTACCCCTCATGGCGGGAGGTGGGGAGACCCTCAACCCACCAGACCAGATCCAGTTTGGGGGAGGCGCCCTCCCGGCAGTGCTGCAAGGCGACAATCATCCATGGTGAGGACTCCCGTTTTCTGTGTTTCTCCCCTGTGCAGAGCAGGGCGTGCAATGACGCCGGTGGCAGGAGCACGCACACATCCACATGCATTCCTCCAAGTGTCTGCCCCATCTCCACCCCTCTTCTGCAGTGTAGGTGCACTGCGCCCCAGCCTCCATTAGGGGCCAGCTGAGCGCAAATCACTGGCATTGCCCCCTTCTCGGAGCAGGAGAGCAGTCCCTCAGACGCTCAACCCTTCTCCAACCCTGCCAACCCCCTGCATCCCATGCTCATTCTCGAACATGGGTCTCTGGCATAGTGTGAGGTAAGGTGTCCAGTGCCTCAGCCCTCAGCATCACTGGGCCAGCCTGTGGTCAGGGCTCTTTAAATTAAAAAATGCAAACTTGAGTTTGCGCTCCCCTTACTCGGTGATCAGCTGGAGATGTATTGCATTTTGCAAACACATTCTGTATATTGTAAGCTTTCATAAATAACCAACAACTACACAAGGGGATACAGTACTGTGTGCACGTATAAATGCATTCTACACACTCCTGAACTTTAGTTCTCCCACTCGACAGTCAGCTGTTCAGAAATGTCACCTGTCAATCGCTGGCCACTCACAAGCACCAGCTTGTCTGTCAAATCAGACTGCAGTATTTTCTTTTTTTAAAAGCAGTGGCGGTTCTGTTCTGTGGTTTACCTTGCTTGCCTTTATAAAAGCAGTGGCAGTTCTAAGTACTGTATTAATCCTTTCTGAACCAATAAAGCTGAAAAGCTTACAGTACTATGCCCTTTTAATTGTAGGTTTCTGAGGTGTCCGGGGTGCACAAGCACATGACACTAACAGTTAGTGATCCAGAAAGAACAGGTAAGCGGTATACTGCGTGAGCTGCTGACTGCTTTCTAATCTCTTACAGGTATGGCATGTAAGGGGGCAGACTCTTCGCTGTGAGCTGTTAGCAGGGAGCAGTAAGCACTTGTTGAAGTAAGCTAATCACACGACCTGCCGATTGCTGTAAATGTTTTATTTTGGTGCAGTTGCTTAGTGGTGTCTTTTCTTTCTTTTCTAAGTTTGGCACTGAGCTGAGCTGAAGACTGCCTACTGCACATGCCAGGAAAGCACATCATACCTAATTGTATCTTGTACCTCCAACTGCCACATTTTTTATTCTTTTGCTGTTTGACATTAAATAAATAAAGTCACCTGTGCATTATTACTGGTGTCAAATGTTCATTGCTGCAAACATAAGTTCAAGCTCAGGAGAGGAACACAAACATAACGATTTTTTTTTCAACATTTATTAATAGTTTTACAGTAATGTAAGAGCTACTACATAGAGGGTATAAACAGGCCGTGCGCTGAAAGAGATTTGTTATGTATGGAGGGAGTTTTGACAGAAGGGCTTTGTAAAGCCAGGTGAAAGAGTGAACAAGACATCTAGTTGATAGGGAGGTCCAACCCAATATGGCATATAGATTGCAATGGAGAGTGCAACGATGGGTGTTAGAACTACATCGTATGGCCCTATGGTATAGAACATCTAATTGGTGTAGCAGGGAGTCTGCGCCTGCACCATGCCCAAAATTTATACTTGTACCTTTGCACCCCACCCAAATTTGTACTTGTATCCCTGCACACCTCCTAAAATTGTACTTGTACCCCTACATACATCCCAAAAGTTGTATTTGTACCACCGCACCCCTTCCCAAATTTGTACATTTACCCCTGCTACCTCTCAAAATGTGTACTTGTATCCCTGCACACCTTCTCAAATTTGTACAGTACTTGCACCATTGCAGCCCTACCAAAATTTGCACTTGTTGCCCTGGAAACCTCCCAAAATTTGTACTTGCACCCGACCAAAATTTTTTGCACACCTTGCAAATTCTGATGTAACCCCCTTACAAATGGGGGTTCCTGAAAAGTCTTCCTTGAGTTTGCTTAAATGCTAATTGCCAGGCTGGTGTCCGGCGTTTTTAGCAGTTTAAATACATTGTCAGAGAGTGCCTGTATAGCCTCTGTCTAGTGTCTCTTTAAGAACTGCCTGGATTGCAGCCATAATTCATCTGAGAGGGAGTTCTGTTGTAAGATGTACTTGTTTGCTGATCATTTGCTAGAGTAGTAATAATATTGCAGTTTGCTCTAACCTGCCTTCTTTGCAGCATGGACAGTTCTGTTTGTTTCCATCATCTTGGTCCTGGACTGCTGAAATGGGCCAATCAGTTCATTTGGAACTCTAAAATGAAGCCTGCTTACAGGGGCTTGTTGGGGCCAAAACCTGTAGGAATTGTAATTTTGGGCATTTGGCTCCTAAAATATCCTGGAGGGGGAGTCCTTGTTGTGACTGACAGTTCAGCCAACTGAACCTTTTGAATCTTGGGGAAAGTCCCACACTGCTTGCAGTTTCAGTTAGATCCGAGTTGGAAAGTGAAGAAGTAGCAGCTCAAAATAGTTTGAGAAGCAATCCGTAGTGGATTTGCGTGGGAGAACTGTGGAAAAGCTTGTGTTTAGCCTGCATGCCTGCCTGCTGTTCTTGATAGGGAACTTGTATTTTTTTCAGATTGAATCCGAATTTGGAGAGCGAATTAAGCCACTGAATTGTGATCAGGCTTCAACCTGAAGAAGACCTAAGATTTGCTGAATGCGATTGACCTGTCAAGACTTCCAGCTACCTCTGAATTCCCAGATTGTGCAGAGACTCTGTAATTGCAACCGGAGAGCCATTTGCCTGGTACAGTAGAATTTCCTTCCATATGAATGTGCTGTGTGCTTATCATGGGTCATGATTTGGTTCCACACTGTGTGTCTGAACTGTGTTTTGCTTGCTGGAGGCTGTATCCAGCTCCACAGACTGAATCCGTATCCATTTCCATTTGCCTGGGCCCTGCTACGCTGGCCCAGCCAGAATACCTGCTATGCAGAGAAAGTCATCGACGAGAGACCAGCCTGGGGAATCAGCCCCCTGCTTAACGCCTTGAACAGGAACGATGCCTCGGTGATTCGTGTGGGCCCTGCTTCTCCAGGTACTCAAGCTCAACAGCTTGCAGTCTTGATTTCATCCTGCCTGGGTCCAGTATTGGGTATTGTGAGTAAACATCAGGGTAGCTCCCCTGAAACAACAGCTAAATCTAAAAGCGTTGTCATCTGATTGTCTTGTTGCTTTTTCTGTCATCAACTGAGCCCTCCAGCTCCAAATTACAAATAGTGTGTGTTGTGCATGTTGCTTTCTTCCATCACAGGGCCCCAACCAGCTGCAACGATCCTGGCAAGCCCACTGTTTTCCTATCTGTGTACCCAGAGTGTGTGACTGTGTAGGGACTCTGAACTGCATGCATAACTGTCTGATTAATATAGCTTATAAGCAAATCAACCTGATTACACCTCTCCCTTGTTCAAGTCCCCCTGAATAAATCAGATTTAACTTTGTTTGCATTTAACCTGACTGTGGTTCCAGTTTGTGCCAAAAGTATTGCACTGTTGGTATTTGCTGTACTTAACCTTGTTTTACAGGGGGTCCCCAGGGTCAAGCTAGAGGAACCACTGCCACAACCACTGCCTCAGAGGTTGCCAAGTATGAAGAGCAGTTGGACCACAGTGGGTTCTGGGAGGGTGCGGGTGGTGGAACGGAGGCGTAGCCCCCTAGTTGTACCTCTACACAAATCATATGCCAGTCTGGCAGAGCAAGGTTCCTCTGTGATGACACCCTCAGTGGAGACCAAGAAGAATGCTGAGGACATCCACAAGGGAGACCCACAAAAAGGTGACAAGGGACACCACAAGGGAAGGAAACAGCTTTTGATAGGGGACTCAGTTGTTAGGGGGTAGAACTGGGGAAGGGAGAGGAGAGGAGAGGAGAGAGAAGTAAGGTGCCTGCCTGGTGCCATGGCTTGGAGGGACAAGAAGCGAATCCTCAGGATTGCAGAAGCAGCATCACAGGAGAGGGAACTAGATATCATTGTCCAACTTGGGACAAATGGCCTAGCTAGGTATGAAATCAGTGCAGCGCAGGATGAATTTGTGGAGTTGGGGATGGGTCTCAGACAGGTAGCAAGCATGGTTACCTTCTCAGAGGTGCTGCCAGTCCATGGCAGGGGTGAGGCTAGGGTACTGCACACCATGCAGTTTAATGAATGGTTGCAAAACTGGTGCAGAGCACAGGGCTTTGGCTTCATTGGGGACTGGGAGTACACCTGGAGAGACAAAGGTCTATACTGGCACGATGGTCTGCATCTGTCCATGAAGGGAACCAAGCTCCTAAGGGACAGGTTTAAATGCTTCCTTGGCAAGCATTTAAACTAGCCAAGGGGAAGGTACTGATAAGAGGCAGGAAAGTTCAAACCTCCCCCAACAAAACATGGCAAGTAGTAAGGTAAACACTGAGGTACAGAGCTCAACAGAGGGCAGGACAGGGGTAAATGGAAAATAGACAAGGGCAATAAAAGCAGGGATGGGGGGGAGGATAAAGCCAACATTAAATGGAGGGCAATGAGTACCAATGCCCATAATCTGGGAAACAAGCTTCCTGAGCTAGGAGCCCTGATGAAAGATGAACAATTGGATATTGTCACAGCCACGGAAACATGGTACACGGAGAACCATGATTGGGATATCAACATACCGGGGTACACAGTCTACAGAAGGGACAGGGAGGGGAAAAGAGGAGGTGGAGTACCTCTATACATAAGAGAAGGGATCAAAACTACAGAACTAAAAAGTAAAGGGGGAGGACAAGAGGCACTCTGGGTCATGCACAGGGGTTGTATACAGACCCTGTCTCAAAGGGACGAAATGGACAAGAAAATGAATGAGGACATTCTCAAAATGGCTGAAAAAGGGGAGATACTGTTGATGGGGGACCTGAATATGCCAGATTTTAACTGGATGACATGTACTGCAGCCTCAACCAAGAGCAGGGTCATTCTCGATGCCCTGCAGGGGCACACATTAGACAGCTAGTGCTGGAACCCACTCGGGAGGGAGCAATACTAGATCTGGTACTCTCAAATGGAGAGAGGATCACAAATTTAGAAGTCAGTAGACATCTGGGAACAAGTGACCACTGCACAGTGTGCTTCACAATAAGCACAACCATGGAGACAAGCCATATAAAAACAAGGATACTGGACTCTAGAAGGGCTGACTTTGGCAAAGTGCTTGAATACCTGAGGAATGCACTAGCAATTGGCCAAAAAGGAGGGGTGGAAGAACAGTGGAGAAAAAGTAAAACTACTATCGTAGAGGCAACAAGCCTTTGTGTGAAACAAATAAAGAAAACAAAGCAGAGTAAAAAAAACACTATGGTTCTCAAAAGAGGTGGCAGGGAAGGTTAAGGAGAAAAAGGCTGCATTCAAAAAGTATAAGGAATCACAGAAGGAGCACAACAGGGAACTGTATCAATTAAAGCAGAAAGAAGTGGGGAAGGCAGTCAGAGTAGCAAAGGCCCAAACTGAGGAAAAAATAGCCAACTCAGTTAAGAAGGGGGATAAAACCTTTTATAGGTACATTAGGGAGCATAGAAAAGTTAAGGGAGGAATAGTGAACATTAATAAAGGAAAGGGGAGGCGGGCAGAGGGAGACAGTGAAAAAGCAGAGATACTGAATGAATACTTTTGCTCAGTATTCACAAAAGAAGATGAGGAGGAGTTACCTAAACCAGACAATAGAAGCACTCTGGGTAGGGGGATTGACACCAGTCCATTTACAGAAGAAAGAGTCCTGAAAGAACTCCTAAAACTCAAGGTGGACAAAGCAATGGGGCCTGACGGGATTCACCCCAGAATCCTAAAATAACTAAGGGAGGACCTAGTGACACCACTGACCACACATTTTAACAAATCATAGGAGGATGGGGTGGTACCTGAGGACTGGAGGAGGGCAGATGTGATTCCCCATCACAAAAGTGGGAACAAGGCTGAAGCAGGATACTGTAGGCCTGTAAGTTTGACCTCAGTGGTAGGGAAAATGATGGAATCACTTCTGAAAGAAAGAATTGTTGAGTACCTAGAGGTCAGCAGGGCACAGGACCCAAAGCAGCATGGATTTACAGCAGGAAGGTCATGTCAGATGAATCTAATTGATTTCTTTGACTGGTGACCAAAGTAATAGACCAGGGAGGGGCTGTGGATATGGCCTACCTAGACTTTAGCAAGGCATTTGACACAGTCCTGCACAAAAGATTAATAATCAAGTTAGCCAGCCTGGGAGTGGGTTCCAGGATGGTAGACTGGGTAGCAAACTGGCTGCACAACAGGACACAGAAAGTAACAGTGAATGGAGCACATTACGAAGAAAGGGGGGTTACTAGTGGAGTACCTCAGGGCTCAGTACTGGGTCCAGTCCTCTTTAACATCTTTATAGGTGACATTGCAGAGGACCTGGAGGGAAAGGTATGCCTCTTTGCAGATGACACAAAGATCTGTAACAGAGTTGATACACAAGGGGGGTTTAGAAAGGATGAGAAGGGACTTGGCAAGGTTGGAGGAATGGTCAGACATATGGCAACTTAGAGTCAATGCAAAGAAGTTCAAAGTAATGCACCTGGGAAATAAAAACCCAGGAGAAGAGTACACAATAGCAGGGAAGGTACTAACAACAACAAAAATGGAAAGAGACTTCTGGATAGTCATATCAGATGACCTAAAGGTGGGTAAGCAATGTGAGAAGTCAGTAAGGAGAGCCAGGTGGATACTTGGATGCATAGGAAGGGGCATCACAAGTAGAAAAAGGGAAGTGGTTATCCCTCTGTACAGACAGTTGGTGAGGCCCCATCTGGAATACTGTGTGCAGTTTTGGTGACCCCATCTACACAAGGACATAGACAGAGTGGAAGCAATCCAGAAGAGGGCAACTAAAATGGTGCAGGGTCTGCATCAGAAACCATATGGGGAGAGACTGAAAGAGCTTAATATGTATACCCTTGATGAAAAAAGGGACAGGGGGGTCATGATAGAAACTTTCAAGTACCTCAAGGGAATCAACAAAGTCCAGGAGGGTAGCATCTTTCAGAAAAAGAGATGGGTAAGAACAAGGGGGCACAATTTAAAGATGGGGGGGGGATGGCTCAGGGGTAATGTGAGGAATTTATTTTCATGGAGAGAGTGGTGGATGCATGGAACCACCTTCCTGGGGAGGTTGTTGGGTCTAAAACTGTGGAGGAATTCAAACATGCATGGGACAGACATTAGGCAATGGCAGTGGGGGGTTGCAGGAAGTAGGCTCTTAGTTAACTAGAATCTGCAGGCTATCCAATAGGAAGGGAAATGGGCAGACTGGGTGGGCCAAGTGGTCCTTATCTGCCGTCAAAGTCTATGTTTCTGTGTCTATGTAACCAGCCCTGGTGGTAAGTGCAAACAGTGTGGGTTCTCACCTGGTGAATAAGGGTCATTGTGGAAGTAATTATTGTGTATTGTTCAGGCCACTAGAAGGGAAAGAAGGGGGCAGCGGTGTCCCAGAGAGGCACCTGTTTCATTACCCAGGCCCCTTAACCTGCTACTAGCCAGGCAGGCAAGGGTAGTAGCCCTAGGGATAGTGCCACCTAGGGGTTACAGTGAACTTGCACACCTGTATCCCTCAACAAAATTGTACTTACACCACTGTAACCCTCCAAAATTTGTACTTGTACCCCTGTACACATCCCAGAATTTGTACTTGTACCCCTACACCACTCCCAAAATTAGTATGTGTACCCCTTCACCCCTCCCAAATTTGTACTTGTATCCCTACACCCTTCCAAAACTTGGTACATGTACTCCTGTTCACCTCCCAAAAGTTGTACTCCTATCACTGCAGCCCTCCCAAAAGTTGTACTTGTACCCCTTCAACCCTCTCAAAATGTTTACTTGCACTCCACCTAACATTTGTACTTTCATCCCTACTGAAATTACCATCTCTTTCAAACATTGTTTCCCTACCATCTCTCATCTCTTAAAGTGTACAAATGGCTGACGTGCAGACTTGCGGAGTAGCATGTAAAAGGTATAGTACATACCTTTGGAGTAGTGTGGAGCCAAGGTCACGAGTCATTTGTGGAAGGGTGAAGCAGTAGCTGTGTAAATTGTGTGAGGTTGCAAGAGAAGGGATGCAGATTTTGGCCAGTCTTGCACATTTGCTACGTCTCTAGGGAATTTGGCAAAATATTTGGGACTGTTTGGATTGTGAAATGAATTTTGGGAGGAATATGGGAGAAGGGGTAGAAATTATGGGGAGAGTGGAGGTAGGGGTAAATAGCTTTCAGACTGGCATGTAGTAAAACTTTAGAAGGTTTCACTTTCAGGTGAACAACTTTTGGGAAGGGGTGAGAAGGAGGCACAGAGTTTGTGTTGGGTGAGGGTGGGACAAACTTGTGGAAGGCTGCAGGTTTGTGGGAGTTGTGCAGGTGAGGTACAAGTCTCAGGAGTCATGTTGTAGGGGGCACAGATTTTTAGATTGTATCAATCTGAGATATGCACAGATGGGCACACATCCTGGGTGAGTAGGGATGGGGTACAAATGCTGGGGTAATTTGGGAATATAAATTGTGGAAGGGATGTGAGGGTTTATTATGCACATATTGGGATGAGTGCAGGGTAGGAGTACAAATATAAAGGGTGAGGGGCAAATTTAGGGAGGAATGCAGATTTATTAAAAGGTGTAGACTTACATATTTTAGGAGGTGCATATGGTAAGTATACATTTCAGAAGGTGTGTGGGAGAACGGGTATAGGCTGTAAGAGTAGTGCGATGTAGAATTAGAAACTTGGGAGAAGTGTGAGGGCATGTTTCTGAATAATTTCCAGGAAGGGGAAGAGTAGAGGTGTACATTTTTGAGGGATTATACATTTGGGGAGAGGTACTGGGGAAGTAGTACACTTTTTGTGAATGCTGTGGAACCTCAGCAAAGGGGAATGAATCAGAAAAGACTAAGTAAGGAGGAAGTTGTGATGCATTCAGGGCTGGAAAGGGAACACAGGAAACAAATATTTGAGTATGAGTTTTTTTTGGGGGCTTGCTACAGTGCTGAAAAGGTTGATGATCAACCTAGGGAAATTGCCAGATATGTACAGTATCATTCTGTTCTACTGGCATAAGTCCATTAATAAAAACCCCCATCAGAAAATTGGTAGCAAATAATGATTTTTGCCATTTCACAATGTGATGTACTGTGTGTACTAAGCTGACAGGACCTGGAGGAAAATGATGTAATTTTTGCTTGAATAACATCAGCACTCGCCCAAGATTCCACTGGCTGGTTTGAAAAAGTTTGAGGAATTTTTGTAAAACCATCAGATAAGACAGGCAAACAAAACAGCATTTACCCATAAATAATTGCAGTGTTTGAACTTTGTCAAAAATGAGACCTAGTTATCCTCATGATGGGAAAATATAACATTTTTAAAGCATTTGCATTTAATCCTTAAAAAGCATGCAAGTTAACACATCACAGGGCTTATAGTCAGCAGGAGATGCAATGTTTCTGGAGGATTCTGAAGATAAAATGTACAGCTGGATCAATACATTATCATTGCTGGCTTTAGGTACAAAACTTAAGAACTGCTAACATCATCGCAGGAATGATAATAATTCTATCCTGTCATTTAACACAGAAACATAGACCATGACAGCAGAAAAAGAATAGAGGTCCATCTAGTCTGCCCATATTCCTAATAATCCCCGGAACCTATTGTTCCTCCAGGGTACTAACTCTCCCCATCCTATCCCCATTCTCCTCCTTGGTCTGGTTGCCCAGGGTGACCACTATTCCCTTAATTCTATCCCATACCTGCTTGAATCCCCTGACTGTGTTTTCACCCCCCACCTCGGCTGACAGAATGTTCTAAGGTTCCACTCTTTCTGTAATGAAGTACTTTCTCATGTCCCTCCTGAACCTCCTTCCCTTTAATTTCCACTCGTGACCACGTGACGTCGAGATGGTATTCAGGGTAAATAATTCTCCACAGTTTACCTTGTTATTTCCTGTAAGGAATTTGAAAGTCTCTATCATATCTCCCATCTCCCTTCTGGTTTCCTGTGAGTACATATTTTGTGCCATGAGGTGCTCCTCATAGGATCTGCCCTGCTTGCCCCGAGTCATTTTTGTTACCCTGCACTGAACAGTTTCCAAACTATTCCTGTCCTTTCTGACATGAATAACAGTTTATACTAGGGAAAACTGTGGTTTGAAGTTTGACAAATAAAAAGTTTTCCCTTCTGGCCAACAAAAAGTCCAAGTCCCCACCTGTTTTACTTTGCACTACTTTTTTAGTTCCCATAAAGGACAGGTTGTGGACCATGGGGTCAGTTGCTTCCAAAATGTGGCATTCAAATATGTCATCTTTGTTGCCCACATTGACCACCCTCCTATGATCCAGAACTCTGTCTTTCAACCTTCGCTCTGTGCAGGTGATGTAAAATGCCCCACCGGCACAGCTAGCAAGGTATACAGGTACCTCATAAGTGGTATCGCAGTTAATGAACCACTGTATGGTCATTAACTTGATTAACTTGCCATTTAGAGGCTTCAGAAAGGTATTGCCTTCTTTGATGACAGAGCACTACTTGCAGCAACCACACTTATGGCGATATCCCATCAACATCACGCAGAGAGAGATGTACAGTTGAAAACTGCACAGTCAAAATGGTGTGGGCCAGGTCGGAGTTTATTTAATCTAGCATAGTTTTCAATCATGCTACATTTTACCATCTGTGCGGTACGTGTTTTGACTGTGTAGGTTTTGACTGCACTCACATTTGGGTACTCCTCTTATGGCAACCTTCAGGAGGTGGTGGTAGCCAAGTAGTGTGTGTACTGTAAGGCTGTATGCTATGAGTGAGCTTGTCACCAAGGCTAGCAGCCCTACAATATACCATCCTATGGGGCTTCTTCCCCAGGTGTGCAATTTTTCTTCTGTTTGCAATATATCAGTTTTGTCTAATCACCTTCTCCACATCACCCAACTGAATATTGGAAGTAGTGACAAAACTGAGTACCTCCTTGTCCCTCTCAAGACACCTTAGGTTGTAGGAGTACATCCCTGTCTGTGTTAAGGGATCTCTACTTATCTTGCATCACATCACCACTATTGTACCCCCTTTCATAAAATCTTCCCTCTAGTTCATCAGCATTCCTTTCACAACCAGTTAGAGTATTAATACAGTTTCTGCACGTATGCAAGAACTGACTAGTGATGATATTGTTGATAGTGTGTCGGTGGCAGCAACAACTTGCCAAAAGAAGGGCATTGCAGTCTGTGAGCTCATGAAATAGATCAGTGTCCACACCTTCATCCACATTTCTGATTAGTTTTATGTCAAGTAATGATATTCTATGTTTGTCAAATGTTAGAGCAAACCACGCATTTCTATTGTTCCCTTCCAAAAACCAGACAAACTCCATAGGTTCCTCAACCGACCCCCACCACACCATCAAGATATCATCAACATAGTGTCATCAGAGTGCTATCAATGGAAGAAATTTACTGACCTCAGCATTATACACTATGTTTTTTTATACTTTGTTTTATTAACATTTCCATAACAATACAGAAATGAAAAATTACATTCTCATACATAGAAGGTCTTGGAGAATATAAAAAGAATAATGAGAATTCCACTACGGGCAACAACCACACCCAGATACAACTCTCACTTAGAGACAGAAAGTATGGCATTAAGTAGGATCAGACCCCTTATAGGAGTTGTGGAAATAGTTGGGAATATCCCCCAAATAAAAGTACAGTGTTGTAATGTAGTAGCATGGAACATTACATACAAAACCCCAACAGAATCTTCCCCATGCTCCCCTCTACCCATAATCTGGTGGGGTAGTCAAAGCAAGACAATATATTAAGAAAGCTAAAGAACCATTATGTATGTAATAGATCACTATTACTCTAATGACAATAATAACTATAATTACCAGTGGAAACCTATGGCAAGAGCAAGGGGAGAGTATTAACAAAGAGAATATTAGAGTCCAGCTCAAAAAAAGAAATGTACAGAAATAATATACTCCCCCTTGTTGTGACATACCAAAGATTGAGAGACCAGCAATACTATTCAGAATGAAGTTATGTCTCATATAGAACAGAAAAAAAATAACATTGGCCGTAAGATTAAGGAAGTGCAATCGAAATGCCACCTGGCCAACATTTATTCAGGAAGCCACTGCCTGGTCATCAGGGTCATCTGCATCTGGATCTTCTTGAGGTGGCAAACAGTCAATGAACCTTTCCTCCACATCAACATTGGTAAAAATATAAGGTTTACCTTAAAAGGTGAGATACAGTCTTGTAGGGAAAAACAGGTTGGCAGCAATACCATAGTCAGCCAACTACTGATGACATTTCAAAAACTCCTTTCTCTGGGACTGAGTATTGGGGGTGGGGGGTGACATCTGCGTATAAGGATATTTTTTGACCCTGATACTGTGTTTCCCACTTATCACAGGCAGCAGCAAGGACCTGCAAAAGTTCATCAGCCGAGCCCACCATCACAAAAATTGTAATCTGTCCTTCCATGCCCTCTGGCGATTTCCTACGGTTTGGCAAATGAAAGATCTGAGTGATGTGCATAGATTCTTTAGCCAGACCCAATAAATCTGCAAGTATAGTCCCAAGCACCATTATTAAATCTCTGGCTTCAATGGATAGTGGAAGCCCCACTACCTGACTATTAACAGCTGTGAGTTGGTTCTCAAGCATTTCCACTTTGTTAATGAGGAATTTGGAATACTGGGCCTGACTCACAGCAAAGTGCTCTGATGAGCCAAAAGTTCCTCTAAGGCCTTAGAGCTCTCTTCCCTCGCTTCTTCCAGCTTCAAGACCCGCTGATCCATTGCTGACAAGGAGGTTTTTGTTTGGTTAACTTTTTCCTCTATCTGTTGCTAGATATTAAAAATGCTATCGATTACAGGGTCTTTTGGGGTTACTGGAGGTGCCATCGTTGATACTTCTGATTTCAGGAATAGAAAATCCTCCCCCGATTTTTGAGGAAGAAGCAGCAACTTTATCTGCCTTTTTTGAACCCATTTTATCCACAGGAGATCCCAAGGGTAGATCCAGAGTTAATATGTACTCCACAACAAAAATAAATAGGAGTTTGGCCAAAATAGGAAAACCGGGGAGAGAGCTTAACAGAGACATGTCTGTTCAGCTTGCTGGCTAGCTCCACCTCCCTCCTATCATTATACACAATGTTGTACTTCAATGAGCACATGCACAGGTTAGTGTAGCTGGGGGCAAATATAGCCCCCATCATTGTGCCACTAACCTGTACATAGAAATTTCTCAGGAAACAGAAAATATTGTTTTGAAGCACAAACCTAGAAAGTTCTTCCAAAATGTCAGTGGGGGATCGCTTCACTACCTCTGGTATCCAAAAAGAATCTTAAAGCAGATAAACCACACTCATGAGGATATTCATATACAGGGATTCCACATCAAGGGTGATCAAAAGGTGGTCACCTTTAATGCGGATATCCCACAGAATACTAATAATTTCAGTAAAATCACAAACATAAGACTTGAGTCCCTGCACCATAGGTCTAATGTGTCAGTCCATATACTGGGAGAAAGGCTCAGTTACCAAGCCAATCCCCAAAATGATGGGCCTTCCTGGGGGTGAAGTCAAAGACTTATGCACCTTTGGCAGTACACAGATAGTGGGCCTTATTCGGTGTGGTACTGTGAGGAATGCAAGTGTATCTGAATCTATCATGCTGTCCCGATGTGTTTCAGACACAAACTGATCAACTGCCTGCTTTGCTGGCAGCGTTTGGTACCCTACCAATTCACATCTCATATATTCATTGTCAGTGTGTAGTACAGTGCAGCCTCTGACTGCTGCAGGATCTCAGAATGCAACACAGTAATTAGTGATTTGCTTACTTGGCAGCCTGACCCTGTCACTGCTGCAACTGAAGGATGGGTGGCAGAACTCAGCAATTAAATTGAAATTTAATAAAAAGTTGCAGGTAGCCCTTGTGCCAGTCTTTTACTAGCCATGTGCAGCCTGTGACTGAGGCAACACCTTGTAGAGTTGTGCCTGAAGTCAGGGGTCCAGAATTTGTAGTCTGTGCTGCCTTTGTTGGAGCCTGAGCCCTGCTCATAAAAAGAGGAAGGGGAATCTGATTGTCATCACTGTACCTACAGTAAAAGCAGCATAGCTTTTTAAAAAAAAATACAAAATCACACATGCCCCCACAATGCAAAGCATCATGGGCTGCATATGCAAATCACCACAGAATGTTATGCTGGTCCAACTGTAAGCAGAATTGCATGGTGCCAAAAGGCCTCTCACACAGTTTGCAAAGGGTGCTAACAGAAGCTTTTTAGCTTTTTACAGTTGCACAGTCAGACAGAATTTGGTTTATTTTTCATTTGTTTCCTGTATGTAGCTCGCCTTATTCTTTATAAGAGGACATTTACATGAAAACAGAATCTCTGTTTCCAGACTTCACCTTATCCTCCTGCTTTTTCCTCATAATCCTGTCTATGACATCACAGCCTGTTGCTGCAGTAATGATTATGATATCACACACTCAAGGCTGCAACTATGCAGCAAAATTTCTTGCTGATCTTAGGTATATTAAATGTTTTCTTGTTTTATGTATATTCGCTGTCAGTAGTTTGTTTTATATGTCAGATAGCGCCTCATTTTTCAGAGTCAAACAGTTTATTTAAATGACTCTAAATGTTTCATGTTATTCTCAATATGTCCCAACAATGGTTAAGATACAGATTGTATTTTGATCTATATATTGAATGGATTGATAATTTATGGAAAGTTACTTATCAGCACAAAAATAAGCTATCTTCTTCTACAGCTTTGTCTGTTGATTCAAGTGTTATTTGTCAGTCTGTATTTTCATCTGCTTTACTGGCAAAAAATGATTTACTGTACTGCAAAACAAACAAAAAAAAAAAAAAAAACCAAAAACTCAACATGTACTTACATATTTAGCCTAGTAATGATTATAGCCACTGCCATCATCAGTGCCCCTTGCTGCCATACAAACCAATTTCACGAGCCCCCTTGGTTACAGGGAACATCCCCGCTGTCCATTGCTGCCTGTAGCAATTAGGGTGCACTAACTAATGATACTTGCATTTTAGTTCCAGTTCAGCTGTTCATACCCTCACCCCTTTTCTCTAGAGCAGTGCCTGTTCACTGGATGACATGCATAATAGGTATGCTGCTCAATTAGTTTATTAATTGATTACCTAACACCATGTCTTTTTTTATGACTGTGGGTATAGCATACTGCCATCTTGCTGTCTGTAGCTGGAAAAGTGGAGGAACGTGGAACACCTTTTTTAGACATTTCAATGTATCCTTCCACATCTATAAATCACTATGCCAAATGAAATAAAATACTCCCTTCTTTCTGTTTAGAATGTTGGAGACAGCACTAAAGCTGCTTATCAGATGGCCATTAGGAAACTGAAACAGCTTGTTAAATATTGGTCGCTTATTAAACTGGAGATTTGTTTACCCCCTTCGAAATGCAACAACTTGCGCATTTAAAAACTTAGCATTTAACCATGTTCTTGCTACAAGTTTCAGCTGGGTATGTATTGTCTTTCAAGAAAGATTCATACCTCATAAATGTCACCTTTTCCCAGGAACAAATGTACACAGATTTATACTGTTTTTAGCCTCTTAAAACACTATCTGATAAGCACTGTCTCAGACATATTCCAGATCTTGTGTGAACTATCCAAGCTACAGGAATTAAATAGCAATCAGCAGGCATTTGTTTACTATGCTTTCTGAGGAAAAATATATTGAGCTACAGCAAACACACACACACACACGCACGCACACACACACACACACACACACACACACCATCATCATGACCACAACATTCAAAATAAATACTGCAATCTAATATATTATAAAACAGTAAAGAAACTGTTTATGTCAGAGAACACTGTGAAGTTCCTTTAAAGAGCTACTGTACTGCCGAAAACTAATATTAGTTTTTAAAGGGTACCTAAACAAACAGTTTTTTAAAACTGCAAACTCCAAAATCTGACTTCATAAAGAGGTAAAGTAAAGGCTGATGTTTACATTTATGCTAAAGCTGCATTTATGTAAATAACATAAATGCAGTTCCATAGCTTTTGAAAAATGTAAACATCAGCCTTTCACTTCCAAGAAACAGCCTTGGTGTCTCCCTAAGATGTCTGTCAAGTGTGTTAAGTGATGAGTAATGATGACATTATCAGAGCCAGAGACAGAGACCCACATATATTTCTATAGTGATAACTGGTTCTTCTTTCCCACTTTGTTTTGAGTTGTTGCACCAGAAGGATCAACATCATGTATTAACTCATGGATTATTTTGATCAGTACACATGTTAGGCTATGATGTTGTTCATTTTGTTTTCTTAAACTTGCTGAAATTTTTTGCAATCCAGCTGACTTTTTCTTTGGCAAATCACAGTACAGTACAACACTTCAAAATACCTGAAGATCTAGCAGTTATGTGATGCCCTGAATTTTGTTTATTGTTAACCAGGAGGAACACACTAAGCTGAAATCTTGCTTACAGGTGTGACCTGGGAGCACAATGATGTTTAGTGAGTTGCTCAGGATCACACAGCAAAGTGCCGGTCTGGTTCAATTCCAAAGCTCGTGCTCTCCTGTGAATCCACAAATGAGGCTTTCTTTTTCCATGTGAACCCCCTGCACCTAGCCTTCCTTCTATTTGAATGCCCCACCATCCATACCCTGTCCTTAGTACTGCCTGGGTCCACATACGTGCTTACAGGCTCGTGAAGAGCATTATCACATCTCAGATTGTAATATTGTACCTCAGAGAGTTGTGCCCACCTATACCTATGATATGCATCATCATCTGGCACTGTTAAAAAATACCTCCCAAATCACTATTCAGTCCACTTTCTCAATGTTTGACTTCTGCTCCCACAGTAAACATTGAGTGGTTCACCACCTTTCTGCACAGTGAAGGCAGTAAGTACAGTTCCCCATTGTGTTTTTCCCCCGCCTCATTAACCAACAACTAGGTCTTCCCGGAGGACCAAGCAATAAGCATCATGACCCACCAGAAATACTGCTGTCCATGCCCTCATAAGGGCTGCACTTATAATGGTTGACAATAATATTATTAGCAGGAGAAGCATACTAATACCCTGAGCAAATCCAACTGACTTCCATTGTCAGTCTACTCCTTTACCTGTGATCTGCAGAATCCTGCAGGACAGTTCCCAGCAAATCTTCTCCAGTAGTTTTCAGTGCTCTTCTCCACAATGCGAGTTGGCTGGCTACCACCCTTCCAAATCTTGAATGAGCTATACTCAACTCCCTCAATACTGTCCTAACAAACTTCAACATCCCCCCCCCCACCCAAGGGTAATCTCCTTACACTGAATTCAGGTAACAGTTTAGGTGTAGCCCTGCCACTCTGAGTATTTGTCAACACTGGCTACTCTCATCCACAGTCAGGTTATGATCATGATGCTGGCAGACCCACATTTCAGATCTCACAGTGATCTGCTCAGCGTCCTCCTTCCTGTCTTCAACTAACCTGAATATAGCTGCACCCTGCTGGAATGGTCTCTTCAGTCCCTCTCTGGCATTCATTCTTCTCACCTGCTCCCCACACCAAAAACTGGTGAGTTCGCTACCCTTCCGCATCATGAATGTGGTTAGTACAGTCTCCCATGTTATTTTTACATATTAATAATTAACATGATCTTCTGGTAAGCCAGGCTGATAGTGGAAAAACAGCCTTTTCTACCCATATAAGATCTAAGCCACCGATGATTAGGCACTATTAAATGATGAGCATAATGATGTGCACACCCATCATTTAATAGTGCCTAGTTGAAGATAGCCCAGCTCTTTTAAGGATAGGAAAGTCCATCATTCATACTGTTTCATGCTGCTATCAGCCTGACTTACTGGAAAGATATGTTTATATTTGAGATGTAAAAAAAAAAAAACAGGGACTGTACTACTTGCATTCATCATGCAGAAGGGTGATGAACTCACCATTTTTTGGTGTGAGGAGGAGGAGTAGTGAAGAATGAATACCAGAGGGGGACTGAGAAGGCCACTCTTGCAAGGTACTGCTATATTCAGGGAAGGGGGAAGACAGAATGAGTGACATATGAGCAGATTACTGTGAGAAATAAGATGTGGGGCTGCCAGCACCATGATCACTACCTGACCCTGTTGTCATGGCCAACATTCCCCTTCCCATAAAACCAGTTCATGCAATTGTCCAAGGCTGTGTGGGGATATTAATGTGTGACTTAGTTGTCACTACACAGTCACTTCACTAACAGTCTAGCATTGCTTGTAAAGCACTTTGGGATACGGTGTGTATGAAAACCACTATATAAATGCTGATTCTTCTTCTTATCATTATTATTATTATTTCTCATGGAAAAAGAAGACAAGACAAGCATATATTTGATTTTCGAGAAAGTATGAACTCTAACATTGGCCTGCATAAGAACTTTACTACAAAAAAGTGGTGGATCTAGAGGGTGGGGAAGGATGTGGCTGCAACCCCCCACCCCCACATTGTAATGTACTTGCTTGTTGCTGCTGGTGCATTTCACTTTGTTGAAGAAGTCTGATTTATTGATTTGTACAAATATTTACATTCAAACTATGGATTACAATTGTAGGGTCTGTCAAAAATGTACTAGAAAAGAATAATAGCAGAAAATATTGAGGTTTAATAAAAATGTTCAGAAGTGCATATTAAGTATGAACACCACCCCAGCACCCCCATTGTAGCATTCTGGATCTGCCATAACCACTAGACCACCAGGTAATTCAAGATTTGTACTTCACTGTGGTTTGCCACAGAGAAAGTTTGTTGGATTAAACACAATTTCAGCATGTTAAAGTAAACATAATGAACAGAACCATAACCTAACATGTGTATTATACAAAATAATGCACATGGTTTTGACCATTTGGGTGAAACAATTCTATACAAAGGGAAAAAAGAACTAGTTAGCACTATGGAGAGCCATACATCTCTCTGACTTTGGCTCCATTTATGTTATCATATAACACATTTGGCGGCCATTTTAGGAAGCAGGTAAGACAGTTTTTTTGAAATTGGAAGGCTGATTTTACAATTTTCAAATGCTCTGGAACTGCATTTAGGTAAATTATATAAATGTAATTTTAGCATTAATGAATACAGCAACATTTCCTTTATTCACCTACGGAGTCAGATTTTTGAATAGTTTGTTGTCAAAATGATGTTTAGGTATCCTTTAAAAGCAGCCAACCATTACCTGTTATATCTGAGGTACTTTTTCTTTTCCCGTTGTTTAATTAGAAGATTGTTTACCTGATGTTAGTAGGTGTGATGTGTGGAAAAGCACTTAGCCTCTCAGCTGACATATCTGACTCTACTGCCCCACACTATATCATCAACATTGTGACCTCAATGACTGTGACATCACTGCTACTTGGGAACAGCAAGTGAGTGACTGCCAGGCCATTCACCTGTAATGTCACAGTCAGTGAGATCACAATGCTGATGTGGATCATTAGAAAAAGCTATGTCAGCTGCCAGGCTAAGAACTGTTCCACACATCCAGCACAATATTATCACATAGAATACTTTCTGATGAGCAAAAGGAAAAAGGAAAATACTTCAGAAATAAAAAATTGCAACTGACTACTACTTGAAATTTGTATTATTTTCATGTTTGCCTGTTGTGGCTCAATTGTTCTTCAAATATTTCTTATCCTATATTTTGTAACCTGGATAGCGTTGGGGAGATGCTACATCTCACTGTCATTGTGATCTACATTTTACACATTTTTGCACTGTATTTACTCAGGCTGTCCCAGATTAGATGCAATATCTTGCTTTCAGTGGGGTCATGATTTTACCATTTTTATAATGTATTTATTCAGGGTAGCCCATTACAGATGTAAAATATTGTTTTCAGTGGGTTCTGATTTTACACAGTGCAGCATAATATTGCATAGATGCAGATCCCCACTGAAACTAAGAAGCCATGTCTTCTGTGAACTGTCCAGGCTAAACATATAGCAATCATCAGGCATATTCTAGGAAAACACATTGTAAAACTGTGTAAAAGGAAGACCACATTGAAACTGCCTCTCAGCAGATCTGCATTGTGCAGATTCATTAGAAATAATGGGTAAAAGCATCCCAAAAGCTCTCCACAGCCATATCGGCTCTGACTGGAGTTTGTTTTTTCTGAGATGGCTATGGAACAATGAATACTAGTTTCATAACCAGCTGTTCTGTTAAATGCTTCCCTTATCAGTGTGTTGCCTTTCTAAATTAATAGGAATATTTACAGAGGTCTGGAATATGAAGGCAAGTGAAGGAATAAGAAGGAAAGAGAAAGATATCCAAGTGGCTGTTGGAGTATGAAAGGCAGGGCTAGATCTAAGAACTAAAATACAGTGTCAGCAGCCTAATGGTGGTTGTGTCAAAGCCCACGAGAAAATGGGCTGCTTTTATGAAATAGTCCCACCAGAGATCTTGCATACCCTGCAGGCTTTTATGACACTGTGCAAACATGTAATTTTTAGCTACGCTATCTGACTGTTTTATTTGCAGAAGGACAGAGAGAGTGTACAGTCATTTAGTTTTGCCATGGGACTTTCTGTGAACACAGACTCAGCAATGTGCATAGGATGCGTAGAGATGCTTCCAATTGACATCTGTGACTACAGAGCTCATTGAGGAGATAATTTATCTTTTCTCTGCTGTGATCATGTGCTGAATTTTACTTTATCTTAAGCAACTCCCTAATGTGTTGTAATCTTGTGCATGCATTGCCCAAAGAGAAAAAAAAAATTGTACAGGAGTCATATGTCCATCTATGACTGCTGTGCAGAGACAATGGGCCAAGTCTTAAATGGTTCACCCATGCCATAGTGCCATACATTTTGCAGGCACCAATTATGGCGCAGGCAAAAGGCCACCTGGTATCACAGCACCAGGCATTTTGTCTCCCAGAAGTTACAATGCTAAAATGCCTGCCCAGTAAATGGCCATTTTTTTTGGGGGGGGGCACCTCCCAAAACTAAATATAACCTCCTCTGGGGTGGGCATGCTCTGGAGGGGGTAGAAACTGAGTGGGTGCAAAGGGCATCAAGAGTGAGGGGAGATCGAAAATCAAGATGGCCTCTTTCACTGTTGCCCTTGTTACAGTGTCATAGTTGCCATGACCAAAATGAGTCACCAACTTGACAGACTACAGTCTTAGATACACATGAATGGCACCCTTCATCTGATGTGAGAATCAGGAACTAAACAAGTATTTTTGTCTTGTCATGCTTGTCGTCTTGTTGAGTAGTTATGCTACGACAGACCTACTAATCCTGAAAGGTTAGAGTTATATCTTAAAATAATAATGTAAGCTTGTACAGAGTGCTAGGAGTAGACAGCTAGAAGGCATGGCTGGAAGCAGGTCACTAAACATTTAAAGGGGTTTGTTTGTGTGTGTGGGTGGGCTCCTACAATAATCCTCATCCACCACCCCATGTCAACAATGCTATCACATGAGGATAACCCCTCCACACACCTGAAGGCAAACTACGTACAGAAGAAAAGTCTATGACTGTCCTATCCATGAACACAAATGGATCAAGAGAGTTTGTCACCGGGTTGTGTGAGAACAGATACTCCAGCACCATGAAATTGCCCATGGCTCCCAGGAGCAGCATAATCAACTCCTTCTCATGGGGCCACTACCATATGGAAAATATATATTTTAAATATATGGCAAATATATAGACAACATTATTTATCCAGTGCTAGAGAGGATATTTAAGGGCACATATCAGTGACATTTTTGCTCCCCCTGGACCTAGAGTGAGAATATTGAAATATTCTCACTCTAGATCCCCAGGAACAAAAATGTTTTCGCTGCAGGTCCTGACTGGTGGAAGCCAGCAGCATGAGCAGCACAGTTCTAATTTTAGAACTGAAACGTTCACCCCCATGCTGACTCCCACCAGCTAATTTCATTTCACCTCGAATTCAGTCACTGCACTTTTGTTCCCCCCCACTACTCTTTTTTTTCTTTTAAAATCAATAAATAGTGATCAAAAGTTACAGTTCAAAACAGGCAACAGATATCTCTATTTCCCCCTGTTCTGTCATGTTTCTGTCCCAAGTAGCAGCCTCAGTTAAATGTCTTCCCATACCTGCAACAGCCCCTGACTCCCACTGTAACCTGCTGCAACCAGGACATCTCTGTTCCTCATGCCAACCTGAAGGCTGCACTCCTTGGCTATTCACAAAGCCGCACCCTGCTCACACTATGTGACAGTTAGTTCAAGCACCTGCACTGAATCATCCTAATGTTCAGACACATGATGCATGCAAACGCATCGCGTGCTTCTTGCATCCTGTGCCACTCAGCCATCCAAAAGAACACAGAAAATAGAACAAAAAACTGCAACAGTAAGAAAGTAAAAAAAAATGCTTAAATGAAAACAAGCTTTGGATAAATTGAGTATGCAAAGGCCCCAGAAGAAATATCGTCAATATTTCTCACTCGTGCTGTTTTACCTTATGACATCACTTGTAGCTATGCCACTCTTGCTGTCCTAAGGTCAAACAGCACTTGAGAAAATATCAGCAATATTTTATCCTTGGGCCATCACATATCCCTTGTATATTTATTGTATATTTTTGGCTCACTATATATTTTCCATACACATGTGAAATACATGTTATCAGGTCAAATATATTTAAAATAAATTTAAATATATATATTTTACCTTTGTTTTACCAGGAGAGACACACTAAGCTAAAAGCTTGTTTACAGGTGCAACCTGGGAGCACAAAGAAGTTAAGTGACTTGCTCAGGGTCACACAGTATGTAAGTGGGGGCTGTGGGATTCAAACCCAGGTCTCCAGGTTTACAGCTCAGAGCCTTAAACTACTTAACTATACTGCCTCCTGAGGCATTTCGTTGACTAATGTATTTTTCAGATAATTTGAGTTAATTGTTACATATTAATTACAGATGAGGCCAGTGACTGTAATTGCCATTTATGATGCAGAATTCCAGCCACTTTTGCAGTAATGGAGTGGAATTTTATCCACAAATTAATTCTAGCAAATGTGTGTGAACAATTCAAGATCATTCATTAGCTACTGCTTATGGAGTAAAAAAATGTATCATAACATATATGATAATTATCTTTTCAACAGAAAATTCTCGCCTGCATGTATACACATTTGTATCCTAGCAGTATGGATTTTGGAAATGACTAAGGCCCCTTCCACACTACACCACTTAAACTCTGTAATGGTTCCAAACCATTACAGACTGTAACCGTTACAGTGTGTCCACACTGCCGGAGAACAGTCTTGATAACAGTTCGGAACCGTTACAGACTGTCCACATTGTGGGTGACATGTAACCATTATGGTCAGCACCCTATCCCACAATGCAGTTTGTGCTGCACCGGGGGAATGCTGGAGCTACACGCTCACCGGTCCACACTATGGCTGGTAATGTTACAGGGACAGAACCGTTTCATAACTGTTGTTGAAGCCACCTCATAAGTGGTTTCTACAACAGTTACGAAAACGCCTTCTGTAACGTTACAGGTGTAAACGCAAACCGTAACAGTAACGGTTTGGACCTCCTGTAACAATACAGAAGCATAGTGTGGACAGGGACAAATTTGTGTTCAGATTTCTGATTAATCTATTCACAGTTCCCTTCCCCCTTCCCCCTTTCTCTGCCGCTTGACAAAGTCAACCTCCGACTGCTCTCTGCTCAGCATATCGCTTACTACTTATTCCTGAATCTTCTTGTCTAAACTATCCATATTGTGGCACACTGAAAAAAAACATGTACCTAATATTTATGTTTTTACCAGTATTGTTTATCATATTTTTACTTTTAAATCAAATCACTATTTTACCTGTAACTGTACATGCCATAACGTGGAGCCTTCGTAAATGATCTTCTAACTCTAAAGTGCCACTCCAAGATGATAAATAAATAAATAAATACATACTTCACACTTCTTGTAGTTTCATGAGATAGGCATATTAAATCTGTAAAAACATACATTTTTCCTCATCATGCACAGTTATTATATTCAGTTTTATTATCATTATCAGACAAATAATAAAGCATGCTGTTTTCTTGTAGTATATTCACAGCCAAGTGACGGGACTTAAACTTTGCAATGCCATCTTTGTAAAACTTTGTTAAAGAAGTCTTGTTAGGACACACCCCTTATCAGACACCATCAGTCAACCCTTCTCCAAAGTCTGTCGGCAAACATTGCTTAGGAAAAGGAAACAAAGGAGCAACCGTGTTAGCCTATGACAAATGTTTGGAATGGGTAAATCCAGAACATGCCACTTTGTGTGTTACAGAAGTTCCGGATTTTATCCATTCCATCCATTTTGGGTCATTCTGGCCATCACCCATGCATCTTCAAAAATATATATTTAATGTTCCTCATAATATTAGTCATTACTGCACACACAAACTAGTAAAACATCAAACTAACTAAAGTGGTCCTTAAAGGGGAAGTCTCCCATAGTTTCACACCCATATTTTCCCAGTTCCTTGTGTGTAGCTGCTGTGTGCCTCCTCCAGTTGCCAGCAGTCCTACTGCAGTCCAAATCCAGATTATAAATAAAAATATACAACCCCCAGAAGTTATCAATGTGTTTGTCCTCCATTTTACCATCAATGCTGCTGGAGGATGATGTCATCAGAGCAACAGATAATGGTGCTGCACTAAATGCTGTTTCACCAGTAAACAGAACCCACAATGTTTGGTTCCCCACTTGAGTAACGGAGGAACCCTTTAAGTGTTGTGCACATCCTGAAGTGCAGGTCTAATAGGGACTAGGGCCATATGAGTGTGATGCAGCACTGATTTGACATGTATATACAGTATACCTATAAGGAAGTGCCTGTATGTGTTGTGTTAATGTTTCTGTTACCAAAAACAGTATACCCAATAAATGACTCTGGGTACAGTAAGAGTCTTATTATATAGCTGTTGTATTATGTTCTGTGTGTTAGCATTCTCTGTTTTGATTGACACCAGCAGTGAGACACAATCTTGCACAAATGCCCCCTTTCTCTTTGTAACTAGGCAGTCAGTGATTGGATGGCTGATGTAAGGCAATACAGAGTTCAGCTATAAAAAGGAATAGGTTACCAGGACAACATCAGCTGCAGTATATGGATGAAGTATAATCTAGTGGTTAAAGCACAGGCACAAGAACTGGGAAACTGTGGTTCAAATCCTACTAAAGTGCCTTACTTGCTAACCCTTAACAAGTTCCCCTAACCTCCTTGGGAACTGTGATGGCCCTTCAGGTCCATGACTTTAAAAGTACCCCCATTCCCATTATAAATCATTAGTAGTGATATGAGAGCTACAGCACTTCATTTTGAAGGTACTGAAAGCAAGCTGTAGCAGCCCCTCCCACTTGCAATGCCAGCATTTGAAGTAGGGTGTCCATCACAAATCAGATGCTACACTTCAGCTGTTGCAGGTAAAGAAACTAATCAGTCTCAGTGTTTGTAGTGCTCTGTATTTGCTTAGCTCATTCCTCCCATGCCATATGCATTCCGTGTATTGGTATTTCCAGTCAGAAACCCAGATGTAAGGAGCACACTAACATACTAAAATGCCAGCAGAATAGGCATAAACGGTCTTTCATGTCTGCTCGTTTGGTCAGTCCCCACCCTGGAAGCTGACCTTGCTGTCCCCCTCACCTTCTCTGGCTTCTCCCTTCCCAGTTCTGGATATTCGCACTGCACTAGATTTTGCTTCCAGAACCCTTCCCCTGTACCTGTCCCACCCCCTCTTGAACCCCTCCACTGTCTGTGCCTCCACCAGCCCCATGGGCAGCGCATTCCATGGCTCCACCACCCTCTCAGTGAAGTAGCACCTCCTCCTTTTTCCCCTGAATCTTCCCCCCTCCAGTTTCCACCCATGCCCTCTAGTTGCCCCCTCCTCCTTCCTTCAAAGCACCCTGACTGCTCCTCCCCTATTTACCCCCTTCATGTACCTGAAGACCTCTATCATAAACAATACACTTTATAAAGTAAGTGATCTAGCTCTCCACTTTCAGGCTGCTGAAAGGGGGTGTATAATTTGTGCAAAGGAGGAATGCAGTCTTGTGTGATCCTTTGGGAAAATGCTCAGGCCTACCTTATAAATGAATCTTCTCAAGGGTGTTCACCTGGTGCAATATTGATTGACTCATTGACTGCTAGATTGACTACTTGATTGTCTGACTCATTCTTTCTACTGCACTCTACAACATGTTGCAACTGTCTCACAGAGAGAAATGAGCAGTACAAAGAAAGATTCTGTTTCCTGTGAATGAAATACTATTAGATGTATTATTTGCTCTACACATGCAGTATTAACGCTACAAGTACTGCTCCCTGTGTGAACTGCATGACAGAACTGTCTTAAGTCATTGCAAACTTAAACTAAAATCAGGATAGACAGCATTGATACCCTTATGTGTTCTTCTGCACTGTTGCTGCAATGACATCGGGGAATGGAAGGGGGTGTATTACAAGTGACCCAATTGCATGTAAATGGAGGCTTGCTTGACATTTTACTACCTTGTGTCAGAGCCTCAGACTCTAGATATGTGTTGCAACAGCAGAAATGATTGATATCTTATTGACATGTACAGTAACTGATGTAATGTATAATAAATACATCAGACATATCCAAATCAGAAATATACAGCAGTCTTCTCCTTTAACACTAAACACATGATGCCCACTACTAAATTTATTCATTAAAAATAAGAAAGTGCTACACATTCTGGCTATTTCCTATGCATTTGAAAGGCCAGTGCTCAGCATTTTAATGCTGAGAAGTATAGCCAGGTGTACAAGACCCCCCCCCATACTGTCAGCAGAATATGAGTATTCAATCCTCCCTGCAAATAACTATCCAGTAGGTGCCTCTTTTATTTAGCTTCAGCCCATCAATAGGAGAATGTCTTAGTGGACGTCTGGCAGTTGCACATGTAGAGAATTCTCATGTCCTCCCCTGCCTCACATAGACCCTTTTGAATGCACTATCACCTGTGGTAACCCAGGTGGCTTTAGTGCGGCAGAGTGATCTCAACTGCCCCCCCCTGAGGACAGCATCATCTGGAATGCTCAATACTACTCTCCCAACTGCCAGTGATGTCCGTGGTTTGTTCTGGAACCTGGTTGCTGGCAGCACAACAAGGTAGCCCTTCCTTTGCACCTATGGGTCAGCCCATCATCTTGATTTAAAAAAATGCCGTACAGATTATTAGTGCAATCCAAATTATTCCGTGGGTGATTTCTAGAATGCAAATCCATTTTTAAAAGCTATTTTTTTCAATTTTGAGGAAAAGGGGAGGATCATCTTAGGCCAGCTGGGATGTCATGCCAAGAGAATTTGGGATTGGGCACATAAAAATTATTAATGCAGGGGGAAACACTCTGCTATAATTTTGCAGTCTTTCTTCATCTAAAATGTATTAAGTACTTGGATGAGAATTTGTGGAGCACGTGCCCCTCTAGATTCTACGTGCTGGTGGTGGCAGTGGCCACAAAGGGCAGGGGCTACTTGGTGTATGGCTTGAGAGGCACACCACAAAAGAGAGGGCAAAAGTACTGTCTCTTGACTCCTGTGCCCTTATTGCAGGGCTCAGCATCACTGTGGTCCACTAGCACAGAAATTCTGCAGCGCACCACAATTTGTCACAACCCCCTTTCAATATGATATCCTAGCTTGTTATTTTACCTGACTTAATGGAGTGCTGAGCAGCAACACACAGGGTTTGAGCTACACAGCAAGACCAACATAGTGTGAAGAACTTTAGTTTTGAATGGAGGGGGCCTGAGTTTGAAAAATTATCATCCCATACATAAGCAGCCTCTTTGAGCATAGCAGAAAAGAGTGGTGACACAACAGGGCAGCATGTTACCCTGTTTGCTACTTCCACTCTTGGAAATGTGTACCGGGCACATGATTTTTTAATCTGTAGAACTATACTTAAAACAGATGTTGTTGCACTAACATGGTCTGATTTTTTTTAATAATAAATACTAATGGCATGGACTCACCTGCCATGGATAGTCACTTTCAAGGTGTCCAGAAGTAATATTTGTGAGAAAGGCTCACAGAAATCAGCAGCTCAGTTGAACATATATATATCAGAGAAGTGGATTACAATAATATATGCTTACTGACAATTTTGGAAGCAGATGAGATCAAACCAGTAAAATAAATAAACATTAAATATTGGAACCAGTTTATAATATGGGTGCTGAATGTAAATACAAGGAATCATCAGTTATGCCCATTTCATATCATCAGTGAACTGAGACTTTTTTGAATGATGACACACACAATATGTTTGCGATTGTGAAGAAATCTGTCAGCATTAAAAGAACTGTTACAAGTGAATTTGATAATCCCTAGCATGTGTTTGTTTCTGGGATCCACAGATACTTGCACACCACTGCTGATCCTATGTTTCTACCATCTCAGTTATCTACAATACAAACTTTAAGAACCCTTGAGTGGAAGTACACAAATGAATCTCACCCACCATCTGCAACAATTGTACCAACAAACAATACAAATAAATCACAGAAATGAACCACAATCAGCAACATAGGAATTACAGTCACAAAAAACAACCAAACAATTCTAAAGCTGACATTTTTTGGGAGGGTTTTGCCTGAGGTTTCATGTGGGAGAATAACTCCTCCTACAAATCAAATAAATTCTAGCCTCTCCCAGCAGCCCACACTGAGTGTGTTTCAATCTCCTGAGCTGATGCGTGGTCTGTGTGATTGTGCTGTCTTCCTTGTTTGTTCATTTTGTTTTCTGTATTGCCTTCTTGTTCTTTTCTTCTCTGCTAATTTTCTGCCACTGCTGCAGCCCTTTCTTGGTGGTTCCTGCTGCCCACCACCTTTCCCTGCTACCTTTCTTCTCCTTCCTTCCTCTCCCTGTGTTTCTCATTCCTTCTTACGTGTCCTGCTCCCTTTCTCTCCACTGCTGTTCTGCTTCTTCATTGCCCCACGGCATTTCAGTCAGTTTTCCTCCCGCTGACCCCCTGTACCTCTCATCCCTCCTCTGGGCTCACCGATGGTTCTCCTGTCTTGGTCTGTGCTCCTTCTTTGTGTTGGTGTTGGTTATCTCTTTTTGCTTTTGGGGGCCTTTCTTCTCCGTTTCACTCCTTGGAGCCATCTCCATTATTCCAGGTTGTGACACGGGCTGACATCACTGTCTGGCTTAAAGTTACAGCCCATCTTTTCCCATCTAAGTTACTGTTGCGTGTTTCCTTAACTTCATCCCTCGATTTAATTCTGCTCCTCCATCATTTTGCCGCACAACCTAGCATCTCAGGTCTCCATTCTTCTCTCCTCTCATCTCCTCTGCTTTCCTCTCTCCTGCCTCCATTTTAAACTCCCTAAAGCAGCCAGTCTGCTGCCTCTTCTGTCCTTAAACAACCTCACCAGCAGCTCTACGAAATTCTGTCTCCCTAACTCATATTTTTGGAGGTCTACAAGTGTAGGTAGGGTTCAACTACGTCTGTCAGAGGCAGGAGTCTGCAACTTTCGATCCATCTGCAACTTATCAGACTCACATCTCTCATGCTCATGCCAGCAGTTCTTAATTTAATATATGTTCATAAAGGGCTTGACATTGCCCACCAGAAGTGTGATTCCACAACCTTGAAAGCTGCAAAAAAGAACACAGACCCACTGGAGTTGTTTCATCTATGACTGTCCAGTAACTGGCTTTAGCTGCCTTCTCAATGCCACTAGGGGTAGCATGTCCCAAAAATCTGGTTTGAGATCATTGTCCCCCTACTCTTCCATGGTTTGTAACAGGGTTGACTTTCTCCACTGGAGTTTGTTCCTCTGAAGTGCAATATGAAGTGGCATTAGCACTATGGCCTCTACCACTCCTACCAGTGTTCCATCCCTCCTGAAGAAGGTTCCTCTGAGTCTCCTCAGACTTCTTCAGACACTTAACCATCTCACAAAAGACCTTCAAAATTAAATTACTCCATAAATGACTGGACTGATCCCCACTGTATATCTGAATTGAGAAAACTTGATATTCCACATTCAGCTTCAACCTGGAAAGAGGAACTGTTTGACCTATTTGTAGCTGCTAAATCTCAGCCTGCCAGTGATCCTGCACCTAGTCAGCTCATTTCCCAGCCAGTTCCTGCTGCTTTATCTGAAATTTGAGAATTTCTGGCTCAGCCCATGACATCTGTATCAGAGCTACAGCCTTGTAATGCTTCTCTCAAAGCTCATCTTCCCTCACAACCTATTCCAGCCTCTAGCTTAGCAACACCTGCTGTCCTTCGATCCACCAGGCATACCCAAGAGAATGCTGCTTCTACTAGTGCAATACCAACCAAAAGCATTCCATTCACTTCAGATCTGCCAACTAGACAGAGCTTAGGTACTACTGCTTCCTCAGCCACTCCTCCCCCTCTGTTCATTTACCCTCTTCACTTTATCCCAGGTAATCTCTGCAAGGATATCATAGATGAGAAGGACAAACTGATATCCCTTCTCATCTCATCCCATGATACCATTAAAAACAGAATAGTGTCTTGTGGAGATGTTTCTGTCATACTGAAGTCAAAAGATCCTAGACTCATGAAGAAACTGACTATACCAGAATTCATTCTTACTTTCAGCTTACAGTATAGCGTGATGTGCTTTGCTGTGCATTTCCTTCTAGGCATGAGGAAGTGGACTTGTATTTATATCTCTCTTGGTTGAGCTAGGCATGGGATATGGAGGGATGCATTTCTATAATTATCATTGGTCATCCTCCATGAAAGCTGCAGTTGCTTTGGCTCATTTTAATATAAAACTGAACTGGTCCATCCAGAATAATGAGCTGTTTTGTCAATATTTTCCTGGGCAGCAAGCATTCTCCTGCTGCTGTGGAGCTCTTTTGCCCATTTTGCTTCTCTTTATCCTTTAACAGTGTTTGATGTCTCATTATCTACTATTCCAACTAGGAGTGCTAAATCAGCTGGATTAAATCCCGCTACCTTTTCCTTTTTGAGGCTGACTCACACAATTGCTAATCCTAGCATCTCTTTCTGTCCCAGCTTGGATAGATGAGGCAGATGCATTAACTATTTAGGAGGCAAACTGATCTGTAATACCATTAATGATGAAGGCTGCCCATGCTCTGGCTGTCCATTTCTTTACACTTGCAGTTTTTGCGGTGACGCCCATGCTCAATTAATTTGTCCGAAAGCGTCCCGTTCGAAATTAAGACAATAACTTCATCCCTTGACTCTAATCAATTTACAAGCCTTATCTCAACTGTTAGCCTCACATTCTTCTTGCTCATTTGTGGAAATCTCCATTCTGTCTTCTCCAAAGGTTTCTATATGGGCATTTCAGTGCTTCCCTCTGACATCTTTCCATGTCACAATTTACAGTCTGCTATAAAGGAACCAGAGGTAGCTCAGCAGTTTTTGCAGAAAGAACTGCAAAAGGGATTTCTTCTTGGTCCTTTCCTGCATCCATCATTTCCCTTATATTGGATCAGTCCTATTGATGTTGCTACCAGAAAATGTTCTGGCAAGAAGTGCCTAATCATTAACTTATCTACACCTCAGTTGATGTTCTTTCCTTACATAAATTCACTGATTCCATTTGGTGATTACTGTTTCTCCTTGGCTCACATCGATTATACCATTACAGTCATTAAACGCTTTGTCCCTGGATCTCAAAAGTGGACATTAGTGATGCATTTAAGTTGTTGCCCATTCACCCATCTCTGTGGCACCTATATAACATTAAATGGGAAGATAGCTGCTACTTCACTGTTCAATTGATCTTTGGTTGTAAAAGCAGCCAGAAATTGTTTTAAATGTTTTCCAAGATGAGGTGTGGATTATTACTCGATGTCTGTAATCGTCTAGCCATTATGCATTTTCTGGATAATGTCCTTCTCCTTGATCCTGCTGTTTACATTCTGTGGCTGGTATTACTGCACTTGTCCATCTGTTCCGGGATTGAGCAGTTCCTCTGTCCAAGGAGAAAATGTTAGGACCATCTGCATCCCTTAAATTTCTCAGGATTGAATTGGGCTAAAAATGCATGGAAACCAGATTACCACCTGATAAACAACATAAGATTCAAGATCTCATGGAATATTTTTCTGTTCGCTCCTCCAGTACCAAATATGAACTTCTCTCACTCTTGGGATATCTCAGTTTTGCTGTTGTCCATTTATTTCCTACCTTCTGACAGTGGCATCTTCTGTCTCTGAACTGCACCATTACATCAACATCATGACTGCCGCCAAATCTGATCTAGTTATGTGGTCCCATTTTCTAGCCTACCGGAACGGATGTTCTATGTTAGACCCATCTCCTGACTTACATCCCAGAATATACACTGATGCATCACCAAATCATGGATATGCTGCTATCTTTGAGCATTCCTGGATTGCTGCTCCATAGCCTTCTGACATATCCACCCTTTGAGACTTTTCAACAATGTCTCCTCTGTTTGAAAGCTACCCTGTCATGGCCACTGCATTTCTATGGGGACACCTCTGGTCTCTACCGACCGTCTCAATATTTTCAATCAACCAACCATGGACGTTATCAATAATGATGGGTCATTGTCCCATTCCATCATGTTGTTCATGCAAAGGCTGACTTGGTTATCTATGTATCATAATTTTACTTTGAAATGCTTTCATATTCCTGGCTATGCTAATAAAGCAGCTGATTCTTTATCTCAATTTGAATTCCAGGAATTTTGTCGCATCTGTATATCAGTAGACTCAGTCATGACTTCTCCTTGATTTGCCGATCTCATCGTGACTTAGCACATTATCATCATCAAGCTGAAGCTTTCATGTGGTCTGCCTTAGCGCCCACTACGTAAGCAACTTATACCACCACTTGGGAAAAGTCACCTTTGTTTTCTGTCTTCAAATCAATTTGTAGGAGTTCTTTGTCTATAGATCATATACTTGCATTCTAACCTACTGCCATCAAGCCTTGAAATTATCATATAGAACTAAGAAATACTTATCTGGAATCTAATTCTTCTTATCTCAGTCAAATCCATCCATGTCTTCAATTCTATCAAATGTCTTAATTAAACTCCTCTTGCTTGGAATTCATAGAGCATCAATAGCAAAAGCTCTAAAATGCCTCCCTATCAATGGAGCTATATTCCGAAACTTGGTGGACTTGCTATGTACCATTCCATGTGACCCTACCAAGAATGTTGTGGTCTCATTAGCCATTTGTTTAGCTTTTTTATGGTTTCCTGTTCCCTGGGGAGTTTACTGTATCATCAGCCTCCTTGGCTAAATTCCTCACAATTGCTGGTTTAAGAAAAAAGTGATCATTACATCCTGTTGCTTCCAAATTCAAAGGCCAACAGACTGCACAGAGGAGTTCAGATTACATATTACCCAGCTCATAATAACTAGTATCCAGCAGTTCTTTTTGATCAGCTCATGCAATACCATGTTTGCTCTGATTCCTTACAACTGTTTCTGACTTCCGACAGTCATGCAGCAATATCTAGCAAATGATTCATGAAGCATGTGAGAACTCTCCTACAATGGCTCTGATTTAATCATTAAACTTTCTCAGGACATTCCTTTCATATTGGAGCAGCATCATCACCATCTAAAAACAACATTCCTACTCATATCATGAAGAGACTTGGAAGATGGACCTCATGCTTCAAAACATTGCATCCGCAATTCAGAAGAAATCAGATTAGAATTTAGGATCATCTCTTCTTAGTATGTCCAGAGGAAAAGCAGTTCAGTAGTCATGGTTTCGCAGAGGTTTCTTCTATTGTGGGTTTTCCTCTCCTGCATGCTATTGTTCACACTCTCTGTGAGTTGGAGAAGTAATCTCACTCTTCAGGCCTTCTGTTTCCATAATGCTACCCCACTCCTCTACTGAGGGTGGGAAGAGAGAAAGACCAAAGTTTAAATATACACACGCACTATGCAGTATTCACCTAACATTGAATGGGAGGGCTTTGCATGAGGTTCTATGTAGGGGAATAACTCCTCTCACAAATCATATACATTTTAGCCTCTCCCAGCAGCCCACGTTTAGTGTGTTTCAATCACCCACCATCCTTCCCACCTCCTCCTCCTCCTCAAGCACTCTTCTTACCCTTCATGCTGGTCCTTTTATTTCCATAACACTGCCCAGCTTCTCTACTGAAGGTGGGAATAGAGAACAGCCAAAGTTTAGTTATACCTTGTTCAACTAACACAGAAGTTTAATTTTCATATGTATCCTTTCACTGTTCACTGGTTCATGCAGTTGCCAGTCTGTGTGTGTGGATGTTGATGTGTGATATGGTCACCACTACACATTCAGTCACTTCACTACCAGTTTAGCATTGCTTGTAAAGCACTTTGGATGTATGAAAAGCACTATATAAATGCTGATTCTTCTTCTTCTTTGGTTTTTGTTACATACTGTTGCAATGTTTGCTCTGTTAAGAAAGACTGTGTGGAGCTGCAGCTGTAACATTAAAACAGCACATGACAGCAATGAGCCACAGTCAACAGCTTAGGAATGACAGTCACCAAAAATAAACAGTTCAGAGGCTGACATTTTTAAACTCTCATATCTATCCCCTGGTTTCAGCCACATATCAGTGCAAGTCCCCTTCCCATTGTCTAGGCATGTACCAGGTAGTACGAAAACGTGAGCGGGACACTCACAACCAGAAACCACATTCACAAGATTTTCTCGGTTACCTGGTTCAGCGATGGTCTTGGGGCATCGGATGTCTTCTTGGGGGGGTGCTGCCGCTGTAGCGGGCAAAACTTATTCAGCAGTACATTGAGGTAGCTTGATTAAGTTCATTGTCCACAATGACACAGAGTACAAGAAATGAATTTAATTGCAGGAAGATGAAACAGGCCACTCCATGGAGTGTGGGAAAACCATACATGGTAGTTAGGCTTTGTCACACATGGCCAGGGCCAAGATTACATTTGTAACCCCACTGTTACCCGGGGTTACAAGAAACCCAGTTAGACCTAGTTGTAGGCAGGGAAGGCAGCTTGTGAAACTCCAGTTAAATGGATTTCACACTGTCTCACTCTGTTCTCAGTCTCAGCTGAGACTGAGGGATGATATCATTTTAGAACTGTCGCAGCTGCATAAGCCACACTGGAATGTTGCATTTGGAGGTTAGAGTAGAACGCTGAGGAATTTGAAGTCAGTCTGTAAGAGTCTGTTGCAGCCTGTAGTAGAGGAAGGAGGTGCTCTGCTGTAAGCAGGCCCTCAGAGTCCTAAACTCTGTCAAAAAGCTATTTTTTTTCTATAGGTGTGTGTTCTTACTGTAAGAGGAACACAAGAAGAGCCAAGTGAAGTGGTAGAGACTGCTTTCAGTGGTTCAGGGCCCCATCCCTGCAGGGATGGGGGGAAGGAATCAACCTGTTTCCAGGGGCAACTTCCCTGGTCTGGCTAGGGAAAAAGAAGCTGCCTGAGTTAAGTTCATGCTGAGGCACCAGAAGTTCTGGATGAAATTTCTTTGAAGAGAAAATGCCTGTGGGGCACCTGCAACCAAGGAATGAGTTCGCTCTGGTAAAGGGCCAATGTATTTTCACCTGAAACAAGATGAAACTAAAGTGACTGTTACTGTGGGGTCAGGAAAAGACAGCCAAGTACAGTTTGGAAGCTGTGGGGATTGGATTGCTTAACTCTGTGGGGGGTCTAGAGTAATGGACACAGCCACTTATTAAGTATGTTCAAGTTCAGCACAAATGGGATGGAAAGACAGTAGATTGAATGTGAATACATTTAAAGAGAATCTACACAGCATAGTGTTTTCAAGGATGAGGTGTTACAGTCCATAGAAATGGCCAGGTATGAATTATGAGAGCGAGAGGTGGGAGATCCTCCCCATCAATAGTAACCAAATTCACCTCTATGGGTTTGCTTTGGGACACCTCTTGCTTTCTCTCAGGTACTTGGCCAGTGCCTGAGGAAAGTACCCAGATGTGGGATTGATGAGGAAGATTCCCGTATGGAGCCAGAAGTGCTCATAGGTGGTTTAGGGAGCCACCGATAAATGTTTCCATGCTATATGGAAAGTGTCCAAAGGGCTGGCATGATAGCTGAGCCATGGAAGGAGTGGCTGGCAAGGGAGCCGAGCCAGGGAAACCCAGAGCAGAGTACAAGTTCGGGGTGTGTGCCCAGTGTGTTTCAGAGCCTGATGGCTAAAGTGAATGAGGATGTGTTCTGATCTCCATAAATCTGCATTACCAGGCGTGTAACCCTATGGGGGTCCATCTATGCTTTTGTTATTCTGTTGGATGTGAATAAAAGCCACACTTTAGAATCCCAGCTTCTGGCATTGGACATTACAGTTATTACTTCCTGTGTCCGGAGTTACTTGGGTGCCCCTGTTGCAGAGTAGCCAAACCTAGCCAATGTGCTGAGTGACATATTTCTCCCTGAACCCAGCCCACCAGGTAGTGCTGTCAAGATGGAAAAGGCATACCTGGGTGGGGGTTACACACTGATTGCAGAAACTGATCCAGGGAACTTGACTGCACATTGTTTCTTGAAGCCAAATCAGGCTTTAAATGATGATGGCAGTAACACCTCTTGACTGAAGTTGAAATCTTCTCAGGCTACTTCAGCTACAGCTCCCTCCTGCACAGAACTTAGGGACACATCTCCTCTACTGCAGTCACATTTTATGCTGCCCGGGGCAGCTCATGGCAGTCTCACACACCCGCTGCACTGAGAATTTGGGGGGGGCCCTCCATAAGCTGCTAATGATCCAGCCAGACAGAAGATAGTCCAAAGGGTGACTGGGAACAGGCAGATCTACTGCCAATGAACTCAGGCTCTCACCACCAGATTCATGCACCAAGACCCTGTGGCAGCTGACTGGCCTAGAGACACCGGGACCTCTACGCCACCCTACCTCGATAGCAGGGATCATGAGGCAGGCTCCCAAATACACCAGGCCCCAACTCCCACTCCTCCTAGCTGCAGAGGTCCCAGTCCACACTCCTCAATGAACACTCACTAGACCCTGCCAATTTCTCTCCAGACAAGGGCAGTTGACAGGGATGGTCATAGCCCAACCCCAGATGCAAACAGTGGCCTACGGCCAGACGTGTGGCTCTCCCCAAGCTGAGAGTTCATGCTCTCACCTGCTTCTGAACTCTGACTCCATTTGGCACCAAAACCCCTTAATTTATACTACCTTGGCATCAGGCCCCACCTGTCAGCAGGCGATCCCAAAAACACCAGACAGTATAACATGGGAACACAGCTAGTAATCTCCCATAGAGGGCTTACACTCCCCCCATCCCCACACTCACAAACCATTCACCTTCTGGTGAATGCTCGACCAGTTATCAAGATGGCTACCCAGGGGAAGATATGCACACTCCCTTCCCCCCCTGGATTTCATACAACAGAGCTGGCACATTGCCATGACGGTGGAACCCAAAATTTCTAGACCCCAGGGACAAACAGCGGCTACTCTACTATGAACCCAACTACACTACCTGAGGGGCCCTGGTGACCCACCCCCTTCCCATGGACAAATTGCTAGGTACTAGGCAATGGCATTCCAGATCCTCCCCCCTAAACACTAACTACTTATCCTACCCAAGTGCTGCGCTGCTGCCATCACCATAGGACTTTCAGACTTACCCCACAATTCCCAAATGCACTGTCTTTGAAAACATTTAAATTTAAATGGTGTACCCAAAATAGACGTTGCATAAACAGGTAACACACTTTAACACTTGACATGCAGTGAGTATTATTGCAGGCTGGATAGTCAATCCACACAGACGCTTACTCAGTTTACACATACACACATGCAAGCACACACACGCGCACACACACGCACCCACACACACACACACTCCCCCTCTTCAATATGAGTACAGCAACTCAGTGCTGGCAGATGAGCAGTTTACTAGACCCTTCTTCTTTAAAGTCTGTACCAGTCTCACAGTCTTTCAAATGCTGCTGAACCTTAAAGTCACTTTCAGAATCAACCCTATGTAACACATTTGAACACAACCAGTTTAAACAATCACAACACCTTTAAAGAGAACACAAAGGGTTGATCTCACTCAAGCTAAGTGATGGGTACTGCAGTCCATGAACTAGCTGTTCACACAGAGAAGGGGGAGTCAGCAGCAGCAATGCAGTCCTGCAGAATATGGTGGGCACTGTGGTCTGGATGTTCATTTCCTTGGGCCACTGTCATGGGTGAAGTAATAGTTAGGTTCAGGCTTGGTGGTTTCTCTGCCAAACAAATCCTTGCAGATAATATAGTACTTAGTACGCTGGCCTTCAGGATCCTGAATCAGGGCAAAAGTCTTGAAAAGGGTAACTCCTGTCCACTCCATAGAGGTGCACATGGCCTTCGGTTGGCTGACTGCTTGTAGTTGGTGCACTCCTGGAGTGGAGAGGCTTATCATCTGCCTTTGCTGCAGTTTGTTCTAGGGAGCATGGAGCACCCAGTCCTCCCTCCATTCCTCTTTTACATCCCATAGCCTCTTGGATATATAAAGGTACATCTCCCTGAGATACTCCTTCTTCATCCCTTGATGCACACACTCACTTGCTACCTGGGACCAGTCAGGGATACTTTGTACACTGGACCTGGGTGCCCTTCTAGTGCGTAGCCATACTCCAGTTCTATACTTTTCATTTTCAGAAGGTCCGAGGGTCTAAGGCAGTCTATCTTCTCACAGTGCTGATAGCAGTCCTGGGACAGGAGAGGGATAGTATCCAGGTAGTGAAACATGGGAGAACCAATAGGATGGGGAATGTCCCTTTCGATCACTGGATCCTCAAATGAAAAAGAGGACAGGAAACTACCTGAAGCAGCAGCTTTTGCCCCAGCCTCCTCTCAATTTTCACCCTCGGAGCTGGATTCTCCTCCTGAAATTACCACCTCTATCTCCACATCTGGCAATGCAGGCTTTACTGGTGCAGGCCATTTTTGCAAGATCCCCTTTTTGGTCACTGCGGCTGCAGGGGTTTCAGCTGGCTTCATGCAGCCTGGGCTTTCTGTAGCAAACTTCCACCCATGACCCCTTCCTCTGCCACTGGGAGGCACAGTGTCCTTTGTCGGGGAAGGGCTGGGCAGACATCTTTCATCCTTCCCCACCATAGCCATTCACTTAAATTGGCCTTTTTCACCTCCCAGATCTCCATACTGATGACTGAAGTGGCAGTAGCAGTGGCACTAAGTGGGGTTAGAGGTGTAGACCAGCCCTACGATGACATGTAGGGCTGCAACAGTGTGCTAAGCGTGGGACTGCTCTGCAGGAGCTAGTTGAACAGATGGGTAGTCTCATTACTCCAACTCCCAAGAAACCACAGATAGCACACTCATCTGGTGAATTTCCTCTCTCCACAGTGCTCCAGAGCAAATATATCAGCGACGCTGGGACTGTTAGCTCCTTTGCAGATATGCTGGATGTTTGAGCCATCATTCCTATCTCCTTTCCCTTCTGTTCCAACAGTCCAAAACCAGTTTCTTTCTTCCTTCCTCCCTCAAAAAATAGTGTCACTGATACAGTACACAGTCCTTTAAATTTTTCTCCCTCTCTCAAGTTCCTTCCCCCAGCCTAGCAGTGTCTAACCAATCAAACTAATTTTCCCCCAAACTCTGCATACATTATCATATGTGTTCCAAATGTTCCTGACCAGGCTGCCTGGTGCCACCTCCCAAAAGTGTAGAATGTCACAGTCCAAGATAGTGGGCTCGTGAAAAAGGAATCCAGTTCCAGCAGGCCCAAACAATCTCCCAATGCTGCAGCACTCCAAAAGGCAGTCCAAGTATGCTCTGACACCACCAAAATCAGATCCTGGATGAGTCCCCACATTGTAAGTCCCCCTCCCGTTGTGTAGAGGTATGCCAGAAGGTACAAAAAAAGGAGGGGCACTCTCAGCCAGAAACCACAATCACAAGAGTTTCTCAGTTACCTAGTTCAGGGATGGTCCTGGGGTGTCAGATGTCTTCTTGGGGGGTGCTGCCACTGTAGGGGACAAAAGTTGTTAAGCAGTACATTGAGGTAGATGATTAAGTTCACTGTCCACAACAACTCAAAGTACAAAGAACTGATTTCATTGCAGAGGGATAAAACATGCCACTCCATGGAGCATGGGAAAAACAGACACAGTGGGTGGGCTAGGTGTCACATGGCCAGGGCCAAGATTACACTGATTACAGAAACTGATCCAGGGACCTTGACTGCACATTGCTCCTCAGAGCTGAATCAGGCTCTAAATAATGATGGCAGCAACACGCCTCGGCTGAAATTCAAATCTTTTCAGGCCACTTCAGCCACAACTCCCTCCTGTACAGAATTTAGGGACACATCTCTACTGTACTCACATTTCATGCTACCTGGTGAGCACCCCATGGGACAGCCTTAAAAAAAGGACTCCTCCTGGTGGTCTCATACACCTAATGCACTGAGAATTCGGGGGCTCCATAAGCTGTTAGTAATCCATCCGGACACAAGACAGTCCAAAAGGTGACTGAGAGCAGACTGCCACCTCTGCTCCCCACGAACTCAGGCTCTCACCACCAGACTCATGCACCAAGGCCTTGTGGCAGCCAACTGGCCTAGAGACACTGAGACCTCTATGCTGCCCTGCCTCAGTGCCAGGGATCATGAGGCAGGCTCCAAAATACTCCAGGCTCCAACTCCTGCTACTCCTAGTCACAGCAGTCCCAGTCCATGCAGCTCCACGAACGCTCACTGGACCCCTTCAACTTCTCCCCAGACAAGGGCAGTGGGCTGTGGTGGTCATCGCCCCAGTCCAGCCCTGAACATCAGCCCACGGCCAAACGTGAGGCTCTCCCTGAGCTGGGAGCTCATGCTCTCACTCACTCCCGCTCCTGGACTCTGACACCCTTTAATTTATATTACCCAGGCCCCAAAACATTAGGCAGCATAATGAGAGAGAACTAGGAGAGCTTCAGTAGCAGACAAGTAGTGGAATTGCAGTATAATGTGGGGAGTGGTGCAATGTAGTGGCTGTGGGGCAGCCATATTCAGGCAGACCTTCTGGACACTGAGGTGCTGCCCTATCTGCATGCATCTCTCTGGACTGCGGGATGAGGTAGCCAGACTCAGAGCAGAAGTAAACTGGGTCAGGAGTACCATCACCCCTATCCAGGGACCACCCAGTCCAATGCAGCTGCCTCAAGGATGCCGAGACGAGGAGCACTTGGATGACAGTGGGCTCAGGGAGGGTTAGAGCAGTCAGGCAGAGGCACATCCCAGATCCTATTCCACTCAAGAACTCATATGCCACACTGGCAAACGAGGACAACCAAATAGAGGTACCCAGAGAAGTGGAAGGAAAGGATGTGGAGGTCAGCCAAGGAGGTGACCTCAGCGGGGAAAGCAGTGGACCCCAGAGGAGGAGGAAGCAAATCCTGGTGGGGGACTCCATCATAAGAGGGATCCAGCTAGGAACACAGGAGGGAGAGGACAGGGAGGTGAGGTGCCTACCAGGTGCTACGGCATGGAGGGATGGAAGGAAGATCCTGGGGATCACTGGGAAGGCAAGATGGGAGGGTGAGCTGGATGTCATTATCCACCTAGGTACTAATGACCTGGCAAATGGGGAGCCAAAGGAAGTTCTGGAAGAGTTTAAGAAACTGGGGAGGGTCTCAAGCAAGTAGCTACTTCTGTCACTTTCTCGAAGTACTACCTGTGAGAAGCAAGGAGAGCATAGGAGTGCATGCACCAGGAACTTTAACTCATGGTTGAAGAACTGGTGCTGTGAGGAAGGGTTTGGATTCATTGGTGACTGGGGACCCACCGGAGGAATGGAGGTTGTTCAAGCCTGGCGGCCTGCATCCATCCTGGAGAGGAATCAAGCACTCAATGATAAGTTTAAATGCTACATTGACAAACATTTAAACTAGCAAAGGGGGGTGGCAGGCCAGCAAGGTGGGTACCTACTTGCTCACCCCCCACAGCTAGCAGTGGAACCAGTGAACCAGAGGAGTGGCTATCTCTGCAAAGCAGTGTGCAAAAGATGGAGATTAGTGCCCAAGAGGTGGATAAGCAGAAAAGGGGCAAAATTCAGCAGAAGGGCAGACAGCAAGGAGAGCCAGGGATAAATGATAACCAAGGAAGGGGCTGGAGTAGAACAGTGAAGTAGTCTAGGGAGGTCAAATCATGGAAAGCCATGTGTGCAAATGCCAGGAGCTTTAGCAACAAGATGGAAGATCTGGAGGCTGTCATGGTACAGTCAGACCTGGACATTGTGGCCATCACTGAAACCTGGTGTAATGATAACCATGACTGGGAGATGGCCATACCTGGCTACAACATATTTAGAAGAGACAGAGCAGGCAGGAAGGGAGGAGGAGTGGCACTGTATGTGAAAAATGACATAAGGGCCACAGAGATCCAGGAGGAACAAAATGGGGGAGAGATACTTTGGGTTAAGCTGGAAAGGAAAATGGGGACAGCCATCCGCACAGGTGTGATCTATAGACCACCAGCCCAAGAGGAAGAAACAGATAGGGAGCTGATGCTAGCCATCCAAAGGATGGCAGACAAGGGTGAGGTAGTACTGGTTGGAGACTTCAATATTCCAGACGTGGACTGGAGCATCCCAGCAGCAGCATCAACTAGAGCAGATTTATCTTGGACTCCTTCAGGGTGCCTTCCTCAAGCAACTGGTCATGGAACCAACTCGGCAGAAGGCAATACTGGACCTTGTGCTCCAAACAGTGACAGTGTGATGGGGGTAACAGTGGGGAGCACCTGGGTAACAGTGACCACCAGTCATTGTGGTTTGAAATCACAGAAAGAGCAGAACCAAACCACACAAAACATGTTTCCTGGATTTTAGGGGCAGACTTTGGGAAAATGGGGAGATACTTGAAAGAGGCATTAAGGGAATGGGACAGGAATCAGGGGTTGAGGAACAGTGGGCAGTATTTAAAATGGGGATTACAAGAACAACAGAATTATGCATTAAGCAGGTTAGCAAGAGGAAAGGAAGAGGAGACCATTATGGTTTTCCAAAGAGGTAGCAAAGAAAGTGAAAGCCAAAAGATTGCATTCAGGCAATACAAAAGACACAGGCAGAAGGGATAGGAAGAAGTACCAGGAGAAGCAAAGGGAGGTAGGGAGGTTAGTAGGAAGCCAAAGCTCAGACAGAAGAACACATTGCAAAATCAGTGGGTAGAGGGGACAAAACCTTTTACAGGTACATAAGTGAAAAAAGAAAGACAAAGGGAGGGATAGTGAGTCTGAAGGGGGAGGATGGGAGCCGTGTGGAGGATGACAACAGTAAAGCTGACATATTGAACAGGTATTTCTGCTCAGTCTTTACTGAGGAAGAGGGAGGTAATGGGTCTGAAGGGAGTACAAGGGGTGAGAATGGTGCAGAAATGGACACAAGTCCCTTTACACGAGAAAGGGTCCTGAAGGAACTGGAAGTAATAAGAGTTGATAAAGCAATGGGGCCAGATGGGGTGCATTCCAGGTTCTTAAAGAACTAAGAGGTGGTGGCTGAACCTCTGGCTATCCTGTTTAGCCGATCACTGGAAACAGGGAGGTACCCAAAGACTGGAGGACAGCAGATGTAGTCCTTATACAAAGTGGGAACAAAGAGGAAGCAGGGAACTACAGACCAGTCAGCCTCACCTCGGTAGTGGGGAAGATCATGGAAGCACTACTGAAGGAGAGATTGGTGGAACATCTGGTTGTCAATGGACTACAGGACCCAAGGCAGCATGGTTTCACCAGGGGAGGTCATGTCAGACCAACCTCATTGAATTTTTGACTGGGTGACTAGGGAGGTGGATCAGGGGAGGGCAGTGGACATGGCCTATCTGGACTTCAGCAAGGCCTTTGACACTGTGCCACATAGAGACTATTACAAAACTGGGAATATGGGTGTGGGCAGGACAGTAGTGTGGTGGGTAGGTAACTGGCTGGGTGGCAGGACACAGAGGGTGGTGGTAAATGGCTGTCACTCCACAGAGGGATGAGTGATCAGTGGGGTACCACAGGGATCAGTGCTGGGACCGGTCCTATTCAACATTTTCATCAGTGACATTGCGCTGGGATCTAGAAGGCAGAATTTCACTGTTCACTGATGACACAAAGCTCTGTAACAGAGTAGACACACCAGAGGGTGTAGACAGAATGAGAAGCGACCTGCAGAAACTTGAAGAATGATCAAGGGTTTGGCAGTTGAAATTCAATGCAAAGTGCAAGATAATGCATATGGGCACAAAACCCTGGCACAATATATCAGTTGGGGGTGAGGATATAGCATGCACCAAGCAGGAAAGAGATCTTGGGGTTGTCATCTCTGATGACCTCAAGGTGAGAAACAGTGTGACAAGGCAGCAGGTAAAGCAAATAGGATGCTGGGATGTATGAGCAGGGCATCACCAGCAGGAAAAGGAGGTCATAATTCCAGCTATACAAGACACTAGTGAGGCCCCACCTGGAGTACAGTGTACAGTTCTGGAGACCATACCTACGTAAGGACATAGACAGGGTAGAGTAGGTTCAGAGGAGGCAACAAAGATGGTGCATGGATTGTATCACAAGTCCTATGAAGACAGGTTGAAGGAACTGAACATGTACTCCTGGAGAGCGGAAGGAGAGAGGGATATGATGAGAGACATACAAGTATCTTACAGGGAGGAACAGGGTGCAGGAAAACACTATTTTAAGCCGAAAAAGATGTTCCAGGACTAGAGGGCATGGGATGAAGTTGGAGGGAGGACGATTCAGAGGAAACATGAGAAAGAATTTCTTCACAGAACAGGTGGTGGACAAGTGGAACACCCTGCCAGAGCAAGTGGTGGGGGCTGAAACAATCACGGGATTTAAGAATGCATGGGATAGACATAAAGGAATTCTAGAGGTCACGGGTAAGGGGCAACAGACTTCTAGGAAAACAAACTGAACTTACAAGCTCAAATGGGCAGACTGGGTGGACCATAGGCCCTTATCTGCCGACACTGTCTATGTATCTATGTATCTATGACACAGGTAGTAAGCTACCATTGTTGGCTTACATCAGTGATATGGCAGATATATAGAGGATACTCAGATATACCTGTCTTGTGCTCTTGACAGGATTCAAGCTATCTCTGTATTGGAGCAATGTCTCCCTCCAAGATCAATGACTGGATGGCCTTAAACTGGTCAAGTCTCAACCCATTAAAGACAGAAGTTATGATTTTTGTACTGGATTGGCAGGGGTCAGCAATGATGGGTGGCTGGTGGCTCTTCCTTACCTGGGTGGCCAACCACTCAGAGCTGTGGATCTGGTCAAGAATCTGGGGGTTTGGTGTATCAGTTAAGCAGTTATTCAGACTTTGTTCCCTGAAGCTAATCAAATCAATGCTGGAGAAATGTTAAAACGAGACTTCTCTAGTTCATGTGATTAATTAGTCCTGATGCTGGGTGAGAGTTTTTTTTAAAGTCCAATGTATAATTATATAAACTGAACGACTATATCTATGTAAAATGTCTTGTATGATGTATAAATGTCCTCGTGACTAATACAAATTTTATTATAAAAAAAAGAATCTGGGGGTTTGGACTGCAAGCAAATGTTAGAACAGCAGGTGTCAGTGATGGTCCAATCTGGCTTTTACCATCTGTGTATCACTGCCTGGACCAATCCGTATCTGGCATTGGCCGATCTGGTGACAATAGTCCATGTCTTTTTGTCACTTCTAGGCTAGATTATTGCAACGTTCTGTACTTATAGTTATCTGTAGGTTTGATATGATGCCTGCAGCTGGTCCAGAATGCTGCGATTGGGCTGATTGTGGGGAGTTTTCAGAGGGACCATATCGTGCCTGTTCTATGTGTGTGCTGCAATGGCTGCCTGTGCACGCTCCCCGTTCCCCCTTCAAGATAAGCTTGATGGCATTTAAAACTCTAAGCAGGTTGGATCCAGACTACTTGAAAAACCTCTTGGTTGTTTACCACTCAAATTGCTTCCTTCACTCGTCTGTCGAAGTTGAAGAGGGAAACAGCAGTGGGGATGACACAGACGCTGGGCCAGGTGGTGGTGAGCAGCCCTCCCTGGGCGAAGGGAACCCCGGCTGAACAGGATGGCCCAGCAGCACCGTGACACAATTGCAGAGGTTCACTACGGTGCATGTAGGTAGGTTAACATGACCACATGCATGTCCCAGGGACCATGGCAAGTATTCAGGCATGCAAGGGTGCTCCATGACAGTAACGGCTGGAGGGTAGCCTGGACGGGCATGGGACTGCACTCCATGGAAGCACCCTGTACAGCACTGCACCCACCACCCACCCCACACACACATGCACATGCTACAGGCATCACATGCGCCGCCCAGGGCTGCCAACTGGCGTGTGTCAGATGCGGAACACCGGTGCACAGTAGTGGCCGGCATTGTGTTGGTATCATCATACACATGCCACTGTGGCCAGTGGCCAGGTTTGTGTGCACAAGGCCTGTGTGCAGCATCGACCATGGATAACATGTCCCTGGAACACACATGCACATGCTACACCAATATGCACACAGGGCAGTGGCAGACAGTGGACAGGGAGGAAGGCAGCTCTGGACCACCATGAGGTTGCACGGCCACCACAGACATGTGGAGGGCCCTGCTGAGACTGCCCAGCAGATACAGGCTGTGCGACAGCCACAGGGGGTGTCTCTGATGGTTCTCCCAGGCGTGTCACTGTGGGAACATGACCGGTCCCTCACAGGTGTCTGCAGGCTCCCAAACATACCCGCTCCAGGCATGCCCGGAATGCCCACAGTGGATCCTGGTGTTGACACTGAGGGGGTCATATGATGCCATGACTGAGGGGTGGAGAAAGCACTCCACAGGGTCTGCTGCAGATGGCCATGTACCAGGGTGGCCAGTGGTGCTAGGCTGGCCGTGACCACAGGGGTAAGTCGATCCAGGGCTGCGGTCATGTCCTCCCGCATACGTGTGGTCTCGGCCAGGAGCTGTTCATGGTCCCTGTCACGCCTACCTGTGGACTGGTGCAGTTCTGTGCAGAGTGCATACACCTCTGCCACAACCAGCACCTGTTGCTCCACAATGGCCCATAGCAGGCGGGTGTGCTTGGTCAAGGGGTCGGTGCCCTGGGGGGCATAGGCTTTGTGCTGACCCACAGGTGGTGCTTGACCCCACAGCCCAGCCCCTTGTGCTGGTGGAGGATGCTCATTCTGTGGTGCACCGTCAGTGGCAACTGCTCCGGGCCCCCCTTCGACCTCGTCCAGCTGCCGCTTCTGCCCCTACAGTCACTGTGCACTGATAAGCGATGGTGCAGCTGTACCACCACCACCGCCACCCCCTTCAGCCTGTGCCACACCGATGGCACCCACAGAAACACCAAGTGTGGTGGCCGGTGGGCAGATGACCACCACTAGGGCACCGTCTGCGCTGCTGTGGCAGGTGTGTGGTATGGGTGCCTTCCCCTGAATGGCAACACCACTATCCAGGATAATGGCCACGTCATCATTGGTCCCGGACCCCACCCTGATCTGTATCTCGGCATACTGGACACCATGGCTGGCATCATGCTGAAGCACAGCCAGGGCCTCATCCGCACCCATGCCAGAGGTATCCGGATGGACAGTGGGGTTGGGCTGCCTGCAGTCCAGCCCCCGGACACTGGTGGAGGTGGACAGATGGTCCTTCAGGTCCAAGACAGCCCCCATGGCAGACACCCCAACCCCTGACACTGCATGCAGGTGCTCCGGAGCTGAAAAAGGGAACACAGTCGCATTAGTGCCACTGACACACACCCCTGCCCCCCTGCCCCAAGCGCTGCCATACCTTCCATGCAGTGATGGGCTGCACCCCTTCTGGAACCCACCACCGGGCACCCCCCCTCGACGGCACTGCGCCACATGGATGCCACCACCAACTCCTACTGCGGTGACAGTTGTGGCATGTCAGGCTGTCCACCGCCCATGGCAGCATGTGCAGTCTGGATGGCAGCCACCTTCTCCTTAATCCACCTCTGGTCTGTACCGACCTTCTTCTTGCACTCCTGTGCAGTTCTTTGATGGATGCCCTGCTGGTTCATGGCCCTGGCCACACCCTCTCATGCTGTTGACTGGGCCTGTGGGGTGCCTGTTAAGCCACTTGGGAGAGGCTCCTGGTCCAGGCAGGCATCGAATAGGGCATCACTCTCTGACCTCATGAAGTTGGGCCTGTGCCTCCATGCAGGCCTATGCTCCTCAACCTCCTCATGATCCATCATGCTTAGTCCTGTGGGAATAAACATGTGGTCAGTGATGGCTACAACCCACACCGCCCTCCCATTCCACTGTTCTGACAGGCCCATAGCCTGCTGGCTTACCTCTGAAGGATGCAATACCGGTCTAGAGCCTGTGCAGTCCCGTGATGCCTTTATAGCGCATCGCATGCAAATGAGGGGATGCATAAATGAAATGAGATGCAAATGCCTCCAATGCACCATGGATATGCTGATTAGCTATTCTGCATATGCTGGCTGAATATCGCAAAATTGCACATGGCATATTGGTGTTGCATATGCACAAGCCGTGACCCAACAGTGTGATGTGTGCAATAGGCATGCAGTGCCATCGCATACGTCAGTGGAGCAGCCTACGCACACTGTGCTATATGCGGTACAGTGCTCTGTCACTATTGGGCATGTGGTGCAATGTGCTGTATGCCCTTTGGTGCCTGGGCGCTATTGGCCCATGGACCATGGGGCCCACATGCCCCTATTGCACCCCATGCATGGCGGGCCCAATCACACTGTCGTGCACAGTGTGCATGATGACCCTTGACCCCACGGTTGCCCTTTGACCCTCTGGGTGACCAGCAGCACGTGCCAGTACTGCACCAGCTGTGTCATGCTGCACCATGGCTGTGTGATGGGAGATGGCAGCGCATCATCAAGCGAGTCATGCACCCCCAGCACGTGTGATTCATGCGCTACTGGGCACCATGTTGGTTGTGCAACTGCAGAAATGACCATGCCATGCCGCAGCAGTGCTAGGGTACCTAACTGATCACAGGTGGAGCTGGTAAACCTTGTGGCCCTTGTGGAGCCACATGCAGGCAGTCTGTTCAGCCAGGTACCCCTGGATCGGCCACTGATGGCGGTATGGCAGGAGGTGGCTGAGGGGCTGGAGGAGGCCACAGGGCACAGCACAGCACAGCACAGCAGTGAGCAGTCCTGCCACTGCTATGGGGACCTGCAGTGAAGGTACCCTGAAAGACTATGGGCACTCCTGGCACACCTCGGGGGCGCCATGCCACGTCCAGGTAAGTGCACTATGCCCGTGTGCATGCCAATCCAGTGTTCTGTAGGGCCAGCAGGGTGGCACACCATGCTGCGGGAGGGCTAGGGCTGCATGTTCTCTTGGCCATAACAACGCATCATGGGTATGCTGTGCCACCACACTGTCACTGCGCTGGGCCAGGGGGTGTGCCTGGGGGGGGCATGTGTGTTGCCAGGTACTGATGTGTCTTTCTCCATGTCTCCCTATTAGGCTCTGAGGATAGAAAAGCATGGCTGACTGGCAGTCTGGGTGGGCCAGGGCAGGCCACTGCAGGGGCTTGGGCGCAGGATGCAGGCCACATGGGCGGTGCCACAGGACAGCTGCAGGGCGTGCAGCAGCAAGCAGGTAGGCACTGTTCCAAGGTATGATGTTGTGCAGGATGGGCCACAGCCCCCTGTGCACATGGTCATTCCAGCTGTGCACTGCCCACAGTGTCCATTGCACCATGCCGTGGCTATCGCACTTGTGTGGCTGCTGCAGGTGGGCTGTGGGTGCACACAGATTCCAGCTGTGCCACTGCCATCCGGTGGCTTAGCCCTGTCACCTGGTTGCCATGGTTGTGGTGTGCAGCACATGGGTGGTGTTGGTGTGCAGTGTTCTGTGTGGCTGTGGATAGTCGGGTTGGCAGCTCATGTGGGTGCACATGCTGCAGGAGGCTGTGTGCCATCTCAGGGGTGTATGTCACTGCTGTCTGCTGCACCCGGTGGGTGGGCTATGGTCATATGGCCATGCACTCATACCATGTCCCCTCCTTTGTCCTAGGTGTCCGTCGCCCTGATGTCAACACCAGGCTCCTGAGGTGGATCCTTTGGGTCACCACTGCCACACTCCAGGTGGCACAGCTGATACTACAGGCACTGTGCAGGCCACAGCACAGACGGCGTCAGGCACCGGTGGGGTGTGGATGCCCATAGGGCCCGTTGGCCTGCAACTGTTTCCCTTCCCTGTCCCCCCTCCTTTGCCCTCCCTTGTACTCTTGTCTCTCCATGTCCCCTGTACCCCCTGCCTCCCCTCTCCGGCCTCCCAGTTTGTATGTGGCCTCTCCATTCCTTGCTCCCTGTACCCATTAATTGTTAATCTGTATATAGTTGCTTTATGCCTGTTTTAATATGCATTTCTATGGTTAGCCATCTGTGTCTGTGCCTGCTTTGCAGCTGGCGTGTGGAGCCATGCTGCACTGGTGTGCATGGTGGCTGAGTGGTGTGTCTGGGGTGGACTGAGGATTGTGCCTGATGGTCTCTACCCAGTGGCTAGAGGCTGTGCCCTGGGGCGGCTGTGTGCTATCTGTTCATGTTTGTGTGGCGTGTGCATTGTGTGCTGTTGGCATGTGTGCTGCCAGCTGTGGTCCAGGTGGTGTGTCATGTACCTTCCTGTGGGTGTTGCCAGTGGCTGTTTGCCAGTGGACATTGGTGCCACCCTGTCTCCTTGCACCACTGTGGTGTGCATGGTTGGGGGCCTGCTGCCGTGTGCCTGCCATGCCTCCCTTCTGACATTCTCTGCACCCTGGTGGTGGTCTATCCCACTCTGGTGGCATGCTCCTTGCTGTGCCAGTTGTTCTGTGCCCTGGCACATGCACCTCTGCCCCTTGTGCAGCCCTGGTTGCACTATGGCACATGTTGGTTTGCTCCATGGTGCAGCCCTGGTTGTGCTATGGCACATCCCTGCGATATTCAGCCGTGTTACGCTGGCACTTGCCATCATGTGCAACCTTTGAATATCGCGTTCAGTGCACCATGACGCAGTGTACTTGCACTTCACCACTACTACTGCGCCTGCCTCTGGCGCATTTCTGAATATCACACCCATAGTATCTGGTGTGTTATTGATTAGGCCTGCTGGCTGCTACTTGTTTTGTTTCCCCTTGCCCCCCCCCTCCATTGACAAGGACATTCTGTAAATGAGCTTTTAGCTCAATGGTTTTGTAATTCCAATTTTCAAATAAATAAATAAAATTTGCTGTCATAAACACTCTTTCTTCCTATTACTTGCTGGAGCAATTTATCACATTTGATGTTATTACACAATTTTGCCAAACTTTCGAAGGAAAAACAATTCTGTGATCTCAAAGAACAGGAAAGGGGGAGGCAACACAACCCATAAGACAAGAATATTTTCTCTCCTACTAATACTGCTGCCATTTCAAATAGGGAAGTTAAATTGATTATATTTATTTATTCATAGTATAGGAATTGCAACCCTTTGAGTCATAGACTCTTTTCCAAAGGCTCCACGTCAAGTACAAGGTTTACAAAGAACAAGAACAACAGGTAATTACAGTTAACAAAGGTGAAGGGTCATACAAGTGAGGGAGCAAAACAGGTAATACGAGATAAAGGCAGCATTACAGGCATACAGAATATACAAATGTGCATTGTATGTACTTAATGGGACTGCCTATACATGAGGTAGCTAACAGATTCAGCAATACAGGTTACAGTTGGATTGCAGGGTACAGCCTCGAGACTGTTTTGCAAGGTGCAGCCTCCCAGGAGGCATTTGTCATGGTCCTAAAAAGTAATTTGCTAAGAATTGGACAAGATAGGCCTAGGGCACAGGGCTCCAGAGGCAGAGGAAACGTATGCAGCCTTGTTCGAGACATTGTCAGTGGCAGGTGCGGAATATAGTGATAGGGCAGCACATAGGGTAAGACTAGCGGTCGCACTGGCAGCTACACCATGATAGAATATGGGCTTTAAGGGCTGCCTTAAAAGGACCTAATTTGGGGGTTGCGGCGAGGGTAGGGCATTGTACCCAGATGGGGCTCTGAAAGAGAAGGCTCTTTGGGCTAACGAGGTCCTGACCCTGGGTACCTTCCAGATAGTTTTGGAGGCTATGCAAGTGGCCACAGGGAGGGTGGCCAAATGAATGGAGACCATCACACCTGTTGGGGTTAAGCCCAGGTGGATTTTTTTGGTGAGGAGACAGGTTTGATACTGCAGCCTTTCCTCTAGTGTGAATACATTGGTGAGTGCGTAGAGGGTGCAAATGTGTGCACGCTTGTCTGCACTGCAGAGGAGTCAGCATGCCTTATTGATAGCTAGCTGGATTTGGTGGAGATCTGTTGGGTCTGAGGCAGCATAGATAGTGAGTCCATAGTCCACCAGTGACAGGACTGAGGATGTTACTGCCAGGTGGAGCACTTCAGGCGGTAGGCAATCTTTGTGCCTGTATAGTAGACCAATATGGGTATTGGTGGCTGAGGATAGCATTTTAATGTGGTCATGGAACAACAGGGTGGTGTCGAAGGTGACCCCAAGGTACTTATAGGTTTGGACCTGCTCCAGCGGGAGGAGTGAACTGGAGAGGGTATTCTGGTGATGATCCTTTGGCCAGTTTTGGCGGTTAGCAAAGAAGATAGAGTTGGTCTTTTTTATGTTGATAACTAATCTGTGTTCAGCAAACCAGTTTTCTATTTGTTTGTAGGAGTCTTGGAGCGAGAGCTGAAGTGTGGAAGGGTCAGGAGAGGAGGTGTAAAGAACTGTGTTATCTGCATAGCGGAGAATACCCCCAGAGCAAGATTTTGGCAGAGCATTGAGATACTGTATATGCTGAAAAGCAAGGGACCCAATATAGATCTCTGGGGAACACCAGAGCACACAGGCAGTGTGGTAGATAGGGTATTGTTGATTTTAACACACTGGGTTCTGGTAGACAGGTATCTCGAGAACGAAGAGAGGGGGCCCTGAGAAACCCCAATGTGTTGTAGGGTGTTAAGTAGAAGGGGGTGGGAAACCATGTCGAAGGCCTTAGAGAGGTCCATAAACATGGCCCTTGCCAGATGTCCTTTGTCTAGCACAGAGTGAAGTGAATTAGAAAATTCCATAAGGGCGGTAGTAGTGCTGTGACCAGCTCTGAAACCATGCTGCTCTCTTCACAGTAGTCTCTGCGTGAGAAGGTATTCAGTGAGCTGGTCAGCCACAATTTTTTCAAGGGCTTTAGAAAGCGGTGGAAAAATTGAGATGGGCCAGTAATTGTTAGGGGAGGAGCTGTTGCCGCTTTTTAGTATAGGGGCTATAGTAGCTGTTTTCCACAAAACCGGGAACTGGCACAGACACAGTGACTGGTTTAGTAGGTCAGGGAGTGGCGAGAGGACAGAGTCAAGTACAAGGTTTAGGATTTGCATATCAAATGCATCTTTACAGTAAATGGAGCCATTTGAGGGCTTTGGATAGATATTATTTGGCTTCAATCAGGTTAATGACTTTCAGATGAAAAGGGGTACTGGAGATTTGGCACTGGTTTTGGCTGTACTGGGTAAAAAAGTTATCTGGGAGAACTGAGCTGAGGTCAGAGAAAGTAGCATTGAGGTAGTTTGCAATGCCTAGTGGTTAGTGGTGGTTGTGCCATTAAAGTTAAGCTGGGATGGCGGAGGGGAGTGGGATTTCCCATTAAGGTCCTTAATGTCATCCCAGAACTTTTGAGAGCTTCCCCAGGAGGTGGCCCGGGTGGTTCTATAGTGATCTACCTTGGCCTTGGATATTGCCCAGGTGCACTTATTGCGAGTGGTGTTGTAAGCTTGCCTTTCCACCTGGGAACCAGAGTCTGTGGCTCGTTGCCATAGGTTATCTCTTTGTTTCAGCTGCTGCAGCAGTACCGGGGTAATCGAGGGAGCATTACACTTCTTGGTGAATGATTTGACGAATGGTGTGAAAGCATTGCAGGCATTGTTGAAAGTACAGGTGAAGTAGTTAGGGCATCGTCAATATGCAGGGCATTGGAGATAGGGGACCAGTCACAGTTTGACAGGTGCTGTTTGAGCTTGGTGAGACTGCCAGGCCTTAACCAGTGATAAGAGGTGATGTTTGGAGGTGGTTTCAGTAGTCTACAGGACCAATTAAAGAGGACTGGGGAGTAGTCACTCAGGGAGTTGGGTAGGACCACTAAATTGGTGATGTGGTGGGGACGATTTGTAATGAGGATGTCAAATAAAGTGTGGGTTCCATTGGAGGTATTTATCCTAGTTGGTTGGGATACAAGTTGGGACATATCGAATGCTGCGGAGGGGTCTTTGGCATGCGCAGATGCATTTGCCAGCCAGTTTATGTTGAGGTACCAATTAGAATCTGTTCCTTTTTGCGGGGAAGGGTGGTGAGGTTGTCTGAGAGTGATTGACATGCAGATGATTGGTTACAAGGGGGGAATGTAGGAGACAGTGAGAAATAGTGGGGCTTGGGTAGGGTCCAGTGTGATCTTTATAGAGACAGCTTGGGCACCATTGTCCAGGGAGGGTCCTGGCAGGGCTTGGTAATGCAGTGCATTATTTGTGTACAGGGCACAGCCACCACCTCCCTTTCCCTTATGATCTTCCCTTAGGAGGGAGAAACCAGGGATCGTGACAAAGGAGTCTGGTTTTTTTTGGAAAGCCAAGTTTCAGTAAGGGCCAGGATGTCGGGTTGATGCTGAACAAGCCAGCATTGCAGAGGTGCAGTTTTCTTTGGTAGGCTGCAAATATTCATTGAGGCTATGCATAGCCCCGAGAGAGACTGGTTGGCAGTGTACTACTGGGCCTGGATTTGGGTGCACGTTGCCAGGCAATAGCAGAAGCAGGTAGATTATTCTGAGGAGGGCTGCAAGATGCCTACTTTTTGTCAGGTAGTGTTGGTAGGTAGACTTCGGAGGGTGAGCAGGGGATAGGTATGTGAAGAAGGGCTGAGAAGGCCTGGTGTAGGAGCATGCAGGATGGAAATCTAGTGTGTAGCAGGGACAGAGGGTGTGCCAGGAGTGCAGAGGGAGGTGCTATGGGGGGCGACAGGGTGGTAGGAAGGTGGTGTGGGGTGAGATGTGTTCCCAGCAGTGGGAATGGGCACATGATAATTGGGCTTGTTGGTTCACTGCATTGCATGGTAAGTAAAGCCAGCAGTAATTGTGTGGCTAGTCTGTGGGGGTTGAAGCCATAAGACTTCACATAGAGAAGGGGGATAGTCAAGCATGAGTGTAGGTGGGACTTATTGCCCCCCTTCATTGTGGCAGTCATGGCAGCCCAGCAATGGGGTGACATCCTTTGGTGCAGATGGTACCAGGTACAGACCCTAGGACAGGATTCCCCGTTAAGCACCTGCTTGCAGATGGGTTTACAGTGTGGGAACATTAGAAAGGTTAGTCTGGCTCTAGTGGTGGACTGTTATAGGTTGCAGATGGGGAAATGGGCTGATTGGTTCATGCAGTCAGGAATGATTCAGGAATGATCCTTTATAAGCTAGAGTTGACCAAGGGTGGTGGTGGGGGCAGTGGGGAGCCGACACGGAGCGTCAGTGTCACAAATACAGTCTGTCCACAGGATTCAGCACAGTCACGCTCCTGGAGTATCATGGCAGTGAGTTCCGTACCTGATTACGTCCATGGGGGTCGGGTGGGGAAGGGCGATTATATGACCGCGACCCTCTCGACTCTCGGCAGGAACAGCTTGTTCCAGTTGCAGCTGATGTAGTTAGAGTCCAGTAAAATTGTCCTGGTTACCCACCTAGTGGTGGAATTCAAAACGGGGGTCCCATCTGATCAGTTCCTCATCACAAACACAACTGACACTAACAATAGCACTGTGCAATTAAAATGACAGAAATGATTTAAAGTAAGGGAGGATCACATTTTTATATTTTTTTTCTTTTGTAATTGGCAATATTTGTATAGTGAGCACCTGATTTGTTCAGTATATTTTATAAAGTGTTGATTGTAATAAGCTGTCACATGAACTCAGAGTAACAATAAGAAAGAGTTGTTTATTATAATGTCAGGTACAACAGGTGCATGTTGCTGTAACGTGTAGATTGAGTACAACCTTGCCAAATCCTTGTCTGCTGTTATTGGGTTCCTACATAATATGTTTTGTATTGTATTGGTCTTTAATTTAGACTTTTTGATACAGCTGCCCATCTTTTATTTTATGTGTTTGGGACTTTCAGAATTTGAAATAGCTTGATGTTCACACAGTAAACATTTAAAGCATGTCCAGTTTTGTAATCATTAATCCTGTCTCTAAATTACAATGCAAGATTTACATTTAAAATTCCTGTGTTTGTTTTTTACAGCTGCAGGGCAGAGCCTTCAGACATCTTGCTTTCACAGAAAAGCACTCACCAGATCTGACTGAACAACAAAATGTTGGAGCATTCTGCAATTAGAGACTTTTCCTAGAATAAAATTAAAAAACAAACGACAGTCTCCCTCCCCCAGCCCAAAGCAAACTTAGCACAAAAGTGATTCATTCTCCAGATTCAACAACCCACACTAGAGGAGATAAACATTTCAGTTAGTTTAAGGCTTTTTTTTTGGCATACTAATGTCATAAAAGCCTTGCTTGCCTTTGTAATATTGCCAGCTACTTATGTCTTGAAGAGAGAGAGGGAGAGGGGAGGGGGAGAGAGGGAGGAGAGGGGAGAAAGGAGGAGAGAGAGGGAGGAGAGAGAGGGAGGAGAGAGAGATGGGGAGAAGGGGTGGGGAGAGGGAGGGAGGGAGAGGGAGAGAGAGGGAGGAGAGGGAGAAGGAGGGAGAGGAGGGAGAGAGGGAGGGAGAGGAGATGGGAGAAGGGTGGGGGAGAGGGAGGGAGGGAGAGAGGAGAGGGGAGAAAGGAGGGAGAGAGAGGAGGGAGAGAGGAGGGGAGAGAGAGGGAGGAGGAGAGGGGAGGAGAGAGAGGGAGAGAGGGAGAAAGGAGGAGACAGGGATGAGAGGGAAGGAGAGGGAGGGAGGGAGAGGGAGGGAGGGAGAGAGAGGGAGGAGAGGGAGAGAGGGAGGGAGAGAGGGAGATAGAGAGGGAGGGGAGAGGAGATGGGGAGAAGGGGTGGGGAGAGGAGAGGAGGGAAGAGGGAGAGGGAGGGAGGGAGGAGAGGAGGAGGGAGAGGAGAGGGAGGGAGAGAGGGAGAAGGGGTGGGGAGAGGGAGAGGGAGGGAGGGAGAGAGAGAGGGAGAGGGGGAGAAAGGAGGAGAGAGAGGGAGGAGAGAGGGAGGAGAGGAGAGATGGGGAGAAGGGGTGGGAGGGAGAGGGAGAGGGAGGGAGAGAGAGGAGGAGAGGGGAGAAAGGGAGGGAGAGAGAGAGGGAGAGAGAGGGAGGGAGAGAGATGGGGAGAAGGGGTGGGGAGAGGGAGAGGAGAGGGAGGAGGAAGGGGAGGGAGGAGAGGGGGGAGGGAGGGAGGAAGAGATCTCCTGTGCTCTATTTTGTTCCCTTGCTGTGCCACAGACTGATATATCGTATCAGTCCAGATTTCCATTAGGTTGCAATGCTGCCTGCAGCCTAAGGGTTAAGTCCCCCTTCCCCCAATTTGTTCTTCAGCCAGTTTGTAACCAGATGTACCAGACATTTGTAAAAATAAAACTTCAGAAGTCTTTTTGATCTGTTTCAACACAGGCTTTGGTATGTTCACTTGCTGGATTGTTAATTTTATTCATTATTGAAATGTAATTTGCTAGTCTTTGGAGGGTAAATAATTTACTGACATAACTTTCAACAGACCAGCAAGCTTTAACTTGCATAGCACTATGCTGCAATATTCAGAGAAAGATCCATAATCAGTAGCACTTCCTTATTACAGTGGCTCAGTAGGTAGCACACTCGCCTCTGAGGCTGGGAGATCAGAGAGCCATGGGTTCAGTTCCCACACCTGGCACTTGGGTTAATATCCCAGTACTGACACTGTAGTGCAGCATGAGAGGGGTGCTGCACTTCTGAGGTGCCGTCTTTTGGATGAGATGTTAAACCGAGGTGCCATCTGCCTGGATTGGTGGTAGTTCAGGTGAATGTTAAAGATCACATGGCACTTATCGAAAAGAGTAGGGGGAATTTTTGTTCAAAATCTAATGACAAAACATACAAAATTGTATTACTTCATACAAAATCATAATGAAAGAAATCAAATAAAACATAAATATTACAGCATACATAAAATTCAAACAGAAATATTCAGTCTTTATACATATTCTCCATCCCATCCCCACTAGAAGAGTAGGGGAATTGTTAATTGAGATCATAACAAAATCAGTAAAAAAAATTATACAGAATTGTGTAATATCAAACAAGAATATAATGAAATCAAAATGAAAGAAATCTAAAAGAATGACAATGAACATAAACTTGAAAACAGAATAATCTGTAATTACACGGAAGCCCCCTCTCATCCCAACCCCACTAAAACAGTATGGGAACTGTTTGTATAAAATTGAAAATACCATACACAAAAATGTATAACTTCATACAACAGCTGCCCCTTCCCCCGTCTCCCCTCCCCCTCACCTTGACTCCTCCTTGGATTCTCACACTAGGTGTCACACCTGTTTATCTCCTTTGCTACATATACACACTGTCCTTTATCCTAGTTGAATGCTCTTGACGCTGTACTATCACCATTGGTACTATGAATGACATTGTATCCTTACTGTATACTAGCTACCTACTATTCGAGTATTGTATGTAAACTGTTTGTTATTGCTGTCATTGTCACTGTTTGATGTGGAACCTTTGTAAAAGAGCTCTGAGCTCAAAGGTATGATCTGAATCCCTAAATAAATAATAAATAAATAAATAAATAAATAATGCAAAAATTAATACGGAAAATAGAAAAAAATACAATATACATGAACTGTAAACAGAAAAACATGCATAGACTCTCAAAATCCCCATCCCAACCCTATAATAGTAAGAAAAGGATATAAAACCCAAAAACATAAATATAACCATGTAGTAAGTTAAAAAAAAAATTGAGACATAATATCCAGAACTAATACAAAAATCTCAAATAAACAAAATTCAGACAATAGTCCCTGTATATATCTATGAGGAGAGTAGTGAAAATGTTATATTAGTGAGATATAACCAAAATCATGGATAGCAAGCTGGATCCAAAAAAAAAACCAGACTACAAGGAAGCAAGTAGGGAAAAAATAATTCAGTGAATACCTAGATGTCAGGATCACCCAGTATCCAACCAATGTAAATGTTTCCAATACTTTTGAAACATAACATCAGAAAACTGTCTTTTTTCAAAATGTAAAATTTGAAGAACAGATGAATGTATTTTCCAAAATACCTGTCTAGGGGACAAATATTGCTTTTGTAAGGACCAAGCACAACGTGCCTGCCAAAGATGATATTTAATACATGCAAAAAGTACATACACAGTATCGGAGTAAAAATTGCTCCAGGAGACTGGTAAAATCCCCAAAAATAGAACACGATCAGTTAAGGTTCTTAAAGGTATTTTTGGCCACTGAATGGTTGCGTAGTCCCAAAATTCAATTACATATGTACATTCAAAAAACAAATGTCATACTGTTTCCAAAGGAGCCTGACACAGATGTAACCTAGAACACCCTCTCTCCGAGACACCCTTATGTTTCAAATTTCCCTTCACATTCAGTTTCAAGTGAGCCGTAAGCCATACCACATCCCACATATATGCTGGGATTCTTTTGGAAATTAACATATTACTAATATGAGAGACTTCTGTTAATGAATAAACTGAAAAGGCTGAGGGAACCAAAAATTGTTCCATAATCTTCTCATATAATGTTTTCCTTTGGTAAAATATTAAATGAATCTTGAAAAGACCCCATACCTTTAATTTTAAAAAACAGGACTGAAAATGTTCAGGAAGACCTTTTAAGGAAATTTGTTTAGGGAAACCTTTATGTAACTCCCAACGTAAGAGCCAGGGAGAGACAGTGTCCTCCACCCATGACTCCCAGATTTTCCCAGAATTACATAACAAAGGAAAAAATTTTTTAGAAATAAACAAGAAAAAAAAAGAACACAATAGGATTTACCATTTTAATGCCTCCCAACTTGAAATCCTGATATAAAATACCCCTCTTAATTGGGTTCAATCTACTACTCCAAATCACAGAAAAAAAACCCATAAAGGGCAGTAGCTAAAGAAGTCGGAGGGGAAAAATCGCGCCTAAATATAAAAACATACTGAGCAAAAAGGATTTAACCATAAACACCCTTTTCTTTTTGGACATTTTCCACTTATTCCAAGTCGAGACTTTAGACTGTGCCATCTTGAGAGATAAATCCCAATTATACATAGCTGGATTTACCACACCCCAATAAAGGCCTAGAATTTTACCAGGACCTATACAAACTGGGACATTTGGACAATCTAATACCACCATAGGATCCAAATTAAGAGGGAAATACTTACTTTTACTGAGATTTATGTTAGACCCGGAGCCCTCCGCATATGCCATCAGCAAGGCCGCAGTGACATGTCACGATGGGAGATCTGCCAAAGTAAGACAAACATCATCAGCATATACAATCATTTTAATTTCTGTGCACGTACTATTAAAAGACAAACCTCTAATATCATCATTAGTGTTAAGGTGTGTAAGAAGGGGTTCCAAAGATATAATGTATAACAAGGGACTCAAAGAACATCCTTGTCTAACACCTTTTGTTACCGAAACAGAACAACCTAACCAATCATTCACAAAAGGGAGTGCTAATGCTGCATTATAACACATTTTTAGCCAGTCTATAAAAGATATTGGAAAATTCATATAAGACATACAAGCCCACAAATAATTATGGGAGACACTATCAAAAGCTTGTTTCTGATCGAGGCTAATGATAAAACCCATAAGATCGCCAGACTGTCCTCTAGAAAATATTTCACACAATAAAATAAGACCATCTTGAATTGATCTGCCAGGCACAGAACAAAACTGAGTAGGATGGATTATGTCTTCTAAGCAAGTGGATAAACAATTACAAAGTATTTTGAAAAGAATTTTATAATCACAATTTAAAAAGGTAATCGGTCTCCAATTTTCCAGACAAGTTCTATCACCTTGTTTATACAATAAGATTACCAATCCCATATACATGCTAGGAGGTAACAAATTAACATTTAAACTATAAGTGAAAAGACCAGTAAGTTCCTCCAACAACCAGGGAACCAAAAGTTTATAGAATTCATTTGGTAAACCATCAGAACCTGGCGTTTTCCCCATATGTGAATGAACAATTACCTCTCTCCCTTCCTATTCTGATATGGGTTTAAGTAAACTAGGGATTAATTGATCAGGAATTTATGGAAGAGAACAAGATGATAACCATTCTTGTATACAGGAATCAGTGGGCTTAAGACTTGCTGTAAATAAAGATGTCAGTCTCTCATCCACTTCTTTCAAAATATCATCTTTTTTGTAAAGAACTGTACCTGAGGAATGTGTCAATGTGGTAATATCCTTTCTCAGTCTAGAAGCATTACAAAAGTCGAAAGGATTTGTATGAGCTCATGTCCCACTAATACCAAACCGCTGTTCCTGTCTCAAGGAAGACATACCATCATATTGCAATTTTGTCAATCTAAGTTTCAAATCACGAAATTCTTGTACATCATATACAAGTCCATGTATAATACGTTCTTGAAAAAAAAGGAAAGATTGTCTGGCAGCAGAATATTCATGTGTCCTATACTTACCTAGCAATCTACCTATTTTCTGGAAATAAGATTGAAATTCAAGTTTAGTATCTTCCCACCACAAATGCCTATCATCGTGTAAAAAAAAATACAGATTGTCTTGCCATAATTATATCTTGAAAACCAGTTTTAACTTCTGGAATATCTAGCAATAATAAATTTAGTTTCCAATAGCCAGACCCTTTAGATGTCGTGTGACAATTTGAAAGGGTAACACTAAGCAGTGCATGATCAGAGGTTGCTACCAAAGAGACTTTTGGCAGTGTGACTTGCAAAGAAGATGAAACAAACCAATAATCAATGCAAGAGGATCTCTGTCCTTGAAAAAAAGCATGAAGGATTACTGTATTATGCTGATAAATATCCGTTAACCCAGACTGAGTAAGCAAGGATTGTAAAAAATGAGTATCACAATAAATTTTGGAAGTGGCCAAATGTCTATCTTGCGCTGAAAGGGTGATATTAAAATCACCACCAAATAAAACATTTCTACTTGTAAATAGAAAAGGCCGTATTTTTTTTAATAGGGAAATTCTACCAGATTTCGTTTGTGGACCATAAACATTAATAAGTCGAAAATCTATGGAAGCTAAAGTAATATCCAATAAAAGTGCACGACCAGGGGAGATATCTACTATGTGCATGACTTTTATAGAAGGGGTAGTAAAACAAATCCTCACCCCTGAAAAAAGATCCTCTCCACAGACCAATAACTGGGACCCCATATCCAAGCCTCAGAGGCCTTATTAAAATCTTGTACTGTATACAATCTGGTATCTTGAAAATATATGATATCAAAAGACATGGTAGAAAATAAATCAAAGGTAGCCAACATGCATACCACAGAACAAATACTATTCATATTTAAAGTGGCTATCTTAATATTATAATTCTTACCATCAGCAGAAGACACCATTCAATCAAGTAGCATCAACAGACAGTCTAGCACTTTTCCTAGTACCCTTTCGAGGCTTAGAACCACTTTTTTTTTAATCTGACTAGGTACTTCAGTATCCGAAGCCAACTCCATCTGAGATGAGGTAAATGATGCTGAATCAGAGTCATGATCTAACCCAGACATCTCCAGTGACAATACCGAAAATTTATTAACAGACACAGGCAGCCCCATTACTAGTGGTGCAATGGTGGAAACCATAGGCTTGGGAGCAGGAATCTCCATTGGGAGGGGTGTTTGCAAAACTGTACCAACCAAAGGAGAGGGAGAGGGTGGCATAACTTCAGCAATAGGGTCACCTGTCCGTGAATCTAGAGTACAGGAGTCAGAATGGTCAGTGAGCAAAGGGTGCAGGACATCCCCCACAATAGTGTTAGGAGAAGGAGTAAGAGGTTTGGAAAAATTATGTTTAGCAAGCCCTGTCTGTCTCCTTTGAGGTTGAGGCTCCAAGTGACAGGGAATCAGTGGTTTCATAGCCCTATGAACATAAAAGTCCTGAATACCATAATCAGCTTCACCCATATTGTGAGCAGCCCAGGGACAGTCTACAAAGCAGTGGTCACTATCTTCACAAAGATTACACTTAGGAGAATTCATGCAATGCATATTAACATGACCAGTTTCCCCACAATATGTGAAAATCTGAACATTACAAGTTGAGCTCAGGTGCCTAGAAGAACCACATTTAAAACAGTGTTTTAATTGCCCTGGATAAAAAATGAAGCCCTTATCTTTACCTATGTAAAAACAATTAGGGAGATGTTCCAAACCATCCACAGTTTGTCGTAATTTTATTTTCATTTTCCACCCCCCATTTCAAAAACCCTCAGCATCTAGGATCAGATCTGGGGTACCCTGCAAATCACAATGCTTCTCCAACCAGTAAAGAATATCTGAAATGTTCACCCCTTCATTACGAAACAAGATTGCTATCACTCTAAAAGGTTGTTTCGTTAAGGGGATAACCTGGAAAGGAGTCCATAAGGGATTTGTCTTCATTGTCATATGCTTTATCCAAAAGCGTTCCAGGAGCTCAGGAGTTCAAAAACTTACATCAAATGTCAAGTCTCCTGGAGCATAAATCAGTGCATAAACTTCCGAAGGCGTAAAGCCTAAAGACTGTTTCAGCAAAATATGACCCACAAAATATCTGTCAGAAGCCGGATCCATACCCCCTAAATACCGTAGACGAACAGCATTTTGTCTTTTCACCAATTCAAGTGGCTTTCTAAATAAATCTGCATACGAAGAATGAGGAGCAGTTTCAGGTGCTTGATCAGTATGTTGTTCATTTGAAATAGAAAGTTTATTAGGTTCCAGGTGAGAAACAGTGTCTGTGTTAGGGGTAGTAACAGAGCAACCCAAAGAACCGTGTGCAACTTCAAAAGAGGTAGGAGAGTCAGAAGCAACTAGCGTATTACCTGAAAGGATAGCAGCAGGTTCAGCGACTGACCCCTCCGGAGACTCAGGTAATTGTAATTGCGAGTCCAAAACCGAAACTTGAGAAGAAATGGCAATAGAGTCCGTCATCAAAGTAGCCGCCATAGGGGTTCGTGAAATTGATATCAAATCAGCACTCCATTCACCCGATGCCATTCTGACCCAACTGGTGTCTTGCAAAGCCCTTTCTGGTGACCATCCGGGTTCTCTAGGCACTATAGATGTTTCCTTGACAACCAGAGCGTTGTCGTCCATGGAAACAGAGTTTACAACAAAAATTTTTGGACACAGCTATTGAAGACGAAGCAGATTCAGGACTCCTTTTACGTTTTCGTTCCAATTCCACAGCTAAACTTTTGAGACGTAATTCTTCTAGGAGAAACAATTGCCACTGCAAAAGGGAGCGTTTTTCTTCTAAAACGTCAGTGGCTTCTATTTGCAAAGTTGAAGAAGAGATACTTGCAGCAGGAATATCTGGTGTGGTAGATAAATGAAAATTTTTAACCCCAGTTTCCTCCAGAGCAGCTGTCGTAGCCTCCAGTTCAGTGTTCAAAGGTGCAGTGGGAAGAAACGCTGCCTCGCTGGAAAGACAGCTTGCACCAACGGCTTCCAGCTCCGAAGTGAGCTCAGCCATCTCTGCAGATGGACGGACTGCACCACCTGTCCACAGAGTAGGGGAATTTCCCTGGTGTCCTGGCCAAATTTCCCCATATTCACTAAAAATACCACCAACAGCTTAATCTGGTTCAAGGTCAGTTGGCATTCATCTATATCCCTCTCCCCTGGGTTGTGCCTGAAAATAGGCAGGATTTGTCTAGTGCACTTACCCGGTCAACAAAAACTAAATAAAATAAATAAATTACAATAAGGTGTTTAAGAATAGTGGGGTCATATGTTTAGAGTTAAAAATGGTTCTATCAAATTGGTTTGATTTGTAACAGTTAGTCTAGAAATAGCTCAAAAAGTAGGTGGATTATTATAACATGGGTTGCTGCAACCGTGAAACCCCATTGGTGGAGTCCCTCTGCATGGTCATGCATTAAATTCCCTTTTTAATGAACAGTTCAGTGGAGGGACTCAGGGCAAGGACTGTTGTCTCTTGTTCCTCACTTGAGAAAGTCAAGGGACTGCAGCAGCCATTACAGGATCTAGGGAACAAGAGAGCTGCAGTGGATAGCATAGCATGTAATAGCCCTGGTGTAATGCTGTCATCCCTCCCACTTGACGGTGTGTCAGCAGTGCTGTCAGTATGCTCCCCAAGCCATGTTCCCAGTGTGAATCCATGTACAATGCCACTAGTAAGAGAGAGAGAGAAACACACATAGCAAAAGTGGGTGGGAAATATAATTGACAGGTACTGCAGTGTACTCTGTGTGTGTGTGTGTGTGTGTGTGTCTCACTATGTCTCCGTGTGTGTCTGTTGTTCACTACATGGAGATTGGGCACACTGTCAGTCGTTGTCTGTCCATGGCTATCAAGTGTCCAGCAGAGGCAGGTGTGGCACAATTCCCTCCCCCCGACCCACCCTGACATCGAGCCAGAGCTGAGTAGAAAGCAAGCCAGCAGGCTCACCAACTGAGACAGTGAGAGAGAGAGTTCCCCAGCAGTGGTGCTAGATGAAGGGGTCAGCTACAGAGAGCGACACGCACACACACACAGCTACCAGCACACTATGCTTCAGTGACAGGGAGAGACACACATGTTTTGTGTTTTGTGGCTTGCTGCAGGTTTCTGTCAAGTGCGTTCAGAGCATGGCAGAGAGAGTGAGAGAGATGGACCATGCTGTGAGGAAGAAAGAGGGAGAAAATGAAAGTGAGCCAGTGATGGGAAACACAAGTCTTTCAGTCTGTCTGTGATTGAAAGTATGGAGAGGCACAGTAAGTGGCAGAGTGACATGCAGCAGACAGATTTTTTTTTTCCTCTGTCTCTCTGTCTCTGTGTCAGTGATCACCACCTGTCCCGAGGTTGTCACTGACATCCCTGTCCTGGTCCGTAACAGAAAGTGAGCCACAACAGCCAATAGTGACAGACAGACAGAGGGAGACAGTGACTGCAAGTTGTGTGGACTGATGGTTACAGCACCCCCCCATCTGATTAGCAAGTTGTAGAGAGACATGCTGAAATACCAGAGAGCACTGCAAAGTACCTCTACTGAGCACTCTGTGTCTCTGTCTGTGTCGGTGCTCACTGTGTCCCTTTGTCATCTGCAGGACTGAACTCTCTCTCTGTTTATGTTGGTGCTTGCTCTGTGCCTGTGTCACTTACGGGAGTGCTATTCGTGCAATGTGTGTCCTACTGGGACAGTTGCCCCTGAGTTCTAGGATGAGCCACCGGGTTGTGAAACATGTAGTGAGAGAGGGAGAGATACATGGGAGGAAGGGAATGCATCCCAGTGGAAAGGGAAAGGCATGATATCAGCACTGCATGTCATTGAGGTGTCGAGCACACATGGTAGGCAGCTCCAACACGTTGTCACTGTGCTCAACTCCCAGTGCATACAGATGAGAGAGAGAGGGACAATAGTGGCAGGCTGAAGGTCAGGACACAGAGACAAGGGGGAGGGAGAGAAGAAGAGAGTACATTGACACCTCCCCCCAGCCTACCTGTACATAGACATGTCATATGGAGCCCTGCACCTCCTCTGTGGAAGCAAGAGACACAGTGCTGGTTCTCGCAGATGTGCACAGTGAATATCACCCGAGTTTGTGTTGAGAGCGGGAGCGTTGATGTTTCAGTTGTGGTACTCACACTACTGAGAGAGAGATAGACAGGGAGGTGGTGGTGGTGCTCCCATACAGTTGATGTCTGTCCAGTAGCGATGGACGCACAGAGAATCACTTTTATGCGGTGATGCAGTGTGCTTGTGACTCTAAACTCTATGTCTCAGCAGCTGTCAGTGTTACTACTGCCTGTGTTTCTCTCAGCTCTGATGTTCATGTGTGATGGTGTTTGGGGGGAAGGGAGAGGAACGTACATGCCCTAGGAAATGTAGGGAAGTATGTTATGCACAAGAAATGTCAGAAATCATGTCATTAATGTATGTGTGGCATTTCTATGTTCATAACATGAGTCACATACGGTATCCATTTTCTGTTGGGGCTGTTTTGCAAGGTGGCAGTATACAGTACCTTTTTTTGCATTTTAAACAAGGAAAATACCCTTTCTGTGGGTTTTTCCCTTGTTTAAACAAAAACCATGTTATAAGTGCAATAACCTACTCCAGGGTATGGGGTTGTAGGGATTTAATGCATGGCTGGGGTGCTGTGAGGATTCTCAGCCTGCAGCCTCGTGCCTCACAATGCACCCAGCCATGCATTAAATCCTTATAACCCCATACCTTGTCATGGGGTATTGCTTACTTATCTTCCTGGAACAAGGGAAGTGGGTGTAAAATACCTAGTTTTTTTTCTGTTATCCCCTCTTCACTCCTTCCTTAAATATCTTTACTTATTATAATCCCAAAAAAACTGTGTACAAATGCAATGGCTGTTGTAGGAAAAAAAAAACTTGCAGTGGTAACATTTAAATCTCCCATTCTGAGGGCACTTTTGTGCCCAGTAATTAGAACCTTCAATTGCCTGGATGTTTTCCCTGTGTACTGTTGGTGTGATCACAGGGACACTTAGTTGCATATATTACATTTCCTCTGTTACAAGTTATAAAATCAGAAATTATGAAACTTCACAAGTGCTTGACATGTACACAAATTACTATAAATGTCCACTGATACCATTCAGCTGGCAAGTTTCAGTGCTAATCTAAGCAAGACAGCATTTGAATTTCAGCAGCTTGAGAGAAAAAAAAATGGCTTGAGGCTGGAAGTTTGTATCGGCTCTGTTATATGTTTGCGTTGGATGTGTCACACTGAGTACTGTGATTTTGTGCTGTGCGGTACTGTACCTCTCTCCTATCATTTCTTAAAAGTGGCCCACAGTGGTACAACACTTACCATTGGTGTAAGGTGTCAGCCTGATCGGGTCTGAGGGGGTCTGCACAAGATTCCAGTTTAAGGGCATTCATTATAAAGTTTGTAGTCTGCCATGCACCCCAATGGGCAGTACAGCTTCCGTGGGGTTTCCATTTTTTTACTATATCTTAAACTCAGCATAGTTTCCGGCATCTGCACGCATGAGGTTCCTGCCATGAGTGCACCAGAGATTTAAAAAAAAAAAGTATATACAATATACCCCTTTTAAACTTTTGGCTGTCATTTTTATGTTTGCTTGCACGCATGTGCAAGAAACATAGTGCCATCGTACGAGTTTTCCAGAAGTGTGTCAGCCTCTTCCAATTCAGTCAGTGTATTTGCAGGTGTGGTTGCAGAGCACCAATCACTGCTGCAGCTGTCTATGACAGCTGAAAAATGCACTGGTATACAGTTGAAAGGGAGAGCTCCACTTGAGTGAGCAGAGCTCCCCCCCACACACACGCACGCGCGCACGCACGTACTGCACTCTGCGTACTCATGCGCCCTCCACACTGTACACCAATGGGGTGCCCTAATCTCTGTCGCTCCACGCCTCCAAAGAATCCAGGTGCCATGCTGGGAGCCCACCCCAGCATGACAAATGATGTAATGACTGACAGGGGTGCCCAAATCCCCATCGGCTCCACTGTATCTCCCCCACCCCCATGTTGTTGCCCACGGGGTGCCCAATCCCATCGGCTTCACTGTCTCCCCAGCACAGGGTGCCACGCTGGGAGCCCACCCCAGTGTGGCAACAGATGCCATGGCTGGACGGGTGCCCAATGCCCTGCCGCTCCATGCCTCTAACTGTCCTTCTGCCATGCTGGGAGCCCACCCCAGTGTGGCAAACGTCCTGCATCATCTTTAAAAAAACTGTAAAGAAAAACTGTCCTCACAGTCTCCCTGCCCCCACAACCGCACTCCACCCACTGCGCACCCTGCCTCCCCACACCCCCACCCCATACTTACTCCGAACCTCGGCGCGACAATCTTCGGTGGACTCGGAACACGTCTGCACTCTTCAAAGCCGACTGCGAACTGAGGAAATGCTGGTAAGCTGTATAATGTAATCGATAGGGAGTTTTCAACTTTGTTGCTTATCTCAGGCATTTTTTGGAATTTTTGCACCAAATTTTCAACATGGGGTTTTGGGACCCCTCCTCATGAATTCTTGCACTGTCATGGCGTTACTCGGGCCTGAAGGGTGATTTCACAGCCACTGTGCAAAATCACCTTTCCGGAATGATTAACGAAATGACACTGCCAGTGTTCATAAGGTGGGCTCTCAAAAAGCCTATTTTGAAAATTTGGTGGAAAAATTCCTAAAAATGGCGGTTTTACGAGCGTGCATTGCAGAGATCCTATGCACGCTCATAAGTTTGCAAATTTTCAATATTTTCACTCCAGATTTTCAACATTGCCATTTTACCACACCTCCTTATGAGCAGTACAGCTGTCATTTTTCACATCTCACCCAAAACATGTTTCCACCCATGTAGTGCACAATGGCGCAGTCGGTGTGCGAAATCAATGTACAGGACAGGTTAAGAAAAGCACAGTGATACTGTTCATGAGCAGAGGTCTTAAAATGGCTATTTTGAAAATTTGGTGAAAAAATTCCTAAAAGTGACTGTTTTATGAGCCTGCATTGCAGAGTTCCTATGCACGCTCGTAAGTTCAAGAAATTTCAATATTCATTCCAGATTTTCAACATTGCCATTTACCACACCTCCTTATGAGCAGTACAGTTGTCATTTTTCACATCTCGCCTACAACATGTTTCAGCTCATGTAGCGCATTAATGGCTAGCGGTGCAGAAATCAATGTATGGGACACGCTAAGAAAATCACAGTGACACTGGTCATGAGCAGAGGTGTTAAAGGCTATGTTGAAAATTTGGTGAAAAAATTCCCCAAAATGACTGTTTTAGGAGCCGCACGCTATGCAGTTCCACGCACGCTGGCAAGTTTGCGAATTTGTAATATTTGATACCAGATTTTCAAACAGTGCCATTTTACAGCACTTCCTTATGAGCAGTGCAGCTACCATTTTTCACATCTCACCCAAAATGTGTTTCCGCACATGTAGCACACAATGGTACAGTCGGTTTGCAAAAACAATGTTTGGGACAGATTAAGAAAATCACAGTGACACTGGTCATGAGCAGAGGTCTTAAAATGGCTATGTTGAAAATTTGGTGACAAAACTCCATAAAATGACTGTGTTATGAGTGAGCATTGCACAGTTTCCATGCACCCTCGTAGGTTCATGAATTTGTATTACTTTCAGTCTAGATTTTCACCAGTGACATTTTTCCACACCTCCTTATGAATAGTACAGCTGTCATTTTCCACAACATGGCCGAAATGTTTTTTCACACTTTCAGTGCAGAGATGCGTGGTCGCTGAGGGAAATCATTGTTCGGGACAGATAAAGAAAATCACACTGACACTGTTCATGATCGGAGGTCCCAAAATGCCTGTGTTAACAATCTACTATAAAAAATTCCCCGAACTAGTTACATTACGGTTGTGCTGTACAGTTTCTACGCACGCTCGTGACTTCACCATTTTTTTTAAGATTTTCAAAACAGATTTTCAACATTGCCATTTTTTACATCTCCCCATGAACAGTACTGCTGTCATTTTTCACATCCTGTTTGGAATGTGTTTTTGCACCTGTGGTGCCAAATGCCATAGTTGCCGTGCAAAAGCAGTTTTCAGCTAACAAACTTATATTGCCACTGTCCATGAGGTGGGGGTCACACAAAAAAATGTTGAAAATTTGGAGTGAAAATACCAACGAATGCCTGAGGCGTTAGGGTTTCCGACCATAACGCCCCACCCTGTAGAGTATGACAGGCATCAGGGGTGTGACTTGGGATTCTTGCCTGTCATGCTCATACCATTCCACCCCCACCCACACCCTGCAGCCAGTGAGAGGCATCAAGGTGTGCCTTGGACTCTTCAGGCCCAAACTTCACCCCATTCTCCTATACTGCACCCATCTCACTGTATTTCCTGATGGAATGGGATGCGCATAAGGGCCAAAGACCCCAAGGCACACTGTGACACTTGTCAGTGTCTGCAGGGTAGGGTATGGTGAAATGGTGTGGTCGTTATGCCTGATGACTCAAAGGCACACCCCAATGCCTGCCAATCTCTGCAGGGTGGTGGTGGGGTTGGCTTCAGTTCAATACTTCACTGCCATTCCTATTGTGCAGCTCTGTAACTTCTACACTACCAATGCCAGTGCCAGCAAGCAAACATTCGGCATTGACAAATGCTTGTTGTCTATTATTTTTATGTAGTTTTTGTTAACCGGGTAGATGCACTAGTCAGAAAGACTATTTTCAGGCACGACCCGGGAGAGTACAGAGACAAACTTCAAAGAACATCATGACACATAGTACAAGTTACAAGAACATCATGATACATAGTACAAGTTACACAACAGCAGCAATGTGACAAATAAGTGAGGTAGTTAGACCAAAATAAGCATTTAAGTTAACAAGACAAATACAATCAGTTCAGATTAGGAAATTGAGATAGTAGGACCAAAGTACAGCATTAATATTTACATGAAACAATACAATAAGATCAAATTAAGTGACCAGACAACTGTGTAAGTAAAGAAGGGATAAAGGTGATGTGAGAGTGATACCTGCCAAGCAAAGATAGATAAAGGGAGGAGCTGGGGAGAGGGTGGAGAAAGAAGACAGGATCACCTGGAAGGAAGAGAAGGAAGTGGAAGAATGACATAAGGAAGTGAAATTGAGAGGAAGTGTTTCAATGTTGGAGTAGACCTTAGGCTCCTAGGTGACGACAAGTGGAGGGCGGAGTTAGAGAGCAAGGGCTAGAGTGGTTTGAAGCAGGAGCATATGCAGGATGAGAAGAGATGGTGTTGAAGTTCTTTCTTAAAGGAAATGTGGGATGCAGATTAGCGTAAGGTTAGAGGAAGTGAGTTCCAGTAGTAGGGCGCATGACAGGCAAAGGCATGACTACCTTTATTAGTACAATGTCTTGGGATGAGGACAGGGACATTTACCGCAGAGTGCAATGCATAGTTGGTTTTCTGGTAGGTCAGGAGACAGGCCAGTGATTTAGGAATATGGGATCTGATAATGTTATCAGTAATGGACCCAAGCATGTAGGACCTTAGTTCTAGTGGTGGAAGCCATCCTAGATCTGAGTAGAGGAGACAATGATGTTTCAGCTGGGGGAAGCAGGTTGCAAAGTGACAGATGTTATTGTAGGAAACATCCTACTTATGAAGACTCAAGTTGTAGGTGGAAACATATGTAACAACCCCATAAGTGAGAGAGGGAAGTAATATCCCACGGGCAATGGCAAGTCTAGCTGAAGGAGTGAGCACATAATTTGTTCGGTAGGCAATCCCGAGTTTGAAGTTTACCTGCTTACAGATAGTGTGAATATGGAGGTTGAAACTCAGGGATGGGTAAAGAGTGACCCCCAGATATTTGAATGAGTTAACCACCCCAACAGATGTGCCATCTAGGGAGGAGACATTAAAGTGAGTTTGGGAGAGTCTGAGTTTGAGACTGGAGCCAAATAGCATAGCTTGGGTCTTTGATTTATTTAAAACAAGTTTGTGATTTACGAGCCACTGTTGTAAAAGCTGATAATCACAAGACAGTCTATATTAGATGGATGTTTTTTTTTACCTGAAATGTAAACTAAAAGTCTTTAGTATCAGTGCTACAAAGTTTCGGAACACTTCAGTGTAACTTGTTCCCTTTTAAATACTTTGGGCTGGATTCTCAAAAGGTTACATCTGGCGTAACTTGACTTGCGCCAAAAAAAAAAGTGTAAGTAGTAAGTTACGCCAGCAGTTGCAACAATTGGTATTCTGCAAAGCAGCCTGCAATATGCCATAGGCTGCTTGTGCCAAAGTGGACATATGCTACCAGTTACGCCTGAAACCCCCTGTGGCATGGCACTAGGGGGGTTACAGCAGCAGTTGCACCCTATTCTGGAAGGGCAGCAAGAAAATCCCCAAGTGTGCTGTTCTCAAACAACCCCCAGAGGACATCCACCAAAGTACAGTTACACCAGCTTTTAGCTGGTGTAAGTGTACATACAACCAACACTTAAAAAAGCGATACACATAGAGCAGTTGAAAAAACACTATAAAGGATTTATTTAAATGCACATACAATGGCTCCCCGGTGCTTCAAGGGCATATATCCTCTTCATTGGGGTAGAGTCAATTTAAATTATAAACATATTTATAATCATTTAATTATTCAATTAATAATTAATTCAAATCAGCCAATAAAGTGCTGGTAACACTAAAAAAGCATAATTAAGTATTTTACCTCATTTCATCATGTCAAACCTCTACCTAATTTAATACCGCAGTATGACTAATAAATACACCTATAGGACTGACATGTTACCAAACAACACAGATTGTTTCTAACTTAGAAGAAAACACAGGTCAAGTAGTATCCTAAATATCTATAGACACAACTTTTAGATATCTCCTATAATTTTTCTGTTTTTGTACCTTTTTGTTATTGCACATGTTTATACAAACAAAATCATCCCAAAATTCTGTTAATCTTGGAAATAAAAAAACAGTCTGTATCAGACTAGTGCATTGCTCCCCTGTGTCAAATACGGACAATAAAATTAAATAGAAGTCCATGCTAGCACTTGTGAAAACCTAATTTCAGCAATCAAACTCAAAAGAGTCAAAATATAGTGACACCTTGAAAGCCACATTCAGTACCAATATCATGTGACATGTTTAAAGACACAGGGAAGAGATGCAGATATTAAGACCTGCCCTTCTTAATAAAAAAGACTGAGTTTGAAGATAGGCAAGATACATAACATACAATCCCAAAATAATACTTACACCTTCCGGGGGTTGCGTGTATGTGCCACCAGATCACCACCCAATGCAATGTCATCCTCCCCCACCACTGCCAACTCCCCACAAAGTCACATGTAATGCCCCATCCCCATCGAATGCCCAAACCACCAAACAACTGAGTTAAAGCCCAACAGGGCTATCCATGCCCCCATGCCACAACCCCTGGACATGTGTGCCAAAGCCCTACAGGGCTATTCATGTCTTCTCCATGCCCCAATTCCAGGGTGGCTGCCTCCCGCAACATGCATCTCTTACGAAATAGACTAAATAATTGCCACCTGTAAATGGTATTTATTCTTTTGTTTATATATTTGGATACCCTGCTAGCCCTGCTAGTCCAGCTGGCCCCCCAACCACCCGGCAGTGGCAGACATCCCCGCTCCCCCCCACCCAGTCGGCAACTAGCATAGACCACCTCTCACCTCCATGGCCATCTACCAACTCAGCTCCATATGAGTGTGTGCTGTATATATGTGCTCAATGAATGAGTGAGTTAATTCATTCATTGAGCGTGTATATACAGTATGCGCTCACACGGAGATCAGTCGGCAGCTGGCTGTGAAGGTGAGAGATGGGCTGTGCCAGTCACTTGCTGGGGATGGGTGGCGGGGGGAGCAGGGTGGTCTGGCACTGCTGGGTGGGGGAGTGGGGGCCATTAGACTACCAGGGCATTACATATACCTACTGTACCTACTGTGCAGTATGAGGCAGACTTGGAGTGTGGGTTGGGATACAGGGTGGGGGATCCTTGGGGCACCTGCAGTGGGGGGAGTTCTCTAGCTCAGCAGGGCTTTTACAGCTCTTTCTGGGAGATCAGGCATGGGGGCACTTGCACCATGCCGGACAGTAGTTGCTGCTTGTGATGAACTCGCCAGGCATGCCTTCTATGCAGTGTACCTGGCTAGATGTCACAGGACTTAGCCGCGGGGACCCTGACCCTTCTAGAATTGGGCACTGGGTCCTTGCTGCAACTGAGTTTGCTGTAAGTCGCCTTTGGCAGTGACTTGCAGCATTCTTCTAGAATCCCCCTTGTTTCTAATTACATGCCTTTTCTAAAGATTAACTATTTATCTTTATTTTCTGTGCCTTATGACACGAAACACATTCCTGGTAAAAGAGCATCTTTCACTGGTTTGACCACTGTATACAATGTGATTATCTTGTAACCCCACTGATTTTGTTATGTTGCTTGCTATCTGTAACTTCTCCTGTTATGATGTGCTGGTTTTGTCTGTAACTCTCCTGGGCCATGCCTGAAAATAGGCAATGTTTGTTTTCTAGTGCACTTACCTGGTCAACAAAAAACAACTAAATAAATAAATTTACATGAAGTGGGGAAGGGGACCATGGTGAAATAATATGGGTATCATCATGCATACTGCACAACCCAAACTGCATACTTGCTGCTGTATATTCAATGAAGTACAAAAAGTACTAATAGAACCTTTGAATGTAACATTTAGCTTCAATGTCAATAGCTCATAGTAAAATGGAGGTAACAGGGCCACTAGCTCACACGTTATCTTGGAAAATAGTGTTAGTCGATTTACATGTTCCAGTTATATTAACAACTAAACAGTTATTCTTATGTGTAGTTGAGGGGGACTTTCTATGGGAGATATACAGTACATTTATTCCACTGCTACTTAATCTATTTCCATACTGAAGCCATACTTCGGCTCTCACATACTAAACTTTAAAATCCAGATAATCACTCTTTTTAGTATTTTTTTCTGTTATCACCTCCTTCCTTCAATATCTTTACTTATTATAATAAAAAAACTGTGTGTACTAATACAGTGGCTGTTGTCCAAACACAAAGAAAAAGAAAACGACTTGCAATTGTAAAACTTAAATCTCTCTTTCTGATGAATCTTTTGTGTCCAGTAATATGACCCTTTTTTTTAATTTCAAGTTCAAGTTTAAATTTATTAGCTGTCAGTGGCTCAGTAGGTAGCACACTCACCTCTGAGGCCAGGAGTTCAGAGAGCTGTGGGTTCAGTTCCCACTTCTGGCACTTGGGTTAATATCCCAGTACTGACACTGTAGTGCAGCATGAGAGGGGTGCTGCACTTTTGAGGTGCCGTCTTTCAGATGAGATGTTAAACCGAGGTCCCATCTGCCTGGATTGGTGGTAGTTCAGGTGGATGTTAAAGATCCCATGGCACTTATCAAAAAGAGTTGGGGAATTTCCCCGGTGTCCTGGCCAAATTTCCCTCATTCACTAAAAATACCAACAACAGCTTAATCTGGTTCAAGGTCAATTGGCATTCATCTGTATCCCCTTCCCCTGGGTCATGCCTGAAAAATAGTCAGGATTTGTCTAGTGCACTTACCCGGTTAACAAACACTAAATAAATAAATAATACCATTGAGCACGCTGATTAACAAGGAGGTACTGAACGGACAATTTGGTACAAGATATGCTGCTAGCAAATAGTACAAATAAAGAAATAATATTTTACAACAGTCAACACACTAGAACAAGTTAGATACATAAATGAACAATAGAGAAAAATTGTTTTACTTAATTTATATAATTGAAACAGTCGCTTTAGTCATTATGAGGCCAGCAACAAGTGTAAGAGTATAAGTACTAGATTTTCAGAAGTAAGCGTCTTAACCTGAATAATGGGAGCTTTTACAACCAGAGCCGGCAAGAGAGATATATATTTTCAGGTAGGAGTTTGGTAGTGAATGGACATGAAGATAGGTGATGCAACAGTTTCAGTTTTTATTAATATTCGAAATATGCGGCGCCCAGGACCACACTGAAAGTGAGCTTGCTCAATGGTGTTTATGCCTGGTTAAATAAAGTGATTGACTGATTGATATACATAATAGGTATATACCAGTCAAGCATTCTAATGGTCATTTTACATTCAATAAAGGTCAGCGAGGCTGTCAATGCTAAGTGCTCCAGCACTTGAGGAGTAAGTGCTGGAAGTAGGGTTACACGGCTTGTTTTATATTTTGAAAAGGTATGCCATCTATGTTAAGAAGAGTGTAACCTATACCAGTAGGTCTTACTGCATCTCATCTTTGGTGGTCTCTGCCCCTTTTTTCCTGTATTTGCTCTAAGGGAGGAAGGTCTGAATGATGGCGGCGAGCTGGAGCTAGGAATGCAGCGAGGAAGCCGGTCTGACGGTCAAAGGGATACTGTGCTGAGGCTAGTGCACTAAGCACTAAGCGTTAAGTTTTAAGAGCACCACCAGAAGAAGAATAGGAGAACTGACAGAAGTTGCAAAATAAGAGGAAAACGTTTTTTACCTTTCTACAGTTGCAGTTTTCTACACTGCACTCTGTGTTGTGCTATGGATTGTTGTGACCAGAGAGGTTTTCCTGCATATGACTTGTGATTCTTTTGATTTCATTAATTGCTGGGATCTATATTATAGGCCAGGTCTACTTTTGTTATTCTTTTTTTTTTTTATAGCTAATAATTTGATTTTTAGATCGCAGCTTTACTTTATAATTTGTAAATCCAAGTCCAAAGAATTCGAGGTTATCTCTTTGAAGCTCCACCTCCCCTCCTCTGAATGCATTACCATCATAGGTGGCTATGGCCCCGTCTGGTGGCACCAAAATCCTCAACACTCTGAAGTCACTAACCTTAGCCGCCAATTCAGAAACAATAACCTTGGGTGACTTCAATATGGATTGGCTCATCATAAAATCTCACTGCCTTAAATCCCTCTGTGATGAGCATGGACTTGTGCAGCTAGTTACCGAACCTACAAGAAATAATATCTCCAACCCTGCCAACAGCTCCATCCTAGATGTTATTCTAACCACACACTCCCATAAAATCTCCCATTCAGCAGTGTTTCATAATGATATGAGTGACCACGGTGTGGTGGTCTGCACAAGATTACAAACTAAAACCTGCCATCAGTCCAAACTTAGAACCAAGCAGTCTTTTTGCAAATGAAATGTGGCAAATTTTCTCTTTGATTTGAGCAGAGTCAGGTGGCAAGATTAATTTCTTGCTAAATCTGCCGATGAAGCCGTCTCCGTTCTTAACATCAACCTTACTATCCTGGTAAATAAACATGCCTCCACCATCAAAGTCAGAGTGCATAACACTTCTCACCCTTGGTTTTTCCCAGACCATAAGGCAGTGCTTACCAGCAGAGATAAACTTTGGGTCAAGGCTAGGTACTCTAAGAGCACTGTCGACTAGCAGGCCTTCAGAATTGCTAGGAATGCATGTGTAAAAAGTATCTGTGCTGCAAAAGCACACTTCTACATCTTCACCCTGGTGTAAGCCAAAGGGAAATCCCCAAATATTTGGAGGACAATCAAATCGATCAAAGGCTGGCCCTCAGCCCCGTCTATTCCATCCAAGATAGTTACCAATGGGAGGGTGGTGGAAAACAACTCTCAAATCCTTGAGGAACTTAATTCTCACTTTGTTATAACAGGACTTGCTTTTGACTCCTCACCCTATGCTAACCATGTAAATAATTGTGCTAGCTCTACCTGCACTCCATCTTATCCCTTTCAACTGTGTACCATTACCTATAAAGAAGTTGAAGATTCACTTCTTAATCTTGATCTTAGGAAGAGTGCCGGGGATGATGGACTTGAACCATTCTTTCTGAGACTAGGTGCTGCTCATCTCTCTGCCCCATCCTTTATATTTTCAATCTATCCATTACTTCTGCCACAGTTCCATCTTGCTGAAATCAGCCCACATCCTCCTTCTTTTCAAATCTGGTGACCCCTGCAACCTAAACAACTATAGGCCTATCTTCATCTTGCCTATCCTCTCCAAAGTTCTCGAGAAGCTAATCTATAATCAATTGAAACAACATATCGAATCCCACTCTCTCCTAAATCTGGCTCAATCCGGCTTCAGGTCCAACCACAGCACTGTCACTGCTCTGGCTAAGGTCACTAATGACTGGATCACTGCGGTGGATTCCAAGAAGATCACTGGCGCAGTTTTCCTGGATCTTAGTAAAGCATTTGATACTGTTGACCATCTCCTTCTAATCAATTGCCTTGCTAACCTAGGTGCCACTCAATCTACAATACATTGCTTCACCAGTTACGTTTCTGGTTGAATGCAGAAAGTCAAAGCAGATGGTCTTCTCTCAGCCTCCCTCCCGATTACTAGGGGAGTCCCCCAAGGTTCTATTTTAGGGCTGATTCTATTCTCTATATAAATCAATTACCTTTGATTCTCACATAATTAATTCCAGTCTTTACTTTTTTGCTGATTACACTGTATTGTATACCTGGTAAAACTTAAGCGGAAGTTAGGGGAGTTTTACAAGCCGACTTCGCCCAGCTTGAAACTAATCTTATTAACTCTAAGCTCCTTTTAAATGCCAAGAAAACCAAAGTGATTATTTTTTCTAGGAGTCCTTCCAATGGAACTCCCTCTTTGCTGCCAAAGAAATTTATACTCACCTCACTGGGAGAACCCCTAGAAGTCATTTCTAAATTTAAATATCTTGGCTTCTGGATTGACAATAAGCTCTCTTTCAATGACCACATTGAAGACATATCAAGGAGGTTAAAAACATGGCTAGGGTTTTCTTTAGAAATAAATCTCTTTTCCCTCTCGCTACCCATACTAGGCTTGTGCTGGCCACATTTCTTCCCCTACTTGATTACAGTGATTTCATTTATACCTCCACTGCAACTTCTAGCCTAAATAAGCTGGGTGTTCTCTATCGCCATGCTATACAGTTTATTACCAGTTCTCCTTATAGAACCCACCACTGCGACCTGTATTCAGTTGTTGGCTGGATGTCACTAGCCACTAGACATTCTCTCCATGCTGGAATCTGGACCCTAAAGATACTTCTACACAAACTGCTGAGCTATATAATGTTTCTTATTTGCATCTCCCGCAGTGCATATTCACTTAGGAAATCAAACTACATCTTGCTTAATGCCCCACAAACTCTTGCTACATTTGGCTATCGAGCCATTTCCTTCTCCCTTCCCGCCGTATGGAACCAACTCCAATCTGTACTGAAATTAACCAGCACGGTCTCAAACAATCTCTACAAAGCACTAGCTTCATCCAAAATAAAAGATTCCTGCAGCTGTCACTAAAGTCCCTGCTCTTACCTACCTGTATGTTAGTTACTCGTGTGCCAGCTGCTCATGCTCGGTCCAACCATTAACAAACTCTTGTAAGCACTTGAACTTCTTTTGTAATGATACCTTGTATGTAGTGTCTATGTCTGTGTACATGTCTCAGGACCTCCTTGTGAATGAGATTGCTCAATGGAGTGTTTCCTGCAATAAACTTGAACTTGAACTTACTGTTACCAGATTGGTACAGATTGACATGTGTCACATATTCATAAACAGCATGTGTGGCGTTCTTCAGATAAGAAGGTGTAAGTGTGCACTTTTTCTATAATTAAAGGGTCTACTAACTGGAAATCAGATGGGACACTCAAACAGAAACAGTAATAGTATTTCTAGAACAAGGTCCCTTGTTACATTTTATCATTTACAAGTTGAAATACCTGCTGTAGACAATTTGGGACAGTTTAAGATAATTTTAAGATAATTTTACTGATTATAAATGTATATATTTTATTTTTCGATACTATCCACATCAACTTAAACTTGTGGCCCTCGAGAGGGAGTGAGCAGGTCATACTTTTGGACAAGTGGACTATATTGAGGCACTTGAGGCATCTGGTTGCCATTGATGCTGGAGTACCTTCAGACCCAGAGCTCTGTTGTTCTCTATTTCATGCTGCTAGTACTACTATCAATTTTTTATTTACTACTTGGACTCAGACTTTTATTGTTCTCTATTCCTTGCTGCTAGTACTGCTATGAATTTTTTATTTATTACTCGGACTCAGAGTTTTATTGTTCTCTATTCCTTGCTGCTAGTACTGCTATCAATGTTTTATTACTCGGACTTAGAGTTTTATTGTTCTCTATTCCTTGCTGCTAGTGCTGCTATCAATTTTTATTTATTACTCAGACTCAAGTTTTATTGTTCTCTATTCCTTACTGCTAGTACTGCTATCAATTTTTTATATATATTACTCGGACTCAAGTTTTATTGTTCTCTATTCCTTGCTGCTAGTACTGCTATAAATTTTTTATTTATTACTCGAACTCAGAGTTTTATTGTTCTCTATTCCTTGCTGCCAGTACTGCTGTCAATTTTTTATTTATTACTCAGACTCAGAGAGTTTTATTGTTCTCTATTCCTTGCTGCTAGTACTGCTATCAATTGTTATTTATTACTCGGACTCAAGTTTTATTGTTCTTTATTCCTTGCTGCTAGTACTGCTATAAATTTTTTATTTATTACTCAGACTCAGAGTTTTATTGTTTTCTATTCCTTGCTGCCAGTACTGCTATCAATTTTTTATTTATTACTCGGACTCGGAGAGTTTTATTGTTCTCTATTCCTTGCTGCCAGTACTGCTATAAATTTTTTATTTATTACTCGGACTCAGAGAGTTTTATTGTTCTCTATTCCTTGCTGCCAGTACTGCTATCAATTTTTTTATTTATTACTCAGACTCAGAGTTTTATTGTTTTCTATTCCTTGCTGCTAGTACTGCTATCATTTTTTATTTATTACTCGGACTCAGAGAATTTTATTGTTCTCTATTCCTTGCTGCCAGTACTGTTATCAATGTTTTATTGATTGATGTAAATTGTAGTGACTTGAGGAAGTTTAGAGGAAGTTAAAACTCTTCACACAAGTTTTCACAAGATAGAAGATACAAGTCACAAGCTACAAACTGAGCCACACATTACCAGATTAAGAAGAAGGTTACTAGATAGGTGGTGACAAATGAAGAAAGATTGGTGTTCCTGAGCTGTTTTAAAAACACTGATGCTATTACTGCCATTGATGTCATTGATGCTGCTGATTTTGCTGCTGATCTTTGATATTTGAAGTTTTGAAACTTTTATACAGATAATTATATATTTTCATATTTCAATGTTGTTATATCTATTAGACCCTAGCCCTTAGTGACCATAAGGATCTAAGACACAATGAGTTACAGTATATTGACAGGCATAGTTAAACCCATAGTAAAATCTATAAATCCTAAACATTAATCATTAATCATTCACAACAAACTGCTTTATATTGGTCTATATTGATTACTAAATATATATTTAACCTAAATGTTAAGTCTTTAAGTCTGAGATTGATAGATGAGCTATAGATACATGGCCTGGAATTATCACAAGTGGCAGAAATGGGGGTAGGGACCACAGTATTAATTCTGAAGGAAAGAAATTAAAGAAAAATGTCATCTCTTTAAAATAACTGGCTAATAGGGCTATAAATAAAAGTCATAATAAAATGACAAAAGGGAAACCAAAGTATAAAATAAACAACAATGTAGTCGATGACAAAACAGTGAGAATAATAAATACATCAACACCAAATTGAAACATACAGTACTAAAATATTTGACCAAATCAAAAAAAGAAGTAGGGGCAACAGCATCAGGGATTAGCTATGATCAGAAATTAAAAGTAAAAATGGACATTAACAATATTAATGGACAAATAGACAGTAAAATACATGCTCAAGAAGCAGAGGAAACACCCCAAATAGACTGTTCTTTGGTTTTCCATAATCAATGAAGTTAGGAGTATGAGAAACAACAAAAAATGGAGGATATAATTACAGTAGAGAGGGATAAAGAAGCATGTCTACACCAACAGCCAATAAACCAAAAAACATTCTATGATGCCAGTTCATGGACTATGAGCCCAGAGAAGTATGACATCTTAGAACACTCCCATGATATTGCCGGTATAACAAGGGAAGTATCAAATACTCTAAGGGATCCATTTAAGGCAGCAGTTTTGATGTACCAACAATTAATAGTCATAAAACAAAATTTAGCACTCCTGAAAGGGATATGCATTGAAAAGAAAATAAAGATAGAAGAATTAGAGAAAAAATATAAAGAACAATGATAATGGAGAGCATGGTGCACATAATGTAGAAATAAGAGAAGAAGAGACATGTATTCTATTATATGAGGATGAGGTTCCCTCCATAGAAAAGGTTACCAAGGATATCATGGATAATATTGAAGAGGTTACCACTAAAGAGATGGAATATTCTGATACAACTGACATAACAGCTAGCACCATAAATACAAGTAATGAAGGGACTGAATGTGTTATGCTGCCACATGTAGATATAAGGCAGGATAGTATCTGTAGAGAATGGGAGGAGAAATTTGGGAACCTCTGGCATAGGGGTACAGAACAGGAGCAAAAATGGCAAGCTACAACTCTAAGTCAGTGAAAAAAAAGAGAAGAAAGGAAAGAAAAGAGCAAGAAAGAAAAATCACAAGGAATTGTAGTAAACTAAAGATTAGATAATCTCAGTAGTAAGGTGACACAGAAGATGGAGAATGAAATCAAACTTAGACAAAAAATAAATGACAGGTACAGCAAACAGGAACCCATACTACAGAAAAGGAAAGGGATCATAGAAGTAGAAAAAGACAACTTCAAGGATGAAACAGGAAAGAATGTCACCCAAGTAGATGAGAGTACAGTAAAAAGAAAGAAGAGAACAATAGGTAGTAACCAATGGAAAAATCAACATAACACTAACAAAAATGTAAATGGGAAAGGAAAGGGTAAAAAGAGACAATGTTTTAGTAAAAGGAAGACAGATGGAAACCAACAAGAGTCAACCCATGGTGAAAAAGAGAAGAAGACTCAGAAGGAGACCCCCAGGACAAAATAGAGAATGCAAAAGAAATCTTTTTGAAAAGAAAAGGAAAAAGAAATGGGAAAGAACAGAGAATATGGGAAGGAGTTTGGGATAGTTTTACAATAAACAAAAGGCACAGATTACACTCTACCTCTGTACAGAGTCTCACATATTCTTAATGAAACAGGTGAAAGCCTAATTAATATGATTAGAAAGCTACTGACATCCATTGTAACTGGATGCACACGTGTGGTTGATTATATATTAGCATTATTAGACCTATGGTTAATTCTTAACTAGTTGTGTTGGTGACTGACCAATTATTTTAAATAAAAGCAATAGCAAATGAGAAAAAGGAGACTGAAGAGTTGGGAATCAAATTGGGTGAAGTCACCACTCTTGATTCTCTGTTCCCAGAGTTCTACAAAGTAAGAGGTTTGGGAATGGGTAATCATGAAGTAACAGTGTCAATTTATGGACTCCACAGAAAAATAGAGAAAATAAAAGAAACACCAATGGTATTCTATCAGATATCTTAAACACCATTTTGAATACACACATGTGCAATCAGGAAATTAATAGAGTTATCAGATGGGAAAATTAGGGACAAAAAACAATGTGGATAAGAAAATGGAGAATATTAGAATTATTAGAGGTTAAACAAAGAATACCGAATGAACTGGGTATATTTGTGTTTGTAGAGGATGTATATGAAGGAAAGTATGGGAAGTACAATCCAGAGATAGAAAGAATGCACAATGGGAATACATAATTAAGACTTCAAATAAATATGAAGTATTGGCAGATGTTGATCGATGACCATCAAAATTTGGAATAATAGAAGGGAGGTCACAGGGACAAAATGAAAACAGAGCTCTATTAATAAGAAAGATGATGCAAGAAAAAAGCATCTAATATTCATGCTTCTGCTCTCCTCCTGTCTTGGAATGCCTCAGGCCTATTTGACAAGTCAGGAGACCCAGAAATGGAACAATATCTTAAAAAGTTTGATTTTATCTGTATTCAAGAAACATGGATGATAGGGGATATACATCTAAATGGATGTAAAACATATTGGAAAAGGGACAGCAAAGGTAAAGAATATGGTAGAAATATAGGAGGACTAGCAACACTATGTAAATTGAACAATATTTATAAAACAGAAGAAATTTATATCAATAGTGAAAGTACCATGGTAGTCAATATTACTAAGGGCAATAAAGATAACTTAATAGTGATAAATATTTATTCCCAACCAGAAAATGGTATTTATGGAGATCTAAATTGGTTAAAGCATACAGAATCCATAATAGAAACATTACAACAAGACTATCCTGTATGTAACATACTTGTGCTGGGTGATATGAATACCATGCTTGGTAAACTTCAAAGAGTAGCAGAAGTGGGCGTCTCCTTTTCCTCCTTTTTTTCCCCATGCCGATAATAAGTCAATCTTCTGCAAGCATAGAACAAAAGATCATAGAATGAACAATAAAGGATTAGAAATGCACAATTAATTTGTGGACAAAAATGTCATATTACTTGCATGGTAGGAAATAGTTCCTCAGTAATTAACTATATTTGGGCAAACGTACAAGTGACCCAATATTGTCAGAGTCTGGAAATAAAACTCAGACCAGAAAGCCAACATTCAGCATTAGAATTAAAGCATACTGGGTCATAATGTTGCACTCTTAATAGCGAATAGCACTATGGTGAAACCCGGACCTGTGTCCTCCCCGAGTTGGACTACCCCGGAGTTGAGAATCTTTAGTGAGGGAGCTTCGGGGCACAGCCCCCCTGTAAAGGGGTGGGGGCAGAGTCCCCCACACAACAAAGACATGATGCCTCATGGCATTAATCGTGCAGCACGATAGTGCATATACGGCATTATGTCTTGTGACATAATGACCCCGTGCTGAATTAAAGATAGGAGCAATGGGGATGTGTAATACAGTTATGCATGCAATTCCATTACAGAAAGGAAAAAGAAAATATAGCAACATAGAAACATAGACTTTGACGGCAGATAAGGACCACTTGGCCCACCCAGTCTGCCCATTTCCCTACCTATTGGATAAGCTGCAGATTCTAGTTAACCAACAGCCTACTTCCTGCAACCCCCCCACTATAATTGCCTTATGTCTGTCCCGTGCATGTTTGAATTCCCCCATTGTTTTTGACCCCACAACCTCTCCAGGAAGGTGGTTCCATGCGTCCACCACTCTCTTCATGAAAAAAAATGTCCTCACATTACCCCTGGAGCCAAACCCCCATCTTTAAATTGTGCCCCTTGTTCTTAAACATCTTTTTCTGAAAGATGCTACCCTCCTGGACTTTGTTGATTCCTTGAGGTACTTAAAAGTTTCTATTATGTCCCCCATCCCTCCTTTCATCAAGGGTACACATATTAAGCTCTTTCAGTCTCTCTTCATATAGTTTCTGATGTAGACTCTGCACCATTTTAGTTGCCCTCCTCTGGACTGCTTCCATCCTGTCTATGTCCTTGCATAGATAAGGTCTCCAAAACTGCACACAGTACTCCAGATGGGGTCTCACCAACTGTCTGTACAGAGGGATAACCATTCCCTTTATCTACTTGTGATGCCTCTCCCTATGCATCCCAGTATCCCCCTGGCCCTCCTTACTGACTTTTCACATTGCTTACTCACCTTTAGGTCATCTGATATGACTACCCCGGTCCCTTTCCATTATTGTTGTTAGTGCCTCCCTGCTATTGTGTACTCTTCTCCGGATTTTATTTCCCAGGTGCATTACTCTGCACTTCTTTGCATTGAATCTAAGTTGCCATATGTCTGACCATTCCTCCAACCTTGCAAGTCCCTTCTCATCCTTTCTACCCACCTTGTGTATCAACTCTGTTATAGATCTTTGTGTCATCTGTAAAGAGGCATACCTTTCCTTCCAGACCCTCTGTAATGTCACCTATAAAGACATTAAAGAGGACTGGACCCAGTACTGAGCCCTGAGGTACTCCACTAGTAACCCTCCTTTCTTTGGAATGTCCTGCATTCACTATTACCTTCTGTGTCCTGTTGTGCAGCCAGTTTGCTACCCAGGCTACCACCCTGGGACCCACTCCCAGGCTGGCTAACTTGATTATTACTCTTTTGTGCAGGACTGTGCCAAATGCCTTGCTAAAGTCTAGGTAGGCCGTATCCACAGCCCCTCCCTGGTCTATTACTTTGGTCGCCCAGTGAAAGAAATCAATTATATTCATCTGACATGACCTTCCTGCTGTGAATCCATGCTGCTTTGGGTCCTGTGCCCCACTGGCCTCTAGGTACTCAACAATTCTTTCTTTCAGAAGTGATTCCATCATTTTCCCCACCACTGAGGTCAAACTAACAGGTCTGTAGTTTCCTGCTTCTGCCTTGCTCCCACTTTTGTGAAGGGGAATCACATCTGCCCTCCTCCAGTCCTCAGGTACCACCCCATCCTCCCATGATTTGTCAACAAGTGTGGTCAGTGGTGTCACTAGGTCCTCCCTTAGTTCTTTTATGATTCTAGGGTGAATCCCATCAGGCCCCATTGCTTTGTCCACCTTGAATTTTAGGAGTTCTTTCAGGACTCTTTCTTTTGTAAGTGGACTGGCATCAACCCCACTACCAAGAGTGCTTCTATTGTTTGGTTTAGGCAACTCCTCCTCTTCTTCTTTTGTGAATACTGAGCAAAAGCATTCATTCAGTATCTCTGCCTTTTCACTGTCTCCCTCTGCCCACCTCCCCTCTCCTTTATTAATCTTCACTATCGCTCCCTTAACCTTTCTATGCTCCCTAATGTACCTAAAAAAGGTTTTATCCTCCTTCTTAACTGGGTTGGCTATCTTCTCCTAGGTTTGGGTCTTTGCTTTTCTGACTGCCTTCCCCACTTCTTTCTGCTTTAATTGATACAGTTCCCTGTCGTGCTCCTTCTGTGACTCCTTATACTTTTTGAATGCAGCCTTTTTCTCCTTAACCTTTCCTGACACCTCTTTTGAGAACCACAGTGTTTTTTTATTCCGCTTTGTTTTCTTTATTTGTTTCACACAAAGTCTTGTTGCCTCCATGATGGCAGTTTTGATTTTTCTCTATTGTTCTTCCACCCCTCCTTTCTGGCCATTTGCTAATGCATTCCTCGGGTATTCACCCATTATGCCAAAGTCAGTCCTTCTAAAGTCCAGTATCCTTGTCTTTGTATGGCTTGTCTCCATGGTTGTGTTTATTAAGAAACACACTGTGCAGTGGTCGCTTGTTCCCAGATGTCTATTGACTTCTAAATTTGTGATCCTTTCTCCATTTGAGAGTACCAGGTCTAATATTGCTCACTCCCGAGTGGGTTCCACCACTAGCTGTCTAAGGCCTGCCCCCTGTAGGGCATCAAGAATGACCCTGCTCTTGGATGTGGCCCCAGTCCATGTCATCCAGATAACCTCTGGCATATTCAGGTCCCCCATCAACAGTATCTCCCCTTTTTTTAGCCATTTTAAGAATGTCCTCTATCATTTTCTTGTCCATTTCCTACCCTTGAGACGAGGGCTGCATACCACCCCTGTGCAGATTGTGATGCCATTACCTGTCTCCAAGGTGACCCAGAGTGCCTCTTGTCCTCCCCTTTACTTTTTAGTTCTGTAGCTTTGATCCCTTCCCTTATGTAGAGAGCTACTCCACCTCCTCTTTTACCCTCCCTATCCCTTCTGTAGATTGTGTACCCTGGTATGTTGACATTCTGGTCATGGTTCTCCATGTACCATGTTTCTGTTACTGCCACAATATCCAAGTGTTCCTCCTTCATCAGGGCTACTAGCTCAGGAAGCTTGTTTCCCAGACTATGGGCATTGGCACTCATTGCCCTCCATTTAATGTTGGCTTTATCCTTTTTTACCCCATCCCTGCTCTTATTGCCCTTGTCCATTTTTCCATTTTCCCCTGTTCTTCCCTCTGTCAAGCTCTGTACCTCAGTGTTTACCCTACTACCTGCCAAGTTTTGTGGGGGGAGGCTTGAACTTTCCTGCTTCCTATCAGAACCTCCCCCCCATGGCTAGTTTGAAAGCTTGCCAAGGAAGCATTTAAACCTGTCACCTAGGAGCTTGTTTCCCTTCCTGGACAGATGCAGACCATCATGCCAGTATAGACCTTCATCACTCCAGGTGGACCCCCAGGTCCCAATGAAGCCAACGCCCTGTGCTCTGCACCAGTTTTGCAACCATTCATTAAACTGTATGGTGTACAGTACCCTAGCCTCACCCCTGCTATAGACTGGCAACACCTCTGAGAAGGTTACCATGCTTGCTACCTGTCTAAGGCCCCTCCCCAACTCCACAAATTCATCCTGCACTGCACTGATCTCATGCCTAACTAGGTCATTTTCCCAAGGTGGACAATGATATCTAGTTCCCTCTCTTGTGATGCTGCTTCTGCAATCCTGAGGATTTGTTTCCTGTCCCTCCAAGCAATAGCACCAGGTAGACACCTTACTTCCCTTTCTTCTCCCTTCCCCAGGTCTTCACCCCTAACAATTGAGTCCCCTATCAGAAACTGTTTCCTTCCCCTGTGGTGTCCCTTGCCACCCTTTTGTGGGTCTCCCTTGTGGATGTCCCCAGCATTCTTCTTGGTCTCCACTGAAGGTGTCATCATACAGGAACCTTGATTTGCCAGACTGACATATAATTTATGCAGAGGTACAACTAGAGGGATACACCTCTGTTCCATCACCCTCACCCTCCCAGAACACACTGTGGTCCAACTGCTCTTCACACTGGCAACCTCTGAGGCAGTGGTTGTGGAATTGGTGCTCTTTGGGTGGGGAGGCCTCCTTAGTCCTTGCCAGTTCAGCCTGGAAGTGGGCAACCTCCTCCCTCAGAGCTGACAGTTGCCTGCAAATAGGGCAGCAATGCAGGTTCCAGAATGTCTCCCGGAAAACTGCTGTCCCACAGCCAGTGCATTACACCACTCCCCACATGTCCCTCTCCCTTATAATATACAATGAGTAATATATAACATCTCTCTTTTGTGTGTGTGTGTGTGCATGTGTGTACTTACCCTTTATGCACTGTACTGGGTTATTAAGAATATGACAGTTCTGCCCCAAGACCTAATGAGGAAGTGATGTCAGAACCTTGGCTATAAAGGAAATGCCACAACCACTGGTGACTGTTAGAAACAATCAAATACACCACTGCTGTATAGGATGGGGAATTATAGAAGGAAACAATTTTTCTGAAACTCTAAATAGTATGGGGATATTAGAGGAACTACAAAATCTTATAGAAAGGAATGAAAATGACACCATATTGATATTTTTGGCTCAATAATGGGGCAAGCTCTAGTATAATAATAAAGGAAATAAGTAATAACAACAGAGAGGGTCATGTATGGTATAATGACACTTGTCAAAGGGTTAAAAAATCACTAAATAAACAACTTACAGTATTAGAAAAATAACCCTATTATCAATAATAATAAAACAATGAACACCTTAAGGAAGGAATATAGGAACATTTTAAAAGAAAATAAATAAAAATATATCCAGAAATTATGGATGGACTTAGAAGCCGCAGTAAGAACAAAGGACTCAAAAAAATTATGGAATTTAGTAAATAAAGCTATGACTAACAACAGTATTGAGCCAGAAGTTCATATAGAACCAGAAGTATAGATACAGCATTTCAAGAAATAGTTTTACAAGAATGACGATTGGTATTTAGAACTATTGTTTAATCATATGAATGAAACCTGGATTAAACCAGATAAACAAATAACAATTATTGAAGTGGAACAAGCATCATATTCTTATCATAGACATAAGGCACCAGGCCCCGATGGGGTACCCATAGAGGCAATCTGGAGGATTAGGACATTATGGATACCTGTTTTATACAGATTGTTTAATTTTATCTGGGATAGTGGGAAAATACCAAATAGTTGGCACTTCAATGTAATAGTACCATTATTTAAAATGGGAGAAAGAAATAACCATCAGTGCTACAGATCAATAAGTCTGATTGATAGCACAGCTAAAATATTCACAAAAATTCTTAACAACAGAGTAACAGAATGTGTAAACAAGGAAAACATACTAGGTGAGGCCCAAGCTAGCTTCAGAACAGGACATGCAACAGCTGACTAATGTTTCACACTAATTCATTTGGTCTACAAATATAAGGTGGTTAAGAAGCAAAAATTGTATTGTACTTTTGTTGACTTAAAGTCAGCATTTGACAGAGTGAACAGAGGATTACTGTGGGACAGATTGGAAAAAAGAGGTCTGGAGTTATCCTTATTGAATATGATTACCATATTATATCAGAATAACTACACAAGTGTCAGATATAATAATGGAGACATCAGCAATTGGTTTGAATCAACTATTGGGGTTAAACAGGGGTGTACATTGTCCCCTTTATTGTTTACATTTTTTTATACTGTTCTAAGGACATTATATGACTTAGAGTATTATATGCCTAAGATTGGTGACAGATCACATCCCTATTTGGCACACACAGATGGTGTCACTTTACTATCTGCTATTTTGGGGGGAATGAAGAGATTATTGGAGAAATTCAAACAGGAATGTGATTCAGCAGAACTTCAAATTAACTACAGTAAAGCCAAGGTGTTTGTATTCGGAGGGAATAATAGTAAGCATAAGCATATAATAAATAAGAAAAGGCTCGAGGTGGTGAGGGAATTTTGTTATCTAGGCATAATTTTTTCACAGGAAGGGACATGGAGGAAACATATCAAAGAAATAGAGAATAAAACTAAAATGTTTACTCCATTAATGAGTTCATTCTCCTATAGATATGGAGGTAAGTCTGTGAAGGGAAATATAAATGTAATAAATGCTAAAATAAAAAGCCAAATATGATATGGAACAGAGATTTGGGGCAGCCAGGTTAGAACAAATATTGATTCTTTCCTAAATGAATTCTATAAGACAATTTTAGGACTTACAGGAAGTGCCCCTTCAGCCCTTGTTAGGGCAGAACTAGGACAAGTACCAATAGGATGTCAAATTGCACAAATATCAGTAAAAGTATTTTGCATGGAAAATCACAGATTGCCGAGATTATGTTTGGAGGAAGATATTAACAAACCCCAATCTTAGACAGATCTTTACACATTTCAGATTATAACTTTTTACTAGTCAGTGGAAAATGCATCGATATAATAAAGTGAATCAGGGAACTAAAACAAGATGCAAATGTGGCTATGGACAAGATGACCTAGTACATTTGATCATGTTGTGCCCCTTATAAATATAAATAATAGGGAGCAATATTTGGGGAAAATACTGGGAGCCCTTGAAGATGAACCCACACATTTGGTTACATACCTATTAAAAAATAGGACAGAGAGCATACTAGTCCCTGTGGCCTCCCTCCTGAAAATAATAGAAAGTAAAAAATTACATCTCCATAGCAGTATGCTTCCACTCAGTACTTGACAAGTGGACAAGGAGACACTAGAATCCACTTACAATATGAGTATTAAGGGGGATGTAATATTGGTGGGCGACTTCAATTTATCAGACATAAATTTGGGAAACCATTCCACTGCTACAACAAGAAGCAAAGACTTCCTTGACACTTTGGACTTATCGGCCTAAGACAGCTTGTCAAGGAACCCAGAAGGGGGAAGCCATCCTTGACCTGTTACTCACCAACTGTGACATCATATCAAGGGTAGAAGTCAAGAGCAACCTAGAATCTAGCGACCACCAGATGGTGTGGTTCCAGATTAAAGTGGAAAAAGAAATCAACTACACTAAAACTAAAACCTTGGACTTCAGACATGCAGATTTTGATAAAATGAGGGAAAAGCTCAGACTTAACCTTTTAAATTAACACAGACAGAGGGAGTAGAATAGAATTCCATCCCTTTCAAAATACTGTTCAACCACAGTTCCAAGGTCATGGAATATGATTCTACCCTACTGTGGTAGAACAGCATTCTAGACCCTCAACAGACAGCATGAGTCAGTTTCATTTTGAAAGCAAAAGAACTCATGCACACATATTTCACACAGTACTATACACTATAAAAAATACAGGATGAACAACTCTATGCACAGCCAATGTGTTCTGCCATGTCTGGTTTCTGATTCCCACGGACCTCTCGAGCTTCACTCTTGAGGTCAGTGGGACTCAGAACCCCTCTGTGGCAGAACACACTGGTTTTACATAGTTGCCCATCCAATATTCTCTATATAACCCACGGGTTATAATGGCGAGTACACGCTGAGCCACTCAAAAAACAGCCACTCCCTGATTGGCAGTTGCTCTACTACTGGGCGGGGTAAACAGTTTCAGAAACATGGTGGTTCCTTATCCCACGTATCGAGGAGCTGCCAGACTGAGAGTCATCAGTTTATTTTTTTTAAGCAGCTCGACATCTACAAACAAAACAATCTATCTGGTTGATCCAGTCATTCAGTTCCCGCAGTGGACAACAACTACCAGTGGGAACCGGGAATGGCAGAGGCTGAAGTGCCTGAGGTAAGCCCGATTGTGACTGCAATCAAAATGCCCAGCTCTGCAAGTCTGCAAGTGAATAAATAAATGTCAGATTAAATAGAAAACTTTACAAGACAAAAAGAAAAAAGCAAAGGAGACAAAGAGAGACTGTGTGTGTGTGTGTGTGTGTGTGTGTGTGTGCATGTGTGTTTGTGTGTGTGTGTGACTGACAGCAATACCAAATGCACTTTGACCAAAAAAAATGATGATCAGCAATTATAAACAATAAAAGGTGGGGAAGTGTCCTGCTCGAATGCAATGGTCGCTCTCGGTGTGGGATGCTTTAGTAACCCCTTCAGGCTTAGCCTCAGGGTTTATGTAGCATCCCACACATCGGACAACTATTAAATTCTCATAACGCACACTTCCCCATTCATTATTTTATATGTTACAGTCACTGCACCATTTTTGTAATCATAAAAGATTTTATAATGATTTTTCAACAATGGAACATACATGAAGCAGTGATGACTTGGCATCAAATGTGGTAGGTAACAGTTGTATACTTAACTTTTGTTTATAGGATACACTGTTTGCAAATATAGGCACACACTGAAGCAATTTAACACTAAATAGAACTCTACATTGGGATGATTAGTCTCTTTCTATATTAACCATAATTAGTAGGAACATCAACCATTGCATGGTGAACCATACCCTCTAGCCCTGAGTCAATAAAGAAGTATGCAGCCTGGATATACATCAGCCTGGAAGCGGTGTGGGCTCATCTTGTTGAACCTTTACAGAAGAGAACTGAGCAAAATCCTGAATTTTACCAGCCATTGCTGACCTGTCTGGTGGGGTGCTGATCCTGTATTATTTAGAGTATCCCTTTCTAAGACCTTTCATCCTATAAGGACATAAGTGAACCAGTTCAGGTAGAAGCTTAATGTGGAGTAAGACCATTGTCTAGGTCAGAAGGGTGGGTTGCCAGGTGGTGGGGTGGGGGAAGAGCATAGGTATGATCTGAGATAAAGGCGCCATTTCTTGTTGTAAACCTCTCTGTGTGTTTGGTGGTGGTGTATGTCAACCACTCAAAATGTGCTAACTAAGCCACTGCCGTATGCCATGTAAGAAGACGAAGAGGCAGATTCTGGTACCACCTCTTCAGGATAGCCATTTTGACTTCAAGTAGCACCTCAATGAGCCATTTTTTGGATTGGTGGAACAGTTTGACACCTTTGAGGTATTTCCCAAGAGGCTAAGGGTTGGGACATCAGAGCCTTTTGTTTGTAGGATCTTGGAGCAGTCCTAAATTACTCCTGTCCAGAAGGGCACCAGTGTGGGACACTGCCATAGTATGTGCAGCAGATTGGCCTGAGGGGCCTGCCACCTCCAGCATGTGGAATGGGGGATGAGTCCCATCTTTTGGAGTGTGTCCAAGGTACGGTGCCATCTCAGCAGTACCTTAAGGTATATAAGCTGGCTCCTAGAGTCCCTGTAGTTCAGATAGGCATCCTTGAGATATTGTCACTATTCGGTGTCTGTTATCTTTATTTAGGCCCTGCTCCCATTGCACTTTACACTGAATTGTGGTATTGGGTAGAGAGGCCCAAAGCATACCATACATCTTGCCTGCAGTGCCCTTTACTTCGCCTTGTTGCCTTGTTTATGCATGGTAGTCAGCTATTTCCACCCATTTCCCATTGGTGCTGTGGCTCTGAGGGTCTTGGATGCATTCCTGATCTGGAGAAATCTCAAGAAGTCTGTTTTGGGTAGCAGATACTGTGCCTGCCTTTGCAGGAAGGACATCATGGCTTCAGACTCCCGTGCATAAAGATCTCCTATTGTACAGGTGCCTGCCTGCTGCCAAGAGTGCCAATTGATGGTTTGTCCCCCCATTAGCACATCTGGGTTGCACCATAAGGGGCTGTACTGTGTAGGTGGTGCCCATAAGGGGGCTGGACATTGAGTGAGATATTTACACCTGCGCCAGACTTCTCTTGTCTGTCAGATAACAGGAGGAAGGTGGCCCTTTGGGTGTCACCCTCTACCCAGTTGGTTCCCCAACCATTTGGATTCTGATAGGTCCATTTCCAGATTCACCCATACAGGGGTATTTGGGGTTTTAGGGAGAAACCATCGGATTGCTTGTGCAGCCCTATATGCTAGTAAATATCCCTGCAGCCAGAGGAGGTCCATCCTCCCAGACCAGTACACCCATAAGTTAGTTTTTCCAAATCTTGGAGCTTTGTCTTACCAGATGAACCCTGTTGTCACCTTGTTGATTTTTAGAAGTGTGGTTGGTTGTGTAGGGATTAATAGGTTGCTCATGAGGTGTGCTATCCTAGGTAGCATGAACATATGTACTGCATCTACCCTGCCTTTTAGGGATAGGTGTTGCTTAGTCCATCTCAGTGTTCCCACTCTGATGGAGGCTGTGATGGGTGAATAGCCTGTCTCAATCAAGTTCCTCCATAGTGTGGCGATGTTTATCCCCAAGTATGTAAAGCCATGGGGCGCCCATACCACTGGAGTGCCCTGTAGGCATTCCCTCATGCAGGGCAAGTTTAGTGGTGACAGTATGCCACTACACCATTTTAGTTGCCCTCCACTAGACTGCCTGTAACCTGTGCATGTCTATTCGGAGATATATTCTCCAGAACTGGACACAGTACACTATTTGAGGATTCATCAATTACTTAATTTTACAGTGGTGTAAACACCTCCTACTTCTTGCTGGTGATACCTATGCACAGCAACATCCCACTGGCACTCCCATCTGCTTTGTCACACTGCTTGGCTTCTTTTAGGTCATCAGAAATGACAGCCCTCAGTTTTCTTTCCTCTTTTGTGCTCACCATTGCAGTACCCCTTTCATGTACTAAACCCCTTGGTTTCTGTGCACCAAGTATTTGATTTCTTATTTATGCACAATGAAGGTATGGTGTATTGTAGAGTGCTGTTCTGTGTAGAATTCCATGCCTGTTAATATGCTGTTATACCACAGTTCAAAGGTCATGAAATTGCACCCCTTTGTGTTACAACATCATTCTGAAAGCTAAAGAGACTGCACATGTCAATTTCATTCTGAAAGCAACATAACTGCCACATGCACATGTAACTCAGTACTAAATACATTAAATAAAATACAGGATGTGCAACTTTATTCACAACCAGTGTGTTCTGCAAACCAGGGGTTCAGTTTCCCACTGACATCTCAAGCTTCACTTTCGAGGTTAGAGGGAATCAGAATCCCATCTATGGCAGAACACACCGATTGTGTATAGTTGCCCATCCATTATTCTCTATTTAATGCCACTCACTGGACAACTCCTCAAGCTTAAGTAGTTCTGTCTTCATTGTTCCATTCAGTTTTCCACCATTCCACCTTGGTAGTGTCTACCCTGTGGTAGATCTTTGTCTCAAACATAAAAAAAAGCATATCTTACCTTCTCACCTCTCCTTATTATCACCAGTGATGTCAATAAAGAGTATAGGCCAAAGTACTGATCCCTGTGGTGCACCACTGGTCAGTCCCCCAACATCAGGTGAACACCATTTCCAACCACCCACTGATGCCAACTCCCCAACAAATTCTCTACCCAATTTATCATTTTAGTGCACACTCCAAGGCTGCTCAGCTTTTTTACTATTCTGCTATGTGGAAAGGCATTAGGTAGGGAAATGGGCAGACTGGGTGGGCCAAGCAGTCCTTATCTGCCATCAAATTCTATGTTTCTATATATGTTTCTATGTAACTGTTCAAGCCAATCTCATTGTATATGCAAATGAGGCATATGTAATACAACCCCCTAATTCTTGGATAGCACTCAGCACTTTTTACTCAGAAGCTCTGAAAGCATAAGGTTTTCAATGTTCTCTTGTCTATAATGTTTTCAATGCTTCGTATTTGTATTTTATGTTGTTTCAAAGGCGTAAAACAGTCCTGTCACACCACTCACACAGTATGCAGTACTAGTGGCCTTTATTTGTGCAAAGTGTATTTTTTACATTTCAAGTGCTCTTAAACCACAATTGCTGATGGGAAATATCATGCCAGGGAATGACTACTGTATGACATGAGAGAACTGAAGTAAGCAACACCCCCCCACACACACTCACACAGTCCTTTATAAATGAACCCATTCACCACTGATTTTAGATACATTCTTGAAGGACTTGACAGAGCAGCACAGAAGGGAGCATGCACCACACACACACAGGAAGCATAACCAATTGTAAACAAAACAGAGCACAGGTCTGGGGAACAACACGGCTGACCTACATAGAAACATAGATTTTGATGGCAGATAAGGACCACTTGGCCCACCCAGTCTACCCATTCCCTACCTATTGGATAAGCTGCAGATTCTAGTTAACCGACAGCCTACCTCCTGCAACCCCCCACTATAATTGCCTTATGTCTGTCCCATGCATGTTTGAATTCCCCCACTGTTTTAGACTCCACAACCTCTCCAAATGTAAACAAAAACAAAGAAGAAACTGGGATCAAATGCTGCACTGCACAACAGAATTTTAAACAGCTGCATGCTCAACAAATCAGAAGAAAGACATCTATGTGGAAATGACTTTTTTTTATGTAGTACTGCTGCTTTAAGAGGCAGAGATTTGTGCCTCAGCACTGGTTGAAACATCAAGCGTAGGACAACTACCTCACATTCCTGTACCACACTAATTTTTCTCTCCTACATCCTGGCAATAGTCAGCATAGATCCGCCCATGCTGCCATAAAAATGGCAGTAGGGAAAGTGCTGGCAATTACAGCCCAAAAAGCCTGACCACAAATTGTCAGCAAAATGATGGAAACCCTAATTAAGGAAAGAATTATATCCTTTCTCAAAGAAAATGATATAATGGACCTAAGACAGCATGGCTTCACCACAGGAAGATCATGCCAGACAAACCTAATAGATTTCTTCAGTTAGTATCAAAGGCAGTAGATCAGGGCAGTGCTGTGGATGTGGTATACCTAGTATACCTAGACTTCAGCAAAGCCTTTGACTTAGTACCACATAGAAGACTACTGAACAAACTTGCCAGTAAAGGAGTTGGGCATAAAGTGGTAAACTGAGTACAGGGCTGACTTAGTGGAAGGACTCAGAGGGTACTGGTAAGTGGCCAACTATCAGAGAAGAGGGTGGTAACTAGTGGTGTGCCACAGGGATCGGTGCTGGGGACTATCCTCTTCAATATTTTTATCAGTGACATACAGTATCTGTGGGCCTGGAAGGCAAGGTGTGTCTATTCGCAGACAACACAAAGATATGTAACGGGGTAGACACTCAGGTGGGAGTGGAAAGGATGAAGGCTGACCTTCAAAGACTCGAAAGGCGGACAAAAACTTGGCAATTAAATTTCAGCGCCAAAAAATGCAAGGTCATGCACCTAGGGAGGAAAAGTCCTTGTGCGGAATACCTCCTGTGTGGAGTGAAATTGGAAGCCACAAAGCAGGAAAAGGATCTTGGGGTGATTATAACAGACAACCTGAAAACATCCAAGCAGTGTGAAAAATCAGCTTTAAAGGTGAACAGTATGTTAGGCAGCATAGGAAGAGGAATTACAAGTAGAAAGAGGGAGGTGATTATGCCACTGTACAGATAGATGGTAAGGTCTCAGCTGGAGTACAGTGTACAGTTCTGGAGACTTCACCTCAGAAAGGACATAGACAGACTGGAGACAGTGCAAAGGAGAGCTACAAAAACGATACTTGGATTCCACAACAAGACATATGAGGAACGTCTGCATGACCTAAACATGTACTCCCTGGAACAACGCAGAGAAGGGGGGGACATGATCGAAACCTTCAAGTACTTGAAGGGAATAAACAAGGTCCAGGTTCAGGACCTAGTTCAGATCAAGAATCATGCAAGAACGAGGGGACATGGCATGAAGCTGGAAGGAGGCAAGTTCAAGAGTAACACAAGAAAGTTCTTCTTTATTGAGAGGGTGGTGGATACTTGGAATGGCCTTCCCCAGAGGATGTCAGTCAGATCATTCAAAAAGGCATGGGATAGGCACAAAGGTATTATAACACTGAATAGCAGTTAAGGGAAGGGGACTAGGCTTATGGGCAGACTAGATGGATCATATAGCCCCATTCTGCCGTCACTATCTATGTTTCTGTGTTTCTGTGTTTGACTGGTTTGTGTATATACTGCTAGTGGTCAGGAAGTAATGGAGTTCATTTCAATTAGCAATATTAATAGAATGTTTCTTAAGCTTTGCACTTTAGAGAAACTAAGAATTAACTATTGTTATTTATGATTTTAAATGGTGTAAGATGCGTGAATTGTGCCACAATTGTAGGCATGTTTTAATGTATGCTTTGTGATGACTTATTGTAAGTCGACCATTAAAATTTTGATTGATTGATGCAATAAAGGAGAAGAGCACAGTATATTCAGTGAGATTGCCTGGCTGGGGTTTCCCCCTTGGAGATACAACTCTAACATATTCCAATAATATGGATCTTAACTTGCCTGGATGTTTTCCCTATGTACTGTTGGTGTGATCATAGGGACACTTAGATGCATATATTACATTTTCTGTGTTATGAGTTATATAATCAGAAACTGAGAAACTTCACATTTGCTTGGCTTGCAAGAAGACTACTGTAAGTGTCCACTGATACCATGCAGCTGGGAAGTTTTAGTCCTGATCAAAATAAGAGAGAATCTGAATTTCAGCAGTTTGAGAGAAAAAAAAACAGAAAAAAAAAATTGCTTGAGTCTGGGAGTTTATATGGGCTTTGTTTTATGTTTGTGGTGGATGTGTCGCACCGGGTACTGTGATTTTGTACATGCTGTACTGTACCACTCTCCTATCATTTCTTAAATGTGGCCCATGGTGGTACAGCACCTTCCATGGGTGTAAAGCAACATCCTGCTTTGGTCTGACTGGGCCTTGGCATTCATTATATAGTTTGTAGCCTGGTATGCACCTCAATGGACTGTACAGATTCCTTGGGATTCTGATTTATTTACTGTATCTTAAACTCAGTATAGTTTGCAACATAGTCCCACAGCATCCTGTAGCACACTCCCTTCAATGCCGCACATCTGACCTGCACTATCACCAAGCCTCCACCTGGTGGCAGTCATTTGGCAGGAATGGCATGTCTCCCCCCCAGGACAGGAGTGCAGTCCATGGGATGCTCAATCCCCGGCCGGCCCCATCCACCCGAGATCATTGCTGAATGCAGGTTGTCAGTGTGGTGGGTAGTAGCTACTGCAGCTCTACTGGGTCAGCTAACATAGCCTTTTTTAACCCACCTCCTGAACAAGACAGGTGTAATTCTTCAGATACCCTCCAAAACATGTTTCTGCAGTCCCTCTATGAAAGCACTTCCCTTCATCATAGAAACATCGAAACAAACATAGAAAGTGATGGCAGAAGGGGACCATATGACCCATCTAGTCTGCCCTTGTTCCTACCCCCCTCCCTTAACTGCTATTCAGTGTTATGGTGCCCTTTTACCTATCAGCGTTTATGAAAGTTCCCACCATTTTCACCTCCACCACTCCTCATGGAAGGCCGTTCCATGCATCTACCACCCTCTCTGTAAAGAAGAACGCGCATGTGTTGCTTGTGTCATAAGGTGGGGTAATAAAAAGAATATTGTGTGTGTGTGCGTGTGTGATTATTTACTACAATCCAATCCGCACATTAATTCTATATCCCTTGTCAGATTAATGCATTAGCAGTCATTTTGGCTCTGACCAGAGTTTGTTTAGTACAATTACACATGGGTTTTTGATATAAAATACAGGGTTGGACTGGCCTGGCCAGATACCCAGAAATCTCTGGGTGGGCCCCCTGCATCTGTACACAATTGTACACTGTTCATGCACTGAGGAGGACAACAAGTACTCTTCAAGTCAGTCAGACAGTGTTGACACTTTAACTTATTTGAGACTGTCACTGGCTCGGCTCACATTGCACTGTGCTGATGCCGCCATTCACTGAGTTGTGTGCGTCACTCTCTTTTACTCTTTCTGCTCACGCACATGTACCAGCCCACCAGCAGGTCAAGCCAGCAGACAGCAATTAGATTACCATGGGGCTAGGGTGTCTACCAAATAATAAATATATGTTTGTAGTACTAGTCCTACCTGTCTGTTCCTCTCTGCAAGGCAGCATAGGACTCATGCTGGGGAGTCAGGGCTCCTCTGTCTTGTGGGGATGGGGTGGTTACTTACTAGAGATGGGCAGGGTAGTTTTTACTATGTGGCAGCCTGGCAGCCAGAAAGAAAAGCTTAAGAATACAATAAACTACTTACAAGTCTTGGAGTTCTTTGTTGCTATGTAAGCAAACTGATGGTATAGGCTGCAGCGTTGGGGGGGGCTTGGTGGCAGTAGTCTGGGGGTGGGCACAGGACAGGAAAGACAGCAGTACACTACTACTACCATTGATTGGCAGTAGCATGTCGCGCAGTTGTCACCACACTGTCGGGACATCACAGCCAGTGGCATAGCATGGCGCATGGGCACTTCAAAAACCTGCCCATCTAGAGAACTGTTTTTTTCTCTGTGCTTTTTTAGCCCACACAGATGCTGAAGAGTTGGTCAGGAATCTAAGCCCTGCAACTGGTGACTTCTTTCAGACTGAGTGTGTGAACAGATTCCCAGGAAGCGCTCCCCAACACTCCAAGACGGTGCTGCCAGCTGGTAAGTTAAATTCCCATCTGATTCTGAAGTGAATGTTGTCACAAACCCACTCCTGAGGGTCAAGGTCCACTGAGCTCACAGTGCCCACCCTTAAGTGCAATTCATGACAGGGAGGAGGAAAACAGGGATACCCTCTTCATGTCCTTCCAGAGTGTTCACTGGGTTTACAACAGAGCACTCACCATGAGATCCCAGAGCGTCCCTCTTTACTTTGGATCAGGGCACAGTACCAGTCTTGAGTCTTGTGACCAAATAGGAACCCCTTTCTTGGCTATTACACAAGGAAGGAAGACCCAGGTATTACACTTTCTTTGAGGTAGCATCGCAAGACCTGATTTGGCTTTCACCCTACAGGACATGCAACAGCCTAGTTCATAATCCCCACAGACTCGTATGAGACGCTAGTATTCTCCCTATCCTTTCAGATTACCTTTTTCAGACCCTTTTTCAATTTGGTTACTATTGGTGACCCTCTAAGCATTTAACAGTTGTCACAGATTTTCAATAAACCTTTTACAGTCACACATACAACATAAGGAAATTCACACAGGCAGAATTTCTTTGGAAAACCAAAAGTTTTTACTAAAATAATTAAATAAATGAAGTTACAACTAAAAGAGGACATATACTAATTTAGGTTACAGTATAATACATAAACTAGAAAAGTGTACAGGATAAAACACACTAATACTGGTTAACTCAAGTCTCTACCTTAAGTATGAAGATTTCAAAGTCCGTGTAGCCACACTGGGTTTCAGCAGTTTGGCCCTTGGTGTGTGTCAAGCAGAGTATCCAGAGGAGAATGTGATTCAAACTACTCTGTGTACTGTCTTATATACTTGAGGTCCAAGGCATTCTGTAAATCTTCATTTTTAGACCAGTAGATGTCACTCTTAAGTTTTACTAAGGTTCTGACATCACAACTTCCTGGCAGATATTAATAACCACGAACATGACTTCAGAGTTAAAACTTTAATGTCTTAATATAACACCCTGTAAGCTAATTCACAGTGTCCTGTAAAGAATGGCTACTTCTGAAAATCCTGTTTAACACATCCTGAGCTTTGAGCTTTACAACAGGGAATAGCTTCTCTCTATGTCCTTAAGAGTTTTATTACCTTGGCTTCCCACAATTAGTTAACCAGGAAAATACTCTTTGATCAGCTACCCCCAAAGTCTTTGACAAGTAATTGTCAGTTTCCTGGCAGGCAAGTTGGTTCTTATCAGGTCAGAGGAAAGTCAAAACATTTAAAAATCTGGTCTCTCTCACTATCCTATGAGGCCTTTCTTTAACACTGGCCTTCACGTGGCACGAACATATACAAACTATAATAGAATATAACACCACACATCTGCCCATCTGACTGGCAAGACATATCTTGCCACAAGTGGTAATGTTTTTTACAACTGAAAGGCAAAAGGGTCTGTTCATGAGAAAGGGTTACCACAGTACAATATAGTTGTATCACTAAAATCAAAACCAAAATAGCTACTGCAAATATAATATGTGTTTTCAATAGATGGTCATCTCAAGAGATACCTGACATAGTTTCAAAGTTTTAAATTCAGTCCTTTTTTTTTTTTAGATGGCCATCTATGAAAATGCACATATTTGCAGCAGCAAGTTGTGACATGCAAAATGAGAATATGTTGTGTGTGTGATAGCCTTGCCTGTTGTTAAAAAAAATAATTAAAAAAAATGGTGTGGTGTGTCTCTTTTTTAAGTTTACATGCTATCCCCCTGATTTCCACATTGGCTGCAATAAACTTTCCTGACAAATTGCCGTGGCGCAGGCAACACGCAGTGTCCTGTATGAGGCTGAAGTTAAAATGCCCCACAAATATTTTGCTCCTGAGTTTTTGTGCTAGGAATTTCCCCTGGTGCTATCAAAGGTTCCTAGGTACGTGGCTGTCAATCATTTCATACAGTCCCACGCTCTCCCTTTGATTGTGGTGAGATTTAACCCCAAGTCTCCATTTCATGTCTCCATCCCCCGTATGTGAGTGTGCCACTACACGACCCGACCCACTCTCAGCAGTACCATGTCATGATGTAAGGGGTCATCAGCAGTACTCAGGTTCTGATGAGCCATAAAAGCCTGTGTACTGCTTAGCTGAGACCCCTTTGCTTGCGAATTCTCGGCGTGTTTGGAAAGTTGTGTCCATTTGCAAGTAACCTGTTGACTGCACCATGCCAAACTTCAGACCATGCTGTGTGTTGCACCACTGGCTGTTTGTTGTGCCACGGGTTGTCTGCTGCACCACTTGAGGTAAGGATATTGTCACTGGCAGTCACTGTTGGGGAGTATAATTATTTTGATGCTTGCATTTGTGATAAAAACGAGCATTGTGTGAGCCACAGGGGAGACAACTTACCCCCCCATGTAGCAATAGCATGGGGACACAAAGATTAAGCTCAAAGAAAGGTGCTACGATGCAAACTAAATCTATGTTTTGTGTATTTTTGGGGGGTTGATGTGAACATAATTAAGGGAGTCTCTCAGAAGGACTGCAGCCACTTTCTGTTATTTGATTCTTGTGGTGGTTGGGGTAGTGTGTTAAATGGATTGAAAGTCACACAAAGTCTTTCTGGAGGCACATGCCGATTATTGCAAATGCCCATTATTACACACATGGCCAAGTATTTTTTATACTATGCTGCCTATGCCTTATGTTTTGTGAACCACTATCTTTTGGGATGGAAACTGTAAACTGGATAGTTGTGAGTTGTTTTGTCCAGGTATGTTCTTGTGCTTATTATTTTTAAAAATCAAAATGAGGCAGGCAATGTTTTTTTACAGGAGTGTTTATTTTTAATTTTGTTTTGAGGATGGTGATCACCAAGCTGTTTGACCTTCTGTTTGGCCTTCTGAAGAATGCTTGCTTTGTTTGGTGGGTGGTGGATAAGCACACCTGTAAATATGCATTATCCTGATTATTACTGTGCAGGATTATGATTGACAACTGTTCTCTTTTATTATTCATGTTTAATTTTGTAATTGCTGCCATTACATCTTAAAATGAGATCTGTGGTTGGGGGTAGGGAGCCAGGTGATGTGTTTTTCCAGGCCTGCTTAAGGCTTAGCCATTTTGAACATCTTGTGCTCTCTTGGTTTGAATGGGTGGGGGATTGGTGGAAAGGAGTAGACTGAGAAGCACACCTGGAAAGATACATCATCTATAAGTGTTATGTTGAAAGTTTTTATTTTTTTATTTTAAAGCGAGACGCTGAGGAGTTGCATGTACAGGCAATGTTTGTTTCCAGGTGTGCTTGTCCACATAGACTCTCTCCGCCATCTTGAGCACCGTTCTTGGCTAGGTGGGTGGTGGATACACACACCTGGAAAAACGCTTTGCCATAACTACTGTGCTTAACTTTTTGATTGTGGCCTTGTGGTTTAAAGTGATACCTGTTGTTGGGGGGGGCAGGTGATGCAGTTTTCTAGGCCTGCTTAAGGCTCGGCCATTTGGAGCACCATGCTTTCTTGGTTTGGGGAGGGTGGGGGGTTGGTGGAAGGGTGTAGGCAGAGAAGCACGCCTGGAAAGATGCATCAGCTGCAGCTGGTGTGTTGCAGTGATGCTTTATTTGTGCTGCTTTTTGTGATTGCTGGCTTTTTGTTTGAATTGAGGCCTGTGGTTGGGAGGAGGGGGGTCAGGACATGCATTTTTCCAGGCCTTCTTAAGGCTGGGCCATTTTAGGAGTGCCATGTGCTTTCTTGGATTGGGGTGGGGGATTAGGTTGGTGGAAGGGTGTAGGCCGAGAAGCACACCTGGAAAGATGAATCTGCTGGGGCTGGTGTGTTGAATCTTAATGCTGAATTTTGTGATTGCTGCCTTGTGTTGATATGTGGACATTTTTTTTTTTATTGACAGTGAGATGCTGGGGGTTTAAAGTGCACAGGCAATACTGCTTTCCGGGTGTGCTTGTTCAAAGACACCCTCTCAGTCATCTTGAGCACCATGGCTCGGTGAGTGGTGGATAAGCACACCAGGAAAGACGCTATTCTGTGCTGAACTGTGATTGCTGACTTTTTGCTTGAATCATGGCCTGTGGTTGGGAGGAGGGCCCAGGAGATGCATTTTTCCAGGCCTGCTTAAGGCTCGGCCATCTTAGGAGTGCCATGTGCTTTCTTGGATTGGGGTTGGGGGTTGGGTTGGTGGGAGGGTGTAGGCCGAGAAGCACTCCTGGAAAGATGCATCCACTGGGGCTGGTGTGTTGAAATGATACTTTGTCTGGATTATTCGTGCTGAATTGTTTTGTGATGGCTTTTTTGTTTAAAGTGAGACCTTCATGTTTAAAGCGAGACCTTTATGTCCCTAGGGCACCCTATCGGCTACCCCCTGCTGCTAACCAGTGACCCCACATTGCTGCCCCTCCCCAAGTAACCAGATATATCTCTTCATCGGACATGCACACTATTCCTCCACCCCTCTGCCGGCACTCTGAGATACTTCATTTTCCTCACAGCCATTTTGTTTGCAGTGAAAGTGCAGGCGTGCCTCCATTTAGTTTGTAAGGAAAGTGCGGGCAGGCCTCCATTTTGTTTTCAGGCAAGTGCAGGCAGGCCTCAATTTTGTTTGCAAGCAAGTGCAGGCGGGCATCCAGTTTGTTTGCAGGCAAGTGCAGGTGGGCCTCCATTTTGTTTGCAGGCAAGTGCAGGCGGGTCTCCATTTTGTTTGCAAGCAAGTGCAGGTGGGCATCCATTTTGTTTGCTGCTATACTCTACCTCATGCAGCGTCACCATTAGTGCTGCTGTACTCTTCCTCATGCGGCATCACCATGTGTGCTGCTCTACTCTACCTCGTGCGGTGTCACCATGTGTGCTTCTGTACTCTACCTCATGTGGCATCACCATGTGTGCTGCTGTACTCTACCTCATGTGGCATCACCATGTGTGCTGCTCTACTCTACCTCATGTGGCATCGCCATGTGTGCTGCTCTACTCTAACTCTCATGGTGTCACCATCCGTGCTGCTTTACTCTGCCTCGTGTGGCACTACTGTTTTTCCCTGTGCCCTCCTCATTGTTTTCTGTGAGTGAATTTTGTTAATATATTCTGTGTTTTTTATTATGGCATCATTTATTTTTTTATCTTGAATAGTTTTGGAAAGAAAAAGATGGATCAAAATGAAACAAGAAGATGTCAAACACCATGTGTGTCTGCTGCTGACTTGCTCCATGGGGCTTTGAAGAATTGTTCTGTACCACTCACAGTAAAAGAAAGAAGTCAACGGTACCAGAATAACTTAAGAAAGGATCCACAATGCATCCAGGAGTATAAAGAAAAAGTAAAAGACATGCACGGAAGCACAGAGAGAAAATGAACGAAGAACAACGCACACTTGCTAGAGAGAAAAGTCGCTTGTGAATGCAGGATTCCAGGAAAAGGAAGAGGGACATAACACCAGATACAGTAAACCCTTCTGTAACTAAAACAACTAAACAAATGGCAGAACAGAAAAGAGAATATTAGAGAGAGAGAAAAATGAATGATGATGACCTCACAAAAATGTAGAAGAATCAATGAAAAACGACGACAAGGATACCATGAAGTAAAGAAGATGCGGACCACCAATTCCATGACCACAGCCACTAACACCACAAACTCTATGGAAATGCAAGTGAGCATACTGTCCAGCATGACAGAAACACAAATGGGAACACCCTTCATTACCAGTAGAACCATGACATTGATTGCCTTGGACGAACGTACAACACCAGTGATGGACCCAAGGTCAGAAAGAGCAATTAGAAAGGCTGTGCAGAGAGCATGTGAAGGCTGCCCAGGTTCCCAACCAGGATTGGTGAAACAAACTCAAAAGTTATCTCCTTGGCCACTCCAAAAAACAGGCTACCCTCTCAAGGTTCAGATGTCGCACCAAACTGGACAATAAGTTAGTGGAAGTCCTTCAACAAAAATTACATTTGTTTAAACAGTGCAACAGGAAGGTAGACAAAGAACTGAAAAAAGAAGTCAACAGAACATTTCTCGTTCTGAAAAAAGTACCGCCTACTACGAAGAGCAAGCACGTGCCTGCGGATCAGTTGGAGAAGAATGATGAGGGTATAGAAGAGCGCACAAGTTAAGAGGAGCACCGGGCACAAGTTGGGAATATCTGAGGAGCTGCAGAAGAAAGTAGATGATTTTTTCAATATAATCAGCAACACCGCTTCCACACAAGAAGGCATTTTCTAAGAGAACCAGAAAAGCAAGATCATTCTTAGACAAAACTCTGAAAAGGCTACACCAAGAATTCAGTGAGCAGAACCCAGATGAGAAAATTGGACAGTAGTCTCTATGCCAAGGACAGACTACACTTGAGTGAGGAGGGAAAGAAAGTGTTGAAACAGAGGATGGAGGAGTACATAGAGGAAGTTGGGAATTTAAACTAGGAGTGGGGGGTGGCAATTGGGGAAGAGATATGCAGAGACCACAGGTTGGGAAATCATATGAGCTTACCCCCCATAACAGTGACAAAGGACAAATGGCAAGTACTGTTGGTGATGCTAGGAAAGGACGGCAGGGTGGGAGGGGGGAAGGGGTGTAAGGTGGTTACCCTTAATGCTAGGAGCCTTGGGAGGAAAACTGCAGAGTTACAGGTTCTCATGGCAGAGGGAGAGGTGGACATTGCAGCCATCATGGAAACATGGGCCACCCAATACAACGATTGGGACCTGTCTGTACCAGGGTACAGGTTATTTCGTAGGGACAGGGTGATTGGGAAAGGAGGGGTGGCACTATATGTGAAGGAAGGACTGAAGTGTGTAATGGAGGAAGGGGAGGAGGGTAGTACGGAGTCACTTTGGATGCAAATCCAGGATTCCAAGAATAGGATTCTTAGAATGGGAATGGTGTACAGGCCACCATCTCAGACAGAGGAGTTAGACAGGGAACTAGCGGGACAGATCAGGAGGACCTCGCGAAAAGGGTAGTGTGGTGATTGTGGGGACTTCAATATGCCAGTAGTGGACTGGAGCACCCCAACAACCAGGAACAGAAGGGAGCAGGTACTGCTGGATGCCTTCAGGACAGCTTCCTGCTGCAAATGGTCAGTGAACCAACCAGGTTAGGGAATACCCTTGACCTTGTGCTGGCAAATGGGGACTTTGTGAGAGAACTTATAGTGGAGAAACCGCTGTCAGGGAGTGACCACCACTCAGTATGGCTCACATTGGATATGGGCAAGGAAGGAGTGGAATCTGGCACAATAGTGCTGGACTTCAGGAGAGCCGACTTTGGGAGCCGACTTTGGGAGGATGGGGGAAGTGGTAAAAGGGTACCTGGCCAGAATTCAATCTAGTATGGACACCAACCAGAGGTGGGAGCTCATAAAGCTGGGGATAGTGGAGGCAACCAAAACCTGCTGCAAAGCCCAGAGCAAGAAGGCTAGGGCTAAGAAACCGATCTGGTTGCGCAAGGAGGTCATGAAAAGGTAAGGAGGAAAAGAGCTGCCTTTAGGAAGTACAAGAAAACAGGGAAGGGAGGACAGGGAGAGTACTTGACAGAATCGAAGGAGGTGACAAGGGCAGTAAGGGAGCCAAAGCATCTATGGAACTCAGGCTGGCACAAGGCATTAAGAAGGGGAGAGGACTTCTTTAAGTACATCAGGAGAAAAGGAGCTGAGGACCACATAGTAAGGATTAGGAAGGAGGGGGGGTTCGGTGGAAGCAGGGTGTGATAAGACGGAAGCACTAAATGAGTACTTCTGCTCAGTATTTACTAAAGAGAAAAGGGGGGAAAAATGGCAGAAACAGGGGGGAAGTGGTGACAGATAGGGAAATCATGGAGAGCAGAGTTTGAGAGGGTTTGAAGGCACTGAGGGTGGACAAGGCACCAGGCCCAGATGGCATCCACCCCAGGGTACTGAAGGAGCTGACAGAGGTGCCCTGCAGGACCTTGGCAGACCTATTTAATGCCTCACTACATTCGGGGTGTGTGTACCTCAGGACTGGAGGATGGCTCATGTGGTGCCCCTCCACAAGAGTGTCCCTCCAGGATGAACCGGAAACTACAGATCAGTGAGCCTCACATCCATCATGGGTAAGCTAATGGAGACCATCCTGAAGGAGGCTGGTGGCCCTCCTAGAGGCCAGAGGACTACAGGACAACAGACAGCATGGCTTCATACTTGGCAGATCCTGCCAAACCAACTTAGTCGAGTTCTATGACTGGGTAACTAGAGCAACTGGACAGGGGCCATGCAGTGGATGTCCTGTATCTGAACTTCAGTAAGGCATTCGACTCAGTGACACATGGAGGCTGGGAAGGAAGTTAGTAGCACGGGGGTGCAAAGCTGGTAAGATGGGTAGGAAACTGGCTGCAGGGAAGGCAACAGAGGGTGGTGGTGGGTGGGGAGCTCTCACACCCAAGGGCAGTGACAAGTGGTGTTCACAGGGCTCGGTGTTGGGACCAGTGTTGTTTGGGATATTCATTGCAGACATATCATTGGACATCAACAGCAAGATCAGTGTGTTTGCTGATGATACCAAGGTAGGCGCGGTGGTGGATGACCTAGGGGGATGGCAGGGGTTGCAGGATGATCTGGCAAAGCTTGAAACCTGGTCAGACACCTGGCAACTGGGCTTTAATGCCAAAAAGTGCAAGGTGCTGCATTTTGGGATGAAGAACCCAAGGAGGAGTTACCAGCTAGGGGGAGGGCAGCTAGCCTAGACAGAGGAGGAGAAGGATCTGGGTGTGCTCATTACAGGGTCAATGAACAACTCGGCACAATGTAGGAAGGCAGCTGCAAAGGCCAACAAAATGCTGGGTTGTATTACAAGGGGTATATCCTCGAGGAGGGAGGAGGTGATTCTGCCACTGTATAGGTCATTAGTTAGACCACACCTGGAGTACTGCATGCAGTACTGGCATCCGTATCTGAAGAGGGACATTAAGTTACTGGAAGGGGTGCAGTGCAGAGTGACAAAGATGATCAAGGGGCAGGGGGACTGATCATACGAGAGGAGGTTGAAGGAGTTGAACATGTACTCACTGGAGGAGAGGAGAGACAGGGGTGACACGATTGAAACCTTTAAATACATGAAAGGAATAAACAAGACAAGTACAGAGGGGTTGTTCAAAGTAAGGGAGGGAGGGACACCAGGGTCATGATATGAGACTGGAGCAAGGAAGGTTCAGGAGGAGATGAGGAGACACTTTTTTACAGAGAGGGTGGTGGCTGGGTGGAATGCGTTACCTCCTGAAGTGGTATGCAGTAGAACAGTGGACTGCTTCAAATGAGGATGGGACAGGACAAGGGGAAGGGTTAATGAAGGGGAAGGGTGGAAGGGAGGAAGGGAGGGGCAGCTACAGAATAAGGGGTGCTAGCTGCACATTCAAGCAGACTTGATAGACCTCTAGGCCTTTATCTGCTGGCAAATTTCATATGTTCGTATGTTCGTAAATTCAGCAGTCTCTGTCCTGATAATATTAAACTCGCACAGGATCAAAAACTGGACCAGTGTCTATGCGAGTATTGCACCAATGGGAAACTAAAGCTGTTAGCAATAAAGTGATTTGCAGAGCAGAAAAAAACAGAGTGTACAATTTCCAATATTTATGAAACAGTAGAGCTGACAATGTGCCCAAAGAAGGAAGGTGTGAAATTCTTTAAAAAGTCCTGTATTGAAAAAAATTGTAAAATGTGTAGTACTGGAAGAACTTTTACAGACACACAGAACTGAGGAGGTGAAATGGCAACAGTGGGACAGTGTGACCTTTTCCAGGGTCATAAATGGCTCAGAAAGTAAACAAACAAGAAAAGTCATGAAGAGAAAAGTGGCCACATTTCGATGTCTGGTTGAAGTCTTGAAGGAAGACCTCCTGTTTTTGGGTTGACATCTACATGTAGCATCCTGGCAACACTGCCAATTCAAATCACTCAAAGATAACCTTTCCAACAGCTGGGTATTGATGATTCTAGACTTTGCAGAGAACTACACATGCAAGTACCAGGATGAAACTCAGTCATGCCACTGGCACCATGAGCAAGCCACTGTTCACCCTGTAGTGACATACTACAGGTGTGAAAGATGTACAGACTTAGTTACGGAGTCTCTTGTCTTCATAGCTAGTGATTTCAAACATGACCACCATGCAGTTCTGCATTTTGTGAACATGTCCAATTCCTACCTCAGAAACATCCGTGGCATCAATATTGAGAGACAGGTACACTTTACTGATGGGTGTGGGAGTCAGTACAAATCAAAATGGACCTTCCAGAACATATAATTGTCTCCAGCACTGCATGGATTCCCAATAGAGCATGCATTTTTTTGATCCAGGCATGGAAAAGGACCCTCAGATGGTGAGAGTGGGGTGGTGAAGTCACGTGCAAGCCTAGCTGTGCAGTCCCAGCAGGCTATCATTTTAAATGCTGCACACCTCTTTTCAGTACTGCAAGAGGAATTTAACAAAGAAACCTGCCATCGAAGGTTGCACTCATTACCGCAGAACATTCTTCTGGGTTGGTGATGGAAAAATTAGCAGAAATGCAGAACCAGAACTAAAAACAATAGCTGGCACCCGAAAGGTTCAGAGTGTCTAACCAGCGGTGGATGGTGTTGAAGTCCGAGACTACAGCTGTTTCTGTGGGTCATGCAGAAAGGAGGATGGTCACTGTGAAATGCAAGATATGTCGACGGATGGAAGAAGAGGATTATTCAGACTGCACCTGGCTATGTGTCTTCGGTGAAGGAAAAAGAAACTTCAGGGCCCCCTACATTGCCGATTCTGGTCTCCAGTGCAATCATTCGCACACCCACACCCCCTTCAGATATTAAGAATCTTGGGCCCACTACAGTGCCATTTTCTGTCTCCAATGCAATCACCAGCACACCCACCCCCACTTCTGATATCACACCTCCAGTAATGACCAGTATGTCTACTGCTGTGAACCAGATTAGTGAACATGCTGCCACATTGACAGATTCTGCAGCCAGCACAACAACCTATACATCTGTTGCCAGCACAGCCAGCACAGCAACCAATACATCTGTTGCCTGTGCATCTACCAGAAAACAAAATAACTATGACCACATACAGACAAACCAGTTTTATGCTGTCTATTACTCTAACACATTTTACATTGGACAAGTAACATCATTTGATGAAATGAAACAAGAATTTGAATGTAAATTTTTGCAGCGGAGCAGGGATGGCAAATTCTATTGGCCACGGCATCCAGACATCGATGTCATAAAGGGAAGATGACTTTTTTATGGACCAGTAACAGTGCAAGGACAAGGAAAATTTGACATGTCAGCAGATGACCTGAAAACCATCATCAACAGATATTAAAACTACAACAACATTGGAATTAACAGGATTTGAAGGAAGTATTGTCTTTTTAACATTTCTGAATGGTCCTGTAATAGGGTGGGCAGGTAGGAGAAGGGTGGGCAGGTAGGGAAAGGTATGCAGCTAGATATGGTGGACAGCAGTAGGTGAGTAGATGGATGTAAGCATAGAGACACAGGGCATGCTGACAGTGGACAGCCATTTGGTTGGCCATAGACTGCTGAAGGTGGACAGGTGTCTGTGAAGAATTTAAAGAATGTTGATGAGCACAAGGGCTGCTAAAGGTAGACAGACGGGGTGGCCAAGTGGAGGTTGTCATATGGTGGAATTAAGTGGAAGGGGTGCTGATGGAAGGAAGCTGGGATGATTAGTTGGGGAAGGTATTAAGTAAGGCAGAAGGTGTGGAAAAAGGTGTGCAGGAAGAGGAGAAAAAGGAAAGGTGTGAAGGAAGTGAAGAATGTCAGGGTGGAAGGCTCATGGATGAGAGGATGCCGGCCCTCGGGCATCGGCAGAGCTTGATTTTGGTTATGTGTGGTAGCACATGATAAACCTATTTTTGTTTTGGCAGGTGTCAGTGGATGCAGGCCCTTATGCACTGACAATCACTGGATTTTGAATGCTATGTGATGTGGGAACTGATCTGTGTTTTTGTTTTGGCAGGTGTCGGTTCAAAGAAGAAACTACGCTGAGTGTGCGGATGCCCATGAAGATTGAATTCCAGGCAACTCCTGGGAGGCAAAAATCAATTTCTTGAGAAATGGCACTCTGATGAACTATGAAATGTTTTATAAAATAAAGAATGACCGCTGGCTTAAGAATGCGGCAATGAGAACATTTATGGACACTATTGGGTGGGTGGTTGTGGGTGTGGTAAGAAAGGAAGGTATTGGGATTAAAGAGACATTGTTGTGTGGTGTGCATTTGTGTAGCATAAGTTTAGATAGGTTTTTCGATTACATCCAGTGGGTAGTGCACCCATCATGTCCCACCATTGTAAAAGAAGGTGTGGGTCAGTACGATCTTGCTGTCCCTGTAGGGTAGATCGCCTTTGGGGTCGTGAAGGAATTTTCCCAGTTTTCCCACAGGGTTTTTCCAGGTTGTTTGCCTTCTCCAATGAGATCAGGTTAGTTAGACAGTAGACAGGACTGGTTAATTTACTTACTGTTATGTCTTGGGTGGCACGGAAGTCTTGGTTAATGCAGAAGAGGGGAAGGTACCAGCATCCTTTATGCCTGTTTTGTATGTCTGGACGCTCATGTTTTTTGGCTGAAAGTTCCCAGGGAGAGTGAGATGTGCCCCTGCGGATACATGGCTTGTAATGAAAGAATGAAAGAATCTGTAGAGCTTGAGGGAACACTCCATTGGTTTCCTGTAGGGCTGTTTTAAAGATGGTGATTGCAAACAAATTATGGCCACTGCTCTACTAACAAGACCACTGTTAGAGGCATGGTGGCTGTAATTTGTTTAAACTCACATGCTAACATTAGAAATGGCATTCAAACATGGCCCCATAGAGAACTATGGAGCACACCCCTGTGCTCTGCAGAATCTTACATCACAAGCCATGTAGATGCAGGGCCATGGCTTGCATGTATTTAAATGAGGACCCCTAGAAATTTAACAGGAACTTCCACTTTTGGGACATGGCACCCCAACTTTTTTAAAAGAAATGAGTGGACTCCCTCATGAGAAAGAGTAGCAGACTCACTTAATGAAAAATCCAACTCAGATCATGGCTGAAGACTTGATAACTCATGTGGAAGCATAGAGTTACGAAGTAGAATACCAGTCAAGACTACCTGGCTGTCCACATCACGCAGACTTGTTAATGTTTTTTTTTTTTTTATCAAATAAATGCATGGCAGCGGCCATTTCTCCACAGTGCTTGGTGTGTGTCTCAATTTGTTTGGGCAGAACAGGGGGAACAGGGCAATACAGCATAAGACAATGGCAAAATAACAATACTTGAATAGAAGATTTTAGGGGTTGGTGGAATTGCACCTTGGAAGCCTTCAGAATGGTCAAATGTAAATATGCTAGTTATGTAATGTTTGGTGTAAAATGGTTTTAATATTATAATGATTAGATGCAGAGAAGAACACTGTTTTGGTGTCCAATGTTGCACGCGCCACACTCTTTTGGTGTCTCCTGTTGTACGTGCCGCAATGAGTGGCTTTTATCTAAAGTTTCTGATAGGCAGTTATCTCACTACATAGTTACTTTTTCAACTTTGAGTAAGAGTGTTCAGAAAAGCTTATTAAAATTATTCTACTGTGAGGCTGAAAAAATTACCTCTATGTCACACTTTGGTACCCCTTTCTTGTGAACAGACCTGAAAATGGTCAGTTGGGACAGATGGGAGGGTTTTCCCAGTCCAAATCTGGTGGTGGTGAGGGCCACAAGGTTTGTGAGTTAGCGTCTAGTGTGGTCTCTGGTGACCAGCACTCCTCACTTGCATGTTGCGTTGCTGCATGACCTAGCCCTTCTTTTAATTACTGTATGTGAAAATTAGAGTTCAGACAGATGGGAAGGGCTGAGGCAGAGTGCTTTCCCAGTCCAGACCCTGACCTGATGATGGCTTGGGCCACCTGGTGTGCAAGTCAACATTGGGGGTCTGGCAAGTCATGACCAGGCAAGCATGAGCTGCCTTGCATGCCCTGCTTCTTTTACCCTATTTTATTTTTTATGCTAGCTCTAGCATCATTGCAGCTCCTTTCCCTATCCCTTCTTTGCTGCAGAATGTAGATTTAGACCATGTGATGCAGTGTGCCTGGTGCTAGCTCCAGTTCATCTCTCCAGCCACCCAACCGTCTAATTGTTCATTTTACTCTCATCTATCAGCTGCAAAAATAAAAAAAACTGGATCGGAAGGCTTAGTTGACTGTCAACTATCACTTTCTACCAAAACATTGCATATATGGAAGTCGAAATGTGACGTGCTTTGCCAAAGCATACGCCTCCCGCCACACCTGAAAAAGGCCCGAAGAAGCCTAGGGCTGCCAGTACATCGGATCTGCCAAGAACCACCCATCTGACTCCAGACTCAGTGCCCCTTACACTGACGGACTTTCTGGCGGAGTTTCACCTGTTCCCAGAGGAACTACGAACGATTACCACTGACATCAAATCACTCACTCAGGCCATAGAAGATGTCTCAAGGACTTCATCAAATAATCAAGCTAGAGTGTGCTCGCTAGAGAAATATGTGGAGAAACTAGAACCGGAACTAGTACTTACCAGACAGAAGCTGTCAAAGATGGAAATGAAAACTGAAGACCTTGAGGGCCACAGCCGCAGAAAAAATGTGGTCTTCATTGGCCTCCCGGAAGCTGAAGAAGGCCAAGATACCATAATTTTTGTGCAGAACCCCAAGGAGAAGTTAGCAGGGCCCTCACCATTTGGTTCAAAATATGTTATAGAACGTGCACAGAGACCTCTGTCCAACCCCACCACCGGGAACCCCTCTGAGGCCCTTGATTTTCAAGTTTCTGAATTATTTAGAAAGGCAGCATTTCCTCTCAAAGATCTGAGACCTGCAAGATGTTCATTGGGAAGGTACCAGAATCCGGGTCGCCGAAGATCTAACAGCAACTGTCCGACTTCGCTGAACGGCCTTCCATGCTCTGGTCTCTAAGCTAATTGTCACTGGGGTCTGCTTCAGAATGAATTATCCTGTGAGGCTTCAGGTCTTGGTTGCAGGTATCTGGCAAACCTATGAAGACCCCGAGGCTGCCCGTGTTGGGCTCAAGAGCAGCCTTCCTGAACTTTTTCACAATACCTGAACTAGTTTGGGCTATTCCAGGGAGAAATCTCTATGAAAATAAAGGGAGTAAAAATTTTCTGCAGTGACTTACTCTGGAGCTAAGATGGTATGGTCTTAGTGAGGTTTCTGCCCCTACCAATACATCATTTCCCACACTTGGCGTAGATCAGAGAAAGATGTGGATCTGTCTATAAAAGGGGTTTAATACAACAACACCCCTAATTTGGTTTTGTGAAGTGGCAGTGCTCTAATTAAGGAATGCCTTGTTTTCTGCACGTTACAGCTCCACTAACAAACCTCCACGAAATTGTGAGTCATCGTAAACTGTCACTATGCCTCCTATGTGAATGCTGGCATACTCATGACCACAAGAGGGAGCACATTCATTATATTTAATCAATTTTTCTGTAGCTAACTCAGCGCTGTAAAAAGTGCTCTACACCCTTGTTTGAACTTCCAGACTACTGCCTTAAAGATCCCCCTCTTTTTTCATTTACGCTGACTTTTCTGGCTGTGACTGATTGATCTTTCTCCTAATATTGTTTGGAGACTAGGCTCTTGGCGAGGATTGCTATGAGGGGCTGTACTGTTCTCCTTTTTGTTTTTCCTTTGCTTACTCATTTTCTAGGCTTTTTGTTTGTTTAATCAAAAAGAGTTCAAAACGAGCTGCATTTTTGAACTCTCTTCCATTTTTCAGCAGATAGGCAGGGATAGGCCTGAAAAAGCTGCATAAACTGGAGGGGACCGATTCGCATTTTATTTTTAATACTGAAAGCAAACAAAACAAAAAGTTAAAAACATTTCTTTTTAGCCCCACATATAATGATTTTTAATGTTGCTGCCCTGGATAAATTTTTAACATTGTTTTAATTATTTATTGATTTTTATTATGTTATGTACAGGTGCCTTGGTTTTGGAAAGGTGCATTTTACAAATAAAGTTTGATTTGATTTGATTGAAAACCAGCTCCTGATATTTTGTCTGTTGGTCATATTGTAGACTGGGCCACTAAGCCTTCTAAGAACATCTCTAAATTTTCCCATGTTTCCCCTTTCCTGTATACTTTTGGGTTAGGACATGGGACAGTTTGGGGTGGCTGGAGGGCGGGAGCTATTGTGAAGGGGTTCTGTGGAATGATGTCCATAACAGTGGGGGTTGGGACAAATCAAACATTTTGGATTGTATTTCACTTTTTCTTGCTTTTTTGGGGGCGGGGACAGACATGGATGGGGATGAAGGAAGAGGGGAGGGAGATCAACACAGACATTAGAGTGAGTATGGTACTGAAGTTAATGTATCTGTTTTGTTTTATTTTATTTTATTTATTGTATAAATTGGATTTACAACCTTTGAGCCAGAGGCTCGTTTACAAAAGTACCTCGTCACAGAGAAGACATACATAGTCAACATACAGTATGTACAGAATACAATCATACAGTAACATAGTTTACATAGTTGCTTGAACATAAAGAGTAATTAAAAAAACATTTTAGACATGACAGGTTGGTAACTGCAGGTACTGGCAGAGGAGAGGGAGCCCATGGGGGAGAGGGGTGAGAGGTAGTTCAGCCCAGAGGGCTATGTCAATAGTGATAGAGGGCAGTGGACCATCTCTTAGAGACAGGTGCAGCAGCGGGTGTTGAACAATTGGTTCCATTTACATATAGCATTCCAACTTTCAGCCAGAATTTCCAATGGCTAATGATTTCAGAATTGCTACGTGGAATGTCAAAGGGTTCTGACAGAAACTGAAACAATATAAGGTTTTGAAACATTTAAATGTGTTAGCTACAGATATAATCTTTGTACAGGAATCCCATTCGTTAGATTCTGAAGCTCTACAGCTATGGAGACAGCAAATAGGGCAAGTTTTCTATGCAGGGGAATTGAACTCTCTTAGAAAGCAAGATCATGACACCATAGCTTTGGGGTGTCATGATCTTGCTTTCTAAGAGAGTTCAAGTCTCTCTTTCCCAATTGATCCAAGATCCTAGGGTCATGTTCATTTTGATTCAGGGTACAATAAATGCAATGGAGGTTTTATTAGGCAGTATTTATGGGCCCAATGTGGATACACTGGGGTTTTTCATGCAGCTGATTGACATTCTAACCCCTTTCCTTTCCTTACCAATAATCCTCAGAGGTGATCTGAATCTGGTGTTCGATCCAAAGGGCTATCACCGGCTCAAAGAGCATTTCAGGAGCTGATAGACCAGGCTGGCCTATGTGATGTCTGGCAGGTACTTAACCCCGTGGAAAGGGGTTATACTTTCACTTCCCCAGTTCACGACACAGCTTCCTGTATTGATTACCTACTTTTTTACCAGGCGGTTCTTGATTTTTCTATCCGACCGGGCCCCCCCATCAGATCATTCACTGGTTTTGAAGGACCCTGATGTAACCGATTATCTCTCTGAACAGATTGACCAGTTTATTACCACTAATCTTAATTCCACACTAAGACCCGACATAGAATGGAGTGCCCTTAAGACCTTCCTCAGAGGAATCATAATTAGCCTGCGCTCCCAAAGAAAAAAGAAAAAAGACCAGAAATTACTTAGCATTCTTACCCAAATTCGAAAAATTGAAACCTCTATAGCTCCCCACTCTCAAGATACCCTGAGACAGGAACTGACAAAATTCAGAGATACCTACTTAGACCTTCTGAGAGAGAAGACAGATTTTGCAATTTTGAGAATGAAAGCATCCTACACAGATCAAGGTGAAAAAGCAGGGCACCTATTAGCTCTTGGAATAAAACAACAAGAATCTGCCAGATTCATAGCATCTATGCATTCTCTGGAGGACGACTCGCTGAAGACGTCCCCTAAGTATATTATTGCTAAATTTAGTACCTACTTCAAACAGTTATATAGCCCTATGCCTGACCCACCCTCTAGACAAGTTCTGGATGAGTATCTGGCAGAGTCCCAATTATCCTCCCTTCTGAAGCACAACACCGAATTCTTATAGCTCCTATTTCCCATTCAGAATTGGTCAGGGTTATTAATAGCCTCCCAGTAGGTAACACCCTGGGTCCAGATGGATTTTTATCCAACTTTTATAAGAAATTTAAAGATCACCTGATACCCCTACTGTTACCCTTATATCAACATAACTAACAGGAGTCTATACTGACTGGACCCATTTTGAAGCTTTAATTGTCCTTATACCAGAACCCAACAAGAACCTAGAATTAGTGACGAGCTATTGTCCCATATCCTTATTGAATCAGGATCTGAAAGTATTAACCAAATTACTGGCTGATCGCCAGGGGCACTGGAAAATCACGGGCATGATTTCTGCACTATTTCCATGATTTCTGCCTTGCTCTGTGACTCCTCCATGATTTGTTCTACTTTACACACTTTCCATTTTTTTTTTCCATTTTGTATTTCACCGCATGTATTCAGCATTCAGGGACAAAGAAACCTCTCTAGAGCACTGGATATGTGGCGTGTGATGTCACATTAGGGGCTGGCAGTCTTTCCATGCAGTCTATCCACTGTTGTTTTTTTGTTTTTTTTGATGCCACTGTTTTAAATCCTGTCCCCCCTCAGGTCCATCTTAGTGGCATATGTATGCTGCAGGGGGTGAGAGGAGGGACCATTCATCTGGATTGTTCAGCCCAGAACTGTGTGACCTGCATTGACGAAGAGCTTGGACTGCGCCTTTTAAAGCCTGCCTGCCTGCCGCAACTAAAAACAGTTTCCTGACCCGCTGCTACAAACTGCTGCCAAGAATCCACTATCGCTGCAAATCCTTCAAATAAAAGTTATTTTTTAGTACTGCTGGTGGCTTGAGAGTTGGATCCAGAAGTAAAAACTGCCACTCCCGACCAGGTACCGCCAGTGCCGATGACCCAAACCACCCCATGGATCTGCAGACCATCCAGTCACAAAAGGAGCAAAGAAGAGCTGTATTCCTTTATTCTGTAAGATTTCAATGTTTTGCTGGGTGCTACTGTGGTAAGTACAAATGTAACAAACAATGCATATTTTTTGTGGGGGAGTCGGGGAACAAGAAAGTAAGGGACAAAACAAGTGAGGATGGGGAGCAAGGAGAGATGGCATGGAGTATTAAAATATAATCAGTTTCTGGTAGCATGCTTAAAGGAGGACTGTCCTGTTTGAGTGCAGTTAGTGGGGATAAGAAGTGGCAAAATGTTAGTGGTATTGTGAATTTATATAAAACATGTATACATGGTGTTCTGGCCTCGGGTGGGCATGAGGCAGATGACCAGGCATGCAGAGAACAATTTTGTGCTGCATGTATACCTGTCCACCAGGTCCGTGCCAGGCAGACTCGGTACACATGCAGAAAACAATTGTTCTGGAATCGGGCGATGGTGGGCATGGGGTGGACATGCAGACTTGCACAGAACAATATTTTTCTGCATGTAGACCAGTCTGCCAAGGCCATGCCAAGCTCCTATCACTTGTTGTTGATGGTTGGTGGAGGATCGGGCCTGGCAGACTTGGTACACTTGCAGAAAAAAATTGTTCTGGCCTCGGGTGACGGTTGGCATGGGCGGACGAGCAGGCTTGCCCAGAACAATTTTTTTCTGCATGTATACCAGTCTTCCAGGTCCGTGCCAAGCTCTTCTCACTTGTTGTTGATGGTCGGTGGAGGGTCGGGCCTGGCAAACTTGGTACACTTGCAGAAAACAATTTTATTCTGGCCTTGGGTGATGGTGGGCATGGGGCAAATGTGCAGGCTGGTCCAGAACAATTTTTTCTGCATGTATACCAGCCTGCCAGGTCCTTGCCAATCTCCTGTCACTTGTTGTTGATGGTCAGTGGAGGGTCAGGCCTACCAGACTGGTAGGCAAGCAGGAAAAAAAATTATTCTGGCCTTGGGTGATGGTGGGCACGGGACAGACGTGTAGGCTGGCCCAGAATAATTTTTTTCTGCATGTATACCAGTCTGCTAGGCCCATACCAAGCTCCTTTCACTTGTTGTTGATGGTCGGTGGAGGGTCGAGCCTGGCAGACTTGGTACACTGGCAGAAAAAAAATGTTCTGGCCTCAGGTGATGGTGGGCATGGGGCGAACGTGCAGGCTGGCCCAGAACAATTTTTTCTGCATGTATACCGGTCCGCCAGGTCTGTGCCAAGCTTCTCTCACTTGTTGTTGATGGTTGGTGGAGGGTCGGGCCTGGCAGATGTGGTACACTTGCAGAAAAAAATTGTTCCGGCCTTGGGTGATGGTGGGCATGGGGCGATTATGCAGTCTGGCTCAGAACAATTTTTTTATGCATGTATACCAGTCCACCAGGTCCGTGCCAAACTCCTCTCACTTGTAGTTGATGGTCAGTGGAGGGTCGGGCCTGGCAGACTTGGTACTCTTGCAGAAAACAATTGTTCTGGCTTTGGGTGATGGTGGGCATGGGGCGGACATGCAGGCTGGCCCAGAACAATTTTTTTCTGCATGTATACCAGCCTTCCAGGTCCATACCAAGCTCCTCTCACTTGTTGTTGATGGTCGGTGGATGGTCGGCCTGGCAGACTGGTAGGCATGCAGAAAAAAAAAATTGTTCTGGCCTCGGGTGATGGTGGGCATGGGGCGGACATGCAGGCTGGTCCAGAACAATTTTTTTCTGCATGCATACCAGTCTTCCAGGTCCTTGCCAAGCTTGTGTCACTTGTTGTTGATGGTCGGTGGAGGGTTGGGCCTGGCAGACTTGGTACCCTTGCAGAAAAAAAATGTTCTGGCCTCGGGTGATGGTGGGCATGGGGTGGACGTGCAGGCTGGCCCAGAACAATTTGTTTCTGCATGTATACCAGTCCACCAGGTCCGTGTCAAGCTCCTCACACTTGTTGATGGTCGGTGGAGGGAACACCTCGAGCCACGCTGGCGACCCGGGTTCGATAGTGGACTCGGGTTGCTGGGAGTCGGCAGGGTTGGGAGAGGATGCAACTGATGGGCTGCTCTTCTCTCCCAGGGGAGGGCATGGAGGTACCCAGTGTCCCAGTGGCCCCCGATAGAGGTCGGTGATATTGCAGGATGACCAGCCTGTAACATGGGGTGAGCGGGACTATGTTGGGAGTGTTGCCATTTGCCATGACGTCCCTGCACGTCAGGCTTGGGGAGGAGAGGAACAAGGGAAAAAAAATCTCCAGAGGACAGTGGAGATGATAGGGACTCCCTCAGCATGGCCCACTTCCCACTGCCGGCCCAGCTCGCTGTGATCTCCCTGGGTGCCAACCCGTAGGCTGTGTGGATTCCAGTCATGCCAGGGGTCTGGGGTCTGGCTTAGAGCAGTGCAGGTGGGGAGAGCCAGTCATGAGTGTTCAGGCAGGGAGTAAGAGGCCTTCACCCAGTGAGTACCCTGGAAGGATGCCCTGTCCTCCAGGGTGCATAAAGAGTCTTAAAAAAGAAAAATCAATCAACATCAGTTTTATCTAATTGTAACAGTGTAACAATACTTGCAAGAATCAAGAATCAATCATCAGTTGTATTTAATTGTAACAGTGTAACAGTGCTTGCAAGAATCAAGAATCAATTTTATTTAATTGTAGCAGTGCTTACAAGAATCAATCAATATCAATATGTCTCAGCCGAATGCCAAGCGTCCGCGTCTGTCTTGTGAGGAGGCCAAACAGCTCCATCTTGCCTACTCTGTGCATGCCATTGATCGAGTCGTTCTGTATCCTAGTGATCTGTATGAAGATGGGGCCAGCTATTCTGCAAATTCTGCTGTCAAGCCATGGATTATCTTTGCAAGCATACGATTGACCTGCACATGATAACACAAAAACATGGGGATCAGAAACTGCAGCAATTAAGAGAAAATAAGACGGTATGTATACAGTATTTATATACAAGTGTCACATTTATCTCTCTGTGCATGTGGGAGGGTAGATGAGGGTGTGTGTGTGTGTGTGTGTGTGTGGGTGAGGGTGTGTGTTTGTGGGTGAGGAATATGTGTGTGTGGGGTGTGGGTGGGTGGTGTGTAGGTGGGTGGGTGTGTGGATGGATGTGGGGTTGTGTGTGTTGTGTGTGTGTGTGTGTGTATTTGGGTGATGGTGTGAAGGTGAGGAGGGTGGGTGGATGGGTGAGGGTGTGTGTGTGTGGGTGTTGGTGTGTGAGGGTGAGGAGGCTGGGTGGACGGGTGAGGGTATGTATGGGTGGGGGGTCGGGTCTATCACTTTTTAAGATTACTCTTTTTTTTTTCACTTTACAGGCAGTACCATACAACGACAGCAGTCACTGGTGTCTTGTTTAGCGAGAGCAACATCATCCGCTGAGGATCTTAAAAAATTTGTCCTGGACTTTGTAAGATGCCTGACACATGCAGACGTTTCTCTAGAAAAAGCTCCAGTGGTTGCCTTTGGACAACTCAGTACCTCTCCCCTCATTCTCACCATTGTGGCTTAGACTTGAACTAGGAGGTCTTGCAACCTCTCCCCGGATGCACTTCTTCATACTAAAACATCTGCACTCCCATTGAGACTACAAGGCTCTCCCATAGCAACTTCTCTCCACGTTCATATTGAGTTAAGTGCTTTCCTTAAATACAGTCATACCCAAGATACAGTCCAGTCCTTATGGGGTAACCCTAACTTCAAGATTGATAACAGTGCTTCTGCCCAATGGATGCCCCTGTTGGGAGAAGGCATGCTCTCTCAATTTATGACTGAGAGGGGATCATGGCTTTCCACTGCAGAGATCATAAGGAAGTTCCATATCCCGAACCACAGTGTTTTCAAAGTTTTTCAACTGAAACATCTTCTGCTGAAAGTGATGGGATCAAATCCCCCCCCAGCCTGACAAGATATCCTTCAGGCTTGAACTGGGTCAACTGGCAGGTTTCCAAAAAGCTGTGTCCAAGCTCTATGGGATTTTATATGACTGGACTTACCCGAATAGTTTTGGACCCATGGCTTATTGGACTCCTTTCTTTCCCAATCTGGAATTGGACTGGCCATCCCCATGGCGTAATTGTCATAAATTCATAACTCGGGACAGGCTACGCCTTATGCAATTTCATATCCTCCATAATTTATATTATTCCCTTCAGAGATTGGCCAAATTCGGTCTTACCTCTTCATCATTCTGTACTCAATGCTGACTGGAGGAAGGCTCTATTTATCATGTATTATGGACCTGTTCCAAAGTAACTCCACTATGGTCCAGCATCCAGCAAAAGGTGGATCCCCTGTTAGGCTTGGAAACACTTTTCACTTCGGAAATCTACCTATTGGGGACTACTCCATGATTTCAACACTCAGTCGCAAGTACCATATGGCCCTTAACTCCATGTCAGTTAAAAAAGTGGTGTTGCACCACTGGAAAGATGGTGGTGAACTTGTCTATACTGAGTGGCTCAACGAGCTCTTAGCCAGTCTCAGAACAGAGAAAACTATTGCCAGCCTCAGTAACAAGATGAATAGGTACAAGAAGATATGGGACCCCTTACATACCCTTTATTCCTTATAATTGTATTAACATGGTACCTATTCATTGGATGTATGTACTGGGAATATAAGTCTGTGCTAGGAAGAGGGTGGGTAGAGGGAGGGTGGGGAGCAGGAGGAGGGAGTGGGAGAATGGATATTGTAATGTTATCAATAACTTTTCAAGTATAAGTTGTACCTGTAAGATATATTCTCTGTATTGTAAAACTAATAACATTTCAATTGCAAAAAAAAAAGAATGTTGATTTAGGGGGAAGGGCTGTGGCGGTCCTCAGTAGCTCTGCTCCAATCTGGAACTGAGACCACCATAGCAACAGTAAGGGAAATAGCAGCTAAACAAACCTCTAATTAATTAATTTAAAAAAAAAAATCACACTACATGGTTTAAGTAGCTCCTTGGGCAGCGTGGGCAGCTTCTTAACATGAGTTACCTGCCTGGAAGAAAAAATCCTGTAATTTTTTCTTTAATAAGCCCTTTTTAAACATTAACAAGCATTTGTCAATGCCAAACGTTCGCTTGCAGGTATTTGCAGTGGTGTTTGGCATGTATGGTGCTTTACCCTAATGCCCTCTGCGATTGCTGGTATTTGCACAATAAAGTGTCAGCATGACCTTTTTGTTACCCCTATTGTGCGCTACATAGGCGGAAAAACGTTTTGGGCAGGATGTGAAAAATTACACTTGTACTGCTCATAAGGAAGTGTGGTAAAATGGCAGTGTTGAAAATCTGGAGTGGAAATATTGAAAATTCGCAAACCTAGGAGCGTGCGTGGGAACTGTGCAATGCACACTCATAAAACAGTCATTGTTAGGAATTGTTTCACCAAATTGTCAACATTGGCATTTTAAAACCTCTGCTAATGAACAGTGTCACTGTGATTGTCTTACTGTGTGCCATACATTGGTTTTGCACACTGACTGCGCCATTGTGCACTACATAGGCGGAAACACGTTTTGGGCAGGATGTGAAAAATGACAGCTGTACTGCTCATAAGGAGATGTGGTAAAATGGCAATGTTGAAAATGTGGAGTGAAAATATTGAAAATTCGCAAACTTACGGGCATGTGTAGGAACTGCACAACGCATGCTCGTAAAACAGTTATTTTTAGGAATTTGTTCACCAAATTTTCAACATAGCCATTTTAAGATCTCTGCTCATTAACAGTGACACTGTGATTTTCTTAATGTGTCCCATACACTGAGTTCACACAGCGACTGTGCCATTGTGCACTACATGGGCGGAAACTCGTTTTGGGCAAGATGTGAAAAATGACAGCTGCAGTGCTCATAAGGAGGTGTGGTAAAATGGCAATGTTGAAAATGTGGAGTGAAAATATTGAAAATTCGCAAACTTACGAGCATGCATAGGAACTGCACAGTGAACATTCGTAAAACAGTCATTTCTAGGAATTTTGTCACCAAATTTTCAACGCAGCCATTTTAAGACCTCTGCTCATGAACAGTGTCACTGTGATTTTCTTAATGTGTCCCATACATTAAGTTCACACACCGACTGTGCCATTGTGCGCTGCATGGGCAGAAACACATTTTGGGCAGGATGTGAAAAAAGACAAGCTGTACTGCTCCTGAGGAGGTGTGGTAAAATAGCAATGTGGAAAATCTGAAGTGACAATATTGAAAATTCGCAAACTTACGAGCGTGCGTAGGAACTGCGCAACACACACTCGTAAAACAGTCATTTTTAGGAATTTTTTCACCAAATTTTCAACACAGCCATTTTAAGACTTCTGCTCATGATCAGTGTCACTGTGGTTTTCTTAATGTGTCCCATACATTGATTTCACACACCGACTGTGCCATTGTGTGCTACATGGGCGGAAACACGTTTTGGGCAGGATGTGAAAAATGACAGCTGTACTGCTCATGAGGAGGTGTGGTAAAATGCCAATGTTGAAAATCTGGAGTGGAAATATTGAAAATTCACAAACCTACGAGCGTGCGTGGGAACTGTGCAACACACGCTCGTAAAACAGTCATTTTTAGGAATTTTTTCACCAAATTTTCAACATTGCCATTTTAAAACCTCTGCTAATGAACAGTGTCACTGTGATTTTCTTACTGTGTCCCATACATTGATTTCGGACACCAACTGCGCCATTGTGCACTACATGGGCGGAAAGACGTTTTGGGCAGGATGTGAAAAAATACAGCTGTACTGCTCATGAGGAGGTGTGTTAAAATGGCAATGTTGAAAATCTGGAGTGCAAATATTGAAAAATTCGCAAGCGCATTTAGCGCAGTGTAGGAACTGCGCAATGCACGCCAGAAACAGCTCATTTTTAGAATGTTTTTACCAAATTTTCAACATAGCCATTTTAAGACCTCTGTTCATGAACATTGTCACTGTGATTTTCTTAATGTGTCCCATACATTGATTTCGCACACCGACTGTGCCATTGTGCGCTACATGGGCGGAAACATGTTTTGGGTGAGATGTGAAAAATGGCAGCTGTACAGCTCATAAGAAGGTGTGATAAAATGGCAATGTTGAAAATCTGGAGTGAAAATATTGAAAATTTGCGAACTTACGAGCCTGGTGAGAACTGTGCAATGCACCAAAAGGTGGATTTTGCATTAGCCTTAATATGGGTTTTTAGATCTCTTCATGAATGATGTCACTGTTCATGGTAGTTATTCGCCCGAAGGGTGATTTCGCAGTGACCGCGCAGTGCCCGCGAAATCATCCTTTCAGGCCTGAATAACGCCATGACAGTGACATAATTCATGAGAAGGGGTTCCAAAACCCCATGTTGAAAATTTGTGCAAAAATTCCAAAATGACTGAGATATGCATTGTTGAAACCCTCTATCTAGCCTGCTATACAGCTTACCGGCATTTCCTCAGTTCGCGGTTGCCTTTGAAGAGTGCAGATGTTCCCGGTCCACTGAAGATGCGTCGCCGGAGTCCGGAGGTAAGTATGGGAGTGAGGGGGTTTCAGGAGGCTGGGTGCACAGTGGGTGGGTGCGAGTTGTGGGGGTGGGCTGGGAGATGCGCGTGGGACCGCTTTTTATTTTACAGGTTATCATAACAAAAAGCGATGATGTGATATTTGCCACGCTTGGGGTGGGCTCCAGCGGCAAGAAGATGGTCAGGCGAGGGGAGTTGACGGGGATTGGGCACCCCATTGGCAAACTACGCCGAGGGCGAGGAGCCGACGGGGATTGATTGGGCACCCCGTCGGCAAAACAAAGGGAACAATTGCCATGCTGGGGTGGGCTCTGCGGGCAGCAGGATGGCTTGGGGGCCGTGGAGCTGATCGGGGATTGACACCCCGCCGGCAAACAACATTTGCTATGCTGGGGGGCTCCCAGTGTGGCACCAAAGCTTTGGGGGGGGCGGCGTGATGTGCGCGGGGAGGGGATCGCGTGATGTGGGGGGGGACGGCGTGATGCGGTGCTCAGTATGGTAGCGGTGCTTTCCTTTGAAGCAGAGGAACACCGCTGTCAGACACAGCTCCTGCACCCAGTGGTGCAGGACCGCCATGCCTGCTCAAGGGAGCAGTGCATTGGATGGGAGAGGCACACCTCCAAAGTGTGCTACTCTCCCAAAACGTTCCTTGCGCATGCGCGCAAGCAAATGTAAAAATGTAATTTATTCCCAGTCAGGAATAGGAAGTTCCATATGGCTTTAATATCGGCTACTCTTAAAAAAGTTGTTCTCAGACACTGGAAAGACTCTGTTGTGATCAGCTATACTGAATGGCTGGAGGAACTACTTGCCAGCCTGAGGGTTGAAAGGATGATAGCCATCCTTCAGAACAAACTCTCTAGGTTTGATAAGATTTGGGGTCCCCTTTATACTACTTACTCATTATAGGGTATGAAGGTCCCCTCCTGAGTAAAGAGGGTATGATTAGGTGTCTTGTGCTGGGGGGGGTGGTAGGGGGCGAGGGATGGGGGTGGGAGGGGGTTTTGGGGCCATGGCAGAGGATGGATCCTGTCATTATCTGTGATATACTCAAATGGATGTACATGTTTCTCTTGGATGCATTCTCTGTAATTATATTTGCAATAACATTTTAATGGAAAAAAAATGTAATTTATTATCAACCTATTTACTCAACTACATTTTATCTCCAAAGTTTGTTGAAAAAGCAGTAATAAACCAAATTACCAGCAATCTTACCAACAGCAATCCTTCCCCACTTACAATCAGGTTTTCACATATACATTGTACTGCCCAACTAGAAGTCTCTAATAATCTTGTGTGCATTGACAACAGGGAATGAGATTAAGTTCCAAGTTCATGTTTTTAACTGCAGTTCTCTCTTCTCTAAGACTTTCACACATGCTGGTCTCTGTAGCTGCTTTCGCTATTGCATATCAGGCATAGCCAGTTCTGGAAACTGTTAAATTTTTTTTTTGGGAGGGGGGGCAGCCAGCAGCTCTACCTTATTTATTTCTGGCAACAGTGATCAATAATAATTATCCCCTGCAACCTTTGGAGTGCTCAGGAATTTCTAACATATGGGGTTCTCATCCATCCATCCTATTTGTCGATGCACAAAAGTAAATCTTTTGGACAGACAGAGAGCAAATCCTCTGGCTATCTCCATAGAATCCAGTTTTCTTCGTGCATGCCTGGAGGTCAGTTACATTTTTCACTTGCTCCCTACTCCAAGGTAAAAAAGTTTTCTTACTATTCCTTCAAACCCCTCTCTTTTTCCCTATGCTCAGGCGTTTAGATAGACACCGAGTTACTAAATGCATTAGTGCTAGACTGTTTGCTGAACTGTTTAATTACTGTGTTTTTACACACGTGGCATTAATAATGGATCTGGGGACCAGAGATACAACTGGAGCTGGACGGAGGGGGCAGGGAAACATGCAGTACAGACCATCAGGTAGCATTGTGTCCCATCTCCTGCCCCAGTTTGGGACCTTCAGGTAGCGTCCCCAACACCCTTCAGCAGTGGGATGCAGACCCTGATGTAGCATCTGCTCCTCCTTGTTTCTGGCTGCACCCCACCAAAAGTCAGGGGAATAACAATGGGGCTCACTGGCAGCCTCAACAGATCGCTCTGCAGAGTGAGTTACTCAGTTGTCCCTATCAGTCTCCTCTCCCCCCTCCACACTTCCACCATACCTGATACTGCATTGGAGCAGGGGAGATGCTGGGGAGGTCTGCTGGGCCAGTCTTCAGGTCTTTTGCCCCATCCAGCGCAATCTTGTCCAGCAGCTGCTCTCAAGGGGCATAGTCTATTTGCATAACTTGTGCCTTTGCAGTCCCATCAGGGGAGAAACAGGGACATCTCCCCCGCACATTCCGATGACAGCACCATGTTCTCACTTACAGCCTCAAGCCCCAGCAGTCATGGTGGCTCTCGTGATACTTGGGGGGATTTAGGAGGCTTTTCTCGGCAGATGCCAAAAATGGGGACCAGCATCACAGGAGAGCGATGTCCAGTGAATGGGGCAAAGTATGTTCTCCAGACATGGAGGGCCCCTGTATTTTCACTATTGGGGACATCTGGCTGTTTCAGTGGGGGGGATCTCACGAGACTCAGGGATCTTGTGGGATTTTGACCGATAAGTGGGTCGAGACCTCGGGGATCTCACAATAGCACAGCCATCTTGTTGGTGGATGGCAATAACAGAGCAGCCATTTTAGGAGAGGCTGCTGTTCTTAAAGGGGCACACATCAAAAAAAACAATGTCCACCCCTGCTAACGTTGGTTGACTTGCTGATATTGGAGTCTCCAAAGGCATGTTTCTGACCCAGTTTTTTATATCTGTCCCCCCTCAGTCAGCCAGCCTTAACTTCTACACAACCATGCTTGACTGCATCGAATGTGGAATCAAGCTCCCAGACTCGCAAACAGGGGAGCCTCTGTGTGCAGTGTGTATGGTGTCGGAGTCAGCCGACCAGCAGTCAGCGGGCAACCTGGCCATGCAAGATGACAACGTTCCACCAACAGCGCCTCTGGCATTGAATGCAGTGCAAGCAGGACAGGTGTTCCAGTTGCTGGACAAGTTGCTGAGCCAACAACTAGAGGGGGCCGGACAGGCAGACAATAGGAAGTACCCAGGGCCAGACCAAGCTCCAGCACCCCCCCAAAAGGAAGTGCAGGCAGGCAGAAGACCTAGTATTGTTGTTGCAGCAGGACGCCGAGGGCCAAGACTGTGATCATGTTGTGGGCAAGCTATGTCTGCAGGAAGACATTGTGGAGTTGGTACGTCTGACCTCGGAGGTTCTCCAGGTTCTGGAGGAACCAGAACAGCTGCATAATTTGACGGATCCGCTTCTCGCAGCACACACCAAGTCAGAGAAACATTACTTCCTGACCTGTGCAGTACTGGATGTCATTTTAACCAAGGAACGAGACACACTGGAGCCAGCATGGATCCTGGAGAAGAGGGCCACTGAGAAGTCATACCCCCTTACCGAGCTTTATTGGGCAGCATGATATGCGGCCCCAAAAGTAGGCACCCTTATTTCAGCCTTCACGTGGTACATGGTCATCCTGGTGGAGAGCACTACTGCCCTGAAGGACCCCATGGACAAGAAAGTGGAGGACTCCTTGTAAAAGGCCCATGAAGTCACCGGGTTGGCCCTTGCTGCAGATGTGGCGGTATGGTATACCAGCCGGGTACTACTCCATTGGCAGAAGCAGACACTGATGCCTCCCAGAGGATTCACCACTGGTGGGGCAGGTTGACTGCATCATAAAAGAGGACACGGTACATCATGGATGCTCCCTCCAACATTATTAAGTTTGGCACCAGGACCACAGTCCTGTCTAATCAAGGCAGATGGGCCCTGTGGTTAAAGCTGCAGCAGATGGATGCTGAGTCCAAGGCAATGCTGATGAAGTTATCCTGCAAGGGTGGCCACTTGTTTGGTGATGCTCTGACCCCTTTCCTCAGGGACAGGGCTGGGATGAAACAAATGGCACACAAAAAGGACTTGTATCTGCCATTGGGATGTCCTTTTTGTCCAAGGTTTCAAGGCAACAGGGGCTAGGCAAAGTTAGCCTCAAGTCAAAATCAGAGAGGCAGCTCCACCAAGTCCCATTTTCAGCCAAAGTTCAACCAGTCCAAGTCAAAAGGCAATTCGAGATGAAAGGTCAGTTTCAACAGCCCCAGGTGCAGTGGCTGTTCCTCAGGGAAAGCCCAATGAAGATGGGGGTGGGCCCAGCAGGCAGCACTCCAGTGGGAGGATGCCTTTGGCTGTTCTCTGCACAGTGGGCCCACATTGCCACAGACAAATGGTTTGGGGGTATTGTGTCACAAGGATATGCCATAGAAGTCGCTCAAAAGATGCTGCCACACAGACTAGTAACCTCCCCTCTTTCACTGGACCCCTCCAAACAGGCTGCAACTTTGCAGGCCATAAACAGCCTGTGCAACAACGGGGCGATAGTTCCCATGCCACCAGCGGAGAGGGACACAGGACTTTATGTTCTTCATGGTCACCAAGAAATTGGGGGGGGGTTCGAACTGTGCTCGATCTCAAGTTCCTCAACAGATTTGTGGTTTACAAGAAGTTCAAGATGGAGACGCTTTAGTCATTGCTGGCAGCCATCCAGCTGGGAGATTTCCTAACATCGATAGATCTCAAGGACTCTTATTTATACATCCCAGTTCACTCTTGCCACCACCGCTATCTCAGATTCCAGCTCAACAGGGATCATTTTGAATTCACATGCTTCCCATTTGGGCTGGCGTTGACCCCCAGAGTGTTCATCAAGACTCTGGTGGTGTTGGTTGCAGACCTTTGCAAATATGGGAGTGCACGTAATTTGAGCGAGATCTCTGGCACAAGCCCAAAGGGACATGGACTCAGTGCTTCAGTGCCTACAGAAGCACAGTTGGATAGTCAATTGGGACAAGAGTCATCTGCAGCTTTCCCAGGAGATAACTCATCTGGGGGCCTGGATCAATACAGAATAGGGTCTCGTGTTTCCCATGGAGGACAAGGTGGCCAACATACTGGTACTTGTGGAAAACGTATGGGCCTGGCTCTGCTGTCTGGTATGGATATATCTTCACCTGCTGGGGCTGATGGCATCAGTACTTGCCATGGTACCCTGGTCTTGGCTTCACATGTGCCCCCTCCAGCAGCATGTTCTGGACACCTGGTACCAAGTCTCACAGAGCCGGAAGTACGTACTTAATCCAGATCCTGACATTTTCTCCACTCTTTAATGGAGGAAGGATCATTACAATATGTTGATGGGTGGGTTCCCCTATCATTGCCAATATGGCAACGATTACCACAGATGCCAGCCTCCTTGGTTGGAGCCCCATGCTGGGCCGGCACATGGCGCAAGGAAAATGGTCTCCAGTGGAGATGGAATTGAGGGCTGTTCTATGGGTATTGATCTTTTTCACCCTACAAATCCTAGGTCAGTCAGTCCTGATCAGGATGGACAACCAGGTCTCCATGGTGTACATCAACAAGCAGGGTGGCACCAGGAGCAGTGCCATACTCCAAGAGGCACTCCAGGTACTCTGTTGGGTAGAAAAGCATTTGCTGATGATTTCAGCCATGTATCTGGAAGTGAAGCTGAATGCACAAACATATTGGCTCAGTTGGTTGATGCTCAACCAAGCAGAATGGAAATTGCACCCTCAGGCTTTTCACCAGCTTGAACAGAGGTGGGGGCCATTTCAGCTGGTTCTGATGGCCTCTTCCAACAATACCCAGTTGCCTCAGTTTCACTCCTGAGTTCTGGATGCAAGTACCAAGGAAACCGACAGGATGGTGGCCCCCTGGTCCTTCAACAGGGCCTACATCTTCCCGCCCTTTCTAAAGATTACCAAGGTTATTTCCAAGATCAGAGCCACGAGATCAGTGGTGCTAGTGGTGGCTCTGGACAGGCTGAGGCAGGCCTGGTATTCTTTGTTCAAGGCAATGCTGATTGATGTCCCCTGGTGTCTGCCCCAGTTCCAAGACCTTCTGTTTCAGGGGCTGATTCTTCATCACAATCCTCAGGTTCTGTCCCTGACAGCATGGATGTTGAAAGGTCGAGACTGTTAAACAAGGGTTAACCTACTAGTGTGGTGGAACATCTCCTGTTGTCTAGAAAGGCCTGTACAAATTTGAAAGAAAAATCAACACTCAGTCCAGGCCATTCATTTTAAAGTGAATTTTATTCACAAAGTGCATAGTAACATACTAAAATGCTAGCAGGATAGGCCTAATGGTCTTTCGTGTCTGCTCGTTTGGTCAGCCCCCACCCTGGGTGCTGACCTTGCTGTCCCCCTCGCCTTCTCTGGCTTCTCCCTTCCCAGTTCCGGATATTCTTGCTGCATTGGATTTTGCTTCCAGAACCCTTCCCCTGTACCTGTCCCACCCCCTCTTGAACCCCTCCACTGTCTCTGCCTCCACCAGCCCCCTAGGCAGTGCATTCCATGGCTCCACCACCCTCTCAGTGAAGTAGCACCTCCTCCTTTCTCCCCTGAATCTTCCCCCCTCCAGCTTCCACCCATGCCCTCTAGTGGGCCCCTCCTCCTTCCTTCGAAGCACCCTGACTGTTCCTCCCCTATTTACCCTCTTCATGTACCTGAAGACCTCTATCATGTCCCCCTTCTCTCTTTCAATGTGTACATATTTAGCTCTTCGAGCCTCTCCTCATAGGTCCTGTCCCCCAAGCCCCAAATCATTTTGGTTGCCCTCCTCTGGACCCTCTCCAGGAGGTTAATGTCCCTCTTTAAGTGTGGCCTCCAAAACTGCACGCAGTACTCAAGGTGCGGCTTCACCAAGCAGTTATACAGAGGGAGTATCACTTCCCTCCTTCTGGAGGTGATCCCCCTAGCGATGCATCCCAGCATCTTGTTGGCCTTAGCTGCTGCCCTCCTACAAGTCTCAGAGTTGTTCATCTTGACATCCACCACCACCCCCAGGTCCCTCTCAGCCATCGAGACTTGTAGCATTTCTCCCACCCGGTGTACACTTGGCCTGGGTTTCTGGCCCCCAGGTGGAGTACCTTGCATTTCCCTGCATTGAACCTCAGCTTCCACTTTCTAGACCATCTTTCCAGAGCCTCCAGGTCCCCCTGTAGGGCCACCCTCCCTTCCTCCCATCTACCACTGCCCCAGTTTCGAGGTCATCCGAAAGAGACTCATCTCACTCCTGATTCCTGTCCTTATGTCAGAGACGTAGGCGTTGAACAGAAGGGGCCCAAGGACTGATCCCTGTGGGATCCCACTAATGACCCTCCTTGGGGATGAGACTATCCCGCCAACTACGACCTTCTGGGTCTGGTCCTGGAACCAGTTGCCTATCCATCTGATCATCTGGTTCCCCACCCCCATTTCTCCCAGCTTATCCAACAGGCCCATGTGAGGAACAGAGTCAAATGCCTTGCTGAAGTCTAGAAAGAGGACGTCCACTGGTCTACCCAGGTCCAAGGCACTAGTCACCCAGTCATAGAACTCCACCAGATTTGTCTGACATGATTTCCCCGGGATGAATCCATGCTGTCTATCGTCCAGGCACCCTGACTTATCCAGGTCTCCCCCTAGCCTCTCCTTGACAATGCCCTCCATCGCCTTGCCCACCGCCGATGTCAGGCTGACAGGCCTGTAGTTCCCTGCCACCTCCCTCGATCCCCCCTTGTGGATAGGCACTATATGCGCAACTTCCAGTCTTGGGGCACCCACCCTGTCCTCAGAGAGATGGTGAAAAGCTCCGCCAGGGGTTTCTCCAGGACATCCGCAAGTTCCTTCAGCACTCTGGGATGTAATTTATCCGGCCCTGGTGCTTTCTCCATCTTAAGGGAGCTGAGGGCTTCCCTCACTCTCTCTGCTGTGATTTCCACTTTTGGTACCTCTTCTCCCTGCTTAGCCCTCCCCCCACCTGCCAGTGATGCCTCCCCCTCTCCCCAGACCTGCCGATCGGTGAGGGTCCCTCCTCCTCAGTATCTCTGTCTCCTCCCATGTATGATGCAGCACCCCCATTTTCCTTGGTGAAAACTGAGGTGAAGTACTCATTTAGTACCTCAGCCTGCTCCCCGGGTCTTGTGCCCATCTCCCCTGATTTAATCCTGCTAATCTGCCCCTTCACCCTTCGTTTTTCCCCAATGTATCTAAAGAACCCCTTGTTCCCTCTCCTAATTTCCCTGGCCAGGTTCTGCTCCTTCCTTGCCTTAGCCGCCTCACCACTCTAGTGGCCTTTCTAGCCATCAGCTCATACGCCCCTCGATCCCTTTCACTCCTTGAGCACTTGAATTGCTTATAGGCTGCCTTCTTTCCCCGCACCACCTCCTGGACCTCCCTGGTCCACCAGCAGGGTTTTTGGGCCCTACCGCATTTTTGTCTTACTCTTGCACAGGTGCTGGTAGCATCCTGCACCCCTCTCCTGATGATTTCCCACCTACTATCAGCGTCCATGTCTGACCCAATCTGCATCAGTGCAAAACTACTGGCTCACAAAGCAATATGTCTAAAGGCAGGCTCACATCTTACGTTTCACTTAGTTAAGCACCAAGCTTATCACCAGGCTTGGACAATCAATATTACCTAAAACTGTTTTTAAATCACTCAAGAAATTGATTCTGAAAGGTCATAGGATGCACTGGCATAGAGTGACCCTGGAAGCATACCTTACAGTTAAGAGGATTCCACTCAGTCTTAGACTTACAGTACATATAAGCCTGCGTATGGAACTGATGATGAGATATTTATGGACAAATGGCATACTTTAATGGAGACTACTGAACTGGACTCGATTAAATTGATTCTTGAACACGCCATTCCGGTAAGAGAACTTTTAACTAAAGATATTGAAAGGAAAGAAAAAGAGTTAAAGGAGAGCTGTAATCCTGGCAAGTTTGATAAATACAAAAAGCAATTAAGAGATAAAGTGGCACGCTATGATGTACAGCTGAAAAGGGCTAAACAAAAGAAATTTAATCGGGATGAAGAGGACTATAGACTGGGTCAGGTGTTTGATTGGACGGTTAAAGAGATGCCAGCTATAGCAGCATAAGTTAATATTAAATTGATTTTGAAAGCCTGTTTTTCTAGTGATAATGTAGCTATTTTAGACTATACATCAGGGCCAAGTGACACAGATAGTAATCCTGAGTTTTTTCCTAATGAGAGAACTTTCACCCACCTCGGGTCCAGCAACTACTGTATCAGCAGTCTCCCCCTCCCAACGAAGGTTCAGCAGATGGAAAACGTGGTTTCAGGAGCCGCACTTCCAGGGTAGAGGACGAGGAAGGGGGCAAGGCGTGGAAGCGGTTGAGGGGGATACAGATACTAAATCCAGTGGTCTCCACATCAGCCATTGTTAATTTATCTGAACATGTTTTAACCACGGATGAAGAGACTGTGTTAAATAAAATACTTTCTTTTTCATTGACTACTGATCTCAACCATTTCCAAACTGTTATAGATTTGCATTGTTTTGCTAGAAAAATCACTCTGCAAGCTATGTATGGTAATAATGATGTGGATAGAGCTGAGACCGCTAATGTTGTAACTGCAACTTCTGGTTTGAAACCTAAATCTAGCTATTGTCCTGCATTTAGTGCTACAGTGTCTGTTTTTGTAAAAAAATGTGAATTTGATATCGATAACCTTGTAAATGATTCTCCACCTAAATGGTATAATAATTATACAAAAAGTAAATGCAATGCACTTGATAATTTATCTGCAAATCATAACATAATAATTAAAAGTACAGATAAGGGGGGAGCAATAGTTATTATGGACAAAATGAAATATATTACTGAGGTGCAGAGACAATTGGCAGATTCTACCTTTTACCAAAAACTACCGGGTAATAATGTATGGGAATCAAAGAGAAAAATAGATTGTGTCCTTGAGGAGGGGTTGACTAGTAGCTTCATTACTGGTTTACAGTCTAGAGCTTTAATAGTTACACACCCAGTGGTGTCCATTATATACTGTCTACCAAAAATACACAAGGATCCCTTGAACTCTCCAGGTAGACTATTTCTGGGGCAGGTTGGCTCATGGGACCATTATCTAAGTTTGTGGATGTCCATCTCCATCCAGTTGTACAGGATTCGCCATCATATCTTAAGGATCCAACCAATATTATAAACATTCTTGAATTCATGGAAGTGGAATTGCCTCCTTGCCATACTGGATGTGGATGCATTATACACGAATGTGCCACATGGTGGTGGCTTGGAGGCACTTTAATATTTTCTGGATCAGAGACCCCATCCCCATGAAGTTCCAACTGTGTTTTTGCTACAACTAGCTGAACTGGTGCTAGATTCAAATATTTTTTTGTTTCAGGGTATTTATTACAGATAGATAAAGGGAACTGCAATGGGAGCTACCATGGCTCCAAGTTATGCAAATCTTTAAGTGGGTAAATGGGAACAGGAGTGGATTCGAAGCGACGCCACAAGTCCATATTATGAATATTTGGATTTGTGGCATTGCTTTATTGATGACATAATTACTGGTTAGCCCCTTTAACAACCTGAATTCAGACACTGTGAAAATGCTATAATAACCAGAAATCTAGTTATTACGGCGTTTCACAATCTCAGAGTCACTCTCGAGCTGTACTCTGCGCTTGATACAGCTCAGGCACTAACTCAGATTTTCCCCAGCTAAAGCGCTTCTCCTTACCAACTGCCTCTGTTCGAGTTGTTACTTAAAAATCCCTCATAAAAATGATGTGGAACAAAATACCATAATTTAAAGACACTCTCTCTCTCTCGTAGGTCACCCCAGCAACCGGAAGACCTTTGTGGCCACTGCAACACTTCTTGTTTGGCACACTGCTAATGGCACAATTTAAAATTAGCACAATATTTTAAATTTCTAGCTTTACAAAAACACTATAAAACTTTAATTAATCTTTCACCTCTCCACTATTTAACTGCGATCACCAGCGAATGTCTACAATGTACTCCACTCTACATTTGGACTACTGGTATCTTTTTTTTTCCTATTAGATAAACGCTGGATAAGACTCTGCACCAGCAATTATAAAAATTAAAAGATAGGCAAGTGTGTGCCTATGAATATCTTTTTCACACCCTTGGTGTGATGACTGCATAAACCTCTCGAGCTTCACTCTTGAGGTTTATGGGTCATCACACACATTGGGTGTGAAAAAAAATATTCATAACACACACTTACCCATCCATTATTCTCTATATTATTGTAGTCTGGAAGGGAACATATGAGCTATTTCTTGATTTTGTTAAATGGTTAAATTCTACAAATGAACATTTGAGATTTAAATCAGTAGTAAATGAAGAGGAGATTAATTTTTGGGACCTTAGAGTCTTTAAGATGGAGGGGGTAGTGAAATTGGAACTTCATTATTCACTAATCCAACAGATAGAAATAGATTATTGTTAGCCAGTAGTTTTTGCCCTGGACACATATGTCGTAACATACCTAAGGGTCAAATGATTAGGACATTAAGTAACTATATAAGGAGGCAAGATTTTGACATCCACAAAGATAAAAATATACAAAGGTTTGGGGAACGTGGGTATGGAAGGGAAGTGATACAGAAAGCAGTTGAGTCTGTGGAAAACATGGATAGGAATTTAACTTTGGCACCAAGACCAATGGTTCTCTGGCAGAATAATCAATATCAGTCAACTGGATTGTTACCCAGTGTAGTACTAGGAGTATAGGTCTTAAGAAAATTTTACGGGATAATTGGGGGATATTGAAAACTGATGAGAAAATTTAAAAACATATAGGGGATGGACCCAGCATTATCTTTACAGGTGCACCAACGGTTAAAGATAAAGTGGTTAGATCTTATCTACCAGTGGAAACCAAGAATACCACTATTTGGTCAGTACAACTTCCAGTAGGAAGCAAAAGATGTGGAAACTGCAAATTTTGTCCTTTTGTAATAGTAACAAATACATTTCAAAACCCCATTACACATCAAATCTTTAAAATCAAGAATATGATTTGTGTTATACCACTGCAGTGGTATATTTACTGCAGTGTTCATGTGGGTTTTATTATATAGGATGAACTACATGGGAATTTAACATTAGAAACGGGGAACATCTTAAGGCATTAGAGAAGAATGATATGAGATATGCTGTAGTTCAGCATGCAGTTAAATGCAGGGATTCACAGATAAAACATGAAATTAAGATTATTGGATTTGAGAGAGAGTAACGGTGGGACCAAGAGGGGGTGATTTGAAATGAAAGATAGGGCAAAGAGAACATTTTTTGATATTTGTACTTAGATCCAGAGAAGGCCTGGGACAGAATGATAATATAGATTTGGCGGCCTTCTTGTGAATCAGTGGGTTATGGTAGTCAGGGTTTTAATAGGTAAAATGAATATGGACATACAGAAATTGTGATGTGTTTGTATGTGATAATATATTTTTATACAATAAGCCATTAAACAGTGTAATTGAACTAGTTGAAGTACATACGAAATACATTTTCTTCTTTTGAAACAGGGCTCTAACATTAACAATGATAAAAATAGATTGGGTTCTGTGAATATTATTGTATCCAATAGCTAACATAGCTTTGATAAGTATAAAAACTTCTTTAATGTTGTGGCATCAGGAGATGTAATGCAAAAGAAACCATTGCTAATTGGGATGCCTATTTTATTGACATATAATTATGTCTGAATGTGGGGTAGTAATAATGAGATAATTAGGTTCTTTAAATATCATTGGAACCTAGTTGCTAAGTAAGCAATAATAATTGAAAACTCCCTGTATTCTGTGACATCAGCTAATTGTTGATTAAATAAGTAAACAGCAGGTGTCTTTGTATTAAGCTAGTGATTTATTTGAATGTATTATACTGCTATGCATACAATTAAATGCAGAAATGCAGATTTTTAATTGTCACTTAAAGCTTTGAATTTAATTGTGTTGTACTAACATGTGAATGAGCACTATTTAAGATTTGAAATGCTGCTGCTATCTACCTCTATAGAAGCTTGGTGTTTATCTAAGCGAAATGTAAAATGCGAGCCTGCCTTTAGGCATATTGCTTTGTGAGCCAGTATTTTTGCACTGATGCACTTTAGTGAATAAAATTCACTTTAAAATGAATGGCCTGGACTGGGTGCTGATTTTTCTTTCAAATCTATAAGTTCATTTATCATAGCACCAGTCATTCTCGGTGTGGTTGTTTTTTTCTTGTTCAAAGGCCTATTCTGTATTGATCCAGGCCCCCAGATGAGTTATCTCCTGGGAAAGCTGCAGATGACTCTTGCCCCAATTGACTATCCAACTGCGCTGCCATAGGCACTGAAGCATTGAGTCCTTGTCCCTTTGGACTTGTGCCAGAGATCTCGCTCAAATTACGTGCACTCCCATATTTGCGAAGGTCTGCAGCCAACACCACCAGAGCCTTGATGAACAGGACTTATAAGAGACATTGTCAGATTTTCTGTAAATGGTGTTCTGCAAAAGGTTTGTCACCATCGGTGGCAGGCCTCCCTCAGATTTTGGATTTCCTTAATGATGGGGCTGATAAGGGTTTGGCTTATTCCTCACTGGGAGTTCAAGTTCTGGCCATCTCAGCAGTATGTGGCCCTCTCCGCAGGGTGGGTCAGATTGGGGCGCATCCTGATGTGGCTCATTGGCTTCAGGTGGTTCAACTTACCTCCCCAGGGTGAGGCCTACATGTCCACCTTGGCAACTAAATTTGGTTCTGGAGGGCTGCATAAGCCCCCGTTTATACCTCATCTGTTTATACCTCATTCACCTCATTGGGTGACCCCATGGACAGTGCTCCTCACTGCCCTGTGCTCTGCCAGAACAGTGGGTTAACAGCAGACTCTTTCCTGTCAGGAGCCCTATGTCACTTTTCATGAAGGCAGGGTATCCTTGGCTACTATCCCTTCTTTCGTCCCTAAGGTGGTTTCTGCTTTTCATCTGGAGCAGCCTATCCATTTGCCTGCCTTGCTTGAGTCTACCCAGCATGGGAATAATCCATATACTCTAGACGTGGTTTCAGTCCTTAAGGAATACTTGGGCATGACTGAAAGCTTCAGGAAATCAGATTGGTTGTTTGTATTCTTTTCAGGATGGAAGAAGGGCCAAGCGACCTCAAAAGAGGCTATTGATCGTTGGATCAAGGAGGCCATTATTGTGGCCTATCAAGGGGTGGGGCGGGCCCCACCTCAAGTTATCTGGGCTCATTCCACTAGGGCTCTATTGGCTTCTTGGGCAGAGAAGGGGGTAGCTACAGTATGGGATATCTGTGCCGTGGCTATCTGGTCTTTGATCCATACTTTTGTTTGCCATTACACGCTGGATGTGGATTTGGCTGACACAGCTTCCTTTGGGCGTGCGGTGCTTCAAGCTGCAGCTCCACTGGGCTAGCCTTTGGGGTTTTTGATCCCACCCGGAGACTTTCCTGTGTTTTTGGAATACTGCTACGAAGTCCCATATGTGAGGAATTCTTGAGCAACATAAAGGTTGAAGAGGATAATGGTATTTACTTGCCTGGTAACGGTAATTATACCTGCAACCTTTAGAGTGCTCAGGGTCCCTTCTTGGCTTTGCCACAAAACCCAGCTTTGCTGCAGCTGGAATCATCATTAGTTCTATTCTGATTCTCAGTCTTGTGTTTCTGGCTTGGGGTATTGTCTGTGGCCCCTACCTCATATGTACAGGTAGCTGAGGGCTCCATATATGCTCATATATGCTGTTACTTTTCATGTATGCACAAGCCTTTGCTTATGCTTTTATGCTTGGGTCACTGATATACACTCCACTGTCTTTGTATACGACAGGGTAGTTTTTACATGCTACTTGGTGGTTATACCCACCTTGGTTTAGTGGTGCCATTTGCTTTTATTTTACACTAAAATTGTACCTTTACTGGCAAAACCTGTCTTTGCGTATTTGTTTTCTGGGGTTTGTTTTTTCTTGTACTTTATGTTAATTTTTAGCTGCTAGGGAACTTATCTAACTGGATTCATAGGTTTCATAGATGTTACGAAGCATTTATTGGACAATAGTCCATATACTCGCCCCTGAAAAAGGGACCTCAGGTCTCAGTGGGTTTACCCAGTTACCAAAATCTAAATAAATAAATAAATAAAGTTAGACATATCCAAAAATGTTATTACTAATCAAATATTTATCTAGTTTAGCCTTAAATTCATTCATTGTTTTGCTGGCCACAATTTCAATTGGGAGCTTATTCCAAATTTTAGTTACCCGTACTGTGAACCAATATTTTCTCCTAACTGTATTATACCTCTCCCAACTTATCTGTAGTAGGTGGGCTCTTGTATTATATGTCTGCTCTCTCAAGTCCAGATTTAACTGTTCCCATAGTTGTGCATCATTTAGCGCCCTGAAAATCATACACATATCGCCATGTAATCTTCTAAATCCTAGGGAATATAAACCCAGGTTCCAGAGCCTTTTTTCATAATCCTGTCCCTGGGCCTCCTTTATCCTGCATGCTGCTCACTTTTGTACTCTTTCCAAGGATTTGCTGTTGCCCTTTCCCCCGGTGCCCAAATCTGCACACAGTATTCCATGTGTGGATGCACCAATGAGGTATATAATGGAAGGAGTACCTGTCTATTCCTACTTTTTATATGTTTATGGATACAGAATTGGATACTGCTGGCTTTTTGATAAACTAGTTGTAATGTGGCCTAAAGCTAAGATCATTGTTGATTTGTATACCTAGGTCACTTTCTTCCTTTACTACCTTTAATAACTTATTCCCCTAACTATATTGATAATGCTTATTTTTTCCCCATATGCATCAAACTGCATTTGTCAGTGTTGAACACTGATCCATGTCCCTGGGCTCAGGCTTCCGAGTTTTCTAGGGCAGCTTGCAAAGTGTCAGCATCTCTCTATTCTCTATCACATGACCAATACGGGTATCATCAGCAAATTGTGAGACCCATATGTCCGTTGGGGGGCTCATGTAACCAATATACAAATTAAAAAGGCATGGGCCCAAAACTGAGCCCTTTGGGACCCCACTCATCACATTCACTCAATTTGAATAATCTCCCTTGATGCAGACCCTCTGCTTTCTACTAGTCAGCCATGACTCGATCCAATGGGTGATATTTCCAGGTATACTCAACTTAATTAGGGCATCAACCAATTTGTCATGTGGAACCTTATCAAAAGCTTTGGTGAAGTCCAAAAAGATAACATCCAAAGATCTACCTTTGTCCAAAGCTTTGCTTACCTTCCCATAAAACTCCAAGAGGTTAGTTTGGCATGACCTCCCCTTCATGAAACCATGTTGAGCCATTATCAGAACTGTTTAGTGAGTCTCTGAGCACAGGAAAGTCCCAGAAGACTAGAGAAGGGCTCATGTGATCCCGCTCCACAAGAGTGGTAGCAGGGAGGAGGCAGGGAACTACAAACCAGTCAGTCTTACCTCAGTAGTAGGCAAGATTATGGAGACACTCCTTAAGGAAAGGATAGTGCAACACCTGGAATCCATAGGGGCACAGGATCCAAGACAGCTTGGGTTTACAAAAGGGAGGTCCTGTCAAACTAATCTCATAGATTTCTTTGACTGGGTAACCAGAGTGGTGGACCAAGGGAGAGCAGTTGATGTTGCATACCTTGACTTCAGCAAAGCTTTTGATACTGTTCCACATAGAAGATTGATTAATACAGCTGGGTAGGCTCGGGGTGGATCAGACATTGGTCAACTGGGTGGCAAACTGGTTGACGGGCAGAAAACAGAGAGTGGTGGTAAATGGTATACAGTCAGAAGAGATGCAAGTCACAAGTGGGGTACCTCAGGGATCAGTCCTGGGGCCAGTCCTCTTCAATATCTTCATCAGTGACATCGCAGATGGACTGGAGGGTAAGGTTTGTCTGTTTGCAGATGACACCAAGATCTGCAACAGAGTAGATGATCCAGATGGGGTGGGCAGAATGAGAAGAGATCTGGATAAACTAGCAAAATGGTCAAAAGAGTGGCAACTGGGGTTTAACGCAAAGAAGTGCAAGATCATGCACATAGGGAAGAGAAACCCTGAAGCCACCTATAGGCTGGAAGGGGAGTTGCTGGCAGTCACAAGGGAAGAAAGAGACTTGGGCATCATCATCACTGATGACCTGAAATCATCCATGCAGACCTCTAGAGCAGTAGGTAAGGCTAGAGGGATGTGGGGTGTATTAGGAGGGGTATTACAAGTCAGAAGAGGGAGGTAATAATCCATCTTTACATCACAAGAACATTAACCAAATTGAGGCAGTCCAGAGAAGGGCAACCAAAATGGTGCAGGGACTGCATCAGAAAACGTATGAGGACAAATTAACTGAGCTAAATATGTATACCCTAGAGCAAAGGAGGTAGACAGGTGATATGATTGAAACATTCAAACACCTTCAGGGCATTAACAAGGTAAAAGAGTCTAATAAGTTTCAATATAAGAAAAATAGCAGGACAAGAGGACACAGTACGAGAATAGAGGGAGGCTGATTAAGGGGTAATGTGAGGAAGTTCTTTTTCACAGAAAAGGTGGTGGATGCATGGAATGGCCTACCTCAAGAAGTGGTGGATATGAATACGGTACAGGGCTTCAAACAGGCATGGGAAAGGCATAAGGGAGCAATACAGATGAGTATGAATAGATAGGCCATTGACAGAGCAATGGCACATTCATAAAATAGAAAAAGAAATGGGCAGACTGGATGGGCCTTGCGGTCCTTATCTGCCGTCAACTTCCATGTTTCTATGTTGAGTACTGTTAATATTACCTGACATGTGTTGGAATTTAATAATATATTCCTTTAAAATACCCTCTTAAATTTTCCCAAGGATCAATGTCAGACTACTCTGTCTATAATTCCCAACTTCCTGCTTTGATACTTTTTTATATATGGGGATGACCACTGCCTGTTTCCATACATCTGGGACTTCCTCATTTAATGATTTTTGGAAAAGGCATGTTACGGGGCCTGCCAATTGCTTTGCCAATTCCTTAATTATCCTTGGGTGTAGATTATCAGGGTCCTGTGCCTTATTTTGATCTACCTGATTTAATTTTTTTTTCCACTTCAGCTTTGTCTAGAATAATACTAGAACCATATATGACTATATATGATTCTATGGATGTAGCTAGAGAGTTTGGTCTCTGGCTGTCCAAAAGATTTACTTTCATGCATCAACTAGTGGAATAGATGGAGGAGAACCCCATATGTGAGGAATTCCTGAGGACTTTAAAGGTTGCAGGTATAATCACCTTTACCAGGTGAGTAAATACCATTATCCAAAGCTCCAGTAAGTAAAAGGAAAGGTGTTGTAAAGTCTTGATATTTTTGGCAATTCCCTGTACCACTAGAATGCTCTTCAGTACTTTAATACAAATATTCTTTGACATCCTATCTGTACAAGCTTGCACTTCCATTAATTAAATATATGGAGTACATTGCTTCTGAATAATAGCTTTATCTGTGTTACAAAAAGCAAGGAATTCACTTCTATTTTCCCAACTCTTGGTGGCGTTTCCCCCTTTTGAATTTCTCTGCATTTCTCCAGCATCTCTGAAAGTGCTGTTTTAAATGGTGCTGATCTAAATCTACATAGAAGAAACAGTGCAGAGAGGAAGGGAAGATTGGAAGGTCCATGGATTCTAGCCCCACACTTGGAACATGGGGTAAATCTCAATAATGACAGTGCAGTACATCATGAAGGGGTACTGCACTCCTGAGGTGCTGTCTTTCAGATGAGACATTAAAACAGAGGTCCTGTCTGCCTATTCATTCTGGTGGTTGTTCTGGTGGGAGTTAAAGATCCCATGGCATTTCATGAAAAGATTAGGGGGATTTCCCCAGTGCTCTGGCCAAATTTCCCCTCATTCACTAAAATACCACCAATAGCTTAATCTGGTTCTGTAAGTCAGTTTTGCATCTGTATCTTCCCCTCCTCTCAGGATGAGGCTAGAAATAAACAGAATTGCCTAGTCCTACTTTCTCAGTCAATAAAAAGTAAATAAAATAAAACATTGGCAAAAATATATCTATAGTTATATGGGATACAGTTTTGGTGCAGCTGTACTGTGCCAAATAATGGGAAATGGATCAATGACCAATTTTATTGATAGTTTGGGCATGCTACTGTGCAGTACAACCTTTGGGGCTCGGTGAGTGGGGTGGCATGGCGGGTGTGGGGGTATAGTGAGCAGGGGGGCCCATGGTCACTGCTGTGCATAATGCCCATAGCAAGGTAAATCTGGCCCTGGGTAAGTGACTTATGAATGAGCCACCCAAGTGCAAAGTTTAAGAAGATGCAGTGCTTTAATGAGATCAGGGAAATTTGCAATGAATGAACACTTTGACGTATGTGATTATTTTACTGTAAATTTTGTTAATGGTGAGGCTTGAGTTGGCTGACTTCAGACTTCAATGCACTTACTTTGCTGTCCTTTAGCACCACTTTGGGAATTGATAATGTTGTTCATCTACTTCACTGTCTTGCTCCAACAAGCTAAGTTAAGTGGGTCATTGGCACTTCAGAGCCAGATGAGTTTTCCAGAAGTTACACTTATTCTAATAAAAACAGCGTTGGGCTTGCTGTCTGGGTTTTAATGCTCGAGTCACCTTTTAATTTTTTTGGAACTTTACTGAATTTCAAACAACAAGGTACATGTGTAATCCAGGATTGTAAATAGGATGCAATACTGCAGACACGTGACTGTCATCTGTTGAATGGGGTCACACTGACTGAATTAGGTATGCTGAAAATACAGTATTCTAGAGGTATATTAGTGCAGGAGTTAGACTGTGTGTGTGTGTGTGTGTGTGTGTGTGTGTGTGTGAGACAATGTTAGGTCAGTGGGCTGTTGTGGGTCAGAATGCCATTTTGTTGTCTCAGATACAGTGGGAATGATGGCGTGCTGTGAGATATGTGGAGGGGTACGAGGGGGGCATTCTACACTGTGTGCCTCCAGTGAAATCAGACTCTCAAAGTTTGCAAATAGGGCCCTACATTTACTTATTTTCAGATGGTAGGAGTTTAGTCCAAGTGTCTGTTTTAGAAACTTGATTTGGAGCAAGCCACAAGCAACAGAAACCCTTAGACTTGCTCATGGACTCACAAACTTCCCTCTTCTCAAGCATATAAGCTCCCCAAGCTAACAAACTGAAACAGTTGTGAGTGTTTTTGTTTTCTGTCTTTTTGCCTCATGCTCCTGCTTGAGTTGCCAGTGCTGTCTAGCTGCCTTGAAAATCACTTTCTACTACATGTTGGCTTGTACAATATTCCCATGACTTCTCCAACAGCCCCAGCCAAAGCTGACTTCTGTTTGCTCCAACGCCCCCTACCGGCTGCTGCCAATACTTTGTTTGCAGGGCTCAACTCCCTGCCCTTGCAGAGCTCCCAGGGCCCAGAAGACATTGTTGTTTTTTGTTTGGTTGAGAGTATAAGTCTGTAGAGGAAAACCGGGCAGAGGACAGATTTTTAAAATAGCAGTTTATTTTTATATTACCAGCTTTGTCAGCTGAGCTGCTTTTCTTATCCTCAGCTGCTGGTACTGTAGCACTTTCACATTTAAATATAGTGCCATAGCACTGGCAAACCCATGTATGCATCCTGATTTGTGGAATATTCATGATGCCAAGTTATTTTTCTCTACTAACATGGGTGTCGTTTTATGGGTTAAAACTGAAGAAATTGTTGCTAAGGAAAGTATTGTTTTTTCTTTCTTGTTCATGAGTAAACTTGTCACATTGCTCAGTGAAAGAATTTGTTAGTGCATGGATCCACTTTTATTAAAAAGAAAAAACAATTCATGTGTTTGTAACCACCCAGTCCCTTGGGGTTACTCAAATCCCCTGAGTAACAATGCTAGGCAGAGAGAGGCAGCTGGTGATTAACTAGTTAAATGAGTTTTCACCTGCTCACTCTTCTGTTTACTTGGCTTCAGCTGAGAATGAAGTGATGAGCTCATTTGGAACTCTCGCAGCAGCATAACCCTTGTGCCAGCTGTTGAGGAGGGAGTTAGAATGTTGAGATGGGAGTCAGTGTGAGTCAAGGACAGTTGCAGTTAGGAGTATTTAGAATTGGAGCAAGGAAGTGAGAGTTGCTGCCAGTGGGCTCTGAGTTAAGATCCCTAATTCTCACCCTAGTACTGGTATTTTCCAGCTTGCCAAAAGAAATTGTGGTGGCCTTTTCTACAGCAGGATTTCCTGATTTTCATCCTTTGAGGGGTGAAAAGGACTGCTAGTGGATGGATCCAAGGGGCAGTCCCTAGTTTGATCCAGGGTGTTTTGAAGCTGTCTGAAATGTCTAACAGTGAGTGGTGTTCCATGCCCAGAGGGAAGGCACAATTTCTTTTTTTTGCAAGTACAGACATGAAACACTGTCTTTGAATTAAAGTTGACTGAGGTGTGTGATGTCCAGAAGTATGTCTATACCACACTGCTCATGACTTTTTTACCTTTACATTACAGAGGTTTATTGTTGTTTATTGGAATATCTAGGATTACAATACCTTTGAGCCAAGGCTCTTTTGCAAAGATTCCATGTCAAATTTTGAAAGGAATACAAACTGAACAGGCTGTGGCAATACAATACATAGGCAGTTGAGAGAAAAAAAAAGCAAAAAACAAAAACAATACATTTAAGGGGGTAGGAAGGGCACAGGTAAGCAGGGTGAGGTAGCTTGAGAGCCACCAGGGGGTAGTGAGGAGAGGTAACAAGGGCAAGGGATAACTGGGATGGACTGAGGGGAAAACACTTGAAAAATAGTGGAGCAGCCAAAAAGGAATTGTTGGGTTGTAAAGTGATAAAGCCAGGAGGAAGACGAGGAAAGGGGGTAGGGGACAGGTGTAATGGAGAGGAGAGGAAAGTGCAAGAGCAGATTAGCAGTGACAGTCACAGGAGCTGGAGTCAGAGAAGTGGAGGCGAAGGTTGGTTTTGAAGTGGCCTAGCCTTTGCAGTGAGGTGATGCCTTTGTTGAGTGCATTAAACCAGGAGGGAGCGCGGTGTGAGAATGACCTCTGTCCCTGTTAGGCGCGGCACCGTAGTACATGCAGAATTAGGTTAACTGAATCTCTGGTGTGGTGGGGGCAGTGTGTAGTGCGGAGAAGAGCTTGGACTCCTGGGGGTGCAAGGCCTAACGTGATCTTCTTGGCCATTAGGCAGACGTGGAACTTGATACGGTTATATAATTGGAGCCACCCCATTTGGGTGTAGAGAGTACACTTGTGTGTGAGATGGTGGGATCCAGTAATGAGGCTGCAGGCTTTGTTAAGGTCCAGGCGTAGGTGCCTTAGGACTATCAGTGGCAGAGCCATAGACAACCAGCCCATAGTCAATTAAGGCGATCACAGAGCTCTGAACAGCTAGCCTTAAGGCATCTGAGGTGAGGCATTGCCTGTGCCTGTAGAGAAGACCAATGCGCTTGTTAGCAGCTTTGGAAACAGTGTCAGTGTGAATACCATAGGTTAGGTGGCTGTCGACAGTGATACCAAGATATTTAAAGGATTGGACTTGGTCTAGGACATCACCATGGCAGTTTGCAATTAAGATGGGTTGAGACCTATGCTTGTTATGGGAGCCACAGAAGAGCATCACCTTAGTTTTCTTGTAGTTGAGCACCAGCTTATGCCTGCTGAACCATTTTTTAATGGAGGTGAAACCCAATTGGAGCTTTTCTTGGAGTAGTAGGGGGTCGTTGTGAGGGGCGTGAATGACTGCATCATCTGCGTATAGCAGGATTTGTTCTGGACAGGATTGTGGGAGGTTGCTCAAAAAAAGTCAGAAAAGGAGTGGTCCAAGAATGGATCCCTGTGGAACTCCTGAGCAGACTGGTCTAGCATCAGAGAAGGTGTGGGCGATTTTCACCCTTTGTGAGTGGTTTTCCAGGTAGCTCTTAAACCAGGATGTAGCCTCAGGGGAGAGCCCAGCATTCTGGAGCTCAGTGAGGAGCAGTTTGTGATGGACGGTATCAAAAGCCTTAGATAGGTCGAAGAAGACTGAGCCAGTTAGTTGAATAATGTCAAGAGAGTTGTGGATTGCTCCTGTGAAATCTAGGAGGGCCGAGGTAGTGCTGTGGCCTTTTCAGAAGCCGTATTGCTGCTTGTAAAGGATGTCGTGCTTTGCCAGATATTCCGTCAATTGGTCAGAGACTATTTTCTCAATGACCTTGGGGGGGGGGTATGGATATAGGCCTATAGTTTCCGGGGTTTGATTTGTCATCACTTTTGTGGATGGGCGTTACAGTGGTAGTTTTCCATTTATTGGGGAACTGTCCAAGGGTGAGGGAGAGGTTGAAAATATGTATAAGCTGAGGTAGTACTTCTTCTATCGTGAGACACAGAAGCTTAAGATCAAGAGTGTCCCCACTGGTTCTAGATCCAGAGATTGCTTTACAGATATATTTGCACACTACTTTCATCCTGACTACTTTGAAATAGAATGGCGGTCGAGTTGTAGAGAGGGGCGGGTTTGTGAGAGTAGGTGCGGCAGAGGAGTCGGTGTTAAAGAAGTCATGCGGAGCACACTACTGAGGTCCAAGAAGGTTTTGTTAAATGTATTTGCCAAGGTGGCTGGGTCTAGAGTTATAGTTCCATCCAGTTCCAGCACGGTGGATGATGTTTTTGGTGATTTCCCCATTATTTCTTTTAGATTATCCCAGTAGGACTTCCCTTTACCCCAAGTACTTGTAAGCATTTCTTTGCAGTAGCTGCTTTTCTTTAGTCGGATTGCTTTAGTGCAGTAATTTCTTGTGCATTTGTAGTTCTGTATCTCCAGCTGCCTACCTGTGTCCCAAGCCCAAGCCCAGAGGTGGTCCCTAGATTTCATCATTGCTAGGAGCTCCCCTGAGAGCAAGGGGTTGCAAGGCCCTTTGATTTTCCTCTTTTTAAAGGGGGCATAGGAGTCACAGACAGCGTCGAAGGTGTCAATAAAGAATTCGAGTACAGAGCTGACATCCATAGCAAGGAAAATAGGAGACCAGTCTTGTAGTCTGACGTGGGATTTGAGGTGCTTAAGTTTGCCATGTGGGAGGGTTCTGCTTGTACTTAGTTTGTGTGGTGGGATGTTGTATTTATTTGACCATTCACAAGTGACTGGAGAGTGGTCACTGAGTGAGTCGGGATAGACGGCGATGTGGGAGATGTGGGATGGGTAGTTTGTCAGGATCCAGTCCAGGAGGGAGTTGGTGCCAGCCTTATAGCTTTGCCTAGTGGATGTGATGACAAGCTGGGTGAGGTTGGCTGCTGAGATAGCATCCTTAAAGCCGTATGTATCAGTCCCAAGCCAATTTAAGTTAAAATCACCTATTAGGATGGTCTTGGAGCCTGGAGGTTGAGAGCAGAAAAGTCCAGGAGGTGGTTTAGACCTTTACTTTGTTCCTTCAGTGGGATGTAGACAGCAGCGATGGTCAGCACCTTGTTGTGGGTTCAAGAAGAATTCTAACAGGTAAAATCTGGGCAGTCGAGTCCAATGCGGTGGTCTGTACAGGGTGCCCAAGGAAGGCATCTTTGAGGTAGATAGCACAGCCACCACCTCTTTTAGAGGTCCTGTCTAGTCTGAAGACATTATATTCTGGAAGAGCAATATCACTGTCTGGTATTATAGGAGTGAGCCAGGTTTCAACAACTAAAAGGACATCAGGGTTTTGTAGGTGGGTGAATGAAAGCAGGGTATTTAGTTTCAGTAGGAGGCTACAGATGTTGAGAGCTGCAAAGGTGAGAGCCCCAGAGCGGCACTGCCTGTGCCCATTGTCTGGTCTGGTGGGGCCAGGGTTTGGGTTGATATTGATTGATAGTAGTAGCAGGAGGAGGAGCAGGAGTTTCAAGGAGCTCCAGTGTAGGTTATTGAGAGTGATTGTCTTTGTCTGCCTCTTATAGGTACGAAAGTTCTGTAATCAATCACTTTCCCTAGGAGAGACAACGTGAGCCAGAGGAGAGAGGTGGAAGAGACATGCGTAAATCACCTTGCCATGGTACCACAGGTGGCACCAACTAGCCTTGGTGGAGGGACAGTAATGATGGTAGAATCCTGAGTCGATGGTTCCAGAGTGTTTGTAGCTGTGATCCAGTTTGTAGCTCCAAGGAAGTTTGAGGAAGCAGGCTACAGGCAGGTTAGACAGTGGGGTCAAGGAAGCAAGGAGAAATAGACAGGGGGCAGAGCAGAGGGGGCCATTTGTGAGTGGAGAAGGGAGGGGGCAGGGAGAAAGAGATGGACTAAGGGAGGGAGGGAGGAGAGGGAAGGATCAGTCAGGCAACAGGTTGATAGGTGCAAGGGGGTGAGCAGAGATAGCCCAGTGCTGAGACTGGGCAGACAGACCAGGGTGTGGGTTACAGAAAGAGGCAATGATCAGAAGGCTGCTGTAGGTTGGCGAGAGGTGGGCAGGGGAACAAATATAGTGAGGGGACCGATAGTACTCCTAGGCAGGAGGTGGGTTGCTGAGGAGTGCGGACTTCCAATAGGATAGGGAGTAGGTGAGAGGGGAGGGGCAAGGAGTGTATTTAAAGGAGGCCTGGGAGGGGGAGGAGGGGTGGGATAAAATCAGAGCAGCATTCTAAGTAGTCACTAAAAGGAAAAATACAAACATCCCTAGCGTCTATCTATCTTGTGGAAAAAAAGGCTGTAACAGTCTATAGAAAGAAATGGGAAAAGGCGCTCCAATCAGCGGCAGCCTAGGGAGGAAGTGGACCAATGAGGATGTAGCTACCTATAGGCCACACCAATCAGAGGCCTCCCGCTCAAGATGGCTCCGGGAAATCTTCAGTGGTTAGTACCTGAACTGGGGATCCAAAAGATAGTTCCAAGAGGGCGGTCGGAAGAAGGCGCTGGTGTCAGTGGTGGCGGGGGTGGCTGTGGACGCGGAGAGATAGCCACTCGGCTTGTGCAAGCGCCATTCAGGTGCAGATCCCTGAGCTGGGGATCCAGAGGATAGTTCCAGGAGGGCGGTCAGAAGAAGGCGCTGGTGTCGGTGGCGGCTGTGGCTGTGGAGAGATAGCCACTCGGCTTGTGCGAGCACCATTCAGGTGTGGATTCCTGAGCTGGGGATCCAGAGGATAGTTCCAGGAGGGCGGTCAGAAGAAGGCACTGGTGTCAGTGGCAGCGGCGGTTGTGGCTGCGGAGAGATAGCCGCTTGGCTTGTGCGAGTGGCGGTCAGAGGTGGTGAATTTGAATTCAGAATGTGAGTTCATTCAAAAGCATAGAAAATGTTTCAGAGAAGCAAAACTGACTTGGGAGTAAAGACTCTTAAGAAGATGGGCCCTTCCTGTAATTGCTGAAGAGTGTGAATCAAATTTGACTTTCGAGAGAGCCTAAAATATGTTTAGTAAAGAGCTGAAAAACAAATGATGTGCTGCATGGCATTAGTGTTGCTCCCCTTGTAATGTACTGACTACAACATCAGCATCATATTTATCTTGAAGACGGTGTCCTGGTAGACTGGGAGGAGAAGGCAGGATGTTTGTGGGATGCACAGAGCCTAGATGTTTCTGGCAGGGGGATTTATTTATTTATTGAAATTGTTTCACCAGGAAAAGCACACCGAGCAAGAACTGCTTGTCTCCCAGTGCAACCTGGGGGGAGGGGTACAGTGGGGAAAAGGACAAGGGTAGTCCAGGTCCTGACATATATACATACAATTACAATGCAGTTGAAAATGGAATAGATTTATACATGGTATAAAATGTGTGTAATAAAATCTGAAATTTGCTTCAGCCACACCCCAAGGTACTTGAGAAGGGACACTACCTTTAAGTGTCGTGTTTGCAGCTAGAGTTGCAAGTCTGGGATATGGGGCCACATTAGTCTGTGCATGTCTTGAGTTGTTTGGGGAGGGGGGCTAAAGGACTGATTGAGCAAACTGAAAGAAAATCTGTTGTAGCGGTACTGGTCACCCACTGATTTTGTTGCATGATTGTCTGTGCCATATAATTCAACCCCAGATTACTGTAATGGGCAGGTACATAGAGGCAGGAGCAGAGTGGACACTGTGGCAATGGAGGAAGACAGAGTTTGGTGCAGCCCGACATTCATGACAGTGTGACCTGACCAGAGGAGCTGAACTAGCAAAGGTAAACCTGGCTGTATTGTTGGTAAAGTGGTTTGTCACTGTTTATCATTGCCTTTGTAAGACTGAACTGTAGTAAAAAGAATATTTAGAAAATATTGGACCAGTGCCTTAAAGCAAATCACGTGGTACATGTCAAAAGAAGACTAATGATGTCTGAGATGAGCAAATCCAAATCCTGGTGCCCAGAAAAGGCTAACTTGTCTGTTCTGTTAGCAGCAGCATCTGATCCAAAACAATGCAAGTTATCGCTGTTTATAAGCCTACGAAACGAAGTGACTAACCTGCAGGAGGCAGTTGTAATAAAAAAGGTGGACAAACTGTACCTCAGTGTGTGACCAGCTGCACTGCAATTCAGATTCTAATTACTCAAGAAATATAGCCAGTGGACTCTGCAATGGGAACAGCTGGGCAACGTTTTATTTATTTAGTTATTTCAAATTCGGAGTAATACCTTTGAGCAGGGGGCTGGTTTACAAAGGCTCCAAGTCAACAAGGAATACAAGACATTTACAGGTGATGAAACATTGCAGAACAGAAAGACATCAACTAATAAGTGTTATTAGTGTGCAGTTACAACATTAAGCATTGCACAAGAAGTAAGGAGAAACAGGACCACACTTGCAGAGAAACATATTAATGCATCACTAATTAAGTGCAGTACAGTGTTTAACAATCATGTTACAGCTCAGACGGGGTGCTCCCAGTCTGCAGAAGCGCAGTTTTAGCAGCCAAGGTGAGGCTTTGTCAAGGGGAGGTAGTAGGTGGTGGGAGGTGGTGGGGAAGCGGGCAGTTGTGGAACAGGAGAGTGGGAGTGAGAGAGGGTAGTGTTTGACTTGATGCTTAGAAGACTAACATTCCTGATTTTCAAGCCTCCAAAAGGACTGCTTCTCAGTATGACAAAGTTGCTTTTGTTCAAATGCATCCAGTTCAGCTTGGACCCACTATTGCTAAATGGACACTTCCTGGGAGCAAAAAAAGTTTTACCAAGAAACTGGGTTACTGTACAAGTGGTTGACGGTTTGGTGCATCTATCCACGTCAGTATCTTCATGGCATTTTCTGATGTGGAAACTTGATTTGTTACAGGATACCAAGACTTTATAGGCATATTGAACTTGAGGATCATCTGCCAAACAAAAGGGTAGCCAGGAAGAAGAAAAGGCCCGTGGAAAATGTCAGTGATGAACGAGTGACCAATCCAGAGAAGCGCTTTGAATGTGAAGTATACAACCACTTTATGGATCAAGTTCAAATGAGCTTAACTGCTCGGTTTGATAACAACAAGCAACTGATTCTGGATACCAGCTGCATGGACTCTCATCACTTTGAAAGTAAAGTCTACAGAATGTGCCATCATTGGCAGAAGTGGACCACAGCAAACTGAAAATGGAGTTGTTGGCTTTTGATAAAATATTCAGACAACTGCAAAGATCCTTACCTGAAGAGTAGAATGAAGATGTTTTAACTGAAGATGTTTACTTTCATGATTCCAAAGACACTTGTTTACAAGGTGAAACTGGTGACCAGAATGAGCAATGAGAGAGAAGGGAAGAGCTGCCAGACAAAGATAAATGAAAGTCCTGCAAAGAAAGGCTCATGTGCTGCTATAAAATCATGGCCCAAAACAACATCCACTCATCAACATTTTCAACCTTGTTCATTGTCTATGAGTACCTGTTGATCTGTCATTTACCCAGGTGTCCTGCAAGACAGCTTTTGGCAAGCTAAAAAAAATCAAGACTCAACTGCATTCATTGCAGGGGCAAGAGAAACTAGTGGGGTTATGATTATGACCATTGAGAGAGACCTTCTTGATGAAGTGCATGCAGAAGACGTCATCCAGAAACTAACTGAAAGATCTGAAGTGTACAGAAGAGTACTGTCAGTTTGACACTTGATATTTACTGTCCAGCTTTTGGTCTGGGTTGTGCCTGTAGAAATGGTCACGTGGACCAGTGCACGTGCCCAGTTATCAAATCAGATAAATCCTCTTAGCATTTGTAACCACTTGTTACCCTGGCACTTAGTGGGTTTTTTTTTACACCCCAGAGGCTGAAGGTGGATGTCAGGTTTGCATCTGAGTCTAGAATGATTCAATTGATTGGAAAGAACTGGTCAGTTTGACACTTGAAGGCTACTGTCCATTTGCAGATGTGGATGCTATAGTCAAAAAGCTCACCCTAAATTAGGTGCACTTTTCAGGAACTGTGACTGTATCCCACTTCTGGCATGCCATGCTATCATCCAGAGAATGATCCTCCCAATCTTTGATATGGCAATGTTGTCTACAGCGCTGCCCCAGTCACAAATCTTGCCAGACTGGATTCTCTCTTCAACTCTTTCTGTCACACTCATCACTGTTCTATGTATAAGTCTCTCTCTCTCTCTTCTCTTTCCTTCTCTTTTGAGGACAGACACCATGCTCACTGCGGCATTTTCATGGGCCAATTCTGGTTCAGTTCCCTACCCTCCTACCTCTCGGCCTCCCTCTCTCACCCTTCTCCCCATGGCTATTCCCTCAGAAGTTCAAATGTTCAGTCCCTAGCAGTCCCTACGGTCTTTACGACCGTCGCCAAAAAGCCACATTTAGCCACCCCTTCCCTAAAATCTGGAACTCACTCCCCCCAATGTTTTACCAATCTCCCTCCCCTTGGGTCCTTTCTAATTACCTCAGAAGTCTCACCTCCCCCTCCTGCAATTGCTCCTAACTCCCCTCTCCTGCTGTCCTTTGACTTGTTTCCAATTGAGGTAACATCTGTAATAAGGCATTTGTGGTCTGACTCTAGTCATTGTGCACTTTACTTCATCACTGAAAGGTTTATTAATCTTGAGTTGTACCAGCTGCTCTGTATTTGACTGTTGACATATGTTCACTACTTTATCTAATGGTTTATGACTACTCTTGTATGCTTTGCTGACTGTTTCCCTGTATTCAAATTCTTTTCCCTTGTATAGTCCTATTCCTAATGTATTTTGCGATTTGTATGATACTCTACCTGTTCTGTGATGGTACCAAAATGTTATGTATTTGTACTCTGTGCTACCAAAGCCCCATTTGTACAACTTCCCTTCCCCCAGGACACATCTGGAAATGAGATCCAAGCTCAGTATGCCTTTTCTGGTGAAACATTTTGAATAAATAAATAAATAAAACCTGTAGTGTGAGATGCTCTTGATTGAGGACTGAGGAAAAGGATATGTTTCATGCTGGTTTTTGCCTTCAGACTTGGCTGTAAGTGAGCTGGGGGCCATTGAGAGAGAGACCTTTTTGAGGGAGTGCGTGCAGAAGACATCATCCAGAAACTAACTGAAGTGCTGTAGTTACAGAAGAGCACTGTCAGTTTGACACTTGATGGTTACTGTCCAGCTTTTGGTCTGGGTTGTGCCTGTATAAATGATAATGTGGCCCAGTGTACTTACCCAGTTATCAAATCAGATAAATCTTCTTGCCATTTGTAACCACTTGTTACCCTGGCACCTTATGGGGTTTACACCTCAGAGGGCTGAAGGTGAATGTTAGGTTTGCATCAGAGTCCAGAATGGTTCAATTGATTGAAGGCCGTCATGCAAAGTATATGATGAAATTGATGTATAATTGATGTATGTAAGTATGCATGTACAGTATGTGTTTACTTCTGGCTATGGTGAACATATGTTCATGCACAGAAAACATGGATTTCACATGTAAGATGAGGCAATACATATCACTGTATATAGTAGAATCAGAGTGTTGCAATAGCTTTGAAATTTGAGAACACCTGGCTCTTGGTTGAGGAGTAGGTAATCAGACCTGAACCTTCCTTGAGCAAGGCAGTCACCCCACTCGACAGTGGTTTTGGAACCTAATTGTCTTTATCCCCCATCCCCACCACATCAAATCATTTTTTTGTTTGACAATTTCTTAGTGTGACTATAAATAAAGTTGTATACACTGTTGTTCTGGTTATCGGTTGTGTATTTGTATTATGAAACCATATCATTGGATTTGTATGTTTTTTTCACCTTGTATGGGACACAGACAGATACACACAATTTAATTTATTAATATAAAAATTACATTCCAGACACAGAAATATGTTTGTATACTTTACTGTATAGCTGATCAAATGACAATGATTAACATACAACAGAAATTTTACAGTGCTGCTACTGTTTAGAGCTAGGGAAACTGTAAGGAAAGATTAGGAGGGATTGCTTATTTGTTAACAAGAAAGGCTTTTGAGCCAAATGCCCATTTTCAAGAGTGTCTGGGCAAACCCTCTTTCTGGACCCTTTCTTCCCCTTGTCTGGCCTTTGAATGCTCTTTACCACTCTCCCCCCTCCCAACCTCATAGTTGCAGCAACCCCACTGAACTTGATCAACCTGTTTTGACTCCTACTTTGAGCACCAGCTCAGCCTCCCTTCACTCTGGCACTGCACATATTAAGTTTGCCCAATTTGCATAGATGATTTGTATGCCAGTTCATAATTCTTCCATATACAATGTGTCACCATTTTATTTGTAGTTCACTCAACGTATGCTGTTTGTTGCCCTTATTGTAACAACATCACCAGACTTCCTACATTTTGTTTGTAATTGTGCTTCTCCCCTTCCCCTTTTGCCCATTTCACACCTGGAAATGAGCCTCGACTCAGTGTGCCAGTCCCAGTTACTAACTGTAAGCAAACAACTAAATAAATTCATGTCACACAATACAGTGCAATGTTATCACACAGATTATGAAATTCAACACTTGCATCACTAAAATCAATATACAGTCTACCAAATCAGAATAGCACAGTATTACACATTGGTAAAGGTGAGAGGAAAAAGTATTTTTACAACTAGATGGCCTCCTGTTGTCCTTTTATTGTCTATTGAATATTACATACTAACATACTAACATACTATTTGCCAGCAGATTAGGCCTTACGGTCTATCGAGTCTGCTCGAACCTAGATCCTTAGTTGGGTGCCGAGACCCTCCCATCCCTTGTTCTCTAGAAACCCCTATCATCCATTCCCACCCCCGGACAGGCCATCATCTGATACATCCACTTTCTGTGTCTGTCCCACCTCTCTTGAAGCCTCCACAGTGGATCTCTGAACCAGCTCACCAGGCAGTGCATTCCAGGGTCCACCACCCTCTGGTGAAAAACCTCCTCCTCTTTCCCTCCTCACCCTTCCACCTTCCAACTTCAAACCATGCCTCTGGTAATACCTCCCTGCTTTAGTCTAAAGATCCCCTCCATGTTTACCCTATTTATTCCCTTGAGGTACTTGAAGACCTCAATCATGTCCCCCTGTCTCTCCTCTCCTCCAATGAAAACAGGCAGAGCTCCTCAAGTCTGTCCTCATAAGTCAAATCCCTAGCCCTCGTGATCATCTTTGTTGACCTCCTCTGTACCTCTCCAGGAGCTGTATGTCCTCTTCAAATATGGTCTCCAGTACTGTACACAGTACTCAAGGTGTGGTCTAACCAGTCCATTGTACAGTGGCAGAATCGCCTTGCTCCTAGAGGTGATCCCCTTATGATGCATCCCAACATCCTGTTTGCCTTGCTAGCTGCTCTCCTGCACTGCTCAGAGTTATTCATACATGTATCCACCATGACCCCTAGGTCTTTTTCCCCTATTGAGGCCTCCAGTGCCTCCCTCCCAGTGTGTACCTGTGTTTGGGTTTCCTCTACCAAGATGCAACACCTTGCACTTGGTGATATTGAAATTTAATTTGTGTGAGCCTCAGCTTTCAGGGTGTCCAGGTCTTGCAGGCCACCCTCCCTCTTCTCCCTCAACTACTGCTCCCATCTTGGAGTCATCCGTGAAGAGACTCATTTCACACCCTATACCTCCCTGATGTCCGATATGTATGCATTAAACAGGATCGGACCCAGGACCGAGCCCTGTGGTACCCCACTACCAACCTCTAGGGTTCAAGAGCTCCCCACAGACCACTACTCTGAGTGCGCCCAGCTAGCCAGTTTTCAATCCATCTGACCATCAAAGGGCCTACTCCTAACCCCATCAGTTTCTCCACCAGACCATTGTGGGGACAGAGTCAAACGCCTGCTGAAGTCCAAGAATAATACATCCACAGGCTTACCCTGTCCAGTTCTGATGTTACCCATTCATAGAACTCCACAAGGTTGGTTTGACATGATCTACCTGGCACAAACCCATGTTGCCGACTATCCAGACCTCCACCTACCTCCAAGTACACCCCAATCGCTCCTTTAGTATACTCTGCATTAATTTTCCCACCACCGAGGTCAAACTGATGGGTCTATAGTTACCTGGTACTTCCCTCGAACCCCCTTTATGGATTGGTACCACATGTGCCTCTCGCCAATCACTAGGTACCCTCCCTGTCTCAAGTGACCTGCTGAAAAGCTCCTCCAGGGGTGCAGCCAGTATGTCCGCCAATTCCCATAGTACTCTCGGATGAATGCCATCCGGCCCTGGAGATTTGTTTTTCTTTAGGGCCTTGAGGGCTAACCACACCCTTTTGGTGGAGATAGCATCATCCGTCCCTTCCCCCTTACTGGTCTTTTTATCCTTATCCAGATGTGACACCCCTGGGGTACCTTTCCCTCCCTCTTGCTCCATTTCTGTTGCTCCCCTGATCCCACCCCCTGCCGCTTCTATCCCCTTCATGCCTTGCTTTGTAGATATCCCATATGTTTTTGACATTTTTTTTGTTAAATTTATCATCTAAATGTATGGCCTTTGTAGCTACCCAGATCCCCTCTCTCCTCAGCAGCTGCTCCTCTTTTTAGACTGCCTGAACATTCTGTGACATCAATAACACCATTCTAGGTCATTCAGATGAATAGCATGGAGTGGCGTTACAGATGTCATAGAATGTCTTAGACATATGAACAGAAAGAGCAGAGATGAGGAGAGTGTAACTCTGTATAGATTTGAGGGAACCCCAAAGCAAAATCATGGATTTATCAAAACTTGATTAAAGCATATTAAAATACATAACTGGCATGGAAAGGAAAATGAAAGGACAGTATACAATGTATAAAGAATTTCCTATCCCCTTTAACAACAACATAGCATACTTGTTCTTGAGCTTTAAATTACTGTGACCTCAAAATGTAGCCTCTAGAACTTATTGGTGCACTTGTCACTATTTGTTTCACCCGAAAGCCCTTGGTGAAATTATTTTTTTTCCACAGGATACAATATCAACATCCCAATGTCTTCATAGGAGATTTATCTTCTCTGTCTTAAAGCAGAACATTGTGGTTTACATCCTCATTTTGTTTAATTGGGGCTACCACTAGTATTGTAACCACATTGTGCTGGGGGTCCCATGGGCCTTTTTGAACAATTTTAGCATAGCACATCTTTTTCTGTTTGCATCCTGTTATCTCACAAGAACTGCTTTCAGAAAAGGAAAGCATGGGTCTCGGCCTCCAGAGGTGCCTTGCTGAGGTGTTGAGCTTAACCATTGATTTCGTTTGAAAGGGGAACTCTCACCCCAACCCCCCGCAGTAATGCTGCAGAAAAGTGAGGTTCTGGTTTAGCAAAACACAATGTAATATTGGCATGCAGGGGGTTGCTGGATCAGCCTACACTACTTTTTAATAAGTGAATACAAAAATGATTGCGTTTTGCTAAATCAACATCATGCTTTCCCACAGCATCACTGCAGGGCGGAGAGCCAAGTTCATGACTCACACCATTTCTGCAGGGTAGCTGAGAGTTCACCTTAAATCAATGGGACTAAAGCCTTTGAAATAGTCAGTTATTATAACTCTAATGCCAGTAACAGAATAACTTTCTTCCAAATGGAATACATACTGTTATCTTACAGTTGAAATTGAGGCTACAGTATGCCAGGTCATACCTCTCTCTATAAAATTTGGTCTACAGTTTGTACACTAGTGCATCCCATGGCCCCATTTCCAGGTGTACCCTTTGCTACCCAGTCCAAATCTGATAAGATAGCTGCACAGAAAGGAATTGCTAAGAAAAGCTTATAGTTTGTGTTTTCATAAAATATATTTGAACTGAACCTACTGCAGATTCTGAAATACTCTGTTCATCTAAAAGGAATCTAGCTGCTTGCAAACCGTGTACACTATGATTATTCATTATTCATTACACATTTCAAAGTGAGAAAACTGGTGTGTTTGCCATGATGGTGGTGGGAAAGTGTTAACTCTAATTCTGTTGTGTTATTTATGTAATATGGTATGTGCCCTGACATAATCTTGGGGTGAGTAGATACATAGATACATAGATACATAGACAGTGTCGGCAGATAAGGGCCTATGGCCCACCCAGTCTGCCCATTTGAGCTTGTAAGTTCAGTTTGTTTTCCTAGAAGTCTGTTTCCCCTTACCCCTGACCTCTAGAATTCCTTTATGTCTATCCCATGCATTCTTAAATCCCGTGATTGTTTCAGCCCCCACCACTTCCTCTGGCAGGGTGTTCCACTTGTCCACCACCTGCTCTGTGAAGAAATTCTTTCTCATGTTTCCTCTGAATCCCTCCTTCCAACTTCATCCCATGCCCTCTAGTCCTGGAACATCTTTTTTGCTTAAAAATAGTGTTTTCCTGCACCCTGTTCCTCCCTGTAAGATACTTGTATGTCTCTATCATATCCCCTCTCTCCCTCCTCTCCTCCAGGGAGTACATGTTCAGTTCCTCCAACCTGTCTTCATAGGACTTGTGATGCAATCCATGCACCATCTTTGTTGCCCTCCTCTGAACCTTCTCTACCCTGTCTATGTCCTTACGTAGGTATGGTCTCCAGAACCGTACACTGTACTCTAGGTGGGGCCTCACTAGTGTCTTGTATAGCGGAATTATGACCTCCCTTTCCTACTGGTGATTCCCCTGCCTATACATCCCAGCATCCTATTTGCTTCCTGCTGCCTTGTCACACTGTTTCTCACCTGAGGTCATCAGAGATGACAACCCCAAGATCCCTTCCTGCTTGGTGCATGCTATATCCTCACCCCCAACTGATATATTGTGCCAGGGTTTTGTGCCCCATATGCATTATCTTGCACTCTTTGCATTGAATTTCAACTGCCAAACCCCTGACCATTCTTCAAGTTTCTGCAGGTCCTTTCTCATTCTGCCTACACCCTCTGGTGTGTCTACCTGTTACAGAGCATTGTGTCATCAGCGAACAGTGAAATTCTGCCTTCTAGATCCCGCGCAATGTCACTGATGAAGATGTTGAATAGGACCGTCCCAGCACTGATCCCTGTGGTACCCCACTGGTCACTCTTCCTCTGTGGAGTGACAGCCATTTACCACCACCCTCTGTGTCCTGCCACCCAGCCAGTTACCTACCCACCACACTACTGTCCTGCCCACACCCATATTCCCCAGTTTGTGTAATAGTCTTCTATGTGGCACAGTGTCAAAGGCCTTGCTGAAGTCCAGATAGGCCATGTCCACTGCCCTCCCCTGATCCACCTCCCTAGTCACCCAGTCAAAAATTCAATGAGGTTGGTCTGACATGACCTCCCCCTGGTGAGACCATGCTGCCTTGGGTCCTGTAGTCCATTGACAACCAGATGTTCCACCAATCTCTCCTTCAGTAGTGCTTCCATGATCTTTCCCACTACCGAGGTGAGGCTGACTGGTCTGTAGTTCCTGCTTCCTCTTTGTTCCCACTTTTGTATAAGGGGACTACATCTGCTGTCCTCCAGTCTTTGGGTACCTCCCCTGTTTCCAGTGATTGGCTAAACAGGATAGCCAGAGGTTCAGCCACCACCTCTCTTAGTTCTTTAAGGACCCTGGGGTGCACCCCATCTGGCCCCATTGCTTTATCAACTCTTATTACTTTCAGTTCCTTATCAACTCTTATTACTTCCAGTTCCTTTATCAACTCTTATTACTTCCAGTTCCTTGATCCAGATTCAGGAAGCCTTCTGAATCAGGTGTTTAATTGGGGGTGGAGCTGAGAGAGGCTTAGTGCCTTCTAACAAAAGGAAGAATTAAAGATCAAGTTAGTTGTGGTCCTGAGGTGGAAGACCACAGTTTGCTGAAAAAGTGGACTGTAAGCACCTACTGTAGCTTTGCCTTAAAGGTATATTAATATTTATTTATACTTCTCTTCCTTTTGAAAGTAGAAGGGTAGGGGGGAGAAAAGATCTGTGAGCAGTGGTTGAGGAACTTTGAGACTTGGTAGGCCGTGTGACTGGGTTATCTTGAAACTTGGATTTTAAATTGCAACAGGTGGTGTGGGGGAAACAAGGTCAGGAACTTAATCTTGGAGTGAGTAGATTCAGGAACCCTGTGAATCAGGTGTTTAATTGGGGAAGTTGAGCTGAGAGAGACTTAGTACCTTCTAAAAATTAATTACTACAGGGTGTTTGGATAGCAGCAAAAGGACATAAGGTAAAGAGGGGACACAACACACACACACACACGCATGGTATCCAGTGAACACGGCGACCTTGATTGAATGCTTTCAAAAAGGAGCTCTCAATCATGGCACCTGTGTTCAGGGCTACCTGGCAGGGTAGCGACTGGATACAGGGGTAGGTGAGTACAGCGACAGGATGTCGCTATATATACGCACAGGGGGGACCACGCTGCACAACAGGTGGAAGGGAGGGAGGGTATGTGGGATGTAGTATGGTGGTCAGCTGCTGAGCTGGTCATGTGACATCATGGGTAGGTGCAAGCTGGGGTTGGGAGGGTGCCAGGTTTGATTCTGGGCTGCAACCGCTTTTTGCATTGGGTCAGGCTTTCTTTTTTTTTTTAAAGTTTTAAACCCCCCCGACATGCACCCCCCTGGAGCTGAGAATCCTTAAGTAGGAGGGTGCGGTGGCACAACCCCCCACATAACACAGAAAACCAGTTGCCGGTTTTGTAGTCGCTGGGAGTGTACATCGCTTTCATTCATTTTCAGCGATGTACACTTACCCAAACGGCGATCACTATTCTGCGATTGCCATTATCACATAGAACCCACATGCACGCACACACACATAATAATGCCCTCCCTCTCACCCCTCCACCCACCCTCCCACCTGTGGCTAGCTCCACTTTTATAGGCTCTAGGGGTTGAATGACAGCAGATAGATATTTCTTGTGGAGGCAGGAAGGAAAGCTTCACCGGAGCACATAGAAACAGCTACAGAGCAGAAAGGCAACTAAGCAGGGGTGTTTCTCTATTGAAGGAAAGTAGAGAAGGGAAGAGAGAAATAGGAAGAGTGAGAGAGAAAAAAATACCCTAAAGCAGGAAGGACACTTACAGGCATGATAGGAGTGGTGCAGTGCAGTGGCTGTGGCATGGCAGTTTTCAGGGAGACTTTCTGGAGGCTGCAGTGCTGTCCCATCTGCAGGCACCTCTCTGGGCTAAGGGTGGAGACTGCTAGTCTCCAGGCCAAGTTGGCCAGGATTCAGGGGACCTCCTCCCCCACCCAGAGACCACCAAGTCTGCCCCAGTTGCCTCAACAGTTGCCAAGGAAGAGGAGTGGCTGAATGACAGTGGGCTCAGGAAGGATGAGGGCAGCGAGGAAGAGACACACGCCTCCTATGGTTGCACTCCATAACTTCTATGCTGCTCTGGCAGGGCAGGACTGTCCCAAAGAGGCACCTGCAGTGATAACCAAGGAGAATGTTGGGTTTCTTCACAGTGGAGACCCCGGGGGGGAGGTAAGTGACCCTTGAGGAGGAGGAAGCAACTCCTGGTGGGAGACTCTATAATCAGGGGGGTAGCCTTAGGGCCAGGAGAGGAGGGAGTGAGGGAGATCAAGTGCAAACCTGGTGCTACAGCTTGAAGGGATGGACACTGCATCTTAAGGAACAATGGGGCAGCAGGATGGGAGGGTGAGCTAGACATCATTGTCCACCTGGGGACAAATGACCTGGCAAGTGGTGAGGTGAGGCTAGGGTACTGCAGGACCAGTTCAGGGAGTTGGGGAGGGGTCTTAGACAGGTGGCACACCCTGTAACCTTTTCTAGAGGTGTTACCCAGCAAGGGGGAGAACATGGTACTCTGCATCAAGAGATTCAATGCATGGCCTGAAGGACTGGTGCAGAAAGGAGAGATTTGGCTTCATTGGGAACTTGAGTTCCACCTGCAGGGCTGCAGGTCTATACAGGAGCTATGGTCTGCATCTATTGGGGGGGACCAGGATCCTCAGTGAGAGGTGTAAATATTTCATCAGCAAGCATTTAAACTAGTCAAGAAGAGTGGCAGAAAAAAGCTGGGTGAAGTGGACAACCCCCCCCACACACACAAAATAATACAGATGGCAGAAAGGACCCTAAGGTTGAGAAATAGCCAAAGATAACTGAAACCAGAATAGGTAAAATGCAGAGAAAAGGCAAAATTGGAGTAAGGATAAGAGGTGTATGAAGGAAAGACATGGGGCTAGGAGGGGAGTTATTAGGAGAGAAGGCAGTAAAAATTAGAGAGCCATGTGCACAAATGGGGTCGCCACCTCCCTGCAGCATGCCTACCCTTCAGTCTACACCTGCAGCACTGTCAAAACCTCCCTAATTGCCCCCAGGGAAAGGACTTCTATGGCCCAGAGATCCTTTTGTTATTGGGCTCCCTCCTGGTTCAATTCCCTCCCAGCCAACATAGCTGACTCCACTAAGCTTGGTCCTTTCAAGGTCTCCCTCAGAAGCCATCTGACAAGCACTCGCTGCTGCAACTGCACATAATCCCCCACCAGCCACTTACCCTCACCCCTGGGCTGGGTCTGCCCTGTCTACTTTTGCTGTATATGCCTGGGGCCTCAGGCAACATCTGCTGACTAATGTAATAAAATATCTCTGGTTGCTACCTGACATGGTACTTGTGTACCTATATTATGACTACTGTGATCTACCTATTACCAAGCTTGTACCACCAGTGAATGCCTGTAACACTGGTTGCTTTTTTAATCTAAGCGTTATGTATGATACTGTTTTGTTTGCTGTGATGTATTGCTCTCTTGACGAGGTACATTTGTAAATGAGTCTTTGACTCAAAGGTCTGTAAACTGATGATCTAATAAACAAATAAATAAATACAAATGCCCACAGTCTGGGAAACAAATCCCAGACATAGCGGCCCTGATGACTGAGGTGGACCTGGACATTAACACTGTTACTTAGACATGGTTCATGGGGAACCATGACTGGGATATGACAATACCAGGCTACACTCTATTCAGAAGGGGCAGGGTGGATAAAAAGAGAGGAAGACTGGCTATCTATGTCACGGAAGGAATTAAGGCAACTGAGGCACAGGGAATGCAGGAAGCAGCAGAGGCACTGTTTATCACCCAGGAGATGGGAAATGGCACTACCATTCACACTGGTGTGATCTACAGACCTCCCAAATAAGAGGAAGAGCTGGACAGGGTACACGTAGAAGCCATCCACAGAATGGCAGCTAAAGGGGAGGTGCTGCTGGTAAGAGACTTCAATCTGCCGGATGTGGATTGGAGCAACCAGGCTACAGCCTCAGCCAGGAACAGAGAGATTATGGAAGCTTTGCAGTGGGCATCCTTAAGACAGTTAGTTATGGAGACCACCCAAGAGGGAGCCACTTTGGATCTGCTACTCACCAACAAGGACAAAATTACAAAAGTAAAAGTGGGGAACCTTCTGTGGTCAAGCGATCTCAGTATGGTGTGGTTCAATGTGAGAACAGCAGAAGAGTCAAAGCACATGAAAGCAAGGGTCCTGGATTTCAGGCATGCTGACTTTGCAGAGATGGGAGAATGTCTTAGAAAATCACTGGCAGGGAAGGAGATAAAAGAGGGGATGGAGGAACAATGGGAGAATCTTAAGGGAGTTGTAGCGGAGGCAACAAACCATTGTATTAGGCAAGTAAGCAAAACAAGGAGAAAGAAAAAAACACTATGATTCTCAAAGGAAGTGGCCAAGAAAGTAAGGACAAAAAGGGTGGCATTCAAGAGGTCCAAGGAAACACAGAAGGTAGAAGACAGGGAACTATATCTGGAAAAGCAGAGGGAGGTGGGGAAAGCAATCAGCACAAAGGCACAAACAGAAGAAAAACTAGCCCAGGTAATAACAAAAGGTGCCAAGAACTTCTTCAGGTACATTAGTGAAAGAAAAAAGACTAAGGGTGGTATTGTGAGTCTAATAAGGGAAGGATGGAAGTGTGCAGAGGGCGACCAAGAAAAAGCAGAAATCCTGAACAAGTATTTTTGTTCAATATTCACAGAAGAAGGGGAAGAGGAGGGGTCAAAGTTAGACAATGGAAGTACCATTGGGAGGGAGGTGGACATCAGTCCATTTAAGGAGGAGAGAGTCTTAAAGGAACTCATTAATCTGAAAAATGACATGGCAATGGGGCTGGTTGAGATATATCCCAGAGTATTAAGAGAACTCAGGGAGGTGCTGGCAGCACCACTGATGGTCCTGTTCAACAGTTCACTGGAAACAGGTGTGGCACCAAAGGACTGGAGGAGGGTGAATGTAGTTTCTCTCCACAAAAGTGGGAACAGGGAGGAGGCTGGTAATTACAGGCCAGTCAGCCTGACCTTAGTGGTGGGGAAACTAATGGAATCATTACTAAAAGAAAGGTTTGTGATATATCTTGAATCCAACACAGCACAGGATCCGAGGCAGCATGGATTCTCAGTGGGAAGATCTTGGCAAACAAATCTGATAGATTTCTTTGACTGGGTGACTAGGAGTTGGATCAGGAAGGGGAGGTGGGTGTGGCTGACCTGGATTTCATCAAGGCTTTCAACACTGTCCCACATAGGAGGCTGGTAAACAAGTTGGACAGCCTGGGAGTGGGTCCCAAAGCAGTAAACTGGGTCAAAAATTGGCTGAGCGATAGGACACAGAGGGTGGTGGTGAATGGAATTCAGTCTGAATAGAGGATGGTGACCAGCGGGGTTCCACAGGGATCAGTGCTTAGACCAGTCCTCTTTAATGTCTTTATAAGTGACATTGCAGAGGGTCTGGAAAGGAAGGTGTGTCTCTTTGCAGATGACATGAAGATTTGCAACAGAGTTGACACTCCAGGAGGGATAGAGAAAATGAGAAGGGACCTAAGCAAGCTTGAGGAGTGGCCAATGGTGTGACTGCTAAGATTCAATGCAAAGAAGTGCAAGACCATGCACTTGGGGCACAAAAATACGGGGGGGAGGAATACATGATGGGGGAGGAGGTACTGACAGCCACCAAACAAGAAGGGGACTTGGGAGTAATCATATCTGATGATTTAAAGGTTACCAAACAATGTGAGAAGGCTGTGAGGAGAGCCAGTGGAATGTTGGAGTGCATAGGGAGAAGTATCTCCAGCAGAAGGAAGGAGATGATGATGCCACTGTATAGAACATTGGTGAAACCTCATCTAGAGTACTGTGTCCAGTTCTGGAGGCCGCATCTCTGGAAAGACAAAGACAGAGTAGAAGCGGTTCAAAGAAGGGTGACAAAAATGGTGCAGGGGCTGCAACAAAAATTCATATGAGTGGAGACTGGAGGATCTCATTATGTATTCCCTTGAAGAGAGGGGGGATATGATAAAGACTTTCAAATATCTCAGGGGTGTAAATAAGGTACAAGAGGGTAGCATTTTTCAAAAAGATGTTCAACAACAAGGGGGCCATTACATGAAAATAGAGGAGGATTTATGGGTAACATGAGACAGTATTTGTTCATGGAAAGGGTGGTGGATCTATGGAACAGCCTCCCAGCAGAGGTTGTAAGGGCAAAGATGGTAGGGGAATCCAAAAATGAATGGGACAGACATGAAGGAACTCTAGCGATAGGAAAGAGAGGGTAAGTCGCAGATCATTTAGGATCTGTGGTATATGAAACAGGTAGGTAAAATGGGCAGACTAGGTGGGCCAAGCGGTCCTTATCTGCTGTCAAATTCTGTGTTTCTATGTACAAATCCATTCTATTCTAAACAAATACATAAATTAGATAGCATACAATAGACATTTAAATAGGGTTAATGCTGCCAACCTGAGTATGTCTTACAGTGTCAATCTGCAGCTGGAAGTACTATTGTAATTTCAGTTTATTGACTTTCTCAAAAAGAAAGGAAATTCTTTGCAAAAAACTGTGTTAATGCATCAGTTAGAAGTCAACTCAACGCCACAAAAGTAGGGAAATGTGACATTAGGGTTTCCAACACTAACACCCTACCCCACTCCCCTCAGGAAGCAAAAGAACAAGACCACACTAGCAACCACAGACAGTATTATCAGGTAAGATAAACAACGTACAATTGTTTGCAGATGACACAAATGCAGTAGCATTGATGTGCTATCTCAGTGGATTTGCATTTGCACACTGCAACACATACTGTACACACTCACTTGTCACTGCAGATAGAAATGATACTGAAATCACAACACTGTTTTTTGGCAGATCAAGAGACCTTGCAACCCAGACTACACATGCAAAGTTTCACACAATTGCATTGAACAGGGGTGAGCCATTAAGGTGCAAAGTTAGGGGGTACCATTAAACATCCTACTCAGCCCCAACTATAGGGGTGCTGCTTTCTGCTACATGTGCATGCCACAGATACAAATCTACAAAGGTAGTGAATCAGTGCTTCTGCATTTGTGTCATCTGGAAACAGTTGTATGTTGTTGGTCTTACCTGATGAAGGCTGTCTGTGTTTGCTTGTGTGGCCTTCTTTTACTGTTTAGGGTGGATGTGGGGAATTAGGGGTGGAAACACTAAGATCACATTTCCTACTTTTGTGGCATTAAGCTGAACCTTAACTAGTGCATTAAGGCATTTTTTTTTTAATTCCAAAGAACATATATATATATATATATATATGGCATTATATATGGCATGGTAGCGCCACTATAGTTAGGGTTGAATAAGCACTTTAATGTTACTTTGAATTTTGCACCTTAATAATTTTGCCACCATATGATGGATTTGCCTGAAATTTTGCAAGCACGGTCAGGTACCATAGATCTCTGGATCTGGAAAGTTGTGTTATTTTTGGATGTACAGTTGTGGAGCTACAGAACGCAAAAAATGCAAAAAAATGAACTTTTGCTCATTGGCACATTTATAAGGTAGAAAAAGAAATGCACAGACTGGATGGGCCTTGCAGTCCTTATCTGCTGTCAACCTCTATGTTCTATGTTCTTTGCTCGTGCCTACAGCCCACATGGTTTGTCTGTTTGGTCCAAAATCTTCAGGGAGGATGCAGTCAAGGTCACCGAAGTGCCTTTCAAACATTGGTTGTAAAAATATTAAGCTGTTCAAAAATTATTCAAAAAACAAAATTATAGTCAATGAGGGAAAAATATATGTGCATCATGAAACTTTCGCAAATGCACTTTTATTTTCATGATTCAGCCATCTTGTTTTCAGTTAGTGAGAGAGAAAAATGTCTGGCATTTAAATTTGGGACTCTCTAGGTAAACATTGGCTGTTGGGTTTACCTAGTAGGGTCCTGAGGATGCCAGCCCTATCATTTTTAAGGGGGTAAAACCCTTGAGAAATGCCTTTTTAAACTTTGGGGAAAAAATACTTTCACAAGTCATGAAAGTAAGTGCGGAAATAGTTTCTCAAATGCAAAAGTTTCGTGCTAATTTTTGCAAAAGTATTTTTAAAAATAACTGCAAATTTTGCCATCCTGCTGCAACAAAATGGTTGGGTCTTTTGGGCTGAAATTTGCAGGGTGGCAAGCCCTGATCACACAGTTGTGCCTTTTCATAGTTTGGTACCAAAAGATTCAAGGGGCCCGAAGTTACAGCATTCCAAATTTGAGAAATTCCCAATAGGATAACACCTTTCGGCACCCATATATTTAAAAAATGAAGCAAGATACAGAGTTTTTGCTACTGGCTGCTTAGTTCACCTTTAGGTGAACTAAGCTGCTGAAACAGGTTTGGAAATCATAGATGACATCTGCAGTGGATTTTTTCCCTATTTGCTACAGTTAGAGAGATATTGGCAAAAACATGTTCCAAGGGTTCAAAGGATGACTTTTTAGTGCTTTTCGGTGCCCATATCTCAGAAACTATATGAGATACGGATTTGGTTGACTTATGTTGCATGAAGTACTTGCTGTCATGATTACATCAGTACTGGATTTTTTTTATAGCTGCTACGGTTGCTGAGATATTAGCAAATTAGTGTTACAAGGTTTCCTTACCCTATAGGGCTGCTGTGTGACTCCGTAGTTATGTATAAGTGGGAGCACAGGGCCCAGAGGGCCCATACTCCCACACATGCATACCCTTATGCAAAGAAAATGTAAAATGTAAAGGGAGTGCAGGGCCTGGAAGGCCCGCACTCCCACTAACACATACCACTTACATTACACTTTCTTGTGCGGTATGAACCCACTTACTCTTTCCTTACTCAGACCAAGGGTTATGACACAATTCTGAAGCAGACTCCATCCTGCCCTCCAAAGTTCTTCATCAGTATCAGGACACAGTCAAGCCCCACAGACCAAGTTAGGCCCTAAACTAAACTGAGGAATTGATGTGATTCAACACACAGTTTAACTGTATTTAGGACCTGTTAACAATATCTACATCTCAGCTCATCAATGACTACTCGCAACTGCCTCACCCGTCTCAATTTGTTTTTCTGTGGGCTCTGTTCTGTCCCCACATTCCCCACATCTCAACTGCCAGCTCCACAGCACATGCTCTTTTAAAGTAATTTTCAATACACCAGTGCCTTGCATGATAAATGTTCATGCCCAATAAAAAAAAAAGAAAAAAATGCTGACTTGGACCATCAATTCCTACCAGCCTTAAAAACACATTAGACCCAGAACTAGACCCTGAATTACAGCAGCCCTTCAGTGCTCGCAACAATGCTCACTCACATATCCTAAACTACTGAGCCACTCACAACTAGCAGCAGGCTCTGTCTTAATAAACAAGCATTTGTCAATGCCAAATGTTTGCTTGCTGGCATTGACATTGGTAGAGTAGGAGTTAGAGAGATGCATAATAGGAATGGCAGTGAAGTACTGAACTGAAGCCAACCCCACCACCACCCTGCAGAGACTGACAGGCATTGGGGTGTGCCTTTGGGTCGTCAGGCATAACGGCCACACCATTTCACCACACCCTACCCTGCAGACTCTGACAAGAGTCACGGTGTGCCTTGGGGTCTTTAGGCCTTATGCTCACCCCATTCCATAGGGAAATACAGTGAGATGAGTGCAGTATAAGTAAATGGGGTGAACTTTGGGGCTGAAGAGTCCAAGGCACACCTCAATGCCTGTCACTCGCTGCAGGGTGTGGTTGGGGGTGGAATGGCATGAACATCACAGGTGTCAATCCCAAGCCACACCCCTGATGCCTGTCAGACTCTACAGGGTGGGGCATTATGGTTGAAAACTCTAATGCCCCAGGCATTCATTGGTATTTTCTTTCCACATTTTCAGCATGGGTTTTTGGTGACCCCTACCTCATGAACAGTAGCAATATCAATTCGTTAGGTCAAAGCTGATTTTGCACAGTGACTATGCCATTTGGCTCCACAGGTGCAAAAACACATTTCAAACAGAATGTGAAAAATGACAACTGTACTCATGCATTCATGGGGAGGTGTAAAAAATGGCAATGTTGAAAATCTGGAGTGAAAATATAAAAAAACTGAAGTCATGAGCATGCGTAGAAACTGCACAATGCACACCCATAATGTAATTACTTTGTGGATATTTTACAGCAGATTGTCAACGCAGGCATTTTGGGACCTCTGCTCATGAACAGTGTCACTGTAATTTTCTTAATCTGTCCTGAACACTGATTTCTCACAGCAACCACGCATTTCTGTGCCAGAAGTGTAAAAACATATTTTGGTCAGTGTGTGAAAAATGACAGCTGTACTGTTCATAAGGAGGTGTGGAACAATGCCAGTGTTGAAAATCTGGACTGAAAATAGTACAGATTCGTGAACTTACGAGGGTGCATGGAAACTGTGCAATGCACGCTCATAACACAGTCATTTTATGGACTTCTGTCACCAAATTTTCAACATAGCCATTTTAAGACCTCTGCTCATGAACAGTGTTACAGTGATTTTCTTAATCTGTCCCTAACATTGATTTCACACACCGACTGTGCTATTGGGCACTACATGCACGTAGGGTTGCCACCTTTGAATGAGGCAAAAACCGGACCCTAAGCTCCACCCCTTTTCATGACTCATCATGCATTGCTCCTCCTAGAAAGTAATTTGTTATATCAATAAAAGACAAGCTTAAAGCAGCAGTTCAACAAAAATGTTAAGATACTGTACTGTACCTGTTAAAGTTACTTTCCTAGATTCTTCCTAGTTATTTATTTATGTATTTATTGACATTGGTTTACCAGATAAACACACAGAGATAAAAGAAATCTCATTTACAGATATGATCTGGGGGAGACAAGGGAAACACTATAAATAGCATACAACAGTATACATGGAAAATAATAATACATAATACATTGTTTCCTGTAATGTGTACATTATATCTTTTTCTGGCTCCATTTCCTGTTCATGTCCACAGTACTATTTCAAAGCCAAAGAAGTGACGATACTTTTTTTCTTGAGGGGAAAACAAATATTTAAAACATTTAAAAATGCTTAAATTCTGTTTGAGATAAACATGTTCACCAACAAATGAAAGTAGAAGACAACTGGCTCTGTTACCATTACAAAAGGTGGGGGTAGCTTTGCTCCTGTGCTACTTTAAGATGCAGTGGAAAAGATTAGCTTAAATAAGTGCTAATGGTGTTAATGGCCATACTTTACACCTCCCAGGCTGACTGCTTTCACAAACAAAGGGATATACTGACAACAGAAGTTGTCTGTAACCTGGACATGTAGGTGAAACAATGAATGATACGACAACATTTGTTTCAAAAGTATGTGAGCACTCAAAATGGCTCAAAAACCTGACCAGCACAGAGCAAAACCGGATTACCTGATAAGGACCCTGAATACCTGATCACCAGGTAAAAAATCTGACAGGTAGCAACCCTACATGCACGAAAACACATTTTGGGCAAGATATGAAAAAAAAATGTATGCCATTATACAGCTTACCAGCATCTCTTCAGTTTGTGGTTGGCTTTGAAGAGTGCAGATGTGTTCCCGGTCCACCGAAGATTGTCGTGCCAGACTCCAGAGGTAAGTATGGGGTCAGGCGGGTTTGGGGAGGTGGATGCACCGAGGGTGGGTGCAGGTTGCGGGAAGGGGCAAGACTATCAACGAGGGACCGTTTTTTGTTTTCAGGTGTTTGTTTTAGTTTTGGGAAGACAATGTGGGATGCTGGGGTGGGCACCCAGTGTGGCAGGTGGAAGATTTTTTTGGGGGGGTCAGTGGAGCTGACAGGGGATTGGGCACCCCAGTTGGCCATACAGATGTTTACCACGCTGGGGTGGGCTCCCAGCGTGGCAACTCGAAGTCTCTTTCTTTTGGGGGGGTTCAATGGAGCCAAGGGGGGGATTGGGTACCCCATCATCATTCTGACTTTTGCCATGCTGGGGTGGGCTCCCAACATGGCACCTAGAAGTCTGGGGGGGCGCGGAGCTGACAGGGGATTGGGCACCTCCGTCAGCCTTATGGTGTGCGGCGGGGGGCACATGAACACGCTGAGGTGGGCTCCCAGCATGCTACTTGAGTGTTTGGGGAGAGGGGAAAGTAGACACAAATGAAGCTGTCTATGACAGCTGTTCAGGATGCAGTGCTGAGTGTAGGCACTTTGCTACACTGCCGACGGCAGTATGTAAATTACCTGCCGATGCCAGTGTGCAAATTGCCTACACGCTACGACTGCTGATTGCAATGGTTTTTCACTTCCAACTGTACGCCACTGCATCTGAATGGCTGTCATAGACAGCTCGGACATTCATTGGTGCGGTGTGGCCACACGTGCAAAAGGGAGCAGGATATTGGAAGTGGGAGAGGCACACCTACAAAAACTCGTATGGTGGCACTATGTTTCTTGCATATGCATGCAAACAAACATATAAATAAAAAAAGTGTGTCTGTATGTGTGCTGTAGGAGGGTATGTAAGCTAGTGGGGGAGGCCAGACAACTTCAGCCATAATCTGCCTATCAACAAGGCACTTTATAACAAGAAGGAAGGACATTAAAAACAGTAAATGAAACTTTAATAACTTTCTAAAATTCTGTTATTACAGCTCATTGTATAATCCCAATAATCCACAACAGGGTGTGGCTTATGGTGGGATTTACTCATGACTGGTATGGGTCAGTCATAAGGCCATACAAGCTGATGCAGCGCAAGTGAAAATATCCATTGTTTAGTAAGCTGGAGTGAGAATAAATTATTTATTTCAACTCCAGCTCTGTATGATATGACAATATATAGGGGATATAACATGGCCTGACTTAAAATATAATTTTTATCTTCATAAGGGGGTATTGGTCTGAGGGTATGGGGGAAGGGGTGAACACCAGTCTATTTATGGAGGAGAGTCCTGTAGGAACTAGTAAAGCTGAAAGTAGACAAGGCAATGGAACTAGATGGGCTACATCCCAGAATATTAAAATAATTTAGAAAGGAGCTGGCAGCACCACTGACAGTCCTGTTCAACAAATTAATAGAAACAGGCATAGTTCCAGAGGATTGGAGGAGGGCAAATGTAGTCCCTGTCCATAAAAATGGGAGCAGGGAGGAGGCTGGCAACTGTAGGCCAGTCAGCCGGACCTTGATGGTGGGGAAATTGACGACATCACTGCTAAAGGAAAGGATTGTGATATATTTTGAAGGCAGCAGAGCACAGGATTTAAGACAACATGGATTCACAGTGGGAATGTCTTCTGAAACAAATATGATAGATTCCTTTGACTGGGTGACCAGGGAAGTAGATCAGAGAGGGGCAGTGGATGTGGCTTACCTGGATTTTAGAAAGGCCTTTGACACCATCCCCCATAGGAGACTTGTAAACAAGCTGGGCAGCCTGGGAGTGGGTCCAAGGACAGTAAACTGGGTCAGAAATTGGTTGAATGATAGGACACAGAGGGAGGTGGTGAATGGAGTCCAATCTGAAGAGAGGAGGTTGACTAGTGGGGTGCAACAGGGATCGGTGCTAGGGCCAATCCTCTTTAATGTCTTCATAAGTGACATTGCACACATTCCCATCCAGCCGGAGGGGAATGTGTGCCCCTTTGCAGATGGACATTAAGATCTGCAACAGAGTTGACACTCCAGGGGGGTGAGAAGGGACCTAAGCAAACTTGAGGAGTGGTCAAGAGTGTGGCAGCTGAGGTTCAATGTAAGGAAGTGCAAAGTCATGCTTTTGGGGCACAGAAATCCAGGGAAGGAGTACATTATTTGGGGGTACTGATGGCCACCAAACAAGAAAGGGTTCTGGGGATGATAGTATCTGATGACCTAAAAGTGACCAGTCAATGTGAGAGGGCTGTTGGGAGAACCAATAGTATGCTGGGGTGCATAGGGAGAGGTATCACCAGCAGAAATAAGGGGTGATGATGCCACTATACAGATCATTGGGTTCTCATCTGGAATTCTGTGTCCAGTTCTGGAGGCTGCATCTCAAGAAGGACATAGACAGAGTAGAGGCATTTCAGAGAAGGGCAACAAAAATGGTGCACTGGTTGTACCAGAAGTCATATGAGGAGAGACTAAGGGACCTCAATATGTACTCACTGGAAGCAAGAAGATAGAGGAGGGACATGAAAGACTTTCAAATACCTCAAGGGTATAAGTAAGGTGTGAAAGGGTAGCATCTTTCAGAAAAGAAGATGTTCAAGAACAAGGGGTCATGATATGAGACTAGAGGGGCATAGACTCAGGGATAACATGAGGAAGTATTTCTTCACAGAAAGGGTAGTGGACATATGGAACAACCTCCCTGCAGATGTGATGGGGCTAAAATGGTAGGGGAATTCAAAACTGCATGAGATAGACATAAGGGAATCCTAGCAGTAGGGAAGAGAGGGTAAGCCGCAGATCAATCAAGATCTTCGGTATATGCAGGGTGTAGTAAAAATGGGCAGACTAGATGGGCCAGGTGACCCTTATCTGCCATCAAATTCTATGTTTCCATGTAAGGGAAATTCATTGCATAAAAATTCTGTTAATGCATCAGTTAGAGTTAATAGCACAGCAACAAAAGTTGGGAAATGTGATGTTACGGTTCAAAACCCTAACTCTGCATTCCCTCCACCCCCCCATACACACACATGCAACATTGTAAGACACTATACCACTCCATCATATCTGTAAGTACAATAATCGCAACACTATACTGATTTCATATAATACTTTGTAATGAAAAAACAAATTTAGTATCATCAGCTCTATACTGCCAGCACAATATGATGACACATTATTGCTGGCATATCTTCTTCATACAATGAGACTTAGTCTGTACACATTTTCAAAATATTGACTTATGTGTCACTATTCAACAATTGGGTTGCTGCAGGCATCGCTGCTACTACATGGGCATGTGGTAGCAGGAAAGATAGAGATGAGACTTACTACTTTTAAGATACTACTCAGGTATGAAACCAGCACCATCACATGTTGTTATACTGCTGCGTTACCTGGATATACTCATTACCAGCATGTTATTGTTAGCTTTGGATGTTACAACTGTTGCTTTCACATGTTACTTGTAAACTATACTACAAATAAATAATTTTATTATTACTACCATTTGTTATTAGAACTGACTCTCTCTATCAGAAAAATAAATGCAAACATCCAGTGACTGTTGGTAGGTTTATGCTAACTCTCATTTCCAAGAAACTATCTGTGGATAACATACTGTGCATTACATCCCTTCTTCACTATTGAAATATACAGTAGGCATCTGCTTAAATATTGCTATTGCTGTTTGTAACACAAAAATGCTTACTGTGGGGCATCACCCATGGTTGTGCAGCATGAGTGTCCACCCCCAAGGCACTATGATGGTGGCAGAACTCATACAGTTGCTGACCCATTATGATGGATGTGTCCTGCAGTACATTCAGAGAGTTGTACATTACTTCTGTTACCTGATGCTGATTGTCTCTGATTGATTGTGTTGGCTTGGTCCTTCCCCTGCTTACATTTGTGAGAGGTGGGGGAAATGTGGAGTTAGGGTTTTTAACCCTAATAGCACATTTCCAAACTTTTGTCTCTGTACTATTAACCCTAACTGATGCATTAATGGAGTTTTTTGCAATGAACATATATATATATATATATATATATCTTATACTGGCTCGGTAGTGCCAGTATAGTTAGGGTTGAGTAAGCACTTTAATGTTAAACCTCAATTATATAATGGCAAGAACATTTCCTGGACTCTGATTGGTTAGTGTGTCCCTGGCACAGTGAGGTTATCCCAGCACAACCTCACTGTATTGATTTGTTGGATGATTGTTTGGAGCTACTCTTAAGAAACAGAGATATATTGCCACACTAAAAATCTACTAAAAACATTTTCTAAATGTTTTTTTTATTTCATATAACAATCAATGAGCCATTGTATAATAGCAATAATGCACTCCAGGGTGTGGTTTGTGCTGGGATAACCTCACTTCTGAGACATTGGATGCACTGGCCTGCAGCCTCATGCCCAACCACCCAGGCGTGAGGTTATCCCAGTACAACCCACACCCTGGAGTGCATTGTTTCTTAAATTGTGCACCTTAATAACTTTGCCACCATATGATGGATTTGCCTGAAATTTTGCATGCACAGTCTGGTACCATAGATCTTTGGATATGGCAAGCTGCTTTATGGTCAGATGTACAGTTGAAGAGCTACAGAACACCAAAAAAATGCAAAAAAAATGACTTTTTGCCTGTTTCTTTGCTTGCACCTACAGCCCACATGATTTATCAGTTTGGTCCAAAATCTTCAGGGAAGATGCAGTCAGGGTCACCAATGTGCCTTTCAAAGATTTGGTGCAACAATATTAAACCATTCAAAAGTTATTCAAAAAACAAATTTCCCATTATAGTCAATGGGGAAAAATATATGTGGCTCACAAAACTTTTGCAAATGACCCTTTTATTTTCGTGCTGTGGCCATCTTGTTTTCAGTTACTGAGAGAGAAAACTGCCTGCCATTTAAATGTGAGACCCTCTAGGTAAACATTGACTGTTGGGTCTAGTCGGGTCCTGAGGATGCCAGACCTATCTGTTTTGGGGGTAAAACCCCACAGAAATGCCATTTTAAATATCGGGGAAAAAATACTTTCACAAATCACGAAAGAAACTGCCAAAATACTTTCACAAATATGAAGGTTTCATGTTACATTTTGTGAAACTTTTGTGATTTGCGAAAGTATTAAAAAAAAAACTGCAAATCTCTGCCATCCTCCTGCAACAAAATGGCTGGGTCATTTGGGCTGAAATTTGCAGGGTGGCAAGCCTCTGTCCTGCAGAGGTGTCCTTTGGTAGTTTGGTGCCAAACAATTCAAGGGTCCCAAAGTTACAGCATTCCAAAGTTGAGAAATTTCCCTTGTGATAACATTGAGGCATCTGTGATGCCTTTTGGCACCCGTATCTCAAAAATGAAGCAAGATACTGAGTTTTTGCTACAGACAGCTTAGTTCACATTTAAGTTTGGAAATCATAGATTACACCACCAGTAGAATTTGTTTCCTACTTGCTACGGTTATGGAGATATTGGCAAAAACGTGTTCCAAGGGTGCCTTTTCAGCACTGTTCGGTGCCCATATCTCATAAACAATGCAAGATATGTATTCAGTCAATGTATGCCACATAGACATCATGCTGTCATGATTACAATGACACTTGAATTTTTTTCTAGTTACTACAGTTCCTGAGATATTGGCACATTACTGTTACAAGGGTTCCTTGCCCTATAGGGCTGCTGTATGGCTCCCTAGTTATATGTGAGTGGGAGCCTGGGGCCCAGAGGGCCCACACTCCCTCATATGCATACTATTATGCAACAAATGGACAATGTGAAGGGAGTGCAGGGTCTGGAGGGCTTGCACTCTCACTAACACATACCATTTACCAATTACATTACACTTTCTCAAAAAGAAGGGAAATTCATTGCAAAAAAAAATCCATTAATGCATCAGTTAGAGTTAATAGTACAGCAACAAAAGTTGGGAAATGTGATGTTACAGTTCAAAACCCTAACTCTGCATTCCCTCCACCCCCCCATATACACACACATGCAAGACACATGCAACATTGTAAGACACTATACCACTCCGTCATATCTGTAAGTACAATAATCGCAACACTATACTGATTTCATATAACACTATGTAATGAAAAAACAAATACAGTATGATCGACTCTATACTGCCAGCACAGTATGATGACACATTATTGCTGGCATATCTTCTTCATACAATGAGACTTAGTCTGTACACATTTTCAAAGTACTGATTTATATGTGTCATATATAATTCAACAATTGGCTCACTGCAAGTATTGTTGCTACCACATAGGCATATGGTAGTAGGAAAGATAGAGCTGACACATACACAGTACTTTTCAGATACTGCTCAGGTAGGAAACTACCACCATCACATGTTGTTATACTGCTGCGTCACCTGGAAATACTAATTAACAATACGTTAAGGTTAGCTTTGGATGTCACAACTGTTGCTTTTACATCTTACTTGTAAACTAAACTACAAAAAATGCACTTTTATTATTACTACCATTTGATATTAGGACTGACTCACTCTATCAGAAAAAAATTGCAAATGTCAAATGACTGTTGGTAGGCTTATACAAACTCTCATTTCCAATAAACTATGTGTGGATAACATACTGTGTGTTTCATCACTTGTTAACTATTGAAATATGAGCATCTGCTTAAATCTTGTTATTGATGTTTTTAACACAAAAATGCTTACTGTGGGCCATCACCCATGATTGCCCAGCATGTGTGTATACCTCCTAAGGTACTATGATAGCAGCAGAACTCATACAATTGGTGAACCGTGATGATGGATGTGTCTTGTGGTGTGTTTACAGAGTTGTATGTTACTTCTGTTACTCGATGCTGGTTGTCTCTGGTTGATTGTTTTGCCTTGGCCCTTCCCTTGCTTGCATGTGTGTGTGTGTGGGGGGGGGGGATGCAGAGTTAGGGTTTTGAAACCTAACATCACATTTCCCAACTTTTGTCACTGTGCTATTAACCCTAACTGATGCTTTAAAGGAGTTTTTTGCAATGTGTGTGTGTGTGTATATATATATATATATATATATATACGTGTGTGTGTGTATATATATACAGTATATATGTGTGTGTATATATATATATATATATGTGTATATATACAATGTGTGTTTTGAGATAAATGTGGGGATAAAAAGTGATATCTCAGGTAGACAGTGAAGATATCAGTGATATCTCCATGTTCCTATACGTCATAGTGATATGGCCATGTTCCTATATGTCATGGTGATATCTGTATGCTCCTATACATCATTTCAAAGAAAGTGAAAGTATGTTTCACTCTCTTTTACAGAGAAGTCTCTCTCTAGTTCCTGCTTCATCTCCCCCCCCAAAAAAAAGATGCATACACCTCTGAAACCTATCTGGCTAATCCTGCCATCATTTGTAATTAAATAAAATAATTTAAAGAGGTACCTGGTTGATTGTCCCCCTGTGGTACAGAGAAAATCCTGTAATACTTTCACCACCAACACCAGGACAAGGAGATGCTGTTGTGACTGGACTTCTCAACTGGGACTAAAGAAGCAGAACTCTACTACTGGGACCTTCAATTTACTGGGTTTTAAGAAGTAGAACTCTACTACTGGGACCTTCAGATTAGGGTAAAAAAAGTTAGTGTGTTTGTCTGAGTTGATTGAAGTGAATTATCTGAGCAGTTATCTAGGTGTTAATCTCTGGTGACTGAAGGGGATTGTTATCTGTGCAATTTAACTAAGTGTGGAAAGATCTGTTAATTAGGGGGAGTGGCTTAGCAAGAAGGAAGCCAGGTTAAAGCCAGATTTAAACACTGCCCTAGACAGCTTCTGCCAGAGAATTGTCACCAAGACAAGGAGCTGCTGTTGTGACTGGACTTCTCTACTGGGACTATATTGCCCTCCTTCCTTCCCCTCCACCCCCCACCCTAAGCCAGTTATGCTTTTATAGGCACAAGATTTGACTGACAGCAGGAACTTCCTGTTTGGGAGCAGGAAGTGAGTGATCACAGAGCCACCAAAGTCTCACCATCCTAGAAGGACAAGAGTAGCTCTCTGCCCCCCCTAACTGCTGGAGGTCTGCCTCTGAGCAAGTAAGTGGACTACTGAGAAATATAGGATCTTCTTGCCTCAGAACAGGAAGATCAGGTGCTTAAAGGGCACAGAGGCAGTAACTAAGCAGGGAGAAAAAAATAAATAAACAGCGGAAAGAGTAAGTATTCCAAACAACAGCGAAGGGGACAGAAATAAGACATAATGGGAGTGGTGCAGTGCAGTGGCTGTGGAGCAGCAGTCTTCCGGGAGATGTTCTGGAGGCTGTGGTGTTGTCCCATCTGCAGGTACCTCTCTGGGCTGAGGGAGGAGGCTGCTGATCTCCAGGCTGAGTTGGCCAGGATTTGTGGGACCTCCACTACCATTCAGGGACCACCAGGGCCACTGCCATTGCTTCAGAGGTTGCCAAGAAACAGGAGTGGTTGAACCATAGTGGGCTCAGGGAGGGTGAGGGTGGTGGAACAGAGGTGCATTTCTCCAGTTGTACCTCTCCACACTTCATATGCCATTCTGGCAAACTGTGGTTCCTCTATGGAGGCATCTGCAGTGGAGATCAAGGAGGATGCTGGGAACCTCCACAAAGGAGACCCACAGGAGGGTAGCATGAGACCCCACAGGGGAAGAAAACAACTCCTGGTAGGGGACTCCATTGTTAGGAAGGTAGAACTGGGGGAGGAAGGGGAGAGGGAGGTAAGGTGCCTGCCTGGCACCATGGCTTGGAGGAACAGGGAGTGAATCCTCAGGATCACCAGAGCAGCTGCAGAGGGGAGGAAGCTGGATGTCATTGTCCACCTAGGGACAAATGACCTGGCTAAGAAAGGGATCAGAGCAGTGCAGGAAGAGTTTGTGGAGTTGGGGAGGGGCCTTGGACAAGTAGCACACATGATAACCTTCTCGGAGGTGCTGTCTGTCTATAGTGTAGGTGGGTCTAGGGTGCTCCACACCATGGGATTCAATCAGTGGTTGAAAAACTGGTGCAGAGCTCAGGGATTTGGCTTCATTGGGGACTGGGGTTCCACCTGGAGTGATGCAGCCCTATACTGGAGTGGTGGTCTGCATCTGTCCAGGAGGGGAATCAAGATCCTTGATGATAGATTTACATGTTTCATTGGCAAGCACTTAAACTAGCCAAGGGGGGAGGCATTGGAAAGGAGTAGGGAAATCCTCTCTCCCCAAAAAAGTCAGGCTAGTAAGTGAGGTAAACATCATGTTAGAGATGTCGATAGGGAGAAGGGCAGGGGTAAATGGAGAAAGTGACAAAGGCAATAAGGACAGGGATGGGGCAAAAAGGGGTAAGGCCACCTGGAAATGTAGGGTAATGAGTACCAATGCCCATAGTCTGGGCAACAAGCTCCTTGAACTGGTGGCCTTGATATAAGAGGGATGCCTGGATATCATAGCAGTCACAGAAACATGGTACACAGAGAACCATGACTGGAATGCTAACATACCAGGGTACACAACCTACAGGAGAGACAGGGAGAGTAGAAGAGGGGTAGGAGTAGCTCTCTATGTAAGGGAAGGGATAAGAGCAACTGAACAAAAGAGTAAACAGGGAGGAGAGGAGGCACTGTGGGTCACCTTAGAGACTGGAAATGGCACCACAATCTGCACAGGGGTTGAATACAGACCCCCATGTCAGAGGGAGGGAATGAACAAGGATATGATAGAAGGCATTCTTAGGATGGCACAGAAAGGGGAGATACTGTTGATGGGAGACCTGAATATGCCAGATGTTAAGTGGAGTACATTTGCTGCAGCCACATCCAAGAGCAGGGCCATTATCGATGCCCTACAGGTGGCAGGCCTCAAACAGCTAGTTTTGGAACCCACTCATGAGGGAGCAATCTTAGACCTCATACTCTCAAATGGGGACACTGAGAGGAACTCAGATCTATTAGTGGGTAGCCATCTGGGAACAAGTGACCACCAAACAGTGTGGTTCACGATAAACTCAGCTACAGAGTCAAGCCATACAAAAATGAGGGTACTGGACTTCAGAAGGGCTGACTTTGGCAAGATGGGAGAATGCCTTTGAAAAGCACTAGTAAATTGGCTAGAAGGAGGGGTGAAGCAACAATGGGGAAACATCAAAACAGCCATCATAGAGGCAACAAGCCTTTGTGTGAAGTGAATAAACAAATCAAAATGAAAGAAAAAGACTCTATGGTTCTCAAAAGAGGTGGTGGGGAAGGTCAGGGAGAAAAAGATAGCACTCAGGAACTATAAGAAAACACAGAAGGAGCAGGACAAAGAACTGTACCAGTTAAGGCTGAAGGAAGCAGGGAGAGAAGTCAGACTAGCAAAGGCCCAAACTGAGGAAAAGATAACCAACTCAGTTAAGAAGGGGGATAAAACCTTTTATAGGTACATCAGGGAGCATAGAAAGACAAAGGGAGGGATAGTGAGGCTTAATAGAATGGATGGTGGCTGGGCAGAGAGAAACAGTGAAAAAGCAGGGATACTGGATGAATATTTCTGCTCAGTATTCACAAAAGAGGAGGAGGTGGAGGTGCCTAATCCAATTAACAGAAGCACTCTGGATAGGGGTGTCAATCCCAGTCCTTTCACAGAAGAAAGGGTTCTGAAAGAACTCTTAAAACTGAAGGTGGACAAAGCAATGGGGCCTGATGGAATTCACCCCAGAATTCAAAAAATTAAGGGGAGAACTAGTGAAACCACTGACTATCCTTTTTAACAAATCATGGGAGGATGGTGTGGTACCTGAGGACTGGAGGAAGGTGGATGTGATTCCCCTTCATGAAAGTGGGAGCAGGACAGAGGCAGGAAACTACAGACCTGTCAGTTTGACCTCTGTGGTAGGGAAAGTGATGGAATCACTTTTGAAGGAAAGAATTGTTGAATACCTAGAGGACAATGGGGCACAGGACCCAAGGCAGCATGGGTTCACAGCGGGAATTTCATGTCAGATGAATCTAATTGATTTCTTTGACAGGGTGACAAAAGTAGTAGACCAGGGAGGGGCTGTGGACATGGCCTACCTAGACTTTAGCAAGGCATTTGATACAGTCCTACACAAAAGATTAACAGTCAAATTAACCAGCCTGGGAGTGGGTCCCAGAGTGGTAGCCTGGGTAAAACATTGGCTGGATAACAGGACACAGAAGGTAATTGTAAATGGAGTCCACTCTGAAGAAAGAGGGGTTACTAGTGGGGTACCGCGGGGTTCAGTACTGGGTCCAGTCCTTTTCAATGTCTTTATAAGTGACATTGCAGAGGGACTGAAAGGAAAAGTATGCCTCTTTGCAGATGACACAAAGACCTGCAACAGGGTTGATACACAAGGAGGTGTGAAAAGGATGAGAAGGGACTTGGCAAGGTTGGAGGAATGGTCAGAATTATGGCAGCTAAGATTCAATTCAAAGAAGTGCAAAATAATGCACCTGGGAAACAAAAAACCCAGGGGAAGATTACACAATGGGGGTTGAGGTAGTAACAACAACAAAAATGGAAAGAAACCTAGGGGTAATCATATCAGATGACCTTAAGGTTGGCAAGCAATGTGAGAAGGCAGTAGGGAAGGCTGGGGGGATACTGGGATGTATAGGGAGAGGCATCACCAGCAGAAAACATGAAGTTGTTATCCCTCTGTACAGACCGTTGGTGAGATCCCATCTGGAGTACTGTATCCAGTTCTGGAGACCCTATCTCCACAAGGACATAGACAGGATAGAGGCAGTCCAGAGGAGGGCAACTAAAATGGAGCAGGGTCTGCAAGAGAAGCTATACGAGGAGAGACTAAAGGAGCTTAATATGTATACCCTTGAGGAAAGGAGGGAAAGAGGGGACATGAAACTTTTAAGTACCTCAGTGGAATCAACAAAATCCAAGAGGGTAGCATCTTTCAGAAAAAGAGATGTGCAAGAACGGGGACACAATTTGAAGATAGAGGAGGGCTGTTCAGGGGCAATGTGAAGAAGTATTTTTTAACAGAGAGGGTGGTGGGTGCATGGAACAGCCTTCCTGAGGAGGCTGTGGTGTCTAAAACTGTGGGAGAATTTAAGAATGCATGGGACACACATAAGGAAATGTTTGTGGGGGGTAGGAAGAAATTGGCTGTTGGTTAACTAGGATCTGCAGCTTATCCTGTAGGTAGGGAAATGGGCAGACTAGGTGGGCCAAGTGGTCCTTATCTGTTGTCAAAGTCTCTGTTTCTGTGTTTCTACTTTCCCCCCGAACTGTAGCATGACCAAGCAGTGTGTAAATGAACAGATTACTGGTGCCAGACCTTTAAAATAAGTGTCTCTACTTTAAAGAAAATCCTGGTTTTTAGCTCCCCGTGAGATTCTTTACTTAAAAGAAGGGACCGACTTCACCGAAAGAACAGTGAGTCAGTCGTCTGCTTTAGAGCAGGAGAAGGACGAGTGAGTGTGTGTTTCTATAGCAACATACACTCACGCTTCCTTCTCCTGTTTTAAAGTGGACTACTCACTCGCTGTTCTCTTGTTGGTAGAGTCGGTCCCTTTTCTATTAAGTAAACAATCTTATGGGGAGCTAAAAAACAGTAATTTTTAAAACAGAGACACTTATTTTAAAGGTCTGGCATCAGTAATCTGTTTGTTTACATACCACTCAGTCACGCTACAGTTCGGGTGGAAAGTGAAAGTATTACAGGATTTTCTCGGTACCACAGGGGCACAATAAACCAGGTACCTTTTTAAATTATTGTATTTAATTACAAATAATACCAAGATCAATGAAATAACAGTATTTAAAAAAAAACTGCAAATTAACAGGATCAACCAAATAATTTATTTTAATACAGTATGGTATCTGTGATGTTGCTGAAGATTTGGTGGGAAGGGGGTGCTTTAGGGATCATGTTACAAAAGCCCAAAACATGTTGTATAAACAGAACATGACATGGCCTGAGTGAAGATATCATATTTATCTTCACTCAATGCCAATGACATCAAGATATCTCATCCGTGGTTTCGCCACTCATGAGATATCATGATATCATTAGCCTCTTGTGAAGATAATATGATATCTTCACTAGTCTATCTCATATCCTCTATACACACGCACACACACAATATATATATATATATATATATATATAGATATATATATATATATATATATATATATATATATATATATATATATATATATATATATATATATATATATATATGGAATATGACATGGCCTGAGTGAAGATATCGATTTATTTAGAATTTGAATTTTGGTTCTGAGCATGCTCAGTAGAATTGCTCAATAGGGTCTTTCATTTATGTGTTTGCTATGAAGAGTTATTGTCTTGAAAGAAGATTCTTCTTTCGTGAGGAAAAATCTTCTTTCGTATGGTAGCCGTCTTGTTTTTATTTACAAAAAAACTTGAAAACCTGTAAAAATTATGCTCTGGAAAAAACAAACACATGAACCAAACTAAACAGGAACTATTTAGCTCAATTCTGGAGTTAGTTTTTGGAAAAAAATGACTCTAAAATATGGTTTGGGGACATCCCTAAAATCCTAGGTGGAAGGTTTAACGGGGGCTCTTGATTCTTCTTTCATGAGCCGAAATGCTTCTTTTATGAGTCTCACAAAAGAAGAACCTCGGCTCATGAAAAAAAGTTTTGACCTAGTTTTTTTTTCATGGTTCTTTTGTGAGATCACACAAAAGAGCCATTCTTCTTTCATATGATCTGAGTTTCATGAAAGAAGAACCGCATGTCACGAAAGAAGAGTTTGGTCTTAGTTTTTTTCTCTCGGTTCTTTAGTGAGATCATATGACAGAACTATAGTTCTTTCATATTGTTCTTTTCTGAGAACAGTGTGACCTTTTTTGAATATTGAATATTGAAGCTGCAGCTGGAATCATGCTGGCTTCAACTGGAAAAGTGAACCACCAATCCCTTGATCTGTCTCTCACTCTCTCTTGCTCTATCTATCTATCTAAATTTTTTTTAAGCAGACTGAGGTGCCTACATCCCGTACCACTTTTTCTCACCCCTGGGTCACCCGCCCCCCATTCCCAATGTTTATTTTATTTATTATATTTAAAATATATTTAACAAGTGAATTGGGTTGCCTACCCCTAGGTCTGCTTCTCTTGATCCTCATCACCGCCAGGCTGCCTGCCCCTTTCCATAATATATGTAGCAGCACAGGGGTGCCTACCCCCGGTGCCACCAAACATAATCCTGACACTGGGGTGCCCAATCCCCAGTGTCAGCTTGGGTCCCCCTAAATTAAACAAAACCATCACTCACAGATCATTTATTTTTTTCAGTTTAAACTGACAAAAAAATGTCCATCAGTGATCTGACCCTCCAGACACCCCCACCCCTACCTGACCCCCCACTCAGAACCCATGACCCCTTGACCACACACACCTGCACTCACCTGAACATGTCCAATGACATACAACTGCTCTATGTCTTGCTGCTGGAACAAGTGACTGCATTATGAGAAAATAAGGCAAGCGGTTTAGTGTATTTCAATGGGGTTTGAACTTTTATTCATAAGTTTGTCATTTTTTAATATTTTTAAATCTAATTTTCAACATGGCCTTTTTGGATCCCACTTCATAAACAAGGGCAGTGAAATTATTCAAATCTATCCCAAAAGGTGATTTCACAATCACTGCACGAAATCACCTTTCAGGTTGGTTTTGAAAATTTTCACCACCCTTGTTCATGAGGTGAGATCATAAGAATGCTATGTGGAAAATATAGGTTACAAATATTACAAAACAATGAAGTTATGAGCATACAGTACATTGACATGTTTAAACACTCGCTCATAACTTTGGTAATTTTCAATATTTTGACCCCAGATTTTCAACGTAGCTATTTTTTCACACCACCTCATAAAAGTGATAGCTGTCATTTTTGAGATCATGGCTGAAAAATGTTTTTGTAGATGTGGTGCAAAATGATGTTTCATCTGGGATTTGAAAATTTTTGCTTACTGCATTCATGAGGTGTTCATAAGAAGGCTATGTACAACATTTGGGGTAAAAAAATATTAGAAAACAACAAAGTTATGAGCATATAGTACATTTAAACTTTTCTGTGCTGGCTCATAACTTTGGTAGTTTTCAATATTTTGACCCCAGATTTTCAACTTAGCCATTTTCATACCACCTCATGAATGTGACAGCTGTCATTTTTCAAAATCCTGACCAAAATGTGTTTTCACACTTGTGACATGAAATGACATTTTTGCAGGAATTTGAAAACGTTCACCTACTGGGTTCATGATGTAGTGTAGTAAGAAGGCTATGTTGAAAGATTTGGTGTAAAAATATGGTAAAATTACCAACTTATGAGACAATGTTGAAATAGTTTGATGTTCATACATAACTTCACTAATTGCCAATATTGTTATCCAAACTTTCAACATAGCTATTTTTTACACCACCTCATAAACTGAACAGGTGTCATTTTTCAAATCCTGGACAAGACGTGCTTTCACACTTACAGTGCAATGTGACATTTTGGCCACTATAAAATGCCATGTCATGTTTATAAGGGGAGTCATAAAACAACTATCTTGAAAATTTGGGGACAAAATAAAAAAAGTATTATTATGAAATGTTGCCTGTAGTGCCAGACTTTACCCCGGCATTTAGTGCGTTGTGATCCCATGTTGGTGAGCCGAGTTCAGGAGAAAACTCAGTCAACCAGCTGGATGAGGTGAGGGGGGTATGGTGCTGCTATGCAGCACCCCTCTAGCCAGGTAGGTAAAGATGCATGGTTTCCCGCACTGGCCCAGGTACCATATAGTGAAGACAACTCTTTTGTTCGCATAGGGCCCTACATTTCTTCACATGTGGGTGGCAGAGGGCCTATGCACTGCCTAACAGATAGACTCTTTACCCTGTCCATTTGTGTCTGTGGGCACATGAAAGCACAGGGCCTAGAGGGCCCTGCACTTCTGTTGCCCACCAGACAGACCCATGATTTTTTGGCATTCATTGCTGCATGGAAGTTCAGAGTCAGCAGGGTCCTGCACTTCTGTAGGAGGACAGAGTCTTCCCTCTGTCCATGCAGGTCCTGAATGAGAATACGCTTTCACTATGTCAAAAAGAAAGGAAATTCTTTGCAAAAAAACTGCATTAAGCAGGAGGCATGATGGACACGATGAGCTTATTTATCATTGCTTGTTGTTGCTGGACCCATGTTGTGAGTGCAGTCATTTTTGATGATTGAGGTCCTTGCACTCTTGTGACCTGGAACATTGATATGGATTCCAATGCAAGTCATGCAGGTTGTCAGCTTCTATTAGACTACATAAGGATGAAATTGTGGGAGCAATCCTCAGATGAAGGCTGTGATTTGATCATTTTGTTTTCTGAAGATGTTAGCAGTGTGAATCAGTGTCCACAATGACAGCATGACTCACTGTCTACTATGAAAACTTCCACAGATTCAGAGGGCTGCATGGTGCATCCCCACAGCTGCTGTTCCAGTAAACAGGACACATAAGCTTGAATGAAGTGATCCTTGAAAGTTGCATTTAGTGTGGCAGCATTTCCTTTAACTTATTCTGTAAGTACGTTGAACCAGAAAATGGCAATCCCTCTCAGAAGCAAGTGTAAGGTATTGTCGATACACATGGTATTGGTCCAGCTATTGAAGACAATCCAGGCTTGGAACCTGCTCGAGCCACTTGACAGCATCTTTGTATGGCAAGGCTGACGAGGATGGTAGATGTAGGCTGGTATGCACCAAGGAATGTGGTGAGAAAGTGTTAACATAGACAAGGTCATCATAACTAGACTGCATAGCTGACTCTTCATGTCATGAGATGGAGGACTGGCTGTCCTGCGGGAAGGTTTCTATCTTGTAGTTTCACACCCATGAGATGGGTGAAGGTAGTCTTCTGATGCTCCTTTGCCCATATTTCCTTTTCCCCTGTCATGGGTGTGGTGGGAGAGCTTCATATGACAGAATGGAGGTTGTGGGTGGGATATTCAAAGGGGTTGTGCATGGCGCAACATTGCTGCACCATGCGCAACCCACTGATGTGCCCTGGCATGATATTCAAAAGGGGATATTGTGCTGCGCAATTCCCAAAGTGCCAGGATGCACCAGTAATGTATGCGGTGCAAGTGCGGGGGGCGTGCCCATGCACATGCGGCACATCCCGATATTCAGCCCAGGATGTGTGGAGCCTATGCAGGCACAAACCCACCTTGCACCATACAGAGGGGAGCAAAGATGTGCCTGTTAAAAGCAGGAACAAGTCCTGGACACCCACAGGTGATCTGCCATATTACAAAGTGCAACACAGCAGCCGCCTGCTGTGGGTGGCCATGCGACCTCCCAAGACACAAGCCAGGTGCCGTGCCCCCCTCACACCCAATCGTGGGCATGAAATGTATGTAAATACCCTGGTAGTCCAGTGGACCCTACCCAATCGCCTGATCGTAGGCTGTTGTATAAAATACATTCCCTGGTGGTCCAGTGGACCCGATCTCCAGCCCGATCACAGGCTTCAGTTGTAAATAAATGCCCAGTTGGGCCATTGGTACCCCTCCCACCCGCCCACCAGACCCACCATCCCGCCCACCTCGTCAGTGGCAAGCGGCAGCTCCCACCCGCAAGCCGCACGCCTGCTGACTGACAGCATAAGTACAGCTGTACACCAATTGGTCCACTGCATGGATCAATGGGCATGCAGACTGCACTATACTACACAGTCCTGAAATGTGAATGGACCACCAGGGAAATAAATTATTCATTTGCCCACGATCGGGCAGGGGAGCAGGTTCACTGGACCACCAGGGTTTATGTATTGTAAGCCCACGATCAGGCGATGGGGTACAGTCCACTGGACCACCAGGGACTTTAAATTTAACCACAGCCCGTGATCGGGCATTGGGGCGCATTGCCTCCTGAGCAGCAGGAAGTGTCGGACCCCGACAGCTGCAGCCTGGCAGGGTGCCAGTTGCAAGTCGCTGGGGATCAGCGCATCTGCATGCAAATGGGTCCATAATGACATGCAAATGGCATCATTTGTGCCTTGCATGCATAATGGTCTCATTTGCATACCCAGCATTGAATATCATGGTTGATGCGCCTAGCGCACCTGCACTTGCACTGGTGCATCCCCCTTCTCCTCACTTGCTACTTGTGCTGGTGCAGTGCCACTGCACTGTGTGCAGTGCAGGCAGCCCCAGTGCCATGTTGAGAGGGGCTGAGCCATGGTGCAGCACCGTTGAATATCTCCCGGGCCATGCCCTACTGCATCCCAGTTGCGCTGTGTCCAGGCTTGTGCCCCTCCCTGACGCAGTCTGAATATCCCACCCTGTGAGTATAAAATGGAGCTGCTGTCATGCAGAAGACAGGATGTTGTGGAGTACATAGCATACTACTGAGGAAATGTTGTCAGCAAAGCACAAATTTTTGTAGGCAAAATCCAGCTAGTGACATCTTAAATAGACAATTTCAACAACAATCCTTGTTCTGGTATTTGAATAAAGATTCCATTACAAAATCTGCTGTTTTGTGCATCTGTTTCCATTCATTTCAATTAGGGTTGCTCTTTCCTAAGATGGCCACCATTATTTTTTCAGTGGGGTGAAGCCATTTTGCATGTAGTTGGTGCTCTTAACAAAGACTGTTGCTGACAGGGGTAGTAGTAGTAGTAGTAGTATTTATTTTATATGGCCCCCTTCCCCAGTGGATCAGGGTGCCATTACTGCATCAAGCAGTACCAGCAATTTTTATTTTAAACAGTATGCATTATTGGAAAAGTTTCTAAAACCAACAAAGCAGCAACAGTGCAGCACAATCAACAAACACAGACCACCTTGTATAGTTAACAGATATTCGTCCACCGGTTCCCACCAGAAAGCACAATGGGAATGCTAAAAAGTGCATTGATACAGTTTCATACAGGGAAGAGAGTAAGGGTGAATAATGATGTTATAATAAGTCTGTCTGAGAATATAGAAACATCAGAGTCAACCCAATATCATGCGATGGGTAAAAGAGCTTCCAATGCTCCCCACCTTCTGAGATATACCAGGTGGATATGGTGAATAGACCAGATTATTTTATTGATACAGCGGGTATCAAGTATAGCATTGTGTCAGTCCTGGTATGTAGGGGTTTTATCATGCATCCAATGTTTCAAAAAGTTTGTGTTTTTTGGCAATAGTGGAGATCAATGAGATGTGCTATCTTAACTCTATTCTCTGGCCCAGATATTCAAAAGACTTGTGCATGGTGCAACAGTGTTGCACCATGTGCAACCCACTGATGTGCCCCAGCATGATATTCAAAAGGGAAAAGTGCGTGTCACAAATCCCGATGCGCCGGAGTGCATCAGTATTGCATGCAGGTGCAGGTAAGGGGGGCGTGCCCATGCATACCCTGCACAGCCCGATATTCAGCCTGGGATGTACAGAGCCATGCATGCGCAACCCCTACTTGAGCCAGCACAAAGTTGATCCAAAAAAAAAAGGAACAACTGATGGCCACCCACAGGTGAGCTGCCACATTGCCACCTGTGGGTGGCCACTCGAGTTCCGGCTGCACCTGGCGGCACCCCCTCATGCCCGATCACGGGCATTTGTAAAAAAAGAATGAATTTCCCAATAGCCCTGGTGGTCCAGTCGACCACTATCTGCCCGATCACAGGCATTTGTAAATAAAAGAATGAACTCCGTCCAATAGCCCTGGTGGTCCAGTGGACCACTATCTGCCTGATTGCGGGCATTAGTAATCAATTAGTAATTAGTAATTAGTAATCGCAGGACCTAGAAGGCAGAATTTCACTGTTCGCTGATGACACAAAGCTCTGTAACAGCAGACACACCAGAGGGTGTAGACAGAATGAGAAGCGACCTGCAGAAACTTGAAGAATGGTCAGGGGTTTGGCAGTCGAAATTCAATGCAAAGAAGTGCAAGATAATGCATATGGGGCACAAAACCCTGGCACAATATATCAGTTGGGGGTGAGGATATAGCATGCACCAAGCAGGAAAGAGATCTTGGGGTTATCATCTCTGATGACCTCAAGGTAGGAAAAAGTGTGACAAGGCAGCAGGTAAAGCAAATAGGACGCTGGGATGTATAGGTAGGGGCATTACCAGCAGGAAAAGGAGGTCATAATTCCCTATACAAGACACTAGTGAGGCCCCACCTGGAGTACAGTGTACAGTTCTGAGACCATACCTATGTAAGGACATAGACAGGGTAGAGAAGGTTCAGAGGAGGGCAACAAAGATGGTGCATGGATTGCATCACAAGTCCTATGAAGACAGGTTGAAGGAACTGAACATGTACTCCTGGAGGAGAGGAGGAGAGAGGGGATATGATAGAGACATACAAGTATCTTACAGGGAGGAACAGGTGCAGGAAAACACTATTTTAGCTGAAAAAGATGTTCCAGGACTAGAGAGCATGGGATGAAGTTGGAGGAGGACGATTCAGAGGAAACATGAGAAAGAATTTCTTCACAGAACGGGTGAGGATAAGTGGAACACCCTGCCAGAGGAAGTGGTGGGGGCTGAAACAATCACGGGATTTAAGAATGCATGGGATAGACATAAAGGAATTCTAGAGGTCAGGGGTAAGGTGCAACAGACTTCTAGGAAAACAAACTGAACTTACAAGCTCAAATGGGCAGACTGGGTGGGCCATAGGCCCTTATCTGCCGACACTGTCTATGTATCTATGTATCTATGTAAAGGAATGAATTCTGTCCAATAGCCCTGGTGGTCCAGTGGACCGCTACCTGCTCGATCGCGGGCATTTGTAAATAAAAGAATGAATTCCCCAATATCCCTGGTGGTCCAGTGGACCACTATCTGCCCGATCGCGGGCATTTGTAAAAAATAAGTATGCCCAATATCCCTGGTGGTCAAGTGGTAGCCCCTCCCACCCACCCACTGAGCCCCACCGCCCCTCTCCCCGTCAGCTGGCGGGCGGCAGCACCTCACCCACCTGCTGCCGACGGTCACCGACCGATTATCGCTGGCAGGGCTGTATTAATACAGCAGCGTGAGCTGTGGGCATGGGAATTACAGCAGAGCCACATTCCAGATATGAATGGGATCCCATTCACATATCTGAATGTGAGTACGGTATGGGCTGCAGACCCATTGGCTCACGCCAGGACCAATGGGCGTACAGCCCCACCGATGGTGTCAGTCAGCAGGTTGTGGGTGGCAGGTGGGTGCTGCCACCACCGGCTGACTGGGGGAGAGGGCGTGGGGCTCAGTCGGCAGGTGGGAAGGGGGGTACCACTAGACCACCAGGGATATTGGACATATTATTTTTTAAAATGCCCACGATCAGGCAGATAGCGGTCCACTGGACCACCAGGGCTATTGGACGGAATTCATTCCTTTGATTACTAATGCCCACAGTTGGGAAGATAGCGGTCCACTGGACCACCAGGGCTATTGGACGGAATTCATTCCTTTGATCACTAGTGCCCATGATTGGGCAGATAGCTGTTCACTGGACCACCAGGGCTATTGGATGGAATTAATTCTTTCATTTACAAATGCCCACGATCGGGCAGATAGTGGTCCACTGGACCACCAGGGCTATTGGGGAATTCATTCTTTTATTTACAAATGCCCACGATCGGGCAGGTAGCAGTCCACTGGACCACCAGGGCTATTGGATGGAATTCATTCTTTTGATTACTAATGCCCGCGATTGGGCAGGCAGTGGTCCACTGGACCACCAAGGATATTGGACATATTTTTTTTTTACAAATGCCCACGATCGGGCTGTGGAGCACATTGCCGGCTGCAGGGGGCGTTGGTCCCCAACGGCTGCTGCCTGGCAGGGTGCCAGGCACAAATCATCGGGGATCGGCGCACCTGCATGCAATTGGGTATAATGACATGCAAATGGCCCTATTCGCACCTTGCATACACTATGGCTCCATTTGCATGTCAACTTTTGAATATCTCAGTTGCTGTGCATAGCGCAAGGGAACTTGCGCTAGTGCATCCCCATGCTCCACTCTGGCCACTTGTGCTGGCGCAGTGCCACTGCGCCATGCACACTGTGGGTGGCCAGGGTGCGATATTCAATGATGATGTGCCATGGAGCAGCTCCATTGAATACCGCCCAGTCCACAACCCTGTGCAGCTAAGTTGAGCTGCGCCCAAGCTTGTGCCACAGACTGGCACAGTTTGAATATCTGGGCCCATATCTCTATTTGAGCCACGGAGAACTCTGTCAGGCATCCACTCGCTACCAGCTCTACCTCCGTGCCTGAAACTTGCCAGCAACCTGGCACCAGCCCGGCTAGCCACTTGGCTCTGAGCCCTCCCAAGGTGGGGCCACCCTATCCTCCCAGGGCACTCCATCTACAAATTTGGCCTGGGCTCAGCCCAGGAGCTGGACGAGTTCGGCTGGTGGAGTGTCATTGAAGGGTGGTGCCTTTGCCTATCTCCAGGAGCGGGGATTTTCTTGTTTTTCCTCCTCCCTTGTTGCACCTTCCCCCTCACCCGGTGGAGTCCCGATGTGCAATGACACCAGGGAATGTCTTGCCGTGACTCCACAACCCTCAATTCTGGCTCTGAAGTATTGCGGTATCTCTGGTCTCCAACAGAGGTCGCTGTGGTGCTGGGCATAGTCCCTGGATCCCCCCCTGAAGAAAGAGAGCTGTCCCCTGGATGCTAAATCCTTCCCCTCCTCTGCCGGCCCCCGGCGATCCAGGCTTGTTCCCAAACCCAGGCTGTCGCCAAGTGGTGAGGTGTATGCCCAGCTCTCAACCCTCAGCGCCACCAGGCCAGCTTCCTGAGGAGGTTGTAGAGTCAAAAACAGTGGGGGAATTCAAGAATGCATGGGACAGACATAAGGCAATTCTAGTGGGGGGGTAGGAGGAAGTAGACTGTTGGTTAACTAGGATCTGCAGCTTATCCATTGGGTAGGGAAATGGGCAAACTAGGTGGGCCAAGAGGTCCTTATCTGCAGTCAAATTCTATGTTTCTATGTTTCTATCTTCCTGTCCCAGTGACTCAATGTAGATTAAGACCCAGGGAGCAAATTTGAGGTGTTAAGGATGAGTCTAGATCTAGTAGTGGGTCCCTATGCTTTTGGATTTCTTCCCATAATGGTTGTGCTTTTTGACAGGCCCAGAGAATATGTTTAAGAGTGTCCATGTCCAGTCTACATCTCGTACATATATTTACATATAAGAGACCATCTTATGGAGTTGTGTTGGTATATGATACATGTTATTAGTTATTTTATATTGCATTGGCCTGAGTCCATCAAACTTTAAGTATTTGTAAATATGTTCCTGCATTTTGGCCCCGGCTTCTAGGATCAAGATTTCTTAAAATTTCTCTGCCCAATAGTGGCACAAGTGGCCTTCCCCAGGAGTGGATAAGTATACTAGTTTTTTTATATATCAGGGAGACAGAATGTCTCTGAGCCACAAGTGCCTCCAACTCTTCCCAGACAAGGAATGTAGATGCATTCCATCCAGGGCCTAGGGCCTAATGTGTGAGCTAGCATGTGTTAAAGTTGGAAACATGGGAATACTGCAACTGTGGTATGGGCATTGTTTGTCTTGATATGTTCAAAGGGGATCAGACTGCTGTCTTTCATCAAGGAACTTAGCTTTGTTATATTGCATTGATCTAAATTGGTGGGTGAGATTGGGTGACCCTGGATACAAAAGTTGGGGTTGGCTGGAGTAAGTTGATTGGTGTCTAGGAGTGGAGTAGTGCCAAGTTGTCTGTGTAAAAGTTTGCTTACCAACAGGGAGGTGCCTATAGGGGTTGGAGTCTCTTCATCCTGTAGGTGAGCCCCCTTTCCACCAGAGAAACTTGCTAGTATACATAGTTATACAATATAATATAGGCAGATATTGGGTAGTTGTAACCCACCTTGGTCCTTGGAGAAGGTAAGTTGATGGTAGGATTTTCTGGGTTTCTTGTTGTTCCATACAAAATTTGACAGAAGGGATTTAAATTTACTAAACCAGCTTTGGGGAATTAGTGTCTTCGCCACTCCCAAGGGGTAAAGCATACAGGGTAAAATGTTAATTTTAATTGTATTAATATATACCCAAAGTGCTAAGGGTAAGCTGACTATCTTGTGAGATCCTGTTTGAGCTGATGAAACAGGAGACCAGATTCTTGGCAAGAAGAGTAGTTTTGTTTCTACAGATCATAATACCCAAATATTTGAGTTTATCTGGTACCCAAGTACCCCCCCCCATTGCATCACCTGTTTCTTAGTTGTGTAATGGTTGAGGGGCATTAAGTTAGTTTTTACGAGATTGAGTTTATAACCTGAGATCTTGCCAGACTGGTTTCAAATATTTAGAGCTGCTGAGATGGAAGTCTCTGGGTCTTCTAGATGCAAGAGAATATCATCTGCATAGGTTGAAACTCTTATAATTATGGTAACCAATCTGTACTCCCCCAAATATAGACTGTATGAAAAAGGGGACAATGGGCAACCCTGTCTGGTTCCCTTCTGTAGCATGAAGAGGGACAAGAAGACTCAGTTGCATAAGATTCTAGCCATGGGCTAAGAATGTAGCAGTTTAACTCAGTCTATGAAACTTGAGGGAAATCCAAATTCTGCTAAAGTGGTGTAGAGGTAGGGCCAAGACACTCTATCAAAGGCCTTGTCTGCATTTATTTATTTATTTAGCTTTTGTTTACTGGGTAGGCACACTAGGCAGTCAAATGCCTATTTTCATGTGTGACCCAGGAGAGTACAACTACAAAAATACAGACATTGAAGTATACAATATAGTTAGAACATATATAGTGAGAAAATATATAATTTAATAAGGTATACTTTGACAAGAATGGACAAAGCATCAGGATACAAAGTGTGAGGATACAGTATAATAGTACATACATGGCAAAATTGTACATGACATACAGTGCATCAAGATTCAATTTCAGCAAATACTGACTTACATATTGCACATTTAGACTGGGTGGCAGGGAGAAAAGAGGAAAGTCAATTACGAGCTATAAGTGTCTGTAATGCAATCCATAATTATAGTACAGCTGGCATAGAGAGAAAATAAGGCCATCAGGGAAACGAAGTAGAGAGCTGACTTCATAGTAATTTAGATCAGAGGTGTGTTGACTGGGGCTACTGAGTCAGCAGTGGGTTAACTTGGAACATTCTTGTAGGGAGGAAATTCAAGTGCTTAGGCAGTAGCAGAGCACTTGGCTATGGAGATGCCCTCAATATTTGGCACAAAACAAATCAGAGGACAGACTTCACCAAATGTCTGGAGGAATGGAGTTCCATAGTTTGGGGGAAGAGTAGGAAAAGGATAATCCACCTGTTTTTAGATCTGATTCTTGGGACAGTAAGTAGGCCATTATCAGTTGATCTAAGGGGGTAGTCATTTTCAGCAGGCCTGAGAGCAGATGTGAGGGATTGGGACACACCAAGCACGGAGCTCACAGATTTACTGATGATTGTCACATGTGCCGCTTAGTCAAGAGAGGGGCATAGGATGAGTCCGAGATATGAGAAAAGAGAGGTTGTTTGAACCAAGGAACCATTATGATAGTAGTAGCAGTAAAACAACTTTATCTATATAGGCAAGTATAAACAGCCGAACAGGGAAGGGGAAGGCTCTAATTTTAGGGGTAGCGCCAAATAGCGTTGAATAAGTTTTGGTAGTGCTAAGGATGATCTTGTTCTGAGACAACCAGGTGTACGCTGATTAGCAGTCTGCTTTCAGCTGTTAATTTATCTGATCAATATGATTTGAACTGGTATAGAGGACCAGGTCATCGGCATAGAGTATGGCAGATGAGTGGGTTATACTATGTGTGATACTGTTTATGTGCAAGACAAACAGCAGGGGGCCAAATATGGAGTCCTGTGGGACACTTCTCAGGGAAGGTGCAGGATCCAAAAATGAAGATGCATAGAAGACCCTCTGGGCTCTGTTTGCCATGTAGTTTTGAAACCAGGGGAGAGCAGTTTGTGAAGTGCCCAAGTCAGCAAGTTTGGCAGTGAGCAGGGTGTGATCGACAAGGTCAAAGACCATTGTTAAATCAATAAAAATGGCACCTGTGAGATTACCCGCATCCATGGCAGCTGAAATGCTGTTTGCAAGGGTAAGAAGGGCAGTAGATGTACTGTGATCTTTACAAAATGCGTGTTGATCATGGGACATAAGCTTATACTCCATGAGGTAATTGGTAAGCTGCGAGGCCACAATTGTCTCAGATATTTTACTCAGTTCAGGTAGTTTTGCAGTGGCTCTATAGTTGTTCAGGATTCTATGGTCTCACTTCCTGAAGACTGGGACAATCCGTGCAGTTTCTCATAAATCAGACACTATGTCTGTAGAGAGGTATAGGTTGACTAGTTTAGTTATAGGGGAAGCTAATTTTTTTTCTGTGATTTTAAGAAGCTTCGGTTCAACTCCATCCAGGCCTACAGCTTTAGAGTCAGGAATGCACATAAGGAGTCTTTGGACATCTGAGGGTCTGACACACTTAAAGTAGAAAGGAAATTGAGACTGAGTGCAGGATGTCCCTGTGTGGGTGCTGGCTTGAGAGGTAGTAGGGGGCCCTTCATCCAAAATACCTCAAATAAGCCCTGACATCTGTGAAGTGGGTATTGAATGATTTGACAATTATTGTACTATTATTGCAGTGCACCCCATTTAGTAATATATCAGGGAATGAATAACTACCTTCTTTGCCTAGCATTTTTTTATTTGTTACCAGAACAGTCTAGGGTTTACGGCTGTTGAAGAGAAAAGCATTTTGCAATGGGGGACTATGTCCCAGGACCCATAGAAGGTCTCAGTAACCCCTGGGCAGACTTGATTAACCTATGGTCTCCTTCTGCCATCATTTTCTATGTTTTTATTTTTCAATGACTGCTTTATTTTTTCTGCCCTCCCTCTTGCATTTATTGTGTAGTTGCAACCCAGTCCTGGAGGGATGATGAGGCCTTGTAGGCCTCCTATTTTTCATCACGTTCTTTAAATTTTGTTAGTAGCTCATGGTCAAACCACTTTGTTAAAGGGGCCCACACCCTCCTCTTAGTTAGGGGGACAAACCTTTCTTGCATTGTAGTTAACACTGTGGTGAGGAAAGAGCCTGCTGAATTAACATCAGTAGCATTATACAGGTAAGTCCAGCCTGTATTTGCTATAGCCTGCCTACTGTATATAGGTCAGAGGACAGTGATCACTAAGGGCATCAGCAAGGATTCTCAAGGTCGTGAGTCTTTCAGGCCTTGGTGTGAAGATCCAGTCAATTAGTGTTTGTGTGTTGCAGCTTCTGGAGAACTGAGTGGGCTTACTGATGATCTGGGTGATGTTCAGTGTACTGAGGGAGTGTGCAACTCTTTTTCTGTAGCCACTAAGCCAATCTATATTGAAATGACTACAAATAGTGAATTCATTATTTGTGACCAGTGGATTAATGGATTGGAGCAGGGCGGAGAATGCAGATGTGTAACCAGTAGAGAGAATGTAGCTTTTTGCTCCTCCTAGGGTGAGTACACCATGACAGCATTCCACTGGCAGTTCAAGTGAAAGGGGGTGGGCCATTACTTGTGGGTGGGATCTGTAGTATATCAAAGTGCCATCTCCTTTTTTCGGTCCAGAACGATCATAGCAAATAAAATTATAGCCTGGGAGGACACACAGATTATCAGGTGTAGATGGCTTGAGCCATGTCTCAGTTATGCCAAGGATATCAGGTTGGTAGTGCATGACCCATGCCAGTTGTTCATCTTGCTTGGGAAGTAGACTTATGATGTTTATTTGGGCAATTCTGAGGCCTTTAATGTTTTGCTACAGTACCAGCTTAAGAGCTGGGGTGATAGGGACTGGTCCTGGGTTAGGCTCGACATCTCCAGAGAGGAGATGACCTATATGGGCTAGGTTTGTGAGTGGACAGAAATTGAGACACTAGCGGACAGGGTTGAGCACCTTGTCCACCTTCAGGAGAAACAAAGATAGAAAATGTAGTAGTAATTACCCCTCTGGGGTAAGCCATGGGTTATTAGGAGGAAGAGGTAATTAGTGTGCTTCAAAGGGAGGGTACTAGTAAGGGGGAGGGTAGGATAGTCTGTCATTCAACAGGGGGATATCTGTTGTGAGGGGCACATGATCTACCCAGTGCAGTACAACTATATAAGAGAGCACTACAGCATGGATAAGGCAGCATATTAGCAATACAGTCTTATAATATGCTCAGAGTACAATTGCAATAAAGATGTACCAGAACCCTAGGTATATTAACTGCTATTATTTATTCTGAGATGAGGCATCCCCTAATCAGAGTGTTGGCCAGGCCCAGGATATCAGGCAGTATTTATTTAGTAGTCACCATTTATTGATATGACAAACAGAATTGTCAGTACAATTAAAATGTCCATAGCACATATAATCAATCCTCCTTGCATTTATAATAATTTTCATATAGAAAAATAAAAATATTTTCATAATATCCTCTGCATTTTTCACAATTATCAATCAGTTTTTTTATACAGTCTATAATAAGGTTGATGGATTCAATGTAATCTTTTACACCATCATCTATTATGCCCACCTCAACTAGACACCAAGTCATTTTACACATACATGAATCTATATCATTTACATTTCCCTGACCTTTTTTGTTAGATGTCTTTTTTCCTTTCAATAAAACTTAATAACTTCATCAAATTCTCCAATTGCCTAATATCTGTGCTTTTGAGTAAACTATTTAATTGGAGATTGGGAGACATATCCAAATTCCTCAATATATTACCCCCCAAAAACTGTCTCTCGTAAGCTTTTAGTGGACATAGTATCAAAATATGTAGCAAATTATCCTCCCCACAATTACATGCACAATAGCCTTCTTTCTTCTTGACAAATATGCCTCTCAGTTTCTGGGAATCAAAATATTCAAATCAAAATCTTGTTAACGATTTCCTTTTTCTTGGATTCTTCATTATTGTTAATTAGGATTCCAATGCAAAATTAATTTTTTCATTTTTTGCCAACCACTTACTGATTTTCACTTGTCTACTAATTTCCATATCATATTGTATAATAATGTCCTTGTTTCATCTTTTTATATATATTTCTGTGTCTTTTCTATTTACTATCAGACTATTTGTCAAACAATCCAGAAGGCCATAGGGCTTTATGATTTTTTCTAAAGCATACATTTCCCTGTCCTTTTTTGTTAGATGTCTTTTTTCCTTTCAATAAAACTTAATAACTGTCAAATTACAACAACTTGTTACTGAACCTACTCGAGGTCCTAATATTTTGGATCTATTATTTACTAACATAAAGCAACAAATTAGTAATTTACAAATTTGGGACCCACTTGGGACCAGTGATCATTCCTCTATTCTTTGTGAAATTCAACAGTATAAAACTACACAAAGAAAGTTATACTGTATAAAAAATTATAATAAAGCACATTTTTCTAAAATCAATGAATACTTACAAAACAAACTGGGAATCTAATCTTCTTAATTGTACAACACAACAAGCTTGGGACTTCTTAAAAAACATTGTACATTATTTGGAAAATACCTTTATTCCATCTAAGAGGAGATTTAATAATATAGGAAAAATTCCCCCTTGGTTCAACAAGACAATTAAAAATCAGATTAAAATAAAAATTAAACTTTTTAGGAAACTTAAGAATAGTTCTGTTCCATTTAAAACTACTCTATTACATAAATACAGACTATCTGTGAAAAACGTAAAAAATTCTATTAAATTGGCAAAAAAATAAGCTAGAATTTAAACTAGTTCACACAAAAGACTGTGAAAAATCTCTTTTCTCCTATATAAATAGTAAAAAAAGGTGCATCAAGGACCATTGGTCCCATTATAACCAATGACTCTTCTCTATCTGATACAGAAACCTTGAATCTCTTTAATAAGTACTTTTGTTCTGTCTTCTCTCAAAAATCACCTATTAGTACATTTTAAGTTCACCACATAGATTATCATAGGTTCTATCCAATTGACATTATACAGGCTACCAAAAAACTAAAAAAAAAATACTAGTCTGGGCCCAGACGGTATTCATCCATGGTTTCTGATTGAAACCTCTGTAAATATTTCTAGACCTTTGTCAATTATCTTCAACAAATCCTTACAAGAAAGCATTGTACCAAATGATTGGCGTTCAGCAATAGTTACTCCCATATTTAAAAAAGGCAATAGAGGTTCTGTGCAAAATTATCATCCAATTAGCCTGCCCTCAGTGGCTGATAAATTAATGGAACGAGTAATGACGTCTCTAATAGAGCAAGATTGTAAAAAATTAGGAATTTATGATTCAAATCAGCATGGGTTTACTCCCAAGTATTCCTGCACCACCAATCTGATATATTTTTACAATAATGTAAGTAGTCTACTAGATGTGGGCATCCCTACTGATGTAATTCTTTTGGACTTTAGTAGAGCTTTTGATAAAGTCTCACATGAAAAACTCATAACTAAAATGCACAATCTAGGTTTGTCACCTGATATTGTCAACTGGACTTTAAACTAGTTGACAAATCATTGTCAGAGAGTCAGAATTAATTACATCTTGTCTGATTCAGGTAGTGTGACAAGTGGTGTACCACAGGGGTTGGTCTTGGGACCAACATTGTTTAATCTCTTTATCAGTGATTTACAAACAGGGCCAAATAACTTCATGGTTAAATTTGTAGATGATACTAAATTGGGGGGCAAGGTTAATAATCAAGAAAATATTTCTGCATTAAAGAAGGATTTGGAAAAATTAACACTTTGGGCAAATGAAAATCATTTGCAGTTTAATCAAGACAGATGTTTAGTAGTGTATTTCGGTGTAAATAATCCAAAAACGATATATTATATAAACGGACTACCACTTCACTCATCAAACTGTGAAAAAGATTTAGGGATATATGTTAATAATAAACTTAATCAAATGATCACTGTATTAGAACTGCTTGCATGACCAACAGACTTTTGAGGCAAATAAAACACACTTTTCTTAATCGCACTGAACAATGCCTTATTCCATTGTATAGGGCATACATTAGACTGTATCTAGACTATGGCCCCCCTATCTGGAATCCAAACCAAAAAAAAAAAAAAGACACAGCAATTCTTGAACAGGTTCAAAGGAGAGTAACTAGAATGATTCCAAGATTGACAAACTTGGATTATCAGAACAGATTAAAAGCTACTGGTCTCTTCTCTCTTCAAACTAGAAAACATAGAAACATAGAAACATAGACTTTGACAGCAGATAAGGACTGCTTGGCCCATCTAGTCTGCCCATTTCCCTACCTACAGGATAGGCCGCAGATCCTAGTTAACCAACAGCCTATTTCTTCCTCTCCCCACAAGAATTGCCTTATGTCTGTCCCATGCATTCTTGAATTCTCCCACAGTTTTAGATCCCACAACCTCGGAAGGCTGTTCCATGCATCCACTACCTCTGTGAAATAATACTTCCTCACATTGCCCCTGAACCGCCTCCTTTTATCTTTAAATTGTGTCCCCTTGTTCTTGCACGCCTTTTCTGAAAGATGCTACCCTCTTGGACTTTGTTGATTCCACTGAGGTACTTAAACATTTCTATCATGTCTCCCCTCCCTTCTTTCCTCAAGGGTATACATATTAAGCTCCTTTAGTCTCTCCTCATACAGCTTCTCTTGCAGACCCTGCACCATTTTAGTTGCCTCCTTTGGACTGCCTCTATCCTGTCTATGTCCTTAGGAGATGGGGTCTCCAGAACTGGACGCAGTACTCCAGATGGGGTCTCACCAACTGTCTGTACAGAGGGATAACAACTTCCTGTTTTCTGCTGCTGATGCCTCTCCCTATACATCCCAGTATACCCCCAGCCCTCCCTACTGCCTTCTCACATTGCTTGCTAACCTTAAGGTCATTTGATATGATTACCCCCAGGTCCATTTCCTTTTTTGTTGTTGTTACTACCTCCCCACCCATTGTGTATTCTTCCCCTGGGTTCTTGTTTCCCAGGTGCATTATTTTGCACTAGAAGTTTAATAGGTTTATTTATTTATTTATTTATTTAGTTGTTTAACCAGGTATAGCACACTATTCTGAAAGCTTTTTTATAGGAGCAACCTGGGAGCACAAGGAGGTTAAGTGACTTGCTCAGGGTCACACAGTATGCAATGGTGATATGCTTATGGTTTTTAATTTAATAAATTCACCAGATCTAATGGAAAAATGTGGTCTAACACTCTCCAAAAGGAGACATGTTCCGAGACTGCATAATAAACAGCTTGAAGTAAAAACTTATAAAACCAGCAAAAGGGGAAACTTTTTTCCAATAAGAGCATCCATTGTATGGAACACCTTGCCACAAGAATTGGTAGAGGCAACTAGTGCCACTGTCTTTAAAAACAAATTAGATGTTTGGTTGAGGGATAATAGATAAATAATGTCCCATATAGTGTGGGGAACAGTTTCGATGGGCTCTGGCCTTCTTCTGTTCTTTCATACCAAGTAATAGTAATATATCCCTGGGCAAACAAACCCTTTATCACTATATGCTAAAGATTCTTCTAGGCATATTCTAGGGAATCTCTCTTCCTTCATTCCATAAGCCTTAATCCAATAACATACCATTCTCTGTACAATGTTGCACCCATCCAATAGTTGCTCCAACTCTAGTCTAGTCAGAGCATAAAAACTCCCATAGGTAATCCTAATATTCTCTTATAAATTTTGTTTAATATTATTTCCAGACCCTTTGACTCCTTCTCATCCCCTCCCCAAATTTCAGTCCCATATAAAATTTGACTTCTTAATTTTGCATTAAGGATCCTAAGATATCCTTTAACAAATTGACCCACATATTGATAAGCACATTTTTCTACCATTGGTACAAATCTCTTGATTTTATCCATGATATATTTTCTGTTATGTAGTTTCCATTTTCAATTGCATGTAAAGGTTACCCCCAAATAAAAAAACTCTGAACCCTATCTATAACATTGGATTAATAAATTAAACACAAATCTTTTTCTTTCCTTACCAAATTTCTATTACAAACCATATTTTTTGTTTTTGTATAATTGATCTCCAGTGCCATTTCTTTACATTTATTCCCACATTTTTCAATACTTCTTTTTATTCCCAAGTAACTTGTAGATAATAAAATGACATCATCTTCAAATGCCAAATATGGACTGCATCTAGCCCCTATTTTTGGCATATGCAGTTCCTTGTCATACAAACTCATACGGATTTTATTTAAATACAAGTTAAACAGTATAGAAGAGAGCCCACACCCCTGTCTCAGTCCCATATTTGTACTAAATTTGTTTGTTTCGTCTCCTTCATTGTTAAATCTTATTCATGTCCAATTATCTGTATATAGTCTTCTTATTATGTCAATCAAAGCCTGCTCCATCTCAAATTCTTCCAATACCTTCCACAATTTATCTCTCTTGATTTTATTGAAAGTTGCTGTCAAGTCAATAAAGACACAGTATATATTTTGTCTTTTTATATTAATATATTTATTAATTATATGGGATAGAACAAAGCATTGATCGACAGTAGAATGACCTATCATAAATCCTGCCTGAGCCTCATCTATTATTTTAAATTCCTTATTCCATGTCATAATCCTTTTTTGTATTATCTTAGTAAAGATCTTTAGGGTATTGTCAATCAAACTGATTGGTCTGTAGTCTTTTGGGTTGTTTCTATCCCCCTTTTTAAAAATCGGTATTACAATATTTTCTTTCCATGTATTTATTATTTCTCCCATCTTGACTATATAATCAAACAACTTTTTTAATGCTGGAATCCATAATTGTACATCACTTAATATAATAGCCACTGGTATGCCATCAGGCCCAGGAGCTTTATGTCTTTTTGCTTCCATCAAAGCATTCTAACTTTCATATTCCCTTATTTCCTGTTTAACAATGTTCTGCTTACCTTCTATTTCTTTGTGGTCTTGTATGGAGGTATCATACAATAGTAATCTAAAGTACTTTTCCCACACATGGGGTTCAGTGTGACATTCTAACTCTTCACTATAATTTTCCAAATATTTTTCTGATCACTTTGTCCAACTGCATCTTCTAATTCTTTCCATAATCTGAATCTATGTTTATCTCATTTATGTAACAACAATAGTTTATATTCTTTACATGCTTTAACTATTTTGTACCCTATAGTTTTGATCGTTAGGTATTCCTAAATAGTCTTGTCAGTCTATTAACTTCCCTTTTCAGCTTTTTACAATCTTTATCATACCATTGGCTCCCTTCTCTTTTTTTCCACACATGTTGCTTTTTTTATTAATTGTGCTAGATGCTTCATAGCCTCCTCATATTCCCTAATAATATCCTTCTCTTCAATGTCTTCAGATATCTCTTGCAACTTCTCTCTCATACCATTTTCCAAAATAAGATTATTAGATTTTAAATTATCAATCAGATCCCATTGTATTCCAATGTTCCTTCTATATAACTATTTTTTTTACTTTAGGTAATTATCTCTTATCTAATAATTTAAACTTAATCTCTTGAGGGCTATGTTCTCCCTCTGCTCTCCCTCCCACTTGTAAGTCATTTGTTCTTATCATGGCATTCACATTTACCCAGCATAGATCTATAATCAATGACCATTTTTTACCCATATACTTATATTCTCCTTAAATATCCCCTTTTGTCCTACTATTAATTAATGTAAAATTACTTTGTTGCAACTTTCTACATATGTCCTTCCCCCTGGCAGATATTTTCTTATCCTTGGTTGCTCTAATCACTTTTATATCCTTCTTATCCACTGTTGAACATAATTGTCTCATATCTTTGGTCATACCAATACGTGTGCCAACCCTTGCATTCATGTCTCCCACTACAACTATTCCACTACATGCTTTTTCCTTCTCCCAATTATCTATTATTTTAAACAACAGGGGCAATGTTTTTGTATTGTTGTACTTTGTATTAGGTGGTGGCAAGTATACACTTAACACTAACCATGTGTCCTTATTACATTCAATTATTTCCGCAACATATAATCTGAATCTATATCTATTTCTTCCATGTAAAAATTTTTTATAATCTTTATCCATGTTGCAACTCCCCCTATTAACCTCCCATATTTTTTTTGCCTAATAGCCTGTCTCCTAAAAAACCTATATCCATTCAGATGTATCTGGTCTGCACTCCAGGTCTCCTGGAGACATATAATGGCAAAATCCATTATATATTTCTTAAATGATGTGTCAGCTATCTTATCTCTAATTCCTGACACATTCCATGAAAATCCTTTTCCCAAATTTGTTTTTATTTTCCTTAAAACTTTAAATTTTTTCTTCATCTATCTCAATATTATCCCCTAACTTTCAATCTTTTTCTAGATCTTGCAAAACCTGAAACTGATTTGTTACTTGTATTAAATTTAACCATTGCATTGATTCAGATTTTATTGGCTTGGGTTCATCCATAGTGATTTCTCCCTTTATATTGATCTAAATATTATCTAAGATTTCACTTGTGGACAAGATTAAATCATAATCCCATCTACTATTTACCCACAACGTTAATTGTCCATTATCTTCCCATCTTACCACCTTTTTGACCTTTCTGTTCAAGTTATCCCACTTCAATATGGACTACAGCAACTCAACCAGCTTACTCCTTACATTCCTTTTATTTTCACTTAGAAAATTGTTAATACCAAAGATGGATATTAGCCAATTCTGTTCTTCTTTCTCATTATTCCTTTTTTTATAGTAATCAGGAAAGAACAGCTTTATGTTAACAACACTTTCAACTAGGAACCCTACATTCGTAAAGCTGCGTCTTTGGTTTTCAACAACTTTCAGTGCAAAATATTGATCTGAGATTAATGAAATCATTTCTTTATCTTCTAAAGGTTGAATAACACTCATATGGTTCAACATTGAAAGCTGGTGATCATGCTCATACAAAATCATTTGTATGCAGGTTTTTACAAGTCTCTCCAATTGTTGCTCAGTCTCATTTGGTATAATGCCAGCCTTATGTATAAATAACACATAGTCAGTTTCCAATGTTCTTCTCAATATTTTATCCAAAGTCATATTTTGTCTTTCACCACTTGTTTTGTCTTCCAACTCATTTTGATTCTCTTCTAGATGTATAGAGCCTTCCTTTTGTGGATCTTTTATTTCTTCAATCACATTCCCCTTCTTTTGATCATTCTCTGTCTTTTTCTTTACCTCCATCTCTTTATTTCCCTTCTTTTTTTGTTTTTGGTTCTTATTGTTACCTGAGATTCTTTTTTTCTTTTATTATTTATTCCTTCCTCTAGTATTCTTTTCTTGTAATTCTTTATAAGTAGATTTAGTAGATCCCTCACTTCAACTCCTGTGTTTACTTATTTCTAATAACATGTTTGACTCATCTTCATTCTGGTCTAAAATAGATCCTCATACTTTGTCTTCTCTTTCATTCTTCATTTTTTTCTTGTTCTAGTCCTTTTTACCATATAGTTTCATTACTTTTTCTCAGCTCTCTCGCAATACTTCCATCCCTCCAGTCTTCCTGGGGTAGCATTACTAATTCTAACCCCTCCTCTAATTGGGTCTGTTCTAAATCGTTTTCTAAGAATATATTGTTTCTCCTATCTTTCCTTTCCTTATTCTCTAAGGCTATTCCTTCCTTGCTGTTTATAGGAACCTCTTCCCTATTGTCTATTGATGATTTGTTTAATTCATTCACATTTTTCCAATCATCTTTAACCATGCCTCCTCTTCACTTATGGTTCAGGTCTCTACCTTGTAATATAAAATTTATATTTTCTAAACAAGCCCCGTTTAGAAAATATAAATCATGTTTAATTAAAGTCAGCTGTTCATACAACAGGATATTAGCCTGTAACGGGTCACTCAGGACCTTAAGAACTTCATCAGATAAATTGTTGAAGGAAAAGGAATCCATTGGTATAGGACTCATAAATTGGGTTCCCTCTCCTTCATTTTCCTCATTACCTACCTCACTACTCCAGTCCTTTCTTATAATCTCTACATCCTTTACTGAGTCTTCTTCAACTGCCTTGTCTTGTTTAAATTCTTAATTTCCATGTAATTCTTTCCTTCCCACTTCCATCTAGTTCATACTTAATCTAAGATCTTTAATTTTCTGTTCGATCCTATTATTTGTTTCTCTAGTTTCCCTAATGTCCTCCACAGTTTTACTCACTTATTTGTTGATTAAATCTAGTATGTCCAAGCCATTTAGATCTATCAACATCTCACTTTCTGTATTTTTAGTTTCCAATTTTTGGGGGTGAAAAATGGACTTTAATGACAGTTGTTTCATGTTTTTTTTACCCGTAATTAATGTTGGTGTTGAGGTAAATTCTTTAATCCCCTCCCTCTTTATCATTTTTTCCCCATCCATTTCCTCCTGGCTTTTATATTTTTCCCCTCTTGTTTTTTTTGTCTTAGCTGTACCTCTAGATGTACTTCTAACATTACCAAGTGATATAGCTCCTTGCAATATTGTATTCCCTCTTCTCATTGTTGCTGGAATTGTATTAAAGGAGGAGAAACAAAAGAGCCCTTGTACTATCAAACACTTAATTCTCATTTATTTCACAAGTCACTCAAAAATTACACAATTAATTCAATTGCCACTATATACACATTTACTAGAAATTAGTACATAAATCACAAACTGATACTAATATGTCTACTTAATGACTTGATGTCTTAGAGAGTTTCAGGTCATTTAACCTTAGAATATATATATTTTAAAATTTCTTATATAATCCCTTTGTATCCCCAGATGGTTATGAGTAATTATAGATTGCGTAGTTTGTTATATAATTAATTGCTTAGAAGTTTTAAAAATCAGTTTCTTATACATGCGATGTTAGCCTTCCACAGGACTTGAAATCCAAAAAATACTCTATTTACAATAAAACTTTACCTAGCGTTAATCTAATGATTTCAAGCAGCAATAGAATTCCTGTCTATATCCCCTACGTAAATGTACAAATTAGGCAAAATAGGCAATTTAGGCAAAATAAACAAAATATAATTATTCAGGCAGTCCAAAATACAGAAAAAGTTTGTGGATAAATGGACCTCAGCACTTTCTTGTTTATTTTTGTTCTTATACCTTCTCTTCTTCTATTGAAATAATTTTCCATGCAGCAAGTCCCATAAAGTTCTCTGTTATATTCAGATACACATAAATTGTCCGTATATAAAAGGATAGCTTCGAGATCTTTTCTGTCCCAGCTAATTGTCCTGGAAATCCAAAGGCATTTCCTTGATTGCACTTCTCTACATGGTTCATCCCTACTAGTAACCACTGTTAAAGAAAATCACTAATAAAAATATCAAGAAACCCTATATTTTTGTCCTCTTGAAGAAAGTTATAGCAGTTTACACAAACTATAAAATTGTTAAATACTACCAAATCCTAAAACATAAAAGCCTAAAAAACTTGTGCTATCCACGACAATATATGTTCTAGGCTTCAAAAATCTTACTTACTTACATTTTTTTCCTTTTTGTGAAGGTAATGTTAGCGCTCACTAAATTCATTTTTAGATGCAGTAGATGGTCTTTTCGACTCTTAAGGTGTCCAATCTGTTTTCACTACTATCACTTGTTTTATTCAAACCTTTGCTTAAAGCCAGGAACACACAAGCAAACGGTTATTTCCCTCTGGTCGCTTACAATTTAGCCACTAAATTGCTTGGCTGCTTAGTAGCTTTGGTCAAAAAAACTCAAAGAGCAGCTTGATGCAACTGCAGTCCGTGAAGGTTGCCCAATGAATGTCTCACACAGCAGCCCTCTACTGACTTTTATGCTTCCAGATCACTTAAGCACCTCAGCGAATCAGCACTCTGGTTGTTCCTGTTTGTTCACGCCAAACACTAAAATCCCAAAAACTGTAAAATCAAGCAAAATCTACCCAGTTATATCTACCTTTTATCCCTCAAACCACTCGCAAGGAAAAAGAAAACTCTTGGAACTTTTTATAAAATCATTTATTTAATAATATATGACTAAATTACTAGACATATTCAAATCTAACAAGAGGAGAGAGAAAAAAGAAACTCGCGTCCTGTATCAGTTATTTTTCCCTATTTTCTTCACTGTATTGTATTGTCCTCATCACAGTGTTCGGTTGTTAGACCCTCGGAAACTTGATCTTCTTTTACACCTCCAGGCCACCGACAGCCCCCGGGGGTTCAGCCGGTCCTGCAATTCCCATTGGATGGCTCCTCACACCACTAAGACTCCAGCCCATTCTGGCAGGCCCCAAGGCACTGGACTAGCATCTTTACAACCGTTAACTGTACACAATGCAGGCTGTGGGTAGAGCTCAGAGATTATCTGGAAAGGTCTGCAATGCTTAAAAATAGTGAGGCAATGGTGGCATACCTTTTGTAAAATAAAATAAAACTTATCGCAGACTCCTGCTATCAGCATTTCTCCACAATGTCTTAGCGCTTAGCTCAGCTCACAGCTCCTCAGGCAGTATTGGATCTGGCTATTACAGGTTACTAAGGAAAATATCAGCAAGGCAAGCTAACCATAGACAGTGTAGTAGAAAGGTAGTTTCCAGTAAACAAGGAGATTCAGACACTATTTACGTTAAGGGTACAAATACTTTAGCAGGCATCAGACTACAGGCAGTGGCACTGGTTTATAATTTAGGCTTTTCTAGATAGGGTCTTGGCTATGTTTAAGAGAAATTGGCAGTTTCTAAGACCCTTATTACATTCACAAATACAAGGCAACAGCAAATTATGTAAGTTTGGGTTGCATTCACCTTAAAAGACAAAGGACTGTAGGCAGTGGTACTGGTTTACAATGTGGGCTTACCCTAGATGGGATTTGGGCTATACTTAGGAGAAATGGCAGTTTCTGAGAGCCTGAGTGCAGTACCTTTCCAAATTTTAGCAACAGAATAAGCTGTGGAAACCTTAAAGAGTGGGTCTACCCATACCAGATTCTTTGTATAGCAGTAATAGCATTTAAGAGACAACAGTGATAGATTATGCCAGCCACATTGGTAGCTGTATATTTCTACTCTAGAGTCCTCATCTGTGAGGAAGGAAAGAACTGAGGTGAGGGGAGCAGAGTGCCTGGCTGACCGTTAGATTGCTGGCAGACTGAAGGCAACACGTTGTGCTAATCCTTGGTGCATGGTCTACGCATGGGACCATAGTATGCGGGCCACTTGTAGGACCTATTTGCAGGCACCTCTTTGGTTTGAGGGAGGAGGTTGCCCATCTCCAGGCTGACCTGGCTAGGATTCATGAAACCTCCTCCCCCACCCAGGGACCACCAGGGCCAATGCCACTACCTCAGAGGTTGCCAAGAAAGAGGAGAGGCTGGACCAGGGTGGGCTCAGGGAGGGAAAGGGTGGTGGAACAGAGTTGCATCCCTCCAGCTGTACCTCTCCACAATTCATTCACTTGTCTGGTGGATAGTGGTTCCTCTATGGAGGCACCTGTGGTGGAGACCAAGGAGGTTGCTGGGAACCTTCACAAAGAAGACCCACAGGAGAGTGGCATGGGACCCCACAAGGGAAGAAAACAATTCCTGGTGGGGAACTCAGTCATTAGGCAGTACAAAAGGGGGTGAGGAAGGGGAGAGGGAGGTAAGGTGCCTGCTTGGTGCCACGGCTTGGAGGGACAGGAAGCGAATCCTCAGGATCATGGGAGCAGCTGCATGAGGGAGGGAGCTGGATGTCATTGTCCACCTAGGGACAAATGACTGGGCTAGGAATGGGATCAGAGCAGTGCAAAAGGAGTTTGTAGAGTTGGGGTGGGGCCTTAGACAAGCAGCACATACGGTAACCTTCTCGGAGGTGTTGCCTGTCTATGGCAAGGGTGATGCTAGGGTACTCCTCACCAGAGAATTCAATAAATGGTTGAAAAACTGGTATGGAGCTCAGGGTTTTGGCTTCATTGGGGACTGGGGAGCCACCTAGAGGGATGCAGACCTATACTGGTGTGATGGTCTGCATCTGTCCGAGGGGATCCAGGATCCTAGGTGAGAGGTTTAAATGCTTCATTGGCAAGCATTTAAACTAGCCAGGGGGGAGACACTGAAAAGGAGCAGGGAAATCCCAGCCTCCCCCCACAAAACACAGTAATTAGTGAGGTAAACACCATAGGGAGAAGGACAGAGGTAAATGTAAAAAAAGGCAAAGGCAGTATGGACAGGAATGGGGCTAAAAGGGGTAAGGCCATCAAAAAGTAGAGCTTGATGAGTACCAATGCCCGTAGTCTGTGTAACAAGCTCCCTGAACTAGTGGCCTTGATGGAAGAGGGTTGCCTGGATATTGTGGCAGTCACAGAAACATGGTACACAGAGAACCATGACAGGGATGTCAACATACCAGGATACACAATCTACAGGAGGGAGAGGAAGGGTAAAAGAGGAGGAGGAGTAGCTCTCTATGTAAAGAAAGGGATCAAAGCAACAGAACTAAAGAGTAAACAGGGAGCAGATGAGGCACTCTGGGTCACCCTGGAGACAGGAAATAGCACCACAATCCACATGGGGGTTGCATACAGACCCCATCTAAGGGGGAGGGAATGGACAAGGAAATGATACAAGGCTTTCTTAGGATGGCAGAAAAAGGAGAGATATTGTTGATGAGGGACCTGAATATGCCAGATGTTAACTGGAACACCTTTGCTGCAGGCACATCCAAGAGCATGGTCATTCTTGATGTCCTACAGGGGGCGTGCCTCAGACAGCTAGTATTGGAACCCACTCAGGAGGGAGCAGTCTTAGACCTGGTAATTTCAAATGAAGATGGAGAAAGAATCTCAGATTTAGAAGTGGGTAGCCATCTGGGAACAAGCGACCACCAAACAGTGTGGTTCACGATAAACACAGCCATATAACCAAGCCATACAAAAGCAAGAGTATTGGACTTTAGGAGGGCTGACTTTGGGAAAATGAGACAGTGCCTCAGAAAAGCACTAGCAAACAGGCAAGAAGGAGGGGTGGAGGAACCATGGGGAGTAATCAAAACAGCCATCACAGAGGCAACAAGCCTTTGTGTAAAGCAAATCAACAAAACACAATGAAGGAAAAAAATGCTATGGTTCTCAAAAGAGGTGGCAGGGAAGGTTAAGGAGAAAAGGATAGCATTCAGAAAATACAAGGAAACACAGAAGGAACAGGACAGAGAACTTTATCAGTTAAAGCAGAAAGAGGCTGGGAAGGCAGTCAGAATAGCAAAGGCCCAAACTGAGGAAAGGATAGCCAACTCTGTTAAGAAGGGGGATAAGACCTTTTATAGGTATATTAGGGAGCAAAGAAAGACCAAAGAAGGGATACTGAGGCTTAATAAACGGGAGGGAATGTGGGTAGAGGGTGACAGTGAAAATGCAGGGATACTGAATTAATATTTCTGCTCAGTATTCACGAAGGAAGGTCGCTCCTGTAAAAAAGCTTTTAGCTTAGTGTGCTATACCTGGTTAAACAACTAAATAAAAAAAAAAGGAGGGGAGGTACCTAAACCAAACAAGAGAAACACTCTGAAAATGGGGGGTCGATACCAGTCCATTTACAGAAGAAAGCGTTCTGAAAGAAGTAATAAAATTGAAGGTGGACAAAGCAATGGGGCCTGATGGGATTCACCCAAGAATTCTAAAGGAACTAAGGAGAGAACTAGTGACACCGCTGACTACTCTCTTTAACAAATCATGGGAGGATGGGGTGGTACCTGAGGACTGGAGGAGGGAGGATGTGATTCCTCTTCACAAAAGTGGGAGCAGGACAGAGGCAGGAAACTACAGACCAGTTAGTTTGACCTCAGTGGTAGGAAAGATGATGGAATCACTTCTGAAGGAAAGAATTGTTGAGTACCTAGAGGCCAGTGTGGCACAGGACCCAAGGCAGCATGGATTCATGATGGGAAGGTCATGTCAGATGAATCTAATAGATTTATTTGACTGGGTGACCAAAGTAGTAGACCAGGGAGGGCTGCGGACATGGCCTACCTAGAGTTTAGCAATGCATTTGATACAGTCCCACACAAAAGATTAATACACAAGTTAGCCAGCTTTGGAGTGGGTCCCAAGGTGGTAGCCTGGATAAAAAATTAGCTAGACAACAGGACTCAAAGGGTAGTAGTAAATGGACTCCACAGTGAAGAAAGGAGGGTTACTAGTGGGGTACCGCAGGGTTCAGTACTAGGACCGGTCCTTTTTAATGTTTTTATAAGTGACATTGCAGAAGCACTGGAAGGAAAAGTATGTGTCTTTGCAGATGACACAAAGATCTGCAACAGGGTTGATACACAAGATGGAGTGGAAAGGATGAGAAGGGACTTGGCAAGGTTGGAGGAATGGTCAGATGTATGGCAGCTCAGATTCAATGCAAAGAAGTGCATGGTAATGCACCTGGGAAACAAAAACCCAGAGGAAGAGTACACAATGGGGGGTGAGATACTGACAACAGTAAAAATGGAACCAGGGGGTAATTATATCAGTTGACCTAAAGGTGAGCAAGCAATGTGAGAAGGCAGTAAGGAAGGCTGGGGGGATACTGGGATGCATAGGGAGAGGCACCAGTAGTAGAAAACAGGAAGTTGTTATCCCTCTGTACACAGTTGGTGAGACCCCATCTGGAGTACTGTGTGCAGTTCTGGAGACCCCATCTCTGCAAAGACATAGACAGAGTGGAGGCTGTCCAGAGGAGGGCAACCAAAATGGTGCAGGGTCTGCTCCAGAAGAAATATGAAGAAAGACTAAAGGAGCTTAATATGTATACCATTGAGGAAAGAAGGGAAAGAGGGGACATGATAGAAACTTTCAAGTACCTCAAGGGAATCAACAAAGTCCAAGAAGGTAGCATCTTTCAGAAAAAAAAGATGTGCAAGAACAAGGGGGCACAATTTGAAGATAGAAGGGGGACGGCTCAGAGGTAATGTGAGGAAGTATTTTTTCACAGAGAGGGTTGTGGATGCATGGAACAGCCTCCTTGAGGAGGTCATGGAGTCAAGAACAGTGGGGGAATTCAAGAATGCATGGGACAGACATAAGGCAGTCCTAGTGGGGGGTAGGAGGAAGTAAGCTGTTGGTTAACTAGGATCTGCAGCTTATCTGTTACATAGGAAAATGGGCAGACTGGGTGGGCCAAGTGGTCCTTATCTGTCGTCAAATTCTATGTTTCTATGACCCTTGCAAAAATACTGATGAGTGCCACTCCCTTCTGTGTCAGCTGCCTCCTGATTGGCTGGAGGCAATGGGGAAGGAATGGGTGCCTAAATTCAAATTTGAGTTGCTGTCCTTTTCTAGTGCGGGTCTCCAGTGCCCATGGGGGTGCTGCTTTAATTGTTCCTGCCCTCATGACCCCTTGCTGCACTTGTAGTCCTCTGGATTAACTGAGTCAGAACGCCGACTCTTACAATAGAAATGAAGCTGCAGAAAAGACAAATCTCTCCCCTTTTATGTCAGCTGCCTCCTGATTGGCTGGAAGCTACATTGAAGAAATGGGTGCCTACATTCAAATTTGTGTTGCTGTCCTGTTTTGGTGTGAGTCTGTGGTGGCTGTTTGAGGGGGGAGGGCTGCCTCAACTGTTCCTGCCATCATGACCCCTTTCTGCACCTAGTAGTCCTCTGGATCAACTGAGTTAGAATGCCAACTCTTAGAGGAAAAATGAAGTAGCAGAAAAGACAAATCTCTCCCCTTTTGTGTCATCTGCTTCCTGATTGGCTGGAAGCTACAGGGAAGGAATGAGTACCTAAATTCAACTTTGAATTGCTGTTCTTTTTTGGTGCAGGTATTCAGCAGCTGTTGGGCGGGGGCTGTTTCAACTGTTTCTGCTCTCATGACCCCTTGCTGCACTTTGTAGTTCTCTGGATCAGAAGAGTGAGAATGCCAACTCTTAGAGGAGAAATGATGCAGCAGGAAAGCCAGATCTCTCCCCCTTTGTGTGAGCTGCCTCCTGATTGACTGGAGGCTACAGGGAAGGAATGGGCGAATATGCTCATGGGGGTGCTTCTGGAAGAGGAAGCTATTCAGGTTTGAGGGTTTTCATCTAACTAAAGAAAGAGTGAGTGTACTTGGGCAGAAATTCAACATCCATCTCAACCATTTAAACTAGGTGAGGGGGAGTCTAACACTAGGGAACCTATCAGAAAATATACTTCTGATAGGAACTCAGTTGTCACCCCCCACAAGCATGAGTTTCTCTCCTATGACCTAAGAAAACTCTAGGCTAATATAGGCTCCCTTATATACTCTGGGCTAATTGCAAAGACAATGTCCCTTACTGAAATATTGTTACATAACAGTTATAATCCAAGTAGCTCAGGGAAGGATTCAAACATGCATAATTTTAAAAGTTTTTCCTTTATAAATTTAAACAAATCAATTAAACATTTAATACGCAAGTATCTCTTTAGAACTTAAAGCCAGAAGGTTAGTGAAGGAAAACATAAGATAAATTATTTATACCCAAATGCATATTACATGTATCCATTTTAAATTTACAAATCCGTCAGACCAGAAGCAATATTCTGCTATTAAGCGAAGGCAAGAAAGTTTCAAAAGGAGGGAAAGAAAATGATGAGAATAAACAATCTAAGATAATGTGTCTTTGCAATTAACCCAGAGTATATAAGGGAGGGCTTCATCACTCAGACTCCACCCCCTGATGAAGACGCCAGTCAAAGCACTGAGGTAATGAATGCATACTGACCTCATGCCTACACACTGAGTTTGGAATACAAAATAAAGGTAATACACTTTTTGCTAAAATTCAAGTTGTTTGCGACTTTTTTTCTGGACATCAGCTCTTAGTGCCAGGCTTCAGTGGACATTATTGATAAAGAGGGGTGAGCCACCACAACCCTGAGTACATAGCAGTGTTTGGTCTGTTCACCATTTCAGTGGTCAGAGTGTGGTACGTGGAGTATCTTCACAAACAGTCTGCCACCAATTACCACATTTCGGAGTGATCATACTGCAGAACATGAGCTTCAGTGGAAGCACGAATGAAACTCCAAATGCTGGCATCGATAACTAGGGTGGACTCCAAGATGTAAATGCCAGGAAACAATGATCCAAAGGTAAATTAAATGTTACTTTAGGAGTGAATGAAACCACAGATCCAGAGAAAGCGAATCTGAAAGATTTATTCTCCAAACTAGAGAAACTTTCAATTATGGTATTAAATGTGATTTACAATATAATCACTTTAGAAACATACCTAGAAAAAGAACAAGCACTGAGAGGCTTGAGGGTCTCTAAGTTACCCACCTGTGGCTTGAACAATTTCTCTAGGAAACAATAATGGGAGGCAGAGGCAGCATTATACTCCAGAATGCTGCTTGAGTTAATCATTGCAGATGACGGTGAGAAGCATGCGAAATTGAGAGAAGAGATTGCAGAGACACACAAAGAGCTGCAGCTGCTTAAAGATAACACTGATTTTAAAGGATTTGTGGGACAACTACATGTTAAACTGGCCAAACAGAAACTAGACCTTATCAAGAGGAAACAGAGGAAATTGGAAAGAGACAACAGAGACTATTCCCTCAGAAACATTTTGTCCTGGCCTAAAAGAAACCACTCCTACAGCAGGGGCCATTCTCAGAACAGAAATAGAAGCAAGAAAAACAAGAATGTTATGATTCAAATTGAACCACAGAATGAGGCAGGTCAAGGCACATCATGCACGGGACCTGTTTTAGGAGCTACAGGGACTGTGGAACCCAACACATCAGAGAACAAAAACAACAAAGGAAAAAGAGGAAAACCAGGAGGGGAAGGAAAGGGAGATCAAGGCAGAACTACCAGAAGCAATGCCAAGAAACATTAAAAGAAATAAATCTCTCTTAGGTAATCCCAACAGCTGATCAAATAAAGGTCCTGGAAAAGGGTTTGAACTTTGCACCCACATCTGAAACAGATTGTTTTACAACCCAAGTCAATTTATTAAATTTTTTTAGAACAATCAGACTTTATGACTTCCATTCTAGGAATAGACATGTTGCAATGGGTGGTGAGAGCCATATTCTGTTTCGGGAAGGGGAATGAAAGTGGGGATACTAACATGATTGAATTGCTTGCTAATTTGAGCAAACAAGAACTAAATGTTAGTGTTAATGAAAATGATAGTGAGGTTGTTAACCCATTATCTATGGATCCCACAGATCTTGAAACCCTAGAATCACTGCTTGATGAAATCTATAATACAAACAGTAACAGAGACCAGACCACAGATCATAGTATTAGAGAGGCTGCATCCTTTAATGAAATAAGGAAAGTGATTTTTAGACCTCAGTCAAATTTTTGTCCTAATACCATGAATCCCCAATAAGAAGTTATGAGACCATAGTTTTGAAATAAATATAATTATTGCTAACAAATCAATCTGCTAGCACTTATAACAATCTGTCTGATAAAGAGAGAAAAGCTATGAGAGAACATATAAATCTAGAAAATGCTGTCATTAAAAGTGCAGATGGGATAATATTGTTATTATGGATGAAGATGGTTATATTAGATGTGTGGAAGAATTACTGTATGATTCATCAAACTATTTGAAACTACAATGCAACCCTACAGAAAAATTCAGGAGGGAACTGTTACAACTTTTAGAATGGGGTAAAGTTAAAAGTTTCATTACTGAGGAGGAATTCAAGTACATATGAAATGACATCCCATTCACCCCCCACTTTTTATACACTTCTCAAAGTTCATAAAAGCTTGGCCAAACCACCAGGCTGTCTGATTGTGTCAGGGATGGGATCCATGTTAGAAAACCTTAACAGATTTATTGATTTTTTTCTCAAAGACTGTCTGTCATGGATCCCATCCCATCCCATTGAGAGACAAAGGGCAACCCTAAGAGGCATATGCCATGAGCGGTCCAGCCCCTAGCCTTACTGTCTGCTGAGCTTCACTGATCTTCACTAACTGGGAGAGAGACCAACCATGAAGGGAAGGCAGACTCTGACAGGCACAGAATCAGGGATTCCTTGACAGCAGCTCTACCTGGGAGAATCCCCCTTGAAGTGCACAGTCCGGACTCCTTTCTCTGCTGAGGTGACTTCTCTACTCACTTGTTCTGCTCAGATCCAGCCAGTGACTGTTCTTTTAACATAAGGAGCAGTTGGAACACTTACCCAGAATTTCTGGCTACTGTATGTAAATCAGCATTTGTACTACTGTACCCACTACTGAAATAGTGGTCGGTTAATAGGAAGGGTAACCCTAGAAGACATACATCAAGAGCTGTCCAGCCCCTAGCCTTACTGTCTGCTGAGCTTCACTGATCTTCACCAACCCACTACTGAAATAGTGGTCAGCTAATAGAAAGCTCTCAGCTAGAACCAACAGCTCAGACACAAAGGGCAACCCTAGGAGGCATATGCCAACAACAGTCCAGCCCCTAGCCTAACTGTCTGCAGAGCTCCATTTTGCTTCAGTTTTTAGAAGCAGCTGATAGAAGCTGAAAGGGAGCTAGCATTTAATTTTAAAAGCACATCATTTTTGAGAGGGAAGCTATAGCTAAAAGGGAGCTAGCATTTGCTTTTTAAAAGCACCTCATGTTGGAGAAAAAAGCTAGCAACTAAAAGGGAGCTAACATTTGCTTTTTTTATTTTGTATTTTTGGCTCCTGCTTCCAATTACTGCCAGGATCATCTGCCTGGTCATGGACTCTGACTGTGGCTACACACATTAGCCATCCTCCATAGACCCCCTGGCTTGACCCCCAGGGTGGGTTCATGTCGCTCTGGGTCAAGGGCACCATGAACATGGGAGAGGCAGGTGTCAGCCTGAGAGCTGATGTAGCCAGAGTGGGCATCATTAAGGTGGCAGAAGCAGGGAGTTTTTCTTCTCCTTTGTCCCCCCAGAGGTGGGGATGTGCAATGACATCCTGCATCTGCCCTGCCCCCTGAAATCTATTGAGTGTTGGCAGTTGCAGAACTCCTGGCTGCCACCAGGGGTCCATCAAGTACTGGACGGCATCCCCACCCTCACCCCAGAGAAGGAGAGCAGTCCATGGGACACTCCGTCCTTCTCCCATGGCTGTCCCTCCAGCAACCCGAGTCCATTCCTGAACCTGGGTCGCCAGTGCCACAAGTGGAAATCCAACTACTGCACCGGTGGGCTGGCCAGCATTTGCTTTTAAGAGTACCTCATTTTGGAGGGAAAGAGGAGAACATCTTCTCTTCTTTTTGTGTGTGACTGTTTGTTTCTGGCAGCAGTGGGTCGGCTCTGCCCACCCTGCCCCTCATCCCACTCACCCCTAGCTCCATATTTCCTTTATAGGTGGGACCTGTGACATGACTCCTCCTGAACACTTTCTGGTGACTGAGAAGGTCAATTTATGTCACTACAGCATAAAACAAAATAGAAAAAAGGAGAGAAAAGAAAAAGAAAAAATAAATAGTTCAAAGAAGCTGCATTTGAAAGTAAGAGCACCAATCTCGCAAAATCTCATCATTATACAGGAAATACCTCACCAGAATGTTCAACTTGGGGATACTACACTGTGATGTCTGTGGAGTACTCATCTCCCAGGAACACCTCTGGAGGACAGGTAATTGCCCAGTATGCATGAAGATACATGACCTGCAGGCCTAACTGGTAGCAGCCTGGAATGAAATTTAAAGGCTTCAGTGACATTTGACTTTGAACAATCTACCTCCCCACCTCAAAGATCCACCAGACCAGGAGACTGGAAAGTGGTGAAAAGAGGACATGGGAAACCAGCAAAGAAAAGCATGGACAACACAACTCAAGACACTTCAATTAGGACAACAAATCGCTTAGAACTACTAGAAGAAGGGAATCAGTAAGCTCTGTTTAGGGATGCTAGCCCCATCAAGGGGGTGAAGGCTGCAGCAACCTCAGCAAACTCAATAAACAGCAGCAGCTCTCAGCAGGGCAGTCAAGAAACCATCAAGGGGGTAAGGAGTGCAACAACCTCAACAACCAGCAGTAGACCTCAGCAGACCAATTAAGGAACCAAGAAGATCTTGGTAGTCGGCAACTCCATGATCAGAGGAATGGAATCTAGGATGCACAAGTACTCACAGAAGAGGGTGACAGTCAGATACCTTCCCAGTACCTCAGCAACAAGAGACTATGAGTGTATTAGGAGAACTGCGGACAGGGAGGAAGGAGACATGGAAATACTGGTACACATTAGAACAAATGAGCTGGCTGACCAGACAGTGGAGGATGCCAAATGGAGTATTGAGAAGCTGGGATATAGGCTTTCAACAACTGCATCCTCAATAGCCTTCTCAGAAGTCTTGCCTGTATGGGGTAAAGATGGCAGCATGGAAAGGATCAGACTGGAGGAACTAGACAAATTCAACAACTGGTTGAAGAGCTGGTGCCAGACAAGAGGCTTCCATTTTATTGGATCCTGGGGGAATTTCTGGGATAGATCATGCTTCAAACAAGATGTACTTCACCTCACACAAGAGAGAACAAGAGCACTGGCCCAGAAGATAGAAGTATACTTGGACCATTTAAACTAATCAGAGGGGAGGCTAAGGCATGGAAACAGGTAGTGTGTCTTGCCAAACCCTCCCCAACAGGAAAACTGAGAATAAATGTAAGTGCACCAATCACATAAGGACAAAGAAAGCATACAACAAAGGGCCAGCATCAGAAAAATGACACAAGGAACAATCGACAGGAAAAAGGTAAACAAAATCGCCCAACAAGAATCATGATGCTACCTCATGGCAAGAAGTCTGCCTCAACGCTAGGAGACTGGGCAACAAGACAAGTGACCTCCAGGATCTAGTGGCAGACATAAAAGTTTATCTGGTAGTTGTTACCGAAAGCTGAGTCATGGACAACAATGAACGGAACCCGGCCATTCCAGGCTACACACTGTTTAGAAGGGACAGACAGGTAAGGAGAGGAGGGGTTCCCTCTATGTGAGGGATGGCATCGAAGCAAGAATGAAAGCTCCAAGGCTGGGGGGCCCGGAGTCACTCTGGATCCACTTAGCCACCAATGCAGGAAAGAAATTGCACATGGGTGTGATATAAGGAGACAGTATAGCGCAGTGGTTTAAGGCTCAGAGCTGCACATTTAGAGACCTGGGTTTGACCTGGGTTTGAATCCCACAGCCCCCACTTGCATACTGTGTGACCCTGAGCAAGTCACTTAACCTCCCTGTGCTCCCAGGTCACACCTGTAAACAAGCTTTCAGTTTAGTGTACCACTCCTAGTTAAACAATTGAAAAAAAAAATACAGACCCCCAGGGCAGGAAGAGGGGAAAATTGAACAATTAGATGAACAATTAGCTGAGGAGTTACAAAAGATGGCTGGTAAAGACGACATAGTGGTGGTTGGGGTTCTTAACCTGCCAAATGAGGACTGGAATATCCCAGCAGTCAAGAGCTTCAGAAGACAGGCTTTACAGGGTACATTTCAGGACTGCCTGCTGTCTCAACTAGTGAAGGACTTGACCATGGAAGTTGCCATCTTGGATCTGATCCTCACAAACTCAGAATAAATTAGATCAGGGAGGGTATAAGAACCCTTGGCAAATAGCAATCACAATACAGTCTGGTTTGAAATAACCACAGGTGCTACTAAAACCACCTCAAGCACAGATGTGCTGTGTTTTTAGAAGGCTGATTTTGGTAGATTGAGGCAGATAGTGAAGGATAAGTTAACAAACATCAGAGACAAGCCAGACATGGAGGAAATATGTAAAGATAGTAGGGATACCATTCTAGAGGCAACACGACTCTGCATCAGTAGGTTTAAGAGATCACTGTGGTTCTCCCCTCCAGTAAGAGAGGAAATCAGGGCCAAACAGAATGCATACAAATGGTTCAGGCAACATAACGTGGACAGGGAATGGGAGGATTACACTCAGAAAGAAGACCAGGAAAATAGTGAGGGAGGCCAAGGCAGCAAAAGAGCTGCCAATTGCTCGTAGAGTCAAATCAGGGGGAAACAACTTTTTTCACTGTATCAGTGAAAAAAGGAAGAAAGGGGGAGGAAATGTAAGGTTAAAAGTGGGAGATGAGGCTCTGGAGAACAGAGGACAGAAAGTAGAGGCCCTAAATGAATGCTTTTGCTCGGTATTCACAAGGGAGAATCAGGGCCCACTGCCAGACAGTGGTATCAGAGCTGAGATCAGAGGGGTTCAGAGAATGTGCACCCAGGAGCTCACCCCAGACAGGGCTAGGAAGGGCCTTTCAGACATCAGACCTGACAAGGCCCCTGGCCCTAATGGTTTACACCCTAGAGTGCTCAGGGAGCTTGCAGAAGAGCTGGCTGCACCTCTCGTGCACCTATTCAACAGGTCACTGGAGTCAGGTGGTAGTTCCAGATGACTGGAGGGTGGCTGGCATGGTGCCGCTGCACAAGAGTAGAGACAGGGAAGGTAACTATATTCCAGTCAACCTCACATCAGTAGTGGGTAAACTTATGGACAGCCTTATCAAGCAAGATCTAGTGGAATACCTCGAAGTAAATCGCCTCCAGAACTACAAACAACACGGTTTGTGACAGGCAGATCATGTCAAACTAACCTTATTATGTTCTTTGGTGAAGTGACCAAGGAGTTGGACAGGGCTCATGTGGTGGACTTGCTTTACTTTGACTTCAGTAAGGCATTTGACACAGTCCTGCATAGACACCTCTTAAAAAAGTTAGAAGACCTTAGGGTAGCAGAACAGTTAGTAAAGTGGGTACGGAGTTTGCTGAGGGACGGAAAACAAAGGGTGGTAGTAAATAGGATGAAATCTAATGAGATGCAGGTCACTAGTGGGATGCTTCAGGGGTCGGTCCTGTGGCTGGTCCTCTTCAATGTATTCATTAGTGACATCAGCAGGGGCATTAATCGCAAAATCTCCCTGTTTGCGGATGACGCAAAACTCAGCATAAGAATGGATAGTACAGACAGAGTCAGACAACTGCTGGAGGACCTTAAGAAGTTGGAAAGGTGGTCACAAATGTAGCAATTAAACTTCAGTGCTAAGAAGTGTAAGGTGATGAACTTGGGTAGGGCCAACCCCAAGGAAGAACACTGGCTAAACAGAGTCCTGCTGAGGAACATAATCTGGGAGTCATCATTAGGGATGACCTCAAGCAGCAACGTCAGTGCAATAAGGCTTACAGCAGGGCTAGCGGGGTGTTAGGATGCATTGGCAGGGGGATAGACAGCAGGGACAGGGAGGTAATGCTAACACTTTACCGGTCATTAGTGAGGCCTCTTCTGGAGCACTGTGTACAATTCTGGAGGCCTTACCTAAGAAAGGACGTTGATAGATTGGGAGTGGTCCAGAGAAGGGCAACAAAAATAATACATGGCCTTCAGGAAATCACCTATGAAGAGTGGCTTTGGGTCTGAAATTGTACTTGCTAGAGAACAGGAGTGGGGGAAGGATATGATCGAGACCTTCAAGTTCCTTAAAGGCATCAACAAGGTGCCAGAAGCTATAGCTTTTTACCAGGAACATTACTTCTACTACAAGAGGGCACGAGTGGAAATTGAAGGGTGGTGTGTTTAAGAGAAAAACCAGAAAGTATTACTTCTCAGAGAGGGTGGTGGAACCTTGGAATAGATTACCTCCATAGGTGATGGCTGCAAATTCAGTATCAAGCATTAAGCATGGGTGGGACGAGGACTGGGAACATACACATAGCACTGGCAAGGGCTAGGCTGTATGTCTAGGAGGACAGAACACTGGTGCAAAATAGGTCCCACGCTTGTGCAGACTCGATGGACCACAGGTCCTCTTCTGTCATCATCTTCTATGTTTCTATGTTTCAATCTTAGAGGCACAATGGATGTCCTAGATAAACACCAGGGCTACAAATCGGATTCCAACTACCTATGGGAAACTGTCGATGTGGAATCATTATATAACAGCATTGCACATGACCTAGATATTTTAGCATGTAAATACAAGCTACAGGAACACCCACTTAGTAATACTTTCCCTACTGAATTCATTGTGGAAGCACTTAGTTTTGTGCTAAAACATAATTTCTTTAAATTCAACAATGATTTTTTTCTACAACTCCAAGGCACAGCTGTGGGGGCAGCAATGGCCCCCAGCTATGCCAACATTTTCCTGGGACTATGGGAAAAAGGCACAATACTTCTAGATAATGTGAACCCAGTCCTCAAACACATAAAAAGATGGAGTTGCTTTATTGACAACATTTTATGTCTCTGGTAAGGAACCGAAGATGAAGTTCAAGTATTTATTGAGTGGATGAATAACAATGACAGAAACGTAAGATTCACCTCCCATACAAACAGAAGTAACATTGACTTTTTAGATCTGACCATGTTCACAGATGAGCATGTGGATGTCTAAACCAAAGGATGCAGGAAACCCACAGCAACAAATGCCCTTTTGAGATCTAAAAGCTCTCACTCCAAGGCCCTTCTCAAATCTATACCATATGGGCAATTTGTAAAAATTCACAGGAATTGCTCTATTGAAGAGAAGTTTGATAAACAATCAGTTGAGCTTTTTCAAAGATCTTTGGAGAGGTTATAAAAATTCAGTGTTGGAATCTGCATTAGAGAAGGCCAAAAACAGGAGACGAAAAGCCTCCTTAAACCCAAAAAGAAAGAAATCTCTCCCCCAAAAACCTCCAATCACATGTGTAACAAAGTTTAATAGAAGAGCTTGACAAATTGGTGGGATAATATGAAAATACTGCACTATCCTTCTTAATGACCCTATTTTAAGGACAGAAATTGGCACCTCGCCTAGACTGACCTTCTCCAGAGCAGAAAATCTGTGTGATAAATTTGTACACAGCAGATATACTCCAAAAAAACAAGGCTCACCCATAAGAAATTGGCTTTCACCTCTTCCACAGAGTATGTTTAAATGTGAAAAATGTAAGATTTGTAGGTTCTGCAAACCTGGGTGCCTATTCACGAAGGGCATCGCGCTACGTGGGTGCGCAATGTAAGTTGGGGTGCGCAGTTGCGTACCACTTAGAGCATTATGTATACACGGCATTCACGAAGATACAAGCAATGCCCCTGACAGGCAGAGGTGTAGCCAGATGAGGCACGCAGCAATGTGCAGGGACTGCATCAGAAAACATATGAGGACAGATAAAGGAAAACTCCATGTTAAAATCAGAAAAAGATATGTAGTAGTCTTTTTTTCTGTGTTCTAACCAGTTCCCAGCATTTTCTTTTCCTCTGGCTGTGAGAGATGTTTTTTCTAACTTTCCCTAACTGTTTTATTGCCCTTGGAGGCTGCCATTCTGGTTTCTTTATGGCCTCTAGTCTTCCCAGAGTGCCCTTTGGTGTGATGTCTAATTGCCCCTGCAGAAGCCAGTGTCTTGTTACAGGGTCTGTCACAGCTCGGACACAGAGAAAATACTTCTTCCAGAGAAGACAAACTGCTAGATTTTGGGTGAGTGTAATCATTATTATTTTTTGATATCAGTACCTTGTCCTGCTATGCTCTGCTGTGTGTGTGTGTGTGTGTGTGTGTGAATCATGTCACTGTTTACTCTATTCCTCTCAGTCACTTTCAGTTTTTGCACCAGTACTAAGTAGCAAAAATTGAACATCACCTTGTAGGTTGTAACATAGCAGAACAAGGTACTAATATAAAAAAATAATGATTACACTCACCCAAAATGTAGCAATGTGACTTCTTCTCTGAAAGAAGTATTATCTTTATTAGCTGAGCTGTGACAGACCCTGCTAAATCTAGGGGCATACTTCCACATCACTGTCACATGAACCAGGGTGCATCATAGGAGAAAGAAAGCCAATAAACCTATTTGTGATGGAGATCCCCAGGGTTCGTAAAACTACTATACAGCTAGCAAGCTAATTTAGGAAAAACTCCTAATGGCAAACAGAGGGCAGGACACACTAGGACTTAACATACATATCAAAACACTCTACATAACATGTGTTTTTGCACATTCTGGGTGGACTTCTCCTTTAACAGAGCTTAGTATGTATACCCTAGAGCAAAGGAGGGAGAGAGGTGATATGATCAGAACATTCAAACATCTTAAGGGCACTAACAAGGTGAAAGAGTCTAACATGTTTCAATATAATAAAAATAGCAGGACAAGAGGACACAGCATGAGATTAGAGGGAGGCCGATTAAGGGGTAATGTGAGGAAGTTCTTTTTCACAGAAAGGGAGGTGGATGCATGGAACGGCCTACCTCAGGAAGTGGTGGATATGAATACAGTGCAGGGATTCAAACAGCCTTGAGATAGGCATAAGGGAGCAATACAGATGAGTATGAATAGATAGGCCATTGACAGAGTACAGGCCTATGGCACATTCATAAGGTAGTAAAAATGGGCAGACTGGATGGGCCTTGCAGTCTTTATCTGCCGTCAACTTCTATGTTTCTATGTTTAGCGGCAGTGCGGAGGCAAGGGAATGCTCTTTGACCCCACCATATATGGTACAATGGAACTGCAATGCACCCGCGTTACACACAGTGTGGAACAGAATGTCAGCAGAAGACATGGCAATGAACCACGGCCAAGAGCAGAAGGCTGCCCCTGTGCCACCACAGCCCATGCCCACCTCAGGGAGTGGAGCACCAGCTGGTGGCAGCAGTTGGAAGCAATGGTCCGGCAACTTCACGGGCACACAGGTGGCAATACTGGTGATGTATATATGGCAGCACTATGATGTGCTGTACAGGAGACAGTCCCTGTCCACCCCCGCAGAGATGAAGGCCCAGATATGACTGGAACTGCATTCGGCGATCAATGCTGCGGGACCGTAGGCCTGCACACTTGCAACGATTAAGCACAAATGGTGGGACCTCTGGTCACAGGTAAAGAAGAAGGTCAGCAAGGCACGGCAGTCACAGGGCATCACAGGCAGAGGTCCTCCACTGCCAGACCCACTCCTCATGGCCATAGAAAAACTTGTTGCTGATACCATCAGTGATGCCCTAATGGATGGTGAGCCAGACAGGCTTGACAGCATGCCAGGTGAGCACGACACACATGGGCACACACAGCACCAGCCCCACACAGCACCTACTGAACTGTACCTGACCACCGGTCTCCATTCCACTCACAGTGCAAGAAGAGGACAGTGACAGTGAGGGCCCCATGGGTGCTGGTCGAGGCAAGATGCAGACGTCAGCCAGCGATGGTAGGTACTGTGATACCCCTGACATGCCATGTGTCAGAGCGTATGGACAGTTGTGCTAATCACTGTCCCCCTCACACACAGAGTCACAGTGCCAGGACACAGATGGCATGCAGGAGGACACCATACAGCCACCTGCACAGCTGACCCATGACCATGACAGGGACAGGCTATGGGACCATGACCAACAGCATCAGGGGACAGGGTGCAGCAGAGGCCCCTCCACACAGACACAAGCCACAGTGGAGAGATGGACACCTGAGGCCATGGAAGTGGTCTGACAACACACGCCTGCATCCGACGACAGTGGCGACATGGAGGCCAGAGGGCAGGAGGACAGTAACATGGCCACTGTGGAGACTGGCACACCAAACACACACCCTCCGGCACAGGAGTATGGCAGTGAGGCATCGGAGGGTCCACCACCCGCCAGGCACTCACGTCAAGCAGTGCCAGGCTCCCTGCTGGCCAACTACTACCTGACCTGCGGAGGTTGGAGCAGGAGTGCTTGCAGGCAACCAGGGAGACTATGGGAGGCTGTAGTGTGGCTCGTATGTGAGCAGGAATGCCCAGCTGTCCACATAGCCACTGGCATTAGGGCACAGTACAGGCTCACAGAGGAGGTCGCTGCAGGCACACACACACAGCAGCAACTAGCAGATGAGGTGGCTGTGGGTGTCTATGCACAGGAGCAGGTCGACAATGCCCTTGCAGCTATCGCTGCCTACATGGTGGCCCCACCACCCACCCACACACATGAAGGGCAGGGTGCAGGAACAGGCTGCAGCGGCAGCCGCTGATGATGGAGGGGTCATGTCAAGGCCAGCTCCCGGATGGCCAATGCCCTGCCACTGGACAAGACACCAGTACACCCAGTGCAGTGCACACTCCTGCTGTGTGATGTTCCTGCCATGGCCCACGTCCCCCAGATGCATCACAGCCACTGGCCGCTACCCATCATGGCTCAGCATCTGACAGGGGTTGTGGCACCCAGAGCCAGTAGCCAGAACTGCCACTGCATCCCGGATCCTCAATAACCCCAAGCACACCCATCCACATGTCCCCCACGACCTCCACACCTTCCCCCACACCACACATGGCATGCACAACATGCACCACAAACTACTGTCAGCTTGTCATGCCTTGCAAACACATATGAGAGCCAGCACAACATGCACCACAATGGCCAAGCACATGCCCACAGGTCCCCAGAACCATGAGCCATGCTAGCATCCCCAGGACCCACACGGTGGCCACCAATGACACACTGGGTGTGTGTGTGCTCCATGGTGTGCAGCTGCCTGCACATGTCTGCTCAGACAGGCAGAGTCATCACCGCCCACATGTGCCATACCCTACTGGCCAATGGTGCTATGGGCCAAGTGATGGCACACCACCCATGCTGCCATGCATTTGGCACCAAATGGTGTCCCGGGGCCCCCTCCTTGCCCCCCCACCACTGCTGGCACTGGGCCATGTATAGGCAATAGTGGCCCCTCAGGTTGTTCTGGTGGCTGCACATCAGGGGGCTCCAGGACCCTGCATCACACACAGATGTTGTGCAGCATGGCACAGGCAGTGAAGACTCTGTACAACATGTCCGGCACAAGTATCATCATGCCACCAGTGTGATCCAGGCAGTGGAACCACATCTTCAGCAGGCCAATGGTGTGCTCCACGATGTTGTGTGCCCTCCTGTGAGCCGCATTGTAGGCCTCCTCCATGGGGTGCTGTGGCACCAGGTATGGTGTCAGGAGCTATATCCTTAGTGAGTAGCCGCTGTCACCTGTGGGGTGGAGTGGGAACAGCATTAGCATAGTTGCAGTTGCACACAGGCAGTAGGGTGAGGTGCTAGACATGGTGGCCATTTGCGTAACAGCTAGCCATAACCCTCCAGTTGCCAGTCCAGATGCCGCTTCAACTTGCTGTGGTCTAATATGAATGAATCATGGCATGTCCCAGAGAACTTGGCATAAACATTAGTCAGGATGCCTGTGGCATCACAGATAATCTGACAGTGGATACTGTGGTACCCCTTTTGGGTGCAGTATGCATCCTTGTTCATGAACTGGCATGTGCATGCAGTCTATGGCACACAACATGTTTGGCATGCCATATCTGTCGAGGAATGCCCCCTTTCCTGCCCTGATGTCGGCCAGCATTGTGATGAACCAGATATGTCTTGCCTGGTGTCACACCAGGGCATCGGTCACTTGGTGCAGTGCCCATGAGACTGAGGACTGACTCACACCTGTCACATCTCCTGTGACCCTCTGGAAGCTGCCAGTGGCATAGTACTGCAAGGCACAAAGCATCTTCATCTCCACAGACATGGCTATGGAGTGCCATGTGTGTGGCTGAACCACATCCTCGATGAGTCCACAGATGTACCATAGCATGTCGTGGTCAACACAGTAGCACTGGAGGACTTCAGTGTGCCACAGCACCTGTGCCTCCAGCTGTGGCCTGAATATGCAGTGTTGCCATCGCCTCCAGCAGGCACAGTGCTCTGTGATGGCATCCTCCTGGAAGAACTCAATGCAATCCAGCACCACCCACCACAAAAGACCACAGAGCAAAGCAAAGCAATTACAATAATCAGTACAATTTATTCTGGCAAAATAAAGTGCAAGCCTGTAATGTGCAGAATGCACAGACGAAGGGAACAACAGGTGGGGACCCCACAGACTTCAACTGGTTTCACCGAGGCTTCTTCACATGCACCATAGCATGTCATGGTCAACACGGTAGCACTGGAATACTTCAGTATGCCACAGCATCTGTTCCTCCAGCTGTGGCCTGAATACGTGGTGTTGCCATTGCCCCCAGCAGGCATGGTGCTCAGTAATGACATCCTCTAGGAAGACCTTGTGCAGCAATGCGCCTGGGCACATGTCCCATTCCATCCACCAAACTCATTAGCCAGAATACATGCAACACCGACATGTAGTTCCACTGTGTGTGTGGTGCAGGCTGGGCTACATGGCACACTGGGCTTTATGGGCATGCCATGATCATGTGCAGTGGGTGTGTCACCAGCAGCAATGGTGGAGGCAAATGGAGTAGCCAGCGCAGTTGGCGGCAGGAGCAACTATGCCGGGTATTCATATCATGCTCTCAGGATGGGGTGCCTGTGGGAGCCATATGGGAGGTGACCAAGAGGAGGCAGATAGGCGATTTGAGCTGTATGTACCGGTGTGTGCATGTGTGGGCCATCTGCCTTGTAATCCAGTGCTGACCTGTTGCACTGTGCTGTGTGTTGCAGGGGATCAGGAAAGCAAACGCACGCATTGTGCTAGGCCCTGGAGGCATGGGGCAAGTGGTTGCACCATGGAAGAGACTGCCAGATGACATCCCCTGTAGATTCAATCTGCACCAGTCCACCAGGGACCTTCTCTACCAAGATGACACTGACAACCTATGGGCTATCTATCGCCATCACAGGTAGGTGGGATTGCAGGCCTTGGTGTGAGTGTATATGTGTGTGTGTGCGTGTGTGTGTGTGTTTGTAACTGTACACTATCCACTGGCAGAAACACTGACAGTGATGGTGGTTCTCCTCTGTGTGCTGTTGTCATTCCACTGTTATTGGGTCCAGTACACTGGCTAGTCCTGGAGGAGTGGCCCTTTACAGCTACCATACCACCCCAGGAGACCTCCACCTCCAGCTCCACCTTCAGCACTGTCTCAGACTAGGTAGAACAGTTGTGCCACTGTTGTGGACCTTCAGCCCCCACCCCGTGTTGTGCAGGCTGTACTGGCCTCTGTTAGATGTGTATATTTTGCAGACTTTGGCATTTGTTTTGGTCACAGTAAAGATTATGTTTTTGCAGCTACTCTGTGTGTGTCCCTTATTCACCCTGGCACGGTGATGCCCAGGCCAGTGTGTATGTGTTTGGTGTCATTCTCTGTGGTAGGGTCTTGGTTGTTTTCTGATATGGACACATGCCATTTCTGTGTGCCTGTCTGAAGGATAGTGGTGCGGCATAGGACCCATGCTGCGGCAGGCCTGGCATTCCTGTGGCTTGCTCTTTGTGCTGGGGGACAGGGCGTGTGCACCGTCGGACAGCAGCAACCACTGTCACCACTGGCATGTGGCTGGCATGTGTTGTGTGGAGGCCAGCATGCTGTGCATTACCCCATGCATGTGGTAGCCTGCTTTGTCATGGTGGCCCATGCCGTGCCCTCTTTTGGGCACCCTTTGTGACCCTGAAGTGCTGTGCCTACATGCACTGGGTTTATAGCTGCCTCCAGAATGTATAAGCAGTCCGCGGGGCCACTACGTATCATGTTGACATATACAGCATCATGCATACACGTACACGGCCCTTCGCTCATGGTTTACTTGACCCCACCCCTAGGCACCCACACATCTCCAGAGGCACGCATGTTCACACAACGGTCATACGCGGCATCCTACACACAGTATGTGCATGCCACGTGGCGGCTGGGTACATGACTTTCACTCATATCCAGCTGTGTGCCTGTCATGCATGCTGTGCATAGGCCTGAGCTGCATTTGTGAATAAGGTCCCTGGTAAGAAATTCCAGAGGGACAGAAATTAGGAACTTTCTTAACTTTGCTAGCTCATGTGTGGTGTATGCCATCTGGTGTCTTTGTAATTTGCTGTACATTGACCGTACAGTAAGGCCTGTACATCAGAGAATACAGGAGCATATTAGGAATATCAAAGCAGGACTTTTCAATGCACCATTGGGCAGATACTACGAGAAGCACAATATGAATCCAGAAGGGACATCATTTATGGCATTAGAAACTTAAAAATGGCCCCAGGGGGTGAAGTGGAGCACACCTACTGACAAAGGTGTGTCTGGAAAGAGCTCTGTACATTTTGGAGACTAAACAACAAAAAAACAACCCTTTCCTTTCCTTTCGTAACTCAAAAACTAAGAGGCACCACTGATTATATCTCGACAAGCTGAACAGCTACATATAATTTTATTTCTTTTGAAATCATATTTTATTAAAGTTTTCAGTACATACCATACATATACAAGACATACCAAACATTTACAACAAATAGCAGACAGAAATTAAATAATCAATAAAAACAATTATAAATGTAACCCCTAGATGGCGCTATCCCAGGGGCTACTACCCCTGCCTGATTTGCCACTAACAGGTTGAGGGGCCTGGATCCAATGGCGGGTGCCTCCACCCAGAGGTCAGGGTTTGCAATAGTTAAACTAACTTGGTCACAGCCCTCTGGGACACTGCAACCCCTTTCTTCCACTAGTGGCCCACACAATATATCAGAATTACCTTCACGGTATCACTTACCCCCAGGTCTGGTTCCGGCACTGGGACCTCCTGTGAAATGAGATACAGTGCAACAATCACAGTACAGTACTTTAACATGACAAATACCTCCAGGCAGTATAACTTTGCTGAAACAAGCAGCTCTGATTTATTTGGGGATATAACAAGGACAGGGAAATCAGGTTAATTAGCTTATCACTCTAATAATCTACCCTGGCTCTGTGCACAGGCTATCCCTATCAGTTACTGTCCTGGGTACCCAAGCCCTAGTGGCTAGTCCAAACGGTGGCAGCTGGTAGGGGCCCTTTCACACAGAGAAAAGGAGAATTAAACAGTCAGCAGTACAGTAATTCCATTTGGATTTAATGTGGCACATCAACAGGGAGCCACCCTGAATTAGTACTCACGCCTCCAAATAAGATAGGGTCCTTCAATGTCAGCAGGGCTCACTTGAGGTACACAAACCTCTTCATACATCCATATAAAAGAAAGCACTATACCAGGTAGGCTGCATCTGTATCCGATCGCAATTACTGCACAATACCGGGAGAACACACAGCAGATTCAGTTCCTGACAGCCAGTGCAATTTTCAGCAATTCTTGCAGTCTTCTACAGGGTGAGCCTGGTTTCTACTCTTCAGAGATCCTTTGATTCTTTTCTACAGGACGATTCAGTCCTAACAAGCTGTTACACAAGCTGCAGACGGAACTCTGGGCCTTACACACGTTTTTGACTAAAACTGCACTGAAAAAGCACAGGGCTCCTTCCTTCTTCACTGCCAAAGCTCAACTGAAGCTCCAACCGACAAAACTGGGCACTTCCTTTGAGTTCCTCCCAGTTCTTGACTGGATTGGCTGTCACTCACAATAGACTGCTGCTGTTGGTCCAAAAGGCACTGAAGTCTAAACTACATCTCCCAGAGTCACTGCCCATACAATCCTCTTGTGGCTGGCTCAGATTATGAGTCCAAGTTCTGATTCGTCCAAGGCACCATTTTAGAGCTAGCTTACCCACACTGATTGGTCCAGTTCAGCAGTTCAAAACTAGAATGGGGAACTAGCAGACACAGTTCTGACTGCAAAGAAAGCAGGTTAGACAAACTGTAATTTCATTATTACTCTAAATAATTTCTGGCAAACAGTTACATCTTTCAGATAGGTTCCTTTGCACTCCTAGTGACTGCAAAAATGAAGTGAATTGCAGCAGCTCGAGTGGTACTCAGAGAAGCACACAGTCCCCCCATACAAACTAATTATGTCTGCAAGCAGACAGCTCTTAAAGAGACAGTACCAGAGGCTCTAAAAACACTCACTGATAAATGGCTTAAATGCCAAACACCATTCAGGCTTGGAGCATTCAAGCAAGCTCCTGGAAGTCTTTTGGGAACCCCCATTTGCAGGGGGGTTACACCCTTCCTGGCCTGGGAAAGCTTGACGTCCGCGTCAAGCAAGTACCCCCATAAGTTTCAACTGCAACCATATACATTTGCATTAGGCTCGCTCATGTAATCATCAGTCAATATATCATTTTACCAAGAACACATTTCTGAAACATTGCAGTCGTCACTCTTTACACAGTATTACATACACATTGTACCATAACTCAAGTTATTACCTCTTGTACATGAAACCTGAAGGAGGGCCCTTCCCTATCAGTTACCTTGGGGCTGGACGGGCAAGGGCACCATATGAGGGCAACACAAGTAACTTGGAGTTAGCACTGACGCTCAGTTTGGGCAATGAGCTCGGGGACACATACCTCCTTTATGGACAACATTGAGAGCAAATCCACAGGCCTCCCAAGGGAATCATAACTGAGGTGCACCACAGGCTTTACAGCTCGACCAGTCTTTCTAGGGGAACTGTTACAGTCTCTGCACTCTGAGCCTCATTTTCAGCATTGTCCACACTTGTCAGGGAGTCTCCATGGGGGTAGAGAGGCTAGAACTGGGCACTTTCAGCTCCAGGAGTTACAGTTTCTGAGTCCACAACATTTGGCTCGCATGGAGAGCTTTCGGACACTGGCAGTGGACTGTCAGGGCACTCAAAATACTCTTCTTGTTGGTGTATCACCAGTCTGCCCCAATCTATCATTTTCCTCCCTGAAAGCTCAAACAGTTCAACCATGCACAATGATTCCATTTCATCTGATCTGATGCTTTGCACTTCACTTTCTGGGAGCATTGGCTCAGGGATGAAGCAGGGCTTAGACAGTCCAGAAGGCCCAGCTTTGTCTCCAGTATTGACTAGGGATTGCCCGAAACAATTGACTCAGTTCGTAGAAGGATAGTATTCAAAGTCACTCACTTTCTTCCGATATGGACTGACAGTCATGCTCAACTGGGACTTGTGGAGGGACACTTTAACTTTGCTTCTGTGAGTGCAGACTTTCTTGATCTTTTCTTAGCAGCAGCTCTAGTCACTGGTCCAGAGGGCATCTTCTAGGGCTCAGACTCAATTAAGATTTGTCCAATGGGCAGTAAATGATTTCTATGCATTGTTTTACATCTTTGAATTATTCTCAGGCCTTACTTTGTACACTGGCAGATCATCTAGTTTGCCACTACAATGTGAGGAGATGGTGCCATCTGTCAGCAATCTTGTGCTTGCCATGCAGTCCCAGATTTCTTAGCAATACCGATCTCCCTCCTGGAGTTCCTGTGCTTTCACCTTTTATCATACCTTTCTTTGTTGGCCAGATTTCTTTTGGCAGCCATGGTTTGAGCCAGTTAGTGCATGAGTTAGCTGGGCCTTTAACTTTTGCACATACTGTAAATAGTTGTCAGCTTGAACCCCATCAGGAGAGCCCCAAAACACACATCTACTGGTAGTCGAGCTTCTCTTCCAAACATCAGGCGGTAGGGGAGAATCCAGTGGCATCACTTTTGTGCAGTTATAAGCATGTACCAGGGTGCTAATTTGTTGGCTCCATCTAGGCTTGTCCTTTGGGTGCAAGGTGCCTAGCATATCTAGCAAATGCGGTTGAAACGTTCAGGCTGTGGGTCCCCCTGGGGTGGTAGAGAGTGGTTCTGGACTTTCGCACTCCCCACAGAGAAAGCATCTCTTTGATCAGACGACTCTCAAAGTCTCTCCTTGATCAGAATGGATTCTTTGTGGAGCCCCATAGTGAACAAAAAGTTTTCTACAAGTACTTTGGCTACAGTGGATGCTTTCTGGTCTTTGGTGGGGAAAGCTTGGGCATATCTCGTGAAATGGTCAGTGACCACCAGCACATTACTGATATTTCTTTGATCTGACTCCAAACTTAGAAAATCAATACAGACCAGCTCCATGGGTGCACTGGTGGTTATGTTAACAAGGGGCAGCCCTCTGAGAAAACTTTCCTCTGTAAGCAGCGACTACAAGTTCGAATGTGTTGCTCCACATCAACCCCCATCTTAGGCCAATAGAATCTGGATCTCACCAAGTCAAGTGTTCTGTCTATACCAAGGTGCCCCATGTGGTTGTGCAAGGACCTCAATACTGAGTCTCGAAGGCAGTGGGCAGCACTAGTTGTTGTTTGTCTACTTGTCCCCTCTGTCTACTGTTTCTCTGTATAACAGTTTATTGATCAGTTTCAACCTAGGACCTTCTTTGTATAACAGTGCAGTTCTCAAATCAGTGGAGCGTAATTTGGACACATCTTTTCCTGCATAGAGGGCTTCTAAAGCTGCTTTGATCATGGGATCTGAGGATTGAGCCCGCCGAATACTGTCATTGTCCAGCTGAGGCAGTGCACCAATGTCTATTGCAGAAAAGTGGCAATAAGCAGCAGGTATGCAATTCTCAGAGGCTCCCAAGCAATCCACCATGCAGTCCACTGCGTCCGTGGACATTGTTCCTCCCTGTCAAACTTCGGCAGAGTGCCCGAATGTCAGGTTCTGCCAGTCGGACCCAATCATTCTGGGGAACAGGCCTCCGGGAGAGAGCATCAGCATCTATGTGGTTCAGACCTGCTCGGTATTCGAGAGCATAGTCATATGTAGATAATGCAGAAAGCCACCTATGGCCAGTGGCATCCAACTTAGCTGAGGTCTGCAATAGGTCAAGGATTATTGTCAGTTTTACTAGTATTTTAGCCCATACAAGTACTCATGGAATTGGTCAACAATAGCCCACTTCAAAGCTGGAACTCTAACTTATGTACAGGATAGTTCTTTTCGGATGGGGTCAGGCTTCTACTGGCAAAGGCCACTGGTCTCAGGCCATTCTGTGCTCTTGGTACAACACAGCCCCAACCCTTGCAAGCTAGCATCAGTGTGCAGGACGTAGGTTTTCTTGGATCGACATAGGCCAGCACTGGAGCATGGGTAAGTTGATATATGATCTCATGAAAAGCAGTCTCACAATCAGAGGTCAGCAGACCCCAAATACTTCACTCGGATGAAAATACACTCTTTCAGTCTTGAGGAGCTGACTTTTGGTATTTTTGTGGGTTGGGGATACCCTTGAGTAAGGTTGTAAAGGCGGATCACTCTTGAATAGTCCTTGATGGGCGCCGATAATAACCACAGAATCCCAGGAATCTTTGCAGTTCTTTTAGATTTTTGGGCTGTGGCCAGGTGGTCAAGGCCTCAACTTTACTTGGGTCGGTCTCTATTCCCTCGGTGGATACTATGTGTCCCACATACTTTACTGATGTTTGAGAAGAATTGACACTTATCAATGGACAGTTTAAGGCCAAAGTCCTCCAGTCGGTCCAATACCTTAAATAATCTGCTCTCATGTTCCTCCAGTGAGCTGCCAAACACAATAACATCATCTAGGTATACCAGGCACTCTAGTAAGTTCATGTCCCCACTGCACGCTCCATCAATCGTTGAAAAGTGGCTGGGGCACAAGAAATCCCTTGAGGCATCCTCATGAATTCATAGAAGCCAAGTGGACAGATAAAGGCCGTCTTCTCACGGTCCTCTGGGGCCATCGGGATCTGATAGTACCCACTGCGGAGATCAGCACAGAGAACCACTTGCTCCCGTTTAGGCAGTCCAAAGCATCCTGAATCACGGGGCATTGTGTACTGATCAGGATGATCCGCCCGGTTTAAGGTGCGATAATCCACACACACACATCCTTACTGTTCCATTCTTTTTCCTCACTACCACAATGGGAAGCATAAGGGCTTCTGGATTCTTGTATTACACCAGCAGCTAACATCTCTTGCAGATGCGTCTCACATCATCTATGTCAGCAGGTGCCAGGCGTCGAGACCTCTCACGAAATGGTCTTTCGTCATGCAGCGGATATTGTGCTCAGCTCCTTATCGCATCCTACATCCCATTCCTTTAAAGAAAATACCTGGTCTCTCTGGGCAAGCTTCTCACTGATCCTCACTTTCATTCAGCTGGCAGGAGTCGCTGAAATCAAACAAGTCAGGCGTTACTCTATCATTCTTCCTTGAACTCTTGCTGCTGGTAGCACTGCAGTGTCTGCACAATGCACATTAGCCAGGATGCAACCTCTGTTTACTCGAATGTCTCTTTCAGACACATTATGAACTTGGACCATTACCCTTCTGCATAAGCATGGGCTCTAGCAGGCAAAATACTAAGCTTGACCAGCAGTCCCTCTGGCAATTTTCCATCATGGTGCATCCAACATTAATATTTTATTCTTAACATCCTTTCTGATACGGACCTCTCCCTGTAAGGTACACTGGGCATTTGGCGCCAGGATCAGAGACTCAGGATCCTTCTTCCATACAATTCCAGACGGTTCCTCTGGTTCTGTTTTTTCAGCATCTCTCTGTGCCTCATAGGCCTTCTTAATTAAAGCGGAACTCTTAAAGCTCTACTAGTCTTTGACCCTGTTTTTCATTAACACAACTGTGCCAGCCTTCGAACATATGAGCATTTGTTCCAATCAACAAAGGGACACCATCATACAGTCCAGTGGGGGACACACTAAGGCTAGGGTCTCTACTTGTTCGGCCACTCCAGCCCGGAGGTGGGAAAGACAACAAATTCGGATATACCGGAATAGGGTAGGCCTTCTCACTTAACCCCCATACATGCAGTCCTTCTAATGGTTGTAAAGTGCGATCTGACAAATGCTTCTGATACCAATCTTGGAACATAATTGTCACTTGGGGCCACTGTCTAATATAGCTCTTGTAGACACTCCGTTCACCTTTACAGTGGTCTCCATGGAGGAACCCACTATTCTGGACCAGTCTGGAGGCGGTGGAGTGGGGGCCTGGGCAACTGACCTTGCCACAAAAGGACGTGAATTAGCATTTTGGTGCCCTCACTGGGATCATGTCGTGCACCTCTTAACCACAGATCTTCTCCGAAAATCTCCTTGTAGCCTATATGCAACTTTGTCAGTGTCTTTTGGGGACTGGCATTCCCTTTCATGTGCCCATCTTTCCACAATTATAGCAAAACATACTTTCTGGAGTTGGAGCTGGCCGAGGCGCGCCACACTGGGAGCCAGGGGCGGGGTATTACTAACTGGAAACCTTGGTGCCATCTCTGTCTGCGGCGTGATAAGCATTTGGAGACATCTCGTCAGTTTCTCCACTTCCATGGTCAAGGAATCGAGTTCGGAGCTGTTATCAGCAGGAGATACATGGGTGGGTACCCCCACCCCATAGCAGATGCAGTCGGATATAGGTCAGGGCCTGTACTTGCAGGCGTGGCCTTCATAAAGGGACTGTTTTTGAATTCGGATCTCTCTCAACAGTTAGCTTCATTGTGACATATCTTTTCCTTGTCAGAGCACTCATTGACTGCCAACCTCTGCCCTGAACTTCACTTGATGGGTCCCCTCAGTCACTCGGTCGTAGCCCGCAGCTATTGGTGCAGGTCCTCCCGAGGTCATCTTTCTCTCAACTCCTCGAATTTCTCTCATTAACTCATCATAGGAGGGTGGGGATTCCAGTCGATCTGCCAGGCGTAACTGAAGCAACAGCAGTTCTGAGAAGGGGCAGACTTAAGGATCCTGTCCAGCCTGGTTCGGTCCAGTTCAATCGCTGGCAAACTACCTTTTCTGAGGCATTCTTGCAACAATTTTCCAGCCGAGATACATACACAGACAACAACTCCCTTGGTACTGTTGTGCATCTCTTACTCTCCACCATAGGTCCTCATCAGAATCTGGGCTCCCATACACATTCTCCAAGGCCTCAAGATAGGCCTGTGCAGTCGCTTCAGGGTTACTGGCCCGTGCTTAGCAGGATGGTAGCCAGGGCAGGACCTCGGAGGCTCTCACTAACCCTCTTTAGCTTTTCACCTTCCGAACATTGCCATTCTAGCACTTGGGGGCAACATAGTCTATCAGGTCTCCCAGTCATCCTCCTTGGGGGTGGGGAGGTGCCAGAGAGATCCTCAACCTTCGGTAAAGTCGTGACTAATGGCAGGTGCAGAAATAGGAGTCTGCATTGGTTCAGCCACCATTACGGGCACTGGAGCAGGAGAGGGTGTTGGGGAGAACACCCCAGGTGGCAGAATAGTTTCTTCAAGTCCTCCACAGTTTTCCCCTCTCCCAGCAACCATTCAGCAAATTTCTCCTCAAAAGTTTCAGATAGTGGTGGGGGCTGATTCCCCCACGGGTCTTTACTGTCCTTAGTTATCACTCTCCAAGCAGTGAGGGCTCCCTCTGGGGTAATGGTCTGTGGCACTTTGGAGCTATCTATGGGATCCTTAAACTCTACTAGGGCCAGGAAAGTGTGGGTGAGCAGATTAGCATGCCGACCCACCACCACAGGGTTTTGTAAACCTTCCACCTTGGAAAGTACTCCCTGCACAGTGTCCGTATTGATACCCAGAGGGATGTCCAGGATAAGCATAGCATTTTGGGGGTCGATCTCCTCCCCAGTACACCACTCCACCAGCCGGTGCACAGCCACTTCTGTCGGGGTACCCATTTTTTTCTTAACAGTGGTTCAGAATATGGCCACTAGAGGACACACAATCAGCGGTGAGCCTCAAGATGTAACTCCTAGATGGCGCTATCCCAGGGGCTACTACCCTGCCTGATTTGCCACTAACAGGTTGAGGGCCTGGATCAATGGCGGGTGCCTCCACCCAGAGGTCAGGGTTTGCAATAGTTAAACTAACTTGGTCACAGCCCTCTGGGACACTGCAACCCCTTTCTTCCCACTAGTGGCCCACACAATATATCAGAATTACCTTCACGGTATACACTTACCCCCAGGTCTGGTTCCGGCACTGGGACCTCCTGTGAAATGAGATACAGTGCAACAATCACAGTACAGTACTAACATAGACAAATACTCAGGCAGTATAACTTGCTGAAACAAACAGCTCTGATTTATTTAGGGGATATAACAAGGACGGGGAAATCAGGTTAATTAGCTTATCACTCTAATAATCTACCTATGGCTCTGTGCACAGGCCTATCCCTATCAGTTACTGTCCCTGAGTACCCAAGCCCTAGTGGCTAGTCAAACCGTGGCAGCTGGTAGGGGCCCTTTCACACAGAGAAAGGAGAATTAAACAGTCAGCAGTACAGTAATTCCATTTGGATTTAATGTGGCAATTCAACAGGGAGGCGACCCTGAATTAGTACTCACGACCTCCAAATAAGATAAGGGTCCTTCAATGTCAGAGGGCTCACTTGAGGTACACAAACTCTTCATACATCCATATAAAAGAAAGCACTATACCAGGTAGGCTGCATCTGTATCGATCGCAATTACTGCTGCACAATACCGGGAGAACACACAGCAGATTCAGTTCCTGACAGACCAGTGCAATTTTCAGCAATTCTTGCAGTCTTCTACAGGGTGAGCCTGGTTTCTACTCTTCAGAGATCCTTTGATTCTTTTCACAGGACGATTCAGTCCTAACAAGCTGTTACACAAGCTGCAGACCGGAACTCTGGGCCTTACACACGTTTTTGACTAAAACTGCACACTGAAAAGCACAGGCTCCTTCCTTCTTCACTGCCAAAGCTCAACTGAAGCTCCAACCGACAAAACTGGGCACTTCCTTTGAGTTCCTCCCAGTTCTTGACTGGATTGGCTGTCACTCACAATAGACTGCTGCTGTTGGTCCAAAAAGGCACTGAAGTCTAAACTACATCTCCCAGAGTCACTGCCCATACAATCCTCTTGTGGCTGGCTCAGATTATGAGTCAAGTTCTGATTCGTCCAAGGCACCATTTTGAGAGCTAGCTTACCCACACTGATTGGTCCAGTTCAGCAGTTCAAAACTAGAATGGGAACTAGCAGACACAGTTCTGACTGCAAAGAAAGCAGGTTAGACAAACTGTAATTTCATTATTACTCTAAATAATTTCGGCAAACAGTTACATCTTTCAGATAGGTTCCTTTGCACTCCTGTGACTGCAAAAATGAAGTGAATTGGCAGCAGCTCAGTGGTACTCAGAGAAGCACACAGTCCCCCATACAAACTAATTATGTCTGCAAGCAGACAGCTCTTAAAGAGACAGTACCAGAGGCTCTAAAAACACTCACTGATAAATGGCTTAAATGCCAAACACCATTCAGGCTTGGAGCATTCAAGCAAGCTCCTGGAAGTCTTTTGGGAACCCCCATTTGCAGGGGGGTTACATAAAAACATTAGGGAAAAGACAGGAGAAAAAGGAAAAAAATCAAAAGGGAAACCCCACAGGGAAGGGAAAGGAAAAGGTTGCACGCTTATAGAATCTGTCAGGTTCAGTCTATTATATTCCTAGTAATTAATTAAGTGAAGGAGTTGGGTTGGAGTCAAAGAGGAGGGGGGTACATAAGGAAACATCTCCTTGTACGTATTAGGCTGCTCATCTCAGCAGCAGGGGACACTAAACTCTTTGAGCAAAGATGATGGGGGTTGACCTCAGGCATGTCTGGCTAATATTTCCAAAACATTTACCCCTTCCCTCTCTGCTTGATAATGGAAAAAAGGGAGCCATCTGCTCTGGAACTTATCCTTACATAGACGGATTTTGGCTGTAAGCTCTTCCATGTCTTGGATAGCCACACAAATCCCATACCAGGTCTCTATTGTTGGGATGTCAGGGTTAGCCAGCAGCGGGTAATAGCTTTTAATGCAGAGGCCAAAACAATATTATAAAAGTACTGCAGGGCCTTAGTTTGAATTCTCTGAGGGTAAACCCCCAAATCCAATTCACTTGGTCTCCTGGGAGATCTACCCCAAACATCTTGGACAAAGTTACCAAAAGCTGTTGCCAGAAAACTTGTAGCCTCGGACATGCCCAAAACATGTGGGTATACGTTTCTATGTCTCCACAGCCCCGCCCACAGAGCTCGGAAGGGTGGTGGCCATAATGTTTGGAAATTACTGGAGTTCTTAAAAAAACGTACTACAATTTTCCACCGAAATTCCCTGCAGGAGTTCGAAGCTGCAGTGGAGTGGCTGGCTTGCCATGACTTCACCCAATCTGAGTCCCCTAGCTCCCTCCCTGCTCTACTCTCCAGGTGTGTTTAAGCTTAGCTAAGGAGTCTTTCGCGAAGGATGAAAACAAAAGGATCAGTCTTGAAATCAAACCTGTGGGTGTCTGAAGAGGGATTTCTTGAAGCAACATATCAGAAATAGAATTATTATTAGTACCATCGTCCAGTCTCCCTAATTTATCCTTTTATATGAAGAAATGATGGAGCTGTAGGTATCTAAATAGATCCTGAGATGGGAGCCTGAATTCTGTTGAGAGTTGCTGAAAGGATTTAAGGGTATCGCCTATATACATTTGCCTTATTCTTACTAAATCTTTCTTTGCCCATTTCCCAAAACCTATATCCCATCGGCGAGGAGCAAAGTCCAAACATGCTTTAATTGGGGTATTACCCCTTATTTCTAAGGCGAGCCCCAACCTCCTGTTTAACTCCAGCCAGGCACTCTTAATAATTGAAAGGCTTGCCTGTTATTATGTGGAGGAAGAGCTCTCCCCACAGCCTATTTAAATCATTTAACTGACTTCCGGTCTGCTTAGAACGATCGCACTCACTAGTTAGGCAGTCCTGGTGTCATTGCGCCCCCCGTTTTGTGTTCCTTGCTTCGTTGGTGTATTTTTTTTTTGGGGGAATTGTTGTTGCTTTGTTATCCTGCCTAATACGTATTCGGCCAGCCATGTTATCCCTTCTCCATGCTGCCGCCTAGTTGCTGCATCCGTAGGCTGGGGCTCCTCGCTTGCTCTACCTGATTACTACCTTCGCTTACCTGCTATTTGCTAGCGGAACCTCCATGGGCTCAACCCTAGCTTTACCTTGTCTCTGCGTAGCTACATCTCCATGGCATTCAGCCTCCATGCTGCATTCCATGCTTCCCAGCTGCCACTGAGCTGGGCTCCTGTGTACTGCCGCATCGCAGCTCCTGACTCACCATCCAGCGCCACCTGCTTGACCTCCTACACTTGCAATTGTGTATCTCTACCTTTTACTAGCCTACCCTTCTCAATCAACAGTGATACATACGATGCCTTGCAATGCCTTCTGAACAGAGGCACTGACTGTCGGTGCACATGGCAGAGCAATCACGGCTTACGGACCATTCGGCTCAGAGATGTACTCCCTGCTTGCCTAATTTTTATGGCTCCTGATAGTGGGCCTAAGTTGTGATATGAACCTTCACCTAGCCTACTTTACTATTTGCTTGTATCCTGACATCCTTTAGCATTATGGGTACATCAGTACACTCATATGGAACAAGATGAATTTAAGTACTACGCCATAGCGCTGTTTGGCATTTCTGACTATCAAGGGGCATGCCCTTGCTCTGAAGTACGTCATTCCTTAGTTATTGTTTTTTTCTTCATGTACCTGGCATAACATTGTCTGCTATTATATACTTGGATGTGTTCTGGTACAGCATTTTGTTCTGGGAACTGGATAGCTTGGATCGTTTTTCTAATCTCCGGATGATACTGCAGCAGTCCTCACTACTTTAATTCTCCATTATCGCTCTCCATTCTGCCTATTACTATTAGCTCGAGATATGACCTGGTATTGCCCTATCTACCTGTACCACATATGAAGTATTATCGCTTCCTACACCACAAAGTATGTATAACCACACTAGGAATGAATTGCTCCCTTTATAGCTGCCTATTAACTGCTACGAGTTGCACCTTTAACTATCAAGATTGGACGCATGCCAGCATGTTACCCTTCAGTCAGCCTCTAGGATCCTAATGCACTCCATTTGTATTCGACTTTGTCAGTTCCCAGGTCTCACCGTTCATCATGATATCAGCACACCGTGCCCATTCAAATCATCGGCTTCAGCTCTCAATCAAATGGGACCTCATTTGACTATCTTCATTACTCATTTGCTACCCGCTTGGGGGCTGCGGTCTGCTTAGTCTTCATGGGGCCTAGCTGCCACTCTACTTGCCTTCCCAGCTGACCTATGGGGGTCCAGCTGCGTGATCCTAGCCATATGGGCTGAAGGCTGCCCTCTCCATTTACTTACTAGCGGACCCACGTGGTGGTCAACACCTACCCTGTTACTTCCTACCTCATCTAAGCTACAGTTCAGCTGCATATCCTCACCTATTGGGCTCGTCCTTATACTCCTTGGATACTTCCTACCGACATGCTGCATTGATTCGGATCTACTGCCTCAGTTCCAGCCTGGATTCTCAGCACAGCTCCACTGCCTTTGGCCTTTCTATATCTTGACTTAAGCATTCAATCTACCCTCTTCGGTGCTATTGACTTAACTGTGGTTTCGTCTCTCAGGGAAGACTTCCTCGTTTTGGATTGCTCGATTAATGCTACTCATCGTTTGTGTTCATTATGCTCATCACGGAATTTCTGGACTATCACCATCTCAACTCATCATTTCAACTTCATTTCATCATGGATTCCACTCTCCGACCATTCTGGCCTACTCATGGATTTTCGAACTTGGCATTTACCCAATGGATGCTTGCTCTGTTCACCTTCATATCTCGATTCAATAAGCTTTCAGTTCTCCATTTCTATGGATCTTATTCTGCCACTTTGGGGTTTGGATTAGCTGATTACTTCAAAAAATTTAAGATTACTCATGCAGTGCGACATTCACCTATTGCATTTTGTCAGGCCTGTGCCCCATGGGCCCGGAGGTCCTCTGTTACTATATGTTCCACGATCGCCTGCTTCTACGACCTGCCTTCACCCATCAGGCTGGGAGGTTTACTTACTAATTGCCTGCTTCTATCACCTGCCTTCACCCATCAGGCTGGGAGGATTTCCTACTTATCACCTGCTTTTATGACCTGCCTTTGCCCATCGGGCTGGGAGGTTTACCTGCTTCTGTTCTCCTTCGGCCTCGCCCAGCTCGGGACCTGGTGATTCCCATTCTACTTATGAATACCTGCTTCTGCTGCCTTAGCCATGGACTCCCTGATGCTTCACCTTCGGGACATTAGTTACCATCTCGACTTTGCTCCCTACATGCCTAGTCACTCCTACTTCTATGACTAAGTGGCTGGTCCTCATACTCAAACACTTTTAGATTGCCTCGGTGCTCATTCAGCGGCTTCAGGGTTGCTATCTTGGATGTTTCACCCTGTGCCTCTGCCGTGGAATTACAGCCGCTTCTTTCCAGGACTTGGTTGGCATCTCCTACAGACTTTCATTACTGTGCTTGTACTCTACCATTTTCAGGCCTGTGACTCTGCTGCTTTCTTGGACTCCGCTTCTTCAGTTATCTCCATCTCAGACTCTTCGGGTCTCATCTGCTTCATGCCTCGAATTTGCTTGCCTTCAGTTCTCCATGTTATTCCTCTCGTGCAGTTGCCATGTCTACATCTCAGTCTATTCAAGGTGATTCCGTACCTATCTAGCTGTTGGTTTCCTGCACATCGTCGAGGGACTCAATCGCTCGATTTCTGCCAGCAGTCATTCCTGGGTCTAGCTGGATTTCCCATACTGGAATCAGCTGCCTCTCTCCTATCCTGCCAGCTGTCTTGGCTACGTTTTCTTCAGGGGGTAGTTGCCGCGTCCTGTTCCTTCTCCTTTGCCTATGTTGGTGCAATCCTGCTCCTCCTACCTCTCGTTTTGGATTCAGTTCGACTAACTTCAATCATTTGGACTCACCTCATTCTACTACTTGGATGCTTCATAAATCGCACCAGTGTCTCCGATTATCATATACAGCATGACATTATTCCAGCTCAACTCTACAGTCGTTGCTTCATATCAATTCCTAAAAGTTTATATTTCTTATCAGTACTGAATTCATCACTCGATAGCCTGGCCTCAAGCCTTCTCTCATTCTTCTTACTATACAAGCCCTATTAGAAACCTGTAAGTCGTACTACTTCTAATTCGTTCTGCCTCATAGACATCAAGCTTGGATGCAATTATCTTCTGGTCTCTTGTATTGATTTGGTCAGTCATCAACTTCATCTCAAACCATCATTCAAATCTTTGGATTATGCCCTCTATCAACTGAAGTACAGAAGATGGTTCTTCAATATATCTACACTCCATCATTCCGAATTGTACATGGATTCTCGGACTCGGACTTTATTGGAAGAAAATTATTTCACTGGACATCTACAGTTCAGCTTTTCTTAAGCTCCATTCATCTGGATTGAATTCTACTAATTTGAATTCAGATTTAGCTGATTAATTTAGTTTAATTAGGATCTCTCTCCTTTAGTATGCCCAGAAGGACGGGCAGGTCAGTAGTCATGGGTCCTCAGAGGTTCCCCCAAAGGGGGGTTTTCCTCTCCTGAGTGCTACTGGTCACACTCTCCAGAGTTGGAGGAGGTGATCGTCTATTCTTATCATTAAGGTGCTATGCGCGACTTCTTCAGCATTCAGTTACTGAACAATCATTGATATTTATTCTTTTTGGGGCTCCATAATTCTAATCTAAGCCTCCTTCCTACAGGTGGGATACAGAGAAACGCCAAAACCATCAAATATTATCAAACGACTCAATTCAAGCATCCAAGTACCTAAGCACAGATCATTCTATGCTGGCCTCTGTATCCAACAGCCATCTACACCATTCCACTATATGTTACATAAGCACTGAGCTATGAACCACACATAATCAAAAGGCTTGCCTGTTATTATGGGGGGGGAAGAGCTCCTCCCCCACAGCCTGTTTAAATCGTTCAACTGACTTCCGCTCTGCTTAGAGTGAGTCGCACTCACCCACCATCCTCCCCGACACCTCCTCCTTCTGCGGCACTCTTATCCCACTGGGGGGCTCTATAATTCTAATCCAAGCCTCCTTCCTGCAGGTGGGATACAGAGAAAGGCCAAAACCATCAAATATTATCAAATGACTCAATTCATGCATTCAAGTACCTAAGCACAAATCATTCTGTGCTGGCCTCTGTATCCAACAGCCATCTACATCATTCCACTATATGTTACATAAGCACTGAGCTATGAACCACACATAACAGCAGTCCAGGGGTTATCTATTTTTAGGAGAGAAACTCCCTTCTGATCCATCAATACCAAATCCCTGATATCCCCCAGAGAGGAAGGAGGTTTTTCAATCTCGAGCCAAAGGGGAGGTCTTTCCCTTGAATGAATCTGAGATGCCCAATAATATTTTTTTAAATCTGGGAGACCCAAATTGCCTCTTTCCTTAGGTTTAGTCAGGACATCCCACCTCACCCTATGGCGTCCACCCGCTCAGCCAAATTTAGAAAGTGAAGATCTAAGGGCTCTACAAAACTTTTCTGGGGGTTTAAGTGGAAAGGACTGGAAAAGAAAAAGGAAGCGAGGGAGCACATTCATCTTATCCTTATGACTCTTCCCCAGAGCCATGAGTTCAATTTTAGACTTGTTAATTTTGAAGCCAGAAACTTTACCAAAGTCCCTTAGCAATGAGTTAACCAGAGGAATCTGAGTGACCTGGTCTTCAATATATAAAAGAGTATCATCTGCATATAGAGAAACTCTTATCTCTACCCCTTATACTCTGATACCCCTGTATTCCTCTGATTGTCTAATAAAGGCCGCTAGTGGTACCATACAAATGTTGAATAAAAGTGGGGAGAGGGGACACCCCTGCCTGATACCCCTACCAATGTTTATTCTGTTGGACATAACCCCATTCACCCATACCCTTGCCCAGATTGGTTATCCAACTTCGAAACTTATCCCCAAACCCAAATTTACACAAAGTATGGTCCAGGAAGAACCAGTCCAGGCAATCAAATGCCTTCTCCGCGTTGAGAAGAAACATCACCACCTGGAGAGGCCCAGGAGGGGATGTTCCCAAGGAGGAAATAGCATTAGGTATAAATCTGATATTGTCTTGGATATGTCTCCCAGGGATGAAGCCTGCCTGATCCTCATGAATTAAATCCGGGATAAAGCTCTTAAGATGGGACCCTGCAACTTTAGCAAAAATGTTAGCATCTTGGTTAATCAAGGAAATGGGTTGGTAGCTTTCACAAATAGTTAAATCCTTACCAGGCTTGGGCAGAAGAGTGACCACCGCCTCCCCCCAAGAAGGTGAAGTTGCACCATCCTCATGAGCTACATTATAAACCCTGGTTAATAATGGGGCTAAATCAGCCAAAATGTGTTGGTAGAATTCAGCTGTGATACCATCAGGTCCAGGGGCTTTCCTCTGTTTAGGGATTTAATGACCTTTTTCACCTCAACCTCCAGAATACTAGTTTCTAAGCTAAGTTTCTGAGAGTCATCCAATCTGGGGAGGGACGTCTGTTGCAAGAAGTCTTCCACTATAATAGAGTGGTTAGGTAATCTCTCTTAACTGTATAATTTAGTGAAATATGCACAGAATTTGTCCGCAGTCTTGGTCGGATTAGTTAACTCCAGCCCTGAACTAGGGGGCTTGATGCGGGGGATATACCTATCCACCTCTTGCTTTCATAAGTGTAAGGCCAATAAATGAGCTGCCCTACCTCCCTTCTCATAATGTCTCTGCTTAGTATATCTAAGATAATTCTCTGTTTTCCTTCTCATCTCAGCATTATATTGCTCCCTAGTCTCTTTCAGTTCCAGCAGGATGGCTGAGTCTTTAGTCCTCTTGTGTTCCCTTTCTAACCTTGTAATATCCTCTAATAGTCCTTCTACTTTCGTCTTATGCAGTCTATGATTATGGGAAGTGTAGCTAATAATTCTACCCCTAAGACCAGCCTTTAGTCCATCCCAGATAAAACAAATATGAGTATCGTCCTCCCCGTTTTCCTGGATATAAAATTGAATGGTCTCCCACATTTGGTCCACAAATGTGTTATCATTTAACAAACTCGAGTCAAACCTCCAGGATCCTTTATCGCCAGTGTTTGACCATTGAAGGATCGTACTAATCATTGCATGGTCTGAAAAAGTAACTGGGTAAATAACCATGTCTGTCAGATTATAGGCAGTCACCTACTGCGTATAAAACCTGTCAAGCCTTGAATAGGAGCCAGAGGACTCAGAGTAAAAGGTGAAGTCATGAGTATCTGGATTTTGAAGTCTCCAGGGGTCTGCAAGGCCTCCTTCAGTAATTAATGACTGAAATAATCTGGAACTAGAAGCACCCCCCACCCACATTCTTGTTCCTGTCTAACTCAGGGTTCTCAACACAGTTCCAATCTCCTACAAGAACAATATGGCCAGGAGGTAAGGAGGCTACCCTGGTAAAAAGGTGGCAGAAAAAAACTCCTGTTAGTGGGGTGGGAGCATAGATAGAGGCTACATGCAAAGGGTGGCTCATATATTCCCCTAATATAATCACAAATCTACCCAGAACCCTCCACTTGGGTTTTATGAACTTTAAATGGGAGGCCTCTTCTAATCAAAACTACCACTCTTGACTTGGAGGCATCTGGGTGAGAGTCAGAATAAACTGACCCAACCCGCATTCTTCTTCACTTGGCATGTTCTGATGGGGAGAGTTTAGTCTCCTGTAGACAAGTCAGGTCGCATTTTAAACAACCCAATTCTTGAAGAACTCTAGCTCACTTTACTACACCATTAATACCCTTAACATTAATAGAAACAATCCTAAGAGACATTATAATGTATAATTAAGTATCTCATACATCCAAAGCATCCTCCCCTTACATATTTGAAACCATAAGAGAAACATTCAGGAGAAAAAAGGCTGCATAAACCCCCCAAAAAATTACACATATACATAGACATACATAAAAAAATCCATAAAAAGATATAAACTAAATGCCCTGAAACTAAAATCTGGGAGTAAACTACCCAGCTTGACCTTAACTCAGGTCTAGGTTTGATGAGAAAAGGTACCAGTTCTGTCACTAGTTACCTGAGCTCTTCAGAGCTTTACCCCGAGGAAGGAATAGAACACGTCAGGGAACAAAGGCACTAGGCCTTAGGGTAGGAGCCAAGCAACAATGTAAGCTAAGGAGTGAGCATCCAGTCAATCCAGGAGCCCCAGACCATCTCCTAAGTCATGTCTTCCAGTTAGTCCGGTGGTTAGGGCAGATAACCCTGGGCAATTTCTTTGAACAACATAAGAAAATTGATGAGTCACTTCATCAACATTATTTGTAAGGCAGTATATCCTAGGGGTGGTCCTACGCCAGTTAACCCAGGGACTAACAAAGGAACACTGCCCGGTACTCCTGAAATTACCATACCCCTGTATAAGTACTAGTGCTTTGGGTGAGGCTGCTGATACACATTCACCCCCCCCGAGCTCTGGAATGAGAGAAAATACCTCATCCCTTGAACCCCAGGCAGAGAGGGCCCAAAATTTAAATGACATCAAAGGTGTAAGAACTCGGGGGGGGGGGGCAGAGAAAAAAACAATCGGACTTTGCAGAGCCCTCCACCCCAATGCAACGAGGTGCCATGACAAAAGTCCATTAATAAAACAGTCCCAGACCCCACAACCAAAAGCTGTGCCCAAAGTTGAATACTCAGGGTATTACTAGCACAGAGGAGTCTGGGTAGTATTAGGTATATGGAGGGAGACATAGATACATAGATACATAGACAGTGTCGGCAGATAAGGGCCTATGGCCCACCTAGTCTGCCCATTTGAGCTTGTAAGTTCAGTTTGTTTTCCTAGAAGTCTATTTCCCCTTACCCCTGACCTCTAGAATTCCTTTATGTCTATCCCATGCATTCTTAAATCCCGTGATTGTTTCAGCCCCCACCACTTCCTCTGGCAGGGTGTTCCACTTGTCCACCACCGTTCTGTGAAGAAATTCTTTCTCATGTTTCCTCTGAATCGTCCTCCCTCCAACTTCATCCCATGCCCTCTAGTCCTGAAACATCTTTTTCGCTAAAAATAGTGTTTTCCTGCACCCTGTTTCTCCCTGTAAGATACTTGTATGTCTCTATCATATCCCCTCTCCCTCCTCTCCTCCAGGAGTACATGTTCAGTTCCTTCAACCTGTCTTCATAGGACTTGTGATGCAACCCATGCACCATCTTTGTTGCCCTCCTCTGAACCTTCTCTACCGGTCTATGTCCTTACGTAGGTATGGTCCTAGAACTGTACACTGTACTCTAGGTGGGGCCTCACTAGTGTCTTGTATAGCGGAATTATGACCTCCCTTTTCCTGCTGGAGATGCCCTGCCTATACATCCCAGCATCCTATTTGATTTACCTGATGCCTTGTCACACTGTTTCCCTACCTTGAGGTCATCAGAGATGACAACCTCAAGATCCTTTCCTGCTTGGTGCATGCTATATCCTCACCCCCAACTGATATATTGTGCCAGGGTTTTTGTGCCCCATATGCATTATCTTGCACTTCTTTGCATTGAATTTCAACTGCCAAACCCTTGACCATTCTTCAAGTTTCTGCAGGTCCCTTCTCATTCTGTCTACACCCTCTGGTGTGTCTACTCTGTTACAGAGCTTTGTGTCATCAGCGAACAGTGAAATTCTGCCTTCTAGATCCTGTGCAATGTCACTGATGAAGATGTTGAATAGGACGGTCCCAGCACTGATCCCTGTGGGACCACTGGTCCACTCTTCCTCTGTGGAGTGACAGCCATTTACCACCACCCTCTGTGTCCTGCCACCCAGCCAGTTACCTACCCACCACACTACTGTCCAGCCCACACCCATATTCCCAGTTTGTGTAATAGTCTTCTATGTGGCACAGTGTCAAAGGCCTTGCTGAAGTCCAGATAGGCCATGTCCACTGCCCTCCCCTGATCCACCTCCCTAGTCACCCAGTCAAAAAATTCAATGAGGTTGGTCTGACATGACCTCCCCCTGGTGAAACCATGCTGCCTTGGGTCCTGTAGTCCATTGACAGCCAGATGTTCCACCAATCTCTCCTTCAGTATAGAAGGATAGTATAGAGACCCTTGCCTAGTCCCCCAATCACCACCCAAACATGTAGCATGTCCACCTTTAAGACTGTAACAACAGTATTAATAGTGAGATATAGAATAGCAGGTTGTTGGTACAATAAAAAGTCTAAGCGTTAGATTTTAAGCCTTGTACACCATACAGAAAGCAAAATGATTGTAAAATGATTGTAAAAATGCCCAAAGGGCACTTATCTCAAGTCCGGCTCAAGTCCCAATAGCAGGAAATAGGGATCGCTCGCTGGGGCAAACATCATCAAGTTGGAACAGGAAAATGGTGTAACAGCAGGATGGTCCCTCTCAGAACTTATATTTTGTGACTTTTGGGCTTGCCCTTGTGAACCGAGACCCTGTACAAACCGAAGGTAATGATCGTCCACAATGAAAGATCTCCTCAAATTTGGAGATCTAAAGGTAACACTTATTAATCCAAAATCTCAGAATTTCCATAATCCCAAGTGTGAGTCATGAGCACCAAGATATGCGGATACTGCGTTTCCAGAACAATGAAGAAGGCTGATCTGTACTCTTCACAGAAATATTCAGGTTTTCTTTTTCTGGAGCCATTTAGAAATGTTCACGTGTAGGGGCAGTAAAGCATCTCCACGTCTCCATAAGCGCTTTCTGGGTCTCGGGGCTGCCGCCCAGAGTAACTGTTCAATTTCCTTCTCAGCCGGCTCCTCCTTGGTGTCAGGGACCTGGATTTCCAATGCAGTAAGATAAGGGGTGGCTGTCAGCAGGGATTCAAACACTTGGATCACCTCTTGATCTTGTATCCAAAGCTTTGTGGGGTATTTCAGATAGGCCTTGTAGCCTTTTTCTCTGAAGGCCTTGACTACCACCAGGATTCTTTTCCTCTTTGCAAGCATTAATGGGGGGATAATTCTGGTCCAAGTACACCTTCTGACCATCAAGGTTAAGGTCCCACTTAGCCCACCTCACTTTTTCTTTGACAGTATAATGTAGAAACTTTACTATGATAGACCTGGGAGGGGCACCTTGTTTGGGAATTGGCGTGATGCACAGTGTGCTTGTTCTATGTCCAAGCTGAAATCCTCACCCAGGTCTAATTCTTTTTTGAACCAAGTGTCTACAAAATCTTCCATACTGGGGGGGTTCCACACCCTCCGAGACACCAAAAATATGAAGATTGTTGCAGCAGGCCCTCACCTCCACATCTTCTGCCCATAGAGTTAATTCACGCTCCCTCCTATGAAGGTATGCAAACGATCACCCATAAGCCATATGTTCCCCCTGCAGGTTCTCCATGTGGGCCTCTACTGCTGCCATTCGGGTTTCAAGTTTTTTGAAATCTCTTTGGATGCCTGAGATTCTGGCATCTATGCAATGCAGAATTTTTAGCATCTGGTGCCCATCTGCCTTGGTGAAAGTTGAAGCTGCATCTGAGCCTGAACCATCAGAATCTTCTCCTGAGGCTGTGATTGCAGATGACAATGAAAGCACTAGGCTAGTAGGCCTCTCCGAGGGACTTTCCAGAGATGTACTTCTGCTCATCGCAGGGGGATTTTTTTTAGTGTGCCCCATGCTTAAACAAGTTAAACCACTGCAGATCTGTTAAGTATTGTAGGGTTTAGCATGTGATGGTGACAGATATCGAAAAAGTAGCTTGCCTGAGGTAATGGAGCTCTGCCCTAGATCACCATCTATCATGTGACGTCACCAGAAGTCCACTACATATAATTTTTGGAGATGGGGTAAACCAGCAAAGCCCCAGGGAGTGGGCCAAAACGTCAGCCGCTGATGGAGCTACAATCGGGGGATGGAACACAATCTAATCAGGCGTCGGAACTATCCTGGAAGGCACTGCAGAAATCTTTGCGTTCCTATACCAGAAAGTTGAGACAATTCTCACCAGATCTGCTGAGTAGAACGTAAAGATAGAAGCTGCCACTAAAACAGCAACATCGGTGGAGTTTATGGCAGTAAAGGAACTGTCAGCCACAAATAAAATGGTACATGAGAACACTCAATTAAAATACTGATTGGAGAATTAGTTCGACAGAACCCAAGAGGTGATGATATATGTTACGGTAGCTTCTCCAAAGGGGAGTTTTCTGTTTTTACTTTGCAGTCACTCAAACCAAATGGATTAAATGCTAACTGGGACTTGAAACCATTCTTGTAGAATTTTATTGGTGCAGTTTATATTTCAAATATTGCAATATCCGAGATAGCTGAACGTTATTGTGGATCACACTAAAATGATGCTATGCTATTTAGGCAAGCGTGAAGAAGGTAGTGCTAAATTGACTAGCGCTATATTGACGCTATCCCCAGGTAGAGGCACACATAAATGTACACATTGTGTCCTGAGTAATGTGAGCCACAATGGACCAGTTTCCAATTACCTTGACTACTCAGCTGTTAGCACAAACAGAAGTTTTCAGGCCATCCTGGGATAAACTACCACCTGAGGCCCATACATGTTTCTCTCCCTGTCTATATGTGTTCCATGCAGAAGCACAGCACAATTTGTGATGACAGCTGTAGTTCTGTGTGCGTCAACAGGTTGCACATTGCAGACAGAGTAGGGTGCTCCAAGACAGGCTACAGTTTCCAGATCACCTTGCGAGGCAGGTGGCACCACAACTACAACAGTCTAAGGTACAGCCAGTTTTGAATTACAGGTATGAAGCAGTTACTTGTTTATGCACCTGATAGCTTGGAGCATAGCACTTCAGTAATGTGCAAGAATTTATGCAACACTGACATCAATGCACATAACCCACCTTCACACACAGATTGTCCATGGGTATAGATAGTGGAGGGAGGATGCTAAACACCATTCTATCCAGACTGCACGGTGCCCTGGAGTGCGACTCATGCCAGTGTCCTGACCTGTGTTGACAGTGCTGCACATGCTTTAGAACTTCTATGTATTGTGTTCTCACTTCTCCCATGGCTTACTATTTGTATATGTATGGTAATAACAGTATTCACTGATCTCTGTCAAAAGCCCACACCCAACCACCACCAGTAAAACCTGGAAAGCAAGTCTGTAGCACCAGGATCACAAGCAATGCCTGCCAGTTTTAGTCCTGGCCCAAAGCAGTACCCTGAGTCTTCATCAATGATAGTTCTCATACCCTGTTCTGAGGTCACATCATTAGGACAGTAACTCATCAGCTGTAGAAATTACTACAGCACTTGCCTCTGATGACATACTATCTGTTGCCATTCACGCACACATGACATGGTGCTGCCATTGTGCAGTGCATTTATGTACATGCTGTTAACATAGTCCAGGTGGTAAACAAATGTGTAGCACCAGAAAGTGTGATCACACGTCACCAGACAATACTATTTACTACTGTTCTGTGTTCTCCTGCGTGTTCATATATGTACATCTGCCGCCAGTGATTCTGTTCAAGATGCTCCACCACCACCTGTGGGAATCCTCTAGGAGGTATCACTATGTAACCTATGATGGAAGGCCGCACATACAAAGCATAGGGGGCTATTCATAGATGCATACCTGGCACCATGGGAACATTGCAAATTCCTGCTGGAAATGCTTGAAAATAGTGAGGACAGTGCTGGAGGGGCACGATGATACACTGTGTAAGCAGCTGTCAGCCCTCAGCATTCCTCATCATCATGTGAACTTCTTGATCTCTGTATGGTGGAGGGCCTAGGATGGATGTTCACGTAAGACAGTAATGGAGTTGTGTCACCATAAGGGAATGAAGCCCCTCACCAAGGCAGAGTTACACATAGCACTGCCAGAAGGAAATGGAGGATTATGCAGTGACAGTAATATCAAGGTACAGAAGAGAGATACGGGAAAAGAAAAAATTTAATAAACAACACAGAAGGCATTATGATATGAGCAGTCCCTGGCATATGGATGGTGGTACTGGTGCTCTTCAGAAGCAGTCATAAGGGACATCTTGACCAGCCCACTGTCTCAGAGGGCTGAGGTGATGGGCACCTTCCCACTCACCACACTGACATCCCATGTTCGGGAACCAGCATGGGTTGCCATGTGATGGGGGGGTTGGAGGGCTGGGAGTGGATAGAGCAGCCATTATGCTGCTCTCCGTTCCCAGACTGTTGAGGTAGCAGTCTGCAGCTCTCAACTGCCACTGAGTGGAGGCTCGATGTTAGCAGAGGAGCACTACAAGGGCTGATTTTAGGCAAAGTGGGCAGATTGGTGTTGTGTTCAGTGCTGTTGCACATGTGTGCCTCCATACACATGCAGTAACATAAGTGACTGAGGTCACAGGGCCATAAAGGGCAGTAAACCAGGCAGAAAAGGAATCCCTGGAGGCAGGAAGAAGACTGACCCCCCGAATAGGCTCCTCACCAGTGGCTGGGTACACACCACAGTCCTGTGTGTATGAACATACTAAGAAGCCATCAGAAGAGGGCCATTTGGTCTAGGTAGTCTGCTGGTATTTCAGGGCACACAATGTGAGTTACTGTCCCTTCTGCTCGTCTCCACTCCTCCCATCCTCCCTACCCATGATCCTAACATTTCTTCTAAGCCTATCCCAGCTGTTGTTGAAGCAGCCCATTGTCGTCAATGAGATCATCTGTTCTGGAATCACATTGCAAGTGTCCACCACCCTCTGTGTGAGGAAGTGCTTCCTGACCTCCCTTCTAAATCTCACCCACACTGCAGCTTCAGACTGTGCAACCTCATGTTATGCTTTCCAGTGTTGAAGAGACCCTCATGATCCACCTTATTACTCTCTTTCAAGTACTTGAGAATCTCGATTATGTACCCTCTCTTTCTCTTTCTCTTTTTTGTTGTTGGGAGTACATGTTCAGTGTCCTCAACCGCTGCTCATGCGCCTTACCTTGCTGACTGGCTATCATCTTTGTAGCCCTCCTCGGTAAGTCATTCAACAGGTTAATGCCCTTTTTGAGTTGTGGACATCAATACTGAACTCCATACTCCAGCTGTGGCCTCATCAGTGATGTGTACAAGGGTAGTATAAGCACCCATGTCCTACCAGTGATCCCTGTAGGTATACATCACAGCATCTTGTCTGACCTTGTTGATGCTTTATTGCACTGCGTGGAGTGATTCAGGTCACCTGTGATCATCACTCTCAGGTCCTTGTCATCCTCTGATGCAGATACCTAAACTCCACCCAGGTAGTACTCTGTCTTGGGATTGTTGACTCCAATATACCTAAAGATAACTTTCTTGGCATTAAAGCCAAACCACCATATCCTGCAGCACCTCCACAGCTTTGCAACATCATCATGTAGGTCCTGTATCCCTTCAGCTGCATCCACTGTCTCACAGAGCTCAGTGACATCCATGACTAGGCACATTTTGCCCTTAAAGACATTCCCAATGTCATTGATGAAGACATTGAACAACAGCAGCCCCAGCACCAAGCCCTGTTGGACCCCACTGTGCACCCCTCTGGTGCCAGACAAATCTTCCCCCACAACCACCCTCTGTGTTCTGTCCCTTAGCCAGTTTTCTACCCAAGTGGCCATCTGATCCCCACCCTTGAGATCGGCCTACTTCATGATCAACCTTTTATGGGGCACAGAATCAAAAGGCCTTGCTGTCATCCATCTAGAGGATGTGTACCACTTGGCCCACAGTCTACTGTCTTAGTGACCAACTCAAAGAAGTAAATCAGCTTAGTATACTATTGTGGTACTTGACAGTAATAATACCATCACGCTGTTCATGGAGACAGATAACACCAACAACCTCCATTCAGAAGGCATGACTCAAGTCACTGATCAGAGGTCAAGTCAATGATCACAGGTAAAAATAAATAAGCTACATCTGGTAATGTCAATTTGGACACCATAGTTTGAGCAAATACCTTGCCACAGATAACACCTGCCTATGGTGAACACAAAAGCTGGCCCAGAGTCATTCAATAAAGAGTGTGCACTACACTGTGCTCATAGTCACAGAATGACAAGTACTGATGACTGACCACATTGGATACATTACCACGCTATCTGAGGTGAGTTATACTTTTAGCAAACCATGTTACGACACCAATGACAACCCCTTTACCCAAGCATGACTATATGAACACTGAGGTGTTTTTCTTTTTCCCAACTTACTTTCCCTCTGGTCATTGAGCCCTGGACACCTCCTTTGCATGCCACTTCTGCTTCTCCTGCCCTGCTTGACACTTCACCAACATTGGTCCCCTCTCACAGTTCCAAGCACTGCACTCCTTACCTGACATCAACCCCCCCAAGCTTGTACCACCCAAGTCAGTACCACCTCCACTATTATGGTGCTTCTTGAAATCTAATTGTTAAAGGCCTTGGAGAGTGGCTCGGAGGATTGGGACCCATGCTGGGTGGAGAGTGTTGGTGGGCATGGAGCCTTGGAATATTGTCGCCTTCCCCTGACTTGGGATTCTCCTTGTTCATAAGAATGCATCGTCCTTCCCATAGGTGAGCACAAGCATACAATGATGCCCAGCTGATGCACATCCGAACACCTGCTGACATATGCTGTGCACTGCCTCGTCATTCTTTACAGGGTTACCGAATCAGTACCCCACAGCTGCCACTGGGAGGCACGCTATTGCTGGCCCTTATATCCCTCCCTCCCAATGAGATGGTGAGCTTTCTGTGGATGCTCCAACTGTCTCCTCCCCTACTGACCCCCTGCAGCTCGCACTTGCTCTCAAACATGGGTCGCCAGCATGATGCAAGCTGCAGCGTCCAGCACCTCAACCCTCAACACAAACGGGCCAGCTTTCAGTGAGGTGTTTATGAGGGCAGAAGCAGAATTCTAAAACAATAACTCACATTTGTTGCAAGCAATTGGTAATGTCCGAATCCAGTGGGCACCATGTACTCAAGTTGGAATAGGTACAAAATCCTGACAAGCAAATGCCTGTCAAGGTCAAAATCTTGACAATAACAGTCTTGACAACCAAAATCCAACAAATGAAAGAAATGATCAAAAGTAAGTTTCTTCCCCGCTGTTATTTCTGTGTCCAAGACTGAGAAAGAGAGAGAGAGAGACAGCAATAGCCAGTGATGCAGAGTTACAATCCTGAACAGTACCAGTAGAAAAGTGAGCAGCAGCACGATGCGAGGAGATGGAGTGAGACAGTGAGAGAGAGAGAGAGAGAGAGACAGCAAGAAGGACATCAGGAGCAGCATCTCCCCAGCAGCGTCTCTCGGTGTTTGCAAGGGTGTTGTGTTTGGGGTTGGGGGGCATGACAGCAGCATTGTATGGAAGTGAGACCGGCAATGTATTGACGTGATGCAGAAAGAGTCATGTTAAAAGTACGTACAGTAGCAAGCAGTGTCTCTGTGTGTTGTGATAAGTGCTTGGGGAGGGGGTTTGAGGTGCATGTGTCTGTGTGAGGGGGGACAGAAAAGTAAAGCTGGTTGCAGCTGTAACAAAGTATAATTATGAACACAGTTAAAGGTGAGCACTTGGGACAGAGGTGCTTCTCTGAATATGTGTAACCAGTTCAGATGCTGAAGAGAGCACTCACCCCTCTCTTGTGGGAACATAAACACAAAACTTGAAGTTGAAAAACTTGTAGTTTTATTTCATTGCCTGCGGCCTCATGAATCACAATGCACCAGAGGCATGGATTAAATGCTTATAACCCCATACCCTGCTGTGGGTTATTGCTAACATAATCACTGCATTAATACAGTAGTCTTCACTAATGATTTTGACCTTGTCAAGATTTTGATGTCAGGATTTTGATTGTTAGGAATTTGACCTTGACAGGATTTTGGTTGTCGGGATTTTGATTGTCAGGATTTTGGTGTCAGGATTTTGATTGTCAGGATTTTGACCTGACCGTGTCACGATTTTGGTTGTCGGGATTTTGGCTGTCAGTCTTTTGTATGGATCCCCCTTAGCTGATATGCGTTCACTGGGCAAATGGAGTCCTGCAGCTCTGGTGGATCTGTCTATGTTTCCACACAATTATCATGTGAGTTACTGTCTTCAAATGGTGGTTCCTCACACCACTCTTCCACTGTAATCGGGTCTGCAAGGAAGTTCCTGAAGTATCTGTGAAAGAGCAGGAAGAAATTAAGGTATGGAATCAGCACATAAATTACGTGTAGCATATCAATATGGCAATATATTGGACATCGCAGGCCAAACATTTACCTGTTGTCATTCATGCTTGGTGACAGCAGAAGAAAGACGAGGCTTCTTTGATACACAGCCAATGCTGCCCGGAACCGGAGGTCTCCTAAAAATGGTTGTCACTGCATCAACATGTAGGCGAGGGCAAAGGTGTTCTGTCTCCATAACTGACTGTTTCATTAAAATATATTGAGTCTCAAAGGTTTCTGGAACAAAATGTGCACTACAAATGAGACTACTATCTGTGACATCACTTCAGTCAGAACGGGTATGTTGAACTGCCGCATTCCATTTGTCCCGCAACTGCGCGTCAGATAGCCAACTGCATCTATGTGGGTGTTCAAGCACTCATATGCCACACAACGATTAACCATGTCAGAATACAAAAGTTAAAAATGTCAGGAAAGAGCACAAGAAAGCACAGTCACACACAAATAACTGGGTCTAATTAAAAAAATATATATATAGTAGGAAAGAACACAAACAGAGAAGTGTAATGTGCCCTAATGACAGGAAACACAATAAAAACTTTCAATTCACTGCACCATACAAAACCTGCTAAAAAGGTGCAGATAAAACTGATAGCAATAGCAAGTAAAATATATTGATTTCACAGCATATCAGTGCTGACAATACATAGTGTAGCCTGTCCACGCTATACTATACTGTGCTGAGTCACTACCATGGCAAATAACAGAGAACAGTGTGGTGAAAGTATTGATATGTCAGCACTGCATGTCCCCAATGAATTCTGCTCTCTGAAGATATGCCATTGTGATTGGCTGACCATCCATGGCACTCCAGACATTACCTCATGGGTTTTAGCCCACCTGATAGGCTAGTGATGCACATGACACTAGGATCAAATTTCTAGTATATCCAGGTCCCAGAGACCCCTGCTCTCCAGTTCAAATTGTGCATCTGATCAGGCAACAAGCACACCAGGATCCCTGTCTGCTCCACACCAGAAAGGTAGGCCTATGAATATAAGATAGGAATAACTGTAAAATGGTAATCAAAAGAGAATAGAAAGAAAAAGCAGCCCACAGTTAGGTTAGTAAACCCTACTATGTGGCTCAATATGTTTTTCTGCTAGCCCAGATGGATTGAAATTCACTTCAGAGTCCATAGATCTATAGGGACATACTATTGTGTCCCTAGCATTGTTAGTCTGGCTTCTACCTTGTTTTCCTTCACTGCATTGTGAGTTGGCGCTTTGTTAAATCCACCATTTAGTGCCCTGTTTGATAATTTTTTGCCACAGAGCTTACAGTCTGCATGCTATACTGCTTACTTTATATTGCGATACACTTTTATTGCGGTACAAGTTTAAAGTAAACTTTAAGTAAGAAAGGAAAATATGTATACATATCAAGTTTAATCAAGTTTAAAATGATGTTTGTTTGCACCACACCGATTGCGTGGTATCCTCCCGGCCCCTCACGACCATGAGATATTCCCCGGCGCAACACGCCATTCTGGGGACCCCTCTCCCCTTTGCACCTCCGTCGAGGCTTTCCTTTTTTCCAGCGCGTCGCTCCTCGCTACAGGGAGCACCCCTCTTCTCTATTGCTCCGCAGGGAGCATGATCGCCATGAGCACCACAGGCGCATTTGCAGGCCTCTGGCCTACTCTCTCTCTCTCTCTGCAACACGCTTTCACTCCACAGCCGATCCGGCACCGGAGCCCTCCCTCAGCCCTACTCTCAGGGTGGCTTCCCTCGATCCGTCGGTGCTATAAGTGTCTCGTTACACCCGTCGCACAGGATCTAGACCTTTCTCACCCTCTACAACAAGGAGGTTACTGGGATGGGAGGGGGGGCGATCTCCTGATGCTCTCTCCAGCTCGGGCCTACATCCAGGCCTTCCTCGTGTCCTCCACAGGGCTAGGACGGTGGTGCTGGGCCCAGCTACTCAGGGGGCAGTGGCCTAAGGAAGCTATATAATTACATAGTGGCCATGCCACGAGGCCCCCACAACGATTTCACTGTCACCTCCACCGCGACTTCGGGAGGCAACGCTGGCCCATAATCCCTATCTATGGGGATCGAGAGGGGCAATCAACTCCGTCTTAGTGGAAACCCTTGCTTGGCTTGCAATAACATGAGGCCTCACTAAGTGGTATAGTTTGGAGGATTAAGGCACCACGCTGCAGATCTGGAGATCTGGGGTCTTTCTTCAGATGACTAATTGTCACTTGGAACAAAATACAAGGGGCTATCAACAGGGGGCAAGGTTTTCTCCAATTTAAACCATATGGGGTCCCTCACATAGCGACCCCTATATATATATATTGACCACCAGCCACAGTCTACTCACCCTACACACGGGTCCTTCCCATAGAGACCCTAGTGTTAGGGCCTATTACTACTATATGGCCTACAATTTTCAGTTTCAACACGTGTCTCTCTCTACAGCGACCCTAGTACTCACCTACATCTGGAAGTCCCTCCCTATAGCGACAACCAGACGAGTCCTCCTAGGCATGAGGGGTCCCTCCCACAGTGACCTCAAAGACCATAAGGCCATCGTTCCCCCTCCCTCCACCTCTTTCTCGAGGTTGAGGACCTAGACCTACAAATTTATGCTGATTTCTAGGAGATAGAGATATCCCCGCAGCACATTGCCCAGCCCTAATCATAAGCCTGCCTTCTTCTTCTTTCTCACCAGATGATCAAGGCCAAGAAGTGTTCCTCTTGCAACACTACTCTTTTGCCCCAAACTCCGGGTCCCCTTTGCTCCGCCTGTCTACTTGACGATGATGACTTATCCATGGAGCAAACTCCGGTCATGGGTCCCAACAATCCGGGACCCAGCAGTACCACATGGATAGACCCTGGTTCCCTCCTGATTCAAAACCAACATGCCATAGTCGCAATGATGGAGAGCCAGCAGAATTTCGTGCTGAAGATAATGGAGAAGCTCGAATCCCTTACACAGCATAGAACAACAACGGTGCCTCCGGATCCAGACAAGGCAGGGGGGCCCACGGAGGAGCATCTAGACTGTGAGGAGACTGTACCAGACAACTCTTGGCCAGACTCCAGAGAGGATAAGGATATCCCAGAGGAGGAGGATGGAGTGGAGACTGACGAAGAGGATATGGTGCCACAGGGTGTACCGTCCCTTACTTCAAAATTGTGTTCATTCGACATGGTACCAGGCCTCATGAAGAATGTCAAGGCCAGTATGGGGTACGACATTGAGGAGAGTAAACCCAAGTCTAAACTTGACCCCATGATCCAGCAGAAGACCACCACCTTGGAAACCTTTCCAGTGTGCCAGGCTATTGAGGACATCTTCAACAAGGAGTGGCAATCCGTAGAATCAGGAAGAATGCCAAATAGGAAAAACCTGGACAGAATGTATCCAGTTCAACAGGACAAGATTGATATCTGGTGCAAAGCCCCCACTATTGACCCCCAGGTGGCGGCGCTCAGTAAGAAAACAATCTTACCATGCGGAGCAATTGCCTTAAAAGATCCAACAGATAAGAAGGTGGAGGACATCTAAAAGGGCATTTGAGATCGAGGTACACAGCCAAAAGCTGCCATGACTGCCATTTACACAGCTGGGCACAAATACACTGGCTCGAAGAGCTCCAAGAGCAAGCAAACCCAAAATCTAGAGAGGCAGAACTTTTAGAGTGCACTCTTGATGCTGCAAAATACCTGGCAGATATGGCAGTAGACACACTGCGACTGCACGCCAGGGCCACAGCTATCACCAATTGTGCCAGGACTGGAGAGCATTGTGGCTGAAGCTGTGAGACACAGACAATGAATCAAAGACATTATTACAAAACTTACCCATGAAGGGAAAGCATGTTTTTGAGGAGGGGCTACAGGAATTCCTGAAACAGAAGGAAGAGGGAAGAGATCTCCTTAAGAACAAGACCAGGTACACCTACCTCCCATCCACAAGGTGGAGGTTTCGGGGGGGAACAGACTATACCAACCACACAGGGACGCGCACTCACAGGACAGTTCCTTTCGAGGCAGAGGAGCAGCCCATAGTTACCGTAGCCCTTATGCCCAAGCTTACCAACTGACCTCCTTTAGAGCCCGTAGCCAACAATTTGGGGGAAGAGGTAGAAGCTACAGGGGGAAAACAGCAATGACTATGCACCCAAAATCTTTCAGAGTCAGGTTCTGTACCCTCATGGGCAAAGACTGTCACTATTCAAACACCAGTGGTTCAACACAACCTCGGACAGGTGGGTCCTAGAGGTGGTCTTGAGGGTATTCCATAGAACTGTCCCGCTCCAGTCACTCACAGGTTTGTAACCTCCCCAATTGCAAAAGGAAGACAACACGCATCAGGTCCAACACATCCTGTTGGAACTACTGCAAAACAGAGCCATCCAGCCCATTCCCACGCATGAACAGAAGCTAGGGGTATACTCCATTTTCTTCCTCGTGCCCAAAAAATTGGGAAAACTACACCCCATTCTAGATCTGAAATACCTCAACGAACACGTGGTGTGCCACAGATTCAAAATGGAGACCATACGCTCAACTCTACGCAGCGTCCGAGTAGGTGACTACCTCACGTCCATAGACCTGAAGGACGCATATCTCCACATCCCAATCATTCCAAGACATCGGCAATTCCTCAGATTCCACATCTTGGGACACCACTACCAATATCAGGCCTTGCCTTTCAGTCTCACCTCAGCACCGAGAGTGTTCACCAAGGTGTTCATCGTTCTCGTGGCCAAACTCAGGGAACAAGGGCTAGACATCATACCCTACTTGGACGACTGGCTCATTCAAGCATATTCCAAGAAGCAGGCGATCCAAGACACTACAATCACCCTGCAGGCACTCGAGGAACACGGCTGGGTAGTGAACTGGGCAAAGAGTCATCTGGTTCCCATCCAGCAGATCGAACATCTGGGGGCACTAATTAACACGTCCCAGGGATGGGCACAACCCTCTCAGACAAGAGTGCTCAATCTGATAGCCCTGGCCTGTCACATGAGAGCCCGCCATCAGACAACCCTGGGACGCATAGCCCAGTTGCTAGGGTGCATGGCATCCTGCATGGATCTCATACCCTGGGCCAGATGGCACATGCGACTGCTCCAAACGTACGTCCTCACTCGGGGTTCACCAAGCGAGTACAATCTACAGGTCATTGTCCCGTTATCACCATCAGTGAGACACTCTCTAACATGGCGGACAGTGAAGTCCAACCTCACCAAGGGGGTACCTCTAGAGGCGTCCTACACAGCCACGATAGAGACGGATGCCAGCCTATCTGGCTGGAGAGCATGCCTGGGCGACTTGACAGCTCAAGGTCTATGGTCACCAAGGGAAACCAAATTATCCATCAACATCCTGGAGATGAGGGCTGTATCCCATGCCCTCGAGGCCTTCAGATCCTTCATATACGGGCAGTCGGTTCTGATACGCTCCGACAATCAGGTAATAGTGGCCTACATCGCAAAATAGGGCAGCACCAGGAGCAGAGCCATGCTGAGGGAGGCAACATCAGTCCTCAGTTGGGCTCAGATCAACCTCAGCCATCTCGGCGTAGTGCACCTCGCAGGAAGGCTCAACATCCGTGCGGATTGGCTCAGCAGGCAACAGGTTCACCCAGGGGAATGGCAGCTACACCCGACCTCTTCCAGATGATTCAGGAAGCATGGGGACCAGTTTCCATGGATCTCATGGCCACAATGGAAAACACTCAAGTCCAGGCCTTTTACTCACGATTCAGGGAGGGTCGCTCTCAGGGAACCGATGCCCTCTCACAACCGTGGTCTCAGGAGCTAGCGTACATGTTCCCACCTCTTCCCCTAATCCCCCAGGTACTAAACAAGATCTGGGCATCCCACTGTACCATCATCCTAGTGGCCCCCTACTGGCCACGGAGGACATGGTTTGCCACAGTACTCAAAATGATCTTAGCAAGCCTTTGATTGCCTTACCGAGCAGATATGCTCTCACAGGGCCCAGTGATCCACCCGGCCCCGCAAACACTGAAGCTCACGGCCTGGCTCCTGAAAGGAGGAGACTAATGAAGGCAGGATACCATGATTCTGTCATATGAACTATCTTACAGTCTAGACGGCCTCCACCACTTCCACCTACAGTAGACAATGGTCTATATTCACGAAGTGGTGTCAAGAACAGGGTAAGGACCCTGAACAAACAGACATGTCAACCATTTTGCTATTCCTCCAACAGGGAGTAGACAAGGGCCCGGCACACTCATCCCTCAGAGTTCAACTCTCTGCAATTTGGGCGGCCACGGGTCCCATCGGGGGATACAGCCCGGGAGCGCACCCCGACGCACTGTGCTTTCTAAAAGCAGTAGAGGTACTCTGACCCAGAACATGACCGACCATCACACCATGGGACCTCCCACTGGTACTCGACTCCCTCAGCTCAGCCCCTTTCGAGCCACTCAACAAGGTAGACCTATTCTGGGTCAGCCTCAAGGTTTGCTTCCTTGTCGCCATCTGTTCAGCTAGACGGATTGGAGAACTAGGGGCACTATCGTACAAAGAACCCTATACCGTGTTCACCCCTCAAGGAGTTCATTTATGAACAGTCCCAGCCTTCCAACCGTAGGTATCCACAGCATTCCACAGGGAACAGCCCATCAAGCTGCCCACCTTCCTTGCGGACACACTACAGGGCATCCGGCCCATTCCACATCATTTGGATGTTGGCATCATCCTCTCCATCTACATAGCCAGGACACTGCCCCTCCGTAAGACAGAAAGATTATTTATTGTCACAAGGGGCCCAAGACAAGGCAAGGCAGCCTCCAAGTCCACGATCGCCGGATGGCTCAGAAGGACCATTCAGGAGGCTTACCTAGCAAAACAGATGACACCACCCCAGGGTATCAAGGCCCATTCCACTAGGGCAATCACCACATCATGGGCAGAAAGAGCAAACGTGTCATCAGAAGACATATGCAAGGCAGCTACATGGACCTCCATCCATACGTTCGCCAGACACTATAGGCTTGAGCACCTGTATGACATACAACCCACTTTTGCCACTCAGATCCTTCTAGCAGCTACATCCACCTCTCACTCATAGACCACTCTGCTTCCCTCCCTTGGGTACTACACTGCTACTTATCTACCCATGAGGTAATGTCTGGAGTGCCATGGATGGTCAACCAATCACAATGGGTGTTTACTCACCTGGTAAAGGTGATTGTGTTGGTTGACATCCATGGCACCCCAAGGCCCTCCCAACAGAGTGCTCAGAGTGACCAGGACCGGAAGTCTATTCAAAAACAAAGCTCAGGAGGGGATATGATACATTGAGAGTTGACTGTCGACCCCCTTGGTTTCGAGATTAGATTGTAAATAATAGAGAGAATAAAATCGGGACTGTTGGCCACACTAGCTTACGTTTTACTTGGCATCATTTTACACAATATTGGTATTGTTTTTCTCTTGCACTTCTCTTTGCACTTTATTAACCTTGATTTCAGCTATGGAAGATTCGAACTGGAGAGCAGGGGTCTCTGGGACCTGGATATACTAGAAATTTGATCCTAGAGTCATGTGCATCACTAGCCTATCAGGTGGGCTAAAACCCATGAGGTAATGTTTGGAGTGCCATGGATGACAAATAACACAATCACCTTTACCAGGTGAGTAAACACCCAATTCTATGGCCACAGGAGAAAATAATGAAATATAATAATGCACAGAATAAAAACAGTAAAAGCAGACCTATGGCAACTAAAACGAGTATTTAATAGTCAGAATGTACTGTTACCATAGAAACGTACAGTAAATGGTGGGCTTACACTGAGATTTTTGTACAGAACTGCTGAATGACAGGTACTTAGATGACTACTACCAAAGACAGAATTGCCAGACAGATAGTGACAGAAATAGAAATTAGCGAAGAAGTAAACAGAAATTTCAAAGTTTATAACAAATGTCACGACTGCTCCCCAGAAACACAAACTGTACCTCACAAGGATCTCCAAATTCACATTTGCCACACTCCCGCTTGATAGGTCCATTCCCAACATGACATCATGGCACCATGTGAGCGGAACCATCACGGCTTCAGGACTGATGAATGCGCGGTTGCATCTAGACGACAAAAAAAACATTTTAAGCTTAATTTAGCATTAGCGACTTCACTTGGGGACACCAATGCGGTAATAAGAGCTCTACCAGAGATCTACTGCTGCACTGTACGTTGCTGTAAATGACTCTTTAAAGTTACAGTCAACATTATAAAACACTACTAAAAAAATTGTTTGTATTAATATTGGTAAGCTCCAATCCACACTAGCTTATAACAAAAAACACATAGAAATCAACCGTAAGGTAAGCTTCAATGTTAAGAATGACATTTTCAAAATATTTCACAGTGTTTCACATTTTTATACAATATCAGAAAAGCTCACAATTTAAGATGTTACTAAAGCTATGTCTTATACATTTCTACATATTTGCTGTTGGTACTACGAAGACACAATGCATCAAATATGCAGTACTGTGTTCAACAAACAGATAGCGACATGTAAGTTAGACTAAACTAAATACCCATTTTTATCTGTCTTTCAGTACGTCAAACATAATGCTATCTATTTTTATAACAGTCATAGTTTGGTACAAATGGACTGATAATTTGTTGATTGTCTCAGTTTTATAGGGCATCTTTGTTCAGGGTGATAAGAATGTACAATGTAAGGTGTTTATACATTGCTATTAGTGATTAGTTAAACTTTTTAAAGGGGGTGAGATAACTAAGTAAAAAAATACTCACTGCCACCATGATGGCAGTCTCCATAGACAGGCTTTCCTGCATCTTCCTGCATTTGTTATGCAATCTCATACCAGTTCTGTTCCCTCACATGCAGCTCTCTACTTTCTTTGATCTTATAGAACTTTTAATGGAGCTGCTTCCACGTCCGTCGGCAATCATCTGGGGATTTATCTAGCCCCTTGTTGCCCAAGGCATGAGCAATCTTCTCCCAGGTTTAATGGAGAGTAAGACTGTTTGCCCTCATCATGATGTCCACTATGCCATACTGTGTTATGGCTTTGACAAGGACAAATGCATCTTAATCTTTCCACACCTTTGGCATGATTTATCTCTGTTGGAAAGCAAGACAAAAAAAAAAAACCTATAAGATATTTTTCTTTTACTGTAATTAGTACTGAAAAGTATTCACTTCACACAAAAGAATCATATACTGAGGAACAAAAAGAATAATGGATAGGTGTGTGTCTATTATCAGGGAGTAATACCATTGAGAGGTTCTGGACACATGAACCGCCTCGAGGCCAGCTTCGAGGATTTCAATGTGTCAGAACCTGAGATGGTAGGACTCCCTGCTAACGGACACACACCTATCCATTATTTTTTTTAATATATGGATCTGAGTTTCTACTTCTGTAACCAGTGGGCAGTCAGCCAGTTCAGTGACGGACTGACTTGATTCTGGCCAACCGCCGCACTGTCTCGCTGTGTCTGTCTCGTTGAGCTTCCTCACTCTCTTCTGTGACACTCCCCACCCACTTTTCTATACTACAAGGGCCAGTTCCTTGCATTCCTACTGAGTCCTAGCTATTTTTTTTTTATCAGGGGACAGCAGGATCAACCAGATAATTCCATTTTCAATGGTAAAATAATAATAATAATAAAAAAAAAAGTAAGGACAACTGCCGATGACTGAGTTCGGTCTCACTAAGCGAGAGACGGGCTGCCATCTTTTAAAACTTGTAATGCCCCAAAGTTGTGGCATTCCAGAAAAGCTAGAGTCAATAAATAAACTAGGGGTTTACAGGTGCTCAGGGTGCCTGCTGTAGGTGTAGGCAGCAGGGTACAATGATAAGGGGCCCCTGAAAGTAAAGATTCACCTCCTTATAAAGGGAAACTGTAAAATAATACAGAAAAGTGCCCTGTGCACTTTACAGTATGGTCAAAAAGCAGATTTCATAGCAGTACATGTCACAATGGCTTGGATGGAATGCTGTGCTGAGCTGCTCATGCACAGCATTCCAGTCCAAACAATCCAGAACCTGAGGGTTTGTTTTTAAAAGTTTAACAGTTTTTATCTGGGTAGTTCCTGCTGGCTGTGGAGCAGAGAGGACACAGATGGTTAAGGGGAACCAGTAGAGCTTACCTGGTGGTTGAAGCTGTTCCCCGAGGGCCAATCTGTGTGCCTGCTCTGGCTCCAGCCAGTGAAGAGTCCTCAATAGCTCTGTTTTGGTCCGTGGTGCCATAGGGCACCAGAAGAAAGTGACTGGCCGTTTGCCGCTGTTTGGGCTGTGTAGCCCCGTTGATTTATTGTTTTAACCCCCCCTTGTGTTTTTTTTATATTTAGTTTAATTTTTGGTCCCCCGTCGGCAGCCCTGCCAGCCGCATCGCTGCTCGTCTGTCGGCCGTCTTAGGCCCCCTGTTGTCCCCTCATCTGCCTGCACATTCCCTCCCTCTGCCAGCATGCCTCCCACCTCCCGACAGCACAGCAACCCTCCGGAGGGCGGGCCAGTGAGTCGGCCTTAGCCTGGGCGGGCTGACCGCCTGTTTAAAAAGAAACTTTGTTTTTAAAAAGTGCACAGAAGGCACTGAGAAGAGCTGCTGACACCACAGAGGAAGCGGGTCATCAGGACCCAGAAATCAAGTATCTTGGAGGGAGAGTGGGAATAATCTGACGCCCAAAGAGGGGCTCAACCATCAAGGCCTGTATAGCAGCCTGTTAAATATTCATGTAGGGGCGGACTCGGGAGGGGTCTTGACTACTGAGTGACAGCAGCTCTTAGAGAACTGCAGATTTAAAGGGGCCCTGCCACTCTCAGCCGTTTCAGACTTAAAGGGGCAATACAGGCCCAATAGGAAGTGGGGCACCAGGCCCGATTTAAAGTGGGGCACCAGGCCCAATGTAAAGTGGGGCACCAGGCCCAATATGAAGTGGGGCACCAGGCCCAATATAAAGTGGGGCACCAGGCCCAAGTCTTAGTAGGGCATCAGGCCCAAGGTAAAAGTAGGGCATTAGGCCCGAGGTAAAGCTTGATACTAAAGGGAGGCCCCGGCCTAGTGGTACTAAAGGGAGGCCCCATCCTAGTGTAATAGAGCAAGCTAGCCTAGTGGTACTAAAGGGAGGCCCTGGCCTAGTGTAATAGGGCAAGCCAGCCTAGTGGTACTAAAGGGAGGCCCCGGCCTAGTGTAATAGGGCAAACCAGCCTAGTGGTACTAAAGGATTCCTTAGCCAAAACATCCAGGAAGAGATCCTATTCAGGAAGACCCTACATTTAGGAAGAGGGGTTTGTCTAGGAGTGTTCAATTCGCCTGTACTGTGGAGCTACTGTAACAACTGTACTGCTTATGCAATGAACTATTGTTCTAAGTACCTGAACTATTGCCCTAAGTATCTGAGCTATTGCCCTAAGTACCTGAACTATTGTCCGAGGTACCTGAACTATTGCCCTAAGTACCTGAACTATTGCTCTAAGTACCTGAACTATTGCCCTAAGTACCTGAACTATTGCTCTAAGTACCTGAACTATTGCCCTAAGTATCTGAACTATTGCTCTAAGTATCTGAACTATTGCCCTAAGTATCTGAACTATTGCTCTAAGCACCTGGACATTGGCCCTCATCAGTAATAATTACCCCTAAATTTATAATTTGCCCTTTCCCCAGCAAATTATTGTATCATTCCACAGTTCTCTGGGCATCTTTCAGTTATATGGTTACTACTGTATGAAGACAGTCTCAATCTTCTATCACACTGTAGTCCTATAGGTGATCTGTAATACTACGTACTCAGAATCAGTCTCTACTCAGAAGAAGATGTCCTTTCAGCATTCTTCACGCCTATGGAATCATCCATCAGCTCATCACGTCCGTCTGTGTCATCCACCGAAGTCGAGTCTGTCGCCAGTCGTACAAGTCGTACCCGCCGTTTCTTGTTTTTCACAGCTCGAAGGTACGTCCGCCAAAACGCATCACTACAGCCGTGCCAGTGTCGTTCCATATGGTTCCTCTTCCAGATGTCCTGAAGTTGGTCACCCTCTACAGAAGAGTGTGCTCATTCTGGAAAACCTGGTCTGCGCCCTTCCTGGTCGTTCGCTGAAAGTTCGAGTCCGTCGAAGCCCAGTGAGGGACGCATCCGCCGTTTCTTTGTTTTTGTGTTAGTTCCTGATCCTAGATTGCAGAATCAACCATCATCTCTTCAGATTCTTCTGGTACCTGGTCCTGTCAGAGTTCTTTCTGAGTTTAGCTGGCCCTTGGAGTGCCGCAGCATCAGTTAGGTCGTGGTAGTCCTCCATTGGATTCGTCGCCACGCAGGTCTTGATCTCTCTTCGTCCTTGGCAACCCTGGAAGTGGGTTTTGGCTGAGGAACCCTTTGTTTTCAGTGTGTTATCTCAGGAACCAGTTGCTCTGGTTCTTCATTCCGGCAGCCTTGGAGAGAGTGGGCTTTTGCTGAAGAAACATATGGTCTGTTTACCAAACCTCTCACCATCCCAGTGGCTTAACTAAGTCTTTGCTGGGAATTGTGATTAGGGTTCTACAGTTCTGTTTTATTTCCCTGTAGCTACCAACGAAGAACGATGGTGTACACGAAGACACCGGATCCCTGGACTCTTGTAATATCTAGACTCTGATGGAAATGAGTGGTGATAATTATCCTAGTACAGTTCTGAGTGGCTTATGTCATCTGATCCTCATCTGAGAGTATCGAAGTGTAGAATAATTTCAGAATAAGAGTGACAGTAGGCCTATAGTCTATTCTTGTGGTAATAACCTTAGTAGTCATAGATAAAGAATTTCTCTGTTTATTGCTCTATTGTTCTCAGGCAACCCCTCTTTCCTCTTGTGACTGTGTCTCTCTACCCTTGGTACAAAATAAACGCCCTGTGAGCATTGAAGCACTAGGTTGAGTCCTGCCTCTCCTTGTCTGGGTATCGGTTATCCTATCCACATAATTCGGACCTTGGTGCCTCACTCATCTCTTTTCACCACCTTTAGAGTAGAGTACCTCACAGAGCACCTCTAGACCATCACAAACTGTTCTGCCTACCCACATAGGAAGAACAGCCAATCGGGAGGCATCCTTTGGCAGACGTGGGGGTGACATACTAGTGCATGTGCTGTTGTTATTCATTGGCAATGCTATCAATGAGGTCCTGAATGATAGCATTACCACCCCTGAATGATAGTATTATCACTCTTGAAGTGTAGTATTATCACTTTGACAGTGATAATACTACCGATAATTTTTTGTATGCTTTTGTAGCATAGTAAAATCAAACTCCATATATTAAAATCAAATACAATGTTCTTATAATGGTCATAATCTAAATAATAAGCTAGGTGGCAGTTCAGTAGTCAGACAAGGCAGTGGGCACCTGCAATGCCCTCACAGAACATGTGCGAAAACGTTTTCTGGAACATGCCTATTTACAGGCCATCTGGGCCTCTGACACATTCCACAGAATAACGGCATCTGTAGCCCTGGTGTAGATACGAATTGGATTGTTTGGGACTGGGCCTCAATGTGTGATATACATTTCACAGAATACCAGTGTCTGTAGCCCAGGTGCAGATAGGAATCGGATTGTTTGGGAGTGTGGCCTCAATGTGTGATATACATTTCACAGAATAACAGTGTCTGTAGCCCTGGTGCAGATAGGAATCAGATTGTTTGGGAGTGTGGCCTCAATGTGTGATACACATTTCACAGAATAACAGTGTCTGTAGCCCTGGTGCAGATAGGAATCAGATTGTTTGGGAGTGTGGCCTCAATGTGTGATACACATTTCACAGAATACCAGTGTCTGTAGCCCTGGTGTAGATAGGAATCAGATTGTTTGGGAGTGTGGCCTCAATGTGTGATACATTTCACAGAATAACAGTGTCTGTAGCCCTGGTGCAGCTAGGAATCGGATTGTTTGGGAGTGTGGCCTCATATGTGATACATTTCACAGAATACCAGTGTCTGTAGCCCTGGTGCAGCTAGGAATACGATTGTTTGGGAGTGTGGCCTCAATGTGTGATATACATTTCACAGAATACCAGTGTCTGTAGCCCTGGTGCAGATAGTAATCAGATTGTTGGGAGTGTGGCCTCAATGTGTGATACATTTCACAGAATAACAGTATCTGTAGCCTGGCTGAGGAATCAGATTGTTTGGGAGTGTGGCCTCAATGTGTGATACACATTTCACAGAATACCAGTACCTGTAGCCCTGGTGTAGCTAGGAATCAGATTGTTTGGGAGTGTGGCCTCAATGTGTGATACACATTTCACAGAATACCAGTACCTGTAGCCCTGGTGTAGATAGGAATCAGATTGTTTGGGAGTGTGGCCTCAATGTGTGTATACATTTCACAGAATACCAGTACCTGTAGCCCTGGTGTAGATAGGAATCAGATTGTTTGGGAGTGTGGCCTCAATGTGTGATACACATTTCACAGAATACCAGTACCTGTAGCCCTGGTGTAGATAGGAATCAGATTGTTTGGGAAGTGTGGCCTCAATGTGATACATTTCACAGAATACCAGTACCTGTAGCCCTGGTGTAGATAGGAATCGGATTGTTTGGAGTGTGGCCTCAATGTGTGATACACATTTCACAGAATACCAGTACCTGTAGCCCTGGTGTAGACTAGGAATCAGATTGTTTGGGAGTGTGGCCTCAATGTGTGATACACATTTCACAGAATACCAGTGTCTGTAGCCCTGGTGTAGCTAGGAATCAGATTGTTTGGGAGTGTGGCCTCAATGTGTGATACACATTTCACAGAATACCAGTGTCTGTAGCCCTGGTGTAGCTAGGAATCGATTGTTTGGGAGTGTGGCCTCAATGTGTGATACACATTTCACAGAATACCAGTGTCTGTAGCCCTGGTGTAGCTAGGAATCAGATTGTTTGGGAGTGTGGCCTCAATGTGTGATATACATTTCACAGAATACCAGTGTCTGTAGCCCTGGTGCAGATAGGAATCAGATTGTTTGGGAGTGTGGCCTCAATGTGTGATACATTTCACAGAATACCAGTGTCTGTAGCCCTGGTGTAGATAGGAATCGAGATTGTTTGGGAGTGTGGCCTCAATGTGTGATACACATTTCACAGAATACCAGTGTCTGTAGCCCTGGTGCAGATAGGAATCAGATTGTTTGGGAGTGTGGCCTCAATGTGTGATACACATTTCACAGAATAAGTGTCTGTAGCCCTGGTGCAGATAGTAATCAGATTGTTTGGGAGTGTGGCCTCAATGTGTGATATGCATTTCACAGAATAACAGTGTCTGCTAGGAATCAGATTGTTTGGGAGTGTGGCCTCAATGTGTGATACACATTTCACAGAATACGAGTACCTGCAGCCCTGGTGTAGATAGGAATCAGATTGTTTGGGAGTGTGGCCTCATGTGTGATACATTTCACAGAATACCAGTGCCTGTGCCTGGTGAAGGTAGTAATCAGATTGTTTGGGAGTGTGGCCTCAATGTGTGATACACATTTCACAGAATACCAGTATCTGTAGCCCTGGTGTAGCTAGGAATCGGATTGTTTGGGAGTGTGGCCTCAATGTGTGATACACATTTCACAGAATACCAGCATCTGTAGCCATGGTGTAGCTAGGAATCGGATTGTTTGGGAGTGTGACCTCAATGTGTGATACACATTTCACAGAATACCAGCGTCTGTAGCCCTGGTGCAGCTAGGAATCGGATTGCTTGGGAGTGTGGCCTCAATGTGTGATACACATTTCACAGAATACCAGTGTCTGTAGCCCTGGTGCAGCTTGATATCGGATTGCTGGGGTGTGGCCTCAATGTGTGATACACATTTCACAGAATACCAGTGTCCGTAGCCCTGGTGCAGCTAGGAATACGATTGTTTGGGAGTGTGGCCTCAATGTGTGATATACATTTCACAGAATACCAGTACCTGTAGCCCTGGTGTAGATAAGAATCAGATTGTTTGGGAGTGTGGCCTCAGCGTAGATACATTTCACAGAATACCAGTACCTGCAGCCCTGGTGTAGATAGGAATCGGATTGTTTGGGAGTGTGGCCTCAATGTGTGATACACATTTCACAGAATACCAGTACCTGTAGCCCTGGTGTAGATAGGAATCGGATTGTTTGGGAGTGTGGCCTCAATGTGTGATACACATTTCACAGAATACCAGTACCTGTAGACCTGGTGTAGATAGGAATCAGATTGTTTGGAGTGTGGCCTCAATGTGATACACATTTCACAGAATACCAGTGTCTGTAGCCCTGGCGTAGCTAGGAATCGGATTGTTTGGGAGTGTGGCCTCAATGTGTGATACACATTTCACAGAATACCAGCGTCTGTAGCCATGGTGTAGCTAGGAATCGGATTGTTTGGGAGTGTGGCCTCAATGTGTGATACACATTTCACAGAATACCGGTGTCTGTAGCCCTGGTGTAGCTAGGAATCGGATTGTTTGGGAGTGTGGCCTCAATGTGCGATACACATTTCACAGAATACCAGTACCTGTAGCCATGGTGTAGCTAGGGATCGGATTGCTTGGGAGTGTGGCCTCAATGTGTGATACACGTTTCACAGAATACCAGTACCTGTAGCCCTGGTGTAGCTAGGGATCGGATTGCTTGGGAGTGTGGCCTCAATGTGTGATACACATTTCACAGAATACCAGCATCTGTAGCCCTGGTGCAGATAGGAATCGGATTGTTTGGGAATGTGGCCTCAATGTGTGATACACATTTCACAGAATACCAGCATCTGTAGCCCTGGCGTAGATAGGAATCGGATTGTTTGGGAGTGTGGCCTCAATGTGTGGTATACATTTCATAGAATACTAGTACCTGTAGCCCTGGTGTAGATAGGAATCAGATTGTTTGAGAATGTGGCCTCAATGTGTGATACACATTTAACAGAATACCGGCATCTGTAGCCCTGGCGTAGATAGGAATCGGATTGTTTGGGAGTGTGGCCTCAATGTGTGGTATACATTTCATAGAATACTAGTACCTGTAGCCCTGGTGTAGATAGGAATTGGATTGTTTGGGAGTGTGGCCTCAATGTGTGATACACATTTCACAGAATACCAGTGTCTGTAGCCCTGGTGTAGCTAGGAATCAGATTGTTTGGGAGTGTGGCCTCAATGTGTGATACACATTTCACAGAATACCAGTGTCTGTAGCCCTGGTGTAGCTAGGAATCAGATTGTTTGGGAGTTAGCCTCAATGTGATACATTTCACAGAATACCAGTGTCTGTAGCCCTGGTGTAGCTAGGAATCAGATTGTTTGGGAGTGTGGCCTCAATGTGTGATACACATTTCACAGAATAACAGTGTCTGCTAGGAATCAGATTGTTTGGGAGTGTGGCCTCAATGTGTGATACACATTTCACAGAATACCAGTACCTGTAGCCTGGGTGAATAGAATCAGATTGTTTGGGAGTGTGGCCTCAATGTGTGATACACATTTCACAGAATACCAGTGTCTGTAGCCATGGCGTAGCTAGGAATCGGATTGTTTGGGAGTGTGGCCTCAATGTGTGATACACATTTCACAGAATACCAGCATCTGTAGCCATGGCGTAGCTAGGAATCGATTGTTTGGGAGTGTGACCTCAATGTGTGATACACATTTCACAGAATACCAGCGTCTGTAGCCCTGGTGCAGCTAGGATTCGGATTGCTTGGGAGTGTGGCCTCAATGTGTGATACACATTTCACAGAATACCAGTGTCTGTAGCCCTGGTGCAGCTTGGAATCGGATTGCTTGGGAGTGTGGCCTCAATGTGTGATACACATTTCAGAGAATACCAGTGACCGTAGCCCTGTTGCAGCTAGGAATACTATTGTTTGGGAGTGTGGCCTCAATGTGTGATATACATTTCACAGAATACCAGTACCTCTAGTCCTGGTGTAGATAAGAATCAGATTGGGAGTGTGGCCTCAACGTGAGTTACACATTTCACAGAATACCAGAACCTGTAGCTCTGGTGTAGATAGGAATTGGATTGTTTGGGAGTGTGGCCTCAATGTGTGATACACATTTCACAGAATACCAGTACCTGTAGCCCTGGTGTAAATAGGAATCAGATTGTTTGGGAGTGTGGCCTCAATGTGTGATACACATTTCACAGAATACCAGCGTCTGTAGCCCTGGCGTAGCTAGGAATCGGATTGTTTGGGAGTGTGGCCTCAATGTGTGATACACGTTTCACAAAATACCAGTGCCTGTAGCCCTGGTGTAGCTAGGAATCGGATTGTTTGGGAGTGTGGCCTCAATGTGTGATACACATTTCACAGAATACCAGCATCTGTAGCCATGGCGTAGCTAGGAATCGGTTTGTTTGGGAGTGTGACCTCAATGTGTGATACACATTTCACAGAATACCAGCGTCTGTAGCCCTGGTGCAGCTAGGATTCGGATTGCTTGGGAGTGTGGCCTCAATGTGTGATACACATTTCACAGAATACCAGTGTCTGTAGCCCTGGTGCAGCTTGATATCGGATTGCTTGGGAGTGTGGCCTCAATGTGTGATACACATTTCAGAGAATACCAGTGTCCGTAGCCCTGTTGCAGCTAGGAATACTATTGTTTGGGAGTGTGGCCTCAATGTGTGATATACATTTCACAGAATACCAGTACCTCTAGTCCTGGTGTAGATAAGAATCAGATTGTTTGGGAGTGTGGCCTCAACGTGAGTTACACATTTCACAGAATACCAGTACCTGTAGCCCTGGTGTAGATAGGAATCGGATTGTTTGGGAGTGTGGCCTCAATGTGTGATACACATTTCACAGAATACCAGTACCTGTAGCCCTGGTGTAGATAGGAATCGGATTGTTTGGGAGTGTGGCCTCAATGTGTGATACACATTTCACAGAATACCAGTACCTGTAGCCCTGGTGTAGATAGGAATCAGATTGTTTGGGAGTGTGGCCTCAATGTGTGATACACATTTCAAAGAATACCAGCGTCTGTAGCCCTGGCGTAGCTAGGAATCGGATTGTTTGGGAGTGTGGCCTCAATGTGTGATACACATTTCACAGAATACCAGCGTCTGTAGCCATGGTGTAGCTAGGAATCGGATTGTTTGGGAGTGTGGCCTCAAGTGTGTGATACACATTTCACAGAATACCGGTGTCTGTAGCCCTGGTGTAGCTAGGAATCGGATTGTTTGGGAGTGTGGCCTCAATGTGCGATACACATTTCACAGAATACCAGTACCTGTAGCCATGGTGTAGCTAGGGATGGGATTGCTTGGGAGTGTGGCCTCAATGTGTGATACCGTTTCACAGAATACCAGTACCTGTAGCCCTGGTGTAGCTAGGGATCGGATTGTTGAGGTGTGGCCTCAATGTGTGATACACATTTCACAGAATACCAGCATCTGTAGCCCTGGTGCAGATAGGAATCGGATTGTTTGAGAATGTGGCCTCAATGTGTGATACACATTTAACAGAATACCGGCATCTGTAGCCCTGGCGTAGATAGGAATCGGATTGTTTGGGAGTGTGGCCTCAATGTGTGGTATACATTTCATAGAATACTAGTACCTGTAGCCCTGGTGTAGATAGGAATCAGATTGTTTGAGAATGTGGCCTCAATGTGTGATACACATTTAACAGAATACCGGCATCTGTAGCCCTGGCGTAGATAGGAATCGGATTGTTTGGGAGTGTGGCCTCAATGTGTGGTATACATTTCATAGAATACTAGTACCTGTAGCCCTGGTGTAGATAGGAATTCGATTGTTTGGGAGTGTGGCCTCAATGTGTGATACACATTTCACAGAATACCAGTGTCTGTAGCCCTGGTGTAGCTAGGAATCAGATTGTTTGGTAGTGTGGCCTCAATGTGTGATACACATTTCACAGAATACCAGTGTCTGTAGCCTGGGTAGCTAGGAATCGGATTGTTTGGGAGTATGGCCTCAATGTGTGATACACATTTCACAGAATACCAGCATCTGTAGCCATGGCGTAGCTAGGAATCGGTTTGTTTGGGAGTGTGGCCTCAATGTGTGATACACATTTCACAGAATACCAGTACCTGTAGCCCTGGTGTAGATAGGAATCGGATTGTTTGGGAGTGTGGCCTCAATGTGTGATACATTTCACAGAATACCAGTCCTGTAGCCCTGGTGTAGATAGGAATCAGATTGTTTGGGAGTGTGGCCTCAATGTGTGATACATTTCACAGAATACCAGTACCTGTAGCCTGGTGTAGATAGGAATCAGATTGTTTGGGAGTGTGGCCTCAATGTGTGATACACATTTCAAAGAATACCAGCGTCTGTAGCCCTGGCGTAGCTAGGAATCGGATTGTTTGGGAGTGTGACCTCAATGTGTGATACACATTTCACAGAATACCAGTGTCTGTAGCCATGGTGAGCTAGGAATCGGATTGTTTGGGAGTGTGGCCTCAGTGTGATACATTTCACAGAATACCAGTGTCTGTAGCCCTGGTGTAGCTAGGAATCGGATTGTTTGGGAGTGTGGCCTCAATGTGTGATACACGTTTCACAGAATACCAGTACCTGTAGCCCTGGTGTAGCTAGGGATCGGATTGCTTGGGAGTGTGGCCTCAATGTGTGATACACATTTCACAGAATACCAGTATCTGTAGCCCTGGTGCAGATAGGAATCGGATTGTTTGAGAGTGTGGCCTCAATGTGTGATACACATTTAACAGAATACCAGTATCTGTAGCCCTGGCGTAGATAGGAATCGGATTGTTTGGGAGTGTGGCCTCAATGTGGTATACATTTCACAGAATACTAGTACCTGTAGCCCTGGTGTAGATAGGAATCAGATTGTTTGAGAATGTGGCCTCAATGTGTGATACACATTTAACAGAATACCAGCATCTGTAGCCCTGGCGTAGATAGGAATCGGATTGTTTGGGAGTGTGGCCTCAATGTGGTATACATTTCACAGAATACTAGTACCTGTAGCCCTGGTGTAGATAGGAATTCGATTGTTTGGGAGTGTGGCCTCAATGTGTGATACACATTTCACAGAATACCAGTGTCTGTAGCCCTGGTGTAGCTAGGAATCAGATTGTTTGGGAGTGTGGCCTCAATGTGTGATACACATTTCACAGAATACCAGTGTCTGTAGCCCTGGTGTAGCTAGGAATCAGATTGTTTGGGAGTGTGGCCTCAATGTGTGATACACATTTCACAGAATACCAGTGTCTGTAGCCCTGGTGTAGCTAGGAATCAGATTGTTTGGGAGTGTGGCCTCAATGTGTGATATGCATTTCACAGAATAACAGTGTCTGCTAGGAATCAGATTGTTTGGGAGTGTGGCCTCAATGTGTGAAACACATTTCACAGAATACCAGTGTCTGTAGCCCTGGTGTATAGGAATCGGATTGTTTGGGAGTGTGGCCTCAATGTGTGATACACATTTCACAGAATACCAGCGTCTGTAGCCACGGCGTAGCTAGGAAACGGATTGTTTGGGAGTGTGGCCTCAATGTGTGATACACATTTCACAGAATACCAGCATCTGTAGCCATGGCGTAGCTAGGAATCGGATTGTTTGGGAGTGTGGCCTCAATGTGTGATACACATTTCACAGAATACCAGCGCCTGTAGCCCTGGTGCAGCTAGGATTCGGATTGCTTGGGTGTGGCCTCAATGTGTGATACACATTTCACAGAATACCAGTGTCTGTAGCCCTGGTGCAGCTTGGAATCGGATTTTGGAGAGTGGCCTCAATGTGTGATACACATTTCAGAGAATACCAGTGACCGTAGCCCTGTTGCAGCTAGGAATACTATTGTTTGGGAGTGTGGCCTCAATGTGTGATATACATTTCACAGAATACCAGTACCTCTAGTCCTGGTGTAGATAAGAATCAGATTGGGAGTGTGGCCTCAACGTGAGTTACACATTTCACAGAATACCAGAACCTGTAGCTCTGGTGTAGATAGGAATTGGATTGTTTGGGAGTGTGGCCTCAATGTGTGATACACATTTCACAGAATACCAGTACCTGTAGCCCTGGTGTAGATAGGAATCAGATTGTTTGGGAGTGTGGCCTCAATGTGTGATACACATTTCAAAGAATACCAGTGTCTGTAGCCCTGGTGTAGCTAGGAATCGGATTGTTTGGGAGTGTGGCCTCAATGTGTGATACACATTTCACAGAATACCAGTGCCTGTAGCCCTGGTGTAGCTAGGGATCGGATTGTTTGGAGTGTGGCCTCAATGTGTGATACACATTTCACAGAATACCAGTATCTGTAGCCCTGGTGTAGCTAGGAATCGGATTGTTTGGGAGTGTGACCTCAATGTGTGATACATTTCACAGAATACCAGCACCTGTAGCCCTGGTGTAGCTAGGAATCGGATTGCTTGGGAGTGTGGCCTCAATGTGTGATACACATTTCACAGAATACCAGTGTCTGTAGCCCTGGTGCAGCTAGGAATCGGATTGCTTGGGAGTGTGGCCTCAATGTGTGATACATTTTCACAGAATACCAGTGCCCTGTAGCCCTGTTGCAGCTAGGAATCTATTGTTTGGGAGTGTGGCCTCAATGTGTGATATACATTTCACAGAATACCAGTATCTAGTCCTGGTGTAGATAGAATCAGATTGTTTGGGAGTGTGGCCTCAACGTGGGTATACATTTCACAGAATACCAGTACCTGTAGCCCTGGTGTAGATAGGAATCGGATTGTTTGGAGTGTGGCCTCAATGTGTGATACATTACAGAAATACCAGTACCTGTAGCCCTGGTGTAGATAGGAATCGGATTGTTTGGGAGTGTGGCCTCAATGTGTGATACACATTTCACAGAATACCAGTACCTGTAGCCCTGGTGTAGATAGGAATCAGATTGTTTGGGAGTGTGGCCTCAATGTGTGATACACATTTCACAGAATACCAGCGTCTGTAGCCCTGGTGTAGCTAGGAATCGGATTGTTTGGGAGTGTGGCCTCAATGTGTGATACATTTCACAGAATACCAGCGTCTGTAGCCATGGTGTAGCTAGGAATCGGATTGTTTGGGAGTGTGGCCTCAAGTGTTATACATTTCACAGAATACCAGTGTCTGTAGCCCTGGTGTAGCTAGGAATCAGATTGTTTGGGATGTGGCCTCAATGTGTGATACATTTCACAGAATACCAGTACATGTAGCCCTGGTGTAGCTAGGGATCGGATTGCTTGGAGTGTGGCCTCAATGTGTGATACACATTTCACAGAATACCAGTACCTGTAGCCCTGGTGTAGCTAGGATCGGATTGCTTGGGAGTGTGGCCTCAATGTGTGATACACATTTCACAGAATACCAGCATCTGTAGCCCTGGTGCAGATAGGAATCGGATTGTTTGAGAGTGTGGCCTCAATGTGTGATACACATTTAACAGAATACCAGCATCTGTAGCCCTGGCGTAGATAGGAATCGGATTGTTTGGGAGTGTGGCCTCAATGTGTGTATACATTTCACAGAATACCAGTACCTGTAGCCCTGGTGTAGATAGGAATCGGATTGTTTGGGAGTGTGGCCTCAATGTGTGATACACATTTAACAGAATACCAGCATCTGTAGCCTGGCGTAGATAGGAATCGATTGTTTGGGAGTGTGGCCTCAATGTGTGATACACATTTCACAGAATACCAGTACCTGTAGCCCTGGTGTAGATAGGAATCGATTGTTTGGGAGTGTGGCCTCAATGTGTGATACACATTTCACAGAATACCAGTGTCTGTAGCCCTGGTGTAGCTAGGAATCAGATTGTTTGGGAGTGTGGCCTCAATGTGTGATACACATTTCACAGAATACCAGCGTCTGTAGCCATGGCGTAGCTAGGAATCGGATTGTTTGGGAGTATGGCCTCAATGTGTGATACACATTTCACAGAATACCAGCATCTGTAGCCCTGGCGTAGCTAGGAATCGGATTGTTTGGGAGTGTGGCCTCAATGTGTGATACACATTTCACAGAATACCAGTACCTGTAGCCCTGGTGTAGATAGGAATCGGATTGTTTGGGAGTGTGGCCTCAATGTGTGATACACATTTCACAGAATACCAGTACCTGTAGCCCTGGTGTAGATAGGAATCGGATTGTTTGGGAGTGTGGCCTCAATGTGTGATACATTTCACAGAATACCAGTACCTGTAGCCTGGTGTAGATAGGAATCAGATTGTTTGGGAGTGTGGCCTCAATGTGTGATACACATTTCACAGAATACCAGCTGTCTGTAGCCCTGGCGTAGCTAGGAATCGGATTGTTTGGGAGTGTGACCTCAATGTGTGATACACATTTCACAGAATACCAGCGCCTGTAGCCATGGTGTAGCTAGGAATCGGATTGTTTGGGAGTGTGGCCTCAATGTGTGATACATTTCACAGAATACCAGTGTCTGTAGCCCTGGTGTAGCTAGGAATCGGATTGTTTGGGAGTGTGGCCTCAATGTGTACACATTTCACAGAATACCAGTACCTGTAGCCCTGGTGTAGCTAGGATCGGATTGCTTGGAGTGTGGCCTCAAGTGTGATACGTTTCACAGAATACCAGTACCTGAGCCCTGGTGTAGCTAGGGATCGGATTGCTTGGGAGTGTGGCCTCAATGTGTGATACACATTTCACAGAATACCAGCATCTGTAGCCCTGGTGCAGATAGGAATCGGATTGTTTGAGAATGTGGCCTCAATGTGTGATACACATTTAACAGAATACCGGCATCTGTAGCCCTGGCGTAGATAGGAATCGGATTGTTTGGGAGTGTGGCCTCAATGTGTGGTATACATTTCATAGAATACTAGTACCTGTAGCCCTGGTGTAGATAGGAATCAGATTGTTTGAGAATGTGGCCTCAATGTGTGATACACATTTAACAGAATACCGGCATCTGTAGCCCTGGCGTAGATAGGAATCGGATTGTTTGGGAGTGTGGCCTCAATGTGTGGTATACATTTCACAGAATACTAGTACCTGTAGCCCTGGTGTAGATAGGAATTGGATTGTTTGGGAGTGTGGCCTCAATGTGTGATACACATTTCACAGAATACCAGTGTCTGTAGCCCTGGTGTAGCTAGGAATCAAATTGTTTGGGAGTGTGGCCTCAATGTGTGATACACATTTCACAGAATACCAGTGTCTGTAGCCCTGGTGTAGCTAGGAATCAGATTGTTTGGGAGTGTGGCCTCAATGTGTGATACACATTTCACAGAATACCAGTGTCTGTAGCCCTGGTGTAGCTAGGAATCAGATTGTTTGGGAGTGTGGCCTCAATGTGTGATATGCATTTCACAGAATAACAGTGTCTGCTAGGAATCAGATTGTTTGGGAGTGTGGCCTCAATGTGTGATACACATTTCACAGAATACCAGTGTCTGTAGCCCTGGCGTAGATAGGAATGGATTGTTTGGGAGTGTGGCCTCAATGTGTGATACACATTTCACAGAATACCAGCGTCTGTAGCCATGGTGTAGCTAGGAATCGGATTGTTTGGGAGTGTGGCCTCAATGTGTGATACACATTTCACAGAATACCAGCATCTGTAGCCATGGCGTAGCTAGGAATCGGATTGTTTGAGTGTGGCCTCAACGTGTGATGCACATTTCACAGAATACCAGCGCCTGTAGCCCTGGTGCAGCTAGGATTCGGATTGCTTGGGAGTGTGGCCTCAATGTGTGATACATTTCACAGAATACCAGTGTCTGTAGCCCTGGTGCAGCTTGGAATCGGATTGCTTGGGAGAGTGGCCTCAATGTGTGATACACATTTCAGAGAATACCAGTGACCGTAGCCCTGTTGCAGCTAGGAATACTATTGTTTGGGAGTGTGGCCTCAATGTGTGATATACATTTCACAGAATACCAGTATCTCTAGTCCTGGTGTAGATAAGAATCAGATTGGGAGTGTGGCCTCAACGTGAGTTACACATTTCACAGAATACCAGTACCTGTAGCTCTGGTGTAGATAGGAATTGGATTGTTTGGGAGTGTGGCCTCAATGTGTGATACACATTTCACAGAATACCAGTACCTGTAGCCCTGGTGTAGATAAGAATCGGATTGTTTGGGAGTGTGGCCTCAATGTGTGATACATATTCACAGAATACCAGTACCTGTAGCCCTGGTGTAGATGAGAATCAGATTGTTTGGGAGTGTGGCCTCAATGTGTGATACAGATTTCAAAGAATACCAGCGTCTGTAGCCCTGGCGTAGCTAGGAATCGGATTGTTTGGGAGTGTGACCTCAATGTGTGATACATTTCACAAAATACCAGTGCCTGTAGCCCTGGTGTAGCTAGGGATCGGATTGCTTGGTAGTGTGGCCTCAATGTGTGATACACATTTCACAGAATACCAGCATCTGTAGCCATGGCGTAGCTAGGAATCGGTTTGTTTGGGAGTGTGACCTCAATGTGTGATACAGATTTCACAGAATACCAGCGTCTGTAGCCCTGGTGCAGCTAGGATTCGGATTGCTTGGGAGTGTGGCCTCAATGTGTGATACACATTTCACAGAATACCAGTGTCTGTAGCCCTGGTGCAGCTTGATATCGGATTGCTTGGGAGTGTGGCCTCAATGTGTGATACACATTTCAGAGAATACCAGTGTCCGTAGCCCTGTTGCAGCTAGGTTGGGAGTGTGGCCTCAATGTGTGATACACATTTCACAGAATACCAGTACCTCTAGTCCTGGTGTAGATAAGAATCAGATTGTTTGGGAGTGTGGCCTCAATGTGTGATACACATTTCACAGAATACCAGTACCTGTAGCCCTGGTGTAGATAGGAATCGGATTGTTTGGGAGTGTGGCCTCAATGTGTGATACACATTTCACAAAATACCAGTACCTGTAGCCCTGGTGTAGATAGGAATCGGATTATTTGGGAGTGTGGCCTCAATGTGTGATACACATTTCACAGAATACCAGTACCTGAAGACCTGGTGTAGATAGGAATCAGATTGTTTGGGAGTGTGGCCTCAATGTGTGATACACATTTCAAAGAATACCAACGTCTGTAGCCCTGGCGTAGCTAGGAATCGGATTGTTTGGGAGTGTGACCTCAATGTGTGATACACATTTCACAGAATACCAGCGTCTGTAGCCATGGTGTAGCTAGGAATCGGATTGTTTGGGAGTGTGGCCTCAATGTGTGATACACATTTCACAGAATACCAGTGTCTGTAGCCCTGGTGTAGCTAGGAATCGGATTGTTTGGGAGTGTGGCCTCAATGTGTGATACACATTTCACAGAATACCAGTACCTGTAGCCCTGGTGTAGCTAGGGATCGGATTGCTTGGGAGTGTGGCCTCAATGTGTGATACGTTTCACAGAATACCAGTACCTGTAGCCCTGGTGTAGCTAGGGATCGGATTGCTTGGGAGTGTGGCCTCAATGTGTGATACACATTTCACAGAATACCAGCATCTGTAGCCCTGGTGCAGATAGGAATCGGATTGTTTGAGAATGTGGCCTCAATGTGTGATACACATTTAACAGAATACCGGCATCTGTAGACCCTGGCGTAGATAGGAATCGGATTGTTTGGGAGTGTGGCCTCAATGTGTGGTATACATTTCATAGAATACTAGTACCTGTAGCCCTGGTGTAGATAGGAATCAGATTGTTTGAGAATGTGGCCTCAATGTGTGATACACATTTAACAGAATACAGGCATCTGTAGCCCTGGCGTAGATAGGAATCGGATTGTTTGGGAGTGTGGCCTCAATGTGTGGTATACATTTCATAGAATACTAGTACCTGTAGCCCTGGTGTAGATAGGAATTCGATTGTTTGGGAGTGTGGCCTCAATGTGTGATACACATTTCACAGAATACCAGTGTCTGTAGCCCTGGTGTAGCTAGGAATCAGATTGTTTGGGAGTTTGGCCTCAATGTGTGATACACATTTCACAGAATACCAGTGTCTGTAGCCCTGGTGTAGCTAGGAATCAGATTGTTTGGGAGTGTGGCCTCAATGTGTGATACACATTTCACAGAATACCAGTGTCTGTAGCCCTGGTGTAGATAGGAATCAGATTGTTTGGGAGTGTGGCCTCAATGTGTGATACACATTTCACAGAATACCAGCGTCTGTAGCCATGGCGTAGCTAGGAATCGGATTGTTTGGGAGTGTGGCCTCAATGTGTGATACACTTTTCACAGAATACCAGTGTCTGTAGCCTGGTGTAGCTAGGAATCAGATTGTTTGGGAGTGTTGCCTCAATGTGTGATACACATTTCACAGAATACCAGTACCTGTAGCCCTGGTGTAGCTAGGGATCGGATTGCTTGGGAGTGTGGCCTCAATGTGTGATACACGTTTCACAGAATACCAGTACCTGTAGCCCTGGTGTAGATAGGATCGGATTGCTTGGGAGTGTGGCCTCAATGTGTGATACACATTTCACAGAATACCAGCATCTGTAGCCCTGGTGCAGATAGGAATCGGATTGTTTGAGATGTGGCCTCAATGTGATACACATTTCACAGAATACCGGCATCTGTAGCCCTGCGTGAATAGGAATCGGATTGTTTGGGAGTGTGGCCTCAATGTGGTATACATTTCAAGAATACTAGTACCTGTAGCCCTGGTGTAGATAGGAATCAGATTGTTTGAGAATGTGGCCTCAATGTGTGATACACATTTAACAGAATACGGCATCTGTAGCCTGGCGTAGATAGGAATCGGATTGTTTGGAGTGGCCTCAATGTGTGTATACATTTCACAGAATACTCAGTACCTGTAGCCCTGGTGTAGATAGGAATCGATTGTTTGGGAGTGTGGCCTCAATGTGTGATACACATTTCACAGAATACCAGTGTCTGTAGCCCTGGTGTAGATAGGAATCAGATTGTTTGGGAGTGTGGCCTCAATGTGTGATACATTTCACAGAATACCAGCTGTCTGTAGCCATGGCGTAGCTAGGAATCAGATTGTTTGGGAGTGTGGCCTCAATGTGTGATACACATTTCACAGAATACCAGCATCTGTAGCCATGGCGTAGCTAGGAATCAGATTGTTTGGGAGTGTGGCCTCAATGTGTGATACACATTTCACAGAATACCAGTACCTGTAGCCCTGGTGTAGATAGGAATCGGATTGTTTGGGAGTGTGGCCTCAATGTGTGATACACATTTCACAAAATACCAGTACCTGTAGCCCTGGTGTAGATAGGAATCGGATTATTTGGGAGTGTGGCCTCAATGTGTGATACACATTTCACAGAATACCAGTACCTGTTAGCCTGGTGTAGATAGGAATCAGATTGTTTGGGAGTGTGGCCTCAATGTGTGATACACATTTCAAAGAATACCAGCGTCTGTAGCCCTGGCGTAGCTAGGAATCGGATTGTTTGGGAGTGTGACCTCAATGTGTGATACACATTTCACAGAATACCAGCGTCTGTAGCCATGGTGTAGCTAGGAATCGGATTGTTTGGGAGTGTGGCCTCAATGTGTGATACACATTTCACAGAATACCAGTGTCTGTAGCCCTGGTGTAGCTAGGAATCGGATTGTTTGGGAGTGTGGCCTCAATGTGTGATACACATTTCACAGAATACCAGTACCTGTAGCCCTGGTGTAGCTAGGGATCGGATTGCTTGGGAGTGTGGCCTCAATGTGTGATACACGTTTCACAGAATACCAGTACCTGTAGCCCTGGTGTAGCTAGGGATCGGATTGCTTGGGAGTGTGGCCTCAATGTGTGATACACATTTCACAGAATACCAGCATCTGTAGCCCTGGTGCAGATAGGAATCGGATTGTTTGAGAATGTGGCCTCAATGTGTGATACACATTTCACAGAATACCAGCATCTGTAGCCTGGCGTAGATAGGAATCGGATTGTTTGGGAGTGTGGCCTCAATGTGGTATACATTTCACAGAATACCAGTATCTGTAGCCCTGGTGCAGATAGGAATCAGATTGTTTGAGAGTGTGGCCTCAATGTGTGATACACATTTCACAGAATACCAGCATCTGTAGCCCTGGCGTAGATAGGAATCGGATTGTTTGGGAGTGTGGCCTCAATGTGTGGTATACATTTCACAGAATACCAGTACCTGTAGCCCTGGTGTAGATAGGAATCGGATTGTTTGGGAGTGTGGCCTCAATGTGTGATACATTTCACAGAATACCAGTGTCTGTAGCCCTGGTGTAGCTAGGAATCAGATTGTTTGGGAGTGTGGCCTCAATGTGTGATACACATTTCACAGAATACCAGTGTCTGTAGCCCTGGTGTAGCTAGGAATCAGATTGTTTGGGAGTGTGGCCTCAATGTGTGATACACATTTCACAGAATACCAGTGTCTGTAGCCCTGGTGTAGCTAGGAATCGGATTGTTTGGGAGTGTGGCCTCAATGTGATACATTTCACAGAATACACAGTGTCTGCTAGGAATCAGATTGTTTGGGAGGTGGCCTCAATGTGATACACATTTCACAGAATACCAGTGTCTGTAGCCCTGGCGTAGATAGGAATCAGATTGTTTGGAGTGTGGCCTCAATGGTGATACATTTCACAGAATATCAGTCTGTAGCCCTGGTGTAGCTAGGAATCGGATTGTTTGGGAGTATGGCCTCAATGTGTGATACACATTTCACAGAATACCAGCATCTGTAGCCATGGCGTAGCTAGGAATCGGTTTGTTTGGGAGTGTGACCTCAATGTGTGATACACATTTCACAGAATACCAGCGTCTGTAGCCCTGGTGCAGCTAGGATTCGGATTGCTTGGGAGTGTGGCCTCAATGTGTGATACACATTTCACAGAATACCAGTGTCTGTAGCCCTGGTGCAGCTTGGAATCAGGATTGTTTGGGAGTGTGGCCTCAATAATGTGTACACATTTCAGAGAATACCAGTGACCTGTAGCCCTGGTGCAGCTAGGAATCTATTGTTTGGGAGTGTGGCCTCAATGTGTGATATACATTTCACAGAATACCAGTATCTCTAGTCCTGGTGTAGATAGAATCAGATTGGAATGTAGTGGCCTCAACGTGAGTTAACACATTTCACAGAATACAGAACCTGGTACTTGTGTAGATAGGAATTCGGATTGTTGGGAGTGTGGCCTCAATGTGATACACATTTCACAGAATACCAGTACCTGTAGCCCTGGTGTAGATAGGAATCGGATTGTTTGGGAGTGTGGCCTCAATGTGTGATACACATTTCACAGAATACCAGTACCTGTAGCCCTGGTGTAGATAGGAATCAGATTGTTTGGGAGTGTGGCCTCAATGTGTGATACAGATTTCAAAGAATACCAGCGTCTGTAGCCTGGTGCAGCTAGGAATCGGATTGTTTGGGTGAGCCTCAATTGTGATACAGTTTCACAAAATACCAGTGCCTGTAGCCCTGGTGTAGCTAGGAATCAGATTGTTGGAGTGTGGCCTCAATGTGTGATACACATTTCACAGAATACCAGCATCTGTAGCCCTGGTGTAGCTAGGAATCGGTTTGTTTGGGAGTGTGGCCTCAATGTGATACACATTTCACAGAATACCAGCGCCTGTAGCCCTGGTGCAGCTAGGATTCGGATTGCTTGGGAGTGTGGCCTCAATGTGTGATACACATTTCACAGAATACCAGTGTCTGTAGCCCTGGTGCAGCTTGGAATCGGATTGCTTGGGAGTGTGGCCTCAATGTGTGATACACATTTCAGAGAATACCAGTGTCCGTAGCCCTGTTGCAGCTAGGAATACTATTGTTTGGGAGTGTGGCCTCAATGTGTGATACACATTTCACAGAATACCAGTACCTCTAGTCCTGGTGTAGATAAGAATCAGATTGTTTGGGAGTGTGGCCTCAACGTGAGTTACACATTTCACAGAATACCAGTACCTGTAGCCCTGGTGTAGATAGGAATCAGATTGTTTGGGAGTGTGGCCTCAATGTGTGATACACATTTCACAGAATACCAGTACCTGTAGCCCTGGTGTAGATAGGAATCAGATTGTTTGGGAGTGTGGCCTCAATGTGTGATACACATTTCACAGAATACCAGTACCTGTAGCCCTGGTGTAGATAGGAATCAGATTGTTTGGGAGTGTGGCCTCAATGTGTGATACACATTTCACAGAATACCAGCGTCTGTAGCCCTGGCGTAGCTAGGAATCAGATTGTTTGGGAGTGTGGCCTCAATGTGTGATACACATTTCACAGAATACCAGCGTCTGTAGCCATGGTGTAGCTAGGAATCGGATTGTTTGGGAGTGTGGCCTCAATGTGTTATACACATTTCACAGAATACCGGCTTCTGTAGCCATGGCGTAGCTAGTAATCGGATTGTTTGGGAGTGTAGCCTCAATGTGTGATACACTTTTCACAGAATACCAGTACCTGTAGCCCTGGTGTAGCTAGGAATCAGATTGTTGGAGTGTGGCCTCAATGTGTGATACACATTTCACAGAATACCAGTACCTGTAGCCCTGGTGTAGCTAGGGATCGGATTGTTTGGGAGTGTGGCCTCAATGTGTATACATTTACAGAATACCAGCATCTGTAGCCCTGGTGCAGATAGGAATCGGATTGTTTGAGAATGTGGCCTCAATGTGTGATACATTTCACAGAATACCAGCATCTGTAGCCCTGGTGTGAATAGGAATCGGATTGTTTGGGAGTGTGGCCTCAATGTGTGGTATACATTTCACAGAATACTAGTACCTGTAGCCCTGGTGTGAATAGGAATCAGATTGTTTGAGAATGTGGCCTCAATGTGTGATACACATTTAACAGAATACAGGCATCTGTAGCCCTGGCGTAGATAGGAATCGGATTGTTTGGGAGTGTGGCCTCAATGTGTGGTATACATTTCACAGAATACTAGTACCTGTAGCCCTGGTGTAGATAGGAATTCGATTGTTTGGGAGTGTGGCCTCAATGTGTGATACACATTTCACAGAATACCAGTGTCTGTAGCCCTGGTGTAGATAGGAATCAGATTGTTTGGGAGTGTGGCCTCAATGTGTGATACACATTTCACAGAATACCAGTGTCTGTAGCCTGGTGTAGCTAGGAATCAGATTGTTTGGGAGTGTGGCCTCAATTGTGATACATTTCACAGAATACCAGTGTCTGTAGCCCTGGTGTAGCTAGGAATCAGATTGTTTGGGAGTGTGGCTCAATGTGGATACACATTTCACAGAATACCAGTGTCTGTAGCCCTGGTGTAGATAGGAATCGGATTGTTTGGGGTGTGGCCTCAATGTGTGATACACATTTCACAGAATACCAGTGCCTGTAGCCCTGGTTGAGCTAGGAAACGGATTGTTTGGAGTATGGCCTCAATGTGTGATACATTGCAAGAATACCAGCATCTGTAGCCCTGGTGTAGCTAGGAATCGGATTGTTTGGGAGTGTGACCTCAATGTGGATACAATTTCACAGAATACCAGCGTCTGTAGCCCTGGTGCAGCTAGGAATCGGATTGTTGGGAGTGTGGCCTCAATGTGTGATACATTTCACAGAATACCAGTGTCTGTAGCCTGGTGCAGCTTGGAATCGGATTGTGGAGTGTGGCCTCAATGTGTGATACACATTTCAGAGAATACCAGTGACCGTAGCCCTGTGCAGCTAGGAATCATTGTTTGGGAGTGTGGCCTCAATGTGTGATATACATTTCACAGAATACCAGTACCTCTAGTCCTGGTGTAGATAAGAATCAGATTGTTTGGGAGTGTGGCCTCAATGTGTTACACATTTCACAGAATACCAGCACCTGTAGCCCTGGTGTAGATAGGAATCGGATTGTTTGGGAGTGTGGCCTCAATGTGTGATACACATTTCACAGAATACCAGTACCTGTAGCCCTGGTGTAGATAGGAATCGGATTGTTTGGAGTGTGGCCTCAATGTGTGATACACATTTCACAGAATACCAGTGTCTGTAGCCCTGGTGTAGATAGGAATCAGATTGTTTGGGAGTGTGGCCTCAATGTGTGATACACGTTTCACAGAATACCAGTACCTGTAGCCCTGGTGTAGCTAGGGATCGGATTGCTTGGGAGTGTGGCCTCAATGTGTGATACACATTTCACAGAATACCAGTATCTGTAGCCCTGGTGCAGATAGGAATCGGATTGTTTGAGAGTGTGGCCTCAATGTGTGATACACATTTAACAGAATACCAGCATCTGTAGCCCTGGCGTAGATAGGAATCGGATTGTTTGGGAGTGTGGCCTCAATGTGTGATACACATTTCACAGAATACCAGTACCTGTAGCCCTGGTGTAGATAGGAATCAGATTGTTTGGGAGTGTGGCCTCAATGTGTGATACATTTCACAGAATACCAGTACCTGTAGCCCTGGTGTAGATAGGAATCGGATTGTTTGGGTGTGGCCTCAATGTGTGATACACATTTCACAGAATACCAGTACCTGTAGCCCTGGTGTAGATAGGAATCGGATTGTTTGGATGAGTGGCCTCAATGTGTGATACACATTTCACAGAATACCAGTGTCTGTAGCCGTGGTGCAGCTAGGAATCAGATTGTTTGGGAGTGTGGCCTCAATGTGTGATACACATTTCACAGAATACCAGTGTCTGTAGCCCTGGTGTAGCTAGGAATCAGATTGTTTGGGAGTGTGGCCTCAATGTGTGATACACATTTCACAGAATACCAGTGTCTGTAGCCCTGGTGTAGATAGGAATCAGATTGTTTGGGAGTGTGGCCTCAATGTGTGATATACATTTCACAGAATACCAGTTCCTGTAGCCTGGTGTAGTAGGAATCAGATTGTTTGGGAGTGTGGCCTCAATGTGTGATACACATTTCACAGAATACCAGTGTCTGTAGCCCTGGTGTAGCTAGGAATCGGATTGTTTGGGAGTGTGGCCTCAATGTGTGATACACATTTCACAGAATACCAGTGTCTGTAGCCATGGTGTAGCTAGGAATCGATTGTTTGGGAGTGTGGCCTCAATGTGTGATACACATTTCACAGAATACCAGTGTCTGTAGCCCTGGTGTAGCTAGGAATCAGATTGTTTGGGAGTGTGGCCTCAATGTGTGATACATTTCACAGAATACCAGTACCTGTAGCCATGGTGTATAGGGATGGATTGTTGGGAGTGTGGCCTCAATGTGTGATACACATTTCACAGAATACCAGTACCTGTAGCCCTGGTGTAGCTAGGGATCGGATTGTTGGGAGTGTGGCCTCAATGTGTGATACATTTCACAGAATACCAGTGTCTGTAGCCCTGGTGCAGATAGGAATCGATTGTTTGGGAATGTGGCCTCAATGTGTGATACACATTTCACAGAATACCGCAGTCTGTAGCCCTGCGTAGATAGGAATCGGATTGTTTGGGAGTGTGGCCTCAATGTGGTATACATTTCACAGAATACCAGTACCTGTAGCCCTGGTGTAGATAGGAATCAGATTGTTTGAGAGTGTGGCCTCAATGTGTGATACACATTTCACAGAATACCAGCATCTGTAGCCCTGGTAGATAGGAATCGGATTGTTTGGGAGTGTGGCCTCAATGTGTGATACACATTTCACAGAATACTAGTACCTGTAGCCCTGGTGTAGATAGGAATCGATTGTTTGGGAGTGTGGCCTCAATGTGTGATACACATTTCACAGAATACCAGTGTCTGTAGCCCTGGTGTAGCTAGGAATCAGATTGTTTGGGAGTGTGGCCTCAATGTGTGATACACATTTCACAGAATACCAGCGTCTGTAGCCATGGCGTAGCTAGGAATCGGATTGTTTGGGAGTGTGGCCTCAATGTGTGATACACATTTCACAGAATACCAGCATCTGTAGCCCTGGTAGCTAGGAATCGGATTGTTTGGGAGTGTGGCCTCAATGTGTGATACACATTTCACAGAATACCAGTACCTGTAGCCCTGGTGTAGATAGGAATCAGATTGTTTGGGAGTGTGGCCTCAATGTGTGATACATTTCACAGAATACCAGTACCTGTAGCCCTGGTGTAGATAGGAATCGGATTGTTTGGGAGTGTGGCCTCAATGTGGATACATTTCACAGAATACCAGTACCTGTAGCCTGGTGTAGATAGGAATCAGATTGTTTGGGAGTGGCCTCAATGTGTGATACACATTTCACAGAATACCAGTGTCTGTAGCCCTGGTGTAGCTAGGAATCGGATTGTTTGGAGTGTGGCCTCAATGTGTGATACACATTTCACAGAATACCAGTGTCTGTAGCCTGGTGTAGCTAGGAATCGGATTGTTTGGGAGTGTGGCCTCAATGTGATACACATTTCACAGAATACCAGTGTCTGTAGCCCTGGTGTAGCTAGGAATCGGATTGTTTGGGAGTGTGGCCTCAATGTGTGATACACATTACAGAATACCAGTACTGTAGCCTATGTAGCTAGGACTGATTGTTGGAGTGGCCTCAATGTGGATACTTCACAGAATACCAGTACCTGTACCCTGGTGTAGCTAGGAATCGGATTGCTTGGGAGTGTGGCCTCAATGTGTGATACACATTTCACAGAATACCAGCATCTGTAGCCCTGGTGCAGATAGGAATCAGATTGTTTGAGAGTGTGGCCTCAATGTGTGATACACATTTCACAGAATACCAGCATCTGTAGCCCTGGCGTAGATAGGAATCGGATTGTTTGGGAGTGTGGCCTCAATGTGTGATACATTTCACAGAATACCAGTATCTGTAGCCCTGGTGTAGATAGGAATCAGATTGTTTGGGAGTGTGGCCTCAATGTGTGATACATTTCACAGAATACCAGCATCTGTAGCCCTGGCGTAGATAGGAATCGGATTGTTTGGGAGTGTGGCCTCAATGTGTGATACACATTTCACAGAATACCAGTACCTGTAGCCCTGGTGTAGATAGGAATCAGATTGTTTGGGAGTGTGGCCTCAATGTGTGATACATTTCACAGAATACCAGTGTCTGTAGCCCTGGTGTAGCTAGGAATCAGATTGTTTGGGAGTGTGGCCTCAATGTGTGATACACATTTCACAGAATACCAGTGTCTGTAGCCCTGGTGTAGCTAGGAATCAGATTGTTTGGGAGTGTGGCCTCAATGTGTGATACACATTTCACAGAATACCAGTGTCTGTAGCCCTGGTGTAGATAGGAATCAGATTGTTTGGGAGTGTGGCCTCAATGTGTGATATGCATTTCACAGAATAACAGTGTCTGCTAGGAATCAGATTGTTTGGGAGTGTGGCCTCAATGTGTGAAACACATTTCACAGAATACCAGTGTCTGTAGCCCTGGCGTAGATAGGAATCGGATTGTTTGGGAGTGTGGCCTCAATGTGTGATACACATTTCACAGAATACCAGCGTCTGTAGCCATGGCGTAGCTAGGAATCGGATTGTTTGGGAGTATGGCCTCAATGTGTGATACACATTTCACAGAATACCAGCATCTGTAGCCATGGCGTAGCTAGGAATCGGTTTGTTTGGGAGTGTGACCTCAATGTGTGATACACATTTCACAGAATACCAGTGTCTGTAGCCCTGGTGCAGCTAGGAATCGGATTGCTTGGGAGTGTGGCCTCAATGTGTGATACACATTTCACAGAATACCAGTGTCTGTAGCCCTGGTGCAGCTTGGAATCGGATTGCTTGGGAGTGTGGCCTCAATGTGTGATACACATTTCAGAGAATACCAGTGTCCGTAGCCCTGTTGCAGCTAGGAATACTATTGTTTGGGAGTGTGGCCTCAATGTGTGATACACATTTCACAGAATACCAGTATCTCTAGTCCTGGTGTAGATAAGAATCAGATTGTTTGGAGTGTGTGGCCTCATGTGTGAGTTACATTTCACAGAATACCAGTACCTGTAGCCTGGTGTAGCTAGGAATTCAGATTGTTTGGGAGTGTGGCCTCAATGTGTGATACACATTTCACAGAATACCAGTACCTGTAGCCCTGGTGTAGATAGGAATCGGATTGTTTGGGAGTGTGGCCTCAATATGTGATACACATTTCACAGAATACCAGTACCTGTAGCCCTGGTGTAGATAGGAATCAGATTGTTTGGGAGTGTGGCCTCAATGTGTGATACACATTTCACAGAATACCAGTGTCTGTAGCCCTGGTGTAGCTAGGAATCGGATTGTTTGGGAGTGTGGCCTCAATGTGTGATACACATTTCACAGAATACCAGTACCTGTAGCCCTGGTGTAGCTAGGGATCGGATTGCTTGGGAGTGTGGCCTCAATGTGTGATACACATTCACAGAATACAGCATCTGTAGCGTGGTGTAGCTAGGAATCGGATTGTTTGGGAGTGTGGCCTCAATGTGTGATACAGATTTCACAGAATACCAGGCCTGTAGCCCTGGTGCAGCTAGGAATCGGATTGTTTGGGAGTGTGGCCTCAATGTGTGATACACATTTCACAGAATACCAGTGTCTGTAGCCCTGGTGCAGCTAGGAATCGGATTGTTTGGGAGTGTGGCCTCAATGTGTGATACACATTTCAGAGAATACCAGTGTCCGTAGCCCTGTTGCAGCTAGGAATACTATTGTTTGGGAGTGTGGCCTCAATGTGTGATACACATTTCACAGAATACCAGTACCTCTAGTCCTGGTGTAGATAAGAATCAGATTGTTTGGGAGTGTGGCCTCAACGTGAGATACACATTTCACAGAATACCAGTACCTGTAGCCCTGGTGTAGATAGGAATCGGATTGTTTGGGAGTGTGGCCTCAATGTGTGATACACATTTCACAGAATACCAGTACCTGTAGCCCTGGTGTAGATAGGAATCGGATTGTTTGGGAGTGTGGCCTCAATGTGTGATACACATTTCACAGAATACCAGTACCTGTAGCCCTGGTGTAGATAGGAATCAGATTGTTTGGGAGTGTGGCCTCAATGTGTGATACACATTTCACAGAATACCAGCGTCTGTAGCCCTGGCGTAGCTAGGAATCGGATTGTTTGGGAGTGTGGCCTCAATGTGTGATACACATTTCACAGAATACCAGCGTCTGTAGCCATGGTGTAGCTAGGAATCAGATTGTTTGGGAGTGTGGCCTCAATGTGTGATACACATTTCACAGAATACCAGTGTCTGTAGCCCTGGTGTAGCTAGGAATCGATTGTTTGGGAGTGTGGCCTCAATGTGTGATACACATTTCACAGAATACCAGTGCCTGTAGCCCTGGTGTAGCTAGGAATCGGATTGCTTGGGAGTGTGGCCTCAATGTGTGATACACGTTTCACAGAATACCAGTACCTGTAGCCCTGGTGTAGCTAGGGATCGGATTGCTTGGGAGTGTGGCCTCAATGTGATACACATTTCACAGAATACCAGTATCTGTAGCCCTGGTGCAGATAGGAATCGGATTGTTTGAGAATGTGGCCTCAATGTGTGATACACATTTAACAGAATACCGGCATCTGTAGCCTGGCGTAGATAGGAATCGGATTGTTTGGGAGTGTGGCCTCAATGTGTGGTATACATTTCATAGAATACTAGTACCTGTAGCCCTGGTGTAGATAGGAATCAGATTGTTTGAGAATGTGGCCTCAATGTGTGATACACATTTAACAGAATACAGGCATCTGTAGCCCTGGCGTAGATAGGAATCGGATTGTTTGGAGTGTGGCCTCAATGTGGTATACATTTCACAGAATACTAGTACCTGTAGCCCTGGTGTAGATAGGAATCGATTGTTTGGAGTGTGGCCTCAATGTGTGATACACATTTCACAGAATACCAGTGTCTGTAGCCCTGGTGTAGCTAGGAATCAGATTGTTTGGGAGTGTGGCCTCAATGTGTGATACACATTTCACAGAATACCAGTGTCTGTAGCCCTGGTGTAGCTAGGAATCAGATTGTTTGGGTGTGGCCTCAATGTGTGATACACATTTCACAGAATACCAGTGTCTGTAGCCCTGGTGTAGCTAGGAATCAGATTGTTTGGGAGTGTGGCCTCAATGTGTGATACACATTTCACAGAATACCAGTGTCTGTAGCCCTGGTAGATAGGAATCGGATTGTTTGGGAGTGTGGCCTCAATGTGTGATACACATTTCACAGAATACCAGCATCTGTAGTCTTGGCGTAGCTAGGAATCAGATTGTTTGGGAGTGTGGCCTCAATGTGTGATACACATTTCACAGAATACCAGCATCTGTAGCCATGGCGTAGCTAGGAATCGGTTTGTTTGGGAGTGTGGCCTCAATGTGTGATACACATTTCACAGAATACCAGCGCCTGTAGCCCTGGTGCAGCTAGGATTCGGATTGCTTGGGAGTGTGGCCTCAATGTGTGATACACATTTCACAGAATACCAGTGTCTGTAGCCCTGGTGCAGCTTGGAATCGGATTGCTTGGGAGAGTGGCCTCAATGTGTGATACACATTTCAGAGAATACCAGTGTCCGTAGCCCTGTTGCAGCTAGGAATACTATTGTTTGGGAGTGTGGCCTCAATGTGTGATATACATTTCACAGAATACCAGTACCTCTAGTCCTGGTGTAGATAAGAATCAGATTGTTTGGGAGTGTGGCCTCAACGTGAGTTACACATTTCACAGAATACCAGAACCTGTAGCTCTGGTGTAGATAGGAATTGGATTGTTTGGGAGTGTGGCCTCAATGTGTGATACACATTTCACAGAATACCAGTACCTGTAGCCTGGTGAGTAAGAATCAGATTGTTTGGGGTGTGGCCTCAATGTGTGATACACATTTCACAGAATACCAGTGCCTGTAGCCCTGGTGTAGCTAGGAATCAGATTGTTTGGGAGTGTGGCCTCAATGTGTGATACACGTTTCACAGAATACCAGTACCTGTAGCCCTGGTGTAGCTAGGAATCGGATTGCTTGGGAGTGTGGCCTCAATGTGTGATACACATTTCACAGAATACCAGTATCTGTAGCCCTGGTGCAGATAGGAATCAGATTGTTTGGGAGTGTGGCCTCAATGTGTGATACACATTTCACAGAATACCAGATCTGTAGCCCTGGTGTAGATAGGAATCGGATTGTTTGGGAGTGTGGCCTCAATGTGTGATACACATTTCACAGAATACCAGTACCTGTAGCCCTGGTGTAGATAGGAATCGGATTGTTTGAGAAGTGTGGCCTCAATGTGATACACATTTCACAGAATACAGTATCTGTAGCCTGGTGGTAGGAATTCGGATTGTTTGGAGTGTGGCCTCAATGTGTGTATACATTTCACAGAATACCAGTACCTGTAGCCCTGGTGTAGATAGGAATCGGATTGTTTGGGGTGTGGCCTCAATGTGTGATACACATTTCACAGAATACCAGTGTCTGTAGCCCTGGTGTAGATAGGAATCAGATTGTTTGGGAGTGTGGCCTCAATGTGTGATACACATTTCACAGAATACCAGTGTCTGTAGCCCTGGTGTAGATAGGAATCAGATTGTTTGGGAGTGTGGCCTCAATGTGTGATACACATTTCACAGAATACCAGTGTCTGTAGCCCTGGTGTAGCTAGGAATCAGATTGTTTGGGAGTGTGGCCTCAATGTGTGACACATTTCACAGAATACCAGTATCTGTAGCCCTGGCGTGATAGGAATCAGATTGTTTGGGAGTGTGGCCTCAATGTGTGATACATTTCACAGAATACCAGGATCTGTAGCCATGGTGTAGCTAGGAATCGGATTGTTTGGGAGTGTGGCCTCAATGTGTGATACACATTTCACAGAATACCAGTATCTGTAGCCCTGGTGTAGCTAGGAATCAGATTGTTTGGGAGTGTGGCCTCAATGTGTGATACACATTTCACAGAATACCAGTGTCTGTAGCCCTGGTGCAGCTAGGAATCGGATTGTTTGGGAGTGTGGCCTCAATGTGTGATACACATTTCACAGAATACCAGTGTCTGTAGCCCTGGTGCAGCTTGGGATCGGATTGCTTGGGAGTGTGGCCTCAATGTGTGATACACATTTCAGAGAATACCAGTGTCCGTAGCCCTGTTGCAGCTAGGAATACTATTGTTTGGGAGTGTGGCCTCAATGTGTGATACACATTTCACAGAATACCAGTACCTCTAGTCCTGGTGTAGATAAGAATCAGATTGTTTGGGTGTGGCCTCAATGTGGATACACATTTCACAGAATACCAGTACCTGTAGCCCTGGTGTAGATAGGATTGGATTGTTTGGGAGTGTGGCCTCAATGTGTGATACACATTTCACAGAATAACAGTGTCTGTAGCCCTGGTGCAGATAGGAATCGGATTGTTTGGGAGTGTGGCCTCAATGTGTGATACACATTTCACAGAATACCAGTACCTGTAGCCCTGGTGTAGATAGGAATCAGATTGTTTGGGAGTGTGGCCTCAATGTGTGATACACATTTCACAGAATACCAGTACCTGTAGCCCTGGTGTAGCTAGGATCGGATTGCTTGGGAGTGTGGCCTCAATGTGTGATACACATTTCACAGAATACCAGCATCTGTAGCCCTGGTGCAGATAGGAATCGGATTGTTTGAGAATGTGGCCTCAATGTGTGATACACATTTCACAGAATACCAGCATCTGTAGCTGGCGTAGATAGGAATCGGATTGTTTGGGAGTGTGGCCTCAATGTGTGATACACATTTCACAGAATACCAGTACCTGTAGCCCTGGTGTAGATAGGAATCAGATTGTTTGGAGTGTGGCCTCAATGTGTGATACACATTTCACAGAATACCAGTACCTGTAGCCCTGGTGTAGATAGGAATCGGATTGTTTGGGAGTGTGGCCTCAATGTGTGATACACATTTCACAGAATACCAGTACCTGTAGCCCTGGTGTAGCTAGGAATCGATTGTTTGGGAGTGTGGCCTCAATGTGTGATACACATTTCACAGAATACCAGTGTCTGTAGCCTGGTGTAGATAGGAATCAGATTGTTTGGGAGTGTGGCCTCAATGTGTGATACACATTTCACAGAATACCAGTGTCTGTAGCCCTGGTGTAGCTAGGAATCAGATTGTTTGGGAGTGTGGCCTCAATGTGTGATACACATTTCACAGAATACCAGTGTCTGTAGCCCTGGTGTAGCTAGGAATCAGATTGTTTGGGAGTGTGGCCTCAATGTGTGATACACATTTCACAGAATAACAGTGTCTGCTAGGAATCAGATTGTTTGGGAGTGTGGCCTCAATGTGTGATACACATTTCACAGAATACCAGTGTCTGTAGCCCTGGTGTAGATAGGAATCGGATTGTTTGGGAGTGTGGCCTCAATGTGTGATACACATTTCACAGAATACCAGCATCTGTAGCCCTGGTGTAGATAGGAATCGGATTGTTTGGGAATGTGGCCTCAATGTGTGATACACATTTCACAGAATACCAGTATCTGTAGCCCTGGTGTAGATAGGAATCAGATTGTTTGGGAGTGTGGCCTCAATGTGTGATATACATTTCACAGAATAACAGTGTCTGCTAGGAATCAGATTGTTTGGGAGTGTGGCCTCAATGTGTGATACACATTTCACAGAATACCAGTGTCTGTAGCCCTGGGTAGATAGGAATCGATTGTTTGGGAGTGTGGCCTCAATGTGTGATACACATTTCACAGAATACCAGTGTCTGTAGCCTGGTGTAGCTAGGAATCGGATTGTTTGGAGTGTGGCCTCAATGTGTGATACACATTTCACAGAATACTAGTACCTGTAGCCCTGGTGTAGATAGGAATTGGATTGTTTGGGAGTGTGGCCTCAATGTGTGATACACATTTCACAGAATACCAGTGTCTGTAGCCCTGGTGTAGCTAGGAATCAGATTGTTTGGGAGTGTGGCCTCAATGTGTGATACACATTTCACAGAATACCAGTGTCTGTAGCCCTGGTGTAGATAGGAATCAGATTGTTTGGGAGTGTGGCCTCAATGTGTGATACACATTTCACAGAATACCAGTGTCTGTAGCCCTGGTGTAGCTAGGAATCGGATTGTTTGGGAGTGTGGCCTCAATGTGTGATACACATTTCACAGAATACCAGTGTCTGTAGCCCTGGTGCAGATAGGAATCAGATTGTTTGGGAGTGTGGCCTCAATGTGTGATACACATTTCACAGAATACCAGTGTCTGTAGCCCTGGTGCAGATAGGAATCAGATTGTTTGGGAGTGTGGCCTCAATGTGTGATATACATTTCACAGAATAACAGTGTCTTCTAGGAATCAGATTGTTTGGGAGTGTGGCCTCAATGTGTGATACACATTTCACAGAATACCAGCATCTGTAGCCCTGGTGTAGCTTGGAATCAGATTGTTTGGGAGTGTGGCCTCAATGTGTGATACACATTTCACAGAATACCAGTATCTGTAGCCCTGGTGTAGCTAGGAATCGGATTGTTTGGGAGTGTGGCCTCAATGTGTGATACACATTTCACAGAATACCAGTATCTGTAGCCCTGGTGCAGCTAGGAATTATTGTTTGGGAGTGTGCCTCAATGTGTGATACATTTCACAGAATACCAGTACCTGTAGCCCTGGTGTAGATAAGAATCAGATTGGGAGTGTGGCCTCAATGTGAGTACACATTTCACAGAATACCAGTACCTGTAGCCTGGTGTAGATAGGAATCGGATTGTTTGGGAGTGTGGCCTCAATGTGTGATACATTTCACAGAATACCAGTACCTGTAGCCCTGGTGTAGATAGGAATCGGATTGTTTGGGAGTGTGGCCTCAATGTGTGATACACATTTCACAGAATACCAGTACCTGTAGCCATGGTGTAGATAGGAATCAGATTGTTTGGGAGAGTGGCCGCAATGTGATACACATTTCACAGAATACCAGTGTCTGTAGCCCTGGGTAGCTAGGAATCGGATTGTTTGGAGTGTGGCCTCAATGTGTGATACATTTCACAGAATACCAGTACCTGTAGCCCTGGTGTAGCTAGGATCGGATTGCTTGGGAGTGTGGCCTCAATGTGTGATACACATTTCACAGAATACCAGCATCTGTAGCCATGGGGTAGCTAGGAATCGGATTGTTTGGGAGTGTGGCCTCAATGTGTGATACACATTTCACAGAATACCAGCGTCTGTAGCCCTGGTGCAGCTAGGATTCGGATTGCTTGGGAGTGTGGCCTCAATGTGTGATACACATTTCACAGAATACCAGTGTCTGTAGCCCTGGTGCAGCTTGAATCGGATTGTTGGGAGTGTGGCCTCAATGTGTGATACACATTTCAGAGAATACCAGTGCCCGTAGCCCTGTTGCAGCTAGGTTGTTTGGAGTGTGGCCTCAATGTGTGATATACATTTCACAGAATACCAGTACCTCTAGTCCTGGTGTAGATAAGAATCAGATTGTTTGGGAGTGTGGCCTCAACGTGAGTTACACATTTCACAGAATACCAGTACCTGTAGCCCTGGTGTAGATAGGAATCGGATTGTTTGGGAGTGTGGCCTCAATGTGTGATACACATTTCACAGAATACCAGTACCTGTAGCCCTGGTGTAGATAGGAATCGGATTGTTTGGGAGTGTGGCCTCAATGTGTGATACACATTTCACAGAATACCAGTACCTGTAGCCTGGTGTAGATAGGAATCAGATTGTTTGGGAGTGTGGCCTCAATGTGTGATACACATTTCACAGAATACCAGTCTGTAGCCCTGGCGTAGCTAGGAATCGGATTGTTTGGGAGTGTGGCCTCAATGTGTGATACACATTTCACAGAATACCAGCATCTGTAGCCATGGCGTAGCTAGGAATCGGATTGTTTGGGAGTGTGGCCTCAATGTGTGATACACATTTCACAGAATACCAGTACCTGTAGCCCTGGTGTAGATAGGAATCAGATTGTTTGGGAGTGTGGCCTCAATGTGTGATACACATTTCACAGAATACCAGTACCTGTAGCCCTGGTGTAGATAGGAATCGGATTGTTTGGGAGTGTGGCCTCAATGTGTGATACACATTTCACAGAATACCAGTACCTGAAGACCTGGTGTAGATAGGAATCAGATTGTTTGGGAGTGTGGCCTCAATGTGTGATACACATTTCACAGAATACCAGCGTCTGTAGCCCTGGCGTAGCTAGGAATCGGATTGTTTGGGAGTGTGGCCTCAATGTGTGATACACATTTCACAGAATACCAGTGTCTGTAGCCATGGTGTAGCTAGGAATCGGATTGTTTGGGAGTGTGGCCTCAATGTGTGATACACATTTCACAGAATACCAGTGTCTGTAGCCCTGGTGTAGCTAGGAATCGGATTGTTTGGGAGTGTGGCCTCAATGTGCGATACACATTTCACAGAATACCAGTACCTGTAGCCATGGTGTAGCTAGGGATCGGATTGCTTGGGAGTGTGGCCTCAATGTGTGATACACGTTTCACAGAATACCAGTACCTGTAGCCCTGGTGTAGCTAGGATCGGATTGCTTGGGAGTGTGGCCTCAATGTGTGATACACATTTCACAGAATACCAGCATCTGTAGCCCTGGTGCAGATAGGAATCAGATTGTTTGAGAGTGTGGCCTCAATGTGTGATACACATTTCACAGAATACCAGCATCTGTAGCCCTGGCGTAGATAGGAATCGGATTGTTTGGGAGTGTGGCCTCAATGTGTTATACATTTCACAGAATACTAGTACCTGTAGCCCTGGTGTAGATAGGAATCAGATTGTTTGAGAGTGTGGCCTCAATGTGTGATACATTTAACAGAATACCAGCATCTGTAGCCCTGGCGTAGATAGGAATCGGATTGTTTGGGAGTGTGGCCTCAATGTGTGATACATTTCACAGAATACTAGTACCTGTAGCCCTGGTGTAGATAGGAATCGGATTGTTTGGGAGTGTGGCCTCAATGTGTGATACACATTTCACAGAATACCAGTGTCTGTAGCCCTGGTTAGATAGGAATCAGATTGTTTGGGAGTGTGGCCTCAATGTGTGATACACATTTCACAGAATACCAGTGTCTGTAGCCCTGGTGTAGCTAGGAATCAGATTGTTTGGGAGTGTGGCCTCAATGTGTGATACACATTTCACAGAATACCAGTGTCTGTAGCCCTGGTGTAGCTAGGAATCAGATTGTTTGGGAGTGTGGCCTCAATGTGTGATATGCATTTCACAGAATAACAGTGTCTGCTAGGAATCAGATTGTTTGGGAGTGTGGCCTCAATGTGTGATACACATTTCACAGAATACCAGTGTCTGTAGCCCTGGCGTAGATAGGAATCGGATTGTTTGGGAGTGTGGCCTCAATGTGTGATACACATTTCACAGAATACCAGCGTCTGTAGCCATGGCGTAGCTAGGAAATCGGATTGTTTGGGAGTAGTGGCCTCAATGTGATACATTTCAGAATACCAGCATCTGTAGCCATGGCGTAGCTAGAATCGGTTTGTTTGGGTGTGACCTCAATGTGATACACATTTCACAGAATACCAGCGTCTGTAGCCCTGGTGCAGCTAGATTCGGATTGCTTGGAGTGTGGCCTCAATGTGTGATACATTTCACAGAATACCAGTTCGGTAGCCCTGGTGCAGCTTGGAATCGGATTGCTTGGGAGTGTGGCCTCAATGTGTGATACATTTCAGAGAATACCAGTGACCGTAGCCCTGTTGCAGCTAGGAATACTATTGTTTGGGAGTGTGGCCTCAATGTGTGATATACATTTCACAGAATACCAGTATCTCTAGTCCTGGTGTAGATAGAATCAGATTGGTTGGTGTGGCCTCAGCGTGAGTTACATTTCACAGAATACCAGTACCTGTAGCCCTGGTGTAGATAGGAATTGGATTGTTTGGGAGTGTGGCCTCAATGTGTGATACATTTCACAGAATACCAGTACCTGTAGCCCTGGTGTAGATAGGAATCGGATTGTTTGGGAGTGTGGCCTCAATGTGTGATACACATTTCACAGAATACCAGTACCTGTAGCCCTGGTGTAAATAGGAATCAGATTGTTTGGGAGTGTGGCCTCAATGTGTGATACACATTTCAAGAATACCAGCGTCTGTAGCCCTGGCGTAGCTAGGAATCGGATTGTTTGGGAGTGTGACCTCAATGTGTGATACACGTTTCACAAAATACCAGTGTCTGTAGCCCTGGTGTAGCTAGGAATCGGATTGTTTGGGAGTGTGGCCTCAATGTGTGATACACATTTCACAGAATACCAGCATCTGTAGCCATGGTAGCTAGGAATCGGATTGTTTGGGAGTGTGGCCTCAATATGTGATACACATTTCACAGAATACCAGCGTCTGTAGCCCTGGTGCAGCTAGGATTCGGATTGCTTGGGAGTGTGGCCTCAATGTGTGATACACAATTCACAGAATACCAGTGTCTGTAGCCCTGGTGCAGCTTGGATATCGGATTGCTTGGAGTGTGCCTCAATGTGATGAACATTTCAGAGAATACCAGTGTCCGTAGCCCTGTTGCAGCTAGGAATACTATTGTTTGGGAGTGTGGCCTCAATGTGTGATATACATTTCACAGAATACCAGTACCTCTAGTCCTGGTGTAGATAAGAATCAGATTGTTTGGGAGTGTGGCCTCAACGTGAGTTACACATTTCACAGAATACCAGTACCTGTAGCCCTGGTGTAGATAGGAATCGGATTGTTTGGGAGTGTGGCCTCAATGTGTGATACACATTTCACAAAATACCAGTACCTGTAGCCCTGGTGTAGATAGGAATCGGATTATTTGGGAGTGTGGCCTCAATGTGTGATACACATTTCACAGAATACCAGTACCTGAAGACCTGGTGTAGATAGGAATCAGATTGTTTGGGAGTGTGGCCTCAATGTGTGATACACATTTCAAAGAATACCAACGTCTGTAGCCTTGGCGTAGCTAGGAATCGGATTGTTTGGGAGTGTGACCTCAATGTGTGATACACATTTCACAGAATACCAGTGTCTGTAGCCATGGTGTAGCTAGGAATCGGATTGTTTGGGAGTGTGGCCTCAATGTGTGATACACATTTCACAGAATACCAGTGTCTGTAGCCCTGGTGTAGCTAGGAATCGATTGTTTGGAGTGTGGCCTCAATGTGTGAAACACATTTCACAGAATACCAGTACCTGTAGCCCTGGTGTAGCTAGGATCGGATTGCTTGGGAGTGTGGCCTCAATGTGTGATACATTTCACAGAATACCAGTATCTGTAGCCCTGGTGCAGATAGGAATCAGATTGTTTGGAATGTGGCCTCAATGTGTGATACACATTTCACAGAATACCAGTATCTGTGAGCCTGGGTAGATAGGAATCGGATTGTTTGGGAGTGTGGCCTCAATGTGTGATACATTTCACAGAATACCAGTACCTGTAGCCCTGGTGTAGATAGGAATCAGATTGTTTGGGAATGTGGCCTCAATGTGTGATACACATTTACAGAATACCAGCATCTGTAGCCTGGCGTAGATAGGAATCGGATTGTTTGGGAGTGTGGCCTCAATGTGTGATATACATTTCACAGAATACCAGTACCTGTAGCCCTGGTGTAGATAGGAATCGGATTGTTTGGGAGTGTGGCCTCAATGTGTGATACACATTTCACAGAATACCAGTGTCTGTAGCCCTGGTGTAGATAGGAATCAGATTGTTTGGGAGTGTGGCCTCAATGTGTGATACACTTTTCACAGAATACCAGTGTCTGTAGCCCTGGTGTAGCTAGGAATCAGATTGTTTGGGAGTGTGGCCTCAATGTGTGATACACATTTCACAGAATACCAGTGTCTGTAGCCCTGGTGTAGATAGGAATCAGATTGTTTGGGAGTGTGGCCTCAATGTGTGATACACATTTCACAGAATACCAGTGTCTGTAGCCCTGGTGTAGATAGGAATCGGATTGTTTGGGAGTGTGGCCTCAATGTGTGATACACATTTCACAGAATACCAGCATCTGTAGCCCTGGCGTAGATAGGAATCGGATTGTTTGGGAGTGTGGCCTCAATGTGTGATACACATTTCACAGAATACCAGCATCTGTAGCCATGGCGTAGCTAGGAATCGGTTTGTTTGGGAGTGTGACCTCAATGTGTGATACACATTTCACAGAATACCAGCGTCTGTAGCCCTGGTGCAGCTAGGAATCAGGATTGCTTGGGAGTGTGGCCTCAATGTGTGATACATTTCACAGAATACCAGTGTCTGTAGCCCTGGTGCAGCTTGGAATCGGATTGCTTGGAGAGTGGCCTCAATGTGTGATACACATTTCAGAGAATACCAGTGACCGTAGCCCTGTTGCAGCTAGGAATACTATTGTTTGGGAGTGTGGCCTCAATGTGTGATATACATTTCACAGAATACCAGTACCTCTAGTCCTGGTGTAGATAAGAATCAGATTGGGAGTGTGGCCTCAACGTGAGTTACACATTTCACAGAATACCAGAACCTGTAGCTCTGGTGTAGATAGGAATTGGATTGTTTGGGAGTGTGGCCTCAATGTGTGATACACATTTCACAGAATACCAGTACCTGTAGCCCTGGTGTAGATAAGAATCGGATTGTTTGGGAGTGTGGCCTCAATGTGTGATACACATTTCACAGAATACCAGTACCTGTAGCCCTGGTGTAGATAGGAATCAGATTGTTTGGGAGTGTGGCCTCAATGTGTGATACATTTCACAGAATACCAGTACCTGTAGCCCTGGTGTAGCTAGGGATCGGATTGCTTGGTAGTGTGGCCTCAATGTGTGATACACATTTCACAGAATACCAGCATCTGTAGCCCTGGTGCAGATAGGAATCAGATTGTTTGAGAATGTGGCCTCAATGTGTGATACACATTTAACAGAATACCAGCATCTGTAGCCCTGGCGTAGATAGGAATCGGATTGTTTGGGAGTGTGGCCTCAATGTGTGGTATACATTTCACAGAATACTAGTACCTGTAGCCCTGGTGTAGATAGGAATCAGATTGTTTGGGAGTGTGGCCTCAATGTGACACATTTCACAGAATACCAGCACCTGTAGCCCTGGTGTAGATAGGAATCGGATTGTTTGGGAGTGTGGCCTCAATGTGTGATACACATTTCACAGAATACTAGTACCTGTAGCCATGGTGTAGATAGGAATTCGATTGTTTGGGAGTGTGGCCTCAATGTGTGATACACATTTCACAGAATACCAGTATCTGTAGCCCTGGTGTAGATAGGAATCAGATTGTTTGGGAGTGTGGCCTCAATGTGTGATACACATTTCACAGAATACCAGTGTCTGTAGCCCTGGTGTAGCTAGGAATCAGATTGTTTGGGAGTGTGGCCTCAATGTGTGATACACATTTCACAGAATACCAGTGTCTGTAGCCCTGGTGTAGCTAGGAATCAGATTGTTTGGGAGTGTGGCCTCAATGTGTGATATGCATTTCACAGAATAACAGTGTCTGCTAGGAATCAGATTGTTTGGGAGTGTGGCCTCAATGTGTGATACACATTTCACAGAATACCAGTGTCTGTAGCCCTGGTGTAGATAGGAATCGGATTGTTTGGGAGTGTGGCCTCAATGTGTGATACACATTTCACAGAATACCAGTGTCTGTAGCCCTGGTGTAGCTAGGAATCGGATTGTTTGGGAGTGTGGCCTCAATGTGTGATACACATTTCACAGAATACCAGCATCTGTAGCCCTGGTGTAGCTAGGAATCGGATTGTTTGGGAGTGTGGCCTCAATGTGTGATACTACTGTACAGAATGCAGTCCTGGTGCAGCTAGGAATCAGATTGTTTGGGAGGTGGCCTCAATGTGTGATACACATTTCACAGAATACCAGTATCTGTAGCCCTGGTGCAGATAGGAATCAGATTGTTTGGGAGTGTGGCCTCAATGTGTGATACATTAACAGAATACCAGCGCCTGTAGCCCTGGTGTAGGTAGGAATCGGATTGTTTGGGAGTGTGGCCTCAATGTGTGATACACATTTCACAGAATACCAGTACCTGTAGCCCTGGTGTAGATAGGAATTGATTGTTTGGAGTGTGGCCTCAATGTGTGATACACATTTCACAGAATACCAGTGTCTGTAGCCCTGGTGTAGCTAGGAATCAGATTGTTTGGGAGTGTGGCCTCAATGTGTGATACACATTTCACAGAATACCAGTGTCTGTAGCCCTGGTGTAGCTAGGAATCAGATTGTTTGGGAGTGTGGCCTCAATGTGTGATACACATTTCACAGAATACCAGTGTCTGTAGCCCTGGTGCAGCTAGGAATCAGATTGTTTGGGAGTGTGGCCTCAATGTGTGATACACATTTCACAGAATACCAGTGTCTGTAGCCCTGGTGTAGCTAGGAATCAGATTGTTTGGGAGTGTGGCCTCAATGTGTGATATACATTTCACAGAATAACAGTGTCTGTAGCCCTGGTGCAGATAGGAATCAGATTGTTTGGGAGTGTGGCCTCAATGTGTCATATGCATTTCACAGAATAACAGTGTCTGCTAGGAATCAGATTGTTTGGGAGTGAGGCCTCAATGTGTGATACACATTTCACAGAAAACCAGCATCGGTAGCTCTGGCGTAGCTTGGAATCAGATTGTTTGGGAGTGTGGCCTCAATGTGTGATACACATTTCACAGAATACCAGCATCTGTAGCCATGGCGTAGCTAGGAATCGGATTGTTTGGGAGTGTGGCCTCAATGTGTGATACACATTTCACAGAATACCAGCGTCTGTAGCCCTGTTGCAGCTAGGAATACGATTGTTTGGGAGTGTGGCCTCAATGTGTGATATACATTTCACAGAATACCAGTACCTGTAGCCCTGGTGTAGATAGGAATCAGATTGTGGAGTGTGGCCTCAATGAGTATACACATTTCACAGAATACCAGAACCGTCTGGTGTAGATAGGAATCGGATTGTTTGGGAGTGTGGCCTCAATGTGTGATACACATTTCACAGAATACCAGTACCTGTAGCCCTGGTGTAGATAGGAATCGGATTGTTTGGGAGTGTGGCCTCAATGTGTGATACACATTTCACAGAATACCAGTACCTGTAGCCCTGGTGTAGATAGGAATCAGATTGTTTGGGAGTGTGGCCTCAATGTGTGATACACATTTCACAGAATACCAGCATCTGTAGCCCTGGCGTAGCTAGGAATCGGATTGTTTGGGAGTGTGGCCTCAATGTGTGATACATTTCACAGAATACCAGTGCCTGTAGCCCTGGTGTAGCTAGGAATCGGATTGTTTGGGAGTGTGGCCTCAATGTGTGATACACATTTCACAGAATACCAGCATCTGTAGCCATGGCGTAGCTAGGAATCGGATTGTTTGGGAGTGTGGCCTCAATGTGTGATACACATTTCACAGAATACCAGCGTCTGTAGCCCTGGTGCAGCTAGGAATCGGATTGCTTGGGAGTGTGGCCTCAATGTGTGATACATTTCACAGAATACCAGTGTCTGTAGCCCTGGTGCAGCTGGAATCAGATTGTTTGGGAGTGTGGCCTCATGTGTGATACACATTTCACAGAATACCAGTGCCCGTAGCCCTGGTGCAGCTAGGAATCATTGTTTGGGAGTGTGGCCTCAATGTGATATACATTTCACAGAATACCAGTACCTCTAGTCCTGGTGTAGATAGAATCAGATTGTTTGGGAGTGTGGCCTCAAGTGTGTTACATTTCTCAGAATACCAGTACCTGTAGCCCTGGTGTAGATAGGAATCGGATTGTTTGGGGTGTGGCCTCAATGTGTGATACACATTTCACAGAATACCAGTACCTGTAGCCCTGGTGTAGATAGGAATCGGATTGTTTGGGAGTGTGGCCTCAATGTGTGATACATTTCACAGAATACCAGTACCTGTAGCCTGGTGTAGATAGGAATCAGATTGTTTGGGGTGTGGCCTCAATGTGTGATACACATTTCACAGAATACCAGTGCCTGTAGCCTGGTGTAGATAGGAATCAGATTGTTTGGGGTGTGGCCTCATGTGTGATACATTTCACAGAATACCAGCATCTGTAGCCCTGGGTAGCTAGGAATCGGATTGTTTGGGAGTGTGGCCTCAATGTGTGATACATTTCACAGAATACCAGTACCTGTAGCCCTGGTGTAGATAGGAATCGGATTGTTTGGGAGTGTGGCCTCAATGTGTGATACATTTCACAAGAATACCAGTACCTGTAGCCTGGTGTAGATAGGAATCGGATTGTTTGGGAGTGTGGCCTCAATGTGTGATACACATTTCACAGACTACCAGTACCTGTAGCCCTGGTGTAGATAGGAATCAGATTGTTTGGGAGTGTGGCCTCAATGTGTGATACACATTTCACAGAATACCAGTGTCTGTAGCCCTGGCGTAGCTAGGAATCGGATTGTTTGGGAGTGTGGCCTCAATGTGTGATACACATTTCACAGAATACCAGCGTCTGTAGCCATGGTGTAGCTAGGAATCGGATTGTTTGGGAGTGTGGCCTCAATGTGTGATACACATTTCACAGAATACCAGTGTCTGTAGCCCTGGTGTAGCTAGGAATCGGATTGTTTGGGAGTGTGGCCTCAATGTGTGATACACATTTCACAGAATACCAGTACCTGTAGCCCTGGTGTAGCTAGGGATCAGATTGCTTGGGAGTGTGGCCTCAATGTGTGATACACGTTTCACAGAATACCAGTACCTGTAGCCCTGGTGTAGCTAGGGATCGGATTGCTTGGGAGTGTGGCCTCAATGTGTGATACACATTTCACAGAATACCAGCATCTGTAGCCCTGGTGCAGATAGGAATCGGATTGTTTGAGAATGTGGCCTCAATGTGTGATACACATTTAACAGAATACCAGCATCTGTAGCCCTGGCGTAGATAGGAATCGGATTGTTTGGGAGTGTGGCCTCAATGTGTGATACATTTCACAGAATACTAGTACCTGTAGCCCTGGTGTAGATAGGAATCAGATTGTTTGGAATGTGGCCTCAATGTGTGATACACATTTAACAGAATACCATCTGTAGCCCTGGCGTAGATAGGAATCGGATTGTTTGGGAGTGTGGCCTCAATGTGTGATACACATTTCACAGAATACCAGTACCTGTAGCCCTGGTGTAGATAGGAATCGGATTGTTTGGGAGTGTGGCCTCAATGTGTGATACACATTTCACAGAATACCAGTGTCTGTAGCCCTGGTGTAGCTAGGAATCAGATTGTTTGGGAGTGTGGCCTCAATGTGTGATACACATTTCACAGAATACCAGTACCTGTAGCCCTGGTGTAGCTAGGAATCAGATTGTTTGGGAGTGTGGCCTCAATGTGTGATACACATTTCACAGAATACCAGTGTCTGTAGCCATGGTGTAGCTAGGAATCAGATTGTTTGGGAGTGTGGCCTCAATGTGTGATATGCATTTCACAGAATAACAGTGTCTGCTAGGAATCAGATTGTTTGGGAGTGTGGCCTCAATGTGTGATACACATTTCACAGAATACCAGTGTCTGTAGCCCTGGTGTAGATAGGAATCGATTGTTTGGGAGTGTGGCCTCAATGTGTGATACACATTTCACAGAATACCAGCGCCTGTAGCCCTGGTGTAGCTAGGAATCGGATTGTTTGGGAGTGTGGCCTCAATGTGTGATACACATTTCACAGAATACCAGCATCTGTAGCCATGGCGTAGCTAGGAATCGGTTTGTTTGGAGGTGTGACCTCAATGTGTGATACACATTTCACAGAATACCAGCGTCTGTAGCCCTGGTGCAGCTAGGATTCGGATTGCTTGGGAGTGTGGCCTCAATGTGTGATACACATTTCACAGAATACCAGTGTCGGTAGCCCTGGTGCAGCTTGGAATCGGATTGCTTGGGAGAGTGGCCTCAATGTGTGATACACATTTCAGAGAATACCAGTGACCGTAGCCCTGTTGCAGCTAGGAATACTATTGTTTGGGAGTGTGGCCTCAATGTGATATACATTTCACAGAATACCAGTATCTCTAGTCCTGGTGTGAGATAAGAATCAGATTGTTGGAGTGTGGCCTCAGCGTGAGTTACACATTTCACAGAATACCAGAACCTGTAGCTCTGGTGTAGATAGGAATTGGATTGTTTGGGAGTGTGGCCTCAATGTGTGATACACATTTCACAGAATACCAGTACCTGTAGCCCTGGTGTAGATAAGAATCGGATTGTTTGGGAGTGTGGCCTCAATGTGTGATACACATTTCACAGAATACCAGTACCTGTAGCCCTGGTGTAGATAGGAATCAGATTGTTTGGGAGTGTGGCCTCAATGTGTGATACAGATTTCAAAGAATACCAGCGTCTGTAGCCCTGGCGTAGCTAGGAATCGGATTGTTTGGGAGTGTGACCTCAATGTGTGATACACGTTTCACAAAATACCAGTGCCTTTAGCCCTGGTGTAGCTAGGGATCGGATTGCTTGGTAGTGTGGCCTCAATGTGTGATACACATTTCACAGAATACCAGCATCTGTAGCCATGGCGTAGCTAGGAATCGGTTTGTTTGGGAGTGTGACCTCAATGTGTGATACACATTTCACAGAATACCAGCGCCTGTAGCCCTGGTGCAGCTAGGATTCGGATTGCTTGGGAGTGTGGCCTCAATGTGTGATACACATTTCACAGAATACCAGTGTCTGTAGCCCTGGTGCAGCTTGGAATCGGATTGCTTGAGTGTGGCCTCAATGTGTGATAACATTTCACAGAATACCAGTGTCCTGTAGCCCTGGTGCAGCTAGGAATCATTGTTTGGGAGTGTGGCCTCAATGTGTGATACACATTTCACAGAATACCAGTACCTGTAGCCCTGGTGTAGATAGGAATCAGATTGTTTGGAGTGTGGCCTCAATGTGTGATACACATTTCACAGAATACCAGTACCTGTAGCCCTGGTGTAGATAGGAATCGGATTGTTTGGGAGTGTGGCCTCAATGTGTGATACACATTTCACAGAATACCAGTACCTGTAGCCCTGGTGTAGATAGGAATCGGATTGTTTGGGAGTGTGGCCTCATTGTGTGATGCACGTTTCACAGAATACCAGTACCTGTAACCCTGGTGTAGATAGGAATCAGATTGTTTGGGAGTGTGGCCTCAATGTGTGATACACCTTTCACAGAATACCAGCGTCTGTAGCCCTGGCGTAGCTAGGAATCAGATTGTTTGGGAGTGTGGCCTCAATGTGATACACATTTCACAGAATACCAGCGTCTGTAGCCATGGTGTAGCTAGGAATCAGATTGTTTGGGAGTGTGGCCTCAATGTGATACATTTCACAGAATACAGTGTCCTGTAGCTCTGGTGTAGATAGGAATCGGATTGTTTGGGAGTGTGGCCTCAATGTGTGATACACATTTCACAGAATACCAGTACCTGTAGCCCTGGTGTAGATAGGAATCGGATTATTTGGGAGTGTGGCCTCAATGTGTGATACACATTTCACAGAATACCAGTACCTGAAGACCTGGTGTAGATAGGAATCAGATTGTTTGGGAGTGTGGCCTCAATGTGTGATACACATTTCAAAGAATACCAGCGTCTGTAGCCCTGGCGTAGATAGGAATCGGATTGTTTGGGAGTGTGACCTCAATGTGTGATACATATTCACAGAATACCAGCGTCTGTAGCCATGGTGTAGCTAGGAATCGGATTGTTTGGGTGTGGCCTCAATGTGTGATACACATTTCACAGAATACCAGTGTCTGTAGCCTGGTGTAGCTAGGAATCGGATTGTTTGGGAGTGTGGCCTCAATGTGGATACACATTTCACAGAATACCAGTACCTGTAGCCATGGTGGCTAGGATCGGATTGCTTGGGAGTGTGGCCTCAATGTGTGATGCACGTTCACAGAATACCAGTACCTGTAGCCCTGGTGTAGCTAGGGATCGGATTGCTTGGGAGTGTGGCCTCAATGTGTGATACACATTTCACAGAATACCAGCATCTGTAGCCCTGGTGCAGATAGGAATCAGACTGTTTGAGAGTGTGGCCTCAATGTGTGATACACATTTAACAGAATACCAGCATCTGTAGCCCTGGCGTAGATAGGAATCGGATTGTTTGGGAGTGTGGCCTCAATGTGTGATACACATTTCACAGAATACTAGTACCTGTAGCCCTGGTGTGAATAGGAATCAGATTGTTTGAGAATGTGGCCTCAATGTGTGATACACATTTAACAGAATACCGGCATCTGTAGCCCTGGCGTAGATAGGAATCGGATTGTTTGGGAGTGTGGCCTCAATGTGTGGTATACATTTCATAGAATACTAGTACCTGTAGCCCTGGTGTAGATAGGAATTCGATTGTTTGGGAGTGTGGCCTCAATGTGTGATACACATTTCACAGAATACCAGTGTCTGTAGCCCTGGTGTAGCTAGGAATCAGATTGTTTGGGAGTGTGGCCTCAATGTGTGATACACATTTCACAGAATACCAGTGTCTGTAGCCCTGGTGTAGCTAGGAATCAGATTGTTTGGGAGTGTGGCCTCAATGTGTGATACATTTCACAGAATACCAGTGTCTGTAGCCCTGGTGTAGCTAGGAATCGGATTGTTTGGGAGTGTGGCCTCAATGTGTGATATGCATTTCACAGAATAACAGTGTCTGCTAGGAATCAGATTGTTTGGGAGTGTGGCCTCAATGTGTGATACATTTCACAGAATACCAGTGTCTGTAGCCCTGGTGTAGATAGGAATCAGATTGTTTGGGAGTGTGGCCTCAATGTGTGATACATTTCACAGAATACCAGCGTCTGTAGCCCTGGCGTAGATAGGAATCGGATTGTTTGGGAGTGTGGCCTCAATGTGTGATACACATTTCACAGAATACCAGCATCTGTAGCCATGGCGTAGCTAGGAATCAGATTGTTTGGGAGTGTGGCCTCAATGTGTGATACACATTTCACAGAATACCAGCGTCTGTAGCCTGGTGCAGCTAGGATTCGGATTGTTTGGGAGTGTGGCCTCAATGTGTGATACATTTCACAGAATACCAGTGTCTGTAGCCCTGGTGAGCTTGGAATCGGATTGCTTGGGAGTGTGGCCTCAATGTGATACACATTTCACAGAATACCAGTGATCTGTAGCCCTGGTGCAGCTAGGAATCGGATTGTTTGGGAGTGTGGCCTCAATGTGTGATATACATTTCACAGAATACCAGTATCTCTAGTCCTGGTGTAGATAAGAATCAGATTGGGAGTGTGGCCTCAACGTGAGTTACACATTTCACAGAATACCAGAACCTGTAGCTCTGGTGTAGATAGGAATTGGATTGTTTGGGAGTGTGGCCTCAATGTGTGATACACATTTCACAGAATACCAGTACCTGTAGCCCTGGTGTAGATAGAGAATCGGATTGTTTGGGAGTGTGGCCTCAATGTGTGATACACATTTCACAGAATACCAGTACCTGTAGCCCTGGTGTAGATAGGAATCAGATTGTTTGGGAGTGTGGCCTCAATGTGTATACACATTTCAAGAATACCAGCGTCTGTAGCCCTGGCGTAGCTAGAATCAGATTGTTTGGGTGTGACCTCAATGTGTGATACATTTCACAGAATACCAGTGCCTGTAGCCCTGGTGTAGCTAGGAATCGGATTGCTTGGGAGTGTGGCCTCAATGTATGATACATTTCACAGAATACCAGCATCTGTAGCCCTGGTGAGCTAGGAATCGGATTGTTTGGGTGTGGCCTCAATGTGTGATACACATTTCACAGAATACCAGCCTGTAGCCCTGGTGCAGCTAGGATTGGATTGTTGGGAGTGTGGCCTCAATGTGTGATACACATTTCACAGAATACCAGTGTCTGTAGCCCTGGTGCAGCTTGATATCAGATTGCTTGGGTGTGGCCTCAATGTGTGATACACATTTCAGAGAATACCAGTGTCCTGTAGCCCTGTTGCAGCTAGGAATCTATTGTTTGGGAGTGTGGCCTCAATGTGTGATACATTTCACAGAATACCAGTACCTCTAGCCTGGTGTAGATAAGAATCAGATTGTTTGGGAGTGTGGCCTCAACGTGAGATACACATTTCACAGAATACCAGTACCTGTAGCCCTGGTGTAGATAGGAATCGGATTGTTTGGGAGTGTGGCCTCAATGTGTGATACACATTTCACAGAATACCAGTACCTGTAGCCCTGGTGTAGATAGGAATCGGATTGTTTGGGAGTGTGGCCTCAATGTGTGATACACATTTCACAGAATACCAGTACCTGTAGCCCTGGTGTAGATAGGAATCAGATTGTTTGGGAGTGTGGCCTCAATGTGTGATACACATTTCACAGAATACCAGTGTCTGTAGCCCTGGCGTAGATAGGAATCGGATTGTTTGGGAGTGTGGCCTCAATGTGTGATACACATTTCACAGAATACCAGCGTCTGTAGCCATGGTGTAGCTAGGAATCGGATTGTTTGGGAGTGTGGCCTCAATGTGTTATACACATTTCACAGAATACCGGTGTCTGTAGCCCTGGTGTAGCTAGGAATCGGATTGTTTGGGAGTGTGGCCTCAATGTGTGATACACATTTCACAGAATACCAGTACCTGTAGCCCTGGTGTAGCTAGGGATCGGATTGCTTGGGAGTGTGGCCTCAATGTGTGATACACGTTTCACAGAATACCAGTACCTGTAGCCCTGGTGTAGCTAGGGATCGGATTGCTTGGGAGTGTGGCCTCAATGTGTGATACACATTTCACAGAATACCAGCATCTGTAGCCCTGGTGCAGATAGGAATCGGATTGTTTGAGAATGTGGCCTCAATGTGTGATACACATTTAACAGAATACCAGCATCTGTAGCCCTGGGGTAGATAGGAATCGGATTGTTTGGGAGTGTGGCCTCAATGTGGTATACATTTCAAGAATACTAGTACCTGTAGCCCTGGTGTAGATAGGAATCAGATTGTTTGAGAATGTGGCCTCAATGTGTGATACACATTTAACAGAATACAGGCATCTGTAGCCACGAGTGAATAGGAATCGGATTGTTTGGGAGTGTGGCCTCAATGTGGTATACATTTCACAGAATACCAGTACCTGTAGCCCTGGTGTAGATAGGAATTAGATTGTTTGGGAGTGTGGCCTCAATGTGTGATACACATTTCACAGAATACCAGTGTCTGTAGCCCTGGTGTAGCTAGGAATCAGATTGTTTGGGAGTGTGGCCTCAATGTGTGATACACATTTCACAGAATACCAGTGTCTGTAGCCCTGGTGTAGCTAGGAATCAGATTGTTTGGGAGTGTGGCCTCAATGTGTGATACACATTTCACAGAATACCAGTGTCTGTAGCCCTGGTGTAGCTAGGAATCAGATTGTTTGGGAGTGTGGCCTCAATGTGAACACATTTCACAGAATACCAGTGTCTGTAGCCTGCGTGAGATAGAATCGATTGTTTGGAGTGTGGCCTCAATGTGTGATACATTTCACAGAATACCAGTACTGTAGCCCTGGTGTAGCTAGGAATCGGATTGTTTGGGAGTGTGGCCTCAATGTGTGATACACATTTCACAGAATACCAGCATCTGTAGCCATGGCGTAGCTAGGAATCGGTTTGTTTGGGAGTGTGGCCTCAATGTGTGATACACATTTCACAGAATACCAGCGCCTGTAGCCCTGGTGCAGCTAGGATTCGGATTGCTTGGGAGTGTGGCCTCAATGTGTGATACACATTTCACAGAATACCAGTGTCTGTAGCCCTGGTGCAGCTTGGAATCGGATTGCTTGGGAGTGTGGCCTCAATGTGTGATACACATTTCAGAGAATACCAGTGTCCGTAGCCCTGTTGCAGCTAGCTTGGGAGTGTGGCCTCAATGTGTGATACACATTTCACAGAATACCAGTACCTCTAGTCCTGGTGTAGATAAGAATCAGATTGTTTGGGAGTGTGGCCTCAACGTGAGATACACATTTCACAGAATACCAGTACCTGTATCCCTGGTGTAGATAGGAATCGGATTGTTTGGGAGTGTGGCCTCAATGTGTGATACATTTCACAGAATACCAGTATCTGTAGCCCTGGTGTAGATAGGAATCAGGATTGTTTGGGAGTGTGGCCTCAATGTGTGATACACATTTCACAGAATACCAGTGACCTGTAGCCCTGTGAGATAGGAATCAGATTGTTTGGGAGTGTGGCCTCAATGTGATACACATTTCACAGAATACCAGCGTCTGTAGCCCTGGTGTAGCTAGGAATCGGATTGTTTGGGAGTGTGGCCTCAATGTGTGATACACATTTCACAGAATACCAGTGCCTGTAGCCCTGGTGTAGCTGGAATCGGATTGTTTGGGAGTGTGGCCTCAATGTGTGATACATTTCACAGAATACCAGCATCCTGTAGCCCTGGTGTAGATAGGAATCAGATTGTTTGGGAATGTGGCCTCAATGTGTGATACACATTTCACAGAATACCAGCGTCTGTAGCCCTGGTGTAGATAGGAATCGGATTGTTTGGGAGTGTGGCCTCAATGTGTGATACATTTCACAGAATACCAGTACCTGTAGCCCTGGTGTAGATAGGAATCGATTGTTTGGGATGTGGCCTCAATGTGTGACACATTTCTGAGAATACCAGCATCCTGTAGCCCTGGTGTAGATAGGGAATCGGATTGTTTGGAGTGTGGCCTCAATGTGTGATACACATTTCACAGAATACCAGTACCTGTAGCCCTGGTGTAGATAGGAATCGATTGTTTGGGGTGTGGCCTCAATTGTGATACACATTTCACAGAATACCAGTGTCTGTAGCCCTGGTGTAGCTAGGAATCAGATTGTTTGGAGTGTGGCCTCAATGTGTGATACATTTCACAGAATACCAGTGTCTGTAGCCCTGGTGAGCTAGGAATCAGATTGTTTGGGAGTGTGGCCTCAATGTGTGATACACATTTCACAGAATACCAGTGTCTGTAGCCCTGGTGCAGATAGGAATCAGATTGTTTGGGAGTGTGGCCTCAATGTGTGATATACATTTCACAGAATAACAGTGTCTGGTAGGAATCAGATTGTTTGGGAGTGTGGCCTCAATGTGTGATACACATTTCACAGAATACCAGTATCTGTAGCCCTGGTGTAGATAGGAATCGGATTGTTTGGGAGTGTGGCCTCAATGTGTGATACACATTTCACAGAATACCAGCGTCTGTAGCCCTGGTGTAGCTAGGAATCGGATTGTTTGGGAGTGTGGCCTCAATGTGTGATACACATTTCACAGAATACAGCATCTGTAGCCTGGTGTAGCTAGGATCAGATTGTTTGGGAGTGTGGCCTCAATGTGTGATATACATTTCACAGAATACCAGTGTCTGTAGCCTGGAATCGGAATCGATTGTTTGGGAGTGTGGCCTCAATGTGTGATACACATTTCACAGAATACCAGTGTCTGTAGCCTGTTGAGCTAGGAATCAGATTGTTTGGGAGTGTGGCCTCAATGTGTGATATACATTTCACAGAATACCAGTATCTGTAGCCCTGGTGTAGCTAGGAATGATTGTTTGGGAGTGTGGCCTCAATGTGATACACATTTCACAGAATACCAGTGTCTGTAGCCCTGGTGTAGCTAGGAATCAGATTGTTTGGGAGTGTGGCCTCAATGTGTGATACACATTTCACAGAATACCAGTGTCTGTAGCCTGGTGTAGATAGGAATCAGATTGTTTGGGAGTGTGGCCTCAATGTGTGATACATTTCACAGAATACCAGTGTCTGTAGCCCTGGTGTAGATAGGAATCAGATTGTTTGGGAGTGTGGCCTCAATGTGATACACATTTCACAGAATACCAGTGTCTGTAGCCCTGGTGTAGATAGGAATCAGATTGTTTGGGAGTGTGGCCTCAATGTGTGATACATTTCACAGAATACCAGTACCTGTAGCCCTGGTGTAGCTAGGAATCGGATTGTTTGGGAGTGTGGCCTCAATGTGTGATACACATTTCACAGAATACCAGTCTGTAGCCCTGGGTGCTAGGAATCGGATTGTTTGGGAGTGTGGCCTCAATGTGTGATACACATTTCACAGAATACCAGCGTCTGTAGCCCTGGTGCAGCTAGGAATCGGATTGTTTGGGAGTGTGGCCTCAATGTGTGATACACATTTCACAGAATACCAGTGTCTGTAGCCCTGGTGCAGCTAGGAATCAGATTGTTTGGGAGTGTGGCCTCAATGTGTGATAACATTTCACAGAATACCAGTGACCTGTAGCCCTGTTGCAGCTAGGAATCTATTGTTTGGGAGTGTGGCCTCAATGTGTGATACATTTCACAGAATACCAGTACCTGTAGCCCTGGTGTAGATAAGAATCAGATTGTTTGGAGTGTGGCCTCAAGTGTGAGTACACATTTCACAGAATACCAGTACCTGTAGCCCTGGTGTAGATAGGAATCGGATTGTTTGGGAGTGTGGCCTCAATGTGTGATACACATTTCACAGAATACCAGTACCTGTAGCCCTGGTGTAGATAGGAATCGGATTGTTTGAGTGTGGCCTCAAGTGTGATACACATTTCACAGAATACCAGTACCTGTAGCCCTGGCGTAGCTAGGAATCAGATTGTTTGGAGTGTGGCCTCAGTGTGTGATACACATTTCACAGAATACCAGCGTCTGTAGCCATGGCGTAGCTAGGAATCGGATTGTTTGGAGTGTGGCCTCAATGTGTGATACACATTTCACAGAATACCAGTACCTGTAGCCCTGGTGTAGCTAGGAATCAGATTGTTTGGGAGTGTGGCCTCAATGTGTGATACACATTTCACAGAATACCAGCATCTGTAGCCCTGGTGCAGATAGGAATCAGATTGTTTGGAATGTGGCCTCAATGTGTGATACACATTTCACAGAATACCAGCATCTGTAGCCCTGGTGTAGATAGGAATCGGATTGTTTGGGAGTGTGGCCTCAATGTGTGATACACATTTCACAGAATACCAGTACCTGTAGCCCTGGTGTAGATAGGAATCAGATTGTTTGGGAGTGTGGCCTCAATGTGTGATACACATTTCACAGAATACCAGTACCTGTAGCCCTGGTGAGTAGGAATCGGATTGTTTGAGTGTGGCCTCAATGTGTGATACACATTTCACAGAATACCAGTACCTGTAGCCCTGGTGTAGATAGGAATCGATTGTTTGGGAGTGTGGCCTCAATGTGTGATACACATTTCACAGAATACCAGTGTCTGTAGCCCTGGTGTAGATAGGAATCAGATTGTTTGGGAGTGTGGCCTCAATGTGATACACATTTCACAGAATACCAGTGCCTGTAGCCCTGGTGTAGCTAGGAATCAGATTGTTTGGGAGTGTGGCCTCAATGTGTGATACACATTTCACAGAATACCAGTGTCTGTAGCCCTGGTGTAGCTAGGAATCAGATTGTTTGGGAGTGTGGCCTCAATGTGTGATATGCATTTCACAGAATAACAGTGTCTGCTAGGAATCAGATTGTTTGGGAGTGTGGCCTCAATGTGTGATACACATTTCACAGAATACCAGTGTCTGTAGCCCTGGTGTAGATAGGAATCAGATTGTTTGGGAGTGTGGCCTCAATGTGTGATACACATTTCACAGAATACCAGTGTCTGTAGCCCTGGCGTAGCTAGGAATCGGATTGTTTGGGAGTGTGGCCTCAATGTGTGATACACATTTCACAGAATACCAGCATCTGTAGCCATGGCGTAGCTAGGAATCGGATTGTTTGGGAGTGTGGCCTCAATGTGTGATACACATTTCACAGAATACAGTATCTGTAGCCTTGGTGTAGCTAGGAATCAGATTGTTTGGGAGTGTGGCCTCAATGTGTGATACATTTCACAGAATACCAGTGTCTGTAGCCTGGTGTAGCTAGGAATCGGATTGTTTGGGAGTGTGGCCTCAATGTGTGATACATTTCACAGAATACCGTGTCTGTAGCCCTGGTGTGCTAGGAATCGGATTGTTTGGGTGTGTGGCCTCAATGTGTGATACACATTTCACAGAATACCAGTACCTGTAGCCCTGGTGTAGCTAGGAATCAGATTGTTTGGGAGTGTGGCCTCAATGTGTGATACACATTTCACAGAATACCAGTATCTGTAGCCCTGGTGTAGATAGGAATCGGATTGTTTGGGAGTGTGGCCTCAATGTGTGATACACATTTCACAGAATACCAGTACCTGTAGCCCTGGTGTAGATAGGAATCAGATTGTTTGGGAGTGTGGCCTCAATGTGTGATACACATTTCACAGAATACCAGCGTCTGTAGCCCTGGTGTAGCTAGGAATCAGATTGTTTGGGAGTGTGGCCTCAATGTGTGATACACATTTCACAGAATACCAGTGTCTGTAGCCCTGGTGTAGCTAGGAATCGGATTGTTTGGGAGTGTGGCCTCAATGTGTGATACACATTTCACAGAATACCAGTGTCTGTAGCCCTGGTGTAGCTAGGAATCGGATTGTTTGGGAGTGTGGCCTCAATGTGTGACACATTTCACAGAATACCAGTACCTGTAGCCCTGGTGTAGCTAGGAATCGGATTGTTTGGAGTGTGGCCTCAATGTGTGATACACATTTCACAGAATACCAGTACCTGTAGCCCTGGTGTAGATAGGGAATCAGATTGTTTGGGAGTGTGGCCTCAATGTGTGATACACATTTCACAGAATACCAGTATCTGTAGCCCTGGTGTAGATAGGAATCGATTGTTTGGGAGTGTGGCCTCAATGTGTGATACACATTTCACAGAATACCAGTATCTGTAGCCCTGGTGTAGATAGGAATCGGATTGTTTGGGAGTGTGGCCTCAATGTGTGATACACATTTCACAGAATACCAGTACCTGTAGCCCTGGTGTAGATAGGAATCAGATTGTTTGAGAGTGTGGCCTCAATGTGTGATACATTTCACAGAATACCAGTACCTTGTACCCTGGTGTAGATAGGAATCAGATTGTTTGGAGTGTGGCCTCAATGTGTGTACACATTTCACAGAATACCAGTACCTGTAGCCCTGGTGTGAGATAGGAATCAGATTGTTTGGGATGTGGCCTCAATGTGATACACATTTCACAGAATAACCAGTACCTGTAGCCCTGGTGTAGATAGGAATCAGATTGTTTGGGAGTGTGGCCTCAATGTGATACACATTTCAGAATACCAGTGTCTGTAGCCCTGGCGTATGGGAATCAGATTGTTTGGGAGTGTGGCCTCAATGTGATACACATTTCACAGAATACCAGTATCTGTAGCACTGGTGTAGCTAGGAATCGGATTGTTTGGGAGTGTGGCCTCAATGTGTGATACACATTTCACAGAATACCAGTACCTGTAGCCCTGGTGTAGATAGGAATCGGATTGTTTGGGAGTGTGGCCTCAATGTGTGATACACATTTCACAGAATACCAGTACCTGTAGCCCTGGTGTAGATAGGAATCGGATTGTTTGGGAGTGTGGCCTCAATGTGTGATACACATTTCACAGAATACCAGTACCTGTAGCCCTGGTGTAGATAGGAATCAGATTGTTTGGGAGTGTGGCCTCAATGTGTGATACACATTTCACAGAATACCAGTATCTGTAGCCCTGGTGTAGATAGGAATCGGATTGTTTGGGAGTGTGGCCTCAATGTGTGATACACATTTCACAGAATACCAGCGTCTGTAGCCCTGGTGTAGCTAGGAATCAGATTGTTTGGGAGTGTGGCCTCAATGTGTGATACACATTTCACAGAATACCAGTATCTGTAGCCATGGCTGTAGCTAGGAATCGGATTGTTTGGGAGTGTGGCCTCAATGTGTGATACACTTTTCACAGAATACCAGTGTCTGTAGCCCTGGTGCAGCTAGGAATCAGATTGTTTGGGTGTGGCCTCAATGTGTGATACATTTCACAGAATACCAGTGTCTGTAGCCTGGTGCAGCTTGGAATCGGATTGTTTGGGTGTGGCCTCAATGTGTGATACACATTTCACAGAATACCAGTGCCTGTAGCCCTGGTGCAGCTAGGAATCGATTGTTTGGGAGTGTGGCCTCAATGTGTGATATACATTTCACAGAATACCAGTACCTGTAGCCCTGGTGTAGATAGGAATCAGATTGTTTGGAGTGTGGCCTCAATGTGTGATACACATTTCACAGAATACCAGTACCTGTAGCCCTGGTGTAGATAGGAATCGGATTGTTTGGGAGTGTGGCCTCAATGTGTGATACATTTCACAGAATACCAGTACCTGTAGCCCTGGTGTAGATAGGAATCGGATTGTTTGGGAATGTGGCCTCAATGTGTGATACACATTTCACAGAATACCAGTACCTGTAGCCCTGGTGTAGATAGGAATCAGATTGTTTGGGAGTGTGGCCTCAATGTGTGATACACATTTCAAAGAATACCAGTGTCTGTAGCCCTGGTGTAGCTAGGAATCAGATTGTTTGGGAGTGTGGCCTCAATGTGTGATACACATTTCACAGAATACCAGTACCTGTAGCCCTGGTGTAGCTAGGAATCGGATTGTTTGGGAGTGTGGCCTCAATGTGTGATACACATTTCACAGAATACCAGTATCTGTAGCCCTGGTGTAGCTAGGAATCGGATTGTTTGGGAGTGTGGCCTCAATGTGTGATACATTTCACAGAATACCAGTGCCTGTAGCCCTGGTGCAGCTAGGAATCAGATTGTTGGGAGTGTGGCCTCAATGTGTGATACACATTTCACAGAATACCAGTGTCTGTAGCCTGGTGCAGCTAGGAATCGGATTGTTTGGGAGTGTGGCCTCAATGTGTGATACACATTTCACAGAATACCAGTGTCTGTAGCCCTGGTGCAGCTAGGAATCAGATTGTTTGGGAGTGTGGCCTCAATGTGTGATACACATTTCACAGAATACCAGTACCTGTAGCCCTGGTGTAGATAGGAATCAGATTGTTTTGGAGTGTGGCCTCAATGTGTGATACACATTTCACAGAATACCAGTACCTGTAGCCCTGGTGTGAGATGGAATCAGATTGTTTGGGAGTGTGGCCTCAATGTGTGATACACATTTCACAGAATACCAGTACCTGTAGCCCTGGTGTAGACTAGGAATCGGATTGTTTGGGAGTGTGGCCTCAATGTGTGATACACATTTCACAGAATACCAGTACCTGTAGCCCTGGTGTAGCTAGGAATCAGATTGTTTGGGAGTGTGGCCTCAATGTGTGATACACATTTCACAGAATACCAGTGTCTGTAGCCCTGGTGTAGCTAGGAATCAGATTGTTTGGGAGTGTGGCCTCAATGTGTGATACACATTTCACAGAATACCAGTGTCTGTAGCCCTGGTGTAGCTAGGAATCGGATTGTTTGGGAGTGTGGCCTCAATGTGTGATACACATTTCACAGAATACCAGTGTCTGTAGCCCTGGTGTAGCTAGGAATCAGGATTGTTTGGGAGTGTGGCCTCAATGTGTGATACACATTTCACAGAATACCAGTACCTGTAGCCCTGGTGTAGATAGGAATCGGATTGTTTGGGAGTGTGGCCTCAATGTGTGATACACATTTCACAGAATACCAGTACCTGTAGCCCTGGTGTAGCTAGGAATCAGATTGTTTGGGAGTGTGGCCTCAATGTGTGATACACATTTCACAGAATACCAGTATCTGTAGCCCTGGTGCAGATAGGAATCGGATTGTTTGGGAGTGTGGCCTCAATGTGATAACATTTCACAGAATACCAGTATCTGTAGCCCTGGTGTAGATAGGAATCGGATTGTTTGGGAGTGTGGCCTCAATGTGTGATACACATTTCACAGAATACCAGTACCTGTAGCCCTGGTGTAGATAGGAATCAGATTGTTTGGGAGTGTGGCCTCAATGTGTGATACACATTTCACAGAATACCAGCATCTGTAGCCCTGGTGTAGATAGGAATCGGATTGTTTGGAGTGTGGCCTCAATGTGTGATACACATTTCACAGAATACTAGTACCTGTAGCCCTGGTGTAGATAGGAATTCGATTGTTTGGGAGTGTGGCCTCAATGTGTGATACACATTTCACAGAATACCAGTGTCTGTAGCCCTGGTGTAGCTAGGAATCAGATTGTTTGGGAGTGTGGCCTCAATGTGTGATACACATTTCACAGAATACCAGTGTCTGTAGCCCTGGTGTAGCTAGGAATCAGATTGTTTGGGAGTGTGGCCTCAATGTGTGATACATTTCACAGAATACCAGTGTCTGTAGCCCTGGTGTAGATAGGAATCGGATTGTTTGGGAGTGTGGCCTCAATGTGTGATACACATTTCACAGAATACCAGTGTCTGTAGCCCTGGTGTAGATAGGAATCGGATTGTTTGGAGTGTGGCCTCAATGTGTGATACACATTTCACAGAATACCAGTGCCTGTAGCCCGGGTAGCTAGGAATCAGATTGTTTGGGAGTGTGGCCTCAATGTGTGATACACATTTCACAGAATACCAGCATCTGTAGCCATGGTGTAGCTGGAATCGAGTTTGTTTGGGGTGTGACCTCAATGTGTGATACACATTTCACAGAATACCAGCGTCTGTAGCCCTGGTGCAGATAGGAATCGGATTGTTTGGAGTGTGGCCTCAATGTGTGATACACATTTCACAGAATACCAGTGTCTGTAGCCCTGGTGCAGCTTGGAATCGGATTGTTTGGGAGTGTGGCCTCAATGTGTGAACATTTCACAGAATACCAGTGCCTGTAGCCCTGGTGCAGCTAGGAATCTGATTGTTTGGGAGTGTGGCCTCAATGTGTGATACACATTTCACAGAATACCAGTACCTCTAGCCCTGGTGTAGATAAGAATCAGATTGGGAGTGTGGCCTCAACGTGAGTTACACATTTCACAGAATACCAGAACCTGTAGCTCTGGTGTAGATAGGAATTGGATTGTTTGGGAGTGTGGCCTCAATGTGTGATACACATTTCACAGAATACCAGTACCTGTAGCCCTGGTGTAGATAAGAATCGGATTGTTTGGGAGTGTGGCCTCAATGTGTGATACACATTTCACAGAATACCAGTACCTGTAGCCCTGGTGTAGATAGGAATCAGATTGTTTGGGAGTGTGGCCTCAATGTGTGATACACATTTCAAAGAATACCAGCGTCTGTAGCCCTGGCGTAGCTAGGAATCGGATTGTTTGGGAGTGTGGCCTCAATGTGTGATACACATTTCACAGAATACCAGTGTCTGTAGCCCTGGTGTAGCTAGGAATCGGATTGTTTGGGAGTGTGGCCTCAATGTGTGATACACAAGACTACCAGGGACTGACATTATTTTATTTCGAACGGGGTCGGATACATGCTGGGGTGGGGGACCACTAGACTACCAGGAACTGACATTATTTTATTTCGAACGGGGTTGGATACATGCTGGGGGTGGGGGACCACTAGACTACCAGGGAAACTGACATTATTTTATTTAGAACGGGTCGGATACATGCTGGGGGTGGGGACCACTAGACTACCAGGGAAACTGACATTATTTTATTTCTAACGGGGTCGGATACGCTGTGGGTGGGGGACCACTAGACTACCAGGGATACATCATGTATGTTGTGGTGAGAGGGGATGTGCTTCATGGGGGGGCACTTTGCATTACCGCCAGCCTTTTTTTGGCGGTAGTTAGCACCACGCTACAGGTTGCGCTAATGCCTGTAGCGCGGCGCTATACCTTTCAATATGCTGTTGCGCAGGCAGTCAGGTCCTATTCCCTCAGTCCCTCCCCTGCATACATTATGATTTAGCGTCGGTGCTAACACCTAGCGCCGACGCTAAATGTCCTTTTGAATATTGCTGTCGGGGGCAAATTCGGTGCTAATCCAGCGCAACGGGTTTGCGCCCGGCGCTACCCTTTGAATATCTGGCCCCTAGAGTCTTAACTAATTATAGCACTAATGATCTGGGCAATTTCTGTGCTTTTATGGTTGTGTATAGTTTGATGAAATTTAAAGTTTTAAAATTAAAACATTCCTGCGAGCTAGACCTGACACACATAGAAAACAACAATCGTGAATTAGAGTTCAATTTAGTATCAGTTTTCTTACAGAAACCCCAGTCAGCTAGCTCTCAGATGTCTGCTAATATGTTAATTTATGAAAAACTCCTAATAGCAGACAGAGGGAAGGACAAACTAGGACTTAACATATAAATCAAAACACTCTGCATAACATATGTTTTTGCAAATTCTGACTGGACTACTTCTTTAAAACTGCAAGCCCAGTTAAACTATAGAATGCAGCCTCTTGCTATACTGACATGCTTCAGCTGATGCAAAATACAGAGAAAGGTGGCAGGGACCGGGGTGCAGAACAGGTCTGAATAACATCATATACCCACCAGGAGGGACTCTCCATCTCTTTGAAAGTATTTGTGAAAATATGTGACCAGGAGAGCAATGTAAGCTACTAAATGGGTAGTACAATGAACCATTGTAAAATGGGATCAAATGTGTAGCTGAAATAGTCACTGACATCCTGTTGTGTTTATGCTATACCACACACTAGAGAAAAAGTGATTTTAAAGTATTTTGCAGTTTCTAGGTTGCAGCTTCATACCATACCCTTCATTTGTAAATAAAAATGAAAATCATGTCACAGAGCAAAATCCATACTAAATACTAGTTCTACCTAATAGAAAGCTGGTACCTACATTTATAGTTTAGCAAATATTTGAAATCTAATTGAGTGGGCTTTCTGTAAGAAAACATCTAGAGTCTTAACTAATTATTGTGCTAATAATCTGGGCAATTTCTGTGCTTTTATGGTTGTGTATAGTCTGATGAAATTAAATGTTTTAAAATTAAAACACTCCTGTAAGCTAGACCTGACACACACAGAAAACAACACTAGTGAATTAGAGCTTAATTTAGTTGGGGTTTTCTTACAGAAACCCCAGTTAGCTAGCTCTCAGGTATCTGCTAATAGGCTTGCAGACAGAGGGAGGGACACACTAGGACTTAACATACAAATCAAAACGCTCTGCATAACATATGTTTTTGCAGATTCTGAGTGGACTATGGACTACTCCTTTAAAACTGCAAGCTCGGTAAAAAACACACACTGGAGCCTCTTGCTATACTTACTTGCTTCAGCTGATGCAAAATACAGAGTAAGGTGGTGGGGGCAGGGTTGGAGGACAGGTCTAAATAACACCATATACCCACCAGGAAGGACTTTCCATCTCTTGGAATGTATTTGTGAAAATGTGTGACCAGGAGAGGAATGTTAGCTGAGCCAATGCTGTTTAAACAAGTGATGTATAGGGATGCAGTTTCAGGCTTTTCCTTCTGAAGCTTAAGCTCTGATGCCCCAGGCAGCTCTGATAGTCAGTTGTTCCAGCATGATAGATCCACTTCATGTCCCTCCCACATGAAGCAAAAAAAAAGGTGGGTTGGCTCTTTAGGAGCTTCTTGGGTGGAGATGGGGGTTGATCTTACTCCCCCCAAAAAACTAATGCTGCCTCCCACTACTCAGGTTCCAGTTCTTGTACCTCCCACTTAAGAAAGAAAATAATGCACTGCAACCATTGACTAACATGAAAGTGTATTTATTTGAGGGCAGAAAACATTTCTTGGAGGAGGGTAAGACGGAGGAGTATATTTACACCTTCACTCAGTTCCATGGACAGAAAACATGACATCACTCCTTTTGTACATGCAAAACATCTGCAGGCTCCGCCTACTGCAGCCGTAAAAAAGAGAAATTATTTTGTCTCACTTGTCCACCATGGTGGCAACATAGTATCTCCATTGTTCACTCCCCATCTTACTATACATGTTACCTGTGAAGAACAAAAGAGAAATTATTTTGCCTCTCTTGGCCACTGTGAAACTGTGAAAGGAAAACTTAAAATTATAAAATAAAAATATTATGTAATGATACCATCAAATTACTGAGGGCAATGCCATGTATGTTCCTCAGAGATGGGTGGGGAGTAAGAGACAAAATAAGTATGTGCCGTGAGGGCTGCCTGACTGTGTGAATGGCTTGCCTGTCATCCCACTGAATGGTCAAACCTGCAGTAAGATGGATACAAGAGGAAAGAATGAAACCTATTTTAACGCCTTGCAAGCAATAAGGTGGAAGCCCCTCCTGTACAAGGATGGATTCACTACCGTTAGTGAGAATGGGAAGTGTGAACAACAGTAAAAAGCAATTTACCATTATAGCAGACAAAGGTACACCTTGCTGCACTTCAGATCTTGCTGCTTTGTTGGGCTGACTGATTGTGGGCTCAGCTTGAGGCCTGGCTGGTGGTTGTCTGCCTGGCAATGGCATTTATGCTGGATTAAGTCTCCAGGTTTCTCCATCTGGATGCATATGGTAGAGGTGGTGGTGGCCCATGTCGTTTGTGAATGTGGAGGACAAGGCCAGAGGAGGAGGAGGAGGTGATGTCTTTCTTTCTGTAGGAGGAATGGTCTGCCTGGCTAGCAATGGCATTTATGCTGGATTAAGAGTATAAGGGGGAGACATTCAAAGGTTAGAGCCGCGAGCAAACAGATTGCGCTGGCATAGCACTGGGTTAGTGCAGGACCGCAATATTCAAACCAAGACATTGCACCAGTGCAATGTGTTAGCACTGGTGCAAACACTTAATGTATGCAAGAGGCAAATTGAGGGGAGGAAACGCGCGTGAAGGCGCAATGGGATATTTAAAGGTATAGCACTGCGCAAGACCACTTTGGGCAACACATAGTGTGGTGCTACTTACTGTCTGTAAAAGACAGGTCTTATCCCAGGACAATCCACAGAGGGAGGGAGGGAGTGGCCAGTGCAGGATGTCACAATAGCATTGTTCAGCAATGCAGTGTTGATGTACCTCATGGAGGAAGTAGTGGAGGAGTAGGAGGAGAGGCACCAGGCCCACCTCGGCCCACAACACAGGCCAAGGAGGAGATATGCTGCACACAGGTGGCACCAGCCCAGAGTCTCCTTTGAGACCCTACCTGATGAGCACATCACTGGCTGGTACAGGATAAACAGGGTTATGTAAAGGCAGATATGTGAACTCCAGCATGAGCAGCTGCAGCCCAACACCAGACACAGCCATGCCATGTCACTGAAGGAGAAGGTGATGGCAGCGATGTGCTTTCTAGCCACTGGGATGTTCCAAACCCCAGTGGGAGACACCATTGGGGTATCGCAGTCTGCCATCTCATGCCTCCTGACCCAGTTCCTAGATGCCTTCCTGCCACATGCTGCCGAATTCATAGTATTCCACAGCCCCACAGCTGAGTGCAGCTCAACCATGTTGCAATTCTATCAAGCTGCACATCTACCAGCAGAAGTTGATGTCATTAACTGCACGCATGTTGCCATCCATGCACCACCTGGTGATGGCAGTGATATATGTGTCAACAGGAAGGGGTATTACTCCATCAATTGCCAAGTGGTGTGCGATGCAACAGGGTGCATCAGCAATGTCTTTTCACAGTACCCAGCAATGCCCATGATGCCATCATATGGCACCAATCAAGGCTGTGCCATGCCTTTGTGGAGGGCAGAATATCCAGTAGGCATCTTGTTGGTGAGTATCTCAGCCACAACATGCAAACACCACAGTGGGAACAGTGCCAAGCAAGCATAGGTAAGGTGAATGGTGGGGCATGGGGCAATGGGACAGCAAAATATGTGACATGCATGTGAAATGGCCAGACAGCAGGACTGCGTGGCTAACATGTACACATTTGTTCACAGGGGACAGTGCCTATCCACTGAGACCCTGGCTGCTCACACCAGTACCCAGGCCAGCAACAGTGGCCGAGGAGAGGTACAATGAGGCACACGCTGCCACCAGGAACATCATAGAAAGGGTCTTTGTCATGCTAAGAATGCAATTCCACTGCCTAGACTGTTCAGGCGGTGCCCTACAGTGCAGGCCTCAGAAGGTATGCCATATATTCCTAGCGTGTTGCATGCTATACAACATGGCATTAAAACTGTGTTATGCATGCACCTGAACCTGAGGAACAGTCAGACAGTGACCCAGAGCCAGAGGTCAGGAGGATAGTAGAGCAACTCAAGAGGAGAGACGTTTGAATGGCACTGGAGTAGCATCATGGACACATTAGCCCAGATGGGAAGGTGAGTGAACACGACACAGATAAACAACAACTCATGACCCATGCCTTTAATATGTGTGCAGACATTGTACAGTACAGAACAGTGAAATGGTGCAACCCCCTGGTGCAACACACAGTGGAACCGAGCACATGTGATGTGGTTATGAGGGCAGTGTGCAGTGCGTGTCATGCATATGTGGATGGCAGAAGGATGTGTTGAGTGTAGGGGGTGGTGTTGAGGGGGTGGACACGCTGGAGGTGTAGTGTGGGGTGTGTGTGTGTGTGTCAGACCCAATGCGTCACTGTGCATGCTAGCTTACACTATTACTGGTGCCTACCACCACGCACATGACACACCCCTTGTGTGTGGGACACAGAGGATGGAGTGCTCTGTGTCAACGAAATGGGTGGTAAGGATTGCAGTGATGACTAGCTGGTAGCATGCCTATGACCATCGTGGGATGCAGTCCCAGCCATGGAGAGTGGGTGGCCACAATACCCTGTCCGGCCAGTGGAGGACCCAGTACCCACACCCCTTGTGCAGGATGCACGCATGGGTACATTTGTGGAGCTACTGCACTGTGTGGTGTCTGTGCCCTGCTGACCAGCCATGATCACAGCACACATCACCTCTGCATGCACCCTTACAGCAGCACTGAGGTCCCTAAAGCCACTCTCAATGGTGCCTAGGATCCGTGTCATGTGCTCCTCTGTCCACTGCTCAGCACAGAGCATTGCTGAGCCAACTGTCTCCCACAACTGGGCCAGTTCATGCCGCATCTCCCTGTGGAAGTCATGCAGGTCCTGCTGGGCAGCATGCTGTGACAGCAGGGTGGCCTGGAGCATAGGCCGGGCACCCTGGCCATCTGGGCCCAGGGGCGGCACCCTGCCCTGGTCTGCGGGTGGTGGTGGTGGTGGCACCTGTTGATCATGCAGGGGATGCTGAGTGGGATGTTGTGGCTGGTGCTGCTGCTGTTGTTGCAGTTGCTGCTGCCACTGCAGTGGCCTAGCAGGGGGCAGTGACTGTTGCAGGGCCTGCACCGCACCCTGTGACCAGCAGTGCATGTCCAGTGATGCACGCTGGTCATACTCATGCCCAACATCCTGCTGCAGTGCTATGATGTCATGTGCCTGTGTGCCCCCCGCCCACAATGCACCCATGTGTGTAGCCCCTGCACATCCTATCCCACTGTTCCTGCCCACAGTGCTGTCTGCCAGCAGGTCATCCTCCATCTCTGAGTCACCCCAACCATGGTCACTGTGAAGGTGACCAGTGGTCCACAACTGAGGTCCTCAACCTGTGCATCCTGCAGTCCAAATGCAGCTTCCACGGCATCATCCTCGTCATCATCATCATAGGCCACTATTGCGCTCACTGGCTGCCATGTACCATGACCACATGCCACCCACTCATGCTCCAGCACAGATGGTCCATGGCCGGTCCCCATACCTGATGTTCATGGCAAAGTCCATGTAGCATTCTCCTCATCCACCACAGATGCTGGCCCATGCACCTCCTGTCCCATGGCTGGATGTCCACTCTGTGCTGTGGAGCCAATAAAACAGTGTCAGAGTACTGTACAGTGCACTGTATGCCAAGTCCACCACCATGACATGCAACACATGACAGTGATGTCCCTGCAGAATGACCCTGCACTCCCATAGTGCCGACCATGTATATGAGGATGCATCCCCTGTGCACACACACCCCAACCATGTCACACACAGACTGATACAACTGTACACCGATAACCGCTGTGCAATTCCAACACATGCACACTGCTGTGCTACACGTACACTGCCAACACATCTCGACCACCCCATGTGTGAGTCTGGCATGTGTCACTGGGCCATGACAGTGGAATGGTGACCCACACCCCCGTAGATGTCATGCAGGCCCTGTTGTTGTCATGCCATGTATATACCCAGGGGTGCCGGCAGGCATACGCACTGTACTCAGCCGAGTACAGTAAAAAAAAATCAGGCAGGGGCAACAAATTAGGCAAGGGCAACAGAAATCGGAAAGCAAGGACATTTTGAGTCACATTGTGTGTGTGTCACGCTGAGCCCTTTTGTCTTTGTTGTTCGCTATGGGGCACTGATGCCACCAGCCAAATACACAAACAAGAACAACTTACCAGGCAGGCAGAAAAACAAAGGAAGGAGGATTACAGGAAGAAACTGATTACTTGAATTCAGACATGGCAAAGAGGGTGGGGACTATTATTGGTGTGGCGTGGCAGCGCATATTTTGGTTTATGTTTACATAATGGTGGGGGGCAACAGTGCATCAGTTTTGAGTACAAGTGTAAAATTCCTGGCTACGCCCCTGTATATACCTGCCCTTGGTGGTGTCAGCTGCATTTCACAACCACCACCTTCGACCCTTTCCACTGCCACTGGCCTCAGGATCGAGGCAATCAATACCAGGATTGGGTCCCAGTTGCGCTGCTCCAAGGTCTGTGGCCCTCCACCTGTACGCAGCTGTTCATGAACTCTTTGTGCCTCTGCCTCCTTTGCCCATCGCAGCAGGTCATTCCAGCGCTTCCACACTGCATCAGTGCTGTGACCATGGCCACCACTGCATTAACCTCTGCCGCTATCTCCTCCCACATATGGCAGACGACGGCATTGGTGGCCTTGTTGTGCCTCATCACCATCTCCCTCTCCTTAAAGACGTGTACCAGTGCCCTCAGCTCATCTCCCATGAATCTGTGTGCACATAGCCTATCCTACCTGGCAGCATCACCTGTGTGGGACAGATGAAATGGTATTGCTTAGACATGGGGTGAACAATGTGTGCTTGACCATTGCTGTACCTTTTGAACATGGCACCATACACACACATGGCATGCACTGACAGGGTCTGTGTGCCTCAGGCACTGTGCAGTCTGGGCACACAGTGTAACACATAGTACAGACATGGCCAGAATGTGCCTGTGCTTCACACTGCATTGCTGACACACAACATGCGCATGTGCAGTGCAAATCGCACGTGATGCCATGCATCCATTCTGCCGTGTGTGTGTTACACAGCACACAGTGGCCATGTCTGTGCACAGTGCAGTTGCCCCATGTTGGCCATGTGTCTCTCGTGTTGGTCAGGTGCACTTTGCTGGGGACATGGTGCTTGGTGCAGGTACCTGTGGACAGTCCCCATTGCATGACACACGGCCTCTGACACACACATTCCCTGCCATGGCCTCCCCCCGGCACTGCCACTGTGTATGTGCAACACACCATGCTCTCCCTGTTGGACACACTCCTGTGACAGAGGCACATTGCCCTGACATCCCACAATGCGATTATGCATGCCACCCGCCATCAGCTGTGTTGCTCCCACCATGGTAAGTGACCAGACGATGTCCTGTACAGTGCCATACTGTTGCATGTCTTATGTCACAAGTGAGTTCTAACGGCCAGTAGGTACAGCACCACCCCAACCTGCACATACCCCAACGCAGCGGTGATGTTACCATTATGCATGCAGCCATGTCACACTGAGTGGTGTCAGGGGAGTCCTCACCACACCACATGGCAGTCCCACTATGTACTGTGCAGACAGTGACATTGTTGCCTGTGCTGCTGTCCTGCTTCATGGTGGCCTACAGTGCTGTGTGCATGTACTGACACAGACAGCACAGCAACAGGCTGGCTAACTCACCTGTGTGTGGAATCCCATCACCCTATCCCATGTGCTGACAGTCAGAAAAGCAGAATGACCTGAGTGATGTACATACCTGCAGTTTTGGTTTGTGTCTCTTGGGATATCCTGCACACAGTGTTCACATACACCTTCAGCCACAGCACTACAGTCCCAATCAGCAACACAGGTGGAGCACTGTTTGCTCTTAAATGCACAGCCGGGCAATCCAGCCTGTTGAAAATGCAAATGAGACCAGAATGATATGTTAATTACTGTCTTTTTCTGTGCATATACAAGTAGCCTCATTTACATACATCCTTTGAATATCACAACACTTAGCGCCGGGCAAATGTTTAGCCCCGGACTACTTGGACGGTATATAGCGCAGCGCTATAGCATTAGAGCCGCGCTAAGGGGCATTGCACAGCCATAGTGCATGTGCACTGCTGTTGTGCTCTGCACATGCACATTATGCTTGTGCAGCACTATCGTGGTAGTGCCATGCTACAGGTCACGTGCACAGTGACGTTGCACATATGCGCTACAGTGTCACTGGGGTCATTGTGGGGTCACACATGCCTGGATTGTGCACTTCCGGGTTGCGAAGCACTATCGCGATAGCATGTCCCAGCACAGCATAGTGCAAAGCAGGGGGATTAGCGCTATTACAGGGACAAGATCAGGGTGTGACACTGTAGTGCTAGGGAGGTGCCCAGTATAGCTGTACCAATTATGTCTGCACGTAAGAGACAAAGCACTGTTGTCCACAAAGACAGGAGGTAGGTTGATGTAAAGACTGATAACCTGGTAGAACTAGTGCAGCAGGGGCACAGGAGACTGTTCGGGAAGTTGAGGGAGGGGGATCTACCCCACAGACAGATGTAGGCATCCATCACCCAGCACCTGATGGACAGGACAGCGATTGCCAGAGATGGTGAAAAGTGTCGCCACCAGTATGTGGACATGCAGCGGAGGCAGCCACACCAGCTGAAGCTCTACAAGCGCATGGTGCATGATGGGACAGTGCCTGTGCCAGGTAGGTGTCAGTCAGTGCTGCACACAGGATTGCAGGTGTGTGTGTGTGTGTGTGTGTGTGTGTGTGTGTGTGCCTGTGTGTGTGCATGCCTCCTCTTACATTTGTCTTCCACTACTGTGTGTGTGTGTCCTGCCACTGGTTGCCCGCATGTGACCACAGTCCTTGGCACTATTGGCATTCTGACGTGACCTCTGTGCACACTGCCCACACAATGGGGCATTGTGGCTGCACATGTCCAGGGCTGTGCATGGTATGGGCGACACAATGAGCCTGCACACTGGGAGGGGGCACGTGCACTTATAGTGTGCCATGCCACTTGTGCTGGGGGGTTATGGTGTGGGGTACCCTGTGTACCATGGACATTGCTGTGGCATACCATGGTGGATCACATTGTAGTAATGGTGATGTACTCTATTCCCCCTACAGAGCGCATCGAGAGGACCAGGGTCGGTGACGTGGAGCAGCAGGGTGTCCAGGGAGCCATGGGCCAATGTGACAGTTGGATGGTGCAAGCCATGCCACAGTGGATGGAGGAGAGCAGTGATGGGGACTGGGGCATATTGTGTGAGTACAATGTTTGTATAGAGATTGCAAAGCATGAGCCTGTGGGTGGGTCTAGCCATAGGCTGACAGTGTTGTTACTGCTGTGCACACTGCTGTGCACACTGCTGTGTGCTTGGTACACTGTCTTGTGATGTGTGGTACTGTATTGGCCACTAGTTTGGCATTGTGCACTATGGGTCTGGATGGGCAGCGGCCATACAGTGTGCCTGCTGATGGGTGGGTGGGCTGTCTGGAGCCTATGTGATGTACAGGCATGTGTTGCCGTGTCTATCATGTGGGAATGTTCCCTTAAATACACCTAATTGACTGTGTTGATGTGAACCTGGCTTGTGAGTAACTCATTACCTGGTCTAAGGTTACTGCAGTACTGCAAGGCATATTGAGTGTGCATGATGGTGTTATTAACACTGTCATTTACATGGGGTTGCAAGGTGGCTTCTATTAGACAAAACCCTGCTGGTAAGTGGATGGTCCATTATGGCCACAGGCTTGACATGCTGAACTATGGGTCTGGATGTGCCCACTTGGGGGGGGCGATCTGGGGCCTATGTAGTGTACAGGCATGTGTTGCCCTGTCCATCATGTGTTACCATTCCCCTGACTAACCCTGATTAACTGTTTTGCTTATAACCTGGCATGTGAGTCTATCATTACCTGGTCTAAGGTTACTGCAGTACTGCAAGGTATATTGAGTGTGCATGCTGGTGTTATTGACACTGTCATTTACAGGGGGGTGCAGGGTGGCTTCTAGAAGACAGAACCCTGCTGGTAGGTGGACAGTGAATTATGGCCACTAGATTGGCATGGTGAACTATGGGTATGGATGGGCAGTGGCCGTACACTGTGCCTCCTTGGGAGGGTCTGGGGCCTATGTGGTGTACAGGCATGTGTTGGTCTGTCCTTCATGTGTGCCTGTTGTGTACTGCTGGCGTGGAGGACCATGTTCCTCTACTGAACGGTGTTCTCATGTCCCTGCAGTGCCTGGTATTTGTACACCAGTCATGCCAGGGTGGCTATGGGGCTGGGCTATTGTACTGGCATGGTGTACAGTGGGTCTGCTCTTGCGGATTTTGTGGTACCTTCCGGGGATGGGCCCTGCCATACCATGCCAGCATGTGCAGCACTGTACCAGCTGTGTGTTTGGCCTACTTCTGTCCTGCTGCTGGTGGTCCAAGGTCTGTGTCCCTTCATAGTATGAGATTGGCCATGCATTTCTGTCTTGTGTGTGCTGTTGCTGTGGGTGTTGGCACTGTCACATGCCATGCTCTGCTGCTGTATGGGCTGCATGCCATCATACTGTGCTGTGGCTGTGGCCACTCTAGTGGTGGGTGTGCCTTGCTGGGTGTCTCATAGCTCTGTTTCTTTGGGCAGCTTACATAGAAACATAGAAACATAGACTTTGACGGCAGATAAGGACCGCTTGACCCACCTAGTCTGCCCATTTCCCTACCTAGAGGATAAGCTGCAGATCCTATTTAAGCAACAGCCTATTTCTTCCTAACCCCCACAAAAATTGCCTTATGTCTGTACCATGCATTCTTGAATTCTCCCACAGTTTTAGACCCCACAACCTCCTCAGGAAGGCTGTTCCATGCATCCACCACCCTCTCTGTGAAAAAATACTTCCTCACATTGCCCCTGAGCCGTCCCCCCCTCTTCAAATTGTGTCCCCTTGTTCTTGCACATCTCTTTTTCTGAAAGATGCTACCCTCTTGGATTTTGTTGATTCCACTGAGGTACTTAAACATTTCTATCATGTCCTCCTCTCCCTCCTTTCTTCAAGGGTATACATATTAAGCTCCTTTAGTCTCTCCTCGTATGGCTTCTCTTGCAGACCATGTACCATTTTAGTTGCCCTCCTCTGAACTTCCTCCATCCTCTCTATGTCCTTGCAGAGATGGGGTCTCCAGAACTGGATGCAGTACTCTAGATGGGGTCTCACCAACTGTCTGTACAGAGGGGTAACAACTTCCTGGTTTTTTGCTGGTGATGCCTGTCCCTATACATGCCAGTATCCCCCAGCCCTCCCTACCGCCTTTTCACATTGCTTGCCAACCTTAAGGTTATCTGATATGATTACCCCCAGGTCTCTTTCCATTTTTGTTGTTGTTACTACCTCCCCACTCATTATGTAATCTTTCCCTGGGTTTTTGTTTCCCATGTGCATTATTTTGCACTTCTTTGCATGGAATCCAAGCTGCCACACTTCTGAACATCCCTCCAACCTTGCCAGTCCCTTCTCATCCTTTCCATGCCTCCTTGTGTATCAGCCCTGTTGCAGATCTTTGTGTCATCTGCAAAGAGGCATACTTTTCCTTCCAGTCCCTCTGCAATGTCACTTATGAAGACATTAACAAGCATTTGTCAATGCCGAACGTTCGCTTGCAGGTATTTGCAGTGGTGTTTGGCATGTATGGTGCTTTACCCTAATGCCCTGTGCTATTGCTGGTATTTGCACAATAAATTGTCAGCATGACCTTTTTGTTACCCCCATTGTGCGCTACATAGGCGGAAACACGGTTTGGGCAGGATGTGAAAAATGACAGCTGTACTGCTCATAAGGAAGTGTGGTAAAATGCCAATGTTGAAAATCTGGTAGGAAATATTGAAAATTGTGAACCTACGAGCTATGCGTGGAACTGTGCAACGACGGTCGTAAAACAGTCATTTTAGGAATTTTTTCACCAAATTTTCAACATTGCCATTTTAAAACCTCTGCTAATGAACAGTGTCACTGTGATTTTCTTTACTGTGTCCCATACATTGATTTTGCACACTGACTCGCCATTGTACACTACATATGGGCAGAAAGAGCGCTTTGAGCAGGATGTGAAAAATGACAGCTGTACTGCTCATAAGAGGTGTGGTAAAATGGCAATGTTGAAAATCTGGGTGAAAATATTGGAAATTCGCAAACTTACGAAGCGTACGTGGGGCTGCTATCGCACATCAGAAAACAGTTATTTGTAGGAATTTTTTCGAAATTTTCAACATAGCCATTTTAAGATCTCTGCTCATGAACAGTGACACTGTGATTTTCTTAATGTCCATACACTGAGTTTGCACACCGACTGTGCCATTTATGCGCTACATGGGCGGAAACGTTTTGGGCAAGATGTGAAAAATGACAGCTGCAGTGCTCATAAGGAGGTGTGGTAAAATGGCAATGTTGAAAATCTGGAGTGAAAATATTGAAAATTCGCAAACTTACGAGCATGCGTAGGAACTGCGCAACGTAGACTCATAAAACAGTCATTTTTAGGAATTTTTTCACCAAATTTTCAGCACAGTCATTTTAAGACCTCTGCTCATGATCAGTGTCACTGTGATTTTCTTAATGTGTCCCACAGATTGATTTCGCACACCGACTGCGCCATTGTGCACTACATGGGCAGAAACACATTTTGGGCAGGATGTGAAAAATGACAGCTATACTGCTCATGAGGAGGTGTGGTAAAATGGCAATGTTGAAAATCTGGGTGAAAATATTGAAAATTACATCTGACGTGCGTGGAACTACTTAACACGATCAATAAACAGTCATTTTTAGGAATTTTTTCACCAAATTTTCAACATAGCCATTTTAAGACCTCTGCTCATGAATAGTGTCACTGTGATTTTCTTAATGTGTTCCATACATTGATTTCGCACACCGACTGCGCCATTGTGCACTACATGGGTGGAAACACATTTTGGGTGAGATGTGAAAAATGACAGCTGTACAGCTCATAAGAAGGTGTGATAAAATGGCAATGTTGAAAATCTGGAGTGAAAATATTGAAAATTCACGAACTTACGAGCCTGCATAGGAACTGCGCAACGGACACTTGTAAAGCAGTCATTTTTTGGAATTTTTGCACCAAATTTTCAACATGGGGTTCTTGGGGCCCCTTCTCATGAATGATGTCACTGTTGTGGTGTTATTCAAGGCCGAAGGGTGATTTCGCACAGTGACTGCGCAGTGCCTGTGAAATCACCCTTCGGGCCCGAATAACACCATGAGAGTGACATCATTCATGAGAAGGGGTCTCAAAAAACCCCATGTTGAAAATTTGGTGCAAACATTCCAAAAAATGACTGAGATATGCAATAAAGTTGAACCCCTATCTAGCCCATTATACAGCTTACCGGCATTTCCTCAGTTTGCGGTCGCCTTTGAAGACTGCAGACGTGTTCCCAGTCCACGAAGATCGTAGCACGAGTCCGGAGGTAAGCGTAGTGTGGGGGTGTGGGGGAGGCTGGGTGCGCAGTGCTGTGAGTGGGTTGTGGGAGGGTGTGAGCAGGCGTGGGACCGTTTTATTTTACAGGTGTTAAAAAAAAGACGACGTGACTCGCTTTGCCACGCTTGGGTGGGCTCCCAGCATGGCACAAGATGACTGGGGTGGCAAGGAGCCGACGGGGATTGGGCACCCTGTCCAGCAAATTACATGGGGAGGCCGAGGAGCCGGCGGGGATTGGGCACCTGCCAGCAAAACAAAACAGCGTTTGCCACGCTGGAATTGGGCTCCCAGCGTGGCAGCAGGGCCGGGGCGAGATTAGGCACCCGTCGGCAAACAAAGTTTGCAGCACCAAAGCTGTGGGGGCGTGCATGACGGGCCGCATGCGCTGCGGACGCGAATGCAGGAGGCGGTGTTTGGTATGGCAGCGGCTTCCTTTGAAGCAGAGGAACACCGCTGTCATACTGAGATCCTGCACCCATTGGTGCAGGACCGCCACACCTGCTCAAGGGAGCAGTGCATTGGATGGGAGAGGCAGACCTCCAAGTGTGCTACTATCCCAAAATGTTCCTTGCGCATGCGCACAAGCGAACATAAAAAGGACTTGACCCAGTACTGAACCCTGTGGTACCCCACTAGCAACCCCTCTTTCTGCAGAGTGGACTCCATTTACAATTACTTTCTGTGTCCTGTTGTCCAGCCAATATTTTGCCCAGGCTACCACCCTGGGACCCACTCCCAGGCTGGTTAATTTGACTATTAATCTTTCATGTGGGACTGTGTCAAATGCCTTGCTAAATTTGAGGTAGACCATGTCCACACCCCCTCCCTGGTCTACTACTTTGGTCACCCAGTCAAAGAAATCAGTTAGATTCGTCTGACATGACCTTCCCGCTGTGAACCCATGCTGCCTTGGGTCCTGTGCCCCACTGGCCTCTAGGTACTCAACAATTCTTTCCTTCAGAAGTAATTCCATCATTTTCCCTACCACAGAGGTCAAACTGACAGGTCTGTTGTTTCCTGCCTCTGTCTTGGTCCCACTTTTGTGAAGGGGAATCACATCTGCCTTCCTCCAGTCCTGAGGTACTACGCCATCCTCCCATGATTTGTTAAAAAGGGTAGTCAATGGTGTTACTAGTTCTCTGCTTAATTCTTTTAGAATTCTAGGGTGAATTCCATCTGGCCCCATTGCTTTGTCCACTTTCAGTTTTAGGAGTTTTTTCAGAACCCTTTCTTCTGTAAAAGGACTGGGATCGACCCCACTATCCAGAGTGCTTCTGTTAATTGGATTAGGCACATCCCCCATCTCCTCTTTTGTGAATACTGAACAGAAGCATTCATTCAGTATCCCTGCTTTTTCACTGTCTGTCTCTGCCCACCCTCCGTCCATTCTATTCAGCCTCACTATCCCTCCCTTTGTCTTTCTATGCTCCCTGATATACCTATAAAAGGTTTTATCCTCCTTCTTAACCGAGTTGGCTATCTTTTCCTCAGTTTGAGTCTTTGCTATTCTGACTACCCTCCTTGCTTCCTTCTGCCTTAACTGGTACAGTTCTCTGTCCTGCTTCTTCTGTGTTTCCTTATACTTCCTAAATGCTATCTTTTTCTCCCTAACCTTCATTGCCACCTCTTTTGAGAACCATAGTGGCTTTTTCTTTCATTTTGATTTGTTTATTTGCTTCACACAAACATGTCCCAACATGTGTCATCCCATGCATTAGTCATGCCATGGCCACCTGTCCACGTAATCCCGGGGACTGTCTGTCTGGTTGCACTGTGTCACCGTGTGCTTCTCTGGCTTGAGTGGTGTGCACTGTGTCATGGTATTGCCAATGGCCTTACACACCTGTCCATGTACATTGGGTTGGTGGGGGCTGCCTGTGTCAGCTTGCCTCAGCATACTGGCACATGTCCGGTTGTGCAGTGCATCCTATGTCATATCACCACATGGGCATGGTTGTTTGGACATGCTATCCACCCCTGGGTTGCCACCTGGGGTGTGCATTGTAACACCTTGTTAGTGCCCCATCCTGACCTGGTTCCCCTTCCTTCTGTAGGTCCACGTCGTAGCTCACTGTGGGCCACGCAGCCAGAGGTGTCTGAGAGGGGAGACAACCTGTTACATTGACTTGTCCACCAGCAGAGAACCCTGATAGAGCAGCAGGTGGTCCTGATTGCAGAAACATAGTGGGTGGCTGCAGTCCTTGAAGCATGGCTGCCAGTCCCATCCAGCATGCAGCCATAGGCCTTCTCCCTTTTCAGTTAGCTATCTTCCCCCCCTTTCCAGACTGCTGTTTTGTATCTGGCCTCTGTTCCTTTGTAACTGTTTGTGTCCACCTCCCATTTCTTTCCATTTCCATTGCCATCCTGTACATATTTTATTGTCGTACATATGTTTTTCATTTCACTGTTTAGGTAGTCTTTGTAGTCATAGTTGTAGTTGTTCACATAGTTGTAATCATAGTGGTAGTGGTGTGTGTTGTAGTATAGTGGTCACAGGTGTAGTAGTATTAGTATTTCTGTTTGTAGTGGTTGTAGTGTTAGCATTTTTTGTTTTAGTAGTAGTTCTTCTAGTGGTAGTAGTAGTACATTCATAGTTCACATTTAGGTATTGGTTGTTGCTTTTGTATACATTTCATTTCCGATTGTTGTGTCTACTGTTGGCATACTGTTCTTGTTGCTTTATTATTCCTTTGTTACATAATACATTGCACTTTCTACAGTATACTGTGTCCTGAGTTGTTTTTGGGTGCTGGGGTTTTCACATGGTGTGCACTGTTCTTTGGTTCTCACGCATGGGTCCTGGTTGTTGCTTGCCATTCACCTGGCTGCAGAGCCAGAATTACACTGCCATGGGCCCTATTCACATCACTGTTTTAGGTCCACACCCCGGCCACGTGGTAGCGGTGCACTTTGGGTTGGTGCCACACCACATGATGATGACACACTGTAAGTGAACATGCCTCACCACACTGAGCTCCAATTGCCTGAACTGTCCCTGAACTCAAACATCCCAGATAAACATTTAAGATTCATGTCTGTATAATAAAAAATGTATGATGTTTTTGACTTCATGGATCAATGGTGTTTATGACATTTTCAATCTAAATATATCATTCAACAAACCACACTAGTCTGAATGATAAGCTTGAAACTAATGTCAGTTATGCCTGTATTTGCCATACCTGTATATTTTTGATTTCTGTCTGTTGCAGGTGAAAGAGGAGTCTACAGTAGTTCAGATTAGAATATAGCAGTCTGGCAGCAGGTGTTTCATCATGGTTTCTTCACGAGCTCTCAAGGAATGTTTATGGTTTCAAGGCAGAAATTCATTAGTTTACGTCACTGACTCAGTGGGACATAAATATAATTACACATCATGCACTTTAAGATAGAAGTGACAATGGAACCAAGATAGTGTCAGATATGTTATTTTAATGATATCATGTATAGTGCTACATTGTCTGGGGGTTAATATTTTTTCTTTGTCGATAAACATCAGAGAAACAGTGACAATCATTTATTTGTTGTGACAGTAATGTAACAAATTGAACTCAATTAGTTTTCTTTACCATGTATGAAGATGTATGACATTTGTAGTATGATCTAGGCCAATGTACATACATCACCACAGTTTTTGAGTTGCAGAAACATATGTTATTTTGGTTACAGTTATTTTGTTGTTGTTCGGTACTAGGTATTGTTACAATCATAATAGACTAGAACAATCATGAGTGTGAAACTATTGTCTGGAATCTGACTGGTCCTGAAGTTAAGGACATGCATTGTGTCATGTCATTAACCTCAAGCTATCCCAGATGTTTATCTAGATAAGGAATACATGATGGGCTGCAGTATTTAATAGCACCTTTATCTTTCATCCTAATGCATAGTAGTGGACGTGGTATGACCCATAATAACTGAAAGATTCCATAAACCTTAAGACAGGAGTCTTTGCAGAACAGTAGGAGCCAGGAATTGGATCACCATACAAGACAGAAAAATGAAGGGAATGTGCACATCCAAGGGACATTACAAAAACAGTTACAACTTACGACACAAGCCGTTGGTAAAGTGACATGTTAATTGTCAAATGACTGATTCCTTAAAACTTAAGACAGGAGTGTTTATAGTCAGAATATTCCTTTTGGTGATGGAGCTCCATCAATGTAAGCAAGGAGAATTAAGGAAATGTGCATAATCAAGGGAGATCATAAACTGAAGACAGAAGCCCTTGGTAAAGTGAAATGTAAATTGACAAATGATGACATACTCCATAAAACTCAAGACAGGAGCACTTGCAGTCATAATATTCTTTGTGATGGAGCTCCATAAACTTAAGCAAGGAGAGTTAAGGAAATGCACATGACCGAGGGACATCATAAACTTAAAACAGAAGCCCTTGGTAAAGTGCAATGTCAATTGACAACTGACTCCATAAATCTTAAGACATGAGCATTTGCAGAACAGTCTTGGAAGGGATGATGGAGCTCCATAAACTTAACACAACAGACTTTAGCAAATGTGCAGAGTGAAGGGACATCATACACTTAAGATCAGTGTTCAAAGGACTACACTACTCTTAGTGTGCCTAAATGTTATTCCATACTGTAGCCCATCATGTATTCCATATTCAGTTTTGCTTGACTAAATCTAATGGTGGTGTATAAATGCAGTTACACATTGCCTTACAGAAAATGGACTTTTCCATGTGGCAATGGAAACACACACTGTTTGCTGACCAATGCAAAATAATAATACTTTTGGTAATGTTTGAGGACTACAGCAATTTGTATTATCTAAACCTCAATAAAGTTGATGAACAGAATGGCTGTTGTGTAATTCCTCAAATGTCGTCCATAATTAAATACTAGTTTCTGTGTAATGTCCAATTCTTTGTCACCACAACAAAATGGTTGTCATATCATAACTACATTGACAGCCAGCCAGCCAGCATATGTTTTCACATAAAACAGTTTGCCCTTTACAATGAAGTGCGTACAACTTGTCTCACTAACTACACTGAGTAAAATTGTCTGCATTTACTCGCATACCCATACAAATATGAATACAATGAAGCACAGTGTTTCACTTTTACTGTACTACATTACGACAAAAAAGTATACTTAAGTTTACTTTTGTACATGGATTTGGTTCTAAATAGTATTATGAACACAGAACACTACTAGTGATTCATTACTTTGAAGAATCAGTGTTCCTTTAGTGCAGTAATCCACAGTGGTGGTGGTAAGTGGTGACTGAACTGTTCTGTTTTCCAAATGTTTGTTGAATGTTTTAAAAGTATAAATCAACCCAACAATATGCTATTGATATATTGATCCACATCTATGATATCATCTAGTTATTGAATACATGTTTCAGTGCTATGCATTATTCTGCACAATCACTGTTGAAACCGCACAGGAAGTATAAGACTAAGTTTAACAGCTATATATTTGATTCCCATGACCTGCTTTTACTGCCCTTCACCACTAGATCTCCTTATCACACCTTTCTCCACTCTACTCTGCTAGTCCCTAGCCTCATCTTTTACCTTCACCGTTTCTCCCTACCTTCCTTCTTAAACTCTCCTTGTTGTCTCTGCACATTAACTTTCTCCTATAATGCACTTATCTTTTTATGTACTGTATACAACTCTACCCAAACATTTGCTGATACAGCATCAGACTTTACTGCCAGAACCCTGCCTTACCTGGCTGTATCACATCATGAATTGTCATTTATGAACTTTGTATGTGCCATTAGCTCGATTGACAATGATACCTTCTATGTTACGTCCATATGTCTTGATTGACAATGTTACCTTGTATGTTATGTCCATATGCCTATATAAATTACCCAGGACTTCCTTGTGAATGAGCTTGCTTAATGGAGTTTTTTCCTGTAATAAACTTGAACTTGAACTTGAAAGAGACCCACTAAGATCTGCACCCACTGTTCTGATATGGGTGTCTTACCATCATAGTACAGTACAGCCAATATTGTGAGGATGTCAAATAATGAAGCTTTATTGGTTGTAAAATGCAGATAACTGGATTCATTCCCAATACATTGTGGGTTCTCCAAAAATAGACAGAAATATTTGGGACCCTTTTTTCTGCATTTTATGACAGATATATCTCCACACCAAAAAACAACCAAATCAGTCACAAGAAGAGAGTTAGGCTTTAAACTACATTCTAGTGGCTCTTACAAGTCTATTTTCCTTGCTTTTCTCCTGACAAATGTGCCAATAACATCATCAAGATTCAGCTTTCTTAGAATGTCTGATCCGATGCTTAACAGGGTCAGTGAACTCAGTCTGTCTTCCAACATAGTTTGACACGGAAAGTTCTTCACAAGTTTTAGTTTAGAAAATGATCTCTCACCTTCACAGTTTGTAATGGGCAAACTGAGGTAGATTTGGATGGCAGTTTCTGAATTTGGAAATACTCCGATTTCACGAACCTGTTGTAATATTGCAACAGGATCAGATGTGTTAATGCATTTCAGGAATTCAATGTAATGAGCAACTTCATTTTCTATGTTGTCATCAAAATCTTGTGGATATGCTTCTCTCAGTGCAAGCAATTGTTCTGGCAGTTTGTCAAGATGTTCCCCAAAAATCCAGTTGAATCGAGCAGAAACAGTTTTGTATGCGAGTAATCTCTGTGTTAACTGTGTGATTAAAGCATCAATTATAACACTGAACACATTAGTCTGGAATGTGTCTCTTGCTTTCAACTCCTTATTCTCTTCAGCCATACTGCTGCTGGGACCACTTTGCTCATCAAAAAACACTTTGTGTCTAATTCTCCTGTTTTGCTTTGTATGATAATGAGCTGTTATGGGGACAGATGTTGCTTTTATGGCACTGTCTTCATATGCATCAAACTGAACTTGTTTCTTCGAAACATAATCCTTTAAACTTTCCATAAGCTGAATACCTTTAAAAACATCCAGACCAGCCTTTTATAATGCTATACTTGTTGCATTGAAATGATCTAGTAAATGATGCCACAGTTGACATAGGAGAACAGTCTCTAACCAAACCATTTGTTTAGTATATGCTGTTGCCTCATTATGTGTGTCTGGATTTTGAGATGCATCATTTACAATCTCATTCAAACAGTTATAGATATTCTCATAACTCATCTTTAAAGCTTTTACTGCACCTGCCCTAGAGGGCCAAGGTGTGGTGGACATTGCCTTCAAGACTAGACAGTTATGAAGTGCTTTGTTCACTTGGGAACTCAAGATGCAGGCTGGTAGGACAGAGGTCTGGGGTTATATTCTGTTTTAACTGAAATATTTGAATAGTTTGTAAGTGAAATTAGCTCTATGTGTTAAAAATTATTACCTTGAATTAGAACTGTTACTTGGGCTGTGATATTGTAACTTTGGAGGCTTGGGGACTGTTGTTTGTCAGGGTTAATTAGAGGGAAATTTAAGTGTATTTTTTGCCTGGTGTTTGGTAAGAGCCCTCCCACCCACCCTGTTTTGTATGCTTTCTTAAATACTGAAAACCACTGGGGTTGGGATTGAAGGGCTGAGTATTTCTGTTTGGGACTGAAATTCAAAGCAACAGGAGCTGGTGGGACTGTGACATCATACAGTACCTGATGTCTGTTTACACACACTGTTAGTGGGACTGTACACACACTGGACTGTATGTGTTTGTGAGACTTTGGAACTTTATTGGTGGGGTTGAAATTGGGTTTGTAAATAACTACAGTCAGTATAGAGAAAAACTGTATTCCAAGGGAAAGGGACTGAGAAAAGGGGGTGTGCCATTATAAACAGAGGGGGATAAACAGGGTGGCCATATTCCACCATGGCAGGCATCTTCGGAAGGGTTGTAGGCTGCACAGGCTGTGGGATGGCAATAATTCTAAATTGGGCCTGGAGAGAGGGAGGCTGCCCACTCTGTAGACAGCTATCTTGTATCAGGAGTGAGGCATATTGGTTAAGGAGTAAGCTGGGGGAGCTGGGGGGGTGTCCAAGGATAAGGGGTGTGGATATGGGCAGCAGAAGGGTGGGGCTGAGGGGAGGCTGGGGCAACACTCTGAAATTACAGGACGTTATGTTACAGCAAGCAGGAGGGGGGATATTAGGGACAGAGGACCCTTAGATAGGGAAGTTGATGCTAAGGGGAAAGCGTACGGGGTGAACATTCTGAATACAAAGATAGTGGAGGGGGAAGAGTCAGGAGGGGCTGTTGTGTGGAAGCCTAATACAGCAGACTGTGGGAAGGGAGCTCCTAAGGTGAACAGAGCAAGAGGGGAAGAAGAGGGGCAGTTTAGAGGTGCAGTCAGGGGAAACTCGGGTTACTTGATGGAGGCTGACATACAGTGTCACAATAAATTTGAGCTACTAAGCAACCTAGAGGGGGAGGAAGGGGTTGGTGGAAATGAGGAAACTTATACAGAGGCCAGGGGGAAGGAGTCGGATACCCATAGGGCATCACAGACCGGCTATGGAAAGGATAGAAATAGTCCCAGAGGGAGAAGGGGAACATATATAATAAATGGGGAGATGGACAAGGAGGGAGGGAGAGAAGGATGGAGAAACAGAGGGGGGCACAAGGATGGGGTCTTAGCGGAATAGAGAGCCCTGGAGGGGGTAATGGAATGGAGGGATGTGGATGAAGGATAAATGGAATGGATGGAATGGAGTAAAATAACTAGGAGGCAGAAAGGGGAGGGTGACAAGGGGTCTCTAATAAGTCAGGAAGACTCCACGAAATTGAGATCATGAATAAAAGGGGGAAAGGGGGCTGAGAGGGCATAGTGGAGGTAACCATAAGGATGATGGCGGTGTTAAGGTTCTGTTATTGGGAGACTCAATGATTAGGGTTATCCAGTGGGAGGGACGGGGGGTGGATGCCATAGCCAGGTGAAGGTAGTGAGTATCTCTGGGCTGACAGTGCACAGAGCAAAGTTCATGGTGTATGAAATGGTTAGGGATTGTGGAGAGAAACCGGATTTCCTGGTGCATTTGGGAACTAATGATCTAGAGGGAAATAGCATTTTGGAAATCCAAGCAAGGTTCCATGAACTTGCCAGAGTCTGTCAGGATAAGGATGCAACATTTCAGAGATATTGCCAGTACCAAAGTCCCTCAGTGGAGAAAAAATGAAGCTCACAGAGGTTAATGACTGGCTCAGGAAGTGGGGTGAAGAGAGTGGGTTGGGGTGTTAGGGAACTGGAATGGAGTTTGGGAGGATAAGGGACTATATGCCAAAGACAGGTTTCATCTTGCCCCATTAGGGAAGGAAGTCCTTAAACAGGGGATGGCTGACTACATACAAGTAAGGTGGGGTTTAAACTTGTGAGGGGGGAGGGATAAGGGAGGGGCTGACCAGAAGCCCTCTCCTCCAGATGAGGGGAGTAGTCTTCAAGGCCAAGGGGAGAGGGGAAACAGAATGGGGGTGGAGGTTTCAGGAGGAGAAGAGGGAGGATGGAAGTGTAAGGAATCTGGGTGGGGTTCGACAAAGAGGATCAGGGATAAGGGTGGGGTTGGTGTTAGTAAATGCCAGGAGCTTGGGAAACAAGTTGCCAGAGTTCCAGGCCATGCTGTTCGAGGCGGGGGTGGATGTGGCGGCGGTCACGGAAACGTGGGCCAACAAAAACCATGACTGGGACCTAAATGTAGGGGGTACACTATGCTTAGGAAGGATAGAAAGGAGGGCAGAGGGGGTGGAGTGGCTATGTTCATTAGAGATGACATAGAAATTGCTAGGGTAGAAGAGGCAGAGGGAAATGTGGAGGCCTTATGGGTCACCTACGATCCCAGCAGGAGATAAGGTCAAGCTGGGTGTAGCATATAGGCCCCCCGGGGTGAGTGATGTTCTAGAGGATGGTTTGCTGGACAACATCATTGCCCAGTGTGGACCAAAAGGGGAAGGAGTGGTGTTGATGGGGGACCTTAATATGCCATGTACAAACTGGGGAACCATGTCCTCTAAGGTGGCCAAGGAGCAGAGGCTGCTGGATGGCTTCCAGGATGTATTCTTAACACAGCATGTGATGGAGCCCACAAGGGAGAAGCATGTCATGGATGTGGTTCTGGCAGATGGGGATCTGGTAAGGGACATGGTTGTATAAGACCCCCTGACTGGGAGCGACCACAATACTGTCTGGTTTCAAATAAGCATGGGGGGAGGGAGGGTGAGATCTAGGACACTAGCAGTGGACTTCAGAGGGGCAGATTTTATGGGCATGGGAAATATTCTCAAGGATCACTTGATGGGGATTACCTCAATGACAAGTGTGGAAAGGAGATGGGAGGTCATAAAACGGGGACTTCATGAGGCAGTCAGGATCTGCGCTGAGTTGAAATGTAAGGGAGCAAGGTCACATAAACCATGCTGGTGGTCCAGTGAGGTACAGGTAGCAGTCAGAGAAAAGAAGGCATACAAAAATATAAAACAACAAGAGGGGATAGGGATAAGGAAATGTACCAGCTTGCATCTAGAAAAGTCACCGTATGGTGAGGGGAGCAAAGTCCAGTAAAGAGCAGCAGCTGGCACAGGGGATACATGGAGCGGAAAAGGGGTTCTTCCAGTACATTGGGGAGTGGAGAAAAACTAAGGGCCATCTCAGCAGATTGAGATCAGAAGGAGGGTGGGTGGATGAGGCGAAGGACCAGGCAGAGGTATTTAACAAGTACTTTGCCTCTGTGTTCACTAGGGAGGGGGATGGGATATCTGCAAAGCAAGGCATGAAGGGGATCGAAATGTCAGTAAGTGGGATCAGGGGAGCAACAGAAATGGAGCAAGAGGGAGAGAGAGGTACCCCAGGGGTGTCACATCTGGGTTAGGATAAAAAGGCCAGTAAGGTGGAGGGGAAGGATGATGCTATCTCTGCCAAAAGGGTGTGGTTAGCCCTCAAGGCCCTAAAGAAAGACAAATCTCCTGGGCCGGATGGCATTCATCCAAGAGTACTATGGGAATTGGCGGACATACTGGCTGCACCCCTGGCGGAGCTTTTCAGTAGGTCACTTGAGACAGGGAGGGTACCTAGGGATTGGCGAGAGGCACATGTGGTACTAATCCAAAAGGGGGTCAAGGAAGTAGCAGGTAACTATAGACCCATCAGTTTGACCTTGGTGGTGGGAAAATTAATGGAGAATATACTAAAGGAACGATTGGGGTGTACTTGGAGGAGGTGGGAGGTCTGGATAGTCGGCAACATGGGTTTGTGCCAGGTAGATCATGTCAAACCAATCTTGTGGAGTTCTACTGAATGGGTAACATCAGAACTGGACTGGGAAAGCCTGTGGATGTATTATTCTTGGACTTCAGCAAGGCGTTGACTCTGTCCCCACAATGGTCTGGTGGAGAAACTGATGGGGTTAGGAGTAGGCCCTTGATGGTCAGATGGATTGAAAACTGGCTAGCTGGACGCACTCAGAGAGTAGTGGTCTGTGGGGAGCTCTCGAACCCTAGAGAGGTTGGTAGTGGGGTATCGCAGGGCTCGGTCCTGGGTCCGATCCTGTTTAATGCATACATATCGGACATCAGGGAGGGTATAGGGTGTGAAATGAGTCTCTTTGTGGATGACTCCAAGATGGGAGCAGTAGTTGAGGGAGAAGAAGGGAGGTTGGCCCTGCAAGGGGACCTGGACACCCTGGATAGCTGGGCTCACACATGGAAATTAAATTTCAATATCACCAAGTGCAAGGTGTTGCATCTTGGTTGGGGAAACCCTAAACACAGGTACACCCTGGGAAGGGAGGCGCTGGAGGCCTCAATAGGGGAAAAAGACCTAGGGGTCATGGTGGATGCATGTATGAATAACTCTGAGCAGTGCAGGAGAGCGGCTAGTAAGGCAAACAGGATGTTGGGATGCATCATAAGGGGATCACCTCTTGGAACAAGGAAGTGATTCTGCCGCTGTACAATGGACTGGTTAGACCACACCTTGAGTACTGTGTACAGTACTGGAGACCACACTTGAAGAGGGACATACAGCTCCTGAAGAGGGTACAGAGGAGGGCAACAAAGATGATACGAGGGCTAGGGGATTTGACGTATGAGGACAGACTTAAGGAGCTCTGCCTGTTTTCATTGGAGGAGAGGAGAGATGGGGGGACAAGATTGAGGTCTTTAAGTACCTCAAGGGAATAAATAGGGTAAACATGGAGGGGATCTTTAGACTAAAGCAGGTAGGTATCACCAGAGGGCATGATTTGAAGTGGGAAGGTGGAAGGGTGAGGGGGGAAAGAGGAGGAGGTTTTTCACTGAGAGGGTGGTGGACCCTTGGAATGCACTGCCTGGTGAGCTGGTTCAGAGATCCACAGTGGAGGGCTTCAAGAGAGGGTGGGACAGACACAGAAAGTGGATGTATCAGATGATGGCCTGTCCCACGGGGGTTGGGATGGATGATACGGGTTTCTGGAGCACAAGGGATGGGAGGGTCTCGACACCCAACTAAGGATCTAAGGTTCGAGCAGACTCGATAGACCGTAAGGCCTAATCTGCTGGCAAATAGTATGTTAGAATGCTAGTATGTTAGTATGCTTCTACTAGTTTTGACCACTTCGATGTAGAAGCTGAGAAAAATGTGTAAAGTTGTTGTACTAAGCCAAAGAAGGATACAGTTTGATGAGAGGAGGACACAGCATGCATACCTACTAAATTAAGAAAGTGTGCAGCACTTGGTATATAGTCAGCTGAGGGACACACTTCTTTAATCTTAGCTTGCAATCCATGATATTTACCAGACATATTCGAGGCATAATCATATGTCTGCCCTCTACAATTAATTTGATCTATGTCATTCTCCTTTAAAAATTGGAGAACTATTTCAGCAATGTGTTGGCCTGTGTGTGATTTTATAGGGATAAAGGTAATAAATCTCTTCTGTGGAGTTCTGTCATATACAAATCCGAGGATCACTGTAAGCTAGTTGATGTGGAACAAATCAGGTGTTGAGTCAACAATTATTGAGTAATATTTTGAATTCTGGACTATTTCTACAATTATTCGCTGCACCTCTACACCCATCATAATAATACATTCTTAATAAATTGTTTTGGATAAGTATGAAGGACTCCCCTGACCCTTACATGTGTACCTAGCCATGTGTTCTGACAGAAATGGATCAAACTGTGCAAGTAATTCCATAATCCCTAGAAAATTACCATTTGAAGATGAACCTATTGTTTCATCGGTTCCACGGGATGCCAGTCCCCTTTCACAAAGAAAGATTATGACAGTAGTCATGCACTGTAGCACATTACGCCAGTAATTCTGTTTACTTTCTATATCCTGAATTAGTGTTTTGTCAATTCTCTTTTCCAGTTTTTTTCTACCAATGTAGGCTACTGCATTTACTATATGAAGAGAACTTTGCTCATGTTCTGCAAGACTCTTGACAGCATTACTCCAATCGGAATATCCTGATGTATAAGAATTAGTATATTTACCAAATACTTTACAATACAGACAGATGACATATCTCCCTTTCGGAGAGTATACTAGCCAAGACCGCTTCACTGACTTGCCATTAGGCATCTTACAATGAAATAAATGTTGGGGTGCAGAACAAACTTTCTGATATTGTACCCTTCTAGACTTTTCAAAACCATCAGAGATGTTCTGTTCCAGTTCAGTAATATTTATGCTAGCGATGTGGTCACAGAATTCTCCTGTTATGGACCAATCGAATGGATCAGTGGAAAAGCTAATAGAAGGACAATTGTCTGTGTTCAGTAAGCTATTGTTTATATCAGCACTTTCTATCTCATGTTGCTGCTGGTCAAGGCCACTAACAGTACCATCCATTTCTTGTGAGTTTGAATAGTCACATTCATCGATACATTCAGTTTCACTACAGTGAGCCTGTACTGTGCTATCTGTATTACCATCCACAAATTCTATTTCACCAATTATTGCATCATTCACAGTGAGATCAGTAACTATGTTGCTGTCATGGGAGATCCGTTCAGTACTGTTACTAGAATTGTTTTCTCCTCGCACTACACTGTCTGCTTTGCCTGTTGATCCTCCTAAAAACCTTTCTAACTGTGGTATTTTTTTCATCTGGGATTCAGCCTTTTGTTGAGCTTCTACCCTTTCCTTCCTCTTCTGTGCCCCACTTTTACACTTGCATGGTGGACATGTTGCAAATACTGAGTAGTATACAGTATGCGAAGAAGAAAGAGGGCTGCTCTTCCAGGGCATAAAAAGTTTCACTTCGTTTGAACACGATATTTAGAAGAGTAAAACTTCAATACAAACTTCTCCACATGTAGGTACACAGTAACAGTGAAATAAAAAATCAGCACCCCCGACATCAATTTTTCACAACTCTCTTGTTGCTCTATCAAGATGTAATTAGCAATTTGCACACTCCTATTTTTATAGCTCAGTATCACCACTATGTGGTATAAATATTCCAATCAACTAAAAAAACTCTTTTTGCATACTTTTTACATACAGGCTGGTTTACTCCAATATGAGAAAAAAAACCTTTTTGAAAGGTGTTGATCTTAATACACTATACAGCACATATTTAATTTTTACACCCCTTTTACACAAAGAACAAGATTTAAAATGTTCTATCCAATACATTATTTGATTTTCAACACCTTTCTACACACACAACATTTTTTAAAAAACTAGACAACATTTAAATCATTCTGTCACACACATTATAAATATTACCATAGTACCAATGTACATATACTGAAAAACTTTGATTTTAAACAAGAACACACAGAAAAAGCACAGCCTGGATTAAAGAAGGATCCTAGTCAGGTAATAAATTGTTCCCTGTATGAAGTACAAATAAGTATGTTTCTCCAACACCTCACAGTTCTGAAGTGCTATTTGCCACATAAGTTTTCTAAGAAATTTATAAACAAATACTACTTTAGCATCTTTTCTTTAAAAAGGGTGCCAGCTGAAAAGTTTCATTTAAACCTGGCAGTTCTAATGCTTTTAATGTATGTTGCCAATAAGTCTCTCTACATAAAATGGCATTGTCCAACTCTCCTCCTCGTTCATTCAACACTTGTTCTAATCCTGAAAACATAAATACATGATCTTTATTATGATTGATATGCAATGCTGACACATTATTTAATTTGCCATTTCTAATACTGCTTTGATGTTCCAAAATTCAGTCTTTGAATCTTCTCACAGTCTTTCCATCATAGAAACTACCGCATGTGCAAGTAGCTAAATATATTATTCCTTCAGTATTGCAAGTTACCAGTGTTTTTACCTTATGCATCAGCTGGACTTGGGGCAGAATAAATTCTTGTCCCACCTTGATATACCTGCAGGCTGCACAGTTCTCACAGCAGTAATTTCCTCGTATGTTCTGAATTGTTTTTTATCAAATCTTTCTTGGCTATGTGTAAGCAAGCCCATCAGGTTCTTCCCCTTCGCTAGGTGATTCTAGGTCCATTTTGAGAAATATCATTCAATTTTGGTTCCACTCTCAGAATCTGCTAGTTTTTCTTTATCACTGTCTCTACCTTCTTTGCCTGTAGGCTAAAAGTTGTTACAAAATTAGGACCATAATGAAATCACTTTTCTTTTTTAACATTACAATTTTTTCCACCCCCATAATTTATTAATGACGCTCGCTGTAAATTCTTCACTTTTCCTACTGCTTTTTCCAAATCATGCTCAATATAGCCTCTTTTAATAAATCTCTCAGTCAGCTCACTGGCTGTGTTTTCAAAATCATTAACTTCACTACAGTTCCGTCTCAACCTTAAATATTGACTGTATGGTATATTTTTAATCACATGCTGCGGATGGCAGCTGTTATAACGTAGAACATTATTACAGTGAGTCACTTTTCTAAACAAATCTGTTTTAATAGTGCCATCTAAGTTTTTATCATCACATCCAAAAAGGGAATTTGTATTTTACTCATATTAACAGTAAATTTCAAATGTTCATTAGTACCCTCTAAATATTCTACAAATTGTTATAACTCTTGACTAGTACCTTTCCATATCAAAGACATCGTCAATAAAACATTTATAGAGATCAATTTTATCATAAAAAACATTATTCTCCTGATTATACAAAAATAAATTTTCCACTGGGCAGATAGATATTCACATAATTGGGGGCCATAGTGGCCCCCATTGAGGTCCCCTTTATCTGGTGGTACATCTTATCTCTAAATAGAAAAACATTTGTTAGTACCATTTCTGTCATACTCACAAGGCATTCTATAAAGGATGTAGTGTATTTTGTCTGTGTATATAAAAAGCTTCTCAGCGCTTCTAAACTTCCTTGATGTGGAATGTTTGTATACAAGGACTGTATGTCAGACGTTACCAGTAATCAGTCCTGCTCTATTTCCAACTCAGATAATGTTTCTAGAATCTGAGTGGTATCTTTCACAGAAGCTCTCATTTTTTTTACAACATCCTTTATATGTTCCTCTACATATTGTGCTAGTTTTTCTGTAAAAGAACCAATACTCGAAACAATGGGCCTTAAAGGGGGGATTTTCCAGGTTTTTATGTACTTTTGGTAGTCCATATATCGAGGCTGTAACTGGTGTATCTACAGTGAGAAAATTACAAGTTTCACTTAATATTTCTCTTTGCAATACCATGGGCCAGATATTCAAAACTTTGCACCGGGCAAAAAACGTTTGTGCAGGTTTAGCGTGGGATTAGCGCGGGTCTGCTATATTCAAAAGGCCAAATAGCACGGGCAAACTGCATTAGTACCGGGCAAAACTACAATGTATGCAAGGGGCAAACTGACATGAATACAGGTGCAATGCTATATTCAGAGACTAGCACTGCTCTAAGTGGTTTTGCGTGACTTAGCGCGACAATTAGCGTGGTGCAAATTACTGCCCAGGAAAAGCTTGTCTTAACCCTGGGCAATCAGCTTTGCGTGACACTTTGGCTTTGCGTGGTGTTTGCATGGGTTTAGCGTGGGTTTTGCGCGACCCCTAACAAATAAATTTGACACATAGATAAAGCCAAACATAGAGGAAGCATGCTGCTAACCAATGGCATCACAATGATGCCATCATCTGCCACCAGTCCCAGCCATGCCAGGCAGTAAGTGGTGACCCTGCCACCAGTGGACAGCATGGCAGTGTGGCCATACAGCACACACCTGCGGACCACACATCTGTGGACACAAACAGATGCCAGCACACACATGCAGCACTGTGGGCATGGAGGATGTTGAGAGGAGTGTGTATGGGTGGTGAGGCTGTGTCACAGACCAGGTGTGGCCACAAGGCTGGGACACATCATGCAGTGCACATGGGCCAGTATCGGGAATACCCCAACACTAGTGTGCCTTCTGGATAATATATGCCCCCCCAGCCACATACCGCACAGCTGTACAACTGCCACAGCACACAAAGCCAGAAATGTACATGTCACTGTGAGCATCCCATGCCACAGATACAGCATCTGTGGGTCACACAACAGTGTAACAGTAATGTCCACTGTCAGTAAACACCTGCAGGTTGGGCCTGTCACTGTGTACAGTGCAGTCATCATCACTGCCCTACACACCATAGGCAGTGCTGTGTCCCTCACACTACTGGCCCCTTTGCTACTGTAGTGTCTGCTGTGCACTGTAGCATCCCCTACAGTGTGACAGTTGCATGCAGCACCACCACCACCTATGCTGTCTTGTCCCCTGGGGTGCAATGTGCTATGCTATGCTGTACTGTTTACATGTAGCCTGCAGCTATCATCGTGCACTGCCAGACTGACCTACAGGTGGAGCTGCGGTTGGACCTGGTCAGCCCCTGTACTTCCAGACTGACCTACAAGTGGCTCTGTGGGACCCTGCAGTAACGCTGGGCAAACTGCATGCAAATCAGGGTATAATGAGATACTAATCCGGTTGTTTGCCCAGAGACTACCTAAGTAGGCTCATTTGCATGGCACTTTTCAGATATGGCACATTTCAGCTCCGGGCAAACGTGTTTGCACCAGGCTAACTGCTTAGCTCCGCGCTAATACTCCGCCTAATGTGTTAGCACGGCGCTAACAGTATGGGGAATAATATACAGTTTTGATCACTGTCCTTTCACATCTGCTGCTTCCTGCAGCTGTACTGAGTCCATGCATTTGCTGGCACACACATTGGCCATGTAGTTCGTCTGTAACTACCCTCACGTTGCTGTGCACTGTGTTGTTGTTGTTGTGGGTTGCATTTCCTGGTTGCTTTATTCAGTGCTGTCTTATTCCCGGGCTATTTTTGCCCTGCACTCCCAGACCAGTTTGCCTGGCTTCCTTAGACTGTTATATTCAGCAGGATTAGCACCAGGCTATTTCCATTTCAATATAGCTTGTTCTGTGCTCCAGGCTAAGTTTGCCCACCGGGCAGTGCTAATTTAGCCCCTGGGCAAAGTATTGAATATCTGGCCCCATATCTTATAAAAAGAAGTCTCATTTCTTTTTTAAAATTTATGGTGGGGTCAGAGGTCAACTTTTTATAAAACGATGCATTAGACCAAAGGTCTGCAACGTGAGGCTCGGGAGCCGCATGTGACTCTTTGCCTGTGTTCATGTGGCTCTGCATCTCCTTTACTCTCAAAAGTCCAATTTTATGTTTTTCAGTATTTCTGCTACTTTGCTCCACAATAAAGTATTTTGGAATTGTCTGTGGAGGTCACGCACTGAATATGCAATATCACATACGCACTGATATCCTTGATAGAAACATAGAAATGTGTAGGCAGAAAGGGACTGCCAGGCTCACTCAGTCTGCCCAGTGTGCCTAATAAGCTGCTGGAACTTTGCAATTTCTTACCATCCCCCCAGATCCAAGAGACCCTTGTGCCTATTCCATGCTCCCTTGAATCCTCCCACAGTCCCTGCTCCCACCACCTCCTCTAGGAGTTTGTTCCAGTTATCCACCACCCTCTTCATGAAGTAGAATTTTCTTGATGCTGGGACAATATGAGGAAGTCAAGCATTTGAGAGGCTATTGGCACTGCAGTGTCCGCTATATTACAGGCCAGTATTGATACTATCATTTGCATTACTGACATCAGCCAGTGGGATGTGAGGGAGAAAGCTTTCAAGGGTTAATGGAAGGGCTGCCTGATGACATCATAGTTAGTGCTACTGCTTACTAAGGTGCTTAACAAGGTTGGTGCCAAAGCCCAGAGTATTGCACATCAAGTGGCAAACCCAGTGACAATCAGCTCTGGATGCCTCACGACTGCACAGATGCTCTCTGGTAACCAAAGGGGAGGGATCATGTTGGCAGAGATTTGCAGTTCAGGAAATGTTGCTAGATGTTAGCAGGGCTTGCAGTACTTGACACTGAATGCAAAGGCAGCAGACACGACATTTATTTTTATGTATAGCAAGCTTGGCCTGGTAGATGTCCATGCCTGGCCATCCATGCCTGACTAAGATATCAGTGCCCCAAGTGGGAGGGACAGATGGACTCCTACCCTCAGATACACAGGATGGTCCAGCTAGTTATTTTATCATCCTTCTCCATCTCTTAACAGGTGCTGAGCACTTTATGTACTGTATTGTGATAGCCTCACATAAATTGGGATCTCGGTGGGGTGAGAGGTACGACCACAGTTACATCAGGATGCTATGTAGCATTCAGATCATTAGAAAGGCAGTTGTTCCTCAGGCAGGATAGAAGGCTGTGGAGATGGAAGGAGGACTGAGTCAAGTCATGCAAGGTAATACAACTGCCAGACATATTAAAGGGACATTGTCAACCTTTTTTGTATTATTTTAGGTAAAAATACACATTTTATGATTGCTTACTTTCTCTAAAATTCACTGATGTTGCTGGTTGTTTTATCTACCTCCTTGCTTGTTAGAACTGAAATGCATGGTAATGTATAGCTATGCCCAGCTTTGTTTTGCTTCACATCACTGAGCTACTCTTGGTGCACATTTCCTGAACATTAGAAACACTCTCAAACAGTGCAGCCACTCATGATGCAATAGTCTGCTCTACTCCCACTGCATATTCAGTGGTTAGATTGTCTTGGGGGTGTTCCAGAGTCCAGGAAAGATGCAGTGTGATGTGGTCAAGAAATGTAAACAAACATGTTTTGGTGTGGTAACACCAATATGGTGGGCTGTTAGTTTTTCACTTTTTAAAAGAAAAAAGGGATGTGAATCAAACTACCAGCTGCATAAACAGTCTGAATATCATGTGAACAATCATAAATTGTGCATTTTAAACTAGGGACACTTTGAGGCGTAAGTAAGTTGACAGTGTTCCTTTAAGCATGTTAAACAAAATTTTGTCAATATTAAGGTGGCACTGATGCTGTGAATCAGCCATACATTTTATGATAAACTGGCACACCCAACAAAGAAAAAAATCATAGATGAGAACATAGCCTTTCTAGAAGATTGGGGTGCTTTTGGTTGCATCAGCAGGGGTGGATGAATGTTTCAAGTGATTTGCGGCAAAAGTTTCCAAAAAATATTAATTCCAGGGCATGTCCCAACCAAACATTATATATATGCCAATAATACATGTGGTAGGGGTGGCCAGGCTCACCCCTACCTATGCCGAGACACAGGAAGGTTGCACCAGAAAATAGAGGCCCACAGAGTGGGACTCTTTCAGTGGCTCCAAGAGATTTACCTGAAGCTCGTATTAGGAATTCATTTTCAGTTACTATTTGCTTTTTCAACTACAAAATCATGGCTAAAACTCCTTTGATTCTCTTAGGGAGGATCTGGAGAGGAAACTATCCAGTGTGGCTTTTTTGTGCAGTATTCCAATTGATTAACATATGCTTTATTCAAATAGCATTGTGGGTTGAGTTTAAGCTAAATCATGCGCTACAAAGGACCTCTGCTATGCATACGCTCATATGGCTCTCTGGTGATCACACTGGTCATGCCAGGAGGACATGCGGCTCCCAATCCTGAAAAGATTGCAGACCCCTGCATTAGACAGATGTTCTAACATACTCTCAAAATACTTAGCTTTTTCCATCACTACCAATGCCCCTCCTTTATCTGCAGGCTTGATGGTGATGGAGTCCACTTCCTGAAACATTCATAACGTTTCTTGTTCCTCTCTGGATAAGTTTTTTGGTCCCTTCCACAGAAGTTGCTTGCAGATCTCTTCTATATCATATTCACAGGCCTTCAAAAAAGTCTGTACTGTTGCATTCATTACTGGAATAAAAGTTGATTTCTTCTTCTGTTTACCAGTTGGCACCAAAAATTCCTCATTTAGGCCATCTCTAAGATCTTGATCACCACTTCTAACTGCATTCTTATTATACATTAGGGCCTGAATAGTCAGACTGCATCAGGCTGTGGTGCAAGCCTGGGTGCAGCACAAATGGGCTGCACGGGGCGTTGACAGGGTGTTATTCAATGGAGCTGTGCCATGGCACAGCATCGCTGAATATCGCACAATGGCCACCTTGCAGTGTGCATGGTGCAGTGGCACTGCGCCAGCACAAGTGGCCAGAGTGGAGCAGGGGGATGCACTAGCGCAAGTTCCGTTGCGCTATGTGCAACAAATGCGATATTCAAAAGTGCACATTCAAATGGGGCCATAATGTATGCAAGGCACTAATTGGCCATTTGCATGTCATTATGACCCCATTTGCATGCAGGTGCACTGATCCTTGGTGACTCACGCCTGGCGCCCTGCCAGACTGCAGACATCGGGGACCGACACCCCCTGCACAGCACAGAAAAGTGCCCCACCACCCGATGGCGGGCATCTGTAGAATATAAACACTTCCAATATTCCTGGTGGTCCAGTGGACCACTCGCAGCCTAATCGCGGGCATCTGTTTAAATAAAACAAATCCAATATCTCTGGTGGTCCAATGGTCTATTCGCAGGCCAATCATGGGCATATGTAGTAAAATGGAGAAGTCCTATATCCCTGGTGGTGCAGTGGTACCCCCTCCCACCGCAGCACTGAGCCCACCACCCCCTCCCCGGTCAGCGGTGAGTGGCAGCACCTCACCACCTGCTGCCCGCCACCTGCCGACCGACACTGTATTGCAGGGCTGTCGCCCATTGGTCCACAGTGTGAGCCAATGGGCGTGCCTGTAACGATTACTACAGTCCAGATATGTGAATTGATCCATACACATATCTGGACTGTGTAGTACGGTATGGGCTGCACACACATTGGCTCACGCTGTGGACCAATGGACATACAGCCCTACTGTACGGTGTCAGTCGGCAGGTGTTGGGGCGGCAGGTGGGTGAGGTGCTGCCGCCTGCTGCTGACTGGGGGAGTGAGGTGGTGGGGCTCAGTGGGCGGGTGGTGAGGGTGGTATTACTGGACCACCAGGGATATTGGACCTCTCCATTTTACTACATATGCCCATGATCAGGCTGCGAGCAGTCCACTGGACCTACAGGGATATAGGACGTGTTTTATTTCAACAGATGCCCATGACTGGGCTGAAAGCGGTCCACTAGACCACCAGGGATATAGGATGTGTTGTATTTCAACAGATGCCCACGATTGGGCTGCAAGCGGTCCACTGGGCCACCAGGGATATTGAACATGTTTATATTCTTCTACATATGCCCGCGATTGGGCATGGGGTGGGTGGGCACCGCCATGAAGGTGTAGCCGGAGCTCGGGTGGCACCCACAGGTGGCAGCTGCTGTGTTGTGCCTTGCAATATGGCAGCTCACCTGTGGGTGGTCAGCTGTTCCTTTTTTTTGGTTCACCTGTGTGCAGTGCAGGTAGGGGTTGCACATGCATGGGCTCAGCACATCCTGGGCTGAATATCAGGATGTGCAGAGTATGCATGGGCACATCCCTCCTATCTGCACTGCATACATTACTGATGCATGCTGGTGCATCGGGATTTGTGCCAGGCTCAATCCCCATTTGAATATCGCACCAGGGCACATCAGTGGGTTGCGCATGGTGCAACAGTGTTGCGCCATATGCAACCCTTCTGAATATCTGGGCCTATGTGCAAGTTTAGTTTTCTAGCAAACATATTCATGTCTACTATTGTGTCAAACTGTTTTATGGGACAAGTAGGAACAAAAGACAGTCCTTTATTCAGTACTCGTTTTCTATTTCACTCAGTGTGTACTTTGAAATATTAATAATGAGGGAGTTTCCTATTTCCTCATTCATCTCCCTTTCATCATGTTGTATCTCCCCCGTGTTGTTCTCCCTCTGTATCTCATCCTGTGACTGTAACCTCTTCATGTTTGCCTTCCACCGTTTATTGTTGCTCCTTCCTTTTCCCCTATTTCCCCATCCTTGTTTTTTGTCTTGAAATCTTATCAGTCTTGGACTTTGTCTGAGCCCCATTTGTGGAAAAATAGGTAATTTGGGGTATAGGGATTCTGTTGTTACTATCTTTTCTACTGGTATTCCAATCTGATTGGAATTCTTCCCTGTTTGTTTCTTCGGAGCTGAGGATGGCAATGGGGGGGAATATATACTGACAGATTGCGTCTGAATCTGTAGCCAGTGTTCCTGTTGATTTTCTTGTAATTGAGTCACTGGATCTCTTATTATTACTTGATGAGCCTGTCCTAAAAAACTCTCTGCTGTGTATTGTTACTCTCCTCTTTGGGTTCAGAGTCCGAAGCGCTCACATATATGTCTGCAGTAGAGACACTCTGGATGCAGAAGTTGATACCAGCCCATTTACAGAAGAAAGGGTTCTAAAAGAACTCTTAAAACTGAAGGTGGACAAAGCAATGGGGCCTGATGGGATTTATCCCAGAATTCTAAAAGAACTAAGGGTAGAACTAGTGACACCACTGACTACCCTCTTTAACAAATCATGGGAGGATGGGGTGGTACCTGAGGACTGGAGGAGGGCAGATGTGATTCCCCTTCACAAAAGTGGGAGCAAGGCAGAAGCAGGAAACTACAGACCTGTTAGTTTAACCTCAATGATAGGGAAAATGATGGAATCACTTCTGAAGGAAAGAATTGTCGAGTATCTAGAGGCCAGAGGGGCACAGGACCCAAGGCAGGATGGATTCACAGCGGAAGTCATGCCAGATGAATCTAATAGATTTCTTTGACTGGGTGACCAAAGTAGTAGATCAGGGAGGGGCTGTGGACATGGCCTGCCTAGACTTTAGCAAGGCATTTGACACAGTCCCACACAAAAGATCAATATACAAGTTAGCCAGCCTGGGAGTGGGTCCCAAGATGACAGCCTGGGTAAAGAATTGGCTGGAGAATAGGACACAGAGAGTAATAGTAAATGGAGTCCACTCTAAAGAAAGGGGGGTTACTAATGGGGTACTGCAGGGTTCAGTATTAGGACCGGTCCTCTTCAATGTCTTTATAAGCGACGTTGCAGAGGGACTGGAAAGAAAAGTATGTCTCTTTGCAGATGACACAAAAGATCTGCAACAGAGTTAATGCACAAGGTGGGGTGGAAAGGATGAGATGGGACTTGGCAAGGTTAGAGGAATGGTCAAATGTATGGCAGCTTAGATTCAATGCTAAGAAGTGCAAGGTAATGCACCTGGGAAACAAAAACCCAGGGGAAGAGTACATAATGGGGGGTGAGATACTAATAAGAACAAAAATGGAAAGGGACCTGGGCGTAGTCATACCAGATGACCTAAAGGTGGGCAAGCAATGTGAGAGGGCAGCAGGAGGGCTGGGGGGATATTGGGATGCATAGGGAGAGGCATCACCAGTAGAAAACAGGAAGTTATTATCCCTCTGTACAGACAGCTGGTGAGACCCCATCTGAGTACTGCATGTAGTTCTGGAGACCCAGTCTCCATAAAGACATAGACAGGATGGAAGCTGTCTAGAGGAGGGCAACCAAAATGGTGCAGGGTCAGCACCCGAAGACATATGAAGAGAGACTTAAGGAGCAATATGTATAGCCTCGAGGAAAGGAGGGAGACGGGGGACATGATAGAAACTTTCAAGTACCTCAAGGGAATCAACAAAGTCCAAGAGGGTAGCATCTTTCAAAAAAAGAGGTGTGCAAGAACAAGGGGGCACAATTTGAAGATAGAGGGGGGCAGCTCAGAGGTAATTTAAGGAAGTATTTTTTCACAGAGAAGGTTGTGGATGCATGGAACGGCCTTCCTGAGGAGGTTGAAAGTCAAAAACAGTGGTGGAATTCAAACATGCATGGGACAGTCATAAGGCAATTCTAGGGGGTGGGAGTAGGAAGAAGTAGGCTGCTGGTTAACTAGGATCTGCAGCTTATCCGTTAAGTAGGGAAATGGGCAGACTGGGTGGGTCAAGCGGTCCTTATCTGCCATCAAATTCTATGTTTCTATGTTTCTATGCATCTGCATCAATTACTTTGGACTTCACATTTGACCTTTTTTCTTTGTTTCTTCTTCACTCAAAAATATTTCCCAATTCATAGTCCCTTCAATCTCTTTCAAACTTACGTTGTTTTACTATTTTAATTCGTTCATCTTGTCTTTTTATCGTAATCCTCGATCTTTCTTCAAACTGTGCAAATCAGTGTGTTCATTAAAACCTCTAAAAGTTGTTTCATTTTTTATCATTTGTTGTTTAATTTCTACTTCTTGTTCTGCTGCATCCTCCAAAATAATATCAATCAGGCCATCACTCGATGTTAATAGGTGACACTGCCAGTGAGTTAAAAAATTTACTCTGTTTAATCCAAAAGTTGGCTGTTTTACAAAGCGTAACCCCTTGGTAATCGTTTCACTTTCTGGTAAGCCTCTAAGGTTACGCTTTGCCAATACAAGCATCTGATCTTTGAAGCCATTTTTTCTAGCAAAAAAATATGCTTGCTTTGTATTTAATACTGTGTCATCTGACATTATCAGTCGGGCTTGTTCACAATCATTTGGCCTTCACTGAATTCCCTTAATAGGGGATTATCTTAACCCCAAGGACTGAACAATTGTTCAAATAGCCCATTCTCCATAAACTCCAAAGCAGATTCTGAAATACTAACAGGTTCTGAGCCAAAAACAGTAACAGAAGGGGTGCTACTCACAGTTGTTATATTTGCTGTACCGTGGGACACCATTATTCCCACAATTTCCCCTGCACGAGCACGTTTATTTACACACTGTAAACACACAATACAAGCTCGCAGCTTCAGAGCATATTCCTATCCTGATGGCTCCTATATATATAGGAGCCATCAAGTGAAAACCACAAAAAGTAAAGGAGAAAGAGGGCTGCTCTTCCAGGGAATCACTTCATTTGAACACGATATTTAGAAGAGTAAAACTTTAATACTAACTTCTCCACATGTAGGTACACAGTAACAGCGAAATAAAAAAGCAGCACCCCCCTGACATCAATGTTTCACAACTCTCTCATCGCTTTATCAACATGTAATTAACAATTTGCCTACTTCTATTTTTTTCAGTAGTTGGTGCAGTGCAGTGCAGCGCAGCACAGTAATCTGCAATACAGACTTCAGTGTTCGACAGAAGAATATTCGCTGTGGGTAGTAGTAAGTCAGGCAGGCCCCGGACCCTCCCCTATCAGTTCTCCCACTCACTCACCACTGCAGTTAAATGTGTGTACTAGTCAAGATACCCCCATGACATGACAAAATAGCCATGAAAAAACTTCCAAAAGCACTGAGTAGCTGTCTGTCAGAGTGGCAGACAGTCAAAATCCGTTCAAGAACCTGCTCTTTCTTTGCTTTAGTCATGTGCATTACATACTGTACGTAATGTGAATGACTGGAACATTTGGAGCAGCTGCCACAGCTGGACTTTGTTGACTGACATCTCGCTGGTGAAGTGCATTACTCACTGCATTACTACAGATTTCATTTGCTGTAATATCTACATGTACCTGGCTGGCTGACTGTTACAAGGTGGTGACAACAGTGATGTGCAGTTGCTGGTGTTCCGTTGCCGGTGTCTGATGATGCAGATGCTGACTGCTGACTTTTTTATAGTAGAGTCCTGTAGCCGGTCTCTCCCTATGAAAGACAGAAGGAAACAATTAACTTCTTACATCTCGGTTCTCTAACACTCAAACAGAAGTATTTAACTGAAATCATTTCATAAATGTCATGCAAATCTGATTTTATAGCCACCTCTCCCACAACCAGCACTCTTATATGGACTAGTACCCTACCCACACACCCACCCCAACCCTGCTCCATGTCCTGATAAGCTCCATATTTAAACTATATTCTACAGTGCTATCCACTACTTTGTCTAGCAACACCAACCCTTTATCTTGCCACCTGGGTGCCCCCCCCCCAACAGTAGTGCAATACAATACAATCAAACAGCAGTGGTACAGTGTGGATGTCACACACAACTCCTATTATAGATCAGAGTAAAGTGTGGTGCTTCAGATCCCCCCACTGCAGCCCCCACCCACACCCCAGGCTCAAACCACCCACATACAGACAAGTGCCATGTACCTCTATCTCTATACCACCACAGATGCAGCCGACACCTCTCACCAATGATGTGCTAGTTAAATACACACACTTCAGCTGTAATGGGCAAGTCAGTGCCATACAGCAGAGCAGTACTGTTTACAGCAAGGGCAGTCACTGTCACTGAGAGGACGCACAACAATGTGCAAGTCAGCCCAGTAGCCACCCAAATCCCAAAAATCTACAGTCAGTCATATCATGCACACACTGTTCACACATTTTGAGTCCAAAGTACATAAAATTATTTCTTCAAAATGTAGTTTAAAACAAATTGGTTTAAATTACAGAAATATGAATGTGAGTAGGTCACTTACACACTTTGTTGTTTATGAATGGTGGTAGTTCTCCAGTCTGGTCTTCTTGGATAGTGTACGAACACTCATAAAAGGCTTCTCTTGCCCAGTCTTGGAGAATAATCAGGAAAACATTTTAAAAACATAACTCACAGATGTGACTACCTCAAAACATACCAACCCACACTGTGAATCTTAACCAAAGTATAAAAACTGTCCCTGCCATCATGCCCTCCTAGGTTCCCACACACACATGATGCTACAGCACCTAAACAACCAGGATGTACTTGGTATTTTAAATTGCGATAATGCCACTCATTCCCAATTGATAACCCCCACCCCCTTTCAGTTTTTGGTAGACCGTAGCTGCATGAAAACCAACACTATTCAGCACTGTACACAGTCCACTGTGCACGTATGCATGGTGGTACTGTCAACTCCCAAAACCCCCAGTCAGTCAACAGTGCTAGAGGATTGAATGCGCATCGCTGATTGACAAACAATCCATGTTTAGTTTAGTTTAGTTTATTAGTCTAGGAATTAATACCTTTGAGCCAGGGCTCTTTTACAAAGGTTCCACATCACAAAGAACATTTAACAAAGCACGATACACATTATAGGTAAAACCAGACAGGAAAGTTACATCATAAATTTGCTATTAACAGTTTAAGGCAGTAACGTTTTTAAGTTTCATAGAAAAACAAGCTATAACAGGTTCAAGCGAGTAGACAATTTCGAGGTTAAGAAAACTTCCAGGGAGAGGGTGATCATTAGGCACCAAAAGGAGGCTAGAGAGGAGGGAAAGGTGATGAGCGGGAGAGTAAGTGAGAGGGGACAGGAAAAAAGGGGGGGAGTGAGTTTGGGTGGGAGACAGGAAGTAGTAGAGGTACCAAAGGGTTCATTAGTCAGGAGGAAGAGGCCTCAGATGTGAGGATGAACATGAGGAGTAGTAGTCTTTATCTAGCGCAATCACAGTTGCTAGTGGTGGTGAGGTGGGCATAGAGCATGGATTTGAAAGCTTCAGCGAGGTTGAGGATAGAGTAGGTGGACTAAGCGCATTGAACCATGTCGGGCCTGTATGCGAAAGATCTTTGTCCCTGTGCAGTCCGGCATCTCGAATCAGGAAAGGTTGGCGTTCAGATCTGGTGGAGGGTCGTGAGCCAGGATTCAGTCGGAGTAGGTTTGAATACATAATGGAGTCAGTCCCAAGATAGATTTTTTGCCATTGTGCAGGTGAGATAAATAAGACGATTTGATAGGTTCAACCAGCCTGATTCATAGTACAGATCACACATGTGAGTCAGTCTTTGAGCCCCCGTGAGGAGCCGGCAGGCCTTATTTAGAGTGATTGAGATACGCCTTAGAGCAGTGGAGGTAGCTGAGCCATAAATAATAAGGCCATAGTCAATGATTGAGATTATGGAACTCTGTATAGCTATTCTCAATGCCGCTTGATTTAGAAATTGATGGTTACAGAATAGTATTCCAAGGCGTTGGTTCACTGTTTTCGCAGTGTTGTCAATGGGTTGCAAGGTGAGCCCTTGGTCAAAAGTGATGCCAAGGTATTTGAAAGTATTTACTTGGTCCAGTGTAATTCCATAGAGGTTTGTATGGTGAGTGGAGTATGCCTATTTTTGTTTTGGTGATTGGAGAAGAGCATGGCTTTTGTTTTATTGTGGTTTAGCACAAGTTTACTATCCAGGAACCACCTTTCAACACTAGAGAAAGCATATTGCAGGCTTTTTCGTAGGGAGTTTGGATCCTTGTGGGAAGAGAGAATTACAGCATCATCAGCGTATAAGATTATTTTCTCCTGGCAAATATCTGGGAGGGAGTTAAGAAACAGTCTAAAGAGGAGCGGTCCAAGAATTGATCCCTGTGGTACACCCGAGAGAACTGGTTTGAAGTCGGAGAGTTCATTGGAGATTTTTACAGCCTGTGACTGATTGGACAGGTAACTTTTTACCCAAGCACAAGGACCTTTGGCCAGGCCTAGGCTAGAAAGTAGGGAGGTAAGTAGGCCATGATGGACTGTGTCGAAAGCTTTTGTAAGATCGATAAAGACTGCACCTGTTTGGCACCCTTTGTCCAGGGCTGAGTGGACTTCTCCAGAGAAATCAAGTAAGGCTGTTGTTGTACTGTGTCCTTTCCTAAAGCAGTGCTGTTGATTACAGAGTAGATTGTATTTGTCCAGGTAATCAGAGTTGGTCTGCCACTATTCGTTCAAGTGCTTTGGAGAGGGAGGGAGTATTGATATTGGTCGATAGTTTCCTGTTGAGGTTTTGTCCCCTTTGTGCACTGGGTAACTATGGCAGATTTCCATTTGTTGGGAAATTGACTTTGGAAAAGTGACAGATTAAGAATTTTGCAAGGGTGAATTACTTCATCCAGGGTGAGAGACAGGATTTTAAGATCTAGCGTGTCACTACTTGTTCTGGATTTGGAGCAGGCCTTTCTTATGTACTTGTGTGCTTCAGTGCACTTTGATTTTCTTGAAGTAAAATTGTGGTTTGTCACGAGGGTGTTTTGTGATACTAGGCTAGGCACAGGTAAGTCAAGAAGAAATCTGGGGAGGACCCCACTAAGGTCTGTGAATGTCTTATTAAGCGCATCTGCAATAGACTTTGGGTCAAGAGTGGTGGATCCATCAACTTTCATAATGGTAGGTGACGATTTTGATTGTTTACCCATTATGTTTTGGATGTTATCCCAAAAAGCTCTTCCATCACCCCAGGTGGATTCAAGGGCATTTTTGAAATAGGCGCTCTTCATTTGCCTAATTTGTGAGGTACATCTATTTCGTGCCTGCTTGTATTTTAGGGTATCATGAGGTGAGCCTGTGTCTCTGGCAACTGCCCAGAGGTGGTCCCGAACCTTGAGCTCGGCAAGTAGTTTGGCAGTAATCCATGGATTTGATAGCGCTTTGATTTTACGTTTTTTTACTGGGGCGTATAAGTCGCATGCAGAGTTGAAAGATTTAATGAAGTATTCTAGTGCGGTATTAATATCAGTTGATTCAAGGATTGGCGTCCAGTCCTGTTGTAGGAGATGGGTTTTCAACTTGATAAGATTCCCATAAGGCAATACTCTGCTTGTTATAATTTTGGGGGTGGCTTGAGAAATTTATTAGACCAGGTACAGGACACTAGGGAGTGGTCACTGAGGGAGTCAGGGAGGACTTTAATGTTTTTTATCTGGTCAGGGTGATTTGTGAGAACCCAGTCAATAAGGGTGCTTGTACCAGTTTTGTAATTTTTCCGGGTGGGGGAGGTTACCATCTGAGTCAGGTTTGCTGCTAGGATGTCATCTTTGTAAGAGCCAGTGTCAGAGGCGAGCCAGTTTATGTTGAAATTCCCGAGGAGGAGGAGCTCATTTTCAGAGGGCTGCAGACTAACAAAATCAAGTACAGACTTAATACTGGCACAGTGGTCTTTTAGAGGGATATAGACTGAAGACTCTTGAGAACTTTGTTTTGTGCACCAAGAAGCAGTTTGATAGGGAGGAGTTGCATCTGCTTATTTGTGGGGGTGAAGCTGCCGCTTTGACAGGAGAGGTTGTCCTTTATGTAGATAGCACAGCCCCCACCTTTCTTGCTTGCCCGGTCAAGTCTGAAAAGATTGTAGCCTTCAAGCGAGACCGCATGATCCGGGGTGCTGGGAGATAGCCAGGTTTCCACAATGGCTAGTATATCAGGGTTTTTTTGTCCAGCGAGAGTTTGAAGAGATGCCAATTTGGAAAGGAGGCTGCAGATATTCAGAGTGATAATGGAGAGACCACTACCAACTTTCCCTGTTTTGTCGGCTTCAGTGCAACAGGACCAGGGTTTGGGTGTATCCCACCAGATATTAAAAGTAGGAGCAGGAGTTTCAGCGATGCCATTAGTAGTTCATAATAGGTTGGAGTGAGTTTCTGCTTGTACTTTTAAGATGCTTGGATTGTCTTCTGCAGTCCCAGTAGAGGGTGATCGTTAGTGAGTTATAATGATGTGGCAGTTTCCAATTAGGAAATATGGCTCTTTGCACCCAGGTATTAATTGGGTGATGTTTGTTTAAGACTTCCAGAGTAAAAGCCATGGTACAATGTTTCGGGTAGTAGTATAGAAAGGTGAGAGTAGGTGGAGGGTTAGGGTAGGCGGAGGGGGGGAGTTGGCATAAAGGGAAAAGGAGGGTGAGGGTGAGCAGGAACAGGTGGTGGGGACTAAGCCAAAGCATTTTTTTAGCGAGGCAGGAGAAAGCCGAGAAGTAGTGTGGGCTAGGCAGTCGGGGGGGTGGCGAGCAATAGGAGGGTGGAGGGGTACGGATTTTAGTGGGCTAAGGTGGATAGCTAAGCACTATGGTGAAGAACAGAGAAAAATGAAAAAAAAAGACTGGGTGGGTTTGGTGCCAGAGGGTTTAAGAGAAGTACTATAGTACTGTTGAGATCCAGGATCACATAATATGTTAAAGTTCCTGAAAGGTGATAAACTGTGGCCTGGGCATATGCAATGTGAAAATCCTTTGTCTATATGTTTCGTTTGTTCTTCAAGTCCTCAGAGATAAGTACAATACCTTGGGAGTAGGTCAGACAGTAGGCATATGCAATGTGTGAAATCCTTTTGTCTGTATGTTTCCTTTGATCTTCAAAGTCCTCAGAGACAAGTACAATACCTTAGGAAAAGGTCAGACAAAAATGTTGATTCAGTCACAAAATGTGTTAAAATTCCTTTGTTCTTTAAAGTCCACAAGTGCAGTTGCTTTAAGAGTGGTCAGATGAGAATGTTGAAACATAGAAACATAGAAACATTGAATTTGACGGCAGATAAGTACCGCTTGGCCCACCCAGTCTGCCCATTTCCCTACCTACTGGATAAGCTGCAGATCCTAGTTAACCAGCAGCCTACTTCTTCCTACCCCCAACCCCCAGAATTGCCTTATGACTATCCCATGCATGCTTGAATTCCACCACTGATTTTGACTCCACAACCTCCTCCGGAAGGCCATTCCATGCATCCACAACCCTCTCTGTGAAAAATACTTCTTTAAATTACCTCTGAGCAGCCCCTATCTTCAAATTGTGCCCTCTTGTTCTTGCACATCTTTTTTGAAAGATGCTACCCTCTTGGACTTTGTTGATTCCCTTGAGGTACTTGAAAGTTTCTATCATGTCCCCCTCTCCCTCCTTTCCTCGAGGCTATACATATTAAGCTCATAAGTCTCTCTTCATATGTCCTCCGGTGCAGACCCTGCACCATTTTAGTTGCCCTCCTCTGGACAGCTTCCATCCTGTCTATGTCTTTGCGGAGATTGGGTCTCCAGAACTGCACACAGTACTCCAGATGGGGTCTCACCAGCTGTTTGAACAGAGGGATAATAACTTCCTGTTTTCTACTGGTGATGCCTCTCCCTATGCATCCCAGTATCTCCCCCCAGCCCTCCTTGCTGCCTTCTCACATTGCTTGCCCACCTTTAGGTCATCTGATATGACTACCCCCAGGTCCCTTTCCATTTTTGTTGTTGTTAGTATCTCACCCCCCATTGTGTACTCTTCCCTGGGTTTTTGTTTCCCAGGTGCATTACCTTGCACTTCTTAGCATTGAATCTAAGCTGCCATACATTTGACCATTCCTCTAACCTTGCCAAGTCCCTTCTCATCCTTTCCACCCCACCCTGTGCATCAACTCTGTTGCAGATCTTAGTGTCATCTGCAAAGAGACATACTTTTCCTTCCAGTCCTTCTGCAATGTCTCTTATAAAGACATTGAAGAGGACTGGTCCTAATTCTGAACCCTGCGGTACCCCGCTAGTAACCCTCCTTTCTTCTGAGTGGACTCCATTTACTATTACTCTCTGTGTCCTATTCTCCAGCCAATTCTTTACCCAGGCTGTCATCTTGGGACCCACTCCCAGGCTGGCTAACTTATATATTAATCTTTTATGTGGGACTGTGTCAAATGCCTTGCTAAAGTCTAGGTAGGCCATGTCCACAGCCCCTCCCTGATCTACTACTTTGGTCACCCAGTCAAAGAAATCTATCAGATTCGTCTGGCATGACCTTCCCGCTGTGAATCCATGCTGCCTAGGGTCCTGTGCCCCTCTGGCCTCTAGATACTCGACAATTCTTTCCTTTAGAAGTGATTCCATCATTTTCCCTATCACTGAGGTTAAACTACCAGGTCTATAGTTTCCTGCTTCTGCCTTGCTCCCACTTTTGTGAAGGGGAATCACATCTGCCCTCCTCCAGTCCTCGGGTACCACCCCATCCTCCCATGATTTGTTAAAGAGGGTAGTCAGTGGTGTCACTAGTTCTACCCTTAGTTCTTTTAGAATTCTGGGATGAATCCCATCAGGCCCCATTGCTTTGTCCACCTTCAGTTTTAAGAGTTCTTTCAGAACCCTTTCTTCTGTAAATGGGCTGGTATCAACTTCTGTATCCAGAGTGTTACTACTGTTTGTTTTATGTACCTTCCCTCTTCCTTTGTAAATACTGAGCAAAAATATTTGTTTTAATATCTATGCCTTTTCACATTCTCCCTCTGCCCACCCTCCCTCCCTTTATTAAGCCTCACTATCCCTCCCTTGGTCTTCCTTTGCTCCCTGATGTACCTATAAAAGGTTTTATTACCCTTCTTAACTGAGTTGGCTATCTTTTCCTCAGTTTGGGCCTTTGCTGTTCTGACTGCCTTCCCAGCCTCCTTTGCTTTAACTGATACAGTTCTCTGTCCTGCTCCTGCTCAAGATTCCTTGTACTTCCTGAATACTTTCTTTTTCTCTTGAACCTTCCTGCCACTTCCTTTGAGAACCATAGTGGTTTCTTACATCGTCTTGTTTTGTTTTTTGCTTCACACAAAGGCTCGTTACCTCTGTGATGGCAGTTTTATTATTCCCATTGTTCTTCCACCTCCTTCCCGCCATTTGCTAGTGCATTCCTTGGGCACTCACCCATTTTAAGCAAAGTCAGCCTCCTAAAGTCCAGTACTTTTGTCTTTGTATGGCTTGACTCTATTGCTGTGTTTATTGTGAACCATACTGTTCGATGGTCGCTAGTTCCCAGATGGCTACCCACTTCTACATCTGTGATCCTCTCTCCATCTCCATTTGAGAGTATCAAGTCTAATATTGCTCCCTCTTGAGTGGGCTCCAGTACTAGTTGTCTAAGGCATGCCCCCTGTAGGGCATCTAGAATAACTGCACTCTTCGAAGTGGCAGCTGCAACTGCGCTCCAGTTAACATCTGGCATATTCAGATCACCCATCAGCAATATCTCCCCTTTCTGCCATTCTAAGTATACTTTCTATCATTTCCTTGTCCACTTCCTCCCCTGAGAAGGGGTCTGCCACAACCCCCAGCGGATTGTGGTGCCATTGCCTGTCTCCAAATTTACCCACAGTGCTTCTTTCTCCTCCTGTTTACCCCTTTTGTTCTGTTGCTTTTATTCCTTCCCTTATGTAAAGAACTACTCCTCCCCTCTTTTACCCTCCCTGTCCCTCCTGTAGATAGTGTATCCTGGTATGTTTACGTCCCAGTCATGGTTTTGTGTGTACCATGTTTCTGTGACTGCCAGATATCCAGATGTTCCTCCTCCATCAAGGCCACTAATTCAGGAAGCTTGTTACCTAGACTACGGGCATTGGTACTCATTGCTCTCCATTTTTTGATGGCCTTACCTTCTGTTGCAGCATCCCCCACTGACCGTTCTACCTTGGTCTTTTTCTCATTTAGTACCCTGTTTTGTAGGGAGAGGCTGGGATTTTTCTGCTGCTTGTCAGTGCCTCCCCCATTGACTAGTTTAAAAGCTTGCCAATGAAGCATTTAAACCGGATTGCTCAAAAGACTTGTTCCCTTCCTGGACAGATGCAGACCATCCTGCCAGTATAGGCTGGTGTCCTCCAGGTGGAACCCCAGTCCCCAATGAAGCTAAACCCTGTGCTCCGCACCATTTTTCAACCATTCATTAAACTGCATGGTGCCAATTACCCTCGCCTCCCCATGCCTTTGACAGGCAGCACCTCTGAGAAAGGATACTGTGTTTGCTACTTGTCTTAGGCCCCTCCCCAACTCTGCAATGTCCTCCTGCACTGCTCTAACCTCATGATGAGCCAAGTCATTTGTCCCTAGGTGGACAATTACGTCCAGCTCAGAATCCCTTGCAGCTGTTGTTGTGATCCTGAGGATGCCATGTTGATTCAGTTGCAGGACCCAGCTTCACCATGTTTGTAAGACTAGTTGTAAGGCATATGCTTCCTTGGGGAGGCTTCAAGAAAGTTGATTTAAAATTAAAAAGCTGATACCTGATGATGGCGATTTGCAGAAATTCAGTCCAGGAAACTTTCACCAATGTTGTGTGCAAGAATGGCACAGGTATTCCCAGCAGAAAAACATGTAAATGAACAAAAACTAACCTACAGACACAGACAAGCACAAACAGCCACCCACACAGCCCCAGGAGGAGGAGCTAGCGATGTTAGTTTCATTTATAGTGATCAGGCTGTAAACGACAGTGTAACAGGGATTAATGTAAGGCTGTTGGGATTCTAACAGCCACAGACATTGCAGAATTTTCAATAACCTTTTTATGGTCATATATCCGGATACTAGCTTCACTTGAACTGAAATGAAATCACACTCATATTAATTCACATACAGTGCCATTCCAATTACACAACAGCCACAACTGTCCACACCCATTGCCCATATGCGCCACAGCCACAGGGGGTCACATCCCAACTAAAAACACAATATGCAATGTAGGGCAGGCCAGAGGTCTGGCACAGTGGTGCAGAAGGTCCAGGCACTGGCTGCCTTACCACACACTATGCTGTCACAGGCAACCCTGGCTGAACTCGAGGGAGGGTCAGGAGGTGGAGTGCAGATGGTCAACCTGCACTAACGCAGCAGGCAGCAGCTCTCCCCTTCCCTGTCCCCTCCAGGAGTGACCATGGGCCATCTGCTCCTCCATAGTCTCACACAGGGTGGAGCCTGAAGGCCTGGCCGGATGGACTGAAACCACCTTTGGATGCCAACTTGGGGGTGCAAGGGACCACTGGATCCAGATTCATGGCATGTACACTTTTAGTGCACCCCTCCTCTGCAGGCTCATCCAAAAGCCAGGACAGTAAGTAACTGGTTATAAATATACTGTATACATCATTCAAATAGACTCCCAATTTAAAAACACCCTGGACTGCCAAACCCCCACCTCAGGCTCCCACCCCAAGGCCAGGCCACCACACACACATGCGCGCGCGCGCGCGCACACACACACACACACACACACACACACACACACATCCCAAAAGACATAATAAACCATAAACTATGCAACCAAAATGCATTTTTTTTGTGTGGTTATTGTATATTCTCCCATTTGTCTCTCCTCCTCCAGGAGTGGGGCAGGCGGCAGTGCGACACTGTCATGCATGACCCAGTCAGGCCAGTCCATGCCTGCCATAGACATGACAGTGTCACCCAGACCCTGTTGTGCCACACCAAGCTGAGGAAATTAATGCACATAAAACACATGCATGCAAGATGAATGATGATATCCAGCAGAGACCACCACGGACAGTCCACTGTCCACAACATAGAGCACTTGATATACCCTTGTTGTTTAAACAGCTTTTTTATATATATCAGCATTACCAAACACTACAGTTACAATCAAGCAGTGGCACACTGCAGTGGCATGCAGGTTGCAAGCCTATACACACACACACACACACACACACACACACCATCAGATTTCTGCCAACGCCACTCTAACCTATGTAATAATTGCCAAAAACTTCCTCAAAGACCCATCAAAGCAAGGTGCCTGAGGGTGAAGGGGGGAGAGGACGAACACGGACAGGAGCAATCAAGTCCAGAGCTACAGAAATGGTCTTATTATAGGCCATGACCGAAGTGTCTGGACTCGAGCTGACCACAGAAAACTCTGAGAGGTCAATCACCGCTGCTAGGCCTTCAGGGCTCACTTCCCGTAAAGGGCAGTAACTGACCATCTCCACAGGGGCAGGCCTTCAAAGAGTGGCACAAAAGTTGAACCTCACGGTGTGGTGATCAGACCAACAGACAGGTTCCACTCTCAAGTCAGAGGCCTCAATCCCCAAGGAGGAAGACCAAATCAAGAGAGTGACCATGTTTATGGGTGGCAGAGGTAACAAACTGTGTAAGGCGCAGAGATGTCATCAACTGGAGGAAATGCTGTCCAAATTGTGAGAGTTCATCATTGACCCAGGCACTGAAGTCACCCAGAACCATCAGTCTGGGCGACTCCAAAACCATGTCGACCACAAAATCCACTACTTCCTGCAGAAATCGCTTCTCGGCCCTGGGTGGACGGTAGATAAGAGCTATTCTACAACCTTCACCTACCTCCATGGTACACTCAAATGATAAATGATTCAGCCTCCTCAACTGGTACACTCTTGGGGCCCAACTAGGTCTTGAAACAGACCACCCCCCTTCCACGATCCAATCTTGAGAGGTGTATCACCGAGTACCCGGCCGGAACTGCAACATCCAGTATGGGCCCAGCATTTTCATCCAGCCAGGTCTCGGTGATGCAAGCCAGATCAGTTGTTCCAACAAGATCTGCAATAATTGCAGTCTTATTCTTAATAGATTTGGCATTGCATAACACCGCTCGAGTTGGACGGGCCACAAGGGCTGCCCCGGCTACTTGCCCACCGCAAGTGGCAGTGCCCTTGGGTATGAGGACTAGACATGGAGCACCACGATCCAGACTCCATTTTGCCCCAGGTAGTCTTCTAAGCCTAACCACCCCAATGTGAGAGGCCCGTTCATTCGTCCTCCAATGTCCACTTACCCCGCCCCCACGCCCCCTGCTACGAACAATACCCAGTGCACGACAGTGCTGGTAAGTTGACAAAATCAGTGGAGGGGGGAGGGCAGAGGGAGCGGAGGTTAGAGGACGAATAGCGCATGACCGGGGAGGGAGGCTTACACATTCCACAGACGAATCCAGTACAAAATACACAACACCCAAGCACCCAACCCAAAAGAAGACCCCCAAACAGCAGTAATAAAATTACCCAACTCAAACAAAACAAAGATAATAAATAAATGAAAAATGCCCACCCAAACAAATAATAAAACAATTAAAATACCACCCTATCCCACACTATATGGATAATTCAGTCCCACACTTGGCTCAAAAAACTCATGCAATCCCCTCTCACAGGCAATGCAGAACAAAAAGTTATGAATTCACACCCCCAGCCCTCTCACGGCCTGGGAGTAGAGGAAGTCCAGGCACTCTCACTGCCCAAAATTAAAAATCCAGAATCTGCTCAGATGAAGTCAATAGAAATCCAAATAACATTCTTTCAAAAAGTAAATAAAGTAAATAAAAATGTGGACGCCCAGGTCCTCTCACCACCAGGGAAACCACAAGGAGGAATTTAAACCATAAATCCTGAGCAAAGTAAGGGATAATCCAGAGGGTATAAGTAATCCAGAGGGTATAAGTAATCCAGGAGGAAGGTCCAATTCGATCGGAACCAGGTGAAAAATTTGAGTCGGCAGTTGGCAAGAAGCCAGGGCCCTCCAAACTCCATACATAGGGACTGCAGCCAGAAATACTTGTTACACCACCACGACACCTAGGCAATGGCCACACCATAGCCAATCTCGAGGATCTAGGGGAACCACAGGTTCGTCAGCCAGCTCCCTGCCTGAACAAGAGCCCAGACCCTCGTGAAGCAGCAAATCCAGCTGGCAGTCACCAGACAGAGTTGGGCCCATTCCCATCACCAATGGCCAGCCCCACCAAGCACAATTTCAAAGCCCACCACTCAGCTCCTGCTTCGGTGCATGGGCTAGATCACATCCAAAGCCTGAAGATCTCACTTGGCCAGTCCACATCACCAAAATGTCCTCTGGTAAAAAAAAAAACTCCACTTATCCACACAGCTTTTCCTCATATCGTTACTTGAACAGTCCTGCTCCCTCTCTTCAGCTCCACTCATCCTGATTTACCCAGCCGCAAAGTTCCTCTCAACTCCTCTCCAACACAAAGTATTCAAGTTGAGTGAGCGGAATCCTGTAGCACAAATCATCGCTATCATCCAGACACTAGTGGGGCCATTCAAGCGCCACAGCACATAATGCAGAAACACATCATGAGTCCGGTCAACGATCTAAGCCAACTGCCTCACTGCCAAACCCTGCCTAGCTAAAAACTTTAAACTACAAATTCAATAAAAACCAAAAAAAAGAAAACAAAACAATTTTAAAATCAAGATGCAGAGAAGCAGGTTACAGCACGCCCAGCCTGTGGGTCTGTGAGGACAAGGGTTTGGCACATGTGCACGACAGGAGAACATCACAGTTTAAAAGAGACAACATATAGGAACTATGACAGTGCCTATTTTAAAGACATTATCAACAAAATCAATCACTCAGTGGGAAAAGGCTTTCTATGGACTCTCTGTGAACAAGTCATGGATTAAACTAAAAAACATGATTCATAAACTTGAGTAAAATCATGTACCCATAAAAAATAAATATAACAAAAAGGGCAGGATACCAAAATGGTTAAATAAATCCATTAGATTACAAATCAAAAAGAAAAAAAAAACTGTTCATAAAACTCAAAACCAGTCAATCTATGGACAAAAGCATAGTTTATGCAGAGTATAAAAAAACTACACAAACTAAAAAACATGATCAAGCGAGCCAAAATGAAAATAGAATTTGAATTGGCACACACCAAGGATGGATATAACTCACTTTTTTCCTATTTAAACAATAAAATGGGAAACTCCAGAAAGGTAGGGCCACTTACACATAATGGTATCATTGTACACTCAGACACTGACATAGCCAATCTTTTTAACACTTACTTTTGCTCGGTCTTCTCAAATAAAAGTTTTTATGCCCCACAAGTTGATCCCAGGGTGAGTCCTAAACCAAGTCACATTTATAAAATCATCGTTTCAGATTTTGCCCTACTCATCAAATCTTTAAAAAAACTACTAGTCCAAGGCCTGATCTAATCAGCGCTAGATTTCTTATCGAAACCGCAGAAGCAATATCAATTCCACTAAAAATAACATTTAATAGATCCTTACAGAAAACTGAAATTCCCACTGACTGGTTAACAGCATCTGTCACCCCATACACAAGAAAGGTAGTAGACCTAATATGGCAGTGCGAGATTAACACTATATGAAAATGGGGACAACAGTAGGGGATTAAGACTATGGCCCGGATATTCAAAAGGGTTGCGCCCCGGTGCGATATTCAAACAGGGATTGTGCCTGGCACAAATCCCGATGCGCCGGAGCACATCAGTAATGTATGTGGTGCAGGTGGGGAGGGGGTGTGCCCATGCATACTCTGTACATCCCAATGTTCCCTGGTGGTCCAGTGGACCGCTGTCAGCCCGATCACGGGCATGTTTAAATAAGTAATGTCCTATATCCCTGGTGGTCCAGTGGACTGCTCCCAGCCTGATCGCAGGCATATGTTTAAAAAAATAACGTCCAATATCCCTGGTGGTCCAGCAGTATCCCCCCACCCACCCACTGATCCCCACCATTCCTCTCCCCGCATTGTCAGTGGCGGGCGGCAGCACCCCACCTGCCCACCGCCCCGCCGACTAACACCGTAGGTAGGGCTGTATGCTCATTGGTCCACAGCGTGAGCCAATGGGTGTGCAGCCTGTACCATACTACACAGTCCAGATATGTGAATGAAGCCATTCATATGCCTGGAATGTGTAGTACTTTACGGGCTGCATGCCCATTGGCTCACGCTGTAGACCAATGTGCGTACAGCCCTACCTATGTTGTCAGTCAGCAGGCAGCAGGCAGGTGGGGTGTTGCCACCCACCACTGACCGGGGGGGAGCGGGGCATTGGGGCTTAGTGGGTGGGTGGGGATGGTACCACTGGACCACCAGGCATATTGGACGTCATTTTTTTAAACATATGCCCACTATCGGGCCGTGAGTGGTCCACTGGACCACCAGGGATATTGGATGTGCTTTTTGTTATACTTAAGCCCATGATCGGGCTGCAAGCGGTCCACTGGAACACCAGGGATATTGGACGTGCTTTTTGTTATACTTAAGCCTGCGATTGGGCTGCGAGTTGTCCACTGGACCACCAGGGATATTGGACATGCTTTTTATTATACATAAGCCCACGATCAGGCTGCGAGTGGTCCACTGGACCACCAGGGATATTGGACGTTTATTTCACTCAACATATGCCCACAATCGGGCAGTGGGGCACATTGCCGCTCTGTGCAGGGGCGCCAGTCCCTGATGGCTGCTGCCTGGCAAGGCGCCAGGTAAGTCGACGCGACCGTGCACCTGCACGCAAATGGGCTATAATGGCATGAAAATGGCCCCATTTGTGCCTTGCTTACCTTATGGCCCCATTTGCATGTGCACTTTTGAATATCGCGGTTGTTGCGCATAGCCCAATGGAAGTTGCACTTGCGCATCTCCCTGCTCCACTCTGGACACTTACGCTGGCACAGTGCCACTGCCCCATGCACACTGCGGGTGGCCAGGGTGCGATATTCAATGATGCTGTGCCATGGTGCAGCTCCGTTGAATATCGCCCAGTCAACGCCCCTGCGCAGCCAAGTTGCACTGTGCCCAGGCTTGTGTCACAGCCTGGTGCAGCCTGAAAATCCGGGCCATAGGCATATAGGAGGAAAACAATGGGGCATTAAAAGTGTATGCAGAGAGAGATGACATGAGGGGGCATGCAGTGGACATCACACAGTACAGAAATTACCTCAATAGAGGAACTATTTTATTACTTCACGTAATAAAACCACAAATTATTAAAATGTTTTCCCTCTGTTTATTTTATTTTTTTCTTAAATATTTACTTGTAAACCCATTTTATAAGCATAATAACACACTCGAGATGTGGGTTATCTCCTGATAAGAGCACACCCAAGTACATAAGGCATCAGTGCAGCACCTCGTATACATAACACACCTGGGTGTGCTCTTTTCAGGAGATAACCCACACCTCGTTGTGTGTTATTGCTTGCTTATGTTTCATCTTTATTTTTGTAGCCCTGAACATTCTACCTGTAAATTGGTACTGGGCACTGTATTTATTTTTACTCCATTTTATTGTATGCTTTTTACTGTATTTATTTTTATTATTACTGAATCTGACATTGTGTATTTTCCCTTGCACTTCTTTTATTGCATACTTCCCCTCAAGATCAGTATGTCTTTCCTGTGAAACCTTTGAAATCAATCAATCAATCAATCGATCAATCAATAATTGTGTCTTGAGTCAATCATTGCAAGTACAGTGGCACATAGATTGAATCGGTAGAGAAGTACAAAATATCAGTGGTGAACACCATGTCCCTACATGTCCCTCACAACACCCCCATTCAATTATCTCAAGCCAGCACTCCCCACCCCTGCAGTCTTTTACACATCTCCCCATACGTGTCTATTTAGTGCAGAGGGCACTGACATGAGGTAATGCCAGTGTAGTTAGGGGTCAGATGTCTGGTGGACATGGTGGCCCCCTTCCTCTTCCAGGCAGGGAACTGTAAGGGATGTAGTCATGCCACCAGTCCCCTGCCAAGTGGTATGTTCCATTCCCCCCATCCACTGCCCCTCCTGGTAGGGCATTGGTTGGGCCATGGTGCAAACCACTGGTCCATGTCCACCAGTGGCATGCATCAGGTGCCCTGAGGTCCCCATTTACATTGGCATTGCCTCTGACTAGTGTCACCCCCTTACACCCCCCCCCCACAATGTACATTACGTCAAAGCACAGCGGCATGCCATAATTTGTCCTCACAAGTCTCTTACAGGAGAAAATCAACCCAGCTGAGGGCTGAGGGCAGCAGATCCAAATTAAAATCCAGTGCTGTGGCCTTATCGTCTGTGCATGCCATTTCTGCATCGCATGCCTTAACAGACCCTGTCTCCTCTTTGCAGTCAGTGTGTTCCTTCTCTTATACCATTACTCCCCCCCATGCTGCACTTGTCCGGGATGTTAGGGAATGAGGGGCATTATGCCCTATATCCCCTCGCGCTGTGCAGGGAACTGGAGGGGAACATGGGGCAAACCACCTGTCCCTGACTAGGTTGTGTGTTCCATGTCCACCACAGTCCTTTACCCACCAGGTCAGTCTGTTTCCTATCTTTGTATTCTATATTATTAATTAGCCTTGATCTATGTGTAGCTTTTATCTAAAAATCAACATTCTCTTTCTGTGTAAGATTTTATTACATTTATTCATAGTGACTTCTGTTGTTACTGTTTTATAGTTAGATGTCAACTATACATGTCATTTAGTATTATGCCTCAAAAAAAGCACTGTGTCTCAGGCAAGGATTATGATGTCTGTTCTCCCCAATAGCACTACAATTAATGACCCGTCACACTAATAGTTTTACTGTCTTAAGCAACAAAGTGTTGTGGCATCTCAAACTATTGTATCTGTTTCTCAGAATGTATTGTTCTGCTTGAGACTGACTCCTCATAAAAGGGTTGAGACTAGTTTTCTTTCTTTTTTTTTTGAAATTCGAAATTTATGGAAATACTGTTGGCACAATAAAGAAAACAGTATCTTACAACTGAAAACCTGTGACAGAATTTTGCCACTTACAATGTAAAGCCAGAACCTGGAGACTAGTTTTCTTACATGGAGCAAAAATACTCTAATTGCTCTTTGAAATTACAGTCTTAGTAAAAATCTCTTTCTTGGCACCAGGTTTGAGTCCCAGAACAACCCATGACTTGTCTAGTGGAAAGATTGAATACACCACGTCAGCTGGTTTCCCACACCTTCCTCATATGTTTTAAATTCGTTATTTTACTTGCATAGGTTGCATCTTTATTTCTGGCACTCTTCCATGCAAATTTCATTTACTGCCAAACTTAGTGGTATAATGTTATTATTCCCTTGGGCATGGAGTGTGATCTACACTAGTATTTTTGTCCATTGTTCCATATAAAGCACTTTGGATCTGATAAGGAATTGCCTGTTTAAACATGATATTTCATCATTCTAACTATCTGCAGTAACAGTGGTATCTTGCTTTGGAGAGATACTTTAGTGGCATCTCATATAAATACTATTTATAGGGCCAGCCTTACATGAGGCAGAGCAGAGAGGCTATCAGCCTCCCCCCCAAGTCACAACTCTCATCAAGGGAACAGTTAGCAGCAGGGAAGGACGGTATGGGGCTATATGTTGGAGAGCTTTGGTTGCAAATGCCAGGAGCCTGGGGAACAAAATGGGAGAACTGGAGGCCACCTTGATGGAGGAGAACCTAGACATTGTAGCAGTGAGTGAGACTTGGTGGAATAAGCACTATGCCTGGGAGACGGTGATCCCAGGGTATCAGTTGTTTAGGAAAGATCGGGAGGGGAAGAGGGGGCAGGGGTGGCATTATATATCAGGGAAGGGATTGGGGACATGGAAAGGCAGGATGAGGAGGGGGAAACAGAGATAATGTGGGTCACCCAAGACAGGGGACAGGGGGAAAACCTGCGTGTCGGGGTAGTCTATGGGCCTCCTATGCAGGGGGAGTAAGGAGACAGACACTTTGTAGAATCAGTAGCGAGGATCACACGGAAGGGGGAAATTGTGCTAGTTGGGGACTTAAACCTTCCGGACATCAACTGGGAGGCCCAGACAGCAATCTTCGCAAGGAGCAGGGGCATCTTAGAGGCTCTTCAGGGCATATTCCTGCAACAAAAGGTCAATAAGCCCACTAGGGGAGTAAACCTGTTGGATGTGGTCCTCACAAATGGGGACAGTGTGAAGGAGGTGGAAGTGGGGGAAGAGCTTGGCACCAGTGACCACAGAGCTGTCAGGTTCCGGGTGAGAGCGGGCAGGGAGAGGTTAGGACAAGAACCAAGGTAATGGACTTCAGAAAGACTGACTTTCATGGAATGAGGAAGGTAGTTGGGAAGAAATGTTTAGGATAGGGGATGTAGGGGTGGAGGAATTATGGGCAGCCATCAAGAGGGGTCATTAAAGCCATGGACTCATGTATAAGAAGGGTAAGAAAGAATAGAAGACAGAAAAGACCTCTATGGTTCACTAGAGAGGTGGCGTTAGGGGTCAAGGAGAAGACTAGAGCATTTAAGAGGTACAGGAGGACACAAAAGGATGAGAACAGGGAAACCTACAGGGGAAAAAGGAAGGAGGCAGGGCAAAAGATAAGGAGGGCTATGGAGGCCACTGAGGAGAAGATAGCGAAGCAGGCAAGAAAGGGAGACAAAACCTTCTTTAGGTACATTGAAGAAAGGAGGAGGGCACAGCATGGGATTGGAAGGATAAGGAAGGAAGTGGAACAGTACTGGAAGGGGACTTTGAAAAAGCAGAGGCATTAAACAGCTATGTCGTCTCAATCTTCACGGAGGAAAGGGAGGGTAGTGGACCAGGAAGGGGTGGGGAGGGTGACAGCCACAGGCAGGTGGCTATGGCAGAATTCTCTGCTGAAGGAGTAAGGGAAGAGCTGGATAGACTTAGGGTAGACAAGGCAATGGGGCCTGATGGAATACACCCAAGGGTTCTCAAGGAGGTGACAGATGAACTGGCACCACATCTAGCGAGGCTGTTTAACTTGTCCTTGTTCACAGGGGTGGTGCCAACAGACTGGAAGAGGGCAGAGGTGGTCGCACTACATAAGGGGGGAGCAGAAGGACGAGGTCAAAAACTACCGTCCTATTAGTCTTACCTGGTGGTGGGGAAGTTAATGGAAACACTACTTAAGATCAGGTTGATAGAATACTTGGAGATGAATGGCATGCAGGATGACAGACAGCATGGCTTCACCGAGGGAAGGTCCTGTCAGACTAACCTGATACAGTTTTCCGATGGGGTGACACAGATAGTGGACCAGGGAGGAGCAGTGGACGTAGCCTATCTGGATTTCAATAAGGCCTTCGACACCGTTCCACATAGTGGAATGGTACATAAGCTGGACAGACTAGGGGTGGACAACAGGATCACCAGGTTGGTGGAAAACTGGTTGAAGGGAAGGAGTCAGACAGTGGTGGTAAATGGGACACATTCCAGGGAACAGGCGGTGACCAGTGTGGTGCCACAGGGGTCAGTGCTAGGATCAATACTCTTTAACATCTATGTTAGTGACCTAGCAGAGGGTCTGGAGGGACGGGCGTGCCTGTTTGCAGATGGTACAAAAGTCTGCAATAGGGTGGATTCACCTAGTGGGGTGCAAGCCATGAGGCGGGACCTGGAGAGGCTGGAGAGGTGATCTGACACCTGGAAATTAAAGTTTAATACACAAAAGTGCTCGCTGATTCACCTGGGGAGGAAGAATAGAGGGAAACTTACTCCCTTGGGGGTTGGTGATTAAGGAGAATGAAACAGGAAGGGACCTGGGGATTATGGTATTGCATGACCTCAAGGTGGGCAGTCAGTGTAGCAGGGCCATGGGAAAGGCAATGGAATGTTGGCCTGCATTGTGAGGGGTTTTAATAGCAGGAAGAGGGAGGTGCTAATGCCATTATACAGAACCATGGTTAGGCCGCATCTGGAGTATGGGTGCAGTTCTGGAGGCCTCACCTATGAAGAGATATTGAGCTGATGGAGAGGGTGCAGAGAAGGGCAACCAAAATGGTACGAGGGATGCAGAATGTACCCTATGAGAGAAGATTGAAAGGGCCGAATTTGTACCCTCCGGAGACTAGGAGGGAGAGGGGGGACATGATTGAGACCTTTAAGTATCTGAAGGGAATAAATAAGACAGAGGGTAACAGCTTGTTCTAATTGGAAGAAGGGAGTGAACATGAGGGACATAGCCTCAAACTGGAAGGTGGGCAATACAGAGGTAATGTCAGGGGCAGTTTTCCACGGATAGGGTGGTGGGCGCCTGGAACAAGCTGCCAGAGGAGGTAGTGGCAGCTGAAATGGTGGAGGGTTCAAGAGGGCTTGGGATAGATTTAAGGGTGGGAAAGAGGGGGAAGCATAACAGAAGGGGAGGTAGGGTGTTGGGCAGACTAGATGGGTCGTGGTGCTTTTCACTTTCGTCATATTTCTGTGTATCTGTGTATTTTTCCATAAATTTATTTTGCTCTTTGAGAATGCCAACTCATATGAGAGTGCTGATTTTTATTGTTACCAGGAGCTATGTATCAGACGTGTATTCTTTTGTTATTATTATAGTACAATATTATGTTTGAAGATTTCAGGTTCAAGTCCCAACCCAACCACCTGGCATATATACTTGAAATGTAATGGTGTGCTTATTTTAAATTATTTGTGTGCAGCGCTTTTGATAACTAGATTTTAAATCACACTTTGGTGGTATACTCACTTCCTAATTTACTGCTGAATGTTAACCATGTGCACAGCCATTTTATTAAGAACTGTTGCAAGTTAACTAAGATGTTATCATGATTTGTCCACAGATAAACTATTTAAATGGCTGTTATGTTGTTTAAAGCATGCCCCCTGATGAAGCTGTAGCAAGCAAAGCAAGTTTAATGGCTCCACTCCTGACTAATCTCTAAGATACTTAAATAACTGCTCTGGTGGTCTAGTGGTCCCCCACCCAAATTCCTGAGATACTGTAAATAACTGCTCTGGCAATCTAGTGCACCCGCTCTTACCCCAACTCTGCATCTGCCAACACTTCCTCCACCTGCCAGTCAATTCAGTCTTCGAAATCCTAATCCCATCAGTGTGCAGTGGTGTAGATGGCAATTGGCATAGCTCCTTCTATCACAACCACGGCCGGCCACCATCTGACTGTTAGTGAGCGAGTGCTCTTGTTCTGTAGAAAGAGTTGTTTTTCAGTACATTCATGCTTGTTCACTCGCTGTTAATCAAATGGCTGCCAGCCATAGTAGTGAGGGGGTGGGTCTGTGCCAGTCGCCATTTTGACCACTGCACACCAATGTGAATGGGCATTCTGAGAGTTAATTGTGTGACAGATGAGGGTGGAGGGGCTGAGTGGGTGGGCCAGGGAGGGGTAGTTGGGGGTGTACTAATGCTATAACAGGGGTGTACATGAAAAGGCATTTGTTAGACTACCAGGGCAGTTCTTTACAACATCTCAGGGATCGAAAAGGGAAGGAAGTCCACTAGACTACCAGGGCAGTTATTTAAGTACCTCAGTGATCAGGGCAGGGGTGTCCACTAAACTACCAGGGAAGTTCTTTACAGTATCTAGAGGATCAGGCAGGAGGGGTCCACTAGACTACATGGGCTGTAATTCACATTATGAAATGAGGATCGTAAATAGAGGAATGTGATTGACTGAGAGCTCTTTGCAGTGATGATATCAGACTACATCATCACGGCTCAAAAAATTCAGCCACCACCAACCTCCCTGCTCTCTACTGTCTGAGAACTATTTTTTCAAAATGTACTTCTATACCACCCAAAAACTCATTCATAAAACATTTTAACCCCTGTTTCTTTTATCTTTTTCATTTAAAAAATCTTGAAACTCAGTTCATAATAGCAATAAGTCACTCCAGGGTGTGATATATTTTGGGATGTTGTCACTTCTCAGGTGGTAGGACACACTTGGCCTGTGGCCTCATGCCCAACCGCCCAAGGCTTGACGATATCCCATGATATACCACACCCTGGAGTGCTTTATTACTTAATTATACCATGGACATAAAAGTTAAAGCAAAATCCTGCACCGTGATTGGCTAGCTGGTACATTTCTGTCATGGTAAATCCTATAATATACCCACAGCAGAGGTGCCAGTCAGCTGCATCTCCCAAATCCACCCGACCCCCTTGTTGGCATTGCAAAACAGCCATCTTAAATCCCTGCTAAATGGCCATCTCTGACCACATATCCACCCTGCATTTCCATGCTTCCCAAATGATCACTTCCGGTGATAACTGCCTTTTCAACAAAAATGAAACAAAGCGGCAACATTGTCAAAAATTATCTGCCATTACATCTTCTCTTTCTGCCAGGTGACACCGCAAGCTGAGCACAGCATCAAGAATTAACGATCTGGAAAAAGCAAACTCCATGGGCGTCCACATCCATTCACTCTTCAGAATACATTTTCCCATTAAAAAACAAGATGTTCTAGGCGGACGAAAAAAAAGATTTCCCAGATGGACACTGCAGTTCACATATTTCTGGCATCCGTCTGTGCTCCTGTCAAAGCCCGGAAAAACATCGACGGCGGCACCACTGGCAACACAGAAACTCCAGAGCTATTTTATCTCACAAGAACAATAAAGGAAACAAAAACAATTTAAAATGAAATAGTCAGAATTTTAAATGTTAGAATCACTGTATTTATAGTAAGAAGTAGTATTTAAAATATGATAGATGACACCGCCACCTAATGGTATGAATAAAAATTACATCATGTTTCAAATTTGGTAAAGTTTAAAATATGAATTTAATATGAAAAATTCTCATAAAAATACTTTAGAATTATGTTCAATATTAGATACCCACCCTGAAGAAGACATATGTGATGAAACTTTGGTGTATGAGGATCTATTCGTAATAAAGAAAAAAGAATAAATAAACTTAAGAAAATATTGAACTTTCATGGAGTGGCTGGCTTCTTTCTACTTTTTGACTTTGTGACTTTTCTCACCAGCCCCCAAACTTTACAAACTGTTGTATCAAGGGAGGGAACCCACACATTATGGACTTCTTGCCAAATTCCCCCATATCCCACACCCCCTTGTGGTCAATTGCTCAATTATCTCAGGGATCAGGACGGAGGGAACCACATGGCTGCCGGATTCATTGTTAGGGTTGATGAGGATGGAGCAATGGCCAGCTGTTCTGAGCAATAACTCCATTCATTTGTGCATGAGGACATTGTGCAGAGCTGTCACTGGCCACATTATGGCATGCTAATGACCACTTAGCACCCGCATGCCATACAGTATGTGGTCATTAGCATGCTAGTTGCTGAATATGGCCACCAGGGGCAAAGTGCTATCCCATTTTGGATGTGAAATCCCCTTGTTCTCGGGGCTGTTGCCAGCAGGGAGCTGTGATAGTGTCACGGAAATGCACTTAGCATGACACTAATACAGCCTGATATTCAAACAGGGCACCCTGCCTGGTTTGATATGGCATCCTGAGGTTCCAGTATTATTGTGTACGAAGCCCTACAGTATGTTTTGTGTGGTGCAACTGGTTGTTTGGAATATCAGGGCCATGATATTGAACTGAGAACACGTTATTTCACTTAGAAAATGTTACCTTTATATAGAACACAACACAGAGCACAGTGAGCTAGCTAGAGATGGAAATGGGAAGAAAGGAACAAGGTAAAGCACTGCTCTAAGCATTACAAATAGCCTATTATGTATCAAATACATGCTTGGTTGCAGTAGAATAGCACATTTATCTCCAAAAGAGTAGCAACATCTTCATTTATACAACAGATGTACAACTAAATTTGCCAAGATAAAAATGTTATTTTTGAGAGAAATAAATGAAGTTGGTCACTGAGTATGCTGAGATATTTACTTCACGCATTTTGGCCACACTGATCATGCTCAGACATTTATTCTCTCATGTAAGATGCCATTTATTTTTATTTAATTGGTTAGACTACATTCACATTTTTACTTTTTACTTTTGTAACATTTTACTACTCTATCACAAAATCACCTAAACCCCTTTTATAAATTTAATATGACATGCAAACTTAAGATATCATCGTTATTTTCATTTGATGATATTGATCTATTGGCTGTTGGTTAAATAGGATCTGCAGCTTATCCTATAGGTAGGGAAATGGGCAGACTAGGTGGGCCAGGCGGTCCTTATCTGCTGTCAAATTCTATGTTTCTATGTTTCTATTTCTGTCTCACTCATGGCTTTGCCACTTGTAAGATGTCAACAGACCAATACCCTCTCATGAACATAAAATTTCAAAGCCAGCCCATGCCATATCTTAAAGGGGCACTGTCAGCTTTTCTACTCAGTTATCATTCATTTTATAGTAGTGGATCTACCTGTGTAAATGATGTTGTAGAATGCCCCTGCATAAAAGAAAATGCAATCCGTGTACCTGTTTTTTTGTAAATTAGTATATTTTTCATTACATTCAGGCAGCATTTAAATTCTCTGCCTACCAGAAGCAGATTCATGGCGGGAACGTGCTGAGAAAGCGCATTTACTGGGAGCACTGTGCCCAGCGTACACATTTGAATATCCCCACCCCAACAACCATGTAATCCAGTGCATGAAGTTATTTTAAGGTGCTGTTGGTATTTGTAACAAAAAAACTGAGCACTCGTTCAGCCGCAAACTAGTGTTGAAAGCTGGTGCTGAAATCCCGTGCATGCACAATAGCACCAGGAGGAAAGATCCTGCACATACGCGAGAATGTGCCGCTATTGCGCATGCGTGGGATTTCGGAACCAGATTTCAGCACTATTTTGCAGCTAAACGAGTGCTCGTTTTTTGTTACAAATGCCAGGAGCATCTTAAAATAACTTCATGCACTGGATTACATGGTTGTTGGGATGGTGATGTTAAAAAGTGCATGCCAGGTACAGCGCTCCTGGTAAACTCGCATTCTCAGTGCATTCTTGCCCCGAATCTGCTTCCGGTGGCAGGGAATTTTAAATGTGGCCTGAATGTTATAAAAAAGATACTAATTTGCATAAACAGAGTACGGATTAAGTTTTCTTTTATGCGGGCATTCTACAACATGATTTACACAGGTTGTGCCTAGAGATCCACTACTATAAAATGAATGATAACTGAGCGGAAAGCTGACAGTGCCTCTTTAATTAACTTGTGGTTTTACCACTCATGAGTTATGGTTCCTATCACCACAAATGAAGATAAATATGTAAATCCACTGCAACTTATTATTTATACCCTACTTCCTTTCTGTTTACTGCCTTCCCATTATGGTGCAGCTGTCTGGATGACTGAAGAAAAACACAATAGATCCTTAATCATTTTCGCCAGCTCATGTTCTTATGCAACTGGAGTCATAGACTTCAGTGCATACACACACGCACACACACACACAGACCTACATACACACACACGCATGCCTGCGTGTGCACGCACACACACACACCTACATACACACACACACCATCACACCTACATACACACACACACATATGCATGCACACATGCCCAAATATGTATTGCAGTTGCCTGCGTTGTTCCGTAGCCTGTGTTTTCTGTTACCTGTGCCTATGTACTTCATGTGGTTACATCCCTTTAAAAGAAAGCTATAGTCAAAATTTACAAAAAAACATGTTGTGTATCATATCATAATATCATAGTAATATGTCAGCAGAAAAGGACCATCCTAGTCCATCTAGTCAGCCATTTCCACCGCCCTGTTTGTCTCCACTTCCCAGGGATATTTTCCTCTGCCCGTCAACGCTTTGTGTCTGTCCCACATCCTCTTGAATTCCTCCTCTGTTTCTGTACACACCACCTCATTAGATACTCTTCAGGGTTCCACCGCCCTCTCAGTGAAATAACATCTCCTTACTTTGCTCTTAAATCTTCCCCTTCCAGTCTTAAATTATGGCCCTTATTTTAACTTCTACTTTCCTTTTGAATAAGCTACCTTCATCCACTTTATTTATTCCTTCACATACTTGAAAGTCATTATCATGTCACTCTAGCTCTTCAACCTCCAGCAGGTATAGATTTAATTCTCTCTATCTAGTCTCGATGGCTTCTCTTGCATACCTTGCACCATCTTTGTTGCCCTTTTCGAACACTCTCCAACCCATCTATATCCTTTCTTAAATGTGGCCTCCAGAACAATACCCCATATTCCAAGTGCTGTCTGACCATGGTCTTATATAAAGGCATCAACACCTCCCTCTTCCTACTTGTTATACCCCTTCCTATGCACGCCATCAATCTATTAGCTTTACCTACTGTCCTACTACATTGGTATCCTACATTAAGGTTGTTTGAGATTATAATGCCTAGGTCCCTTTCCTGTTCTGTTTGCTTTATCAGTTCTCACCCCAGTGAGTACCCAGCAAGTGAGATTTTACACCCCACATGGATCTACTGCACACTTCTCAGCATTGAACTTCTGCTGGCAAATGTCTGACAACTTCTCTAGGATGCTCACATCTCTCCTCATGTCCTCAACCCCTCCTGCTATGTCAACCCTATTACATAACTTAGCATCATCCACAAAAAAGTAACACTTTTCCTTCAGATCCCTCTGATATATCACTGATATATATGTTAAAAAGGATTGGTCCCAGTACTGACCCCTCAGGAAGACCACACATCACCCTCATTATCCTAGAGTGTACACCATTTACCACCACCCTCCAACTTCTATCCTTCAGCCAGTTTTACACCCATCTAGTTATTTTCGATCCACCATCAGGATCTCTGTCTAATTTACTAGTCTATGGTGGGGAACAGAGTCAAAGGCCTTATTGAAGTCCAGGTAGGCGCATTAACTGCCCTTCCATGATCAATAATCTCTTTTACCCCATCAAAAATTCAATTAGATTTTCTGGCAGGATCTCACACTTGTGAAGCCATGTTGCTTTTCATCTAATAGTTTATTGTCCTTTAAGTATTTTACCACTCTTTCCTTTATTAACACCTCCATCACCTTACCAACCACTGCTGTGAGGCTGACAGAGTGGTGAAGACCGCCTCCTCCCTGCAGCCCCCTTATAAATTGGTACTAAGTTCATCATGTAGAGTGTATGTATAGAGTGTTTAGAGTTGTGCATATAGCCTAGTGCATTCTTGCTTTTGTTTGCTGTTGGATTTTCTCTAAATCTGCCTACTTGTTTTATTGCTCCTAGAGAGCTCTTTGCTTGCTCTTTTATTCCCTGTCTTTCCACAATATCTCCTGTCCCATGTGACAATAATTCATTGAAGATCATTGAGTCAATGAGTACTGGCTTTCTGTCTATTGTTCACAGAAACTGAACTGTGCTAGTAAGTACCTCTCATTATCCAGTGAGCACTACTAAAGCTACATTCACAGTTTGGCAACACCTGAGGTATAACCAAGTGGGCTATTTATTAAGAAAACAGGTAGTCTTTACTACTTATATAGTATAGATGACTGGCATGATGTACAGTATGTGGTGCTTATGGCTGTGTGTGGTTTGATAAAGAATAGCTTTACCACCAAAACATTCACTTTTGCTGGATAGACCTAGACACACATCTAGGAAACATAAAGATTGGATTAGAAAGAGTTATTAGCTGAGGCCAAAACAAGAGGCACTTAATAGCATATGTAGCTCCAGATAAGGCAAAAAGTCATCAATGGTCTCTAATGCATCATCACATTGGACAAGAGGCATTGTGGGTGAAAAGGAAGATAATAAAAAGCAAGCATGAGTATCCCCACAAGCCATGAAACAAATAGGTAAATGTGGAAAAAATCTCAGCGACAAAAGAAAGGGCACAGTAGGACTACATACACAAATCAAAAGCGCTATATCTAACATATTTTTATAAAATTTCTCTAGTTCTTCTTTGATTTTGTTCATAAAGATTTCACTGACCAGAATTTCCAAACAGCAGTAATGACATTTGTATTCTTCTGGTGCAATCTGACTATGTGTATAGCATTTGCACCAGCTGGAGGACAATTTACACTTACTTCCACAGGCATGACAATGTTTGTGACTGGAGTGCACTTGGGCATTCTCTCTCTTGTAGCCTTCTGTGATTGGCATTCCGAAGTACAATACATTTTTATTCTTGTTACCATAGCAACAAACACTGTTACCCACAGTTTGGGAACTGAGAATGGGTGTCCTTTTTTCAGTGGGGTCCTTACATACAGTAGATACATAGACAGTGTCGGCAGATAATCAGGCTTGCCAATAAAAGGCAGGCCAGCTTGTCTAATATTCCCCTGCCAGAAAAGCAAAGGGGAGGGAGAGGAAGGGAAGGGGATGGTATGTCAGAGGTATCAGAGGGTCAAATGACTAGGGACAAGAGAGCTTCCCAATTGGTGAAGGGAGGGGTCAGAGAGGGGTGCTGGGAGGTGGGGCTTGCTTGGGCTATGTAAGAGCCTGCAGAGCTTTTGGTCTCCCTCTTTGCTGAGATAATGATTCTCAGCACAGCATTGGCGACTAAGGGTAAGGCACTATACAGGGTACTCAGGCATTAGGCCGTGTAGGTTCCTTGGATTTTCATTTCACTGGGAGAATGTACTGGGGTTGGTAGTTCATATTAAAAAAAGAGGGGAGGGAAGGAGAAGAAGAAGAAATGGGATAATTAGGGAGGAAGCTATTGCCAGGTTGTGTACTGGGGGTAGATTTATAGCTCCCATGTTTGGAATTGTGTTTTAGATGGTTTGTCCATGCAGGGCAAGTTCTTAGATGAAGTTGCATGCAGTGCAATGTGTTATACTGCACAGCAGGACGAGATGTGATTTCTGTTGGTGCCAGTAACGTCCGGGTTGGTAGTTTTTAAATTAAAAGTGGAAACGAGCTGGGGCATTTGGGCGAGGCGAAGGGAGAGCAGGTGGGCCTGGCTGTGTCAGGCGGTGCCTCAGAAAAAATAAATAAATGTAAATAAAAATCATAAGAAGCATGCGGTTATTTGAGGTCGCGCAGCTTTTATTGATTTGTGTTAGCCCTGGGGTAATCGGGAAGGCCCACTAGGCACAAGTGCCTGTTTTCAGGGTGACCTGGGAGCACTGGGAGGTGGGTCACTTGCTCGGGGTCACACAGAGTGCGGGTGGAGGTTGTGAGAAGCAGACTCTGGTTTGGTCAGCTGTACATACCAAGCTCATTGGCACCTCATTCCTCTAGCCTCTAGGCTATGCTACAGCTAAAGGGGGTGAGCTGTAAAGGGTGCACAGGGAGTTCACATGAAGGTTTTGCTTTTGTCCTTCCTCTGAACTGGGACTGGGGAGTTTCCTCTGAGGCCCCCTGCTGCATACAGAATAGCTCTGAGGCAATGCTGCAGGTGGGGTGGCACAAGGGACACACTGAAGGGGGAACAGGCCAAAGCTAAAACAAGGAATGACTTCCTAGGGCTGGGGGTAGTTGCAAATGGTTGTCCAAAGGCAGCAAGCCGGGTTTATTCAAAAAAAAAAAGAAGAAGCAAATGGGGAGGGGTTGGCCCAGTGCTGGTACTGAGGTGAGTTGGTTGGAGTGGGGCAGTGGGAAAAAGGGTGAGACATGCCCCCTAGATGAAATGGGAGGAACACAAAGTACTTTCCTGGGATCAACCAAAGATGGAATAAGGTGACTGGCTAGGAGTGCAGCTCTGAGGGGAGTTCAAGTGGGGCAGAAAAGAGGCAAATTTGAACCGGGAATTTTTCTCCAGTGGGGCGAAGAACAAGGAGAGTGTCGGGAATTTCAGCCGTGATGTGTCCTAGTGGTCAGCCAGGAGCAATTTCTCCAGAGGGGCAAAGTAGGGAGAATGGAGCATTCAAGCGATGCCAGGATAGGTTTATGAGGCTTAGGGTTTTTCAGCTGTTGGCAGCTGGGGATCTGGTCCCCAATCCAATGCGGACAGGATCTGGTCACAAAGCAAAGGTCAGGGCGCTGGGAGGAGCACATCCACAGCTAGGCAGCCCAGTCTGAGTTCCAAGGCTAGGCAGGCCAGCAGTATGCAGGTGGGGAAAAGGGTACATACCGTGGCACCCACTGGACATGGCTAGGGCATATTTTGCCATATCCGATTAACAGGTAGCGGGAAAAAGTCTTGCCAAAAAAAAAAAAAGGGAAGAAAATCTGTCAGCAATGATTGCCAGAGATAGCAGGGTAATCCACTGGGGGTGGTCGAGGCCCTGGAGTGAGAGACTGGGGTAGGCCACAGAGAGATGTCCCAGAGGGTACCCGGGAACCTCGTTCACAACAGCAAGATATGGAGGGATCTGGGGGAGGGACAGGTGTAGGAAGACTAAATCCAGTTGGGAGGATTTTCAGGAGGTGATATAGTCCCAAGAATTAATTTCAGGAGGCGATGTGGTGCAGAGGTCAGGGGACCAGGCGACAAGGCCCAGAAGGGTCTGGCACTGGGTTTGAAGCCCAGGTCCCTCGTGCACCCGGCGCACCATCAAGCGAGCCCTTAGTTAATAGAGATCCCTCAAGGCCAGCCCTGGGAGGTATTGCCCAGCGTGGATGGAAGGGCTGGCACGAGTGAGAAGTGGGCCCTGGGACCCCATGGGGGCAGAGCCTAGGGGAGGTGGAGGCACAGAGATGGGGTAGGGAATTAGTTGGGGAGTCCACCCACCATGTTGTTTCATGGCAGCGAAAGCTTGCTGAGGGAGGAACACAGGCCGACAGAGAGTGGGAAGGCCAGGGTAGGAAATGACAGCTTATACAAGGTGGGGCCCAGGAGCAGGAAAAGGGGCACACCTGGGAGGTACCCTGTAGGTCCATCTGTGAACAGGGGTCTCACCGGGACTACCCAGCTCGAGGGGGAGGGGGGGCACCAGCTCAGCAAGAGAGAGGAGGATCTTTGAACCGTGAGCTAGGCAAGCCCGAAGGGGCCTGGGGTGCCCCGCCCAGGGGAAGTGAACTGATCCCAAGGGGGATATCCAGAATCCAGAAGGAGTGAAGGTGGACCAGACAGCCAGTCTGGGCCAAGAACAAGGATTCAGTGGGAAGGATGGCTGAGCAACAGCGGGCAGAAGTGGGGGCTATTGGACACAGATCCAGAGGGCACGGACCAACCAGAAGTTGAAGGGCTAACCAAGGTGGGGAACTAGCTGGTCACAGCAGTACAGGTAGGAGGGGTCCAGCCCTGTGCCAGGTAGTTCCCAGATAAGCTGAGGAAAGGGGCTCTGGGAAGGGTGGTCTGGCACAGGGTGCCAATTCCTGAGCCCCAGGCTGAGAGCCATGGGGGCTGAACAGGAAGCACACCAGTAGTGGGGTCCCAACAGCATGAGGCTTCGGACAGCAGAGCAAGAGCTAGGCAGTGGCAAGCTATGGCAATCATACTGTGGGGGCCAGGAGGGCAGCCTCAAGGGAGAAAGAGGGTGTGGTGCATGGGACCCCGACAAAGGAAGGAAAATGAACAACCTGGCCAGTGGCACGAGGCTACAAGGCAGGGGCAGGATATTGGGTCTGGAAGGTTCCTATGCCCCGGTAGTTGGGGCAAGTGCGATCAATGAGCCGTAACCCAGAGCAGGATGAGGAAGGACCATGGAGCTGTATAGCCATGGATGGGGGACAGAACAAAGAGCCCGGGCCACCTCAGGGGTCCAGCGGTAGGCATACAAGGGCAGGGGGATAACCATGGGAGGGCTGCATGGGTATAGCCAGGAGAGCGGTGGGCGGCGACAAGGGACATGGATGACAGGTGAGAGGGAGGATGGAAGGCAACACATCTGGGTTATGGGGAGGCTAGAAGGGCCCAGCACAGGAATTGCTGAAGGAGGTGGGGCAGGTGCCAAAAGCAGGGTCACCCTGCCAGGGCCCGGATAGAGGAGGGCATTCTGGAACAGGGGTGTGGCTGCACCGGAAGGGGCCAGAACAGGGATGCAAGGGAGAGTCCAGCCAGAGGTGTGCAGAGCAGGCAGGATGCCGGGTGGCTGGGGCTACGTGGGGTCATGGAAGGGCAGGCCCAAAAAGCCACAAAGGAGGCACTGGGAGCCAGGGGCAGACTGCAGGGGATTCATGCTTTTCCCTCTCATCAGGGAGAGGCAGCAGCTTCTCCTGGCAGAGGGCCCAAGGGAGCTGGGCCTCAGCCACAGCAGTGCAAGGACACAACATCGGAGGCATGTGGGGGCCCGCCCTCACCCTGGTGGGCTTAACAAGGTCATGGTGGGTTTACCTGCATGCATGGCCAGCCCGTGGCAGGGGCTCCTAGAGCAGTGTGCCCCTGGGAGAGAGAGAGAGCAGGCAGCAACAGACTAGGCAGCAGTGTGCAAGGCTGATTAGAAGGCATGGTGGTCCAGGCCCATCCCAAGGGCAGGTGGTATGGGTAGGTGATGCCTACAAGGGAGAGGGGCAGGCCCGGCATGGGGCAAGCATCCCTACTGAGAGCTGCAGGAGCTATGGGGTAGGGGTGCTACAGAAGAGGAAAGGGCCAGGTTTTTCTAGCCATGAGGGGCCCCATCTATCCATAAGCTGGAGATGGGTCAGTGGAAAGGGAGAAGGGGAGAGGGCATAGGCAGCACAGGCTGGGGCAGAGGAATGCAGGCATGGAAGTAGAGGGGAGGGATAGATACTAAGGGCAAGATCACGTGTCCAGACCTAGTGGGGTATGGACTGGGAACTGACCCTGTGTGGGTTGGGCCTGGGTAAGTGGGGGTACCTGCTAGTGGTACTAAGTGGTGGTGGTGGTACCTGGTGGTGGTACCAAGGGGGGTTACCTGGTGGTGGTACCTGGTTCTGGTGATGATGAGGGGGGGCCAGATCAGATGTTGTCCGGACCCCGAAGCGCTACAAGCAAGGAGGAGAGGATCAAGTCGGCAGATTTCCAGAAAGAAGAAACAGAACAAATTATTGTGGTGGTACTGTACTGTACTATATACTGTTGAAATTGAAGTTGGGAATGTAAATATAACTTGCATGCCTTTAATAAATATTGCAAGTGTACATCTAACAGAAACAGCTGTGGAGCGATTTATTTCTGGGAGGGGATCAAAGGACAATCAGGCATGCCAATGAAAGGCAGACCAGTTTGTCTAATGTCCCCTGCCAGAAAAGAAAAGGGGAGGGGATAGGAAATTGAAGGGGATGGGATGTCAGACAGGGTCAAATGACTAGGGACAAGAGGCTTCCCAATTGGTCAAGGGAGGAGGGGCCAGAGAGGGTGCTGGGAGGTGGGGCTTGCTTGGGCTATGTAAGAGCCTGCAGAGCTTTGGTCTCCCTCTTTTGCTGGGATAATGATTCTCAGCACAGCATTGGCAATTAAGAGTAAGGCACTATACAAGGTACCTAGGCAGTACATTCCTTGGTTTTCATTTCACTGGAGAATGTACTGGGGTTGGTAGTTCATATTGAAAAAAAGAGGGAAGGTAAGGAGAAGAAGAAGTGTGGGATAATTAGAGAGGACTATTGCCAGGTTGTGTACTGGGGGTCTCCCTCTTTTGTTGGGATAATGATTCCCACCCACCCACCACCTTGCACTAGTAGAGAGTTTTGCGTTGGCTGGCACTACACAGGAAGTAGAGGGTATAAAGTGCGGTCCCCATTGGACCCCAAAATGGGATCAAGCAGCTGCAGGAGGTCAGCATATGGCCCAGGGGGCTGACAGGGGCCGGTGGTGCACAACAGGTGGCCACAGAAAGGAGGAAAAGAAAAGGGGAAACAAAAGGGAAAAGGGGGCAGGAGAGGGGAGGAGGTAGGTAGCATGGGCTGGGGGCAGAGGAACCCAGGCACGGAAGTAGAGGGGGAAGGGGGAAGGGATAGATACTAGGGGCCGGATCACGTGTCCGGACCTAGTGGGGTATGGACCGGGAACTGACACTGTGCGGGTTTGGCCCGGGTAAATGGGAGTACCTGCTAGTGGTACAAAGTGGTGGTGGTACCAAGGGGGGGTTTCTGGCGGTGGTACCTGGTTTTGGTGATGATGGGGGGGCCAGATGAGATGGTGTCCAGACCCTGAAATGCTACAAGCAGGAGGAGATGATTAAGTCGGCAGGTTTCCAGAAAGAAGAAACAGAACAAATTATTTTGTGGTGGTACTGTACTGTATTGTATACTGTTGAAATTGAAGTGGGGAATGTAAATATAACTTGCATGCCTTTAATAAATATTGCCAGCATGCATCCAACAGAAACAGTTGTGGAGAGATTTATTTCTGGGAGGATCAAGGACAAGGGCCTGTGCACCAGTCTACCATTTGAACTTGTAAGTTCACTTTATGTTTTCCTAGAAGTTTGTTTGCCCCTCACCTACCTAATTACACAGCTGAGTGTGCTCTAATACTGGGAGGTCAACATACTTGCTAAGACACAAGGGTTACACAATGAGTCAATGGCTATGGGGAGATCTGAACATACTTTAAGAACCCCATTACACGTTATAAATGCTGTTGCAAAGTGATCACAAGACCCCTTTGAGATATACTTTGCTCTAATAATTATGAAATGGGTATGAAAAATCCAGAAACCTGATCGATTGAGGAACTCAGAACCCATTACTGATATTACAGCACAACAGCACTGGAAAAAGACTCTTGACCTCTTTGGCCTATTTACATTTAGCAGACTCTGCTTTATTGGATTTAACAAAAATACAGCATCTGTACTTTCCTAGCCAAACAAAAAATTACAATGGCTCAGTAAGACTACTACTTTTTCTTTTCTTTTGTTTTAACTTTCTTGTTCTAAGCTTCATCTCACCTGAGGGGCTATTATCCCTGCACAAAGCACACCCTGTCATGCCTTATTGTTTAACTAGTGCTGTGGGCACATAGGAATGGGGGAGCAGCTATGTAAATGTACATGGAACCAAGCAGGATGTTTAGTTAACCTCACGGCCCAACCTTGTGGCACACACCTGATATTACCATTTTTAGAGCAGGTGTTAACATGAGTCCTGTGCTCTCATACTTGAATATCAGATACCCACAAACACCTAAAATAGAGCAATGGGTCAGGAAGTGGGAGGGGAACCACTGGGCTGCACACAGCTTAGAAGAATGGGAGGTAGGGAGAAGAACCTAATGGATTACCAGGGCAATTACTGATGAGTCAGAAGATAAAAACCAGACCATCAGGTCAAAAGATCGTGGATGAGAGAAGAGGAGAGACATACCGTTAAACACCAGAGTAAATGTTGGTGGGTCAGGGTATGACAAAGGAAATGGAGATCACCAGGGACGCATATATCACAGGGAAGGGAGAGGGAAAGTTCTGTGGGCTGGAGAGTAGTGTGCCTGGCATCCTAAATACAGCAGTACTTGTACATTGTTCTGTATTTGCTGCTGATTTCTGGGATATTAGCAGGTATACCCCATGTAGGTCTTGCTAACACTTGAAAATGGTAATTTCACTATACTTCACTTGCTGAAGGATCTATTCACCCTGTGATGAGTGTTTGTGGGCCAATTGTGCCTGTTTTGCTCCGTCAAGGTCCCAAAACTCGAGCTAAGACCATTATCCATCAATTCAGAGTTATGTTCTATATACATTGAACCCCACATTCCTTGGTCTTCTTACCTTCAGAGAACTCTTAAGATTTCTGCAGAGTCTGTGATCCTTCAGTGTAAGAGTTAATACTGCAGGGTCTGTGATCCTTCAATGTAAGAGTTAACATCTGTGTTTGAGTATTAATCTTTGGTTTGAAAGCCTTTGGAGAAGAAAACCTTAACGTAATAATGAATGTAAACACATTTTGCTGTTATGTAAATGTTGGTAATAAAAGGAATTTAGGAGTTCATGAACTGCCATAGTACAGTGTCATAAATTAAAAGCAGGGTTACAGGGGGCCCCTTAATAATAATTTTGCTAGGGTATCCATAAGGCCATCATTGATGTCTGATCTAAGACCATAACTTGCATAAATATTATGAAAACGCCATTACTTGAAAATGTCAACTGAATGGTAGAAAACATGTGCAAGCTATATAAACATTGCAAATGCTGTCTCTCAGACTACTACAAAATCAGAATGCACTTATTATGTTTGCTTGCATGCATGTGCAAGAAACATAGTGCCATCATCCAAGTTTTCGTAGGTGTGGCACCCTGTCTTCCAATTCAGTCAGTGTGTTTGCAGGCGAGACCACAGTTCGCCAATAATGCTGCAGCTGTCTATGATAGCAGTTGAAAATGCAGTTCCCTACAGTTGAAAGGGAGAGCTGTGCTTCAGTGAGCAGCGATAAGATAGTGCGTGCTCAGGCGCTCCTCCCACACAGACACACATTGCATGCTCATGCGTTCCCCCAACCCATGCACACACACTGTATGGCCGATGGGGGTGCCTAATCCCCCATCAGCTCTGCTGCACTCCCCCCCAACAGAGTTCCAGGTGCTATGCTGGGAGCCCATCACAGAGTGGCAACAGTCTGTATGGCTGACAGGGGTGCCCAATTCCCCGTCGGCTCCACTGTCCCCCCCCCAAGAGACTACCGGGTGCCGCTGGGAGTCCACCCCAGCATGGCAACAGTCCGTATGGCCGACGGGGTTGCCCAATCCATTGTTGGCTCCACTGCCCCCCCAAAACAGCCTTCCAGCTACCACGCTGGGAGCCCACCCCTGCATGGCACAAGTCCCGCGTCATCTAAGGAAGGAAAAAAAACCTGAAAGAAAAAAACCTTCCCTCACTGACTGCCCTGACCCCCCTCCCCCCACCCTCTGTGCACCCTGCCTCCCCACACCCCAAACTCACCCCATACTTACCTCCAGAGTCCGGCGAATGATCTTCGTGGACCAGGAACACGCCTGCACTCTTCAAAGCCACTGCTAACTGAGGAAATGCCTGTAAGCTGCATAATGGAATAAATAGGGTTTTTTCAACTTTGATGCATATCTCAGGCACTTTTGGGAATTCTTTCACCACATTTTCAACATGGGATTTTTGGGACCCCACCTCATGAATTCTGTCACTGTCATTTTGTTAATCAGGCCCGGAAGGTGATTTCGCGGTCACTGCGCAGAACCACCTTTCGGGGACCGATTTATGAAATGACAGCATCACAGTTCATGAGGTAGGCCTCCAAAAACCCTATGTTGAAAATTTGGCCAAAAAGAATCCCAGAAATGACTGTTTTACAAGCATGCGTTGTGCTGTTCCTACACATGCTCGTAAGGTCGCAAATTTTCAATATTTTCACTCCAGATTTTCAACATTGCCATTTTACCACACCTCCTTATGGCAGTATGACTGTCATTTTCACATTTGCCCAAAATGTGTTTCTGTCATGTAGCGCACAATGGCATAGTCGTTGTCTGAAATCAATGTTAGGGACAGATTAAGAAAATCATAGTGACACTGTTCATGAGCAGAGGTGTTAAAATGGCTATGTTAAAAATTTGGTGAAAAAGTACATAAAATGACTGTGTTAAGAGTGACCATTGTGCAGTTTCCACGCACCCTCATAAGTTCATAGATTTCTAATATTTTCAGTCCAGATTTTCGCACTGGCATTTTCCACACTTCCTTATGAACAGTACAGCTGCCATTTTCACACCATGACCCAAAAAATTTTCACGACTTCCAGCGGAGAAATGCGTGGTTGCTTTGGGAAATCACTGTTTGGGACAGATTAAGAAAATCACAGTGACACTGTTCATGAGCGGAGGTTCCAAAATCCCTGTATTGACAATCTGCTGTAAAAAAATCCCCAAACTAATTGCATTACGGGTGTGCGTTGTGCATTTTCTATGCACGCTCGTGACTTCACCAGTTTTTTAAATATTTTCACTGCAGATTTTCAACATTGCCATTTTTTGCACCCCATAAACAGTACAGCTGTCATTTTTCACATACTGTTTGAACTGTGTTTTTGCACCTGTGGTGCCAAATGGTGTAGTCACTGTGCAAAATCAGCTTTCGGCTAACAAACTGATATTGCCACTGTTCATAAGGTGGGGGTCACAAAAAACCCATGTTGAAAATTTGGAGTGAAAATGCCAATGAACGCCTGAGGTGCTAGGGTTTCTGACCATAATGCCCACCCCCCCGTAGAGATTGACAGGCACCAGGGGTGTGACTTGGGATTCTCACCTGTAATGCTCATACCATTCCACACCCTACAGCCAGTGAGAGGCACCGAGGTTTGCCTTGGACTCTTCAGCCCCAAAGTTCACCCCATTCTCCTATACAGGACCCATCTCACTGTATTTCCTGATGAAATAGGGTGAGCATAAGAGACCAAGACCCCAGGCACACCATGACATCAGTGTCTGCAGGGTAGAGTGTGGTGAAATGGCATGGCTGTTATGCCTGACGACCCAAAGGCACACCCCAATGCCTGTCACTCTCTGTAGGGTGGTGGTGGGGTTGGCTTCAGTTCAGTACTTCACTGCCATTCCTATTATGCATCTCTCTAACCCTACACTACCAATGCCAATGCCAGCAAGCAAACATTCGGCATTGACAATTGCTGTTTTTCTAAGGTTATACTTTGGCTGAGTCAGACACACATTTGTATTCTGCAGCAAAATACTGTTGTTGAGTTTTTCAATAAATAAACCAGCACTGTAAACATGTCTTAGTGTTGTAAATACAAAAAATTAAAAACGTAGTTTTATTGCAAACCACTTATAAATACTTGATGCAGCATTATAAATCATCAACAGAACAACATTAGCTTCACATGTGGAATGCTGCCCCACAACTTAGAATTTTTTACTTCATAAAATGTTATTACTTTTCCAAAATAAGGTACAACTGTAACAACACATATAGATTTAAAGATTAAAGCAATATCACACTTCTAACATAAATAATATTGAACAACTAACAGTTAAAGATTATCTCAGTCTAGAGCATTCTAACAACAGAATTTAATCAGGCTAAATCTTTCTTTTTTTTTTTACATAAAGTTTTCCCCAGCCCAGTTGCGCTCAGCATCAGGGAATTACCTGTTCAGACCTAAGACTACCTCCATCCCCTTTCCATTACATCTTACCCTGCAACTCTTCCTTTCATAGCAGGGTTCTAGGAGTGGGCCATACTCCATTCCAAGAAGTCTTAATCCATTAATTGGCCAGTGAGCACATCTTGATACTGTAGACTTAAAAACTGCAATAAAGCCTTTGACATTGGTGTGGATCCTTGTTTGGAGTGCAGGCATAGGACTTGGTTTTGTGGTACTGTTTGAGTTAGCTACCCTTCCTGCCTGCACCCTCCTTTCCCGTGGCTTGCAGCTTACCCTTGGATCCATTTGTTGATTCTAGTAACAGCCAGCATCTACTGTGCCAGGGCTTAAGTGTGCCTACTGTAGTTTACATGACAACCTGTAGTATTTGTGTATATTTCCACCCTCCTCCCTTGATATAGCCTAGCCTTTTCTATGGCCTCACACATGCACTGCATGCTCTGAGGCAGAAGCAAGCTTCCCAGTTTAGCTGCAGAGGCAGCTTAGGTGGTGGAGCCTGCTGCCAATCCTCTATACCAGAGGTACACTGTCATGCAGCAGCCTTTCCTACCAGGCTTACCTCCCAACGTGATGATCCGAGCTCACTTACAAATCCAAGCAACCTGCTCAGCAGTACAACTCACTACCACTGGTCCACTGGTGTGGCCCAAGGAAGTTGAAACTGCATACAAAATACCTCTCACTTTTAGGAAAAAACACCCCAAAAACTTGCAAAAGGCAACAACAACAAAAAAGCTTAGAGTACATTGAGCACGAGGACAGAGGCAGCCAGACCACATCCCCGGTTTTTGCCACTGGTACTGAGGCTTCTACTGGGGGTGGCAGTGATCTGCAAAGGCTAACTTTATAAACCCAATGATTTTAAAGTGTCAGTGCACTAATTAAAATAGGGTTGTCCTCTTTTGGGCATCCCAAATCAGGACAAAAGCGCGTGACATGGCTTTTGGCAGACCAACGTGTGTGCTGTGGGCCCGTGGCAAACATACAACATAGGATACCAATCCGGATATTTGGGATGCTGGGTCATGTATCACTGCCCACTCAATGTATGCCTTAACTCTGCATTCCTTGCATATTCACCCATGTAATAGCCTTTGAACGGAAGTCTATGTTCATAACCTGTAGTCATGGGTTTAGGCAGGCATTCTCCAAGCACTCCATGGTATGCAATTTTATTTAAGGGGGGTAGCAAATAGGCTCTGAACTGCTTCCTTTTTCCATGAAAACTAAAGAAAATGCTGAACCTTTCTGTAATCTTATTCATAGGAGTCAAAACTAGAAGGACTGGTCACTAATACTGCCTTTGCATCCCAAGGACAATACAACTTTACAGGCTCTGGGCTGGTATGTAGGTGTCTTAGGGAGCAATGCATGGCATCTATATTTACCCATGCATGGCACCAACCATTGTCATGAGATATAAAAGTTGTATTTATTGTGCCAAATGAGGCAACAAACATGGTATATTGTCTGGCTACACCCGGGGGTGGGAGGTAGCTCACCCTAACAAGGGGGGAGCTGTAGTAGTGAATTCACTTGGTGCGCAGATCTGAAATCCCTGGCTACACCTCTGCCTGTGGTAAGTTGAAATAAGGAACCAGACAATTCAATATTGCAAGAGAAGAGAGAGATTTTACTGAAAAAAACATGAAGTTTAACAACCAAGTAAGTAAAGCAGCAAGTACTTTTCATGCAATAAAAAAAATGATATTCACCGCTCTCAAAACTGCTCCACCTTTCTCACTCAAACAGCTCCATACCCCTCTCTCACTCTCTCTTTCTCTCGCTATCTGTCTCTCTCTCTCTCAACAGCTCCATACCTCTCCCTCTCTCAAAACAGCTCTCTACCTCTCCCTCTCAAAATGGCTCTATACCTCATTTCTTAGCTTTGAAACTATAATTTGTGTTTGATTTAACAGCCTGCAAAAGGAACCTGTTCCATATTTCGAATGGAATTCACCACATATCATTCGATAGTTTATTGTGACCGTCAGTTCAGCTTTTATTAATTCCACCCTGCAATGATTTCTTACATCAGTCCACATGTTCTTTAGGAGAAAAAACACTCTCTCAGCAAAAACATTTGAAGGTGGGATGCTCATGATACGTGCGATTACTGGATGCAGAGCAAGCAGGTCTGGTGCATTCACACAAATCTTGTGTCACTTTCCCTGTGGATAGGTCCAGTCTACTCAAGTCTGATATGAGGGCCTGAAGACTGAATAGTCTTGAAACTGTCTGTCTGTATTTATGGATTTCTGCAGAGAGGGCAGCAACAACATCGAACAAATCATCGAAGGCAAAGGGTCCCTTCAAAGACAGCAGGGACACTTTCTGCAGGTAGTTACTGTCACTGAAGTCAAACCACTGCTCTAAGTATCTGACAGCAGTTTCAAGGAAAAGGGTACAATCTCTCCAACATTTTACAAGAGAAAGTGTCCATATCCTTCATGATTGTAAGGAGCTTTCCACCAAAAAACTTGTCTGCTGCTCGAACTTCAAGTTTTTGCCTAAATGAGGCAATCACAGCAAAGGTTTCCATAGTTGTCAGTTTGGGTACTTTCTAGGGTGGCTATATGTTCGTTGAAATCAATCAGAACTGCACTAAGAAAATATAGGTAGCACTGTGGCAATGTTGGAAGTGTGTCCTCACCATGTTCTTTGTCTGCAAAGTATTGCCAGATCTGGTGAGGCGTGTTCTCTCCTTGTGACAGGATATAGGACTGTAGTGCAGCAAGATTTTTTATTATTCTGTCAATTGCTGGCAGCAATGACAGCCACTTGGTTGGCACATGCCTCAGAAGGGACTCATATTCCATACCAAAAAAAATCAAAAAACTATTTTAAATCTCTTGTTCTTGTGGCAGAGCCTGAAAAATGGCTGAACATTTTCAGGATGAACACTTCCACGTCATAAGTAAGTTTTGCTGCTGCCTTCTTTGCTGAATTGTGGAGGATGTGAGCAAGGCAATTTGCCTTCTGGAGCGATGGACAGTTCTCTTTTGGTGTGGTATACTCTCCAGATCACTTGCCATAGTTCACACTGGCATTGTCAGCACCATATGCAGACACAGAGGCCCATGGTAAGCAATGCCTTTGAAAAATAGATTAAATCTGGTCAGTTATGGCCTGAGCAGATTCATCTGGGTCTTCATAGAAGTCCAAGATAGCATTAACAACACCTTCCTTTCCAAAGTACCTCACTACCAGTGGGAATAATTTTATGCTGCCCTTGTTGGAAGCATTTGATGCAATTGAAAATGATACCCCTGGACTTTGGAGATCTTTTAGAAGACTTTCCAGAGAATGTGGTCCCAGAACATTCTCTACAATTGTCTCTGCCTTTGTTCTTCCACAGACCAGTTTTTTTTTGGCAGTCTCAGAGTCCCCATACAGCTGGCTGGACAGCTTGAGTCCACAGTCCAAGGAATTATATGAGATGTTGTGCTGCACTGCATGAAACACTTCAGCCACTTCAGCTGCAGTCACCTTTAGCTCTGTTCCATCCAGATTAGTAGTTCTGGTCCACTTCATCATAAGATGGCTGTGTTTGGCGTACTGGATGGCCGTCTTGTGTTACTTGGTGCTCTCATGCCTCATTAGATAATTCTGTCCACCATGTGACACCAGGATTTCTCGTTTACATTATCTGCAGAAGGCTTTAAGTGTGTTGCTGCACGTTTTGACCAAGTTAAACTCTTTCTTCCACACATCTTGCCACTTGCAGAGTCTCTTATTGTTTGAAAATGCAGTCAGCGCAGATCGCTTCATTCTTTAAGCCCATTATTTACCTGTGCAGTTAACACAAATGTTACAATGTGCTTTTAGTATATATTCAATCACACATTAAACTGGTGCACTATGAGTCATCTTACTTGGAAGCACTATCACATGTGTACCAATCATGGTCTGAAAGCACAATGCAACTCTGTGTACAGCAGCCAAACAAAGCACCACAAGCCAGCCATTATGGCTACAAAGGTAAGGTTATATGACATCACTGAAACAGCTATAGAGGCTGTGAACAGCATGGAATATAGGTTATTCCACACATGCACCTAGACCCTTGTTCTGAAAGCATACTGTAACATACATACACTGCAGCTAAAGAAGGCCGAAACCATGAAAAAGAATGCCTAAACTAAACAGGGTTGACAATTCACAACTTGAAATAACATTGCTCATTAACCATGGCAGCAGTGAACGCATTTATAGCCTTGACAATATATCCTTCCTATGTACCTTGGTCCTTGCAAATGGTTGTTTGCAACCAAATGTACCAATTGGGGAAGGCAGCAGCTTTGGTTTGGCAGTACAGACTAGAGATTTGGACTGTCTCAGACAGTCAAGCCTCTAGTCTGTACTGCTAGCTGCCTGCCCTACTTTGTATGTTCAAACAACCATCTGCAAGGCCCAAGGTACATGGGAAGAATATCTGTATGGAGTAATGAGCTTGGTACTGTACATCCAGCAGAATTTGGTTTGATTCCCAGCTACCAAAATACGGAAACAGAAGGAATATAGCAAGGGTCCACAAATGATAACAGGTGTGGCCACAACAACAAAACACCAAATTCTAATAGGGGCCAAAGCCACCATAGTTCTTTTCCTATTCCAGTAGCACCTGTGATGACTCAAAGTACACTGCTGTCATTTGGTCAGACTGTCTCCAATTATACTAAAGCAGTAGTACTACTACCAAATCAGGAAGTGATTTATCAAAATTCTACTTTTTGGCTGTAATTATGTGACTGCCAACCACAGTTCCAGTTTCCATATCTGTAAATATTGTTTCTTCAGTCATCTTTAGTTTTTTTAGATATTTGCAATTAATCAAATTTTTGTGGCACCACAAGTGACAATAAATATGGCGGCTGACTAATTTTCAGCTGAGTCTTCCCCACACATCGCATCCTATTTTTTGGTTACTGCAGTGGGACCCTGTGCTGAACACTCCTGAGGTCCCTGTGTAGTACTGCCAGTGAAACACATGCACAGTTGGCAGCAGAGTGGGTTCCAGTGCAGGAATGTAAACAAAAGCAAAGGATAACTGAGCAAATTATTGGGGGATAGTACAATGCCAGTGGGAAAGAGTACCAGGTAGATGATCAGCAGAGCACAACGAATAAACTGACAAAAAAACGCAGATTTCTTTTTTACTACATAGTACTGCTGCTTTAAACAGAGACATGCACATCCACAACAGACACTGCAGTGCCATCCAGAGAGAAAGAGAGCCACCACACAAGACTATTCACATCACATGATGTGCAAATCTATTCATCAGTTGCTAGGGGCATAAAAGAATGGTCGCAATCTTAAATAGTGTTTTTCTAAAACAGCAACAAGCATGCCTGTGTTGATCAATTTGTGCTTATGCAGAATAAAATTATGTTCACAGAAATCAATCAGGCTTGTTGTCTTCTATTCAAAATTTTCTCATTTGCCATCATATGTAGCGTGTGAGAGACTGTGGATCAATACATTTTAGAAAAGGACTTGTATTATTTCTTACGTAAAAGTTAAAACATACGATGCAAAAGGATGACTGTGTACCTCTAACAAAGTTTTGAGGCAGCACACATTAGGTAATATTGAGAGCACATAGACATTCATAAATAACAGACACACAAAACCTTTGGGCAGAAGATATAAACTCCAGTTAGGTATCTTGGGAAAAAGGTGATATTTAACAAAGTCCCAGACTGTTTCTCTTTAATCTTGAAAACAGAACTCTAGTGTTAATACACGGTCAACAGATAATATTTCTCTTTGCATTCCAAGAATGCATACTTCCCTAAGACAAAAGGCATTATTCTACACGTTACCGACTTTTTTTAAATACAATACAGTCTGTTTTTGACTGCGTGAATCTTTCCCTTGGCTCCTTTAGGCATAGGTTGAAAGAGTATCTTTTTACAGAGTGTAAGTGTAAATGTTCTTGAATGATAATGTTGTGACATATTTATATGTTTGGTATGTGTATATTTCCTTTTGTTATTTGTATTTTTTAAAGATGTATGTATTTTATATTGTACTTAACGTTGTTTGTACACTGATCGCTCATGAAAATGGGTCATTTTGGCCCATGGTCCTATCAGTATAAATAAAACAAACAAACAAGAAGGTACAGAGGTGTAAACACAGTACATTCTTATGTAACAGACTGCATGAGCTCTGTACTTTAAGTTTAGACCTCTATGCCAATCTCAGGAATCTGTGGAGAAACACTTTGCTAGCTCCTGTGTGACTACAGGAGCTCGCTGCGAAATTCACCACAGATCCTTGAGATTCCTTAGCTGCAGCAACGCTGAGCACACTGCAATACATGTTGTTGTGTACCATTTTATTTGTGAGTGTCCTTGTCAAAACATCTGCTGTATATAAATGAAAGACTGATTTTCCCCTGGCAGGCTGTTGTCATGATAAATTATTCCAACACTCGTTGACATGCCAGGAAGCACAACAGCTGATCACCTAGTGTTCCTTTCGCAGACCTTGGGAGTTATGGAAATAGAGGCCATTATGACAAAGTTGGGTATTGTAATGACTTTTTTTGTCATTCATGTATCCAAGATAAACTAACATTGCTTCTCTGTTGCCCAGACCAGAGACAACTGCATTTGTACAAACTGCTACTGTTGCTTGTCTCTGTGTTTGCTGCTCCTGATGCATTTGCCCCATGAAATAACCTGCTACCAGGGAAAAATCAATCTTTCATATAGGGATTTAGAGCTGATAGACAAAAAAGTCATACCATAAGATATAATATACTGTATTTCTTCAGAAAGCTGGACTCAGAGACACAGAAAAAGTGTCGGAGACCCACATTTTTGGAACAAGCCGAAACAGCAGTCTTATTCCGCTGTTGTAGATCTCTGCTCTATCTATGAGTCCAGCTTTTTGGAAAAAATATCTAATACAATCACAACAATTATTACAACAAGAAAGGTAGACTCCATCCCACCACACACATACATTACATTTACTGTGGCATGACTGGTAACAACTGAGTCCTAATGGAGAGTAAAATGTAAACAGTAGCTGGAAGTCTACATACCTGACTGCAGAATTTATCACCTAGAGGCTCCCACTGTGACAGCCACAAACACAACCAGCAGACAGAGTCCTCCTCAGTCCAGCAAAGTGATGGGATTTTAAATTCAGTGTTGTCCTGATCCAGAAGATCCTGCTCTCTTGAGACACCTGTTGCCTTGCTTAGCTTAGCTTAGCTCCAATGACTTGCCCAAACCTACAAGTGATTTACAGCTTTTTAGTTCGATTTGTTGTGCCAGAGAGAAATCTCTCTGTTCAGAGGTCCTGAACAGACAGAAGCAAGTTAGGTGTAGGTGGGCATACAGCTCCCATCCCAAAGAAACAGAGACCAGCTCTTCTGCTTGTATGGCAAGCCGACTCTGACTACCCAACTGGTTCCTGCTGCAAGCAGAGCACCGAGAGCCTGCTCTCTTCCATTCAATCTCCAGGAAAAGAAAGCCCAGTCTTCCTTCTTCTTGGCTAGCTTAGCCTTGCTGCTGCTGCTGCTGATTCCCATATTCCTTTCCTCCAACTAACGTTCACTCACTGCTACTCTTCCCCAGTGCTGCTGGTGGTGGTATGATGTCTTGCTCTCTTTAACTCGCGGCATTTAAATATGCCGCCATCTGCTAGCCACACCTCCTGATGACTCTGCAGTGATACAGTCATCACAGACATCAGCAGGAGGTGCACTGTGTGGACCTGATTGAAAGTAATCAGGACAGCAGCAGATGAAGCAGAGCTCCGCCTGCCACCCCATGACAAAGAAAACCGAGAAGCCCGCAAAAATGAACAAAGACAGTTAGCCACACAGGAGTTGGATGGGCATAACCAAGCTGTGCAAGCATGGCTTCAGTACCTGGAATTAACTTGAGTTGTGCCACTGCCCACCTCACTCACCATGACCAGCTGACGTTGCTCACTAGAGGAGGCTGGTGCTGCTGCACACACTGCAAAGCAATGATGAATTTATGTACCATGGCCGAGCCTCGGAGGAGCGAAGGGAAGACTGCTGGGATGGCACACAGGTAGACTTTATAGTAATATTTGCTACACAGGCAAAAAGCTGTACATTTAGCATCCCACAGCTGGGAGGGGCGGAAGACAGGATGGCACCTTGAAAAGCTGGACTGTTCCACGGGAAACGGGATGGGTGGTAACCATAAGTTAAAATAATGAACTGGGATTTCTGTACTTAACTTTGAATTAAAAAATATTTACTTCCATGATGGCTAAACACCTAGAGCCATTACTACCACTGCTGATTGATGGGGATCAGTTGGGGTTTGTCTCCTTCTGGCAAATGCAGGACAGCATTAAAAGAATCTTTCTCCACCATGCTGCCTGGTCAAATCTTCCATTTTGCTGCTTAGTTTGGATGTAGAAAAGGCTTTTGACCAGGTGGCATGGCCGATTCTATTTGAAGTATTATGCCATTTGGCAATCCCTCCCAATGTGTTGATATGTTACAGATCTTGTATGATCATCCTATAACTTACATTAAGGTTAATATCTAAATTTCCTCTACTTTCACTTTAGAACGGGGGACACAGCAGGGCTCTCCACTATCACCCCTTTTATTTGTCCTTAATTTGGAGCCTTTAGCCCAAACTCTTTGCCAAAACCCAGCCATAACTAGTATACATCTAGGTTACAGGGAACAAATATTAGCATTATATGCTGATGATCTTTTAATACATTTAGCCAACCCAGATCAGACCCTCTTCCCCCATGGACTACTTTTACAGTTTGGACAACTTGTTGGTTATAGTCTTAATATAATGAAAATTGAAGTTCTCACAACTCATTGTACCCTTCCGAGACATACAACGACAATGTCAACTTAAATGGAATCTCCTCTATCTCAAATATTTAGGAGTCCTCCTTCCTATGGAGGCACATAGAGTTAGCACCCTCAATTCTGACTTATTCACACAGGCATGATGCAGAGACCACAAAACCTGGCCTCACCTTCCTTTTCTTGATTCAACAGATTAACAGCGCTCGTGATGACCATTTTGCAAAGAATGCTCTATTTAGCATAAACTCTTCCTGTCACCCATCTCCTTTATATTTTCAAACATGGAATAAACTAATCACATGGTATATATGGCAAGGCAAGAATCCCAGAATCTGCTAGTCTGTTTTAGAACTCCCTAAAACTAGGGGTGGTCTTGCCCTCCCCGACTTGTCAATTTATCACGAAGCAGAACAGCTTCGCACTGTGCTCTGTTGATTAACTGATAGTTATAAAGCACACTGGAAGACCCTCAAACTGTTGGAGGGGGACCTTATTCACCCTGAAAAATCTTTAATGATTGCAATGTCACCATCTAACCCTTCTCAGACAGACAACCCTTACACGACAAACACTCTCCACACTTGGTTCCAGATGCTACGCAGAAAAGAGTTGCACCCTTTCAAATGCCAGCTTCTCTCCTTCTTAGGCACTCTAGACTTCCTGCTCTAGACTTCCCCCCCTTTCTGCCAAGACTTTAGCTTTCAGCATTTGGGCCTGCTGTATTGATTTCAACTCCTACAGGGCTCTACAATTTGAACCTTTGTGGATTTGGTGACTGTCTATCATTTGCCAAACACACTTTTTTGCTATTTACAGGCCTGGGATTATCTGAATTTGTGCATAAAATTGGAACCACCTCACTGGGGGATTCCAACACTAGTGTCCCTGATCGAACATACCCTGATGGGAGAAAACCACAATTGACATCTTATTTCTCACCATACCAAGCTCTACGGTCCCTTCAGAGCCACTCAGTTGACCATGTTAAATATGCCTGGGAAAGGGCCCATTCAAAAAAGTAAGTTAACAAATGACTAGTGATTACCTTTTCATTAGGTAATGACTAACTAAAAAGTTAAGCATTATGCCTGATCATTGGTTGAGGAGTTTTTCTCAGTTAATGTATAACTTTTGCCTTCTAGCAATTAGTTGGGAATTGTTTTTGTTTACTTATTCATTAGTTGAGAAATGAGACTAAAAAATACTGTAGCTAGGAATTAATTGAAATTTTGTACTTAAACATAATCCAGCTTGAGAGTTAGTTGTTTATATGACTTAGAACATTTTTCAGTTGTTTTACTTGAAATGCAAGAAATGGCTCAGTTATTAATTACTTGACATTTTAACTTAGCATATTTTGCAGCCACAAGCTACTTGATAATGGACTCACCTGTCCAGGAGTATGATCCACTCTAGGGGCAGGATTCACAAAAAGGATGCATCCAACACACCCGAGATGTGCCGGTGCAACCCCAACTTGTGCACTGGCGCAATTCTGGCAAGCGATTGATGTGCATCACACACCACCCTTAATGTTATGTAGCACAACTGGAGGGGTTGTGCAGGGGGCATGCCCGTGCATATGGTGCGCAGCCCCATTCACAATCCACATTGGAGGCAGAGAACCTTACCAGAGCAACGGAAAAGGATTGAGACTTCTTTTGGCTAAGCAGATTTACTGTGTGGTGTTGTTTTTAATTTTTACTCACAGGGATTGCTACTGTTTGTTGCTAACATTTCATTGCTTTATTTTTCTCTCTAGCAAAGTGTTTCTTACAGTGTATATCTTCTCTGAAATTATTACAGGTGATGCTTTACAGGTTTTACAGTTTTATCTAACATTAGGATAAGCTTTCAGGGTTACTGCATTTGTTGTTGACTGTCTCTGCTTTTGCCTCCTTGTTCTTTCATCCGTGGTTCTTCTTTTTCAGCAGGGAAGGGCCCAGCCTCCCACCCCATCCCCAACCACCCCACACTACATTCCTTTTATAGGGTACCCAGTTGTGACATTTCCTGTGGCAGAGCAGGAAGGGCGGATCAGTGGGGCATCTACAAGGTGAGCTCATTTACAGGGGCACTAGTAATTTAACTTGTTATAACAAGTTAAACAAAAACAAAACACAATCAAACCATTACTTGCATTTTTTTTCCTTCTAATTACTCTGACTAGGTAATAAACCAGCTACTTATCTGGAATGGATATAATTAATTGCAGGTACTGTGGAACACTTTTCAGAAGGACAGTCTTACAGGATTTAGGACACTGTCCTACATGCTGGGCCATTGGAGATCTTAGGGCTCAGCTCTGGGCAGCATGGGCAGAGATCGCACGCCTCAAATTTCATATTCAAGAGGAAATACATTATAAGAACCACCCGCCATTTCCCAGCATCCAACAGAAAACCTCAACCGCAGAGGGTAGTTGGACCAGGAGGTTGGCAGGTGGTTAGGAGGGCAAATCGGTGCCCCATCACTCTGCTCTCCAACATATTACCTCCAAAAACCATATAAACACTACAAACAGGTATCTGCCTCTATCTCTGAAATCAAACATGGGGGCAGAGGACACTGCAGAGCAGGACACTGTGGCACAGGAGCTAGCACAACAAAACTCACCCAAATCAGGAACCAAAACAAAAAGCAAAAAGGAACTAAAAACTTGATCATAGGAGACTCCATGATTCGGGAGTTGATACCTATCTCCAGCCAGGGGTAATGGTCAGATGTCTCCCAGGTACATCAGTGCGGAGAAACACTGACAGCATTGCTAAAATTGTTCAGGAAGCAGGAGAAAACATTGATGTCCTGGTAAACATAGGGACTAATCGATCTCACCAGCCGTCAGTTGTGGAGACCAAGGAACACCTGACCAGGCTGGGTGACAAACTATCATCCATTTCATCTGGCATATCCTTCTCTGAGATCCTGCCAGTCTGGGAGAGGGGGGCAGATGGACGGAAGGTCAGAGAAGGAGAGATAGGGGAGCTAAACACGTGGCTCAAGGGCAGGTGCCAGGAAAAAGGACACAGATTTGTAGGGAACTGGCAACAGTTCTGGGAGAGAAAGTTCTTTAAATTTGATGGACTGCATCTGATTAAGGAGGGAGTCAGTGCATTGGGGCAGAAGTTTGATGTCTTTGCAGAATATTTAAACTAGCAATGGGGAGAGGTGCAGCACCCATACGTTGAATGGGAAGAACACCCTCCCCTCAGCTAGTGGTCAAACAGGGATTCAGCATGTTTGCAGTTCATTTGCATCACCAGGTAAGAAAAAAGGTTTGTCTCCCCATACAACGCACAGGGGTAATGCCAAACCTCACCCAACAACTAACACACCGAAATCTGGCCAATAGAAAATCATGTACACAAATGCTCACAGCCTGGGAAATAAGATTCCAGACCTGCAGGCAATAATGTCAGAGGCTAAACTGGACATAGTAGCAATTAGTGAGATGTGGTTTACCAGTAACCACACTTGGGAGACTTCAGTACCTGGCTATGTATTGTTCAGAAGAGACTGAGGTGCAAAAGGGGGGAGGCCCTGTATGTCAATGAAAATATCAAAGCTACAGAAATTCAGAATACACACAAGGAGCCAGATGAACTGTGGGTCACCCTAGAAACAGGAAATGGGACAGCCATAAGAACTAGGGTTGTATACAGGCCCCAGACCAGGGGAGGACATAGACACGTTACTGTTAGAAGATATACAAAACATGACAGCTAAAGGGAGATTCTGATAATGGGAGACTTCAACATGCCGGATACAGATTGGTCAATACCAGCAGGAACATCTGCCAGAACTAGACACATAGTGGATTCCCTGCAGGGGGAGGGCCTCAAACAACTGGTACAACAACCCACAAGAAACAGGGCTATCCTAGATCTAGTACTGACTAACAGGGAAGGGATCACAGATCTCCAGGTAGAAGGTCACCTGGGGGCCAGTGACCATCACATGGTATGGTTCAATTTGGCTACTACATCTAAATCATCTTATTCCAAGGCAAAAATATGGGACTTCAGAGGAGCTGACTTTGATAAGATGGCCAACAGAGTTAAGCTAGCCCTGGCAAAAAGAAACACAGGTGAGGAGGTACAGGCAAAGTGGGCAAGCATTAAGGATGCAATACTTGAAGCAACATCCCATTGTGTTAGACAGAAAAGGAAGTGCAAAAGAAGAAGGAAACCACTTTGGTTCTCAAATACAGTAGCAGAAAAGGTCAGAGCCAAAAGGCTGGCCTTCAGGAAATATAAGGGAACACAGCGGGATGAAGATAGGGAGGCATACCAAACTTCCCTAAGGGAAGCAGGGAAGGCAGTAAGGCAGGCAAAGTCCCAAACTGAGGAAACACTATACCTAACAGTAAAAGAAGGTGACAAGACTTTCTATAGACACATTAGTGAAAGGAGAAAGTCCAGAGGGGTATTGCTAAGCTTAATGGAGAAAGGGAGCATGTGAGGAGGAGGACCATGTAAAAGCATCTATCCTAAATAGATACTTTGCTCAGTATTTAATGAAGAGAAGGTAGGGCAGGGCCACAGCTCAGCACCATGGACACAGGGGGAAGGAGGTGAGCACTACTCCCTTCACAAAAGAAAGGTCCTACAAGAGCTTGCTAAGCTCAGGGTGGACAAGGCAATGGGACCTGATGGCATACATCCCAGGGTACTTAAAGAGCTAAAGGTGGAACTAGCAGAACCATTAGCAGAACTGTTTAGTGAGTCTCTGAGCACAGAAGAGGTCCCAGAAGACTGGAGAAGGGTTCATGTGATCCGGCTCCACAAAAGTGTAGCAGGGAGGAGGCAGGGAACTACAGACCAGTCAGTCTTACCTCAGTAGTGGGCAAGATTATGGAGGCACTCCTTAAGGAAAGGATAGTGCAACACCTGGAATCCATAGGGGCACAGGATCCAAGACTGCATGGATTTACAAAAGGAAGGTCCTGTCAAACTAATCTCATAGATTTCTTTGACTGGGTAACCAGAGTGGTGGACCAAGGGGGAGCAGTTGATGTTGCTTACCTTGACTTCAGCAAAGCTTTTGACACTGTTCCACATAGAATATTGATAAATAAGCTGGGTAGGCTTGGGGTGGGTCAGAAGTTGGTCAAATGGGTGGCAAACTGGTTGACGGGCAGAAAACAGAGAGTGGTGGTAAATGGTATACAGTCAGAAGAGATGCAAGTCACAAGTGGGTACCTCTAGGGATCAGTCCTGGGGCCAGTCCTCTTCAACATCTTCATTAGTGACCTTGCAGATGGACTAGAGGGTAAGGCTTGTCTGTTTGCAGATGACACCAAGATCTGCACAGAGTAGATGATCCAGATGGGGTGGGCAGAATGAGAAGCTATCTGGATAAACTAGCAAAATGGTCAGAAGAGTGGCAACTGGGATTAATGCAAAGAAGTGCAAGATCATGCACATAGGGAAGAGAAACCCTGAAGCCACCTATAGGCTGGGAGGAGTTGCTAGCAGTCACAAAGGAAGAAAGAGACTTGGGCATCATCATCACTGATGACCTGAAATCATCCAAGCAGACCTCTAAAGCAGTAGGTAAGGCTAGGGGGGTGTTAGGGTGTATTAGTAGGGGTATCACAAGTCGTAAGAGGGAGGTAATATTCTCTCTTTACAAGACACTGGTTAGGCCCCATCTGGAGTACTGCGTGCAGTATTGGAGGCCACACCTTCACTAGGACATTAACCAAACTGAGGCAGTCCAGAGAAGGGCAACCAAAATGGTGCAGGGACTGCATCAGAAGACATATGAGGACAGATTAACAGAGCTCAATATGTATACCCTTGAGCAAAGGAGGGAGAGAGGTGATATGATCGAGGCATTCAAACACCTTAAGGGCATTAACAAGGTGAAAGAGTCTAACATGTTTAAATATAAGAAAAATAGCAGGACAAGAGGACACAGCATGAGATTAGAGGGGGGCCGATTAAGGGGGAATGTGAGGAAATTCTCTTTCACAGAAAGGGTGGTGGATGCATGGAATGGCCTACCTCAAGAAGTGGTGGCTATGAATACAGTGCAGGGCTTCAAACAGGCATGGGATAGGCATAAGGGAGCAATACAAATGAGTATGAATAGATAGGCCACTGACAGAGCAAAGGCCGATGGCACATTGATAGGGTAGAAAAAGAAATGGGCAGACTGGATGGGCCTTGTGGTCCTTATCTGCCATCAACTTTTATGTTTCTATGTTTCTACATCCCCAGAGCAAGTCCGGAGATATGTCTCCTCAAGATAAATCTACAACAAGTAGATTAAGAGGGTGTTCACCAACTGACAGGCCACTGCACTGCAGACAGGAGTTGGCAGCTTTCCCACTCTGGCAGTCCAGTGCCCCCCTTCCTGCCTGCCATCCCAATTGTATGCCATGCACTGCAAGAGTAAATAAAACATAAGTGAACCCCCTCCCTGCCCACTCACCCCGACTGTTTGCTGCACACTGCAACAGTAAATAAAACATATATGAGCCCCCTCCCTTCCCACCACTCGGATTTTATCCTGCACACTGTAGTGGTAAAGAAATAATAACTGACCCTCCCACCAGCTTGACCTAATCAAACATTCACCGTAATCCCTTAAGTCAAACCTGTGATCCACTAGACCCCCCACCCACTCAGGCACCCCCACCCCACCCCGCTCCCCATCAAGGCATGGTCCTAATGTCAGTGGGCAGCTCAAGCCACCTGTATGCTGCCACAGCTGCCTGCTGATAGAGCTGTCTGGAATGACAGCTACTGTACACCTGAAGCCCATTGGTGGATCCTGCCAACCAGTGGACTTGCATGTGTACTGTACCCGTCATTCACAAAGTTTCCCAAGTCTTGATAGAATGGAACTAAGATGGAACACCAGCATACACAACATTCACTCTAGCTGAACAATGTTGGATATGGCTGATCAATGCTAGAACTGCCTCCATTACCCTCAGCCACCAGAAGGAACACCACCATCCTACCTGTCCTATGGGGTGCTGGGATTGCAGTCTTATTCTCTGGTGACTGCCAAGGCACTGAATGGTAGGAGGATCAGGGGATGATGACCAACTATGCACCCCAAATTACTTTCCTGTTACAGAATAGCAGGTGGGGTTGGGGATTACTAGTCTTATACCCTTGATCAATACCTCTGCCCGGGAAAAGCTAGATTTTCACCAATCAATGTCCCAGTACTGAAAGACATGCTTCTGGAGGATATTGCATAGCCTTTGTGATTCCAATTGCTGCCTATCTACTGCATAGAGTTTGGTGGGGATAGGTGTTGCCAGTATTCTTTGCTCAACTTGAACAATTCTGCCCCTCCCCATGCAGTCTAACCTTGTTGGGCACTTTTATATTATAGTTTAGATTTTGATATGTTCCATGCCTGCCCTGACTGCCATTAGCACTCTTGCACAGCAAACACTGCACACCCTGTCTGCCAGATTTCTTTTCCACACCTTAGGCAATGTCCCAGAATGTTTGACTGCATAAATCATTAAATACATATTAAATTATATTATATGATCCACTGAGACTCGTGTTGTGGACAAGATTCCAACTTGTCAGCCTGGAACAGCACACAGCTGCTCCTGCATGGTAGCGTGGGTATTCAGCAGGAAGGCTGTGTCTGGCCTGCCTGCTACCATCTTCCAGTGTGAAGAAGCCTGCGATCTGATATTGGACTTTATCCAAATTGCTGTTATTGAGACCAGAATCTTGAATTGTGAGAGAGTGAATTTCACCTGGTGTAGACCAAAGACTGGCTCCTGGAGTGATCGGCCTGTCAGGAATTGGAGAGAACTGCAGAGCGTATGGTTTGCGCAGAGACACTACTTTATTGCAACCAGACTGTCATCTGAACTGCGGTATCTGGCTGTTTTGGTTATAATTGTGCTGAATGTGTAATGTGGGTCATGATTTGGTTCCCCACACCCCTGAATGTGTCGCACTAGCTGGATGTTGCATCCAGCACCTAAAATGGACTGCAATCCAAACTGTTCACCTGGTCTGAGCCTCACCATCTTGGCCTAGACTGCCACTCATGCTGCAGAGATTCATCCAATGAAAGACCCACTCGGGGCTTTGGCTCCCTGAGCAACACCATCAAACAGGATCGACCATCATTCTGGGACATTGCCTAGGGTGTGGAAAAGAAATCTGGCAGACAGGGTGGGCAGACTGGGTGGGCCAAGTGGTCCTTATCTGCCGTCAAATTCTATGTTTCTATCATGTGGGCCCTGTTTCCCCAGGCAAACAGCATACCATCCTGAGGTTTTCATCTTGTCAATCCTGCCTCCTTGTCTCAGTAGTATGAGTAACCATCAGGGTAGTTCCCTGCAGCAAAGCTGAAATCATTGTGGGTCGTGGGTAATGGGTGCTCAAAATCTGCAATGGAGGGGATAGGGGAGGGGTTGGAGATCGACAGGAGTGGAGGGGAGATCAACAGGGAAAGCCCAATAGGCAGAAGTCAGGCTGGTAAGATGATTGGGGGGATGAGAAGACCAGGGCAGAGACAGGGAGTGAGGTAGAAACAGGGGGAGCAGTTGCAGGACATGCAGAGGGCGCAGCTGGAGTGCGTAAGGAGCAGGGCAGTATGAACTCTGGAGTAGAGGAAAGGGTAAAAGAGAAGAAAGGGGTAAGGGACAGGAACAGCAGGGTTACTCATGCTGGAGGATTCTATACTGAAAGGGGTTAGATGTGGTGGAAGGAAGGAAAGGCACAGCCGTATTTGGGTTGAAGATATTCCTGGGTTGACCGCGGGAAGGGCAGGGCAGGGCAGGCACTGCTCAAGTGCGCATCGAAGGGGAGGAAGAAACCTCACCTAGTGTTGCACATGGGTACAAATGACTTGGCAGGGGAGCCTGTAGAAGTGGTGAAGGGGAGGTTCGAGGAGTTGGGCAGGCAGTGTAAGGGGGTTGGGGAGTTGGTGGCATTCTCGGAGGTACTCCCGGTATTGTTTGAGAGCATGGAGAAGAAGTGAAGGATACAGGAGTTCAGTGATTGGCTGAGAGAATGGTGCCACACCAAGAATTATGGTTTAGTGACAAACTGGGGTAGGATCTGAGGGAATAGTGACTTAAACACAAGAGACAGGCTACACTTGAGTGGGGAGGGGAAGGGAGTACTAAAGGGTGGACTTGAGGGGTATATATCAACTAAGGTGGATTTACACTGGGCGGGAGGCAAGAGGACTGTGGATAGTAAAAAGGTCTGGATAGGGGAGCCTAGTGAGCTCACCCCCTAGATACTGGTAAAGGTAGAAGTGAAGTGACTCAGGGAAGGGGCATGCAGGGTAGGCAGCGTGAAGTGCAGAAGACACCACCACCCTATAATAACAAGGCGAAAAAGGGGTGTGGCTACCAAGAGGAGGGGAGCAGACCAAGGAGAAGAGGGGAAAGAGGAAGGAGGGTATGGATGGAAGGTGGTCTCTAAATGCAAGAAGCCTGGGAAACAAAATTAGGAACTTCAGGCACTCCTCTCAGAGGGAAATGTGGACACTGCTGCAGTAACAGAGACTTGGGCCACTGAGTACCATGACTTGGATCTAGCTCCTGGGGTACAGTATATACAGGAGGGTCAGGAGTTGAAGGGGGTAGCACTCTATGTGAGAGAAGGGATCAAATGCATAAGGGACAAGAGGAAGGATGGGAGGACGGAGGCAATTTGGGTGTAGCTTCTGACTCCAAGGGTAGAAAGCTGAGGCTGGGGGTGGTGTACAGCCCATCAACTCAGTAGGGGGAACTGGATGAGGAGTTGGCAGAGCAGATAAGGAGGGTGTGTAGGAGGAGAGTGTTGTGATGGTGATGGTGGGGGATTTCAACCTACCAGGGGCTGACTGGAGCACCCCTGCCACCAACAGCACCAGGGAGCAGGTACTCCTGGATGCAATCCAGGATGGCCTTCTGACACAAATGGTAAGTGGGCCTACAAGGCTTGGTAACACACTGGAGCTGGTACTGGCAAATGGTGAGGCAGTGGGGAAGGTAAGGGTTGAGGACCCACTTGCTTGTAGTGACCACCAAACAGTGTGGTTCATACTCACATTGGGCAGGGAGACTGGAGGCATAAGCATGAAGGTGGTGGATTTTGGATGGTGGATTTTTGGAGGATGGGAGAAATACTGCAAGGAGACTCCAGGATATAAGGCCTGGGATGGATGCAGAGCAAAAGTGTAGAGTATTAAACTGGGCTAACAGAGGTTGCAGTAGCCTGCACCAGGGCTAGGAGTAAGAAGAACCATGCTGGCTGAACAGTGAACTGCTGCAAGGATGAGGGAAAAGAGGGCGCATATTGGAAGTACAGGAGAACAAGGAAGGAAGAAGATAAGGAGGCTTTATGGGAGTTGGTCCAAGGAGGTATGAGGCTGGTGAAAAAGCCAAGGCCTCCAGGAAATTAAGTTCAGCACAGGGCCTAAAGGAAGGGGAGAAGGACCTTTTTAGATATGTCAGGGAAAAGAGGAAGCGCAAAGAACACATGGTGAGGATAAAGTGGGGAAGGGAATGGGTGGAAGAGGGAGCGAATCAAGCGGAAATGCTGAATGAGTACTTCTGCTCTGCTTTCACTAAGAAGAGGGATGGACCACTACCATTATGGACTGGGGGGTGGATGAAGAGGGGGAGGAAGTGACAGACAAAATGATCATAGGGAATGGAGTGCTAGAGGGGCTGAGGGTGTTAAGGGTGGACAAGGCACCAGGTTCTGATGGCATCCACCCCAGGGTGCTGAGGGAGATGGCGGAGGTATTGGCCGAGCCACTGGCAGATCTGTTCAAAACCTCACTTGAAACGGGGTGTGTGCCTCCAGACTGAAGGGTGGCCCACATGGTGCCCATACACAGGAATGGGCCTAGGGAAGAGCCAGAAAACTATTGGCCGGTCATTCTCACTTCCATAGTGGGAAAGCTTATGGAGACTATACTGAAGGAGAGGCTGGTGACATTCCTCGAGGGTAATGGCCTGCAGGATGGGCGGCAACATGGGTTTGTCTCGGGGAAGTCCTGTCAAACAAACTTAATACAGAATTATGACTGAGTAACAAAGGAGCTAGATGGGGTCATGTGGTAAATGTCCTGTACTTGATCTTCAGCAAGGCCTTTGATACAGTGCCTCATGGAGGCTGGAGGAAGCTGACTGCTGTGGGGTGGAGAAAAAGCTGTCAAACTGGATAGAGAACTGGTTACGGGAAGGATGCAGAGGGTGGTTGTTGGGGAGTTCTCGACACCCAGAGCAGTGACAAGTGGGGTGCCACAGGGTTCAGTGCTGGTCCTGGTGCTATTTGGGCTCTTTATCTCCAATATAGCCACATGGGGTTGGGAGCAAGGTTAGTCTGTTACAGATGATACCAAATGGGGGCAGTGGTGGACAAAGAGGATGAATGGAAACAATTGCACAAGGACCTCACCAAACTAGAGACATGGTCGGAGAAGTGGCAGCTAGGATTCAGTGTGAAGTAGTATAAGGTGATGCACTTCGGGGCCAAAAACCATAGGAGGGACTACTGGTTGGAGGGGTGAGGCTAGGGATCACCAAGGAGGAGAAGGAACTTGGGGTGTTGGTAGCAGTGAACATGAACAACTCTGTCCAATGCAGGAAAGCAGCTATGGCAAGCAGGATTCTGGGTTGTATTGCAAGGGGTTTCTCATCCAGGCATAGGGAAGTGATCCTGTTTCTCTACAGATCCTTGGTCATCCCCCATTTGGAGTACTGTGTGCAATACTGGAGGCAATACCTGAAGAGAGATATAACATTACTGGAGGGGGTACAAAGCCGGGCAACACAAATGTTAAAGGGGATGGAAGGAAAGGACTACAAAGTCAGGCTGCAGGAGCTGAATATGTACTCACTGGAGGAGAGGAGGGATGGGGGGATATGATTGAAACATTCAAATACTTGAGGGTAAATAAATCAAGCACTGAGGGGTTTAAACTGAGACAGGTAAGAGATGAGGGGCATGGACTAAGGTTGGAGGGGATGATTTAAGAGGGAGATGAGGCACTACTTCACTGAGAGAGTGGTGTCTAACTGGAATGTGCTACCAGAGGGGGTGGTAACATGTATAACAGTTGGAAGCTTTAAGAAGGAGTGGGACAAAGCAAGAGGAAGGGTCTGGGGGCAGGGGCTATGACAGGTATGGGAGGGACACTGGGGGAGGAGGAGGCTGGGGCAGCTGCAATCTAGGGTGCTAGCTGCACACCTGGGCAGACTTTGATAGACCGGTTGGTCTATTCTGCTAGCAGATTTGTACGTTTGTATGTATTGCGTGTTATCTGATTTATTTTGGTCGATTATTATGAACTGAGCCATCTGGCTCCGGAATTTAAATTGTGGGTTAAAGCGCATGTTGCTTGTTTCTTTTCTAAGGGCCTCAACAACAGCTGCAATGCCAGCTTACCCTGGGCAATGCATCAGGCTAGCCTGAGTAACAACTGGGTACCCAGGGGGTGTGTGTAAGTGTGCTAGAGGGACTCTTAGTGCATGCATGTTTAACCTGACTAAATCAGATAGGAAATCAAATGCCAGATTGCTTCCCCACCCTTGTTCACGTCCTCTGAATAAACCAGATTCTGTTCTTTCTGCATTTAACTTGGCTAGCATGTACCTTTGTGGAGGAGATGCTGTATAGCCATTGCATTGTTCTATTGCAGGTCCTGTTTTACAGGGGGTCTCCAGGTCCAGTGCAGCTGAACCAGCCCTGGTGGTAAGTGTGCCAAGAGTAGGTTCAACATTGTATTCTGACATTAATGGTGATTGTTTATCTGCTGACTGGTGCAAGCCATTTGGGGGTGGTATCAGTGTTCCAGAGGGCTATACCCAGAGCAGCTATGCTACACTTTAAACAATTCTTCCGGTGGAGGCATCTATTTACCAAGCTCAGGCCCCTCAACCTGCACCTAGTCATGCAGGCAGGGATAATATCCCATGGGATAGCGCCCCATGGGGGTTACACTTGTTTCTCACAGAACTTGAAAGACAGAAAGACTGGTCAGAAAGCTTTGCAGTGTTAGACTTCCGAGAACTCCAAGACTGGTCAGGAAGTATTGCAGCTTTGGACTTCTAGTTCAGTAGCCCAATGAAACACAGAATTCAAAAGAATGTGGTAATGTCTGGTGAAAATGGGAGGACGTACGGGACATAGCGCACTGGTTTAACGCATAAAAATTAACCTCAGGGAATGACCAGAATGAGTAGAAATAAAACAAGCAGAAGTGACATCAAGCTTGATGTAGTAGATGAATAAAAGCAGGAAGGGAGCAGTGTGGCAGACTGGAATCCTTGATGTATGGCTGCACATCAAATTATGGTGAGAATACCATGCTGTTCCCTTATGTAATGGGGAATGTAATGCAGGGCCATTGACAGCTGGTGTTCGTATGAACCTCTCCCCCTTTTCTTGGACCTCTGCTTTTTTTTTACTTAACCACCGACTGTGATCCCCCCCTTTGCTGTAGGCTCCCAGAGCCATCCTCTACCCCATGCTGGGGACTCTGTGCACTGCCCGCTACACATGGATGTTAATGTGGTCATTTCTGGCTCTGACAGTTACAAGAAGTTGGCTCAACATTCATCAGTGTTCATCAAACACAAAGGACACTGCTGTGTTGCAGGACAGTAATTACATTTACTGAATTCAATGTGCACATAAGTGTGTATAAGCTCCAAAACGCAACGCAGAGCTTCTGAGGTCATAGCAGTCCCCAAACCCCCAACATTTACAGTATATAAAATATTTCCTCCAGAAAATCTCCTGAAAATTTGCTAAAATAATCTAGCAAAGCTTCAGACCTCCCTTGGAAGGTATGCAGTATTACAATGAGTTAAAATTAGTACTTCAGCAATGCTGGAAAAAACTAATTGCTAATAAATTCAAAGGTGATGCTGGACACTTGTGTAAACAGGCAGCAATGATCACATGCCTTTCCAGTTTGACCAATAAAATGAAATTAAATGGAAAATAAAATATGAAAAATTACATTAAAAAGTGATCACTTCATTCACTCGGTGCTGATGTATGGAAACTTATAATTAAATCTGTGAGTCGGTGATATGTTTTTTTGGAGGAAAAATACAGGTATGTGACCCAATCAATACTGAAACGGCAATACCTTGGGATTGAGGTACAGTGGATTCCATGCACTGTCATTCTAAAAAAAAACTAAATAAGGAAGTATATGCTTGTGATAAAGAAGGAGATGAAACTGAACACAACACAGATCATTTGTTTACAGTATTTATTCATTTAAACATTCTCTGTGTTAAGCACATGCTGTCATTAACAACTATTCAGACAGAGCAGCACTCTTGACACATTGCACTACACACTGGAAGGAATGTGTGTCACTTATTTATGTTCCCCATTTACTGACAGTTGGAACCACATGTTGGCAGTAGTCATGCAACATGGGACATTATTCAGCGTGACACCATAGAAGACTGTTGCTGTGATGACACTGTGAAAAGGATCTCTTCAAATGCAAATGGATTGCAGACTGCATATTTATTTATTTTATTAATAAAAACTTTACAAATCAACCGATTAAAAAAAAAAACAGTGAAGTATATTACAAGCGAGACCTCCAGGAACAATCACAGCTGATCAGGTGAAGGAAAACAAACTCATAGAGTGTACAAGAGACTTCTCCTTTACAAAATGTATGCCAGGCCCACTGCAACCCTGCTTTGCCATACCTGCCTGCAACACTGCCGACACAATTTAAAGGTAGATCATTCTCATTTACTGTAGTTTTCCTTGTAAAACTTTTGCCAGTTTGAACTTTAAGAAAATGGGAAGCACACCATCTGTCTGCTGGTTGTGTTGTGGCATTGGGGGGGGGTGGTAGACAGGGGTAAGACTTGTGATGCTGCATACAAAGTGGAAACAAATCTTGCAGGGGTAATATTTTTGAAAGTCACATCTGCAGTATGGCCCTGGATATAAAATTGCAAACAAATATTTAAAAAGGAAAGCCTACAGCAGTTTTCTTTGCCAAGGCTGTCTATATAATATATATTATATTGTGTTGTGTTGTGAAGTGTGGGGGTGAGAAATTCATCTAGCCAGTTTGTTTATATTTGTGGTGGATGTCGGCTTGCTGGGGCTATAATTCTGTGATTGCTGCCAGCCATAGTGCAACACATTTTTTATCTTGTGTCTTCCAGCATTTTCTGCCTGCATATCGGGCAGAATGTAATGGGCAAGGAACTTTGGGGGAGATTACTGCCTGCCTACTACAGCCAATTGCACAGGCAAGTGTTCCAGAATGTAAGACAAAAAGTTCTATGAGGTGTTAGAGGTACCACCAGTGTGATGCTGTAGGTGGTGATGGTTGGGGGGTAGTGTACAGCAAGGTGATTCACTGTGGTTGGTGGTGCAGCTGATTTGGACATGGATACATGTGACTGATTTTGGGTGGGGCAGCTAGATTATTATGCTGGTGGTGGGGATTTGGTCTATGTTTGGAAGGGAGTTGGCTGAATGATGTTGATCTTGTGCAGTGTGCCAGTAAGGAGCGCTGTGCTAATGGAAGGGTGTGGACTCTGGATATGTGGTCAGTAAGGTGGTCCCGGTGGTGTTGTGGGATGCAGTCCATATTTGAAGGGGAGGATAGCCAGATGTGAGGTTGGATGTTGTCCATGGATGTGACCATAAGTAGTAACTTTAGCAAGCACATGCTGAAAAGGGGAGTGTAATGTGAGTGACAAGGGGCTGGCCATGTGGATGGGGCAGCTGGCTGTGCTGGTAAAAGGAGGCATTGTTGGAGGAGACTGGGGTTATGAAGCTGTCTGTTAGTTTATTTGGAGGAGGAAGGCTGACCATGCTGGTAGGCTGTTGAGCCACTCATGTTGGTACGATGGAAGAGTCTGCTGTTTTTCGCTTGGGTGTGGTCAATAGAATGCACATGTTGGTGAAAGCAGTGGGCAAACTGGCTCTTCTCATTTTTTCTGGTGGTGGACTGATAGAGTTCAAAAATACATGGATCTGCACACATGGTGAGGTCTGACAAGACTATGTACTGTCGCATGAGGTGGGCCGGCATGAAAACTGGAAAAATAGCAGCTGCCAGTGTGATGCCACAGTCAGAGCAGGCCCTGCACCATGGAGAAGTGCCATACTGCCATCAGCCACCTAGCTACATCACCCACCATCCCATGGACTAAATTTGGACCTTTGGTATAGCCACTCCCTCTGTGGGGTGGGGAGGCAGAGGGGAAAGGGTCATTCCTCTCATTAGCCATCCATGTCAACCCATCCCAAGATGCTTCACTAGTTTGGCAGTCCAGAGCCCTGTCAATGGTGCAAGAAGGATAACAGCTAGTGTCTTCGTCCTGCCCTGTGTCAGTCGATTGCTGGAGTACAATGCCCCCCCACCCCAAGAGAAAATCAGTTCTAGGAGCACTGACTCTCTTTCATGATGGCCCCTGAGTGACAGAGTCCATTCTAAAACCCAGGTCGATGGTGAGGTACCAGTCTGTATCCCCCAACACACAACCCACTTTTTTTTAACCATTATAAGTCCTTCCTAATTGACCCAGCTGATCAGTATTTTTATTCTTCATATTGACCCATTTTCCCTTATATGTCCACAGATCTGACAGGATGCTGATTGGGTGAAGGAAGACACTGACTACATGTATCAGATAAGTATTGTTTTTTGTTTATCCTACATTGTTTGTCATTGTTAGTTCATAAAGAGCTGCAGATCCTTTGTGACCCCATTGCTATTTTTGTTTTACAGGTACAACTGGATGGTCTCCTGAGACCCCATTATCCCAGCCTCCACAGGAACCCGGTAAGAGATCTCTTATCTGTGCTAGGATGTTAACCTGTAATGGTGCTAACTGTAGGCTTTCACTTGCTAGGTGGTTGGTGATGCAGGGTCTGACATCTCTAAACTGTTCTTTTACTATTCCACCATCATGAAAGGAGGGAAATTTATTACAGTTCACGGGTGGTTGGAGAGCACTCAGGCTTTGCCCTCATGCCTCACAGTGCACCCAGGGCATGCATTAATGCCCCAGTTCTACATTGTGGGCAAGCTCATGAAGACCATTCTAAATGAAGGGTTGGTGGAATATCTGGAGGAGCATGGTCTCCAGAATGAGAGGCAGCATGGGTTTATTGGGGGGGAGATCGTGTCAAACAAATCTGATTGACTTATTTGACTGTGTCACTAAGACAGTAGACAGGGGCCAAGTAGTAGACATCCTCTGTCTTAATTTCAGCAAGGTCTTTGAATCTGTGCCCCACAAAAGGTTGATCAGGAAGTTGGTGGATCTTGCAGATGGGGAAAAGATGGCTAGATGGGTGAAAACCTGGCTGAGGGACAGAACCCAGAGGGTGGTTGTGGGGGGAGAGTTATATGGCACTAGAGAGGTAACCAGTGGTTCCCACAGGGCTCAGTGCTGTTCAGTGTCTTCATCAGTGACACTGAGGATAGCATTAAGGGCAAATGTGCCTATTCGCAGATTACACCAAGCTGTATGGGAGGTGACACAGCTGAAGGGATACCGAACCGCCAGAAAGATCTGGGAAAGCTGGGGAGGTGGTCCAGGATCTGGCAGCTTGGCTTAATGTCAGTAAATGCAAAGTTATGCATCTTGGAGCCAAGAATCCCAGGACATAGTACTACCTGGGTGGAGTCCGAGTATCTGCATCCAAGGAGGAGAAGGACCTGGGAGTGATGATCACTAGTGACCTGAAACACTCCACACAGTACAAGAAAGCAGCAGCAAAGGCAAACAAGATGCTGGAATGCATAGCTAGGGGGATCAGTAGTAGGAGAGAGGAGGTTGTACTGTCCTTGTACAGGTGACTGGTAAGGCCACATCTAGATTATGGAGTTCAGTACTGGTGCCCACACCTCAAAAAGGACATTAACCTGTTGGAGAAGGTCCAGAGGAGGGCTACAAAGATGATAGCCAGTCAGTAGGGCAAGGCATACAAGGAGAGGTTGAGGGCACTGAACATGTACTCCCTGGAAGACAGGAGAGAGAAAGAGAGAGAGAGAGAGAGAGAGAGAGAAGAGAGAGAGAGAGAGAGAGAGAGAGGAATTACTGGAACCTTCAGGTACTTGAAAGGGATAAATAAGGTTGAAGATTTTCTTTAATCTGAGTGGCAACCGTAATATGAGGGGGCACAGTCTTAAGCTGGAGGATGGAAGGCTTAGGAGGGAGGTCAGGAAGTACTTCTTCACAGAGAGGGTGGTGGACACTTGGAATGCACTGCTGAAAGAGGTCATCTCATTGAAGACAGTGGGCATCTCTAAGAGAGGCTGGTATAGGCATAGAAGAAAAGTAAGGATCATGGGTAGAGGGATGGGAGGAGTGGGGAGGGAGGGCAGCGACATTAGCTCAAGTTGTGGACCCTGCAGTAAGAACAGACTTAACAGACCAAATGGCTTTCTTCTGCTGGCTTCTTTGTATGTTCATATGTAATTCACTCACAGTCTGTTGTGGGTTATTGCTTACTTTAAGTTTGGCCACTGCTTTTCAACTCAAAGAAATGGAAAAGGAGAGCCTGGGAACCATAAAAAATACTGGAATTTTGTTTTGTTATTTGTTATCTTTTAAAGAGCAGCTGACGCCTTCAGTAGAACTTAAAAAAAACTATATTTAGACATAGTTCAGATTGTATTTCACATTCATTCTGTATTTTTCCTCCTCACTATTTATTACTGTGGTCAGCTGCATGACAACAGGATCTTTGCTCCTGAAGAGTTCATCTATTCCTGCTGCTTTCTCCCTACCCGAGGTCATACTGCACTGATTTGACATCACAGTTTCTCCCGTGACAACAGTTTGTTATGTCACAACAGAGGATTATGACTTGAAGTAGGGAGTCAGCTGTAGAGGTGGATGAACTCTAAGAAATAAAGATCACGTATTCATGCAAATGTTCTCAGTAATAATCAATGGACAGGAGAACTCTATAGAATATATATAGAATGTAAGATGGACTGTACCCAAACAGTATGTTTTTCAAAGTTTTAAGGCATCAGCAGTTCTTTAAGCTCCCCTTCCCCAAAGCTTTGTTTACATTTGCAGTGCTATCGCTGGTGGGGAACTGTTGTCTGGGGCAGCCGAGGTCACACAATGCAGTTGAGCACTTCCTTATAAAGATACTTTGGCACCACCTCATTGTGAGCTTTCAACTGCCCAAAGACATCAGTTCCCCACTGGTACTAGCGCTGCAGTTGTAAACTACATTGCAGGTGAGGGAACATTTAAAACATAATAAAAAAATTAAAATTACAGCATATATTTAAACTCAGCATGGTTCACAGACTTTCATTTCCATTTCTTTGAATTGGAAAGCAATACCCAATAGGACATAGTCACTTCTTTAGAAATATTGGGCAGGCCATGCATTTATGGGGGACAGGGTTGGGGGGAGAGTTGCGGAACTCTGAAGTTTAAGACAAAATGCCAAAGGCAAAGTGTGTCACTCTGCACCCAGTGAGTGCACCACATTCAGTTGAATGTGTGGCCATCTGTGGGGGTCCGGGTGCAGGTTGCCTGATTCTCCTGATTTACCGCCCTTCTGGGGCGGTGGGAGATTTCTTGCAGGAGGTGGACGATTTCATCATCAGGGAAACATTGGAGGTCCCCAGATGTTTAGTGCTGGGGGCTTCATTGTTCTGGCCGAGGATGAATCTTCTCAGCTTGGTTACAACTTCCTGCAGATGATGTCATCTCTGGACTTTGCGCAAGGAGTTTCCTCCGTGACTCATCAGGGTGGCCACATGTTAGATCTGGTATTCTTGTTGGGGCTTGAGATAAATAGTCTCAGCATTGATCGGGTCATTTGGTCCGATTATTGCACGGTGAAGTTCTGGTTCGGGGCCCCCCTTGATAGCCATCCCCCTACAGAGATGGTCAGCTATTGCCCTTTGAGGGGGTTGACCCCTGAAGGTTTTTTGGTGGTGACTGACCTATCTAGTGTGGACAGTGCATGTTTTGGAGGGGGGGTGTGCATGGCAGTGGATGCCTGTAATAAGGCGCAGTCTGGTGCACTCGACTCCCTCGCACCAGCCCGTGTACAACCCAGGTCTTCTAACCTGAGGTCTGCTTGGTATGATGGGGAGCTTAAGGTAATGAAGACTTTGGGTTGGAAATTAGAGCGCTGCTGGCGGAAGTCCGCCTGGAAATAGACAAACTGGTACTACGTGTGCACTATGGTGCATACCAGGGGGCAATCAACCATAAGAAGGCAGAATTCCTGTCCTGGGAGATTGCTGAAGGGAGAAACCGACCAACTGTGCTCTTTCGAACTGTGGACAGGCTTCTTCATCCTTCCTGTCTACAGCCGAAGTTAGCCTTTTCGAACGCATTGTGTGAGGAGTTTGCTCAGTTCTTCTCGGACAGGGTGTCTGCCATCAGGGAAGGGTTCCACCAGTGGACCAGACTTTGGCCGACAGTGGTCGCTGTGGGTGACCAGACAGCACTCTGTCTGGTTGGGGTGAGTTTAGATTGGTGGAGGTGGCTGAGGTCAGTGAGATTGCCTATAAGCTTTGACACACCTTTTGTGAACTGGACCTGGTGGCAACTCATTTCTTAATGAGATGTGTTGACTCCGTTGGCCTGGTGTTTGCCTTGATTGTCCAGTGTTCTTGTCGGTGGGGGGGGTTCCTCGATGTCTCGAAGGAGGTATTGGTGAGACCCCTTCTGAAAAAAACATTGTTGGACTCTGATGTCAAAGCAAATTACCGTCCTATCTCCAGTCTCCCATTTTTGGGTAAGATTGTGGAGAAGGTGGTGGCGCTTCAGTTTGAGGAGCATCTCGTGGCCCATGATCTGTACAAGCTGCTGCAGTCTGGGTTTCGTGCGAGGCATAGCACAGAAACTGCACTAGTTCGGGTGCATAATGACCTCCTTAGGGCTAGAGATCAAGGGGAAGGGACAATTCTTGTTCTTCTCGATCTCTCTTCAGCATATGACGTGGTGGATGATTGAGTGTTATTTGACTGCCTAAGGGAATTATGTGGACTCGCCGGCACTGTTATCTGCTGGTTTGAGTATTTTCTATCTAACAGGATGCAGAGGGTAGTGATGGGGAATTTCTTCTCCTCCCCTGGTCACCTGTTATGAGGAGTGCCTCAGGGTTCGGTCTTGTTGCCGATGTTGTTTGCCGTGTATATGCTGCCCCTGGGAGACCTCATTAGGAAGTACAGTCTGGGTTTTCACTGCTATGCTGATGATATCCAGCTGTATCATTCCTTTGGCCCTGGCACATCTTGCTCAGTGGAAGTGCTTAACAGCTACCTTGCTGAGATCAATGACTGGATGGCCTCCAGCTAGTTGTGACTGAACCCCAGTAAGACAGATGTACTGGTGGTAGAGTCGAACAGAGGGCGTGATAGGTTAGCCTCTGGTGCAGAGACAGGGCTTTGTCTTGGCTCTGTACCATTGAAGACCTCCTCTAGGGTACATAGGGTGTTATTCTTGACAGCTGATTGACACTTGAGTTTCAGGTGGCATCCGTTGTTCATACCAGTTTTTATCATCTGAGGAATATCGCCAGGATAAAGCCCTTAGTTCCGCCACTGGACCTCCCCACTTTGGTGCATACCTTCGTGATGTCCAGGCTTGACTCAGGCCTTGCACTAGGGTTAGAAATCAGGGGTTCAGTTTGACCCTCTTCTCCCAAAGTAGGGGTTCAGAAGCCAAAAGTTGGGGGTCACTGCACCAAATTTATATGTTCATAAAAAAACAAAAATGACTTTTTTTAAAATGGTAATATGTCAGCTAGGAGGCAGTATGGCGTAGTGGTTTAAGGCTCTGAACTGCAAACCTGGAGACCTGGTTTGAATCCATAGCCCCCACTTACATACTGTGTGACCCTGAGCAAGTCATTTAGCTTCCTTGTGCTCCCAGGTCACACCTGGAATCAAGCTTCAGCTTAGTGTGCATCTCTTGGTTAAACAATGCTCTGCTTCCCTTTGCCGAAAGGTGTAGTATATACAAGTTACTGCCATGCCTCATCAACACAGCAGTACTCTGCCCTGCATAACACGTAAAAGTGAAACCCTTCCTGCCTTTTTTTTTATTGTGTGTCAGGCTGTCGAGGAATAAAAAAAATAAAAAATACCGGCAGATACATACAAGTAGTTACGGGCTGTTAGAAATGCCTGCAGCTGCCACATCAATAGCAAAAGCGGAGGTGCAATCTCTGTTTGCCTGGGCCATTGGACTGCTCCACAGACTGAATTGGATTCCGTGCAAGGCAGTCTGTGGAGCAGAAGTCACCAAATAAAATGCTGTTGTTTTTAGGTGCCAGGGAAACCAGAGAAAATACCCCCGCTTTCCCTAATTATGATGGGGCAGCCACAGGCAATCATCTAGCAGCCAGTAACTTTTTTCATTCCTCAGCCTGCCCACAGAAAATGCAGGAAGCCAGTCTCTGAGTCAAGCTTCACTTCATTGCAGCAGGGGAGGGCAGTACTACTCGGATACACTGACCAGATTTACAAGAAAATGCTTGGCTTTACCAATAACAGTAATTTTTACAGTCTCTCTCTCCCTCTGAATTGATGCCGGCCTGAATGAATGTCACCCAGTCTCCAGTGTGGCACTATCCTGGATTCCTGACACACTCGGAGGACCCACACAAAGAAGGAAGGAGGAACACATGTTTCTTTGCTCCATCTGACACCATTACCTTGTAGGTGGAACTGCCAAACCAGGCACAATCTTCTGCTACTGCTGCCACTGTCATGCCCATCACTCCTGGCTCCTCCGTGCTCAGTTCTCCAGATCCACCTGCTCTTCCCGACCTAAACAGACAGGGACTACTGCTTGTCTTTGCCGCGCCAACTCAACTGCCGCAGATCAGGTATACAAACTGAAGAAGACTGCCGGCCCACATAATCCTTCTGCCAGATTTACTGTCAAATTGCTGCCCACGCTGATAACTTGGTAACGCCTACTCAGCTGTGTCCCCCGCCCTCTTACAGTCACATCACCAATTGCAGCTCGCCTCCGATATGTAAAGAAAAAAATACAGGACCGATCAACACCACCCGTCTTGCTGTCTCATGGAGAAGCTGTGCATTTAAAGTGACAGCAGCACCAACTAAGCAGAGAAGGGCTGCATCAAAGCAGATGCAGTGCTTTTAAAGTAGTGCATCAAAATTAGGATTTTTGCCCATGCGGGACGTCAATAGTGCATTAATGCAAAGCCTGTTGACTACTGTAATGCACTCTATCTTTGGGTCTCTGGGGGTACCCTGCGCCGACTGCAGCTGGTGCAGAATGCGGCAACAAGGCTGTTGACAGGACAGTCTTAAGTATTTTCACATCACCCGGTGCTGCATCAACTGCACTGGCTGCCAGTTAGGTGGAGGGTCCTCTTTAAGGTGGGTTTGCTCACCTTTAAGGCCCTACACCGCCTGGGCCCTGGCTACCTGAAGGATCTTCTTGCACCTGCTGTCTCAGTCCGCTCCCTCTACTCCTCCTCTAGGGGCCTCCTCACGATTCCCAGGACTAGGTTAAAAACTGCTGGTGACAGAGCATTTAGTGTCGCCGCCCCCATCCTGTGGAATTCGCTTCCTTTAGCCGTCAGGTTGTCCCCTTCTGTGGAGGTATTTTGGGCCCGCCTCAAGGCCTTCTTGTATAATCAGGTCTTCCCGGACTGTGTTTTATAGTCCCTACCTGTCTTTTAGAAATCGATGTTTAATTTAGTTTCTACCTATTCTGATTTTAGTTGCTGTTGAGGGTAGTAAATTCTGTTTTAACTGTTTGGTATATTGTATATAAATGTTTATTATTATGTTGTTTTGTATCTATTTTGATTCTTGTATGGCACCCAGAGCCTCCAGGAGTGGCATCTCTTAAATAAAACTTGCCTTGCCTTGCCATTCAACAACCAAAGAGATGAAGTAATCCTCATCGTATACCTGGAGCATTGGGCTGAATGTCTTAATGCACTAACTGGCTATGCAAGAAGGCAACGTCACTGAAGGAGTCTGCTAATGTAAACAAATAGTCTAAGCATGCACTCCAGCCACTCACTCACACTGTTTAAAATGCACCAAAAGGTGAGTTTCCAAAAGTTTTTACAATAGCAATATTACATTGTGAAGTGTAGGGCACTTTCTGGAGTTATTGAACTTGGAAAGGGTAGGGCCTTTGCTTCACCTCGTGTCCTTTGACAGCTTCCAAGTCAATAACAGACCAGGAGAAGCTCACTTCATCAGGTAATATTGTTTAAATTGGGTGGCAGTTTCTCGAGTTTCAATGTTGTAACTGTACTCCTTGTACTTCGTTGTAAAATATTGCCATGTTGTACACCCTGCTTAAATAGTAAGCAAAATTATGCGAATTACAGTTAACTTATTTAAATAACAAAACGATAGATTAAGACATTAGTCTCTCTGTTTTTTTTTATCTGAGTGAGAATTTTCTTAAAGGGGAAACTCCTGTACCGCCCCTAAGTGCAGCAGCTGCTGTAGAAATGCCTGATTAGGGTTTTTAGCATAAAACAAATTATTTTATTTACCTGCTGTCTGGTGGTTTTAATTAGAAAGACCCGCTCCATCTATAATGCCTGCAGAGCCCTTGGTGGACATTTTGCACATCCCAGATGGCTTCCACCACAAAGGTTATGCTAATGAGGGCTACCAACTAATGGCAGAGTTGGCAGCCCTCGTTAGCATAACCTTCATGGTGGAAGCCACCCAGAGTGTGCGAGATGTCCACCCAGAGCTCTGCAGCCATTATATACAAGGTGGGTCTTTCTAATTTCATAGGAGTTTCCCTTTGAGTCTTTTACTCAGATGCATACTAGTTGGTATTCATCCTGTGTTAGGCATGTACTTTTAATTATTGTACATTTTAAAGCAGCAGTACTACCTAACCAGAAAGTGATCTGTTACTACTGTTGTAGTGCCACAGAAAATATGGCGGCTGCTATCTAGTAATACTGCTGTCAATGCAGCAGGCAGCAGAAATGTAAAAAAAAACATAGGATAGCTGAACAAATTACAAGGTGATAGTACAATACTAGCAGGAAAGAGTACCAGGTACATGCTTAGCAGAGCACAGGGAATAAACTGTCAAAAAAGCACGCTTTTTTTCACATTGTACTACGGCTTTAAATTCAAAGAAATGTATCATAAATGCAAATTTTAGTTTTTATTTTCTTTATTGTAAGGTGTTATATGCATCATATACAAATTCAGGTAACCAAAAAACGTAAATGTTACAAGAAAGGGAAAAACGTGTTTGGGGGGGCTGTGCCCCTTCACTCTTTTGCACCTAGATTATCAACTCCAGAGGGGTGCATGTCGGGCAGGGGGCAAAATTCCATATTGCACAAAAATTAAGTGCTGCAGGCAGCAGCAGAATTTCTGCACACCCAGTCCAGAACCCTGTATCTGCTGCACCAGAGTTATCCGCTCACACCACAATTCTAGCACGGTGGCAGCAGATACACCCGTCCCTCAAAACCCCTTCATTGTCCCTCTCCTTCCCCTCACTATCCCCCCCCTTTCTGACACCGTCCACTACCCTCACATTTGTGTACAGTTGCTACCCTTGCAGGGTAGCCCAAGAGTATGGCGCCCAATATGAGTCACCATTTTTACCTGGTGCCCATATTCTGTTGCTGTACTCATGGTATGCCCTCCTTTCCTCCAGTGATTACATATTGAGGTCTCTTAGTCTATCCTCATATGTTTTGTGATGCCAGCCATGCACCATCTTTGTCATCCTTCTCTGGATAGCCTCCACCTTGTTAATGTCCTTATGCATATGTGGTCTCCAGTACTGCATGCAGTTTTCCAGGTGAGGCTTTACCAGTGTTTTGTACAATGACATCACCCCACCTCCTACTAGTAATACCTCCTGCCTATGCACCCCAGCATGCCACTGGCCCTTCTTGCAGCCTTTGCACACTGCTTTGGTACCTTAAGGGAATTAAATATGATAACCCCTAGGTCCCATTCCTCATTGGTGACAGCACCCCCCCCCATCCTGTAGCTCTCCCTAGGGTTCCCCCTACCCAAGTGCATTATCTTACACTTTTTTGCACTGAACCTCAGTTGCCACACCCTGACCATCTTTCAAGCTTCTCCAGGTCCCTCTTCATTTTCTGCATTTTTTCTGGAGTATCCACTCTGTTGCAAATCTTGGTGTCATCTGCAAAGAGGCAGACCTTTCCTTCCAGCCCCTCTGCAATGTCACTAATGAAGACACTGAACATGGCTGGTCCCAAAACTGATCCTTGTGGTATCCCGCTTGTCACCCCTCTCTCCACGGATTGGATCTCATTTGCCACCGCCCTTTGCCTTCTGTTTGTCAGTCAGTTTCTAACCCAGTGTATCACCTTATGCCCCATGCCCAGACTACTCATCTTGTTAACCAACTTTCTGTGTGGGACAGCATTGAAGGCTTTGCTGAAATCTAGGTAGGTGACATCTATGGCCCCTCCCTGATTCAATTTCCTAGTCACCCAATAAAAAAAATCTGTCAGATTCATTTGACAAGACCTTCCTGATGTGAATCCGTGCTGCCTTAGATCCTAGGCACCAATGGATTACAGGTGTGCCACTTTCCTTTCTTTCAGCAGTGCCTCCATGATCTTCCCCTCCACTGAAGTGAGGCTGACTCATCTGTAGTTCCCTGCTTCCACCCTACTGCCACTTTTGTGCAGTGAGACTACATACACCCTCCTCCAGTCCTCTGGAACCACACCTGTGTTGAGTTACTCTGTAAAAAGGGTGGCCAGAGGCGCTGCTAGTTCCCTGTTCAGCTCCCATAATACCTTCAGGTGTATGTCATCTGACCCCATGGCTTTATCCACCTTCAGCTTTGTGAGTTCCTCCAAAACTCTCTCCACTGTGAATGGACTGGTGTCCACTTCTCGCCCTAATTGCCTCTGCACCCCAACTGTGGTCCTTGACCCTCTCCCTCCTGAATGAATACTGAACAAATACTTCTGTTTCTGCCTTGTCTAAATCCTCCCCCTTACACTCTCCCTCCTCCCCTTTGAGCCTCACAATCCCGCCCTTTATTTTGTTTATGTACCTGTGGAATGTCTTGTCCCCTTTTTTTTCCACAGTCTGTGCTAAACTCTCCTCTGTCTGTGCCTTGGCTTTCCTTACAGCCTTCCCTGCTTCCCTTAGACATTCAAGGTACACCTCCTTGTCCTCCCTTTGGATTCCCTTATGCTTCCTGAAACTTGCTCTTTTAGCCCTGACTTTGTCTCCCACCTCTTTAGAGAGCCATTGTGGTTTCTTTCTTCTTTTTCCTTTGGCCACTATCCTAATGTATTGGCTAGTTACCTCCATAATGACTCCTTTTAGTCTCCCCCACTGTTTCTCCCCCCCCCGAATTACCAGGGCTGCTCTTAAACATCTACACATTTTATTGAAAGATGCCCTCCTGATATCTAATATTTTTGCCCTTGTGTGGCTTAACGGAGTCCCTGTCTCCATGCCAGACCATACCACAGTGTATAGATCTCCATACACAATGACGCTCCACCATGCACTATAGAGTTTATCATAGAGATGGAGGTTGGGGCCACCGGACACCAGGGAATGAGTCAATATTGGGAACGCCAGACAAATGCCACTAGATAACAGAAAACTTTGCATAGGGTGAGAAAAAGGTGCCACTAGAAACCAGGGAGTGGTGGTCCATATAAGATGAGTGGAAAGAGGGTGGCACTATACAGCAGGGAATGCATATTACAGGATAGGGAGGAGGAGGCATCAGTCTTGTGCAGGGAAAGACTGTCCAAACTGGGGGGGGGGCAGTGTTGTTTGGGTGATGGCCATGCCAAAATTTCACAACAAAGCTCTTCCCAGTTTGCTAGTGGTTTGATGATGATGCCTAAAACAAAATTAGCATATTGATATGCAACAAAACTTGGTAATCATCAGCATATAGAAAATATTGAATGGGTAACTATGCACAGTCAGAGTGTTCTGCTGCAGAGGGCATGTGATTCTCTCTGACCTTGAGGATGAAGCTGGAGTAGTCCATGGGAATCAGAACCCCGAGGTGGCACAGCACACTGGTTACACATGAAGTTGCTCATCCTGTGTTTTTATAGTGTATTTTATTATGTGAAATATGTGCATTGTTGTTTTTTATATTTACTGCTTAGTGGTTATAAACCACTGCCAGTGAGTGCCCAACAGCTTTGTAAACTACATGTGTTGTTTATGGAGCTCCATAAACCATGGGCAGAACAGTACTGCAGCATCACCTGAAAAACCACCGAACAAGCTGTCCTCGTGCTGGACGTTTACAAGTACTACACAATCTGTCACTCAGCGTGAGACAAGCTTGTTGGCGGGAATAGTTACCCTCGCAAAGTATCAAAGGCAATTTAAACCAAAAAACAGTAAATGAAAAAATAAAACATGGATAAGTGTGATTCTATGGGGAATTTATGCACCATCTCGGTGTGTAATGCCCATAGAAACCCTTCAGGATTCATGGGGCCTCACACACATCGGGGTGCATAAAATCCCCATAAACCACACTTCTCCATTTATTATTTTATATTTCTCTTTTACAGTGAAATTAACTTGAGCATGTCTCTAGAGGTTTTAGAATGCTGTTCTACCACAGAAGGGTACAGTCACATTACATGACATTTGAACTGTGGTACAACAGCATTTTGAAAACTATGGATTTCTATGTAGAACAGTACTTTATTATACACTGTATCACTGCTGCTGTATGCTTAGCCTTGCTCTTAATCCACCTGTGACCAGGCCTGTTGAACCCCATATGGTATCCAACCAAGCAGCTGCTTCTTTTGCAGCTTCATCTGCATGTTCCAGCTTGCTGTTTTCCAAATGGAAATGGAAGGGCCTGCATTTTTAGGAGCAACTGACATGATTGCTAGTTCTAGGCAGGCAACTCACAACATGGTGGTGCCTACCGCAGAAACTATTTTAGCCACATATCACATTTTTTGGTTTGCATAAAGAGTTTAGTCCATAAAACCTGGCTTATAATTTCCTTGTGCAAGTCAAGTGGCTACTGAGCACTGCAGCCCTAGCCCTAAAACAGCATATTGATTATGCTAGGCAAATAGCCCCATACTTGTATACCTGCCAGCAAAGATGATCCAAGTATATTTAGGTTCCCCCGATCCCACTGCAATGCCCACAGAGTGCCTGCAGCCTCATCCCCTACCAAATGTCATCATTATGGTGTTTTTAGGGGTTATTTAATAACTGAGAGGGTTCTTGAGCAATAAATACCAGTTTACAGAAATGCACCAGATAGGATCTGGGGCTGCAGCAGTGAGTAGGGAAATGGGCAGACTAGGTGGGCAATATGGTCCTTGTCTGCTGACAGATTCTGTGTTTATTAGGGCAGAAATAGCCACAAAAAATAAGATGACAGGTCCTACGACTACACATGTGGATGTGCAGACCAGTTACATTTCACAGATCTTAGATTTTTGCAGGCCCACCATTGCAGTGATGGTGCTGTACTTGCAGTGCTGAAGACCCAAGTTTCAAGTGATATCTTGAGAGCTGGAGGGTCAGCAAGAGGAAAGAAGACTGAGTTCTTGCTGGATTGCTCATCTCAGGGTGGGGTGGAGCAGAGTTTGGTGCTTGTCAAATACTATCAGTGGCTGAGGATAAGCAGGCTGTAACCACCAGAGTTGGGAAGAGGAGAGGCAGATGTTGGGTGTACAGTGCATGGGGGCATGCTGCACTTTAGGGGGAGTACTAGGAAAATCTGTACACCGGCTGCAGAATGACTCCAGCTGCCTATACGCCCTGTACCTGATGACCCAGACCATGCTGCCTCTGAGGGATAGCAAGTCCTGGGGGTGTTGGCTGGGGTGACCGGTATAATGGAGGCTGCCAGTGCATGGGGGAGAAATAAGACTAACGGGGAAAAAAATTACTTTTAAAACATTTTGTTGTTTGATCATCACATAAACATTTTGGTATAGAGTTGGTGTTAAAGGGACACTTGACAGTCCTTTTTGCATTATATTATTTATAATTGAAAAAATATGTTTAATGATTGTTTACCTTCTGTACAATTCATTCAAGTTGTTGGTTGTTTTAACTGCTTTGTTTTTTTTAGCTTAACTGAAATGCATGCAAATAGTGTATTTATTCCCAACATTTTGTTTCAAATCCTTGATCTACTCTTGTTGCATGCTTCTTGAACATTAGGAACACACCCCAAAGAGTGCATTTACTCATGATACAATAGTGTCCTTTCCTCCCACTGCACCGTGAGTGTCTATGCTGTATTGGGAGTATTCACAGTTTCTAGGAAGACACAAAGAGAGTTGAGGACGGTGTCCATTGAACTTCATGATAGAAAAATGTGGTCTAGTATGGGCTTCAGTTTCATTTCTAAACAGTGTATATGACCTTTACCTTTCTTTTCTGAACACATTCAGGATTTAACCCTCTAGAAATTATGAAAAAATGTTTAATGTTTGAGAAAGATGAAGACTTCACTGTGTTTAATTTAATGAGCAGAAATGAAAGTATACCAGCGATCTGACGAAAGCTCCACCACCAGTAACTAAATGTCTTAAGATATGGAAGGGGGGTGTAGTGTTGAATTGTGATTAGTTGGACCTTCTTTCCATCATAACATTGTCTTTGAAATTGTGAAGCAGGATATCCGTGTTCAAGCCCAGTCACAGCCTCTGACTCACTGTGTGACTCTGAGAAAGTGATGCTGATTCCCATTGAGCTTCTGTTCCAGGTTGTAAAATTATTTGAAGATGGACCCATACTGACATGTTGCATCTCTAGGGTTTTCTTGGTCATTATGTGATAAAACACGATATGACAGCATGCTGTTGACGGGGGGGGGGGTCAGCTTGAAAAGGAATATAAATAGTGAGTAATGAATACCAGAGTATCTGAGGTGCAAAAGTATTTGCCAGTGAAAATTTAAAAAAGGTACTTGTAAACCCCTATGTGATGGCTTCCAGGACTCCCTAACCCTCATTAAAAAAAAAAATGCACACCCCATCCCCTTTCTTAGTCCTGCTCTACTTGCAGATTTGTGCGGCTAGTCAGGTCAGAGGCTGAGAAACTGACATGAGGGCAAGAGCATGTTCTGAGTACCAGATTTGCCTAGTTCAGTTCTCTGGGAGGGCACTGAAGCTACACAGGGATGGACCCAGCACCCCATTGTGACACACAGGTCTCTTCCAGAAATTTTAATGAACAATTGTGCCCTAACTGTGAGGATATTTTACACTGAAAGATTGAAGTTTACTCAAGAAGGTACTTAAATTGCATTTTAGGTGTATTTGCACAGTACGGGTACCCAATTTGAAGTGTATATACTATAATTCCAAGGCACTTCAGTAAAATTTTTGGAACACATTCTAAAGGTGCTTTTCTGGAGTAATGCAGGAGTGTCCCAACTGAGAAGGTACTCCATTGGAGGTATATCAGGAACAACTATAAGGCACTTCATTAAAGGAATAACGGCTGACAGGGTGTGTGTCATGCTGGGATAGCGTCCACGCCTGGGGTGATTAGGCACGAGGCGCAGGCAGGCAGCACTAATCACCCCAGAAGTGACGTTATCCCAGCATGACACACAATTCCTGAGTGCGTTATTCCTATTATACAATGGCTCATTTGTAATATTAAAAGAAAAGATATGAAAAAGTTAATTTAAAATTGATTTTTGGTCATTTTTGTATATGCGTAGGATTACTTTATTGGAAAATAGTGCTGATTTTCACTTCCAGCCAGCAGGTGGAGCTGTGTTTCTGCAGTCCTCCTAGTAACTAAGCAACTCTTCTCAGCATAGCACCTTAGAGGCTGGTGCTTGATTTGTTACTGTGCCCTATCCTTTTTTTTAAAATTCAGGTTTTCATTTTGTGTCTTATCTGTGTGGTGAGTAAATGCTGGTGGTAACTTGGGAATCATAAGCCCTCCACGCCCCACGTGTTTTGTTCGCCGGCTCGCTCTCTGTACAACATTTCTCCGAGAAGGAGATGAGGTAGGGAAATAGCAAGGAGAATTTTTTTTTATTTTCTGTAGTGGATGGTGTAATTGAAAAAAAAAGAAACAAGAAGAGTGGTTTGAAAGCGAGCGAGGGAGCGGTTTAACAGACACGCAGTGTCTATTAAATATTTATCTTCGTAGCTCACTGACCAGGTGCATTGTTCAGAGGGAATCGGAAGTGGGTTGCCAAGTGGGGATCGGGCTGGGTTGTGAAGTGCTTCCGGGAATTACACAGATTTCAAGGCGATGGATTTAAAAAATAAGAACCTTTTTTTGGGATGGGGGTGGGCTTGGATATGTGTCACAGTTGTGTGCTGGCTTTTGGCTGTTTTTGTGTAAGAAAGGAATTTATAGCACGATGAAGAAACGCCAGGCGGTTTTCTGCAGTGTGGTGACGGAGATAAAAGTAATAGCTGTGCAGTGATTTTTCCCCTTTGTTTACATTTCATGCGGTCAATATGTGTGCTGGGACTAGAGCCGTGATGTTATGCCAGGATAACATCACGGGTCCAGTGCCAGCCTGACGAATCAGAGCACAGGATTCTTTCTTGCCATTGTATAATAGCATTTTTACAACACACTTCTAGTTTACACAGCACTTATCAGTCGATTGTGTGATAGTTACCATAAAGTTGCTTGAATTTTTAGTGCCACATTTGGAGCATGTACTCAGTCTATGTGCTAGTAGATGACTACAAAATTACAAACAACTGACTCCAGCCTGATAAAGGAATCTTTTTCTTGCACAAATGCAGTTTATTTCAGATAGTCATTTGGGACTTACCTCTGCCTCCTGTTTAACATTCAGGCCAACCACCAGGGCTGTACCGGCGGGATGGAGCCTACTCCAGACAGAGACTAGTTTCTGGCTTTGGGGGGTGGAGGGGTACCTCAGGGTACCTCAGTCAGATGTGTGGCACCTTCAGTGAGGAGTGGATGTGCTCCTGCAGCTTACCTGGACTCCCAGCTGGATAGTTTCCAGCAGCACTGCGCAAATGAGCTAGTTAAGAATTAGTTATTCTTAAATAATAACTATGCTTACTCTGTGGTGTACAGTTACTTATCAGCTAATGCTCAGCAAGTTGAGTATTGATCGTGAATTATTTATTACATAAGCTCAACTAGTAATTAATGAATGGCAAACTAATACTCAATTCATGGGGATTAGTTAATTCTTAATTAGGAAATAGGTCAATGACTAACTGCTGAAACTGTTAAGAATTAGTTAGCAGTAGGTTGAGCTAGGAGGAGTTAGCCACTAACTCATTTGCATGTGAAAAAATCAACCAAAGCAAAACTGAGGAATAATTGAACATTAATTATTAGTGATTTGAGGCAGTTGAGCATTTGGCCTATTGTTGTATAAGCTCAACTAGTAATTAATGAACGCCAAGCTAATCCTCAATTCATGGGGATTAGTTAATTCTTAATTAGGAAACTGGTCAATAACTAACTGCTGAAACTGTTAAGAATTAGTTAGCAGTAGGTTGAACTAGAAGGAGTTAGCCACTAACTTATTTGCATGTGAAAAAATCAACCAAAGCAAAACTGAGGAATAATTAAACATTAACTAATTATTAATGATTTGAGGTAGTTGAGCATTAGGCCTACTTATTTGTATGGGGGACCTTAACATTACTCTCATGGAACAATAATGTCAGTCTGGCCTACAATCCCTACATAAAGTAGCATTCCTCATGTAGCTGGGGGGAGTTTTCATGGAAAACTATCATACGACATTTTATCACTCCTGCCAAACAGGCTAAATGCTCACCCTATAAAGGTGCAAACTGCTGGAGAAAATGCAGGATGTCTCTCACTACTTACAGTCACATCCTATGGTCATGACCAGTACTGGCACCTTATGGACAGCAACTCCAACAGGCCCTTGGAGAAATTTGAAGCCCGAATTTATAGCTCACTCTCTCACTTTTTCTTTTTCTAGATTTTCGGCCAGCTTACTGGACCCCAGACACATGAAAATAACTGTTTAGCATAGCGATTGTTGCCACCAGGAAAACAATTACCAAACATTGACATCACAGTCCTCTTCTATTGAAACCTGGCATAACCTAATGTGCAACATTTATCAGATTGGAAAAATTACAGCTAATCTGATTAACTCATACTGAACATTTGAAATCCATTGGCACAGATGGTTGGTATAGATTAGGACTAAAAAAACTGATTTTTTCCCATAAAGTATTGTCTGATTCTAGCTGCTTAACTTTGATCTTACTGAACTACTTAAATAGGTGAAGATCTTGTCTGTCTCTGTCAGCATGGATAAGGTAACTTTGTTGTATTTAGCATGGCATTTCAATATTTTGTTTTGTAGTGGCTTTGTTGTTGCTTGTCATGTTTACATGAGGGTGGTTCAAGAAGTTCTGAGCCTAACATATGTAACAACTACAGATACCAAGAAGTGCTACATTATTTCTCAACCTAGTCATCCTCTTTAACAATGCACTTTTCATATAATTCCAGAAGATTTTGATTCTCTCCAGAAATAACTTTTCTTAACAGCCCAGCCAGGTACCCCTGCATAGCCTCCTTCAGCTCATTGTTTTCCTCAAAATACTTTCCACATGGATGCTCCTTTAATTTTGGAAACAGCTGAAAGTCATTCAAAAATTATTCACGCAAGACTGTTTCTACCAATCCCACACTAATGCCCAAAGTGTCAGCTAACTGTGTAACAGTAACACGGTGGTCTTCCAAAACCATGTCTTGTACAACCTTGATGTTTTCCTCATTCACTATAGTTGTGGGCTGTGTTGACCTGGGATCATCTTCAAGAGTCTTTCTGCCATGACAAAATTCTGCAGCCCACCTTCTAACTGTTGCATATGATGGCACACTGTCCCCATACACTTTCAACATGCGTTTGTAAATGTACTTTGGCTCAGTGTTCTCTAGTGTCAAAAATTTCATGACAGCACAATACTTGATTTTCTGATTTTCAGCATCCATCATGGTCTACCTGAAACTGATAAAACATACATAAGCAACATAACAATCTAGAATGTTCTGCCCATGCTTTCTGAGTTCTACTCTACATGGACAAGTAGCTGCAACATCAATGGTCTCTGGTGCTTCCTTCTATATTAGGCTCAGAACTTTTTGAACCACCTTGCATCTTTGTTACTCTTGTTATTATTCTTCAATAAAGAGTTGACTTAAAAAAATAATGAACTGAGTTAGCTTGACACATAAGGTTGCGTGAAAATGCTGATGCTCATGACTAGGGCTGTACTTTTTGTCATGAAAATGTTCAAGAAAATCATGGTATTGTCATGGTAAGAATGATTACATTTTATGGAAACCATAGTAAAACTCATGAAAAGTCATGGCTCCATTATGTGGTTAATAAATTACTTCTGTGTCGACATTTTTTTTTATGTAAGCACATTAGCAAAGACTTTAATAACATAAGTTTTAAAACAACGTACTATTTAAAATAAGTAACAATGTAATATTTAAAACATCCCTTAGATCTCTGCTGAAATCCAAGGTATGTTTTAAATATTATATTGTTAAGCTGGCTCATTGACAGGAGTAACATGTTTTAACTCTGAATGAACCAATCCCTGGTCCTACCCTATCAATACCAAGGCTGGGACCTTTTAAAATGGAGTTATGAGACTATGTTATGTCTAACTCCAAATGTGAAAACCCCAGTTCCATGTAATGACAAGTTCCTCTGCTGGCTAGTCCTTGATCCTATTGTATAACTGTACGGTACACACCTATGGTGTTGCTCTAAGTGTTTGTTATGAAGTATGCCTCTGTATTTTATTCTCTGTATTTGTTCCCATTATCTCTGTAATTAACTTTGTTTCCTTGTATGACCTGGAGCCTTTGTAAACGAGTCCCTGAATAAAAGGGTTGTAATTCCTAGACCTTAATAAATAAATAAATAACCTAACCTAATAGTTTTCTTTGACTGGGTGACGAAGGAATTAGACAAGGGCCATGCTGTGGATCTGCTGTACTCTGACTTTAGAAAGGCTTTTAATTCAGTACCGCATAAACAATTGCTCAAGAAGATGAAAGACCTGGGCACAGCTAAACCCATAGTGAACTGGGTGGGTAGCTGGTTAGATGGGAGGCAGCAGAGGGTGGTGATCAATTTGGTTAAATCGGAAGAGAGGGAGGGTATGAATGGGGTTTCACAGGGATCGGTCCTGGGTCCAGTCCTCTTCAACATATTCATTAGTGACATTGGAGAAGGAATCCAGGGCAGGTTGTGTCTCTTCGCAGATGGCACAAAACTATGTGGGAGGGTGGATAGGGATGAGAGAATAAGGGAAATGCAGACAGACCTTCAAAAGCTAGAGGGGTAGTCAAAGGTCTTACAGTTAAAACTCAATGCTAAAAAGTGCAAGGTAATGCATCTATGGAAAAAGAACCCCAAGACAGACTACTGGATGGGAGGAGAGAGACTTAGCACCACAGATGAGGAACAGGATCTGGGAGTTATCATTAGCAACTAATTTAAGCAATCAGGTTAGTGCAACAAGGCCTATAGCAAGGCTAACAGGATGCTGGGATGTATCAGAAGGAGTATAGATAGCAGAAGAAAAGAGGTAATACTTCCCCTCTACAGATCCCTGGTGAGGCCTCACCTAGAGTACCATGCCAAGTTCTGGAGTCCTCACCTCAGAAAGGATAAGGGTAGATTGGAGACAGTGCAGTGCAGAGTAACAAAAATGATTCAAAGCCAGTAGGGCAGATCCTATGAGGAGTGCCTTAAGGCACTAAATATGTACTCACTGGAGACCAGAACAGAGAGGTGAGATATGATAGATACCTTACGAACATACAAACATATGAAAATTGCCAGCAGATAAAGGTCTAATGGTCTATCAAGTCTGCTTGTGCAGCTAGCTTCCCTTATTCTGCAGCTGTCCCTCCCTCCCTTCCTTCCCCTCCTGCCCATGACCCTCCCTCTTGCCATGTCCCAGACCCTTTTGAAACAGCCCACTGTTCTACTGGATATCACCTCCAGCAGTGATGCATTCTACCTGGCCACTACCCTCTCTGTAAAAAAGTGTCTCCTCATCTCCCTCCTGAACCTTCCTCCCTGCATTCTCATGTCATGGCCCTGGGTGTCCCTCCCACCTCTTACTTTGAAAAGTTCTCTGTACCTGTCCTGTTTATTCCTTTCATGTACGTGAAGGTTTTAATCATATCCCCCGTCCCTCCTCTCTTCCAGTGAGTACATGTTTAACTCTTCTAGCCTCTTCTCGTATGGTAAGTCCCACAGCCCATGGATCATCTTTGTTGCCCTGCACTGCACCCCCTCCAGTAACTTAATGTCCCTTTTCAGATACGTACGCCAGTACTGCACACAGTACTCTAGGTGTGGTCTAACCAGTGATCTATATAATGGCAGAATCACCTCCCTCCTCCTTGAGGATATGCCTCCCCCTCCTCAAGGATATACCCCTTGCAATACATCCCAGCATTCTGTTGGCCTTTGCAGCAGCCTTTCTACATTGTGCTGAGTTATTCCTTGATCCCATAATGATCACCCCCAGATCCTTCTCCTCCTCCTCCCTCTGTCATGGCTAGCTGCACACCCCCGAGCTGGTAGCTCCTCCTTGGGTTTCTTGCCCCAAAATTCAGCACCTTGCACTTTTTGGCATTGAACCCCAGCTACCAGGTGTCCAACCAGGATTCCAGCCTTGTCAGATCATTGTGCAACCCCTGCAAGACACCTAGGATATCCACCACCGCTACTATCTTGGTGTCATCAGCAAACAGACTGATCTTGCTCTTGATGCCTACCGACATATCTGCAATGAATATACCAAACAACATTGGCCCCAGCACCAAACCCTGCGGGACACTGCTCATCACCACCCTTGAGGATGAGAGCTTCCCCCAACACCACCCTTTGTTGCCTTCCCTGAAGCCAGTTCACCACCCATCTCACCAGCTTCACACCCACCCCTGTGCCCTCTAACTTACTTCCCAGCCTCCCTTGCAGCACTGAGTCGAATGTCTTACTGAAGTCCAGGTACAGGACATCCACTGCATGGTCCTCATCCAATTGTCTAGTTACCCAGTTATAGTAATCCACCAGGTTGATCTAACAATATCTGCCAGTGACAAAGCCATGCTATCTGCTGTCCTGCAGCCCATTGGCCTCCAGGAGGGCTACCAGTCTCTCCTTCAGGATAGTCTCTATCAGCTTTCCCATGTTGGATGTGAGGCTCACTGGTCTGTAGTTCCCTCGTTCATCCTTGGGGTCGCTCTTGAGGAGGGGCACCACGTGTGCTATCCTCTAATCATGGAGTACACATCCTAAGTGTAGTGATGCACTGAAAAGGTTTGTTAAAGGCCCCAGCAGGACCTCTGCCAGCTGTTTCAGTATTCTGGGACGAATGCCATCTGGCCCTGGTGTCCTGTCTGCCTTCAGTGCCCCCATGCCCTCTAGAACCCTGCCCTCCATGATTTCCCCATCTGTCACCACCTCCCCCTCTGTACCTGCCCTCCCACCCCACTTGGGTAGTACCTCCCCTTCTGTTTTGTAAATACCAAGCAGAAGTAGTTGTTTAGCACTTCTGCCTTTCCCCCAGCTTCCACCCACCCCCTCCTAATCTTTACTATGTGGTCCTTACTGCTTCTTTTCTCCCTGATGTACCTGATGAAATCCTCCCCCCCTCCTTAATGCCCTGCACCAGCCTGAGCTCCTTAGCTGCCTTCTCTGCCCTTGTCATCTCCTTTGACTCCTTCAGGTGCTCTTCCCTGTCTTTCTCTCTTCCTGTTTTTTTGTACCTTCTAAAGGTGGCTCTTTTTTTCCTTACCTTTCCATGACCCCCTTGGTCACCCAGCTGACTTCTTTGCCGTAGCCTTCTTGTTCTGGGCTTTGCTGCAGGTTTTGGTTGCCTCCTCTATCCCCAGCTTTATTAGCTCCCACCTCTGGTTAGTGCCCAAACTAGGTTGAATTCTGGCCAGGTACCCTTTAACTACTTCCCCCCATCCTTCTGAAGTCAGCCCTCCTGAAGTCTAGCACCCTTGTGCTGGTTTCCACTCTTTCCCAATGCAAATTCAATGTGAACTATACTGAGTGGTGGTTGCTCCCTGCCAGAGGTTTGTCCACCCTCAGTTCCCTCACAAACTCCCCATTAGCTAACATGAGGTCAGGGGTGTTCTCTAACCTGGTTGGTTCACTGACCATTTGCATCAGGAAGCTGTCCTGGAAGGCATCCAGCAGTACCTGCTCTCTTCTATTTTTGGTTGTTGGAGTACTCCAATCCACACTGGGATGGTTGAAGTCCCCCACAATCACTGCATTCCCCTTCTCGCAGGTCCTTCTGATCTGTTCCGCTAGTTCCCTGTCTAACTCCTCTGTCTGAGAGGGTGGCCTGTACACCACTCCCATCCTGAGAGTCCTATTCTTGGAGTCCTGGATTTGCATCTATAGTGACTCCTTTCTTTCTCCTACCTTTCCTCCCATATGCACTTCAGACTGTCGCTCGCGTACAGTGCCACTCCCTCCCCTTTTCAGTCAATCTATCCCTGCAAAATATCCTGTACTTTGGTATTGAGAGGTCCCAGTCATTGTATTGGGTGGCCTATGTCTCAGTGATGGCAGCCATGTCCACCTCCCCCTCTGCCATGAGAGTCTGCAGCTCCGCAGTTTTCTTCCCAAGGCTTCTAGCATTCAGGGTGATTACTTTCCATCCCTTCACCTTCCCCCCTCCTGCTCTCCTTTACTAGCATCACCACTAGTACTTGCCAGTAATTCCTAGTCTGTGTTATACAGAGCAGCTCATGTGGCTTCTCATTCTGTGGGCTCCGCATGCCTCTTTCCCATTTGCCAACCCCCACTCCTAGTTTAACTTCCCATCTCCATCTATGTAAAATTCCATCCTCTGTTTCAACATGTTCTTTCCCTCCTCGCTCAAGTATAATCTATCCTTGGCACAGAGACTACTGTCGTCCCAGGTCCCTCCCCACCCCCCCACCAGCCCATACCCTTTAGCATGACACCAAGTTCTTAGCCATCCATTACTTTCCTCTGTTCTTAGTTTTCTTGCTGTGCTTGCCTTAGGCACCGGAAGTGTCTCTGAGAAAGTTACTGATCTTCCTGCTCACCCACATAATTGTCCTAGTTCCTCAAGCCTCCTCTGAACTACATCTACCATCCTGTCAGCCGGGTCATTTGTCCCCAATTGTAGAATTAAATGAGGTCTCTCCCTACCCCTTCTAGCATATTTCAGCACAGATTGTCCCACCCTTTCTGCTGTCACACCTGGCATGGCCTCCATCCAAATGTGACTATGCCTCTCCCCCTTGCTACCCCACCTAACTCCTCTTAGTATTGAGTCCCCCAGCACTAAGATTCCACCCCTTTTGCTCTCTGCTTGCTTTCCTTCCTCCCCTCCCCCCTGACTCTGCCTCATTCTCCTGCACAGTAGTTCCCCCTTCTGCGCCTTTTGCAATACCCCCTGCAGAACTTCCCCTCTCTTCCATCCTGACTACTATCGATTCCTCCTCCATGTACCTCCCCACTCTCTTCCTCCCACCCCTCTAGAACTGCGAAACTTCCTTCAAGTTTCTTGAAAGAATTAATAGAGTGAACTGTGGGGAACTATTTAGCCTGAATACCAATTTGCGGTTACATGGACATGAATGGAAATTAACAGGAGGTAGGTTCAGGGGAGATGTGAGGAAGTACTACTTTACGGAAAGGGTAGTGGAACCTTGGAACAGTCTGTCAGCTGAGGTGGTGGGTGTGAAAACAGTCAGGGGATTCAAGCAGGGCTGAGACATAATGAAGGGAACAGTGGTTACCGGGGGCAACAGGACCAAGGAGGAGACTAGAGAGAGGTCGGGGAGGGTTAGTACCCTGAAGGAGCAGTAGGTTCCAGGGATTATAGGGAACTTGAGCAGACTGGATGGACCTCCAGTCTTTTTCTGCTGTCAATGTCTATGTTTCTATATTTTATTGCACTCTCTAACATGGGGACTTGTGTACAAACCCTGAAATCCCCCACTGAGATTGACTGGCGAACAAACACATTGCAGAAGAGAGGTGAAAAATGTACAGTCTGGCAGGGTTGTTATCATAGTGCACAGCGGAGAGGAGGTGAGTCTTGGCATTATCCCCTGGTGCTGTTTGTAGGAGCTTAATTGGGAGTGTATTTAAGCCCCTTTAGGTAGGAGAGCTGTTAGGTCTAATTGGGTTCAATGGAGTAGGTAAGGAGGGCCCATTCAGGAGTGTTTGCTGGTGTAAGATCCTTTGCTGTGTAGGGGCATCCTGATCTGAAGTACTTTCCACTGGGTGCTCTAGGGCACAGTGAAGAGTCTGCCCAGTATCTTCCACTGGGTGCAGGTCTGTTGAGGTTTTGCAGGCACTGCAAACACCCCCATGATGAAGCCTTTATGGTGATTTGTAGGGGTGCTTGTCCCAATTCTGCAGGCTAATGGTGCTGGTGGTAGTTAGCATGATTCAGAATAAAACCCATTTCTGCCAGCATTTGGAATGTGTATTTTTTTTTTCAGATTTTTACCATCAGGTGCTTACCTAAGAAGGTAGCACCATTATTCAATGGTGTGCAAAGCTTCCCTGTACTACTGACACTGTTTGCTGGGTCCCATGATTACAGACAGTGTTCTGGGGGCAGGCACACAGGGTGCCTTCTAAGAGGCTGGCTCAGGCCTTGGACTAGAGTGTTGAATCCCATTACAGACCCCCCCAACTTGGGGCACAAGTTCTGCAGCCACCTCAAAGTTAACAAGTGGCAAAAGGTCAACCACCTGCTGGTGTGAGGAGTCTTCAGAAGCATTGGCAGACCTTATGGGATGTGGTTTTATTCTGGAGGGTGGAGGTACTCAAACCTGTGGGGCCGTAGTTGCCAGGACAACTGAGTGGTTTCACCAGAAGGGTGAGTCTGGGAAAGTGCTCCATCAAGGAGTGCTGCCTAATGACTTTCGGGCCTGAGGTCAACTTACTTCATAGAGGGTACAGTTTGCACAAAGGTTGGAGATGTTTTGAAGAGGAACCATTGCTGAAGAAATGGATCAAGAGGATGAGGATGAGGCCACTGCTATGAATTCATAAGGGAGGAGTTCTCAGAGAAAGTAACGGATATATGTGCTATCCTTCGAGACCTGTTGGATACTTGTAGCCATCTGGTCTTAGAGGTCCCAAGCTGGGGTGGCTTCAAGTTGTTGTAGTCACTGTGGAGCTTTGGTAGATGCTTTCTTGGCCTTGTGTGTTGAAATTGAGAGTTCTGGGGCACTAAGGCATGAAGTTAGGAAACCCATTCTGATGAGCCCACTAACGGTTTTTGCCATCCTAAATTAAGAGTGGTTTGCCCACATGCTGTGCTGTACTTTATGTGGGTGGCCTGAGTACAAGGATAGTATTGTCAATAAGAAATACAGTGTTAGCCGGCTGGGCTAGTGTAGTAGTAGAGCTACTGCTTGCCATACAGATGACATGGGTTTGCACCCCGAGTGCAGGACATCTGATGCCAAACAATGAGGTAGGGTTCTGGAAACTATCTGGATGCCTCCTGCCTCAGGGAGGGGGGCACCACCTTCCACTGCATGACTGCCTCTTGGTGGCCCAGGGAGAAGATGTGTCATGTGGGAAAGAACAAGTGGTCCCTCTGGTGTGGTCTTAGGTTGACATGTACTGTAGCTGCTCACACGATGAGTGATGCAGAGATGCCACAAACCCAGAGCAGGGCTGGCAGGGCAGTTCTTAAGGTAGGGCAGGGCTCATCTGCCCTTCTGACAGCCCTGGTAGGCACTCTGCCGGGCCATGTCACAGGACCACACCCTGGGGAGGTATAAGGGAGGGATTAGCAGGGGAGAAATGCCACTGCAGCATCAGACCGATAAGGTCAACCTGCCATGCAACAGTAGGGTCCTTCTGACTCTCCGGTGCCTTGCTAGCTACTCCTCTCAGGCTTCCACCATCGGATGAAGTATCATCCTTCCGGCTTCGGGAACCGAGGGATCCTACCTGCAGAGGACAAACTGTGGGTTACAGTTGGGGTGTCCAGAGAGGCTGTCAGGCAGATGCTGGTGGTGGGGTGGATTGGAGGACTCCTACAGCAAGCAGAAGGGCTTGGGCAGGTGGAAGGAGGACCTGGCAGCTGGTGAGGAGAAATGGGGGCAGAAATGGAAAGTAAAAAAAAAAAAAGAAATGCAGTGTTGAGTTTAGGAAATCCCAAGAAGTTATGTATGCTTAATGAGGTCAGGAATAGAAAGAGATGTGTGGGAGAAGGGTACTGGTTGCTCCACAGCAGTGGTGGTGACCTTAGATCCTGTGAGTTGGTAATGGGTGAAGTGACTGCAATAGTTCCCCGGGAAGAAGATGAATTAGTTAGGATCCAGGGACCAATCTGAAATTGTTTTTATTTTATTTGAAAAAGTTTCACCAGGGAAGGCATACTGAGCCAAAATGTGCCGTTTCCAGGTGCGTCCTGGGGAGAGGGGGAAATGGGTAAATACAATTGATTTTACATAAAATACATAATAAGGATACAATAAAATAGGCCTCATATAGTGATATAAAATGACAATGAACAGATATATACAATTGGAATCATGTGTTTAAGACAAATGTATGAGAAATAAATAATGATATTCCAAAACTGGGCATGGGAGGCAAGTCCATTAGAGTAGAGATGGAAAGGGGAAAGAAGAGGAGAGTAGAGAAGTAGCGCAGCAAGAGGAAAGGAAGGAGAGGAGGGTGAATAGGTAAAGAAGGAGAGACAAACCTTTGTCCCTTTGGGATGCAAACCCCCCCAGAGTCAGATATGGCAAGTTGTATACCCAGTGCATGTGCTGCATTCCAGGCCTGCACCGTGAGAGATAGGGTAATAAAGGAGAAGCAGCCTTGATACTCTGGGGTGAAAATCCCACAACGGCCAGACATGGCTGGAAGCATGCCCAGTCTGTGTTCTGGACTGCAGGCCTGCCATGAGAAAGTAAGGAGAGGAGTTGGGGGAGGAGTAGTGAGAAAACATTAGAAGGCAGAAAGTGTGTGTGGGGGAAGGGCCATGGTTAAGGTTGTTTACAGGGTGGGCAGTAGGTGAGTAGGAGGAACACAGATAAGGAGATAGGGAAAGGGGAAAAGGGCTGGGGGAAGTCTGGGGGAGAAAAGCAAAGGGAGAAGAATTACATTTGTGCCAGAAAAGTGTTTGTCAAGTGCAGTTGCAGGAAAGAGAAATGAAATTGTGAAGAAGAGAAGATAGCGATTGAAGGGACAGGGCAGAGTGGATAGCTATGGGATGGGAGTTCCAGAGTTTAGGGAAGCAGTAGGAGAAAGCAGACTGGCCTGAAGTGGATGACCTAGCAGGGAGGGCAAGGGCCCTGTAGTCAGAGTTACGGAGGGAGTAGATGGGAGGAGGCAGGGTAGAGAGTATAGAAGAGAGCTAAGGGGGGAGGAGCCAAGCCAGAACTTCCCAACAAAGGAGAAGCAGTGGGCGAGGCATCTGGCACCAAGGGGAGGGAAGGAGAGAGAGAGAGAGAGAGATATAAAGGCCACAATGGTGAGTATGAGGCAGACAGTAAAGATCAAACCAGCAGAAGGAGTTGAAGACGGTGTTCAGTCTGGGTAGGGTGGACTTAGGGGCTCCGCTGTAGACTATGTCACCATAGTAAAATATTGGGAGACTCATTTTATGGACTATTTCACAGCTAGTTCGTAAGAGGATGCAACCATGGTGTCTGAACAGGGCAACTAGTTTGGGGTGCATTTTTTTGTGTATAGCATCCTCATGTCCAGAAAAGTCTAGGTGATGGTCAAGGCAGACCACTAGGTATTTGAAGGAGGTGACATCCTCTAGCGTGTTCCCATTGAGGGAGTGGATGGAAGGATGGTGTGGCAGTAAGCCTAGAAAGCCTTTGTCTGGTGCCAAAAGTCATGGAAACTGTCATCTTGGTGTTGAGAGACAACTGATTAATAACTCTGCAGCCATGTATCCAACAGGTACAAAACTTGGCAGATGCCAAGGCCTATGGTTCTTGATCGTGTATTCCAAATTTCAGCCAAATCTGTCATACGGTTGCAAAGTTATTAAGGTGCAAAGTTTTGGGGTTTAACATAGAAATGGCTCCTCAACTCCTAACTATGGTAGCACTACCATGCTACCATTATATATATATATATATATATATATATATATATATATATATATATATTTATATTATACATGGAAAGAAGAAAGGGGGAGGCTCTGGGAGAAGAAGTGATAAATGACAAGATAAAGACAGAATCTGGAAAACAGAAAGGCGATCATGGGTGTGATAAGGCATAATAGCAGTGAATGAGCTAGAGAAGTCCCAAGGTGTGGACTAACTAGTAGGGCCTAGTAAGACGGCTGAAAGGTGACACATGCGGGAGAAGGATACATAGATGTAGATATCTTTGGAAAAAGAAAATGGTTGTGTACAGATACAAGCAGACTTAAGGGAAAAGAAGGGGTGGCTGAAATACATTATTAGAAAAAAAGTCTATCTTTTAAATTGGAGGGCTGATGGGAGCCAAGGCAGATGATCAGCTTGATTTCCATGTTTTTTCTATGGTCAGAATAACAGAGCCCTGCTGAAGAACACAATAGGAAAGGTCATTGACACTGTGGTCCCTGCAGATAAAGTGGGATACAATGGGTTTAACAGTGTCTCCATTCCTGACTGCCCTGTAGTGTTCCCTGAAATGGTCACCAAGGCATCTGCCAGTTTCTCTGATGTAAATAGCTGCACACTTCCTGCAAAGAATACAATATTCCACATTAGTAGAGGTTCATGTGAACTCCTTGGTGATGTGAAAAACACCTGTGGGCCCCCAAATTTCAGTCACACTAGAAATAAATTTGCAGGAGTAGCAGCAAATTCTGTTGCAAGGTTTGGTACCTGGTAGGGAGGAACTGTTAGGAGCAAGTAGGCTACTCCTTACCAGAAGATTCCACAGGTTGGGTGGTCAGTAGTAGGAAGCAGTAGGTGGTTCTGTAAAGAAAGCACCAATGTTGGGGTCAGTTTGCAAAATAGGAAAGTTACTGGTGATCATCCTGTGAAGAGAAAGTGTACTCTGATGGAAGAGAAGCACTAGTGGAATCTGTTGTTCTTGCATGACAGTATCCTTCCTACGGGAGTCAAGGTTGAGGGGCATGTTTCTGACCCGGGAGAGTGCTCTGTCCACTGTGCTTTTAGGGTATCTCCTGTTAATAAAAAAAACGTGCATTATTTGGGCCTGCTTAGCAAAATCATTATCTTCACTGCATAATCTACAAAGTCTAAGAAGCTGTGAATACAGCAGGCCATTCTTGGCATGCTTAGGATGGAAGGAGCCGTAGAGGAGGAAACTGTGTGAGTCAATGGGTTTGTAATAAACTCATGTCTTCAGACCAGTGTTCTGCACTGCCAGTTTGATATCCAGAAAAGGCAGTGTAGAGGAGGTATGGGGCCTCTCCTCTACCCATTGACTCACACAGTTTCCTTCTCCATGGCTCCTTCCATCCTAAGCACGTCAAGAATGGCCTGCCATATTCACAATTTCTTAGACTCCACAGGTTATGCAGTGAAGATGATGATTTTGTTAAGCAGGCCCAAATAATGCACAGTTATTTTATTAACAGAGAATACACCAACAGCACAGTGGACAGAGCACTTGCCCAGGTCAGAAACATGCCGCACAACCTTGACCCCTACAGGAAGGAGACTGTCATGCAAGAACAACAATGGATTCCACTAGTGCTTCCCTTCCATTAGAGTACACCTTCTCTTCACAGGATCATCACCAGTAACTTTTGTATTTTGCAAACTGACCCCAACATTGGTGTTTCCTTTATAGACCCACCTATTGCTTTCTACCACTGACCACCCAACCTGTAAATCTTCTGGTAAGAAGTAGCCTACCTGCTCCTAACAGTTCCTCCCTACCAGGTACCAAACCTTGCAACAGAATTTGCTGCTACACCTGCAAATTTATTTCTAGTATCACTAAAATTCGGGAGCCTACAGGTGTTTTTCACATCACCAGGATGTTCACATGCACCTCCACTAATGTGGTATATTGTATTCTTTGCAGGAAGTGTACAGCTATTTACATCGGAGAGACTGGCAGGCGCCTTGCTGACCATTTCAGGGAACACTACAGGGCAGTCAGGAATGGAGACACTGATAAACCCATTGTATCCCACTTTATCTCCAGGGACCACAGTGTCAATGACCTTTCTTATTGTGTCCTTCAGCAGGGCTCTGTTATTCTGACCATAGAAAAAACATGGAAACTAAGCTGATCATTCACCTTGGCTCCCAGCAACCCTCCAGGTTAATTGATAGACCAATTTTCTACTAATATATTTCAGCCACCCCTTCTTTTCCCTTATGTCTGCTTGTATCTGTACATATCCATTTTCTTTTTTACAGATGTCTCCATCTAGGTCTCCTTCCCCCACATTTGTCTCCTCTTAGCTGTCTTACTAGGCCCTGCTAATTAGTCCACACCTGGAAACTTCTGTAGCTCATTCACTGCTATCATGACTTGTCACTCCCATCCTCACCTGTTTGTTTACCAGATTCTGTTTTTATCTTGCCATTTATCTCTTCTTCTCCCAGAGCCTCCCCCTTTCTTCTTTCCCCATATATAGTCCTTATTTTCTTCTCCTCTGTACTAATTTTGCTTTTTCTCTTTTAGATATTTCCTGAAGAAGCCCTAAGGTCAAAACATAGATTTTAACTCTATTTTCTATTTTCATCGTGCATTTAATATAACCATTTTGTTTTGTTTTCAGACCACATGCTGATGCAGCACCTTGTTTTTGGTTTTACAGTAGGTGTGAAGTCACATTTGCATCTTGCAGACCTGAGTTCACACCCGAAACCCATGATTATAGGAGAACAATCTGTAAGAGAGGAGATGGAAAAAGAAAGTTAGAAGGTGGTGCTGTGGTAGCCCCAGAAATGTGCACTGACTTGATCATTGGGCCGCATATCTCTTGGCATTATAGAGGCAGCCATGAAATGTGTAGTTTTTTTTAAGATTAGCTGGCAGTATAGCCTACAAGTTAGAGCAATGAGCTGTGAACAGTGTTGATTCACCCAGCAGAACTGGACTGGAGTCCAACATACTCTGCTTGCAAATCATGTGACTCAGAGCAAATCGCTTAACCTCCCTGTGCTCCCAAAACACACACAGAAACCAGTTTCAGCTCAGTGTTCTATTCCTGGACAAAATATTGTAATAAAAAAGGAAAAACTGCAAACATTTGTTATGAGTCTGCAAATATTATTCTCTTTCTATCCAAATTTGATTTGAAAAGAAAAAGATAAGACACAAGTATTTGTTTATTAATTGCAAATACACATAGGTGGACAACAATGTTAAAACATGCATGACTTGAAATGTATTATTACAAAAGTATTTTATTTCTTTTGATAAAGTTAAAAATATGGCAGATTCTTACTGAAATATTCTGGATTGAATAGAAGTGCTATTTTCAAACATAACAGCAGAATTGTATTGGATTATTTTTACTAGCAGTTTGAAATACAAAGGTGATAACTCACTAGTTTCATTGCACATACAAAACAGTTATAAATGTAGAAAGTGTTGTAATTTGTCCTTGAAACACACTTAATAAGATAGTCAACATCTTATTTAACATATTGGATTATCTGCAGTCAAAGCAGGGTAAAATCTGCAGTGATATCACTTCTTGTCAGAAGTCTAAAGCACATGCTTGCCCCCAGCACTTAATTATAGGCTGATCTGCAGATAATTAATTCTGAATTGCTGAGATTTACAGATAAGCACAATAACTCACTCCAAGTGGCATTTTATGGTCTTTCAGACATTAAGAATTCCTGAAGATGAGAGTTCTCCTTTAAATAAAATGATAATAGATAACTACTTTATGACCTTGGGAATTTAGGCGAGGGGAAAGAAAACCTGTGGAGGAAATTTCTTGCGATCCATGGCCTTGGCCACCATGCCTTCTGGCATGGATACTGGTACCATAATTTGACTCACTATGCTAACTTGGAATTCCAAATCAAAGGGAAACTTTAAGGGTGATGCCTCCTGTTTTATCTCACTAATGAGATAATGGTGAGGGTGTGCTGGGAATAGATCACAGAGTTGACAAATATACCCCGGGGAAGGATGCTGGTCTCCAAAATATGGAGAGAGTGGCTGCTGAAAGGTTAGCACGCAGCCTCAAGATGGTGAGGAGGCCTAACCTTGACTGGAAACTAAACGAAGAGGATATGGAGTGAAAGTAGGTGGGCATTAGGCAGACACATGGAAAATAGCTTTCAGAGGTGCTACCACTGTGGTCCGCACAACTAAAGGAACTCATGTGTGCTTAGGGCCCCACCCTCCGGCAGCTGAAGTCTTAAATGCTACATCATGATATGCCACTGCCATGGAGCTGCATAGCTAAAATGTCCCACCTAACACTGGATCTTCTCAGCACCTGGTGAGACTACTAGGAGGTGCCACAGAAGAAATGTGACCTAAAAAGGACCCCTGCCAAGTGAGGAACTCACCCTCCATGTGTGGACTTCAATGGCAGTGACTGAGCAGGAATAGGAAATATGATAATGGCTAGCAAGACTGCACTCACAGAGCCTGATGACACGATGCAGAAATGGACTAACTGCATTACGATGTAGCGGTAACAATTGATGGGTTGGAGTGGACTGGATGAGGACTGCTGAACAATGACTAGTATGACAGTAAATAAACTGAACGACAAGGTACTGAAAATAGGAACACATATTAAGGGCCATTATCACAGTGAAATTCAGCCATGAGCAGTACATGCAGGAAGCTATAGTACGAGTGTGACTGTTGTGAAAATACTGAAACAGACTGAGTGATGGTTGAATGACTGGAAAAGAGAGGTTGAAATAGTTGGGAGTAAGTGGTTGCAGTTGCTTGTGTAAATGCAAGACATATAGAGGGACTACAGAGAAAAGGTTGCCAGTGCTGGTCAAGAACAGCAGATACACAGGATGAAAAACTGAAGCATGAAAAAAGCAGCACATTAAATCAAGTCAGCACACTGAAAACACATTGAAGGTAAGCACTGAGGCAAACTGAAGACCTGTGATCAGCAGGAGTGGGTACCCTAGAAAAAGGCAAGAAGCACAAGCCACAGCCAGAGAAGCCAAAACATACTAACCAGAGAGTTACAGAAGACACTGATCAAACAGAAGTAATAAGCAAAAAAAAAAAAAAGGCTAAAAACAATGTGATTGGGATGGGTCAGGCAACTAGTTGTTTTCAAACAAGCATGGTGTGTTATATCTGTATCTATCTGTCCAAATAACAAAATGAAAACTGTAAAAATAAGACTCCTCTCCTTCTCTCGGTCTCTCCTCTGTGCACCAGTGGGGAATTGTGGAATGGCACTAAGGGACCAGCTACCTGTAAAAGTGTAAGATAGCCCTTGTGAGGGCTACTAAGCCAGTTTTAGCAGTAACCAGACCACAAAAGTGGTTGGATACATTGGTAGAGGTTCATTGAGCATGTTATAAAACTATGAACCCTTTTTTGTGGGTCCGTTTGAAATGGAACTGCATGGTACTTCACTTCCAGTCCAGACCCTACAAAAGCTGATGTCTGTCAGCAGTGCATTTGTGACAGGGCTTGTGATGTTTACTAGTCTTTGGGCCATACAGCTCATAGTTTTTGAACAGCTGTGATGTGTTATGACTGTATCTATCTATCTGTCTGTCTGTCTATCTAACTAAATAACAAAAAGAAAAACCTGCAAAAAATAACTCCTCTCCCTCCCCCCACTCTCCCTCTCAATCTCCCTCCCCCACTGTCCCTCTCCTCTCCTTCCCCTCTCCTCTCTCCTCCCCCTCCCTCTCAATCTCCCTTCCCACTGTTCCTCTCCTCTCCCTCCCCCTCTCCCTCTCTCTCTCTCCCTCTCTTCTCTCCCTCTCCCTCCATCTCTCTTTTGTGGGCCAGCAAAAAATATTACGGCAGTAAGGAACCATCTATCTATAAAAGTTTAAGATAGCCCTTGAGAAGGCTGCTAAGAATGTTCTTTAGTAGCAAACAGACCACAGCAGTGATTGTGGACATTAATAAAGCCTCACTGAGCCAGTTTTAAAACTTTAAATATTTTTCATGGGTCTACTCCAGCCAGAAGTGCACGGCACTTCACTTCCAGTCTGGACAACATAAAACCCTGTGCCTGTAGGCGGTGCATTTGTGACAGGGACTGGGAAATTTGCTAGGCTTTGGGCCAGGCAACTACTTGTTTTTGAACAAGTGCAATGTGTTACAACTATACCTGTTTGTCTAAATAAAAAATTAAAAACTGCAAAAGAATAAGACTCTTCTCTATCTGTCTAACTCCCCTCTGTGGACCGCTAAGGAATTGTGGGACACTAAAGGACCAGCTACTTATACAAGTTTAAACTAGTTCCTGTGAGGGCTACTAAGCCGTTTTTAGCAGTAATCAGACCACAGCAATGGATGGGTACATTGGAAAAGGCTCACTGATTCTGTTTTGAAAGTTTAAATCTATTTTCATTGGTCTGCTCAAACTGGAAGTGCATGGCACCTCATTTCCTGGCCAGGTCACATGAATGTCTTGCCTGTGTGGGTGTGAGTAAGCACGTGCAGAGGTGACATGGGCAGAGGCAGTACATCTGCCAGTATCAGACAGAGGAAGCCAGGGGGCCAGGCACGCTGCTACTCTACCCTTAGATCTAAACAGTGGGACTGTTAAGAAAGTCCTTAATACTGTAAGTCCAGACAGAGTAGCCTTTGCTGATAATTATTCCGATTAACTAAAATAGTAATTGATAAAGGGTGTAGTACTCTCCCAAATGGATTTTATTGCCATTCAGTGTACTACATGTTTTAAATATAGCTTGGCGCAAATGATGGAGGTCCTAAAATACTAATGTAGGCAATATAACAAAATCAAAGCTCTCAAGCATAAAGTATAACAACTAGAACAGGAGTTACATTTTAAGAGAATAAGTGAAACACTTAACCAGTTATTCCCCAATACTGTAGTATGTATCAACACCACCAATTTTAGAGGTAAGTGTGGACGTAAACACAAATGACAAAAGGGGCACAACTTATAAGAAAGGCAGAGGAAAGAAAAGAGTGAAGAGGATATAAAGTGCTGCAATGTAGACAGTGGTAGAAGATCCAAATAAGGTAGGAGGGCAATTGGAAATGACCAATGACTGTTCAATCATCATACACCATTGATCGATCTGTCCACATCTCAATTAAGTATGGAACAAGCCCTGAACAATGATGCAGTGGACAGGCCAGAAAAGGATCAAATTGTCCTGTAAAAAAAAAATAGGTATTGGGAGACTGCTTCATCGGATACATGAAAAACACATTTGTAACCCAGATGAAGAGAACAGAACAGTAAGAAGTTTCTGGGCAAATGCTGACTATATAAATAAAGTCACAGGCAATATACTTAGTAGTGACAGAAAAGCACCAGTAGTGCCAATCCACACAGGGACCGATGATGTAGGGGGAAAACTGTTGAATATATTAAGGGGGATTTCTAAGTGCTGGGGGCAAAACAGGAGAATAGGAGTTGAGAAATTGCTATGTCTGAAACACTCCAAGTTTAAAGGGCAAGCTACCATCCTCAAAGGAGAATGAGAAATATTAATTAGTGGTTTAGAACTTGGGACAGAAAGTTTTTATAAATTCATCAGGAACTGAGGTACATTTGCAGAACCAGATCTCTACAGCACTGATGGTCTGTACCTAAATAAACAAGCATTTGTCAATGCTGAGTGTTCATCGCTGGTAAGACATTGGTTTTGTACTGTTTTTTCACATTTACCCCAGATCTTAAACATAATCTTTTTATGATCACTCCTTCTGAGCATGACAGGTGTCATTTATAAAACAATTGCTGAAACATAATTTTGCACCAGAAGTGTTAAAACACATTTTGTGTAGGATTTGAGAAATGACAACTGTCACATTCATGAGGTGATGTCAAAAAATTATATGTTGAAACATTGGGGTCAAAATATTGAAAATTATCACAGTCATAAGCATGAATTGAAAAACTGCAAAGCAGATTCATAACTATATTATAATTACTGGCTAGCCCTTTTTCCCATAGTGAAACCCAGTTATAATTTGCTGTTATAACCAGCTCGGCTGGTTATAACGGCAAACACACGCTAGGTTTCCCTTGAAACAGCCATCCCTCAGTCGCTGTTCACTGATGTTCCATGAAGCAATCCCATGGCGCAGCACACTTCATGGTCCCTCATATTCGGCGGTAATTTTCTTTTTCATTTAAAAAAAAAAAAGAACTCTTTGTCTTAACTGAGCCACTTGAAAACAGAAGCAAAATAAAAGAAAAACCTGCACCGTGTTTCTCCATCAGCACGAGATCGCAGCCTGGTCCACGCCACATTGCCCCTGCCTCTCGAACCCGGAAGGACGCTGCAACCGCCGCTCGGCGGTAAGTTAATATTGAAACAAAAATCGATGTTTCTACACATTTTTAATCAAAATATCCTCTTCTTTTTCTTCCAATAAGTGCAGCAGTATAACTAGGAAGACCACAGACTGCAGCAGAATCCAGAGTGGTCCACGGCGGCCCGAACACTAATCTGTTAGCTTATTTTATTTTTTATAATTGCTCACACGCAAAAGCACACTCCAGCAATTATAAAAAATAAAATATGGGATGGTGTTTGTAAAACTACAGTTCACAAAAACATGTTTGAAAAAAATGAGTGAACAGGCAGAGGCTGGGGGTGGTTGGGGAAAAGTGCACAGACCAAGTACACAGCAGCACAAATTGCGTGGCGATGGTTTAAAATTGTACCTGGGGTATGGGGTACAGTTCATAATTTAAGATTGGGAGGGGGAAATTTGAGAGCAATGTAAGGAGATGTTAATTCACTGAGAGGGTGGTGGAACCCTGGAACACATTACCCGATGAGGTGGTATGTGCAGAAACAGTGGAGGAATTCAAGAGGGCATGGGACAGACACAAGGGGTTGGCTAGTGGACAGAGGAAAATATCCCTGGGAAGTGGAGACAAGTAGGGGTGGGTGGGAAATGGGCAGACTAGATGGACCAGGATGGTTCTTTTCTGCTGACACATTACTATGATACTATGATAAGGGCAGGAAACTGGCATGGCCAACCAAGAAAATTCATAAACTAATAAGAGATTTAAAAAAATGCAATATAGGAGCATCAAAGTGGAGTCAAATTAACAAAATCTGAGAAAATTTTAAAATGCAGTCAAAATAATAAAGCAATTAGGCAGAAAAGAAGGAAAATAGTATTTAAGTTGGCTCATACCAGAAATAATACTTAATACTTTTTTTCCTATGTCAACTCAGTCAAGGGTGATGATAGAACTTAAGGACCCTTAATAAGCAGACATACTACTACTGGGAAACCAGAAGAAATGGCATAGAGGATAATGTATGGTCATCGATGGTTAACCGGTTTGTTAACCATCGAGAGGTTGCCAGGGTGACCACGTAAATCTCGAGAGCGAAGCTCAAGATGTTTAGGTTGCCATGGCAACCTCAAGATGAGTTAACAAAACGGTTACCCATCAATGTACCATACATTATATTTTATAGTGTATGATACAATTTAAGTTTATAAAAAAGAAAGCAGTTCCTTACTGCAGTTTTTTTCATGTTGCCGCTGTTCTGCCCTCACCGCCACAGCCGTTTCTAGGCCATCCAATCCATTTGCGCACATGCCCAGACTGTTCCCAGTTGTTAACCCATTAATGTGACGTACCATCGATAGGTTAACAACATCATGACGTCACATCGATGGTAAAACGTTGTTATAAAAAGATAGATTTTTACCTATAACAACGTTCTACCATACATTATATGTATATTAAATGAACTTTTTGATCTGTTTTCAATGGAACATGGAAATTGACAAAGCCAACTGCAATGCTGCAAGTACGTTTGAAGATAGAAAGGAATGGATGGATGAGAGCACAGTAGAGCTGAAACTTGAAAACTTGAATCCCAACAAATCAGCAGATCCCAGCTAGCTTCGGTCCAGCCTAATTAAAGATATGAGTAAAGAACTTTCCAAGCCATTAGCAATACATTACATTTTAGTGGATCCTATAAGGAAGGAATAGTTCCTCTAGACTGGCAAATGGCAATGGTGGTAGCTGTCAGAAACGCATTCCACGGGTCAGGCCCTCTGCTCCCACAGTGCCAAACCTTGAAGTACAATATGTGAACAAGAGAAAAACAGGGTAACCCTCCTGTCTGTTTTGGGTCCAAAACAACTACCAGTCTTGAGTCCTGGAGTCAAATATGAACCCTTTTTCACTAACACGCCCAGTTAACAGGTTCAAATATCACACCCTCTTCGGGGCACTGCAGTGCAATACTTAACCCAGCAGGCACCTAACCTGGTTCACAATCCTCCTTTTGACTCGGTTGAGACCTAGATACTTTTCTTACCTTAGTGCATATGGTAACACACTGTAAGCATTTAACAGTTCTGTCAGACTTATCAACACTGTGCCAGCATTCACATTCAAAATGAGAAAAAGACTTGGGCAGGATTTTATGGAAAATAAAGTTTACTAGAATTAAAAAGAGTAAAGAAAATACAACACACAGAACAAATATCATTTAGATTACAGTCATGAAAATTAAATGGATAATCATACAAAACCACCTTATTACTGAGTATTTACTCCTACTCTAGTTTTAATTAATAAATAGTGGTGATTGATTTACCTAAAGTGCTCTGGAGAGTGTGCCTTGTTAGAAGTCGAGAATCAAAAAGCACTCTTTTCTTCCAGTCAGCTGGTAATATTCAGTTAAAGTCCCAGCTTTCCTGTGATGTCACAGCTCACAGTGATGCTGGCTGTGAGATTACTCAAACCTGGTTATTGAATTAATTGATTAGTCACATGCCCCAGCACACTGCTAAGCATTCCAATTAATATATATATATATATATGTAATAGATATACCACTCTGAGGTGTGCGGTTATGCTCTGATATACACACGCCTTGGTGTGCGTTGTACACATGAGGCTGCAGGTCGAAAAGTGCGTCAACCACAGGTGTGTGATATCAGAGCGTGACTGCACACCTCAGAGTGGTTTATCTGTCTTATAAAATGTCAAAATTGTTTTGGAGGGAGGTAAAAGTGCAGGTGTGCGGTCACGCTCTGATATACGCATGGTCATGTGATGTGTTTTATCCAATCAGGTATGCTATTATTGATTGATTTTTCCTACACATTTTATAAATATACATATATTTTCCTCCCAAATAGTGATGCCTTATGACAGGTCAGAGTTACCACTTTGATCTTCCTGAGAACTATTTCTTCCAGGAGTGAGAAATGTAACAGGCATCTGTCAGAAGTTGCTTCCCTCTTAATTAGTCATAAAATGCAGCCCATTTTCCAGGATTTCACAGTCAGTAAATGGGTGTTTTACAATCTGTTACAACCTGGTATCTGAAGGAACCTCTTAACTAGATTTTCCACTTGGTCATGGAAAGTGCCATCTCTCCTTACCACACTTTTGAAATCCTAGCTCCCATGGTGCTCTTCTGCCTGGCTGCCATATTTTTCCAAGCAGACATTCAAAGAAACATGCATTTATATGACAATATAATACAAATAATAACAAGCAGATGTTATCATTGTGACACTCCTCCCTCCTAAACTGAATTTAGGGGAATCTGCATTTGTGTTTGCTGTCCCTGCCCAGTGAGTAACAGTCATGTCATACTCCTGCTAGGCAAGGCTCCATGTTAAAAGCTTACCATTTGTTTTACCCATTTGTGCCAGCCAAACCAAGGGGTTTTGATCTGCTTGTACCTCGACGTGCCGCCCATATACAGTAGGTATGGCTCTAACTTCTTTAGTGCCCACACCATTGCAAGGCATTCTTTCTCCACTGTAGAATAAGCCTGCTCCCTGGGAAGTAACTTCTTACTGAGGTACACCATTGAGTGATCTTTCCCTTGGTTAGAAGTTTGACTAAGTACTGCGCCAATATCCACATCTGAGGCATCTGTCTGGACTACAAAGGGTTTACAATAGTCTAGACTGGCTAATACAGGAGCACTGCACAGTGCCTCCTTTAGCCGTGTAAAGGCTTGTTCATAGGCTGGTTCCCAGTTAATCCTTTTATGCATTCTTTTCTTTAACTGGCCAGATAGGGGAGCTGCCAGGGCACTGTAGTTTGATACAAATTATCTATAGTACCCTGCAGTCTCTAGGAAACTCCAAACCTGCATCTGTGTTTCAGGCCTGGGTCATGCCTCAATTGCCTCAATTTTTGCTTGCTTAAGATGGAGCTGTCCCCGGCCTACTAAATGCCTGAGGTATGCCACCTCAGCCATGGCCATCTGGCACTTTTCAGCTTTTACAGTGAGCCCGACCTCTGTATTCTGCTCGGCAATTCCCTGAAGTGGGACAGGTGTTCCTTCCAGCTGGCACTGAAGATGGCAGTATTGTCCAGGTACACCATGACGTACTCTTCAGCACCATTTAACACCTGGTTCATCAATCTTTGGAAGGTGGCAGGGACGTTCTTCATTCTGAAATGCATTACTTTAAACTCAAATAACCCTATCAGAATCATGAAGACCAACCTTTCCCTAGCTCTGGCAGTTAATTCTACCTGACAATACCCTTTTGTCAGGTCAATAATGGTAAGATATGTCGCCCCCCGACTCGTCCAGCAGTTCATCCATCTGTCAGTGACATTGGGTGGGCATACAACTTTGTGACTGTGTTGAGTCCATGATAGTCCACACAAAAATGAGTAGAGCCATCTGTCTTGGGAACAAGGACTAGGGGTGAAGCCCAGGGGCTGTGGGATTTTTGAATTACTCCTAAATCCAGCATTTCCTCCACCTCCCTCCTAATGTCCTTTTGGACAGCCCCTGACACTCGATATGCTGTCCGCTGTATGGGTACTTGCACCCCTGTCTCTACATCGTGCATCGCTAAGAGGGTTAATCCAGGCTTGGCGCTAAACAATGTGGCAAAGTCTTCTAAAACCTCCCTTACTTCCTGGATCTGGTCCTGTGTCAACTGGGGTGACATTTTAATTGCCTCCACATAGGACTACTGCTAGCTTTCTTCCAGCTAGTCCAGAAGGGGTTATTCTTCATCCGTTCCCTTCCCAGGACTACACACTGCAAAGACCATGTCAGCCCTATTTGCATATGACTTCATCATGTTGACATGGCACATTCTTTGGGTATGTCTCCTGTCAGGCAGTTCTATAATGTAATTTACATCATTCAACTGTCTGACTACTTTGTACAGTCCTGCCCGCTCAGCCTGCAGCTTATCTTTCTGGACCGGGATTAGGACCATGACGAGCGAGCTCTAGCTCTGCTATTGTACCACACCTTTTGTTTTTGCTGAGCAGCTGCCAAGTTGCTCTAGGCTGTTCCATAAGCCCCTTTGGCTTTTCCCTAAACACAAGGACATAATCCAATATGGGAGTTCCTTGGGTGGCATGCTTGCCTTCCCAGTCCTCCCAGATCAAGTCTAGAGGCTCACATACCCTGTGTCCATATTCTTATATTGCTCAAAGGGGGAAATGCTGTCTACTCTTGGGGCACCTCTCTGTATGCAAACAACAGGTGGGGAAGGTATTTCTCCAAGTCCCTCTCATGCTGTTCAGAAAACACTTGGAGCATCGATTTAAGGGCACCATTGAATCTTTCCACAAGCCCATTAGCTTGTGGGTGATAAGGTGTCATGCATCTCTGCCCCACCCCACACTTCTCCCACAAACATTTCATCAGATCCAACAAGAAGGAACCCCCTAAATTGGTGATAACCTCCTGCGGGAACCCAACATGGGAGAAAATCCCTAGCAAGGCATCTGACACTTTGTCTGTCCTCAGTGAGGATAGGGTGACTGCCTCTGGGTAGTGGGTGGCATAATCCACCACTGTTAGGATAAACCTCTTCCCAGAGGAGCTGGGGGTATTCAAAGGCCCCACAATATCCATTCCTACCCTCTGGAATGGCTCCTGCACTGTTTATAAGGGAATTAGGGTGGCTTGGGTTTTCCTACCCACCTTCCTTATTTCTTGGCACCAGTGACAAGACCTGCAATACTTGTTCACCTGCTGGGTGAAGTTGGGCCATTACAAATTTTGAGCCAATCGCAGCATAGTACACACGATTCCCAGATGGCCAGACATGGGAATATCATGAGCAATCTTGAGCAACTGCTCACAGTACCCCTGGAGAACAACAAGCTGGCTACCCATCACCCCTCCCTCCCTCTGTCCTTACATCCTGCATATAAAGCAGTCCATTGTCCCAGTAAAATCTATATTTCCTATCATCTCCCTGTGTTCCATCAGAGTTTGCCCAAGCCCTCAGCCTCTCTAAATTCGGGTCATTTTTCTGAGCAGCTGCAACATCTTTACACATTCCCAAGGCATGGAACAGGACTCCTCCAGTTTAGAGAGCCTAGCTGTAGTGTCAGGGCATTCAGAGTCACTGTCATCCCTAACCTTCTGACAATTGTCTACCCCTCCCTCCTCAGAGTAACCTTCTGTAGATGTTCTGTTAACTACCTGGGGAATTTCTACCCCCCCCTTTCACTATTCTGCATATCAGGAGATACAGGCTGGGGAACCAGCTTCCCAGTGTTTTCCACAGGGGCTTTTATGGGGTCCAGGGAACCACAATTTCCCTTTGCTGCTTGACTGCAGGTAACTGCACACACCACCCGCTTTTGGAGATTGTTCCCTATAATCACATCCAGGGCAAGATTTTCTGCCACTGCAACTTTTTGCACAGTCTCTCTTGTCTCACCCCAGTCCAGGAGAGCACTAGCAAGTGGCAGCATTTTCTCTTCCCCAGTGAATCCCGTACTGTAACAAACTGATTGGGTAATAGCTGTTCAGGCTCAACCAAATCCCCTTTTACCAAAGTAAGGGATGCCCCCATGTTCCTTAACCCACGTTTCTGCACCCCATTCACAGTGACTGGGTGTATGTGCTCCCTCATGTTTACTGGCATGCTTTCAGGGATACACAAAAAAAAAAATTATTTCCCAGCACCACTTTGTGCACTCTCTGCCTTCAAAGGACACTGTCTTGCAAGATGTCTAGGTTGTTTGCAAAGCCAACAGTCATTTCTTTTATCAGGCAAATCTTTTCTTTGTAACCTGGGGCTGCCTGCTTTCTGGGGAGGCAGTGAGGGTTTCAGCTGCCCTGAAGGTGCGCTTTTCCCTTTCTGTGCTGCCACACCCACCCCACTCCCTCTCAGAGCAGGCCTGCTCCTGGCATAGTGGTCTGAGAGCTCGGCAGCCTCCTGCACTGTTTTTGGATCTCGGTCCTTTAGCCACATTTTCAGTTGTGCTGGGGAAGCCCAAAAGACCTGCTCCAAATGTACAATGTTTTCAATTTCATCTACAGAGTCTGCCTACTATATTCCTTCCCACCAACATTTCACAAATTGGTGCTGTTTAGTGGCTAGCTCCTCATAGCTCATGTCAGGGCTTCTCCTGAGCTTACAGAACTTAACTCTGTATGCTTCAGCTGTTGTCATATTTTTTTAGCAAAGTAGCTTTATGTTTGCCATAATCATTACTGTCCTGATTGTCCATTTGTCCCAATGCATCATGAGCTTTCCTGGCAAGCAGTGGAGATAGCTGGAAGCTCCAGGACTCTCTGGGAATTTTTGCCTGAATGCATACTTTTTCAAATTAATTCAAAAATGCATCCATATCTTCCCCCTCTTTAAATTCAGCTATCAATTTAGAATTTAATTTGTAACCAAGTCCTGGAGTTCCAGGTTCACCCATGCCACTTACTTGCTCTGGCACTGGTCTTTGCAGTTGCAGCTTCTCCAGTTCAAATTTCCTCTGGTGCTCTCACTCTTCTCACTTGGTCTCTCACTGCTCTCACTCAGCCTCTCTCTCTCTCTCTGATACTGTTGCACTCTTTCCTCTGCCACTCACTGCTCTTGCTTCTCTTCTCTCTCTCTTTCTCTATTTCCAGCTTCCTCTGTCCAAGCTCCCTTTCTTGCTGGGCTTCAAACCTTTTCTGCTCAAATTCAAGCTCCATTCTCTGCAACTCCATCTGCAGCCTGATCCCGTCTGGCTCCAGCATGGTGGTGACCTTCTTCTGCTGCAGTGGCTCTCAGCTTACACTGATCTTGCTGTCCTCCTCCTTAGGTCTGGACACTGCGATGAACCCTGGCCACTCAATGCCCAAGGTCTGGTCCCTTTCAGTCACCAACTGTGACTCGAGGTCTTGGGCACTGGCTGCCACAAAAGTCTCCATGAGGTGCTGCTTGTTTCGCACCTTGCAACGGACTCCTCTCCCCTGGTACAACTGCCACAGGTGGTCCGCAGTGTATTTGCTGTAGTTGGAAGCCATCTTCTTTCCTAATCTACAGCTACACTAGCTTGCACCCAAAAAAAAAAAATAAAACAGGTAGGGAACTTGGACTGTACCACAATGATATATTTCTTTATTTTTAAATCACTGCCTTATTTTGTGTGTGAACTGTTAAAGTTATCAATCTCACACACTGGAGTGTTAATGCTCGTGTCACCAAATAATTTTACAGTATGTAAATAAATCTTTTTGACTGCAGCACTGCAAACCAAATCCTTTAAATCACACCGTTGTCAACCAGATCTGTCACAAATGCACTCTGTGGATCAGGCCCTCTGCTCCCACAGTGCCAAACCTTGAGGTGCAATATGTGAACAGGAGACAAACAGAATAACCCTCCTGTCTGTTTTGGGTCTGAAACAACTACCAGTCTCGAGTCCTGGGGTCAAATATGAACCCTTTTCGCTAGCATGCCCAGGAAACAGGTTCAAATGTCACACCCTCTTTGAGGAACTGCAGTGCAATACTTAACCCAGTGGGCACCCAACCTGGTTCACAATCCCCCTTTTTGACTCAATTAAGACCTAGGTACTTTTCTTACCTTAGTGCATATGGTAATACACTGTAAGCACTTAACAGTTCTGTCAGACTTATCAACACTGTCCTAGCACTCACATTCAAAATGAGAAAAAGACTTGGGCAGGATTTTAAGGAAAATGAAGTTTACTAGAATTAAAAATAGTAAAGAAAATACAACACACAGAACATATAATATTTAGATTACAGTCATGAAAATTAAATGGATAATTATACAAAACTGCCTTGTTACTATTTACTCCTACCCTAGTTTCAATTAATAAATAGTGGTGGTTGATTTACCTAAAGTGCTCTGGAGAATGTGTCTTGTTGGGAGTTGAGAATCAAAAAGCATTCTTTTCTTCCAGCCAGCTGGTAATATTCAGTTACAGTCCCAACTTCCCTGTGATGCCACAGCTCACAGTGATTCTGGCTGTGAGGTCACTCAGACCTGGATACTGAATTAATTAATTAGTCACATGCACCAGCACACTACTAAACATTCCAATTAAAAAAAAATATATATATTCTTCCTAATTAGTGATGCCTTATGACAAGTCAGAGTTACCCCTTTGATTGTCAGGGAAACTTTCTGACAGCTATTTCTCCTATGGGTGAGAAATGTAACAGGCATCTGTCAGAAGTTGCTTCTCTCTTAATAAGTCATAAAATGCAGCCTGTTTTCCTGGATTTCACAGTAAATTGGTGTTTTACAATCTGTTTCAATCTGATATCTGAAGGAAGCTCTTAATTAGATTTTCCACTGGGTCATGGAGAATGCCATCTCTCCATACCACACTTTTGAAATCCCAGCTCCCATGGTGCTTTTCTGCTTGGCTGCCATATTTTCTAAGCAGACATTCAAAGAAACATACATTTATGTCACAATATAATACAAATAATAACAAGCAGATGCTGTTGTTGTGACAGTAGCCATTCATTAAAATACAAATCAAACACTGAGAACTACAGGCATATAAGTTTGACCTCAGTGGTTGGGAAATTGGTGGAAGGACTGATTAAGAATAGAGTAACAGTAGAACTTAAGGAGTGTGGTATTAAGGATTTAAACCAGCATAGCTTCACTAAAAAATGCTGCTGTATAACAAACTTGTTGAGTTTTTACGAAAAGGTGAGCAAGGTGGCAGATAAATTATCTGTGGACATGAGTTACCTTGATTATGAAAAGGCATTCAACACTGTACCACAATAACCATTAGTCAGAAAGCTAGCTAGATTTTACATGAACAGTAGATTAATTAGCAGGCTAGAGCCATGGCTATCAGACAAGCTGAGGGTGTAAGGATAGACAGAGTGTTAACTGATGAGATATCAGTCACAAGTGGGGTTCCTGTGGGATTGGTGCTTGAATAAATATGTATGAATTAGTAATTTAGGAAGCACATGTCACAATTGGGACACCAAATTTGCTGACAACATGAAGCTTGTTGGCAGAATGGGCACATTAGAAAACCATAAACTAGCTACAGACCTCTAAGAACTTGCATCTTTCAGATTTTGGGGCAGTCTTTCCTTCATGTTGCAGATTATGTCATTATGGTTGATCCATCCATGTCTGTACCTGCGACATGCCACATAATGACCAGACTGTACAGCTAGGCCATGGTGAAAAATTATAACGTGAGTGTCAAAGGTTTCACCATAAAATTGGATTTTCCCAGCAGTGAACTTAGTAATGGGAGTCATAACTTTCAATACAGGTTAAACTGCTGCAGCACAATCATGACATATGCACTACTCTGAGTCAGTCTGAGAGACCGTGTTGAAGCTCTGCCACATCTCCAGCATGCCCATCCACACTGAGCATTACGGAACAGTTTCCAAAATTTTACAGATGTTTCTTCTGGAATGTGTACAGAAATTCAGAGCATGTCATTTATGATTTCTCTATGTTACTGCATGCTAGACATTTGTACGTGCACACATAATTCAGTGTGAAGTACTGTCTGAGTAATATATCATCCTCATGAAAAGTGTTGATAAGACCTAGCATGATCTCTGTCACATCTTGCTGTGTATTATCAGCTAATGCTTCTTGTCCATGATAGCATGACAGAGTTAAGTGAAGAGGTATTAAGCTCTGTAGACTTGGAAGTTGCTGTTAGCTGCCCCTTATAACCAGGGCCCTTGGTGTTCTGTGGCAGAATTTTCTGATTTCTGCGGCAGGGCTCCTTGACTTCTGCGGCAACATTTTCTGATTTCTGCGGCATGATTTATTCATTTCTCTGGCAGAATGCAGTCCTGCCATTGGCTAAATATGATGTGATGTCATTGATGACATCATATGCTGAGCATAGAGGAGGGTCTTCAGGATAAACGAGGTGGGAAAGAAAGCCTGACATTATGGAAAAACAGTATATTTATATGAAAATTCACCAAAAACAATGAATTCTGTGGCACTATATATATTCTGCGGCATGATGCAAATTCTACGGCAAATTCTGCAACCACAGAACCGCAGAATTTTAGGGGCCTTGCTTGTAACTAACTTCAATGCCTCTGAGAGATTTGCTTTTTTCTTTTTTTTTCTTCTTTTATATTTTATTGGTACACCTCCTTGACAGCGACACCAATACAGCGAACTATGTCGATGCCAACAACATCAACAGTTCACTGTATTGTTGTGCCAGAGACCTGGGCATACTGTCTTCTGGTCCTGCACCCCCTCCCCGAATCAACTCTGACTCAGAGTTGATTATATTTAGAACTGGGGGTTCAGGGGGTGAAGTCCCCGAGAGAAACGGAGATCAGGAGTCCTAAGGGATTTATGTCAACCACAACTTGCAGTCAACATTGGAGGCAGTATAGTGCAGTGGTCTAAGGCTCTGAGCTGCTAATCTGGTGACATCCAGCAGGCCAGACTTAGGTTTGAATCCCACAGCTTTCACTTGCATACTGTGTGACCCTAAGCAAGTCACTTAACCTCCTTGTACTCTCAGGTTGCTCCTGTAAAAAAGCTTTCAGCTTAGTGTGCTATACCTGGTTAAACAACCAAAAAAACCAAACAAATTCTGTCGCTGTGATGCCGGTAGGCAAAATTGTTGTTGAACCAGCATTGTAGAGCCTATTTTATTCAAGTTTCACAATAAACAAGTGAAGATCATTAATTACATATAGCATAAGGGGTTTCAATTACATATAACAGTTTATATAATGATCTAGACCCAGTACATGTTTAATATTAAATGCTGGAAATCATAATGGGCACTATCTTAGGCCTATACAAACTGGTTTAAATTTTTATGAAACAATAATATTTTTTATGAGACTATATATAAACTTATATCTGAAAATGCTACATTTAAACTATAAGTCTATCTCATGCATTTTATTTTTGGCCGACAAAAGTATTTTCTACTTCATTAACCACTACAACTATCTCTGAGTCTGTATCAGAAGAATTATAATGCTCAGTATTACGTGTTTTCAAAAAGTTCATGACTTGATCTAGGTCAAAAAAGATACGTGTGGCAATTGTGAATAATGTTAACTTTTGCAGCTGATTGTAACGTCAAACTGGCATTAATTGATACAATGTCTTCTCTTAGGATGAGGAAACAATGTCTTCTCTCCTATGTAGCGAAAGCAAAATCTGGAAAGAGGGAATATTTCAAGCCTCAGTATTCAAGATTTTTTCGTAAGCTATCTAATTTCAGGATCAAATCTTGATCAGTTCCAAAAGCAAACTGTATTAAAATTGGATGTTTCAAATTGTTAGGGTTTCTTTTCATTGGTAATCTATATGCTTTCATAATTATTGGTGGATTTTCTTCAGGTAATTGAATAGTGTCCAACATCTTTTTAAACAAGTCTCTAAGTTTAGAGTACTCGGTCAAATGCACTTGAAATTCCTAATAACCTTAAGTTCCTATATCTATTAACATTTTCCAGTGCTTCTAATTTTTGACTTATAGAATTCTGACCCAATATAATGGCTGCAACTTTAGCCTCAGCTGATGTGGTTTTCGCTTCATTGATATCTGCTCATTTTTTAAGCTCCTTGAGGTGTTCTTTAACTTTTTGAACATCTCTGAGAGATTTGTTGATTTGCAAGTATTGACCACTTCAACAAATTCTGGCACATGAAGGAATGTTTGCATTGCAGCATTAGCATAGCAGTTAACTGCAGTGCTATTGTCAAATGTTGGCATTGATAAAGCACCAATGTACTTCTTTGCTGGTGGTGAAGTCATGTGATCATGGACTGAAGTGTTGTCAGAATCAACAAATGCAGAAGAGTGAAGTCTGCTAGGTTTCTTCCTTTTCAGCGTACATAACACATCAACAGACACATCGTGCATCACTACATTACGAGGTACAGTCATAAGCGTCTGGTTTGGTTCATATAGAGTACTCAACCTGTTGTACTCAACAGTGCATGTGACATTAGCACAGACTCTGTTCAGTGAAAAACTAGTTATATACAGTCCTGCTAGAGTACTTACAAGAGATAAGGCAACATAGCTCATGCCATCTTTAAAGTATGCAGTGCCTATGTCAATCATTGAAGCACCAAGGCTCCAGCCTTGAGACTTGTGTATGGATACAGCATATGCAAGACAGAGGGGAAACTGTTTCCTCATTACATAACTGTCCTTCACAATCTGGAACTTAATAGTGCACCTGTCAGTGGGACAGGTTTATCAAGAGTGTCAGCTTTCACCAAAACCATCTCAACAAATGTTTTCTGTACCTTGTAGTGAAAGTCCACAATGTGTCCCATGGCACCATTAACAAGTCCCTAATCTACATCAAGATTGTGACAAAAAATAACACAAGCACTGTCACATAGTAACAGAACTGCTTCTAACCCTGCAGTGTGTGAAACATCTGAGTTCAATTGTTGCAGTCATGCCACCATCTTAGACACCATTGAATGGTTAAAGCTCACACCATCAATTAAGTCAAGTAATATCAGTGTGACAATTGTTTGTTGTTCTCTCTCCAACATAGTTTGTTTGAACTCAGCACATTGCTTAAATTAAGGCATCAGACAATGTGTACACCTTCTGTGTGTAGCCTAGAAAACATGTCACATGCATTCTGCATTGTACTTTGTTTTCTGGTAATGATGGGTGTCTTCAGTATGTCCACATTAGAACTTTACAAGTTTCCAGTTCAAGCTTCATCAAGCAGGGCTTTGTACTGCAGATTCCCATGCTGTCTCATATTCTGTGACAGCTCAACAGAAACATAGAAACATAAAATTTGACGGCAGATAAGGACCGCTTGGCCCACCCAGTCTGCCCATTTCCCTACCTGATGGATAAACTGCAGATCCTAGTTAACCAGCAGCCTACTTCTTCCTACCCCCACCCCCTAGAACTGCCTTATGACTGTCCCATGCATGCTTGAATTCCACCACTGTTTTGACTCCACAATCTCCTCTGGAAGGCTGTTCCATACATCCACAACCCTCTCTGTAAAAAATACTTCCTTAAATTACCTCTGAGCCGCCTCTATCTTCAACAGTGCCTCTTGTTCTTGCACACACTTTTTTTGAAAGATGCTATCCTCTTGGACTTTGTTGATTCCCTGAGGTACTTGAAAGTTTCTATCATGTCCCCCCTCTCCCTCCTTTCCTCGAGGCTATACATATTAAGCTCCTTAAGTCTCTCTTTATATGTCTTCTGGTGCAGACCCTGCACCATCTTATTTGCCCTCCTCTGGACAGCTTCCATCCTGTCTATGTCTTTGAGGAGATTGGGTCTCCAGAACTGCATGCAGTACTCCAGATGGGGTCTCACCAGCTGTCTGTACAGAGGGATAATAACTTCCTGTTTTCTACTAGTGATGCCTCTCCCTATGCATCCCAGTATCCCCCCAGCCCTCCTTGCTGCTCTCTCACATTGCTTGCCCACCTTTAGGTCATCTGATATGACTACCCCCAGGTCCCTTTCCATTTTTATTGTTGTTAGTATCTCACCCCCCATTGTGTACTCTTCCCCTGGGTTTTTGTTTCCCAGGTGCATTACCTTGCACTCTTAGCATTGAATCTAAGCTGCCATACATTTGACCATTCCTCTAACCTCAGCAAGTCCCTTCTCATCCTTTCCACCCACCTTGTGCATCAACTCTGTTGCAGATCTTTGTGTCATCTGCAAAGAGACATACTTTTCTCTTCCAGTGCCTCTTCAAATGTCGCTATAAAGACATTGAAGAGGACCGTGTCCTAATACTGGAACTCGCGGTACCCCACTAGTAACCCCCTTCTTCAGTGGAATCCATTTACTATTACTCTCTGTGTCCTATTCTCCAGCCAATTTTTTACCCAGGCTGTCATCTTGGGACCCACTCCCAGGCTGGCTAACTTGATATTAATCTTTTGTGGGACTGTGTCAAATGCCTTGCTAAAGTCTAGGTAGGCCATGTCCACAGCCCCTCCCTGATCTACTACTTGGTCACCCAGTCAAAGAAATTTATCAGATTTGTCTGGCATGACCTTCCGCTGTGAATCCATGCTGCCTTGGGTCCTGTGCCCTCTGGCCTCTAGATACTCGACAATTCTTTCCTTCAGAAGTGATTCCATCATTTTCCTACCACTGAGGTTAAACTAACAGGTCTGTAGTTTCCTGCTTCTGCCTTGCTCCCACTTTGTGAAAGGAATCACATCTGCCTCCTCCAGTCCTCGGTACCACCCCATCCTCCCATGATTTGTTAAAGAGGGTAGTCAGTGGTGTCACTAGTTCTACCCTTAGTTCTTTTAGAATTCTGGATAATCCCACCAGGCCCCAATGCTTTGTCCACCTTTCAGTCTTAAGAGTTCTTCAGAACCCTTTTTCCGTAAATGGGCTGGTATCAACTTCTATATCCAGAGTGTTACTACTGTTTGTTTTAGGTACCCCCTCTTCCTTTGTAAATACTGAGCAAAATATTTGTTTAGTATCTTTGCCTTTTCACAGTCACCCTCTGCCCACCCTCCCTCCCTTTATTAAGCCTCACTATCCCTCTCTTGGTCTTCTCTCCTTCGCCCCTGATGTACCTATAAAGGTTTTATCCCCTTCTTAACTGAGTTGGCTATCTTTTCCTCGGTTTGGGCCTTTGCTGTTCTGACTGCCTTCCCAGCTTCATTTTGCTTTAACTGATACAGTTCTCTGTCCTGCTCCTTCTGTGATTCCTTGTACTTCCTGAATGCTTTCTTTTTCTCTTGAACCTTCACTGCCACTTCCTTTGAGAACCATAGTGGTTTCTTACATCATTTCATTTTGTTTATTTGCTTCACACAAAGGCTTGTTACCTCTGTGATGGCAGTTTTTATTATTCCCCATTGTTCTTCTACCCCTCCTTCCTGCCGATTTGCTAGTGCATTCCTTAGGCACTCACCCATTTTGGCAAAGTCAGCTCTCCTAAAGTCCAGTACTTTTGCCTTTGTATGGCTTGACTCTATTGCTGTGTTTATTGTGAACCATACTGTTCGATGGTTGCTAGTTCCCAGATGGCTACCCACTTCTACATCTGTGATCCTCTCTTCATCTCCATTTGAGAGAACCAGGTCTAAGATTGCTCCCTCTTGAGTGGGCTCCAGTACTAGTTGTCTAAGGCATGCCCCCTGTAGGGCATCTAGAATAACCCCACTCTTTGAAGTGGCTGCTGCAACTGCACTCCAGTTAACATCTGGCATATTTAGATCACCCATCAGCAATATCTCCCCTTTTTATGCCATTCTAAGTATACTTTCTATCATTTCCTTGCCCATTTCCTTCCCCTGAGAAGGGGGTCTGTATACAACCCCTGTGCATATTGTGGTGCCATTGCCAGTCTCCAAATTGACCCACACTGCTTCTTCTCCTCCCTGTTTACCCTTTTGTTCTGTTGCTTTGATTCCTTCCCTTATGTAAAGAACTACTCCTCCTCCTCTTTTACCCTCCCTGTCCCTCCTGTAGTGTATCCTAGTATGTTTATGTCCCACTCATGGTTTTGTGTGTACCATATTTCTGTGACCACCACGATATCCAGATGTTCCTCCTCCATCAAGGCCACTAATTCAGGAAGCTTGTTACTCAGACTACGGGCATTGGTACTCATTGCTCTCCATTTTTTGATGGCTTTACCTTCTGTTACAGCATCCCCCACTGACCTATCTACCTCGGTCTTTTTCTCATTTAGTACCCTGTTTTGTAGGAGAGGCTGGGATTTTTCTGCTGCTTATCAGTGCCTCCCCCCTTGACTAGTTTAAAAGCTTGCCAATGAAGCATTTAAACTGATTGCTCAAAAGACTTGTTCCCTTCCTGGACAGATGCAGACCATCCTGCCAGTATAGGCTGGTGTCCTTCCAGGTGGAACCCCAGTCCCCAGTGAAGCCAAATGCCTGTGCTCCACACCATTTTTTCAACCATTCATTAAACTGCATGGTATAAAGTACCCTCGCCTCACTCATGCCATTGACAGGCAGCAACTCTGAGAAGGATACTGTGTGTGTTACTTGTCTTAGGCCCCTCCCCAATTCTACAAAGTCCTTCTGCACTGCTCTAATCTAATGATGAGCCAAGTCATTTGTCCCTAGGTGGACAATGACGTCCAGCTCAGACTCCTGTGCAGCTGTTCTCGTTATCCTGAGGATGCGCTTCCTGTCCCTCCAAGCCATGGCACCAGGCAGGCACCTTACTTCAGTTTTCCCTTCTCCCCCCAGTTCTATCCCCCTAATAATTGAGTCCCCCACCAGGAGCTGTTTCCTTTCCTTGTGGTGTCCTCTGCCTCCTTCCTGTGGGCCTCCCTTGTGACAGTTGTCCTCAGCCTTCTTAATCTCCTCTGTGGGTGCATCCATAAGGGAGCTATGCTCCCCCAGAATGGTGTATGGATTGTGGAATGGGACAACTGACTGGGTGTGCCTCTGTTCCACCATCATCACCCTCCCTGAGCCTACTGTGGTCCAACTGCTGTGCTTTCTTTGCAACGTCTGAGGTAGTGGTGGTGGCTGTGGTGCTCCCTGGATGGGGAGGTTCCCTTCCTACCATCCAGTGTGGCCTTGGGGAAGGTTCCCTTACTACTGTCCAGTGTGGCCTGAAGATGGGCAACTTTCTCCCTCAGGGCAGAGAGTTGTCTGCAAATAGGGCAGCATCTCAGCCTCCAGAAAGACTCTCGGAAGACTGCTGCCCCACAGCCATTACATTGCACTATTCTCCACATGTTTATCTACTTTTGTGTGTGTGTGTGTGTGATTGGTTTGTTATATAGAAATATATATATTATACAATGTGTATGCTTATATTGTCAGTGCAGTGTGCTAGAGAGGATATGACAGTGATATGCACCTTGCACTCTTGAGGAAATGATGTCAGAACCCCAGGTATAAAGGAACTATTTCCAGGGGTGGGGGGGTGAGGGGTGGAGGGGTTGGGTCTAAACTGTGCCCTCACAAAACAATCAGCTAAAAGCTTTGACCCACCACTGCAATGAGTGCCTTCCTGTCAGCAAGATGCCCTACACAACAATTTGACAGAGAAAATACCCTGCTAATCAAACAGAGAAAAATCCAGACATCCAAGTGAGACACAGGTAAACCTCCCCAGCCCCAAAACAGCCTGGTGGTTTGTGCTCTGAAAGCAGTCACCCCCAAAATAAGTCATCTGTGCTTTAAACTCTTCCTGCACTGAAAATCCTAAGAATTGGAACAAAAGTAAAGCTAGATCCACCTCCCTCTGTTGCTTGAAAGATTGTTTTTTCCTGATAATTCTAAGTTCCTTATTTTACCTTTCAGTTAGAAGTAGCCTCCACCTGCAGAATATCTGCTACAAACCAAAGACAATTGTAAGGTTCACCTCCCTCTGTTGTGAGCACAACTCACTTTCTTGCAAATCCTATGTTCAGTATTGCAGCTTCCAGCCAGAGGTAGTTTCACTTGAAGAATATTAGTGAAGTACTCCCATAGATTGACTCCACCTATGCAACCAATTGTCTTTTTTGCCTGTTCAACATATAGAGTACAGAATACATGCTGACCATTAATTGGGGCAAGTTGCAATAGGTCTGCAAGCACTAGTATGTTTTTCCCATCAAATGGTAGATCGTCATCACTGGTGACTATCTGCTGCAGACATAGGTGAATGCATGCAAGGAGAACATTTGAAACCATGCTGATTTCATCAATGATTAACAGTTCCATGTTGTCAAACATGGACCGTAGCTCACTTGTAACCTCAAATGACAGTTTGTGGTGCTCTCCTGTGTTGCCATGCTCAACAGGTAGCATAAATAGTCAGTGGAGTGTAACACCACCTACACTAAATGCTGCTAGTCTGGTTAGAGCTGACACAATCACAGAGGTCGACACTCCAGTAAGTTTTCTTATTGATGCACTAATGGCATCAATAACAAAACATTTACCAGTACCAGTCATGCCACTGATGAACATCCAAATTGGAGTGTATGTTTCACAGGAGCACTGCTTGTTACAATGCTGCATTTCATGTTCCACAGCATTCATGACAGCACTGTAAATCAGGTACTGATGGTCATTCAATATATCCTAAGGCATGTACTTGTCACTGGTGCAGTGACTAGCTTGCTGCATAGCACTTTCAACCTCAGACATCAGTACTGCACGATCATTAGCAGGAAGGGGAGGTCCTAGAGTTGCTTCTCCTTCTGGGACAGACAGTTTTTGTGAGTTAACTGGAGTATCATCTTCCAGCTCTTGTCTTGCTTTCTCAAGGTATTCTTCCTCTAACTTAAATCTGTTAAAATAAGCAGATGATGCATCAATTTGGAATGACTCATAGCTAAAATGAAATTGTTCCTCAAATGAGTCACAATTGCCTTTTAATGAGACTTCATCTCTCTCCATGGTTTGAACAGAAAGAGAAGAGCAAAGTAGTAATGTACTCTCTTTTCCGTGGTTGTCAGGCTGAGTTTCATGTGGTCAATGAAACATGGTTTGCATCTCTTCACAAGACTGCCATCCAAGCCAGTGACTGTAGATTTCTCTATGAGGATCCAATGCAACCCCCCATTTGTAGTCAAACCATTGTGCAACTTCAAACAGAGACATGCCACCTGTAGCATCATTGCACTTTGGATAGTATGTGTCAATTAGGTTGTTCTTGAGAATGTTTGTTGAGGCCAGTCTCAATGAAACAAGTTCTTCAATCTCCTCATGACTTCTCGGTATTCATCATCTCTTTTCCTTAAAGTTGATATTCAAGTAATGGATTGACTCAATTTGCCATAGAGGCATGTACCAGTAAGTCAGTAACTTGCTTTGTAGGCTCCACATTCATGGTGTGATATAGTTTTTAACCCTAGGGAACACAAATGTGAAGAGACAGATCTGTTGCTGCCTGCAAGATCTTCCCAAAGCTCCTGCAAGCAACTCTGCTCATTCTTGGTTATATACAAAGTGGCATAACGCACCAGCGCCATGGAGCTGTCTGCAACAAATTGAATGTTAGTGTTAGCCTGCCACATCAACAGTAACGCTGGACTGTAGTCACTGATGAATGCTTCAGAGTCCTGCCTGGGCAACTCATATACCCTCTTTCTGTATTTTGCTTTCAGGTGATGGCACATGGCAGAGAAAACGTCATTTAATCGAGCATTCTCACACACTCACCTCGGAAATCCAACTCGACACCTTGTGTACCAGTTACCCTATTGTTTCATCTTCTTACGGAAGTACTTGCAACACAAATGTCACTGAAATTTCTCAACCAGTTTCCACAGTGCTGCACTGTTGTATTTGCCAGGAATCTGACACATAATGTACTTTATGATGAAGCTGAGTGTCACAGAATCATTGCAGTCACCAATGTGAGGAGCATTCTTAATCCACAGTAGCATGTGAATGTGAGGAGCTCCCCACGATTGGTATTCCATCCTCCAAAAGTAGTGTTCTACAAGTCCAAATGGAGAATTGTTTTTTGATAGAATGAACTTGAGAACTGCTTTGAACCAATGCCAAAAGTGTTGTGAAACAGATATAGGGTCCAGAGGGCACATCTCAACAAGAGTCATAGGGACCGATTCACAATCGAGCGGGATATACACATTGGAGGTGCAGGTCCCACCTGCATAGCTTCACACCTGTGGACAGATGTTCATGGCCAGCATTCACCATTGGCCACCACCTATCCATGGTGTCACCCCCCCTGGCATGCAGTACTCCACATGGTGGCCGGAGGTGGAGCCATGGACCCAGTCAGGCATCCAATGGGATGCCCAGCATGGGTCCCACAGTGAATCCCTTATGCGGGCAGGTGCAGGTCCAGGTGCAGGAACAGCACCCACCGGTGAAGGGACCTGCACCCCCATGCCAACAGCTCCAGCAGCCAGTGTAATTCCCTGAGGAGCCCGTTGCACTGATGAACCCCCCAACAGCTATGCCGGCTGGCCCCATCCTTAAAGCAGAGTCCCCACCACACAGGGCACTGGTGCTGGGCAGCAGAGGTCTACCCCATGGAGACATCCAGTGCTGACTGTCTGACATATTTGGGCATGCAGTCACTGCATACCCCTGTGTATGTCAGATGGCCAGCAGCTATGGAGGTGTGTGGAGGGCCATGCCGCAGACCATCTCTGACTGTGGCACCAGCAGGACAGTACAGGGCATTGGGTGGGGGTTGCTGGTGCTGTAGATGGGTTGGGGAACAGTGGTGCATGGGGTTGGCACAGGTTTGGGGTGTACTGGGCACCTCCATGTGTGAGGGGGTAGACCTCTACTGCTCAGGACTGGTGCTTACTACTGGGGGAAGGTGTACTGTCAGACATGTGTGGTGTGGTGAGGTGGGTTGCATTTGCTCCGTGGTGCTGCACTGGGATGGGGGACTGCATCAGGGGGATGGGGCATCACTGAGCATGTGGGAGATGTCAGCCTCAGGTGTACTGGGTTGGGGCAGGGCAGCACAGTGTGGGGGTCTGCCTGCCATGGGGACATCTGGTGATCTGTCTGCTGCAGGAACAGAGTACATAGGGGACTTACAACAGGGTTCTCCCTGGCGTAATGGGTGCCCACCTATGCACTTCAGTGTGCAGCACTATGTGCTGTAGTGCATGGTGTGTAGTGCTGGCATGCCCCTTGCCTGCACCCTGGTGTGTTGCTGTCTGTGCAGCCAGGGGATCAGGTGTGCTGGGGCTTCATGCCCCAAGTTGTGCATTGCACACAGGGGGGGCACAATGGGTGCAAAGTTTTTATGTGCTGCACATATGCGCCACATAGCCACTACGCACATACTAGCTACATCTGAATTTGCCCACTTCAGAAGGTCTGCTAACTGTTCCCATGAGTACTCAGCACAATTCAGAGTACCAAACCATGCAGCAGCACCAAACTCTCGTAACATGCACATGACTTCTGAGTGCCTCCTATACCAGTATTCTTTTGTCCCACGCATACTTGAGAGGATGGAACTAAGATTTGCCTGCAGTGTGTCTCATCTTTCTGTTGCAATCTGACAAGCAATTGCACCACTGTCATGCCCTGAAAATCTGTGGTCAGATGACAAGTGTGCCAGTGGATGCAGAAAGGATACTAAGCTCACTCTCCCACAACAGGTGAAACAAATGCTGTATATTTCTCTGAAACTTACCATCTGAATGAAGCACTCTACATGTTTGGTACTCAGTTCCAGGAACTCGTACCTCATGTTCATCTAATTGTCCACCTGTTCCATGTGGGAACAGGTCAGGGAAACAAAGAGCCTCCAATGTACTGTCCAGGATGCTTGCAGGTGTCCCTTCTACCTGCTTGAGCTGGTACAAGTCAATATTATCCATAACTGGATCCTTTCCAAGTAGAGGATGAATTGTGTATTGTTCATACACATTTTCATCTGTAACCATGGAGACCTTTTTAATCATTGCTTTACTACTGTCAAGTACCCCAAAGTTACTGATAATGTCAGCAAAGTTATCTACGCTAATATCCTTATAAAATGTATTGTGTGGTTTCAAAGGGCATAGAGCTTTTTTAACCTTCTGAACATTGATTAAAGTTTGTCAAATAGTCTTTGACTTTGTTGGGACACCATTAACCAGAAGGATAATACTGTTGCCTCTGGTAATGTTCTCAACATTTTCTTGTAATGGTTCTGGTAAGTACATGATAGAGCCTTTCAATGATTTAACCAGCTCTTTCTGTGGCATATGTTTGCTTTTAGTATTCAAATGTAGAATTGTTTGGAATGGCTTCATTGTCTGTACCAGAATCCATGCAAACAAATTCAGTATGGCAATGTCAGTGGGTGTGACGTTGACCTCCCTATTGTTCAGTACAGATCTAGGAGGTAAGCTATCTGATTTAATATTATCTAAACAGCATGTACACATCTCTACGGTTTTGTCAAGCTGAAAATCCATTTAGAGCAACAAGTAAGCTAGCAAACGACCTCACATTCCATTTTTTACAATACATGCGACACATACAACATTGAATTTCTCAGACTTACTCATCTCAAATTTAGCTATGTCAGTTTGAAACACTTGGAGTAAGTGTGACTCCTGTACTGTCATAGAGTGCTGCAGATGATCAAGTCTGTTTGTTGAAGCATCATCTAAGAAAGTTTTCCACAGCTTACATGTCTCAATAAACTGTAGTAGATCCTGCATGTCCACATCAGTTAATAAGCAAATACTGTGAAGCCTTTGACATAACATCTGAGGCAATATAAACCTCTGACAAATTTGTGAATGCCTGAGTTGTGAACAGCAATTATACGGAAGTGATGGAAAATACTGTCACATAGTCCAGTTTACAAACAAGCTATTGAATGTCCCAGCAGGCCACAGTGTGTCCAAACCTCACACTTGTCAATGTGTTGAAGCAGTTTGTCCTTGTTACATCACTTCAAACTGAGAAATGTGGAAATGAATATTTCCATCATCTGAAGAGAATGTTGTCTGACATTGCATGTCACACCACATGTCCATGTGGGACAATGTTTCTGTTTATCTTCAATAGAAGGAGACTTGTCATATTCCATCTCCTCCATTGGATCATGGAGTAACACTGGTAAAACACTTTGTGCTTTGCCAGACTCATCTACATAGATAAGTTCCGCAATAGTCTGTAAATGATTTCCTCCCAGAAGTATGCCTCATTATGTTGTGTATGTAACCATTCACCATCGAACACAAAGCACAAGTTCTGTTGAACAAGACTGTCAAAATCTGATAACTTAGCAGTGAGAATCTCAAGCTTAAAGGTAAATCCCCCGCCACTGAACTCCTACTGATAGGGCTACCAAACATTACCTATTAACAATGCCTCCTTTGGCTGCACTCACAAGGTGTCTGTCTAATTCTCTACTGCACTGTAAATATCAAACCTGTTACTCCCTCCCTCTATCAGCAAACATTTTGTTCTCTTGAAAACTGTAAAATACAGCTCTCACTAACACGTTCAATGCAATGTATTGCTGATTTTGATTCTGCAATATTGTATAACTAAAAAAACTGTAACCTTTAGCTGCCATTCTATGTCTATATGTATTAAGTGTTTATATTTGTTTTTCTGACGCGGAGCCATTGTAAATGAGTCCCTGACTCAAACGCTGTAATCCTAAAGTCTGTTAAATAAATAAATAAATAAATCTGTCAATAGCAGTCATCATAGTTGCCCACAACTGGGAGCACATATGCATTACCATGTTCACAAATTGTCATGCTTGCAGACGTAGCTTGAGCAGTGACAGTTTTCTTGTTACTTTCATGTCTAACAATAGATGATATAATGCATTCAGTTTTTGTCTTGTATGACAGTCTCTTAAAGTATTGTACTCTTTTGAGCCACATGGCATGTGTACTGTTGCTCTAGTTGGTTCTGATTTGCGTACCTGTTTGTTTCTTTGTTGATTTGTAACATTTTTCTGTTTGTCTCTTGGTGGAGCTTTAACATGACCTTTGTTACATAACATTGACGTACTGTATGTCTGGTATGACATGTAGACTCAGGTGTAACTTTTTTGGGTCACCATGCAACGAGTTCTGTGACACTTATCCACATGCCTATTTTTACTTTAAACACTGAGGGCCAAATATTCAAAACCTAGTGCAGTGCGTAAACCATTTGCACAGAATTAGCTCCGGGTTAGCATGGGTCTGCCATATTCAAAAGGGCAATAGCGCACGCAAACAGCAGTAGTGCTGGGCTAAACTTAAATGTATGCAAGGGACAAAGCGAGGGGGCAGGAACGTGCATACAGGCACAATGGGATATTCAAAGGGATAGCGCAGCACAAGGCCACTTTGCACAACACATAGCGCGGCACTGCCTACCGCCTATAAAAGGCAGGTCTTCTCTCAGGGCAATCCACATAGGCAGGAGTGACCAGAGCAGGAAGCCACAATGGCATTCTTTAGCAATGCAGTGCTGATGCACATAATAGAGGAAGTAGTGGAGGAGGAAGAGAGGGAGAGAGGGAGCAGGCCCAACCTGGCCCACATCACAGGCCAAGGAGATATGCTGCACACAGGTGGTACAGGCCTACAGTCAACTTTGAGATCCTGCCTAATGAGCACATCACTGGCTGGTACAGGATGAACAGGGGAATGTTGAGGCACTTATCTGAACTCCTGCATGAGCAGCTGCAGCCCAACACCAGACGCAGCCATGCCATGACAGTGGAGGAGAAGGTGACGGCAGCGATGTGATTCCTAGCTAGTGGGACTTCTAATGCCCAACGGGGGACACCATTTGGGTATTGCAGTCTGCCACCTCACACCTCCAGACCTAGTTCCTAGATGCTTTCCTGCCACATGCTGGTGAATTCATCTTATTCCCCAGCATGGCAGCTGAGTGCAGAGAAACCATGCAGCAATTCTACTGAGTTGTGCACCTACCTGCAGTACTTGGTGCCATTTACTGCACCCATGTTCCCATCCATGTACCACCTGACAATGGCAGTGACATCTATGTCAACAGGAAGGGGTATCACTCCATCAATTGCCAGGTGGTGTGCGATGCGACAAGACGCATTAGCAACGTCTGTGTACAGTACCCTGGCAGTGCCCACGATACCGTCATATGGCACCAATCAAGGCTGTGCCAGGCCTTTGAGGAGGGCAGGATACCCAGTGGGCACCTTGTCAATGAGTATGTGCAGCCACGACATGCAAACACCACAGTGGGAGTGGGTACAGGCAGGGCAGAGGCTGGAGCATGGGGCAGTGGGACAGCAATAGAGGTGACACACATGTGCAATGGGCAGACAACAAGATAGCAATGCTAACATGTTCACATCTTTCCACAGGGGACAGTGCCTATCCCCTGAGACCCTGGCTGCTCACACCAGTACCCCAGCTAGCCACAGTGGCCAAAGAGAAGTACAATAAGTTACATGCAGCAACCATGAACATCATAGAGAGGGTCTTTGACATGCTAAAGATACAATTCCACAGCATAGACCAGTCAGGTGGTGCCCTATAGTACAGGCCTCAAAAGGTATACTGTATGCTGCATGATCCTAGCCTGTTGCATGCTACACAATATGGCACTGAACTGTGGTATACGTGCACCTGAACCTGAGGAACAGTCAGAAAGTGAACCAGAGCCAGAGATCGGGGGGTAGTAGAGCAACTTGAGAGGAGAGACTCTCATATGGCATGCAGAGCCCTGGAGCACAGGAGTGGCATCATTGAAACACTAGCCCAGATGGGACAGTGATTGAACACAACACAGATGACCAACATGTGCCTTTAATATGTGTACATACCCAGTACAGTACAGAACAGTGTAGACAGTGCAATCCTCTGGTGCAACACACAATGGAAGTGTGAACCAGTGATGTAGATATATGAGCAGTGCACAGTACTCATCACGCATGTGAGCATGGTGGACAGTTATGGTGGGTGCAAGTAGTGTGGGGAGGGGCTGGCTATGTCCTATGGGGTGTGGAGGCCTGTGTGTGTGTGTGTGTGTGTGTGTGAGGCAAGGGCTCACTGTGCATACCAGTGGTGCCATCTCAGGCACCTACCACCATGCACATGACATGTCCCTTGTGTGCGGGACACAGAGCTTGGAATGCACTGTGTGGATGACATGGGTGGTGAGGACTGTAGTGAGGATTGGACAGTGGAACACCTGTGACCATGACAGGATGCAGACCCAGCCATGGTGGGCAGTCAGCCATGATGCCATGACTGGCAAGTGGAGGACCGGGATGTGGGGGTGGAGGAGCCTGTGCTTACACTGCATGCACTGGAAGCATGCTGGGGTGCACATGTGGAGCGGCTGCACTGTGTGGTGTGTATGCCCTGCTGACCAGCCATGATGACAGCGTGCATCACCTCCACATGTACCCTCACAGAGGCAGTGAGTTCCCCAAAGCCCCGCTCAACGGTGCCTAGGATGCATGTCATGTGCTAATCTGCCCATTGCTCAGCACGGAGAACAGTCAAGCCCACAGTCTTTCACAACTGGGCTAGTTCATACCGCACCTCCCTACATAAATCATGCAGGTCATTGTGCAGTGGCCTGGGACAACAGGGCAGCCTGGAGCATAGGCTGGGCACTCTGGCCATCCTGGCCCAGGGTGCAACACCACCCTCGCCTGTGGTTGGTGGTGGCTGCCAAAGTGTACGTTGGGGTAGCTGGGCGGGTGCTTGTGGTGATTGGTGCTGCTGTGGATGCTGTTACTCCATCTGCAGTGGTTTGGCAGGGAATGGTGCCTGTTGCAGGCCCTGCACTGCACCCTGTGTCCGGCGGCACATGTCCAGTGGTGCACCCTGGACAACCCATGGCCAATATCCTGTCACTGTGCACTGCTGCCATGTGCCTGTGCACCCCCTCCTGCAATGCAGCCATGTGTGTGTCCCCTGCAGGTCCCACCCCACCATAACCACCCACAGTGCTGCCTGCAGGCAGATCAGTGTCAGTCTCTGCATCCCGTGAGCCATGGTCGTTGGTCACTGTGAGAATGACCACCTGCCTACTATTGAGGTCCTCGACTTGTACATCCTGCAGTCCATATTCTGCAGCCAGATAATCATGCTCGTCATCAGATGCCACAATAGCGCCCACTGCCACATGTGTACCATGGCCACATGCCAGCCGCCCTTGCTCCACCACAGATGAATCTCGGCTGGCACCCATGCCAGATGTAGATGGCATCACCTCTGTAGCATCCTCCTTAGCCTCCAGAGCTGCTGCACCATGCACCTCTTGTCCCAGGTCTGGATGTGCATCCTGCGCTGTGAAGACAATAGAACAGTGTCAGAGACGGGTCTGTTCACAAGAAGGGGTTACCAATGATGTCAACTAGTTTAAACCCTTATTTTCAGAAAATTCAAGATAGCTACTGCAGTAATAATGTGTGCTTTTTATAGAAGGGCATATCCATAGATAAATGACAGTTTCAAAGCCCTAGCTGTAGTCATTAGTTTAGTTTTTAGCTGGCCATCTAGGAAAAGACACATTGTTTAGCTGCATATTGTGACATTCAGCATCACAGCATCTGCTGCTGATTATATTCAGCCTATGCCTTACTTGTTTTCAATAAAAATGCTTGTGAAACATTGTGGTGTGTGTCTTTATTACTTCTGCATGCTTTGGCCCCAATTTAAACAACTGCTGAAACGTTGCTTGTCTGGACAAATTGTCGTGGCGCAGGCAACAAGCGGTGTCCTCTGTAAGGACTATGCTGAATATGCCTCCCAAATTTTGTTTGTTACATTTCTGTCCCCTAAAATATCCCTGCTGTTAGGTACTGGCAAGTGATTACATGGCTGGCAAGCACTTTCTCCATTCCCACGGTCTCCACTTGCCCGAAACAAGATTTATGGATTGCACTCCAATTGGTGTCCTTATTCCCCGGATGTGTGTGCGACACTCCCAACCTGACCCATCCAGCTATGGATAACCCAGGCACCGAATTGCACTGTCATCAGTAGACAGTCAGGCTATAAAAACATGTGCACTGTACGCCTTCAGCCCTTTTCCCTATTTCCACTTCAGTGTTCTAAAAGAGCCGTGTCCTCCCTCGCCTTCTCTGTGCACTGCGCCATGACAAGTTTGCTGGGCCCTGTTAGCTGCACCACAGTTTGTTGTGTCTCACTCAGGTGAGTGATTCTTTTTTAATGCCTTATCGTGTGTGGGTTTTAGGTGGGCTTGAGTGGTTCTACTAATTATGTTTAAACCCACAAGGTAGCCCATAGGAGTCATTCTGTGTGCTGCCCTAGGATCACCATGCTGTTTGTGCGACATGTTGGTGTGTTGCTGACTGCCTATTTTCATTTAGCTGGTGAGTGTGTAATGGGGGTTAATTTCTAATTCATCGAGTGGTAGCTGGTGGTAGCAGGTTCCAATTTTTTAACTGCTTGGTCCATGGATGTGAGGTCTGCTTGTTGGCATCGTTTTAGCTGGTGAGTGTTCTTTATTCCCTAATGCAAATAAATCGTTTGGGGGGGTAAAATACACTGCTCTAGTTTGATGAAGTTGCCCATTATTGCCCATTATTCCACCATTGGGTCCTGTAGTTTACGTCTCCCTGTTGGTAGTCCCAAACCATTCTGCTAAGCTAACATATTTTGTTTAAAGACCCGTGGCTGGGAGTGATGGCCCAGGAGATGCATTTTTCCAAGCCTGGTTAAGGGGAGGGGGTGCGGGTGGAGGAAGGGTGTGGGCCGAGAAGGATGCCTGGAAATATGCATCGTCTGGGGCTTGTGTTGAATTTTGTAATTGCTGGCTTTTTGTTTGACTTGAGGCCTGTGGTTGGGGGGCCCAGGAGTTGCATTTTCCAGGCCTGCGTAAGGGAGGGGTGGGGTGGAGGAAGGGTGTGACTGAGAAGCATGCCTGGAAATATGCATCGCCTGGGGCTTGTGCTAAATTTTGTGACTGCTGGCTTTTTTTTTTATTTAAAGCGAGACGCTGGGGGTCTAAAGCACACAGGCAGTACCGCTTTCCAGGTGTGCTTGTTCACAGAGGCCCTGTCAGCCATCTTGAGCACCATGGCTCAGTGAGTGGTGGATAAGCACACCTGGAAAGACGCTATTCTATGTTGAACTGTGATTGCTGCCTTTTTGTTTGACTCAAGGCCTGTGATGGGGGGGCCCAGGAGATGCATTTTTCCAGGCCTGCTTAAGGGGAGGGAGGAGGGTGGGGGTGGAGGAAGGGTGTGGGCCGAGAAGCATGCATGGAAATATGCATCGTCTGGGGCTTGTGCTGAATTTTGTGATTGCTGGCTTTTTGTTTGATTCGAGGCCTGTGGTGGGGGGGGCAGGAGATGCATTTTTCCAGGCCTGCTTAAGGCTCGGCCATCTTAGGAATGCCATGTGCTTTCTTGGATTGGGGAGAGGGGTTGGGTTGGTGGAAGGGTGTAGGCTGAGAAGCACTCCTGGGAAGATGCAACCCCTGGGGCTGTTGTGTGGACGCTTAATGCCGAATTTTGTGAGTGCTGCCTTGTGATGATATGTGGACCTTTTTTTTTATTTAAAGCAAGACACTGGGGGTTTAAAGTGCACACGCAATACTGCTTTCCAGGTGTACTGGTTCACAGAGGCCCTCTCTGCCATCTTGAGCACCATGGCTCAGTGAGTGATGGATAAGCACACCTGGAAAGATGCTATTCTGTGTTGAACTGTGATTGCTGGCTTTTTGTCTGACTCAAGGCCTGTGGTTGGGGGGGCCCAGGAGATGCATTTTTCCAGGTCATGTGTAAGGGGGGGGTGGGGGTGGAGGAAGGGTGTGGGCTGAGAAGCATGCATGGAAATATGCATCATCTGGGGCTTGTGCTGAATTTTGTGATTGCTGGCTTTTTGTTTGACTCAAGGCCTGTGATGGGGGGGCCCAGGAGATGCATTTTTCCAGGCCTGCTTAAGGCTCGGCCCATCTTAGGAGTGCTATGTGCTTTCTTGGATTGGGGGTTGGGTTGTGGAAGGTGTAGCTTAAGCACTCCTGAAAAGATGCATCCACTGGGGCTGGTGTGTTGAAATTATGCTTTGTCTGGATTATTCATGCTGAATTATTTTGTGATGGCTTTTTTGTTTAAAGCGAGACCTTCATGTTTAAAGTGAGACCTTCATGTCCCTAGTGCACCCTACCAGCTTCCCCCTGCCACTAACCAATGACCCACATTGCTCCTTCCCCCCGATTAACCAGACATATCTCTTCATCGGACGCGCACACCATTCCTCCACATCTCCGCCGGCACTACGACACTTTTTTCCTCACAGCCATTTTGTTTGCAAGGAAAGTGCAGGCGGGCCTCCATTTTGTTTGCAAGGAAAGTGTGGGCTGGCTTTCATTTTGTTTGCAGGCAAGTGCAGGCGGGCCTCCATTTTGTTTGCAGGCAAGTGCAAGTGGGCCTCCATTTTGTTTGCAGACAAGTGTATGCAAGCCTCCATTTTATTTGCAAGCAAGTGGGACCGGGTCTCCTTTTGTTTGTAAGCAAGTGCGGGCAGGCCTCCATTTAGTTTGCAAGGAAAGTACGGGTGGACCTCCATTTTGTTTGCAGGCAAGTGCAGGCGGGCCTCCATTTTGTTTGGTGCTGTGCTCTACCTCATGTGGCGTCACCATGTGTGCTGCTCTACTCTACCTCGTGCAACGTCACCATGTGTGCTGCTCTACTCTACCTCGTGCGGCTCACCATGTGTGCTGCTGTACTCTACCTCATGCGGCATCACCATGTGTGCTGCTGTACTCTACCTCGTGCGGCATCACCATGTGTGCTGCTCTACTCTACCTCATGCGGCATCGCCATGTGTGCTTCTGTACTCTACCTCGTGCTGTTCACCATGCATGCTGCTCTACTCTACCTCGTGTGGCGTCACCATGTGTGCTGCTCTACTCTCCCTCATGCGGCATCACCATGTGTGCTGCTCTACTGTACCTCGTGCGGCATCACCATGTGTGCTGCTCTACTCTACCTCATGCAGCATCACCATGTATGCTGCTCTTCTCTACCTCGTGTGGCACGACAGTTTTGCCCTGTGCCCTCCTCGTTGTTTTCTGTGAGTGAATTTTGTTAATATATTCTGTGTTTTTTATTATGGCATCATTTCTTTTTTTATCTTGAATAGTTTTGGAAAGAAAAAGATGGATCAAAGTGAAACAAGAAGACGTCAAACACCATGTGTGTTTGCTGCTGACTTGCTTCATGGGGCTTTGAAGAATTGTTCTGTACCACTCACAGTAAAAGAAAGAAGTCAACGGTACCAGAATAACTTAAGAAAGGATCCACAGCACATCCAGGAGTATAAAGAAAAAGCAAAAGGACGTGCATGGAAGCACAGAGAGAAAATGACTGAAGAACAATGCACACTTGCTAGAGAGAAAAGTCGCTTGTGAATGCAGGAAGCCAGGAAAAGGAAGACAGACATGACACCAGATACTGTAAACCCTTCTGTAACTAAAACAACTAAACAAACAGCAGAACAAAAAAGAGAATATTGGAGAGAGAGAAAAAGAGAACAACGCATGATGATGACCTCACAAAAATGCAGAAGAATCAATGAAAAATGACGGCAAGAATACCATGAAGTAAAGAAGATGCGGACCACCAATTCTTTGACCACAGCCACTAACACCACAAACTTTATGGAAATGCAAGTGAGCATACTGTCTAGCACAATGGAGACACAAATGGGAACACCCTTCATTACTAGTACAACCATGACATCGATTGCCTTAGACGAAAGCACACCAGTGATGGACCCAAGGTCAGAAAGCACAATTAGAAAGGCTGTGCAGAGAGCATGTGAAGGACTGTCCAGGTCCTCAACCAGGTTTGCTGCAGCAATCTCAAAAGTTATCTCCTTGGCCGCTCCAAAAAAACAGGCTGCCTTCTCAAGGTTCAGATGTCGCACCAAACTGGACAATAAGTTAGTGGAAGTCCTTCAACAAAAATTACATTCGTTTAAACAGTACAACAGGAAGGCAAACAAAGAACTGAAAAAATAATTCATCAGCACGTTTCTTGTTCTAAAAAAGTACCGCCTACTACGAAGAGCAAGCACGTGCCTGGTGATCAGTTGGAGAAGAATGATGAGGGTATTGAAGAGCGTGCAAGTTAAGAGGAGCACCAGGCACAAGTTGGGAATATCTGAGGAGCTGCAGAAGAAAGTAGAAGATTTTTTCAATATGTCAGTAACACCATTTCCACACATGAAGGCATTTTCTAAGCGAACCGGAAAAGCAAGATCATTTCTTAGACAAAACTCTGAAAAGGCTGCACCAAGAATTCTGTGAGCAGAACCCAGATGAGAAAATTGGACTAACTAAATTCAGCAGTCTCCGTCCTGATAATATTAAACTCGCACAGGATCAAACACTGGACCAGTGTCTATGCGAGTATTGCACCAATGGGAAACTAAAGCTGTTAGCAATAAGGCGATTTGCCGAGCAGAAAAAATGGAGTACACAATTTCCAATATTTATGAAGCAGTAGAGCTGACAATGTGCCCAAAGAAGGAAGGTGAGAAATTCTTTAAAAAGTCCTGCATTGAAAAAAATTGCAAAACCTGTAGCACTTCTGTTATTGACAAATCACTGGAAGAACCTTTACAGACACATGAAACTGAGGAGGCAAAATGGCAACCGTGGGACAGTGTGACTATTTCCAGGGTCATAAGTGGATCAGAAAGTAAACAAACAAGAAAAGTCAAGAAGAGAAAAGTGGCCACATTTCGATGTCTGGTTGAAGTCTTGAAGGAGGACCTCCAGTTTTTGGGTCGACATCTACACGTAGCATCCTGGCAACAACAGCAATTCAAATCACTCAAAGATAACCTTCACGACAGCTGGATATTGATGGTTCTAGACTTTGCAGAGAACTACACATGCAAGTACTAGGATGAAATTCAGTCATGCCACTGGCACCATGAGCAAGCAACTGTTCACCCTGTAGTGACATACTGCAGGTGTGAAAGATGCACAGACTTAGTTACAGAGTCACTTGTCTTCATATCTAGTGACCTCAAACATGACCACCATGCAGTTCTGCATTTCGTGAACATGTCCAATTCCTACCTCAGAAATATCCATGGCATCAATATTGAGAAACAGGTACACTTTACTGATGGGTGTGGGAGTCAGTACAAATCAAAATGGACCTTCCAGAACATATCATTGTCTCCATCACTACATGGATTCCCAATACAGTGTGCATTTTTTGGATCCAGGCATGGAAAAAGACCCTCGGATGGTGAGAGTGCGGTGGTGAAGTCATGTGCAAGCCTAGCTGTGCAGTCCCGGCAGGCTATCATTTCAAATGCTGCACACCTCTTTCAGTACTGCAAGAGGAATTTAACAAAGGAACCTGCCATCAAAGGTTGCACTCGTTACCGCAGAACATTTTTCTGGGTTGGTGACAGAAAAATTAGCAGAAATGCAGGACCAGATAGCTGGCACACAAAAGGTTCAGAGTGTCTGACCAGTGGCACATGGTGCTGAAGTCCGAGACTACAGCTGTTTCTGTGGGCCATGCAGAAAGGAGGATGGTCACTGTGAAAATGCAAGCTATGTCAATGGAAGGAAGAAGAGGATTATTCAGACTGTACCTGGCTATGTGTCTTCAGTGAAGGAAAAAGAAACTTCAGGGCCCCCTACATTGCCGATTCTGGTCTCCAGTGCAATCATTCGCACACCCACTCCCCCTTTGGATATTAAGAATCCTGGGCCCACTACACTGTCATTTCCTGTCTCCAATGCAATCACCAGCACACCCATTTCCACTTCTGATATCACACCTCCAGTGATGACCAGTACGTCTACTGTTGTGAACTAGATTAGTGAATATGCTGCTACATTGACAGATTCTGCAGCCAGCACAACAACCTATACATCTGTTGCCAGCGCATCTACCAGAAAACAAAAGAACTATGACCACATACAGACAAACCAGTTTTATGCCGTCTATTACTCTAACACATTTTACATTGGACAAGTAACATCATTTGATGAAATGAAACAAGAATTTGAATGTAAATGTTTGCGACAGAGCAGGGATGGCAAATTCTATTGGCCACGGCATCCAGACATCGATGTCATAAAGGGAAGATGCCCTTTTTATGGACCAGTAACAGTGCAAGGACAAGGACAAGGAAAATTCGACATATCACCAGATGACCTAAAAACCATCGTCAACAAACATGAAAAACTGTAACAACGTTGGAATTAACAGAATTTGAAGGAAGTATTGACTTTTTAGCATTTCTGAATGGTCCTGTAATAGGGTGGGCAGGTAGGGGAAGGGTGGGCAGGTAGGGAAAGGTATGCTGCTAGATATGGTGGACAGCAGCAGGTGAGTACATGGATGTATGCATAGGGACACAGGGCATGCTGACAGTGAACAGCTATTTGGTTGACCAGAAACTGCTGAAGGTGGACAGGTGTCTGGGAAGAATTTAAAGAATGTTGATGAGCACAAGGGCTGCTAAAGGTAGACAGACGGGGTGGCCAAGTGGAGGTTGTCATATGGTGGAATTAAGTGGAAGGGGGTGCTGATGGAAGGAAGCTGGGATGATTAGTTGGGGAAGGTATAAAGTAAGGCAGAAGGTATGGAAAAAGGTGTGCAGGAAGAGGAGAAAAAGGAAAGGTGTGAAGAAAGTGAAGAATGTCAGGGTGGAAGGCTCATGGATGAGAGAATGCCGGCCCTCGGGCATCGGCAGAGCTTGATTTTGGTTATGTGTGGTAGCACATGATAAACCTATTTTTGTTTTGGCGGGTGTCAGTGGATGCAGGCCCTTGGGCACTGACAATCACTGGATTTTGAATGCCATGTGATGCGGGAACTAATCTGTGTTTTTGTTTTGGCAGGTGTCGGTTCAAAGAAGAAACTACGCTGAGTGTGCGGATGCCCATGACGATTGAATTCCAGGCAACTCCTGGGAGGCAAAAATCAATTTCTTGAGTAATGGCACTCTGATGAACTATGAACTGTTCTATAAAGCTAAGAAGAATGACCGCTGGCTTAAGAATGCGGCAATGAGAACATTTATGGACACTATTGGGTGGGTGGTTGTGGGTGTGGTAAGAAAGGAAGGTATTGGGATTAAATAGACATTGCTGTGTGGTATGCATTTGTGTCGCATAAGTTTAGATAGGTTTTTAAATGACATCCAGTGGATAGTGCATCCACCATTGAAAAAGCAGGTGTGGGTCAGTACGGTCTCACTGTCCTTGTAGGGGAGATTGCCTTTGGGGTCGTGAAGGAATTTTCCCAGTTTTCCCACAGGGTTTTTCTGGGTTGTTTGCCTTCTCCAGTGAGATCAGGTTAGTTAGACAGTAGACAGGACTGGTTAATTTACTTACTGTTATGTCTTGGGTGGCACGGAAGTCTTGATGGATGCAGAAGAGGGGAAGGTACCAGCGTCCTTTATGCCCATTTTGTATGTCTGGATGCTTGTTTTTTGGCTGAAAGTTCCCAGCGAGAGTGAGCTGTGCCCCTGCGGCCACATGGCTTGTAATGAAAGAATCTTTGCAATTGAGTGGAAACCTGGAAAAGAATCTGTAGAGCTTTAGGGCACACTCCATTGGTTTCCTGTAGGGCTGTTTTACAGATGGTGATTGCAAACAAATTATGGCCACTGCTCAACTAACAAGACTACTGTTAGTAGCATGGTGGCTGTAATTTGTTTGAACTCACATGTTAACATTAGTAATGGCATTCAAACATGGCCCCATAGAGAACTATGGCGCACACCCCTATGCTCTGCAGAATCTTACATCTTACATCACAAGCCATGTAGATGCCGGGCCATGGCATGCATGTATTTAAGCGAGGACCCCTGGAACTTTAACAGAAACTTCCACTTTTGAGACATGGCACCCCAACTTTTTTAAAAGAAAGTAGTGGACTCCATAAGAGAGTAGCGGACCCCCTTAATGAAAAATCCAACTGAGAGCATGGCTGAAGACTCGTATCTCATGTGGAAGCACAGAGTTATGAAGTAGAATACCAGTCAAGACTACCTGGCTGCCCACATCATGCAGACTTATTAATGTTGTTTTTTTAATCAAATAAATTCATGGCACGGCCATTTCTCTGTAGTGCTTGGTGTGTGTCCCCGTTTGTTTGGGCAGAACCGGGGGAACAGGGCAACACAGCATAAGACAATGGAAAAATAACAATACTTTCAGGGGTCGGCAGAATTGCACTTTGGAACACTTCAAAACTGTCAACCATAAATATGCTACTTATGCAATGTTTGGTGTTAAATGGTTTTAATATTATAATGATTAGATGCTGAGAAGAACACTGTTTTGGTGTCCAGTGTTGCACTTGCCACACTGTTTGGTGTCCCCTGTTGCATGCACCACAATGAGTGGCTTTAATCTCAAGTTTCTGTTAGGCAGTTATCTCACAACATAGTTACTTTTTCAACTTTGGGTAAGAGTGTTCAGAAGAGCTTATCAAAATTATTCTACTGTGAGGTTGAAAAAATTACCTCTATGTCACACTTTGGTACCCCTTTCTTGTGAACAGACCCAGACCTGTACAGCAGAAGGAATGCTGAGCCCAGAACCATGACATGCAACCCCGAAAAGTGTTGGCCCCACAGCATGCCTGTCCACCCTCACAGTGCTGTCCATGTGACTGATGAAGAAGCCCCCATGCACACACCCCCGACCATGGCACACACAGACAGAGACACATGTACACTGGTGGGTGCTGTGCACTATCAACATATGCACACCGCACACATTGAGATCTGCCCATATCTGTGTCTGGCATATGCCACTGTGCCATGACAGTGGGATGGTGTCCCACACCACCTGTAGGTGTCATGCAGTAACTGTCAATCACATGCTGTGCACATACCTGCCCTAGGTGGTGTGAGCTGCATCTCACACCCACCACCTTCAACCCCCATAACCGCCACTGGCCTCAGGGTCAAGGCAACCAATGCCAATATTGGGTCCCAGTCCCACTGCTCCATATGCTGTGGCCCTCCTCCTGTCTGCAGCCAGTCCCGTACGCACTGGGCCTCCTCCTCCTTGGCCCATCACAGCAGGTCATTTCAGAGCTTATGAACAACTTCAGTGCTGCGTCCACAGCCACCCACAGCATTGACCTCCACCATTATCTCCTCCCACATACAGCAGACCAGTGCATCTGTGGACCTGTTGCGCCTCATTGCCTGCTCCTTCTCCTTGACCATTGCACTCAGCTAAACCCCTGAGAGCCTGTGTGCACGCACATGCTCCTGCCTGGCATCTTCATCTGTGTGGGACAGAGGAAATGGCACTGGTTACTCAGAGGGGTGTAAAATGTGTGCATGACATAACTTGATACAGCAAAGGTAAGCTGTTTGCAATTCATGAAGTTTGTATACACAAACATGGTGAGGGTCAGTGCAGTAGCATATTAGACGTGTAGCTTCTATTGTTTCTTGCATCTGAATTGTGGCTACATGCACTACACTGGACATTCTACATGTAATGAGCACCACAAGTTGTTTATTGTGCAAATAGTGTGTGTGCCACACAGCATGCACACCGTGTCAGACCCACACCTGTGCTAGCAGCACAGTGGCACAATATCCAACAGTACAGTTGTGCCTGTGACCCACAGGCAGCTGCAGTACACACACCATGGGGGTTTGTGGTCTGAGGCTCCAAATGGTGCAGTGCTATAGCATGCTCGACAGCTACTGTAGGGCCCAATGGCCACTGGTTGCAATGCTGCCCCAGACTGTGCATGGCCCGCTGCAGTAGTACTGTTGCCATGAGGCCTGCAGCCATGGAACACTGCGCGGTACCACGGTAGTGCTCATAACACAACAAGGTGGTACCAGTGTGTACTGAGCAGACAGTGACAGTGTTGCCTGTGCTGCTGTCCTGCATCATGGTGGCCTACAATGCTGGGTGCATGTATCAACATGGACAGCACAGCACAGCCATAGGATTGTAGCACCTCTGCATGCATATCCCAGCACCCAGTCCCATGTGCCGGCTGCCAGAACCTGTGGTGTAGCTAGACATATGTGTGGTGTACAGACAGTAACCAACAGCTACCCCACTCCCCATGACAACGGTATACATCCTCGCACATTGCTACCCCTTTGCAGTCACAGCTGACAGTTGCCAGATGCACCCTTTAATCTCTGTAACAGTTCCTACACATATCTGTCCCCCGGCCGATAGCTGTTTGTACAGCAACACCTCTCAGTGGGCTACAGTACCTCAGACTCTGAATTGTAGATTGCTGATGTCAACAGAAAGGCATATGTTATGTGACAGGCACATGTCACAACTGTACACATGTATGTACAATGTGTGATCCGGCCTACACCCTTGTAATGAATGGCAGGCTGGTCTGCATGCAGTTCGTACCTGCATGTTGTGGTTCTAGCTCCTGGGACATCCTGCACACAGTGTTTACTTCCATTCTCCTCCACAGCACTGCAGTCCCTAACAGCAACACAGGTGGAGCACTGTTAGCCCTTATATAGCACTGCTGGGCAATCCAGCCTGTTGAGCATGCAAATGGGGCAGTAATGATATGCTAATCACTGTGTCTGCCCCTGTGCATACACAAGTAGCCTCATTTACATGCAGCCTTTGAATATCACAAGATTTAGCGCTGGGCAGACAGTTAGAGCTGGGAAAATGCATAGCGCTGGGCAATTATGGTGGTACACAGTGCTGCGCCGTGACATTAGCTCTGCACTACAGGTCCTTTCATGGCCGTGGTGCATGCATGGTGCATTTGCACTATGTGCATGCACACACCACTTGCATGGCACTATTGTGTGTGCGCCGTGCTAATGGGCACAGCATGGCTCCAGTGTGCATGTGTGGCATGTCATCGCTGGGGTCATGACAGGGTCGTGCATGCACATTACATGCATTTCCGGGTTGCGCGGCGCTATACCACAGAACAGCACAGCACTAGTCATTGATACTGGCACTGCTGTAGGATGTGCCACTGTAGTGTCAAGGTGGTGCAGCTAGTGACTAGGCATGTTAGCACAAAGGAGACAGATGGCAGTTGTGCAGAGGGACAGGAGGTGGGGTGAGGCAGAAACAGCCAACCTGGTGGAGCTGGTGCAGCAGAGGCACAGACGGCTGCTTGGGTAGGTTAGGGATGGTGACCTTCCATGGAGACAGGTGTGGGCATCGATTGCTTATCACTTGACAGCCAGAAAGGGCACTGCATGGGGCGGGAAAGAAGTGAAGCCACAGATACGTGGACCTGAGGCATAGACAGAAGTGCCAGCTGGAGTGTTACTGGCAGATGGTGCATGATGGGACAGTGCCTGTGCCAGGTAGGTGATGGCTAGCACCGTGCCCAGGTGTATTGGTAGCATATGTGTGTATGTGGCTGCAGTCCCTCAGGTGTGTCAGTGTGTTGGGAGATGTGCCTGTGCGTGTGCCTGTCACCCTGTACACATACCTGCCAAGGGGGCTCTTGGGCTTTGCTGGTGACATTGGGTACATTTGTTGTTCTTGTGCTGTTTCTGCTGGAGTCCATAGGTATATGGATTCGAGGGATGTGGGGGCTACCAAGTTCCCAGAGGTTCTGGAGTGTTAGATGCTCTGTGGTACAATTTGGTGCTTACATGGACCATACCACTGACATTTATTGCATGCCCCCACCACACCTGACCTCCAGCTTAGTCTGCTGTGCTTATTTATGCTGGCAAGAGGGATAACTGCAGCAGTGACATGCTGTACACACCAGCAGACTGTGGGAGGGTTGAAGCCTAGGCATACGGCACACTTCCACTGCTGTGTGTGTGTCATACCACTGGCCGTCTTCTTGTGGCCATGGTCCATGGCACTATTGCCATGCTGGGATGCCCTGTGTGCACAGTGCCTATGCAATGGGCCATTGTGGCATCACCTGTCTGGGGCAGGGCATGGCATGAGTGAAACAGTATGCCTGCAAGGGGGGGCATATGTGCGTGTGCAGTGCCATGCCACCAGTGGCAGTGGGGTGTTGTGGGATTCCCTGTGTACCATGGACACTATTGTGGCATATCGTGGGGGTTCACATTGTAGTAACGGTGCTGTACCCTCTTCCCACTGCAGAGCTCAATGAACGGACTGGCACAGGGAGCGCAGACAAGGAGGGTGCCCAGGGAACCAATAGGGACAGGCAGAGGGTGCCGCCAATGCCACAGCAGGCAGAGGAGATCAGCAATGATGACTGGAGCCTATTGCATGAGTACACTGTTTGTCTACACACTGCACAGCATGTGACATGGATGGGTCTTTCCATGGGCTGACAGTGCTGGTCCCACCATGTGCACGGCTGTATGCCTGGTACCATGCTGTGTGCAACATGGCGCTGTGTTGGCCACTGGTGTGGCAGGGTGCAGCATGTGTCTGGACTGGTGGCAGCCATACACTGTGCCTACTGGGGGGAGCTGTCTGGGGACTACGTGCTGTACTGGTATGTGTTGCCATTGCTATATATAGCCCTGCTTGCTGTTCTGCTGTTCACATAGCATGTGTCTTTCTCATTACCTGGTCTAGGGATTCTGAGGTATTGCAAGGTGTGTTGTAGGTGCATGCCGGTGTTGTTCACACTGTACATTACATGAGGTTGTGGGGTGGCGTCTAGATGGCATCACCCTGCCAGTGTGTGGACATTGCATTATGGCCACTGGTATGGCATGGTGGGCCTTGGCACAGGTTGGGCAGCAGATACACACTGTGCCTGCCGGGGGGGCTGTCTGGGGCCGTAGTGCTACACAGGCATGTGTGGCTCTGCCCGTCATGTGTGCCTGTTGCATACAGCTGTGATGGAGGTCCATGCTCCTCTACTAGTTGGTGTTCCCCTGTCCCTGTAGTGTCTGGTGTTTGTACACTGGCCATGCATGGGGGGTGCAGGGGCTGGTCGACCGTGGTGGCATTGTGTGCTGTGTTTCTGCTCCTATGGCAGGTGTTGTTCCCACCAGTGGGGGGGCCCTGCTATACTGTGGCCGCCTGTGCCGCACTGTGCTGGGTGTGTGTTCAGCCTACTGCTGTCCTGCCACTGGTGGCCCATGGCCTGTGTCCCTGTGTTACATGGGTGTGGCCATGCATGTCTGCCTTTTGTGTGCTGATGCAGTGGGTGGTAGCACCACCATATGCCATGCTCTGCTACAGTACAGGCTGCATGCCACTGTACTGTGTTGTGGCTGTGCCCCTTTCTCTATTGGGTGTCATCTGTGCTGTGTATCATAGCTCTGTCCCTCTGGGCAGCATATCCCAACATGTGTCATCCCATGTGTATATTGTGCATTGGCCCATTGTCGTTCACATCTCAGGGACTGGCTGTCTGATTGCACAGTTGCACTGTGCATGCCACTACACTGTGTGGTGTCCACTGTGCTGTGGTGTTGTTGGCATACATCCACGCATGTCCATGTACATTGGGTTGGTGCTTGCTGCCTGTGTCATCCTGCCTTGTCCTGTGGGAATGTATCAGGTGTGCATTGTGTATTGTTCTATATTGTCACGTGGGCATGGTTGTTAGGACGTGCTGTCCACCCGTGTGGTGCCAGATAGGCTTGCACTGTGCCTCTTTATCGGTTTCCCATCCTGACATGGTCTCCCTTTCTCCTGTAAGTCTACACTGGTCATCACTGAGAGCCACCTGTCCAAAGGAGTCTGAGGAGAGGGATGCACTCCTGTACTGACTGGTGCATCAGCAGAGGATGCTGATAGAACAGAACAGATTATCTCAGATACCAGAAAGGTAGCGGCTATACTTGAGGAACAGCTGCCAGCACCCTCCAGCAGCCAGTCCTGTGTCCCCTTGTCTTGTTTTGCTTCACAACCCCTAAACCCCCTTTCCCTGCCCTCAGTTTGTCCCATTCTGTTGACCTCCTTTGCTACCTGTGTCCACTTCCCTATTCCTTTCCGCTACATTTCTGCTGCCCCTGTACATTTGTATATATTGTAAATAAGTTATTGTTTTGCTTGCATATCTTGTGTTGCCATTGTTATATGATCTTTTCAGTTTCTTGCCAGTTTTATTGTTTTTTTACTTTCTCTGTTGTCCTCCTTTACTTATTTACCTGTAATTTGTTGCTGTATTTGGCCAGTTTGTGTTTTCTGTTACTGTTCCTGTTGTTATCATACCATTCTTGTTGCCTTTTTGCATTATACTTACTTTCTGATGACATCCCTGTGTCCTGTGTCTTTTTAAGGAGCTTGGGTATTTTGGGCAGTTTGTACTGTTCTGTGGTTGTCACTTGTGGGTCCTGGTTGTTCCTTGGCATTCACTGGTACTGCAGTGTTGTCTGCTCCTGTGTTCACATTCAGGACTGTTTTTCATTGCATCTGTTCCTGGGTGGCCAATATCACCTCTGCACTGTGTTTCTGTGGGTGTTTGCACTGTCTGCCTGGGAGCTATATTCAGTGCTGTCTTATTTGCTATATTCAGTGTTGTCTTATTCACGGGCTATTTTTGCCCTACACTCCAGGCCCAGTTTGTCTGACTTCCCGACTTCCTTTGCATGCTATATTCAGTGGGTTTAGCACCGGGCTATTACTTTTGAATGTAGCTGGCTATTTGCTCCAGGCTAAGTTTGCCCACTGGACAGTGCTAATTTAGCACCGGGGCAAAGTTTTGAATATCTGGCCCCAGAGAGTGGTGTGCGGGTTTTTTTCCTCAGCTCCAGTCTCTTTATCGTGTGGAGTTTTCCAGGGTTCAGTGCTGTCCCCCATGTTGTTCACAGTGTATATGCTGCCTCTCGGAGACATTGTAAGAAGGTATGGGCTGAGGTTTCACTGCTATGCAGATGATACCCAGCTCTACCTTTTTTCCCCCAACAAAGATAGAGCCGTGTCAGTCTTTAATAACTGCCTTGTTGAAATCCAGGAGTGGATGAATACCAGCTGGTTAAAGCTGAATTCTAATAAGACCGAGGTATTGATTGTGGTTCCAGGCTGCTGGATAGAGAGGTTGGGTGGGGGTTCACCCTCAGATATATACCTCAGGGGTGAGCATCTACCTGCCTCTGAACAGGTGCGGAACCTGGTGGTAATTTTTGATGATGGGCTGACCCTGCATTATCAAGTGTTAGCTGTCATCAAATCCTCTTTTTACCACCTGAGGAATATCGCCAGGATTAAACACCTTGTTCCATCTGGCCACCTTCCTATTCTGATCCATGCCTTTGTGACCTCACGCTTGGACTATTGCAACTTCCTTTACCTAGGGTTACCGGGTGTAGAAATTCACTGCCTGCAGCTAGTGCAAAATGCTGCAGCACAGCTGTTGACGAGTACCTCGTGGTCCTGCCATATTTTGCCAGAGCTGCACGGACTGTACTGGCTGCCTGTTCAGTGGCAGATCACCTTTAGGTCAGTCTTCTGACTTTTAAAGCCCTACATGGACTTGGCCCTGACTACCTGAAAGAGCTCCTGGTCCCCCACTGCCCTGGGCGTTCGCTCCGCTCAGCCAATGAGGGGTTGCTAGAGATTCCGAGGGTACGTTTGAAATCTTCTGGGGCTAAGGCATTTATGTATGCTGCCCCCACCCTCTGGAATTCTTTACCCTGTTGGTTACATGAGCACATGACCATGGAGGGTTTCAAACAAGCACTTAAAACCTGGCTATGGAGTCAAGCATATGGTACTTGATGGAAATGGTATTTAATTGTGGGAAAGTTTTAAAATGTTATGTTTATCCATTTTAAAATGTCTGTTGACTATGATGCGGTGATATTTTATGACTATTTGACTTTGTTAGGCACCTGGTTTTGAATGGCACCTTAAAAATAAAGAATATTATTATTATATTATTATTATTATATATTGTCATGTTTCTTATCAGATAAAGCACAGTTACCAAAATAGTTCTCACTTGTTTTACGGGTTTGTTTGGGTGCTTTTGTTTTCATGTCCGCCACCAGTCAACTGTAAAATTCTTCCATATCTGCTCAAAATTCTGTAAAAAACAAAGGAAAAGAAAAGGACAAATAATTTTTTTTTTTCAGTTTTTGTTGACCGGGTAAGTGCACTAGACAAATCCTGCCTATTTTCAGGCACGACCTGGTGAAGGGGGATACAGATGAATGCCAACTGACCTTGAACCAGATGAAACTGTTGGTGGTATTTTTAGTGAATGAGGGAAATTTGGCCAGGACACCGGGGAAATTCCCCTGCTCTTTTCGATAAGTGCCCTGGGATCTTTAACATCCACCTGAACTACCACCAATCCAGGCAGATGGGAATTTGGTTTAATGTCTCATCCAAAAGACAGCACCTCAGAAGTGCAGCACCCTTCTCATGCTGCACTACAGTGCTAGTACTCGGATATAAACCCAAGTGCCAGATGTAGGAACTGAACCCACAGCCCTCTGATCTCCCGGCCTCAGAGGTGAGTGTGCTACCTACTGAGCCATTGACACTGACAAATGGAGTCACTATGTAATTGTCTGCTAGTACAGTACTAAATAAATCAAGCTAATATCACATCTAGCCCCCGAAATCAGTCTTTCAATGGTTTTCAGTTTTAAAAAGGTTTTTTAAGCAGATGGAGGCTCAAGAAACAAGATCTTCATTCTTGACCACAAATTCCCCTATTGCAAGAGTCTCATGAGACAACATCGGCATTCACAAGATTTATTTATTAGTACTCAGTGGTGAAAAAAACAATAGAAGCAATTAAAACAATTTTTTTACTGTGACTACTGTAGTGAACAACTGTATAACAGTAACCAGTGGCAATAAGAAACATTTTAAGCAGTTTTTTTATTGAATTATATACACGGTTTCACATCTAACATCTCATGAAGAAAGTCTTGTTTGACGAGCTCGTCATCCTTCTACACAAGAGTCTCATGAGACAACACTACCATTAGCAAGATTTATTTCACAGTACTTGGTGGCAAAAAAACAATTAAAAACAAGACATTTTTTTTACTGTGAGTACTGGGGTGAATAAGTGTATAACAGTAACCAGTGTCAATTATAAACATTCTCAGCAGGCTTTCATTAAATTACAGACATGGTTCCGCATCTAACGTCTTGTAAAGAAAATCTTGTTTCACAAGCTTGTACTCCTACACAAGAGTCTTGTGAGACAACATCACCATTCGAGAGATTTATCTCACAGTACTAGGTGACAAAAAAGAAACAAAACAATTAAAACTACTTTTTTCACTGTGACTACTAGAGGGAACAACTGTATAACAGTAACCAGTGGCAATAAAAATAATTTTCTGTCATTTTTAATAAACTTACATACATGTTTTTATTCATCTGACATCTCACGAAGAACTTTTTTTCTGCGAGTTCATCCTTCTTTGATACGAGACTCTCATGAGACAACATCGTCATTTACAAGATTTATTTATCACTACTCGGTTGCGTAAAGAAAAATATACTCTGGTTTTCTTTTTGTAACTCTATAAGTTATTACATAAATGGTACAATCTCTATTGACAAGCAAATCCATGAACTGGAAATTTAAAATAATACAAAAAGTAACTGGTACGCATATGTCGTCTTGCGTAAAGTTATATTTTTTTCGTGAGATCATTCCAACCCTTCATGACTTGCTATCGAAAAAAGATTGGCGAGTCACGAAGAAGGAATTTCAAAATAAACAGGAAGTGGATTTTTTAGCCAATCAGAAATGGGGAATATGACAGGAAGTATGCCATCTTGGATTACACTCTGAGAACAGCTACAGCAGTACAACAACAAGCAGTATGTGTCACTATTTAAAATAAACATTTTCAAAATGTTACAAACAATAAAAAGTTTAGTAAAATATATATATTCTGAAATTCGAATTGTTATACAACCAGGGAATGGTTTGTTTACTTCTATCAGACAACTTCTTTATCGCAAAACAATGAGTTTTACTGGACTGGCTCTGCACGTTTACTTTGGAGAAGATCACTCTGAAGCTGTCACTTGTATGAGAGCATGTATAATTCTAATAAATAAGCAAACTATTAAACTGAGAACTGTGCTGTAAGAGATAGCAAATGCAATTATTATTGGTTAATACAATAAACTGTGTCATAGTAAATTAAATAGTACAATGTGTGTAGAAATGCAAAAGTACTTGGACAGTCTTTTTTTTTCTTGCTTACTGTTTTATCATCTTTGTATTTTATTTGTTTTATATTGTAGTCACATACTGATAACAGATCTAAAGTCACGGTTCAGAAATGTACATTTCTGCATAGCAGACAGTGGCTAGAGTAACAAAACTGAAGCATTTACTAACATACCCCAAGAATACAACTGCCACCTAGGATGCCAGCTCAAAAAGAGGGCACGGAGGCTCTGCCTGGCACTGCATACATGGGCACTGACCAATGGCATTGGTCAGTATTAACAGGTTTGATGCACTGACCTATCAGATAACCACAGTATCCCTTCATTGTTTTTATTGACATGTAATTGTGTAACAGTAGAGAACATGTTGCAGATACCAATGATAATGTATCTGATTGGCATAGCTTTTTTTTGTAAGGAACCAGTACAGTGGTTTGTAACTGTTTTGAGATGTCTGAGTCAGCAAATCTGCCTTATAACAGTTTGACAGAAGAAGTAAACTGTCACTTGGCACAGAGCTATTGACAGAGTCAGACACATTTAGAGACTGCTATTATTTGCATTCTCTTTGCGAGGATACAGCATGGCAGAAGGCTCCAGAACAATGGCATAGATCCTGGGGAGTTCCCTAGTGTGTAGGGTGGCACAGTTTGGTAGAAGAATTTATTTTAGTAATAACTTGTGCCTGCAGAACTGTGATGTGTCATGGTTTGGTAAGGATGGCATGAGATGGGAGCAGCTTAGGCCAGCTGTACACCAACTGTTACAGACACACCCTAAGTCTGACATACTCCTCATCCATGTTGGAGGTAATGATTTGGGTAAAAAAAAGGGTATAGATTTAACTGAAATAAGTAAATCAGATTTGGCTGCTCTGACTGCTATGTTACCTGCCTGTAACATTCTGTATTCAGATATTACAGAGCGGATGATCTGGCAGGGCCAGTAAAACACTCCTGAGCTTGAAAGATCATGGCATAAGGTAAATATACAAATATATTGCTACCTACACAATTTGGGGATGCACACTGTATATCAACACCAAAATTAGATATTGAAAAATTGGCTGTACCTAAAAGACGGTGTGCAACTGTCAGATGCTGGTAACAGGATTTTCCTAGAGGACCTTCAACATGTAATCCAAGCACTGTTGTGAATGTGTCAGCATACTGTATACTTTACATCGTTAGTACCAACATGCCACCCCTCAACAGCTATTTTAAGAGCCACATATACTTTGTCAAAAAATAGAAGAAAGGGTTCTGAAAGAACTCCTGAAACTGAAGGTGGACAAAGCAATGGGACCTGATGGGATTCACCTCAGAACTCTAAAAGAACTAAGGGGAGAACTAGTGACACCTCTGACTAACCTTTTTAACAGATCATGGGAGGATGGTGGGGTACCTAAGGACTGGAGGAGGGCAGAGGTGATTCCCCTTCACAAAAGTGGGAGCAAAGCAGAGGCAAGAAACTATAAACCTGTTAGTTTAACCTCAGTGGTAGGGAAAATTATGGAATCACTTCTGAAAGAAAGAATTGTTGAGTACCTATAGGCCAGAGTGGCACAGCACCCAAGACAGCATCGATTCACAGTGGGAAGGTCATGTGAGATGAATCTAATAGATTTCTTTGACTGGGTGACCAAAGTAATAAACCAGGGAGGAGTTGTGGACACAGCCTACCTAGACTTTTGCAAGGCATCTGACACAGTCCCACAGAAAAGATTAATAAACAAGTTAGTCAGCCTAGGAGTTGGTCCCAGGGTGGTAGCATGGGTAAAAAATTGGCTGGAAAACAGAACACAGAGGGTAATAGTAAACAGAGTCCACTTCAAAGAAAGGGGTGTTACTAGCAGGGTACCACAGGGTTCAGTACTGGGACGGGTCCTTTTTAATGTCTTTATAAGTGACATTGCACAGGGACTGAAAGGAAACGTATGCCTCTTTGCAGATGACACAAAGATCTGCAAAAGGGTTGATACACAGGGTGGGGGGTGAAAAGGAAGAGAAGGGACTTGTCAAGGTTAGAGGAATGGTTAAAAGTATGGCAACTTAAATTCAATGCAAAGAGGTGCAAAGTAATGCACCTAGGAAACAAAAACCCAGCTGAAGAGTACACAGTGGAGGGGTATTAACAACAACAAAAATGGAAAGGTACCAGGGGGTAGTCATATCAGATGATCTAAAGGTAAATAAGCAATGTGAGAAGGCCATAACAAGGGCTGCGGGATACTGGGATGTATAGGGAGAGGCAACACCAGTAGAAAATAGGAAGTTGTTATCCCTCTGTACAGACAGTTGGTGAGACCCCATCTGGAGTACTAAGTGCAGTTCTGGAGACCCTATTTCCACAAGGACATAGGATGGAGGCAGTCCAGAGGAGGGCAACTAAAATGGTGCAGGGTCTACACCAGAAGCCATATGAAAAGAGACTAAAGAAACTTAATATATATATACCCCCGGGGAAAGGAGGGAGAGGGGGTCATGATAGAAATTTTCAAGTACCTCAGGGGAATCAACAAAGTCCAAGAGGGAAGCATCTTTCAGAAAAAGAGATGTGCAAGAACAAGGGGGCAGAATTTGAAGATGGGGGGACAGCTCAGGGGCAATGTGAGGAAGTGTTTTTTCATGGAGAGGGTGGTGGACACATGGAATGGCCTTCCTGATGAGGTCGTGAGGTCAAAAATAGTGGGAGAATTCAAGAATGCATGGGACAGACATAAGACAATTCTGGTGGGGGTTGGAAGAAGTAAGCTGTTGGTTAACTAGGATATACAGCTTATCCGATAGGTAGGGAGATGGGTGGACTGGGTGGGCCAGACAGACCTTACCTGCAGTCAAAGTCTATGTTTCTATGCACCTACACACCACACATATTTCTTTTTTTTGTTTCTTTTGGGATTTAATTGTGATATAGTTTCTTTCGCAATTTAGATTTGTGATTGTTGTACCTTTAATGTTAGCAGTGTTAAAGACAGTTTTAAAGACTACTGTGCATGTATTGTTTTGTTAATGGGTGTGTGTTGTGGTGGGTGGAGGAAGGAGGTTGGTGGAGAGGTGTACACCTCTGTGTTCCAACTATTATCCAAATATGTTATGGGGGTAGTGGATGTGGCCTACCTGAACTTCAGTAAGGCTTTTGACACTGTGCTGCATAAAATGCTGCTAAACAAGCTGTGTAACATGGCAGTGGGTAGGCCATGTTGCAGTGGTGGGAAACTGGCTGGATAGCAGGACACAGAGGGTGGTGGTAAATGGCTGTCACTTTGCAGACAGAAAGTAGACAAGTATGGTGTCACAGGAATCAGTGCTGAGTCCAGTCCTCATCAACACATTTATCACTGATATGACAAATAACCTAGAAGGAAGAATTTGCTTCTTCAATGATGACACAAAACTCTGCAACAGGATGGACATGCAGGATGGTGTGGATAGAATGAGAGATCTGCAGAAGCTTGATGACTGATCAAGAGAGTGGCAGCTGAGATTTAATGCAAATAAATGCAAAATAATGCACATGGACTACAAGAACCCAGGAATAGCATATCGGGGAGGTATGCAGAATGCTACAAGCAGGAAAGGGACTTGGGGGTATAATGCCTGCTGACCTGAAGGTGGGGAGTCAGTGCAACAAGATGGCAGGAAAAGCAAATAGGCTGATAGGATGCATGGGCAGGGGTATCACCAACAGGAAAAGGGTGGTAATAGTTACACCATACAAGACATTGGTGAGGCCACATCATGAGTACATTGTCCAGATCTAGACACCTTACCTGAGAAAAGACATAGAGTGGAGGTAGTTCAGATGAGAGTAACCAAATTGCTGCAGGGATTACATCATAAAATATATGAAGAGAGGCAGAAACATTTAAATATGTACTCCCTTGAAGTGTTGCTTTATTGTGCTATGTATTATTTTCTTACTGTTATATATGGTTTTTACAACATAATATTTTAATAGTTTATGTTGCTAAACAACTGATGTGGCCATATAATGTCTTCTTAATGTGGTGGTGGTGGTGGTGGGGGGGGAGGTTAGGCCTCTAGTTCTTTGTTTAATCAGTATGAAATGTATATCACACATTGAGGCCACACTCCCAAACAATCTGATTCCTATCTGCACCAGGGCTACAGACACTGGTATTCTGTGAAATGTGTATCACACATTGAGGCCACACTCCCAAGCAATCTGATTCCTAGCTACACCAGGGCTACAGAAACTGTTATTCTGTGAAATGTGTATCACACATTGAGGCCACACTACCAAACAATCTAATTCCTATCTACACCAGGGCTACAGGTACTGGTATTCTGTGAAATGTGTATCACACATTGAGGCCACACTCCCAAACAATCTGATTCCTATCTACACCAGGGCTACAGGTACTGGTATTCTGTGAAATGTGTATCACACATTGAGGCCACACTCCCAAACAATCCGATTCCTATCTTACGCAGGGCTACAGATGCTGGTATTCTGTTAAATGTGTATCACACATTGAGGCCACACTCTCAAACAATCCGATTCCTATCTGCACCAGGGCTACAGATGCTGGTATTCTGTGAAATGTGTATCACACATTGAGGCCACACTCCAAACAATCCGATTCCTATCTACACCAGGGCTACAGATGCTGGTATTCTGTGAAATGTGTATCACACATTGAGGCCACACTCCCAAACAATCCGATTCCTATCTACACCAGGGCTACAGATACTGGTATTCTGTGAAATGTGTATCACACATTGAGGCCACACTCCCAAACAATCTGATTCCTAGCTGCACCAGGCTACAGACACTGGTATTCTGTGAAATGTGTATCACACATTGAGGCCACACTCCCAAACAAATCCGATTCCTATCTACCAGGGTCACAGATGCTGGTATTCTGTGAAATGTGTATCACACATTGAGGCCACACTCCAAACAATCCGATTCCTAGCTGCACCAGGGCTACAGGACACTGGTATTCTGTGAAATGTGTATCACACATTGAGGCCACACTCCCAAGCAATCCGATTCCTAGCTGCACCAGGGCTACAGACACTGGTATTCTGTGAAATGTGTATCACACATTGAGGCCACACTCCCAAGCAATCCGATTCCTAGCTACACCAGGGCTACAGGTACTGGTATTCTGTGAAATGTATCACACATTGAGGCAACACTCCCAAACAATCTGATTCCTAGCTACACCAGGGCTACAGGCACTGGTATTCTGTGAAAAGTGTATCACACATTGAGGCCACACTCCCAAACAATCCGATTCCTAGCTACGCCATGGCTACAGATGCTGGTATTCTGTGAAATGTGTATCACACATTGAGGCCACACTCCCAAACAATCTGATTCCTATCTACACCAGGGCTACAGATACTGGTATTCTGTGAAATGTGTATCACACATTGAGGCCACACTCCCAAACAATCTGATTCCTATCTACACCAGGGCTACAGGTACTGGTATTCTGTGAAATGTGTATCACACATTGAGGCCACACTCCCAAACAATCTGATTCCTATCTACACCAGGGCTACAGGTACTGGTATTCTGTGAAATGTGTATCACACATTGAGGCCACACTCCCAAACAATCTGATTCCTATCTACACCAGGGCTACAGACACTGTATTCTGTGAAATGTGTATCACACATTGAGGCCACACTCCCAAACAATCTGATTCCTATCTGCACCAGGGCTACAGACACTGTTATTCTGTGAAATGTGTATCACACATTGAGGCCACACTCCCAAACAATCTGATTCCTATCTGCACCAGGGCTACAGACACTGTTATTCTGTGAAATGTATATCACACATTGAGGCCACACTCCCAAACAATCCGATTCCTATCTGCACCAGGGCTACAGACACTGTTATTCTGTGAAATGTATATCACACATTGAGGCCACACTCCCAAACAATCATATTCCTAGCTGCAACAGGGCTACAGACACTGGTATTCTGTGAAATGTGTATCACACATTGAGGCCACACTCCCAAGCAATCTGATTCCTAGCTGCACCAGGGCTACAGACACTGGTATTCTGTGAAATGTGTATCACACATTGAGGCCACACTCCCAAACAATCTGATTCCTAGCTACACCAGGGCTACAGACACTGGTATTCTGTGAAATGTGTATCACACATTGAGGCCACACTCCCAAACAATCTGATTCCTAGCTACACCAGGGCTACAGACACTGGTATTCTGTGAAATGTGTATCACACATTGAGGCCACACTCCCAAACAATCCAATTCCTATCTACACCAGGGCTACAGATACTGGTATTCTGTGAAATGTATCACACATTGAGGCCACACTCCCAAACAATCTGATTCCTAGCTACACCAGGGCTACAGACACTGGTATTCTGTTAAATGTGTATCACACATTGAGGCCACACTCCCAAACAATCCGATTCCTATCTGCACCAGGGCTACAGATACTGGTATTCTGTGAAATGTGTATCACACATTGAGGCCACACTCCCAAGCAATCCGATCCCTAGCTACACCAGGGCTACAGATGTACTGGTATTCTGTGAAATGTGAATCACACATTGAGGCCACACTCCCAAGCAATCCGATCCCTAGCTACACCAGGGCTACAGGTACTGGTATTCTGTGAAATGTGTATCACACATTGAGGCCACACTCCCAAACAATCCGATCCCTAGCTACACCAGGGCTACAGACACTGGTATTCTGTGAAATGTGTATCACACATTGAGGCCACACTCCCAAACAATCCGATTCCTAGCTACACCAGGGCTACAGACACTGGTATTCTGTGAAATGTGTATCACACATTGAGGCCACACTCCCAAACAATCCGATTCCTATCTACACCAGGGCTACAGGCACTGGTATTCTGTGAAATGTATCACACATTGAGGCCACACTCCCAAACAATAGTATTCCTAGCTGCAACAGGGCTACAGGACACTGGTATTCTCTGAAATGTGTATCACACATTGAGGCCACACTCCCAAGCAATCTGATTCCTAGCTAGCACCAGGGCTACAGACACTGGTATTCTGTGAAATGTGTATCACACATTGAGGCCACACTCCCAACAATCCGATTCCTAGCTACACCAGGGCTACAGGTGCTGGTATTCTGTGAAATGTATCACACATTGAGGCCACACTCCCAAACAATCCGATTCCTATCTACGCCAGGGCTACAGATGCTGGTATTCTGTGAAATGTGTATCACACATTGAGGCCACACTCCCAAACAATCTGATTCCTAGCTACGCCAGGGCTACAGATGCTGGTATTCTGTGAAATGTGTATCACACATTGAGGCCACACTCCCAAACAATCTGATTCCTATCTACACCAGGGCTACAGACACTGGTATTCTGTGAAATGTGTATCACACATTGAGGCCACACTCCCAAACAATCTGATTCCTAGCAGACACTGTTATTCTGTGAAATGCATATCACACATTGAGGCCACACTCCAAACAATCTGATTACTATCTGCACCAGGGCTACAGACACTTATTCTGTGAAATGTATCACACATTGAGGCCACACTCCCAAACAATCTGATTCCTATCTGCACCAGGGCTACAGACACTGGTATTCTGTGAAATGTGTATCACACATTGAGGCCACACTCCCAAACAATCTGATTCCTATCTGCACCAGGGCTACAGACACTGTTATTCTGTGAAATGTGTATCACACATTGAGGCCACACTCCCAAACAATCCGATTCCTATCTGCACCAGGGCTACAGACACTGTTATTCTGTGAAATGTATATCACACATTGAGGCCACACTCCCAAACAATCCGATTCCTAGCTGCACCAGGGCTACAGACACTGGTATTCTGTGAAATGTGTATCACACATTGAGGCCACACTCCCAAGCAATCCGATTCCTAGCTGCACCAGGGCTACAGACACTGGTATTCTGTGAAATGTATCACACATTGAGGCCACACTCCCAAACAATCCGATTCCTAGCTACACCAGGGCTACAGACACTGGTATTCTGTGAAATGTGTATCACACATTGAGGCCACACTCCCAAACAATCCGATTCCTATCTACACCAGGGCTACAGGTACTGGTATTCTGTGAAATGTGTATCACACATTGAGGTCACACTCCCAAACAATCTGATTCATAGCTACACCAGGGCTACAGGTACTGGTATTCTGTGAAATGTGTATCACACATTGAGGCCACACTCCCAAACAAACTGATTCCAAGCAGACACTGTTATTCTGTGAAATGTGTATCACACATTGAGGCCACACTCCCAACCAATCTGATTACTATCTGCACCAGGGCTACAGACACTGTTATTCTGTGAAATGTATATCACACATTCGGCCACACTCCCAAACAATCCGATCCCTAGCTACACCAGGGCTACAGGTACTGGTATTCTGTGAAATGTGTATCACACATTGAGGCAACACTCCCAAACAATCCGATTCCTAGCTACACCAGGGCTACAGACACTGGTATTCTGTGAAATGTGTATCACACATTGAGGCCACACTCCCAAACAATCCGATTCCTAGCTACACCAGGGCTACAGGTACTGGTATTCTGTGAAATGTGTATCTCACGTTGAGGCCACACTCCCAAACAATCTGATTCTTATCTACACCAGGACTAGAGGTACTGGTATTCTGTGAAATGTGTATCACACATTGAGTCCACACTCTCAAACAAAAGTATTCCGAGCTGCAACAGGGCCACGGACACTGGTATTCTCTGAAATGTGTATCACACATTGAGGCCACACTCCCAAGCAATCCGATTCCAAGCTGCACCAGGGCTACAGACACTGGTATTCTGTGAAATGTGTATCACACATTGAGGCCACACTCCCAAACAATACCGATTCCTAGCTACACCAGGGCTACAGATGCTGGTATTCTGTGAAATGTGTATCACACATTGAGGCCACACTCCCAAACAATCTGATTCCTAGCTACGCCATGGCTACAGATGCTGGTATTCTGTGAAATGTGTATCACACATTGAGGCCACACTCCCAAACAATCCGATTCCTATCTACACCAGGGCTACAGACACTGGTATTCTGTGAAATGTGTATCACACATTGAGGCCACACTCCCAAACAATCTGATTCCTATCTACACCAGGGCTACAGGTACTGGTATTCTGTGAAATGTGTATCACACATTGAGGCCACACTCCCAAACAATCCGATTCATATCTACACCAGGGCTGCAGGTACTGGTATTCTGTGAAATGTGTATCACACATTGAGGCCACACTCCCAAACAATCTGATTCCTAGCAGACACTGTTATTCTGTGAAATGCATATCACACATTGAGGCCACACTCCCAAACAATCTGATTCCTATCTGCACCAGGGCTACAGACACTTATTCTGTGAAATGTGTATCACACATTGAGGCCACACTCCCAAACAATCTGATTCCTATCTGCACCAGGGCTACAGACACTGTTATTCTGTGAAATGTGTATCACACATTGAGGCCACACTCCCAAACAATCTGATTCCTATCTACGCCAGGGCTACAGGTACTGTTATTCTGTGAAATGTATATCACACATTGAGGCCACACTCCCAAACAATCCGATTCCTATCTGCACCAGGGCTACAGATACTGTTATTCTGTGAAATGTGTATCACACATTGAGGCCACACTCCCAAACAATCGATTCCTAGCTGCACCAGGGCTACAGACACTGGTATTCTGTGAAATGTGTATCACACATTGAGGCCACACTCCCAAGCAATCCGATTCCTAGCTGCACCAGGGCTACAGACACTGGTATTCTGTGAAATGTGTATCACACATTGAGGCCACACTCCCAAACAATCTGATTCCTAGCTACACCAGGGCTACAGACACTGGTATTCTGTGAAATGTGTATCACACATTGAGGCCACACTCCCAAACAATCTGATTCCTATCTGCACCAGGGCTACAGATACTGGTATTCTGTGAAATGTGTATCACACATTGAGGCCACACTCCCAAGCAATCTGATCCCTAGCTACACCAGGGCTACAGGTACTGGTATTCTGTGAAATGTGTATCACACATTGAGGCCACACTCCCAAACAATCCGACCCTAGCTACACCAGGGCTACAGGTACTGGTATTCTGTGAAATGTGTATCACACATTGAGGCCACACTCCCAAACAATCCGATTCCTAGCTACACCAGGGCTACAGATACTGGTATTCTGTGAAATGTATCACACATTGAGGCCACACTCCAAACAATCCGATTCTAGCTGCACACCAGGGCTACAGACACTGGTATTCTGTGAAATGTGTATCACACATTGAGGCCACACTCCCAAACAATCTGATTCCTAGCTACACCAGGGCTACAGGTACTGGTATTCTGTGAAATGTGTATCACACATTGAGGCCACACTCCCAAACAATCTGATTCCTATCTACACCAGGGCTAGAGGCACTGGTATTCTGTGAAATGTATCACACATTGAGGCCACACTCCCAAACAATGATTCCTAGCTGCAACAGGGCAAGACACTGGTTTTCTGTGAAATGTGTATCACACATTGAGGCCACACTCCCAAACAATCCGATTCCTATCTACGCCAGGCTACAGATGCTGGTATTCTGTGAAATGTATCACACATTGAGGCCACACTCCCAAACAATCCGATTCCTATCTACACCAGGGCTACAGACACTGGTATTCTGTGAAATGTGTATCACACATTGAGGCCACACTCCCAAACAATCTGATTCCTAGCAGACACTGTTATTCTGTGAAATGCATATCACACATTGAGGCCACACTCCAAACAATCTGATTACTATCTGCACCAGGGCTACAGACACTTATTCTGTGAAATGTGTATCACATTGAGGCCACACTCCCAAACAATCTGATTCCTATCTGCACCAGGGCTACAGACACTGTTATTCTGTGAAATGTGTATCACACATTGAGGCCACACTCCCAAACAATCTGATTCCTATCTGCACCAGGGCTACAGACACTGTTATTCTGTGAAATGTATATCACATTGAGGCCAAACTCCCAAACAATCCGATTCCTATCTGCACCAGGGCTACAGACACTGGTATTCTGTGAAATGTATATCACACATTGAGGCCACACTCCCAAACAATCGATTCCTATCTGCACCAGGGCTACAGACACTGGTATTCTGTGAAATGTGTATCACACATTGAGGCCACACTCCCAAGCAATCCGATTCCTAGCTGCACCAGGGCTACAGACACTGGTATTCTGTGAAATGTGTATCACACATTGAGGCCACACTGCCAAACAATCCGATTCCTAGCTACACCATGGCTACAGACACTGGTATTCTGTGAAATGTGTATCACACATTGAGGCCACACTCACAAACAATCTGATTCCTAGCTACACCAGGGCTACAGACACTGGTATTCTGTGAAATGTGTATCACATATTGAGGCCACACTCCCAAACAATCTGATTCCTATCTACACCAGGGCTACAGGTACTGGTATTCTGTGAAATGTGTATCACACATTGAGGCCACACTCCCAAACAATCCGATTCCTATCTACACCAGGGCTACAGGTACTGGTATTCTGTGAAATGTGTATCACACATTGAGGCCACACTCCCAAACAATCTGATTCCTAGCTACACCATGGCTACAGATGCTGGTATTCTGTGAAATGTGTATCACACATTGAGGCCACACTCCCAAACAATCCGATTCCTATCTACGCCAGGGCTACAGACACTGGTATTCTGTGAAATGTGTATCACACATTGAGGCCACACTCCCAAACAATCTGATTCCTATCTACACCAGGGCTACAGGTACTGGTAGTCTGTGAAATGTGTATCACACATTGAGGCCACACTCCCAAACAATCCGATTCATATCTACACCAGGGCTGCAGGTACTGGTATTCTGTGAAATGTGTATCACACATTGAGGCCACACTCCCAAACAATCTGATTCCTAGCAGACACTGTTATTCTGTGAAATGCATATCACACATTGAGGCCACACTCCCAAACAATCTGATTACTATCTACACCAGGGCTACAGACACTTATTCTGTGAAATGTGTATTACACATTGAGGCCACACTCCCAAACAATCTGATTCCTATCTGCACCAGGGCTACAGACACTGTTATTCTGTGAAATGTGTATCACACATTGAGGCCACACTCCCAAACAATCTGATTCCTATCTGCACCAGGGCTACAGACACTGTTATTCTGTGAAATGTATACACATTGAGGCCACACTCCCAAACAATCCGATTCCTATCTACACCAGGGCTACAGACACTGGTATTCTGTGAAATGTGTATCACACATTGAGGCCACACTCCCAAACAATCGATTCCTAGCTGCACCAGGGCTACAGACACTGGTATTCTGTGAAATGTGTATCACACATTGAGGCCACACTCCCAAGCAATCCGATTCCTAGCTGCACCAGGGCTACAGACACTGGTATTCTGTGAAATGTGTATCACACATTGAGGCCACACTCCCAAACAATCTGATTCCTAGCTACACCAGGGCTACAGACACTGGTATTCTGTGAAATGTGTATCACACATTGAGGCCACACTCCCAAACAATCCGATTCCTATCTACACCAGGGCTACAGATGCTGGTATTCTGTGAAATGTGTATCACACATTGAGGCCACACTCCCAAACAATCTGATTCCTAGCTACACCAGGGCTACAGGTACTGGTATTCTGTGAAATGTGTATCACACATTGAGGCCACACTCCCAACAATCCGATTCCTAGCTACACCAGGGCTACAGTACTGGTATTCTGTGAAATCGGTATCACACATTGAGGCCACACTCCCAAAGCAATCCGATTCCTAGCTACACCAGGGCTACAGGTACTGGTATTCTGTGAAATGTATCACACATTGAGGCCACACTCCCAAACAATCCGATTCCTATCTACACCAGGGCTACAGATACTGGTATTCTGTGAAATGTATCACACATTGAGGCACACTCCCAAACAATCCGATTCCTATCTACACCAGGCTACAGGTACTGGTATTCTGTGAAATGTGTCTCACATTGAGGCCACACTCCCAAACAATCTGATTCTATCTACACCAGGACTACAGGTACTGGTATTCTGTGAAATGTATCACACATTGAGGCCACACTCCCAAACAATAGATTCCTAGCTGCACCAGGCTACAGACACTGGTATTCTGTGAAATGTGTATCACACATTGAGGCCACACTCCCAAACAATCCGATTCCTAGCTACACCAGGGCTACAGACACTGGTATTCTGTGAAATGTGTATCACACATTGAGGCCACACTCCCAAACAATCTGATTCCTAGCTACACCAGGGCTACAGACACTGGTATTCTGTGAAATGTGTATCACACATTGAGGCCACACTCCCAAACAATCTGATTCCTAGCAGACACTGTTATTCTGTGAAATGCATATCACACATTGAGGCCACACTCCCAAACAATCTGATTACTATCTGCACCAGGGCTACAGACACTTATTCTGTGAAATGTATCACACATTGAGGCCACACTCCCAAACAATCTGATTCCATCTGCACCAGGGCTACAGACACTGTATTCTGTGAAATGTGTATCACACATTGAGGCCACACTCCCAAACAATCTGATTCCTATCTGCACCAGGGCTACAGACACTGTTATTCTGTGAAATGTGTATCACACATTGAGGCAAACTCCCAAACAATCTGATTCCTATCTGCACCAGGGCTACAGACACTGTATTCTGTGAAATGTATCACACATTGAGGCCACACTCCCAAACAATCTGATTCCTAGCTGCACCAGGGCTACAGACACTGGTATTCTGTGAAATGTGTATCACACATTGAGGCCACACTCCCAAGCAATCCGATTCCTAGCTGCACCAGGGCTACAGACACTGGTATTCTGTGAAATGTGTATCACACATTGAGGCCACACTCCCAAACAATCCGATTCCTAGCTACACCATGGCTACAGACACTGGTATTCTGTGAAATGTGTATCACACATTGAGGCCACACTCCAAACAATCTGATTCCTAGCTACACCAGGGCTACAGACACTGGTATTCTGTGAAATGTGTATCACACATTGAGGCCACACTCCCAAACAATCCAATTCCTATCTACACCAGGGCTACAGGTACTAGTATTCTGTGAAATGTGTATCACACATTGAGGCCACACTCCCAAACAATCCGATTCCTATCTACACCAGGGCTACAGGTGCTGGTATTCTGTGAAATGTGTCACATATTGAGGACACACTCCCAAACAATTTGATTCCTATCTACACCAGGGCTACAGGTACTAGTATTCTGTGAAATGTATACCACACATTGAGGCCACACTCCCAAACAATCCGATTCCTATCTACACCAGGGCTACAGGTACTGGTATTCTGTGAAATGTGTATCACACATTGAGGCCACACTCCCAAACAATCTGATTCCTAGCTACACCAGGGCTACAGGTACTGGTATTCTGTGAAATGTGTATCACACATTGAGGCCACACTCCCAAACAAACTGATTCCTAGCAGACACTGCTATTCTGTGAAATGTGTATCACACATTGAGGCCACACTCCCAAACAATCTGATTACTATCTGCACCAGGGCTACAGACACTGTTATTCTGTGAAATGTGTATCACACATTGAGGCCACACTCCCAAACAATCCGATACCTAGCTACACCAGGGCTACAGGTACTGGTATTCTGTGAAATGTGTATCACATTGAGGCCACACTCCCAAACAATCCGATTCCTAGCTACACCAGGGCTACAGACACTGGTATTCTGTGAAATGTGTATCACACATTGAGGCCACACTCCCAAACAATCCGATTCCTATCTACACCAGGGCTACAGGTACTGGTATTCTGTGAAATGTGTATCTCACGTTGAGGCCACACTCCCAAACAATCTGATTCTTATCTACACCAGGACTAGAGGTACTGGTATTCTGTGAAATGTGTATCACACATTGAGGCCACACTCCCAAACAATAGTATTCCTAGCTGCAACAGGGCTACGGACACTGGTATTCTCTGAAATGTGTATCACACATTGAGGCCACACTCCCAAGCAATCCGATTCCAAGCTGCACCAGGGCTACAGACACTGGTATTCTGTGAAATGTGTATCACACATTGAGGCCACACTCCCAAGCAATCCGAATCCTAGCTGCACCAGGGCTACAGGCACTGGTATTCTGTGAAATGTATCACACATTGAGGCCACACTCCCAAACAATCCGATTCCTAGCTACACCATGGCTACAGATGCTGGTATTCTGTGAAATGTGTATCACACATTGAGGCCACACTCCCAAACAATCCGATTCCTAGCTACGCCATGGCTACAGATGCTGGTATTCTGTGAAATGTGTATCACACATTGAGGCCACACTCCCAAACAATCCGATTCCTATCTACGCCAGGGCTACAGACACTGGTATTCTGTGAAATGTGTATCACACATTGAGGCCACACTCCCAAACAATCTGATTCCTATCTACACCAGGGCTACAGGTACTGGTATTCTGTGAAATGTGTATCACACATTGAGGCCACACTCCCAAACAATCCGATTCCTATCTACACCAGGGCTACAGGTACTGGTATTCTGTGAAATGTGTATCACACATTGAGGCCACACTCCCAAACAATCTGATTCCTAGCAGACACTGTTATTCTGTGAAATGCATATCACACATTGAGGCCACACTCCCAAACAATCTGATTACTATCTGCACCAGGGCTACAGACACTTATTCTGTGAAATGTGTATCACACATTGAGGCCACACTCCCAAACAATCTGATTCCTATCTACACCAGGGCTCAGGACACTGTATTCTGTGAAATTGTATCACACATTGAGGCCACACTCCCAAACAATCCGATTCTATCTGCACCAGGGCTACAGACACTGGTATTCTGTGAAATGTATACACATTGAGGCCACACTCCCAAACAATCCGATTCCTATCTGCACCAGGGCTACAGACACTGGTATTCTGTGAAATGTGTATCACACATTGAGGCCACACTCCCAAACAATCGATTCCTAGCTGCACCAGGGCTACAGACACTGGTATTCTGTGAAATGTGTATCACACATTGAGGCCACACTCCCAAACAATCCGATTCCTAGCTACACCAGGGCTACAGACACTGGTATTCTGTAAATGTATACACCCAAACAATCTGATTCCTAGCTACACCAGGGCTACAGACATTGGTATTCTGTGAAATGTATCACACATTGAGGCCACACTCCAAACAATCTGATTCCTACCGGATTCTGTGAAATGTGTATCACACATTGAGGCACACTCCAAACAATCTGATTCCTAGCTACACCAGGGCTACAGATACTGGTATTCTGTGAAATGTGTATACACATTGAGGCCACACTCCAAGCAATCCGATTCCTATGCTACACCAGGGCTACAGGTACTGGTATTCTGTGAAATGTGTATCACACATTGAGGCCACACTCCCAAACAATCTGATTCCTAGCTACACCAGGGCTACAGGTACTGGTATTCTGTGAAATGTGTATCACACATTGAGGCCAACTCCCAAACAATCCGATTCCTATCACCAGGCTACAGACCTGGTATTCTGTGAAATTGTATCACATTGAGGCCACACTCCCAAACAATCTGATTCCTATCTACACCAGGGCTACAGATACTGGTATTCTGTGAAATGTGTATCACACATTGAGGCCACACTCCCAAACAATCCGATTCCTATCTACACCAGGGCTACAGTACTGGTATTCTGTGAAATGTATACACATTGAGGCCACACTCCCAAACACGATCTGATTCACCAGGGCTACAGACACTGTTATTCTGTGAAATGTATATCACACATTGAGGCCACATCCCAAACAATCTGATTCTATCTACACCAGGGCTACAGACACTGGTATTCTGTGAAATGTATCAACATTGAGGCCACACTCCAAACAATCTGATTCCTATCTACACCAGGGCTACAGATACTGGTATTCTGTGAAATGTGTATCACACATTGAGGCCACATCCCAAACATCTGATTCCTATCTCACCAGGGCTACAGACCTGTTATTCTGTGAAATGTATCACACATTGAGGCCACACTCCCAAACAATCCGATTCCTATCTACACCAGGGCTACAGACACTGGTATTCTGTGAAATGTATATCACACATTGAGGCCACACTCCCAAACAATCGATTCCTAGCTACACCAGGGCTACAGACACTGGTATTCTGTGAAATGTGTATCACACATTGAGGCCACACTCCCAAACAATCCGATTCCTAGCTACACCAGGGCTACAGGCACTGGTATTCTGTGAAATGTGTATCACACATTGAGGCCACACTCCCAAACAATCCGATTCCTAGCTACACCAGGGCTACAGACACTGGTATTCTGTGAAATGTGTATCACACATTGAGGCCACACCTCAAACAATCGATTCCTAGCTGCACCAGGGCTACAGACGCTGGTATTCTGTGAAATGTGTATCACACATTGAGGCCACACTCCCAAACAATCTGATCTCATCTACACCAGGGCTACAGGTACTGGTATTCTGTGAAATGTGTATCACATTGAGGCCACACTCCAATCCGATTCCTATCTACACCAGGGCTACAGGTACTGGTATTCTGTGAAATGTGTATCACACATTGAGGCCACACTCCCAAACAATCCGATTCCTATCTACACCAGGGCTACAGGTACTGGTATTCTGTGAAATGTGTATCACACATTGAGGCCACACTCCCAAACAATCCGATTCCTATCTACACCAGGGCTACAGATACTGGTATTCTGTGAAATGTGTATCACACATTGAGGCCACACTCCCAAACAATCTGATTCTTATCTACACCAGGACTAGAGGTACTGGTATTCTGTGAAATGTGTATCACACATTGAGGCCACACTCCCAACCTAGCTGCAACAGGGCCAGGACACTGGTATTCTCTGAAATGTGTATCACATTGAGGCCACACTCCCAAGCAATCCGAATCCTAGCTGCACCAGGGCTACAGACACTGGTATTCTGTGAAATGTGTATCACACATTGAGGCCACACTCCCAAGCAATCCGATTCCTAGCTGCACCAGGGCTACAGACGCTGGTATTCTGTGAAATGTGTATCACACATTGAGGCCACACTCCAAACAATCCGATTCCTAGCTACGCCATGGCTACAGATGCTGGTATTCTGTGAAATGTGTATCACACATTGAGGCCACACTCCCAAACAATCCGATTCCTAGCTACGCCAGGGCTACAGACACTGGTATTCTGTGAAATGTATCACACATTGAGGCACACTCCAAACAATCTGATTTCTACCGAGCTACAGACACTGGTATTCTGTGAAATGCATATCACACATTGAGGCCACACTCCCAAACAATCTGATTCCTATCTGCACCAGGGCTACAGACACTGTTATTCTGTGAAATGTGTATCACACATTGAGGCCACACTCCCAAACAATCTGATTCCTATCTGCACCAGGGCTACAGACACTGTTATTCTGTGAAATGTGTATCACACATTGAGGCCACACTCCCAAACAATCTGATTCCTATCTGCACCAGGGCTACAGACACTGTTATTCTGTGAAATGTATATCACACATTGAGGCCACACTCCCAAACAATCCGATTCCTATCTGCACCAGGGCTACAGACACTGTTATTCTGTGAAATGTATATCACACATTGAGGCCACACTCCCAAACAATCGTATTCCTAGCTGCAACAGGGCTACAGACACTGGTATTCTGTGAAATGTGTATCACACATTGAGGCCACACTCCCAAGCAATCCGATTCCTAGCTGCACCAGGGCTACAGACACTGGTATTCTGTGAAATGTGTATCACACATTGAGGCCACACTCCCAAACAATCTGATTCCTAGCTACACCAGGGCTACAGACACTGGTATTCTGTGAAATGTGAATCACACATTGAGGCCACACTCCCAAACAATCTGATTCCTAGCTGCACCAGGGCTACAGATACTGGTATTCTGTGAAATGTGTATCACACATTGAGGCCACACTCCCAAACAATCCGATCCCTAGCTACACCAGGGCTACAGGTACTGGTATTCTGTGAAATGTGTATCACACATTGAGGCCACACTCCCAAACAATCCGATTCCTATCTACACCAGGGCTACAGGTACTGGTATTCTGTGAAATGTGTATCACACATTGAGGCCACACTCCCAAACAATCTGATTCCTAGCTACACCAGGGCTACAGGTACTGGTATTCTGTGAAATGTATCACACATTGAGGCCACACTCCCAAACAATCGATTCCTAGCTACGCCAGGGCTACAGACACTGGTATTCTGTGAAATGTGTATCACATTGAGGCCACACTCCCAAACAATCTGATTCCTATCTACACCAGGGCTAGAGGTACTGGTATTCTGTGAAATGTGTATCACACATTGAGGCCACACTCCCAAACAATAGTATTCCTAGCTGCAACAGGGCTACGGACACTGGTATTCTGTGAAATGTGTATCACACATTGAGGCCACACTCCCAAGCAATCTGATTCCTAGCTGCACCAGGCTACAGGCACTGGTATTCTGTGAAATGTGTATCACAATTGAGGCCACACTCCAAGCAATCCGATTCTAGCTACACCAGGGCTACAGACGCTGTATTCTGTGAATGTATCACACATTGAGGCCACACTCCAAACAATCCGATCTGCTACGCCATGGCTACAGATGCTGGTATTCTGTGAAATGTGTATCACACATTGAGGCCACACTCCCAAACAATCCGATTCCTATCTACGCCAGGGCTACAGACACTGGTATTCTGTGAAATGTGTATCACACATTGAGGCCACACTCCCAAACAATCTGATTCCTACCAGGGAGCACTGTTATTCTGTGAAATGTATATCACACATTGAGGCCACATCCCAAACAATCTGATTCCTATCTCCACCAGGGCTACAGACATTATTCTGTGAAATGTATCACACATTGAGGCCACATCCCAAACAATCTGATTCCTATCTACACCAGGGCTACAGATACTGGTATTCTGTGAAATGTGTATCACATTGAGGCCACACTCCCAAACAATCTGATTCCTAGCTGCACCAGGCTACAGACACTGGTATTCTGTGAAATGTATATCACATTGAGGCCACACTTCCAAACAATCGATTCCTAGCTACACCAGGGCTACAGACACTGGTATTCTGTGAAATGTGTATCACACATTGAGGCCACACTCCCAAGCAATCCGATTCCTAGCTACACCAGGGCTACAGACACTGGTATTCTGTGAAATGTGTATCACACATTGAGGCCACACTCCCAAACAATCCGATTCCTGCTACACCATGGCTACAGGTGCTGGTATTCTGTGAAATGTGTCACATATTGAGGACACACTCCCAAACAATTTGATTCCTATCTACACCAGGGCTACAGGTACTGGTATTCTGTGAAATGTATACCACACATTGAGGCCACACTCCCAAACAATCCGATTCCTATCTACACCAGGGCTACAGGTACTGGTATTCTGTGAAATGTGTATCACACATTGAGGCCACACTCCCAAACAATCTGATTCCTAGCTACACCAGGGCTACAGGTACTGGTATTCTGTGAAATGTGTATCACACATTGAGGCCACACTCCCAAACAATCTGATTCCAAGCAGACACTGTTATTCTGTGAAATGTGTATCACACATTGAGGCCACACTCCCAACCAATCTGATTACTATCTGCACCAGGGCTACAGACACTGTTATTCTGTGAAATGTATATCACACATTGAGGCCACACTCCCAAACAATCCGATTCCTAGCTACACCAGGGCTACAGGTACTGGTATTCTGTGAAATGTGTATCACACATTGAGGCCACACTCCCAAACAATCTGATTCCTAGCTACACCAGGGCTACAGGTACTGGTATTCTGTGAAATGTGTATCACACATTGAGGCCACACTCCCAAACAATCTGATTCCTAGCAGACACTGTTATTCTGTGAAATGTGTATCACACATTGAGGCCACACTTCCAAACAATCTGATTACTATCTGCACCAGGGCTACAGACACTGTTATTCTGTGAAATGTATATCACACATTGAGGCCACACTCCCAAACAATCCGATTCCTAGCTACACCAGGGCTACAGGTACTGGTATTCTGTGAAATGTGTATCACACATTGAGGCCACACTCCCAAACAATCCGATTCCTATCTACACCAGGGCTGCAGGTACTGGTATTCTGTGAAATGTGTATCACACATTGAGGCCACACTCCAAACAATCCGATTCCTATCTGCACCAGGGCTACAGATGCTGGTATTCTGTGAAATGTGTATCACACATTGAGGCCACACTCCCAAGCAATCCGATCCACAGCTACACCAGGGCTACAGGTACTGGTATTCTGTGAAATGTGTTTCACACATTGAGGCCACACTCCCAAACAATCCGATTCCTAGCTACACCAGGCTACAGGACTGGTATTCTGTGAAATGGTATCACACATTGAGGCCACACCCAAACAATCTGATTCCTAGCTACACCAGGGCTACAGGCACTGGTATTCTGTGAAATGTGTATCACACATTGAGGCCACACTCCCAAACAATCCGATTCCTATCTACACCAGGGCTACAGACACTGGTATTCTGTGAAATGTGTATCACACATTGAGGCCACACTCCCAAACAATCCGATTCCTATCTACACCAGGGCTGCAGGTACTGGTATTCTGTGAAATGTGTATCACACATTGAGGCCACACTCCCAAACAATCTGATTCCTAGCAGACACTGTTATTCTGTGAAATGCATATCACACATTGAGGCCACACTCCAAACAATCTGATTACTATCTGCACCAGGGCTACAGACACTTATTCTGTGAAATGTGTATCACACATTGAGGCCACACTCCCAAACAATCTGATTCCTATCTGCACCAGGGCTACAGACACTGGTATTCTGTGAAATGTGTATCACACATTGAGGCCACACTCCCAAACAATCTGATTCCTAGCTCACCAGGGCTACAGATACTGGTATTCTGTGAAATGTTATCACACATTGAGGCCACACTCCCAAACAATCGATTCCTAGCTACACCAGGGCTACAGACACTGGTATTCTGTGAAATGTGTATCACACATTGAGGCCACACTCCCAAACAATCCGATTCCTAGCTACACCAGGGCTACAGACACTGGTATTCTGTGAAATGTATCACACATTGAGGCCACACTCTCAAACAATCTGATTCCTTGCTACACCAGGGCTACAGACACTGGTATTCTGTGAAATGTATACACACATTGAGGCCACACTCCCAAACAATCTGATTCCTATCTACACCAGGGCTACAGGTACTGGTATTCTGTGAAATGTGTATCACACATTGAGGCCACACTCCCAAACAATCCGATTCCTATCTACACCAGGGCTACAGGTACTGGTATTCTGTGAAATGTATCACACATTGAGGCCACACTCCCAAACAATCTGATTCCTATTTACACCAGGGCTACAGGTACTGGTATTCTGTGAAATGTGTATCACACATTGAGGCCACACTCCCAAACAATCCGATTCCTATCTACACCAGGGCTACAGGTACTGGTATTCTGTGAAATGTATCACACATTGAGGCCACACTCCCAAACAATCTGATTCCTAGCTACACCAGGGCTACAGGTACTGGTATTCTGTGAAATGTGTATCACACATTGAGGCCACACTCCCAAACAATCTGATTCCTAGCAGACACTGTTATTCTGTGAAATGTGTATCACACATTGAGGCCACACTCCCAAACAATCTGATTACTATCTGCACCAGGGCTACAGACACTGTTATTCTGTGAAATGTATATCACACATTGAGGCCACAATCCCAAACAATCTGATTCCTAGCTACACCAGGGCTACAGACACTGGTATTCTGTGAAATGTGTATCACACATTGAGGCCACACTCCCAAACAATCTGATTCCTAGCTACACCAGGGCTACAGGTACTGGTATTCTGTGAAATGTGTATCACACATTGAGGCCACACTCCCAAACAATCTGATTCCTAGCAGACACTGTTATTCTGTGAAATGTGTATCACACATTGAGGCCACACTCCCAAACAATCTGATTCCTATCTGCACCAGGGCTACAGACACTGTTATTCTGTGAAATGTATATCACACATTGAGGCCACACTCCCAAACAATCTGATTCCTATCTACACCAGGGCTACAGATACTGGTATTCTGTGAAATGTGTATCACACATTGAGGCCACACTCCCAAACAATCCGATTCCTATCTACACCAGGGCTACAGATGCTGGTATTCTGTGAAATGTGTATCACACATTGAGGCCACACTCCCAACAATCTGATCCTATCTACACCAGGGCTACAGGTACTGGTATTCTGTGAAATGTGTATCACACATTGAGGCCACACTCCCAAACAATCCGATCCCTAGCTACACCAGGGCTACAGGCACTGGTATTCTGTGAAACGTGTATCACACATTGAGGCCACACTCCCAAACAATCTGATTCCCTAGCTACACCAGGGCTACAGGTACTGGTATTCTGTGAAATGTATCCACATTGAGGCCACACTCCCAAACAATCGATTCCTAGCTACACCAGGGCTACAGACACTGGTATTCTGTGAAAGTGTATCACACATTGAGGCCACACTCCCAAACAATCCGATTCCTAGCTACACCAGGGCTACAGATGCTGGTATTCTGTGAAATGTGTATCACACATTGAGGCCACACTCCCAAACAATCCGATCCCTAGCTACACCAGGGCTACAGGTACTGGTATTCTGTGAAATGTGTATCACACATTGAGGCCACACTCCCAAACAATCTGATTCCTATCTACACCAGGGCTACAGGTACTGGTATTCTGTGAAATGTGTATCACACATTGAGGCCACACTCCCAAACAATCTGATTCCTAGCTACACCAGGGCTACAGGTACTGGTATTCTGTGAAATGTGTATCACACATTGAGGCCACACTCCCAAACAATCCGATTCCTAGCTACACCAGGGCTACAGACACTGGTATTCTGTGAAATGTGTATCACACATTGAGGCCACACTCCCAAACAATCTGATTCTTATCTACACCAGGACTAGAGGTACTGGTATTCTGTGAAATGTATATCACATTGAGGCCACAACCAAACAATAGTATTCCTAGCTGCAACAGGGCTACACACACTGGTTCTGAAGTGCATACACATTGAGGCCACATCGCAATCCGACTCAAGCTGCACCAGGGCTACAGACACTGGTATTCTGTGAATGTATCACATTGAGGCCACACCTCAACAATCCGATCCTAGCTGCACCAGGGCTACAGGCCTGGTATTCTGTGAAATGTGTATCACACATTGAGGCCACACTCCCAAACAATCCGATTCCTAGCTACACCATGGCTACAGATGCTGGTATTCTGTGAAATGTGTATCACACATTGAGGCCACACTCCCAAACAATCCGATTCCTAGCTACCAGGGCTACAGGTACTGGTATTCTGTGAAATGTGTATCACACATTGAGGCCACACTCCCAAACAATCTGATTCCTAGCAGACACTGTTATTCTGTGAAATGTATATCACACATTGAGGCCACACTCCCAAACAATCTGATTCCTATCTGCACCAGGGCTACAGACACTGGTATTCTGTGAAATGTGTATCACACATTGAGGCCACACTCCCAAACAATCTGATTCCTATCTGCACCAGGGCTACAGACACTGGTATTCTGTGAAATGTGTATCACACATTGAGGCCACACTCCCAAACAATCTGATTCCTATCACACCAGGGCTACAGACACTGTTATTCTGTGAAATGTATCACACATTGAGGCCACACTCCCAAACAATCCGATTCCTATCTGCACCAGGGCTACAGACACTGTTATTCTGTGAAATGTATATCACACATTGAGGCCACACTCCCAAACAATCTGATTCCTAGCTGCACCAGGGCTACAGACACTGGTATTCTGTGAAATGTGTATCACACATTGAGGCCACACTCCAAACAATCTGATTCCTAGCTGCACCAGGGCTACAGACACTGGTATTCTGTGAAATGTGTATCACACATTGAGGCCACACTCCCAAACAATCGATTCCTAGCTACACCAGGGCTACAGACACTGGTATTCTGTGAAATGTGTATCACACATTGAGGCCACACTCCCAAACAATCTGATTCCTATCTGCACCAGGGCTACAGATACTGGTATTCTGTGAAATGTGTATCACACATTGAGGCCACACTCCCAAACAATCCGATTCCTATAGCTACACCAGGGCTACAGGTACTGGTATTCTGTGAAATGTGTATCACACATTGAGGCCACACTCCCAAACAATCCGATTCCTAGCTACACCAGGGCTACAGGTACTGGTATTCTGTGAAAGTGTATCACACATTGAGGCCACACTCCCAAACAATCCGATTCTTAGCTACACCAGGGCTACAGGTACTGGTATTCTGTGAAATGTGTATCACACATTGAGGCCACACTCCCAAACAATCCGATTCCTAGCTACACCAGGGCTACAGGTACTGGTATTCTGTGAAATGTGTATCACACATTGAGGCCACACTCCCAAACAATCTGATTCTTATCTACACCAGGCTACAGGTACTGGTATTCTGTGAAATGTGTATCACACATTGAGGCCACACTCCCAAACAATCGATTCCTAGCTGCACCAGGGCTACAGGCACTGGTATTCTGTGAAATGTGTATCACACATTGAGGCCACACTCCCAAACAATCCGATTCCAAGCTACACCAGGGCTACAGACACTGGTATTCTGTGAAATGTGTATCACACATTGAGGCCACACTCCCAAACAATCCGATTCCTAGCTACACCAGGGCTACAGGCACTGGTATTCTGTGAAATGTGTATCACACATTGAGGCCACACTCCCAAACAATCCGATTCCTAGCTACACCATGGCTACAGATGCTGGTATTCTGTGAAATGTGTATCACACATTGAGGCCACACTCCCAAACAATCCGATTCCTATCTACGCCAGGGCTACAGACACTGGTATTCTGTGAAATGTGTATCACACATTGAGGCCACACTCCCAAACAATCCGATTCCTATCTACGCCAGGGCTACAGACACTGGTATTCTGTGAAATGCATATCACACATTGAGGCCACACTCCCAAACAATCTGATTACTATCTGCACCAGGGCTACAGACACTTATTCTGTGAAATGTATCACACATTGAGGCCACACTCCCAAACAATCTGATTCCTATCTGCACCAGGGCTACAGACACTGGTATTCTGTGAAATGTGTATCACACATTGAGGCCACACTCCCAAACAATCTGATTCCTATCTACACCAGGGCTACAGACACTGGTATTCTGTGAAATGTGTATCACACATTGAGGCCACACTCCCAAACAATCTGATTCCTAGCTACACCAGGGCTACAGACACTGGTATTCTGTGAAATGTGTATCACACATTGAGGCCACACTCCCAAACAATCTGATTCCTAGCTACACCAGGGCTACAGACACTGGTATTCTGTGAAATGTGTATCACACATTGAGGCCACACTCCCAAACAATCCGATTCCTATCTACACCAGGGCTACAGGTACTGGTATTCTGTGAAATGTGTATCACACATTGAGGCCACACTCCCAAACAATCCGATTCCTATCTACACCAGGGCTACAGGTACTGGTATTCTGTGAAATGTATATCACATTGAGGCCACACTCCCAAACAATCCGATTCCTATCTACACCAGGGCTACAGGTACTGGTATTCTGTGAAATGTGTATCACACATTGAGGCCACACTCCCAAACAATCCGATTCCTAGCTACACCAGGCTACAGACACTGGTATTCTGTGAAATGTGTATCACACATTGAGGCCACACTCCCAAACAATCTGATTCCTAGCAGACACTGTTATTCTGTGAAATGTATCACACATTGAGGCCACACTCCCAAACAATCTGATTCCTATCTGCACCAGGGCTACAGACACTGTTATTCTGTGAAATGTATATCACACATTGAGGCCACACTCCCAAACAATCTGATTCCTAGCTACACCAGGGCTACAGGTACTGGTATTCTGTGAAACGTGTATCACATTGAGGCCACACTCCCAAACAATCTGATTCCTATCTACACCAGGGCTACAGGTACTGGTATTCTGTGAAATGTGTATCACACATTGAGGCCACACTCCCAAACAATCTGATTCCTAGCAGACACTGTTATTCTGTGAAATGTGTATCACATTGAGGCCACACTCCCAAACAATCTGATTCCTAGCTGCACCAGGGCTACAGACACTGGTATTCTGTGAAATGTGTATCACACATTGAGGCCACACTCCCAAACAATCCGATTCCTAGCTACACCAGGGCTACAGGTACTGGTATTCTGTGAAATGTGTATCACACATTGAGGCCACACTCCCAAACAATCCGATTCCTATCTACACCAGGGCTACAGGTACTGGTATTCTGTGAAATGTGTATCACACATTGAGGCCACACTCCAAACAATCCGATTCCTATCTGCACCAGGGCTACAGATGCTGGTATTCTGTGAAATGTGTATCACACATTGAGGCCACACTCCCAAACAATCTGATTCCTAGCTACACCAGGGCTACAGGTACTGGTATTCTGTGAAATGTGTATCACACATTGAGGCCACACTCCCAAACAATCCGATTCCTAGCTACACCATGGCTACAGACGCTGGTATTCTGTGAAATGTGTATCACACATTGAGGCCACACTCCCAAACAATCTGATTCCTAGCTACACCAGGCTACAGGTACTGGTATTCTGTGAAATGTATATCACACATTGAGGCCACACTCCCAAACAATCCGATTCCTAGCTACACCAGGGCTACAGGACTGGTATTCTGTGAAACGTGTATCACACATTGAGGCCACACTCCCAAACAATCCGATTCCTATCTACACCAGGGCTACAGATACTGGTATTCTGTGAAATGTGTATCACACATTGAGGCCACACTCCCAAACATCGATTCTATTCACCAGGCTACAGACACTGTATTCTGTGAAATGTATATCACACATTGAGGCCACACTCCCAAACAATCTGATTCCTATCTGCACCAGGGCTACAGACACTGTATTCTGTGAAATGTGTATCACACATTGAGGCCACACCTCCAAACAATCCTGATTCCTACTACACCAGGGCTACAGACACTGGTATTCTGTGAAATGTGTATCACACATTGAGGCCACACTCCCAAACAATCTGATTCCTATCTGCACCAGGGCTACAGACACTGGTATTCTGTGAAATGTGTATCACACATTGAGGCCACACTCCCAAACAATCTGATTCCTAGCTACACCAGGGCTACAGACACTGGTATTCTGTGAAATGTGTATCACACATTGAGGCCACACCCAAACAATCCGATTCCTAGCTCACCATGGCTACAGACACTGGTATTCTGTGAAATGTGTATCACACATTGAGGCCACACTCCCAAACAATCTGATTCCTAGCTACACCAGGGCTACAGACACTGGTATTCTGTGAAATGTGTATCACACATTGAGGCCACACTCCAAACAATCTGATTCCTAGCTACACCAGGGCTACAGACACTGGTATTCTGTGAAATGTGTATCACACATTGAGGCCACACTCCCAAACAATCCGATTCCTATCTACACCAGGGCTACAGGTGCTGGTATTCTGTGAAATGTGTCACATATTGAGGACACACTCCCAAACAATTTGATTCCTATCTACACCAGGGCTACAGGTACTAGTATTCTGTGAAATGTATACCACACATTGAGGCCACACTCCCAAACAATCCGATTCCTATCTACACCAGGGCTACAGGTACTGGTATTCTGTGAAATGTGTATCACACATTGAGGCCACACTCCCAAACAATCTGATTCCTAGCTACACCAGGGCTACAGGTACTGGTATTCTGTGAAATGTGTATCACACATTGAGGCCACACTCCCAAACAATCTGATTCCTAGCAGACACTGTTATTCTGTGAAATGTGTATCACACATTGAGGCCACACTCCCAACCAATCTGATTACTATCTGCACCAGGGCTACAGACACTGTTATTCTGTGAAATGTATATCACACATTGAGGCCACACTCCCAAACAATCCGATTCCTAGCTACACCAGGGCTACAGGTACTGGTATTCTGTGAAACGTGTATCACACATTGAGGCCACACTCCCAAACAATCTGATTCCTAGCTACACCAGGGCTACAGGTACTGGTATTCTGTGAAATGTGTATCACACATTGAGGCCACACTCCCAAACAATCTGATTCCTAGCAGACACTGTTATTCTGTGAAATGTGTATCACACATTGAGGCCACACTCCCAAACAATCTGATTCCTATCTGCACCAGGGCTACAGACACTGGTATTCTGTGAAATGTATATCACACATTGAGGCCACACTCCCAAACAATCCGATTCCTATCTACACCAGGGCTACAGGTACTGGTATTCTGTGAAATGTGTATCACACATTGAGGCCACACTCCCAAACAATCCGATTCCTATCTACACCAGGGCTACAGAACTGGTATTCTGTGAAATGTGTATCACACATTGAGGCCACACTCCCAAACAATCTGATTCCTATCTACACCAGGGCTACAGGTACTGGTATTCTGTGAAACGTGTATCACACATTGAGGCCACACTCCCAAGCAATCCGATCCCTAGCTACACCAGGGCTACATGTACTGGAATTCTGTGAAACTTGTATCACACATTGAGGCCACACTCCCAAGCAATCCGATCCCTAGCTACACCAGGGCTACAGGTACTGGTATTCTGTGAAATGTGTATCACACATTGAGGCCACACTCCCAAACAATCTGATTCCTAGCTACACCAGGGCTACAGACACTGGTATTCTGTGAAATGTGTATCACACATTGAGGCCACACTCCCAAACAATCCGATTCCTAGCTACGCCAGGGCTACAGATACTGGTATTCTGTGAAATGTGTATCACACATTGAGGCCACACTCCCAAACAATCTGATTCCTATCTACGCCAGGGCTACAGATGCCTGGTATTCTGTGAAATGTGTATCACATTGAGGCCACATCTCCCAAACAATCTGATTCCTATCTACACCAGGGCTACAGGCACTGGTATTCTGTGAAATGTGTATCACACATTGAGGCCACACTCCCAAACAATCCGATTCCTATCTACACCAGGGCTACAGGTACTGGTATTCTGTGAAATGTGTATCACACATTGAGGCCACACTCCCAAACAATCTGATTCCTATCTACACCAGGGCTACAGGTACTGGTATTCTGTGAAATGTATCACACATTGAGGCCACACTCCCAAACAATCTGATTCTTATCTACACCAGGGCTACAGGTACTGGTATTCTGTGAAATGTATCAACATTGAGGCCACACTCCCAAACATATTCTAGCTGCACAGGGCTACAGACACTGGTATTCTGTGAAATGTGTATCACACATTGAGGCCACACTCCCAAACAATCTGATTCCTAGCTGCACCAGGGCTACAGACACTGGTATTCTGTGAAATGTGTATCACACATTGAGGCCACACTCCCAAACAATCCGATTCCTAGCTACACCAGGGCTACAGGCGCTGGTATTCTGTGAAATGTGTATCACACATTGAGGCCACACTCCCAAACAATCCGATTCCTAGCTCACCAGGGCTACAGATACTGGTATTCTGTGAAATGTATCACACATTGAGGCCACACTCCCAAACAATCTGATTCCTATCTACACCAGGCTACAGACACTGGTATTCTGTGAAATGTGTATCCACATTGAGGCCACACTCCCAAACAATCCTGATTCCTAGCTACACCAGGGCTACAGGTACTGGTATTCTGTGAAATGTGTATCACACATTGAGGCCACACTCCCAAGCAATCCGATCCCAGCTACACCAGGGCTACAGGTACTGGTATTCTGTGAAATGTGTATCACACATTGAGGCCACACTCAACAATCCGATTCCACTACACCAGGGCTACAGGCACTGGTATTCTGTGAAATGTGTATCACACATTGAGGCCACACTCCAAACAATCTGATTCCTAGCTACACCAGGGCTACAGGTACTGGTATTCTGTGAAATGTGTATCACACATTGAGGCCACACTCCCAAACAATCCGATTCCTATCTACACCAGGGCTACAGATACTGGTATTCTGTGAAATGTGTATCACACATTGAGGCCACACTCCCAAACAATCTGATTCCTATCTACACCAGGGCTACAGGTACTGGTATTCTGTGAAATGTGTATCACACGTTGAGGCCACACTCCCAAACAATCTGATTCTTATCTACACCAGGACTAGAGGTACTGGTATTCTGTGAAATGTGTATCACACATTGAGGCCACACTCCCAAACAATAGTATTCCTAGCTGCAACAGGGCTACGGACACTGGTATTCTCTGAAATGTGTATCACACATTGAGGCCACACTCCCAAGCAATCCGATTCCAAGCTGCACCAGGGCTACAGACACTGGTATTCTGTGAAATGTGTATCACACATTGAGGCCACACTCCCAAGCAATCCGAATCCTAGCTGCACCAGGGCTACAGACGCTGGTATTCTGTGAAATGTGTATCACACATTGAGGCCACACTCCCAAACAATCCGATTCCTAGCTACGCCATGGCTACAGATGCTGGTATTCTGTGAAATGTGTATCACACATTGAGGCCACACTCCCAAACAATCCGATTCCTAGCTACGCCATGGCTACAGATACTGGTATTCTGTGAAATGTGTATCACACATTGAGGCCACACTCCCAAACAATCTGATTCCTATCTACACCAGGGCTACAGACACTGGTATTCTGTGAAATGTGTATCACACATTGAGGCCACACTCCCAAACAATCTGATTCCTAGCAGACACTGTTATTCTGTGAAATGTGTATCACACATTGAGGCCACACTCCCAAACAATCTGATTCCTATCTACACCAGGGCTACAGACACTGGTATTCTGTGAAATGTGTATCACACATTGAGGCCACACTCCCAAACAATCTGATTCCTATCTACACCAGGGCTACAGGTACTGTATTCTGTGAAATGTGTATCACACATTGAGGCCACACTCCCAAACAATCTGATTCTATCTGCACCAGGGCTACAGACACTGTTATTCTGTGAAATGTATATCACACATTGAGGCCACACTCCCAAACAATCCGATTCCTAGCTGCACACAGGGCTACAGACACTGGTATTCTGTGAAATGTGTATCACACATTGAGGCCACACTCCCAACAATCCGATTCTAGCTACACCAGGGCTACAGACACTGGTATTCTGTGAAATGTTATCACACATTGAGGCCACACTCCCAAACAATCGATTCCTATCTACACCAGGCTACAGGCTGGTATTCTGTGAAATGTGTATCACACATTGAGGCCACACTCCCAAACAATCCGATTCCTATCTACACCAGGGCTACAGGTACTGGTATTCTGTGAAATGTGTATCACACATTGAGGCCACACTCCCAAACAATCCGATTCCTATTACACCAGGGCTAACAGCACTGGTATTCTGTGAAATGTATCACACATTGAGGCCACACTCCCAAACAATCTGATTCCTATCTACACCAGGGCTACAGGTACTGGTATTCTGTGAAATGTTATCACACATTGAGGCACACTCCCAAACAATCTGATCTCCAAGCAGACACTGTTATTCTGTGAAATGTATCACACATTGAGGCCACACTCCAAACAATCTGATTCCTATCTACACCAGGGCTACAGACACTGGTATTCTGTGAAATGTGTATCACATTGAGGCCACACTCCCAAACAATCTGATTCCTAGCTACACCAGGGCTACAGATACTGGTATTCTGTGAAATGTATCACACATTGAGGCCACACTCCCAAACAATCTGATTCCTATCTACACCAGGGCTACAGACACTGGTATTCTGTGAAATGTGTATCACACATTGAGGCCACACTCCAAACAATCTGATTCCTACAGACACTGGTATTCTGTGAAATGTGTATCACATTGAGGCCACACTCCCAAACAATCTGATTCCTATCTGCACCAGGGCTACAGACACTGGTATTCTGTGAAATGTTATCACACTTGAGGCCACACTCCAAACAATCGATTCCTATCTACACCAGGGCTACAGGTACTGTATTCTGTGAAATGTATATCACACATTGAGGCCACACTCTCAAACAATCTGATTCCTAGCTACACCAGGGCTACAGATCACTGGTATTCTGTGAAATGTGTATCACACATTGAGGCCACACTCCAAACAATCCGATTCCTATCTACACCAGGGCTACAGATACTGGTATTCTGTGAAATGTGTATCACACATTGAGGCCACACTCCCAAACAATCCGATTCCTATCTACACCAGGGCTACAGATCACTGGTATTCTGTGAAATGTGTATCACACATTGAGGCCACACTCCCAAACAATCCGATTCCTAGCTACACCAGGGCTACAGTCTGTATTCTGTGAAAGTATCACACATTGAGGCCACACTCCCAAGCAATCCGATCCTAGCTACACCAGGGCTACAGGTACTGGTATTCTGTGAAATGTGTATCACACATTGAGGCCACACTCCCAAACAATCCGATTCCTAGCTACACCAGGGCTACAGGTACTGGTATTCTGTGAAATGTGTATCACACATTGAGGCCACACTCCCAAACAATCTGATTCCTAGCTACACCAGGGCTACAGGTACTGGTATTCTGTGAAATGTGTATCACACATTGAGGCCACACTCCCAAACAATCTGATTCCTAGCAGACACTGTTATTCTGTGAAATGTGTATCACACATTGAGGCCACACTCCCAAACAATCTGATTCCTATCTGCACCAGGCTACAGACCTGGTATTCTGTGAAATGTATCACACATTGAGGCACACTCCCAAACAATCTGATTCCTATCTACACCAGGGCTACAGACACTGTATTCTGTGAAATGTGTATCACACATTGAGGCCACACCCCAAACAATCTGATTCCTATCTCACCAGGGCTACAGACACTGGTATTCTGTGAAATGTATCACACATTGAGGCCACACTCCCAAACAATCGATTCCTAGCTGCACCAGGGCTACAGACACTGGTATTCTGTGAAATGTGTATCACACATTGAGGCCACACTCCCAAACAATCCGATTCCTAGCTACACCAGGGCTACAGACACTGGTATTCTGTGAAATGTGTATCACACATTGAGGCCACACTCCCAAACAATCTGATTCCTAGCTACACCAGGGCTACAGACACTGGTATTCTGTGAAATGTGTATCACACATTGAGGCCACACTCCCAAACAATCTGATTCCTAGCTACACCAGGGCTACAGACACTGGTATTCTGTGAAATGTGTATCACACATTGAGGCCACACTCCCAAACAATCCGATTCCTATCTACACCAGGGCTACAGGTGCTGGTATTCTGTGAAATGTGTATCACACATTGAGGACACACTCCCAAACAATCTGATTCCTATCTCACCAGGCTACAGGTACTGGTATTCTGTGAAATGTGTCACACATTGAGGCCACACTCCCAAACAATCCGATTCCTAGCTACACCAGGGCTACAGGTACTGGTATTCTGTGAAATGTGTATCACACATTGAGGCCACACTCCCAAACAATCCGATTCCTATCTACACCAGGGCTACAGGTACTGGTATTCTGTGAAATGTGTATCACACATTGAGGCCACACTCCCAAACAATCTGATTCCTAGCAGACACTGTTATTCTGTGAAATGTGTATCACACATTGAGGCCACACTCCAAACAATCTGATTCCTACTACACCAGGGCTACAGACACTGGTATTCTGTGAAATGTATCACACATTGAGGCCACACTCCAAACAATCCGATTCCTAGCTACACCAGGGCTACAGGTACTGGTATTCTGTGAAATGTGTATCACACATTGAGGCCACACTCCCAAACAATCTGATTCCTATCTACACCAGGGCTACAGGTACTGGTATTCTGTGAAATGTGTATCACACATTGAGGCCACACTCCCAAACAATCTGATTCCTAGCTACAGGCTACAGACACTGGTATTCTGTGAAATGTATACACATTGAGGCCACACTCCCAAACAATCTGATTCCTATCTACACCAGGGCTACAGACACTGGTATTCTGTGAAATGTATCACACATTGAGGCCACACTCCCAAACAATCCGATTCCTATCTACACCAGGGCTACAGGTACTAGTATTCTGTGAAATGTGTATCACACATTGAGGCCACACTCCCAAACAATCCGATTCCTATCTACGCCAGGGCTACAGATGCTGGTATTCTGTGAAATGTGTATCACACATTGAGGCCACACTCTCAAACAATCCGATTCCTATCTACACCAGGGCTACAGGTACTGGTATTCTGTGAAATGTGTATCACACATTGAGGCCACACTCCCAAACAATCTGATTCCTATCTACACCAGGGCTACAGGTACTGGTATTCTGTGAAACGTGTATCACACATTGAGGCCACATCCCAACAACCGATTCCTAGCAGCAGCAGTGTATTCTGTGAAATGTATCACACATTGAGGCCACACTCCCAACAATCCGATTCCTAGCTACACCAGGGCTACAGGTACTGGTATTCTGTGAAATGTGTATCACACATTGAGGCCACACTCCCAAACAATCCGATTCCTAGCTACACCAGGGCTACAGACACTGGTATTCTGTGAAATGTATCACACATTGAGGCCACACTCCCAAACAATCCGATTCCTAGCTACACCATGGCTACAGATGCTGGTATTCTGTGAAATGTGTATCACACATTGAGGCCACACTCCCAAACAATCTGATTCCTAGCTACACCAGGGCTACAGACACTGGTATTCTGTGAAATGTGTATCACACATTGAGGCCACACTCCCAAACAATCTGATTCCTATCTACACCAGGGCTACAGGTACTGGTATTCTGTGAAATGTGTATCACACATTGAGGCCACACTCCCAAACAATCCGATTCCTATCTACACCAGGGCTACAGGTACTGGTATTCTGTGAAATGTGTATCACACATTGAGGCCACACTCCCAAACAATCCGATTCCTATCTACACCAGGGCTACAGGTACTGGTATTCTGTGAAATGTGTATCACACTGAGGCCACACTCCCAAACAATCTGATTCCTATCTACACCAGGGCTAGAGGTACTGGTATTCTGTGAAATGTGTATCACACGAGGCCACACTCAACAAGCTATGCTGCACACAGGGCTACAGACACTGGTATTCTGAGAATGTATCACATTGAGGCCACACTCCCAAACAATCCGATTCCTAGCTGCACCAGGGCTACAGACACTGGTATTCTGTGAAATGTGTATCACACATTGAGGCCACACTCCCAACAATCCGATATCCTAGCTGCACCAGGGCTACAGGTACTGGTATTCTGTGAAATGTGTATCACACATTGAGGCCACACTCCCAAACAATCCGATTCCTAGCTGCACCAGGGCTACAGACACTGGTATTCTGTGAAATGTATCACACATTGAGGCCACACTCCCAAACAATCTGATTCCTAGCTACACCAGGGCTACAGGCACTGGTATTCTGTGAAATGTGTATCACACATTGAGGCCACACTCCCAAACAATCTGATTCCTATCTCACCAGGGCTACAGATGCTGGTATTCTGTGAAATGTATCCACATTGAGGCCACACTCCCAAACAATCCGATTCCTAGCTACACCAGGGCTACAGGTACTGGTATTCTGTGAAATGTGTATCACACATTGAGGCCACACTCCCAAACAATCTGATCCCTAGCTACACCAGGGCTACAGGTACTGGTATTCTGTGAAATGTGTATCACACATTGAGGCCACACTCCCAAACAATCCGATTCCTATCTACACCAGGGCTACAGGTACTGGTATTCTGTGAAATGTGTATCACACATTGAGGCCACACTCCCAAACAATCCGATTCCTAGCTACACCAGGGCTACAGGTACTGGTATTCTGTGAAATGTGTATCACACATTGAGGCCACACTCCCAAACAATCTGATTCTTATCTACACCAGGACTAGAGGTACTGGTATTCTGTGAAATGTGTATCACACATTGAGGCCACACTCCCAAACAATAGTATTCCTAGCTGCACCAGGGCTACGGACACTGGTATTCTGTGAAATGTGTATCACACATTGAGGCCACACTCCCAACAATCCGATTCCTAGCTGCACCAGGGCTACAGACACTGGTATTCTGTGAAATGTATCACACATTGAGGCCACACTCCCAAGCAATCCGATATCCTAGCTGCACCAGGGCTACAGGCACTGGTATTCTGTGAAATGTGTATCACACATTGAGGCCACACTCCCAAACAATCTGATTCCTAGCTACGCCAGGGCTACAGATGCTGGTATTCTGTGAAATGTGTATCACACATTGAGGCCACACTCCCAAACAATCTGATTCCTATCTACGCCAGGGCTACAGATACTGGTATTCTGTGAAATGTGTATCACACATTGAGGCCACACTCCCAAACAATCTGATTCCTAGCTACACCAGGGCTACAGACACTGGTATTCTGTGAAATGTGTATCACACATTGAGGCCACACTCCCAAACAATCTGATTCCTAGCAGACACTGTTATTCTGTGAAATGCATATCACACATTGAGGCCACACTCCCAAACAATCTGATTCCTATCTGCACCAGGGCTACAGACACTGTTATTCTGTGAAATGTGTATCACACATTGAGGCCACACTCCCAAACAATCTGATTCCTAGCAGACACTGGTATTCTGTGAAATGTATCACACATTGAGGCCACACTCCAAACAATCGATTCCTATCTACACCAGGGCTACAGATACTGGTATTCTGTGAAATGTTATCACACATTGAGGCCACACTCCCAAACAATCTGATTCCTAGCTGCACCAGGGCTACAGACACTGGTATTCTGTGAAATGTGTATCACACATTGAGGCCACACTCCCAAGCAATCCGATTCCTAGCTGCACCAGGGCTACAGACACTGGTATTCTGTGAAATGTGTATCACACATTGAGGCCACACTCCCAAACAATCCGATTCCTAGCTACACCAGGGCTACAGACACTGGTATTCTGTGAAATGTGTATCACACATTGAGGCCACACTCCCAAACAATCCGATTCCTATCTACACCAGGGCTACAGGTACTGGTATTCTGTGAAATGTGTATCACACATTGAGGCCACACTCCCAAACAATCCGATTCCTATCTACACCAGGGCTACAGGTACTGGTATTCTGTGAAATGTATCACACATTGAGGCCACACTCCCAAACAATCTGATTCCTATCTACACCAGGGCTACAGGTACTGGTATTCTGTGAAATGTGTATCACACATTGAGGCCACACTCCCAAACAATCTGATTCCTATCTACACCAGGGCTACAGGTACTGGTATTCTGTGAAATGTGTATCACACATTGAGGCCACACTCCCAAACAATCTGATTCCTATCAGACAGGCTGTTATTCTGTGAAATGTTATCACACATTGAGCTACACCAACAATCTGATTCCTACTCACAGGCTACAGGTACTGGTATTCTGTGAAATGTATCACATTGAGGCCACACTCCCAAACAATCCGATTCTATCTACACCAGGGCTACAGGTACTGGTATTCTGTGAAACGTGTATCACACATTGAGGCCACACTCCCAAACAATCCGATTCCTAGCTACACCAGGGCTACAGGTACTGGTATTCTGTGAAATGTGTATCACACATTGAGGCCACACTCCCAAACAATCCGATTCCTATCTACACCAGGGCTACAGATGCTGGTATTCTGTGAAATGTGTATCACACATTGAGGCCACACTCCCAAACAATCTGATCCCTAGCTACACCAGGGCTACAGGCACTGGTATTCTGTGAAATGTGTATCACACATTGAGGCCACACTCCCAAACAATCCGATTCCTATCTACACCAGGGCTACAGACACTGGTATTCTGTGAAATGTGTATCACACATTGAGGCCACACTCCCAAACAATCCGATTCCTAGCTACACCAGGGCTACAGACGCTGGTATTCTGTGAAATGTGTATCACACATTGAGGCCACACTCCCAAACAATCTGATTCCTAGCTACCCAGGGCTACAGACGCTGGTATTCTGTGAAATGTGTATCACACATTGAGGCCACACTCCCAAACAATCTGATTCCTATCTACACCAGGGCTACAGGTACTGGTATTCTGTGAAATGTGTATCACACATTGAGGCCACACTCCCAAACAATCCGATTCCTATCTACACCAGGGCTACAGGTACTGTATTCTGTGAAATGTGTATCACACTTGAGGCCACATCCCAAACAATCTGATTCCTATCTACACCAGGGCTACAGGTACTGGTATTCTGTGAAATGTATACACACATTGAGGCCACACCCAAACACATTCCTACTGCACCAGGGCTACAGACTGGTATTCTGTGAAATGTGTATCACACATTGAGGCCACACTCCCAAACAACCGATTCTATCTGCACCAGGGCTACAGACACTGGTATTCTGTGAAATGTGTATCACACATTGAGGCCACACTCCCAAACAATCGATTCCTACGGACATGTTATTCTGTGAAATGTATATCACACATTGAGGCCACACTCCCAAACAATCTGATTACTATCTGCACCAGGGCTACAGACACTTATTCTGTGAAATGTATATCACACATTGAGGCCACACTCCCAAACAATCTGATTCCTATCTGCACCAGGGCTACAGACACTGGTATTCTGTGAAATGTGTATCACACATTGAGGCCACACTCCCAAACAATCTGATTCCTAGCTACACCAGGGCTACAGACACTGGTATTCTGTGAAATGTGTATCACACATTGAGGCCACACTCCCAAACAATCGATTCCTATCTACACCAGGGCTACAGACACTGGTATTCTGTGAAATGTGTATCACACATTGAGGCCACACTCCCAAACAATCTGATTCCTAGCTACACCAGGGCTACAGACACTGGTATTCTGTGAAATGTGTATCACACATTGAGGCCACACTCCCAAACAATCCGATTCCTATCTACACCAGGCTACAGGTACTGTATTTGAAATGTGTATCACACATTGAGGCCACACTCCCAAACAATCCGATTCCTATCTACACCAGGGCTACAGGTACTGGTATTCTGTGAAATGTGTCACACATTGAGGACACACTCCCAAACAATCTGATTCCTATCTACACCAGGGCTACAGGTACTGGTATTCTAGAAATGTATCACACATTGAGGCCACACTCCAAACAATCTGATTCCTATCACACCAGGGCTACAGGTACTGGTATTCTGTGAAATGTGTATCACACATTGAGGCCACACTCCCAAACAATCTGATTCATAGCAGACACTGTTATTCTGTGAAATGTGTATCACACATTGAGGCCACACTCCCAACAATCTGATTCCTATCTGCACCAGGGCTACAGACACTGTATTCTGTGAAATGTGTATCACACATTGAGGCCACACTCCCAAACAATCCGATTCCTAGCTACACCAGGGCTACAGGTACTGGTATTCTGTGAAATGTGTATCACACATTGAGGCCACACTCCCAAACAATCTGATTCCTAGTCTACACCAGGGCTACAGGTACTGGTATTCTGTGAAATGTATCACACATTGAGGCCACACTCCCAAACAATCTGATTCCTAGCAGACACTGTTATTCTGTGAAATGTATATCACACATTGAGGCCACACTCCCAAACAATCTGATTCCTATCTACACCAGGGCTACAGACACTGGTATTCTGTGAAATGTGTATCACACATTGAGGCCACACTCCCAAACAATCCGATTCCTATCTACACCAGGGCTACAGGTACTGGTATTCTGTGAAATGTGTATCACCACTGAGGCCACACTCCCAAACAATCTGATTCTATCTCACCCAGGGCTACAGATACTGGTATTCTGTGAAATGTATCACACATTGAGGCCACACTCCCAAACAATCTGATTCCTATCTACACCAGGGCTACAGGTACTGGTATTCTGTGAAATGTGTATCACACATTGAGGCCACACTCCCAAACAATCTGATTCCTATCTACACCAGGGCTACAGGTACTGGTATTCTGTGAAATGTGTATCACACATTGAGGCCACACCCAACAATCCGATCCCTAGCTACACCAGGGCTACAGGTACTGGTATTCTGTGAAACGTGTATCACACATTGAGGCCACACTCCCAAGCAATCCGATTCCTATCTACACCAGGGCTACAGGCACTGGTATTCTGTGAAATGTATCACACATTGAGGCCACACTCCCAAACAATCTGATTCCTAGCTACACCAGGGCTACAGACACTGGTATTCTGTGAAATGTGTATCACACATTGAGGCCACACTCCCAAACAATCCGATTCCTAGCTACACCATGGCTACAGATGCTGGTATTCTGTGAAATGTGTATCACACATTGAGGCCACACTCCCAAACAATCTGATTCCTAGCTACGCCAGGGCTACAGATGCTGGTATTCTGTGAAATGTGTATCACACATTGAGGCCACACTCCCAAACAATCTGATTCCTATCTACACCAGGGCTACAGGTACTGGTATTCTGTGAAATGTGTATCACACATTGAGGCCACACCTCCAAACAATCCAATTCCTATCTACACCAGGCTACAGGTACTGGTATTCTGTGAAATGTGTATCACACATTGAGGCCACACTCCCAAACAATCCGATTCCTATCTACACCAGGGCTACAGGTACTGGTATTCTGTGAAATTGTATCACACATTGAGGCCACACTCCCAATCTGATTCTTATCTACACCAGGACTAGAGGTACTGGTATTCTGAAATGTTATCACACATTGAGGCCACACTAATCAAAGATCAGCTGCAACAGGGCTACGGTCACTGGTATTCTCTGAAATGTGTATCACACATTGAGGCCACACCCCAAGCAATCCGATTCAAGCTGCACCAGGGCTACCGACACTGGTATTCTGTGAAATGTGTATCACACATTGAGGCCACACTCCCAAACAATCTGATTCCTAGCTACACCAGGGCTACAGACGCTGGTATTCTGTGAAATGTGTATCACACATTGAGGCCACACTCCCAAACAATCTGATTCCTAGCTACGCCAGGGCTACAGACGCTGGTATTCTGTGAAATGTGTATCACACATTGAGGCCACACTCCCAAACAATCTGATTCCTATCTACACCAGGGCTACAGGTACTGGTATTCTGTGAAATGTGTATCACACATTGAGGCCACACTCCCAAACAATCCGATTCCTATCTACACCAGGGCTACAGACACTGGTATTCTGTGAAATGTGTATCACACATTGAGGCCACACTCCCAAACAATCTGATTCCTAGCACTGTATCTGTGAAATGTTTATCACACATTGAGGCCACACACAAACAATCTGATTCCTATCTGCACCAGGGCTACAGACACTGGTATTCTGTGAAATGTGTATCACACATTGAGGCCACACTCCCAAACAATCTGATTCCTAGCTGCACCAGGGCTACAGACACTGGTATTCTGTGAAATGTGTATCACACATTGAGGCCACACTCCCAAACAATCTGATTCCTAGCTACACCAGGGCTACAGACACTGGTATTCTGTGAAATGTGTATCACACATTGAGGCCACACTCCAAACAATCTGATTCCTAGCTACACCAGGGCTACAGACACTGGTATTCTGTGAAATGTGTATCACACATTGAGGCCACACTCCCAAACAATCCGATTCCTATCTACACCAGGGCTACAGGTACTGGTATTCTGTGAAATGTGTATCACACATTGAGGCCACACTCCCAAACAATCCGATTCCTATCTACACCAGGGCTACAGGTACTGGTATTCTGTGAAATGTGTATACACACATTGAGGCCACACTCCCAAACAATCTGATTCCTATCTACACCAGGGCTACAGGTACTGGTATTCTGTGAAATGTGTATCACACATTGAGGCCACACTCCCAAACAATCTGATTCCTATCTACACCAGGGCTACAGGTACTGGTATTCTGTGAAATGTGTATCACACATTGAGGCCACACTCCCAAACAATCTGATTCCTAGCAGACACTGTTATTCTGTGAAATGTGTATCACACATTGAGGCCACACTCCCAAACAATCTGATTCCTATCTGCACCAGGGCTACAGACACTGGTATTCTGTGAAATGTGTATCACACATTGAGGCCACACTCCCAAACAATCTGATTCCTAGCTACACCAGGGCTACAGGTACTGGTATTCTGTGAAATGTGTATCACACATTGAGGCCACACTCCCAAACAATCCGATTCCTAGCTACACCAGGGCTACAGGTACTGGTATTCTGTGAAATGTGTATCACACATTGAGGCCACACTCCCAAACAATCCGATTCCTAGCTACACCAGGGCTACAGACACTGGTATTCTGTGAAATGTGTATCACACATTGAGGCCACACTCCCAAACAATCTGATTCCTAGCTACACCAGGGCTACAGACACTGGTATTCTGTGAAATGTGTATCACACATTGAGGCCACACTCCCAAACAATCTGATTCCTAGCTACACCAGGGCTACAGACACTGGTATTCTGTGAAATGTGTATCACACATTGAGGCCACACTCCCAAACAATCCGATTCCTAGCTACACCATGGCTACAGATGCTGGTATTCTGTGAAATGTGTATCACACATTGAGGCCACACTCCCAAACAATCTGATTCCTAGCTACGCCAGGGCTACAGACGCTGGTATTCTGTGAAATGTGTATCACACATTGAGGCCACACTCCCAAACAATCTGATTCCTATCTACACCAGGGCTACAGGTACTGGTATTCTGTGAAATGTGTATCACACATTGAGGCCACACTCCCAAACAATCCGATTCCTATCTACACCAGGGCTACAGGTACTGGTATTCTGTGAAATGTGTATCACACATTGAGGCCACACTCCCAAACAATCTGATTCTATCTACACCAGGCTACAGGTACTGGTATTCTGTGAAATGTGTATCACACATTGAGGCCACACTCCCAAGCTAGCTGCAACAGGGCTACGGACACTGGTATTCTCTGAAATGTGTATCACACATTGAGGCCACACTCCCAAGCAATCCGATTCCTAGCTGCACCAGGGCTACAGATACTGGTATTCTGTGAAATGTGTATCACACATTGAGGCCACACTCCCAAACAATCTGATTCCTAGCAGACACTGTTATTCTGTGAAATGCATATCACACATTGAGGCCACACTCCCAAACAATCTGATTCCTATCTGCACCAGGGCTACAGACACTGGTATTCTGTGAAATGTGTATCACACATTGAGGCCACACTCCCAAACAATCCGATTCCTATCTGCACCAGGGCTACAGACACTGGTATTCTGTGAAATGTGTATCACACATTGAGGCCACACTCCCAAACAATCTGATTCCTATCTACACCAGGGCTACAGACACTGGTATTCTGTGAAATGTGTATCACATTGAGGCCACACTCCCAAACAATCCGATTCCTATCTGCACCAGGGCTACAGACACTGGTATTCTGTGAAATGTATCACACATTGAGGCCACACTCCCAAACAATCTGATTCCTAGCTACACCAGGGCTACAGACACTGGTATTCTGTGAAATGTGTATCACACATTGAGGCCACACTCCAAACAATCTGATTCCTAGCTACACCAGGGCTACAGACACTGGTATTCTGTGAAATGTGTATCACACATTGAGGCCACACTCCCAAACAATCCGATTCCTATCTACACCAGGGCTACAGGTACTGGTATTCTGTGAAATGTGTATCACACATTGAGGCCACACTCCCAAACAATCTGATTCCTATCTACACCAGGGCTACAGGTACTGGTATTCTGTGAAATGTGTATCACACATTGAGGCCACACTCCCAAACAATCTGATTCCTATCTACACCAGGGCTACAGGTACTGGTATTCTGTGAAATGTGTATCACACATTGAGGCCACACTCCCAAACAATCTGATTCCTAGCAGACACTGTTATTCTGTGAAATGTGTATCACACATTGAGGCCACACTCCCAAACAATCTGATTACTATCTGCACCAGGGCTACAGACACTGTTATTCTGTGAAATGTATATCACATTGAGGCCACACTCCCAAACAATCCGATTCCTATCTACACCAGGGCTACAGATACTGGTATTCTGTGAAATGTATCACACATTGAGGCCACACTCCCAAACAATCTGATTCCTAGCTACACCAGGGCTACAGGTACTGGTATTCTGTGAAATGTGTATCACACATTGAGGCCACACTCCCAAACAATCCGATTACTACTAGCACCAGGGCTACAGACTGGTATTCTGTGAAATGTGTATCACACATTGAGGCCACACTCCCAAACAATCTGATTCCTATCTACACCAGGGCTACAGACACTGGTATTCTGTGAAATGTATATCACACATTGAGGCCACACTCCCAAACAATCTGATTCCTATCTACACCAGGGCTACAGCATTTATTCTGTGAAATGTGTATCACACATTGAGGCCACACTCCCAAACAATCCGATTCCTATCTACACCAGGGCTACAGATGCTGGTATTCTGTTAAATGTGTAACACATTGAGGCCACACTCTCAAACAATCCGATTCCTATCTACACCAGGGCTACAGGTACTGGTATTCTGTGAAATGTGTATCACACATTGAGGCCACACTCCCAACAATCCGATTCCTATCTACACCAGGGCTACAGGTACTGGTATTCTGTGAAATGTGTATCACACATTGAGGCCACACTCCCAAACAATCCGATTCCTAGCTACACCAGGGCTACAGGTACTGGTATTCTGTGAAATGTGTATCACATTGAGGCCACACCCCAAACAATCTGATTCCTAGCTACACCAGGGCTACAGGTACTGGTATTCTGTGAAATGTGTATCACACATTGAGGCAACACTCCCAAACAATCTGATTCCTAGCTACACCAGGGCTACAGACACTGGTATTCTGTGAAAAGTGTATCACACATTGAGGCCACACTCCCAAACAATCTGATTCCTAGCTACGCCATGGCTACAGATGCTGGTATTCTGTGAAATGTGTATCACACATTGAGGCCACACTCCCAAACAATCTGATTCCTAGCTACGCCAGGGCTACAGACGCTGGTATTCTTTGAAAGGTGTATCACACATTGAGGCCACACTCCCAAACAATCTGATTCCTAGCTCACCAGGGCTACAGGTACTGGTATTCTGTGAAATGTATCACACATTGAGGCCACACTCCCAAACAATCCGATTCCTATCTCACACCAGGGCTACAGGTACTGGTATTCTGTGAAATGTATACACATTGAGGCCACACTCCCAAACAATCCGATTCCTAGCTACACCAGGGCTACAGGTACTGGTATTCTGTGAAATGTGTATCACACTTGAGGCCACACTCCCAAACAATCTGATTCCTATCTACACCAGGGCTACAGGTACTGGTATTCTGTGAAATGTGTATCACACATTGAGGCCACACTCCCAAACAATGATTCCCTGCACACAGGGCTACAGACACTGGTATTCTGTGAAATGTGTATCACACATTGAGGCCACACTCCAAACAATCCGATTCCTAGCTACACCAGGGCTACAGACACTGGTATTCTGTGAAATGTGTATCACACATTGAGGCCACACTCCAAACAATCCGATTCCTATCTCACCAGGGCTACAGATACTGGTATTCTGTGAAATGTGATCACACATTGAGGCCACACTCCCAAACAATCCGATTCCTATCTACACCAGGGCTACAGACACTGGTATTCTGTGAAATGTGTATCACACATTGAGGCCACACTCCCAAACAATCCGATTCCTATCTACACCAGGGCTACAGGTACTGGTATTCTGTGAAATGTGTATCACACATTGAGGCCACACTCCCAAACAATCCGATTCTATCTACACCAGGCACACTGGTATTCTGTAATGTATCACATTGAGGCCACACTCCCAAACAATCTGATTCCCGCAGACACTGTATTCTGTGAAATGTGTATCACATTGAGGCCACTCCCAAACAATCTGATTCCTATCTGCACCAGGGCTACAGACACTGTATTCTGTGAAATGTGTATCACACATTGAGGCCACACTCCCAAACAATCTGATTCCTATCTACACCAGGGCTACAGACACTGGTATTCTGTGAAATGTATCACACATTGAGGCCACACTCCCAAACAATCTGATTCCTATCTACACCAGGGCTAAGCACTGGTATTCTGTGAAATGTGTATCACACATTGAGGCCACACTCCCAAACAATCTGATTCCTAGCTACACCAGGGCTACAGACACTGGTATTCTGTGAAATGTGTATCACACATTGAGGCCACACTCCCAAACAATCTGATTCCTAGCTACACCAGGGCTACAGGTACTGGTATTCTGTGAAATGTGTATCACACATTGAGGCCACACTCCCAAACAATCCGATTCCTAGCTACACCAGGGCTACAGGTACTGGTATTCTGTGAAATGTGTATCACACATTGAGGCCACACTCCCAAACAATCTGATTCCTATCTACACCAGGGCTACAGGTACTGGTATTCTGTGAAATGTGTATCACACATTGAGGCCACACACCCAAACAATCTGATTCCTATCTACACCAGGGCTACAGGTACTGGTATTCTGTGAAATGTGTATCACACATTGAGGCCACACTCCCAAACAATCTGATTCCTAGCAGACACTGTTATTCTGTGAAATGTGTATCACACATTGAGGCCACACTCCCAAACAATCTGATTCCTATCTGCACCAGGGCTACAGAGACTGGTATTCTGTGAAATGTATATCACACATTGAGGCCACACTCCCAAACAATCTGATTCCTAGCTACACCAGGGCTACAGATACTGGTATTCTGTGAAATGTGTATCACACATTGAGGCCACACTCCCAAACAATCTGATTCCTATCTACACCAGGGCTACAGGTACTGGTATTCTGTGAAATGTATACACATTGAGGCCACACTCCCAAACAATCCGATTCCTAGCTACACCAGGGCTACAGACGCTGGTATTCTGTGAAATGTGTATCACACATTGAGGCCACACTCCCAAACAATCTGATTCCTATCTGCACCAGGGCTACAGACACTGGTATTCTGTGAAATTGTATCACACATTGAGGCACACTCCCAAACAATCTGATTCCTAGCTACACCAGGGCTACAGACACTGGTATTCTGTGAAATGTGTATCACACATTGAGGCCACACCCCAAACAATCCGATTCCTAGCTACCAGGCTACAGATACTGGTATTCTGTGAAATGTATCACACATTGAGGCCACACTCCAAACAATCTGATTCTAGCTACACCAGGGCTACAGACACTGGTATTCTGTGAAATGTTATCACACATTGAGGCCACACTCCCAAACAATCTGATTCCTATCTCACACCAGGGCTACAGGTACTGGTATTCTGTGAAATGTATCACACATTGAGGCCACACTCCAAACAATCCGATTCCTATCTACACCAGGCTACAGGTACTGGTATTCTGTGAAATGTGTATCACACATTGAGGCCACACTCCCAAACAATCTGATTCCTATCTACACCAGGGCTACAGGTACTGGTATTCTGTGAAATGTGTATCACACATTGAGGCCACACTCCCAAACAATCTGATTCCTAGCTGCACCAGGGCTACAGGTACTGGTATTCTGTGAAATGTGTATCACATTGAGGCCACACTCCCAAACAATCTGATTCCAAGCTACACCAGGGCTACAGACACTGGTATTCTGTGAAATGTGTATCACACATTGAGGCCACACTCCCAAACAATCTGATTCCTAGCAGACACTGTTATTCTGTGAAATGCATATCACACATTGAGGCCACACTCCCAAACAATCTGATTCCTATCTGCACCAGGGCTACAGACACTGGTATTCTGTGAAATGTGTCACATTGAGGCCACACTCCCAAACAATCTGATTCCTATCTGCACCAGGGCTACAGACACTGTTATTCTGTGAAATGTGTATCACACATTGAGGCCACACTCCCAAACAATCTGATTCCTATCTGCACCAGGGCTACAGACACTGTTATTCTGTGAAATGTATATCACACATTGAGGCCACACCCCAAACAATCTGATTCCTAGCTGCACCAGGGCTACAGACACTGGTATTCTGTGAAATGTATCCACATTGAGGCCACACTCCCAAACAATCGATTCCTAGCTAGCACCAGGGCTACAGACACTGGTATTCTGTGAAATGTGTATCACACATTGAGGCCACACCCCAAACAATCCGATTCCTAGCTACACCAGGCTACAGACACTGGTATTCTGTGAAATGTGTATCACACATTGAGGCCACACTCCCAAACAATCTGATTCCTAGTCTACACCAGGGCTACAGGTACTGTATTCTGAAATGTATCACACATTGAGGCCACACTCCCAAACAATCTGATTCCTATCTACACCAGGGCTACAGGTACTGGTATTCTGTGAAATGTGTATCACACATTGAGGCCACACTCCCAAACAATCTGATTCCTATCTACACCAGGGCTACAGGTACTGGTATTCTGTGAAATGTGTATCACACATTGAGGCCACACTCCCAAACAATCTGATTCCAAGCAGACACTGTTATTCTGTGAAATGTGTATCACACATTGAGGCCACACTCCCAACCAATCTGATTCCTATCTGCACCAGGGCTACAGACACTGTTATTCTGTGAAATGTATCACACATTGAGGCCACACTCCCAAACAATCCGATTCCTAGCTACACCAGGGCTACAGGTACTGGTATTCTGTGAAATGTGTATCACACATTGAGGCCACACTCCCAAACAATCTGATTCCTAGCTACACCAGGGCTACAGGTACTGGTATTCTGTGAAATGTGTATCACACATTGAGGCCACACTCCCAAACAATCTGACTTCTACACCAGGACAACTGTTATTCTGAAATGTGTATCACACATTGAGGCCACACTCCCAAACAATCTGATTCCTATCTACACCAGGGCTACAGAACATTCTGTGAAATGTATATCACATTGAGGCCACACTCCCAAACAATCCGATTCCTATCTACACCAGGGCTACAGGTACTGGTATTCTGTGAAATGTATCACACATTGAGGCCACACTCCCAAACAATCCGATTCCTATCTACACCAGGGCTACAGGTACTGGTATTCTGTGAAATGTATCACACATTGAGGCCACACCCAAACAACCGATTCCTATCTGCACCAGGGCTACAGATACTGGTATTCTGTGAAATGTGTATCACACATTGAGGCCACACTCCTAACAATCCGATTCCTAGCTACACCAGGGCTACAGGTACTGGTATTCTGTGAAATGTATCACACATTGAGGCCACACCCAAGCAATCCGATCCCTAGCTACACCAGGGCTACAGGCACTGGTATTCTGTGAAATGTGTATCACACATTGAGGCCACACTCCCAAGCAATCCGATTCCTAGCTACACCAGGGCTACAGGTACTGGTATTCTGTGAAATGTGTATCACACATTGAGGCCACACTCCCAAACAATCCGATTCCTATCTACACCAGGGCTACAGATACTGGTATTCTGTGAAATGTATCACACATTGAGGCCACACTCCCAAACAATCCGATCTCACTACACCAGGGCTACAGGTACTGGTATTCTGTGAAATGTATCACATTGAGGCCACACTCCCAAACAATCTGATCTAGAGACACGTTATTCTGTGAAATGGTATCACATTGAGGCCACACTCCCAAACAATCTGATTCCTATCTACACCAGGGCTACAGATACTGGTATTCTGTGAAATGTGTATCACACATTGAGGCCACACTCCCAAACAATCTGATTCCTATCTACACCAGGGCTACAGACACTGGTATTCTGTGAAATGTATCACACATTGAGGCCACACTCCCAAACAATCTGATTCCTATCTGCACCAGGGCTACAGACACTGGTATTCTGTGAAATGTGTATCACACATTGAGGCCACACTCCCAAACAATCTGATTCCTATCTGCACCAGGGCTACAGACACTGGTATTCTGTGAAATGTGTATCACACATTGAGGCCACACTCCCAAACAATCCATTCCTAGCTGCACCAGGGCTACAGACACTGGTATTCTGTGAAATGTGTATCACACATTGAGGCCACACTCCCAAACAATCCGATTCCTAGCTGCACCAGGGCTACAGACACTGGTATTCTGTGAAATGTATCACACATTGAGGCCACACTCCCAAACAATCTGATTCCTATCTACACCAGGGCTACAGACACTGGTATTCTGTGAAATGTGTATCACACATTGAGGCCACACTCCCAAACAATCTGATTCCTAGCTACACCAGGGCTACAGACACTGGTATTCTGTGAAATGTGTATCACACATTGAGGCCACACTCCCAAACAATCCGATTCCTATCTACACCAGGGCTACAGGTACTGGTATTCTGTGAAATGTGTATCACACATTGAGGCCACACTCCCAAACAATCCGATTCCTATCTACACCAGGGCTACAGGTACTGGTATTCTGTGAAATGTGTATCACACATTGAGGCCACACTCCCAAACAATCCGATTCCTATCTACACCAGGGCTACAGGTACTGGTATTCTGTGAAATGTGTATCACACATTGAGGCCACACTCCCAAACAATCCGATTCCTATCTACACCAGGGCTACAGGTACTGGTATTCTTGAAATGTGTATCACACATTGAGGCCACACTCCCAAACAATCTGATTCTATCTCACCAGGCTAGAGGTACTGGTATTCTGTGAAATGTGTATCACACATTGAGGCCACACTCCTGCACAGGCCAGGACACTGGTATTCTGTGAAATGTGTATCACACATTGAGGCCACACTCCCAAACAATCCGATTCCTAGCTACACCAGGCTACAGACACTGGTATTCTGTGAAATGTGTATCACATTGAGGCCACACTCCAAACAATCCGATTCCTAGCTACACCAGGGCTACAGGCACTGGTATTCTGTGAAATGTGTATCACATTGAGGCCACACTCCCAAACAATCTGATTCCTAGCTACACCAGGGCTACAGAGCTGGTATTCTGTGAAATGTGTATCACATTGAGGCCACACTCCCAAACAATCCGATTCCTAGTCTACACCAGGCTACAGATACTGGTATTCTGTGAAATGTGTATCACATTGAGGCCACACTCCAAACAATCTGATTCCTAGCTCACCAGGGCTACAGACACTGGTATTCTGTGAAATGTGTATCACACATTGAGGCCACACTCCCAAACAATCCGATTCCTAGCTACACCAGGGCTACAGACACTGGTATTCTGTGAAATGTGTATCACACATTGAGGCCACACTCCCAAACAATCTGATTCCTAGCAGACACTGTTATTCTGTGAAATGTGTATCACACATTGAGGCCACACTCCCAAACAATCCGATTCCTATCTGCACCAGGGCTACAGGTGCTGGTATTCTGTGAAATGTGTCACATATTGAGGACACACTCCCAAACAATTTGATTCCTATCTACACCAGGGCTACAGGTACTGGTATTCTGTGAAATGTATACCACACATTGAGGCCACACTCAAACAATCCGATTCCTATCTACACCAGGGCTACAGTTACTGGTATTCTGTGAAATGTGTATCACACATTGAGGCCACACTCCCAAACAATCTGATTCCTATCTACACCAGGGCTACAGGTACTGGTATTCTGTGAAATGTGTATCACACATTGAGGCCACACTCCCAAACAATACTGATTCCTAGCAGACACTGTTATTCTGTGAAATGTATATCACACATTGAGGCCACACTCCCAAACAATCTGATTACTATCTGCACCAGGGCTACAGACACTGTTATTCTGTGAAATGTATATCACACATTGAGGCCACACTCCCAAACAATCCGATTCCTAGCTACACCAGGGCTACAGGTACTGGTATTCTGTGAAACGTGTATCACACATTGAGGCCACACTCCCAAACAATCCGATTCCTAGCTACACCAGGGCTACAGGTACTGGTATTCTGTGAAATGTGTATCACACATTGAGGCCACACTCCCAAACAATCTGATTCCTAGCAGACACTGTTATTCTGTGAAATGTGTATCACACATTGAGGCCACACTCCCAAACAATCTGATTCCTATCTACACCAGGGCTACAGACACTGGTATTCTGTGAAATGTGTATCACACATTGAGGCCACACTCCCAAACAATCTGATTCCTATCTACACCAGGGCTACAGGTACTGGTATTCTGTGAAATGTGTATCACACATTGAGGCCACACTCCCAAACAATCCGATTCCTATCTACACCAGGGCTACAGATGCTGGTATTCTGTGAAATGTATCACACATTGAGGACACACTCCCAAACAATCTGATTCCTATCTACACCAGGGCTACAGGTACTAGTATTCTGTGAAATGTATAACACACATTGAGGCCACACTCCCAAACAATCTGATTCCTAGCTACACCAGGGCTACATGTACTGGTATTCTGTGAAAGGTGAATCACACATTGAGGCCACACTCCAAACAACTGATTCCTATCTACACCAGGGCTACAGGTACTGGTATTCTGTGAAATGTGTATCACACATTGAGGCCACCCCAAGCAATCCATCCCTAGCTACACCAGGGCTACAGGTACTGGTATTCTGTGAAATGTGTATCCACATTGAGGCCACACTCCCAAACAATCCGATTCCTAGCTACACCAGGGCTACAGACACTGGTATTCTGTGAAATGTGTATCACATTGAGGCCACACCCCAAACAATCCGATTCCTAGCTACACCAGGGCTACAGGATACTGGTATTCTGTGAAATGTATACACATTGAGGCCACACTCCAAACAATCTGATTCCTAGCTACGCCAGGCTACAGACGCTGGTATTCTGTGAAATGTGTATCACACATTGAGGCCACACTCCCAAACAATCTGATTCCTATCTACACCAGGGCTACAGGTACTGGTATTCTGTGAAATGTGTATCACACATTGAGGCCACACTCCCAAACAATCCGATTCCTATCTACACCAGGGCTACAGGTACTGGTATTCTGTGAAATGTATCACATTGAGGCCACACTCCCAAACAATCGATTCCTATCTACACCAGGGCTACAGGTACTGGTATTCTGTGAAATGTGTATCTCACGTTGAGGCCACACTCCCAAACAATCTGATTCTTATCTACACCAGGACTAGAGGTACTGGTATTCTGTGAAATGTGTATCACACATTGAGGCCACACTCCCAAACAATAGTATTCCTAGCTGCAACAGGGCTACGGACACTGGTATTCTCTGAAATGTGTATCACACATTGAGGCCACACCCAAGCAATCCGATTCCAAGCTGCACCAGGGCTACAGACACTGGTATTCTGTGAAATGTGTATCACACATTGAGGCCACACTCCCAAGCAATCCGAATCCTAGCTGCACCAGGGCTACAGGCACTGGTATTCTGTGAAATGTGTATCACACATTGAGGCCACACTCCCAAACAATCCGATTCCTATCTACACCATGGCTACAGATGCTGGTATTCTGTGAAATGTGTATCACACATTGAGGCCACACTCCCAAACAATCCGATTCCTATTCACACCAGGGCTACAGACACTGGTATTCTGTGAAATGTGTATCACACATTGAGGCCACACTCCCAAACAATCTGATTCTATCTACACCAGGGCTACAGGTACTGGTATTCTGTGAAATGTGTATCACATTGAGGCCACACTCCCAAACAATCCGATTCCTATCTACACCAGGGCTGCAGGTACTGGTATTCTGTGAAATGTGTATCACACATTGAGGCCACACTCAAACAATCTGATTCCTAGCAGACACTGTTATTCTGTGAAATGCATATCACACATTGAGGCCACACTCCCAAACAATCTGATTCCTAGTCTACACCAGGCTACAGATACTGTTATTCTGTGAAATGTGTATCACACATTGAGGCCACACTCCCAAACAATCTGATTCCTAGCTGCACCAGGCTACAGACACTGGTATTCTGTGAAATGTGTATCACACATTGAGGCCACACTCCCAAACAATCTGATTCCTAGCTGCACCAGGGCTACAGACACTGGTATTCTGTGAAATGTGTATCACACATTGAGGCCACACTCCAAACAATCTGATTCCTAGCTACACCAGGGCTACAGACACTGGTATTCTGTGAAATGTGTATCACACATTGAGGCCACACTCCCAAACAATCCAATTCCTATCTACACCAGGGCTACAGGTACTGGTATTCTGTGAAATGTGTATCACACATTGAGGCCACACTCCCAAACAATCCGATTCCTATCTACACCAGGGCTACAGGTGCTGGTATTCTGTGAAATGTGTCACATATTGAGGACACACTCCCAAACAATTTGATTCCTATCTACACCAGGGCTACAGGTACTAGTATTCTGTGAAATGTGTACCACACATTGAGGCCACACTCCCAAACAATCCGATTCCTATCTACACCAGGGCTACAGGTACTGGTATTCTGTGAAATGTGTATCACACATTGAGGCCACACTCCCAAACAATCTGATTCCTAGCTACACCAGGGCTACAGGTACTGGTATTCTGTGAAATGTGTATCACACATTGAGGCCACACTCCCAAACAACTGATTCCTAGCAGACACTGTTATTCTGTGAAATGTGTATCACACATTGAGGCCACACTCCCAAACAATCTGATTACTATCTGCACCAGGGCTACAGACACTGTTATTCTGTGAAATGTATATCACACATTGAGGCCACACTCCCAAACAATCCGATTCCTATCTACACCAGGGCTACAGGTACTGGTATTCTGTGAAATGTGTATCACACATTGAGGCCACACTCCCAAACAATCCGATTCCTATCTACACCAGGGCTACAGGTACTGGTATTCTGTGAAATGTGTATCACACATTGAGGCCACACTCCCAAACAATCCGATTCCTATCTACACCAGGGCTACAGATACTGGTATTCTGTGAAATGTGTATCACACATTGAGGCCACACTCCCAAACAATCTGATTCCTAGCTACACCAGGGCTACAGACACTGGTATTCTGTGAAATGTATCACATTGAGGCCACACTCCCAAACAATCTGATTCCTAGCTGCACCAGGGCTACAGATGCTGGTATTCTGTGAAATGTGTATCACACATTGAGGCCACACTCCAAACAATCCGATTCCTAGCTACGCCAGGGCTACAGACGCTGGTATTCTTTGAAATGTGTATCACACATTGAGGCCACACTCCCAAACAATCTGATTCCTATCTACACCAGGGCTACAGGTACTGGTATTCTGTGAAATGTATCACACATTGAGGCCACACTCCCAAACAATCTGATTCCTATCTACACCAGGGCTACAGGTACTGGTATTCTGTGAAATGTGTATCACACATTGAGGCCACACTCCCAAACAATCCGATTCCTATCTACACCAGGGCTACAGATACTGGTATTCTGTGAAATGTGTATCACACATTGAGGCCACACTCCCAAACAATCTGATTCTTATCTACACCAGGACTAGAGGTACTGGTATTCTGTGAAATGTGTATCACACATTGAGGCCACACTCCCAAACTAGCTGCAACAGGGCTACGGACACTGGTATTCTCTGAAATGTATCACACATTGAGGCCACACTCCCAAGCAATCCGATTCCTAGCTACACCAGGGCTACAGGTACTGGTATTCTGTGAAATGTGTATCACACATTGAGGCCACACTCCCAAGCAATCTGATTCTAGCTGCACCAGGGCTACAGGCACTGGTATTCTGTGAAATGTGTATCACACATTGAGGCCACACTCCCAAACAATCCGATTCCTAGCTACACCATGGCTACAGATGCTGGTATTCTGTGAAATGTGTATCACACATTGAGGCCACACTCCCAAACAATCTGATTCCTAGCTACACCAGGGCTACAGACACTGGTATTCTGTGAAATGTGTATCACACATTGAGGCCACACTCCCAAACAATCTGATTCCTAGCTACACCAGGGCTACAGGCTGGTATTCTGTGAAATGTGTATCACACATTGAGGCCACACTCCCAAACAATCTGATTCCTATCTACACCAGGGCTACAGGTACTGGTATTCTGTGAAATGTATCACACATTGAGGCCACACTCCCAAACAATCTGATTCCTAGCTACACCAGGCTGTTATTCTGTGAAATGCTATCACACATTGAGGCCACACTCCCAAACAATCCGATTCCTATCTACACCAGGGCTACAGATACTGGTATTCTGTGAAATGTGTATCACACATTGAGGCCACACTCCCAAACAATCTGATTCCTATCTACACCAGGGCTACAGATACTGGTATTCTGTGAAATGTGTATCACACATTGAGGCCACACTCCCAAACAATCCGATTCCTAGCTACACCAGGGCTACAGACACTGGTATTCTGTGAAATGTATCACACATTGAGGCCACACTCCCAAACAATCTGATTCCTAGCTACACCAGGGCTACAGACACTGGTATTCTGTGAAATGTATCACACATTGAGGCCACACTCCCAAACAATCTGATTCCTATCTACACCAGGGCTACAGGTACTGGTATTCTGTGAAATGTGTATCACACATTGAGGCCACACTCCCAAACAATCCGATTCCTAGCTACACCAGGGCTACAGGTACTGGTATTCTGTGAAATGTGTATCACACATTGAGGCAACACTCCCAAACAATCTGATTCCTATCTACACCAGGGCTACAGGTACTGGTATTCTGTGAAATGTGTATCACACATTGAGGCCACACTCCCAAACAATCCGATTCCTATCTACACCAGGGCTACAGGTACTGGTATTCTGTGAAATGTGTCACACATTGAGGCCACACTCCCAAACAATCTGATTCCTATCTACACCAGGGCTACAGGTACTGGTATTCTGTGAAACATGTATCACACATTGAGGCCACACCCCAAAACAATCTGATTCCCAGCTACCAGGCTACAGACACTGTTATTCTGTGAAATGTGTATCACACATTGAGGCCACACTCCCAACAATCTGATTCCTATCTACACCAGGGCTACAGGCACTGGTATTCTGTGAAATGTGTATCACACATTGAGGCCACACTCCCAAACAATCTGATTCCTATCTACACCAGGGCTACAGGTACTGGTATTCTGTGAAATGTGTATCACACATTGAGGCCACACTCCCAAACAATCTGATTCCTATCTACACCAGGGCTACAGGTACTGGTATTCTGTGAAATGTGTATCACACATTGAGGCCACACTCCCAAACAATCCGATTCCTATCTACACCAGGGCTACAGATACTGGTATTCTGTGAAATGTGTATCACACATTGAGGCCACACTTATTTTATTTCGAACGGGTCGGATACATGCTGGGGGTGGGGGACCAACTAGACTACCAGGAAACTGACATTATTTTATTTCAACGGGGTCGGGATACATGCTGGGGGTTGGGAGGACCACCAGACTACCAGGGAAACTGACATTATTTTATTTCAACGGGGTCGGATACATGCTGGGGTGGGGGACCACTAGACTACCAGGGAAACTGACATTATTTTATTTCTAACGGGGTCGGATACATGCTGGGGGGTTGGAGGACCACTAGACTACCAGGGAAACTGACATTATTTTATTTCAACGGGGTCGATACATGCTGGTGGGTGGGGGACCACTAGACTATCAGGGAAACAAATTATTTTTATTTGAAACAGGAGTCAGGACACATGCTGGGGGTGGGGACCACTAGACTACCAGGTAAACAAATTATTTTTATTTGAAGCAGGGTCAGGACACATGCTGGGGGTGGGGACCACTAGACTACCAGGGAGTGGAACCCACACACGGGGAACAGAGACCATGACGCTGAGAAAGGCTGCCTGGCCCAGCCTGTCCACCTAGGTCTCTATATACTGGATGGCTGCACTGCATAGCTCAGTGACCCTACAGCTGACATCCCCTGGCCCCAGCAGGTTTGCTCTTATGCCTGCCCCATGCATTGCGCCCCCACTGTATTTCACCCACTACTGCGGTGGGGTACCTGTGTTGTTGGGGGCATCCTCCAGGGCATGTATGGCCATTGACAGTGTGTCTGTTTAGCTATTGATCTATATATATATATATATATATACACACACACACACACACATAAATATATACAGGTCCTGCTTGCATAGTTGAATGGGTGTGTTGTATGCACTGACTGTGCCTGCCAGCACACAGTTCCTGCTGCTTCCAGCTTGTACTTCTATTCCGACCAACAGGGGATGCTGTGGGCATGCCTTGGCCTGCAGCATCCAGCCTGTACTTCCATTCTGACCAAAAGAGGTTTTTGCCCATGCAGTAGCACCGGCAAACTGCATGGTAATGTATGCTAAGCAGCACTTAATGAGATGCAAATGTACTTGTTCTGCCCACAGATTACCTAAGTAGGCTCATTTGCATGGGCGCTTTGAATATAGCTCCTATTTGCCCTGGCTAACCAGTTTGCGCTGGGCTAATGTGTTAGCACTGTGCAATAAGTTAACCCCGGCAAACAACCTCCATCAGCTGAGCACAGTTCTGCAGTGTGTGGCTTACATTGTTGTTTGCAGTCATACCTCTCAACTGTCTCTGGTTTTCAGGGACGCCCCTGATTTTACCTGAAATGTTTACTCTGTCCCCCCACAACTTGTGTTTCTATGACCAAACAGTGGGGTTGTAATAACATAATGTCAGACATTACTGTTACAGATGTGTTCTTCCCTAGCAAATGCATTTTATACTACACCACTTATTCTACCAGCTTCCTGAGTAGATACCTCCAATTTATTAGGTGTGTCCCTGATTTTAAACCTTTGTCCTGATTGTTTTGAGTCTTGTCCCTGAGTTATGAGGCAGGAGGTTGAGAGGTGTGTTTGCAGTAGCTGTGTGACATCTCTGCAATCACACACAATGTTCTCCACCTGCAACACTGGCTTGCTACAGAGTCTAATAAGCTGCAGCTGTAGTTTGCACTTGCCTGTTGCTATATTCAGTGCTGTCTTACTCCTGGGCAATGTTTGCCCTGCACTCCTGGGCCTGTTTGCCCGGCATCCTTCACTTGCAATATTCACCTGGTTTTGTACCATGCTATTCGTTTTGAATATAGCTATGGTTTTGCTCTGGGCACAGTTTGCTCCGCTGGCAGTGCTAATTTAGCCCTGGGGCAAAGTTTTGAATATCTGGTTCTAGCTGTTTTCTTACAGAAAACCCACTCAGTTAGATTTCAAGTATTTGCTAAACTATAAATGTAGGTACTAGCTTTTAGTAGGTAGAACTAGCATTTAGTATGCATTTTGGTCTGTGACATGATTTTCATATTTTTTTACAAATGAAGTGTTTGGTATGAAGCTGCAGCCTAGAAACTGCAAAATACTTTAAAGTCACTTTTTCTCCTGTGTGTGGTATAGCATGAAAACAGGATGGATGACGGTGACTAATTCAGCTACATTTGATCCCATTTTACAATGGTTTATTGCACTACATTTAGTGTATCCCACTTTTCAAATAATAAAACAAATATTCACCAACCTAAATAACGTGCACATACATTTTGTATACTTTATTAAAAATATACTTACATTTGTAACCAAAAAAATTTGAAAATCATATCACAGAGCAAAATCAGCAATAACTGACAGTTCTACCTATTAGAATAGAGAGGCAGTATAGTGCAGTGGTATAAGGCTCTGAGATGCAAACCTGGTGTCCTGGGTTTGAATCCCACAGCCTCCACTTGAGTACTGTGTGTCCCTAAGCAAATCACTTAACTTCCTTGTGCTCCCAGGTCACACCTGTAAACAAGTTTTAATGTTTCTCTTCTGCTTAAAAAAAAGAGTGCTGGTACCTACATTTACAGTTTAGCAAATACTTTGGAGCTAACTGAGTGAGTTTTTTAAGAAACTGCTATACATAGATACATAGATACATAGACAGTGTCGGCAGATAAGGGCCTATGGCCCACCTAGTCTGCCCATTTGAGCTTGTAAGTTCAGTTTGTTTTCCTAGAAGTCTATTTCCCTTACCCTGACCTCTAGAATTCCTTTATGTCTATTCCATGCATTCTTAAATCCTGATTGTTTCAGCTCCCACCACTTCTCTGGCAGGGTGTTCCACTTGTCCACCACCCGTTCTGTGAAGAAATTCTTTCTCATGTTTCCTCTGAATCGTCCTCCTCCAACTTCATCCCATGCCCTCTAGTCCTGAAACATCTTTTTTTGCTTAAAAATAGCGTTTTCCTGCACCCTGTTCCTCCCTGTAAGATACTTGTATGTCTCTATCATATCCCCTCTCTCCTCCTCTCCTCCAGGGAGTACATGTTCAGTTCCTTCAACCTGTCTTCATAGGACTTGTGATGCAACCCATGCACAATCTTTGTTGCCCTCCTCTGAACCTTCTCTACCCTGTCTATGTCCTTACGTAGGTATGGTCTCCAGAACTGTACACTGTACTCCAGGTGGGGTCTCACTAGTGTCTTGTATAGTGGAATTATGACCTCCTTTTCCTGCTGGTGATGCCCTGCCTATACATCCCAGCATCCTATTTGCTTTACCTGATGCCTTGTCACACTGTTTCCTCTACCTTGAGGTCATCAGAGATGACAACCCCAAGATCCCTTTCCTGCTTGGTGCATGCTATATCCTCACCCCCAACTGATATATTGTGCCAGGTTTTTGTGCCCATATGCATTATCTTGCACTTCTTTGCATTGAATTTCAACTGCCAAACCCTTGACCATTCTTCAAGTTTCTGCAGGTCCTTCTCATTCTGTCTCACACCCTCTGGTGTGTCTACTCTGTTACAGAGCTTTGTGTCATCAGCGAACAGTGAAATTCTGCCTTCTAGATCCTGTGCAATGTCACTGATGAAGATGTTGAATAGGACCGGTCCCAGCACTGATCCCTGTGGTACCCCACTGGTCACTCTTCCTCTGTGGAGTGACAGCCATTTACCACCACCCTCTGTGTCCTGCCACCCAGCCAGTTACCTACCCACCACACTACTGTCCTACCCACACCCATATTCCCCAGTTTGTGTAATAGTCTCTATGTGGCACAGTGTCAAAGGCCTTGCTGAAGTCCAGATAGGCCATGTCCACTGCCCTCCCTGATCCACCTCCCAGTCACCCAGTCAAAAATTCAATGAGGTTGGTCTGACATGACCTCCCTGGTGAAACCATGCTGCCTTGGGTCCTGTAGTCCATTGACAACCAGATGTTCCACCAATCTCTCCTTCAGTAGTGCTTCCATGATCTTTTCCCACTACCGAGGTGAGGCTGACTGGTCTGTAGTTCCCTGCTTCCTCTTTGTTCCCACTTTTGTATAAGGGGACTACATCTGCTGTCCTCCAGTCTTTGGGTACCTCCCTGTTTCCAGTGATTGGCTGAACAGGATAGCCAGAGGTTCAGCCACCACCTCTCTTAGTTCTTTAAGGACCCTGGGTGCACCCCATCTGGCCCCATTGCTTTATCAGCTCTTATTACTTCCAGTTCCTTCAGGACCCTTTCGTGTAAAGGGACTTGTGTCCATTTCTGCACCATTCTCACCCCTTGTACTCCCTTCAGACCCATTACCCCCTCTTCCTCAGTAAAGACTGAGCAGAAATACCTGTTCAATATGTCAGCTTTACTGTTGTCATCCTCCACACGGCTCCCATCCTCCCCTTCAGTCTCACTATCCCTCCTTTGTCTTTCTTTTTTCACTTATGTACCTGTAAAGGTTTTGTCCCTTTAACCACTGATTTTGCAATGTGTTCTTCTGTCTGAGCTTTGGCTTCCCTTACTGACTTCCCTGCCTCCCTTTGTTTCTCCTGGTACTTCTCCTATCCCCTTCTGCCTGTGTTCTTTTGTATTGCCTGGATACAATCTTTTGGCTTTCACTTTCTTTGCTACCTCTTTGGAAAACCATAATGGTCTCCTCTTTCTTTTCCTCTTGCAAACCTGTTAATGCATAATTCTGTTGTTCTTATAATCCCATTTTAAATACTGCCCACTGTTCCTCAATCCCTGATTCCTGTCCCATTCCCTTAATGCCTCTTTCAAGCATCTCCCATTTTCCCAAAGTCTGCCCCTAAAATCCAGGATACGTGTTTTGTGTGGTTTGGTTCTGCTCTTTCTGTGATTTCAAACCACAATGACTGGTGGTCACTGTTACCCAGGTGCTCCCCACTGTTACCCCCATCACACTGTCCCTGTTTGTGAGCACAAGGTCCAGTATTGCCTTCTGCCGGAGTTGGTTCCATGACCAGTTGCTTGAGGAAGGCACCTTGAAGGAGTCCAGGATAAATCTGCTCTAGTTGATGCTGCTGCTGGGATGCTGCAGTCCACGTCTGGTATATTAAGTCTCCAACCAGTACTACCTCACCCTTGTCTGCCATCCTTTGGATGGCTAGCATCAGCTCCCTATCTGTTTCTTCCTCCTGGGCTGGTGGTCCATAGACCACACCTGTGTGGATGGCTGGCCCCATTTTCCTTTCCAGCTTAACCCACAGTATCTCTCCCCCATTTTGTTCCTCCTGGATCTGTGTGGCCCTTATGCCATTTTTCACATACAGTGCCACCTCCTCCCTTCCTGCCTGCTCTGTCTCTTCTGAATATGTTGTAGCCAGGTATGGCCATCTCCCAGTCATGGTTATCATTACACCAGGTTTCAGTGATGGCCACAATGTCCAGGTCTGACTGTACCATGACAGCCTCCAGATCTTCCATCTTGTTGCTAAGGCTCCTGGCATTTGCACACATAGCTTTCCATGATTTGACCTCCCTAGACTGCTTCACTGTTCTACTCCAGCCCCTTCCTTGGTTGTCATTTATCCCTGGTTCTCCTTACTGTCTGCCCTTCTGCTGAATTTTGCCCTTTCTGCTTATCCACCTTTTGGACACTAATCTCCATCTTTGCACACTGCTTTGCAGAGATAGCCACTCCTCTGGTTCACTGGTTCCATTACTAGCTGTGGGGGTGAGAGTAGGTACCATCCTTGCTAGCCTGCCACCCCTTTGCTAGTTTAAATGCTTGTCAATGTAGCATTTAAACTCATCATTGAGTGCTTGATTCCTCCAGGATGGATGCAGGCCGTCAGGCTTGAATAAACCTCCATCCCTCCAGATGGGTCCCCAGTCACCAATGAATCCAAACCCTTCCTCACAGCACCAGTTCTTCAACCATGAGTTAAAGTTCCTGGTGCATGCACTCCTATGCTCTCCCTTGCCTCTCACAGGTAGTACTCTAAGAAAGTGACAGAAGTAGCTACTTGCTTGAGACCCCTCCCAGTTTCCTAAACTCTTCCTGAACTTCCTTTGGCTCCCCATTTGCCAAGTCATTAGTACCTAGGTGGATAATGACATCCAGCTCATCCTCCTGTCTTGCCTTCCCACTGATCCCCAGTATCTTCCTTCCATCCCTCCATGCTGTGGCACCTGGTAGGCACCTCACCTCCTGTCCTCCCCTCCTGTGTTCCTAGCTGGATCCCTCTTATGATGGAGTCCCCACCAGGATTCACTTCTCCTCCTCTGGGGTCCACTGCTTTCCCACTGAGGTCTCCTCCTTGCCTAACCTCCACATCCTTTCCTTCCACTTCCTGGGTACTTATTTGGTTGTCCTCATTTGCCAGTGTGGCATATGAGTTCTTGAGAGGAATAGGATCTGGGATGTGCCTGCCTGACTGCTCTAACCTCCCTGAGCCCACTGTCATCCAAGTGCTCCTCGTTCTCGGCATCCTTGAGGCAGCTGCATTGGACTGGGTGGTTCCTGGACAGGGTGATAGTACTCCTGACCCAGTTTACTTCGCTCTGAGTCTGGCTACCTCATCCCTCAGTCCCGAGAGATGCATGCAGATAGGGCAGCACCTCAGTGTCCAGAAGGTTCGCCTGAATATGGCTGCCCCACAGCCACTGCATTGCACCACTCCCCACATTATACTGCAATTCCACTATCTGCTACTGAAGCTCTCTTAGTTCTCTTTTATTTATTTACAGTACTAAAAATCCTGTAACTGATCCTCAGATATATATTTTTTAAGGAAAAGAAACCAATAAATAAATAAATGAGTCAAAACACTTGTCGTGCTGAGGGTGGTCTTCTTTCCGCTTATGCCCTCCTACTTCACACCTCTTACTATACCCTGTGTTTAGCTCCTGTCAATCAGATTTATCAGGGCATATAATTAAGAGTTGGGGAAGGGTGGGGGGAAAATTTGCAGCAATTAAAGACAGCACAGAATTACACCACCACTATTTTTTAAATTTTCAACAGCCCAAAACAATTATAAGTAAAGACAACACAGAAAGAAAGTATAGTGCCACTACAAGCCTACAATCTAAGTTTAAAAGAAAAATACTAGTTACCAGTTACTCTGAAGGCACTGAATTGAATATGTTTCCTTCCTTCACCTTCTGGCTTTTCTATAGTCTTTACTAATTATAGCAGTGATGATCTGGGGCAATTTCTGTGCTTTTTATTGTTGTGCATAGTTTGACGAAATTAAATTTTAAAATTAAAACACATGTTACTGCTAGCTAGACATGACACACCAAAAAACACTAATAGTGAATTAGAGCTATTTAGTAGCTGTTTTCTTACGGAAACCTGAGTTAGGTAGCTCTCAGGCATCTGCTGAATTGTAACTGTTGCCATTTGTGCTCACTGGATAAGAACAGTTGCAAAGCTCTGCTGTTGTGAACTGATTTTAAAAAGCACTGCATATGCTAAATCTATGGGCCTGGCTATGTCACTGTCACATGAGACAGGGTGCATTGTAGGAGGCAGAAGGCAATAAGCCTATTTGTGATGCAGATCCCAGGGTCATAAAACTACCTCTAAAGCTAGCAGCCTAATTTAGAAAAACTCCTAGTAGCAGACAGAGGCAAGGACACACTAGGACTTTACATACAAATCAAGACACTCTGCATAACATATGTTTTTGTAAATTCTGGGTGGACTATCCTTTAATTGAGCCATCCCTAATCTGTATCCTTCCAAGAACCGCTTTGTTGTGTGCATCCCAGCGTGGTTATTTCACTCTTATTTACAGCTTTACACCTTTATCAGTTTTTAATTGCAATTGTATCTAAATGCTCCACCATGTAGCCTCCAGTCTCTCACTATACCTGCATGCATTGCAACACTGTTTCACTGCATGTAGGAGATCGGAGGCTACCAGGACATATGCAGATGGCAGTGTGGAGCACGGTGTAGGCTGCACACCGGGATGCCTCCATACCACAGTAGCCTGACAGCTGTATGCACACCCCCCAGGTGTACCCCCATGTCTCCACCCAACCTACCTCTCTGTCTGCACTTGCCTCCCGAGGGCCACCTCCTGATGGTATCCATGTACTGTCCTTGATTACTCTTCTCATTGTGCCAAGTTTTGTGAGTACCCTGCCTGCCCATGTGTGATGCAGCAGCAATACTACCTGCAGAGCAGTGCTAGTAGTGAACACATACATTAGTGGAGCTCCTGAGTGCATCATGGAGCACTGCTACGGTGGACAATAGATGTGTGGCACTGTGTACAGTGGAGCAGTGGGGAACACTGAAGGTGGTATGTAAAGGGTCTGCCTTCAGTCACACAGCAGCAGTACATGAACGCCTGTTGTGCCCAGGTGCCTTAATACTGGCAGAACTGATGCCATGTCTCCCTCTTTCTCTTGCTCTTTCTCTCCTCCCCTTCCCTCCCTCTCACTGACATAGCCCCTCAATTCCAACATACAGATCTCCTCAAACCTCTTTCTATCACCTCCACAACATAAGTGTGTCTCATAACAGTGAAATACGGTTATTTACGTAATATGATTGTGCTATACACAGTACTCCATGGGACATGTAGGAGGGCATCTCAAAATGCAGCTTGTTATCACCGAGTGCACCATGGGATGTGCACTGCTACTACAGGTTTGAGACCACACACTATCGCACTCAGTGTGGACAGGCTGTAATATTTTCAAACCATTATCCACATTGTTCACTCAAGTGTGGACACACTGTAATGTTTACAGACTGTACAGTTTGAATCCATTACAGCTTTTTGAGTGTAGTGTGGACAGGGCCTGCATGTCTATGTAATTATCTATCTTTCTATCAATTGCATGTATCACTATTTTTACCTATTTCTAAAACAAACCTACATATCACATTTGCCTGCACTCTGAGCACATATAGTACTTATGAAACTGTGCATATTTGTACTCCACTTCTGCATAGACCTCATACTTTCCTAATATTCCCATTACCACAAGCATAACTACCTTGCCTTTATCAAAAGCGACCCTCTGAAAGTTACTATCACATTTTCTGCTTACAGTCCATCATCATTACACCTGACTTCCTGACATCAACACATTGCTAAAGGAATACGCTGACAGGGTGGTAGTTGTGTAAGCAATAATACCTGACAGGTATTAGAAATACTGGACTCACCCAGGGGCGTAATGAGGCCTGACGCCACAGGCGGAGGGACCTTATAGCTCCCTGGAAGGTCCGTATTTCCTAATACCGCCACCCTGGAGGGTATTATTGCACTTAGAAAATGGGCTCCATTATAAAAAGTTGAGTAAAAATTGCTAATAAACTGTTCATTTAAAGTAAGTTTTGTAATAAAATAGTTCCTCTGCCTGCATTATAATGAGTTTTTTGAGGTGAGGTTTGTCCTATTGGAGACCCTGTAGTTAAAAGAAAGAAAAGAAAACAAAGCTGGTTGTATGCACTTACACGCATTCGTCTGCTGTCCCCCCTTTATGGTGCACTTTGTTTCCAGCATGATGTCCATTTTGATTCATTTTCCTTTGTTCCCCGCCTCTGCCACACACATGTTTACTTATTTTAAACTGACAGATACCACAGACAGCGTAGCAGGACAGTGTGCAGAACAGTTCAGAAGCTCACGAGTGGGCTACCGTGTTAATGAGGAGGACAGTCTCTGGGGAAGCAGGTATTTCTTTCTGTGCTCCTCTCATTACTGATTAGGACTAGAAAGTTTCAAGTTACAAGTGGAGGAACAGAAATGGTGGTGACTTGATTCTGGTGAGTTCGCCTCCCAGGAGATGGAGACAGGATACCAGGTTATACTCAGTAATTTAGCGGACGGTGTTTTGGGAGTTTGGGAGCATGAATAGTAGTAGGGACTGCCGAGCGAGATCTAGGACAGGTTTTTTAGTTTTTAGGGTTTTTGTGTGGATTTCATTTGGTGTTTGTTATTGTCCTGGCTACTGTTTCCTTTTTATGGACTGAAGGGGCAGTGCTGGCCGCCACCAAGTCAGCCAGTAACTGAGAGAAAAAATGGCAACTGGTCCTTTGAAAATTGGGGTACCCAATGATAAACTAAGTAATGGGGCACCCCAAATTGGCTCTTGTTTCTAACAGGGCTCTAATGAGAAATACCCACCCACTGCTGTGGGTGTCCTAGCCAATCAGAGTGTTAGGATTTACTTGTCCATTTTCTAAGTTGGGATAACATCCCACCTCGGGTGGTTGGGCCCGAGGCCACCGGCTGAGGGCGTTCAACACCTGAGAACGGATGTTATCCCAGCATAACACCCACTCTGGAGGGCATTATTCCTATTATACGATGGTTTGTTGTTTTATAATAAAAAATAATTTTAAAGGATGTTTTTGTTAGTGTGGAAAAATATTTCTGTTTCTTAAGAGGGGATGCAAAAAGAGATCTGCCATAGCTGCAATAAGCTCATCTGCATAATGATGACAGCAGAGCTGTGAACAGCAGGGTTGCTATGCCAGGATAACATCCCTGCTGTGATGGCCAACTGACCAATCAGAAGTCAGGATTATTTCTTGCCATTGTATAATTAAATATAACTTACATCACTTCATGGACAAAACCCTGTTTCTCTAAAAAAAAAAGCTGTGTAGATAATCCCAAGGCTGAACATATTCCAGCCATTACTTTTTCATGTACTGCCACCTTCTGTACCATCATGGGATTTGCATATGTTTCCCTATAATGCTTTTGCATTATTGGGGTATGTGCAATTGTGTGTTCTTTAAATATGGCTGTCCAGCCAATATCATCTGGGATACATACATCAGTGGCATTTGCTCTAGGGTTCTTTGTAAACCTACAGTGCTTCCTAGTCCTTCCATTAAAATGTACACTCCATGTATTTTCCTAATAATGTGTATGCCTTCCTATAACAGAAACTAAAACAAATCTTACTACTTACAAATCATTGTGTTGTTTCTCCATACCTCCTTAACAATTCCACACAACTTCATTAACTTCATTATGCAGCTGGGGTGGCTCTGACCAGAATTTGTTTTCACAGCTGACATGAATCAAAAGACTTTGAGTGGATAATGGCTATACAGTGTGGTCACCCACAGTGGCTAACTGAGCAGAATCTAAATAATTTTTTGTGTCTTCATAGGTCTCCTGTCCTGCTGCCTCCTCATGCAGCAAGCAAGACTTCTCTCCACTGCCTCCTCTGTCTAGGATACCTTTGTGCCATTTAATGTGATAGTAAATATCCTTTCCAAAAGTTATTTTTCTTTTCTTTTTCTTTTGGTTTCCTTCACAGGTGCAACTCAACAGGAGTGTACTAGAGTCTAAATAATTTCTCTTGTATTCACAGGTCTCTTTCCATTCATCATGAATGCCTCCTCTGCCTCCTCCTCCAGCAAGCCAGTGGTATGCTGATCAAACAGTGAAGTACATTACAGTGCCAAATCAATGTTGCCACTGTAATGTACCCACAGACCCTCGATAGTGCTTCTCTGTGTCTTGCACTGCCTCCTTGAATCACCTCTGACTCGAGGTTGATTATATAGAGAATAAAGTATATGGTGGTGTGTGTGTGTACAAGAAGTTTACACATACCAGGGGGTAAATGCTACATAAACCCGAGAGCGAAGCTCGAGGGTTTGTGCAAGCATCTTACTGAGGGTGTGTAAACTTGAGTTTACACACAAAACCTATATTTTATTTTATATAATTGCTTGGTTTGCCTTTTTCACCACAGCAATCATATAAATGAATGTAGGTTCCGGAGCACTCCGCGAGACTGGTTTGCTTGCAGTATGCTGTCCATGGTGCTATTTTCTATTTAAAACTTTTTTTCAGTCAGCAGCAAGATAAGTCCCCCATCATTGTAGTGTTTCTGTTTTAAATGTACTTACCACCTTGCCTGTGTGGTGGGTAAGGCATCTGCAGAAGAAAAAATGTGCGACTGAGGAGAAGAGCTGCAGCGGAGCATGTGAGAGTGAGGGAAACTGTGTGTGTGTTTGCTGTTATAAATGCTCCTTTATAATGGCAAATTACACCACGGTTTCCTATGAGAAAAAGGCAAGGCCAGTTACTATATTAAATATGGGTTGTGCATAGGACATAGCCCCCGTGAGTGGGTTCATGGGGCAATGCCCAGAAAAACAAACAACTTAGCTCTCATGTGGCTTTGCGTGACCACAATTGTGGTCAACATAAAGCCATCACTGTAACGCCGTCAACAAATTTTTTCGAACCGTGTGTTGTAGACCCCAAGCCAGCAATAATATCTTCTTCACCAGCTCATAGATGTGGTCAACTTTGCAGCAACATGCTCAGACCTCCTCCTCCTCCTCCTCCAGCTTTTCCACGACTGTGCATAGTCATTAACCTGATGCAGCGGTCTAATTCTCCATTGTTACCCTTCTGAAAAATACTTAAAACGAAAGTAACAGGTGCCAAAAACAGTTAAATAGTGACATATATAACATTAGGATTTAAAACAAAATGGGAAAACACACACCTTTCCTGGTAGGACACACTGCTCGATGTCCATCATCTGGTATTTTTGGCCATCTAACTGTTCTTCTAATGTCTTGGCATATCAGTTCATTAACCAGCTCTAGGCCAGGCCCATGCAGTAACAAGATTTCATTATCTGAATGATAAATACCTCAAAAGAGAGATCATAATCCAAATCTGCACAGCAAAAGGCCTTATCATTTCATAAGAACAGTTCCATAATTTCTGAGCACTACAGCACATCAGAAAAGATGCTGTGGTGGAGTCTCACAGATCACAGAAGCAGCATCAGTTCTGGGAGCCCATCTCATTTTGTTTCCTCATGGGAAAATTTCCAGACATGAGAATTTATTAGATGGAGAATTTGTGGATGCTAAAGTTCATAAGGATCGGTGATGTAGTGGAGGACTGACACATAGCATAGCACCTTGTAGCTGCATACAGCAGTCTGACATATTTTTTTCAAGTAGTTGAGAAAATTTGGCAGCAATTAATTTATGTATGTTGTGCTTGTTCTTACAAATTTCTTTAAAGTGCGGTACATGAACTGCAGTGCAGAGGGAATGAAACAGTGTAGCACCAAATAGCAGCATGCAGCACCAAGACACATTGTTTATGGTAGTTGAGAAAAATCTCGGAGCACAGAATTTGTATATGTTGTGTTTGTCTCAAAATTTTTCTAAAGTGCATTACAATAACTATGGTGAGGGTACAAATACATGGCATAGCAAGACTTAACATACTTGTGCTCTGGACTCAGAAGCACTTTTACCAAAATTAGGTAATTTCAGCACCCCATTTACCAACTGAAACTGGGGTAGATTAGTTACTCAGTATAAGGTGGTTTGTTCATACTTGTCCATTTATTTTTCTAACTGTACCATTAATGTTACATGTTCTGTGTTTTGTATTTTAGTTACTATTTTAATTTTAGTAAACTTTGTTTTCCTTAAAATCCTACCTGAGACATTTTCTCATTTTAAGTGTGAATGCTAGGATAGTGTTGATAATTCTAACACAACTGTTAAAGTGCTTATAGTGTGTCACCACATGCAACAAGGTAAGGAAATACCTAGGTCTTAACTGAGTCAGAAAGGGATTGTGAACCAGGTTGTGTGCCCACTGGGTTGGTATTGCACTGCTTTCCCAGAAGAGGGTGTGATATTTGGACTCGTTACCTGGGTGTGCTAGAGAAAAGGGTTCATATTTGACCCCAGGACTCAAGACTGGAGTTGCTCGGACCCAAAACAGACAGGAGGATTTACCTGTTTGTCTCCTATTCACATATTGCACTTTGAGGTTGGGCACTGTGGGAGCAGAGGGCCTGACCTCTGGAGTGCATTTGTAACAGATCTGGTTGGCAGGGAGCGATCTAAAATATTTGGGTTGCAGTGCTGCAATCAAAAAGACTTGTTTGCATACTGTGAAATTATTTGGTGACATGAACATTAACAGTCCAGTGTGTCAGATAAACTATAACAGTTCACACTCAAAATAAGGCAGTGATTTAAAAAAAAAAGAAAAGAAAGAAATATATCATTTTGGTTACAGTCAAAGTTCCCTACCTGTTTTATTTTTTTTTTCATGCAAGATAGTTCAGCCATAGATCAGGGAAGAAGATCTCCATCTACAGTGAGTACACTGTGGAATACATGAGGCATTTGTGCCAGGAAAGAGGAATCCATTGCAAGGTGAAACAAACAGCACCTGGTGGAGGCTTTGTGACACCCGACTGCATAAGCAACTGCCTCAGACCATGAAGTCACAGTCAGTGACTAAAAGGGACCAGACCATGGGCATGGAAGGGCTAGGGTCCACTGCAGTGTCCAGTTCCAGGGAGGAGGATAGCAGGACCAGTGTAAACTGAGAGCCACAGCAGCAGGAGAAACTCACCTCATGCTGGAGCCAGAAGGATCAGGCTGCAGATACGAGTTGAGGAGGATGGAGCTGGAATTTGAGCAGAAAAGGTTTGAAGCCCAGCAACACATGGAGTTTGAACAGTGGAAGCTGGAGATGGAGATAGAGAGAGAGAGAGAGAGAAGTGAGAGCAGTGAGAGGCTGAGTGAGAGGAGAGACAGAACCAGAGGAAATTTGAACTGGAGAAGCTACAACTCCAAAGACCAGTGCCAGAGCAGGTAAATGGCATAGGTGAACCTGGACCTCCAGGACTGAGTTACAACTTAAATTCTAAATTGATAGCTGAATTTCAAGAGGGGAGGATATGGATGCATTTTAAATTCATTTGAAAAGGTATGCTTTCAGGCAAAAATTCTCAGAGAGTCCTGGAGCTTCCAGCTATCCCTCGCCGCTACCATTAAAGCTTGTGATGCATTAGGTCAAATGAACAATCAGGACAATAATGATTATGACTAACTTAAAGCTGCATTGTTAAAAAGTATGACCTGACAGCTGAAGTGTACAGAGTTAAGTTCCATAAGCTCAGGAGAAGCCCTGACATGAGCTACAAGAAGCTAGACTCAAAACGCCAGTTTTGAAACATTGGTGGAGGGATAAAGCAGACTCTGCAGAGAAAATTTAGGATGTTGTACTTTTGGAGCAGTTGTTTTGGGCTTGCCCAGCAGAGCTGAAAACCTGGCTAGAGGACCGAGATCCAAAAGAGTGCAGGAGGCTGCCGAGCTCGGACCACTATGCCAAGAGCAGGCCTGCTCTGAAAGGGAGTGAGATGGGTGGCAGCACAAAAATGGAAAACACACCTTTAGGGCAGCTAAAACCTCACTCACCTCACTAGAACTTGGGCAGCCCCAGGTTACAAAGAAAGGATTTGCCTGATAAAAGAAATGATTGTTGGTTTTGCAAATAACCTGGGCATGCTGCAAGACAGTGTCCTAAAAAGGCACAGAGTGCACAAGTGGTGCTGGGAAAGAAGTGTTTTTTGGTGTATCCCTGAAAGCATTTCAGTAAACATGGAGCACATACACCCAGTTACTGTGAACGGGTACAAACCCATGGGTTAAGGAACATGGGGCACTTACTTGGTAAAGGGATTTGTTGAGCCTGAACTGATTATACCTAATCAGTTTGTTACAGTACAGGGATTCACTGGGAGGAGAAACTCTGCCACTTGCTAGTGTTCTCCTGCACTGGGGTGAGACAGAGAGACTGTGCAAAAGTTGCAGTGGCAAAAATCTTGCCCTGGATGTGATTATAGGGAACAATCTCCAAAAGGGGAGGTATGTGCAGTTACCGCAGTCATGTGGCATGGGCAGATTGTAATTCCTGGACCCCACAGAAACCCCTGTGGAAAACACTGGGAGGCTGGTTCCCAGCCTGTGTCTCCTGATATGGAGAATAGTGAAAGCAAGATAGAATTCCAGGTAGCAGTTAACAAAACAGCTACAGAAGGTTACCTGAGGAGGAGGGTAGCCAATTGTCTGAAAGCTAGGGACCTCTAGTTTAGGAACTGAAGGGACAAGGCTCATGCTTTGGGAATGAGTAAAGATTTTGCTGCTGCTCAGAAAAATGACCCTAGTTTAGAGAGACTGAGAGCTTGTTCAAAATCTGCCGGGACACAGGGAGGTGACAGGAGACATATAGTGTATTGGAACAATGGGCTACTGTATTTGCAGGAAATAAGGACAGAGGGAGTGGTGATCGGCAGGCAGCTTGTTGTTCTCCAGGGGTACTGTGAGCAGTTGCTCAGGATTGCTCATAATATCCCCATGTCCATCTGGGAACTGTGTGCACTATGCAGTGATTGGCCCAGAATTTCTATTGGCCCAACTTATCCCAGCAGATGAAGGAATATTGCAGGTCTTGTCACCAGTGCAAAGAAATAGGAAGGTTGGTAGTAAACCTAAGCCACCCTAATTCCCTTGCCCATAGTGGAGGAGCAATTCCAGAGGGTAGGAATGGATATTATGGGGCCTTTGAATACTCCCAGCTCCTCTGGGAAAAGATTTATCCTAACAGTGGTGGATTATGCCACCCAGTACCCAGAGGCAGTTGAGCCATCCTCACTGAGGACAGACTAAGTGGCAGATGCCTTGCTAGGGATTTTCTCCCATGTAGAGTTCCACAGAGGTTATCACAAATCAAGGGGTTCCTTTATGTCGGACCTGATGAAGTATTTGTGGAGAGGTGGTGATGCAGAGATGCATGATACCTTATCGCCCACAAGTCAGTGGGCTTGTTTAAAGGTTAAATGGTACTTTAAATTGATGCTCCAAGCATTTGCTGAACAGCATGGGAGGGACTGGGAGAAATACCTTCCCCACCTGCTGTTTGTTACAGGAGGTGCCCCAAGAGTCGACAGGGTTTTCCCTTCAGACTTTTATATGGATGCAGGTTGTGGGCCCCTAGACTTGATCAGGAGGACTGGGAAGGCAAGCATGCCACCCAGGGTACTCCATTAGTGGATTATTTCCTTTAGTTTAGGGAAACACTGAAGGAGCTTATGGGAACAGCCCAGAGCAACCTGGCAGCTGCACAGCAAAAGCAAAGGTATGGTATGACTGCAGAGCCAGAGCTCGCGTCGCACGTTCTGGGTCAGGAGGTCATGGTCCAAATCCCAGTCCAGAAAGATAAGCTGCAGGCCAAGTGGGAAGGACCATACAAAGTAGTCAGAGAGGTGAATGATGTAAATTACATTGTAGAACTGCCTGACAGGAGACATACCAAAGGAAGTATCATGTCAACATGATGAAGCCTATATGCAAATAGGATGGACATGGCCTTTGCAGTGTGTAGTCCTGGGAGGGATGGATGAGGAAGACCCCTTCTGGACTTGCTGTAGAAAGCAAGCGGGAGTCCTCTGTGGAGGCAATCACAGAGTCACCCAGTTGACCCTGGTCCAGATCCAGGAAGTAAGAGAGGTTTTAGCAGACTTTGCCCCATTGTTTAATGCCAAGCCTGGACTAACCCTCTTAGTGACACGTGAATCAGATACAGAGATGCAAGCGCCCATATGGCAGACAGCATATTGGGTGTCAGAGGCCATCCAAAAGGACATAAGGAGGGAGGTGAGGAAATGCTGGATTTAGGGGAATCCAGAAATCCCACAGCCCCTGGGCCTCACCCATCATCTTTGTTCCCAAGCCAGATGGCTCTACTACTTTTGTGTAGACTATTGTGGACTCAAAGCAGTCACAATGGTCCAGTATCGCCTTTAAGGGGAGTAAATCCAGAGGGCCTAATGGTGGTACTGGACCTATCGGGTATTCGGACGAGAGCATGGGTCCAGGGGACATGGTTATTGCCTATAATAAGGCGGTGACCGGGCCCTGGATTGAATTCTCCTGCTCAGATCGCTTACTCACTCAGCGCCCAAAGACCCTGGTTTGATGAGTCTTTGAAGGAGCTGAGGAGAGTGGGCAAAGCCAGAGAGCATGGTGGAAATCCTGCCTGGATGCCGACAAACTTAGATTGATGGATCATTATGTTATCTATCAATCGGCAATATCCGTAAGAAGTCAGAATTCCTGTCCAGGGAGATTGCTGCGAAAACTAACCGGCTCAATCTCTTTTCGGACTGTTGACAGATTGTGCAATCCACTCTGTCTACAGTCTGGAAGAGATTTTCAAATAAAGTGTGATGAGCTTGCTCGATTTTCGCTGATAAGATTGCCGGCATTAGGGCGGATCTCAGCCAGGTTCAATCTACAAGGGCTTGCAGTGGTCGGCGAGGGAAGCAAACACCTGTGTCACCTGGTCTGACTTTGGTAGGCCGGAATTCATGGACATTATGAGGATTGTCCAGACTGTCGTCCAACCAGTTGTAGTTTGATCCGGGCCCTACGCCACTTTTATTAGGGTGCGAGATCTTATCTGTCCAATCATTGCTGAAATCGCCTGAAATCTTTGAAGCAGGGATCTTTCCTGAACCCCTAAAGGAGGCGGTCGTTCGACCACTCCTAAAAACCTTTCACTGAATCCGGACTGTCCAGCTAACTACAGACCTATTCTAACCTCCCTTCTTGGGTAAGGTTATTGAAAAGGTGGTTGCACTGCAACTGGACGACCATCTTATAAATCATAATGTCTATGATACTCTTCAATCAGGATTTAGGAAAAGACATAGTACTGAGACTGCTCTTGTCCGGTTCTAAATGATCTCCTGATAGCGAGGATCAAAAGGCTTGTACTAGTCTAGTCCTTCTTGATCTCTCTGCAGCTTTGACACTGTGGACCATGGTGTGCTTCTGGAACGCCTGTGGTTCCATTGTGGACTGTCTGGTACGGTCCTACAGTGGTTTCAATCTTTTCTCACAGGGCGGAGACATAGGGTTATCACTGGAATTTATTCCTCTGATGCCGTCTCCTTGCCTTGTGGGGTTCCGCAGGGTTCCATTTTGGCACCCATGTTGTTAGCTGTCTATATGCTGCCATTGGGAGACATTATTAAATATATGGCTTGGGTTTCACTGCTATGCAGATGACACCCAGCTATATTTGTCCTTTAGCCCGGCAAGAAGATGCAGTCTCTAAACTTAACAACTGTCTATCCGAGATCAGTGATTGAATGAGTGCCAGCTGGCTAAGGTTAAACCGGATAAGACTGAGGTGTTGGTAGTGGACCCAGGTCACGTGGAGGCGGGTTGTAGGGCTGGTCTTCCTCGGGCATATGGATCGATGGGGCCCAGCTCTTGACCTCAGACCGCGCGAACTGGGCGTTATTATTGACGACAGTTTGACGCTGAAATTCCAGGTGTCATCTGCTGTCAAATCCTCTTTTTACCATCTGAGAAATATCGCCGGGTGAAACACCTTGTTCCTCTGGCTGACCTCCCGACATTAGTCCATGCCTTTGTTACTTCGCCTTGACTACTGCAATGCCCTGTACCTAGGGATGCCGGGGTTGATATCCGCGCTTGCAGCTGGTGCAGAACGCTGCAGCCAGGCTTTTGACAGGGACATCAATGAGGAATCATATTACGCCTGAGCGCGCCGAACTGCACTGGCTGCCGGTTCAGTGGCGGATCACCTTTAAGGTCGGTTTACTGACCTATAAAGCCCTACATGAACAGGGACATCGATATCTGCAAGATCTGCTTGTTCCCTACTGTCCCTCCGCTCACTCCGATCCACCGACAGGATTGCTAGAGGTTCCTAGGGTTCATTTAAAAACATCTGGGGCACAGCGTTTCTTATGCTGCCCTACCCTGTGGAATTCTCTACTCGCCGGATAAGAAGCTACCTGACCGTTGAAAGCTTTAAATCAGAACTGAAAACCTATTTATTTCAAAAGGCTTATGGGAGATAGTTATTGTACTGAATTGAAATTATTTTATTGTTGTTTGTTATGCTGTATGTATGTTTTATATGTATTTAATTATTGTAAAGCGTTTTGATTTCAGCGCTTAAAAATAAACTTTACTTACTTACTTACTTATTTACATAAGTTGGACACCCACCCAATGCCACAGATGGATGAACTACTGGACAAATTGGGAGGCGAGACACCTTACCACTATTGACCTGACAAAAAGGGTATTGGCAAGTGGAGTTAACTGCTAGAGCTAGGAAAGGTCGACCTTCATCACTCCAATAGGGTTTAAGGTTTAAGGTAATGCCTTTCAGAATGAAGAACACCCCTGCCACCTTCCAAAGCTTGGTGAACCAGGTGTTACATGGTACTGAAGAGTGCACCATGGTGTACCTGGATGATATTGCCAGCTTCAGTGCCAGCTGAAAGGAACACCTGTCCCATCTTATGGAAGTGTTGGGCAGGATACAGAGGGCCGGCTCACTGTAAAGCTGAAAAGTGCCAGGTGGCCATGGCTGAGGTGGCATACCTAGGGCATGTAGTAGGGTGGGGACAGCTCCACCCTAATCAAGCAAAGATTGAGGTAATAAAGGCATAGCCCAGACCTATAACAGAAGCAGGTTCAGAGTTTTCTAGGGATCACAGGGTACCATAGAACATTTTTATCAAACTATAGTGCCCTGGCAGCTCTTCTATCTAGCCTGCTAAAAAGAAATGCCTAAAAGGTAAAATGTGTACCAGCCTGTGAACGAGCCTTTACACGGCTAAAGGAGACTCTGTGTGGTGCTCCTGTATTAGCCAGTTCAGACGACAGTAAACCATTTGTAGTCGAGACAGATGCCTTAGATGTGGGTATTGGGGCAATACTTAGCCAGACTTCTAACCAAGGGAAATATCACCCAATAGTGTACCTCAGAAAGAAATTACTTCCCAGTGAGCAGGCTTATTCTACAGTGGAGAAAGAGTACCTTGCAATGGTGTGGGCACTAAAGCAATTAGAGCCATATCTATAAGGGTGGCACTTTGAGGTACAAACAGATCATAAGGAGGCAGTATAGTGCAGTGGTTTAAGGCTCTGAACTGCAAATCTGGAGACCTGGGTTTGAATCCCACCCCCTACTTGCATACTGTGTGACTTTGAGCAAGTCACTTAATTTCATGTGTTCCCAGGTCGCACATGGAATCAAATTTCACTAGTGTGCTTCTCCTGGTTAAACAATTTCCTTTCCCTTTGTATAATCCCCTGGTTTGGCTGGTAAAAATGGGTAAAACAAGTGGTAGGCTTTTAAGATGGAGTCTTGCCTTGCAGGGTTGCAATATGACTGTCACTCACGGACGGGCAGCAAATGCAAATGCATATGGGTTATCCTGTCAGAGCAGTGAAATGAATTTGAGGAACTCATCCCATGCCTAGGAATAGATTCCACCAAGTTCAGTCTAGGAGGGAGGAGTGTAACGAATAAACATCTACTAGTTATGTGCATTTAAATTTGATATAAATATATGGTTTAGACTTCTGCTTAGGAAACAGGCCAAGCAGCAAAGCCTCAAGGAACACAGAATTTTAAAGAGAGAATATGGATCTGCCCTTTCACTAACCCAGTGGATAACGTAATTAAGAGCTTCCTTTTACATCTGTCTGTCAGAGCATGTGTTAGCTGCTATAACAGGTTGTAAAACAGCCACTACTTTGAATCCTGGAAACTAGCCATAAAGACTGAATTTTGACGACATCAGGAGGTAAGTCAATCTCTAACAGATACCTGTGAAAATTCTCACAGCTAAGAGGGTGTTTTGCAGAATGTTTCTGAAACATCAAAGGAGAATGCTAAACACAGAAACATAGAATTTGACGCAGATAAGGACTGCTTGGCCTGTCTAGTCTACTCCATTTCGCTACCTGATGGATAAGCTGCTGATTCTAATTAATCAACAGCTTACTTCCTCCTACCCCTCACTAAAATTGCCTTATGCCTGTCCCATGCATTCTTGATTTCTCCCACTATTCCTGACTCTACAACCTCTTCTGGAAGGTTGTTCCATGCATCCTCAACTCTCTGTGTGAAAAAAGCTTTTAACATTACCTCATGCCATCTCCCTATCTTCAAATTATGCCCCTAATTCTTGCACATCTCTTCTTCTGAAAGATGCTACCTCTTGTACTTTAGTTAATTGACATACTTGAAAGTTTCTATCATGTCCCCCTCCCTTCTATCCTCAAGGGTATACATATTAAGCTACTTTAGTCTCTCCCATATGCCTTCTGGTGCAGACCCTGCTCCATTTTGGTTGCCCTCCTCTGAACAGCCTCCGCTCTGTCTAAGTCTTTGTGGAGATGGGGTCTCCAGAATTGCATGCAATACTCCAGATGGGGTCTCACCAACTGTCTGTACAGAGGGATAACAACTTCCTGTTTTCTACTGTTGAAGCTCTCCTATGCATCCCAGTATCCCCCATCCCTCCTTAATGCCTTCTCACATTGTTTGCCCACCTTTAGGTAATCTGATATAATTACTCCTAGATCTCTTTCAATTTTTGTTGTTATTATTAACTCACCCCCATTGTGTACTCTTCCCTGGGTTTTTGTTTCCCAGATGCATTACCTTGCACTTCTTTGCATTGAATCTGAGCTGCCACATATTATAAACTTAAGCTTTGATGAGGAAATAGACTGTCTCGTTCATAATTAAGATATTGCTATCTTTGCAGTTTTCAAACAGGCAGTCAGCTGAGGCATTTGGGTATGCATTAATCATGATACAAATGAATTATAGGACTAGGAGTGACCTCATGTGCTGTGACATCACTGGGAGGTTGGGACTGTATCTTTGAATATTATCAGCTGGCTGACAGGACAGAGTTATCTTCTACTTTGACTCCTGAAAGAAAACACTCTTGTTCCAACTTTGCAAGACTTAACACACTTGTGTTCTGGACTTAAGAAGCACTTCTACCAAAATTAGGTAATTTCAGCACCACTGTTTACCAACTGAAACTGAGGTAGGATTAGTTACTCAGTATAAGGTGGTTTGTTCATAATTGTCCATTTGTTTTTCTAACTGTATCATTAATGTTATGTGTTCTGTGTTTTGTATTTTATTTACTATGTTTAAGTTTAGTAAACTTTGTTTTCCTTAAAATCCTCCGAGACATTTTCTCATTTTGAGTGTGAATGCAGGGACAGCATTGATAATTCTGACATAACTGTTAAAGTGCTTATAGTGTGTCACCATATGCAGCAAGGTAAGGAAATACCTAGGTCTCAACTGAGTCAGAAATGGGATTGTGAACCAGGTTGTGTGCCCACTGGATTAAGTATTACATGCTTTCCTGAATAGGTGTGATATTTGGACTTTACCTGGGTGTGCCAGCAAAAAGGGTTCATATTTGACCCAAAGACTCGAGACTGGTAGTTGCTCGGACCCAAAACAGATAGGAGGGTTTCTCTGTTTGTCTCCTGTTCACATATTGCACTTTGAGGTTGGGCACTGTGGGAGCAGAGGTCCTGACCCCGGGTGCATTTGTGACAGGCATCATACCAAACCTCCAGATAAACTTAGGTAAAGAGCATTACAATAGTCTAACCTTTAAGTAACAAAAGCATGGATGATCATTGCTAGGTCCTCATGAGCAAGATATGACTTGATCCTGGTGATATTCTGAAGATAATAAAAGCCATATCAGGTAACAGATGACACTTGCTGATTTAGTATCAATCCATGATCCAAAATGACTCCCAAGTTCTTCACCGTATCAGCTGCCAAGAGAGGTCGGCCGTCCAACAATGGGGGAGCATTAACATCCCTGACAGCCATGCTGTAATGACCTGGCTTGATCACCATGCCCTTTGTCTTACCTGGGTTAAGACACAACCAGTTCAGGCCATCCAATCAATAATGTCAGCCAAACACTGACTGTAGTGTCGGCATCAGGGGAACAAGACGTACAGCGGGTGTCATATGCACAGCAGTGAAACCCAACTCTGTACCACATAATGATCTTCCTCAGCAGTAGCATGTACACAGAGAACAAAATGGGGCCAGAACTGAGCCTTGTGGGACTCTATAGGTCAGCGCATTAGCCTCCAGGGTAGCATTTGCCAGGGCAACCTGCTGTGTCCCCTGATTAAGAAGAACTCAAACCAGCAAAAAGCTGCACAGAAGAGACCCACATAGTTCCTTGGTTGATCCAGAAGCATCCTATGGTGAACTGTGTCAAATGCTGAAGATAGGTCCAAGAGCACCAGAATAGTATGTTGCCCTTGATCCCTCACTAGGAGGAGGTATGGAGTTACCCTAACAAGAGCAGTCTCAGTGCTATGTCGGGACCAAAACCCAACTGGTGAGGTTCATAGATGAAAAAGATTCCAGGTGATCTGTCAGATGCTCCACCACCACCTTCTCTAATGGTATGATGTATCATCTTTCCTGTATAAAAATAAAGATCTTTACTACTATTACTACTACCTTCTCAATAACCTTCCTTAAAAGGGAGGTTAGAGATAGGTCTGTAATTCACAAAAGCATCAGGGTCCAACAATGATTTCTTCAGAAGAGGTATAACTCACAGCCTTTTAAGGCTATTGGGATGACACCATCCCTGAGGGACCCATTAATAATCTCATCAAAAACTGGATCCAGGAACTCACCACATCCAAGAATCAGCCTTGTAGGTCCTGGGTCCAGCATACAGTTGGTAGGGCTCAAGCTGGAGACTACCTAGAGTAACTCAACCTCTGAAACAGGTTGAAACTCATCCCAGGCAGGCAGATATACATCACACAAGGCACAACCACCTGCTGGCCTGAACTGGTCCACCCAGGAGATGTTTGATCTAATTGCTGACACCTTGTCAGTAAAATCTCATCGACACTTTTGTGCTTTTCTGCAGAAAATGCCCTAATGAACTGCAGACAAGGAGGATTCAGCAACATGTCCACAGTGTGAAAGAACTGCACTGGATGATTATCCCTGAAGCAATGGACCATGACAAGAACTCTGCCTTTCTCAAATTGATTGCCTGCTGATATTCAGCATAGTGAAGTTTCAGTGCCAATTTGTTCTCCATAGACATGGACCTCCTCCAGGGACACTCCAACCTCTGTCCCTTAGTTTTCAATCAATGTAGTTCAGCATAGTACTAAAGGATGAATAAGGAATGGTGCAATATTGTCCAGGTGGTCATAAGAGCCGGTTGTAATGCACCACAGCCACCTCTGAGCCCTGAGCACAAGCCAGCAATGTACCTGAGCCATCCAGTGCCTCCTGGAGTTTGTGAGACTCTAAATTATGTTTAGGTGAGACTGGATAGTTTCTACAGAGGGATATTTAAATGGGTGACCCTCACTGGAATCACACTGCGTGATGATCTCACCATGGGACCAGATAAACCTTGACTGCACAAATTTCAACTCCTGATGAGAAGATTAGGTCCAGCGTGTGACCAAGCTGAAGGGTAGCAGAGGTAACAACCTGTGTCAGTCCCATTGACAACATCAATTGAAGGAGCTCCCAAGCAGATTGTGAGAATTCATGACTGACCCATGTCTGGGGACTTCCAACACCTGCTCAGCAATGAAGTCAACCCACTCCTGCAGAAACCTACTCCTGCCCCTCGGGTAACAGTAGATGAGAATGATTCTTCACTGTCACCTGAGCTACATCTACCGTAGTAATCACACATTCAAAGAGCCTGAAAGTTCTCATGGTGAGTGCAGTAAATGCCAGGGTGGATCTAAAGCAGATGGCCACCTCAGCCCCTCAACAGGCCCTCCTCTGCCAGTGTACCACAGAATAACCAGGCAGGACATATGCCCCAGGATGGTTTCAGAGTCATCGCCCAGCCAGGTTTCCATGATACAAAGAAGGTCAACTGAGGAGTCAGTGATGAAACCCTCCATCCCTGCAGTCCTATTCCTCAGTGGCCTCACATTATAGAGAATGTCCCAAAGAGGAGGGAAGAGCTTGCCTATTAGACTACTACCTGATTGTTTACATTTGGTATGGCCCTGGGAAAGGAACCAGATATATCAGTCCCTGTCATGATTAGGCACCTCCCCATGCATCTCCTTGACTCTGCAACACCAATTCTGCGCTCAATTATCATACTCAGGATCTCCTCTGTGGTGTTTTGTCCCACCTTTGCAGGATTCCAAGTTCTAGCAATGGCTGAGGACCTCTGCAGGGAAACTATTGGGACTCCTACAAAAGGAAGAAGCAGCCACAGGTAGTCTCCATAGTAGATATGCCTAACAGTGATACTTCTACACATCCTATACTAATACAAGAAGGAGATCTAAATATTTTCTATAGTTCACTATTCTTCACAGAACTAATATGTTCCTCCTTACTCAAACCCACCCTCCATTCTCATAAAACTAAAATAGTTAAAAACTAGTACACCAATCCACTTCAAGCACACCAATCACTTCAAACACATACCAATAATCATACCCCAACATACTCCAGCATTAATAAATAACATTAAAAAAGGAATAAATAAATAGCTATACTAATGTCCAGAATATGAGTCCAGATTCAGAGTCTGAAAAGGAGCAAATTATTGAAGGTTGAAAGTCATAGATAAGAATATGTAGCAAACACCCCAACAAGGCAGGAGAGGGTTGGTTGCTCTCTCACAGGAGCTCCAAATCCCCAGAGACTACACAAGGTCTAGGAATTACCCTCTCACAGTGATTCCCAGGACACTATTTATTCTTTATTTAGTTTGAAGAGATTCACTAGGAAAGCAACATGAACTGTGAACAGCTCATTTCCAGAAGCATCCTGGGAGAAGGGGAATTACATAAGGAGGAGGCAGAAGCCAACAGTCAGGAGAACAGTGTAGAGAATCATATACATTTCATTAACAACATGTAATCAAAAAGCAATTATATAATTAGAAGTTCACAGATATAATATGCAAAATATACAGTTAATATAGCAAGGCCACTGATTCTATTGTATGAAAACAGCAATATTTTGACACACCCAATGGACTTAATCCTTGTGACAAAGCCAGTTTTAGACAATAGAGAGGACTGGCAGCTGAGAACAGTACTACTAGTTGACTAGTTGAAGTGATAGATTGTAGGGTGAGGGTAGGCAAGAGATGGAAGTGAGCTGTATAAGGGGAGAGAATTACTAGGCACCAGGCATAATCCCTATGTGGAACAGGTGGTGGAGGAAGCTAGGGAGGAAGAGAGGAGGAGGGAAGTCGTAGCCAGGGTCTTCACCCCTTCAGGATGCTGAGAACCCTGCCAGAAGAAAGAGAGCCATGCTGGGGAGGAAGGGGAAGGTGTGCCCGGGCCTTCACCCTTCAGGAGGAGGTAAGTGGTGGAGGGGGAGCAATGTAAGGTAAGGATGGTGGAAGGTGGTGACTAAGGTCTAGAGGGGTGTTGAAGTAGGTAGAGATTAGTTACAGTTGCAGCAGTGTACTGTGTGCTTTCAAAGAAAGAGTGCAAGGAATGGTGTGATTGGTGGAACAAACTCCAAGGGGAGAGTTCCAAGTGAAGGGATAATAGAAGAATGCATTACAACCATGTGATGTATGCTGTGGTGGTGGCGAGCTTTCATATGTTGAAGATCGAAATGAGTAACAGGAGGTGGGGATCGAGAAAGGGAGACAGATAGGATGGTAGAGAGAAATAGGCAGAATGGATGGGCCTTGCGGTCCTTATCTGCTGTTAACTCTATGTTTCTTTGTTTCTTAGAGCCTAGACAGTACTTATCTACTAGATTAGCTGTGTGGGACTGGCACCTGGCAGACAGGGAGCGGAAGGAAAGGGAGGTATAGAGATTGCAGTGGTGAGTGAGAGGAGGGCAGCTGAGGTCAAAGAGGCAGAAGGAATTGAAGAGGGTGTCCAGCCTGGCTAGGGTGGTCTTAGGGCAGAATTGTAGACAATGTCCCCAAAGTCGAAGACTGGGAGAATCATCTTTGGACAATCTCACATCGGGCTAGCATGGGCAGGCAGCTGCGGTGTCTGTATGGGGCACCAAGCTTAGGGAGGAGCTTTTTGTGAATGGCATCAATGCGTACAAAGAAGTCTAGATTTTTATCTAGCCATAGCACAAGGTACTTAAAGAAGAGAAGTCATCCAGTTTGGAACCAGTCAGGTATGCAAAGCTAGGGTGGACTCCAGTTTGGACAGCTTTTGTCTGGTGCCAAAGGTCATGGAGACCATTTTTTGACATTCAGAGAATGTTGGTTGGCACTAAACCAGTGCTGGATGTTGTTAAAGTCCAGCTGAAGACTGATAGTAACATCAGCTGGGAACTCCCAGAGGAGAACATCATAGTATAATCAACATACATGTGTATGCTGGCAGATGAACAGGCATCAGGAAGATCATTCGAAGATGGAAAATAAGATGGGACAGAGTTCTGAGCCTTGGGGACACCTGTGTTGAGTGAGAGTGGGGGGAGTTGAATTGCTGACTCTGACACACTGGGACCAGCCAATGAGGTATAACCAGAATCAGTTGGTAGCTGTATTGTCAAGGCTGGCAGCTGTCAGCTTGAAGAAAAGAAGGAGATGGTGACAGTGTCGAAGGCTTTGGCCAGGTTGACAAGGATGGCAGAGGTGATGCATCCCTGGTGCATCCCTGTGAGAATGGAGTCAGTGAGCCAAAGTAGGAGGTGGTCATGGAGTGTTTTTTTATGGAAGCCAGACTGGAAGGGGATGAAGAAGGAAGAGGAGACGAGGAAGGTAGAGAGTTGCTCCAGCACCAGGTGCTCTTGAACCTTGCCTAGGATAGTAGTAGGGATATGGGTCAGAATTTGCTAGGATTGAAGGGTCACCCCTTTGGGGAGAAGGACCATGGTGGCAGACTTCAAACCTTAGAAACTGTTGTGTGAGAAGGAGAGGTTCAGGAGATTTGTCAGGGGAGGCAACAGCGTAGGTAGAAAGGTGTAGAAGCTTGGGTCCAGCCCATCAGGGCTCTTTCCTTTGTTGGGATTCAGGCAAGTAATACTCACAGGGTGTCATCAGGGTGGACTGGTTAAAGGTAAAGCATGATGTGGTAGGGGATTGTGAGTACAGGGGCGCATTGGGGTTGAGCAGCAAGGAGGGAGGAGGCACAGGTGGTAAAGAAGTTATTAATTTCTCAACCATGGTAGGTGGGCCATCAATTAAATGGGGCCCAATTTTTAGGTTTGGGGAGGGGTTGTGAGGGTGGGGAGAACAAGGCATGAATAACTTTCCAGAATTTGGAAGGGTTTATTTATGTTGTCATGGAAGGAGGTGTTGAAATAGTCAGCTTTAGTGAGGCAAATGGCATGGGTACAGGCATTCCAGTGTGTGCAGTGCTGAAGGTCTTGCTGGGTTCCTGAGGTATTGAATGCGGCCCACGCTTGATCTCATGCTCATTGACAGGTAATGAGTTTTGCAGAGACCCAGGGCAGGTGACTACCTCTGACCCTGCTTTTCTTAGTGGGGCATGAAGGTCCCAAACTGAAAGGAATTGCAATGTAAAGAAGGACAGAGCTATGTCAACTGAGGGGGCACAGGAGATGGGTGACCAGTCGATACTGGTGAGCTCTCTGTGGATGGCGGATATGATGAGAGAACAGAAAGAGCGAATATTAAGAATGACAGGAGGGAATTTGTACTACACGTGTAGTAGACCATATGATGAGTCACTAAGAGCATCAGGAGAGTACCAGACTTAATTATGTGGTGTGGGTGGAAGATAGAACCAGCTGAGTAAGAGTATGTTTACCATTTTATGATTTAGGCTTGTGAGGTCATCTATTATTTGCTTAAAGTTTAGGGATGCGCATGGGTGCAGACTTTGACTGTTTGTTGGCAAGCCAGTTTATGTTAAAATCCCAAGGAGGACAGTTCTCCAGGGGTGGCAAGGGATGGATGGTGAAGAGGAGATCCGAGACAGTGGAGAGATCAGAGAGGTTAAGACAGCAGGAGACCCTACCAACATAAATGGGGGAGAGAGGAAGGAGGGATATTTTTATTAAGAGCAGCTCATAGATAGAGGTGGAGGAGATAGAGAAGCAGATAGAGTAGTTGATAGAGGAGGCAATATACATAGCAACACCCCAGCCCTGGACTTATGGCCTTGGTGGATGACAGAGTACCTTGGGATGGAGACTTCAGTGTCTGGGATTTTAGTGCTGAACCATGACTCAGAGATGATGAGTAGAGATGGTTTTAGTTGCAGTATGAGTGGCTGCAGGAGGTCTATTTTGGGGAGTAGACTTTTAATATTTAAGTGGGCTATACTTAGCCCTTAGGGAAACTAGTGATGTCGATAAGGGGGACCAGGGTTGGGTTCAACATCACTAGCTGAGAGAAGGAGGAGTAATAATAGTGACCGGGATACTATAGCTCACCAATTCTTTATCTGTGTGCGTGACCTGCTAGTGGATGGGGTGGTACCAGTTGTCCAATTGCGGTGCATGGTAAAGGCTCATATGGTAGCCAAATGGAGTCCTGAGCCATATAGGAAACCAGCAGTAGGTGCCAGGTGAGTGAAGGGCAGTGGACAGGTAGGGGGATGTAAGGGTGGGTGACAGTGAAGGAGGGCAGAGTGGTAATGGGAGTGGGAGACAGGGTTCAGAAGAATGAGGAAGGGATGTGGGACAGAAGGGGAAGCAGGCAGGAAGAGGGGCAGCATGATTGAGCTACTAAGTGAAGCAGAAATTACTGGGTGACAGATAGGTACATTGGTAATTATAATGGCCAGGTTGAGTAGGTCAGTATTTAAAGTGGGTATATACCGAGAGTCAGAATAGGTATTTTGTATTTATCTTGGTTGTTTTGAGTCACTTTGAATATAAAGGAGGTGATAGATGATAAGACGGCTAAGGAGGGAGCCAAGTGAGGTAAAGAAAGAAATTAGGATGAGTGAAGATAGTAGGGAGTCGTAACAAAAAGCAGCAAAGTTTCAGCAGCTGGTGAGCACAGACTAGAGGGAGAGTATTGTAAAGCATGAAGAAGGAAACAAGGGCAAGATAAAGTAAGATGTGGCATAAAATTAACTGGTTGCACTGGGAAGAAAAATTATAATAATGCATATAGTAGTGAATTGGGGCAGCAGTAAGACGAATCAATTAGGGTTTATGTCGAATGAGCCAATGAATGGGCAAAGGAGAAATGAGGAGGAGCTAAGGCCTATTTAATAGAGGTCAGGGCTGGAAGGGTGGGTACAAAAATATGTAGCACAGAGAATTATTAGTACAGAGAATTAGTGCGACAGTAGAACAACAGGGACTGGTCTGCAGAAATTCAAAAATCAGCCAAGAATCCTACAACTTCAGTCTGACTATGGGAGCCAATGGTGAAGAAGTTGGAAGCTAGATTGACCAATCAGAGAGGCAGCTCAAACCACAGTTCCCCAATGGAAAAGCATACCTTTTAAAGTTCAGCGGCGTAGGATGCCATGCAGCCGGCAGGGACCTGAGCTGGGGCCAAGCCCATCCAGGGATGGTTCTTTTAAGTTCAGTGAGCAGGCGGAGGATGCCATGTGGCTGGCAGAGGTCCAAGCCGGGACCACAAGCCCATTCATATCTGGTTCTGAAAGAGGACTAAAATCCCACTAAAGGAATGTGCCCTCACCACCCACTTCAGTGCTGTTAGCTAAGTATAAAGACAAGTTACTGGACAGAACAAATAGGTAATATATAGCTACTTATGGCTGTAACTGGCTCCAGTTTCTATAAAGTGATCATTCAGAACATGGACAGAATAAAAAGTATCTGGTGTTGACAGTTAATCAAATTAGTGAGCACTCCTGCAGGTGGATGACCATCAGTCTGAGGTTCTGCTGGGATGCAACAAGGACAGCCAGCTAAGACCCAAGAACAAGAAAACTAGTCCAAGAAATGCAGATTGTCCATAGTACAGTCAATCAGCAACAAGCAGTCCAACCACTCCAGCCAGACATGCTTAAAGATGGAAATCCATAGACTGAGCTCCAACCAGACCCACAACAGTGGGATAAGAAGGGCACAACAGGCAATGAAATGGATATAGAGAACTACAAACCAGAACAGGATAGCAATGTTGAACTGCAGTTCTGAAAAGGCTAGCAAGGTCCTTGCTAATTGTAAAATACCGAATTTTAAATTTCAAACAATACAAGTTGTTACTGATTCTTCTTGAAAAGAACAAGCGCAGATTTTTCAAAAACACAGACTCTTGCCCTCTGCAACAGGTAGGTTCAGACTCCGACTCAAAATGGGAGCTCACAGTAGTGTAGCAGAGGGCTCACAGAGAGTTGTCCAGCATGGCAGCCATCTTGGGAAGTGTCAAAAGTTTGATAGGTAGTTGAGAAAAGCCTGGGAGCACAGAAATTACATATGTTGGAAACATGGAACAGAAACAAGCATTTGTCAATGCCAAATGTTGTCTAGCTGGCATTGGCATAGGTAGTGCAGAGAGTTAGAGACACATAATAGGAATGGCAGGAAGTATTGAAGTGGTGCTAATGGCACCTCAATTCTGCAGAGAGCAGCAGGTGCTGGGGTGTGCCTTTGGGTCGTCAGCTATAACACCTTATGCCATTTTACCTCACCTTACCCTGTAGACACTGACAAGTGTCATGGTGTGCTTTGAGGTCTTTTGCGTTATACTTACCCCATTCCATAAGGAAATACACTGAGGTGGTGTAGTATAGGAGAATGGGTGAACTTTGTGGCCAGACACCCAAGGCACACCACAATGTCTGTCACTGGCTGCAGGGTGGGGTAGAGGTGGAATGGCGTGAGCATTACGGCCGATGATCCCAAGTCACACCCTGATGCCTGTCAGTCTATACAGGGTGGGGTGTTCAGTTGCAAACCCTAATGCCACAGGCGTGTGGTGATATTTTCACTCCAAATTTTCAACATGGGCTTTTTGTGACCCACACCTCATGAAAAGCGCACTATCAGTTTGTTAGCCGAAGGTAGACAGTGGCTATGCCATTTGGTGACACAGAGATGAAAAACATTTTGGGCAGTATGTGAAAATTACAAATGTGTTGTTCACGAGGAGGTGTAAAAAATGGCAACGTTGGAAAATCTGGAGGAAAATATTAAAATTGATGAAGTGGGGGGGTGTAGCTAACCAGCAACCAAGATGGAGTTGTAATTTGTCAGCACCAGGACCAGAGCTAAGAACCTGGTTCTACCACTTCTAGTCTCGACTCCTTGACAAGTTTTTTTTTGTTCAATACTAGTAGTCAGAAGTCTTCCTCCCTACACTTAGGCAAAAACATGGCAGACTTCTAATGTTGGAATCAGAAACTAGCTTTTTACTGCTCGATGCATCGCGAACCAAGGCTGCATGGCACAGTCCGCTAAAGGAGGAGAAGAACCCTCCATTAGGAAATGTTGCAACAATAATCACCAGTATTGATGCCCTAACTCTGGCAGAAAACACCTCTGCAAACTCTATTCAACAGTTAGATGCCAGAGTCGAAAGGGTAGAGCAAAAATCAGCAACTCAAGACGATATTCTGACAAGGCCACTGTGCCACAATGTGAAACCAGGTGGCACAAATCAGGCAGCTCACAAGATGAAATCGATGACTTAGAAAACAGAAGCTTTGTAATAACTTATGGCTCCTTGGTTTTCCAAGGCTGCAAAGGAGGGAAAATACTCTTTCTTCAACAAGAACTCCCTGAAATCCTCAAATTGCCACCGCCCCCAGGATCACGATCAAGAGGGCACACCACCACTGCAGCCCAAATCAGGGGATAGACCACAGTCTTTCATCGCCGCATCCTTAACTTCACAGAAAAGGAAGCTATTCAGGCGAGGGTGAGGGAACTAGGGCAGCTTAGGTGGAGAGAGCACCAGATGATGATTTTTCAGGACTACTCCACCGAACTAGCAAACAAAAGAAAGGACTTCACCAAAGTCAAACAGAAACTGCACATCCTACGGGTCCTTTCACCCTCATTACCCTGCTATTCTTAAAATCACATTTAATGGCACCCTCCGTAATTTACTATGATTGAAGCCTGCTATGGCGCTTATCACAGAAAACTGGCCCAGACCTCAATCTGGACAGAAGTCGACTTCAGAATGGGATCGAGATCACCATTCTCCAGTGAAGGAAGACTGCCCTATAACTCCCTCACCGAAGAACAAGACCCCCGCAACTCCAAGATTTGGAAGTGTCCCCAAAATCACCTCATTCCAAATAGGAACACTGCAAGACCGTGGTCATTCTTTTGACATGCAGGATCAGCCCCTAAGATATCTCCGTCCGAAGAGACTAGATACACGAGCCTATACTTCGCTCAAAATTGCTACTCATCTCTGAGACCAACCTGATACAGACTCCTGGGTCAAGATGAATGCCACTTCTGACCCCTCAGCTCAATCATCAGTCAAGAAGTCTATAGTACCTGGGCCTCTGCCACGGAGAGCACCCTGCCATTACAGGGCTCAGACTGGCACACCATGGCTCCGTGCCCTCCTACAGGCCACAACCCTGCATCCAGCCATCCAGAATAACTGGCAACCCCTCAAGAAGAACACCTGACATGATCGAGCACTGGGACTCAGATAAGTACTCCAGGCTTTGTGTCTAGGGAGTAATGGGGATGGGAGTGTGTTCACTGGGATCAGGGCTGAGGCCTAAGATGTACATTAGAGCCTCCTCTCCTCTTTACCACAGCCCTCAGTAAAGAACTCAAGATGGGCAGATCCTTCCAACAGATCCCTCCCCCATAGACACTTTTCCTGGAGCTTCACATGTTATTTACTGTACTATTACCTCGTGTTAGGCTAACTGTGACATTTTTGTGCTGTATTTTAGCCATGAGGGCAGTGTAAGTTCCCCAGGGCTCTTTATACAGCTGGGTGAATTCCCTCAAACCCTCTATCAGTAATGAACCTCTCTGCTGTCACAACATATATACTGTCCTCGATACTAACTCAAAACACCCATTCTGGCTGCCAAAGAACCTCTCCTGGCTCATTTTACTGGAGGTGTTCAGACCAGAATCTCCCGTTTTGCTCTGCCTAGGGCATAGCTAATTTTAAACCATTGTGTTGCTTACTTGCTGTGTCCTTGTTACAGCCTGTGGGAGATACATAGAGTAAGTACTCTGATAGATTTGGGATATAACTCCCTCCCCAATCCACACCTGCACAAGAGACCGGACATACTGTTGGTTGGAATCCCAGCCGGTCAAGGCCTTTTCATTCACTAAGCTGTAAATTTTTGCTCAATAGGTTAAATTAACTGAGTGTTATAGGTTTGCACTCCCGCATAGTGCTGTAATTTTTTCTGTATCCAGAAAGATAGCTGTTTTAAGTGTTGTTTGTTTAAACAATAAGCCACTGGGTGTGGGTTATCGGGGATTTTACCACGCTGGAGTGAGTAACCTCACCAGCCATGGTAACCTCCGATAACCCCCCGAGTGGCTTTATTGCGATTATGCCATGTCCTTTTAATTTTTGTGAAAAAAAATGAAGTAAAAATACAGGGTTTCCCAGTTTTATTATTTTATTTAGTTTCTTATTACGCCAGAAAATGAGTTCCTTGTTGCTAGGTGGAAAGTAAATCCCCCCATTGTATGCGGGGCTTATTTTATATTACTGTTTCCCATGCTACATAAAGCGCATATACTGTTTAGGAATTAATAGTAACAGTTTACCTTTGTCATGTTGATTGCTCGACAGTGTGTGCTTTTGTGCTGATTTTGGTATGTATTGGGAACCGCTTCTGGATTCTAGGAAGCAGTAAAAAGTGACTGGTATTATGCTTTTTTTATATATATTTTATTATGTATATTTAAAATGGGTGAGTGAAAGCAGAAGGACACTGAAGAAAGAGAATATAAAATTATGAAGAATGTGCCAGAGACAGAGAGGGGAAGTGAGAGATACAGCCGGATTGTACTAAGAGAGTGGGAATGGAGTGCAGACAGAGGAGCAGAGACAAGCGTGAGGTGAGCTGCGGCAGTCTGGGCTGTTACGGTAAATACGTTAAGTCTGTTAAGAAGTTTTTCCGCAGTACAGTTCAAGTTTGTTGGGCAGCTTGAGCATTTTGGTGAGTGGGACATGTTGGCAGCCGGAGACCACTGCTTAGCAAGCATTTCAATATGGCGGTTCTCCGTTTGAATTTCGTGGGTCAGATGAATTTTTGAGATGGGGCTGACTGGCACCTTTGCCGTGGGTATATAGTAGGATTTACCACGGCAGAAAGGTGCCAACCACTCAATGACAATACAATATTTTGTTTTATGTTTGTGTCCATGGTATAATTAAACATACTAGTGATTTAAACTGTTTAGTAGAGTTAGGGCTATAAGAAAGAGATACTTCTACCAGCCCCTCCCTACCTCAGTCATCGACTCACTGTCAGGGCACAATGTCAGATATTGCATTCCATAACTGGAATGTACGAGGGCTAAACTCGCCAGTAAGCATAAGAAGTTAATGACCCACCTGAAGCATATGCATTCTAAAATTGCCTTCCTAGAGGAGACTAAATTAATAGGTGAGGACCACAAATCCATGTTAAAAGACTGGTGGGCCAGCAGGTGCACTCTTGTGCCCCCTCAGGAAACATAGGGTACTTATCCTCCTACACAAATCCCTGCCCTAGACCCTGGTCAAGGCACTCTCAGATGCAGAGAGTAGATGGGTGATAACGAACTATGACACCCCATCAGGTTTGATTACTCTCTGAAATATAAAACGCCTAACGAGGACACTCCACAATTTTTCCACAATATTGCTAAGGTAGCTCTGGAATTTCATCCTCCACACTGCCCTCCCTATTGGAAGGAAACTTCAATCTGACATTAATCCCTCCCTAGATAGAAACGACGGAAGTAAAGAATCACACCTCAGAAGTGGAGGCGTTGCACCAAATGATACTGGACATGGGTCTCACAGATATTTGAGACTCTTCCACCCCAGAGCGAGGACTACACCTTCCACTCGATACAAGGTCTCCCATAGTAGGCTAGACTTTTGACTGGGTTCCCCTACCCTAACTTCCAAATCTCTGGGCATCAAAATCCTTCCCTGTATTATATCTGACCATGCCCTGGTACAACCCCTCATTCAATGGGACCCGGTAGCCCCCATCAAGACATTGGAGACTGGACCCCTCTAATGTGAGACCCAGACTTTATCCCCTGGCTCAGACAAGCCTCCCTCTTATTGCAGAAACCCCATCTCTGACACCTCACCGGTAACACCTGGGAGGCGTTCAAGGCCACAATGAGAGGGCACATCATGGGTTTTGCAGCAGCTCAGCAGGAGAATAAGAACACCAACTACATAATCTCAAGCAGAAATTGGCTGCAACTGGCTTCCTTTAAGACCCTGCCCCTCCCCTCTGCTCACTCCACTATAGGTAGAACCATTTTGGGTCTTCACTTTGAAATTAACCAACTGTTTCAGAGGAAGGCCGAACTGGCTATCCTTCACCTTGGCATACTTTCTGGGAGAGAGGGACAAAGGGGAAAAGTTCTGGCATATCAACTCCTTAAGCAGCAGGCGAGTAGATACATCCATGGACTGAAGGATAAGCAAGCGGTACTGAAGACTACCCCAGAAACCATAAATACAATTATGGCATCCTTCTGTAGATCCATTACACCTCATCACATATATATTACCCAACCTAGGGACCCAGCCCTTTCTAGACTTTCTTCAGCTACCCTCTCTTACAGGACAGGAGTCCCGACTCCTTGATCTTCCCATCTCACATGAGGACGTGAGTTCAGCCATCCAAGACTTGAAGTTGGGGAAGTCTCCTGGTACAGATGGCTACACAGCTGATTTCTACCAGGCTCTTGCCCTATCATCTCTCCCTTCTAACTGAGGTATTTAAGGAGATAGAGCTGAAAGGTCCCTTACCCCATAATCACGAGAAGCCACTATTTTCATCATTCCCAAAAAGGTAAAGATTCCACAAACCCAGGAACTATCGCCCAATATCCCTCATCAACTTGAACAGTAAAATGTATGCCCACGATTCTGGCATCCAGACTCTGCCCTTACTCTCTGGACTCATACATACCACACGCGGGCTTTATCCCTAGTAGACATAGTTTGGTCCATCTGAGGACCCTCATGAATCTCATGCACTTCTCTAGATCTCTCTCTCTCCAGCCGCTGCCATAGCAGTAGATTTCAAAGGCATTCGACTCTCTTGAGTGGGACTACTTATACCTTGTCCTTCAATATTTTGGAGTAGGAGAAATAGTTTTGTCAGGATACAAGCCATTTACAAGTTACCCTCAGCCAGAGTAAACACAAATTCAGTACTCCCCCATTTCCACTAGAAGCAGGATGAGACAGGGCTTCCCTCTTTCTCCTCTTTTGTTTGTCCTAGCTATTGAACCTCTGGCCTGTGCCATTCAAGACCACCCTGACATAGTTGGCCTCACAGTGGGCAACACTACATATACTAAATCTTATGTATGCTTCTTCCTGTAGCTGATGCCCAATGCTCCATACCTCATTTAATTTACCTCTTAGATTCCTTTTACACATATTCTGGTCTAAGACTGAACAAGACCAAGACTGAACTAATGCCCCTTAACAAGTACTGCACCCAACAGATGGCAGACAGATTTGGTCTTCTTAGGCCCCCAAAGGTTTCCTACTTGGAGATAGTGCTCTCTCCCTCTGTTGACACAATGGCAAAGTAACATACATCTTCTCCTCTCTTCCATCAAAACAGAATTTGGCAGATGGAAACTCCTTAAACTTACCCTGCAGGCAAGCTAACAGCATCAAAATGGTCACAGCCCAAACTCTTTTATTTTCTCATGCATATCCCCATCCTCCCTAAACCCTGGTATATGGTCATTGACAAACAAATAGGAGATTTTCTCTGGGATGGCACCAAGCCCAGATCTAGTCGCTCTAAGCTCAGGTCCCACTAACAGCAGGGCTGGAACCTTCCCTGGCTGGAAGAGTGCGACCAGGCCTTCCTTCTGGCCCAGGCAGTTAAATGGATTCACCCTCCCTCTTCCCTTTCTCTTCAGTGGCTTCAAATTGAATTAAACATATCGGGACTCACCACCCCTCTTCATTACTTTTGCAACCCCAACAGCAAATCCAAACCCCCTACATATCTGACCAGGACCTTACCTCACCACGATAGAGGCCTCCAGATCCAACTGGTATGCCACACACCAGAGGTTAAAGATGGACACATTCCAACCCCCTCATCACCCTCTGGCAGAATCCCTCCATTATGATTGGGGAATACTGGCTATGGTGGAAATCCTGGGCCAACCTGGGGTGTCCACTATTGGAGATGTAACAGATCCCATCAATAACATCTTATACACATTTCCATTCCTTAGACAAAAGTGGGGTATCCCCAGTCTGACATCTGGAGTTACTTACAGCTCAGAGAAGCCTTAACACATCCTGGATCCCCCTCAACACGAGGTACTCCATCGGTCTTGCAATCCTGGATAAAACACCGAAAGGTCTGTCTGGGCATATCTATGCCAGACTTTGAGATTCTTTACCATCCGAATCAAAGGAAGTGAAACTCAAATGAGAAACAATGTTACAGCTTCCTATTTCTACTGAAGCCTGGGACCAGGCCTGGAAAGACATGCATAATTGGCTGAAAGATGCTCGATGAAGATTAATGCAAAACAAAATAATCCACTCATGGTACAAAACTCCTGTGATCCTCCATAAAATAAACTCCTCGAATCAGACAATTGCTGGAGATGCCAAGTTCCTAAGGGTGATTTGATGCACATACTGTGGTCCTGCTCTCGCATTCAGCCGTTATGGCAGTCAATACAAAATGTGGCCTCTAAAGTACTAAAACATTAGATACCCCTTTGCCCTCATTTTTATCTCCTGGGCATCACCACTGACCTCCACACTATCCCTCCTGGAATACAAGTGGCTTCTCTCTTGACTATGCAGGCCAAGAGAGCCCTGCTTGTAACTGGAGATCAACACTGGTCCCTACACTCTCTGAAGTGCTGGACTCCCTTTCATCTCTTGCCAAACTAGACAGACTCTGCCACCTTCAAACATACCAAATCTCTACATTTAGACTCTGCTGGGCCCTCTACTTAAGCTATATTCACCCCAGTCAAGCACTGGATGAGTACCTCTTCACCCTGTCAGATGTGGCTGGGTCAGTATTCTAGTATTCTCTGAGCAAGCTGGACCAAGGGTCTGGGGCACCCACCATATATTTACTTAATACAAATTTTAGTAACCCTTATTTTATCTCCTTTAATTACACAAACCCCCAGCTCGCCTCGTAGTCTTGGTTTTTACAATATACAACTACTTGTTCTAGATTGTTGAACCCACACTACAATTAATTCCATGTCAAGAAGCTGAGTCGTTAGGATTGTTTGTCTCTCTATTTTGTCCTAAGACTGGATTTTGCACAGCATATACACACTCGCAGTTCTGTTCCTCTCATGAAGCCATGAAAAGTGACTTGAGTGACTTGCATAACACAGAAGATATGTCTGGTTGTGCTTATGTCCAGCAAAACCTGTCTGGAAGCACATGATCTCTGGTGAGTACACTTGAATTACTCAACCCGGATACAATTAGAATGCTTTGGGGCCCTCTATCTACACTGACCTTCATACAATAATTTCTCCCCCTTACTCCTACCACCCTCCAGGTAGATGTAGACGGGTCTAAGACAGATGCTATGCCCTTCACACTGGTCAAGTCTAGAAAGTATGTTACTCTTATTTGGACTCGCCTGTACACATGTAAGAATGCAACCTGTTGATGCTTTCCTTTCTCCTTCCCTTCCCCAGAATTAATCTTTGGTTCCCATTCCTCTCCACTTTACCCTTTCCCACTGGTTTTATTTTATGATAACTGATTTCAAGTATCAGCACATTGATTCATATTCACAGGCCTTGGCCTTACTGGAGTAAATTATGTTCTGCTTCTTTGTTAAAAACCAATAAAAATTACAACACAAAAGTGGTGAAGTCATGGGCATGCATAGAAAGTGTACAACACATGTCCTTAACTACAATTATTTTGGATTTTTTAACCACATTTTCAACATAGGCATTTTGGGACTCCCTCATGAACAGTGGTACTGTGATTTTGTTAATTTGTCCCAAAGTTGATTTCCACAGCAACCACGCCATTATCTACAGATCGCGAAACACATTTTGGGCAGGATGTGAAAAATTACAGATGTACTGTTCATAGGGAGGTGTGAAAAAATGCCAGTGTTGGAAATGTGGCAAGAAAAATATTGCAAATTTACTAAGTTACAAGGGTGCGTGGAAACTGGCACACGCTTGTAACACAGTAATTTTATAGCCTTTATCACCAGATTTTCAACATAGGCATTTTAGGACCTCTGCTCATGAACAGTGTTACCATCATTTCCTCAAACTGTCCCAAAACTGATTTGCTGCTAGCGACCACGCTATTCTGTGCTGGACTTGTGAAAACACATTTTGGCCAGTATATGTAAAATGACAGCTGTACTGTTCATGAGGAGGTGGAAAGATGCCAATTTTGAAAATCTAGATAATATTATAAATTCACTAAGTTATAAGCGTGCGTGGAAACTGTACAGCATGCTTTCGTAAAACAACCATTTTGGATTTTTTTCCCCGAAATTTGCAACATAGGCTTTTGAGGCTCCCCTTATGAACAGTGGCATTGTCATTTCATTACTCAGTCCCTAAAGGTGATTTCACGCAGTGACCATGAACTCACCTTTTGGGACGAATAATCTCATGACAGTGACTAAATTCATGAGGAGGGTCCCAATAACCCCATGTTGAAAATTTGGTGTAAAATTCCCCAAATGCCTGAGATATGCACCAAAGTTGAAAAACCCAGCTTACCAGCATTTCTTCAGTTCACAGTTGGCTATGAAGAGTGCAGATGTGTTCCGGTCCACGAAGATCCTTCGCACCATAGACCGTTTTCTTTTACAGGGTAAAAAAAGGAACATGCGAGATGGTTATTGTTTTTCAGGCACATTTGGCATGCTGGGGTGGGCTCCAGCTTGTCACCTGATTGTTTAGGGGCTGTAGCCACGGCAGGATTAGGCATCCCTGTCGGCACATCGAGGGCAAGTGCCGAGGGAGATTGGAACCTCTTGACACACAACTGATGGGGGAGACATTATGCCAATGGGGAGTGGGCTCCCCATCGGCTAAATAAACAGGGATGGATGACTGTAGTCGGCGAGTTGGGCCCCGTCGGCAAAGGAAGACTGTTGAGGAGAGCATGATGCCAAGGGGATTAGGCACAGCCTAGGGACACACTTGGGGTCATTATGCCACTGGGGGTGGGCTCCCCGTCGGTAAATGAAGTGGGTCAGAGAGAATGCAAGGGGATGGGGCACCCTGTTACCATGTTTATGTGGGAGGCTGTGCGCTGCAATGAGAAGCTTGCTTCTCATTGCAGTGACACCTTTCTTAGATGTGGTCACCACATTATGTCTTGCTGGTATGGCACCTGCATGTTGTCTTACTGGGAATGAGGGACGATGCCTGCATTCGTCCACAGTGACCACACCTCCAAATCTGCTCCTAATGCAATATGTTAGCTGGCACGTAGCGTGAGCCAACATTAAAATTACAACAAAAGGAGACCAAGGTCCATCTAGTCTGCCCAAGTGTTCCTGAGAACTATTCTGATCTCAGGACCTAATCTCCCTTCTGCTCAATACTCCCAACTGCTCTCCTTCTTTTGTTCTTGCAATTGCTCTGTCCCAACCCAGTTTGAATGACATCACTGTCTTTGCTTCCGCCACCTTCCTGGGCAGCCTATTCCATGGTTCTGCCACCTTTCCATAAATGTTAAGTTTGTTTCACAGTTTCTTATAAAGTGTGTTACAAGAATCTGTGGTGGGGAACTGAAACACAGTAAAGTGCCATGTAGCAGCCTGCAGAAACCTGACATATCTTTTCTGGTAGTTGAGAACAATTCTGGGTGCACAAAATTGATGTTTGTTGTTCTTTTCTCTCAATTTCCCATAACACGTATTACACGAACTGTGAAGGGGACTGAAACACAATGTTCCACTATGTAGTGGTATGCAACAGCCTGACATATTTTTCTAGTACTATAGAAAAATTTTGGAAGCACAGAACTTATGCATGTATAAGCAGCACTAACTTTGTTTTTTCTTTTAGATATTTCCTGAAGAAGACCATAGGTCGGAAAGTAGATTTTTACTCTATTTTCTATTTTAGCATGCATTTAATATAACCATTTTGTTTTGCTTTTAGACCATATGCTGATGCAAAGCCTTGTTTTATTTTTATATATGTATGTTATGCTCCTCTCACAAATTTTCATGACGTGCATTACTAGAACTGTGGCAGGAGGGCTTACATACTGTACAGCACAGCACCATGTTATAGCATGCAGCACCCTGACATTTTTCTGGTTGTTGAGAAAAATTCTGGGAGCACAGAATTTTTGTGTGATGAGTTTTTCTTTCTGTTTCCTATAAAGTGCATTAGAAGAGTTTCCAAAAGAAACTGTCACACAGGGCTGCATCAGGTAACAGCATGATATATTTATTCTGGTTATTGAGAAAAATCATGAGAGAAGAAGTCAGTGACAGTGTAAGGACTGCACCGTTGCACAAGAAAGAGAACAATAGAGAGGAAATTAGAATTTTTCTTTTGTTAAACTGGAGAAGGACAGCTGACAGAAGGATTTTGATAGACTTAAGCAGCAGCATAAATCAGGACAGAGAGGAATTAAGATGTAAAACAGTTTTTTTATTTTTATATATTTTATTGTTTTTATTTATTTATTTTTAGAAGAGGTGAAGAACAAATGAGACAGTAAAACAGCTGATAAATGATGAGCTTTGAATCATGGCAGGAGAGAGGATAGGGCTATGGCCTGTGGACAGGGGTACCATCACCATTGAGCTCCCCAGTCCTTAAGCAATCCCTATGGTTTTGCAGCAACACTGCCAAGGTTTCTTTTATGACCACAATTGGCAAGAGTACTCTCCTGTCTCCCCACACAACTGTGCTATTTCACACAATTGACACAAGGTGCATGTCAGAACACTGTTGTGGGGTGTTAATCACAAAGAAGTCTGAAATGAGGGAGTTATGGTGCTATAGAGTGAAAGGAGCCAGATAACCCTTGGCAGGTCAGCTCCTCCTCATGGGGCTCAGGTAGTGACACAACCACACATGGGGCACAGGGGCAGGTGTTGTTGCAGGTACAAGATGTACCAGAGCAGGGTCAGCTGGTACTGGTGGTCCCACTGCATGCTGCTGCTGGTGCTGAACTATGGGGGTGATTACTGTCCCCTTTCCAGTGCTCTTGGGGCCAAAATTGTCTTTTCAGATGGATGAGATGGTGCGTCCCCTCTATGGACTGCATCCCTTCTCCTTGCTGTAACTGATCCTAGTCTCAGTCCTCCTAGTCTCCACCTCACCAGTCCCACTAATCTTAAGTTGAAAAGTAATAGAAATCTGTGTAAAGGAAGCAAAATAGAACAAAAGAAAAGTAGGGGACATAAAGTGGTATACACCTAACAATAACTACATAAATCCTCACAAATTTAAGTAAAGATAAGATGACAAACAAAACAAAAAAAGCTGTGAAATTTGTTTTTGTGGGTTTTAAAGCCTCTAAAAGCAGCAGGTCTGGCCTCTTATATTAAGTCACTCAGACTGCAAAATGAAACTAAGGATCAGTTGGTACATACAGGAGTATAGCAAAGAAGTTTAAGTAATGATCTGTGAAAGAGCATTGTACATCCAGCAGATCTGGGTTTGATTCCCACAACCTCCACTTGCATTCTGTGTGCTCCTAGGTCACCACAGAAATAGGCCTTGTGCCTAGTGGGCCTTACCTAATTACCAAAGAATAAATAAAAGTAGCATGTGACCTGCAGGAGCTTTCCCATGTGACCTACAGGCATTTGTTTATCAGAAGCCTTTTCATTTTCATTTCATTTATTAGTCTAACCAGGAAAGTGGATTGGGCCCAGAAGGATCCTTTTACAACTCACGTCTGTCGAAGGAATATTACAAAGGATACAAAACACAATGCAATACATACAATAAGTTGACAATTGTATAAACATCATTCAATCATAAAATAATAAAAGTCGTAAAACTCATACAATATTTAAAATACACTATCCAACAATTTCTCAGAGTACAAATAACATCATATAACCTCAACACATTTGTAACCAGAAACACTATCCAAGTAATTTCCCAGGGTTCTTTTAAATACTCCTCTTGTTTTTGTATATCTAAATTGAATAGAGGTAATTTATTTATTAATTTTGGGCCAAAATTAGTCAAAGAATGGCAGCAGTTTTAGTATTTATTTTTCACTCTACAGTAGATTTGTCGATGATTCCCTGAGCACTCAACTGAATTTATGTATGAGGTGTTCTGATAAACCAGAGGAAGTCTGTGTATGTAATAATCTATGCAAGAATAAATAAGCAGTCTTCATGACTCTGTCTCTTGGGGATAATGTCCCAAAGGTGAGATATAAATTACAATGATGTTCCTCTTCTAGTGTTTCCGACTGCAAACCTCACAATATTTTTAAAAGTGACTATGTATTTATTATACAAGGTTTCTGGAGCATTCATTAACAAAATATTATTATATTCAAGTGCTGGTAGTAATACTTGATGTGCTATTACCTGCTTAGCTTGTACTGTCAAACTACAACATTTCTACATACAAGCTCAATTTATTTTTATATTTTTGTTACTTTTGATATATGTTCATTTAAGGACAATCGACTATCCAAATTTACCCCAATTAATTAAAACCCCCACTTGCTCCAATTGTACTCCATTTTCTCCAATTATACACAGCAAGTTACCCTCTAATCTCGTTAAGGCCAAATGACATTGTAACTGTCTTTTCTCATTTAACAACAGTTTATTTTCTGCAAACCATTTTGTAAACCATTATATAAGGGCTGCGAGTTCAGTTTCCAGGTCCTCCCTGTTCTTTCTCCACAATAAATCACTGTATCATCTGTATACATAATAACTGATGCATCAATATATACATTAGGTAGATCATTTATGAAAACAGAGAACAGGAGTGGACCTAGAACTGAACCTTGCAGAACCCCAGTGTGAATAAACCTTAGAGTAGATAACTCTGAACCAATCCTTACTTATTGCTTTCTGTCCTACAAATAATGTTCAAACCATGGAATAGCATACTCTCCTACCTAAAATGGCTTCAGTTATGAGATCAGGATAGGGTGGTCCACCAGGTCGAAGGCCTTGGTCAGGTCAATGAAGATCCATCCCATCAATAGACCTTCATCCATATTATTATAGATCTCACTAGTTAACCTGACCAAGGCTGTCAATGTGCAGTGACCCTCCTGAACCCATATTGATTTTCATTTCATCATTGATTCTTCTCCAAGTACTCTGTTAATTGTTTAACTACTATTGTCTCAAGTAATTTTGCTAATACCGGCAATATAGAAATTGGTCTATAATTTGTAATCTGATGCTTATCCCTAACTTAAAGATAGGGAAATTATAGCAGATTTCCATATGTCTGGAATCTTATTTGTGCATAATGAGAGGTTATACAGATAAGTAACTGGCTCAGTTAATGGTCCAGCTGCCACCCTCAATATCTTTGAAGGTATTTCATCAGCTCCCAATCCTTTATTTTCATTGAGGGTGGCCAATAGATCAAAACTTATTTTCCCTGTATTTTCATAAAAGCAAATGTTTGAAAATGTCCAGTTTTGCCTGAGATACTATTTTAATTTCATCAGTTTTTTTGGCAATTCACATCTATTTGATTTTTATATTGTCTCATATCTGTGAAAAATTCATTAAATCCATTTGCCACCTTACAATCAGTATCCAATGTTATATTACCAATAATGATTTTTTCAATATTATTTTTGTTTTAGTGGTGCACAAATCCTTAAAAGAATTTCTGAAGTTACTGGGGTTCAATACATTTTAATTACTCCTCCTTAAAAAATTGCTTGCTTTTTAATTTTATTTTACACACATTTCTACTACATCAATAATTAGCTAAATCAACTTGGGACCCAGTTTTCTTGTAATGCTTTCACAAGGCCTGTCTTGATTTAAGTAACTCCAATACATTTTGAGTTAGCCATGCCATACATTTAGATTTGACTCTAAACTTCTTTTAGGTACCTTGATTTGAGCAAGCGTAACCCAAATGCACCCCAAAGGTGAAGTTGCCAGTGAAGTTGCCAGGTGAAGTTATCAAAGGTAAATATCCTAGCAAATGGCAAATATTTATGAACTAATTCATGAAGACAAAGTTGGTAACTTTGCCAGAACTTATGAAGTGAATTAAAACTTTGCAACATTTCTAGTGAATTGTTTGTTTGGTAAAGTGCAGCTCATATGTCACTTTTCATGGCCTGCATTTTCTTCACAGACATCAAACAAAAGCAGGAATAACTTTGCATTTCTTGAGGTATAAACAAGAACTTCTGTATATATGGTCCTGAAGGTCTTCCCTGTCAGCCCTAAATGCCCAGCTTGATGAAAGAAGGGTAAAGTGTTTTTCAAGGGTGCATTTGTGTGTTGTTTGTGTAGTAAAGTGCAGCTCGAATGTCTCTTTTCACTGCCTGCATTTCCTTCACAGACATCAGAGAGAAGCAATAATAACTTTGTAATGTCCTGAGGTATAAACAAGAATTTTGGCATACATGTTCCTCAAAGTGGCCCCTGACAGCCACAAAATGTTCTGGTTGATAAAAAAGGGTAATGTGTTGTTCTAAGTTTGCATCTCTGTGTTGTTTGTTTGGTAAAGTGCAACTTGAATGTCTCTTCCCATACTTTCATTTGCTTCACCAATTCAGTATACACGTTCCCCAAGGTCTACCCTGATAGCCCCTAAATGTCCAGATTGATAAAATAAGGGTAACTTTTTAAGGATGCATTTCTGCCATTTGTTTTGTAAAGTGCAGCTTGAATGCCTCTTAACGGGTTTGCATTTGCTTCACAAACATCAGGCAGTAGTAGTAATAACTCAGTAACTTCTTGAAGTAGAAATATGAAATTCAGTATATGTGAGCCCCATGGTGTCCCATGATGGACCCTATAGGCTAGTTTGTTAAAAAAGGGTGATGTGGTTTCTGAGGTGCATCTGTGTGTTGTTTGGTTAAGTGCAGCTCAAATGTCTCTTCTTAGCACCTGCATTTGCTTCACAAACATCAGACAGAAATAGCTTTGTAATTTCTTGAGGTATAAACAAGAAGTCATCTCCTTATCCCTACTTACAAAGTTATGCTTGACACAATTAATTGTATGCTAACAATTACTAACTGCCTTCTAACACTGATCATTTATCCTAAAACTATTAGTTATCAAAACCCTGTGGTACTGCTCTCCTTCCACTACTGTTGCATATTCCATTTAAAGAAATACATATTTTTAGTTCCTAGTTCCAGGATCATGAAGTAAATGACTTGGGAGACTCACCTAAATTAATGTTATGTTTCTTCATTACGACTATTTCATTTTGTTCTATTTTTTAATCATCACAGACACTAAGTCACTATTTAAGGAGGCAGTATAGTGCTGTGGACACTAAGCTAAAGCTGGAGATCTGGGTTTGAATCCCACAGCCCCAACTTGCATACAGTGTGACCCTGAGCAAGTCATTTAATTTTCTTGTGCTCTCAGGTCACACCTGGAAACAATCTTCAGCTGGTTAAACAATTTTCTCTTTCCCTATCTCTTACTTATGATGCTGACTGTCTGTCCCTCATAAACAAATGATTTAGCAGTGTATCTGTAGATGACCACAACTTTCTCCGCCTGCAGAATGATGTTGTTGCATATACTTCCAGCAGACATTTACTCCACCTACAGTAAGTAATCCCACTTATCGTATTCTTCATTGGCAATGGGAACCACTTTCAAACAGAGCTCCTGTTTTGTTTGGAGACTACCCTAGGTTTTTTTTTTTTTGCCAAAGTACTTGCTGTAAGTTCAATTTTGTGGTATCCCATCCCTATTTATTGGAGTGTCATATTCCTATAATAAAAGGGGTTATTTTGGGCAATGTTTCTGTAATAGGGATCCATAAATTAATTTGCAGAAATTACCCAGCAGATTTCTGAGATGTTTTCTTCATACATATTTTATTTTAATACCAAGCAGCAGTGTGAGCAGCCACCAGTCTCTTTATGTGCTTCTGTGTTGGTTAAGGAAAGACAAAAACTGCATGCTATAATTATTATCCATTTTATTAGTTTGATAAAAATCAATATACGAATGTTGACATTTAATGCCTGATATTGAAACATGGGCAAAAGTGGAGTAGAAAGGTTTGCACTACACTTGCCCTTGTGCCCAACCCTGGTCACCTTCCAACAGCCTGAGGAACAGTCTTGGTCCCAGCTGTGGAGGAATTCTTCTGTCACCATTACTAGCAAGGAACATCAGCTAGAGCTGTGAATGAAAGAGCAAATACATACACATTATATGTACCTACAGTAACATCCACAGGATCGAGCACTCTGTATAGGATTTCACAGTTTACTGCATGACAAATTAAGTAATTACCATTGGGTTACATTTCAAGCCTGCAGTATCTAGTTAGATATCACAGCAAGAACTGTAATAAGAGTGTCTGATCCTGGTGGATGGTCAGTATTATAAATACAAATATAGAAATATACTTATGTCAGCATACAAAACTTCACAGTCTTAAAATATTGTACAGTATATACCCACTGTATACAGTAAATACATATTTTATACTCAAGGAATAAAATAGATCCAAGAATTATAAATGAATTATGGCACTCTGATGTCAGAATTTGTTTTGATGACTTCCATTTGGTCCATTTTATCTTTGGGTCAAACGCTGCTTCCAACAATGTATCTGAAATACCAGTTAATTACATGAGGTGCATTAAATGTTACAAACTATTACTGTCAAAGAGCAGTGGTCATGTCTGTCTTGACTGTTAAAAGTCTTTTTCTTCCCTTCAGTTCTGTGTAAGCTTAAATTGTAGCTGTGGTGTAGATATCACTATGCAGCAAACCCTTTCCAAATACAGTGTAGGAAGAAGCTTGGGTCATAACAAAATCCATACAGAAAAAGATACAAAAAGCTAGATGAATCTTCTTTTCAGTTTCTTCTGTGCACTCTGTATTGCAAAACAAATGAAGAAAGTGGGTGATTTGATACCTTTTACTGGATCAAAATGAAAGTTACAAAACACAGGTTTTCAGGCTACAGAGAGCCATTCATCAGATAATGCCAGAATCATCAATAAAAGAAACATAAATACATTGGGCAGAACTAGTAAACAAACTTTTATACACAGGTATGACAGTTCTGCTGATAAGGAAGTAAATCACTGTATATGTGCAGAGGAAAAAAATAACAATCTTTGAAATCCTAGGTGGTTATAAATCACAATCTTCAAATTAGAAAATTCGGCTCCTTTCCATGGATGGAATGTGACAGCAGGAAGCCTATAAACTGTTAAATGCTTATGTTCTAAAGGCTTCCCTTGAGACAGAGAGAGAGAGTCTGTATGCGCTAAAAGCACTTATGTATACATATACTGCATAAACACATATATCCACAAGAATCCAACAGACACACAGTATGATTAAACATACAAATAAAACTATGCTACTATATAAATGTACACTAAAAATATATATAAAATTTAAGAGATAATGTATATAAATATATGCACAGAAGTGCACATGCAGCTGAAGCAAAAGAAAGGGAGCTGTCATTTTATGTTTTGTAATGGGTCATGAAACTAAGGTCTACATTCAGTCCATTATTTTTAGAGTAAAAAAGAAGAACAAGCACTTATCAATGCCAAATGTTGTCGCACAGCATTAGCAGTGGGAGTGGCGTAGCTAGAGCATAGTGCTGTGATTTTGTGAATGTGTCTCAAAGATGATTTTGCACAGCGAGCACGCCACAGCGCCACAGCTGCGGAAACACATTTTGAGCAGGCTGTGAAAATGGCAGCTGAACTGTTGATAAGGAGATGTGCAGAAATGCCAGTGGTGAAAATGTGGCATGAAAATATTGCAGATTGACGGTTACAAGGGTGCGTGGAAACGCGCAATGCATGCTTGCAACACAGTCATTGTATGGTTCCGCATCAAATTTCAACATAGGCATTTTAGGACCTCTGCTCATGAATAGTGTCACCGTCATTTCTTCAAACTGTCCAGAAAACTGATTTCGCTGGCGGCCATGCAATTCTGTGCCAGATGTGCTGAAAACACATTTCAGGCAGCTGTACTGTTCATAAAGAGGTATGGAAAATGCCAATGATGAACAGCTGGAGTGAAACTATTACAAATTCACAAAGTCATGAGTGTGCGTGCAAACTATGCAATGCACACTCATGAAACACTCATTTTATTGACTTTCATTCCCAGATTTTCAATATAGGCATTTTAAGACATCTGCTAATGAACAGTGTCACTGTCTTTTCATCATGTGTCTCGAACAAAGGCTTTCCACAGTGACTGCGCTATTCTGCGCTGGAAGTGCAAAACAGATTTTGGTCAGGATGTGAAAATGACAGCTGTACTATTCATTAGGAGGTGCAGAACAATGGCACTGTTGAAAATCTGGAGTGAAAATATTAGAAGTTCATGAATGTACGAGCATGTGTGCAAACTGCGCAACACCACGCCCGTAACACAGTCATTTTATGGAGTATTGTCACCAAATTTTCAACACAGGCATTTTAGGACCTCTGCTCATGAACAGTGTCACTGTCATTTTTAATGTGTCCCAAACATTGGTTTCGCACAGCAACTCGCAATTCAGAGCTGGAAGTGAAAACACATTTAAGCCAGGATGTGAAAATGACAGCTGTACTGTTCACAAGAAGTGTGGTAAAATGCCAATGTTGAGAATCTGGCATGAAAATAGTCGGTACTAACTTATGAGCGTGCATTGCGCAGTTGCTACGCACGCTCGTAAACAGTAATTTTTGATTTTCCCATCAATTTGCAACATAGACTTTTTTTGAGGAGGCCCCTCATGATCAGTGGCACTGTCATTTGTTATAGTCCTGAAAGGCCATTCCACGAGTGACCGCAAAAATCACCTTTGGGACTGAATAACGCCATGACAGTGCAAGAATTCACAAGAAGGGGTCCCAAAACCCCATGTTGGAAATTTGGGGTCCCAATCAAAAAATGCCCGAGACATGCACTGAAGTTGAAAAACCCTATTTATTCCATTATACAGCTTACCGGCATTTCCTCAGTTTGCGGTTGGCTTTGAAGAGTGCAGACGTGTTCCCTGTCCACTGAAGATCATCGTGCCAGACTCGCGGAGGTATGGGGTGAGGGGGTGAGGAGAGGTGGGGTGCGAGTGGGGAGGGGCATTGAGACCACGAGGACCATTTTCATTTTGGAAACAAAAAAAAACAAGAGGACAGTTTTTTGTGGGGATTTGGCACACTGGGGTGAGCTCCAGCATGCCACCTAACTGTTTGGGGAGGTGTCTGTAGCTGACAGGAGATTGGGGCACCCTAGTCAGCAAACAACACAAGGAGGGGAGTAATTTATGCCGACGGGGTTGAGCACCCCATTGGCACACAAGAAGGGTGGGGATGCAGAGCCGAGGAGAATTGGGCACCCTCTACATTAAACAGTTGGGGGTTCTTTATGTTGGCGGGGAGTCGGCTCCCCCATTGGCACAAAAGGAAAGGGGAGGGGTAAAGCTGAGGGGATTGGGCACCCCTCAGCATATAACAAATAGAGGTGCTTTATGCCAACAGGGGTAGGTTCCTCCGTCAGCGCACATTCATAGAGGCAGGGTCAACCAACAGCAGGATTGGGTACCCTGAAGTTGGCAGTTCGGTGGCCAGTGTCGCCATGAGCATAATGTCATTGAGCATGTAAAGAAAAGGACTGCTGCGTGATGACAGCTTTGCTCAAATTGCAGCGGACCTTTTCTCAGATGTCTCACCACATTATGTATGCATGGTGTCGCGCCAGCATGCAGGCTGATTAGGGGGAATGGGGATGAGCTTACTGATCGTGCCCTGCATTCGCCCAACAACGACCACCTCCAAGCTGCACTGTCCCAAGATGTTGGCTGTGCAAGCGTGCCAACATAAAAATAAGTCTGAGATCTCAAGCTCACATTTCTTGTGTATTTCTGAAGTGTGCTTTGAGAACTAGGATAGAGAAGTCAGATATGAGGTGACCAGATTGAGAAAATGTTGTCCCACTGGTATTTCAGTCTTATCCTTTATTTTTGCCTGTGCAAGTTTTAGGGGTTTAAAGGGGTTGCCCCATTTCCCCACATAGCCTTTATGTAGACACTTCTTGCACTGGATGCAATATATATCATTCAGGGATCCACATATGTAATTCCCTGTATCTTGAATTGCTTGATTTAGGAGCACTGATAAAGTCTGAAAGTGGAAATGTGCTCACATTTTACATTTAGGAATATTGCAAGGTTTAGTGCCTCCTAGTGTTCTAAGGTTTTGGTAAAGTATAAGTTTGCTCCTGACAATCAGATCGCATAAGTTAGGTGGTTGTTTGAAAGACAGTAAAGTTGGTTCCTGCAAAATACATTTCAAGGTTTCGTCCTCACTGAATATTGGTTGAGGGTCCTTAATAAATTTTTATAGGGCACTAGATCAGGTTGTATGTATCAACCAAGGATATCCAGTTGGTGGTGGCCTTTTCATTATATTGTAGTAGTTTTCTCTTGGCATTAGCATGGCATGTTCCACAGCTCTGTCAATTTCTCTAGAGCAGTGTCCTTGTTTAGTGGGTTTTTTCAGTGCTGACAAGGTGTTTATCCATGTCCTTACAAATTAGGTGGTATCAAAGTGTTTGGCTGTACATTACAGATTGTTTAGTGCACCTAGGGTGATTACTGTTTTGGTGTAGGTATCTCTTTCTGTTGGTTTCCTGTAGATATTAGTCTGTAAGGTTATGTTTTGACAATAAATATAGTGTCAAGGAAACTGATGCTAATGTCAGAGTACTCAGGTAATGTTTAATGGATGGGAGGAGGATGTTAAGCTCCTGATGAAATGTTCTAAGTGTTTGAGTATTTTCTGTCAAAATGATAAATATATCATCAGTATCTCAGAAGTATGTGAGTGGTTTGATTTGACATTGTTTCAGGAAATCTTCTTCTAAATTGGCCATGAAAGATTGGCATATTGTAGAGCCATCCCAGTGGCCAATGCTTTTCCCATAATTTGTGTTAAACATAGTTGAAAAAGTGAGACAGCTATTGTAAGCTGTTTTTAGATAAAAGTCCTTTGTGTATATTGTTCAATTAAAATACAGTTTTATACAATGTAGAATAGAGTTAAACTTTACAGATTCATGACTTACTTTGATCACTGAGAAAGTCCAAAAGATGATACATAATATGTTGGGCCCAGTTCTCAAACAGACCAAACTGTGGTGATTTAAGGCTGCAGCAAACTCCAGGTGCACCAGGATCCTGGGCCTGATTCTACAGAAAGAGGGTCCCAGCGCCAAACTCTACAGGTTTGCTGCAAGTTGCAAGCTGCCAAACAGTTGCACCTGCAGAATTTCCTAGGAACCCCCATCCGCCTGGCGCAACACTAGCAGTGCCAGGATGGTGGTGTGGGGAGAATCTGATGAACAGAAGGAGGCTGGGAGCAGAAGGGGCATGAGAAGTGTCATGGGAGAGCTGGGAGACAGCTGGGCATCTCTAGGACTGATGCTGGCACCCAGCATGGTGTGTTACAATATCATTGTATCATAGTACCTTGCATCCCTGGTGGTCTAGTGACTCCCCAATCCTTGATGTTCCCTGAAATAATAAAGAACCACCCTGTTAGTGTAGGGGCCCCAATCCCTGATGTCCCCAAGAAACTAGATAATATATTCCCTGGTAGTCTAATGGAGCCCCAGTCCTTATGACCCCAAGATATACATTGATATATCCCTGGTAGTCTAGTGAACCCCCTTGATCCCCGATGTCCCTGAGCACTAGTTCAATATTCTCCCAGGTAGTCTAGTGGACCTCTCCCTCTTAATCCCTGATGTTCCCCAAACTATCTTTGTAACACTCCCTGGTCATATGGTGGACCCCCACCCCTGCAGGCAGTGCCCCACTCCCTTGTCCCGTCATTGAGCAGAAACCAGCACAGCCTTCTCACTCCACCATGGCTGGCTACTGACTGAGCTATCGATGGGCGTACTGTACACAGTACATGCTCATTGAATGACAGCTCACTCTGACATGTCAATCAATGTCAATGAGTACTTACTGTATACAGTAGGTGCTCATTGATAGCTCAGTCAGCAGTTGGCCATGGTGGAGTGAAGGGCTGTGCTGGTCCCAGCTCAATGACAGGAGGGGTGAGCAGAAGAGGGCATTGCCTGCAGGGATGAGGGTCCACTACACCACCAGGGAGCATTACAAAGATGGTTTGGGGACATCAGGGATCTGGAGGGAGAGGTCCACTAGCCTACCAGCGCGAACATTGAACTTGTGCTCAGGGACATCAGTGATGGGGGGTCCACTAGCCTACCAGGAAAACATTGAACTAGTGCTCAGGGACATCGGGTGATGGGGGGTCCACTAGACTACCAGGGATATATTAACATATTTCTTGAGATCATCAGGGTTCGAGGGGTCCACTAGACTACCAGGAATATTTTATCTTATTTCTGAGGGACATCGAGGATTTGGGGGGCCCTACACTAACAGGATATTTTTTTTATTATTTGGGGTGACATCAGGGATGGGAACCAGCTAGACCAACATGGAGGCAAGGTATACTCTACTAAGATACAGTCATAATGTTAACACACCCACCCAGGTGCTAGCATCAGTCCTGGTGTTGCCCAGCTCTCCCAACTCCCACATGACACTTCCTGTGCTCCTTCCACACCTCACAGCCCACTGTTACACCCCTCCCACTTACATAAATCACTTAGACTACCTCCAGGCTGGTCTAAGCGGTGCCCTTTCTGCATCCATAGTGGGGTGTGTGAATCCCAAAAGAGGATGTTGCAGCTCACCATGGTGTAAGCCCCATTGTGACCTGGCACACCTGGTTGTTGCTGCAACCTTGGAGCAAGGGGCTTTGGCACAGCTACATTAGATATGATGCAAGCTGCCTTACAGAATCACGTTTGACACAAGTTGTGACACAAGTCTCATCTTCGTCAAACTCTTGTGATGTGAGAGCCCCTGTGTTGGTCTACATGTTTTGAGAGAACTGGACCCATTAACTTCAATGTTGGGTGCATCATCAGCACTTATCTCTACTTTGGTCGGGTGCCAAGAAACCATTAGTCAATAGGAGAGTAACTGACAAATCCTCATGACATCAAAATTGCCTCTGCTGTACTCAAAACAGATCAATGAAACCAAACAGCAAGTTACATCTTCTAAAAAGAACTAATTAAAATATTTTATATTTTAAAATACATTGTATAAACTGGAGAGAAATGGCCTGACTCAGAATATATCACGTATGATATAGGAGCACTTGTGAGGGGCAGGCCTTATAGGACTCATTCATGGACTTGCCAGGTGAGTTCCTGTAATGTCCTGCCCTTCACTCATGAGTACAAATGACATATTCTGTATCGGGATATAGTACATTCCTTACATGCAGAATTTTTTACAATTCTTAGTCTATTAATGTGAACTTCTGATAAGGCTGTTGTTTTTTCTCACCTTCATTTTTATAAAGTATAGATCAAATGCAATCTTCAAAAGGCAGATGCAAGAGTGTTCCAACTATGTCTGTGTCTGCTTGATTGCACCTAACATTAGGCTCTCTGTTTTCAAAGGTCCATGTTTTGTGACAGTTTCTGTGATTTGTGGCACTTTGCATCTAAAAACTTTGATGCATATTCCATGTTTCTGATTGCAAATATGTGACATTGAATGCTGTTAGACCATTTACTAAATTGTCTAACTGTGTGGATGGATGCCTGTGTTTGTAATTACAGGCAGACAGCTCATGGCAGGATCAACTTTGTAAATCCTACCTCAACTGTTATGTTGTGAAGCCTCCTATCTGACGTTAATAAAAGGTTTATTTATGAAAGCTTACTCCCCAAAGTCTCTTCATCAGATATTTTAAATGGTTCCTTTTATTTTTATGTTGGCATGCTTGTGCAGCCAACATCTTGCAATAGTGCAGATTAGGAGGCATGGTGATGTTGGGTAAATGCAGGGCTGCTACCAGTAGGTGCGTCCCTCATTCCCCAATCAGCCTGCATGCCGGTGCCACATTATGCATACTAATGTAGTGAACACATCTAGGAAAGGTCTGCTGCAATGCGAGCAAAGCCGTCACATGCAGCAGACCCTTCCTATATCTTCACCAGCTACAAACATTGTGGCACAGTGGCGCTAAACTGCTGACTTCAGGGGTGCCCCAATCCCCGGTCAGCTTACCTGCCATCAAGTATGTGCTGATGGGGAGCCCTCCCCATTGGCAGAATGTGTCCCCCTCCTTTTTGCTTGTCGAGGGTGCCAAATCCCCTCGGCTCATGTGCCCCCTGCTTTCGTTGTTTGCCGATGGGGTGCCCAATCCCGTCAGTATCCATCCTCCCCTTCCCCACTTTAATGTGCCAATGAAGGAACCCACTCCACATTGACATGATGTCCCCTCCTTCTTCTGTGCCGATGGGGTGCCCAATCCCATGTCGGCTACTGTGCCCCAAAAGAAACCACCTGTAAAAAACCATCCGTGATGTTTGTCTTAATACCCTGTAAACAGAAAACGGTCCCTCATAGTCTCCCTACCCACAACCCGCACCCACCCACTGTGCACCCTGCCTCCCCACACACCCCTCACCCTTACTCAGTGCGGTGCAATGATCTTCCATGGACTGGGAACACGTCTTCACTCTTCAAAGCCGACTGTGAACTGAAGAAATGCCAGTAAGCTGTATAATGTAATAAATAAGTTTTTCAACTTTGATGCATATCTTGGGCATTTCTTGGAATTGTTGCACCAAATTTTCATCTTGGGGTTTTGGGACCACTCCTCATGAATTCTGTCACTGTTATGATGTTAATCGATCCGAAGGTGATTTCACAGTCACTGTGTGGAATCACCTTTCGAGGATCAATGCAGGGACAGTGGCAGTGTTCATGAAGTGGCTCTCAAAAAGCCTATGTTGAAAATTGGTGGAAAAATAAAAAATGGCTGTTTTACCAGCGTGCATTGTACAGTTGCTATGCACACACATAACTTCGTGAATTCGCAATACTTTCATGCCAGATTTTTGACACTGTCATTTTTCTACACCTCCTTATGAACAGTACAGCTGTCATTTTCACATCCTGGCCAAAATGTGTTTCCGCACTTCGGCGCACAATACCGCGGTCGCTGAGGAAGTCAGTATTGGGGCAGATTACAAAATGACAGTGGCACTGTTCATTAGCAGAGGTCTAAAATGCCTGTGTTGAAAATTTAGTGATGATGCTCCATGAAATGACTGTGTTACGAGTGTGTATTGCGAGTTTTACGCATGCTTGTAACGTTGTGCATTTGTAATATTTCACTCTGGATTTTCACCACTGGCATTTTACACACCTCTTGATGAACAGTACAGCTGTCATTTTACATATCCTGCCGAAATGTGTTTTGGCATCCGGCGCAGAATAGCGATTCGCTATGCAAATCACTTTTTGGGACAGTTTGATGAAATGACAGTGACACTGTACATGAGCAGAGGTGCTAAAATGCCTATGTTGAAAATTTGATGCCGAAACTCCATAAAATGACTGTGTTACAAGTATGCATTGCACATTTCCCACGCACCTTGTAACTTCGCAAATTTGCAATATTTACATGCCACACTTTCACCATTGTCATTTTTACACCTCCTTATGTACAGTACAGCTGTCATTTTCACATCCTGCCAAAAATGTGTTTCCGCACTGCACTATCAAAGCCAATGGCAGTGCAACAACATTCGGCATTGACAAATGTTTGTTTATTTTAGGTTACTGACTACAATTTGTAATTTACAGTGACCTATTCATCTGGTTGCTGCTTGCTGATATTGCTTATGTACTTCTATATGTTCTAATGGTTTAATGTTTAAAGATACTAAAACATCTAAATTATATTGGATCTGTGGGCTGGGAGGTTAGGTTGGATAACAATTTCAGCCAAGAAGGCTTACGATATTAGACCTGAACCCGTATAAATGTAAGTACTTGTTTACAATTCTAAATCCATTATTTGGTATGCAGCATTAGCTAACATTTCTCCATCTACCACCCCAGAAAATCTTGTTTCCAAATTACCCTCTTCAGAAGTATTGTCATTTAAAAGTTATGGGATGAGAGAGAGAGAGATTTTCAAAGCCTATGTCTATATGGAACTTTCTATTGTACATCTTTGGATTGAAGCAATGGTTTCCACCAATATTCAATTTTCAAAGCTAGGACATAGCTAAATTCAATTTTCAAAACTCTGACTTAGATAGTTCCATTGTGTAAAGCTCTTGATATAAATGCGCCTGGACACAATTTTAAGACTGTGTCATTTACATAATTTACATCTATGTCTAGCATATTTTATCCAGAAACTGGATGTAAAGTACCACAAAACAGCTATTAATTCTGCAGATAAAAAGCCCTAGGCTATACTGTAACTTTAGAAAATCCTAACTAGGAGTTTTGCCCATTTTATGACTTTTGAAAATCCTAACCTACAGCAAGTCTTTCACTTTATTTTTTAACTGTACGATTACAGTACTTTTTCTGACTGAATGGATATAAGACTCTGTCAGTGTACAACTTGAATTTAGAACACAAATGCTGATACTTTGTTGATACTGTATTTTATGTAGTTTTACAATGTGGGTTGGAATTGTATATGATAATGCATATAGTTTAGTTTTATTTTGTTAAGCAGGTACGTGCATTGGTGCCAAAAGCACCCTTTTCAGGCACAAGCTTGGTATCAATGTACAAAAGGGATTACAATAAAAGTATTAACCAACTATCTGCACTTAAAACCTCCTGACAACTCATTGGGTTGAGGGACTCCAATCCCAGCACTTTAGGTTATACCCACCTCCTAATCATGACCTCGCTCTCACTTCCCTACCCCTTCAGATGCTCCCAATTACCTTACTCCTTCCACCCATGTTTGCAACCCTCCTTCTTCTCACCTCTGAGAGCTTCCAAGTAGGGTGTTAACCTCTGAAGCCTGCTAGCTGCTATACTGCCTAAGCTGTTTAATGCAGTTGTACCCTGTAACTTCGTGTATCATATATAACCCTGTCATTTGTATTGTATTGTCTATGTAACTGATGTGGAACCTTTAAATGAGCATCTGCTCACTGGTGTAATCCAAGACCTCAATAAATAAATAAATAATCATGTGAAATACATAAAATGTGATATACACATAGGACAGCAAACTATAAAGCTATGATTATGTACAGTGTTAGATATGAACTGAAGCATAACATTTACAAACACTTAGATATTGAAAATGTTCTTTCAATGCAGTATTAAAACAGTTGGTGAAGACAAAGATCTAACTCAGACTGCTATGTTTGTTATTTGATTTATTTGTAAATTGGTAACTGGGAAAGGCACACTGAGCCAATGCTCATTTCCAAATATGACCCAGGGAAAAAGCAGAGGATACAATAAATCAAAAACAGCAGTAGAGAAGCATTGCAAAGATAAAGTGCAAGCAGTGAACAATTCAACACATGCAAGTGCAAATAGCAATAAATGGTGAACAGAAACTGGTTCTATCAGCAGCACCAATACCCAATTAAAATGGCAAAAGCAGGTTGATACAAATAAGTACAGCAGGTATAGTGACATGAACAGACCGGGGGACAATGGTAGGGGTGGAAAGGGCACCAAGGACAGATCAGGTGAGGGGCTGACATGAAGAGGAAGGGAAGGAGGAGTTTTAGCTGTTGTTTAAGGAAACAGGGAAGGATAGTATTCCACAAATAAGATGCAGAGTAACTAAAGCATTCTGACCCAGAACAGTATTCATACAAGAAATGTGCAACAAATCCTTTTATTTTGAATGACAATTGTAATTATTGTTTTGATCATTGAATAAGCTGGTCAACAAGAAGTTGTCCTTTTATGCAGAATTATAAAATAAAGCTCACCAATGTTAACTGAGATTTACTTGAACATGATCCAGTTCAGTCTAATAGTATTGAAACAATGATGTGTTCTATTACGAGGAGACAAAATAAATTCAGCTATCTTGAGATATAGGGGTTCTCTTTCCATCAAAATTAGGTTTTAGGCAGCCCTCTGGCCGGCCCTGATTCCTGGTCAAGGGCCATTATCTTGGAAATCCCAAAACCAGGCAAGGATAGCTCTATTTGTGGAGAATATGACCAATCTCCTTACTTAACCTAGATGTCAAAATCTTTGCTAAGATGATTGCCAACACCACAAACCATTTTAACCCCCTGGTCCACCCAGACCAAGCCAGGTTTATACCAGGAAGACACCTCCATGATAATATACATCAGCTGCTGACTACTATAGCAGACATTCTTAATGAGCCACTGACACGACAGGGAGTGGTTGTGGCTTAGATTCTAGGCGCTTTGCGCCTAGAATGCCAGTTTTGGATGCAATGCTTCAAAGGTTCAATTTCAGGGATAAATTCTGGGCATGGGTCTTTGCTCTATATTCCAATCAATCAGCCCAAATTTGGCTAACTAGAGTCCTGTCGACAACCTTTCTAATAAAAGAGGAACCAGACAGGGCTACCCACTCTCCCCGCTATTGTTTGCACTCAGTATCAAGACCCTGGCAGAGGCCTTCAGAACCAGCCATGATATTACTGGTGTTGGAGTTGGGTCAGTAGATAATTGCATACCACTTTATGCTGATAATAACAATAATAACTTTATTTTATATAGCATCTTTCAAAATGTCAAGGCGCTTCACAAATAAATGCAAATTCAGTGAATACAATCAATAAAAAACATAGAAACTCAGGAAAAGCTTTGCTCCATAGAAAGGTCTTCAGTGCCTGCTTAAAGCTCTTTCTGGTCCTGCACTCCCATAGCTGACATGGCAGGAGAATTCCAGAGGCTTGGGTAACAAACATAAAGTCACGAGCCCCAGATTAATTTAAATTAACCCTCGGAATCTCCAGCAACCCCTCGTCAGCCGGCGGAGCTGTTGCACAGGGTGTAAGAAATCAGAAGCTCTTTCAAGTAGTCAGGACCAAGTCCATGTAGGGCTTTGTAGGTTAACAAACCTACCTTAAAGGTGATCCGCCACTGAACTGGCAGCAAGTGCAGAATGCGCAGCACTAGGTTATATGTGATTTCCATGATACCCCAGTCAATAAACATGTAGCAGTGTTCTGCACTAGCTGTAAGTGGCAGATATCAATCCCAGGAAGCTCTAAGTAAAGGGAGTTATAATAGTCAAGGCGCCAAGATTACAAAGGCGTGGACCAAGACAGGCAAATTACTGGACAGAACAAGGTGTTTGATCATGGCAATGTTCCTAAGATGGTAAAAGGCTAACTTGACAACTGCTGACACCTGATGATGAAGGATCAGCCCATCGTCAAGTATCACTCCCAGGTCATGCACCCGTTCAGAGGTAAGGATCTGAGGGCCCACAAAATAAACCAGAGAACAAATCAGTCCTTAACCCCTCTGTCCTATGACCTGGTCCTGATACATTACTTTATCTACAGACCCAGCTATAACACTTCCTAAAGATATGTCCCTTTTGGCCAACTACGAGGAAGTTTCCAGTTTTAAAATAATGAAACAAATCCGAAATCATGTCCATTGGGGCTCCTGCCACCCCAGAAACAAAGAGACTGACAAACCTAAAATGGTCTAATAAAGGGTTCAAATATTTAGGGGTCCAGATAACAGCTGACCTAAGTAAATTATATCATGCTAACCACCTTTGGCTTTTAGAAAACATGCAACAGGATTGTAGAGATGGACGCATTACCCTTTCCACATTTGGATGCTCCGAAACAACTAGAATGAACATTCTGCACCACCTGCTCTTTTATTTGATACCCTACGATACACCCCTAAACATCTTTGGAAGACTGTCCACACGATACCTAAAAAATTCATTTGGGAGGAAAAACAAGATTGAAATGGAACATTCTTTGTCTAGATAAGGGCAGAGGCAGGTTGGTGGTCCAAGATTTAAAGCTTATTACCAGGTGGCACAATTAAAATTTGTGGTAGCCCACAACCCCAAATCCGCCCCTTGAGTTGGGCAGATGGAAAAGGACCTTATGGACCCTACTAAATTAATGGACATCTTATTGAATAAATGGAACTCCGAGCTACTTAATGCCTCCCACTCCCAAGCTTAAAACCCTGGTATCAACATGGAGGAAGCAACACACAATCTGAAGACAGAGAATGAAGCCTATAGATTGGTGGTAATAAGGGTTTGCAGATTATTTCCCCTGGGAGAGACAATCCAGTTTATTCCCATTGGGTGGGATGGGGCTCGATCAGGATGGCCCAGTTCTTCTCCAAGAACATAGCAAAGCATTTCAGTCAACTACAAAATGAGTTTGGCCTGCTGGGTAAGACTGTTACTGCTACCTACAGGTCAGACATTTTCTAACATCCAAAAGTGAACAGGAATTCTCAGGCAACATACCAATCATCCCCTCACAGACTTTTGCTTGGGACTATTTGGGGGTATGGATAAAAGACCACCTGATCTACCAGCTTTATCAATTGTGTAGGGAGAATAACCTGCCCCATAGAGATGTAATAAAACAGAAATGGGAAGGTGAAGCTGAGGTAGCAATACCACCAAAAATGGGATCAAATCTGGAAGCAAGTTCACAGATCTCTGCCTTCCCCTCTGGAGAGAATTCATATGGCAAAATTCTCACTAGAGTTTTAAGATGCCAGTCATAACAAAACATTATGGATGGTTCCCACTGGATGAATGTTGGAGATGGTGTGGCCAAACTGGCATGCACAAACACATATTTTGGGGCTGCCCTAAGATCAAAGCATACTGGAAGAAGGTTTGTCACTACCTCAGTGACATACTGCAGGTCCCCATCCTGGACCACTGTCAGATTCTTTTATTGGGAGAGTTCCCTCCAGGGATAATTGGCCCAGGAAAAATATTTGTTTAATATACTTATTGCAGAAGGCCATTACTAAGTGCTGGCTGTCTGAGCAACCTCCACTGGTCTCACAATGGCTTACTTGCTGTCAGTACATTAAAGATTTGGACAAGCTGATGGCATACCTCCATCTACAAATGGATAAGTTCAGGACTTGTTGGCACTCATTTTTTGAATTTTTGAGCAGAAGGAGGGGTCATCCTACTAGAGATCTTGGCTCATGATGCACTGGGCCAGTAGTTGGTGTGAAGCTCTCATCTCCTGACCTTCATCTTAGAGTAGATGGATGGATATCCACAATTGACTCATTAAATGAAGGTGTTGGACCCCATCCCAACGATTCAATGGATGTGGGTCTAGTTTGACACCTACCAGTTACCAACTCAACTATAAGCTCAACCATTAATTTCAAGCTACAGTTTCATATATTGTGTTTTTGCTCCCGGAGGAGGAGGTGTTTCTGGGGATAGAAGGTAAGATGTTATGTGTACTGTATTCTGTGTAATTCTGTATTCCATGTTTAGTGATGTGTTTTTCCTGTGTCATCGGTGTTGTTTTCTGTAAAAACTTTGGAAACCTCAATAAAATTATGAGTTCAAAACAAATTACTTTTAGGGCAGCATCAACTATTAATTACATGTGAAAGCTACTGTAAATAGAGTTTGACTTTGAAAGTTTGATTTTAAAACACAGGTTTATATGAGAGTAATACATAGGGTGGTGTGCATTACAAGAATTTAAAACACACTGAAGGTGTGCAATGCCACAGAAACCCTGAGAGCAAAGCTTGGAAGTTTATTACAGCATCACATACCAAGGGTGTACTAAATTTAGAGTAAGTTCCACTACCCCATGTTTTATTTTTTTTGTCTTATTATTACAGGATATCAGTTTTCCTCAACCTCTCCCCGTAATATTAGTCACAATGGGGAAGCGGCGATTAATGTGGCTGACTAAATGACAAAGGAACTGTGGCATAGGTAGGGTCTGATAGTGAGACAGAAAAATGGTATCTGCTATGGATTTGTTTTCAAGTAATGCCCTTCTCAGCAAAAACAGCTGTCTCACTGACTGCAGCACTGGAGGTGCACAGAACCAGAAATGCTGCTCGGTGTACATGTGCTTGCTGTAATAACAGGCTGGTTATTAAGAGCAAATAATAACTACATCTTCATTTGAAAGCTTGGTGGCCACTTATTATATCATGATAATAATCAATAAATGCATTAATGTCCTGAGGAAGGATTCGTAGAAAGTCACATTTAAGGAAACATACACCTTTCTTTACCTTATTTTTAGTATGCAGTAATTGGAAATGTGGGCATGTGTTTAGCCTCTTTCATCTCCTTACTGTAATTGTTTTGCTTTTATTCACTTTGAAGTTATCATTTTCCCTCATCGGAGATCCTCTGTTGAAGCTAGCATTTTCCCACCTGATATTAATTTTTAGAACTGCTGATCAGCTCTGGAATCAGTGGCATCAGTTGAGTGGAGTCCCTGCATTGCAACTTGTATTGTGAGCTTCCACTCAGCTGATGTCGCTGGATTCTAACTATTCTGTAATTAAATGGTTATATGGTTTTGGTTCTCTAGAAGTAGCAGAAAAGTAAGAGCTAAAACAAACAAACTAAATTCAGAAGGTACAAGAGGACACAGAAGGAGGAGGAGGAGGATAGTTACCAGGAGAGACAAAGAGTGGCAGGGAGAGCAGTTGGGAGTGCAAAGGGCAGCAGGAGGAGAATGTTGGCCAATCAGTTAAAAAGGGACAAAACATTCTTCAGATACATAAGTGAGAAAAGAAAGACCATAGGAGAGATAGTAAGGCTAAAAGGGAAGTAAGGATTAGGAGGAAGAAGGCCAAAAAAAAGCAGACATATTGAACAATTACTTTGGTTCAGTATTTATGGAGGAAGAGGTAAGTGACAGGCCAAAGATAAGGGACAAGGGCATTAAAGGACGGAGGTGGACACTAGTATTTTATAGAGTGAGAGTCCTAAAGGAATTAGTGCAGTTAAAGAGAAACAAGGCAATGGGACTGGAGAGGGTGCACCCTAGGATGCTAAGGAAGCTCAAGGAGGTGCAGACTACACCTCTGACAGCTCTGTTCAACCTATCACTAGAAACAGGGAGGTTCCATGGGACTGGAGGAGGGCAGATGTGGTCCCACTACACTAAAGTGGAAATAAGGAGGAGGCAAGAAATTACAGACCTGTCAGCCTGACTTCAGTAGTAGGTTAAGTAATTGAACCATTGCTGAAGGAAAGAATTGGGAATACCTGCAACCAGTGGATTACAGGATCCAAGGCAACATGGGTAAACAGGTGGGAGGTCCTGCAAGACAAACCTGATCAAGGTCTTTGACTGGATGGCCAGGAAATGTATCAGGGAAGAGTGATATATGTGTCCAGCCTGGATTTCAGTAAAGCCTTTGACACCGTTCCACATAGAAGACTGTTGAGCAAGCTGGCCAATCTAGGAGTAGGTCCAAAAATACTTAAATGGGTAAAGTTGGCTATGCAATAGGAGTCAGAAGGTGGTGGCAAATGTGATCCACTCTGGAGAAAGTAAAGGTAGACAATAGGGTGTGCCACAGGGATCAGTACTAGGCCTTGTCCTCTTCAATGTCTTTAGTAGCAACATTGTGAAAGGACTGGAGGAAAGAGTATGCCTGTTCATGGATGACACAAAATCTGCAACAAGGTAGAATGAATGAGAGATGATTTAAAAAGTTGTAAGATTGGTCAAGGAATGGCAGCTGGGTTTCAATGCAAAAAGTACAAAATCATGCACTGGGGTACAGAAATCTAGGGCAATGTACCAATTGAGTGGAGGTAATAGTAACCACAAACAGGAAAGGGACCTGGGGTTATAATTTCTGAAGACCTGAGAGTAGCCCAGTGTGATAAGGCAGTTGGGGAAGGCTAGCAGGATGCTCAGGTGAACAGGGAGGGACATCACCAGCAGAAGGAGGAGGTGACAATTAATTCAGTATAAATCACTGGTAACATCCAATCTTGAATACTGTGTCCAGTTCTGGAGGCCCCACCTTCTTGAAAGACATAGATAGAGTGGAGGCGGTACAAAGGAGGGCCACCAAAATGTTGCAGGACCTACATCAAAAAGCCCTATGAGAAAGACTCAAAGAACTAAATATACACTCTCTAGAGGAAAGGAGGAAAGAGGGGATTATGATAGAAAGGTTCAAATACCTCACTTATATTAATAAGGAACAGGAAGGTAGAATTTTCCACAGAAAAAGATACTCCAGGGCAAGGGGTCATGCTATGAAGCTGGAGGCAGTCTCAGAGAGATGTGAGGAAATGCTTCTTCACAGAGAGGGTGATGGATGCCTGGAACAGCCTCCCAGCAGAGATGGTGGGTACTAAAACCATTACAGGATTCAAGCATGCATGGTATAGACACAAGGGGACCTTGGAAGTAGGAAAAGGGGGAGAAGACCGAGATCAAATAGGGTCTGCAGTGGCACAGGGAATATAGGGCAGTTAGGTGGGCCAAGAGGTCCTTATCTGCTGGCACTTCATTGTTTCTGTGTTTAAATTATTAATATTAGGAGGAAAATGCAGTATTAGAAAGGGGCCTACAAAGGGAAAAATGAAGGTAATTTCTAAATAATGAAAAAGTTCAATAAAGAAATTCAGAAGGATTTATTAAAAAGGTAAGAAATATTTATAATTTATTTAAAACAATTTGAGATGGCATATCTGATCCTGTTATTATAGTAATTTGTTATAGCTACATATTACTATTTTAAATAAGTGTTCTAACTACTCACATATTACACAGCAGTCAATCAGCATAACTAATATCTGATTTATAAAATGTGGTCGTGCTTCACTCGAGTTATAAGAAACAAAGTCAGTCATACCTGTTACATATTGCCTTCATTAGTTTCTGTGTCCAGGGTGCAGTGGTATCCAGGCATACGTTATGACCAGTTTTAATATAGCACTACAAGTGAGGAAAAATCTACATTGAATGTCCAGCTTTATTTTAATTTCAAAATGTATGATGATTACTCTACTGAAATCCATAACCCTTTTCACAGTAGTAGAACTCTAACATTTCTAAATGTGGTTTTTCAAAATATCTCTTTCATGAAACCAATTTCAGAAATATTCCTGTATTCTGCATGCAATTTCTTGCACTAAAGGTGCTTTCTACAAATATTACCCTAGTTATCCTTCACTATCAATAAAATGCAAGCACTTTTCTATTCAATAATTAGCTGTAAAGGGAAACTTCATCCAATCAAATAGATTCATTTTAATTTTGATTTCAGCTATACCACACACTGACTTTCTCCTGTCCCACACCATATGCAGTTTGTAAACCCTCAGCATTCTTCTGATCCTGCCACCTCTGCAAATATTAGAAAGGCCATGGTGGGCCATGGAATACTACATAGGGCCAATGTGCAGACTAGATGGATCTAGCGGTCCTTATCTGCTGACAATTTCTACGTTTCTGTCTTTCTATAACACAGTCCACTGCTATGGCTGTGGAATTTTTTCCAAATTTAGTAAGCGTTATTAACTTTTAAAGAGATGTACATCAAAGGAAAAACAACAGTAATAACAACAAGATAAGTAAAAGAAAAACATACAGACACACACCTAACAAACAACAAGAAAACCCTCCCTGAACCCACCTACCCCTCACCCTGGATCAGTCAATGTCAAAATGGAGATGACAAAGAAGGAAAAATCCCAAAATCCCAAAGAATAAGACAATATAACATCCAACTTTGAGGGACATTAAAAGCAATGTAAATATCTAAACCAACAACATTTTTGGAGTACTGGTAAACGTGTCCTTGGACTCTAGATCTTAATAACAGTAAAGCATAAAGTGACTCCCAGGTCTGCTGACAAAATGCCAAGTGATCTGTTGTACTAGCAATCATCTTCTCTACATATAGAGCAAATAAAATCTCCCTATACTATTTTGTATAAATTGGTATAATCTGATACCCCCAGTGGTCTAGAATAACTTTTAGCGCAAGTAAAATTAGCACCATATGATATCTCTACGTATCATTTAATTTATCTTTGACACATCGATCAGACAAATATCTGAGGAGAACGCTTGGTCTAGGCCCAAGATCAAGTCTAATTTTGTTCTTATTTTAGTCCAAAGGGCATTATCTTTGGGCACTGCCACGTAACATGCAAAAGTGAAACCGGAACCACTTGGCAACAGGTACAAGCATCATATATTCATAAAAATCTGCCGGCAAAAAAGACTCAACCCATCGAGTAGAGATAGAGAACACCCAATCCATTTTAAACAATTTAAGAGGAGTATAATAAATAGTGTGCAATAATTTAAACTGCATAAAATGATAATGGTCAAACTTGATACAGTATATTTACACAAATCCCAGACTGTGGAGTTGTATGCCTTCTTAACCCTTTCTTTTCTACAACATAATTTTTCAGAATCCTGCAATGGAATTACAGTTTGCATTGGCAGACTAAAATATAGTAGCAATCCAAATTAATTGGAATTTCAGGATATTATACTTTTATCTTGCAGTGTTAGAATTCCAGTAGGTGGCATTCTCACCTCTGGGGCCAGAATATCAGAGGGTGCTGGTTCTAGTCCCACACCTGGAACTTGGGTTAATATCAATACTGATATTGTAGTACTGTATAGAACTTCAGCATTAGGACAGTGGTGGGAGTTCTGACTTTTGAAGTGCCATCCTTCTGATAAGGCATTAAACTAAAGTCTATTCTTTGGTAGCTAATATGGCTATCAACAAGGTCCAAAGGCACTGAATTAAAAGAGTAAGCAATTTTCTCCAGTGTCTGGTCAACATTCTCCCTGTCAATAAACCAGGTCCACAGCACACCCACCACACACCTGTAAATGAATTTTCACAGCTCAGTGAGCAGTTCATGGTCAAAATTACAAATAAATAATTAAACAAATAAATAAACATCAGTCTTAGCAGTATGTGATACACTGGAGTATCTTTCTGCTTGTTAAAATGTATTTGTTCCTCGCACATTTAGTGAGCCACAAACCCTCAACTATTTGATAAGATTAGCCTTTCAGCAATGAGTGAAAATTGTCATTGACATGTGAAAGCCCTTGCAATCCTCATCAAAGTTTGTGGAACTGGTAAGTAAATTATGAAATTTAGTAGGAATTCTAGAAGTCTGACAGTTTTTTTTTTAACAAAACCTTTAGACCTGAGTATTTGAAATTTCTTACACGAGTTCAGTTTTGTTGCAGTGATGACTCTTCGGAAAGCACACCACATCTTGAATAAGTTTTAAAGGAATAATTCTGCCTCTGTCTTCAGACATTGACAGCGCTAGATCAGTTACTAGTTCTGACATAGGAAAACCTGTAACAAAGCAGGCAGTTTATGTAGTAGGTAGTCTTCAAATACTAAATGTTTACATTCATGTATAGTATGATGCAATATAAATTGTACAGGGGATTTTGAAAAGTTATAAAATGGTGAAAACTCCTAATTGCATTGGATGGGATCATCAGAGCCATAAAAATGGGTAAACCTCCTGGTTACTTTAATATCAGAAATTGCCTGGTATGTCCAGACCATGTCTTATTTTGTTGGTGCTATTTTCAAAAGTTGAACTTATCTGTAGAATGTTTATTTATTTCATTGCAACTTACATCCAGTTTTGGATTAAAAAATTACTAGACATAGATGTAAATGATAGACCTGCCAGTACTGTCTGAATATTGTGTTCAGACAAATTTTATCTGAACTTTGCAAACTAGACATAACTAAATCAGAGTTTTGAAAAGTGAACTTAATTATGTCCTAGTTTTGAAAACTGGACATAGAGGAAATAAGGCTTAAGTCCAAAGTTTTATGAAACCTGGGCGGATTCACAAGCGTTTGCCACAAATTGCGACAATGGTAGCTTGCAGCAATGGCCTCTGCATCCTGGACCCTGCGCCCGATTCAGTATCAGACTGGGTCCAGGGTCTGCATCCTGTGGCTTGCAGCATCAGTCCAGCAAATGGTGCAGCCCCAAGAATGCCATGGGATGGGTGGGCAGCAGATGCATCCATGCAACTGAGCCCATCAGCAGGATGTGCCTCCCTCATGCCCAGAACCATGATTGGTGGGAGGCTCTCCCACCCCAAACCCTGGCAAGACTGACAGGAAGGCCCTCATGGGCTATTAAAGCCCCCAGCCCCAATCCCCTTTCCCTGCCCCAAAATGCCATTACTATACATAATAATAAACAAATCACACATGTCCAAGATAGCCCTGGTGGTCTAATGGTCCCCCACCTGGCAGTGCCAGCCCACCACTCCCCTCACACCCATACCCAGCCAGAATGTCATAGCCCACCTCTCACCATCACGGCCAGATGCTGACTGAACATTACTTGGAATGCATTACAGTAAATATACATGCTCTATGAATGACAGCAGCTCTCCTTCACTGAGCACGATATTTACTGTGCACATTCTGAGTCAATGCTCAGTCAGTGCCGGCCGTAGTGTTGAGAGGTGAGCTATGCCAGTCACTGGCTGGGTAAGGAGTGTGGGAGAGAGGGGTTGGACAAGCGGTGGGGACCACTAGACCAACTGGCCTATCTTGAACATGGCAGTTCATTGATTATTATGGACAGTACTGTAATGGCATTTGGGCAGGAAAGGGATTGAAGATCATGCTGGGATGGGGCTCAGATAGCTTATAAGGGCTTCATTCTGGAAACTATCGGGGTTCAGTACTGGGGGTAAGGGTTTGGTTACCCTATAAGGGTTCTTCTGTTGTACCTGTTGAGGTTCTGGAGGGAGGTGCAGAAGCCTACATGGGCCCCTCTGGCAGGTCTATTGTGGATCTGGGCATCCGAGAGGATCTGGGCATGTGGGGGATGTCCACAAGCCCATATGGGCACAGTGTCAGTAATACTTGGGGAATAGAGCTGTTGGGGGCTGTAGCTTCAGTGGGCTTTTATGTTTACATTGATGGAGGCACATTGGCAGCCCCGATGGATGGCAAAGAACACTTATGCCACCTCATAGCTCTCTTAGCAGGCGTAAGTGTTCTTTGACAGGTGTCACCAGGGATTCTTTCTGAATCCTGATTTGGGGACTTTGCTGCCACCCTTCCTGAATAGGGTGCAAGTGCTGCCTTAAACCCTTACACCATGTCACAAGGGGTTTATGGTCTATTAGTCCACTTAGGTACAGGCAGCCTGCAGCATGTCACAGGCTGCCTTTCTGAATCCCTCCACGATGCAACCCATGACGCAAGTGCTATTTACACCATTTTGTTTGGCTGCAAAGTGCCTTGTGTCCTGAGTTGCTTTTTTGAATCCAGCCCCTGTGTCTAGACATACAGCAGGCTTTGAACCCCCATGTGCTCAGTTGAAACCAATAATTACTTAAAAATATTCTGATAATATGGGAGATTTTTTCTGCCCTACTGCTATTTTAGAAGTTGCATCCATTTATGACAAAAGTGATTCAGGACAGAAAACAAATGCAGTTGCAAATTGCGTCTAGTTTGGATGTAGTTGCATCTGTTTTAGAATCAAACTTTGGATGCTGTAAGGCCATCTAAATGATGGTCTAACAGATCTAAGTGTATTCCTGGTTTGAAAAATAGCAGCAGGCATATCTTGGGCAGATGTAGTCAAAAATACTCCTCAGACGTGTGCTCAAGTAAACCTTGGTGCAGAGTATGGGGTTGCTAGCCCCTACCAACAACGAACAAAATCCAAATACACTCTGCACTCGCTGCAGTAAAGTTTCAAACAAACACCGACCTTCTTTTTCATTTCCACAGTGCTGTGAACTTTTATTGTATGGTGTCTGAATTCACAAATAACACTTTCTGCTCCATAAAATTCAGTTCACAGCCAAAATAAATGTATCCAGCACAAAACACTGAATCCCAGAGCTTGACCACATGTGTGGTCTTCCTCAGGGATGAATAATGCTATGAGGTATTCTTTTTATAGCCAATCTGCCTATAATTAACTCCCTATTGACTAATTGGCAGAACTACCTTCAAGATTTTTTTTAAAAAGGTGGCTCTGGTGGGATCTGAACCCTGATTTTCAAAATGTAATTTTAGTGGATTTAAAGTTTGTATACCTTCTTTGACATTTAATCAACTTTCTTTAATCAAATATCAGGTACAAAAATTATTCAAACCATTTTCCACAATATCTAACTCTATGCAAATCCTTAGAAACATAGAAACATAGAAGTTGTGGCAGATAAGGACATCAAGGCCCATCAAGTCTGCCCATTTCTTTTCTACCTTATAAATGTGCCATACGCTTTGCTCTGTCAGTGACCTATCTATTCATAGTCATTTGTATTGCTCCTTATGCCTATCCCATGCCTGTTTGAAGCCCTGCACTGTATTCATAGCCACCACTTCTTGTGGTAAGCCATTCCATGCATCTACCACCCTTTCTGTGAAAAGAATTTCCTCACATTCCCCTTAATCGGCCTCCCTCTAATCTCATGCTGTGTCCTCTTGTCTGCTATTTTTCTTATATTTAAACATGTTAGACTCTTCACCTTGTTTATGCCCTTAAGGTGTTTAAATGTCTCGATCATATCACCTCTCTCCTCCTTTGCTCAAGGGTATACATATTGAGCTCCGTTAATCTGTCCTCATATGTCTTCTGATGCAGTCCCTGCACCATTTTGGTTGCCCTTCTCTGGACTGCCTCAATTTGGTTAAGTCTGTGAAGGTGTGGCCTCCAATACTGCGCAGTACTCCAGATGGGGCCTAACCAATGTCTTGTACAGAGGATTATTACCTCCCTCTTACGACTTGTGATACCTACTAATACACCCTAACACCCCCTAGCCTTACCTACTGCTTTAGAGGTCTGCTTGGATGATTTTAGGTCATCAGTGATGATGATGCCCAAGTCTCTTTCTTCCTTTGTGACTGCTAGCAACTCCTCCCAGCCTATAAGTGGCTTCAGGGTTTCTCTTCCCTATGTGCATGATTTTGCACTTCTTTGCATTAAATCCAGTTGCCCTCTTCTGACCATTCTGCTAGTTTATCCAGATCTCTTCTCATTCTGCCCACCCCATCTGGATCATCTACTCTGTTGCAGATCTTGGTGTCATCTGCAAACAGACAAGCCTTACCCTCTAGTCCATCCTCGAGGTCACTAATGAAGATGTTGAATAGGACTGGCCCCAGGACTGATCCTGAAGTACCCACTTGTGACTTGCATCTCTTCTGACTGTATACCATTTACCACCACTCTCTGTTTTCTGCCAGTCAACCAGTTTGCCACCCAGTTGACCAACTCTGACCCACCCCGAGCCTACCTAACTTATTTATCAATCTTCTATGTGGAACAGTGTCAAAAGCTTTGCTGAAGTCAAGGTAAGGCGACATCAACTGCTCCCCTTGGTCCACCACTCTGGTTACCCAGTCAAAGAAATCTATGAGATTAGTTTGACAGGACCTTCCTTTTGTAAACCCATGCTGTCTTGGATCCTGTGCCCCTATGGATTCCAGGTGTTGCACTATCCTTTCCTTAAGGAGTGCCTCCATAATCTTGCCCACTACTGAGGTAAGACTGACCGGCCTGTAGTTCCCCACCTCCTCCTGCTACCACTCTTGTGGGTGGGATCACATGAGCCCTTCTCCAGTCTTCTGGGACCTCTCCTGTGCTCAGAGACTCACTAAACAATTCTGCTAATGGCTCTGCTAGTTCCTCCTTTAGCTCCTTAAGTACCCTGGGATGTATGCCATCAGGTCCCATTGCCTTATCCACCCTGAGCTTAGCAGGCTCTTGTAGGACCCTTTCTTTTGTGAAGGAGTAGTGCTCACCTCCCTCCCCTGTGTCCATGATGCTGAGCTGTGGCCCTGCCCTACCTTCTCTTCAGTAAATACTGAGCAAAAGTATCTATTTAGGATAGATGCCTTGACAGGGTCCTCCTCCTCACATGCTCCCTTTTCTCCATTAAGCTTAGCAATACCCCTCTGGACTTTCTCCTTTCACTAATGTATCTATAGAAAGTCTTGTCACCTTCTTTTTACTGTTAGTGCTAGTGTTTCCTCAGTTTGGGACTTTGCCTGCCTTACTGCCTTACCTGCTTCCCTTAGGGCAGTTTGGTATGCCTCCTATCTTCATCCCGCTGTGTTCCCTTATATTTTCTGAAGGCCAGACTTTTGGCTCTGACCTTTTCTGCTACTGTATTTGAGAACCAAAGTGGTTTCCTTCTTCTTTTGCACTTCCTTTTCTGTCTAACACAATGGGATGTTGCTTCAAGTATTGTATCCTTAATGCTTGCCCACTTTGCCTGTACCTCCTCACCTGTGTTTCTTTTGCCAGGGCTAGCTTAACTCTGTTGGCCATCTTATCAAAGTCAGCTCCTCTGAAGTCCCATATTTTTGCCTTGGAATGGGATGATTTAGATGTAGTAGCCAAATTGAACCATACCATGTGATGGTCACTGGCCCCCAGGTGACCTTCTACCTGGAGATCTGTGATCCCTTCTTTGTTAGTCAGTACTAGATCTAGGATAGCCCTGTCTCTTGTGGGTTGCTGTACCAGTTGTTTGAGGCCCTCCCCTGCAGGGAATCCACTATGAGTCTAGTTCTGGCAGATGTTCCTGCTGGTATTGACCAATCTGTATCTGGCATGTTGAAGTCTTCCATTATCAGAACCTCCCTTTAGCTGTCATGTTTTGTATATCTTCTAACAGTAATGTGTCTATGTCCTCCCTCTGGTCTGGGGGCCTGTAGACAACCCCAGTTCTTATGGCTGTCCCATTTCCTGTTTCCAGGGTGACCCACAGTTCTTCTGGCTCCTTATGTGTATTCTGAATTTCTGTAGCTTTGATATTTTCATTAACATACAGGGCCCTCCTCCCCCTTTTGCACCTCGGTCTCTTCTGAACAATACATAGCCAGGTACTGAAGTCTCCCAAGTGTGGTTACTGGTAAACCATGTCTCACTAATTGCTACTATGTCCAGTTTAGCCTCTGACATTATTGCCTGCAGGTCTGGGATCTTATTTCCCAGGCTGTGAGCATTTGTGTACATGATTTTCCATTGGCCAGATTTTGGTGTTGTTAGTTGTTGGTGAAGTTTGGCATTACCCTGTGCATCGTATGGGGAGACAAACCTTTTTCTTACCTGGTGATGCAAATGAACAGCAAACACGCTGAATTCCTGTTTGACCACTAGCTGAGGGGAGGGGTGTTCTTCCCATTCGACGTATGGGGTGCTGCACCCCTCTCCCATTTGCTAGTTTAAATATTCTGCAAGACGTCAAACTTCTGCCCCAATGCACTGACTCCCTCTTTAGTCAGATGCAGTCCATCAAATTTAAAGAACTTTTGCTCCCAGAACTGTTGCCAGTTCCTACAAATCTGTGTCCTTTTCCTGGCACCAGTCCTTGAGCCACGTGTTTAGCTCCCTATCTCCCCTTCTCTGACCTTCCGTCCATCTGCTCCCTTCTCCCAGACTGGCAGGATCTCAGAGAAGGAGATGCTGGACGAAATAGATGATAGTTTGTCACCCAGCCTAGTCAGGTGTTCCTTGGTCTCCACAACTGACGGCTGGCGAGATCGATAGTCCCTATGTGTACTAGGACATCAATGTTTTCTCCTGCTTTGTGAACAATTTTAGCAATGCGGTCAGTGTCTCTCCATGCTGATGTACCTGGGAGACATCTGCCATCACCCTGGCTGGAGATGGGTATCAACTCCCGAATCATGGAGTCTCCTATGATCAAGTTTTGGATTTCCTTTGTGCTTGTTTAGTTTTGGTTCCTGATTTGGGTGAGTATTGTTGTGCTAGCTCCTGTGCATGATGTCCTGCTCTGCAGTGTCTTCTGCCTCTTTATTTGATTTCAGAGATAGAGGCAGATACCTGTTGTAGTGTTTATATGGGTAATGTGTTGGAGAGCAGAGGTGATGGGGCACCTGATTTGCTCCTCCTAACCACCTGCCAACCTCCTGGACCAACTACCCTCTGCGGTCGAGGTTTTCTGTTGGATGCTGGGGAAATGGCGGGTGGTTCTTATAATGTATTTCCTCTTCAATATGAAATTTGACGTGCAATCTCTGCCCATGCTGCCGGAGCTGAGACCTAAGATTTCAAAGGCCCAGCATGTAGGACAGTGTCCTAAATCCTGTAAGACTGTCCTTCTGAAAATTGTTCCACAGTAGCTGCAGTTAATGAATCCATTCCAAATAAGTTGCTGGGTTTGTAACCTAGTCAGAGTAATTAGAAGGAAAAAAAAATGCAAGTAATGGTTTAATTGTGCTTTGTTTAACTTGTTATAACAAGTTAAATTACTAGTGCCCTGTAAATGAGATCACCTTGCGGAGGCCCCACTGATCCGCCCTTCCTGCTCTGCCACAGGAAATGTCACAACTGTGGTACCCTATAAAAGGAGTGTGGCGTGGGGTGGTTGGGGATGGGGTGGGTGGCTGGGCCCTTCCCTGCCTGAAAAGAAGAACCACGGACGAAAGAACAAGGAGGTAGAGCAGAAACAATCAGTCAACAACAAATGCAGTAACCCAGCTCACCCCACACACCTAATCCTTTGGAAGAGCTGTGGGAGGAAAAGTAATTAGCTCCTTCAATGTGAGAAGGAGACTGAAACACCTCTGAGACAACAAACCTTTTCAACAAACAAGAATAAAATAAAACACAGTGTCAAACAGTAATTTTGTAGCCCAATGATAAAAAGTCACAAAAATGTAAGCTCCACCTGTAATACAGTAATTTCAGAAGATATACCCTGTAAGAAACACTTTGCTCCAGAGAAAATAAAGCAGTAACAAAGATATACCTTGCAAAAGACAATTTGAATCAGAAGATTACAGCAGTAATCTGTTAGCACACACCTGTAGGCACACCTTGTAATAACGCAGAAGAAGGTATACCAGCAACAACAATTTGAATCAGAGAAAAAATAAAGCAATGAAATGTTAGCAACAAACAGTAGCAATCCCTGTGAGTAAAAATAAAACACCACCACACAGGAAATCTGCTTAGCCAAACTAAGTCTTAATCCTTCTCCCTTGCTCTGGTAAATTTCTTTACTCTGCCTTTCAAGCAGTCTTAGAAGGAAAGAGCTCAGGTGAAGCTAGGTGCCTTGGCCAGCAAACACTGTCATCCTCAAGTTTTAAGTGGCTCTGATGGGATCTGTACCTTGAATTCCAAAATTCATTTTAGTGGATTTTAAGTTTTTAACCTTTCTTAGCATTCAAAAATACTTTCTTTATCTAAATATCAAATACAAAAAACAGTGGTAAACCATTTTCCCACAATATTTGGCTCTATACAAATCTATAAAATTTACATAAAAATAAATACAAAATCAGTTCAAAATAACTTTTCTCAAAAATGCATTATTAAAGTTTGTTCATAAGGCATTTTGACATATCTTTGTTTAGGTTATTATTCATCAGTAATAACAATCAATCAAAATTCAGCATTCAGCATACTGGGAAATATGAACAGTCTTACTTTTTGGAAATTGAAATCATAGTCATTTCTCCGTTCATACTGTAACCTGGATTCTCCAAATTTAGTGATCACACCTTATCTCTTTCTCTTTCCATTTTATTAGGTGGATCTACCATCGAAGATTCCAGCACATGAACTGGAAAAAGGGGAAAAGTAAAAGGTGTTATTTATATCACTAGCTTCTACTTTTTACTTTTTAAGAATGGTTTTAAGTTCCATTCTTTGTTCAAACCATATGGCTGTATGCTGTTTAAGGTGAAAATCCAAAACTCTCCCTTTGTAAAGATTATTTAATCTGTCCCTACCACGTAGGTTTCTCTGAGTTTGTTCAATGGCTATAAATTTGGTCCCATCTGGTCTGCTGTCATGTAGTTCCATATAGTGGCTACCAATGGCTCGCCATAAGCTTCTGCTCTAATATTTTTAATGTGTTCCTGTATTTGATGCTTTACAGGTCGAATAGTTCTTCCACTATACAGCAACCCACAGGGACACCATAGAAAATAAACAAGATATTTGCTGTTACAATTAAGAAAATAGCGTATCTCAACCTTGCCATTGTAACACTCTATTTCCAAGATTTTTTCTGGCAACAATAATTGCAAATGGTATACTGACTACATTTGTACATGCCAATAGGTGGAGGGGAGCCGTATTCTGTGCTCAGATACAGTAGGTGAGGTATATCTACTCTTCACTAGTTTGTCTTTTAAGTTCTCTGCTTTTGAAAAGGAGATTCTTAGACTTCCACCTAATTCTTTAGATAAAATTGGATCATTTAGAAGCATTGGCCAGAATGTTTTCACAATGGCCCCTATCTGACTAAGCTTGGCTACTGTATTGTGTCACAAATGTGACAGAAATATTTGCCCTTTCTCCACTATCTTTTCATTTTTTGGTGTAAGCAAATTATTCCTAGGCTGTAACCTGGCCTTTCTTTTGCACCCAACAAAATATCCTTTTTATAGCCTCTTACTTCAAATCTTTTCATCATCTCATCTGTTTGTTTTCAAAATCTTCATTTTTTGAACAGTTTCTCCTAATCCTTAAGAATTGGCCATACGGAATGAAGTTTACTAAAGACCTTGGATGAGAGCTATCAGCTCTTAGCAAACTATTAGCTGCTGTTTCCTTCCTATAAGTTTTAGTTGGAATGTTATCATTGTCTCTAAATAAAGTTACATCTAAAAGTTGATTTCTTTTCTGTCGTAACAAAAAGTAAACTTCAGATTTTGTATTCATATTTAGATAAAGAATGTGTTTTTGAATGCTAAGAAAGGTGAAAAACTTAAAATCCACTAAAATGAATTTTGGAATTCAAGGTACAGAACCCATCAGAGCCACTTAAAAACTTGAGGATTTGCATAGAGTTAGATATTGTGGAAAAATGGTTTGAATAGTTTTTGTACCTGATATTTGATTAAAGAAAGGTTGATTAATTGTCAAAGAAGGTATAAAATGTTAAAATCCACTAAAATTACATTTTGAAAATCAGGTTCAGATCCCACCAGAGCCAACTTTTTTTTAAATCTTGAAGGTAGTTCTGCCAATTAACCAATAGGGGTAGTTAATTATAGGGCAGATTGGCTATAAAAGAAATACCTCATGGTATTATTCATCCCTGAGGAAAACTACACATGTGGTGAGCTCTGGGATTCAGTGTTTATGGGGATGCACCTATTTTGGCCGTAAACTAAATTTTATGGAGCAGAAAGTGTTATTTGTGAATTCAGACACCATACAATAAAAGTTCACAGTACTGTGGAAAAGAAAAGAAGGTTGGTGTTTGTTTGAAACTTTACTGTACGCGAGTGCAGAGTGTATTTGGATTTTGTATCTTGGGCAGATGCTTTTGAATATCCTACCCACAATGTTTTGTAACTGACTACCATAGCAAACATTTCATTAAAATACAGTCTGAAGTGAAACATGTTACTCAATAAAAAGAACATTCTACGCTGATATTAAAAATATAATTTGGAACATAATACATTACTTCATTTCATATTGGTGCCATACCCCATCAACAAAACTGTGCTTCATAGAAACAATAGTCTTCAGATTTACAGAACTGTGCCTATACCTTTTTGGGGCTATGGGCAGAACCTAAAGTCATCTTGTTTTAGCTAGAAAAACTGGGACACCACAGAACACATTTTTTAGTACTTTTCAGTGTATTCTTCCATAACTGCAAATCACTATGACAGTTAAACACTCCCTTCTTTCTGTTTAGAATGCTGTAGACAGAACTCCAAGCTATTTATCAGACGGCCATTAGGAAACTGAAACAGCTTGTTAAATATCGGTTGTCTAGTAAACTGGAGATTTGTTTACCCTTAAATGCAACAGCTTGCACATTTAAATATCTAGAATTTAAACATTTTCTTGCTGCTAGCTTCAGTTGAGTGGGTATTCTCTTGCAATAAAGATTCATACCTCATAAATGTCATCCTTTTTCAGCAAGGAATCCGAAAAGATTTGCACTGTTTTTCTAACCTCTTTAGACTCTGTCTGATAAGCACTGTGTCATACATAGTTTATTATATACAGCAAACATGCACACACACATGTCTTACACACACACACACACACAACACACACATATACCGCTGTACACAACATCTTCATGGCCATGACATTCAAAATAAATACTGCAATCTAATATGTTATAAAACAATAAACTGTTTATGTCAATCTTAATTATGTGGAACACAGTAAATTCAGTTTACAGTAAATTTCCTTTAAATATTTCTTATGCTATATTTTGTATTCTAGATAGCATAGGGAGATACTGCATCTCATTCTCATAGGGATCTTCATTTCACATATTTTTGCACTGTATTTACTCAGGATGTCCTAGATTACTGTAGATGCAATATATTGTTTTCAGTGGGGTCAGGATTTACCATTTTTTATAATGTATTTATTCAGGGTAGCCTTGTCAGATGCAAAATATTGTTTTAAACATGTTCTGAGTTTCATAATGCAGCATAATATTGTGTTGATGTAGACCCCACTGAAAATAAGATGCCATATCTTCTGTGAACTATCCAGGCTAAATACAGTAAACAGCAGGCATATTCTAGGAAAACACATTGTAAAATGTGTAAATGGAAGATCGCATTGAAACTGCCTCTCAGCAGATCTGCATTGTGCAAATTCATTAGAAATAATGGGTAAAAGTATGACCACACTGTAAATGATATTTTACAGGATATGCCAGTTGAGATTTGATATATCATATATTGAATCTCAGCTGGCATAACTATAAAAATTAAATATTTAAAATGGCTTAAATGCCTTACCCAAATGAAAGAAATACTTTAAATATCGACTTGGCTAGTCTTTCCTCATAGGTCTCATACCATATGCCCAGTGCCATTGTAGTTGCCCTCCACTGCACCGCCTCCACCTTGTGTATGTTTTTTTTCTCAGATGGGGCCTCCACAGTTGGAAGCAGTATTCCAGGTGCAATCTCATGAGTGTCTTATGCACATCGTCACATCCCCACCTTCTTTTGCTGTAGCTGCTTCAGCTATGTTACAACCAATCCTTCAGTAGGTGACAGGCTGACTTTGGTGTGGTGACACATACATATTCTTTTTCAGTGCTTTTGCCATACCTAAAGCTTTGCACAGCCATAACAGCTCTGACCAGAGTTTGTTATTACTAGCACTTGCCTGACTTCTTAGTAGAGCAACATTCAGATACTGTAATTTTCAAGCATTAAGGCATAACCAGGGGTTGGGTTACCATGTGTTGGTCTAATGCTAGGGGAATTCTTAGGTATGAGGTGAAGCCAAGTGTCTTTTATGCCTCTAGGGTTAGAGTAATGAAGAGTCAGCCCTGGGTGCTGTAATGCTATTTATTATTAAACTCAGATATTTTCATTTTTACAGGTATGTTTTTATAGCTAAATTCTTAGCTGTTTTATTGCACTTGAATGTTTCCCAGCCATTTATCTAACATTTCTAGAATGTTGTCTGCCAGTCAAGTGCTCCATTCAATCATTGTTTTATAAGTCATCTGTTTCTATTTCTTGTGCATCAAATTACCAAACTTGTGTACACAAAATAATTATTTTATACTAAAGTGCTGTTGGATTTTAGCAGAAAGATAAATATGCACTGATTAAAATTCCATCATGCTGTTTCCTATGGAATATTGCAGCTTCAAGCACTTGTGCCTGATTGACAACACATATTTTGTAAAATAACCTATACTGCATTGCATCTATATACCTCACAGGTGGAAACTGCACAACATATATTTGATATTTCTAATAATCTTTAAAAATTATGATTTTACCTTCTGTTAGACTTGCTGAGAGCAGCTACAGACTGAGAACACAAGCAGTAACTGGCACTTCATGTTTCTTCTCAGGCTGAACTACTGTAGTCTTGCACTGCAGGGTGTTAGAGAATCGTCTCACTCTCTGCAGCTATTGTAGCCATGACCATATTTATACTGGGTTCATGTTTTTCTGGCATCAGACCAATGCACAGGAACAGGACAGTTTTCCAGAAGTATGACAAAAAGCTTGCATAACTTTGTAAGACTCTGATCATGTTTGCATTCTAGTTAAAGAAGAAATAGCACAAATACTCTAGTAATGTTTTAATCAAAATGTACAGGAAACCATTACACTGTAACATGCCTTTCTTGACTCCTGGTACACAAATCAGGGACAATAATACAACAATCGAGGACACCATGTGCAGTAATGACATCACTATAAGAAAGCCATAGTATTCAATGATCAGTGTGGAAAACTATTTTTTATGGAATGTCCTCAGTAACTTTTGTTTAGCACTTCTAAATTCCCAGGAAGGATTTTCAAAAGAATTCACAAAAGAATGTGTCTCAAAGCTGTCAGAATGCAGAATTCCACTATGGAAACTCACATGGAATGCTTATTTCACTTCTGAAATGTTTCTCCAAATTTCTTTTCAATTCTGTGGAGTTCCAAAACAGTATTTCTATGTAAACCATAGAAAATATTCTGTGGATTATGCACTCTGCAGACTATTATTCCATGATTTGTGGGAAATGAGTTTGCAGTTTATGATTTCATGGTTAACATTCCACCTTTGAAGTTTCAGATTTCCTCTTTCAATGGAATTCTGCAGAACTGAGTGGACTTCCAAAATTCCATACAACCATAGAGAGGTCCAAGATGTGCCCACAACTATTGCTAAAATGGAAATGCATCCATACCATCTATTAAATAGTCTGTGTGAGATTTTCTGTCATGAATGTGCAACTGCCACAAAATTATGCTGACTAAGTTTACATGATTCTTTACACAAGACCATGACATTCTGTCACAGACAGACATATCCTTTGAAAATAGAAACTGGGGGGGCAGTGGTGCAGAGGGCTGAGGCTTTTGGTACCTTACCTGTTACCATGCTAGTGACCCATGTGGATGGAGTGGGATCACCAGTTCCAGAGCACATCTCACCTCCATGCACATGTGCCACTGTGTTAATCAGGCCCTGGGGAGTAATAGAAAGAAAAATGAAAATATGTCTCCTATCACCATATATTACAGCCCTTGAGACTCTCAGGGCCTGCATTGTGTGGATCCCAGTTAGCAGGAATGACTGGGGAGTGATTGATGGGACTGGGGTTCGGAGATGAGGCTTGACAATAGACATGAGGTGGCAATTGACAGCTAAAACTCCATAAAACAAAAAAGAAAAATAATCTGTGCTGCTCAGACACATTCAGCTAGATAGAGATGCTGGCATGACATGCATTTGTCTCAGCATCAGGCCTTTTGGAAATCCTACCCCAAATCTTCAGTGAAGGAAATATTCATCTTAAGAGGCACAGAGTAATTTGGGGTCAAATCCAGGATGTCCATAAAACTGTAAAACATCTGAGTGGATTGCCCATCTGTGATGGGTCTCACACACACGTATATAGTAAAAGGTCACTCATATACTGTACATGCTTCATGCCTGTCTGTCTGTGTTTCTATCTAGCTGTCTATTATAAATTACAGTCACTATAGTAGGAATATGTCAGTAGTTCATGTTAAACAGTAAAAAATATTTAACAACCTGTATTCCAGAAACATAGAATTTGTTGACAGATAAGGACCTGTTGGTCCACCCAATCTGCCCTAATTCCCCTACCTACAGTGCCAACATAGACCCTACTTGGTCTTTGGTTTGCATCCTCCTCATCTTTGGTTTGCATCTCCCTTTATCTTACTTCTGGGATCCGCTTGTGTCTATCTCAAGAGTTCTTGAACCCATAATCATTATAGCTTCCACCACCTCAGCTGGGAGACTGTTTCAAGCATCCACCACCCTTTCAGTGAAGTAGCTACTTCTCGCATTTTCTCTCAGCCCCTCCCCCACCTTCATAGTGTGCCCCTTGTTCTCAAGCATCTTTTTCTGGAAAATCCTCAGTTTGTGCACCTTGTTTATACCTGTGAGGTATTTGAATGTTTCTATCATATCTATGTGAAGAAATTCTTTTCACGGAGAAAGTGGTGGACACATGGAACCGCCTTCCTGGAGAGGTTGTGGGGTCTAAAACAGTGGAGGAATTCAAACATGCATGGGGCAGACATAGAGCAATTATAGTGGTGGGTTGCAGGAAAAGGCTGTTGGTTAACTAGAAACTGCAGTCATCCAGTAGGTAGGGGAAATGGGGAGACTGAGTGGCCAAGTGGTCCTATCTGCCGTCAAAGTCTATGTTTCTATGTTTCTATATCCCCTTTCCTTCTTTCTTCAAGGAATACATATTTAATTCCATATGCCTTCCTTGAAGGGCTTCTACTGCAGGTTCTTCACCATCTTGATTGCCCTTCTTTGTACCACCTCCACCTGTTTATATCCTTTCAGAGGTGGCCCTCAGAACTGGACACAGTTCTTGAGCTGTGGTCTCACTAGTGACCTATACAGGGTATAGAAAAGGTATCCTGTGATTTGGGCATCCTGCAAGTGGCGCCTGCAGAAGCAGTGACCCACTGCGGTGACTGCCACAATGGAAGGATGTTGGATTGGCAACTGGATAGGGAGGGTCATGAAAGGTGACAGGATATCATGCATGTATATGCATGCAAGGGAGTGAGCCCAGTGACAGAGGGGCAGGAGGGTTTGTGAGGGTGGTGCTTCAGGTTGCCGCTGAGCTGGCATCATGGCATGGTGGGTGGGTGCTGGCCTGGGGTGGTGGAGATACAGGATTTGGGACTGCGCCAGTGATTTTGTTGCACCGCCCGAGATAGTTTAATTTTTTCCTGGGATATGCACCCCGACATGTACCTCCCTGAGTAGATAATCTAAATTTAGGGGGTGCAGGGGCAAAGCCCCACAGGAGAGTGCAAGCCCTGCATAAAGAACAGAAAACACTTTTGTGCCGCTTTCACAGGCACGGATTCCCACATCACTGAAATTCAATTTCGACGATGTGGAGATGAGATAAGGGCATTCAGCATTCCGAATTCACCCTTATCACATGGAACCTATAGAAAATACAAAACATCCAAAATATGCTTACGAAGAAATTACGTGTAATGCCTCAAGATGTAAGGTGATGTAGATTTTATTGGCAGGGATTTTAAGAACAAATAATTAGTTAACTAAATATTGTGGATTTATATGGACATGATTTAAATTAATTTCTGAACCGTAATTTTTCTCGGCCCCTAACTGTTCGCTTACAGTCTTGCTTTTTGGGCATGCATAGATAAGTGGATGATAAAGGAAAAAGATTATGGACCTGATTAAGAAAGTTGAAAGTTTGACACAAGGGGCCTGCAACAGTCAGATTTGATGCAAGTGGCACCTTGCACCACAAATATGCCACCTTTGATTCAGCAAGGCAGGCTGCAGCAATGTCAGATCCAGCTGCAGCAAGCAGGGCCTGTGCCAGCTTTGACCCATATCCAGGGGGTGTGCCACTGCACTAGGGGTTACTACATGCACAAGCTGCAGTATCCCCTTCAGAGGGATTCAGTAAGCCCCCTACAGGATGCACAGGCTAGAACAGGTAGACCAACACAGGGCTGGTCTGGTCTAATGGTTGTTGCACTACTGTAGAAGCCATCGCTGTGTGGGGCAGACCCTGTGCTTCCATCTGCCCGTGGTATCCCTTGCCCCACAGCACTTGGAGATGTCTGGGATACAGGGACACAAGTCTCCCCTTGGTGCCCCAGTATGGCACCCCAAGTAACCACAGGCACGGCAGTGGCCATGCAGTGTCCCTGATGAGGGGATGTTACAATCCCACCACCCACCTATCCCTACCTCTCTTCCTCTGCCCTGGTGCTGCCCACATGACCCACCTTTATCCAGGCAGGTGTCTAACATTGGACACCAATGCTGTTGACCTTGCCACAGCTTGCAAACCTCTCCCTTGTACCTTACGTTAAGGAAGTATGTGCCACAAGCTGTGGGAATTTGGTGCCAGGACCCTCCCAATATTGAATCAGGCACAGGTCCCTGTGCACCAGAGATTGGCGCAAGCTACTGTTTGATGCAGCTTGTGCCAGTCTACCTGATCTTCCTGAATCGGGCCCTGTAAGTCCATCAAGTCTGCCCCATCATTCCTATGTTGATTTACTGTGCCCTTTACAGCCCTCTCACCCCTGTCTACCATTTGTTCCTAATTACCCCTTTGAAATAATGTCCCATTGTGGTTTTGACTTTGAACCAAAGAGAGTCCCAGCATTGATAACATAACTGAGAAGACTATTCCACCTATCCAGCACGTGCTCAATGAAGGAGTACTTTCTAATGTCGTTCTTGAATCCTCCCCAACTTAACGTTATGCGCTTGTGGTCGTGCTTGTTACCTAACTTAAATAACTCCATGAGTCCACCCTTTATATTCCTGCATATGTTTATTTACAGTTTTCTGTCATATACCAACTTTCCCTCCTACCCTATAGAAAGTAGATGTTAAAGAAAAACAAAAGAAAAGTTAGAGGCAGGCAAATGGCTGGATTGATGGGGAGCTCTTCTCCCACCTGAAAGAAAGGACATACTCTGGGAGAAGGCCAGAAACACAGGTAGCAAGCATGACTATCAGTGCTACAGAACAGCCAGGAACCGCTGCACCAAGCTAATCCGGTTCTTCAAAGCCAACTATCATAAGGCCCAGCTTTGCAATTCTTGGGGTGATGGGAAAAGATCCTGGGAGAATATCAAAAGCATCCTTGAAAGGAGGACAAGAAGCAACCTCAGCTGCTCAGTATCAATAATACCCCCACCACAAACCCTGTAGCTATTACAGAAGCCTTCAATAAGGCCTTCACCGATCTTACCCCAGTGCTACCACCTGCCTATTTTCAACCTGGTTTGAACCACTCCAACAACGTATCTATCTAGTGTTCTCACCTGACCTTCTACTTTAAAGGGTGATGGTGAAGGAGGCTCTTACTATGGTCAAAAAATACTAGGTAAGACCAGACCAACAGTGATGGGATATACATTGAAACTTCTATCTCTCACCCGGATGTTCTTATAGTACCCATTACCACTGCGGTACAATAAGTCCCTGGCCCTGGCTCAATTCCTGGTGGTTTGGAAGCAGGCCTTAGTTCGCCAGTGCATAAAGGAGGTGACAAGTCTCTGGTAGCCAACTACAGACTCATTTCAATCCTTTCTCCCCTGTCCAAGGCACTGGAAAAGATTGTGGCTGGTCAACTCATTGACTACCTCAATAAGTATAATCTACTATGCCCCAACCAACACAGCTACAGACAAAATCACAGTACCACCATTTCCTGCTGGACTACACAAACTATGCACGTAAGGCCCTGGATGAAGGCAAACTGGTGGGGTCTGTCTTTATGGACCTCACCAAAGCCTTCAATACAGTCAACCGCCCCTGTTACTGATCCAACTGTGAAACATAGGTGTGGTACCCGATGCCCTTTACTGGTTCCAAGACTACCTGATATGGAGAAATCAGTGTGTCAAAATTGGGCAAACAGTATCCAGTGCAAGAGAGGTATCATTAGGTGTACCCTAGGGATCAATACTGGGGCCCCTACTCTTCAGCCTCTTCTTAAATGACCTTCCCACAGCCAGCGACACCAAACTCATACTGTATGCAGATGATACTGCGCTTCTGAGTAGCAGCACGCCTCAGGCTGTCCTACAATTTGAGCTGCAGAACTCCTTCTCCAAACTCAAGGACTGGTTCTGTAGTCATAAGCAGGCCCCTAGAATTCTGGCCGATGAATTTTGTGCAGAACTTGCAATCTACCACAGAACTTCTGCGATGCTCAGAATTCACTCTTCTTGGTGATTTTTATTGATATTTCTGTTTATCCATAGAATATGGTTCTTTCCCTCTTTTATATCCAAAACCCCTATATGCTCAGAATGTGATGTTATCATTGTTATAACATCACACATTAGCTAATGAAATGGCTGCATTCTGCAACAGAAATGAACAGTCACTTATCTACTCACGAGTCCCACTGCCAGGGACAGTGGCACAGCACATCATGCATGGTGGTATTTGCTCAACCTGCACTACAGCCTAATACAATTTTTCAGTCTTACATTATTGCACTAGGGCCAACTTAAACAAAACCTTGTCAATAGTACAGACCTGTTAAGTCCATACCTCACTTTGTATGAACCTATTTGTGCCTTTAAGGTATAGAGATGCCATCTGAAATGAATAACTGGTAAAATTAATTTAACTGTCATTTTAAGAAAAATAAAGTAATTATGCCCAGAAAAGTGGAATATAATAATGTACAGACCTGTTGAAAGAACAGACCTGTTAAATAAATAATTGCACTGTAAACATTTTTGCCAGGGTTATTGATTACATATTGTCACTGGTTGATAGAATCACCTAAATGTTATGGAGAAATGTTGTGTGCAGGGACAGCTGTTGGGCCAGAGGGTAGCATGCTGTGTTTCCTGCCGGCAACTCAGGTTCAGAGATTAGCTCTGGGAGCTGACTGGGAAGCACAAGGATTGGTGGAACACATTGCTGCTCGGAGGCTGGGAAGGTATGGTGCAGTGTTCTGTCACATGGTGGACACATTATGATGGGTTGAGAGCTCTATCTCACAATCAGTTCACATGTATGTCATGGCCTGATGGTGTTACACAGTGTGTCAGGGAAAGCAGGTTGACATGAAAATGAGTTTTGCAATAACTCCTCTATTCCATTTCTTATGGGACCTGTATGAATGAGGATGCAAATTCATGGAAATTAAAAAATATATATATATATCTATATATATATAGATATATAGATATAGATACACACACACACACACACACACACACACACACACAGTATTCTCTGTCTCTCAAAACAAACACACACACGCACATTTGTATGTATGGTACAGATTGCATATAAATTTATAAGGATACACAGTGGGAACCTCATGAGTGGTGTAGAAAGCACATACAACACGTAAGTGATAAACAGTGGAGACCTCATTAGTGGGATAGATAGCATGCATATAGAACTACCTTATTTATCACATAAGATCCCTCTGCATATATCATTTATGCAACAGGCTAGGACCTAAGGGAGAGACATTTGTTTTGCTTTTTAGGCATAAAATTATTTTTATAAGCCTGTTATTTTTGAACTAGTGTTACTGTGCTTTCCACCATCCTGATTGCTATAACCACTGCCATGAAAGTGAAATCAGGATGACAAGCTGACACTGTGATGTGGTAGTTTGTTAGTGCCACAGAACTTCCACAGAAATTACAAACCACCGCGCTGAAGTTCTGCGGTAAATGATAGTCTTGCTGCAGAACTTGGTCCCACTGTGCCACAGAAAAGTAGGGGCCCTGGTCATAAGTTGCTACTAAACTACAAGAAGACCAAGGCCATGCTTATGTTATGTCCAGCCCCACAACAAAAATCGACACCACTCTCTCATCTCCAACTCATGCAGTGAGCTGCTGGAACACATTCACTTGTTCAAGTATCTAGGGGTCATAATAGATGATACCCTCACATTTGTGCTACCATATTGACTCTCTGGTCAAGCCAGTCAATACAAAGATTGGTGTCTTGTACAGGCACAGGCAATACCTCTCTAGGGACCTCCACCTCTCAGCCCACAGTTCAATTATATCTACTATTGACTATAGACTAGTGGCCTATAGGGCAGCAATGGATACAGTGCTCAAGAGGGTTCAGACTACTCAACAAAGCCTGCAGACTCACCCTGGATGCTGAGCGTGGCACTCACACCTGTACTCTGTACTGAACGTGCAAACTGGCTGTCATTAAGAACAGGGTTAAATTCCAGACTTGCATCCTAGGAAGAAGACTCTATTGGGTAAAACATCATTTTGTGTAGGCAATTTGATCAAGGCAGTCAACTCATTACAGGTCACCAGAGGGGACTAGAGGGCCTTGGCTATCCTCTTCCATCACACCTCACTTGGGCAATGTGCATTTGCCTACCTGGCTCCACTATGGCTGATTGAACTCCATGGGCACCCTAGGCCATCAATTGTCTAGCACAATTCAAAACTGACCTCAAACAGCACCTAATAACACTCTTTAAGTGCACCTGCCCTGAGTCCAGCCACACCTGCTCTCTCTGCCCACCAGCAAGCACTAGGCAGGCCTCAGGTACCCTCCCTCTGTCCCTTCTCATGACTTGCCCCAGCAATCAGTTTGCGTCATGCTCCTCGCGGCACCCGCCACCCCCTCCCCCTCCCCCACTCACAGTGTCTGTGAGTTTCCCTAACAGTCACTACCAATGCAGGCTGCCTGACCATGCCCCTCACCCACCATTTTACTCTAGCATGTCCTCTCCACTCAGCCTCCCATCACCCCACCGCTCTCCCCATACCTATCACCCTTCTTCCCCCACCCTTCACCTCCACCTCAGTACATACCTTCTCTCGCGCCTCCTTTCTTCACCCCACTGCCAGCTATCTCCGTCCCTCTGAGCTGCTACTGACAGTACTCCATGGCTGCTTATCCCCCACCTTCATAAAGTGTTTTTCTTGTTATTTAACTTGCACTTGTGTTTTCAGTTATTCTGTAAGTTCTGAATCCATGCTGTATCGTTCATTGTAACATACCTTTGCTTTCTCCTACTGTACATTGTTTTGCAATCTATAGCTGATGGAACTTTTATGTAAAAAGTTGCGCTCAAAGATGCTTTCGAATCACCAAATAAATAAATAAAAGGAACAATCAGCACTAAGGGCCCCACACCCAAGTGTGGGTTGGTCTCAATGTGCACTTTGTGTGCAGAAGCAGTTTGAACACAGCCAGATTTCTGCTTCAGAGGAACTGATCAAGTGCCCCCCACCACGCGAGGAGGCGGTCGCGAGGCTAGATTGCTGAAGCCCTCCCTTCTGCAGAACACAGCCAAATTTTGGCTTTAGGGGAAACTGATCGAGGCACTTCCCTCCACGGGGCAGGCAGGTTGCGAGGGCCAGATTTCTGAAGCCCTCCTTCTGCAGAACACAGCCAAATTTTGGCTTTAGGGAAACTGATCAAGGTCGCCCCCACAGGCTGACGAGTCACGAGGGCCAGGTTGCTGAAGCCTCCCTTCTGCAGAACACATCCAGGTACTGATCCCTGGTGGTTGGATGCCACTCTGTTTGGGGCACTACAAACTGTTGCTTCTCTGCTCAGTAGCAGCTTGGCACCTTTTGGGATTTGAAAATGGGACTGTCGACTCTGCTGCTTGTTCAGGACCCCGCTTTATTTTGTGTCAGTGTAGAAGTGGAGATAGTCTCTCACACTTAACAAACAAGGAATTTCAAGGGCATTTACCTGCAACCTAAAGTTTCTTTAATTAATTAATTAAATAATTCAGAAGTCTAAGAATTGTTTGGGCTGTTGTTAACTGGCACCATTTCAAATCTAGGGTGCCATAAGAGGGTTTTAAACTGGATAGCAGTTAAAGGAGACTTCTATAAACAATTTGTGTTAGAGCCAAAATACACCAATCAGTTGAATTTGCAGGCAGTTTATATTACAGCAGAACTCTGTAACTTTGAGCTGCTGCCTGAGTATACTAAAATGAAAGCAATTTAAAAACAAGTCTCTTTAATTTGATTCTTTTAGCAACTGTTAGCTAACCTGGATACTGTGATATTGAAGGCAGAATTGTTTAATTGAAGTCCAGCCTTGCTGCACTGAATCTGTTTTAGGCTGAATTGTTTAATTCCACCTCCAGCCCCTGCTGCTCTAACTCTGTAACAATCAGTAACCTCCCTTTCCATACACCCCTCCCCTTAGCACAAATATAAGGCCCTTACCTGATTTAACAAGTGTCTCCCTCTCTCTCCACAGATTTTGGCTTCAGGAGCTGATCAAGGCACCTCCCACGGGCTGACAGTCGTGAGGGCCAGATTGCTGAAGCCATCCCTCTGCAGAACACAGCCAGGTACTGATCTCTGGCAGTTGGATGCCACATTGTTTGGGGCACTACAAACTGCTGCTTCTCTGCTCAGTAGCAGAGAACCACTGAGCTGCACTTCGCTCCCCACCGCCCCCACCACCACCCTTGCTTGGCTCTCCCTTATATAGAGAGCTGAGGCTGAGTTCAGAACCAATCCATCCACCCACTTCTTCACTAGCAGGTTATAGCAAACAGCCACTTGAGGCAGCACTGCACTGCAGCCTGTCCAGATCCCTGGCATTCATCTCCTTCCAACTTTTTGCTGTACCACTAGAAGCCCACGCTTCCTCTGCTTCTCAGCATTGTCCTACTGCTCCAATTAGTGTACCCAACTATCCTGGTATACCTCATGCTCACTAAGCTGATTCGACTATCAGTGTCTCCACCTTATCTTTGTTTACTGCCATCGCTTTCCTCCCTCTCATTCTTCCCAACCAACTTATTACTGTGCCACGGACAACCTCCTCTGCCTAGAGAATCCTCTCACTGCCCTCAGCTCGCTATTTTCTTGTCGCTAGAATGCTCACATTAATCCTCACCTCAGTAGTCCTCCTCTACTAGGGACTGCCTAGTCCTGCACCTGTGGTGCTATCGGCCGATGCCACCCTAAACAATTTTGGTTCCCACCAACTCTACCACTCACCATAGCTTATTCGTCCTGCCCATCTCCCAGCTGTAACCTCCCACATCACCTTCCTTGTCAAATTATGTTCCTCTCCATCCCTACTCTCTTCCCTAGCCATTTCTTGTTTTAGCGGCAAATCTAAAAAAAACATTGCGCCATTACCAACAAACAGCTGATGCTGGCCCTCCTCAGAATACTTGCTCTACTGTTCCTGATTTCTGGCAATGTACACTCCAATCCGGTCCCCTCTCACTAAACTCCAGCACCTTGCATCACAGGCTATGAATGACTGCTATGAATATATGCAGCTTGCCAAGAAGTGCTGGATGCTACAGCATCAGCCGATGTGCTAGCCCTTATGGAAACCTGGCTATCAAAGAAGACTCCTGACACTTTATCACACTCCCAGACTTCACCCTTTATAGAGCCGACAGGAATAGCAAGCGAGGAGGGGGTGTGCGTTTTATATCTGTGTCCCCTGTTATGCCATAGCCCACCAGCTCCTCCCTAGATCATGGGGCACAAGCCCTAACAATAAAACTCACACCTGACCCAGCCAGTGCCCCTATTTCCATTACTGTGGCTTACATCCCACCTAGAAACCAAGTTGCAGCATTTCAATCCATGGCCAACTATATATCCAGGTTCCTCCAAAACTGAAACACATTATACTAGGGGTTTTAATATGAACTGGCTGTCAAGTTCAGCATCCTCAATGATAGATACACTCACTGCATTAGACTTCACCCAGTTAGTCAATCAGCCAACCAGTAATGAATCCCAGTACTGGATCTAACACCCTGATTGATCTTCTACTCACCAATCGACCTAACAAAATTTCTAACCTGGTTGTCCTTCCAGATTCCTTAACGACCACTCCTCTATCCTCTTCACCAGGTCGTGTAATGGCAAATGCCTCAGCCAAACAATTCCACATGATGCGCTTCCTACCAGGAAGCCTCACTAATCTAAGGAGACACCTAGCCCAATGTGATTGGTCCCCATCAGACACTGCCTCTATATATGGAGCCCTAGATTACTTCACCCCTGCACGCTCAACACTGCATGTGATACATTTGCCCCCTTCACTAAGGTCCAATCTAAAAGGTAATGCCCCTGGGTCTTCCCTGCCTTACTACAGCAGCTAAGAACCGTGACAATCTCTGGCACAAAACACTTGCCTCAGGGGTACCAGCAGACAAGCTCAACTACAGAGTGGCCTGCAATAGGTGCACCTGGGCCATAAGGAGGGCTAAAGCAGACCACTATAGATATACCTCGCCTCCAGCTAGGGGAATGCAAGGTTGTTCTGTGACAACCTTAGAGAACTTAACGGAAAAGCCAGTATGCCTCCACCCTCCCAGCTATCTGTCAACAATACCTACTCCTTGGACCCACTTGCCATCGTCAATTGCCTGAATGCTACATTCTCAGATCTGAGTGCTATCCTTCCTAACAACTTCTTTGACCCTAACCCCACAACCCATGAACCAAACAATGCCTACCCCTTTCCACCTCTGGGTTATTCCTAGAAGGGATGCAAGGCAATACCTTGCAAATGCCCTTGGGGGTTCAAACTACTGTAAAGACTCCTTTGACATGAAAATCCTTAACTTGGTACTAGACTCGGTACTTTCACTACTGACTGATCTCATAACTTCTCCCTATGTCTGCAGCAATTTCCTACAGACTGGAAGTTGGCCACTATCACACCAATTCTGAAGAATGGGGACTACACCTCACCCAATAATTACCGGCCAATCTCCATTCTGTCACAACTCTCAAAAGCCCTAGAAAAATTGTTGCCTCAACTCTCCAAATACCTAATAGCACACAGCATACTATGTAGAGAACAACATGGATTTAGAACAGGGCATAGCACTACAACTGCCCTCACAGAGTTCTCCAACTCGCTTCAAAGCCCTAGATAAGAAATACTTAGCAGGAGCAGTATTTATTGACCTCTCAAAAGCTTTCAATACTGTCTCATATACCCTGCTCCTAAATACTCTTCACCTCACGGGCTATCTCCTGGACCCATCACGTGGTTTGCAAGTTACCTCTCAGATAGGTCTCAGCGTGTTAAGATAAACAACACTAACTTGACTACCCTGCCTGTCTGCCCTGAGTTCCACAGGGTTCCATCCTCGGTCCCTTATTATTCAGCATCTTCCTGAATACCCTGCCTAAAGTCTGCCCAAGTAAACTTCTGTTCTGCGCTGATGATGCTGTTCTGTTTGATGCCCATCTAGATCCCACGACTCTACAGTCCTCACTACAAATTGCATTCACCACGTCAAAACTGGTCCACGAATGACAGATTGGTGGTCAATATAAAAAGACTAAGTCAATGATTTTGCCCACGGCAAAGCAGAAACATGAGATGCCCAGCTAAAATCTTCTCCAAACCCTGCCTCCTTGAAGCAGGTACATACCAAATATCTGGGCCTTACATTCGACCCCAGCCTCTCATTCCACCCACACATCAATAACCTCACCTCAGCCATAAATATTTGCACAGTACTACTGTATCGGCATAGAGAATGCCTGCCAGCTGAGGCCCTCAACCTTGCAGTCACCTCCTCTGTTCTTTCTCTGGTAGATTATGGTCTAACCATATATGTAGCCACTGCCACATGGTCTGAAAAAAATCCACTTAGCCATCAACAAAGCATAGAGACTCCTCACTGGGGTTGACAGGTGTACCCACAGCTATACCCTATATGCCATAACATATATCCTCACTCTTGACGAAAGAGTCTGCTATCAAACAGCCCTCCTCACTAAAAAATTCATCTAGGTCTCACACTCCCTGGAGTATCTGCCACCCTCTGCACAGCTCATGCCACAGCTAACACCCACTAGGCTAACAAACTGATATGGACTGTCCCCAGGGTCATGACCTCATTAGCTCAAAGGTCCTTTCAACTACAGAGCACCATTATGGTACAATGAGCTCCCCTCAGCCATTTCCTCTATCACCAGATTGGGTCCTTTCAAAATAGCCCTCAAAGAACACTTACTTTCCACCCACCACTGCCTATGTACTGGCCAAAATGGGCTGCGACTCAACACCACTAACACCTAGTTACGAGCTCTGGCCAGGATGGCCAGGTCCTGTCTTAGTCTGCCGGGTACTGTCTTAGTATCAGAGCTGTTCTGCAGGTGCCTACAAGTGTATGTTGTCTCTTATATTTCTCCTAGACGGACCTGCTCCAGCTACTGTGCTTTCATATCCTGTGTTTTTTTCCTTACCACTTTGAATTACTGTATTATACATGCTATTAGTATGTTGTGTATTATGTTGATGTTTTGCACTTTGACAAGGAGCTTTTGTAAATGAGTCTTTGACTCAAAGGTTGTAAATCCAATTTACTTAATAAATAAAATAAATAATTAAATTATTTACTGTTTACTGTAGTATAGTAGGTTGTATCAGACTAATTTTGCTTACTTTTAGGCTGACATTTTCTGTAACTATAAATCCTAAATTCCCTGCAGCTGACATCAGAGTTATACTGCAGCAGTGAGAGCTTCAATAGCTTGCAGTGTATGTTATAGTTCATATAAGCTTTAATCTTTGGTTTGTTGGTCCCACTGTCTTCCCAGGGCTAAGCACAGTCATAGAGGACTATACTTAGCCCCTGCAGGAAAGCAAAGATCTCTCTGCCTTTTCTCTCTCTCTCTCTCTCTCTCTCATCTTTACTCCTTTCAGGAGAAGACCAGATCCTGGTCTGCTGTTTCTCTAGGTTGTGTGTTAACCATTAGTCCAAGCTAATGACCAAATTATTGTATGAGTCAATACTTTGCCACCTACTTTTCAATCATTTTATTATTACATAATAAGGTATAACCAGGGTTCGATTAACTGTCTAGCAGTAGTAGTAGTAAAAGTTGTATCCATAAAATGTTATGAACTAGGATTTACTTGATTGAGCTAAAGCTCATTTACAACGAGGTTCCACAGTACAGAGAAAAGTCATATTACAATTCCATATTATCTAAAACAGTAAGTAGCACACAATAGGTTTATAACTTACGACACTAGGTTTTCAGGACATCAGACCTCACAACAGGAATAATTGCACACAAAAATTATTTTGATGACATACAACATAACTGAGATTCAATTCCTGGGGTGTAAAGAAAACCAGGGGAGGAAGAAGAATGAGGTGAAAACATATTGAGAAATAAGGAGACAAAGAGGGCAGTTAAGGAGGCAAAGTAGACACTGAGCTGCGACATGGAGCAAGTCAAGAATACAGAAAACAGTTTTTCTGGTATACAAGGGAGAATGGAAGAAAAGAGGAGGACTTGTTAGGCTATCTGGGAGAGGTAGGGTGATAGAGGAGGATATGCAAAAGGCTGACATCCTTAATGATTATTTTGCTCTGTCTTCACAAGGACGACAGTGGGCCCTGCCAGAGAGTGGCATCACAGCAGTCACAACACAGGTCCTGGAGTGGAGGCAGACAGTGTTTACATCCAAAAGAAGTGGAAAGGGCTAGCAGCCCCAAAGATATATAAGGTCCCAGGACCAGATAAGATTTTATTTATTTTTATTTATTTACAAGTTTTACCAGGAAAGGCATACTGAGCAAACTGCTTGTTTCAGATGCATCCGGGCGGGGGATAACAATAGAAGAAAGGTAACATGAATACATTTTCAAGTAGAACACAAGTAACACATGATGAGATTTACAGAGTTATACGTGTTTGAATGCTTAGTGAATGTACAACTGAAATAACAGAGAATGTAAATAAAGGAATTCAAGAGTTTGCAATATAACTAGGATTTAAGGAGCAGGTTGGGGAATAAGAAATGTGAAAGAAAAGGAAAAGGGAGAGGAGAAATAAAGGGAGTTGGGGAAAAGGGGGCAACAACTGAAGCAGTTACAGGCTGGGGGAATGAGATAGCTCAGATGAGAGAGGGGAAAGGAGATGATCTGATTGATGGAGGAGTGGCAAAGCATGGCCAATAATTAAGAATAGTTGCAGGATGGGGTGGGTGAGGTCATGAAGGAGGCAGGAAAGGACACGAGGAGGAGGAGGCACTGTGGAGGGTATAGCAAGGGTGTGAACATTGAGCTCCTAAGGGCGTGGAGGAGGAGGGGAGGTAGGAAAGGGAGGCAGAGAGGTATGAGGAGATCCAAACCAGAATTTACTAGCAAGGCTGACATAGTGGCTCAGTGTCTGTCCTCAAGAGAGGGAGAGATTCATCCTAGAGTGCTCAGGGAACTGGCAGCAGAATTGGCTGAGTGGCTGGTAGGACTATTTAATAGCTGATTACAGACAGGGGGTTCTGAAGGACTGGAGGGTGGCGGACACAGTTCTGTTCCAAAGGTAGGGGGGACAAGGAACAAGCAGGGAACTACAGACCTGTCAGCCTTACCTCTGTAGTAGGGAAGCTGATGGAGACAGTGGTCAAAGAGGATCTCATGGATTACCTGTACCTGGAGAGCAATGGTCTCCTGGATAATAAACACCATGGAGTCATGGCAGGGAGGGCTTGTCAGACTAACTTAATAGTTTTATTTGAGTGGGTGACAAAGGCATTGAAATGGACCGTGCTGTGGATTTACTGTACTTTAACTCAGCAAGGCTTTCAACTCAATGCTTTACAGTTGGTCGCTGAAGAAGATGGAGGATCTGGGTGCAGCTAGGGACATAGTAAGATGGGTAAGTAGTTGGCTAAAGGGGAGGCAACAAAGGGTTATGGTTAATAGGGTTAAGTCAGAGGAGAGGGCAGTCCCAATTGGGGTACCACAGGGATCTGTCCTGTGCCTGGCCTCTTCAATATGTTCATCAGTAACATTTGGAGGAGGAATCTGAGCAGGTTGTGTCTCTTTGCAGATGACACTAAGCTCTGTGAGAGGGTGGATAATGATGAGGGAATCAGAAATACAGAGTGACCTGCAAAGACTAGCGAGGTGGTCTAAGCTTTGGCAGTTGAAATTCAATGCCAAAAGTGCAAAGTGATGTACACAGGAACAACTACCCTAGGACAGAGTACTGAGGGGTGGTAAGGCTTAGCACTATAGCAGAGGAATGGGACCTGGGAGTTATCAGTAGTGACTCCTCAAGAAATCAAGCTAATGCAACAAGGCCTATAGTAAGGCCTTTGGATCCTGGCATGTATCAGAAGGGGTACTGATAGAAGAAAAGAGGTAATACAACCTCTTTGTATTTTTTTTTTTTTGAGGCCACACCTGGAGTGCTGTACCCAGTTTAGGAGTCCTCACCTTAGGAAATATAAGTACTGGCTGGAGACTGTGCAGAAAAGGGTGATAAAGATGATTCAGGCCAATATGGTAGGTCTTGTGAGGATCCCTTCAGGGCACTGAGCATGTACTCACTGGAGACCAAAAGGAGAAGAGGGATATAATAGAGACCTTTGAGTCCTGAAGGAAATAAACAAGAAGAACTGTGGGAAGTTATGCAACATGAGCAATGATTCAGGGTCATGAGAGCATGAGTGGAAACTCACAGAAGGGAGGTAACAGAGAGATATGAGAAAGCATTATTTTACAGAAAAGGTGATGAACTGTGGAACAGTCTACAGGCCAAAGTGGTAGGTGCCAGAACCATTAATGATTTCAAGCACGGCTGAAGCAAAGTGAATGGTACAACAGTTGCTTAGGGCAACAGTAACAAGGGAGGGAATGGAAGGTGGATAGGAGGGCTAGAACCCTACATGGACAATAGGTCCCAGGTTAGAGAACCATGGCAGACTGGATGACCATCACTGTTTTTCTGCCATCATGGTCTATGTTTTTGGTAATGTGGAAAGAGGTGCAGCCAAGTGCCATATTGCCCCTAGGGATAATTCACTGACTGTTAATCTAACTCTTGGGAGTGCCTTATTGCTATTATAACAACTGATTTCAAGAGTGTAAGAAGTGTACCTTCTAAATGTTTTCCTCATTGAGAGGGCAAATTTTAATAAAATGGTTTATCCACCAACTGTTTAAAAACGCTAGTTCAGAACCAGAATTCAGTCATTCAACAGTGCTAGAGAATCGAATGCTGACAGGGCACATTATTGTACCGTTGGGTGATCAGGCTCTGCATGACACAGAGTAATAGATAGGAACTGTGCACATCAAGGCTGTATATCTGTCAAGGGGATTTGATGATATCAAAATCTCAAGGACAAAGCTTGAGAGGTCTCTATAATGTCATCATATCCCCGAGATGGGAACGTAGCCTTGTTTGAGCATAGTTACCTGTTTTTTTTATTTTATATATGTACGGTTGCAAGCAATGTACAAAACAAAACAGATAAAAACGCATTTTTTTTTATTTTTTATTTAGCTATTTGGTCCCCATCATCTCCTCCTCCTCCCACTGACTGGCGATGGGGACACATAGGTATTTTTATGGTTTTCCCTTGCCCCTCCTCCAAGCCCCGACATACAACCATGCAAGTGTGTGGAGGCATGCCACGCACCCTGTGGTGCCAGCTCAGCCTCTTCCACCTCCTGTAACTTTTGTCACCCCTCTCTGCCCACGCTACACAATCGGATCTCCACCTGGTGGGAGCAGAACTATGGGTGGTGCCAACCCACCCTTGCCACCCTTAGGAGTGTAGAGCTGCCCATCGGCATGTTCGATCTCATTTCCACCTCCCTACACCAGCACTAAGATGACCCGAGGTCATTCCTGGACTCGGGTAGCTGATGTAGTGTGAGGTGAGGCACCACCGGCCAGCTAAAAGAGACATTTTAAAAGAATGATCGAAGTTCCCCATGCCTCCACTCTGCCTCATGAGCCATCCCCACTAATACAATGAACTTGCTGTTGTCATTGAAAACAATTACAGCAAATTCGCAAGTGTCTTTTTTTTATTTATTCAGTTTTGATTACAATACCTTAGAGCACAAGATGCTCATTTACAAAGGTTCCATGTCAGTGGAGAAGGTGAACAAACATACAAAGGTGGTAAGACAAAGACATGGATTAAACAATGGCAATAGTACATTCCTCGTAGATTTCAAATGAAAACTTTAGAATGGGAGTTGAAACAGAGTGAAGGAGGTACGGAAGAGAGAGACGAGGAGTAAGCAGGCAGGGCCTTGTCAGAATGCAAGTAAGAAAGAATGTGGAGGGTGAGTAGGGGTAGGAAAGGTAATGCTAGGGGATGAGAAGGTGAGGGAAATGGTTGGTTGAAACAAACAGCTGGTGGTGGTATTAGGTGAAGCAGTCGCTGAACTGTTAGCTGTAAGATGCTGATGGAGCATGTGCTTGAAATGGCTATGTTTTAGTAAGGTTGAGATTTCTCTGGGAGGAGCACTGAAACTAAGTGGTGCTCTGTATGCAAATGGGCACTGCCCTTGAGATGTCCGCACTGGAACATGCAGGGCTTGGTGGGCTGAGCTTCAGGTGTTCTGGGAACTGCAGTGATGGCTTAGGAGGTAGATGGTTCCAGGGGTAGGAGGCCGAGAATTGCTTTTTAGCTAACAAATAAGTTTGGCACTGTATCCTTCTGCTGAGCTTGAAGCCATCCAGTTTGTGTATATAGGTCACAAGTGTGGGTGAGGTGTGCAGCACCATTGAGAAGTCTGCACACCTTATTTAATGCAGTGGATATTCTACAGAGAGTGGAAGGAGTAGCAATACCATAGATTACCAGGCCATATTTGACAGTGGGTAAGACTGAGCTGGTAATTGTGATTCTGAGGGCTTCAGGTGTCAACAGTGTTTATGATGGTGGAGTAAATCAATCTTGATGTTGACAGTCCGGACAACATTATCAGCATGCTGTACATAGGAAAGTGAGCAGTCCAGGGTTACTCCCAGGTATTTAAAATGTTGAATTTGTTTGAGTGGTACTCCCAAACAGTTTCTGTTGGTCAGGGCTGAGATTTGTGTTTACTGCCAGTGCTGCTAAACATCATGACTTTAGTTTTTTGTAGTTCAGGATCAGTTTGTGAGAGCTGAACCAGGCCTCTACTTCATTGAAAATATGCTGTAGTTCACATTCCAGTTGCAGTGGGTCAAGGTTACTAGTAAAGATGACAGCATCATCCGCTTACAGGAGAATCCGTTGGTGGCAGGCCCGAGGTAGATTGTTAGGAAGATACTGAAAAGTAAAGGCCCTGAAGTAGAGCCCTGCAGCACTCCTGAGCAGACAGGCTGCTTGTCAGAGGTAACATTCAAAATATTCACCTGTTGGGAGGACTGTCCATGTAACTCTTGAACCAATGTATCATGCCAAAGGAGAGACCAATGGAAGTTAGTTGCTAGAGAAGTAGAGGGTGGTAAACAGTATCAAAGGCCTTTGTCAGGTCAATGAAGGCTGCACCTACTAAATTACCTTTGTCAAGTGATTGATGGGTGAAGCCAGTGAATTCCAATAATGTTGTAGTAGTGCTGTGCCCTTTTCGAACCCATGTGCTAAGGGCATTGATAGAGTATTTTTCAAGGTAATCCATCAATTGGTCAGCCACTATGGAGTCAAGTACCTTAGATAAAGGGCAGAGGATGAGAGGATGGATATGGGCCTGTAATTTGCATGTAGGGCCCGATCCCCACTTTGTATAATGGGGTAACTAGGGCAGATTTCCAAATGTGTGGAAATTGGGCCAAATTTAGTGAGAAGCTGAGAATCTTAGTAAGTGGTTCAGTGAGTTTTTGTCTAATGCAAGGGCAATGATTTTAAGATCCAGCGATTCTCCACTATTTCTAACTCCTCTAGCACTTTGCTTATGTATTTCTTGGCTGTTAACATTGAGACCTTCCTCAAGTAAAAGGGTGAAGAGGGTCTTGATTTCTCTTCAAGAGTATGTGCTGGAGCGGGGAGTATCATCAAAGAAGTCTGGGGAAGACTCTGCTCAGATCAGTGGAGGCATTGTTGAAAACATTCACTGTGATAAGTGGGTCCAAGGTAGGGGTACCATTGATGTTTAGCACTGAAGGTGAGTTTTTGGGACATTGCGTAACTTCTTTAATGTTATTCAAAAATCTCTTACTGTCCCACCAGGAATTAACAAGCGCTTCCTAACGGAATTTTGCTTTCTCAAGGTTGAGTGCCCTTGTGCATTCATTCCTGACCTGTCTGTATTCCTGCACATCTCTCTCTGCCAGTGTTTCTTGCTCGGTTAGAGGTGGTCCCTGAGATTTATCCTGTCGATGAGCTCAGGGGTTATCCAGGGTTAATTTTGCCATGAACTTTCATCTTTCCGTAGGGAGCTTGGATGTCATAGGCAGTATTAAAGTGCTTTACTAAATGGTCTAAGGCTAGGTTGACTTCATTGGAGAAGTGAAGAAATGACCAGTCCAGGTTACTCAGGTGCTGTTTGAGGTGCTCAAGGTGCCCACATTTCAGCACCCTACTATATATTGTTTGAGGAGGATGCTTTTGGAACTTGTTTGTCCAGCTGCAGATAATGGGGAGTGATTGCTTAGTGAGTCTGGGTGAACTATCATGTTGGAAATACAATCAGGTCAGTTTGAGAGGATCACATCAAGGAGGATATTTTGTCCCCATTTTGTAGTTGGTCCTGCTAGGGAGGGAACCAATTGTGAGAAGTGAAGTGCAGAGATAGAGTTCATGAAAGGTCCAGTGTCAGGGGACAGCCAATTGACATTGAGATCACCGAAACCACAGTTTTGAGTTGAGCTTCAGATTACGGATGTAATCTGTGATGCTGTGGAAGCCAGTTAAGTGGTCTTTAGGTTGGACATAGACAGATAAAATTGTGAGTGCCTTATTATGAGCACCACGCAGAACCTTAATTGCAATGTTGAAAGCGGAGCAACCAAGGTTGACCATAGGTAAGGTAGCTTATCCAGTAGGTAGGGAATGGGCAGACTGGGTGGGTCAAGCGGTCCTTATCTGCCATCAAATTCTGTTTCTATGTTTCTATGTCCCTTTAATGTCTCCTTAAGATAAATGGCATAGCCATCACCACATTTAGATTGCCTGTCCTGCCGAAAATGGAATACAGCTGATCCTGTGAGGGTCCACGGAGGTCGTGAGGGCAAGTGGACAAGTCACCCTCTCCCACCCCTGAAGCCACCAGTCACAGCAAGCTGAGCCTGTGAGGGTCCATGGAGATCACGAGGGCAAGAGACAAGTTGTCCTGCCCCACCCCTGAAACCACCAGTCACAGCAAGCTGATCCTGTGAGGGTCCACGGAGGTTGCGAGGTAAGCGGACAAGTCACCCTCCCCACCCCTTGAAACCATCGTTCTCAGCAAGGTACAGGAATCATCAGAATCCCAGCTAGCCAAAGGGTCCGTCCCCATCTCACTCTATGGGAGCTTAATTTCCGCATACATGTGGGGATAGTTTTTATTTGTATGAATGTACTGTATTAACAGAGCCAATACAACTCATAAAGCCTCTCAAAGTCTGCCTTAAAGTATGTGTATGCAGCTCTGTAAAGACACCATGTAAACTTTAAAGGCATTTTTAACAGAGCCAATATAACCCTTAAAGCCCTCAAATATCTAAATATTTCTGTACTGTATTTTATACCCTAATTCTGCCTTAAAAAGTTTTGCTCACCTTAAGAGTTCAAGATTTTATCTGTACTAAATTATAAATTTACAGCAGCCTAGAGCTAATTTTAGCACAGCTTATGTCCCAGAGCATTTCTCCTGCCAGCCTGTAACTTGAGTCCCCTGTAACTGGATAAGGGCAGGCTCAGATCCTAAGTACAGACACTCAGACCTGTAGTTCTCCAGCTGAACCCCGCCCATTTCTTTTATTTTTTCCCTATAAATCTGTTACCTGACTCTGCATTCTCCACAGCTGATCCTGTGAGGGTCCATGGAGGTCGCGAGGGCAAGCGGACGTCGCCTCTCCCCCCCCCAAACCACCGGGTCGCAGCAAGGTACAGGAATCTTCAGAATCCCATCTAGCCAAAGAGCTCCGGCCCCTCCTCACTTGTGGGAGCTCTCAGGTTTTGTCCCCGCTGATGCTCCTGGCTCCCCATCACCCCCACCACCACCCTTGGTGTGCTGTCCTTATATAGGGAAGGAGGGACAAAGGCTGTGGTCCTGAGCCAATCAGCCCACTTCTCCACTAGCAGGCTATACTCTCACCTCTAGAGGCAGATTTTTCAGCTTTCCATCTCCCTCTACTGGCTTTACCTCAGGTCTCCTTCCACTGCCTCTCACCATGCTTCTGTTAATTATCCCCACACTCATACTGCTGATCCCCATGTTTACACCTCCACCCTGCACTTTCCCTGAAAATCTACTCTTGTATGGATGTGATGACCATCTGGCAATATGGCTGCCACCCCTATAACAAACTCCACAGCACTGCCAGTGATCCTTTTCCCACAGCTCTACAAATAGGCTACTGTCACATCACTCACCTCACACAGTATCATATCAGCACCAGGAATGGGAGCTCTGCACCCTGCACCTCGCAGACATCCCACTACCCGACCCTGTTACTCCCTCTCCTCCCTCGATGAGTATCCTGCTCCTGGCCTCCCCCCACTTACTTACCCTCCCCATTCCTGCATTTCTAAACTCTAAAGGGCCCCAAGCACACAAATCGCACTGCCCTAAATAATTTGCCTGGAAGCCTTTCCTCAGGTCTCTTCTCCTCCTCCTCCTTATGTCAGGCAATATACACCGAACCCAGGACCTCTCACCTCCATGTCCACACAATCTCCTGCAGGTGGGCTGCATATTGCCACCCTTAATGTATGCAGCTTACTAAAAAATGGGACTCATTCCAGTGATGGGTATTGCAACATCAGCCCAACATCATTACCGTGGGTGAGACCTGCCTCCTCCCATATCCCTGACTCATCGGTGTCCCTCTCAGGGTATAACATGTTCCATGCCGACCAACAGGGAAATGTGGTGGAGGCTGGTCCATCTACATCAAGGACAGTCTCCAGGTACAGCTGCTTACCCCTTCCCATCTCATTCCCAGTCCACAGGCCCTCACACTCAAACTTACTTTTGGTCATTCTCATACCCTGCCTTCTCTTCACCACTATATATACTCCCCCAAGGACCAAAGGCAGCCTTCCACTCTGTAATGTCCTACCTGGCCACCTTACCATCTCATAATGAAAAATTGTTCTGGGGACTTCAATATCAATTAGCTATCTAAGTCCACCACCACTTTCATCGATGAAGCCACCGCCCATGACCTACACAAATAGTCCCTCCCCACCTGCCTGGACCATCGCACAGGATCCTCCTCCCTACTGGGCCTAGTTTCACTAACCACCCTCACAAAATCAGTAGCACCATTATCCTCCCAGATGCAATTAGTGACCACTCCCCTGTCCTCTGTTCCTGGTCTTGTAAGACCCCCAAGTCCCCCTCGAAAATGGTCCCACGACATAAACCTGGCCCTGGTAAACTCACGCTCCTAAAAGCTCACCTTAGTAAGTTGGACTGGTCATTCATAACAAACGCCTTGACCCTGACAGAGCCCTTGACCTCTTCATTCATTCCTTCAATGCTATCTGTGACATGTTCACCCTCTTGCCAGAAGGATGGTCCAAGACAACCGGTGCCCTGGATTTCCGACCACCTGCTAGCCTTGATCGCGAGCTAGGGATTCTTTGTGGCACCGCTCCATTGAGACTGGCCTGCCAGCTGACAGACAGAAGTACAGAGAAGCCCGAAACCAATGCACTTGGTCCCTTGAAAGCAGATACTATAAATCTACCTAACCTCCACCTGGGGCCAAGGGCATAAATTTTGGAGCAATATTAAGGACATCTGTGGCACTGCCCCAAGCCCTGCTTAGCATAATCTTAGTTGAAGGGGCCTGTTCACTGACCCTATCAGATAGCCACCACATAACCATGCTTTCTCCGATGTCAGCCACGTTCTTCCTTCCCATTTCTTTGACCTCCCCCTCTCTCCAATGCCCCCTCCCTCTCAGCACACACCACATTTCACCTACGTTGCATTCCACATGATCTGCTGAACCCTACCTCAAAAAGCCATAAGGCACTCCCAATACAGCAGTGACTCCTTAGACCTCAGATTTCTCAGTTCACTCTCCACGAGGTGCTAATCCCCTCACTCACATTATCAACCAGTCTTTATGTCTTGGGAAATTCCCAACATGGAAATCCACTTCTATTACTCCTATATGTAGAGCAGGGACTGTACCTCCCCACAACCATCGCTCCATCTCTATCCCCCATCTAAGGCACTAGAACGTATCATCTCTGACCAACTCACTGACCATCTTAACAAACACAATATACTTTGTAACCAGCAACATGGTTTCTGCAAAGGACATAGCATGACAACTGCCCTTCTTGAGTTCACCTCACATCTTCATACTGCCCCAGATAGTGGTCATCTCTCTGGTGTGGTCTTCATCGACCTCACCAAGGTGTTTGACACACCCAACCACTCCCTCCTGCTAACTACTCTATCCAAGCTTGGCATCTGTCAAGATGCCCTATGCAGGTTCATGAACTACTTGTTAGATCATTTCCAGTAGGTCAAAATTGGTACCATCTTTTCCAGCAGGCTACCAGTACGCTTCAGTGTTCCACAGGGATCCATCCTTGGACCTTTATTATTTAGTCTCTTCCTCAACTCCTCCCCAGTCATGTTCCGAAATATCCTACTCTATGAGGATGACGCTGTCCTGTACTCCTCCAATCCTGACCTCACCCAGCTCCACCTCACCTTCAATCCTCCTTCAATGATGCAGAAAAGTGGTTCACAGCGACAACACCTTATTCTAAACTACAAGAAAACCAAAGTTATGTATCTCTTACACCCACGTAACTCCAGGAAAGGCCACGCCCGCAAATCCTGACTGCCAACCAGAACCCTCTTGAACAAGTGGACTCCTTTAAATACCTGGCGTCACACTAGACCCAGCCCTAAACTTCCACCTGCACATTCATCAACTATCTGCAGCCCTCAATATCTGGCTTGGCATCCTCTATCAGTTTAAACATTGCCTCACTCCTGATGCCCTCTGCCTCGTGGTCTCTTCCTTTGTCCTCTCCTCCTTGACTATGGCATACTTATCTATCATGCTGCCAGTTCCACGGCCTTATCTAGACTCCGACTCTCCCTCAACAAAGCCTGCCACCTTATCCTGGGCTGTGATCATCTAAGCCACACATGCTCCCTCTATAAGTCTGCAAACTGGCTTAACCTGGATAACAGAATTAGGTTTCATACCTGACTCATGACCAAAAGATTACTCTCGGTTCGCCTCACCAGTCTCTCACCTCTAATACAACCGACCCATCACTCCAACACACTCATAGTTCAAGCAAGCAACTCCTTAAGGTTCCCTGATGCCATACCTCCCAATTCAAAGATCCTTTAGCTACAGGCCTTCCTGGATAAATAACCTGCCTAATGGTCTCACGAACTTGAATAGAATCGGCACTTTCAAGCCTACCTTAGGAACCACCTGCAGTCCTCTGATCCCTCACGATTGCCACTTAACCCAGCCCTGACCCCCATTTTCTGACTAAGGCCTTTGGCCTGCTAACTCCAATCTGAAAACTCTCTGTACTAGCTCCTAAGGGAGCTTATAAATGTATCCATGCACTGTGACTAATACCATGTATCTCTAGTATCAAAATGTTAGCCTATTACTGTAACTCTTGTATCATGCCTGTTTATTTTGTCTCGTTTCTGTACTGTTCTCTCACAGTATGCCTGTAATGATGTGGAATCTTTGAAAAGGAGTCTTTGACTCAAAGGTGTTTTCTGAATCCTCAATAAATAAATAAATAACCAGGTATATTGACTGCCATGTCAGGTATCTTTGGGGAAAGCCAAGTCTCTGCCATTGATAGTATATCAGGGTTGTGCTAGGCGATCCAAACTTTGAGGCTGTCCAACTTACTTAATAGGCTACAGATACTGACTGCTGCCATTTTGATGCATCGGGTCTTTTTTGGCCTATAGGAGAGCAGCTGTAGCTGGGCCAGGATTGGGTGAATATTGCCTGAGATTAGCAGTAGCGTGAGGATGATTCTGATAAGGTAGCCTTTCAGTAGTCTGTCATTCACTTTGCCCACTGTTTATGGTTAGAGCTCCTCAGGCAAGAGCGCATTGCTATGAAGCAGATGGGTAATGCCTGAGGGGATAGGTGTCATGGACCTGAGGGATTTGCCAGCCCAAAGGATGAAGCAGGTGTCAGTGTTTCAACAGGAACCATTAGTTAGAAAGAAGTTACCCATTTGGAAACCTGGGTCATAGTGTAAGCTGTGTTTGAGAGTAGCTATTGGAGAGTGTAGCTATTAGTTACCATGTAGGTCACCACGGTAAGAAAGGCCAACAGAAGAAGTATTGGGATGGCAGGATGTGACCTACACATATTGGGGTTTATTCTAAACACTGGTCAGACTTTTACTTGAAAACAGAGTGCTCTAGAAAGCAACAGGAGAGGGTGAAGACTGTAAAGTGTATCAGATTCCCTCTAGTGGCTACTCTGTATAACCAGCATATGGAGAAATGGCCACTTAGTGTATTTCTGTGATCATGTGATCCATTCACGCTATATAGTCACAATAAAAGTTTGCTGGTCCAAGACAGGCTTTGGAAACACTGCGCTGCCATCGTCATATAGCAAGCACCGCCTGTTTTAAAGTCCAAGTTTGGCAGTCGGAGAGGACGGAGACAGTGCTTGAACACAGAATGTAAAAGTAGTTATATGGTACTATAGTAATGATGTAGCTACAATACCTACTATAGTATAACAACATTATTGATCTTTGAACTGTGGTACAATGAGAATTTTTGAGTGTATGGAAATCCATGTATAATGACTTTCAACCATATACTACAGTATAGCAGAGATTAATGTTAAGTTCTCAGAATGCTGACAGCCAATTAGAATGGAGCATTTCTGAGACCCTTTTATAAGTAAGCAATATGCATTACCATGGGTTAGAGTAACAGTCTGTTAATTAACCCCTCAGGGTATAATAACATGGCACGAGGCACGAAAGTGCCATATATTGCCTAGGGGTGACTAACTGACAGTTTGTCTAACACCTGGGAGTGCTCTTATTGCTCTTATAAAACATTACTCCAAAAGAAAAGTTTTACAACTATGCCTTTTGAATGTTTTCCTCATTTGGCAGGATATTTTTAATAAAATAGTTCATCCACCAGCTGTTAAAGGGATACTGTTAACGCCTTTAGGCCTAAAAGTTTAAAAACACATATTATGAATCATCATATTCACATTATTCATATTCACTAAAAATACCACCAACAGCTTAATCTGGTTCAAGGTCAGTTGTATTCATCTGTATCCTCTCCTCGGGTCGTGCTCTGAAAATAGGCAGATTTGTCTAGTGCACTTACCCGTCAACAAAAGCTAAATAAATAAATAAATAAATATTCTGTAGAGACTGCTGATGTAGCTGATAGTTCAATTCTGATTCCTTTTTCTTTTATAAAAGTGAAAAACAGACTGCCCACCATACTCATGTTACTACACACAAAAATATGTTTGTCTGCAGTATTTGATCAACTCCCACTGCATCTTTCCTGGACTTGGGAACATACCCAACACAGTCTAGCTACTCATGATGAAGTAGGAAGAGAGAAGACAATTGCATCATGAGGAGGATTGTGTGGGTGTTCCTAATGTTCAAGAAGTATACAGTAAGTGTAGAGCAATGATTTGAAACAAAACAAGGTTCGTGTAATTAAACAATTAGCATGCATGTAAGTTCTACTAAAAAGTAATTAAATAAAACAACCAGCAGCATCAATGAATTTTAGTTAAGGTGAGCAATCATAAAATGTGGGTTGTCAACTACAAATCACATAGTGCAAAAATGTACAGTGTCCCTTTAAAGAATGCTGACTCAGAATCAGAATGCATTATTCCAGTCATTAAGAGTGCTAGAAAATGATATGCTCACAGGAAGAATTCATGAGCTATGGTGATCATCCTGTACATGACAGTGTAACAGAGATTATGAAGTGGAGTTGTTACCTGATTAAGTCAATAGCTGTCCATACCAGTGCAGTAATTGGCCACTAACCTAACAGTCTGGAAAGTGGCTTGCAAGTGCTCTAACTTGTTTTCCAGACTGATCTAAGGGCGGAAATATCACTACACTGCCTCGGAATTCTCAGTAAGTAAGACAGTTTGAATTAGCAGAGAAGCTTAATCAAACAACATGAGTGACTTACTAGTCAACAAATCTGACCTGTGTGATGGGCCAAGATCAGATGTTTGGTGTGGAAATAATTTCATCATGGATGGGGATAGCACTGCCAACAAATAAAGGCAAAAGAACTGCAAGGTAGACAGACATGCATCTGTCAGTGCAACTGAACTTAATGAGATAGAATAAAACAAAAATGGGAAAAACACCAAGAAGGTTACCACCTGGGAGTGACTGTATTTAATAACTCGTGAAGAGAGAAAACAGAAACATAGAACTTGACAGCAGATAAGGCCCACCTAGTCTGCCCATTTTCTGTACCCATTGCATATACTGCAGATCCTAAATGATCTGTGGCTTACCTCTCTTTCCTATCTCTAGAGTTCCTTTATATCTGTCCCATGCTTTTGAATTACTCCTACCATTTTTTGAAAGATGCTACCCTCTTGTCCCTTATTTACATGCTTTAGGTATTTGAAAGTCTCTATCATATCCCTCCTCTCTCTCTCTCTCTCTCTCCTCTCCTCCAGGGAATACATATCAAGGGAGATCCTCCAGTATCCCCTCATATGACTTTTGTGCAGCCCCTGCACTGTTTTTGTGACCCTTCTCTGAACCACTTCTACTCTGTCTGTGTCCTTCCAGAGATGTGGCCTCCAGAACTGGGCACAGTACTCTAGATGAGGTCTCACCAATGTTCTATACAGTGGCATCACCACCTCCTTCCTTCTGCTGGAGATATCTCTCCTATGCACTCCACAGCCTTCTCACATTGTTCAGTAACCTTTAGATCATCAGATGTGATTACTCCCAGGTCCCCTACCTATTTGGTGGATGTCAGTACACCCCCATCATGTACTCCTCCCTGCATTTTTGTGCACCAAGTGCATGATTTTGTACTTCTTTTCATTGAATCTTAGCTGCCACACTCTTGACCACTCCTGAAGCTTGCTTAGGTCCCTTCTCATTTTCTGTACCCTCCTGTAGTGTCAACCTTGTTGCAGATCTTCATGTCATCTGCAGAGATACACCTTCCTTCCAGCCCCTCTTCAATGTCACTTTTGAAGACATTAAAGAGAATTGGTCCAAGCACTGATCCCTGTGGGACCATGTTGGTGACCCCTCATCTTTTGGATTGAACTCCATTTACCACCACCCTATGTGTCCTATCGTTCATCCAATTTTTACCTGGTTTACCACTCTGGGACCCACTCTCAGGCTGCCCAGCTTGTTTACTAGCCTCCTATGTGGGATGGTGTTGAAGGCCTTGCTGAAATCCAGGAAGGCCACATTCACCACCCTCCCTGATCCAGCTCCCAAGTCACCTAGTCAAAGAAATTTGTTTGAAACATACTTCACCCTAGTTCTGGCCTATAAATTAGACCCTAGCTTGTCAGATAAGTGCCAGAAATGTAAAGTGCCTCCAGGCACCCTTTTCCACTTGGAGTGATCCTGCCCAGTGGTGCATTCCTTTGGTCAGAAATTCTTGACTTACTTTCTAAAATCCTGGGCTGCTCCCTTAGAGTGGACCATGTTCATGTTCTTCCAGACCTTCCTGAGTGGGGCAGTAGAGAGAGACACTGTTACAATATCCCTCAGGTGTCTAGGTGTTATGTTTGGAAAGCAGGTCATAGCCCAATACTGGCTTACTGAATCAGCTCCTCCAGTAGCACGCTGGATAAAGTCCTCCTGCACAGTATGAAATTAGAACATATTCAATACCTGTGAGGCACCAGCTGCAGATATATTTAAAAATATGGGCACTCTTGGAAGCAGTAATCCACCTTGGTTTCCTGCTTTTAGAGTAATCAGCAATTCCACCCTTAGAGGCACCAACTGTGTTACCCTTGACGTTTCAACTAGACAAGTGAGAGTAGAGACTTTATTTCTCCACTCCTTTAAATGATTGAAAGTTAAAACAATGACACCACTCATAATTCCAGAAGGATATTTAAAACCCCTGGTTGAAAATTTGAACATTTAGTGTCCCTGCAATTACCACTGTATTGAATACTATGTCATAAACCCCTTTTGCTCATATCTAATCTCATATCAATGACCCTGTATTGTATGGTCCTTGCTGCCTATATGTACTGAATTGTATCATCTTGTAGTTGCCATAAGAAATTGTAGTGCTGACATTTATTTTGCATTATCTTTATGCTTCTCTATACCGCAGCTCTACCTCTGGAGGGAGCCTCATCCCCGCCCCTGGCATCCACCATCCAGCGCTTGACCCATACTCCCAGGGCTTGCCCCCTTGGTGGGACTTGCAGGGTTCCTCAACCCCACTGGACACCAGATCCAGTGTGGCCAGCACCGTGGCTAGCTGGGAGAGGAGCCTGCAAGGTGCCTCCATCATCTGCCATGGCATCCATTTCTATTTTTCCTCCCTAGAAGGTGAGGCATGCAATGGCACCCATGGAGAGAGTACGAATGCATCCGATATGCTCCTTCAAGCAACTGCCCCATCTCCTCCTCCTTTTCTGCAGTGTCAGCACTCGGTCGCCTAACCTCCACTAGGGGGCAGTCAAACGCTGACCCCTGGAGATACCCACCTCCCCAATAGGAGGCAGTCCATCAGATACTCGATTCTCTCCTTCCCGGCCAATCCCCAGTGGCCCGTGCTCATGCTTGAACACAGGTCACCAGTAAGTGCAGAAGGTCCCTCAGCACCACGAGCCGGTGTATTGTTGACTTTTAAATAAAGTTTACAAAAAAAAGATTTGTTTGACAAGATCTTCTTGCTGTGAATCCATGCTGCCTCAGATCCTGAATGATTTGATTTTGACCTAAAACAGTAACTATTCAACATTTAAATCGGCTACCATGATGATTTTATTCCACAGTGAGAAACAGTGCAGGGATCAACACAGTATTTCAGGTTTTGTTGGCATCAGGATTGCACTTGAATGGACGTACCTATTATCTATATTAAATTATAATTCATTTATATTTCAAAATTTAGCCAAGACTGAGACATTATTACTAACTACAAGGTTTCGTGTTTGCTCACCTGGGAGATCCTTTATGCCTAGTCACTGTTATTAACTACTACTTTTCATGCAATACGTGAGATTTACTTTGAAAGTGCCATTCTGGACCCATCATTGTACACTTTATTCTTTGTTAACCTGGCTCCCTCTGGTTTGTTTTGTCAGTATAGTTTAAACTGTTTAATCCATAATACTTTAACTCTGGATTCATCTTCTCCTTCATTTTCTTTGCTGGCTATTATAATTTCTGATAGGGAAGTATGTTCTAATGCTTCCTTAAGATTAGTCGCTCCAAAGTCTAAACTGAAGTTGGGTATGCATGCTTTCTCTAATTATGTCACCATATATTGGAATAAAATACCAATTTTATTACAACAAACTGTTAGTTATGATACTTTCAAAGTATTTTTGAAACAGCATTATCTAGAGTCACTGAACTGTGATTGTTTTTAATGTTTGAATTATATGTCATGTTTGTTGTCTGTATATTGTATTTAACATCCTGACTGTATTTATTTATGGTCCTGGGTCTCATTTGAAAAGGACCTTAGTTCATATTGCTTACCCAGTAAGCAAAAGTTTAAATAAAATAAAAATAAATATTAATTGAAAAGAAACTGGCTGTCAGATGAACGTAATGTCAGACACAGAGTTTACATCAGAAAGCTGTGTATTTGTATCTGTTGTCAGAGCTAATAGAAGACAAAGCAAGGATGTGTCTGGGCTGAGGGAAACTACTGAAGCATGCACCGGGACTCTGAGCAAGAAGGTCATGGCTAAGGTGCCATGCTGGATGACCAGGAATGTGATGGAGAGGATGAGGGCCAAGAGAGCAGCTTTTAGGAAACTGAAAAGAACCGAGAGGGAGGAGGACAGGGAGATGTATGCGAGGAGGTCCAAGGAGGTAACCAAGTTAGTAAGAGAGGCCAAGGCCTCCAAGGAGCTGAGGCTGGCGTGCATCATGGAGGGGAAAAAGAAATCTATAGATATGTAAGAGAGAAAGGAACTGCAGGACCGGATGGTCTGGCTCAAGAAGGACAGGGGTGGGTGAGAAGGAGGAGGAACAGGCAGAAATATTGAATGAATACTTTTGCTCTGCATTCACAAGGAGGTAGGAGGTCCCACTATCTGCATGGACTGGAGGGTGGGGACAAGGGAAAGGAGGTGACTGATGGGGTGATTCTGGAAAGTAAGGTTTTGGAAGGTCTGAAGGCACTTAGGGTGGATAAGGCACCAGGTTCAGATGGCATTCACCCTAGGGTGTTGAGAGAGATGGCGGAGGTGTTGGCCATGCTGCTGGCTGACCTGTTCAACATTTCCCTGGACATGGGGTGCATACCGCAGGACTGGAGGTTGGCTCATGTGGTGCCTATCCACAAGACAGGCCCAAAGGATGAGCTGGTAATTACAGACCTATCAATATAACTTCTATAGTGGGTAAACTTATGGAAGCAATCTTGAAGGGGAGACTGGTAACCTTCCTGGAGGTCAATGAGTTCCCGGATGGCAGCAGCATGGGTTCATCTCCAGGAAATCATGCCAGACCAACCTAATAGAATACTACAACTGGGTGACAAGGAACTGGACAAGGGCCATGCAATGGATGTCCTATATTTAGATTTCAGCAAGGCTTTTGATCCAGTCCCTCATGGGCAACTGGGAGCAAAGCTGAAATATGTAGGGGTGGGGGATAAGATGGTTAACTGGATCAAGAATTAGCTGGAAGATATACTGCAATGAGTAGTTGTGGGGGACTCTCATCTCCTAGGCCAATGACCAGTGGTGTGCCGCAAGGCTCTGTGCTGGGGCGGTGTTGTTCGGGTCTGTTTACATCAGATATTACACATGAGGTTGGAAGCAAGATCAGTTTGTTACGCTGGACTACACACCAAGATGGGGGCTGTTGTGATGACATAGAGGGGTGGTAGAGTACAGGGTGACCAAACCAGACTTGAGGAGTGGTCAGCAAGGTGGCAATTAGGTTTTATTACAAAGAAGTGCAAAGTTATGCACTTCGGGACAAAGAACCAGAGGAGGGTATATTGGTTGGGTGGGGTGCGGTTGGTGTCACTGAGAAGGAAAAGAATCTAGGGATCATAGTAAAGGGAACATGAACAACTCTGCTCAGTGCAGGAAGGCTGCAGTAAAGGCCAATAGGATGCTGGTGTGCATTGTGTGGGGTTCTCATTCAGAAACAAGGATGTGATCCTGCCCCAGTACAGGTCCTTGGTCAGACCACATTTGGAGTACTGTGTGAAGTAATGGAGTCCATATCTGATGAAGGATATCAGGCTGCTTGAGGCAGTGCAGCGAGGGGCAACTAAAATAATACAGTGGATGGACGGCAGAATCTACAAAGAAAGGCTGAGACACTTGAGTTTGTACACCCTGGAGGAGAGAAGGGATCAGAGGGATATGATTGAAACTTTCAAATACTTGAGAGGATCAACAAATCTGGTACAGAGGGATTGTTTAAACTGAGGAAGCGAAGGAACACGAGAGGGCGAGGCTGAGACTGGACGGTGGCAGATGTGAAGAGCATTATTTCACTGAGAGGGTGGTGTCAAATGGAAAGCTCTACCAAAGGAGGTGGTGGCATGCAGGATGGTGGGTAGTTTCAAAAGTGCATGGGCCAGGGCAAGGGGGTTGGGTGAACAATGCTGAGCAGTTTCAAAGGGTGAAAGGGAGGATGGGGTGGGGCAGCTGCAGTATAGGGGTGCTAGCTGTGCATTCAAGCAGATTTGATAGACTGTAAGGCCTGTTTCTGCTGGCAAGTTTCAGATGCTCGTTCGTTCATATATGCCAAGTCATATCACCCGAATAACAGCTGCAGATTCAAGAAACTGAGAGCATCTGAAGTGCTTCCCAAACACTCCTGCTGGACGGTACAAAAGGTGAGGCTGGATGTACAGCTGTGTTTGGTCAGATGAGGGTGTGAAGGTGTTCTTGTATTGGAACCAGAATCTTTTACCATAAACTATAATGACAGCAACCTTGAGTATGTATCTTTGAGTTTCAATGAGAAGATGAAGAACTATAAAAACTATGAAAGCAACAAACAAAGTCTACAAGGTTTCATGTTTGCTCACCCAGGAGATCCTTAAGCCCAGTCACAAGCTTCAATGAATATCTCTCGAACTCTCAAAAGACCCACCCGATTTTTACTGTCATCAAAACGATCGTCAAAAGAACTTCTGCAAAACTAAGAGGTGTGATACATATGAAGGAGCTGATGGGCGTTAGTTACCTATCCCAAACCATGCCACGACTATCAATTGAAGCTGCACTAAGTCAGAGGTACAGTAACTCAAGATTTGAAATCACATACAAAACACCTTATTCTTTTTTTTCTTTTAAATTTGGTGTAACCTTTCTATTTCTTTTATTGAATTCTACATATACACCAGTCACTGCATTTGCAGCACAGTAGTACATCGACTGACACAAAGAGGGCTGTCATCAAGGGAAATTATGTCTGTAACAGGACACACAGTGGTAGTTACAAAACAGTTGACTCGGTATGATAGTATTTTTCACCAACCCCAAAAAATACCACAGATTTACTGTGGTTAAAAACACATTGAATAATATATTTTTCATGCGGTATGCAGTAAATCCACGTATTTTTCCACAGTTGATGGAAAATACTGGATATCGGTCAGCTTTCTATGTTTCCTTGAGCAAGCACAAGAAACATCTTGTAGTAGAATGACATTTGAGAGGTGTGTTGTGGATGTGTTCAATGCAGAGCAGTTTAGAGTGGGCTCAACCCTGACAGACCAATGAGAACGCAACCAGATTGTGACACAAATCTGAGTTTCACAGCTGGAAGCTATTCTAGTTGAAAGAAATGAAGTGCTCCAATGGGAGAGAGCGTTTCATTACTTTCATTTACATAATACAGCCGCAAGCAAGAGGCATGCGCCGTAGGGACAGATGCCCAGAAGGAGAGGCAGAAGCCCAGCACCAGCGCCCGCATGCAGGATTGAAAGAGGCAGTGAGTGGCACCACATATCAGGGACAGTGTGGAGAGAGAGCCCCAAACAGTATCAGCAACGTATGGAGATGTGAGTGCAAGTGTGCGTTTCACTAGTGGGTGGCCCATCCCCCAGCAGTGTCACTTCACCCCCAGACAGGCACAGCAACAATGAGAGATGCCTATAGCGCAGCAAATATGTGCAGATCCAACCCATCCCAGTCACAGTCGGTGTCACCACCACCCCAAACGAAGAAGTGGTTCACACTGTGCACTCGAGCTCGGTTGCCATCCATTTTATTGCCGCTCACTCTTGCGGCACCTTACTGTTGGTCGACTGTCTGTCTTTCTGAAGCCCAATGGAACCACATAGCACATAGAGAGAGAGAGAGGCAGAAAACGTGGCAGTGAGAGCGCCATCACCGGGACAGAGAGCACCCATGACCCTTGTTCCCTGGTTCCATAAATATGAAAAAATAATCCTCTGTGTGTGTGCAGTCCACCCACTACCCTCATTCCCTGAATGTATCCCTGAAATAAAAAACTGTCCCTGATGTCTTTTTCTTTTGTAAACCTGAAAAAGAAAACAGTCCCTCGTTGTCCACCCCCCCTCCCCCATCCCGCCCTCCCACTGAGCACCCCACACCTCCCTCCTTACCCTATACTTACCACTGGAGGTCAAGTGCTGTTATCTTATCTGGATCGGGACACTTCTGCAATCTTCAATGCCCAACCTCGAACTGAAGAATCAAGGTAAGCCTAACCAATTGTCTGTACAGTGGCATCACCACCTCCTGTTTTCTACCAGTGATGCCCCTCCTGTATGCCCCCCAGCATCTCCCCAGCCCTCTCTGCCACCTTTTCACATTGCTTGGCCACCTTCAGGTCATCTGTTATGTTTACCTTCAGGTTCCTTTCCAGTTTTGTTGTTGTTATTATTCCCTTTCCCTCCCCATTTTGTATTCGTCCCTGGATTTCTGCAGTCCAAGTGTATGACTTTGCACTTTTTTGCATTGAATTTAAGCTGCCACTCTTAACCATGCCTTCAGTTTGCCTAGGTCTCTTCTAGTTTTTCCACCCTGTCTGGAGTGCCCACCCGATTGCAGATCTTGGTGTCATCCGCAAAGGGACGCACCTTCCCTTCCAGCCCTCCGCAATGTCACTAAAGAAGACAATGAAGAGGACTGTCCCAGAACTGAACCCTGTGGCACCCCACTGGTCACATCCCTATCCTGGGATCGTACTCCATTCACCACCATCCTCTGTGTCCTATTGCTCAGCCAAGTTTTAACCCATTGTACCACCTTTGGGCCTACTCCCAGACTGAAAAATCTGTTTACTAGCCTCCTATGTGGGACAGTGTCAAATGCCTTACTAAAATCTAGGTAGACCATGTCCACCACCTCTTCCTGATCCACCACCTTGGTTACTCAGTCAAAGAAATCTATTAGATTTGTTTGATATGATCTCCCTGCTGTGAATCTGTGTTGCCTCAGGTCCTGTGCCCCACTAGCCTCCAGATATGCTGCAATCCTTTCCTTTAACATGCATTCCGTGATTCTCCCCACCACTGAGGTCAAGTTGACCAGCCTGTAATTTCCAGCCTCCATCTTGCTCACACTTTTTGTGTAGTGGTACCATATTCACCTTCCTCCAGTCCTCGGCACCACTCCCTGACTGGACACAGTACTTCAGGTGGGGCCTTGCCAGTGATTTATACACGCTAATGCTATTTCTCTACTTCTGCTGGTGATGCCCTCCCTATGCACCTGAGCATCCTGCTGGCTTCCCAACTGCCTTATCACACTGTGTGGTGACTTTCAGGTCATCAGAATTATTACCCTTAGGTCCCTTTCCTGTTTTGTGGTTGCTAAAACTTCCTCGCTCAACTGATACATTGCTCCTGGGTTTCTGTGCCCCAAGTGCTTGATTTTGCACTTTTTGCATTGAAACTCAGCCATTCCCTTGACCAATCTTCCAGCTTTTCAGATCATCCCTTATTCTTTCCACCTTCCTTGTTGTGTCCACTCTATTGCAGATTTTGTGTAATCCATGAACAGGCATATTTTCCCTCCATTCCTTCCACAGTGTTGCTAATAAATACACTGACAAGGACCAGAGCTAGTACTGACCCTGTGGCACCCACTTGTCACCTGGCCTTCTCCAGAGTGGACCCCATTTACCATCACCCTCTGACTCCTATTGTTAGCCAACTTGCTTCCCATTTTACTACTTTGGACCCACTTAGCTTACCAGCTTGCTTATCATAGATACATAGATACATAGACAGTGTTGGCAGGTAAGGGCCTTGGCCCACCAGTCTGCCATTTGAGCTTGTAAGTTCAGTTTGTTTTCCTAGAAGTCTGTTTCTCCTTACCCCTGACCTCTAGAATTCCTTTATGTCTATCCCATGCATTCTTAAATCCGTGATTGTTTCAGCCCCCCACCACTTCCTCTGTGAGGGTGTTCCACTTGTCCACCACCCGTTCTGTGAAGAAATTCTTTCTCATGTTTCCTCTGAATGTCCTCCTCCAACTTCATCCCATGCCCTCTAGTCCTGGAACATCTTTTTCGCTTAAAAATAGTGTATTCCTGCACCCTGTTCCTCCCTGTAAGATACTTGTATGTCTCTATCATATCCCCTCTCCTCCCTCCTCCAGGGAGTACATGTTCAGTTCCTTCAACCTGCCTTCATAGGACTTGTGATGCAATCCATGCACCATCTTTGTTGCCCTCCTCTGAACCTTCTCTACCCTGTCTATGTCCTTACGAGGTATGGTCTCCAGAACTGTATACTGTACTCCAGGTGGGGGCCTCACTAGTGTCTTGTATAGCGTGAATTATGACTCTCCTTTTCCTGCTGGTGATGCCCCTGCTTATACATCCCAGCATCCTATTTGCTTTACCTGATGCCTTGTCACACTGTTTCCTACCTTGAGGTCATCAGAGATGACAACCCCAAGATCCCTTTCCTGCTTGGTGCATGCTATATCTCACCCCCCAACTGATATATTGTGCCAGGGTTTTTGTGCTCCATATGCATTATCTTGCACTTCTTTGCACTGAATTTCAACTGCCAAACCCTTGACCATTCTTCAAGTTTCTGCAGGTCCTTCTCATTCTGTCTACACCCTCTGGTGTGTCTACTCTGTTACAGAGCTTTGTGTCATCAGCGAACAGTGAAATTCTGCATTCTAGATCCTGCGCAATGTCACTGATGAAGATGTTGAATAGGACCGGTCCCAGCACTGATCCCTGTGGTACCCCACTGGTCACTTCTTCCCTCTGTGGAGTGACAGCCATTTACCACCACCCTCTGTGTCCTGCCACCCAGCCAGTTACCTACCCACCACACTACTGTCCTGCCCACACCCATATTCCCCAGTTTGTGTAATAGTCTTCTATGTGGCACAGTGTCAAAGGCCTTGCTGAAGTCCAGATAGGCCATGTCCACTGCCCTCCCTGATCCACCTCCCTAGTCACCCAGTCAAAAATTCAATGAGGTTGGTCTGACATGACCCTCCCCTGGTGAAACCATGCTGCCTTGGGTCCTGTAGTCCATTGACAACCAGATGTTCCACCAATCTCTCCTTCAGTAGTGCTTCCATGATCTTTCCACTACCGAGGTGAGGCTGACTGGTCTGTAGTTCCTGCTTCCTCTTTGTTCCCGCTTTTGTATAAGGGGACTACATCTGCTATCCTCCAGTCTTTGGGTACCTCCCCTGTTTCCAGTGATTGGCTAAACAGGATAGCCAGAGGTTCAGCCACCACCTCTCTTAGTTCTTTAGGACCTAGGGTGCACCCATCTGGCCCCATTGCTTTGTCAGCTCTTATTACTTCCAGTTCCTTCAGGACCCTTTTCTGCGTAAAGGGACTTGTGTCCATTTCTGCCCATTCTCACCTTGTACTCCTTCAGACCCATTACCCCCTCTTCCTCAGTAAAGACTGAGCAGAAATACCTGTTCAATATGTCAGCTTTACTGTTGTCATCCTCCACGTGACTCTCATCCTCCCCTTCAGTCTCACTATCCCTCCCTTTGTCTTTCTTTTTCACTTATGTACCTGTAAAGGTTTTGTCCCCTTTAACCACTGATTTTGCAATGTGTTCTTCTGTCTGAGCTTTGGCTTCCTTACTGACTTCCCTGCCTCCTTTGTTTCTCCTGGTAATTCTCCTATCTCCTTCTGCCTGTGTCTTTTGTATTGCCTGAATGCTATCTTTTTGGCTTTCACTTTCTTTGCTACCTCTTTGGAAAACCATAATGGTCTCCTCTTCCTTTTCCTCTTGCTAACCTGCTTAATGCATAATTCTGTTGTTCTTATAATCCCCATTTTAAATACTGCCCACTGTTCCTCAACCCTGATTCCTGTCCCATTCCCAATAATGCCTCTTTCAAGTATTTCCCCATTTTCCCAAAGTCTGCCCCTAAAATCCAGGATACGTGTTTTTGTGTGGTTTGGTTCTGCCCTTTCTGTGATTTCAAACCACAATGACTGGTGGTCACTGTTACCCAGGTGCTCCCCACTGTTACCCCATCACACTGTCCCTGTTTGTGAGCAGAAGGTCCAGTATTGCCTTCTGCTGGTTGGTTCCATGACCAGTTGCTTGAGGAAGGCACCCTGAAGGAGTCAGGATAAATCTGCTCTAATTGATGCTGCTGCTGGGATGCTCCAGTCCACGTCTGGAATATTGAAGTCTCCAACCAGTACTACCTCACCCTTGTCTGCCATCCTTTGGATGGCTAGCATCAACTCCCTATCTGTTTCTTCCTGCTGGGCTGGTGGTCTATAGACCACACCTGTGCGGATGGCTGGCCCCATTTTCCTTTCTGGCTTAACCCACAGAATCTCTCCCTATTTTGTTCCTCCTGGATCTCTGTGGCCCTTATGTCATTTTTCACATACAGTGCCACTCCTCCTCCCTTCCTGCCTGCTCTGTCTCTTCTGAATATGTTGTGCGTATCAGTCTTCTATGTGGAACAATGTTGAAGGCCTTAGTGAAATCCAAGTAGGCCACATCAACCACTCCTCCCTGATCCACTTTCCTGGTCTCCCAGTCAAAAAACATGATCAGGGGCCAGCCCAGTGGTGCTGAGGGTTGAGGTTCAGGACACTGCACCTTGCACCATGCCAGCAACCCGGGTTTGGGAACTGGACTTGGGTCGCTAGGGGGTCGGCAGGGGGAGGTGGGGATTGCATGTCCATAGGCAGCCTCCTTCCCCTCGAGGAAGGGAGAGTGTGGCAAGCTGTAGACTGGCACCCAGTGGTGGCTGGGTGTCAGCACAGGCCCATCATCCAGACCAGGGAGGCACCCATCCATGGCATATGGTTGCTTCCACAGAGGCAGGGGCAGCTGTCTCACCTATTGCACCGTTCGGGTGCCCAGGGAGAAAAGCAGAACACAGCCAGGAGCCAATGGGGTCCATGATGAGCTGACATATTAGGGGCTCCAGCTAAGCTGCATATAGGGAATATTTATGCATTGAAAAACTGCATATACACTCCTATTTTAACAGGACACTGTCAACTTGTTTTCATCATACTATTTCTAGTTAAAAGCCTACATTTTATGATTGCCTACCTTCTCTAAAATTCATTGATGTTGCTGTTTTTTGGTCTGTCTTCTTGTTTAGTAGAACTGAAATGCATGCTAATGTAGACTTTTAAACAACCTTATTTTGTTTACAATCATGGATCTATTCTTACTGCATGCTTTCTGAACATTAGAAACACACCCAAACAGTGCAGTCACTCATGAAGCAGTAGCTCCTAAACTCTCACTGCATTATGAGGGGCTAGACTGTGTTGTGGGTATTCCCAAGTCCAGGAAAGATGCAGTTGGAGCCGATCAAGGAATGTAAACAAACATGTGTTTGTGTGGTAACACCAGTATGTGGGCAATCTATTTTTCACTTTAAAAAAAATGAGAGTCAGAATCAAACTACCAGCTACATCAGCAATCTTCACAGAATGTTGGCAGTCTTAAAGTGTATTTTTAAACGGGACACTTTGAGACCTAAGGGAGTTGACAGTGTCCCTTTAACTTGTATTGTGTAGCCCGCCAGTGTCCATGCCCTTTGTCAATCTCATTCTGGAAATCAGCGTCCTTGTTCCGCAATTTAAAAAAAAGTGTTCTCCTGCCCCTCCTGGCAGCCCATGTCAGTTAGTGTTAATGTAAAATAGTTGGACACATGGATTTGCAGTCTGCTCAGTGCCCACCCAGATGCTGTAACGTGATTGGCTGTTGTTACTTAAACAGAGCTATGCACTTTGTGATTGGGCATGAACTCACACATACCACGCAGACAGATGGTGGGCAGGCTGGCAGGAGCAGTTGCAGGCAGTGGGTGAATCCAGTCAGTGCAAAGGATCAGGATTTCTTTCTGAAATAGGATGTGAACACGGGTAATTATTTTGCTGGATTGGAAAAGAACACTTACGTTTTGAGTTCTGACCTAACTAATTTTACTTTCTATTACGTTCAGATCTGAGCTCTGAAGTGTACAAGGTACAGTATAAATACTCTGTGGTGGAGCAGACATGCGGCCCTAAGTTTTATCTGATTTATGACCTATGGAAAATGTCAGTGTGATCTGTCTGATAAAGTAATGGAGTGTTTCAGTCTGGATACGAGTTTAACAAGTTCTTTTCCATCTGACTCCTTTCTTTTATTCATACTGGGAATATATGATGAATGGTCTCGTCTGTTCCGACGAGATGTGACTGGTCTTCGGCCATGTACGCCCAATACTTAAAGAAAAAAAAAGAAGTCAGACAGAATAGAACTTGTTAAACTCTTCTCCCAGACCAGGCTGTTACTATTATTAAGTAAGTGCTCTAACTTCTCCTTATTTCCTGGGACTTGTGTGGGGATGCTGTGAGATCAATGCCATGTGATAGGTGAGGTGCACATTCTGACACCCGTCTGCCATTATCAGTCCTTCCACCTGGCGCCACCTCAGAAACGTTGTGATTAGTGATGAAGTCAGTAACCTAAGGTTTAGTTTTGTGTGTGTTAACCTGGTTTGAAAATAAAGAAATTCATGATTTTGTTGAGTTTGCCCTTAAAAATAGTGTACCATCTGTTGATCGCCGATAGTGCCATGCGGTGGGCTAACATCGCTGCATACAGTCTGTATTTAAGGTTTTGTATTGGGGGCTTCTGTGAAAGTAGTTTAGCTGCAGCAGCCTAGCAGGTAATGAATTGTCAGCTTGCCGTGGAGATAGCCTAGGATTGTCATCGGTGTTGTCAGTTGTTCCATAGTAAAAAAATGCGTTTGCAGCATCCTCGATGACATGCAATGGTTGTCCATTGGCGATCTGCATTGCTTGTTCCCAGCTTTGCAGTATCCTTCTCCCACACAGCATGTATTAATTTTCTGCACACTACAAGATTTAATGCAATACGGTGGAGTCAGAGAATCCTCCTCGACTTCAACACGTGGCATTCAGCCTTGTAGTGCTCAGAAAATGGCTGCCTGCTGTGTGTGTCTGAGTGAGGTTTTTGATCTGCTTAAAGACTGGTTATAAAAAAGAGTGAGCAATACCAAGCTCCAGCTCCACAGTATGTTCTTATACTACAAATTCAAAATAAAGGATGTTAAAAGTGTGTCTTCTCTTTGTGTATTTATTACTGTCCCATGTCCCCATAGTAGCCTGAGTGTGTGTGTGTGTGTATACCCTGCTGTGTGTGGCTGGGTGACATTTTGATCTGCATTGCAAACTCTAGCCCATGCATAGGTAGCGTAGGTGTATACAGAGCAGGAAAAGACTCGCATCCATTATGCTCGCCACATCTAATTTATAATTACCCGTTTGTGTAGGTTGTCCAATTTAACTTTAAAACTTCCCAATGACCTACTACATGCAACTTCCTCAGGCAATGAGTTCCACACAGAGACCACTCTTTGCTTAAACCATCTTTATGCTGCCATGTTTTGCAATTTTCACTGCTAAGCTGAAGTGAATGTGCTCTGGTGGAGTAAATTTGATCTCTGAATATCATTCTAGCCCAAAGGTCTAGATCTGTCAGTGCTTTAAACAACAGACACAGAACTCCTCTTACCCTTCTAAACTCCAGAGAAAACAGATTTAATACCTCCAACCTAGAGTTGCAATCCTTATCTTCCATACATTTCAAAGAGCATGTTGCTCTCCTCTGAATCCTCTCTAGCCTATCCAGCTGCTTCCTATGATGTGGTGACCATACCTGTATGGGCCTCATCAATGAACTATACAGAGGGACCACAGCCTCTGTCTCTGCTGGCTGTTTTTAGTACACAGTTTAAAACCTCATTGGCTTTTTACAACATTTATGCAGCGGGTCTTAAATGTCAGATCGTTTATAATGCTGATTCCCAGATCTTTTTCTTCTGTCACTGATCTAAGAGTGCTGTTGCAAAATATAGTACGTGTGACTGGGATTTATTTTTCCCAAATGCATGACCTTTCATTTGTCAGGGTTTAAGGTGATTTTAGATGTATTACACCATTCTACTATGTGGTTAAGGGCCTCCTGTAAAAATACATGGTCTCCTTGGTCTAATAGCTCAACCCCCAACATGCTGTCATCTACGAACTTGGTCATCGACATGCTACCATGCTCATATTGGGTGAGGTTACGTAGATATTGAAAAGGCATTGGGCCCAGTACTGATCCCTGTGGCACTCCACTCATTATCCAGGTCCAATCTGAAAGCACGCCTTATTACTGACCCGTTGTTTTCTGTCTCTCAGACATGAGTGAATCCATGGCATTGTGTTGTCATGGATGCCCATTGTTTTATTACCTGAGAACAGCAAGAGGAAGGAGCTGCTGTTAGAACTGTACTACTCTACTGGACCAAAGAACTAGAACACTACTACTGGGAACTTCAATTTAGGGTAAAAAAAGAGTGTGTGTTTGTCTGAGTTGAGTGAAGGAATTATTATCTGCAGATAGCTAGGTGAAAAGAAACTGTGAATTAGGGGAGGGACTTAGAGAAGGAAGCCAGGTGTTTGTATTTAAAACTGACCTAGACAGCTTGTGGCAGAGAACAGCAAGAAGAAGAAGAAGAAGCTGCTATTAGAACTTTACTAGGACTATATTGCCTCCATTCCTCTCCTCTACCATCTCTCCAGTTCTACTTTTGTAGGCAGATTTGACTGACAACAGGAACTTACGAACATACGAATGTGCCAGCAGAAACAGACCACCCAGTCTATCTAGGTCTGTTCGAGGCATGCAGCTAGCACCCCTAGTTTGCAGCTGCTCCACCCTCCCATTTGTCATCCCACCACTCCCCCACCTTCCCCACCCTCACTCTACCTTGTTCCTGTCTCGTGCTCTTTTGAAGCTGTTCACAGATTTACATGATACCACCCATTCTGATAGGATGTTCCATTTTGTTACCACCCTCTCTGTGAAATAGTGTCTCCTCATCTCCTTCCTAAATCTCCCCTGTATTCTTAGCCCGTGACTCCCTGGTGGCCTCCCCTCCTTAATTTAAAGACCCCATCTGCCCCATCTTTACTGATTCCCTCAGATACTAGAATGTCTCTATCATATCCACTGTCCTTCTATCCTCCAGGGTGTACATATTCAGGTCTCTCAGCCTGCTGTCATAGTCTGTCCTTCCATTCCACATATCATCTTTGTTGCCCTCCTCTGCACCCTCCAGTAGCCTGATATCATGCTTTAGGTACAGCCTCAAAACTGCACAATACTCTATGGTGCGGCCTTACTCAGGGACCTGTAGAGGGCAAGATCATCTCTCGCCTGGATGAAAACCACCTCACTATGCACCCCAGCATTTTGTTCACTTTGCAGCCACTCTCCTGCACTGGGCAGTGTTATCCATGGTCCTTGTTATCATTACCCCTAGGTCCTTCTCCTCCTCAGTGATCCTCAGCTTTAACCCTCCAGCCAGTATTCTCTCCTTGGGTTCTTCACCCCAAAGTGCATAACCTTACACTCTTTGCATTGAACCCCAGCTGCCACCTCTCTGACCACTCCTATAGCTTGCTTAGGCCCCCCAGCTGCTTCCATCCCTCCTCTCCATTCACCACTGCTCCGATTTTGGTGCCATTGGCGAACAGACTTATTTTGTTCACCACCCCATATGCAATGTCTGCTATGAAGAGCCCAAACAATACTGGCTAACACAGAGCCCTGTGGCATCCTACTCATCACTGGCCTTGACGCTCAGTGCTCCCCTCTTACCACCACCCATTACAGCCTCCCACCAGTCAGCTTGTAATCTAGTTCATAATTTTTTCCCTACCACTACACCAGTTAGCCTCCCCCAAGCCACCTATGAGGCACAGAATCAAAGACCTTGCTGAAGCCCAAGTAAAGAACATCCACCGCATGAACCTTATCCAACTCACCTGTCACCCAGTCATAATATTGAATCAGGTTTGTTTGACAAGACTTCCCTGACACAAACCCATGTTGCCTCACATCCTGGAGACCATTGTCTTCCAGGTATGACACCAGTCTTTCCTTTAGTATTGTCTCCATGAGTTTGCACACTATGGAAGTGAGACTTACCAGGCGATAATTACCGGTTCATCCCTTGGTCCAGTCTTGTGTAATGGTACTACATGTGCCATCCTCCAGTTCAGTGGCACACACCCTGACTCCAGTAAGGTGCTGTACAGATCCACCAGTGGCTCTGTCAACACCTCCGCCATCTCCTCAGAACCCTGGGATGGATACCATCTGGCCCTGGTGCCTTGTCTACCTTCAGTGCCCTCAGTCCCTCTAAGATTCTACTTGCCTGAATTCTTCCTCTGTTGCCCTCCTCCCCTGGCCCCCACCCTCCCAGCCCATGCTGATAGCTGTTCCCCATTTCTTCTGTGAACACTGAGCAAAAGTATTCATTCAGTGCTTCTGCATACTCCTCACCCTTTTCGTCCACTCCCACCCTTTTATACTCGCTACTGTCTCCTTGCACTTCCTTTTCTCCCTGATGTATCTGAAAAGTCCCCCATTAATTCCCTGTGCTAATCTCAGCTCCCTCTGGGGCTTGGCTTCTCTCATTTTCTGGTCACCTCACTGGACCATCTTGCATACTTCTCCGAGTCCACTTCCTTTCCTGTCCTTCTGTACCTCTGGTGCACCTCTCATTTTCTCTCACCACCTCCACTACCTCACTGTTCAACCAGCATGGTTTTCTTGCTCTGCTCCTCTTACTCTGTGTCTTGGTTTAGGCTTCTGTTGCCCTGTAATTCCCCGTTTAATAATATCCCATTTCTGCTCTGCATCCATCTCCTGCCTTATGCCCTCTAGTTTCTCTTCCAGTACTTCCTGCATCCTCATAAAGTGTGCCCCCTGAAGTTTACTTCACCTGAGTAACTGATTCTCTGGCTCCTGTACTGCGGAAATTAAACCACATCGCTTGGTGATCGCTGTCAGCTAGTGGGCCTCCACCTTTATTTCCCTTACTGCCTCCCTATTCGACAACACCAGATCTAAAGTGTTCTTCAGCCTAGTAGGTACACTAACCAACTGTGTCAGAAGACCCTCCTGGATTGCATCTAGAGCACTTGCTTCCAAGCACTGGAGGTGTCCGGAATGCTCAATCAACCCCGGCAAGTTGAAATCCCCATGATGACCACCTTCCCTTTCTACATACCTTTCTGATTTGTCCTGCTAATTTCCTGTCAAGCTCTTCAGACTGGGACGGTGGCCTGTATATCACCCCAAACCTCAGTTTCCTACCCCTTAAGTCTAGGAGCTGCAACCAGATTGTCTCTGTTCTCCTTTCTTCCCGTCATCCATTGTGCATTTGATCCTGTCCCTCACATAGACTGCCACACCACCACCCCTCCCTTCCTTACAGTCCTTCCTGTATACTTTGTATCCTGGGATTGCCAGATCCCAGTCCCGTGATCAGTTGCCCACGTTTCTGTGACAGCTGAAATATCCACTCTCCACACTGCTAAGAGTGCCTGTAGCTCAGCAGATTAGTTGCCTAAGCTTCTTGCATTCAAGCGAGACCACCCTCCACCCTGTCTTCTTCCCTTCATTGGCCTCCATTTCTTAATTCTACTGCTTCCTTTTTCAGCCACCCTGAGTCCTTCCCTGCTAGCCTGGGGGTAGGCTGTGACTCAGCTGTATCAGATCCCTGCCTACCTGCTGTCCACTTATACCCCCATCTAGTTTAAATCCACCTTTGTTGCAATATGCCTCCCCAGTCTTTGCTTTAATACCTCCTTCACCTCCCCATTAGGTGCAGCCTATCCCTTGCAAACAGATTGTTACTATCCAAGGTACTGCTCCAGCCACCCACAGCCCATATCCCTTAGTTTGACACCATTCAATCAACCATGTTCAACTCCTAATCCTCTCCTTTCTCACTGTGCTTGCACAGGGTACTGGGAGCATTTCAGATAATGCCCCAGACTCCCCAGTCTCCTTGCACAACCTTCCCACTTCTTCAATCCTCTCCTTTGTTGCCTCCACCATTTGGGAGCAGGAAGAGAGTGATCACAGAGCCACCAAAGACTCACCATCCTAGAAGGGCAAGAGTAGCTCTCCATCCCCCCAGCTGCTGGAGGTCTGACTCTGAGCAAGTAAGGAGACTACTGAGAGATATAGGAACTTCTGGTCTCAGAACAGGAAGATCAGGAGCTTTAAGTGCATGGAGAGTAGGAAAGTAGGAGAGAAAAAATTCTATAAAAAAATAAAAAATAAATGAAGAGAGAGAGGAAAGAGGTATACAAAGCAACAGTTAATGGGCCGAAAATAAGACATGATGGGAGTGGTGCAATGCAGTAGCTGTGAAGCAGCAGTCTTCCAGGTGACGTTCTGGAGAATGCAGTGTTGTCCCATCAGCAGACACCTCTCTGGGGTGAGGGAGGAGGTTGCTCATCTCCAGTCTGAGTTGGCCAGGATTCAGGAGACTCCATTCCCACCCAGGGACTACCAGGACCACTGTCTCTGCCTCAGAGGTTGCCAAGAAAGAAGAGCATTTGGACTACAGTGGGCTCAGGGAGGGCGATGGTGGTGGAACAGAGGCACATCCCTCAGTTGTGCCTCTCCACAGATTCATATGCTATTCTGGCAGGTGTGTTTCCTATGGAGGCACCCACAGTGGATACAAAGGAGGATGCTGGGAACCTTCACAAAGGAGCCCCATAGGAGGGTGGCATGGGACCCCACAGGGAAGGAAACAAAGCCTGGTGGAGGACTCCATTGTTAGGAGGGTAGAACTGGGGAAGGAGGGGAGAGGGAGGTATGGTGCCTGCCTGGCGCTATGGCTTGGGGGACATGGAGCTAATCCTCAGGATTGCAGGAGCAGCTGCATGGGAGAGGGAGCTGGATGTCATAGTCCACCTAGGGACAAATTACATGGCTTGGAAAGGGGTCAGAGCAGTGCAGGAGGAGTTGTGCAGTTGGGGAGGGCCTTAGACAAGCAGCACACACGGTAACCTTCTCGAGGTGCTGCCTGTCTATGGTGTGGTGAGAGGTGGTGCTCCGCACCACGGATTCAATCAATGGTTGAAAACTGGTGCAGAGCTCAGGGTTTGGCTTCATTGAGGACTGTGGGTCTACCTGGAGGGATGTAGGCCTATACTGGCTTGGTGGTCTACGTCTGTCCAGGAGGGAACCAGGACTCTAGATGATAGATTTAAACATGTTACTGGCAAGCATTTAAACTAGCCAGGTGGGGAGGCACTGAAAAGAAGCAGAGAAATCCTAACCTTCCCAAAAATCAGGGTAGTTAGTGAGGTAAACACCAAGATAGAGAAGTGGGAGAAGGGCTGGGGTAAATGGAGAAAAGACAAAGGCAGTAAGGACAGGGATGGGGCAAAAGGGATGGCCATCAAAAATGGAGGATAATGAGTACCAATGCCCGTAGTCTAGGTAACAAGCATCCTGAACTGGTAGTCTTGATGGAAGAGGAATGCCTGGATATCGTGGCAGTCACAGAAACATGGTACACAGAGAACCATGACTGATATGTCAACGTACTCAAGGTAAACAAGCTATAGGAAGACAGAGTGGGTAGAAGAGGAGGAGGAGGAGTAGTCTCTATTTAAGGGAAGGGATCAAAGTGACGGAACTAAAGGAGAAACAGGGAGAGGAGGCACTATGGGTCACCCTGGAGACTGGAAATGACACCACAAGCCGCACAGGATTGTATACAGACCCACATATCAGAGGGAGGAAAAGGACAAGAAAATGATAGAAGGCATCCTTAGGATGGCAGTGAAGCGAACATATTGCTGATGGGGACCTGAATATGCCAGTTGTTAACTGGAGCACCTCTGCCTACATCCAAGACAGGCCATTCTTGATGCCCTAGAGGGACATGCCTCAGACAGCTAGTGCTGGAACTCACTCAAGAAGGAGCAATCTTAGACCAGGTGCTATCAAATGGGGATGGAGAGATTTTCTCAGATCTAGAAGTGGGTAGCCATTTGGGCACAATTGACCACCAGACAGTGTGGTTCACGATAAACTCAGCTGTAGAGTCAAGCCATACAAAAGTGAAGGCACTGGACTTCATGAGTGCTGATTTTGTCAAAATGGGAGAGTGCCTCAGAAAAGCACTAGCAAACAGGCAAGAAGGAGTGGTGCAGCAACAATGGGGAAACATCAAAACTGCCATCACAGAGGCAACAAGACTTTGTGTGAAGCAAATAAACAAATCAAAACAAAAGAAAAAACCCACTATGGTTCTCAAAAGAGGTGGTGGGGATGGTTAGGAGAAAAAGATAGCATTCAGGAAGTATAAGGAAACACAAAAGAGCAGGACAGAGAATTGTACTAGTTAAAGCAGAAGGAAGAAGGGAAGGCAGTCAGAATAGCAAATGCCCAAATCGAAGAAAAGATAGCCAACTTGGTTAGAAGGGGATAAAACCTTTTTAGGTTCTATGTGATAACAGCAACTGCCAAATGGTGAGGCGTGCTATACATGGCAGAGTTGATGACATTTTGCTGCTCTGACATGCTTGGTTGGTAGAACAGCTAGGGACTTAGATTTCATGTTTCATGGGGTGGGCTGCACCTCAACCTCCCTTATGTGGGCTTCTCCCCACACTCCCTACTAAAGGATTCTCAACTGCAGGGGGGTGCATGTTGTGGGGGGCAAAGAATGAAAAATTAAGTTTCATGCTGGGTGCAATGAAATTGCACCAGCATCTGGATGCAAACCCAGTACCTCACTTACATAACCGCAGGCCAACGCCGATGCCACAGCGCAACTCAGCAACCTACCGCAGCACCACCCTATATCCCTTCCGCCCTCCCAGCCCATGCTCGCCGTGCTTGTCCCCCCCGCGACTGTGCACATATAGTGACATCCCATCACTGAATTTGCCCACCCCCACATCCGTCGCCTCCTACCTCCCTTCGCCATTTGGGCCGTACCATAACTGGTCAACATTTCGATGGTACCGTAGTACAGGCGCCCAATCACAGGCTACCAACCTTTACTGGTACATTAGGGAGTGAAGAAAAACAAAGAGAGGTATACTGAGGCTGAATAAAGAGGAGGGTGGTGGGCAAAGAGGGACAGTGAAAATCAAGGATACTGAATCTAATGCTTCTGCTCAGTATTTTCACAGGAAGAGGAGGGGAAGGTAATTAATCCAGTCAATAGAAGCACTCTGGATGGGGGTCAATATCAGTCCTTTCACAGAAGAAAGGGTTCTGAAAAGAACTCCTAAAACTGATGGGGCCTGATGGGATTTACCTCAGAATTCTGAAAAGAACTAAGGGAGAACTAGTAACACCATTGACTACCCTTTTAACAAATTATGGGAAGATGATGTGGTACTTGAGGACTGGAGGGGGTGGATGTATTCCCTTCACAAAAATGGGAGCAAGACAGAGGCAGGAAACTACAGACCTGTCAGTTTCACCTCAGTGGTAGAGAAAATGATGGAATGACTTCTGAAGGAAAGAATTGTTGAGTACCTAGAGGCCAGTGGGCACAGGGCCCAAGGCAGCATAGATTCACAGTGGGAAGGTCATGTTAGACAAATCTAATTGATTTCTTTGACTGGGTGACCAAAGTAGTAGACCAGGGAGGGGCTGTGGACATGGCCTACCTAGACTTTAGCAAGGCATTTGACGTAGTCCCACACAAAAGATTAATCAACAAATTAGCCAGCCTGGGAGTGAGTCCCAGGGTGGTAGCCTAGGTGAAACATTGGCTGGACAACAGGACACGAGAGTGATAGTAAATGAAGTCCACAGTGAAGAAGGGGGTTACTAGTGGTGCACCGCATGGTTCTGTACTGGGTCCAGTCCTTTTAATGTCTTTATAAGTGACATTGCAGAGGGACTGGAAGGAAAGTATGTCTCTTGCAGACACACAAAGATCTGCAACAGGGATGATACACAAGGTGGGGTGGAAAGGATGAGAAGGGACTTGGCAAGGTTGGAGGAATGATCAAATATATGGCAGCTTAGATTCAATGCTAAGAAGTGCAAAGTAATGCACCTGGGAAACAAAACCCAGGGCAAGAGTACACAATGGGGGAGGGGGAGATACTGAAAAAACAGAAATGGAAAGGGACCTGGGGGTAGTTATATCAGATGACCTAAATGTGGGTAAGCAATGTGAGAAGGCAGTAAGGAGAGCTGGGGATACTGGGATGCATAGGGAGAGGCATCACCTGTAGAAAACAGGAAGTTGTTATCCCTCTTTACAGACAGTTGGTAAGACCACGCCTGGAGTACTGTGTGCAGTTCTGGAGACCCCATCTCCGAAATACATAGACAGGGTGGAGGCTGTCCAGAGGAGGGCAACCAAAATAGTGCAGGGTCTGCACCAGAAGACATCTGAAGAGAGACTAAAGGAGCTTAAGATGTATACAATCGAGGAAAGGAGAGGAGGGGCATGATAGAAACTTTCAAGTACCTCAAGGAATCAACAAAGTCCAAGAGGGTAGCATCTTTCAGAAAAGAGATGTGGAAGAACAAGGGGCACAATTTAAAGATAGAAGGGGACGGCTCAGAGGCAATGTGAGGAAGTATTTTTCATGGAGAGGGTTGTGAATGCTTGGAACAGCCTTCCTGAGGAAGTCATGGAGTCAAAATCAGTGGGGAATTCAAGAATGTATGGGACAGACATAAGGCAATTTTAATGGGGTTAGGAGGAAGTATGCTGTTGGTTAACCAGGATCTGCAGCTTATCCATTAATTAGGGAAATGAGCAGACTAGGTGGACCAAGCAGTCCTTATCTGCCATCAAATTCTAAGTTTCTATGTTTCTGTAAGCTCCTGATGTGGCAGCTTATTGAAAGCCTTTGTGAAATCCAAAATGCCACATCGGCTGACCTACCCCACTCCAAACTTTCACCTATCCTGTTGTAAAACTCCAACATATTTGTCACACAGGATCTCCCTTTATAAAGCCTTGCTGTGATGCATTCCCCAAGTGTTCTTTTGTGTACAGCTGATAATATATTCTTTGATTATCCCTGCCAAGATTTTACACAGGGAACTAGTCAAGCTAACTGATCTGTAATTTGAAGGATATTTTTATTGCCTTTTTAAATAATTGAATAACAATTGCTTCCCTCTATGTGTCAACTACTTCACCTCCGTCAAGGGAATATAGGAAAATATGGCTTATTGGAGGCCAATATGTCCACAAATTCCTTTAGTAGTCTGGGGTGGAGCTCATCAGGTCCAGAAGATTTGTGCAGGTCCTGGGGAGTTTAATCTGTTCCTTATATCTGTTAGCTCAGTACTGAATTGGGCACTGCAAAATGGTGACGTATTGGCCTCTATTACCCTGATGGCTTGTATTACTAAATACAGTAACAAAATATTTGTTTTGTACATCTGCCATTTTCCTGTTGGTATTTGTCATTAATCCTTCTGAGTTTAGCAGTGGGCCTATGGAATTTACTCTTTCACATGTTGACTGCGCATGCATAAGAAACATATTAGGCAACTTTCTCCAGAAGTAGGTTGTGGAGGCGCAGCACTGTTGTGGCCAATGCCCCCACAGCCTTTAAAAGGCTGGGCTCGCATCCCCTATCTCTGTGGCACGCTGCTGCTGACACTAGTTCAGCCAGCATGCCACAACCTTGTAAAATTTAGTCGCTGCAATCAGGGTTCGCCTTGTCATTGTAGCATCAGCCATTTGCTGCAATAAGAAAGTGACCCGTCAATGCAGGGCGGAACCTTGAACACTGAAATTGTTCGTGAACATGGCGGTGTCCTGTCACCGTGTTCACAAACAATATTAACCCCCGCCGAGGAACTGCCCAATCCCTCAGCAGCATGTGCCCCCACAATGTTTGTTTGCCAGGGGTCCCCAATCCCCATCAGCTTCAGTGATCCAAGGTTTATGTTGCTGACAGGGCAGCCCACTCCTTTGGCATTGTGTAACCCTCTCCCACTTTGTTGTCTGCCGGCACGGGTGCCCAGTCCCCGTCGGCATAATGTCACCCCCTTTTGTTGTGTGCTGATGGGGGCGCTAATCACCTGTCAGCTACAGCTGCCCCTCAAAAAGACTCCACTGGCATGCTGGGAGCCCACCCCAGCATGCCACATCCCTCGTAAAATCAAAAATGGTCCAGTAATGTCTTTTTTTAACCTGTAAAAAGGAAACAGTCTCTCGGTGGTCCCCCTGGCCCTCTCACAACCCGCGCCCACCCACTGCGCACCCTGCCTCCCCACCCCTCACCCCATTCTACCTCCAGAGTCTGACGCGACAATCTTCGGTGGACCGGGAACACATCTGCACTCCTCAAAGCCGACTATCAACTGAGGAAATGCCAGTGAGCTGTATAATGGAATAAATCATTTTCTTTCAACGTTGATGCATATCTCAGGCATTGTTTGGAATTTTGTCACCAAATTTTCAACATGGGTTTTGGGACCTTTCCTCATGAATTCTGGCACTGTCATGGTGTTATTCAGCCCTGAAAGGTGATTTCACGGTCACGGCACGGAATCCCCTTTTGGGACTGATTAATGAAATGACAGTGCCTGTGTTCATGAGGTGGGCTCTCAAAAGCCTATTCTGCAAATTTGGTGGGAAAATCACTAAAATGACTGTTTTACTAGGCGTACATTACACAGTTGCTACGTGACACTCGTAACTTTGCAAATTTGTAATATTTTCATGCCAGATTTTCAACACTGGCATTTTTTCAGACCTCTTTGTGAACAGTACAGCTGTCATCCTGGATAAAATGTTTTCGCACTTCCAGCACAGAATAACACAGTCAGTTGGGAAATCAGTGTTCAGGACAGATTAAGAAAATGACAGTGGCGCTGTTCATTAGTAGATGTTCTAAAATGCCTATGTTGAAAATTTGGTGACAATACTCCATAAAATGACTGTGTTACGAGTGTGTTGTGCAGTTTACACGCACACTCATAACTTCACAAATTAATAATATTTTCACTCCAGATTTTCAACATTGCCATTCTTCTGCACCTCCTTACGAACAGTACAGCTGTCATTTTCACATTTGGCCAAAATATGTTTTCGCAGTGTCGGTGCAGAATAGCGTGATCACTGTGGGAAATCCATGTTCAGGACACATTATGAAAATGACAGTGACACTGTTCATTAGCAGAGGTCCTAAAATGCCTATGTTGAAAATTTGGTGACAAAAGTTCATAAAATGAGTGTGTTACGTAATGTGCATTGTGCAGTTTCCATGGACGGTCATACCTTCACAATTTTGCAATATTTTCACTCCAGATTTTCAGCATTGCCATTTTGCCCCACCTCCTTATGAACAGAGTAGCTGTCATTTTTCACATCCTAGCAGAAGTGTGTTTTCACTCTTCTGGCACACAATAGCGTGGTCGCTGTGGGAAATCTGTGTTCAGGACATTAATAAAATCACACTGACAGTGTTCATGAGCAGAGGTCCTAAAATGCCTATGTTGAAAATGTTATGATGAAACTCCATAAAATGACTGTGTTACAAGCGTATGTTTGTACAGGTTCCACACACCCTTGTAAGTTAGCAAATTAGTGATATATTCACAACAGATTTTCAACACTGGCATTTGTTCACAGCTCCTTATGAACAGTACAGCTCTCATTTTCAGATCCTGGCCTAAATGTGTTTCCATGCTTCCAGCGCGAATACCACAGTCGCTGTCGGAAATCAGTGTTTGGGACAGATTAGGATTGAGTGACTGAGAGGGGAAGTGACTGAGCTCAAGTGAGCTCTGTTGGGACTGCTGCAGATTTTGTTTGTGGGCAGGAAAAGGCGACAACGCAGGCAGGAGCCCAGTACAAAGGGGCAGCCTGCAGCGCCAGGAGACACAGAACAAGCGAGTGAGGGAGGGGGTGGAGTGAGCTCAACGGGCTCTGTTGGGACTGCTGCAGATTTGTTTGTGGGCAGGAAAAGGCAGCAGTGCATGCAGGGGCTGAATATAAAAGGCAGCCTGCAGCTGGTGGGAGAAACAGAATGAATGAGTGAGAGAAGGGAAGTGAGCCAGGTCAACGGAGCTTGCATCGTGACTGCTGCAGATTTCTTAGCAGGCAGAAAAGGGTGGCAGGAGCCCAGTACAGAAGGGCAGCCTACAGCCACTGGAAGAAACAGAGCGAGTGAGGAGACAGGTGGGAGGAGGAGTGAGGCCTCATGAGCTCTGTCGAACTGCTGCAAATTTCTTTGTGGGCAGAAAAATTGTAGACAGAGGCCAGAGACCAGTCACAAAGGGCAGCCTGCAGCACCAGGACAAACAGAATGAGGAGTGAGACAGTGGGAGTGAGCGACCTCAATGGAGCTCTGTCGGACAGCTGTGGATTTCTTTGTGGGCAGGAAAGGTGCCAATGCAGGCAGGAGCCCAGTACAAAAAGGCAGCCTGCAGCAAGTGGGAGAAACAGAACGCGAGTGAGGGGGTAAGCAAGCTCAACAGAGCTCTGTTGGGACTGCTGCAGATGTCTTTGTGGGCAGAAATGCCACCAATGCAGGCAGAAACCCAGTACAAAAGGGCAGCCAGCAGCAGTGGGAGACACAGAATGAGTGAGTGATGGAGGGGAGGAGTGAGCTCAAGGAGCTCTGTTGGGACTGCTGCAAATTTCTTTGTGGGCAGAAAAGGGCAGCAATGCACACAGGGGCCCAGTACAAAAGGGCAGCCTGCAGCAGGGAGAAGCAGAATGAATGAGTGAGAGAGGGGAGGAGTGAGCAAGCTCAAAGAGCTCTATCATGACTGTTGCAGATTTCTTTGTGGGCAGAAAAGGGCAGCAATGCAGGCAGGAGCCCAGTACAAAAGGGCAGCCTGCAGCGCCTGGAGAAACAGAATGAGCAAGTGAGACAGGGGTAGTGAGCGACCTCAATGGAGCTCTTTCAGGACAGCTGCGGATTTCATTGTGAGCAGGAAAAGGTGCCATCGCAGGCAGGAGCCCAGTACAAAAGGGCAGCCTGCAGCACTGGGAGAAATAGAAATGAGAACATATGGGGAGGAGCAAGCTCAACAGAGGCCAATCGTGACTGCTGTGGATTTATTTGTGTGAAGGAAAAGGCAGCAACACAGGCAGGAGCCCAGTACAAAAGGCCAGCCTGCAGCCCTGGTAGAAACGGAATGAGCGAGTGAGAGAGGGGAAGTGAGCGACCTCAACAGAGCTGTGTTGGGACTGCTGCACATGTTTTGTAGGCGGACAAAGCCAACAATGCAGGCAGGAACCCAGTTCAAAGGGCAGCCTGCAGCAGTGGAGACACAGAATGAATGAATGAGGGACGGGAGTGAGTGAGCTCAACAGAGGTCTGTTGGGACTGCTACAGATTTCTTTGTGGGCAGAAAAAGGCAGCAATGCATGCAGGGACCCAGTACAAAAGGGTAGCCTGCAGCGTGGGAGAAACAGAATGAACGAGTGAAAGAGCTCAGCAGAGCTGTATCATGACTACTGCAGATTTCTTTGTTGCCAGAAGAAGGCAGAAATGCAGGCAGGAGCCCAGTACAAAGGCAGCCTGCAGTGCCAACAGAAACAGAACATGTGAGTGAGAGAGGCGAGCAAGCTCAACAGAGCTCTGTCAGGACTGCTGCAGGTTTCTTTGTAGGCAGAAAAGGTGCCAGCGCAGACAGAAGCCAGTACAAAGGGAAGCCTGCAGCGCTGGGAGAAACACAATGACTGAGTGAGAGAGGGGAGGAGTGGAGCTCAACAGACCTCTATCATGGCTGCTGCGGATTGTTTTGTGGACAGAAAAAGCTGCAACACAGGCAGGAGCTCAGTCTACAAGGCCAGCCTGAAAGCCGACAGAAACGGAATGAGCGAGAGAGGTGGAGTGAGCAAACTCAATGGACCTCGTGTCAGGACTGCTGCAGATTTCTTTGTGGGCAGAAAAGCAGTCAACAGAGGCAGCAGTCCAGTACAAAAGGGCAGCCTGCAGCACCAGCAAAAACAGAATGAGCGAGGAGAGAGGGGAGTGACCCATCTGAACAGAGCTCTGTCAGGACAACGGCAGGTTTCTTTGTGGGCAGAAGAACGTGCAATGCAGGCAGGAGCCCAGTACTAAAGAGCAGCCTGGCACCGGAGAAACAGAATGAGTGAGTGACGTAGGGCAGTGAATGTGCTCAACGGACTAACACAATCAACATTTGGCATTGACAAATGCTTGTTTTATTTATGTAAGCAAAGAAGGATTTATAGTTGTCCTTAGTTCTGGCTGCCAATTTAACTTCATAATCTGCTTTAACTTTTCTAATTTCCTTCATCTTTTTTGGAAGTTTCTAAATCTTAACCTACATGTCTCTCTCTTGTTTCCCTTCATGATTTGAATAGTGTATCTTTCTTTTGATCATCTTTTTATTTTAAAGTTTAGCCAGCATGGTGTTTTGGTTCTGTTTTGGTACTTCCTTTTAATAGGCACGTGTTCTCTTATGCAATTATTTAATCTTTCTACTAAGGCATTTCACATGCTTGAGATGTCTTTTTCCTTAAATTCCTGATTCCAATTCCAGCTTACTAGTATTTGTTTCATCACTTGGAAATTTGCTTTGTTAAAATTTAAAATGGTAGTTTCCGCCAGCTGTTGTGTATTTGGTTCCTTAATGGTAAATTTTACCATACAATGGTCACTATCTCCTAGGGATAAGGTGACAGCACACTCCTCAATGTGATCCGTAATATTTGTAAGGACCACATCTAGGGTGTTATCTCCCTTTGTTTTTAAATAATAATTTGTTCTAGGCCCACCTGATTGAAAATATCCAAGTAAGTGTCCTCTGTTTTGTAACACTCCTTCTGTTTATTCCATTCAACCCCGGTAGGGAAAAATATCTTACCATTATTATTCTACCCGAGGGTTAAGGTCAGCTATTTAAGCCTTGTAAGACCGGGGACGCCCCCTCCTTGCTAATGGAATACACACTCCCCAAGAAGATTTTGGGGGACTTCTGGTAGTTATTTTGATTCAAAATTGTTCAGCCTGGCTTGTATTTATAGCCACTTCTTCTGCACGTATGTCTTAACCCTTTATCTCTTGTTCCCAATTGTAATTTGTATCTCACCATCTTTCTGTAATAACACAGTGCATTCCAAAATAAAGGGTTTTAGTGTGTGTGTCTTTTCTTTGTGTATTTACTTTACCAGGCCATATCCCCATAGTAGTGTGTGTGTACTATGCTGTGTGTGGCTGAGTGCCATTTTTGATCTGCATTGCAGCCTCCATCCATAGTAAGTACATTCTTATATACTGAAAAATAAATGATTTTAGAGTGTGTCTTCCTTGTACATTTACTGTCTCATATGTGCATGTACTTTACCTCATCCGAGTCTGCAGCTCTAGGAAAAGTAATGTCAGCAAAGCCAGGGGTAGAAATTAAGTTTTATAGCCACTAGCCACCGGGATTCTGACGGAAAAATCCACTAGCCCTACAGACATTTATTATTACTACCTGTTGATGCAAAATGAACTAAGCTCGGACAGTGGAGTGGCTCCTTTGTTTGTAGTATTTGGTTAGTGGGGTGGGTGGACCACAGGGCAGTGGCTATTTCCACCCAGAGAAGGTACAGCCTTTCATTGAATTTGTAGGTGTTAGAAGTCATAATAACAAGTGATTATGCCATCTGCCATGGTGGGGTGACATAATCGCTGGACATCATGACACACCCACAGTAGGGACCCCACCCCTCATTTTGGTAGCCACACACTGTTATTATTGGAGTGGATCTGAATCTTTTAAAGAGACTCTGTTGTGCATGATGACATTTAGGTGTTGATTTTCCATAGACAGTAACCATCCAGTATCAGTATGGATGGTTATTGTTTGTGGAAAATCCACTTTGCCCTACATTATTGTATTTTAGTGAGTATGTGTCACACTTGCCTCTGAGGCTGGGAGATCAGAGGGCTGTGGGTTCAGTTCCCACATCTGGGACTTGGGTTAAAGCCCAGTACTGACACTGCAGTGCAGCATGAGAGGGTGCGACTACTGAGGTGCCGCCTTTGGATGAAACATTAAACCGAGGTCCCATCTCCTGGATTGGTGGTAGTTCAGGTGGTTGTTAAGGATCCCATGGCACTTATTGAAAGAGTAGGAAATTTCCGGTGTCCTGGCCAAATTTCCCTCATTCACTAAAAATACCACCAACAGCTTAATCAGGTTTAAGGTCAGTTGGCATTCATCTGTTTCTCCTCTGGTTGTGCCTGAAAGTGCCTGAAAATAGGCAGGATTTGTCTAGTGCACTTACCCAGTCAACAAAAACTAAATAAAATAAATAAAAAATAACATAAGCAGCTGGATAAAAGTATGTACGTTGTAACTAATATTGAAAAGAAGCTGGTTGTTTGCATTAGATACATGACAGAGAAAGCAGTACCTACTACTCATCTCTTATGCAATGTGTGAATAGATGACTGAAAAGCACACACTATAGTACAAAACACTTTGGCTAGACTGAAAGCATAGGTCTTGACATGGGGAAAATGGTTTCATTAAGAACAGATGGTGCTGCTGTTATGATGGGTGAAAGGACGGTGGTTGTACAGTTTAAGGCCAGATTCTCACTAATTGCATGTATGGCTATATACCTCCTTTCCCTTTTCCCAGGATGCACCGTGAGATGAGCAACTTGTTGTTCAGTGTGCCCTTCCTGGTGAAACATTTCAATAAAATAAACGTAAAATAAAGACACACTGCCTAGCACATCGGCTTAGTCTAGCATGTACTGAAGCCATGAAAGATTTCATTCTCTGTATACACTAATGCATACCTTTGCAATCAGAAGCACCAAGCTAGAATGCATTCAGGAGGTATTGAATGACCCCATCCTAAAAACAAGCATTTGTCAATGCCGAAAGTTCACCGCATTACTTAAGGAACAGCACGAGAAGCGCTCCTTAGAGTTTAAGCAGGAAAATTGGTAAAGTATGTTTTATTTTTCAGTGACAATTTTGTCAAAGAAAGGCAGTCACTTAATTAACAAGGACCTTCTTAGGTAAAAGACAGCATTTCTTTGACAAAATCATCACTGGAAAGTATAATAAGCATTTGTCAATGCCAAACATTTGCTTGCTGTCACTGGCATTGGTAGTTGCAGAGTTAGAGTGATGCATAATAGGAATGGCAGTGAAGTATTGAACTGTCGCTAACTACACCCCCACCCAGCAGAGATTGACAGGCGTTGGGGATGTAACTTTGAGTTGTTGGCCATAACACTCATGCCATTTCACCTACCTCTACCCTGCAGACACTGACAAGTGTCGGTGTGCCTTGGGCTCTTCAGGCCTTATGTTCACCCCATTCCATCAGGAAATACACTGAGATGGGTGCAGTATAGAGAAAGGTGAACACTGGGGCTGAGGACCCTGGCACACCTCATGCCTGTCACTGGCTGCAGGGTGGGGTGGAATGGCTTGAGCATTATGGCTGATGATCCCAAATCACACCCCTGATGCTCCAGATTTTCAACACGGGCTTTTGGTGATCTCGCCATGAACAGTGGCACTATCATTTTGTTACTCAATCCTAAAAGGTGATTTTGCTCAGCAACTGTGCCATTTGTCACCACAGGTGCGAAACACATTTTGGGCAGGATGTGAAAAATGACAGCTGTACTGTTCATGAGGTAATGTGAAAATGGCGCTGTTGAAAATCTGAGTAAAATATGAAAATTGCAAGTTATGAGTCTGCATAGAAACTGCGAATGCAAGCCTGTAACGCAATCATTTTTGAATGTTTACCAAATTTTCAACTTGGCCATTTTTGGAGCTCTCCTCATGAACAGTGGCACTGTGATTTTGTTAATCTGTCCCAAAAGCTAATTTTCCACAGCAATCATGCCATTCTGCATCACAGGTGCACAAAAACATGTTTTGGGCAGGATGTGAAAAATGACAGCTGTACTGTTCATAAGGAGGTATAAAAAATGCAACGTTGAAAATGTGGAGGAAAATATTAAACATTTGTGAAATTATGAGCTTGCTTAGTAACGCATACTCGTAATGCAGTAATTTTTTGGAATTGTTCACCAAATTTTAAGATGGGCTTTTGGGATCTTTACTCATGAACTATGGCACTGTCATTTCATTAATCAGTCCCAAAAGGTGATTCCACACAGCAACCATAAAATCACCTTTTGTGACTGAGAAACAAAATGACAGTAGCCCATTCTCGTAGCTTGCGTCAGTTAACTCAACAACAGCACCCACAGGCAGCTGCAGATCATGGAGCTGGTTGTAATCTGGCTCCACTTTTGTGAATACTCCGCCATGGTAACCTGTGGATCCACAAGTCTTACCCGACTTATGACGCGTTTACCAGCAGCTGTGGGTATTTCTCTGAGTTTTGCTAATCCTGTCCATGGAGAGTATGGTCAATAGTATTTAATTCAGTGTTCACCCAAATTCCTCAAATCAAGTTCCTTCTTGGAACATTTCAGTGTCTTTCCATTTAATATATATTTATAGTTAGTATTTTCTTTTCCAAAATGCAGCACTGTGCATTTTGTTGATTAAATTCCATTTTATTATTTCTTGCCCATACTTTAATTTGTTCTAGATCTTTGCAAAATTCTAAATAGTTCAGTCTTGTATCCACTTCATGTCCTATCTTGGTATCATCTACAAATTTTGAGATGACACCCTTTATACCACTCCCTATATCGCTTATGTACAATGAAAACAAAACGGACAAAGCACTGATCCCTGGGTACTCCACTGGAGACATCCTCCTCAGTGGAAAACATACCATTGATCCTAACACACTGTTTACATTCAGTAAGCCAATTTTTAATCCATCTATGTATTTGTTGACTCAATACTATTTAGTTTGGAAATAGACAAATCGCGAGGTACTGTATTAAAAGCTTTTCTAATATCCAGGAGGATGACATCAGTCAGAATATTGCTATCTAATTTGTCACTTATGAAATCGTAAAAGGATAGAAGATTAGTACACATGATAAACCTTTTCAAAAACCATGTTGACATAAATCCAGAAGATCCAATAATTTCATATATTTTTCAATTTTATTTTTAACTAACTTCTCCATCCATTTAGAACAAATCGAAGTGAGATTGATAGGCCTATAATTCGATACACTACACCGACTTCCTTTTTTATATTGGGACTACAATGGCTCTTTACAGTCATATGGAACTAACCCAGATGATAATGATTTATTAAACAATATGGTAAGTGGATAAGAAAGAGGTTTGACCACGTTTTTAGAATAACAGAGCTTAGGTTATCAGGCCCAAGTGAGGAGGATGTTTTTAACTTAACTAATTCTTCAAATACTTCTTCTTGAGAAATTTCAAATAACTGACTGCCTTCCTCTGAGAACGTAGAATCTGAACTAGATGCTGGATTGAAAACAGAAGTGAAGTAGTGGTTGAAGTTACTAGCTATTTCTTTAGGATCTTTAGTTGTTTTACCATTGTGTACAATTGAGGTGATAGTGTTTATTAGAGTTTATATAAGCATAGAAACTTTTAGATCCTTATTGCAAGCCAACTTAACTTCACGTTTTCTTTTTTTTTCTTTTAATCAGTCAGTTATGAAGTTTTGCTTGTTCAGATATGTATAAAGTTTCATTTTTATAACAGGGATTATTTTTAAATCTTTTAAAAACTTATTTCTTACTTAATCTGTTTCTTAATTGATTTATTGAACCATAAAGGAATTTTTACCTTTTCTATTATATTTCTTCCTCATAGGTATGAATTTATGAGAAAGATCCTGTAGAATTTTATTAATTTTATCTCACATTTTCCTAGAATTAAGCCCTTTAGACTAACATTCAATCAATTTTGTTTAGTTCTTCTATTATTTTTACCCAGTTTGTGTTTTTATAATCAGGGATATCAGATATTACACAAACCATATTATGGTCACTGGTTGCTAGATGACTATTAACTTTAGCATCAACAATACGATCAACTTTGTTAGTAATAATAAGGTCCAAAATATTAGCACCCTGGTAGGTTCATTAACCAATTGGTCACAACCCCAAGATGTTATTGTGTCTAACAGATCATTTTCAAATTCATTTAGACCTGTTATGATTTCCAATTTATACCGGAGCATTAAAGTCACCAACTATTAATATATATGCTAAGCCAGCCACTTCTTTGATTTCTTGTAATATTAATTTGTTACAATCTGGCTCAGCTGAAGGAGGTCTATAACAGATGCCCAATATTAATTTGGGAAAAGAGGCCACATTGAAATTGATCCATATAGTTTCAACTGAGGTTTCATATTCAAATTTTAGATTCAGTTCTGAACATTGAATCTGATTTGATACATAAAACAAACAAACACCTCCACCTCTTTTTCCAATTCTATTTTTTGTGAATAGTTTATATCCCGGATATTATTTGACCAAGAGTTTGTACCATCCCACCAGGTCTCTGTGACACAAACTACTGTATATCAATGTCTTCAATAGCCATTAAGAATTTTAATTCGATTAATTTATTAGCATTCAGACTGCAAACATTGAAATTTAACACCTTTAGATTAGATTTGGTAGCAGGAGAATTTTTGCTTTTGTACTACCCTTGTCCCCTACCTATCTAGTTTAAATTACTTACAATAATATCCTCAAAAGTTCTTCCCAATTTATACGCCCACATTTACTCAAATGTAAATTGTCCTAACAATAAAAGGAGTTATTACAAACAAAATGTTCCTAATGTGTCACATGTATGATCCATTGGTATGGACCATTTTCCAAGTCATTCATTTATTTGCTTGATTTTTTTTCTTTTGAAATCCTGTTCTGGGAACTGGAAACATTTCTGAAAAATAAATGTCACAGTTTAGAGATTTAAGGTACCAGCCATATCTATATATTCCTGCTTAATGTCTTCAATCGATAGTATGTTCAAATCATTTGTTCCCACGTGAATAATTGCTAAAGGACTGATGCCAGAATTACTAGGTATGCTAACTATCATATTGTGTATATCTCTAATTCCAGCCTCTAAAGGAAGAACAGGTAATATTATGCTTATCCTGTCTACAAACAAACTTGTCAATATATTTTACCAATGAGTAGCCCAGTACACAGTATTGCCTCGTAGTAGGTGTATTGCTATACCAATTATTGGATGCAGAAATGTCTCTATTAACATCATCAGGTTCCAGAGGGTTACTATTAGGATCAATCTCAATCATATTGACTTCTGAAGGTCCAACAGTATTGTCAGTGTTACATATACCATTCAAATTATTCTGATTTTCGTTAACTGGATTTGAATTAGTATTCAAGGAATAAGAGAGTCACAAATCACTAAATTTGTGCCACTCAGGATATAATTTACATTTAGATCCTCCATTTCTTTACTAGATAGATCAATTAAGGGTTGGAATCTATTTTGTAAAGAGATTTGATTTCCCAAGGCCCATCGCCTTATTTTAGATTTGCACCATGTTGTATTAACATCCACCCTTCATCCCCAATTCACTGGTTTCTTCCTCATCTTGAATTTTCTTTGTTTTGGTGTTAGCAAGATCAACCCCTAAAATAGTTCCATTAAATACAGGGTCTAAATATATTTCAGATGTAACCTCATTTCATAAAGAACTATTTCTCAAACCACCATTTTGTGTTTGTAACGCTTTAGCCATTTTACATTGTTGACTTTCAATTTGCTCAAGTTTGACATTAAATGTAGTGATATCTTCCTTTAGGACACTATTATCAAGACACTTTCTACACATATGTATAGTGTTTGTTGGTATTTTAGTAACTAGGAGTGCATACGACAGTGAACACATTTTAAGCCAATATCACCATCAAGGGTCATTATTGTGTCTGGTAATACTGTATTAGATACTAAGTCACACATCAAGGGCATCTGGGTCACATCTTGAACTCTTGAGTATCCCATGTTAGCACTATTCTTTACTAACAATATAGTAGTTTGCTCTGTTAACACAAGGAATATGGAATGTACTTGCTGCTTAAGGGTAGATTACTTATAAATATGTACCATATACAGACACTCACCTATGCAATCATTTACACTTTCCCCAGACCAGTAGTCTTCACTGGATATGCTAGACATGCGCTAGATGCGCGTGTCTCTGCACGCATCTCCGTGTCCTGCTACATGCGGCAGCACGAATACATGCTCGCCTGGCTCGCTCGGATGAGGTTTTAAGCCCGTGGAACCTGGAAGTCTCATTTGGTCAGATGACCCAAACAGAGACTGCAGGAACCTAGCAACAGGTGTAAGTAAATGTGAGGAAAATCAGCGAGTTTGTGCTGTAGAATTACACCCAGCCAGTCGGTATATCCACTGGAATCTACAAATGTTCACAAGCATACACTTCCCCACAAGTTTCATTTAAAATACATTTCCATACGTGTAATATAGGCTAGAAGATACTAGAGTAGCAGCAGTTCTGTACTGACAAGCAGTGAACAGAGATATGTCCCGGTCCACAGAAGATGGCTGCTCCTGACCTTCTAAGGTAAGTATTAAGTCAGGGGTTATGGAGGGTATGCAGAGGAGGGTCAGGATGGAAGGGAATGGGTGAAATGATGAAGGACCATTTTCTTTTTGCAGGTTAAATTAAAATAAAAGACTCCAGGAGACAGTTTTCTTTACTTACAGGTAAAATTAATACTTTTGGCACACTGGGTGGGCTCCCAGTGTGCAATATGAGTTTGGGGGGTCTGATACTGCAGGGATGGGGATCCCATGTCTGCAAAGAAATTAAGTTTAGGGGTGAGGCACACTGGGGTGGGCTTCAGTGTGCCACATGATTTTTGGGGGGCCTGATGCCGATGGGGATTAGGCACTCCCATTGGCAAAGAAATTGAGCTGGGGGTGGGCAATCCAATACTGAAAGTAGGCATCCTGGTGTCAGAAAAATATGACAACTGTCATAGCACACTGGGGTGGGCCTCACTATGGCACAATGTGGAGGGAGGGGATACATGCCAACACTGGACTGGGCACCCAGATGTCAGCTTTCCCCAGAGAGTGTGGTTTCCATACTGCAGAAGCAGTGGTGCTGCTACAAATGTGTGGAATTTGCTGCATTCCACACATATTTGTTTCATGTCCAAACAGTGATCAGCTGTTCAGTAGCTCTTTCTTTTGAAGTTTCACACACACTACTCATAGCAATAAGTTTGCAGCAGGCGTGGCAAACTTAATGAGGGAAACTCACAGTGTAAGATGGCTAAGTCCAGAACATTGTAGAAGTGATGTGTAGAAGTTATCCTCTGTATTAGTTGCACTATCTGAAATTGGAGCAGTGGGTAATGCCACTGCATTATCACTGCATAAGTATTTCAGCAACAACAGGGTAGCACTAATTATGGCCTTTATGCTAGATGTCCACAACGTCAAAGCAGTACAATGTTGTGAATTACAGAAACAGAATTTGTCACCTGATTGTACTTTTGGCCACTTGTCACCTTTAGCTACTTTTGGTCTATCGCAGAGCACTGTGGCAGGACAGCACCAGCTCTAGAAGGCCCTAGACCAGGAGTGGCTCCACAGCCCAACTTTCTTGATGGGTAGAAGGTGCCCTAGCACCCCAGCAAGCGCCAGACCTTGAGATGGTGAGTTTTACTTGGGAGGGGTTAGCAAGTTCCCTCCTCTGGTTGAACACCAATGCGCATGTCAACATACTCACGCATGCCTCGAAGTATGAGTTCAACTTTTATAAAGTAATAACACAGTGTCACACACTAGTTTACTTTGGAGTGACATTAAAAGAATCAGTAGAATGTAGCTACGATATGAAAGTATTAGCTGATACAGGACCAAAAATCATGAGCTCCTTCATGAACGAGCTCACCCGAGCTCTGCACCATTCTTGCTTGTGGATGCACACTGCAGGGTTTTCCAGCAGAACAACACTAATATAGTAAGATAAAAAATATGGCATCTCTCGGGGTACTAAAACAATTTATCAGTATTTATGTTTCCTGCAACTGCATTGCTCCTTATACAGGACTGGTGTAAAGAGGCAATAAAATTGCCTCCAACACTGACAGTGTCACTTTAAGATGCTCCCAGTAATTTAATTGTCACTGCCACCGCAACACCATGCCCCTTGGCAGCAGACAGCACTTATTAATATTTATGGGGTCGCTCATTATTATAACCTGAGCAGCCCTTTGTTCAAACTCCTGTTTTAGTGCCAGTATGGGCTTGCTCAATTTCCTTTAGGTCTCCAGTCCCTGAAAAGCATAGGAGAGCACCAGGACCACAGACAAACTCCCTGCTTTTGGACTGCAGTTGCACTTGACAACATCAAAGTGCTCCAGGCGCATACACGAGTGCTAGCGGAACAACCTGCCAGTAGCTCTCACCATGAACTTACACCTGAGAGGGCAGAAGACAGCATGCTGGAGGGGAAAGAACATGCAGAAACCCAGGGGCACTAGCAGAAACAGGAAGAAGATGGGGCAACTACAGGTAAGCCCCAGAGGGGGTTGCACTTCTCCCCATCCTTGAAATGCTTGGCTTTCATGATAAACATAATGGAAAATACCTAACGAACATTAACAATAACAACATTTTTAACCATACACTTGATTTTTATTTAACAAGTAATAATCAGAAGAACATTTCAACACAGAGCATTAAACACATTTGAGTAAATTTTATTGTTTTTGAGCCCTTTGGCACATGAGCAATGGCACCCATCAGATTGACCCACCAGCCATAGGATACTAAAGTTTCACAGAACACACTGCTTTTTAAAACCCTTTTAGGTACACTGTTTATCACTTTCCTTTTTGGGCACCTTTTTAAGACCTAGGGGTCTTAGCATTAACAGGACACTTAACTGCCTTTTGTAGAGACCTAGGAGTAATGTACACTTTTTATGTACTACAAACAAAGGTAAGGCTGTAGGTACCCTAGGATATTATTTTCATCATCCTGATCCTTAGATTCACCCTGTGACCACTTTTGATGTATCTGCAGGTAGCTGCTCCAGTACCACTTAAGCAGCTCACCAGACAAGTATTTAAGTCTGGGGTGGTCCCCAAGGGCACAGCCAGAACAGGCTTTTGACCCTATCTTGTCTTTTAGGCATGTCCCTGGTTAGGGGCAATCCCTCATATAACCTGGCCAATTTTTGAGTAGGGTAATGACTACTGGGGTCTCACCATTTTTTTTTTTAGACTTATTATTAGTGTCTCCCACATTTGAGATCTCCCCACCCTGGCAGGCCCAGTCTATGGCATTACTTTTTTTCACCTTGTCTTTTGCATGTGCAGCTTAAGTGGTGGGTGGTGACGAAAGATTTTTGCAACAGATTGTGCATTTACTACTTTGTTACTAATAGGCAGTAAGTGGTTCTGTTGAATAACCTTGTGCTCCTGAGTCTCTCCCTCAGGCCGAGATCTTGTACACTGGTAGGCCTGCAAGCTTAAGAAGACATATGAGGTGTCTCCCCATCTTTTGGCTATTTTATGCTTTCCTGGTATGTCCAGCCAGTGTAGTAGCACTTTGTCACCTGCTTTCAAGTCTTGGGCTCACACTTTTTATTTGCTTGGCTCCTTTAGTGGTCATTTTGACGTGAGATGGTATGCATTATTTAGTTGTTGTTTTAGCTTTTTTACATAGCGCAGATAGTCTCTTGCCCTCAATTTATCTGAGGAGACTCTGTAGCACAGGTCCACCAACAGACTGGCTATTTTTTAAACATGAGCTGGTAGGGGAGAATCCCATACGTCATTACATGTAAAATTGTAAGCGTGGACCAGGGTGCTTACATGTTGACTTCATGTGCACTTGTCCCAAGGGATCCAAGGTGCCCAGCATATGTAACAGGTTCTGTTGAATTTTTTAGGTTGAGGGTCACCTTGGGGATGGTAAGGCATGGTCAAGGACCTTTGATGCCCCACAAAGAGAGCAGTTTTTGATGAGCCGAGTTTTGCAAATCATGGCCCTGATCTATGTGGATCCTTTGGGGTACCATAATGCACATACAAATTGTTACCAATATCGCGGGTTACAGTGGAAGCTTGCTTATCTTTGGTGGGGTAAGCTTGAGCATATCAGGTGAAATGATTAGTAGCAACTAGTACATTGGAAATACTACATGAGTCAGGCTCCAGTGTAAGGAAGTCCATGCATACCAATTTTATAGGGCCACTAATTTTGATGTTGACTAATGGAGCAGCACTTTGGGAAGCGCCTTTCATTTTATTCATTTTATGCAGTTTTGCAGTATGTTTCTATATCTTCCCCATCTTTGGCCAATAAAACTGACTTTTAACCAGGTCAAAAGTGAATTTTATTTATTTATTTGTTGAAATGTTTCACCAGGAAGGCACACTGAGTGACAAGTTGCTCGTCTTCCCATGTGACCTGGGGAAGGGACACAATAGGAATGAGACATTAAACATTCAAGTTACAAGATCAACATTAACATACAGTTGTAAGGCTGGTGTTACAAACAGTGTTTCAACAGTGTTGCACATAATATGTAGAAAGTGTGGACAATAATAGGTGCCAGGTTAATAAGTAAACAAGTGCTTACATGAAAGAAATGGGTCAAAGGGAGGGAGGGAGAGTGAGGTGGGGGAAGGGGGAAGAGTTGTGTCCCTGGAGACCCCATCAGGATGTGAGGAATCCTGCAAGGGACTGGGGAGACCAGAAACTAGGGATATGGTAGTGTCCCAGAAATGCCCCTAGGATAGTGGGGGTAGGGAGAAGATGAAAGATACAAGCCCCTTAGAGGGGTAGGAGAGAGACGATGGAGAGCATTTGGAGTCCTTTACATTCTGTGAGAGATCAAGGGGAGACCAGTAAGGGGAGCAATTTGGGGTGGAGGATGAGAGCTAGAAATTTGGGGGATGGTAGTGAGGGTAAAATGAAGATGATGGTAGAGGGGCACGTTTGTCCAGGGCTTAGAGGAGGAATTAGGGCAGGACATGGCAGAAGCAGCTAGGTGCAAGGTAACTATTGAGGGCAGAGCTGATGGAGTAGGTGGAGGATGAGTGCCAGATTTGAGGAGGAGGATTTCCAGATTTTGGGAGGTGGTGAGTGTAACTGGATTTGCCAGTTTGGGTGGATCTCGGCAGACAACCAGGGTATGGGAGTTGGTTGATCTAAGGGAATGGAGGGTGGGGAGAATTATAAAGGAGGAGGTGAGATAGAAGGGAGCTCACCCAACCAGTGCTTGGAGGTGAATTTAGAACAGTGGAGAGTCGCCTATTTGTAAGAGAGGGAAGGATAGGGCACAATAAAGATCAAAGTGACAGGCTCGTGGGGGCATCCAGAGCAAAGCGGCAGAAGGAATTGAAGAGGGTGTTCAGTCTGGCCAGGGAGGACTTAGTGGCAGCACCATAGGCTACATCACAGTAGTTGAAAATGGGCAGTATCATATTTTGAACAAGTTCACGCCTAGCCATAGGAGGGATGCAACTATGGTTTCTGAACAGAGCACCAAGCTTGGGGTGCATTTTTCTGGATGGCGTCACTATGTCCAGAGAAGTTTAGATGTTAGTCCAACCAAATACTTAAGTACCTGCAGGAGGATGTGTCTCAAGTAAAGTCCCATCAAGGGTGTGGAAACTGGGTAAGGAGGGAAGCCTAGAGAGTCTCTGCTTTGTGCCTAAGATCATGGAGACAGTCTTCTTGACATTGAGCAAAAGTTGATGGTTAGCTGAACCTTGTCGAAGTCTTGCTGTAAGCTGGTTGTAACCACAGCAGGACAGGAGCCAGATGCATACAGGACTGTATAATCAGCATGCTATGTATAGTGGTGGAGGGGAGCAAACAGAGGGAAGGTCATTTAAGAAGATGGAGAATAGAAGGGGCCTTAATACAGAGCCCTGGGGACGCCAGTGCTAATTGGGAGGAGAGGTGCATTGGCATCCAAGATCTTAACTGATTGGGTTCTGCCAATAGGTAGGCCTTGAACCAGTTTGTGGCAGAGAGACAGGGCCAGCTGTTGGAGTGAATAAAGAAGAAGGGAGTGAGAGACGGTGTCGAAGGCCTTGGCCAAGCTGACAAAAATGGCAGAGGTATTTGGCCACTGTCCATCCCAGTTAGGATGGAGTCTGTGAGCCAGAGGAGAGAGGTGGTGGTTGAGTATTTTTTCCTGAAACTAGACTGAAAGGGTGAAAAGGAGCTGTCAGATAGAAAGAGATGATTTTTTTATATATATAAATTTTAGTCTTTGGTAACAGGATAAGGCCCACTAGGCACAAGTGCCTGTTCTCAGGGGTGACCTGTGAGCACTGGGCAGTTAAGTGACTTGCTCAGAGTCACACAGTATGCAAGTGGAGGTTGTGAGACTCAAACCCAGGTCTGGTCTGCTGGATGTATCAAGCTCATTTACAGCTCATTACTCATAACCTCTAGGCTATATTTGGGTGAGGAAAATGTATTCTTGAAGCTTAGCAAGGGTAGGGAGGAGAGAAATGGTAAGATAATTGCCAGGAGATGAGGGGGTCATACCTTTGGGTAGAGGGAGGACCACAGCATGTTTCCATGAAGAGAGGACCAAGGCAGTAGAGAATGAGAGATTTAGGATTATTGAGAGGGGTAGACAATGGCCAAAGTGGAGAGGAGAGAGTTTTCAGTCAAGGCCATCAGGGAGGCACCTTTAGAGGGTTGATGGTGAGGAGGGCACTTAGGGCATCATTTGGGATTACAGTAGTGAAAGAGAAGGGAAGGTGGTAGGGTGGTGGAGGGGCACCTGGTAGAGGGTGGGGAGGGGATGGGTAGGAAGGGTGAGGAGTTTCAGTAGCTCAGTGGTGCAAGAGGTACAGTAGGAGTTAAATTCACAGCTACAGCTGGTGGGTCAGGCACTAGTGAGCTATTTACTTTAAGTACTGGGGGCCAAGATAAGGGTAAATAGCATGTGGACCACCTTGCAGAACTTTGAAGGGAATTAATGTTGGTGATGAAGGCAAATTTGAAATATTCAGACTTGGCTAACCTTGTAGCCCTGGTGCAAGTGTTTCAGAGCATGCTGTGGTTCCCAAGGTCACCAGGATGCTGGGTATCTTTATGACACTTCCAGGCTCGATCTCTAGCAATAAGGCAGGCCAGAAGTTCAGGGGTCATCCAAGGTAAGTGGTTACCTCTGACTCTGGTTTGTTTGAATGAGGCAAAGGCATTCCAGTTTACAAGAAAGATTTCTTTGAAGTACGCAATGGCCTTTTCAACTAAGGGGAAGGAGGTTAGGGGAACCAGTCAGAAGTAGCAAGGTTACTCAGGAGAGGTTCAAGATCAAGGGACTTGAAAAGCGAGGTGTATGGTTTTGTGTGGTGATTTAGTTCTGTGGACTTTCCTAACTATGAATATTGGGTTATGGTCACTGAGAGCACTGGGAGGATGCCATAGGTGATGATGCGGTAGGGATGGGAGGTAAGGGCCCAGTCGGTAGGGAGTATTGTTGTGTCTTGTGGTTTGGGTGGGTGGGTTTGGAGATCAGTTAGGAGAGGTTTAGAGCTCCAATTTCATTTTAGTTTTGGTAGTTTTAGGTGACAACCAGTTTATATTGAAGTTGCCTAGGAAAAATAATTCCCAAAGCAAGGAAGAGTGGAGGTTAGGAAGTCTAGCATGCCCAGAGGATGGACATTTGGGTATATGCAGGCTCAAGATTGGGAGAGTGAAGGGAAGGTTACATGGATAGCTAGGTATCATGGGTCTCAGGAATGGAGGATGAGTAGATGATGGAATATTGCATGGAGGCTAGGACATAAATGGCCACACTACCACCCCTGCCAGCACGGTCTTGCCTTAGCAGTGAGTAGCCGGAACGGAGTGGTCATGGATAGTGCTCTTTAGCAAAGTTTCTGAGATGATTAGAATGTCTGGTTTTAGAGTGCATGCCATGGTCTGAATCTGGTCTATTTTTCCAACAAGCTGTGGGTGTTTAGATATAGGATCTTTAAGCCCTTTGGGAGGGCTGAGAGAAGAGAGTGGGGGAGGTAGTAGAGGAGGAAGCACCAGAGGAGCTAGGGGCAATAGGGACCTGGGTTGGGGTGGATATCCCAGCAGAAAGCAAGAGAAGGGTGAGTATGAGAAAGTGGAGCTTAGGGAGTTTGAAGGGCTGACGAGGAGGTTGGGAGTTTTGAGGAGAAGGAGTGGATAAGTAAGGAAGAAGAAGGTGGAGAACCACAGTGAAAGTGGACACTGTTATCAAAGTTGCATGAGGAATAGTGGTAGAGTGAGACCATATTTCAAATGGTGGGAGGAGTATTAGCATGGATATGGGTAGGGATTGGGGATAGTAATTCATGGGGTTGGGAGAGTTATTAGGAATAGATGAGTAGTGAGCAACTGAGAGCGGTAGAGGGAGGAATATGAGCATAACAAGGAGAGACAGGAGAGTAGGGGATGCAATGTTCATAAAGGCAGAGAAATTGGTGAATAACTGATTTAAGAACAGGAAGAATTTGTAGGCAGGGGTGCGGAGGAGGCGGGGTGATCAGATGGAAGGGGAGCTATAGTTTAGGAAGGTATCTATATAAACAACAGGCAGGGATTACCTTAGATAAAGATTGGGTCCTTCTAGTGGTAGTGCATTACAACTTGCAAATGGGAAAATGGACACAAAAAACAAACAAACCTTGAGCTGTAATTTCTAGCTTAACCAGTCTTGAACTTAGTAATTACTAAGAACCAGCCAGGGAAAGAGAAGTAAGGAGAAAGAGATAGAAAAGGTAGAGGGAAAACAAAATATTCCTTTCAGTTAACTTAAAGGACACCTAAATAGGCCAAATTTTAAAATGTTATTTTAACATCATTATGACTCCATTTTGTGGGCAATCCATGTTTTAGCAGTATCCTACCTGCTGTTTAGTCCTGGCATTCATCGTACTTGCAGGATCCGTTTGTAAAATAACCCCTTCATGTTGAAATCTCTTGTCTCACTTCCGTCTGTACTTGTATGCGTACCCGATATGTGCATGCGATGCAGATTGATGGCGTAGTTGGAGTCATAATCAGCGAGCGGGAACTGCTTCTGTATGCCACTAGTATCTCTATATAATTGTACGTGATTGCCATACTGTAAAGTTTTGTGTGCTATCATCATATATAGTTGTAACCACAGACCGATTCCTGAAAATGAGCTATGCTCAACAATCCCATGTCTGTATAAAAATAAATATGTGGGTGCCCATGATCAGCTAGCCGAGCAAACATGTACTCCTGAGCTCCATCCCTTTCTGCTAATAAATCCAGATCAGTATGCCGGTTCTGTAAAATCATGTCACTGAGCCCACATTACATGTTTTGAATAAAAATGCAGAGTTGAATGTATTGCTGATCTATTTTCCCTCATGTCGTGGCAATATGTTTATTTAGTTGCAAAAACCCTCGTAGCAGAAACACATGATTTTCGGAGTGGACAATATTTTACTGGATGCTGCTGCTGAACTGTCACATCAACATTTATTCTGTTAGTGCCAGTGTGGTTTGGGGGGCAACGTTCCATCATTTCATATGGACAATTTTATAAATACATTTCTGCAGATCACTTATGTGCTTAGGCATAAGATATTTTACATTGTTGTTATATTCATTCCTGTTCACTGCAGTGTGTGGCTGCTGTTTGTGGGATGAGTCATGAAGTACTGAAGTAAAGTATTAATCATTTTTTGAATTTATTATTATGTCAGCAGTATGTAAATCAATAAAATATATTTTAGAAAACTTCCTGTTGTTTGTTGTCTTTCTTTAACATGTGTTAAATGTTTTGTTACATTTCTCAATAGTAAACCAATGGATAATTTGGAGGAAATACATCACATGTTGATAGTTTCACTGTTGCTCCATTTGATGTTATATTTGCTGAAAGATTTGCAGTATGTGCTGTATATATATGCTGATAAAGTGGCAACTATTGAAGTGTTATTCACTTTCTATATTTAAGTACAGTACTTTTATACTGTCAATTGAATTAATTTTGCTTAAAATGCCATATTGTGTGGTATATGGCTGCAAAATAAAAGCGAAAGGGCTGTGGTCTTCATTTCTTTTTTCCAAAGGAAGCCAAGGCTAGGAAGGCTTGGGTGCATTTCTGACGTAAAAATTTTAAGCCTTCACAATATAGCAGAATTTGCTCATCTCACTTTGAGCGTTCTGCATATGATTGCGATCCGATCAAATTAGCAGCACTGGGCTGGGACAATGCCAAACCAAAACTGAAGGTCGATGCAGTACCATCCATCTTCCAATCGTCTGGCCAGTCAGAGTCAAGTACAAAACCACTGCAGCGCTCTGCATATCTGAAGAGAAGTCGAATACAGGTATGGGAATTGTTATTTAATTGTAAACTGCAATCTTTAGAGTTGGCATTTGGTGATATGCTTTACCACTGTCAGTAGCTGATAATCAAGCGATGTGTGCCTGGTGGTGGCTGGGTCCAATATTAACAGGTTTGAACTACATAGATACTGCACCAATGGTTTTGTAATACATAGCTACAAGAACACAGAATAACATTTAGGCATATATTAAATGACACATAACTGTGTAGCTATAAATGGCTGAATAGAATTGTTGTAGTTTGATCTACTGAACCTAACGAAGATCACAGGCAGAACCGGTTTGGCAAACTATCAGAAGTTAAAGTTAAGTACAAGTGCAGTACAGATTATGGTTCATCCATACCTCTGGCTATGTACGTGGGAGTAGGGAAATTGATAGACAGGTAGGTGGTGGATGCATGGAATGGCCTACCTCAGGAAGTGATGGCTATGAATACAGTGCAGGGCTTCAAACAGGCATGGGATAGGCATAAGGGAGCAATGCAGATGAGTATGAATAGATAAGCCACTGACAGAGCAAACGCTGATGGCACATTTATAAGGCAGAAAAGAAATGGGCAGAGTGGATGGGCCTTGCGGTCCTTATCTGCCATCAACTTCTATGTTTCTATGTTTCTTATGTCACTAGGCAGAGAAATGAGGGTGGGGGTAGGTGCAAGATGATCAAGGCCACTGATTTTTGGTTTTACCGAGAAAACCGGTAAAATTCGAATCAGAGCTGCCTGAACACGGTAAAAACTAAGATTTCATGGAATCTGCCATTTTATATCAGATCAGTAAATCTACAAAAACTTGTATTTTTCTTATAATTCCATCCTGTACTATTTTCAGTTTGCTTTATTTAATGCTGGATATATTAAGTCTTCTTTTATTCTGATTATTTATGCATATACTAAAGAATGATAACAGAATCCAGGTAAAATCTGAAATTAGATTAACAATCACGGTGCAATTCCGAATCTGAATGCTTGAAAATGGAATTTCATTGTTTTAATTACCGTAAATCAGTGGCCTTGAAGATGATGGAATGAGTAGGCAAAGGAAGATGTGTGAGAGAAAGGTCTGTGGTGCCTCACCCCTACAGTATGCTGATAACCCTGCTTTCAGAAGGCAGGGGTCAAGCAACAGAGAAAGGGAGCAGGTTGTGGCAGCGAAGTTCGAGCACAGTGTGAGGGAAGCAGGTTGTAGGCAGCGAAGGCAGATATGCTGTGGAAGAACAGAACAGAGACAGTGAAGTTGATAGAGAAGAGAGGCATGGATAACATCACTTCAGGATGTGTAGAAGTGGAGGGAACTATTTGCTTAATTGTGTAATGATAGTGTAGGTATTGACCCTTGCTACAACTTTGGATGATAGAGAATCACAGTAACCAAACAATGTAAGGTCTGAATGGAATGAATTCGAGGAAGGAAGGAATGCTGATTTGTAGGTGGGTGTTGGTGGAGCAGCATCAGGGCATTGCAAGTGTACTGAGAGGGTAGGGTTTCTCACTGGCTTACAGGGTGGAGTTATGGAGGGTTGTAGAAGGAACAGACAGGTGTATGGAAGATTTTAGGGGCAGAGCTGATGGAGTAGTAGGAGGATGAGTCACAAATTTAGGAGAGGATGGTGGATTGGCGAGAGGCACATGTGGTGCCAATCCATAAAAGTGGGGTTGAGGAAGTACCACATAACTGTACACGCATTAGTTTCATCTCGGTGCTGGGAAAATTAATGGACAGCATACTAAAGGAACGATTGGGGTTTACTTGGATGAGGTGGGAGGTCTGGATAGTCTGCAACATGGGTTTGTGCCAGGTAGATCGTGTAAAACCAATGTTGTGGAGTTCTACCGAATGGGTAACATCAGAACTGGACAGGGAAAAGGTTGTGGATGTATTATTTTGAATTCAGCAAGGCATTTCACTTTGTCCACCACAATGGTCTTGTGAAGAAACTGACAGGGTTGGAAGTAGTCCCTTTGATGGTCAGATGGATTGAAAACTGGGTACCTGTACACAGTCAGAGAGGTAGTGGTCAGTGGGTATCTCTTCAACCCTAGAGGTCGGTACTGAGGTACCGCAGAGCTCATTCCTGGGTCCGATCATGTTGAATGCTTACATATCGGACATGAGAGACAGTATAGGGTGTGAAATGAGTCTATGCGCTGACAATTCCTGGATGGGAGCAGTAGTTGAGGGTGAAGAGTGGATGTTGGACCTCAAGCAGAACTGGACACCATGGAAGCTGGGCTCACACATGGAAATTAAATTTCAATATCACCAAGTGCAAGGCATTACATCTGGGTGAAACCCAAACACACGTACACCCTGGGAGAAGCGTTGGAGGCCTCAAGAGGGGAAAAACCTGGGTCATGGTGAATGCATGTATGAATAACTCGGAGCAGTGTAGGAGAGCAGCTAGCAAGGCAAACAGGATGTTGGGATGCATCACAAGGATGATGACCTGTAGCACTAGGAAATGTGGTCCCTCTGCATAAGGGGGAGGGGAGGGAGGTAGGAAGTGGGAAGTTACAGGCCCTGAGCTTTACATCAGTGGTAGGCAAGGTCATGGAGAATCTAGTGAAAGGCAGGATCACCAGCTACCTGCAGACAAATGGCCTGATGAATCCAAGACAACATGTTTTTACTAGGGGCAGATCCTTTCAAACAAATTTGATAGAGGTTTGTGATGGGGTCACCAAGGAAATAGATCAAGGTACAGCGGAACATGTAGCTTATTTGGATTTCAGAAAGGCGTTTTACTCAGTGATTCATGGGGGCTGCTGTGTAAAATGGCAGGACTGTGGATGGGGCAGACAGGAAGTGAAATGAGTGTATGAAACTGGCTGGAAAAGGATGCAGAGGTCATAATAAATGGGGTGGCAACCCGGGAAGACAAGGTCCGCAGCGTGGTCCCCCAGAGATCAGTGCTGGGGCCCCTACTGTTCAATATAGTCGTAGGAGACGTTGTGTAGGGCATTGAGGGTGGGTGTAAGTATGTTTGTGGATGATATCAAAATCTACAATACAGTGGACACAGAGGAAGAGGTGGAACAAATGCAGAGACATTTGAGGAGACTTGAGACATGGTCAAAAAGTTGGCAGCTTCAATTCAATGCAGAAAAATGTAAAATAAAATCATGCATCTGGGCTACAGAAATCAGAAGGCAGGATACCGTATGGGGGCAGAGAGCTGGAGGAGATGGAGCAAGAAAGGAAATAGGCATCATAATATCTGTGGACCTGAAGGTGGAAGGGCAGCGGGATGGCAGTGGCCAGGGGAGTGGAATGCTGGGATGCTCACCCTGCCACCATCAGTTGACCAGCATCACTGTTGCACTTAATCCTTTATTGCATTATTTATTACTTAATTTTTGTTTGATGTCATATTAATAAAATATTTTTATCTATGCACAGGCATTACATGAAGTCCTTTCAAAGATCTCACATATCACAGAACAAACCAATACAGACACCGCTTCAACATCTTATGCCTCCCCATGTCACCATCATTTCATTCAGCGGACAACACTGAGGACATGGTACAATGTGACAATACAGTTGATGAACTGCACAGTATTGTCAATGTTCCAGATGTTTGCAGTTCTTAATTGCCGATAAATATGATTCGTGCAGTACGGAACAGGACGCACCACTTGACTTGTCTGTGCCTGACAAGCTATGTTACATAGATGCAATGTCTGTTGATGAAACTATTATGTATGAATATGTCACTTTAGACCTTCATGAAGTTAGTGTTGAAGACATTGGTACAGGTTCTCTTAATGTTTCAGCAGTTTCTATAACAGATCCACACAGCCACAGTTTGTGAGCGACATCACACCTGCATCAACCAGGGCGTCAAGTGCCAAGCAAATCTGAAAATGAAGTGTCGCTCACGTGGCACACAAACTGACAAGTTTAAAACAAATGCTTCTGTGCCCCTACTTCGTAACAAACATATGATGTGGCAATTCAGTGTAATCTGAATGCAGAAATGGGCACAAATTTAAGTGATGGAAGCCTAACTTTGACAATCCTTTTCTTAGTAGTGATGACAGCTTATCTTTAAACGATGACATTGTCTCCGACAGTGATTCAGATTATATGCCTAATATACATCTGACACATCAATCGACTGAGACACCATCTGCATCAGTATTGTGTTCAGAGTCTGTTCATCCAGCTAAACAGAAGTATTTCATGGTGTCCGAGCGAACCTCAGCAACACTGTTGCAACGGTGTCATGATGCTTCTAACATAACACCCAACGTGAAGCAAATTGTGGGGACAATGATAGTTATATCATGCTAGTGTCCAAAGGGACATAAATTTGAATGGCAAAGTCAAGATTGTAGTGGAACAATGCCTTGGGGAACATCATAATGTGCTGTGCCTTTTTGTGCAGTGGTATAACTCCATCAAGGCTCTTTGACTGCTGAAGTTTCTCAATATGCCGGATCTATCATTAGTCACGTACCACAAGATTCAGCATTTGTACATTATTCTGTGGTCAACAATGCATGGAAACATGAACAGGATAAGATGCTGACTGAGCTTCAGAGAAAAAAATAATTTTGGGTGGTGATGGGCGCTGTGATTCACCTGGCCATTCAGCTAAATATGGACTTTATACATTAATGGATCTGGAAAGCACAAAGTTCTTTCCATCAAGCTGGTCCAGGTTAGTATCCATAACTTATTAATATCCAAGCCATGGTCTCTGTATGGTATACTGTGTCATCATCATGGTGTTATTTTTTGTTCCAGAGTTCACAGGTTAAAAATTCCACTGCCATGGAGCTGGAAGGACTTAAGCGTGGCATTGAATTTCTACATGATCGTGGCTGTACAATAGCCAGTATCATCACGACCATCATGTACAGGTTAAATCCTTCATGAAGAAGAACCATTCAGCTATCAGTCACCAGTTTGACATCTGGCATATGGCCAAGGGTACTAATATAACAAATTTCATCCCAATACTGTTGTGGTCATTGAGCAGAATAGTAATGTATTTCCATGCTTTTTGACTTTGTAGCACTTATGTAAACACATTTTTGTGACAGTGGTGTTTCACACCTGTAGTGCTTAGTCTTCGCTGTGCAAATTGCAAACTGTTCCCGACAGTATGTGTGTGTGTGTGTGTGTGTGTGTGTCTCACCATCTGAGTACTGCTGTGTCTCACCATCTGAGTACTGCTGTCCTTCTCAGGGGGAGGTGGTACTGTCCTGTGCAACACTGACATTTAGCAGAGTCAGGTTGTACCAAACACAGCGATGCAAATTTGTCAGTGGGACATGGAGGACAATGGTTTATACTCCTGTGCAAGATATTCACAGTGCGCCAGGCATTGTCACAAGCCTTGGCACAGCGCATCTGATTTGATCCAGTGCATAGTCCAGGCGATATTCAACGGTGCGGCGCCATGGCTCAGCACTGTTGAATATGCCACTGGGGATGCACATACACAGTGCATGGCACAGTGGCACTGTGCCAGTGCATGTGGCAGGTGGAGAGCAGGGTGATGCTCAAGCCGCAACTGCTGGTGCGCCACATGCATCGACTGCGATATTCAGCGCTGGGAATGCAAAATAGGCCATTATGCATGCAAGGTGGAAATTGGGCCATTGCATGTCATTATGTCTCCATTGCATACGGTGTGCCATCCCCGTGACTTGTGCTCACGCCTCTGCCATGCTGCAGCCATCGGGACCAACGCCCCTGATCCTCGGCGGCAACATGCCCCATTGCCCAATCATGGGCATATGTTTAAAATATCCATGTTGGTCCAGTGAACCCCATCCCCTGCCCCATCATGGGAAAAATAAATAAATGTCCCTGGTGGTCCAGTGGTACCCCTTCCCACCCACCAGTGAGCCCCGCACCCTGCAACCCCACACTGAGCGTGCATGTGGCAGCTCCCACTCATAAGCTACTGAGCTGCCCACTGACTGACAGCATACAGTGCATTTTGGGACTGTGTAGTACAGTACATTCTGAATGCCCATTGGCTCACGCATTGGCCCATGATCGGGCAGAGACGGTCATCACAAACAGAAAAATACAATTAATCTATGCGACATGGCAGGGTGTGTGTAGTGGTTGGCTTCTGGCAGTCCGGGGAGTGTGTCATGAGGCATCACTGAGTGCCTTCACTTCAACAGCACGAGAAGTGGCATTACCCACCACAATGTACACCACCTGTTGTCATACGCTTGTAAAATGTCAACAACATTTTATTTTGTGGATGGGGGTTGATTAAATGCCCAAAATCAACAAAGTCCAAAAAGGGTAGCATCTTTCAGCAAAATAGATGTACAATAACAAGTGGACGCAATATGAAGATACAGGGTGGACGGCTCATGGGCAATGTGAGTAACTATTTTTTAACAGAGAGGAGGTGGATGCATGGAACGTCCTTCCTGAGGAGGTCGTGTGGTCAAACAGTCAGGAGTTCAAGAATGCATGGGGCACACATAATGCAAATCTTTGGGGTACCAACAAGGATGCTGTTGGCTAACTAGGATCTGCAGGTTATCCAATCTGGGGGTAAGTGGACAGAGTAGGTCAGCTGAAGGGTAATTATGTGTCATCAAAGCATATGTTGCTATGTTTCCAATTATTTATTGAGTGTTGTGATTTTACTATGTACTTTGCTTTCCGACACAGGAGTTGGAAAAAACTGGAAAATCATTCCAAGAAAAAAACTGTGGAGACATACGATTGTGGATCAAGTCCATAACAAACCACATGTTCTGGTGTGCTACAACAAGTGGAGGTGACTCAGCCATTGTTATTCAAAATGGAAGAGTGTACTAAATCACATCTCCGACGTGCATATCGGACATGGGCATCTATTTCCATCATGCTTGCACGGCCCTCTAGAAGAGGACAAAGAATGGATTAGACAAGGTAAATAAGCAGCTAAACAAATTAACAATGTTAATCATTGTGGCGTGCATTCATTGCTTCCAGCGCATCATCTAGCTGTACATTCAGTTCAATAAACCACTTTTGTAGTGGCACAATTTGATGATATTGTGACCCATTATCAAATGGTTACAAATGGCGTAACTTTAGTTGCGCTACAATACATAGTGCAAGCATCCAAGTATACCACTATTTGCAATTACAGCATTCTGTAAAGAGCCGGTGGTATGTGCACCACAGTGCACATGCACCACAAGTTACAACCTCACCCACCCACCTGACAGTGTAAGATCACCCAACAGTACCCACCCCTACACAGCCATCGAGTGCCACAGCCCACCTATCAGCAACGTGGCCAGCTGCCAAATCGATCCATCTGAGCATGTAATGTCCATAGCATGTGCTCAATGAATGAATGAATGATAGTTCATTCATTGAGCACGCATTCTATTGTACGTACTGCACAGTAAGACCTTGGTCAGTCCGCAGCTGCACGCGTGGTGACAGATGTGGTGTGCCAGTCGCAAGTTGTGTATGGATGGTGGGTGGGTTTGTGTAGTGCTGCCAGGTGGGGATGCGGTACTGCACTAGTATACCATGGAAACAATTCCATATGTTCAACATGTGTACATATGAGGGTGTGAGATAGCAAGGTGTGCAGAGTGTGAGTATGTGGTATCACCTCACATACTAGTACTTTGAATGATCATATTATGTTTTATAAAATGCATAGACAGTTTTTATTCACACTTATTCATTGCAGGTAGCAGGCCACAAGTTGATAAGCAGGTGGTGTCCAGCTCCTACCTACTGCGTGACCTGAGACAGGTGTCACCGATTTATCAAACTTATGCTCTTGAAGTATTCCACAGGGTAGTTTGTCACTTCGTCAAGTTTCTCACTATTTTTCCCTGCAATGAAGCGCTGGTAAGGAATTTATTAAAAAGAAACACATTTCATGCTTGGTAACATAGTTCTGTGATTACTGATGTTGATGAGTATTCATTAGTGATGAGGGATATCTCTACAACCATTGAAGATGACATTGGTTGATCATGGGGTATATATGCAATAAAGCATGAAAGGGTTGATGTAAACAATAATTTGCTGCATGCCCAGTGGTGTAGAAATGCACAAGGCCAAGGATGACTGAACTTGACCACTGTCCGTGCTGTTAAATTTATAGTCACTTCTGACAGCCTTATTGGAGTTATAGAATTGCCTCTTTTTTATATACAGTACTGTGAAAAGCATTTTATATGTAGAGGACATAGATTTGCTTGTGTCAGTACTTTGTGTTGTTACATGCTATTGACACCACTCACATTTGTCATACCAAACATGACTGTAGGTCAACTCTATTTCTTATTATACCAAACAGACACATGACAGCTGCCCTACATTTTAATGAAAATGTAATTCATGAGCAGGCGTTGACCTCTGAAGGTGATCTACGGTTCAAAATCACATTTCCAAAGGCCAAGAAGGGAGGAGGCAGTAGTTAAACCAATTAAAAGTGCGACAACATATGGTAAGTTTAGCAGAATTGTGAAATGTGATGTCACAAGTTCATAGCAGATCACATTACTTCTGTTACCGTATGAACAATACAGTTATGCGTATTACTCAGGGTTGATAATTTTATGAATGTACTTCTAGAACACCAGGCACTTGACTTAAATCTGAATAGTACATGGTAGTACAGCATGAGGATGTGCTGCTCTCCTGAGTTGCCATCTCTCCATAACATGTTATACTGACTTCCCATCTGTGGGTTATGGTGGTAGATCGGGTGCGCCCAAGCCCCGATGCCAGCACCACTACTGTGATGTATTACAAAGGCTAGCCTGCTCGACGGGTCCTGGATGCCCACAGGTGACCCTGGTTCGGGACAGAGCTGGAAGTCGGGGCTGGTGGTGGTGGAGGGTCAGGAACGTCCCTGTAAATTAATAAAACATTCACATGTACTTTTAGCAGTTCCACCCCCCATCCTCCCATGCTGGCCCTTCTCCTTTCTGCAAAATACGTAAAGAAGGTTTTTACTTTCGTAGCCTGACACGCTATCCGCTCCTCAGTGGCCTCCTTATCTCTTCTAATGTTTTTCCCTGCCTGCTTTCTTTTTCCCCTGTAGTCTTCTCCTTCACCTCTAATGCCACCTCTCCAGTGAACCATACAGGTCTTTTCTGTCCTCCATTCTTTCTTACCCTTGTTATACACAAGTCCATGCCTTTAAATACCCCTCTCTTGATGGCTGCCCATAATTCCTCCACCCCTTGCTATCCGTTCTCCTCAACATTTCTTCCATGACTACCTTCATCATTCCATGACAGTCAGCCTTCCTGAAGTCTATTATTTTGGTTGTGGTCCTCACCTCACCCTGCACACTGTCACCCTGAACCTGACAGCCTGTGGTCACTGTCGCCAAGGTCTTGACCCATCTCCCCTCCTCTATACTGTCCCCATTTGCAAGGAGCACATCCAACAGGTTCACACCCATAGTGGGCTCACTGATCCTTTGCTGCATATATGCACTGAACAGCATGTAAGATGACCCTGTCTGCCAAAGTCTGAAAATGGTAGTAATTGCTTCTACTGACTGAATGATTTTAAAGCAACATTTTCTGTGCATGGATATGTTCACAGTATTTTACATGAGGTGGTCGCCCCTACGACAGCAGTTCCTTCATATGCAAAGGCTAAAACATTGTTTGAGAACATGGACATTCCATCACCTGTCGCTTCTCGGTTCAACCACCCAAGCAAAACAGAACTGTTGCAGAAACATTGTTCACGTTTCTCACTGAAGGCAGCATGCAGTGATGCTAACCATCAATTGGGAAATTAATTTGTGGTAATAAAAGACAGCTGCAATGATCTGTGAAGTGATGAAGACAGCTTATTGCTGAAATATAATAGACTTTGTGATATTATCAATTTTCTTATCATTTTGAACTACACAATTCAAGTTGTACAATTACTTTTACCACATTAACAATTGTGATGATCTGCTCATGAAAACAGTCACCAGCCTGACACATTTATGTTCAGTTTATTGTACACTGAAGCTGTTCATTCGGATCAGTAACGTCAATTGATCTGGCGAGTGGTACGGACCAGGCGAAGACCTTGGGGAAATGGTGCCAGGACATAGGCTAATGCATGTCTTGTTCCCATACCCAAGGGCACACCACATGATGATGGTCAGGAGTGTAGGTCTCCCCAGCATATCATACTACAAGGGCAGTGGGAGGTGGTCCACACCTCGTCTGTCTGGACGGATTACAACAAACAGGAATGCATGGACATTGTGAAGATTGTGTAGACCCTGTGCCCAACCCATTGTACTTTTCATCCGTGCTCCTAACTCAGTTTTACAGCCCTTCCCTGGTATACTGATTGGATCACCCAGTCAAGTAAACGATACCATTTGTGTGACATGAACTTCCAGATGTGAATCCATGCTGTAGTGGCACATGTGGCACAAAGGCCTCTATGAAGTCAACAATTGTTTCCTTTATAAGTCATTCAACCATTTTCCCACCGTTGACTTCAGACTAACAGGTCTGTACTGTCCTGCTGCTGCTGTTCTGAAGGGTACTGACATCCACCCTATTCTACTCCTCAGGTACCACACCATCCTCACATGATTTCTTGTACTATACAAAGAACACAAGGGTGACTAACTGTGACTGACCTGATCATACCATTTATTGGTTTCTTTACTGACAGAATTAACAACAGTATGACAATGTGGTAGTGACAGAAAACCTTCATTTCAGGAATAGCCAGGCACTAATACATGAGTATCATGTCATGGTTTTAAAGACTGCTGTAGGTAGCCATGTATCATCATTTGGTACATTGTTTTGTTATGTTAAAGAAGAAGTATAAGTAAACAGATTTCTCTGTTATCTGTCTAGTTACAAATTGTTTTATAGAGTACAAAAGCAGAAGCACACTCATGTGGTGTTACTTTATAATGGGAGGATGACTATTACTTTACTGCTGAGAAAAATACACTTACTCTGAGGACATGCAAGACGTACAGTGCTGCCTTAGCTGACTTACCAATGTAAATCATTTGCTTCATAAGGTATAAAAAATGACATAGTCATGCTGCCAGACTGCTCCTAAAAATGTGTTTACCGTGTCATGCTTACTTCACAGTACATACACCTGCCAACTCAGAGCAACCTCCAAACAACACCTACAGTGACCCATGTACTCCATGGCATTGCATCACACAACATGGCTGTGTACCGCATCAGTGGTGCTGAGAGTTGAGGTGCTGAACGCCATACCTAGTGCCATGCGGCCACCCGGTTGAGGAACGAGCCGGGAGTTGCAGGGGTCAGTGGGGAAGAGATACAGCATCCAGAGGACTGCGCTCTCTTCCCAGGAGGGTGAGGGTGCTGCTCGCTCACTGAGCGACCTCTGGTGGTGGCCAGGTGTGCACTGATCGAGCAGCACGGTGAATGCCAGGTTAGACGAGTCACGGCATCATGTTTCCTTGCTAGCCGTGCTCCGGAGGGATGGGAAGAGAAACAGAATTTAATTGTCCAACCTGGAGATAGAAAGGCACCACGGCATTCACTGCCCATACTCCCAAATCCGGACCATCTCCCTTCTCCTTGCCGAGGTGGTCTGGGCACTTTGCCCTTCCAGATAGAGCACCTGGGCACATGTGGCGGCCCTACCTCCGCAGGGTTCAGACCAGGAGGTGTTGCTCAGCAGCATGGGGAGGGAATGGTCACAACGGTAGGCAGAGGTGGGTAGCCCGCAATCTCTGGAAGGAGTTCTTCAAGACTTGGACAGCAAAAAAAGAAAAGAAAACACAGCTGCGACATGGTAAGGTGGTTGGTGGCTGTATGTAGAAGTAGTGAGCAAGACCCAAGTAACACAATTCTACAGGTATTGTTACAAAGTATTTACAAGCCTATCTGTAAATATGAGTCAAGTAAACCAAGATGGGTAATTGTAGCATGATACTGTTCATAAACATCATCAGAAACATGAAACTGTGTAATCAATAATAATGTCTTTTGACTTTGAAAAGAAAGGTGACATTTTTATTGGGGGTGACTGTAAAGTACAAAAGATTCCATTAAACATGATGCTAATGTTCGTCGATGCTGCTTTGTACTTGTTGATGTCCTGGTGCCGCTAAAGCCTGTGTAGTTGTCTGATGGAAATGCGCTTCTAAAGGCCATTACAACACATGATGGCAAAATCTTCTGATTACAGCTTCCAAGATGTTTCCAAATCCAGCAACAAAGCCTATAAGCAGCATGACGATAGGACCTGAGATAAAGATGCAGGAAGAAGATATTAGTTGATGCATTAGTTGTGAGTCATGGTGCTCTATGTCACTGTGAATTAAAGTATCAAATCAAGGTTGAGGAAGTACCAGGTAACCAGAGGTTGAGGAAGTACCAGGTAACTATAGACCCATCAGTTGGGGTCAAGGAAGTACCAGAGGGTATAGAGAAGGGAAATTAAGATGATACGAGGAATAGGGAATTTGATGTATGAGGACAGACTTGAGGAGCTCTGTCTGTAATCAGAGGAGAGGAGAGGAGAGATGGGGTGACATGATTGAGGTCTTGAAGTACCTCAATGGAGTAAATAGGGTAAACATGGAGGGGATGTTTAGCCTACAGCAGGGAGTATGACCACAGGACATGGTTTGAAGTTGGAAGGTGGAAGGGTGAGGGGTGAAAACAGGAGGAGCTTTTTCGCTGAGAGGTGGTGGACCCTTGGAATACACTGCCTGGTGAGCTGGTTCACAGATCACAGTGGAGGGCTTCAAGAGACTGTGGGACAGACACAGAAAGTGGATGTATCAGATAATGGCCTTGCCCAAGGGGTGGGATGGGTGATAGGGTTTCTGGAACACAAGGAGGAAGTCCTTGGGGCACGACTGGGATCTGAGGTTCGAGCAGACTTGATAGACCATAAGGCATAATCTGCTGGCAATTAGTATGTAAATATTTTACAAACATGGGTATAACAGGCACACCTTCAACAGTGAATGTAAGCACAGAATTGCCCGCTACCAATATATATGAATACTATAAACATATGGTGGGATTGGTTTCACATCCAAATCATACAATGCTGTGTCAAAATCCTGTAACATCATTGGTAAAAACATATCAGATGACCGTCAGTACATACTGCATAACCCACAGCTGAAGAAAGGCATTTATAAAACAAATGGGTCCATTGTATAATCACAATTTGGCACTCAGGGTGTGGAGTTATTTCAGCAATATACCATGACGGGAGTGTGGATATTGTTTACCACACCTCATGTGGTTTGGTCACTGGGAACAGCCTAGTGACCTAATCTTTTGGGTAAAGGGTAAATTCACCCATATACCCACTCCCTGTCATGGTATTGTGCTATTACACAACGTTCAACTTGTTTTCTTTGTTTTATACTGACATACAAATTTTACAGTGGGTATACTGGATGATTTACCACAGTCATGTGATATGGTTTTGACCAATGAGGCTACAGGATTTTCATACACCATTGTATAATGGGGGATTATCCACTTCTTGTGTGGTGAGGTCAATTTAACGTGCCTCGTGACACACCACACAAGGCATGGGTAAATCACCATATCCATGAGCTTGAACTACAACTAATAAGATAGACAGGCTGGCACCTTAACTCCAATATAAATATACTGATAATCAACACCAAAGGTGGCAGTCGTATCTGAAAAAAAAACATTACATACATTAATAATGGAACAGCCCCACCATCTTGTTTCACGCGAAGGAGAGCATAAAACAGCAGTTCCCTACAATGGAAAAGCAAAACAACCCTTTTACAAAAAACAGTGACTGAAAGTAGAAAAACACTGTCCCTCCCATTTAGAAAAACAAAACACGACTTGGTTTAATGACAATAAGCCACTTGGGGGATCTTGTTTATCAGAGATTTACCACACCTGGTGATGATTTACCCACTTGCCTCGCATTTGTGGGCAAACCACTTGTGCCATGTAAATCCAAAGATAATCAACAGACCTCGTGGCTTACTGATTAAATAATCCACACCATCTTGTGCCTTATTGCTTAAATCAGTTTTGTGCTATAGTTGTACTAGAGACACACAGTCACTTAATCACCCTCTAATAGCAAGTTTCCCTATGATAGTACTACAGGGTGCAGAGGACACGTAACTTTGAGGTCACTTCATGAAGCGCGAATGACAGGTGCTTTTGTAGTGGTGAACAATATTCAAGTAAATGTAATAGTAGATATACTGGGAAATGAAAAAGAACATAGAATCTACTGGAATGCGATCAAGTGCACTAGCAGTAATGCATGACACTGAAGTACGATGTAATCGCACCAATCTCATGTCCCTGTTTTGCATGCAGTGTAGGGGTGACACATGATGTCGCACAGTGCAGGCTACTGTGTTCCACAGGGTAGTGTGTCCAGCCAGCCATGGTGCCTTAATGTTGAACTGAAAGCCACATGTGGTGGTGCACTGTGGAAGCATGAGTCAGCAGTGATGGACTTAGACCTTGACAGAATGGTGGAAACACATCTAGAACTGCATCAACTACTTTGATCACCTTCTGTGCTGATTAACATTTAGCACATGGGAAAATAAAGAAAAAACCCACAGGTGACCGTGCGGTCCACAGCCTGTACAACAGGGATAACAGAAGACAGTTGGACCACTGAACACCAAATCACGGTGGTAGGGTGGGGTAATGAAATTTCCATACATGTCTGCCTGAGGTGTAAACAGCGGCAGGATGATGTTAAGGTGTGTAAGTGCAACAGAAGACTTACCCATGGCTCAGCAAGCGGAATGCGCACAGCCCAGTGCTTCTAGAACAAAGTAGGTTGGTGTGTCGCGCACTGACTTAAGGATTATGTCATATGGATGACACGCATTAGGAACAAAATGTGCATCTTTTAAAAGATGAAGATTATAACTGAACACGGTTATTTGGTTAACAAAAATACTATGACTGCTAACAGCTGTATGATGATGGTTCAACAGCAATGTTGTCAACAATCAACAGAGGGATGGATATATGTTGACCACTATTTGCAGTTCACATAAATCGGACTGAAGAACATGGCTGTTAACTCAGTGAGGGGTGCAGAACCAGTAGACGGAGTGCTGTACTATGGTGAGGACTGTTACAACTAACATGTTGATATTGTAGGCATCAACGTGTTGGCCGTAATAGTGTCACTGTACAGGGTCCATACCATTCATAACTTGTTTTAGTACGCTGCATGGAGCGGACTTCATGTGCCGTTAAACAACAGAACATAATGTCAATATTGTACTGACACATTTAATAAATAATGCATAACCAGAACATACTCATTCAATGGTATGTCATCATTGAAAGGCCCTCAGATTCATAATACTCGTAGTACGAGACAGTTATCACGTTATGATTTAAGCAATTGTCCTGGAACATTTCCAGTTCAGTTATGCAGGAGACATCATCATTGTCATCAAAGTGTGCTTCACAATGTCTATTTCAGTGCAGCACAGACATTCTGCCTCTGTATCCATGACTTCACACCACCAATTCACACCTGCATAAGGAGAATTAAAAGATAAGTACACATTTAATATCAATTTACACAAAGAACAACAGTACAACAATAAATGCAGGTCAAGTGCCAACAAAGGCATAGTAGTAAGCCACAACAGATGCCTGGTACTGAGTTTACTATGCATAAATGCATCACTCAGTTTCATTGTGATGCATGAGGATGCAGCTCAAGTGACTTCAAACCAACTGAGGCATGCTTTAACTTAAAGTATATGCGCGGCTGGACATGTGTGTCACTGCACTCATCAACTAACAGCCCAGGAAAACAGTGAAAAAACCAAAAGTCTTGTAATTTAATGTACATTGGATGATTGATACAGGTCTCATTAAAACACAGAAAGAAGTCCCTGCTGGCATGTTGCTGCATCAATAGCATTGATGCTTGCTGCTCCATCAATGTGGGGCGGAGATGAGCAAGGGCTGCTGGATGGCGGGCAGGGTTAAGCATTGAGTGCATGATGGGATACTGTCATTTAGTACGTTAAAACAACCTTGTTGACCACTGGTGGTGGTTCAGTCACAGGCAGCAGATGCGTAAGGATTGGCATACAATGAAAATCACACCATGCATTTCTTACATTGGCCCTTCTACCACGCTGATGTCTGCCAGGGTGTGAGAAAAAACAAACAAACAGGAAATTGGACTTGGTAGATGGATCACACCATCAGCAATCGGATGAACCAGATGAGGCAGCTGAAGGTCGCAGTTCACAGTAAGTCTGGAGGATAGAGGACAGTCCTCAACCACATGCAGTCTGCAAAAAATGTGGTGCTTTTACATTTACCTACCTACAACAACTCCTTCAGCCTGGTATATGCCATATGGCATCAGAATCATCTATTGATGAACCTGACCCAAAATGGGCACACAGACTCAGTGAGTTAATACGCTAAAACAATGCAGACAGTGAATGGTTGGGGGACATTGATGCACACAAAACTGGTTTACCTCACTCAGGCAACCTCTTGTGCCTTCAATTCACCCATGGTGCATATCAGTCACCCAATAGGGCCATGTTATGATGTGGGTCATACAGCGTATCATATGTACAAAACTATAAAGGATATAACATTTTGTTTACATAATTCTGCTTCTCCTGCTGCCTGGGCATCCTTCAGGGGTACCCACGGGATGTTCCTCTCACTCCCTATCTGAAGCATTGCTATGCCCAGGACATCCCCAGAAAACTTGGTAGGCACAGCCCGATTCAGAGTCCGGCCATGGGTTCACCCTCCATTGGCGAACACTACCAGGATTATAGGCACCTACATTGTCACGGGTCACCTGTGGGGATTCCTAGGTGCACAGGGACAACATTGGGATGTGGGCATGCCTCAGGGATCTCCATCATCTCACCCAGGCAGCCAGAGTGTTTTCTGCACTTAGCAGGTCACCGAGGAGATGGGACATGCAATGTCAGCATGCACAACAGGTGCTAGCTGCCAGGCTCCTCCCAAACATAGCCACATGAAGCTGTGCTGCACCAGAAAGCCGCTGGGTGCCCCAAGGAGGGAGAGCTGTCCTCCGGATGCTCAGTACCTTCCTCACCTGCCGCAACAGAATAAAATATGGCTCGTTCGAAACCAGGCTTGACAGTGTGGCGCAACATGTGCTGTACAGCACTGCAAAGCTCAGCAACACCAGTCAGGCCTAAGGATATCAAATGTAATCAAATGTCATTATTACCATAAATCAACATCCTGTGTTCGATTTCCACTGGGTCCATCTTCACTACTACTGTTGCCGTCAGAGTCAATGTAATCAGCATTGGCTGGCAGAGCCTGGTGACGTGGGGGTTCAAACATATGGGTTGTATTACAAATGACATGTTTAGATCAAGATCAGGTAGGTCAGCAGCATCTGCCTGAGTGTCCAGCGAAACGCCATGTTGACTACTAACTACCATCAGCACCTGCACATAAAGTACACAGCATTGATTAGAAATATGATGATAGTACTGGAACCAGCATTCATATAAAACTGCACCCCCACACACACACATTGATCACTTTCATTGACCAAGTAAGATCCAACGTCTGTTCTATTGATGGTAATAAAACAAAATGTGTTGCTGTCCATGGACTACTGCTAAATAATACCACAGTTTCTCCCTGCGTATGCATACTTATGTGTTATTCAATGCTAACACAATATATGTCTACCAATGTTAGCAAATGGTGACAAACGTTGTAAAACAAATTTGATGTATTTACATTGCTTCTCATTCAAAACCAATTTCATGCAGCACTGCATATGAAAAAGGACTAACTACAGGCATTACATCTTGAAATAATAATCATTAGTTGACCACTGTACCACATTTATAGGACGATGCATTAAACTGACTTCTATACCTGCTCACGCTATTACAATAAAAACAAGCTGTCAAAATCATAGTTTCAATATTAAAATGAATAGGGACCATAGAGGGTGAGCAAAATCATTACCAATCTTATAATGCTGGACAGAAAAGGAGAAATGTACAAGTTTTCCAAAAACAAGCAGGCTGCAGGCGGCTTCTGTTATGGGCAGGATGCTACTGTGACTCGATTAGGTAATCGTGTTCAGATTGACCCGACGTACTGGCGCTTGCAAAGGTCACACTAGCAGGCACGCATGAAAGAAAAACAGACACTTGCAATGCCAGAAACATGGGGAAAGTGTGAAATTATGAGCAGTGCGACGGGTCAACGGGAAACACAGCCAACAAATAAATTAACGTGGCATCACTACTGACCTTCTTCTACCAACAGGCAAGGTTAAAAGTATGGAAATTGGCTATAGAAACTTATTTAGGTGTCCTTTAAACAAAAGTATTCTAAACTGAGCTGTAATTTTCCTGCATCATCCAGTCAAGCACTTGCACTGTGATTCAAATGGTAACAACATAGTTGCAGCAAGGTACATACAATACAATTAGGCAGAGGGTGAAACTGTTATAATTAGAAGATTTTGCTCCCAGAAGTTAAGACTTGGACTGGGAGGCATACAGCAAAAGATCAGCAGTGGAATAGGAAGACAGCAATCAGGAGCCCGGCTTGCCAGTGCCGACCAATCAGGAGCTGGAGTAAGTACCGGGAGTGAGCAAGGCAAAGCTGCCAGGAAGGCCTTACCTGCACAGCTGGAGGCGGAATGAAGATGTAGGGACTGTGGCAGAGCAACGCCACCTCCTGGTGGAGTTTCTTGGCAGATTGAATTGCCCTGGTCAGGGCCTCCTTCTGCACAGCTGAAGGGCAGAATAAAGATGCAGGGACTATGAAAGAGCAAATAACATTTAGCACCCAAGTGCCCTATATTATTATGCAGAGCCGTTAACAGTCTTACCATGCTTTTTGGGAGTATCAATTGATTTGAGGGACCCCTGCTGGTCCTGGGTCTGCCTGTACAACAACCTTTTTTTTTTACCACAGCTTAGGCCATTTGTGTAGACCATGCCGGAGGGTAGATGGTGTCCACTCGCTTTTGGCTTTTTGCTGTATCACCACTTTTATGATCTGCCCGGTGACTTGGCTGGCCCTTTGATTTCATTGCAGGTCTTGAGTAGTTAAGTGTGGGAGAGATCTGACATCTAAGGTGGCCAGACAGCGATAGACAACCCCTGAGGCCCCAGACAGTCTACCAAGCAGTGAGTATCTTGGTTGGAAATTTTTTTGCTGTCATGCTTTTTGCACAAGGTCTTTGCAGCTTGTTTTGAGATGCATACCAATTGGAGCTCTCATTGTTACAGGCTTGGGCTGCCTTGACAAAGCATTTGCATCTATGTGGTTTAAGCATGGGCTGTACTTTACACAGTAATTATAGGTGGTCAAGGCTGGCAGCCACCTATGACCAGCTGCATCCAGCTTGGTATGGTCTGCATGTAGGTAAGTGGATTATTATTTGTTTTTACAGTGAGCTTGGCCCTATACAGATAGTCATGGAACTGACTGAATACTGCCCACTTTAGTACCAGGAACTTTAACTTATGGACAGAATACCTTCAGTTTGAAGGGTTTAAGCTTCAACTGGCGAATGCAACTGGAGCGTAAACCTTTGGGGTGTTTTTGATACAACACAGCCCCCAATTTACTAAAACTGGTGTCGGTATGACATACGAGTGTTTCTGTGGGTTCGCATAAGCCAGCACCAGGGCTTGGGTCAAACAATAGATGATGTCCTCAGAAGTCCTATCACAGTCCCTGTTCCACCTTTTGCCAAATGAGTCAGATCGGCAGAAATAGCAGGTGGGTTTTACAGAATCCCAAGCATAGCAGCTTTTTACTTTTGTTGGTGAATGGGTACCCTGTAACAGGTTCAAGAGTGGTCACACCCCCAGGTATAGTCTTTTATGAATTTTGGTAACAGCCACAGAAACCTAGTAACCATTGTAATTTTTTAGGGTGCATGGCTTAGGCCAGGGTGGTAAGGGCCTTAACCTTGCTGGGGTCAGTCTGTATCCCTTTTGAGATGATGTGCCCCACATACTTGACCAAGCTTCAGAAGAGCTGGCATTTATCAAAGGACAGCTTTAGTCTCAATGTTTTCAGATGCTCCAGCAGCTTTATTAATCTGGCCTTATGCTTCTTTAAGTTTTCCTGAACATGATGATGTCGTCTGGGTAGACCAAATACTTTAGCAAATTTATATTTCCAACAGCTTTTGTAATTAGGCGCTGAAAGGTGGTGGTGTTTCAGAGATCCCTTGGATTTTAAGAATTCATAAAATTTAAGGACCTTATAAAAGCTGTCTTTTTATTCTGAGGGGCCATCGGGATCTCGTAGTAGCCACTTTGTAGATCCAAAACTGAGAACCATTGGCTTTTATTTAAACAGTCCAGTGCATCCTAGACTCTGGGTGTAGTGTACTGATCCAGCACTGTCTACTTATTTAGGGTGTGGCAGTCCACACATTTGTATAGCCCCACTCTCTTTCACGACCACAATGGGCAACTCATAGGGGCTCCTGGATTTTGAATAATCTCCACGCCAGCATCTCCTGCAAGTGCCAGTGAACTTTATTGATATCAGCTGGGGCCAGGCGCCTTGACCTTTTCAAAAGGGTTGTAATCTGTGAGTCATATCCGATGCTGCTCTTCACTTACGCACCTACATCCTATTTGTGCAGGAGAAAACATTTGTCTGAGCTCAGCTTTTCCTCACTTTTCTTTTCATTTCTCCAGGATGGGTGAGTCGCTGAGATTAAACAGTTCTGGATCAAGTCCCACTAGGGTACCTCTGCTCACTGCAGCAGTGTTCACTGTCGTGTCGGTGCAATATATTTGAGCCAACGTCCATCCGTTTCTCACCACCACCTCCTTATTCGTGACATTTTCACTCAGCACATTTACCCTTCAAACATATCGTGCGCTCTGGCTGGCAGAATGCTGGCTTGAATAACAATCCCACTGGCAATCTATGTTTATCCGGAACATCCAACATCAATATTTGATTTCTGACATTCTTTTTAACCTTACCACACTGACAATGTTACATTGTAATTTGGCAAGAGCACAATTTCATTTCCGTTCCTTCTCCACACTATTTCCACTGGATCATCAGACTCCTCAATAGGGGATTGCCCTTTTTGGTAAGTCTCCAAGACCACAGAGTGTAATGGATGCTTTTCTCCTCTTCTTTAGCCACTTGAGCATGATGCAGCTGGTCCAGATGTCCAAACATATGGGCATTTGTGCCCACAATACCAGCACTCTATCGAGGATGTTAGCTTTGGGCAAATCAAAGCTAGGGTCTCTACAGTTTTACTCACTCCAGCCATTTTAATTGGGAACACTATCCATACCATGAAATAGGCAAGGTAAGGGTATGACTTTTTACTGAGGCCCACATGCAGTCCCTCAAGCGGCTGTATTTTTATGTCTGGTAAATGCTGATCATACCAGGATTTAAAATGATGGTAACCTGGGAGCCGCTATTTAGAACAGCCCGGGGATTCCATTGATGGTTATATTGGTCTTAGTTGTCAGCCCACTAACTTTTACATATCTACAGGTGCTGTTGTGTTGGTTCTGCAGATGAAACTCTTGTGTGAGCCATGGAGTTGGACCTGCCAGGGACCCCCATGTGTTTCTTTACTGGGCCGTTGTAGTTTCCTTGCTTGTGGGCAGTGTTGGTGGGTGCTCCATCTCTGTTAAATGAATGGTCTAAAGGCACCCTACACCCCGTTATATGGCCCTTTCCCCACAGCTATAGTATATGACTGGTTCCCAGGGTCACAGCCAGCCTGGTGGCACTGGGTTGGGCCCCAGGCATTCCCTCTGGGGCATTCTGAGCTACGTGATTTCAGTAGGTCACCTGCTTATCTCTCTGGGCAACTGCACACCCCTTTTCTAACTCAGCTATTTTCCAAACTAATTTCTCCACTTGGGTCTCTTAACTTCAGTATCAGAAGGGCTTGCTGGGGTGGGGGACCCAGTACCAAACATCGTCAGGCCTACATTAGGGATGACACCACTCAACCCGGGAGTCTCACTCAAACCTGAACCCACAGCTAATTTAACTGTGGCAACTACATCCCTGTACCCCTCAACAGAGTCCTTAATTCCTGTACCTCTCCAGGGTGCTTCTCATTCCATTTGCATCACAGTGCATCCCCAATGACCCCACTTCTCTTTAGCCTCCTGGACTTCTCATACAAAACCCAGTAGGAGGGGGTTATTCTTTCTGTCTGCTAAATGCAACTGTAACAGTAACAAAGGGGAGTAACAAACAGCCTTAACTACATGCTCCAGCCTGATCCAGTTAACATCTGGAACTCCTAACCTCCTTTCTGAAACACTTTCTGCAAGGCCCTTTTCACCCGTGCCAGGAAAGCAGACAACAGTTCCCCTCCACTGCCTAGTGGTTTTAAACTTCCACAAGAGGTCCTCACAGGTTTCAGGATTTCCAAATGCTCTTTTAAAGCTGAAAGATATGCCTGGGCTGGGGCTTCGGGATCTGTGGCTTGTAAGGAATCTATAACCTGTAAAGCCGGGACCCCGTAAACTTTCCACTAATCATTTTGCTTTTCATCTTCAAAACACTGCCAGTCTTGGACTAATGGTGGCACTGTCCATCCAGGTCTCCAAGTTGTCCTTACTATTTAGAGTAGGTTTTACCCTGAAAACATCCTTAATTTGCAGTACGGCTCAAAGGCCACAAGTATGAAATCAGGCTGGGGTCTCTCAAACTTTGGCCTCTTAAGAACAGATTCCGCTCTCACCCCTCCCCAAGAGAGATCACACTGAAGGAAGTTACTACTGGTAGAGCCTCATCCAACTCCTCCACCACTAATCGCCAAGCATCCAACTGGTTTTCATTGAGTGAGCACTTTTTGAGCAGAATCCGTGTACCCTAGCTGAATTAAACATTTTTTTTACTTTTACTTTTCCCAGACTCTTTATGGTGGGTACACATTTTCAACATCCCTTTCCATCTTAGAGGTACCCCAGCAAAAGAAAAGACTTCTAGGGATCCATTTTCATTCCCCCACTCCATTTCACCAGCCTCATTGTATCCTCCTCAGTAGGCCTAAACTTAGGCTGGGACAGAGTGAGCTTGGGCACAGGGGCTCCTCAGAGGTCTCAACACTCTGATCCCAGTGTAGACATGGCTTGCAAATAGGAGATCCCAGTGGTGCCTCCAAGATGTAGCCCCGTGCTGTATGCTGGGGTCTTACCCACGCTGCCAGCTGTCTCTGACATCAGGCAGGGGGCCTGGGTCCTCTATGGTGACAAATGGGGGTTGTTCCCAGAAATATTGATAATAACGTGGTGCCTCTACTTAAAGTAAAGTATTAGTGGGTCAGGTATCTGCTAGGTACAGCCCCCTGGATATTGTACCTCCCACCTCCCTCAACCAAACCACTCTGCACACTGAGTCCCCAAATACTTCATTCCATCATAAACCATAAATCCCAGCAGTAAGTGCATGCAATGAATTTCATTAACACAGCAGCTGCAACAAACAAATTCATAGCTTTATTTAGGGGTAAGGACTAGGGAAGGGATACCAGGACAAAGCGAGCTGTGAAGAAAAGAGAAGGTTAGTGAGATATGCAACAGCAATATGTGGGGTCAGAGACCAAGCCCTCCCCACTGGTACCAGTGTCTCTGGACTGTCCACAGGGTACCCACTAGGTGCAGGCCTAATTGGTGCTGTGGGCTGGCTGGCTGTTGGGGTCCTGAAACTGTAGAAACTTTAGATTTTGAAAACACACAAATTCCCATTTACCTCCCAGGAACCAGGTCCTGGATACTCATGGTGTGTCAATCCCAGAACTGGGGAAAATGTAGCTCCTTGGCTTACTGCAGCAAACATGGAACAGGCTGCCAGGATCCCTCTGACTAGGTGGAACTTGCTCAAGGATCTTGCAGCTGGTCACCTTGATTGTAGTTCTGGCTGCTTGTCACCTTCAGCTGCTTTTGGTCCATTGCAGAGCACTGTGGCAGGACAACACCAGCCCCAGAAGGTCCAGATCAGGGACTGGCTCCACAACCTGACTCCCCGATGGGTTGAAGGTGCTCTAGCGCCCCAGCAAATGCTGGTGACCTCCTGAGACAGTGAGTTCCATTTGGAAGGGCTAGCAAGTTCCCTTCCTGGCTCTGGGTGAGGACTCCCAAATGGTGGGGGCCCTGCTGCAGTCCCTGCAAGGTTTCCAGGCAGTCACTCCAATAAAGTCCAGTGCCAATCTGAGTGGGTGCTAGCCTCTATTTTGATAAGTGTAAGTGCAATTCAGCAAGGAGAAACTCAGAACAGCAGCTCCTGCACACCAGACCACACTTTCCAGTTCAGCAGTGTCCACAGCTATTTTCCCAGCTTCAGCTGGGTCCCAGCTCTCAGCCACTTTCACCAGTTTGCTCAGGACATACACAGCACCCAGCTAACACCCCAATGACCAGAGCCACTCTGCCTCATCAGTATTTCAAATACCAGTTCCACACAAGCATATGACTTCCCAGCAATGACTATAACACTTTGACAATCCACACAGTCTTCTCAGTTAGTCCAACTCTCCAGTGCAGGGTTTCAGCAGCATTTAGTTTCTCCCATCAATAACAAGCAACTTCTCCACACCTGGGAACTACAGTTCAGTGTCTCTCTTCCCCTTCTCAATCAGTCTAGCAGCTAGTACCTGGGGAATCAGAATCTCAGCTCAATCTCTCTTCCTTCTTTCCTTTCTAATCCACTTCTGCTAACAGGCAAATTTCCAAATGGGGGCCTGGGGACACCCCTGAAGCTCAAGGTTCATTCTCACAGAACAGTCCTGACTCATACAGAGTCCAGGAACAGACTGAAAGAATCCCAAAAGTTTATACTCTTCTGGCCGAAAACCCAGTGTCCTGATTAGCTGATGGAGCTTATCATTAACTGATATCCATAGAGATCAATATTTTCTGTTCTTTTATTGGGGCATGATCTAGGCTCCTGAATTAGACCCTCCTTCGCCCAGGAGTCTCTTTGAGTCCAGTTTGGGTACCTAGATCATTGATTGGCTGCAACTTTGGGGTTAAGTGTAACCAATATGTCAGCTCCCATTCATTTCTATGGAGTCCATACAGTTTCCCAGCTTCATTGTACAACTACTGTCCAACACAATGCTCTATTTGCACAGACACCCCACCGAATATAACCCCAACTGCCCCTGTCAAATAAGCCATCTTTGGTTAAGATGCTCCCAGCAATTTAGTTGTCACTGCCGCTGCAACACCATACCCTAGGGCGGCAGGTGGCACTCATTAATATTCATGGGGGCTGCTCATTAATATTCATAACTCCAGAGTGGTCTTTATTGTTCAAACTCCCATTCTAGTGCTAATATGGGCTTCTGCCCGACCCTTCAGGTTTCCAGTCCACAAAAAAGCATAGGAGGGGCCACAGACAGACTCCCTGCTTTTGGACTGCAATTGCAGTTGGCAACATCAAAGCGCTCCTGCATGTCGAATGCCAGCCAAAACAACTTGCTGAGAGCTCGCAACCATGGACTTATGCCCAAGAGGGCAGAAGACAGCATGCTGGTGGGGAAAGAACATATGGAAACTCAGGGGCACCAGCAGAAACAAGGAGAAGATGGGTCAACTACAGGTAAGCCCCTAGAAGGGGTTACAAACATAATATACGTGATGCTGTAGAGACAACACTGTTGTTCCATATCATGTATATTATGTTAATAAAAGATTAACATAACAAGGTTCACAATCAACACAGTCTCTAATTTTGATTCACTGCTCCAGCACGTGCTCCACATCATCTAAAAATGCATGTGTAGGACAGATGCAGTGCTTTCTCATCTCAGGGGATAACTATTTCACAGCAATGACAAGCCCACTAGCTAAATACTGCCTGGTGGCATGGTGGCACTTTTGTATCAGGCCAGTAAAATTTAAATAACTAAATACACAATACTTGACATGGTTTTGCAGTTACCAGTCAGTGAGGTTATTTACTAGTCTATGAAAATTCACTGTTTGACTACAGGACTCCACCATTTTATAGTGAGTAACACATGAGCAGCTGGATAAAAATATGTACATTGTCAACATAAACACTTTTATCCAGCTGCTCATATATTCCTTAATTTATTTATTTAGCTTTTGTTGACCAGGTAGGTATACTAGACAATCTGTATGCCTATTTTCAGGTACAACCTGGGAGAGCACAATGAAAATACAGGTTCAAACAAGGTACATAACAACAAGAGGGGCAATGTACAGAGTTACAAGAGAGCAAGATAAACATAGATAGTATACAGTGAGCAGTAATAGGTAAAATATACATATACATACAGAATAAATAGACTAACACATTCAATGGTAATTACATTGCATGAGTGACCCTATTTACCAGGGTCACTAATACATAAGCAGATGGCGATCAATCACACGCTACACAGAGATTAAAGGACAGTAGGCAGTGGATCAGAAAGGGACCAATTTGGAGACCTGGTTAGGGGTGGCTTGGACACCCACCCACACACGAGGACAGTTTCAAGTGCTCCACAGGAATTCGGAAACACGGTTGAGAGGAAGGAATGTACATGGTCAAGAAGGAGTTCCATAGCCTGGAGCACATGTAGCAAAGTCCCTATAATAGACAATGGTGGGTGAGACGTGGGACAGCCAGGGCAAAGCGACAGATGTCATTATAGGTCATGTTCCACCTGGCAAGGTGGACCTTGGAGATGCCAGTGAACAGGAGAAGGCCATAGCTTAGTGAAGGGAGCAGCACACCTCTGGCCAGTGTCAAGCAAGCTGCAGATGTCAAGTTTTTCTTTGCCCTGTAGGCAAGACCCAGTTTGCAGTTTACAGTTCTAGAAACATTTAGGATGTGACTCCCCAGGTTGAGTTGGGGTCAAGTGTAACCCAAGGTATTTTATTGAAACTCGGTTAGGAGGGAGAACCATCCACACCACTGACATGTAGAGGGACAGGGAGGCCTTGATCTTGGCTGCTGACCCAAAGAGCATGGCCTATTTATTTTCAGATTGAGGACCAGCTTGTGGGATGTTACCCAGGCTTGAGTATTCTTAAATGCCTCACTCAGCTGAAGGTTAAGAACCCCAATGTCTTGGGAATGTGCAAGGATGACAAGATCATCGGCATAAAGGGTGGCACTACAGTTGGAAGCAGCAACAGGGAGGCTGTTAACAAATGCAGAAAAGAGAAGGGCCCCAAAACTGATCCCTGTGGGACACCAGAGGTCACTGGAGTGGGGTCAGAGGACCTTGTTGAATTTAGTCTGCTGTGTTCTGCCCTGCAGGTAGTTTACCAGCCAACTCAAGTGGGGGGACATGCCCAAGAACTGCATCTGTGAGCAGAGTAATGCATGGTCTACAAGGTTAAAGGCTTTGGATAAATCAATGAATATGGCCCAGAGAGTTCACTCTGGTCCATGGCTGCCCTGATGCTGGAAGAGACAGATACAAGGGCACTGGTTGAGCCGCACTTTGGATATCCATGCTGTGCAGGGACAGCAGCTGATGAGTCTGAATATACTCTTGTAAGCTGTTCAGCCACAGCTTTCTAGGAGTTTACTAATGGCCGACAGGATGGCAATTGGATGATAGTTGTCCAGGACTTTGAGGTTACCTTGCTTTGGAACAAGGACAATCCTTGCTACTTTCCAAAGACCAGGGATAATACCAGTGGCAGGGGACAGATTGAAGATATGTGCCACTGGGATGGCAACTAGGAGCACCCAGGTTCAGAAGCATGGGTTCCATGTTATCATGGCCACCAGAGTGTGGGGAGAGACCAGAGAGGTCTCTGCATCTCCTTAACAGACACAGCCCTGAGAGAAAATAATGTGCGAGAGGGGTGAGCCTCCTGAGGAACAGTGGCCGAGGGCCTCTAATATCCCTACAGCAGGGAAAGAGGAGGTAAGCACGGACAAGTCCAAAAGTGGAATTTAAAGCATTAGCAATTGTGAGTGGATTATTACAACTTGACCTTCCAATGATCATGTCAGAAACTCCCAAGTTGGAGGAGCTGCTGACTACGCTTTTTATGTTCCTCCAGAACCTTCGGGTCCTTAGAGAGCTAAGCAGGGCAGATTTACAGTATTCCCTTTTTGCAGCCCTGATGGCATTTTACACTCGTTTCTGAGCTTCCTATACTGTTGGAAGATGGACTGATCCAACGTGCATTTGAAGTGAGCCCAGCACTTGTCCCTTGCTCGCATAAGGGTTAGGAGGCTCCCATGCAGCCATTTTGTGGCACCCCCACTGTCCATCTAATAAGGGGGCATGTTGTCCTGCAGGTGCTGAAAAACAGTGAGAAACTGGGAGACAGCTGTGGACAGGTCATAGGCACTGAGCACCCTGACCAGTCAGTGGTCCTCAGATCATCATGAAAAACCCAGATCAAACTTAGAGAAATCCCTAACATGAATGATTTTGAGGGGAATTTTGGGAGGGACCTTCCACACACAAACACCAGGGTGTGATCTGAGATGGAGTCAGGTAGGGTTCCAGCTGAACTGATCCTATCTGGGCGGTTAGATAAGACCCAGTCCAGTAGGGAGCTAGTGGCACCTTTAGCAGTCCATCTAGTGGGCTCCTGGATAAGCTGAGTCAGGGCAAGACTCACCAACAGAGGTTCAAACTGCTTGGAGTTACTTCCTGTCCAGTTTAAGTTCATATCACCTAGGATCAAAGTTCATTATCCCTAACAGAAGGGCCAATGGTATCCAGGAGGTGGGTAAGTCCAGGCAGACCACCCTTGGGGGATTACATGTGCATACATCATTCAGCGTCTTTGTATTTTCAAGTAGCAATACAGTGTGCAGTAGCTCACAGACAGACACAGAGGACTGCTGATGGATTACTGCAGATACACTAAGGTGACTCTTATAGTAAATTAGGATACCACCCCTCACTTTTTCCGGCCGATCTTGTCTAATAAACTCCATAGCCAGGAAATGCACAGGCGAGTCTGGAATTGAGGGTTTCAGCCAGGACTCTGTAATACCTAGTATGTCAGGCTTGCAGTGGACGACCCAGGCACATAGTTTATCATGTTTGGGTGAAGACTGCGAATGTTAAGGTGAGCAATTTTAGCCCTTTCCTAATTTCACACATTCAGGGATTGAGGAGGCCTGATCTGTGGGACCAGGGTTTAGCTCGATGACACCTGCAGGGCCAGTATCACAATGAAGAGCCAGAGGAGAAACCTTGGGGAGGGGTACCACTGGCCGAGGGCCTTAGTGATAGATGTCTTCTCACCTTAGGCAGTGCCCATAAGGCATCTGAGGTCAAGACAGCAGGCAGGCCAGGGAGGCAGTCTGTCTTGAGCTAGAAGGTTAGAGAAGGTGAAATCAAACCCCCATGTGGGACAATAGTTACCCAGTGGACCCCATGCGACTGAGAAGAATCTATGACCGTTGGGGAAAAAGAGGCTGACAAGTAGACCAACGGCGAGGACTGTACAAGGCAAGAAGGGCAGGACACCATTCCTGATAGGCCTTGGAGTATCCATTTCCCCTTTTCCACAGCGGAGACTAGTGACACCTAACTCAAGGAGACAGCAGTGACTGGTGGGTCAGCTTGAGAGGGAGAGACCAGAGTTCTTAGTGTGCAAGTTCAGCCAGTATGGACAGGGTCTGTCCAAGAGTCTAGGCTTACAGTGTAGACAGATGAACAATGGCCTGGACTAATTGCAAAGCACTCACCCCAATGATGCTGACAGTTAGGTAAGGGCAAGTAGGAGTCCTGAGAACCCTAACTTACACCTAGATAGTCCAGCAAACATTCAAAGCAACATCCCTTGCAGATACTGAACTGCTAGGGTATTTCTAACATGAAACCAGGAGAACACTAACTTATTGCTATTATTAGCCAGGCAATCAGTCTTTGCACCACTAACACCTTACCTGGCATATTCCTCGACAAGGCCCCTGACTGCACTGTCTCCTACCCTTGACCACCTCCCCGTATCTCCACTCCTGCCCCACTCACCTCCCATACTCCCCTTACCCCTGCACCTCCTACCCTCCGATCTCCTACCTCACTTCTCCCATCGACCCCCCTCCTCCCCTTGTCTTGCTCATAGCTCAAGTCTTTGTACTGTTTATTGCATGTCTGTAAGTCAGTGACGTTATGTTTGTAACTAAAATGATGACTGTTAGAGTCACGTGATGTGCTGAGATGAGTCAGGCGTCCTCCATGCTGCTCCTAGGCCGAGCTACAAATTTTCTGTTTATTTTGCTTTGGGGTCCTACTGTTTGGTCGTCTTCGGATCAGGAGGGTGTAAGCCATAGCGATTAAGTTCGGTGGCAGCTGAACACCAAAAGCCTTGGGACACCGGTGCGAGGTTCTGTCAGGGTGTGCTGCAGTCAGAAGCCACAGGCATGGCTGGTAGCTGGGATGGAGCCCAAGCAATTGAGCCCTCGCGCAAGATCCCCATGCACTCAAGAGACCTAAGCCACAGTCCCCACCCTTGTGGAACCAGAGGAGGATATAGATAGGGGAGGGGTGATGGGTCAGTCAAAGAGGACCTGCAGGAAATTAAGAAGATGCTACAGGGTTTGGTAGTGGACTTTGCTACAGTAAAACGCACCACAATCTCTTGCTCAACATATGGGGATGCAGAGGCCTGATTGCATCGCAAGAGAGAAAGTGATGTCTATGGAGCAGAAGCTGATTGTGGCTAAAAAGCAAATTAAAAATTGGAAGCTCGGATTGATGACCAGGAGGCAAGAAGCGGAGAAACAACCTGGTACTGGCTGGGCTGCCCGAAAGAGCTGAGGGACGGACTGTGTCTCATTTATTCAGGATTTGCTACTAAAGCTTTTGGGCCAGACACCATATGGAGAAGCATATAATTTGGAAAGGGCCCATCATGCCTTAAGGGAAGTTCCGCACGAGCAGGCCCAGAGTGATCATCATGAGATTCCTTAATTTTAAAGAGAAGATGCACGTTTTATGGAAGGCCAGACAGCTTAAATCTCTTCAATGGAATGGGCGACCCTCTGGATGTTCCAGGATCAAACCCTTTAATCAGAGAGAAGCAGAAGGAATATGTGGAGATTAAGAAAAAGCTGTATTTAGCCAGAATTAAATTTAGCATGCAGTATCCAGCAACGCTAGTGGTAAGACTGCAAACCGGGAAAAGCGTATCTGACCCAGAGATGCGCTGGAAAGTCTGCGATGGAACTTCCTAATCTATTTAAACCTCCGACCTGAGGTGGACTGCCCGGATGAAGTGGGGCTATGTGGACCTTCTTTCAGCTTGACAAGGACTTTATACAGCTGTTCTAGGTCGTTAACCTTAAGTTAGCCATGGCTGTACTGCCTTTCTCTTCTTTCTTCCTTTTCTCTTTCTGGGTGGCATCTCGGGGATTGCACTATGGTGGTTTGACCCAGGTGGGTTTGCTTGGGGATTTAGAGTGGGGATCGGGGGGTTTGGTTTGGAGGGGTAGTTGGTTCTGGGGGTATAGCTCCAGGGTCGGTGGCGCCCACCTTTTATTTGAGGAACATGTATGGAGGGCATTGGTAGATTCCTCTTTATGTGGTGGAACCAGTTCTGGCAGGACCAGTTGCCAGTGTGAAGAGACTGGCTTGGGACTCACAACAGGGCATTGTTCTGGACCACGCTGTTTTTCTTGAAATATTAGGGGAATATATGGCTGGGAGGGCACTGGCGGAGACGGGGTGATACGCCAGACCAGGAGACGGGCGGTCTTCTGCTGAGATAGGGCTAGGAGGACAGGGCGGAGGAAACCAGGGAAGCTCATCCATGACCGGCGAATCGTTAGGAGGGCAATCAAGGATCGGGCAGGGGGGAGGGTGGGATTGGGGGTTTGGGAAAGAGAGAGAGAGAGCATCTAGATTGTGTAGAGAGGGACGGAATGATAAGGTTTGGGTGGATTGGATCTCATGTTATGATTTAGTGGATGGATAATGGTTCATATTAATATACTTTCCTGGAATGTCAAAGGCTCAGGGGTAGACGCAAAAGAATGGTCATTCTGAGACATATTAATTACTTGGGGTGCATATAGCTGCTTTGCAGGAGACACATTTACTAACGGAGGAATTAAGCTGTCTTAAAAACTATGGGTGGGTCAGGTGTATGGGCAGGGTAAGGAAAAGCTCGGGGTGGCGATTCTAATAAGAAACAATTGCCCTTTAGGATGGAACAGGGGTTGTTAAGGGAGGATGGTAGGGGCTATATCTGTCTGGGGTTTTAGCTGGTAAGGCAATTTCCTTGGTCTCTATTTATGGTCCCCTCCCTCTTCCATGAGTTTTTTGCCTCCATTGAGAGGGACATTGCAGCTTGCCTACAGATTTATTTATTTTGGCTGGGGACTGGAACGTGTGCGCCAGCAATTTGGAGGATAGGATACCTCCAACTGGTAAACCTCTCAACCAAAGCACAGGTTGCCTTGAGTAAGATGGTGGAGGTGATGGCTCTGGTGGACCCGTGTAGGACCCACTCCAAGAAGGGCAACACCATGACCTTCTATTCTGGGGCTCATAAGTCCCAGTCGCGCATTGACTTCTTTTGGTTAGTATGGTTCTCAGGGAAGTGAAGGTTTGACGACTGAGATTAGGGTTCTCTCGGATCATTCCCCATCTCGTTGCTGTGGAACCAAGTCTTGCTCCTCCCAGGCCAGTTAGGTGGAGACTGAATGATTTGCTGTTAGCGGAACCTACGGTCCAGGAGGAGCTAGACAGGCATTTGAGAGGATTCATACAGTCTCAATTATCATCCCTACAAAATCAAAAGCTGTGGCCGACATGTAAGGTACTATATGTAGGGGTTCAGGACTCTGGCAGCTAGGAGGAACAGACTGAGGAAGGCAAAGGAGGAATTATTTTGGGGCGATAGCTTACGCTATCTCCCTGGAGGGTCTTCAGGAGAAATTGATGAGAACTTAAATCTCTCACGGGGAATGGGCAGATATTAGATATGGTAAGGTGGAATATTGGTTGGATAGGGATGCAAGCTAAATATCTCCTCCAGGGGATGTCCTGGGTGAGTCTGCTAGCGGCTAGGATCAGGGAATGGGAAGCTAGTAGAACTATCACTTCGATTTGGCACGAGGGCAATTGATAGTAGACCCTCAAAAATAGCAGAGGCATTTAGTCCCTATTTACCGGCATATATGGATTGGGAAATATAGTAGGAGAAGAGAGTAATGCTTTTCAAGGGAATACCCTCCGTTTGGATGAAGTGCAGGCTAGTAAGATTAGGCTCCCATTACGGAGGCGGAGATACTGGGGTGGTACAGTCTTTGCGGTGGGTAGGACTCGGGACCGGATGGTCTTCGGTAAGTTCTACCAAGCACACATTAAGACGTACTCCCCTTCTACTAGATTTTATAATACCATTATGCAAGAGGGGTTGTCCCATCCACTGCTATACCAGGCATTTATTTCTCTCATTCCCAAGCCAGACAAACCTAGGATAGGGTGGACAGCTATAGACTATAGCTTTAATGAATCAGGATATTAAGATTTTAACAAGAATTTTGTCTAATAGAATACTGAGTATTGCGCCACTCTGATTAGCGAGGAGCAGGTGGGATTTATGCCGGGAGGGAAGCTCAGGACACCCATAGGAAGCTGCATCATATAATTGCCTATGCATCGGATTCCCAATTACCTTTAGCTTTAATATCATTGGACCGTGCAAGGCGTTGATAGGGTTTCCATGGTTTTCTGTTTGCCACAATGCGAAGATGGGCTTTCTGGAGGGTTTGCTCAAGGGTATTGAACACCTCTATGCCCCCACAGCTAGGGTCTTGTGCAATGGGTACAGTTCACAAGAAGTGTTGTTGAAAAATGGGACCAGACAGGGATGTCTCGTCGCCAATACTATTTAATATCTATCTAGAGCCTTTGTTAAGAGCCCTTAAGGAGGACAAACTTATAAAAGGGGTAAGGGTAGGGGAGGAACTTAAGTTCACAGTTTTCAGGATGATATTTTGCTGCATTTGGAGGACCCAGCTAGAAGTTTTGAGAGTGCAGGGGTTTGATTAGGCGTTCCTTGGCGGTGTCAAATTATAAGCTGAACTTAACTAAACTCAGTTTCTCCTTGACCCCCATGTATTCAGGGTGGATTTTACTCAATTTGCCTCCAGTGGGCGGATGAGATTAATACCTGGGTATCCGGGTTACGCAAAGCTAAAGAGGGCAGATACAAACATGGAGGGGTGATATCGGCAATAAGAGGAGATATACTGAGATGGAACAAGCTCCCTTGAATTTACGGCTAGACTTGGCCTTATTAAAATGAATATGTTGCCCAGGCTTTTATACCCACTATATATTGCCCGTATGATATTCACACTACTTGGTTCAAGGTTATTAGGAAGCTTCTTTCTAATTTCCTATGGAATTCTAAGCTACCTAGGAAGAAATATGAATCACTTTGCTTGCCCCAGCTGAGAGGTGGGATCAAACTGCCTTATCTCCTGTTATATTATGTGGCAGGCAATTGGGCTTTATGCTTCGCTGGGTTAGGGAGACTGAAGGAGGCTTATATCCCAACATGGCTACAGATTGAGAGACAATCTTGAGAGAGCGAGGCTTCTCGGCCTGGGAGGCGCATATATGTTAACCTGGTAAAGGCTTTCAGGAAAGAGGGTGGGAACCCGATTGGGAAGTCACTGAGGCGTGGTGGTTCTTTCTCCCCGTGCAAAGGAAATTACAGTTGAAATCCTGGGACCAACCGTTAGTGGCAATCCCACATTCGAAATTGGGGGCGAGCGATAAGCGATCGATGGGCCTACCAGGTGAGGGGTCTTAAGGTGAGAGATCTTGTCAAGGTGTAAGGGTTGTTATTCCAGCCTCCATGGAGGGATGCCCTTTTCAAAAACTGCAACTGATTCGGCTGCTGGAGTCAGTGGTGAGAAAGATTGAGGGTTTTCAGATGGGTCATTTACATGGGATCTTCTGAAGGCAGTGGAGCTGAAGGCAAACGCCCTTTCTCAGATTTATAGGAAGCTGCTGGAGTTTGTTAGTCCACTCCGCCCATGCAGGTGGCGACTGGGACAAGGTAATGGCTCCCAAGATTCTTGTGTGGGATTCAATTTGAAAGGCCATAGGTACATAACAAATCCTAAGTTTAGGACCATGCAGTATTTTATTACGCTGATCTTTATTTTACCCGGTAAAACTATGTGATAGAAAGCTTAGGCAGACGGACCATTGTTTCAGATGTGGGATGGGAATCGGGGATTTGCTACATGTGATGTGGGAGTGCTGTAAAATTTCCCTTGTGGCTGGAAATTAGGCAGCGATGGACCCGCTGATGAATTATTCAGAATTTATAACCCCAGAGGTGTGTGTTCTGGGTGATTTTTCAAAGTTCCTGGAGTCCTAGCCAAATTTCATTTGGCCTTGATGACGAGCACTACTCAAGTCTTTTCTAGTTCAGCATTGGAAAGCGACCAGGAGTATTCTTATAGTCAGTGGGTGTGGGACTTGATGGTCATATTGGGCAGGATAAGGAGACAGCTCTGGGTGAGGGGAATAAACGGTTATACGCTAAGAGATGGGCATCTTTAGAAGCGATTTATTCATCTCAGAGATTACCTCAGGTCCGTCTGTCATGCTCTGAGTAGCAAGGGCTTGGTTTTTCTTCTTTCTAGTAAGGGATTTGGTTGATCAGCACTTTGTTCACATGATTGAGTAAAGCGGTCATTATATAGATAAGTTGGGATCCTAGTAAGGGTTTTGGGGAACTAGATTGTAAGCTTCCAGAGGATAGACGGATAGGACTCCTCTCTCTCTCTCTTTAGGGATATAGCAGGACTTCACCTTGATTTAACCTAAGGTGTTTTCTTGATTTGCACCTTTGGTTTAGTATCCTGAGATATTACACAAGGTAGCATGGTAGAGTTGACTCCTGTTTTTTTTTTTCTTATTTTCTTTTTTCTTCTACATGCGATTGGGGAACTGCTCTTGGTTCATTTGTTTAGACTATATCTATGGATAATATGTTACTATTTGGCAATGTGGATTGTAGTTGTTTATACAGGGTCTTTATTGATAAATATGCTGCTTAGGGATGGATTCCTGCTGGGTATGTATATATGGGATTGTATATAGTTCATACAGCCAGTTTGGGGCTGTATACCCTAGTTTTCAGGTTTTTTTATTATTATTTTTAGTTGTAATGGATGTCGTGTGTTAATCAAAATCTAATAAAGATTTGTTGAACAAAAAAAAAAATGATGACTGTTGCACACGCTGATGTGGAACCTTTAAACAGCCTCGACTCAAAGGTATTATAATCCTAGATTGAAATAAATAAATAAAATAAAACTAACACCGAAGTAACAGTTTGGGTAATTTTAAAGAGTAAGCAGAAGCATTCAATAATTACATGAAACCTGGAGAACACTAACATATTGCTATTGTTAGCCAGGCTAACACCAAGTAGCAGTTCTAGGTAATGTTAAAAGTAGGCAGAAGCATTCAATAATCATACGGTACAGGAAAGTATAAGCAGAACAAGGAACGCGCCTACATGCAATGTAGTGAAAGCAGACAAAAGACAAGAAACAGGTTTGTTGTTTTGTTTTTAGCCACTTCCAATCACCCAATAGGATCCCGAAACACTAAGGGAGGGGCTTGCGAGCATTTAAGGGAGGGAGGACTGGCAGGATAGGGGGCAGAATTTCTTTCTGCATCTCTCACACTCTCTCTCCGTGGTCTGACTCCTCTGTGGCAGGAGCCCACGAGAGCAGCACCAGTCTGTGTGGGGAGGAGGGATCCCAGCAAGGACCAGTTCACACCTCAGCTCCCAATCCATAAAATCCCACTGCGATCCTGGGCTGAAGCCCTGCTATTTGGCACCCTTTTTCTCTGTCTCTTGCTAGCTCTTGTAGCTAATAATATTAGTTTCAACGTACATACTTTTATCTAGCTGCTCATGTGTTGCTCACTATAAATATAATAACATAGGGCAAGTGGATTTTCTGCAGACAATAACTGTCCATACTAATACTGGATGGTTGTGTCTGCGGAAAATCAACTTGCCCTACGTGTCAATGCATACTTTTAACCCAGAGTCTCTTTAAAGATTTGGAAGCCACTCCAGTAATAACAGTGTGTGGCTACCAAAGTTGGGGACAGGGTCCCTACTGTGGGTGTGTCATGATGACCAGTGATTGTGCCACCCCTATAATCACTGGTCGTCATGACACATAAAGCCTACAAATTCAGTGAGTAGGCTATGCCTTCTCAGGGTTGGAAGTTGCCACTGCTCCATTGCCTGCCCCCACCCCCACTAGCCAAATGCTACAGACAGGAGCAGCTCCACTAATCAAGCCTGGTTCATTTTGTATCAGCAGGTAGTAGTAGTAGCAGTAATAAAAGTTTATAGGGCTAGTGGATGTTCCCAGTCAGTATCCCACAAGCTAGTGGTTGTAAAACTGAATTTCCACCCTTGGCTTTGCTGACATTACCTTTCCTAGAGCTGCAGACTCAGGAGGAGGTAAGGTACACAGACAGACACACACACACATACACACATTACTATGGAGACATGGCCTGATACAGTAAATACACAAAGAAAAGACACACACTAAAATCCTTTATTCTGGGCATTACTGTTGAGCTGGAGTTTGCAATGCAGATCAAAAACATCACTCAACCACACACAGCAGGGTATGCACATATGCTAAGCTGGCACTCACACACACACACACACACACACACACACAGTACTATGAGGACATGGTACAGTAGATGCACAAAGAAAAGACACACACGAAAATCCTTTATTTTCAATATACAGTGCAGCCCATTTATAACAGATGACTATTACACGGAAATTCAGTTTACGAACCGTTATTTGTTTGCCAAAAGTGGTCTCTATTCACTACAAAGCAAACAGTTTGTTTTAGTAAAATTTAAGCAGCCTGCATATATCAAATGGAAGACAGTATTCTAAGAGCCCATCTGAGTTTATTTTCGTAAGTCTATTCAAAATTCAATACAATCTTACCTGTCACGACACGAGTTGCTACCTGAGTCATTCTTGCTGATCCTCTAGTAATTAGGTGTTGATTTCAGAGCCAGGCAACAATAGAAACACGAAACATAGAAACATAGAATTTGACGGCAGATAAGGACCGCTTGGCCCACCCAGTCTGCCCATTTCCCTACCTAATGGATAAGCTGCAGATCCTGTTAACCTGCAGCCTACTTCTTCCACCCCACCCCCTAGAATTGCCTTATGACTGTCCCATGCATACTTGAATTCCACCACTATTTTTGACTCCACAACCTCCTCTGGAAGCCGTTCCATGCATCCACAACCTCTCTGTGAAAAATACTTCCTCAAATTACCTCTGAGCTGCCCCCTCTATCTTAAATTGTGCCCCTTGTTCTTGCCTTTTTTTGAAAGATGCTACCCTCTTGGACTTTGTTGATTCCTTGAGGTATTTGAAAGTTTATATCATGTCCCCTCTCCTCCTTTCCTCAAGCTATACATATTAAACTCCTTAAGTGTCTCTTCATATGTCTTCCGGTGTAGACCCTGCATCATTTAGTTGCCCTCCTCTGGACAGCTTCCATCCTGTCTATGTCTTTGCAGAGATTGGGTCTCCAGAACTGCATGCAGTACTCCAGATGGGGTCTCACCAGCTGTCTGTACAGAGGATAATAACTTCCTGTTTTCTACTGGTGATCCTCTCCCTATGCATCCCAGTATCCCCAGCCCTCCTTGCTGCCCTCTCACATTGCTTGCCCACCTTTAGGTCATCTGATATGACACCCCCAGGTCCCTTTCCATTTTTGCTGTTGTTAGTATCTCACCCCATTGTGTACTCTTCCCCTGAGTTTTTGTTTCCCAGGTGCATTACCTTGCCGTCTTAGCATGAATCTAAGCTGCCATACATTTGACCATTCCTCTAACCTTGCCAAGTCCCTTCTCATCCTTTCCACCCCACCTTGTGCATCAACTCTGTTGCAGATCTTTGTGTCATCTGCAAAGACATACTTTCCTTCAGTCCCTCTGCAATGTAACATAATAAAGACATTGAAGAGGACCAGTCTAATACTGAAGCTTGCGGTACCCACTAGTAACCCCTTTCTTCAAGTGGACTCCATTTACTGTTACTCTCCGTGTCCTATTCTCCAGCCAATTCTTTACCCAGGCTGTCATCTTGGGACCCACTCCCAGGCTGGCTAACTTGTATATTAATCTTTTGTGTGGACTGTGTCAAATGCCTTGCTAAAGTCTAGGTAGGCCATGTCCACAGCCCCTCCCTGATCTACTACTTTGGTCACCCAGTCAAAGAAATCTATCAGATTTTTCTGGCATGACCTTCCCATTGTAATTCATGCTGCCTTGGGTCCTGTGCCCTCTGGCCTCTAGATACTGACAATTCTTTCCTTCAGAAGTGATTCCATCATTTTCCCTACCACTGAGGTTAAACTAATAGGTCTGTAGTTTCCTGCTTCTGCCTTGCTCCCACTTTTGTGAAGGGAATCACATCTGCCCTCCTCCAGTTCTCGGGTAACCCCATCCTCCATGATTTGTTAAAGAGGGTTGTCAGTGGTGTCACTAGTTCTACCCTAAGTACTTTTAGAATTCTGGGATGAGATCCCATCAGGCCCTATTGCTTTGTCCACCTTCAGTTTTAAGGTTCTTTCAGAACTCTTTCTTCTGTAAATGGGCTGGTATCAACTTCTGTATCAGAGTGTTTCTACTGTTTGTTTTGGGTACCTCCCCTCTTCTTTTGTAAATACTGAGCAAAAATATTTGTTTTTATCTCTGCCTTTTCACAGTCACCCTCTGCCCACCCTCCCTCCCTTTATTAAGCCTCACTATCCCTCCCTTGGTCTTCCTTCACTCCCTGATGTACCTATAAAGGTTTATCCCCTTCTTAACTGAGTTGGCTATCTTTTCCTCGGTTTGGGCCTTTGCTGTTCTGACTGCCTTCCCAGCTTCCTTTTGCTTTAACTGATACAGTTCTCTGTTCTGTTCCTTCTGTGATTCTTGTACTTCCTGGATAGCTTTCTTTTCTCTTGAACCTTCACTGCTGCTTCCTTTGAGAACCATAGTGGTTTCTTACATTGTTTCATTTTGTTTATTTGCTTCACACAAAGGCTTGTTACCTCTGTGATATCAGTTTTTATTATTCCCATTGTTCTTCCACCTCCTTTCTGCCCATTTGCTAGTGCATTCCTTAGGCCCTCACCCATTTTGGCAAAGTCAGCCCTCCTAAATTCCAGTACTTTTGCCTTTGTACAAGCGACTCTATTGCTGTGTTTATTGTGAACCATACTATTCGATGGTAGCTAGTTCCCCAGATGGCTGCCCACTTCTACATCTGTGATACTCTCTTCATCTCTATTTGAGAGAACCAGGTCCAAGATTGCTCCCTCTCAGTGGGTTCCAGTACTAGTTGTCTAATGCATGCCCCTGTAGGGCATCTAGAATGACTCCACTCCTGAAATGGCTGCTGCAACTGCACTCAGTTAACATCTGGCATATTCAGATCACCCATCATCAATATCTCCCTTTTCTGCCATTCTAAGTACACTTTCTATCATTTCCTTGTCCATTTCCTCCCCTGAGAGAGGATCTGTATCTAACACCTGTGCAGATTGTGTTGCCATTGCCAATCTCAAATTTACCCACAGTGCTTCTTCTCCTCCCTGTTTTCCCTTTTGTTCTGTTGCTTTGATTCCTTCCCTTATGAAAAGCTACTCCTCCTCCTCTTTTACCCTCCTGTCCCTCCTGTAGTTAGTGTATCCTGGTATATTTACGTCCCAGTCATGGTTTTGTGTGTACCATGTTTCTGTGACTGCCACGATATCCAGATGTTCCTCCTCCATCAAGGCCACTAATTCAGGAAGCTTGTTACTCAGACTACGGGCATTGGTACTCATTGCTCCATTTTTGATGGCTTTACCTTCTGTTGCAGCATCTCCCATTGACCTTTCTACCTCAATCTTTTCTCATTTAGTACCCTGTTTTGTAGAGAGGCTGGGATTTTCCTGCTGCTTATCAGTGCCTCCCCTTTGACTAGTTTAAAAGCTGCAGTGAAACATTTAAACAGACTGCTCAAAGACTTGTTCCTTCCTTGACAGATGCAGACCATCCTGCCAGTATAGGCTGGTGTCCCTCAGGTGGAACCCCAGTCCCCAATGAAGCCAAACCCTGTGCTCCACACCATTTTTCAACCATTCATTTAACTGTATGGTGCAAAGTACCCTCGCCTCACTCATGCAATTGACAGGCAGCACCTCTGAGAAGGATACTGTGTGTGCTACTTGTCTTAGGCCCCTCCCCAATTCTACAAAATCCTTCTGCACTGCTCTAATCTCATGATGAGCCAAGTCATTTGTCCCTAGGTGGACAATGACATCCAGCTCAGACTCCTGTGCAGCTGTTCTCGTGATCCTGAGAATGCGCTTCCTGTCCCTCCAAGCCACCGCACCAGGCAGGCACCTTGCTCAGTTTCCCTGCTCCCCCAGTTCTATCCCCTAATAATAGAGTACCCCACCAGGAGCTGCTTTCTTTCCTTGAGTTGTCCTCTGCCTCCTTCCTGTAAGCCTCCTTGTGACAGTTGTCCTCAGCCTCCTTAGTCTCCTCTGCAGGTGCATCCATAGGGGAGCTATGCTCCCTCAGAATGGTGTATGGATTGTGGAATGGAATAACTGACTGGGTGTGCCTCTGTTCCACCATCCTCACCCTCCCTGAGCCACTGTGGTCCAACTGCTGTGCTTTCTTCACAACCTCTGAGGTAGTGGTGGCGGCTCTGGTGCTCTCTGGATGGGGAGGTTCCCTTCCTACCATCCAGTGTGACCTGGGGAAGGTTCCCTTACTACTGTCCAGTGTGGCCTGAGACGGTAACTTCCTCCCTCAGGGCAGAGAGTTGTTTGCAAATAGGGCAGCATCTCAGCCTCCAGAATGACTCCCGGAAGACTGCTGTCCCACAGCCATTACATTGCACTACTCCCCACATGTTTATCTACTTTTTGTGTGTGTGTGTTTGTGTGCGTGATTGGTTTGTTATATAGAAATATATATATTATACAATGTGTATGCTTATATTGTCAGTGCAGTGTGCTAGAGAGGATATGACAGTGATATGCACCTTGCACTCTTGAGGAAATGATGTCAGAATCCCAGGTATAAAGGGAACTATTTCCAGGTGGGGTGGGAGAGAGGTGGAAGGTTGGCCCAAACTGTGCCCTCACAAAGCAATCAGGTAAGAGCTGACCCACTGCTGTGATGAGTGTCTTCCGTCAGCAAGATGCCCTACACAACAATTTGACAGAGAAAATACCTGCTAATCAAACAGAGAAAAATCCAGACATCCAAGTCAGACACAGGTAAACCTCCCCAGCCCCAAAACAGCCTGGTGGTTTGTGCTCTGAAAGCAGTCAGCCCCAAAATAAGTCAGCTGTGCTTTAAACTCTTCCTGCACTGAAAATCTTAAGAATTGTAACAAACGTAAAGCTAGATCCACCTCCTCTGTTTCTTGAAAGACTGTCTTTTCCTGATAATTCTAAGTTCTTTATTTCACCTTTCAGTTAGAAGTAGCCTCCACCTGCAGAATATCTGCTACAAACCAAAGACAATTGTAAGGTTCACCTCCTCTGTTGTGAGCACAACTCACTTTCTTGCAAATCCTATGTACAGTATTGCAGCTTCCAGCCAGAGGTAGTTTCACTTGACTAGCTTTTCTTTAGCACAGCCTAAGTCATGCACACTTACCATTGCACAAAGTAGAGGTTCTTTCACACAGGCAATAGGCTAAATGCCAGCATGCATCAGGAAGTCTAGATAGACCAGCATTAAAGACTACTTCAGCAGCAAATAAACCTCTGTACCTCTCCATAGCACAACCACAAATCCAGCAGCAGCAAACACATTTTGTATAATGGCTCTCATCGGAACCGCAAATGAAAAAAAATACTATACTGTAAAAGTATAGCACAGGCACTGAAAACTAATATAGCAATGCAGTAGCCCTGTGTTACACATTCTAGCACTGCGAAATAAAGTGCAGCTAAACCTCCATTTAAAGGCACAGAGCTAGTGATAGTTCAGAACTGCAGTTAAAGTAGTGTACAGGAAAATTGATTTATGGGAAAAACATTATGATGAACACTGCTATAACAGATGAAACTGACATGCATGGAGGTGTCTGCCATAAGCGGGCTGTACTATAAGAATGTACTTTACTGTGGATGAAGTTTGCAATGCAGATCAAAAATGACACTCAGTCACACACAGCAGGGCACACTCACACACAACATGTGCACATGCACATTACTATGGGGACATGGGACAGTAAATGCATAAAGAAAGACACACACAAAAATCCTTTATTTTGTAGTATATAAGAATGTACTTTACTGTGAATAGAGTTTGCAATGCAGATCAAAAGCATCACTCAGCCACACACAGCAGGGTATACACACACACACACACTACTATGGGGACATGGGACAGTAATAAATATACAAAGAGAAGACACACTTTTAACATCCTTTATTTTGAATTTGCAGTATAAGAATGTACTGTGGAGCTGGAGCTTGGTATTGCTCACTCTTGTTTATAACCAGTCTTTCAATGCAGATCAAAAATCTAAGTCAGCCACACATAGCTGGGCGTCATTTTATATACTCTACAGGACTGAATACCCACGTGGTGAAGTCGGAGAAATTCTCTGACTCTACTACATGGCATTCAGTCTTATAAGTGAAAACTACTGCATGCTGTGTGGAGAGAAGGATAACGGAACAAATAATGCAGATTGTCAATGGACAACCACTGCATGTCATCGAGATGCCGCAAACACATTTTTTACTATGGAACAACTGACAACACCATACCTCTCAACCTTTTATCACCGAAATGTGTGACAAGATGAGTGAAAACTGGACAAAATGTGTGACACATCATCAAACATGACACTGCAAACTCAGAATACTGTGGAAATAAGTGCACTGATGCTTCTAATGTTCGCTGATAACCTATAATCTTATATTATTATACAATAGTGTATGGTGGAGCGTCATTCTCCACGAAATCCATCGTTATCGAAACCTTGTAGTCACACACTAGTGATGTTCTCAGTACAGTATAATGATTTTTTCTATTGCACTGCAAACATCACACCATGTCCTCGAGCAGCATTTGACAGTTAGGACTCACTCCATAGACAGGACACATAGCGAAAGCAGCAATGTCGGGGCAGTACTAATGTTTAGCATTAAAACGCTCAAAATGTAAAGTTCTTAAGCGGTTAAAATGTCAAGCGTGAACACCTTCTAAATGTAACTTTTTTTCCTTCTAGTAACACAGTAAAACTGTTTTGAAGCAGAAACATGCTGTGGTGATTTTCCCCAAGCGGCGTTCCACCATACGCTATAAAAGAAAGTGGCATGGGAACAGTTGACAACAGAGGCGTCTTTCACCTCGTTGGCACTATGCCGACGGATTACCTCTCGAGCTGCGCTCTCAAGGTAATCTGTCATCATAGTCGCCAACTCGGAAAGAATAGCCCTGTTGTCAACTGTTCGCCATGCACTATCCTATATTTTCTGCATACAGTCTCAGTGGTCAGTGTGGAATGTCATCCTCTCAATGTGGAAAGAGGGTTTCTGAGGGATAAATGAGGAACGCACTCGTAATGTGTGACAGTTGAGAGGTATGGACAACACCGTGACAATCCTAGGGCTATCTCCACGGCAAGCTGACAATTCATTACCTGGCCCTGCTAGGTTGCTGCAGCTAAACTACTTTCACAGAAGCCCCCAATAAAACCTTAAATACAGACTGTATGCAGCGATAACTACAAATGCCATGTGGTGCAGCTGATACCAGATGGGCCTGCCAAGCTACAGAGCGCATCAATGCATGGATTAGCCACGCATGGCACCGTTGACAATTAGCATGATACTTACTGTTTTAAGGAAAACTCAACAAACCATGCATTTCTCTATGTTCAAACCAGGCTAACACACGCAAAACTAAACCTTAGGTTAATTTCTTCACTAATCATAACGGTTCTGAGTTGGCACAGGGCGAGGACTGATAATGTCAGACGGGGTTCAGAATGTGCACCTCACCCACTGCATGACAACGGCCTTGCAACATCCACCACACGAATGACAGGAGATGAGAAGAAGTTAGAGCACTTACTTACTAATAGGAACAGTCTAGTGTGGGGAAGAGTTTAACAAGTTCTATAAATCTAAATTCTTTTCTTTCATTCATATTCATATTCCCAGTATAAATAAAAGAAATGAATGACGGAATAGAACTTGTCAAACTCCAGTGCCTAGACCGAAACACTCCATTACTTTATCAGACAGATCACACTGAAATTTTCTACAGGTCATAAATTGGATAAAAGCTTAGCCACACGCCTGCTCCACCACAGAGTATTTATATTGTTTCTTGTACGCACTTCAGATCCCAAATCTGAACGTAATAAAAAGTAAAATTAGGCCAGAACTCAGAATGCAAGTGTTCTTTTCCAATCTGGTGAGATAATTACCTGTGTTCACATCCTGCTTCAGAAAGGCATATGGATCCTTCGCACTGACTGGAATCACCCACTGCCTGAAACTGTTCCTGCCAGCTTGCCCACACTCTGTCTGCCGTGGTATGTGTGGAGTTTCTGCCTGTTCACAAAGTGCACAGTTCTGTTTAAATAACAACAGACAATCATGTTACAGCATCTGGCTGGATTCTGAGCAGGCTGTAGGTCCACGCATGACAACTAGTTTACAGTAACACTGACTGAGGCGAGCTGCTGGGAGGGTGGGAAGAACATTTTTTAAACATGGAACGGGACACAACTTCAGAATAAGATTGAAAAAGGACACAGACACTAGCAGGCTTGTAGGAGCATATTTGATACACAATACAAGTTAAAGTAGGAGCATATGCAGTTTTCAATGCATAAATGTAACCTGTAAGCAGCTTATCTGGAGCCCTGACTACTTCTTTAGAGAGCCATAGCGATTTCTTTTTCTTTGCCCTTGTTAACCTACCAGACACAGAAATTTGTTGCCCTTTCAATGCCCCCTTTAATTCTACTCATTGTCTTCGACTCCCTCTGTATCCTTATCCCTGTTAGGTTGCCCCTGAGGCACTCTCCCATCTTCTTAAAATTGACCCTCCAGAAGTCCTGGTCCCTCATCTTAGTGCAGCTCAATTCTTCTTTTTTTTTTAACTCATCTTTATTTAAGGATTTGAAAGTACAGAGGACATCATTACATTACGGTACCACAGATCAAAATGTACCTGTCATGTAAAGAAATCAAAATGCTTTCCAGTTACCAATGAGATCATAGTCTTGTTGGTACAACTAAAATAGTAGGAAAAGGACTGTCCTATACAATGCCTCTCCTTACACATCTTATAACTGAGTGAGCAAGAAACACCACCGTCTTTTAACAAACCTGAGCCCAACCTAAATCAACTCACTACTCTTTGGTGATAAATTCATAAAACCATAGAGCTTAAAAGTTACAAAATCACAAAGTAAAATTGAACAAGGAAAAAAAAAAGAAAAAAAATGGTGCTGCTCTTGATTGTGGTGGTTTCCAGATTTGGAAAAGCCACTTACTTGGGAGGGGGAAAAAGGAGGGCCTGAAACATCAGAAATAAGGAGGAGGCAAGAGGCGGCCATCGTAGATCATACCCTCCAAATATAATTCTCTATTTCCTCTACCTCTTGGAAGGCCCTCCGCCCCTCCATTCCCTTCCCACTGAATCCAGGTACCCCAGGCCACTCTGTGCTTCTCTTCCTGTAATTGTAAATGAGCTGTTATGCTTTCCATCTCAAAAATATGATTCATTCTATTGAGCCATTCCTAAAAGCCAGGAATCTTCCTTCAGTCAATGGGCAGTTATACACTTCAAGGAAGCTGCAGAAAACATGAGAACCAGTCTCCTGAGTGGGGTGCGAGACCCAATGCCCAACACCCAGCCCAGGAACTCATCAGGGATGCCCAACTGCAAAATATGTTGGACTGCTTCCTGTATCTCTGCCCAGAACTGAGTAAGCTTGGGACACCCCAGAAAATGTGCCAGTGAGACCACCCCCACAGGCCCTCCAACAGTCTGCTGTATTGGTTGTTTGGAAATACTTCAATACTGTGGGAGTGCAAAAAAATGAACTAAAATTCTCCAATAAAACACTTTCCACATTGGAGAAAAGGTCACCTGCCAACCCACCTTTAGTCTCAGGTACCAATCCTCTGGAATATCTGACAGGGGCCTTCTGTTCCCAGGTGGATTTAATCCCTTTGAGGGAATAGGATTAACAGGTCACAGCATCCCACATAGTTCAGAAGCATACCTTATTTTTGCCTTCAAAGTAACCACACCATATATGAAATCCTCCCAGGGGTTATTTGGTCTGCTCAAAAAGTGCTTCATGGTTAGCGCTTGTAATAAATGCCAAACCTGAAGATATCTGTAGAAATCCTGATTTTGTAAATTAAATCTGGTTTTCAGTTGCTGGAATGATGCACAGGTACCCTGCTCAAAAACTGAGCAAATCGAGTCAGACTTTTACTCTCTCAGTTAGCATACCCCTGGTCTAGGCCTGGTGATAAAAAGTCTGGGTGGTAACAAATCAGGGACAGAAGACTCAAAGTTGAGGTGGAGGACAGGTGGCACCTAGCAAGACACACCATTTTAAGATTATGTCATATCCATGGGTTGGTAGTCATTTGGCTAAATTCTCTGAGTGTGTCAGACAAGCCTAGAGAAAATAATGGCTGACCAGGGCAATCCCCATCTTCTATTTTATACCAGCTCAAAGCTGGATATTGTGTGCCAAGTTCATACAGCTATCATTTGGCTTGCCAGATAATATCTTCATGTGTCTATTCATGAGAGCCCCCTGATCTCGAGGAAGCTGTAAATTTTCTGTGAGATACGTGGTCTTCAACTCCCACCCAAAAAATCTGTTTAGGCACTTATCAACCTGTCGACAGAGGAAGGAGGAATTGGCAGGCAGAGAAAAGAAAAACAAAATCTTGGTAGTAAATTAATTTTAATCAAATCTATTCTCCCATCATCAACAATGGCAATAGGGACCATCGAGCCAAATCATTTGCATCTCTCCCATAGTTTTATAGATGGCATCAAACAGTTTAGAGTGGTCCATGGTTATCTGCCCCCAGGTACCTTATTTGATTGTTCTTACCAAATGAAGGGAAGAGGACTTAAATCCTGCAGGGCAGGTCCCATTAAGCCTGAGGGTTTCTGATTTGTTGTAATTATTTTGCATCCAGATAATTTGCCAAATCTGTCAAGGAGGGTGAGTAATCTGGGGAGGGACCTCTCTGGATAGTTCCAAAGAAAACTGACTCATCAGCGTATAGCGCCACCTTTTGTTCTCTGCCTCCTGCCATAACCTCCACCACTTGTGCATCCTGGTGTACTGCTGCAGCCAGAGGCTTTGAGCAGATTACAAAAAGTAGTGGGGACTGGGGGAATCCTGATGGGTTCCCCTAAAGAGAGAAATTGTCTGGGTGGTGTAGTGCCAGACCCCAAAGAACTTGGGACCAGTGATAAAACAGTCAAGACAAGGACAAAGGGATCAGATCATGAATAAAGTATTTATTCTGATTATAGATATAAGCACTGCATTACCTTACCTTAACATGGGAGCCAAAGTATTTCCTATACTCAGACATATGATCAGACTGCAAATGGTATACAAACTTTCTGATACTAAGATAATAACTATGGCAATGGCTAGTCCATGCATTATATTATAATTACAGCTAACAATCAAAACAAGCCCTATTGGCTAAAGTTAGACAGCTCTTGGTATCTACAAAGATATAGAAAGTATAGAAATATGACAGCTTGCATTCCGGCCAGTATGGAGTGGGGGCCCAGTCTAAAAAAATTTACCTGAACTTGGGCATGGGGAGAGTATAACTTTGAAAACACCTTAAAAATTTGGGTCTGAATCCCATTCTCTCCAGGTTTTCAGGAAGAGCCTAATTTACCCTGTCAAACACTTTCTCAGTGTCCATGGAGATAGCCAGCTGGAAGGCCCCTGCCCCCACTGAGAAGAGATGATATTCAACAATCTCTGAATATTGTCAGAAAGATATCATCCTGCAATAAAACCGTTGAATTCAGATGGATGACTTTTGAATTACATTCTGAGGCGGTCTGCCATGATTCCTCTGAAAATTTTTAGATTGACATTCAGGAGGATATAGGTTGAAGGCGCACCATAGTTCTGAGTCTTTGACTTCTTTTTGCAAAACAGAAATTTGGGTATAACACCATAGAAACATAGAAACATAGAATCTGATGGCAGATAGGGACCACTTGGCCCACCTATTCTGCCCATTTCCCTTCCTAACAGATAAACTACAGATCCTAGTTAACCAACAGCCTACTTCCTCCTACCCCTATTAGAATTGCCTTATGCCTGTTCCATGCATTCTTGAAATCCCCACTGTTTTTGACTCTATGACCTCCTCAGGAAGGCTGTTCCATGCATCTACAACCCTTTCTGTGAAGAAATACTTCCTCACATTACCTCTGAGCGTCCCCATCTTCAAATTGTGTCCCCTTGTTCTTGCATATCTCTTTTCTGAAAGATGTTACCCTCTTGGACTTTGTTGATTCCCTTGAGGTATTTGAAAGTTTCTATCATGTCACCCCTCTCCCGCTTTTCCTCGAGGCTATGCATCTTTAGTTCATTTAGTCTTTCTTCATATGTCTTCTGGTGCAGACCCTGCACCATTTTAGTTGCCCTCCTCTGGACTGCCTCCACCCTGTCTAAGTCTTTGCTGAGATGGAGTCTCAGAACTGTACACAGTACTACAGATGTGGTCTTACCAACTGTTTCTACAGATGGCCAACACCTTCCTGTTTTCTGGTGATGCCTCTCAGTATGTATCCCAGTCTCCCCCAGCCCTCCTTACTGCCTTCTCCATTGCTGGCCCACCTTTGGGTCATCTGATATGACTACCCCCAGGTCTTTTTCCATTTTTGTTGTTGTCAGTATCTCACCCATTGTGTACTCTTGCCCTGGGTTTTGTTTCCCAGTTGCAATACTTTGCACTTCTTTGTGTTGAATCTAAGCTGCCATACATTTGACCTTTCCTCCAACCTTGCCAAGTCCTTTTCATTCTTTCCACCCCACCTTGCGTATCAACCCTGTTGCAGATCTTTGTGCCATCTGCAAAGAGACATACTTTCCTTCCAGTCCCTCTGAAATGTCCTTATAAAGACATTAAAGGACCGGCCCCAGTACTGAACCCTGTGGTACCCCACTAGTAACCCTCCTTTCTTCACTGTTGACTCCATTTACTACTACCTGCTGTATCCTGTTGTCCAGCCAGTGTTTACCCAGGCTACCACCCTGGGACCACTCCCAGGCTGGCTAATTTATTAATCTTTTGTGTGGGACTGTGTCAAATGCCTTGCTATAAAGTCTAGGTGAGGCCATGTCCATAGCCCCTCCCTGGTCTACTACTTAGGTCACCCAGTCAAAGAAATCAATTAGATTTGCTTGACATGACCTTCCTGTAGCGAATCCATGCTGCCTTGGGTCCTGTGCCCACTGGCCTCTAAGTACTCAACAATTCTTTCCTGCAGAAGTAATTCCATCATTTGCCTACCACTGAGGTCAAACTGACAGGACTGTAGTTTTCTACCTCTGTCTTGCTCCCACTTTTGTGAGGGAATCACATCTGCCCTCTGCCAGTCCTCAGGTACCACCCATCCTCCATGATTTATTAAAAAGGGTAGTCAGTGGTTTACTAGTTCTTGCCTTAGTTCTTTTAGAATTCTGGGTGAATTCCATCAGACCCCATTGCTTTATCCACCTTCAGTTTTAAGAGTTCTTTCAGAACCCTTTCTTCTGTGAAAGGACTAATATCAACTCTCCTATCCAGAGTGCTTCTATTGACTGGATTAGGTATCTCCCCTGCTTTTCCATTGTGAATGCTCAGCAGAAATATTCATTCAGTATTCCTGCTTTTCACCGTCGCTCCTCTTTATTCAGCCTCAGCATCCCTGCCCTCATCTTTCTTTGCTCCCTAATGTACCTATAAAAGTTTTATCCCCTTCTCAACCGAGTTGGCTATCTTTTCCTCGGTTTAGGCCTTTGCTATTCTGACTGCCTTCCTGCTTCCTTCTGCTTTAACAGGTACAGTTCTCTGTTCTGCTCCTTCTGTGTTTCCTTATACAGTACTTCCTGAATGTAATCTTTTCTCCCTTACCTTCCCGTCCTTCCTTTGAGAACCATAGTGGTTTTTCTTTCATTTTATTTGTTTATTTGCTTCACACAAAGGCTTGTTGCCTCTGTGATGGCAGTTTTGATGTTTCACCATTGTTGCTCCACCCCACCTTCTTGCCTGTTTGCTAGTGCTTTTCTGGGGCACTCTCCCATTTGACAAAATCAGGCCTCCTGAGGTCCTGTACCTTCAGTTTTGTGTGGCTTGACTCTACAGCTAAGTTTATTGTGAACTGCACTGTTTGGTGGTTGCTTGTTCCTAGATGGCTACCCACTTCAAGATCAGAGATCCTCTCTCCATCCCATTAGACAGTAACAGGTCTAAGATTGCTCCCTCATGAGTGGGTTCCAAAACTAGCTGTCTGAGGCATACCCTGTAGCATCGAGAATGGCCCTGCTTTTGGATGTGGCTGCAGCAAGATGCTCCAGTTAACATCTGGCATATTCAGATCCCCTATCAGCAACAACTCCCCTTTCTCTGCCATCCCAAGGATGCCTTCTATCATTCCTTGTCCATTTCCTCCCCTGGGACGGGGTCTGTATATAACTCCTGTGAGGATTGTGGAGTCATTTCCAGTCTTCAGGGTGACCCACAGTGCCTTCTCTCTCCCTGTTTACCTTTAATTCTGTTGCTTTGATTCCTTCCTTACATGAGAGCTACTCCTCCTCCTTCTCCTCCTCCTCCTCTTCTTCCCTCCCTCTCCCTCCTGTAGATTGTGCACCCTGGTATGTTGACATCCCAGTCATGGTTCTCTGTGTACCATGCTTTTGTGACTGCCACGATAGCCACTCAGATACAGATTCATGTCTCACCACTAGAGGCTCTAGGATAGCCAAGAAAGTGGCATTCAAAATGTAGTCCTCTGCTGTTTGTGGGTCTTGGGTCTCTGAGGGTTCCTAAGGCAATCCAGGCACCAGTATCTTTCCTTTATAGTTCTATCTCCTGCCCTGTCACTATAAAGAAGGCTGCAAATTTACTGATATAGAAAGGAGGAGCCAACCCATTGTAACATTGCTGTGGTCACTATCGTTCACTCTGAGGCCCATCTCTATCTCCCAGTTACATCCTTTCCAAGATGATTCCAGCAGGTAGGGGCTGTCGTCCATCTTTATGGTCCGGCTCAGCTCTATTTGGATGTCTGAGCTGATGTCAAAAGCTTTAGTATGGTAGATTGCCATGTGCTGTGGCCCCTGAGCATGAGATCAGGTACACATCTCTGTGGGATGTGCATCTCCCTATCCTAATTCAAAGTTACCAAGGACAATAGCCCCACAGCACCAACATCTCGGACCCAGCATTTATGATGTACCACACATATTGATTTGTTCATATCCCACCCTCCATGTCTCAGCATTGAAATCCTTCATATACATCATGGTACAGAGGGTGGTAAGAAGGGTGGGCACCATCTTTCTCCAGTGACCATGCATCCTCCATAGATATCCACACAAATGGGATAATGAAAATCAACACTTTATTCATTGGTTACTAAACCAGTCCTCCCCTCACCCACCAGTTACCACAGTCCCCAGCCATACTCTAAGTATAGAAATAGTGTTCAGGTGCCAGGTGGATGGTCGATTGTGCTGCAGGAGAGCCCCTTTTGCTGGAGTGATTGAAGTTGGGCTACAATGTCTTTTAGTGCAGACTGTGTGTGGCACTTGCTGTCAGCTTATCTTTTCCAGACTTCCCTCTGCAGCTTTACTATAGGGTGTCTGTTTGCCACTGTTCCACAGATATATTGCACTCTTAAAGGCTTGCACAGCATCTTCTGCAGCTGCAAATTGTTGTTACCCTTCAGGAAAAAATAAGACTGGCTGGGTAGGGGCTTTGGAATTGGAGTGGTTGCTTTCTTAGCAGCTACAGCACCAGAGAAAGTTTAAAACCCAGCACACAGTGAGCATGCTGTACGTCCAGTGGCATGTCGGCCTCTGAAAAAGACCAGAGAAAGCCTCCATATCCAGGGTTACTGCATTCTCTGGGATGCCATGCAGCCACAGATTCTTTTGTCAGGTTCAATTTTCTTTTTAATTTCAATTTAAAGTTTATTAAGTATTTCAGTGTACAGAGAGGAGATCCATTATACATATAGACAATAAAGGCAGTACACAGTAAGCGTAACAAATCTGCTTTGCCCCCTCCCTCCTCCCACCTTCCCATACCCTCCCATCTACACAGAACACAACTATCTGTACCAAGTCAGATTACAAAAGGATGGCCTATTTAAACTACTGGAGATAATAAAGTACTAATAAGGCCCCAAATTTTGTTAAATGTTTGAGTTTATTATGCAGATTGGCTATAGTCTTTCCATTCTGAGATTTGCTAGAAGTTCTTGCAACCACTCGAGTGTAAGTGATTTCTATTGTTATCTTTCAATGTCTCAAAACAAGTTTTTAATGGACATGGGAATGACAGCTATATGATATTTCGGTTTAAAACTGGGATAGAGGAAAAGTCTCTAGTAAACAGATTTCTGCTGTAAATAGGTCTGTTAATCCTAGAAGAGGATCAGCCTTTTGTTTAATACTATCCACATGAAGCTACTTTAGAGCATGTCCAGAAAATATGTAGTAGATTGCCTTCCTCTTGAAGGCAGAGGTACAAGTGTAGAATTTTGAATTGCATTAATTGGAGTCTATCTTGTGTAACAAACTTATGACAGTTTTGCCATATGGAGGGCCACGTGATGTCTTGAGTAGGAAAAGGGGTACCAATAATGGGTCAGTCAAAACTATCAGGCCAAAGCCAGTCATAAATAATACCATACATTTTAGGTACTGCATGAGAAACTTACCATAGGCCTAACTCTCTTTGGAAGGAAAACTTTAGGGGCTGAAATGGGGTAGCCCAAAAACCTTCACAATTAAGTGGCAGTAATTGAAACATTTTGAAGACAGAATCTGGGATATGAGCTTTATCCAGGATTTCTGTTGAAGAAAACCATAACCCATAATTTTAATAAAAAATATAAGAGGACAAACTCTAATTGTGGAATCCATTTCAACTGAAGAGGTTTACTGATCTATTTTGAGATTAGAATTGCCCCACCAAGTTTGTGAAGGATCCGTATATGCTTATACTTTAGAAAGGAACAAAACTGGGAGTGGACTGTTATGGAAACTGCAACAGGGTGTGCCTTAGAGTAGGGAAGGAACTTACTGTTGTAAGCAGTAGAGCCAAGGGAGCAAACCCCTGCCTGTGTAAGAGTGAGTTCTATTTTAAGCCACATAGGTAAGAAAGATCTGGAAATGGGGATTTTCAGCCGATAGCCACCTTAGGTACTTGGTTGCATGACTGGCCCAGTAGTATAGGCAAAAGTGTGGTAAGTGTAACCCATCTTTCAGCTTAGGGGCAGCTAATTTATAATCAGCTATCAGGGTCTTTTACCAGTCCAGATAAATTCTGTAATCAAATTATGAATCTTTTAAACCATGCCAAAGGAAGCCAAACATTCAGAAGATTGAGTGAGTAAAATAAACATGGAAAAACATTCATTTTTATAATATAATTTTCCCCACACAGAGATAGGCAGTAAAGACCATCTTTTGAGATCTTGACTGATGGAGGTCACCAATGGGTCTAAATTTAGTTTTATTATTTTACCGGGTTCTTAGAAAGTACAATCCCAAGATACTTCAGAGTCAGACTTCCAGGTGAGCCCTAGAGCTGCGATAGTATGTGTCAACACTTTATAATTCAGAGAAACACCACCATTTTCTCTATATTTAATCTGTAGTTGGACATTTCACTAAAATCTTTAGGATTGCAAGCACTGAAGGAATAGAACTAATCGGATGAGACAATTGGAGGAGCAGGTCATCCATGAGGCAGAAACTTTGACTGATTCTGAATAGTTATGCCTTGCCTCAGGACAATTTGTGCTTCATCATATAGGGGTTCCAAATAAATGTTAAAATGGAGAGGGAAAGAGGACAGACTTGTCTAGTTCCGGTATGTAATAGAAAGGGTTCTGATATAGCCCCATTACAAGTGACTCGAGCCAACAAGGTTTTATAAAGAGCACTCACCCATTTTAGAAATTCAGAGGAAATCTGAATGCATGCAGAGACCATAACAAGTAATTCCAATCGACCATGTTGAAGGACTTCTTGGCATCCAGGAAACCAGAACAGCAGAAAAATCTGCATCTCTGGAGGCCGAGAAAACATGCGACAGAGTATGAAGGTGATCCACTGAGGACCTGCCTTTTTAATGAAACCAACCTGTTCTGGACCTAAAATGCTCAGAAGAATAGTACTCAGCTGATCTGCCAGAAGTTTCATTAAAATCTTTATATCTTGATTAAGGAGTGAAATAGGTCTATAGCTGGATGTTAAATCCTGGGGTTTACCTGATTTGGGCAAGAGTGTAATTAAGGCTTCAAACCAAGTTTCTCTGACTCAAGCCTGTGAGAATATGGTGATAAAGCAAAAGGAGAATCAGGATTACTTGTTGTGCAAAAACTTTATAAAATTGGAAGAAAAACATCTGAACCTGTTTTTTATCAATGGGAGAACTTTGATTACTCTGGATAATTCTGTTGAAGAAAACCGGGACATCAAAAACTGCTTCTGGGAATCTGAAAGAGAGGTAACTAGGAATCAGCTAAGTATGAATCTAATTGAGATATGGAGGAGGATTGTCCATAGGACCATATAGCTTACTATAATAGGCCTTAAATTCTGAAGCTATATCATCTGGGAGGTCTTTAACATATCTTCTCCTTGGGAACAGATAGCTTCAATTAATCTAGAAGATTCTTGCTGTTTTTGAGTAAGGAGAGCAGATGACCTGCCTTTTAAGTCTTGGTCAGAGTGGGATGCATTGGCTGTCAAGATGCGAATTCTGCTTTCTCTCTCAATAACTCTAAGTAAGTCTTTTAACTTCACCAAGTCTTGCTTATATTACTTGGATGGTAGAGAGGAAAGCTTATGCTCTTTCTAGTGAGTTTCGGACAATAAAGACCTAAGTTGATCTTCTTGTTTTCATTTAGTATTGGCAGCAAATCCGAGCAACAAACCTCTTAAATAGGCTTTCAATGCACACTATTAGATATCAGGTTTACCTGTCGAGCTAGTATTAATTTCCGTAAATAGTGTGATGTGTTCTGATATGTACTTAACAGCTCCTGGATCTTTAAGAATTTGACTGTTAATCTTCCAGTGTCCTCCTTTAGAAGGAAGAATGTAAAGGAGATCAAGCACGAGACTGGAGAGTGGTCAGAAGGTGGGCCTGAGTGTATAGATGAGACCAGCACCCTGGGATGAGTGTTTGAGAAATAAGTAGGTAATCAATACAGGAGAAAGACTTATGTACCTGGGAGGTGAAAGTATATTCCTTATCAGAGCAGTGAAGGACACACTATATATCACATAGGCCGTCATAATCTAGAAAATCACAGAGTGCTTTTTGTGTTGGGAAAGCCCTTGTGGGGAGTTCCCAAGTGATCCATATTCAGGTCAAATGCTAGACTTAGGTCACACCCTATAATAATCTAAATTAGGAGGAGAGGGCAAGGACATGAAAAGATGCATGAAACACTCTTGTGAGTTGGTATTAGGCCCATATATACTTCCCAGTATAATTTCCCTTGTATGTAATTTTCCTTTCACTAACACATATCGACCCTCAGGGTCTGTAATAATAGTGGGTGGGTGAAAATGGAATGGACCTATTTAACAAAATCATAACCCCTCGAGTTTGGGTATTACCCTCTGCAGAGAAATATTGATCAATTTGTCTTCTCAATTTACCTGCTTCCAAATTGAGTAAATGAGATTCTTGTATAAATCGATATCAGCCCTCAATAAATTTAGATGTTTTAGAATTTTATATTGTTTTACTTTATTTCTAGCCTTTAACATTCCAAATGACTAGCTTCAATGCTCTAGCCATAGTTATTTAAAGCAGTAAGAACAGATCTTCTATGTAACATTGTGAGAAGCATTGTTTGCCCCTCAATTTAAAGTGTTTCTGTGTGGCCCATCCCTCCCCCTTCCATACCCCAAAACCCAAAACAAACATCCATTAATCTGAAAATCTAACAAACCATACACCCTGCCCACCCACCTTCCCTCATTACTGACTCACACTTTGCATCACATCTTATAACTTTTTCTCCCCTCTAGCCACCCTATGTACTTATATAAGTTTTGCAACTTTGATCAATACCCTTTAATCAAACAATAATCACAATAGACATCAATATTTCCTAAACTACTAAGTATGATCAAAAGATCTACAATATTGGTGCAAAGCCTAAGGTAAAACACAGGATGTCCAAAGTAGTTGAACCCTTGACAAAAGTTGGGATAAATACAGCATTCTAGCAAATAGTATGAGTTAATTTCACCCTGAACAAAAACCTGCAAAAACTAAAGAAAGTCTTCAGAAATATCTGAACACAAAAGTTTTGACTAGGAAATTAGGGTCCGAGCTTTGGATTACTAAGCTTGAAATGAGTAGTCAGGCCCCAAAAATCTGAAACCTAGAAAACATTTCTATCTTTTAAAACATTTGAACTGTAACTAGAATCATGTTATACCACATATAGTCATACTTTTAAATCAGTAATCAAAGAATTCTAAATATAACCATAGTAAGACATTTACCTAAAGCAGATCTTTAGGCTTGAAAGCTTGAAACTGAGTAATATACTAAAAGAGTAAAATTAAGAAGGAGCCTGGTCTGAGATATGTAAAACAAATTAAAATAAACATTACCCTTTCTAACTATCAAGTTTTGACATAGGAAGGTTGACAATAGGTGTTGAAATCAAAAAGCCTTCTTTAAATTGATTTCCTTGAGCAATTAAACAAATACAACCAGTGTCCCAAACTGTAAGTCTATGAAAATACTCTAAATCCTTTCAGAGAGCCAGTATGTAAATTTGCAAAGGCTCAAACCCATGCCACTTAATATGGGCAGCATAGAAAAATATTCCTTCCCAGAGTGCAATAGGACATCTTGCTGTGTATGAGGTGCCCTCTAGTGGCAAAAGCTCACCATTACTTGGGAGATTGTCTGCATAGGAACTCTCCTCGATAACTAGCACTATCAAAAGAGGGCCTCCTGGGCTTCTCCAGTAATACCGGATTTCCTCAGCTGTGGTGCTTTTATGGAAACCTATCAAAGTCAATAAGGCATACCATCTCTAATGTAAAAAGTGTGATGAAACAGAATATCGAGGAGATGACACAATCAGGAGAGCAGACTTTAAATCTTGAGTGAGATCCTGCTTATGTGTAGAAAATGCTTAAAATATATAACACACAGCTATTAGATCTCAAGCTGAGACACTGATATAATTACAACCCACTTTATGGTGCATTTGGTACCTCTAAAGAGGTCAGGAAGGAGGTTTTAAGCCCCATCGAAGCTGCTTCTGGATCCTCATAGAGAAGACCAAGCCCCTGCAATCAGAACTTGCAGTTTCGTGGTAAACCATTTAAAATTTTATGCCTGCTGTGATTAGCTTGGACACCAATGGGTGAAAAGCAGTTTTCTTAATCGGACTGATGTCGGGAGATCTTGAGTAATTCTTATTTTGTTTTCATTCCATCATACTTCCTGGAGTTCTCTGATCTTAGTTAAAAATGCTGCTTCTCTAAAAATTCAAAAATGAAAGATTAGAGGACGTGGAGGAGCTCCCATCGGAGGTTTGGGATGGAGGGCTCTGTCGCCCACTCTATAATGTATTTAGAGCCAAAGGGAGAAGGATCAACAAGTTTTCTATCATTTTTGAGTAAATAGAACAGCATCCTGGCCTTTTCCCTTCTGGAAGACCAATGAGGACCCAATGTTTCTGCGACTACGGCCCTCAAGGTCTTCTATTTTAACTCAATTTAGCCATTTTATGTTTGCACCTGTGATGTCCAGATCCAGGTTATCGAGTCTTCTCTCCACTGGCAGATTCTAGCTATGTTATCGGTAGCCTTTTGAAATGCCTCCTCCTGCGCTTGTGTTAGGGATCGAATGTCCGAGGTCATTTTGTATAAATCTTCTCGGAATGGTTTAAATTCTTCCAGGAAGCAATGTAAGGTAAGCGGTTCTTGTTCTATGGGTGAGATCCCTATATTAGTGCCTGAGATAGAGCTGGAGGCCTTGGCTTTTTGGGGCCTTTTAGGGTATTACTGGTGGTGTGTGCCTGGGTGGCACTTTTCTCATTTCTACATCCATGGTAAACGTAGGTAGAGCTAGTAGTGTCTGGAGGTTGATCGTTCCCATTCTATATCCAGTGAGGTGGCTTTCTGATGGGCTATATGCAGATAAATTCAATGGAACGAGATTGGATACCTGAGCTGCATGAGGAGATGCTAGTCGGTGCTTTGCATATCCTGTCAGGCTCAATTTCTGCATCCTCCAAATGGTCCTGGAGTTTTGACTGCATGGCAGCAAGCTGGAGCACCATTATTTCAAGGTGGTTGACTTGTACCCCAGTTCTTTACAACTTCCCAGTACTGCATGGTGCTATTGTGTCTGGGGAGGGGGGTCATCATGGGTACACATAAACTTTACTACCCTTACAATTTTTTTTTTTATTTAATCATTTGCTAACTGGTAGGGACACTAGAGTAAAAGCCCTTTTTCAGGTCTCACCTGGATAGTCACAACACAGACATAACAAAACAAAGATTACTTACAGAGACACTGTCAACCCCTTAGGCCTCAAAGTGTTGCTTGCAGCTAGTAGTTTGATTCTGATTGTTTTATTTTCTTTTAAAAGTGAAAATAGACTGCCCACCATACTGGTGTTACCGCACAAAAACAGGTTTGCTTACATTCCTTGATCAACTCCACTGCATCGCTCCTGAACTTAGGAACACCCCAACACAGCCTAGCCACTCAAGATGCAGGAGTTTAGATGGCTACTGCCTCATGAATGGCTGCACTCTTTGGGAGAGGCTTATAATGTTCAAGAAGTATTCAGGAAGAATAGGTTTATAATTTGAAACAAAACAAAGTTGTTTATAAATATACATTAGCATGCATTTCAGTTCTACTAAATAAGGAGACAGACAAAACAAACAGCAACAGCAATGAATTTTAGAGAAGGTAAGCAATCACAAAGTGTGTTTTTTAACTAGAAATAATATTATGCAAAACAGATCTACACTGTCCCTTTAATACATTTACAAATAGATTTCATCAATAAACATTGTTTAAACAAAATTTAAACACACCATAGAACTAGCCATATGAATAGACATACGTAAGGAATTCTAAAATTGTGGTGCTGAGATGGAAAAGCATGGGACCCAAGTTTTGCTTACACATAACAGTTTCCAACAACAAACTATTAGATTACCTCAGCATAGATGGAACTTAATGAACTGAGATCAAATCAGACAAAGAAAGCAAAGGACTTAATGAAACTGACTTAAAATCAAACGTTCAAAAATCTTCTAGTCTTGAACTGAAAGACATCCAACCTAATTTAATATATAATTCACAATAATGTGTATGATAAGAAACAGACAAAATGAAATGTGAGATGTTATTATATTACTGACAGAGTATTTAGCTCCTAATACCCAGCTTATAATATAAAGCTGCAACATATAGTCAATATGTGGAAGGAGAGATCCAATCACTATAGCTTTCCTTGTTTCAAGCATAAAATAACGTTTAAACTTATATAAAAGGCACAATTTCTGATTTAGCATTCTGCTAAGTGAAGTAACTTGTAAAGAGAACTTTAATGCTGGGTCCAGCACAACATGTAAATATTTAAATTGGTTCACTTTACATACACCGCTTACTCCTTTGAGGTTTATAAAATGACCCCAGTCCAGAACTGCAGGTAAATGAACTAATATGGTTGCAAGCATACTGGCGTTAGGCTCACTGAAAGGTCAGACTTATTTGGGGTATCTGAAATAGCTTCACAACATTTGGGACATGAAGGTCTATGCACTTAAATTCCTCTTTCAGTTAAGTCCTTTATAAGGTTCCATGTATTGTATACAAGTCTTTAGATCTGGTGTCACTACTAATCTTAAGTTACTGAGCCTTTGGTTATTTTCCATTAGAAAACTGGTAGGGAGAAATCTTCATTCTCACAAGCTAATGCCACCAATTTGCCAGTCCGGTATCAGGCAACAAAGACCAGAAAATAATGAGTCGTAGTCTCTGTTGCCTGATTACATTCCAAAACTCATTGTGCCAATATAATTTTAAATTTAAAATAGCCACCATGTTCTTGTTTCAGTTTAGCAAGGATACAACCCCCATCAGATTTTACAGTATGCACACTCGCCTCTTGGCATTCAAGCACTTAATATTCACTGCTGTTTAAAATTCTGCGTTCTGTTTGTTTTTCATGAAATTGAGCTCAGATGTCCTGATTGCAGCTGCTCTGTGGACCAGTTTGTGCATGTGCTCAGCCTTAGTTTCCCAGCATTCACTAACACGGTGCATCAGGATTATTATTTTCTTGTAAAATTTAACCTTTCTGGAAGCACCATTAAAGTTTTTACTGCTCAGAGCACCCACTCACAACAGTGCAGCAGTTGTCCATCCAAAGTTACTAAAAAGTAACTCATACTGCAGATATATATTTTTTTAAACTTAGTCTGCTCATCATGTTCCATGCACTGTCACATCCCCACTGTCGCTGAGAAGCTGCTCATTCACAACCAAAAATAATATTAATACAGGCACACTGACATGAGAGTAGTAATCAAGATGTCAGGAAGGCAAAGCACAACAGAAGATGACTTTGTTTTTATGCAGAAAATAAAGTAAGTGTTCAATGCTGCTCCACATACTCCTACATAATATCAATTGCTATTGTGAAAAACAACAGTGGCGGTGGGCGGGGGACTCGTATTTAAAATGTAAGGGCTCATCGGCCTGGTAGCACTGAGGGTTGAGCGCTGGATGCCACACCTGCGCACCATGCTGGCGACCCGTGTTTGAGAACTGGCATGAGCCACTGGGGGTCAGCAGGGAGGAGAAGGATCGAGCATCTGGAGGGCTGCTCTCCTTCACCGGGGGTTCTCTGCGTTGGCGCCACTGCTTCCCTAGCCGGAGGCGGGGGATAAGGCATCATGCTGCAATAGGGCAGAACTGGGGACAGATGCTTTCACATTAGTGTCATTGCACATCCCTCAGCTCCTGGGAGAAAATCCAGTAAAATGCTGCCTCCGTGTATGAGCCGGCTCGTGTCTGGCTCCTCCAGCCACTCTGGGGAAACTTCCCGAGTGAAGGTTCTGGTCACCAGACTCGATAAGCTCATTTTGCAGGGCTAGGAGTGCCCAGCATCAAAAATTTGAATGAAAAAATGTATGGCTCCATTTGCAGAAAAATGACAGTGGGGGAGACTCTTGAAGACAAGTGCTAAAACAACTGAAAAAAAAAAGGAAAAAAGCTCCCAATCACTGCAATGCTCTCTACTGGCAGGTATACCAGTGGAGGGACTACTTTAAAAAAGTAACTTGAAATTGATTTTGGCTCTTTTTATGTTTTTATTTTTCAAATCCTATATAAAAATGTTACATTATAACCTATTTTCTAGCTCAGTAATACCCTCCAGGTGGGTGGTATGGGCTATACTGGACCCTCCAGGGGCTTCAAGGCCCTCTTCCTGTGGTGTCAGGACCTCATTACCCCCTGGGTGGTCTGGTATAGCCTAACACCGCTTCACCCTGTCCATTATTGCTTACTTGTTTCAATCTTCCTGAAACAGTGACAGAGTCCTGCACGGAGGTGTTAAGTGCAGGCACCATCTCCATTGTTTGCCAAAGTACCTCATTTTCTTTTTTATAAGCTCTGTTGATTTTGCATTTTAGTAGTGTGCATTTTTTCTGTTCAAGATTTTTCTCTGTGTTTTCAAATTTCACATCAAGTTTTCGTCCATGTTCTGTATAATTTTGATTCATATAGTAAATGTGTAAGCAACCTCCTCAAATGTTTGTATCTCTTTCCTTTCTGGGAGTGGTTTTAGAGTGCTGTTGTTTTGGAGCAACTTCGAAATCCAGTAACTTAGAAAGTCTTTAGGCCTTTAGCCAAAACCTCAGCAGATGCATATGCAGCCATTGCAGTGGTAGCACTTGCTGCTGGTTCTGCAGCATCCGTAAAAGTGGTTTAGGTTGCCAAAGTGTGTCTAACTGTTTCAGTAGAGTTGAAGTAGCATGAAGTTGAAGGTTGATGCAGTTGACAAGCATTGTCAGGGTTAGGGCCAGCACTACCAACCTCAGTCAGCAACATGCCCCTGGAGCTACCCGATGGAGACACAGTCAGGCACTGATCCAGGGACCCGATCTCTCCTTTTCCCAGAATTTGTAGGTCACCTGGGAGAGATTTAAACTTTTCCTTTCTCTTCCTGTTCCTGTAGGCATTTACATTCTTTTTGTGAGCCTGGAATCTGAATGGTAACCTCCATCTCCTACTTCATTGTTAAGAGCATTTGCCAAAGCACTGTTACTCTGTGGCCACCTTTGATCCACCTGTTTTTATACTTAATTCTAAGTTTTCCTTTCACAGCTACACAATGACTCAGTGGCCAAGTGAGGCTAACAAATTTCTCATTGTTCTTCACAGGTGACAGATACAATAAGACTGGGAGTGATCAATGGATATACCATGCCACCACCACACGTGGCCAAGTGAGGCTAAATAATTTCTCTTTTTCTTAACTGTTGACAGGTATCAAAAGACTGGGAATGAACAATGCACATACTATACAGTCACTCACAGTGGCTAATTTAGCAGAGTCTAAATAATTTTCACTTGTCTTCCCTGGTCTCCTGTTCTGCCTCCCCATCCAGCAAGAAAAGACTTCTCAAGTCTGCCTCCTCTGTCTTAGGCATCTTTGTGTAATTTCTGGCATTGGCATCACCAACGTGATGGTAAGAACAGATATGTACTCATTGTAACAGTACATTTTTGAGTACATCTATTTCATCAGGCCACACTTATGGAACTACAGCCACCAGGCACTAGGACCAGATGGAAACTTTGCAACCAGTCCATCGGGGCCATCCATGACAACATTAGATGTTGCTGTCCCATATAAATGTGGATGACCTTTTCCTCCTCAGTTTCTTGCTGGAGATCATGCTCAGAGGAGCTCCTGTAGGGAACCAGGATATAATCTAGGGCTCTGCTGACCAGGTGAAGCAGACAGCAGCAGACAGACCTTCATGGAGAAGGATTAACACTCACCAGAGGCTCGAGATCTGATAGGAGGATAGAGGTGGGATGTCATGGCCTGATGAAAGAGATTTTCTTGAAGAGCTACTTTACTGAGAGCACGTAACTGTCCTAACTTTTCCAAGGTTATCTCTTCATCAGGCCTCACCTATTTATAATTTTTATTTATTTGGAAGGTTTCACCAAAAGACAACATGAGCTGTAAAACAGCTTGTTTCCAGAAGCGGCCAGTGTGGATGGGTTACATATAGGAGAATAAGCAAAAACATAATAAAATAAGATACATAAACTGCAAAATTTCAGTATATAGAAAATGAGGTATTAATACAATACATCGCAATTTTAGACAACAGACAGTATTGTGTTGAAAAGGTATTATATGGCAAAGTAAAAGCCAGAGACAATGGGTGAGACATATAGGGTAAACAGCGCACCAGGTCATAATGTCGTATGCTTATATAACATATGGCATTATGGCGAAACTTAGACCTGTGCACACTCTGAGTCTGACCCCAGGAGTTGGAATCTTTAGTGGGGAGGGATCCAGGGGCACAGCCCACTGTAAGGGGGGTGTGTGTGGGGTGGAGCACCGCACACAATAATAACAAAAGATACAGCAACGCGATCGGTGCCGCATAAACGCCTGCTGTGCGACATTAAGACACCGCATGGGTAAACAGAAAAATATGTGGGTATAATATATAAAGTAACAGTCCTGAAAAGGTAACCTGTGCAGTATAGGCCAGGTGGAGAACAAAAGTATTAGGCTGAGCACATAAATTACTAAGTGCAATTAGATCTAGACAGGTAACTAAGTGCTAAGAAGGATTTCAAGAATAGGAGCTGAAACACAAGAAGGAGTGTGGGGGAAGGGAGGGAGAGGAGGAGAGGCAAGCCAAGAACTAATCCCTTCAGGATACTGGGAACCCTGTAAGGGACAGGACCTGGGAGAAGGGAGAAGAGAGAAGAGAGAGTAGGAAGGGAGGTGAAGGAGAGCAGAGGAGGAGGGCAAGAACAAATCCCTTCAAGATGCTTAGAACCCTGCAAGGGATAGGTCCCAGCAGAAAGGGAGAAAAGGAGAGATGGGGAAGGAGAGGGAAATAGTGGGGCAGGGAATAGTGAGGGTGTGGGAGGTGGGGGATAGGGTGCAAGATAAGAACTGTTCCTTCCAGGATGCTGGGAACCCTGCAAGGGACAGGACCTGTCAGAAAGGAGAAAGGGAGAAGAGGGAGGGAGGGATGGCAAAGAGTATTGGGGAGGGGAAGGGGAATAAAGTGCAAGCCAAGAACTATACCCTGACAGGATGCAGAGAGACCTGCAAGGGAACAGGACTGACTGGAAAATAGAAAGAGAGAAGTGGGAAGCAGTGGGTATGGAGGAGGAGTGGGGTAGAGGAGGTTAGGTAACAGACAGTATCATGTAGAAGTGGTGAGGCGGGAGAGTGGGGTAGGGGAGGGTAAATGAGGTACAGGAGGTTAGAGGTAACCTAGAGGTGGAGAAGGTGGATAAGGGTGGGGGAGGAGAGGGAGACAAGGAGAGTGGGATGGGAGGTTGAGGAGTAGTGGAGATACAAAAGGAGAAAAAAAGGATTGGTGAACTAGGGTGCAGGAGGCTAGGGGAAACCTGGGGAGGAGAGAATGGGCATGGTGGAGCAATCTACAGGAGGCGAGAGTGGGCATAGGGGAGGAGGAGAGGGTGCCGAGGAGAGGGGATGAGAGGTTGGTGGGTTTGGGGGTCTTGGGAGGTGACTTGAGAGAAGGGTGATTAGGTGCAGTTACAGAAATGAACAGTGTGCTATGGAGGAGGAATAAAGTGAGTAGGGATTGTGCCAAGCCAATTTCTAGTGGGAGGGAGTTCCAGATATTGGGAAACTTATTTGAGAAGGTGGAGGCCTGACGAGTGCACCAGGGTGGGAGGGAGGGTTCCTGGATGGAGGCACGGAGGGTATAGCTGGATGGAGGGGGTGCAAGAGGGAGGACAAATTGGTGGCAGAGAACTGAGCCTGAACTTCCCAACTAAATTAGTGATGTGTGATAGGTGCCTGGCCTGGAGATAGGGAAGGAGAGCGAGGGTATGGGTCACAGTGATGAATACATGGAGGGCAACAGAGAATGTAATGGCAGAAGGAATTGAAGAGAGTGTCTAGTCAGGATAGGATGGTTTTAGGGGCAGAGCTGTATACTATGTCCCCAAATCAAGGACAGGAAAATAATCTTTGACAATTTCTCTCCTGGCTTGCTGTGGAGGCAGTTGCAGTGTCTGTACAGAGCACTGAATCTAGGAAGAAGTTTACTGTGGATGGCGTTGATGTGTACCCAGAAGTCAAGATTCTTGTTCTAGCCATAAATCAACGACTTAAATGTGGCTACATCATCCAGCATTGTGCCAGAGAGGGTGTGGAAGGTGAGATTGCAGTCTAGCCTGGCCATATTTTGTCTGGAGCTGAAGATCATACATACTGCCTTCTTAACGCTCATAGAGAGTTGGTTTGCATTAAAATCCAGCTGAAGGCTGGTGGCCACCTCAGAAAGGGTGTTCCTGTAGGAGAATAACACAGTATCATCTCATATTATGTTTATATGTGAAAATGTGCAGGCATTGGGGAGGTCATTCAGAATATAGAAAACAAAAATAGGCCAAGTACTGAGCCTTGGGGGACACTAGTGTTGATTGGGAAAGGAGGGAGAGGGAGCTGCCTACTCTGACGGACTGAGACTGGCTGATGAGGTAGGACAGGAACCAGCTGGTGGTTGAATCAGAGAGGTCGGCTGCAGAAAGCTTGCTGAGGAGATGAGTGGGAGACAATGTCAAGGGCTTTGGCCAAGTTGACAAAGATGGCAGAGGTGATGCATCCCTGATCCATGCCCGAGAGAATGGAGTCAGTGAGTCGAAGGAGGAAGGTGGTGGGAGTGTTTTTTTCCAAACCCAGATTGGAAAGGGGTGAAAAGGAGGATGAGTCTAGGAAAGAGGAGAGTTGTTCCAGGGCCAGATGCGGAAGTTTAGCCAGAGTGGGGAGTAGGTAGATGGGTGGAAGTTGACGGGTTGGAGGTGTCCACGCCTTGGGGAGGAGGATCATGGTGCAGACTTCCAGGCATCAGGCACTGTGGAGTGCAAAAGGAGAGTTCAGAAAATTAGCCAAAGGAGAAGTAATAGAATATGCCAAAAGATGGAGTAACGGAGTCATGGCCATCAGGGCTTTTTCCCTTGAATGGGTTGGAGCAAGTAATATGCTTAGGGTGTCATCCAGGAGAATGAGCTTGAAAGAGAATTGTGATGTTGATAAGGATGGGAAGGGGGCATAGGTGGGATCTATAGGACTCCAGAAGCAATGCAGGGAAGAGATGCAAGAAGGGAGGAAGCACAAAAGTGAAGTAGTTGTTGAATTCAGTGACCACTGATGGAGTATCTTCAACTGTACAGGAGCCAATTTTGAGGATGGAGAAGGGAAGGGAAGTGGGTGGGGGAGAACAGGGCATGGATTACCTTCAGAATTTAGAAGGATTATTGATGTTTTCTTGGAAGGAGGAGGATTGGAAGTACTCAGCTTTAGCAAAGTGGCTGGCCTTGGTGCAAGAGTTGTGGAGTGAGCGATAGCACTGAAGATCAAGGGGAAACCAGAAGTTTTATACGCAGCCCATGCTTGGTCTCTTGCACATTGGCAACTATGAGTTCAGTAGTGACCCAGGAAGGCGAATCCTGCAGACCCTTGCTTCCTGAACAGTGCATGATGGTCCCAGACATTTAGGAACTGTGAGCTAAAAAGGCCAGGGATGAGTTGATGGAAGGGCAGTGTTGGGTGTCCAATCAATATAGGACATATCATTAGGTAGTGCGGATAAATCTAGGGACCTGAAGGAGTGGTAGTTAAGAATGACGGAAGGGACTTTGCACAGTGAATTTTTCATACACAGTAGATCATATGGTGATCACTGAGTGAATCGAAAGAATACCAGAGGTTATGCACAGTGGGGGTGAGAGGTCAGTATCCAATTGATTTGGGTATGCTTCCTGATTTATGATTAAGATGAGTTGGTCAGAAATAATTTGAGTTAGATTAAGTGAGGAAACATGGTTGCAGATTTTTGACTGCAAGCTGAATGCTAGTATATGTTGAAGTCCCTAGAATGAATAATTCACCAGGGGTGGCAGGGAAGAGATGGTGGAGAGAAGATCAGTAATGGAGGAAAGGGAGGAGCAGGGAGGCTTGGGCAGCAATAGATACCACCTACAAAGATGGGAGGGAGAAGAGGAGAGATAGTTTTACTAGTGGCATTTCATAGGCAGAGGGAGATGTCATTTAGAGGCAGACAGAGTACTTGATGGATGTGGATATACATGGCTACACCACTCCCTAGACTTACGGTCCTGGTGGATGAGGGGTAACCAGGGATGGAGATAGCTGAGTCTGTTATTTTGGGGCTGAGCCATGACTCTGATAAAATTAGTACAGAGGGTTTAAGCTGAGTCATGAGTGGTTACAAAAGGTCAATTTTGGGAGCAGGCTTCTGATATTCAGGTGTGGGAGTCTTAGCCCTTTTGGTAAATCAGGTGAAGGTGGGGCTGGGTTTAGGCTCGATGTCACCAAATGTGAGAAGCAATGAGATAAGTAGTCTTGTGAGTATGGCTAGCCATCTGTTATTCAGAATAAAAGACAGGTGTGGAATGAAAGGTTGAGGTGTTTGTGTAGCCATTTAGGAAAGATAGTGCTGCAGGAAGGGCAACTGGGATCCAAGGTCCAATGAGGATGCCAGCTGCAGTGCATCAGGGGTGAAGTAGTAGTGGAGGCTGATGGGGAGGTGGAGGAGGGGCAAAGGGGATGGGGTAAGGATGGGAGAGAAGAAGGCGGAATGACAGAGAGAAAAAGAGGCGGCAGACAAGGGGAAGAAGGACATGGTGAGTGGCTGGTGGTAAAAAAGAAGAGATAGGTTTAGGGAGAGGAAAGAAATAGAAAGATAGGTATGAGGGTGAGATTAAGATAGTTTTACTGGGGTGAAGCAGTTTCTCAAATGGAATAATAAGGAGGACTAGAGAGGTACTAGTTGTCAGGAGTAACAGAGGAAGAAGGAGGGTGGTTTAATACCAAAGAGACAAATCAGAGGGGTTGGGGGCAGGACACGTTGGTGGGTAAGTGGATTTCAAGAGTAGAGGCAGAGTTGGAGGGGGAGTGTGAGAAAATTCAAATCCACAGTAAAGTTAAAAATAGTAGAATACAGAAAAAAGCACTGTGAATTCAAAAGGTAACCAGAGGCTGCACTGTCCAATGGGTGGAAATGAGTATGTAATGAGACGAAACAGTACTGACAATAAATGGTTCTGGTGACTGGAGCCTAGAGGCCTAAGAAAGTAGTCCTTGTAGCACAGCTTGGCCAAAGCGATCCCTTTCGAGAGGCAATGTCTAGACTGTAGTCTTTGGTGAAGGTGTGGACAGTACTACATGTAACCCCTACAATTGGGGTTCCTAGAAGCCTTCCCAGAGCTCGCTGGAGTGCTCACTGCTTTGGCTGGTGTTCTGCCAAGCCGCTAAATGGGGGTTGGGAGTGCTTTAAAGCCTCCAACTGCCTCTTTAAGACCTGCCTGCTCGCAGAGTGGGGGTTTGTAAAGGGGCTGAGGTTTCTGTGCTCGACTCTGCCATGGGCTGCTGGTTAATCGCCCGTCTCCTGCAGTCGCTAGAAGCAGAGGGGAGCCCATCAGAAAGATGTAATTGTTTCTGTGAAAAGCTAAAGTAATGAAGATACAGTTTGTTCTAACCTGTTTTCTTGCAGCCTGGACTGTTTCTGTTATTGCCTCACCATTTTGGTCCTGATCTGCTGAAGCGGGACCAATGGGATCATGAGGACCTCTAGGAGTCAGCTCGACCAATGGGGACTTAACTAGTAATCCTGGGAAGTGAAGTCTGAACAAGGCACCTTTTTGCACCAATCGAGACAGGTCTCATAGCCTGGTGTCTGCAGCCCACCTATGGGATCGGGTGGCGCGTAACTAAGGAGGCTGGCCCCAACTGCCTGAGAGCAGAGGCATTGTGACTGCGAAGGAGAAGGGAGCTCTGAGCTTCTGGCGTTGGAGTGTTCACGCAGGAAGTGGCGTGAAAGGCCTAAGGCTGCTTTCCATAGGGGCTAGAAAGCTTTGACCAAATCTGCTGGCGTGTGGTCAGAGAGGCTCTGTATAAACACAGCTACCTACCAGGCTTTACCTGAAGAGGTCTGAGAATCTGCTGAATCGCCGCCGTCTGTCAGGACGCTGAAGCTGCAGGTAGCGCCGAAATTGCTGTGAGTTCTTTCGGTCCTGGAAGCAGCTGCCTGGTATGGTACCTCTGTTGTTTTCCATATAAATGTGTGAGGAGGCATTTGAAGTCCAGGCTCAGCCCTGCAAGTGAGGAAAGAGTGGTTCTCTGTTGGAGTTGTGAGTACTGACTCAGGTAGCTCCTGTTAAAGGTTACAGACAAAGGCAAAGTCGTTTGTGTATTGCAGACTGTACTAATTGGAGCTTACTGCTCCACTTGATCTGCTCAGGAATTAAATGCTCATTTGTGTCAGGGCCCCAACCAGCTGCATTGAGGAACTAGCCATTAGGCTTGGGTACCCATAGACAGTACTTTAATAGGTCAGGCCTGTGCACAGAGCCCTAGGTAGTCATATATATATACATATATATATATATATATATATATATATATATATATATATTAGTGGTAAGCCAATCACCTTGATTTCCACCGTCCTTGTTATCTCCCCTTAAATAAATCAGATTGTTTGTTTTGCAATGTACCCTGGCTGGTTTGTGTGTTATTGGTGATATACTGCACAGCGAACGTTTGATAAGACAAAGAACCTCTGTGCGCAAACACTGAGGCAAGGGTTACCCAAAGGGCATTTGGCTGGGAATAGTTTCAAGAAAATACAAAATCAACATGCCCCACAATGCAAAGCATCATAGGCTGCATATGCAAATCACCACAAGAATGTTATGCTGGTCACACTTTAAGCAGAATTGCATGGTGCGAAGGCCTCTCACACAGTTTGCAAGGAGTGCCAACAGAAGACATATACTGTCTTCTGAAGACATTCTGTTAGCACCCTTTGCAACTGTGTAGGCCTTCGCACCATGCAATTTCTGCTTAAAGTTGACCATACCTCTCAACCTCCTGCTTCATAAATCAGGATAAGGCTTAAAAAATCAGGGACAAAGGCCAAAATCAGGGACACATTTTTAAAATCGGTGCTATCCACTCAGGAAACTGGCAGAATAAGGGACTCAGTGTATAATACATTTTCTGAAGAATAAGAGTCTGCAACTGTATTGTTTGACATAATTTTATTCTTACAATCATCACTGTTTAGTCAGGAGAACACAGATTTTAGGAGGGATAGAGTAAAATCTTGAGGTGAAATCAGGACATCCCTGAAAATCAGAGGACACTTGAGAGGTATGAGTTGGACCAGCGTAATATTCTGTGGTGATTTGCATATGCAGCCCATGATGCTTTGCATTGTGGGGCATGAACGTTTGATAACTGTATTTTACTTTCCAGGGGTCCCCGGAGTGAGCTGAGTGGTTCGAGCCGGGGTAAGTGTTCAGGGTGTGAGTCTTGCAACTGAACTGTGTGAGCCACTAAGGGACGGGCGGGGGTGGGGTTGCAGCAACCCAGAGGGCTGTGACCAAGTCAACCTTGACTGTCCTAACCCCGATCTCTGGGTAGAGGCACCCGTCAATGGATCTGGGGCCTCACCCTGCCACAGCTGAGGCAGGCAGGGGTAGCCTCTTGGGATAGCGCTCTGGGGGTTGGTATACAGGTGGCAGCTGCACAGATTTCCAGCAGCATTCTATTTTGAAAACATGCAACAGATGTAGCTATGCCTGTAGTTGAATGACCACAAACAGCCGCAAGAAGTTCCTTATCATACTTCCTATAGTAACAAGCATTTGTCAATGCCAACGCTTGATGCCTGTAACAGTAGGTGCATGTATACATGGTGATTGCTGCTGCTGATTTTGACATAATAGTTAAGGTCTGTCATGCTCCAGAATATCCGTAAGTAGTGATTCTGTTTAACTCTTTTTTTTTGTCTTTGTTTCCTTCTCCAGAACAGTCTCAATGTATAATGCCAGATTTAATGCCATGATTACAGTATGCGAGGCCTTTCTGAGGGCCAGAAAATGACAAACATTACATATATGGAGCATTAATTGTGAACTGCCACCACACAATACCTTGTCAGTTACAACTTGACAGTAATACATTTTAATTTCTCTTCATAAAAATCTTGGCATGTATGCCCATTTGAACACAGGGTTGGAAGTCAAAGAAATATAGCTATATTTTATTTAAATCAGTTGTATAGCAGAATAGTATCATAACTATCTACATTTCATCCTGCAATCCCAATGCGTAATACAAGGAAGATACTTTAAAGGTGCAATTAAATTATGAGCCTGTTAAAACTGATTGCCATAACACTTATTGAATTCTACATGTTTTGCATGCTTGGCTGCTGGGTTAGTCTAAAAGGTTCACGAGTTTAAATACCTTATTATTATTATTGTTATTAGTTCAGCAAACCTCATATCAGTTAACTGGCCATCGTGGTGTTTTACAGATTTCCAGCAAAACAGTTTCTTGCCATCCATTTTTGAAGAGTGAAGACAGGTCTATGTCCACAGAGGATTACAGCTTTGACCCACGGTGGGTAAAGAAGAGCTGTGGGGATTGCTGCATGGGGTGGGGTGGGTGGGGGACCAATAGCTCAACAGACATCAATGGACAGGTTTCTATATTACAGACTTTAAACAAGAATAACAACCAAAAAAGGTGATGGAGCTTTCTTTATTTCATGGTGTCCGGCAGGTGCAGGGGACTAATGGACAACAGACATCAATGGACAGTTTTCTATTTTACAGGATGTAAAAATAAATAAATAGCACAAGGATGCTTTTCATTATTTCATGACGGGAACCACACTGACAGCTCTCCTAACAGGGTGGACTGTGTGCATGAGATCATTGACTAGAAGTCAAAATTGGAGCAACAGCCTGTGTGGCAAAGCAGGAACACTCTCCACTAGATGTTTGTATCAGCAGCAAAGCAGGAACACCTCTCTACTAGATGTTTGTATTAGCAAGGTGTTTTGCAGGGCAAAACAGGAAGTGCGAGACACCACAAGAAAGCCTGCAGCAGCCAGACCTTCCTCAAACCTTCCATTCACAACAAAGCATGCGCTCTATCCATTCGTCACTAATTAGACGTGGAGCAGGACCTGCCTCCTGGAGGCATTAGGAAAATGTTTGTATATTTGCTTTGCTTATTGTGGTCTGTCCTTTCTTCATGCTGACAGGCTCCTGACACTGAAAGCTGATCAGCTGTTTGCAGTTGACCAGCTTCATGCAAGTCAAAGTACCAAGTCATCTCTGACTAGAGTGGTTTGGTCTTTTCAAATACACAGAGTTTCCGCCTTTCAAGCAGTGAGTGGCATCAGGACCACACTGTATGGTCATTTGTGTAGACTGCTGCAGCCTGATATTTTGAACTGCAGTGGGCTTGCAGTCCCCCAATCAACTTTCACTATAGCAAAATGTTTGTGCACAAAAGCATCCAACATAATATGTTTGCTAACCATTTGGGCAGGCACTGTTTGGAAACTGGAGTGCCATCTTTCCCAGGGTTAATGAAACAAAAACTATGCGACTTTCTGCAACCTTTCATCCAGTGTATATAGCACCTGAGTATTCTATAAATATCTAAAGTGTGGAAGCAATGCTTCCACTGGATTGGTATGCTCAGGAAAATAAACGGCAGCTGGATGGTTTGATTTAAAGTAAACTCAGACACCATCTTTTGTCAACACTTAGGATTAGTACTGAAAGACATCCTGTCTTTATGGAAACTCAAATAATGAGGCTCACTCATTAGAGCCTGTATCTCTGAAATCCTTGAGCACAAGTAATGGCAACCAAAACAGTGCTGTCCTAGAAAGGAAGCATGAGCCGCAAGTCACAGCGGGCCAAAAGGAGCTCAAGTAAGCTTTCCCAACACAAAATTTAGGGCCAGGACAGGACTGGATTATGGATAGGTGGCTTCAAATGCAAAATGGCCAGCAAAACATACGGGCCACCTTCAGCTGGGCAGCCGCACGACCCTCAATAGGCACATGGAAAGCTAAAGAAGCAGCCAAGTGCACTTTAAGAGAAGAATACTGTAGGCCTGCATCTGATAGGAAAACAGATAATCTACAACCTGATTTATTGGACAGTTAAAGAGGTCTAAGTGATGGGAAGTGGCCCACAAAGCAAACCGCTCCACTTCATGGAATAGGTGGCCCTGGTAGAAGACTTTCTGGCAGTGACCAGGACATCAGCCACCTTTGTGGAAACCCCAGATCAAGCAATGGCTATATTTTCAGGATCCCATGCATGGAGGTGAAGCAATCTGAGGTCTGGATGGGCCATAGTTCCCTATTCCTGTGACAGAAGTCCCTGGCATAAGGGCAGGGGTTCTGGTGGTTCACTGCCAGTTGCTGCAGTAAAGGGAACCAGATCTGTTGAGGCCATAAGGGAACGATGAGGATTAGGTTGCCTCCGCCTGAAGCTTGATTAACCAATTCACGCCACAAGAGCTCTTTGAGACTTTTACCACTTGTGCCTGTATACTCTTAGCACTGCATCCTGGGTCTTTCTAAGCAAAATCAAGCCATAATCAGCATGCCACAAGCAAATGTGAATACTTCCTGAACTGTAAGTGCTACACACAAAGTATCAGTGGCAAAGTTGTTCAGCACAACATTACCTTTCCAATGGTGCTATGCAATCAATTGTAATCAACTTAGTTTTTATTTTATATTAGCTGAAATATCAAACAACATTGTTTTCTGTTTTTTAAGGTGCATAGGAGAGGCATGAGAGACAAATGTCAGCCATGCACACCATACACTAAACAAATGCAAATAGCCCATAAAAGTATACATTAGTAGACACAAAGTATCAGTGGCAAAATTGTTCAGCACACAATTATCTTTCTTATTTATTTATTTAGCTTTTGTTTACCGGTAATTACACTAGACAAGTATTATACCTATTTTCAGGAACGACCGGGAGAGTACAACATGAGGAACAACAGTCAAGGAGACATGGCAAAGAGAGTACAGTTTTTGTCACAGTAAGCAAACATGTGGAAATACATCATTTAATGCTAGGGAAACATAAGTAGCAAGTACATTTCAGATTATACACTCTAGACTAGCTAGTTCAACTGACAGATATATACAGGTCATCATACATAGGAGCGGAGCATAGCTCAAGGACTGGATTGGTCATAATATAACTTATAACATTGTCGTATACACCCCTAGGCTAGTTGGATGCATGAACAGGTATGTACAACTCATCTCATTTTTCTAAATATGCACATGTTAGACAGAAACAGAAACACCTGGTAGTACAAGTTTCTACCAAGTGACCAAGGTGCAATATGTCATGGTTAGCCTATGACCGTGGAGCAACAATGGTATAAAATGCCCAAGGCTTTTAGGTAGGAGTAGTCAGAAGTCATTGATACAGTGGGGAAAATATCTCCAGGAATTCAATGGAGACACCCTGGGGAGGTTCAGACAAAACAATGTGACACTTACTCTAGGAAGGTTTGGGGCAGTCACACTCTGATGCTAGTTTTAGGAAACCCCACAGGGAATTTCGAAACTCAGATAGGAGGGGCAGCTCTGATTTACACAGGCAGCGAATTCCAGAGTCTGGGCGCACTTATGGCAGTGTCCGATCCCCATGAGGGTCCAGGTAGAGGAGGGACTTTGAGCATCCCTGATGTGAGAGACCTAAGTTGGTAGGGGATGAACTCAGCTTAGGCAGAAAAGCCAGTCTCCCCTGTGGGTGCTAGTTCTGATCATTTTCCAGAGAGGCATCCCAAACCAAAATCAATGTATCTAGCTGGTGAGAGCCAGCAGAGTTTCTCATATAGCTCACAATGGTGGGTGAGTCAAGGGCAGCCAAGGCAAAATGACAAATGTTATTGAAGCAGTGTACCACTGGATGAGATGTGTCTTGGAGAGTGAGCAAATAGGTGCAGCCCATAGCTGAGGGAGGAAGGAGCACAGCTTTCACTAGGGCAAGCCTGGCTGCCAGTGTAAGGTTATCGTGGCCCTATAAGCCCAGACCCAGTGTGTGGGTTGCCGCCTGCAGATGTTAAGGATATGATTACCCATGTCAAGTTGGGGGTCAAGTGTTACCCCCAGATATTTGATGGAGCTCACTCTGGGTAGTGAGGATCCATCTGCGCTGTGACGTGTAAGCAGGCCGATGAGGCTTTGATTTTAGCCATTGAGCCAAAGAGCAAAGCCTGTGTCTTTTTCAGGTTCAGGACCAGCTTGGACTAGTAACCCATGACAATACCCTGTTAAAGTCATCGGTCAGGTTCTGGTTTAGGGTAGTGGCATTGTGGGAGTGAGGCAGGATTACCAGATCATCTGCATACATGGTGGCTCTACAGCTGGTAGTAACCATGGGTAGTTGATTGATGAAGAGGAAGAGGAGGGACCCAGTACCGAGCCTTGAGGCACTCCGGAGGTCACCGGTAGGGGCCGAGAGGACTTTTATTGAAGCAGACGCTGCTTTCGCCATGTAGATAACCCATTAGCCATTTCATGGCATGGGAGAGGCCAAGTGACCACAACTGTGCACCAAGCAGTTTGTGGTCAACGAGGTCAAAGGCTTTGGACAGGTCAATAAATATTGCACCAGAGAGTTTGCCCTGGTCCATGGCTGTCCAGATGCTTGATGTAATTGAGATTAAGGCTGTGGTGGTGCTGTGTCCTTATGAAAGCCGTGCTGGGCTGGGGACAAACGCTCATGAGAATGGATATATTCCGAAGCTGCTCAGCCACTACCTTTTTCAAGGAGCTTAAGGGTTGGGAGAATAGCAATCAGTCGATAATTGTCAGGTAGTTTGGGATTTCTTTCAGTACAGGGACAATCTTTGCCTCTTTCCAGATGTCTGGGATGGTCCCTAGAACAAGGGATAGTTGAAGATAAAGGCTACTGGTGACACAAAGTGTGCAGCACCAAGCTTAAGGAGTTTAGGCTCCAGGTTGTCTAGCCAGGACTGGAGTACTGGGAAAGGCCAGCTAGATGTTTCTACAAGTCCTGAACTGATACAGCCCTGAGGTGGAACATTTGACAAGGAGGATCACCCTCCAGCAAAGTGAAGGGAAGGGGGTGAGACAGAGCCTCATCAGGTGAGAGAGGGTTGTGAAGGCAGAGAGGTCAGATAAGTGATTATTTAGTGAGTTGGCAATAGTATGGGATTATTGCAGGAGACTCCATTTATGACCATGTCCGTAACCCCCGGATGGGAGGATACGCTGACAAGGGATTTAATATCTCCAGAACCTCCTGGGATTACTGGCAGAGCTTAGTAGGGTGGACCTGCAAAAGTCACTCTTTGCTGCCCTGATGGCCTTTTGCACTTGTTCCTGAGGTGTCTGTACCTTTGAATAATCATGGGATCACGGGTACCTTTGGAATGAGCCCAACACTTACCTCTCTCCCGCATTTGGGCTAGGAGATTCCATTTAACCAGAGGGTAGCTGGACCCCTCACCCCACGGGTGACCTTGGGAGCATGCTTGTCTCTGCAAAGCCCAAAGGTGGAGAGGAAGTAAGAGGTTGCTGCGAGGGGTCAGTGGCACCATACACCCCAGACCAGTCAGTAACTCTTAGGTCTTCCAGGAACCTCAGTATCGAATCTGGAGTAGTTTCTGACATGCATAATTTTGTGTGGAATTTTGGGGTGGGAATTTTCCAAACACATAAAACCAGTGAGTGGTCAGAGATCGAGTCAGATAATGTACCGCTTAATGAGATCCTGTCAGAACGGTTAGACATGATCCAGTCCAGTAAGGTGCTGGAGGATCCATTTGCTGTCCACCTAGTTGGTTCCTGGATGAGCTGATTCAGGGCAAGGTTAGTAAGCAGAGGCTCAAACTGTTTAACATTACCACTATCCCAGTTAAGGTTTACTTCCCCAGGATTATGAGTTCGTTATCCCTGACTCTGGGACCAAATTTGTCCTTGAGGTGAGTTAATCCAGGTAGCCCACCTCTTGTAGGATTATAGGTGCACATCAGGTGCAGTTCTTTGCATCCCCAAATAGCAGTAAACATGTAGCAACTCACAGGGGGACATGTTTGAATCCTGGTGGGCAATTTGGGAGATTTTATGGCTCTTATGGTAGATTAGTATGCCACCCCCCTTGCCCCCAGTTCTGTCCAGTCATATGCAAGCAATTGTAACCATTTAATTTTTATTTTAAAGTAGCTGAAATACCAGACAACTGTTTTTTTTTCAGATTTATTCAAGGTGCTTAGGTGAGGCTTGAGAGACAAATGTCAGCCATTCACACCATACCTTAAACAAATGCGAGTAACTCCTAAAGTATGCATGATAGACACAAAATATCAGCAGGAAAATTATACAGCACAAAATTACATTTCTAATGGTGCTATGCAATCAATTCTAAGCAATCTGGTTTGTTTAATATTTAGAAAAACTGCTGACTTCCTCAGACGTTTCTAGGCCTGAGGAAAGTCAGCAGAGCACGCCTACAGGCGGTATTGTCCTGAGTGGCTATGCTTTCAGACGCCACCCACAGATGTATCTAGGCCTGAAATGAGTTACACCTCTGTATTAGAAGGAAGGAGGAAAGGCCAAAGGAACCTTCCTTCCAAGACAGGGACAACACGTCTCATCAGAAAACTCCAGGCACTGGGACTAGCAAGCTGAAAAGTGGCAGTTTGTGTTGTGTGGGGACACAAACAGGTTCAACTTATTATGACCCCATTTGTCAAGCAGGTCTTCCACCACTGAGGTCAGCAGTTCCCATTCATGCATTTTGACTGTGACTGACTTAGCCTGACTGCCAAGACATTTTGGGTACCTGAAACATGTACTGCTGATAATTCTAGACTGTGTTCTAGAGTCCAATACCAATACTCTCATTGCTTCCTGCACGGGGTAGGAATGAGTTCCCCCTATTTGCTGATGTAATGCATCACACTGACATTGTCCAGGGTACAGGTGGGCATGGGCATATAGGCCATACAGAACAGCTCTCATTTCTAGAACATTTATATGCAGGGCACTCTTCACCTTGGTCTGTACACCCTGAATCTGATGTGACCTAAATGTGCCCCCAGCCCATCCTGAGGCATCTGTAGATAAAACTTTGGGTGGGGAAGAGATCAGGAAAGGAACCCCTTTAGCAGGTAGCTGGGTTCCATCCACCACTTGAGATCCTTGTGTACAAGGAGAGGTTACTAGAAATTGTTGTTCTAGATCATCTGTGAGTTGATCCCACTGGCCTCTCAATGCCCACTGAGGGATCCTCATGCACGGGTCTGGGGAGGTAGTGTGACAATGGCTGCAGCCATTACGCCCAGAAGCTGAAGGAATGTTCTGATGTGACATATCAGCCGCTATGGACCATCTGGGCTCATGCAATCAGATGTTCCACCCTGTCCAGAGGTTGGAAGCTGAGCCTAGGCAGTGTCCAAAACTGCTCCTATATACTGAAGACACTGGCAAGGATTAGGACAGATTTTGGCACATTGACAGTGACTCTCAGGGCATCAAACAGTCCTCTTGTTTGAGGTACGATGTACAGGAATTGCTCCGTGGAGTGAGCTTTCAGTAACCAGTCATCCAGGTAGGAAACACGTAAAGGCCTTCCTGCAGAGGGTGCTGCTACCACTACCAAGCATTTGGTAAAGACCAGTGGTGCAGATGACAAGTCAAAGGACAATACTCTAAACTGGTAGTGTTCCCTAGAAACAGGAATCTCAGATTATGTCCTGTGAGGTTTTCAGATATTGATATGAAGGTAGGCATTCTTTGTGTCTAGGAACAGATCCAACTCTACCTGAATTAGTGGGAGTAGGTTCTGCAGGGCAAGCATTCTGAACCTTTGTATGCTATAAAAGTTTAAGATCCCTGAGATCCAAAATAAGTCTCAGGTCTCCGTTAACTTTGGAACTAGGAAATACTGAGTTTAGAACCATGTTTTCTCTGTTCCACAGGTACAGGTTCTATCGCATTTTCTAAAGCAAGGTGTGGACTTCTCCAGTAGCAGATCCAGAAGCAAATGATTTGATACCTTTTAATGGATCTACATAGATATAACAACAAGAACAAAGTGCTCTAACTTTTGGACCAACCAGTCCTTCTTCAGAAGCCTAATGGTAGTTGTTTAGAAAAACAATACTTTTAACAGCTAGATCATGCAGACAAAACTGAAAAATCTCCATTGGTTTAAAATACTCATTTAAAAATACAGATAATGATGTCAGAGAACTTTATCAGTACCATATTACCATCAGCTAGGAGGGTCCCAGGGTCAAAGGTGCTGGTGCAAAACACATACAAAGAATCCTACTGCATATAAATTTAATTGACATAAGACAACACTGCTGGAGCAGATGACTCTTAAGCTATGAGTGTCACAGTGTGTATAAGGATGTGATAACTGAAAAGCAACCATCACCCAGATTAAATACATACTAAGATAGTCTTAGGACTCCAAGAAGTTTCAATGCATGCATTATAGACAAGAAATTACCAGTAAAGTTGTCTTAAAACATCAGTGCACACTGTATTATGTATAAAACTTAACTGGACCTATCACCCAGCTGTACTCTCTAGCTAGATATCATGCCCCATAATTTCAAAACCTCTAGTATAGTGACAGGACTTTATAAATGATCATTTAAATATAAATTGATAGTATTAGTGTCAAACAAAAACTCTAGTCAAGGACCACCAAGGAATTAAGACCATGTAGCCTGATATGTACTGATGTCAATATACACTGAGAATTTAACAACTTGGAGTGCCAGAAGTGTCTAAGGAATCTGAAAAAGAGATACAAATGTAATTTTCTCTCCTCCTCGCACACAAACAATACACCTACCCCACCCCACAGCCCCATAATGTGAGGGGTTCTTTAAAGGACCAATACAGCAAATACTAAATCTAGATTCCAGGGGTGCAGAGGAATGTGACCTGGAGGATAATGTGGTAAGGTGGTGGATGGCCTGGAGGTAGATCTAGAAGTTCCAGAACATGGCCTTGTGCCACTGTTTCCTGGATCCAGGCATTCAACGTCACCTCCTTCCACTGGTCTAAGTGGAGGGGAGAGATACCACCAACAACTACACCTGGGCAGTGGTGGCTGGGGGTACAAAAGGAGTCAGGCAGAGCCGATTTGCAGCAGCTCCTTCTTCACCGCCACACCTCTAGGGATTTTTGAGTGGGTACCTGCAGTGACTCCTGGGGTGGGCAGGACTCCTGTTCCTTTACCCTAATTTTGTTGTCTGGTAGTGGTACAATGCCTAGCGCCAGCCTGATGAAGAGGCATCCTCTGACTACCCTTGGCTGGGTATGATAGAGGGATTGTACTGATTTCAGGATTCTGCCTGAGTCCTGCAAATTAGAGAGGTTAACATGAACATCAGCACCAAACAATTTATGTCCTCTGAAGTGGGCATTGAGAATAGACTGCTGTATGTCATTTTCAAAGCCTGCCACCCTGAGCCAAGAGTACATCCTGAGGCATATTTCTGAGTCAGCTGCTCTGGGAAGCATGACATATGTCATAGTCCTAATATAGTAGGTTTTTTCTATTTATTTTTTATTTATTTATTTAGGATTTGAACATACCTTTGAGCTCAGAGCTCTTTACAAAGGTTCCATGTCAACGGTGACAATGACAGCAATAACAAACAGTTTACATACAATACTCGAATAGTAGGTAGCTAGTATACAATAAGGTAACAATGTCATTCATAGTACCAGTGGTGATAGTACAGCATCAAGAGCATTCAACTAGGGTAAAGGACAGTGTTTGAATGTAGCAAAGGAGATAAAGATGTGTTACACCTAGTGTGAGAGTCCAAGGAGGAGTCAAGGTGAGGGGGAGACTGGGGAGGGGACAGTGGGCGGCCAAAAGAAGTGGCTTTGTCTAGGTGGTTGGGAGGAGTGGTAGTAGGTTGGTTTTAAGGTTGGTCCAGTGGGAGAAAAGGCACAGGGGGAGAGGAAGAGAGAGGGATAGGGCAAAAAGGGAAGAGTGAGGGGTTAAAGGAAGGGAAGGAGAATGTGGATGAGTGGGCATTATGGGTGTTAGAGTCCTAGTGGCAGTCACAAACTGTCCTAGTAAGAAGGTGTTGCCTTAGGCCATTTTGAATTACTAGATGCATTGGGAGTTTTGAATGTGACTGGAATTTCATTGAGTCATTGGGGCCCTTAGCTGAAAGCACACTGTCCCTGCACAGTTCAATGAAAGGGTGTTGATATGGCCCTCATCCTGCCTCTGGTGGTATAGCTGGTAGCACTTGGTGTTAGGATGCTAGAAATGCATGAAGTGTTTTACCCATTAGTGCCTTTTTTCCAAGGAGACATGTTTGAAATATAATCCTGTCCTTTAGTGGCAGCCAATTGGTCTCCCTCGTGATAAGGAGCAGGTGTGGTATTTTGATCTGCAGCCATTGTGAGCCTACATGCCTTGTTGAGGGCAATGTGAATCCTTTTAGTGCAGTGTCTGTTGCTGCACACGAGACCACCAAACCATAGTCGATGGTAGAAAGGATGGAGCTGGAGACTGAGAGATGGAGACCCTCTGGAGTGAGATACATTTTGTGCCTATATAGTACACCCAGCTTGGTGTTCACTGCCTTTACACTGTGTCAGTGTGTTGGGTGAAGGTGAGGCAGTCATCAGTGGGTGACCTCCAGGTACTTGACGGTTTGAACTTGTTCCAGCGGCTCACTGACTTTATTGGAGATGATGAGGGAGGGAGTTTCTTTTACGATGTGGGCTGGCTGTAAGCATCACCTTGTTTTTTGTAGTTTAATAGAAGTTTATGGCTACAGAACCTGTCTTCCAGCTTGTAGAAGGATGCCTGCAGCTCAGAGTGGAGGTGACTATTGATGAACTGCTGGTGAAGCACAGCGTCATCTGTGTAAAGTATCAGTTTAGTGTCACAGGCTTCAGGAAAATTATGTAGGAAGAGGCTGAATAGTAAGGAACCCAGTATAGACCCTGTGGAACCTAAAGATACCTCGTTGGAGCTAGATACTGTGTGCCCAATTTTTTACACGTTGGCTTCTGTGTTATGTACTCATTGAACCAGCAGACAAATTGGTTGCAACCCTAAGGTTCTGTAGTTGAATCAGGAGGAGAGAGTAATTGACAGTGTTGAAGGCTTTGGTGAGGTCTATGAAGACTGACCCCACCAGTTTTCCTTCGTCTAGTGCCTTAAAGTAGTAGTCAGTGTAGTCCAGCAAAGCTGTGGAGGTACTATTATTCTGCCTGAAGCCATGTCGGTTGGTTGTATTTGTTGAGGTAATCTGTGAGTTGGGTGGCCACACTCTTTCCAGGGCTTTAGATAAGGAGAGAGGATGGATATTGGCCTATAATTGACGGTGCATGCCATATCACTGTTCTTGTGCGCCAGCATCATGAGAGCCTGTTTCAGATCCTCGGAACTGTGCAAGAGCTAGCGATTTGTTAAATAGTTTTGTAACTGGCACAATGATGACATCCAGTGTTAGGGATAGGAGTTTCATATCGATTCCATCACTCCCCACTCTGGTCTTGCCTAGTATTTTTTTATGTGTTTGTAAGCCTACTTCACTGACACTTTTTTGAAGTAGAAGACAGGGATTGAGCCCCTTGAGGTGTGTAGTTGGTTTGTTCCCCAGCAGGGTGCAGGTAGTCAGGGGGGTAGCACTCCAGTCAGGTCAGTAAATGCTGTGTTGAGAGAATCTGTGACATACCGAGGGTCAGTAATGGTGACGTTGTTGATGTTGAGCAAGTGGGGATCTTCTTTCATCCTTCCCAAGAAGGTTTTTGATGTTCTCCCAAAACTCTTCCCATTGCCCCAAGTTTTATAAGCTGCTCCTTGTGGAAGTTGGCCTTTGCTTGGTGGATAAGATTGGTGCAGTGGTGTCTTGCAGCTCTATAGCATTGGAAGTTGTGTTTGCTGTGAGAGGACCTGCTTTTCCCAGAGGTTGTCCTTTCCTTCATCTGAGTGAGGAGATCTCCTGTGATCCAACCATTAACTTGACCCCAAATTTTCTTTTCCTCAGTGGTGCAAAGATATCACAAATCTTGTTGAAGCCCTCTATAAAAGAAACTTAGGGCGGTCAATATTAGGCGCATGATTGATGGGGACCAGTCATACTGGGAGAGGGCAGAGGAGAGGTCCCAAAGCTTGCCCTTCCCAAGACGCTACTATTAATTATGATAGGAGGGGGCTTGCTCAATTTATTTGACCATATGAAAGTGACAGGGAGTGATCACTTATGGTGTCAGACAGGACCTTAAGTTCAGAGCTCTGAGAAGGGTAACTTGAGAGGAGCTAAACGTGGAGAGTGTCTTTTCCTGTTTTGTGGTTCCGCCTTGTTGGGCTGTCTACAAGTTGGGTCAGATTGGAAGTAGTGACCATGTGCTTGAACGGCATGGATTCCAGCCCTCCCAGTTGAGGTTAAAGTCACCTGTTATGAGAAGATCTGTGCCCTGAGAAAGGGTAGCAATTGTATCCAGTATTTTGGGGAGGCCATTCCAGGCTTTAGTGGGTGGAAGATAAACCGAGGCTAAGATTAGAGATTTGCCATGCCGTCCGACCTGTGCTTTTATTGCTAGTAGTTCATGATCATCCTAGACCCTGGTAACAGGGAGGACCGAGCAACATAGGTAATCCCTGGCATAGATAAGGACTCCTCCTCCTTTCTTGCAGCACCTGTCTTTCCAGAATGTTTGATATCCTGGGAGCATCACTTCATCGTCTTTTATCTTGCTTGACGTCAACTTGACATCGGCATCACTTTCTGGGAGATCTTGAGCAGTTGCTCTACCAGATTGTATTCTGGTATTTGATCAAATGGGCTTGGTAATTTGCAATTCTAAGGCCCAGAGAGGCTGAGGCATAGGTTGTTTTACCCGTCACATCTAACCTTCTTGATTCCTTATCAGGAGAAAGAGAGCTAAGGTGTTTGGGTGCCTTGGATCTATTGTGGACAGTATTTATGACTACAAAATCCACTAACATTGCCCTGCAAAAGGGTTTTCTCGGGGTCCATGTGACATCTTTTCTGTCTTTCTAGGTATGGCGGAACCATATTGGGCTTATGCCAGGCAGCAAAGGTGGCATCCTCCAGGGCAGGAGGAGAGGTGGAATTACTATAAGAGAGGTATCAGGCAATTCTAAAAAGTCAGTCAGATTCTTCTTGACTGTATCCTTTTCTCCAGATCGAATCCATGCCAGCTTGTAATTGTTGCACCGTGGTTATAAAAGATGGGTCCTTGGGGGGATATGGGGTTGTAAAGCACTGAGTCCCCACTGCATGTGGTCACAGTGGCACTAGTCCTTTCATAGGGACTTTCCACAAAATCTTCAGCATCCTCCTCATCATCCTGCTTTATAAGCTCATGATTTTGCATTAGGTCATAATTGGTATGGTTGATGGGATAGCAGGAGTGTGCTGGCTGCCTGTTGATGCTTGGGGGGCAGTGAAGCACAGCCTTAGCATGCATCAGTTCAGGGGTTTGGCTTACAGACCCTGTCAGTGGAGCTCCTGGCACAGGAGGAGGAGACAGAAAGCATTTGAAGATATTCATAAAGATGATAGTACCACCTGTACATCGGCTCCTGTGAAGTTGATGGAAACACTGGTAGAGGTTGACAGAGGAGGCAAGGCCCATGCTGTTGACAGTGACACAGACATGCGGTTAGGCCTGGTGGCGCTTACAGCATGCCTTGACCTAGAAGTAAGGTCAATGGTCTGGCGGTGAGGGCAGCGCCTCCAGAGCAGTCAACAGTGCTGAAGTGGTCATACCTGTACAGATGGGCAACACAGAATGGACAGGGACATTTCATCCTTTTCTTTCTCCCTCTTCTGGTGTTTATGTTTGTGTGACCCAGGCATCTTCTGTGAGTTAGAAGACTTGTATCCTAGGAGCGCACCAGCGACATGGCAAGAGCTCTTTTGCTGGAACTCCTTCTCCAGTCAGTCTACCTGCTGCTTTAGGAGGTGCCTTTCTAAAGAACCTTTTCAGCTTAGCTGAGTGGCTGTGTTGAACCCTTTGTGGATTGGGCATGCCTGAATCTTATGGTTGGGGCTGAGGCAACACATGCAGACGTCATGTGAATCTCGGGGTATATCTTTTAACTGCATTAGCAATAATGGAACAGTTTGCTAGCTCCTTAGTCAACATGCACTCTGTCAAAATCTCTTAAAGTGATTACTAACTATGGGGAGAACATTGGTAACTATAACAGCATTGTTTCCATGCGGTCTGATGAGTATGGTTGATGGCAGGAAAATAACTGAGGAGGGAAGGGATGCCCACATTTATACAGGAGAGCTGACATCTAACATTGTTATGGGCAGCCCCTGGTGGACTGCTTGTAAAAGTTTTTGTGTGGTCCTAGTGCCTGGCAGCTATAAGTTCCAGTAGTGTGGTCTGATGAAAGAGATATCCTCGAAGAGAATATATCCTTTCCAAAAGTTCTATTTCTCTAACTTTATTTTTTTTTCCTTTCACAGGTGCAGGACAATGGACACTGTACTAGATTCTAAATAATTTCTGTCTTGTATTCACAGGTCTCTTCCCATTCTGTCATGAATGCCTCCTCCTCCTCCTAGCAAGCAAGCCAGCACATTGTTGATGCGGTCAGCATTGCAGTGTCATGTGTGGACCTCCTCCTCAATTTCTCCACCAGTGAGTGGTCTTATCAAAGTCAACCCATCCACTGTATCCAGTGTAAATGCCAGTCATCAACCTGATGCTGCTGTCTGCTGTCTCCACTGTCACCTAGCTGGAAAAACCCTGAAAAGTGAGAAACAGGTGCAGCAAACAGGAGGAGAGTGACATTTGCATAACACTGAAGAATTTAAAATGGGAAAAATAAATACCCACCTTCCTTAATAGGACACTGTTCAATGTCCATAATCCAGTATTTGTTTGGCCCATCATTCAATCAATCAATCAATCAATATCTTTATTTTACCAGGTGAAACACCTTTGAGGATTACTAATTTTCAAGTGGGACTGGCAATGTCATGGTACAATTTACACTGAAATAAAACATTGAATACAATTCTTATATAACTATGGTGAGATATTCAGAAGGGTTGCTTGACACGATATTCAAAAGGAAAATGTACTGACACAAATCCTGATGGCCAAGTGCATCAGTAATGTAACAGCACATGTTGGGGTGTGCCATGCATACTCTGTGCATCCCGATATTCGACCTGGAATGTGCTGAGCCCATGCATGTGCAACCCCTACTTGCACTGCACACAGGTGATCCAAAAAGGAGCAACAGCTGGCCACCGACAGGTGAGCTGCCATATGCTGTGGCCACCGAGCTCTGGCGGCACCTGCGTGGTAGCGACCCCCATGCCTAATCGTGGGCATTCATTATAAATAATAGTCCTATATCCCTGGTGGTCCAGTGGACCACTCACAGCCTGATGCAGGCGTCAGTAATATATTATGGCAAACCGGTCAACCCTGGTGATCCAGCGGTAGCCCCTCCCACCGGCCCACTGGGCCCCCTCCGCTCCCCAGTCAGGCGGGCGGTGACGCTCCTCACCCGCTTGCCACCCCACCGACCGCCGACTGACTCCGTGAGGTATCCCTTACTGTACTACACAGTCCAGAAATGAATGGATCCATTCACATATCTGGATGTGGTCAACCACAAACTGCATGTCCTTTGGCTCATGCTCTGGACAAATAGTACAGCCCCACCGACTGAGTCAGTCGGCGGCGGCAAGGCAGCAAATGGTGGGAGCTACCACCTGCCACTGACCGGGGAGCCGAATGGTGGGGCTCAGTGGGAGGGGGTACTGCTGGACCACCAGGGTTGGATCGGTTTGTCATAATATATTGCTGACACCTGTGATCAGCTGCAAGCAGTCCACTGGACCACCAGGAATATGGGACACTCATTTACATCCCCTAAGTCCATGATTGGGCAGTGGGGCACTTTGCCACTTGTGCAGGGAGGCTCGGTCCCTCGACGGCTGCAGCCTGGCAGGATGCCAGGCGATGTCGCTGGGGATCGGCACACCTGCATGCAATGAAGCCATAGGACATGCAAATGGCCTCATTTGCACCTTTGCATACATTATGGCCCCATTTGCATGTGCACTTTTGAATATCGAGGTAGCTGCACCTATCGCAATGGCACTTGTGCTAGCACATCCCCTTCTCCACTTGGCCACTTACGCCGGCGCAGTGCCACTGAACCATGCACACTGTGGGTGGTCAAGGAGTGATATTCAACAATGTTGTGGCATGGCGCCCAGCTCGGCTGAATATCACCCTGTCCAGCGCCCCTACATCCAAGTTGCACTGCGCTCAGGCTTGCATACAGCCTGGCGCAGTCTGAATATCCCACCCATAGTGTACATGTCAGTGGATATATAGGCAAGAACATTCAGTAATAACATAGTGGAGAGGGTTGTATGACAGATACATACAATACAACTGGAGTAAGCATTGGAATAATATAAACAATAACTTAGGACAGTTATCAATGAAAGGTGCAATAAGTTATAAGGATGGGCATAGGGGGACAGTGCTACTAGAATAATAGAGAAGGTTTATGAGGGTAGAGGGATGGAGAAGAGATAAGGGAGGTACTTATAAGGGGTAGAGACTAGATCCGGTTAAATAAAGAGGGAAGGCACAACAGGCAGAGCAGTCTTCTAGCGATTGCACTTAATGGTCTCAGTAATAGTCTGATTAAACAAGGTCTTGAAGGTTGTAAGTTTTACTGAGGTTACCAATTTCAGGACTTTTGGAGCTTGTTCCATGGGGAGGGCAGGGCATAACCTATGGATGAGCTGCCAAACCTGTATCTGATTTGGGGGACAATAAGTGTAATATAAGATTGGCTTCTCAGGGCATAATTTCCAGGTAAGCAGGTAGGCAGGCAGTCAGAGATACAGTGAGGAAGTCTTTGTGTGATAGCTTTAAATGTCCAGATGACAGCATTTTTCTGCCACCTGAATGTTAGTGAGGTCCACCTTACCAGGGAATACAGAGTACAATAATGGGTAAAAAGGATGCACCAGTGATAACTTGTAGTGTACGTGGCAGAGAATATCTAGTTTGGATAGTGCTGCACTAGAACTTTGGACGTAGAGGATGTCTGTGTAGTCTAACAGAGGTAAAATGTGGATTGAACTAATCTGATTCTCACTTCATTAGTGAGTAAGCACCTGATCCTGTAGAAAAGCTTGAATCTTTTTTGAGCTTTTTCATGAGTTCCTCAATGTAGACAGAAAAGGTTAGCTTGTGGTCAACCCACGCCAAGTATTTACATTTAGCCACAAATTCTAACAGTTCTAATATCTTAGCATATTAATCATTAACCAGATCCAGGTCAGACACATGCAGTAAATGGATTTTATCACCTGAATGATAAATACCTCAAAAGAGAGGAATAGGTTAGAAATCCATAATTTCCATCACCCTTCCCAGCCACAGACAAAACTGAAAATAAATAAATAAATAAATGCTTACCTTTGCTGGCAGGACACATAATAATAATAATAATCATTATTTATTGTGAGCCTTTCAAAATCATGCACAGTACATTTAAAATAACAACATAATAAGTAAGCAATAAGACACGACAGGGTGTCAGTTAGACACTTTAACACACGACTAGGAGGCATAGTGAGGCACGGGCCACCAGCCGAAAAGTGCCAGCCTCCCTAGCCGTGTGTTAAAGTGCCTAACGCACACCCTGGAGTGGCTTATTGCGCTTATAAAATGGCCATCTTTAGTGGAAATTGCATTTGGTAGGTTAAATTTGCAATTTAAGTAGGAAAACATGTATGTTTGTGTAATTTTAATAAAATAGTTCCTCCGCCTAAGTGTCCTGTGGGGTTTTTTGCACTAAGGACTTTTGTCCTAGAAAGGCTTCTGTACTTTATGTCTGGTTGTCATGGCAGTATTCACTTCACCCCACACACACACGTTGTGTTAGACAAATAAAATGCATCTGTTTTCTTTTTTTAAATAATTTAATTGAGGACTTTTGAGCTGCAAGGGTTTTGAGCTGCAAAGGCATTCTTACTTAATCCCCCTGGTCAGTGTAGCAGTATGTCCCTCTAAGAAGTAAATTCGTTTTCAATTTACAGACATTGAATTATTCTCTATGTGAGGAAGTTCAATTAGAACAGTTACTTAGCGGGCGGTCAGGATGGAGATCGTGGCAGCCGTTTTTTTTTTTTTTAAGTGACTCCAGGAGAGAGAGACAGCGTGACGTCATGGCAGATTCCTGTTTAAGTCGCGAGCGATTGTAGCAGTTCCTGGTTAAGTAAAGAAGACGAGCAATGGAAGCTGCAATTTGTGGGTTGGAAGCTGCAATTTTGGGTTTGTACTATCGCGAAATGGTAGAGTCGAGGCTGAGGGAATAGTCGGACGGCTGGCAGGTTGAAGATTGAAATTGAAACAGCCAGTGAGCAGCCGCAGTTGTGGAGAGAGATCGCCAGCTGTTTTATTTTTTATGCAACTGACTCATAAGTAGTCCCTGTTTTTTGGGGGAGTTTGTACTATCGGGAAATGGTACAGTGCGAGGCTGAGGAATAGTCGGATGGCTGGCAGGTTGAAGATGGAGCGGCAGTGGTCAGGATAGTTAAGCTGGCACCACTTCTGGCACAAACAAGATGGCTGTATTTTGTTTTGCTAACATTCTGAAGTGGGCAGCATCACCTATATCAGTGCCCATCTGCTGGTCCTTTTCCTGTAGTGTAGACAGAATATCACACAGGTATGGACCAATCAGCAGGTCTAAATTTTGATGCCCATTTCATAAAACGTCATAAAACATTAAAATCAATAATATCAGTCCATGTCAGTGCCATCCCCATATGCCTTCTTCCATAGGAAAGACTTCAATGCTTGTTTAAAACCCCCACAGTCATACACTCTCTAATCCAATGGGGCAGAGAATTCCAGAGGTCGGTACCACAGAACATAAAAGCTCGGCGCCTGAAGATTTTAAAGCTACCCTCGGAATCTCTAACAACCCCTCGCTGGCTGAGCCGGGCGATCAATCCAGAAGGTAGGGAACAGAAGCTCTTTCAGGTAGTCAGGGCCCAAACTGTAGAGCTTTATATGTCAGTAAACTGACTTTAAAGGTGATCCACCATTGAACCAGCAGCCAGTGCAGATCCCGCAGCGCCAGTGTAATGTAGGAGGAACGGGAATCCCCATTAACAACCAGGCTGCTGAGTTCTGCACCAGCTGCAAGTGGTGGATATCAATCCCTGGAAGCCCAAAGCAGAAGGAGTTGCATAATCCAGCCTGTGAGGTCACAAGGCGTGGATCAGTGTAGGCAAGTTGCTAGGCAGAACAAGGTGCTTGATCCTAGCGATGTTCCTCAGATGGTAAAGGATACCTAACGACAGCCGACACCTAAGCACGAATGTCAGCCAGTTGTCAAGAATCACCCTAGGTCGCGAACCTGTTCAGAGATAGGAGCTTGACATCCCCAAGAATAAAACCTGAGGGATGATTTGCTCCCCACCCCTATCTGGCGACCAGGATCCACGACCATCACCTCTGTCTTCCCAGAATTCAACTTTAGCCAACTGGACCTCATCCAACCCTGGATCTCGCTGAGACAGTTGTTAAACACAGAGAGTGCTCCATTCTGGTCAGATGCAAAGACAGATAGAGCTGGGTATCATCGGCATAACAATGAAACTCCAGCCCATATCATCTTACAATGTCTCAAGGGAAGCATGTACACGCAAACAACATGGAGACAGCACAGAGCCCTGAGGCACCCCACATGACAGAGAGATAGGATTGGAGAATACCCACGACACCACCCTCTGAGTTCTACTTGTGAGGAAAGAGGTAAACCATCTGTGAACCAAACCTGACAGCCCACAGATGCATCTCAGATGCTTAAGCAACATCCCATGGTCTACGGTGTCAAATGCTGCTGACAGATCCAACAGGACCAAAATGGATGTTTTTTCTGGTCTCTCACAATGAAGAGATCATTGAGCACCCCAACCAGTGCAGTCTAGGTGCTGTGCCTCTTTCAAAACCCGATTTGAAGAGGTCATAGATGTTATGGATGGTCAAATGGTTGTCCAACTGGGCAGCCACTACTTTCTTGATTACCTTCCCCACAAAGGAAGGTTGAGATTGACCTATAGTTAGCAAGGAGTCTGGGTCAAGAAGCTTTCTTCAACACGGGTGTCACCACTGCCTCCTTCAGGAGTGGGGATATTTTACCAGAGTCTAAGGAGCACCAGACTATCCTCGCCAGAACCAGGATGATGTCCTCCCACAGCCCATGATCAGGGCTGTAGGACCTGGGTCTAAACTACAGCATGTAGTGCGTATACCCTGGACAATCTTCATAACATCTTTGATTTCCGGCCTTTGAAGGAATTCCAGGAAAACCGAGGGATTGCGACCGAGGGCTGGTCTATGGCAATTCCATAGAGAGTGCTGTGCAAGTCTCCATCCTGATGTCTTCCACCTTATCTGCAAAGAACCAAACAAGCTCCTCACACTGCAATTGTAGAAAGGCTCTATGAACCTGTAGACGGGCTGGGTTGCACAGCCTGTCTACAGTTTAAAGAGCTAGGCTGGTCGTTTCTGTGCAGCAGCAATTCTCCGGACAGGAATACTGCCTTCTTATGAGTAATTGCTGACTGATAGAGTTGAAATTGCTAAAATTGTTTACAAAGTGGAGAAAACATTGATGTCCTGGTACACATAGGGACTGATGATCTCACCAGCTGGTTAGTTGTGGAGACCAAGAAACACCTGACCAGGCTGGGTGACAAACTATCATCCATTTTGTCCACCAACTCCTTCTCTGAGATCCTGCCAGTCTGGGAGATTGGGGCAGATGGACAGAAGGTCAGAGAGGAAATAGGGGAGCTAAACATGTGGCTGAAGGGCTGGTGCCAGGAAAAGGACACAGATTTGTAGGGAATTGGCAACAGTTTTGGGAGCAAAGTTCTTTAAATTTGATGGACTGCATCTCTTTAAGGAGGAGTCAGTGCATTGGGACATAAGTTAAAGCTAAACTAGCAAATGGGAGATGGGTTCAGCACCGCATACACATCGAATGGGAAGAATGCCCCTCCCCTCAGCTAATGGTCAAACAGGAGTTCAGCATGCTTGTAGTTCATTTGCATCAACAGGTAAGGAAAAGGTCCGCCCCCATATGACCACAAAGGAAATGCCAGACCTCACCCAACAACTAACATACACCAAAATCTGGCCAATGGAAAATCACAGATACACAAATGCTTGCAGTGTGGAAACAAGATCCCAGACCTGCAAGCAATAATGACAGAGGCTAAACTGGACATAGTAGCAATTAACGAGACATGGTTTACCAGTAACCACACTTGGGAGACTTCAGTACCTGGCCATGTACTGTTCTAGAAGAGACCAGGCAAAAAGGGGGGGCAAGGACCCTGTATGATAATGAAAATATCAAAGCTACAGAAATTTGAATACAAAAAGGAGCCATAAGAACAGTGGGTCACCCTGGAAACAGGAAATGGGACAGCCAAAAGAACTGGGGTTGCCTACAGGCCCCAGATGAGGGAGGACATAAACACATTTCTGTTAGAAGATATACAAAGCATGACAGCTAAATGGGAGGTTCTGATAATGGAAGACTTCAACATGCCAGATACAGAATGATCAACACCAGCAGAAACATTTGCCAGAACTAGACCCATGGTGGATTCCCTGCAAGGAGGGCCTCAAACAACTGGTACAACAACCCTCAAGTGACAGGGCTATCCTAGATCTAGTACTGACTAAAAGGGAAAGGATCACAGATCTCCAGGTAGAAGGTCACCTGGGGCCAGTGACCATCACATGGTAAGGTTCAATTCTAGCCACTAGAACTAAATCATCCCATTCCAAGACATAAATATGGGACTTCAGAGGAGCTGACTTTCATAAGATGGCCAACAGAGTTAAGCTAGCCTTGCAAAAAGAAATACAGGTGAGGGGTACACAGGCAAAGTGGCAATCATTAGGATGCAATACTTGAAGCAACATCCCATTGCATTAGAGAGAAAGGGAAGTGAAAAGAAGAAGGAAATTCTTTGGTTCTGAAAACAGTAGCAGAAAAGGTCAGAGCCAAAGGCTGGCCTTCAGAAAATATAAGGAACACAGCGGATGAAGATAGGGAGGCATACCAAACTTCCTTAAGGGAAGCAGGAGGGCAGTAAGGCAGGCAAAGGACCAAACCGAAGAAACACTGGCACAAACAGTTAAAAGAAGATGATAAGACTTTCTATAGCTGTTTTAGTGAAAGGAGAAAGTCCAGAGGGGTATTGCTAAAATCAAAGGAGATAAAGGTGTGTGTGAGGAGGACAACGAAAAGCATTTATCCTAAATAGATATCTTGCTCAGAATTTACTGAAGAGAAGGCAAAGCATGGCCCACATCTCAGCACCATGGACATGGTGGGGTGTCACTAGTCCCTCCACAAAAGAAAGGGCCCCACAAGAGCTCGATAAGCTCAGGGTTGACAAGGCAATGGGACCTGATGGCATACATCCCAGGGTACTAAAGAAGCTAAGGCTGGAACCAGCAGAGTCATTATCAGAATGGTTTAGCAGTCTCTGAGCACAGGAGAGGTTCCAGAAGACTGGAGAAGGGTTCATGTGATCCTGCTCCACAAGAGTGGTAGCAGGGAGGAGGCAGAAAACTACAGACCAGTCAGTCTTACCTCAGTAGTGGGCAAGATTATGGAAGCACTCTTAAGGAAAGGATCATGCAACACCTGGAATCCATAAGAGCACAGGATCCAAGACAGCATGGGTTTACAAAGGAAGATCCTCTCAAACTAATCCTCATAGATTTCTTTGACTGGGTAACCAGGCGGAGGGTGGACCAAGGGGGGCAGTTGATGTTGCCTACCTTGACTTCAGCAAAGCTTTTGATACTGTTCCACATAGAAGATTGATTAATAAGCTGGGTAGGCTCAGGGTGGGTCATGACGTTGGTCAACTGGATGGCAAACTGGTTGATGGACAGAAAACAGAGTGGTGGTAAATGGTATACAGTCAGAAGAGATGCAAGTCACAAGTGGGTACCTCAGAGGTCAGTCCTGGGGCCAGTCCTCTTCAATATTTTCATCAGTGACACTGCAGATGGACTGTAGGGTAGAGTTTGTCTGTTTGCAGATGACAGCAAAATCTGCAACACAGTAAATGATCCAGATGGGTGGGCAGAATGAAAAGAGACCTGGATAAACTAGCAAAATGGTTGAAAGAATGGCAACCAGGGTTTAATGCAAAGAAGTGCAAGATCATGCACATAGGGAAGAGAAACCTGAAGCCTCCTATAGGCTGGGAGGAGATGCTAGGCAGTCACAAGGGAAGAAAGAGACTTGGGCATCATCATCACCGATGACCTGAAATCATCCAAGCAGACCACTAAAGCAGTAGGTAAGGCTAGGGGGATGTTAGGATGTATTACTAGAGGTATCACAAGTCAGAAGAAGGAGGAAATAATCCTCTTTACAAGACACTGGTTAGGCTCCCATCTGGAGTACTGCATGCAGTACTGGAGGCCACACCTTCACAAGGACATTAACCAAATTGAGGTATTCCAGAGAAGGGCAACCAAAATGGTGCAGGGACTGCATCAGAAAACATATGAGGACAGATTAACAGAGCTCAATATGTATACCCTAGAGCAAAAGAGGGAGAGAGGTGATATGATTGAAACATTCAAGCACCCTAAGGACATTAACAAGGTGAGAGTCTAACATGTTTCAGTATAAGAAAAACAGCTGGATAAGAGGACACAGCATGAGATTAGAGGAGGCCAATTAGGGGTAATGTGAGGAAGTTCTTTTCACAGAAAGGGTGGTGGATGCATGGAACAGCCTACCTCAGGAAGTGGTGGATATGAATACAGTGCAGGGCTTCAAACAGGCATGGATAGGCATAAGGGAGCAATGCAGATGAGTATGAATAGAAAGACCATTGACAGAGAAAAGGCCAATGTCACAATTATAAGGTAGAAAAGAAATGGGCAGACTAGATGGGTCTCACGGCCCTTATCTGCCGTCAACTTCTATGATTCTAAGTTTCCTAAAATGCATTACAAAGCTGTGGTGAGGGAAATTATTCAAAGCATAGCACCATGTAGCAACATGCAGCAGTCTGACACATCCTTTTCAATAGCTGAGAGAAATTTTAGGTGCACATAATTTATAAATGTTGTGCTTTTCCCTAAGTGCAATACAATAATTTTGGTGAGGACTGATACACAGCACAGCACTATATAGCAGAATGCAGCAGCCAGACATATTTTTCTCTGATAGTTCAGAAAAATTTTGGGAGCACAGAATTTATGTGCACTCAATTGTGCTTCCACAATTTTCCCTAAAGTGCATTACAAAAAGCTGTGGTGGGAAGTGACTCAAGGCATAGCACCATGTAGCAGCATGCAGCAGCCTGACATACTGTGTCTTTTCCAGTGGATGAGCAAATCTCTGGGAGCACAAAATTTAGGTATGCTGTACTTTTCTCACAATTTCCTAAATTGTGTTACACATTCAATTAAGACACCAGAATAGCACCATGCAGCAGCATGCATCAGCTTCAAATATGCTTTCTGTAGTTGAGAACATTCTGTGTCGTATCATTTATGTATGTTGTGCTTTTCTCACAATTTTCCTTAAAGTGCACTTCAAGAATTTTGGTGGGGAATGAAACACAGCATAGCACTATGTAGCAGAATGCAGCAGCTTGACATTTTTTCTGATAGTTGAGAAAATTCTGGGAACGAAGAATTTATGTATAGTAAGTTGTGCTTTTCTAGCAATTTTCCTAATGTGCATTACAAGAATTTTGGTGTGGGCCTGAAGCACAGCATAGCACTATGTAGCAGAGTGACATATTTTTTCTGGTAGTTGGAAAAAATTCTTGGAGCACAGAATTTGTCTATGTTGTGCTTGTCTCATAGTTTCTTCTGACATGCATACAAGAACTGTGGCAGGGGATACTGACAGTGGCATCACTACAAAACACCGACACTCCTTTCCCATGTTTGCCCAAGCCCATACTCTGAACCACAATATTCCGACAGTGGATTTTGAACTTCCGAGTTTGTTATATTAATTATTTTTTTTTAATTGAAATTTATTGGAGAGTTTTTCCATTAAAATTCATATACAGGCAAACAGACATAAAACCAAATTCTATCCTATTAAACAATAATAAAACCAATATCAAGAGAGGAAAAGAAAGAGAAAGAAGAGGAAAACAGAGAGAAGGGAGAGGAAGGAAGAAAAAGGAGAAGAAAGAGTGCCTTACTACCAAAGAAAAAGAGATAAGAGGAGGAAGTATAAAAAGATCCTTGACTATTGGCTATTGGGCATGCAGAATGATTGCTGCTTAAAAGATTAGGATTACTCATACCAATCTAAGTACAACTACATGTACATGAGACCAAAAATAAGAGAAACAGGAAAGGTACATGCATTAAACATAAATAAGAATATACATAGAATTTATCATATAAAATATGACATGACAAGTATAGGCCTGGGGGGTGGCCTCCTGAATACATTTTCGTCTAGTCTGTCTCAGTTACACCCAGGTCAATGCTCTAAACATATCTGACCAACACCTCTAAAACAGGTTCCCCTCACAAGTAGCCATGAAATGCAGAAATGGTAACCACTTCCCTTTGAATTTGTCTACAGATAATCTCAATTTAGCCATCAGGTGCTCCATATCTAGGATCCTGCACAATATTATACCATGCAGTAGTTGCAGGCTTATCTGGAACAAGCCACAACAAACTGATGGCCTTAATGGCTGCCACCACTTGGATCCCATACAGATAGAGGGAAGATCTCGAAGTAAGAGAGGGAGGGGGCAACCCCAGTAACCAATATTGAGGGGTCTCTGGCATCACAGTCTCAAAAACCTTTCCATACTATCCCTTATTTTCTCGAATATTCCTGAATGATCTTACATTCCCAGTAAATATGAAAGTAGGATCCAGTTGATTGACAGTTTCTCCAATAAAGGTCAGGTGACGAACCCATAATGTTTTGTCACCACTGGAGGTCTAAAATCTAACTGCCAATTTCCATCGAAATTCTTGCCAATAAAGAGATGCTGAAGTGCTCTGGATGCCCTTCCAAATGGAGATCCAATCCATATACATTAAGACCATCCCAAGATCTCTGTGCCAAGCATCCTTAAGTGGTATTTGGGGTCCCTCTCCACCAAATTCATACCCTGCACTATTTTTGAAATACATTTTTTGGTGAGGATCCTAATCGGGAAGTCAGAATAGATAGTACTGGAATGTCCACTGGGCCCTCTCCAAACTTTCTGCCTAATTCATTTTGATGAATGTAGCCTAAACTGGAGGTAATGAAAAAATCTGTATGTTGCAGATTAAATTCAACCCTTAATTGTTGGAAGGATTTTATTTGGTTCCCATTGAAACAGTGATCCAGGGTGTTCAAACCATTTCTACCCCAATGGCGAAAACCAGATCCCACTTCAGGGGCCAAGTCATGGCAACTCAGTATTGTCATGGATTGGCTACTCTTTAAAGATATGCCTAGTTTCTGACTCATGTCTCTCCACGTCTGAGAAATTACCCTTATGAGGGGTTTCAAAAGTCTAGCAATCTAATCTGGGGTGTCCAAAAATATTAAATCTGAAATGTTGCTTAAGGGAAGTCAGCCATTTCAATTTGAACCCACTTAAGAGGGGAGTCCTGAGCCATGGTGATCAGAGGTTGTAGCTGGGAGGCCCAGAAGTATTTCTGGATGCCTGGAATCCTGAAACCCTCTCTCCTTGAGGGGCACCATAGCCTCCATTTTATTTAGGGCCTCTCCAGACCAGATGAATTTAGAAAGGGTAGAATTTAGGTCTTGCCAAAATTTCCTAGGGGTCTGAGCAGAATGGTACTAAGAATGAACAACAGGCGAGGAAGAACGTTCATACGGATAGATTCCCCTGCCAGAGAGGGAGAGGGAGAGGAAAGCCCTCCACCTACTGCAATCCTCCCAAATCTCCTGGAGCACCCTTAAATGATTTGATGGAGTATATGGTCTTGTAGTCTCTGGGCACACAAACTATCTAAACCCAGATTTACATCACTTGATACCCTGCACCTCTGGTAGGGTTGGCCTGAAGGACCACCTAGGGAAATAGTTCCAACTTATCCAAATTAACCTTGTAGCCCAAATTCAGAGAGAAGGTCAAAATCCTAGGAATAGTCGCTACTGGGTTTGAGATATATAACAAGGTGTCATCAGCATATAATGACACTTTAACCTCTACCCTCTGGACCCAGAGACCCTGAAAAATATCCTTGTCAAATGTATGCTGCTAGGGGCTCCAAACTAAGGGTGAACAGGAGAAGGGAGAGGCAGCCCTGCCTGGTACCCGCCCAATCCCAAACTGTGTGGAGACAGACCCATTCACCTGGACCTTGCCCTAGGTCTGGTGTACAGATTGGTAATCCAGGACCAAAATTATCCCCAAACCCAAAGCCCCCAGGACTAGATCCAAATAATGCCAATTTAAATGGTTGAATACTTTCTCAGCATCTAAAGACAAAATTGCAGAGAGTGGAGGGTCCATGGGAGTCGGGTCAAGAAATGACATTTAACAACAATCTGATGTTGTTCTGATATGTCTACCAGGTATAAACCCAGTTTGATCCAGGTGAAAGAGAACGGGACCACCTTCTGTAATCGCTCACTAATGATCTTAGCAAAGATTTTTGCATCTTGGTTGAGCAATGAAATAGGCTGGTAGCCAGCACACAAGGCCAGATCCTTCCTGGTTTGGGCAGTACTGATATGAGGCTTCCCCACATGTCCGGCAAGGCCCTGGCTCCTGCGCCACTTTAAAAACCCTGGTAAGTCAGGAGTTAACACATCTTGAAATCCTTCATAGAATTCAGATGTGAATTAGTCCGGCCGGAGCCTTGACAGATCCGAGGGCCCCTGACAGCAGCCCCCACCTCGCCTCGGTAAAAGGAGCTCAAGGATTCTCTCTGAATATGAGACAAGACAGGAGCTTCAGTCTCTGCAAGAAATCCAAGACTTTCTCGCCATGGTCTTGTATTCCTCCACCGCATAAAGTTGCTTATAGAAATTAGCAAATTCCTGTCAGGAGAATTTTATAGGTTTGACGGATGCTCCTGAACTAACCTTCGCCACATACCTGTCAGCTACCTGATTCCAAAGTCTATTGCAAGCCACCTACCTGCCCTCTCTCCTCTCATAATATCTCTGCCCAGCATATCTAAGGAGTTCTCTACCAGTCTTTGTAATAAGGAATTGTAGGTGTCTCGGCTTCCTTCAATTTTTTAAGGGCACGAGTGGACCCTGCACGCTTATGTGCTGCCTCTAAATTATTGATAGAGGTAAGGGCCTCTTGTATCCAAGCTTGATATAATTTATACCTATGAGAGGCAAAAGCTATTGTGTGTCCCTGCACTCAGGCCATTAGGGCATCCCACAGATACTTGGGTCTGGAAAGAGCCTCTGTGTTTTCTTTAAGTAGCACTGTATAACCTTTTGGTGGATTCTCTATACTGCTTATCATTTAATAAACCTGGGTCAAATCTCCAAAATCTACTTCCCACCACTGCACCCCACCAAGCTGTGCTTTAACCATGGCATGATCAGAAATTGTGATTGGGAGGATGGAAATATCCCTGAATGTGTACAGAGCATTTCTCTGAGTGTAAAATCTGTCTAGCCTGGAATACATATTTGAGGCCGAGGAAAGAAAGTGAAATTCCTCATGGAAGGATTGAACTGTCTCCATGGATCCACAAATCCTGCCTCAGCACACAAATTGCGAAGTAATCGAACAGGACTTAGATCCGGGGTTTTAGTAGAGCTTCTGTCTTTATTTATAACCTCAATGCAGTTCCAATCCCCTCGAGGACCACCTGTCCAGGGGCAATTTACTACGGAATTGAAAAGAGAGTGGAAAAATTCTCTGGAAGGTGGGTAGGGGCATAAATTCCTATCAGATGTAGTACTTGACCCTTATATATGCCAGAGACTACTAGTTGATGTCCGGTGCCTGACTTAACAACGGACTGAATTTTAAAAGGACCCTCTACAAATAAGATGGCAACACCCCTTTTTAATTTGTGGGTGCTCATCTGAGCATACTACACCACCCAAGCCCTTTGCAATTTTATGTGTTCTCCTGAGGTCAACCTAGTCTCCTGTAAACAGGCAATGCCACATTTCTCTTTTGAATTCAGCTAAAACTTTAGCTCGCTTAATTACATTATTGATTCCTTTTACATTGAGTGAACAGACTGTCAAATCAGCCATTTTCTAAATATGGGGAAGCTACAGAGACATATGGGCAACCTACATTCACTCCTAGGATCATAAATCCATGCAACAAAAGGTAATCCTCTCTCGAGAGAAAGAAGGAAAGATAGATATAAGAAGGAAGAAGAACAGAGAACAATGCACCAATATAGAAAGACAATAAGTACAATATAACTTTGAATGCAACAAGCATAATACTAAACTTTGTTCCTAAAAGGAGATCAACGACACAAGACCATTGATCTTGTATGGCTTAAAAGCCAAAGCGCCCGTCCAGGGTAATAGTAATCACCCCAGCGGTGTGAAGAGTTGGAGAAGAACTACGCCCTAAAAGGGCACAACATCTAACATGGGGTGAAAAGGTTAGGGGTCCCCAAGAACCTAGGGACTACATCCAGTGCCCTCTTTTTGTTTTCCTTGTAGTACTTCCAAGATGGGCTGAAATAACCCTTCAGTTCCCAGCAACAACAATATAACCTTAAACATCATTAATGAAAAATCAAGTGCAACATTTACTCTTATACACATGCTTTAAATCAGCATAATAAAGAGAGAAAAAAGGGGCTCGAACCACCCCAAAGGGGGGAAGGGTACACCAACATTAGCTCACACCCAAGTATAGTATAGTTACAGGGATTATCCCATCCTTATTCTAGCAGTCCCCATTTAATATAAAACCAGGGATGCAAATACGAGAACATTACACTGCTATAACGGAAAAATAGACATTCACTGTCCATACCCCAAACAGTATTCAAGGAGGTGCTTAAGAGGCTTTAATAATCTAACATTAATACTCTCCATCACTGTCTGAGGAAATTGCTATGTCCATTGCACTTGTAGGAAAGGAAATAGCAGTAGTTTGATAAATAGAAGGGTAGTGAGGGCAATATAACTGGGACCCAATCAAAGCTTTGGCACTTATCTAAATGTGAAGTTTTCAGGCCACCATCCCTGGAGAGATTGGACATCAGCGCTATGCCCTGCAGTACAGGGCCTTACATCAGACCAAGTCCCATCTTCAAAAGGCAGGGGAGAGGAATGAGACCGGACTCCAGAAAGGTACCACACCAAAGAGAGATCCCACCCAGCGTGACACTCCGAAAAGGAGGTCCGTCCTCCAATCCCATTGTATCTCAAATGCAAGATGATGCAAGAGAGAGAGAAAAAAGGCTTCTAAACTACCTCAAGCCCAAGGTAGAAGTGGCTAATGGGGAGAAAATGAGGAGGTAAGCGGCAAGAGGCACTTAACTAAACTGATGCAATCTTGCTATAGGTCACACGTTGTTAGAATAAGTTTGATCTCAACAAACATAGAAACAGAGGTTGATCTGCAGATAAGGACCGCAAGGTCCATCCAGTGTGCCCATTTTTCTATCTTATGCATGTGTCACACACGCTTACACTGTCAGTGACCTATATATCCGTGATTCGCCTGTATTGCTCCCTTATGCCTATCTCATGCCTGTTATGAAGCCCTGTACTATATTCATATCCACCACTTCCTGAGGTAGGCTGTTCCATGCATCCACCACTCTTTCTGTGAAAAAGAATTTCCTCACATTTACCCTTAATCGGCTCCTCTATTCTCATGCTGTGTCCTCTTGTCCTGCTATTTTTCTTATATTTAAACATGTTAGACTCTTTCACATTGTTAATGCCCTTCAGGTGTTTGAATGTTTTGATCATATCCTCTCTCCCTCCTTTGCTCAAGGGTATACATATTGAGCTCAGTTAATCTGTCCTCATATGTTTTCTGATGCAGTCCCTGCACATTTTGATTTTTTCTTCTGGATTGCCTCACTTGGTTAACGCCCTTGTGAAGGTGTGTCCTCCAGTATTGCACGCAGTACTCCAAATGGGGCTTCAACTAGTGTCTTGTAAAGAGGGATTATTACCTCCTCTTACGACTTGTGATACCCATACTAATATACCCTAACATCCCCTAGCTTTAATGTACTGTTTGTGGTGGTCTTGGTCATGCAGGCTCACAGTGTACTGAAGAACTCTCTGTGTTTTATGTGAAGACCTGGGACATACTTTTCAGCAATGTTCCTGGGCTGTCCATAATTCTCCTACTTTAGCTGATAGAGAGGAGCAACTGCTTATTATTACAGTGGCCCAACGTTCTAACATTAAGGGTCTCTTCTTCTATAGTTGCCAACCTCCCCCACTACTTTAGCTGAATCACATAGTGTTTCACTGCCACTGTAATAACTGCTAGGGAGGATTTGACTGAGCCTATCCCACAACCTGTTATGTTTTCTCTACCTCCCACCCTCCTTCTTCCCCAGTTCTTCCTAGCTGTTCTACTCAGGTGGCTCTTCTATGGGACTCCCCTGGCACCATTAGACACAATGGAACCTTCCCTTCTGACCCTTTCACTATACCTTCTAGAATTACAGGGGTTCAAGAAAGTTTGGTTCACCTCCCTCTAAGGCTCAGTGGGTAGAGACTCTCCTTTGACAAATAAATATGAATTGCTGTGACATACTTCTGAAAACACAGACTCTGACTCTTCTTTGTCCAGTCCTCTCACCCTGAACTTACTACAGATACTGAAGTCCCTATATCGACAATGTGGGGTCCCAAAAGGAAAGCCAAGGCCAAGACAAAACATAAAGAATGTACCCCGAGAAAGGGTAGACAGAGGTGATTGCTATGCATATGTCTACTTCTTTTTGCCATACATACTGTTAATGTTAACAGTAAAAAAAGCAACATAAGAGGGATTCAGTTGTTCGTTGTCTTGCCTCACTGCCAGTCTCATACTTCTACAAAATGTTAGATTCCATTCTTTGCCTGAAATTTCTAGGGCCCAAAAATCCTGGCATTTAGGCCCTCCTATTGGTCATTTGGACAGGAGACATGTTCTGGGGTGGGGTATTTTGTTTCATCTTCCTAATGTCTCTGTTATTAAGATTCTAGATTTATGCCCTGGCAGAGTATTATTGATAGACTTTAGGTTTCTTTCTATCCCTTTTCGGATTATCAATATTTATGCCCCACAAACCAAGTCGCTTAGGATTGAACTCTTAAAAGTGATTCGACCCTATCTTTACACCTCTATGCACATCATTTTTGGTGGTGATTTCAATTGTGGGTTGTCCACTAAGGACAGGTCCTCATTCTCAAAAACACAAAATTATTTTGTGATACCACTTTTCTCAAAAATCTTTATGTTCTGCAAAACTGAAGGATGCTTATCTTTCTCTCACCCAGACACATACCCCTACTTTTCATAAAGGCTCTTTAGCTACCCGGATAGACTTTTTTTTGTGTCCTTCTTTTACAAACTTCCGCTGCTGAATTACAAGTGGCTGAACTTTCAGATCATGATTTGCTTACCATTTTTCTTGGTCCTAAGAATGTTGCAACTTTTGGTCCTGTCACTTGGAAATTTAATGTTTCCTTATTAGAGAATTCTCTGTTGTTAACACTTCTTAAATCTTTTTTTCAAAACAGAAAATCTGTGTTTTTTCTTTACGATGATCCTTGGTGGTGGTTAGATATGAAGAAGGATTTGATGAAATTACTGAAATCATTCAGCAAAACCCATCATGAAGATTGTTATTTCACATACCATAGGACACGACAATCATCTGCACAAAACTCCTTACCCTTTAGGTATACCACTGGCCAGGATTTTCTTCACAAATTAGTACACCTGAAAAAATCTTTCATGGAATATCACTCCAAAAATATGCTTCAATGCAACAACGTCACACGTTTTAGTGTAAAAGGTGCCTATGATGTGATCTGCCTGCTTGCATATTTTTCTAAACAGATTACGGGAGAACCATTGATACTATTGTGACTGAAGCTGGTCCTACAATTCACGGATTCTAGGCTTATCCAAAATTATTTGGCCGAGTATACTCCAAACATATTCAGTCCATTCCCTATATGTCTACATGATGTATTGACCTTCCTTAGTCCCATTTCTATTCCTGATAGTGCAGCAATCAGTATCTGATATGCTTGCTTGTGATATTCAGGCCACGAAAGTAGTTGAGGTCATCACAACTCTGCGATCTGGATTATCTCAGGCTTGGATGGCCTTCCAAATGAGCTTATAAATTGCTTAATATTGAGTTGAGCATGGAATTGGCCGCGGTTTATAACTTCTTTTTAAAGCTGATACTTTACCATTAAAATTTAATGTAGGTAGTACCTTCTATATCCATAAGAAAGGAGACAGAAAATTACTGACTAATTGGAGCCTCTTAGCCTATTGAATCTAGGACTTTAAAATTTTAACTAAAATTATGTCATGTCAGACCAACCTCGTTGAATTTTTGACTGGGTGACTAGGGAGGTGGATCAGGGGAGGCAGTGGACATGGCCTATCTGGACTTCAGCAAGGCCTTTGACACTGTGCCACATAGAAGACTATTACACAAACTGGGGAATATGGGTGTGGGCAGAACAGTAGTGTGGTGGGTAGGTAACTGGCTGGGTGGCAGGACACAGATGGTGGTGGTAAATGGCTGTCACTCCACAGAGGGAAAGAGTGACCAGTAAATTTTCCCTGAGGATCAGTGCTGGGACCGGTCCTATTCAATATCTTCATCAGTGACATTCATGAGGGACCTAGAAGGCAGAATTTCACTGTTAGCTGATGACACAAAGCTCTGTAACAGAGTAGACACACCAGAGGGTGTAGACAGAATGAGAAGCAACCTGCAGAAACTTGAAGAATGGTCAGGGGTTGGGCAGTTGAAATTCAATGCAAAAGTGCAAGATAATGCATATGGAGCACAAAACCCTGGCACAATATATCAGTTGAGGGTGAGGATATAGCATGCACCAAGCAGGAAAGGATCTTGGGGTTGTCATCTCTGATGACCTCAAGGTAGGGAAACAGTGTGACAAGGCAGCAGGTAAAGCAAATAGGATTCTGGGATGCATAGGCGGGGCATCACCAGCAGGAAAAGGGAGGTCTTAATTCCACTATACAAGACACTAGTGAGGCCACCCTGTAGTACAGTGTACAGTTCTGGAGACCACCATACCTACGTAAGGACATAGACAGGGTAGAAAGGTTCAGAGGAGGGCAACAAAGATGGTGCATGGATTGCATCACAAGTCCTATGAAGACAGGTTGAAGGAACTGAACATGTACTCCCTGGAGGAGAGGAGGGAGAGGGGAAATGATAGAGACATACAAGTATCTTACAGGAGGAACAGGGTGCAGGAAAACACTATTTTAAGTGAAAAAGATATTCCAGGACTAGAGGCATGGGATGAAGTTGGAGGGAGGACGATTCAGAGGAAACATGAGAAAGAATTTCTTCACAGAGCGGGTGGTGGACAAGTGGAACACCCTGCCAGAGGAAGTGGTGGGGCTGAAACAATCATGGGATTTAAGAATGCATGGGATAGACATAAAGGAATTCTGGAGGTCAGGGTATGGGGCAACAGACTTCTAGGAAAACAAACTGAACTTACAAGCTCAAATGGGCAGACTGGGTGGGCCATAGGTCCTTATCTGCCGACACTGTCTATGTATCTATGTATCTATGTATTGCTCTCCGTCTAGCAAAGCTGGCCCCTCTTGTTATTTCGAAGCTCAATCTAGTAATGTTCCAGGCAGAAGTATACAGAATCATGTCCTTTTATTACGGGAATTGGTGGAACATGGCAATTCAAATAGGTTAACAGGCCCCTGTATTCATTGGATCAAAGACAGGCATTTGATTCGTGAGTCATGACTTTTATGGCAGGTTTGAGACATTATAGGGTTCCTGTGACTACTCTCTCCTGGTTATGCTTATTATATCCTACAGCCACTTCTATCCCTCTTGTTAATGGCTGGAAGGGTCCTTTGGTACCTTTAAAGAGAGGTGTTAGACAAGGTGCTCGCTCAGTCCCCTTTTGTATATCTTTTGGATCCCTTACTTCGCACCATTAATACAGTATACAATGTTAGGCCTATTTGTTCCTTACCACTTTCTGTTTTAGCCTATGCTGATGACATGAGTTTAATAATAGCTGATGTCCTTCGCAGAAGCATCTCTCCATCTCTGTAAGTCCTTTGGTCTTGTTTCAGAAGCATCCCTGAACTTGGAGAAATGTGTCGATCGACTGCTGGATCTCAGCAGTCGAATGATGTAATAGTTTCAGTATTGCACTTTGTGATACCCCTATTAAGATTTTGGGCATTCTGTTTGGCTCTGGTCCTTTAGACATTCTCAACTGGACTCCCAAACTGGACTAGCGCAGGCCAAAGTTTCTCTTTGGAAGACCTGAAACTCAGTAAAAAAGAGGGTTTACTTGATAAAGTCTCACTTGCTCCCAATTTTTTGTTTTTGGCTTATGTTTTTCCCTCCCGTGTTTTGGAAACCAAACTTCTGAGTATTTTTTTCAGGCCTTATGGGCAGCCGCCTGAATACCATTAAGCGTTCCATTACCTGCTTACCTTTCAAGGAAGGTGGTCTTAATATGATACACCCATTATTTTTTATAATAGTTTATCTTTGTGACTAATCTTAAACCACTTTTAGTTAATTATGAAGTGGAATGGGAATTTTATTTTTCAATCCTGTCAACCCTGGTTTCATCTTTGGGACCTTAACACTTTGAAACTGATTAAACATGTATCTTTTACCCTTCTTATCTTCGTGATACCTTTTGCCATTTAAAACAATGGAAGATTACTAGCCATATGATTATGACTCAAAATAGATACATAGATACATAGACAGTGTCGGCAGATAAAGGCCTATGGCCCACCCAGTCTGCCCATTTAAGTTTGTAAGTTCGGTTTATGTTTTCCAGGAAGTCTGTTGCCCTTACCCCTGACCTCCAGAATTCCTTTATGTCTATCCCATGCATTCTTAAATCCCGTGATTATTTCAGCCCCACCACTTCCTCTGGCAGGGTGTTCCACTTGTCCACCACCCGATCTGTGAAGAAATTCTTCCTCACGTTTCCTCTGAATCGTCCCTCCCTCCAACTTCATCCCATGCCCTCTAGTCCTGAAACATCTTTTTCGCTCAAAATAGTGCATTCCTGCACCCTGTTCCTCCCTGTAAGATACTTGTATGTCTCTATCATATCCCCTCTCCCTCCCTCTCCTCCAGGGAGTACATGTTCAGTGCCTTCAACCTGTCCTCATAGGACTTGTGATGCAATCCATGCACCATCTTTGTTGCCCTCCTCTGAACCTTCTACCCTGTCTATGTCCTTACGTAGGTAAGGTCTCCAGAACTGCACAGTGTACCCAGGTGCGGCCTCACTAGTGTCTTGTATAGTGGAATTATGACCTCCTTTTCCTGCTGGTGATGCCCTGCCTATGCATCCCAGCATCCTATTTGCTTTACCTGCTGCCTTGTCACACTGTTCCCTACCTTGAGGTCATCAGAGATGACAACCCCAAGATCCCTTTCCTGCTTGGTGCATGCTATATCCTCACCCTCAACTGATATATTGTGCCAGGGTTTTGTGCCCCATATGCATTATCTTGCACTTCTTTGCATTGAATTTCAACTGCCCAACCCCTGACCATTCTTCAAGTTTCTGCAGGTCGCTTCTCATTCTGTCTACACCCTCCGTGTGTCTACTCTGTTACAGAGCTTTGTGTCATCAGCGAACAGTGAAATTCTGCCTTCTAGGTCCCGCGCAATGTCACTGATGAAGATGTTGAATAGGACCGGTCCCAGCACTGATCCCTGTGGTACCCCACTGGTCACTCTTCCCTCTGTGGAGTGACAGCCATTTACCACCACCCTCTGTGTCCTGCCACCCAGCCAGTTACCTACCCACCACACTACTGTCCTGCCCACACCCATATTCCCCAGTTTGTGTAATAGTCTTCTATGTGGCACAGTGTCAAAGGCCTTGCTGAAGTCCAGATAGGCCATGTCCACTGCCCTCCTCTGATCCACCTCCCTAGTCAACAAGTCAAAAATTCAATGAGGTTGGTCTGACATGACCTTCCCTGGTGAAACCATGCTGCCTTGGATCCTGTAGTCCATTGACAACCAGATGTTCCACCAATCTCTCCTTCAGTAGTGCTTCCATGATCTTCCCCACTACCGAGGTGAGACTGACTGGTCTGTAGTTCCCACTTCCTCTTTGTTCCCACTTTTGTATAAAGGACTACATCTGCTATCCTCCAGTCTTTGGGTACCTCCCTGTTTCTAGTGATCGGCTAAACAGGATAGCAAGAAGTTCAGCCACCACCTCTCTTAGTTCTTTAAAGGACCCTGGGGTGCACCCCATCTGGCCCCATTGCTTTATCAACTCTTATTAGATATCACTTGTGCAGACCTTGTAATTTTTCCCAAATGTCCCCTACTTCCTTACCTGCTTTATACACACTGTTAAGGAATCTCGCATCCCCAGAAGATGTGGGATCTACATTGGCTTAGTTGTCACGAATGGATCAACATTAAGGCAAATCATAAACATAAGCAGCTGAATGAAAGATTGTGTTCCAGACCTTTATGTGTAAATCAGGATGAAACAATACAACACCTGTTTTTCTTTGCTCCTATATCACTGGTTTTGGTTATTTTAGCGAACAGATGGAAGGAACCTTTATTTACTTCTGTTACTTATGAGATGTTATTGTATGGTAGGTTTCCAGCGACCTGGAAAAAGTGGAATATTGACAGCCTAAACTTATTGTTTACCATCGTTAAATGGCATTTATGGACTGCTCGCTGTCTTTTCACCTTGCAGCAAAAGACATGTCCCACCTACTGGTGGTCCAAAGTATTGAACAGGATTTAAAAGATGTTTATTTTCTGAACTAAGAAGTTTGTCATCTGGATCATTGTTTGCTTTATGGAAATGCTTACCATGGGTGACTGATTCTGATTTTCCTGTTACATGAGTCTTTTGTATTTATTTTTGTGAATGTGATTTTGGTTTGTAGTTTCTTTGTCACTAAAATTTCCCTACTCTTGTGAAAAGAACCTTGGGTTCTTCTACTTTTCTACTTCCACCTGAACACCCACCAGGACAGCACCAGAGCTGAGTAGAAGGGACCTCAGTTTAACATCTCTTCAAAGTACAGCACAGTCCGACAATACAGCAACCCCAGTATGGCACTTGGGTGCCAGCATTTATAGTGAGCCCGGTCCTGGAAGGATGAGAACTCATGATCTTCTGGCCCAGAGGCAGATGTGCTATCAACTGAGCCTTGCTGACACTCTACAAGCCCTGTGGTGGGGAGTGACATAAAACATAACACCATGTAGTAGTCTGACATGTTTTATCTGGCAGTAGAAAAAATTCTGGGAGCACAGGATTTATGTATGTTGTGCTTTTTCACAATTTCACATAGCGTGCATTACAAAAACTGTGGTGGTGGGACTGGCACACAGAACAGCACACTGTAGCAACATGCAGCAACCTGACATATTTATTTTTTCTTGTAGTCCAGAAAACCTCTGGGGTACAAAACATATCTATGTTGTGCTTTTCCTACAACTTCTTATAAAGTGCATTATAAGAACTGTTTTGGAAGAACTGACACTTAGCGTAACACCATGCAGTAGCTTTCAGCAGCCTGACATTTTTTTTCTGGTAGTTGAGAAAACTTCTTGGAGCACAAAATTTATGTATGTTGTGCTTTTTCACAATCCGAATTTTTCTGTTTTGCTAAACTAGAGGAGGATAACTGACAGCAGAATTTAGATATATAAAGTGAGGCAGTAGCAGGAATCAGGATAGAGGGAAATGTGATGTACAAATCAGTTTTTTTGTTTTCATTTTTTAGAACAGGTGAAGAATAAAGGAGCCCTTAAGGTATATGATATGTCTTGAATCAAGGAATGGAGAGAAGATAAGGCTATGGCCTGGGGACAGAGGGTTCACTGCCACCATGGAATTCTGCCAGTCGCTAAAGGATGCCCCACTGGTTTTGCAGCAGCATCTCTAAGGTTTCTTTCATGGCCACAACCTGTCAGGAGTGCTCCCCATCACCCTGCACAGCAGTGCCACTTCAGGATGGATGGATATGGGAGGTGGTTCGAGGGTCAGTCTCTCAGGTGACTGTTGCAGTACAGGTGTCTGACTGCAGGTCCCACTCTAGTCACCTCTGTGTCCCCACCAGAAACTATGAGCCATGTGATGACCCTCCACATTACCACTTCTTGTGTCGCTCACCCCGTGGCATGTAGCAATCACTAGGAATGTCACTGCCTTCAGCTTCTTAGTCTGTCTCCTCCTCACATGCTCATCCCAATTGTGGCATTGTATTACCTTACCTTAAGGTGGATGTGCTGTCCACCTGTGCCCAAATAGCTTCTTTGTTTTCCATGAAAAACCACAGTGTGACACATGGTGCATGTCACCACACTGTTGTTAGTGGTGTTAATCACAAACAAGTCCAAAACTAGGGACTTAAGCTGCTGTGGAGGGAAGATCCAGATGGTCCATGACAGGGCTCCTTCTCCTCATGGGGCTTAGGTAGTGGCACAATTGTAGCGGTCCACAGGAACAGGTGTTGCAGCAGGTACAACGCATACTGTAGCAGGGTCAGCTGGTGTTGGTTGTGCCAACGGCAGGCTGCAACTGGTGCCATGGGTAGGCTGGGTGCCAACTGCTCCATTTCCAGTGTTCCTGGAGCCAAAGCCCATCCTCTTCAGTTGGATGAGAAGGTGTATTCCATCCATGGACTGCATCCTCCTCTCCTTACTGTAACTGGTGCTGATCCCGGTCCTCAAAGTCTTCTCCTCACCAGTCTCGCTCATTTTAAGTAGAAAAAACAGTAAAAAAATTGTAAAATGAAGAGAAATAGAAGAAATAAAAGAAGGGCACATAAAAATACACACCTAAACAACAATTAAATACATCCTCACAAATTGCTACATAAGATGATGACACTGCAAAACAAAAGCTGTAAAAGTTGTTTCTGTGGGGGTTATTAAAGCCTCTAAAAACAGATCTGTCATCTTCTATTCACACTGTAAAATGAAATGAAGGATCAGTCTGTACACAGAAAGGTATAGCATGAGGTTAGAGTAACAAGCTGTGAATGAGCTTGGTACATCCAAGGGACATGGGTTTGATTTCCACAACCTCCACATGCATACTGTGTAACCATGAGTAAGTAAGCAACCTCTGCAGTGCTCCCAGGTCACCCTCAAAACAGGTCTTACCTAGTGGGTCTTACCAGTTGCCAAAGAATTTAAAAACAAGTAGCATGTGACCTGCAGGAGCTGTTTCCACATGACCTATAAGAAGTTATTTACCAGAAGCCTTGATCTGAGAAAACGTCATCCAAATGCACCCCAAAGGCAAAGTTTCAGGTGAAGTTTCCATAGGCAAAATTACCAAAGGCGATTTTCCAAGTAAATTACAAAAATGTGTAAATTGATTCATGAAGGCAATGTTGATGACTTTGTCAGAACATCACAAGGTAATTAACACTATGCAATATCTCTAGAGTATTGTTTATTTGGTAAAGTGCAGCTCAAATATGTCTTCTCAGCGCCTGCATTTGATTCACAATCATCAGACAGACGCAGGAAATCTCTGCAATTTCTTGAAATAAAAAGAAGTTCAGTATTCATGTTCCTAAGTTGTCCCTGACAATTCCTAAATACCCAGACTGATAATATAGGGGTACAGTGTTTTTCAGGGGTGCATCTGTGTGTTGTTTAATGGTAAACTGCATCTTTAATGTCTCCTCACTGCCTTCATTTGCTTCACAAACATCAGACAGAAACCATAATAACTTTGCAATTTCTTGAGGTATAAACAAGAAATTTGGTATCGTGTTCCCAAGGTAGTCCTGACAGCTACTAAAAGCTCTGGTTGATAAAATAATGGTAAAGTGATTTTGAGAAGTGCATCTCTTTGTTGTTTGTTTGGTAAAATACAGCTCAAATGTTTCTCTCCCATGCTTGCAATTGCTTTACAAGAAGAGATAATAACTTTGTAATTTTTGAGGTATAAACAAGAAGTTACATTCTTCCTTATCCCTACTTACAAAGTTATGCTTCACAGAATTAATTTCATAGTAAGAATTACTCACTATCACTACCTTCTCCTGTAGGCACGAATATGGCGCCATGCTGGGTTGACTGTCGGACGCTCTTTAGAGTTTGTTAGTTTTCTTTTATTTTATGCTTATTTTTAGTTATTTTAACTAAGCGACCATTTGTGTTATCGTGTCGCGTGTCTTGGGATCACTGATCAGTGGATGCTTATTTGTAGTTATTTTTAACTAAGTGACTGTTTGTGTTATTGTGTCGCTGTGTCTTGGATTACTGATCTGTGGATTATTCCGGCTTGTTGAATACCTTGTGACTAGATATATTCTGTCGTCTGGAGCACTGTGTCGGTGATTGCATGCCCAAGTAACCTGTTCTTGAGCCGTCGAGTGATTTGTGGATTACTCAGATTTTGTGATATGAAGCAGTTGCTGCTCGCCTGAGGGAGTGTGTCGGCATTCGCGGGCTTGGATTTTGTTTTTTGCTGCAGTGCTGTAACGGAGCCACAACGGATCCTCCTCCACTTTCTGAAACCTGTGGACTAGATTTGTTTGTATGAGCCTGTGTGAAATCATTTTGGAAGAGGCCATTTATGATCTTACAAGATACTTTTCCTGCAAACTGTTTCTCCAGTGTGCTCCTCTAAGTGTTTTAAACTTAAGCCTGCTTGGTTTTAAGGGACTGCATTGAAGGTATTTCTGTATGCGGGACCCTTGATCTTTGTAACACTTGAGTTCTGACTGAGTTGAAGGTTGGATTGTTGTGTTCTTGCTTTGTAAAAGAGACAGTTGGAGTTGAACAGCTTCTTGTCAGATGGCAAGTCTTGTCGGTTCCTCCTGGGAGTCTTTTCTTGGCCCTGGCCTGACTCAGTGGTGTGCTACAGGCTTGCTGCCGTATGGCGGTCGGTGTGTGGTGCTTCTGTTCATCAAGTGGTAGCTGGTGGGCTGCTGTTTGGCTGAACGGGTCTGGGGAAGGGTTTTGGGGCTGGGTTGAGGCTGGGAGGTGTTGCTGAAACAATTTAACTGGACTCGGGCTGGAGTGAAGATTATGGAATTATGAGGGCAGCTGAACTTGGAGATTTGATATCTGAATTTGCGTAACTTCGCTGGGATACATGACTGCTTTTGGTTCTCTGTGGAAGTGAGCCAACAGGAAGGACCAATTACATTCATGGCTCCATGAGATGTGAGCCTTTTCTGAAGTGATAAAGTTGGTGGACTGATTAAGATTGTCAAGTGACTGTTGATTGAACATTTTAATTTTATAATTTATTATTAGTTTAGTTTTATATTAGTTTAAATACGTATTTAGTTTGAAATTGATATTATTCTCCCTCAGTGTGAGAGACAGTGGGTAGGATTTGTAATTTTCCTCTCCTTTCCCTACTTTGTGAGAGAAAGTGGTGGAGTTTCCATCAGAGAGTGTTTTTTGTTTGTTTTTGTTTGTTTTTTGTAATAGTTGATCAGGGGTGTATTATTAAAGTGTTATTTTAGTAGTATTAAAAGGTTTTAATGTGTTGGGTTGGTGAAAGCACAGTCAGGTGGTACTCTCCTCAAGACTGAAGGATCTCCAACCTTTGAACATCCACACTTCCTTCAGAAGTGTATAGGAAATGCCAAATATTCGGCATTGCGAGGACGAGGGAGTGGTGGGATTAGGAGATCCTGGAACTCTTGGGGATGGGAAAAGAGTGGGCAGATAGGAACAGTTAGAACCAGGAGGCGCCCTGGGTGAAATGGATGCAGGAGTGAGGTCCATTGTATCTTGCGTCCATACCCAAGGGCACTGACTTGGTCAGGCAGGAAGCGGAGTCACCCTTGAGTCTCGTCCCTTTCGGGCAGTGCTAAGCAATGTGAAGTCTATTAGAAACAAGACTGCTTTAGTGGCAGATCTTGTTGCATCTGTGGACTTAGCTTGCATCACTGAGACCTGGCTTGATGAAAATGTGGGCCCCATTTTGGGGTCCACGTTTCAGATGGATTCTCAGTGATTCACTGCCGAGTGGACCATGGGGGTGGGGGGTTGCAGTCTGTTTTAGACAGGAACTAGACCTCAGGGAGATACCAGCGGGTATACCAACTCTTTTGAATATATTGTGGGTGCAGGTGCAGGCTTCAGGATACTTCTCATTTATCATCCACCAGGTGATGGGAGAGAATTCCTGAGGGAAGCATCGGATTTCATTGCTGAGAGGGTTTTGGAATCCTCCCGATGGTTAATTCTGGGGTTTCAATGCCTGGGTCAACAATGAACTCGCATTTTGGTCAAACCTCCTCCAATTGACTGATTCATTGGGCCTGACATGGGTTATTACCACTGCAACCCACCAGGGGACATTCATTGGACCTGATATTCCATCTGGGGATGGAAGTCTCTGATGTGGAGGTAGAGCCCATCAGTTGGTCCGACCATCATGCACTGAGGTTCAGTTTCACAGACCCTGAAGAGGCCTGCCCTAGGAGATAGTACACTTCTGTCCTTTGAGAGGAGTTACCTCAGAAGGCCTAATGACGGAGCTTGACTTCTCGGGATTTTCAAAGGATAGCATAGATCCAGGGTCTTTAGTGCTGGCCTATAATAGGGCAGTATGTGAGGACCCTGGATGTCATTGTGCCTTTCCGTGTTCACCACTGTACTCTTCACCCTGGGGCCCCATGGTTTACCACGGAGATCTGTGAGTTGAAGAGACAGGGCCAAAGACTGGAGAGACGTTGGCGGAAGACTCACCTGGAAGTTGACAGGCTTAGACTGCTAGATCATTATAAAACTATCAGTTAGCAATCTCCCATAAGAAGGCAGTGTTCCTATCCAGGAGATTGCTACAGCAAAGAATAGACCAGCCCAGCTCTTCCGGACTGTGGGTAGACTGTGCAATCCAGTCTGTCTTCATGCTGGTCGAGCATTATCACAGTTACAGTGTGAGGAGTTCACGGCGTTCTTTGCTGAATGTCTGCTACCAGAGATGAGATCATCCAGGGCCTCCCATTGGGTCTTGCAGCGATCAATCAAGGGACACAAATACCCATTTGACTTGATTCACGTTCAGTCAACCGGTAGTCATGGATATAGTGAGGATCGTCCAGACTTGCGTCCAACTTGCTGTGGTTTGGATCCAGGCCCTACTCACCTACTTGTGGGGTGTTTAGAGGTTATTGTCCCAATCCTTACTGGGATAGTAGTGGCACCATTGGAGAGAGATCTTTCCTGATCCTTTGAAGGAGGCAATAATGCGTCCCTCCTGAAAAGCCCTTCCTTGATCCTGACTGCCCAGGAAACTACAGACTGATCTCGAATCTTCCCTTTGGGAAGATTATCGAGAAGGTGGTCACCTTGCAGCACGAAGATCATTTAAACATCCACAGTATCTATGACCCTCTCCAGTCTGGCTTCAGGAAATGGCATAGTACTGAGACGGCTCTTGTTTGGGTACTGAATGATCTCCTGATGGCAAGAGATCAGAGAACTTGTTCTATCTTGGTTCTCCTCGATCTTTCAGCAGCATTTGACACTGTGGATCATGGGTGCTGCTCGAATGCCTGTGGTTTCTCTGTGGGACTAAGGGGTGGTCCACAGTTGGTTTAAATCTTTTCTGCAGGGTGGGACTCAGAGAGTAGTGTGGGTGGATTTATTCCTTGACCTCTCGCTGCCTACACTGTGGAGTGCCACTGGTTGGGTGTTGTCCCCCATGTTATTTGAGGTGTACATGCTTCCATTAGGGGACATTATAAGACATTATGGTTTGAGTTTTCATTGTTATGCCGATGATTCTCAACTCTATATGTCTTTTGTGCCCGAGCAGGAGTCCGACTCAAGTACATTGTTTAACAACTGCTTCCTGGAGATACAGAACTGGATGAGTACCAAATGGCTGAGGTTGAACCTGGGAAAAACAGAGGTATTGGTGGTGGAACCGGGGTTGTGGATATCAAGTCCATGGGCAGGAAAACCCTCAGGTTTATTTCTGGGAGGAATCCGCTCATGGCATCTGGTCAGGTGCATAACCTTGGTCTTATATTTGATGAGGACTTGACCCTGAGGGTGCAGGTGTCAGCTGTAGTCAAATCATCCTTTTTTCATCTAAGGAATATAGCACGGTGAAACACTTGATTCCATCAGAGGATCTTCCTACCCTGGTCCACACCTTTGTTGCCAATCATCTTGATTACTGCAATGTCCTTTATCTAGGGCTGCTGGGAGTGGATAACCACTGCTTCAGCTGGTGCAAAATGCAACAGCTAGGTTGTTGACTGGAAGCCTGAGGTCCAACCATATAACACCTGTGTCTTGAGTGCACTGGCTGCCTGTACAATGGCGGATCACTTTCAAGGTCATGTTGATGACCTATAAAGCCCTACACAGTTTGGGACCTCGCTACCTGAAAGAACTCCTGATTTCTTACTGTCCTTCCCGCTCCTCAATCCTCTGGTGAGGATTGTTGGAATTCCAGGGTAACCGTATAAACATCTGTTGGAAGAACATTTGCATTTACAGCCCCTACCTGTGGAATTCTCTACCTTGCCAGATACACAATAGCCTGACTGTGGACAGCTTTAGAAAAGCTTTAAAGACCTTCCTTTTAATCAAATATTTTAGTGACTTGAATTGTGTTGGATTGTGTTTTGAATTTAAATGTTGTTTGTAATTGTGGCTTTTAATATTGTATGAAGGATATTGTAAAGGCGCCTGAGCTTTGGAAGGGTGCCTTACAGAAATAAATATTTACTTACTTATTTACTTTCTTCTCACAAAGATCACTCACCCTAAAACTATAAATTATCAAAACCCTAAATACCTCTCTTCCCATGATACTATTGTGCATTTACCTTTAAGCAGATATGTACATTCCATTCCTACTTCCAGAATCTAGGAGTGCATGACTTGGGAGATCTACCTAAAATAAATGTATTTATTTTATTTTTTTAAACTTTGTTTTTATTCTGAGAGAAAAGAAAAATTAAAGTTATAGATAAACATTTCACTTTAGTACACCGTCTCAAAATTCAGAACATCGAACAGTTCTAAAAGTGTGATGTTTTCTTTCAATTTCTGAGAAGTCAGAAAAAGCAACTTTGAGGACATACTAGAGGTGTGATAGTGCCACTATAGTTAGGGTTAAGCAGGATGTTTATCAGTTTTTGCACATTAATAAATTTGCCCTTGTTTCATGAATTTGCACAGAATTTGGCAAGTGTGTTCAGGCTGTCAGAATCTCAAGATGTGGAAAGTGTTGTGACAACGTCTGATAGGATTTTGGAAATATGGAGGGTCAAAAAGTGAAAAAACCTATTTTTGTTTCCTATATTTAACATTGTGAATTTTGCTCTCACCTACAGCCTAGACAGTATAGAGTTTTTCCATTATTTTTCAGGGATGGTGGGGTATATGCCTAGGGTGTGCCTTTGGATGGTTTGGTTAAGAAATATTGGACAGTTTTTTGTATTTCAGTGTTTTTGTGATACCCTTGAACTGCAGATGAAAAAACAATAACACATTGATTGGTAAAGAACAGATCATACAATATAGATCAATACTGTACATTAAAAATATCAATTTATAATAAAAATGTTTGCTGCTGCCATTCCTGTGGTGTCTAGAGGCATTCCACCCACTGTCTTTCCCATTCCATGATGTCTACTGCCCACCTGTCACAACGCATTCAGCAGGTCAGGCCCTCTGCTCCACAGTGCCAACCTCAGAGCACAATAGTATGAACAGGTAACAGACAGGGTAACCCTCCTGTCTGCTTTTGAGTCGAATCACCTTTAGTCTAAAGTTCTCACGAGGTTCAAATTGTGAACCTTATACTAGCGTATCCAAAAGTATAGGCTCAGAATCATTACCCTCTTCGGGGATTGCAGGTACAATCTTCCATCAGGGCACCAAGCCAGGCTTCAAAATGAACCCTTAAAACTCTGTAAGAGACCTTGGGTATATTCGTACCTTTTAATCAATCTCAGTCACACCATCAAGCTGTTGAACAATTGTCAGACTTAGCCATCTATCGTCACATGCAAAAAGAACTGGCAAACACCCAGTCAGTCTTTCACAGAAAAGGCATTTACTAAAAGATGATAAAATATGAAAAATATAAACCAAGAACAATATATCAAAGAGCTCACAATCACATAAAAGAACAAGGGCAAAGTACAAAACACAAACTCCAACCACAATACAGTTAGACCTTTGCTGTCTAAGGTATTACTTCTGGAGTGCTTATAGTTAGATCAGAGAGCTGTGTCTCTAGAGTCAAATAATATGACATTCATCTCAGAGACAAGTATCAGTTTAAACTGTGTCTCCACACCTTCTGTGAGTCATCCAGCTCCTCTTTTTAGGATATAAAATTCCCAAAAATGATTTCCTGTCAGGAGATATTTTAAATAAATTGACTTCAGAAGGAAAAAGACATCTCTAAATTATGACAGTCTTTAATCAATCATTTCATTTGAACTGGTGGCTGGTTTCTGTTTTCCCAAGGTTTTGGTTTTACAACTCTGCAGTCAGTCACCCAGGTGCAATATAAATAGCCAACAGGAATCAACTAAATGATGTTCTGTCTTTTTAATAAACTGTATATTTAGCTTCCCAACTACAAAGCAGAAACAGGTCATAAAAAGGCCATAAAATGCAATTTCTCAAGGAAGTTAATTACACTGCAGAGATCTTCTGGTCAGTTACCTATCCTGTAGTTTCACTGAAACCTGGGGGCATACATGAAATTCCAGGCTGTCTTATGTAAAACAATCACATACTATATTTTATATTACAAATATCATACAACAATCATAACCAGCTGGACAAGCATCACAATCCTCCCCACCTAGACTGAATTTGGGCTCTGTCCCTTGCATGGGATGAGCTTCCCATGTCAGTTCACTCCTCATATAGATGCAAGTCATCTGTGTTCTGATTGGTCACTCCAGCCCTATGTAAGATGGCCCTTGCAAGGCAAGATTCCATCTTAATAGTCTATCATTAGTTTTTCCCATTTATGTCAGCCAAACCAGGGGTTGTGGTCAGTTTGTACCTCAAAATGCTACCCATATAGTATGGCTCTAACTTCTTTAGGGCCCACACTATGGCAAGACACTCTTTTTCACAGTGGAGTAAGCCTGCTCCCTGGGAAGTAACTTTACTCAGGTACACTACAGGGTAATCTTTCCCTTGGTTGGATGTCTGACTCAGTATTGCCCAATACCCATGTCTGAGGTGTCAGTCTGGGCTATAAAGAGTCTGCTATAGTCAGGACTTGTCAACACAGGAGTACACTGCACAGTGCCTCCTTCAGTCTGGTACAGGCTTTTCACAGGCTGGCTCCCAGATAATTTTCTTAGGCATCTTTTTCTTTACCAGGTCAGCTAGGGAGCAGCCATGGCACTGTAATTGGGTACAAATTTGCTATAGTACCCTGCTGTCCCTAGAAAACTCCTGACCTGCTTCTGCATTTCTGGGCTGAGCCATGCCTTGATCACCTCTATTTTTACTTGGTTAGGATGGAGCTATCCCCAGCCTACAACATGCCCTAGGTATGCCACTTCAGCCATGCCACCTGGCACTTCTCAGCTTTGACAGTGAGCCCTGACCTCTGTATCCTGCCCAGCACTTCCCTAAGGTGGGGCAGGTGTTTCTCCAATTAGCACTAAAAATGGCAATGTCTTCCAGGCACGCCATGGAGTACTCCTCAGCACCATTTAACACCTGGTTCACCAACCTTTGAAATGTGGCCTGGGTGTTCTCCATTCAGAAAGGCATTACTTTAAATTCAAATAAGCCTATTAGGGTGGTAAAGGCTGACCTCTCCTATCTCTGTCAGTTACCTCAACCTTCCAATACCAATACCCCTTTGTCAGGTCAATAGTAGTAAGCATGACGCCCCCTCTCAACTTGTCCAGGAGTTCGGACCGTCCGGGGCATCAGGTGGGAGTCTGACTTCATGACTGCATTCAGTCCATTATAGTCCACAAAGAAATGAGTAGATCTATCTGGCTTAGGAACAAGGTGTGCGGGTGAGGCCCAGGGGCTGTGAGATCTCTGGATTACCCTAAATCCAGCATTTCCTCCACCTTCCTCCTAATGTCCTTTTGGACAGCCTCTGACACCGATATGCTGTCCAAAATATGGGTGCCTGTGTCCCTGTCTCCACATCGTGGTGTTGCTAAGTGGTTAGTCCAGACTTGGTGCTAAACAGTGGGGCAAAGTCTGCTAAAACCTCTCTTACTTCCTGGATCTTGTCATGGGCCAGCTGAGGAGACAATTTAACTGCCTCCACAGAGAACTCCACTTGCTTTCTTCCAGCAAGTCCAGATGGGGTCTCCTTCATCCGTCCCATCCCCAGGACTACATACTGAAACACCATGTCAGCCCCTATTAGCATATGGCTTCATCATGTTGACATGGTACATTCTTTCTGTATGTCTTCTGTCAGGTAATTCTATGATATAGTTCACACACTTACCTTTCTAACTACTTTTCATGGTCCTGCCCACTCAGCCTGCAGTTTGTATTTCTGGACCAGAATAGGGACCATGACTTCCTGACCCACCATGTACGAGTGAACTCTGGCTCTGTGGTCATACCACACTTTAGTTTCTGTTGAGCAGTTGCCAGGTTGCTCTGGGCTGTCCCCATAAGCTCCTTCAGTCTTTTCCTAAACCTAGGATGTAATCCACTATGGGAGTTCCCAGGTGGAGTGCTTCCTTTCCAGTCCTCCTGGATCAAGTCTAGGGCCCACATACCCAGTGTCCATATAAGAGCTTGAAGGGGAAAACCCTGTTGACTCTTGGGGCACTTCCTGTATGCAAACAACAGGTGGGGAAAGTATTTCTCCCAGTCCCTCCCATGCTGTTCAGCAAACGCTTGGAGCATTGACTTCTGGGTACTGTTACATCTTTCCACAAGCCCATTGGCTTGTCGGTGATAAGGTGTCATGCACCTCTGCACTGTCCTACACTTCTCTCACAAATATTTCATCAGGTCTGACATGAAGGAACCCCTCGATCGATGATAACCTCCTGTGGAAACCCAGCACTGGAGAAAATCCCAAGTAAGGCATTTGCCACTTTGTCTGTCCTCAGTGAGGATAGGGTGACTGCCTCTGGGTACTGGGTGGCATAATCCACCACAGTCAATATGAACCTCTTCCTGGAGGAGCTGGGGGTATTTAAAGGCCCCACAATATCCATTCCCACCCTCTGGAATGGCTCCTCCTATGGGCAATGGAATTAAGGAGGCTTTGGTTTTCTTGCCGCATTCCCTATTTCTTGGCACTGGTGATAAAACCTGCAATACTCCTTCACCTGCTGGGTTAAGTTGGGCCAATAGCAATTCTGGGCCAACCACTGCATAGTGTGCATGATTCCCAGATGACCAGACAAGGAAATATCATGTGCAATCTTGAGCAACTGCTCACGATACCACTGCAGAATGACAAGCTGCCTGCCTAACACCCTCCCTCTTTCTTCACAGTCTGAGTATACATAAGTCCATTTTCCCAATAAACCTTATGTTTACCGTCACCTCTCTGTGCTCCATCAGAGTTTGCACAAGCCCTCAGCTTATCTAGACTAGGGTCACTTTCCTGAGTAGCTGCAAACTCCTTACACAATCCCAAGACATGGGACAGATCCCTGTCAGTGTCTAAACTAAGGCCCCTAGCACTAGCATCAGGGCACTCAGGATCACTGTCATCCCTAACCTCTGAGAATGGGTCACCCTCCTTATTCAGAGTAACCCTCCATAGCTGTGTGGTTAACTGCTATTGGGAAATTCTACCCCATCTTCATTAGTCTCCATATCACGAGACACAGGCTGGGGAACCAGCCTGCAGTGGTTCCACAATGGCTTCTGTGGGGTCCAGAGGACTACCATTTTCCTTGCCACATGGCTATGGTTAACTGCACACACCATCCCTGTTTGAGATTATTGCCAGGAAGATGTCATCTGCCAACATTTGGCTACAGCCACCTGTTGCACATTCCCCTGTTTCACCCCAGTCTAGGAGAACACTAGCCAGTGGCAATGTTGTCTCCTCACTAGTGAACCCTTGTACAGTTACACATTTATTGGGTATAAGCTGACCAGGCTCTACCAGATCCCCTTTACCAGCATCAGGGATGTCCCTGTGTCTCTTAACCCTTGTGTCTGTACACTATTCACCACAACTGGGTGCATGTGTTCCCTCATGTTCACGGGCATGCTCCCAGGGACACAAAACAACCCAGTTCTTTCTAGCCCCATTTTACGCATTGCTTGTCCTTTTGAGACACTTTATGGCAATATGCCCAGTTTCTTCACTAACCCAACATTCGTTTCTTTTCTCACAGAAATCTTTTCTTAGAAATCTGGGGCTAACTGGTTTGCGTGGAGGCAGTGAGGGTTTTAGCTGCCCTGAAAGTGTGTTTTCCATTTCTGCACTGCTACACCTGCCCCATTCACTCTCAGAGCAGGTCTATTCTTGGCATAGCGGTCTGAGAGTTCAGCAGCCTCTTGCACTGTTTTGGGATCTCAGTCCTCCAGCCAGGTTTTCTAGTTTGCTGCGCATGCCCCAAAAACTGTTCCAACAATTTAGCATTTTCAATTTAATCTACAAAGTTTGCTTCAGTTCCTTCCCAACAACGTTTTAAAACTGACATTGTTTCATGGTTAGCTCCTAGTCGCTCATATCAGGGCTTCTCCTGAGCTTAAGGAATTTAGCTCTGTATGCTTCTGCATTTAAATCAAACTTTTAAAAATAAGCTTTAAGTTTGCTGTAATCATTACTGTCCTCATTGTCCATTTGACCCAATGCATCCTAAGCTTTCCGGTAAGTAGTGGGGATAGCTAGAAGCTCCAGGACCCTCTAAGAATTCTTGCCTGAATACAAACTTTTCAAAGGAACTTAAAATGCCTCCATATGCTCCCCCTCTTTAAATTCAGCTATCAATTTGGAATTTAACATAACGCGATCCTGTAGTTCCAGTTAAATCCAAGCCACTTACCTGCTCTGGTGCTGGTGGTTGGAGTCATAACTTCTCCCATTCATGCCACCTCTGGCGCTCATGGTCTTCACGGTCTACCTCTCGCTGTTCACTGTCCACTTCCTGCTGTTCTTGCTCCTGCTTCTCCTCTGAAGCTCACTGTTCTCACTCCCTCTTCTCCACTACAGCTCACTGTCCTTGCTCCCTCTTCTCCTCTGAGGCTAGCTGTTCTCACTTCTCTTCTCTCTGGAACTCCAACTCCATTCTGCACAACTCAGTCTGCAGCCTGATTGCTTCTGGCTCCAGAATGCTGGTGAACTTTCCCTGCTGATGCTGTGGCCCTGGGCTTGCACTGGCCCTGCTGTCCTCCCATCGGATCTGGACACTGCAGTGACTGCTAGCCCCTCCACATCCAAGGTTCACACCTTAACAGTGACAGTTTGTGACTTGATGCTCTGGGCATCTGCTTCCATTAGGGCATCCACAAGGTTCTGCTTGGTGGCTCTCCCCTCATGCAGGACTCCTTTGTCCAGGTACAACTGCCTCAAGTAGTCTGCAGTGTACCTGCTGTGGTTGGAAGCCATCTTCTTCCTACCAGCTACTCTAACTTGCACTTTGAAAAAAATAAAACAGGTAGGAACTTGACTGTAAACAAAATTATATAGTTCTGTTTTCTTTTTAAAATAAATCACTGCCTTATTTTGCAAGTGAGCTGTACAGTATTAAGCTGACACACTGAACAGTTAAAGTTTGTGTTACCAAATTTTTAACCCACCGCTGCTACCAAATCTCACACACAACGCACTCAGCAGGTCAGGCCCTCTGCTTCCTCAGTGCCAACCTCAGAGCGCAATAGTGTGAACAGGTAACAGACAGGATAACCCTCCTGTCTGCTTTAGGAGTCTGAATCACCTTTAGTCTCAACTTCTGGGAGGATTCAAATTGTGAACCTTATGCTAGCGTACTCAAATGTACAGGCTCAGATCAGTACCCTCTTCGAGATTGAGGTACAATCTTTCACTAGGGGCCCCAAGCCAGGGTTCCAAATGAGCCCTTAAAACTCTATAAGAGACCTTAGGTATATTCTTACCTTTTCCCAGTTTAGTAATACCTTCAAGCTGCTTGAACAATTGTCAGACTTCACTATCTATAAGTCACATGCATAAATAACTGGCAGAGCGTAACGCAGTCTTTCACAGAAAAGGTATTTTACTAAAAGATGATAAAATATGAAAAATGTAAACCAAGAACAATATATCAAAGAGCTCACAATCACATAAAAGAACAAGGGCAAAGTAAAACAAAAACTCTAACCACAATACAGTTAGACCTTTGCTGTCTAAGATATTACCTCTGGAGTGCTTATAGTTAGATCAGAGAGCTGTGTCTCTCTAGAGTCAAAATAATATGACATTCATCTCAGAGACAAGTATCAGTTTAAACTGTCTCCACACCCATTTTGTGAGTCATCTAGCTCCTCCTTTTAGAATATAAAATGATGAAAAATTATTTCCTCTCAGGAGATATTTTAAATAAATTGACTTCAGAAGGAAAAAGACATTTCCTAAAATATGACAGTCTTTAATCTAACGTTTCCTTTGAATTGGTGGCTGGTTTCTGTTTTCCCAAGGAACATCAAAGGTTTTACAACTCTGCAGTCCATCACCCAGGTGCGATATATAGCCAACAGGAATCAGCTAAATGATGTCCTGTAATAAACTGTATATTTAGCTTCTCAACATCAAAGCAGCAACAGGTCATAAAAAGGCCATAAAATGTAATTTCTCAAGGAAGTTGATTACATCACAGAGATCTCCTGGTCAGTTACTATCCTGTAGCTTCACTGAATCCTGGGCGGTGGGGCACCATGGAATCCCAAGCTGTCTTATATGAGACAATCACATACTATATTTTATATTACAAATATCGTACAACAATCATAACCAGCTGGCCAAGCGTCACCTCCCCACCCTCAGATCACCATCCCGAGTCCCTTTTGTGTTTTATTTATATATTCCAACACTGGGTTTCCACCCCAGTGTCAGATGAGCCCCTGCCTCCTAAGCCCGTTGCTTTATTAATGTGCTGACATCAGGAGGCCCAATCCCTGAGTCAGCATTTTACACCCAATAGTGTGAGACACTGCAGAGCCCATCCCCAGTGTCCCAAAACGTTTATTTTATTTAAGCACAGACCTGGAAAAGAAAACAGTCCCTAACATTTTTTTTCTTTAAATGGTCCCTCGTCATCCCCAATGCCTCTTTCCCATCCCAACCCTCCCACTGAGCACCCACCACCCTCACCCTATACCTACCACTAGAGGTTGAGGGCTGTCATCTTCTTTGTATCAGGTCATGTCTGCACTCTTCAAAGCCAAACTGCAAACTGAGGAATAAAGGTAAGTGCGGTATAATGTATTCAATGGCACTTTAACTTTTGTTGATGTCTTTTCCGTTTTTGGTATTTTTTACCAAATTTTAAGATGGGTATTTAGGAGCCCACCTTATGATCACTGTCACTGTTGTTTTGTTATTCAGGCCTGGGAGGTGATTTCCCGGTTGCAGTGTGAAATCAGCTTGAGGGACTGATTAATGAAATGACAGTGCCAGTGTTCATGAGGTGGTGTCCCAAAAAGGCCATGTTGAAAATTTGGTGAAAAATCTAAAAAATGGCTGAGTTACATGTGTTTGTTGAAAATTTTCTATGCACATGCACAACTTTGGTAATTTTCAATATTTTGACTCCACATTTTCAGCATAGCCATTTTCACACATTACTTTCACACCACCACATAAACAGTACAGCTGTCATTTTCACATCTTGTCCGAAGCATGTTTTTGCACCTGTGGCATAGAATGGCATTTTGACATGGAACTGAAAATTCTCACCTATGGTGTTTATGAGGTGGGGTCATAAGAAGACTTTGTTGAAAATATGGGGTCAAAATATGAAAAATTGCCAAAGTTATGACCATTCATTCAATTTCGCTATGTCCACTTATAACTTTTGACATGTTTAATGTTTTGACACATATTTTCACTTCTTATTACCCCACTCATGTATGTTACTGCTATCATTTTTCAAATCCTGACCAAAATGTGTTTTCGCACCTGTGGCATGGAATGGTGTTGCAGTTGCACAGAATTATGTTTTGGCCTCTGTCTGTCTGTCTGTCTGTCTATGTCCATCTGTTTATCTTTCTATCTACCTATTTATCTATCTTATTGCACTTGCTAAAGGCACCTTCGTGACTGAGGGTATTTTAACATTTTAGGTGCAGTATGAAGTTACTTGCACCCCAACACGCACAAAAGACACAGACACACATACACACGGACACACATGCACACACACCTTTGTATGTTTTAATTATTTCCCTTCCTCACATTTCTCCTTTGACTGCTCCTTCCGTCCCTACTTTCTCCTTTGCTAATCTTCTACTTCCTTGAATAACTTGCATCCTGGTGGGACTCTCTCCCTTGAGATCTCCTACTCTATCTGTGCCTGTGAAGGGCTACTTTGTACCTCTCCTATTTCTTCTGTCACCCCTCAACTGCTTTAAATGTCAAAATAACATTTAAACCATACACTGAGGACTATAGTTCACTCCTGGCTGGAATCAGCCCATCATTTTGGTATAAGCGCTTATCCTTCCAGGTTGGTCCACAGTTCGAGTGTAGCCACACACTCTCCTTTCTGCACCATTTCTTCTACCATTACTTGAAGGTCTTGGTGCAGAGCTTCCTCTCGTTCCCATACAGTACAAGATGCACTTGTTACTCACATTTAAATTTATTTATTTTAATTTATTTATGGTAGATACTGAGACACTGACATTTTAAAGACATGGTAAACACAGGCTGAACCCCATAAGTTATTTAAATTTACCAAAAATAACATTTATACATGCCACTGGCTTTGTCACTTCAATTTTATATTTAAGCCCATGACACACACTTATCAAGTTAATGCATTAGCAGAAAAAAGCTTTCAAAATACTTGAAACTTGTTCTGAAAGCAATGAGACTGCAGCGCTCACCCACAGCAGCCCTAAAAGTGCAAGCTCAAAATTTGGAAGCAGGAGACAGAGTGCTACTAATGCTTGTGCAAACCAGGAAAGCATAAGATAGCTGACAGATGGGGAGACACCCGTATGTCATAGTAGAAAGCTTGCAGGCCTACTGGTGTACAAGATTTGGCCTGAGGGAGACTCGAGGGCACAAGGCTATTCATCATAACTATCTGCTGCCTACTGGTGACATAGTAGGGAATGCCAGAGAAGTTGTGGAAGATCCTTCATCGCACCTCACCACTCGAGCTGCTGCATGCAGAAGACAGAGGCAGAGAGAGAGAAAAGTGATGCCATGGGGCTGGGCCTGCCCAGGGTGGGAGGTCTCAGCTGAGGGAGACACTGAAAATGGGTCTGGGGGAGGAGGATGATGATACCTCATATAGTCATTACCCTACCAGAGAGTTAGCCAGGTTATTCCAAGGATTGCACCTGACAAGGGATACATCTAGATGGGGCGGTAGGGTTGGGGAATCTGTTTTGGCTGTGCCCTTGGAGGACCCCTCCAGACTTGAATACTGGTATGGCTGAGCCACTTAAGTGGTACTGGAGCAGCTCCCCTGCAGATACAACCAGGGAATGGTTGCAGGGTGATTCTGAGGATCAGAAAGATGAGGGGAAGATGTGTCTTTGAAGGGTCCACTTCAGAACTGAATACTGATCTGACTGTGCCCTTTGAAGGAGCCCAGATTAGTCCCAGAGCTGTGCCTGATGTGGGTGAAGTGTTAGAGTCATTCACCCTATTAGCTGAGGAACAACAGGAGGGTGAAGAAGATGAAGAAATCATTGCTGATCCAGGGATAGGTAGATACGGGTGCAGGTATTTAAGAGACCCTCAAAAGATGGAGGATGATATAGCCTGTCCTTAAGTTGACGTATTATGCTCCTGAGGTTTATACAGATGTGCCTTTGTTTGTAGTGCATAAGGGAGTGTACATTACTTCTAGGTCCCTACAGAAGGTGGTTATGTGCCCTACATAGAAACTTAGAAACATAGAAACATAGAATTTGATGGCAGATAAGGACCACTTGGCCCACACAGTCTGCCCATTTCCCTACCTACTGGATAAGCTCGGATCCTAGTTAACCAGCAGCCTGCTTCTTCATACCCCCACCCCCAGAATTGCCTTATGACTGTCCCATGCATGCTTGAATTCCACCACTGATTTTGACTCCACAACCTCCTCCGGAAGGCCGTTCCATGCATCCACAACCCTCTCTGTGAAAAATACTTCCTTAAATTACCTCTGAGCCGCCTTCATCTTCACAAATTGTGCCCTCTGTTCTTGCACACCTCTTTTTGAAAGATGCTACCCTCTTGGACTTTGTTGATTCCCTGAGGTACTTTGAACGTTTCTATCATGCCCCCTCTCCCTCCTTTCCTCAAGGCTATACATATTAAGCTCCTTAAGTCTCTCTTCATATGTCTTCCAGTGCAGACCCTGCACCATTTTAGTTGCCCTCCTCTGGACAGCTTCCATCCTGTCTATGTCTTTGTGGAGATGGGTCTCCAGAACTGCACACAGTACTCCAGATGGGGTCTCACCAGCTGTCTGTACAGAGGGATAATAACTTCCTGTTTTCTACTGGTGATGCCTCTCCCTATGCATCCCAGTAACCCCAACCCTCCTTGCTGCCCTCTCACATTGCTTACCCACCTTTAGGTCATCTGATATGACTACCCCAGGTCCCTTTCCATTTGTTGTTGTTAGTATCTCACCCCCATTGTGTACTCTTCCCTGGGTTTTTGTTTCCCAGGTGCATTACATGCACTTCTTAGCATTGAATCTAAGCTGCCATACATTTGACCATTCCTCTAACCTTGCCAAGTCCCTTCTCATCCTTTCCACCCCACCCTGTGCATCAAGTCTGATGCTAAACCCCATGTTCCCCTTTCCCCAGGATGCTCCATGAGATGAGCAGTTTTATATTGTTCAGTGTGCCTTTTCTGGTGAAACTTGTTAATAAATAAATAGGGAAGGATGGAAAAGCTGGAGGAAGTGACAGGGGAGATATTTAGTCTGCTTTCTTAGTGCATCTCCATCACTCTCCTCTTCCAGTGGATCAGACACCTTGTGGTCAGAGGTAAGAGCTGGTGGGCTTGCTTGGGAGGAGAGGCTTGGTGGTCCTAGAGGCAGCAGGTTGGGTGTGGGAGTTTCATCCTGCCCTAGCCTAGTATTGTCTCCAGGTTGCTCTGCTGGGCTCTGTAGTAACCAGGTAAAAATATACAGTATAAATATTTTCATTTCAGCTGGGTCATGGGTCCCAAGACAGGTGCATCCTGTTTTTGTTTTCCATTTGGTGCTCTTAACCCCTTGACCTTTATGGCACTTACTAGCTGTTTGGGATTTTATCCGTCAGGGGCTCTTCTAGGATCCAGGGGCTTTTCTGATCAAGGCGGGAGTGGTATCTGTTGGCGGAGACCAGCATCAGTCCTGGATGGGGATTCTGAGGCACTGAGTTCTTGGGGCCTGTTTTCAGTGGGTGCAGTGGAGTTTTCCAGCAGACCTGGTGAGCTTAGGAGCTTCAGTTGGGTGCTTCCCCACACTCCTGGCATTGCCACAGATGCAGCCGTTTTGGCTGGTGCTCTTGTGGGATGTGAGAATTTGGCAGCTATGTGAGATCAGCACATGGCTAGTGAGGTGGGGGTCCCTGAGGATTCGGGCTCAGTGCAGACATGCTGGGGTGCGATTCTGGATTCACATTCACACATCCCTGGCACCCCACAGCATTCAGTTTCACCCTCGAAGTTGGGCTGATGCGGCCGTGCCCGATATTTCATGCACTGCCTATTGGGGCCGCCATCTTGGAAGGGTATCATCCGCGGGTTGGTTCACAGAGTCCTTATGGCAGTGTGGTGTGGCAGAGTGGCTGTCCAGACAGCTTGCCTTGGGCTGGCAGGTAGCAGGGTTCCCAGATTTTCAGGGATTCCTGTAATTTACAGGGATTTGGAGTCATTTACTGTGAAGAACTTCCATAGAATTTCACCAGTTATCCAAGTATATAAAGCATTCCTGCTTTTATAGGAATTGATACAATCAAGGAAATACATACATAAAAAAAATAAAAGCCCTGGGTTACAGGGAACATGACAAATCAATCTGGGAGGAAGGGTGCAGACTAGTGGTGGGAGTGGTGGTCTGTGAAAGAGCTTGGTCTCGATGCATCAGCAGACCTAGGCTTGCTCCTCACAGCTGCCACCTGACTCTGAACTAGTTGCTCACCCTCCCAACTGCCCTGGGTCTAGCTAGAATCAGCCACTGTGCTTAGAGGGCCTTTCTGTCTCCCATAAAAGAAAGAAAAAAATATATATTGTTTGGCTACAGGCACTCTTCATTTAAGCTATGGCTTGGGGATGGTGCTCATGCAATAGCTGGGGTAGGATCCTTGAGGGGTTGATCCCCGGGGTAGACTGGTTAACCTCGCAGTGGGGACTTGTGGACCTGCCCCTGGAGGGTTTTCATTGGCTCCTGGTATTTACCTGCACAGTTCCTTTCTTTAGATAATCCTCCTGGAATCTAGTCCTGTTGGACAGTGCGGAGGACACAGCAGGGGTCAGGGCAGGGGTCCAGGTCTTCCTCTGTCTTCCCTTCATCCCCCCCATTGTTCCCTGCATGGTGGGGTTCCTTTCTCCTGTTGGTTTTGGGAATTGGGGTATTCCTTCTCTGCTCCATCCCTTTTAATTTAAAAATGGACAAACAACTATATATGAAAAGTAGAGCAAGATAATGGGCATCACATTTCTTTGCAACCTACTAACAAAAGGTATTGGGTGGCATTTTATTTGTCTTTTCAGGACTATGATTTCCTATCAGAAGACTCCTACAGCCAAAGGCAGGCAGCCATCGAAGAGCAAGTGTGGCAGCTGTACAGATGCAAGAGGTCAGCATTGGCTCGAAGCATGCTTGGATGGGTTGGGTGACCCATCGATGTCAGGGATTCAGCTCTGAAGAAGCAGATGGTGAAGAGGGATAACTTGCCTCCTGCAAGATCTCAAGGCCGCAGGTAAAGAGGGACTGGAGGGGCTTCAGGTAAGGGCCCAGATGGTCAGGAAGTGTTGAAAGCCATGCAAGTGGAAAGCTCTGATAGCAAGGCAGAGGCTGTTGAAGAGGGTGGCAGGGCCCCCTATAGAGGTTGGGGCCCCTGAGGGTCCTTGGACAACATCAAAGCCAGTGCAACCATCATGGCAGAGACCTTTGTGACAGCCTGGTGAAGCTGGCAGATGTGGCGGTGGCGTAGCTGCTAAGAAAAGCACCTCACTGCCTAAGGCAGTGACCCCTGATTATCCCCTCAATTGCCAGCCAGCTCCTTCATGGGGCTGGACATGCTGATAGAGATGCACTTCTTATATCAAGTCTGTCAGCAGAGTCAGAATCAGGAGTCTGAGATATATTCTCCCTGCTGAACTGTGATTCGGAGTAGGATAACTGTAAAAGGACAAGGGAGAGAAGGTTAAAATCCTTCTGACCTTTGATAATTAATTGTGATGTTCCTGTGTATGCTACGGTGGTCCTCCACGGGGATGCAACTCAAGCCATAGAATTGTTCAATTATATGCATCGTATCACTATGATGTATAGGCATAAAGGAGGTTGGCGGGGTTGGAGTATGATGAGGAATTTAGGCAGTGGTGGCAGGTGGATTCCTCCTGGGGTGAGGTCACCTTGACATTCCCCTGTTGGTGGATGTCATGCAAGGTGGCAGAGTCAGGTGTATGGACAGTAGCTTGGCCCTCCGAGCCCTCCTCCCATTGGTTGGAGGGTGGGATGGAGCAGATGTGCTATGCCTTCAATCAGGGAATTGCACCCGGGCAACTTCCGGTTTCATCATGCATGCATGGCATACAACAGGCAACACCCATTTGTGCACTATTCGACCCCTTGGTTGGCCTGAGGAGGATTTAGGGCAGCAAGGGTAGAGCACAAGCCACAGGGTGACACTCCTTTCCACCCTGGTGTGGGTGAGATGGCTTAAGCCTTGGTTGGACCAGTACCTGGATAGAACACCCTCCACCCTGCTTGAAAAGGGTTTCATGGTGGGCTTCAGGTTGTCTTTTCTGGCCCCAGATGGAGCTATGAGGCAGAGAACCTGAGGTCTGTGCATGATAGCCCACTAGTGGTCCAGGAGAAACTGGAAAAGAAAGGCAGTTGGGGTGGGTCAGTGGCCCATTTAAGTCTCCTTCTTGGCCAGTTTGAGGTGTCACCCATTGGTCTGGTACCCAAGAAGGTGCCGAGTGAGTATTGCATGATTAATCATATTTCCTACCCAGAAGGGATTCAGTGAATGCCCACATTGATTCAGCCTATGCTTCAGTGTAGTATGAATCATTTGTTTGAGCCATCCAGGTGGTGAAGGTGGCTGGCCCAGGAGCCTTACTGGCTAAGGCTGTTATCAAGTCGGTGTTCTGGCTGCTGCGGTGCATCCTGAGGACAGAGTCCTGTTAAGCACGAGTTTGAGGAGGAATATTATGTTGACAACTGCATGCTGATGGGGTTCGCAGTGGTCTGCGCAGTCTGAACAATTCAGTACATTCCTGCACTGGGTGACTACGGAGCAGGGGAGCAGGTGTCATTCACTACCCTGGTGATTTTCTGTTAGTGGGCCCGGCCTGAACCCAGCTGTGTGAAGCAACCCCTGGAGGCCTTTGTGCACATGTGCCAGGACTTTGGGGTTACTTTAGTTCAGGGAAAGTGGAGCGGCCATCCACGGTCATCATGTTCTTGGCATAGAGACCAACACAGGTGCCAGCCCTGCAGGTTGCCAGCTGACAAGCTGGAGTCTTTCAAGGGTTACTCCATAGGCAGAGTCAGCCAGGAAGATTACATTGTGGGAGTTACAGCAGCTGGTGGAGCACCCTCATTTGCATGCAGAGTCATTCCCATGGGCAGGTCCTTTATGCAGCATTTGGCTAATAAGAGACAAGGCTGCAGGAGCAGCACCATCAGGTTAGGTGATGGCTGGGTTCTGGGAGGACCTACAGGTTTAGAGAACCTTCCTGGATCACTTCAATGGCGTAGCCTTGGCAGAAACAGTTGATGGTGCATCTTTGAAATTGTTCATGGACACGACTGCGGAGGTTGACCTTTTCCTGGCATACTTCCAGGGTAAGTGGTGCACCGGTCCAGTGGCCGCAGGAGTGACTTGAGGCAGGGCTGGGTTATTAGATCACCTTTTTAAAATTCTTTCTAGTGGTAGTGTCACTGAGTATTTGAGTCCCAAAGTTGAGGATAAGAGGATCCCATTTCAGTCAGACAACATGAGGATGGCGCACACCATTAACAGACAGCTCGGTCCAAAGGGACCTATGGGGATCTCATGTTGGTTTTTGTTAAAATGCTTACTGTTCAATATTCCATTTTAGGCAGTGCATGTACCCAGGGTGGATAATGGCATTGTGGATGCTTTGTCTCGTTCACAGTGGCAAAGATTCCTGGAGTTGGCCCCAATGGCATAACATCGGCCATGGAAGGTCCCTCCATTCTTCTGGGAGGTGGTGACTGCGAAGCTTGGAGATGCATAGGTAATTCCATTACACCATGGACAAGGATGGCTTACTACAGGGGAGCAGAGCACTACCTACAGGTACAGGAGGTGGCTGGGTGGCAAGATGCCTGGCTTATGCCAGTGGATCAGTTCTGTGTTTACATAGTGCTGGCTAAGCAGAATGGTCTGTCGTCGGCCTCAGTGGGCATCTGGCAGTGCTGTTCTGGCTGGCCAGGGTCATGGTGTGATCAACAACACCAGGGTCTTTAAAGTCGTAACTTGTTTGAATGGTGGAAAAGGTTGCTAGGGACCAGGACTGATGGCAGCCAACCTATTACATCAAGCAACCTGGTTCAGATTTGGGAGGTGTTACCTATAGAATGTTGGAGCGTCAATAAGGTGAGATTTTTGAGACCATGTTTTTGGTGGCCTATTCTGGGGTCTTCAGGGTGTTGGAATTGACTCAGCCAGGCGCAGTCTCGAGGATGCCAGGTTAGCTGGTGAGGGATGTGATATTTCTGGCAGAAGGTTTCTATGTAAATCTTCAGAAGTATAAGATGGAGCAGACAAGGTCTAGCTGCTGGTATTGGTTGGTGTTTCCCCATGGGTGCCATGGACAGTGAAAGACAAGGTTCAGGCATACATGCAAGTCTGCCAGGCATGAGGGTAGGCATCCTTCCTTCATGAGGACGGGAAGCGGCGTCGGCTTATCAATTCGATACATTCCTAAATGAGTTGTACAGCACATTGGAGTGGAGACATGGGAGTTTAGAAGGAAATCGTGTATCCTATGTCATGATATACCCTGGCAAGCTCCCTGAACTTGCCTGTGTCTCAATATCATTGATACCCAGGTGGACCAGTATATCCAGGAACCTCCACAATCCTTTGCCAGCTGATATACCTCATGCTTAGCCTGTTCACCATTAGTCCATGGAAGCATATTGTTATAATCGGGCAGGCTTCCCCTGCCTATCCCATTTGATACCCGATCATGGAATCACCCAACAGGATTACTCTGACCACCTATTTTCCTCCATTTCCCCCCTTCCATGTCCCTCATCCTTTCTACTGGCCCCTACCCCTGCAGGCTCCTTGCTCCTCCAGTGTTTGGTTGCCCCTGCAGCCCCTCATATTTACCCTGGCCACCTTCCCTCCTGATCCTGTGCTTCTCCTCCTCCTTCTGAGTATCCTTTTGTACCCCGTTACCCCCGTTGCTGCTCATGACTGGTCCTTCCGTCTCTTCTGCTAAACTTCGCCTGGCTCGCCCTCCCTTCCTTCCGTCTCCGTTCAGCCCCTCTTTGCATGTTGTTCTCCCCTGGCATAAACCCTCAGCTGCCTTTACTGTGTCCTCCCTGTACTTCTGATCCCTCTCCTTGCCCTTTCCTCCCAACTGGTCCTTCTCCTTGCGCTTTCCTCTCTCTACCCCTCTGCTTCCTGCTCTGATCCACCATCCCCATTTTCCAACATTCCGAGTTCCCCTGTTCTTCCTGCTATCCAGCCCCTGCCTCCTGCCCTCCACTCCTTTACATCTCCAACCGCCCCTGTTATGGCTACATCAACCACCTCAACCTCAAGCAGAAGAAGAGAGTGAAGCAGTTACTGAGCTTAAGGTCTGATCCACCCCCTGCTTCCTTCTGTCCTGCCTCAGTCATCTGCCTATTTCCTTGAGAATTTCCTCCCTTTGGCCCCCCTCTGTGAGGTCCTCTTATATCTGCATGCTTCCTTGGTAGTGTCCTCTTTTAGGGCCGCCTCTGTCAGGGTCCCGATGCTGTTAGAGTACCCTCCGGCACTCATTCCCTTAAGCTCTCTCCTAGTGCTTGGTGCAACCCCTTGAAGAGTCCCTGTCCTATTTCCCCAATCATACCTCCCCTCCCTCCAACTGTCTCCTAATCCCTCAACCTCCTCCTAAGCTGTGCCAGCTGGTGGCACACTGGGCAACCACGAACTTTCAAACCCAGTCCAGTACCATGGCCGCCCCACACCCTTTGAACCACACCACCCTCCCTAAGATGCCAGCCCTAATGACGTCTGGTCCCATCCCCTCCCAATAGGTTTCTGGGTGAACTACCAGGATCCCCACTACTCCAAGATACAACCCACACCTACTAATCAGGTCACCCACTAATCCTAGATATAGTCCCACAGTAAACAGGTACCCCATTACTAGGTGCAGTATGTCACAGTAAACTTATAGGGAAGTGTACAACTCCCTAAGCTCTCTCTCTCAACCCCTTAAACCCAGCCCCAGTGGCTAGAACTACATGAGCTGCAATTGAAGCCTTTTCGTTCAATTGCAGAGCATGTGACCCCTATAAATCAGCATAACTCTGGAGAGGGAGGGGAGGGGAAGGTTGGGACAGGGCCTACACCCGACTCTCACATGAGTGTATCAGCCCTGTGATTGCCCCTCACTGCACCTCCAAGCACTATCAGATAAGAAAATATTTCAGGTCTACTTCTCCACAGTATCCAGCTAGACACTTCTTTCTCCATTCACCTCTAACTGAAGACTGCAGCACCATTGTAGTGTGGGAGTGCACTTTCCATTCATTATTTCGCTGCAGGCTGGTCAACATTTGCCCTGCGTACAAGTTCCCCCTACTGTCACTTCGATCATAGCGGTAAGATATTTTCTACATAACGCTGTGCTATTGTTCTTTATTGTCTGATTAGGAACCAGTACTGCAGAGTACAGGAGTCAAGTGTGTTCATTCCAGCGAGGTGGAGCGGGTGCTTTTCTAGTTACTTTGCTGGAGCACTTACTCATCGGGATAGTTTGCTGAAATGGAGACTGCAGTTCTACTTTCTTGGGGAATGTCGGGCTGGCTATTGCAGCTCTCTGTAGATCAGAGTCTGTCAGAAATCACTACACTACAGTACGGAAGTCATTTGATGCATTTGTGTGCCTTCAGTAAATGAACTGACAATGCAGACATTGCATCACATTGCAACTTCATATCCAGCCTCTGGCTCTATACAGTGTCCACAGAGCAAAGTGAGCAAAGTGAATCAAACTCTAGTCGGCTGGCTATTCCAAGCTCATTCACAGCTCATTACTCTAACCTCTAGGCTATAATGCCATCCCAGCACAGTGCCTTTGCACAGTTATTAATTTGTTTATGTATTTACCTGTTTGTATATTATTTGCACTGGTTTACACCATTGTTTCTACCAGATTCTTCTTATCCCCTGAGGCTTCTTGCAATCATCTGCTACCAGCACAGTATGTCCAATACATAACCTATTTGCAATATATCCTCCATCTCATCTCATTCTAAAAAGCTGCTGATATTTGTGTCAAAACTGCATCTCTCAACCTCAGGATTTTAGCTGCCCTTCTTTGTGACATCATAAACATTTCTACAGCAACAGAGGGTGGCGCGCAAACAATGGAAAATGTGGAGGAGCAGATGATGAAATCTGGTGACAAAGACTTTTTGTCTCCATACAAAACTTCTTATTAATACATGATGTAAAATTTTTAAATCTAATGTAAATGTTGACCAAAAATTTGTGCCTCAACACTGGATGATCCCTACAATGTTAACACTTTTTCATACAGCTGTGCCCTTGTACTAAATGTATTAGAACATTACAGTACATATATATTTTACCAGGTGGTCAAACAGAGCACTGCTAGGGTGTTCATTCTCACTTGTGACCTTCGTAGTATAATGGCATTTACAAGTGTGTGTTAGGCAAATTTTTGATACACTGTTGTGTGATGACCCATAAACCTAGTGAGTGAAGCTTGATAGCTGTATCAGATCATCACGCACCGAGGTCATACAGCTCGATTGTACTGTTTCCTAATTGCCGCTCTTTGACATATGTGCTTCATGTTCTATGCATTGAATACATATTTACCTTGCTCTTCATCATTGTTCACCTTAAACTAAATAATTTTGCTAAATCATACTTTGCTCGGGTCCTTAGAATGTCTGTGGTTTGGGGCTGGCTGCCCATGACGCACAGCACGCTTTTTGAATTCCCATGTCGCATGCCACGCTACCACAGTGCCTTTGATCACACATTCCATTCATTATTTTCGCTGTCTTTGAAACAGATGCTCTGCGCTGCTAGTTCCCACTCCTGCTGTCTGATTTCTCATTGATTTTGGTAGGTTGTTTCTATTCCACAATGCTACACAGCAGTGATTTCTGTCTGTTTACGTTGTTTGTAAGATCAACTGTATTGGTGGTGCAACATTATATTACCTAAGACCCCAAAAACACTGAGCAAGTCAATGCTTCAAGGTGATTATCTCGCTGTCGATAGGTCGATAGATAGAGAGAGACACACACACACACACAGCTGACATGACCATTGTGCCTACATTACCACATCATTCGGACAGCTGCGCTTTGTCTCTCTCTCTCTCTCTCTCTCTCTCACATTCGGCAGCTGTTTAGCTTTTGAAGGACAGCACACCTACAGCCTGCTTGTGAAAAGTGTCATCTGAAATTATTGCCTGCAAGTGCGGTGTGTGCTATGGTGGTACTCAAATGATCATTGTTCTGTGTCCCAAAAATCAAAGCCCTTCTCAAATCCATGGGACTTTTCTCAGGAGAACACCAGAGAAACCCCAGTCACAGTCCCACACAGAAGGGGAAGCAAGTGTTCCATTCCCATAGGTGTGTATTGAGGCGACACAGCTCTCAACTCCTGGCTGAGATTGCCATTAGTGGAATCGGTTCCAGTACTCACTGTGGGAAGGGTTCATTGTATTTTCCCCCACCCTGAGGTGCTATTCTTAATTGCTTACTACTTACAATGTTAACTTTCCAGATTGTTCAAAGCTCCTTTGCAGACCCTATCCGCAACTCTCACTATGGTGTAGCAAAATTTCTTTATGTATCTCTAGATACTGCTCCATCTAGGCCCATTGTGACTGGTTTTGTGGACCATGTTGTTTTCCAAGCGATCACTTCACACCTTTGTCGGCTGTGCTATATGTTCCATTTTTTCTCCCGATACCTTTGTGTCCATGATCGTTTCCTTGTTACACCTATAGGCACCCTCTTGGGAGTTGCAGATGTTTGTCTTCCCCTATCTACTGACTATCATAGTTATTGCCCAGCTATCTGGGAATCAGTGCATGCACCTGTTCAAAACCTTGAAGTGTGGGTTGGTTCCTACCTCTGTAGCACTGGAACAGATCGTGGACCCAATGTAATCGAGGTATGGTACACTGCAATCGAACATATGGATTACAAGCGATGGTGCCTTTCATCCTCGGGTGCAGCTTCATGATGCCCAAGACCCCCAACACTGCAAAGATAGAGCACCCGATGGAGCTTGTTATCTTGCCTTTTGGCGTGTGGGGGTCTGTGTCCATCAGTATTTGTCAATGTGTGCTCACTCTTATACACATCTTTGTCCGTGATGCAAAAATAATTATTGTGCACTGTCACGGCTCTCACTCTACTGAATCAATAATTTTTTTAATTGTGAGTCATCAGCCTTCTCAGTTAAGCATTCCACTGTATCCTGGCCTCGTTCCTTTCTCGGCTTCTCTGTTCATAGAAACATAGAAACATAGAATTTGATGGCAGATAAGGACCGCTGGCCCATCCAGTCTGCCCATTTCCTCACCTAGTAAGTAGTAGCAGATCCTAGGTAACCAGCAGCCTACTTCTTCCTACCCCCACCCCTAGAATTGCCTTATGACTGTCCAATGCATGCTTGAATTCCACCAATGTTTTTGACTCCACAACTCCTCCGGAAGGCCGTTCCATGCATCCACAACCCTCTCTGTGAAAAAATACTTGCTTAAATTACCTCTGAGCCACCCCTCTATCTTCAAATTGTACCCCTTGTTCTTGCACCTCTTTTTGAAAGATGCTACCCTCTTGGACTTTGTTGATTCCTTGAGGTACTTGAAAGTTTCTATCATGTCCCTCCCTCCTCCTTTCCTTGAGGCTATACATATTAAGCTCCTTAAGTCTCTCTTCATATGTCTTTCGGTGCAGACCCTGCACCATTTTAGTTGCCCTCCTCTGGACAGCTTCCATCCTGTCTATGTCTTTGCAGAGATTGGGTCTCCCAGAACTGCACACAGTACTCCAGATGGGGTCTCACCAGCTGTCTGTACAGAGGGATAATAACTTCCTGTTTTCTACTGGTGATGCCTCTCCCTATGAAACATAACATAAACATAGAAACATAGAATTTGACGGCAGATAAGGACTGCTTGGCCCACCCAGTCTGCCCATTTCCCTACCTACTGGATAAGCTGCAGATCCTAGTTAACCAGCAGCCTACTTCTTCCTACCCCACCCCCAGAACTGCCTTATGACTATCCATGCATGCTTGAATTCCACCACTGATTTTGACTCCACAACCTCCTCCGGAAGGCCGCTCCATGCATCCACAACCCTCTCTGTAAAAATACTTCCTTAAATTACCTCTGAGCCGCCCCACTCTATCTTCAAATTGTGCCCTCTTGTTCTTGCACACCTCTCTTTTTTGAAAGATGCTACCCTCTTGGACTTTGTTGATTCCTTGAGGTACTTGAACGTTTCTATCATGTCCCCTCTCCCTTCTTTCCTCGAGGCTATACATATTAAGCTCCTTAAGTCTCTCTTCATATGTCTTCCGGTGCAGACCCTGCACCATTTAGTGCCCTCCTCTGGACAGCTTCCATCCTGTCTATGTCTTTGCGGAGATTGGGTCTCCAGAACTGCACAGTACTCAGATGGGGTCTCACCAGCTGTCTGTACAGAGGATAATAACTTCCTGTTTTCTACTGGTGATGCTCTCCTATGCATCCAGTATCCCCAACCCTCCTTGCTGCCCCTCTCACATTGCTTGCCGTCTTTAGGTCATCTGATATGACTACCCCAGGTCCCTTTCCATTTTGTTGTTGTTAGTATCTCACCCATTGTGTACTCTTCCCTGGGTTTTGTTTCCCAGGTGCATTACCTTGCACTTCTTAGCATTGAATCTAAGCTGCCATACATTTGACCATTCCTCTAACCTTGCCAAATCCTTCTCATCCTTTCCACCCACCCTGTGCATCAACTCTGTTGCAGATCTTAGTGTCATCTGCAAAGAGACATCTTTCCTTCAGTCCTTCTGCAATGTCGCTTATAAAGACATTGAAGAGGACCAGTCCTAATACTGAACCCTGCGGTACCCACTAGTAACCCTCCTTTCTTCTGAGTGGACTCCATTTATATTACTCTCTGTGTCCTATTCTCCAGCCAGTTCTTTACCCAGGCTGTCATCTTGGGACCCACTCCCAGGCTGGCTAACTTGTATATTAATCTTTGTGTGGGACTGTGTCAAATGCCTTGCTAAAGTCTAGGTAGGCCATGTCCACAGCCCTCCCTGATCTACTACTTTGGTCACCCAGTCAAAGAAATCTATCAGATTCGTCTGGCATGACCTTCCGCTGTGAATCCATGCTGCCTAGGGTCCTGTGCCCTCTGGCCTCTAGATACTCGACAATTCTTTCCTTTAGAAGTGATTCCATCATTTTCCTATCACTGAGGTTAAACTAACAGGTCTATAGTTTCCTGCTTCTGCCTTGCTCCCACTTTTGTGAAAGGAATCACATCTGCCCTCCTCCAGTCCTCGGGTACCACCCCATCCTCCCATGATTTGTTAAAAGGGTAGTCAGTGGTGTCACTAGTTCTACCCTTAGTTCTTTAGAATTCTGGGATGAATCCCATCAGGCCCCATTGCTTTGTCCACCTTCAGTTTTAAGAGTTCTTTCAGAACCCTTTGTTCTGTAAATAGTCGGTATCAACTTCTGTATCCAGAGTGTTACTACTGTTTGTTTTATGTACCTCTTCCTTTGTAAATACTGAGCAAAATATTTGTTTAGTATCTCTGCCTTTCACAGTCTCCTCTGCCCACCCTCCCTCCCTTTATTAAGCCTCACTATCCCTCCCTTGGTCTTCCTTCGCTCCCTGATGTACCTATAAAAGGTTTTATCCCCTTCTTAACTGAGTTGGCTATGCATCCCAGTATCCCACCAGCCCTCCTTGCTGCCCCTCTCACATTGCTTGCCCACCTTTAGGTCATCTGATATGACTACCCCAGGTCCTTTCCATTTTTGTTGTTGTTAGTATCTCACCCCACTGTGTACTCTTCCCTGGGTTTTGTTTCCCAGGTGCATTACCTTGCACTTCTTAGCATTGAATCTAAGCTGCCATACATTTGACCATTCCTCTAACCTTGCCAAGTCCCTTCTCATCCTTTCCACCCCACCTTGTGCATCAACTCTGTTGCAGATCTTTGTGTCATTTGCAAAGAGACATACTTTTCCTTCAGTCCCTCTGCAATGTCGTTTAGAAAGACATTGAAGAGGACCAGTCCCAATACTGAACCCTCAGGTACCCCACTTAGTAACCCCCTTTCTTCAGAGTGGACTCCATTTACTATTACTCTGTGTCCTATTCTCCAGCTAATTCTTTACCCAGGCTGTCATCTTGAGACCCACTTCCAGGCTGGCTAACTTGTATATTAATCTTTATGTGGGACAGTGTCAAATGCCTTGCTAAAATCTGTAGGAGGCCATGTCCACAGCCCCTCCTGATCTACTACTTTGGTCACCCAGTCAAAGAAATCTATCAGATTTGTCTGGCATAACCTTCCCACTGTGAATCCATGCTGCCTTGGGTCCTGTGCCCCCTGGCCTCTAGATACTCGACAGTTCTTTCCTTCAAGTGATTCCATCATTTTCCCTACCACTGAGGTTAAACTAACAGGTCTGTAGTTTCCTGCTTCTGCCTTGCTCCCTCTTTTGTGAAGGGAATCACATCTGTCCTCCTCCAGTCCTCGGGTACCACCTATCCTCCCATGATTTGTTAAAGAGGGTAGTCAGTGGTGTCACTAGTTCTACCCTTAGTTCTTTTAGAATTCTGGGATGATTCCCATCAGTCCCCATTGCTTTGTCCACCTTCAGTTTTAAGAGTTCTTTCAGAACCCTTTCTTCTGTAAATGGGCTGGTATCAACTTCTGTATCCAGAGTGTTTCTACTGTTTGTTTTAGGTACTTCTCCTCTTCCTTTGTAAATACTGAGCAAAATATTTGTTTAGTATCTCTGCCTTTTCACAGTCACCCTCTGCCCACCCTCCCTCCCTTTTATTAAGCCTCACTAACCCTCCTTGGTCTTCCTTTGCTCCTGATGTACCTATAAAAGATTTTATCCCCTTCTTAACTGAGTTGGCCATCTTTTCCTCGGTTTGGGCCTTTGCTGTTCTGACTGACTTCCCAGCTTCCTTTGTTTTTAACTGATGCAGTTCTCTGTCCTGCTCCTTCTGTGATTCCTTGTACTTTCTGAATGCTTTTTCTCTTGAACCTTCACTGCCACTTCCTTTGAGAACCATAGTGGTTTCTTACATTGTTTCATTTGTTTTATTTGCTTCACACAAAGGCTTGTTACCTCTGTGATGGCAGTTTTATTATTCCCCATTGTTCGTTATGGACTGCAGGCTATTACAGAAACTGGTATCATCAAGTAACTGCTGATTTCATTCTCCCTGACAGTTGCATTTTCGTTTCTGTGCACAGGGTATTTTAGGGTGTACTACACAGAGACAGTGTAATAGCATATCTTCAGGCATTAGCACACTAGGATGGCTATGCTGCTGTGTGTCTTCATCATTGATCTCAATCTCCTGCTGGAGATTGACAGACCTTCACATGTCTCTATATGTCCCAGTCTCTACTTGTTATCCATGACCACCAAAGCATACTGTATGGACTTGATCATCCCTATGACTGTGCCAGATGAAGTGGCTTTTGGTTCTTGTTGGGGGTCTGTCATTGGCAACCAGATGAGAGCAAAGTCAACAGTCTTACTGTACTACCGTTATCATCTTTGTTTCACCTACGTGGGAGGAGCATGTTTGCTTACTGACCCAGTTTTCATCCCTGAAGTATACAAAGATGTTGATTACCACACTCTGTTTGCATGATTATTGGTGCTGCAAACAGGTTTGTTAGCTGTGCATTTCTTTTTGGGCATTCATTTTTCATATTAATTACTGTGATGTACGATTTTCCACTTGGCACATTTTCTGTCTGTGTTTTTCCAGATTGCAGTGCATCACTTCTTTGAGCACTTTGTTCATCCACTGTACTGCCAGTCAAGAAATACCAGCTGGGAGCTACACCATTGTCAGAATAGCAGATGACACTTTTATCTTGTGGTTTTCAGCTTTTCAGGGTGTTCTTGTAACTACCTGTTTGTTCTTTTGATTATAATTATTTTATATTACTGACCCCACAGTGATGTATTTGTACTGTCTGATTTGACGTTCCCCACCACCATACACACAGCAATCTGGCTCTTTATCTGTGCAAAAACAAACACTATTTTTCCTAGTCTTTTTCGCATATTCTTTTTTTTTCCTAGTCTTTTTCCTTACCCATTTTTCACCATGTGCCCTTTTGCCTACTACTAAACTAACAGTCATACCCTATTTAGGAACTGTAATTTACATGGTGGCCATGTAGCGATTTCAATATATCCACCACGTTCTAGGTTTCATGACATGTAACAAAAGCCCACTTGTCATCTGCCTTTGTTCCTCACCTGTGCTTTGGAGGGCTTGGGGTGGGGAATCATTTGGTTTGCAAACTCCATTGTCAGGCTGGTTTTGCTCCTACTCTGGCTAGAGTATTTAGCTGCCTACTGTTGAAGTGCTTAGCACTTGATCTGCTATTTCTCATGCTATTCTTTTGTCCATGCCTCTGCTGTGCATACAGGATGAGGTGATAAATGGCATTTAATGATAACTGACTGCAGAAGTTTGCAGGAACAATGGACTCCTAACCCTGCTGCTCCAGTGTCCTTTCAAGCACTCAATTATTTATAATCCTCTGGATTACTGGATTCTTATTCTGCCTCTAAAGACACCTGCCAGAATTGGGTAGTGCTCTGTTTTGCTGTGTCTGCTTATGGCAGAAGAATCATACCATGGAGTCAGCTCCTTTTCTCAGTACATTTTGATCCTATGTGCAAGGCTGTATAGTTGTATGGGCAGAATAAGCAGATTGCACTGTGACCTGCACACCTCACACAGTCTGCAATATCTTCTATTGTCTCAAATCTGCATGCTACAGTGAATGGTGGTATTTTAATGTTGTTTTGATAGGAACATGAGGACGTGATGAAATGACAGCAGCTGCGCCTAGCCCCTTGCTTCCCCAACATGACTAACATCATAAAAGGCAGCCTATTATTCACAACAGTCTATCGAATCTCATCATGGACCACCACCTGCCACAGTTTTCAGTTGTTGCCAAATAGGGTCAGGGCTGCAGTAATGAGGGTGACAAGTATGTATGTTGTCCTGTGCCTGAGCTCAAGATGTGCCCATCTGTGATTTTGCATTACCCCCAGTATTAGCTATTTCATGAGACAGTGGCCCATTGCAAGTGACTTTTCCTGTGCCCCCAAATTCTTAGCTACAGCCCTGAATAGTGTCATCCCATGCCCTTTGCTACCCAGCTAATGACTATCCTGGGAGATGAGGCCCCCACCATCACCTTTTGTTCCCACCCCGCTATCCAGTTCCCTATCTGCCTTACTAAGTGCCCCAACCCAAATATCCCCATCTTCACTAGCAACCCATGATAAGTTCCTGAGTCAAATGCCTTGCTGAAGTCTAGGAAGAGTACATTCACTGGCCTGCCCCAATCCAGCTCTCGCAACATCCCACATAGAACTCTAGCAGGCCTGTGATTCCCAAAACAAAAGATGTTGGTGATCATCTCAGTGTTTCTTGCCTCAGAAACCCTTACAGACTCTCTTTCAAGCTGACCTCCACCCATTTGCCCACTACCGATGTCAGGCTTAGTGGCCTGTAATTACTAGGCTGCTCTCTCAAGCCTCACTTGTGGATTAGCACCATATGGGCCCATCCTCCAGTCTTGCATCACCCTCCACTTTGCAGTACCCTCCCTGTCTAAAGGGAGAGTTCAGAAGGACTGACATAGGTGCAGGCAGGGTATCAGCCAGCAACCTTGACCACCATCATGGACTGCACAGACAGTCTACCAATAAACAGCCAGTGCTCCAATAGCACACCTTTGTCTATGGTGTCAAATGCCACATAGAGATCAAGAAGGACCAAGATGAAATCGGTTCTTGATCTTTTGCTATTATGAGGTCATTAGTACATGTACCAGTGCTATCTCATTACTATGTCTGTTCCTAAATCAGGACTGGATAGAATCATAGACATTGTGACAGGACAAATTATCATCCAGCTGCGATAAACCCCTTCTCAATAACCTTACCACACAGGAAGGTTAGAGACAGACCTTACTTTGCCAGGCAGTCCAAGTCTGACGATGAGTGATTAAGAAGTGGCAGAACCAAGACCTCTTTCAGAGGATCAGAGAAGATCAACCTCTCCAAAGAAATCTATACTGTCTCAGCAAGGACCGGACTGATTCTATCCACACAGCCCACCAAGAGAGGTGTGAGGCCGGGTCCAAACTACAGTTGGTCGGATGCAGTGACTGGATGATCATCACAATGTCACTGATCGTGGGGAGGCTGAGTCACACCACACAAACTGGGTGTCTGACATCTCATGCTGACCATCACAGCTCCCATTAGAGAGGTCAAGCTGATACTGGACCTGATTACGGCAACATTATCTGAAGAGAATCGAGCAAACTCATCACACAGTTATTGAGAGAAAGCTCTTCATGGTCAAGACATATTGGACTGTACAATCAGTTCACAGTGCGGAACAGCCGAGGTTGTCGATTCTGTGCTGCATCAATCTCCCTGGACACGAATACTGTCTTCTTACCATTAATTGCTGATTGATAGACCACACAATGGTCCATCAAACTAAGTCTGTCAAATTCATTGCTCGACTTCCATCAGCACCTCTAGACTTCATCGTGCTCTTCTCAACTCCTCAGAGTCTCTTCAAACCAAGAAGACCTAGGAAAATAGTGAGGGGACAAACATGAACAGGATCAATGGAATCCAGGGCCACTACCACCGCCGTATTATAGGCAAGTAACTGGTCCCTGATTCATCCATTCACTTGTAAGTGCAATCGCCAAGTGCTGCCAACATAGCCATCTGGGAAACTCCTCAAAGGGCAGCATCAGAATCTTCGCTGTCAGTGCTAGTGTAGCATGGGTAGCCTTGAAAATGAACCCAACAGTATGATGATCAGACCACCTGACTTGTTACACCGCCTAATTGAATATCTCGATCCCCTAAGGAAACACCAAGTCCAATGAATGACCACCAATATGTGTCGGGAGGAAATAACCTGTGTGAAGACCAGTAAAGTCACTCACTGGAAGAAGTCCAAAGGAACAAGTGCTGTTGTACTGTCACCAAGCATTTTCGCTGGTGTGTGATGAACACCGACTGTTGAACTGCATGAATGCTGGCTCATGGATTGTGTCTTTGCTGGTGCTACTCCAATGCTGGTGGACATCAATCCCATGAAGTCTTTATGGATGGTTCCATGGCATTGGTATGGCCACCTTTACTAGTCAGCTACATGGTTATCTTGCAAGACAGAATAGAGCTGAACATGCATGGTCCGTATCTGACCTTGATAAATATTCACTTTGAATGCACTGTCCAACTACTTTGCATCCATCCTAGAATAAACTTAACCACCACACAAATGTTCTGGTACAGTCTTACTCCCTATTCTCCTACCAACCATGTACCCATCCTTAAGGTGGGATCCTCAACCATCTATGTTACTGCTGCATTTGCCACAACTGTATGCAGTGGCTATTTGCACTAATTGCAGTCGTGTTATTTGTAGTGCTCATTAACGGAGAGAAGCTGCACATGTGTCACTGGTGCATAATTAGAACATTTCCCGAGGGTGAACACATGTGTCGAAATACTTGTGTAGTGGTGATGTATCAGTCCAGAAGCACTTCTAAAACAACGTCACATGAGTACAGCAGGGTACTGCATGATTTTCCAGTACTGGAAAATGTCACTTTGTTTATGTAACACAAATTTTGTAATACTTTCTTATCTTACAGATGGTCATTTTGCACTCATTATCTGTAATTTGTCATATGAAGCAGGAAACTAAATCGTTCTTTGCTGTACTCATCTAGTGTGCGTACTGTATGATTAATGCAGTATTGAAACTGACACACTTATTTTGACCTATATTCATTGCAGGAACACACTTTGTGCACACATGGCAGCAACAAGCACCCAAATTATGAATACCCCAAAAATGCTCCAAGATGGGTCATCCAGTGAAGTTAATGGATTGGCCCAAAAAGGCAAAAAAAAGAATTTGATTCAAAGCGATCTAAGACACGTGTGCAATTGGTGCTGAAATAGTGCATTGGGTACTGCTAAAGAATGAATTAAAACTCAGTACACATGCCCAGGTTGCATGCATTTTGCTTGACATGTGAGTATATATAGGATAGTTGCTATACCCATACACTACAAGGCTATTCTTCCATCGGTGATACAATGCCGACTGATGACCTTGAGAGCAAAGCTCAAGAGGTCTCCAAGTCGTCCTTGTATCTATGAGATGAAAGAATAGCCTTTGTAGTGTATGGGTAACTATAAACTGTTCTTTATGGTGTATGGTGCCTGGAAAAAAGACAAAAAGAGGCTCACTTTTCCATATTTTCACCGATTCTGCTGAGGTCATCGATTCACAACTGCCGCTGCCCAGCACACTCTCACACGTCCCGCTCACACAGCAAGGGACCTAATCAAGACGCCTGCTGTAGCCCTTGTATTATGAAGTCCCCACTAACGCAGAATGAAAAGTCATTCCTGCGTTAGTGAGGACATCACTACTGCAGCAGAACAACTTTTGGGGTGTATGGATTTCCACACACAACCGCATTCCACCATACACTATATGTCACTTCATGGAAACAGTATACTTTTTTTGTCCTCCATCACCCATGGTGATTACTATATTCACTATGTATCTTTCAAATCAGGTATCATCAAATCAACAATGAAAAGACACCAGCCATGGCCAATGAACCCATGTTCCATTCGACCCCACAACGAACAGTAACAATGGTGAGGGGCTACTCTCCAGCACATATCATCAAAGGCACCACAATGGATCATTCCTGTGACCTTAGTGATATTGCATCCAATAACATGTAAGCCTCATCGACTGTGTCATCATGTCACTGTAGAGCATTTGTCAGACTGATCTGTGTTTCCATCTGTCTCTAACTCACTGTTTTCAAACACAGGTGTGATCCTGATGACAATTTTCCGAGTCACATGGCCACTGCAGATGCACCAGAAACTATAGCCACTTTTATGGGTACACAGAGACACGCCTCAACAACACTGATTTTCTCTACATGCCTACTAGCCAGTAAGTCATCATTGCATGCTAATTTGTATCTATATACACTGGTATTTATCACAAAGTTTCCTACCCAAGTTTCCTAAAGGTAACTTTGAGGTACCACTCATGTCATTGCATTGACTGTAATGTGGTACTACCTAATTCCTCCTCAGTACACTTTGATGTATGTTAGTACTGCTCAACTTTTCTATGACTACCACTGTCTTTGTACACACTTATATATCTATACATATACATACACATAGACATTTACATATACATACACAGACATTTACATATACATACAAACATTTCCATATACATATGTAACCCCTTACAAATGGGGGTTTCTAAAAGCCTTCTCAGAGCTGCTTAATAGCTCCCTTGCCTAACTGGTGTTGTTCAGTGCAATGCCACCAAAATGCAGCCATTGTGAGTGCTTTTAAAGCCTCAGTACTGTCTCTTTAAGAGCTGCCTGCTTGCAGGCTCCAGACGGTTTGTATAGGGGACTGGGGTTTCCTGCTTGAATCCCACCTGAGCTACGTGAAATCACTCCAATTTTGTAGTCGCTGTAAGCTAAAGGAGCCTTTCTGATAGATGTAACTGTTTGACTATATTCATTTAGAGTATTAGTGAAATTACAGTTTGTCTAACCTGCTTTTATTGCAGCTGGGACTTTGTGTGCTTGGCCCTCCATTTTGGACCTGGACTGTTGAGCTGGCCGATAAGGTAGAGAGGGGTAACTAAAATGGAGATCGCTGAGCCAAATAGGATCAGGACTCTTTGAGCCGCTAGCCATAGCGGATACAGCCAGTAATTCTGGGAAATAAAGTTCTGGACCGTGGCGCTTTTTGCACCAATGAGGGTAGAATTAAGTGACTGGCATCTGCAGCCCACCAATGGGATCGGGTGGCACCCAAACTAAGATTCCTGCCCAGACTGCCAAGTGGCAGGGTTGTTGGTGATCGTGAAGGAGAAGGAGCTCTGGTTCCCGCGCCAGTAAGTATTTGCGAGGAAGCGCGTGAGTCAGGCCGAGAAGGCAGGCTACTTCATCACCAAGAGAGAGAGAGAGCGGACAAGATTCAAGGGACTGCAAGCAGAGGAGGTTGTGTGAACATAGCTATCTACCAAGCTCACCCTGTAGAGGACTGGAGAATTGTCTGAATCATGCTCGATCAGTAAGGACAAGTGAAGCTGTGTAGTTCACCGGTTTGTTCAGCAAAAGTGATTGGGAGCTTTGGAGCAGCTGCCTGGTATGGTACCCTCTGCATTGCATATAAATGTGTGGAGCAGCGTTTGAATCACAGGCTAAGTCCTGTAGTGGTGTGAGAGGATCTTGTTGCATGATTCGTGAGTACTAAAAATCAGGTAGTTCCCTGTCAAATGTTCTTCCTGAGGACCAGAGTTGTGTGGCTGTTCATTGGCTGCATGGATTGACCCTGTAGGCTATTACAAAACTAACATAGGTACTAAACGCTTGTTTCTTCCAGGGCCCCACCCAGCTGCAATGAATTGGCTAGCCTTGTAAGACCTGGGTACTCAAAGACAGTGACTGATAGGTTTGGCCTATGCACAGTGCCCTATATAGTAGAAGTGTTAAAGCTAATCAACTTGCTTTCCCATCCTTGTTACTTTCCTTTAATAAATCAGATTTGTTGTTGCAAGGTGTATCAGTAGAAATGTGTTTGTAGCAACCTTGTTGTGTATGGGTTATTGTATAACTGTATCTTATTTTACAGGGATCTTCAGCACCAAGTTGGTCATCCTAATCTGGGGAAAGTGTAATCAATCAATCAATCAGTCTTTATTTAACCAGGCATTCATCATTGAGCAGAAGCTCATTTGCAAGATGGGCCTGGGTGGAGCATGAACAATTGTATATACAGGTCAACACAGGTATTTACAAGGCAATACAGATAATACTCTTTACAGAGAGGAAGAAAAAGAAGTTCATATGTACATAGAATTATACAGATATTGTACAGATTACACGGTATTTAGCCATAATGGTAGAGTGGAAATTGCTAGTGAGCCACTAGTGGGAAGAAAGGGGTTGCAGTGACCCAGAGAGCTGTGACCAGGTCGCATTTGACTGTTCCAGCCCTGACCTCTGGGTGGAGGCACCTGTCATTGGATCCAGGCCCCACAACCTGTTATTAGCTGAGCAGGCAGGGGTAGCCTTAAGATAGTGCCCCTTTGGGGTTACATTTTGAAGCACCGCTGGGATTAGTGTCCCTAGTGGCCGAGTAGATGTAGTGCCCCAACATGGCCAAACTGAAGGAAAAACTGGAGGGGATATCATGACTAAAATTAATTTAGACCCTGTTAAGATGATGGTGCATGAACTGATGGGATGGGGTGAAGCTGAAGAGTTGGATTCCCAGAAAATTGTGTTACTACTGGATGTACCTCTGGGGATAAAGAACACTGACCTTGTTTCTGCAGTTGAGAGTGTTAAATGCTTAGGCAAGGTAGAGGTGAAAGGGTGAATGCTAACCTACTCAACCAGACCTTGCAGGTGCTGCTTTATGCAGTATAGTTATAGATCCCGAGAGGGTGCCCCAGTGATTTACCCAGAAGGTGCTCAAAAGGGGTGGAGGGTCATCCATGTTTGGAGTGGTTCCGTCACCCCAGGGGTCTCCCAAGACTAATAGCTTTAAAGATAAACTGCTTGAACTATTAGTGGCAGAAGGAGGACTACTCAGGAATTACTACAAGTGTTAGACCTTTTAGTGATCCCACCAACAAACCTCCCCAGGTACCTCTCTGGTCCTCCAAGAGTTCTATTCTGGCCTCACCCCTAGAGTTGTTCCCGCTATACAGCTAGACTCCTGTCGGAGGTTGAAACTCTTTCTGGTACTGTGCCTGTGCCCTCAGGAGAAGATGATTTGGAGACTTGATGGGCTATGCTACCCTCTAGTCCAAGAGTGGCAGTACTCGAGGGGAGCAATGAAAGAGACTGATGGAGAGCCTGAGTGGCCCAGCTTTGGAAGCTATTCGTTTCTTGAGGCTACAAGCCCCAAGCCACTGCAACAGAGTACTTTTCTGCCTTAGAGGGGTGTCTGGGAGTACAGAAACTGGGAAGACTTCTTGTGGAAGTTCAAGTCAGCTAAACAGTGGAGGAATGAGAAAGTGTCAGTCTTTGTCACCAGAATGGAAAAGCATTGCAAAAAGCTTATCGAAGGGGGTAACTGCCCCAGCATTGAATCAGGTCTGGCTGGAGCACATCTTGAAGTCTGCTTGGTTTTCTAGTGTGATATTGTTAAAACTCAAGTTACATGACTGATGGGCTGCCCTCCCAAATATTGCCAATTGATGAGAGAGATTCAAGAAGTTGAGACCAATGAAGAGGGGTGGGAACCCTATGGGGGCCGTGAATCTATGCCAGACCTCTGAGACCAGTGAACCCGATGAGACCCACCCCTTGAGGGGATTGAACACGGGCCTGATGCTTTTCCTGTGCCCCAGAGACCCAGGGTGGAGTGGGGTGCATTCTGTCTCCTCTGATCCCCGGGTGGAGAGTGATTTGAAGGCTGAAATTAGAGATCTATGAGAAATGGTGAGAGAATTGAGACAAAATACTGCCAACCCCCAAATTTTGGGAAAACTGAGTTATCTAGAAATAAATGACCTAGCCAAGAGGAGCCCTCCAGAGCCCCTGATGCCTCCCAGAAGCGAGATATCTTCCTCTAACAAAGACTCCTGAGATACTAAGATCTGTTACCATTGTGGGAGGATGGACACTTTCAGACTGAGTGCCAGTTACCCTAGAACTTAAGGAGGGTCAACAGCAGGCTAGTAGCTTGGCACGAAAGGCCTATGCCTGACCTTAGGAGGGCCTCCTCAGAAGAGTTTTGTTACCCAGGCCAATGCCCGCCAGACCACCAAAACCACACCTCCTGAATGATCTGACGTGGTGGTCCCTCAATGGAACCCACCATGAGAGGAATGAGTACTCACCTGGGCTGTGTTGGACAGTGGTTCCCAAGTGACCATTATGTTTCAGCACTGGTATCAGAAGCACTTGCCTGAGGTGCCTCTGCAGCCTTTAGATGGACTACATGTGTGGGGACTGAGTGATAAGGCCTACCCCTATTCTGGGTATATCTGGATCTGGTTGTCTTTTCCTACTTCTGTAGCTGAGGTGGCTGAACAAGTGGAAACCTTAGCACTGGTGTGTTTCCACTCAACTGTATGACGGGTGCCCTTGTTAATTGGAACCAGTGCTCACATGTTTGGTTGCTTAGTGCAGCTGTGCTCTGAAAACAGATGTCCAGGACTAGGAGTTCTCAGAATACCTGCCTTGATTCAGAAGGCCTATGAGACTCAGAGAAAGGCCAGCCAGGCAGAACCCAAAGGCCCAGTGGGTGTTGTCTGGAAGAATGATCCAGAACCCTTACTACTAGCCCCAAATGCCCAGTGTGTTCTACAGGGGAAGTCCAGATTAAAAAGCATGTCAAGAATAAAATATTGATGCTCGATGCACCAGGCGAGGAAAGTTGCCAGAGGGTTGTTGGTTAAACCCAGTATCTTACCTGATAGAGCCCATGCCTTTGCCAGAAGAGTAATGGTTCAAGTGCATAATGTATCTGATCGAGAGATTCAAGTGAAACGGGGTTGCACTCTGGCCACGGTGTACTGTGCAGATACTGCTGTCCTGCTCCACAACAAGACTCCTGGGAGAAGTGACTGAGTGACCCTGATCTGTTTGATTTCAGTGATTCCCCACTGCCAGCAGAGTGGAAGAAAAGGATCAGTGAAAGGCTTGCCCAGAGGGAACAGGTGTTTTCCTTGAAGGAGTGGGATGTAGGATGTGTGCAAGGAGCTGAGTATCACATTCGGTACAGGATGAGTGACCTTTCCGTGAGCGATCTCGACGCCTAGCCCCTGCTGATATAGATGATGTGAGGCAACACCTGCAGGAGATGCTCGCAGCTGGGGTGATAAGGAATCCAGAAGCCCCTACGCCTCACCTATTGTAGTAGTGAGAAAAAGAATGGAACTGTTCGGATGTGTGTGGATTATCGATTTAAACAGGTGAACCATACCAGACCAATATACCATGCCATGCATTCAGGATGCCTTGGACTGTCTAAATGGTAGTAAATGGTTCTCAGTGTTAGACCTCGGCAGTGGGTACTACCAGATCCCGATGGCTCTGGAGGATCGAGAAAAGACTGCTTTAATTTGCCCCTAGGCTTCTACGAGTTTATGCAGATGCCCCAGGAATTTCAGGTGCCCCTGCTACTTTCCAGCTTTGATGGAGCGTGCTGTGGGGACATGAATTTGCTCAAATGTTTAGTCTGTCTAGATGATGTCAGTGTTTGGCAGCTCCTTGGAGGAACATGAAAGCAGGTTGTTCAAAGTCCTGGATTGACTGGAAGATTTTGGTCTCAAATTATCTATAGATAAGTGCCAATTCTTTTAAACCTCTGTAAAATATGTGGGGCACATAGTATCCACTGAAGGCATAGAGATTGACCCCAGCAAAGTGGAAGCTTTGACTACTGGCCTCAACCAAAGAAGATTTGAAGGAGCTGCAATGGTTCCTGGGTTTTGTGGATATTATAGGCGATTTATCAAAGACTGTTCTCGATGATGCCCTCTGCTTAACTTACGCAGAGGTATCCTCCAACCCTCAAAAGTATAAGAAAGCTGTGCCTCTGAGACTGACAAAAATATTTCCACCCAAATGATGTGTTTGGCACCCACTGGACTGTTGATTGTGAGGAAGCTTTCCATGACATTATATATCAACTTACCCAAGCCCCAGTGCTGGCCTTATGCTGACCCTGCCAGACAATGTTCTTCATACTGATGCCAGTCTACAAGGATTGGGGCTGTACTATATCAAGAGCACCCAAACGGTCTAAGACCTGTAGCTTTTGCCAGAAGAAGCTTGACTCCTTCAAAAAATAACTATCCAGTGCACAAACTAGAGTTCCTGGCTCTGAAGTGGGCCATTGTTGATGAATTTCATGACTACTTGTATGGTGCTAAGATACTGGTGAAGACTGATAACAATCCTCTGACATATGTGCAAACCTCAGCTAAGCTGGATGCCACTGGCCATAGGTGGCTCTCTGCATTGTCTACCTATGACTATGCTGTTGAATACAGAGCAGGCCTAAACTGTATAGATGCTGATGCTCTCCCGAGGCCTGTGTCCCGAGCTGACTGGGTCCGTTGTCAGAACCTGACATAAGAGCCCTTTGCCAAAAATTTGACAAGGAGGAACAGGTGTCTCTGATGCTGTGGACTGCATGGTGGACTGCTTGGGGCCATCTGAGAACTGCATACCGCTGCTTACCATCATTTTCTGCATTAGACACTAGTGCGCTGCCCCAATTCAACAATAATAGTCTCCAATGGGCTTGATCCAGAGATCCCATGATAAAACTGCTTTGGAAGCTCTGAAAGGAGGGAGAGATGTCAAAACTGCGTTCCACTGACCTGAGAACTGCCCTGTTGTACAAAGAAAGGTCAAACTTGAAACTGATTAATAAACTATTGTACAGGGAGACTGTAGACAAAGAGGGGCAGTAGACAAACAACAACTGGTGTTGCCCACAGCTTTTAGAGAACTGGTGTTGAGGTCCCTGCACAATCACATGGGGCATCTCGTGTAGACCGGACCCTTGACTAAGTGTATTCCGATTCTATTGTCCCAAAATGGGTGCCAATGTGGAACAATATATCAGGCCTTGTAGCCAATGTTTACAAAGAAAGACCCTGCCTCAGGGGCTGCCCCTTGTTGAACATCACTACTAGTGCCCCTATGGAATTGGTCTGCATTGATTTCCTGAGTCTAGAGCCCGATCTGAGAAACATCAGCAACATATTGGTAGTTACTGATCATTTTACCTGGTATGCTACAGGCTTTTCCTACTAAAGATCAGAAAGCAACCACAGTGGTTAAAGTACTTGTTGAGAACTTCTTTGTCCACTATGGGTCCCCCAAAGAATCCATTCGACTAGGGAGGGATTTTGAGAGCTGCCTGATTAAAGAAATGCTATCCTTGTGGGGGACAAAGTCAAGAACCACCACGATCATCCCCAGGGAGATCCCCAACCTGAAAGGTTTAGCCACACATTGCTTGATATGTTGGGCACACTGCAACCTAAAGACAAGCCTAGATAGTGCCAGTAGATTAGCACCTTGATGCATGCTTATAACTGCACCAAAAGTGATGACACTGGATTTTCCCATATAGACTGATGTTTGGAAGAGAAGCTAGACTGCCAGTGGATGTATGTTTCGGGTTTCTCCTGATAGGGTTCAAGCAGCTGATCATCTACAGTATGTGCAAAAGTTGAAGGCCCAACTCAACCATGCCTACCAACTAGCCCAGACCATGGCTGCTAGTTAAACCCGGCCATAAGGAAAGGTATAAGAAAGTGAAAGCAATGGAACTGAGAGAAGGGATAGAGGGCTATTGAGGAATTTGGGACTGCATGGCAAACATAAGATTGCTGACAGATGGCATCACCTCCTCTTATTGTTGTGGGAAAACTGGAAGAGTTACCTGTATATAAAGTGCAGCCAGAGAACAACTCAAAAGATGTGAAACCATATATATAAATCATCTGCTGCAATTGACAGATTTTGATCGAGGCTGAACCTCCCAACACCCCCGGCCTGTGACTAGAGCTGCTGCCGAGAAAAACTAAGACTGTTTGATTCTTCAGAAATGAAACTAAGAGGCCTTCTCCACCCTCTCTGATGAAGTTGATTGCCAGTGTGTGTCTGAGGACAGTGAGAATAACATTGAGTATTACCCTCTTTGAACTGAGCCAACTGTTTAGGGCAATCCCCTAATTAACTCTGGGGATGAAGTTGAGCTTCCTGTACTGTCTGAGCCCCAGCTTAGTCTTTAGAGCCAGTGCTTCCAAAGGGAGAAGTGAGTGGTATTAAATCTGAAGATATGAGCTCCTTGGGCCTGGCTGAACTGTCTGATTTCTCAGATGAAGGAAGTGACTTGGGGAGGCAACAGGTGATATGCCAGAGCAGGAGGAATATTTTGAGTGCCCTGATAGCACCCCTGACTGTACCAGAAATGTCCCCAGATGAGCTAAGTAGTGTGGGTTTCAATGTAGAGGGCCCTGTCACCGAAGGCACTATGAGTTCTGGGCTCCCTCTTCCTATAGAGGTCTTCCTGACCAACCCACGGGCTGAAATGGAGTTGGAGTCTTCTGAAATTATATCTGAGACTCCTAGACAGACTGGCCGAGAAGTAGGTTGAGTTATGAATCCCTGGGTCAGCCTGTGGATCTGCCTCTGAATGTGGTCCATAAAGGGGTGTATGTGTCCTGGGCTCCTTGCCTAAACTGACCCTGAGAAATGATTCTCAACTGTTAGTATCGCCTTCTGAGTATGGTGCCCTGCCCCATTTAGCCTACACATAGCTGATAGGAAGGGCCCTTCTATCCCAGTGTCATGGGCGGAAGTAATGACCGGATTTATAAAAGAAAAGGTTGTCTGTATGTGTAATGTTGTATAACCAATAGTGAACTGTGTATTACAATACAAATGTATGTAACCAAAAGTCTGATGTTCTGTCAGTTTAAACTGCTTTGCCTTAAAGTGATTTAAGAGTAACTACTTGACGCGGACGCCAAGTTCTTTCCAGGCCAGGAAGAATGTAACCCACTACAAATGGGGGTTCCTAAAAGCCTTCTCAGAGCTGCTTAGTAGCTCCTTGCCTAACTGGTTCGGTGCAATGCTGCCAAAATGCAGCTGTTGTGAGAGGTTTTAAAGCCTCCAGTACTGTCTCTTTAAGAGCTGCCTGGTCGCAGGCTCCAGGGGTTTGTGTGGGGGACTGGGTCTCTACTGAATCCTGCCTGAGCTGCAGGAAATCACTCTAATTTTGTAGTTGCTGTAAGCAAGGGAGCCTTTCTGATAGATGTAACTGGCTATAATCATTTAGAGTATTAGTGAAATTACAGTTTGTCTAACCTGCTTTATTGCAGCTGGGACTTTGTGTGCTTGGCCTCCATTTTGGACCTGGACTGTTGAGCTGGGCCAATAAGGTAGAGAGGGGTAACAAAATGGAGACCACTTGAGCCAATTAGGATCAGGACTCTGGAGCCTGCTGGCCATAGCGGATACAGCCAGTAATTTGGGAAATTAAGTTCTGGACTGTGATGCCTTTTTGCACCAATGAGGGCAGAATTAAGTGACTGGCATCTGCAGTCCACCAATGGGATTGGGTGGCAGCCGAACTAAGATTCCCTGCCCAAATGCTAAGGGGCAGAGTCGGTGATCGTGAAGGAGAAGGAGCTCTGGCTCCTCGCGCTGTGTAAGTATTTGCACGGGAAGCGTGCAAGTAGTCAGACCGAGAAGGCAGGTGACTTCACCGTACCAGAGAGAGCGGACAAGCTCTGCGAGGAGTGCAAGCAGAGGAGGCTGTGCGCAGCATAGCTACCTACCAGGCTCATCCTGTAGAGGACTGGAGAATCTGCCAACCGCGCCAGTCTGTCAGGACAAGTGGAACTGCGAGTTCACCCGGTTTGTTCAGCAAAAGCGATTGGGAGTTTTGGAGCAGCTGCCTGGTATGGTACCTCTTTGCATTACATATAAATGTGGAGCAGCGTTTGAATCGCAGGCTAAATCCTGTAGTGGTGTGAGAGGATCTTGCTGCAGGATTCATGAGTACTAAAAATCAGGGTAGCTCCCTGTCAAATGTTCTCCTGAGGACCAGAGTTGTCTGGCTGTTCATTGGCTGCATGATGACATTACTTGGGACCTAGAAGGCAGAATTTCACTGTTCGCTGATGACACAAAGCTCTGTAACAGAGTAGACACACCAGAGGGTGTAGACAGAATGAGTCGCGACCTGCAGAAACTTGAAGAATGGTCAGGGTTTGGCAGTTGAAATTCAATGCAAAGAAGTGCAAAATAATGCATATAGGCACAAAACCCTGGCACAATATATCAGCGTTGGGGGTGAGGATATAGCATGCACCAAGCAGGAAAGGGATCTTGGGGTTATCATCTCTGTTGACCTCAAGGTAGGAAACAGTGTGACAAGGCAGCAGGTAAAGCAAATAGGATGCTGGGATGTATAGGCAGGGGCATCACCAGCAGGAAAAGGGAGGTCATATTCCGCTATACAAGACACTAGTGAGGCCCCACCTGGAGTACAGTGTACAGTTCTGGAGACCATACCTACGTAGGACATAGACAGGGTAGAGAAGGTTCAGAGGAGGGCAACAAAGATGGTGCATGGATTGCATCACATGTCCTATGAAGACAGGTTGAAGGAACTGAACATGTACTCCTGGAGGAGAGGAGGGAGAGAGGGATATGATAGAGACATACAAGTATCTTACAGGGAGGAACAGGGTGCAGGAAAACATTATTTTAAGCGAAAAGATGTTCCAGGACTAGAGGGCATGGGATGAAGTTGGAGGGAGGACGATTCAGAGGAAACATGAGAAAGAATTTCTTCACAGAATGGGTGGTGGACAAGTGGGACACCCTGCCAGGGGAAGTGGTGGGGGCTGAAACAATCACGAGGTTTAGAATGCATGGGATAGACATAAAGGAATTCTGGAGGTCAGGGTAAGGGCAACAGACTTAGGAAAACAAACTGAACTTACAAGCTCAAATGGGCAGATTGGTGGGCCATAGGCCCTCATCTGCCGGACACGGCCTATGTATCTATGTATCTATGTATCTATGTTCTATGCATGGATTGTGCTCATGGCTATTACAAACTAACGTAGGTACTAAACACTTGTTTTTTCTCCAGGGTCCCACCCTGCTGCAATGAATAGGCTAGCCTTGTAAGGCCTGGGTACCCAAAGACAGTGACTGATAGGTTTGGCCTGTGCACAGTGCCCTATATAGTAGAAGTGTTACGCTGATCAACTTGATTTCCCATCCTTGTTACTTCCCCTTAATAAATCAGATTTGTTGTTGCAAGGTGTATCAATTGAACTGTGTTTGTGCCACCCTGTTGTGTATGGGTTACTGTATAACTGCATTTTATTTTACAGGTCTTCAGCACCAGGTTGGCCATCCCGACCTGGGGAAAGTATAAGTCGTAAAGGTAGAGTGGGGATTGCTGGTGAGCCACTCAGCTGGAAGAAAGGGGCTGCAGTGACCCAGAGGGCTGTGACCAGGTCGCATTTGACAGTTCCAACCCCAACCTCTGAGTGGAGCACCCACCATTGGATCAAGGTCCCTCAACCTGTTATTAGCTAAGCAGACAGGGTAGTAGCCCTTAGGATAGTGCCCCCCTTGGGGTTACATACAGACATTTGCATTTACATACACACACACACACACACACACACACACACACACACACACACTTATAACAGCTACATATATTTTATGTTTTATAAAAATGTCATGTCTTCTGTATTTATTTTCTGAGGCTGAGCATTAGTCAGGGCAGTGACACTACATTTGTTGCATGCAGCAAGGTCAGTAGTGACAAACAGCAACAGATGATACTGGCTGAAGACTGTGTAAATGACCAGAGGTAACACTGTCCACCTTTTATTTTGCACTCAACATGTATATACAGTATTGCATTCATGTATTGCCACCATTATCACAAACATGGTGGTAAACTTGCATGTTTGCCAATTTTGTTGCAGTCCAGCTCCTCTGTTGAATCCATGTCAAGGTCATCGATTGAGGAAGATGTCCTTAGACTGTGAGGTGAGAAGATGGGCAATTGTAACAATGACAATATGGAGTGTGCAGACACTTGCACCATGGACTTATCATTCACACAGTCTCTTGTCAAACAACCCATGTTTATGATGCATATGGGCAACATCATTGAAATTGCACAGAAATGTCAATTCACATCATGCAACTCATATTACCATGGATTAACCGTAAAGACACGAACTTGGAACATGTTTAACCTTGGCTTGGGTTGGTGCATGTGCATTTATTGATCTGTCTGCTCAATTGACCTGCATAAGTGCGCAATTAACACTTTTTTTTCTTTTCTTTCCAGTTATGTCCAGCAGGGCACACAGCATACAAATGGCGGAGTCAGACTCAACTGAGGAATGGAGTAAATGCAGGTGATTTGATCACTGCAAGTGCCATACTGATGTCGGGAAATAACTTTAGAAAAATTGCTCTCATGTATCGGTTTATGAATCATGCCTTTATCAGTGCCTCTTTGTTTTACGCTACAACAACTGTACACTGTGCCTGTGATTGAGACTTATTGGTGTTGAATGGAGAGGGACCTCATGGCAGAAAGAAGAAACAAACCAGTGGCTATCATGGGTAGGCAAACTTTATTCTTTCCTTAATGCTCATAGGACTTTCAGTTTCAATACACACTCCAAGCATGTCACCCTAGTAACAAATTGCTCTTTGCCCACAAGTGATGGACATATGGATAGTCTGGGACATTGTGCAGTACTACACATGCACCATCATAGATGTGGACACCAAGCAAATTCTTTCCATGGTAGTTGTGGACAAATGCGAAACAGCACTGAAATCACCAAATATGGAGAAGTTGGCATTCCAACGCACTATGGATGCTTTCGACAGAGCCATGTTCAGGTCTCAGAAGTTGTCACAGATGCTCATGGGCCCATCTCCTGTTTGATGCATAGGTATCTCACTCCATATTCTTTTCATGGTGAAAACATGCAAGACAATCTCAAAATGTTTTGAGAATGTTTTTGTTCCATTTAGTTGCATGCACCTCAAATTCTAGTCTTTCCAATCCAGAATCTTGAGCTTTCCATTATAGTCACGGATAATGTCATCAGCATAGTATTCGGAAGCAACCACTTGCCAGAAGACATCTCTTTTCTTCCTTCATCCTGTACATCTTACACCCAAATCAGAACATATGTTTATGCTGCATCTACACATTATGTCAAATTTCCGCCTCCTACAGTGATAACAGATAACAGTCAAATAGCGTCTGGTGACAGTATTAACCATAATCCACAATGGTTGAATAGTTAGGAAATGAGATCTTTGAATCATTGATTGCACATCCCTCCGACTTCATTTGCTACCAGATTCTCTACATCACAGTTGGGTATTGATTGCAGACATTGCCATATGATCCATCAATGCAAGCTGCAGGCTGCATTGCAACGCCATGGGGAACTATGCAGAAAGTGTAGCATGGGACAGCATGGTACTGCAACAGATGCCAAGGAGATGGAACAGAGGATCACATAGGAAGGGGATTTTCATCTCACTATTGGAGTGAAGGGAGCACAGAATCGGCCGGTCACTTGGAGTCTGGAGGACAACAAAGCGGCAAGGATAGGGTATGCGCCAGACAGAGAAGGAGAGGGACGAGTAATGAGGATGTGGGATGGAAGACAATCACAGTCGACAGGTTGAGGCAGGCCATCTGGTAGCTAATGGCAGATAAGGCACCGGGCAATGATGGGCAGTATTTGATGGTTATGAAAGAACTGACTGGTGACCTTGCAGTTGCACTGACTGCACTCTTCAACATCTCTACCCAGACAGGATGGATTCCCTCATGACTGGAGGGTGTCCCATGATGCCTATCCACAAAGGGCTGTCTAGAGAGTAGATGGGTAATTACAGGCTTGTCAGCCTTACATCTGTGGTAGGCAAGGTGATGGAGGCATTATCAGGAGAGGCTTGTTTGCCAGCTCTAAAGGGTGCCTGTACTACCGGCTATATTCATTTGTTCTGATCACATTATGGCAGACCCACCTTCTAGAGTTTTCCGAGTGAGTGACGGTGGCCCGAATCCATGTAGGATGGGCGACGCTATACCTGGACAACAGCCTGACATTTGATTCCATAGGCAGCACTGGCATGAGAAAAAGTTGCTGGGGATTGAGGCACTGGATCAGCTGGGTAGAAAATGTTCTTGCCTGCTGTATGCAAACAATACTGGTTTGCTTCAGTGTCCTCTCTCAGACGGGTCAGCAATGGGTCCACCACAGTCTGCCCTGTATAGATCTACTGTTAGGTTAGAGTTTGCACATGGCTGAACCAGAGTTCACCATGTTTAATGTGTGTGTTAACTATTTTTGAATTGTCATAAAAAAGCTGATAAAGGCTTGGCAGTGGTGATATTGAATCGAAGATTACATTACGGGAAACCAACAGGCAGCTAAGTGACCTTACTTACTACAAAGTACTGGAAGTGACCCACTACAGAATACAAAAGAGAACTACAGGAGTTAATTAAAATCGTTTCCAAAGCATGTCCAAAACAAACTAAAGGCCCTCATCCTCAGTGAACCTAAGCTAGGGACATTCTACATGCTTCCTAAAATACATAAGCCTGGTAATCCTGGTAGACCCATAGTTTCTGTAATGGCACCTGACAGAGGGATCTCAAGGTTTGTATAAGCTATTTTCAACCGCTGGTTATGCAAAGGATAGTTACATCAAGGACACTACTACTTCCTGCATAAACTTTCTGGTTTTAAGGACTTACCACCTGATACCTTTTAGCCACGATGGATGTAACCTCCTCTACACTAATATTCCACACACAGATGGCATTTCAGCCTGCCTCAAAACCTGCATGACAAAAGAATTGGACCCTCAACATTGACCCTGGAGTTGTGGTAAACTCACTGAATTCATTCTGACACATTAAATGGTAAACATTATGTTCAAACTATGGAACAGCAATGGGAACCAGGATGGCTCCACAGTATGCTAATCTTTTTATGGTGAATTTGGAAGAGGATTTTCTAAGGCACTGTACATATAAACCACTCGCTTATTTCCGTTATATTGATGATTTGTTTATAATTTGGAAGAGGGCGCTTGACACACTTAAAGATTTCCATCGGGACTTAATAACCTCCACCCAACTATAAAGCTTTCTGAATATTCTGCCACCAGTGTACATTTTCTGGATACCACTGTCACTATTAAGGATGGGACCCTACATACCTGTCTTTACAGGAAATTAACAGACAGACAGAGATACTTACACAAGAAAAGTAATCACCCAGCCACACAAAGAAATTTGACATATGTAGTCAACACTTCGGTATTACTGCCTCTGTTCAAATGAGGAAGACTAGAGACACACATCATGATGTTGAAAAACAGCTTTACTGAGTAGGGACACTCGTCCAGAGAAATTGACAGAGCAATGGAACGTGCAACACAGGTCCCAAGAGAACAGATCCTGCAATATAAGGAATGGATGACTACCAACAGAATACCCTTTAGTAGTCACATACCATCCTGACTCGAACTTCATGTAAGATTATTAAGGACCTCCATCCAATAATTAGTGAGGATGAAACCCTTAATTGTATTTTTCAAGAACTACCACTACTATCTTTTAAACAACCACCTAATTTAGCCAACCTGATTATTAGGAGTCAACTTGAACCAGAACAGAATACCATGACATCATATGGTACACGATCCTGTCATCAACGACATGTAAGACATTTAACCTTATTTCCACTTCAGACTGTGTGGTTACATCACAAAACAGACTATTCAGGATACAGGGAATTATACATGTACATCAAGTAATGTGGTCTATTTTATCCAATGGAAGAAATGTCCTCACACAGGTTATGTGGCGGAGACAAGCCAACAACTCCGCACTAGAATGAATTCACAGACATTCTATTAATCACAAGAAGATTGAGAAACCAGTAGCCCAGCACTTCTCCCAGGATGACCACTCAATCTCAGATATGTATGTGATGGTCTTAAAGGACATTTCAACAGTACACAACAGAGATGGGCTTCTGAAATTAGACTTATTTTACTTCTCAATATGGTGGTGGATGGAATGAACATTGATGTTGGTTGTATGACACATTATTCCACTTAAACTTACACAGACCTTTACTTTAAAATACAGACATAAATACTTTAGTTCTTCAGCGGGCCTTTGATTTTGTAAGTTTATGGTTATCTATTGACTTCACCTTAACACTGTGGTGAGTACGCTTGAGTGTGTGTGTGTGTGTGTGTGTGTGTATATACTGATGTATGTATGTATGTGTGTGTTTTATGTGTGTTTGGTATGTGTTGTGTTTTTGTGTGTTGTGGGTATGTGTGTGTGTGTTTTGTTTGTTGTGCGTGGTGTGGTGATTGTGTTTGTTATATTTGTTGCATGTTGGGTGTGTGTGTGTGTGTGTGTGTGTGTGTGTGGTGTGGTATGTACACACATATGTGGGGAGCGTGGCATGGGCAATTGTTATGTGGCTAGGACACTTAGTTTTCACATATAGTGTACATTTACTTCCTTCCACTAGTTGTCAGTGGTTGTATTACACACTGTCACATTTTAAATCTGCTCATATTAAATGCATATTTCATTTACTTGGGGATTCATAAAGGTGTAATTCCTTTGCATTTTCATTTAGATTCCTTAGACTGATTCTGTGCATTTTGTTATACACGGACTCTGTTGAAATCTGCACTTATCAGGCTCATGGTCTCATTTTCTTGGGGTCCTTGACAAATATTTTGTATTTTTTATTTGGCACTTACACTTACAAGTGATACTATCATGCATCATGTATATATGTGTATGTTAATTTGAGGCTTGTTTTCAACTTGCAGTTATACCTAATTTCAGGATGTTGTCTCTCATTATCTGTACTTTAATATACCAGGACAATTGGAATGTAAGTTGTAAGCTCATCTTACATGTATTAGAGAGAATGCCGCCTCAATATTTTTTTATCACTAGAATGCTTTCTGGCATACTGAGACATTTTAAAATTTATGTGACAAGAACTCTCTGGCTGTAGAGAATTCTTGATAACCTTTGCCCTTCCAGGCTCCTCAGTTAAAAGGCATAATGGTGTTAATTAGCTTCTATGACATAATCTTCTGTTATGTTTTAAATGTATATGTTAAACCAATGAGAGTTATTTCTGTTTTTCAATATAATCTGGTGTTAATAGTATGGGATATTTGAAATAACTGCCACAAAGCTTCTGAAGAAGGACCTGGTTGGTTCAAAAGCTAGAGCACTTTGTTCTTTTCTTTAACAGCCATGTTGGTCCAATAAAGGTATCAAATCATGTGTTTCTGGATCTACCCTGAAATAAGACATTCTTACGATGTATGGCATGGTGCAAAAATCTTGGGAAACGATCATGGCAGGAAGTGCACTCGCAGCCATACAGTGACACTAATGTGAATAGTCTGTGTCAGTGTCATTTACATTATGGTTTCTTTGTTAGCCTTTTCCAAGGCTGGCCAGCAATGACAATGTAGAGTACTGTGCATTTGGTGTCATGATATAGTCAATCACTTCTGGCACTGCTGCCAAGAATCACACAACTACAATGACTTCATGGTAACTACACTTCATGGTCTGCAGTTGTCAGTGTAGAGTTTGACACATCATCTACTATGCACTCATTCACTATTCTTACTTTACAGGGCTGCTGGATAGGCATACTACATCACATCACTGACGTACATAGCTGGACTTTGGCAATGACATTGGGGCTGGAGAATGCAGTCATTCTGAGCTGGAATCTGTGTGTGAGAAGCCATGGCTTGAGGCAGGCTCAGTGCCACATAGAGAGCTAGCAAAATTGTGATGGACAAGCGCTTACTAAATTCACTGAAATACTTAATTTCTTATCGGTACTTACATACAAATAGCATTTGACAGCTCCTGCACTTCACAGCTAACAAAATACTCTGATGATGTCAGCTCAGTTGTGTGACTGCTGATGTTTTCTATTTTGTCTCATTTCATCCACAGTAGCACCACTGACCTTGAACAGTTTCAACAGCATATCCTAATGTACTGTGCAAAGTGTTATGCGTACACTTTTCCTGTGTACCGTGCACGCAACTTTCTTGCTGCCCTAGACTACAACCATCATGTCTCCAGATCATGCCTTTACAATGCCAAAGGAGAAAAATGTAAGTATCACATGGCTTTATGCTTTATAGAATAACAGGAGACATGCATACTTTCATTGTTTTTATTTTTGTCATCCTGCGCTAACTCTTTCTATCTTTCAATCTATGCTCTATCTTTCATGGTGCGGCTGGCAGTGATAGGTGTGCAGGACTAGTTGACAGTTGTGCTGAGTGTTAATTGCATTTTCAAGTGTCTGTTATTCAACTGTTTGCATGCCAATTGCCCTTTTCTTATGTGCTCAAGTGCCCAGGCCTCCAGGATCTGTCTCAGTCAGTGCCATGACAGCAGGTTTTCATTACAGTTGGTTTCTGCCTTTGCATTATTTCAAATACACATTGCTCCCATGATCCAAGCAGGAGTGAGGAGAATAAACACATGAACACAAAACAAAAATATCATGGCTGGAAAGTACAATATCCGACCGCATGATCGTAGACATTGCTCCATAGGTTTCCACAGAGCAAATTCAGTATAATATAATGTTCAGTGTGAATGGCTTATTACCATAGTAATCACTGGTCATGATACAACACAATCAGCCATTTCCAGTAATGAGTGCATTGCACATATTTCTACCTCCACTGAGACATGCAATCCAAAATGAGATGGTTTATGGTTGTCCACGCTTGATCAAGGTTACGGTGCCGACTGATCAGAGATGCTGCCACTGGACATTGAAATAAATGATTGCTTATAATGTCTTTACTAAACATTCTAACAGCACTTTCATCTATATGAGTTACAAACGGCTGTACAACAAGAAAGGCATGAGTTGGACAGTGGTGCCAAAGAAGGAAGAAAAGACTATGGTAACATCCTGTCAATGATGTCAGATGTGCTGCAGAGGAGAATGACATGCACACGGCAGTTGATACACGTACAACATTGTCTCTTGAAGACCCAAGGTGAATTCAGCAAAACATCTCTGCCATCCCACCCCCACCAACATGTTTACTGATTGAAAAGCACCAATCCCGCTTCAGTCGACCTGGAGTTGAGGTTTTCAGTGACTCGCATGCTCATCTGTCAACAACAAATTAACCAGTCTAGAGCTTAAAATAGCAACCTTTTGAGGTATGCCAGTGAATTATTATGAACTTCCAGACTTTCAGCACCAGCAGATTAAGAATAACACATGATGCAATGACTTCTACAAAGGGTTCATAACATATGGATGGTTGATGTAAATTAATTCGGACAGTCAATGCACATCCAGGAATATGTACAGAGATAACATTCAAATTCATAATCATAAGTAGAAATACCATGCTGGTAATAAGTGTTAGCTAGGCACTTGTGGAATATATTGTTTCATTGGATGAGCATTCACGGCCTAACGGTGTGTGACTGGCAGACCAAGAGCAGTTGGGCTGCACATAAATGGCTGTTACCAGTGCCTAAAGGAGACATTACCATCCAGTCATTAGTGGTCCATGGCAATGTTGGGAAGGCAGACCATGGTATCATTCAGAGCGTCAAGTATGTGGGACAGTGCCTTCTAGAGAGTTTGGATCAATGCATCAGATGCAGCCAACTGTTCATAAGGAGTCTTGTGGGGTGCTCATAATTGGCCAAGGCACCGTATGCGAATGTTAACTAGAATCTCGCTCCCCAGCAACAAGGGTTTAGGCAAGGACATTCGAGAGTGGTTGCACTGACATATCGAGGGTTGCTGAGTGTTCATCAAGGAGACATTCATGGCCAGTCAGTGCTGGCACAGGGAATGTATAGAAGGATTACTGTAGTATCATTACCAGCACCTAGTGTGCTAACAGTGACTTTGAGAGCAGTAGAAGCAGCACCTTAACTTGCAGATAGCAGTGGTGCATGTATACATTACAGGCTGCTCGGAAGCATGCCAGGGCTATGTAGAGCATGCTAACCTTAGTAACATTATAAGATGCAAGGGTGCAGGATTCAGTCAATGAGAGATGTTGCTCATCCTGCCATGAACGATATGAAATTCATTTAGCATGTGGGGTTAGCATGTGGGTGTTGTCTATGTCTCAGTGGAAGTGAGCTGTGTGTTGTGCCACAAGCCTAGCTTCAGTTTTGTTTGAGTAGGTTTTGAGTGGCTAGTATCTATGCTATTCTGTAGTGAGATTGATTTTTAAACAAACCCTTGAGTAGTAATATTTATATTGTCGCTTTCCCAGCATGCAGTTTGTGTTCAACTTCATTTTTTCAACACATCAGAGTCTGATAAAAGTTGCCTGCTACATCATCAGTCTTCACTGAATGTTACACACATTACCTTGGTTTTCAAAATGGGACATTTAAAGAAAAAATGCACTGATACTGCCCCAGATATGTAACAGTTAAACTCTATGCATGTGCACAGAACGTTGAGCGCAAACTACTGAAATATTGGTGTTGCGATGGCATGCACAAGGCAGCATGACAATGAGTGCATCGACTGACCGATATTTTGTAACCCACACTTCAGTCACCATTTGATTATTGTTATTGCCGCCAGGTACAGCGATTGTGAGAAACGTATATTTAGAAGAAAAACAGTTTCTGGAACAGGCAATCATAATACAAACTTATGTACAAGTGTAGGCGTAGACACAGTGGGCACAGACAGTATGTGACGATATGCAATCACTGATTAGTTGGTACAGTATCAGGAAGCTGTACATCAATGCTAACTGTTGCTAAGTAATGCTCGACCAGGAACACAAATCATAGATCACATTGAAAACTTGGTGTAAACACATTGTACATATCAGTGGTAAGGGCACAGCTTGAGCATGGATGGAAGTTGGCAGCTTTAAATGATGGAAGCATGCAGACTGAACCACTAAACTAAGGTTAATGGCAGTGGTGCTGTGTGGGACAGTAATGTGGTTGTACATGCCAGCTATAAGAGAGAGACATGGGCCAACATAAACATTGAATTGGCACTTGTGTTTCCATATTACAGGCGATACGCCAGGATACAGTTATGGTGACAGCAGTGGTTCAGAAGCACTCTACATAGTAACATACTAGTCACCAGCATATAGTGCCCTATGGTCTATAGAGTCTGCACTTTCTTCAGAACCCTAACGAGTGCGGAATCCACCTATCAATAGTACCATACTAACATACTTAAAGGCAGCAGAATAGGCATGATCATCTCTCGTGTCTGCTCGGTAACCAGAACCTATAGGGTGTTCGCTATCCCACCCCACCCCAACCACAGAGAGGGGCATCTTCTGCTTCTGCTGCCCCATGCACCTGTCTCTGCTTGAAGCCTTCCACTGTGCCCTTATCCAGCAGACTCCAGGCCAGTGCATTCCATGGCCCCACCACTGTCTCTGTCAAGTAATGTCTTCCACGTCTCCCAGTAATTTCCCACCTCCAGTTTCCACTCATGCACACTGCTTGTGCACCCTTTCTTTAGACTGAACATTTCTTTGGCTATGCCCATTTATCCTTTCATATTTGAAGATCCTTATCATGTCCCCCATCTCTCCTCACCTCCAGTGAGTACAGCCCAAGTTCTTCCGTCTTTTTCACAGGTCCTTTCTCTCATGCCCTGAAGCATCCTGGTTGCCCTCCTCTTGACCCTCTCCATCAGTGCTATGTCCTTCTTGAGGTGATGTCTCCTGAACTGCATGCAGTACTCGAGATGAGTCCTAATTAAGGAATTCTACAGAGGAGGACCTCCTCCTCCTGGATGTAATTCCCCAGGCTATGCAGCCAAGAATCATGTATGCTTTAGCTGAAGGTCTTCTGCACTTTTCAGTGTTATTTATTTATTTATTTTTAATTGTTTAACCAGAAGTAGCACACTTAGCTGAAAGCTTTTGTACAGGTGCAACCTGGGAACACAGGAAAGTTAAGTGACTTGCTCAGGGTCACACATTATGCAATTGTAAGCTATGGGATTCAAACCCAGTCTGGTCTGCTAGATGTCACCAGATTGGCAGCTCAGAGCCTTAAACCACTGCACTATACTGCCTCCCTTATTTTGGTATCTACCACAACTCACAGGTCCCTTTCACTAGTTGTGGCTGTCAGGGATACCACCCCGGGTGTATACTGACCCGGGTTTTTGACCACCAGATGTTGCACCGCATACTTCAAAAAGCAGAATATGTTTTATGGTATATTTTTAATGGCATAGCAGTTGTAAAAAGCTCTGTGGAGCTGGTATCCAAATCAGTGGCTTTACTCGCCTAGTAGCAGAGCGAGCCATGATTGCACACTGAGAAATCATGACCATGATGGTGCGAGGAGTGCGCTATTGACTACAGTGAGGGAAATTTTAAAGGTTGTTTTAATACTGTTTAGGGACAAATGTAAGCACATTAGTCAATGAAAAGTATAAACAAATTCTGAAACTGGCACCTGTATTGGTATCGTTTACAATGTGCCATTCTGGTACTGATGTCACAAGATGTCCAAGTCTGCAGTGCAGCTCCATTATGTAAAATATACTGTTTTGGATACCTGCTCCAAATAGCTATTTGACAATTGCATTTTGACAAAATATACCATGAAACAAATCAACTTTTGGGCTTAAACTTAACCAGTGAGTAAGTGATCGTAAGTGTGGGTGGTGCTGTGGGTGGACTTCTAATAGCCAAAACCACTGCACTCAGGCACATAATGACCGTTGTTATTCAGCCAGTGCCCATGGTTAAAGAAAAATACCGCTACGGTATCAAAAATGATTTGAAAGTTAGCACACATAGAAATTAAAGAAGCGCACCACTGTGCTCTGCCTGGCACCTCATGTCATGATGTGCATAAGCGGGTGGCTGGTCTTACTCCGCTCACAGCACCGGAAGTAAGTAATCGCCTGTATACACATTTACACTGTAGAGTGACCAAATCAGGACAGCTTCCCTAATATATGAGCTGGATATCTTGTTCTTCTTTTATGACAAAGTGTTTGTTCCCAGGTGTACTCGAAATTCTGGGGATCTCACGTGATATATCTGCTATCAAGTATCGCTGGAATTTGGCCATGTGTCCTGATACACTTGGGATACCTCTAGCATTGACTGGTCTGCTTTTTCAACTCACCACCCCATTCCCACGTGGAGTCCCCTGCAGCAGTACCCCCTGCAGCAGTACCTTCACTGCACCCAAATTATGATTACATTCGTGCCCTCACAGGCTCGATTCTGTCAACGACCCCCAGTGTGATCCGTATGTGCACCACTTGACGTGACAAGTCATTGTGTGCCCAGTCTCCTTGGTCTAATGCACACAGCTTTCTCTCTTCTCTTCCCCACTCCCCATCCAGGGCGATAGAAGTCTGTGTGCTCCTTCAGTGGTCTTTCTTCTGTCTATGGCCCCAGCTCTCTACTGGCACCCCACCTACTGCCTGGGAGTCAGTGTTGATCCCACTCTACCAAGGTCTCCCAGGTTGAAATGATGCTCTCAGACACACAATCCAGTGCGTGTTTTACTGCTCCCTTCTTGACTACCTCTCCTCTTTTGTTCCGATTTACAAGCATTGTGCAAGTTTCTTCACTGCCCCCACCTTCTCACCCTATCCCTCCATGCATATTTCTACCGATGCAAACCAGGTAGTGGTAGTAACAACTACAGAGGTGCATGAGAACATATATACACATCCCTGGCACACAACTGGAGGAGTAGACTACTACCGGATGCAGATATATGTCGAAAGGTCAAAGGCTCAGCAGACAGATGGATATCCAACAGTCTGGCCTAGAGATGGTTTAGCAGGAAACAGTGGATAAGCTATCACCAGAAAGTGGGAGGCTTCAAAGTATGCTGGGTTTCATGGAATGGGAGCGCAAGGAATGGTGTCTGGGAGTGTGGATGCAAATGTGGTGGCTGGTTGCGAATGATGGTCCAATGGATAGGAAATTTTGCAGCATGCCCTGTGCAAAAGTCAATTGTTGGTGTAGGTAGGAGATGTCGACCAGTATAATCACAAGATTGGTCATACAGACAAGAAGCAGGTATAGCATATCTCGATATCTACCCAAACAAGCATGTGTGTGGTTACACCAGTGTGATGGGCAGTGTCTGTGTCACTGTTTTAATGAAAGAGTCACACACAAACTGCATGCTACATCTGCAGTCTTTATGCAATGTTAGAAATTCTTAACTTATTTCCATTTACTGTATAAGGGGTCTATCTACAAGCACAAGATTGTGGTACTGCAGATAACACTAAAACAGCGACTCGGCATAGTGTGCCATTCTGTGTAAATGTTCTTTGAAATTTGTGCAACATTATATCATGTGCAATGTTTGTAATTGAACAAAGATTGAAGTTCGACTATGTTACAGATGCTGAATCTGTGGTCTAGAGAATAGATAGTCATTGTCAAGACATAAAACCATGACAATGAGTGATTGTACTGTTACGTGATCTTCTATTGCCTAAATGTAAGCATTATTAAATATTTTTAACAATATCAGAAGACTGTTCCATTGAATTAATTGACACGGTGTGTACACAAGCTTTTAAAAGGTATAATTACTTATTATTCTGCTTTACAATGGCATACACGGTCACATAAGATAGCCACAACCTTGACACAAGCGCATAACTGCATTTATATCAGGGGCTAGGTCACCACTTTTCAACAATTGTTAATGACATGCACCTGTTCATATTCTTATAGACACAGCACACTGAATAGCGTGTAAGACGGCTCACAAGCTTGCATACACTAAAACTAGAATGCAAAAAAATTGTAAACAGACAGGTGGTGAGTGGTGTAATGCACTGGCTGTGTAGCATCAGTCTTCCTGGAGACAGTGTTGCTTCCTATTTGCAGGCACCACTGTGGTCTGAGCTAAGCAGAGGTTGCGGTCTCCATGATAACCTGGCAATGATTCGGGTTAAATCTGATCCCACCCATGGACCAATATGGCCACCACCACTACATAAGAGGTTGCTTAGAAAGACTAGCAGTTGCATCAGGGTGTGCTCACTGAGGGTGCTGGTGGTGGAACAGAGCCAAAGACATCAGGTTGTGCCTCTCCACAATTCTTTCAGCATGGTGGAGGAGTGTGGTTCCTTATGGAGGACCCACAGTAGAGACCAATGAGGATGCTGTGAACCTCCACAATGGCCTCCTGATTGGAGTGTGGCTCATGTGCCCCTCAGAGAGTTGATGTAGCCTAACATCTGTGGTGGGCCAGTTAATGGTGGCCATTATCAATGTGAGGCTTTGTGCTCCACTGTGCTGATTGGGGCACCTGGACAAAAGGCATTATGGTTTAGTTCCACAGAGGTCACGCTCGATAAACCTGGTTTTTTTTTTTTTGCTCCTTGGCTTCCTGGTTCGATTCTCCTCGGGCTAGCCAAGGCCCCACAGGAACCTTTCTACATCCCACCCTCCTCATATTGCAGTTGTCTCTGGAGTGGTTGTCCCGCATAACCCTGCACTGGTTGATCCCCATCCTGCAAGGGGAGAGGTAACAGAGTGGCAACCAGTGCACTCAATTCTGCACTCCAGAAAGCTGCTGAGATGGGGATTGCTGGCCAGGGCTCCTAGGCTGGCAGCCAGCATGTATCTGGCAAGGAGCCACTTGTTTTCCTTTGTAACTGCTGGCAAAGTTGGTGATGGGGCGAAGTACCCATATGGCTTCTGTCCTCCCTTGAGCCTCCACTTCCTGGTACACAGTATCCCCTGCCCTGACAAAAATAGCCACCCATTCCAGCCTCTTCCCTCCCAGTCCCTGCAGAACACCTTTGTAAGCTGGGATCCGAAAGTTACCAGTCATGGTATTGGTGGCCAAGATCTCTGAGACGGCAACAATATCTACCCTCCCTCTACCATTATTGACTGGAACTCTGCCACCTTATTTGCTAAGCTCCTTGCATTCAAGGATACTACAGTCCACTTGTTCCCCAACCCTGCCTCTTCATGTCTTTCCTTCTTCTACTTTTGTTGGTAACTTCACCTCATTCTCCTCCTCCCAGTCTTGGGGGAGAGGCTTCAGTCTTCCTGGAAGTTGCCTCCTTCCTGTTGTCCAACTCTGCCACCCCACCCCATATAGATCTTTGTTGTTTCTAATGTACTTCTCCAGCCCGCCCCAATGCCCTTGTAACCTTGATTCTGAGATGCAGCCTATCCTTGCATAAAGTCCCTTATTGTTTCATGTCTTGCCCCACTCCACTACCACCCCATTTCTTCACACCACCCCATTAGCCACCTATTAAATTCCTGTATTCTAAGCTTCCTCACTGTGCTTGTCTTAGGTACTAAGAGTACCTGGGAACGCTCACTGAGTTTCCCACCCAACCACAGATACCCAGCACTTCTCTGAACCTCTCCTATACTTCTTCCACTCTGCTACCCTCTAGGTCATTTGTTCCCAGGTGCACAATGATATGAGGCTTCCTCCCACCTTCTTCACACATTTCTAAATACACTGCCCTACTCTCCATGCTGTCAAACATGGTATACACTCCACCCATGTCCGGCTCTCCTTGCTCCTTACATCCCCATTTCACCCCGATCATAGAATCCTTAATACATGTACTTGCCCCACCATCCCTTACATTTCCCTGGTTTGCCCTCTGACAAACCCCTTTCCTCACTGTCCTCTCCTTCCAACACTGCCCTTTCCACGACTCCGCTTCTCCTTCAATTGCACCTCCACCTGCTCTCCTCCTCCTAAACATAGAAACATAGAATTTGATGGCAGATAAGGACCGCTTGGCCCACCCAGTCTGCCCATTTCCTGTCTACTGGATAAGCTGCAGATCCTAGTTAACCAGCAGCCTACTTCTTCCTACCCCCACCCCTAGAATTGCCTCTTATGACTGTCCCATGCATGCTTGAATTCCACCACTGTTTTTGACTCCACGACCTTCTCCAGAAGGCCGCTCCATGCATCCACAACCCTCTCTGTGAAAAAATACTTCCTTAAATTACCTCTGAGTCACCCCCGCCTATCTTCAAATTGTGCCCTTGTTCTTGCACACCTCTTTTTGAAAGATGCTACCTCTTGGACTTTGTTGATTCCCTTGAGGTACTTGAAGTTTCTATCATGTCCCCCCTCCTCCTTCTCGAGGCTATACATATTAAGCTCCTTAAGTCTCTCTTCATATGTCTTCCAGTGCAGACCCTGCACCATTTTAGTTGCCTCCTCTGGACAGCTTCCATCCTGTCTATGTCTTTGCAAGACTGGGTCTCCAGAACTGCACACAGGACTCCAGATGGGGTCTCACCAGCTCTCTGTACAGAGGATAATAACTTCCTGTTTTCTACTGGTGATGCCTCTCCCTATGCATCCCAGTATCCCCCAGCCCTCCTTGCTGCCCTCTCACATTGCTTGCCCACCTTTAGGTCATCTGATATGACTACCCCAGGTCTCTTTCCATTTTTGTTGTTGTTAGTATCTCACCCCATTGTGTACTCTTCCCTGGGTTTTGTTTCCAGGTGCATTACCTTGCACTTCTTAGCACTGAATCTAAGCTGCCATACATTTGACCATTCCTCTAACCTTGCCAAGTCCCTTTTCATCCTTTCCACCCCACCTCCTCCATCCCTTCTATGCTTGCTCGTTCCACAAACCCTCACCCTCCACTACATGTACCTCCTCCCACTGCACGCTGTATGTGACCTCCCCAAACACTTTTTGGCCTTCCTCCCCTTCATTTAGTGTATCCGTGCTAACTCGACCTGCTTCCACTGCCATGTCCCTCCTACCCCACAGTCTTCCCTCACCTTGTACCCTGTATTTCCCCTTTCCTTCTGGTCCCCTGACTCTTGTTACATGATGCCTTCCCAACCTCCTACTCTGTTTCATCAGCAGCACTGCATACCTGTTTGTTATCTCAAACCTCCTGGTACAGCACTACCCTGGAATGTCTCCTGCCTCTGCTTAGCATGAACCTCTGTTATACTTCCTCTTTGTCTGCCCATGTTCCTTCCACCTGCCAACACCAACTTTTGGTGCTCCTGGGACACTGTACTTGGTCCCCTGGCCAAGTGCCCCCTTCTGACCCTTGTGCTGCCAGAATAGACCTTACCTAAAAAGAAAATTTATGACTGTTACATTTTCATCAGTATTTCTTTAAGACTGTAAAACAGATTTCACCCACTTTAATTACTCCACCTCCTGCCCTTCCTAATAGGTGGAACCACTACTGGGAGTGGTCCACTTGCCTATTTAATAGAGGTGTCAGTGATGGGTGGAGAGAGAAACAGGACACAGGTCATCCTCCCAGTAAAACTAACCAGACCACACTACAAGCTAACCAAACTACAAGAATAAGTACTTTCCATTTAGTACCAGGAACACACACTGTAGCTCCTGCTTCTTCCAGTTCAAATGCTATGGTACCAAAATTTGCAGCAGGGTGAACACTTCAGGGGTGTAATAAATGAAGGAGGACCTTAGCAAAGTGGAAGAGGGTCAAGGGTCTGGCAACTGAACTGTAATGGAAAGAAGTGAAGCTCATGTACCTGTGGACAGGAACCCCACAGCTAGAGTACGAGCTGGGAGCTGGGAGGAGAAGAACTGACAGTCACAAGACAGGAATGGGACCGGGGTAGTTTTTCTGATGACCTGAAAGTGGCTAAGCAGTATGACAATGCACTTGGGAAAGCCAACAGGATGATGGGGAACTTAGACAGGGCATCAACAGCAGAAGCTGGTCAAGATCTGCTGCGCAGTTGTTGGGGCTGGAGATCCAGGCCGCATCGGCAGCGGGCACAAGAAGGACCATATCGGTGGTCACAGGAGACTCCAGCCAAAAAGGTAGTCCAGGGGATGGGGTGGCCAGCTGCTCCAGCCAGGCAGTGGGGGCGGGTTGAGAGTAAACTAGAACCACATGCAGAAGGAATAGCACGGTAAGTCACTGCACAGACTAGTGAACCCCGACTAATGGGGGTGGGAGGAATAAGCTTGGGGCTGATGATAGAAGGAAGAGCATAGAAGGGTCAAAAGGGCCAGTAAGGGGGTGAAGTGATCAAGCTGGGGGACTCCATGACCAGGGACATCCAGTGGGAGAGAGTAGGGGGGGTATAAGCAGCCAGGTCTGGGCTAAATGTATTCCGGGACTATCCATTCACTGTCAAATTCCAGCTATATTCCTTAGCTTTGGAATGCAGGGATACCCTGATTTCCTAGTACACCTGGGCACCAGCCATTTGGAAGGGAACAGTGATATGGAAATCCAGGCGAAGTTCCGGGAGCTAGCCAGGTTCTGCCATTCTATGGTGAGTTCAATTTCTTCGCAGCAATCCTGCGCAGTGCCTAGGGCATCTGGGGAAGCCAATCACAAACTAAGAGGTGTGAACCAGTGGCTCAGGCAGTGGTGTAGGGAAGAAGGTTTTGGACCACTGGGGACTGGGGACACATGGGATGTTATGGGGTTATATGCTAGGAAAGGCTACATCTTAACTGAGAGGAGAGGAGATCTTAAAGCTGAAACTCGCTGAATTCATGAACAGAAGTGGGGTTTAAACTTGTAAAGGGGGTGACTAGTGAAGGACTGGAGACAGGCAGACTGACAAAGATCCCTGGTCTATGGTGGCAAATAAGGGCAGGGGACTCCAATGAACAGAATGCAAGAACAGTGCAGGATAGGTCAAATAGGGAGTGCATGGCCAAGTCAGTTGTGTGGGGGTTAGAGTTCGGTCATGGTCAACACCAGGAGTATGTGCAACAAAATGCTCCAACTTACAGGCAATGCTGGCTGAGGGATCAGCAGATGTGGCAGCGATTAAGGAAACATGGGCCACCCAGAAGAATGACTGGGACCTAAATTTGGAGGGCTAGAAATTATTCAGGTGGTATAGAGAAGTGGGTAGAGGAGTGGGTGCAGCACTGATAGTCAAGGATTGCATATTGGTGAGAGGAGTGAAGGAGGCAGAGGGGAAGTGGAAGCGATTAGGTAACCCTACAATCAGGGGAGGAAAAGATTAAAAGTAGGAGTGGTATACAGACCACCTGCAATGGATGAGGAACAAGAGGGAAATTTGGTTGAGAACATCAAGGGGAACTGTGACCGGGAAAGGGTAGGGTGGTGGTCATGGGGACCTAAATATGCCGGGGGCAGACTGGGATACCATGACATCAGTGGTGGCCAGGAGTAGAGGCTGATGGATGTGTTTAATGATACCTTTCTGGTCCAACAGGTGGGGAACTTACTGGGGTACTGTATGTTGTCCTTGCAGACAGCGACCAGATAAGGGGTCTTGAGGTGTGCAGCCTGATGGCAAAAGGAGACCATGACATGGTCTGGTTTATGCTGTGCCTAGGGGTGGAAGACAACTGCTCAAACACGGTGGTAATGGATTTCAGGGGCAGATTTCATGGGCATGGGCAGGAAACTGGCGAGGAGCTTGAGCCAGATCAGGACAGACATGGATGTGGGTAGCTTGTGGGAGGCCATTAGAAGAAGGGGTACAGGAGGATACTAGCTTGTGTGTAGGTAAGGCATAAAATGGCAGGCCAGCAAGCCATGCTGGAGGACCAGGGAGGTGCAAGAGGCAGTGAGGGATAAAAAGCTGCCTATGCACATTTTAAGCAATCCATGGGGGAAAGGAGAGAGGGGAGTACAAGTTGTCAGCTAGAAGGGTCACAAGTGTGGTGAGGGGAGCAAAGGCGAGGATGGAGCACAACCTGGCTAAGGATATCCATGGGGGTGGGGTAGGGTTTTATAGATACATAGGGGAAAAGAGGAAGGAGAACAGATCTCAAAGATTATGACTGGGGAAGAATGGGCTCAGGAGGCGGCGGAGCAGGTAGAGTTACTGAATAAGTACTTTGCCTCGGTTTCTAGGGAGGGAGACATGGGCTACGTTCAACCGGAAAGCAGCAGGAGGGGCAGCTGAGAGGATAGGGCAGAGGGAGATGAGAGGATCAAAAGAGACTGGGGTACCAGGTGGGCCAGGCCCAGAAGAGGATGGGGACCTTATTGAGGAAAGGGCTAGGGAGGTAAAATCACAGAGGGCAGTGGAGAGAGTCCAAAGGTGGGGTAAAACTGACAAGGCACCAGGACCGGATGTGCTGCATCCAAGGGTAATGAAGGAACTGGAGGATGAAATAGTGGCTCCACTAGATGTGCTGTTCAATGCCCTCTCTCCAGACAGGAAGGGTGCCCCAGGATTGGAGGGTGGCTCACGTGGTACCTATCCACAAATGGTGGTTCTAGGGGAGATGAGAAATTACAGGCCTGTCACTTTAACATCAGTGGTAGGCAAACTAATGGAGAGCTTCATCAAAGGATGCTCAGGAGGCAATTGGCTGGGCTGGGGAACTTGGATGCGAAACAGTATGGTTTTGTTCGGGAGATCGTCCAGACCAACCTCATAGATTTTATGACTGGGTGACAGGGACACTGGACAGACAGAGACAAGTGGACATCTTATATCTGGATTTTAGTAAGTCTAGTCAAGCAAGGCACTGTGGTAGGCTTCAAAAGGGTGGACATATGCATGGGTGTATAAAAGCCACGGTTGACCCTCTTTGGGACAAGGGTGGAGGAGCAAGTGCCTGATAGGGGCTGGCTATCGAGCAGACACAAAAGACCATCAGGCCTATTCTGCTGGCTTTTAGTATGTTAGAAGTCATAATACACAGGTCATTGATGAGACCATTTTCCATGTTTCTTTTACCTGGGCGTGGTGTGCCACTGACGTCTCAGGGCGAGCACCGACTTCCACCACGCCCCCTTCAAACTTCCATCTCCCATACTGCTGTGCTCCCAGGCTCTGCCAGGAGTCAGCACACAGTGAGGTGGCATACCACCCTACCCCCAGGAGAGCACAAGCAGTCGGTGGATGCTCAAGCTTTCTCCTCCCGCCTGACCGCCAGCGACCCAGGTCATTCCTAACCAGGGTCGCCGGCTTCTCAAGTGGAAATGCAACCAGTGCACCTATGGGCCGGCTCTGGTAGAGTTTTAATAATGGTGATGGGTGCACCAGAACAACATAGACTGTTGGACATTCTCGACCTGGATATCAGTAAGGCGTTCCATTTGGTACCCAATTACGGTCTGGCAAAGACGGGGATGAGGGTGTGGTACCTGTTGCACTGGTGGGTAGAAAACTGTTGGTGGTATAGTCTCATCTCCCAGTATGGTCAAGAACATGGTCCCCAATGTTAGGTCAGGGGCACATCCAGTTCAATGCCAATGTCTTGGTCATAGGGAAGGGTGTTAGAAGTAGGCAGATTCTTTTGTGGAGTACTCAAACTTGGAGAACTGGTGGAGGCAATGATGAAGGAGAGAAAGGCAGGGGAACTGGATACCAAGGTAGTGGGAATTGTGGTTAAATGCAGGGCTAGTAAGGTGCTGCATCTGGGGTGGGGGAGGAAAACCTGCCATGAACACACTCTGTAGGTGGTAACAACACAGTCCACAACAGGTGAGAGGGACCTGGAGAGCTCTGAAAGAGCCACAGTAAAGGAAACTAGATAATCTGCTGCTATAACTAGGGGTGTTATCTGCCAGAAGAAGGAGGTGATGCTCCTCTATAATGCTATGGCCAGGCCACAACGTCAATCCTGTTTGCAATTCTGGAGACCACTTAGCACTGCTGGAGAGGGGCCAGAGGAGGGAGAGAGTATGATACAGCCCTTGTAGGGTTGGAGCTATAAGGCAAGGTTGAAGAATTCAGGCTGTATGCATTGCAGGACAGGAGAGACAGAGTTGCCATGATCAAGGTCTTCAAGTATATAAAAGGGTAAATAAGGATGGTGCCAAGGAGCTGTTCTGTCATACAAAGTGGGGAACTATCAGGGAGCACGAGTGGAAGATGTAGTGTGTTAAGTACAGGGTGGAGCACAGGAGCCACAGAGAGGGTGGTGGAACCATGGAATGCACTGGTCCAGAGTCTGTTGTAGGTGAGTCCAGCGGAAGGATTCAAAACAATTTTATGAAGTTATTTGAACACCTCCATCAGGACCACTATGACCCTCCTCTCTGGCATGATGTACATGTTGATATTGAGCCTCTCCCATCGGTCCTTCACCCAGGATCAAGATCAGTTTGTTTGCCCTACTCCAGATTCGCTCCATGACAGCAATGTAACATTTTAAGTCCGTCTCCACAACCGCACACAGTACTTGGGTGGGGCCAAACAAATTGGTGAAGTAGAGGGTGGATCACTTCACTACTTCTGGAGGTGATCCAACTATCGTGCATCCTAGCATCCAATTTAATTGGGTAACTGCCCTCACAGAAGGCTTGGAGTTGATCATTTCAACATCCACCACACACCTCAGATCTATTGCAACCTTCATCACATGTAGGGTGTCTCCACTCTGGGTATACTCTTGACCTGGCTTAGAGCACCAAGTTGTAGACCTGCATTGTCCTGCATTGAAGATAAATGTTCAAATCCTAGACCACCGATACAGAGACTCTCAGTCTTCCTATGTGCCACTTTTTCTGCCACCCTGGTACACTCATTTGTCATGTCCTAGCAGGACTACAGCAATTCCTGTACCTGGGGCAGAAAGTAGTGGCTATGCTGTTGACTGGCATTTTGAGATGTGAGCATGTGATGCCTGTCCTCTGTGAAATGCACTGGCTACCAGTAAGCTGGACTATTGTCTTCAAGGTCAGACTAGTGATGTATAAAGCCTGGTATGACCTCCTGGTACAAATGGAGGAAAGAAACAAATATGCTATGTCTGACCAGGTAGCACCAGAAATGATCATCACTACACCACGGCACAGAAAGATAGATGGACAGTCGCAGGAAGTAGAAGTAATTTCCTTCTTGGTGACTGTGAACGCACCAACAAGGCTCTAGTCAACGAGTAAGGCTATCATAGACGAGGTTTTAATAACTCATTTACTGTTTATGAAATAAGTCTTAAACTCTGTGGCACTGTCATTGACATGTTATACTTCCAGTAGTGAAAGTGATGGAAATAATGAATAAAGATGAAACGGCCTGGAATACATGATGTGCATGGTTGCCATGACGAATTTAGATCCCTAGCAGTAATACACTCAAGAATGTGCTATATGATGGACTATAGTCACTACTCAAATGCATTAGAGTTGTAGTCTGTGGCCTTGTGCCTCATAATGCACCCGATGCGTGACAGTATCTCATGCTGTACCACACACTGTTGTGCATTTCTTACCGGTGGTATTTAAGTAGTAGGGTACAGCAGGGTGTTGGTCGATGGATGTTTCACAGCACCCTATGTTGTGTGTCACGAGGAACAGACTACCTATAAGAAGGATGAACTATCTCCGATGACCCATCAGTGGATGCCAGCATGTCACTGCTACACACACACACACACACACACACACACACAAAAGTAAAAGTAGATGCATCACTCAGACACTGGCACAATGCAAATACGTCAATTTTCATCACTGGCGGATAACAATGTAAGTATGAATGAAACGAGGAATACAACACAGTAAGCACCATGACCTATCCACATTTATTAAATCAATCAGAAAATAAAAGCAAAATTATACATTGAGCACATGGTGCTCAGTGTGAGACATCAATATTGCAAAAACATTGCTTGAGCAACACTCAGAAATACACACTACTTAAGACAACTGTGGCAGTGTTGGAATGTACCTCAATCGTATATGTCCTTGTGAAGACTAAATGGCATGCACAACTGTGGAACATTATACACAAGGACTAGACTGCCATCCTTGCTGGTGTCCAACACACTTTAAGCGATATGGTCAGGCCTCAATCCGTGTGTACTGGCCTGATGGATCCAGGTAGACATCATGTATGCACCATACACAGCAACTTGGAACTGGTGCTCTGACTCTACTCCCAAGATGATCCATGCACCAAAATGTAATATCGGTAGGCAGTATGTCTACGTGAGCGAGTCATATCTGGATCTGGTGGGAAGGCAAAATATCCTGCCAGTAGGTTACAGACATCCCGAGCACAGTTGGTCCAAACCAACTGATTAATTTCCTGTAAACAAAGAAAATGAATCAATACTAAGAAATTACATAGTGGTTAGAACAGTGAAGATGATCGATATGTGACATTGTTACATATTGACAATGCACAGGCATTCAACCAGTCTTTATCACAGCTGAAAGGTATGATCACCATCTACTACCAAAGTTACCATATGTAGTTAGAGAAAGCATTTGCTGAGGGATGATTGTTATAGCACTCCCTTCACAACCACAACACACACCTAACCCTGTTGCCCTGGTCTCATCACCATATATGACAGACAATACAAAATTGTAATTTGGAGCTAGAAGATTGTATTGCACAGAAAAGTACAGTTACGTAATAACTTACCGAACAGTAGATCTACTAGAGAGGCTCTTGCAGTAGGTAATACATATCTGACTGATGCCGGCAGGCATCAGGTGCTCATGGAAAATTTCTAGCTAGCAGTTTATGGCGGCGGACCGCCCACACGCCAGGTGACCGACGCCATGCGATGTCAGTATAAAGGGCGGTCCTCACACCCTCCTTCCAGTTCTTTCCCACCAAAGGCAAAAGGCGAAATGAGAGAGAAGCGGATAGTTCCCATCCAGGAATAGGAGCTGAAAAAGCTTGGGGGATGGAGGCGGGAGTATTACCTACTGCTAGAGCCTCTCGCGAAGATCTACTGTTTTGGTAAGTTTTACGAACTGTACCACTTACTCGAGAGGGATCTTGCGAGGTAATCACATATGGGACTGAGTCCCAAGCAGTCTGGAGCAAGGAGAAGCAAACAGGAGGAGACAAGCTACTCAGAAGTAGACCTCTTGCTGTGAAGGCCCTAGGATAGGAGGCCTCAAGAACAGCGAACCTGAAGCCTACTTACGGCGAAGGCAACGCTCACACTGTAGTGTTTCATAAAGGTATGGACAGAAGTCCAAGTGGTGGCTGCACAAATGTCAGCCGCTGACACAATCTTGAAACAAGTCAGAAGTGCCAGCGACTTCTCTGGTGGAGTGGCCTCCGACTTGACCTGGCAGGGTGGTGTTGTACTTGTCATAACAGAAAGTGATACAAAGAGCCAACCATTTCGATAGTCATTGCTTAGAAACAGCATTTTCTTCTTTTATGAGCAAAACAGATAAACAGTTGATCAGTCTTTGGAGAGCCTTCGCAAGTTGGTGTAGTATCTCAGAATCCGTGAACATCCAAAGTATACAGGAGGTACTTCCATAATTTGAGTGCTGCATAAAGAAGACAGGCAGCTCTATGGATTGAATCAGCGTTGATTACGCTACCACCTTAGGGAGAAACTTATGGTTGTTACGCAGAGCCACACATTCCTTGTGAGAAATCAAATACGGATTTTACACATCAGGGCCTGGTGCTCGAAATCCTTTGGGCAGAAGTTAATAGTCACTAGGAAGAGAGTCTTCCAAGAAAGGAACTGTAGGTCTGCTGAGGCTGCTGGCTCGAAAGGAGGCAGAGTAAGCTTATCCAGAATAAAATTCAGATCCCAAGGACGAGCAGTAACCTGGATAAGGGGTCGCAAGTGGAGGACCCTTCTAAGAAAGGTCTTAGAGACCTCCAGCTGAGCAAATGTCCTGTCTGCAAAAGGCACATGGTAGGCTGAAATGGCCACCATGTGAAGCTTTAAGGCTGAGTGATGGACCCAGATCAAAGAGGTGTCATAGGTAATCCAGAAGGTGCACAACCTGCATGAGAAAGGCTTGAAATCTTTGGAGGCAACCCAAATAGTGAACTGCTTCCATTTCTTGGTTCCATGCAGAGATCTGGTGGAGGGTTTCCTGGACTCCACCAGAATCTCAGTGACCTGGCCCCGAATTGGGATTGAGCTATGTCTGCAGGAGCCACTGCAACTGAAGGGACTTGAGGCCTTGATGGACTGCTAACTCGAAATTTTTCTGTGGGGTCCTGACGCCTGAGTAAGTGGCCAAGTTGCAATATAAACAGCTCTATATATGGTGGCATGCACTAAAACATGACACAGAGAAACATGAGTGTGCTGAACACTGTACATGGAAGAAAATTCACCAAAACTAAAGGGTCAGTAAAAGAGGATAATAATGAGTGTAGCGGCAGTAATGTGTGTGCATACCACTATCACAGTAACATCATGATAAGGTGACATAGGATTCATCTAACTTACACGGCAAAAATAAAGGCATCAAGCATACATAAGCTGAAGCAGTAACACATTTACCTCCATGAGAGAAACACAGTGGACATAGTCACAGCATAGACTTTCAATGGTGGTTGGCATGAGGCGGCATAATGTGCAGACATACCAATGTGAAGCATGTGTACCGATTAGTCTCAGCGCTCATTTGAGTCCCAGTGTCATCCTGCTAAAATATCAAGGTGAGTCCTGGATGCATCACTACCATATTCAGGCACAGCTCACTTACAGCATCCAAGTCCATTTGGCTGATTTGTTCCTGTAATACAAACACAGCATCACAATCAGAAGGGCAGTAATCATAAAAAGAATGAACAACACAATAAGATTTAAACTCTATGGTGATCCCAGATAAGACGTACGTTAACATGCAACATAGATGGAGGCACAAAGAAATGAGTCCTATATTATGTTGTGCATTCTGCTTTGTGTAGTTGACAGAACAAGCCACACATACAGGATGTAAATGCATGACGATGAAGATGGTGCAAGCCAAGGGTGGCATGGGTGGGTAGAGGATTGGGGAACAAACTTGGAAGGACAAGGATCTGTTCACAAAGGTCAGGCTCCACCATAGCAATGAGAGAAAAAGGTCTTGCAGCTGAGACTGGCAAAGTAGATCCAGTCCAGGTTGTGTTTCAACTTGTTGTGGGATGGGGTATGGGGAAGGGTAGGCCCAGGCCTTCTCACACATGCCTAGGGTTAAAGTGAGGTCATGCTATATGCCAGTAGCATCGGTAATAAGATGCCGTAGCTGCAGGCCCTGATGGCATAAAGGGGTGGGTGTTTGGCAGCCACAGACATATGTGTCTCTCATCCAGACACGACTGAACTAAACATAATTTGGAACAACACATGCAGAAGGTATAGAGGGAAAGGAAGGTAGGTGCTGTTATCAGGGATAGCATAGCGATAAGCAAGGTGGAGGAAGCAGGGACCAGGTAGATGATGTCTGGGTCACAGACTGAAGGCTCCTGGTGGAAAACAGGTGAAAATGGGGTATAGACCCCTGGACAAGGGGAAGAACTGAAGGAAGGCCTGGTGACAAACATTAAGAACCACTGAGGTGTAGGCAGGGACATCGCTTGGTGATTGGAGTCCTTAATGTACCTCAAACAAATTGGGAAAACATGGTGTCCAGAGCAACCACAGAGCAGCATGTGTTTGGCGTCTTCAAGGATGCATTCCTTGCCAAGTCGGTCACGGAGATAACTAAGGAGATACGTAGATTACAGATGTTGTCCTGTCAGACGGTGAGCTCATGATGGACATAGTTGTTAGGGACCCACTGATGGTAGCTCGCATGCCATGTTTTGCTTCTGCCTAGAATTAGGGATGAGGTAAACACACAAGAACAATCGTGGTTTGTTTCCAAGTGGTGGACCTTGGGTGGATGGAGCGGATCATGAGGGGCGAGCTAGATGGGATTAGGCAAAGTATAATCATGGAGATATGGCAGCCATGCAGATCACCAGGGTGTTGGAGATCGCCAAGGCATGGGTGAAGCCGAGATTGACCCAGGGTCTTGGGGAGGGATCTGTCGGTGTATCAGGGAGAAGATGAAAGGGAAGTGGCATATCCATCATCTCATGATGGCGGGTGGGGTCGTTGAGGCGGAGCGAAAGTGGAGGTACTGAATGACTTGATGGTTTCTTTAATTAACAAGGAGGGTGGTGGTGGTGGTCTCATGGTTGAAGAGAGGGAAAAGGGATGGAGGAAATACCCAGAGGTTGAGGTGACAGATGAGTCAAGGACCTAAGATGGGACAAGCCAAGGAGCACTGCTGGGATCCATTACAGGGTGCTCAGGGAGATGATGGATAACCTGTCCAGCCCACTATCAGATCTTTTTAACTACTCTCTGCAGTCTGTGTGGCTACCTCAGGAATGGTGGACGGTTCATATTGTGACAATTTACAAAGGAGGTGGACCTTGGGTGGATGGATCTGGATCATGAGGGGCGATCTAGATGGGATTAGACAAAGTATGATCATGGAGACATGATGATCAATGATAAATAATGGGTTCCAAGAGGCTACAAAGGAATACAAGAGAGAAAGATGGAAGGGGCAAAGCTAGAAAGTGAAGATGGAGGACGAAGGAGGTACCTTAATGCACGGATGGAGAAAAAGGATGCTTATAGACATTATAAAAGCTCTAGGGCCTATATACAAGGTGGAGTATAACATGGCAGCCATGAGGATCACCAGGGTGTTGAGATCGGCTAAGGCGTTGGTGGAGCAGAGATTGACCCAGGGTCTTTGGGGAAGGCTCTGTAGGTATATCAGGAGAAGATGAAAGGGAAGTGGCATATCCATCATCTCATGATGGGGCGGGGTCATTGAGGTGTGGAGCTAAGGTGGAGGTACTGAATCACTTGATGGCCTCTTTGATTAACAAGGAGGGTGGTGGTGGGTGGTTACTGTGGCTGAAGAGAGGGAAAAGAGACAGAGGAAATACCCAGTGGTTGTGGTGATGGACTTAGTCAAGGACCTAAGATGGGACAAGCCAAGGGCACTGCTGGGATCCATTACAGGGTGCTCAGGGAGATGATGGATACCCTGTCCGGCCACTATCAGATCTTTTAACTACTCTCGTAATCTGTGTGGTTACCTCAGGAATGGTGGATGGTCCATATTGTGATAATTTACAAGGGGAGCTCAAGATGAGCAGGGTAACTAGAGGGCAGTTAGCATGATGTTGATAGTGGGAAGAGTGATGTGAGCGTCATGAAGGAAAAGGGTGGGGGGTGCTGAGGGCACGGGTGAGTCAGAGATTCACAAGCACAGCTTTGTTACTGGCAGATCATGCTAGACAAATCTGGTGTAGTTCAAATGTAGGGGTGACAAGGGTACTTGATAAGGACAGTGAAGAGGATGTCCTCTTTCTGGTCTTCAGAGCACTTTGACTCCATGCCACATTATGGACTACTGTGGAAGCTGAAGTGTATGACTGAGTTGGGTGAGGATGGACAGGTGGATAGGAAACTGTCTGGTGTGGGTGGGTACAGAGGGTGACGTTGGGTGTGATGGTGAGTCTCATCCCTGTGTGGTAACACAGGGTTGTTAAAGAGTCCTCTCCTATTTCATGCCTGTTAGACAAAAAAGAACTCACAAATACAGGGGATGGTGGTTGACACAGCTCGACTTGGGGTGAGAAAGACCGCAGGGTGGTGGCGGATGCCAAAATGACCAAATTAGAACAGTGTAGAAGTGTGGTGGAACAAGCAAATAAAATACTTGGGTGGCATAGCCAGGGGATAACATCAATGAGTACTGAGGTACTACCACTGCACAATAGCCTGGTTATACAACAGCTTGAATACTGCGTAAAGATTTGGAGTCTCTACTTAAAGAAGGACATTGCGCTATGGGAGATGGTACAGAGGAGAGCAACCAGGATGGTACAGTACGGTGCTATGGGAAAGGACATATGAGGAGTGACTGGTGGAGATCAAATGATATTCTGTGCTGTAGAGAACAAAGCGGTTTCCCATCACCGCAGCATGTCTAAAGCAGCATAGCACTGTAGATATCAACGATGCCGCTGTAGAAATGTAGCCATTTCATGGATTAACCGCAACGAGCAGCAGGCTTGAAATGATGTTATCTAAATCTCTCACGGTGAAAGTTAAAACATAAACAGAGACAACAAATAATCAAAGATGCTATGACTGGATCAGTCATATGGCACCAAATGATGATTTAATGTACGCAGCTCACGCTCAATGCAAAACATTTTTCAATGCTAAGCAAACAGCAAAGTTAAGAGTACATGATAGGAGGGAGATTGTAACAACAACAGAACTGGAAAGGGACATGAGATCAGTCATATCATTGGACCTAAAAGTTAGTAAACTATGTGATGATGTAGTAGGGATGGATTGGGGGTGGGATACTGGGATGTCTAGAGAGACACAACCTGTGTAAGACCGAAATTTGTTATCACTTTGTGCAGAAAGTCGGTGAGAAGATGTCTGGAGTATTGAGGGAGATCTGGAGATCACATCTCCACAAGGACATAAGATGGAGGAAGAATGTTTATTTCTACAGGCAGCAGAAGAACATTTGTGAGAGGGTAGTGGACACATGCAATGGCATTCATGCATATGTCATGGTGTCAAAATAGGGGTCAATTACACAATGCAGGGGATAAAAATAAGCAAAGTCTTATTGGTGGGGTGGGAAGAAGAACCAGTTGGTCTTCCTGATCGACTGACTGTGATGGCTAGGCCTGTAGCAGCAGGGAAACAAATTAATTGTACAACATTACGTCAACAAAAATAGAGTGCTAGTACGTTCTCTTTGACCACAGCGAGAAACAGTCCCGTGACATGCTATGGCGAGATACACTTATAGGGACTGTTGGCTTGTATATTGATCGTTACATTTTTGGCTGCTGTAGAATGTAATAAACTAACAACCAGGACATTAAAGACATTCAAAACAAATATCATAACATTTAAAATTCAGTATCCATGATTACCATTAATGAGGCTGCTCGGCGCTGGACAAGTGAATCAGTGTTGACATTCAGCAATGTAGTAGGACTGATAGATTGTGAAAGTGAACGCTGCATGGCATCCTCGTCGAGAAGCACCTTGTCCAGAGCGACCACTAATCCCTAACACGTGCGTCTCTATGCCCATTCACAGATGTAATACTGGTTTGTTCCTCCACTAGTGTTAGTGATGATAATGGACTGGAAACATGTATCATCAAACCAAAATCAAGGCTACCTACATTGGACTTAGATGTGCCCTACAATGCACAGAAGTGAAACAGAGAAAAGAAAAAGTTAATTAAAAACTAATAACAATGAGTCACATGAAAACATTTGAAAAATATTTTAAATTGTTGAGTCTGGGTGACCATTGTGGGTATGGTCAGCGATGGATGGTTCCTATGTGTTATGGCGGCTAATGGACACACGGAGTTAAGCAATGGCACCATTGTCCCAAGAGCTCACCACACTGTGTATGCAATTGACACGCCGAAAGCAGCTTCATGTAGAACTCTATACTGAAACGTGAAAGGTAACTGAGCAAAGTACAGTAGTATGGCTGCAGTAATGTCTTAGACATGCAATGCAATAAATAGTAAAAACATGTTCTCATAATAGCTCCTGTAATTTGTTGATTTGCTCAAGACAACTGTGGGCAAGAGTACTACACTCGCCCTGACCGGCATGTCAGCTTCAGACTACCGGCTTCTTCATCCATAGTTTCCTGTTCTCCTTCATGCCCCTACACAATGCCAGCTCCTCCACCCACTTTGCTTTACCTCTACTGGCAAACAGACTTTGCAGAATAAGTACATGCTACTCCTTGTGTCTGTCTTTAGCTTGTGAATGCAGAGTCATGTAAGATGCTTCAATGACAGTTAATCACTATATGCAGTTGTCCATCTGTAAATTCTTGCCTTGTATTCAGTCAACTGCAGCTGAGTATTCCAGGACCATCGTGCAAAGGACAATGCACAGTGGTGAATAGCAAGGTTAAATTAACATTGATTGAGTGTTGAATATATATTCACAAATGTGAATAGGATATTAGCACACAGTACCGATATCACATCACTGTCCAGCTGTACAAGTACAACATTGTACACTGGACTTATATTGACAGCATATTCTCTATTGTATGATCAGGTCACATCTGCAACCACAGCGGGGTGGGGTGGGGCATCTGTGGTGCTCAGTGTTATCTCTGAGTGGTTTACCCATCGGAGTTCAGTCTGTTTGGGGAGCTGGGAATAAGGGTCACGTTGTGGTCACTAAAGACAAACGGATACTGCAGAGAAGAATGGGCATAAAGAAAGTTAAAACAAAAAAAACACAAAATAAATATGTCCATGGCATGAGCTGGGTATAACAGTTAACCATAGAAAGGAAAGGAACAGTTGTGAAAAACACCAGCTAAGCAGTTCTGATGGTTGATTAATTTGATGACTGGCATTGGAAATCATGGCCAGGCACTAGTCAGGCACTGTTGAGACAGTCATAACTTAACTGGAAGTATATAAAATAATAGGAAGTAGGACTGCATATTGCAGAGATATGAAAGCATTTATAATGAAGGCAGTTGTTCAATTATTCTGTGTAGCTAAGGTAATAGGAATGTGAAAGATGAGTTATGAACCGCATGCATAGGCACTGTGCAGTCAAAATGATTACATTCAAAATGATTTCATGTATGGAATTGATGCATGTTATATTGTATTTGTCCCTGACATCTAAGTGAGCAGCGCCAGCTCAGTATGGACTCCTTTATTTCTGTACTGCTAGTACACACAAGAATTCTGTGAATTTGTGTCGACAGTGAATTTTGTTTAGCGCAACTTTTCAATTGAAAGTAATATATGCCATAAGCTTTGTCGTGTGTGTGTGGTTTTGGTAGGTATATTACACATATATTGTCACAAACTCCGTCGCAGTGCCGATATGTTGGCTGTAGAATTAATTTTATCACCTACCCTCAAGCGTGATTCTTTATGATGAATCACTGAATAGTTGCCATGTGCACTGGTTGATGGCAGTGTTCTCATTGCGTTGCATGTTACACATGGGTAAGGGTTTCTTGAGGCCCTCGCCACGTGCCCATGTTTGTGGAAGACACAGACTGGGGCCTCCTTGAGTCAGAGGCAAAGTTTTGGTTGAACACATCTGAGATCACTTTCCGCTGGTGAAGCAGAAAGATGCTCTTCAGACATGTAGTTAACTGACGCCTGTAAGGAAGTTAATACAAATAAAACATTTCGACAGAAACAGTAAGATGGAAAAATAAAAATGTCAATAGAAACAGTAAGATGGAATTGCACAGTGGAATAGTAATCACACATGCCGAAAGAATGTTTCTAAAATAATATCAGTGAATCACGTCTATAGCAAAGCTGTAGCAAAACATTAATTGATAGGATAGGCAATGTGACAACAAATGGAACTATAAACTCATTTTGTGATAATGTGTAACACAGATATTATTTAGAGGTGGTTAGACAACATGCCATCTGGCATGAATAAAGCATAACTTTGATACTAGACACACTAGCACGTGGTGTATACCTTACAGGTACTTAAAGGTGTATATCATGTTCTCCATTTCGTACTCAGTTACTGAGAGTGCATGTTCAATTGCTCTAACCTTCCATCACAGGCGTGATGTCAGAGCATGTACAAAATCTGTGTTGACCTCACGGCTCTCAGACGAGTCTTGCTAGTCTATCACTACACCATCACAAGGGCTAGCATGGATTTTAACTGGTTCCAGACTACCATACTAAGTTTGTAGGTGTGAATTGATGATGCACAGTGCATGTTATATCATATATAGCCACACATATAAATACAGACACACACACAGACACAGAAATGCACACACACACACACACACCTCACACACACGCGCGCACACACGCACACACACACATACTGGCAAGCAGACACAATATTGCAGAAATATAGAATACACATCCAATTAGAAAGACGATCAATACTCTATATGGAATAAATGCTGTTTAGTCCAAATATTTGTGAATTTCAGCAGCAAGTACAAAAACAACACTGTACAGCATACAAAGCTGATATATGGTAGTCACAGTAGCAGTGTATTATCGTTCTACAGAGTTATAGCTACTGCAGACTTTCAAACAGCATGGTCAAGCCGTGTGCTGTTTTTAAGTAGCTGTAGCTATAAGCTCTGTAGAACATATAATAGACCACTATTTGACTACCATATATCAGCTTTTGCATGCTGTACAGCCACATGGTTTTGTTTGTACTTTGCTGCTGAAATTCACAAATATTTGGATTAAACAGCATTTATTTCCATATGGAGTGGTGACCATCTTTCCTAATTGGATGTAGCACCATGAAGACTAACAAGGCTCGCCAACTGGCTTGAGCTGTTGTGTCTCCAGCTTCCCACTTCAATCTATGCTCAATACAACAAGCAGCTTGGGAATGGATGGCCACACTATCAAGAGGTCCGTTGGCTGACCTGATGTCAGTCATAACAAGGTTCCACCTCCCGCAAAAGGCTCCAACTGTACAAAACTGCAATCACCACAGACTTTGACCCCACACAGCCCCTGCTAGCATGCTCCATTTTAGAGCCACAACATACTGACTTTTACAGTTCGGCAGTTCAGGATCAAGAGGCAGATTAGAACAAACTACAATATTTATTATTCCTCTAAGGAATAGTCAGTAAACCTGCACATCTTGAAAAAGAGCTCTCCAGGCCCAGTTAATGATGGCATAAACAGATCGATTAGACAGATGAGGGACTTGAGCATGGAAACACTCAGCACACTCTAAGTTCAATTATGACTGCATCCGGCTGCGCTTAGAGAGACTGTAACCAGAACCGTTACAGGCTCTAACACTTAACCATTATATGGCTAGAACCACGGACACCAGCCTGGCAGTGATTATTAAGACAAGCTCATAGAAGATTTGTTGGGAAAAACTGTTCGTGGGGTTACAACAAAGCAACAAAAGGGAAAAGAAGATGCTCAGATGCATAGCTTCATGGACACAGTAGTAGAGAGAGAAGGTTATAGTTCCCTTGTACAAGTCACTGACAAGGCCACATCTAGGGTATGGAGTTCTGTATTGGTGCCAAAATCTCAAAAGAACATTAACCTGCTAGAGAAGGTACAAGGAGGGCTACAAAGATAACAGTGGTGAGAAGAGTAAAGGCATATGAAGAGAAGTTAAGGGTACTGAACATGTACTCCCAGAGGATAGAGGAGAGGAGAGAGAAAGAAGGATGGAGGGAGGGAGGCATGATTGGGACCATCAAATACTGGAATAAATAAGGCTGGTAAGGAGGGACCATAATAGTATGGGGCACAGCCTTAAGTTGTAGTGTGGGAGGTTTAGGGAGAGGTTAGGAAGCACTTATTCAAAGAGAGTGTGGTGAACACTTGAAATGTGTTGATCTCATTGAAGACAGTGGGCAGATTTAAGAGAGTCTAGGATATGCATGGGGTAGGTAAGGATAATGGTAGGAGGATGTGTAAAAGGAGGTTGGGGCTGTACCTCAAACTGTGGACCCTGCAATACCGAGTAGGTTCAATAGACCGAAATACCTTCTTCTGCTGGTTTCTTCATATATTCATATCTGAAGTTGAACTAGCACATTTTCAGGAAAAGTACATAAAAGGAGAAGGAACTTGGCTAGGTTGTAGGAATGGTCAAACGTATGGCAGCTTGATTCAATGCAAAGCAATGCACATGGGAAACAAAACCCAGGGAACAGCACACCACATCAAGAGTACTGCATGCAGTTCTGGAGACCCCAATCTCCACAAGAACAGACAGTGCTGAGGCAGTCCAGAGGAGGGCAACTGATAAGGTGCAGGGTCTTCATCTGAAGCCAGATGAAGAGAGCTGAGGAAAGGGGCTTGACAAGATAGAAGCATTAAAGTACATCAAGGGAATCAGGGAATCAACAAAGTCCAAGATGGTAGCATTTCTCAGAAAAGAGATATACAAGAACAAGGGGCACAATTTGAAGATAGAGGCTGGACGGCTGAGGGTAACGTGAGGTATTTTTTTGTCACGTAGAAGGTAGTGGATGCATGAACTGCATTCCAGAGGAAGTAGTGGGTTCAAAACAATAGGCAAATGTAGGAGTGCATAGAATACACCTAAGGCAATTCTAGTGGAGTGGAGGAGGAAGTAAGCTGATGGAACCTGAAGCTTATCCAAAACGTTGGAACACGGGCAGATTCGGTGTGCCAAGTGGTCCTTATCTGCTGTCAAAGTCTATCATTATACCCGCGGTCCTCTCAGCACTGTCACCCCCACCACAAGGATTCTATGGTCGTGCCATACAACCGCAGGGGTGCATGGTCACTGGCACAGGGTTATGAGGCCAGATGTCATCCTGCAGCCAAAGGAGATCTTTCTCCAGTTTATTTTATTGCTCTTTCAGTAGCCACCCATATTCAGTAGTAAAATTAACAAGCTCTGCCTCCTGGCATCATTAAACACCGTGTTTGGCTTGTCTTAGTGTCGCCAAGGAACAAATGGAGGAGAACATTTCCAAATCAGAAAAAGGGAAAAAGACAGATGAGAGAAAAGAACAAGGCAGGGATAATAAGGCACAAGGTGAGTGTGTGGAAGACAAGAAGAAAGCAGACACATTGAACAAGAACTTGTACTTTTGAATTCTATTCAATTTCTTTATAAAGGCACCTTTCGACAATTCAAGGCGCCAGTCCTTAAAACCACATAACCATAACATTCATAAAATCAATCCTATATAATCTAATGATTTAAACAATAACACATGAATGCTACAATAATATAATATTAAATATCATCATTAAAAGCTAGGCTAAAATGGTGTGATTTAAATTCGGCCTTAAAATGTGGACAGTCAGGCAATCTCTTGTTCAATATGTACAAAGGATGGGGCTGAAGATGAGGCAAAGATAGGGGATAAAGGTGGCAAAGGAAGGTAGTTGGACAATAGCCAATTACAGAGGGACAGTCCCAAGGAATCTGCAGAGCTAAAGATGGAAGAGGCAATGGGTTCAGATAGGGTTCACCACCATATTTAGAGAACTTAGGATATGACAGCACATCAGATTGCGCTGTTCAGCCTGCACTAGAAATGGGAAGATTCAGAGGACTGTAGGAGTGCAGATGTGCTCCCACATCATAAAAGTGGGAACAAGGAGGAGGTAGGTAACTACAGACCAGTTACTCTGACTTCATCTGTGGGCAATGTTCTGGAAATACTACTAAAATAAAGGTTGTGGAATGCCTTGTAACCAATGGCTTGCAAGGTCCGAGGCAGCATGGGATGACAGGTGTGACATCTTGCTAAACAAACCGTGTTGGGTTCTTCATCTGGGTGACCAGGGAGTTAGATTAGGTGGAGCCGTTGATGTGGCCTACCTTGATCTCAGTAAAGCCTTGGACACAGTTCTACATAGAAGACTGGTAAAGAAATTGGACAGCCAGGGAGTGGATCGAAGGTAGTGTGATTGGGTACAAAGTTCACTGAGTAACAATAGTAAGAGTGTTTTGGCAAATGGGATTGAATTGGAAGAAGGCAGGGTCACCAGTGGGGTGCCACAGGGATCAGTACTAGGAATGGTCCTTTTCCATGCCTTTACTGGTGTCATAGGAGAGGGATGGAAGTGAAGATATGCCTGATTGGATAACACAAAACTACAGAGTTGACACACTTGTGAGCCGGGAATAATAGAGGAGGACCTGATAAAAAGATTGAAGAGTGGTCCATGGAATGGCAATTTGACTTCAATTACAAAAGTGCAAAGTTATGGTCATAACGCATGAAACCTGGAGGCAGCGTAATAGTTGGGAGTGGAGGTGTTGGCAACCACAAAGAGAGGTACAGATCTGTACAGATCATCGATGAGGCAAAACTCTGAGTAGTGCATCCAGACTGTGTGGATAGACAACATATACTACTCCTAGAACTACTGTTAGAGTAGAGTAGCATGTGTTGCTAGGGACATAAGAAGGGGAAAGATGGAGGGAGGGACCAATTTCAGATGGATACAAGGTGATATCAGAAGGCCACTTGGTCAGCAGCAGAGCATGGGTGGGGAATGTAGGTGTGGGAATCTGTAGAGCAAAATGAATAAGGTCATGACGGAGAAGGGGACAGAAAGGAAGATAGATAAGACAGAAAGTACTGAAACCAGTATTTGGTAATGAAGGCAGCACAGTGGGCCTGGCAACATGTTGCAAGGAAAGGTGGAGTGAGAAGAGTAGAGGAACAGTGATTGGTACTCCTTCAACCCTGCCAGCAGAGTCAAGGGCTGCACTGCACCGACACAGACATGTAAACCAGGACTTCAGTGTCATCGGACTCCCTTAGCCCCAACTGCCATGTCCTCAGGCTCTGAAACACCTTTCTTTGTCCTGACATCACCTCATCAGGGACAACCCACAATGCCATGGGAAGCAGTATCCTGTGCCATCCACCAGCCCAGGCAGCAGTGCCTGATCACATTATGTTGCACCCTTGGCATCATAACTCCTGACTGCTAACTCCACTCTTCACTTCAGCAATATTTTGTTTCCTCTCTTTTTATTTCTCCTCACTTACTTACCCCTATCTTTCCCTCAGTTGTATGTATTTGGACCATTCCACATTCTCCTTCATGCTTTCACCCTCTCAGGCATTCAGTAGTTGGCAGCTGCAGGCCTCTGGAAGTTGTTACCCATGTTTCCCCTGTTCTCATCCTCCCATTACTGTCCTATCCAACCTTCTTCCTCTTTTCAACCCCTACCAGCCCACCTCCACTACACTCCACTGTACCTTCCTGTGCACTTTCTGCCCCTACTTACATTCTGCCCCTTCCTACCTCTTATGTTCCTTATTCTTTTACCCTCATCCCCATCTATGCCTCTGCCCCTTGTCTGCTCTTAGCCATCTCCTTACCGTGCTTTCAGTTCAACCCTCAACTTATATACTGCATTTTATGTTCACATCATAGCACTGCTTGTACATGAGGCTCAGCTAATTTTAGCTAGCTGCTAGATTTCTTGCACTTTGACAATAGAACTGTTATTATTTTTACATGTTTTAGCCGTTTTTACTTTTGTCCTGTCCATAACTATGCACAAGCTAATTGGATTATGTTTAGACATCTCAAGCCAATTTACTCCCTTTTATTCGCGTTATCTAATCTGTGCTCTGTATCACTGTAATACTGTTCTTGAATCGTTTATCGGTTTTGATGTGGAACCTCTGAAACAGAGTATCTGACTCAAAGGTCAAGTCCTATATTGGGAGGTCACATCTCAAGAAGGACATGGACAGAGTAGAAGCAGCTGATAGAAGGGCAGCAGAAATAGTGCATTGGCTGCATCAAAAGTTATCTGAGGGAGAGTCGAGGATCTTTATATGTATTCCCTGGAGGAGAGGAGGGATGGGAGGGAATTGATAGAGACTGTAAAATAACTCAAGGGTGTAAATAAGGTACACGAAGGTAGTATCTTTATATCAAATAACGGAAAAAAAATAAGGTGTTCCAAGAATAAGGGCACGTGATGTGAAATATAGGGGTAGAATTAGGGTAAGGTGAGAAAGTATTTTTCAAAAGGTGCAATGGAACAGCCTGCCAGCCAAAGTTTAGGAGCAAAATTGGTAGAAAATTAAAAAATGCATGGGACAGACATAAAAAACTCTAGTGACAGGAAAGACAGGGTAAGGTCGAAGAACACTGATGATATGCAGTATATGAAAAAGGTAGAAAATGGGCAGACTAGGTGGGCCAATCAGTCCTAGCAGCTGTCAAATTCTGTTTGTTTCGATACAAATGGCTGTGCAGTCGATCATGAGGCACACATAGACTTAGCAGTATACTTCTGGATCAACCCCACACTGTGGCAGGCTCCATTGCAGGCCAGTACTCCTGGGGAAGTCTTGCCAATGAGCAATACAGTGCCAACAACAATTCACTCCCTCAGTGGTGATACCTTTCCAATGTGTGTGTGTGTGTGTGTGTGTGTGTGTGTGAATGTGAAAATGAACTGGCAGAGGAGGTAATAAGGTGAGGAGGCTGGAAGGAATCAGTCATCATGAGGTTTGGGATAACAAATAAACACACTTAATTGGAAATAACAGACTACTAGAAAAACAAAAGATGCTTTCTCTGTACATAATATAGTGTATGCTAAAAAAAATCATTGAGTTCGATTACTTAAAATCAGAGTACCTATGTGGCACTTGTTTAATTTTTGTAAAACAGCACACCCCCTCCACCCAAGGAAGGAAGTGATCATAATTTGCCCCAAGAGGCTAGCCACATGATCCTGACTGTCTAGCTAACTACCGCCTATCTCTAACCTGCCATTTGTTGGTAAGGTTATTGAAAAGGCAGTTGCATTGCAATTGGATGATCACCTTATATCTCACAATGTCTATGATACTCTCCAGTCTGTCTCCAGGAAAAGGCATAGTACAGAGACTGCTCCTTGTCCAGGTATTGAGTGACTCCTTATGGCCCGAGATCGAAAGGCACGTATCATTCTGGTCCTTCTTGATCTATTGGCTGCATTTGATACTGTAGACCATGGAGTGCTATTGGAGCGCCTGCGGGTCTTTGTGGACTGTCTGGTACAGTCCTCGAATGAGTTCGTTCTTACCTCACAGGCAGATCTCAGAGAGTCGTCACTGGAATTTATTCCTCTGACGCTCACTCTCTGCCTCTTGTGGGGTACCACAGAAGCTCCATTTTAGCCCCCATGTTGTTGCAGTCTACATGCTGCCATTGGGAGAAATCATCAAGGCGATACAGTTTGGGTTTCACTGCTATGCAGATGATACTCAGCTGTATCTGTCCTTTCTCCCAGTCAGGGTGGCACTCTCTATACTTAACAACTGCCTCAAGAGATCAGACTTTGGATGAGTTCCAGCTGGTTGAGACTCAATCGGACAAGACCGAGGTATTGGTGGTGGATCCAGGTCATCCGGGGATGGGTGTGGGAGTTGGATAGCCATCAGGTTTATTACTTGGTGGTGTACCGTTCTCTACCTCTGATCGGGTGCGAAATCTGGTGTTATTTTGATGATGGTCAGACCTGAAATCTCAGGTGTCAGCTGTTGTCAAATCCTCTTTTTACCAACTGAGGAATATCGCCCGGGTGAAACATCTGATCCCCCGGTGACCTTCCAACATTGATCGACGCCTTTGTCACTACACTGCTTGACTATTGCAATTCCCTTTACCTAGGGCTACCTGGGGTTGAGATCTGCTGCCTCCAGCTAGTGCAGAGCGGCAGCCAGGCTTTTGACTGGTACTTTGAGGACCAGTCATATACCTGCTCTGTGAACTGCACTGGCTGCGGTATGGTGGCGGATCACCTTTAAGGTTGGTTTACTAACCTTTAAAGCTCTACACGATCAGGGACCTGGTTACCTGAAAGCTTCCTGATTACTTTTGCCCCTCCATCCTCTCCATTCCTCAATGAGGGATTGCTAGAGATTCCCAGAGATGCGATTAAAATCATCAGGATCTCGTCGCTTGCTTTTTCGGCACCAACCCTGTGGAATTCTCTACCTCGTTGGTTGAGAGAATGCCCAACCATTGCTAATTTTAAGATTGCCTTAAAAACATATTTATTTGAATTAGCATACTCCTGTTAGTTCTTGGTTAATTTTTAAATGTTTTTAAGATCTGGATTTTATTGATTTAATGTTTGTACAGCGCTTTGAATTTGAAAACTGCTTTATAAATAAAATTGAATTGAATTGAAAAATTGAAAATACATTTCCACTTCATACCAGATGGCACTACATCCATGCTCTAATGTTTTATGATATCTGAATTGGGGAGCGGTCCATCGAAGCCTAGGGGTGTCAGTTTCAGGCACTGTTTTGGCTGTTCAAGTGAACATTTTGAAAAATAAGAGCCATTGGTGAACTAACAGGGCTGTTGTTAGTTGACTGTTCAGCCTGGTTTTAAGTAATTCCACTTGAACTGCCAAAAACAGTGTTTGAAAATGATGCTTTACTGAGTTCAATGACAAGCAGCTCATGCTCTCCTATACAGATGTCATAAAATGGTGTGGCACAGGTATGGAGTGAGTTAGTAAATGGAGTCCACAATCAAGAAAAGAGGGTTACTAGTGGGGAACCGCAGGGTTCAGTACTGGGCGGTCCTTTTAATGTCTTTATAAGTGACATTGTGGAGGGACTGGAGGGAATGTATGTCTCTTTGTAGATGACACAAAGATCTGCAACAGGGTTGATATGCAGGTGGGGTGAAAAGCATGAAAAAGGACTTGGCAAGGTTGAAAGAATGGTCAAATGTATGGCAGCTTAGATTCAATGCAAAGAAGTGCAAAGTAATGCACCTGGGAAACAAAAATCCAGGGCAAGAGTACACAATGTGGGGTGAGATACTGACAACAAAAAATGGAAAGGGCCTGGGGTAGTCATATTAGATGACCTAAAGGTGGGCCAACTATGTGAGAAGGCAATAAGGAGGGATGGGGGATACTGGGATGCATATGGAGAGGCATCACCAGTATAAAACAAAAAGTTGTTGGCCCTCTGTACAGAGTTGGTAAGACCACATCTAGAGTACTGTGCACAGTTTGGGAGACCCCATCTCTGCAAAGACATAGACAGGGTGGAGGCTGTCCAGAGGAGGCAACAAAATGATGCAGGGTCTGCACCTGAAGACATTTGAAGAAAGACTAAAGGAGCTTAAGATGTATAGCCTCGAGGAAAGAGGGAGAGGGAAACATGGTATAAACTTTCAAATATCTCAAGGAATCAACAAGTCCAAGAGGGTAGAATCTTTCAAAAGAGATGTGCAAGAACAAGGGGCATAATTTGAAGATAGAGGGGATGGCTCAAAGATAATGTGAGGAAGTATTTATTCACAGAGAGGGTTGTAGATGCATGGAACAGCCTACATGAGGAGGTCATAGAGTCAAAAACAGTGGGGAATTCAAGAATGCATGGGACAGACATAAGGCAATTCTAGTGGGGGTAGGAGGAAGTAGGCTGTTGGTTAACTAGGATATGCAGCTTATCCATTAGGTAGGGAAATGGGCAGACTAGGTGGGCCAAGCGGTCCTTATCTGCTGTCAAATTCTATGTTTCTATGTTTAGTCGGTCGTGGAAAGTGATCATGCACCGAGCTTTTTTTTCATATGTACTTTTATCTTCCTATGACTGTGGAGGACCACTTACACCCTGTCCTCCAAGCCCCATCACTCGACAGATGGAAAACTTACCATTAATGCCTTACCATGGCAGGGTGCCTGGTTGCCGGCGTGGTGTGGCATATGAGGCTGGATGTCATTTGTGCGGCCAGAAGAGTTTTCCTCCAGCTAATTTTGGCCCTTCCAGTAGTTGCCCACATGCAGTGGCATAATAATGAACTCTCCATCCATTGAGATGCATTCTGTGCCTGCGCCCCTCGAGCAGCCCCACCTTCTGATGGCAACCCACTGCCTCAACTCTCACTATCCCAGGCCTTACCCCAACTACTTTCTTACCTCGTTGGTGACTGTGTGCCATGCGGTGGGGGGTGAAGAGCAGAGTCACGGTCATCATCCTGCAGATCAGGTTGTGATACTCCATATTTTTATTTTACCCAGTCCCCAAGGTTGGGCATTTATGTCATATCATGATGTGGGTGTGCCCTTTCAATCCTCTAGGAGGCATTTCCTAAATCCAATGGGTGGCAGACAAGTAGCAGATTGCTGTTTCACCTTCACCAAAGGAGGAGAGCTGCCTGTGGTCGCTCCATCCTCCTTCATCCAGCTGACCCCAAGTGATCTGTTCTCAAACCAGAATGGACGATGTGGTGGGTCGTGTAACACTCTGTGCTTCAGCCTCTGCACCACTGGGCCACCGTTAGAGGAATGGTTTGGACAGCTTGGGTAACAGAGTGAAATGCATGAAGCTATGCACCAGAAGAGGCACTTAGTTACCAACGTAATGCCCAGCATACACTGTGCAAAGGAACAAACAACATGGGGATGGCCAGACATCCTTGGTGCAGTTTCAGATAACATTGAGTGCCAAAGCCAGCCCCACAGTGCAGCGGTGGTAGTACCACACATGGCGTCAGTGATCCTGGTTCGGAATGAGCCAGGATCATCAGGGCATGCCAGAGTAAAGAGGATCAAGCATCCCAGGGACATTCTCCTTCTCCTCCTCTGGGAGGGAAACTTTCCCATTACTTACTGCACATTGGGTAACCACAGGTGACAATGCAGCAGAGGAAGTAGTATGGGAGTGTATGATGTTTGCCATTGACCCATGTTGTGCATGCACAACTTCTGCATGCACTAGTCCCCATGTGCACTGACATCATCTTGGCTCTGTGGAGAAAAATATGAAAATGGCCCCCATGAGGCCTCGTACTCCTGGACCTGCTCTACCTTAGTGACCTGCTGTCCAATACATGGCTTAATAAGGGTATATCCCACAAATAATACATTACCTGGAGAAGCAAGGCTCCATGGGGCCAAATGCATAGTCCAAGGTAAGGTGAGGGTGGATGGTGTGGAAATAATCTGGGAGAGCAGGGACTGGTGTGAAAGAAGGAATAAAAAAATTGAAATAAAAAAAGGGGTTTGGCCTGTGGATGTGCAGGGAATACAGGTGCACCTGAAGTGGGTTTTGCAGATTCGAAAAGAATACAGGCAGGCCAATGGGCTCAATTCAAAGTGAATTCAGACACCACCTGAGGCACAGTCATAGAATGAGTGCTAAAGGGTAGCCTATGTAGATGAAAGGTGAGATAAAGGTCAACATCATAGCTTGATGCTCAAAACAAATGTGACAATGTGATTGCAAGAACAAAACTGACTTTTCCAGGACAGAAACATGAGATTACGGAGGTAACCAGTTTTAGTGGAGTCATGACCCAAACTTCAAGAGCCAGGGCTTGTAGATGGGGATTCCAAGCAGGGTAATCTCAAGCCATAGCACCTGAAACCATGGGTGCACACTCAATTTTTCAAGGGCAGCCTGAAACAGGATTAATGGGGAACTGGGTCACAGGACAAATAATGGCAATGAGCACACAAGTTTAAAGTGTACTCTAGTAAGATTGTGGCCAATTAATTTTAGGATGGAAACAATCTCCATGATGAGTAAACAGCATGGGTTTGTGTCTGGCCAATACTGGAAAACAAACACGACTGAGAAATTTGACTTTGTGATGCGAATTCAACAAGTGGCAGAGGGAAAAAGGGGTACAAAGGGTATGGATTCATGGTGGACTGGGGTACCACATGGGATAAATACATATTTATGCAGGGAAAGGATACAACACAGCATGGCAGTTGCACTGGGATGGTAGTAGAAGCAGGATTTCATCAACAAGAGGTATCATTTAAATTAGTTAATGATGCATTGGAGTGGGAAATCGCCAGGAGAGAAGTCCCATGGACATACACCCAGTACAGGGTTACAAAGTCAATGACTGGAGTGAAGAGTAAGGAAGGAAGCAGGAAGGGTAGGCGCAGCACGGAGAGCAGCATGGAGTATGGTTTCAATAAATACTGCATGCAATTCTGGTACAACTGCTCCAAAAGGGACATCAAACTACTGGAGCGGGTACAGCATAGGTGAACAATAGTGATCCAGGGCTTGTGGGACAACCATATGATGACAGACAGAAAGCGACATGAATACCCTGGAGGAAAGAAGGAGTGAGGGCATATGATTGTGACCTTCAAGTACCTGAAGGGTTTGAAAAGAGCAGACACCAGCTGTATGTTTAATCTGAAGGCGTAGGAAACCAAGGAAACCTAAAGAGGTTGGAAGGGACATGTTCAAGAGGGAAATGAGAGACACTATTTCACAGAAAGGGTGGCGATGGTGGTAGTGGCAGGGTGGAATGCTCTGACAGAGGAAGTTGTATCGCAGAAGAGTGTTGGGGGCTTCAAAGTGGGTGGGACAGATTAAAGCAATGCGCACAAAATAGAAGGAGGCACAAGAGGGGATCGTGAGGAAGAGAGGGCAGATGCTGTGTCATGAACTGCAGTGATGCACACAACCAAGACTGAATGAACAGCCTGCATCTGCTGCAATTTTGTATGTTCATATGTGACCTTGTGAGTATACCAGTATGGTGCCACTGTTTGAAGTGCTGTGGAGAATTCAGCTTGACTCACATGCTCTGCTCGGTTCAGCAGAGAACAGTACCATACTAACATGGTTCACATAAAGGCACCTGAGTTGTGAAAATGCTCTTAGTGTGCACAGACCCAATAACAACATTTGTACACATTCAGACTTGTGAACCTGTCTCTTTACTTGCATAGTGACATTGTACTGTGTACTTTACAGAATACACTGTCAGCACACACGCACACACACATGAACACTGCGCATACAAACACACGAGGCACACACATGGTCTAAGCCCACACACACACACACAGACACACACATGGTCATGCATGCGTACACACACACACACGGTCATGTGCACACACACACACACACACACATATACACATGGGCATGCGCACACACGCACACATGGTCATGCACACACACACACAACACACACTCATGCACACACACGCTCATGCGCACACAAGCGCTCATGCGGTGGCCACACACACACACACAAACACACACACACATATGCACGCACACTTATTGTGGTTGAAGAAAAGTTGCTAGTGGAGCTGAAAAGAGGCCAGGTACATCTCTGCCACTGTCTTGCTGAGTATACTAACACACTGTGTTATGACACAGTAACATGACAATGCAACTGCATCATAGAATACTAACTTTCACCTAACAGTGCACTATACAAAAAGCGGGATTGGTCCCATCTAATGTGTCCCACCCTAACACTGGCCTACATCTCTCGTTTCCTGACCCCCAAGTCCTATGATCACCAGGTGCACTGGTACAACTGTCAGTTATACTACTACCCATCCCACTGGCCTCACCTAAAAGGTTTTTCACCACACATCTGACCTTTCCTGGCCTAGCCACCCTTTCCATGCTGTGCCTGTGGCATGGTTGAGGCCTTACACTAGTATCAGATACATTTCTCGGTATTCTGCTGTCACTTTGCACACTGGCCATCGCACTTATCTATAATTAGTATGTATTCTTTCACTTTGTGTCAGCCTTAATGGAATTTTTACCAGCATTTCTGCTATTGTGGCAAATGATGTGCCTTTTTCTGTACCATATTTTGTATCATAACTAAACAGCAGAAACTGCTGTAACGTGTATGTTGCATCGTATTCAATCTACATTAAATGCCTCTTTCAAAACCTCTGTACCTTGTAACCTCCGGCTCAGGACAGAAAAGTGTCACTTGTGTGTCTAGTGCCCTGCTCAGTCATAAATAAATAATGATGACTGACACAATATTGAATGTACTCTAGTACAAAAAAGGCATTTGACAAGAAGTACTACAACAGCAAGGCACTCAGTGTGAGGTAGCTTGTAGACCACTGTCTGCTTGCCAGACTCTGAGACAAAAGACAAGACGGTACCTAAGTGCATCAAAACATTTTCACTAAGGGACTTACAAAAGAGCAGTGTTAGCCTGAGACAAGGCATTACACTTTTTGTGGAATGTCAAGAGAGCCTTTCATCCTTGTCTGCACTACAAGAATGAAGACAAAGCTCTTGGATGGGGTAGGACTGCTGCTTGAGATAATGATCTTAGCTCATGCTTCTGATTTATATTTATATTTGAGCAATGTAATGTAGATTCCAGGGCACAAGTCAAAGACAGTTTGAAAGCCTTGAAGTGGGCTAAACAAAAGGAGTATCAGGAATAGCCCCACCCGGCCTCTCACCGAGGGGCCATTCCTGTGACACCCAAGAGGTGTGGGCTAAGAGGGCCACCACGCGGAGCGGCCCCTGAGTAGGTGGCCAATATGAGCAGCCCTGCGGGGCTGATACGAACCTCCCAGAGGGAGGGTCTGGCGTTTTGGATAAAGGAGCTGTCCCAGGATCTCGCCCTCCTGGAACAGCTCCGCTACTAAAGATTTTTGTTTTTTCCTCGTCGCTGGCGGCTTCTTCAGTTCGTGCAGCTCCAGTCGGTTTTGGCTTTGGCCTGGTCCGTGCCCAGCCAGCTTCATACGCTGTTTTTCCGCCGGCTTTTTGGCGTCTCCCTTGTTTTCCTGGCTCCAGGTAAGCGTGCCTCCTTTGTTTATTTTATTTGTTTTGATTCCATTCTTGTTTTCTGGTCCCCTGCTCCGCTTCCCCCGTGTTTCCCTCAGCCAGCCTCCTTCTGTTGCCTCTTGTTCGGGTGTGTTCACGGCCGCCTGGTCCCCTGCCTGCTTTCTTATGGAGTGTCCCATCCCGGCCTGGCCCTTGGCCCCAAGCGGCGTTTAAAAAAAGTAGTGATTGCTGCTTTCCGTCCACCTGAGCCCATGCTTTTGTTCTGGCCAGTCCCAGCGGGTTTGGGTCGGGCCCTTTCTCCCTCGTGGTCTCGGCGTCCCCCTCCCCGCTTTGTTTCGGTTTGCTTTCTGCAGCTCCCAGGGTGTTTTCTTCTGTTCCTCTAAGCCTAGGCGCTCTGTAACCTTTACTGGCCTTGCTTCTCTGCAGTGTGCTATCAGCGGCGGTTCCCCGGAAGCAGCGTGGCTTCCTTTCTTTCTGCTTTGCGGCTGGTTTTGCTGCTTCCCTGTTCCTCGTTTGCTCCGTTGTTTCACAGCCTGCCTTATCTTGCCTGTCCAGTGGCCTCGGCCCCTCTGTGATTTGTTCTTGGGTGCGTCTGGCCGGCCGTGCTGTGGTTGTGGTTTCCGCATCCCCTTGCGGTGCTGGCCCCTAGGCTGCGCTTTAAAAAAAAATTTTCTTTTTTCTCGTTCCGTAGCTCCTCCACAAATCCTGGCCAGCCCCCTCCTTTGTGTCGTGTCTGTTCTGCCCTCGTGTGCTGGGCACGCCCCCTGCTCCCTGGTTTCAGTTTGTTGGGGCCTTCCTGTTGGCCTTCCCTTTCTCAGTGCTCCTGCCTGCCGGTTTGCCCGGAGCCTTGGCTTGCAATTTCTGTGTTTTCGCTCCCTCCCTGTTTTCCGTTGGTCTCTTCCATTGTCGGCTGCTGCCCCATGTGGCTCTGGGGGTTATATGGTGGGGAGGTGTGTTTCTCTTCTCCTTGGTTCTGCCTAGTGTGCTCCACGGTTGCCGAGCCTCCCCTGTTGTGCCGGTGTTTGCTTCCCCACCGGCTCTTAGCTTGCCAGTTTATTTAATTTTCTTTCCCCCTCTGTTGCTCTGGGTACTAGGCAGCAGTCTTTGCTCTGAGCTGCAAACCTGGTGTTTTCAGCAACTCAGCCTGGTTTTTTTTTTTTTTTTTTCTTTTCTCCCTCAGCAGCCATTTCCATGCTGTAGGGCCCTGACCAGTCTTTAAACCTCCTTATTGTACCCCTTTTCTCCCTGTTCCCTTGTATTAATTCCAGTTTCCCCGGACCATGCCTACCCCCTTTTACAGTGTCCCTCTAGCAAGTTTTAGGCCAGTCTGCGGGGTTTAGCCACTGGTGTTTAACTGCCCTTTAATATTTCTGGACTAAGTGGAGGAACAGGGAGATTTCTCTGAGCAGTAACGTTGCTTTGCAAGCATGCTTTTCAGTTAGTAGTGAGCCAAAAAGGTGTGGTTTTTTTTTTTTTTTTTTTACATATCATATCAAGGGCATGATGGAATTATAGCAACTAATGTTTTATTTTATAGGTATTGCATCAAATACACTGCCTTGCCCATAATAGCAATAACTAAATGGCTGAAATGAGGAATAACCTATCACTGGACAATCAGTCCACTCAAAACCCCTGAGGCACAGGGTAATGGTCAAGACCCTATGGTACCGGGAAGCCAGCCACAAGTGGTGGCACAGGCTATCTCAATTAGAGACACGACCAAACCTTCTGCGCAGGCTCTCAACGCCTAAAAGACATTGGCGGAGCTGATTGGCTGTCAACCATGTCCCAGTTAGAACCGGAAATACTGGTAGCCCAGCAAAGCGGGCAACAGAAGCCAGTTTCAGAACCCATTAACATGCCAGATCAGAAGCCACAAGAACCATTGAGGATTTGGGACGGCAGCCTAGGCGCAGCCAGCCATCTGCCCGTTGTTAGAATCCATGGCACAGAAAAGTCGGTTGCAAAAGGGCAGGGCAGGCAGAACAAGCGAAAGTCTTCACCAATGGCAGAGATGGGAAAAGACGGGCAGGAAAGAAACAGAACAAAGAAGAGGGAACACAAGGCGCGACCAGAAGAAGGGAATGACAACGTGGACTAAGTAACAGTGGCACAGCCACAGAGGGGTGAGTATGAAGGCGATCAGACCAGCGATGTATCAATAGTGTGGTCTGAATCAGATAGTGAGGAACGCAGAATAGCGGCGGCACAAAGGGCTGTCGGTTGAACCTGCAGAGGAGGCAAGGCATAAAAAGAAAGGAACCTGGAGGGTATATTAAAAGCCAAAAATTAAGGGAGCAGAACGGAGGAGGGCAGGGCACAAGGTGGGCGTGAGTGGAAGACGTGCCCAAAAACTGTCAATAAGGAACCCTTAGAAAGAAAAAGAAGGAAAAAGGTAAGCAACCGGTCAAGCGTGCGGGGAACCCAGGGTGCAATCCCGGCTAGTGGGAGCAGAGCAACACTGGCAACAGAATCCCTTTATGTGGCCTTTTCGTATGGGTCACCGGAAATGTACCATTTACTTGGCCTGCACTGACCTGGGGCCCTTACCACAGGGTGTCGCAACAAACCACGAGGTTGGAATGCCGCCCACCATTGGGGGCCCTGATATACCAACTAATGAACTTGGTCAAGGAACTTCACTGTCGCGGTTGGGGCTGCTGGGACAAGAGAGAGAGGTACTTCGGGACGTACCATTTGGGCGTACACTGCAGTAGCACTACCGATGTAGGTCAGGTAAGTCAAAAAGAAGGTGTACAACGGAACACCAGTGTGCTAGATCCTCGCCGAGTCAACCTCAATCCAATTTCTCACAAAATCGTAGGGGAGGGGAGAATGTGCAAAGAGCAGCGGTTCATGTATGGACAGGTGCTGGGCTTCCTGCATTGCATCCTCCCAACTAATGATGAGGATAGGGCATCAGGCTCACAGGGGCATGAGAGGTAGCCACGGGGTGGATAACACTCAGAATACTACAATAGTGACCAGACCCCAAGAGCGCTGGGCTTATGCTGGGTAGAAGACCCATTAGGGGATCATTTATCTGACACGGTTCGAGAGAAAATATGGAAAGGGAATTTATAGACATGTTCTCCTTACTGCATAGGGAAATCCCTGAGGTGAGCGACTAGAAAGGGTATAAACAGGAGAGGCCACGACGACCAAAGGTACCATTCACATTCGAGAATTGGGCAGCTGCTTTTGACATATTCATGTCGGTTTATGGGATGAAGCACCCTGATAAACTAATTGCACTGTTAAAATACAGGGACACCATAAAATTCGCACATCTCTTTTGATGGATATGCATGGTTGAAATATGATGAGCAATTCGGCTAAAGCTTTCCAGGCAACCCAATCTCAAATGGAAAACACACACATAGACTTGTGGGTTAAGCTATATGACATGGCGGTCCAATGTAGTGACATACGGATAGTGGCCATGTTATTGCACAAGCAATTGAGTGGAGAATGCAGAAAGAGCAGAAAAAGGGGCAGGGAGGAAGGCCTGTTATGATTACAATAGAGGAAAATGTTTTCGTTCCTTTTGTAAGTACGGGCACATCTGCAAGTCCTGGGAGGAACACAGGTTCCCGAATGTACTCGACAACCCCCAGAGCATCAAGTAATGGGGAGCAAGTAGCTTAAAAGAAAAGGGTCTGGGAAGTTTGGCTAACTCACGGTACGACTACATTTGTTGACCCCTGGCTCGACCGCTACCCCAATAAATCGGCTGCCACGATATACTACTGCGATGGTTTCAGGTATGGGTTTAGGATACCTTACAAGGGCCCCAGGATGAAACCACGCGGCGCAACCGATGGTCGGCAATCTTGCTTCCCAAAATCCTTGGTGATAAAATTGCTAAGGAGGTTGAAGCAGGCAGGGTGAAAGGACCATTTGACCATCCCCAGTGCAAAACCTCAGGGTATCCCCACTAGGCCTGGTTCCCAAAAGGAACCGGGGAGTACAGGCTCATACATCACCTGTCTTACCCAAAAGGAAAATCAGTTAACGACTTCATTAACCGGAGGATTGCACAGTACAATATACAACGTTGGATGCGGCTCTACGCCACAATACAACAGTTGGGACAAGGTGCAATGATGGCAAAAGTGACATCAAATCCGCCTTCGCCTGTTACCTGTACATCCAGTGATCAGGATTTACTAGGTTTCAAAGTGGAGGTCGTTGGTATGTGGACAAAGCGTACCCATGGGATGTTCAGTCAGCTGCTCAGCCTTTGAAACATTTTCAACATTTTTAGAGTGGGCCACCAAAGAATGCACAGGAAACAGTCATGTAGTCCACTATCTGGATGATTTCTATTTATGGGGCCAAAGGGGAACCATATGTGGGAAACGCTCAGGGCTTCACCTCACTGATGGGCTATTATGGTGTCCCTCTCGCGGGGAAAAACAGAGGGTCCAGTGACGCCTCTCATACCTGGGCATAGAAATAGACTCCGAGGCCACGGTTTCCCGCTACCTCAAGACAAGGTGACACGGTTGTACAACATATTGGATGAAATGGGAAAGCAAAGAAAGTGACCTACAACAGCTGCAATCTGTGATAGGCCACTTGAATTTTGCATGCCGTACGATCCCCGAGCAGGCCATTTCCGAGGCGGATGGCATCTGCCACGGGTGGTGTTTTAAAACCATATCACCACATCAGACTGACACGGGTATAAAAGCAGACTTACAGGTCTGGGAACTTTTCCTGAAAGATTTCAATGGTATCACCATCTGGCAAACACCAGTGGACCAATATTTTGACCCACACTTGGTAACCGATGCTTTGGGGGCATTGGTTTTGGGGCATTCTGGCAGGGAGCATGGTTTGTGATATTGGCCACAGGAGTGGGTGTCAATGGGACTCACAAAGAATATCACACTGTTGGAATTGTTTCCCATCATGGTAGCCGTAAGGGTATGGGGGCAAAAATGGCAAAATAAAAAGTGCTGTTCTACACAGATAACAGGGCGGTAGTGGACATATTGAATTCGCAGACATCTCACTCCGAGGATGTGATGAAGGTTCTGTGGGTCTTTGTGTTATGCTGCTTACGTTATAACATCTCTTTAAGGCATGACATCTGCCAGGAAAGAAAATGTTATCGCTGATGCCCTGTCTTGATTTCAGCTCGAACACTTCAGGCAGTTAGCTCCATGGGCAGACCAGTTCCGACAGAAATACCGGAGCGGTCTGGAGACTAGGGAACCAAGATTGCAGCAACTGGTACAGCTCGCTGTGGCCCCCGACCTGGAGGAAGTATGTAGGTAGCTATGAAGCTTTCCAGCAATTTTGTAGTCACGAGGTAGCGTGGAACTACACAGGGCTCAGAGGCAGGTTCAGAGCTACATCCCTACACCTAGAAGGCCTGGGAAAATCTCCGGCAGCTATCGCCTCCAGCTAGCAGGCATTGCATTTCTTCATAAATAAAGGTTTCCCGACCCAACCAATAATTTCATTGCAAAGAAAATGGTGCAGGGCATGGCTAGACTTGGGGGGAAAGGGAGACGCAAGGAAGCCCATTGGGCTACCAGAATTGTCCGACCTTTTGACAGCACTGGGGTCACGTGCAGCTCTGGCTATGAAACCAAGCTGTTCAGGGCCCTATACACATGTGCATTTTGGGGCCTTCGGGTGTCTGAGTTGGTACCTCAGTCCAACTCTCCGAGCCAGAACAACAATCTCCAATGGAGCGATTTTGTCATCTGGCAAGACAGACTGTGTCTTCAACTCGAAATCAAAACTAACCAGTGCGGCCCCGGCCAAGATTACACTGTTTAAAGCCCCTCCCGGTAATATCTGCCCATGGAGGGCAATGAGTGATTATCTGGCAGGTCGTCCTATGGGAACAGGTCATTTGTTTGTGCAGGGATGGGAAAGCGGTTACAAGAGCGGCAGTTCGCTGCAGTCTTACGGAAGAGCTTATGGATGGCGAGGAAAACCCGACCGCGGATAACACCCATTCATTCCGAATTGGGGCAGCTACGGAAGCTGCTAGGTGCGGTTTAAGTGAGGAACAGATAAAAGGGGTTGGCAGATGGGCCTCAAAGGCGCATAAGGGTTACATAAGGCCCCAGCAAAAACAGCAACAAGTAACAGTGGGGAACCCAGCACAAGTTATGATTGTTAGGTCAAGCTCATGAACACTCACATGTTTATACTTTTGTTTTAAGGCATGTTGGCGACAACCCCAAATATGGATTGGGTCATTCGCACGTGAGGGAGGCGACAAGAGGGATGTAAGGCACGCCATTATACAACTCAGCTACTTATTCCAAGAAATAGAGCAGTGATAAAATGGGCAGGAAAAGGGGGATGAGTGGGGGCTTTGTGTAATACAATCATGGCACTGGGTCTAACTAGCCAACCACAGCTGCTGGTGATCCACCTGGGAGGAATGACTTGTCACCCTAGGGGCAAAGAGATTGATTGGGGACATGAAGAGGACTTGTCCACTTGAAACAGTTGTTGCCTCACACCATCCTGGCATGGTCCAGAATGTTGCCTGCTTGGCACTGGCATGGGGAGCGGAAGGCAGGGCTATGGACAAGCGCGGAGGTCCGTGAATAGGAGGTGTCCCATTTTGCGGCCTCAATGGCGTGGAAGTAATCCGACACTTTACGATTACAAAAGCTGATGTGGAATATTATAGCCGTGATGGGGTTCATTTGTCGGGATGGGAAATGATATATTGAACAATACATTTAATGATTTTTGCGAAACTGTGTTGTTCGGGAAAAGTAAGATCCTTGGGCATTAGTGGGAGATACTGGTTGCCCAGTATGAAGTGGCAGTAAATTCATGGCTGATCCCGGGTAAGATGCTCCCGACATAAGAGCTGCGATTGGGTGTCACTCGGAGAGGCACGACCCTAGGGACGGTATGCCTCTGGGGATCGGGAGAGGAGACACCCAGGCTGGAGGGCGCACGGGAAACACTGGGATCCAAGCCTCCAGGAGGAGGAGTGCGGCCCTCGACGGGCATGCCTCGTCAAGGGGCAAGGAGCCCCAAAATTCTGGGGTGGGGGAACTGTCTTATGGAAAGGCATGGCCCTCAACGGTCTGTCGGACTAAAGGGCCAAAAAGTTCCCCTCAGACAAGCGGATGAAGGAGCAGGGGTTTCAGCAGGACATGAATTATGGCTGCCCAAGGGGTCTTACAAGTTGGGACATGTAATGTACATATGTTACAATTTTCTGTATAGCTTGGTGTGTGTATGTATAGATATAATGTATGTAAAGTGCATATCTGTAAAAGGGTGATGTACTGATTAGGCTCATAGGAGCCAAGCGTCCCATGTAATGTATGCAATTTTGTTGAAGTAAAGAGCTGCGGCCCTTTTATCCAAAAACAGTGTGGTGTCTTGATTGATTTGGGTGCCGCATTGGGCAAGAGGTGATAACATGGAGACACAAAACACATGGTCTAGTCACACAAAGACATAAGTGAATTACACTTACAAAATTACTGGCATCAATTGCTTGTCTGCAAAGGTCTGACAAGAGGCCATTGAGAGATGAAGACAAGTAATCTTATAGAAACATAGAAACATAGACTTTGATGGCAGATAAGGACCGCTAGGCCCATCTAGTCTGCCCATTTCCTTACCTACAGGATAGGCCGCAGATCCTAGTTAACCAACAGCCTATTTCTTCCTACTCCCACAAGAATTGTCTTATGTCTGTCCCATGCATTGTTGAATTCTCCCACAGTTTTAGACCCCACAACCTCCTCAGGAAGGCTGTTCCATGCATCCACTACCCTCTCTGTGAAATAATACTTCCTCACATTGCCCTGAACCGCCCTCCTTCTATCTTTAAATTGTGTCCCCTTGTTCTTGCAAGTCTCTTTTCTGAAAGATGCTACCCTCTTGGACTTTGTTGATTCCACTGAGGTACTTAAAAGTTTCTATCATGTCCCCCTCTCCTTCTTTCCTCAAGGGTATACATATTAAGCTCCTTTAGTCTCTCCTCATACGGCTTCTCTTGCAGACTCTGCACCATTTTAGTTGTCCTCCTCTGGACTGCCTCTATCCTGTCTATGTCCTTGCGGAGATGGGGTCTCCAGAACTGGACACAGTACTCCAGATGGGGTCTCACCAACTGTCTGTACAGAGGGATAACAACTTCCTGTTTTCTGCTGATGATGCCTCCCTATACATCCCAGTATATTTGTGTATAATTTGTAACCTTGTTTTGTTATGACCACTCAGGTCCATCTTGTAAATGAGCTACGCTCAATGATGTTCGCCTGAATAAATAAAGATTTGATTGATTGATTGATTGAGTATACCCCAGCCCTCCCTACTGCCTTCTCACATTGCTTGCTAACCTTAAGGTCATCTGATATGATTACCCCAGGTCCCTTTCCTTTTTGTTGTTGTTACTACCTCCCACCCATTGTGTATTCTTCCTGGGTTCTTGTTTCCCAGGTGCATTATTTTGCACTTCTTGCATTGAATCCTAGCTGCCATACTTCTGACCATTCCTCCAACCTTGCCAAGTCCTTTTCATCCTTTCCACACCTCCTTCAGTATCAACTCTGTTGCAGATCTTGTGTCATCTGCAAAAGGCATACTTTTCCTTCCAGTCCCTCTGCAATGTCACTGGTAGAAGACATTAAAAGGACTGGACCCAATCACTGAACCTGCGTACCCCACTAGTAACCCCACTTTCTTCAGAGTGGACTCCATTTACAATTACCTTCTGGTCCTGTTGTCCAGCCAATGTTTTACCCAGGCTATCACCCTGGGTCCCACTCCCAGGCTGGTTAATTTGACTATTAATCTTGTGTGGGACTGTGTCAAATGCCTTGATAAAGTCTAGGTAGGCCATGTCCACAGCCCCTCCCTGGTCTACTACTTTGGTCACCCAGTCAAAGAAATCTATTAGATTCGCCTGACATGACCTTCCGCCAGAATCCATGCTGCCTTGGGTCCTGTGCTCCACTGGCCTCTAGGTACTCAACTATTCTTTCCTTCAGAAGTGACTCCATCACTTTCCCTACCACAGAGGTCAGACTGACAGGTCTGTAGTTTCCTGCCTCTGTCTTGGACCCACTTTGTGAGGGGAATCACATCCACCTTCCTCCAATCCTCGGGTACCACACCATCCTCCCATGATTTATTAAAAAGAGTAGCCAGTGGTTTCACTAGTTCCTCCTTAATTCTTTTAGAATTTAGGATGAATTCCATCAGGACCCATTGCTTTGTCCACCTTCAGTTTTAGGAGTTCTTGCAGAACCCTTTCTTCTGTAAAAGGACTGGGATCGACCCCCTATCAAGTGTGCTTCTGTTAATTGGATTAGGCATTTCCTTATGTACTTGCATCTTTCTGTGGTTAAAAACAAACGTGAAAAGCACAAGTACTGTCAAGGGAAGTAGTCCCGTGGAGATATCTAGGCAAGAGTTGCATTTCATGAAAGGAACGTGGTGTAAGCGGACAACATAAACCTTGAATTGAAACAATGGTATACAAGAGTCCGATTGTGCACATGGAATAAATTGGCACAATTCAGCAAAAACAAACCCCAATGAACTAGAACACATAAAGCATTACTAAAACCGATGAAAGGGTATATAAGAGTGCGATCGGATACCAGTTAAAAATACCACACACCAAAAGAAAAAGTGACACTCTCAAGTTGTAAGCCATGGGCAGTGAAAGACATGACGCAACCTTATAGAAGTGGTCTTGGAAAAACATGGCAAAAAATCATGCTCTCTTCTCAATTTTGTAAAGATGGTGCCATACTGATTGCTGGCTTATAATCACACAGCAAATAAAACAATGGGCAAAAAGCATGCCATGATTTACTGCATGGATAACTGCATCCAACTGTGGTCACACTATGTCCATGCATGTAAAGACACCGTGTGTCTTTTTAGTTGGCATTCAAAATAACAGTATCAACGTGTGCAGAGAAAGCTCAGGGGACAACAGCTTATCATCAGTTTCAATGCTGCATGCACAGCTTGCTGTCAAAAATTAAACCAGAAAATATCCCACACAACATGAAGCCCTGCAATGGAATGTACAGTATGCGCTAGGCAATACTCAGTTTCAATTAGCTAGAACTAAATGCTACATTGCTTCCAAGGACATTATTGAGTATTGTCCCAGGAAATACATTTTAGACACAAGGGTGCATGAACAAATGACACAGAAAGGAAATTATTTTCAAAGCTGGTGACCGAGTGAATTGCATCCACCTGTAGGTGGAATCAGTGGGGTTGGTATACATGGTGGCACATTTAGTCAGAAACAGTCACATTGATTGTCACCTTGCTTGGACACCTAAATGAGTGACTTGATGTGGTGCTACCATAGAGGAGTGGACTGATGATATACTGACATCTATATGGTATCAGATGTTATCAGGCACCGAGGGAAAATGTTGTAGATCCTTGTATGAAAACATTTAGCGACACATATAGTGTCCTTCATCAGTCCTCAATTATGGAGGGATTGCTGAAAAGTGCACACGACAAATTCCATATTGTGATGTGGTGGGGGAGCTTGAGTAGGTACCAGCATTCAGTCATGTGATGTGCGTTATAACATTGAAAAATAAACGGGTAGAAATGCAAAGATAAACTAGCAGTGCACACATGTTTTGTGGTAACAGGTGTGCCCCACCACCACCAGTTGGGAAAGGTTGTAAAGGGGCATAGATAGCAGCATAGTAATCGGATGGCTGTCGGCTCAAATTTCAGTTGTCCTTGAGAAAATTACAAATTGTTGAAATGCCAAAAAGTGAAAAACAAATAGAATAAAAAGGAGAAACAGTACAAAAATAGCACTAAGCGTAGGTAACAACAGTGTCATCAGTACAGAGGGTACATTTCTGGGATCTTAGAGTGGGAAAGGAAACATAACATAGATGGCAAGGCTGAGCGATGAGACTAACATGGACTGGTCTCCCCCGCCCACAATGAAATAGCGCTCTAGGTCTAGGTTATCAAAACAATATTTTTCGCTTCGTTTTGTTCGGGAAAACGTAAAAATGCTAAATGGGGCAGAGAAGGAAACAATGAATAACACTATTTTTAAAGGACTAAACAGTTATCGATCAGAGAGAGCAAGGCAGAGCTAGAAGCCTGCCATATAGGACTGGGTGTTCTCTGCAGACCACCAAAATGCAATGTGGAAGAAAGAATGGTAGCATACGGGTTGAAAGCTTATAAAATGGCAAAATCCAGACTACCCCATAAATGTATAGAGGATGCTATTAAATATGCCGTCCAATACGAAATGTTCACAAGCTTAATGGAAAAATTATTAAACCTCACGCTGCTAGATTCCATCATACACATTCATACCAGACAGTGAAAGGTGCAAAATACTTCAAGGTCGTGTACAAATACGAGGGGACACTGAAAAAATGGACTGGTCTCTATACTAGACCATCCCCCACATAGCGCTCTATGTGTAGGTCAACAAAAAATATTTTTTCGTTTTGTTTTGTTCCTGGCAAATGAATAAAATGATAAATTAGGGCAGATAAGGAAAACAATGAATAACATGATTTTTTAAAAGGAAGAATCAGTTATCCATCCTAGGAAAGCAAGGCTGAGCTAGAGCCTGCCATACAGGACTGAATGTTATTTGCAGACCACCTGGGGCAGCTCACGGTTGGACAGTGAAAGGTGCTGCAAACTTCAAGGCCACATACAAATATGAGGGGACACTGAAACACCTTATGTAGAGTTACAGAATGATTTGATTGGAAACCCTCATGGTATTGACAGCATAGGCAAACTATCGCCAGCATACACCCCCCAAAAATCAAAAATAAAACACTGCTGTATATTGAGGTCATTAGTAACTGCTCTGGGGACACAAATCATGTAAGATTAGCAAAGGAGGGTACACAAGGAAAAAATGAAATGCACATGAGTTTGTCCATGCAGTAACACCCGCACCCGCATCACAGTGACAGCTCACAGAACAACATGGGGAACTATCGTCCAGCATACACTACCCACAACTGTCCTATAGGTAAAAAAAACCAACAGTGATAACATGTTTTGTTGAGTTTCATTCCAGGAAAATGAAAATGATAAATTCGAGCAGTAAACACCGACCCACATCACTAAATTGTATGTTTTCTTCTCGCTCAATGACATCTCTCCTCTATCACTGATAGACACTAATGCCAAATATGTCAGGGAAGGCTGCAACAGATCAACTACTTCTGGGGGTCACAGGCATGGTGTGGCGTTAGTGTGGTTAGTGAGAGAATTGCCTGGATCCAGTACCACTGTGAAAATCTGGTACTGTACCAGCCAGAACGGTACAGTTGGAGGGTATGGCTACACGTAGTGTATGTCTGTCTCTCATGCTCTCTAGGCAGACCCATCGCACGCCTGCCTCCTGACTTTGTACAAGTAGACTTGCTGCTAGGGAAAATGCAATGCACATGAGTTTGTCGAGCAGTAAACACCTGACCCACATCACTAAATTCTATGTTTTGCTTCTCAGCTCAGTGACAGCTCCTCTATCACTGATAGACACTAATGCCAAACCTGTCAGGGAAGGCTGCAGCAGCTCAGCTACTTCGGGGGGTCACAGGCATGATGCTGCGTTAGTGTGGTTAGTGTGGTAAGTGAGAGAAATTGCCTGGATCCATTACCACTGTGAGAAATCTGGTACTGCAGCAGCTCAGCTACTTCTGGGGGTCACAGGCATGGTGCACGTTAGTGTGGTTAGTGAGAGAAATTGCCTGGATCCAGTACCACTGTGAGAAATTCGGTACTGTACCGGCCAGAACAGTACAGTTGGAGGGTATAGCTACACATAGTGTATTTCTGTCTCTCTCGCTCTCTCTAGGCAGACCTATCGCACGCCCACTCCTGCCTTTGTACAAGTAGGCTTGCTGTTAGGGTAGAACATTTTAAATAATATGATAGCAGTGCACAAGGTGCTCAATAAGTCAGAAAAATGAGTGTGGATGTGGACAAACAGCAAAAATAACCCTGATGCAGCACCTACTATATGAACTTACCAAGCACTAGCAGCAATAGGATAGGAACAGCGGAACTAGCAGTACAGAGCACCTGTTTCAAGCTGGCAGGAAAGAATGAATGGAATGCGCGATCACAAGCACACTGATCGTGGGTGCATGCGACCTGGGTGGCCATGAACGTGCTGTGGTGGTGGAGGTCCGCCCAAAACCGGACATTAACTCGGACCTGAGGGAATGCTGCTTATGCAGAAATTAAATAAATAAACACTTTGCTGACCACCGAAAGGTAAACAATTTGTTGTATGCACATTATGAATGCTAGTCCTTACAGAAGTTAGCATTTTGAGCAAGTGAAATCAAGCATACTAAGGCTGACAGTGTCCCTTTAATCGGTTTATACAAAATGCAAAAAGGAAAAGGGTAATATATAAAATAAACAATTGCGAGTCTGAACTCTTTAAACGGTTGTTTGAGCTTAACTCTATCAATAAGTAACTTAAACAAACAAGGACTTATTTAATTTCAAGGTCCACCAAACTGTTAAATAATCTGGGTCATATATGTAAAAACTCTCAGCTTTTAACTTTTCTAAACATAGCACTTTGAGTTTTATTCTATACCAGTGACAGCGAAAATTAGGTAAGGAAGTTTAGAGTAGTTGTGATCACAAATCCAAAAATTATTTTTTGCACAAATGCATTAGTGGGATCCATGACTTGAAGGAAGAAAAAGGTAATCACAAGACAGTTAATAGAGAAAGAAAGATGAGGGAATCAAGCTTCAGTTTTACCAGTGTCTTAAATTATACATTCTGCATAGACAACAAGAAGAAAGTACTTCCTAATCTTGAAATGGCGATAAACAAGTTAAAGTTAAAACTGTGTGTGTGGGGGGTTGATTTTCAAAGCAAGAGAAGAGACAATAATGAAATGCAGGCACAGTTCATAGTGATCACCAACACCGACTGGCAGATGGTGTCTACAGTATGTCTGTCTTGGAAGTCTAAGACGGAGCAGACAGGGTCTGGCTGCTGGTATAGGTTGGTGTCCTCCCAGGGGTGCTGTGGCCAGTGAAAGACAAGGTTCAGGCATACATGAAAGGCTGCCCAGCATGAGGAGGCATTCTTCCATCCACGAGGACAGGAGGCGGCGTCGGCTTATCAATTCCGATACATTCTGAAATGAGCTGTACCAGCACATTGGTTTGGAGACACAGAAGTTTAGTACCCATTAATTTCTGACCGGCAGCAATGAATGCTTGGGGCCAATGCTTGTCAGATTAAAAGATCCAGTTGCTTGAGTGCTGGAGGTACCAGGCATTCCTGTGTTACAGTATGTACATCCTCACTTGCAATAATCTCCTTTTGTCTTTGTCACAGGTCCCTCAGAAGGTCCTAGAAATATGGGCATATCACCCTAGACAGCACAGATTGTTGGATTTGGCAAGGAAAGAATGTGCTGGGGAGGGTTGCTTCTATTGTTGGGAGAGGAGGTTGGCTGGCGAGGCATTTCAGATATCCTGCTGATCCACTTGGGAGGAGGAGACTTGGGCCTTTGGAAGACTGTGAACCTCCTGTGAGTGATTAGGAAGATTTGCATGCCGTTAGAGACTGATAGTCCCATATGGCTCTCATCTGGTCCCACCTGTTGCAAAGATCACGTTGGAAGTAAGCTAGGAGTGGGGCTCTACATCGGGCATGCATTAGGGTGAATCAGGGATGAAGATGTTATGGATTCCGTGGGGGTGCAATTTTGAGACATAGGGACATTCATGTCTCCCACCGCCCATTTTAGTGGGGAGGACAGGAAAGTGCAGACAGTAGATTTGGATAGGATGCTGATAGCTATTAGGAAAATCCTAGAAGAACTTTTTTAAAATTCAAAATCTTCATTAATTTTATAATAAGCAATAACAACAATAACAACACATAATGGAGTATTGTGACAATATATTGGGAAAAATTAAATGTCCTCCCCACTAAGTCCCACTCCATCCCCTGAATGCCCCCACCCCAGAATGTGCCCTTAGAGTTATGGGAAAATTAATCTGGTTATAGAGTGTGCATGAGGCGTCACAGGGCATGATCCTTAATGCAGATATAGAGCATAAAGTTTGCCCCACTTTTTCTCAAAGTAAGTCTATTCTTAGAACTGGCAAGCAGACGTTCGGTCTGGAAATACAATGAAAGGTCATTCAGCCATTCATTGTAGGATATATCTAACTGATCTCTCGGTGCTTGAGTGCTAGTTTTGACCATCATAGAAATTAAAGCTATGTGATATTTCCATTCTTTAACCCTTATATTAGTGTATATGCCTAGAATACAGATCTCCACCATGAAAAGGTCTTTCAGACCCAATATTGGATCCAAGTTGGACTGCATGAAATGCCACAAGGGCAACTTTATTACAATGCCAGAAGATATGTAGCAAGTTCCTTCTTCCTTACCACATCTAGTGCATAGGAATTTGGAAGGTGTCCAATTTTAGCTAATTTGACAGGAGTATAATACAGATTATGCAAGATATGATATTGAGTGAGCTGAAACTTATCTTGGGAGTTATAAATGTGGAGGACCTGCCAGACCTTAGCCCAATTGATAATTACCTCAGGCACCAAAGAGCCCATACTTTAGAACCGGGTAAGGGATCTGGGTGGCAAATAGATGAGAGATAGGCATATAAAAGGGACAGGCAGTGGGGTTTGGAAGATAACTCGTGGAAACTGTCCAGAATAGGTTGTAACTTAGAGGATTGAGGGAAGTATCAAAGTTCGCCAATTAAGCGTCTCAGTTGGAAGATCTTGAAAATGTGCACAGGAGGTAGATGAAATTTCCAAAGATATTGGGAGATGAAAGAAGGAGTCAGAGCATAAAGATCTGCTACGATGGAATTCCGTAGTAGAGCCAGCCATTGTGAGGAAATGGAGAGCCCTATTTTAATATTGGGGTTATGAATAAGAGGTTGAGAAAAGTCTTGATGTGGGGAGATCTTGTAGAAGGAACAGAATTGAGAAAAGACTTTAAGCGAGGTCCCAATGACAGAATGATGAAGGGATCAGGTAAAGCTTTCCATGGATGATAATAAGCGACACAGGAATATTAGGTGGTGCTGTTTTAAGAGTTGAGTTTCGAGTTGTAGCCAAATAGATGTGGAATCCTCTGCAGGGTTGGTAAGCCATTTGCCAAGCTTAGCAAAGTGGCTGGCCAGTAATATAAGAGAATGTTAGGAAAGCGGAGACCACCTGACTCTTTGGGAAGACTCAAGTTTAAGGAAAGAGCATCTGGGTTGTTTGTGGAGCCAGACAAATCGGGAAATGAGAGAGTGGATGTTTTGAAAAATGAAAGGGGAAGCCAGATATTCAGCATGGATAGTGGATAGAAAAGCCTAGGGAGGACATTCATGTTTATGCTAGTAATACCTCCCTTCAAAGATAGTGGGAGAGATTCCACCTTTGGAGATGTAGTTGGAGAGTGACCACTAGGTCATCCAGATTCAACTTCTTGGTAAGAGCTGGGTCAGTGGATAGGAAGATATCCAAATATTTAAGTGAGTGGGGACCATTTAATATCATAGTGACTAAAGTCAGCCCTGTGGGTAACATGATTGAAGGGGAATATTTTGGTTTTAGTGAGGTGAGTTTATAGTTGGAGAAATGGCTATAATGGGCTATTACATCCAATAAATATTTCAGAGAAGCTGCAAGATATTCTAAATGCAGAAGAATATCATCTGCATAAGCAGAGAGGGTAAGGGTGTGGTTAAGCAACAGTATGCCATGAATATTGGGTGACGATATGATGAAGGAGGGGTTCCAGATAAAGATTGAAAAAGAAAGGTTGAGAGGGGGCATCCCTGTTGCATGCCCGGTAAAGGGGGAATCATGGAGAAAAGACCTCATTACAATAAATCCTAGCCAATGGGGAGGAGTATATAGCCTGGATCCACTGAATGAAAAGAGTGGGGAAGCCCATTCTTCTCAATGTCCACTAGAGAAACTCCCAGTCCACTCTGTCAAAGGCCTTTTCGGCATCTAGGGAGACCAAAGCCATTGGAGTTTGGGAAGAGTGGGCAGCCTGGAATATATGAGTGAGTTTCCTGAGATGGTCTGAGGAGGAGTGACCTGGAATAAAGCCCACTTTCTCTGGGCTAAGAAGGTGATACCAAACCCTCCTGATCATGGCAGTATCTTGGTCAGCATCTTAATATCACAATTTAAAAGGGAAATCAGGTGGTAGCTGGCTGGGGATGTGTGGGGTTTATCTGGCTTCATAAGGAGAATTATAGTAGCTTCTAGTAACAGAGATCAAGGAGGTCAGCTTTAAGGACATGATGGTATAATTTGAGCAAGAGGGAGCTAACTACTTCACAAAGGTCTTGTAAAAGTTGGAGGAAAACCATCAGGACCGGGCGCTTTATCTGGGGCTAGTTCTTGAACTGCAGCCTCCACTTCTTCCAGAGTGATAGGTTCTGTCAGGAGAGCTGTTGGTGAGCAGATAAGCAGGAAAGAGTAAGTGAAGCTAGGTAGGTGTCTATGTCTTGGAAGGCCCTTTTGCCATACAGAGAGCGGTAAAATATTGAAAACCTTAGCAATATCTCTGGAGCCATTTTGGTGGATCTGTCTGGAGCCTGAATGGAGGGTATAAGTCTAGAACTTTCTACTACGGAGACGAAGAGCTAAGAGTTTACCAGCCTTTTCACCTAGGTCTATATAGGATGTCTTGGTTTTCAAAGGGCATACTCTGCCTTTTCTCTAATTAGATTGGCATATTTGTTCCTGAGAGCTAGCAAATCTGATAAAGAGTTGGGAGAGGTGGAAGATGATAAAGACAGCTCAGCTGCCCTTATTTGGGCTAAAAGGACAAAGCCTCTCTTTCTTTCAACCTCTTCCTCCTAGAGGCTATCTTGATGAGCTCACCCAAGAGATAGCATTTAAGTGCACACCATATAAGATCTTCTCTCTGAACTGAGACACTGATACAGTCCATGAAAATTTGGATAGAGGATTGAATTTTAAAGACAGTGGTTTTATCTTGTAATAACTGAGTATTCAGCTTCTACGATTTATCTTAGAGCATTTCTGGGATGGGAGAAAGAACCATCCAAGCCAAAAATGTTCAGAAAGAACAATTGGTTCAATTCCTGTCTGGCATATGTTGGTCAGGAGGGAATGCTGATCAGTACATAATCCAGTCTGGACCAGGATCGGTGGAGGGCAGAGTGATAGGAAAAGAGACAGTGGGATGGGTGAAGTAGACGCCATGGGTTACAGAGCTCAAGTGTGGCTATAAAGTCATGTAATGCCCTTTGAGGTACCAAGGGAGGTTTAGTGGTTAGTGAGACCTGTCCAAATCCTGAGTAGGGGGATGTTCCAGTCTTCCCAGGATTAGATGGGAAGGAAGTTGCCAAGAGTACTGGCAAGGTCCATAAGAAATGATGGATCCCTCAGGGCCATATATGGAAACTAGTACCACTGCAGAGCCCATCAGAGAGCCCTTAACTAAGATATACCTACCATTGGGGTCTACCACCAAGGAGTCTGCCTGGAAGGGGACCGTGTTCCTAACAAGTACAGCAACCCTTTTACTTGAGGAGGAAACCCCTGAGGCAAAGAAATGGATATCCCTGCCTGTGCAGCCAAATGGCATCACTCGCCAACAAAGAGTTTCTTGCAATAAAATATCAGCATTAAGTAGGGCACAGTGCTTTAGCACTTGGCACCTCTTCATGGGCCCTGACTCCCCTGATGTTTCAGGTGACTATTTTACATGAGGTGATTGCCATACCTAAGGGTTAACCAGGTCAGCAACTGGAGATAAGAAAAGGAATGACTCTCTATGAAGCATATTCCAACCCACCCTCCCTCCCACACGTCCAATGCTACTATAGCAGACTCCAAACATGACAACCACAGTAAATTAAGAACATGTGTGATAACAAGGAACACACCCAGGCAAGAATCCTCTTCTCCCTTCCAATCAACCCAATTATTATAGCAGACTCAGAAATCTGGACTGCATCGAATATTGTGTGTAACAAGTAACTCCCATCTACCCACTCATCCCAAAAACAATCCAGAAGTAATCACAAGCCAGTCGAGTGACCGGTAAATGTAAAACATCCCATCCCCAAACCCTAAACAGGTAACTACTATAAAACTCAAACGGCTATATACAAAGGACTTACACAATGGGCAAGTGAAATTGACATGGGAAGCGACTAAGTGTAAAGTCCGAGCCCCTACGACTTCTTGCCAAAAGTCTCCAGCCATAAACTAAGGAGAATACAGAAGCGATAAGGTAGGAAGCCCCAATTGACTCGGGATGTAATGCAGCATTGCCCAAGCTGACAGAAATCAGAGCAATCCAAATCCCCCCAGGTACAGCTCACAGCCAGGTTCCAGTCCATTCTACAGAAACCAGTATACAGTTCCATGTATGGCCTTAGAAAAATACTATTATGTTCTGCTAGGCAAGGAGGCCAACTAGAGATACGAGTTCCAGAGTATAAAAATGGGGATCGTCTCCTGGGGATGAATCTTACATAGAACCCCAAGTCAAGCACAACTGCACCAAGGAGCACCTCTTAAAAGCGACAAATGGCGTAGAGAGAACCAATAAAGTAAGGGTTCTATTGTCAGATTAGGGCAATATATTATAATGGCAGAGCCTGGAACCTGTGGATAGAAGTTATGCCTATATATAGCTCTCATGTCAAAAAATAGGTAGAAGGTTATGAATAGTACTGTTCATGAGTAGGCAATACAACCAATATCCTTTTATCTCAGTACTCCTATAGGGAAATAAGAAAGAAAGAAAAAGATTTGCAGTTAATAAAGACCACACCATTTCGAACTGGGCCAACAGGAAAATGCCGGGGAAGGGTTCTGCTGCAGGATGTGTGACGTTCCACCCAAAAATCCGACCCAGGAGCTGTCCTCTGAGTGGCAGATCCATCCATTTATGAAGGGCCCCCACCTTGGGCAGTTTCCTCAGGATGAGGCCAAGCCATTCTCAAGACCAGGAAGGCCCAAGACCCATGCAACTCCCCACCAAACCAAAAACACTGACCCGTGAGGAGAGTCCCAAAGCCAAACAGGTAATCTTTCACAGTCAAAAACAGACTTTAAGTATGAAAATGCCGATGTAAAAACCTATAGACTGCTAAAATACTTCAGCCAGTTTTAAATAGATCAGGCAGCGTGGAGGATAAATCGGATGATGCCTGTGCAGGAGACATTGAAATCCAGATGCCTAACGGAGACTTGCAGTCATGCAGGGTAAGGCATTTTAAAAGGTATACCAGCTGCAATCAGTTTGGTGACCGTGAGGATTAAAGAGCAGAGTGTTTCTGGTGGGTCTCGAAGGGAAGATCCCTGTAATGCAGTTTAGAGCCTTCCCAAGCGATGGATTGAAGATCACGCACTTTGTTGAGAACATGTTGTTTTCAATGAAGCTGAGAAATTTTAAGATAATAGGCCATGGAGAAGCTCCTGGCTGTGGCTTGGGTCTAAGAAACCAGTGGGCCCACTCGATTTGATATGTAGGGTTGAGTGGTTAGGGCCTCACGATTTTCAGGAGAAGCTTTTGGAGAAAAGCGATGGCATTGGGCCTTCTTCTGATTCCAGGAGGCCAATTATTAAAATGTTATTATACCTGCTTCTCCTTCAAGGTCCTCTGTTTTAGTTGTAATTTCTGGACCTGTTGGCATAGATGCACAATTTCAGAGTCAATCTTCTCTTTCCATTTTTCGAGGGAGAAAGAGTGGGCCTCTGAGTCCCTCACCCTTCTGTTCAAGTCTGCCAGGTCTCCATAGATTGTCTTGAGCTCAGTGGAGATTTCAGATAAGGTTTCTCGAAATGGTAGAATCTCTTGAAGAAAATGATCCTCCTTGAGGGGGATCGATTGAGTAGCTGCAGAGGTAGTTTTCCAGCCCCTGCTTCATCGCCTTAGACTTCCTTGGCATTTTTTCCAGGTGATGGAGGCAGCGTGTGTTTCAAAGGACCTGCCTCATATCAGCATCCATCGTGACTGTAAGAAGTCAAATGCAATGCAAAGACAAACAGAAATCAAATACTGAAGGCAGGACCTCACTGTAGATGTGATTATTCTGGTCAAATCTTTGAAATTTCAGGATGATTAAGTCAGATTGAGATGCAGGGACAGGAGCTCCAGGTTCTTGCTGCTACTTGGCTGCTAGCATCAAGATCTGGAGGCTGTCATGGTGCAGTCAGACCTGGACATTGTGGCCATCACTGAAACCTGGTGTAATGATAACCACGACTGGGAGTTGGCCATACCTGGCTACAACATATTCAGAAGAGACAGGGCAGGCAGGAAGGGAGGAGGAGTGGCACTGTATGTGAAAAATGACATAAGGGCCACAGAGATCCAGGAGGAACAAATGGGAGAGATACTGTGGGTTAGCTGGAAAGGAAAATGGGGCCAGCCATCCGCACAGGTGTGGTCTATAGACCACCAGCCCAGGAGGAAGAAACAGATAGGAGCTGATGCTAGCCATCCAGAGGATGGCAGACAAGGGTGAGGTAGTACTGGTTGGAGACTTGAATATTCCAGGACGTGGACTGGAGCATCCCAGCAGCAGCATCAACTAGGAGCAGATTTATCCTGGAATCCCTTCAGGGTGCCTTCCTCAAGCAACTGGTCATGGAACCAACTCGGCAGAAGGCAATACTGGACCTTGTGCTCACAACAGGGACAGTGTGATGGGGGTAGAGTGGGGGACCACCTGGGGAACAGTGACCACCAGTCACTGTGGTTTGAAATCACAGAAAGAGCAGAACCTAACCACACAAAAACATGTATCCTGGATTTTAGGGGGCAAACTTTGGGAAAATGGGGAGATACTTGAAAGAGGCATTAAGGGAATGGGGCAGGAATCAGGGGTTGAGGAACAGTGGGAAGTATTTAAAATGGGGATTACAAGAGCAACAGAATTATGTATTAAGCAGGTTAGCAAGAGGAAAAGGAAGAGGAGACCATTATGGTTTCCAAAGAGGTAGCAAAGAAAGTGAAAGCCAAAAAGATTGCATTCATGCAATACAAAAAGACACAGGCAGAAGGGGATAGGGAGAAGTACCAGGAGAAGCAAAGGAGGCAGGGAGGTCAGTAAAGGAAGCCAAAGCTCAGACAGAAGAACACATTGCAAAATCAGTGGGTAGAGGGACAAAACCTTTACAGGTACATAAGTGAAAAAGAAAGGCAAAGGGAGGATAGTGAGACTGAAGGGGAGGATGGAGGCTGTGTGAGGATGACAACAGTAAAGCTGACATATTGAACAGGTATTTCTGCTCAGTCTTTACTAAGGAAGAGGAGGGTAATGGGTCTGAATGGGTACAAGGGTGAGAATGGTGCAGAAATGGACACAAGTCCCTTTACACAGAAAGGGTCCTGAAGGAACTGGAAGTAATAAGAGTTGATAAAGCAATGGGGCCAGATGGGTGCAATCTCAGGGTCCTTAAAGAACTAAGAGAGGTGGTGGCTGAACCTCTTGCTATCCTGTTTAGCCGATCACTAGAAACAGGAGGTACCCAAAGACTGGAGGATAGCAGATGTAGTCCCCTTATACAAAGTGGGAACAAAGAGGCGGGGAACTACAGACCAGTCAGCCTCACCTCGGTAGTGGGGAAGATCATGGAAGCACTACTGAAGGAGAGATTGGTGGAACATCTGGTTGTCAATGGACTACAAGACCCAAGGCAGCATGGTTTCACCAGGGAAGGTCATATCAGACCAACCTCATTGAATTTTTGACTGGGTGACTAGGGAGGTGGATCGGGGAGGGCAGTGGACATGGCCTATCTGGACTTCAGCAAGGCCTTTGACACTGTGCCACATAGAAGACTATTGCACAAACTGGGGAATATGGGTGTGGGCAGGACAGTAGTGTGGTGGGTAGGTAACTGGCTGGGCAGCAGGACACAGAGGGTGGTGGTAAATGGCTGTCACTCCACAGAGGGAAGAGTGACCAGTGGGGTACCACAGGGATCAGTGCTGGGACCGGTACTATTCAATATCTTCATCAGTGACATTGCACAGGACCTAGAAGGCAGAATTTCACTGTTCGCTGATGACACAAAGCTCTGTAACAGAGTAGACACACCAGAGGGTGTAGACAGAATGAGTCGCGACCTGCAGAAACTTGAAGAATGGTCAGGGGTTTGGCAGTTGAAATTCAATGCAAGGAAGTGCAAGATAATGCATATGGGGCACAAAAACCCTGGCACAATATATCAGTTGGGGGTGAGGATATAGCATGCACCAAGCAGGAAAGGGATCTTGGAGTTATCATCTCTGATGACCTCAAGGCAGGGAAACAGTGTGACAAGGCAGCAGGTAAAGCAAATAGGATGCTGGGATGCATAGGCAGGGCATCACCAGCAGGAAAAGGAGGTCATAATTCCACTATACAAGACACTAGTGAGGCCGCACCTGGAGTACACTGTGCAGTTCTGGAGACCTTACCTACGTAAGGACATAGACAGGGTAGAGAAGGTTCAGAGGAGGGCAACAAAGATGGTGCATGGATTGCATCACAAGTCCTATGAGGACAGGTTGAAGGCACTGAACATGTACTCCCTGGAGGAGAGGAGGGAGAGGGATATGATAGAGACATACAAGTATCTTACAGGGAGGAACAGGGTGCAGGAATGCACTATTTTTAAGCGAAAAAGATGTTCCAGGACTAGAGGGCATGGGATGAAGTTGGAGGGAGGGGCGATTCAGAGGAAGCGTGAGGAAGAATTTCTTCACAGAACGGGTGGTGGACAAGTGGAACACCCTGCCAGAGGAAGTGGTGGGGGCTGAAACAATCACGGGATTTAAGAATGCATGGGATAGACATAAAGGAATTCTGGAGGTCAGGGGTGGGGCAACAGACTTCCTGGAAAACATAAACTGAACTTACAAACTTAAATGGGCAGACTGGGTGGGCCATAGGCCTTATCTGCTGACACTGTCTATGTATCTATGTATCTATGTATCTATGTATCACATGACCCCCGGAAGAACATCTTGAGCGAGGGGCTTAGGGGTCAGACAGGGTCTGGCCTGTGGTGGCTTGGGAAGAGCGCATACCCAAGGTATCCGAGAACATGGGGGCAAGGCCAATTCTCCCAAAGAACTTGTTGCCCCAGTTGGCATGAGACCGGGGACCACTAGATTTTGACCCAGGTCGGGGTCACGGTCCAGCCTCATCAGGTTACACTGCAAGGATAGCAGGCAGCACCAGACAGGGGTGGCTGCCAGAGCCTGGCGAGATATCTTCCTCCAGGAATCAGGAGTGCATCCTCCAGCAGCACCCATGCTCAAGATAATGTATTGTATATCAGTAAACACATGGCTCTAGCCATTTTCTCCAAGATTTGGTGTACATGTCTTCTTGGCGAAAAGGAGATATGGGGTACCAGGCAATAGAGAGACTGCCAGCCTGTGGTAGCAGCTGGCCATTTGTATGGATCCCCTTCCCTGGACCTGGTAAGTGATTGGGCACCTCCTCTTGGGGAACATTAGGCCTGGCAAAGCCCAGGAGGAGGTCCTCAATAGGCACATCTTAGGGAGGGAGGGATGGATAGCTGGAGGGAGGAGATGGGAGATATTTAGTCTGCTTGATGACAGCAATTCAGCACCATGCTTCACTAAGCTAGCATTCCTAGAAAAAACCTAACTAGTATTGTACCGAGAGGACAAGGAACATCTCATCAAAGTATGGAAGCTTTCGGATCGATGAAGAGCCTGATAAAGAACCCACATGTATGGGGTGACCATGATGAGCTGCATCCGGATCGCCCAGACAGAGACATGTGAAGGACATGGTACTCCAGATCATGTGAAATGGTGATACCATGGTGATACCACCTTCTTGAAGATAGGATAGATCTGAGAGCCTGAAAGCAATAAAAGGTGCTGGGCATGCCGCCTGTAATAGGCTCACTCGATTGCCTGGCCATATAGCTGTCAGCAAAATAGTGTGAAGGTTGACTAGTCTGGGAATCAACTATGACAAAAAGATGTATAATGGCACCACAGGGCCAGATTAAGCTGTCATAGAATGCAGGTGAAGTCAATACTGATAGAGTCCTTTGTACCAAGTGCCCGGCCTATTGGGGTAAACAAAACTTGCAAAGCTAATGAGCTATACGGGTACTGGTCATCCTTCCCATAAGGTCATATGGAAAACTCCACTAGGCACCAGTGCCTGATCTCAGGGGTGACTCGGGAGCTTGAGGATGGTTAAGAGTCACTGAGAGCCACACCATATGTTGATGGGACTCACGCCCATGGGATGTGCCAAGTTCATTCATCACACACCACCCTAAATACAAGGCTATACTGCCAAGCCCAATTTGGGTGGAAACAAAGTGTCAACTGTACCCTGACCACAGCACAAAGGACCTATCATGCAGTGCTCCCTCCTGTTCATAGGACAGCCCCTGCTTACCGCATGTGATAACTGCAACACTACTGTCGGGAGGCACCTCCCATTCAACATTCTCTCTGTCAGCATCCATGCCACCAGGCGATGGATTTTGGGGTATGGTGACATTGTGGTCTTGCTTAGGAAGAACTCAGTGGAGACAAGTATGCCCCGAATCCTGAGCAGCCTTGCCCAGGGCAGACAGTACCCTTTGCTCCTTGACCCCTTGAGAGCCATCACCAGCCCTGTGATCACCCTGGGCCCGACCCTAAGAAGTGTCCTCTCCCAGTACTTCCAGCAAGCCGATGCTATTGGTCAGATTGTCAGGGAAGGGCTAGCTTATGTGTGCAAGCCACTATCCGATCTGCTGGAGCAATACCCATTCCTCGTAAAGGCCTGAATACTCCCCTGAGGAGCTCAATGCCTCTCCGCCTGGGTGAGTGTCACTTGGCTGAAATGGCTCACCTGATAGTTCAGCTTACAGACTGAGAAAGTAGCTGAGAGTGCCAGCAGGCCATGTTCCACCTGGTGCCATGCTCTGTATCTCTCTGGGTATTGCCCTTACTCAGGTTTGTTCCTGTGTATGTTAGTGTCCATCATAAAGACCTAAGGTGTTCATCCTGACCAGGATTGCCTGACCAGGAAACTGCAGCATGAAGAATAACCAAAATAAATACTCTCATCCCTCCCTGAAGGGAGGCTGTGCTGCTTTTCATACTATCTCAAGTCATTTGAGATGCCTGGACTAGGCCTGAAAAACAGTGTTCAAAAATTGTGGGTCAACTAGTCCCATAAGCCATTCAAAATGTGCAGCTAAATTTGAAACTGCATTTGAAGATTGCGGGTAGATTGGTCCCATGTGCATGGCTCCTAAATCTACAAGGATTCCTGTATTTTATAGGAGCATAGAACCATTATAGGGAAATGCTTCCATAGACTTGCACTGGCTATATTGAAAAACAGAGCAAATTGGCTTCCATAGGAAATATCGTAATCTACAGGCAAACATCAGAAAAGTGCCCTGGAGTTACAGTGAAAACACCAACTCAGTCTGGGGAGCCCTGCATTTGTCCAGGGCATATCTCTGGAGCGGCACCTGCCAGTGAAGCCCATGACACCTTTTCCACTACCAGTGCTAGCAGGTGTAGGTATGCACTTGCTGGTCAGTTTACGTCCTCCTGGACCTGACACCCCTATAGGGTTGTGGGCTGTCTCCACTGGACACAAGACTCAGCTGCACCAAAATAATCACATCATGGTACCCCTGCTGTGGGACCAAATTCAAAACCAGTTCCCTAAGAATAGCTCAGAGCACTAAAGCCTACACTTCCACCTCTTGCACTGTGTTGTAGGTGGTAGATTGACATGTCTACATCCTGCTGTGCCTGAGTAGGGGCCTGGGTGACATGAGCCAATCAGTAGACTCTAGGCCACTACCTGAGGCGAGATTGTGCCTTGCTTGTTGGACCACCCCTCCAGATCCAGACATACCTGTGGGGCATCATTTTCTGGACCCCTTGGTCCTGATGGCCTAGTCTAATGGAAAGGTGTGTGAGATGCCCAGGGTCCCCTTGTAACCTTGTGGGACCAGCTAAATTCTCCTTGGGATGACCTGGTGCCGAGGGGTGGTCTATGCCAGGCAGAAGAAAACCTGATTAAAAGTAGTGGGAGGAACACTCCTCTGTGCCAGAAGGTGGTACAGTAGCTGCGTCGTGCTTTCCTTAGTTAGTGGTAGGGTCGGTGACCATGGGGCCTTCCACACTGGCCTATCAATCCAAGCCCGTACACGATGGCATGATGCCCACATGGTAGACAGCGCATGAATTTCAGATTCATTGGTGTAGGAGTGTCCACAGGGTCCCAGACCATTGCTTTGGTTGAACCCACACAAAGTGGTGGGCACTTCCCACGTTTTGTGGAGACACCCTTGTCCCTGGCTCCGGTGGGCGCAAGGGTCAATGGACTATTTAAAGACAAAAGAACCTCTGTGCGCAAACACTGAGGCAAGGGTTACCCAAAGGGCATTTGGCTGGGAAGCCAAGTTTCAAGAAAATACAAAATCACACATGCCCCCACAATGCAAAGCATCATGGGCTGCATATGCAAATCACCACAGAATGTTATGCTGGTCCAACTTTAAGCAGAATTGCATGGTGCGAAAGGCCCTCTCACACAGTTTGCAAAGGGTGCTAACAGAAGACATAGACACGTGTTTCGTCCTACCAGGACTCATCAGTATGCCTCGTCTGTTTGACACCCCAGTGGAATGGACCAGCTACCCCTAAGGCAGTGTGCCTGGGATATATTGTGGTGAACCCATTAAAATAAAAACTATTAAAAGAAAAAAGAACCTCTGTGCTGAAAACACTGAGGCAAGGGTTACCCAAAGGGCATTTGGCTGGGAAGCCAAGTTTCAAGAAAATACAAAATCACACATGCCCCCACAATGCAAAGCATCATGGGCTGCATATGCAAATCACCACAGAATGTTATGCTGGTCCAACTTTAAGCAGAATTGCATGGTGCGAAAGGCCTCTCACACAGTTTGCAAGGGTGCTAACAGAAGACATAGACCGTGTTTACGTCCTACCAGGACTCATCAGTATGCCTCGTCTGTTTGACACCCCAGTGGAATGGACCAGCTACCCTAATGGACTATGCTGACAATGGGAAAAAACAAATCATGGACTTGATGTGGGGCATGTTTCTCCACAAGTCCATAAGCAGCATGGTGTATTTATTTATTTATTTAACAGACTTTAGGATTACAACCTTTGAGTCAAGGGCTCATTTACAAAGGCTCCACATCAGAAAAACAAACATAAACACTTAATACATATAGACATAGAATGGCAGCAAAAGGTTACAGTTTTTAGTTATACAATACTGCAGAATCAAGATCATCTGTACATTGCATTGAGCGTGTTAGCGAGAGCTGTATTTTACAGTTTTCAAGAGAACAATAAGTTTGCTGATAGAGGGAGGGAGTAACAGGTTAGATATTTACAGCAAGTAGAGAACTAGAAAGATATCTTGTGAAGTGCAGACAAAGGAGGCATTGTTAATAGGTAATGTTTGGTAGCCCTATTGGTAGGAGCTCAGTGGCGGGGTGGTCCCGTAAGATGATACATAGATGACACGGCACTAGCTGGTACATTGGCAGCACCATAAAGTGAGAATGTGCTGTTTGAGGGCAAAACTCCCGCTGGAGAGTACGGGAGGCAGGGTCGGTCCCCTGCTTCCGGTCTAAGCTCAAAGCACACCTGCTCGACAGAAGCCCTTGCCAATGCCTTAAGATCTGACCTTACAGCAGGGCCCCTCCCTCACAGGGAGGCGAGTATTCTTTCCCCTCCCATCTAGCCGTTAAAAAAAAAAGGCAATCTGTTTTTGCCCAGTGGCTTTCACTGTTAGACAATATGTAATTTACTCAATATGTACTGCTCTATTTACCTGTATGTACTTTCTACTTACCTGTATGTTACCAATATGTACTGCTCTGTTTACCTGTATGTATTTTCTGCTTACCTGTATGTTATATTTACCTCTAGGTCGCCCTGAAAAGGGACCTCCGGGCCCAGTGGACCCACTGTCAACAAAATTCAATAAATAATAAACAAATAACTTGAAAGGTCCTAATTTGTAGATGGAAGGCGTCGGAGAGGAGTTTGTTGTACCAGGCTGGGGCCCTGTGTGGGAATGACCTTTGGGCTAGAGGTTCTAACCCTCAGGATGGACCACACCTGTCGGTTGGCAGTGCAGGTGTTCACCAAGGTGTGGGAGGATAGGAGAGAGGCAGAAACCCCAAGGGGTAGCGCCAGGTGTATTTTCAATGAGGAGACATGTTTGATAAGATAGCCTTTCATTCAGGATGGAAAGATTGGTCAGGGCATATAGGGTATAGGTATGGGTACACTTGTCTGCCTCGTGAGGAGTCTGCATGCTTTGTTTATGGCACAGTGGATTTTGTTAACGGCTGTGTGGTTGGCAGCTGAATAGATAGTGAGCCCATAATTGACTAGGGAGAGGACTGAGGAGGTGATAGCCAGATTAAGGGCTTCCGAAGTAGGCAATCCTTGTGCCGATACAATAGGCCTATACGGATATTTATGGCTGATGATAGAGTGTCAATGTGTGAATGGAAGGAGAGGTTGGAATCAAATGTAAGGCCCAAGTATTTATATGTATGGACCTGTTCTACAGTAGAGGAAGGAGGCGAGTGGGAGAGGATTGTTAGCTGCACATTCTTGGCCTTATTCTGTCAGTGGGCAAAGAGCATGGTCTTTGTCTTTTTACATTGACCACAAGTTTTGGTCTATGAATCAGTTTTCAATCTGGTTAAATGTGTGTTGGAGGGAGGAGTGCAATGCTGTGGGATCTGGGTGAAGGCAATAAAATTGCGTTGTCCACATAGAGCAGTAGGTTGCCAGAGCAGGAACTGGTCAAGGTGTTTAGATAGATGCTGAATAATAAAGGGCCTAGGATGGAGCCCTAAAGGAACCCCAGAGCAGAGTGTCAGGATGGTTGAGAGGGTGTTGTTTATTTTGACACATTGTGATCTAGCTGTGAGGTAACTGGTAAACTAGGAGATGGTTCCTTGGGATGGACCTATGTGGTGGAGTGTGCTTAAGTGTAGCTTCAGGTGTGTGACAACTCAAGAATGGATTTGTTTATGCCATGGGCTGAGTAGGTGGACTTTGAGGACCCCATCTGCCATCACCTTATTAAATAATAGCAGCTGCGTTGGTACACACCCTATAGCTGAAGTCTCGTAACCACCGCCATAGCATGTGAATAGCCTGTCATGACCACCAGGGTAGTATTGGGCACCTGCACAGTCATTTCTCACGTGACCTCTGGGTCTCTGTGTGATGCATGCATATGGTGAGGTGATCCACCCTGACCCACGTTCAGTACATCTACTTATCCAACCCAAGTAGAGGTTGAGAAAATGAACCCCTGCCCACAGGTTGGGGTACATAGGCAAGCGTTTCCATTCGGTGCCGTGCACATCCCTGCATGTGTGGCGCTCTTGTTGTCCACCCGCCTCTTTGTGGGCAGCAGGTGGTAGGGGTATTGATACCTTGCACTGAGCCATGTGATTGTGGCGGTCATGTTGCCTTGACTTCCTGGGAAGGCAGCGACCTCCCTCACCACAGCTGCTTGCTCAATTTTGCGGCCATCTTGTGGGTGGCTGCTCCATTTCCTTATGTGGCAACCTGCAGGCCACAGATGGGGCATGCTGGCAATATAAGTAAGCCCTCTTGAGAAGGGCCCACCATTGTTGACCCAGCTGGTAGGGATATTTCCACTAGCCCAATTGCCCCTCCTTTTTTGCTAGTGCACTCTAACAGAGCTCCTGTTCCCCAGGCTAGTGGACCCATGGGGCCACTCTTCACTCTGGAGCACTTAGGTGCCATGCTGAGCTTGGTATGTGTTAATTTTGTCACCTGAATGCCTGGACACAGATATGGCCAACTGGATCGGTAAAATGCTTGTTATGAGCAGACCAATGTCCATGATTCCTCCTTACTGCTTGTAGCATTACAAAGCAACACATCAAGCTGCTGCTGCTGTAAATATATTCCAGTGTAGGAAGAATATACAGCTACTGAGGACCTGAATTGCTTCTGCCCCGAAGAATCAATGTCATTGCACACATATGGCATTCAAGCGCTGTTCAGTGAGTCACCATGTTCAGGATGGCGGTCGCTGAGATTTGAGCTCGCTGCCTCTGGCAGCGGAGGAATTGTGCCCGTATGGCATTCAAGTGCTGATCTCCATTTGAGGGTTGATCTCATGTGAGCTGCCATGTTTAGGATGGCAGTCACAAGACTTTTGAGCTTGCAGCTCTGGCAGCCAAGGAATAGGGCCCATATGGAATTCAAGAGCTGATCTCAGTCAAGCACTGTTCTTGCATGAGCCGCCATGTTCAGGATGGCGGTCACAGGATTCGAGTGCTAGGGCTCCAGCAGCAGAGGAATGCAGAGGAGGACCACCTTATTGGGAGAGACATCTCCAGAATGGTGCAGGCACCATGAAGAGTGGAAGAGATATAATGGGGCCCCAGATCCTCCCTTCCCTTGTGAAATGTATAGACTCTGCCAAAAGAATTGCTGCTGTGTGCCCAAACTGGAATTGTTTCTGACAGCAGGGAGGGCATCTGAATGGGACAGTTGCTCCAATGGCAAGGGTAAGCCCCTTTAATTTAACTCTTGTAGGGCAGGAAAAGTACACAGAGTGTGACTGAGCACTGAGAGCCTTTTGTAAGAAAGTTATTAGTATGTGGAGTTACCAGGGACCCAATATGCTCAAAACTGCTGATGGGGACACCCAGATACACTGCATTCAATGCACATTAAGCCAGTGAAGTGATTGACTTAGTGTTACACAGTCTTCTTCTTGCGATTCCTCGATTCGAGGATGATCTCTACCATGATTCACTGATGGGTCCTGAAGTGGCTCAGTAATCCAATCCTATAGCTACAGATTCATTTGCAGAAATTGCAGATGTTTCCATGTCGGAGAGCTGCCTGCTGGCTGGGGTTTCTTTCCCTTTCCTTCCTACGCTCTCTTTTTGGCTTCAAGGATGCTTTCTTCAAGCAGGCCCCCGCTTGATTGAGGTTCCATGCCATTGAGATCGGTTGGTGGCCATCTCCTCCCAGATTGTGATGTCCATATCTGTTTTCTTGAGATATGCCTTCAGTGTAACTTTGTAGCATTTCCTTTGACCACCATGGGATCTCTGGCTGTGACTGAGCTGGGAGTATAACATTTGTTTGGGAGTCGAGTCGGGCATCCACACAGTGTCCAGTCCAGCGGAATTGATGTCTGAGGATCATTTCCTCAATGCTGGTGACATTGGCCTCAGCGAGAACACTGGCGTTAGTGCAGTGGTCTTCCCACCTGATCGCGGAGGATTTTCCAGAGACATCGCTGGTGGTACCTCTCCAGGCTCTTTAGATGATGTCAGTAAGTCACCCAAGTTTTACATCCATACAGAAGGTTAGGGATGATAACCGAACTGTATACCTGGATCTTGGTGTTCTTCTATGTCACAGTCAGTGAAGACACGTAAAGTAGTTTCCCAAATAAATTACTAGCACAATGGATCCCGTGCTGAATCTCATCATCGATGTTCGCTGTTAGGAGAGGTGGATACCGAGGTAAGGGAAGTGCTCGACTGTCTCCAGGGTCTGTCCCTTGATGGTGAATTGTGGAGGTCATTTACAAGACCTTGAGCAGGCTAATAGAGCACCTTGGTCTTCTTGATGTTAAGTGAGAGTCCCAGACTCGGTAAGCTTCTGCAAAGAGATCTAGCACAGACTTGAGGTCACTCCTGGTGTGTGCAAGGATGGCACAGTCATCAGCGTGCTGGAGGTCAATGACAGATGCCTTGCAAACTTTGGTCTTGAACAGAGACGCCCAAGATTAAAGAGCCCTCCATCCATTCTGTATTCAATGTCAATTCTAGTGAGAAGGCAGCCTTTGGTGAGGACTAGGATGATTGCTAGGAAGATAGAGAACAAGGTTGGAGTGATGACACACCCTTGCTTGACCCCAGTTTGGATGATGAACGGGTCTGTCTTTGAACCATTATGGAGAACACCAGCAGTCATCTGGTCATGCAGAAGCCTCAGGACCTTGATGAATTTTGTAGGGCAGAGAAATCTGGCCTAGCACCTTCCACAAGGCTTTAGGACTGAGGAAGCAAAGGGCCTTTGTTAGATCAATGAAAGCCATGTACAGGTCCTGATGTTGTTCCCAACACTTTTCTTGGAGCTGCCTGGCAGTGACGATCATGTCAATTGTCTCAGGGATGGTATGAATCACACTGATATTCGGCAGGACTTCTTGCGATGGGAAGAAGATGGTTCAGAAGAATATGGGCAAGGATTCTCCCTGCAGTGGAGAGTAAAGCAATGCCTCGATAATTTCCACACACCGACTTGTCTCCTTCTTGAAGATGGTAACAATGTTGGCATTCCTCAAGTCTCTGGAATCTCCTCATTGTTCCAAATTCGGAAAATGAGTTCGTGGAGCTTTAGTACCAGTTCCTCACCCCAGCCTTGTAGACTTTAGCCAGTATGCCATCTGGTCCTGCAGCTTTGTTGTTTTGTGCCAGCTTGATGGCATGTCTTACTTCTTTGATGGTAGGAGGTTGGTGAGAGATTCTCTTCAGGGTGTTGAGGGACAGAATTGATAGTGGCATCTGTCACAGATGACTTGTAGTTCAGAAGTGTCTCAAAATGTTCCTTCTAGCTAGCTTGAATGCCTTTATTTCCTTTAGGAGTGTCAAACCATCTTGAAATCGGAGGAGTGGGACCATGGAGCTTGGACCATAAATGGCCCTTGTAGCCTGGAAGAAGCTCTGCATGTCATGTTTGTCAATATAGAGCTGGATCTCATTGGCCTTGTCATGCCACCATTCGTTTTTGATGTCTTGGCTCTTCCTTTGAGCTTCTGCCTTGAGCTGCTGGTATGACACTTTCTTTTGTAGGCATGGGATGTCATCTTGCCATGTGCAGTGAGCTCTTCTTTTCTGTTGAGCAAGTCTTAAATCTCGGCATAATTTTCATCAAACCAGTCCTGGTGATCCTGGGTGACAGCTAATAGATTCGGCACATGCCGAGTGAATGGCGGTCTTGAACTCCTTCCAGTATCAATGTTATCATCAGCTGCAGGCATGGCAAAGAGTCTTGCTTTCAGACATTGCTGGAAGTCCTCTTGAACCACTGGGTCTTGAAGGGACTTAGTGCTGAATTTCCTTTGCATTGATTTTGGCTGCCTTCGATGTTTCTGAGTGAGCTGGATGTTCATGACAGATCAGACAAGATGATGGTCTATCCAGCAGTCATCGACTCCTGCATGGCCCTCGTGATGTAGACATCCTTTCGATCACGGGTTCTGGCAATGACGTAGTCAAGAGGTGCCAGTGCTTGGATCGAGGGTGTCTCCAAATAGTCTTATACTTGTCACTCTATCTGAAGATGGTGTTCGTGATGACCAGGCCATGCTCCGCACATTTGTTCAGGAGTAGGATGCCATTGGAGTTTCTCTTTCCTACCCCTCCTTACTGATGATACCATTCCAGAGATCAAACATGCCCGACTCTGGCGCTGAAATCACCAAGGAGAATGATCTTATCTTCCTCAGGGGTGTTGGTCAGGACTCTGTCAAGGCTGGAGCAGAACTGTTCCTTGACATTCTCATCGGCATTAAGTGTCGGGTGTATGTATTGATGACAGTGGCGTGCTGATTGTTGCTGAGCTTAAGATGAAGGGTCATGAGGCATTTGTTGATGCCAATTGGGAGCTCTGTAATTGTTGAGCTTGTTCTTGATGGAAAGACCAACACCATGAATGCGTCTGTCTTCAGCAGGCTTCCTTTCCAGAAGAAGGTGGAACCTCCACCCTCTTCTCTCAACTGGCCTTCATCTGGTCATCTTGTCTCACTTAGGGCAGCAATATCGATGTTACATCTTGCAAGTTCCCTGGCGATAATAGTAGTTCTTCTTTCTGGTCATTCACTATACTGGTTGTCCATCAGAGTATGAACGTTCCATGTCACAAAAATCATTGTCTGTTTCTTGTTTTGACCACAGAGAGTGATCCACTGGATGCAGCTATCCAATGAAGAGAAGGTGAGACAGCCTAGGTTTAGGAACCTTTCTTAGCCCCTCCCCATCTGGGGTGAGCAGAAGAGATCCTAAAGAGGACTGCTCAGTCACAGTAGCAGCTGCCAAATTGCACCCCTGTCCCAGTCCAGGTGCCAGATGACCATCAAACTACCGCTGCTTACATGCAGATTCATGGCTAGAGACTGCTGGATTCACTGGTCCTGTCTCTGTCACCCTTAGTCTGTCACCACAGGGCTTTGAAGGTTGGTTGCGGGATGTTGATTTCCATGGTAGAAGCCTGGGCATGACTTCTTTTAGTGTGGGAAGCTGGTGCGCCTACAGCAACCACACAAACTTGACAAGCAGGAGATCTAGCGCCCAGTGGCAACGAGTCCAAGATGACTGGAGATCCCCATCTTGTTGCAGCCTTCATCCGCCTTCACAGCTGTTGGATCCTAACATCTTCTTCCGCCTGATCCACCATTGAGGACTTTGGAGGTTGGACTGCACAGTCAGGGACCTCACCTCAGGCCTACTCACCACAGGTGACCCTGCCAGGAGTCCGAGACTCCGGACGACATAGCCCTGAGGGTCATTGGAACACACAAGCCTCTCCACCATGACAAGGTCTCGGTCCAAGGATTGGGGTTACACAGTATCCAAGTGGTGGCTGTGGGACTCAAACCCAATTCTGCTGGAAGTATGCTGCATGGAGAAGAAGCGGGACTACTGGATCATCCCACAACCTCCTGCATAGTGATGAAAAGCCTAAAGGCTCACCCAGCTGACCACTGATACTGCATTGCTAGGAGCTTATGTCCAGTGCCTGCCACTGTCATAGGGTTCGTTGTGGTTGCTGCCTGCCATGAAGTGAGCGCTACATGAGGGTCCAGTCCTCAGGAGCAAACTGGTGGGGATGCTGCATGAGAGTCTTGACCAGGACAGGGGGTCTTAAGCCATGACACTACTGAAGGGTCCAGCTTAACTTGTGCCCCTGCCGTGCACTGGGAGCTATTTGTTATTAAGTAATGTGGATAATGCAAGCATGCAGATAAGTCAGAAGATCCTAAGGTTAACACGTGCTCATCTGTCAATGTGTGCTACATGAAAAGAGACAGGGTGAAAAGAAAAGTAATTCTATGGGAAAAATTATGGCAACACAATTCTCATGGCATCAAGCTGTCATCCTAAACATACTGGCCCAGATATTCAAAAGGTTAGCATGGTGCAACAGTGTTTGCACCATGCACAACCACTGGTGTGCCTGGTGCAATATTTAAAAGGAAAAGTGCACCTGCACAAATCCTGATGCGCCAGGCGCATTAGTAATGTATGCAGGCACAGGTGGGGGGCATGCCCATGCATAAACTGCACAGCCTGATATTCAGCCGGGCTGTGCAGAGTTATGCAGGTGTAACCTACCTGTGCCTGCACAAAGTTAAGCTAAAAACAAAAGGATCAAATCAAGGGCCACCCACTGGTGAGCTGCCGCATTGCAGGGTGCAACACAGCAGCTGCCACCTGTGGGTGGCCCTCTCTATTCCTGCCGCACCTGGTGGCACCCTCCTGTGCCCGATCGCGAGCTGAAGTATAACCACCCCCATCAGCCCGATCCGGGCATACTAGTAGTTCCCCCTTAGCCCAATCACGGGCATACTAGTGGTCCCCGAGTAGCCCGATCGCGAGCATCAGGCCTCCCCAAAGTCCAAGATCTCTGGTGGTCCAGTGGACGCAAGAAGCCTGATCACAGGTGGCATCCACACACCCCATGTCAGAAATCCCTGGTGATCTAGTGGCCCGCACCCCACCCACCCATGGAGCCCTCCACCCTGCTCCCCCATCAGCCAGTGGCGGCAGCACCCACCTGCCTGCCGCCCGTCACCCACCGACTGACAGCTCGGTAGGGCTTCATCCCATTGGTTCAGAACATGAGCCAATGGGTGTGCAACCATACCGTACAAGGCAATTCATTCACATATCCGGACTGCCTTATGCGGTATGGAGCTGCATGACCAGTGGCTCATGCTCTAATGAAGCATCTGCAACCTACTGAGCTATCAGTCAGTGGGCTCGGGCGGCAGGCGGGTGGGGTGCTGCCACCACCGGCTGGCGTGGGGCGGGGTGGTGGGGCTCCGTGGGTGGGTGGGGTGGAGGGGCCACTAGATCACCAGGGATTTCCGGCGTTGGGGGTTGATGCCACCGCGATCGGCTTCTCGCGGTCCACTGGACCACCACGGATCTTGGACTTTTAGGGGAGATCTGATGCCTGCGATTGGCTACTCGGGGAAACCACTAGTATGTCTGCGATCGGCTAAGGGAGAACCACTAGTATGCCTGCGATTGGGCTAATGGGGAGAACCACTAGTATGCCCATTATCAGGCTAATGGGGAGCTTAACATTATGCCGCGATCGGGCTGCTTGTGGGGAAGCTTAATATTATGCCTGCGATCAGGCTGCTCAGAGGACTATTCAGTTATGCCTGCGATTGGGCTGCAGGGGAGTTTACTTTATTCCCATGATGGCGAGCTGCAGGGGCGTCGGTCCCCGGCGCGGCTGCTGCCTGGCAGGGCGCCAGGTGCAAGTCCTCAGGGATCGGCGCACCTGCATGCTTAATAGCATGCAAATGGGGCCATAATCAGATGCAAATGGCACCCTCTCAGTTTGCATGAATTATGGCCCCATTTGCATGTCACCTTTGAATATTTGAATTTTGGCGATGGTGTAAATGGTACTTGCGCCACCGCAAGTTGAATGCTCCACTCTGACAACTTGCAGTGGTGCAAGTTCCACTGCGCCATGCACAGTGGTTGTGGAGGGTGATATTCAAAGGAGTTGCTCATGACGCAGCCTTTGAATATCGCCTGACACTTTGTGCAACTATTTTGTGCAGTGTGGGCTTGCTCCACAAAATAGCTAGTTTGAATATCTGGCCCAATATCTTTTGAAAGTGTGTAGTTGTTGTACATGTGTGTGTGTGTATATATATATATATATATATATATCTATATATATATTATGGTAGTACGGTAGTGCTACCATAGTTAAGGTTGAGGAGCCATTATATATATATATATATATATATATATATATATATGTAATGGTACGGTAGTGCCACTATAGTTAGGGTTGTGTAGCCATTCCTATGTTAAAACTCAAAGTTTGCACTTTAATAACTTTTGGACTGTTTGCCCAATTTGCCTGAAATCTGGAATATAGACAGATTTGTCATACATCTCTGGATCTGGAAATTCTTGTGTCAATCGGATGCACAGTTGCAGAATGTAGTGCACTCAAAATGAAAAATCCCCAATGTTGTGATTTCTTTGTCCACCCATAATGCACTGAAGAATGCATTTGACTGGGTTCAAATTGGGTTGACTGCATGGGTCCTGGCTAGCAGTTGTGCTTTTCAAAATGTCATGAAAAATCTTATTCCGTTCAAAAGTTACAGCATTTTAATGTCCCATTATAGTCTATGAGTAAATTTATATGTGCACTGCGAAAACAATCGAGATCACATTTTGATCGAGCTTGCCCTATAATGTTGTCATGCTGCTGCCATCTTGTTTTTAGTTAGCGACAGAGAAAAAATGTTATAACTCAAAAATACTGCACTTGTGAACACAACAATCATTGGTTTACCTAATCAGGCCCCAAGAAACACACCCATGGCATTAGTTTGTGGCTAGGTGATCTGAAAATATGTTTTCCAACTTTTTTTATTTTTCGATCACAACATTTTTTTGCCATAAAAACATTGATGACAACTTTAGATATGATTGCAGTAACATTTTTTGATCGCTATCACATTTCCAATATAAAGATAGGAGAATTTTGCTATGTGTTCTTTTTCTTGTCACTTGATTGTGGCAAGGTAGATTGTGAGATTGACCTGACATTTTCAGGGTACGAAGCCCTCATACCATGAATGTACCTTTCACTGGTTTGGAGTGGAAATGTAAAGAGGTCCAGACCTATGGCATTCCAAAGTTTGGAAATGTCCCCTAAGTAACATTGCAGCGCTTGTTTTCTTTGTCCTTTCATTGTGGCAATGTGGATTGTGCTACTGGTCTGAACTTTCCAGGGTGTAAAGCCCTGGCCTCACAGGTGTGCCTTTTGGTGGTTTCATAACGAAACATTGAACATGGCCATAGTTACAGCACTGCTAGTTCAGAAATTTTCCATAGGAAAACATTGTGGTGCCCATTGTGCCTTTCAGGGTAGTCTCTTGAAAACAGTTCAAGATATAGATTTTGTCACAAAATTTCAACTAGGCTATAAGGCCATGAAACCATTGAAATTTTAATTTTTTTCCTAGCATGTACGGTTTCTGAGATATTTGCAAATTAGTGTTCCAATTGGTCATTTTCATGTGTGGGCCACTATTGTGCCCTCAGAGTTCTCACTCAATGTGTTTCAGTTCCTGTCTCTTGGAAACAATGCAAGATACAAATTTGATTGGCTTTATGTTGTGAGAACTACTCACTCTCACCATTACAGCCACACTTGAATGTTTTCACTCCTCCTATGGTTCCCAAGATATGGACATATTACTGTCACAAGGCCTCCTTGCCTTATAGGGGCTGCTGTATGGCTCCATGCTTATCTGTAAGTGGGAGCACAGGGCCCAAAGGGTCCATGCTCCCACAAACACATATCATTATTTACTAATGGATAGCTTGGTGGGGCCCTGCTCTTCCACCAACACATTCCATTTACTACTTACATTACACTTTTAAAAAAGAAAGGAAATTCTTTGCAAAAACTTTGTTAATGTATCAGTTAGGGTTGTTTCGCACGACGACAAAAGTGTGGAAATTCTATGACTTACCACCCACTACCCCTCCCCATGCCCACTCCTCAAAACCCTAACTCTGCATTCCCCAACCCCCACACACTAACACATGCAAGACACATGCAACATTGTACAACACTATACCACTCTGGTACATCTGTAAGCACAATAATCACAATGCTGTACTACTTTCACATACCACTGTGTTATGCAAACACAAATACAGTATAAGTGACTCTATACTGCTAGCACACTGTGATGACACATTACTGCTGCCATATCTTCCTAATACAGTGACACTTAGCCTGTACACATTTAAGCCTAACGTGGAATTTTCACACTTTTGTTGGTATGGAAACAACCCTAACTGATGTATTAATGAAGTATTTGTAAAGAATATATAAATAAATAAATAAATATATATATATATATATATATATATATATATATGTATACTGCTATATATATATATATATTAGAGGCAAAAACTCCATTTAATGCATCAGTTAGGGTTGTTTCACACTGACAAAGTGTGGAAATTCAATGTTAGGGTTACCACCACCATCCCACCCCACGACCCCTCCTCAAAACCCTAACTCTGCATTCCTCTAACCCCCCATGCACAAACACATGCAAGACACATGCAACATTGTACAACACTATACCACTCTGGCACATCTGTAAGCACAATAATCACAACACTGTGCTAATTTCGAGATACCACTGTGTTATGCAAACACAAATACAGTACAGGCAACTCTATACTGCTAGCACACTGTGATGACACATTACTGCTGCCATATCTTCCTAATACAGTGACACTTAGCCTGTACACATTTTCAGAATATTGATTTATACAGTATGTGTCATATTCCAAGAACTGGGTCACTGCAAGTATCGTCGCCACCACATAGGCATGTGGTAGCAGCACAGATACACCTGCCACATACATAGTACTTTGCAGATGCTGCTCCAGTGGTAAACTACCACCAATATATGTTGTTATGCTGCTGTGTTACCTGGAAGCACTGCTTAATAGTATCTTATTGTTTCCTTTGCATGTTGCAACTGTTGCTTTTACATCCTACTTCTAAACTATGCTACCAGACATTACTTTTCTTGCTACCACTGTTTGCTAGTAGGACTGACTCACTGTATCACAAAACAAAATGCAAACATCCAATGACTGTTGCTAGACTCACAGAAACTGTAATTTCTAATACACTATGTGTGGATCACATCCACATGTCCGTGTATCCCAAGCCACTATGATGGCTGCAGAACTCATACACTTAGTGGACTACCACAATGCCTCTATCTTCTGAAATGTTTACAGACTCATCTGTCACTTTTGTTTACTCATCCTGCTTGTTCCTGGTTGCTTGTCTTGCCTTGCCTCTTGCCTTGCTTGCATGTGTGTGTGTGGGGGGTTGGGGTAATGCGGAGTTAGGGTTTTGAGGAAGGAGCATGGGGATGGGGTGGTAACCCTTATGTGGAATTTCCACACTTCTGTCAGTGTGGAAGCAACCCTAATGGATGCATTAACGGAGTTTTTGCAATATATATAGATATATATATATAATTAAACTTAAGGGTATGATACAAAGGATATATCTATTTGCACTCTGTTTTAAGATTACTCTATTGTGCATGACAAAAACACTGATACTATGTGTGATCATGCGTGTTAATTTCCAATGAACTTGAATGTTTTTATTGACATCATTGTGATGTCACACTGTGGTGTACTATTTAAATGGTGTTCAATTCTAAGTGATTAGCATTCAAAAAGGATCATATTTGATCCAAAATGCGCCAGTGCTTTTGTGCTTTTATTAATAAATAAGTAATTTTTAAACACATTTACAATGTCTGTGCAATAAGAGGTGGTGTGTGCTCGGCTTTTTTGTAACAGGAAAATTACTTGAAGTAAGGGAGCAATTATAGATCATGACTGACCTCTAGTGATGCACAAAGTAAACCAGAGAATGTTCTCATGGCTGGGGATTGGCCTCTGGCATGCCAAAGATTTACGATCATGCATCAGCCAATGGGATGGATGGAGGATTACCCATTTGTGAGGAATTTCTGCCCACCAGAAAGGTTGCAGGGATACTCCTAAATCCACCACGCTCATGCTGCTAGGTGAAATATTGCATATTTCCTTCACTGCTTCCCCAGACTGTTCTCTGTGAGGGATGGAGTTTGCCTTTATATATACAGTGGCTTCATTGTCAACCTGTTTATCTCTCACAAATTGAAAGGTTTTAGTGCAGAGGCTTTTAAAAATAGTTTGAATAATGAAAATTGGAATCGAATCACACTTGTACCAGATATAAATCTTGCAGTTCAGGATTTTATTAATACAACGGTTAAGATTATAAATAAGCATGTTCCTAAGATTAGAAAGGTGATGGGAAAGAAACAAATGCTGTGGGTTAATAAAAGAATACAAAAACTCAGAATAAAACAGATTATGGAAAATCTCAAAAATGAATTATCAGAAGGTGGTCATCTTTAAAAAATGGCAAAACAAATGCTGCAACACCATAGTATGGTCCAAAAATTCACCGCGAACTGATTTCCTAAAGTAATCATGCAGCTCACCAAGGGCAGCCAGCCCCACAAACAAACAAATCCACAGTCGGGAGCACAAAAGCGATCAGCACCAAATAAATGTAATATATAAGTGAAGACTATATCATACGTTTTAAGTTGCAAAAACACATATTTATTCTAGTCTTCTCATACAAATAATAACATCTGGTGCAAAAAACAGAGTGCTGTAACAGATAAACACTCCTAGCGCCTCGACTCCCACGAGTCTTCAGAGGGGTACCAAGACCAATACTCCCAGCACTTATAAACGTTAAATCAATTATACATTAATGCTCATATAACACCATTTAAAGAGACATGTTACTTGCTATTTCAAACAATGTTTTACACAGTGAGCTCATATAAATATATAAGCTTCAACACATTTTATTTTCTAACTTTTTTAAAAACCTCATACATAAAAAATTCTTTCAAACGATCTAAGTACTGAAGATCAAGGTTCAATTGAGGTCATACTGCAAAAGAAAAAGGAAAGAGAAAAATATTATTTTACAAATAACACTAGCAATATCTGTCACAGGACAAAGCATCCAAAAGGCAAAATAAACAAAAATACACAAAATACCTAATCCTCCCACTGCACCTACTCAAAAATTATTATTAGTCTTTAAGAAATGGTTTGATGTCCCATTTCTCATTAAGGCCATTAGGTCTAATACAGTCCATTTTAAAAATCCACATACATTCCTTCTTTTAACAGTTTGTTAGCTCTATCTCCACCAAACGACAGGTTTGGAACATGTTCCAAACCCATAAATTTTAAATGACTCGGAATTGAATTATGATGCAATGCAAATGCATACTAACAGGTGTATCCTGTCGTTGTTGAGAATAGATCTAACATTTTCTGTATTCTCTGTTTCAAAGGTCTCACAGTTTTGCCAATGTATAAAAGATCACATGGGCACCACAACATGTAAACCACATATGGCGTATCACATGTGATTAATTCTCTCACATCGATTTTAAAGTTTTGTTTTTAGGATGTTCAAACATTTTCCCAATTACACCATACTTACAAACATTACATCTCTTGCAAGTAAAAATCCATTAGTTCTTTTGGGCATCCAAGAAGCAAGCTCAAGGCCACTATGTTTTAGCTCCCTACTGTGCACCACTTTATCTCTAATATTTGATGCCCTACAAAATGACACTCGATGTTTTGGACCCACTGCTTGTCCTACCAATTCATCTCACAATAATATAGGCCAATATTGATGTATAATATTGCCTATACGATCGAACATGATTATATTCGGTTACAAAATTACAAATCTCAGGTTTAATGGAGTTATTCCTTTTTCTAAGATGACATCTCTATCCATCTCTCTCACCTTTTCATGAATTTCAACAAGCAAATTTTATCATAACCTCTTTCCAAAAACCTGGATAATAATTCTTCGGATTGAACTTCAAAATCTGCATCAATACTGCAATTTCTTCTGACACGTAGAAATTGGCTAAAAGGTATAGATTTTATCAATTTTGGGGTGGGCACTCCGCATGTAACAGAGAATTTGTGGCAGTATCTTTTCTAAATGTTCTCAATGAAATGCCAAAGGTATTTCCAACTATCTCACTTGAAAGATTCAAATCAGAAAATTAACACTTCATAACTAAAAGTATGAGTAAATCTCAGATTTAACTCATTCTCATTCAGATATTCAATTAAAGAAAGAGCTTCCTTTTTCGTCTCCTTCCAAATACATATAATATCATCAATAAACGATACCACTTAATGATATTATCTGAAAAGGGGTTCCTGTTAACATCATACACAAATTTCATTTCCCAACTCCCCAAAAACAAATTAGCATAACTAGGAGCCATAGGCTCCCATAGCAGTACCATGCTGTTGTAAGTAATAGGTACCTTCAAATTCAAAGTAATTATGTGTGAGAATAGAAGTTCATGACTCCAATAAAAATTCCTTGGCAGACCCTCTTCCGCTTCATGTGTGTAAAGAAATTCCTTACAGCCCCAATACCATCATCATCATGGCGATACTAGTATACAAGGACTCAACATCTATCCCTAACCAACCAAAACCCTCATTCCATTCGACTTCCTTCAATTTTCTTTACAAATCAGTACTATCTTGTATATGTGAAGGAAGGTTAGAAACAAATGGTTGTAAGAAAATCCACAAATTTCCCTAAGTTCTGCGCCAAAGAGTTAATGCCTGCAACTATTGATCGTCCAGGAGGTGCTTCCTTATTCTTATGCACTTTTGGCAATGCATAAAACTCAGCACGACTGGAAATTCCTCCAATAAAAAGCCAAATTCCACTTCAGAAATATAATTCTCCACTACAGCTTTGTCTCAAAAACACATTGAGGCTTTTCCTATAATCATGTGTTGGGTTACTAGGGAGCAACTTGTAATTATTATTATCAGACAAAAGATCTAATACCATCCTGACATACATCTCTCTATCCATAATGACAATATTACCCCCTTATCTGCAGGTTTCAGAACTATAGTATTGTCATTATGAATATTCTCAAGAGCTTTTCGCTCTTCTTAAACTCAAATTATACCTTTTTGGTGTACCAGCATTTCGAATAAATCAAATACCTGTTTAGTCACAACTTTTTCATATGCAATTATCGCACTGTTGAAGATCTTAGGACAAAACTGAGAAACAGGGCGAAAACAATTTTTCCTCCTTAAGCTAAAGTCAAATCCTGCACCAAAAGCAACAAAGTCACCTGGTTCCATAAAAGTCCCATCATTTTCTTTTAGTAAACTTTCCAGTGTTTCAAGATCTCATTCAAATCCAGCTACAGCTCTGGTGGGGTTCGAACCAGCAGACTCATGTGAGTCACATAACAACTCCACCAGGCACCAAATTCAGAATCCAATGCAATAGTTTCCACAGCACTACGATCTATTTCTTTAAGTAACAAATCCAATTCTGAAACCCCAGAAGCAGTCACGGATTCCATATCAATAAACCCCATTTCAGATTCTTGATTTTGCTTCAAAAATATAATTTCAAATGCAACTTCCTGAAAACTTTCTGTAAATCTATGTAAATCTGAAAGTCATCAACCTGTGGTGTTGGAATAAAACTAAGTCCTTTCTTTAGAACATCTTCCCTGTTTTCATTAAGGGTTTTGTCGACAGATTTAATATCTGTAAACAATGTGTTTTTTCCTTTCTCTCAGAATCCGTTCTGTTCCACTGTTTACACCATAGTACGACAGGCTAAAATTCAGCACTACAAATCTGGTATGGAATAAGCCACTAATCCTAGGGAGTTCTGGCAATATGTAAAAGTTACAGTCCCCTGCAAACCTTAGAAGGTCTATACAAATAATAGATAACCACTTGCTAGTGGAAAATAAGAATAAAGTGGCTGAAATGCTGAATGACTACTATATAGCTCTTCCTGACCTGGACCGTGTGGCCCTGATTTGAAAATGGTAGCCCCTTGATTTGGAGTCTAAGGATGAGGTCCGCAGGATCAGAGGGAAAGTTTGGTGAAGCTGGGGATGGTAGATGGGTGATAGGAGAAGTTTCAACAGGCCCAGGGAAGGAATTTGTGGTGGATACACAACCAGATTCAGGTTTCGCCACTAAATATATGTGAAGTGGAAAAAGAACTAAAGAGGTTAAAGACTGGTAAAGCAGGAGGTCTGGATACTATCAGCCTATCAGTTCCTAAAGATAGGAGCAGATATTTTGGCTCCTGTGGTTACTTATCTATTTAATTGGAGCTTGTTCTGCTGTTTTCCTGAACAATGGAAATTAGTGGAAATAGTTCTGATAGATAAAAGAGGGATACTGCTTCCTTGACAAACTATAGACCAATCGCCCTGCTTTCTGTGTTATCTAAGGTACTTGAGAGATTTGTCTATAGACAGCTCTCTGAGCACCTTGATCAGTATGACTTGATTACAAATTGTCAGCATGGATTCAGGCTAGGAGGTCCACTGACATGGCCCTCATTGATTTCAACAGCCTCATAGCTCTATCTATGAATCAGAATTATAGTACTGGGGTCGTGCTCGTGGACCTCAGTAAAGCTTTTGATTTGGTGGACCATGGTAATGTTTTAAAAAGCTGCAGGATATTGGACAGCATGAAATTTCTTTATTTTGGTTTAGACCATACCTAGCACAGAAGGCAGTGTGCAGTTGTCAGAAAACGTTTGTCATCATTAAGAGAAGTGAGGGGGGTACCTCAGGATCGATCCTGGGCCCCCTCTTATTAAACATCTATGTAAATGGTCTCCCGATGTTATTAGAAATGGGGATGTACAGATGTATGTGGATGACACCATTGTGGTGGCAACCACACACAGTCATTGCATCCTGGAGGCCAAATTACAGGGTGATATGATATCAATGGAAAATTGGTTTAGAGGGTAGGTTTATTGATGAACCTCAAGAAACCCAATGTATGACATTTGAGAGAAAAATAGAAAGCAGACTAGTGAGGAGTTAGAACTGTTTTTATTAATAAACAACAGGTACACAGGGCTAATGTTTATAAATACTTAGAAGTGTGGATAAATAGGAGGTTAACTTATGAGGAACATGTGAATCTAACAGTAAAAAGTGTAATCAGAAATTGGGTGCCTTAAGGTGGATAGCTGCCCCTTTGGGAAAACCAATTAGAACTAAACTGGTAAATAAACTTATACTTCTGTTCTGAATTATGGTGCTTTAGTATATAGAAATGCCCCAAAATTTGTTATAAAAAGGCAAATCAAGCATATTATAGACTTGCAAGACTTGCTAGTAATGCAAATATGGAATCCACACCTGTCAAGTATATGATAGTCTAAAATGGTTGGACCGAGAAATAAAAGAGACATACAGTGGACAAATGGTGTTTTAAGTTCATGAATGGGGCCAAACGCATCCCCTGAAGCCTCAGAGTACTAATGGTAACAGAGAAATTAGTTATGGATTGAGGAAGGATCCTTATAAAATTGATTTGCCCAGGGTGAATAATAGATTTGGTGATATTGCACTGGTCTCTGCCTTAGGGACTACATGGAATGCTATACTGACACTGATAAAATTAGAGAAAACTGCAAGAGCATTTGAAGTGGAGATGGTGAAACTTAAAAGTAAAGGATGTACATGTTATGCCCCATGTAATTGTCTAAATATCTCAATGACTGTTGAGATTTATAGGTAAGCTATGTATACGTTATTCTTATTCAATTAACGATCCCTATGTTTTAACTGTACTTGAATTTAATATTTTATGTACTGAGAAAATGGTGTATCTATGTTTGTTATTAATGCGATGGTATATAAATGTTTCTGTACAGGGCATTATTTATAAACAGGATTTTTTCCTAAATTTTGTTCCTGGATAAAATAAAACGTTATCATCACCACTGTTCGTATGTGGGTTCAGGGAAGAGAGATTGGTAATTGTTTTATTTAGTAATAAAACTGGTGGTCTGCAGTCAACAGTATCAGTGGTGGTTCAGGGGTGGGCTTTAGGGAGCCCGGTGGTTTGTCAGTCCAGGAAGAGAGGGTACACCTGGGTTTGGGCTCTAGGAAAATTTTCATGAGACCTAGAAGTGGGGCTACAGACTACAGGTTAGGGTTAGGTTAGGGTATTAGGGCATTAGGTAGAGTGTGGGTTATTTAAGCAATATACCATGAGAGGGTGTGGTGATGGCAGGATTTTCGTGCCTGGTGCTGATGGTCGCTCATGAGGCACAGCCGGGTGAGAGGCACCCACTACGTGTCGGTAAATCTTGCCATCACCCACATCTTTAAGTGGTATATTATGATTATACAATGTGCTCCTTTTTTTCACAAAAATAATGAAAATGATTTTTTCCTGCATTTTATTTTATTGAGTTTATTAGTGCCCAAGAAAAAATAGCCCTCAGTTGCAACTTTCTTGTACAGAGCACCGACTCTGCTATGACAGACTGTGTGCATGCAAGGCAGCTTTGATTGCTGCCACACCATAAAACACTTGTTTTGTCCCACTTTTGTCCAGAAAATGAAGTACAGTTTTTTGTCTGTGATCTACTTCAGTTCCCAGAAGAGGCCAGAGCGAGGTGAGTTCTAAAACACTGTTTCACTTGCCATGTGGGTTTTGCAATTGCTTGTATAGTTACTGCTTTTTGTTTGGGTCAGAGACGCAGGGAGTTTTGTGTTTGTTGGGCACAGTTTATTTGAAACTCCGCTTCAACATTGTAGCACCAGTCAGTTTGGAGGTTTTCCATTTCACGAGGGCTTGGAGTGATTTCTGGGGATTTCCTTATGCAGCTGATTGGCAGCTGGTACTTTTTACTATTGTGATGGCACAATTTACACATTGTAATTGTGCCAGCCAGCCAATCAGGAGCCAGTATTTCTCACCTATTGTATAATGTAAGAATATGCCTAGGGCTGAAGTACAGTGGATCTGGTGGGCAGACTGATGGGCATGGTGGATATGGGGTGGTGGTGGGATAAGTGTGCGCCTTACAGAGTTGGAACTGATGTCTGGTAGATGTTCTGATTTCTGTTTGATGGTTTGAGGGGGATCTCAAATATAGTGGCTGCAATACACAGGATTAGAGTGTGTACCCAAGGGGGCAAGAAGGGGTGTTCTGGTTGAGCCCAAGCAGAGTGACTGCACTCTGTGGGCATGTGTATTACCTGTGGGTGGAAAAAAGGGAATTGAGGTCGATGCAGTCCCTGTATCTCATCTGGGGTGGTGGTATGTGGCATAGTCCCTTGAAATAGTGAGCTTGGGGTCAGCTGTTCTCTGGCAGAGGGCATACAGACCACAGAAATTGGAAAGGGCGACTAGGGATAGTCTGATGTGGCAGAGACCAACCATGGTAGTTGAAATATGCATGCTCTTTTGTTGGCCTGGGAAGGGTGGCAATTGGGAGCTGAGAAGGTGGTTGCACCCTAACAGATGGGTTGTTGTTCGCAGTACATTTGTGGTCTGGGGTGTGCACTAGAGAGCTGAGTAGAGGAGAAGAGATGAAGAGCACAGTGACTGCAGTTCACACAATCCTGATGTATCGAGGTGGTTGGCACTGATAAGTACACACATTTTGTTATGCCACATATGATAATTTGACTGCTTTTTTCATGTTCAACTATCAATTGTCTCTGTCATTTAGAGGGCTTAGGTATAGGAAAGCTGTTGGCATCTGTATAATAGTGGGTGTGGTGGTGTGGGACCAATCACTAGTAGAAGGCCTGCAATCCATAAAATGAGAATGCGGGGTGCAGAATGGAGATGAGGTGGTAGATGATTCAAAAGCAGGATTAGGTTGTGCTGTGTTCTCACTCCCATTCCTACAGGGGCGCAGACATACAAGCATACTCACACATTGAAGGAGCAAGGATAGTGTGAGCTGAGTTGGGTTCTGACTCATTCCTGCATGGGCTATGATTCAGGGCTTCAGTGAAGGAGCAAGGGACAGTGTGAAGCGTTGCATGGAGGTGACTAAAAATGGCTGGCACAGAAAGAAATAGAGCAGAATTCAGGTGGGTTGGGTTGGGTTATGACTCCCATTGCTGCAGGGGCACAGATACAAAAGCATGTTCCTGAGCAGAGGGAGCAAGGGATAGTGTAAGTAAACACATGGGAAGGAAGGAGTGAGTGCAAGGGAACGTTTCCAAAGTGCCTGCTGACCCAGTTCTCCCTGCTCTCAGCAGTGTAGTCTCCTCCCACCACAACACCCACAGTGAAATTGGAAAAAGGGTAGGTGAGAGGCACAGACACATGTGTGCTCACTCATAGGGACGGGCAGGTCTAGTGAGTCAAGGCTTGCATGAAGGAGCCAGTATAGTGTGAGTAGTAGCAAGGAATACTGTGAGCAGCAGTAGGCACATGGGGAAGGAGGAGTGAGTAAACATGAATGTTTTGGCACACAGCAGAGGCATGTATCATTGACTACCTTAAGGTAGGGATCCAATGCAGTAAGTGGTGGGCAAAGGAACAGAATGCTGGCATGCATAGGGAGGGATAACTAGTAAAGAAGGAGGTGCTGATGCCACTCTACAGTTCCATGGTGAGGCAACACCTGGTATGGGGTTCAGTTCTGGAGACCCCACCTACACAAGGATATAGGTGGCATGGAAAGGGTACACAGAAGGGCCACCAAGATCGTGCAGGGGCTAAATGGGAAGCCATATGAGGAGAGAGATGAGAATGTTAGATTTGTACCTATTGGGGTCCAGATGGAAGAGGGGAGATGATAGAAACATTCAAATATGTGAAGAGGATCAATAAGGTGGGGGCAACCTTATTCTCAAGGAAGATAAATGCAAGAACTAGACGGCATGGACTGAGGGTACAGGGGTAGGTTTAAGGGAAACATTAGGAGGAATTACTTCACTGAGAAGGTGGTGATACCCAGGAACAGTCTGCCAGAGGAGGTGGTGGAGGCTGAAACAGTGGAGGGATTCAAGTGGTCATGGGACAAACACAATGGGTTGTCAAGGGATGGAGGTGGAATCTATAGGGGCAAGTAAAGAGGAATGAAGGTGCAGACCCGCTGGGCCAAGAAGGTCTTTTTTCGCTACACATATCTATGAATCTAGGAACCTATGTACAACCACCCTGACCTGTGTCCCTCCCAAGTGGCAGCTGACCCAGCTAGCTCCGCTCTCAGCAGTTCCTGTAGTGTCCTTCCACCACGATACCACCAGTGAAATTAGAAATAAACATAAGGGAGGCAAGGTGACTTCAGGAGCAGCAAATCCAATGCACATATATTGGACAGCCTCCCTCTCCTTACATGCCGCTAGTGCCTTACTTTGTGAGTGCACACCAGTCATCAGTCAAAAACTCAGGAGTATCCTTGATGGCTGACAGTATTCCCCACCATGCCCTGGCAGGATAGATCACATCCAAACTGTCTTTCCTAACCACTGAGCACACCTCATGTATATGTGTCTTCTGTTAGCACCCTTTGCAGACTGTGAGGAGACTTTTGGTACCATTCATTTCTGCTAACGTTGAACCAGCATAATATACTGTGGTGATCTGCATATACAGCCCATGGTGCTTTGCATTACAGGGGTATGTATGTTTCTTACACCTACATAGTGATACACAATGAGAGTGGGAACTGCTGGACTGTACACATTTCATTGTGAGCAGACTGGCGTGTACAGTTCTCAAGAGAAATGGTCTATTGAATTCTTTATAATTAGGACCAGCCAGGGTAATCAGATTACCTGCATGTTTATATACTGCTATCCTAATGCCAAGTGTACCCTGCTGTTCTCTCATGGCAATGCTGTGGACCTGGGCCAGAGGAGTAGCTCTATATTGGGCTAGGCTCCAGGATAAACTGTAGCATCTTCTGTTAATACAATCATTGTGATATTTAGCCTCTGTAGGACCTGTAGATGAAGAAAGGGAATTAAGGTGGATGTAGTCTGCCATGTCATCAAGTGTGGTGGTGTGTGGGATAGTCAGCTGAAACAGTGAGTTTGGGGGTGGGCTGCTGTGTTAGAGGGTATGCAAACCACATGCATGGGGGGTACACTAAGAAGAGACAGGTGTAACATAGACAAACCATGGGAGTTGAACTCAGCCCTGTATTTTTGTCAGAGGGGTGGGGGTATTTGGGAGCTGAAACAGTGGTTGTGGCCTAGCTAATGGGCTGGTGTTCACAGTACAGGTCTGGTCTTGGGTGTAAACTAGGGAGCTTAGTAGAGGGGAGAGATGAAGATCACATTGACTGCAGCCCACATAACCCTAATGTATAGAGGCGGTTGGCATGGTTAAGTACACACATGATAATTTGACTGCTTTTTTCATGTTGAAATATCAATTGTGTCTGCCATTTGAAAAGTTATCAGCATCTGATACTGGGGTGGTGTTATGCTAATATTCACTAGCAAAATAGTTATAATCCATAGGACAAGCCTGTATGTGTGTGTGTGTGTGTCGGGGGTTATTGAATCACGAGATGAGGTGGTGGATGATTCAAAAGCAGATAGGCTGCATTTTATGACTGTGGGTGGAGCCTACAGCATTCTGCTTTCACTTGAAAAAAAGGTATTTCTGTGGAACACATCTTTTGGAGTTTTCAGTCTATTCTTCCATTAACTGCAAAATAGTGCACACCCTCTGATTTTGCTATTGGCTGCTCTGCCTTAAAGGCAAGGGGATGCTACTGTGCCTCCCAACTTCTCAGGATATAAACAAAAAAACTTTTGAAGCTGCTGTCATTTAACCCTTGCAGGACTGTAGAATGAGCACCTGTCCATCTCAAGTCAAATAGATTCATTCCAGTTCTTTCAGCAGCCTAGGGTTAATTCATTGTCTCCTTACTTTGACTAAATACTGACCCAGTATCACATGGCTAATTAGACACATGTGTTATGTGGGAGACACGGCAATGTAGGAAGCAGACCAGACTCCCTCCCACCCAGAATCCCAGCCTTGAAGTTGGGAGTCATCATATAGGAGTGTCTATTGCTGTCAACACTCCCACATGTCTAAGTTATATAGTTCAAAAATAAATTAGTACTACAAAACCAGTCATAATGACTTGAATAGTTGTTTTTTTTCTTTTTGTTTGTGTTCCATTACTGGTCCAAAATAAGTATCTGTTTATAAGTGTATGAGCCCTGTTTGATAAATGAATGCTCTGCTATGCCATGCAGTTCCAAATGTCAGTACTAAAACAATGTTATCAGTGTGTCTCCATTTGCCTGTTACAGTAAGATTAAACTGATTGCATGCTAAGAGGAGACACATTCTGTAACTGGACACTGTCTATTCTGCTTCACTCTGGGATCCATTTTAACTGGAATTTCAGTCACAAAAATAGGTTTAAGTATCCTTTAAATTCTGTTCTGCTATTCTCTCTGCATGCATTTACTGTCAATTTACATAATGTATCTCCTTGGAACCAGTTCAACCTTGCTGTAACAGGAAATGTTCTGTAGAAACATTCTACAGCAAAATGTATTCAACTCAGATTTAAGAAACAAATGTGTGTGCATATATTTTATTTTGCAACAGTAGCCGTGAACATGATGAAAGTAGCCCTTACCTAACCTTATCAAGTGCTCCTGGGTCATCACATGTAAGTAGCTCTGTGGGATTTGAAGCAGGTGATTAATTTTTCTCAAGTCAGGTAACAACTTTGTAAACATAAGACTGCAGAATACTGTTTTCTGTTGTGCCATAAATCTGATGTACTACATTTTACTGTCATGTTTTCTATGACACATTTCAGATCAACTTACGAAGATAGGCTGAGGGACCTCAACATGTACTCATTGGAGGAGAAGGGAGGGGTGATATGATTGAAACCTTCAAGTACTTAAAGGGCATCAACAGGTTAATACAGAGGGCAAGTTTCAATTAAAGGGAGAGAAATTACTAGGGGCACAGCCTGAAGTTGGTGGGGGGTAGTTTCGGAGAGAGGTGAAGAGACATTATTTCATGGAGATGGTGGTAGGGCTGGAACACACTTCCTGAGATGGTATCTCTTAGTGGAGAGCTTGAAAGGGGTGGGACAGGGTCAAGGGCGAGATACTAGTCGGTGGAAGTTAAGGGGAAGAGAAAGAAGCAAGAGGTGGGGTGGAGCAGCAGCAGGAGGAGGAGGAGTCTAACCTGTGTGCAGAATAACCAATAAGATGCAATAGACCAATTAGCCTGTATCTGCTGGCATTTTGTATGTTCATATGTTCAGTATCACTACATTTTCTTACTTCAGATCTGAGATTTGGACTTGCTACTGTTATTGCTGAAGATGCTATTAGCTTAAACAGTGATTAAGTTATGTTTCTATTATGACAGGTTTGTACAAGGGGTAAGTGTGGTCATGTCAGAAATTAAAACTATAGACTGGATTACATTCTAATATACAGCCCAGAGTAAGATGAATTATACTAAAATGTTTAGTGAACGAGTGCACAATCAGAGATTATGTCTTCATCTCAGACTGCTGGAAGCCGTGCATTGATGACAAAAAAACAAGCATTTGTCAATGCTGAAGGATCCCTTGCATGGTGTTTGTGGGATGGTATTCAGTGGTGCTCTGGCGCCTAACTTGGAGATTCTTCAACCTTGCCGCAGCCATGTCGGCTCTAGCTAGACTTGTTTGGTACTCTGTAGTTGGCCTTGGAGTGACACTTAGGGAGCTGTGGTGGATATAGTCTGCTGGAATGTGGTTGTGTGGGGGGCAAGAGAGTGGAGGGCATGTTGTGGTGAAGCAGAGAGAATGGCTACATCCATTTAGATGACCAGTAATCCAGAGTATTATTGTGATTGCCTTGGGTGGGAATTGTGAAGTTAATTCAAGGATTGTGAGCACTTGGGCAATGAATTACACAGAGCAGTGAGACAATGGCACTAGTGAGTTGAAGTCGAGTTCTGACAAGCAGAGATTGTGAATCAGGTTATTGGGGGCATGTCCTGTGGCAAGTGCTCTAGAGAGTATCGAAGGGCATCACAACAACAGCTCTAGTGAACCCATGTTGTGTGAACACATCTCCTGCTAGGTGGCTGGTGTGGAACTTCAAACCCCTTTCACCATTTGCCCACTCCCCAACAGAAAGAGGAGATCTGTGTTTTGGGTGCTGTAACATAAACTCACTTAGTTTACCTTTCATGCACAAGCAATTTTATCCAATAGATTCATTTCTGTATTCAGAATTACAGATGTAGGTGAATGCCTGGGAACTTATTACCAGATAAGTATTAGTTTTATTTCAGTCATTTTCTAGTCTGACATTTATGTAAGCACAATGAATCTTTTCTAAAATTTTTTTATTTAATTTTTATTTCACAGGTTATGATCCTCTTTAATGATCAAGGTCTTCGCAAGCAGAACATATCCAGTACAGGTAAGTATGCTATATTTTTCTTACTATGATGATCAGTAAATAAGCTAGACAGCCTTGGAATGGGACACAAGGTGGTAAACTGGGTTAGAAGAAATTAGTTTAGTAATAGAACAGAGGATTTGATAATTCTTAGGTTTTGATGTTCTCATCGCAATTATATGGGTTTCAATTCTGTTATGTACTGTATTTCCCATATCTGTGCTATTGGCTCGTGGGACTCAAACCAGTGATATGTCAGAAGGTTTTGTTTGTTTTTGCAGCTTTAGTCAGGCATGATAATTCTTGGGTTCTGGATATTCTCATAGCACTTATGTGTGTTTCAATTCTGTGATGTACAGTATTTTGCATAGCTCTACTATCGGATCAGGTGGGATTTAAACCAGAGATGCATCAGATGTACTTTTGTATTTTTATGTTCTGTCCCTTGAACAAGTGATTTCTTGTTATTTTTATATTATCTAACTGCTGTAGTTAGTTTTGAATCTGTAATGGATCATATTTGACATTACTGTGCTATTAGCTCTGGTGGAATTCAAACCAGAGATGCATCAGATGTACTTTTTTAATTTTGCATGCTCTGCTTTTAGGCATGATAGGATTTTCAATTCACCAGGTAGAGGTCACGGATGTGGTCTGTGGACAAACTGGAACCCTGTCAGATGCTGATACTAGGCAATGGGGAACTCTTAAAGCACAGTTGTCTTTTAAATCCTTAAAATTATAGCCCTCCTTCGGTCTCCTAAACGCATGGAGGCCTTGGGCCTGATGCAAATGATAACACTGGCAATGCACTCAGGTGGCCACACATTGACTTAGTTTTTTCAGTAAGTTTAAATATGCTGACCTCTGTATTGATCTGGTGGTTTGGTCAGATCACAGCACTGTGAGGTTAACATTTAGGGCCCCCAAGATGGTCCTTCCCTGTGGAAATGGTCCAGTACCACCCGTTAAGAGGAGTTTCCCTATGGGACTGTCGGCAGTGCTGGACCTATCAAGTATTGGGGCAACTCATGTGATTGGGCTGCAGGAAGCAGTGGCGACTATAATGGGGCTGTGGTTGCAGCCTTTACTCAATCACACCAGTCGTGTCCACCCCTTGTCTACTCACTGGGGACCTTCTTGGTATGATGAGATCTCCGGATGAAAGACTAAGGGGCAGAGGTTAGAGAGGTGCTGGAGGAGATCTGGCTGGATGGAGGACAACTTGGCCCTGAGGTCACATTATGCTGACTATTAACTGGCAATCTCCGAAAGAAGGCGGAGTTTCTGTCAAGGGTGGTGAGGAGCAGACTAGCTCAACTCTTCCGTATGGTAGACAGACTTTACATCCTGTCTGTCTCCATGCTGGAGGAGTAGGTTCTAGCACTAGGTGTGAGGAGTTGACTTGTTGTTCACCCACAAGGTGTCCCTCTATCAGGGCTGAGGTCTCTCAGTATCTCTTGAAATGGATGTGGTGTCCGGCTTGAGTTGTGTCAAAAACTCCTCCTGTCTGGGATGAGTTTGAGCTGGTTGGGGTGGAGAAGGTGATTGGATCATCTCAAAGCTGAGGCCTACACAGCATAATCTGGACCTAGTTCAGACCGACCTGTTGGTTGGATGCTTGGACCAGATAGGACCTGTGGTTGCTGAGGTTGTCTGGAGTTCATTGAGGAGTGGGTCTTCCCATTGTCCTTGAAAGAGGCTCTGTTTAGACCCCTTTAAAGAAGCCTCTCAGACCTGGACTGCCTCGGCAACTACAGGCCAGTCTCACAGCTCCCATTCTTAGGGAAGGGTATAGAAAAAGTGGTGGCCATTCAGCTTGAGAGACATCTAACATCTTCTTCTACCTAGGAGCCTTCCATTCTGGGTTCCTGGCAGGTTATAGTATGGAGACTGCCCTGGTAGGGGTGAAACATAGAAACATAGAATCTGATGGCAGATAAGGACCGCTTGATGACCTAGTCTGCCCATTTCCTACCTAATGGATAAGCGGCAGATGCTAGTTAGGCAACAGCCTACTTCCTCCTACCCACCACTAGAATTGCCTTATGTCTGTCCCATGCATTCTTGAATTCCCCACTGTTTTTGACTCTATGACCTCCTCAGGAAGGCTGTTCCATGCATCTACAACCCTCTCTGTGAAGAAATATTCTCACATTACCTCTGAGATGTCCCCTATCTTCAAATTGTGCCCCTTGTTCCTGCACATCTCTTTTCTGAAAGATGCTACCCTCTTGGACGTTGTTGATTCACTTGAGGTATTTGAAAGTTTCTATCATGTCCGCCCTTCCCTCCTTTCTCGAGGCGATACATCTTAAACTCCTTAGCCTTTCTTCAATGTCTTCTGGTGCAGACCCTGCACCATTTTGTTGTCCTCCTCTGACAACCTCCACTCTGTCTATGTCTTTGCAGAGATGAGGTCTCCAGACCTGCACACAATACTCCAGATGTGGTCTTACCAACTGTCTGTACAGAGGGCTAACAACTTCCTGTTTTCTACTGGTGATGCTTCTCCTTATGCATCCTGGTATCCCCCCAGCTCTCCTTACTGCCTTCTCACATTGCTGGCCCACCTTTAGGTCATCTGATATGACTACCCCCAGGTCCCTTTCCATTTTGATGATGTCAGTATCTCACCCCCTATTGTACTCTTCACCTGGGTTTTTGATTCCCAGGTGCATTCTTGCACATCTTTGTGCTGAATCAAGCTGCCATATATTTGACCATTCCTCCAACCTTGCCAAGTTCCTTTTCATCCTTTCCACCCCACCTTACATATCAACCCTATTGCAGATCTTTGTGCCATCTGCAAAGAGACATACTTTCCTTCCAGTCCTCTGCAATGTCACTTATAAAGACATTAAAAAGTACTGGCCCCTGTACTGAACCCTGTGGTATCACTAGTAACCCCCTAGTTTCACTGTGGACTCCATTTACTATTATCCTCTGTGTCCTGTTGTCCAGCCAGTGTTTTACCCAGGCTACCACCCTGGTGCCCACTCTCAGTCTGGCTAATTTGTTTAATGTTCTCCTGATGGTGCTTAATGATCTTCTGATGGTGAGGGAAGAGGACGCCCATACCATCTTGGTTTTCCTGGACCCTCTGTGGCATTTGACACTATGGACCATGAGGTGCTGCTTGACCACCCACGGTTCTGGTGTGGCCTATCCTGGAATGTCATGATCTGGTTCAGGTCATACCTGACAGACAGAGTGCGGAGGATAAAAATGTCACTTTTCTCATCTAGCCCAAAGTCTCTAAGCTGTGGGGTGCTGCAGGGTCAGTCTTGCCACCCTTATTGTTCACGGTGTACATGCTGCCATTGAGGACATTATCAGGTGGTACGGGTTGGGTTTTCACTGCTATGCAGATGATACCTTACTGTACCTGTCCTGTGCACAAAATATCCAGGTTTCAGTCTCTGTATTTAACAGCTGCCTTGAGGAAATCCATTTATGGATGACTCACAACTGGCTTAGACTCAACCCAGACAAGACTGAGTTATTGGTGTTGGGTCATCATAGAGGAGGAGGGATGGTTTTTGTCCCCAATCTAGTGTTGGGAGATATTCCCTTGTTCTTCTAGACAGGTGAAGGATTTGGGTGTAATCCTTGATGATGGTCTGACACTTGATTCCAGGCGTGGCTGGTCAAAAGTGTTTTTATCATCTCAGGAATATCGCCCAGATCCAAGCCTTGATCCCTCCTGAGGACCTGCCCACACTGGTACATGTCTGTAACTTCCAGGCTGGATTACTGTAATGCCTTGCACCTTGGGTTATCTGGAGGTAACGACCATAGGCTGCAGCTGGTGCACAACATTGCGGTGAGACTTTGATTGGGGCAAGGAGATGTGAGAATATTACCCCTGTCCTCCATGGGCTGCACTGGCTGCCAGAGCGGTGGAGGATTGTCTTCAAGGTAGGGCTCCTTACCAATAAGATCTTGCATGATGGGGTCCCGCCTATCTGCAAGATCTCCTTGTCCCTTACTGTCCAGCCCAGAGACTCCATTCTGCTGAGGTAGGCCTCCTTGGGTTCCTAGTGTTAGGTTGCAGCATTCAGGAGACAGAGCATTCTGGTGGCAGCACCAACCCTGTAGAATTCCTTACCTGATTATTTGGTGAGCTCCTCAGTGGAAGTCTTTAAAGGGGACTAATAACATACCTGTTCCAACTAGCTTTTTATTGATTGCTGCTTTGAATAGATATATGGAAGTCTGTATGTAAAATGATTTTATTATGTTTTTTTTTTGTTGTTTTAAAAATTGTGTTTTGCATCATAGTTTTACTGTACAGTGCTCAGAGTCCCAGGAACTGGGTACTTAGTAAATAAAATATCTAATCTAAGCTATCTGATGTAACCAAGTAATTTTTGTCAAAGTACCTAAGTTCAGCTTTGGGGTATCCCATCGCTACTTATTGGAGTGTCATATTCCTATAATAACAAACTCTGGTCAGAGCCAATATGACTATTGAGAGCTTTTAGGAGTGGCAAGAGTGGTGAACAGAATATGCTATGCTCTTGCTGCACAGGAGTCAGCCGTAATACTATAGTGATTACAGTACTGTGCATGCATGATTCTCACACATGCAGTTTGCCCGAGTCAGCCTTGTGCAACATGGCGGTGCTGACATAACTACGTTGTAACAAGCCAGTCCCCCAAGTTACTAGAGTCTCATTAGTACTAGTCTTAGGCAGGTAGAGAAAAGCAGCAGGAGGAGGTCAGTAGGGGATTTGTACATAATTACATCATTGTTTACTCAGCTAGCCTGAGAGAAGGATGATTATGTCATTTAGAACTCTCACAGTAGCATAGCCATTAGAGTCAGCTGCTCTTAGGGAGCTTAGAATGTTCATCAGTAAGTTCAAGTGTGGCAGTTAGACTGGCAGGAGGTTGCCATTGGGGCTCTGTCAAGGGAGCCCTGGTATTTCTCACCCTAGTTTGGTAAAATATTCAGTTTGCCTGCAGGACTCTTTAATTTCACTACATGGGGAGAGAGAGGAATGCAGTTCTTGTGGATACAAGGGCAATCCCTGAAGTTTCTGAAGTTCACAGCTGCCTTAAGGAAGAACAATGAGTAGAATCTGACAGCTACCAGAGGAGAGAGAAAGAAAGATGCCTTTTGTTCTTTCCTTGACTGGGGGAAGGAACAACTAATCTATGTAGTACAGAATTTGAGATTGTTCTCTGAGGAAATTGTCTGAGGTGTGTGTGCCCTAGATAAGGCTATATCACACTGGTCAGGACCCCTTTCAACACAACTGTACTGAACTGAAAGTTAAAGTTAGGAGTCTGTGGCAATTCACTGGGGACTGGAGACTCATTTGGTGTAACCCTGCAGAGGATGTTTGGGGAAAAGGGTGAGGAATACCATCTGGATTTTCAGGCAGGGCTCAGTAGTTTGTGGATGGGCACCAGTGTTCCCTGGGCAACAACCATACACTAAAAGGATTTTAAAGTGTGTGGCACATCATACAGATATACACTTTGGAAATGGAAATGTGTGGAAGATGAATTAAAGTGTGTGCACATCCCACAGATATACACTTTGGAAGAGAGATAAATATGTTTTTGTGGAAAACAGTATGTCCTAGCAAAGTGTCCTGCAAAAGACAGTGTGCTTGTATTGCAATGATAAACATTTGGGGACCACCCTTGCTTTAAGCAACATCTGTAAATAAAGCCATACTGCAAAATCCCATTTACTGCTTTGAACATCCCGCTTATTGCTTCTAGTGTGATTTTTTTATTTTACCAATTATTTTTACCAGGTGAGACACACTAAGCTGAAAGCTTGTTTGCAGGTGCAATCTGGGAGCATGAGTAGTTAAGTGACTTGCTCAGGGTCACACAGTATGCAAGTGGGGACTGTGGGATTCAAACCCAGGTCTCCAGGTTTGCAGCTCAGAGCCTTAAACCGCTGCACCATACTGCCTCCTAGTGTGAATGTTACTGGGGCTCCTCAGCAGTAGGTCTAGCATATACCAAGCATCCTCTCCTCTGGACCTGGTTATAAATAAAAGGTCCATTTTAGCATGTACCCTCACCCTCCATCCTCTAGATTCTGGTATACACTCCAGTGCTAGGGGTCCTACCATGAGTGTAGCTCTGTCAAAAGAAAACTGTATGCCATGTAGTTGTCAGTAATTCTTTTAAGGGGGTGCCAGCTAGCCAAAGGTGGTGTGGAAGTTACATACATATGGATGATACTGTGCATGCTCAGTTTAAGTCTGCGCCACCATGTTGCATATGGCAGCCATCACATCCACACTTGCAGAAAGGAAAAGTAGCGCACCTGAAGTGGGCATGTTTTATGCAGCCTACAGGGGGAAGAGCTGCATAAACAGAATCACTGGAAACCTGGAAACTATGCTGGAGCAATGGGGCAGAACATCAGACAGACAGTTACGTGCTTCCACAGTGCTCTTTTACAAATCTGATGATGGCATAACATCTGTGGAGCTTGGCCCACACAGCCGTAAAAATCCGACTCAGGAGGAGACTATTAACAAACTAAAGATCTGGTCTCAGATTTGCTCGTCATCACAGTCACTTTCTCATTCTTTTCTAAGCAGTAATTTCTGTAAATGTGCCTTAACCATATTGATCTGTGTTGGTAGACTACTTCTGGTTTTAGTCTGATTCTATTAGGAGAAGGTAATAGCAGTCTTGAAGTGGTTGCTGCCAGTGGTGGCATGCTCTGAAAAAAGTGGTCTCCATGATCGTCTGCACATTTTGAAATGATCCCTTGAGTTAAAAGGATCAGAATTGACTACTTATGTGCAGCTGTTTAAAATTTCTATTTTTATCAGTTATATTCATACCTCTAAAGGATCCTGTTTTAACTGTACGAATAAAAGCTGAAGATGTCAGTTGTGTTTTGTTTGGTTTTAGATTTATAGAACTGTTATTTAATACAACAGCAGATTAGGTACATATGGACACATGTTGATACATGGACATATTAGGATAAAAGTATTTCAATTACAAGGGGTCTTTGTTAGGTTTGGGTTTTGAATGTTCACAGACACTAGTCACTTGTTACAGAATTGCAGATATATCATGTTTAAGATAGCATACGCTTGACTATTCATGAGTGATATGGACTTATTGTACACAGAGTTTAAGAAGAATTTATCCGAACAGTACACTGTGTAAAATTTGATTGACACCACTGTGTGAAACAGCTGATGTATGCTTAACTTACAGTAGGGCAGGTTGTCTTCTAAACTATTTTTTACTTACATATATATTTTCGATTTATAAGACTTTAACATTATGTACTATGTATTGCTGAAAGAGTTACTGACGCCTGAAATAAAACTTTGAAAATATAATAATTAGGTAAAATTCTGCTTGTATTCCATATATATTCTAGATTTCTCCTCACCATTATTTATTACTGAGAAAATGTGCATGAATATATGATTTTATCCCTTGCAGTTACTTTAAAGTTAATCTGCCGCTATAGCTAACTCCTACTTCAATTCATAATGCACTGTTGTGACATTACAATCTGTTCCCATGAGTAACTGTGACATCACAAGCAGTGCATTATGACCTCAGGTAGAGACAGCAGCAGAAATAAGTGAACTTTTCAGGAGCAAAAGCCTGTTTTCATGCAAACGACTCCTCAGCAATAAATAATGGGGAGGAGGAGTAAAGAACTAATGTGAAATACATGCTGAACTTTATGTAAATATTATGTTTTGTAAAGTTCTCTGAAGGTGTCAGCTGCTATTTAGCTTATTTTTCCTTGTGTTTGTAATCATTGTCATTTACTAATGCTAGCACAGACACACACAAAGGGTTTTAAAATGAAGCTTTGGTTGGTTTATAGCTTGTGTCAGGCAGTGAACATCCAAGTCAGTGAAATTTGACCTTGGGATTACTTTCTTTGATGGAACTAATCCTGTTTTGGTGAAGTAATTTGCAAAGCACAGTCTGTTTAGAAGTACTATAGGAGTTATGCTAAACAAATGTAAATATCTCTAAAATATACAATTTACATATAGTAAACCTGTAGGAATGTTGTTCAGGACAACAAGACCTTTCAAATGAGCCTATTCATTAAGCTGGATGAATTGTTTTTTTTTAAACTAAGGCCATCTGATTACCTCTGTTTTCATTTTCCATAGGAGTTAAGCCAAACAAATATAAATATCGCTAGAAGTATCGAGTTATTCATAAACCATCAGCATGAATGTTGTTCAGGACAAAAATATCTTTCAAATGAGCATATTCATTAAGCTGCACTAATTATATTTTTTAACTATGATCATCTGATTACCGAATTTTCATTGGTCATCACAATTTTCACCTTTCAGATGGCTATACTCATTTGAAAGGTAATTTTGTCCTGAACAACTTTCATGCTCATTGTATATTGGTAACTTGTATACTTTCTGAAATATTTACATTTGTTTAGCATGACTCCTACTGTGTTCACACAGACAGAAAAAATGAGGTTGTTTGGAACACAATATTTTACAAAATATGAAGAATTTAGATTAGTGACTACCCTCATTTTTTTTTTGCCCTGAACAGCTTTCACACTGGTTGTTTTTTGCACCTGTAATAGTTTTGAAGCTATTTAGATTTGTTTGAAAGCTGTGCACATTTGCTGTCAGAGAAAAGTTGCTTAGAGTTCTGTGTCCATCATTCTAAGTAAACAGAAAGAAGGAGTAGTTCTTTAACTGTCATGGAGATTTGCAGAATGGAAGGATACACTCAAATTCCTAAAAGATGTGTTCCATGGAAACACCTCTTTTCAAGTGAAAGCAGGATGGCTGTAGGATCCACCCACAGTGTGATAGGGTGCAGATGAGCAAGTGGACAGCACTGATAGTCTGACACATCAGCAATCATTAAAGTTCAAATTTCTTTCTTTCTTCTTCTTAGCAGGACACATGAATTATAGTGAACTGGTTCAACAGCAAATCAACATAAAATATGAATAATTTAGACAAAGTCCAACATGGTGGAGCATTTGGCAGAGCTCCCTGGAGTTCCTCTCCAGACCCAAAATCCTATCTGACTTGGGAGTCTCAATTTACTCTTTAAATAGGGTCTAATCTCCTCCCATAATCTGAAACCCCTCCCAACAACTTAAAATAACACTTTTGTTTATCTCAATACTACAGTAGTTTTACTGCAATAACAAAGATTTTCATATCTGTTTTATAATAACCTTACAATTCGCAATTTGTATTGTATCCTCTGAAGAGTTTATAATGTAAACTAAACTGTAAAAGTGGGCTGCATTAACAGATGCTCCTCCCAGAAAGACAGGAAAGAGGCTTCAACATGAGTATAAAATCAACACACATTGAGCCACTTCCTCCCTATACAGCTTCACTTAATGATTAGTCTGTGTGTTTCTTCTAAAGCATCAGACCACACCCTCACCAGCAGTAAAGGAAAGTAAGGACGCTTTTCCCTCATTTCCTTGATTATCAGGCTGCATTAGCTATCTAGATTAAAATCATATATGTTTGTTTTCTTTAGGGCATAAAAATAGCCCAGGAAAGTGCATTTTATTACTGGTTTTATGTCAGGAACCCCCTAATATCTCCTGAGCATCAATAATCACCACCCACCTCTAGCTGCAGCACAAGAAGCAGACTACAAATGGTCGGACAGCTCTTAGATGAGAGCTGGAGTGATAGGAAATTAATTCAGGGCTTTTAAAATGCCAGCCACAAAACAGCAACACCTAGCCCCTAGGTATGCACTTATTATTTTAATCCCTGAAACACACAAGGACAGAAACAAGGCTTTTCTTCTACAGCGCCTGCAAACTTTGAACACTGAGCTAACATGCAGGTATTTTATCAAGGAATAGCCTGCAGAGTATAAATGGCTCAAAAACTTTAATTGTGTCAGAGGAAATCAAAACGCTTATTTTACAAGGTGCCCAACCAACTTTAAACATACAATTTAGTAAAGGGACAGGACTTCTAGGGATTTAGCAGTCCTGACATTCTTCATTCATTTTACAAACTTAGAGAACAAAAGAAGTTGCCCTTCTCTTTTGTATTACTAACAAAATAAAACAGCTAAGCTATACAGCCTGACTATAGCCAGTACATGCTATCAAGAAGCTTCCAGGCAGTAGCCAGAGAAAGCACTTACAGCCACACGGGGCGGGGCAATGCTTCACAGAACACTTTGTGACACACAGCTATAAAAATGGCTATTATAGGAAGTGTTTCCGCACAGGGATCTGTGACTGCATTTAGAAATTATCCAGCAGCTTTCTCAGATTTTTCTTGATACATATTTTATTTCAATACCAAGCAGACGTCTAAGGTTTGCCAACAGCTTCTTTATTTAGTTTTGTGTTAGTTAAAGAAAGACATAAACAGTGTCCAATAATCATTATCGATTTTACTGCAACTCCAGGGAACTAAACTAAGCTGCACACTCGAGCAGACTAGATAGACCACTATGACCTGTTTCTGCTGGGAATTTTAAATGTTTGTATTGGTTTGACAAAAAAAATTAGTATACACATGTCAGGAATTTATTTATTAATTTAGTAATTAATTTTGATAACCAGGAAGGCCCACTGAGGCATGCAAGTCCTTTTCAGGGGTGACCCAGAATTAGTTACATATATTAAATGAAAACTTCACAATATTTAAGAGCAGGGATAATAGACAACAACCATTATAAATAAATAATTAGCAGTGGAGTAATCATACATACAAAGTACATCAGATTAGTTACAATCAGAGCATAGTGAAACATACATTCAATAACAAGTTACAGAATCACATTTACAACAATGCATTGTTCATGAAAGAAGGCAATTGGAGATGTACAGGCTCCATCATGAGGATGGTAGTCGGCCAGGCTAATCTCTGAGGGATTCCTTAGCCAAAGATGCAACTAATCACTGTTTACACTTGCAATGGTTCACCTTAAGTGAGTAGGCTTTTGATCCTCTTTTTGAACTGTGCAGGACTGGGGCAGTTTAGAACCTCACAGGGCAGTGAGTTCCATAGAGAAGGAGCAACAAACCAGAAGAATCTCCTACCAGATGATGACCATACCCTTGGGATTTCAAGTAATGGGCTAGCAGTGGATCACAGGAGTTCTGTATGTTGCTTAAGCATTCCCATAAGGCTAAGGAGGTGTACTGAGTTTCTCAAGTTTGAAGGTTAGGCAGTATCTTGAATATTGCAGTCTTGTGTCAAATGAGGGCCAAACAAGAGCTGCAAACACTCCACAGTGGTAGGCCTTGGACTGGGCACTAACTGCAAAGCTTCCAGCTCCATTACAGAGGGTTCTTAGCCTGCTTAGTTTGGCGCCTCAAATGGACTGTAGGGCAGGGGCTCTATAAAAGAGTATTGGCATCAGGGTGCCGCTTGCAATGGAAAGGCGTGCCTCCTAGAAAGATAGGGAAAAGCGTGTAGAGGAGGCCAAGCTTTTGAAGCAGTGTTTTGACTACAGCATGCTCATGTGATCCAAAAGTCACATCTTGGTTAAGCACAACCCCAAGGTATTTAGAATGACCCCACCATTTCAAGGTGAGTGCCACTAGTGGTGGTCAGATTGAGAAGGTGTTGTCTCTCAGTGCCTAGCCTCCTGTGTCCAAAGAGCATGGCTTTGTGTTTTTAACATTAAAGGCAAGTTTATTTGTGAGGAACCAGTTTTTGAGTTGTTGGAAGTCATGCTCCAGGTTACTGTTTATCCAGTTGATGTCTGCAGAAGGGCGATACAAAATAACAACGCCTACATAGAGTTGTAACATGGCCGATCCACAATTATAGGTCAAGTCATTAATGAATAGGGAAAATAGTAGAGGACCAAGAATAGAGTCTTACGGAACACCATCCATTATTACCCTAAGATATGATGCACCACCTTACTACCTAACACTTTCTTTCCAGTTGGTCGGGCAGTTGTGAAATCAGAGGCAGGAAAAGTCACCTAGCCCTATTAACTTTAGTTTGGCCAACAGTAGGTCTTGACTGACCAAGGTGAATGCCTTGGTAAGCCTGACAAAAGTTGCACCTGTAAGCATATTGTACTCCGTGGCATTTAGGACGTCTGCTGTTACATGCACCAGTACAGTGGCAATAGCATGTTTTTTGGGAAAACGATGCAGGACACTAGTGAGGGAGTGACTGTACTCCAGGTCGGCCTGAAGTTTATCATACAACAGCCTCTCCTGGATTTTAGCAAGTCTGCAGAGAAGTGTGATGCCTCTGTAGTTTTCAATCATTTCTTTCATGCACTTTTATGGATAGGAAACCACCAGAGTGATTTTCCATTTCTCAAGACAGTACCCAGGAGAAGAGATTTATTGATAAGGTGTTTGAGGGAGTAGGGATAATGGGGCCTGCAATTTGAGATTGACTTCAACACCAGAACATAAATATATTAAACAAAAATCAACATTCACTATTGCATTAACCAGAAACCTTCATTAAATGTCATTCTTTAAAACTTCTAATGCACCACACTACAAACATGGAGTGAACCCTTGATTTGGCATAATTTGGATTACAGTATGAATTTGAAAATAAACTCCCAGTGTACAGCATGTCACACCAGTTTGTAGCTGACAGCAGTGCTTAGCATTGTCAAATTGTGAGGGAGGGCGGTCTTAGTTTGATAGCAGCCTTCAGCTCTTTTGCCCAGGGCAGGGGTGGGGTGGGGTGGGTGAGGTGGTTTGTGGCAGGACAACAGTTCCTACAGGAACTAAGTCATTTCAGCTCACCAGAAAGGAACTCCTCTCCCACAACAACCTAACCTACTTCCCTAAAAGACAGCAGCATCTAGGGTCATTTATGTGTATCTTGTTGAAGCTGGACACCTCAAGAAGTTGATGCACTTCACGTTCAAGCACTGTGTACTTTGTGATGTGCACACCAGTTTCCAACAGCTTGAGGAATTGTCTTGGTCCCAGCTGTGAGGAATCCTTCTACCCATGTTACTAACTGTTCTGTCTTCAAGGGACATCAGCCAGAGCTGTGAATGAAAGAGCAAATACATACATATTATATGTACCTATAGTAACATCCACCAGGATCGAGCACTCTGTATGAGATTTCACAGTTTACTGCATAACAAATTGAAGTAATTACCATTGGGTTACATTTCAAGCCTGCAGTATCTAGCTAGATATCACAGCAAGAACTGTAATAAGTGTCTGATCCTGGTGGATGGTGCTGTATTATAAATACAAATATAGAAATATTCTTATGTCAGCATACAAAACGTCATAGTCTTAAAATATTGTACAGTATATACCAACAGTGAACAGCAAGCATATATTTTATACTCAATGAATAAAGAGATCAAAGAATTAGAAATGAGTTACTGCATTCTGATGTCACAAATTGTTTTCAATGACTTCCATTTGGTCCAGTATTCTCTTTGAGTTAAATGCTGCTTCCACCAGTGTATCTGAAATACCACTTAATTACCTGAGATACATTTATTGTTAAAAGCTGTTATTTTAAAAGAGTAGTGGTCCTGTTTATCTTGTCTGTTAAAGGTGTTTAATGGGCAGACTGGGAGGGCCAAGTGGTCCATATCTGCCCTCAACTTCTGTTTCCATGTTTCTATATTTTCTTCCCTTCAGTTCTATGTATACTTAAATGGTAGCTGTGTTGTAGATATCACTGTGCAGCTAACCCCTCACAAATTATAGATAAGTAGAAGCTCGGCCACAGTAAATCCATAAAGAAAAGATACAAAAGCTGGATGGATCTTCTTCAGTTTCTTTTTCTGTACTCTGCATTGCAAAAAAAAAAAGTAAGAGAACTATTATAGCTGTATTTAGATAAAAGTCCTTTTGTGTATATTGTTCATTTAGATGCTTAATACAGTGTAGGGTAGAGTTAAACCTACATATATATGATTTATTTTAACCACTGAGAAAGTCCAAATGATACATACTATATTAACTTCAACGTTGGTTCCTTCATCAGCACTTATCTTCACTGTGGTCAGGTCACAAAGAAACCACTAACCAGTGTGACACCAACTTGCTAAAATCCTGATAACATCACAATTGCCTCTGCTGCACACAAAACAGTACAAAACCAAACAGCAAGTTAAATCTTCATAAAAAAAAAAATCCAAATCTTTTATTTTTAAAACACTTTGGGCAGGATTTTTCAAAGCGTAGCACAGGGTTTGTGTCCAGCCGTGCACTTTGGTTCTGGCAGTGTGCCAAACTCTTCACTGCAACTACATCCTATTTTATAATCTCAGGCACAGTTTCAACAGTTTCCATGAATCACGGCAGCTTGCACCAGATATCTGGTGCAAGCTCCATCAAACGCCAGGATTGTCACAAGATAGACCAGATAAAGCTGGCATAACTTGCGGCAATTGCTGTCACGGGATATAAAATCCTGTGTTTATCGCTGCAAGCCTGGTGCACCATATTGTCAGTGCAATCAGTCTTGCAGAAAATCCTGCCTTGTATAAACTGGAGAGAAAATAGCCTGACTCGGAATGGAATTAGGTCAAGTCTGCTCAGTTGAAAATGGTAATGGTAAAAGCATGTGATGCAGTCAGCACAAAACAGCGTGGTCCAAAACCACTCTAGATTATATAAATAAACTCCAAAACCACACATGCTTTTATGTCCGTGCAGTTTCAACAGCTCCATATATGCTACTGCTATCTTACATACTAACATACTAAAAGCCAGCAGGTTAGGCCCAATGGTCTATCAAGACTGCTCATGGATCAATGTCCACCCAGAGCACTATTATAGCCCCTCCTCCCCACAAGGTCCCTCCACCCACCCCTGGTGAGGCTCTGGGCTGCACCCTCCCTGTACCTATCCCAGCCTCTTTGAGCCCTCCACAGTTGCAACAGCCACCAGTTCCACAGGCAGCACATTCAAGGGCTCCACAACCTCTCTGTGAAGTGGTGCCTCCTTGTGTCCCCTTAGTCTCCCACTGACCAGCCTCATCGATTGCCCCCAGAGGCCGCTACCTCCTTCAGCTGCAGCACCCTCAAGGTTGACCCTATTTATCTCCTTGAGGTACCTGGGGACCTCATCATATCTCCTCTGTCCCTCTCTCCTCCAGCAAGTACAGGTTAAGCTCCTCTAGCCTCTTCTTATAGGGAGTTTCCTCAGACCCTGTATCATCCTGGTTACCCTCCTCTGGACCCTCTCCAGAAGAGCAATATCCCTTTTAAGTAAGGATGCCAAAACTGTATGCAGTATTCAAGGTGTGGCCTAACCAGGCAATTACACAGTGGAAGGAGTACTCGGCTCCTTGAGGGTATCCCTTTGCAATGCACCCTAGCATTTTATTTACTTGGGCTGCAGCCCTTCTACACTGCTGAGTTGTTCATTTTGGCATCCTCCACCACACTGAGGTCTTTTTCCCCTAGAAACTTGTCATGTCTCCCCAAGGTATACACATGAGCAGGGTTTTGCCCCCAGGAGGAGCACCCTACATTTCCCAGTGTTAAACTTTAGTTTCCAGGTACAGGACCACCTCCCCAGGGTCTTCAGGGTCCTCCTGGAGGGCCAACATCCCTCCTCCTCATCCACTTCTGACTACAGTTTTGAGTCATTGGCAAAGAGGCTCATCTCACTCCTGATACCTCTTCTGATGTCTGATACACAGGCATTAAAGAGGAATGGACCCAACATTAGCGCTGTGGGACCCGCTAATGACTCTCCTGGGAGATGAGACTGCCCCCACCACCACTTTTTGTACCATCCCCACTAGCCAGTTTCCTAACCACCTTACTAACTGCTCCCGCCATATCCCCCAGCTTCACCAGTAACCCGGGATGTGGCACCAAGTCAAATGCCCTGCTGAAGTCTAGAAAGAGGAAATCCACTGGTCTGCCCTGATCCATCTCCCTTGTCACCCCTCATAGACTCATAGGTGATCATTTAGGTGGCCCCATGCCTTCAGAAACCCCTCCAGCTTCTCTTTCAAGATGACCTCCATCACTTTCTCCTCTGCTGACTATCTTGACCAGATATGCTCAGAATATGTCACTTATGATTACTTGTGAGGGGACAGGCCTTGTGAAACTCACTCATGGACTTGCCACATGAGTTACTGCAATGTCCTGCCCCTCCGCTCATGAATACAAATGACATATTCTGTATCTGGCTATAGTACATTCCATATATGCAGCAGTATTTTACAGTTGTTCAGTATATTCATGTGAACTTCTGAAAATGTGGTTTTTCTTACCTTTGTTTTTTTAAATGTATAGATCAAACAGCATGGCTGAGATTTTCAAAGGGCATATACAAGGTTGAGTTTCACCTGTGCCTGTGTCTGTTTGATTGCAACCAAAGTTGGTGCTCTATTTTCAAAAGTCCCAAGTTTTGTGACAGTTTCTTGCTTTGTGGCATTTTCATCAAAAACTATGATGCATATTCCATGTTTCTGGTTGCAACTGTGTGTGAGCATTGTATACTGTTAGACCATTTGATAGATGGTCAAACAGTGCAGACGGATTCCTGTGTTTGTAATTATGGGTTGGCAGATCATGGTTGGATCTACTTTGAAAATCCTTCCCCATGTGTTATGTTGTGAAGCCTCCTATTTGAGGCTAACACAAGGTTTATTTATGAATGCTTAGTCCTCTAAAGTCACTTTGCTGGTTATTTTAAAATGGTTTCTTTCTTTTCTCTTGGGGTTCCCGATTGCAATTTGTAATGCACAGTGTCATTCTCATCTGGTTGCTGTTTGCTGTGTATTGCCTAGCACTTCTAAATGTTCCAATGGTTTAACACTTTAAGATACTAAAAAGTCTAAATGAAAAGTTGTATCTGTGGGCTGGGAAGTTAGGATGAGTATAAGTACTCAGACATGAACCTCCTGTATAAATGTAAGTACCTATTCACATTTCTAAATCTGTTATTTGGTATTCAGTATTAGCTAATGTTTGTCCATCTACCTTCCCAGAAAATCTTGCTTCCTGCTTCCAAAATTATCCTCTTGAGGATTATTGCCATTTGAACATTATGGGGTGAGGAAGGGAGATTTTCAAGTCTATGGATCCGATTCTAGAAGGGTTACATCTGGCGTAACAGCAGTTGCGCCAAGCGAAATGCGCATGTAGCAATTCGCCAGCAGTTGTGACATGCGTGATTTTGACAGAGTGGCTCATGACATGTTGCAGGCCACTTGTGCCGAACAGCTGTTACACCGCATAAACCCCATGCGACATGGCACCAGGGGTTTACGCAGCAGTTGCACCCCATTCTAGAAGGGCAGCCACAAAGTGCCCACATCGGATTCTACAAGAAACCCCGGAGGAGATCCGCAACGTAAGTTATACCAGCATTAGCTGGTATAGCTTATGGATGCCCCAGGGGGTCATGTTGACCCATCAGATGTCCAGAAGACAGTGCACAGTTTCCCACCTCCCCATGCCCAGCACACCCCAGTGGGGTCCCACAGACTACCCATACCCCCAGCCCTGAAACAGGGCGGCGCTGCCATCCTCCCACCCATGCCCCAAACCGTGAGTCACCTGCTGCATATGCGCAATAATCCAGCCCAGGTAGTCTAGTGCCCCCGCCTGAACTGTACATTAATAAAAGAAGAAAATATCCCCATTTCCCTGGTAGTCTAGTGCCTCCTCCTGAATTGTAGATTAATAAAATAGAAGATATCCCCATTTTCCTGGTAATCTAATTTCTAGACTGTACATTATTAACATAGAAAATTACCCCATTACCCTGGTAGTCTAGTGGCCCCCACCCAGTTGTGCCAGCTCACCCAGCTCCCTCCAACTGTCTGTGCAGCAGTGCTAATATTGCACTCAGTCGGTGGCTGGCCATGGAGGTGAGAGGTGAGCTGTACCAGTCGCTGGCTGGGAATGGGTTGGGGGTGCTGGGTGGGCTGGCATGACTGGGGCCACTAGACTGCCAGGGTAACAGGATCATTTTCTATGTTATTAATGTACAGTTCGGGGCACTAGACTATCAGGGAAACAGGGATACCCTCTTATTTTATTAATGTGCAGGGCAGATCTAAAGTCTGGGAAGTGAAAGCATCCCAATGAAGATAAAATTACGAGTAAAATTATGGCAGACCTAAAGAACATTTATGGGCACATAAGAATAGACTGCATTCTTAGGAGGTAAGGCCCTGATGTATGTGGTATAAGCCTCAGAATTTAACTTAATAAATTTCTTTAATGAAGACTAAGGGTTGAATTTTAAAGAGCCTTTAAAGTGATACAAGTTGTGTTGCTCTAGGGCTGCAGCAAACTCCTGTGTGTCAGGGACTCTGCAACAATTTTATAAAAAGGGGAGGGGCCTTGTACCAAAAGATCCAGGAGTTGCCACTTCAGGCTTGTGCCAAACATTTGGCACACTCGCGGAGATTGATGCTGGGATCCAGGCTCCGTACCTGGTGCAACAGCAGAGGGCCATAAGAGTGGCAGGGATTAATTGGGATGCCAGGGGCAGGTCCTGAAGGAGCATATTTGGCACCCTAGTGGGTGTCAGAGAAGAGCGGCAGTTGCCCCAGGGGGCATAAAGGATACAGCGGCAATAATAGGGTTAGATGTGGCAACCAGCAAGGATGCCATTTGCAAAGCCACACAGCTGATTGGATGGGACCACTTTGTCGGGGTTGGCAGGGACAGACAATGACATGACCTCAGCTGGGCACAGGTCTGGCACCTGCCTCATAGGTACAATAACTTCCAACCATGTAAGCGGAGGCAACCTGCCACAATCTGGGAAGATGGGTACTACGGGACCGCTGCATTGCCCAGAGAATGTTCCCTCCTCCACTGGCAGCCTCAATTCCAGCTGTGGTGCAAGCCCCTTGTACCCTGTCACAAGAGCATTTCTGTTGCAAGGGTGGCACAGGGTGGCTTAGGTACAAGGCATCCCAATTTTGGTGCAGCCCTCATTCGAAAATCAGGATTGCCACAAAGTTTGATGCAAGGTGTCCCTGGCTTCTTAACCATGTGATGCAGGCGCCATGAGTCGTAAATGTCCTTTTAAAATTGGGCTTGAAGGTCCGATTGACACTTGTATTCATTTTGTTTATGTATTTGGAAATTGGTAACTGGGAAAGGCACGCTGAGCCAATACTCATTTCCAGGTGTGACCTAGGGACAAGTAAAGGGATACAATAAAACAAAAACAGCAGTAGAGAAGCATCACAAAGATAAAGTGCAAGCAGTGAACAATTCAACAAATGCAAGTGCAAATAACAATAAATGGCGAACAGAAACTGGTTCTATCAGCAGCACCAATACCCAATTAAAATGGCAAAAGCAGGTTGATACAAATAAGTACAGCAGTTGTAGTGACATGAACAGACCCCGGAGGTGGACCTTGGTGGGTGAAAAGGGCACCAGGAGCTGGTCAGATAGGGAGCACAGGAGCAGGAGGGAGGGAGGAACTTTAGCTGATACCTAAGGAAATTGGGGAGGGACAGTATTCCACAAAACAAAACATCATATAATTAAAAGCATTCTGACCCCAAATAGTATTCATATGAGAAATGTGCAACAAATCCTTTTATTTTGAATGAAAATTGTAATTACTGTTTGATCATTGAATAAGCTGGCCAACAAAAGTTGCCCTTTTATGCAGAATTCTGAAAGTAAAAGTTAACCAATGTTAATTGAGATTTATATTCAAACAAGAGCCAGTTCAGTTTAATGATATTTAAACAATGATGTATTCCATTACCAGTAAACAAAACACATTCAGCTATCTTATGATATAGGGTATCTTATGATATAGGTTCTCTTTCCATCAAAATTAGTATTAGAGGCAGCATCAACTATTAATTACATGGCAAAGTTACTGTAAATAAAGATTGATTTTGAAAGTATGACTTTAAAACACAAGTTTATATGGAGTAATGCATGGGGTGGTAGGCGTAACAAGAATTTAAAACACACTGGAGATGTGATGCCAAACTCAAGTGCGTTACACGACCCCATGTTTTATTTATTTTTGTTATTGCAGGATATCAGTTCCCCCGTGTAATGTTAATCACAGTAGGGGAGTGAGTGACCAATGTGGTTGTTTGAATTACAAAGGAACTGTGGCAAAGGTAGGGTCTGATAGTGAGACAGAAAATTGTATCTTTTATGGATTTGTTTTCAATAATGCCCTATTCAGCTAAAAATGGCTGCCTCACTGCGCAACACTCAAAGGTACCTTGGGAAAGGAACTGCTGCTTGGTGTGGTGTGTTTGCTGTAATAACTGGCCTGTTATTACAGCAAATAATAACTTGCCATCTTCATTGAAAAACTGAGGGCCAGTTATTACATCATGATAATAAAGAGTAAATGCATTCAGTCTTTAGCACTGAAATAATGTCCTGATGCAGAACTCCTAGATAGTTACATTTAAGGAAACATGATCTTTTCTTTACCTTCTTTTTAGTATGCAGGAATTGGAAATGTGGGCACGTGTTTAGTCTCCTTCACCTCCTTACTGTATTTTTGTTTGTTTTATTCTCATTGACATTATCATGTTTTTCCCTTAACACAGATTCTTTGATGATGTTAGCATTTTTCCACTTCATATTAATTTTTAGAATTGCAGATCAGCTCTGAATCCAGTAACATCAGTTGAGTGGAGTCCCTGCATTGCAACTTGTACGTGAGCTTCCACTCAACTAATGTCATTGGGTTCCATAACTGTCCGTAATTACAGTTTTAATATTAGGTGAGAAAATGCAGTATTAGTAAGGGACCCAAAAAGGGCAAAATCAAGATAATTTCTAAGTAATGAAAAGTACAGTAACAAATTAAGAAGGCTTTATTATAAAGATAAGAAACATTTATGTTTCATTTAAAGCAATTTGACATGTGATATGTGACCCTGTGATTATAGTAACTTGTTATAGCTACTTGTTGCTACTTAAAACAAGAGTTCTAACTACTGACATCTCATACAGCAGTCAATCAGTATAGCTCTTTAACTTATTTGTAAAATGTGGTTGTGCTTCACTTCAAGTTAAAAGAAACAGTCAGTCATACCTGTTACATATTGCCTTTATTAGTTTCTGTGTCCAGTGTGCAGTGGTATCCAGGCATATGTTATGACCAGTTTTAATACAGCACTACAAGTGGGAAAAACAATCTACAGTCAGTGCACAGCTTTATTTCATAGATTACTTTAATTTCAAATATACATAATGATTCCTCTTTGAAATCCGCAATCCTATCTCACAGTAGAAGAATCTTCAACATTCCTAAATGTAGTTTTTAGAAATATCTCTTCCAGTGAAGTCATTTTCAGAGACCGTTCCTGTTCTCTGCATGCAATTTTGTAGTTAAGATGCTTTCTAAAATGTTACCCCAGTTATCTTTCACCATCAATAAAATACAAGAACCTTTTTATTCATTATTTAGCTATAAAAGGGAACCCTTATTCAGTCATAAGAATATATCTAAAATAGTCAGTAGAAGAAGACCTCCTGGTCTATCAGTTCTGCTCGATATCTGATGCAGGGTCCTGGCCTTATGACTTGCACCAATGGCCCAGCCCTCCCTCTCCCCTTTTGGTCCCAAGGGTTCCTCTGTGTTTGTCCCAGGCTATCTTCAATATTCCCCTATCTTTGCTGACACAACCTTTTCAGACAGTTTGTGCCAGGAGGATACCACCCTCTCTGTAAAAAATGCTGCTTAATCCCTTCTGAATCTGCCCCCATCAATTTTAGGCTGTGCCCCTAGTGGCGGGTGTTATCATTTCTTTTAAAGAGACCCTCTGTTTCCACTTTGTTAACTCCTTCATGTACTTGAAGATCTCTATCATATCACCCTCTGTCTCCTCTCTTCCAGGGAGTATATCCTTAAAGCTCCCAGTCTCCTTCATATGACTTATCCTGTTGTCCCTTGATCATACTAGTTGCTCTCCTCTGGACCACCTCCAGCATGCTAATCTCCTTCTTAAGATATGGATGCCAGTACCTCACTCTGTACTCTAAATGTGGTCTCACCAATGGCCTGTACAATGGTAGAATAACCTCACTCTGCTTGCTACTGAATCCCCTTGCAATATATCCTATCATCCTGTTAGCCATCGCCACAGCCTTCTACATTGAGAGGAATGTTTCAGGTCACTAGTAATTACCACTCCAGATCCTTTTCCTCTTCAGAAGCAGTTACTTAAATTTTTCCTATGTAGTAGCCTGTCTCTGGCTTTGGCCCCAGCCAAATAGAATCATTTTCTTTCAGCTGTGCCACACACTGGCTTTATCCTGCCTCATACCATATGAGGTCTGTAAACCCTCAGCATTCTTCTGATCCTGCCACCTCTGTAAATATTAAAAGGCCATGGTGCACCACAGAACATGGAATTCTTTAACACAATCTACTTCTATGGCTGTCGAAGTTATATACCTCTTTAACTCTATTTTTCCTGCAACATTTTTCAGAGTCCTGCAAGGAATTACAGTTTGCATTGACAGACTAACATATATTAGCATTACAAATTAATCCAAATATTGTACTCTTTATTTTGCAGTATCAGAATTTCAATAGTCTGCATTCTCACTTCTGGATCCAGAATATCAGAGGGTGCTGGGTTCTAGTCCCACACCAGGAACTTGGGTTAGTACCCAATACAGATACTGTAGTCCTGTACCATCCTTCAGATGAGGCATTAAACTAAAGTCCATTCTTTGGTGGCTAATATGACTATCAGCAAGGTCCCAAGGTGCTTATTATAAGAGTAAACAATTGTTCCCAGTGTCCAGTCAACATTCTCGCTGTCAATAAACCAGGTCCACAACACACCCACCCACCCACACACCTGTAAATGAGTTGTCACAGCTCAGTGAGCATCTCAGGGTCAAAAATTACAAATAAATAATTAAACAAATAAATAAACAACAGTCTTACCAGCATGTGATACACTGGAGTATCTTTCTGCTTGTTAAAAATGTATTTTTTCCTTCACACATTTAATGAGCCACAAATCCTCAACTGTTTGGTAAGATTAGCCTTTTCAGTAATGAGTGAAAATGTCAATGGCTAGCGAATGCCCTTGCATTTGTGGAACTGGTCTTAAATTATGAAATCTAGTAGGAATTCTGGAAGTTAGACAGTTATTTTTGTTAACAAAACCTTTAGACTTGAGTATTTGAAATTTCTTACATGAGTTCAGTTTGTTGCAGTAATGACTCTTCGGAAAGCACACCACATCTTGAATAAGTTTTAAAGGAATAATTCTGGCCTCGGTCTTCAGACATTGACAGCGCAGATCAGCTATTAATTCTGACATAGGAAAACCTGTAACAAAGCAGGCAGTTTATGTAGTGGTAGTCTTCAAATCTTAAATGTTTACATTTGTGTATAATACTGATACAATTTGTATTCTACAAAGGATTTTGAAAAGTTATAAAATGGGAAAACTCCTAATTACATTGGATGGGATTATCAGAAGTCATACAAATGGGCAAAACTCCTAGTTACTCAATATCAGAAATTGCCTGGGTCTGTCCAGACCATAGATACATACATAGATACATAGACAGTGTCAGCAGATAAGGGCCTATGGCCCACCCAGTCTGCCCATTTGAGCTTGTAAGTTTAGTTTACGTTTTCCTAGAAGTCTGTTGCCTACCCTGACCTCCAGATTTCCGTTATGTTTATCCCATGCATTCTTAAATCCTGTGATTGTTTCAGCCCCACCACTTCCTCTGGCAGGGTGTTCCACTTGTCCACCACCCGCTCTGTGAAGAAATTCTTCCTCATGTTTCCTCTGAATCGTCCTCCTCCAACTTCATCCCATGCCCTCTAGTCCTGGACATCTTTTTTCACTTAAAATAGTGTATTCCTGCACCCTGTTCCTCCCTGTGAGATACTTGTATGTCTCTATCATATCCCCTCTCCCTCCTCTCCTCCAGGGAGTACATGTTTAGTTCCTTCAACCTGTCTTCATAGGACTTGTGATGCAATCCATGCACCATCTTTGTTGCCCTCTCTGAATCTTCTCTACCCTGTCTATGTCCTTACGTAGGTATGGTCTCCAGAACTGTATACTGTACTCAAGGTGGGGCCTCACTAGTGTCTTGTATAGCTGAATTATGACCTCCCTTTCCCTGCTGGTGATGCCGCTGCCCATACATCCCAGCATCCTATTTGCTTTACCTGCTGCCTTGTCACACTGTTTTCCTACCTTGAGGTCATCAGAGAGGATAACCTCAAGATCCCTTTCCGCTTTGGTCATGCTATATCCTCACCCCCAACTGATATATTGTGCCAGGGTTTTGTGCCCCATATGCATTAGCTTGCACTTTTGCATTGAATTTCAACTCCCAAACCCCTGACAATTCTTCAAGTTTCTGCAGGTCCCTTCTCATTCTGTCTACACCTCTGGTGTGTCTACTCTGTTACAGAGCTTTGTGTCATCAGTGAACAGTGAAATTCTGCCTCTGGGTCATGCTTAATGTCACTGATGAAGATGTTGAATAGGACCCGGTCCCAGCACTGATCCCTGTGGTACCCCACTGGTCACTCTTCCTCTGTGGAGTGACAGCCATTTACCACCACCCTCTGTGTCCTGCCACACAGCCAGTTACATACCACCACACTACTGTCCTGCCCACACCCATATTCCCCAGTTTGTGTAATAGTCTTCTATGTGGCACAGTGTCAAAGGCCTTGCTAAAGTCCAGATAGGCCATGTCCACTGCCCTACCCTGATCCACCTCCCTAGTCACACAGTCAAAAATTCAACGAGGTTGGTCTGACATGACCTTCCTGGTGAAACCATGCTGCCTTGGGTCCTGTAGTCCATTGACAACCAGATGTTCCACCAATCTCTCCTTCAGTCTTATCTTGTTGGTGCTATTTTCAAAGTTGAACACATCTTTAGAATGTTTGATTCATTTTATTGCAATTTACATCCAGTTTTGGATTAAAAAATGCTAGACATAGATGTAAATGATAGACCAGCCAATACTGTCTGAATATTGTGTTCAGACAAATTTTATCTGAACTCTGCACTAGACATACCTAAATCAGAGTTTTCAAAAGTGAACTTATTTATGCCCTAGCTTTGAAAAATGGACATAGAGGCAATAAGGATTAAGTCCAAAGTTTTATAAAACCTATGTTTGGATATACAGCAGGCTTTGAACCCCCATGTGCTCAGTTGGAACCAATAGTTGCTTAAAATATTCTGATGATGTGGAGATTTTCTCTGCTCTTCTACTGTTTTTAGAAGTTGCATCCGTTTATGACAAAAGTCGTGGTTCGTGGCAGAAAACAAAATTGCAGTTGCAAGTTGCATCCAGTCTGGATGCAGTTGCATCTGGTTTTAGATGCAAACTTTGGATGCTGTAAGGCCATCTAAATGATGGTCTAACAGGTTTTAGTATATTTCTGGTTTGAAATATAGCAGCAGCCATATCCTGCCCATAATGTTTTGTAACTGACTACCATAGCAAACGTTTCATTAAAATACAATCTGAAATGAAACATGTTACTCAATAAAGAGAACATTCTACACAGAAATTAACAATATAATTTGGAACATAATATGTGGCTTAATTCATACTGGTGCCATACCCATCAACAAAACTCTGCTTTATAGAAACAACAGTCTTCAGATTTCTAGAACTGTGCATACACATTTTATTAGGGCTGTGGCAGAGCCTACAGCCATTTTGTGAGGACTTTAGCTCTGAAAATGTCCAATCTCACTATCTCTTCTGTTGGACTTTTGGAAATATCCTTCTGAAAGCCCAGTGGAGCTGGACCGCCCACCACGATCGGCATGTGGAATAACAGCCACACTATTTCAGCTGTTACGCACGCATTCTGATGCATGCACTGCGCCATTCACTGTTTTGTGCCCCTCCCAAAGCTGTGCCCATCTCCTGTCGCACACTGGGAGCCCACCCTAGTGTGCGGAATTTGTTTTGTTTCTGTAAATTAGAAAACAATCTCTTGATTGAGTTTTTTTTCTCCTGTGGCACATCATGCCCAACATTGGGGTGCCCAGTCCTCATGCTGGCATTCCTGTAGCACACTGGGAGCTAAAATGTGTTGTTTATGTCCTTTTGCTGTAAATTTGAAAATGGTCCTCGTTGTTGGTTTTGCTTCCCTGTGAAGTAAAATGATCCTCATCATCGCTGCAGTCTCCTCCCACCCTCCCACTGTTCACCTACCTCTCCACCCCCTTACCCCATACTTACCTCCAGAGGTTGGTGCTGTCATCTTCTCTGGACCAGGACATGTCTGCACTCTTCAAAGCCCAACCGAACTGAAGAATTAAAGGTAAGCATGCTATACAGCCATTCAGTGGGAGTTTCAACTTATGCTGATATCTCAGCCATTTTTGGGAATTTTTGCCCAAAATTTTCAACATGGGTTTCTTGGGACCCCACCTCTTGAAAACTGTCACTTTCATTGTGTTACTCATCCCAAAAGTGATTTCACGGTCACTGAGCAGAATCACCTTCAGGACTGATTCACAAAATGACAGTGCCACTGTTCATGAGGTAGGGTCCCAAAAACAACCATGCTGCAAATTTGGTAAAAAATTCCAAAAATTACTGCATCATGAGCATACATTGCGAAGTTTCTTCTGCATACCCTAACGGAGCTAATTTTTATATTTTCACTGCACAATTCTTAACACGTTATTTTGCACACTCCTTCACAACAGTACAGCTGTCATTTTCCACAACCTGCCCAAAACATGTTTTCATACCTGTAGTGCAGAATAATGTGTTTGCTCTGCAATCACCTTTTGAGAAAATTAAACAAAATGACACTGGTACTTTCATGAGAAGGGGTCCAAAAAGCTATGTTGAAATTTTGGTGAAAAATTCCAACAAATGACTGCAATATGAGCATGCACCCAAGAGTTTCTATGCACGCTCCTAACGGTGCTAATTTTTAATATTTTCACATCACATTTTTAACATAGCCATTTTCTACACCTCCTTCACAACTATACAGCTGTCATTTTCCACAACTTGCTTGAATCATGCTTTTGCACCTGTGGCACAGAATAGCAAATTTGGTCTACACAATCACCTTTTGGGACAATTGAACAAAATGACACTGGCACTGTTCATGAGGAGGGGTCCAAAAGGTCATGTTGAAAATTTGGTGTAACACTTCCAACATATGGCCAAGTTACACTTAGGCATTGAATAATTTCTACGCACTATGTGCAACTTTTGTCACTTGGTAGTGCTTCCAGCCCTATCGGCTCTGGCCAGAGTTTGTTACAACTGGCACTTACCTGACCTCATAGTAGCACAGCATTCAGATACTGTAATTTTCAAGCATTAAGGCATAACTAGGGGCTGGGTTACTGTTTGTTAATCTAACACTTAGGAAATTCAGCGGTAGACGTGCAGCCAGGTGTCTTTTATGCCTCTTGAGTTAGAGTAATGAAGGTGAGTCAGCCCCTGGAGTGCCATAATGCTATTAATTATTAAATTAAGATATTTTCATTTTCTTAAAGACATGCTTTTGCAGCTAAAATTGTTAACTGATCTATTGTACCTGAATGTTTCCTAGCCATTTATCTAACCCTTCTAGAAAAAAAAAGAGATGGTTTGATACAATGTATCTAATCCTTATAGAATGTTATTATCCAGTCAGAATGCTAAGGTTCTGATCATTCTTTATAATAGTTATTAGTCTCTGTTATTAACACATCAAATTACCAAACCTGTAAACACAAAATAATTATTTTATACTAAAGTGCTGTTGGATTTTAGCAGGAAGATAAATATGCATTGATTAAAATTCTATCATGCTGTTTCCTATGGAATATTGCAGCTTCAAGCACTTGTGCCTGATTGACAACACATTATTTTGTAAAATAACCTATACAGTGTTGCATCTATACATCTCACAGGTGGAAACTGCACAACATATATTTGATATTTCTAATAATCTTTAAAATGATGATTTTACCTTCTGTTAGAGTTGCCGACAGCAGCCACAGACCGAGAACGCAAGCAGTAACTTGGCACTTCATGTTTCTTCTTAAGCTGAACTACTGTAGTCTTGCACTGCAGGGTGTTAGAGAATCTTCTACTCTCTGCAGCTATTGTAGCCATGACCATATTTATACTGGGCTCATGTTTTTCTGGCTTCAAACCAATGCACAGGAACAGGACAGTTTTCCAAGAAGTATGACTAAAAGCTTGCATAACTTTGTAATCTGATCACTTCAGCATTCTAGTTTAAGAAGAAATAGCATGGGTACTCTAGTAATCTTTTATCCAAAATGTACAGGAAACCCTTACACTGTACCATGCCTTTCTCGACCCCGTACACAAATCAGGGACAACGATACAACAATCAGAACAAATGACTGAGGACACCATGTGCAGTAATGACATCACTATAAGAAAGCTATAGTATTCAATGATCAGTGTGGAAAACAATTTTTGGGGAGGGAATTTCAGTAACTTTTATTTACTTTATTTTCACTTTTAAATTCTTCAGGGAAGGATTTTCAAAAGGATTCCCAAAAGGATGTGTCTAAAGCTGTCAGAATGCAGGATTCCACTATGGCAATTACATGGAATGCTTATTTCACTTCTGAAATGTTTCTCCAATTTTTTTAATTCTGTGGAATTCAAAACAGCATTTCTATGTAAACCATAGAAAATGTTCTGTGGATTATGTACTCTGCAGAGTATTGTTCCATGATCTGTGGGAAATGAGCCTGCAGTTTATGATTCTATGGTTAACATTCCACCTTTGAAATTTCAGAATTCTGCTTTCAATAGAATTCTGTAGAATTAGTGAACTTTTAAAATTCCACACAGCGGTACATGGGTCCAAGTTGTGCCCATAACTGTTGTTAAATAGAGAATAATAGATAGGCAACTGGTGTTATGGATTTATTTTACACACCAGGGGTGATGACCCATAAACCCCGAGAGCTTAAGCTCGAGAGGTTTATGAGGTCATCACACTGAGAGAGGTAAAAAATCCAGAAACACACAGTTGCTTATTTTTTATTTTTTATAATAACTGGTGAGTTTGCTCAGACACTCAGACACACACACACACACACACACACACACTGTACTAGGGAACGCTTTTTTATTTAGAAAAATAATACTGCTGACTGTGAGGAAGCAGTGACAATTCAGTGCTTGGGGTTGGGTAGAAGTCCCGATGGAAGTGCAACAATGGATGTTTCAGCACGCTGGGTCAGTAGAAGCCTCGATCAAGCGCAAAAACGCAGGATCAACCAGATAACTTTTTAAAATTGTTTTTCCCAAAAGGCAGAATTAAGAAGAAACAGTGATTGCTACAAATTACTTACTGCAGCTGGTCTAGGATTATTTCAAGGACTGGTCTGCCCATCGTGAAGGGAAATTTTAGCGCCATGTTTTTTATATTTTCGCCCGCCTACAGAGGAGTAAGGGCTAATAATGTGGACGCCATACGGAATGATGCTGCTAGTGAGAGAAGTTTTAGAATGCCGTATCTAACCGATTTGTTATTACGGTGTTTTGGAGAACCTGAAAGCAGGTTGATAAAGGGAGTCACCAGTAATTATAATGGAATACAGTTAGACCATCTATTAAATAGTCCAACAGTGAATTAATTTTCTGACACAAATGTGCCACTGCCGCAAAAATTATGCTGACTACGTTTGCATCATTCTTTACACAAAACCATGACATTCTGTCACAGACAGACATATCCTTTGAAAATAGAAACTGGGGGTGACCCAGTGGTGCAGAGGGCTGAGGCTTTTGGTGCCTTATCTCTTACCACACCAGCTACCTGAGTTTGGGAATGAGCATGAGTTTCTGGAGGGGTTGATCGAGGGTGGGTTTGGAAAGGATCGAGCGGCCACTGGGCAGCTTTCCTCTCCCAGATTGAGGAGGTTAGCCTTCCTGGCAGTTGGCTGTCATCAAGGGAACTTGGTGGTTGCACTGAGCAAATGGGGACTAGTGTTAGCCAAGTGGATGGAGTGGGGTCACCAGTTCCAGAGCACATAGGCACCTCCATGCACATGTGCCACTGTGTTAATCAGGCCCTGGGGAATAATAGGAGAAAAATGAAAAATATGTCTCCTATCACCATATATTACAGCCCTTGAGACTTTTAGGGCCTGCATTGTGGATCCCAGTTAGCAGGAATGGCTGGGGAGTGGTTGATGGGACTGGGGATTCCGGAGATGAGGCCTGACAATAGACATGAGGTGGCAATTGACAGCTAAAACTCTATAAAACCAAAAGAAAAGTAATCTGGGCTGCTCAGACACATTGAGGCAGATTACAGATGCTGCGTGACATCGCTCATCTCAGCACCAGGCCTTTGGAAATCCTACCCCAAATCTTCAGTGAAGGAAATATTCCTCTTAAGAGGCACAGAGTAATTTGGTGGTCAAATCCAGGATGTCCATAAAACTGTAAAACATCTGAGTGGATTGCCCATCTGTGATGGGTCTCACACATACGTATATAGTAAAAGGTCACTCATATACTGTACATGCTTCATGCCTATCTGTCTGTCTTCCCGTGTTTCTGTCTAGCTAACTGTTATAGAGAAATTACAGCACTATAGTAGGAATATGTCAGTAGTTCATGTTAAACAGTAAAATAAAATATTTCACAAACCTGTATTCTAGAAACATCCAAAATATTCTAAAGAAGAAATTGTGTGTAATGAATCAAGATGCAAGGTGATGTAGATTACACTGGCAGGGATTGTAAGAACAAATAATTGGTTGAATAAATATTGTGGATTTATATAGATGGGGTTTAAATTCTCATTTCTGAGCTGTCATTTTTCTAGGGCCCTAACTGTTCACTTACATGCATGCTTTTGGGGCATACATAGATAAATGGATGACAAAGGAAAAGATTATGTATGGGCTGGCACTATAGCCTAGAGGTTAGAGTAACGAGCTGTGATCGAGCTTGGTACATCCAGCAGACCAGACCTTGGTTTGATTCTCACAACCTCCACTTGCATACTGTGTGACTGTGAGCAAGTCACTTAACCTTCCCAGTGCTCCCAGGTCACCCCTGAAAACAGGCCATGTGCCTAGTGGGCCTTACCCAGTTACCAAAGACTAAAATTAAAAAAATGAGTCTGCCAGGTCTGCTCTGTCATTCCTATGTTGATTTACTTTACTGTGCCCTTTACAGCCCTCTCACCCCATGTACCCTTTGTTCCTAATACCCCCTGGACTGTACTTAGCCTCTGGGGAAACCAAAGTTCTCTCTCTCCTCACTTACTCATCTTTTACTTCTGCCAGGAGCAGACCTGGGTCTGCTATTCCTTTAGGCTATGTTTTAATCAATAGATCAAGCTAATGAATGAATTATTATATATGAATCAATACTGAACACCTACTTTTTAACCATTTTATTATTATGTAGTAAGATATAACCAGGGTTAGATCAACAGTCTATCAATCATCCACTAGGGTGTAAAGGAAAGCCGGGGAGAAAGAATTGTGGGAATACATATTGAGAAATAAGAAGGCAAAGAGGGCAGATAGAGAGGCAAAAGCAGGCACAGAGCTGTATATTGCAGAAGGGGTTAAGTATATTAGGGAAAAAGGAAGAATGGAGGTGCAATTGTTAGGCTATCTGTGGGAGGTAGGGGATAGAGGAGGACGGCAAAAGTTGCTGTCCTTAAAGATTACTTTTGCCTCTCATCGAAGAGAAGACAGCGGCCCTTGCCACAGAGTGGCATTAAGGTGACCACAAAGAGAGAGTCTCGAGTTGAGGTAGCCAGTATTTACACACAAAAGGTCTGGAATGGGCTACCAGTCCCAAAAATAGATAAGGCTCCAGGACCAGATGGGTGCATCCTAGGTGCTCAGGAAATTGGCATGAGAACTGGCTGAATACCTGGTAGGACTAGCCAACAGCTCATTCCAGATGTAGGTAGCTCCAAAGGACTGGAAGGTGGCAGACATAGTTCCATTCCAAAATTGGGGGAGAGGGAAAAGCAGGGAACTACAGACCTGTTAGTTTTACCTCTGTAGTAGGGAAGCTGATGGAGCTTGGTCACTGGTCAGAGAGGATCTTGTGGACTACCTGGAGAACAATGGTCTTCTGGATAGTAAACAGCATGGATTCATGGCAGGAGGTCTTGTCAGACTGAACTGCACAGTTTTTTGATGACTGAGTGACAAGGGCATAGGAAGAGACCATGCTGTAGATTTACTCTACTTTATCTCAGCAAAGCTTTTGACTCGGTGCCTCACAGATGATTGCTGAAGAAGATGGAGGATTTGATGTGGCCAGGGACATAGTAAGAGGGAAATTTAACTGGCTAAAGGGAGACACAGAGGGTTATGATTAATGGGATTAAACCAGAAGTGAGGGAGGTCATTTGAGGGGGTACCACAGAGATCTGTCCTGGGCCGGTCCTCTTCAATATGCTCATCAGTAACATTTGGAGGAGGAATATGAGCAGGTTGTGTCTCTTTGCAGATGACACTAAGCTCTGTGGGAGGATGGATAGTAATGAGGGAATCAGAGAAATGTAGAGTGACCTGCAAAGACAAGAGAGGTAGTCTATGGTTTGGCAGTTGAAATACAATTCAAAAAGTGCAAGGTGATGCATCAAGGGAACAAGGACCCCAGGACAGAGTACCAGATGGGTGAAGTAAGACTTAGCACTACAGCTGAGGAATGGGACCTGGGAGTTATCATTAGTGACTTCCTCAAATAATCAAGCCAGTGCAACAAGGGCATATAGTAAGGCAGTTGGATGCTGGGATGAAACAGGAGGAGTATTGCCAACAGAAGAAAAGAGGTAATAGAACCTAGTAATAGTTTTTGTTGAGGCCACGCTGGAGTGTTGTGCCCAGTTCAGGAGTCCTCACCTTAAGAAAGATAAGTACAGGCCGAGACTGTGCAGCAAAGGTGACAATGATGATTCAGAGCCAACAGGACAGATACTATGAGGATCGCCACAAGGCACTGAACATGTACTCATTGGAGACCAGACAGGGAGGGGAGACATGATAAAGGCCTTTGAGTCCTGAAAGAAATAAACAAGGTGAACTACGGAAAGTTATATAGCATGAGTAATGGCTCAGGGTCATGAGGACTGAGTGGAAACTGACAGGAGGAGGTTCAGAGCGAACATGAGAAAGTATTATTTATAGAAAAGGTGGTGTTAATGTGGAATAGTCTACTGGCTAAGCTGGTGACATCAAAACCTTTAATGAACTGAGGCATGGTTGGGGCAAATTGAAGGGTACAGTGGTTACTTAGGGCAACAGTAACAAGGAAGGGAATGGGAGGTGGGGAGGGAGGGCTAGAACCCTATATGAACAATAGGTCCCAGGGTTAGAGAGAACTATGAGCAGACTGGATGAGCATCACTGTTTTCTGCCATCATTGTCTATGTTTTATGTAATATGGCAAGAGGTGCAGCCAAGTACCGTATTGCCCCAAGGGGGTGATTGACTGACTGTTAGTCTCACTCTTGGGAGAGCCTTATTGCTACTATAACAACTGATTTCAAAAGAAAAGTGTAAGAAATGTAGCTTCTGAATGTTTCTTCATGAAGATGAGAGATTTTAAATAAACTAGTTCATCCACCAACAGTTTAAGAATGCTGGTTCAGAATCAGAATGCATCATTCCAGTCATTCAACAGTGCTAGAGAATGGAATAATGAGAGGATGAATTCATGCACCATGGGGAGATCAGGCTGTACATGACATATAGAATAATAGATAGGGAACTGCACACAACAAGGCTGTGTTCACATCGAGGGATTTGATGAAACCATAGACCTCAAGTGTGAAGCTTGAGAAGTGTCTATGAAGCCATCAGATCCTGAATACCCTCCCAGGTATGCATCCAATTGTTGGCCAAGGCATCCCAGGTGATGTCACATGTCCATGGGGAGCAAGTAGGGCTTCATGTAGATAACCCCTGGATAACCCATGAACTCCTGGCTTGTCTAAGAGGACACGACCAGGCATGGAAAGGCCATAAAGCCTCCAAGCACCCTAAAGACTTTGACACTTGCAAAAAGCTACCTGCTTGGCTAAACCTCACTATTTCAGTTCTACCTTCAAATTAAACATAAATAACCCTTGTAAGTTCTGGAAAGTCATCCACTCCTCTTCTCCCTCCTCTAAACCTCCAACATCCCTCCTACACATAAATAACCCTACTATTGCAGACAACTTCTCAGCAGCCACTGAATTTAACAACTACTTTACTTACTGTGCCTCTGCTCTCCTGGCCTCCCTACCTTCTCCCCTTTCTGTCATCCCTCCTACCCATCAAATACTCCTCCTTCCCATGACCCTTCTCTTTCTCCAGGATCTCCCCACAGACACCTTGGCAGTGCTCTTGTGCCATAAATCCATCAAAGGCAACTCGTTGGATGATCTAGACCCAAAGTTACTTCACCCTATCAGCAGCTGCTGTCTCTGCTCCACTGTCTGATCTCCTAAATCTCTCTTTCACACCAGCAACCATCCCAACTAAGTGGAAACATGCTACTGTGCTACCACTTCCTAATGGTGATGATCGATCGGCACCAGGGAACTACAGACCCATTTCTCTCTTACCTATCCTTCCTAAACTTCAAGACTACTTGGTCCTCTCACAGCTCTCTTCCTGTCTTTCTGACTCTGGTTGTTTCACTTCATTCCAATCCGGTTTCTGGAAGAATCACTCAACTACTACCTCTCTGCTTAGGCTCACTGACTTTATCCTCTCAAGAATGGACAGCAGTCAAATCACTTCAGCAATCTTCGTCAATCTAACCAAGGCTTTCAACACCATCTCCCTCCCTCCTCCTAGATACCCTCTCTTCAGCAGGTCTATCTGACTCTGTCACAAGTTGGTTCACAGCCTACCTTGTTGGTACCACCTAATCAGTAAGAACTGCTGATTGTCTATCCTGCCCCCTCCCAATAAACACAGGTTTACCTCAAGGCTCCGTAATGGGTCCATACTGTTCTCCATATTTTAAATGACCCTCCATCTGTCTGCACTTCATCCTATATCCATATGTATGCAGATGACATGGTCTTGTACATCTCCGACTGATCCTCCTCTGAAGTTGAAGCCAGTCTCCAACAGGACTTTGATAATGTTCAGCTCTGGTTTCACTCTCATCAACTCTATCTCAATGCCAAGAAGATGTCTCCATGACCTTTGGCACTAGACAGAGACTCTGTAGGCTCCACTCCTTACCCTCCTTCCACACCCTTGACTGGACAACCTCGAGGACACCTTCTCTTTCAGATACCTTGGGGTTTGGCTTGAATGATACCTCAACTTCTCTGGACATGTAGATGCCATCCTGAAAAACTGCTCACCAAGCTCGGCACTCTATACAAGATCTGGAGAGTGCTACCTCTACCGACAAGATGAGAACTAGTCCAGAAGATGATCTTCACAATTTTTGACTACTGTGATGTAGTCTACAGTGCTGCTCAAAGTCTTCCTTAACCAGGTTGAACACTCTTTTAACTCCTTCTGCTGTTTTGCCATGGCATGGACTCCCCTCCTTCACACACCACTGTGATCTCTACCACTCACTGTTTTTCCTATCTAGAAAACAGGCGTCCTCTACATAGCTAAATTTATCTCCAAATATTGATTTGGTCTCTACCCTCCTACCCTCCTCCTCAGTTTTTATCCTCCTCCACCAGAACATTCCTTAGATCACATGATTCTCGCGACATTGGTAGTCCCACATCGTTCTACCTTAGTAGTCCAGTTTGCTTTCTCACATCATTTCCTAAACTTTGGAATACTTTTCCCCACCAAATACAACACTCCTCCTCCCCCTCCATCTCCTCAGTTCTTCGCAACTACCTCTCTGTAAATTGTTCTTGACGCTAACGTCTTATAGCTTCTCCTCACTCCACTGCTCACGGTCATCTATTCTGTATCCTTCTCCCTCAACATAGGTCCCTCATTTCCCATAGCTCCTCACTGCTTGTTCTCACTATTTTACATTCTCAACACTATACATATGTTCCTATGTGTAATGTATCTGCAATGCAAACTCTTGTCCTCCTATGTTTACATTTTCTATGTTGTACTATCAACCAAAGCACTTCTCTTCTTGTTCATTTTTGCTAAGTGTTTAGTTTTATCATCATTGTATTTTGTTATTGTACTTCTGTTGATTCTGTTTAATTGGTAATTCTGTATTGCTGCTATGTCCCTCCTCATAACTCTCCCCAGGATGCACCAGGAAATGAGCAACTTGCTGCTCAGTGAACTGTTCTGGTGAAACTCTTCAATAAATAAATAAATGTACATCAGGCATCTATGTTCCACTGGCATATTCTCCCGTGATCCCTCCCACCATCCATGATGGCTGGTGCAGTCTCTGTCAACTTGACAGTGGCAGTGCACTCTGGGCAAGTGCCATCCCTTGTGAGGAGCAAGCTCCTTAGCTTACCACAAGGATCACTGCTGCGCCAGAGCTGGCCCATCTCCCTCCCCAGCTCACTTGTTCTCCCATTAAGAGCACTCCCAGCCTGGCTGCTCAATCCCAGGAGATCGGGCTTGCTTTCAAACCTGGGTCACTGGCATGGAAGCATCACTTGGGGATTTTCTGGATGAACACACCAATGGATGAGGTGCCCATCTTCCTCACATCAGCAGCAAAACAGTCCTTCTCTACTCACATTAGATGGTCATGGCCTGACTCTTAGAGTGGCAGAGGGGTCATCTGGCATCCCTGCTCAGGTATCACGCTGCTAGGCTATGGTTGGGACTCTTGGGCCATTTGCAGAGCCCTCACATGTTCTTTAAGCTCTCTTAATTCAGTACTCAAATCAGAGGAGGTGACATTTTCTTTTCTGCTCTCTACCTGGGGATGCCAAGGGCAGCAGTCACAGTAGGTGCCCAAAAGAGTTAGCAACATCCTCTTGCACCATTCTTCCCTCACCTCATCTTGCAGCTGTTTAAAGGTTGGGGTCAGCCTGGCAATCCTTCAGGTGGAGTGACACTGTTCCCCTTAAAATCTGGTCAAGTCTCATCTAGGAGAACTGAGCAGGGTCCTGAAGGAACTGGAAGTAATAAGAGTTGATAAAGCAATATGGCCAGATGGGGTGCACCAGGGTCCTTAAGAACTAAGAGGGTGGTGGCTCAACCTCTGGCTATCCTGTTTAGCCGATCACTGGAAACAGGGGAGGTACCCAAAGACTGGAGGACAGCAGATGTAGTCCCCTTATACAAAAGTGGGAACAAAGAGGAAGCAGGGAACTACAGACCAGTCAGCCTCACCTCGGTAGTGGGGAAGATCATGGAAGCACTACTGAAGGAGAGATTGGTGGATCATCTAGTTGTCAATGGATTACAGGACCCAAGGCAGCATGGTTTCACCAGGGAGGTCATGTCAGACCAACCTCGTTGAATTTTGACTGGGTGACTAGGGAGGGTGAATCAGGGGAGGGCAGTGGACATGGCCTATCTGAACTTCAGCAAGGCCTTTGACACTGTGCCACATAGAAGACTATTACACAAACTGGGAATATGGGTGTGGGCAGGACAGTAGTGTGGTGGGTAGGTAACTGGCTGGGTGGCAGGACACAGAGGGTGGTGGTAGATGGCTGTCACTCCACAGAGGAAGAGTGACCAGTGGGGTACCACAGGGATCAGTGCTGGGACGGTCCTATTCAACATCTTCATCAGTGACATTGCTGGGACCTAGAAGGCAGAATTTCACTGTTCACTGATGACACAAAGCTCTGTAACAGAGTAGACACACCAGAGGGTGTAGACAGAATGAGAAGCGACCTGCAGAAACTTGAAGAATGGTCAGGGGTTTGGCAGTTGAAATTCAATGCAAAGAAGTGCAAGATAATGCATATGGGGCACAAAACCCTGGCACAATATATCAGTTGGGGTGAGGATATAGCATGCACCAAGCAGGAAAGGGATCTTGGGGTTGTCATCTCTGTGACCTCAAGGTAGGGAAACAGTGTGACAAGGCAGCAGGTAAAGCAAATAGGATGTTGGGATGTATAGGCAGAGGTATCACCAGCAGGAAAGGAGGTCATAATTCCAGCTATACAAGACACTAGTGAGGCCCCACCTGGAGTACAGTGTACAGTTCTGGAGACCACCTACGTAAGGACATAGACAGGGTAGAGAAGATTCAGAGGAGGGCAACAAAGATGGTGAATGGATTGCATCACAAGTCCTATGAAGACAGGTTGAAGGAACTGAACATGTACTCCCTGGAGAGAGGAGGAGAGAGGGTATGATAGAGACATACAAATATCTCACAGGGAGGAACAGGGTGCAGGAATACACTATTTTAAGTGAAAAGATGTACCAGGACTAGAGGGCATGGGATGAAGTTGGAGGGAGGGCGATTCAGAGGAAACATGAGGAAGAATTTCTTCACAGAGCAGGTGGTGGACAAGTGGAACACCCTGCCAGAGGAAGTGGGGGGGCTGAAACAATCACAGGATTTAAGAATGCATGGGATAGACATAAAGGAATTCTGGAGGTCAGGGTAAGGGCAACAGACTTCTAGGAAACGTAAACTAAACTTACAAGCTCAAATGGGCAGACTGGGTGGGCCATAGGCCCTTATCTGCCGACACTGTCTATGTATCTATGTAGGTGTGACTTCTCCAGCCTCAGTTATTTTCTGGATTACAGTTTCCACCCTGGTAAGGTAGTGGGACAGCTTCTCCCCTTCTCTCTGGGTAGTGGCTCTCAATAGAAGAATGAAGTCCTCTTTTTCTCCACTGCCCCAAATATGCATTTCAACATGGCCAAATGATCACTCACGTTCCATTTGGGGGCGACTGACATGCAATGACTGGATGACATCCAAAGTCATACACCTCAAAGTTTCCACAGTTTGATTGCATTTCTTATTGTCAGAGCACTTCACACTTCCATTATTTGGGTGGCTTGGCTCATCCAGCTTTTGTAATCATCTTCTCTTTGGAATGGCTCTCAAGAAGGTGCGTAACCTTTTGTACTACTCATATGGTGCCACTACATAGGGGTCACTCCACTGGGTAGGAATATCTGAGCTGGGTCTCCCTCTTGAAACAAAGTCTGCACATCTGTCATAGTCTTTCCTTCAGCAGCCAATAACATTTTGATTTTCTCTACCAAATTTGGTTCTGGTGCTGGTGTGGGAGATGGTTTTATCAGAGAACTGCTCCACCTGCCAAAGAAGTTCCATACACCCTCCACCCTTCTGCAACTTGCTTACATCTGTATCTGACTCACTCTCAGTTAAAGCAGTAGTACTTTGACTGACATGGTCATCACCTCATTCCATACACTTCTAATTTGCCCAAACCTGGCACAGCCTCTAAAGCATCTAAAATAACACTTCTTTGAATGCCCTCAGGGATGCCCAGGAGCAAAATAACTTCTTTAAGGTCGGGCTCTCCCTCGGCACTGATCTTATAATTCCTGTTGCGCCATGCTGACTTTAAAACTTTTCTTTTCTTTGGGGAGGTACCAAGATTTTTCAGAATTCAGGTGTGGCATGACCACTAGAGGCAGCAAATCCCAGCAGGGCCTCCACTATTTATCAGCCCCATGACTCACCTTGGTTGCTCCAGGGCCCTTCGGTCTTGTCTGGACACACCTCCTGAGGGGCTGGCCTGAGTTCATTGGATGACAGGGTAAACAGGAGTTGAATGGCACGGTGCCTCCACCTGGGGTAGTGATATGGGATAACTGTTGGATAAATTCCAGGTTATCACCCCTAGGAAAATACAAGAACTGCCTCCACATGCACTCCCCACACAATATCAGTACCCACTTTGCAATATTATATAAACCAATTACAGTTTTATTAGAGGGATGTTTAAAAGGGAGAATAACATAGCCATTCCAACAAATGGCGGTACCACAAACTTTACCCCATCTTCTACCTGTGGGTGTACCAACTTCTCTCTTATGGCTGTTAAGTAGTGCAGTTATTTAAGGTGGGTACCACACCGAGAGTGCTGGTTCAGAAGACTGGCGTGTGGTGGCTGTAGCAGTCTTTAACTTGAAAAACAATATATTCCTTGGGGCCACAAATAGAAATACAACAAATTGCTTTTACTTGGCTACCTGGTCCTTTCTTGGTGATTGAGAGTCCTGCCAGGACTTAACCTCCTCTGAAGCCTTAACTAGCTAGCTAGCTAAAATGCAATAAAAATCCTTGGAACTACAGCTCAGAGGTACTGACAGTTTGGAGCTTCAGGGGATTTGCAGGAATTCAGTTAAATTTATACTGTTCTGGTATCACAGCTGATGGTGCACCACAGCAGCAGAAGGCAGGAAACAGCAGCAGGCTGAGGGATTGAAGAGCGCTGGACTTCACCTGTCAGGCCTTTCAAACTTCACCCCAGGGCCTTTGTATGCGGTGTTCACCTGAAAGGCCTCTCGATGTCTTCCTCTTGAGGGTTCTCCTCATTTATCTGAGTGACTAGGGCAGGCTATGGGTCCTCTAAACTTTCTGCTTGCATACAACATCTCTGGAGCAACAAATGTGGCTGGGCTCTGGCACAGTCTCTAGCCTCAGCACACACTACTTCAGTGAAGCACTTATTCAACTTTCACTCTTGCCCTCAGGTGGAACACAGGATGCTTGGTCTCTTTATTCTCTGCTGCACATCTTTCTGTTTCCAGGCTGCAAGATTACCATCTCTAGCTCACACAGCAATTTCTGTATGCTGCAGGCAGCCAATCACCAGTTGCACACTTCCAGCACCAGGTTCAAATCTCTCCCAGACAAGTTTCTCAACAGTTCAGTTATTTTCCTATAACCTGCCTTTACTTGATACACTCTGCTGCAGATGCCACACTGGGGCCAGAGGGCCGTTGGGCTCACTGAACAGGGTTTGGGCTAGGTAGCCCTCAACAGTCTCTTCTGCTCTTTCCTCTCTCTGGTTTCCTGGAATCTCTCTTTTGGAGGGTTGCCAGTGGCATTTATAGCTTTCTTCAAGTCTCCACCTGATCTTATATCTGTCCGGGCTTTCTGACTGCTCTTTGACATTACCCAGCTGTTTCCCTGCTGCAGGAGTCCAAATGGGGGGACCACTATTGTGGTTTAATACCAATTTTATTAAAGTTGGATCCAAAGTAATTGTTTAAATATTCGGCCATTTGTTTTGGGTCATCCATCAAGTTCCTTGGATGGAAAGTGGACCACTACAGCCTCACTGCCCTTTAAGGAATGTGTATGCCCAAAAAGGCTTTGGGGTTTGCTTTATTTCTATCAAGACTGGCTCTGAATTGATATTTCCTCCTACTTCTGGCATTTCTACATTTTTTAAATTCTTTTTGTAAATACTGTATTATTGCTACTAGGATCATTTTAAACCTGTAAAATTATCTTTTAGTTTATTTATTAATGTTTTGATGCTCTTAGTGAACCATTTGGGACTGATAATATGTCCTGAATTCTGTCTTATTTTGGGACCCACTTAACCTGTATAAGCCCCCATTTAGGACTTCCAGGAGGTACAGTCCGTTGCTGCCTATGGCATCCTAGTCAGTGGCTCTGGAGTGATTTGGGCCATGGTGCCTCATGTATCTTCGTGGCTGTGGCTGCTGGGGTATCCCATTCCTCCGCTCCAGGGAAGAAGGGGCCGAGGTCCTAAGATGTTTTGTGTCTCCAGGCACTGAAAGAAGGCTTTGGTCAGTCCATTGGGCAGCTGAAAAGTGGACTGAAAGAATATAAACAAATATGGCTGGGCTGCACCATCTGCACATGCATGGCCACTCAAGTTACAGGAGCCACGGCTCCAGTAAATGTTTGCTAGGGCGGCTACCTTTTAAACATTCTTCCTGGCTCCAGTGCAGGTAGTGGAGCTGGAGATCAGCTGAAAGATGCCTCTGGGCATGGGAGAATCATTTTCTGCACTCACAAGGACAAATAATAAGATAAAGGCGGCAGTAATTTGGGAATAATGTAAACAATAATAATAATGTGTGGATGATACTAAAATTGGAGGCAAAGTACTAAATTCCAATAATGTTCCTAGAATTCAGGCAGACCTTGATTCAGCGGACAGTGAAATATTGGAACAACCAGCTAGTTCCTGTGGGCTCCTGCCTATTTAACCCTGGGAACAACCTGCCTCAAGATAGTGTTGATGCCCCTAGTATCAACTGCTTTAAGAAGTAGCTTGATGCCTTTATGGATTGTCTGGTTACAAACTGGATAACCTCTGTATAGTGGGGAAGGGACTTAGAGTGCCTATGGTGCACCTCTACTCCTATTTTATCAAACTATATACTCTTGCAGGCTAGCAAGAGATGCCAACAGATGGGAAAAATAAAAATAAATACTCACCATGTCCATGGCACAGAGCCCAGTGCTGGTGCTACCCATTCCCAATGGCCTTAACCTGGATGGGCTCCATTTACTGGGACTTGGAGGGCGAATGTGGGACATTGAGCAGCCCACTCCAGTAAGTACTTAGCAGCATATAATGTAGTAAAATAATGCTTAATTATTTAATAATGTACTTTCAGTCATGCAAAGCTGTAGTTAGTGACGTTGCCATTGCAGAAAACTGTTAAAAGCTGCTGCTGCATTGTAACAGCACAGTATTTCACACATGCAAAAAAAGTAATGTAATACAAACATATTACTATTAGCTACATTAAATGCTTCATTACTCAGTTACATTAACCACTTTAAATGCTTTATTACACAGTTACCATTAGCTATTTTAAAAGGTTTATTACACAGTTACTATTAGTTATTTTAAATGCTTTATTATAAGTCACCATTAGCTACTTTAAATACTTTGTAATAGAAACACAGAAACATAGAAAGGGACCTGTGATCCATTGTGTCTGCCAAGCGGGGTATCCCAGGACCCATTGTGTACCAGTAATAACTGGGTACTGTTTTTCAGTTGGAAAAGCAGGTTATAATTCACCATTATAACTCGGGTTATAATGGCACACATGCAACTTTTCCAATGGGCAGCTAGTGCTCACACAGCAACTGCCATGAATGTTCAACACACAGTATCTAAAATAAATTGTGCCAGCATAGTTTAGTCCATCTGAACTCACCTCACCAGCTCAGATGCTGAAAAGTAAAATTGGAGAAACAATGGGCACTATGTACTAATGGAGTGGGGGTATGTGGAATTCATGCGTACCCCCACCTGCTTAGCTTCACACCCATGGACAGGTACACACCAGTGGCATTCATGACCGCCAGCCACCTGTCTGTGTCCCCTCCTCCTGGCATGCAGAACTCAGCTGGGGAGCTGGGGAGGCGAGGTCACAGGTCCCAACCGGGCATCCAATCAGATTCCCAGACTGGTCCCACACTGGTTCCCTTGTGCAGCAGGGTGTACATTGCCAGCATGCCCATGGACATCTGACAGCTGGTGGCTGTGGCAGATGAGGAGGGCAATGCCGCTGGGCCTCTGTCAGCACCGATTGGTGCTGTGGGATGCGTGGGGGCATGCCAGCAGGTGGGGGGCCAGGGTGACCATTTCTACTGGGAGGGGGTTGCTGTGTGGTGCAGCTTGGGAAGCAGCAGCCATGTGCCAGTGCCTCTGTGCATGTAGCGGTGATATGTAGGTTGGGGGGTGCCACATGCACCACTGTGTGCTGGGTGGGTGGATGGCATCAGGCGTCCTGTTCCCATGACCATGGAGTGTAGGTGGGCTATTGACCCTGTCCAGTGGGGTGTGCATGGGGCATGTGGGTGGTTCACTGCAGGGCCCTCCCTGGTGTACCCTGCACCACCTCCAAACCTGGCCAGCACTACGCCATATTGCATGGTGCATGGTGTTTGCCCACCCCTGGCACGTTGCTCCTAGTGTGGCCAGGGGATCAGCAGCATGTGCTGCATGCCCCTCTATGCATCCCATGTGGGGGGTGTGTAGGGTGCAGAGTGATTCACACCCTGATGTGTGGCGTAGCCACTCCACCCGGATAGTGCATAGGCCCAATACGTTTGGAGCTGTCTCCATATAAAACCATGGCGATCTCTGCACTATGCTCAATTAGGCTGTCACTGTGGAAACCATATATTCCTTCTCATTGGGAGTTTGTATTCTTGTTTTCTGATATTGGTGTATTTTGGCATACTTTTTGCAATGCCAATTGTATTAGCATTTCCTCTAATGGTTTCCTCGTGAATGGCTATTATATGTCCTTCTGTTGCTTATTGTATCATACTTTACCAGTTTCGTTTATCCACTGACGTTAACCTATGAAATGTGTTGTTCTCAAAGGTGTTAACGAGATTCCTGTATTCTAAACTCTCTTTTGTCTACTAATTTGAACAGTATTTCTGTAGTTCAAATCGCAACTGTATTCTATTACTCTTTACGTATGTTTCCTTGTAATGACTGTTCTTTTTCCATTACTATATTTGTATCATTCTGACATGGAACCTTTGCAAATGAGCTTTCAGCTCAAGGTTGTAATCTGAGGCTTGAATAAATAAATAAATAAATAAATAAATAAATAATAAAATAAATAGGAGCACCACTGGATTCAACCTATAGCAATAATTTACGTTCAAGATACTAAAATCACTATCAGAACATAAGTTGTCACTAAATATTTCTGCTACTTTGACTGTATTGCAAACACCATTTGTCTTCTGACTCTTGCTATAGTGAGACTGCATATTCATGGAGCTGTAGTATCGAGCTCACTCCTGACTGCACATGATTTGTTTTAAGCAAACATCATTTTCAAACTAAATTGTATTTTTTATGCTATTAGTTGTGTTTCATAGTGTCTGCTTCTGAAAGTAATTGGAAAAAATACATCAAAAGGCACATAAGTTTTTTTTATTTCTAAAACAGTAGCTGGGAAAAAACATTACTCAGCAATTACATAAAACAATACATGAGGGAGTCCAAAACTCAAATTTAATATACACTCTCAGTGTGGGATGCTTTGATAAACTCCTTGGGCTTTGTCTTTGGGGTTTTATGTAGCATTCCACCTTGAAAGTGCTTTAAATTGTCATTATGCACTCCCCATGTATTACTCAATATATTATACAGTTACCATTAACTACTTTAAATGATTTATTATGTGTGCAGTTCTGGAGTCCTCATCTGAGGAAGAACATAACGCTTGCTGGAAAGGGTCCAGAGGAGAAATGACCAGGATGATTCAGGGCATGGAGAGGAGGCCTATGACGAGAGACTGGATAAAATTGGGCTTTACTCACTGGAGGAGAGGAGGGATGGGGAGGCATGATGAGGTTTTCAAGTATGTAAAGGGAATAATTTGGAGTGGAACCAGTTAGTTGTTTAGGCTGAAGAAGGGGATGAACAGGGTCATGGTGGAAGTTAGAGGAAATTTCAGGAAACGTGGGAAGCATTTTTTTTCACTGAGAGGGGTGGGGCACAGATAAGCTTCCAGGGGAGACTGGTGGAGGAAGGCACAGTGGAGGGTTTCAAGAGGGTGGGACAGGGTACAAGGGAAACTGAAACTAAAGAAGACCTCTTGGGGCTGGGGTGAAGGCAGCAACCACTAGGTTGCTGGCTTTCGAGCAGACAACACAGACCATTTGGCCTATTCTGCTGGCTTTTAGTATGTTAGTATATATACAGTTACCATCAGCTACTTAAAACACTTTATTCTGCAATAAATTAATGTTGGTTAACAATATTGTAAGTGCTTCATTGTGTAATAAATTAATGTTAATCTGGTGTGGTCTACAGGCCACCCATGCAGTCAGAAAAACATGGAAGGGGAACTAATCAATACTCTGTGGAGAACTGCAGGAGGGAAAGGGTGGAATATGATACTAGGGGACTTCAACATGCCAGGGATGGACTGGAGCTCCATGGCTTCTTCATAAGCAAAGGAGCAAAGAGTGCTCAATGCACTCCAGGATGAATTCCTGACTCAGCTTGTTGAAGAGCTTACTAGGGAGGAACATCCTGGACTTGGTCCTAGCTGATGGGGAGCAGGTCAGGATCTGACAGTGGAAGCCCATTGGCTGGTAGTGACCACTCCATGGTGTGTTTTATCTTAGACTTGGGGAAGGAGAAGAACCTAACAAAGATCACGGTCTTCAGCAGGCAAACTTTGGGAAATGGTAGATATACTCAGGGGTCATATAAGTAAAATTGGGATAGGGATGGACACGGAGGGCAATGTGAAATCCTGAAGTGGGGCATCCTGGAGGCCATGAAAACCTGTGCTAGGGCACAAAACAAGATGGCCAGAGCCAGGAAACCTGCTGGTGGAAAAGGGAGGTATGGGAGGAAGTAAGGAATAAGAGATTGGCCTTTAGAAGGTCCAAATGCTCCCATAGTGAGGCTGACCTGATGAGTATCAAAGGATCTCCAGAGAGGTTGCAGAAAGGTTAGAAAGGCCAAGGCCGATAAAGAACTTAGATTAGCAAGAGGGATCAGGGAGGGAGAAGAAATTCTTTAGATATATTAGGGATCAGAGGACAGGTGAGGGCAGATGAGAAAGCTGAGGAAGAGGGATGGATGGGAGGATGGAACAGGTTGAAGAGTTAAACAATTTTTCAGCTCTGTCTTTACTAGGGAAAGGGATGGGCCATTGCCTCGGGAGGGGCAGGAAGGGTGCCATGGGGCTCTCACAGACAGTGAGATCCAGGTGGGAGGGTGAGGGAGGCTCCAAGTCCTTGAAGATGGATAAAGCTGCAATGCCAGATGTCATCCAACGAGGGTTCTGAAGGTAACTGGCAGATGTCCTGGCAGCTCCAATGATGGAACTATTAAATTCCTCCCTCCAGTCAGGATGGGTCCCTCTAGAATGGAGGTTGGCCCATGTAGTGCCCCCCACAAGAGTGGACCTCGGGATGATCCAGGGAACTACAGATCAGTCAGCCTGACAGCCATAGTAAGGAAAATGTTAAAGACCATCTTGAAAAAACAGAGGTGGTGGAGTTTCTGAGGTAAACGGTTTTCATGATGAAAACCAACATCGGTTTGTCCAGGGAAATCGTCAAACAAACCTGGTCGAAGTTCTTTGACTGGGTGATTAGGTCCCTGGATGGAGGAAAGATGGTTGATGTCCTATACCTGGACTTCAGCAAGTTTTTGATTCAGTCCCACATGGAAGACTAATTTGGAAATTGAGGGAACTGGGGTAGAAGATAAGTTGGTGAGGTTGGTAGCAAACTGGCCCAGGAATAGACATCAGAGTGTGGTGGTAAAGGATGAAGTCTCAACACCCAGAGAGGTCATCAGAGGGTCCCACAAGGCTCAGTTTGTGCCCTATCCTTTTAATGTGTTCATTACAGAAATTGGGAGGGGTTTGTAGAAAATGAGTTTATTCGCTGATGGTACTAAATTGGGGCGGTGGTAGATAGTGAGGAAAGAAGGAGGGCACTACAGGATGACCTGCAGAAACTGGAAAATGGGCCCATACATGGCAGTTGGGGTTTAGTGCACACAAATGTAGTGTTCTGCATCTGGGTGTTAGGAACCCTGAGTATATCTACAACTTGGGGGCTACAACTGACTGTCATGACAGTGATTGATGCAAACAGGAACCACTCGCAGCAATGCAGGACAGCAATGGCTAAGAAAAACAAAATGTTTGGGTGTATTGCCAGGGGAATAACATCCAGGGAAAGGAGATTATACTTCCCTGTACACCTCACTAGTGAGGCCACATCTGAGTACTGTAGGCAGTTTTGGCAACCACTCCTAAAAATGGACATCATACTGTTGGACAGGGTCCAAAGAAGGGTGACGAGGATGATCAGTGGTCTGGAGGTTTGTCATATGAGGATAGACTCAGAGAGCTGAACATGTACTCCTGGAGGACAGGAGGGATGGGGATATGACAGAGACCTTCAAATACCTGAAGGGGTTCAACAAGTGATCAAGGAGTGTCTGCTCAAGTTGAGTGATGAGGAACTATGAGATGCCATAGTCTAAAGTTAGCAGGAGAAGGTAAAGCGGGGAAGTGAGGGGTACTATCTTACAGAGAAGGTGGCGTTGCCCTTGAATGCACTGCCATTGATCTGGTAAAATGGAAACTGTGGAGGGTTGGGACAGGCACAGGGGCATGGTACAGAGTGGGGTAGGGTGATCACTGGAGTTGTACAGGGTGTGGAATTGGGTGGGAGGGGGACATAATGAGAGGAGGTGAGCAGCTGCAGTGCACTACCAGTGAGCTTCATCAGGCAGACAAGATAGACTGTTATGCCTAATCTGCTGGCAACTATGTATGTATGTATGTCTGCATGTACTCTGAATTTGCATCAGCATTATTTCTTATCTATCACAGGGCCAAACTGGGGATCTGAAAAGAATCCTCAGCCCAAAACCCAGACAGGTCCGCCTATGCTGCATAGTATGTTTGAGAGTCAGTCCAAATACCACCAAATTATGCTTTGCACTTAAACTCAATTCAGCAACAGCTGAAATGCTGGTAAATACTCTGTTGCTTTTTTGTTTTGTGGAGAACTTGAGGTTGATAGCCCATGCCTGTCCCAAATGACAGATTGCCTGAGGAACATATTTCTCACATGTGCCATTCTGGAACTTCATGGGATGGTGTCGTGCAAGGTAGTCCATGCCCTGCTGCATTCAGAATCACCACATGTACATCTCAGTATGGATATGTGGCCCAGTGACCAAACAGTTGGTAGCTCTTATTCGAGCATTATAGCACATTAGACACAGGTACCTGAGGTACTCTTTGGCTGGGGAGGAAAATTGTACTAAGCCCAACTGCAGTGATAGCAACATCCAGGTATTTGCCAGCATGAAGTGTTGGCAAAGAAGAGTGTTGTTGGATCACAGAAGGATCAAAAAGCTAGAACTGCTTCTGACTGAGACTGCACCCACATTCACTGAATTTTTATTTATTTATTTATTCATTCAAGAGTTTCACCAGGAAGGCATACTGAGCAGAAGAGCTTGACACCAGTTGTGTCCTGTGGGAAAGGTAGTGGGAGTACAACATTAAATAGTACATGAATAACAGTGAAGACAAGTAATCAAATGGACAGTGTACAATGCAGATCTAAATAAATGTAAGCAATGCAGTAAAGTGCATTGTGCCCAGTACATACAAAATGTAGTTTAACAACAAGGTGATACTAATAAAATGGGGACAGCCAGTAGAAGTGGACAGCAGAACCAACTACAGCAAACAGAGCAGCTAATACATTGTGATGGGTACATCCAACAAAGTTAACAGTAAATATCTTGAGTAAATACAAGTTAAGCACAGCTGTGAGTGCATGGGAGAAGCAGACAGAAGTGGCTGGGTAACAGCCAAAGAGAAATAGAAGGTAATTATTGCATGGGGCTATGTTGGGCAGTCCAATTGGACCATGGCTAGGGAAGTCAAAGCATGTGGCAGCAGTTTTAGTGGGGGTGGGTGGAGTCTGGAGGGATTAAGGTTTTGACATGAGCAGTTGTGGATTGTGAAATCAGGTAGGAGGAGAGAATTTGGGAGATGTAGCATTGTGAGTGGGGAGGGAGGCATTCCATAATTTAAGACAGCAGAAAGAGAAGGCAGATTAGCCAGAAGTGGTATGGTGGGGATTGTGAAGGAGCGAAGATCAGTGTTAAAGACAGTAAGTGTGTTGAGAGGAAGCTCAGATGAAGGAAAAAGAAAGGAGGGGAAATTGCTAGTCCAGAATTTAGCCACGAAAGTGGCAGTATTGGACAGTCATCTAGACTACAGGGATGGAAGGACAGGGCTTTGTAAAGATCACAGTGGTGAGTATAAGGGGGCAGGAAAGCACAAAATGACAGAGAGAGAGTTGAAGAGGTGTCCATTATAGCCAGTGTAGTTTTGGGGTGGCACTGTAGACTATGTCTGCATAGTCAAAGTGGGAGGATCATTTTCTGCACAATTGCTCACCAGGCAGATAGAGGAATGCACTCCATGTTTCTATATAAAGCACCAAGCTTGGGTTATAAGTTATGAATTGCATTCACATGTGCAAAAATGCAAATGGTGATCTAACCAGACCCTAGGTATCTAAAGGTAGTGATATTTTTGATAGAGGTGCCATCCAAAATGTAGAAGGTGAGGGATTTAAGTTTAGATAGCCTCTGTCTTGTGCTGTAGTGCATGGAGACTCTGAAAGTGGGTTTCATCTGAGTGATAAAGGCAGAAATGCAGAGAAATGCATCAGTGATGGGGGCTCAGGATAGCAAGAATGGATGATTCCCAAATTTTCAGTGGTTATTTAACAAGCATTTAGGTCCACTCTGGGTTTGCAACAGGACAGGCCAAAATGAAAGGAACTTTCAAACACCAAAAACATACATTTGCTATTAGCTTCCATCTGTTTATTTTCATTTCATTCATGCAAACTGGCCCATTAAAACTCCAATAGTTCCCATATTAATTATGCTTTTCAAGGACAGTGGGCCTATATGATAAATATCAGAATAGTATACATAAGTATGATTTCATAACAAAGCCATACATTACCCCAAAACATAACTCTAACAATCTCTTGTGAAACAAAAATGCATCATGTGGCAATTGTACAAGAGAGCTCAACATCAGTCAAAAAGTTTTACTCACAGGTTTCAAAGGAAAGCATCTCTCAACACATGCTCAGCCTCCCAGAGAGGTCTTTCAGAATCTCAAAACCAGTTCTGTGCCAGAAAAGCGTGTTGGCTCAGCGTCAATCAACCATTCCTTATAAGCAAGTTGCTGCCTGAAAGCGTCAGTGAGTGATGGCACGCTACACAGTTACATCATCACACCAAACAGCTGAGGATGAGCACCTAGTGTTCTCAGATAGCAAGTCTCAATTATCCAGGGCTCCGAGATGCCCAAACTGACCTTAGCTAACTTCCTGTTGTCAGACATGCCAAACATTATAACCAGGCTGAAATTTAAAACTAATTTAAACTTTCTAGTTAGAAATGTAAGCTTGAAGTCATTTCTGTACAACAAAGACTTGGCTAAAAATAATGACTGTGACAATGAATGCCAAACTGATAAGGGACATGAATGTTTTAGACCCATTTCCATGTTTAACCCACAAGCCACTGTGGCAATTAAAGTATTTAAATAACTGGTAGAAAACAACATCTAACTCCTATTTGAAAATCCATCACAAAGAACTTATAGTAATTTGACTAAACCAGAAAACTTTCTTTCTCTTCCCTACAAGATAATGTTGATATTGTGTTTAAAAGGGCAGATAAAGGTGGCTGTGTGGTTGTGATGGACAAACTGGACTATGTTAAAGAAGCAGAAAGGCAACTGGAAGTACGAGAGTTCTATGTCAAAATGAATGCTGACAGGGTGTAGCCAGAAATTTTAAACTTGTACTCAAAACTGATGCACTGTTGCCCCTCCGTTATGTAAACATAAACCAAAATATGCGCTACCACGCCCACCCAGTGCCCCCCCTAGCCATGTCTGAATTCAAGTAATCAGTTTCCTCCTGTAATCCTCTTTCCTTTGTTCTTCTGCCTGCCTGGTAATTTGCTGTTCTGTGTGTATTTGGCTGGTGGCATCAGTGCCCATAGCAAACAACAAAGGCAAAAGGGTTCAGCGCAACCAGACATAATATGACTCACAATGTCCTTGCTTTCCTTTTGTTGCCCCTGCCTGATTTTTTACTGTATTCGCTGGTATGTCGCCTATGCCTGCATACACCCCTGAATACTGACCCACATGCGATTTTAAATTTAGCATTGATGAATGTCAAGAGATGCACTGCAAAAGTAGAGATAAATAAAAGGAAATGGATTTTTGATAACTGACTCTCCAGTAAGATCCACTTTTACTTGTTGCCAAAAATACATAAATCCATAACTAGTCCACCAGGCCACCCGTGGTTAGTGGGTTGGCTGAGTCACAGAGAGTCTGTCACAATTTGTTGATTACCATCTCGTCCATTTGTAAATAGCTTGCCATCATATTTACAAAATACTGATGATGTGCTAAGGAATCTTAGCACTATGCAATTAAATCAAGGCATTAGTTACAATGGATCGAAGCAGCTTTATATACAAATATTCCCATGGAGGGCTTTAGATACTGCTGCTCAATATTTGAACTCAAGGGAGGGGTGAGACCTAGTACTACTTTTTATTAAAATTGCTAGAATGTGTATTCAAAAACAATGTGTTTTATTTAATAAAGATATATGCCTACAAATCAAGGGAACAGCAATGGGGTCACATGTGCCCTCTCGATAGCTAACATATACCTGGGATCATGGGAGAATGAATTTGTTTTAGATACTGGAAAAATCCATGCCATGGCAAAATCACGGTGTGGAAGTGTTGCATTGATGATTTGCTTTTATCTGGGAAGAGTAACGCTTTGGAGCTAAAGCAGTTTGTAATGTACCTTGACGCATCAGTAATTTAAAGTCCACATATGTAGCCTCTAGAGAGACGGTTTGCTTCTTAGATCTAAACATCAGGAGAACGAATGACACTGAGATCTCTATGGATCTCTTTAGAAAGCCTATGAATGGTAATATGTTACCGCGCTGACAGATGCCAATAAGACATAGCCAGTAACATCCCCAAAGGACAATTACTGTGCAAGGCATAACTGCAGTGGAACTTACAGCTTTAAAGAGGGGCTGAGAAGCTAAGTATGAGGCTCAGACGGAGGAGCTATAATGCAAAGGTAATTAGTGATGACCTTAATTTTGCAACAAACCAGGAAAGAAAGAGATTACTAAGTAGTAAAGATAAGGATGTTGCAGTACAGGAACAAGACAGATTTAAATTTGTGGTGCCGATTCAGCACAAGCCAGGGAAATTTATAGTATCATTAAGAAACACTGGCATGTTCTGACTAGCGATCCCAGTTTATGGAATCTAGCATCATGGCCCCATGAATGGCCTATAAAGGGCACCAATCCTGGGTGATAGACTAATGCACAGTCATTTTGTTGATCGAAAACAGGAGAATGAGACTTGGCTAAATAAAGCAGTAATGGTCTGCTTCCTGTAAGAGGTGCAATACTTGTGCCCATATTAAGCAAGGCAAAGAGTTTTTAGCCAGAATACAGACCATAGGTATGAAATAAAGCAACTGATTACCTGGGATTCTGAAGGTTTAATTGATATGGCTGCCTGCGACTGTAATACATTCTACATCAGGCGAACTAAAGATCTCTGAAGACTAGGGTTAAGGAGCATGCCAGGGCCATTGAAAAGCAGACTTAAATTATGCCACAGCAGCACATGTGGCAAATTCCCAGAATAAACTTAAATAGAGATTCAGTTTCATGGGAATAGACACGATGCGACTGAGACCCGAGGGGTAATTTTAATGATTTACTGTTAATTGCGAGGCTTTTTGGATTATAAACTTGAATGCAACTAAAATAAGGGACTGAATTCTGGTTTTGAATTGAAGCATTTCTGGAAGAAAAGGAATAAGAAATAATGATCTTTAGCCCTGTATCTGCTTGAATTTTTATGTTGCTTGCGCATGTGCAAGAAACATAGTGCCATCATGGAGATTTTGGAGGTGTGTCACCTCCTCCTCCAATTAGTCAGTGAGCTGGCAGGCAGCCTGTAAGCCAATGCAATTTGGACTGTCTATGACACGCTCAAAATGCAGTAACCTCTGATTGAAAGGGAACTACGTTTCAGTGAGCACCGATAAGCATAGCTCCCCACATGCAGGCGACATGCCCCCCATGTCCTGTGTGGCCGACGGGTGCCCAATCTCGCCCGGCTGAGCTGCTCTCGTCCCCCATAGCTGGTGCCACGCTTGGAGCCCACCCCAGCATGGCAATCAATTCTTTGGCCCGACGGGTGCCCAATCCCCATCAGCTGAGCGGCCCCTGTCCTTGTGCCATGCTGGGAGCCCAGCTCAGCATGGCAAGCGTCTCACAACGTCTTTTTGTTTTAAACCTGTAAAACAAAAGCGGTCCTGTGGCGCTCCCGACCCCCCACAACCCACACCCAGCCTCCCCACCCCTCACCCCATACTTACCTCTGGACTCCGGCGCGATGATCTTGGTGGACCAGGAACACGTCTGCACTCTTCAAAACCGACCGTGAACTGAGGAAATGCGGTAAGCTGTATAATGGGCTAGATAGGAGGGTTCAACTTTATTGCATATCTCATGCATTTTTTGGGAACTTTTGCAAATTTTCAACATGGGTTTTAGGACCCTGCTCATGAATGATGTCACTGTCATGCAGAGCTATTCGGCCAAGTGTGATTTCACGCAGTGACTGTGAAATTACCCTTCAGGCCTGAATACCACCATGACAGTGACATCATTCATGAGAAGGGTCCCAAAACCCCATGTTGAAAATTTGGTCCAAAATTCCAAAAATGACTGTTTTACGAAGGCATGTTGCACAGTTCCTACGAGGCTCGTAAGTTTGCGAAATTTCAATATTTTCACTCCAGATTTTCAACATTGCCATTTTACCACACCTTCTTATGAGTAGTACAGCTGTCATTTTCACATCTCACCCAAAATGTGTTTCCACCCTTGTAGCACAGAATGGCGAGTTGATGTCTTGAAATCAATGTAAGGACAAATTAAGAAAATCACAGTGATACTGTTCATGAGCAGAGGTCTTAAAATGGCTATGTTGAAAATTTGGTGAAAAAATTCCTAAAATGACTGTTATCACAGGCGTGCGTTATGCAAGTTCCTCGCGAGCTTGTAAGTTCACAAATTTTCAATATTTTCATTACAGATTTTCAACATTGCCATTTTACCACACCTCATCATGAGCAGTATAGCTGTCATTTTTCATATCCTGCTCAAAACATGTTTCCGCCCATGAAGCGCACAATGGCGCAGTTGAAGTAACTCAGTGTAAGGGACACATTAAGAAAATCACAGTGTCACTGTTCATGAGCAGAGATCTTAAAATGGCAATGTTGAAAATTTGGTGAAGAATAAAAAAATGACTGTTTCTGAGGTGTGGTTGACAGTTTCCACATGCTTTCGTAGGTTTGCAATTTTCAATATTTCCACTCCAGATTTTCAACATTGCCATTTTACCACCCTCCTTATGAGCAGTACAGTAGTCATTTTTTCACATCCTGGCCAAAACGTGTTTCCACCATGTAGCGCACAATGGCGCAGTCTGTGTGCAAACTCAATGTATGGGACACATTAACAAAATCACACTGACACTGTTCATGACCAGAGGTCTTAAAATAGCTATGTTGAACATTTCATGAAAATTTCCTAACAATGACTGTTTTATGAGCGTGTGTTGCATGAGTTCCTATGCCTTTCGAAAGTTCATAAATTTTCAATATTTGCACCCAATGACTTCCAAATACCTAAACAGCACATAGAAGCAAGCAACATTTCGGCATTGACAAATGCTTGTTGTGTTTAGTGGTATTTTTCTATACTCTCCTGCTTTAAAATATGAACTATTGGTTTTGGTATTGGGAATCCCATGTATGTTTATGCACAGTTTAATGAACTGTGTTATTGTAAATATCATGATATTTCCTCTCCCCTCCACTTCCTTCATTCTTCATATCTCTTTTTAGCTTGTTATTCTTGCTTTTCATTATAGCTATATGTATGTTGTAAATAATGATAGTATGTCCTTAATAGTATTTAAGCTCTTGTATTCCTATTGGTGTATGGATTAAGGTGACCAATCAGATTTAGCCACTTTACATGACATTTTTAAATCCTGTATGTAACTGCCATGAATTTCATTCAATTTGCCTTTGAGAAAGGATGCCTGGACATCCAAATCACATCAGATTTTATGCCTCTTTTATGTACTAAACACATTTTGAATATTGCTCTTTAAGAGACTGGTACCTTGTTATTTATGAGGTTGGTGTGTGCTCTACTTCCAGTGTCTGTTTGTTCTAATTTAGTATTGAAGCACCACTGTCCATGTGCTGACTCCCTTTGTATTAGTGTTTTACATTTCTTATTGTATTGTTACATATCCTGCTATCCTGGCTACGCTTTAATAAGTACAAAAATTCATACTACATTGATAGCAGGGTCATGCATAGTAGGAAGGGCTTGCAGTGATGCCATCGATGGCTATTGGTCTGTGCAGACAACTTAGATAACAGTTTAGGCCATATGTATATGTTAGTCCATAGATAGGTTGTCCCCACTAATTCCACAGGCTTTGCATGATTTTAAAAATGCGATTTTCCATGAGGGTTAAAATGATCTCATAGGTGCAGTGTCCTTCTCCCTGGTACAGGAATAACAAGTTTATGAGAGAGAGAGGAGACAAGGTATCTGGACTATTCCTAAATGGATCCGCGACAGGAGTCCAACAGAAATTCTGTCGAGCAGCTCTGTCAGCGACACGGCAGGTTGACCACATTCTGCAGTCAGCTGCCAGTTTGCTTTTGAATTCTTTGTTTTCTTAGGGTGCTTCACCCCTGAACCCCCACATGGGAGGGCTGCTCCCGCACCCCCCACTTAGAGATTCTCAACTCCAGTCAGAACTGATTGGGAAGACAGGCAGCGCGGGTTCCAGTGGGTCTCCCATGCTGCTAGGCACTGTAGTCACTGTGGGAGACCTTGCTGGTGACATTTCACTGCGTGGGGGGTAAACATTCCTAAACAAGGCAGTCTTTTCAAGGGAACTGTGTGGTACAATCTGAGTTATGGGACATATGAGGCATAAACAAATGCATTATACTTCCACCATCACTTTATAATTTGAGATGATTTTCTCCCATTCTAACTGTCTATATTTAACCCCATAAATGTGCCTATCCTAAAATAATGTGTTTAATAAACTAATGCTAAGTGTCTAAGGCTAATATATATTAATGCAAGCATATAAAGCTTATAAAATCTACTGAAAGAGTTCTAGCTGTCTCAGTATTTGTTTGTAGAAAAACAGGCTGAGCTCATAAAGTCTAACTAAATAATGTACCTGTCACAGTACCTCATAGGTGTACTGTGCTCATAGAATCTAATTAAAACTGTCACAACAGCTGGCTCGTCGGCGCAGTGGTTGGATTTCCGCTTGCGATGCCGGCGATCTGGGTTTGGGAATGGACTCGGGTCATCTGAGAGCCGGCGGGAGTGAAGGCTGGGCGTCCGTATGAACAGCTCGCCTTCTCCGAAGGAGGGATGTGGCGGGCACCTGGCTGGCGGAGGCCAGGAGCACAGCAGAATGTCAGAGCTCAAAATAGCTGGGGAGGACGGACACCGGTGTTTGCCTTGATGTCACTCTCAGGAGAAAACCAGAAAATCGGCCCTCGGCTGGCCAGATGACAGCTCTGGTCGTCTGGCTGCCATCACAGTCCCACCCCAGCAGCACCTGGAGCCAATGCCGCAGTGTGCTGGATGCCCTTTCTGCTGGCTCCTTCTCTCTTGGAGGAGGGGACCAACACGGCAGGATTAAGCCAGGTTACTCCTGGGGGCTGTGATCTGGGGTCGTGGCAGGTCATGGGGATGGCAGACAGCCCAGGTAAGGACCTTGAGGGGCCCAAGGAAGTGCCAGCTGGGGAGCAGAGGAGGAAAAAAAACTGTCACAACAAATGTGCTCATAAATCTGACTAGTGATATGCACATGACCTCCTGACCTCCTACACTTTGATTTCTCAATCCCAAAAGTCCCTGAACAGTCCAGTACTGCATTTTAGCCTTGTCTGGGCTTGCAGCTTTAACCATGATTCTGCCTTGTTTGCACTGCTGTGCTTTATTGTGATACATGCACCTAGGAGCACTCTTTGATTTTGCTGACTGCTAGATTTGCAGCCATTCAGGGAGTGTGTCAGGGTCCCAGTGCCCCTCTCCACCTTAATGGGAGCCGGTGACCTCAGGAGACTGGGCAAAAGCCCAGTCATATTAAGAAATTAAAGTTTAAACTTGTGAGCGCTCAGAGCTTATGAATATTAAAAGCACCCTCACGAATATTAATTAGCTGCTGCCTGCCACCTAAGGGGCACTGTGTTGTGGCAGAGGTGACCTGAAAGGTATTGCACACAACTATTTATGAGTGATCTCATTTGACAGGGCACAGTGGGGGCTACAAAACTGTGGGGTTTCTAAAGTAAATAAAGTTAATTATCAGGCTGCAACAAAACTTTTAATCAGGGACACCATAAGGACTGCATGGAACTGTATGGGGAGCTAAAATGTTAATTGTTGACCCCAGTACAGCAGCCAATCAACTGTTTAGGTGCCTGAAAGTGAATCTGAAGAATTCTGGGAGAGAGTTTTGTTAATTCAGGTGCCTAAATCCTGCCTCAAAGAGGATTTAGGAAATATTGATCTCTGGGGTGATTGAGGATTGATAGACTACAACAGCCAATCAGAAGGTCGGATCCTGAGTTAAAACCAAGGACTTTCTGGGTTTGAGTCGGTCTGTTCCTGGGCTCTTCTAGAGTCAGAGAACTCTGTGTGAGTGGAGTTGGACTGAGAGGCCTTGCTCAGGTCTCGGCTGGAGATTGCCACTGTGGAAAAGGAATTATAAGGAAAAGAGAGTGAGAGACTGAACAGATTTTGAAACTCTCATGGTACTGTGACCTTTGCTGTCTAGACTGGAGAGAGTTATCTGTTGCAGAGACCCTGCACTGCACTGGAACTGAGTTATTAGGACAGTGCTGTTGATAGAAAAGTTAAACCATGCTGCAGAGGAACAGCTTTATGTATTGGAACTCTGTTTAAATGTTTGAGGATGCAAAGCATCTCAGGCACAGGAGTGCTGGCCAGGTGCTATAAATTTGCTGTGTGGGCTGAGCAAGTAGCTGAGAGCTGTGTCCCAGTTTAAGCTGATGATAAACTGTTGTGGACATTCTGGATGTGAAAGCACAAACAGGGAGCAGGGGCCTGTTTAGTTTTAACCCCTTGTTGATTGCTGTGGTCTAAGTTCCATCAGAAGTGGTTTCTTACAGGCCAGCACCCATAGCAAACTTTCATTGCTGATCATTCAGGAGATTTGTCTGAGCCAGTTCAAGCCACGGATTCAGTGCAGTGACTGATGAGAGTTTCTACAGGTTGGGAGTTCTCACTCTGAGCCAGAGAGGAACTCACCAGCCCTTCCAAGTGGGACCCACAGTCTCAGAAGGTCACAACACTTGCTGTGGTGCTAGAGCACTTACGACCCATGTGGGAAACTGGACTGTGGAGCCATTCCTGGGTCTAGGGCCTTCTGGGGCTGGTGCAGACCTGCCACCAATCTCTGCAATGGGTCAGAAATGACTGAGAGTGACAAGTGGCGGATCTTCAATCAAGGGAACCAGCTGCAAGACCTTCAAGCAAAATCAAACCTGCAAAGGGAACAGAATCCATCCTCCCTTCTGCCCATTGCTGTATGAATTGAGCAGAGCTCCACACTCCAAGACAACCAGCAATTGCTACTGTAAATGCTGTTGAGACCTGCAACTGGAGTACTCAGGACCCGGTTCCTGGATCTTGAAACAGGGGCATGTGTTTCTAAATTTAAACATTTTCTCAATTTTTCAGGGCCCCAACAGCTGGCCAACCCATGGCAATGTCCAGGCTTGCAATTGGTGGGTACCTCAGGGACTCCTCAGGGTATAACACTGGTACCAGTGAGGGTGGGCAGCCAGGGGCGGACTGGCCTATGAGTCCTTATGATTAATGTTTACCATTTGCTACTAACTCTTCTTTTTATTCCACAGCTATTCCTCATCCAGGTACCCCTCCCTAGCCCTTACCCCAATAAAGCTGTGAGTTTGATTGTTGAAGCTGCTGTTTCAAGAGAGGGTCATTGCATTTTGCTTTCTGATGGATTTATGGTATTTGGTGGAGAAAGTTGTTGGTGATCTCGTGTACAGGGTGGCTGGTCGGGGAGGTGGGGGTTGTAGTATCCCAGGGCTGTACCAATCAGTCACTTGACCTAATTACAATTTACTGTGGGTGGAGGCACTGTGCTATTATTTACAACTTTGCGAAAGAACTTCCAGTTGCCACCATACCAGGACCCAGGCCCCTTAACATAGAAACATAGAAACATAGACTTTGATAGCAGATAAGACCACTTGGCCCACCTAGTCTGCCCATTTCCTACCTAGAGGATAACCTGCAGATCCTAGTTAACCAACAGCCTATTTCTTCTTACACCCACAAAAATTGCCTTATGACTGTCCCATGCATTCTTGAATTCTCCCACAGTTTTAGATCCCACAACCTCCTTAGGAAGGCTGTTCCATGCATCCACCACTCTCTCAGTGAAAAATACTTCCTCACGTTGCCCCTGAGCCACCCCCATCTTCAAATTGTGTCCCCTTGTTCTTGCATATCTCTTTTATGAAAGATGCTACCCTCTTGGACTTTTTGATTCCACTGAGGTACTTAAACATTTCTATCATGTCTCCCTCTCCTGCTTTCCTCAAGGGTATACATATTAAGCTCCTTTAGCCTCTCCTCATATTGCTTCTCTTGCAGACCCTGCAACATTTAAGTTGCCCTCCTCTGAACTGCCTCCATCCTGTCTATGTCCTTGCGGAGATGGGGTCTCCAGACCTTTATGCAATACTCCAGATGGGTTCTCACCAGCTGTCTGTACAGTTAATCTGTTAATCTGTCACGAGGGCCAAGAGGCAGGGAGTAACGGAGCACATGTCGCCTGGGCTACATACAGATGCAATATGGATGATTTATTGCTTTTATGTATTGGATCAGAAACTGAACAGAGGATTTCCACACTTTTGGTACCTGTAAAGACAATCTGAAATTCTCTTTTGAGTACAGGTATGAGAAATATCTTATTTAGTTGCTGAAATCTATAAGGAGCAGGGCAAATTGCAGACCAGGCTCTTTAGAAAGAGTACCAAAAGAATTATGATATTACATTACAAAAGCTGCCATTCTAGACTGCAGAAAGATGGCATCCCACTGAAACAGTTTCTATGGGCTCCTATGAACTCTTCCAGTGAGCAGAGCTATCAGGCTTAAAACAGATGATAGGCTATATGCTAGAAGTCATCCTATGAAAGTGGTTAAAGAAGTGCAACCACAGGCAAATCTGAGGAATAGTACAGCCCTTATTAATTCAATAAGAGAGAGTCAGCCTGTAGAAGACTGAATTGTCTTCTTTACACCACATTCCCCAGTTTTCGTAAAATCAAGAATGTTTTGCATAAACACTGGAATACATTCAGAGCTAATTAATTGGACTATTAAAATTATAAGATCTCCCTTATGGTGGCAAAAATGTACAACATTTAAGCACAAATCCATGACAGGGTGTGGGTTATGCTGGGATTTACCCATGCCTGCTGTGGTTTGGTCACAAGGCCACAGGCGAGTGACCAAACCACACCAGAAGTGGATAATCCCAGCAGAATCCACACCCTGGAGTGGATTATTGTAATTACACAATGTTTAAAATAAAGAAGAGACTAAAGTTCTAGGTGTCAAATGTTTTTATGGATAAAATAGAAGAGATATGTTTCTATAGAAAAACAGTCCTGAGTTGCTAGGTAGAACATGAAAGGCTGCCATCACCATCCTTCTTCACCTGAAGTGCACACAGACACATAAGTGATTCATAGCAAGCTTCCATTTGCAGTTTCTGGCTTTTTAATTGTGTAATTTTTTAATCAGCGGTATCTGTTTCTTATGCAACCTGTCATGTGAGATGCTTCCATTCAGCAGCATGCATGGAGCTGCATGGTGGAGCCAGCTGATGCTGGGGGTTAGCGTGGGCAGCAGTCAGTGATGTTGGCATAAGTGGAGTGCGGAATTTGCCAGTGTATCGGCGGAAGAAGCGGGTGGCTGCGCTGAAAAAACATTTAGCAATGACATACAAGGTTGTGTAGCAGTTTGTGACAGGGACTCTGTGTGCATGGGTGTGCTGTGCACGTTCACACTGACAGCATGTTTCTAAAGAGTGGAGTGTGGGTGGGGGCCCCAGTTGGTGGGAGGGAGTGCAAAGAGACATGGTTTCAATCTGGTCTGTGTTCAAGTTTACATCTATGAATGGTAAGGAGCGTGTATTCTTTGTGGGTTTTCTTTTATTTGGAAAACTATTTTTTTCGGTACCTCTTCCATTGTTAAATTTAGACAGCAGTCAACACCAGCGATAGGAAACAGTTTCAGTTCTTTTGCTGATTTTCACTACCGAGATAGCGACATGTTTTCTTGGCGATTAAGAAACCCGAGTTTTGCTTGGCAGTGGTGAAGCAGCTGACTGGAACCTTTTGTGGTGTTTATGGCAGGATTTACCACAGTAGAAAGGTGCCAGTCAGCCAATTATATTGTGGCATTCTTATAGACCATTGTATAATTAAAATAGACTACAAGATACTGAGCACACAGTACCCGAACAAAGAGAAATAGAATAGCATTTTGGTACAGCATCACCTAGAATTTCCCTTCTGGTTGCTGTGCTCAATGCTCAACAACATACAGACTTAAAACATATCTAACAAATTTAAAACTGAGGAAATAGTGATTTAACAACATATAACTTGACTACAGCATAAGTTATAAATGTACTCAAATGTCCCTGTGACGTTTTCTATGTAGAAAACTACTCAGATGCTGAAACAGAAAGTTTCTTAACATAAATCTGCATTCAAACAAAGGACTGGGTGTCTATCGTTGCAAGGCAATGGGGTAAAAAGGTCAATCCATCCCCTTTTATTTTTGGCCTGGAGAGGGTCTTTATACATAGAAGAGGTGGTAGTTGTGACCGTAAATTACTAGAGAGGAAAATTATGTGGATACAAAAATTTGGAACTTTGACCCCATTACATGGACTTAATGGATCCATAGACTGGGCACTGATATTATAGGGCTTGTTTCGGTTTTATTTATTTATTTATTTATTTTTTTTTAAGGTCCGGATTACAAATACCTTTGAGCTAATAGCTCATTTACAAGGATCTACATCAGTGAGAAATAAATAGGCAGATTACTATTGATATTGTGAATAACAAAGTAATTGACAGTAAACAAACAGGTTAACACTGATAAATGTGAAAGCAGAGCAATTGACAAATTTTGCAAGTCATAAATGCACATTGAAACAGTTTATCACAAACACTAAATAAACATCATGGGGTGAGGCAAAAAACATACAAGTAGTGGATGGCAGCCAAACAGTCTTGTCATAACAGGGAGGACATAGGGGTGTAACTAGGTAAGGGGTGGGAGGAAGAGGTAGAATAGGAAAGGAGGAGAACTAAAAAGATGGATTAGGTGTGGTGGTGGCAGGGAGGGAGTGGAAGGGAGCTGTGGAGGAGGAAGTATGGGAGAGGAAGATGGCGAGTAAAGTGCAAGATGCAGCAACTATTGCAAGTGCTAGGGGACACAGCTAGGAGGTGGCTTAGTGAAGCAGTCACAGCTCCTTTCAGCTGTGAGGTGTTGATGAAGTTTTGTTTTATAATGGCCAAGCTTGGGTTCTGAGGAGATGTCACTGGGAGAGCACTGACCCACAGAGGGGCTCTGTGGGAAATAATAATAATATTTTTATTTATATTGTGCCTTTCGAATATCAAGGCGCATTCCAATAAAATGAGATAAAATACAGAATACGAAAACAGAGATACAAAAGAAATATTATGAAACACACACAACAATTAATAATCAGTCAAACCACATGCCCTTTCCATAAAAGGATTTAAGAGCCTGTTTAAAACTCCCCACGGTCATATACTCCCGTATCCGGCGGGGTGAGAATTCAAAGAAGGGGCTGCAAACATGAAAGCCCGGCCCCTGCTGATTTTAATATTACCCTTGGAATCTCTAGCAACCCTTCATCGGCTGAGCGGAGTGATCTCACAAGGCGGTAAGGGATCAGGAGTTCTTTCAGGTAATCAGGGCCCAGATCATGCAGGGCTTTAAAAGTCAGTAATCTGACTTTGAAGGTGATCCGCCACTGAACTGGTAGCCAGTGCAGTTCCTGCAGAACTGGGGTAATATGGGAAGATCTAGGGGTACCCATCAATACTTGGGCTGTGGAATTCTGCACTAGCTGCAAGCGGCGGATATCAACCCCTGGAAGTCCAAGGTAAAGCGAGTTGCAGTAGTCCAGGCGTGAGGTTGCAAAGGCATGGATCAGAGTTGGCAGATCACGGACGAAACGAGGTGCTTGATTCTGGCGATGTTTCTTAGATGATAAAAATATGATTTTACCACCACTGACACCTGAGATCAAAGAGTCAGCCCCGCATCTAATATCACCCCAGATCTCGCACCCGCTCAGAGACCCATAGCTCGACATCCCCACAAAACACTCCAGATGAGAAGCCGGCCATAGGTCCCCTATCTGGTGATCCGGATCCAATACTAGCACCTCTGTCTTTCCAGAGTTCAACTTCAGCTAACTGGACCTCATCCAATCCTGGATTTCATTCAGGCAGCTGTTAAATACCGAGATAGCTCCTTCCTGGTCGGGTGCAAAGGACAGGTACAGCTGGGTATCATCTGCATAACAGTGAAACCTCAGCCCATAACGTCTCCTAAGACTCTGAGGGGAAGCATGTACACCGCAAGCAGCATGGGGGACAATATAAACCCTGAGGAACCCACAGAATAGAGATGGGATCAAGGAAAAACCCTGACACCACCCTCTGAGTTCTTCCGGTGAGGTATGAAGTGAACCATCTGAGAACAATCCCAGAGAGTCCACAAATACATCTCAGGCGCCAAGAAGGACCCCATGGTCAACAGTGTCAAATGCTGATGACAGATCTAATAGTACCAAGATGGACCATTTTCTCTGGTCTCTGCCATCAAGAGATCATTGAGCACCTGAACCAGCGCAGTCTCAGTACCGTGCCTCTTTCGAAAACCTGATTGGAGAGGTTCGTAGATGCTATGGATGGTCAAATGGTTCTCCAGCAGGGCTGCCACCACCTTCTCAATCACCTTCCCTACAAAGGGAGGTTCGAGATAGGTCTGTAGTTGGCAAGACAGTCTGGGTCCAGAGATGCTTTCTTCAACAAGAGTGTCACCACTGCCTCTTTCCAGGAGCGGGATATTCACCGAGTCAAGAGAACACCAGACTATCTGTGCTAAAACCAGTAAAATGGACTCATCACACCCTAAAATTAAGGAAGTAGGGCCTGGATCTAAACTACAGCAGGAAGGATGCAGCCCTTGGACAATCGATAACATCTACGATTTCCGGGCGGTCGAAGGTACTCAGGAAAAGCGGGGCAGTGACCGATCCTGGCCACTAGCAACCTGCATAGAGCATGTCAGACATATGTCTGACCTAATGTCAACCACCTTATCAGCAAAGAACCAAGCAATCTCATCACACTGTAATTATGAAAATGCTCTACAGACTATAGAAAGGTTGGGTTGCACAATCTGTCCACAGTTCTGAATAGCTGAGCTGGTGGTTCTGAGCAGCAGAGATTTCCCGAACAGGAACTCTGCCTTCTTATGGGAGATTTCTGACTGATAGAATTGGTAATGGTCTAACAGTCTAAGATGGTGGCATCCAGGCCAGACTTCCGCCAACAACGTTCTAACCCGCGCCCACATTGCCGCAACTCCTCAAACCCAATCAAACCATGGGGCCCGAGGTCACAGTAAGAGGACACACATGAACTGGAGCAATAGAATCCGGGCAGAGGCAATGGCGGTGTTATAAGCCACAACCAGTGCCTCTGGATCATTGCAGTGCTCAGGAAATTGTGATAGGTCAAGAACCACAGCAAGGCCTTTGGAAGAGATATTCCGCAAATGGCGGTACTTGACCATCTCCACAGAATTCGACCTACAGGGTGGGGTGCCAAAATAGAATCTCACAGTATAATGATCTGACCAGCTGACTGGTTCCACCCCCACGTCAGAGGCCTCGATCCCAGGAGGAAGACCAAGTCAAGAGAGGGCCACCTTTATGTGTAGCAGTGGTAACCACCTGTGTTAGGGCCCAGTGAGTCCGTTAACTGGAGTGAGTTGTCCAAAAAGTGAGAGTTCATCATCGACCCATGCATTAAAGTCGCCCAGGACCATCAGCCTAGGAGACTCAAAAGCCACTCTACAATGAAGTCCGCCATTTATGAATTGCTTCTCATCTCCTGGTGGACGGTAGATGAGAACAATTCAAGATCACAGCTGCTACAACACCACATTCAAAGAGATGGTCTCTCAACTGGAACACTAGTGAGAGTCAATCGGTCTTAAAACAGACAGCAACCCCCTCGGCGGTCCAACCTCGGGCGATGAATCACGTATGCGGGCTGGAATTACGGCCTCCAATATTAGTCCGCATTATTATCCAGCCAGGTCTTGGTGATGCAAGCCAGCTATGTCAACCAACAAGATCTGAAATCACAGCAGTCTTGTTCCGGACAGATCTGGCATTGCACAACATTGCCCAGGTTGGACAAAACTCACTGGCGCCCCAACCATCTGCCCATCACTAATGATGGTGCCCGCGGGTATGGGACCAAACAGATGGTCCTCGATCCAAGCTCCACTTCACCCAGGACGTCTCCTGGGCTTAATCACCCTAATGGGAGTGCTCCGCTCCACTAGCCTCCACTGTTCACCCCTCCCCATTGCAGGCAATGCCTAAAAGCCCGACAATGTTGGTAGAGGGAAAAAAAAGAGAGGTATAAAAGGGCAGAGGTAGTGGAGATCAGAGGCTGAGTAGCACACGACCGGAGGCAACAGATAGCACATCTCATAAAATACAAATCCTCAGATTGAAACAATTTAAAAACAAAATAATATATACTTAAAATCAATTCCTTGTACAATTAAATCCAACTAAATAACTAAAGTGACTAAACTACTAATTTAACATAATCTAAATTAAGATAACTACAATGATAAACAGCTAAACAAAACCAATTTAACTCCTCCCACCAAGACTCACTGTGTTGAGGATGGGAAGAAAAGAAAATAACTAAAACATAAACAAATTCCCTCTAAAATCCTCTCACAACAAAAGTAAAGAAAACATACACAATATTAACAAAACCAATTAAAATAATAATAAAAGCTGGCACTTCTCACTGCCAGAAAATTAGATTTTGTCCAGAATCTTGGTGTTAAGTGCAGTTCTGCAAGAATAATTATATAGAACCAGAATTTGGAGTAGTGGAGAAGTTGAAGTTCTGACCCATGAGTGCATTGTGGATTACAGAAAGGGTTTAGCAGATCCTGTACCCTGGTGGTAGAAGACTGAGGGATATTTTCTTGGCCAGAAAGGCAGGATTGGTATTGTATTCTCCGCTTAATTGCAACCAACTGGTTTGGGTATAGAGTTTGCATGTGTGGGTAAGTTGCATTGTGCCAGATATGAGCCTACAGACTTTATTAAGAGCAGTAGAGATTCGCTGGAGAGCCCTGTCTGTTGGCAGAGTCATAAATGGGAAGGCCATAGTCTATGATAGAAATAACTGAACTCTGAAGAGCCATTTGTAAGGCTTCTGGGGTTAGGCAATTCCTGTGCCTGTAGAGTAGACCAACGTGTATTCACTGCTTTGGCAATGTTGTCAATGTGCAGTCCATAAGATAATGTGTAGTCGATGGTTACCCTGAGGTATTTGAAGTGAGGTGCTTGTTCCAGAGCAATTCCATGGCAGTTATTGACAATCAATGGGTGGTGTTTTGTGTCTATTTTCGAGAGCAACTGAACAGCATTACTTTAGTTTTTTGTAGTTTAGTATCAGCATGTGATCTCTGAACCACTTCTCAACACAGGTAAAGGCAAGTTGTCAGCAGGTATTCAAGGAGGTTTGGGTCCTTGTTACTTTTGTAAATCACTGTGTCATTGGCATGGGTAGCACTGATTCATGGCAGGAGCATGGATGATTGTTCAAGAAGAGACTGAATAGGAGTGGGTCCATATGGAACTTAGTAGGACACCTGAGTGGACTGGCTTTGAGTCAGATACAGCATTTGAAATTTTCACTTGCTATGTACGATTTCCATGCAGGGTGTCCTTAGAGAGTCCCATGTTAGCCAGTTGATCAAGGAGTGAGGGTGATGCACTGTGACAGATGCTTTTGTTAAATCAATAAAGGCAGCTCCCACTAGTTGACCTTGGTCCAGATAATTGTGGATAGAACCGGTGAATTCCGTTAGTGCAGAGGTAGTGCTGTGCCCTTTCCTCAAACCATGTTGTTGGGCTCATTGAATGTTGTGTTTCTCAAGATACTCAGCCAATTGGTCAGCAACAATGCATTCTAGCACCTTAGAGGGGTGGAGTATAGAGATAGGCCTGTAGTTCAGATGTTGGGTCCTATCACCACTTTTGTGTATCAGGGTAACTGTGGCAGATTTCCATTTCTGTGGAACTGTGCAAGTCTTAGTGAGAGATTAAAAGTCCTAGTTAGGGGAACTATTACTTCTTCTAGTGTGAGGGCCAGCTGCTTGAGATCAATAGTGTCCCTGCTATGCCTAGATTTACCAATTGCCCTTAGAATGTATTTTCTGGTCTCCATCAGGGAGACCTCTTTGAAATAGAAAGGTAGACAACCAGGAGGTGGCAGAACAGGCCCTGAGTTGTAACGGGTTGCACTGGAGTTGAAAAGTCAGGGAAGAACACTGCTGAGATTTATAAAGCATCATTGAAAGTGTTAGCGATGGTAAAGGGGTCCAGGATGGTGGTTCCATCTATGTCTAATATGGTAGGTGCAAATTCTGGATTTTTAACAGTTACCTCCTTAATGTTGTCCAGAACAATTTGCCATCTCCCAAGAGTTCAACATCTTAAGTAACCACGACTCATGTTCTTCCAATGTCTTCCCAAAGATGATAATATCATCCACATAAACCACACTCCAGCAGATTCATGTCCCCACTGCCCTTTCTATAAGATGCTGAAAGATCACAGGGGCATCCAAAATTCCCGAGGTATTCTCAAAATCCAAAGAATCCTAGTGGGCATATAAACACTGTCTTCTCTCGGTCTAGTGCAGCCATGGGAACTTGATAGTACCCCTCCTTAAGTCCAATACCGAAAACCACTGGCTGCCGTTCAAGCAGTCTAAAACATTTTATTTGTGGCATCATGTATTGGTCAGACACAGTGTGCCTGTTTAATATACGATAAACCATGCACATCCTGATAGTGCCACTCTTCTTTCTCACCACCACTATAGACAATGCATATGGGTTTGGGACTCCTGAATGATGCCTGCAGTTAACATCTCTTGAAGGTGCCTTCTCACATCTTCTGTATCAGCTAGGGTGAGGCATCTGGATCTCTCTCTGAATGGGCACTTGTCTGTGAGCCTTATATGATGCTGTTCCCGTGACACACCCATCATCCCACTCATGTAAGAAGAATACCTGGGTCCTGATTGCCAACTTCTTACTGATCGCTTCTTCTACTCCTCTGGGATGAGGGAGTTACTCAAATCAAACAGAGCAGGATCAATGCCAAATAAGTCACCTCTTTCTGGAGCAGACAGCTGTACTGCTGTGTCGACACAGTAAATCCTGACCAACTCAGGCCTCCTGATAGCCACTTCTCGGTCAGTGACATTCCTCCACATACACTGTCACTCTTAGAAAATCGTGTACCCATGCGGTAAGACACTGGGCTTCACTAACAGACCAGCCAGTAATCCATTTCCCATGGGGTATCCAGCATCAAAATGCTGTTCTTCACCTCCTTCTTTAACCACACTACCCTGCTGATATTGCGCTCCACATTGGGGGCAGCACAATTTCATCTGCATCTCTTCTCCAAACTAGGCCCACAGCTTCATCCCCCTTTGGTGGGGTTCTCCTGCTTCCTAGGCCTCCTTGATCAGTAGGTGAATGGGCAGCTCTTTCCCTACTGTTCTGCTTCTTGAGCTTGTCAAAGCTGAGTAGGTCTTCCGAACATGTGGGCACTCGTACCTACTAGCAGAGCACCCATTATACACACCAGCCCTTGGACAGATCAAAGCCAGGGTCTCAGCTGCATCTCCCACTCCAGCCATGTTGGCCAGGAAAACCATCCATACCATGATGTACTGTAGGTAGGGGTAAGACTTCTCCTCAGCCCCCACACATGTAATCCTCAAGGGTTGTAATTCGAGATGGGACAAATGTTTATCATACAGGACCTGAAGATGATTGTGACCTGGGAGCCACTGTCCAGGATGGCATGGTGCTTCAGTTGAGGCCCCAAAACCTGCAAATATCAAGGGTGCAATTGTGGTGAGCTTTGGCAGAGGAGGCTTTTACATGAGCTATGGAGCTGGACCTGCAGGGACCCCAGTATGCTACCTTACTGGGCCCCACTGAAAGTTTCCAGCAGCTTTCCATCTTTTGCCAACAGTATCTATACTCTTGAAGGGATCTGCCTGCAACTGGCACCTTCTCCAGTAGTGATCATTCCCTCTACACAAGTAAAAAATTATGTCAGCTCTCTAGGTTTGCCTGGGGTAGTAGGCTGCAGGAGGCAGCTGGGACAGTGAAACTGGGGGCCCTGGAATACACTAAAGGGTAGGAGGAAACTGGTCTAATGGTTTGGGCCATAGCTACTGTTGGATGCCCTGTCCTTACCATCCCCTGGGTCTTGAGCTCATTAACAGCCTGACACAGTTCCAGCAAATGGGTTTCAATCTGGGGGACTATAGAGAGCAGTGGGGGTGATGCCCCGGTCCATCACTGGGAGGTGGCTGTGGCTAACTGAATAGATTGACTTGTGGAGCTTGAGGGGTCCTAGTAGAACTGACATTAACCCTGTCCAATACTGTCCTGCATTCTTTCAATAACTTTTCACCTCAGAAACCTCAGTAGGGAAAGTGTCTTCCTGAACCTGGGGAGTAGCTACCATATTGGGCCGGGCCCCTATTGTGCATCCCTTTCCTCCACCTCTCTTACTTCCCTGAGCAGGACCCAAAGTAGAGGTGGGTTACTCATTTTGTCTTTTAGGCCCAACTTTAAGATCAACTGCTCTGAATACCTGGCACTCCTCAATACTTGCTTTAACCTGGTCTTGTTTAAGTCAGAGGCCTGTATTCCACTTTTATATAAAATCTGCAGGACCTTCTCCAGCCTCTGCACATATTCAGACAATGGTTCCCCTTCTGCTGTCAGGTTGCTGAGGTATCCCACCACAGGTCTTCACACATTTCTGTGCTACCAAGGCATTGTCCAGTGCAACTATATATTCCTCAACCTTGGCCCCGGGTTTGCGTTCCAGAGGGACCAAATGGCATTGAGGCCAGGCCCTAAACTCTCTGTCAAACTTTTGCATTTCTCTCCCTCACTGCACTGCCAAACTTGGAGAAATGGCACACATAGTTTATCCATGATTCATAATCCTCTTCCCCACAGGGTGAGGTTACCCTGAAAAATCCTCAGTTTCCTACAAGCTTCAATTGCTGGCACATACCCGACTGAGGCCTCACATTTGGAGTAGGGACCCATACTGGGTTGGGCTGTCCTTCCCCAAAAACCACAATGAACATGGTCACTGTCGTCCAGGCCTCTGACATACCCTCTATCTCTAATGCCTCAGGTACCCAGGTGGCTTCTATTACATTACTACACAACAGACATTATTTATTTATTTAATTCATTAATTAATTTTTCAACATAGTTAAAATCCCAGTACCTGAATCAAGCATCTGCCCTAGTTCGTTTGCATACACATGTTTTCTATCCTCTCTCTCCCACCTTAGTGGGTACTACTACTAACTCAAAAGGGATCTTTGGGGTCCATCCTCATACCCCATTCCATTCCACCAACTTTACTTTATCTTTCTCTTTAGGCCTAATTTTCAGCCTGGAGGGCAGAGTTGGGTAGGAACCCCTCGGGTCTTTACAGTTGGGTCCTCCATGGTGGGTATGGCTGGTGAACAGGAGATCCCAGAGGTGCCTCCAAAGATGTAGCCCAGGTGCTGTGTGCCTGTGGACTACTCTCCCTGCCTGTTGACCCTCTAACAGATTAAGGTGCCTGGGTCCTGCTAAGGTGGTGGTCGGAGTTCTGTCCCAAAGTTATAGCAAATAGCATGGTGCCTCCACCCAGAGTAAGCTATAAGTGGGTCAGGTGACTGGTAGGCACAGCCCCTGGGATGCTGCAGCTACACCTATCTACCTCCACTATCAACCATCCCACACACTGGATGCCCAACAGTTTCCCAGTTCCAATAATCATAAACACTTGGTGTTTGACAGTCACAAAATACTCCTCACACAGCAATTCCAAACAACAAATCACAGCTTTTATTTTGAGGGGAAGGGCTAGGAATGGGGATACCAGGACCAGGGGTAGCTGTGGAAGGAAAAGCTTGTTAGTAGGAATAAGTAAAGGAGTAAGAACATGACCCGTAGGCCAAACCACCTTAGTTGCCCACACTCACTGGTACCAGTGCTAGGATTAAAGAGTCTCTGGCTACCCAAAAGGTGCAGACCTGGTCGTTGCTGTGGGTTGGCCAGCTGTTGGGGCCCTAAAACTGGAAAAGTTATATTTAATTTAAACTGAACACTCCCTTAGGTTCCAGGACAAGTCCTGGGTACTCATGGTTTGAAGATTCTCAGAAGTCTCTGACAAAAGGGCTCCACTAGTCTGGGAGTGATGGGCTCAGTTTTCAGAGGGTACAATATTAGGTACCAGAAAATATCATGAAGCCTTGATCTTGATTGAAGGTCTAGCAGCTTGTCCCTTGGTTGAAGATCTGGAAGCTTGTCACCTTCAGCCTCTTCTGGCCCATTGCAGAGCCAAACGCAGGTCCCACCAAACCTCAGAAGGCCCAGACTTGGGAGTGCCCAACAGCCCAGCTCCTACAATGGGTCGCAGGTGCTCTAGTACCCCAGCAAGCACCAGTGACCCCCTAAGACCAGCAGGCCCCACTTGGAAGGGTTAGCAAGTTCTGGCTCTGAGGAGTGCCTCAAAACTGGCAGAGATCACTCTTTTCCTGCACCAACACAGCAATTCCAAGGGCTGCCAGGCAACTCTTAACTTTCTTTCTGCAGTGCCATTGAACCACTGACTTCCAAGCTCCAAACTTTAAACAACAGCCCCACTTCACACTGGGATGCATAGCAGTAACAGGGATTCTGAGACATGAAAATACCTTCTCACCTTTTGCTCACACTGTTTCTCAATTTCAGACCAGCCTCCAAAGCTGTTTTAGCTGGCACACAGCTCTCAGCAATTTCTCCAGTCCTCAGCACAGCTTCCAAACAACCTGGCTTGCACCCAACTCCACAAACTTTCAGCTCTCCAAGTTATTTCTCAGAGTTCCAACGACAGTGCAGGATGTCTGCAGAGAGGAATATCTTCCAGAAGAGACACCACAGTTCAAAATGCCTTTAGCATTCTCACACCAGCTCAAGTTTTTCTCAGGCAGAATTCACTTTTTCTCTTTGTATCAATTCTAAGCTTAAGTCCTGTGGAAGGCCTCAGACAGCTCAAATCTCTCAACACCGATCTCCTGACTCAATAGGAACCAGGCCAAGACTGCCCTAAACTCCCAAAGTCTCTGGATTTCTCCCCAACAGTCCTGTCCTCTCAGTGGCTACCTTGCATTATCAATCACAAATATTCATGGTGATTTATCCACTGTTGGAGGTCTCTTGGCACCGACAATAGTTAACTCGTCCTCCGAGGAGTCCCTTCTCACAGTCTTTGGGCACCCAGTTACCTGATTGACTGATAATAGGGTCAAACTACTGTTAACATTGGTTCTCCCATGCATTCACATACAGTCTACAGCAGTCCAAACTTTGAGTTTCCCTTGCAGCCACAATGTATACTTTTCTTTCAAAGTGCCCCCATGGTCTTGTAGCCACATTTATACCCTCTCAAGTGACTTCAAAATTATTTCTTAGGAGCCCTCCTATGGTCTGTCACTAGTTCCATTTTCTCAACCACAAGGAGCTGTGATTGGAGCTCATTAATATTCATGATTCCCTTTGGAATATTTAAATCCCCTTGATTCCTTTTGCACTCTCTGGAACTATTTTAAAACATTACTTGAGCTCCTGAACCTCTCTCCCTAGAGGTCCAACCCCGGTCAGCTAAACCAGGGGTCAACATCACCAGGGAAGTGAAAGAACAGCTGCAAACATGGTTGCCAAAATGGAGCAGGCCACAGCACTACTGCGATGCATGGACCTTACAAAATGGCATTTCAGCCACCGGTCTCGCAGATGGGACCCCTCAGCCCATTTTGAGCTAGATTCCAGGCCAGGGCCCAGGGAAATAAGGTACCCCCAGAGGGTGGTTACATATAAAATACATGACTTGTAATGTCTGACTTCATATCCATGAAGATTACATTTTGAGGTATAGGCAGGTTATGATGCCTGATAAAATAAGCTCACTGGGAATACAGTTTCTCCTTGTTTGATGACATTATCATCATTACTCCTTTTGAAGTCAGTGAAGAGGAAAGTTCAAACTCAGCAAAATATCTTGACAGTGTTTTTCAGAGACATTGACTTAAAAATATTGCATCTGTACATATATTCTGAGTGTACAAACTGAACAAATATTTAATGTTATCTCCTCCTCTCCCAGGATGTACTTGAAATGAGCATTGGTTCAGCATTCTTTCATGCCAAAACTTGTAAATATTGTAGAATAAATATGTAAATCCATGTTTGTCAGACAGACCAACTAGAGTTACTACCTTTTAAGAAGCCCAAAGTGGGACATTTCTTTATGAAACATGATTTTTCGCAGGACAGTAGGTAACCTCAACCGATGTAACTGACTTGTTTTCTCTCTATGATTAGAATTAGGCTAAGTATTGTAGTTTCTTAGTTGCTTCTATTATTTCTTATCATTTAAGGTATTTTAGTTAAGGTATTACAGTTTTTCTGCAACATTTAGTAGAAAATTAGAAAATATTTTTCTACCATAAAATCAGGATATTTAGTATTTTCATGTTTTTGCAGGACACAGCTGCTCAAATCAGGAGTGTTCTGTGAAAATCAGGACAGGTGGTGACCCTAAGACAGACAGGCAGACAAAGAGCTCCCAACTTTTGAGTTACATGGAAATAAATGAATTGTATACAATATGATATCATACTGCTCTTTTCTTAAATATCATTTATGATGATACTCTAGTGGAAAAGAAGTACAGGGAACCGACATTATTTTGTGGCATCATCGAGAAGTTTTATTAATATATGTGTTTTACTGAGTTTAACCATAGATCCAGTGATGAAAGTGAGCAGGAACACACAGGAACTCAGTTACTGTACCTTTTTTGCAGCGGGAACTGAGCTTCTGTACTTCTTCCTACTGATATTTGAAATGAAATTCTTACAACAGTAACATAATGACAATTTCTTGGCCTATGACATGAGATCAGTTGATTCCATCACAAGTTTGACTTGCAGAACAATTTAATATGTTTTAGAAATACTTTGACATCTCGATTGGGTGCACCAATATCTATACTGGATGTTTCTGGAATTTATAGACATACAGAAACATAGATGTTGACAGCAGAAAAGGTCCAACGGCCCCTCAAGTCCCAAAAGTTATCCTTCAGAGTGAGGATCTTAATTCTGCTTTTCATTTGTGTAAATGTTTGAGTTCCTGTACTTTTGTTCACCACTTACACCACTGCATAGATCAGATGGGATCAATACAATTCAAATGTAGATTGAATGAAATAACACTTAGCTCTGAGCCAAGTAAGCAGTAGAAATACCTTAATACATTTTTTTTTATTTCTGCTCTGCAAGAAAAGTTTGCACATACAACCAGATGGTATCCTCGTTATCGAAGTTGCTTGCCTGACAGCCCGTAGCCCGACACATGGAATCTGACACACAAAATCCTGACAGTGGAATTTTGCCCCGAGTTAGTAATCCTAATTAAGGGAGTATGGAGGCAAAGCCCCTGAAACAAGGAAAATGGCCAAAATCCCACTGTCTGGAATTTCCATTTTGGGATTTTGGTGTTGGGCTACAGGGTGTTGGGCAACCAGTATCAACATATCATAAGTATATCCAACCATATTTCAACTGATAAGAGATGTGCCATAGGTAAACACATGCAGAAATCTCAGTATAGAGAGAAACCGTAGATACTGTATATAGATAGATATATAGATACTGTAGATAGACTGACAGACAGATAGATTTTGTAGATAGATAGACAGACAGACATATATTTGTAGGTAGATATGATATTCTAGATAGATATATATTGTAGGTAGATATTGTAGCTAGATAGATACAGTAGATATTGTAGGTAGATATCATAGAGTGTGAGATAGATAGATAGATAGATAGATAGATAGATAGATAGATAGATAGATAGATAGATAGATTGATTAAGAGGTGCAGCCTCTGATGGCCTTCCTACCCATCATGCGCTGCACCCTTGATTTCCAACACGTGACAGGGTTGAGACTTCCTTAGTCATTCCAATGGAGAATTAAACTAGGGTGTGCTATTATCTTTGCCTGCCTGGCATGCACGAAGATAACTCGGGCAGTTTCTAATGAAGTTAATTTAGTAGAGGCTCCAGAGGTTTGGGGGTGTATATTAGGATACATATTTGTTACCCAACTAGGCCTGATCATTATAAGGCTTGTCTTTTTAACTACCTGGCTTAACTGAAATATGGTTATAGCTTTCCCATGTGATTTGAATGTTTTTAATGACTGTGTATAAAGTGGGGAGCCGCTGTTATCCTGAGATATGTACTGTTAAGTGCTGTACATTAATATCTAAAGTCTAATAAAGTATATTAAATTGAAAAAAGATAGATAGATAGATAGATAGATAGATAGATAGATAGATAGATAGATAGATAAATAGATGGATCAATGTGTGTGTTTAAGAAGCTGGTGCATGCTTTTGCTCCCCAAATCTAAAATAATAGCAGCTCATTTACAAGTTGTCCTAGATAAAACCTTGGTGATGCTGTTGGGAGGTCTAAACCTCACTTTCAGATTCTTGATGATATTGGGAATGCAAGTAATCATAGACACATTGCATTAGAGTAATAAACAAGTTTATTACTACCAAGGGATAAATCACACTTGCCTAAGCAGTTCTTACCAATATGAACTGGTGCCAGTGCTAAGCGTTCCCTTCACCTCGAGGGTTCTCTATGTCTCTTGGGTCTCTCAGGTCTCCGAGGTATAAGGCTTGTGCATTGCATTATGTACCTATGATAATTACTATGGTTACCAAAAGATAGAAACATTTCTAGTTACAGAGATGAGCCCTATTACAAATTAGAGGTGGCTCCACGGTCCAAGATAACATTATACAATTCTGTAAAGTCATCAGTTTTAGAACAAAGAGTTCTTATACAGAGTCTTACATAACTCAGTGTAGTGGTACAAATCACAAAAGGTGGCAATGCCATCTTACATATTACAATTACTCCAAGGACACAGGTGTCTTGGCATCTTACAAGTAAGAAATACACAGAAAATACATAGCAGAATATATGTAAATTGTATTACAAAATATGCATTCATATTCTGACATCTACTCTTGTACGGTAGATGCTCCTTAGCCCTATATGTTAGTATAACATATACTTAAGTGCTAGTTGTCTCACGGTGTACCTCTGAGGGTACCAATTAGGGTGCAGGGACCTCGTGTAACAATGTTAAAGTTCTTGCATTGGTCATAATAACATCCCTCTGTTTTTCATTATGTATGTTGTCCATCTGCGTGCAAAATACTCTCAGTATTTTTTCTTTGCAATTTAACAAAGCAACGGGATAAAAATGTGTTACTTTGGAGAACTGCAAGCTGATGCCATAGCTTGGAGGTCAAATGAAACTGCAGCCCTTAAGTGATAGCATTCACACCCCTAAACCCTAAGAGCTGTGGGCTTGGGAGTCAGTCAGGAGCTGTCAATTCAGATTTTAAGGGCATGGGAATGGGTGAAAATAATAAAAAACATAACAGGAAGGAGAATGTAATAAGTCTGTATTAGTTATAATGGGAAAACAAAAGCGAGGAAAGGTTGAAGGACAATTGCAAGCTGATTTATCTGCAGACATTAGAGTATATCGTTGAAGAAACACAGAGTGACTCAAAGAGAAGTCAATCTCCTTATCTCTCTGGGCTCCTTTCAGGCTGAGATAAGAGAAAAATGAAGACAACATAATTATTCTTAATTTAATGCAACAGCCACTGCTTTCGGGTCATTTATATGATTCAATACAGTTACTCTGAATAACAGTTGCACTTGCACTTCCAGATGTTCATTTGGTAACCAGGGCACTATACCAGGGCAGACACTACATGGGAGGAAACCTGGTTTAAATGGTTTGGATATGCCTAGCTATCGTGGACTACAAGCTATGTTCACCCATTCACAGGCATACACTTAACTCTTACAATAAAACTGCAGTCCTACCCTCTTGGCTGAGGGGCCGATTACTGAAGGCCTGTGTGCTAGAGGTCCCACTCTAACTGTCACTCCCTTGTTAGGGGGCTTGCGGTATAGTTGAAGACTTTTCAAAGAGTTTACTAACTTTGGCTAGAGCTGTGGCAGCTATGCTGCTGGGTGGCTAACTGGGATCCTATCTGTTCTCCTTCCCTCGCTCCTGGCTGGAGCTGCTGGCAAAGAACATCAAGACTATAATTGTACTCTAGCCATTGGTGTGGGCTACTGGTGGCTCTGGACTACTTGTCACTTTACTGCTCTTGCCCCTTACTCCCTGTAAAATAATTGGGGCTTGCTCTTCTCTCCTAGCCCACCTAGGTGCTGATATATTTAAAATAAAATAAACACAATGTAGGCCTGCCTGCCTTTACTCCCTGCCCTCTGGTGCTTTCAATTAAAAGGGCTTTCCTTGTCCATCACTTCCCTCTGGAAGCTTATTTTATTAAAATGAGTGCCTCTTGCACTCTGATTCAGGGACTTGCCGCCCCCTCATGGCCTCAGTCACTGCAAATCTGGTGCTTAAAGTGTTTTTTCTTTTTCTAAATAAATAGTCCTGGTGGTCAGCACCTGCCCAGTGAGGCTGCCACCAACTCACTCTCCCAGACCCACAGTGAAGTTACTATGGGAGATGAGGTTGGTGTGGGAGTTCATGACTGTGGTGGTGCTGCAGGCTGAGGAAGGTTTGCTGGCTGCGCAAAGGCTATTTTAAGGGTGGCCCTGCAGGTGGTCCTGCTACTGTATCTTGATTCTGCTCTCTCTCACACTGCTACATCTCTCTGGCACCACGCCCTCTCACATCCCTCTTCTCACTGCTGCAGCCCACTAGCCACTGAAGAGGGACCAGAATACTTTAACTAATACAGAAAACAAAAACAAGGCTAAAATGAGCCCACACAGCATGGCCAACTGACTCTCTTTGACTGCTGCTGTCACTCTAAAACCACTAACTTTCTGCCAAGTGGACCACCAACTCTGCTGCTGGTTTCAGAACAGGGACCACTGCTGGAGATGGTAAGCCTTCCTTGCTCCTCAGTCCACTGTTCCCTGTCTCCTTGGATCACACTTCAATGTCTGAGAGTACTCCTGCTTGATAGCCTCTCGATGGCCACACAACTTGACTTGACCTACAACCTCTCAAGTTCCTGCCAAGCTGGACTCTTATATCCCCACTAACATTGAGATGCTGAGTCCCTGGAATGTGTGGGGCAACCAACTGTGAAGCATTAGCCAGACATTCAAGACTGGTACTAGGCTTGTGTCATACTCTGGTAGGTAGGAAAACTACCTGGCAGGGGAAACTGATGAAAAGAAGGTTTGAAACTACATGCAACATTTTTCTCTCTCTCTCTAGACCACATTACTATCTGACTTCCCCATTCTCTCTCGCCTTATTTTACTGACTAGGAGCTATGAGGGGCACCTTGCTTGCTGAGGACTGGGGCACTTGGGCTGCACTGGAGCACCATCTTTCAGAGACACTGGGGCATCTGGGCTGTACTGGAGTTTGAGTTGTAATTGGGGTAATAAATCACCCTCTCAGGTTTTTGGTGGAATGGCACAAAGAAGAGACAACAGACAAGTGGTACTCATGTAATAAATTAAATTTATTGCAGATCAATAATACAGGCTTACTACCATTACAGTGTGAACACTGAGAGAACCAGTTTTCCTTACCTAGGCAATGCAGACAATTTCTCTTCTCAGAGAAGCTACATATTACAAAGGGTCGTACACACTGCTAATTGCTTTAGCAACAGCCAAGGAACATACATAAAATGTATATAATTGGACAAAAACAGGTGGTCTGAGTAACTATCCTAACTAGCATGAAAAGTTGCATAGCTTGCAGAGAGATAACAGAACAATGAGACTTCTGTTATCTCAAGGTCAGTTGTAATGATGCACAATTACTAATAGATTGCACTGTTGCCTATATAAAGAAAATACAGTAAGAATAGAGAAAAATCATTTCTCATGGCTAATATATCAGTGAAGCATAATAAAGCATAACAGAACACAGATCCTGACACTTATGATTTATGATAAGTGTCTTCACCTAAGATTAGTACATATACCTACATAAGTTGCTGCCCGTGGAGGTGGGGCACCATCAGGGGCGTTGGGCCATGGATGGGATCTCCTTGTTGCCTTCAAAAGAAAAGGCAACAACCACAGGAAAGTCATGGAATGGAGCTACAAAGTCATAGTTTGCAAGCCCGAGGCATGGGCCTTGTAAAGGAATTCAAGTTGTTTGTAATGTTGTCTAAGAGTATGTCGCAGACAGTAAAGGTTAGTATAAAAAAATAAAAATGCTTGGATAATTACAAAAGTTTTAAAAGTTAATTCTAAGTATTGGAAAGAGCATTGCTAAATCACCATCGTGAATAAGAGTATTATGAGCATCACCAGATTTAGAAATATTGTTGCTAATATACATAAGATGTAAATCCTTTCTAGCTAAAAGGATTTAAGGAAAGTGTCAAATGGTCTATTTGTACATTAAATACAGGCAAATATTGAGACATAACAAGCAAGCATTGTGGATCAGTATCAGTGACATCTGGTTCAGGAGAGGAACAGGAGTAATGACAGTGTGACCAATTACTGTTTCCTGCTGTGGAGTAAAACAGAAGTTAAGAAAAATAATAGCACAAGTTTTGGCACCATAAGCAAAGGAATTATGGTTTGTCACTACACAATACTGCCCATCAGAATTGTAGTTAATTCTTACAGTTGGAATTCTCCATTGTCGAAGATGTAGAGACAAGTGAATGACTGGCTGGTGAGCCATGTTGTGAAGTGATGTTCCTCCTCTGGTAACCTAGGATGCAGCTGTTTTGGCAGTGGATGCTGAAGATGCAGCTTGCAAAAGTGTTCAATCAGGTTAGAGGGCAGATCATCACCTAAGGTAAACGACCAGTCGAGATGTTCTGGAGAGTAGCCGCATACAGGTTTAACAATGTCAAATATGTCACAGTGGCACAGGCAAAATATCCCTTCTTGGCACAACAGTTGGTATGCAGTGCGACCCACGCTTGTAGGACAGGATGACATACAAGCAAAGAAGACAAGTCAGTTTGTTCTCGCTAAATATTCTCATCAAGATGTTTGATAGAATTTATAGCAGCCAGTTTGTCAAAGACAGAAGTTTATGGATCAAAGCGAGGTAGTGACACAGTAAAAGTAATGAACATGTTACTATGAATCAGACATCTCTTAGAAAAGTAGTATGGTGCTTGGTTTGGATAACATGAAACATACTCAAGATTTCTAGCAGCAGATGTAGAAATATTGATAGAATTTGACGACACAATGTAATGTAGGCAGTAGATCTGCAGTGAGGACAATACCATTTAGACATTCTCCTATCATGATTTCAAGTAACATCACAGTCTCTAGTGGAGTGCCTCAGGGTTTAGTATTGGGTCCAATATTATTTAATCTGTTTATAGAGGATCTGCATCTAGGGATAACCAATCAAATAAATAAATTCTGAGACAATACAAAATTATCATCTGAAGTAGATACTATGACCAAAATAACCAAACTCAAAGAAGATCTCACAATTATAGAATTATGGGTCCATGACAATGAAATTACCTTAAACCTTGATAAATGCTCAGCTTTACACCTGGGGAAAAGAACCCAAAATCGAGTATAATCTATGTAACTGTGTTATAAAATCAACTAACGCAGAAAGGGACTTGGGAGTTACTGTTAATACATTTAACTGGAACAGCCAATGTAACAAAGTAACTCAGGTATGCTCTTATCCTAGCTGCTATTAAAAGGTATTTCATTTCAAGAAACAAAGGATGTATTATTCAATTATACAAATCATATATTAGACCACACACTGATTATGCTGTTTCATTATGGGCCCTATACTTACAACAAGATAAAAGATGATTGAGAGACCACAAAGACGAATTACAAAACTAATACCTGCGATAAGACATCTACCCTATCAAGATAGGATGACATTCCTAGGATTATGCAATTTACAAAAGAGAAGAGACAGATGAGATTTGTTACTTCTTTTTAATATTATAAATGATGCAGACCTTAGGAAATTGTGTAACCTTCAATACTCTGATAAAACCATGGATTAAGATGCAATAACAGACATATCAAAATCCCAAGGGCAACCACAAACAAAAGATTAAATTATTTTACAGTTAGAGCCATTAAACTGTGGAATTCCTTGCCACAACATATTGTAGAATTAATATCCAGTGATAGATTTAAATCAGAATTAGACAAGATATTTCTGGGATAGATATATTAAATTCCTCCACATATGTGAGGAAAGTGGTCTCGATGGGCCAGGTGCCTACTTCACTTTTTTGACCGAGTAACACCGATTAATGAATATCTGAATGCATCCTGCTTCTAAGTCCCTGAAGAGATTGTTAAAAGTGGCAATTACATAAGAACCATAGTGAGCATAAAAGTTCATGGGCAATATATTGCTTGTCTGCCTCCTTGTTATTTTGAAAAATCAATTCATTAATTTTGTTTCGTGTCATTGAACCCTTTAGCGATTTCCTGCATGTTATAAACAGTAAAACGTGCTTCCTTACTTAAACCATCTACACCATGTAACAGTGGTGGTAACACATCATTTTAATAGCTTGTTGAAAATTAAGTGTTTGTGCTTTTAATAGCAGCTATATCTGCTCTATTCCAGATAGACATTCCTGAACCAAAGAGGCTAGAGACGGTGCCTGCTGCACCAGTAACATTAGCAGTATCATGCCTAGTGCATAGTTTACTTTTAGCATTAGGTACGGGTCTTAAAACTCATATGTGTTCAGTTGCATGAGGTCCACTAACTGGATCATTTGTGTGAGTTTGGTAAGCAGCTACAATGTCCAGAAGCATCATACTGAAAATTTTAGAAGTGCTGGTTGTGTGACAGAAACCAAACTCTGCCACACTCCAATTTGTAAGATTAAAAATAACTGGAACATGCATAAATTGAACATTGTTAATCAAAGCTCCTGGAATGGAAGTGGTGGTCAGACCAGTAGGAGGATCAGGCTCCTGAGGAGGACATTCAGTCAGTTCTTCTTCAGTGGGTGGGACCACAGTAAGAAACATAGCTTCAGTTGCCATATAGTTGTGAAGACAGAAAGCTTGTGATTCCTCAGAGATGAGACAGTCACAACAGGTAGAATCTATTAAGGCAGTTAAATTGTAGAGACCAGTATGTCTAGAAGCCACTTGTTGAATAGAGTGTATACTGCTTGGTGCAATTCCTGTGTTTGGCCATCCATGAAAAGTACCTTTAAATAAATGTGCTACAGGAAGTGTGTAACCATTAAAATTAGTTTCCCAATGTATCTGCAATGTGGATTTGTCTGGGGCAACAACCATGGCATTAAGATAGGAGTCTGAGCCTTTCTTAACAGTAATCACTTTGTTGAGAACCTCAATGCACTCTCCTGGGGACTGGAGATGGGTGCATTTCTACTTGAATGTTCAAGTTAGTCAAGCAAATATGATATAAAACATCTGTGTTCTGTCATGAGGGGTTTGTCTTGAGAGTAAGTCAAAGAAAGCAGTCCAACCAAGATGAGGAGGTGCAAGAGAGCCATCTTGCCAGTGTATCTGAAAGAAACAGAAAAGGATTGTTAAGTGAGGGTAATATTCTGCCCTAAGGGGTTGGGAAAAGTAATTTGTCACCTTTATACAACTTGAGCTGATTAGCGTGAAACCACTTGTCAATGGTCTGTTTCTGATGCTTAACTGTCACCTGATAAACAGCAGGGCTGAGTTTGTTGACAATGGGATATGGGCATTCCCATCTGCTGGTAAATGGTGAGCTTGTGGTCTGTATTGGAGAAGCATGACTTGGTCTTCAACTTGCCAGTCGACTTCTTTGGCATGCTTATCAAAATGGGCTTTTGCTTCTTCTTGTGCCTTACCCTTTGATTTGCAGTGATCAAATGTGTTTTCATGATGTCATCACAATGTTTTTGACATATTTAACCACAGATACCCTATCTGTGGTAGGGTGTGGAGGTCAATCAACAAATGCTCAGGTAATCTCATGGCTCTACCAGTCAGAACCTCATATGGTGTGCACTGAGTAGTTGTCTGAGGAGTCCCCTGATTGCCATCAGCAGTAGTGGCAAGAGGAATCCCAATCCTTGGGATTGTCATCGATGAATCTGCATAACATCTGTTTGATTCTTTTATTTGCTCTTTCTACCTGGCCTGAGGATTGAGGATGGTGTGGGATATGGAATGTTTGATCTACTGCAAGCATTTGAGTGTCTCCTTCATCAGCTTAGCTGTAAAACTGATTCCCTGGTTTAAGTCTACCTTAAGGAGTAGGCCCTACCTGGAGAACAATTGATCCACCAGGATCTTGGCAGTTGTCTTTGCCATGTTATTCTAGTAGGAATGCATAAATCCACTTGGAAAACAAATCTGTGATGACAGTGCATACTTGTTCATGCTGGAGTTAGTTAAGGGGCCAAAGAAATTGATTTGTATCACATTCCATAGTTTAGACTGCATTTGTGGCAATAGTTTGGTGTTTCTTTTCACCAAAATAGATTTTTCTAGGCACAAACTATGGAGCTGTCCACATAGTGCTCCACGCCTTTGGTCATACCAGGCCACCAGATGACAGTTTCAAGTCTCTCAATGGTATTATCTGCCCCTGGTGTCCACCAGTGGGGGTGTCATGAACCATATGGATGAATTTGGTTCATATGATTGTGGTACAACCCACAGTTTGAGACCTGTATCATCCTTCCTATACTAAATCAGTTTCTGATCAGTAGATAGGTGTATGTTGTCAGAATGTCTTATGTATGGACTACTATAGGCAGGGCCTGTTCAATTCCTTTGTCCAGGTATTTGAACACATCTTTTAGTTCTGAGTCAGATTTCTGTGCAGCAGAAAGGTCCAGTGGTGGTTCTGGTTGTGGTTTCTGTCTGGTATTTGCAGCTAAGTAAATGGCTGCCACAGCTACTGGGTGAGTCAAGGACCATGTTTCCCCATCGAGCACCTGCATTGGCAAGCAAGTCCTCTAATCATTTAATTCAAGGTAAGGGTCAGTTTTGCAGTGAGCCTTTACCTTGTGAATGTACAGTTTATGAGTAAACTGTTGTGTTATTGTGTGTATATACACAAAGAGATCCCTATATTTGACTGGTGTGCCATCAAAGGATGTGAAGTTATTTCTCTGCCAGAATGGTAGAAATTCAGTAAAGGAGGAGCAGACCCAGGTTGAGTCTATGAAGATAATAACATCTTTAGCACCATGGGGCATCACCTGTAGACTACAGGCCACAGCTGCCAATTCGGCATACTGTGAGGAAACAACTATACATTTCTAGCAATGCGATAAAATCACCATCTACATAGACTATGAATACACCAAATCCTGCTACCTGTCCCCTCCACATAGGAGGTGGAGCCATCTGTGATGACATGATACATGCTGGTATCTTCCAAAACATTTGGCAGCCGGTAACAATGGTCCCGCTCACATATGTCAGGAGGATGGAGCACACAGCCATGGAGCTTACCTGAGTAGAGTAGGCCATGAGCCAAGATGGATGGCATTTTACAGGTAGTACTTTGATGTCCCTGTCCTACAAAAGCACCAGTGAGTGAGCCTGGTATTGGAAACTGAACTATCTTTACTTTGTCTGAAAGTAAGTAGTTGGTTGGGGTGTGACAGGTATGCAAAGCAATAGGTGCATACCCACTGATGTACATGAAATGTTAGACAGCCCAATAGGTTGCCAAGAGTGTTCTTTCACAGAGACTATACATTTTCTCTACTGGGGACAGCAGTTGAGAAGCATAGGAAATGGGCCTAAAGTACCCATTGTACTTTTGTGCCAGCACTGCGAACATGCCACATCAGATGTGGCAGTTTCCAAATGGAATGGAAGATTTGGGTTAGGATTGATCAGTGCAGGGGCTGAGGCTAAGGCCTATTTGAGCTGTGTCACAGCATCAGTGTGAGTGGTGCCCCATGTCCATGGGACATCCTTTTTCAGAAGTTCATACAAGGAATGGCCTTCAAGGCAAAGTCAGGGATAAAATCCCTGGAGTAGTTTACCATTCCTAGGAAGCATCTGAGTGTTGCCACACTAGTAGGAAGTGCAGATCTTGCAAGCCCTGGATCTTCTTGACAGCTGAGCTACTGCCTTGGTCTGTAATGCATAGGCCAAGGAAAATAACCTCCTCCTCACATAGTTGTGCCTTGGAGGGATTGCATTTGAGGCCTGATCTATTGAGGAGAGACAGAAGTTTGTCTAGAAGGGTGAAATTATCTTCTTTCATGGTGGTTGCCAGAAGCAAGTCATCCATGTCTGCAGGAGACACCAGGGTGTAAAGAACCCCTGCAGAGCAACCATCATGTGAAGATGGAAGAGGCAAGGGCTGTGTGAGCCCTGGGAAGACAGGTCCAGGTGTACTGGCATCCATCAAAGGTGAAAGATATTTTGTATTGGATTTTCTGTGCTAATGGGAGTGACCAAACCCATCAGAAATGTCAAGAGCTGTGAATCACTTTTGTCAGGTGTCAACAGCTTGAGTACATCAGGTGCTGGTGCTATGGCTGGTGCACAGCTAGGAGTAACCTGAGTTTTCTTGAAGATAATCATGTGTCTCCTGGCCCCATTCAGTTTCTTAAAGGGCTAAATAGGTGAATTAACAGTAGAAACACAGGTCCTAAGCACTGCTTGTTGAAGCAGTGATTGGATAGTTTTCCTCAGTGATGGCAGGGCTTCAGCAGGAAATGGATACTGATTCTGCCTCACAGGGTCAGGCCCTGTGATTTCAATGGTAGTGTGCATCCTACCACAGTCATGTTTGTTGGTGGCAAACACATCAATGTGTTTTTGCAGCATAGGTGCAAGCTCTGAAAACAGGCCATGACTTTTGAACAAGGCCATGATGTCATACTCTTTGTTGTTATGGGAGATAGCTGCCACTGTGTGTGAGTCTGGGATGGTGACAGCATAGCATTGTCCTTTGATCTGAATAAGTAGCCTGTTGGCTAGATCCACTACACAGCAGTGTAATGCTAAGAAATAATTTCCCAGGATGCTGGGGTGATGACCTAGAACTATGAGGTCAAAAGCAAAATTAGTCCTGAGGTGGCCTACCACCACAGGTAGAGGAATAGATTGTTAGGTGTGTAGCTGAGTACCATCTGCAGTATACCCTGTGCACTGGTCTTCCAGCTGGTAGATGAGCCAGATGAGGCTGGGTCCTCATCATTGAGGACTGACTTAGCTGCTCACTGTCCAGAAGCATGGTAAGTTGGCAGCCCCAACCATGGCCTTTACATAAGGCTGTCCATTTGTGTCAACAATCAGGTTACTCACAGTCTGTCAATCTGTCATTCAGAATCAGCATAGTCTTCCTGTTCCTGGAAATTGAAGGCCTACAGGATCTTCAAAGGCCTTACGTATGTCTTGTAATGGGTACTTGTGACATCACAGGCACAGTGATGGCCTGCATGGGTGGTTCTGCCTTGGATGTTGCATTGGTCTGGCCAGTAACTGATGCAACCTCCCAAGCTGTTTGATGACTTTGCAGCCAGGGCTAGGGCAGCTGTAGTTCATGTAGCTGTAGCTCCCTTTCAGCACAAATTTCCTCCAACAGCTTGCAGAGGCTTTCATTTTCTTCTCTGATTTGTCAATAGCTAGGACCAGTTCAGTATTGGTTCTGACTATTTTGTTGGGCATTTGGATTTTCCAGCTACCTCTGTTGTCCCTATTATTCCAGTTGTTCTTGTAGTTCCAGTTTCCTCCTTGTGTGACTGTTTGTCATCAGAAAGGGTATAATTTATCTGGTTGTTTCCTCAACTGTATAGTGGGTTGGGGCATCAGGGGTAGGCTGTACTGCAGCTACCTTGTTAGATTTGCCAGAAGAAAGTGCATGGAGGTAGATCTAATAGACCTACTCCATCTTAGTGAGGATATCCTCAAACCTGTAAGTGTCTGGAAAAATATTGAGCTTGATCTTTTCCCACAAAGTCAGACACATGTCAAATCCTTGTACTCAATTTGATCTATGTCAAATTGCTCTTCTGCTAAGGGCTTTGCCAGTTTTGTACACAAGCCATAACCGTGGTAGGTGGCTGGGCTTTCCCTTGCACCTTGCTTGACTTTGGAAGCCAATACATTCCCTGATTACATAGATACATAGATACATAGATAGTGTCGGCAGATAAGGCCTATGGCCACCCAGTCTGCCCATTTGAGCTTTAAGTTCAGTTTGTTTTCCTAGAGCCTACAGGATCTTCAAAGGCTGTTCCCAGGTAATTTGCACATATGAGTGTAGGGCAATTTCATCAAAGGTGAAGTTTTCAGCACTCCATGCTGTCTCTGAGAGCTTAGCCCAGAGGATCAGTTCAACTGTTTGTTGCAAGACTTGAAACTGGTACTGGGGTTGGAGAGAGCTTCTTAAAAGGAGAACACTTTCTCTAAGTGGCAACTGAGATTGTCAGTTGGGCCCATCTCTCTGATACTTTGTCCAATCTGCTGGACAGAATGGCGACTTGCAGGGGATTGGAAGTATGTGTGTTCGCACCGGTCCACTACTTAGCATGGCCCTGTCAGAGCGCAGCCTCCGATGCTGCATCAGTGATCACCTTGATGTTTGATCCTGAGTAATGGAATCTTTTAACATTTTGTCAATTTGATCCTGGATGGCTCTCTTTGTTCCTCTGGAACAGTGATCCTACTGGTTGCATCACTAATCATGCTGCGAATCTCTGACTCATCGCCATTAGTGAGAGGAATAAGTGGAGGTGCATCACAGAATACAGGCCCTTCGCCTGTATCATGGAGAACCACCATCTTGGCATTGTATGTGGTGTCCTCCATGTTTGCATGGTTGTGGCGATGCAGTGTGTATACCAAAGTTGGCACCATCTCTGTGAATGGCAAGTGGAAGCTGCTACACCACAGGGGTTGGACTTGCATGTGATGTGGCATGCTTCATCATCCAAGTCAGAGTTGTCTTTGCTGGATGACATAATCTCAATGGGCGATATCTGAAACCCATTCATGGCCTTAACATGGCTGGCAAGAACATCCCATTGATGGCGCCACTTTTCCATCTTTTGTCTACACTTTTTGTGATAGACTTTTGCAGTGCCCTGCTCAATACCTCTCTCAGCTTCTCTCTGTAACACTGTATGAGTCGTCCAATTCAATGTGTTTTCCATAGCTTTTTATCCCACTCACAACTCATACGCTTGTAATACTCTTTCAACTCAGCATTCTAATCTCTCAAGGTTTCATTCCTATCACTCAAGATATCATTCAAATTTGCTGTTTATTATCACATTTCAACCTTTATAATTGTCTTTTAACAAACATAACTCTTGGTCAGTGTCTTGAGCAGTATAGTGCATCTGTCTGAATTAACATCATGGAGTGACTGTGTCTCCTCTGCTAATTTCTTTTCCTTTTCTGTAGCTCTGATGTCTGCAAGCCCATCTATTTTTTTAAAGGCGCATTTTGCAGTTCAAAGGCTACATCTCGCTGTGAGACTCTCAACAGCGGTATGTAGAGCCACAACCAAAAGACCTTTAAGGTTGTATTTCTCGGTAGTTTGTTTGGACTCTAAGTATTGGCAGATATTAACAGCAATGGTTTTCTGCAGATTTTGCATCAACATGAAATCTTTCTATCTGCCGTGGGATGTGAGGTAGTTTGAGATACGAGTCTCAGTTCTGTGCACAGATCAGACATGACAAATAAGGGTAGACAAACAAATAAGAAGTTGGAAAATGGTAAAAATACCCTGGTGCCATCCCCAATTGCTTTCCAGTCCCTGGTGGGTGAGTGGTCGTGCCAAGGTGGTACTCTGTCACTCACAAAGGGAGTTTAAGGGGTCGGTGTGGGTCTGCCACACGAGACTAAGACACTGTGGATCTGCCACAGCCGCTACCACTGTAAGCATAAGAGGTCCAAGTAGGCAAAATCATACTACTGTACTCTACATTCATAATAAATTGAATGTGAATCTTCCCTTGTACATTCTACCTGCACGTGGTCACCAAGATGTAATTGGCATAATAAATCACCTTCTGAGGTTCTTGGTGGAATGGTGCAAAAGGAGAGAACAGACAAGTGGTACTCATGTAATAAATTAAATGTATTACAGATCAGTAAGACAGGCTTAGTACCATTACAGTGTGAACTCTGGGAGAACATCAGTTTTCCTTACCTAGGCAATGCAGACCATTTCTCTCTTCTCATCCCCTGATAATTGCAATAGCAACAGCTAAGGAAGATACATAAATGTATATAATTGGACAAAAACAGGTGGTCTGAGTAACTATCCTAACTAGTATGAAAAGGTGCATAGCTTGCAGAGATAACAGCACAATGAGACTTCTATTATCCCAAGGTTAGTTGTAATGATGCACAATTACTAAAGATGGCACTGTTGCCTTACTTATAAAAATACAGTAAGAATAGAACAAAAAGCATTTCTCATGGATAATATATCAGTGAAGCATAATAGAGCTTAACAGAACACAGATCCTGATACTTATGCTTATCCGATAAATATCTTCTCCCTAACATTAGTATGTATACCAGCATAAGTTGCTGCTCACAAGGTGGGGCACCATTAGGGCTGCTGGACCATGGCTAACAGGTATTACAGTGCAAAGAAAATGTCCAAGTGGCACTTCAATAATGTTACAGTACCTAAACTGTGTAATAACATGGAAAAACAGCACCTGCAAGTGGACTCTCTTCACTACCTATTTTGGTTGTTCTGTGCCTGGTTATTGTTTGCTTGAGTCCATGACAGGAGGCACAGGAAGCATGGTTAGAGTGTGGATGTCAGGCTGCTGACATCCCAGCATATCAAAGTTTTTATTTTAATTGTGTTTATCATTTTACTAGTTTAAACATAACTAAGTAAAGCTCATTTTCAAGAAGTCCTGGGATAGCAATGTGAGAAGGCAGTAGGGGCTGGGGGGATACTGGGATGTATAGGAGAGGCATCACCAGCAGAAAACAGGAAGTTATTATCCCTCTGTACAGACAGTTGGTGAGACCTCATCTGAGTACTGCGTCCAGTTCTGGGGACCCCATCTCTGCAAGGACATAGACAGGATGGAGGCAGTCCAGAGGAGGGAAACTAAAATGGTGAAGGGTCTGCAAGAGAAGCCATACGAGGAGAGACTAAAGGAGCTTAACATGTATACCCTTGAGGAAAGGAGGGAGGGGGACATGATAGAAACTTTTAAGTACCTCATTGGAATCAACAAAGTCCAAGAGGGTAGCATCTTTCAGAAAAAGAGATGTGCAAGAACAAGAGGACACAATTTGAAGATAGAGGGGATGGCTCTGGGATAATGTGAGGAAGTATTTTTTCACAGAGAGGGTGGTGGACACATGGAACAGCCTTCCTGAGTAAGTTGTGGGGTCTAAAACTGGGAGAATTCAAGAATGCATGGGACAGACATAAGGCAATTCTTGTGGGGGTAGGAAGAAATAGGCTGTTGGTTAACTAGGATCTGCAGCTTATCCTGTAGGTGGGAAATGGGCAGACTAGGTGGGCCAAGTGGTCCTTATCTGCCGTCAAAGTCAAAAGTCTATGATAGGACAGCTAAGGATGCACAGTAGGGACCTATTGAATAAATGATTTATTTTCATGAGAGCTGTTTGACCTTGGGTAACCTCACAGTGGGGTAAGCCACAAGTGATGTGCCCATGGTCAAACAGCTTGAGTGAAAATAAATAATTTATTCAACAAGGCCCTACTTCATATTTCTGTTTTTTTTTATTAGTTCTTTTCTTCATTTTAACAGGAGGAAGTTGTTGGTTTATTTCTTGAAGTGAAGCATCTCCACTTCTTTTGAGTGCTTGTTGCACGTCATGACACTGCAATTACCAGAAAACGTGTCTGATTGGTTGAACTGTGAAAGCGCCAGCACAAAAATCACAGGCAAGATGGTGGATGCCGTTAGTGAAAACAGTCTCGCTGTTAATCACATGTGATATGCCAGGCTTCCTTTGGAACAGCCAACAGGAATGGCTATATCTTTTTAAATGTATTTATGTTGTTTTGTTTTAATAATGGGTGAGTGACTGGACTCTTTATTGTTTATTTATTTATTTTATTTAATTTTTTTGACCGGTAGTGCATTAGGCAGATTCTGCCTATTTTCAGGCATGACCGGGGGATACAGATGAATGCCAACTGACCTTGAACCAGATTAAGCTGTTGGTGGTATTTTTTAGTGAATGAGGGAAATTTGGCCAGGACACCTGGGAAATTCCCTTACTCTGCAACAGGGAACCTTTGGCTGTTTTAGTTGTTTGCCAAGATGGCCCTGGTGGTGGTGGTGGAGATGCTGCTCTCTGTATCAAGGTTTTATCTTCTGATTCTCAGCCTACTATGCCTGTTGTTCTGCCAAGTGCCTACAGTAATGGTCAATCTGATTCTGTGCCAAGTTTGGATTGTCCTTCAGTTGTACACCCACCTCCTGCTACTTTACTGCCTCTGAAGCTGACATTCTGATTTTGGACCAATTTCTTACTACTGCTCCTGGGACCTGCACTACTACCTTGTCTTCTGCATCTGCGTTGCTCTATGATCAACACTGCTCCCTCTTATGGCAAATTTGTGCAGGATGGCGATGCCTCACACTCTGTATTACCCTCTACTTCTGTTCAAGCTGTCTTACAAGCTGCGTTACCTTGTGCTGCATCACGGGTTTATTTTCTTCTCCTACCTGCTCTGTCATGGCTGCTCCTAGCTCGCTCACTCCCACGGATGTCCACAGGATATTCCTCTTCCTGATGCTGTCTGGTCCCCAGCTTCCACTCTCCGAGCTGCAGGTCAGACTCAACAGCTTCCTGGTGCACCCTGGACTTCTCCCCAAGCAGTAAGTGTACAGGACATTATGCGGAGACACTCAGTTCCCGATTGCCAGCGAAACTACTCTCTTGCCTCTTCGTTCCCACCAGTTTCATTACAGCAATGCAACATCCGGACTCTAACGTTGGCCAACCGATGCCTACAGCTATGGGCCTTCAGCATGCTCTGAATTTTTCCTCAGTACCACAACCCTCCCTTTCAGTGTACTCCTCCTCGGATGAAGATTCCTTGCACCACATGGATAACCCTCCTTGCCTTCTCTGCTTGCAGGTGAGACTTCGACAGATCGTTCTTTTTGCCTCAGTGACCTTTTTCAGAACTTGGGGAACCAGCTCAATGTCGGAGCAGTCCGTTTGAAATATTTTGGTGACCTTACTACTGCTCCAGATAGGAAAACTGTATTGCATTCCATGCTGTGAGACTCTTTGGGATTTCAGCTAGTGAACTGTTTGCCTTTATTCATGTTAAGGGAAGTCTATTTATGATTTGAGTTTTAAAAATGTTTACATGTTGGAAAGGTTCTGGACCAAATATGAACTGGTGAAATCTCATCCTTTATGGACCTCCTTTATGCTCATTCCCTTACTAAACCAATGGTTAAGAGTATTACCCTTCTTTTTGTAATGAAGGAGTGAGCATAGCGGATGTCTAATACTGGCTTAAGCAGCGCTGCAACATTCTCAAGGCTCCTCGTTGTATTTTGGATGAGGACCTCGTCTGGACAGGGGGATGGAAGGTTAAGGTGCAATTGAAACAGACCGACCAAGGTATAATGCACTTTCCAGGTAGTTTTATATTGGTAGGGATAGGGGTTTATGCCTTTACCTGGGTCAGCCCGCACCTGCCATAAATGCGGTGCCGGACACACCTCAGTCATACCTGTGACAAGCCACGTTGTACTATTTGCTTGGCCTATGGTCATGTTAGCCTGGGTAGTCCTAACCCACAGAAATGTAATCTCTGTGACAAGAATGGCCATACCTACCACCAGTGTCCTTGGGCTGACCATAATAGACAAGAGCGCCTCCTCAGGACCAGGTGTCCCTCATCTCTGCCTCTCAAACTCAGGTGCTTTGCCAATGAGATGAGGAGCTCCAGGAGGTCATGCCCCCCTTGGAGGACAATGTCTTGGTACCTACTCCCACCACTCTGGTGGACGGTCTCATACTGCAGAAACAGATTCCTCCCTGTACAGAACCTGCCTAGGAGGTTGCTATCCCCTGACCCATGCCCCCTCCTCTCCAGACTGGGACCTCCCTTCACTGAGGTTTCTCAGGGTAAGAGGAGTAAGGTGAAAGAGTAGCGTAAAGCTCCCGGTCCACCCTCCCAGCAGTCAATACTGATCAGGAATCACTACCAAGTCTTGACTAAGCGGAACAGTGAACTGACATAATGGAAAGGAAAATTATTCTGATTCCTCTCAGGCCTCTTCTCTTCATATGGACTATTCCTCTAATTCCCAGCAGGACCCTCTCCCTCTCCCTCTAGACCAGGCATCAGGCAGCAGTCTGCAGTTACCTGAAGATTCCTTTTTAGTTTTCCCATTTTCTCCTTTTTCTGCATTTTTCACTCTCCTTATGCCTGTGGGTTTATGTCTTGGCTGCCTCACACTTAATGTGCAGCATGAAATCCCATGAAACTCCTCACCACTTTGCAGTATCTTTTGGATCTTCCACATGATATCTGCCTGATTCAGGATACTAGAATGAAGACTTGCTACGAGCTGACCGGATGGACTAAGGCCCTTCCTATTAGTCCTCTGGAGAGGATAAGCTGCGATGGATTGGGTATCTTGTTTTCTGGCTATGACTGTGTTATTCACGAGGTTGGTTGATATAGTCCCTGGACCGCCTTGCTGCATGATTGTACTTTCCATCACATGAAACTCAGGATTCTTAATGTCTATGCCCTCAAAGTATTGCAGCCTGATCAGATTTGTTTTGGCTATTACAACCGTATTTATACCCTCCCGCCATCTTTACATGGGAGGATTTTAACTATGGTCTTACCTGGCTGACAGAGGAGTTTGACTCTGAAACTTTTGGGAGACTCTTCTGCATTGCAGACTATCCTTCAGACTGCTTTCCTTAAGGATGACTACTGTGAGCTGCATCCCACTGGTGCGAAGACCTATCACAGAGGCCTTCTGGCCCTTTCATGTTGATTTTTCTTCCTCTCTCAGAACATCTTAGTTCAGCAAGCGAAGTCATTCCTTGTGAAACCTTGGATCACATGGCCATTTCACTACTTTGTTCTCCTTCCACAGCTTCCCATCCTGTTATTGTTTCTTCTCATTGGAAGTTGAATAGCTCATTGTTGTCTGATAGTTGCATTTTGAGGATTGTCAAGGCCTTTTGCTGGCCACATTTCTGTAATGGATGCTTTGCTTATGCCTCCCACTTACATTGGTGGGATGATACCAAGTTGGATCTCAAACATTTCTTTCTCCGGCATGCTAGGAAATCAGCATCCTCTTATCGTCAGTATTTGATTTTGAGGTGACATCTGAAGGACACTATTTCCAGGGCTTGCAAATCTGGACAAGATTATTCCCCACTTATTACTTCTTTGAAGTCCCAGATGGAAGAGCATCAATATAACAGGGACGCTCCTTGCGTCTTGAAACATCTTGTGGAACATGTTCTTCTAAGGCCTCTTTTGATGTTCTTAAGTGCTATTCTGACATGGTGGCAGCCACACACATTGAAAGTCTTACTGACCCTGATTCCTCAGTGGTTTATGATGCTAGCATCCCTCCAGCAAGTTTTTTCCCACTTGGAAAGTGTTTTGGGACTCCTACTGTGGCCCTCCCTGCTGTCGCTTCCTTTTGACTTCAGATCCCTCTCACCTCAAGATCTCTGTACCCAGTTGACTACCCGATCTCCTTGTCAGAGATGCAGGCGGCAATAAAGAAACAAAAATGGTGCACTTCTCTGGGGCATGATGGCCTTACTGCAGAGCTTTATCATGCTTTCTGACCTTTTTCACCATCATGCGCACTTTGCTCTTTTACGCATCGCTTAAACACTCATTCAGGCAGGCAGTATAGCCTAGAGGTTAGAGGAGCAGGTGTGAATGAGCTTAGTACATCCAGCTGACCAGACTTGAGTTTGATTCTCACAACCTCCACTTGCATACTGTGTGACTCCGAGCAAGTCACTTAACTGCCCAGTGCTCCTAGGTTGCCCCTGAAAAACAAGCACTTGTGCCTAGTGGGCCTTACCCAGTTACCAAAGACTAAAGTTCCTCAACACTTCTTGGATGCTATTATGTTTCTCTTGTTTAAAAAGGGGATAGATCAGATATTCGGAATTGGAGACCTTTGAGTCTCTTGAATGTGGACTATATGATTTTTATGTCCATCTTGCCTCACCAACTTCTTCTGTAGCATCCATGTTATTTCTGAAGTTCACACTTGTGCCATTCCTCATTGCACTATCACCTCCAATCTTTCTCTTCTGAGATGTCTCTGCTTTTAGCTCTTCCTCTTCTCCCTCGCTTCTTCTTTCTTTGGATCAAGAGAAGCATTCAATAGAGTAAACCATGACTATCTCTTTCAGGTTCTGTCTCACTATGGTATTCCACTGCATTTTATCCAGTGGATTAGATTGCTCTATTCTACTGCTTGGATCCAGTCTTAAGTGAATGGCTCCCCTGCCCCCACTTTTGAATCAGACTGAGGTTAGACAAGGCTGCCCTTTGAGTCCTCTTCTTTATGTTTTTCATATAGATCCCTTGCTACACAGAATTTTGCACCATCCATCTATCCCACATCTTTCTTTTCCTTCTGTGTGCACTGTTCCTCACAGTGTTGGCTTATCGCGGATGACCTATGTATTCTCACCACTCCTCAACTTCAATAGGCTGATTTACTTCTCCTTCTTATGGATTTTGAATGGGTGTCAGGTTCCAAATTGAATTATGGCAAGAGCTCTGCACTGCTTCTCCTGATGCCACCACCCCAGATTCTCAGATCTATATAGCTGGGGTCCCTATGTAGTCTGCACCGATTAAGCTTTTGGGATTGACCTTTGGTACCACCAATGATGCCCTTATGAATTAGACTTCTGTTTTGGATAAGGCTTCCCACATAGTTGCTTCTTGGATGGGTCACAGTATTGCAGCGGAAATGGGTTTTATTGTTAAAGGCTTTTGTTCTTCCTTTGTTTCTTCATTTAGCTTCAGTTTACCAGTTCCCTTTTCCTTGTAGGCCCACTTGTATAATGTTTTCTTTCAGGGATTCTGGGGCAGTCACTTGAATCGGTTGAGTGAACTTACACATATCCTGATTATTGCCATGTTGGGGTTTGAATGTTGAACCTCTTGGTGTTTTTCACTGTTTATGAAATTCACTATTCCTATCTTTTACAATCTCAGCCGGCATTTTGATTTTCTCTTCTTCATCATAGTGTTGTTCAGTTATGCCTAGCGCCTTCCACCTATGAAAATACCTCAGAATTTTCAAAAGCATAATCACCCCATTACATAATCCCACTTTTCTGAAGATTCATCAGTGGTGTTTAAACCCCACAATGGTTCTTTCTTCCTGAGGAAGTGTTTGTATCAGTCTGTTCTGGGGTCATCCTTTTCGGACCTGCCTGTGTTGTGAGATTCCCTTGGAACTGTTATTGACTCTCCAAATGTCTTCCTTCAATTGACTGTTCCATGAATTCCTCAGAGTGTTTGGGATGTTACCTGAGTATCCTGTCATGGGAGGCTTGGTGTTAGAGATAACCTTAAGCATAAGGCTCTGGAGGAGAGGACTTGTCCTCATGACACATGTCCATCCATTCCCAAGACCATGTTACATTTTTTACTGAATGCCCCTATACTCGACCCATGTGGACCCTTCTCCATAAATGAAAGAGAAGGCCCTTCTGACCCAGTATGTATGATGTTTTGATTTACGGTATTTATCCTCCTGGTTTAAGTCATTATCATCCTAGCATTCTATGTTTGATTTTTAATTTTTGTTGCTTCTATTTGTGGCAGGCCATATGTGCATATTTGCTGCAGCGAAATCAAGTAGTCCTACCCAGATTATTTCTCAGATTTTATAGGGTTTGCAAACTGTTTATAGCTCAGAGGAAGGCTCTGTACCACCTGGTTTTTCAGCGGTACTGGAATTTATGTCCTGGATCCTTTCTTTACTATCATGTTTTATTTTTTGTATTTTTATTTTCCTGTTTTCTATTTTTATTGTTGTTGATTTCCTTTTATTTGATTTTGAATGTCATAAGGCTATTCTGTGCTTCGTGTTATTTACGTTTCCACATATGAATTGTTTTTTCTCTCCCAACTCTTTTAGTGAGGGTGGGATGGGGATAATGTACTGATGTAGACATTCATGTGTCTGGCTCATGTATGCTGTGCTACTTATTTTTGTTTATTGATTTGCATGTATTATGATTATGTCTGCTGTATTACGATTTAGCATATTTGTTTTCAGTTTTTGCAACACAATACTTCCCTACTTTTGGAGATAGCGTGTCTACTGTACAGATAAATAAAATGTATTCAACAGGTGTGAAGCTAAAGATTTATTCAATGACTCCTGGGTCCACCTACATAAATACATATATATATATATTATATATATAATGGTAGCACAGTAGTGCTACCATAGTTAGGGAGATGGAGCCATTTACATGTTAAACCCAAAATTTTGCACCTTAATAACTTTGCAACCGTTTGATGAATTTGCCTGAACTTTGGAATACGATCAAGATGCATATGCCTTGGGATCTGCCAAGTTTTGTACCAGTCAGATATATGGCTGAGGGTTATTAAGCATGATCTTAGTACATGATTTACACTTTTTTGGGAATTCTATGGTCGCGCCTACATGGTCGCATTTTTTTAAGTACCAGTCCCAAATCTTCAGGAATGTGCAGCGGGGTTCCCTATGTGCCTTTCGAAGATTTTGTGAAAAATATTAACTGTTTCAAAAGTCATTCAAAAACAAGTTCCCATTATAAGTCAATGGAAAAGTTAACAAAAAGGATTCGACAGTGTCGCAAATGCAGTTTTACTTTACGTAAATGGCCCTTTACTAGCCAAACCTGCCATTTTGTTTTCAGTTGGTGATCAGAAAATGCTTGGCATTTAAATTTGGGACCCTCTAGCAACCTATGCTGCCTTGAGTCCTGTGCCCCTGGCCTCTAGGTGCTCAACAATTATTTCTTTCAGAAATGATTCAATCATTTTCCATACCACTGAGGTTAAACTAACAGGTCTGTAATTTCCTGCCTCTGCCTTGCTCCCACTTTGTGAAGGAAAATCACATCTGCCCTCCTCCAGTACTCAGGTACCACACCAACCTCCCGTCTTTTGTTGAAAAGTGTAGTCAGTGGTGTCTCTAGGTCTCCCCTTACTTCTTTTAGAATTCTGGAGTGAATCCATCACACCTCATTGCTTTGTCCACTTTGAGTTTTAGGAGTTGTTGCAGGACCCTTTCTTCTGTGAATGGACTGGTATCAACCACCCCCATCCAAAGTGTTTCTATTGTTTGGTTTAGGCACCTCCTGTCCTCTTCTTTTGTGAATACTGAGAAAAGTATTTGTTCAGTATCTCTTCATTTCACTGTCACCCTCTTCCCACCTCCTTCCCTTTATTAAGCCTCACTATCCCTCCCATGGTCTTCCTTAACTCCTGATGTACCTATAAAGGTTTTATCCTTCTTAGCTGAGTTGGCTGTCCTTTCCTTGGTTTGGGCTTTTGCTAGTCTGACTGCCTTCTCCCTTCCTTCTGCTTTAACTAGATGCAGTTCTCTGTCCTGTTCCTTCTGTGACTCCTTACACTTCCTGAATGCTATCTTTTCTCTAACCTTCCCCGCCACCTCTTTTGAGAACCATAGTGTTTTTACTTCATTTTGTTTTGTTTATTTGCTGCACACAAAGGCTTGTTGTCTCTGTGATGGCAGTTTTAATTTTACCCATTGTTCTTCCTCCTCCTTCCTGCCCATTTGCTAGTGCACTCCTTAGGCACTCACTCATTTTTCTAAAGTCAGCCATCCTAAAGTCCAATACCTTTGCTTTTGTGATGGCTTAACTCTACAGCTGTGTTTATCATGAACCACACTGTTTGGTGATCGCTTGTTCCCAGATGGCTACCCACTTCTAAATATGTGATCCTCTGTCTGCCCCATTTGAGGCACCAGGTCCAAGACTGCTCCCTCACGAGTGGGTTCTAACACTAGCTGTCTGAGGTATGCCCCCTCCTGCAAGGCATCAAGAATGACTCTGCTCTTGGATGTGGCTGCAGCAAATGTGCTCCAGTTAACATCTGGCATATTCAGGTCCCCATTGACAATATCTCCCTTTTTCTACCATTCTAAGGATGCTTGATCATTTCCTTATCCATTTACTCCCCTAGACAGTATACAGCCCCTTAGGAATTGTGGTGCCATTGCCTGTCTCAAGGTGACCCACATTGCCTCCTCTCCCCCGTTTACCCTTTAATTCCATTGCTTTGATCCTTCCCTTACATAAAGGGCTACTCCTCCTCCTCCTCTTTTACTCTCCCTGTCCATTTTAGATTGTGTACCATGGTATACCAGTCATGGTTCTCCATGTACCATGTTTCTGTGACTGCCACAATATCCAGGTGCCCCTCTTCCATCAAGGCCACCAGTTCAGGAAGCTTGTCACCCGACTACAGTCATTGGTACTCATCACCCTCCATTTTTGATACCCTTTCTAAACCATTGTTCAGTCACTGCCCTATATTAAAGCAGCAGTCAAGTTACCATAAACCTTTTCCATTATTACAGTAATAAGGGTTCCTCTGCCAAACATATAAAGATACACACTTTACTTTTCATTTAGATAACCCCATCTTGAAGCAAGATATGTTATCTTGGAGTCTTTAAAAGTGCCTCTTGCACATGCCACACCTGGCCTGAAACCTGCCACGCCACCTACACAAAAACTAAATATTTTCTGCAGCTTGTTATCTGTGACATGTTGAAGAACCCTCCTAGTACAACTAGAGTATGAATGTTGCCATTCATTCAACACCTAACACTAGTCAAAGATATTTTGCAAAATGGTGAATGGTGGCCGTCTTTAATCATGAGTCATTAATTAAAAGTAATCACAAAAGAAAGGCTTAACAACATCCAAATTCCCCAAAAGGTAATTATATTAAAGTACTACCATAGTGTTCATATAGAAACAGAGCTGATCCCTATGGGAGGAGGTGCTTGCTGCCTGCAATTTGGCTTTTAAATATTCCTAATTACTCCAGCTCTGCTACCTCCCCTGTCAGTAGACACTGACCCCCTTCACCTATAATTACTAAACACCATAGCCACCATTTCCACATATACCTCCTCCTGGATGTATTGTTTAATCGTTAATGAAATCAGTGGCTTACATCACGGTTCAAGTAACCTGCTCTGTCTTCACCACCAGCTCCTGCAGGCCTAGATGTAGTCATTGCACAGACATGTGATGAAAGCTCATCAGAGGAAAATGACCTAAGCAGGAACAATGACAAGAAACATGACAGATACTCGTCCATCTGCATACCTGGTGTTAGCAAACAAATTACCAAGTAGAAAAATCTCTCTCTCCCTCTCTTTCTCTTTCTCTCTCTCCCTCTCCTCTCCTCTCCTCTCCCTCTCCCTCTCCTCTCTCTCTCTCTCTCTCTCTATATATATATATATGTAATCCCTAGGTGGCACTATCCCTTGGGCTACTATCCCTGCCTGCCTGGCTACTAACAGGTTAAGGGCCTGAGTTCTAAAATGGGTGTCTCCACCCAAAGGTCTGGGTTGGTTGTGACTAGTCTAACCAGGTCACAGCCCTGTGGGACACAGTGACACCCTTTTCTCCACTAGTGACCCACACAGTACGCAACAGTAACTTCCCCAATACCCAGATATGCAAACCACATACGCTGTACTTAACACTTACACCCAGGACTGGTTCCTTCAGCTTGACTCTGGGGACCCTGTAAAATAAGGTGATGCAGTACAACAGCAACAATGCAATACCTTTAGCATAAACTGACACCACAGTCAATGTAAATTTGTAGAAACAAACAGATCTGATTTATTTAGGGAGCTATAACAAGGAAGAGGAGAAATCAGGTTAATTAGCTTGAACATGTTAATAATCACAGTACAGTGCATGCACTAGAGTCCCAGTCAGTCTCATTCTCTGGGTACCCAGGATGGAGAAAGGGCTGGCCAGGTCTGTTGCAGCTGGTTGGGGCCCTGTGATGGAAAAAAGAACATGCACACACACAATTTGTAATCCGGAGCTGGACGGCTCAGTTCAGAGAAAGAAAAGCACAAACAATCACATGACACACTTTGATTAAACAAAAGTTGCAGGAGCTACCCTGAAGATTACTCACGATACCCAGGCTAATCACAGGAGGGATGATGGATGAATTCTCTGGATTGCCAGAGGAAGCTTGGCCCTTGATGATGGATCTTTCTGTGCAGCAGGTAGTGAGGCAAGACCCTCATGGCAGGGCCTATCTGTGCCAGACAGCATGGATTCACTCCGATTTGGGCTGGAAAACTACTTCCAGCATTAGCACACAGTTTACAGCAAATGGGGAAACCAGATCACGATCCCTTCTAGCACATAGCACATTTATATGTAAAAGAAAGCTACTGTACCAGGCAGGTGACTCCTTGGTTCCATCGCAAGAGCACTGCAATTACCCGGGAGCACTACAGTAGCTAAAGTCCTAACAGGCCGACTGATTTCAGCAAACTCTTTGGTCTTCTACAGGATAAGCCTGGTCCCAACAGCAGCAGCTTGCTTTTCCTTACAACTTTGGATTCAGTCCAAAACACCTTTTCTCTCTTTTCTCTTCCTCTCTGCGACAAACAAGCCGAGATTTGGGTCTCACACATGCCTCCTGTGCGAATACCATGTCGCCGAACAGAGCAGAGCAGAGCTCCTTCACTCTTCACTCTCTAACTTGGATCTGGCTCCCAACAGACAGCCCAGGGTCTTTCATTTAGATGCAGAAGGTTTGGTTGGTCAGTTCTGTTGTCAGTCACAGCAGGGCTCCTCTATAGGTGCAAAATGGCACCAAGGATCCAAAACTACATTACTCAGAGGCTCTCTTAGTACAGTCCCATTTCCATAGGCTCTAACTCCTAGTGGCCAAAGCAAGCTCCATCTTAGAGTCCTCACATACTGATTGGTCCAATTCAACAGTCCAGGACCAAAATGGAGGCACAACAGAAACAGTTTGTGCTGCAGGAGAAACAAGTTAGACAAACTGCATTTTCAGCATTACCAGAATTTCTCCCCAGAATTAGTTACATCTTTCAAGAGTGCTCACTCTGCCCACTTAGTGACAGCAGAAACAGAACACTTAGCCAGCAGCTCAGGCAGGACTCGGGCATAAACACACACAGTTCCCCCATTCAAACTAATTATGTCTACAAGCAGACAGCTCCTAAAGAGACAGTACTTGGAGGCTTTTAAAGCTCACTGGGAATCACATTTAAACTGCTTAGATGCCGAACACTTCCAGGCTCTGAGCAATTAGGCAAGCTTTTGGAAGACTTTTGGGAACCCCCATTTGCAGGGGGTTACCCCTTCCTGGCCTGGAAAAACTTGGCTTCGTGTCAAGTAAGTACCCCCAATAAACTAATACCAAACATCATATACATTTACACTCCAGCACATTACTTTCTACACAGTATAATACATATATGGTACTTTGAACTAAGGTCATTACTTCCTGCACAAAACTTGAGAAGGGCCCCTCCTATCAGCTACCTTGGGGCTAGATGAGACAGGGGCACCATACCTGGAGGCATAACAATTAACCTGGAGTTAGCATCTATGCTCAGTTTGGGCAGTGAGCTCTGAGATACATACACCTTTATGGACACATTGAGAGGCAAGTCTACAGGCCTCCCAGGAGAATCATAGCTGAGGCAAACTACAGGCTTTATAGCTCAACCAGTCTTTCTAGGGGGAACTGTTACAGTATCTGCACTTTTAGCCTCACTTTCTGCACTGTCTTTACTTGCCAGGGAGTTTTCATCGGGTATGAAGGTTTGAATTTTGAGCACTGTCAGTCTCTGGCTCTGCAATTTCTGAGTCCACAACACTTGGCTCACATGGATAGTATTCTAGCACTGGCGGGAACTATCAGGACACTCAAAGTACTCCTCTTGCTCTGGTATATCACCAGTTTGTCCCAGCGCATCTGACTCTTCCTCTGAAAAATTATACAGTTCCACCATAGTGATTCCATGTCATCCAACTTGATACTCTGCACTTCACTCTCTGGGATCATTGGCTCCAAGGATGAAGCTGGGAGCTTAGGCAGTCCACAGGGCCCAGCTTCATCCCCATAATTGACCAGGGGTTACCGTGAAACAACTGACTTAGTTCGTATGAAGGTAGTAACCATAGTTGCACTCACTTTCATCTGAAACCGACTGGCAGTCATTCTCAACTTGTATTGGCTGGGAGAACCTCGGGTCAGTATTGGCAGTTGCAAACTTTCTCTGTTTCTGCTTTGCAGCAGCCCTTGTCACTGGTCAGGGGAGCAACTTCTGGGGCTCAGATTCAATCAGTATCTGACCAATGGGCAACAAGTGATTACGATGCATTGTCTTGACATCCTTCGAGTTGTTTTCAGGCCTTACTTTATACATGGGAAGATCATCCAGTTTGCCCACTATAGTGTGAGGGAGATGGTGCTACCTGTCGGCAGTTTTGTGTTTACTATGTAGTCCCAGATTTCTTAACAATACACAGTCTCCTGTTTGGAGCTCTTGGGCCTTCACCTTTTATCATACCTTTCTTTGTTAGCCAAATTTCTTTTGCAGCCATTGTCTGAGCTAGTTGGCATGCATGATTCAATTGAGCTTTTAACTTTTCTACATATTGCAGGTAACTGTCAGCTCGGACCTCATCAGGAGAAATGCCAAAACAAACATCCACAGGCAATCAGGCTTCTCTTCCAAAGATAAGGCAGTAGGAGAAACCCAGTGGCATCACTTCTGGTGCAGTTGTAAGCATGTACCAAGGAGCTAATTTGCTGGCTCCATCTGATCTTGTCTTTTGGCTGGAGATGCCCAGCATGTCAAGCAGAGTGTGGTTAAAATGTTCAGGCTGTGGTCCCCTGGGGTGGTTCTGATTCCACTCCCCCACAGAGAGCATCTCCTTGACTAATTGGTTCTCAAAATCTCAACCTTGATCTGAGGGGCTTCATAATGTAGAAAGAAATTCTCTACCAGTACCTTAGCTACAGTGGATGATTTCTGGTCCTTGGTGGGAAGGCTTGACATACTTTGTAAAATGGTTAGTGACCACCAGCACATTGCTAATATTTCATTGATCAGGCTCCAAACTCAGAAAATCAATATTACCAACTCCATGGGGGCACTGGTGGTGATGTTAACAAGAGGGGCAGCCCTCTGGCAAAGCCTTTCTCTGCAGGCAGCGACTGCAAGTCCTTATATGGCTCAACATCAGCCCCCATTTTTGACCACTAGAATCTTGGCACAGACTAGATCAAGGGTGCTATCTATACTGAGGTACCCCATGTGGTTGTGTAGGGACCACAGTACCAAGTCTCTGGCGGTAGGCAGAACCAACTGTTGCTTGTCTACATGCCCTCACTGTCTACTGTTTCTCGATACAGCAAACGGTTAATCAGTTTCAGTTTGGGGCCTTCTTTATACAACAATGCAGTTCTCAAATCAGAGGAGTGCAACTTGGACACATCTTTCCTAGTAGAGGGCTTCAAGTGCTGTTCTGATCATTGGATACGGGATTGAGCCCACTGAAGACTGCCATTATCTAACTGGGCAGTGCACCAATGTTTAATGCTGAAAAGTGGCAGTAAGCAGCAAATATGCAATTGTCAGAAGGCCCCAAGCAATGTACTAGACAGTCCACTGTGTCTGGGGATACTTGTTCCTCCTTGTCAAACTTCTGGCATAGCGCTTGAATATCAGGATCTGACAGTCTGACCCAGTCATTTCTGGAAACAGGCCCCGAGAGAGAGCATCCACATCTATGTGATTTTGGCCTGCTCTATATTCTACAGTGTAATCATGGGTAGACAATGCAGAAAGCCACCTATGCCCAGTGGCATCCAATTTGGCTAAAAGTCTGTACATAGGTCAAAGGATTATTATCTGTCTTTACCAGCATCTTTGCTCCATACAAATAGTCATGAAATTGATCCACAATAGCCCATTTCAATGCCAGGAACTCCAATTTATGCACAGGATAATTCTTCTCAGATGGGGTCAGACTTCTGCTTGCAAAGACCACTGGTCTCAGGTCATTCTCATGCTCTTGATATAACACAGACCCCAAACCTTGTAGGCTAGCATCAGTATGAACACATACAGTTTTCAGGATCAGCACAGGCAAGGACAGGAGCATGGGTGAGTTGGTATATGATCTCATGAAAAGTAGCTTCACAATCAGGTGTCCAGCAGGACCCAAAAGGTTCATTAGGATGAAAATATACTCTCTTAGTTTCAGTGGAGGCCACTCTCTTGTATTTCTTATTTGTAGGAGGGTAACCTTGGGTAAGATTCAGGAGGGGTGAATCACCCTGAGTAGTCTTTGATGAACCGCGTAATACAGAATCCTAGAAATCTTTGCAATTCTTTTAGGTTGGGAGGCTGGGACCAGGTGGTCATGGCCTCAGTTTTGCTAGGATCAGTCTCTATTCCCTCGGTGGATACTCTATGCCCACTTATTTTACTGATGTTTGAAAGAACTGGCATTTATTGATAGATAGCTTGAGGCCAAAGTCTTCCAGGCGGTCCAATACTTGAAAGTCTGCTTTCATGTTCCTCCAACAAATTCCCAAACACTATAACATCGTCAAGGTATACCAGGCACTGTAACAAATTCATGTCTCCCATGGCAAGCTCCATCAATTGTTGAAAGGTGGCAGGGGCACCCAAGATCCCTTGGTTCATTCTCCTAAATTCATAGAACTCAAGCGGACATATGAAGGCTGTCTTCTCATGGTCTACTGGGGCCATGGGGATCTAGTAGTACCCTCCCTTTTCAAACACAAAAACCACTTGCTACTGTTTAGACAGTCTAGCGCATCCCCAAGTATAACACAGCCCCAAACCTGGTAGTACCCACTGCACTAGTCCATGGGGCATGGTGCATTGATCAGGGATGGTCCTCCTGTTGAGGGTCCGATAATCCACACACATCCATACTGTTCCATTCTTCTTTCTCACCACTACAATAGGTGAAGCATAAGGGCTTCTGGATTCTGGGATTGCACCAGCCACAAGCACCTCCTGTGGGTGGCGTCTTACATCATCCATGTCAGCCGGTGCCAGGAGTGGGACCTCTCATGAAATGGCCTCTCTTCATGCAGCTGGATATGATGCTCAGCTCCTTGCACACATCCCACATCCCATTCCTTTAGGGAAAACATCTGGTCCCTCTGGGCAAGTTTCCTACTGATTCTCATCTTCCATTCAGCAGACAACAGGAGTCACCAAAATCAAACAAGTCGGGCATCACTCTGTCATTCTCCCCAAATATTTGTTACTGGTAGAACTGCCGTGTTTGCACAGTGTACATTAGCAAGGGTGTAACCTCTATTCACCTAATTTCTCTGTCTGACACATTATGAACCTGAACCATTACCCACTGGGCATAGGCTTGAGCCTAAGCAGGTAAGATACTAGGTTTAACCAGCAATCCTTCTGGCAATTTTCCATCACCTGGTGCATGCAGCATGAGTATTTTATTCTTAACATTCTTCCTTAGGTGAACCTCTCCTTGTAAGGTACACTGAGTGTTAGGTGCTAGAATTAGGAACTCAGGGTCCTTCTTCCATACTGACCCCAACCGGTTCATCTGGGTCCATCTCTTCAGCATTCTTCCTTGACTCATAAGCCTTCTTAATCAAGGCAGGAATCCTCAAAGCTTTACCGGTCTGGTGCCCCTGGTTTTCATAGCAGAGTTGTGCCAACTGTCCAAACAAATGGGCGTTCATCCCACTCAGCAGAGGAACCCGTCATACAAGCCAGGAGAGGGACACACTAATGCCAAGGTTTCCACTTGCTCTACCACTCCAGCTAGAGGTGGGAAAGATAGCCAAATTCTAATGTAGCCAGAGTAGGGTATGCCTTTCACTTAACCCCTGACCTGCAGTCCTTCCAAAGGCTGTAAGGGCATATCAGACAAAATGCTTTTGGTACCAGTCTTGGAACATGATGGTTACTTGGGAGCCACTGTCCAGCACAGCCCTGGTAGACACTCCATTTACTTTAGCTGTTGTCTCCATGGAGGGACCTATCACTTCAGACCACTCAGGTGGCGCAGGCGCTGGTGTCGATCTGGCCTTGGCTTTGGTAGCATAATTTTTTCAAGCAGCTCCCTGGTGGCCTGGTATTGTTCCGCCAATCCCAGGCTATCAACCTAGCAGTAACCTCCTCAAATTCTCAGGCAAACAACAGATGAACTGGATGTGCCCATCCTCCCACAGTGGTAACAAACTTAGGTTCATTAGAGTCTTTAATGGGTGTGGATGTCTTTCTCAGCTGGGGCACCTCAGGGGCACTTCGAGGCCCTTCCTGGACTAGGGGCCTATGTTCCCAGATTTCTGACTCTTCACTATGACTGGGGGTGAGAGCAGTCCTTGCAGTTCCACCACCATGGCTCTCAACTCTTGTATCTCTGCTAGTAAGTTACCCTCAGTCGGGTCTCTGGGGAAACAACATGCACTCCCATTCCACTCTTATTCTGTGGTGCCTGTCATAAATCAGGTTCTCTGTCTGCCTCAGTCAATGCTTTAATCAATTCTCTCAACTGTTGGGTCTCATCTGAATCACTCCTTTCTACAGTCTGACAAGAGTTCACAACCCCAGCATAGGGCTCCCAGCCCTCTTCATCAGTTCAATTTCATGAATTTCTTTCATGAGGTGGCAGTATTCGGAGGGTTGGCCTCCTATCTTGCAACTTGAGCTTTAATACCATTACACTTGAAAATCTAGCAGATGTCAGGATGTGGTCCAGTCTGACCTTGTTCAAATCCTTGGCAGACACTCCCCTTTTCCTGTGGGCCTTCTGCAGAGCCCTTTCAATCTGGGTAACAAAGGCTGACAACTTTTCATTCTTCCACTGTTTAGCTGACTTGAACTTCCAAAGAGGTCATCCCCAACTCAGTGCTGCCCAACACCCCTTCTAGGGCAGAGATGTATTCGGCCGCAGTAGTCTCTGGGCTAGTGGCTTGTAGAAACTGGATGGCTTCAGTGCAGGGCCCTCAAACTCTCCATTAGGTGCTTCCTCTTTTCCCCTCTGAATACTGCCATTCCTGCACTAATGGGGTGGCATAGTCCATCCATGTCTCAAGGTCATCCTCCCTGAGTCCACTGGGACTGTGCTGTAAAAAATCTGAGCTTTCAGTAGAGTCCAGCTGGATGGGTGGAATTATGATGGGGAGGGGCTACTGGAGAGCTCTTGGGGAAACTGGGGATGTACCTGGGGAATGCAGGAGGCATAGGCCACCTGGGATGTCTAACACCTTTACCTGTTCTTGAGCAGTTCGCTCCTCAGATGCTAATGATTTGAGCAGTTTCTCCTTAAACCCATCTGTATCTGGAGACCCACCGGGGTGGCCGGACACTATGTAAATGGATGACCCTCCATCCCTTCTGGGCACCTTCAGGCAGAATCACTGGGTACCTTTTCTGGGTCAGCTGGGGAACTACATGAAATCAGCACTAGCATAGTTTGTTCAAATAAATCAGCATCTTTCCCCTTTCTACCTTGCCCAAGCCCTCAGCATGCTCCACAGTGGATACGATGTCAGCATCACTGGTCCCTAAGGGGACATCCAGCAAAGAATAGCCTTTTAGGGGTTTATCCTCAACCTAGCTCCACCCCAAAATTCTCTGCACCATCAGCTTATGGGGAAAATTTTTAGCTTGGGCGAGAAAGCTCCTCCATTTTCTCTCCTAAACAGAACATATTGGGGTAATTTCCTTATGTGGCCACTGGAGAACACTAATCCCAGTGGTGTCTCCAAGATGTAACCCCTAGGTGGTGCTATCCCTTGGGCTACTACCCCTGCCTGCTTGGCTACTAACAGGTTATGGGGCCAGAGTTCTAAAATAGTGTCTCCACCCAAAGGTCTGGGTTAGTTGTGACTAGTCTAACCAGGTCACAGCCCTGTGGGACACAGTGACACCCTTTCTCCCACTAGTGACCCACACAGTACACAACAGTAACTTCTCCAATACCCCAGATATGCAAACCATATACGCTTGTACTTGGCACTTACCCCAGGACTGGTTCCTTCAGCTTGACTCTGGGGACCCCTGTAAAATAAGGTGATGCAATACAACAGCAACAATGCAATACATGTAGCATAAACTGACACCACAGTCAGTGTAAATTTGCAGAAACAAACAGATCTGATTTATTTAAGGAGCTGTAACAAGGAAGGGAGAAAATCATGTGAATTAGCTTGAACATATTAATAATCACAGTACAGTGCATGCATAGAGTCCCAATCAGTCTCATTCTCTGGGTGCCCAGGATGGAGAAAGGGACTGGCCAGGTCCGTTGCAGCTGGTTGGGCCCTGTGATGGAAAAAAGGAACATGCACACACACAATTTGTAATCCGAACGGATGGCTCAGTTAAAGAAGAAAAGCACAATCACATGACACACTTTGATTAAACAAAAGTTGCTGAGACCTACCCTGATAATAACTCATGATACCCAGGCTGCACAGGAGGGCTGATGGATGAACTCTCTGTTTTCAGAGGAAGCTTGGCCCCTCGACGATGGATCTTTCTGTGCGGCAAGGTAGTGAGGCAAGACCCTCGTGGCAGCCTATCTACACCAGGCAGCACGGATTCAGTCCAATTTTGGCTGGGAAAGCTACTTCAGCACTAGCACACAGTTTACAGCAAATGGAAACCAGATCGCAAATCCCTTCTAGCACATAGCACATTTATATGTAAAAGCGTGCTATACCAGGTCCCGATTGCAAAGAACATTGCAATTACCGGGAGCACTATGGTAGCTAAAGTCCTGACAGGCCGATCGCATCCAGCAAAATCTTCGGTCTTCTACAGGGTAAGCCTGGTCCCAACAGCAGCAGCTTGCTTTTTCCTACAACTCGGATTCAGTCTGAAAATACCTTTTCTCTCTCTTTCTCTTCTCCTCTCACAACGGGCAAGTAGGCTGAGATTTGGGTCTCACATCGCCTCCCGTTGCTAACTGCCACGCTGTTTGAACAGAGCAGAGCTGAGCTCCTTCACTATTCACTCTCTGACTTGGATCTGGCTTCCCAATAGACAGCCCATGGTCTTTCACTTAGATGCAAAAGGTTTGGTTGGTCAGTTCAGTTGTCAGTCAAGCAGGGTTCCTCTATAGGTGCAAAATGGCACCAAGGATTCAAACTACATTACCCAGATGCTCTCTTCATTACAGTCCCATTTTCACAGGCTCTGAGAGTCCCAATCCGACTGGCCAAAAGCAAGCTCCATCTTAGAGTCCTCACATACTGATTGGTCCAATTCAACAGTCCGGGACCAAAATGGAGGCACAACAGAAACAGTTAGTGCTGCAGGAGAAACAGGTTAGACAAACTGCATTTCAGTATTACTCTGAATTTCTCCCAGAATTAGTTACATCTTTCAAGAGTTCTCACTCTGCCCACTTAGCGACAGCGAAACAGAACACTTAGCCAGCAGCTGCGGGACTCAGAAATAAACACACAGTCCCCCATTCAAATCTTAATTATGTCTGCAAGAAGTTTTAAAGAGACAGTACTTGGAGGCTTTTAAAAGCATAATGGAATCACATTTAAACAGCTTAGATGCTGAACACCTCCAGGCTCTGAGCAATTAGGCAAGCTTTTGGAAGACTTTTGAACCCCCCATTTGCAGGGGGTTACAGATACTTACCTTATCCGGTGAATGTAAACTACGGAAATTTCCCCAGAAGGAACATGTAGAACATAAAGCACAGCAGCAGGTATCCTCATTCCCTAAAAGTACTGTGCATCTGGAAATAAGATAAAAGAACAAATGCTGAGTATTGTTACAATTCCCCAACCTCATTAAAAATGAAGAAATACTTACCTCAGGGACTGGCTGTGAAACTGGAACCGCTCTACCACTAAATGAAGCACCAATGTCTTGAGCAGCAGCAGCAGGATGGGAGGTAATATGCATTGGAATTTCTGAATAGTGACAAAAGCAAACAGAACACATATACTGACAAACTCGGACATCTTGGGTGCAGTAACCCAAGCAATGAAAAAAACAAATACTTACCTTGATATTGGAAATGTGGTGCATTCTAATATCCAAATCCCAGCCTGATGAAGCTTGCTCGACTGGCATCATGAAGATGTAATCCTCAGCCAAAGCAGTACTAACATATTGTACCTCAAGAGGCCACAATATCAATCCACCTGCACCCCTCTCTTGCACAGAAAAAGTACAAAGAAATACTTACATGTGCAGCAGAGCAGTATGTCTGTGATGATGATCCACCAACACCAACCAAAACATTACTTCTCATGGCAAGTTGCCAACTAGAACACCCAAACTCTCATTCCCTCCACCGTCACAAGTTACAACAAGCGTCAATACAGCCAAATAGGACAGCATTGGCAAATGATAATTCAGATTTCTCGATCAGTTGTGAAACCAGCAGCAGGAGGTAGCAAGTGCAACTAGCAGCAACATTTGCAGGAGGAATTCATTTTCTCAGTGGCACCCACATGCCATTTTGGTTATTTCATGATTGTCACAATAGTTGTGTCTCCTTTTCTCACAATTTTGCAATGTGGTTTTCTGGACGATAGGGCCTGTTCTGCACCACAGCAGCAAGAGGCAACAATATTCATCCTGAAAACAGTGTTAAATGTGGACAAAGTACACATTTTAGTCCAGGTGGTGGTGGGGCTTAATAAAATGTCTGGACTGAGACCACATTTATGTCTCAATTTTCTGTAAAATTTCACATCTGATATATATGGACTTATACAGCCTGTTCTGCACAGGCACAGCACAGCATAGCACAGCAGCAAGAATTACCAGCCTAAGAAGCACACAGTTGGGACACCACGGACTGAGGGACCCATAAAGGCCTCAGGACCCCATCCCAAGCACACATTTACCAGCCTAAGAAGCACACAGTCGGGGACACCATGGACCGAGGACCCATAAAGGCCTCAGGACCCCATCCCCAGCACACATTTACCAGCCTAAGAAGCCCACAGTTGGGGACACCACGGACCGAGGACCCGTAAAGGTAATTCCAGCCTCCTGCAGAGCTGCTGTAGTGAAGGTGTGTTTGCGTTATTTTTGATCTCCGAACACTACAGATTGTTTTGTTTCTGAACATTGTCCCCAATTTACTGGGTGAATCCTCTCTTCCTGGAGGACCTGCAAGCACCTCTAGACTTTGATCACAACTGCAACTCGTGAGTCGGACTTGATAGCTTTACCGTCCTGGCTGTTCACTTAATTTCCCTCTCTCCAGTGCCTGATAGATGTATTTGGCATGCCTTTATTTGCATGCTTCAGTGATACTGTGTAACTGACTAGTGAGTAATTTCTACTGTATTTCTGTAGCGACTCAACATTTATAGCTGCTAAACTGTTTTCTGTACCTTTGTTTATTTCACTGTTGTTACCTATTGCTTTAGGGACAGCAAACCGGAGTTCTCCAGAGGCCTGCCGCATGTTGGAAGTGTCTTTGTAATTTCCCTAGGCTCCATCTTTGCCTTCTCTCACTGCCTCAGGTTGCTACAGTCCCCACAGCTTGCGCACTAGGCGGTCACGCTCTGGGCTATCCGTCAATACCTTTCCCGCTGCATACTAATATTTATTTTATTCTTCTCCTCCTCCTCCTCCTTCATAGGTCTTGGGACCCTCATCCCAGCACATATTTACCAGCCTAAGAAGCACACAGTAGAGTGACAGCGTGGACCGAGGACTCGTAAAGTAATTTACCAGCCTCCTGCAGAGCTGCTCTAGTGAAGGTGCTAGCCCAACGATGCTGCACATTGACTGCCCCACCACCCCAAGCTCTCTCCTTAAAATCTGTCCGGATACCTCTAGCCCCCGCAACCAGAAACTCACCTTCCAGCCTGTTCTGGACCACCTCTACAATTTCCCCTAAAACTGAGCAAATAATCCTTGTGGGCGTTAACATTAATTAGCTTTCTAGCTCGGCTTCCCCTACAAAGATGCAACTGTGTTATTGGACCTCACCCAGCTTACCTCCCCACCCTTATCAACTCCTCAAATGGTACCTCTACCCTACTGGATCTAGTCCTAGCCAACCACCCTCACAAGATGCTAAGCACCACTGTACTCCCAGATGCCATAAGTGTCCACTCCCCAGTTCTCTGTTCCTGGTCCTATAAACAAGAAACTGGCCCAAAATGGTTCTGTTGTGTCAGCTCAAACCTGGCAAACTGGGTCTCCTAAAACACCACCTTGCCCACTAGGACTGGTCCCAATTAACCTTGCCTTGATATTGACTCCTCTCGACTATTTCATCTAGTCCTTCAACCTGGTCTGCAATAGATTTGCTCCACTCACAACATATTATCAAAGGTTCTGACACCCCTTGGATCTCACAGGTTGTACTGGACCAGATGCACCTCGAGGACCACCTCTGGCAAAGGCATTAGATTCCAGTAAGCCTTCTGACCAGACAATGCTACTGAGCACAATAACAGTGTACTGACCATTTGCAAAGCCAAAGCCCGAGTACTATAGGACATGCCTTGCCTCCACCTGGGGAACAGGGAGTAAATTTTGGGACAATGTGAAGGAAATTAATGGCAAACCCATCACCCACTCCAACTCAGCTTAACATTAATGGGTCCATCTCCATTGACCCTAACTTATCACTGATACCCTAAATTCCTCTTTCTCCGACCTCAGCTCAGTACTTCCGCCCAATTTCTTTGATCCCTCAAACACCCCAGCCTCCCTCCCTCCCTCCATCACCCACCCTTCTATTTCCAAACTATCTCAGCTCAGGAAGCTAACCCTTACCTCCTCAAAGCCCTTAGTGGCACTCAGCACAGTAATGATACCCTGGACCTCAGACTCCTCCACTTGGTCCTGGATGTGGTCCTCTCCCCCTCACCAGCATCCAAAACTGCTACCTCTGTCTTGGTAAGTTCCCTTCTGTCTGGAATATGGCTTTATGACCCCTATCCACAAAAGTGGAGACCGTACCTCCCTGGGAACTACCGCCAATCTCTATCCTCCCCCACTTTCTAAAGCTTTGAAAAAATCATCTTGGATCAGTTCACGGACTACCTCAATAAATACAACCTTCTCTGTGGTGAACAACATGGTTTCAGAAGAGGTCACAGCACCTCCACAGCCCTACTGGAGTTCACCAGTTTTATCCACACTGCCCTTGATAACAGACATCTGGTTGGCTCGGTTTTCATTGACCTGTTGAAAGCCTTCAACACTATTAATCACCGCTCCTCCAATCAACCTTCTCCCAGTTAGGCCTTTCACATGAAGTCACCACCTGATCTGAGGACTACCTCTCCACTAGGCCACAGCATGTTAACATAAACAGCACCCTTCCAACTGCTTCCCCATCTGCTCAGGGGTGTCTCACTGCTCCATTCTGTGGCCAATTCTGTTCAGTCTTTTTGTTAATAATCTTCTCAAGGCCTGCCCTGAGAAAATCCTTATGTATGCTGATGATGCCATCCTCTTCTCCTCTCATGTTAACCCCAATTCCCTTCAACTGTATCAACAGGATTCCTTCAGCAAGGTAGAGACATAGTTCTCAAGTCAGGTTGGTGCTAGACCACAAAAAAACAAGGTCATACTATTCTCCCACTACCAAAGCAAACTCAAAGGTACCCCTCCTAATTCATACCAGTCATCTCCACCCTCTGAGCAGGTCTATAACTTCAAATACCTTGGGATCATCCTCGATCCTGCGCTCACCTTCCATGAGCACATTCACCTCCTCAGCACTGCTGTTAACACTAGGATGAACCAGCTCTACCATCACCAAAACTGTCTCCCCTGAGGCCCTCCAGTTTGCTGTCTCCTCCTCCATCCTGTCCCTCATAGACTATGGGATCCTAGTCTATGGGTCTGCAGATGACACCATTCTACATAGAATTAGGATCTCCTTGAATGAAGTCTGCTGACTAGTTACCAATTGTAACAGACTCACTCATACCTGCACTCTCTACAGTCTCACTAATTGGTTAACTTTGATGAAAGGCTAAAGTACCAGACCTGCCTGTTTGCCAGAAAATTATCTGTGGCCTTGCCCCACGGGCTTATCTTCCCTCCTACATCCATCTCCTATGACTGTAGCTACCTGTAGCTCCACCAAGCCCTCTCCCAAGTTCCATGTTTCAGAACAGCGCTGGGACAGCGATCCTTCTGCTACCATGCTCCCACCTGGCTGAACTCTCTTCTCAACCTTGTCACCTCTGAGAACAAACTCGGTCACTTCAAGACCTTCCTTCAGGACCATCTCCTCAAGTCTCATACATGCAACTGCCACTAATGAACTCCAACTTCCTGGCGCAGGCCTTCTCCCACCTTTCTCAGACAAGGGACTCCTGTCCTGCTTATTCTTCCTCCCCTCTTGCTGTCCTCCTGCTCCATCCCACCTTCTCTCAGACAACAGACTCCCATCCTGCCTACTACCTGCTGAATATCCCTTTGAGTTGTTTCATAGATATTGTTCATTATGTAACATTACTCAACATCTGCTGTTTGTCTTGTAACCTGTGTACTCATGTGACACGGAGCCTTTGTAAATGAGTCTTTGACTCAAAGGATTGTAATTCTGATACTGTTAAATAAATAAAATAAATAAATAAAAAAGAGGCAACAAGATTCATCCTGAAAGCAGTGATAAACTGTGGACAGAAGTGCACATTTTAGTCTGGGTGGTGGTGGGCTCAATAAAACTTCTGGACTGAGACCACATTTATGTCTCAATTTTTGTAAATTTCACATGTTGTATTTCTGGACTTATAAGGCCTGTTCTGCACAGCACAGTGGGAACTGGAGGAGGAACCCAACTTAACATTTGTGGCAAGCCCAGGACACATGTGTTAAGCAGTGAAACCATATTTATGTTTAATTTTACAATAAAATTGCTTATATTTCTGTGATTGTTGTATGCGTCTTTAGACTGATGCAGCATGCAACCACGACTGCTGCAACATCCCAACGTTTTGGGGCAATATTTTCTTCATAGGAACAATACTTGAGATTTGTGGATAGAAGGAGGAAATATATTAAGGAGCAACACAAAACAAAAACAAAGGTAGGTGTTCATAGACACATAACTATAACACAAGGCGGGGACAGGCAGGGTCAGAGCAAGGGTAATAGTACATATGAGAGGGAAAACTAAATCAGTGAACAAGAAAAAGGAATGAATACTATGGGGAGCATAACATAACACACAAAATCACTGGACAAAGACATATCTATATAACTCAAGACAACGAGAGGATATAGATGAAGACTAGAAAACAGAAAAGTTTTTTTCTTTTTAAATTTTTTCTTATCTTTTGAGGGTGAAATAAGAGAAGAATATCACTAACACAGGACACAGACAGGATAGGAAAAAGAAGCAAATTAACAGCTGAGTGCTGACACAGACACCACTAAGAGAAAGTGAGAGTCACACACACACACACACACACACAAAGTCCTAACAAAGAAAGATTGAGAAATTAACTATTTTTAACAACAGAATGTGTAAAACACAATCTAAGATCAGTGGTTCCCTCCTGCTGCCTAGCTCTCTGACTACCTTTGCCAGAAACACGAGCAAAAGGAAGCAAACTCAGTCACTTCCAGCCTGACTGCAGACACCCATATGACCTGCAGAGAGTAAATCATGTGATGCAGCCTTTTTCCCCTAATTTCTCATAATAGTAATAATGTAAGGCAAAACTTGGCAAGTGAAAATGAGCAGCGAAATTTTGCCACGAGTACATAATTACGTGAAATATTTCGAGGGCAAAATTCATGATTTCACCAGCATTTCACCGACTAAATTAAATTTTATAAATTTCTAATCTAGAGAGCATAGTCTCCTGGATGTGTGGTAGCATGGATTTATGGGGGAGATCATGTCAAATGAATCTGACCGACTTCTTTACTGGGTCACTAAGGCGGTAGGCAGGGGCCAAGTGGTAGACATCCTCTGTCTGGATTTCAGAAAAACCTTTGACTCTGTGCTCCACAAAAGGTTGATCAGAAAGTTGGTGGATCTTGGGGTTGAAAATAAGATGTCCAGATCGGTGGAAACCTGGCTGAGGGACAGAACCTAGAGGGTGGTTGTGGGGAGAGTTATCTGGTACTGGAGAGGTCACCAGTGGCATCTCACAGGGCTCGGTGCTGGGGCCAGTGTAGTTCAATGTCTTCATCAGTGGCATTGGGGATGGCGTTAAGGGCAAAATGTGCCTATTCACAGATAACACCAAGCTTTGTAGGACAGTGGACACAGCTGAAGGGATACAGGGCCTACAGAATGATCTGGAAAAGCAGAGGAGGTCATCCAGGATCTGGCAGCTTGGTTTCAATGCCAATAAATGAAAGTTATGCACACTGGAGCCAAAATCCCAGTACAGAGTATTACCTGGGTAGAGTCCAGGTACAGTATCTGCATCAGAGGAGGAGAAAGATCTGGAAGTGATGATCACTAGTGACCTGAAGCACTCCATGCAGTGCAAGATAGCAGCAACAAGGGCAACCAAGATGCTGGGATGCATAGCTAGGGGATGAGTAGTAGGAGAGAGGAGTTTATACTACCCTTGTACAGGTCACTAGTGAAGCCACCTCTAGAGTATGGAGGTCAGTACTGGTGCCCACACTCAAAAGAACATTAACCTGCTGGAAGGTCCAGAGGAGGGCTACAAAGATGATAGCAGGGTAAGGAGGGTAAGGCATATGAGAGAGGTTGAGGACACTAAACATGTACTATAACTAGCACAAAAATGCCAGCGCTCACTAAGATGCTGCAGAGAGGTACAAACTGGGCTGCCAGCCACCAGTGATTCACAACAACAGTAAAAGTTGCACCCCCAAATCAGAAAACAAAAGTCACCTTTAACTGCAAAAATTTATTTATTTCAGACACAGGTGTAGATCCATTCAGTACAAAACTAGTGAAAGCAAGGGCAAGAGAAATAACCAGTACCCTGTGCTTCAACAAAATGGTCTTCCTTAGGAGGCTAAAGACTGGTGAACAGTGCTCCACTTAAACCTCCAAATTAAGCCATATCATTAATCACATGGTATAGATGAAATCATTTAAGGCAAATTTCCCTATGCTAGTGCAGATACATAAATTAAAAGTGGAGCACCAAAAATGTAAGTCAAAGGCACTGTGGACAAAGCAGAACTGCTTGCATTAACTTCAAAATGAGAAACAACTTACTGGATTTACTGGATTTTGCAGGACAAAAGAAGGCTCGAGGCCCGTCATGATTGTCTCCCACAACAGTGGGTCAATATTGAATGTATGTTAAATTTAGCCATTTATCAAGCTTTGACTTGAATAAATCGAAGGATATAGAATTAATCAACTCCTGAGGTAACATATTTCATTGCTTAGCAGCTCTTCTGTTAAAAAGTTGTCATGTCTGTTTGTATTTGTCCAATGAACTTTGAGCTGCTGATTATGTAATCTGCCCACTGTACAATTATTTGCAAATGTTAGCCCACATTGTTTCATTAATAGTGGAGTTTTAATGAGTTTGTAAGTGAGGAGAATATCACCACGTTGCCTTCTTAGATGGAGGGACAGAGTTCTGTTTCCTGAAGTCTAGTGTCATAATGTTTTATTTTCAGTCTGGGATTGGTTTCATCAGTCATCTCTGAACTTGTTCCAATCAGTCTATAAGCCCTTCAGGTAGGGGTTCCTGAAGGGGACCCATAATCTAAATGTCTTATATATATGCCCTATATAGGGGTATCAGACAATGTTCTGATTTATTAATAAAGGTTTTCCTAATCTGTTTTATGATTATATTGGAAGTTCTGGATATTTTATTACAGTTACTACTGGATGACAATTCTTTATCTATCAGACTACCTAGGTTTTTCACAGAATGTTGATTTGAGATAGGCGTTATTTAGATAATAGTTATTCTGTGAGCTGTTCTTTCAAAAATGAAGTACTCTGCATTTTTCGTGTTAAAGGTCATTAGAGTGACTTTAGCCCAGTGTTCAATATGTTGGAGATCCTGTTGTAAAAGTAACATATTAGCTGCTGAATCGACTCTACCCGAGTTTTGTATCATCTGCAGATTTTGAGATGATATTGTTCGAGTAGAAATCCACATCCGATATGAAAAGATTGAACAAAATAGGGTCAAGAACAAAGCCCTGAGGTATGCCTCATGACTCTTCTTATATTTGACGAGACTGCATTGACTCTAACCTTTTGTGTCCTATTGTGAAGCCACTGAGAAATCCAATTAACTAAGATGAAAAGCCAAAACTACGAAGTTTGTTAACCAGCAGCATATGTGACATCTTGTCAAATGCCTTACTATAATCAAGCAAAATAATGTGTGAGGGACTATTTTGATCTAAATACTACTTATTGTAGAATGAAATTAAGTTAGTAGTACACAACTGCCCTGGTTTAAATCCATGTTGAGATGTATCTTGCATTAAGAGCTGTTGCATTTCTTCTTCAATCATAATTTAACTATGCATTCCATAACGTTCCCAATAATGGAAGTCAAACTAATTGGGTGATAATTCTGTACATTTGATTTATTTCCTTTTAGTGTATCAGGGTCACTATGGCACTTTGCCAGTCTTCAGAATTTCATTTCTAGCAATGATTTATTGAAAAGTAAGGTGACTGGAAGGACGATTGAGATAGAGATAGATGTCTCAATCAAGATCGAGTGTATGTTATCCGATCCTGGACTTGTAGATTTTTGAGAAATAATAGGGCATTTGTTATTTCTGTAGTATTTAAAGGTGGAAAAGAGGAATAATTTTTACGAACAGTAGTTTTGAAGCCAGTTTCTCAAAATCAAATAAAATAATTATTAAATGTATTAGCTGTTTCCTGATCAGTTTTAATCATATTTCCATTTTCCTGAAGTGGTCCAACTGTCCTGACATTACATTTTACTATTAATGTATGAATAAAGTGATTTATGATTAGATTTGAAGTGTGCTAATTAAATTTGAATTGAAGTTTAGCCTGTTTTAAGATTTATTTAATAATACTGCAGCTTGTTTGTATTTATGTTTGATTATGGGATTAGAATATTTTTAAGTTTCCTAAATAAATGTTCCTTTTTAAATTTTTTACTTATAGACTTCATAAACCAAACAGGTATTTTATCCTTTTGTTGTATTTGATTTTATTAGGAACATATTGTATTTGATTATATCAAGAACATATTAGTTCCAATAAGTACAGAGACAAGAAACAAGGGAAGAAAGAGACTTGGACATTATCATTACAGATGACCTGAAATCATCCAAGCAGACCACTAAACCAGTAGGTAAGGCTAGGGGGATGTTAGGGTGTAGTAGTAGAAGTTATCACAAGTGGAAGAGGAGGTAATCCTCTTTACAAAACTAGTTAGCCCCATCTGGAGTACTGTGTGCAGTACTGGAGGCCACACCTTCTCACAAGACATTAACCAAATTGAGGCAGTCCAGAGAAGGAAAACCAAAATGGTGCAGGGACTGCATCAGAAAACATGAGACAGATTAATGGAGGGAGTAAAGGAGTAAAGTAAAGAAGTGAAGGAGGGAGAGAGTGCTGTGATCGAAACATTCAAACACCTTAAGAGCATTAACAAGGTGAAAAGTCTAACATGTTTCAACATAAGAAAACTAGCAGGACAAGAGGACACAGCATGAGATTAGAGGAGGCGGATTAAGGGGTAATGTGAGGAAGTTCTTTTTCATAGAAAGGGTGGTGGATGCATGGAACTGCCTACCTCAGAAAGTGGTGGATATGAATACAGTGCAGGGCTTCAAACAGGCATGGGATAGGCATAAGGAACAATACAGATGAGTATGAATAGATTGGCCATTGACAGAGTAAAGGCCTATGGCACATTCACAAGATAGAAGAAGAAATGGGTAGACTGGATGGGCCTTGTGGTCATATCTGCCATCAACTTCTATGTTTCTATATAAGAAACAAGAGATAAAGGAATGTCAAGGAGTATTACAACTGCAACCAGGACAATATAAAGTTAGGAAGGGGCGGTTATTGTAAGAAGGGAGCAACTTCCGCAACTTGACATCCATTATCAGTATAGCAGGGATTCCTGCACTCACATTGGAACATACTCCAATCTTAGGAAAGAGAGAAAAGAAACACAATGAAATTAATATTCAAAGACATTCAAAACCACAACTCATATCATTAAGGAAATCTTCTATTCTGTCAAATAAGGTTTCAGGTCTAATTCATTATTCAATCCTTGTGGATGTAATCTCTATAGCGTAAAATCAGTAACCCTCCATTCTTTGTAATCTATTAAGTCTGTTGCCACCACCTTTGCTTACAAACACTTGTTCCCAGTTCCATAGTGGAAACTGTCAGTGTTGCTAATATGGTTCAGAAAGAAATGCTGGGCTACAGGGTTAGAAAATCCTTTTCTTATGTCCCTTAAATGTTCTTAAATTCTGATTTTTAATTTCCTGGTTGTATAACCAACATAGATTTTGAGACATGAGCACTAATTAGATAGACTACATACACAGTTGTGCTTGTGATAAAATGTATCTGCAAACATTGCAGTTTCACATTTATGCATACCAGGTGGTCTGTGGGATATCGAGGTTCTCTCTGAGTGGTGGTGGTGGAAGGTATTGAAACTACTAGAGGTGAGGTGATCTTTAAGGTTTCCCTCTCTGAAATGTAATCTGTGACCTTTACCTATAGTGCCCTGTAACAAGGGATCACGTTGAGAATAGGCCAGGATTTACAAATCACATTTCCAGTTATTCCAGAAACTGAGTTCAATTCTGTGCTTAAAGTAATGGTATTGGGATCTGGTGGTTGTTTGATTTTTGGTTGTAAAGAGTTGACCTATCCAGATTGCTTGCTTTCTAAAGGCCTGGTCAATGATAGCCCTGTCATAACCCCTGGCCAAAAAATGTGATTTTAGTTTCTGTGATTTGTTTATAAAATCATCTGGATCTTCAGTTACACTTAAGATGCAAAACTGCCCAAACGGTATGGAATTCGTTAACTTCCTGGGATGGGAGCTCTAGCATATAACAAGCTATTGGTGGATGTGGGCTTACGACAGAAGGAGCCAGAGATAGTGTTATTCTCATCCACCTGAAGGGTAACATCCCAAAAATGAAGGTGTCTTCATGCATTTCAGACGTGAAGTGCAAGATAAGTTCATTTCATGTAACCATTCAATAAACAATAGAGCCTCTTGTCTAGTTCCACTTCATATGCACACCAGATCATCAATGAAACAAATCCATCTCACACTGTTGTTGTGAAATGGATTAGCCTCAGGATTTGAAAATGATTCTCCTCCCATACTCCCAGAAACAAACTGACGTAAGATGGATCTGTGGCTACCCACATGGCAGTTCCACACCTTTGCAAATAGAAATCATTATCAAACTGAAAATAGTTATGCATCAATATGAACTGCTAACTTTCCAAAATGAATTTCTTTGGGAACTCATTCCCAGGGGGTCCTTATCCAAAAATAGGCACAAGCACGCAAACCATCCCCAAGTTGTATAGAAGTATATAAAGACTCTATGTCAATGCCCACCCATAAAAATCACTGTGCCACTCAAACTTTTCTAGTTGGTTCAAGACTGCATTGTGTCACATGCATAAGCAGGAAATTTAAACACATATCGTTGTAGGAAGAAATTGATGAACGTGCATGAATTATCTGTCAGGGAGCCACCCGACACGATGATCACCAGGTGGGTTTTAGATTTTATGAATTTTGGAAGTATATATGTACTGTGGTATTTGGAAAATAAACCAAATAAATTTAAATTCCTGTTCAGTAATGTCACCACTCTGCTTAGCACTTTCAAGCAATTCCAACAGTGCATTTTGAAGAGTGCTTAGGGACTCCAATGCTGCCTGTAATTATTACTATCCTGTAACAAATCACAGACTTGTTTTTGTAGGCTTCTATTGTTTGTGAAATCCACATGCCCATCCTTATCAGATTCTTCAATCACTATATCCTATTTGCTTTTAACTCCTGTAAAGCTAATTTCTTCCTCCGGTAAGGTTATTATTTTTCACAAGTCTTTAGCCCCCTAAGGAAGACCATTTGGTTGAAGCACAGGGGTACTGGTTGTTTCTTTTGTCCTTGCTTTCAGAGGTTTTGTGCTGGGTGGATCTACACTTGTGTATGAAATAAATACCTTTTTGCAGTTAAAGGCGACTTTTGTTTCGTGATTTGGGAGTGCAACTTTTACTGTTGTAATCACTGAACATGTACTACTTGGAGGAAAGGGGAGAGAGAGAGAGAGAGAGAGAGAGAGAGAACAAACATGATTGGGACCTTCAAGTACTTGAAAGGGATAAATAAGGTGGATAAGGAGGGTCTCCTTAAGCTGAGTGACTACCATAGCATGAGGAGAAGAGTCTTAAGCTGGAGGGCGAGGTTTAGGAGGGTGGTCAGGAAGCACTTCTTCACAGAGGGTGGTAGACACTTGGAATGCACTTCCAGAATAGGTAGTGTCATTGAAGATAGTGGGCAGCTTCAAGAGAGGCTGGGATAGGCATATGGGAAGTTAAGAATCATGGGTAGGGAGGATGGGAGGAGTGGGAGGCAGGCACATTAGCTCAAGCTGTGGACCCTGCATACGAGCAGAGCAGATAGACCAAATAGCCTTCTTCTGCTGGCTTCTTCCTAAGTTTGCATGTAAAGCACCCTGTTGTTTGTCACATAACACTTTTCTGTAATTTATTTATTCATTACTTGTTTACCAGGTATGCTCACTGGGACCAAAGTTCCTTTACAGTAGTGACCTGGATGTCAATGCAACATTAATGCAGGTGAGTCATAGGGCTGAAAAAGTGTGTGCAATGTACAGAAGGATACAACTTATGATCTTGTTGGGCTTTACACAGGTAATACCTCTGCAACCCACAATCATAGTCACTCATTGGATTTGGTATTCCTACTGGGGATGGAGATCTTTGACTTGGTGGTGGAGCCAGTCGGATAGTCTGACCATCATACTATAAGGTTTAGTTTCCAGGCTCTCCTAATAGACCTGCCCCTATGGAGATGGTCCAGTACTGCCCTTTAAGGGTCTGACCTCAGATGGTCTTGCAGTGCTGGACCTATCACATATTCCGAGTGTAAGCTTGGACCCAGGAGATCTGCTACTAGCTTATAATAAGGCTGTGATGGTGGCCCTGTATTCCATAGCTCTGTTTGTGTTCATCCGACCTTGCTTCACCCTCAGTCCCCTTGGTTTGATGGGACCTTGAGGGAGTTGAGGCGAGCAGGACGAAGGTTCGAGTGGCACTGGTGGAAATCTGGCATTGATGTTGACAGACTTAAATTGATGGCCCATTACAAGGACTAACAGTCTGTTGTCTCCCATAAGAGCAGAGTTCCTGTACAGGAGAGTGCCACTGTGGGAATCGACTTGCTCAGCTCTTCCAAACTGTAGACAGGCTGTGCAATCCAGCCTGTCTGCAGTTTCAGGGAGCATTTTCAAACAATAAGAATGATGAGTTTGCTCAGTTCTTCACAGATAAGGTTGACAACATCAGGTTGGAGATCCATGCAGTATGCTCTAATGGGTGTGGCGGTGGTGGGTGGTCGGTTGCAAGAACTCAGTTTGTCTGGTCTGACTTTGGCCAGCTGGCGATCACTGATATTGTGAAGATCATCCAGGGTATGCGGCTGATCTACTGTAGTTTGGACCAGGCCCAGCTCGCCTCCTTGTGGGGTGTGTTGAGGTAATTGATCTGGTCCTGGCTGAGATGGTCTGGCGTTCATTAGAGACAGGGTGTTTCCTGACTTCCTGAAGGAGGTGGTGGTACACCTGTCCTGAAGAAATCTTCTCGACCCCAACTGTCTCGCCAACTACAGACCTGTCTCTAACCTGCCCTTTGTGGGTAAGGTTATTGAGAAGGTGCGAGCTGCAACTGGAGGATCATCTTACCATCCACGGTGTCTATGATCCTCTCCAGTCTGGATTTAGGAAGAGGCACAGTACTGAGAGGGTACTGGTTCAGGTACATAATGATCTTCCTGACAGCGAGAGAGCAGAAGAGCCATTCCATTTTGGTTCTTCTTGATCTCTCTGCAGCATTGACACTGTGGACCATGGGGTGTTATTGGAGCACCTGCAGTTGATCTGTGGACTGTTGGGAATGGTCCTCAGGTGGTTTCAATCTTTCCTCATGGGCAAGACTCAGGAGTGGTGTCAGAGATTTATTCCTTGACCCCCTCCCCTGTCCTGTGTGGTGCCCCAGGGCTCTGTTTTATCACCCATGTTGCTTGTGGTGTACATGTTGCCATTGGGGGACATTATAAGGTGATATGGGCTGAGTTTTCACTGCTATGCAGATGATACTCAGCTATATATATCCTTGATACCTGAACAGGGTATAGCTACCTCAATTTTTAACAACTGCCTCTCTGACATCCAAGGCTGGATGAGTGCCAACTGACTAAGGTTGAACTCTGATAAGACTGAGGTGTTGGCTGTGGACCCTGGTCATCAGGCTTTGGCTGGGAGACAGCCAGCTGTTGATCTCTGACTGGGTGCGGAATCTAGGTGTTATGCTTGATGATGGGTTGACACTTAAGGCTCAGATGTCATTCATCGTCAAGACCTCATTTTGCCATCTGGGAATATTACCCAGATGAAACATCGTGTCCCACCTGAGGATTTTCCAGCATTGGTTTATGCCTTTGTGACCTCCTGCCTTGATTACTGCAATGCCCTCTACCTAGGGCTGAGGGGTTGATATCCTACGCTTGCAGCTAATGCAGAATGCGGCAGCCAGGCTGTTGACTGGTTTATCTAGATCATGCCAGGTCATGCTTGTGCTCTGCGGTCTGCACTGGCTGCCTGTTCAGTGGTGGATCACTTTCCAGGGTTGGTTTGCTGACCTATAAGGCCCTGCACTGACAGGACCATGGTAGCTACCAAGATTTCCTCTGCTCTATTGCCCTCTCCACCCGCTGAGCTCCTCCAATGAGGGATTGCTAGAGGTTCCCAGGGTTCGTTTGAAGACTTCAGGTGCCCAATCATTTGCATTTGTGGCCCCAGCCCTGTGGAACTCTCTACCACATTGGGTAAGAGAATGCCTGACCGTGGAGAGTTTTAAATCAGCACTTAAGACACGTTTATTTAATATTGCTTTTCCTGATTTTTGATAAATTCTGGCTGTTGTTTTTATTACCTGTATTTTAATACTTATTTAGATATTTATCATTTTAAGTTTTAGTTATGTATGTACAAGAACTTTGACCACTGTGAATGCACTTTTACAAATAAAGTTGGACTGGATTGGATTGGATTGGATTGGACAGTAGGTATACAAAAGTGTGCACAGCATGTGGTAGGCTACAGTCCAGAAGATGCAGCACAACACATAGAATAAGTAGGATACATTAGGGATATACAAAGTACAGTATATCATCACAACTAGAAACAAAGTTATTCTTAGTGGATTTCTGGCTGAGTAAAGTCAACCCAAGATTGTCACAGGTTAATTTCACATTATCAGACTTAGATGAGAGACTGTTCCTATTCACAGAAGGTGTTCCATGATAACAGTTTCATTATTATAGATTTAAAAAAAGGAGAAATGCTCAGGAATTTCACAGTCTGCATTTAGGAGCCAGTAGTAACAGAGCACATCAGGTTAATACTTTCCTTTCAGATGGTCATTCAAATCCTTTGGGACAGGCAGTGCTGAAAGGTGGGCTGACCGAGTTCATCATGAATGGGGAGGTTCTGATAATGGGAGACTTCAACATGCCGGATACAGATTGGTCAATACCAACAGGAACATCTGCCAGAACTAGACACATGGTGGATTCCTGCAGGGGAGGGCCTCAAACAACTGGTACAGCAACCCACAAGAGACAGGGCTATCCTAGATCTAGTACTGACTAACAAGGAAGGGATCACAGATCTCCAGGTGAGAAGGTCACCTGGGGGCCAGTGACCATCACATGGTATGGTTCAATTTGGCTACTACATCTAAATCATCCCATTCAAGGCAAAAATATGGGACTTCAGAGGAGCTGACTTTGATAAGATGGCCAACAGAGTTAAGCTAGCCCTGGCAAAAAGAAACACAGGTGAGGGGATACAGGCAAAGTGGGCAAGCATTAAGGATGCAATACTTGAAGCAACATCCCATTGTGTTAGACAGAAAAGGAAGTGCAAAAGAAGAAGGAAACCACTTTGGTTCTCAAATACAGTAGCAGAAAAGGTCAGAGCCAAAAGGCTGGCCTTCAGGAAATATAAAGGGAACACAGGGGATGAAGATAGGAGGCATACCAAACTGCCCTAAGGGAAGCAGGGAGGCAGTAAGGCAGGCAAAGTCCCAAACTGAGAAACACTAGCACGAACAGTAAAGAAGGTGACAAGACTTTCTATAGATACATTAGTGAAAGAGAAAGTCCAGAGGGGTATTGCTAAGCTTAATGGAGAACAGGAGCATGTGAGGAGGAGGACCCTGTAAAGGCTTCTATCCTAAATAGATACTTTTGCTCAGTATTTACTGAAGAGAAGGTAGGGCAGGGCCCACAGCTCAACATCATGGACACAGGGGAGGAGGTGAGCACTACCCTTCACAAAAGAAAGGGTCCGACAAGAGCTTGCTAATCTCAGGGTGGATAAGGCAATGGGACCTCATGGCATACATCCCAGGGTACTTAAGGAGCTAAAGGTGGAACTAGCAGAGCCATTAGCAGAACTGTTCAGTGAGTCTCTGAGCACAGGAGAGGTCCCAGAAGACTGGAGAAGGGCTCATGTGATCCCGCTCCACAAGAGTGGTAGCAGGGAGGCGGGGAACTACAGACCAGTCAGTCTTACCTCTGTAGTGGGCAAGATTATGGAGGCACTCCTTAGGAAACAATAGTGCAACACCTGGAATCCATAGGGGCACAGGATCCAAGACAGCATGGGTTTACAAAGGAAGGTCCTGTCAAACTAATCTCATAGATTTTTTTGACTGGGAAAACAGAGTGGTGGACCAAGGGGAGCAGTTGATGTTGCCTACCTTGACTTCAGCAAAGCTTTTGACACTGTCCCATATAGAAGATTGATAAACAAGCTGGGTAGGCTCGGGGTGGGTCAGAAGTTGGTCAACTGGTGGCAAACTGGCTGACGGGCAGTAAACAGAGAGTGGTGGTAAATGGTATACAGTCAGAAGAGATGCAAGTCACAAGTGGGTACCTCAGGGATCAGTCCTGGGGCCAGTCCTCTTCAACATCTTCATTAGTGACCTTGCAGATGGACTAGAGGTGAAAGGCTTGTCTGTTTGCAGATGACACCAAGATCTGCAACAGAGTAGATGATCCAGATTGGGTGGGCAGAATGAGAAGAGATCTGGATAAACTAGTAAAATGATCAGAAGAGTGGCAACTGGGATTTAATGCAAGAAAGTGCAAAATCATGCACATAGGGAAGAGAAACCCTGAAGCCACCTATAGGCTGGGAGGAGTTCTAGCAGTCACAAAGGAAGAAAGAGACTTTGGCATCATCATCACTGATGACCTGAAATCATCCAAGCAGACCTCTAAAGCAGTAGGTAAGGCTAAGGAGGTGTTAGGGTGTATTAGTAGGGTATCACAAGTCGTAGAGGAGGTAATAATCCTCTTTACAAGACACTGTTAGGCCCCACCTGGAGTACTGCGTGCAGTATTGAGGCCACACCTTCACAAGGACATTAACCAAATTGAGGCAGTCCAGAAGGGCAACTAAAATGGTGCAGGGACTGCATCAGAAGACATATAAGGACAGATTAACAGAGCTCAATATGTATACCCTTGAGCAAAGGAGGGAGAGGTGATATGATCGAGGCATTCAAACACCTTAACGGCATTAACAAGGTGAAAGAGTCTAACATGTTTAAATATAAGAAAAATAGCAGGACAAGAGGACACAGCATGAAATTAGAGGGGCCGATTAAGGGGATTTGAGGAAATTATTTTCACAGAAAGGGTGGTGGATGCATGGAATGGCTTACCACAAGAAGTGGTGGCTATGAATACAGTGCAGGGCTTCAAACAGGCATGGGATAAGCATAAGGGAGCAATACAAATGACTGCGAATAGATGAAGGACAGAGCAAGGCCGATGGCACATTTATAAGGTAGAAAAGAAATGGGCAGACTGGATGGGCCTTGCAGTCCTTATCTGCCATCAACTTCTATGTTTCTATGAATAAAAGAGCTATTCTAGCACCTCTAGTAGAATCATCAAGTCTGAAGAGACTGCCGTTTGTGTTATAGAATTCATAACTAACTTCAGCATGGGAAACCTAGAAACCTAGAATTTGAAGGCAGAAGAAGACCAAAGGCCCATTGAGTTTACCCTTACTATACTACCACACCTCATTGACCTACTGCCCTGGTGGGCTGTATCCCCCTGTTATGCCACCCTTCAAACTCTTGCCACTCTCCTTGAGGACTATGAGTCCCCTTGCCCTACCCCAGCTATGTTTAAATCTGTTAAAGGTAGCTGCCTCCACCACTTCCACCAGCAGTCTGTTCCACAGTTTCACCACTCTCTGTGTGAAGTTGAACTTCCTCAAGTTTCTCCTGGCTTTGCCTCCCACCAAAAGGAGATAGCAAGAATAGCCATTGTAATCATAGCCATGGAGGTCCACCACAGTTACTATATCCCAGTCAGTAATGGTGCTTTGAGAGGAGCACCAGCCCCAAAACAGGTGGTGTTAGAAGGATTTAGGCCACTGTCAGTGGAGCCAGTAACACACCCGCACCATCACAGATATTAAACACAGTGATATGGCCTCCATGGCACAGTAAAACAGAAGGTGCCGTTTATGGTCATGCCCAACTGGGCTCCTGTGGTGGGGAGGATGAAAATGTCCCTGACCTGACTCTAGTGGAAGGCATATTGGCAGACCCATTCAACCAGCAGTCAATGGGAGGACGATGGGACTGAAATCACGGACAGTAAGCTACAGTGTATACATGTGCCATCCTTTGACCAACATACACCACTGTATGCAAACAACTCACCTTCCTGCCGACCCTCCACAGATGTGTCACATCCTTCCTGACAACCCTCCACAGATGTGCTACATCCATCCTGATGACCCTCCACAGACGTGCCACATCCTTCCTGACAACCCTCCACAGATGTGCCACATCCTTCCTGCCGACCCTCCACAGATGTGCCACATTTGATAGCAGGAGGAAAGGGGTAATATTGCCTCTTTATTGAGCACTGATAAGACCCTATCTGAATACTGTACCCACTTCTGAAGTCCCCACCTAAGAAAAAGACAAAGACAGGCTGGAGATAGTGCTGGGTAGGGTAACCAAAATGATTCAGGATCAGCAGGGTAGATCCTACCAGAATCAATTTAGGACACTGAACATGTACTTACTGGAGGCCAGAAGGGAGAGGGTGATATGATAAAGATCTTCAAGTTCCTTAAAGGAATGAACAAGGTAAATGCAAGAACGGCAAGTCAACAACACAGGGGAATATTTGGAAGCTGACATGGGCATTCAGGAGGGGTGTGAGAAAGTTTTATTTTACAGAAAGAATAGGTAAGCATTGGAACAGCCTTCTGGCACAGGTTGTGGGTGAAAAACATTACTGGTTTCAAATACATCTGGGCTAAGTTAAGTTACTCAGGGCGGTAGCAGTAAGGCAGTGGAAGGTGGGGAGGCAAAGGAAAACCCTGCCTCGACAATAAGTCTCATGGATAGGATAGGAAAAACAGGGAAGACTTGATAGACAAATGGTCTTTTCTTGCCAACATTGTGTATGTTTCTATTCACAGGAGCAGGATGAGGACAGGAACAATGTCCAAAACTCTTCCATATATGCAGAGCCAGGGTCAAGTGATGTCCACAGTCGGGTCAAACAACAGTATCCACAGTGTGTGGTACATTGTCAAAGGCACATGCACTGCTGCTTCAATTTTTGTTTTGTTTGATTTTTGGTAACCAGATGAGGCCCACTAGACACAAGTGCCTGTTTTCAGGGGCGACTGAGGAGCACTGGAATAGTTAAGTGGCTTGCTCAGACTTACACAGTATGCAAGTAGAGGTTGTGGAATCAACCCCAGGTCTGCTGGAGGTGCCAACCTCATTTATAGCTCTTTACTCTAACCTTTAAGCCATACTGCCAGCCCAATGGTACACACAGACTCATGTTATGAATTCTACCCATTGTAGGACCACAAACACTGAACTGTACTGGTTCCCCATAGGGCGGTGGGCTAAAATAACTTAGCAGGACACTAGTCTAGCACCAGAGCCAGAGTATTTATGAGAGTGACATTGTTGCACTGAACCAGGAGGATATTGGTATTGAGTCAACATCCAACACCCAAATGTGCACACTAGACATCCCTGCTCCAGTCCAACCACACTGCACTCCAATACCCATGTCACCCAAAATACACCTGAATGCACGCAGCACCAACCAGATGGCACACCACTCCAACACACCTCAAGATAAACCACAGAACTCAACAGGGACCTTACACTGACATTTGGACAGCAGCAGTCCCACAGAGGGACAGGTAAGGTCTATACCTGCATCCACTGAAACTGGAAGCATCTACTGTAAGTACAGTGAATGGAATGGTAGATGCTATGTCATGCAAGGACTGGCCAAACTGGACTGTACCAAGTAGGCAGCCAGGCTGGTGACATGTACACAGGGCTGGCTGGTGTTTCTGCCCAGATGGGTGCCATCAGCACTGAGTTGTGTGTTGTGAGTCAAGAGTTATGTGCCATCAGACAGTCTGTGGAAGGAACTTAATCTCGGAAAGCAAACAACAAAGGGATGCACCCAGTACAGCAGACTCAGGTGCACCTTCAGAGAAGGGGTTTGATCAACCAATAAAACAACATGAGGGCACCCAAAAATATAAATGGCACTGAGATTAGCAAAGTAAAACTAAATTAGCGTTTATTCATCCACAGCTTGCAGTTTCAGTGCCAATAAGATGTAGGAGACAATACTGACCATTTGCCCCAATGCTTCAAGCACAGCTCTGCCTCAGCAAGCAGGTTGGCAATGCATGGAACTGCTTTTATAAAACAGCAAAGAAGACCCCCTAGGTTCACATCTATTGTGTCTGCCCTAAAAGCAGCACCCGCATAGCCAAACATGCCCCCGAGGTAGAGCTGTGCACGGAGTGATGAGGTGTTTGGCCAGTATTGCCTCCTGTATCTTTTGGCACTCACACTGCAAGCTGTGGATGATTAAAAGCTGATTTAGATTTACTTTTGTTTTATCTCACTGCCATTTGAACTTTGTGTGCCCTCATTTTGTTTCAGTGGCATAAACAACCTGACAGGTCAAGTCCTATAATTAATCTTTGCAGTAGCAAGTTGTGTGTTTGAGAAAGAATAATGTGCCTCCGGAGTCCCAGATTTCTACTTACCTTGGTGGTGCACTTGGTAGCACATCAGCATGCTATTCCAAGCAGCCTGGATTCATGTCCCAGCGAAGGCTATTGCTAGGTCGGTCTCTGCAGTTGTAACCATAGCCTCAAATGCTTCTGTATACAAATGTCACGGTAGACCTGAGAAACATGGCACACACCTGGGTACAGCATGTGTGGCATCACACACCACCTGCATGTTCATGCTGTGGCAAGGCTTATATTGCGGTCTATCACCTACCGCTCTGATGGAACCATTATGGCCACCATAGTACATCCTATAAGCAGCTAGTACACCGAGCATGCCAGCAACAGCACAGAAACTGACTTTTATGTCCCTCTGTTCATTCTCAGTATTTGAGAATTGTTTGTAGTTCTTCACATGTGTTGGTAGTGCAGTTGTGACTCACCACAGGTATCTTGGTACAGATAGAAACATAGAAGCTGTTGCAGAAAAGGACCTCTTGGCCCACCTAGTCTGTCCTAATGTCCCTGCCTACTGTGCTGCTATAGACCCTCATTGATCTCAGCCTTACCCCACCCCAGTCCTATCACTAATGTCTCCTGTGTCTATCCCATGCACGTGTGAAACCTGTTATCGTTTGATACCCACCACCTCTGCTGGGAGGCTGTTCCAGGCATCCACCATCCGTATCTTGTAACGCCAGCTAGCCGTAAGTGAGTGTCTACCAAAACAATAACCCACTTGCAGCACAGGAAGGACAGGGCGATGGTATGAGGAAGGTGACAAGATGGGGGTTGCTTGCATATATAGTGACAGGACATTGCTATATGTATACATGCAAAGGGAGCACACATGATGGAAGGGAGGAGGTTGGCCTCACATGGTTGGCGAGGGCTTCTGAGCTGGCCCCATAGCATGAGAGGTGGGTGGCAGCCTGAAGCTGTGAGGGTTCTGGGTTTGGGTCCAGGTGCACCACATTTTGTGTGCCCGACCCAAAATGTAGTTTTTCCAGAATTTGCACCCCACCCCAACATGCACTCCCTGGAGTTAAGAATCCTTTAGTATGGGATGCAGGAGGCACAGCCATCTGCATTAACATTTAAATTCAAGTTCCTGGTGCCATTTTCCTGTGCACCAGGTGTGTATCACCAAAATTGAATTTCGGTGATGTATCCTTGCCATAATGACTGTCGCCTTTCGCAATCGCCATTATGACATTGAACCCCACCATCCTTTCTATTAAAAATATTTCCTCACATCCTCTAAGTCTTCCCCACTTCCAGCTTCATATCATAACCCCTCATCACTGAGTATCTCTTTCTGTGCAGTATGCCACCCTTCTCAGGGTTTTAAATAGCTGGTATCACATTGTCATTTGTGATACAGACCGCTGGTGGTGTCGAATGAGGAATGGATCACTAAAAGTGTGATCCATTTTTCTGTGTGTTTTTTTCACTCGCGCGGTCCCGTAGTGGCTACCAGAACGCAAGGGCAAGCAGTCAGCATGCTCATTGTAGAGTGGCCACCGTGGCCTTATCTGTGCATGAGTATTTGAGCGATGCAGTCAGGCTGTGACCAGGGGGCACAATGGATGCAATTGCAGGAGTGGTCAGCTCTGTATGTGGCACAATCTATTGGCACTATTGGCTGGCCTAGCTTGTAGTGGGAGGAAGGAGGCCATCAGTGCCCTGGTTGTCATTCTTAGGCCTGTCCTGTGCATGTGCTGCAGTTAGCTCAGCCAATGTCATTATCCTCTTGGTGATGCGGTTGATCGATGATACACGATGCAGTTGGTGAGATGGCCATGTCCATAAGGTAAAGCTGCTGTCCAAGGGTAGCTTGTATCTTGAATCTGAATAACGTGGAGCTTGGTCGCCAAGTGCGAATAGCCTCTGAAGAAAACCAAAATTTTGCAACCGCTCTAGCAAAAGCCATACACAAAGTCTGTTTTCAATTCTTAATTTCTCTTGTTTATTTTCATAAAGTCAACACAAATGTTTTGCCATTCAATGGCTTCTTCTGGGGAACTGTTATGTTTCCAGTATTTCATTAATCATTCAAATTATTTTTGAATCATATGCTTAATAATCTTATAATTGTTTAGAACACATCCCTACTGTAACCAATCCTTCAATAATTTAATAATATTAATGAGTATGTATTGTTAACCAGATTTTCACTAGCCCATTTAACAATCAATTGTGCCATTCAAGCTACCTGCTTATATCAAGGGCCTAGGTCTTCATCCACTTGCCTACTCGTAGTCCTTTCTTATTAAACCAAAATCTATAATGAAACAACATATATTGAATTTTACTTATTTTCAAAGGTTTTGTTGAACTCATAAAAGTCCTATATCACAAACCATAAAGAAAATATGCTTACTTCTCAAACAGGAAGGACAGCTACGTTTCTTGCATAGTACAGGGTTAATGCTGTATTGTTCTAGTTGTCTAAGCCACTAAAAGAAACAGAAGTAAAACAGACATTGTTTTGCTAAGTTTTAAACACTTTTCGTGCTAGTATTTATAAACCGTTTATATTGAATACCTCTGTAAATATCCCATTGTAATTCAGCATCTGCTTCCTTTCTGTTAGATTTTATGTTCAGGCTTATCACCCTGTGTAGCAAAACAGCAGTCCATTACAAGTTGTATTCAGCACCTTAATGTGTGAAACTTTAGGAAAATGTGAAATGAGCTTACTTCTCTCACAAACAGCATGTCCTTCCGATACAGCGGCAGTAAGGAGTTCTAAGCCAAGCCCTCTTATGTCCATGCAGGAGAGTGTGCTGATGCAATCAGCTGGCGTAGAAACCACGTCATTGCCAAGACAACCTAGGTTGCTTGTCAAACGCTTTCCTGCAGGGACATTTGGGACTGAATAGATGCTACGGTCACAAAAGCGGCTTTCAGTGCATTCTTTTAAATTAAAGAGAAAAAATATGTCTATAATTTTAAGGTGCTGTTGCACTCCACTACATTACATATTAAAGTGAATCAATGTAGGAGGATGGGGTGGGAGGCAAAAGATATACCATTCGGCGGGGGGTAGTTTTGTCATAACAGTTATGTCTGGGAGTACTTATTATGGTTTTACTAGCATACTTGGCAATTAATTTCTTCATTAAGGCCCCATATCTTATAATAAGTACATAATTCTTTAATCAAGTGTGTATCTTTACTTTCTAAAAGTTTCTTAAGTTACACCTCCCTCAGGGATATGCACACATTCGAGACCCCAAAATCTGAGTTGTATTCTGTAAGACCAAGTTCATTAAAATGACATGCCACTGATGAACATTCATCTTTTAATCTTATTTTGCTTTTATGCTCTAAAATATGTTTTTTGAGTTCCCTAGTTGTCTGCACTATGTAAAGATGGTCACATGGGCATTGTAAAATATATACAACCCCAATTGAATTACAGCTAATGTGTTTAATTTCATACTCTTTCCTGTGTATGGATGCTTAAACACTTCTTTTTGATGTATTTCCACATGCCGCACATTTGTTGCAGGGAACATACCATTCTTTAGTGGTCCTAAGAGTAGTTGTTGCTGATTCGGCTTCTCATATTGGTGTGCTGTTTTAACCAACCAATCCTTTATAGTGGATGCTTTTTGGAAGTAACGTAGGGTCTACTAGTAAAATATGTTCAGTCATTGGGTTATTGTGTAAAATATGTCAATGCTTTATAATTATTTTTCTTAATTCTGTCATCTCATAGCAATGTGTAGTACTAAAAGTTAACTTTTTCCTTGTACCTGCCCTGTGTTTTGCTGTTTATATATTAAGGTAGAGTTTCTCAGAATTGAAGCTACCATCATTTGAGCCATTTTAATACTCCTCACTTGTAACCTCTTTGCTTAAATCTATTCACTGTATTGCCTGCTCGTTAAAAATTCTGTTTGGGTACTACAATTTCTTTTAGTTCTCAATAGTAGGGAAAAGGAATACTATTCTTAAGACCTGTCAGATGAAAACTTTAGCTGTGCAACATTGTATTTCGATCTGTTTCTTTATGATGTATTTATTTATTTTTTATTTATTTGTATTTCGGATGACACCTTTGAGCCAAGGGCTCTTTTCCAAAGGTTCCACATCACGGCAATAAGGTACAAAACATAACATGATCATTGCAATGGAACTTACAAAAAAAGACAAATAAGGTTACAATGATAGCAGCCAAAGGCATTGTCAAGGAACTGTGTTGCAAGTTAATTATACAGTACAAGTCATAGGCAGCTTAATGAAGCTTTGTTAGGAGTAGGTTAGTGGGAAAAGAGAAAGAAGAGTGGTGGTGAGGGGTGGTATGGGAGAGACAGAGAGGGAGGAGGGAGAAATGGGGAGGGCATTGCGTTGGGTATGTGGTAGATGGGAAACAGCAAGGGAGGAAGAAATGGGGATGAAAAGGAGGCAGATTCATCCTATAACCAGTAATGGGGGTAGGAGAGGAGGAGGAGGAGCTGAGGCAGTGAGGAGGGATGTTTAAGGGCAGTCTGCCTGAAGGGATTACTGTAATATAATGTAATATATTGTTGTTTCCAATCTGGTATTCTTTTTATTATAGTGAATTGTACTAATGTATGTTTCTACTGTGTGGTTAGTAGCTATTGCTGGCATATATGTGGAATGACTGCCCATAGATAGTTTTAGATTTATTTTTCAGGTTCTTATCCTCTATATTTGCAAATTGTGCTTTGCAATCTGAGATTTCTAAAGAATCTCTGAAGGTCTACTTCTAGTTGGAATCATTCTAAATTGTCTGTAATCAAAAATGAGAGGTCCTAGCTTATGGTTTCAATTTCTTGCTGGGATAGTTCTCTTTTATTTCAGTTAAAGACTATGGTCTCCCTCTGTTCCCTCTCTGGTATGTCCTTTCACCTCACCGTATGTTCCTCCAGTTCCTCTTTCTGTTTCTCCTGCTGGTTTGTCTCTCAATTTATATCTCCTTAAGGGACCCAAAGGGAAGTTCTTCTTGCAGTGTACTGGCTGGTCCTGCCTGTTCCATGTTATTAGTTTAGCCACTTTTTCATAATTGGTGGAAAGTCACAGGATGGCACACTTTGCAGAGGTAGGAGGTAGTGTTGAGGCAGCATACTCCTTCTGCAGCTTCATAGATGCAGAATGTGAGACACTACTACAGACTATAAAGGAGACAGGGATCTCACATCGACAGAAGTAGATACTGCTAAAAATATTAAAAGAAAGATAGAGAACATTAGATCTGAGGATATTAGGCTTGAATGGCATGGGTTAACATTGGCTAAATATTTTGAGCTTCAGCAGAAACCGAGAGGTTTAAGGGTGCCTATTAAACCTAATCTGGGGATTAATGATGAAGCACTAACTAAAAATGGAATGGGATACATACTAGGTGATGTGTCAATTTTATGTACACCCTTATATATGAGTATAAAACTAGCTAAGGCAGTCATTCCACATGCATGCCAGCAATAGGCACTGACCACACAGTAGAAACATACATTAATACAGTCCATAAAGAAATAGAGAAGTTGTTTCTAGCCAGTGGAACTATACACAAAGTAAGAAAAATATTTCAAAACAACAGCAAGATATTTTAGAAAATCTAGAGAAGGATACCTGGCTGATTATAAAGCCAGCTGACAAAGAGGAGCAATTGTTCTTATGGATATAGAAAATTACAGGAAAATGTGCCTAGATCTGCTAAATATGGAAGAAAATGATGTGAAACTTTGCATCATAGCCATTGCCGGGGTTATGGTTCAAAAGAACCCCTTTGAAATTCCCCTTTTTCATTATTTGTAACATTTTTTCAATACTTCTGTTTATTTTGTGACTGCCACAGAGTGCTTATGCACACTGATGAACTCAGAACTTTCTGTCTGCATGTGTCCCCCCTCCTAATCTGCTGTTAATCAGTTTCCTCAGTGCCAGTAAGATGACTGGAGCTGCTTTTGAGTCTTTCTCAGCATTGTCCCCCTATGGCTGGCTGGCCAATTGCAGCTCATGTCAGCATCATGAACATGACTATAATACAGCATGGCTGCTGCCCACAATTTATACTGTCAGCTGGCACTCAAGGAAGATGGAGCATGGCAGCAGGCTCAGAGACATCTCCAGGAATGCAAAAAAAAAAAAGTAGAGTACCTATACTTATAATATTACCAGTCACCGGCAGATACATTTTGCTGGCCATAATTGCCAAAGATGTGTCCCTTATTAACTGTATATCAAGGGATAGGCTGTGCAGAACTGGGCAAAGGAGCTTTTCAGGTGGGTGGGCTGAAGATTGAAATACATTACTTAAATACTCCTCTATACAAAATTCAAAGTTGTCATGTTTCATATGCCTGTTTTAACTTTTCATAAATTAAGCAAAAGAGGTACACATTGGAAAGGCAATGCAAGTGTTTGGAAGGGTCTGGTTGGGATCTACACTGCCACCTCACTAATTGTGCTGTTCAGAGAGGTCTTCACTGTGGTCCCATTTTATTGACATTCAGTTCCACTTTTGTCTGTGCTATCTGTGCCAGATGCAGTTAAAACAAATACGCTGTGATAAGCATTTTCTCCAGATGATCTCATGTGTCAATAGAATGACATTTGTTGCTACAGTTCAGTGTTATGATCATACCCACTATACTTTTGGAAGTATGGTGGGGTGGGGTGGGAGAGTGGGCATTTAGGAGATGGCAACTTTGCACTGGGAAACCCCGCCACTGTCAAATTATCTTTCCCTCACTCCCATTGTCATGCCTACCACACTGGAGAATGGAGTGGGGCAACAAGTGTAGTACCCAATACTGAACTAAGAATTATGTTACAGATTTTTTTCAAGCAGGGTGCTTGGTATAGAAACATAGACAGTTATGGCAGAAAAGACAGAGTTCCATCCAGTCTGCCCAAGTTCCTATAATCCCTGGAACCTACCATTTCTCCAGGGTACTAACCCTCCCCATCCTCTCTATTCTCCTCCTTCTTCCTGTTGCCCCGGTAACCATTATTCCTTCATTATGTCCCAGCCCTGCTTGAATCCTGTGATTGCTTTTGCACCCACCAATTCAGCTGACAGACTCTTCCAAAGTTCCACCACCCCTTCTGTAAAGCAGTACTTCTTCACATCTCTCCAGAACCTACCTCCTGCTAATTTCCATTCGTGTCCATGTGACCATGAATTGGTACTCAGCCTAAATAGTACCCCGTAGTTCACTTTGTTAATTTCTTTAAGGAACTTGAAGGTCCCTATCACATCTCCCTCTCCCTTCTGGTCTCCAATGAGTACATATTTAGTGCCTTGAGGCGTTCCTCATAGGATGTGCCCTGCTGTCCCTGAAACATTTTAGTTACTCTGTGCTGCATTGTCTCCAATTTATCTTTATTCTTTCTGAGGTGAGGACTCCAGAAATGGGCACAGTACTCTAGGTGAGACCACACCTGAGATCTGTAGAGAAGTATTATCTCCTTTCTTCTGCTATCAATACTCCTACCGATACATCCCAGCATCCTGCTTAGCCTTGCTATAGGCCATGTTGCACTGACTATTGCTTAAATGGTATGTTGAGTTGGGGAGGGTGGGGTTACAGCAAGGGGTAGATGGAGCTCAGATATGAGTTATATAGGCTTGAGAAAAGCCATGAAAGTGCACCACAGAGCATACCATAGCTCATAGTTTCTGGGGACATACTATATCTGAGACAATGCCTTAGGTATATTACATTAGCAGCATCTTGCTGCCCTCTGGTACTGAATACATATATGTATTCACCCTGCAGCCAGCCAGATAATAATTTTGCTTAGAGGAAGGGGTGAGGAGGTCTCAGATATGACTTCTTTAACTTCAAATAAGCCATAAATTCACCACATGACTTCTAGGGTCCTGGCGGCCCTAAGACCCACAGCTTTTTTAACGGTTTCAGACTGCATAAAAAGACCCCTTGTGAAAATCCTGGCAACGGCCTGTGTATGATCCAATAAATGAGATAAAAAAATACAAGACTTTCTGGAGGAAGCCCAGACCTTAGGATGGTTACATTCATGGAAGTGGATTTACTAATTAACTCCTCACCAAGAATACCAGTTTTCTACTCACTGCCTAAAATTCATAAAACCCAAATGATCCACCATGAAGGCCCGTAGTCTGGTAGACTTGATATTGGAGACGGTTTTGAAATATGTTGATTTTCATATGCAAACAATAGTTCAACAAATCCCAACATATATTAGAGACACAACACATGTTCTTCAAATGTTGGACCAATTTAATATAGAAGGTGAAATAAATTATGACACAGTGCTAGTTACCATCGACGTTAGGGATCTGTACACATCGATTACCCATAAGGAGGGAGTTCAAGCATTTGGCCCGTTATTACAGGATTGACCAGGTGACCAGAAACCAAGAGCAAATTTGATTATGGAATTGGCAGATGTAGTGCTAAAGAATAATTATTTGAAATTTGAAAATACATTTTATGGCCAGAAAAAGGTACAGCTAAGGGAGTACCATGGCCCGGTTATGCAAACTTTTCATGTATATCTTTGAGAAGAAATATGAGCAGGTTGCTTGAATGGCACAATTGATTGTTAAATGGGCTAATGATAATTTGGTAAAATTATTAAAGGATTGGTTACAGGAGGGATGTGTTCTAAACAATTATGAAATTATTAAGCAAATGATTAAAACAATTATTTGAATGATTAATGAAATATTGGAAACAACATTTTGCAATGAAAAGTATTAAATGAATGTTCTGAATTACTTAACAGTTCCCAGAAGAAGCCATTGAATGGCGTAAACATTGGGGTTAACTTTATGAAAATAAATAAGAGAAATGAAGAACTGAAAACGAACTTCTGTATATGGCTTTTGCTAGAGCAGTTGTAAAATTTTGGTTTTCTTCACATGTCTATAAGGTGACATTAACTTATCAATGACTGTCTGGAGTCTGGACTGGTGTCGAAGGCACATGTCACATTTAAGCACCCACACAAACACATAGTGCTCTGAGCTGGATGTTGGATCATCGGGCTGGGGTGAGTACTTCTTGAGTGTCAGAGAGAGGCCGGGGTTGTCTGTCAGGGACTGTTATCTGTTGGTGGCTGCTGCCTGTAGGAACAGGGATGCTGTCTATAAAGGCAGTATGGTCTGTGGGAGAGAGTTGCTGCTTGTGGAATGGGCTACCTGTGGAGGGGCTGTAGAGTGGGGTTGTTGTCTGTTGGTGGCTACTGTCAGTAGGGGCTGCTATCTATGGGGAAGCTGTCTGGGGGCTGCTGTCTGTGTGCGAGTAATGTGTCCCTGTGAAGCTACAGTCTGCAGGAGGATTCTAAGTGACTGGGAGGGGGCTGTCTGTTGAGGGCTGCTTCTAGGGTGCTGTTGTCTGTGGGGTGGCTAATGTCAGTGGGGAGCTGCTGGCTGTGGCAGGGTGCTGTCTGTGGCAGGGATGCTGTGAGGCTGCCTGTGGAGACTGCTGTCTTTGGGGATTGACGTCAGGAGGCTATCTGTGGGGGGCATCTGTGTGTTAAGTAAATAAAGGAGAGATCCTTGATCTGAATGGTGGAAATAACAGAATCTCCCCACACTTCCATAAAGATAAGGCATCAAAACACAATGCAGATATTGTCTTATGACAGCTTTTTCATTTTGCTAATCAGTTCAATCCTCTTGCTACACATTAGCTACATTGAGTAGCACTTTTCCAGGCAAAGTGCTAATCAATCAAAATGCTTATTTAAAACCCTACTCCTGTACCTTATTGATACCCTTAAGGTATTTGAATGTTTTTATCATGTCTTCCCTTGGCTTTCTCTCCTTTCCTCCAGTGAGTACATATTTAGTTCCCTGAGTCTTTCCTCATTGGGATTCTGATGCAGGCCATGCACCATTTTGGTTACATTCTCAATACCGCCTCCACCCAGTTTATGTTCTTCCTAAGATGGGGCCTCCAAAACTGGACACAGTACTTCAGGTGTGGCCTCACCATTGATCTATATATGGGTAACACTCTCACTTTTTCTGCTGGTAATACCTCTCCCTATGCACCCCTGCATCCTACTAGCCTTTCCTACTGCCTTGTCACACTGCTTTTCTACCTTCAGGTCATCAGATATGATGACCCCAAGATCCTTTCATGTTTTGTTGTTAACACCTCCCCACTAAATGATATGTTGACCATGGGTTTCTAGCCCCATGTGCATAAGTTACCATTTTTTTTGCTGAAGCCCAGTTGCCAAACCCTTGACCAGTCTTCCAGTTTTTAGATTTTCCTTTATTTTCTCCACCCACCCTGGTGTGTCCACTCTGTTGCAGATTTTGTATCATTTGTGAACAGGCATACTTTTCCTTCAGCCCATCTGTGATGTTGTTAATAAAAACATTGAAGAAGACCGGTCCCAGTACTGACATCTGTGGCACCCACTGGTTACCTTACATTCCTCTGAGTGAACTCCATTTACCACCACCCTCTGAGTTCTGTTACTTAGCCAACTTTGTACCCATGTTACTATCTTTAGACCCATTCCCATGCTGCCTAGCTTATTTACCAGTTTTCTATGTGGAACATGTCAAAGGCCTTACTGAAATCACGGTAGGCCACATCCATCGCTCCTCCCTGATCTACCTCTCTGGTAACCTAGTCAAAAACTCTATCAGGTTTGTTTGGCAAGATCTCACCCCATGAACTCATGCTGCCTTGGATTCTGCAATCCATTAGTGTTAAGATATTCCCCAATCCTTTCTTTAAGTAGTGTTTCCATAACCTTGCCACCACCAAAGTCATGCTTACAGGTCAGTAGTTTCCTGCCTCCTCCCTATTCTCACTTTTGTGGTAGGACCACATCTGCTCTCCTCTAGTCCCCAGGGTTTTCCCCTGTGGGGTGATAGACGGAACAGGGCCATCAGAGGAGCACTCAGTTACTCCTTTAGCTCTTTCACTATCCTAGGGTGAACCTCATCCAGTCCCATAACCTTGTCTACTTTTAGCTTTGCTGGTTCCTGAGGACTATCTCCTGCATAAAAGGGCTAGTGTCCACCTCCCTTCCCTTCATACCCTTCTCCACTATCTGTGGCCCATTACCTACCCCTTCCTTTTTGAATGCTGAACAAAAGTACATATTCAGTATATCAGCTGACAGGCTTATCCCTGTAATCCCTCCTGTGATATGCTGATATTATCCTAGTCTGCAGCAGGGCTATTCTGCATCAGCAAGGGCTCTCAGAGGAGCATGAATGCAAGAAGAAGGAAGAGGAGAATGAGATTCAGAACAAGGTGAAAGCATGGTAGGAGCCTATAAAAGACCTAAGGGCCCACCCCATCAACATTATCTAATGAAAATGAGAATGAGAACCCTATGGGAGGACTGGTAGCTGGAGGTGCTGTGTTATCCTCAGCCATGGTGGTTGGAGGCATCAACGGTGCAAACATGGGGACTTCCAGTTCGAGTTACTAGCCAATGGCAGCTTAAACCTTGGAGGTCCATCTCAGCTTGAAGCTGTCCGAGTTCATCTACTGTACAGAGCTTCCCATCTTCTCACAAAACCACCACATCACAGACTACTACATCATGCCAATGAAGCAGCAGAATAAAGATGGACCGGGAGGCACTCACCCAAAACAACAAAATAAATCTAGTGCTCAAGTGCAGGCCACACCACAGGATGAGGCCCTGTGGCTGCCACCCACTTACAAATTAATGAGGAGGAGGAAGAAGAATGTACCATAACATCAAAAGCATTTTACAACACTCTAAAACAGAATAATGAAACTTTACACCACCTTGAAACAAAGGTAACAGAAGATCGCAAACCCTGACTTAGTTAGAAAGCCACACAGCCACAATGGAAACCTCGTTGTCTGAGTATATGAACACCTCAGATCTCCACACACGCCCTCTTTGATCTCCACCATAGACAAATGGCTCTTCAACAACAACTAAAAGAGCTCAAAAACAGAAATAGACTTAACAATGTATGTCTCCATGAAGTTCCAGAGGGACTGAGTCTGAAATATGCTACAATTTATGGAGAGTATCTTGAAAGAGTTACTAAGCTTACCAGCTGCCAGAGATCTAGGTATTATCCATGCACATCACTCTCTCAATTCCTTGCCCCAAGGACCCAGAGGCAAGACCGAGATCCATAGTAATGGCGTTTATGGACTTCAGAATCAAAGAGGAAATATTGCATGCTGCCTGGGCCAAAAACAAATCTTTTTGGCAATGTACGTCTTTTCTTTGATCAGGATTATGCCCCCAAACACTGATACAGAGGCAAATAACTTTCAACTGATAAAAGCACTCCACCAAGCAGGCCACAAGCGCGGGTAGACTACCTAGCCAAATTGAAAGTCCTCGACAAAACAGAGTGGAGATGCTTCCAGGAGTTGAAAAGGACAAAGAATTCCTTGCTAAGCTCAGCATAAAGATTGCAGAAGACAGGTTGATGAACAGGGAGAAAACTCTACTGTGAAGAGAATGGACACCTGTGGGAACTAAAAGTAATCAGAAGCAGGCAGCACTGGGACTTCCAGCATGTGAGACAGACTCACAGCAAAACATTCCCCAGAGACCAGGCACTACCCCAACCACAACACCGACAGAACAAACAAACAGCCCAGTGGAATCCAATCCCAACAAAGATACATGAATGACTTACGAAAAAGGTTCAGTAAGCTCTTTTGATTAGTTTTTAACCCACCTAATGCATCGATATGTGGGCGGATACTTACAGGTCTCCCATTGTTTTGCCAATCTAAGCGCTGAAGACTAAGCAGATAATTTTAAGGCCTGGTTATTGGCCATTCACTGCCTAGACTGTATCTTCAGTGTATGAATTATTTTTCTTTTCTTTAAAGTTGAATATGTTGATGTGTTGAAAACAATACTTATTTTATTTATTTCTTTATTTTATTTAGTTTTTGTTGACTGGGTAAGTGCACTAGACAAATCCTGCCTATTTTCAGGCACGACCTGGGGAGGGGATACAGATGAATGCCAACTGACCTTGAACCAGATTAAGCTGTTGGTGGTATTTTTGGTGAATGAGGAATTTGGCCAGGACACTGGGAAATTCCCTACTGCTTGGCCAGTAGGGGACTTGCTGTCGACTGACCACAGGATCAGTTGGTGGCCTGCTCTGCTGGAGGATGGATGGTGAGGAGCTACTGGAGCAGCCGAGGGCTGCAAGTGAACAATGAGTATGGCTGTACAAGAGGACATCACCCTGAAGAACACTGAAACGGAAGATGTGGAGTTACTTGATTCTCTGATAATTTAACGGATGCAGAAATGGTGAGCAGTAGCTTGGCTACAGTACAACGTTTACGGAGGTGAGGAATTTACAATTAAAATTGGAAGCATTACGAGAGAACAGAGGACTGTAGTGGAGCAATTGCAAGAGTCAAATAATGTGGAATCTATGAAGCTTACCAAGTTAGAAGACGCTTCGACTGCTGTAGCAGATGTAACCTCCTGATCAAAGAGAATCTCTACTGGTCTGCCGTGCTTACAGTACAATGGAACATGAGGTTAACAGAAAAAAATACACAAGCTGTGGCTGGCAGTTCTTTGGGAGTAAAATCCCTGTGCAGAGAACCAGCAGAGAGAACAGCACACAAGAAAATGCACCTTCTGATTACAAGTTGCATGACAACATCCAGGAGGAAAAGGAAGTGAGACAGGGGAGCGGTTTCAGTGGCCTTCAGAACAGTCCGGCAAAGAAATCATCCGGATTTACTTTTCGGAGCTACTACTGGGGCTGTGGTGAGAGTACTACACCACTGAAACATTGTATTTTTCAAACTGATCCGGGACACAGGTTGGAGTGTCGGAGTTTTTCAAAGCGACAACTGGATAAGGTAGGAGAGGAGGAAAGGAGAAAAGAATGGCCTTGACATTTGCAAAAGACATTTAGTATTACCTATTGCTGGGATAGGTGAGAAGTTACCAGGAAAAGAGCAGTGTGGGGAAAGAAAGTTCAAACTAACGCTGAGACTGAGCCTCTCAATGATGAGAACTGGTCCCCACAGAGAGCTCTTAGTGAGGCTGGTTGGACTTTGGACAGTGGGGCTTGAAGCCCACTCCTGATTGGGACCCAAAATTAAACTTCTCCCAGAATGAACCAGCATGGAGACCCAAGCTACAAGACATTACTGTTTTAAGTGGGTTAAAGAGGTGGTGGGTGGAAATGAGGAGACTATTCCTTTTGTAGTTTCATCTCCTGAACGGCAGATCTAAGCTGCGCCTGTCGCCGAGTTACAGGTAGAGGCACAGGACCAGAGGAGGAAAGGGGAAGAAACCATTGATGTCAGAATTGTTTTCAAAAATTAAGCAGGATGCTGCACCTCGCAGAAATGCGGTGTGTCTTCATATAAAGGAGGTTTAGAGGTTAGACCTGATAGACAATATGTTGGTAAATGTTTATTGAAAGATTCTTTGCACTTCTCTCCTAGGGAAGTGTTTGCATTTATTAATATTTCTGGGAAGACAATTTTGATGTTAGTTTTCGTTCAGCATATGCTCTTGACCTTTTTGGGAAAGATATACTCAGGTTAAGTTTTCCCCTTTGGACACCCTTTTAGTGATACCGTTAACAAAACCTTTAATAAAGTATGCAACTGTTATGTTTAGGAACAGAGGTTCATATTGATGATATTACTTATTGGTTAGGCCAAAATGCGAGATTTTAAGTTCCCCAGAAGCAATTCTGGATGCAGAACAATTTTGGACAGGGGCTGGCGGTTTAAAATTAAACTACGACAAACAGCTGCAGGAATTGAGCATATCCAGAATTCCTTTATGTTGGGTAGGGACAGAGGGGTATGTTTTTATGCTGGGCAACCTCGGGCTTGTTATAAATGTGGTGCTAAAACTCATTTATCAAGTTCCTGTGACAAACCAAGATGTGATAACTGTGGAGAAGTAGGACATATTACTTTTCAATGTGCTAACGTCACAAAATGTGATCTCTGTGATGAGACAGGACATGTGTTTGCAGAATGTACATGGGCAGCCAAAATAAAGAGTGTTGTGGTAATCCAGACCTATTAATACAAAAAGCCTAGGATTTGATAATAGGGGAAGGTCATGGGTCACGAGCAGCCAGTTGGAAAAGTACCTTCTGTTATTGAAGTGAGGGAAGATGTGGTAGAGGTGGAAGATTTAGTAGTTCTTGACAAGGAGTCTTGGAACCTACTGGGGTAGGAATTTTGCCTGAAGAAGAGAAACAACCAAAGGGTCTTTTAGGGCACCTGTGGTGTCTGCAGTTCAAGGTCTTCCAGAAATATTAAGGGCCTTCCACAGCAGTCTGCTATGAGTGTAGAAATAAGTAATTCTTTGCCTTGCTATCAAGTCCGGGGGAATCGGATATGGATTGCCCAGATAATGATTCGCAGCAGGCGTTGGATAGTCCACCATCCCCATTAAGGATTCAGGAGGATTATAAGGGAAAAGAAGAAACGACGGAAGAAAGATAGGTGATGGGCTGGAATTGACTGTACCTGATGCACTTTAGGTTGGGTTCGGTGAATGTTCATAGTATAGTGAATTATAAGAGACGACAGATAGTTTATGACTTTGTTCATGCTAATCAGATTGATGTCTGTTTATTACAAGAAACATGGATGTATACTATGGAACAAACCAGGTGTTTTCAGCAGGAATGGTGCTGGGGCCTTCATGATGGTCCTTTGGCCAGCAGTCAGCAGATGGCATAGGGTTTCTGTTTCACTGTATGACTTCTCTTTAATTAAATTGATGGATCTAATACCGGGACGGTTAATGATTTTAGATGGTTTGTGGAAATCAAGATTGTGCGGTTTATTAATGTCTATGGGTCACAGCTCAAGGCAGAAAGGTGGTGCTCTGTAATATGATACAACCTTATTTACTGACCTCCTTTGAGGTGTTTCTGTGTGATTTTAACTGTGCATTAATAAATGCTGGTGATTCTATGGTGGGAGTAGGTAGGAAAATTTACTGTGATTCCAGGGCTTTATACAAACTGGTACACTCAGTGGGTTTAATAAATGGGAGTAGTAAACAAAGCTCAGGGCCTAAATTTACTTATAAAAGGAACCGGTTTACTTCTACGATAGATTATATTTTTATCTGACAAAATTCCCTTTACATTTGAAACATGTCCTGTCGCATTTTCTGACCATCTCTTGTTGCTCTGTACCATTTCTCCTCATGCCAGACTGATAGGTAGGCGGGCGAGATGGAAGTTGAATCCTCTATTATTAAACTCTCGGAGGTACGGGATAGAGTTCAAGCATTGCTGATGGCAAGGCTTTCAGTAGCCTTTTATATGACTCCAGTGGGTCAGTGGTGGAAAGATTCTAAGGACGACCTTTGTCACCTATTAAAACAACAAGGGAAGGTTAAAGCAAACAATGATTTTCTCCAATATTTGAAATTAAGACAACAATTATATTATTTATTTTCAGTAGCCAATACTTCTACTTTGGATTATAGTTCACAGATTAGATCAATAAAAGATCAACTCCTAGAGGTTCAGTACAATAGGGCTGGACCCTACTGCTCTTCTACAATATGGGGTGAAGAAAAAGCGGAGGGTGATCCATATGAGGCCTTTAAAGTTTATACACAATCTACTACCTTAAATGCCCTCACGGAATAAGGTGGGACAATTGGTACAGGATCAGAAGTCACTACAACATATTATTAAACAATTTTTTCTGGATTATGAGCCAGTAAGGGCCCAGAATGATCAGGACATTTGGGACTTTCTAAACCGGATTGAGGTACCCAGACATGTATTTGATACATTAATATTGATACAGCCTATCACTACACAGGAAATAATTACGGCTATTAAAAATCAAAATAAGGGTACTTCTCCTGGAATTGATGGTCTGACAACAGATTTATATAAAGCCTTTCCAGTGGAATTTGCAAATTGTTTAGTGTTAGTTTTAATGCTTTTATGGGACAATCAGATTTTCCAAGTTGGTTTGCCAAGGGCTGTTGATTTTTACATAAAGTGGGTGATACATTTGACTTGAATAACTGGAGACCAATTACACTATTGAATTCGATTATAAACTCTTTATGAGTATTTTGAACACCAGATTAAAACAATTTGCAGTCAAAGTTCTTTCCCATTTCAGTTTTGTGGAGTACCTGGGAAAAAATATATCAGGCTCATATGGTACTGAGACATTGTGGAGATAGCCGGTTTTCAAAGAATTTCAGGATGCATTGTCTCTGTGGACCAGATGAAAGCATTTGATAGAGTTTACCATCCATTTTTATTTGCAACGTTGAGACATTATGGGATTCGGAAGTTTTCTTAACCACCATTCAATCAATTTACATCGGCTATTACCCACCCAGTGATTCAACTGGAGATTGGGGAAGGGTTTCACGTTCCGACAGGGGTACGTCAAGGTTGTCCATTGAGTCCCTGTTATATGCTTTACTATTGATACTTTAATTAGATCATTAACACAAACCTCGTTGGGTAGGGATAGATTGGGCTGCTGGTGAAGATAGGTTGTATGCAAGCTTTTGTGATGATTTGTGTGTATTCTTCTCTGATAGTACACAAGTAAGCATTTTTTAGATTTTATGGATGATTATGCTTTGTTAGCAAATTCTACTATTAACAAGAATAAGAGTAAAGGTTTGTTTATAGGTACAGATGGTCTCCCAGAACTCATAATACAAGGTATTCGTATTTCTTGTGACCCGATAAAACTTCTAGGATTATTTTAATGGACCAAAAATGTACCAGAACTTAACTGGGGATTAGCTTGACTTCAATAGACAAAAATCCAGATTTGGAAACAATGGAATTGGATAAAATTAAACGGGTCTCAATCATTAAAAATTTATTATTCAGGTTATTGTATACAGCACTGATTTTTCCCTGCCACTGAATTTGGAAACCAGAATATATGCTTATTTTTTCAGATGTTATGGGGTAGTAGACTTAATCCAATTAAAAGACAATTTACATATCTAGATAAAAAGAAGGAGGTTTAGGAATGATAGATCCGGTTATCTTTTTTCTACCCTATTTATTTCAACAAATGTAAGTTCGGTTGGGGGTACCCACGGAAAGATGTGGGATGCTACATCGCCAGGTAATGGGGCAGTATTATGTTGTTGGGATGAGAGACCCCGAAACCAATTCCTAAGTTGTTTCTGCCGACATATTTTATACCTATTGCAAAAAAGTATTTAAATGGGGGTTGGTAGCACAGGTGGTTAAAGTAAGTACGGGTCCACAGTTATACAAATCAGTAATGCTTCAACTGTATCCCAGTGAACCGTGTTTAAGAACTGTCCTCTACGGTGTGTGGATATAGTTTTAAGTAAATTAAACAACCCAAGGTTACCTACTTATATGTGGAACGCTATGGCTTATGGTATATGGTCGAATTGGAGTACGAGGAACGCAAGCATAAACCGATACAAGACAGAAATTGTCCATTTTTGGAGTGTGTGGCACAAGAAGAAACGGTTGATCACTTCTTTTTAAGTGTTCTTATGCTGTTTCTCTGTGGAAATTCTTGGCAGTACAATGGAGTATGAAATGGTTAGAATACATGGATTATGATACATTGGTACTGGGTCATTCTCCACAGTTTCGATTAATATATCATGTTGACACTTTACAAATCTTTGTAGCACATTGATATACTACTTGTGGCAAGCTAGGTGCCAGTGGGTGCTATATCAGAAGTTGATGCCCTATGACAATGTCCGGAGGTTGATTCACGGGGCAATGTACAGGATTTATGTTCAAGACACAGCATTCTTCTCATCAAGGAAGGTGAAGGAATGGTGGAAAGGGTTTTGAAGTTTATTAAATATAAATAAAAAGTTAAGTAATGTGCCTTTGTTCACCTATGGCTGAGTGGGTTACATATGGGGAGGTCATGATTGTTAGTTGGGAGTATGTATAGGATAGTATTAGTTAGATGTGCAATGTTACATGATAATAGAAACTTTTGTTACCTAATATTTGGGGGTTTATTATATATAAAAAAAATAAAAAAGGTTTCTTTGTGAATATATATGTAATGATTGTTTCAATTCTTTTTGATTTCAATATTTGTTAGTATAGTTTCACAATATGGGTATTTATTACATGTTTTCTTGATGTACAAGGGTTTGTGGAGTGAATCTTACACTGTATGTAATTTTGAATTTTGATGTTATTCTAATAAAATATTCCCTACTCTGATGCTGCTGTGCTGATGTTTCTGCATTGTGGCCAGTAGGGGACAGGCCATTTCAAGATGGCCACTCCAAGTGGACAAGGGAAGGAGAAGGAAGTCTGTGGAGCAGGAGAGCTAGCCTCGACTCTTGCTCCAGGTGTTGTGGAGGCTCCAGCCGTGGATTTGGCTGAAATTGAATCAGATATTGAACTTCAGGATGCTTTTGTGAGCTGGGAGCAATCGGTTTTGGATAAAACAAAGAAAGAAACTGGACAGTTGGAAATTGCAACAACAGGAAGAGAAAAGGTATTGTCGGTATTTGAACCTGCAACCTCTACAGAAAAGTCGCTTATTAAACCTCTAAATGTGGGTCTGAAACAGGAAAATGCTGCGATAATGTTTTCTGCAGAAATGGAAGAACCAATTTCATCAGATAGCTCCAAAGGAAGCGAGATGAATTTAAAACTGCAGGCTGACAGAGAAAGCCAAGATATTAAAACACAGCAAACAGACTGCAGGACAGTGGCGCAAAATATGGAGCAAAAAAAGGTACTGTGTCTTATTTAAGTTATAGTTCTGGCAGGATAGAGTTGCCAAAAGAGTTTGCCTCTGGTGTTAAAAAGAATGCTCTGTCCTTGTTTAATGAAGCTTCACTGCAGTGTGTTGAGCTCCCTGACTACAGCAGGTGTCAGCCTGATTGTAATGAAGAGCACAAAGGCAGAGTTAAGGCTGATCCCAAGATTGTCAACAGCTCTGTGGAAGAGAGCTTAGAGCAGCAAGGCTTGAGCTCCATTTCCCAAGAACAAATAATCTCTCTGAATTCAGTACAGGATGGTATTATCTCTGCTGCTAAAGTGAGTGCTTACTGCCAGTTTCGGTCTCTGATAATGTCAAAGGAAGTACGAAGTGAAGATAAATGATTTATCTGCACAGAATATATTGCCATCTACTTTTTGTGAAAATAAAACAGCACAGTTGAACAAGGTAGCTGGGTTTGTGTTCAAACAGCAGAGTCAAGAGATTTCAGCAACTGACTCAGCTGTTACATATCAAAAGACTGACGGTTCCCAAAGTGGGGCTACAGATTTCTTTTTTCTGACAAAATGAACCAAAAAAGTCTACAGCTGATATACAGATGGCAGACCCTTTTTACATAAAAAGGCTCACAAGATTCTTGGTCACCTCATAAAGCTTTAAGTGAAGCAGGGTGGAAACAGACAGTAGCTGGTGTATGAAGCCTGATCCTGCTTGGGACTCGAACTTATCTTTATCTCAGCATTCTCCTGAGTGGATTCCAGGTGGCCAGCAGCAGAAAGGGAGGAAATTCTCTTGCAGGAGCCCATTCGGTTTAGTACAGATGAGGTCACTGTACAACCTCCCCTCCTCTTCACAGAAGCCATTGATGTCCGAACTTTTCTCAAATTCCTATAGGGAAGCAGCCCCTAGGCGTAATGCTGTGAGGCTGAGGTATAAAGGAGGGTTAGAAACTAGGCCAGATAGGCATTATGTGGGAAAACCTTGTTGAAAGACTCACTGCATTTCACCCCTCAGGATGTTTATGCTTTCATTAATATTTCAGGGAGGACAATTATGACATAAGTTTTCGTTCTCAACAGGCTTTAGAGTTGTTCTGGGTTAGGTATGGTCAAGTTAAGTATTCTCCTATGTGGACACCCTTTATTGTTATACCACTCTCAAAACCCTGATTAAGTTTGTTACAGTTATGTTCGAAATGAAGGGGTATGGGTGGAAGACATAACCTTTTGTTAAAAAAATGTGAAGTACTAAGTGAGCCAGAGCCTATTTTAGATACAGAGGGTTCTGGACTGGAGGATGGAAGTATAAAGTTAAATTAAGGCAAACAGAGGCTGAATTGAACATATACCTAACTCCTTTTGTTAGGAAAAGATAGAGGGTATGTTTTACAGCGGGCAGCCCGTGCATGTTATAAGTGTGGGGCTAGAATGCACCCTTTCAAGTTGTATGCGATCAGCCCGTTGTGATAATTGTGAGGAGGTAGGACATTTAACCATGTTTTGCAGCAATCTATCAAGTTCGCGATTTATGCGAAACTAAAGGCCATGTGTTCAAACTATGTCCTTGGGCTGCCCCAAAAAATCCTTTCGTTCTAATTCTGAGGTTTTTATTCAAAAGCCCAAGAATCCATGGTTAAAGCTACTCTCCAGGATACGTGCCCCTCCCCTGCAACAAATCAGATGAAACTCCTCTAGGCAAGAGAGAAATTGGAAAAGAAGGGGTTTAAAAGGGAAGGTGTTGAACAAAAAAGTTAAACTCACCAAGTGGGAGGATCAGTGTGAGATATCCTCAGAAATGGTTAAGATAGTTAAGGGCAACATGGGTCCCCTAACCTCTCAGATTTCCCTCCAGTGTGTTATACGGAAGGGGTCACAGATGCGTGGCGGTGGCAGCCGCGTTGATAAACCAGTGACTGTACTGCCCCAAAGAAGATCTTACGGAATTCACTATCAAAATCCCCCCACCCCAGTGGAACAGATTGATACCAGTAACTCATATGCGGCTCTGTTTTCCTCTTGGGGTAACACTGAGATAGAGGTTGAAGATTCAGACTCTCAAAAATCCTCACTTTCAACCAGGTCACAAATCACGGATAATTACAAGGATAAAAAAAGAAAAAGAGGAAAAACAATGATTTAAATACTTAAAAGGTTAATGAGGTTGGTTTGGGGTTCTTTGAATGTTCATAGCTTATTGAATATGGTTAAGCGACAAGCCCTCTTTCATTATATACATGAATTTCTGTTTCTGTTTGTTTTTACAAGAGACATGGATGTATTCCATAGATCAGTTGGTGGCATTTAAAAGAGATTGGTTTTGGGGCCCTTCATTTTGGTCATTTGGGGAAGATTCTGCAGATGGTATAGGAATAGTGTTTAATTCATATGACTTCCAGTTACACAATTTGATAGATCTAATACCAGGAAGGGTCCTGATTATCGATGGGAAGTGGCAAGGGCTAAGCTATAGGTTTATCAACATTTATAACCCCCAAACAAAAGCAGGTAGTTAATTGTCTTAAATCAGTACAGCCCTTTTATTAACAACAGTTAGAGTATTATGGGGGGACTTTAATTGTCCCATTTGACCCATGCTAGTAAAAAATAAAAACATACTGTGACTCTAATGCTTTATGTAAAATTATAAAAGTGCTGGACTCTTGAACTGTCATAATGCTTTACAGGTTGGAGAAGGTTTTTCGTTTAAAAAGGGGAAGAGATTTTTCTCTAATAGATCATATGTTAGTGTCACCTAATATGCAAATAGAATCTTTTAAAATATTTCCTAGTGAATTCTCGGACCATTCCTTTCTATTAAGTTCTTTTAGCTTTTCAGACAGGCAAGAAAAAGGCTAGTTAGATGGAAACTCAATAACTCCTCATTAGAACTCCCTTATATACAAGCTGGGGTGAGATACCTATTAAGAGCCAGGTTATCAGTAGCCTTTTATATTCAGATTTGGGAGATTGGTGGTTAGAGACTAAATCGGACTTAAGGAAATGGTTTAAATTGCAAGGAGTTAGAGCAAAGAATGACAAATTCCTGCACTATTTAGGTTTAAGACAACAATTACAGAGGCTTATGACTATAGCTTATTCTTCTAGGATGGATTACTCAGAACAAATTGCTAATCTTAAAGAAAAAATGAAAGAGTTTCAGTATGATAGAGGGAAAACCATGCAGACATTTTAACTAATGGAATTAAAAAATCACCCATTGGGGATCCATTCGAAATGTGTAAACAGGTAAGAGATTCTATGAAAATGGAGGAACTCAAAGATTCAGATGGTAATTTGGTATCCTCTGTGGCCCAACTAAGAGAAGTGATTGTAGAACATTACCGCTTTTGAAGCCTCTTGAAACAATCCCCAATTCAGCTATGGCACCATTTAAAAGATATTTTAATTCCAGTTAACCTAGTTGGGAGATCGGAGGTATGGGAACCTATCACTCCAACAGAGATTTCAAGCTCCATTAGGTTATTGAAACTAAATATTTCCCGAATAGATGGGATTTCCAATAACTTTTATAAATTATTTTCAGACGAACTTAGTCAGTGCCTATGTCTCTTATTTAGGTTTTTTTAGACAAAGCTACAATCTAGCCCTCTTTTACAGAAGGGTTATTGATTTATATATTTAAGTCAGGGATAAGCAAAACATTACTAACTGGAGACCAATCACTCTTTTAAACTCTGATTATAAAATCTTTACTGGTATTTTAAATAATAGGCTGAAGAATTTAGCTAAAGAAGTTATTTCACCCTTTCAATATTGTGGGTTACCAGATAGAAGAGTCCAGTCTGCTCTGATGTTGATTCGAGATGTAACTGAGTATTTTACTGAGTTAGGGTCAACTAGATGCTTAATAGCAGCTGACTTAGAAAAAGCCTTCGATAGAGTTCATTTGCCGTTCCTTTTCCTTACCCTTAAGCATTATGGGGTTCCAAAGCAATTAGTGAAAATAATTGAGAAATTATATGATAATTATACAGTAATTCCATATTTAAAAGATCAGAAGGCGGAAGGTTTTAAGTTAACTACAGGAGTTAGACAGGGTTGCCCTCTAAGCCCTCTTTCTTTATATTTTCGCTCTAGACCCCTTTGCAAACGATAGTTTCGAGACAGATTTGGAAGGGTGTTACAGTGAATGGGCAGAGGGATTTGCATTTAAGGATACAAGCCTATGCTGATGATTTAGTAGTATACTTGGAAGATAAGGCCTCAGTAATTCATTTTGTGACTGCATTTGAGGCCTTTGCAAAGGTATCAAATGCAAAAATAAATTTAAATAAAACAAAGGGATTATTTATTGGAGCTACTGGTGCTGAGGAAGTGTGTCAGGAGGGTATTAACATCTCCGTAAACCTCTTAAAATATTAGGGATATTGTTCGGTTCCCAGAACATGCCTGTTGAAAATTGGGAAGATGTCATTATTAAAATAGAGAGAAAGGTTAATAGATGGAAACAGTGGAAAATGACCAAATTTAAAAGGGTTCAGGTAATCAACAATTTCTTCTTCCAACGATACAGTATGTGGCGATGATTTTTCCGCTTCCTGTGTTTCTTGAGACTAGAATATATAGTGTGTTTTTCAAATGTTATGGGGAAATCGCTTAAATCCTGTTAAAAGGAGCTATACGTATTTAATGAAAAATAAGGGTGGTTTAGGAATGGTAGACCCAGTGATTTTGTGCATGCTTTGTTTTTATCAAACTCAATTAAAGAAGGGTTAAAAGTAGAACTAGAGGCAGTAGAGTCATGGAACTTGAAAACAATGGGTAAATACTTTAAGAATTGGTACATTATAGCCCCTAAACTGAATCGCTACTTATATATTCCATCATATTTTAGGCCAACGCGCAGAAATTGTTCAAATGGAAAACACAGAAACAGGTAATTTGAATAACAACATGAAGGGCTTTATCATTTTCTAATGTCGTTGACTCTTCCCTCAGAACCAGGATTTAAAATTGTCCTATGACTTTAAATTCTAGTGTATTAGCTCAATTAAACTGTAAGAGGATGCCTCAAAAACAATGGGAGACGAGTGGCTGATCTTTTACGGAAACTGAATGTCAGAGGAAATCGAGTACAAGGTTTTACAGGAAAGATTGTGCCCATACTTGGATTGTATTAATGTAGAAGAATCGATGGAACATTTTTTTCTTAGATGTTCATATGACGGTTTATGGTCATACCTAGAAAAGCTTTGGGGATTTAAATGGTTAGGTAATATGTCTTATGAATTTTGATTCTAGGATGTTATCCCAAGAATTTGTCTGAATTTCACGAAGAAACATTATCCTTATTTTTGGGATGTCTAAGATATTATTTATGGCAAGCCAGGGTTCAATGGGTTCTTTATCAAAAGAGAATGCCTTACTCTTGTGTAAGTCGGTTAGTCATCAAGGAGCTTATACTGATTTATACACAGGACGCATCAAGAGTGACCCCAGGAACTTTACGTAAATGGTGGAAAGGTTTTCTTCACTTTATTAAGTTCAAATAATAAGAGTTAAAAGTGGACTGGATATTTGTTAATAGTTTACTTCTCATGATTTTTTGTGTTCTCGTAGCGTTTACAATGTAAGACTTGCACATCTCTTTGATTTTGTTATGTTATATGTTATGGAAAAGTGTTGTTCTATCGATTATCCTACTTTAAAGTGTTGCTGTTTATGTTTTTTTATGTCAATAAAACACCCCTACTCTTTCGATAAGTGCCATGGGATCTTTAACATCCATATGAACTACCACCAATCCAGGCAGATGGGACCTCTGTTTTTAATGTCTCATCCGAAGACGGCACCTCAGAAGTGCAGCACCCCTCTCATGCTGCACTACAGTGTCAGTACTGGGATATTGGCCCAAGTGCCAGATGTGGGAACTGAACCCACAACCCTCTGATTTCCTGGCCTCAGAGGTGAGTGTGCTACCTACTGAGCCACTGACACTGCTTATATAATTAAAAGTTAACAAGCTGGATATAAAGGTTACATGGCCGGGGGTGGCCTCTGGAAACAAAAGAATTTGGAAGGACAGGAAGGGCTCTGAGGGGGCTTGGGGCGGGTTGCTTTGCTGACCTGGCCCACGGGTGGAGCACCCCAGTGGCTGCTTTTGACATGTGGGTCCCTGCCTGGACCGGTCCTCAGAGGTCGGTCTCTTCTGCCAGGTTTGTTCTCAAAGGCGGACATATCTTCCCTAGAGAGAAATTTAGACTAAAGGAATAAGAGCCCCTGAGGAGATAACTTGGAAAAATGCTGCTCCTCATACCTGGGCAATCGAGACTCCTAAAAAACTTTAAGGTCTGCAGTGGGCTGAATAGGTGGAGGGGTCCTGAGAGGGCCTCCCTTCATCTCCTGCCAAACTTATTACCCTTCTCATAAAACGGGGGAACACAGAAAGTCTTACCTAGGCATGGAGCCCTGTTTGGGCTATCTCTATAATGAGGAAGCCAGATCATTACCAAAGATGTTGAAAGCACATGAGGACATTAATGGGAGCTGGCAGAGGTCTGGTCTAATTAGGAGGGGCACAGTGGTCTAGCAGTAGCGGGGTCTAACCTCGGCAGAGGATGTGGGATCTCTGTCTTCTCCCTGAGGGCCTCTACTACACTCGGAGCCTCATAAGTAAAAAGATCCCCTATGAGGGGAAGCTGGTTTTATGAGAGTATATTAACTAGATCCCGGGCACTTTGGGGCTCAGCCCGCCTACTCATGGACCAGGCTGTTAAATAGTTTAAGAGGTTTTCTGTTAATTCCACAGGCCAAGATGGATGAATACAAGAAACCCAGACACTTCCATAGCTTACCCACACAGTTGGGTAACCTTTGTCGAACTTAAGACTATCTTGCCAGCTTATGTAACAATTGCTAGTGACCTTTCAATGCCCATCCAGATTCCCACCCTGTAAATGTAGGGAATTCTGGATAGGAAGTGGTAAACACCAGCTTCCTACCCCCATGGACTACTCACAAAGGGGTGAGGAGCTCGGCTTAATCAACCTTGAAGTACTCCCAAGAGTGCAAATGTTCTTTCTAACATTGAAATGTGTACATAGTTCTATTTGTTATTGTTTAAGAAGTCCTCATGGCTGGTTTTTTGATTAGTGGTAGACATCCAGCCTATTATCTCCAGATACTTGTGAAATCAACACTTCAGTTATCCTCGGTGACCTGAAAATTTCATCCCTGAATGTCAGGGCATCAATAGTCTGATTAAGAGGGCACGTATTCTCCAAGAGTTACAAATACAGCAAGTGGGGTAGCATTTCTGCAGAAGCAGACTTAGGGCCCAAGCACTTAAAGCTTGAAGGAGCTGGGTGGGAGAAGTATATGCCTCACACTATGAGGCTCACCCACATCGAAGAGGGTAGCCATTTTGGTTCAAAGAAACACACTACTAAAGATCTCACAGGTGGAAGACCCGAGGGAAGGTATATCTGTATACGAGGGAACTACAGGGGCAAAAATGCACCCTGTTGAATCCGTATGCTCCGACTGAGGAGTCAGAGCATATGGCTTTTTATTGAAGGTCATAAGGGAGACAGTAACAGACACTCAGAAGCTTGTTATAATAGAGGGAGATTTTAATTCAGTATTAGATCTACAGCTGGATAGGGTGGGATCCAGAACATTAGTCCCTCTAGGTCAGGCAAAGACTAACAAGATTCTGTGCAGAATTAGTCCTAGTGGATGGGTGGAGATTTGCCCATCCGAGAGAGAGAGAGACTATAAATATTATTCACCTAAATACAAAATGTACTCAAGGGTAGATTTTTCTTATCCTTGAATTGGATACCCTGTCTAATGAAAGCAACCACAGGGAATATCACCCTATCTGACCATGATCCAATTTTTCCTGAATTGGAGCTGGCCCAGAAGCCAACAGAAACCCTCTGTGCCTGAATGTCAGCCTCTTAACACATGCAAATTTCAAAGAATTGATCCAAATAGCCACCAAAATGTTTTACAACATAACCGACCAAAGGACACAGGGGCAGGAATGAGGTGGGATACCCAAAAATGCTACTTACGCAGAGAGATTATAAAGTACTCATCACATGTAAAAAAAAAAAAAACAGGATGAGGGAGCACCTAGAGTTAGAAAAACAGCTAGCCCATTTAGAAGAGCAGCATCAAATAACTATAGACAAATTAATCAAGACACAACTAGACCAAGCTGCACAAAACTTAACAAGATACTGGATACCAAAACAGAGGGGCAGCTAAGGTACTCAAAACAGAAATTTGTGAACATGGTAACAGGGCAGGCAACCAGCTTGTTATTGCATAAAAGGCTACCTCCGGGCAGCTATGTGAATTAACGATCACACAGGAAACACACAACATCACCTTCCTGATATTGGAACACTTTCAGAAATACTACCAGGAACTATATACTGCAGAGAGGGACAGGGACATATAGAAAGGGCCACCAACTACAGTACTTGAACTCGCTACACCTCCCTAGACTGACGGATGAACAATGCTTAACCTTGGAATCCCAGATCACAGAACAAGAAATTCAACAAAAGATTAAAAACTGAAAAATGGGAAATCCCCTGGGACAGACGGGTTTGTGTCTGAATTTTATAAACAATATGAGAAAATACTATTGACACCACTGATAGAGATGTTTAATGAGTTATTGAGGTCAGAAGGGGCAGCACCAGTTTCTTGAATCAAGCCGGATATTATTCTCAAACCAAAGACCCAGAGGATTGCAGATCATGCAGCCCTATATATCTACTCCTAGTAGATTAGAAAATATTCACAGGTATTTTAGCAGACTGTTTGCAAACAATTATTACCTCATTACTACATAGAAACCAGACAGGATTCATTTCTGGGAGGTACTTACAGGACAATATCTGATGGTTTTGAATGTCATCTCGCCCAAAAGAAGAAGAGAGAATTCCAACTGGCCATTAGTATGGATGCTGAAAAGGCATTCGACAGAGTGGATTGGGCCTTCTTAACTCTAATTCTTCAAAATTCAGTTTGAGAGACAAGTTTTCAAAAATTGTTGAAACCTCTATTCTGCCCCAGAAGCAAGAGTAAAGGTAAATGGTTTCCCATCCATAGAATCCCCTGCAAAGGGTACAAGACAGGGCTGCCCCTATCCCCCCACTCTTTGCTTTTCCTTAGAACCTTTAGCTATAACAGTTAGATCACCCAGAGATACCAGAGGGGTAAAAGTGGAGACTTAGAGCAAAAGATAGTTCTATATCCAGACAGTTCCTTCTTTGTGGCAGATCCAGCGACATCGGTGCCCCCACTACTACAAACTCTTGCAGAATATGGCTCTCTGGCAGGTTATAAAATGAACTTACAAAATCAGAGGCAATGATTCTGAACGGTACCCATCTCCAGTTTTCAAGAGAAAGATTCCCTTAGCTCGTACAAAAACCTTGAGATACCTGGGTATCAGAATATCAGCAGACATACTAACATACTAACATACTATTTGCCAGCAGATTAGGCGCTCACGGTCATCGAGTCTGCTCGAACTTTAGATCCTAGTTGGGTGCCGAGACCCTCCCATCCCTTGGCTCCAGAAACCCGTATCATCCATCCCCACCCCTGGGACAGGCTATCATCTGATACATCCACTTTCTGTGTCTGTCCCATCCTCTTGAAGCCCTCCACTGTGGATCTCTGAACTAGCTCACCAGGCAGTGCATTCCAAGAGTCCACCACCCTCTCATTGAAAAACCTCCTCCTCTTTCCTCCCTCACCCTTCCACCTTCCAACTCAAACCATGCCCTCTGGTGATGCCTCCCTGCTTTAGTCTAAAGATCCCTCCATGTTTACCTTATTTATTCCTTGAGGTACTTGAAGACTCAATCATGTCCCCCTGTCTCTCCTCTCTCCAATGAAAACAGGCAGAACTCCTTAAGTCTGTCCTCATCTCAAACTCCTAGCCCTCATATCATCTTTGTTGCCCTCCTCTGTACCCTCTCCAGGAGCTGTATGTCCCTCTTCAAGTGTGGTCTCCAGTACTGTACACAGTACTCAAGGTGTGGTCTAACCAGTCCATTGTACAGTGGCAGAATCACTTCCTTGCTCCTAGAGGTGATCCCCTTACGATGCATCCCAACATCCTGTTTGCCTTGCTTACGGCTCTCCCTATTGAGGCCTCCAGCGCCTCCCTCCCTCCCAGGGTGTACCTGTGTTTAGGTTTTCCGACCAAGATGCAACACCTTGCACTTGGTGATATTGAAATTTATTTCCATGTGTGAGCCCAGCTTTCCAGGGTGTCCAGGTCCCTTGCAGGGCCAACCTCCCTCTTCTCCCTCAACTACTGCTCCCATCTTGGAGTCATCCACGAAGAGACTCATTTCACACCCTATACCCTCCTGATGTCCGATATGTATGCAATAAACAGGATCGGACCCAGGACTGAGCCCTGCGGTACACCACTACCAACCTCTCTAGGTTCGAGAGCTCCCCACAGACCACTACTCTCTGAGTACATCCAGCTAGCCAGTTTTCAATCCATCTGACCATCAAAGGGCCTACTCCTAACCCCATCAGTTTCTCCACCAGACCATTGTGGGGACAGAGTCTAAAACGCTTTGCTGAAGTCCAAGAATAATACATCCACAGGCTTACCCCTATCCACTTCTGATGTTACCCATTCATAGAATTCCACAAGGTTGGTTTGACATGATCTACCTGGCACAAACCCATGTTGCCGACTATCCAGACCTCCCACCTCCTCCAAGTACACCCCAATCGTTCCTTTAGTATACTCTCCATTAATTTTCCCACCACCGAGGTCAAACTGATGGGTCTATAGTTACCTGGTACTTCCCTCGACCCCCTTTATGGATTGGTACACATGTGCCTCTCGCCAATCCTAAGGTACCTCCCTGTCTCCAGTGACCTGCTGAAAAGCTCCGCCAGGAGTGCAGCCAGTATGTCCGCCAATTCCCATAGTACTCGGATGAATGCCATCCGCCCAGGAGATTTGTCTTTCTTTAGGCCTTGAGGGCTAACCACACCCTTTGGCGGAGATAGCATCATCCGTCCCTCCACCTTACTGGCCTTTTATTTTTACCCAGATGTGACACCCTGGGGTACCTCTCTCTCCTCTTGCTCCATTTCTGTTGCTCCCCTGATCCCACTTACTGATGTTTCTATCCCTTCGTGCCTTGCTTTGTAGAGATCCCATCCCTCCCTAGTGAACACAGAGGCAAAGTACTCGTTAAATACCTCTGCCTGGTCCCTCGCCTCTTCCACCCACCCTTCTTCTGATCTCAATCTGCTGAGATGGCCCTTAGTTTTTCTCCGCCTCCCCAATGTACCGGAAGAACCCCTTTCCCTCCATGTATCCCTGTGCCAGCCGCTGCTCTTTGCTGGACTTTGCTTCCTCACCATACGGGTGACTTTTCTAGATGCAAGCTGGTACATTTCCTTATCCTTATCCTCTTGTTGTTTTATATATTTTGTAGGCCGCCTCTTTTCTCTGACTGCTACCTGTACCTCACTGGACCACCAGCATGGTTTATGTGACTTTGCTCCTTACGCTTCAACTTAGCTCAGATCCTGACTGCCCCATGAAGTCCCTGTTTTATGACCTCCCATCTCCTTTCCACACTTGTCATTGAGGTAATCCCCATCAAGTGATCCTTGAGAATGCCAATGTCCTAGATCTCCCTCCCCCATGCTTATTTGAAACCAGACAGTATTGTGGTCGCCTCCCAGTCAGGGGTCTTGTACAACCATGTCCCTTACCAGATCCCCATCTGCCAGAACCACATCCAGGACATGCCCTCCCTTGTGGGCTCCATCACATGCTGTGTTAAGAACACATCCTGGAAGCCATCCAGCAGCCTCTGCTCCTTGGCCACCTTAGAGGACATGGTTCCTCGGTTTGTACCTGGCATATTAAGGTCCCCATCAACACCACTCCTTCCCCTTTTGGTCCACACTGGGCAATGATGTTGTCCAGCAAACCATCCTCTAGAACATCACTCATTCCGGGGCTATATGCTACACCCAGCTTGACCTTATCTCCTGCTGAGGATCGTAGGTGACCCATAAGGCCTCCACGCTTCCCTCTGCCTCTTCTACCCTAGCAATTTCTATGTCATCTCTAATGAACATAGCCACTCCACCCCTCTGCCCTCCTTTCTATCCTTCCTGAGCATAGTGTACCCCCGCAGTTTAGGTCCCAGTCATGGTTTTGTTGGCCCACGTTCTGTGACCGCCACATCCACCCCCTTTGAACAGCATGGCTTTGGAACTCTGGCAACTTGTTTCCCAAGCTGCTGGCATTTACTAACACCAACCCCACCCCTTATCCCTGATCCTCTTTGTTGAACCCCACCCAGATTCCTTATACTTCCATCCTCCCTCTGCTCCTCCTGAAACCTCCATCCCCAATCTGTTCCCCTCCCCTTGGGCGTGAAGGCTACCCTCATCGGGAGGAGAGGGCTTTGTCAGCCCTCCCTTATCCCTTCCCCCTCACAAGTTTAAACCCCACCTTTCTTGTATGTAGTCAGCCATCCCCTGTTTAAGGACTTCCTTCTAATGGGCAAGATGAAACCTGTCCTGGCATATAGTCCCTATCCTCCCAAACTCCATTCCAGTTCCCAACACCCCAACCCACTCTCTTCACCCCACTTCCTGAGCCATTCATTAACCTCTGTGAGCTTCATTTTTTTTCCACTGAGGCCTTTGGTACTGGCAATATCTCCGAAAAGGAAATGTTGCATCCATTATCCGACAGACTCTGGCAAGTTCTTGGAACCTTGCTTGGATTTCCAAATGCTATTTCCTCTAGATCATTAGTTCCCAAATGCACCAGGAAATCCGTTTCCTCCACAATCCCTAACCATTTCATACACCATGAACTTTGCTCTGTGCACTGTCAGCCCAGAGATACTCACTACCTTCACCTGGCTATGGCATCCACCCTCTGTCCCTCCCACTGGATACCCCTAATCATCAAGTCTCCCAATAACAGAACCTTAACACCGCTATCATCCTTATGGTTACCTCCACTATGCTCTCTCAGCCCCCTTCCCCTTTATTCATAATCTCAATTTTGTGGGAGTCTTCCTGCCTTATTAGAGACCCCCTTGTCACCCTCCCTTTCTGCCTCCCTTGCTATTTTGCCCACTTAACTCAAACTCCCTCTGAATAGGTGTCCCTTTAACCCTCTCTTATCTGAACCATTTATCCTGGCCCTGATGGTTTCTCCTTCCCCACACCGCCATCCTCCCCTTGTAATAGTACCCCTGCCTCCAGAGGCTCTCTATGGGTCCCTTTAGCTAGGGCCCCATCCTTGGTACTGACCCCTGCTGAAGTGGGGCTCATCTCCCACCTCCTTGTCTCCCAGTTTCTCTCCAATCATGCTCTCCTCTCTCATGTCTGGAATATGTTGCATCTCCCCATTTGCTTAACATATATGTTTCCCTTCTCCCTCTGGGACTATTTCTATCCTTTCCATAGCGGTCTGTGATGCCCTATGGGTATCAGACCCTCCCCCAGCCTCTGTATAAGTTTCCTCATTTCCACCAACCCCTTCCTCCCTCTAGGTTGCTTAGTAGCTCAGATTTATTGTGACACTCTATGTCAGCCTCCATCTAGCAACCCGAGTTTCCTGACTGCACCTCTAAACTGCCCCTCTTCTTCCCTCTTGCTCTGTTCACCTTAGGAGCTCCTTTCCCACAGTCTGCTGTTTTAGGCTTCCGCACAACAGCCCCTCCTGACTCTTCCCCTCCACTATCTTTGTATTCAGAATGTTCACCCGTATGCTTTCCCTTAGCATCAACTTCCCTATCTAAGGGTCCTCTGTCCCTAATATCCCCTCCTGCTTGCTGTAACATAACATCCTGTAATTTCAGAGCTGCCCCAGCCTCCCTCAGCCCCACCCTTCTGCTGCCCATATCCACACCCCTTATCCTTGGACAGCCCCCAGCTCCCCCAGCTTACTCCTTAACCAATATACCTCACTCCTGATACAAGATAGCTGTCTACAGAGTGGGCAGCCTCCCTTCTCCAGGACCAATTTAGAATTATTGCCATCCCACAGCCTGTCCAGCCTACAACCCTTCCAAGATGCCTGCCATGGTGGAATATGGCCACCCTTGTTTATCCCCTCTGTTTATAATGGCACACCCCTTTTCTCAGTCCCTTTTCCTGGAATACAGTTTCTCTCTATACTGACTGTAGTTATTTACAAACCCAATTTCAACCCCACCAATAAAGTTCCAAAGTCTCACAAACACATACAGTCCAGTGTGTGTTCGGTCCCACTAACAGTGTGTGTAAGCAGACATCAGGTACCGTGATGATGTCACAGGCCCACAGCTCCTGTTGCTTTGAATTTCAGTCCTAAAACAGAAATACTCAGCCTTTCAATCCCAACCCCCAGTGTTTTTCAGTATTTAAGAAAGCCTACAAAACAGGGTGGGTGGGAGGGCTCTTACAAACACCAGGCAAACAACACATTTAAATTTACCTCTAATTAACCCTGACAAACAACAGTCCCCAAATCTCCAAAGTTACAATATCACAGCCCAAGTAACAGTTCTAATTCAAGGTAATAATTTTACCACATAGAGCTAATTTCACTAACAAACTATTCAAATATTTCAGTTAAAACAGAATATAACCCCAGACCTCTGTCCAACCAACCTGCTGCTTTGAGTTCCCAAGTGAACAATGGAGGCCAGGGTAATTCCTGTTTAAAGACAAGGTAATTGCAGCTAATGTCCCTCCCCAACACCAGGCAAACAACACATTTAAATTTCCTCTAATTAACCCTGACAAACAACAGTCCCCAAACCTCCAAAGTTACAATATCACAGCCCAAGTAACAGTTCTAATTCAAGGTAATAATTTTACCACATAGAGCTAATTTCACTTACAAACTATTCAAATATTTCCGTTAAAACAGAATATAACCCCAGACCTCTGTCCAACCAACCTGCTGCTTTGAGTTCCCAAGTGAACAATGGAGCAGGGTAATTCCTGTTTAAAGACAAGGTAATTGCAGCTAATGTCCCCTCCCTAACACCAGGCAAACAACACATTTAAATTTCCCTCAATTAACCCTGACAAACAACAGTCCCCAAACCTCCAAAGTTACAATATCACAGCCCAAGTAACAGTTCTATTTCAAGGTAATAATTTTACACATAGAGCTAATTTCACTTACAAACTATTCAAATATTTCAGTTAAAACAGAATATAACCCCAGACCTCTGTCCAACCAACCTGCTGCTTTGAGTTCCCAAGTGAACAATGGAGGCCAGGGTAATTCCTGTTTAAAGACAAGGTAATTGCAGCTAATGTCCCTCCCTAACACCAGGCAAACACATTTAAATTTCCTCTAATTAACCCTGACAAACAACAGTCCCCAAACCTCCAAAGTTACAATATCACAGCCCAAGTAACAGTTCTAATTCAAGGTAATAATTTTACCACATAGAGCTAATTTCACTTACAAACTATTCAAATATTTCAGTTAAAACAGAATATAACCCCAGACCTCTATCCAACCAACTTGCTACTTTGAGTTCCCAAGGAACCAATCTCAGCTATTTAAAAATAATTATCTCAAACTTTTTCGGAGCTGCAAGCTGACATGTCAAGATGGCACTTGTTGCTACTGACCTTATGCGATAGAATCCAAACCTTAAAAATGAATGCACTACCCCACCTTTTATTTTTATTCCAAAGCCTTCCACTCCCGGTACCAAAAGTTTCTGGAACCAACTGCAGAAGGAATCTTAAAGATTCATGTGGGCAGGAAATGCCCCAGAATAGCAAGGAATCTAGTACAGACACCGTGAGAAAAGGAAGATTGTCTTTTCCAAACTTCTACCAATACTATCTGGCGGCAAGAGGGCACGGTTATGTACATGGGCAAAATGTAGGGAAGATTCAGGCTGCTATCAATTAGAAGAAGCATCCCTGAAGAACTGGGCCCCTATGGACACTACCCACTAACAGCATACACCCACGTGTCTGGACAGATGCAGATAACCCATGGATATTAATTAAGTTGCGAAAAGCACACACATACAGAAGGACTAGGCCCTTGTCTTTAATCAGACATAAACCAACCTTTGAACCCCCAAAAGACCAGGGTTTTGAGTTTTGGGCAATTCACAAACTAATAATTTTCACACAATACCTAGATAATCAAAGCTGCCTGTCATTTGCCCAACTCAAAACCAAATATACACTCCATAGGGAGGACCATTTTGATACCTACAATTGTCACATTTCCTGATGTCACCAAGGGTCCAAACCCAAATTTGTATAGAACGTACAGCCTTGGAATCCTTTTTGTATTACTCAGTCACAATAAAAAGTACACACACTACCTCTCCCAACTTTATCAAGTACTAAACCAAACGACTCCTCATCACTGAATAAGGTGAAAGACAGTTGGGTGCTTGAATTTGTACTCCAGTAACAATACCCACTTGAATAGAAGACTCTCAAGAGGCTGTCAGGTCACAGCCTCCTACAAGGACAGAATTTAACTGGAAAATGATGGTTAGATTTTTCTTACTCCAACAATCGCTGAACATTATGGGGCCCCACTCAGATCTCTGTTGGTGAGGTTGTGGGAACAGAGAGACACATGGCCACATGTTTTGGTCCTGCCCAGAGATCCAAGACTTCTGGAAAAGATCCACACATGAATACAGCAGTTAACGGACTTCAGATTCCATTCACAGGAATGGACCTAGTACTAGGCTTTCCTGCTCTATTATCAGGGAATGGGAATGCGAGAAAGCTTGCCCTGATGTTTTGGGTGGTGGCTCTAAAATGCATAACAACCAGGTGGCTCTCTCCTTCCTCCCATTTTACAAGAGTGGCAGTCCAAGGTGGCAGAGCTGGAGAGGACGGAAAACATTACAAGCAGGGTAAGGTTGCAACAAGAGAAAATGTTTGGAGATATGGTGCCTGTGACACTTAGAAATGGACATTCCACAGTATAATATTCAGGATTAGATAGGAGAGATCTTGAGTTATTAAAAATAGGCTGCAGAAATGATTTAAGAAATGTTTTGATGTACATAAAAATTATAGAAGGTAAAGGACTGGAATTAAAAAGGTTTATAACTGCACTATGTCTGTATTTTGCAAAACAGCCAGATAACATAACAGAAGAGGATGTGATATTGAGAAAGTAGAATGATTAATCATACTATTTAAATAGCTGAGGTTCAAGATGATGTAAACTAAATGTAGGTATGTAATGGTGATCATACAATATTATCAATAAAAACGCTGAAGTTAAAAAAAGGTGCGAACATATAGTCCTATTTACATACAGTCAGGCTGACCCATGCTATGCTGTGTCCCCATGTGCTGGGATTAACACCTGACCTCATCAGTTTTGTCCTCTGCAGTCCAGGACACACCCAAGTGCAACCAGTCACTGAGAATTATACTAACATCCATAGTACCTCCCTGGTACAGTATGTGTTTGTGTGTAACATGTCAGAATTTACATGAAGAATGAGATACTATATATATATATATATATATAGGCTCTAATACAGTACTGGAGAGACTCATGCGCTATGTAGTTTGACCCCTGTAACTTTTTAAAAGTAAAAATATTTTTCTTTCATGTCTATTCTGTAGCTGTCTAATAAAATATTTAGTATAAATAACTTCATTGTTTTTGGACTGTGATATTCTTTTAGTGGATCTTCAAGTGCCTTCTGACCCTCCTAAACAGGGCTTCATTTTGTGCCATAAATGTTGGAGTAACAAGAGCTTTTAATATTGTATTCACACAGAGCACTACATCAGCAGCTGCAGTGCCTTTAACTCTTAAACATTCTAAATATGGTCTTTGACAAACTTGTTTTATTCTGATCAATTTATATATTTCATTTATTAGCATTTATATTGCCCCTTATGTTCCCTACATGTGGTGTCCCATTTTGTACTGCTTTAATACAGTGATTTCTCACGTTTACAGAACAATGGAAAGTTAATGAGACCCATAAGGATACATGACCTAGTATCCTTTATGTATCACCTTAGTTAATTTATATTATTTTTCTATTGTGCACACTCCTTCATTAGTTTTCCTCTGCCTCCTTTGAGTCCGAAATTCATGAATGTAAGGGTTGCTGTTCTGCCAGCAGTCCTGATATCCCAGAAACGGAAGTGCACATGAGAACCCGATTCCGCCACTGTCTGAGGGTATAAATTAGTTGGACTGTAGGTTTAGAGCCCCTTTCTTCATTACCTGTGCCACTTTAAAGCTGTGTCTTCCCAAGAGTCACCATGTAGTGAACAGAGATCAGGACGAGCCAGCATTGTAAAACCTGACTGAAAGCCAGCCTGCTATTCAAGGAGCCCACCATCGAAATATTTTAAACATCAAGGTACAGTGCTGTAATGTGCAAATATTGGTAGAAAGGTGGCTAGTGCTTTCAGTTTTGGGAAATTACTAAGCTACACAGAATGTGTTGGGGAGATGTTGCTGGAAAAGTGCAACAAGTTACAAAAGGAAAGCCAGTGGTGGAGCTGGGGGCCAGCGCCCACCCCGGACTATTTTGGCTGTGATTTTGCGCCCCTTGCCTCCAGCTGTTTTGCTTCCTGGGCTGGCTTCCACCCGGCAGTCCTGCCTGGTGCCCCTAGACTAGATCTCAAGCCCCAGTAATCAGCCGGGAGCGGACACGACACGGGTCACCCGAGACTTGAAATTCCTCCCTCCTCCGCTCTGTAGTCTGATCAGGCTGCTGCGGGTACACCCAAAAAATGAAAGAAAACTAACTGATCTGCTGATTGAAGACAAAAGTGCACCAAAAAGCATCCCATTCCTCCGCTTAATCGCCACACCACCACTGCCACCGACAACACAACAGTACAACAGAAGTCGGTCACAGCAAGCATTTCAGCTACTGCACTGCTGTTATTTTACCCCATGTGTTCAGGATGGTAAATCACGATGGTAAACATCAGAATCGCTTGCATCTCCTGGCTAAGTCACTAGCCGGGCTAACTACTGTACTACTCCTGCCTGCAATCTTATCAAAGCTGCCATAGATCCTACAACAGTTAAAGGCTCTCATTTAAAAAGAAACAATAGTGCTAGAAAACATAGTATAGTGACAAGACTAGGATTTCAAACATATTTTTAAGTCTCAGCTATCCAGACTTGTGGCTGACTCGACTTTGGCTGAATAAGCACTAAACTAGTGTGCAAAAGCATGTTCCAAAGTGGCCAGAAAACTGTGGACACAGACAAATCTGAAAAAGAATAACCAGAAGCAGGAAGGTTTGCAATCAGATGTGTATAGAGAGTTACATGTCAATCAATCAATCAATCAATCAAGTCTTTAATCAATCAAGTCTTTATTTAACCAGGCGTTCATCGTTGAGCAGAAGCTCATTTGCAAGATGGACCTGGAGAACGTAGAAAATATCTTTGCAATATTTTATGTCTTGTTGCTTTACTACTTATTTTACCAGTACAATTTATTTTGGAATAAAAGCCTTTACATAGGCTCCATGGCAGCTTCTCTATTCCAGGCAAGAGTAGTACAGTACTTCACCTGGGTACTGGCTTAGTGAGGAGATGTACGCTTTTGACGCACAGCATCCTGAACACATGCGTAAAATAACAGTAGCAGAGATGCCTACCTTAATCTTTGTTACTTGGCTAATAGTTGTCTGCATGGCATATACGGTACTAAGCTAGGTAAACAAAAAGATTTCTGGAGCTGTTTCACATTGTGCACATCGTGCTTCAGCAGCACCACCTCCTCAATTCCAGGCACTCATTTTTGCATGAATTCAGCAATAAGAGCTCATGACAAATGAAAATATCATGCAGTGGTGGTGGGCAGTGTATCTGGCATATGAAACCACAACAACAAAATCAAACTTGGTAAAAGATAAACATTATTGCTTTGAGTGCTGTTAACATGCCTTGCAATGGCAGTGTGTATAATTCAGGAAGTCAAAGTCTGTTTCTGTATGGAGTGGAACAGCTTGTCTATGCCATTTGAAAGATAAACAACGCCTTTATCGGTGGGCTGCATATTACCATTTTCACCGATTGCTATGGCACTGATCATGCTGGTCTTCCTGATAGTACTGAACAGATCCATTTTATGTAGTATTGAAAATAAGCAGTCTCATGAATGTTACACCAACAGCTGGTCCATTGCCACTCAGTCCTGAGAAACTACAGCTGGCAATGAATTCAGTAAATTGATGCATTTCTTGACATTATTTCTTGACATAATAAGACTGAGAGTGACAAACTGCCACTACAGCAATCCAATCTGTGGAATTATTCTGCATGCTTTTGTTTTCAGATTAAGGAAATTACTATATTCAGTGGCTCAGATATTCAAACTGCACCCAAAAGTGCACAATAGCAGGAGCAAGTGAAGTCTATTGTGCCCATAAGCAAGAGGCGCGATATTCAAAAACGGAGCAGGCCAAATTGCGCCACAGCCGACAACTGAATATCGCACCACTTGCGCCATAGCACAACTAGGGAGGGAAGCTGAGTAGATCTGATGCGCCTATAGCGCAACAAGGGATGTTCAGCTGAGCAGTCCAGATGTGTCATAGCGCAACCTGGGACACCCCAGCAGCAGAGAGCAGTGTAACTGCACAACCAGGGAGGTAGGGGCTCACCACCCATGCCACAGATGGGCATAGGAACACACAGCAGAGCAGACATTGTCCCCCACACCCCAAGCACAGCACAACTGGGGAGGGCTGGAATAACCACTGGCCCATGGAGACCAGCAACCATCCCACAGCCTGGCCATGGTGCCCCATCACACCTACCGGCAAGCTGTGACTGGCACACAAGGAGGGCAGACCACCCCATGCCACACCATCCCCAGTGCAGAGCACACCCTGCACCATGACCCCAGACACCCCCATGAGCAGTGACCACCACTGCAGGAAACCCCATGCATGCCACCACCCCCACTGTGTCAATGCAACCCTGTGCACCACAGAACCATGCAAGCCAGCCCCACCACGAGCCCCCATCAGTGGGTTGCAGCACATGGCAATGCAACAATGGCAGACACGTTACACCATGCACAGTCCCCTAAGGTACTGCTGAGAGATCGACCATGCATCGGCACAAGAGGTACCCCACACAGGACAGGGCATGCCTTGACACCACCACCAGTGGTACAGCACCCTGCCCAGTATTCCAGTGACACGCCTGACCCACCACTGGCCACAACAGCCAGCACAGACACCCACAGTGGTGCAAGGAAGCATGCACCACACTGGATGCCACACAGTGTATGGACAGACACCTACCACTACCCAAGGACACACCAACACAGGGACGCAGTGGTGGGGCAACCAAGCCCCATTGTGGACCCATGTAAGCTGTGTACACACAACACACAGCCCTCCATGGCACTGGAGTGCCAGTCACCCCTGCGCAGGCACTGTGGACCCATACACCACCAGTAGTCGCCGGAGCACAAGTCACAGACAGTGTGGCACATCCCCTGCAACACACACAAGGCACAGCATAGAAGTGGAACAACGACTGTGGTGCCCACAGTGCCACCCGAGCCAGGTATGCACCACACCAGTGACGGGACAACCCAGCAAAGTGATGGGTACAGTGGCGCCCTGCAGGGACTGCCACCACTGACATGCCAGCGGACCGTGCAGGTCACAGACATGCATGCGTGTCAGCTGCACAGGCCATGGATGGGCCAATGGATGCACCATGGACACAGAGCACGCATCATGGACCACTGCACACAGTCATCCAGTGCACAGGGAACAACACACACACCACAGACACTGACTGATAGCTACCCCCACACCATAGTCACTTCCACACGGACACACACACATACCCATGACTGCACCACCCCTGATGCCATGCACACCACTGCAGCTGAGCACCTATAGCCTGCTGCAAATCAGAGACTACCACAGTATTCGTATCAAAATCAAATGTATTGAAAAATATAATTGTCAACTATGTACAAGATTACAAAAACTATATACAAGCTTGGGGGTCACAAACAAGGTGGGGTGGTAGGGGCAGGGTTGACAAATGGGATGGGATAGGAGGGGTGTGAGGGTGGGTCCAGGGGGTAGGGGAAGTCAGGGACCCAGGGATCTCTAGCGGACCACCGCTCAGCACTGTGACCTCTGGCCTCTGTGCCTCCTCAGTACCCTCGTCGTGTCCAACCTCTGGAGGATTGCCAGGGATTCACGGGCCAGCTGTAGAATCTCCCGCACAGCATCTCTGATGTCCCCCAGATGGCGGGTACCTAGGACAAGGGAGCACAGTCAATAGGTGTGAAAGCACAACCCCATACAGCCCGCCCACTGTGCATGGCATAAGCCATGGGACATACCACTGTGATGGCGGTGACCACCGCGCAGTGATCACGCCCACCGACCTGCCCACCCAGGCGCATACAGCCATGCGGAATGCTGCACACACCTACTGGCCAAGTCAAGTACAGCACCACTGTGGCTGTTTAGTGACATGGCTATGTGGTGCAAAGGCAGTGGCACAGCCATGCATTTGGTGCACGCATGGACCACCATTGACGACTCCCAGGACGTGCATTGCCACTGGACAGTGTCGACTGTAACAAGTTTCGTGCATGGCAGTGGTGTCGATGAATGGTGGCCATGCCCCGCTGCCCACCCTGTCACACAGCATGCAATAGTAATCATGGATGTATGGCACTCACCCTCATTGGGCTGGTCAGGTGGGCGGTGATGGCCTTCGCCCGCCTGGCTGCACTGTCCTCCTCCCTCCGCCTGCTTCCGCAACCTGCGGTGTGTCTGCTGGGGCCTGTGGGGAAAACAAGGAGAGAAGAACATCAGTACAATCCTCAAGCAAAATCCCCTGCCGCAAGGTGTGTGCCTCCCACCCAGCCAGACCCACCCACCCCACACCCTGTGAACACCGCCTCAGCCAAACCCAGACGGTCCCTCCCCATGTGCTGGACACATACAACACCGTGACCCATATGGATGATAAAAGTGTATTGACAGAACCCTATCTGGATGTGGCACCGTGCCTCCTTGCACATGCCCGCAGTCGTGCCAGTAGCTCTGGCTCCCTCCTCCGCAGGTCCCCATAGTGGTGCCTGCACTGCTCTGCACCTCCCCATCTGGTGGCCTCCCTCCAGGGCAGTGGCCACCTCCTGCCACACCTGGGTCCTGGCTCCTGTCCAGGGGAGCCTCCCAAAGAGAGAGCCCATGGTGTGGCTCAACAGTTGCCACCAGATTGGCAAGCTCTATGGCTGTCCACTGCGCTGCCATCTGCATGCCATCCTTGCAGCTATAGTAGGCAATATGGCACTCTGCAGCGCCTCCTCCCACGGCAGATGCTGCGCGGTACAGCGCTGCCATTCCCTATTGTGCTGTTACCGAACAGCGCGGATAGAGGTGCACCCATGCCTGATGCATGGTGCCTAGGGGGCAAAGGTCGGGCACAGGGTCAAGGGTCACTGGCACATGGCCACGCATAGCACCATTGGAAGACAATGCATGTAGCACAATTGGCTGCGTGTGTGCCAGCGCCATAGCGGATCACGAGCAGTTGGGCCATTGCGCCTATGATGGTCCAGTGCCACAGCACCATGTAGTGACCATTGCTATAGCGCCACTGGCACAATGGTGGCAGTGCCTTGCATTGCCTACCATGCACAGCACATCATCAGCGGGCAGACGCCTGCGCCAGCAACCGGCATGCGAGTGAGGCGCATTTGCGCATGTCACAGAACTGCGCCATTGGCTCAGTACGCTTCAATACATTGCGCAAAGCGCAACAGTGTGATATTCAGCCATCATATGCAAATCATCTCATCAGCCATTCAATGGCGCAGCACTGCAATTTGCATCTACTTAAAGTTGCTCCTCGCCTCATTTGCATGGATTATGCATAAAAGTGTGGATAATGTGCTGCAGTGGCCATAGTCGGTTACTGCAGTTTATTGGTGAGTTGCATGCTGTTTGGGAGTGTGGACTGTGGATTCAGGGACATGCATGGGACTGCAAGTCACAGGTAACAACTGCCATTCTTACAGGCTACATAATGACCATGCAGGTTGTTGGAGAGGAGGAAAACAGTGGTGGGAGGAGGAGGAGGCCAAACTTTACAAAGGCCGAAACCGAGGCCCTGTTCGAGGCCTACCTGGCTCAGGAGCCACTTCTCAGTGGACGGCAGGGAACACCTCAAGCCCTGCTGCCGCATGGGAGGAGGTGGCATGTGATGTGAACCTGCATGGCAGCCACCAGCGCTCTGTGCAGGAGTGTAAGAAAAGATGGGCACAAACAGGAGGAGGGTAAAGGAGAAGGTGGTTGCCATCAGGGCAGCACATGCTGCAACAGGTGGGGAACAGCCGGAGGTGGTACTGCTGACCCCAGAGGAAGAGAGGCTTGCTGGAAGCATGCAGCACAGTACCATTGAGGATGTTCCAGGTGGTGGCTTCCAGACAGGTGGTGGCCCATCACTGCATGGTAAGTCATGGTCTGTCTGTGGGGGGCAGGGTAGGTCACCACGCAGTAATGCGACTTTGCTTTCCCTTACAGATCCTGAGCATCTGCATGGGTCAGCAGTGGTGGGCCTGTCCACTGTGGACAGTCGGCTGGAGTCGGAGGAGGGACCATCCACCTCCACAGGTATATGTGGATCATGCGACAGTGGGGCCGCCTGGCTATCCACACTGATGTCGTTGTAACAGGTGTGGAGGAAGCCCTGCCTGTGTCCCAGTGTGCTGGCATCCATGGATGCCAGCACGCTGTGGCTGTGGCCGGTGCAGAGTCCATCACCAGTGATGATGACACGACCGTCATGGGCAGTGACACGGTGTGCCACGGATGGCCACACAGCAGGGTAATTTGCGCCCATGGCTGTGGATGGTGCCACTGTGGAGGCTCATGCGTGTCAGCACAGTCCCAGGCTGTGCCTGTCAGCACCAGTGGGGCAGCACTAGTGTCTGTTCAGGACAGTGGGACTGTTGCAGCCACTGCAGCAGCACCACTGAGCCATGGGGAGCAGCAGCCAGAGGGCAGCATCAGCAGTCACTTAATGGGCTTGGGGTACAGGGTTCAGCGGTGGCGCCTGTGCACCGCCAGTGGACATGCCTAGACCTGGTCCTGGTGTACAGCACCCACCCTCAAGGGGTGCTGATCATCGGGGCCGGCACACCCTGATGCTGAGGAGGCTGATGACCTCTTGATGAGCACGCCCACCTACTGCAAGCATCGGTCCAGCAGCAGATGCGGCTTGTGACGCCCATGGATGCACTGCATGTGGCTCTGGAATGGGCAGAGGAGCATCGCAGCAGGACACCACACTCATCCTTGCAGGGATGGACCATTTGGGGAGGATGGGACCGCTGCCATTGACAGGCATGCACAGGCATTCATTGTTGTCATGGCCATGATGGGCACACAGTTAGGTGCCCATGCATCGCGGACACCATGCAGTGCACTATCCACCCCCATTCCCGCCGTGCAACTCCCACCCTGTCGACGCCTGGTTCAACTGTGGGCATCCCAAGCACTCCTGGTGCTGACATGTTCAGTGTGCTGCAGACCCCGCGCCGAGAACGGTTGATGCTCATGCAGTGGAACTCCTGGGGACCATCGGTGCCACCCCATGAGGCCAGTGGTCAGCCTGTCAGTGCTGGCAGGTCTCGTGGGGCCGCCCATGCATCCGTGGTGGCCATGGCATCATGTCGGATGACTGACTTGTCTTCCAGCATGGCTACTGTCTGGTGCTGCCCTGTGTGCATTGTGTGTTTCAGTGGGCAGTGCACGGTGGGTACCCGGCCCTGCACACGGGCACACAGTCCACCTGCACACCCTCCCGGCTGCTGCACGCAGTTGCATGTGCATGATGATGCCTGCATTGTGCTGTACACCAAAGTGCAATGGTGCTCAGCATCTGACACACGCATGGACAGGCAGTGGGCGTGGTGGCCTGTGGACATGTGTGTTGCTAGGGTTGGCGTTCTGGGTTGGTGTGCTCCTGCCCTCTGTGCACGTTTGTTGCATTGTGTGTGAGCATGTGTGTGTCTGTCCACGTGTCATGTTAATCTCGCCCATCCCTGGCTGTGTGTTTGCTTCTGTGCCCTGCCACTTCCCTGATGGCATGCACCCTGGTGTGTGTCCCTGCATGTTTGTGGGTTGTGCCTGGCCACTGGTGGTTGTGCATGGCCCCATGACTTACCTGAGTTGGCTGAAGTGCTCCTCCATGGTGGTGTCCTGTGCAGCTAAGCCAGTCAAGCAGTCGGGGTCCCGCTATAAGGGGGCTGCCCATCACCATCATCACTGTCGTCCCATCATCCCCATCACTGTCCCTCTCTTTGACCTGTATGGCTATCCACATTTGTTGGCCATGTTGTGCAGTATGCAACAGGCCGAAATATCCCTGAGCCTTTGGGGCTGTATGAGAACACCGCCAGAGGTGTCAAGCAGTGAAATGTGCCTTCAGCATCCCAAGCACCGGCTCTATGACATTACGTGTGGTGGCCTGTGCCTCATTGTAGCGTTGCTGCGATGGGGTCGTGGCTGCCAGTAGGTGTGAGCAGCCAGGGATGGAGTGGGTATCCACTGTCACCTGTGTGTAGAGGGCAGAGGTTAGTTTTGTGATCAGCATCGCTCTGGCCCAGGCCATGTAGGCCACTACCCATGCCACCTCTGGCCATGCCCCCCAGGCCCTATGATTGTCCATGTGGTTTGCATACTCACTCACTAGGTTGCCAGTGGGGATGTCCCCCACTCTAGAATCTGTGGCACAGTGCCGACTGGTGCCAGATGAATGAATCGTGTGCTCCCCGGGTGTGTGGCACAGACATTGATGATGTGCCCCGCATAGCACACCACCTGGCTGTTGATGCTGGCATAGCCCTTGCGATTTATGTATGTGGCCCCTCAGGGCCAGGTGGTGTTGTATGGCCACATGGGTGCAGTCTATTGCCCCTAGCACGGCAGCATACATGCTACCTCATGAACTCCTGTATGTTTGCTGTGCACTCCGCCACTGTGCTGGGGAATGGATGTACTCCACAGCGTCGTGGCAGCAGCACGCTGAGGAACTGGGTGAGGTGGCACGACGTGGCTGACTGGGTTATACCTGTGGTGTCCCAGTTGGTCTCTGGAAGGTACCCATGGTGAGCAAGCACATGCAGGTTGTTACCTTAGTCTCCACTGACAGGGCATGGGTCCGTCATGGGATGCCTGCATGACATCACTGCACAGCTCACAGAGCTGCCTCAGAATTGCCCTATTCAGGTGGTACCAGCCCACAATCTCAGTAACAGTGTACAACCCAAAGCTGGTGCGGGCTCAGTACTGTCTTTGGGGTACCACCAACGGCCTCTTCCATGGCCACACCCCCCTGCAGCTCACCTTCTCACCCCTCATTACGGCCTCCATGTGGAAGGTGGCACTAGCCATGTCTCTGGCTTGTGTTCACCCCCTGGCAGCTGTTTCTGTATTCCCCGCTGTCCTGGCTGCTACCTCCCCTGCACTGGGTACACCTACCTATGCTGGCCTGTGTGCTGTGTGGTCCCCACACCTTCCCTGTGCCTGGCAGTTCAGACTGCCCTTTCCCTGGCCTGCCCTGTTTGTGCCTCCTGCCCCATCTGTGTGCCTCTGCTTCTGACACATGTGGCTTCCCTGTAGTGTTCTTGCACCTCTCCTTCCTCCTTTTTATTTTGGCTCATTTCCGCTATGGCGCAACTACCGCTTGTTTCACTGCGCATGGCACAAGTCGTTGAATATCGTGACTGTGCCATTTATGCATGGTTCCTCCCTTTGGTTGCGCATGCCTTCATTATCATTGCGCTGTTGCTCAGCATGATTTTTGGGGTGCAACTGCTCTCCTGCTGAATATCGCAGGAATGGCGCAATTTCGGACTTGCACAGGCACAACCCTATTGCGCATGGCTCAACTCTTTGAATATCTGGGCCAGTATTTCTTTAGAGACATCAGTATATTACTCATTACAACAGCCAGGCTAACAACATGAAATAAAAAGGAAAAATAGAATTAAATAAATAAATAGATGCATTCTAGTGTTTGAACAACAGCAAGAAAATTCCATGGTGGGCAGTCCCTCATTATGCAGCCATCCGCATAATCAGGCTGACCTATATTATTTCATTTAGTTTCACAAAATGCAGGGCATATTACAGTCTTTCATATTTATTTATTTTTATTTAAAAGTTTTATGAGGCAGGCATGCTGAGCGACTACCACTCCAGTTCAGATGCGCCCTATGGGTGTTGGGGATGTGAGATTATACAGAATATTTACAGCAGCAGGCAAACAGCACAAACTGAGATAATATGATGATAAACTGGTAGAAAGTGCAAAATGACAACCAGTTATGAACAGAGATACAACACTAAGAGTACTGCAAATAGCTCTCCTTACCTCTAGATTCAATTACAATCCACTACTGTACAGCGAGACCTGGTGCAGTGTCAGCGCATTATGTTCCATTCCTTCTCAAATACAGTGCCCAGTTCCAATAATATTCAGCAAGAAAATGTAGTTATCGAGTGCTAAGCACAACCGTGGTAACTAGCCATCGACTCAGTAAATCGAAAAGAGGGTAATTTTGCTCACTGCAGAGGTATATATTTAGCAATCACCCACAATGTGATCGGTATGGAAGACAACAGCTAAGAAATAAAAGTTTGAAGCCCAATAGATTACAGTACTTACATCTTATACCTTTTATACTTCCTGAATTAAAAGCTTAAACTGATATGGAATAAACAATATTTTATATCTTAAACATTTCTTGTACTTTTGGAAACTATTTAAAGAACAATAATTATTTTTAAATGCATTCTGAACATTTAACCGTATGCATTGCTGCCATGTCTGAAAGCTCCAAGTTCTTTACATACCTTGGGAGTTCTTTGCTCTGTTATTATTACTATAATCGATAGATGCGTTAAAATCGCTTTGCTCAGCATTTGTTTGCGAATGAGAAGGAGAATTCACTGCATGGACCTTTAACAGTATACATCAAAAGATTGTGCTAGTAGCTCAAAATGGGAGTAACACTTTTGTTAGTAGGGTTCCTTACATCAGTTACCATAAAAAAAAAAATCATAATAAATCTCAGGATACTGTGCATGCATTTTCCAGTTTTAATTCATTGTCAATAACCTCCATACAGTATCCAAACAACACAATGGCACAACAGAAGTCGGTCACAGCAAGCATTTCAGCTACTTATATCAGTGTTGTAGTTATCAGTTGTAAACATCTTGGCACTCCCAAAATGACTGACTTACCCTGCTCCCAAACCTGGCTCCATACTGGCCTTCCTGGGGTTGACTTTCCCCGTGTTGGACTTCTGTCTGGGATTTCATCATAGTTGGACTGCCTACTTTTATAGGGACATACTCTAGCTACTGCTGATCAGAATTGACAGTATGAGCTGTATGCTGCTGCACCTTCGCAGACTCTGGCAGTCTGGGACGAACAATGGTGTGTGCCCTGCCAGTCCATTAAGGAAGTAAACAAATCTGCCATTAACCTTACCCCTGCTTCTGATTTCTGACCCATGGCACGGGGTCACCATTTACAGTGAGGGTAATGCCTTTATGACTAGTGCATTTGATGGCAGAGATGGCCTCACTAGGCATGGTTCACCCTGTTCAATTATTGCAAAGGCAAATGAAAAAAACTAATTAGAAAACAGTGCTTTAGTTATTGGGCTCAATTTAATCATGAACCAACACCTGTCCCCATAAAGCTACAGGAGCACAGTCCTTAAGTAATTTGTGCAGGGCTAGCTATTTGCTTACTTTATGCAACCCTGAATGACTTGCCTCCGCTTATGTTTAACAAACCACATTTGTTTGTCTCAGCTGACTGCTTACAAGTGGTTGTGGTGAAGTGGTTCGTGGCTTCTATCTCTGCTCACCAGCAGAGTGCTAGTCTTGAGAGCTAAACAGTAAAACTACGTTCTGGGGAAATGGCCGGAGCTTTTCCTGCCTTGTTAGCCTGAAAGAAGTTTTACAAATCTGTGACCATCTCTTGTAGTACGGTTTGACATGTTGTGTGTTTAAAGCATTTTAAACTTAATATTTAGTGCTTATGGTGCATTTACTTGTCTGTCATGTTATTGTTTTGCAATGTTCAGTTTAATTTGAATGCAGGTAGGGTTCTTGTAAACATTTAGGCAGTACAGAGTGTCCACTTTATCTGCTAGGAGGTGGAGCTCATATGCACGGAACTTCTGGTAGAATGTCCGGTTGGGGCATTAGAGGGTAAACAAAACATTTGTTCACTTTGTGCTGGAGAAGAGGAGGAGTTAGAAACATCCTTGACAAGCCCCAGTGATAAGAACATAAGGAAAGTGTTGGCAGATGCAGACAGTCTGGTCCATCTAGTCTGCCCAAGGTGGCTACCTCCCCATTATATTTTTTCCTGAGTTGCCCATATTGCCTGTACCAAGTGAGTTTGAATTCACTTACTGTCTTTGATGCCACCATGACTTCTGGTAGCAGTGATCACTAAAGCAAGGGCAAACAATAATAAAAATCTAATTTACTAGCCCCCACCAGGACTGACCTGTCGTCCTGGTGCCCCCACCCTCGAGTTTCTGAGTTAGTGTCTGTATGTTTGGGTAGAACAAGATGGCAGCTACTTAAGTGTTAGGTTCTTGCTTGAAGGATTCAGATGACTGTATAGTTTAACAGTATACATCAAAAGATTGTGCTAGTAGCTCAAAATGGGAGTAACACTTTTGTTAGTAGGGTTCCTTACATCAGTTACCATAAAAAGTATAGTTGGACAGATTAACGGAGCTCAATATGTATACCCTTGAGCAAAGGAGGGAGAGAGTGATATGATCGAGACATTTAAACACCTTAAGGGCATAAACAAGGTGAAAGAGTCTAACATGTTTAAATATAAGAAAAATAGCAGGACAAGAGGACACAGCATGAGATTAGAGGGAGGCCATTAAGGGGAATGTGAGGAAATTTTTCACAGAAAGGGTGGTAGATGCATGGAATGGCTTACCACAAGAAGTAGTGGCTATGAATACAGTGCAGGGCTTCAAACAGGCATGGGATAGGCATAAGGGAGCAATACAAATGACTATGAATAGATAGGTCACTGACATCAAAGGCCGATGGCACATTTATAAGGTAGAAAAGAAATGGGCAGACTGGATGGGCCTTCTGGTCCTTATCTGCCGTCAACTTCTATGTTTCTATGTTACTATCATCACTTGTGGGCTGACAGCCAGGTGGCTTGCATGTCTGTGGAGGGCCTTGCAGCAAAGGCAAGTCTGGCCTTATAATTCGTAGATGACTGAGCATTCGAGAAATAGATGTACCTTTGAGGAACCGAACTTACAGGTATTACAGAAATGCATTTTGAAGCTATTTTTTCCTAAGGTATTTACTTTATTTTTGTTCACCTGCTCAGCTTGTTAAGCCAAACTGTTTTAAGCTCCTGATTTTGATCTGCTTCTTACGGGTGCTTATATGGCTCTGGAGTACTGCATGCAGTTCTGGAGACCCAATCTCTGCAAGGACATAGACAAGATGGAAGTTGTCCAGAGGAGGGCAACCAAATGGTGCAGGGTCTGCAACAGAAGACATATGAAGAGAGCCTGAAGGAGCTTAATATGTATAGCCTTGAGGAAAGGAGGGAGAGGGGACATGATAGAAACTTTCAAGTACCTCAAGGAATCAACAAAGTCCAAGAGGTAGCATCTTTCAAAGAAAGAGGTGTACAAGAACAAGGGGCATAATTTGAAGATGGGGGCGACTCAGAGGTAATGTAAGGAAATATTTTTCACAGAGGGTTGTTGGATGCATGGAGCGGCCTTCCGGAGGAGTTTGTGGAGTCAAAACAGTGGTTGAATTCAAGCATGCATGGGACAACAGTGATATGGCAATTCTAGGGGTGGGGTAGAAAGAAGTAGGCTGCTGGTTAACTAGGATCTGCAGCTTATCCATTAGGTAGGGAAATGGGCAGACTGGGTGGGCCAAGCGGTCCTAACTGCAGTCAAATTCTATGTTTATATGTAATGTAGAAAATACAGTATGTGTGATTTGTGGAGGTAGGAGTTAAAAGATATGTGTGCATGTATTTCTGATCATTTCTGTGGAAAAGAAGTAGAATAAAGTTCTTTTGTGTTTGAGTAATCCATTTCTGAGAAAAAGATATATAGACTAATGTTTTGTGACATGGGTCGGATCTAGCTTGTAACTGGCTAATGCTTTTGTTTACACATGATTTTTGCTTTTTTTCTTAAGTCTGTCTGATTCCTTTGTTCTGAATATAAGCTTGGGCATATCAGAGCTTCAAATGCTGAATTTACCTCTCTGTTCCCCAGATGCCTGCTTTTGCCTGTAAGCACCTTTGTATTTGAAATATATATTTTTAAAGCATTTTAGACCAAGTTCAGGTGCATTTGAGTAACTGTTTGGTCTGCATGCCTTTTGTATGCTTTTCTGTAACATTTGGGCAGTCTGATTGTTTCACTTGATGTTCAGAACAGGAGAAACTAAAATGGCTGGTTCCTTTGTTCTGAACGTAACTTGGGCCATCTCACAGCTTTAAATGCTGAATTTACATCTTTTTCCCTAGATGCCTGCAGAGGTCTTACCAGTTTTCCTGTAAGCACCTTTTATTGCAAAGTTTGTTTTTGTAATGCATTTGGAGCACATTCTGGTACTTTTGAGTTATTGTTTGGTGTACCATGTGCTGAAAGTGAGGCCCTGTATGGCATTTTCTGGTGAAAGAGATGTAAAATAAGGTTTTGCTGCAGGGGCCAGCTCTGGCCTGTAACTGGTTCATAATTACCTTCCATGCTAGTGTTTTTCTCACATTTTGTAGGCTTTTCTGTAACATTTGGGCAATCTGATTGTTTCACTTGATGTTCAGAACAGGGAAACTAAAATGGCTGGTTCCTTTGTTCTGAACGTAAAGTTGGGCCATCTCACAGCTTTAAATGCTGAATTTACATCTCTTTTCCCAGATGCCTGCATAGTTCTTACCAGTTTGTCTGTCACGCCTTTTATTAGCTTTTTTAATGCATTTTGGAGCACATTCTGGCACTTTTGAGTTATTATTTGGTGTACCATTTCAGAACAAAGGGTGATGCTTCTAAGTAATGTGTTGTGTGCCATGTGCTGCACATAAGTCCTGGCATAGCTTTCTGTTTGGGACTGGGCAGGCAGTATAGCCTTGGTTTGAATAACAAGCTGTGCATGAGCTTGATACATCCAGCAGGCCAAACCTGGGTTTGAGTCTCACAACCTCCATATGCATACTGTGCGACTCTGAGCAAGTCACTTAACTGCCCAGTGTGCCTAGATCACCCCTGGAAACAGTCACATGTTCCTAGTGGGCCTTACCCTGTTACCAAATAAATAAATTATAAATTAATTGTTTGGAACCTAGTCCAAGACCGTCTTTTATGTGTGCATGAAACCCAGAGGAAGTGAAGTGTTCAAATAGTCACTATATGGTGTTATTTCAGTGTTACAGTAGCAGTGTACACTTCCTGCACACTTCATTTCATAATGCAGTCCATCAGTGTTTAATCAGTGCATCTTCAGGTCTCTTTTGGTGTACATGCAGTGCTGATACAGTGTCTGAGAATTATGTTAATTAACTGTAATCACACTGCAAAAGTACTGCAATAGCAGTGTTTTCACACTGCCTGAAGCAGTGTTGCATTGCTTTTTAGTGTGTAAGGATTATGTTAATTAGCACTGCATCAACACCTGTAGTGCACTTCAGTGTGCAGTGTGATTTTGTAGCACTCCTGTCAGCAGTGTTGTAGTTCTGTTTCAGTGTATTAGGCTGCATTAAAGATGGCGTTGCATAAAGTTCAACAAAAACAAAACAGTATTCATTTGCAAGTATCTGCAACCTCAGCAGAGGAAGCTTTGTTTAAGGGTTCCTGAGTGAGAAAGTCTGTGAATTCAAAGAAGATGGAGATCTTGGGGCTATGTCTATAGGAGGTACTAAAGTCTGTTACCCATGTTTGACTCAAAGTCACAAGGAAGGGGTGGACATTTAGGTAAAGGAATGACCAACAATTGTTCTGGTTTGCAGAAAATGGTATGGGAGCCTCCCTGATATGCAGGTCCTCACCAGTATTTCAGGTTTATCTTCAAAGAGAAGACAGCCTCTTCGGACTGGGGAGCACATACTGCGGTGTGGAAAATTATTTTTGGTATCAAGGGCTGTTCGAGTGAAGTGTGTATGTATATGTGTAGTGCGTGTCTGTGTGTGTATCTCTCTCTGTGTATGTTATATATATATATATATATATATATATATATATATAAAAATCTATTATGGGATTATTAATCACATTGGACAAACACCATTAGGTGACTGTGCGTATATTGTAGTGCTACCCACACACCTGCACTTTTACCCGCTCCAAAACAATTTGCCATTATATAGATAGATAACCCACTGTGTGATGTTGTGGAGCTTGATGATACACCCGGCTTGGGTGGTTGATGCACTCGGCCTGCGGCCTCATATGCAACATACATACCAAGGTGTGCGATAGTCAGTGCATGACCGCACACCCTACAGTGGGTTATTACACACACACACACACACACACACACACACACTGTACTTGTTGCAAACAAAAATACTACATTAATGCAGTCATTAGAATGCAAATCACACAAAGCAAGAAAATGAAAAATAGGTTTGAGCCTCACGAGTCTTGGCAAATTGATTGTGTGGTGTTCCTGGAGTTCCCAACCTTGATGCCCATCCCATACCCCCACCAGCCCATATTCTCCTTTCTAAAGCACAAGGTACAGCTCCAACCCAGTGCCTCCCATAGCAGCCATTCGGTACCTGTAAAACAAGAACAGCAATGGGCTCACAAAGGATCTGCAGCTCATTATGAACTAATATATGACAAACAATGTAGGGTAAACAAAAACAATACTTATCTGATACATATGGTCAGTGTCCTCTACTCCCAGTCAATGTCCTGTCAGACCTGTAGATATAAAAGGAAAATGGGTCAGTATGAAAATATAAAATACTGATCAGCTGGGTCAGTTGGGAAGGCTCTGTAGAGGTTAAAAAAAAAGTGGGTTGGGGAGATACCAGACCTGTACCACACCATCAACCTGGCTTTTAGAATGGACTCGGTCACCAGGGGATGTCATGGTTGGGGAGGGAGGAGGACTCCTGCCCGTGCCCCTAGAACTGATCTTTTTGGGTAGATCGTCATGTTGCTCCACACATCAACCAACACTGGATAGGATAAAGACACCAAGGAACAGATATTCAAGCACAATGAATGCTTCCCTGGTGGTGTAATGGATCCCCCCCTTTCACAATCTGCCTGTAGAATACACAGGAACACAGGTATGTGATGGCAGAAAGGACATAAGCCCACCTAGTCTGCCCAGTTCACTAGATATCCACTAGATCTTTTCTGTAGTCCCCCAGTGCTAGTTGCCCTCTGTGCTTATCCCATGCCCTTTGAACCCTCCCACCATTTCCCTCAGCAGCCCATTCCAGTTGTCCACCACCCTCTCAGTGAAGAAGTACCTCCTAATCCTTCCTCTAAGTCCCCCCAAGCAATTTGGAATTTCAACTACCATCCATTGCAGTATAGCACACTACAGCAGGCCAACTGAGACCATCTCTAGGCAGATATACGTAGACACAACCAGTCCCAGAACTCCTGCAGCTGGCAACAGGCAATAGAAGTTCCAATAGCCTGCAGTGCACATTTGAGCCTACACAATCTCTTATCAGATGTTTTTCCACTTCTGCTGTTCTCTAGGATCTCAGTCTGTGACAGAACTTAGCTTAGGGAGTTCAGTGGGGCCAGTAAACCAAAGCTGAGAGCCTATATAAACTCTTAAAATGCACTGTAGGACAATCTCCCACCACAAAGAACTCCAGGATCTGCTGCAAATGAAGCTGTCAGTGAGAATCCAGCAAAACCAGTCATCATAATCCACTACACTACAGCACACAGCAGGCAAACCAAAATGTTTCCACATGCAAAGTTCACATTGGCACCAGACCCACACTTATGGGACCCTTGACACAAGGCAGCCAGTGGGTATTGTGGTAAGGAGGGACAAAACTTTTACATGCAGGTACATCAGGGAGAAAAGGAAGGCAAGGGAGATACTGAGTGTCTGAAAAGGGTGATGGAGGGAGGTAAAGATGACCACACAAAAGCAGAAATACTGAACAAATACTTCTGTTCGGTTTTTACAAAGGAAGGGGTGGAAATGGACCAGCATTAATAAGGATGGAGAGATCATAGAAAAGGACACAGCTCCCTTTGTAAAAGAAAGGATCCTCATGGAACTGGCAGCACAAGGCTATGGCCAGACAGATGCATCCCCTGGACACTGAGGAGCTAAGGAGGTGTTAGAGCCTCAGTCTACCCTGTTCACCCTATTTTTGAAACTGGTGACATGTCCAGGGATTGGAGAAGGGCTGATGTGGTCCCACTATACAAAAGTGTTAACAGGAGGATGCAGAACTACATATTGTCAGCCTGCCCACAACAGTGGGAAAAGTAATGAAATACTGATGAAGGAAAGAATAGTGGAGCACCTGGTTGTCAATGGTCTAAAGGGAAGTGGGAGAAGGAACATTGTTTAACCAGGAGTAGCACATCAATCTGAAGCTTGTTTCCAGATGCAACCTGGAGCACAAAGAGTTAAGTAACTTGCTCAATCACACAGTATGCACTTAGATGGCTGTTGATTCAAACCTAGGTCTCCAGATCTGGTAGCTCAGAGCCTTACCCAATGTGCTATACTGCCTCCAGGACCCAAGGCAGTTTGGTTTTGTGGAGACAGGTTGTGCCCGACAAACTTAACTGAGTTTTTGACTGGGTAACAAGGAAGGTGGATGGAGGGAGGATGTGGCCTACCCAGTTTCAGCAATGCCTTTGACACTTTGCCACATGAAGGCTGGTAAATGAGCTGGAAGGCTTAGGGTGGAACAGAAAATAACAAAATTGGGTGGAGAACTGGTTCAAAGACTGAAACCAGAGAGGGTGGTGGTATGGCAAATGGGGTGCATTCCAGGGTGGCAGTGGTGTGCCCCAGGGGTTGGTGCTGGGACCCATCCTTTTAATATCTATAGCAATGATTAGCCCAGTTCCAATCAGGGAGGAGAGCTGTTCTTTCCAGACCGGGCTTGTCGCTGGAAGTGGTCTGGGCAGGCATTCTGGGGCTACATCGGCAGTGGAGAAGATGGATCACATCGGTGATCGACAAGGAAGTTCTTGCTGGCAGGGGACAGACCACGCTACGGGTCCACATCAGCCACAACCTTGCAAGCCAGCGACTCAGGAAGGAGCGGCAATCAGTGAATAGGGCGTGAACCTTTGATTCTATCCCGTGGACTGGGCTTAAAAAGGCAAATAGTCCAGTCACAATCAGAGGAGGAGAGCTGTCTTTGTCCCACACTACCTACCCTGGCCCCGACCTCTGTTAAATGGTTGATGAGGCGGAGCCTGAGGAGGACAAGTCTTGATTGGGCGAACTGGAACACTAGGAAGCTGGATTGTTATTGATTGGGGAAAGGGTACTGTACACTGTGCTGCTTGAGCAACAAGGACTACTACCAGGAAGGCATAATGAAGCAGACTGTATAAATGACTGTGTATGCCAACTACATCTGGGGTATAGGCAAACTGTGTGTGGTCGGTTTGCTGCTAGGGTCTCCTGAGCTGGCTAGTGTTGTGATGAGCTAATTTTGCTTGTGAACCATCACTGCTAGGACTAGAAAACTGGCTACTGTCAAGAAAGAGGAAAATTGCTGTGTACTGAGGGGCAAACTGATTTGGTTTTAGTGCATCACTGACTGAATTATTTCTGTTAGAGGCCTTTTCTGCTACTTAGCCTAAAATGAGGGTAGACTTGGGTGGCTGTGCGGGCACCTTCAGTAGAGTGATTGGGTGTACAGGTGTGGGGGCAATAATATTAAATTGGCAAGGAGGTTCAGAAGGTGCCCAATGTGTTTTCAGTTGGCAGGTCTTGGAGGAAGTAGAGGGATCAGAAGGCAGCTGGGCGGGAGGAGTGGGGAGGAAAGGTGTGAAAGGACTCATGAGAGTACATGAGGACAACAGGTACAACCCAGGGAACAGGCAGACGATGATCATATGTGGTTACTCATGGGGTGGGCACGTAAACAAGCAATGTATGGAAATCACTGTTAGGGAGGTGGCTGACCAGAAGGAGGGGACAGGAGAGAGCAGGTCGGGGGCAAGCATCACACTTATTAGATAGGCCAGCTTCTAGGGCAGGAAAAATCAGATGAGGTGGGGGGAGATGGGGGGTAGGGAGAAACAGCAGATGGGGTGAAGGATGCAGAACTTGGGGTGGAGGCATGGAGGAAGTGAGTAAAGGGAGCCTTGGTGGGGATCTGAGGATACCAGCCCAGAAAGAGTTCAGAGGATCTGGGTGGGGGCAATGTGTGCCACCCAGGAGGTTGGGGGCAAGGGAGGAAAGCTGGGAGCTAGCAGATAGAAGAATGAGCACGGTAGGGTGCACAGGCTTGTGATCCCAGGCTGAGGGGACAAGAAAAGTGGGTTGGGGGTTGATGACAGAAGGAAGAGCCTGGATGGAATCTAACGGCCAGTAAAATGGGGCGTGGGGGAGAAGGTTGATCCTGCTGGTGACTCCAAGACCTGGGGCATCCAGTGGAGGGGGTAGGAGGGGAAAGGTGCCCAGTCAAGGCTAATGTGATTCAGGCTTAGCCAGACACAAGGCCAAAATTCCAGCTATACTGATAGCATTGAATGCGGGTAATCCCAGATGAACTTCTGGGAACAAATGACTTAGGGGGGAACAGTGAACTAGAAATCCAGGCAAGATTCAGAACTGGCCAGGGTTTACCACTCTGATAGAAGTGCAATTCCTTCTTTGAGATTCTGCCAGTACCTCAGGTTGTCCAGGGAGACCGAACATAAACTTAGAGGTGTGAACCAGTGGCTCAGGGACTGGCTTAGGGCTGAAGGGTATGGGCTGGTGAGGACTGGATAAGTATGGAGGACAAGAGGTTATATGCCAGGGATAGCTGCTGCTCCTGTCTTGGAGGAGGAGATCTTGAACCAAATCTTGCTGGATCTCATAGTCGAGAGGTGGAGTTTAAACTTGTAAAGGGGAGGCAGCAAAGAGCGGCTCCAGGCGAGGCTGCTCGAGGGTCCAGGTCCACGGTGATGAAAAGAAGGCAGGTAACTGCGATCTAAATCCATCCAGGCTGTGCAAGAAAGGGCATCTAGGGACTGCTCAGGGTCTAGATGACTGTGAGTAGGAGAGGAGTCAGGATGGAGGACAGCCCTGATCAATGCTAGGAGCATGAGTACAAATGCCCAAGCTCCAGGTGATGCTGGTTGAGGAATCAGTGGATGTGGCAGCAATTATTGAGATATGGGCCACTCAGAAAATGACTGGGACCTAAATTGTGGTGGTACAAATATTCAGGAAGGATAGAGAGAGGAAGAGGAGGTGTAGTGCTGATGGTCAAAAATGACATAGCGGTTAGTGGAGTGGAGGAGGCTGTAGGGAGGTGGAGATCTGGTAGCCTACAAAGAGGTAAAAGATTGAAAATAGGGTGGTGTATGTGAACCCCAATGATGGAAGAGGCCCTGGAGGACAAACTAGTTGAGAACATCAAGGGCACTGTGACCATGGAAAGGAATGATGGTGATCATGGGTGACCTTAATATGCTGGGGACAGACTGGGACATCCTGGCATTCTCTGTGGCCAGGAACGAGACTGATGGATATGTTCCAATATGCCTTCCCTGGTCCAGCAGGTGGGGAACCTACTAGGGAGGAGCGGATACTGGATTGTGTCCCGGCAGACAGTGACCAGATAAAGGGCCTGAGGTGCAGCCCGCTGTGGAGGTGGTGATCACACTACAGTCTGGTTTCTGCTGTATCGGGGAGGAGGGGATAACCATTCTAATACAGTAGTATGGACTTCAGGGAACAGACTCTGTGGGCATGGGCAGGATTCTACAGGGAGCTTGGACAAGATTGGCTGACATGGATGCTGGCAGCTTGTGGGAGGCCATTGAAGGAGTTCAGGAGACTACTGGCTCCTGTACAAAGGTGAGGCGTAGCATGGTAGAGCCAACAAGCTGTGTTGGTGGACCAGGGAGGAGCAGGAGGCAGTGAGGGAGAAAATAGGTTGTCTTGGCTGTTTAGGGTCTAGGGAGAGGTGGTATGGAGTTGATGGCTGGAAGGTCACCACAGTGGTGAGGGAAGCCAAGGTGAGGAGGAGCAAAACCTGGCTAGGGATATCCGAGTGGGGAAAGGATTCTATAGATACACAGGGAGAAGAGAAAAGGGAGGGCATGGATCAGCATGATTAGGACTGAGGAGGGATGGACTCAGGAGGCAGAGACTCAGGCAGAGGTGCTAAATGAGAACTTTGCCTTGATATTTACAGGGAGGAAATCCCTCCAGCCCAATGGGAAGGAAGGGAGCCAGCAGAGTCAAGAGGTCAGATGGAGTCTAGAGGACTGAAAAAAGTTGGGTACAGGCTGGGCCGTGTCTAGAAGGGATGGTGGTTAAAATGAGGGGTGGGCTGGGAGGAGGGAGGGAGGAGAAATCACAGTGGAAAGGGTGAGAGGCCCTTGAGACACTAAAACTGATAAGGTACCTGGCCAGAATGGTTGGATCCGAGGGGTTATGAAGGAAGTCTGGCTGAAGGAGCTACAGCACCACCGGCGCGCCCCAACATCTCTGCTGACAGGATGGGTGCTCAAGTTTGAGGGTGGCTCATGTGGTCCTATCCACTAATGGGAATGGTCTAGAGAGGAGATGGGGAATTATAGGCTTGTCAGACTAACATCTGTGGTGGCCAAAGTAATATCAAGGATAGGCTCAGGAGGCAGCTAGAAAGGTTGGTGCAACTGGCTGACAAACATTATGGTTTCATCCTGGGAGATCGTGTTAGACCAACCCGTATTTTTATGACTGGGACCCTGGACGGCATATAACTGGAGGATGTCCTATACCTGGATTTCAGTAAGGCATTGATTCGTACTCCAAAATGGGCTGCTATTAAAGCTGGGGTGGGAGGACAGTTGCTCAGATTGGGGGGGGTGAGAGGACAGTTGCTCAGATGGGTAGAAAATTGGCCAACAGGGCAAATACAGAGGGTAGTGGTGGTAGTCTCCTCCTCCTCCACGAAGGTTACCAGTGGGGTCCCCTGTTGGGTTCGGCGCCACTCCTGTTCAATGCCTATGTCTTCAATATGGGAGGGCGGTTAGAGTAGGATGAGTCTCTTTATGGATTACTTAAACTGGGAGCATTGGCGGACAGAGGCGGTTGGAGAGACAGTCCAGAGGGACCTGGATACCCTTGGAGGGGTTGGTCAAGAGGTGGGACGTTGAGGTTTAATGCAGGAAATGTTGGGTGCCATCTGAGGTCGAAATACAGACCTGTATGCACCCAGGGGTGTCCTCTTGCAAGCCACAATGATGACGGGATCTAGGGGTGGTGGTAGCGTCAAAATGAACAGTACTAAAATTGCAGAAGAATTGTACAAAGCAAACTGGATACTGCATAGTCAGGGGATTGCTGTCCCAGGAAGAGGGAGGTGATCCTCTGTATAATGCCTTTCAGACCACATCTCGAGTACTGCATGCAGTTCTGGAGACTCACCTCATGGATGACGCACCACTGCTGGAGAGTGTCCAGAGGAGGGCAACCAGGATGCTTCGGAGCATGGAGTAAGGCCCTATGAGGAAAGGCTGGAAGAGCTTGGGCTGTGGTTGCTGGAGGAGGAGAGAGGCGGGGGACATGATAGGGGTCTTCAAATATGTAAAAGGGAATAAACAGGGTGGTGCCAAAGAGATGTTCAGACTAAAGAAAGGGAAACAACTGGGTGACATAGTGGAAACTAGAGGAGGAAATTACTGGGGGTGGTCCATGAGATCTTACTTCATTGAGAGGTGGTAGAGCCCTGGAATGCACTGTCCAGGAGTCTGGTGTAATGAGGGGCTCAGTGGAGGGCTTGAAGAGGAGTGGATCAGTCTCAAGGGTAAGCTGGAAGAAGAGGATGACCCTCTGTGGGGCTGGGTGGGAAGAAAGAACCCATTTGGAGGCTGGTTACGAGTTAGACACAACAGACCATCTGGCCTATTCTGATGGCTTTTTCGTGTTAGATATAGCGGAGGAACTGCAGGGGAAGTGTGCCTTTTGTAGATGATAATGAAGATCTGTAATAGGGTAGACACCCTGGTAGTGGGAGGTGAGGCATGAGGGAGTACCTAAAGATTCTGGAGAGGTGGTCGAAGCTTGGCCTGAAATTTAATGCCAAAGTGCAGCAGTAATGCACATGCGTGTAATAACCATCAAACCATTTTACACGGGGGTGGGTAAAGGAAACTCCATAGAACGGAATCTGAGAGTTATAATTTCAGATAACATGAAGGCAGAACCAGTACAGCAGCACAGTGGCGGGGGCAAGTGAATAGGCTACTGTGTGCATACAGAGGGTATAAAACAGAAAAGGGGAGGTGCTGATGCGCTTTATAAATCCATGGTGAGGCCTCACCTACACAGGATATAAAGACATGATTGAAAGGGGTTCAGACAAGGGCGCCCAAGATGGTGCACGCTATGCATAGGCAGCCCTATGAGGAGAGGTGATGGAATCTGATCTGTACCCACTGGAGACTAGTGCTTATTTGCAAGGAAAATAAGTGCTAGAACTAGGATCATAAACTAAGATTAGAAGGAAGGTTAAGGGCAATGTAGTGGGCATTATATCACTGAGAAGGTAGGAGTCCAGGAGCTGACTACCAGAAGAGGTGGTGTGTGCAAAAATGGTGAAAGGATCTGGGGGTGCTGGGATAGACACTCAGAGCTGACCAGTGGGCAGAGTGGGGTGTCTCATGACAAAAGATGGTGATTTGGGGTGGGGTAGGTAGACTCGACTGGCCAAAATGGTCCGTTCTGTCACCAGATTTCCTATGATTCTAAGGCAGTTAAGTAATTAGGACTTACCTGTTCCATCAGAGTAGGGGAGTCCAGAGTTGGGGTGTCCTTGGTTTGGGGTATTCTGGTAGGACCTGAAAGGAAGAATAGAGAAGGTTGAAGGACACAAAGGTTTGGAGGTGCTAAAGGAGAGATTAGAGTGTTAAAATTAAACAAATATACTTATCTGATTGGTATGTTTTGCAGGACCTGTAGAAATAAAGGGAAAATAGATCTAGTATGGGAAGTTATAGTAGCAAGAGTAGAGATATACAAAATGGTATATAGTATAGAGTAAAGGAAGAGAAGTTTCAGAGAAAAGACAAACTATAGCTAAAGTAAGGAAACTAGAGATGGAATAAAAATGCAAACAGCTAAGAACAGAGAATAAAGTGGTATTTGGGACTCAGCAAACCCCCCCAGGCCCCTAGGTGACCCTGTAGCCAATAAATTTAAGAAGTAGTCCAGATGGGCAGGGGAATGCATTTGGGCTAGTAGCCCTATATTATTTAAAAAAGGGACACTGGTGTCTAGGAGTCTTGAGTTGTCCCAGGAGGCCAGTGGTTTGAAAGGTATAGCTCTGGTGATATAATGGGTCACTCCTCGTGGACAGTGGCAATTTTTTATATTATCTTCCCTGGAACCTAATGTGGGGGGTAATGTCCTTGGGCCCAGACTGTATGTAGCAGGCAGGAGGCTGTTCAGAAAACTGCTGACCAGAAATGCTGTGGCTGTTGATAGCAGACAGTTTAGTGCTACTGAACTACAGTGACAGTAATGGCAGGCACTTCAACTGCCAATCCAGAGGAGGGCAACTAAAATAGCGGATGGTCTGCACCAGAAGCCATACAAAGAGAGAAGAGCTGAATATGTGTGCCCTTGAGGAAAGGGCCAGGAGACAGGACAGAAAATTTCAAGCACCTCAAGGAAATCAACAAAGTCCAAAAGAGTAGCATCTTTCAGAAAAAGAGATGCAAGAACAAGGGCCAATTTCGAAGATAGAGGAGATGGCCTAGGGGCAACATGAGGAAGTATTTTTTTCACAGAGAGGTGGTGAACACATGGAATGGCCTTCTAAGGAGGTTGTGGGGTGCAAAAATGTGGGGGACTTCAAGAATACATGGGACAGACATGAATCAATTCTATTGGTGGGTAGGAGGAAGTTCAGCTGTTGGATAACTAGGATCTGCAGCTATCCACTAGGTAGAGAAATGGGCCAACTGAGGCCAAGCAGTCCTCATCTGCCATCAAGGTCTATGTGTCTATGATTCAGCCCACAGAGCTCAGGCTATAACCTGCTCCATGTGTGTGGGAATGAAGATGGGATATTTTTGGGAGGAAGAAGACTAGATAATACATGCCTCCCTCTACTCATCAGCCACAAAGTGGCATGTGAAGAGCTCTCACGGGAAGAGGGTCTGAGGGTGGGCAGCCAGCAGTAGGTGGCAGGAACCTTTAGCTGTGCCGATGGTGGCAGACTGTAGGTGCCCTGAGGGTCTGGTAGAAAGGGACTGGGAGAGCAAATGCTACAAGATAGGGACCACAAATGAAAATCCACAGTGCAGTTGAAGGGCAATGCCTGAACTTGATTTGAAGTGTAGCTGTGGGTGGGAGGCAAACAGGGGAATTAGCTGGGTTTCTGACGTGACTATGAAAGTAGCAAGCACTGCATACAGTAGAGTCACACAGCAGCTAATGTCAAAGTACTAGGGCTAACATAAGGATTTAGGGGAGGAAAACAAATATAAGGTTCAGGGACAGCTCACAATTAAAACACATGAGCACTAAAGAGAAAGAGCCCTGATGTTTTGGTAAATATTAAGTAAATTTCGCAATAGGAGTGGGATATAATGAGTGTGATAACCATTTTATCCGAGTATGTACGTGTATACATGCAGAATCTTACATTTACACATATATATTTATTAGGCATCCTCGACACGTGTGTGTGGATCGCGTCACACATCCCTAACCCTCACCCCATTGTTTGACACTGCTTACTGGTATCTTGCTTTGTTTTGTTTCTTCCAGGTTGGACCGTCCCTCAGCCATGCCACCTGCCATTCAGTCACACTTCTCCCCATTCTTCCCGCTATCTGCACAGTGATCTATTTGTTTCGCTAACAGTTTTTTTTTTGCTTTTCTACCAAACCTTTTCAATTGGCTGCCGAGCTGTCGTGACTCTCTGCATTCTGCTGCCGTGTCCGCCACACCTTTCTATATAAAACAGAATTTTTTTTTTACAATGCTTCTCAAAAACTGATAAGCCTCACTCTTACTCTTCCACTCTGGTTTCCCACCTCGCCACAACTGCCACCAGAGCTCCCCAGCACATAGAAACTGTCAGATTTTTTTCTTAAACTGTTTGCTCTAAGAACCCCACTGCTGATGAGCCCTCACTCTAGGTCACACTTCTGTGTGTTTCCAGACTCGCCATAAACTGCAAACTATAGGTTCCTGTAGTACTTCTCTGTAAACTCTAATGGTCTCTTGTGGCCTCCTTCTTCCTGCTTATTTACTGAGATTTCCCTATGTCTACACACACATGTTTTAAGCACCCCCTACCACATTTCACCCCTGACCTCCAACACTATAATGCTGTCAGTCTGTTCCAGGTGTCTGCTCCTTTCAATGAAGTAGTAATCCTCACATCCATCTTACCCCTACCATTAGCTTCATCATGTCCCATGGCTCTTTTTCCTGTTTCCGAAGGAGCCTCAGTACTTCTGTTCATCCTTGTAAGGTACTTGTGGGTCTCCATCATTCCCTCTCTCAGGGTTTATATGTTGAGATCCCAGTCTCTCACAGGGCTTTTTGCCACAGCCCATGTACAATTTTAGTTGGCTCCTTATACTGCCCACACTCTCATGGCCTTCTATGGTGCAGCCTCCAAACTACTACAGGACTCTAGGCCTCTGTCCACACCACCTTCTCCGTAATGTTACAGAGCGCCCAAACCATTACCACAATGGTTTACGCTACACCTGTAATGTTACAGAAGGAGCTAGAGTGCTGTTGAAACCATATGAGGTGGTTTCAACAACAGATATAAACTGGCTGCGCCTCGGGTCGTTACTGGGCTGAGTGGTGGATGCATGCACTGGTCCTCGTGCAGCATGAGCTGCATTGTGGGATCGGTGCCACGTAATGGTCGCCTCGCTCTGAAGTGTGAGCGGTGCTGTCAGTCCCGAAATGGACACCGCGCAGTGTGGACACACTGTGCCCACACCATCGTTGTAACGGTTTCTATCTGTTACGGGGTCTGAGAGGTGCAGTGGATTGGGCCTTAGTTGGATCTCTAATGGGATTACTTGTAACACCACCACCTCCTCTTCCTGCTGAAGATACCCCTCCCTATGCAGCCCCAGCATCCTTCTAGCTCTACCCACTGCTTTGTCATGCTGCCCAGTAACTTTTAAAGAGACTTACCAAGGTAAGGTAACTGGAGGTCGGCCCCTGCACTATATCATCGTCCTTGTCACAGAGGACCTCACGAAGTTATTGAGTGTCCAAATTTTGTCGTTAAAAAGTTCTGTCCTCGTGAAAACATACAAACCAGGTCCCAAGAACTTCCCAGTTGTTTGCTGCCGCCCCATTTGCTCCCTACACTCTATAGCAGGATGATGAGGTGCCAGTGAGAGTGCTGGGTGCTTGTTCATCTGTAATGGCAGCAGCTTTTCATTGATTTTAATGATTTAGGATTACCTGGCAATGAAACGGCATCAGTCAAGTTACAAGGCCCTTGTTGCTGAACAGTGCCCACTTTTATTGCCAGGTAGCCACTATATAGTTTAAAAATCAACAGAAATGCTGCCCATTACAACTAATGGAGTACGCCCCACGCCCTTACGGCATCTGTCATCCTGCTAGTGAGCATGGCGGTGGAGCTGTGTGCAGCAGAAAAAAAACAGGAAGTCCTTGGGACCCAGTTTGTATATTTTTATGAGGACATAACTTTTAATGGCTTATAAATTTAGGGACATATTAACTTCCTTGGGTCTTCTTCAGCAAGGCACTGAAGGGTATGGGGTGGCAGTATCATGGCAAGTCCTTTAAGATCATAATAACCCAAGGTCCCCTCATGCATAGTGATAATCAGTACCAACCCTATAAAGCAGCTCCTGGTTTCCTATGCCCTAGGGTACACAATTTGCACTTTGTCATTGAACCCAAGTGCCCCAATCTTGACCACTTTTTGAGTTTCTCCAAGGGGCATGTATGTCTAAGCTCCTTTCTTAATGCCCACCCTACACATTTTGGTATTGTCGCAAAAAGGCATTCCTTCTTTGCCAGTTTTCTGCAATGTCACTTATGAAGACACTGAAGTGGATCTGGGCGCCAGTACTGAGCTGAGCTGCTCACTGTCCCGTCACTGTAATAAGTGCCATTAACCATCACCTCTGACACCTTAACCCCACTCCTAACTACTACTCCGCTTTCCAACCTGCATTTCTGGTCGCCCCTTTCTGTTCAGCTACCACAACACCATCACTCTGGCATCTGCCAGGACTTGTTTCACCACAGAATGAATCCAATATGTGTAGCAGCTGCCTAGATAGTCAGGATACATTTACATATTCTTCCATTCCTAGACATAAGTGGCAGGGTGCACAAACACATGCACAGACATGTGTGGCACAGCACCAGTCAAGATTTTCCCACCATGGGCTGCTCCCACCTGCACTGCCACTTGTGGTCACTCAGTTGGCAGTACTACAGCTGAGCTGGCTGTCCCCTTCCCCAGAAGAGAGCCTCTTGTGTAACAGTTGATCCTTCTCTCCTCAGAGAGTCCCTGATGTGAGCTCATTCCTGAACTAAGGTCACCTCCGCCGGGTCATAGTGCTACTATTAAGCTGAAGGGCACACATGTTAACCAGTTTCTAATTAATTTTACCACTTTGGATCCCTCCTAGGCTGATCAATCTCTTTAGCCTCGCCCCACCCCATAAATAGTCAACCACCCTCCTCTCTGCTAGATCACCCTTCCAGGCACCAGACTATCCTCCATGCAGCTGGACAACCCTTCTAGCCCCAGCTTTTCACATAATAAGCACTGGAGCTAGAGCACCACAGGCTCCAGGTCAGCGCCACCCAGCCAGCCACCTCCCTACATCTGGACAGCCTCCAATCACATGCTATACAACCTCCATGTAGCTGGAGCACCATCCCAAACCTCCACCTAAAACAGACCACATATCTGAAGCTGTCCTCCAAGCCCATGGACCAGCAGTCCCCCACGTAACCACTCAACCTACAGCTAGATCCACCAGAAACCTCATACCAGCCTCACCATCGAACCACCCACCCTGCAGCTAGACCTCACTTCCAACCTTGAACTAGCCCCACCACCACCACCCACCAGTTACCTCCTGCTGCTGGCTCACTCTTTCATGCCCTGGACTAGCCTCCCCAGCAGACAATCCCCTGCAGCCAGACCCTGGGTTCATTCCCACCCACAGACCAGCCTCCTCCCCTCTGCAGGTTGAGTAACCTCCCCAGAGCTGTACACCCTTTCCAAAAGCTGGACACACCCACCATCCAGAGCAGAATCTCCCACACCTAGACCCCCCAATCACCCTTCCTCAACCGTGGACCCCATACTTCTCAACGTAGTATTTAAAAAAAAATTATGTGACATTAACACATTGCATTTGCAGTGTCAGTGGCTCAGCAGGTAGCACACTCGCCTCCGAGGCTGAGAGAATCAGAAGGCAGTGGGTTCTATTCCCATACCAGACACTATGTTAATATCCCAATACTGATGCTGTAGTGCAGCATGAGGGGGATGGCTGCACTCCTGAGGCACTGTCTTTCAGATGAGATGTTAAACCGAAGGTCCCATCTGCCTGTTCTGGTGGTAGTTCAGGTGGATGTTAAAGATCCCATGGAACTTCTTGAAAAAAGTAGGGAAATTTTCTCCAGTGCCCTGGCCATATTCCACCCCCAATTCACTAAAATACCACCAACAGCTTAATCTGGTTCAAGATCAGTTGGCTTTCATCTGTATTCCCTTTCCTCCAGGTCGTTGCCTGAAAATAGGCAAGAATCTGTCTAGTGCTTAGCCAGTCAACAAAAACGAAATAAAATAAACATAAAATATAAATTAATGCAGTCTTCAGCAAAAGAAGAAAAATACACTGATCCCCAGATTAAAATGGATTAACACATGCAACTGTTAAAGACAAATATTAAACAAAAAACAGTTCCCCACAAACACACTCAAATATCTGCAGTAAATAATTCTTCCTTTAGGGTAACTCCAGATTTTCCTCAAATTAAAAAGTTGTAATCTTTTCTCTATGCATTCTGAATTTGCTCAGTTATACAATCTTCCTGTTGTTCATTCTCCTGCCCCACCAACACTACTTTTAAAGTAACTAAATCAGCAAAATTCCACAAATAACAAGTAATCTAGAGGCACAATGCATCCTAAACACTTTGGGGTTGATTGAAAATAAAATGTGCATTTCAAAGTTTGCCAAGAGTTCAGAGAAGAGAAAATGTTTTCAAGACAAAACATTGAAAGTTAAACTTGCACAGCAATTCATTTTGAAAAAAAAACACCTGAGTGATAATTCCTTTACTGTATTTAACATTTTAGGAGTTAAAAGATGTACTTTTTAAACATAAGCTCTTACCTTAACATGTAAATCTTAGCTTTAGAAACCTCAGTTGTTCAAAATGGAGACCACAGAGCACTATGCAGTTTCATCACACTGGACACAGACAGGAAGAGAGCTGGAAATGTAGGCCTCTGACTGAGTAGACTTATGGGAGATGAAGGTTAGAATAGACTTTTAAAGGGACACTGCCAACTTTTTTTGCACCTTTATTATTTCCAGGTAAAATCCACATTTTATTATTGCTTACCTTCTGTAAATTCATTGGTGTTGCTGGTTGTTTTATCTGTCTCCTTGCTTAGTAGAACTGAAATGCACGGTAATGTACCCAGCCTTGATTGGCTAATTTAAATCCTAAAACTACTCTGCTGACTGTAATCTTCATTTATGATTCAGTTGTATTAAAAAATTGTAGTTTCAAGAGCATTGCAGATCTATTTCTAATCCTCATTTAGCAATAACTTACTCTTGAACAACTAGTCTGGAAATACTTCTTAGAATTTAGTATTCTTAGCAGTTGTATTTTTGAATGATTATTAAGATTAAAAATGGCTAAAATTAGTCTTTGAAGGCAAATTAATGAATGCTTTAATGCTAAATTTAGTATTTGACTTCAGTGAGGGTTCCCAAGTATAACCCTTTGGGCCTGCACCTCCCATGACCACTCACATCTTGAACACCCCTGCCCAGATGACCACCCAGCTGGACAACCATATCAACATCCCAATAGACCTCTCCTAAGTTGTGTACCTTGCCTGCAGCTAGTCCACCGTGCGAGCCCCAAACCAGCCTCTCCCCACAACTATCACCCACCCTGTAGCTGGCTGCTCCAGGCTATCCTTCCTACCTCAGACACAATCCGCCTGCAGATGGAACCCTCCAGACCTGCCTCCCACCTCAGTAGACCACCTCCTGCAGCTGGACCAACCTCCCGGTCTCACCAAACAAAGCACCCTCCTTAGAGCTGGACCAGCACCCTCTAGATAACAACTCTTTCTGCAGCTGGACCCACCCACACTACCCATCTTGCCCAGAAACCAGTTGCCTATCCCACCACTGATCACTCTGTTTGCACATAGAAAACCCTGCCCTGCTAGGTACCCTTTTATAATCCCAACGCTTATTAGTCTGACATGCTGCATCCCACACACAACAACTCAACAGCCCCAGCAGCCCAACACATAGTGGCCTGACCTAGGACAGCGCCTGACACACCTCAGGCAAGAGGAGGTTGGGATGCTGTGCGGCTGTTGAGTGGATTTTCCACAAACATGAAGCACCCGATCCTCGACCTATGCCACCCATCCCAGGACCTGAGACACTACTGAACAGCACAGACAATGTGAAAACACCCACCCCTATGTGGTGCACCTTCTGAGGACACACTGACCTGATCACAGACCCCTGGTAAGGATGACTGTCTCACCATCCGTGAGACAGGGATGAAAACAAATAGCCATGCATGCCCCAGTGTGTTGACCAGCCATTCCAGGCAGCATGGTGGATTGTTCTGCATCCCTGCATGCATGATTATGTCAGCTGACAGCCAGCCAGCTGGGCATGCATGAAGGAAACGGAATACTATGCCTGTTGTTGGTGCATGCATGACACTGCAGGCACACAGCAGAGCAGCACAGCGAGAACATGGATAGCTGCACCAGAAAATGGTTCACAGCAACACCACAAGTGGATGCCAGGACACAGAGCAGCATGCCATTGTACCAACTCGTGCAATGTGCGTGATGTGGTCATGGTCATGCTAGCCCACTATGGGCCTGCAGAACCACACAGAAAAGTCTGAGGTGTTTGGGGGTATGCCACATGAGCTCACTGTGGCATGAAGGCTGCCAGGTGTGTTGTGTGGGGTTCCACAAGGTCCCATTGTGGGACTGCTGTTACTGCCATACAAGTTGCACAGCTGGAAGGATTGATGGGCTCACACAGCTTCAGACCTGTGTGTGACATGCCACACAGTGCAAATGTGGCAGTGTGCAGTGGGCTGTAGGCGATACCCAGCAGTGTTGTGATGAGACATCACCACCAGTTGGGGTGCATGTAAATGTGGGGTGAAACTTTATTCAACAGTAGGGGCCACAGTGGCAACCTGGTGGCTGTGCATGATGTGTACTAAGAGTGTACAACTGTCAGGTGCCAAGTCACCATGGAAACCCTACAGGGTGGTGTTGGGTGCCTGCCACAGAGGAACTTCAGCAGCTTGCTCTTGTCCTTGGATGCTAGTACCATCCTTATCCACCTCATAGCTCTTTTGGGTGGTGTCCATGGCAGTCCACAACAAATGCCTTCCTGGTGACATAGGTCCATTGCTGTTCCTGTGGAGTTCTGCTAGCATTGTCATGACCCCTACATGCACCTTCCTGAGCAGGGCATGGAGATGGCAGTGCCAGGTCTCGACATTGCTTTGGGTCCACGGCATGCTGCGCTCATTGAGATCTGCAACCAACCACAGCTGAGTGGGAACATGGGTCGTAGCTCCTCAGGCACCTTGGTCACCCTACTGTACAGCCATATCCTGCCCAGACATGTGTCTGCTCAAAACAATAGAAGAGTGTGGTGGCATTGGCAGAATGGTTGACTTCAGGAGGCTGAATGCTGCTGGAATGTCCTGTGCCAGGAGATGGGCGAGGCCATGAGTTCATGGATCTTCAGGCTGAAGTCTGGGTCACTCTGTATTGTGGTGTAGGCACAAGCTCTGGACCTTCCATCACATAATCTGCCCAAAGTGGAACAGGTGTCCTTTGTTTATGGTTTGTGGAAATTCCATCTTACAGGCATTGATCACAGCCTGCTCAAAAGTCCAGTGATGATCGTGAGGTGGTTTAAGGGTGCAGAACTGTATGCTGGCATATTTATTCAGCTCCTGGAACAAGGTGCAGTAACATTGCAGGTTTTTGTCGTCATCAGTATACACCAATGACATAATGAGGTTGTTAGGGCCCATCCGATGGGTGCATGGATGGTGTAGAATGAGTGAACAGGTGGCTACAGTCTTGAATGTACCATCCATCATCCAGAGGTGCCTGTGCTAGGTCCCTGATGTTGTCTCTCTGTGGTGAGTAGAAGGACCTGTGGGTGGTGCAGCTGTGATTCTGCTGTACCTGGGCCATCCAGTCACCGTCTGTAGCTGCTTGGGGATAGTGAGGTCAGCGGTGTCACTGGTTCTGGTTAGAGGTCCTTGGTGGGTCCTGTTCAAAATCTGCAGCAGGGCCCTCTTGCTTTGGCAACTGTTGCCACAGCTCAGTGGTCATTGCACTTGCTTCACCTGCAGTAGCTATATGGGCTAGACACAGTGCTGTTGCCTCTACTTGATGCCTGCCAACACCTGTGCTGGTAGAGCATCTGTCACCTCCAGAGCATGACTGTGCTCATTCTTTTCTTTAGGTGGTGCTGGCCATCCTGGAGAAGTGTGATGGCCTGGCTGAGGCAGGACTTGTACTTATGGTGCTGGCAGCACTGTTACACTGTCTCACGCCATCCCGGTGGTGCTGAGGGTTGAGGTGCTGGATGCCATACCTTGTGTCATGCCAGTGACCCGGGTTCAGGATTGAGCCTGGGCTGTCGGGGTCAGCAGGGAGGACTGGGATTGAACATCCACAGACTGCTTTCCCAGTCCTGGGGTGGGTGAAATTTCATTGTGCTGTAGCAGCCCCTGAGATGCTATGGGACTACTAGTGTCAGTGACACTAGATGGGGAGCACGGCAGATGTTGGTACATTGCTCCTGGACGCCATGCACATCCGTGCTACTGGGGCCAATTGAAGGAAAATGGCTGGGCATGACCTTTCAGCTTGATGGCTGTGCTAGAGCCACCGGAGGACTTTGGTGGAGTCCTGTTGAGGAGGGTCTGGGACTGTCCTGACTGGTAGAGGCAGAGGAAGAGCTCTCAGCAAGATGGCATGATGGCCGTCCCTGATCCTCCTGGGTGCAGTTTGAGCTACCCAGCTCTTCAGGTGGGTGGAGCTGGTTGCTGGATGTCCAAGCCAGAATGTGTGCCACAGCAGGTGAAAATATGATATGTTAAAAAACAGTACACTGTCATTGCAGGTCCATTCATGGACCAGGAGGAAGCTATCTCATTTAGCTTGGACTTTCTCTTCCTGGATGGTACCACCTCACAGATTGTCCATGTTGTTGGGGTTGTAGTTGAGCACCCTGGCCCCTCCATGGCTTCCACGCTGTCCTCCATTGTGCCAGAGGACTGTGCAACATGACCGGCTTTGGTTCCAGCTCAGGCATGTGGGTGTGATTGCACTTCATTTGCACATCACACTCCATGGGTCACACCTGTGGTAGTTGCTACTTGTCTGTGGGTGGTTTGTACCAGTACTGTAGTGCCACTGTCTGCCCACAGTCCCAGTGCTTCAAGGCTGTGCTGTGCACCATGGTCACATTCAGTTCTGTGTCCACAGTGTCCTGGGCCCCCATCAGCTACTGTGCTGCAGTGGGGCTATGCTCCATGGTACATTCCCTGCTGTCCAGCATGCAGGGGTGCAGGGGTCCCTGTGTGTTGTGCACTCTGCCTACAGGTCAGTGTCCACCTACCTAAGCTGGCCTTGCACCCCCATAGGCATCCGTAGTTCCCATGCATGCCTTCATGAGTCCATGTCTGTCCGCTGCCCCCATGCATCATTTTCTAATGCCTACCTATTCTCTATGTTCTCTTCAGCTGTAGTCCCCTGGCCTCAGACTTCTCCGCAAATGATCTATTGTAGCCCTCACTGTGCTCTTCCTATGGGGCTTGCATTTTCTGCCCCTGCCAGTTTTTGTCAGAGTTTCAGTTCACCTGCTTTGTTTACTAACCACTCTCCCAGCATCTGAAATGGGATTTACCCAGCCAACCACTCTCCCTGCAGCTGAACCACCCTTTGGCCCTGGAGAAACTCTTCCCAAGGAAAGCACTGTCCATGGACCATTTCACAGTTACAAGGAGGGAGTAGAGGCCCCAGCTGGAGTAGGAAGCAACTGCTGGTGGGGACTTAGTGAGGGGATAGACTTGCAAGCAGGGTGGGGTAAAGGAGAGGGAGGTGAAATACCTGAGAGGTACTTTGGCTTGGAGGGATGACAGCAGATACAGTGGATCATTAGGCAGCAGGAGATGAGAGGGAGCTAGATGTCATTGTCCACCTGGGGACAAATGACCTAGCAAGGACAGGGTAGGGTAGTGCAGGGAAATTTCAGGGATAGGGGAGGGTCCTCAAGCATGCATGGTGGCTTTTGCCAAAAGGTTGCCATATACATCTTGGGAGAAGATAGGACTCTCCACACGGCTTTCAAAAGTTGGTTAAAGGCATGGTGCAGGTGGGGCTCAGTACTAGAGGGCCTCTTCAGTGTCTTCATAAGTGAAATTGCAGAAGAACTGAATGGGAAGGTATGTCTTTTGCAGATGCCACCAAAACCTGTTATAGGGTTGGACATTCAGGAAGGTGTGGAGAAAGGGTTCACCCATGCTGGTGTGACAGCCATGTTGCTGATGCGATTACAGCACAGGCCACATTACAGCACCAGGCAAAAAGTATCCTGGGAGTTACACCACCAAGAGCCCTCCTGGGAGACAGTTTCCATTGGGCCCCTTCCCTAATTATCCCACAGGTCCAGGTTCTTAATTTACCTGTTCTCCAATCCTACCCCATCCTACAATCACCCCTGCAGGTATACAGTAGATTGTTACTATCCCTGATGCTCAGCGGTTCCATTTATTTATCTATTCATTCGTAAACTGGTAGGTGCACTGGTCTGAGAATCATTTTCAGGCATGACCTGGCCATTGAGGATGGCACAGGAATAAAAGCAAGTACAAAGGAGGCAGGGACAAGGCATACAATAGACAGTAATAAAAATATACAAGATATTTATATGAAGATGTATATAAACTTGCAGTGCAATGGATAAAGAACATTTATGACAATAGTAGGTACAGTAGTAGCCAAGTTGTAATACAAATTAGGCATGATCTGAGATGAGTAGAGGAAAAGTGCATCATGGCAGTGCAGGTATGGACCAAGAAGGAAAGGAGGAAGGGAGTAGAGGCATGATAATAAGTTGTGAGGGCAGTAGCAAGTGGAGGACAGAAGGTGAGATCCAAGGAGAGAGGGAAGAGTCCTGGAGAGTCAGTGGTGCTAAGTGAAGTGGGCAGGTTGTTCCAAAGGAAAGGGGCTGCAGATGAGAATGCACATTTACCCATATGGTGGAGACTAGGGGCACTCAAGCATGGGGTCAGCAGTGAGGCAGAGCTCTAGAACAAACACTTTGGCCAAAGAAGGTGGGATTAAGGAGAGGTAGCTCGATTTTGATGGCCTTATTGACTGTGCTGGCCAGGAGATAGGTCTGTTGGGCTGATGGGAAGCCAGCCCAGGGTCTGATAGATTGAGCAGTGGTGTGTTGAGTGAAAGTCCTTGCCCTCTGTATATCCAAAGTCCCCACCATGACCCAGTTAGTTCTTACAGCAAATACTATCCCTAGTCCCCAGCCTTACTATATATTTGACACCCTTCCACATTTGGCACAGACCATCCTGTCAGCTCCTTGATCGGGCACAAATGGATGATAGTTCACAATCATGTGCTAACTGTACACAGCTGTTTATACAATAGGCACATGAAAGCAAAACTGGCGTTCTGTCCTCAGTTGGTCACAGAGGTTAGCAGAGTGTCTGTGCCAATGGCCACTGTGGGGAAGTCACGTAAACATATGGTGGGGGCCATGAATGGTCACGGCGGGTGGGACTCGGTGGGCAGGTAGTTCATACAGCAGTTTCCAATGTATGGAATGGACAGCAGACCACTGAACACCAAGGAACTGTGATATTACTGATGGTGGGAGCTCAAAGGGGCAGAGGTAGGAGGCAGGGTGATACTACCTGGTTTAGGGAGGCAACATCTTTTAGAGCCATTTACCAACTGCTCAGAGACTCACTAATTATGTTATTCAAGATATCATTTTGTGATCCTACCCTTGGGGTGCCAAGTGTTGTTTGAGAGTCACTTACCCATTTAGCGATCGCAAATGCTCTTTGAATGTTCTGGTCTATGTGAACAATAACAGTCCATTACCAGTAAGATAAAGACAAGTGAACAAATGCAAATATGGAATTGAGAGCTGTTCTCCATGAAACATAGAAACATAGAATTTGACGGCAGATAAGGACCACTTGGCCCACCTAGTCTGCCCATTTTCCTACTTAACAGATAAGCTGCAGATCCTAGTTAACCAACAGCTTACTTCCTCCTACACCCCACTAGGACTACCTTATGCCTGTCCCATGCATTCTTGAAGTCCCCACTGTTCTTGACTCCACGACCTCCTCAGGAGGCTGCTCCATGCATCCACAACCCTCTCAGTGAAAAATACTTCCTCAAATTACCTCTGAGCCGTCCCTCTATCTTCAAATTTTTCCCCTTGTTCTTGACATCTCTTTTCTGGAAGATGCTACCACTTGACTTTGTTAATTCCCTGAGGTACTTGAAAGTTTCTATCATGTCCCTCTCTCCTTCTTTCCTCAATGGTATACATATTACGCTCCTTTAGTCTTTCTTCAGATGTCTTCTGGTGCAGACTCTGCACCATTTTGGTTGCCTCCTCTGGAGAGCCTCCACTCTGTCTATGTCTTTGTGGAGATGGAGTCTCCAGAACTGCACACAGTACTCCAGATGGGGTCTCACCAACTGTCTATACAGAGGGATAACAACTTCCTGTTTTCTACTACTGATGCCTCTTCCTATGCATCCCAGTATCCCCTAGCCTTCCTTACTGCCTTCTCACATTGCCTGCCCACCTTTAGGTCATCTGATATAATTACTCCCAGGTCCCTTTCTATTTTTACTGTTGATCTCACCCCCAACTGTGTACGCTTCCCTGGGTTTTGTTTCCATGTGCATTACCTTTCACTTCTTTGCATTGAATCTGAGCTGCCATACATTTGACCATTCCTCCAACCTTGCCAAGTCCCTTCTCATCCTTTCCACTCCATCTTATGTATCAACCCTGTTGCAGATCTTTGTGTCATCTGCAAAGAGACATACTTTTCCTTCCAGTTCCTCTACAATGTCACTTATAAAGACATTAAAAGGACCGGCCCCAGTACTGAACCTCCAGTGACCCCGTTAGTAACCCTCCTTTCTTCACTGTGTACTCCATTTACTACTACCTTTACGTCCTGTTGTCTAGCCAATTTTTTATCCAGGCTACCACCCTGGGACCCACTCCAAGGCTGGCTATCTTGTGTATTAATCTTTTTGTGGGACTGTATCAAATGACTTGCTAAAATCTAGGTAGGCCATGTCAACAGCCCCTCCCTGGTCTACTACTTTGGTCACCCAGTCAAAGAAATCTATTAGATTTGTCTGACACGACCTTCCCATCGTGAATCCATGCTGCCTTTGGGTCCTGTGCCCCACTGGCCTCTAGGTACTCAACAACTCTTTCCTTCAGAAGTGATTCCATCATTTTCCCTACCACTGAGGTCAAACTAACTGGTCTGTAGTTTCCTGCCTCTGTCCTGCTCCCACTTTGTGAAGAGGAATCACATCTGCCCTCCTCCAGTCCTCAGGTACCACCCATCCTCCCATGATTTGTTAAAGAGAGTAGTCAGGGGTGTCACTAGTTCTACCCTTAGTTTTTTAGAATTCTTGGGTGAATCCCATCAGGCCCCATTGCTTTGTCCACTTTCAATTTTATTAGTTCTTTCAGAACCTTTCTTCTATAAATGGACTGGTATTGACCCCTGCTTCAGAGTATTCTCTTGTTTGTTTAGGTAACTCCCTCCTCTTCCTTTGTGAATACTGAGCAGAAATATTCATTCAGTATCCCTGCTTTTCACTGTCACCCCTACCCACATTCCTCCCTTTATTAAGCTTCACTATCCCTCCTTTGGTCTTTCTTCACTCTCTAATGTACCTATAAAGGTTGTATCCCTCTTCTTAACAGAATTGGCTATCTTTTCCTCAGTTTGGGCCTTTGCTATTCGGACTGCCTTCCCAGCCTCTTTCTGCTTTTACTGATAAAGTTCTCTGTCCTGCTCCTTCTGTGTTTCCTTATATTTCCTGAATGCTGTCCTTTTTCCTTAACCTTCCTGCCACCCTTTTGAGAACCATAGCTTTTTTCCTTCATTGTGTCTTATTGATTTGCTTTACACAAAGGCTTGTTGCCTCTGTGATGGCTGTTTTGATCACTCCCCATTGTTCCTCCACCCCTCCTTCTTGCCTGTTTGCTAGTGCTTTTCTGAGGCACTCTCCCATTTTCCCAAAGTCAGCCCTCCTAAAGTCCAGTACTCTTGCTTTTGTATGGCTTGATTGTATGGCTGTGTTTATCGTGAACCACACTGTTTGGTGGTCGTTTGTTTCCAGATGGCTACACACTTCTAAATCTGAGATTCTTTCTCCATCCCCATTTGAGAGTACCAGGTCTAAGATTGCTCCCTCCTGAGTGCATTCCAATACTGGCTGTCTGAGGCATGCCCCTGTAGGGCATCAAGAATGACCCTGCTCTTGGATGTACCTGCAGCAAAGGTGCTCCAGTTAACATCTGGCATATTCAGGTCCCCATCAACAATATCTCCCTTTTCTGCCATTCTAAGAAAGCCTTCTATCATTTCCTTGTCCATTCCCTCCTCCTGAGATGGGGGTCTGTATACAACCCCCATGCAGATTGTGGTGCCATTTCCTGTCTCCAGGGTGACCCAAAGTGCCTCATCTGCTCCCTGTTTACTCTTTAGTTCTATTGCTTTGATCCCTTCCTTTACATAGAGGCTACTCCTCCTCCTCCTCTTTTACCCTCCCTGTCCCTCCTGTAGATTGTGTATCCTGGTATGTTGACATCCCAGTCATAGTTCTCTGTGTACCATGTTTCTGTGACTGCCACAATATCCAGACAACTCTCTTCCATCAAGGCCACTAGTTCAGGGAGCTTGTTACACAGACTATGGGCATTGGTACTCATCACCCTCCACTTTTTGATAGCCTTACCTTTTATCCCCATTTCTGTCCTTACTGCCTTTGCCTTTTTTACATTTAAATCTGTTCTGCTCCCTAATAACTTCTGTATCTTGGTGTTTACCTCATTAGTCACCATGTTTTGTGGGGAGGCTGGGATTTCCTGTTCCTTTTCAGTGCCTCCCTTGGCTAGTTGAGCCACTGCTGCTGTAACCGCTAGATAAGCTCCCTACCCCTCATGACCTAATGTGGCTATCAACGAATCCTTGGCACACCAATAAACCTCTATTAACTGTATACTCTTTACAAACGTGTTATGTTTCTCCTCTTGAATGACCCACGGACATTTGTTTTTCCCCTGGCAATGCAATTTTCCTCTGAATGATGTTACTTGTTACATGCTCTCTGTCTCTGCCTTACTGTTGTACAATCCTCCTGTACAAATAGTATATATATTTTTTAAGCTGTTCACTGTACCTTATGTACAAACTGTATATATATTTTTGAAGCTGTATACTGTACCTTATGTAAAGTTGGTGGTGTATTCACTCCGGTCGCCCCTGAAAAAGGGACCTTTGGTCTCAGTGGGCTTACCTGGTAAACAAAATCTAAATAAATAAATAAATAATTTAAATGCTTGCCAATGAAGCATTTAAACCTCTCACCTAGGATCCTGGTTCCCCGCTGGACAGATGCAGACCATTGCACCAGTATAGGTCTGCATCCCTCCTGGTGGCTCCCAGTCCCCAATGAAGCCAAACCCTGAGCTCCACACCAGTTTTTCAACCACTCATTGAATTCCTGGTGAGAAGTGCCCAGCATCTCCCTTGCCAAAGACAGGCAGCACCTCCGTAGAAGGTTACCAGATGACTTGTCTAAGGCCCTTCCCAACTCTACAAGGTATGAGGTTGATAATGTAATTTATCTTAACAATGTGTTAGAGTACAGAGTATGATGAGATTAATACTGGTACCACTGTGCTACCACATGAGTCTAGGGTTGCTGTGAGAGGTACCAAATACTGAAATGTCAAAATAACGTAGTACCATTGTGCTACCAGGGTACCAGTATTTGTGGGAGCCTACAAAATCTCATAAATTTTGTGATACCATTGTATTACCAGTGTATGTGTGAGAGACAGAGAAAATGGTAAAAATGCCATAGGGATACCATTCTGCCAGTGCACTACCAATGCACAGAGGAAAATCTATATATCACCTACCACTGTGGATACCAGAGTACCACTGAGTAGTACTATTGTGGATTTTTCAGCTGACCACAGTATTGCCATTGCTATACCACTGTAATGCCATTGTGACAAATTCAGTAAGGGTAACCAGATTGCTGAGACAATGCAGTGCTAAAGAAGTGTGATAAAAATGATAAAGTGTTGCCAGTACTACTGCAGTGTGCAGCGAAAATTTGTGAAGGAAATACAGTGCTAAAGAAGTGTGCATGAAAATTTAATAATTATTTGCAGTGCTCTTACAGTCTGCATCAAAAATAAGAAAGATTGAGCAGTACTACTGCAGTGTGCAGAAAATTAGTGAAGGAAATACAGTGCTAAAGAAGTGCATGAAACTCTAATAATTATTTGCAGTGCTCTTTTCAGTGTGCATCAAAACATAAGAAAGACTGAGCAGTGGTACAACAGTGTAGCAGAAAGTCAGTGCAGTGTATTAACAGTGCACTGATGAAAAGCAGTGCTTTGTCAGTCTGGACTGAAATAACACTGAAATAAGACTGAAGGTGGAAGGTACACTCCACTTCCCTCTGGGAAGTGTGCCAGACCATTAAGAAATGTATCACTGTCACTAACACCCCAAAGCACATTTTCATGACTTCCTCTCAGTTGCTATGAATTCTGCATAGCGCTTTGATTTTCACACTAAATGTACCTTTGCTCCTCACATGTTTACTGATGTTCCTCATAATGTTAGAGCTATTTCTGGACACACAAACTATGAATAATTGAACCAAGGTTCATAAAAACATTCCTAATCACTATTTGGGGCTCACTACCTGTAGATATAATATTCTTTAAAATAAGAATGTGCTGCACATTCTGGCCCTGTGCTATGATTTTGAAGGCCAGTGCTATGATTTTTAATGCTGAGAGCTTGAGAGATATGTTTTCATGTGTAATTTGAAGAGTCATACAAACTCACCCAACCTTTGAATCAAATTCCATTTATTTATTATTTGGTAACTGGATAAAGCCCACTAGGCATAACTGCCTGTTTTCATGTGTGACCTGGGAGCATTGGGAAGGTTAAGTGACTTGCTCACAGTCACAAAGCAATGCAAGTGGAGGCTAAGGGAATAAAACACAGGTCTGCTGGATGTAGCAAGCTCATTCACAGCTCATTACTCTAAACTCTATACAATATTTCCAGCCCCATTCAGACTGAAAGTACTGTATAAGACATAAATTTGCTATCATTTTATTTTCGCTATATTCACTAATTAAGTCAGCGAAAATAAAATGCCAGTGAAATTTAAATTACGCATCACCTTCACTAAGTTGTGAAACATTTTATTACTGAATCTGAGGCTCTGTATAAGCTACATTATACTGTAACGCAAACGTAATACAGTATACAATTCACTTTGATGGAAAATGGTTTTCTTACTAGAGCTACTGTAATTGCGGACATTAAATAAAAGGCTCCATAGGGATTTACTATTGCACGTAGTGCTCTCTCACCAATGATGGCATAATTACATCACATGTCACTGTCCCTCTTTGGGTAGGAACAAAGCAGGACATTTAAAATGCTTTCTGATGGGTTACCAGCTCTGAAAACATACCTTATCAACAAATTTAAGGTAAAATCTGGCATCATTCGATACCATTCTCTTTCAGCTAAAAGTGTAGAGGGTTTGCTAAAAGCCGCCAACACAAAATACCTGTTCAGGTGTCTCTGCTATTGGCTAACTGCTCTACAATAGGTCTACAGCACTGGGGTGGGGCAATGTTGGGGATACTTGGGCTACCATCCATGCTGACCATGCCATGTGGCCTAATCTATTGTCTTTCAAAAGCACTCAAATTCAATACAAAATCTGAAGACAAAAAAGTCTCCCCATCTGACTGCAGGTGAATGTTCTGGGGCTGGTGGGGTTGTCTGATGCTGCTGTCTGTACTGGAGCGCTAAATGAGCTATGCTGTTCGGCACACTGGCATCTGCTGCTTTTGGGATGCATCAGGGTGAACACACTGATTTATGATGCAACTGCGATGGCGTTCTAACACAGGCCAGAGAAAAAAGTTATTTTCATCATTATTCAATGTCAATGTCATCGCTAATAATTTACTATGTGACGCGAATACGTTAAGCGGGATTACTTATCACTTAAATTTATCTGCTGCGAATTCAATGTCTTCTACAGTATTTCTTGACAGAAACTAAGTGTGTTATTCAAAAGCATGCTTTGCAGTTAATTGTCCCTTTAGCTAAATGGTACAAGTCACACCTTCTCCTCACCTATTGTTTCAGGCTCAGGGCAGAAAAAAATGTTTCTGATAGTCTCACCCAACACAGTTTAAGTACTTAAAGCAGCAGTAAGTCTTAACAATAATTTAAATAATTTGTTGAGGAGTTAGGAAAAGCCAAAACATCAAGGTACAGGACTTTCTTTTTCTTTATTTCACTTTTAAGGCAAGAAAATGATTTTTAGGTTCTTAAAAGTCGATGGTCTTTTGCCATGTCAACAGTCACGGATGTAAGCAAGTCAAGGTGGTGTGCTGCTAGTTTGCAGAAAAATGTGCAGGCAGCACTGTGACATATTTGCATTTTAAATGGGAGCACAAGGAAGTTAAGTGACTTGTTCATGGTCACACAGTATGCAAGCATTGGTTGATGGGATTCAAACCAAGGTGTCCAGGTTTGAAAACATAGAAACTGATGGCAGATAATGACCACCAGGCCCATCCAGTCTGCCTGTATACCATATACTTAATTAGCTGCCACTGACCATTTTGGTGTACTGTTGCTGCCTCTCCTTCCCACTCTTGGGATCCCTCATATCCATTCCATGCCCGTTTATATCCCCCAATTGTGTTTGCCCCAGCACCTTCTGGGTCAGGTCATTCTAAGCATCTACCACCCTTTCCATGAAAAGTACTTCCTCATATCCTCAGTCTACCCTTCCATTCTCATGTCATGCCCTCTTGATTTTTGAGCAGCTTCAGTTCTGAAAGATGCTGCTCTCCTCTACTTATTATTTATCTTGGAGGTACTTGAAGGTCTCTGTCTTCTCTCTCCTCCTTCCTCTCCTCCAGGTGTACATATTGAGTTTGTGTAGTCCTCCTCATATGACATGTGGTGCAGGCTCTGTCCCATTTGTTGCCATCTCTGGACTGTCTCCACCCTGTCTATGTCCTTCCTGAGATGAGGCCTCCAGAAATGGATGCAGTACTTCAGATAAGATCTCTATAATAACCTGTATGGTGTCATTATGCCTTCCTTTTTCTGTTTCTGTTTGTGATACCTTTCCTATGTAATCCATAATCCCACTGTCTCTCACCACTGCCTTGACCCATTGATTGGCCAACTTTAGTTCATGAGATATGATGACCACAGATCTCTTCCTGTTTTGTGTCCACTAATATCTACCACTTCATTACGTAGTCCTCCCCAGGGTTCCTGCACCCCAAGTGCATTTGAACACACAAAATCTGCGAGCAGATAAAGGCCTAGTAGTCCATCAAGTCTGCTCAAATGTACAGCTAGCACCCCACTCCCACCCCTCCCTCCCACCCTCCCTCCTTGACTCTCCCTCCCTCCTGCCCTGTTCCAGGCCCTTGAAGCAGCCCACTCTTCTAGTGGATACCACTTCCGCTGTAAATGCATTCCACCCAGCTACCACCAACTCTGTAAAAATGTCTCCTCATCTCTCTCCTGAGCCTTCCTCCTCCAGTCTCATAGCATGGCCCTGTAAGTCTCTCCCTCCCTTACTTTGAACAGCCCTCCATACCACTCTTGTTTATTCCTTTCATGTACTTGAAGGTTACAATCATATCCCTCCTGTCCTCCTCCTCTCTCTAGTGAGTATAAGTTCAGCTCCCTCAGCCTACTCACCTATGGTAAGCCCCCAGCCCTTGGATCATCTTTGTCACCCTGCACTGCACCACCTCCAGTAATTTAATGTCCTCTTCATATACTGATGCCAGTACTACATGCAGTATTCTGGGTGCAGTCTAAACAGTGATCTATACAATGGCAGAATCACCTCACCCCTCCTAGAGGATATACCCCTAACAATTCAACCCAACATTTTGTTGACCTTTGCAGCTGCCTTCCTACATTGTGCATAATTGTTTATTGATCCTGTAATGAGCACCCTCAGATCTTTTTCTCTATCTCGGCTAGCTGCACTCCCCCAGTCTGGTTACTCCTCCTTGGATTTTCACCCCAAAATGCAGCACCTTGCACTTTCCAGCATTAAACCCCAGTTGACAGGTGTCTGACCAGGTTTCCAGCCTTGCAGATCATCCTGAAATCCCTGCCATCCCCTAGGTCATCCACCACTGCTCCCATCTTGGTGTTGTCAGGAAACAGGCTGATCTTGCTCTTGATGCCCAATGATATATCTGCAATGAATATCCCAAACAACACAGGTCCCATTACAGAGCCATTGCAGAACACTACTCATCACTGCCACTGGGGATAAAAGCGCCCCACCCACCACCACCCTCTGTTGACTTTCCTGAAGCCAGTTCACTACCCATCTCACCAGCCTTGCACCCACCCCATGCCTTTTAATCTTTCTCCCAGCCTCCCTGCAGCACCGAGTCAAAAGCCTTACTGATGTCTAGGTACAGGACATCCACCACATGGCCCCATCCAATTGCCTATTTACCCAGTCATAGTTCTCCACCAGGTTAGTTTGTCAGGATCTGCCACTTACAAAGCCATGCTGTCTGCTGTCCTGTAGCTCTTTGGCATCCAGGAAGGGTGCCAGCTTCTCCTTGAGGATAGTCTCCATCAGTTTGCCCATGATGGATGTAAGGCACACCAGTCTGTAGTTCCCAGTTCATCCTTGGGGCCACTCTTCTGGAGGTGCAAAATGTGCCATCCTCTAGTCCTGAGGTACACACTCTGAGTGAAGTAATGCATTGAATTGGTCAGCCAGGTCCTACTAGGACCTCAGATAGCTCTCTTTAGTACCCTGGGTGGATGCCATCTGGCCTTGGTGCCTTGCCACCCTCAGTGCCCTAAACCTCTAGAACACTGTCCTCCATTATTTTCCCATTGGTCACCCCCTCTCATTCTGTCCTTTGCTCTAGGGTATACATGTTGCTCCGTTAATCTGCCCTCATATGTTTTCTGATGCAGTCCCTGCACCATTTAATTCTCTTCTCTGGACTGCCTCAATGTGGTTAATGTCCTTGTGAAGGTGTGGCCTCCAGTACTGCACTCAGTACTTCAGATGGGGCTTAACCAGTGTCTTGTAAAGAGGATTATTACTCCTCTTCCGACTTGTGATAACCCTACTTTTTCTTCTGGCAGAGTTGGACTGATTATGCAGGCCGTCTACTTTGGCAATTGTCTCTTGCTGCCCTGATACTGTTTTGTGGTCATAGGAATGGTCTATGGACTAATAGAACTGCTTGCAACTTGAGTACCATGCACAGGTTGGAAGTCCATATATGAAAAAGACAGAGAAACACTGAAATCTTTATGGAGGTTGGAAACACAAATAAATGTTTAAATTCTTGATGAGTAGTAGATGGGAAAATTATAATTTTTTACAGTTGTAGTCTGGAATCTAGATCAAGCCTGGCATTTAGCCAACTAGATGGGCCTGGAGTCTTGTTCTTTCCATTACGTTTTTTCATTTAGAGCCCTGATTATGTCTTACATATTTGACATGTTGGAAATTCTGTTTCCAAAAAGTACAACCTGTAAATCCTTCTTCTGGATCTTGTGTTTCTGCAAATTTAAGATGGAATTCCTGAGAAACAACCTGAGACAGCGTCAGCCACGGCATGATGTTGTGGCATCCACATCTTGCTGTGGCGGTGGTGGTGGTGAGACTGCTTGCTTGAATTCAGTGAATACAACAGGTGGTCAAAAGACACAACCAAGATCACATAAAGAGTACACGAGGTGTACCATACAAGAATGAAAATTATCCTGAAAATACAAAGCTTATCGTGAGAAAGAAAGGGAGAGGGTGAAACAGTATAAAATGTCAATGCCTGAAGAGACTAAAGTACAGTACGGGAAAAGGATAGGCTTCAGACGCAAGGTATAGAGAAAATAAAGGCAAGTCAAGTACCTGATGGCACAGAAATGAAGAAACATACAAGAGATACAATAAAAGAATCGGAGAGCAAAAAGACAGCTCAAAAAGAAGGCGGATTAATGAATGCAGACGGCTTCTGTATGCTCAGAAAAATGTGCCAGAATGCAAATGATCACTGTGGAATCAAATGCACACAACTTGGATGCAGCTGAAATGCAGTATAACACCATGGCCTCAGATGCTTCCTTTGGCTAATCTACAAATAGACAGTCCACAATCAAGGATACCACAGACTCCATTTGCAGTGATGCTGTGAAAAGAAAAGCCATCTCATGATCCTAAAAGCAATGCCGAAAAGCCCAAATAAATTTGCTGAAGTTTTCTCTGCAATGCTACTTATGTCAACACCACGAAGCGCAAACTATTGAGTTGAAATCTATATTAACGCCATCCAAAAGAAACGTTAATTTTCTTGAGGAAACAAGCTTGAAAGCCACACTGGAAACAATTAAACACTCAAGACAAAAGATTATATTCAAATCAATCGGACTGTTGCACAAGTCACTGTTGGTGAAGAAAAGTTCAGAAAATTAGACTTACACAGAGAACTGGGATTTAGTTGGAAATTTTTAGTATGGATCTGTATATAGCGATGACTACATTGAAAAGCATAAGAAGAGGAACAATGCTTTGCCAGAATTAATAATCAGAAGATACAGGACTTCTACCAATGTGGGATATCTCTTGAGAACTTCCGTGCTAGAAACTAATTGGGAAAAATCAACTTTACCAAAGAAAGCATTGGAATCATCGGTCCTAACTACATATGAACAGTTCAAGGAAGAAAACCCAGATGTACAAATTAGTTATAGTAAATTTGTAAAACTTCACCCTAAAAATGTTTGTGTCATGTCCAGACATAAGCTTTTGCAGTGCCTATCTGAGCACTGCCTGAACATAGACCTTAAATTGAACAGCATTTCTTTAAAATGTGCACAGTTAAAAATACCAGACAGTGCCATAAAGCACAAGTATGGAGGCTTGACCCTTACAATGTGCTGCAGAGTTGGTGAATTTCACAATAAAAGATGCATCAACAGGGAATGATTGCAGTGTGCACCAAAGGCATAGAGACAAAACTGATGCCACTTTTAAATGAACACGTGACCTCTCAGTCACCTGGAGAAAATGGCAGAATGAGGATGTCACCATGAGAAAGGAGGGAAAGTGACACATTCAAAGCAAATGAGAATGCAAAATAAGACTGGAGTCTTCAGAGACCTAGAAAAAGAACTGCAAGAAGAGCTGGAGCCACATGCTAAGCACTTAGCAAATGCAAGTGGCAGTCACAACAATCTGATGCTATTAGAAAAAATGTACCAAATAACTGGGTAGTTTTCTGTCTGGACTTTGAGAAAACTATAATTACCACTACCAAGATGAAGCTCAGAGTGCACACAACCAAGTTTCATCCAGTTGTGGCCTACTATAGATGCCCTAAACCAAACTGTGGTATAAACATGCATAGCGCACTTATTTTATTACTGATGACCGAAAGCATGACTTCCATGCTGTTCACCACTTCACAAATATGCCAATAAAATATCTTAAAGAACAGGGGTTGCCATGGTTAAGCAAATTCATTTTTCTGATGGGGCACCAACACAGTACAAGAGCAAGGGCAACTTTGCTGATGCATCATTTGTGTGGTGGATTGTGTGTTCCATTGAAAAACACTTCTTTGGCAGTTGGCATGGCAAAGGACCGTGTGATGGAGAAGTGGGCATCTTGAAAAGAGTGCATCACTGGCAGTAAAATCATGAAAGCCATTATTGACAGTGCCTTTGAATTATACCAATATGGCAAAAATATCTTACATGTCCCAAAATGAGGAGGATCATGTGCACGTGACACGGAGTTTCTTTTTCATCAAGGAGGGCAAAATAAACAGGCAAAGACTTACTAGAACAAATGTGAAAACATTGCCAAACACAAGATTGGTACACTGTGTGAAAGGAATAGATCCACATATCATATTCTAAAGAGAGAAGCTGCTTCTGCCGACCTATGTGTTACATATGAAGGACAGTGCCCTAATGTATTAGTCACATGAGATTGGAGAACCTTTTCTTTGAAATATGGGACAGAGGTGACTCCATCACCTTTGACACAGTCTCCAATGCCAACATCAGCAGCAATGCAGTTAACGCTGCCATCAACGACAACATGGTCTCCAGCTCCACCACAGTCAAGGTCTCCATCTCCACCACCACCCTCACCAGCTTCAATGAATGAAAGGTCTCCTTCTACACCACTACCAGCATCAGTGCAGGACAGGTCTCATTCTCCACCACCAGCATCAGTGCAGGAAAGGTCTCCTTTACACCACCAGGAACACCGAGGAATGGTCTACTTCTCCACCACAACCAGATTCACTGCAAGAAAGGTCTACTTCTCCACCACCTCCAGCAGCATCAACAGAGGCAAGGTCTCCATCTCCACCACCACCCAAATCATCACCTCAGGCAATGTCTCCACCACCACCACCACCAGCTGCAGCAGGCAAGGTCTCCATCTCCACCACCACCTGAATCATCACCTCAGGCAATGTCTCCATCTCCACCACCACCAGTGCTGCAGGCAAGTTCTCCATCTCAGCCACCATCATATCCATCAGCAAGTTCTCAACCATCAAAGGACTCATCACCTCAGTGTAAGTACCCATGTGATTCACATTTTGTTGAAGCCAGCTACTGGCCTCATCACCTTATCCATACAGTTTCTGTGTGCAAGACAGCACACAATGCTAAAGTAATAATGTGACTTACTGGAGGAGATGGGTTTTAATCCCTGGATACGTGTTCATGCATGCATTCATGTGTGTACTGCATGTACACAATGAGAATAAAACCTCCTTCATGCCAAATACCTGAACATATCACCCATATCCACTATGGTGGCAGTTAATTTGGGAGCCACTTACAAGCCATTTGAATGTCCTTATGTCTTGCCATTGGATGAATTCTTAGTTATTTAGATTATGGAATAGGGTATACCATTCCCCATTATTTGCCCCAAGATTTCAGGTGTCTTGACAATCAAAATGCTCAAGTGGATGATTTATTCATTTTACACTTTTGCAGTGCTCTCCAGGAAGGTATTTGTGGCTGTCCTGTTCCAGACTGGGCGAAAGAATATGGCCTACATATACTTGGCAGAGGTTGTTTCATCCATGGATGAGGAAGTAACTGTAAAATATCTGGTCAGAACAGAAACTGTATTTACCAGTGTCTAGATGAAGACATGGCTGAATACTGTACCCAGCCAATCACAGACATTGTTTTCAAATTTACTGAACCTTCTCAGAGAAAGTACAGCAAAGAATGGCACTTTGCTCCAGATGGATTTGACAGAATAAGAATGCCTTTGTTAGCCTTCAAGTACTTTTTTAAATGACTTTCCCCAAACCCTTAGCAGTGACTTGTGCCTAAAACCTGACAGTCATTTTATCACAGCAATATTCTCATGGTTATGGTTATTCATTTAGTACATTGGATTCCATCACTCTTTTCTGAGTTTGGGACCAGCTGGTATGAGAATGGATGAGACATACCAGGCTGATTGAATACCTTGTACATAGTGTAATCAAGTGTAAATCATTTTTTATAAGTAGCTTAATTGTCTGTGTGTGTGTATGACATTGTTTTATGAAGAAGTACTAGTTAGTAGTAATGTGTATGGTGAGACAGTATCACTGTGATATTGTGGTATCCCTGTAACATACATTAACTCTGAAAAAACTGTTAAAAATAAAATTTTTTTTAACCATGAGATGCAGAGTTGGCTGGCTTAATACTAACATGTAGAAAACTGCATAGCATGGTTGCTCAGGGCTATCAGAAATATTCAGGTCACAACTAAACTGTTACATTATGAAGTTTAGCATACAATGGTGTCCTGTGATAGATGGTTGTGTAAGACCACTCCCAGAATGAATAACAAAGAAACAATGAAAGATCCATACTACAGCCCATAAATAGAAGCAGAAGTCACGGTATTATAAAAATTATTTTATTTATGTAACCATAAATTAAACAAGTAGGACACCATGTTATGAACGTAAGAGTTTTCATATTCAAACTTTCAATACATTTTTCAATAACTTATACTTCATGAACTATCTTTATATTTGGGATAGCAACAGTAGTATGTGTATGTATCATAACAGAGACATAGTCATGAGAACCAAACAGACTTTTTTTTTGCCTAGATAGTCACACTAGGTCTCTCCAGTAGATTTGTGCCTATATATATGTGTATATATATATATATATATATGTATGTATATATTCATGGCAAAAAATATGTTTAATACATCAGTTATGGTTGTTCCACAGTGACAAAGTGAGGAAATTCAGTGTTAGGTTGAAAACCCTAACTCCAAATTCACTCCTCCTCCAGCACCACACACACACACACACACACATATATGCAAGTAGGGGAGGACCAAGGCAACACGACTCAATGACAGACAACCAGCAGCAGGTGACAGAAATAAAAACAATTGTTTAAATGTATTACAAGACATCTCCACCCACCTGACCAGGTATTGCATGCTCAGTGGCAATCAACAGCAAAACTGAGGCCATGTACACCAAACGTATGCATCCCTGATTGCAGATGCACACAACGACTACACTTAGTAGCTGCATGGCCTTACCTAGCGATGCCCTACACCCCACCACACCTGGTACTGTACTGTGACTGGACATCAATGTTGCAAGTCTCTGATTGCAGTTGTACAAAAGTTTGTATGAAACAGAAACATAGAAACATAGAAGTTGATTGGCAGATAAGGACCGCAAGGCCCATCCAGTCTGCCATTTCTTTTCTACCTTATAAATGTGCCATCGCCTTTGCTCTGTCAGTGGTCTATCTATTCATACCATTTGTATTGCTCCTTATGCCTATCCCATGCCTGTTTGAAGCCCTGCAATTGTATTCATAGCCACCTTACTTTGAGGTAGACCATTCCATGCATCCACCACACTTCTCTGTAAAAATAATTTCCTCACATTCCCCTTAATCAGCCCCTCTAATCTCATGCTGTGTCCTCTTGTCCTGCTATTTTTCTTATATTTAAACATGTTAGACTCTTTTCACCTAGTTAATGCCCTTAAGGTGTTTGAATGCCTCGATCATATCACTCTCCTCCTTTGCTCAAGGGTATACATATTGAACTCTGTTAATCTGTCCTCATATGTCTTCTGATGCAGTCCCTGCACCATTTTGCTTGCCCTCTCTGACTGCCTCAATTTGGTTAATGTCCTTGTGAAGGTGTGGCCTCAATACTGCACACAGTACTCCAGATGGGGCCTAACCAGTGTCTTGTAAAGAGGGATTATTACCTCCTCTTATGACTTAGGATACCCTTCTAATACACCCTAACACCCCTAGCCTACCTACTGCTTTAGAGGTCTGCTTGATGATTTTAGGTCATCAGTGATGATGATGCCCAAGTCTCTTTCTTCCTTTGTGACTGCTAGCAACTCCCTCCCAGTCTATAGGTGGCTTCAGGGTTTCTCTTCCCTATGTGCATGATCTTGCACTTCTTTGCATTAAATCCCAGTTGCCACTCTTCTGACCATTTTGCTAGTTTATCCAGATCTCTTCTCATTCTGTCCACCCATCTGGATCATCTACCCTGTTGCAGATCTTGGTGTCATCTGCAAACAGACAAGCCTTACCCTCTAGTCTATCTGCAAGGTCACTAATGAAGATGTTGCAGAGGACTGGCCCAGGACTGATCACCCTGAAGTACCCCACTTGTGACTTGCATCTCTTCTGACTGCATACCATTTACCACCACTCTCTGTTTTCTGTCCGTCAACCAGTTTGCCACCCAGTTGACCAACTTTTGACCACTCCGAGCCTACCCAGCTTATTTATCAATCTTCTATGTGGAACAGTGTCAAAAGCTTTGCTGAAGTCATGGTAGGCGACATCAACTGCTCCCCTTGGTCCACCACTCTGGTTACCCAGTCAAAGAAATCTATGAGATTAGTTTGACAGGACCTTCCTTTGTAAACCCATGCTGTCTTGGATCCTGTGCCCTATGGATTCCAGGTGTTGCACTATCCTTTCAAAGAGTGCCTCCATAATCTTGCCCACTACTGAGGTAAGACTGACTGGTCTGTAGTTCCCTGCCTCCTCCCTGCTACCACTCTTGTGGAGCGGGATCACATGAGCCCTTCTCCAGTCTTCTGGGACCTCTCTGTGCTCAGAGACTCACTAAACAGTTCTGCTAATGGCTCTGCTAGTTCCACCCTTAGCTCCTTAAGTACCATGGGATGTATGCCATCAGGTCCCATTGCCTTATCCACCCTGAGCTTAGCAAGCTCTTGTAGGACCCTTTCTTTTGTGAAGGGAGTAGTGCTCACCTCCCTCCCCTGTGTCCATGGTGCTGAGCTGTGGCCCTGCCCTACCTTCTCTTCAGTAATACTGAGCAAAAGTATCTATTTAGGATAGATGCTTTACATGGTTCCTCCGCACATGCTTCCTTTTCTCCATTAGCTTAGCAATACCCCTCTGGACTTTCTCCTTTCACTAATGTATCTATAGAGAGTCTTGCCACCTTCTTTTACTGTTTGTGCTAGTGTTTCCTCAGTTTGGGACTTTGCCTGCCTTACTGCCTTCCTGCTTCCCTTAGGGCAGTTTGGTATGCCTCCTATCTTCATCCTGCTGTGTTCCCTTATATTTCCTGAAGGCCAGTCTTTTGGCTCTGACCTTTTCTGCTTACTGTATTTGAGAACCAAAGTGGTTTCCTTCTTCTTTGCACTTCCTTTTCTGTCTAACACAATGGATGTTGCTTCAAGTATTGCATCCTTAATGCTTCGCCCACTTTGACTGTACCCTCTCACCTGTGTTTTTTTTTTTTTGCCAGGGCTAGCTTAACTCTGTTGGCCATCTTATCAAAGTCAGCTCCTCTGAAGTCCCATATTTTGCCTTGGAATGGGATGATTTAGATGTAGTAGCCAAATTGAACCATACCATGTGATGGTCACTGGCCCCAGGTGACCTTCTACCTGGAGATCTGTGATCCCTTCCTGTTAGTCAGTACTAGATCTAGGATAGCCCTGTCTCTTGTGGGTTGTTGTACCAGTTGTTTGAGGCCTCCTCTGCAGGGAATCCACTTGTGTCTAGTTCTGGCAGATGTTCCTGCTGGTATTCACCAATCTGTATCCGGCATGTTGAAGTCTCCCATTATCAGAACCTCCCTTTAGCTGTCATGTTTTGTATATCTTCTAACAGTAATGTGTCTATGTCCTCCCTGGTCTGGGGCCTGTAGACAACCCCAGTTCTTATGGCTGTCCCATTTCCTGTTTCCAGGGTGACCCACAGTTCTTCTGGCTCCTTATGTGTATTCTGAACTTGTGTAGCTTTGATATTTTCATTGACATAGAGGGCCACCTCCCCCCTTTTTGCACCTCGGTCTCTTCTGAACAATACATAGCCAGGTACTGAAGTCTCCTAATGTGGTTACTGGTAAACCACGTCTCACTAATTGCTACTATGTCCAGTTTAGCCTCTGACATTATTGCCTGCAGGTCTGGGATCTTATTTCCCAGGCTGTGAACGTTGTGTACATGATTTTCCATTGGCCAGATTTCAGTGTGTTAGTTGTTGGGTGAGGTTTGGCATTACCTCTGTGTGTCGTATGGGAAGACAAACCTTTTTCTTACCTGGTGATGTAAATGAACTGCAAACATGCTGAATCCTGTTTGACCACTAGCTGAGGTGGAGGGGTGTTTTCCATTCGACGTATAGGGTGCCTGCTCTCCCATTTGCTAGTTTAAATATTCTGCAAAGACGTTAACTTCTGCCCCAATACACTGATTCCCTCCTTAGTCAGATGCAGTCCATCAAATTTAAAGAACTTTGCCCCAGAACTGTTGCCAGTTCCCTACAAATCTGTGTCCTTTTTCCTGGGACCAACTCTTGAGCCACATGTTTAGCTCCCCTATCTCCCTTCTTGACTCTTCCGTCCATCTGCCCCCTCTCCCAGACTGGCAGGATCTCAGAGAAGGAGATGCTGATGAAATGGATGATAGTTTGTCACCAAGCCTGGTCAGGTGTTCTTGGTCTCCACAACTGACCAGCTGGCGAGATCATTAGTCCCTATGTGTACTAGGACATCAATGTTTTCTCCTGCTTTGTGAACAATTTTAGCAATGCGGCCAGTGTCTCTCCATGCTGATGTACCTGGGAGACATCTGACCATTACCCTGCTGGAGATGGGTATCAACTCCCCGAATCATGGAGTCTCCTATGATCAAGTTTTTGGATTTCTTTTTGCTTTTTTTTTGGTTCCTTATTTGGGTGAGTTTTGTTGTGTTAGCTCCTGTGCAGCAGTGTCCTGCTCTGCAGTGTCTTCTGCCTCTTTGTTTGATTTCAGAGATAGAGGCAGATACCTGTTTGCAGTGTTTATATGTTTTTGGAGGTAATATGTTGGAGAGCAGAGAGTGATGGGGCAATCTGATTGCTTCTCCTAACCACCTGCCAACCTCCTGGTCCAACTACCCTCTGCGGTTGAGGTTTTTCTGTTGGATGCTGGAGAAATGGCGGTGGTTCTTATAATGTATTTCTTCTTGAATATGAAATTTGAGGCGTCAATCTCTGCCCATGCTGCCCTGAGCTGAGCCCTAAGATCTCCAATGGCTCAGCATGTAGGACAGTGTCCTAAATCCTGTAAGACTGTCCTTCTGAAAATTGTTCCACAGTACCTGCAGTTAATGATATCCATTCCAGATAAGTTGCTGGGTTTATAACCTAGTAGTAATTAGAAGGAAAAAAATGCAAGTAATAGTTTGATTGTGTTTTGTTTTGTTTAACTTGTTATAACAAGTTAAATTACTAGTGCCCTGTAAATGAGCTCACCTTGTGGATGCCCCACTGATCTGCCCTTCTTGCTCTGCCACAGAAATGTCACAACTGTGGTACCCTATAAAAGGAGTGTAGTGGGGTGGTTGGGGATGGGGTGGGTGGCTGGGCCTTTCCGCTGAAAAGAAGAACCATGGACAAAAGAACAAGGAGGTAAGAGCAGAAACAATCAGTCAGCAACAAATGCAGTAACCCTGAAAGCTTATCCTAATGTTAGATAAAACTGTAAAACCTGTAAAGCACCACCTGTAATAATTTCAGAGAAGATATACGCTGTAAGAAACACTTTGCTACTGAGAAAAATAAAGCAATGAAATGTTAGCAACAAACAGTAGCAATCCCTGTGAGTAAAAAATAAAAACAACACCACACAGTAAATCTGCTTAGCCAAAAGAAGTCTTAATCCTTTTCCTTGCTCTGGTAAGGTTCTCTACTCTGCCTTTCAATCAGTCTTGGAAGGAAAGAGCTCAGATGAAGCTAGGTGCCTTGGCCAGCAAACCTAGCCTTCTACCTTATGCTTATGAGTAAACAGAAATAAAGTCAACAACATACATTTTACTAAAGACACATTCATCATGAAGATACAAGAACTGTTGCACTTCAGTACATAATTGACATAGTAGTAAATTTACTGTATCTGTCCACTCAAGATACAGAGGCTGATCTTGAGGTACAGTAAAACTATTGCTGTAGAAGGCTGTGCAACTGCTAATGTCAGCATCAGATGTACAGTTTCAGTGATGTAAGTGTACTGTTCCTGGACATATACGTACCTTCAGTGTGTTATTATAGTAAGAATGCAGTAACTAGTCTGTTTAAGAAAGAGTGGAATTAACTGGCTGAGGCCAACCAACTTCTAAATGTCCTAACATTACTGTACCTACAATCACATAAGTGTATCAGGATGTCTATAGGCTCAATTTTGCTGTAAGTCTGTACTGAAGATGTACTACCTGGTAAAGAAAATGGCATTGCCTCTGTGATGCCTGTCTTATCAAAATTGTGGTAGTTGAGTATCGTTGCAATGAGTGATCTGTATCATTCATGCCTAACTTTTGTAGTTGCTCTACACTCAGATTGTACTACCTAGTCTTTGGGCTGGCAGAAAATTCTGTTACTGATGCCATCAAAGTGATAACTATGTAAACTATACTACATCAGCAATCAAGTAGGTATACCGTAGATATAAACTGAATTTGTTTTACTATAGCTTTTAGTCACAATAGGATAAGTGTTGCAGGACGAGAGGGCATTCTCTACCACAGAGTCTGTGAGTTATAATTGTACTAACCTTGGCAAGGCTGCAATCATCAAGTTGCAGTGTTGATCTTCATAGGTTAATTTTAACTGGGGTTCTGTAGTAACTACACAGTAACTGGTCTAAGTGAGTGGGGCACTGCTTTGCGAAGGTCCTCAGTGCCTAACAGTGGAAGCTGTGTATACGTGAAATCAACCACACGTATTATTCCTGTAAAACTACTTACTTTTGCTGTACTCTGTAGCTGAAGTGCAGTATCAGGTGTGGTGGGGTGTGGGCATTGCTAGGTAAGGCCATGCAACTACTAAGTGTGGTACGTTGTGTGCACCTGCAATCAGGGATGTGTACGCTTTGGTGTACATGGCCTCAGTTTTGTTGTTGATCTCCACTGAGCATGCAGTACCTGGTCAGGTGGGTGGGGATGTCTTGTAGTACATTTAGACAATTGTTGTTTATTTCTATCACCTGATGCTGGCTGTCTGTCATTGGTTGTGTTGCCTTGGTCCTCCCCTACTTGCATATATGTGTGTGTGTGTGTGTGTCGTGTGTGTGTGGTGCTGGGTATGATTCGAGTTAGGTTTTCAACCCTAACTCCAAATCCTCACTTTTGTCGCTGTGGAACAACCCTAACTGATGCATTAAACAGAGTTTTTGCAATGAATTGCCCTTCTTTTGAGAATTAGAAGTATAACTACTAAGTAGAAATGTGGCAGTGCAGCTACGAATCTCACCACATCATTCACTGTATGAATGCAATGGTGGTACTCCGACCCCTTTGGCTGCCACGTTCTCATCATATTATTTGGTGTATGGATACTGTGCTGGCAGTACAGGTCCTCCAGGCCATGCAGTGACAGCATGTGATTTGTCATATGGATGCAATGGTACCAGGACGGACCCTTCCAAGATATACACTATCACCACATGATTAGCTGAATGGATGCAGTGCTGCTACTGCATGCCCTTCTGCCCTTCCACTCCCACCACATGATTTGGTGTATGAATGCAGTGGTCATAGAGGCACATACTTCACACCCACACTACCAGCAAATAATTAGCATTATGCATACAGTAGTGGGAGTGCACACCTTTGGCATGCTGTGAACCCACCACATGATTGCATGTATGACATATCAATGGTAAGTGTTACAAAAATCCCAGAACTTACATTTATACCCACAGTGATGAAATGTGACACACATCAATACTTCGATTGTCATCTGAGCACATAATATTTCTGTATTTGGGTATCTATCTAATTATGCATCATTATTACTGCTTTTCATTTCAGGTACTTAGCATTGCAATACCACACACAGAACAATATTTTGCTGCTTTTTCATATTCTTTGATTTTGCAGTAACTGGTACTATTGTAATACAACACAGCATGTGGCACCATGTTTGTCTCAAACACAGTTACAGATCTCCATATTTTTCCATGTTCTACCTCTCTACCTTGACTTTAAAGATAGTGTTCAAACAACTGTATACATGTTAAAATACCTTTCTGAAAACAAGTGATAAGAAATAGTATGCACTTCACGAGCTAAGTTAGTTGAACTGTGATGTGTCTCTCATTTTGTACTGCATAACAAATGCAACTGTTTGTTAACTAGACAATAACAGTTGGCCAACAATTATGTTCACACTTTACTTATGACATTGCAGTATTGTATAATGGTGCAACATGTGCCCAAGTGTAAAATCTACTTACATATTTATTAACTACTACTAACATAATCTGTTGTACTGCTGTATTGTTATAATAATATAAACATGTTTTAAAACAATGAAAATATTGAACAGCATATTGCTAACCTCTTCAGCTATCTGAAATAAGAGATCAGCATAAAGCTGTTACAAAGTTTTCACTGAATTATAGAATATCATCTGTTACATCCTTGTTATCATGTCAGTAAAAGCAATAGTTTGTAATGATACATTTTGAACAGATGGTCCCCATAAAGCAAAATGAGACACAAGCAATGTTTTTGTAAGAAAATACTGTATTATTATTGTAGAAAATAAATCATATAAAATATAAAACATCATACAAAATATAAAATCTTTGTTTCATACAAAAATAAATAATACTTGTAAAATTAAAATAAAATACAAAGAATTTAAGATTATTAAAACTCTGTTTAAAGAAAATAGAAAAAAATAATCATTGTTGCAAATATGTTAAATAAAACGAAATTATTATTCAGAAAAAGCAAAATTATTTATTGGCTACATACTGTCCATTACAAAGACAGGTGTACTGCTGCTCGAGGCAGTCCAGTCCGAAAGTTGGACAGCATGTGGAGGCGAACAAAGTGGAAGCTTTTGCAGCATGGAGGGAGGGGAGAAACAATGAAGCTGTGGAGGCTGGTTACTCTGTCTCAGCAAGCGCTTGCTGTTGGTGGTGCAGGTGAAGTTGTGCTAGTTGGTCCACTGCCACCTGCTGCTGTGTCCACAGGCTCGAGCATTAGTTTGATGATGGTTGCCTGCTGCCACCGCCAAGAGAGACAATAATTTCTCTTGCCCTCCTGCAGCGCAGCAGTTTCATGTTTAATACCATCCATCTTTGCTCAAGTCTGCGGACACAGCAGCAGTGTGCAGTGCATCGTCTCTTCAAGATCTTGTTCTGTAAAGACACAAAACAATATCCATTTATATGTAATTGAAAATATTCAGTTTTCTTTCTTGTGTTTCATCTAATAATGTTATGTTTTTTCCTGTATATATTTTAAGCAAACATAGATCTGTATTGTTAGCAATATACATTAAACTAGTAATTTTAAAAGTTACTCTTTATCCTCTAAAGTCTGTGCAAGTACCACAATGTACACATACTCTTTCTGTGCACAAGTTATTAATAGTACATGTCTGTTGTATTCTCTGACACTGCAATCTCAGCCAGTACATATTAGTCAATGTTCTTTACAATAGTTTCTGTAACATAGCAATGAGTTAGAACCCTTTTGTACTGTACCTGTCTACAACAGAGATTTACGTATCCATCTTCTACTGATCTTAAACATGGTATCTTACAAGTAATGTTTATCATTTCAATATCAGACTTCCAGTTCTTTCACCAACTCTTTCAATAAGACATGACCTATATACATATTAAGCAACACAATATCCAAACAATAAATACAATAAAACATTTCTTTTGTTTTTCTTCACAACATAACATAGTAGAATATAAAGGAATAGTAAATGTTTTAATTACTACTAGAATTATATAGCGACTGTGTATCTCTCAAAATTGTACTCTTGTTTTACAACAAACAATCCAGCAGACACAGTTTGAACAGTGGAAATTTTAATATGCAGTTACCATTTTGTGGTGTACATCACAGACCAGACACTGGCATATAACCTTTAAATAATACTGACCATGAACAATATACAAAAGTTACAATGATTCTGCATTCAGTTACCATATAGTTAAGCAATATACCACAGAGGTTTTGGTGATGCCAGCATTAAGCCACAGCCTGGGGTGTTGTTGTTTAGCCATGAGGCACAGCCAGTGCCCAAAACTCACCAGGCATGGGTAAATTCTGGCATCACCAACATCCTCAAGTGGTATATTGAAATTATAATAAATAAAAGTTTTTTTCCTATTTTATCCAGTTTTACTGTGGTTATTGTTGTGCTGGAAAAAATATTTCCAATTGCTAGACCACCCTGCTTCTGAGCATATGCGCTTTTGCTTCATGATTCTCGGTTGCAGTGCATTTTTGGGGTCCAGGTTGTGAGCGAGGAGCCAGTTGAGATACCAAAAAGGTAATGGAGAGCACATTGCAGGCGTAATTCTCTTCTGCTAGATTTTCAGGAGTCTGCTCTTTGTAGGGTTTTGTCTGTCAATGTGAATGAGCAGTCAATTTTTTTTTTTTGCGATTGCTATTTTTTATTTTGTGAAGCGGTTGTCTACGCATTGCCAAAGATGTCGAGACATGTGGACCCGAGATGTGGCATACTGATTTACAAACAGTGATGGCTCAAGAGACTGCCTGGCATCTTACTTTGTGGAGCGTAAAATTTTAAACTCAAGAGTGTTTGCATTTTCACTCAGCTGCGGTACATAGCAGCTTAGTGGGGTTCAATATGACAGTTTTGTTTGGCAATTTCAGTGGTCGGATGGGTTTAGAGATACAGCTGCCTGTCACCTCTTCCCATGCGTGATTGCAGCTTACAATGTGAGAGTTGTGTTAAGTAGCCAATGAGATTAGAGGATTCATACTTCATTTCTATGCTCATTGTATAATAGGCTATAACTTGCTGTAAAATTTACTTATCATAACATATCAACTATATACTTGTGATATAAACACTACGTTCTGCAGTAGCACTCTACTCCTGCTTCACCCGCCCACTGGTCTCACCAGAGCTTTCGTGGATACTATAAAAATAACAAAACTTTTATTTAATTATCATAAATGAAATACTGCAATATCTAACACAACTTTTACTATATTACATACAGATCACATTCTGTAATACTGTCATCCACCAATATGTTACAATTCTAAATGTCACAGTGTAGAACATCTTTAAAGTAGTACTATAAAACTGCATTACACAGAAGGGCAGAATATTCACACTGCATCAGACAGTGGTACAAGCTTTCTGGAGCAGTACTGGGTGTGCCCAAAAAGTTGATGCAGCAATATGCAACAGTGCTGCGCCATGATCAGTATAATAGAATTTGTAATTCCTTTTATACCTGCATTGTGCATTGCACACTGGCACTGTGCCAGTGGAAGTCAACACACAATAGTAGAGAGATTACATCAGAAATGCTGTTCTACCATGTACAACATCTGCAATATTCAGCAGTGGACATCCACATGTTGCCATATTCCGGGAAGTGGAAATGGGAACATTTCTATGTTACTGTGGCCCCATTTGTATGCAACCAAGCCAATTCCCAGTGACTCATGGGTTGTGCGCTGCCAGTCAGTGACCATTAGATAATGATGAGCCATGACCTTCACCATCAATGCACCCCAGTCGAATTGCATCCTTCCAACATTAAAGTGTCCCTTGTAGTCCACTGCAACCAACCCCATCACCTGATCAGAGTCTTACTATATGAAAATATTCCTGCTAGTCAAGTATAACCAACTACTCGTCTAATCACAGACTTACTGTATGCAAGTATCCATAGTGATGCAATGAACCATAACCTATCACCTGCTCACGGTCTTTCCATGATATATATAACTGTGATGTTCCACTTCATCCCGCCTCATGCCCAACTGCAGACTTACCATGATATACTTAACCCTGGAGGTACATGACCCTTATCACAGCCTAACTGTAACCTTAATGGATACATCATGATGCCTGTTGGCCCAGTGGCTGCATCCAGACCAATTCCAGGCAATACAATGAAACAGTACACTGGTCGATAGTGGTACACCCTACCAGTCCTACCACTGTGTCATGAAAACCTCCTCCTCCCTCCCTCAGTCAGCAGCAGAGACCAGCTCCCACCTGCAAAGCAGCCATACACCAAACAACTGATTACATAGAGTGTGACAGTAGTCCATTGCTCCACAATATGGCCTAACTGATCGTATACACTGCAGCATACTACGCAGTCCTAATATGTGAATCAATAGTTTCATTAACACAGTGGGAGTCTCTACTACACTATATTCAACATGCCTATTGGCCCACACTGTGTACCAATGCATGTACAGTCATACTGTATGGTGTTAGTGTGTGGTCAACCAGGTGGCTTGGACATAGGTAACTGCTGACCAACAGTCAGACAGGTGGAGTGGGGCTGGCAGCAATGAATGTCTGGGTGGGTAGACAGGTACCGCTATGCACCACAGTACTGTTTCAGCATATTACCCACAATCAGGTTGGATGCAGCCACTACACTCACTAGGGGTAGCTGATTAATCTATGAAGCATGATTTTGCTTCTGGCAAGGCTGCACTGTACAACCCGTGTTATACAGATATCATTGAAAGACCAGAATTGTGCAAGATGGAGTGTGCACTAGTCCACCAGAGCTATATTTAGATTGTAGAGCCAAAATTAGCTTGGGCAGATTGATTGGGCCCCCAGGGATTGTTAACCAATGCAGAGCCTGGCATTTGACATGTGGGAAGAGGGTATGATGGTGACACACAATACCAGAGGTCAGATTGCATTCACAGCTAGCAGCTTCTGTCTTGCACTGTGCAATGCAGCACCTCTCCTGTGTTTGGGCAGCCATTGTTCTTTTTCATTCCACTCTAGTGTGTGTGAAGCAAGTAGCGGTTGCACCTGAATATGCTTACCACATGCAGGTCTGCATATAGAGATGTACATAGTATGTATGGGCACAATTACCTTTACTTCCTCCATACATTAATGATGTCACCATGGTGCATCAGAATTTGTGGAGTGTATAATCCCTTGTTGAATATTGCACTGAGACACATCACTGGGTTGTGATGTTTCAACTGTATTGCACCATTTGCAGCCCTTTGAATATCCCATCCCAAGTTAAATCTGCAACTTGTTTTTCTTTTATTCTGAAATTACACTGTAACAATCACTATACTGGAGCATTTATCACAGTCATGTGATGTCTTGTAATCAACAAGGTAACAGACTTGTTCAATACCCACTCTATAACAAACAAATGCTCTTTATTACTGATACTTACCATTTGTACTTCATAAGGCAGTCAATGTTACTAAAAAGCAGATCATACTATTACCTGCAGAGTAGTATTCTGAGTACATTAAGACCTGCTAGCATACACATGCACCACTTTGGGGTCATAGACGATATTGGGGTAGACTGTATTGCTTGCCATATTCTGCAGAAAACAGGTTTGGCCACAAACTACTACACATGACACAGTTCATATGCCATACTATTTCTTGTACTGTAACAGCACTGCACCTGTCTCTGATATTACATACTCTCTTGCCACACCTTGTACAAGTTTCACAGCACACAAAGTCGTACATGTATATGTCACTGTGACCATGGTATTCCAGAGGTATACAGATGTAGATCACACAACAACATAACAGTAATGTACACTGCCAGTGAATACCTGCATGATGAGCCTCACTGAGTATACTGCAGTCACCACAAGTCTCCTACTCACCATACTTAGTGCCGTTCTGACACACCACTACACATTGGTACTGTGATCATGCCTTGTGTTCTGTACCACACACAAAGAGTAACACTTGCACACAGCACCACCACCGCTGATCTGTGTGTAAGCTGTGTTGTAATACTACAGCAGCAGCAGGTACCAACAATGTGGAAACTACAGTGTTATAAACTGTATAACCCCTAACTGTGCAGCGTCAAGATGTTTCTGCACACTTAGTGCAGTTGTACACTATTATCCTAGTGCAAACAGCATGATACTGAATGCACAATGAGATGCTAATTTTGACAGTTGAACAAACACTACCTAAGTAACCTCATTTCCATGTTACTTTTCAATATGACAAACTTAAATGTCATGAAACGTGTTCAGACCAGTTCATGGTTTACCTCCACGCTTAAACCCACGCCAACATGTTAGTGCTACGGAAACACTATGGTAAACATGTAAGAGTTTGAAATAATATACTTTCACATAGACTTCTGCCTGCAGCAGTACTAGAACTACACTTTCCTGGAAACACATTGTTCACATACTTAGCTTCTGCCTAGCTTGTCATCTGTTTGCAGTGTTTTCACGTACTGGTTGAACTTCCTCGTTGCAATATTCAGAGCTATCTTATTCCAGGTCTAAGTTTCTCCTGCAGTACGATTGCAGATAATGCTCTCTCATTCCATGCTTTATTGAGAAACTGTTTCACCTGACCTATTCCTTTTCAATATACCATGTTTTGTGAGCTGCCTAACTTTGTCAATTTGACAGTTCATTATAGGCCCAGGAAAACTTTTACTCTCTGTTCTTCACTGTTTAAAGAGGTTTATTAATGTCATACACAACAAGTACTGACAGGAGGCAGTCAACATTATCAATACAACTGTATTCTTACCGTCTGACTCACAAAGATCACACTCTCTGAGTCAGAGTCCACAGCATCCACAGCTTCTGTTTGTGCTGGGACTACCTCGCAACTGTTGGTGAGTGCATCTGATGAGCTGTGAAATTCACATAAAAGGAGTTTAGTAACTGTGTAATTTAAATGGTCAGTTATTTAGGAACAATTTGTATAAATAATTGACATATATCTGTAACCTAACATGTTCCTTGATCAAGTATTGTGCTGTGATGGTACAGCCATGTTAAGTGCCAAATGTATTACTATGAATATTACAACTAAACAAGTTATTAATATTTTTAAATTGTTATCACTTCAACAGTGCTACTTAAATTATAACCATTTTCCTTGAATTGAATAGCCATTGTATACTCAATACACACTTGCATATGACAACAGTTGAAGAGATACAGGATAATCCCTGATGTAGGAGGTGATAACCGATGGTATATCACCTTCAGTGGTTGCTACAGCATCGGTAAACCTTGACAGCACAGCTCAAGAGGTTTAAGCTACCTTAGCAACCACAGAGATGATTACACTATGGTTATCACCTGCACATCACGCATTGTCATTTATAGTGAATGGACTCGACAAGAGTAGTTACCTCCCTTCAACACAAGTAATTTAACTTACTTTATTAATAAATCTGCACTAAAGCCACATGATTGTGTAGGAAAAGTATTCATTAGAAACAGGGACTGAATGACGTCGGGACAAAATAGTACCAGAGTTAAAATCTCTATCACCATACAGATTGCTAGACTCAGTAACAGTAAACTGAGGAACTGGAATGTTATTTGAACAACAACAGAAGGGACAAGGCTTCAAATGATCAGGACAAAGAGCAATAATAACAGACACAGTTTAAGAATTATAGACTCAGAATGCTGATACAATGGAGAGATTTCTGTTAGAAGCAGTTTCAGGAACAGCAGCAGCCTGTAACAGTCAATTATGAGATGAATGTCTGAGAATAATCCTCACTGTTCTCTTACTGTAACACATATTCTGTAATGGACACAGGAACATTTGGAGCCTAAATCAGGGGCCACCCTGAATAGTAATGACAGTCAGGAGGTATTACTGCATACAAAATGTATAGCGCCGCATCATAGGAATTAGCGTGATCTGTGCTGCGGTGCTAAATACCAGCAACAAAAAACTGACAGTTATGTAGCAGTACTACCCTCCCAGCATGATCCTGGACCTCCAGTAACCCAATATGTATTGTCATCCATGGCATGGTACTGGACCCTTCCCCCACACCAGCATGATCTGTGACCTCCATAGCCACGTTAGTTTAATAATATTCCTGGTGTTCTACTGCTTCTACCCCCACAGCTCAATCTGTGACCCTTGTACCTCCGTTAATGACAACATATCCTGGTTTTGTACTGGTCAAGTTACCCACCAAGCATGATCCATGACCACTGTAGCTATGTTAATGTAATAATTTTTATGATGTAGTAGTACTCCTCGCATTCCCATGCATGGTCCCCAACTGTTGTAGGCATGTTAATGATAACTATGTTCCAGCTGTTCTAGTGTTCCCCACAACTCCAAGCATGATTCACAAAACCTCTACCACGTTAATTGAAATACTTGTATTTGTGTTGTAGTGGTCCCCCATCCTGCAAACATGATCACCACCTGATGTAGTTGTGTTAATGAGAGCATGTCTCTGGTGTTGTAGTAGCTCACCCACCCACCAAGTGCAATAATCGATCCCCATACCCACTTAGTTAAATTATTTTATTGGTGTTTTAGTGATCTGACACACCCCAAGCAGGATCCCAAACTCTCGGTAGTTGCACAATCACAGGAATACCTGAGCGTTGTACTTGTGCCCCTTGGTCAAAACTGCACAGCCTATCTTCCGCACACAGACTAGGTACATTGCTGAGCAACCAGCCCAGCCTCTTCTCAGAAGCTGGCTGATGACAGTGGTATGCATGAATGCTACTGCAGTTTCTGGCCAGCCGTGGTGGTGAGAGGAGGGCTGACCTGCTCATTGGTGCTGTACCTACTCTGTATTGGAGGATGGACAGTGCACTTCAAGGTGGGGTGGACTGTAAAACACCAGGTATTACTATCATTTTGGGGCTGCTATGAGTCATGGATTGTGCTTGGGGACTGGGGGCAGTACTACAACACCAGGAAAATAATTTAATTTCCATGGGTATGGGGTTAGAACCGCACTTGGGTGGTGGGGTACCACTAAAACACCAGAGATATTCTGACGTTAATGTGGCAACAAAGGTTGAGGATCACGCTTGGGGTGGGGCCAGTATAACAGCAGGGATATTCGTCATAAATGTGGCTACATGAGTTGAGGATCATGATTGGGGTGGGGACTCCATGCAACACAATCATGCCCAATAACAAAAATATTGTACCATAGTAGTGTACAATTTCACTGTTCGTACACCCCACAGATTGACTGCTACCATAGAACTATTAACCAACCACTCAACAACACTGTAGAGCTCACCATCCGCAAGCCACACAGCTGTGCCCTGCTGTTATTGGACTGGGAGACAGACTACACTCCACCACCAGATATGGATATACCTTACGAAACCCCAATCAGTCTGCAACCTATTACTAACTGCACACAAGTGATTCATACTGTGAGTGTGGGATTTAAAAGAGGAAGCTTGTCTCACAGTTGTAGATGCATCAGAGGAAATTTATTTAACAAAAAAAAACTAAGACCAGCCGGACTTTAGACGGAAAAAAATAACAAGATAAAGAAATCAGTTCATTCAGAACATTAACCAATATTCTCCAGAAACACCAGAATGAGCTAGTGTAGCACACTTCGAGGTCAGACTAGGTCTGTACCTCCCAGACTATCTGACTCACTGTTTCAGGTACCAGGTTTTATACAGCATAAGGGGTCAGGTGACTACCTAGCTCCACCCCTTTATCTTAATGTTTTATTTACAAATGGATTAATTTAATTATTACAAGAATATCCCTTTAAATCAATGTAGCAATACATGTACATTCATTGAAACCAGTTTCATGCCTTTTCTAAAATTTACATCAAGGTTCTGGCATCTGAAGGCACCACCTCCTTCTTAGTACTATATAAGGACTCCATTTGTGGCTGGTCAGCTCCTAAGGAAAAGGACTGCAGCATTTGAATCCTGTCTCTTGTAGAATTGTGGAGAAATACCTGTTTTATTTAAGTGACCAAAATACCACAGTAATGCTCCAATTCGCTACAGAAGGTATATGAGGATTTAAAATCAATTGTTTTTTATCAGAGAACAACGCTCTAATAGAGATATGAGGTTAAATGTTTCTGTAATGTCGTGACATCCGAGGAGGCTGAAAAGCTTTCAGCGTCCGTATTTCATCTTGTAGGCGCTTAGCAGCATAACTTCCTATAAACTGGTTTTATATTATTTTCCATTTTGGAAAGGGAGGGTTTACAGCTAAATGAAATCAAAAGGAGTAAACCGAAGGTTTTTTTTATGCGCATAAAACAGCAGCGTTCTACAGTGTTACAGCGCCTGCATTCCTGTATCTTTGTTCATTCACTAGCGCCCATTTCCATCACTGGGGTTGTAACATCCAGACTGAGAAAGAAAGAAGCAGAAGAAAAAAGAATATAGGTGGCCAGCCTACATAAAGTTTTGAAAGTTGAAATGAGAAGGACAGATATAAAAGAGAAAGGGGGGCAAACAACCGGGCTGTTGCACAGACTTCAACCAGACTATGAACTAGTATACAGGATGGTTTTATACATTGATCATATTTATTTCTTTACACTCCTCCCTCCTCAAGAGGGAACCAATATCATTTAACTATTGGTTTCCTGATGGGCACATATCAGATCTCCCTTGATACAAAGGGAGGTGGAGTTTTAGCCTCCACTCCTAAATCTCCACTCCAGGGTCCCTCTAAGAATAAATCCATATTTAGTTTATACATAAATATGTATGAAACGAAAAAAAAAATCTATATGATCACTATTCGCTTTCACCCTGGAGTCTGATGTCAATTTAGAACTGTTGTCTGCACCATAATGGGATAGGTAATCAGCGTTAAAGTGTTTTTGCCTGATTTATGTTGTATTGTAAATTTGTAGGGTTGAAGGGTTAAATACCACCGTAAAATACGAGGGTTTTTGTCCTTCATAATGTGTACCAACACAGAGGATTATGATCTGTAATTCTACAAATTCTCTACCCCATAGATAGAATTTTAGGGCATTGATGGCCCACCGGATGGCTAAACACTCTTTCTCTATTGTGGAATATTTGATTTCTCTTTCATGCAATTTCTGACTAATATATATGATGGGGTGTTCTTCCTCCCCATCCATTTGAGATAAATCAGCTCCAATACCTTGATTTGAAGCATCCGTTTGTACCATAAAGGTTTGTGAAAGTTCTGGACTACGTAAAATAGGGTGCGAACATAATTTAGCTTTTAGTAATGTGAAGGCCTCTTCATATTGCCTAGTCCAACAGACTTTGTCTGGTTTAACTTTCTTTGTAAGTTCAGTCAATGGACTAGCAATGTCTGCAAATTGGATACAAAACGATGATAATAACCAGCCATTCCCAAAAAGCTCTTACTTGTTTGTTTGTTTTTGGTTGTGGGCTATTTGTTATAGCATCAACCTTATCAACTGCAGGTTTGATTTTGCTTTGTCCAATTATAAATCCCAGGTACTTAGTTTCTTGCATGCCCAGTGAGCATTTGGTAGGATTTATAGTTAGGCCTGCCTCTTTATAGTAGTAATACATTTTCAGGTGTGCCATGTGTTTTTCCAGGACGGACTAAAATGATGAATCATCCAGGTATGCAGCACTGTACTCATATGGGGATGTAATAAATGGTCTATGCATCGCTGAAAAGTTGCCGGGCGCCATGCAGACCAAAGGGCATTTTAGTAAATTGAAACAATCCCAAAGGGGTACTAAAAGCAGTTTTACTCTGTGACTCTGGCTCTAGGGAATCTGCCAATATCCTTTGATAAGTCTAATGTACTTATATACTGTCGTTGTCGAGGCAATCTATAATATCATCAATACGGGCATCGGATACCCATCAAATTGGGAAATTGCGTTAAGTTTTGGAAGTCTATACAGACTCTTATTCCACCATCTTTCTTATTAACTACCATCATGGGAAACACCACGGACTTATGGATGGTTTAATAACCCTAATTGTTGCATTTTCCTTATTTTCTTGATTACCTCTTCTCTTAAATGTTCTGGTAATCGGTAGGGCTTTTTTCTAATTGGTACCGTGGAATTTAATTCTATATGGTGAACAATTCCTCAACCTTCCCAGGTATTGTTGTAAAACTGGTTTGAAAAGTGCTTAACATATCCTTCAATTCCTTTAATTGTTCAGAACTTAAGTCATGATTAATTTTTATGTCTTCCATCTCACCTTTTGTGTTCAGATGATCGTACGCTTCATCTAGTTCACTTATAACTGATTCAGGTGGACAAACAATGCTGGCTTACATCTATCATGCCATAACTTTAACAAATTAGCGTGGTAGATTTTATATTTCTGTTTTTTCTCTGGGCATATGATCTCATAATTAACTGGACCAATTTGTTTATGTTTGGTGTAAGGTCCCTGCCATTTCATCAGTAGTTTGTTTTCAGTGCAGGGTAATAAGAGCAGAACTCTATCCCTGGTTGAAAGATTTAATGCCCACCCTTTGTCAAAATATTGTTTTTGAACTTTCTGATGTTCTATATTACTATGTTGGGCTTTTCTAGCATATTTTGCTAATTTCTGTCACAGTGTGGTAACATATTCTAGAAAAGGTATAGGTGTAGTGTCTTGTTTTGTACCCTCCCAATTCTCCTTTACCACATCCAATATTCCTCTAGGGTTTTTCCCAAACAATAATTCAAATGGGAATATCCTGTAGATGACTGTGGAACCTCATGATAGGCAAACATAAGATAGGGTAAATACCTATCCCATTGCTTACCTTCATCCTGTGTAAACTTTTTCAGCATCTGTTTTAATGTTTTATTAAAGCGCTCTACCAACCGTCAGTTTGAGGATGGTATGGGGATGTATGTATGGAATGTATTCCCAAAGTATGATAGAGATGCTGTAAAATCTGTGAACAAAAATTACTACCTCTATCGGTCAGAATTTCTTTAGGAATGCCCATCCTAGAGAAAACCTTTACTAGTTCCTCATCTACTTTTCAGCAGTAACTGTATGCATGGGTATAGCTTCAGGGTATTTAGTAAAATAATCACATAGAATTAGAATAAAGTGATTCCCTTTTGAACTTTTGGGCAGGGGTCCTACTATATCCATGGCAATACGCTCGAAAGGGGTGTTTACCACAGGTAACGGCTGTAGGGTACCTTATCCTTTCTTACTATTGGGGCAACTTTCTGGCATTGTACACAGGATTTACAATATTCAGTTACCTGGTCCTGTATACCGGCCAATAAAACCTATACAACAATCTCTGTAGTGCACCCTTCCTTGATGACCAGCAAAGGGTATATCATGAGCAAGAGATAATAATTGTTCCTTATAAACAACAGGTACCATCAACTGTAACACACATTCCCCAGTCTTTAGATTTTCGCATTGTCTATATACAGTCCCTTATGTAATAGCAATTTATGTCCTTTATCATTTTCACTGCCCACCTGTAAAAAGAAAGGTTTTAAAGAGTCATCATTTAATTGTGCTAACCCAAAATCGATAAGACTTTAAGTTTTCTGAACTGACAGTGTCTTTAGAGTTCCGATGGCTTTGTTGCCACGTCTGTTTATCTGGACGTTTTCAATCTTAGACTTCCTTGTCTTGCCAGGTGGCTCAAATACATCATCATCAAATGAAAATACACATTGTAGTTCAACATTTTTCTTTTCTTGTGCTCTAGTAGTTATTGCACTTAGGTCTGTAGCATTTGCTAATAAATGGGTAAAGTCTGGATAGTCATGTCCTATTATAACAGGTACCGTAACTGAGATACCACACCAACCTTCATACTTATGGTATTGGACTGTACTTGAACCTCAGCTTCCTGCACTGGATAGGTATGGGTATCGCCATGAATACAGGTTACATGTGTCTCATCTAGGGTTTCAAGTATTGTGAACATAGAGGCTTTGACTAAGGTTTGCTGGCAACCAGAATCTAATAGTCCAATCATGTTTTTCCATTGATTTTAACTGGTGTATTGTACTGACCCCAATTAGCCAGGACTAGGTGAGTAGGGTAGTTTTCTTTGGGCAAAACCTAGCAATATGTCCTTTCCCTTGACAAAATGGCACACATCTCGGAGCTATGGGGTCTAGGAATGTTTGTGTTTTTAACTGCTTCCACTGGTTACAGTTATTGAAGAAGATGAAGGTCTTACCGTAAGGCTGTAGCCAGTTCTGGAATGTCCTTTGTGCCTATTCAGTCTTGCAGCTAGGTAATCCTCTGCCAATTGCACTGCTTTCTCAGCTGACTCGGGCGTGTTCTCGAACCCACATCTGAGTATCTTATGGCAATATACGTATGAACTGTTCAAGAACAACAGCCTCCAACATCTGTTCTTTGGTATTTTTGTGGGTTGTAACCATTTGCTGCATAGGTCCCAGTAACCTTGTATAAGCATCCTGGGGTATCTGAAGATTGGAACCTTAGGGCTCGGAACCTCTGCCTCTATGTTTCTAAGCATATGTCATACCGCTTCAAAATAGCCTCTTTTACCGTTTTAATCTTCACTCATGGAGCTGTCCACATGACCATAGGCCAACTGAGCCTTTCCTGTTAAATAGGGGGAAGACGTATCACCCATTGTCCTTGGGGCCACTGACAAGCTCGGTCAATCCGTTCAAATGTAGTCAAGTAAGTTTCTATATCATCCGTTTCACTTAACGTAGTAAGTTTAATATCCTTAGGGTTATCACCGATGGTGGTGACCTGCCAGCACCCAGATCTCGGATGGCTCTTAAGGTGTCCGCCATCTGGCCTCATTTCATTGCATCTCCCTTACTCTTTGCTTCTCCCAGGCTACTTGTTGAAGGCACAACCATTGTAGCAAATCCTGGGCATCTCCACTAGGGGGACCTATTTCCACCTCCTCTTCTTCACTTGCTGCCAAGGTCCCAGCAATTGCACTGTCTTCCTCCAGCTTTGTGGTTTGTGTCTGACATCTGGTAAGCCGGACATCAAAGGTTGTCCCAGTTTGTCTGCCATTGTTTGTGTCAATACTCCAGCAGGTCTCTCCTCTTGGGACATGCGAACCTCCTTCAAATACTCAGGACAGTATTTATTCAGATCCCACCACTGCCACCACATGTGAGGTGTGGATTTAAAAGAGGACGCTGTGTCACAGTTGTAGATGCATCAGAGGAAATTTATTTAACAAAAAAAACTAAGACCAGCTGGACTTTAGACGGAAAAAAATAACAAGATAAAGAAATCAGTTCATTCAGAACATTAACCAATATTCTCCAGAAATGCCAGAATGGGCTAGTGTAGCACACTTCGAGGTCAGACTAGGTCTGTACCTCCCAGACTATCTGACTCACTGTTTCAGGTACCAGGTTTTTATACAGCATAAGGGGTCAGGTGACTACCTAGCTCCACCCCTTTATCTTAATGTTTTATTTACAAATGGATTAATTTAATTATTACAAGAATATCCCTTTAAATCAATGTAGCAATACATGTACATTCATTGAAACCAGTTTCATGCCTTTTCTAATATTTACATCAAGGTTCTGGCATCTGAAGGCACCACCTCCTTCTTAGTACTATATAAGGACTCCATTCGTGGCGGTCAGCTCCTAAGGAAAAGGACTGCAGCAGTTTGAGTCCTGTCTCTTGTAGCATTGTGGAGAAATACCTCGGTTTCGCTTTAAGTGACCAAAATACCACAATAATGCTCCAATTCGCCACGGAAGGTATGAGGATTTAAAATCAATTGTTTTTATCGGAGAACAATGCTCGAATAGATATATGAGGCTAAATGCCTCGTGAATGAGCAAGACATCCGAGGAGGCTGAAAGCTTTCAGCGTCCGTATTTCTCCGCTCGCTTAGGCGCTTTAGGCAGCACATAACTTCCTGTAAACTGGGTTTTATATTATTTTCTTTTTGGCAAGGGAGTTACAGCTAAATGAAATCAAAGGAGAGAACCAAAGGTTTTTCTTTTTTTTTATGCATAAAACAGCAGCGTTCTACAGCTTACAGCGCCTACATTCCTGTATCTTTGTTCATTCACTAGTGTCCATTCCCATCACTGGGAGGGGTCATAACATCCAGACTGAGAAAGAAAGAAGCAGAAGGAAAAAGAATATAGGTGGCCAGCCTATATAAAGTTTTGAAAGTTGAAACGAGAAGGACAGATATAAAAGAGAAAGGGGGGGCAAACAACTGGGCTGTTGCAACAGACTTCAAGCAGACTATGAACTAGTATACAGGATGGTTTTATACATTGATCATTTTATTTCTTTACACATACCATTAAGAAAGCTGCCATTGGACAGCAGTGTAGGATCCATCGAATAGTGCACCATGGCAAGATCCTATTTTAGACTGTGCACAATGTGATGTCCAGGCAGCTACATACCAAAGAATAGTGGACATGAATCTTTAACATGTACAGTGTGACAGACCACCACCTGCAGCTCACTGGGAATTGTCACAGAAAATTCACAACGGTACCAATAAAGGTATGGTAATCACCCATTTGTACCATGCATACTTAGAAAAATACTTTTTATTTGATGAGTTCTGATTGGCTAGCACCCTGTCAGGGGATACATTAACTTTCAATAGATGACCAGCAAATACAAAGTGCCAGTCACCTGACCACATCACTAACTAGGCTATCCTTGTGCTCACCTTACTTGTTCATTGGGTGAAAGCACCCATTTCATTTAAAAATGGCGCCATTTTTTCTCCCCTCGCTAATAGGAAGGACAATGCCACCCCATGGCTCAGCTTAAGTGCCAGCACACCCCAATGAGAAAAGCACCCCTCAGAATCAATGCGAAGAAAACTTCATCCTAATCTGCCACAGTAGGGAAAAAAGTTCCATTTAAATCACTTGAGCTAGCACGCCCTGTGCTCACCGCTACTCACTCTACAAGACAGCAATAGACCATCACGTGATAACTGTTGCTTTAGTGTGTCCACTTCTCTGCTCCCCTCCAACTGCTTTTAACCAAAATTAAAAACACACAAAATACCTCACACCCAGACATAACTGAGTCTGTTGAGACACCCACCTGTTAGCTTTCTTCGTGTTTCCCATTCGCTAAGTAAACCGTGATATGGGAGCCAATGCAAATAAACACAGAGCAGCATAGCAGAGTGAGTAAGAGAGGAGACAGCCAGTCCAGAGATGGCAGTGGCAGGAAGAGGGATTGAGAGAGCCAGCAAAGCAGGTGATCAGGTGGCTTACTGGTGGGTGAGTGAATAGGTGTGTGCGAAGGATGACTTGAGTTCAGCGTTGGCAATGGGGAATCAGGTGAGAAGTGCACAGGGAGATAGAGAGAACAAGAGACAGAACAGAAAAAAAAAACTCTGCTGCATGTCACAGATCGCTCACCCCATTTCTCTCACAAACATTTCTTGTTTGCTGCCAACAGAATGGCTTCATGACCACTGCTGGGGGAGGGGTGGTATAGGAGATCAATAGCACAGAGGGACTACTTTACCAACAAAATAGACTTTTCTTTTATCTCTAGCCATTTTTTTGTTTTATTTTTCCAAATGCAGAAGAAAATGTCACATGTAGCCTATTTTCTAAAGCGCAATAATACCCTTCATGGTGGGCTTTATTGGAAATACGGACCTTCCAGGGCTATAAGGCCCTCCACCTGTGGGCCGGGCCTCATTATGCCCCTGGGTGGTCTGTGTTTCCAATAAAGTCCACCCTGTCAGGTATTATTGCTTACATGATGTCTCCATTTGCATGCACAGTACTGAATATCAAACAAGCATTATTACAAAATATTGGTACTTTACTTACGGTGTGTAAGACACTCCCCAGCATTTGGTTTCCAGCCACCTCCCAAAGCTCATAGCGAGGTAGTACCAGCACGGTCTTGTTCAGATATCTCTCCCTCTGCTTCAGTTGATAGAAATGCTGCCGCAACAGCTTCCACGCCTGCTTGCACCGAAGCGCAGTTTTATACTTAACTTTGAGAATCACACAAGTATGAATGTATGTGCCTCCACATACTGTCCAACTTATGGTTCATGCTACGCATAAGAATACGGACACTCCTCCGTGCCTAGACTGCCTCGAGCAGCAAGCACCACCTCTCTTAAACCCAGATCCTCATGTTGCTGCAAAAGTATACAAAGAATGCTACATTACTCCATGTTCTATAACATGTTTGACTTCCTGTTCTGTTAAGTTTCACAGAGAAAATTCAAACAGCTGTATCTTATTAACTCTATAGTTATTATTATGAATATTAACGTGCATACACAGAAATACTCTCATTATATGACATATCCAATGAGTAGTTACTATTGTTGGCACATAACATTTGAGCAAATTATTTTTACAGAGGTTGTATTGTGGCATAGTAACACTTGTATGCATGCTTGACACATCCTGATATTGATGCCGTTATACCGCTAACATATGCAACCACAACCCATACTTACACTGCACACTGTGGAGCTCCCCCAAAATAAAATAAAATAAGTGCCAACCACAGTGGAGCTACACTATTGCACAGAACAACATGGCAGCAAGCAGCTGTGGTGGCCCCAAGCTACAGTGCTACTGTGTTTTGGCATCAGCCTCCCTCACCAACTGTGATTTCACAAAAAAAACATATCCATGGTACAGCACTGCACCCCACCCTCACCCAATTGTCAGCTTTCTGTATAAAAATAAGCCTTCTGCTGTAGTACAGCTGCCAGGCAACCAATCGCGCAATCCAGTAGACTGAGCAGGGCCACACGGGATAAATTGTAAAACATAACCTATTATAAGGTGAAAGGAAACACTCCACTATACTACTAGCAGTTTTTTTCTTACTGAAAACCAAGATTTAGTTTTAAAATACATTACTACCAAGCTGCGGGGGAGGGGTGCATCACTATACAATAGGTGCTGACTCACACAATACCAGCAACAAGTTACTGATAAAGAGGACACCTGCATACTAATGACACCATGATAATATGAAAATAGGTGTGTTGATGCCTTGCATGCATTATGGCTCCATTTGCATGTATAGTACTAAATATTGTAGTACTTAAACCTAACACCACTGCACTTCAGTCTTCTATCCTCTCCTCCTCTCTGTTCACCAACACTTGTGCAGTGCCAGAATAACATGTACAATGCAGGTTACCAGACAGAAATATTTCAAAATATTAACCATGCCATAGCACTGTAACATATTGTCCTGACAACAATAACCTGCTGCATTGCAGTTGCACTTTGCCCAGGCTTGTTCCACAGCCTGGCATGGTCTGAATATTCCCAACCCATGTGTTACATCTGTGTGAGTGATGTATGCAGCTGTTCTATTTTTGACCAACATTTTTTGGTTCTGAAAAGCACCTTTGTTAGCACTTTGAAATTTGATCAAACAGTCTGACATTTCTAGAGGACTTTGAGGATTGCATCTCAAAGGTCCCCCAGAAAATGGCAATTGCCAGCATGCAGAAGTGTACACCATCTGGTAGGTATAGTCAATCATAACAATACTTAATTTCTGGGTGACGATGGTGTACATTCCAGACATACATGGAAATACAGATATTTGTATGTTGACTTTCTACGGGCTCTATCAATCAGGTACATATGATGTTCTGCTTGCCAGACCCTACACTCTGTAGTATCTGAAAAATGATTTTGCAAGCAGGAAACATGCTCATAATAGAAGCAAGGTCCAACTTTGCTTTTGTTACTAAATCTACCCAGCGTTTGGTGCCCAAATCATTGCCTCGAGATGTATCAACAATATGTCTGGATGAGGCTGAGTACTCAAAGTCTGCATGGTTGGTATGAGGTGCTCCCACCTCATTCCACCCTACCAAAGCACTTTACTGGTCAATTTGGGAGCTGCAGGTTTCTCCCAAAATCACTATTCTGAGCATACTCAAACGCTGTCTCACGATACTGCTTCCAACTATCGACAAAGTCCTTTTGCTATTTTCTGCCATTCTCAGCTTTTAAACTCAGAAGCGGAGAGAGATACCAAAGTCAGTGTTCACCCTGCAGTAACTAAGCAGTAGTGAAAGTAAAACTGATATTTTCCTCCTAACTTCAAGCCAGCTGCAGTAGGCTGATCCATAACACACAAATAAATAAAAAATAAATTGGCTGGTACTCTGCCTTCATTAACCAGTGTAGGCTATGCACTGACTATTACTGCACTTCTGCTACAGCTAAAATGTGCCAACATTAAGAGGTGGAAAAATGCATCCTTTTCATAGGCAGTTTTAAACAATTACAATTGCAGAAACATGTCTGATTGGTTCCTCTTCTGTTATGGGTCCACGGCAGCTTCCTATCTCTCTCCATTTGCTGCTGTATCTGTACAAGTAAGTACTGAACTACTATCTGACTTTTAACAGTTTTACCTAAGGAATGCAGCATCTTAGGTTATAACAAGCAACATATAATCAAATACAGTACTAAAAACATTTTGATTAATACTATTTACATGTTACTAACACTTTTATCATACCAGAAAATGCTTTATAAACTATAACGTACTTGCAGTTTGAAATATGCTGTTTCTCAATGTAAACTACGATGGCTGCTGTTGACTTCTTCTTCAGTGTTGTCCGTCTCTGATTGGTTGCCCACATGGCCTGACAAATCTAGCATAACATTGGCAGAACGAGCTGTCACTCAAATAACAATCAGATCTGATTCGATAATGAATGCATTTTCCACTCCCAAGTAAAAATTTGCAACACTTTCGCGATGCATGACACTACTTTTGCAACACTGTCGAACGCATGAAGTACTTTTACACACAGTCGATGCATCGACAGTATTTTTTCGATATGCTCTAATCGCTCAACAGTACTTTTGTGATACTGTTGAACGATGACATCATTATTTGCAACACTGTCGAATGCACGACACTACTTTTTTGCGACAATTTATGCACACTACACTACTTTTCCAAAATTTTCAATTTGCAACAGAATTTGATGGTTTATGGCAAAACAAGCAATTTTTCAATGACGAACATTGTCAGACTGTATTGGCAGTGTCACAAGTGGAGACGAATAGTGTTGTGACTTTGTGAATGTTCCCCAAAAGGTGATTTTGTTCAGCGAGTATGTCACTGTGCAACAGACTTGTGGGAATGCATTGTTTGGCAGTTGTTAAGCACGCTCACAAAACAGTCATTTTGTGAGTTTTGTCACAAAATTTTCAACACAGTCATTTTAGGACTCTGCTCAAGACCAATGTCACTATCATTTTGTTATGTGCTCTGAACACTGATTACACACAGCAACCTGACTCATCCTGCGTCGAATTGCAAAACACATTTCAGGCAGGATATGAAAAATGACACCTGTACAGTTCACAATAAACTGTGGAAAATGTCAGCGTTGAGAATCTGGCATTAAAATAGTATGAATATGCTAACTTACAAGTGTGTGTTGCACAGTTCCTACGCACATTCGTGAAACAGTAATTATGGACTATTCACACCAAAATTTCAACATAGTAATTTTAGGACCTCTGCTCATGAACAGTGTCACTGTCATTTTGTTATTGCTCCAAACACTGATTTTGCTTAGGGACTGCACTTTATTCTATGGAAAGGCGAAAACGTACATTTCGGCAGGATGTGAAAATGACAGCTGTATGGTTCACAAGAAGGTTTGATGAAATGCCAATGCTGAGAATCTCCCATGAAAGTACTGCAAATGCATTAACTTACAGTGTGTGTTGTGCAGTTGATACACACACTGTAAAACAGTCATTTTACAGAGTATTATCACCAAATTTTCATAGTCATTTTGTGACTTCTGCTCATGAACAGTGTCACTGTCATTTCCAATGTAATCCAACACTGGATTCACACACCAGTGGGAGTGTGATTACAAAACTTAGCTTAACAACATGCTGAGCAAAAATTCACTGTGGACAGTACAAGTTAAAAGTTCTTTCACACGGATGGTCACAAAGTGAACTGAACGCACTCCTGATTGTGAATATACAGCAGCTGCCAGCCAGTCAGCTGAGCCAGCCCAGTAATCAAATTCAAAGCAGATTTCTGAGTTTTCATTTTTCCAATCTAGTACCCCCAACCTGGCGCCACATACACCATAATTCATCTCACTGACACACAATATGACACAAGTTCTCATTTAAAAAAATCATTTTGGGTCACACACAGGATGGACGTGGATGGAAATTAAAATGCTTGCTGTTGCTTTTACTTAATGAAGTCCAGTCAGGCTACTACATTATAGACATCACAGAAGACAGTAGTGCATTGCTTACACAAATCCAATATCTCTGTCTCTTGGTCTCGTCCCTCTCTATACTCTATAGTTTATTGCTTTTTTGTGCTGCTAGTCTCTTTCTGTCTCATCTCAACAAACTACTGTATCTCCAGCCTCTATTTAACCACCTCTCAGTGCCACGTGCTCACGGTGCTCCACCCAGTACCTTTTATATTAATGGTTGGTAGTGGCCCACCCACAGTTTCTCTTTTCTCTGTACCACCACCACATGATTATATTGTCTACAGCAGATGGCACAACCATGTGACACCCTCTGATTTGCTGATCTTTGGTCCACAGATGTGCCCCTGCTGACAGCCAGTTGTAATTACAAAACCAAAATATATATTTAAAAAATCTTAAAGCGACAGCGCAAGTGAATTCAAAAGTGAGCTTTAGACTTGAAAACTACACCCTCAGAGGCTTGCGTCCGGAGCGGAGCACCACCCACCCACCCTTCCTGTGGCACTGTTGAGGGGAGTCATGGCAGTGGAGTCAGAATGAAGAACTGACTCAGGTCTGGAGAGCTCTGTCTGCCCTGGGACTGGGATGAGAAGGCCCAGTGCCAACAGCCACCCATCTGGAGTATTAGGAAAGCAGGAGTGAGCCTGCCTTCCTGTAACTGAGCAGTTAGGAGCCAGGCCTGCCAGCAGGCCAACTAACAACGTCCATCCAAGGCAAGGTAATGCTTCATTTTCTACAGTAAGACGTGTGGGTGGGTGGGGATAATGGAAGACATAAAAAAACAATGGCAATGGAATGGAATGGGAGTGCAAGGGATGGGTCAAGAGGAGAAGAAAATTAAAACATATAACATGTAGGCAGGAGGATGGTGCCCATGGCCCATGCCATGGAAGTCAGTTCAATTTAGGAAGGCAACAACTTCTGTTCTTCACCCCAAAAGAAACTCACAAGTAAGCACTGTATGGGAGTGTGATTATAAAACTAGCTTAACAACATGTTGAGCAAAAATTCACTGTGGACAGTACAAGTTAAAACTTCTTTCACACGGATGGTCACAAAAGGAACTGAATGCACTCCTTGATTGTGAAATACTACAGCAGCCGCCAGCCAGTCAGCTGAGCCAGCCCAGTAATCAAATTCAAAGCAGATTTCCTGAGTTTGCATTTTCCCAATCTAGTACCCTCCACCTGGCGCCCACTGCTGCTACATACACCATAATTCATCTCACTGACACACAACATGACACAAGTTCTCATTTAAAAAAATCATTTTGGGTCACGCACAGGACGGACATGGATGGAAATTAAAATGCTTGCTGTTGTTTTCACTTAATGCAGTCCAGTCAGACTACTACATTATAGACATCACAGAAGACAGTAGTGCATTGCTTACACAAATCCAGTATCTCTCTGTCTCTTGGTCTCATTCTCCTCTCTATACTCTATAGTTTATTGCTGTTTTTGCTGCTAGTCTCTTTCTGTCTCGTCTCAACAAACTACTGTATCTCCAGCCTCTATTTAACCACCTCTCAGTGCCACTGTGCTTACTGTGCTCCACCCAGTACCTTTTATACTAATGGGTTGGGCGCGGTGGCCTACCCACAGTTTCTCTTTCTCAGTGCCACCACCACATGATTATATTATCTACAGCAGATGGTGCAACCATGGACACCCCGATTTTCTGATCTTTGGTCCACAATGTGCCCTGCTGACAGCCAGTTGTAATTACAAAACCAAAATATATATTAAAAATCTTAAGCGACAGCGCAAGTAAATTCAAAAGTGAGCTTTAGACTTGAAAATCGCCCTCAGAGGCTTGCACCCAGGAAGGGAGCACCACAGCTCCACCCTTCCTATGGCACTGCTGTCCCCTTTAGCTATGTACCTACAGTATGCACCCTTTGTCTGACCTATCAGCACTGCCCCTCTCCCCTGTACCCCTGCTGCCACACTTCCTTTTCAGCTGTGCACCTCTCCCATTGCCCCGCTACCCTCCTCCAACTGCCTGACCCTGTGCTCTCCATTCCCTTCCCTTGTCTCCTCTCCTGGTACTCCCCTAACTCCTCTCTTCCACCATTGTTGCCAGCACTGCAACAGCCTGCCACCACTGTATTGTCCTGCATTGGCCTCTTCCCCCTGTCCCTCGATCTGCCTTCAACGCTGACCCCTATCAGATGTGAACCTGCACCTCCTGTCCCTCCCTCCACCTAATGTCATTCTTCTGATGCTCCCTCCTGTTACTCTCTGGGAGAGGCCTTCCTGCTCCTTTCTCATTCTCTCTGCCAGTACCCTCCAGCTCTCTATCAAGCCACTACAGTCTTCCCTCCAGCCTCTTTAGCCTGTGGCAGAAAAGTAGTTGCTTTGTAAACTCACTGCTGGACTTGCACGCTTCAGCAGGACACATGCTACAGACAGCACGCACATAGACAGCATGCACACACACACACACGCAAACACACATGCATGCACACACACACACACACACACACAGACACACACATACACACACACACACACACATATGGTAAACTTAGCCCCTCACAACACAAACACACACACACATGGCCCCTCTACTTAGTGCAATATGACACTGTGTGCAAACTTAGTAGTCTGACGTCATAATTTGTACCATGCATATACCATCCATCCTGCAGCCTCTCAACATGTTGCACCTGCTGAAATTCTGCCAGCTGCCCCACCCCAACACAGACTGCCCTGCATCAGACAGCCCTTACAGAAATACTGTCAGTTCCCACCTCAACACAGCCAGGCCCCAACACAGACTGAAAACACTGCCATCACTCCCACCCTAGTAAATACAGCCAGCTCCCCACTGTCAACCCAACACAGATGGCCCCTGTGCAAACACCACCAGTCCCTGCAGACCACCAAAGCAAACAGCCAGTTATCCTATCCCTGACCCCAACACAGATGCCCACAGTAGAAACACTGACCATCCCCTGCCCCATCTGGAAACACCGAACCAAGAGGATGCAACTAGGTCTGCTTCCTGGCACCAACACAGCCAGCCACAGACAGACACACACACACAGCAATCCCACTCCCGACACATGTCCCACCCCAGTTCAGCTAACCACACAAGTGTCACTGTAGAAAGACCACCACAATTTACCCAGTTCTCTGCCCAACAATACCAGTTTCCCTACCAGCTACCCATCCTCCAATGCCCCATCAATGCCAGTTTCCCCATAAGCTACTCAACTACCCTCTGAAACCCCGAGACAGCCATGTCTCTGCTAGACACAGCAGACAAATGCACAACAATTTATTTGTTCCTCTCAACAAGTCCAGATCCGACCTCCCGGACACAGCCAGCTCAGCTACCCTTCTCGACATGGCCAGGTTGTAATGGATGTGGCCACTGTTACAAGTCAACCCACCAAGATAATATGTAAAACAGAGGGACTTACCTGCAGCTGGGTGCCAGGGTAGGAGTCCAAGGGTGACACCAAGGTACCTGTAAGAAAGATAGAAAAGGGGTCACAACGGATCTGTAGCTCTTCAGGAGGGTCCAGAAGGGCAGAAGGGACTGGATAGAAATAAAAAGCAAAACTTATCTGATAGGTAGGAGCCCTGTCTGTAAGACCTGTGGAATAAAAGAGAAAGAGGTTAGGGAAAGGAACAGTAAAAAACAAAAAAAAAACAGAAATAGAGGTAAGAGACTGAGATTTGGGAAGGAGGCTCAGCAAAACCCTTTTTCCTAATGGTGGCTGAATGGACAAGTAATATAGTTTGTCACCCAAGTGGGCTAGTGAAGGCTAGTGGGGCCCTAACAGCCCTTTTCTTAAATAAAAATAGCCCAGGTGGCTAGTGAGGGTCTTGTGGGGCTTGAAAATGCCCTGGGGGTGGGCCTGTTAAAATAATATGCCCTTGGTGCTCTAGTGGGCTAGCTCCCAAGGTTCAGGGATGCCAGCATTTGTTTAAAATACATTTTAAACCCTCCCAGGGGTTTGATGGGGCTTCCCAGTGCCCTTTTTATGCTGTGAGCAGTTTGTGGGTGGTGGCAGCAGAGGAGCACACACACCGTTAGGATGATCATGATACAAAGAGTGCCTCAGGGAATTCTATGTAGAACTCCCAGCCAGCATGGAGTGCAGGCTGCAGCCTATCCCACATGGATGGGAGTCAGGGTGGGCAGAAAGTGAAGTAGCAGGAGGTGGAGGAGGAAGCAGTAGTGAAAGCGCCTCCTCCACCTTTCCAATTGCCACTCTGGTGGCAGTATTTTTAATTATTTATGCCCTATGGGGCTTAGAGGAGGCAGCAAAGCTACATTAAGGTGAGAGCCGTGGAGGGTTATTCCTGGAGAGTGCACATGGTGGTGGGGCCAGAATTGAAAGCTGAGAGCGGCGATTAGCAAAGCTGGGGGAATGTTGAGAGAGAGAGAGCAGCAGCAGACAGTGGTGGGTGCCTTAAAAGTTAAAAGCTGCACCGCTTGGATGAATGGCCAGGGGCCAATGTTAAAATGAAAGGAAGCCTACAGGGATGCAGGCAAAGAAGGCAGAGTGCTCCTGAGGGAGAATAATAAAAGAGCCACACTGTGGTTGTGTGGGAGCCCTGAGGGGTTGAAATGTAAACTGAGGGGGGAACAAGAGCAGAAACAGAGAGCGAGAGAGAAGAGAAAAGAGTACTTTATGCTAGGAAAGAGCGCCATAGCACACAAGCAGCAGCATCCAGCAAAAGCTCAGAGGAGCTACACAAATAAATAAATATATTTTAAAATAAGTGGATACCTGGAGCAGAAGCAAGTAGTCCTCCAGGTAACATCAGGCCGCCATGTTTTGGGAGCATGCTGGCTGACGCTGAAATCATTAGGATGTCCTGACATCAAAATAGGAGGCAGAATCAGCCAGCTTTTGAAATAAAAGTGAAGGGGGCTGCATTTTGGCAACTTCAACGGGAAATCAATGAGTTAAATTAAAAATGTGAAGGGATGGCTGGGGAATCATCAGCCTATCTACCCACATCATATCTGGGCAGTGTTACCTCAGAAAGGGGTAACAAGGAGCTTCAAAGTGGGCAAGGACAACAGTTGGGAGAAGCAGCTCATGATGCTACTGCCTTTAGGGGGCTCGAGCTCTCTCCTGATTGGCTGCCAGGGCTAGCAGCTAAAGAACCAATCGTGCACTGAGTAGCATGGGCTAAAGTCTGAGGAGGAGTAGCTCGAGTTCTTTCTCTCCTCCTCAAGAACAGACAGGAGTGCTGTGGGAGGGCTGTGCCACAGGCAACTCCTCTGAATAAAAGAATTAAAAAGGGAAGTAAGCTCCCAGATTATAAAGTAAGAGTGCTCCAGGATGATAAAGGTGGCTATAATAGCCAAGCTAAAGGTAGTGTTGTAAAATTGAAGAATTTTCTGATTTAAATTGCACTAAGATGTCAGCTCCAGTCAGCAGCAAGGGATGGGAGTGGACCAGCCAGTTAGCCACCACAGCAGCATAGTTGCCTTGACCCCCAACCATGGGCTAGTAACCTGAGTAACTCACCCGCAGCCACCTACAACATACTAACATACTAAAATGCCAGCAGAATAGGCCTAACGGTCTTTCGTGTCTGCTCGTTGGTCAGTCCCCAGCCTGGGTGCTGTCCCTCTCACCTTCTCTGGCTTCTCCCTTCCCAGTTCCGGATATTCTTGCTGCATTGGATTTTGCTTCCAGAACCTTCCCTGTACCTGTCCCACCCTCTTGAACCCCTCCACTGTCTCTGCCTCCACTAGCCCCTAGGCAGTGCATTCCATGGCTCCACCACTCTCTCAGTGAAGTAGCACCTCCTCCTTTCTCCCCTGAATCTTCCTCCAGCTTCCACCCATGCCTCTAGTGGCCCCTTCCTCCTTCCTTCGAAGCACCCTGACTGTTCCTCCCTATTTATCCTCTTCATGTACCTAAAGACCTTTATCATGTCCCCCAGTCCCTTCTCTCTTCCAATGTGTACATATTTAGCTCTTCAGCCTCTCCTCATAGGTCCTGTCCCCCAAGCCCCAAATCATTTTGGTTGCCCTCCTCTGGACCCTCTCCAGGAGGTTAATGTCCTGCTTTAAGTGTGGCCTCCAAACTGCACGCAGTACTCAAGGTGCGGCCTCACCAAGCAGTTATACAGAGGGAGTATCACTTCCTCCTTCTGGAGGTGATCCCCAGCGATGCAGCCCAGCATCCTGTTGGCCTTGGCTGCTGCCCTCCTACAAGTCTCAGAGTTGTTCATCTTGACATCCACCACCACCCCAGGTCCCTCTCAGCCATCGAGACTTGTAGCATTTCCCCAGGGTGTACACTTGGCCTGGGTTTCTGGCCCCAGGTGGAGTACCTTGCATTTCCCTGCATTGAACCTCAACTTCCACTTTCTAGACCATCTTTCCAGAGCCTCCAGGTCCCCTGTAGGGCCACCCTCCCTCCTCCCCATCCACCACCGCCCCAGTTTCGAGTCATCTGCAAAGAGACTCATCTCACTCCTGATTCCTGTCCTTATGTCAGATACGTAGGCATTGAACAGAAGGGGCCCAAGGACTGATCCCTGTGGACCCCACTAATGACCCTCCTTGGGATGCGACTATCCCACCAACTCACGACCCTCTGGGTCCGGGTCCTGGAGCCAATTGCTCTATCCATCTGATCATCTGGTTCCCCACCCCATTTCTCCCAGCTTATCCAACAGACCCACGTGAGGAACAGAGTCAAATGCCTTGCTGAAGTCTAGAAAGAGGACATCCACTGGTCTACCCAGGTCCAAGGCTCTTGTCACCCAGTCATAGAACTCCACCAGGTTTGTCTGACACGATTTCCCCAGGAGGAGCACTCTGGGATGTAATTTATCTGGCCCGGTGCTTTCTCCATCTTAAAGGACTGAGGGCTTCCCTCACTCTCTCTGCTGTGATTTCCACTTCTGGTACCCCTTCTCCTGCTTAGCCCTCCCCACCTGCCAGTGATGCCTCCTCTCCCCAGACCTCGATCGGTAAGGGTCCCCTCCTTAGTATCTCTGTCTCCTCCCATGTATGATGCAGCACCCCATTTTCCTGGTGAAAACTGGGGTGAACTACTCATTTAGTACCTCAGCCTGCTCCTCTGGTCTTGTGCCCATCTCTCCTGATTTAATCCTGCTAATCTGCCCTCTTCACTCTTCATTTTTCCCCAATGTATCTAAAGAACCCCTTGTTCCCTCTCTAATTTCCCTGACCAGGTTCTGCTCCTTCCTTGCCTTAGCCACCCTCACCACTCTAGTGGTCCTTCTAGCCATCAGCTCGTACTCCCTCAATCCCTTTCTCCTTGAGCACTTGAATTGCTTATAGGCTGCTTTCTTTCCCTGCACCACCTCCTGGACCTCCCTGGTCCACCAACAGGAGTTTTGGGCCCTACAGCATTTTAGTCTTACTCTTGCACTAGCCTTAAACGGCTACTGGTGGCCACATGGCTACTAGTCACATTTATCACCCTGGGGCACTCTTACTTTATAATCTGGGGCTTACATCACCTAACTGGTCCCACTGATGCTTATTTCTGAATAAAAAATGTGACAAGCTGGCCTATGGTAGATGGAAAGCAACACACTGGGTTTAAAGTTCACAGAACAAAATGCACTTTTATTGCTTCAAATGTAAGTTGTTGCTCCAGAAAAGCATAATTAGTCAGTTCAACTTCTCCAGCCTGGTCAGGTAACATAAAGGTTAATCCAAAACAGTTCTTTCAGGCTGACTTGACAAAGGAATCTTTGAACCACCTATGTGGGTCAGCAGTTTGTTCAATATACAGCCTCAAACAAAACAAACGGTTTGTGGGCCAGCAGTTTTGAATGCACAGTCTCAAATAAGTCAGCCCTCCCAGCCAGCAGCTGCAGAAGCCCAGAGCAGTCGGGACCTGGGTCACGAGGGCTCCAAGGTGAAGTCAGCCCTCCCAGCCAGCAGGCATGAGGAAGCCCCCAAGCAGTCGGACTCGGGTCAAGAGGGCTCCAAGATGAAAGTCAGCCCTCCCAGCAGCAGCTGCAATGAGGAAGCCCCAAAGCAGGTATGGACACCCACTGCTGGAATCAGAGCACGTTTTGGTGCCATTTCAGTTTGAACTAACAATAGTGCTTGCAGGGCTCCGCCTTCCATGATGAACCTTTTGTTCAACTGAGCTTCTGGCCCTTCTACCCCCACCACTGCCCTTGGTGAGCTCCTAGCTTTATAGTATTCCACCACGTGACTGCAAAAACCTATCAGCCCACTCTCCCATTTGCAGCTTATCAGCTGTTAACACTAGAGGCGCTACCCCACGGACAAAGCATTCTCCACTACTTCCGACTAAGATGATGCACTTTCTACCCTGCCACTTCTCTCTCACTGGCCCACTGTCATCTCTACTCCCCCAGCACACCACCCAAGCAGGAACCCCCTTGCCACAATGCCTGACCCCCAGCACAACCATGCTGCCCCTCACCGCCTACATACCCATGTCCTGGCAAACCCACACAACTGGCCCATTAGCACTACCATCCTGCCCCCATTCATCCTCCCTGGTCATTCTGTCCTCCATACCCCAACCCTCCACTGCCCACCATGATATAGCCTCAGATAACACACATACCTCCAGCACTAAAACCTCTGGCTTAAAAACCAAGCAGCTTATCACATTACTGCTACTCCTAGCTGGGGACATTGAGCCTACCTAGGACCCACCACCACAAACTTCCACACCCATTTTCTTTCCCCAAAGGTCTCAGGCTCCTGCACCTCAACAGCTGCAGCTTACTAAATAAAATTTTTTGCTGCAACCAATCGCCTCTAACCCACTGCCCTGATATTCTCATCATCTCTGAAACATGGCTAAAACCCCAGCATACCGATGCTGAAGTATCCATACCTGATACACAATCATTAGGCATGATAGGCTAGGGACAGAGAGAGGAGGAACTGCCATGTACATCTCCACTAGTCTGCAGTTTACAATGGTACAAATTCCCTCACTTCCAGCCCACATAAACTATCTCCTAATCAAACTATCGCTCCCATGCAAACTATCCCTCCCTAGTGTATGTTGCAGGCACCTACTGCCCTCCTGCACCTCTCCAATGGACATCATTACACACCTGGCCACCCTGCAGTCCTTATCTATAGGAGGCGCAGCTCCACGCCATTGGAGACTATAACCACAATTGGTTTGCCTTAGATAAGGCCCACCTTAAAATCAAAGATCAAGGCCCTAAACCTCATACAACTGATACAAGACCCACCAGGCTAAACCACAAAATGCATAATCATTCACTGCTGGACTGGGCTCTCTCCTCCATCCCCCACAGGATCCTACATGTGGGCCTGCTCTCTGACTCCCTAAGTGACCACCACAGGATTTTCCTGATCAGGAAAGTGCACAGACCCACAGCTCCCCCAAAAGACGCCGCGCACAAGGTCATATATTCCCTGGACCTAGTGTCGCCATGTTAGACCTAGGCCACAGAGACTGGTCCTTCATCCCAATGGCCACATCTATTGACGCCATGCTCAAAACCTTCAAGGCCAAATTTCTTAAAGTCTGGGACAAACATGCTCCCAGTGCACAAAAGAGTCAGAGGTGCCCACTTTCCCTGGATCACTGCTGATATCATCAGCAAATGCCACCCAGGGATCATGCATGGAAAGCCCACAAGAAACTGGGCACACAGGCATCCTTCCAAACCTACAGAGCCCTCCACAACTAACCTCATTCGACAGGCAAAAGAGCTATTTTCTATCGGCTTTTAGCACAAACATAAACCACCCAACTAACTTCTGAAATCATTCAAATCCCTGTCCCCCCACCCAACCTCCACCTCCGACACTATCAGTTCAGGGCACCTACATCACTGATCCCTGTGAGGCAGCCGAAGTCTTCAATACCTACTTCTCCAGCTGCACTGACTCACTTCTCATTGACCCTCCACTGTCCACCCCATCAGGGCCCCACCTGCCAACCAAGAGTGCCCCCACCAGCCTCACAGTTCTCCTTCCGCCCTGTATCCCAAGCCAAAGTTTTCAAATCCCTATGCTCCTGAACCCCAACAAAGGCAAATGCCCCACGTCCCTGGATGCCAAGATGTTATACTTGTCTGCCCCAGCCATAGCAGCCCTCTAGCACTATTCAACCTCTCCTTCATGTTGGGTAAGTTCTTTCTGAATGGAAATGGAAATGGGCTACTGTCATTTCCCCTACCAAAGGGGTGACCCCTCCTCCCCAGGCAACTACTGCCCCATCTCCCTACTCCGATTCTGGCAAAATGCAGGAACATCTGGTCCTCGCCAACTCTCTCCCATCTGGATGCCTCCTCCTTCTTCATTCCCTTCCAATCCGCTTTCTCAAATCTCACTCAACCTTCACCTCCCTGCTACAAGTCACTGGCGACATACTCACCAGCATGGACAAAGTCCACATCATCTCTGCCATATTTATAGACTTAGCTAAGGCTTTTGACACAGTCTCACATACTCTGCTCCTTTCCAAACTAACTGAAGCCGGGCTCTCCAAACCAGCCACCCACATGGTTCCAGACTACCTGGTGGGCAGACATCAGGCTGTAAAAGTCACCTCACACATCTCCAACCCCCTGCAGTTACTGCTGGCCCCCAAAGTTCAGTCTTGGGCCCACTGCTCTTCTCCATATTCCTAAACAACCTCCGTCAGCCTGTTGCTTCACATCCATACAAATGTATGTGGACGATACAATACTGTATGCCACAGGCCCCTCCACAAGCACAGTGGCAAACCTCGTTCAGCAGGATTAACTTCCATCCAGGAATAGTTCAGGACAAACCAACTATTCCTAAACCCTAAAAAACAATGTCACTAACCTTCAGCTCTCAGCAAAGACTCTCCCACCAAACCCCTGCCACCCTTCAAAACCCTGGATGGGACCCTCCTGGAATAATTCACCAGCTTCAGATATTTAGGTGTCTGGCTGACCTGCACCTCACTTTTGCCATGCACATCGACTCCATACATAAGAAACGCCTCCCAAACTCGACTCCCATACAGGAACAAAAGCTCCTCCCTTCACCAGCTAGGAACACTATTGTCCAAAGATGATCCTCCCAGTACTTGACTATGAAATATAGTCTATACTATCACCCTCTCCACCTTGACCAGCCTTGACACCCTTTTCCACTCTTTTGTTGGTTTATCCTCGACTGTCCACAAACAACCCACCACTGCACCTTATATAGCTCCCTAGCCCTGCGTCCCTTCAAGACCGAAGACTAACCCACAGTGCTAGGTTCGCAGCCAATTTTGGTCCCATTTCCTACCCCTCACCTGGTCTCTACCCTCTCACAACAACTCCTCTACTTACTGCCTCAGAAGCACTGACCCCAGGCTCCTCCATGTCCCCTTTATGCGACAAACAAAGGTCAGGCCACATTCAACTTCCGATCCCACAGCTATGGAATGCCCTGCCAGCTGATATAAGACACTCTCCCAACCCCTGCCATCACAATCGCCTACTCACCTCCCACTTCTCCTCCTGCTGCTCTTGCTACAACTAATGTAAAATTATGTACAAATATTGTGTTTCTGTACCAGTTGTAATCATCTAAAATATTCCTGTATCGATCGTCCTGACTGCCTGTATCCATCTGCTGATTGTCTGTATGGCGGATGGACATTTCATTGTGTTGTTTACTCTGTACCAAATGTATGTACCATTGTCTTGGGTCTTGACCCCAGGTCGCATCTGGAGTCAAGCAGCTCTGCTCAGTATGCCTTCCTGGTTAAACTTGTAAATAAATAAATAAATAATAAAACACAGACAGTTTTCCTTTTTGCCTTATTTGTAGGCTGTTATCAGCAGTACATTCCACTCACTGTGTTTGGCCCAACTGGCTAGACTGATCCTTTACCTCAGGACTCTCTACTCTAGAAATGGTCTGTTTCTCAGCAGCAGGTTTTAACTTTTTCCCAAAGGCTCTCTCCAATACTTAATCATTCTCCTTGGTTTTCTGCTCTGGTTCCTGTCTCACATTCCACCCTCCATCTTGCAGGGTTCTCTGCCTAGGAGTCTCTGCTCCCTACAACAGTTTCCAGCTTCTAACTCCTTGCTGGATTCTCACTGCCTTCAGCAATCCCTCTAATTAGCAACACCTGGGAGGTAGCCCCTGCCTGTTCATGTTGCATTCCTGAAGTTCCTCCACCTCAAACAAGAGGTTAACTCTTATTTCCCAGCGTGGTGTTTACACTGTCACATAAAAAACTTTTGGCCAGCTAGCTGTATTCTCTAGCCCAACTGGCTAGCTTCACCTATAACTGGGGCTTTACTCTGCCTTTGGTGCTTGAGCCCTGTTTACTATCTAATTCAGGGTCTTCCTGCCCTGCTCCACCTCCAGGAGCTACTTAATTTGAATGCAGTCCACTCCTTCCTTATTCTCCAGGCAGGGGTGAGATTTAAATAAATTTAGATAATTTTGAATAGGGACACCTCATGCCATATGCTCCTTTCTGGAATGATTTAAATAAATTTGAATAGATCCAACCTTGTGCAGTCCCTTGCTTCCAGGCTGCACTCTGACCACACTAATGGTCACAACCATCCTTTATTGTGCCCTCAGCATGAAAAGAAACTTTAACAAAAATAAAATGTTACTATTCATTCAGGTGGACAGCACCTGCTTAATGGCACTGCCACTGACACACCACCCCAATCTAGGGAGAAGTTGAGGTGAGGAGGTGGAAGTGTGTTGGATGCCCAGTTGACTGCAAGAAGGTGGAGGTTTTCTCTTTGGGCCATACTCTGTCCCTTGCAGATCACCCATAAGATCTCTCAGAACCTATTTACACATCTGAATCATCAAAGGGACCCCATACCAGGTTTCCCAAGCTATGGCCCCCTTTTCCACAACCTGGACCTCTAGCTAACCCACACTACACTACCCCACAAATGTTCACCGTCTTTTCCAATCTGGACAACCTAGAGGACCACCTGAATTGTGCTGACCTTACCCAGGACATTGACTTGGGTAGATTAGGAACCTACAGCCATAATCAGGGTAGTCAGCAGGCAAATGACTTGGCTATGGGGCCTGAGAAGCCTGAAGCTGGGGATAAGGTTTGAGAACCTGCTCCAGGGCTAGGAGGGTACAATATGGGTGTATGACACCATGGCTGCAGGGGCTCAAGAGCTAGATACCCCAGCTTCAGCAGACCCACCTTCCTTGTCACTGGGTCACCCTCCTTAACCTGTGCCAGCCCCATCAGCTGACTTCCTCCTTGTGTTTGAAACTCCCTGCCACCCACAGACCAGCCTTGTCTCCCTCCTGCATTGCTGTGCCCCTCCTGGAAAGGTGCTACCACACATGTGCTGTGAACACACAGCTAGTTTTTGCCTGTGGGATTCCAGCTGCAGGGAGGGTGGTGGGGTCCAGTTGCAGAGGGGCCAGATCTGGGGGTTGACACACACCTCCTCAACTGTCCCTCATGAGGCTAGATTCATGGCACCACTCCTTCAGTGCATGGTAACATGCCAATTCATCCCACTCTATCTGATCCATAATATCTCACGCTGTACTAGTTGCTCCAGTGTTAATCAGTCCCCTGTAGAAATGATTCTCTGACAATTCACCCCAGCATAAATTTATATATTAAACTCTTGGGGGCATAATTTGGGAACAAATTCAGCAGGGAGCCAGTTGATGCTGGAATTAATAGTCACGGTGCAAGTTGTTGTAGAGTGGATTAACCAAGATGACTTGACATGTAACCTTGGTGGACTCCGCTGTAACAGATGCAGGCTCACCATTATAGCTCAAATTTCCCACCTCCCAATCAAGTAACTAAATCATGTGTACTGGTGCATGTGAGGGACTTCTGTGTAGATTTTGATTTTGGATGCTGGGAGTACCTGTAATACAAAGGTTACACAGGAGTCATAGATGATCCATAGTACTTAGGACAAAGTACAGATAAGTCCAACAGTAAATAAAAGTATACTTATCGGATAAGCACAGGCCAAAGTCCAGTCAGTCCTATGCAAATAAAGTGGAAAATATGTTTGACATATAAATTGCCATTAATTGTGAACATTTGTTTTAATGGCCATTAATGCATTGGCACAACATAACCATAATTTTCATGGCAATGAAGCGCTGCGTTTGGACAGTTTTAATGGCCATTAATGCATTGCATAACATAACCATAATTTTCATGGCAAATGAAAGCTTGTTTGGACAGTTTTTATGACTATTAATGTATTAAGAGTATGAACATTATTTTCATGGCAATGAAAGTTTATTGCTTAGTTTTAATGGTAATTAAAACATGCCATTAAATAGCTCCGACACAAAATTTAAGGGCTTAATTCACACCCATTAAATATTTTATAGATACCTGTCATGGTTACTTATTTTATTTTATTTAACAGACTTTAGGATTACAACCTTTGAGTCAGGGATTCATTTACAAAGGCTCCGTAGCAGAAAAACAAATACAAACACTTAAAGATCAATGGTAACCATTTTACACATTGTGAAAAAAAGCCTGAATTCAGGTCCTAGTGTTATAAGTAGTGTTTCCGAAAGTTACATGCCTTTTAGTTTCGTGGTTTCTTTAAATCAGCATTTTAATGACTTGTTCTGCACTAACTGAAAACAGTCAGGCTGTTTCTGTCCCTCTGACTGAGCTTGGGTGAGTGATGACATTATACCATCCACATTGAGTAGTGGCCTCAGGGCTACTTCCTGACTCTATCAGTGACCACCATATGATATCTGTAATGCAGAAAATACGTAGGCCTAAATTCCCTGCTAAAATCATTTCTCACTCATCCCATGGCATCACTGACCTGCAATACTTGCTTCAAGACCTTACGCAAACTGACTGGTCCCCTTATCACAGCAGCTTCAGTGGACAATGCCCTTGCTTACTTCACCTCTAAGTTTCTGCAGGTTTGGAACTCCCGTGCCCCACCCTCATAAACCAGGGTTCACGGTGGCCACCTCCCTGGGTCACTCCTGAGCTTCTGGCCTGCCAACGTGCTCGTGACCTGGCATGGCGCAAAGCCAAAGCCTCCAGCTGTCTTGAAGATCACCAATGCTACTGTGAAATGCGGAATGACTGCACAGAGCAATCCACCTTGCTAAAGCAGAGCATTTCAAATCCAACTTCAAACTAATACAAATAGCTCCTTCCAAATTCTGGAAGGTTGTTCACTCCATCTTCTGTCTTCCTCCACCCCTCCGCCTCCCTCCCTCAGGCACAAACATTTTGTTCTCTTAGAACCTATCAATATTGCTGATTGCTTCAATCCTCCACTTTGCCACCTGTACCTCTTCTCTGCTATGCACCTCCCTAGCATTTCCTGTCCCGCTGGCCCCTCTTGCACCCTTTACTCTGTCACCCACCCTACTCCTTTTCCTCACCCAATGTCACCCCTCCCATCCTCTCCTCCTCTGCTCCTCTGCCCCTCCTCTGAACCCCTTACACCTCCCCACACCATTCTTTCTCCTCTGTCATCCCTGCCTCTACCCTTCAAGATCTCCTGGCCCTAAACCTACTAAAGGCTCTCGCTGATGGCCTTGACTCAGGCTCCTACACATCTCTGCTCCTGCCATATCCTTCCCACTCTCTGTTTCTAAACCTCTCCTTTGTGACTGTCACTGTGCCTCTGTCTGAAACATGCTGTTGTCCTCCCCTCACAAAGGGTGGTGACCCCTCCTCCCTGGTAACTATCATCCTATCTCCTACTGCCAATCTTAGCCAAATTACAGGAACACATAGCACCGAACAACTCTCTGTTTCTTTCCGGCTCTGCTTTTTCACCCCTTCCAGTCTGGCTTCAGGAATCCAACTCTACCACCACCTCACTCCTAAGATTAACTGACACCATCTCTTCAGGCTTTGACAAAGGGCACATTACCTCAGATATCTTTGTAGACCTAGCTAAAGCCTTTGACACTGTTTCTCACACCCTCCTCCTTCACAGTGTTTCAGATGCTGGTCTATCCCCATCTGCTGCAAGATGGTTCAATGCCTTCCTGTCTGGCAGGTCGCAATAAGTAAGAATTGCTGATGCTATCTCTTCCCCTGCCTATAACAACTGTAGTCCTCAAGGCTCTGTGCTAGGCCCCATTCTGTTCTCTATCTTTTTAAATGTCCTCCCCTGGTTTTTACTGCATCCAGCATCCACATGTATGCGAATGATACACTATTGTTTACCTCTGGAAATACTGTTGATGTCACTACCAGGCTCCAGTCTGACTTCATCAAAGTCCAACTCTGGCTTAGTTCTCATCAAGTCTTTCTAAATGCCAACAAGATGATCTCCATGTCCTTTGGCACAAGGTAGAGACTCGCTAGGGCTAACTCACCTCCCTTCCTTCCACACCCTCGATGGGATTGCTCTAGAGGACTCCTCCTCTTTCAGGTATCTCGGCATTTGGCTGGTCAGACACCTGACATCTCTGTACATATTGATGCCGCTTCTAAAAAACTAAGGCCTAAGCTTGGGGCACTTTACAGAAACCGTAGCTGCATCCTCTCACCACCAGGCATGAGCTGGTACAGAAGATGATCATGTCCATTTTCGACTACTGCAATGTAGTCTATGATGCTGCCCCACAGTCCCACCTATCCAAACTGGACTCTCTTTAACCCCTTCTGTTGTTTTGCTCTTGATGCCACCCCTGCACTCATCACTGTGACCTCTACCGCCTCTCAACCTACTTCCTCTACACTCCTGGTGCACACTTCATGGTGCTAAATTCATCTCTAAACTCTGGCTTGATCTCTCCCTCATATCTCCTCCCTCTTGGCACCCCTACTCTCCTCTATTTCCTGAGATCCCATGCTGACACTCACACCCTCTCACCCCTGCAGAACCACTACCTCTGGCCAAAAGCCTTCTCCTACCACCTGCCTAAAATGTGGAATGCTCTCCCTCCACAAATCCATCACTCCTCCTCCGCTATTCCTTACCACTGCATTGCACAACTACCTCACACCCTCTTACACCTGCTCCTGACCCACCTTCCATATCTGTTTCCTCTGTTTTTCTCCCACTCCCTTCTTTCTCACCCCCACTTGCTCTTATGCTTACAGACTAGCTCTTAAACAGGGTGACCAGTTCCTATGTGTTCACCCTGCTGCATATTGCACTAGTGTATACTGTTTGTATTTTATGCATCATCAACCGTGTTTCCTATTGCTCATTACCTGTACTGATTCTATTTGTAGGCTGCTCCCAAGTTCTGCTTGCACAGAAACTCTACAGCACCCTATATTGTCTCATATGCTATGTTCCTGTTTTATAACTGTATGTATAATTACAGCATCTGTATTTATTTACCTGAACCTGTAGTCTGTATATCCCTTTCCCCAGGATGTACTGTGAGACGAGCATTAAGTTGCTCAGCGTTTTTCCTGGTGAAACAATTCAAAAATATGTAATAAATATGGGACTGGGCTACAGCTTCAGCAGTGTAAGTACTTGCTTGACTGATGAGCTGTTAACTTCCCAATCAGAACAATCTGTGAGGTAATTGTTTACTGTCCAGGATTTTACAAACTCAGTCTCTGGGGTTTGTTCAGATGAATTAGCTGAAAACCACATTTTGTTCTTCTAAAGAGCTGATCATTTGAGTTTCAGTGCTGAATTGAAGTGGTATGCATTTGAGAAATTAGCTTATCTGTATCACACCAGCTGCCATTTCTTTCTGATCAAAACTCTGTGTTTCACTCTAGCTATAACACTGGGTTATTTATTTAATGGCTGTAAAAGAAGTCAACAGTTTGTTAGTTCATACAAGATATTTGTCTTTTAAAGTAGTCTCAATAAATAGGTTCATGTAAGAACATAATTTTCCTTTTAGATTGACAGACAGGTGCCTGCCACATTCTGATATTTCGCACATGTACTATTGAACTCACAAATGTCAGTTCTTTAATGGTTTATTAGTTAAAATACATCATGCATATTATAACTAGAAACACTACATGGCATCCTGATGCCATCTCATCTACAGTTGAGGCAGCAGCACTCTGCTGCCCCATGTCACCTGCCCCACATGCACCTCTGTCTCCTGCTCCAAATTTGAGGATGCTGCACCCTGACGTCCACTCTCTTGTCCCACAGAGTCAGGGTTGATGCACCCTGTTGCCCCATGACCTGCCTATGATCAGGGCCACAGTTCCCTGCTGCCTCCTGTCTGAACAGTTGAGGTTACTGCACCCCTTTGTCCCCCACCCCAAATCAGAATCACTGCACCCTGCTTCCCTGTCCTATCACCATAGTCTGGGCTGCTATGCACTTCGTACCCTAGAATTCCATGCCCCTGCTTCCACACATTTGGGGCTGCTGCACCATGATGCCCTGCCACCAGAGGTGGGGCTTTTACTGCACCCTGCTACCTACATCCATTTTCCCAAATGGACAGGGCTGTTGCACCATGCACATCCCATCCCACCACATGGTCAGGGCTGCTGTGCCTACTACCCCCTCATGTTGCCCCACAATCAAGGCTTCTTTACCATGCTGTAGTCTGTCTCCTACCACCATAGCCAGAGTTGCTGCCTTGTTCCTGCTTTCACAGTAGTAGGGCTGATGTACCCTCTTGCACCCTATAACCCAATTTCTCCACAGCCCCATGACTCTGTAGTTAGGGTTGCTGCACCATGCTGTCCCCTACTACAAAGTCAAATTTGTTTACTCACTGCCCAAAAAAAAATCTTTTTTTCATTTTGTATTATGGGGTGAAGGACAGAGGGCATTAGGGTGCAGAAGTCCCACCTGTTTGGTCAGGAGACAAGGGTGGCATTAGTACAGCAGCCCAAGCTGTGGAACAGCATGTAGTGACCACATCTGGGTGGAACTGACAGCTATGGGGCTAGAGTACAGTGGGTAGCAAATGCCCTAACCCTTGTGGCAAGTGGCAACATGGTGCACCAGCCCTAACTGTAGAGGCATGGGGCTCAAGGCACAGCAGGCTAAGAAGTGCTGCCCAAGTAGTCTGGAGCAGGTCACAATAGCCTGGTTACAGTAGTAGGGACTGTGGACAGCATGGTGGAGAAGTCTTGACTGGGGGCAGGACAGGGGGCATCAGGATACAGCAGCCTCACTGTGGGATGGGGTGCTCATGGTGCAGCAGCCCAGCTCATTTGGGACATTGATGTGGATAGCAGGGTGAAGCAAAGCCCCACCTCTGTGGCATGGGGCATAGTGCACCAGCCCCAATTGTAGAGACAAAACAATGGACCCTAGGGTGTAGCAGAACTCAGCAGCCTGACTGTGGAGACAGGAACAAGAGGCAACAGGGTACAATGTCCCTAACGTTGGGTTTGGGGACAGTGGATAGCAGGTTGCAACAACTCCATCTGTTCTGTCATGTGGAAACACAGTGCAGCAGCCCTGGCTGTTCAGGCTGATGGTGGGCAACAGGGTTCTAGCGGCCCCAACTGTGTGGGAAAAGACAGTGTGCAGCAGGGTACAGTGGCCTCCAATGTCAGGCAAGAGACACAGGGCTTGTGGGGGCAGAGGACAGGGCATCACAGTGCAGCTGCCTCAACTATGGTGCAGGAGACAAGGGCATCAGATGCTATACACAGTTTCTAGTTATACATAATGGGCTGGATATTCAAACTGCACCCAAAAGTGCGCAACAGCAGGAACAAGGCAAGTCACTTGCAAGCACAGGCTCAATCGGCCGATATTCAAACATGGAGTGTCAACCGCGCACAGCCAATGTCTGAATATTAGGTCAAACCGCGCTAGCAAGAACTAGGAAGGAAGCTGAGCAGAATGATGCACCATAGCTAAACAAGGCTAACCTAGCTGAGTAGTCCAGAGGTGCTATAGACAAGCAGAGCCCCAGCAGAGCAATGGAACTGCATAATCAGGAGGCAGGCTGGGGCCCACCACCAGCCATGCCACACAAGGGCACAGGAACACACTGCAGAACCAACAATACACCCGCACACCCCAAGCACAGCATCCCTGGGGAGGGATGGATGATCCACTGGCCCATTGGGACAAACCAACAAAGCAAAGCAGGGCCATGATGCTCCCAGCACAACCACTGGCAGGCTGAGACTGCCACACACAGGAGGTCGACAACCACAGTGCACATCAGCCCCTTCTGCACAGCACACCCTGCACCGTGACCCCAAGACACCACCATGTGCAGTGACTGTCACTGCAGTAAACACCATGCATCCCCTGGCACACTGCAACCTCGTGTAGCACAGAACCATACAAGCTAGACCCACCCTGGGCACCCAGCAGTGGGCGGCAGCAGATGGCAAGACCGACTGAAAGTCACTCCCACACCGAGAGACACCTCCCTGCAAACACACACACGCACACACACACACACACACACACACACACCCAGGACCATACCACCCCAGATGGCATGCACACTCACTGCAACTGAGAACCCATAGCCAGCTGCAAATCAGAGACCACCACAGTATTCATAAAATATATATATATTGGAAAAAGATGTGTACAACACCAAGACCAATAACACAACTATATACAGATATGTACAAGACAAGGGGGTAGGGGTAAGGTAGGGGTGGTAGGGTAAGGGTGAACAACTGGGAGAGGAAGGCAGGGTAGGAGGGATGGGTGAAGTGGGAAGGAAGCACATTCAGTGCCTGGCAGGCTGGTCTCCTGCTGCCTGTTGCTGTTCCCGTCTCCTCCGGCGTCACCTGACCCCATGGAACTGCATGTCCCTGAGGCGGTCATGTGTCACAACTGACACCCTCGTCCAGCCCGCTGGAGGGCACGGTCCATCCGGCATAGGATGCTGAGACCTAGGAAAAGGAACACAGTCAATGGCTGTGACTGTCCACAACCCTGAACACCACCCATCCTGCAAGGCATATAGCCTAGTGCCCCACACCTGTGATGGTATGCACCCACCCACAGTGACCATGCACATGACACACCCAACCAGGCAGCACCAGCTATGTGCACCACTGCACACACACACTGCCCATGTCCATCACAGCACAAACAAGGCTGTCAAGTGACGTGGCAATGTGATGGAATGCCAGTTTCACAGCCATGTGCCCAGTGCATGCATGGACCACCAGTGATGCACACACAGACGCAGTGACACTGGACAGTGATGACTGTCGCCTGTGTCATGCATGGTTGTGTTGTCCATGGCTGGTGGTCATGCCCCACCTCCAGCATGCAATAGCATCCATGATGTAATGACACTCACACTCATCAAGCAGCTGTGGCTGCTGCTGCTGCTGCCACTGTGGCCCACCCCTCACGCCTCCTCCGCCACCACCTGGGCCTCGCCACGGCCCCTCCTCAGCCTGGGTCTGCATCCTCTCCGCCAGGCCTGTGGGTGACAAATGTTGAGAAAAACATCAGTGTGACCCCAAAGCAGACTTCCCCTGCCCCAGTGAGTGTGCCTGCCCACACAGCCAGACTCATGCATCCACACATGCACACACTGACACAGCCAACCATGGCAGAGCCATCCCCATGCACCACCACCAAAACACAGTCACACACGCTGAGAATACAGGTGCATAGATGGTACACCCACCTGGCCTAGGCACAATGCCCTCCTGGCATGTGACCTGAGGCATTGCAGCACGTTCAGCTCCCTCCTCACGGAGGTCACTATATCTGTGCCTGCACTGCTCCGCGAACCGGCACCACCCTGTGACTCTCACCAGTTCAGTGGCCACCTGCAGCCACATATGGGTGCGGGCCATGGTGAGGGCTGATCACCAAACAGTGCCCCAAAGTGGGTTCAACCAGGGCCACCAGGTTGGCCACCTCCATCTGACTCCACTGGGGAGTTCTCCTGCGTGCTATAATCGCGGTCGCACAGCAGGCAATATGGCGCCCGCAGCGGCAACCCCACGTGGAAATGTTGCACAATAGACCACCATAGGTCCCAATCGCGCTGTTCGTATAGCGGCCATCGGTCCATAGCAGCTGTCACCAAACAGCGCAACAGAGCTTTACACATGGCAGCTGAACAGCTCCGGGGAAAAGGTCTGGACACCAGGTCAGGGGTCTATGACGCAGCACACGCACAGCGCCATCTGCGCCTACGCATCCTGCGCGACTGGTCACCTGCATGCCAGCGCCACAGTGGACTATTGCGCAGCAGTGCCACAGTGCCATATGGTGCCCTGTGCTGTAGCGGCCACTGGCAAAATGGTGGCCATGGCCTGAATTGCCGATCGCGCGACAGCACGTCATCAGCGGCAGATGCCTGCGTAAGCTACCTGGGCATCGCAATGCGGTACCACACAGTCACAGATTCGCGCCATTGGCTCAGCCAGTTCTCAACCGACAGTGCAGCGCAACGTTGATATTCAGCCGACATGCAAATCATCTGATCAGCCATTCAAAGGCGTAGTGGCGCGATTTGCATCTCATTACAGTTGCTCCCTCTAATTTGCATGCATTGCGCTATAAATGTGCGACATTGTGTTGCGCTGGCCAGATTCGGTTACTGCAGGTGAGAGGTGGGTTGCATGCTGTGTGATATTCTGGACAATGGTCATGGGATAACGCTGTAGACTGCACAGTGACAGGTGTCCATTTCCACCCATACAGATCGACATGACCGAGCAGAGCCAAGGTGAGGGTGAGGATGGTGGGCGGAGGAGGAGGCCCAACTTCACCACAGCAGAGACAAAGGCCCTCTTCCAGGCCTACCTGGAGAGGGAGCCACTACTGAGTGGACGGGGCACCCCTCAGGCACATGTGGCTGCATGGGAGGGTAGCTTGGGCAGTGAACCTGCATGGAAGCCACCAGCGCCTCCATGAAGGAATGCAAAAGAAGATGGGGACAGACCGCAGGAGGGTGAAGGAGAAGGTGTCAGCCCCAGGGTGGCATGTGCTGGCACAGGCGGGGCCAGCCAGCGGTGGTGGAGCTGACCCTGGCTGAGGACCGACTGGCGATCATTGCAGTGGAGTGCTATTGAGGGCATACCAGGAGGTGGATTCCAGACAGGTGGAAGCCCATCACTGCACGGTATGACATGGTGGTGGTGTTGGGGGGGAGGTTGTTCACATGCACTCACATGTCTCTCTTTCTGTTACAGATCCTGTTCATCTTCAGGGACGGTGGTGGTGGGTCCAGGCAGTGAGGAAGACCTGCTGGACATGGAGGAGGGTCCATCCACCTCTTTCACCAGCCAGCACTGCACCAGCATGCACGCCGGGCTGCCAACTCTGGAGTCAGTGAGTCGGTGTGGGGGTGCACAGCCTGTGTCTCAGCAGTCTGGCATGCAAGCATGCCAGCACGCTCGTGACTGTGGCTGTAGCACGACCTGCACCATTGATGATGCAAGGACTGCAATGGGAGTGACATGTGTGTCCCATGATGGACACACAGCAGGTCAGCACATGCCCCTGGGCCTAGCTGGTTCCAAATGTGTGCCAGCATGTCAGCACAGTCCCAGGCTGTGCCTGTCAGCACCGTGGGGCAGCATCGGTGGCTGTGCAGGTGTCTGGTACTGTTGTGGCCACAGCAGTTGAACGAGTGGTCCCTGGGGCACAGCAGTTGGAGGGGCAGCAGCAGCAGTCACCCACCAGGTCTGGGGGTACAGTGTCCAGCGGTGGCACATGCCCACCGCCTCTTGATATGCCCATTCCTGGTCCTGGTGAACAGCGCCCACCCTCAAGGGTGTTGAGCATCAGGACCTTCCATACCCTGGGGACAGGATGCTGTTGTGGCAGAGTACCCATTTGAAGAGCACACCCACCTGCTGCAGGAATCAGTACAGCAGCAAAGGCGGATTGCAATGTCCGTGGAGGCACTGTGCATGGCTGTGGAGTGGCACAGCAGGGACTGTGCTCTGGCCCGTGCAGAGATGGTCCATATGTGGATGGATGTGACCGCCATTGACAGGCAGACCCAGGCATTGGTCGCTGTCGTGGCTGCATTTGGCACACAAGCAGGTGCCCCTGTACCGCGCACCCCACACAGTATGCTCTCCACTCCCCATTCCTGGCATCGTGTGACACCAAGCCTGTCAATGCCGGGTTCTGCTGTGGCATCCTGAGCACCTCTGGTGCAGGTAGATTGCATACTACAGACCCCACTGCGGACAAGGTCGCGATCGCAGTGGGACCCCGGTGGTCCATCGTGTCACCCCATGTGGCCCTGCTCAGCCTGCCAGTGCTGTTGGGTTACGGCGGGCCGCCCATGCATCCACGGTGGCTGTGGAATGGTGCAACATGACTGACCTGTCTCCCAGTGTGGGCCCTGTCTGGTGCTGCCCTGTGTGCACTGTGCATCATGGTGGGCAGTGCACTTGTGGGTGCCCTGCACATCACGCTGACATCGACCACTGGCACACCATCCTGACTGCTGTCCACAGGTGCGTGTGCATGATGATACCTGCATTGTACTGTACACCAAGGTGCAAGGGTGCTCAGCATTTGACACACATGCTTGGACAGTACAGGTGGTGGGTGTGGTCCATGGATCTGTGTGTTGCCATGTCTGTTCCTGCTCTGCTGTGCACCTGCCCTGTACGCTTTGTGCCTTGTGTGTGTGTGTGTGTGTCCATATGACTGTTCGCCCCTCCTGATGGTGTGTTTGTGTGCCTGGTCCCTTCCACTCCCCTTGCCGTCATGCACCCCTGGTGTGTTACTCTGTGTGCCTGTGGGTTGCACCAGGACAGTGTTGGTTGCACATGGCCCCTTGACTTACCTGTGTCGTGCATAATGCTCATCCGTGATGGTGTCCCGGTGCAGCTGGGCCTGCGGATCAGTCGGGGTCCCACCGTCCAAGGGGCTGCTCATCGCCATCATCACCGGTGCCACTGGCGTCCCCATCGCTGTCCCTCCTCGACCTGAATGGCTATCCCACAGTCTTTGGCCATGTTGTGCAGGATACAACAGGCCAGGAATATCCCACAGGTCTTTGAGGGCTGTACTGAGGGCACTGCCGAGGTGTCTAGGCATCAGAAGCGTGCCTTGAGCATCCCAAACACCCGCTCGATGATGTTGCGTGTGGCGGCATGCGCCTCATTATAGCATTGCTCGATGGGGTCATGGGGCGCCTGCATGGTGTGAGCAGCCAGGGATGGAGTGGGTATCCTCTGTCACCTGTGTGGAGATGGCGAGAGATGAGTATCATGTTCAGGTCCATATGCCATATCCCTGTGTGCCACTGCCATGGCACCTGTGGCATTCCCACCCTGCCCCACGTTTGCAATTCCTACATGCATCACCCACTAGATGGCCTGTGGGATGTCCCCACTCTCGAATCAATGGCACAGTGTGGACTGATACCATATAAAGGCATCATGTGCTCCACCAGGGTGTGTGGCACAGACATTGGTTATGCACCCTGTGGCATCACACACACCACCTGGCAGTTGACACTGGAATAGCCCTTCCTGTTCCTATATGCAGCCCCATCAGGGCCAGGTGGTGTGCGTATGGCCCATGGGTGCAGTCTATTGCCCCTAGCATGCCAGGCATAGTGCTACCCTGTTGAACTCCTGTATGTTTGCTGTACGCTCTGCCATGGTGCTGGGGAAATGGATGTGCTCCACAGCATGTGCAGCAGTGCGCTGAGGAATTGGGTGAGGATGCGTGACATGGCCGACTGTGTGATGCCTGTGGTGTCCCTGTCGCCCCTGAGGTGCCCGTGGTGAGCAGGCATATGCAGGCTGTCACCTTGGTCTCCACCGACAGAGCGTGACTCCATCGTGAGGGTGCCTGCATCACATCACTGCACAGCTCACAGAGCCGTCTCAGTATTGCCCTGTTCAGGTGGTACTGGCCCACCATCTCTACATCTGTGTACAGCTCAAAGCTGATGCGGCACGGTACTGCCTGTTGGGGCGTGATCACCGACGGGCCCTTCCGCGCCACGCCTCCCTGCAGCATGCATTCTCACCCCTCATTACAGCTTCCATGTGGAAGCTGGCACTGTCCATCTCCTGGCTTGTGACCCCCCGCTGATGTTGCTCTGTTACCCCGCTGTCCTGACTGCTACCTCCACTGCACCTGGTACACCTACTGGCCTCTGCACACTGTGGCCCCACACACCTTCCCTTGCCCTCTTCTGTCCTGTGCACCCCTGGCCTGCACTGTTTGTTGCTCTGGCCTTCTATGTCTCTCTGCCTCATATGTCTTCCTGTTGCGATTCCTTGCGCCTCTTCCTTGAGCCTTTTTAATTTGGCTCATTTCCGCTGAGGCGCAACTTCCGGCTGTTCCACTCTTGCGCATTGCTCAAGTCTTTGAACATCGCATTGCGCCTTTATGCATGGATCCACCCCTTCGGTTGCTCATGCCTTCATTTGCATTGCGCTGTTGCCCAGCCTGTTTTCGTGGCGCAACTGCCTCCTGCTGAATATCGCAGAATGGCACACTGGACTTGCGATGCGCAACCCTATTGCGCATGGCACAACCCTTTTGAATATCCGCCCAAAGTATTTTCACACAGAAACCATCAAAGAACTGAAATTTGTGAGTTCATATTGTACATGTGCCTGAAATAGCAGAGGCGGAAGGCACCTGTTTGTCAATCTGAGAGAAAGAAAATTGTTCTTACATGTACCTTTATTGAGGCTACATCAAACTACTGGTATGAATTAACACACTTTAGATTTATTTTATATCCATTAAATAAATAAACAACCCAGTGTTATATAGCTAAACAAAACAGAGTTTTAATAAGAAAGAACTGGCAACAGCCGTGATGCAGGTAAGCTGATTTCTCAAATGCATATCACTGCAATTCAGCACTGAAACTCAAATGATCAGCTCTTTAGAAGGACAAAGTGGATTTTCAGCTCATTCATCTAAACAAACCCCAGATACTGAGTTTATAAAACCCTGGACAGCAAACAGTTACTTCACAAATTGTTCTAATTGGGAGTTAACAGCTTGTCAGCCAAGCAGGTACTTACACTGCTGAAGCTGTAGCCCAGTCCCATATGATGTCATCTCTCTCCCAAGCTCGGTCAGAGGGACAGAAACAGCCTGACTGTTTTCAGTTAGTGCAGAACAGGTTATTAAATCCTGATTTAAAGAAAACCGTAAACTAAATAGCATGTAACTTTCAGGAAACACTACTTATAACACTGGGACCTGAATTCAGGCTTTTTTTACAATGTAAAACGGTTGCCATTGATCTTTAATACATATAGACATAGAATGGCAGCTAAAGGTTACAGTTTTTCAGTTATACAATATTGCAGAATCAAGATCAGCCATACATTGCATTGAACATGTTAGCTAGAGCTGTATTTTATAGTTTTCAAGAGAACAATAAGTTTGTTGATAGAGGGAGGGAGGAGTAACAGGTTTGATATTTATAGTGAAGTAGAGAATTAGACAGATCTCTTGTGAGAACAGCCAAAGGAGGCATTGTTAATAGGTAATGTTTGGTAGCCCTATCGGTAGGAGCTCAGTGGTGGGGTGGTCCCGTAAAATGATAGATAGATGACCCGGCACTAACTGGTACATTGGCAGTACCGTGAAGTGAGAATGTGCTCTTTGAGGGCTGACTTAAGGTCCTAATTTGGAGGAGGAGGAGACATCGGAAGGGAGTTTGTTGTACCAGACTGGGGCCCTGTGTGGAATGACCTTTGGGAATTAATGGCATGGATGAGTAAATTAATGGTTTACACCCATGAAACATCAGCAATTAATAGAAATTCAATGGAATAAAAATTGGCCATTAAAATAGGTGATACAAAATTTAACTGTGAAAATTAATGGGTTTGATGAAAATAATGGAAAATGAATGGCATTTAATGGAATGTTAATGGATATCAATGCAATAGTGAGGCCAGTTGATGATGGGCAGGGACATGAATCTACTTCTAAACCCGGACATGGATACCACAAACCCTGGCAGATTCACACTATCCTGACACAAAATACTTTAAACCCACTCAGAATCATTTGGGATCCGAAGATGTCTGGAAAATTCTTTTTCCAAGCAGCTGTTCCTATATGCACTATTCTGATGGTACTCAGTCATGCCAGACCAGATGACTTTTTACCACTGTAGCACTGGGTATGGTCTGGGATCTCATAGTAGTCCCAGACTATTGTCATACTATTCTTCTCACTCTTAAATTTAACTTGGGTAAATCCAGTAAATATACCACTTGGAGGTTTTATTTATTTATTATTTATTTATTTGTACAAGTCGGATTTACAACCTTTGAGTCAGGGACTCATTTACAAAGCGCTCATTGCAAGGAGGGCAAGATAATAGAACATTGTGCAGATGCAATATTGACAACATTACAGGTGCAGACATTGAACACAGAATGCACTTAGTTATATGTTGATATAAAATACAGGTTTACAATTAAAGATGTACAATTTCTCTGGAATTGCAGTGGAATACATCCTTGTATCAGCCTAAGGGTAGATAAAAGCGGTAGGGGAAAGATTGATTGGCAATCCAGGGACATTGTCGTGATTGAGGGACCAGGCAGGCTGTGGTCCTGCAGTAGGGACCGGTGGGGCAGGGTTAGTTGCACCACAGCAGTGGACATTAAAGAGATGGTTCCATTGAGTGGTTTGAAGGCACCAAGTTCGACAGTGTTGGTGATGGTAGGGAGAGAGTTGAACCAGGTGGGGGCTCGAGAAAGAAGGACTTCTGGGTGAGGGAGGTCTGGTTCTGGGCACTTTGAAGGTGGCTTTAACAGAGCTGTGGGTGGAAATGGATGAGGATGACCATGGTAGGGAGGTAGAGACCCGGTATGGGAGAATCTGAGCAGGGTTTCTTAGCAAGAAGGCAGGTCTGATACTGCAGATGTTCCTCAAGCTGAGCAGGTTGGTGAAGGAATAGAGCAGGAGGTGTGGTGCGGCTGAGGCTCCAGTCAGAGCCTACAGGCCTTATTGATGGAGAGCTGGATTTTAGAGAGGGTGGTGTTATCAGCTGCAGCATGAGATGGGCAAGCTGTAGTCCACTAGGACAGAGACGGAGAGGTATGGCCAGCCAGAGGGCAGCGAGGGCAGGAATTCCTATGGCGATAAAGTAGGCCAATCAGAGAGTTGATGGTGGAGGAAAGAGCATTGATTGGGTGTGGAAGGTGAGGGCAGTATCAAAGTGATGCCTAGGTATTTGTATGTGGGCACTTGCTCTAATGGGAGCTGAGAGTTGGGGGTAATCAGGAGGGGGGCACATCTAGCTTTATTTTGGTGTTGAGAGAAGAGCATTGATTTGGTTTTCTTAAGGTTTATAACTAGTCTGTGATCAAGAAACCACCTTTATGTTTGGTTGTAGGCGAGTTTAAGGGATGATTGGAGAGTGGAGGATCTGGGTGTGAGGCATAGAGAACTGCATCTGCATAGAGGAGTATCTTGCTATTGCAGGAGCTGGGAGAGTGTTGAGTAGAGACTGAAGAGAATGGGACCCAGGATTGAGCTCCTGGGACCCCGGAGCTAACGGTCAAATGTTGGAGAGGAGACATTGATTTTTACATGCTGGGATCTAGCAGAGAGGTAGCTGGAAAACCAGGCAAAGGGACCAGCAGAGAAACTGAGTTGGTGGATAGAGTCAAGTAGGAGGAGGGGTGATAGACAGTGTCAAAGGTCTTGGAGAGGTCAATGAACACTGCACCAGCCAGGTTGCTGGAGTCGAAAGCAGAGTGCAGGTATTGGGAGAACTCCAGGAGAGCAGTGGTTGTACTGTGTCCTGGGCAGAAGCCGTGCTGTTCGGCACAAAATGACATACTTAGCCAAGTACTCAGATAGTTGGATAGACACCCTTTTTAAGGCTTTGGAGAGTGGGGGAGGATGGAGATTGGCCGATAGTTGCTGGGGTGGACCGCCTTGTGTATTGGAGTGATTTGCAGTTTTCCACGCACTGAGGAACTGTCCAAGGCATAGAGACCATTTGAGTAGGTCCATCAGGGGACTAGGACAACGCCCAGGACCAGGCAGAGGATCCTGGAGTTGAGGGAATCACTGCTAGGTTATTACTAACATGGGCTTTAGCAGGTGTGTCCTGGCTTCGTGGGGGATAGGGTGCTCAGGTAGAAAGGTGGGCAATACAGGGTAGGGGAGGAGGAGGAGGGGTTGGATCAAAAGCTGCTGGGGAGGACAGAGCTTAGATCTGAGAAAGTGGTGTTGAGGCAGTCAGCTATAGGTAGGTTCAGAGGAGGTAGCGCCATTGATGGTGAGCTGAGATGGTGGAGGGGAGGGTCTTCCCATTTAGTTCCTTCCATGTTATTCCAGAAGGTCCGGCCCAAGCCACAGGTGGAGGTGAGGGTGGCCTGGTACTGCTCTGCCTTGGCCTGTCTGATGGTTAAATCTGTCCTTGCTCAGAGAGGAATCATTTTTTACATTAATCTAAGATAAGGTTGAACATTTCTACTCACTAATGATATGGGAGAGGTCTGTGATTCCATGCTGTGGGACTCCCTGAAGCAGTAATTATGGGAGAAATTACTTTGTTTTTAGTCAAATGAGTTAAGGAGAGAACAGAAACTGAAATATTTAATGACCACCTGGAAAATTTACAACAACTTTCAGGGAAGAGGATCAAAGGGTAGATATTCAAATTTGAGGGGTACAACAACAAATACTGGGTATTTTTGATCAAAAGTTGAACTGGCTCTAACCAATTTAAAATGATATTATTATGAAGGAGGGACCATGGTTCTCGCCATTTTGCCAGGCAACTTAGAGTAAAAAAAATGACTGCATGCCCCACTTATTTGACCCCAGTAGCAGGGAAGATTACTCACCACTCAGGTAGGATAGAGGCCTTGATGTGGGAATTTTATCAAGACATATACATGTATATAGCCTCATACACAGACATCCCCTTTGCCTCCCACTATTTCTGGAATTTGAACCTTCTGACTTTACAATAGGCACAGATGAAATCCCTTTCAGTGCCTATACCTAGTGAGGAAATTCAGCTAGTAATTATGAGCAAAGACTGATAAATGTCCATGTCCTGTCACATTTACTACCTAATCTTTGATACCCTTACTCCTTCCTCTTCTTGTCTGGATGTTTCAGGAAGTCCAGGAGGGGCTCTCCCATCTTGGAAATGGGCTGCTATATATGCCCTATTAAACCAGAGAAAGATCTGTTATATCCTTCTTCATACAATCTTATATCTTATTAAAAACAGAATATACATTTTATAGCTATATTGGCAACCCACATTGAGAAAATTCTCCCAGCACTTATCTATAGTGAGGAGGCTGGTTTTATTCGACAGTGATAGACATCTGATAATATTAGAAGAACGCCACTTATTTACTTATTTCATTTCATTTTATTTTATACTGGAAAGGCATGTGAGCAAAATGCTTGTTTTCACGAGTGCCCTGTTGGAGAAAACTAAACAGTGAGACTATACAGAGCATCAACATATACGTAAAAGAATACAATATTACATGGGTGGGAATATGTACAGGAAAGCGGAGTAAAACATTGGGGAGGTACACTTTTAAATGGTGGGTATATGCACACAATTACAGAGAATTAACTCTTACAGTAGTATGTCTTCATCAGTAGGGGTGTCCAACCCAGCTGAGGTGTACAATTATTATACATAGAAACACTAGATTACAAATGTGCAAACAGTGGAATATTGAAAGTGGGAGGAACAAGTGGACAGGTATTAGAATCCAGTACAAACAGGACAAATAATGAGTAAGTGCTCAACTGGCTGTAGACGAGCACTCCGGGATAAAGAGAAAAGATATAATAGGAGGCAGGTGGATATGGAAGGAGAGTTATTCAGGGAGGGGACGATATCTTGCTGCACTTAGGTGTGGTATTAGTAACACCAGACTGCAGGGATGAGATTAGTGAGAAGAAACAAAAGAGTGTGGGGTGGAGTGATAGGTTGTAGAGGGTGGAGAGTGCAATTCAGAAACAGTTGCAAGGGGTTTATTGAATAAGTGCTTTTCAAGTTGATTTAAAGGAGTTGGTAGAAAGGCATACCATGAGGTTGGGTGGTAAGGTTTTGAAGAGGTTTGGGGCCCTTGAAAGAGAGTGATCTCTGTCTCAGAGAGGTGTTGCAAAAGGGACCTTAAAGAGGGTGGAGGAGGCACTCCTGGTGGGGTGGGCTGGATCTGATTTTGGGAAGAGGAAAGTGACACTGGGTGGAAGAATTTTGTTCATGAATGTATCTTCCAGGCGAACCTGTCTTCAAGGGAGAGCCATTTTAAAGATTCATAGAGAGTACAACTGTATGTGTGACGGGGAGGATGGAGATGAATCTGAGAACATTGTTATAAGCAACTTTAAGCTTGGTGAGATAGGTGAAGGTTAGTGCTAGTGAAAAATGAGAGACCCCAAGACAAATAAGGGAGAAGTAGGCTGGATGCTAGTCAGGTTCTAGTCTTGAGGACAAGGAATTGCGGATTCTATAAAGGAGTCCAAGTCTCTGATGAATTTTGTTGATAAGCTGGGTTGTGTGGTCTGAAAGAGAGGTGCTCATCCTGAGTCAGGGTGAGGTATTTAAATTCATGGACCCACTCAATGGCGATGCTATCATTGTCCAGGAGGGTGAAATCAAAGTTCAAGGGTTTACGGGTGCCCAAGAAAATCATGTATTTTTTTTTCAGTTAATCATTTTATTGAGCAGTTTCCATTTTGTACATATATCCTTAAAAGATTTGTTTGACAGTGTATAGTTTCAGTCATACAGTAAATGTATATTCTGTACTTGGACATATCTTGTGAGGTTACTTAAGTAGGCAAACTTATTTCATCTTTGCATTACTTGGTACTATTAGGAACAGAGGAGTTAAACAATGAGTACTTCTTTAAAGTGTAAATATAAGAACAGAAGCCTATACTGCAAAGTTAACTATAGGTATCATTTAAGGTGCCTAACGTTCTATTATCCTTCTATGGTGTTACAGTGAGATGGGGTCCATACCCGTATGTATCTGGGCTACATATGTATGGGGGTCATGGGGGCTTAAGCAAGTCCTTAATGTATTTCTCCACATTTCCAGAAAAGTGTTGGCAGCAATATATTCCAGGTAGGGGGTCCAGCTATTTTGGAACTTCTCCATACATCAGTTGTTAAAACAGTTTATTTACATGAGGGAAGCTTGAGACTCTAAGGCTGTATGCCACTCTTTGGGAGTTGGTATAGTGGTAGTTTTCCACTTTTCCAAAAATGAGTCACTTGGCTTCTACTGAGGCTTGATTAATCATTATTTGTGATGGCCACCAAGCTTTAATGTGGTCGGGAAGACACCCAAGATCCAGATTAGTGGGTCAAGGGAGTGGGCTCCAAAGTATCTCTGTGGAGACTGCTGTGATATGTGTCCAAAAGGGGCGGAGGGGAGTGCAGTCCATAAGACATTCAGTAGATCAGCATTTGGGGCATTGCACCTCCAACAATAGTCCTGGCTAATGTAGCCCATGACCTTAAGTTGTGTTGGTGTGCGATACCATAGGTGGCATATTTTGTTTTGTATCAAATGACTCCTTGGATCCCTGCATGCTTGGTGTGCTAGTACTCACCCTTGTTCCACTGTTGGTTGGTGATCATGGTGCATTTTTTTTTTGCCATTTCTCCTTGGCTGGTAACGAGGGGTCAGGCTGCTGTCTCCCATGAGTCTTTGAATGGTCCCAGCAAGTCCTCTTCGGTTTAGAGAGCCATGTGTGAATTTGTATTTTCCACTGTGGATGAGTTTGAGCACTGGTATATGTAGAGCAAGTGCACTAACTTTCTGGTATTGCAGATGCAGGCTTCGATTTGTAAATATCTCCAGAAGACACCATGTAGCAGGTACTTATTTCTGAGGGATTGAAAGGAGTCTAATATGGTTATCCCAGGCATCTCTATGTCCTTGAATGTCAGTATACCTTACTTTCCCATCCCGACCATCTAAAGGGTTCCCCATTAATGTGCAGATTGGAGTTGTTCCACAGTGGAATATCATTTTGGGATTCAAGCATAGCTTAGCCTTTTGCCCCATCAATTACCAGGTTTGGTGCATGGCCTGGATTGTAGTCAGGTATTGGAATTGCTTTGGGATCTTATAGCCTAGGAATTCTGCAGGTGAGTATCCATGCATGAGGGCATCTTCTATCTCAAGCCATGCGGGTGGAGCTGAGTCCTGTCTGTCATGCCAATTTAGTTTTAGCTGCGATGCAAGCATAGGAGTAATTTGTGAAGTCGGGAGATTCCACCCACCTTTTATCCATGGTGCTCTCAATTTTGCTCTACTATACCGGTGGGGAGGATCCCCATAAGAATTTACTCATAAGGGTATGTAATTTTTGGGCCCATTTTGCCAGGAGAGTAATTGGTAAGTGTGAGTAGGCAATATACCCTCGGGCCATCATAATCTTTATGGCATCTATCTTCCGGCCATGGACAAATGGAGGTGTTCCTATCTCTCCATGTCCCTTTGTAGCCTTGTCAATAAGGGACTGAAGTTGTCATCCGCTAGGTTGGCCAGGTCGGTGAGAGTTTAATCCCAAGTATTTACCTCATGTGCCCACGGAAAGCCTAGCATGTCTTTTGTTATGGAGGTAGAGTGTTTATTCAGAGGAGTATTTCTGATTTAGTTTTATTTATTCTTAGGTCCGAGATTGTGCCAAATGTTTCCAAGATGCTGAGAATCTGGGGCAGGCTCTTGATTATATTGTTTATTAGGATCAGGCAATCATTGGCGATAACTTTGCATGTTATTGGGCCTTTCTACACTCAGACCTGTAATCTCAGGGTGAGCCCTGATTGCAGTGGCCAGAGGTTCCATGGCCAATACAAATAACAACGGTGAGAGTGGGCAGCCTTGACTGGTTCTGCATAGGGAAATGGGTCTGATATAATGCTGTTAGTGAGAACCCTTGCTGCTCTTATACATGGTTCTGACCCAGGACATAAATATGGGCCAAAGTTGTAGGACTTCTAACCGCATGCAGGTACTCCCACTCCACTGAGTCGAACGCCTTTTCAAAATCGATAGCTACCACTGCGGCTGTGGTGGGGTGTCTGCTGTGGTCTGTATCAAGGAGATCAGGGCCCAAAGATGGTCTGAGCTTGCCCTTGCTTTAACAAAGTTGACTTGTGAGGAGTGAATAATTTGTGGGAGGGATTTCTCTAGCCTAATAGCCAGGACCTTGCTAGTACCTTTAGCGCCAGCATTGATCAGTATATGGGTCCATAACTAGCTGAGAGGGCAAGGTCCTTACCCTTTTAGGTAGTATTATGATGATGGCTTTAATGTACCTGGCAACTCTCTTGCTGTGTCAGCCATTTGCAAACATATGGGTTAAGGGGGTGACAATGTGATTTTTGCTTTATAAAATCTACCGGAAAGCCATCCCTCCTGGTGCTCTTATGTGGCGCCATTAGTTGAATGGCTATGGAGATCTCTTTTTCAGAAATCGGGCTTCTACCTCTTCTCTGGCTTGTATGAGGCATGGTAGAGATAGTCCTGCTATAAAAGTATTATACCTGTGGGGGGTCTCATTTGTTTTGAGAGGCGACAGCTCTTTATAGAATTCCATCATAATCATGTTGATTCCTTTTGTTAGATGTGTGGGTCCCATTTTATTTTTGTGGTGGATATACCTTTCTGCCTGCATTTGTTTCAATCTATATGCCAGCAGCTTCCGGCTTTTCCCATCGCCCAGTATGTGTGTTGTTTTCTGTATTTGGAGTTCAGCTTTTCTAGTGGCTAGGAAGTTTAATTGAAGTCTTAACATTGTGATTCTTTTAAGTTAGCTGGGTCGTTCAACACCTGAGGGTTTTTTGTATTGATTTTCCAGTTGAGCTAACTGCTTTTCTAGTTGGGCATATTCCTTCTCCCTTTGTTTATGCCTATGTGCTGCAAACTTATAATTCTCCCTCGTAACGTAGCTTTGTAGGCTTCCCAGACCCCAGCTGCTGATGTGGATCCTGGGGATTGTCTTGAAGTAGAGTTCTGATTCTTTAAGAGCCATTGAACAAAACTAGGCTTGTATTAAAAGAGGGTCTAGTCTCTATAGCTGGGATCTATGCTCATTAGGGGTTCTGAAGAGGCTCAGTACCACAGAGGCATGGTCAGATAAATACACTGGAGTGATTGATATGTCTATTGTGGCTGAAGTCACTGATGGAGAGGTGAGCCAGTGGTCTAGTCGACTTGCCATTGCCTTGGGGTTGGAGAAAAAGTGTAGTCTCGGTCCGTGGATGGGTGAGCGTCCAGATATCAGAGAGCTTATGTAGGGCTATCAACTCAGTCAGCGTATAAGATCTCGGATGTGTGATTCTGGTTTTGCATTGACCTATCCATGATGAAATCCATGGTGAGGTTTAGATCCCTCCCACAAGTATTTCTGGAATGTCATGTGTCATTTCTAGCGTCTGTTGAGAAATTTTGTTAAAAATTTGGGTGAGTTAGAGGCGTAAACATTTACCAGTAGGATCGGCCCTGTGGGAGAATCTACCCACACCATAATCATCTTTCTTTATCGGTTTGTACTTCACTGGCTTCCAGTTCAGATTCTTATGGAGCAGAATTGACACCCTCGCTAGATGCGCTGAAGACACTGTGAGCCTCCCATCCTACCTTTCCATTTTCAGTTTCTGGGCTTCCACCTTATTGAGTCTTGTTTCCAGAAGAAAGGATATTTGAGTTTTAATTTCTTCAGGCATGACAGGATTTTTCTTGCTTAATAGGAGAATTTATGCCTTTGATGTTCGTGATGTTGCAACAACGCAGGATGGAATCCTTGAATCAGAGAAATTTGTGCAATGAGTTGAAAGACGGCTAGTAGGGATATGGGCACCATTATCCACCTCTGAGCTGTTACTAGACTTCATTCCAATATTTATTTATACCCCAGCGTAGTGTGGTTTGTCCACTATTCTGTGTGGATGCTGTAAAGTTAACAACTTGTCTACTGACTGAAAATGGTACCTTATGTGTATTGGGAACCACTCTCTTTTTTGCCTCTAATTCTCTACCTGTCTATAGCTACTAGCAAAAGAAAAAAGGTAGCATATTTTATAACAATAACATTAAACCTACTAAACAGTTAACATCAACAGTTGATAGTCAATCCATAGAGTGTGAGTTGACTTAGTAGACCAGCAGGCTAGCTTTCTCCTAGCCTGCCAATGGCCAGACAACTCCACTCGGGAGGAGGGTCAGTTATGTGATCTGGGCTTTGCCCAGTTGCCATAGAATGAACAAACAAAGGGAACTAGAGCAGTAGTTCAGGCCATTGGGTATGAGCAACCTTTTCATTTTAGGTGTAAGGGTTCCAAGCTTATTCAGGTTCCTACCTGGCTGGAATGAAGCATTGCTTTGTGTTCGCCTTGGTCTGCCAGGGACAATGGTGTAATCACCATGGCTTGGGCATGGAACTGAGTGGTGGCCCAGGGTAGATGTTATGTGGTCTTCTGCTGGTTTGGTGTACCTACCATTGATGAGGGTAGGAGGAAATCCCTCCTGTACTGATCACCTAGCTTGCCCTTTGCCGAGTACGACCCCTCCCTATAACCAAAGGAGTTGTGGGGCAGGTCAGTCCATCTCCCAGGGCTCCTCATCTAGGGGTGCATGAGTCAGCATCTGCTGATAAGCTTATACCCTGTAATTGTGCACTGATTCAGTTCTTAGGCGATGGGTGATAGCATCAGTACCTGGGTGTTGCCTTGGTGAGCACCCCATGTTTCCATTCCCCGGTATATCAACTGCATCAGGAAGTCTCTGAATTTAGGGTATAATGGCATCCAGGAGGTAAGTTGAGATACCACCCCTCCCCGAGGAGACGGAGGTCGTGAGGGCCAGTCCTGAGGCCCTCCTGCAGCTTGCTAGCCCACCCACTTGCCCTACAGCTCAGCACACAGCAAGATACCACCCTTCCCCGAGGAGACCGGAGGTCATGAGGGCCAGTCCTGAGGCCCTCCCTGTAGCTCGCTAGCCCACCCGCTGCCTCCTACAGCTCAGCACACAGCAAGATACCACCCCTCCCCGAGGAGACCAGAGGTCGCGAGGGCCAGTCCTGAGGCCTCCCTACAGCTCGCTAGCACCCGCCTGCTCCCTACAGCTCAGCACACAGCAGGTAATTTTGCACCTCTCACCCGAAAGCAGTTACACCACTGTAAAGACTCCCAGCTTCCACGCATTTTACGCTTTACCAATGGCTGCAAGCTTTAAACTGTGCTCTGATTCAGATATCTGGTGCTCAGGCTGAACTGAATGTACTTACTGAGCCTTATTTGATGCCATATTGTAGCACAGTAGCTAAAGTGTTTCATGGGTGAAAGTCTGTTTAGGGTATATCTTGTCCCTATTCTAGCTTTTCTCCTCAATTTCAGCAACTGTTGTATTGGCTAAACAGAATGTTCACTCAGTAAATGTACATTTCGAGAGATTCAGTATTAATTACTTACAAGATAATACCTGTGTGCAGACATCTTAGCGAGTGGGATAAATTAACAAAAATGGAAATACCTGTGTGCAGACATCTTAGCGTAGTGGGAAACTTTCATTGAGGTTATCTGAGTGCAGATTTCTGAGCTCTGTAATTTGATCAGCCTGCCCTGCTTTGTCTCTTCTCTCCTGTAACAGCCTGCCCTAATCCTTACCTGTTTGTCCTCACTGTGTATTTAATTCCTGCCTCTCCTCTCCCGCAGATACCCCCCTCCTCCGAGGAGACCGGAGGTCGCAGGGCCAGTCCTGAGGCCCTCCTGCAGCTCGCTAGCCCGCCCGCTGCCCTACAGCTCAGCACACAGCAAGGTACTTTGCGCCTCACCTGAAAGCAGTCGCGACCGCTTGAAAGACTCTTGCTTCCACGCATTTTGGCGCTTTACCAACGGCTGCAAGCGCCCTTAAACTGTGCTCTGATTCAGATATCTGGTGCTCAGGCATGGCCTCACTGAATGCTACTGTTCGCCCCCACCGCCTTCACCACCACCACCCTTGGTCGGATCTCAACTTATAGCTAAGGGTGTCATGTGAGTGGCTAACAACCTATCAGCTCACTCTTCCAGCTGCAGGTTCATACAAAGTTAACACTAGTGGCCACTGCTGCATATCTATCACAATTGTCTTACATAATATTATCTCTACACTGACAATCCTCCTGACTTCAGGACCCTTTCAAGCTTAATCAACCCCTCTAGAGGCAATCCAAACCATACCTACCTCTACCTTCCCATTCATCACTATCCCACCAAGGTTGACCTCAGACCCTGTCCCTCCCATATCCTACTTACAAGCCATTCTGAAAATGCTGACTTATTCCCACATGCTCACACCATAACCCTCACCTCTCATGCTAGACATTGTACCCAGCCCTCACCCCCAAACCTCAACCCCCCACCACCCTGACAGACCCCATAACCATCCCCCATACTGCCGCCTCCTAGCATGTGTCATTCCCAATCTCCCAGTTCCCACCTCCAGCGATAAACCCCACATCCTACCAATCCCAACGCCACTGTCCAAACTCTGCAGGCTGGCCCTCCTGCACACCCCTCCACTCCTATTAATATCTGGCAATATCCACCCCAACCCAGGACCACACTGCGCCAAGACATCTCCAAAACACCCTAGAGGCAATCTTCTGCTAGCTACTCTAAATACTAAATACATGCAGCCTTTCAAAAATCTTACCCTCTTCAAGGCTGGATTGCCCCACACATTCTTGCTCCTCTCGAGACCTGGCTCTCAGACAGAATACCCAATGATGCGGTCTCCTCAGTAATTATTCACCTTCAGGGCTGATAGGGTCTGCGAGAGGCGGTGTGAGTGCAATTTATGTCAAATCCTCTCTACATGCCACCGTAGTTCACACCCCTGTGCCGCAGTATGACGCCCAGACATTAACGGTCAAACTCCAGCCTGTGTTCCAAAACGCCCACATCATCTCAACCTATATCCCCCGGAAACCAAAACTCACCTTTGACTCTATCCTCCACACTATCTCCCACCTATCAAATACTAGCGAAATCATCTTAATGGGTGACTTCAATGTCAACTGGCTATCCCCAGCCTCATCCAGCTTCAAAGACACCGCCTGGCGCCTGACCTGCCCAACCTGTCACCCTCCAACCAGAAGGGACACTAGAGCCGGACCTCCACCCTTTAGACCTTATTTTTACCAACAGGCCACAAACCTCTCCCAGGTCACAGTGCTCCTCGATCTCTATTAGTGACCACTCCTCGTGACCAGCTTGTGGATGGGGAAATTGCCCTGTGCCCCCCCAAAAATTCCCATACAGAAAAGGTTAATAAGAGAGGCTCACAGAAACTCAAAGCACACTTAACTACCAGCAACTGGCTCCCTGTCTTTACAACGCAGTTAACTGACCTAGTTCTCGCACTTCATAACCACATTCAACAAAGCTCCTGCGACTTATTTGCTCCCCTTACCAAGCAAGTTGTGAAACCAGAATCACCCCTGGATCACTCTCTCTCACCACTGAACCTGCTCCAACAGAGGGACAACCTCTGGTATAAGGCCCTTAGACCTCAGCGCACTCCAGGATAGACAGCTATACCGTGAGGCCTGCAATAAATGTACCTGGGCTTTACAGGCTAAGGGTACTAACAACCAAAAACCCTAACCACCTCTTGGGAAGATGGCAAAAATTCTGGAGCAACATAAAAGAACTCAATGGGCTCATCTCGCCCACCTCCCTTCCAACTCACCATAAATGGCTATGTCACCCAAGATCTCTACACTATTGCAGAAGCCCTGAACCCACCTTCATGGACCTCCCCATATCCTCCCCCACTTTCTTCCACCCTGCTCCCCCACCTCCTCCCGACACCGCGTAACGGGGACCCATTACCTTCAGGCTGAGAGTCATCTCCGCCATGAGGCAAAACATTACTTTCCAAGCTATCGCCAATTTCGCCACAGCAATGATTCACTTGATCTTAAACTTATCCGACTGACACTTGATGTCATACTACCCCACCTTTACTAAAATTTTCAACCTCTCTGCCTTGGACAGTTTCCATCAACCTGAAGAGGGCCATAATCACCCCATTCTGAAGAGTGGTGACCTCACTAGTACAAGCAACTATAGACCGATCTCAATACTCCCCTCCTCTCCAAAGCTCTGGAAAAATAGTCTGGGACCAGTTAACAGAACACCCAACCTAAAACAAACTCCTCTGCCAGGCCCAGCATGGTTTCCAGACAGGCTATAGCATGGTCACTGCTCTCACTGACTTCACCTCTTTCATCCATGAGGCACTGACCAAGGTTCTATCGCTTGAGCAATCTTTGTGATCTGACCAAGGCATTTGATAGTCAGTCACGATCTGCTGCTCCGTGTCCTCCCTAAACTAAATGTGGTCCCAGAGACTATGGCCTGGTTCAAAGACTCACCTCTCAGTGCGGTCTCCACAAGTCAAGTTAAACACCACCATCCTCCTGCAAATATGCGCACTCTGGAGTCCCACAGGTTCTATTCTCGGCTCTCTTCTTTTCACCCTCCTTCTAAACTCCCTTCCCAAGGCCTGCAGTGGTCATCTGCTTCTATGCTGATGATGCAGTTACATACTGGAAACACCCACAGCCTGCACCCTCCAACTGGCCCTTCAGGGTTTTTTCAGGAAGCTTGAGACATGGTTTAATGAACACCGCCTTATCATCAACTATAAAAAACTAAAACCATGATCTTTGCGCACTAGCAAAGCCCCTCACAGGCAGTCGACCCTCCTAATCAAAAACTCACAAGGCATCTCCTTGAACACGTAATAAACTTCAAATATCTGGGATCACACTAGATACCTCCTCTCCTACCATAGTCACATTCAACACCTTCCTCAGCTGTCAACACCAGAGTGGCATACTCTACAGACTCAAACACTGCTTACCCATCATGCCATGCGCTTAGCTGTCTCTCTCATCAACTCTCCTAAATGATTACAGGATAACCATATATGGACTCAGCTGAACCCACCGCCTCACGTAGTATTAACACTGCCCTGAATAAAGCTTGCTCACTAGTCACCTGCAGTGACAGGCTAACCCATACTTGTGACTTATACAATTTGGCCGGGTGGTTAAACTTCCAACAAAGACTAAGTTCCACACTCATGCTCTCGCAAAAAATACATCTCCAGCTTGCCCCCATTGGCCTCCTCCCTTAATCAGCCCTGTCCCCACAGGCTAAATACACGGCTCTGCAGTAAACCTCTCATTCCAGGTCCCCACTGTAGAACATCTCTAGGCCAAAGATCTTTCTGGTACCGTGCTCCTCTGGCTAAATGCTCTACCTCCCAGCTCTCTCAGACCCACAGCATTTTCCTATTCAAAGCGGGCCTCAAAGTTCACTTACTTGAGACTGCAAACTGTGACTGTGGCTAATCTCCCTTCCCTCCTCGTGCGCCCTTTCCCCTACAACTGACACAGGGTCCTCCCCAACCCTATGAATCCGCTTCCTTCCTATCTCTAACTAATGGAATCCTGACAGCTGCATACCACTGTCGCTGGTAAACTAAGTTAAAGCCTGGACTGCACTGCCAGTACTGTTTAAGAATGCTGACTGTTAATTGTATGTTTCTCCCTGACTACTGCCTGAACTATGTATGATTCATTGTATTTTGTACTCCCTCCACCCTCTGTAACCGACATGGAGCCTTTGCAAAAGAGTCTATGACTGAAAGGATTGTAATTCGATCTTATGCAATAAATAAATAAAAACAATAAATAAATAAATAAGTGCCTATTCTGATAGGAAAAGGCAGCTGAGGTAATCCTCGCTCATGAAATATCTTGGGGGTCATTCTTTTCTCAGAGTTTCTGCATTACCCTCTGCTTCAGATCAAACGTCACCAGTGATAAATGGCACACATTATGTGTCAGATCCCAGCAGTTACCCTCCCCTGCATGGCTCATCACAACATCTTGAGCCCTGCGGTGGGCTGCCATCTCTACACCCAACAGGCAATGGGTGCTGTAAGTTGCAATAATACTTGTAGTGCCACAACCGTCTGTGCTGAAAACCATGTACTATAAAGTTTTAATTCAGCTCGGCTGAAGTGTAACCTGAGGGGCACAATATCATTAAATCTATATTCAGCTATTTATTTATGTATGTGGGTACCCACTGAGGAGCCTTCTTGATGCTCTCTCCTATGGTTTTGGTTGGGGTACCCTTAACATCAGCAGTGCTCACAGATTGCATAAATGCTCTTCATAGGAGCTATCTGCCCTCTCTTTGGGTCATTATTTGCACAAGGTTGCAGCAGGTATTGTAAATTGGGAGGTGCACTTAGAATAAACGAGTGCTGTGGAATTTCAATCCCACCCTCCATCCGGCAATACCCCTACGTGCTAGCATTAATATAACTTAAACAGTGCAGAAAACCTGTAGGCTTCCAATGGAGCTCATCACAACATTTGAGCTCCGAGAAAATTGAAAAGCTATGCCATATTACACCACCTAACCTTGTGGCAGTGGCCTAGAAGGATTAACAATACAGCCTTCTTTCTAGTAGAGGAAGAGTCCCTCGAAAAGGCTGTGAGAAAATTACTTACAGAGCCAGTCTCCGGTAGTCCACCATGCTCTGTCATTCATTTTCGGAAAGTTCATTCAGGGACCAAGGTGAGGGATGGCTGGGAGTTCATCAGGGCCTCCGCCACACACTACTGGTAAATTGGGGTCCAAGCATTGGGGTTTCTTCTGGTAGAGTCAGGGTCTGATTGAGGGAAAGCACTGCACTGGGGATGGATAAGTCCAGGGCTGTTGGTATCCACTCCAGGAGGGGTTCGGAGCAGTTACTAATTTTAACCGGAGTGTCCCCAGTGTCATGCTGGTGTTACCAGAGAGCTGTTGTTGCCTTTGCCTGCTGCGTGATCTCGCTTTACAAGGGATATTTTGTCAGGGCTGGAAGCTTATTTTATTTTCTGTCTCCTCTTTGGACCTGATGCCATTCCTGAGATGTAGATGACATGGAGGAGTTTGCACCATATGCTGCGGGAACTTGTTTGTGGGATCCTTGAGGTGTCCATGTTCTGGATGGCTTCTCCATGAGGCGATAATCTGGGTCAGCTCGGTGGCTGGCCTCTGCTCTTAATGTCAGCCAGAACTCCTCCACTTCTGCTGGTGAGTTGAACAGCAAGAATTCTCCTTATAATGAACTCTGAGTTGTGCAGGGTATCTAAGAGACATACTAGTGTTCATCTGATACAGTTTTTGCTTAAAACTGGCCATATGCCCATCTTTTTTGATGAGTCAGCTGATAAATCTTGGTACATTTGCACTCTGCAGCCTTCCCACAGCAGATTATTATTTTCCTGGCTGCTTGCAAGTATAGCTCTTTTCAGGGTATCTTGCAGACTTGCATAGTATGGGTTGGGGTTTTCACCTTGACAGGGCCTAGGGGCTAGGGAGCCGATGGGCCCTTTGAGCTCTGGTGGGGCACCAATGTTGAGTTTCAGTATAACTGGCAGAGAGTTCTTGAGAAAACCATCATGTCCCTGCCCTCCTCTCCTTCTGGTATGCAAATTATTCGTGAATTTTTCATCTTGCCCTGTTTTCTAAGTTGTTGACCTTCTCTAGCAGGTATTGTATTTGGCTGTGATGTTGTCTAAGTTGGCAGGTATGGGAGTGTTGGGTTTCTGCCTATCATTTTGCAGTGGTTTCTGTAGATGGAACTCTAGCATTTATTTTCCCAGTTCCTCTTTAGTACTAGATGCTGTTGCTTTTAATTCAGCTGTAATTTGTAATACCTTATTAGGGGCAGAGTTATTTTGGTCATCTCAGCTTCCAGGGTAGAGAGCTGTGGCTTAGCCATGCTGCTGTCGAAGGTAGATACCTTCCTCTCCAGTGGAGACAGTCAGGGTCTGCAAGTTGAAATATACAAGGCTGCTTGGATGTGTCAGACAGGCCAGCAATTTCATAATCCTGTCACAGATTTTAACTCTGCCCAATACCAGTCCCTTTGAGTTTTCACCATCAAGATTGGTATTGAACTGACCTCCTTGGCTTGCTGCTCCTGATGCTGGTAGAATGGAGTATTAATTTGCTCTCACTCTTGCTGGATGTATGAAGATAGGTGGACCTGATACTGCTACTATCAGATTATGCTCCTTTCATGTTGGCTGTTAGGCTCCGCCCCGCATTATTTTTTCCATTTAATACCATTCCCAGAAAGAGAACAGGACTGAGACTACAGAAATCCTTCTGTAGTTTGGCTAGAAGGGTCCTATTCAACATCTTCATCAGTGACATTGCACTGGACCTGGAAGGCAGAATTTCCTTGTTCACTGATGACATGAAGCTCAGTAACAGTGTGGACATGCCAGAGGATGTAGATAGAATGAGGAGGGACCTGCAGAAGCTTGAAGAATGGTTGAGAGTTTGGCAGTAGAAATTCAATGCAAAGAAGTACAAGATAATGCATATGGGGCATAAAATCCCTGGAACAACATATTAGTGGGGGATATAGCATGCACCAAGCAGGAAAGGGACCTTGGGGTTACTTCTAAACATGACTGAGACTGAAACCTACCAGGATACACCATGTAGAGAAGGGACAGGGCAGAGGGAAGGGAAGGGTAGCATTTATCATTAAGGAGGATTAGGGATAATCAAGGTTGAGGAGGTGGGGATCAGGTGGAAGACCTTATGGGTCCCTACAGGCTCCGGGGAAAGTAGATGAAGAGTGGGGTGGTATGTAGACCACCCGGCAGGGGAGGAACAGGAGGAGGACCTGGTGGCAAACCTTAGGGACCACTGTTGGAGGAGGGAGGCAGAACAGTGGCACTGGGGATCTGAATATGCTAGAAGCAGACTGGGGACTATGATGTCCTCATCAGGCAAGGAACAGCACCTGCTGGACATCTTCCAGGATGCGTTTCATGCCCAGCTGGTGACTGACCCAACATGGGGAGGTCATGTCCTGGATGTGGTCCTGGCAGATGGTGAGCTCATCAGGGACCTACTGATTGGGGACCCACTGGCAGGAAGTGATAATGCCCTGGTCTTGTTTTCCATGGACCCGTGGGGTAGATCACATAAAAATGTTGGTGGTAGATTTTAGAGGGCAGACTTCAGGAGGATGGAGGATCCTTCGGACCACCTGGATGAGATCAGATCAGATATGGGCACTGAGGCCCAATGGAAAGTTATAAAAAAGGGCATCTGGAGGCCACTAAGGCCAGCACAAAGGAGAGATGCAAGGGGGGCAGAGCTAAGAAGCCGGGCTGGTGGACAAGGGAGGTCCAGGAGGTGGTGAAGGAGAAAAAGGTGACTTATAGCTGATCCAAACGTTCTTGGGGGATGGATCCAAGGAAGAGTATGATAGGACAGCCAAGAGGGTCACCAGGATGGTGAGGTCAGCCAAGGTGGGGGCAGAGCTGAGATTGGCACAGGGGATTAGAAAGGGGAAGAAGGGTTCTTTAGGTATATTAGAGAAAGAAGAAAAGGAAGGGGCAAATTAGTAGACTTCAGTGGGAAGTGGGTGGGTAGGTGGAGGAGGCAGGGAGCAGGCAGAGGTACTAAATGATTTTTTGCCTCAGTCTTCACCAGGGAGGATGGGGTGTGCTCTGCAATGGGAGATGGTAGGGGGACAGGCAGATGTAGTTGGCATAATGGATGAAGAAATCCCATTGGGAGGGTGTGGGAGGCACTCAAGGCTCTAAGAGCTGACAAGGCACCAGACCCAGTCAGGATCCATCCCAGGGTGCTTAAGAAACATAGAAACATAGACTTTGATGGCAGATAAGGACCGCTAGAGCCCCATCTAGTCTGCCATTTCCCTACCTACAGGATAGGCCGCAGATCCTAGCTAACCAACAGCCTTTATCTTCCTGCCCCCACAAGAATTGCCTTATGTCTGTCCCATGCATTCTTGAATTCTCCCACAGTTTTAGACCCCACAACTTCCTCAGGAAGGCTGTTCCATGCATCCACTACCTCTCTGTGAAATAATACTTCTCACATTGCCCTGAACCGCCTCCTTCTATCTTTAAATTGTGTCCCCTTGTTCTTGCAAGTCTCTTTTTCTGAAAGATGCTACCTCTTGGACTTTGTTGATTCCCTTGAGGTACTTGAAAGTTTCTATCATGTCCCCCTCTCCTTCTTTCCTCAAGGGTATAAATATTAAGCTCCTTTAGTCTCTCCTCATACGGCTTCTCTTGCAGACCCTGCACCATTTTAGTTGCCCTCCTCTGACTCGCCTCTATCCTGTCTATGTCCTTGCAGAGATGGGGTCTCCAGAACTGGACACAGTATTCAGATGGGGTCTCACCAACTGTCTGTACAGAGGGATAACAACTTCCTGTTTTCTGCTGCTGATGCCTCTCCCACATCCCAGTATACCCCGGCCCTCCCTACTGCCTTCTCACATTGCTTGCAACCTTAAGGTCATCTGATATGATTACCCCAGGTCCCTTTCCTGTTTTGTTGTTGTTACCTCCCACCCATTGTGTATTCTTCCCTGGGTTCTTGTTTCCCAGGTGCATTATTTTGCACTTTTTGCATTGAATCCTAGCTGCCATACGTCTGAACATTCCTCCAACCTTCAAGTCCCTTTTCATCCTTTCCACGCCTCCTTGTGTATCAACCCTGTTGCAGATCTTTGTGTCATCTGCAAAAGGCATACATTTCCTTCCAGTCCCTCTGCAATGTCACTGATGAAGACATTAAAAGGTCTGACCTAATACTGAACCCCGCGGTACCCCACTAGTAACTGCCCTTCTTCAGAGTGGACTCATTTACAATTACCTTTCTGTGTCCTGTTGTCCAGCCAATGTTTTACTCTAGGCTACCACCCTGGGACCCACTCCCAGGCTGGTTAATTTGACTATCAATCTTTGTGTGGGACTGTGTCAAATGCCTTGCTAAAGTCTAGGTAGGCCAGTGTTCACAGCCCCTCCCTGGTCTACTACTTTGGTCACCCAGTCAAAGAAATCTATTAGATCTGCCTGACATGACCTTCCCGCTGTGAACCCATGCTGCCTTGGATCCTGTGCTCCACTGACCTCTAGGTACTCAACTATTCTTTCCTTCAGAAGTGACTCGCCACTTTCTCCCTACCACAGAAGTCAGACTGGAGCTGGCTGATACCTTGGCTACACCTCTGGTGGCCTTCTTAACTCCTCCATTCAGACGGGAGGGTGCTGCAAGACTGGAGGATGGCCCATATCATGCCTACCCACAAGGAAGGCTTGAGAGAGGATCTGGGTAATTACAGGAAGGTAAGCCTGACATTGGTAGTGGGCAAAGTGATGGAGGTCATCGAAAGAGGGGCTGAGGGGTTTCTACAGGCACAGGCCACATAGATGATTGCCAGCATGGTTTTGCTAGGGGCAGATCATGTCACACTAAGCTGGTGGAGTTCTACAAGGAGGTGACGGAGAGCTGGGTCAGGGCAGGCCAGTGGATGTCCTCTTTCTAGACTTCAGCAGGGCATTGGATTCAGTGCCGCATCCTGGGTTGCTGGTGAAGCTGGGGATATAGAGGTGGGGGCAGTTGGTAAAGTGATAGGAAACTGGCTAGAGGGGAGGGTACAAATGGTGATGGCAGGGGAGGTCTCATCTCCTAGGAGAGTCATTAGGGGTCCCACAGGGCTCTGGTGCTGGGCCCAATCCTGTTTAATGCCTCTATCTCAGACATTAGAAGAGGTATCAGGAGAGGGATGAGCTTATTTGCTGAAAACTCAACTGTGATCGGTGATGAACGAGGAAGAAGAGGGAAGTTGTATTCCAGGAGGACCTGGAGAACCTGGAGAGGTGGTCCTGCACCTGAAAGCTAAAGTTTAACACTCAGAAATGCAGGGTGCTCCACCTGGGGCCCAAAACCTGGCACATGTGTACACCTTGGGGTGGGAGACACTGCAAGTTTCTAGGGGAAGGACCTCGTGATGGTGGATGCCAAAATGAACAACTCAGAGCAGTGTAGAAGGACTGCGGCCCAAGCTAATAAAATGCTGGGGTGCATTGCCAGGGGATAACCTCAAGGAGCGAGAGGTGCTCCTTCTGCTGTGTAATTGCTTGTTAGGGCCGCACCTTGAATACTGCGTGCATTTCTGGCATCCTACTTATAAAGGGATATGGCTCTTCTGGAGAGTGTCCAGAGGAGGGTGGCCAGGATGATACAGGATTTGGAGAAAAGGACCTACAAGGAGCGGATGAGGGCTCAATCTGTGCTCGCTGGAGGAGAGGAAGATCAGAGGGATATGATAGAGGTCTTCAGGTACCTCAAGGAAATAAATAAGGTCAATCTTGAGGGGTGTTGCAGCCAGGGAGGTAGGGCACCAGGGGCACACAATGAGGTTGGTCAGTGGGAGACTAAGAGGGAAGACAAGGAGGCACTACATCATGGAGAGAGTTGGGAGCCCTGGAATGCACTGTCTGTGGAACTGGTGGCTGTTGGAACTGTGGAGGAGTTCAAAAGACCCTGGGACACACTGAGGGTTGAGGTGCTGGACACCACACTCGTACTACACCAGCAACCCAGGTTTGGGAGCAGACTCAGATCCATGGGGCTGGCGAAGGAGAAGGATTGAGCACCCAGTGGCTGCTCTCCTTCTCCGGGAGGGGAATTGACCTCCGCTGTGATACCGCCACCTGTTGGGGAACCTCAGGGTGGTCGGTGCAGCTGGGGAGACGCTTCATGCAAGGGTAGACATTGGCAGAGGACTGGCTTCGATGTGCATTCTCATGCTGCCAGCAGCCTTGTCCTCATTGCATGCCAACATAGGGGGATCCACCAAAACACCAGAAAATGCCTTGCCCTGATCTAGGCGACAAGCCCTCAAGCGCCGGTTACAAGGCAACACCAAGAAGTGACTCTGCTGTGCTTGTTCCCAACAATGCTCAGGGGAGATGTGGGGATCTCCACCGCTTCCTGCCCGGAGGGTAATCCAAGGACCTGAAGGTACGAGGGTAGTGTTAGCACCTAGGGGCAGACTCCTTGGGGCTGCAGATTGGGATCTATGAGGGTAGCTCTGACAGAGTGATCAGTGGCAGCAGTAGGAGGAAAAAGAAATAGTAAAAAAGACCCTCATCTAGATACAGGGTGAGGGAGCGGCCCAGAGCCTCACTGGGGTGGGGTGGGACCTTGTGGGGAGGGGCTATAACAGTGCCATGAGAGGGCACTAATCCAGGAGCAGACTCAATAGACCATTGGGCCTAATCTGCTGTTTTTAGTATGTTAGTAGGTTAGTATGTTATCATCTCTGGTGACCTCAAGGTAGGGAAACAGTGCAACAAGACAGCAGGTAAAGAATAAGATGCTGGGATGCATAGGCAGGGGCATCACCAGCAGGAAAAGGTCATAATTCCACTATACAAGATACTAGTGAGGCCCCACCTGGAATAGTGTATAGTTCTGGAGATCTTATCTCACGTAATGACATAGACAGGGTGGAGAAGGTTCAGAGGAGGGCAACAAAGATGGTACAGGGATTGCATTACAATCCTACGAGGACAGGTTGAAGGACTTGAATATGTACTCCTGGAGGAGAGGAGGAGAGTGGGGATATGATAGAGACAAACAAGTACCTTACAGGCAGGAACAGGGTGCAAGAATACACTATTTTCCAGGGAAAAGTATGTTCCAGAACTAGAGGGCATGGGATGAAGTTGGAGGGAGGGCGATTCAAAGGAAACATGGGGAAGAATTTCTTCACAGAAAAGGTGGTGGACAAGTGAAATACCTGCCAGAGGAAGTGGTGGGGGCTGAAACAATCACATGGGATTAAGAATGCATGGCATAGGCATAAGGAATCCTGGAGATCTGGGAGTGAGGGGCAACAGATTTCTAAACGTAAAGGAAATTTACAAGCTCAAATGGGCACTAGATGGAGCTATAGGCCCTTATCTACCAACAGTGTGTATGTATCTATGTATGGTCCACCAAGTCAAAGGCTTCGGTAGTCCACAAAACGGAGCCAATATAAAGTCCATCATCCATGGCCTTGACGATCTCATTGGTGAACTTATGAGGGCAGTTTTGATGTTGTTTAGCCCTGAAGCCATGCTGAGCCTCTGCTAGGATTATGATTCATTTAGGTGCTCAGAGATTTGTTAATGGGCAATTTTCTCCAAGATCTTGGATAGTGGGGTAGGAGGAGATGGGTCTGTAATTGCTGATTTCCTGTTTGGAACCACCCTTGTGTAGTGGCCTGATGGAAACAATTTTCCAGGATGACAGGAAGGTACCAGAACAGAGTGCAAAATTCAGGATTTTGGTGAGGGAGACAGCGATGTCCTTAATAACTAATTTGAGGATGCAGTAGTCTAGGCTGTCTCGGCAGATGCTGAGTTTAGGGTTATTCTTGTTGATGAGTCTGACCATGTCGGAGGGGAGAGAGCTTTGAAGTAGAAAGTGGGGCTATCATTGATGGGGAGTTGGGGTGGCTGGGCTATGAGGTCTGAGGGAGGAAGGGTCTTGTATTTTTCGAGATCACTGAAGACGCAGTTAAATATGGTCTCCACGTATTTTGAGTCATTAGAAGATTTATCATCCGACAGGAGGGTTATCTGCCGGATTTCCTGCCTTGCCTAGTAGGGAATTAAGTGTGCTCTGCACGGGATTTGGGGCTATTTCTGTGTTACTTTAAGGGCTAGTTTACTGCTCATCTAGTACTGTTTTTCTGTGATTTAGTAGCTGTTTAAATGCTGTTGTTAGAGTGCTTACCTGTGGGAGAATTGCATAGAATGTGTAGCGTGGTGTCCGCCATCTTGCGACACGAGTAGCCTCCTGTATCGGGATACAGTCCCAATAGTTGGCGATGCGCAGGGTCCTGTTCAGCCCACTGCATACTAATGAGATTCTTTTGTTTGCCCTCCCTATATAGGCCCTGAAGCAGCCCACTCCCTTCAGAACTCAGCCCAGCAGCGGAGACTGAATTGGTGGATTGCCAGAACCTGTAAGAGGTAAAGTGTCCTGCACTACAGCCTGACTGTTGTGAGGCACTTCCCGCCACTCTGCCCTCCCACCCAGGGTCGGCACTTCATTTATTTGCTGGCAGGTCACATGTTACATCACGTGACCTACCTCCTTTTTTTTTTTAAACCAAGTGTCCACTTTCCATTTGCAGCTTATAGACACCTACCACTAGGGATGCTGCACTCTCCACTCTAGTTCCTCTTTCAACTCTCTACCCTCCTAGGGACTGCTTGAAAGCTGACCCACTAGAGGTCGCTGCAGTTCCCTTGAATCATTCTACCACCTACCTCCTCACTCCTCCCATCAGCCTACCGCTAAGCACCTGCCAGCATCAATTCTGGTACCCTTTGTCCAAAGTCTACTGACTAACCACTAAGCCGATGAACCAGGCCAACATCCACCTCTACTTTCAAACTCTTAACCCTTCCTCCCTCCTTTCTGAATTAAAAACTTTCTACACTCTGCCCAAACCCAGTACCTTGTAGACAGAGTCAGCAGCTCTGCCTCTGGACCACATTGCCTACCTATTTTATTCCTACTTTCTAAGCCTTTCAATCTCTTACCCCCCACCACCTGCCAAAATATAAGTTTACCACTTTTCTCTTGCTGCCTTTGAATCCTGCACCTCACTTCCAAAGTCAGCAGTCCCACCACTCAGCTAGCACACCTGTCTATTATTACTACAGGATTTCAAAACTCTAAAACGCTTCTAACCCTCAGACACTGCTAAAGTGTTATCTGAGTGCTTCAGCAGACCTTGAACCCAACTCCTGCTGCTGCAACCACTGGCTGGGCTCCTTCCTGCTACTCTGGTCAAGACTTGAATCTACTACCCTGTGCATTTCAGGCACCAATCCTGCCACAACACCATAGCAGCAACTAGGCTTAGAAGTGACCTTTCACTACTATCATCCTAGTACCCCATCTGTTCTTCACTTCAGCTCCCCACCTTACCAACTATGCATGTGCACCCCTGCTCGCCAGCCTCTTCCTCTCCTCCTTTCTTTTGCCTTCCACCAACCCTATTGTCCCTCTTAACCTCAGCCTCTCATTCCAGTGTTCCTACCTACCTCCTGTCTTCCCTCCTCCTCTACCACTGCTCCCTCCCTCCTCCTCCTCCACACACCCCATATGCTCCTCTCCACCTCCCCCCCATCCAGACATTACCTTTCCTCCCCAGCTCCCTTGCGCTCTGATCACACAAGCCTTCTCTGCCTGTGCTGCACTACCCACCCCTGTTCTACTAAACCCCTTCCTCATCCTATCACTCCGAGCGTAACTCTCCATCTGGCACCCTCTGACCAGAGCACTTCTCCTCCTTCTACTCCTAACAGGAACATACATCCCAACCCAGGCCCTGCCCCTCCCACCCACCCACCCACTCAGCCCACTGGTCTCCAAGTAGCCTCCATGAACATATGCAGCCTGCTAAAGAAATTTGACACCCTACAGTGCTGGGTTTTGCTCATCAACCAGACATCATAGTCCTGGTTGAAACATGGCTGTCCAAATCCACCCTGACTCATTTGTTTCCTCCCAGGCTATACCTTATACGGGAGGACCGAGTAGGCAAATGAGGGGTGGCTGTGCACCTACACTAGGGACACAATACTTGGACACGCACTCCCACCCCTGCCCTTGTAAATGGGGCCCAGGCTCTTACCCTCAAACTCATGCCAGACCCATCTAGGAGCCCTCTCTATCTCACCACAGCTTACGTCCTCCAAAGAACCAGCACCGGCCCTGGTATCTTTAAAGGACTACCTGGCAACCCCTCCACCATAAGGCAGAACAAATCCTAGTTGGGGACCTTAATGTAAATTGGCTCAGTACCTCCTCATCTGCGATCAGAGACTCATTTGCCACCCAAGACCTGACGCAACTCACACCAGCCCACAAGAATAAACCCTAAGAGAGGTACCAGCACCCTTCTGGATGTTATTATAACTAACCGACCCCATAAAATCCAAAACATCCAGGTCCTCCCAGACTCCCTAAGTACCACTCTCCTATCCTATTTCATTGGGCTGTCTCCAATCCCAAACCCAAAGCCCAGACCACCCTCCATGAGGCGCCTCCGCCCTGGTGGGCTGAAAACTTAAAGTATTCCTCACCCAGATAAACTGGTCCCCATTCATCATGCTACTGACATTGACACTGCCCTCGCCTTCTTCACTCACACCTTCAACATGGCTCTGTGATCTCTTTGGCGCCTCACCAAAATCCGTCCAAAAACAGAATGCACCCTGAAGTTAGCCCGGTCCTTCTACAATTACTAAGGAATCGATAACCTCTGGCACCTTGCCACTGAAACGGGTCGCCTGTCTGATAGGCAGGCTTACAATGCAGCCCAGAATAAGTGCTCATGGGCCATCAGGAAAGCCAAGGCCAACCATTACCAGGCTCCCTTACCTCCTCCTGGGGCTCAGCCCAGACTTTCTGGGATAATATTAAGCAACTTAACGGAAAAGCTCACTCCCCTGCCCCATCCCAGCTCACTAGAAATGGCAACCACCACCACCGAGCCTGCCACCATAGCTAACTGGTTCAACACCGCTTTCACTGACCTTAGCTCAGTCCTCCTAGTAATTTCTTTGATCCTCCCCAACCAACCTCCCCCTGTCCTCCAGCGCCCCAGCTTCCACCTGCCAAGATTTCCACCGGAAGCCAGACCCATCCTAGTCAAAGCTTTGAATGGCAACAGTCCCGGCAATGACTCACTGGACCCAGTATCCTCAGGCTGGTGCTAGATGAAGTCCTTGCCCCACTCACCAGCCCTAATTAACCAGTCACCTGCTCTGGGACAATTTCCACAGCGTGAAAACAGCCATTATTACACCATTCACAAAGGGGAGACAGGTCATCGCCAACAACTACCGCCAATCTCCATCCTCCCCCATCTCTAAAGCCCTGAAGAAAGTGGTGGCCATTCAAATCACTGATTATCTGGCTAAGCATAACATTCTATGCCCAGAGCAACATGGCTTCCGTGCTGGTCACAGTACCAGCACTGCCCTAATTGAATTCTCCAACTTCCTACACCCTCCTTGATACCAGCTCCTCAGCTGGTGCAGTGTTCATAGACCTCTCAAAGGCCTTCGACACCGTCTCCCATCCACTTCTGCTGAATGCACTCTGCCACACTGGTCTCTCGGCTGGCCCCTAGCATGGTGCACAAGCTATCTTGACACTCGATCGCAGTGTGTAAAAATCAATAGCACACTCCGATACCCATCCCATTCACTCTGGGGTCCCCAAGGCTCCATCCTGGGCCCCCTCTTCTCGCCTATCTGAACACCCTGCCCAGTGCTTGCTGTGGCAAAATTCTACTGTATGCAGATGACGCTGTCCTTTTGCTACCCACAGCAATCCCATCTCCCTCCAGGACACCCTACAGCAGTCTTTCAACAGTGCCGAGCCTGGTTTAAGGAGTGCAGACTTCTCATCAATCTTAAAAGACCAAAGCTATGCTCTTTTTCCACCCCAAAACAAAGCTGGCAACCACCCACTCTATATCCTTCAAGTACCAATCAGCCACTGGAACAAGTCTGCTCCTACAAATATCTTGGGGTTACCTTCGACTCAGCCCCTCACATTTCACAACCACATCGATGCCCTAACATCCGCCACTAACATACGGCTGGGCATTCTCTTCCGCCATGAACCTGCCTTCCCCAAATGCCTCCTGCTCGCTGTTACATCATCCGTTCTGTCCCTTGTAGACTATGGCCTACCAGTGTGGTGCCGCCGACACCACTGCACTCAAAAATTCACTTAACCCTGAACAAAGCCTGCAGATTGATTACTGGTGCCCCAGGCTCACCACACCTGTCAGCTGTATGTTGAGGCCAAATTGCTTACCCTGGATGAACGGCTCCACACCAAACCTGTCTCTCACAAAACCCTACTGGCTCTCCCCTGGGGTAACGGGCATCCATCCACCAGAGCCTCCCACTATTGCAACACGGTCTTCCAACAAGACCACTTAATGGTCCCCAGATCAAGAACCAGCCGTGGCCAGAGGTCCTTCTGTTGTAGAGTCCCAACCTGGTTTAACTCTCTCCTGCCCCCTCTCCAATGCCACCACCATCTCTAAGTTCAAAACCACCCTTTGAAACCACATCATCAACACTCGTAACTGCTCCTGTCTCTGAAGTTGCCTCCACCTCTACTTCTCTTGACAACGCCCCGGGCGGCTCTCCACCAGCCATCCCACCACCACTTCCTGTACACCATGCTTATGTTTAACCTGGCCAGTACCAGCTGTTTCAGTGTTTACCTACTAGATTGCTCACTATTGATACCAACTTGTGTTAACCTGTTCTCAACTTACATGTACCCTGTAACCCAAATGTATTTGTCTGACCACAGTGTGACGTGGCGCCTCCTGTTGAACACCTATTGTTTTGCAAAACCTCGCTATGTAACCAAAAACATAATGTATGTCTTTATGTGAATGAGTACCTTTGGAAACGAGCCTCTGGCTCAAAGGTTGTAAACTGATTTACAAATAAATAAATAAATAAATAAGTACCCAAAGTTGTTTGGAGTTGGTTTTCTTGTAGAGTTGGCTGTTTCTGAGGTGGTTCACCTTAGCAGACTGGACAGTGGACTTACATCTATTGGGGAGGGTTTTGTAGGAGCACGGTGAGTTTGATTTCTTATACTTGGACCAGGCCTTGCATGAGATGTAGAGCTTGGAGGGACCCATTCATTTGGGTTTCCATGCACTCAGATCTTTTTATTGGGGATAAGGGCATTACAGATGGAGCTGAATGTGTCAAAGAAAAGTTTGATGGTGGAGTCTATGTCCTTTATTTCCATGGTGAAGGACCAGTCTGTAGATTTGAAAGTGCATGAGATTTCCTTCATGTTAGCCTTTTTAATTGCCTGGTGAAGATGTAATTAGGGGGCGTTTGGGGGCTCTGGCTGACTGTTGACAGAAAGTCACACAGTGGTCACTGATGGAGTCATGGAGAACTCCAGAGGCCACGATTCTGGATGGGTTAGAAATGGCTATTAAGTCAATGGTGGTGCTGTCACCTGTTTTATGGTTTGTTCTGGTGGAAGAGGTAATGATTTAATGTGGCTCATAGCTGGCAAGTAGGTCTTTTGTGTTGTCTGACTGGCTGCTATCCCAGTTAAAGTTGAAATCGCCTAGTATTATCCATCCTCTGTTTTCAGAGAATGATAATTTAGATGAGAGAAAGGGTTTGAGATCTCCTGTGGGGTCCCAGGGTAGGTAGTCTGAAGAAAGAGATAGATAGGGTTTTGTTGTTGCCAATGAGGAGTTTGATGGACAGTGATATTAGCATGGCAGCTTCTGCTTTCAGGGGAGTTCCATGAAGGAAAGCCTATCGGAAATATAGAAAAGGCAGCTACCTCTCTCTTTTAGGATGGTCTTTTTATTAGTGAGTATCTGTGGAGCATCAATTACTGGGAGGAGATTTTCTGGGACAGCCATGCCTCAGAAAGGGTGATGATGTCCAAAATGGTTTTAGTTGACCCAGGCTTCAAAGGAGTTTTGGCAAGCAAACTCTGTATGTTAAGGTGGGCAGTGCTAATATAATTTTAACCTGGACCATGGGGATTGGTAGGGCAGGAATGGGGTGAAGTGCCAGGGTTTGGTGTACAGAACTGGACAAGAGGAGAAGAAGGTTTAAGTAAGATCACCTCAGTTAACATTGCACTATTTGCCTGTTTAGGTAACTCATGATTTGAAGTCCTTTACCGGGGTGGGGGAGAAGAGTGAGAGAGACAGAAGTGGTGAAGGCAGTGAGATGGGGAGGGGTGGGTCTCAGATTACGTGGGGTGCATGAGGGTGAGAGGAAGCCTTGGGCAGCATTATGTTAAGTGTCTCCTGGACATAGAAGACCAAAGGTCGAGAGGGTTGTAATGTTGCTGCTGTTACGAGGATAATCAGTTGATAAAGGATGATTGGGCATTGGGAGGTGAAGGGAGCATGGTGGGTGAGCTGTCAGAGTGAGGAGGAAATGAGAAGCAAATAGGGAGTGAGCCCAAGGTAGAGTGTGGGAGTGTTCACTGAGAAGTCAGTAGGAGAGCTGCTGTCCTCAGGGGGTAAGGATAAAGTAGGAGAGTGGAAATGGTAGGAAGGGATGGGTGCCGTGGTCACAGACCCGCTAAATCTGAGGAAATGGAGAGAAATAGGTGAGGGCTCAGAGCAGAAGTAGGAGTAAGGCCGGGAAAAACCTGGAGAAGCAGTGGGGGTCAGGGAGAGGTACCATTAACCTAAAACTGGGGGAGGTAAATAGTGAGTATTAGTGGAGTTGGGTGACTAGGTATCTGTAATGGAAAGGGGGAGCGTGGCACCAGAGGGTATAGAAGTGGTTTGGACAAAATGGGGCTGAGGGGTATAAAAATAAGATAAAGTGTGCTGTTTGAAAGCCTAATGGTTAGTGCCACTGACTACGGTGCAGGAGGTCGAGGGTTCAAATTCTGGTGGGGGCTTAGGAGGATGAGGAAGGAGGAACACTTGGGATGTGTCTGCTAAGAGTGAGCTGACAAAGAACAGGGATAAGAGTTGAGATATAAAATTATGCTAAGGATGTAGTGTGCCTTAGTATGCACAGCAGTAACTCCTAGTGGTGAGCAGTATAAAAACAATAGGGAAAGTGGGAGATAGTCCCAGGGCAGATAGGTCACGTGACCTGAAATTCCTATAAGAGTAGTGTCTGCCCAGGGTGGGAGGGCAGTCGCTGCATAAGTAGTGATGGCTAGCACAGTCGCAATCGCTCTGCAGCCAAAAAATTTAGACAGGGATCCATTACCTTCTGCTTGCTGCTCAGACCATCTGGTGCTGCTGAGGAAGTGGTTAGCTGAATTATGGCAGCCTGAGGGTGAAAATAATTTGAAAAGTTTCACCAGGAAAGTTTTACTGAGTCATAATAGCTCAGTTCTAGATGCATCCTGGGGAAAAAGGATTTGGATACAAATGAGTAACAGAGTCAGTAAAATGTACATAGAGCAAATCTGTGGTAAAACAAATATTTTTATAGTGCTCATATGCATAACATATCTACAAACACTTTAACATAAATATTTGCGTAGAACACATGGTGGGGAGGAGGCTATGTCATAATAGGGGATAGAGAACAGTTGGATAATAGAAATTAGCCTGCACCCTCTGGGATGTATAACCCCACAAGGGATAGGCAGAGGGAACAAATAAGGGATGGATTGTGCCTGCACCCTCTGGGATGTAAACTCCACAAGGGAACAGCAGGAAGGACCATATACAGATGGATCTGGGGAAAAATAAAGCATAAAATAAGGAAATAACTATAACAGGAAAAAACAGTGAGTGATAATAGGAAAAACAGTGAGTGATAATTGAAATCAAGAGATGGGAGGGTGGAGATAGGAAATTGCATATGGAAGAATTAACAGAAGAAAGGGAAGCAAGCTGTAGAACAGTAGTGAGGAAAAGAATAGAGGAAGAGAAGGTGGAGGAGGAAAGGAGCAAGAGAGGTGTGGGGCCAAGCCATTACCCAAAGGATTGAATCCATATTGAATGATGTAAACCCAGCCAGTGACAGAGGCTTACGGCATGGCAAGGAAGGGGCAGAGGGAAGGTTAAGTTGGTAAAATTATACAGAAGTGGGGAAAGGAAAGGAAGGAAACATGAGGTAGGTTGGGGCAATTTCAGGATGGAGACATGTGGGGATGCAGAAGATAGGACAGAGAGTGAGTAGATGGGGTAGAGTGGATCCCTAAGAGGAGGGAGTTCAGGTGTTAGGAAAGTGATAGGAGAGGCAGATCTCCTGAAGTGGAAGTTCAGGCAGAAGGGTAAGTCCTATGGGAGGTTGCAGAGGAGTAGGTAGGGATGGGAGGGGTGAGAGAAGGGTGCTAAAGTAAGGTGGAAAGGACCCAAGCCAGTACTTCCCAACTAATGAGGCACTGTGGGCAAGATGTCTGGCCCCAAGAGATGGAAGGACAGAGCAGTGTAGAGGTCACAGTGGTGGGTACATGCTGGACAGGCAAGAGCAATGTGACAGGAGTTGAAAAGAGTGTGTAATCTGGTAAGGGTGGATTTAGATGCAATGCTATAGACAGTGTCTCCAAAGTCAAACATAGGGAGGATCATCTTCTGAACTATCTCCTGTTTGGCCAGTGGGGAAGGCAGCCATGGTGTCTGTAGAGAGCCCCTAGTTTGGGAAGTAGCTTTTGTGGATAGCTTCACATGACCAGCAAAGCTGAGGTTACCGTTTGAGCCAAAGCCCTAGGTATTTGAAGAAGACATTCTTTAATATGGACCACTCAAGGGTATGAAAGGAAGGTGAGGCAGTAAGTTTGACAGCTTTTGCCTGGTTCCAAAGTTCATAGAGACAGTCTTATTGGCATTTAGTGACAGCTGATCTGAAACAAAACAGCACTGGATATTATTGAAGTCAAGTTGAAGGCTTATACTTATGGAGTATGTAAATCTGGCAGCTGTTGTTAGTTTGGATACAGAGAAGGCATTCAACAAGGTGTACTGGTCATTTCTATGAGACACCTGGTTGAACTTTGAATTTTCAGACATATTTATTTCCATGTTGCAAAATTTATATAGGGCCCTTTATATGTGGGTCAGGTTTAACACTTCTCTATCTCAGTCCTTAACACATTCCCGAGGCACCTGTCAGGGATCGTTATCTCTGTTGCTCTTTGCTCTTTATATAGAGCCTCTGGCGGGTAATCAAGATTAATAAAAAGACAGAGGGCATCCTCATGGAGTGGTCAGATTTTAAATTAACACTATATGCAGATGATGCCTCTGCTTTCACCTGAACACTCCTTGGTGGCCTTAGGGGACGAATTAGACCTTTAGACATACTGCGGGCTTTTAATTTAATATCCCTAAAACTGGAGTTATGTAGATTATATTACACCCCTAGTCTGATACCTAAAGACACCTTTGCCTTTAAATGGCATAAAGAGGCATTAAATACTTGGGGATTATTCCTCCTCATAATTTATTTAACTTGGAACTTCTTAATCTAGAACTGATTACTCAGCAAATCACAGTGGATTTAGAATGCTGGCAACAACTACTTTTAGTTTATTTCACAAGTAGAAAATGTGTATGAATATTTTACTCCACTTGTTGTATCTCTTACAAACCTTACCAATAATGCTGCCCCCATTTTATTTCTGGCCCAGGAATAAATTAATGTCTAGGTTTATCTGGGCTGGCAAAACTCCAAGAACATAAGAACATAAGAACGTGTCAGCAGAAGGGACAATATGATCCATCTAGTCTGCCCAGATTGTCTACCCCCTATTTTGTTCGTCCAAATTACCACAGAGCTTGTCTCATGCTAGTTTAAAAGCAGTGACTGTTTTGGCCTCCACAACCTCTGGCAGTAAGCTATTCAAGGGTTCACCACTCTCTCCTCTCTCTGTGAATCGAACTTAACGAATGTTGGTTTTAAACTTACCCCATTAGTCTCAAACTATGCCTTCTCACTCATGTGGTCTCATTTCTGTGAAAGAGGTTTTCTGCTTATACCTTATTTATGCCTTTATGTATTTGAAGATTTCTGTCATATCCCCCGCTTTCTCCTTTGCTTGAGGGGAGCATTTGCAGTTGCTGTAGTCTAGATTCATATTACTTGCAGTTTCTGTACCATTTTGTAACTCTTCTCTGTACAGCCTCCAAGCAGTCTATGTCCATTTTTAGGTGTGGCCTCCAGAACTGTATGCAGTACTTGAGATGTGGCTTACCAAGGACCTGTACAGAGGGGTATGACCTCTTGCTTCCTACTTGTAATGCTCTTCAATACATCCGGAGGATGCTACTAAATTTTGCACTGCATTTTCACATTGTTCACCCACATTTAAATCATCAGAAATAAGCACTCCAAGGTCCTGTTCACATTTTGCTTCTGTTAATTGTTCACCATTGAGTGTGTATGTTTTCCTTTGGTTCCTTTATCTAGGTGCATGACCTTGTACTTTTGGCATTGAATTTCAACTGCCAGTCCTAGACCGTGCTTCTAGTCTCTTTAGATCTGCTTCCATTGCTGCTGTTCCTTCAGTTGTATCTACCCTGTTGCAGAGCTTTGTGTCATCTGCGAACAGGCATACCTTACCCTGCTGGCCATCAGCAATGTCACTGATGAATATATTGAAGAGGAATGGCACAAGGACAGATCCTTGAGGCACACCACTGATCGCCTTCCCTCGCTAGACAGTGTTCCATTGACTGTGACCCTCTTTGCCATTGTGGAGCCAGTTTTGAACCCACTTGGACTATTTTGTGCCCTAACCTGAGTGCTGTTGCTTATTGACCCATATTCCATGGTGGCAGAGTCAAAAGCCTTGCTGAAATCTAGATAGACTATGTCTGCTGCCCCTCCCTAGTCCACTGTTTTGGAGACCCAGTCAAAGAATTCAGTCATGTTCGTTTGACATGACCATCCTTCTGTAAATCCATGCTGTTTAGCATCTAGCAGACCTGTTTCCATAAGGAACTTCACTACTCTTTCCTTAAGTAGGGACTCCATAAGGTTCCCATTACCCACGGTCAAGCTCACTGGCCAGTAGTTTCTGCGCCTCCCTGATTCCACTTTTGTGCAATGGTACCACTGTGGCCCTTCGCCAATCCTGAGGTATTTCCCACTCTCTAGAGACTGTGACTAATTCTGCCAGTGGGCCTGCAATTTCCTGTGCCAGCTCCTTCAGAATTCTATGGTGGATTTCATCTGGGCCCATTGCATAATTTGTTTTAATCTGAGAAGCTCTTTTGGGACACTGATTCTTGTAAATGGTCCAGCATCTGCTTCTATGGTGAGTCCACTTGTATTCTGCATTTGGGTCCATTACGTCGTCTTCTTTTGTGAAGACTGAGCAGAAGAAACTGTTTAGAATCTCGCTTTTAGTTATTTTTCTGCCTGTTTGTCATCCTTGGTTGCTATTCTTTTCTTTTTCCATTCTTTGTGATCCCAGTCATGGCCTACGCAGCTCTCTCAGGCATCCTGCCTGTTCCTGCCCGACTGCGGTCCCCTCAACCCAGAGCCGCCCCTCCCTACAGCCAGCACCCCCAGCAACCCCACCTGGGTGAGGCCGCCACCTCTTGGGTGCTCATACAGTTTAGACTCTGGCTGCAGGTGGGGGCCGGGTGGAGGAACTGGAATGCCAGGTGAGGTGGATCTGGCGGTGGGCATGGGGGTCAGTGCTGTCACCTACCCCCATGGAGCCAGGCTTTTCCTTGTTCTGGTGTTCTTCCTGCCCTTCCCTCCCACATGGTGCACTCTGATGCTAGGTGCACGGCAACCCTGCCTGCATCATCTGGGTTGAGGGGACCTCAGGCAGGCAGGAACAGGCAGGATGCCTGAGAGAGACTCGTGGGCCATGACTGGAGCCACCTAGAATTCTGAAGGAGCTGGCACAGAAATTGCAGGCCCACTGGCAGGAATTAGTTACCAGGTGGTGGAACAGATCGAAGCCCCTAGTTGTACCTCTACACAAACCATATGCCAGTCTGGCAGAGCAAGGTTCCTCTATGATGGCACCTCAGTGGAGACCAAGAAGAATGCTGAGGACACCCACAAGGAGACCCACAGAAGGGTGGCAAGGGACACCACAGGGAAGGAAACAGCTTCTGATAGGGGACTCAATTGTTAGAGGGGTAGACCTGGGGAAGGGAGAGAGGGAAGTAAGGTGCCTGCCTGGTGCCATGGCTTGGAGGAACAAGAAGTGAATCTTCAGGATTGCAGAAGCAGCATCACAGGAGAGGAACTAGATATCATTGTCCACCTTGGGACAAATGACCTAGCTAGGCATGGGATCAGTGCAGTGCAGGATGAAGTATGGAGTTAAGGAGGGCCTCAGACAGGTAGGAAGCACAGTTACCTTCTCAGAGGTGCTGCCAGTCCATGGCAGGGTGAGGCTAGGTATCACACCATGCAGTTTAATGAATGGTTGCATAACTGGTCCAGAGCACAGAGCTTTGGCTTCATTGGGGACTGGAGGCACACCTGGAGAGATGCAGGTTTATATTGGCACGGTGGTCTGCATCTGTCCATGAAGGGAACCAAGATCCTAAGTGACAGGTTTAAATGCTTCCTTGGCAAGCTTTTAAACTAGCCATGGGGAGGTGCTAATAAGAGGCAGGAAATTTCAAGCCTCCCCACAAAACATGATGGGTAGTAAGGTAAACACTGAGATACAGTACTCAACAGAGGGCAGGACAGGGGTAAATGGAAAAATAGACAAGGGCAGAAAGAGCAGGCATGGGGGAAAAAGGATAAAGCCAACATTCAATGGAGGGCAATGAGTACCAATGCCCGTAGTCTGGAAACAAGCTTCCTGAGCTAGTAGCCTTGATGGAAGATGAGCACTTGGATATTGTGGCAGTCACAGAAACATGGTACACGGGGAACCATGACTGGGATGTTAACATACACAGTCTACAGAAGGGACAGGGAGGGAAAGAGGAGGTGGAGTAGCTCTATACGTAGAGAAGGGATCAAAGCTACAGAACTAAAAAGTAAAGGGGAGGACAAGAGGCACTCTGGGTCACCTTGGAGACAGGAATGGCATCACGATCTGCACAAGGGTTGTATACAGACCCCCATCTCAAGGGAGGAAATGGACAAGAAAATGATAGAGGACATTCTCAAAATGGCTGAAAAAGGGAGATACTGTTGATGGGGACCTGAATATGCCAGATGTTAACTGGATGACATGTAATACAGCCACATTCAAGAGCAGGGTCATTCTTGATGCCCTGCAGGGGGCAGGCCTTAGACAGCTAGTGTTGGAACCCACTCGGGAGGAAGCAACACTAGACCTGGTACTCTCAAATGGAGAGAGGATCACAAATTTAGAAGTCAGTAGACATCTGGGAACAAGGGACCACTGCACAGTGTGCTTCACAATAAGCACAACCATGGAGACAAGCCATATAAAAACAAGCATACTGGACTTTAGAAGGGCTGACTTTGGCAAAATGGGTAAATACCTGAGGAATACACTAGCAAATGGCCAAAAAGAGGGGTGGAAGAACAATGGAGAAAAATCAAAACTGCCATCATAGAGGCAACAAGCCTTTGTGTGAAACAGATAAAGAAAACAAAGCGGAGTAAAACCACTATGGTTCTCAAAAGAGGTGGCAGGGAAGGTTAAGGAGAAAAGGCTGCATTCAAAAAGTAAAAGGCATCACAGAAGGAGCACGACAGAGAACTGTATCAATTAAAGCAGAAAGAAGTGGGAAGGCAGTCAGAATAGCAAAGCCAAACTGAGGAAAAATAGCCAAGTCAGTTAAGAAGGGATAAAACCTTTTATAGGTACATTAGGAGCATAGAAAGGTTAAGGGAGGAATAGTGAAGATTAATAAGGGAGAGGGAGGTGGGCAGAGGGAGACAGTGAAAAGGCAGAGATACTGAATGAATACTTTTGCTCAGTATTCACAAAGAAGATGAGGAGGAGTTACCTAAACCAGACAATAGAAGCACTCTGGGTAGGGGTTGACACCAGTCCATTTACAGAAGAAAGAGTCCTGAAAGAACTCCTAAAACTCAAGGTGGACAAAGCAATAGGACCTGACAGGATTCACCCCAGAATCCTAAAAGAACAAAGTGAGGACCTAGTGACACCACTGACCACACTTTTAACAAATCATGGGAGGATGGGTGGTACCTGAGGACTGGAGGAGGGCAGATGTGATTCCTCTTCACCAAAGTGGGAGCAAGGCAGAAGCAGGAAACTCCTGACCTGTAAGTTTGACCTCAGTGGTGGGAAAATGATGGAATCACTCTGAAAGAAAGAATTGTTGAATACCTAGAGGCAGCGAGCACAGGACCCAAAGCAGCATGGATTTACAGCAGGAAGGTCATGTCAGAAAAATCTAATAGATTTCTTTGACTGGGTGAGGAAAGTAATAGACTAGGGAGGGCTGTGGATATAGCCTACCTAGACTTTAGCAAGGCATTTGGCACAGTCCCACACAAAAGATTAATAATCAAGTTAGCCAGCCTGGGAGTGAGTCCCATGGTGGTAACCTGGGTTGCAAACTGGCTGCACAACAGGACACAGAAGGTAATAGTGAGTGGAACACATTCGAAGAAAGGGGGTCACTAGTGGAGTACCTCAGGGCTCAGTACTGGGTCCAGTCCTCTTTAACATCTTTATAGCTGACATTGCAGAGGGTCTGGGGGAAGGTATGCTTCTTTGCAGATGATACAAAGATCTGTAACAGAGTTGATACACAAGGGATATAGAAAGGATGAGAAGGGACTTAGCAAGGTTGGAGGAATGGTCAGACATATGGCAACTTAGATTCAATGCAAAGAAGTGCAAGTAATGCACCTGGGAAACAAAACCAGGAGAAGAGTACACAATAGCAGGGGAGGTATTAACAACAACAAAAATGGAATGGGACTTGGGGTAGTCATATCAGATGATCTAAAGGTGGGTAAGCAATGTGAGAAGTCAGTAAGGAGAGCTGGGGATACTGGGATGCATAGGAAGGGCATCACAAGTGAAAAAGGAAGTGGTTATCCCTTAGTACAGACAGTTGGTGAGACACCATCTGGAGTACTGTGTGCAGTTTTGGAGACCTCATCTATGCAAGGATATAGACAGGATGGAAGCAGTCAGGAGGCAACTAAAATGGTGCAGGGTCTGCATCAGAAATCATATGAAGAGAGACTGAGAGAGCTTAATATGTATACCCTTGATGAGAAAGGAGGGACAGGGGGACATGACAGTAACGTTCAAGTACCTCAAGGAATCAACAAAGTCAGGAGGTAGCATCTTTCAGAAAAAGATGTGTAAGAACAAGGGGACACAATTTAAAGATAGAGGGGGACGGCTCAGGGGTATTGTGAGGAAATCTTTTTCACAGAGAGAGTGGTGGATGCATGGAACTACCTTCCTGGGGAGGTTTTGGGGCTAAAACAGTGGTGGAATTCAAACATGCATGAGACAGACACAAGGCAATTGTAGTGGGGGTAGCAGGAAGTAGGCTGTTGGTTAACTAGAATCTGCAGCTTATCCAGTAGGTAGGAAATGGGCAGACTGGGTGGGCCAAGTGGTCATATCTGCCATCAAAGTATGTGTTTCTATGTTTCTATCACGCTGATGTGCAGCTGATGTACTGCAGTGCCCCCAATCTCCACTGGAGCCGCTGATGCGCTGGACATGCCCTAACGCTTCCCCCAGGAGAGGAGAGGAGAGCAGCCCAGTGGGCGCTTGATCCTTGTCCCATCCTACCGACCCCTGGCACCCAAGTTTGCTCCCGAACTCAGGGTTGCCAGGCGTGGCACCGGTGGCGTCAGCACCTCAGCGCTCAAGCGCCACTCAGGCTGGCAACCTTGGTTGCTATTCTTATAATACCTCCTTTTGTTTTCCTTTTTTTCTCTGATGTATCTATAAACATTTTTATTGCTGTTCTTCACTCCTTGTGTGATTCTCTCTTCTGTCTGGGCTTTGGCTGCCCTTACTGCCTTCCCTGCTTCTTTTAGCTTGGTTTGTAGACTTCCATATCTGCCTCATTGTTGGTATCCTTGAATCTCTAAATGCTTTCCTTTTATCCTTTATTTTTATTGTTGCATCCTTGGTATACTATAGTGGTTTCTAATTTTTCTTGACTTAGAGATCTGCTTCATGCACTGGGCAGTTACTGTGAGTAAAGCTTCCTTCAGCGCTTTCCACCTCTGTTCCACTGCACCTCCGTTTCCTTGCTAAGCATTTGTTTTATGGAAGCCCTCATTTGAGTAAAGTCGGCCTTCTTGAAATCCAGGGCACTGAGTTTGTGGTGGCTGACTTCCTCTTACTGGTGATGGTGATCCAGATGATTCTATGGTCACTGGTACCCAGATTGCTGCCCACCATTGTATTAGAGATCCTGTTGCTATTTGAGAGCATGAGGTCCAGAATGGGTTCCTCGCATGTTGGTATGGTCACCAACTGTTCTAATCCTGCTCCCTTTAGTGCTAGGAGGAATTCTCTGCTCCTTTCCATAGAGGCCATGTGAGAGTCAATCCACATCCAGTAGATTGAAATCACCGACCAGCAGCAGTTCTCCTTTGTGTGCCATCTGTAGGATGGCCTCCAGGAGTTCCCTGTTAAAGTCTTTATCCTGGGCTGGGAGTCTGTATATAATCCCAACTTGGATAGATTCCTCCCTGCTCCGTGAGTGACCCAGAGGACCTCCACATTGCTGCTGTGTCCCTGGGTTTCCATAGCATTGATGTTGTTTTTACATACATTGCTACCCCTCCACCTTTCTTACCATTGTGGTCTCTTTGGAATAGTATGTATCCTGGGATAGCTACATACCAGGTGTGGTTCTCTGTGAACCATGTCTCTGTGACTCTGACCCAGTCCAGGTCTGCCTCCGCCATTATGGTGGTGAGATCTGGGATTTTGTTCACAGGCTACAAGCATTGATGCACAATGCTCACCTTCCTCGAGTTAAAATTGATCACTGTGGAGCTTCCCTTTTCGCGAGAGTTGTAGATAAGGCAGCCGAATGTGGCTGTTCATTTCTCTGATAATACTAAATGCTGAATATGTTCCACTTGGAATCATAAGTCTTTCTGGTGGAAAGCACAGCAGTTGGACCACAGTGGGCTCAGAGAGGGTGAGGATGGTGGAACAGAGGCACACCCAGTCAGTTGTTCCACCCACAATCCATACACCATTCTGGGGAGCATAGCTCCCCCTATGGATGCACCCACAGAGGAGACTAAGGAGGCTGAAGACAACTGTCACAAGGGAGGCCCACAGGAAGGAGGCAGAGGACACCACAAGGAAAGGAAGCAGCTCCTGGTGGGGACTCAATTATTAGGCGGATAGAACTGGGGAGCAGGAAAACAGAAGTAAGGTGCCTGCCTGGTGCCATGGCTGGAGGGACAGGAGCGCATCCTCCAGGATCATGAGAACAGCTGCAAGGAGTCTCGATGGCGTCATTGTCCACCTAGGGACAAATGACTTGGCTCATCATGAGATCAGAGCAGTGCAGAAGGACTTTGTAGGATGGGGAGGGGCTAACACAAGTAGCACACAGTATCCTTCTCAGTGGTGCTGCCTGTCAATGGCATGAGTGAGGAGGTACTTTGCACCATGCAGTTTAATGAATGGTTGAAAAAATGGTGTGGAGCACAGGGGTTTAGCTTCATTGGGGACTGGGGTTTCACCTGGAGGGACACCAGCCTATACTGGCAGGATGGTCTGCATCTGTCCAGGAAGGAACAAGTCTTTTGAGCAATCGGTTTAAATGCTTCATTGGTAAGCTTTTAAACTAGTCAAGGGAGGCACTGATAAGCAGCAGGAAAATCCCAGCCTCCCTACAAAACAGGGTACTAAATGAGAAAAAGACCGAGTAGAAAGGTCAGTGGAGGATGCTGCAACAGAACGTAAAGCCATCAAAAAATGGAAAGCAATGAGTACCAATGCCCGTAGTCTGAGTAACAAGCTTCCTGAATTAGTGGCCTTGATGGAGGAGGAACATCTGGATATCATGGCAGTCACAGAAACATGGTACACACAAAACCATGACTGGGACGTAAATATACCAGGATACACTATCTACAGGAGGGACAGGGAGGGTAAAAGAGGAGGAGGAGGAGGAGTAGCTCTTTACATAAGGGAAGGAATCAAAGCAACAGAACAAAAGGGTAAACAGGAGGAGAAGAAGCACTGTGGGTAAATTTGGAGACCGGCAATGGCACCACAATCCGCACAAGGGTTGTATACAGACCACCTTCTCAGGGAGGAAATGGACAAGGAAATGATAGAAAGTATACTTAGAATGGCAGAAAAAGAGAGGTGATCTGAATATGCCAGATGTTAACTGGAGTGCAGTTGCAGCAGCCATTCAAGAGAGGGTTATTCTAGATGCCCTACAGAGGGCATGCCTTAGACAACTAGTATTGGAGCCCACTCAAGAGGAGCAATCTTAGACTGATTCTCTGCAAATGGAGATGAAGAGGGGATCACAGATGTAGAAGTGGGTAGCCATCTGGGAACTAGCGACCATGAACAGTATGGTTCTAATAAACACAGCAATAGTGTCAAGCCATATAAAGACAAAAGTACTGGACTTTAGGAGGGCTGACTTTGCCAAAATGGGTGAGTGCCTAAGGAATGCACTAGCAAATGGGCAGGAAGGAGGGTGGAAGAACAATGGGGAATAATAAAACTGCCATCACAGAGGTAACAAGCCTTTGTGTGAAGCAAATAAACAAAATGAAATGATGTAAGAAACCACTATGGTTCTCAAAGGAAGTGGCAGTGAAGGTTCAAGAGAAAAGAAAGCATTCAGAAGTACAAGGAATCACAGAAGGAGCAGGACAGAGAACTGTATCAGTTAAAGCAAAAGGAATCTGGGAAGGCAGTCAGAACAGCAAAGGCCCAAACCGAGGAAAAGATAGCCAACTCAGTTAAGAAGGGGATAAAACCTTTTATAGGTACATCAGGAGCAAGGAACACCAAGGAGGGATAGTGAGGCTTAATAAAGGGAGGGAGGGTGGGCAGAGGGTGACTGTGAAAAGACAGAGATACTAAACAAATATTTTTGCTCAGTATTTACAAAGGAAGAGGGGTGGTACCTAAAACAAACAATAGAAACACTCTGGATACAGAAGTTGATACCAACCCATTTACAGAAGAAGGGTTCTGAAAGAACTCTTAAAACTGAAGATGGACAAAGCAATGGGGCCTGATGAGTTCATCCCAGAATTCTAAAATAACTAAGGGTAGAACTAGTGACACCACTGACTACCCTCTTTAACAAATCATGGGAGGATGGGGTGGTACCCAAGGACTGGAGGAGGGCAGATGTGATTCCTTCACAAAAGTGGGAGCAAAGCAGAAGCAGGAAACTACAGACCTGTTAGTTTAACCTCAGTGGTAGGAAAATTATGGAATCACTTCTGAAGGAAAGAATTGTCAAGTATCTAGAGGCCAGAGGGCACAGGACCCAAGGCAGCATGGATTCACAGTGGGAAGGTCATGCCAGACAAATCTGATAGATTTCTTTTACTGGGTGACCAAAGTAGTAGATTAGGGAGGGCTGTGGACATGGCCTATCTAGACTTTAGCAAGGCATCTGACACAGTCCCACACAAAAGATTAATATACAAGTTAGCCAGCCTGGGAGTGGGTCCCAAGATGACAGCCTGGGTAAAGAATTGGCTGGAGAATAGGACACAGAGAGTAATTATAAATGGAGTCCACTCTGAAGAAAGGGGGTTACTAGTGGGTACACTTGGGGTTCAGTATTAGGACCCGGTCCTCTTCAGTGTCTTTATAAGCAACATTGCAGAGGGACTGGAAGGAAAAAGTACGTCTCTTTGCAGATGACACAAAGATCTGCAACAGAGTTGATGCACAAGGTGGGGTGGAAAGGATGAGAAGGGACTTGGCAAGGTTAGAGGAATGGTCAAATGTATGGCAGCTTAGATTCAATGCTAAGAAGTGCAAGGCAATGCACCTGAGAAACAAAACCCAGGGAAGAGTACACAGTAGGGGTGAGATACTAACAACAACAAAAATGGAAAGGGACCTGGGGTAGTCATATCAGATGACCTAAAGGTGGGCAAAGCAATGTGAGAGGGCAGCAAGGAGGCTAGGGGATACTGGGATGCATAGGGAGAGGCATCACCAGCAGAAAACAGGAAGTTATTATCCCTCTGTACAGACAGCTGGTGAGACCCCATCTGAGTACTGCGTGCAGTTCTGGAGACCCAATCTCCACAAAGACATGGACAGGATGGAAGCTGTGCAGAGGAGGGCAACTAAAATGGTGCGGGTCTGCACCGGAAGACATGTGAAGAAAGATTTAAGGAGCTTAATATGTATAGCCTCGAGGAAAGGAGGAAGAGGGGGACATGATAGAAACTTTCAAGTACCTCAAGGAATCAACAAAGTCAAGAGGTAGCATCTTTCAAAAAGAGGTGTGCAAGAACAAGGGGCACAATTTGAAGATAGAGGGGGCAGCTCAGAGATAATTTTAGAAGTGTTTTTTACAGAGAGGGTTGTGGATGCATGGACGCCTTCAGAGGAGGATGTGGAGTCAAAAACAGTGGTGGAATCAAGCATGCATGGGACAGTCATAAGGCAATTCTAGGGGTGGGGTAGGAAGAAGTAGGCTGCTGGTTACTAGGATCTGTAACTTATCCATTAGGTAGGAAATGAGCAGACTGGGTGGGCCAAGCGGTCCTTATCTGCTGTCAAATTCTATGTTTCTATGTTTCTATGTAAGGCTTCCTAGAGACCTAAAACATCCAAGACCCTTGTGAAAGATGCAAGCCTGCATACTCCTACACTTCAAGATCCAGGCCTTTAGCCTGAGAGGACTGAAGATCTTGACAATTAATCCTCCTACTGAGAGGAGGTTAGGGTGTCGTGCCTCATGGGAAAGGCAAAGGGATTGTGATTGATAGGGACAGTAATAGAGGATACCAAAGTTGTCATGCCCAATCTGGTGCCACCAATATTTTATTTTATTTATTTAGTTTTTGTTGACTGGGTAAGTGCACTAGACAAATCCTGCCTTTTTCAAGCATGACCCGAGGGAGGGGATACAGATGAATGCCAACTGACCTTGAACCAGATTAAGCTGTTGGTGGTATTTTTAGAGAATGAGGGAAATTTAGCCAGGACACTGGGAAATTCCCCTACTCTTTCGATAAGTGCCAAGGATCTTTAACATCCACCTGAACTACCACCAATCCAAGCAGATGGGACCTTGGTTTAACATCTCATCCGAAGACGGAATAAAACTGTACAGGTCTGAGACCTGCTTTTTATCAGTACTCTAAAGAGAAGAGGAAAGTGGGGAAGGCATACAGGAACCTGTTTGTGCAATCCAACAGTAGAGCATCATGAGACACAGACACCTGAAGTGGATGTCTGCAGCAGAGCAGGGGAGCTGATGATTGTCTGAGGCTACAACAGATCCATCTCTGGAGTGTCTCACCTCCTGAAAATAATGTGAAGAATCTGGTGGTTCAGGGACCACTCATGGTGACACTGAGAGATCTTGCTGTGAAAAGTTCCAGTACATTGTCCTTCCCTGGAAGATGCACTGCTATGAAGCTATGAGGGAGTAAGCCATAGTCCATACCTTCATTGCTTCTGTACCAAGACCATTGACCAAGTGCCCCTTTCTTGATTATGTAGTACATAGTGGTGGTGTTGTCTGTCCTGACCTGCACCACCTTCCCCTGTGTCATGTTTGAGAAGGCCTGAAGGGCCAGAAGCTCAGACTTGAGTTCTAGTAGGTTGATGTGACAGACTCCTGCTGTGACCATGTGCCTTGAGCAGTGAGGCTCCCAAGTAAGCTCCCCAACCCATAAGGGAGGCATCTGTGGTGAGAATCACTGAGAGTGACTGGTGAAGGAATGGAACACACTGCCTGAGAGTGTCATCTTTCAACCACCATTGAAGAGCCTGGACAAGAGTTTGAGTTACTGGAATCAACTTGGTGAGAGGATCCTTTTTCTGAGACCAGAAGGACCTGAGGTGAAACTGAATGTCCCTCATTAGAAATCTGGCTCCCTGGACCACTGCAGTGGATACTGCCATGTGGCCTAGAAGCTGGAGAAAGTTCTTGCCTGCACGAGACACTTGAGGTCTGAAAGAAGCTGCCAGATCTGATAGGGCCCTTACTCCTTGAAGGGGAGAAAGGCCTTTGCTTGAATAGTGTCCAACTCTGCTGCTATAAAGGTGATAAGCTGGACTTGCTCCATCACTGACTCGGAAGGATTGAGAAGAAATCCTAGTGAACCCAGAAGCATCTGGGTAATGGCCAGAGCTGACCTTACTTGATCTGGAGACTGGACCACAATGATAGGTAGGTAGGGAACACGGAGAATGGGTAACCTCATACATCAGAATTCAGCAAGACTTTATGTGGTTTTAAAGTAGTTCAGTAAAGTGAAGTAATTCATTATGCAATTAGACAACCTTGGTAGGCTTTTACCCTATAAAGTACAATGTATGTTAAGTTCCAGCATAACCAACACCCTGGATTGCTTTATTAAACACTACATATCTTTTCAAAGAGATTCCATAAACCACCATTGTCACTAGATGACTCATCTTCACATTTTCTCTTCATGTATGAAGTACTGTGGGCTGGTCACCTTCCATGAAGAAGCCATGATTTAACATATGGTTCTGGATTCCACTGGACAAGAGGAGGACCACAAGTGGAATGAAAATCAGATCTGAAATGTGACTGACAGACAGGTGATTGCGACAGCAGAAACAATGATATTCATCTGGCTGAAACCTCTCTCGACTCAGCATTGCTCATTGGAAGTGTGTTAACAGCAAGTTGTAAGGGTTTCAACTTGTCAGGTATGCCTGCCAGCACTCCTTATACTCTATGTACCCAAGTACAGTATCCTTTTCTTGAAGAAAGAACCTGTTTGTGAGTTCTTTGATCTCAGACTCTCCATACCTTACATTATCTAAAGAAATGTCATCTAGATTGAGTACCGCTAGCTAATTTATGAGATCTTTATATTGGTCTTCCATAACTGGACATCCAGCTCTTGTACCGACTGAAGTGAGCAATCAACTTTCTAGATTATCTACTAGATACAGAATGAACTGTGAATGATTTATCTCTGGTGTTTTTTGCAAAGTGCTGAGTTTAACACAATTAAATTCACCACACTCTACAGCCTTTGCAGCTTTTTCAACAGCCTCACCTGGATACTGCTTCATGCTGTTTAATCTGCAATATATCTGTGCAAGAGGCGATTTGCACGAGGCAATGTCATTGTTTGTTCTTGAAGTAGCTCAAACAAATCTTTCTTTTCTTAAGTGCGTCCATCATAATGGCAAGATTCTTCAGAAAAGCAGTGGAAGAAAGAGTTCCAGCTAGACCACTAAATTTAGCCTTTTCCTGGAAGGACAGTTCTCATCCGAGCTGCAGTTGTGAAGTGAGCATACAGTGCAGAATAACTGCTCCATACTGCATGCACAGTTCGGAAACTGGATGCCACTCATCTTATATCTAGCACCCTGCCATTTTTTTTACTTTTCCATGAACAGAGGATGCTGCTTCAGCAAGTTCCCGCTATTTTGGGAGACTGACTGTACAGTGCATGCAGTGAATCCATGAAGCAATGAAACTGGTTAATACCTGAGCAGGCATGTACAACATTCCCCACAGCAAGCTCCAATCTGTGATTTAGACAGTGCCACACCACAGGTGCGGAAATCATCCAGAAGCAAGCGAGCAACACCAGACTTGGCACCCATCATGACACTCGTCGGTCTGAACAGAACCCAACCAAAGATGTCTTTAAAAAGAGTCTGTGAAGTCATGCTTTTTAATGTTGCAATGATAATGTCTTTTATAGTCAAAGCATTTATACTAGGTAGTTCAACCAAATCCAGAAAAATAGTTGCAAGTTGAACAGAATCATTAAGTCTTGCTTTTATGTAGATAATAAGAGTGCATTTATTACTAACTGTTGTAGACTCATCGACAAACACAGAGATCTTTGACTGTTGTAGTATAATCTGGTGTATAACTCGCTTACGCATTTCGATGCTATATGAGATATAATATCAACACAGCTCAGGACGGGATTGCAAACCCTCCCATATCAAGACCATTTACAATCTGAAGATCAACTGAAGCAGAGTGGTCCAAATAAGATCTTTTCTGACTTAGCAATGTAATATGCTGTTCTGAATACCTGGTTTGTTGTTTCCATTGCAGATTTATGTTGCTCACCTATGATATTTTGCATTACATGACAGTTTGGCTGTTGTAAAATATTGTTTACGTATTTTATGTGCATGCGAATTCTGGTGTTCCCAAATTTTTTCCTTAATGAATTCTGTTGCTGCTTAGCATCAGTACCATTAGAGCCAATATGTACATTTACCCATGCTTTTGACAATGTCATTCCTGAGACACATTAGGACCAAGACCACCAACATTCTTACACGTACTACATCCTACCAAGCCATCTGTTACAACAAGCCAGTGGTTGCTGTCTTTAAAGTGATCGTATTGTTCTTTTGACCAGCACACAGGAATGGAGCAGCGACATTACACTGTCCAGTAGTGGTCATGGAGATGTCTGATGTGGTAGCATCAGTCTCATGTGATTCATCACTAATGTTTAATCTTGGATTTTCCTGTTCTATACTGTCACATTCAACTATAACTTCTTGTTTTCGTTGTTTTGAAAATGTGAAATAAAGTTGTTTGCTTCATATTCCAACTGAATGCATTATTCCTTGCCAGATGTTTCCTGGGGAGGATTGGACAACAAACTAAAATATGAGCAGGATCAACGTAAGTTAAAGTATCTAAGAAAGTACATCTAAGTTATAGTTATAATCTTTGTCTAGACAGCAAAACTGCACTATCTTACTTGAAGAAGCTCTTGCAGCTGGTAACACAATTAGGACTGATTCCCAAGCAGTATAATCTGGGTCGTTGCTCCTGTATGGAAGGGATACCGCCAGCAAATTTTGAGACAACATCAAGCACTGTAATTCCTGGCAGATTGGCTCTTACATCTTGATCAAGGTGTCCAAGCTGTCTAGCATCTGATCCCACTGAACTCCTAACAACCACTGGATAGTTCTCATGCGTAGTCATGCCAGAGGACCAAAACTATGGCAGCTGTCATATTCCCCAACAGCCTGAGGAGGAGGAGCCTTGCAGGGACTCTTGAAGCTGAAGAGATCTGGTACTCCAGGACCTATATCTGACCCACTATGTTAGAGTGAAGAAACACCTTCCCAATAGTGATGTCCAGAGGTGTCCCAATAAACTGAAGGTTCTGGGACAGGAGATGATAAGACTTGTCCTTGCTGGCAATGATCACCAAGCACTGAAACAGCGTAGAGGAAAAGCGGCCTCCTACTGGCTCCCTGGTGAAGTGTCTAGGGAGGAGGGTGACCTGGATAGTCAGGCACTGCATGGGGAGGGAGGGCAGCAGTGGCTGCCTTGGCCTGTCTGGAGTAGGAGGGATATCTTTTAGTCCTGATGCTCCCTGGGCTTGTGGGCAGGAAGGTGGTCAGTTTTCCCTGAGGACGGGCATGCTCCATTGTGGCCAATTTCAAGTCCACTAAAAGGTGAACGAGAATTCTGATGCCTTATATGTGTTCAGGAGTTGAAAGACTGCCAATGGGGCAGGCATTGGTGTCATGTTTGGGTATTAGGCAGAAGAGACACGCTGAATGGCTATCTCGGAGCCATCTGTCACCCACAGGAGCACTTGTTGATGTGCCCTTTGGATGAAGATGACAGAGATGCTGTGAAACTATAAAAAAATGGTGGAGAAAGAAGGAGAGTGATCGGTACTGTGAGCGGTAATCAAGATGAACTAACTCTGACCATGCGGCTGGAAAGAACTGGAGCACATGGAGAACTCCTCCCTTAGATAGGTTGACATCGGGGGAGCCATCGATGGCAGGGGAGGGTGTCCCCACATCGGTACTGCTAGAAAAAGAATTGCCAGGAGCAGTCACCAGCTGGAATCAGTCCTAATCTGTTACCTGCTGCAAGCGCTTCCTCTCGAGTAACATGTGATGATGACTACTATGGAGCTGAATTTATAGAACTGCTGGTAAGACTATCAAGAATGTGGAAAGACCACATACATAAGTCATATAAGATACCTGTGATTGGCACTGACTGTCCCCAGTGCTACCACATAGAAGGAAGGTAGGAATAATATATACACCACTAGCCTATGCTCTCTATTTAATAGCATGAAACATATAAGGCAGTCACCTACCAACTAAGAGCAAAGCGAAGCCAAAGCACACCTCCTGTCCAATTTTGTTACTTCTGTCAAGCAGGCGCTGTCAAATATACCAGTTAATGGTGGCTTGCTTGCAAACTGAACTGCATGCACTTCAGTTATCCAAGAAAGGACAAAAATCTGTGGTTGATTAACCTAATCAAACAGCCATTGATTATCAGAGGATTTATACCAGTGGTAAAGTGCTAGTCTGATGATTTCATTGGCTGTTCACTTATGCCCATGGTATAATACTGCTTCTATAGTCAAAGATAAATAGGCAGTATAGCCTAGAGATTAAGGGAACAAGATGTGAACGAGCTTGATACATCCAGCAGATCAGACCTGAGTTTGATTCTCACAACCTCCAGTTGCATACTGTGTGACTCTGAGCAAGTCACTTAACTGCCCAGTGCTCCCAGGTCACCCTGAAAACAGGCACTTGTGCCTATTGGACCTACCCGGTTACTAAAGACTAAAAGAAAACATTACTAACCTTAGTAATTATATTTCTTCTAATGGAGTCTTGCTGTATTCTGATTGAGGAGGTATTTTGCCTAGCTTCTCATAGCATAATTGTACACAAGAGACAATCCACCTGGCAATAGTTCTCTTAGTGGCAGGTTTGCCCTTTCCACCTCTCCATAAGTGAGGAACAACTGTAAGGAGTCAAACCTGTGTGCTTTAGTGCGCTCAATGTAGTAGCTAAGGGCCCTTTTAACATCCAAACTGTGTAATCTTCTCTCTCCTGAAGAAGAATGATCAGTGAAGAACACAGGCAGAGACATGAATTTGTTCAAAGGAAAGTCTGAAACTGCTTTAGGAAAGAACCTCTATTGGTTCTAATGACCACCTTATCCCTATGGAAAGAAATAAAAGCAGGTTCCACTGACAGAGCCTGTAGTTCACTGATACGTCTGACAGAGGTAATAGCTACCAGGAACACAGTTTTCCAAGTCAAGTACTTAGCTCTGCTGCAGACAAAGGCTCAAAGGGTGGTTGCATAAGCTGAGCAATACAGACATTAAGGTCCCAAGCAGGAGTAGTATCCCTAAAGGGGATTGGTATGAAGCAATCCTTTGAAAATTTTACAGGAAACAGGATGAGATGCCAGTGAGGAGGGCTTTTCCACTGACAAAAACAGAAACAGCTGACAAGTGTACCTTGAGAGTAACTGGTCTGAGCCCTAGGCCATTGAAATGAACCATGTAATCCAGAACTGTAGATAATTCAGAAGTGTCTGGGGATGTATGCTTCTTAGAACACCAAATACTAAATCTTTTCCATTCAGAGTTATAAGTTTTTCTGGTGGCAGGTTTTGAGGTTTTGAGAATATCCAGAAGCCCTTGGGACAGATGCAAATCTGCAAATTCTAACTCTTCAAGAGCCATGCCTTGAGATTGAGAGACCGAAAGTTGGGATACCAAATCCTCTCCTGACAGGAGGTTAACAGGTTGTAATTCCTGGGAAGAGACAGGAAGATGGACTGCTAGGGACAGCAACAGAGGATACCCAGGCTGCCTGGCCCTGTCTGGAGCAATCAGGATCACTTTGCAGGATTGTGACCTTAGTTTGACCAGGACCTTGAACAGTAGGAGAAAGGGAAGGAAGACATATAGAAATTTCCTTCCCAGTTCAGAAATAGAGCATCCAGAGGACTGAGCCCAAGACTGGGGCTCTGCAACAAAATAGAGGAAGTTGGTGATTGTCCGGGCTGCAAAGAGATCTATCTCTGGAGTGCCCCACCTTGAAAAAATCACTTTTAACACTGGGGATCTAAGGACCATCTCATGATGGCCCTGAGAATCCTCTCAATGCATCTGCTAGTACATTGTCCTTTACTGGGAGGTGGACTGCTACCAGAGAGGTCTGTTGAGAATAAGCCTGGGACCATAATTTCATTGCTTCCATGCACACGCCGTAGACTGAGTGCCTCCCTGTTTCTTGATGTACCACATGGCGGTGGTGTTGTCTGTCCTGACCTGAACCGCCTTCTTCTGTACTGACTGAGAAAAGGCCTGCAGGGCCAGATAAAACACCCTGAGCTCCAGGAGGTTGATGTAGAGAAGAGACTCCTGAGAGGACCACACTCCCTGGGCTGTGAGAGTCCCCAGGTGGGCACCCCACCCCAGGAGAGAAGCATCTGTGGTAAGAACCACAGAACAAGACTGGGTGATGAAGGACTCCTTGACTGAGGTTGTTCTGATTCTGCCACCACTGGAGAGCCTGGATCAGGGACAGAGTCACTGGAATTAGTTTGGTTAGAGGATCTTGTTTCTGAGACCAAAAAGCCCTCAGATGAAACTGAATGTCCCTCATCTGAAATCTGTCCCTTGGACCACTGCAGTAGCAGCTGCCATGGCCCAGAAGCTGAAGGAAGTGCCTTGCTGGTCAAGAAACCAGAAGGTGGGAAGGAGGAAGCCAGCTGTATAATAGCCCTACTCTTTTCTGGGAAGAAAAGCTCTTGCTTTGACAGTATCCAGCTCTGCCCCTCTGAAAGTGAGAAGCTGTACAGGTTCGAGAACTGTCTAGGGAAGATTGAGAAGAAATCCTAGAGAAGTGAGCACTTGCTGGGTCACTTGCAGATCTGACTTGACTTGGTCTGGAGACCGACCACAATGAGCCAGTCACCCAGGTATGGGAATATGGAAATATTATTTCTTCTTAGAAAGGACACTACTACTGCTAGGCATTTTGTAAACACCCTTGGACCTGATGTTAGGCGAAGGGCATTGCTCTGAACTGGTAATGGCCTGAAGGCAATTTGAACCTGAGATACTTTCTGTGGGAGCACCTGATGAGGAATGAAGTAGGCTTCTTTTAGGTCCAGGGAGGCTAGCCAGTCCCTTGGCCTTAGAGAGGGAAGGATTATTCCTACAGTCACAGTTTTGAATTTTGGTTTTAAAAGGTGTTTGTTCAGGTATCTTAAGTCTAAGATGGGTCACCACTCCGTTGTTTTTTCAGGGTAAGGAAGTACCTGAGTACAGACCTTTGCCTCTGTATTATTTTTTTTTTTAGTTTAACCAGGAGTAGCACACTAAGATAAAAGCTTTTTACAGGAGTGACCTGGGAGCACAGGGAAGTTAAGTGGACTTGCTCAGGATCACACAGTATGCAAATGGAAGCTGTGGGATTCAAACCCAGGTTTGGTCTGCTGGACGTCACCAGATTAGCAGCTCAGATCCTAAACCGCTGCGCTATATTGTTTTGTAGAAGCCTCTCTATGGCTCTTAAGGCCAGCAGAGATGAAACCTCTAGGGCAATGGTTTCAGAGATGCTTGCAGGTAGAAAGGATCTGGTTCTCAGCTTTGGGAATTTTCTGAAGCTGAGAACCAGTCCCTAACTTACTACCTCCAGGACCCACTTGTCTGAAGTAACAGACATCCAGTCCTGGATGAAGTAAGCCAGCCTGCCCCCCAGAGAATGGGGGCGTCGACCTAGGTTGACATATCAGGGTGTCTGCTTGCAGGATCCTTAGGCTGAGGGGTGGATGCAGCCTGCTCATCCCCCTTATGCCTCTCCTCTGAAGAACCCCTCTGAGAAAAGGGAGAAGAGGCCTGTGCTTGGTAGAAAGGCCTATGAAAAGGCCTGCCCTCAGCTTGCTGCCTTTGAGGAGTTACCTCCTTCCTTGGCCTGTGCCTCCTGTAGGTGGTCCCATACCGCTCATCTTTTCATGTAATTCCTCTGTCTGCTCCCCAAACAAAGAATTACCCACCACAGGAAAATCCATGGCCTTAACCTAGGTGTCCTGTGAAAGGCTCGCACATCTGAGCCAAGCCATTCTCGAAGAGCCACAGATGGGTTTCTCAGGCGTAGCCATCCTAAATCAAAACTTACCCTTTACTCGGCTTCAGCCAGGCAAGACCCTCATCGGCTTCAGCCAGGCAAAACCCCTTATCAGTTTCTAACTGTGTCATGGGTATTTAAAAAAATGCAAAACACTTTTTTAAACCGATAAGAACTGGCACCACACACTAAATTCCAAGTAGAATAAAAACACACAAGAAAACACAGTAACTGGTTCAGCCGAACTGGTTGAAAAACACAATACAATTTCACAAGTTTTTCCCTAATCTAGTCCTCTACCCATACTTACTATACTACACTCAGACAGGGATCTGAATGGAGAAAATAAAGAACTTATCGGTAAAACCGACGACTTTAACCAACCGAGAACTGAGAGCAAAGGAGAAATCTCCGAGCGACTGTTCAGTTAGGCAGAGTAAAGAATCTGATGGTTACATTTCAAAGTGCAGCAGACAGAGGTTTGAACCAAGCTCGAGCTCAATATTCTATGTTCTGCATAAAATTAACCCTCTACTCTCCGGGGCAGTTCAAATGCTGTGGGCTAACTGCTATAGTTAGAATACAGCAAGACTTCATGTTGTTTGAATAAATAAAAAAAGAAAAAGCTCTGAGCTGCTGACTGGATATATAGTGGTTGAAAGCCATTACAACTTAAGGACTGTTCAGTGTATTATGTGAAAGGTGTGTGCAGTCTCACACCACTTGTCAGCTCCCGATTAGCAGGTGTCCACAACACGAAACCATCAATACAATTATTAGTACTGTACCACTCATGCAGATCAATAAGGACTTCAGGTTCTAGGGTGTAAATCATAACCATGATGTAAACACTTTGAGATGTTATGTCATATTGATGACAACATATTAAGGATATAATCTGCTTGATTTAAGTTAATAAAAAGGCTCCCATACATTATTTATTTATTTATTTATTTCAGTCTAGGATTACAATACCTTTGAGTCGAGGCTCTTTTACAAAGGTTCCATGTCAGAGTGTGCAGCATTCATCTTTTAGATTACAGACAAACATTTTTGACTTACAGACAGGTAATAAATAACCAGTACAAAGACTACAGCCATGGGCAAAACAGGGGAAGAAGGGAGGGTGAGTAGTTGAGGGTAGGAGTTCAAGGGAGGAAGGAGATGCAGGGGTGAGGGAGAGTACGAGAAGTGGTGGGGAAGGGCAGGAGGGAGATACAGAGGAGAGGTGAATGAGAGCAGGGGCCTTGTTGAGGAAATTTAACAGATAAGGTGCTGGGGGGCAGAGACTGATTGTAAGTGCTGGGTGCGGAGCATGTGCAGTTGGAATGGTGGTAATGTTATGATGGACAATCGCAGGATGCAAGCAGTGAGAGGTTCAGCTTGGATTTGAAAGGCCAAGTGTAGAGCAGTGGCTATATCGCTGGCAAGAGAGCTGAGCCAGTTGGTTTTCCGATAGGCACAATGATCTTTGTCCTTGGGTTGTGTGACATCGTGGGATATGCAGTAGATGAGAATTGGATCTCTAGTAGTGTCATTCATGTCTAACATAAGGAGGGCACAGACACCAGGTGGAGCAAGCCCCATTATAATTGTCTTGGCCGTGATGCAGGTTTGGTATTTTTGCATCTGTCCAGTTGTAGCTATCCAGATTGGGAATAAAGGTCACATGTGTGGGTACGGTGATGTGAGCCATTGATGAGATGACAGGCCTTATTCAGGGAGGTTGTGATACATTTGAGAGCAGTGGTAGTTGCAGACCCATATATGATAAGTCCATAATCTATAATGCTGACAATGGAGCTTTGGACAGCCACTGATAGTGCTTCTGGGGTTAGGTGCTTCTGTGTCGGAATAATAGGCCTAACCTGCATTGGCAGACTTTGCAACATTGCTGTTATGGACAGCGATGAGAGGTGAGGGTCAAGGGTGATGACAAGGTACTTGAAAGATTGTGCTTGCTCTAGGGTGGCTTCCTGACTGGTAACAATGGAGAGGCGGAGTTGCTTGTTTTTGTTGTGGGGGCTGCAGAAGACCATAGACTTGTTTTTCTGATTAAGAAGCAGTTTATGACTTGGAACCAGGATTCGATGGAGGAAGGCCTGCTGAAGTTATTTTTTAATTGAATTGGGTCTGGGTCCGGCGATGATCACAGCATCGTCGGTGAAGAATTATTTTTCTGGGCAGCAGTCCGGTAGTGAGTTTAGGAATAGGCTGAAGAGAAGGTCCCAGAATGGAGCCCTGGGGGACTCCCAAGTGGACCAGTCTAGGGTCCGACAGCATATCAGCGATTCTTACTGTTTGGGACCATTCTTCAAGGTAGCTCTTAAACCAACCAATGGAGTCAGTTGAGAGCCCAGCATTCTGAAGCTGGACATGCAGGAGGCAGTGATTGATGGTGTCTAAGGCTTTTGTTAAGTCGATGAAGATTGAGCCTAGTAGTTCGCCAGAGTCAAGTGAGTTGTGGATTGTGCCAGTGAATTCAAGTAGGGCTGTGGAGGTGCTGTGACCTTTATGGAACCCATGTTGTTGCTTGCACAGGATGTTGTGCTTATCCAGGTATTCTGTGAGCTGGTCTGAGACAATGCATTCTAGTGCCTTGGAGAGTGACGTAGTAGGGAGATAGGTCTGTAGTTCTCGTGGGCAGTTTTGTCACCTCCTTTATGGACTGGGGTGACAGTGGCAGATTTCCACCTGTCCAGGGACTGGCTAAGGCTGAGGAGAGGTTGAAGATTCTGGTCAGCGGACCAAGCACTTCTTCAAGTGTGAGAGACAGGATTTTGAGATCAAGGGAGTCATTATTGAATCTTGGATTACCAATGGCTTTGGTGACATATTTGCGTACTTGGTGAGCCTTGACTGCTTTGAAGTAGATTATAGGGAATACTGGATGGGAAAAGTACAGTTACATAAGAACTTACTGTAACAGTAGATCTTACTTTGAGACAGCTCTTGTAGTAGGTAATTACATATAGGACTGGAGCGGACCCCACGAAGAATTTCAGCTAACAGTCTTTGGTGGGGACCTCCCCATGTCAAGTGACCGGCGCCATGCAACGTCAGTGTAAAGGCGGTCCCCATGCCCATCTTCCAGTTCTTTCCCTTCATAGGCCAAAAAGGCAAGACGAGAGAGAAGCAGATATTTCCTTTCCTGGAAAAGGAGCTGAAAAGTTAATGGGGATGGAGGGTGGAAGGTAGACCTACTGCAAGAGCCTTTCTCGAAGATCTACTGTTACAGTATGTTCTTACATAACTGTACTATCTTACTTCAAGTGGGCTCTTGCAGTAGGTAATTACATATAAGACTGAGTCCCAAGCAGTCTGGAACCAAGAAAAGCACTAATGAGGAGGAAAACTACACCAATAGGACCTCCAGCTGTAGGACTCACTCAACAGGGCAACAGAAGGGTTCCATGCCAAGTGAATACTTGTGGGGACGAAGAAAGGCCAAATGGAAGGGCCTTGAACTGGTAGTAGCCCCCTGGAATGAAAACTGGAAGAATTTGTGGGAAAGGGTGGATGGGGATATGCAGGTAGGCATCCTGCATACCCAAAGCACATAGCCACTGTCCCTGATGAAGGCTCTGTAGAGAGCATTCAGATGCGTTTGTATTCCACTTATTTTAATGTGAGTCGGAAGGAGTAGGGGATGACATACACAGCGATTAACCACAAAAAAGCGAAAAATCAAAGAAAACAAGTTTGGTTTGTAAGACCGACGAATGACTGACGAGCGAGGAACTTAACTGTGAGGCGCTGAGAAAGCAGACAGTGAAAGAACTGGACAAGTGGTGTGGGGACTGCCCTGTTATACTGATGTCACATGACATCAGTCACCTGAATGGGGGCAGTCCCCGCCACACAACTGCTAGCTAGAAATTTTTCCGTGGGGTTCAGATGCCAGCCAGCTTCAGGCCTATATGTAATTACCTACACAAGAGCCCTCTCGAAGTAATATCTACTGTATGCACAACCAGTGTGTTCTGCCACAGAGGGTCTATGGGAATCATAACCCGAGGTGACAGAACATAATGGTTGTGCATAAAGTTGCTCATCCTTTATTTGTAATGGTGTAGAGTAGTATTATGTGAAATGTACAGTATGTGTGATTTTTTTCTGTTTTTCGTGATCAAACTGACTTGTGAATTCTCTCTATGTTCTACAATACTTCTTAGCACAGAATTAAATAGAGGAAAGCAACAATGTACCAACATTCTAAAGTGATTCTGCTGCAGTAGTGACATCAACATAATGATGTCAGTAGTACAGCAGAACAACAGAAACAAGCATATTGTAGTAACTGAATTCCATGCATAACAGCATTCCACTATACAATATGTACAATTTTAAATTTGTATTCTTCACCCACATGCTTACTAACCATCCAGTGCCCAAAGTCATACCTTTAAGGCAAGACAAGGCAAGGCAAATTTAAATTTTCTGTCACCCAATCCCAGAGGCACAGTACATACAAATACATAAAATTAAAAAGAACAACATACAATAACACTTAATAAAATTTAAACAACATCAATATGGGACATGCTCAACATATACACAGTAACCACCATTAAAAATGAAAGGAGCGTAGCACCATCTCGCATGTGTTTCCAGCTCATGGGTGAAATTACAGCATGCACCTCTCAAGCTTAGTTCTTGAGGTTCATATGCTGTCATCTCAACCTCTTGATGGAAACACAGCCTTACTGTGTATGGTTGTCCATATATTATTCTCTCTTCTCTCTCTCTATATATATATATATATATATATAAATACTATATACATATATATATATATATGGAGAAAGAGAGAGAGAGAGACAATACTGGAGGGGCAACTATGCACATCGAAGCTTGTGAGGTCCATTGGAATTAGATCTCTGAGATTGCAAAACACACTTCTTGTACACTGAGTTGCTAATTATTTTTTTTGCTAATGTAACTAATGTGAGCCTCACATTACATTTTTCCACATTTACAGGTGACTTTTGTTCCACTGATTCCAACAGTTTGAGATGGTTACACTCAGCTATACTTCCAAGCATCTTCTAAATGCATTAGTTAAGCTCATTTTCCCATCAAGACAATAACATAAGGCTGAGAAGTAATTCTCTAGTCATCAAACAATCTATCAACCCTGCAGAAATAGAAAAAATTCAGTTACCTACAGCTGAGGAGCTCCAATAAGAGCGAAACCAATGTACTCATTGATCCTGTAGAACTGAGATCAATACTGTTTAAGCAACAAGGCATGACCAGAGGTTAGATAAACAGTCTGTTAATCACCCAATATAGATGTGATGTTACAAGGCACAGCCCATCCGGAGTGACAAACAAACTATTAATTTAACTCCTGGTATCATTGCCTTATTGCTATTATAAAAAAAATGATCTAAAAAGCATTAAAAGCATACTTTTGAACGTTTTCATCATTTAATTGAAGACTTTTAATAAAATAGTTCTTCCATCAACAATTTAAGAATGCTGGTTCAAAATCAGAAAGTATAATTTCAGCTGGCCCAGTAGTGCTGAGGGCTACGGCACTGGATGCCTTACCTCACTCCATTCTGATGATCCAGGTTCTGGAATGAGCATGAGCCATCAGAGGTCAGCAAGAGGGATGACAGAGCTGGATAGATCTGCTGGAAAGAGCTATCCTCCTCCAGGAAGGAAGAATGTTGCATCCCTCGCTACTGTCTGCCTCCTGGGGAGGCCAGGAGACAGTACAGGCTAGAGGGTGTATAGGCGCTAGTCCGACATGTGGGCAGAAGGGTTGTTACCAGGGCTGTAGTATACATGTGCACTTCCATCTTATTTCCTGACAGAAATATACCTCAGTAGCCTGCTATCTGACAGCTGTCAACCGTAAACAATGTCTGATATACCTTCCTCACTGTAGCAATTTCAGTTAGCCCAAATAATGGATAAATTCCAGGATGATTCTGAGAACCAGAGAACCAGTCAAGGCACCTACCAAGAAAAAGGAAAACAGTGAAAATGTGAGCAAACGTAATTTTATCAGCAAAAAACTGTCAAAAGTAGAAGAACAAAACGATGAGAGAACACTAAAAAAGACTCAGTGGGTGATCAATGTTTTAAATAACTGGGCACAAGACAGGCAACTAAACATAAATTTCAAACATACAGAAACAAGTGAACTCTGTCAAATTTAAGAATATTTTATGGAAAGGTTTGTCAGTTGACCGGCAAAGAATATAACATCTATAGTCTACCTATACTCAGTGCGGGAATCAACAGACATGTTAACTGTCCTCAAATAAACCATTTTATTAAATGTGTAGTAATATTTCTGCCATCTGATTGGCCAATATATGTTTTCAGTGTCTTTATACAGCCATAAAGTCACAGCTGACACAACTTCATGTGACCAGACAGGACACCCTCAATATTCCTGATAGCAGTGTCAGTGGCTTAGTAGGTAACACTTGCCTCTGAGGCTGGGAGATCAGAGAGCTGTGGGTTCAGTTCCCACATCCAGCACCTGGATTACTATCCAGTACTGACACTGTAGTGCAGCATGAGAGGGTTGCTGCAATTCAGAGTGCCATCTTTTGGATGAGATGTTAAACTGAGGTCCCATCTGCCTGGATTGGTGGTAGTTCAGGTGGATATTAAAGGTCCCATGGCACTTAACGAAAAGATTAGGGTAATTTTTATTAGAAACTTCACAAATCCAAAAACAGTGTACAAAATGTCACTTCACACACATAACTCTACAAATCATAAAAACAAAAAAAGTTTCAAACAGACAAATAGTTAACCACTCCCATAAAACCTATAAACTCAAATACATCTTTGACACTAACGAGAAAACCCCTCTACCCCTACTAAAAATAGGGGTATTTTTAAGTTTAATAACAAAATTCCAAAATAAACCATGTTAAATCACACAAAATAATAAAAATCATTCCAATAAGAAGACAAACACAATTAAGTATTTTGAACATACAATATCAAAGCAGCAGAAATATAAACTTTTAACCAGTGTCTAACCAAGCAATATTAGTCCACCATAATTTGTATTTCTGAAATGAGACTATAAATGATTCTTGCAATTTATAATTTTCAAACTCTTATGGATTATCCAAAATAATTGTTCTGGGGTCACATATTGTTGTCTTAAAGACCACTGGCACTGTATCTGCCAGATATGATATTTTATAAGTGTGAATATTAAATGTAATGTGATATATCTTCCAGCTTTTAAGGTATAAGTCCTAAAAATAAAATCTCTGAAGTCATATCTGTAAGAGGAAGCCCATCCAATGGTTTGCAGCTTCTTTCCAAAACTAGTTATATAAGGACATTCAAGAAACAAATGGTTTATTGTTTCCAAATCTTGACCACACCATCCTGCCTTGGACAATATCTCTCCATACATCCTTTATGTTTCAAATTATTTTACATTCAGCTTTCCATGAGCATAAAAGCCACAAAACATCCCACATATATACAGGTATTCAATTATTTCCCAACATTTGTATAATTGGTTTAAATTCCCCATCAGATCGAGTCACAAAATGAGAAGCTCCCAAAAGAATTTCTGTACTAAATCATTATATAACTCTTTCCTTAAGAAGGTATACCCTTCAAACTTTGTTATGCCCCATAATTTAATTTTACTAAAACATTGTTGAAAATATACTGACAATCCAAAAATGGATTTCTGTCTAGCAATACCCTTATGAGTTTCCCAAGATACTAGCCAAGGTGCTACAGTATGCAAAACCCAAGGGGCCCAACATTTTTCTTGCTTTTGTAAAAGGGGTAAGATATTTGCTTGAGAAAACATACTAAAGAAAAACAAAACCAGATGAATCATCTCAAACTGCCCTTCTCAATGGGTAAATACAATACTCCTTTCTTTATAGGATTAAGGCGGCCTCAGATACCCTGAAAAAAAAAAACTATATACCCTTGTTTCCAACTGTATAGGTAGCATATATACTGTACTAAGATGTAAAACATACTCAACAAAAATGTTTTTAACATATAGACCCTCTTTTGTTTTGAAAGAAACCACCTGTTCCAACATACTACTTTCTTCTGAGCATCTGTTAAAAAATATCCCAATTCAGAAAACCCATATCATCTTGCCCAAAAATACCCTAAAATCTTACAGTGGGCATAAGTAATGGTTATACCAAGTATGTCCCGATGCTACGAAGAAACAACCCAATTGGAATACATTTACTTTTAGTGATATTTATCCTGGAACCTGTTTCCTGGGTGAAGTTGTTCAACAAAGCTCCCAATACTTCACTAGAGGAAACTCTGCCAAGGTAAACATAAATCATTGGCATATGCAATGTATTTGATCTCATTATCAATACTCAAATTGTTACCCTTGAATTGCTGAATCCAACATCACCTTATGCAATAAAGGCTCTAAAGTCAAAGTATATAACATAGGGCTTAAAGGACAGCATTGCCTGACTCTCTCTTTACTGCACAACTAGAACCCAACCACCCATTCACATATGGTATGGTGGAGGCATTTGACATAACACATACGGATCCAATTTATAAAAGGCATGAAAATTACATTTCAAAGGCATTTCCACATATACCTGTGTGCCACTCTATCAAAAGCTTTTGCTTGATCCACACTGACAAAAAAACATAATTTCTTGTAACCTGCCTTTTCCATTACTTCTCTCAACAAAATAAGACCATCTGTAATACATCTCCTGGTAGCAAACAAAATTGCTTTGGTAAAATTATGTCTTGTAAAACTAATCTGAGTCTACCACTAAGTATTTTGGTGAGAATTTTTAAATCAGAATTCAAAGAAATAGGCCTCAATTCCTCAAAGCTCCTTTTCCCCACTTTTAAACAACAATATCAATAAACTAATATTCATGTTATCGGAATGTGGTTATTGAAAAGGCAAATATCATACATAGATACTAATTCCTTCCCTAAACATCGATTTATATGAGCATATACTTCACTGGGTAAACCATCACTTCCTGGTGCCTTCCCTAATGGGAGAAGTAATTATATTTGTAAGTTCCACACTCGTAATAGAGCCAATAAAGAAAGAAAATAGCTATCAGGACGTGTGGAAGATGTAAATCTAACAACCAGTCATCTAAACCACTCTCACCTATTGCAGTATCTTTCTGGAACATTTAGAAATAAAATGTTCTATCTCTTCTAAAATTTCTCTATTTGTATGTAACATACTTCCTTCTCGTGTTTTGATACATGTAATTTCTTTTGAGCGTCTCTGATTTCTACAACTATCAAAAGGATTTGTAAAAGCCTGTTTCCCTTGTGTTCCAAACCATTGCTCCTCTCTAAAGATTTCAATCTATCATATTGTAACTGTATTAATTCAGTCTTGACTACTACTATTTCTTGTAAATAACATTTTCCCCTTGAAATTGTAAAACCTGAAGCTGGCTAAGATGGTTCCGTAACCTCAGATGCCTATCATTCCGATGTGTCCTCATTAATTTCCTATTTTTGAAAAACTCCCTTACATATTGTTTGCTATCTGCCCACAAAGAACAGGAGAATCATATAAAAGAAAACTGATTGTCTTGCTTTTAATAAAGAAATAAAACCTTCCATAATCTCTGGATCATCAAGCAGTGAAAGATTCATTCTCCAGTAACCTAGGCCTTTAGTAGTATTTTGAAAACTAGAAATATGCATTGTCAGTAATCTATGATCAGAAGTGGCCACAATATGTACCTTTTGATGGTGATATTTTAAAGTTAGGGTAATAAAAATAATTTATTCTGGTAGCCTTTTTGTCCTGAAAAAGTTTTGATTTATCCTTCTGTTCCCTACTAAAACATCTCGGAGCCCTGTTTGATATATTAAATCATTCAGGAATCCTCGTCACAAAGAGTTTTCTGTGTCTGCCCAGTTTTATCAGAGAGAAATCGACTAATATTAAAATCTCCATTAAACAAAACATTTTTACTGGTAAATTAAAAGGCTTAATTAACTTTAATAAGTCTATCTGCTCGGATTTACTCTGAGGTGCATACACATTGATTAACTGAAAATCCACTCCTTTTACCAGATATCCAATAATAAAGCTCTACCTGGGAAAATCTCAACTAAGCGTATTTCCTTAAACTCAGAAAAAGAAACAAATTCTATTCCACAGCAGGTCCTCTCCACCTGACCAAAAACAGGGGCCTCATACCCATGCAATGGAAGCAACCTCAAAGTCTCTTTCATCATATAATCTAGTATCTTGAAAAACACTATATCTGCTGTACAATTTGAAAATAAAGAAAAGTAGCCAAGTGTTTACGCTCCATATGGATACTATTGACATTTAAACTAGCAAAGGACAAATTATACTGTTTTAAAGGCAAAGTGTTCATTCATCAAGTTTTTTCTAATACTTTTTCTTAATCCCATCCTGGCACCCATAATTGTTTTTTTTACTTTTTCCCTGGCTTTATAGTAGTCTCTACATCTGACATGGCATCTTTCTGTGAAGATGTACCAGAGACAGTGTCCGAATCCTCCCCATCCTCAGTTTGTAGTACAGCAAAAGGGTTGGGAGTAGCTACACTTTCTGGTACTGTTGCAGAAACTGTCAGAACAGATTTATTCCTTTTACAATTTGAAAATCTTTGCAAGGGACAGATGGGGGTAGCATGGGGTAACTACCCTAGACATGCAAGGGAACTAGAAGAAACAGTTGTGATAGAGTCTTCTATCCTAGAATCTTTTGAAGCTCACTTGCTAAGGTTGACCCTAAATTTAAATCTGAGTTGGACACAGGTCCCTGCTTAGCTGCCTCTGCATATGCAGGCCTTCTGAAGCATTTCTAAAGCATTGTTCTGAAGGAGTCCAGGGTTTGATCTAACATTTTTCTTAGCTGCTTTAGCTAAATACTGGTCTTCTGTCCCAAAATCAGCATCTTTAGTATTATGTGATGCTTTAAGACAGTCCGAAAAATCATGACCTGTATTTTGACATAAAGAACATTTAGGAATATTATCACAGTGAAACCCAGAGTGCCCTGGTTCTCCACAACAGGAGCACAAAGAACTATACAAGATGTACTAATATGTCTGGCAGACCACATCTATAACATCTATGTGGTTGGCCTGGATAAAAATATAAAATAAAACCTTTGTCTCTACCAATGAAAAGACAGTTTGGCAAATGTTTAAAATCTGCACCTTCCTCATAAAGTTTTACTTTTACCCTCCAACCACCATTCAAAAACCCTCAGAATCCAATATTGGATCTGGTGCTCCCAATACTTAGCATTGTTGTTCTAACAAAACATAACATAACATCCACAATATTCACTCCCTCACTCTGAAAAGAACAGTAATTAATCAGAAGCTTGTTTCAAAGAGGAGTGACTTGAAGAGGTTCATTTTTAATAAGGCATATTTAGACCAAAATACTTCTAGAGTGCAGCTGATGAAAACTAATGTCAAAGTATGCTCCCAGAAATATGTATAAAAGCATAAATATCTGAAGGGTCAGAGTTGTTCAATCAAAACCTGTCCCACATATTGCCTATCAGGTAGTTCCTGCATCCCAGTCAAATATCGTAGTCAAATTGTGTTTCTTCTTTTTGTCAAATCTAGTTGTTTCCTGATAGGCCTAAAGGAGGTTTGCTTAGGCCCTGAAGGTCAGTCCCAGGAGAGACCACCTCACTTTCCTGAGCCTCCCCTCCTGTCCTCCTTCAATATCCCTGATAGGGCGTTAATCTATTCCTGGGCCATATTTAGATTTGAAAATTGTGAAACGCCTGAAGCGCATCCTAAAGTTTTCCTGCACTTCTCTCTGTATTCCTGGAGATACTGATACCTGCTCACAGTCCTGAGATATTGAAATTTGAAAAGCTGGTCTGTGTCCGACCCGACTTACCAGCTTCTTCCCACTGCAACTCCGGCTCGGAGTCTGCAATCCATGCACCTGTTGAAGCCCGAGTCCATCCTCGTTTTCTAGCGCAATGTCAGGTGAGCAATTTGTGCTCTCGGTTTCCTGAGAGACCAACTGCTTCTCCGCCTCTCTCTCTTGCTTGTTTTCAGAGTAGACATCCAGGGCAAATACTTTAGCAATAGGTGAAACTGACAAACCCGAAGGAACTTCTTGTATCCATTTTCTGTTTCCTTGTTCATCTTGACCCACAGTTTCTTTTGCCAATAACATTTCTACAGATTTCAGCTCCATCTGTAATATGTCCCTTTTCTCTTGAAGAGACAATCTAGATGCTGGATCAGAAATACCGTGTTGTTCAGTCTGGGTAGATTCTTTAACCAAGTCCAAGTGGGGTGAGATGAGTGCTACTCTGCGTCTCAGCGCCTAGCACCTGCAGCACATCTCATTCCTCCTCCATGTCCCACTACACACTGAACTCCTCCAACACTCATCAAGCAGCAACGCCATCTTTCAAAGAGTAGGGAATTTCCTTGGTGTCCTGGCCAAATTTCCCTCATTCACTAAAATACCACCAACAGCTTAATCTGGTTCAAGATCAGTTGGCATTCATCTGTATCCCCTCCCTGGGTTGTGCCTGAAAATAGGCAGGATTTGTCTAGTGCACTTACCGGTCAGCAAAACGTAAATAAATAAATAAACCCCTGACCTGTCAGTGGCCAATAGCAGCCATCTTGCTTCCTGACAGAAAAAAATATCTCAGTAGCCTGCCATTTGACAGGTGTCAACAGTAAACAATGTCTGACATACCTTCCTCCACAGTTCCAGTTAGCCCAAATAATGGAGAATTTCAGGATGATTCTGAAAAAAAAGGAACCAGTCAAGGTACCTGCAAAGAAATAGGAAAAAGTGAAAATGTGAGCAAACATGTCATTTTATCAGCAGAACTGTTAAAACTAGAAGAACACCCAGCATAGTCCTGTAATGGGTATAATAGGTAGACAGGGTTCACAGTGGTACTCACACATAGCTCTGGTAATGGGGGAACAGGCAAATGGGGGTCCCAGTGACACCCATGAATAGTCCTGGTAATAGGTGTAATAGTCAGATGAGGGTTCCAGTGACACCAGCCTAAATCTATGGAAAGGGAAATGAATGGATTGTAGACAGGTGTCCCAGTGACACCACACATAGTTCTGGTCATAGGGATTACAAGGTAGACAATGGTTCCAATGACACACACATAGCTCTGGTAATGGGAAGTAAAAGTCAGATAGGGATCCCACTGATACCCACACATAGCTCTAATAATGGGTACTATGCAGGTGGGGTCACAGTAACACCCATTCACAGCTCTGGTCATAGGGAGTAGAAGTCAGACAAGGGTCCAAGTGACACCCACATGCAGTAGCTTTGGTAATGGAGAGTAGAAAGAAGTCAGGGATCCCAGTAACACAACATATAGGTCTGATGAGGTATAACAGAAGTCAGATAGGGGTCCCAGACACCTACACATAACTCTGGTCATGGGAACTAGAAGTCAGGTAAGGGTCCTAGTGACAGCAATACATAGCCCTGGTAGAAACATAGAAACATAGACTTTGACGGCAGATAAGGACCGCTAGGCCCATCTAGTCTGCCCATTTCCTACAGGATAGCGCAGATCCTAGTTAACCAACAGCCTATATCTTCCTGCTCCCCACAAGAATTGCCTCATGTCTGTCCCATGCATTCTTGAATTCTCCCACAGTTTTAGACCCCACAACTTCCTCAGGAAGGCTGTTCCATGCATCCACTACCCTCTCTGTGAAATAATACTTCCTCACATTGCCCTGAACCGCCCTCCTTCTATCTTTAAATTGTGTCCTCTTGTTCTTGCAAGTCTCTTTTCTGAAAGATGCTACCCTCTTGGACTTTGTTGATTCCCTTGAGGGTACTTGAAGTTTCTATCATGTCCCCCCTCTCCTTCTTTCCTCAAGGGTATACATATTAAGCTCCTTTAGTCTCTCCTCATCGGCTTCTCTTGCAGACCCTGCACCATTTTAGTTGCCCTCCTCTGGACTGCCTCTATCCTGTCTATGTCCTTGCGGAGATGGGGTCTCCAGAACTGGACACAGTATTCCAGATGGGGTCTCACCAACTGTCTGTACAGAGGGATAACAACTTCCTGTTTTCTGCTGCTGATGCCTCTCCCTATACATCCCAGTATACCCCGGCCCTCCTACTGCCTTCTCACATTGCTTGCTAACCTTAAGGTCATCTTATGATTACCCCCAGGTCCCTTTCCTGTTTTGTTGTTGTATACCTCCCACCCATTGTGTATTCTTCCCCTGGGTTCTTGTTTCCCAGGTGCATTATTTGCACTTTTTGTATTGAATCCTAGCTGCCATACATCTGACCATTCCTCCAACCTTGCCAAGTCCCTTTTCATCCTTTCCACGCCTCCTTGTGTATCAACCCTGTTGCAGATCTTTGTGTCATCTGCAAAAGGCATACTTTTCCTTCAGTCCCTCTGCAATGTCACTGATGAAGACATTAAAAGGACTGGACCCAATACTGAACCCTCGGTGCCCACTGTAGCCCTTTCTTCGAGTGGACTCCATTTACAATTACCTTCTGTGTCCTGTTGTCCAGCCAATGTTTATCCAGGCTACCACCCTGGGACCCACTCCCAGGCTGGTTAATTGACTATCAATCTTTTGTGTGATACTGTGTCAAATGCCTTGCTAAAGTCTAGGTAGGCCATGTCCACAGCCCCTCCCTGGTCTACTACTTTGGTCACCCAGTCAAAGAAATCTATTAGATTCGTCTGACATGACCTTCCGCTGTGAACCCATGCTGCCTTGGATCCTGTGCTCCACTGACCTCTAGGTACTCAACTATTCTTTCCTTCAAGTGACTCCATCACTTTCCCTACCACAGAGGTCAGACTGATAGGTCTGTAGTTTCCTTCCTCTGTCTTGGTCCCACTTTTGTGAAGGGGAATCATCCGCCTTTCTCCAGTCCTCGGGTACACACCATCCTCCATGATTTATTAAAAGAGTAGCCAGTGGTTTCACTAGTTCCTTCCTTAATTCTTTTAGAATTCTGGGGTGAATTCCATCAGGACCCATTGCTTTGTCCACCTTCAGTTTTAGGTTCTTGCAGAACCCTTTCTTCTGTGAAAGGACTGGGATCGACCCCCTATCAAGAGTGCTTCTGTTAATTGGATTAGGCACTTCCCCTCCTCTTTTGTGAATACTGAGCAGAAATATTCGTTCAGTATTCCTGCTTTTCACTGTCCCCCCTCTGCCCACCGCCGTTCATTCTATTCAGCCTCACTATACACTCCCTTGTCTTTCTACTCGCTGATGTACCTATAAAGGTTTTATCCCTTCTTAACTGAGTTGGCTATCTTTTCCTCAGTTTGGGCCTTTCTATTCTGACTTCCCTCCCTGCTTCTTTCTGCCTTAACTGGTACAGCTCTCTGTCCTGCTCCTTCTGTGTTTCCTTATACTTCCGAGATGCTATCTTTTTCTTCCTGACTTTCAGCCACCTCTCTTGAGAACCATAGTGGCTTTTCTTTTGTTTTGATTTGTTTATTTGCTTCACACAAAGGCTTGTTGCCTCTGTGATGGCAGTTTTGATAATTCCCCATTGTTGCTCCACACTCCTTCTAGCCTGTTTGCTAGTGCTTTTCTGAGGCACTCTCCCATCTTGCCAAAGTCAGCCCTCCTAAAGTCCAGTACCCTCACTTTTGTGTGGCTTGACTCTGTAGCTGAGTTTAATGTGAACCACACTGTTTGATGGTCACTTGTCCCCAGATGGCAACCTACTTCTAGATCTGAGATTCTGTCACTGCCCCCATTTGAGGTACAGGGTCTAAGATTGCTCCCTCATGAGTGGGTTCTGAAACTAGCTGTCTAATGCCTGCCACCTGTAGGGCATCAAGAATGGCCCTGCTCTTGGATGTGGCTGCAGCAAATGTGCTCCAGTTAACATCTGGCATATTCAGGTCTCCCATCAACAGTATCTCCTTTCTCTGCCATTCTAAGAATGCCTTCCATCATATCCTTGTCCATTCCTTCCCCTGACATGGGGTCTGTACATAACCCAGTAGGATTGTGGTGCCCTTTCCAGTCTCAAAGGTGACCCACAGTGCCTCCTCTCCTCCTTGTTTACTCTTTTGTTCAGTTGCTTTTATCCCTTCCTTTACATAGAGAGCTACTCCTCCCCTCTTCTCCCCTGCCTGTCTCTTCTGTAAGTTATGTACCTGGTATGTTAACATCCCAGTCATGGTTCTCTGTGTACCATGTTTCTGTAACTGCTTACGATAGCCAGGCATCCCTCTTCCATTAAGGCCACCAGCTCAGGGAGCTTGTTGCCCAGACTACGGACATTGGTACTCATTACCTTCCATTTCCTGATGGCATTACCCCTTTGCCCCATCCTGTCCTTCTTGCTTTTGTCACTTTCTCCATTTACCCCTGCCCTTCTCCCTATCGACACCTCCATGTTGGTGTTTGCCACTTACTACTGTGATTGTTTGGGGGCTAGGATTTTCCTGCTCCTTTCCAGTGCCTCCCCTTAGCTAGTTTAAAAGCTTGCCAATGAAGCATTTAAACCTATCACCCTAGGATCCTGGTTCCCTCCCGGACAGATGCAGCCCATCATGCCAGTATAGGCTTGCATCCTCCAGGTGGACCCCAGTCCCCAATAAGCCAAATCCTGAGCTCCACGCCAGTTTTCCAACCACTGATTGAATCCATGGTATGGAACACCCTAGCCTCTCCTGTGCCATAGATGGGTAGCACCTCCAGAAGGTTACCGTGCGTGCTATACTTGACTAGGCCCTCCCCAATTCCACAAACTCTTCCTGCACTTCAATCCCTTTTAGCCAGGTCATTTGTCCCTAGGTGGACAATGACATCCAACTCCCTCCCTGTGCAGCTGCTCCGGCAATCCTGAGGATTCGGCTCCTGTCCCTCAAGCCATGGCGCAGGCAGGCACCTTACCTCCCTCTCCCTTCCTTGCGCAGTTCTACCTTCCTAACAATGGAGTCCCCCACCAGGAGTTGTTTCCTTCCCCTGCAGGGTCCCCTGCCACCCTCCTGTGGGTCTCCTTTGTGGAGGTTCCCAACATCCTCCTTGGTCTCCTGTAGGTGCCTCCATAGAGGAACCACACTTTGCCAGAATGGCATAGGAGTGTGGAGAGGTACAGCTGGAGGGATGTGCCTCTGTTCCACCACCCTCACCCTCCCTGAGCCCCTGTGGTCCAACCGCTCCTCTGTCTTGGCAACCTCTGTGGCAACGGCAGTGGCACTGGTGGTCCCTGGATGGAAGAGGAGGTCCCACAAATCCTGGCCAACTCAGCCTGGAGATGAGCAACCTCCTCCCTCAGCCCAGAGAGGCACTTGCAGATGGGACAACACCGCATCCTCCAGAATATCTCCCGGAGACTGCTGCTCCACAGCCACTGCACTGCACCACTCCAATCATGTCTTATTTCTGACCCCTTAACTGTTTGCAATCCTTACTCTTTCGTCTGTTTTTTTTTCTCTCTCCTTACTTTCTGCCTGTGTGCCCTTTAAGCTCCTGATTGTCCTGTTCTGAGACAAGAATATCCTATATTTCTCAGTAGACCACGTACTTGTTCAGAGGCAGACCTCCAGCAGCTAGAGGGGCAGGAGAGCTACTCTTGCCCTTCTAGGATGGTGGGTCCTTGGTGGTTCTGTGATCACTCACTTCCTGCCCCTAAACAGGAAGTTCCTGTTATCAGTCAAATCCTGTGCCTATAAAAATAGAACTAGCTTTGGGTGGGGGTGTGGAGGGAGGAAGGAGGGCAATATAGTCCCAGTAAGAAGTTCAGTCACACAGCAGTCCTTCCTCCTGGTGTTGTCTGCCAATCTATTAGCAGAATCTTTCTAAGGCAGTCTTTAAATGTAGCTTCCTTCTAGCTAAGCCACTCCCCTTCTTACCAGATCTTTCTACAAGTAATTTAAACCTCACAGCAGTCAAGTCCTTTCAGTCACCTGAGATTTACACCTAGATGACTTTTCAGTTACCCATTCAGTTCAGTTAACCAAACACACACTTTTTTTTTTGTTTTGTATGTTAGTTTTTCACGCTAAATTAAAGGTCCAAATACAAAAGTTCTTCTATTTTAGTCCCAGCAGAGAAGTTCAGTCACACAGCAGTCCTTTCTCCTGGTGTCTTCTGCCAAGCTAGCAGGGTTATAGGCAATGGGAGTCCACTGACACCCATTCAATCCTACCCAAGATAAATCCAGATCACAGGGAGCTACCCATGCAGATAAGGGTGGGAAAATTGTGTATGAACACACATAAATATAATAGAATGGTGCTTGACTTAGTTAAAAGAGACCCACCAATATAGCACTGGAAACCCCTGCACCATATGTCCAGGTGCCTTACCGCCAAAGGATATTGATATGCTGCATATCCCTGACAACTTTTGTTGTTTAAAAGTTATTTCCTTCAGTAAATTCTCTATTACCGGGTCCTAAGCACTTCCGTTTTTATCTGCTGGCCATGCTCCTCCCTGATGACAAGATGCCAGTAGTATACGCTCCTTTACAATCAATGGTAGGATATCTTTCAATCTGTTTTAATAATCTAATGGCTACATGGCAATGAAACATGGGCACTGGTTGACTAACAAGTGCCTCATTAGTCACCTGGAGCCATTTCATTGCCAGTTGCCATTAGATTACTAATAACAGATTGAAAGATATCCTACCAATGGTTATAATGTAGCATGCCCTGCACTCTCACTGGCTTCTCATCATCATGTCGGTGAGCGTGGGGAGAAGTGCGGGTGGAACCTACAACCAGGAAGTCCTTGGGACCTGGTATGAAATATTTAATGAGGGAAATAAGTTAATAACTGCAAAACAGTTTTGGGGATATGCAGTATATTAGCATCATTTGGCGGAAAGCCACCTACAGTTATGGCGCAAGGGCTCATCGTGCTGAGTCTCTTTAATGACCAAATAAATGAGGTGCAGGTACTGTATATTTTATGCTGATATCAGATCATATCATTTAGCACTTTGGTGTCTGCATCACACCATTCCTGGAAGGCATCTGTGATTGTCTGCATATTGAATTATCTTCACTTTTTCAAGCCTTGTCCCAGCACTCATTTCTGTTATCAGCAACTCTAGCATAAGCACACTGTCTCATTGGCTCCGAGGTTTTAAACCATTCACAGTACCATCCATGGCTCTGCTCATTGCAGTTAACATTTTCTAAAGCTGAAAAGCAAGTTGTGATACATTTAATAGGAACTTTAGGAATGACACGATAAGAAACCTGGCTCAAGAACCGAGGTACAAGGAAGGAATTTAGCGGGTGTACCTTGCAGGAGATGCAGGTGTGGATGCAGAGAGTGGCTAGGAGCTCCAGGAATTGAGTCACTGCTGCAAAAGCAGAGCAGTGAGCCCAGTCAAGGGTGAAGGATCTGAAAGGAGAAGGAGAGAGAGCTATAATTATTTAATGGCCACAGGAATGGCTGTCTGTTTAATCAGTGGTTGGAACTGGACGAGCAGAGAGAAGGAGGGGGTGGTTTGGAATAATAGATGCTACTGGGTGTCTGTGCCTTGGCACCAGAACCCACAGCAGTTTAGGAGAGGTAAAGCAAGGAGGAGTGCGGGGGGAGGTGGCAGAAGCTGGAGTGAGAGTGGATGAAACAGGGAGGAGAGAAAGATTAAAATAGATTTTAAGGAACGAGGAAAGGATAAAAATGAAGGTACAACTTTAGGGAGAGGTCAAGTTAGGAGAGAAGGAAGTTAAATTAAATACAGCAAATTTCAGTGTAAGCCACTGTGCCTACAGTTTATATACAGTTCAACTAATTTTCCAATTGAGGTTACAATTACATTCAGAAATTTTCAGTAGAACCCACTGTGCCTACAGTTTAACTTACAATTCAGCTAAATTAAAAGATTCTATGTGCCTACTGATTAAAATTAACGTTCAACAATTAACTGTAAAAGCCACAGTGCCCACAGTTAAAATCAGTTTTAGCAATTTCCAGTAAAAACACACTGTTGCCACTAAGTCCTGCACAAAAGATCCAGTGAAAACACACTTCCCACTTAGTCCTGGTCTAAAGATCTAGGGCCAGATATTCAAAGCAGAGCGCCAGGCGCAAATCCTTGCTCTGGACTAGCATAATTTGTGTCCGACTGCAATATTTAAACAGACATTTAGCATCAGTAGCTAGGTGTACCACCGATGCTAAATAATAATATATATGCAGGAGAGGACTAGAGAGGGGCCCTGAATGCCGGCGCCTGGCATATTCAAAAGTATGGCGTTGCGCTACAGGCATTAAGCGCGACCTGTAGCGGCACTAAATACCACCAACAAAAGGCTGACAGTAATGCAGCGGTGCCCCCACACACAAAGGAATTACAACCCCCATTGACCGAAAAGGACAACAAATTACCCTGGTAGTCTAGTGGTCCCCCACCCCCAAGCATGGCTCCGACCCCTGTTGAACATCAAATAAAAGATATTCTTCCTGGTAGTCTGGTGGTCCTCCCACCCCCAGGCATAGCTCCTGACCCCTGTTGAACATCAAATAAAAGATCTTTTCCCTGGTAGTCTAGTGGTCCCCCACCACCAAGCATGGCTCCGACCCCCGTTGAACATTAAATAAAGATGTTTTCCGTAGTCTAGTGTTCCCCCACCCCCACGCATGGCTCCCAACCCCCGTTGAACATAAGATAAAGAATCTTCCCTGGTAGTCTAGTGGTTCCCCCCACAGTGAGGCCCCGCTCATCCCGACTAGGCATGCATGAATGAGCCGGTGATCGGCACAGTCTTCTCTCACCACCCACGGTCGGCAGCCGGGTCGGTGGTGAGAGGAGGGCTGAGCCAGTCGCTGCTCATTCGCAGTAGCTCAGTCGGGATGAGCGGGGTCTCACTAGTGGTGGGGGAACCACTAGACTACCAGGAAAATTCTTTATCTTATGTTCAAGGGGATTGGGAGCCATGCTTGGGGTGGGGGACCACTAGACTACCAGGGAAAATATATTTTATTTTATGTTCAACGGGGTCAGGAGCCATGCTGGGGGATGGGGACCACTAGGCTACCAGGGAAAATATATTTTTATTTTATGTACAACGGGGTCAGAGCCATGCTTGAGGGTGGGGGACCACTAGACTACCAGGGAAAATATGTCTGTTTAATGTGCAACGGGTTGGGAGCCATGCTTGGGGTGGGGACCATACCTCTCAACTGCTATGAATTCCGTACAGTGCTATGATTTTCACAGTTAATTTTACCCTTGCTCCTCACAAGTTTACCAATGTTCCTCATAATGTTAGAGCTATTTCTGAGACATACAAATTATTAAATCATTGAAGTAAAATAATAGAAACATTCCTTATCATCTATTATATGGGGTCCACTATCTGTAAACATAATATTGTTTAAAATAAGAAAGTGCTCCACATTCTGACCCTTTGCTATGATTTCTGAAGGCCAGTGCTATGATTTTTGATGCTGAGTGGTTGAGTGGTATTGAGGGGACCACTAGACTACCGTGGAAAATACTTTTATTTAATGTTCAGCAGGGGTCGGGAGCAGTGCTTGGGGTGGGGACCACTGGCACATGAGGGGTTTCAGTGTGTTTTGGGGCTACTGGGGTTGGGGATCATGCTGGGGGAGACACTAGCCTACCATGGTGTAACAGGCACACACTGGAACAGGGACCATGACGGCAGAAAAGGACTGCCTGGCCCAGGCAGTCTGCCCTGTTCCTATCTACTGGATATGCTGCATAGCCTAGTGACCCTACAGCCTATGGCCTCCTGCCCCCACCAGGATTGCCTTATGCTGCCCATGCATTCGTCCCCCACTGTGTTTCACCCACTACTGCAGTGGGGTACCTATGTTGTTGGGGAGGCATCATCCAGGGTATTTATGGCCATGGGCATTGTGCCTATTTAGTTATCGATCTGTATCTGTATGTATGTATCTCTTATATCTATATATATATATATATATGTATATATAATATATAGACACATACATATATATACAGGTCCTGCTTGCACAGCTGCATGGGTGTGTTGTATACACTGACTGTGCCTGGCAGCACACAGTTCCTGCTGCTTCCAGCTTGTACTTCCATTCCGACCAACAGGGATGCTGTGGACATGCCTTGGCCTGCAGCATCAAGCCTGTCTTCCTTTCCGACCAAAGCAGGGAGCTTTGTGCTCCATGCAGCAGTGCTGGGCAAACTGCACGGTAATGTATGCTAAACAGCACTTAATGAGATGCAAATGTACTTATTTGCCCACGGATTACCTAAGTAGGCTCATTTGCATGGGAGCTTTGAATATAGCTCCCGCTTGCCCTAGGCTAACCAGTTTGCATGGGGCTAATGTGTTAAAACTGTGCATTCAGGCTAGCCCCAGGCAAACCTCACTTCAGCATAACACACTAAGCACAGTTCTGCAGTGTGTGGCTTACAATGTTGTTTGCAAATGCAGTAGATGTGAGAAATCTCTGTGCAATCACACAATGTTCTCCACCTGCAACACTGGCTTGTTACAGTGTCTAATGAGCTGCAGTTGCAGTTTGCACTTCCCTGTTGCTATATTCAGTGCTGTCTTATTTCCGGCTATTTTGCCCTGCACTCCCAGACCAGTTTGCCTGGCTTCCTTAGACTGTTATATTCAGTAGGATTAGCAGGCTATTTCCTTTTGAATATTGCTTGCTTTGTGCTCTGGGGCTAAGTTTGCCCACCAGGCAGTGCTAATTTAGCCCTGGGCAAAGTTTTTAATATCTGGCCCCTATACTGTAAATCAGATTGGGAACATTTTAAAACTGAGTAGAAACACAGTTGAGAGAAGCATTGTATTGTATTATACATCAAGCAGTACATACAGTCAAGTCAATGTATAAAAAAAAATCAGACGGAGTACTGTGTGTGAAGAGGCACCCACACTACAGTTGTTTGTTTCCCAAAATGTTAGGATTAGTTGCCGACCCATACTAACTCAGAGGTGGGGAGAAGCTGCCAATCTGCCAGAGGCGACACACAGCACTCCAGCTCTGGCCTTTCCACTTGCAATTTTGCTTACCACAAGAGCGTCCTCAGGAAAAAAGTAACATTTTCATCTGTCTGACATGAGAGCTTCCCTCTACCTGTAAACAGCTTAGAGTCAAAGGAAGCTCTCCTGTGTCAGACAGACAAAAATAAAACTTTTCTCCGGGATCATATTCCTGTGGTGAGCACACAAAATTGCAATGGCAGGCCAGAGACTGACAATTAGTTTGAGGCACAAATCAGATCCATGACCAGACAGTCATCTTCAAATAAGGAGGTCAACTGAGGTTTAACAGACATCCTGTAATGCTGGTGTATTTCCTTTACCAAACACACGAAGATCGAGGGAGGCATGAACTGTCGGGATTGTCAAAAGAAAAGGGCATCCTGTCAGCCTCCATTGATCTGCATATATTTGGTAAAGGCCCCCCACCCATGCATTTTCGGAAAATGTATTTCCATTTTTCCTACAGAGGTCGTAAGCTCAGTCCACCAAAACTGTCTGTTTCCATGACCAGGAAGGCAGTCACATCAAATCATTAAAAACAACCCGTGTGACTGCCTCACCTAATTATTCAGTCAGACAGGCTATCAAAACAGATGGGACCAGAGAGGTTCTGTGGGAACCGTCAAGCTCAGTCTCCTCCTGGGTGTTGGCTTGGCGGGAGTTCCTCTTTTTTTGATCCTCAAGTCCGACACAACTCTACCTCAGCCGCTCAATCTCACAATGGTTTCTCTGACTTTTCCCTTTACACAACATCGACGAGGGGTTTAAAACATATGGAGCAGAACTGTTTGCCTTGACGGCAGTCGTCAACCACCTTCTGCTGATGAGCTACTGATGAGCGTAGTTTCCAGCAATCACGGACTGTGTTGTGGACATATTTCTGTGACAGAAGAAGAACTACATCCACAACACAATCCGTGATTGGTGAAAACTACCTAATTGACTCAGTCTCTTCTGATCAGCAGCCATACTCTGACTCCTCTCTCCTCTGACCCCCAACTAACGGTTTCAAAAACACACAATGTTTTTGATATATGACGCTTTGTACCTTATGTGAATCTGCACTGCAGAAAACATTATTTTCTAATGAATAAGTACCGAACGTCATTCAGGTCACAGAAAAGTACTGGAACGCAGTTCCTGTGTGTTCCAGCTCACTTTCACCATTGGGTTTTGGACATGTCTTTCAATTTTTATACAAGACAGGGGTTCACTCTTTTGGGGATTTTCAATCCACTTATGGTGTCACTAGTAAGACAGCATTTTTGATACTTACAAGTATGGGCATTCTTTCTGAAACAAAGAAGAACAAAGCCTTAAAGAGCAGCTGACATTATACTGTCAGGCAACCCATAACATGAATTTGCCTGCTCTGGAGCTACCTAGCTATATTTAGACTTTTTGGTACAGTATTAAAAAGTTATGACCTCTGAAAAACACGGCTTTGTAACTTCCATGTACAAGCCTAGAGGCTGCTTGAGTGCTGTAGCCCTGCCCCTAAAAACAGCATAATTATGACGGGAAGTAGGGAGCAGGGCTGCAGGTGCTCTATGGACAGTGTAATGGAGCAGGAGGGGCTGTCTAAATGTATCTAGATTACCTTTGCTACTCAACAGTGATTTGGATGGAGAACAGAAAACAGAATTAGATTCTACCAGATGACAGATTATATATATTCCCAGATGAGGGCGCAGTATGTGCAGACAGGAGAGTCACGGAAGAAGCATCTTTCCAAAAATTTGCACCTCTCTTAATGGGGATAGGGCCATTTCTATGTTAAATACTAGTTATAGTAGAGACCTATCCCTCTCTCTTCCTACATCAAACAAAATGGGAAGAGGATTTGGGTGTTCCCATTTCAGAGTCACAGTGGCTCAAGGTTTGGAAAACACTTGGGGAATCTCCTTCTCTCCCATATGGAAGAAATTCTGCTGGAAACTATGGCTGCATTTCTTCCTAGTCCCTGCCAGGGTCACTAGATATACCCCAGATGCCCTACCTACATTCTGGTGCCAATGTAGAGAATGCATGAATCTCAAGCACATATATTCTAAAACTGTCCATTACACCAAGTTTTTGGGGAGATCCAGATGCATTTATCCCAAATCTTCAATATACAGTACTACAGCAGCTAGGCCAAGAGCATTTTGTTTTGGGGTTAACCCTGAATGGACTTAAGGGAAGAGAGGAGAAGTACCTATGGTCCATCCTAATAGCAGCGCTTGAAATATGTGACTAAGAGGTGGCTACAGCCAGACCTTCATGTGATTTCTGACTGGGTGGCGATGGCCCAACACATCCAAAGGTTAGAAAGGCTAACTTTCAGTTTAACACAACAATTTCAAACATACCAAGACAGATGGACTAGATGGATCCACTATCAGGGTCTCCCAACTCAAAAACTCTAGCTTGACAGAAGCAGTCATCCTCTTGGACCACTGTCTCTCCGAATTATAAACTTCGATATAAGGTGGCCATTGATTTTCATGCCGGGCTGGGAGCTGGAAGGTTGGTTAGAACAGCCTTTATGTTAATAATATGGCTTATATCTAGTGGAAAAGTGCAATATTGAGATACCTGGCTATGTATGTCTAGAGAGCATTTTCAACTCTCTTTTTGCTCCTTTATATAGCTTATTTAGATATATGGATTTGTTAAAAGAACCCATTAGTTTTTAGTTCATAGTTGTTGGTTTATTGTTCCGATATGTTTTTTAATTGTTCACAGTCCATGCGGATGATAAACTAGAATTATGTAAGCTGGTTAGCTGATGAAGCTGTACATTCTTGTGATAAGTATAAGTTAAACTATACAATATGAAACTTTAATAAAATGAGTATAAAAATAGATTACCTTTGCTGGCAGATATACATATATGGGGCTATAATATAGCATATATTAGCTCCATACATGTATAACTGCCACCAAATATAATCTAGGTACATTTAGGTAGCCTCCTCCTAGATTCCATTACACTGGCCATAGAGTACCTGTAGCCCATTCATTACTTCATGTCATAATTATGCTGTTTTTTTTCTATAGAGATTTTTGTAGATATTTTTCCCGTAGCCCTTCCTGAACCCTGGATGCTTGTGCACATGTGGAGGCATGTGCACACCGATCTCAAGGTGCCCTCCTGTTATGTGTTGCCCTCCACCTACGCTGACCACTGGACCTTCACCCGCAGCAGTGGACTACTGGGGGGCGGAAACCACCATGAAAGAGGAGATCTGCCTTCTGGCTGCTTGATCCTGCTCCTACCTCCCCCATGCTGGCTCCCAATTACCTGAGTCCATTCCTGAACCCGCTGTGGAGCTGCAGCGCTCAGCGACCACTCGTCTATACATGGAAGCATGCAGCCAGGTGTTATGGAGGTAATAATTTTATAATACTGCACAAAAGTTTTAAGTTAGAATTAAATACTTATTTATTTAAAAAGGCATATGGAGAGTGATTTTATTGTGATTATATTGTTATTGTTGTTGTTTTATGTTATATGTATGTATTTTAATTGTTTCTATTTGTATAGCGCTTTGGCTTTGAAAAGCGCTTAAAAAATAAATTTTACTTTACTTTTACTTACTTTACTACAAAAATGTCTAAATATAGCTAGGATAGCTCCTAGGGCAAGCAACTTCATGTTATGGGTTGCCTACCCAGAGCCAAAACTGATGTCAGCTGTCTTTAATTCCTAACTCTATCGATCAGGTTTCCAAATACTAATGTTGGCAATTTATGGCAATTTATGGGAAAGCTGGGGACACCTGATAGGTAATCTATATAAAAGTCTACAGATATTAGGAAATGAAGACTCCAGGTTAATATTAAATAGATGGAACTGTGATCATTCAAAACAGAGACCTAGATTTTTGGCTTAAAGGGGAATTGCTTAGTATTAAAATTACTTCTTCTCCTTTTGTAGATAATTCTCTTAGAAGTACTGTTGCAGGTACTTACATATTCCCACTGTACAGACCACCTATATGGAAGAGGCTGAGCTCCATGGAAAATGGAAAGAGGTGATAGTAGCTCCTGTCCACAAAGGTGGTCCCAGGGAACCAATAAAAACTACAGGCCCATCTCAGCTGTTTTCTCAGAAGAAGCAAGAAGGGGAAGGAAACATATTCATTTCAGTGCTTTACAGTAACTGATAACTGCTATTTTGTTATTAAACTTAGATTGTGGGCTTTTAGTGACACTGTAATTTCTTTGCTGTCTTTATTAGAATTGTTTTTGGGCTGTTGAAAATTTAAAACGTAGTGGTGGTGTATTTCTTTGCTGTCTTTAATTGCTGCACTTTTAGTCTTGGCTTGTCTGACTTGCCCTGTAGTCTGGGTGAGTGGTGCTAATTGTCTGGCCTCTGACCTCAGCTATGTGATAACTGGAGGTGGGACTTAGTCAGAGTTGAGGAAGCAAGTGATTTTTGTTTTCTCAGAAGAAGCCAGAAGATGAAGGAAACATATTCATTTCAGTGCTTTACAGTAAGTGGTAATTGCTATTTGTGTTATTAAACTTAGATTGTGGGCTTTTAGTGACACTGCAATTTCTTTGCTGTCTTTACTTAGAATTGTTTTGGGCTGTTTAAAATTTAAAATGTAGTGGTGGTGTATTTCTTTGCTGTCTTTAATTGCTGCAAATTTTGCCCCCCTTCCTAAAACTCTTAATTATATGCCCTGTTAAATCTGATTGACAGGAGCTAAACACAGGGATAGTAGAGGTGTGGAGTAGGAAGGGCATAAGGAAGAAGCCCACCCTCAGCACAAGTGTTTTGACTTGTTTATTTATTTCCTTTTTTAAAAGAAAAGTATCTGAGGATCAGTGGCAGGATTTTTAGGACAGTAAATTAATAACAAGGGAACTAGGAGTGCTTCAGTAACAGACGAGCAGTGGAATAGCAGTATAACTTGCAGTACAATGAGGGGAGTGGTGCAATGCAGTAGCTGCAGGGCAGTCATATTCAGGCAGACCTTCTGGACACTGAGGGTACTGCCCCATCTGCATGCATCTCTCTGGACTGCGGGATGAGGTAGCCAGACTCAGAGTGGAAGTAAACTGGGTCAGGAGTACCATCACCCCTATCCAGAGACCACCCAGTCCAATGCCGCTGCCTCAAAGGATGCCGAGAATGAGGAGCACTTGGATGACAGTGGGCTCAGGGCAGATTAAGATAGTCAGGCAGAGGCACATCCCATATCCTATTCTACTCAAGAACTCATATGCCACACTTGCAAATGGGGCAACCAAACAGAGGTACCCAGAGAAGTGGAAGGATGTGGAGGTTAGCCAAGGAGGTGACCTCAGCAGGGAGAGCAGTGGACCCCAGAGGAGGAAGTGAATCCTGGTGGGGACTCCATCATAAGAGCGATCCAGCTAGGAACACAGGAGGGAAGGGGAGGACAGGGAGGTGAGGTGCCTACCAGGTGCACAGCATGGAGGGATGGAAGGAATATCCTGGGATCGCTGGGAAGACAAGACGGAAGGTGAGCTGGATGTCATTATCCACCTAGGTACTAATGACCTGGCAAATGGGGAGCCAAAGGAAGTTCAGGAAGAGTTTAGGAAATTGGGAGGGGTCTCAAGCAAGTAGCTACTCCTGTCACCTTCTCAGAAGTACTACCTGTGAGAGGCATGGGAGAGCATAAGGTGCATGCACCAGGAACTTTAACTCATGGTTGAAGAACTGGTGCTGTGAAGAAGGGTTTGATTCATTGGTGACTGGGAAACCACCAGGAGGGATGGAGGTTTATTCAAGCCTCAACGGACTGCATCCATCCTGGAGGAAGCCAAGCACTCAATGATAAGTTTAAATGCTACATTGACAAGCATTTAAATTAGCCAAGGAGGGTGGCAGGCCAGAAAAGGAGGGTACCTACTTGCTCACCCCCACAGCTAGCAGTGGAACCAGTAACTGGAGGAGTAGATATTCAACAAAGCAGTGTGCAAAAGATGGAGATTAGTGCACAAGAGGTGGATAGGCAGAAAAGGGCAAAAATCAGCAGAAGGGCAGACAGCAAGGAGAACCGGGGTAAAGGACAACCAGGGAAGGGCTGGGTAGAATAGCTAAACTGTCTAGGAGGTCAAATCATGAAAGCCATGTGTGCCAATGCCAGGAGCCTTAGCAACAAGGTGAAAGATCTGGAGGCTGTCATGGTGCAGTCAGACCTGGACATTGTGGCCATCACAGAAACCTGGTGTAATGATAACCATGACTGAGAGATGGCCATTCCAGGCTGCAACATATTCAGAAGAGACTGGGCAGGTAGGAAGGGAGAAGGAGGGCACTGTATGTGAAAAATGACATAAGGGCCACAGAGATCCAGGAGGAACAAAATGGGGAGAGATACTGTGGGTTAAGCTGGAAGGAAAATGGGGCCAGCCATTCACACCGGTGAGTCTATAGACCACAAGCCCAGGAGAAAGAAACAGATAGGGAGTTGATGCTAGCCATCCAAAGGATGGCAGACGAGGGTGAGGTAGTACTGGTGGGAGACTCAATATTCCAGACGGGACTGGAGCATCTCAGCAGCAGCATCAACTAAGTGCAGATTTATCCTGGACTCCTTCAGGTGCCTTCCTCAAGCAACTGGTCATGGAACCAACTCAGCAGAAGGCAATACTGGACTTTGTGCTCACAAACAGGGACAGTGTGATGGGGTAACAGTGGGGAGCACCTGGGGAACAGTGACCACCAGTCATTGTGGTTTGAAATCACAGAAGGAGCAGAACCAAACCACACAAAAACATTTATCCTGGATTTTAGGGGGCAGACTTTGGGAAAATGGGAGATACTTGAAAGAGGCATTAAGGGAATGGGGCAGGAATCAGGGTTGAGGAACAGTGGGCAGTATTTAAAATGGGGATTACAAGAGCAACAGAATTATGCATTAAGCAGGTTAGCAAGAGGAAAAGGAAGAAAAGGCCATTATGGTTTTCCAAAGAGGTAGCAAAGAAAGTAGTAAGCCAAAAAGATTGCATTCAGGCAATACAAAAGACACAGGCAGAAGAGGATAGGGAGAAGTACCAGGAGAAGCAAAGGGAGGCAGGGAGGTCAGCAAGGAAGTCAAAGCTCAGACAGAAGAGCTTATTGCAAAATCAGTGGGTAGAGGGGCAAAACCTTTCACAGGTACATAAATGAAAAAGAAAGGCAAGGGAGGGATAATGAGACTGAAGGGGAGGATGGGGGCTGCGTGGAGGATGACAACAGTAAAGCTGACATATTGAACAGGTATTTCTGCTCAGTCTTCACTGATGAAGAGGAGGGTAATGGGTCTGAAGGGAGTACAAGGGTGAGAATGGTGCAGAAATGGACACAAGTCCCTTTACACGAGAAAGGGTTCTGAAGGAACTGGAAGTACAGAGTTGATAAAGCAATGGGGCCAGATGGAGTGCACCCTAGGTCCTTAAAGAACTCAGAGAGGTGGTGGCTGAACCTCTGCTATCCTGTTTAGCTGATCACTGAAAAACAGGGAGGTACCAAAGACAGATGTAGTCCCCTTATACAAAAGTGGGAACAAAGAGGGAAGCGGGAACTACAGACCAGTCAGCCTCACCTTGGTAGTGGGGAAGATCATGAAAGCACTACTGAAGAAGAGATTGGTGGAACACCTGGTTGTCAGTGGACTGCAGGATCCAAGGCAGCATGGTTTCCGGCAGGGGAGGTTATGTCAGACCAACCTTGTTGAATTTTTGACTGGGTGACTAGGGAGGTGGATCAGGAGGGCGGTGGACATGGCCTATCTGGACTTCAAAGGCTCTGGACACTGTGCCACATAGAAAACTATTACACAAATTAGGGAATATGGGTGTGGGCAGGATAGTAGTGTGGTGGGTAGGTAACTGGCTGGGTGGCATGACACAGAGGGTGGTGGTAAATGACTGTCACTCCACAGAGGGAAGAGTGACCAGTGGGTACCACAGAGATCAGTGCTGGTACCAGTCCTATCAACATTTTCATCAGTGACATTGTGCAGGACCTAAAAGGCAGAATTTCACTGTTCGCTGATGACACAAAGCTCTGTAACACAGTAGACACACCAGAGGGTGTAGACAGAATGAGAAGGGACCTGCAGAAACTTGAAGAGTGGTCAGGGTTTGGCAGTTGAAATTCAATGCAAAGAAGTGCAAGATAATGCATATGAGACACAAAACCCTGGCACATATATCAGTTGGGGGTGAGGATATAGCATACACCAAGCAGGAAAGGGATCTTGGGTTATCATCTCTGATGACCTCAAGGTAGGAAACAGTGTACAAGGCAGCAAGTAAAGCAAATAGGATGCTGGGATTCATAGGCAGGGCATCACCAGCAGGAAAAGGGAGGTCATGATTCCACTATACAAGACACTAGTGAGGCCCCACCTGGAGTACAGTGTACAGTTCTGGAGACCTTACCTATGTAAGGACATAGACAGGGTAGAGAAGGTTCAGAGGAGGACAACTAAGATGGTACATGGATTGCATCACAAGTCCTATGAGGACAGGTTGAAGGAATTGAATATATACTCTCTGGAGGAGAGGAGGAGGAGAGGGGACAAATGAGACATACAAGTATCTTACAGGGAGGAACAGGGTGCAAAAGAATACACTATTTTAAGCAAAAAGATTTTCCAGGACTAGAGGGCATGGGATGAAGTTGGAGGGAGGACGATTCAAAGGAAATGGGAGGAAGAATTTCTTCACAGAACAGGTGGTGGACAAGTGGAATGACCCTGCCTGAGGAAGTGGTGAGGCTATAAGAAACAATCAACGGATTTAGAATGCATGGGATAGACATAAGAGGAATTCTGGAGGTCAGGGTAAGGGCAACAGACTCTAGGAAAACATAAACTGAACTTATAAGCTCAAATGGGCAGATCTAGGTGGGTTATAGGTCTCATCTGCCGACACTGTCTTATGTCTCTGCGTATCTCTCTCCTCTGTACTCTGGGCCAAGGTGCAAGAAAGACTAGTGTACAGTCAGTTAACGGACTACCTGAAATGGACCACTGTATTTCCACCAGCAGCATGGGTTCATGCGAACCATGGCACTGACACTGCATTAATCAGATTTACTGCTAGTACTACAGGAGCTGGACAATGGTACTCCCACTGGGCCAGTGTTGGGTACGTTATTTTTCTTATTACTACACATTTTGGAAACATGTTCCAGAAAGCTCTGTACAGTCACTAGCAAGGATGAAGAAGTACTGGAAAAATAATATGCCTTTACAGTTACAATTACTTATGTCTTTTATACAAAAGTAATATATAACTCTGATTACATTTATTTGAAAGTAACTAGTAACTAACCTATTACTTTCAAATAAATGTAATCTGTTATAGTTATTTACTATTTTTGTATTGTTTTTGTATAAAAAGAAAACAGTAACTGTAACTGGCAGGTGTATTACTTTTTCTAGTACTTACAAAGACATACAAAGGCAAAAGTATTGGTCTTTAGGAGGGCTGACTTTCCCAAAATGGGTGAGTGCCTATGGAATGCACTAGGAAATGGGCAGGAAGGAGGGTGGAAGAACAATCGGAATAATAAAAACTGCCATCACAGAGGTAACAAGCCTTTGTGTGAAGCAAATAAACAAAAGCGAAGCGATGTAAGAAACCACTATGGATCTCAAAGGAAGTGGCAGTGAAGGTTCAAGAGAAAAAGAAAGCATTCAGGAAGTACAAGGAATCACAGAAGGAGCAGGACAGAGAACTGTATCAGTTAAAGCAAAAGGAAGCTGGGAAGGCAGTCAGAACAGCAAAGGCCCAAACTGAGGAAAAACATAGCCAACTCAGTTAAGAAGGGGATAAACCCTTTATAGGTACATCAGGGAGCGAAGGAACACCAAGGGAGGGATAGTGAGGCTTAATAAAGGGAAGGAGGGTGGGCAGAGGGTGACTGTGAAAAGGCAGAGTTTCTAAGCAAATATTTTTGCTCAGTATTTACAAATGAAGAGGGGAGGTACCTAAAACAAACAGTAGAAACACTCTGGATACAGAAGCTGATACCAGCCCATTTACAGAAGAAAGGGTTCTGAAAGAACTCTTAAAACTGAAGGTGGACAAAGCAATGGGGCCTGATGGGATTCATCCCAGAATTCTAAAAGAACTAAGGGTAGAACTAGTGACACCACTGACTACCCTCTTTAACAAATCATGGGGATGGGGTGGTACCTGAGGACTGGAGGATCACAGATGTGATTCCCCTCACAAAAGTGGGAGGCAGAAGCAGGAAACTACAGACCTGTTAGTTTAACCTCAGTGATAGGAAAACTATGGAATCACTTCTGAAGGAAAGAATTGTCGAGTATCTAGAGGCCAGAGGGGCACAGGACCCAAGGCAGCATGGATTCTCAGCAGGAAGGTCATGCCAGACAAATCTGATAGATTTCTTTGACTGGGTGACCAAAGTAGTAGATCAGGGAGGGGCTGTGGACATGGCCACCTAGACTTTTAGAAGGCATTGACACAGTCCCACACAAAGATTAATATACAAGTTAGCCAGCCAGGGAGTGGGTCCCAAGATGACAACCTGGGTAAAAGAATTGGCTGGAGAATAGGACACAGAGAGTAATAGTAAATGGAGTCCACTCAGAAGAAATGGGGTTACTAGTGGGGTACTGCAGGGTTCAATATTAGGATCGGTCCTCTTCAATGTCTTTGTAAGTGACATTGCAGAGGACTGGAAGGAAAAGTATGTCTCTTTGCAGATGACACAAAGATCTGCAACAGAGTTGATGCACAAGGTGGGGTGGAAAGGATGAGAAGGGACTTGGCAAGGTTAGAGGAATGGTCAAATGTATGGCAGCTTAGATTCAATGCTAAGAAGTGCAAGGTAATGCACCTGGGAAACAAAACACAGGGAAGAGTACACAATAGGGGTTGAGATACTAACAACAACAAAAATGGAAAGGGACCTGGGGGTAGTCATATCAGATGACCTAAAGGTGGGCAAGCAATGTGAGAGGGCAGCAAGGAGGGCTTGGGGGATACTGGGATGCATGGGGAGAGGCATCACCAGCAGAAAACAGGAAGTTATTATCCTCTGTACAGACAGCTGGTGAGACCCCTTCTGGAGTACTGTGTGCAGTTCTGAGACCCAATCTCCATAGAAACATAGACAGGATGGAAGCTGTCCAGAGGAGGGCAACTAAAATGGTGCAGGGTCTGCACTGGAAGACGTATGAAGAGAGACTTAAGGAGCTTAATATGTATAGCCTCAAGGAAAAGAGGGAAAGGAGGGACATGATAGAAACTTTCAAGTACCTCAAGGGAATCAACAAAGTCCAAGAGGGTAGCAGCTTAAAAAAGAGGTGTCAAGAACAAGGGGCACAATTTGAAGATAGAAGGGGGCGGCTCAGAGGTAATTTAAGGAAGTATTTTTCACAGAGAGGGTTGTGGATGTATGGAATGGCCTTCCAGAGGAGGTTGTGGAGTCAAAACAGTGGTGGAATTCAAGCATGCATGGGACAGTCATAAAGGCAATTCTAGGGGTGGGGGTAGGAAGAAGTAGGCTGCTGGTTAACTAGGATCTGCAGCTTATCCATCAGGTAGGAAATGGGCAGACTGGGTGAGCCAAGCGGTCCTTATCTGCCACCAAATTCTATGTTTCTATGACCCAGGGCAGGAGATAGGGATAATAATATAACATCATATATAATAGAGGAGAATATTCATGTAACCTGTAGGTGGCGCCATCCCAGAGGCTACTACCCCTGCCTGCTTGCTGTCAAATTCTATGTTTATAAACTTCTCCATCCTTGCTAGTGACTGCTTAGAGCTTCCTGGATCAAGTTTCCAAAAGAAATAGAACGTAATAGAAAAGTAACTTACCCAAAACTACACTGGGGCAATCTTCATAGACTTAACCAAGGCTTTTGACTTGGTTAGTCATGAGCTACTCATCAAAAGCTCACAGACCTTGAATTGACATGCACTCGTTAGCATGGTTCACCTGCTACCTATCCAACACAACCCAAGTTGCTCAGATGGAGAACATCTCTTCTACCCGGTCCCCATATCTCAGATGTGTACCCAGGGCGATCTTAGGACCCCTCCTGTTTGCAGTATTCATTAATGACTTTGGCAACAACTGTGGGAGCATCTATGAGAGCTCTGGAGACCCCTGGTGCTCAGTACCCAGCTGAACAAGGACTTCTTATGCCTGGAACCATGGCTTCTGGCAAATGGTCTGGTACTAAATGTCAAAAGACCAAAGCTGTCTTGGTACTGATAAAGCAACCTGCTCCCTACTACCACATCAGCAGGGAGTAAGATCGAGGTAGTGGATTCAGTCAAATACCTTGGGTAATGCCGACCAAGGTCAATGTGACAAGGCCCATGTGGACCAAACAACTCACACTATTCACCAGAAACTGGGTCTCCTATTTCACTAAACAAATAACTCACCTCTAACTCTAGACTTGCAATTGCAAAAAGCATCCTACCGCCTAAACTTTCTTATGCTGCCCTGATCCTCCAGTCCATAGGAAAACTGAAGCTCATAGGCTTGAGCTGCTATACTACAAAATAGAATATTTCACTACAATGTTGCCTCCTAGATCCACACCACTGTGATGTGTTGGCCTCCTTAAACTGTCCTCATTGCCTAGTAGCCTCCAGTACCCCTACTAACTGTAGCATAAAAACTAATCAGCAGACAGCTCCCCATGCCTTGAAGGCCTCCTCATCCCCAAGTGCTCTTGCAGAACACGCCACACTTCCGAGAAGACATTTCTCGAGGTACCCAGGATCAGGGAGTACACTTGGAAGTAAACTTTGTACATTCAGCCTCTAAACTCTGAATACCCTACCAGATGACTTACACTCAACTGGTTCCTTAGCTACTTTCACAGGATCTAAAACACACCTCTGTGTGTAGCACCAATGTACCTGCTAGTTGTTGCATGTAGTTCTAGCACTTGCTCCCTAACCCTCTACTGTACTCAACTTCCCCAAACATTTAGTCTAGCCCTACCCTATGAAGTTGCTCAGCCTCTGCTTGTCTCCACTGCATGAATGTATCCTGCTGTAAGTAACTGTTCATTGATTGTCGCTGTTAGATTTACCTTTCAACGGTGTTTTTCCTTCTGTACCACTTGTTATGATATCTACTTTACATACATGTAACTAATTCCAGGTCACCCCTGAAAAGGATCTCTGGTTCCAGTGGGCCTACCTAGTTACCAAAATGAAATAAATAAATAAATAAATGTGGGAAGCAAGGGCAAATCACAATATCCTTTGTTATGTTCTATCTCGTCCCTATTAGAAAGAAATTAAAGCTCATCTGCAGGATTTATTTGTACAGATGCCTCCTTTCAGCTAGTTAATCCTCCTGAAGATACCTCCTAGGGGATTCCACATTCGAGGTAATTCTAGAACATTATGGACATGCTGCTAGTTACATTGTGCAAAGCTATCACTAGCCTATGGCTTCGGAGTCAGTTACCACCCCCAGCAATGGATAAACACTGTCAACAGACTTTACCATATGCAGCAGCTACCTTTTCTCTTAAGAATGTCATCAGCAGTTTTAGAACTCTGGCAGCCATGGGTACTACATATTATGAACACTGATTCCTCATTCATTCCATGATATTTGGACTTATTGAGCAAAATGTGGATGTTAGAACTGGATTATTTGATTGCATTTGTTATCTGTTCTTTGTTGTTCTAACTGTTTTGTTTGACTCTGGGTGATTGTAATGACCAATGTAGTCTGTATTAATTTCCACAGCCTTATCTGTGTGTATTTTCTGAATGCTATGTCCATGAATGTCATTCAGCTAATGCTCCAAAGTGTTATCATTTTGTTGAGAGAAACAGAATGCTTGTATATCCTGTATTATCATCCTGCAAAATGAAAAACTTTGAAATATAAAAAGTTTAACTGCATTACCTACGTATTAGTAGTGCTGATTTAAAGGATTTTTGGCACAGGCCCTGAGAAATATGTTCTCAAATTGCGTCATTGCTCTGGTTATCGGTTTGTAGAAGTAGGTGTGATACCATGAACATATCATTATGCAAACTGACATTCCTTAAAGTCTCACACAGCAGTAGAACCTCAAAGGTTACTAACCAGAAACTTTGCATGAGACTATTACTGGGAAGTGGTAGCAACATGTTAAAGTATTCATACTTATTGTTTCCATTATAAAATGGGCTGACAGTGATGTTGGTGTGCAGCCAGTCATCACAATTCACTCCTAGCAAATCTTACTGTGATGCTGCAATATGTACAGGTTAAAGGGCAGAGACATTGTACTGCAGCTATCGTTGAATTCAAAGCTGGGATTTTCAGTAAAGTAACCAATGGGCTACCCTCATGTCCTCACTGAATCAAATCTGTTTTTTCTTCAATGGCAAATACATTGTCAAGTTTCTACCCACCACCATTTCATCACAACTAGCACCGTGTGCTTTTTGTTTGCACTGGACAGTGGAGTGGCCAAGGTGGTATTTTCTGAGGCCAAGAATGTCCTGCTGACTCTAATGAGAGAAATAACAACTTATTTTCCTGCATACAGTCTGTTTTATAGAATCTCTCCATTATAGGGATACAAATAAGTTATGTTTCCTTTGCAGGAAAAAAAGAAATTGGAAAACGTGTAGGTAGTGAATGACAAAACAGTCTTCCATTTATCTCTCTTCAAAGTGCCACCTTTTGGGTATGGTGCAGTCATGTGAAGACACCATTAAAGAGCATCAATTCTGGCCCAATCACAGGCAATGCATTTTGAAGTCAGAGCTGCAATAAGAAAAGCTGTGCACTTACTTTTGGACTGCTGCTGTCCTTTACATGTATTTTTATTCCAAAATATACTGCAACATGGTTCTGTGTTACAGATTGCACACGCATTCCAGACTGTTCAGGCGCTCCCACTTGACATCAGAGTAGGTCGTGCTGGCAAGTCACTGAGTGCTGAAGCTGTATCGAGTTGCAATGGAGCACCATAGCATCAATCAGCAATCTCTGTACATAGCACTTCTTCTGCTGGGTACAGAGATTCAGGAGTGCATATTTCATCTTCCTCAGTGTTGTCGGAGGATTAACATACTGCAGTGTTCAGTCACTAGGGATTTGTCCCAATCAATTGAATCTGAATCAAAGGACAGTGACAGCATCTCAGATCATGCTGCCGCATCACAGCCATCAGTTGAGGGTGACCCTGCAGACTGAACAACCTGTCTTGGTATGCCAGGTTGTGTGATTTGTAGCACAGAGCATTGTGATCATCCTCTCAATGTATTGTAATGTACATGAGTGACAGGGGCAGAGGAAAAGGAAGACAAGGGACAGTGATCCCACAATGGTGGACACATTCTGAAAATGGAACTAAACTTTACACAAGTGTGTAAAGTACTGTGTGCCAGTGCATACTGTATGTGTCATCTGCCATCCCATAACAGTATGATTTTGTGTGCCAATTGTGAAAACGGAACAGATTCTGCATGGCCTGCACCTATCATATGAGGGAGTGATAAGGTAAAAGCACTTTGGGGTGTAAAATAATGGATGTCCCCCGTACTCATGCAGAGTTGAGAGGTGTGAACACTGTGCATACTAATTGATGTTTTCAACCATTTTGTCAGCTCCCTCACTTCAGAGCTATGCAGATTATACAGAAATAATTGCTGTTTCCTACCAATATAGTCACCCCAACACATACTCAAAGTACTATAGATACTACATTGGTCATATGTTCTGTCTCCCAGTTCTGTTCTTTGTATGTCTACCCCTTCATGTTTTTGTAATGTTAGTTCATCCTTGTCAGCCTCTACATTATGCATAGTTTGTCATGTGTTCTGCCTCTCTCATCAATACGTGTTACATGTCTGTGTTGTCTTCTGTTTATGTCATAGGTGTCCCATGATGTGACATGCACCTTCACATAACCAGCGATGTGAATTCCTGATGTAATATCTGCACCGCTGCAGTTCCTGCCTCCCTCCTGCAGAAGCACAGTATCTTATCAATATGATACTTCTATATTATTTAATGTGGAAAGTAATACTGTTGTTGCACTGGAAAACATTCACTTTGCTGTGACTGTTTCCATGATCTGGAGGGACCAAAATGTTGCAGCAGGGATATCCTATAGCATGCAGCCCAAAGAAGCACAGTACTGACTGAGACATTTTGTGTTTACTGAAGCACACCCAAATTGTACATACCCTTGGCTGTCCACCCCATCCACCCCCACCCCCACTGAAAAGCAGCCCCCCCCATGGGTGCAGGATGCTTCCACAAATGTCCACTGTCCCTAGGCATGTTACTGATTGAGTACTGTCTGGAGATCATGACTTGGGTCATCAACAATCCCACCGCAACATTTGAGCATCAACATCTTTGCTCCCCCCACCAGGTAGGCTTGTTTGCACTAACTTCATCCACTACCCCTAGGCAGTGAATAGATGGGACACTGCTTGCAGATCATGACCATAAGTCAACATTCCCACCCCAACACATGGGTGCTGCACCATGCTGTTGCCTTGATCCCCCACCCAGGAATGGTGCCTTCACCAACATCGCCCACTGCTCCTAGTCATGGAATCAATGTAGTAGTATCTGCAGATGGAGAACATTTCACACCAGCAACCCCACCCCAACACATACATAGATACATAGATACATAGGACAGTTTGCAGATAAGGGCCTATGGCCCACCCAGTCTGCCCATTTGAGCTTGTAAGTTCAGTTTGTTTTCCTAGGAGTCTGTTGCATCTACCCCGACCTCAGAATTCCTTTATGTCTATTCCATGCATTCTTAAACTCGTGATTATTTCAGCCCCCACCACTTCCTCTGGCAGGGTGTTCCACTTGTCCACCACCTCGCTCTGTGAAGAAATTCTTTCTCATGTTTCCTCTGAATCGCCCTCCTCCAATTTCATCCCATGCCCTCTAGTCCTGGAACATCTTTTCGCTAAAATAGTGTTTTCCGCACCCTGTTCCTCCCTGTAAGATACTTGTATGTCTCTATCATATCCCCTCTCCTCCTCTCCTCCAGGGAGTACATGTTCAGTTCCTTCAACCTGACTTCATAGGACTTGTGATGCAATCCATGCACCATCTTTGTTGCCCTCCTCTGAACCTTCTGTACCCTGTCTATGTCCTTACGTAGGTATGGTCTCCAGAACTGTACACTGTACTCCAGGTGGGGAGTGTCTTGTATAAAGGAATTATGACTCTCCCTTTCCTGCTGGTAATGCCCTGCCTATACATCCCAGCATCCCATTTTGCTTTACCTGCTGCCTTGTCAAACTGTTTCCTACCTTGAGGTCATCAGAGATGATAACCCCAAGATCCCTTTCCTGCTTGGGCATGCTATATCCTCACCCCCAACTGATATATTGTGCCAGGTTTTTGTGCCCCACATGCATTATCTTGCACTTTTTGCATTGAATTTCAACTGCCAAACCCCTGACCATTCTTCAAGTTTCTGCAGGTCGCTTCTCATTCTGTCTACACCCCTGGTGTGTCTACTCTGTTATAGAGCTCTGTGTCATCAGCGAACAGTGAAATTCTGCCTTCTAGGTCCTGCGCCATGTCACTGATGAAGACGTTGAATAGGACCGTCCCAGCACTGAACCCTGTGGTACCCCACTGGTCACTCTTCCCTCTGTGGAGTGACAGCCATTTACCACCACCCTCTGTGTCCTGCCACCCAGCCAGTTACCTACCCACCACACTACTGTCCTGCCACACCCATATTCCCCAGTTTGTGTAATAGTCTTATGTGGCACAGTGTCAAAGGCCTTGCTGAAGTCCACATAGGCCATGTCCACTGCCCTCCCGATCCACCTCCCAGTCACCCAGTCAAAATTCAATGAGGTTGGTCTGACATGACCTCCCTGGTGAAACCATGCTGCCTTGGGTCCTGTAGTCCATTGACAACCAGATGTTCCACCAATCTCTCCTTCAGTAGTGCTTCCATGATCTTTCCCATTACCAGGGTGAGGCTGACTGGTCTGTAGTTCCTGCTTCCTCTTTGTTCCCACTTTTGTATAAGGGGACTACATCTGCTGTCCTCCAGTCTTTGGGTACCTCCCTGTTTCCAGTGATAGGCTAAACAGGATAGCCAGAGGCTCAGCCACCACCTCTCTTAGTTCTTTAAGGACCCTGGGTGCACCCCATCTGGCCCCACTGCTTTATCAACTCATTACTTCCAGTTCCTTCAGGACCCTTTCTCATGTAAAGGGACTTGTGTCCATTTCTGCACCATTATCACCACTTGTACTCCCTTCAGACCCATTACCCTCCTCTTCCTCAGTAAATACTGAGCAGAAATACCTGTTCAGTATGTCAGCTTTACTGTTGTCATCCTCCACGCTGCCCCCATCCTCCCCTTCAGTCTCACTATCCTCCCTTTGTCTTTCTTTTTTTCACTATGTAACTGTAAAGGTTTTGTCGCTACCCACTGATTTTGCAATGTGTTCTTCTGTCTGAGCTTTGGCTTCCTTACTGACCTCCCTGCCTCCCTTTGCTTCTCCTGGTACTTCTCCCTATCCCTTTCTGCCTGTGTCTTTTTGTATTGCCTGAATGCAATCTTTTTGGCTTTCACTTTCTTTTGCTACCTCTTTGGAAAACCATAATGGTCTCCTCTTCCTTTTCCTCTTGCTAACCTGCTTAATACATAATTCTGTTGTTCTTGTAATCCCCATTTTAAATACTGCCCACTGTTCCTCAACCCTGATTCCTGTCCCATTCCCTTAATGCCTCTTTCAAGTATCTCCCATTTTCCCAAAGTCTGCCCCCTAAAATCCAGGATACGTGTTTTGTGTGGTTTGGTTCTGCTCTTTCTGTGATTTCAAACCACAATGACTGGTGGTCACTGTTTCCAGGTGCTCCCCACTGTTACCCCATCACACTGTCCCTGTTTGTGAGCACAAGGTCCAGTATTGCCTTCTGCCGAGTTGGTTCCATGACCAGTTGCATGAGGAAGGCACCCTAGAGGAAGTCCAGGAGAAATCTGCTCCTAGTTGATGCTGCTGCTGGGATGCTCAGTCCACATCTGGAATATTGAAGTCTCCAACCAGTACTACCTCACCCTTGTCTGCCATCCTTTGGATGGCTAGCATCAACTCCTATCTGTTTCTTCCTCCTGGGCTGGTGGTCTATAGACCACACCTGTGGGATGCTGTCCCATTTTCCTTTCCAGCTTAACCCACAGTATCTCTCTCCCCATTTTGTTCCTCCTGGATCTCTGTGGCCCTTATGTCATTTTTCACATAGAGTGCCACTCCTCCTCCTCCTCCTTCCTGCCTGCTCTCTTCTCATATATTTGTAGCCAGGTATGGCCATCTCCCAGTCGTGGTTATCATTACACCAGGTTTCAGTGATGGCCACAATGTCCAGGTCTGACTGCACCATGACAGCCTCCAGATCTTCCATCTTGTTGCTAAGGCTTCTGGCATTTGCACACATGGCTTTCCATGATTTGACCTCCTAGACTGTCTCACTGTTCTACTCCAGCCCCTTCCTTGGTTGTCATTTATCCCTGGTTCTCCTTGCTGTCTGCCCGTCTGCTGAATTTTGTCCCTTTTCTGCTTATCCACCTCTTGGGAACTAATCTCCATCTTTTGCACACTGCTTTGCAGAGATAGCCACTCCTCTGGTTCACTGGTTCCACTGCTAGCTGTGGGGGGGTGAGCAAGTAGGTACCCATCCTTGCTGGCCTGCCAACCCCTTTGCTAGTTTAAATGCTTGTCAACGTAGTACGTTTAATCTTATCATTGAGTGCTTGATTCCCTCCAGATGGATGCAGGCCGTCAGGCTTGAACAAACTTCCATCCCTCCAGGTGGGTCCCCAGTCACCAATGAATCCAAACCCTTCCTCACAGCACCAGTTCTTCAACCATGAGTTAAAGTTCCTGGTGCATGCACTCTATGCTCTCCTTGCCTCTCACAGGTAGTACTTCTGAGAAAGTGACAGAAGTAGCTACTTGCTTGAGACCCTCCCAGTTTCCCTAAATTTCCTTGTTGGTGCCTTGCACCCCCGAGACACCATGAAATGGTGCTTCCACCACATCGTCCACTACCCCAAGGCATGGAATTGATACAGCAGTGCCTGAAGATGGAGTATTATGGCACATCAACAATCCACACCCCAACACATGGGTGCTGCACCATGTTGTTACCTTATCCCCCACCAGGGTGTGGTGCCTCTACCAACATCGTCCACTGCCCCTAGGCATGGAATCAATGCAGCAGTGCCTGAAGATGAAGAATATGGCACACCAACAATCCACACCCCAACACATGGGCACTGAACCATGATGATGCTCTGCCCTCCCCTCACCGGAAGTGATGCTTCCAACAACATCCACCACTGCCCTAGGCATGGATTCAATGCAACAGTACTGCAATGTACAATATATGTCACCAACAAACCCCATCCTAACACATAGATTGCTGCACCTTGTTGGTGCCTGCCCCCCCTCTCCCTGCCTGGAAGTGGTGCTTCCACCAACATCGTCCAACGCCCTAGGCAGGAATGGATGGAACTCTACCTGTAGATTGTAGGTATGGTTCAGCAACAATACCCACTCCTACATATCTGTGCAGCACCATCTTACTGGCATGCCCCTACCCACCCACCCACCCACAATGGGAGTGATGATTCCATCAATGTCATCCATCATTTCTAGGCATGTTGCAGATGGAGCACTGTCTGTAGACTGTTACCATGGCTCACCAGTAAAGCACAGATGTGTGTGGAAGCATGATACTGGCTTTGGCCCACCTCCCTGCTGCACACATTGGGGATAGGTCCTTCCCATGATGTCCTGCTCCGTACCTAGCCCTGTCACTGCTTATGCAGCATTGTAGGGCCTCTGAGGTATGGAAACCACCATGTACATGTGCCACAACATAATACTTCAGTGGCAACTCCCCTTTATAACCCCGATAAATTGCCGTGTTACACTGCATGGGTAGTATTACTTCCATGTTTTGGAAAATTTGCACTCAACATGTAAACACCTGAGTGATTTCTTACATATTTCTTAGGTGTGCCTGTGGAAACTGTGCCATTATGCCCACCGCACTGGAATGTCCCTGTTGCCGTGAGATAGATGAGGTCATGAACAAGTTTGCAGAGCACCACCTGGAGGAAGCATGCATTATAGCCCATTTTGGGTTCCAGGATGTCCCTCAGTGTCGCGTCCTGTGAACTGCTTATTACCAGTTCAGACAAGAACATGGTAATCCCGATCCTGTTGATCCATGAGTAAGTATTCTGCAGAAACTTTATATGTACTGGTTTCTCTCTTGATTTGATTTGCTGTTCAGCATGTGGCTTGCCCTTGGTGCCACAGGTCACTTGTCGGTGACTACTTTGTTGATGGCGATGCACTGGGGATGCATAAACATGAAGGCATCCCGTTATGGGTGAGGTTGTATGTTGTACTCAGGGTGCATGTAAGGTGTTTGCAGCACGTAGTGGCTGTGCACAAGAACACCCTCTCTTTTTCTGTGTGTCACAGACTGGGAATATCCAGACAGCAGTTCCATGTCACTGCTGTGCTTGTGCTAAGTATCCAATGTCTTTGGTAGGGAGAGGTAGGCATGGAAGTAGTCAACAGGTGGTGATGTATAGCTTTCTGTTGTAGGAGGGGCATGGGAAGGAAATTAATCTCTCCTGAGTAACACAGTAAAATGCCATACATTTGTTAACATTTAATATAGTGATAACAGCAAGACAAGCCATATCAGTTACATGCAATGTGTTTCTTGTTATTAGCATGCCAAGACATATTGGTTACATGCAATGTGTTTCTAGTTACATGCAATGTGTTTTTGATATTAGCCTGACAAGCCAGATCAGTTACATGCAATATATTTCTTGTTATTAGCATGACAAGCCATATCAGTTACATGCAATGTGTTTCTTGTTATTAGCATGACTAAGTCATATCAGTTACATGCAATGTGTTTCTTGTTATTAGCATGTCAAGCCATATCAGTGACATGCAATATGTTTCTTGTTATTAGCATGACAAAGTCATTTCAGTTACATGCAATGTGTTTCTAGTTACATGTAATGTGTTTTGTTATTACTACGACAAGCCATATCAGTTACATGCAATGTGTTTCTAGTTACATGTAATGTGTTTTGTTATTAGCGGACAAGCCATATCAGTTACATGTAATGTGTTTCTTGTTATTAGCACATCAAGCCTTATCAGTTACATGCAATATGTTTCTTGTTATTAGCATGTCAAGCCATATCGATTACATGCAATATGTTTCTTATTAGCATGAAGAGCCATATCAGTTACATGCAATGTGTTTCTTGTAATTCTCACACACTGCTGCACATAGCATGTTGCTCTGGCTGGACAAAGGATGTAACACATTCGAGGTTGCCCATCTTGACAGTTAGGTGGCACACTACTTCATGGTTCTACAATGGTTCTACAGTCTCAAAGGGGATGTATCAGACATGCTTATAGGTGGTACAAATTGTAACAATCCCCTCACAATTGCTAATGCTTTTAACTCTCACTTCTCTGACTTGTCTGCATACACCTCCCTATTTCCTGACCCGGATCATGATAATGAAGGTGTGCCTCACTAGCTCCCAGTCTGAATCTGTATCTCACTCTTCCTTTTATTTCAGGGTTGTGTCCAGGATGGAGATGCAGAGACTACTGTCTGATCTCCCCTCACTCTAGTGCTGGGCATGATAATGTGGAGCTCAAACTCCTCCACCTTGGTGCCCTTTTCATTGCCTTACCCATCTCTCATTTCTTTAATTCATCACTCTCCTCTGGGGGTTATTCTGACCTCTGGAAGGTGTCAATGTGGTCCTAGTTCTCAAACAAGGCGACCCCAAAACCTTGAAAACTACTGCCCATAGCCATCTTATCAGCTGTCAGCAAACTCCTCTAAAATGTTGTTGCTACTCAACTTTCCGAACATATCCTGTCACACAAGCTGTTGACGCCAGCTCAACATGGCATCCATAAGGGCTACAGCACCTCCACTGCCCTTGCTAAGTTACCTCCGAGGTCAGGGTTGCTATGGATAAAGGCAGCTCACTGGAGCCATCTTCATTGATCTTTCCAAGGCCTTCGATCTGGTTGGTAATGTACTCCTGTGCTCAACTCCGGTCCCTGGGCCTGTCCTCCGTCCTTGGGTGGTTTTCCAACTAACTCCAAGGAAGACAGCAATTCACAAAATTCAAGCAAGGCTCTCAGAGCCCAACCCAGTTAAATCTGGAGTTCCTCAGGGGTCTGTTCTAGGGCCCATCCTCTCTCTCTATTTGTTAACAAACTCAATAGTGTGCCATCCCATTGCAATGCCACCTTGGACACAGATGACCTGGTCATCCTTACTCACTCCTGTGATATTAGTGACATAAAGCAGCACCTTAATGTTGACTTTAACAATATACAGTCCTGGCCAAATGCAAATAGCCTTGTCCTCAGTCTCAAGAAAAACATAGGCCATGCTCTTTTGGATCCCTGGCTAAGTGTTAAGTGTCCCTGTACCCCTGAGTATTACTGGCACCGATGGATCCCTGGTGATGGCTTTTGACTCTGTCAAATATTTGGGCATTACCTTGACCCTCAGTTTGACCTCTCCCAGCATATTCACCATGTATGCAGAGCTGTTAATAGCAAGTTGGGTCTTGCTTACAGAGCAAAAAGCAGTATTTAGTCTGCTGCCGTATTGCCCTGGCAAAGGGTGTTTCTCCCCATGCTTTGCTATGGTCTCATCACATTTGCTCAGGCGGCAAAACTCAACTCTCTGAATGGGACATGGCTTAAATAATAACGCATTGCTCTTGCAGCCGTCATCTCACCCACAATTCGACCTTTACAATAAGCTTACTTGGCTTTCACCAAGCCATCATCAGAGCTTTGTCCTTGGTTGTTTCACTGAAAGGGTTGCTAGAATGGCCACTCCTCCGGTTCTGGCAGAGCTCCTCATACCTGCCCACTCCTCTTAGTCCCTAATGTTGCAGGGTCCAGCGATATTCCAGGTTCAAATACCTGCACCCAAATGGGTGGCAGAACATTGCTTCATGTGCTCTGAGATCAGAGAATTCCCTTTCTGCCCATGTTCGTACTACACCCTCCCATGCCTGTTTCGAAACTCCCTTTGGGATCACTTGCTGCTTTCCTCGGCCTGCAGCTGCACTTAGGATGCCAGTGTCCCTCCAAACAAGTGCCACACTTGTTACCCTGGTCCTCATTTGAGGGGCACCTGCCAGAACTCTGTGTTTGATTACTTCTCCTGCCATACCTACTTATAGTGTTCCTCGTAGGTATTTTATGTATTTTGAATTGTCTCTGTGTCTTTTTGAAATGTCTGTATATTGTTTACCAGTTCCTTTTCAGGCACTCTGTTGTTACCTTGAATTGCCTCTGTCTCATTTCTGGACTGCCTGTTTATTGTTTACCTGAACGTTGTATTACCTGATTGTTGCTTGCATCCTTATCTCCTTGTAACCTCCCGGTCGCAGCTGAAAATAGGCATCTGTTCTTGTCTAATGACTTACCTGGTTAACAAAAGCTAAATAAATACATAAATAAATAAATAAATAAATAAATAAATAAATATGAGGCATGCAGCAGTTCTGTCATGTATTATGCAACAGTACACTACAAATCATGGTGGTCCCCATGCATTGGCGTATATGTGGTTCTACACGTAAAGGCACACTGTTAAACCCCAAGGCATTCCCTTTGTTCCACAAGCAAGGAATCATATGGTTTCATACTGGTCATTGTTAACATCCAGCTGATGTAGATTTTTTTATTATTTCTTTTAGAGACTTTCTCAAGCATGAAATAAAGACATGTAACACAGCGGAGGTCCTGCCACATGGTTCCTTGTCCATGTACATTTGCTTTATGCACTTCCACCGCATCCAACCTACAATAGGGAAAGCCCACAATAACATCGAGCCACTCATTATACTGTACTAGGAGCAGTCAGTATTGCAGTAACAATGACACTTTCCAAGTTTCATTACATATGCAATACTGCAAAGTCAAGTAAATGAGACAACATGGTTGTCTATAACTGTGCTATGAACTATTTTCAAACAGGAACGACCTGATTGGGAATGGTAATTAATGCAACATAGCTGATTTTTCATAAAGTAGCCAATCACACCACGTTGGATTTGCAACAAAATGCTATCACGTTAACGAGTTCAACAGTGACCCTATAAATACTGTCTCAGGCTGCATTCCTGTGGCTCCCTTACAAAGGTATAGACACACTCACACCAGCAATGTCCTTGTTACTGTTGTGCAGCTCAGGATTGGTAGATAAACTCCTGTACTGTGAGGGTTGCTCTTCACTACTGAGCTCTCACTTGGGCTGTGGTCAGAAATGGGTGCTGTGCTGAAGCGCTTTTATCATGCCATTCTGCCAGTCCCTGTTTGTGAATGGGCATGACCTGCTAGTGGTACACATTTTGGTCACGGAAGTATTATCGACCAGAGGTCAGGTATCCTCCATCATGGACTGTGTTCCATGTGAGTGTCTTATCCCTCTGTGTAGGAATGAATTTATAAGGACACATGCGTTGTGTGGCCGAGAACACTCCATATCCACAGTACAACAATTCTTTCTGTGGAGGTGGATGTTGCATGGTTGCTTCACACTGTGTGCTGTTCTTTGCACAGTGAGTGGACAACAGTCCTCAGGAACCCCTATCTGACACTGCAGGAGCTGTGTATGTACAGCTATGTTTCCTATCTCTAGCTGTGGTATGGGAGCATGCACTGTACTCCATAGTGTACTGCCGAGTGTGGTTTTGAGGCTGTGTGGTTCTCATGGAGGGTTGGTAATCAAAAAGCAATAGGAGGCTGAAGGGAGACACATGCTTGAATGAAGCATATCATCCTGGCAACATCAGTAACAAGGTTGATCACCCAAAAGGTTAAACAATGACCACCACTGCATGTCCTTTGCACTGACTCCCAATTGTTATGTACATTGTTGCCTTACTATGTTTGCTGTCACGTGCCACTTCCTTCATCTATGGACCATACTAAAGGAGAGGTTGGTGGACTATCTAGAGGAGCATGGTCTCCAGGATGAGAGGCAGCATGGGTTCATGAGGGAGATCATGTCAAACAAATCTGATTGACTTCTTTGTCTGTGTCTCTAAGACAGTAGACAAGGCCAAGCAGTGAGACATTCTCTATCTTGATTCCAGCACGGCCTTTGACTCTGTGCCCCAGAAAAGGTTGATCAGGAAGCTGGTGGATCTTGGGGTTGGGAAAAGATGGCCAGATGGGTGGAAAACTGGCTGAGGACAGAACCCAGAGGGTGGTGGTGGGGGAAGAGTTATCTGGCACCAGAGTGGTAAGCAGTGGCATCCTGAGGGCTCGGTGCTAGGACCAGTGTTGTTCAATGTCTTCATCAATAACATTGGAGATGGCATTAAGGGCAAAATGTGCCTAATCGTGGATGACACCAAACTCTGTGGGAGAGTGGACACAGCTGAAGGATATAGGGCATACAGGAAGATCTGGAAAAGCTAGGGAGGTGGTCCAGGATATGGCAGCTTGGCTTCAATGCCAAGAAATGCAAAGTTATGCATATTGGAGCCAAGAATCCTAGGGACCGAGTACTCACTGGAAGGAGTCTGAGTATCTGCATCAGAGGGGAGAAGGACCTGGGAGTGATGATCATTAGTGATCTGAAGCACTCCATGCAGTGCAAGAAAGCAGCACCAAAGGCAAACAAGATGCTGGGATGCATATCTTGAAGGGATCAGTAGTAGGAGAGAGTAGGTTATAGTGCCCTTGTACAGGTCACTGGTAAGGCTACACCTAGAGCATGGAGTTCAGTACTGGTGCCTACACCTCAAAAGGACATTAACCTGCTGGAGAAGGTCCAGAGGAGGGCTACAAAGATGATAGCTGGTCAGCAGGGTAAGGCATATGAGGAGAGGTTGAGGGTACTGAACATGTACTCCTGGAAGACAGGGAAAGACAGGTGACATGATTGGGACCTTCAAGTACTTGAAAGGGATAAATAAGGTTGATAAGCAGAGTTTCTTTAAGCTGAGTGGCAACCATAACACGAGGGGCACAGTCTTAAGCTGGGTGTGGGAGGTTTAGGAGGGAGATCAGGAAGCACATCTCCAGAGAGAGGGGTGGACACTTGGAATATGCTGCCAGAAGAGGTAATCTCATTGAAGGGAGTTGAAAGCTTTAAGAGAGGCTGGGACAGGCATAGGGGAGGGTAAGGGTCATGGGTAGGGAAGATGGAAGGAGGGGGAGGAGGGCAGGGACATTAGCTCAAGCTATAGACTCTGCAATACGAGCAGACTTGATAGACCAAATGGTCTCTTTCTGCTGGCTTCTATGTATGTTCGTATGTTAACCTGTACTGTATGGATACATCTCCCCACAAGGAAATGAAACATGGAACATTGTGTCTCTCCCAACAGGGTAGCATGTCAAGTGCGCAGCTGAAAATACTGCATGGTCAGAAACAGTTCGGACAACACCGCACAAGTCACCCCTGCATCAGTAAATGCCACCTGAAAATAAAATAACAAGTAAGTTAAAACATTTCACTGGAGTTTCTATATGATTGGTGGTTCATGGCAAAGTGGTGTTGTAATAGGAAATCTACAGCTCACCACTGATTCACACCAGTATTTACCAGGCGATGTTGAGTTGCACGGTGTTTTCCGTGCTGTTCCGACTGTGTGTTACTTGCTGCAATGAATTGACTTGAACCTCTTGACATCCACCCACTATTGCAGAGGGTAATGCCCCTTTTTTGGGTGACTTGGAGGAAATTGCTCACATGTCACTATGTTAGCAGTAACAAGTCATTGCTGCATCTGTTGCATGCTGTCATGCTTTGCATGTTGTCCTGTGATGTGATGTGTTGCCACTGGAAGCTGTGTCACTGAAACTGCAGGATGCTGTTCATTACAGCCACCAATGTTTCATATAGAACTTAGGAAAAAATCCCCCAACACCAACCCCAGCTGTGACATCACATCATGGTAAGAGAGCACATGGTAACATATGCGGTGCAGTATCCTGTGCTGGAGTGTGACGTACCATACTGCTGTGGTTCATTGTTTTAGTCCACAACATTCCACCTTTAACATCAATGCACCGCTTTCAGTGTTGACTCATACTGCACTCCCTTCCTCAGTTGCCCCACTCAGACTGTGGAGTTCCTAGTGTTGTATGTGGTTGCCACTGACTGTACTGAAAGAAATATTTACTGACATGGTTATTGAAAGACAATGAGCGTGAATAGCACACATTACACCAGTCCCACCCAATGGAAGCGTTGCATTGTGTTTCAGCAGTACAGCCACTTTACTTACATTGACAAGTATTGTCTGAGTACTGTCGACTAGGTTCTTGTCATGCTCCATCATCTGTGGATGCTGCAATGCACAGGCGTGAAAAGTGAGACTTCATCAAAGTCTGGTAAGGATCGCACAGCACATTGTGGAGTCTGCTACAATGTACACCAAAAGGAAATCAAACACAAACTGTCAAGTTGTGCAACCACAGACAGTAGGTATATTAAAATATGACAACAGTCTGCAGCGTTACTTCAGGACCATAACTAACTTCATCCAGGTGGAGAATGTTGTTTCCTTACAACATCAGTAGATAACATCAACACAAGCAACTCAGGAATGAATCTGTCATATTGTCTGGTCCTGAGTACCATAGCGTGTGACCTCAGCAGTACGTGAATGTGATTGTTTTCACCAATATATTGCTGTCAATGTGCTGATGTCTTCCTAAAGTGATTCACGTGGCAAGCACATCTCAGTAGTGATGTTTCTTCACAGTGGTTAACTTTGCATATCTCACACACCATAGTAGGATCAATCATTCCATGCTCTGGCAGTCATGCACCTTTGAAGTAAGATCAAAGTACTTGTCATGGCAGGGAAATCTTATTGTACATCACAGTGTTAACAACTATATCTTTGCCATTTACCCACCCTGGTGAAAGTCCCAGCACTACTGAGGTGCTGCTACCTTGTTCAATGTTGCGGCTGGTTAGCCAAGTACACATTTCTCTGTTAGGGAAAATGTTCTCATGTGTGTGTTGTGCCTCGAGGAGGTGACCATCACAAAACCAGTAGAACCACTCCTCTGGTGTGACGCTACCATCTACTGATGCACTTCCAACACTTCCATTCTTGTGGAATGGCAGCATCCCAGTAGACACAGGTACTGAGATGCGTTGAAGGCCATGTTTACTGGGTGTATTCCTATCCAGGTCCCTAACCTTCATGGTTAACCGCATGAGTAACCATGGGGCACTAGCATCAAACTCCAAGTCTGGATCTGTGATCACTCACCCAACAGTGACACTACCACATTATCTTCAGAGGGAATAACAGCAGTTGTCATGGATTGCCTCCTCCACGGAGCCATCCGCAGAGTTTTATGCACTGGTGAGGCCCATGTGACTTCCACGTTGCTCGGCAATATTCACACATGTAATAGTCAGCTGTGCATGTTGAAAGTATGTGTATGGAACCATTTGCTGACTTCTCATTACTTCCATTTTTTGTCTGGTTTATAGGAGGTATTGTTACATCGCTACAGGCAGCTAGCAAGATGGTGCTGGGTATGGCTGGGATGCAAATTCGGGTTGTGCTTCCAGCCTGTGCAGTGCACAGGATACATACAGAGTCCACCTCTGAAACATATACCGGATTCAAATATCCACCATTGCAGTAATGTTTGTTGGATTGAACATATGTTGTTGCTCACGGTGGTATTACGGACCCAGCATACTGTTCCCTCCTTGCTTGCAGATCCACATAAATGTGACATGTCCCACGATATCCGGGCTTCAGTAATGGCAAGGCAGTGATTACAGTTAGTGTTTTGTTACATAATACTTGGTTGGCAAATGTGTAATCAAGGCTTGTAGACGTGCATGTGCATTGCAAGTAGTAATGTATGGCACAGCACAGTCAACAAGGCTTTATGTCTGTTGACGACTTCAGGTAACAGCAGGTAGACCTCAAGATCCAAGCTGAAGTAGTCCATGCTATTATCACAACCCGAGCACTCACAGACAGTCCTGTTGAACGTGCTCACTCAGGGAATGCCTTATAGCAGTATGTGGTGTACAATACCTACACTAGCAGCAGGTCCCCAGTGGTGCTCCATGCTTACCCCTGAAACGCATCCACTGGCTGCTTTGCCAGGAATCCCAAAGCACTGTATTGCATCCACTTTGTAGTTGAGCAGCTGGTGCCACTGTGATTCACTGCACCATCAGTGAACTGTCCTCTGCTTAAGGGGATGGATTCTTTGGTGGGTGATCCAGTGATGCACCCAACCCACCTGTCAGATCAGCACCACAGTAACTGTGTTGGTTATCACTGCAGTGGTGTCTTGCTGTTTGTACCACTACATGACCAAGCAATGGTCCCCATAATCTGAGAAGGGGTCAGCATGAGGGTGCAGGTTGCGGAAACCAAAATATTTGAACACAGCGCAGTGCCACTGTATGCACAACTGGTGGAGTGTACACATCATTTTGGACACAACTGTCACAGCACGCACATCAGTCTTTATGTGTCTGGATGACATTCAGAGTAGGTACAGACTATATGCTGCAGTAATGTGTTGCTCACTTTCATATGTGTTGTGGAGACAGTGTGAGACTGTGTGCATAAGCTGGTGATGTTAAGAAATGTGCAGAGTTTGACAGAAGCACTCAGTAGCAGTCATCACACACTACCCAACACAGTGTTCACCCCTTAAGCTGCACAGACCTGTGCGTTGTTCAGTCACCTGTGATTCATGCAGCACAACCACCTTCAGTGTGCAAACCACCCTGACTTGCATATCACTGTGACAGTTCCTCACCTGGAGCTGTTGCTATTTCATTTTGGTTCCCTGAGTTATGTGCGGCTCCCGTGCCACACTGGTAGCCGTACGAGTAATGTGCTGGATAGTGTGATATTACATTCCCCATCACATGTATGGATCTTCTCAAGTCTTGCAGTGCTGCACAAGTTCATCACAAGTCCTGTGCAATGGCATGCCCTGAGTCCTCGTGGGGCTGTCACATGTAACAGAGTGTGTGTTACTGTTCAGTACTTCACAATGGCAGCAGGAAATAACATGTTGGCCTGAAATGTTTTGTGTGTACAGACCAAAACAAAGACTTGTAGACCATTTGTCTTACAGTGGTGTTTGTTTCTAGCATGAGAGAATGTACGGCCACCAGTACTGACTTAGTGGGCATACATCGACATGGTTCCCCACCCTGACTGTCCTTTTTTCATGGACTGTTCTTTCTTGCAACACTCATCTGTTGCCATGGTCATTTACTCACTTACCTTTCACTGGTAGCCCTAGTGACTGTGTCATGTATGTAGCAACCACAGTACTTGTGTTGACACATCCTGGTCTGCTTCTGCAGTGTTGCTGGAAGCATCACTCCTTTACTTCCAATGTACTTATTCACATGTCTCCAGAATATATCCCATTGTGGGTTGTTCCCATGCACCTTGTCATTGAGCACCTTGAGTTCGCACAAAACCTATCACATGTGCACGTAGTTTGGCACATGGAGGTATTGAGACTGCTTGATCTCATTGCTCTCTCAATGGTGTCACACAGGGTATGCATGCAGATGTCATACACTGTGTTATGATGGGGCATGTTACCCACACACATCAGTAATGCACTCACCATTCTCTGCTGCAGTTCAACTCTGTCCTTGTGAGATGCCCAGTCCAGGAAAGGGACACAGTACAATGGGAGGGTGTTAGCAATGATACACTGAAGGCAGACATACTGCCTACTGTATTCTGGGCTAACTCACCACCATACTGTGTAGCAGCAGAGATTCTCTCCCAAGTGCTGTGCTCCCATTCTTGGCCACCTGCAGGTACTCACAGGTAGTCACAGGCATGTCTGTGTCTTTCTGAGAGGTCCCTCAACACCCATGGTGCTGCCCTGGATACACCCAGTCAGGTCGTAATGAATAGGTGGACACTGGGGACTGTTCAGTGACGACAACTGTCTTACATTGAGCATGTATGTTTATTCAAAGTATGTTAGGATGCTTTTAGAAAATGCAGCACAGTGTCAATGTTCAGAGATTAAAATCCCTGTAACGTGTGTTTGAAGTCTTTTTGGTTTACCTACTTTATACTGTGTTATGTAACGGAACGAACAATGGCAACATAAAAAAAGAAAAAAGGGACGATACTCTGTCTGACTTTAAAAAGCATTTTATTGATACTGTTTCTGAAAGTGTCAGTAAAAGTTAAGTAAGGACTGTCATGTTGGTGTTTCTCTTACTGGCAATGATGTTTTGTAAGCGATGTTCCCTGGTTCCATGTGATAACAACGATCGCGAAAGGCGATCGCCATTAGGGTGAGTGTACATCACCAAAATCTGTTTCTATGATGTACACCCTGGTGCACATCAAAGGGTGCCAGAGACTCAGGTTTTTGTTTATGTGGGGCTGTTCCCCTGGAGCTCCTCTACTTAGGATTCTCAACTCCGGGGTGCATGTCAAGCCGGGTGCAAAACTGGGGAAAGAAAATTCTGGGCAGGGTACAACAAAATGTATGTGCACCCGTCCCAAACCTCAGCACCATCGCAACCCTAGCCTGCCACCCACCCACCACCCATGGGGCCAGCTCGGCAGCCCACCACCTCACCATGCCCTCACAAACTCTCCTCTCCTTCCGCCGTACTCGGCGACTCAATCCTCACCATGCATGTACGTAATGATATCCTGTCACTATATTCTGCTGGACCTCCCCATCCGTCACTCCTCCATGCTCGTAGCCCTGTCGACAGACACCATGATTGAGTTGTTCTTTTTGAAAGTGCCCAATCGTGGTCGCCATTGTCACAGGCTACTGTTCCTCGTTGATTGCTGTCACAGAAGTCATTGAAGTATTGTCCTTTTCACCAGCTTCTCAAACTCTGCACATAGTGGTGGTGGTAGCACTATTTCCTTGAGAGGCCATTCGAAAGTTTTCAACCCCAAGGCAGCCCTCCTTTCAACTTCCTCCATCTGTTCCTGCACATATCCCTGAAAGGCAGCAGTCTGTTAATTGAGCCTGTCTCAGTGTACATGAGTTCAGCACAGTGCAGTATTCCACTGATAAGTTTGCAGTACTGTAAGTGCAGTCAGTATGCCGTCGCCTGACAGTCCATCTGCCCTTTTGTACTTGGGAAGGAACTTTGCATTGGTCATGGCCATCTTTTCTGGCAGCAAACCGCCTACATTGTAAAAAAGTACTGTTAATTGAAACATACTTTATGGATGGAGTGACTTTGTAGAGCCAAACCCACCCTGAACTCCATATGGTCATCACAGCATGGTCCGCATAAGTGTCATGTTCCATCACAGTTCCTAAACATTGTCAACAAACCAGACCCACTCATAATGACAGCACACACAGTACCTGTATGGGACATGGACACACACGTTGCCTTGATGCAGCACACAACCAGGGTTGGCCATGTGTGAGTGGGTGCTGGTGGTCATGACAGGGTGATTCACCAGTGTTCCTTAGGAATGCCCGTAGGTGGGCATGCAGTGGTGCTGAACAAATAACACACAGAGCACAGTGCCACATTCATGTCTTCTGGCACCTTGACCACAGAACAGCATGGGGTGGCTAGCTATGCCATTACTGCTTCCACACAGTGGCCACATGGGTCGTGTTAATCCATCTGTATGGCACCCTAACCCATGTCAGACTGCAACCCCACAGACACGATGTCAGTCTTCCTAGAAGGTCACCACATTGACTGATCTGCTTATTGCAGGAAACATGCCCAACAACGTGGTAGTCACAAGAACCCCGTTAAAAGCACAGCACGCGGTAATATACATGATTGCTATTGCTGTCCAAGCATGTTGGGATTGTAATTTACCTGGTATGATCTATTTCCTTTTCCTTGTTGTTGTCGATAAGCCACGTGCTCACTTGGAAAACAGCAGTCCATGTCCTTCTTGTCAATTCAAGACCCACTTCTCAGTTGTAAGTGCTGGATTTCCACCAGGTCTTGGACAAGCAGACCAGTAGAAGTGATTTATGATGCTTTTCTGCCACAGCATCAGAACATCACAGTCCTTCTGCTTGAAGACATTGGCAGCTGCTTTCTTCAGTCCTGTAACAGTGATGTAAGGAAGCCCAGTTAATCAGCAGTAAGTTAGCAGTAGCAGAAATATGCCACTCATAACACAATCTGGACAGCTGGGTCAGACTGTGTAGGCCGTGCAGTTCTAGGTATTGCTAGGCATTGAGTTCATTCCACCAGCATGTATGCAATGGCATCCTGTATGTGTGACTTGAGATGGCTGGTGAAGTGAGAAGGTGTTTTGTGCGTGTGTGTTACCATGCTACTGTCTGCTGTACTGTGCCATGGAAAACACAGAATGCACTCAAGCGTCAGTGTCCTGGGCTGGACACAAAATTCATAACAGTGTGCCTTGCCGCACAGTGTGTCCATGTGCATGAACATGGACATTGTAATGGAAAGGCACATAGGGATACTTTTGATGGGGTGAGTGAAGTCCTCAGCAATGGTCATTGCAGGCAGTGTAAAATACCGCTGCACTGGTGCATTGATATGTGCGGTGCTTGACACCGCCACTGAGGAGAAGTTAAGTGGTACATTTGAAGATGCATGCTGAATATGATGTAACAGCATCACGTGACCTGAGAACACACAAACCAGGTGGCACACATCTGCTGGGAGGGTGAGGATGTGTCAGACACAACATCATAATTACCATGTAATAACTGGTCAGTGGTCACTGCATGTCAACACCATGTGCCACAAAGTAGCAGCAGTGCTGTGGTCTGACAGTGACACTTAGTATGTTGTGTATTTAGCAATACACTGCCAATTGTGATGTTGCATGGAAACGGGAGTGGAGTCAACCACAACAGTGCATGTAAATCACCCCAGCCTGCCCATTGGCCATGTAGGTTGTGGCATGCACTCCTCCCTGCTGACCTGGTCACAACATGGATTTGTGAAAGCACTGGGATCACTCACAGGCAGTGCCAGGAGAGATTACATGGGTGTGCATACAACAGCTGTCTGCCCTCGTGGAGGAGGTGTTCCACAGTTCAGCAGCACTGTGACATCTGGAGAAATCAGGTAGCAGCAGATGCAAGTGTCAGAGCTCGTAAAAGGGCCATAATTTGGATTTAGGTGAGCACCTCATTCATGTCTGCCAAAGATGGTGCACCCTCACCTGTACTGCACAGCCCAGGTATCACCGGAAAGACAACCATGCTGAAGTGATTGGTGAAAACATCCACTGTGAGGCTTAACCCACTCCTGTGTCGCTGTCTGGTGGGGGGTCCTGTAGAATTTGTATACACATGCAGGACCACATTCTCCTTCCATGACCGGCCTCCCAGTAAGAATCCACAGCGTAGAAGGTATACCTGTGGAGCAGCAAAGCAGACTGGTGAAGGTACACACAGTGAGACATTGCTGATAGAGCTGTCACACCAGTGAAGGAAAGGTGAAGTTCATACAGGAACGCTGCACAACATCAGTCACACCAGAGGTGTTTGGCATCCATAGAAATGTATTAGAAACAATATACTGTAGAAAGATAATGAGTACACGGTTACCTTTGGCTATATGCCAAATGTCATATTTGTGATTCACTGCAGGCATCTACTCAGGCAACCATTTGTTGATGGACGGGTGCCAGTCAGTTACAATGGCACTGATGTCCACACCATGCTCCTCCTGGAACTGAATAGCCCTTCTCAGACCCTCCAGCTCCATGTGGTATGAACCACCCACTTCATTACTCTGTAACAGAAATGGATTAATGTATTTACTCTCAGGTTGTCATATACACCAGGGAACAATACCATTCAGCAAGTAAATGCAGTGCACATTACAAGAATGAATGTATCGGCCTTGTAAAGCAGACACCTGCAAGCATAAAGACAGTAGCACTGTGCACGCCCACTGCAGTTTACATGGCGATGCACACAGTGTTAGCAGAAGTAATCAGTATGCCTGCAACGTGTCAATGAAAGCAGGGGAAAAGTCTGGGGAAAAGTACAGTGCTACTCATGGGCCAAACACATTCCAAAGACTGCGTTGACATTCACTGCACCATGCGCAGAAATCCCAATGATAACAGGTGCATTCCATACTTCTATCACTGTGTAACAGCATTAGTTGTCAACAGACAGGGAAAATATGTGAACAGTGTCTCTGCAGTGCACAACACTGGCAGTTTCACAAACGTAACACTGTGGGCATTGAGTGAAGTGAGTCATCAAGTGACCACCGCTACTTGTTAATGCTGAGAACTGCCATCATCACACCAAAGAGTGGACATACACAGTGATGAGTACTGCTGGTGTGCTGGTATGGACAGGCATGGTGATATGCAGGGGATGGTTGTGCATGAAGGCAAAAAAAGAAAAAAGGACATCTTTCAAGTTCACATGCGATACCACACCAAGGTAGGTGATCATCTATATATAGGCCTCCACAGCAGTATCATATCCAAAACTGTACCACACAGTTTGTGGGCAACCACGACTCATCTGCTGCCATCAGGAATCCAAGGCACCTAAGCGATGACAAATTATGTTCATATTACCATATGAACCCAGGATGTCAAGGCATGAGCGGGCTCAGCCATTGTGTCACGTGGTACTTTGTCACAGATATGTGGGGTATGGGATTGGTGACTAGTGCGATCCACACTCATTGCGACTCCAACTGGTAGTTTGTGTTGCTGTTGCTGTGGTGGTACAAGCAGCATACTAATCACACATGCCAAGGATGCGGTCATGGCAACACACCAGCAGGGATGCAGGAGGGAGCTACACAGGAGAATGCTCACCGCACTACAGCAGTATTACAGTGGCCATGGCCTCCAAAACACACCTCAGCAATGGAATGTCTTCCCACCACCACACAGTGGAAGTTCTCAGAATTACTTGGTCAAGTTGCTTGCATCACTCCATGGAGGGGACCACCACATGGGTCAAGGCAGAACCACTGAGGACACCAGTAAAGTTGTTAGAAGCACATATCTTATGTCACAATGAGGGACTGAAGTAGGCACCAACAAAATGTCACTAAGGCAAGGCAGTAGGAGTGGCAGGCAGTGAGGCCTGGGGACAGCGTAGATGGCATTACAGAAAGAAAAGTACAGCTGGAATTTTGTGGTCATGCTTACCAGGATAAGCTGCACAGTCAGTACCTTGTTGCATGACAAGTCCAAAAGAGACTAACTGCGAACTTTACCAAATGGCTGGGGCTGTCTGCCCTACCATCACCTCAGGTGATAACAGGCAAGTTGGCAGCTTCACTTTGGCTATCAGCTGGTCTTCATGCCATCATGCCACTCCCTTAAAGACATAATGGATGGGAACAGAATTTTCCGTTGATGTTTAAAGAAGGTACAGTTACTGATGGCCGACATTTGAAGTGTTTGTACACGGTCTGTGCCTTCAAGGTGACAGTCCAGAGAACAGAATAGAGGCAGACATCTGTAAATTCCCTGCTGGAGTATCAGCAATCATTGGCTGTTTATATCACATGTATATGCCATTACAGTTTCACAGGTCTGATGGGTATACGCACCTGACAGTGACAGATCGACAGCGAGGTCTCCTACAGTGACTACAGTGCCATGCCGTGTACGGGACCTGCTGGAACCAGGCACTGTCTGTTGGGGGTCCTGCACCCCTGAATCAGCTCTGACTCAGAGTTGATAATCTCAGTGGGGGTTGCGGTAGGGGAAACTGGCAGTCAACTGCTAAATGCGGTCGACCCGCCGATTCGGCTGTTCAATAAGACATTTGTCAAACTCCTGTCGTGGATCCGTCTGATGTACAGCTAGCATGCTCCTCCACTTCATACTGGTGGATCTGAATGTTTGCAGAATTGCAAAACTTGCAGATTCCGCACAATTGCAGGAGGCTGCCTGGAACACAATATACTTCCGCTGCGAAACATGGCATCAGCTTCAGGATGACTGTTGAGGAAATGAAAAAGGATATCAATGCAAACAGACACCCTGTACTGTGGAACAACGCCAACATCTGGAAATTTACAACACCTGTCATTGTCAGAGATGTCCAGGAAGTTATCCTGTGAGTTGGGCACATCACAAGTGGGCTCCTACTGAAATGGCAACCCACTTGCAGAGCATACCCAGGCAGCGAGGGTAGAAATGGGCGACCAGATGGGGAGGGTTTGCGAATGGCAACAGGATGTTGCTATACATAGATGCATGCAGGGGGAGCATGCATGCCGAGCATGGGGTGGGAGGGTTTGTAAGGTCTGGTGTCGCAGTCAGCCACTGAGCTGGCTCCGTGGCATGGTGGGGTGGGTGCTGGCCTGGGATGCACAGTTCAGGTCCAGGTGCAGGTATGTTTGTTGCACCCGGCCCAAGTAGCTGAATTATTTTTTTTTCACTGTTGCACCCCGACAATGCACCCCTGGGTTGGGAATCTAAAAAGTAGGGGGTGAAGGAACACAACCCCATGCATAAAGTAAAATTACAATTCCTTGTGCCGCTTCTCTCTGTCGCTGGGTTGCGGGGTTATCAAATTGAATTCTCGTGATGTGCACACAATCATAAGGACATTGCCCTTATGACATAGAAATGTCAAGGAAAGACGGCTCACAATCAGGATCGTCACAGTTGTCATGTGGGAAACGATCTGACACATTTGTGTGAAATGAAACATCCTTGTTTTTGGCTGGGTGGAATGCACAGTAGCTGGGTGGAAATCCATTTCACAACACTGGACTGAGGCATCCACCACTACAGGTCTCACAAGATCCTGATTACTTATACCTTGGCAAAACTTCATAGTTTGTGTACCTGGTGGTGAGGTAGCAGTACAGAAACAGTCCATTACATCTTGATGAGTGCATGCTCTACAGGACACATAAAGCATGTCATGACAGTAGCTACCACCAGTAGCACTGATCATAAGGAAGTAAGGAAAAGGGTGGAGTATTGCCTCTGCTTCTCACCAGAATGTTTGTCTGTCTGTACTTTCACGGAGGGTTGTGGCACATGGCATTAGGTACCTATATTATTTCCTTGCAGAACTGCTGCAGTGTCCTGTGGAGTGTCCACAGGAAAACATTATATGACATAGAACACAGGGTTCAATGTGCTGAAAGTGTACAATGTATGTACCCTGAAACCATTAAAGAAAGTGTTTGCTACAGAACCTCATCAGTGGCTTCGTCACCATGTAATTTAGACATGTTGTTATCAGTCATAGCACTAGTGGCCAACATTTCTTCCAAAAGCTGCCTACGATCTGTAACAACAGAAAAAGGTACAAGGTGGTGGAAAAGGGGAAGACCAGGAAAAGCAGCATTGTAACATATAGTAAGCAGTACCAGCATGCATCAAGCATTTCAGCGCCATCGTACTGCAATGGCAACATGCCTAGCGTTTAACATTCCAAAGGAGGAGTATCCATAATGCGTTAACAGGAATTAGTAGCAGAGCGCAGGTCTGCAAGAGGTGTTTCTGCAGCACATGCAGATGGGACATGCCTTTCTTCACCACTGCCTATATGATCAGGTTGTTACATGACATGGCATGTAATCATGTCGCTAACTGCAACCATATGGCCACATGTATATGCCTTGGTGCCTTGCATACCCTGAATGATTGGCATTATAGTGTCACAATTTCATGCAGGCTGCATGATGTACCTGGTATGCAGTTCAGCCAGCCACCTCCCATGGAGCTGCAAGCATCTAGATGGTATTGCACAGTGACATGAGCACCTGCCTCTTTCATCAGCAACACAACATGATGAGAACCCATATTCATCACTGTCCAGCTGGCGACATACCCCAGCCACACCAGGTAAGAAAACATGGGACCCTTACACCTCAATTGGCGGTGCTGGTCTGCAGATCATAGCGGATGACCATCACATCACTTCTCTGACATCCTGTATGGTCCAGCACATGTAATGGCAGGCAGCATTTGTGCACCGTACTCTACATATGCTGAATGGTACACATTGTCACTGTCATTCGATGGTAACAGCACATCATGTCATAAGAGAAAGCCGTGGGGAGATAATATAAGAATGGCATAGTCCACTGCTGGGTTTACCCTTGTTAGCTGAAACAGTGTAGAAAAAGGGTGGCATGTTGGTGTGCATCCTCTGGGTAGAGTGGTGGTGAAAATGTAAGCAGGGGAGTATGAGATCTGGACATGAGTCTGTTGCTGTGTGGCATGGCAAGAATACATACATTGGTGCCGGCCTGAGGTGCTGAGGGTTGAGGCATGGATGCCACACTCACCCCATGCCGGTGACCCGGTTTGAGAGCAAGCTTGGGTCGTTGGGGTTGTCGGGGAAGGAGAGGACTGCACTCCTCTCCTGGGGAAGGTGGGAGGATGACTGCCTGGCATGAGCGGCTCCAGCAGAGGCTAGGTGTGCTACATTCTGGGGATCATGCTGATGCAAGGGGAGGAGCCTCGGCAGGTGTCCGCGGGCTGGGTGCAGGGAGCGCGCCTGGCCGCACTGGACATCATTGCACATCTGGGCTCCTGGGGTGCTCTCTAAGAACAGGGAAAACACCTGCTGGCTGGTGGGTAGATATCACATGCCCTCGCCTCCGGCACGGATCCTGCCCACTGTGGACCTGGTCTCCGTGTCACCTCCACCCATGGAAGCATCGGAAGAAAGTGCCAAGGAGCAGAAGGTGGCCCCACTCCGGGTTCCGCGGGTGTGCCAAAGACTGGGGTACAGCTAGGAGGATTTCAGGTAGGAGAGGAACAGGTAGATTGACTGAAGAGGCCACAGCCAGCGGTGATGGGAGGGAAATAAAGTTGGGAAAAAAGAATGATGCATGAAGTGATATTACATCACAAGTTATGGCTTTGCACATGACAGCGTTGGTGTCATTCAGTCAGTGGCAGAGGACCAAGACACGCTGCATGCGGTCAGTTGAGATCAGACAAGTCCTCCTGCCTATGTCATTGTGTAATTGGAGGATGGGGTTGGCATAGCTACATGCCATGGGCAGGTCCACTTGTACACAAACAGGGCCTTGAAGCTGGAGAATGCCACTGGAACCAGGGACACATATGTGCTCAGGGTGACCCATGCTTTAGGTGGAGTGGCTTGTGTACACACAGGACAGATGTACATGTACAGGGTTGGGCGTTTAGATGTGACGACGGTGACAAGTCACACCAAGATGTTTATCTCAATAACAGGGATGAAAGAAGGGCCACTGGTGGTGGACTCTGTGCATGACAGGGACTATGTGTAAGTTGCAGAGACTGGTGTTTGTGCTGTTAGGGGCCACCCTGTACATCCCTGACATCCCATGAGGATACAGGATGGGCAAAATATGCACCTGCATGTCATGCAAATCACAGCATATGGCCATGCCTGCATCAAGCCTGTAGCACCTGGCATGCTCATGCGCCCATTTGCATCTCACCATAACAATGTCATGGAAGCAGCATGATGTACCTGTCCTGGACTGCAAACACCCACCATACCATCACACAAAAAGGTGTCCTGGAGCTATTCCATGGTGCACAGAGCTGCCATCCCTCTCCAGGGCACACAACCCACATGAAGGTCCATGGTCTTTGAATCCAGATGCCACTCCTCAGCATGAGTGATGTATGTGGAGAACAGGAATTTTTAATTCTTCATTATAATTGTTTGCTAATTGGGAAGGGCCCACTAAGGATAAGCGCCTGTTTTCATGGGTGGTCCTGGAGCACAGAAGAGAGTTCACCGACTTGCTCAGAGTCACACAGTATGCTAATGGAGGTTGTGGGAATCAAACCCAGGTCTGGTCAATGTAGGAAGGTCACTCACAGGTCACTGCTGTAACCTCTGGACTATACTGCCATCCTCAGGAAGGACAAAACATGCCTACACATTCATGCACAGAAGCCCATATGGGCATGCATCCCCACGTGCCGACTTACATGACCATGGCATGCTGCTAGAAGTCTGTTAGGAAGTGTGCATATGCCCATATTGATTCTGGGAGTGGCCCCGCAATATCCTGCCTTGGGTGGACACAGCACATCACAAGGGAGATAGTGCAAATCCACTTTGTGCAACAGTAAATTGGCCCAGTGTTTATTGTCATATAGTCAACAAGATAGGAAATGAATAATGCATTCACAGGGTGGTGGACAAGGTAACGAGCAGCCTAAAGATTGACATCATATGTTTAGGCCTCAGTATGTGGCTGACAATGCTCATGTTATGCGCCCAGCACAACAGCATGGCACTGCCCACTGCAAAGCCCAAAAGAAAAAGAAATAGATTTTCAAGAGACAGAAGTAAGTAACTATAATAACTGGGGAGCATTTTCTCCCAAAAGGAAACCAGGTTATAATTTTGTCATTACACCTAGCTGGTTATAACAACAAACACGCACCCTGTTTTCCTTGTTCAGCACACATGTGCCAATCGCATCTCCTCACTGCTGTTCCCCGCTGTCCCCGCCTTCAGCTACAAACTTCCCTGACAGAAGAAGTCGGCAGTAAGATCTTCTTTTAAACAAACCTATCACTGGCATAACAGATCTTTCATTTTTGACTGAAAAAACAGTCCACTCTGAAGAAAGAGGGGTTACTAGTGGGGTACCGAGATTCAGTATTGGGTCCAGTCCTTTTTAATATCTTCATCAGTGACATTGCAGAGGTACTGGAAGGAAAAGTATGCCTTTTGCAGATGACACAAAGATCTGCAACAGGGTTGATACACAAGGAGGCGTGGAAAGGATGAAAAGGGACTTGGCAAGGTTGGAGGAATGGTCGAAGTATGGCAGCTAGGATTCAGTGCAAAGAAGTGCAAATAATGCACCTGGGAAACAAGAACCCAGGGAAGAAGACACAATGGGTGGGGAGGTAGTAACAACAACAAAAGGAAAGGGACCTGGGGTAATCATATCAGATGACCTTAAGGTTAGCAATCAATGTGAGAAGGCAGTAGGGAGGGCTGGGGTATACTGGGATGTATAGGAGAGGCATCAGCAGCAGAAAACAGGAAGTTGTTATCCTCTGTACAGACAGTTGGTGAGACCCCATCTGAGTACTGTGTCCCTTTCTGGAGACCTCATCTCCCCAAGGACATAGACAGGATAGAGGTAGTCCAGAGGAGGGCAACTAAAATGGTGCAGGGTCTGCAAGAGAAGCCATATGAGGAGAGACTAAAGGTGCTTAATATGTATACCCTTGAGTAAAGAAGGAGAGGGAGGACATGATAGAAACTTTTAAGTACCTCAGTGGAATCAACAAAGTCCAAGAGGGTAGCATCTTTCAGAAAAGAGACTTACAAGAACAAGGGGACACAATTTAAAGATAGAAGGAGGGTGGTTCAGGGGCAATGTGAGAAGTATTATTTCACAGAGAGGGTAGTGGATGCATGGAACAGCCTTCCTGAGGAGGTTGTGGGGTCTAAAACTGTGGGAGCTTTCAAGAATGCATGGGACAGACATAAGGCAATTTTGTGGGGGTAGGAAGAAATAGGCTGTTGGTTAACTAGGATCTGCGGCCTGTCCTGTAGGTAGGAAATGGGCAGACTAGATGGGCCTAGCGGTCCTTATTTGACGTCAAAGTCTATGTTTCTATGTTTCAAAACAAACAGCTGAACACTACCTCAATTTAGGAGCCACTATGGACTGCATTCAAACTCCAATGATCCTGGGCTCGACTCCATAGACAAAATAGTTTGTATAATTGCTGTGGCGAAAAAATAATCCCCAGCAATTATATAATAAAGGATGGGTAGGTGTGTAAAACTCAGATTTTATACCCCCTCAGGATGGATGATTTATAAACCCCTTGAGCCGCCTCGGGTTTATGGCATCCCACCCCAGGGTGGGGTGTAAAATCCTTTGTTATAACCACCTACCCATCCATTATTCTCTATGTTACATACCCGTAGTTTCATCACTTTTTCAAGTGCACCACGCTCACAGCCTTCATTCCATGCTTCCAAACTAAAGAAGAGGCTCTCTTTTCAAGGTATCAGACGGATGTGGGAAATGGTGAGGATAGCATTTATTTTAAATGCTTGTGAGCTGGTATATCAAATTGGATATTAGTAAACACTGGCCTCAAGCAATCATTGGTGAAATGATCTCTGCAGAATAAAGCGTATTTTGGAGGACCAGACCATTTAATCCTAGTATGTCTCACTTGATCTACCCATTTTTCCACAGTTCCTCATTTTGGGAACGTGAAACAGGCTGACACCATCCTTGTATGTCTTATTACAGCAGGCAGCCACACATTTAACAGCCATGGTTATGGTAAGTATAAGCAAAATATGCACAGTTTGGGTCAAAAGGTGCTGTTATTGTCAGAAATACCAGGAAAATGTTTAGCACTGTGCAAACCAGCAGCTGGTCAATTCATCAACAGAGGTCTAGGACCACAGAATCAGGCCTGATTGATGACAGTCTTAGATGGATGCCACATTATCAGGACTATTCATCCGTAATCTCCGTAAGAAGGCAGAGTTCCTGTCCAGGGAGATCATGCGCGTGGAACTGACAATGCTTAGCTCTTCCAGACTATGGACAGACTGTGCAATCCAGTCTGTCTCCAGAATCAGGAGCTTTTTCACACTTGCTCTAGTTTGGACCCGAGTCCAATATGCTCCTGGTGGGTGTGTGGAGGTGATCAGACTGGTCATGGTAGAGATTGTTAGGTGCTCGTTAGAGACTGGGGTGTTTCCAGACACTCTGAAGGAGGCAGTTGTCTGCCCTCTTAAAGAAACCTTCTCTGATCCCAATTGTCCTGCAAATAGTGTCAGCGTGGCTCTGTTGGTAGCACATCTGCCTGTGGACCAGAAGGTCGTGGGTTCTCGCCCCACACTGGGATGGACTTGCACCTAAAAATCTCTGGCATCCGAGTGCAGTTTTGGGGTGCTGTACTGCTGGGTGTGCCGTCCTCTCGATGAGATGTTAAACCGAGGTCCCTTCTGCCCATCCTGGTGTTGTCCCAGGGTGTACAGGTGGAAGTAAAAGAACCCAGGAACTCTTCAGAAAGAGCAGAGAATATTCGTGCCCGGCCAACATTTCCCTTCCCATAACCCGGTTCATGCAATTATCCAGGCTGTGTGTGGGTGATGAGTGCAGTATGGCCGCCACCACATTCAGTCACTTCACTACCAGTCTAGCATTGCTTGTAAAGCGCTTTGGGATACTGTGTATGAAAAGCGCTATATAAATGCTGATTCTTCTTCTTCTTCTTCAAACTACAGGCCTGTCTCTATCCTGCCTTTAGTGGGCAAGGTTATTGAGAAGGCAGTCGCTTGCAGCTTGAAGAGCATCTTAACACCCACTTATATCTATGATTATCTCCAGTCTGATTTCAGGAAGATGCATAGTACTGAGATGACATTGGTTTGGGTAGTTAATGATCTCCCTAATAGCAAGAGATCATCGGTGTCGCCCATCTTAGTCCTCCTGATCTATCTCTCTGCAGCATTTGACACCGTGGACCACGAGGTACTGCTACAATGTTCGTGTTATTCTGTGGACTGTCTGGTACAGTCCACAGATGGTTTCAATCTTTTCTCACAGGCAGGGTGCAAAGAGTGGAGTCAATTTTTTTTTCCTCTGCATCTCATTCCTTGCCATGTTGGGTGCCACAGGGCTCAGTGCTTTCACCCATGTTGTTCACCGGTATATGCTGCCTTTGGGAGGCATTATTTGGTGGCATGGACTGAATTTTCACTGCTATGCAGATGATATTCGGCTATACATGTCCTTCATATCTGAACATAATGATACTATCTCGGTGTTTAACAACTGCCTTTCTGAGAGTCAAGACTGGATGAGTGCAAACTGGCTCAGTCTGAACTGGATAAGACTAAGGTATTGATGGTGGCCCCAGGTCATCGGGTAGAGGGCAGGTGGCTGAGCAACCCTCTGGGCTATTGGTCGGGCTGATCAGCTCTGCTAACCTCTGTCCAGGTGTGGAATCTGGGCATTGTATTTGATGATGAGCTAACTCTGAAGGCTCAGGTATCAGCGTCATCAAGACCTTGTTTTACCATCTAAGGAACATCGCCATATAAAACACCTGGTGCCACGTGATGTTCTTCCAGTGTTGGTCCACGCCTTTGTGACCTCATGCCTGGATTACTGTAATGCTTATACCTAGGATACTGGAGGTGGACCTTCATCATCTGCAGCTGGTGCAGAATGCAGCTGCCAGGTTGTTGACTGGCTCATCGAGATTTTGACATGTCACACCTGTGCTCTGTGATCTGCACTGTCTGCCAGAGTGGTGGAGGATCACCTGCAAAGTTGGATTACTGACCTATAAAGCCCTACGTGGACAGGGATTGCAGTATTTGCAAGACCTCCTCTGCCCCTACTGCTGCCTTTGCCCTCTCCGCTCCACCAACGGGATTGCCAGAGATTCCCAGGATACGCTTTGACTACATCTGGAGCGAGATCATTTGTTTTACAGCTCCAACCCTGTGGAATTCTCTACCTTGCCAGATTAGAGACAGCCCATCCATCGAGGCCTTTAAATCTGCCCTGAAATAGTATTTATTTAATTATGCCTTCCCAGATATTTAAATCCTGCTGACTGTTTTATCATTTTTAAATTATATATATTTATTTGTTTGTTTATTGTATGGTTACCCCAAAGGGCAATATTCTGTGGTGATTTGCATATGCAGCCCATGAAGCTTTGCATTGTGAGGGCATGTGTGATTTTGTATTTCTTTGAAACTTGGCTTCCCAGCCAAATGCCCTTTGGGTAACCATTGCCTCAGTGCTTGTGCACAGAAGTTCTTTGTCTTTAAATTGTTTTTGTTTTAATTGGGTTCACCACAACATAACCCAGAAAGGCCATCTTAGGATAGCTGGTTAATTCCCTGGGAGTGTCAAACAGGACGAGACATACTGATGAGTCCTGGTAGGATGAAACACATGTTTATGTCATCTGTTGGCACCTATTGCAACTGTGTGGAGAGGCCTTCGGCACCATGCATTTCTGCTTAAAGTTGAACCAGCATAATATTCTGTGATGATTTGATATGTAGCCCATGATGCTTTGCATGGTGGGGGCATGTGTGATTTTGTATTTCTTTGAAACTTGGCTTCCGCCTAAATGCCCTTTGTGGTAACCATTGCCCTCAGTGCTTGTGCCAGAGGTTCTTTGTCTTTTAAATTGTTTTTGTTTTAATTGGGTTCACCACAACATAACCCAGATAGACCATCTTAGGGTAGCTGGTTCATTCCACTGGAATGTCAAACAGATGAGGCATACTGATGAGTCCTGGTAGGACAAAACACGTGTCTATGTCTTCTGTTGGCACCCTTTGCAAACTGTGTGAGAGGCCTTTTGGCACCATGCATTTCTGCTAAAGTTGAACCAGCATAATATTCTATGGTGATTTGCATATGTAGCCCATGATGCTTTGCATTGTGGGGGATTTGTGATTTTGTATTTCTTTGAAACTTAGCTTTCCCGGCCAAATGCCCTTTGGGGTAACCATTGCCCTCAGTGCTTGCGCACAGATATTATTGTTTTTATTTGTTTTTATTGATGTTTTATTTATATTTGTACAACGCTATGATCATTTTGGAATAGCGTTTCATAAATAATGTTTGGCTTGCTTGCTTGCAGTGTGAAAGGGAGATGAGTTTCAACTTCATGACCCCTAGGTTCCTCCAAAGCACAATAACCAATGAGAAGTATAAGGTTGTGTCTTAGGTTTATGATAGGGCACAGTCGTGCCTATAGTTAGGGTTGAGTAGCCTGTTTAATGTTAAACCTCAAATTTTACACTTTAATAACTCAAATGTTGGTATGCTCTGTCCTGGCGGGTAGATCTCTTGATGTGGCAGGTTTTGTTCTGGCTGGATGTGGATTCTGAGATCTGGATAGTGCTAAAACCTTTAAAGTCACCACTTTTTGAAGTTTCTTCCTCATCGCCTTGCATCCAGACATTGTGGAATTTTGTATGAATTGTTTATGGTAGATACAGCTTGGGTAACAGAACTACCATGCATTTGTTTGATGACAAAAATATTGATCTGTTGTGAAATTATTCTATTTTTAAGTTCCCATAGTTTCAATAGGAAGATCACTTTCAAGATACAGGGAAAAGTTTGACAAAGGATTGATCTTGCAATAAAGGGTTCTTTCTCATGAAATCTATTCCTTTTTGTGAAAATAAAATAATTTTTCATGTGAGAAAAATTCCTTTTCGTGCAGCCATCTTTTTGTTCCATGAACTAAAATGCATGGAAAATACATAAAATGTTGTAATTTTATAAATCAAACACCAGAACCTAGCTAAATAGGCACTGTTTAGTTAGATTCTAGTGTTTGTTTTTCACAATTAGGGATCAAAAATACCTTTCTGGCACTTGAAACCAGGGTGCCCAGCTTAGCAAGAGGAGCACCTTCCCGCATTCTCTGCATGAGAACTGCAATTTTCTTACTTCTACAGCCACAGCTGAACTTGGTCTGCCAGCTACAGTGTGAGTTGTGAGACCCCTTGGCCAGGTGTCTAATGGTATCCTTTACACCCCAATCACTGTCCCCATAAATAAAAGATTTAGTCCCTGGTGTCAGTTGCACTCCCCACCCTCCAATTGCCATCCCTAATTTTTATTTTAGTCCCTGGTGTCTACTAGCACTCCCACCCTCCAATCACCATCCCCTTATTTCTTTGTTTATATATATATATTATGACACGGGATGCCACCCCAGTGTCAGATGACACCCCCTGCAGCCCGTTGTTTTATTGATAGTGATGATATCAGGGCCCAATCCCTGTGCCCACATTACAAGCCCCTTCAGCTGTGTGGGACACTGGGGAGCCTTGGATTTGGGGCACTCTGTCACAGCAGTGTTTGTGGACCTCATCAAGGCCTTTGATTTAGTAAATCATACACTGTTGCTGGAAACTTTGAATGAAGTTCATGAATGAATGAAGGCATGGGATGAAGTTGGAGGGAGGACGATTCAGAGGAAACATGAGAAAGAATTTCTTCACAGAACGGGTGGTGGACAAGTGTAACACCCTGCCAGAGGAAGTGGTGGGGGCTGAAACAATCACGGATTTAAGAATGCATGGGATAGACATAAAGGAATTCTGGAGGTCAGGGTAGGCAACAGACTTCTAGGAAAACAAACTGAACTTACAAGCTCAAATGGCAGATTGGGGCATAGGCCTTATCTGCCGACACTGTCTATGTATCTATGTATCTATGTATATAAGTTTATTTTTCTAGGAAGGTTTTAACTTGTTTAGGTGATTACTTACTTAATTGAAAGCATAGAACTATAATTGCTCAGAAATGTTCTGATTCCCATTTGATTTCCTGTGGAGTACCCCAGGGCTCAATTTTGGCCCCAATTTTGTTTTCCTTTTATGAATGCAGCCCACAACTCCTGTGTAGGGTCTAACATGATTTTGTATGCAGATGATGCAGTAATTTTCTCAGATGGAGTTAACCCTGATCAAGCTTTAAGCCAGGTCCAACAGGATTTTGAAACATTTCAAAAGTGGTTGCTTTCTAAGTTGGTTCTTAACTCTGGGGAAAAAAGTTATGTTTTTACCTGCCCCAGGAAAGTCAGAGATATTAATGTTCTGATTGTTGACCTGATGGAGAATATAATTGAATTAGTGGATAGTTTTAACTATTTAGGGGTTACCAATTAGTGGATAGTTTTAACTATTTAGGGTTACCCTTGATTCCCATTTTCTTCTGACCTTCATGTTAGTAAAATAATTAAAAAATTTATCAGCCAGCCCAGTGGTGCAGAGGGCTTACCTCACACCACACTGGCGCACCCAGGTTTGGGAACGGACTCGTGGTAGGTCAGCAGGGGAAGGAGTAGAATTGAGCATCCGGAGGGCTGCTCTCTCTCCTCTCCTGGGAGGGTTGGGATCGGTGTCACTTGTAGCTGCCCCGGTGGAAACCAGGGGAAGCTCAGAGGCAGAGCAACTAGGGAAAATTGGAGGAAAATTAAAAATGGCGCCTCCTGCCGGGATGACAGCTGCCCAGACCAGTGCCCCTTGAGCCTGTGGCAGCTGACTAGACCACAGCAGCAGCCAGGACCAATGCCTAGGCCAATAGGCTGTTTCTCCCCGGAAGAGGAGGACCCACCTGACGAAGGTTTACGTGGGGATACCCTGATGTGGCTGCAATGTGGGGTCAAGTCGGTGGTGGAATCGAGTGAAGGTGACTGTCCTGGCAATTGGCCTGCAGGAGAGGTAGGAGAGTTGCAGGGAGATAAATACATAATACAAAAAAAATTCAAAATTAATCAGAGGTTAGGAATGTTGTTTAGGTTAAATCCTACCTCATATCAGAATCTCGTAGTCTTCTGGCCCATAGTTTTTTGCTCAGTGTATTTGAATACTGTCTAGTGATCTACAGTACTCTGGAACAAGTGAAAACATGCTACATAAACTTCAAGTAACCTATCATAGTATTCTTCGATTTATGACTGGTCTTTCTCTAAGAACTCATTATTGTGTTCTGATGAGGGAACCCAATTGTCCTTCTTTATGGATAGGATTTAAATTAAGTTAGGAATTTTTGTATTTAAGGGAATGCAGGGCTTACTCCCCTAATATTCAATATTTTTTCCCAGCTCACACAAGTCTTTAGGTATTGGTCTCAGACCCGAGGTCTGTTTAGGGTTCCTATTTTAAGAAGACAGTTGGACACAGATCTGTGGTTTATAGGGCTGTAACTTTTTTAATAGTACTCCCATGTTGTAACTAATTGTAGAACAATCAGGTCTTTCTAGCATAGCTTGTTCAATGGCTCAATATGCTTTCAGACTGCAACTGTTTTCATTAGAATTTTATTGTTATATGTAAGTCTGTACTGATGTTAAAATGTATTTTTTTTTATTTTAAACTATGTCCTGTTTGATAATTTGTTTTAATGTTTCACTTGTCAGTTGTGAAAATGGGCAATTTGCTCATCTTGCTAATGAGTATAAAAATAAAAATGAAATGAAATGGAGCCCACCTCAGTGTCCTGAAATATTTATTTCCTTTCATCCTGTAAAAGAAAACAGTTCCCAATTATTTTTTAAACCTGAAAAAGAAAATGGTCCTCATTGTCCCCACCATCCTCCCCATCCTGACCCCCACTGAGCACCCACCGCCCCCACACACCCCTTTGCCCTATACTTCTGTGGACTGAGGAGCACGCCTGCACTATTCAAAGTCGAATCGTGAACTGAGGAATCTAGGTAAGTGCTGTATGATGTATTTCAATGGCATTTTGAACTTATGTTCATAACTTTGCCATTTTTGTATCATGTCAATTGAGCACGGAATATTTAGAGCTTGCCATTTTGGCACTGTTAATTCAACGGAGTACAATTCATTGACATGAACCTGTTGTGCATGTGTCAATTCGGTGTTGTGCTCTCATACCAGTGCTCTTTTATATACATATATTGTAGGTGGCAGCAACCCTATAGTTAGGGTTGAGTAGACTGTTTAATGTTAAACCTCAAGTTTTGCACATTAATATCTTTGACTCTCTTTGACAAAATGAGCTGACATTTTGTATGTGTTGTCTAGGAGGCAAGACCTTGATGTATGGCTATTTTTGTTGTGGCAGCTTGTGCAGTTTCTGAGATCCACATGTGTCATTTTTTGTAAAACTAACTTTTTCCTATACTTAACATGGACTTTCTGTTGCTCTCCTACATCCTACATGGAATGGATATTTTCCCAAACTTGTAGGGGACATGTGTCATGTCCTAGGGTAGTGCCTTTGACAGGTCTGGTGAAAAATATCAAAGGATTTTCTCATTATATAAGTGTTTAAATGTTAATGTTTTCCAACTTGCGCATGCACAGTAGAGTTTTTCAGAAAATGTTCTGCTGTGAAAGTAAAAATTTGATGCCACAAATGCCATTTTTATGTTTGCTTGCACGCATGTTTTTGGAGGTGTGGCAGCCGCTTCCAATTCAATCAGTGTATTTGCAGGCACGGCCGCAGTTCTCCAATGAATGCTGCAGCTGTCTATGACAGGAGTTGAAAAATTCAGTGACCATACAGTTGAAAGGGAGAACTATGCTTCAGTAAGCAGAGATAAGATATCGATGCTCATATGCGCCTCCCCACACACATACACACACACACACACACGTGGTATATCAGTGCTCGTGCTTCCTTCCACCCATGCAAACACTATATAGCCAATGGGGGTGCCTAATCCCCATCGGCTGTGCTGCGCTTCCCTCAACAGTGTTCCAGATGCCACACTGGGAGCTCAAACCAGTGTGGCAACAGATTGTATGGCTGACGGGGTGCCCAATCCCATGTCGGCTCCACTGCCCCCCAGAGACTACAGGGTGCCACACTGGGAGCCCACCCCAGCATGGCAACAGTTCCTAAGAGCTAATGGGGTGCCCAATCCCGTCAGCTCAAAACCCCCAACAGCCTTCCAGCTGCCATGCTGGGAGCCCACCCCAGTGTGGCAAATGTCCCTGTAGTCCAAGTAATAGACAAAACCTGAAAGAAAAAACCTGCCCTCACTGCTGTCTTGACCCCTCCCACCCCGCCCACCCACTGTGAACCCTGCCTCCCACACTCACCTCACCCATACACCTCTGGAGCTCAGAGCGATGATCTTCAGTGGACTGGGAGCACGCTTTTACTCTTCAAAGCTGCCTCCAACTGAGGAAATGCCGGTAAGCTGTATAATGTAATAAATAGGGTTTTTCAACTTAGTGCATGTCTCGGCATTTTGGGGAATTTTTTCACCAAATTTTCAACATGGGGTTTTGGGACTCACCTAATGAATTCTGTCACTGTCATGGCGTTAATCAATATCTTGTTTATTTTTCCATGAACTGACAGACATGGAAAATACATATAAATGCTGGATTAGATAACACACACCAGAACCTAACTAAACCTGACCCATTTAGCTAAATTCTGATGTTTATTTTTAAAATGCTGCCAAAAATACCTTTTCTGGGCACCCAAAATCCCAGGTGCCCAGCTTAGCAAGAGGAGCTGTGTCCCCATGTTCTCTGTATACAAACAGCAGTAACTTCTTCACTTCTGCAGCTGAATTCATGCTGCTGACTATAGTGTGAGCTGTGACCTACCCTTTTCCCTGGTGTCTTGTGGCACTTCCGTAACTAACGATCACTGTCCCTGACTCCCATACAGATATGTAGTTATTCCCTGGTGTCTAGTTGCACTCCGTAAATACCGATCACTGTCCCTGACTCCCATACAGATATATAGTTATTCCCTGGTGTCTAGTGGCACCCCACCACGCTAATTGGCTTCAGCTTCCTAGATTTTGGCTGAATGTCAGAAATACCTTTACCTTTTTTTTCTAAAACAACTATATGATGATAATTGCTGCCAATAAATGAGCTGCTTTAAACAAACTCAGAACTGAGAAACAGAACTGTAACTCCTTTAGAAGTATTAGTTTGTGAGGGAAATGCTGCTAATGTGTGTGGGTACCACTTGAATTCCCCAGACATCTGGTACTTATTAAGGATTTATGGCTGACGGTTCTGTTTACTGGTGTGACTTGAAGGTCAGTTTACTTGAAAGCAGCCAAAATGCAGTTACAGTACATGGCTCTGACCACAGAAGAGAATTTAATAGTTTATCTGAGTCAAGGTTCTGTAAATTTGCCAGTGGACCTGGTGGGGATGGTCATTGATTACTACTATACATGCAGACAGAAATCTCCCAAAGGTGAACCACGATGTGTGTGTGTGTGTGTGTGTGTGTGTGTGTGTGTGTGTGTACATATAGTAGTGTGAGATAATGTTTGGGAGGGCATTGTTAAGGATGGAATTCAATTAATTCCAATCCTTATGGTATTGTGATGTCAAGAGGTTGTTATACCCTCCTGTGTATGTCACATCGATACCATAACAACATGAATGGCACTGTAATTGGCCCAGTGACAGAAAATTACAGGACATGAAAGCAGAAAATTGCTGCACTATAACTGTCTGAATGTTATGTTTAAAAAATATTATTATATTATTGTGCTTTGCAGAAAACAATGTATCTGCACAATTAATACCTGCTGCATAGCATAGCCGTCTGATGTCTTGACATCCTGCAGCTCTGGCCTGCTGGCTTTAAAGCTGGAACAAAACATGAACTGTTTGTATCTGCTTCTCAGAGAGCGTGCAGTGATCGGTGGCTATTGTATCACATTATATGGATACACACACATACCGTGGTTCACCTTTTGGGGAGATGTCTGTCTGCATGTGGTAATTCATGAACATCCTCACCAGGTCCATTGATTGGCAAACTTACAGAACCTTAACTAATATATTCTGCTAAATACTCCTCTGTGGTCAACCATGTATTGTAACTGCATTTTGGCTGCTGTCAGTAAGCTGAGCTGCAAGTCGCACCAGTAAATGGAGCCATCAGCCATAAGACCTTAATTAGTAATAGATGTCTGAGAAATTCAGGCAGCATGCATGTACATCAGGAGCAGGTCCCTCACAAACTAATACTTCTAAAAGGAGTTACACATTTCTATTTCTTGATTCTGAGCTTGTTTAAAGCAGCTTATTTATTTGGCAACAATTATCATTATATAGTTATTTTAGCAAAAAACTCAAGTATTCATGACATCTTTAAATCATAATCTGTATCTTTTTAATTTTCCCAAATATTTAAATGCAACCTTTTCTTGGCTTAACTTGATGGACCTACCCAATCACGTATATACCATATGTGTGTGTGTGTGTGTGTGTGTGTGTGTGTGTGTGTGTGTGTGTGTGTGTTACATATAATGAAAACATACATGACAGTGTAAACACATTTGCATAAATCCTATTACCAACATAAGCATTTGTCAATGCCAAGTATTTGCTTGCTGGGATTGGCATTGGTAGTGTAGGAGTTAGAGAGCTGCATAATAGGAATGGCAGTGAAGTATTAAACTGAAGCCAACCCCACCACCACCCTGCAGAGACTGACAGGCATTGGGGTGTGCCTTTGGGTCGTCAGCATAACGGCCATGCCATTTAACCACCCTACCCTGCAGACACCAACAAATGTCACGGTGTGCCTTGAGGTCTTTTGCCTTATGCTCACCCCATTCCATCAGGAAACATGGTGAGATTGTGCTGTATAGGAGAATGGGGTGAGCGTTGAGGGTAAGAATCCAAAGCACACCTCGATGCCTGTCACTGGCTTCAGGGTGTGGAATGGTATGAGCATTACAGGCAAGAATCCCAAGTCACACCCTTGATGCCTGTCAACTTACAGGGTGGGGCGTTATGGTCGGAAACCCTAACGTCTCAGGCGTTTGTTGCCATTTCCACTCCAAATTTTCAACATGGGTTTTTGTGACCCCACCTTAGAACAATGGCAATATCAGTTTGTTAGCCGAAGCTGATTTTGCATTAGCTACGCCATTTGCACCACAGCTGCGAAAACACATTTCTGAGCAGGATGTGAAAATGACAGCTGTATTGTTCATGGAGGTGGAAAAATGGCAATGTTGAAAATCTGCAGTGAAAATATTAAAAATACTGGTGAAGTCAGCGTGTGTAGAAACCGCGCAATGCACACCCATAATGCAATTAGTTTGGGAATTTTACAGCAGATTGTCAACACAGGTATTTTGAACCTCCACTCATGAACAGTGTCACTGTGATTTTCTTAATTTGTCCAGAACAGTGAGCGCATTTCGAGCTGGAAGTGCGAAAACACATTTCACGCCATGGTGTGAAAAATGACAGCTGTACTGTTCATAAGGAGGTGTGGTAAAATGGCAATGTTGAAAATCTGGAGTGAAAATACTGAAAATTCGCAAATTTATGAGCGTGCATAGGAACAGCGCAACACATGCTCTTAAAACAGTCATTTTGGGAATTTTTCACCAAATTTTCAAAATAAGGGTTTTGGGTCCTACCTCATGAACTGTGATGCTGTCATTTCATAAATTGGTCCTGAAAGGTGGCTCCACACAGTGACCGTGAAATCACCTTTTGGGCCAATTAACAAAAAGGACAGTGACAGAATTCATGAGGAGGGGTCCCAAAACCCCATGTTAAAAATTTGGTGAAAAAGTCCCAAAATGCCTGAGATAGTTGAAAAACCTTATTTATTACATTATACAGCTTACCGGCATTTCCTCAGTTCACGGTCGGCTTTGAAGAGTGTTGATGTATTCCCGGTCCACTGAAGATCATTGCGCTATACTCTGGAGGTAAGTATAGGGTGGGGGTGTGGAGAGGCAGGGGTGGGCGTGGGGGAGAGCGGGGGTCAGGACAGTCAGCGAGGGAAGGATTTCTCTTTTCAGGTTTCTTTTTTTTTGGTTGACAGGACTTGTGCCATGCTGGGTTGGCTCCAGCTTGTGGCGGAAAACTGTTTGGGGCGGGGCAGTGGAGCCGACAGGGATTGGGCACCTCTGTTGGCCATACAGACTGTTGCCATGCTGGGGTGGGCTCAGCGGCGCTTTGCTGTCTGTTGGGGGCATTGAGCCGATGGGGATTGGGCACCCTGTTAGCCATACAATGTATGGGGAGCGACAGCATGCAATATGCATGCGGGTGTGTGGGGAGCGCATGTGCAGGCAGTAGCTTCTCACTGCTCATAGAAGCGGAGCTCTGCCTTTCAACTGTACGGTACTGCATTTTCAACTGCTATCATAGACAGCTGCAGCATTCATTGGCAAACTGTGGCCATGCCTGAAACACACTGACTGCATTGGAAGACGGGTGCCACACCTCACGAAAACTCAGATGATGAGCACATGCGTGCAAGCAAATATAATTAAGCAATAAGGCATGACCAAGGGTTATGTTAATAGTTTCGTTAATCACCTCTAGGGGTGTAATGTTGAAATCCAGGCGAGCCGAAGTGCCACATGCCGCTAGAGGGTGATTAACTGACCATTATTTATTTTTTTATTTATTTTATTTAAACAGCAGTTTGGAAAACCTTTGAGACATAGGCTCATTTACAAAGGTACCTTGTCACAGTAAGACAAACGAAAATACACAGTATAACAGTACAACACATAAGTATAACAGTAACTTAAGACATAGATATAAACAAGCTGGTACAGGTAGGATTGATGCAAACAATACCAGAGTTATGCTGTCCTTAGCAGCTTAGTAATAACTTTGTCATAAGTATTGAGTACAGCTTTGACTAGTGGCAATTACAGCATCGGTGTTAATAAGGTGGTTACGTAATGAAGTTTTGAAGCACTATATAGTTGGAGCTTGGAGATGGAGGGGCAGTGTGTTGAACCAGGAGGGAGCCTAAAGCTGAAGGCTCTTGGCCGTGAGAGATTCTAGCTCTAGGGATAACAAGAGAGGTTTTCCCAGAGGTCCGAGTATGAACTAGTGGGACAGAGCGTATGGTGGTGGTCAATCCTGGTGGGGATAGCCCAAGCAGGGTCTTTTTGTAAGGGTACAGGTAAGATATGGAGGCGCCTGTCAAGACTGGTCACCAGCGCTTTTAGCATACAGTAGACAGGTGTGTGTCAACCTAGGTGCTCCAGTAATTAACCTGCAGGCCTTATTCAGAGTAGTGCGACTTTATGGAGTGCGGTCTGATCAGCAGCACCATACACCGGCAGTCCATAGTCCACTAGGGACAGGATAGAGGAGGTGACTGTGGTCGAAGAGCCTCCGGGGAGGCAGTGTTTATACTGTAAGATGCCCAATCGGATATTAGTGGCAGTGGCTAGGGCAGCGATGTGTCCATGGAAGGAGAGGAGGGGTCAAAATGGATCCCTAGGCATTTATAGAAGCAAACTTGTTCGAGGGAAAGAGGACCCAGAGTGAATGAGGAGTTTGAAGTTGCAGGACTTGTTTTGGGGATGAGTGAAGAACAAGGTTTTGTTTTTTAAGATTTATCACCAATCTATGTTCCTTGAACCAGCCCTCAGCTTCAGTGAAGGACTTCTGCAGCGAGTCCTGGAGGGCAATAGGGTTACGACTTGAGGCAAAGACGACTGCATCATCAGCGTTAATAGAATGTTCCCGAGCAAGAGCGTGGAAGGGTGTTAAGGTAAAGGGAAAATAGTAAGGGCCCAGAATGGAGCCCTTGGGAACTCCAGAAAAGATGGGACAGATGTCTGAGTAGTCCTATTAATTTTTTACACGCTGTGAGCAGTCAGATAGATAACTGGTGCACCAGGAGATAGGCCCAGCAACAAAACCAGAGAGACTAAGGGCATCAAGAAGGAGGGGTGGGAGACAGTGTCGAAGCTTTCGAGAGGTCAATGAAGACAGCACCAGCCAGAGAACCAGTGTCTAAGGAGGAGTGGAGAAAGTTGGAGAACTCTAGGAGGGCTGTGTTGGTACTGTGGCCGCCCGGAAGCCATGCTGCTCAGGACAAAGGACATTGTAGGTGGAGAGGTAGTCAGAGATTTGAGAGGCCACCACTTTTCCAAGGCCTTGGAGAGAGAGAGAGAATGGAGATCGGTCGATAGTTTCCAGCCACAGTCCTATCACCACCTTTAAAGATAGGGGTGACAGTGGTGACTTTCCAGGCAGTTGGAACCTTCCCCAGGCAAAGAGAGTGGTTGAGGAGGCATGTGATCAGGGTAAGGACTGTGTCTAAGACCAGCCGTGAGGATACACTGGATCCAGGGTGTCACTGCCTGTACTATTACCTTGAGGGCAGTGACAAGGTGCGCCTAAGTTCTTGGGGAGAAACACGGCAGAGGAGAAAATAAGGCGAGAAAGATTTACTGCAGGTGCTGGGGAGGAGGGTCAAAAAATTTGTAGGGAGGATAGGGCTAAGGTCAGTGAATGAGGTGTTGAGGTGGTTGGCTATGAGGGCAGGGTCTGAGGAGATCACACCATTAATGTTGATCTGGGTGGGGGGAGTGTGAGTCCCATTTAACTGTTTAATGTTATCCCAGAAGGTTCTGGGGTTCCCCATGAGGCAGTGAGTGAGGACCGATGAGTGCTCAGACTTGGCCTTTCTGATGGCCTGAGTGCACTTGTTTGCGGCAGCATATAACTGCCTGTCATTGGGCCAGCCAGTCTCAATGGCATGGTGCCATAGGTTGTCCCTATGTTTGAGCTGGTGGATCAAAGCTGGGGTTACCCAGGGGCATTCTGCCTTTTAGAACAGCGGGTCAACATTGGGGCAAAAGATATCACAGGCATTATTAAAAGTTTGGGTAAAGAAGGAGAGAGCTGTGTCAATGTCAGGAGTTGCCTGTATAGGAGACCAGTCAATTTGGGACAGAAGTTCCCTAAGTTTTATCAGTCCACCAGGTATTAGATGCCTCCGGCATGTGGACTGTGCTATGGGTTTGGGGACTGAGGATGACCAGTGGAATAGAATGGGGAGTGATCACTGAGAGAGTCTGGGAGGACTTGTACATTGGGGATCCGATTAGGGCGGTTGGTGAGTACCACATCAAGCAGGGTACTGGAGCCTCTCTTGGGATTAGTCCTGGTAGGGTGGGTAACTAGTTGCGCTAGGTCTATTGCAGAAAAGGAGTCTCGGGTAGAGGAGGAGGAGGGCTGAGCCAGTTGACATTTAAGTCACCCACCAGAATTTGATCAGTGGAAGGAGGTAGAGAGGTAAGGTATTCTGTAAGAGAGGCAATGGCCTGCGTTTGGTCCCTGGGGCACTTATGCAGTAGTCAGATAAAGGGGCCTTTAAAGGGTCAGGGGTTGTTTCAGCGTGAGCGCCTGGGCCGTGGAGTCAAGGATGGGAGCGGGCAGGGCTAGTACGGGAGAGATTCCTTGACATAAATAGCGCAGCCGCTGCCCGTCTCCCAACACGGTCAGACCAGAAAAGGTGAAACCAGGAAGGGAGACTAGGGAGTCAGGGAGGATTTGACAGCCAAGTCTCAACCAGGGTGATGACATCAGGTTAATTGATGTGACCAGGCATTGTAGTGAGTCAAACTTTTTAGGAGGCTACAGATATTCATGGAGACCATGCATAGGCCTGTGGTGCGAGTTGGGGAGCTCCTGGGAACTGGGCCAGGGTTTGGATGAATGTTCCTCGACAGGAGTAGTAGCATGGCTAACACCCTGGCTGGGAGATGGTGAGAGGTTTTCTACGATTGACATGAGAGGGGGGGTGGAAAGGCTAAGGGAGCAGGGAGTGGGCAGGGAGGTACAGGAAGGGAAAGCAAGAATAAGAAGACACCCAGATGTGCCTGAGGTGAAGAGAAAGCTAGGGGAGGGCAGGGAGGATGGGGACACACAGCGGTCCCAAGGGGCAGGAGAGCAGGGTCAGGAGCAAGGGGAGGGAGGTGCCAGGGCACAGTGTGGACTAGCAGATGGGTAAGTGGGTAAGTGCACTGCTAGTGGGGATAGGCACGGGCAGAGCATGAGGCAGGGCCAATACATTGTGGTGAGCAAGATCCCAGGGAAGTAGTGCTGTACAGGTAGGAGAGGAAGTAGTGAGGGAGCATAGGTCCTCTAGTGGCCAGCAGGTATAACCTGCAAATGGGAAAGTGGGGAGATAGGTTCTGGGCAACAGGACATGATGTCACTGGATGTGATGTCATGGGGTGGATCCTTAAATTGACAGCCGCCCTGGGTGGGAGAGTGGTTAGAGCGGGTGGGGCAGGCGGCCAGTGCCGTGGCTAGCACCCTCTGCAGGCGCCCAGACGAAGAGAAGAGGCTCTTTACCTTGAAAGTTATCAGGCTGGAGATTCGCTTCCTCAGCTACTCAGGTGAGCTGCTTGTGTTGCTTCAGTTGCTTGATTGTCCCGGAGTGCCTAGCTTGGGGGAGCTGCCTATGTAGTGGAGAAAACACAGCCTCTCATTACTATGCAGCGGGAGAATATGTTGTGACTTAAACAAAGGAGCTCCACTTTAAGCAAACAGGGCTATTCAAAATGAGGTCACACTAGGACCCAGCTAACCTAACGCCTTCAGTTACAAGCACAGTTAGCTCCAATACCACCATATTAAACAAGTCTGCTCTATATTAGCTGCTTGGTATATCTGGCTTTAAGGCGAATCAGCAATTAGCTCCAAATACCACCATATTAAACAAGTCTGATCTATATTAGCTGCTTGGTATATCTGGCTTTAAGGTGTAATCAGCAATTAGCTCCAAATACCACCATATTAAACAAGTCTGATCTATATTAGCTGCTTGGTATATCTGGCTTTAAGATGAAATCAGCAAGGCAACTCTAGAAAACCAGTGAGTCCCTAGCTTTACACTTCAGCATTACTAGCACAAAGAGAGGTAAATCAACAAGCCCACCCAGTGGTGAACAGGAACAAAGTTCATAAAATATAAGTGTTCATCAGGTAGCACCCCTCTGCAGGCGTCCAGATGAAGAGAAGAGACTCTCTTTACCTCAAAAGTTATCAGGCTCAAGATTCAGCTTCCTCAGCTACTCAGGTGAGCTGCTTGTGTTGCTTCAGTTGCTTGATTGTCCCGAGTGCCTAGCTTGGGGGAGCTGCCTATGTAGTGGAGAAAACACAGCCTCTCATTACTATGCGGTGGGAGAATATGTTGTGACTTAAACAAAGGAGCTCCAGTCTAAGCAAACAGGGCTATTCCAAATGAGGTCACACTAGGACCCAGCTAACCTAATGCCTTCAGTTACAAGCACAATTAGTCCAATACCACACCAGATTAAACAAGTCTGCTCTATATTAGCTGCTTGGTATATCTGGCTTTAAGGTAATCAGCAATTAGCTCCAAATACCACCATATTAAACAAGTCTGATCTATATTAGCTGCTTGGTATATCTGGCTTTAAGGTGTAATCAGCAAGGCAACTCTAGGGAAACCAGTGAGTCCCTAGCTTTACACTTCAGCCTTAGTAGCACAAAGAGAAGCAAATAACAAGCCCATCCAGTGGTGAACAGGGAACAAAGTTCATAAAATATAAGTGTTCATCAGGTAGCACCCCTCTGCAGGCGTCCAGACGAAGAGAAGAGGCTCTCTTTACCTCGAAAGTTATCAGGCTGGAGATTCGGCTTCCTCAGCTACTCAGGTGAGCTGCTTGTGTTGCTTCAGTTGCTTGATTGTCCCGAGTGCCTAGCTTGGGGGAGCTGCCTATGTAGTGGAGAAAACACAGCCTTTCATTACTATGCAGCGGGAGAATATGTTGTGACTTAAACAAAGGAGCTCCACTCTAAGCAAACAGGGCTATTCCAAAATGAGGTCACACTAGGACCCAGCTAACCTAATGCCTTCAGTTACAAGCACAATTAGCTCCAATACCACCATATTAAACAAGTCTGCTCTATATTAGCGGCTTGATATATCTGGCTTTAAGTGTAATCAGCAATTAGCTCCAAATACCACCATATTAAACAAGTCTGATCTATATTAGCTGTTTGGTATATCTGGCTTTAAGGTGTAATCAGCAATTAGCTCAAATACCACCATATTAAATAAGTCTGATCTATATTAGCTGCTTGGTATATCTGACTTTAAGTGTAATCAGCAAGGCAACTCTAGGAAACCAGTGAGTCCCTAGCTTTACACTTCAGCCTTAGTAGCACAAAGAGAAGCAAATAACAAGCCCACCCAGTGGTGAACAGGAACAAAGTTCATAAAAATATAAGTGTTCATCAGGTAGCACCCTCTGCAGGTGTCCAGGACGAAGAGAAGAGGCTCTCTTTACCTCGAAAGTTATCAGGCTGGAGATTCGGCTTCCTCAGCTACTCAGGTGAGCTGCTTTTGTTGCTTCAGTTGCTTGATTGTCCCGAGTGCCTAGCTTGGGGAGCTGCCTCGAAAGTTATCAGGCTGGAGATTCGGCTTCCTCAGCTACTCAGGTGAGCTGCTTGTGTTCCTTCAGTTGCTTGATTGTCCCGAGTGCCTAGCTTGGGGGCTGGGTGCTGCCTCAAAGTTATCAGGCTGGAGATTCGGCTTCCTCAGCTACTCAGGTGAGCTGCTTGTGTTGCTTCAGTTGCTTGATTGTCCCGAGTGCCTAGCTTGGGGGCTGCCTCGAAAGTTATCAGGCTGGAGATCTCGGCTTCCTCAGCGACTCAGGTGAGCTGCTTGTGTTGACATAATCCCTGGGAGTGCCTTATTGCTATTATAATAAAATTATTTTTTAACAGTGTTAAATCATGTTCATCATATGGTTATGTCTACATGTATGTTAATAAAAGATTAACATAAGGCTGTTAGAATGTTTTCAGCCAATCAGAAAGCTCCATTTCTCAGACCCTTGTTATATTTAATAATAATAATCAAACAAGCATTTGTTAATGTCAAATGTTTGTCATGTGCACTGGTGTCATGGGGTGGATTATGAGCCTGCATGGGCAGATTTCAACACAGGTTCATAATTTTGTTGTTTTTTAATATTTTACACCACATTTTTAACATGGCCTTCTCATGACCCCACCTCATGACGAAAGACAGAGTAATTTCAACTCCTGTCCGAAAGCAGATACACGCAGTGACCGCAATATCACCTTTTGGGTAGCAAAAAACATTTTGGGCAGGAATTGAAAAGTGCAGCTATCACATTCATTAGGTGCTATGAAGAAATGGCTATGTTGAAAAGTTGGGGTCAAAATATTGAAAAGTACCACAGCTCATAACTTTATTGTTTTATTTTCAGACCAAGTTTTCAATGCAGCATTGTTATGACCCCACCCATAAACAAGGTGGAGAAAATTTCAACTCCTGTCCCAAAGGTCATTTTGTGCAGCGACAGCACAATCACCCTTTGGGACAGATTTACTATAACATTACTTGCATTGTTCATGAGGTGGGTCCCAAGAAACGTATGTTGAAAATTTGGGAAAAATATTTAAAATGGCCACGTTATGCCAGTAAGTTGAAAACCCGATTGAAATACACTGAAGGGTTTACCTCAGTTCGCAGTTGGGCTTTGAAGAGTGAAGACATGCCTGCAGTCCAAGGAAGATTACTGGGACAGACTTTGGTGAATAAGTATGGGGTAGGCGGGGTGTGGGGTGGTGGGTCCTGAGGGTGGGTGGGTGGGGTTTGGGTAATGGTGCAATGGACAATGATGGATGGTCTTCTTTTTACAGGGGAAAAACAATGAGGGACTGTTTAATTTTTTCAGGGATAGTTTGCTGAAGAAGTGAGAACACTGGAGGACTAGAAACCCCAGTGTCTGTATGCTGTTTGGGGGTGGGGTTACACAGTGGACAAGGATGGACGTTTTCTTTTTTCAAGAAAAAAAAAAGTCGAAGGATGGTTTTCTTTCCAAGCAGACCGGTGACATACTGCAATTGTTGGTCTTGGTATCGGTCTCTCTCTGTCTCCTCTAATGTGGGCAGCAGCGACTCAATCTACAATTTGTCCCTGGCACTCTGGAACTCGTCCTTAGACTGTGAAGTCCAGGGCACTGGGGAACTACTTTAAAGCACCATCCACGGACCTGAGAGGGGACAGTAAAGTTCAGGTCTGAGGTGCTAGAAACAACGGCAGACTGAGCATGAAAAGAAACACCCCATGATTGGTTACCTGGGGTGTTGACACAAGCTCAGTCTGTACATCAGAATGTTTTGAAAGTGTGCAAACATAACAGTAGTGGAGTGTCAGTGTGGAGGGCACGTGTAAAGCAATTGAGCTCAGAGCAGTGTAGATGCTGAAAACGCAATTCAGCGGCAATTGAATACAGGTTGGGATGCAGGGATGGGTGGGAGAGGTCACAGGAGTAAGGTAGGACTTAAAAAAAAAAAAAAAATGGCCTGCTTGCCCGACTGATCAGTTTGCCTGTGCTTCAAAAGATCAAGCCACGCGCAATGCAGCCAGCTCTGTCCTTTGAAGTGCATGACCAGACCAGCCCCTCAGAAATCCAGTGTCATCAGGACACTGCCTGCTCATTCGCCTGCCACAGACCAGCCCCTACAGCACCACTCTCCATTGGACTTGTCCGTTCTCACCCTTCTCTAGCAACTCTCATATCAATATGTTCACTTCAGCTGCATGATGAACATAAAAGGACTGATTCCGTTTGTAAAATGACCTGTAAGATTTCTCTAGACACTCTCATGTATAAAGAGAAAGCAGATGCCAAAGTGATGATGATGACTGTAATGGTAAAGAAATAATGAGAGAAACAAGAATTATATAAAAAGCGACCGGAGAGCTGTGGCGAGAGTGCTGTGATGATGTAAAGGAGGATGTGGTGGAGTTGATGATCTGTGACTATGTGCTACATCCTAGCGGTGGCTCACTGCTATGTGTCTCTGCACCTGTCTTTCTCTCCGCCCTCACCCACCCCAGCAGCAGAGACTATAAGCAACTTGTAGCCAAATATCGTCACCCTGGTGCATTCCCTCCTGATACAGCTTCAGTTCAGTGCGGCAGTGGTGGCAGAGACAGCTGGGCCCTGCCACATGCCACACCTCTCTGCTCATGCAACCCCCTGCAGGCAGCACCTCGCCTCTCAGCCCAGGTAATTCAGGCATGAGCGAGTGTTCCTTGGGCTTCCAGCACCTTCCAATAAAGTACAACTACAACTAACCAAGAACCAACCTTTCAAACTGGGTGAGAGGGGCAGCAAGGGACAAGGAGGTGGGCAAGAGATAGGAAGAAGCTGTAAAGACAAAGAGGAAAGAAGAAAGAAGTGAAAAGCAAACAAGCAGAAGGGCTGATCAATAGGTAGGAGGGATGAAAGACATGACAGAGAAAGAAAGGAGAATGCAGAAAGGGAAGAAGATGGGAAATGACAGGAGGAAACGAAGAACAGTTAAGAGAAAAAGTCTGAAATGAAGAGATGGACACAAATATAGAAATTCAAGAACTGACTGTGAAGTATTGCTGAGCAAAAAGTAAGAAAACAATGATAGCCTGGAGAAAGTACCTGAGGAGAAGCAAGGCACAGGGGCCGATACAGGAAAGACACTTGAAAGGGTTGTTGGTGACAGAGGAGAGGCTGACCTGGTGATACAAGTGCCACTCCTGGGAGGGACGGAGGAGGAAACTGGTGGCTGATGCTGGACTCAAGTGAATGACTGCAGGGTTGAGCTGCTGAGCTGCTGTCATGGTGCTGGTGGCGGCAGAGGAGGAGGAGGAGGTGGAGGGTGTCAGACAGATAGTAAAGCAGCTAATTGCCAAGTCCATCCCGCATGTAAGCAACCAACCCATGACAGAGTGTCGGTTATTGGGGATTAAGCAACACTCTGGATTCGTTGTGAGGCACAAGGCCTCAGGCCAAGTGCCCTCACAGCCACCTGAAGGTTGATTAATTAAGCAATATACCATGAGGCTGTGGGCGTGCCAGGATTTACCATGCCTCATGTGTTGTTCTCGTCACAAGGCACAGCCGAGTTAGCAACAACAGCACACCAGAAGTGGGAAAATCATGGTATCACCCACATTCTCAAGTGGGATACTGCTATTATAGAAATGGAATTGTGAAGATGGAATCAGAAAACTTTGATGGTTTATTTTAATATATATATATATATATATATATATATAAATATAGACATACATCTGTTGATTTGAAGGAAAAAATTGTCTCTGCTAGATTTGTGGAGCTGACAGGCCTGTTACTAGTGGAGGAGCAGCAGACAGGGTGTTCATAGTAGAGCTGGTGATCTTATAGGATGGGAAGTTAGTAGCATTGGTGGTGCTTCTGAGGTGTTAGGGGTGGGGGGACTGCTTGATGAGTAAAACTGTTACTTTAGGTAAGTATTCCTTGGAAGCCTGAATGTTTGTAGTGGCTGGTAAGGGTGCCTAATGTTACAGAATATGTGGTCTAGGTCCCTTTCAGCATTGTTTTAAAGGAGCAGTCCATGTGGGAGTTTTAAATTTACCGCATTTCTTAGCGAGTGGAGATACAATGGCGGCCGGTGGCTTTTATGTGTGGTGTTGGAGCGATATTGATTGGAATAGGCATAGGGGCAGCTGGTACTTTTTCCGTGGGGTACTATCAGGATTTGCACATTGCAAATTCTGATAGCTAGTCAATCACAAGCCAGAATTTTACTTGTCCATTGTATAATCACCAGTAATCGCACACCCTGGAGTGGGTTATAGCCCTTATGACATGGGGTGTCACATAACAGTGCTAACATTAAGAAAAATGATTTTACTGCTCAGGAAAGTTATGAAATGGTGCTGTGTCCTCCTGCCTTACAAAGTGGTCCTTCAGAAAGAATGCATAGCACACTGCTGTTATGAAGACACAACTGGTAGAAATGTAATACTTGGTTCACTTATGCCATTTGTTCTGTTTTTAATTTAAAACTTTTATTATTTTTCCAGAAGCAATACAGAGGTACAGACTTTCAGCAATTTATCACTGTTACCATTATTCTCCCGTCAAGAATACAGTATTATGTCAATTCACTTTCAGCAGAAAATTAATACATTTCTTGTTTATGGTCAGACTAGGTGGAAAAAATCCCATATATGCCTTCCCACAGCTGTGCAATATTAGCCTCAACTCTAATGTATCATGGTACAATGTCTGCTCTATGTCCCATCACCCATAATAACCATTTGTTCAGAATGCAGAAATTGTTTTGTCTGTAGGTTTATACCTGCAGTTAATTTTCCATTCGATATATTTATTGAACAATATCCTCCCATCCGCTTGTGTTGGAACCACCCTCTGCAACCACCGATAGGAAATTGCCTTCTTGGCAGCCAGCAGTAGGATAGTCAACATCTTCTTGGTATGAGTACTGTGGATCTGCTCCGGGAAATGATGCAGAATTGCACACGAGAAGTGACATCCCCATCTCTAGAAACAGCTCCACAATGGCTCCCCAAATTTTTCTAAAACTCTGGAGCTCTTTACAGCTCCAGAAGATGTGCATGTGGGTGGCACAAACCTCCCCATAGTCCTCCAGCATCCTGATGCAAGGGTTCTATTAAACTTCTAGTGATCTGTGGAGTTCTAGTGACGCAGAGCACACTTTGCTCCGTATTCCTTCCATAAATGGAAGGTGATGGCCTTGTGTTGAATAGAATAGATGTTACTCCAGTCTCCCTCTGTTAGTATTACAGTACAAACCACTTAAGCGGGACACGGCTAGTTGGGACATCCACTTAAGTGGAGATATTCTCCTCGCAACCGATTAAACACCCAATGTATTCAATGTACTGTCCTCCCACTTAATTGGGATGACATTCCACCTAATTGGGACATTTTCCACAGAAATATCAGATTGCATTTTGGCACTTCTTGATTCCTCAGTGCTGTGCTTCTACTTGTGCTGTTCAGACATGGCGACAAATCGCAAGGAGCTAATGCTTGCTGAGTGAGTCAAAGTGGTGGAGGCACTACAGGGCGGAAACATCTCTATCAAAAGTTGCCTCTGCATTTAGGATCTCCAAAAGTCAGGCCAGGTGGATAAGTCAAAACTGCAGTGCCATCCTGGCTGAATGGACTGCCAGCTCTAACCCTAAGTATAAGAGGAAGTTCAGGGAAAAGATTCTGAGGTAGAGGATGCACTTTTGCTTGGTTCAGCAATACTGTGTCCCGTGGTGCTAGACTTTCTGGACCGTTGTTAAAACATAAAGTAAATGAGCTGTCTTTGCAGCTTGAACATGACACCTTTATTGCCTCAGATGGGTGGCTATCTCATTGGAAAAATCGCCATGGGATTCTATGTAAAAGGAACAAGGGAGCAAGCAGATGCAGACAGTGGTGCGGCTGGTGACTGGGTACACACTGTGCTCCCACACTTCTCCAAGACTACACAGCAGAGAATTAGTACAATGCGGATGAGATCAATAAAATTTATCGGGCTACTCCCGACTGGGGGCACATACAGAAAGACTAGGAGTTGTTGAGAGGAAAGAGTAAAGATAGAGTTTCTCTTCTTGTGTGTGCCAATATGGATGGGTCAGATAAAAGACCACTGCTCATGACTGGAAAAGCAAACGGCCTCAGTGTTTGCCAGGAATTAAAAACACTGCCACTGACTTATATGTTGTTGGCCAATGCCTGATGACGGGTTGAATTTTCGGTGAGTGGCTGGGTTCCTGGGAACAGTAGCTGAAATGGAGGCGTGTAAATCCTACTATTGCTTGATAACTGCTCAGCGTACCCCAAGATCTCATTAAGGCACTTTCCCACATCCACATTGTGTTTCTCCCACCTAACACTATGAGTTTAATTCAGCCTATGGATATGGGAGTCATCAGAAATTGAAAAGCCCACTACAGAGCTCTCATGGCCAACCGTATTGTTGGAGTCATAAATGAAGGAGGAATGCCCAAGCATCGGCAATCGCCAAAGCTGTCACACTGCTCGATGCTGTCTATATGGTTGCCAAAGCCTGGGGCAGTGTAAAACCAGTCGCAGTTCTCAACTGTTTCTGAAAGGCATTCTGCCTGGATATTCCTGACAGTGACACTGAAGGGGCTGACAGCCAATCCACTCTAGCACTGGCTGATGTCATCACACCGTCGTTCATGATGGAGAGTGAGTTCACTGATTTTGTGGACATTGATTCAACAGAACCAACAGATGGGGAGCTTAGTTTGGAGGAGAGCTGCTTGGCTGTAAAACGTGCATGCCTGGCTGAAAATGATAAGGATGGTACAGAGGACACTGATGAGGAGTCGCAGGACACCCAGGACACACCACTGGAGGTGCCCACAAACAGACAAGCTCTGGAGCACCTGCATTCCCTTATGTTGTGGTGCCAAAACACGGCAAGACTGAAGAGTGGAATATGCTTCAGACTGTTGAGTCAACTGTGGCCAGTAAGATGTGCGGATTCACGTGAGTGCACAGTGACTGATTATTTTTTAACAAAGATTCAATTGTTCTTGTCAAAGTGTGCAATTACTGTACCAGTTTAAATGAATTAATCGGAGCTGAGGGGTTACAGTTGTACAGCGTCTACTTTTTTTAATGTTTTGAGTTCATTATGATAATGCTTTATTGAGAAGTTGTTTGAAATAAAGAATTTATGAACTGTATATGAATTTTCCATTTGTTTCTAGTCGAAGTAATGGGGTTACACATTACCGTGAGTGTGAGACACATCCAAAACTGGTACTTCGGATATGTGGGATGACTGCTTAAACGGGACGTTTGGAATGCCATGGAGCCATCCCACTTAAGTGGCTTCATCTGTTCCCCATTTCTCTTCCCACCTGTGTTGTATTTTCTGAATTGCCTGAACAGTAGCCCCATGAAGGGACAGGTATAGTCGGGAAATAATATATTCTGGGGTTGTCCTTCTATAGTTGCTATTATGATCTGTACTAAATGATGTGCATCTGTAATGTTCCAGGCTAAACCCCCCCCGCGCAGTAGTGTTTAATTTGTAAATAATTATCTTGCTGTCTTAGTTGGTATTTCTGTACCAGACTGTGGAATGTCTGAAAAGCTCCTGCTTCATAGCACTGGTAGATGTGGAGTAGCCCCAGCCTGTGCCATTGTTTAAAGGCAGGGTCATCCAGCGGACGTATTAAAATTTTAGTAGGTGTCTTGATCCTTGAGAGTTTAATATGGTTTTCCACGTTCTAATTATAGATTGTGTATAAACTGAGTCTAGGTCTGTTTCAGATTTTGGTCTACAGTGGGTCATATTAAAGAGTATTTTCTCTATTTGTTCCAACTCCTCTCTAGTTTCTAACTCTTTTCAATGAGGGTCCAATTTCCCATCTTGCCATTGCAAAGCATGCACCACTTGGACAAGCTTGACAATATTTTTCTAAGTGTGAAAGGGCCAAGCCTCCTCCAGTTTAGACAGCTGTAGCACACTGAATACTTTCCATGTTTTTTCCCTGCCAAATGAACTTAGAGATAAATTTTCCATTTCTTGAATTCTGATTTTTGGGGGCATAACTGGGATATTTTGAAACAAATATAAAAATCTGTGAAGAATATTCATTCATACTGCATCAATTCTCTGAATGAAGGGAGAAGTAAGTGAAACCACCTTTGCAAGTCATCCTGAACAGCTGCCACCAATAGGATATAATTGACATTATATGGGAAAGAGAGGTCCTACGAGATACTAATTTCTCAATATCGAATTTCTTCCTAGTCCAGCAAAATGGGAAATGATGGACAGTGTCTGACTGGATCATAGTGAAATCAAGTATCCCTGTCTTATTGGTGTTTAACTTATAACTAGCTAGTCTTTCAACTTCCCCAAAAGCTCAAACAGTGAGGGCAAGGAGGACTCTGAGTGAGTCATATATATTAGGAGGTCATCTGCGTAAAAGGCTATTTTATGCTCTGTTCCCCTATATGTTACCCTGTAATTTGAGCTTCCTCTGATTGCCTGAGCAAGAATTCTGCAAAAAACGCAAATAATAATAGGGAGAGAGGGCATCCTTGTTGGGTTCCTCTTGTTAAAGAAAAATGTTCTGAAAAGGTGCCATTTATCTTAACCATGGCCTGGGGAGAAGTATATGATTTATCTATAGTGTCCCTAAATTCCTGGGGAAACTGAAAGCTGACAGGGTGTATCGGAAAATTGCCAGGAGACCCTGTCAAAAGCTTTTTGGGTGTCCATACTAAGCAACAATAGTGGAGTTGAATTTTTCTGAACTTTTCTAAAAGATAAAGGTGCATTTGATGTTATCCAAAGTTTGTCGTCTAGAAAAGAAACCGCTGGATCTTTATTAATAAGTTCTGCAAGGATATTTTCTAATCTTTTAGCTAGAATGCTGTGCCATTTGTTCTTGATAACATCAATGTGACTAGCAGTTCCTTAACTGAAACAGTCTCCCAATGCAGTAATCCATTGCTACCTGCACACAGGATGGGATTCCCGCTTGCCTCACTTTTGTACAGTTAAACAGTCTTCCGAATCAGTAAGGTTGCTACCTGCATACAGGACAGCATTCAGTGCTTGACTGCTAAATTATGCTGCTCATGGAAACCTAGAGTCCATCACTGTCCATTGTGCTGCCTCTCTCCCTCTCTGTTAACACTGTGTATGGCTGCTGGCACTGTCAGGGGGGTCACCAAGAAACACACTAATGCATCAAGGGGATACAGTGGGATGGGGACAATGCCATATGCTCCCAACTCATTGTGGGGATGAGAGAGTGAGACAGGACAGTGCCGCTAGTCAGAATGGCATGTCCCTCTCTCTCTCTCTTGCTGTCAGTGTTGCTGTCTCAGGACTTCTACATGTGGTACATGACACAACTGTGCAGGTATGGAGCCAGTGGTAAGACAAATGGTTGCTGTCACTCCCTGAAGGTAATTGCACAGATGACAGTGCAGCTACTGATGCTGGTCCCATCTCCTGTGCAGTCTCGCTTGACACAGCCAGTTGGAGCTTGGTGATTCACAGGGCACACAGCTCATTGGCTCTTATTCTCCTATCACCAGGAGGAACTGATGTCCCTGTAAGATGTCCCTTTCTCTCCTCTTTGCCTGTTGCTGCTTCCAAGTCTGCTGCTTGCCCTCATGGGTGGTGGCTGGTGGGCACCTGGCCTTGCAGCTCACCTAGGGAATGCACTGCTCACAGTTCAGTGGCACACAGAGTCTCACTCTGTTGGTGGGGGATGCTGGTACTGTCAGCTCACTGAACACAGGGATGGGGACAGAGACATGGCGTGCAAAGTGAGCAGTCCTTTTCTACAGTCACTGAGGGCTCAGTTGCTGGTGATCTGTGGAGGTAGTAGTTTCTGAAATGGTAAGTTGTTTCATGCTTATGCGATTGGATATGATTTATTTTTAGCACATTGATCGAAAGTTGCAGTTTCTTGGCAGCGTTCTCAAGCAACGATCTTTCTGAAGGGAAGTGAACTCCAAACATCAGTTGTAATGCTCCTGCAGATGATACAGATCTCTAACATGGACTTCAGACAGGAGATCTGTACTCTATTTTTAACCTTTTTGGGTGGAGGGTAATCTGACTCAAAAGCTGATTCATTTACATGCTTCAAAGGACCGAGCAGTGTTGCTAATGCATTGTTCCTTATAAGTGCATGACCAGACCAGCTCCCTCAGAAAACCAGTGTCATCAGGACACTGCCCACTCATTTGTCTGTCATAGACCATCCCATACAGCACCAGTCTCCACTGGACTTGCCCTCACAGCTCTCTCTAGCTACTCTCACATCAATATGTTTGCTTACGCTTGCATGCACAATGAACATAAAAGGAGCACTGCATAATTACTTCAAATTTCTATATGCTTGACATGGTAGCTTTTTGAGTTAGCTGCTTTCTGCTTTACAAGCAAGATTTCTGTCTTCCAAAAGCTAGCAGCAGGAAGTTGTAATTGGAGTCATCTGCTTTCCTACTGCCTAAGCCACACCCCAATTAACCTCTCTTCCCTCCTACTGATTTAGCAAAGTAAGTTGATACAGTACCCTTACCAACACAGAAATACACACTGACTTTCTTCCTTTTTTAACCATAAATGAGACCTCTCTACTTCTAATAAAGTATCTGCTTGCTTAATCCCAAGAGGCACTGACTCCTGTTGAGATAGAAGTGTTAAATTAGTAAGAAAAAGCTAGTTTTTTGAGTTAGCTGCTTTCTGCTCTACAAGCAAGATTTCTGTCTTCCAAAGCTAGCAGCAGGAAGTTGTAATTGAGTCACCTGTTTTTCAACTGCCTAAGCCACACCCCAATTAACCTCTCTCCCTCCTACTGATTTAGCAAAGTAAGTTGATACAGTACCCTTACCAACACAGAAACACACACTGACTTTTTCTTTTTTAACCCCAAATGAGACCCTCTACTTCTAATAAAGTATCTGTTTGCTTAATACCAACAGGCACTGACTCCTGCTGAGATAGAAGTGTTAAAATAGTAAGAAAATGGTAGCTTTTTGAGTTAGCTGCTTTCTGCTTTACAAGCAAGATTTTGTCTTCCAAAAGCTAGCAAGCCACTATCCAGTCCACTGGAGTGATGCCCATTCCTCGGTAAGGGTCTGAATGAGGAGGCCAATGCCACTCTGACTAGGTGAGTGTTTCTTGCCTGAACTGGCTCACCTGATAGTTCAGCTTACCAGCTGGGCGAGTAGCTAAGAGTGCCAGCAGGCCATGCTCCACCTGTTGCCATGCTCTGCATCTCTCTGCATGTGTTCTCGCTCAGGCTTGTTCCTGTGTATGTTAGTGTTCACCATAAAGATCTAAAATGGTCATCCTGACCAGGATTGCCTGACCAGGAAACTGCAGCATGAAGAATAACCAAAATAAATACTCTTATCTCTCCCTGAAGGGAGGCTGTGCCTGCTTTTATTCTGTCTCGAGCCATTCGAGATGCTTAGGCTTGCAAGAAAAGCGTTGTACAAAGATTGCAGATTAACTGGTCCCATAAGCCATTCAAAATGTTCAGGCTCACTCAGTTTGAAACTGCATTTGAAGATTGCGGTAGATTGATCCCATGTGCAGGGCTCTTCAATCTACAAGGATTCCTGTATTTTACAGGAGCATTGAACCATTATACAGGAAAGGCTCCCATAGACTTGCACTGGCTATACGGGAAAACAGAGCAATTTGGCTTCCCTAGAAAATATCATAATCTATAGGCCAACACTGGAAAAGTGCCCTGGAGTTACAGCGAAAAACACCAAATCAGTCTGAGAGCCCTGCATGTATCCAGGGTGTATCTCTGGAGCTGGCACCTACTGAGTGAAGCCTATGACTCCTTTTCCACTACCAGTGCTAGCAGGTGTAGGAAAGCATGTACTGGTCAGTTTGAATGTGTCCTTCTGTACCTGACACCCCTGTAAGGTTGTGGGCTGTCTCCACTGGACATGAGACTCAGTTGCACCAAAATAATCTCACCATGATACCCCTGCTCTGTGACCATATTCAAACCCAGTTCCCTAAGAATTGCTCAGAGCCCTAAACCCTACACTACCACCTCTTGCACTGTGTTGTGGGTGGTAGATTGACATGTCTACATCCCGCCATGCCTGAGTAGGGGCCTGGGTGACATGAGCTGATCAATAGACTCTAGGCCACTGTCTGAGGCAAGAGTATGCCCTGCTTGTAGGACCACACCCCTTCAGATCCAGGCATACCTGTGGGGCACCTTTTATGGACCCCTTGGTCCTGATGGCCTAGTCTAATGGAAAGGTGTGTGAGATGCCCAGGGTCCCCTTGTAACCTTGGTTGGACCAGTTAAATCCTCCTTGGTTGACCTAGGTGCAGGTGGTGGTCTATGCCAGGCAGAAGAAAAAGCCTGATCTAACATAATGGAAGGAACACTCCTATGCACCAGAAGGTGGTAACTGCATGTACGTGCCTTCTTTGGTTGGTGGTAGGGTCAGTGACCATGGGGCCTTCCACACTGGCCTATCAGTCCAAGCCTGCCCACAATGGTATGATGCCCACATGCTAGACAGCACATGAATTTCCAGATTCATGGGAGTAGGAGCATCTGCAGGGTCCCAGACCATTGCTTTAGTTGAACCCTTGCAAAGTGGTGGGCACTTCCCCCAAGTTTGGAGGAGACACCTCTTGACCCTGGCACCTGGTGGGAGCCAGGAGTCAAAGACTATGCTGACAATGGAAAACAAATCCCTGTACTTGGTGTGGGGCATGTTTCTCGTGAGTCCGTAAGCAGCATGGTGTAGCTTCAGGTGTGTAACAACTCAAGGCTGGATTTGTTTATGCCATGGGCTGAGTAGGTGGACCTTGAGGACCCCATCTGCCATCATCTTATTAACAACAGCAGCTGCGCTGGTACCGCACCCATAGCTGAAGTCTCGCACCACCGCCATAACATGTGAACAGCCTGTCGTGACCGCCAGCGTAGTACTGGGCACCTGCACAGTCATTTCTCACATGACCTCTGGGTCTCTGTCTGATGCACGCATATAGTGAGGTGAGCCACCTGACCCACGTCTATGTACATCTACTTATTCAACCCAAGTAGAGGTTGAGAAAATGAACCCATGCCACAGGTTGGGGTACCTGGCAGAGCATTTCCATTTGATGCCATGCACATCCTGCATGTGTGGGCACTCTTGTTGTCCACCCGCTTCTTTGTGGGCATCAGGTGGTAGTGGGTATTGATACCTTGCACTGAGCCATGTGATTGTGGCGGTCATGTTGCCTTGACTTCCTGGGGGAGGCACGACCCTCGCACCACAGCTGCTTGCTCAATTTTGCGGCCATCTTGTGGGTGGCTGCTCACATTTCCTTATGTGGCAACCTGCAGGCCACAGATGGGGCATGCTGACAATATAAGTAAGCTCTCTTGAGAAGGGCCCACCATTGTTGACCCAGATGAGTAGGGATCTTTCCACTAGCCCAACTGCTCCCCTTTTTTTACTAGAGTGCTCCTAACAAAGCTCCTGTTCCCAGGCTATAGTGGACCCATGGGGCCACTCTTCATTGGGGCACTTAGGTGCCATGCTAAGCTTCGGTATATGTTCATTTTGTCTCCTGAATGCCTGGACACAGATATGGCCAATTGGATTGGTAAAATGCTCATTATGAGCAGACTAATGTCTATGATTCCTCCTTACTGCTTGTAGTATTACAAAGCAACACATCAAGCTGCTACTGTAAATATAGGCCAGAGTAGGAAGAATCCATAGCTACCGAGGACTTGAATTGCTTTCCCCGAGGAATCAACGTCATTGCATACATATGGCATTCAAGCGCTGTTCTTGGGTGAGCACGCCATGTTCAGGATGGTGGTCGCGAGATTTTGAGCTCGCTGTCTCCGGCAGCGGAGGAATTGTGCCCATATGGCATTCAAGTGCTGATCTCCATTTGAGGGCTGATCTCATGTGAGCTGCCATGCTTAGGATGGCAATCACGAGACTTTGAGCTTGTGGGCTCTGGCAGCCAAGGAATAGGGCCCTATATAATTCAATCATTGATCTCTAGTCAAGCACTGATCTTGCACAAGCCACCATGTTCAGGATGGCGGTCACAAGATTTTGAGCGCTGAGGCTCTGGCAGCAGGAAATGCAGGAGAGGACCACCTTATCCGGAGAGACATCGCCAGAATGGCGCAGGCACCATGGAGAGTGGGAGAGATATAATGGGGCCCCAGATCCTCCCTTCTCCTTGTGGAATGTATGGACTCTGCCAAAGAATTGCTGCTGTGTGCCCAAACTGGAATTGTTTCTGACAGCAGGTGAGGCATCTGAATGGGACAGTTTCTCCAACAGCAAGGGTAAGTCCCTTTAATTTAACCTTTGCAGGGCAGGGAAAAGTACACGAGTGTGGCTGAGCATTGAGAGCCCTTTTGTGTGAAAGTTATTAGTATGGGGAGTTACCAGGGACCCAATGTGTTCAAACTGCTGATGGGGACACCCAGATAAACTAGTTCAATGCACATCAAGCCAGTGAAGTGATTGACTTAGAGTCACACAGTATCCAAGTGGCAGCTGTGGGACTCAAACACAGCTCTTCTGGAAGTATGCTGTATGGAGAAGAAGTGAGATGCTACTGGATGGTCTCATAACCTCCTGCATAGTGATGAAAAGCACAAAGGCTCACCCAGCTGACCACTGATACTGCATTGCTAGGAGTTTATGTCCAGTGCCTACCACTATCAAAGGGTTCATTGTGCTTGCTGCCTGCCATGGAGTGAACGCTACATGAGGGTCCAGTCCTCAGGGTGAAAACTGGTGGAGATGCTGCATGAGGGTCCCGACCAGGATGGGGTCTTAAGCTACAATGCTACTGAAGGATCCAGCTTAACACATGCCCCTGCCTTGCACTGGGAGCTATTTGTTACTAAGTAATGTGGATAATGCAAGCATGCAGATAAGTTAGAAGATCCATAGGGTTAACACATGCTCATCTGTCGATGTGTACTACGTGAAAAGAGTCAGGGTGAAAGTAAAAGTAATTCTATGGGAAAAATTATGGCAACACAATTTTTCTGGCATCAAGCTATCATACTAAAAATACTGTGTCTAATATACCAAAAGGACAATACTTGAGGGCCAGAAGAAATTGTAGTACAGAATCAGCTATGGTTGCCACTATGAAAGAGATGACTCAGTGATTTTAAGAAGCGGTCATAGCCAAAACAATTTACAGGAGGCTAGAGAAGATGCAATAATCCAAGATAGGGAACATCTTTTACAGGACAAGATACATGATGGGACAACATCTAAATGTTACAATTTTGTAACTACTTTTTCTAGCCAGGCTTATGATCTTGAACACATTGTTAAGACAACATTGGCCAGTTTTGGCTAGTGATCCTGGCTTAAACGAATTGGCTGCACAACCACCTAGAATGGCCTATAGAAAGTCTAGAACACTTAAAGATATTTTAGTACATAGCCATTACTCTGAACCAAAATTGAATAAAACATGGTTAACTAAGGAATAAATTATTGTGTACAGTGTAAGAGATGTATTAATTGCAAAAACATTACCAGTGGTAATAAATTCACAAGCTGCAATGCAACAAAGGAATATGAAATAAGACAGCTAATTACCTGTGACACCATGGGGTAATATATCTGGCAAGCTGCTCTTGTCAGACTTTCTATGTGGGCAAAACAACCAGGTGCTTAAAACCAGAGTGGATAAACATTGGTGTGCCATACAAAGAGCGATATAACATATGTCACAGCAAAACATATTGCACAGACCTCAGATGGCTGGCAACATTCTTTTAAATTCAGGGTATAGAGAGGGTCTTCTGCCCCACCAAAGGGTAATTTTAATGATATAGTATTAAATAAAGAGAATTTTGGATTGTAACACTGAAGCAACAAAACCCTGGTCAAAACTTTGGTTTGGATCTTGGACCATACCTAGGAAAAGAAAATGAAATGGATAAATAAAAGAATATAAAGATATGGAGTTATCAGAATAAATGTGATTATTTTCTGTCATGTCCCTTCCTTCCTCCTCCCATCCTCTTTCTCCCCTTCCCCCATCCTTCCCTTCTTTACTATTTCTTTTGTCCTCTCCTCTTTCCTTTCTCCCCTTCCCGTTCCTCCCCACTCCCGGTTTAGTTTGTACTATAATTGTAGTTGTATATAATATCTTTTGAAAGTGTGTAGTTGTTGTACATGTGTGTGTGTGTGTGTATATATATATATATATATATATATATATATATATATATTTTATTGTTAGGTTATGTAGCCATTTCTATGTTAAAACTCAAAGTTTGCACTTTAATAACTTTTGAACTGTTTGTCCAATTTGCCAGAAATTTGGAATGTAGACAGATTTGTCATACATCTCCGGATCTGGAAATTTTGTTGCCAATCGGATGTACAGTTGCAGAATTGTAGTGCACTCAAAAATGTAAAATCCCCAATGTTGTGTTTTTGTGTACCCATCATGCACTGAAGAATGCATTTGACTGGGTTCAAATTGGGTTGGCTGCAAGGGTCCTGGCTAGCAGTTATTCTTTCGAAGACGTGAAAAAATCTTGTTCCGTTCAAAAGTTGTAGCATTTTAGTGTCCCATTATAGTCTATGGGTAAATATATATGTGCACTGGGAAAACAATTGCGACCACATTTTTGATCGAGCTTACCTAAAATGTTGTTGTGCTGCCGCCATCTTGTTTTCAGTTAGTGACAGAGAAAAAATGTTATAATTTGAAAATACTGCACTTATGAACACAGCAATCATTGGGTTTACCTAATTGGGCCCTGAAAACATGCCCATGGCATTAGTTTGTGGCTAGGTGGCCTGGAACTACGTTTTCCAACTTTTTTATTTTTCGATCATGACAACATTTTTTGTGCCGTGAAAACATTCATGACAACTGTAGATATGATCACGGTAAAAATATTTCGATCACAATCACGTTTGCATTATAAAGATAGCAGAATTTTGCTAGGTGTTAATTTTCTTTGTCACTTGATTGTGGCGAGGTAGATTGTGTGATTGACCTGAAATTTTCAGGGCACAAAGCCCTAGTACCATGAATGTACCTTTCACTGGTTTGGAGGGACATTTTAAGAGGTCCAGACCTATGGCATTCCAAAGTTTGGAAATTCCCCATAAGATAACACTGCGGTGCTTGTTTTCTTTGTCCTTTCATTGTGGCAATGTGGATTGTGCTATGGGTCTGAACTGTTCAGGTGCAAAGCCCTAGCCCTACAGTGTGCTCTTTGGTGGTGGTACAGAAACACTGAACATGGCTATTGTTACAGCACTGCAAAGTTCAGAAATTTTCCCATAGGAAAACATTGTGGCACCCATTAGCGCCTTTCAGGGCCAGGATCTCGAAACGGTTTGAGATACAGACTTTTCATCACAAAATTTTCAACTAAGTTACAAGGTCATGAAACCACTGAAATTTGAATTTTTTCCTAGCGTTCGGTTCCTGAGATATTTGTGAATTAGTGTTCCAATTGGTCATTTTCATGTGCGTTGGTCACTATTATGCCCTAAGAATTAGCACCCGCATTGTGTTTCAGTGCCCATATCTTGAAATGATGCAAGATACAGATCTGATCAGCTTTATGTTGCGAGAACTACTCGCTTCCTCAAATGCTACAGCAACACTTGAATTTTTACACTTCCTATGGTTCCCAAGATATGGGCAGATTTCTGTCACAAGGCCTCCTTGCCTTATAGGACTGCTGTATGGCTCCATGCTTATCTGTAAGTGGAGCACGAGGCCCCAAAGGCCTGCTCACCACAATCACATATCATTATTTACAACTGGTAGTCCCACCAATAATTCCATTTACTACTTACATTACACTTTTAAAAATTAAATGAAATTCTTTGCAAAACCTTCATTAATGCATCAGTTAGGGTTGTTTCTGCACCGAAAAGTGTGTGAATTCCATGTTAGGTTACCACCACCACCCCACCCCACTCCCCCTTCTCAAAACCCTAACTCTGCATTCTCCTAACCCCCACACACACAAACACATGCAAGACACATGCAACATTGTACAACACTATACCACTCTGGCACATCTGTAAGCACAATAATCACAATGCTGTACTACTTTCATATACCACTGTGTTATGCAAACACAAATACAATATAAGCGACTATATACTGCTAGCACAGTGTGATGACACATTACTGCTGCCATATTTTCAAAATATTGATTTATACAATATGTGTCATATTCTAACAATTGGGTCACTGTAAGTATTGTCACTACCACATAGGCATGTGGTAGCAGCACAGATACACCTGCCACATACATAGTACTTTGCAGCTACTGCTCCAGTGGCAAACTACCACCAATACATGTTGTTATGCTGCTGCTACCTGGAAACACTGATTAATAGTATCTTATTGTTACCTTTGCATGTTGCAAATGTTGGTTTTACATCCTACTTCTAAACTATGCTACAAGACATTGCTTTTCTTACTACCACTGTTTGCTAGTAGGACTGACTCACTGTATCACAAAACAAAATGCAAACATCCAATGACTGTTGCTAGGCTCACAGAAACTGTAATTTCTAATACACTATGTGTGGATCATATCCACATGTCCTTGTACCATCAAGCCTCTATAATGGCTGCAGAACTCATACACTTGGTGGACTGCCACAATGCCTCTATCTTCTGAAATGTTTACAGACTCGTCTGTCACTTTTGTTACTTCATCCTGCTTGTCCCTTTTTCTGTATTGCCTTGCCCTTGCCTTGCTTGCATATGTGTGTGTGTGGGCGGGTAATGCGGAGTTAGGGTTTGAGGAGGGGTGGGGTGGGGTGGTGGGTGGTAACCTCAACGTGAATTTCCACACTTTTGTTAGTATGGAAACAACCTAACTGATGTATTAATGAAGTTTTGTAAGAATATATATATATGTATGTATATTAGAGCGAAAAACTCCATTTAATGCATTAATTAGGCTGTTCCACACCGAAAAAGCAAGGAAATTCTGGTGTTAGGGTTGAAAGACCCCTTTGGCCCCCTGCCCACACCCTCACAACTGGCATTGGGAAAGCGACTAGGGTTGTTGGCCATAACTCTCACCCCATCACATGCGGTGAAAGAAGCTCCTGCCACATGTTGTCTTGTCACATAGTAACATTGCACCAAAATGCAAATAGTAATGTGCATGGTGATGCAAAGCGAAACAGAAACAGAAATAGTAGTGTAGACAGAAATGTTAAAAACAAAGCAAAAGCAAGTGCAAATGAAAACGCAAAGCGTAACGCATATGGTGGTGTAGACGTGAATAGTAAGTGAAACGGAACGGAACCGCAAGCAAAAACAGTAACGGTAACAGTAATGTAAGCACACAGGCTGGTTCCCAAATCCTGCATAAAAGAAAGACAGTGAGTACAAAGAATGTATGCATTAATAATGTTTCTCGAGCAGAAAATGAGGATTTGAATGCTAAATTGCTTATATCTCAGGAACCGTGACGACGAAAAATTTAAAAGTCATATGATTTATGACTTTTCTGGCTAGTTTTTTTTAGGGCTAAGCATTATTCCAATGAAAAGTCTGTATCTCACCGTTTCAAGATACAGTCCCTGAAACGCGTAGAACACCGTAATGTTATCCTCATGGGAAAAAGAGAAGTTCAGAGTGCCATAATTTTGGCTCCCTGTAATATTTTTCACCAAACCACAAAAGGCACATCTGTGGGATATTGACTATGTTCCTCCAAATTTCAGCCACAAAGACTAAACTGTTATTTTGCAGCAGGCGCCAAATGATTCCTGTAATGCGTCGGACGCCGTAATGTTATCCTATGGGAAAAGTGCCAACTTTGAGTGCCATAGCTTTGCCGCCATGTAATATTTTTTCAACAAAAGACTGAAAGGCACATCTGTGAGATGTCGGCTGTGTTCCCTCCAAATTTCAGGCCAAAATACCAAACCATTCTTTTGCAGCAGGGTGCCAAATAATTGCTGTCATCTTCCAACAACCTAGAAAAGTACTGTCGCTGTTTGCAAAGCTTTCACAACCGTTTCAACAGTGTCGCAAGTGCGACAGTACTTTCTGAGAGTACTTTTCCAGAAATTTGAAAACATATTTCTGGGGTGTTTTACCCCAAAATAAAGACATGGCTAGCATCCTCAGGGTCCACTATGTGAATACAAAAGAATTAGGTCGCTAGAGGGTCCCAAATTTAAAATGCCAAGCATTTTTCTGATCACTAACTGAAAACAAAATGGTGGATTTGCAACAGTAAAGTGTCATTTGCGAAGTAAAACTGTATTTGCGACACTCTCGAATTTTTGTTAACTTTTCCCATTGACTTATAATGAGAACTTGTTTTTGAATAACTTTTGAACCGTTTAATATTTTTTCATGAAATCTTCAAAAGCACATCGAGGAACACCGACGCATGTTCCCTAAGATTTTGGACTAGTTGCACAAACCGTCGACCTGTAGGCACGACTCATAGAATTCCAAAAAGCGTGAAACGTAGGAGCAGATCACGCTAATAACTCCAGCCATATACCTGACCGTATGAAACTTGGCAAATCCCAAGGCATATGAGTCTTGATCTGATATTCCAAATGTCAGGCAAATCTGTCAAACAGTTGCAAAGTTATTAAGGTGCAAAATGTTGGTTTTAACATGTAAATGGCTCTCAACCCTAATTATAGTGGCACTACGTGCCACTATAATATATATATATATATATAGATATATATATATATATATATATATATATCTATATCTACACACACATATATTATTAAACTTGGGGCATGATACAAAGGATATATCTTATTGCAACTCTGTTTTAAGATTAATCTATTGTGTATGGCAAAACAGTGATGCTATATGTGATCATGTAGTGTTAATTCTCCAATGAATTTGAAATGTTTTTATTGATATCATTGTGATGTCACACTGTGGTGTACTATTTAAATGGTGTTCAGTTCTACGTGATTAGCCTTTGAAAAAGGATTATATTTGATCTGAAATGCATCAGGTGTTTTTCTTAATAAATATGTAAATTTTAACACATTTATGATGTCCGTGTAATGAGAGGTGGTGTGTGCTCGGCTTTTTTGTAACAGGAAAATTACTTGAAGTAGGGGAGCAATTATAGATCATGACTGACTTCTGGTGATGCACAAAGTAAACCAGAGAATGTTCTCATGCCTGGGGCTTGGCCTCTGGCACTCCAAAAGATTTACGATCATGCATCAGCCAATGGGATGGATGGAGGATTACCCATTTGTGAGGAATTTCTGAGCACCAGAAAGGTTGCAGGGATACTTCTAAATCCACCACGCATGCTGCTAGATGAAATATTGCATATTTCCTTCACTACTTCCCAGACTGTTCTCTGTGAGGGATGGAGTTTGCCTTTTTATATACAGTGGCTCAGATATTCAAAGGGGTTGCACATGGGCGCAACAGTGTTGCGCCATGCACAACCACTGATGCGCCCTGCATGATATTTAAAAGGGAAAAGTGCACCTGCTCAAACCCGATGCCGGGTGCATCAGTAATGTATGCAGGCACAGGTGGGTGGGTGTGCCCATGCATAAACTGCACAGCCTGATATTCAGCATGGGCCATGCAGAGTTATGCAGGTGCAACCCTACCTGCGCCTGCACAACTTTACGCTGAAAAAAAAAGAATGTCGAGGCCACCCACAGGTGAGCTGCCGCATTGCAGGGCACAACACAGCAGCTGCCACCTGTGGGTGGCCCTTCACTTGTTCCTGCCATACCTGCGGTGCCCCCATGCCCTGATTGTGGGCTGAAGTGCTCTCAGTAGCCCGATCGCGGGCATAACAGAAACTGTCCTCCCCAGTAGCCCGATTGTGGGCTAATGTTCAACTTCCCCACCCGCTGAGTAGCCCGGTCGCGGGCAAGTTCTATCTTCCCCACCCCCGAGTAGCCCGATCATGGGCACAATCAAACTCCCCAGTAGCCCAATCGCTGGGCGGCATCCTCACCCTCCTGTCCAAAATCCCTGGTGATCTTGGCCCCACCTCCATGCCCATGAGCTCCATTACCCGCTCTCCCCATCAGCCAGCGGGTGGCAGCACCCCCACCCTGCCTCCCTCACCACCCGCCGACTGACACCTCATCAGCGGCTGCCGCCCATTGGTTCAGAGCATGAACCCGTGGGCGTGCAGTCAACCGAGCTGTCAGTCGGGCGGGCGCGGGCAGCAGGTGAGTGGTGCTGCTGCCCGCCAGCTGACGGGGAACGGGGTGGGGCTCCATGGTGGGGGTAGCTACCAGATCACCAGGTATTTCCAACATGGGGGTGAGGATGCCACCATGACGTGGGCTACTGTGGGGAGATGAATATTATGCCTGCGATCGGGCTACCTCGGTGGGAGATGAACTTTATGCCCGCGATCGGGGGACTATTCAGTTATGCCCGCGATCAGGCTGCTGGGGAGTTTACTTTATTCCCGTGATCAGGCTGCAGGGCGCCAGTCCCCAACGGCCGTTGACTAGCAGGGCTTCAGGCACAAGTTGTTGGGGATCGCACACCGTGATGCTAATGGAATGCAAATGGGGCCATAATTAGATGCAAATGGCCCCCTGCACCTTTGCATAAATTATGGCCCCATTTGCATGTCACCCTTTGAATATCACAGGTCAAGCATGGCACAATGGAACTTGTGCCACCGCATCTCAATGCTCCACTCTGACCACTTGCGCTGGCACAGTTCCACTGCAACTCCATTGGATATCGCCCTGGCCACACCCCTGTGCAACTATTTTGAGCGGCGTGAGGCTTGCGCCACACAATGGCGCAGTTTGAATATCTGGGCCAATGGCTACATTGTCAACCTGTTTATCCCTCACAAATTGGAAAGTTTTAGTGCAGAGGCTTTAGGAATAGTTTGAATAATCGAAATTGAAATCAAATCACACTTGTACCATATATAAATCTTTCAGTTCTGGATTTTACTAATACAATGGTTAAGATTATAAATAAGCACTTTCCTAAGATTTGAAAGGTGATAGGAAAGAAGTAAATGCCTTTAGTTAATGAAAGAATAGAAGCATATATTAGAATAAAAACAGATTATGGAAACAATCCCCAAAAACTGAATCACCAGAAGATTGGGTCATCTTAAAAAAAATGGCAAAACAAATGCTGCAACACCATAGTGTGACAGGCTAAAATTCAGCACTACAAATCTGGTATGGAACAAGCCACTGATCCTAGGAAGTTCTGGCAATATGTAAAAAAGTTACAGTCCTTGCAAACCTTAGAAGGTCTATATAAATAATAGATAACCAATAACTAGTGGAAAGTAAGAGTGAAGTGGCTAAAATGCTTACTACTATATATAGTTCTTCCTGATTGTATCCTATTTCTCTAATTGATAGCAGGATCAGGTGAAAGTTTGGTGAAGCAGGAATGGTAGGGGGCACAGGAGAAGTTTCAGCATGCCCAGACAAGGAATTTGTGGGGGGATACACAACCCAGATTCAGGTTTCAGCCAGAAAGCAGGAGGTCTGGATACTATCAGCTCAGAGTTCCTAAAGATAGGAGTGGATATTTTGGCTCCTGTGAATACTTACTTGTTTAATTGGAGCTTGGGTTTTGCTGTTTTCCTGAACAATGGAAATTAGTGAAAATAGTTCAAATAGATAAAGAGGATACTGCTTCCTTGACAAACTATAGACAGATTGCCCTGCTTTCAGTGTTATCTAAGGTGCTTGAGAGATTTGTTTATAGACAGCTCTCTGAGCACCTTGATCAGTATGACTTGATTACAAATTGTCAGCATGGATTCAGGCCAGGAGGTCCACGAACATGGCCCTCATTGATTTTAACAACCTCATAGCTGTATCTATGAATCAGAAGTATAGTACTGGGGTCGTGTTCGTGGCCTCAGTAAAGCTTTTGATTTGGTGGACCATGGTAATGTTATAAAAAGCTGCAGGAAATGGGACTGCATGAACGTTCTTTATTTTGGTTTAGATTGTACCTAGCACGAGAAGGCAGGTGTGCAGTGGTCAGAAAACGTTTGTCATCATTAAGAGAAGTGAGGGGGGTACCTCAGGATCGATCCTGGCCCCTCTTATTAAACATCTATGTAAATGGTCTCCCGATGTTATTAGAAATGGGGATATACAGATGTATGTGGATGACACCATTGTGGTGGCATCCGACACAGCCATTGCATCCTGGAGGCCAAATTATAGGAAGATATGATATCAATGGAAAATTGGTTTAGAGGGTAGGTTTATTGATGAACCTCAAGAAAACCCAATGTATGACATTTGAGAGAAAAATAGAAAGCAGACTGGTGAGGAGTTAGAACTGTTTTTTATTAATAAACAACAGGTACCCAGGGCTAATGTTTATAAATACTTAAGAGTGTGTTAGATAGGAGGTTAACTTATGAGGAACATGTGAATCTAACAGTAAAAAGTGTAATCAGAAATTGGGTGCCTTAAGGCGGATATCTGCCCCTTTGGGAAACCAATTAGAACTAAACTGGTAAATCATCTTATACTTCCTGTTCTGAATTATGGTGCTTTAGTATATAGAAATGCCCCAAAATTTGTTATAAAAAGGCAAATCAAGCATATTATAGACTTGTAAGACTTGCTAGTAATGCAAATATGGAATCCACCTGTCAAGTATATGATAGTCTAAAATGGTTAGACCGAGACATAAAAAGAGACATACAGTGGGCCAAATGGTGTTTTGAATGGGGCCCAAACACATCCCCTGAAGCCTCAGATTACTAATGGTGATAGAGAAATTAGTTATGGATTGAGGGAGGTCTTTATAAAATTGATTGGCCCAGGGTGAATAATAGATTTGGTGATATTGCACTGGTCTCTGCCTTAGGACGACGTGGAATGCTATACCGACATCGATAAAATTAGAGAAAACTGTAAGAGCATTTGAAGTGGAGATGGTGAAACTTAAAGCAAATGATGTACATGTTATGCCCCATGTAATTGTTTAAATATCCCAATGACTGTTGAGATTTATAGGTAAGCTATGTATACGTTATTCCTATTCAATTAACGTATCCCTATGTTTTAACTGTACTTGAATTTAATATTTTATGTACTGAGAAAATGGTGTATCTATGTTTGTTATTATGCGATGGTATATAAATGTTTCTGTACAGGGCATTATTTGTAAACAGGGATTTTCTTCCCTAAATTCTGTTCCTGGATAAAATAAAATGTTATCATCAACACTGTTCATATGTGGGTTCAGGGAGGAGAGAGATTGGTAATTGTTTAACTTAATAATAAATTGGTGGTCTGCAGCCAGCAGTATCAGTGGTGGTTCAGGGGTGGGCTTTAGGAGCATGGTGGTGTGTCAGTCCAGGAAAAGAGGGGTACACCAGGATCGGGCTCTAGGAAAAATTTGATGAGATCTAGAAGAGGGCTACAGACTACAGGTTAGGATTAGGTTAGGCGTCTTAGGCATTAGGTAGAGTATGGGTTATTTAAGTAATATACCATGAGATGGTGTGGCTGATGGCAGGATTTTCCCATGCCTGGTGTGGTGATTTGCTCACAAAGCACAACCGAGTGAGGAAACCACACTGGGTGTCGATAAATCACCATCACCCACACCCTCAAGTGGTATATTGCATTATACAATGTGCCCCTTTTTTCCCACAAAAAGAATGAGTTTTTTCCTGCATTTTATGTTATTTTATTGAGTTTATTGGTGCCCAAGAAAAAATAGCTCTGAGCTGCAACTTACAAAGCACTGGCTCTGGTATGGCAGACTGTGTTCATGCATGGCAGCTTTGATTGCTGCCACACCATAAAACACTTGCTCACCTGTTTTGTCCCACTTCTCGACCGGGAAACAAAGTACAGTTTCTTTTGTCTGTGATCTACTTCAGTTCCCAGAAGAGGGCCTGAGCGAGGGAGTTCTAAACACTGTTTCACTTGCCATGTGGGTATTGTAAGTGTTTGTATAGTTACTGCTTTTTGTTTAGGTCAGAGACGCAGGGAGTTTTGTGTTTTGTCAGGCACAGTTTGTTTGAAACTCCCGCTTCAACATTGTAGCACGGTCATAGATACATAGATACATAGACAGTGTCGGCAGATAAGGGCCCACCCAGTCTGCCCATTTGAGCTTGTAAGTTCAGTTTATGTTTTCCTAGAAGTCTGTTGCCCTTATCCCTGACCTCCAGAATTCCTTTATGTCTATCCCATGCATTCTTAAATCCCGTGATTGTTTCAGCCCCACCACTTCTTCTGGCAGGGTGTTCCACTTGTCCACCACCGTTCTGTGGAAAAATTCTTCCTCATGTTTCCTCTGAATCGTCCTCCTCCCACTTCATCCCATGCCCTCTAGTCCTGGAACATCTTTTTCAGTTAAAAACAGTGTATTCCTGCGCCCTGTTCCTCTCTGTGAGATACTTGTATCTCTGTATCATATCCCTCTCTCCTCCTCTCCTCCAGGGAGTACCTGTTAAGTTCCTTCAACCTGTATTCATAGGACTTGTGATGCAATCCATGCACCATCTTTGTTGCCCTCCTCTGAACCTTCTCTACCCTGTCTATGTCCTTACGTAGGTATGGTCTCCAGAACTGTACACTGTACTCCAGGTGGGGCCTCACTAGTGTCTTGTGCAGCGGAATTATGACCTCCCTTTTCCTGCTGTGATGCCCTTGCCTATACATCCCAGCATCCTATTTGCTTTACCTGCTGCCTTGTCACACTGTTTCCTACCTTGAGGTCATCAGAGATGATAACCCCAAGATCCCTTTCCTGCTTGGTGCATGCTATATCCTCACCCCCCAACTGATATATTCTGCCAGGGTTTTGTGCCCCATATGCATTATCTTGCACTTCTTTGCATTGAATTTCAACTGCCAAACCCCTGACCATTCTTCAAGTTTCTGCAGGTCCCTTCCCATTCTGTCTACACCCTCTGGTGTGTCTACTCTGTTACAGAGCTTTGTGTCATCAGCGAACAGTGAAATTCTGCTTCTAGGTCCTGTGCAATGTCACTGATGAAGATGTTGAATAGGACCGTCCCAGCACTGATCCCTGTGGTACCCCACTGGTCACTCTTCCCTCTGTGGAGTGACAGCCATTTACCACCACCCTCTGTGTCCTGCCACCCAGCCAGGTATCTACCCACCACACTACTGTCCTGCACACACCCATATTCCCCAGTTTGTATAATAGTCTTCTATGTGGCATAGTGTTAAAGGCCTTGCTGAAGTCCAGATAGGCCATGTCCACTGCCCTCCCTGATCCACCTCTCTAGTCACCCAGTCAAAAATTCAATGAGGTTGGTCTGACATGACCTCCCCTGGTGAAACCATGCTGCCTTGGATCCTGTAGTCCATTGACAACCAGATGTTCCACCAATCTCTCCTTCAGTAGTGCTTCCATGATCTTCCCCACTACCGAGGTGAGGCTGACTGGTCTGTAGTTCCCTGCTTCCTCTTTGTTCCGGCTTTTGTATAAGGGGACTACATCTGCTGTCCTCCAGTCTTTGGGTACCTCCCTGTTTCCAGTGATCGGCTAAACAGGATAGCCAGAGGTTGAGTCACCACCTCTCTTAGTTCTTTAAGGACCCTGGGGTGCACCCCATCTGGCCCCATTGCTTTATCAACTCTTATTACTTCCAGTTCCTTCAGGACACTTTCTTGTGTAAAGGGACTTGTGTCCATTTCTGCACCATTCTCACTCCTGTACTCCCTTCAGACCCATTACCCTCCTCTTACTCAGTAAAGACTGAGCAGAAATACCTGTTCAATATGTCAGCTTTACTGTTGTCATCCTCCACGCAGCCCCATCCTCCTCTTTCAATCTCACTATCCCTCCCTTTGTCTTCTTTTTTCACTTATGTACCTGTAAAGGTTTTGTCTCCTACCCACTGATTTTGCAATGTGTTCTTCTGTCTGAGCTTTGGCTTCCCTTACTGTCAGTTTGGAAGTTTTCACATCAGGAGGGCTTGGAGTGATTTCTGAGGATTTCCTTATGCAGCTGATTGGCGGCTGGTACTTTTTACCATTGGTTGATGGATGGCACGATTTACACATCGTGCCAGCCAGCCAATCAGGAGCCAGTATTTTTAGCCCATTGTATAATGCAAGAATATGTCTAGGCTGAAGTATGGTGGATCTGGTGGGAGGACTGGTGGGCACGGTGGATATGGGGTGGTGGTGGGATAAGTGTGTGCCTTACAGAGCTGGAACTGATGTCTGGTAAATGTTCTGATTTCTGTTTGATGGTTTGAGAGGGGATCTCAAATGCAGTGGCTGCAATACACAGGATTAGGTGTGTACCCAAGGGGCAAGAAGGGGTGTTCTGGTTGAGCCCAAGCAGAGTGACTGCACTCTGTGGGCATGTATTACCTGTGGGTGGAAAAAGGGAATTGAGGTCGATGCAGTCCCCTGTATCTCATCGGGGGTGGTGGTATGTGGCATAGTCCCTTGAAATAGTGAGCTTGGGGTCAGCTGTTCTCTGGCAGAGGACATACAGACCACAGAAATTGGAAAGGGCGACTAGGGATAGTCTGATGTGGTAGAGACCAACCATGGTAGTTGAAATATGCATGCTCTTTTGTTGGCCTGGGAAGGGTGGCAATTGGGAGCTGAAAAGGTGGTTGCACCTAACAGATGGGTTGTTGTTTGCAGTACATGTGTGTCTGGGGTGTGCACTAGAGAGCTGAGTAGAGGAGAAGAAATGAAGAGCAGTGACTGCAGTTCACACAATCCTGATGTATCGAGGTGGTTGGCACTGGTAAGTACACACATTTTGTTATGCCACATATGATAATTTGACTGCTTTTTCATGTTCAACTATCAATTGTCTCTATCATTTAGAGGGCTTAGGCATAGGAAGCTGTTGACTTCTGTATGATAGCAGGTGTGGTGGTGTGGGACCAATCACTAGTAGAAGGCCTCACCTGCAATCCATAAGATTAGAATGCATGGGGAGGAGGGTTGCAGAATGGAGATGAGGTGGTGGATGATTCAAAAGCAGAGTTAGGTTGTGCTGTGTTCCAACTCCCATTCCTGCAGGGGTGCAGAAATACAAGCATACTCACACACTGAAGGAGCAAAGGGTAGTGTGAGCTGGGTTGGGTTCTGACTCATTCCTGCATGGGCTATGATTCAGGGCTTCAGTGAAGGAGCGAGGGACAGTGTGAAGAGGTGGCATGGAGGTGACTAAAATGGCTGGCACAGAAAGAAATAGAGCAGAATTCAGGTGGGTTGGGTTGGGTTATGACTCCCATTGCTGCAGGGGCACAGACACAAAAGCATGTTCACAAACTGAAGGAGCAAGGGATAGTGTAAGCAAACACATGGGAAGGAAGGAGTGAGTGCAAGGAGACGTTTCCAAAGTGCCTGCTGACCCAGTTCTCCCTGCTCTCAGCAGTGTAGTCTCCTCCACCACAACACCCACAGTGAAATTGGAAAAAGGGTAGGTGAGAGGCACAGACACATGTGTGCTCACTCATAGGGACGGGCAGGTCCTAGTGAGTCAAGGGCTTGCATGAAGGAGCCAGTATAGTGTGAGTAGTAGCAAGGAATATTGTGAGCAGCAGTAGGCACATGGGGAAGGAGGAGTGAGTATAACATGAATGTTTCTGGCACACAGCAGAGGCATGTATCATTGACTACCTTAGGTAGGATCCAATGCAGTAAGTGGTGGGCAAAGCAAACAGAATGCTGGCATGCATAGGGAGGGATAACTAGTAAAAGAGGGAAGGTGCTGATGCCACTCTACAGTTCCATGGTGAGGCAACACCTGGAGTATGGGGTTCAGTTCTGAGACCCACTACACAAGGATATAGACAGCATGGAAAGGGTACAGAGAATGGCCACCAAGATGGTGCAGGGGCTAAATGGGAAGCCATATGAGGAGAGGATAAGAATGTTGGATTTATACCCATTGGGGTCCAGATGGAAGAGGGGAGATGATAGAAACATTCAAATATGTGAAGAGGATCAATAAGGTGGGGGAACCTTATTCTCAAGGAAGGTAGATGCAATAACTAGAGGGCATGGACTGAGGGGACAGGGGGTAGGTTTAAGGGAAACACTTGGGAATTACTTCACTGAGAAGGTGGTGGTACCCAGGAACAGTCTGCCAGAGGAGGTTGTGGAGACTGGAACAGTGGAGGGATTCAAGGAATCATGGGACAAACACAAGGGTTGTCAGGGAGGGAGGAATCTATAGGAGGGCAAGTAAAGAGGAAATGAAGGGCAGACTGATGGGCAAAGAAGGTCTTTTCTGTCTACACATATCTATGGATCTAGGAATCTATGTACAACCACCCTGACCTGTGTCCCTCCCAGTGGCAGCTGACCCAGCTAGCTCCGCTCTCAGCAGTTCCTGTAGTGTCCTTCCACCACGTACCACCAGTGAAATTAGAAATAAACATAAGGGTAGGCAAGTGACTTCAGGAGCAGCAAATCCAATGCACATATATTGGACAGCTAGCCCTTTCTCTACGTGAGTGCTAGTTCCTTACTCTGGCAGTGCACACCAGTTGTCAGTCCCAAACTCAAGAGTATCCTTGATGGCTGACAGTATTCCCCACCATGCCCTGGCAGGATAGATCGCATCCAAACTGTCTTTCCTAACCACTGAGCACACCTCATGTGTATGTGTCTTCTGTTAGCATCGTTTGCAGACTGTGAGAGACTTTTGGTACCATTCATTTCTGTTAACGTTGAACCAGCATAATATACTGTGGTGATCTGCATATACAGCCCATGGTGCTTTGCATTAGGGGGTATGTGATGTATTTCTTACACCTACATAGTGATACACAATGAGAGTGGGAACTGCTGGACTGTACACATTTCATTGTAAGCAGACTGGCGTGTACAGTTCTCAAGAAAATGGTCTATTGAATTTTTATAATTAGGACCAGCCAGGGTAATCAGATTACCTGCATGTTTATATACTGCTCTCCTAATGCCAAGTGTACCCTGCTGTCTCTCTCATGGCAATGCTGTGGATCTGGGCCAAAGGAGTAGCTCTATATTGGGCTAGGCTCCAGGATAAACTGTAGCATCTTCTGTTAATACAATCATTTGTGATATTTAGCCTCTGTAGGACCTGTAGATGAAGAAAGGGAATTAAGGTGGATGTAGTCTGCCATGTCATCAAGTGTGTGGTGTGTGGGATAGTCAGCTGAAACAGTGAGTTTGGGGGTGGGCTGCTGTCTAGCAGAGGTATACAAACCACATGCATGGGGGTACACTAAGAAGAGACAGGTGTAACATAGACAAACCATGGGAGTTGAACTCAGCCCTGTATTTTTGTCAGAGGGGGGTGTGGGGTATTTGGGAGCTGAAACAGTGGTTGTGGCCTAGCTAATGGGCTGGTGTTCACAGTACAGGTGTGGTCCTGGGTATAAACTAGGGAGCTTAGTAGGGGGAGAGATGAAGATCACATTGACTGCAGCCCACATAACCCTAATGTATAGAGGCGGTTGGCATGGTTAAGTACACACATGATAATTTGACTGCTTTTTATGTTGAAATATCAGTTGTGTCTGCCATTTGAAAAGTTATCAGCATCTGATACTGGGGTGGTGTTATGCTAATATTCACTAGCAAAATAGTTATAATCCATAGGACAAGCCTGTATGTGTGTGTGTGTGTGTGGGGGGGTTATTGAATCATGCAGATGAGATGGTGGATGATTCAAAAGCAGATAGGCTGCATTTTATGGCTGTGGGCACAGCCTACAGCATACTGCTTTCACATGAAAAAAGGTGTTTCTGTAGAACACATCTTTTAGAGTTTTCAGTCTATTCTTCCATTAACTGCAAAATAGTGCACACCCCTCTGATTTTTGCTATTGGCTGCTCTGCCTTAAAGGCAGGGGATGCTATGCCTCCCAACTTCTCAGGATATAAAAAAAAAAACTTTTGAAGCTGCTGTCATTTAACCCTTGCAGGACTGTAGAATGAGCACCTGTCCATCTCAAGTCAAATAGATTCATTCCAGTTCTTTCAGCAGTCCAGGGTTAATTCATTGTCTCCTTACTTTGACTGAATACTGACCCAGTATCACATGGCTAATTAGACACACTGTTATGTGGAGACACAGCAATGTAAGAAGAGACCAGACTCCTCCTCCCAGAATCCCAGCCTTGAAGTTAGGGAGTCATCATGTAGGAATGTTTACTGCTATCAGCACTCTCACATGTCTAAGTTATATAGTTAAAAATTAATTAGAACTACAAACCAGTCATACAGAGGGTATAATGACTTGAATATGTTTTTTTTTGTTTCTTTTGTTTGTTTTCTATTACTGGTCCAAAATAAATATCCGCTTATAAGTGTATGAGCCCTGTTTGATTAATGAATGCTACGCCATGCAGTTCCAAATGTCAGTACTAAAACAATGTTATCAGTGTGTTCCATTTGCCTGTTACAGTAAGATTAAACTGATTGCATGCTAAGGAGACACATTCTGTAACTGGACATTGTCTGTTCTGCTTCACTCTGGGATCCATTTTAACTGGAATTTCAGGCACAAAAATAGGGTTTGAGTATCCTTTAAATTTTGTTCTGTTATTCCCTCTGCATACATTTACTGTCAATTTATATAATGTATCTCCTTGGAACATGTTTAACCTTGCTGCAACAGGAAATGGACATACACTGTACAGCAAAATGTATTCAGCTCGGATTAAAAAAACAAATGTGTGTGCATAGATTTTATTTGCAACAGTAGCCATGAATATGATGAAAGTAGCCCTTATCTCACACAAGTGTTCCTGGGTCATCACATGTAAGTAGCTCTGTTGGGATCTGAAGCAGGTGATTCATTTATCTCAAATCAGGTAACAACCTTGTAAACATAAGACTGCAGAATACTGTTTTCTGTTGTGCCATAAATCTGATGTACCACATTTTACTGTCATGTTTTCTATGACACATTTTAGATCACCTTATGAAGATAGGTTGAGGACCTCAACATGTACTCATTGGAGGAGAAGAGAGAAGGTGATATGATTGAAACCTTCAAGTACTTAAAGGGCATCAACAGGGTTAGTACAGAGGCAAGTTTCAATTAAAGGGAGAAGGAATACTAGGGGCACAGCCTGAAGTTGGTGGGGGGTAGTTTCAGGAGAGAGGTGAGGAGACATTGTTTCATGGAGAGGGTGGCAGGTGGCTGGAACACACTTCCTGAGGAAGTGTTATCTCGTTAGTGGAGAGCTTCATAAGGGGTGGGACAGGGTTAAGGACAAGATACTAGTGAGTGGGAAGTCGAGGGGAATGAGAAAGAAGCAAGAGGTGGGAGTGGGAAGCAGGAGGAGTCTAACCTGTGTGCAGAATAACCAATAAGATGCAATAGACCAATTAGCCTGTATCTGCTGGCATTTTGTATGTTCATATGTTCAGTATCACTACATTTTCTTACTTCAGATCTGAGATTTGGACTTGCTACTGTTATTGCTGAAGATGCTATTAGCTTAAACAGTGATTAAGTTATGTTTCTATTATGACAGGTTTGTACAAGGGTAAGTGTGGTCATGTTAGAAATTAAAACTATAGACTGGATTACATTCTAATATACAGCCCAGAGTAAGATGAATTATACTAAAATGTTTAGTGAATGCAGTGCACAATCAGAGATTATGTCTTCATCTCAGACTGCTGGAAGCCGTGCATTGATAACAAAAAAACAAGCATTTGTCAATGCTGAAGGTTCCCTTGCATGGTGTTTGTGGGATGGTATTCAGTGGTGCTCATGGCGCTTAACTTGGAGCTTCTTCAACCTTGCTGCAGCCATATCGGCGCTAGCTAGACTTATTTGGTACTGTAGTTGGCCTTGGAGTGGACTCTAGGGAGCTGTGGTGGATATAGTCTGCTGGAATGTGGTTGTGCGGGGGCAAGAGAGTGGAGGGCATGTTGTGGTGAAGCAGAGAGAATGGCTACATCCATTTAGATGACCAGTAATCCAGAGTATTATTGTGGATTGCCTTGGGTGGGAATTGTGAAGTTAATTCAAGGATTGTGAGCACTTGGGCAATCAATTACACAGAGCAGTGAGACAATGGCACTAGTGAGTTGAAGTCGAGTTCTGATGAGCAGAGGAGATTGTGAATCAGGTTATTGTGGGCATGTCCTGTGGCAAGTGCTCTAGAGAGTATCGAGGGCATCACAACAACAGCTCTAGTGAACCCATGTTGTGTGAACACGCTCCTGCTAGGTGGCTGGCGTGGAATAACCTTTCACCACTTGCCCACCCCCAACAGAAAGAGGAGATCTGTGTTTTGGTGCTGTAACTATAACTCACTTAGTTTACCTTTCATGCACAAGCAATTTTATCCAATAGATTCATTTCTGTATTCAAAATTACAGGTGTAGGTGAATGCCTGGGAACCAGGAGCATAGGCAGGGGGTGTTTAGGGTGTTCAAACACCCCGAAATGACCTCCAAATTTTTATTTAGGACAACAATATCAGGCCAAACAGCTGCTGTATTTATTTTGCTAGTCTGGATGGCTGCCTGGAGTGAGTGGGACTGGAAGCAGCCTCGGCAAGACTGCAGCGTGCATGGCCGGTGACTTTGAGGTTGGTGACTGCTGACTGGTGATGGTCAGAGTCAGATCCTCCTCCTCTCTGAGCAGCAGCCAATGAATGGCATGGCTTGAAATTGGTACCTTGGCACTTTAAAGCACATCAGCGCATGCACTGCCGCATCACCTGCATGAAGAGAAATGAGAGGAGTTCAGGACGGAGTGGAGGATTGTTGTGTGCCCCAGGAAGGATTTTCATGTAGAGGAGACATCGTGACTTGTGCGGCTGCTTATGAGGAGAGCAAAGGAGCTGAATTGGAGCCTGGAGAAGGAGTAATCCAATGGCACTCATGAGAGAAGAGAAGCTGTTAATTTTATTTCTGACCCCTGTCCCCAGCCTGTTGGTCTGATCGGTTGGAAAACTCAGAAGTCGGAACTAAAGGCCGCTGGCCCAGAGGAGCTAGCCTGTGCCCAGGCCTCAGGCCAGTTGTGTGTGCTGCATGTGTGGTTTGTGGCTTCATGTGTGAGGAGGGTGCAGGCCTGAATGAGCTAGGCACCTGCGTTGCTAAGTTGCCTCAGACTGCAAGGGCTGAGGGCTGTGTCCTGTGTGGAAGGAATCTGGAGGGAGGAACCATCATCCAGCCAGACCAGTAGACTAGTGCCACACGCTAGTCTGTGAGGTAGGTCAGTCAGAGATGATTGGTGGTTAACAGCTGTCTAATGAAGCTTTTACGGTTCCTTGACATTATTAGTCAATGTCATTGCTTTCCTTTAGAAGTACTTTGAATATTTGACCCAGACACTTTAATGGCATGTTTTTTTCCCTGATGCTCAGATGATGCTGCACTGCAGTTTTTAACTAATAAATGATTCATGGTGTAATGGATTTTGTTATACAACGTAGGAATGTTTAAAGGCTGAATGGTTGTTGACCGTTATCATTCTGCATGAACAATGAATCCTCAGCTCTGCCACCAAATGCCAATATAATTGTCTCATACCATACAGTACAGGTTTTGTTTTTCTTTTTCCTTAACTTTCTGGCATTAATGCCACTACAACCCTTCCTCCCTGCTGGCAATCCCATCATCTACACCCACCACATTCCTTTACTTAGCATTTTTGTCCAGAAAATTGGACAGTCTTCCAGATATCCTCACTGTATATGGACAGCAAACTGCATTGTTTGTGGGGTAGTATTTGGGAAGTGTTCTGCTACCACTGTAGGTCCTGGCTGGTCACAGTGGTCAGCATGTGTAGTATGTTGTGACTGTCTGTCTGTAGTGTACTTGTTTTTTATTTTTTATTTTATTACAATCTCAGAAGTACCTTTTAGTCATGGACTTGTTTATGAAGGTTCCATGTCAGATAGATAGAAGACAGTACAAACGTCATATTGAAATACAATTACATTCAATACAATAATAAGCAAATGGAGAGTATACATAATACAACATATATGACTGTAGCAGTACAATACATATTGGTGGCCGTGAATGTCAGACAGTTAGGTTACCAACAAGATATAGCAATAGTGGTTGATTGAAGCCAGGAATTGTTTCAGGAAAGCAATCCTTTTGTCAGGTAATGAAAGGAAAGGTGTAATAAGTGCAGATGAAGTTAGTTAAGGTCCGGCGAGGTAGGTGCGGGGAGGGAGGCTGCTGGGTAATCGTGGGTGAAGAGGGCAGGGGCAGGGGAGGAAGGAGAGAAGTGCTCAAGCCAGGGAAAATAGGAAAAGGGAGGTCCTCAAGAGAAGGGCAGCAAAGATATAGTTTGTGGGGGAGAAGGAGCAGGAGGTTTAAAGTGAGTTAGAATGAGGCAGAGCGAGTAGTTGAGCATATAATTGATGGTTGTGTTAGGTGGCATGGGTTGGCAGGGCTGGGTGGACAGAAGGAGAGAGAGGATCAAGAGAGGGTGGCAGGTGTGGGGAAAAGAGAGGTGGGTGGGTGGGTGGGGAAGGAGTGGAGAAAAGGTGAGGAGGAAAGGAGGCAGGTTATACAGTCCAGTAGGGTATGTGTGGGGTGAGAAAGGCATGGTGGACCAAAAGCATGGGGGTTTGGAGGGGCAGAAGGCTAGGGCGGTTGCTGTGGGGGGGGAAGAGCAGTGAGGAGAATTGTAGCAGTCCAGCAGAGTAGGTATGGGATGCGGAGGCATGGGGAACAGGGCGTGGGCAGGAGGAGCAGCAGGGCTGTATTTGAGAAGGCAGGGAGAAACAGAGGGACAGCAGTAAATACTTGAGGTGGGTGAGGAGGATATGGGAGGGAGAGAGGAAAAGGTAGACTGGGGGTTTAAATGTAACAGTCACAGATACTATACTGGGTAAGTTTTGCACTTTTATTTTGGTTTCTGGTCTGCTGAGGTGACAGGTCTGATGTCCAGGGCATATTGTTCATGTCTCAGACTCAGACAGTGGCAGAAATCACTTTCAACAAAACAGGTCCAGAATCTAGGCTATGCACTGGAGTTCATCCCTCAGCCCCCATGCCATTGTCATCACAAGCCATAGAGGAACTTGTGCATCCTTCAGGAGGACATAAAGTAACTAATAATTGTAAGAAAGGGTCATCAGCTTGTGCCCATGGTTTTCAGTTCTAAGCAGTAGTCAGTAGAACCCAGATTGAATCTGGGTTTCTACTCAGATACTGCCTAGTACTGAAAAGCAACAGGGATCCATCCCATCCTGGATCTTAAAGCAGCAGGTAAAGCATATTGCACGCAAACATTTTCACGTGCTTTCTTTGTGGTCACTTCTTCCACTGCTGTATCAAGGAGACTGGATAAGTACACTGGATATGTGAAGAGGATATGTAGGATGCTTATTTGCACATAAAATCTGGAAACAACAGACAATATTTGTAATCCTAGATTTCAATAAAAATAAAAAAAAACATTTATGGTTTGTCTAGAGCAAATCAGGAGAAGAACCACACCCAAATGATTACCCCTGACGAAGGGAATAATTCCTGAAGTGCCAGCTCAAAATTGTATAACAGTTTTCTGGACTGCACACCACGCATGCCATGGAGCTCAACTGCAATAAAAGCTGTTATTTTGAACACAACTTCATTTTGGGAGTCTCATTTGGGTGTGGTTCCTCTCTTTGATTTCTTCTGCACTTGCAGGTTTGTAGCCTTTGGTAACCTGCAGCTAGCCCTGCACTGTAGCTCGCAGGTGATACCCTTCCTGGTTTATTTGGTTTGTCTAGAGGGCAATTATTTTCAGTTTCAAGTTTTTCTCTGGCTTTCCTGTTCATAGTAGTGTTTACCAAATGCTTTACAGTAGTAGTAGTCATCTTCTCTTAAAGAAAAAGCTGCAAATGTATCCTTATTTGGACTAAAAGCTCATGGACAGATCCTCTGTAGATATGAGGGCTCACACAGTGAACAGGACCTGTTCGCTGCATGAGCCCTCACATCAGAGGATAAAGCTGCTGCACCAGGTAGGTCTCCTGGTCTCTGTGTTGAATGCATGTGGCTGTGTAGTGTGAGCCTCACATCACAGGATAAAGCAGCTACTGCACCAGGTAGGTCTCCTGGTTTCTGTGTTGAATGTATGTGACGGTATAGTGTACCTGCACTTTATTTCTGGGGTCACTGTTCCCATTTCTGGTCTGCTGAGGAGCCCTGTATAAAACAAAAGCTGCACATGTCATGGGGAGGCCACAATGTGACACTGGTGCATATTAAATACCTGGTCCAAATAACTGTTGATTGTAACTGGTATTTACACTGGTGTGAGCATGCAGCCTGGTCACAAGGCATTGTATCAGCTGGGTACATGGATGATGGTGTATACCATGTCACCGCACCAGGTCATATCATGGGCACACACATGGGTACACAAACATCCTGCCTGAAGGTGTCACCTCCATAACTCACTAATGTTTTTTTGTTCTGGTTTCAGAAGTTGCCCCCAACATGAATTGCTGTGAGTTCATGCTTCATTCTCGTGTTCCAGTATGCCCCCATCCAGTTCCACTGATCTGTGTCCTGTCTTGTTGTCAAGGGTGCCCCTCCCTAGCCCCATTGTTGTCTTTCTCTAGGTGGTGCAGTTGTAGTGGTCCCTAGGGTGTGCAAGTACTGCACCTACTTGTGAATATTCAGTGTGCATTCGTACTTGGGACCAGAAAATGCTTGGTCTCTCTTCAGCCATTAAAAGTGATTTTGAGAAAACAGTCCTCATCCCATCCCCTTGGACCTAGTATAGTGTGTACAGCCCTTTACACCCCATCACAAGTCACTAGCCCAAGAGATGGTCCTGGTCCTCCTGTCATTGCTGATCCACTGCAGTTATCACATATCTGCACATTCTCCTGAAATCTGGTAGTGACGGTTATAGGACCTGACTGCAGTATGGCCTGACAGTGATGCCATGAATGCACTGAGAGTGACCAAATGAGGTGTACACCTTGTCTGAAGTGTGCAGGCTAAGACACCTCAGATGCACATTATAAAAACTGACTAATTACGTGGCTCCTCAAAAGCAGACTTATACTAATTATGTATCTTATCTGTGGCTTTCAAATTGACTTGTTTAATTTATCAGTTTTCATATATGGCAGAAGGTGGCAAGATGTTACTAAGTGTGCACATGTGTGCCCTTCTGTATATTTGTATGTGTATATGTGAGTAGGATTGGTGTTCCTGTAATGAAATAGTGCAGCTCTTGTGCTTTTTAGAGGTAAATGTAGAAAACCAATATCAGACTAATGCTGGTCCTAAGCATACTGTTCCATTTATCTATTAAATGCTAGGATTTGAGGGCTGGCCCAGTGGTGCGGAAGACTGAGGGTTTTACATCACACCTGCTGTCACATAGGTGACCCAGGTTCGGTAATTACCCCAGGTTGTTAGGGGGGCAGGTGGTAAGAGGATTGAGGGTCCAGGGATTGCTGTCCTCTCCCAGTAGGGTTGCCCAAGTGGTCTTGGCCTTTGACTGCCACTGGGTGGAGGCCTGTGGATAGTGCAGGCTCCAAAAGGTTTTGAAGGTACAGTAGGAAGCTGCAGTTCTGCAGTGTGTGCATGCCTCCACGTGCATGCACTTCTGTGCCACTGCAGCCAGGGAGGTACTTGAGAAAATGGAAGGCAGGCAGGCTTAATGGGAGACCCACTTAGTCTCCCTTGGCTGCATTGTCAGTTGGTCCCTGAAAACCTCTGGACTGTGGTCTGGGGCAGCCAGTTGTTCACAATCATTGGAGCTGCTGAAGACACTAATGACAGCCACAGTCTCCCACACCCTGATTACATGGAGGGGAAAACATTTCCTGAAATTAGGGTGGGGAACATTTAACAAAAGTGTTTTTGTCTTCAAGAAAAGCTCCTAAACTCACCACAGAGCATGTAAATCCCTCAGAGCTTGGGGTTTAGTGGCCTCACACCCTAGCCTTTATATATAGAAATGTTCATAGTATAATACTAAAATGCATATGGGTGGGTGGTTGATGACACTGTTGGACAGCAAGTTGTCCACAGCAATTGGAACTACAAACTCTGTTGCCAGCCAGACACTCCCACACCCTGATTACACGTGGAAAACAAAAATTCCCGCTGAAATTAGGGGTGGGGAACATGTAACAACAGTGTATTTGTTCTTCAAGAAAAGACACAAAACTCACCACAGAGCATGTAAACCCCAGAGCTTCTGGGAGCCTAGCGGCTGGCCCCCATACCCCAGCTATTATTTGTCCTAATTTACAAATGTCATATCTAAACACCCCCAAATAAAATCCTGCCTACGTCCCTGCTGGAAACTTATTACCAGATAAGTATTAGTTTTATTTCAGTCATTTTCTAGTCTGACATTTGTGTAAGCACAATGAATCCTTTCTAATTTTTTATTTAATTTTATTTCACAGGTTATAATCCTCTTTAATGATCAAGGTCTTCACAAGCAGACACATATCCAGTACAGGTAAGCATGCCATTTTTTTTCTTACTATGATGATCGGTAAACAAGCTAGACAACCTTGAATGGGACACAAGGTGGTAAACTGGTAGAAGAAATTAGTTAAGTAATAGAAAAGAGGGGTGGTGCTTCACTCAGACATGATAATTTTAGGTTTTGATGTTCTCATAGCAAATGTGTGGGTTTCAAATCTGTTATGTACTGTATTTCCCATATCTGTGCTAGTGGCTCTGGTGGGATTTAAACCAGTGATATGTCAGAAGGTTTGTTTGTTTTTGCAGCTTCACTCAGACATGATAATTCTTGGGTTCTTGATATTCTCATAGCAATTATGTGTGTTTCAATTCTGTGATGTACAGTATTTTGCATAGCTGTACTATCGGATCAGGTGGGATTTAAACCATGATGTATCAGATGTACTTTTGTATTTTTTATGCTCTATCCCTTGAACAAGTGATTTCTTGTTATTTGTATGTTGTCTAACTGCTGTAGTTTGTTTTGAATCTGTAATGGATCATATTTGACATTACTGTGCTATTAGCTCTGGTGGAATTCAAACCAGAGATGCATCAGATGTACTTTTTAATTTTGCATGCTCTGCTTTTAAGCATGATAAGATTTTCAATTCACCAGATAGAGGTCACGGATGTGGTCTGTGGACAAACTGGAACCCTGTCAGATGCTGGTACTAGGCAATGGGAGACTTCTAAGGCACAGTTGTCTTTCAAATCTTAAAATTATAGCTCTCCTTCGGTCTCCTAATAAGCATGGAGGCCTTGGGCCTAATGCAAACGTAACACTGGCAATGCAGTCAGGTGGCCACACATTGGACTTAGTTTGTGCAATTGGGCTGGAGGAGGAAGATGGCGTCTATAATGGGGCTGTGATTGCAGCTTTTGACTCAATCACACCAAGTCGTCCGTCCGCCCTTGTCTACTCACTGGAGACCTCCTTGGTATGATGAGGATTTCCGGAGTTTAAACACTAAGGGGCAGAGGTTAGAGAGGTGCTGGATGAGATCTGGCTGGATGGAGGACAACTTGGCCTCAGGTCACATTATGCTGACTATAAATGGGCAATCTCCCGAAAGAAGGTGAGTTTCTCTCTGGAGATTCCTGAGAGGAGCAGACTAGCTCAACTCTTCCGTATGGTAAACAGACTTTTGCATTCTGTCTGTCTCCATGCTGGAGGAGTAGGTTCTAGCACTAGGTGTGAGGAGTTAACTCTGTTGTTTGCCGACAAGGTGTCTCTATTGGGGCCGAGGTCTCTCGAGTATCTCTTGAAAGGGATGTGGTGTCCGCCTGAGTTGTGCCAAAAATTTCCTCCTGTCTGGAATGAGTTTGAGTTATTTGAGGTGGAGAAGGGGATAGGGATAATCTCAAAGCTGTGGCCTACACAGCGTGATCTGGACCTAGTTCAGACTCACCTGTTGGTTGGATGCTCAGACGAGATAGGACCTGTGGTTGCTGATGTTGTCTGGAGTTCATTGAGGAGTGGGGTCTTCCGTTGTCCTTGAAAGAGGCTCTGTTTAGACCCCTTTAAAAGCCTCTTTGGACCTGGACTGCCTCAGCAACTACAGGCCAGTCTCACACCTCCTATGTTTAGGAAGGGTATAAAAAGTGGTGGCCATTCAGCTTGAGAGACATCTCACATCTTCTTCTACCTATGAGCCTTTCCAGCCTGGGATCCAGGCGGGGCATAGTATGAGACTGCCCTGGTAAGGGTGAAACATAGAAACAGAAATATAGAATCTGATGGCAGATAAGGACCGCATGCCCACCTAGTCTGCCCATTTCCCTACCTAATGGATAAGCTGCAGATCCTAGTTAACCAACAGCCTACTTCCTCCTACCCCCACTAGAACTGGCTTATGTCTGTTCCCATTCTTGAATTTCTACTTTTTTATACTATATATTTATTATTTTCATTTACACAATCATAGGACAGTTTTTACAGTGTATAGTTAGGACAGTACATAATTGCATCAGTCAGATACATAGCAATACCTTAGTCAAGGGTCTCAGGACTACTTATATATTTTACAAAACAATTCATATCCTAAGCACTAAGACATTTACATAAACCATCATCAGAGTCGCTGTGTTTCTAAGGTACAAAAGTAGGATCTAAAGATGATATATAGAATCCATTTCCTCCATTTAACCTCAAATAAAGACCATTTATCTGTGCTTTTAGCTATTAATCTTCTAATACATAAATTTCTCCCATTATTCCCTCCAATTCTGTATGTTTGGAGGCATTTTCTTCCCCAGGTTCTAGTAATTGCTTTTTAGCTGCCAGCATATAAGTGATTAACAGTGATCCTCTGGGTATTGGGAGACCCTTCATGGAACTGAGAGTAGAACTAGCTCAGGGTCAATACTGCTTTCACATCTACCAATTCTTTTAATGCCTCTAAAATATCTCTCCAGTAACCTGCTAACTGTGGGCAGGCCCAAAAACATGGAACTGATCCGAGATATTTCTCCACAATCTCTTTCTCCAGCAATTGCTTAATGTCCCTGATGAGAACCTGGCCAGTCTTGCGGAGTATAGGAAAATCAATTTCTAACTTTCCAGGCAAATTCTCGCCAGTAGGGGGCCCCAAAACTCCCATTGAGAATTTAGTATACTTTTCCCAATCTTCCTTTGATACCTGGAGTGGAAACTCTTTATTCCAGCCACTTAGAATTCCTAAGTTGAATTTTTGATAATTCCTCAAACCCCTATATATTAGTCCCACAAAGTGGGGCCACAACTGTCCTCTCCCGTGGTCATGGCTAAAGTAAGTAATAACGGTGGTGGATCTGAGAGTCTACTAAAGGCTTGTCCTTTTCTTTCAACGCCTTCTATTAAGCTTGTATAAGTTGAAAAATCTTGTTGTGAAGATTGTATGTTCCTTGAAGTTTAGTAAATGAGAGAACCCGGCATCCACCAATTGGAACATAAACTTAAAACCTTTTTGTCTCCATTGAGCCAAAGTGCCTCCTGTTCCAAAGTAAGAGTTTGATTCTGAAATTTAATAAATTCAAATAGGGACCTACTGGTTCCAGCTCTTTTAGATGGATGATTCTCTTCAAGCCTCCATAGTAGGATTTGTACTATAAATAAGTCTAGGTCTTTTATTTACTGGGGCATATAACATTAATAAAAGTTCACTCCTCCTTACCCATTAAGGGTGAATTCTAAGTTCTTCCATGGTATGTCATATTTTGGGTTATTCCAATTGAAAACTTGAGCTTATCACTGTAGCATTTGCATACATCTGAAGATCAGGCAAATTTAAACCTTCCTTATTTTTTGGTAACATTAATGTGGACCACTTGATTCTGTTTTTTTCCGCCCAGACAAATCTCGCCTAAGACTTATTCCAGGAGGGAAAGTACATTCCATCTGGCATCATCGGTGTGGTCTGGAAAGATATAGCAGCCTTGGAAGAATATTCATCCTAATAAGATCCACCTTAGAATATAGTGATAAATGAAGTTGGGACCATTGATGTAGATCAGACTCTATGTTTTGTGTTAAAGGTTCATAGTTTACCATAGTGAGATGCATTAACTGGTTTGGTAACTGTATGCCTAGATATTTTATCTTGATGCTATTTCAGCGCAGAGGCAAACTGCCCTTCAATGTCTGTGAAGGGGACAAATGAAAGGGAAGAACTTCTCTTTAGACAAATTTGTTTTATATCCAGAGAATTGAGCAAATTGCTCAAGTATCTCCCATATTGCTGGAATAGAGGACTCTGGATCCGCTACTGACAATAAAATGTCATCTGCATATAAAGCCAACTTCCATGATTTATTGCCCAGCTGAATGCCTTTAATTTTTTCTGATTTTCTAAGCATCATAGCAAAGGCTCAATATAGATGGCAAATAACTTCCCCACTGTTTTGACTCTATGACCTCCTCAGGAAGGCTGTCCCATACATCTTTAACCCCTCTGTGAAGAATACTTCTTCACATTACCTCTGAGCCATTCCCCATCTTCAAATTGTGCCCCTTGTTCTTGCACATCTCTGTTTCTGAAAGATGCTACCTCTTGGACTTTGTTGATTCCTTTGAGGTATTTGAAAGTTTCTATCATGTCCCCCTCTCCTCCTTTCCATCTTAAGCTCCTTTAGTCTTTCTTCATATGTCTTCTGGTGCAGACCCTGCACTATTTTGGTTGCCCTCCTTTGGACAGCCTCCACCCTGTCTATGGCTTTGCAGAGATGGGGTCTCCAGAACTGTACACAGTACTCCAGATGTGGTCTTACCAACTGTCTGTGTAGAGGGACAACAACTTTCTATTTTCTACTGGTGTAGCCTCTCCCTATGCATCCCAGTATCCCCCAGCCCTCCTTACTGCCTCTCACATTGCTGGCCCACATTTAGGCCTTCTGATATGACTACCCTTAGGCCCTTTCCATTTTGATGTTGTCAGTATCTCCCCCACCACCACTGTGTACTCTACCCTGGGTGTTTGTTTTCCAGGTGCATTACTTTGCACTTCTTTGCATTGAATATAAGCTGCCATACATTTGACCATTCCTCCAACCTTGCCAAGTCCCTTTTCATCCTTTCCACCCCACCTTGTGTATCAACCCTGTTGTAGATCATAGTATCATCTGCAAAGAGACATACTTTTCCTTCCAGTCCCTCTGCAATGTCACTTATAAAGACATTAAAAGGACCAGCCCTAGTACTGAACCCTGTGGTACCCCACTAGTAACCCCCTTTCTTCACTGTGGACTCCATTTACTATTACCCTTTGTGTCCTGTTGTCCAGCCAGTGTTTTACTCAGGCTACCACGTGGGACCCACTCCCAGGCTTGCTAATTTGTTTAATGTTTGCCTGATGGTGCTTAATGATCTCCTGATGGTGAGGGACAGGACAGCCCATACCATCTTGGTTCTCCTGGACCTCTGTGCAGCATTTGACACTATGGACGATGAGTTGCTGCTTGACCACCTGAGGTTCTGGTGTGGCCTATCTGGTAATGTCATCAACTGGTTCAGGTCATACCTGACAGACAGAGTGCAGAGGATAAAATGGGACTTTTTCATCTAGCCCAAAGCCTCTGAGCTGTGGGGTGCCATGAGGTCAGTCTTGTCACCCTTATTGTTCACTGTGTACATGCTGCCATTGGGGACATTATCAGGTGGTATGGGTTGGGTTTTCACTGCTATGCAGATGACACCTGATTGTGCCTGTCCTGTGCACCCAATGTTCAGGTGTTAGTCTCTGTATTTAACAGCTGCCTTGAGGAAATCCAGTCATGGATGACTTACAACTGGCTTAGGCTCAACCCAAACAAGACTCATGTATTGGTGTTGGGTCATTGTAGGGGAGGAGGGATGTTTTCCCCCGCTAATCTAGTGTTGGGGATGTTCCCTTGTCCCTCTAGACTGGTGAAGGATTTGGGTATAATCCTTGATGATGGCCTGACACTTGATGCCCAGGTGTCGGCTGTGGTCAAAGAGTTTTATCATCTCAGGAATATCACCCAGATCTGAGCCTTGATCCCTCCTGAGGACCTGCCCACACTGGTACATGCTTTTGTAACTTCCAGGCTGGACTACTGTAATGCCCTGTACCTTGGGTTATCTGTAGGTAACCACCACAGGCTGCAGTTGATGCAGAACATGGCAGTGAGACTTTGACTGGGGCAAGGAGATGTGAGAATATTACCCTGTCCTCCATGGGCTGCACTGGCTGCCAGTTCGGTGGAGGATTGTCTTCAAGGTAGGGCTCCTTACCTATAAGATCCTGCATGCTGGGGTCCCACCTATTTGCAAGATCTCCTTGTCCCTTACTGTCCAGCCCAGACACTCCATTCTGCTGAGGGAGGCCTTCTTGGGGTTCCTAGTGTTAGGTTGCAGCATTAGTGAGACAGAGCAGTCGGTGGCAGCACCAACCCTGCAGAATTCCTTACCTGATTATTTGAGGTGAGCTCCCTCAGTGGAAGCCTTTAAAGGGAACTAAAAACATACCTGTTCCAACTAGCTTTTATTGATTGATGCTGCTTTCTAGATACATAGATACAGACAGCTGCCGGCAGATAAGTGGGCCTATGGCCCACCTAGTCTGCCCATTTGAGCTTGTTAGGGTTCAGTTTGTTTTCCTAGAAGTCTATTTCCCTTACCCTGACCTCTAGAATTCCTTTTATGTCTATCCCATGCATTCTTAAATCCTGATTGTTTCAGCTCCCACCACTTCCTCTGGCAGGGTGTTCCACTTGTCCACCACCCGTTCTGTGAAGAAATTCTTCTCATGTTTCCTCCTGAATCGCCCTCCCTCCAACTTCATCCCATGCCCTCTAGTCCTGAAACATCTTTTTTCGCTTAAAATAGTGTTTTCCTGCACCCTGTTCCTCCCTGTAAGATACTTGTATGTCTCTATCATATCCCTCTCTCCCTCCTCTCCTCCAGGAGTACATGTTCAGTTCCTTCAACCTGTCTTCATAGGACCTGTGATGCAACCCATGCACAATCTTTGTTGCCCTCCTCTGAACCTTCTCTACCCTGTCCATGTCCTTACGAAGGTATGGTCTCCAGAACTGTACACTGTACTCCAGGTGGGGCCTCACTAGTGTCTTGTATAGCGGAATTATGACCTCCCTTTTCCTGCTGGTGATGCCCCTGCCTATACATCCCAGCATCCTATTTGCTTTACCTGATGCCTTGTCACACTGTTTCCCTACCTTGAGGTCATCAGAGATGACAACCCCAAGATCCCTTTCCTGCTTGGTGCATGCTATATCCTCACCCCCAACTGATATATTGTGCCCGGGTTTTGTGCCCCATATGCATTATCTTGCACTTCTTTGCATTGCATTTCAACTGCCAAACCCTTGACCATTCTTCAAGTTTCTGCAGGTCCCTTCTCATTCTGTCTACACCCTCTGGTGTGTCTACTCTGTTACAGAGCTTTGTGTCATCAGCGAACAGTGAAATTCTGCCTTCTAGATCCTGTGCAATGTCACTGATGAAGATGTTGAATAGGACCGGTCCCAGCACTGATCCCTGTGGTACCCCACTGGTCACTCTTCCCTCTGTGGAGTGACAGCCATTTACCACCACCCTCTGTGTCCTGCCACCCAGCCAGTTACCTACCCACCACACTACTGTCCTGCCCACACCCATATTCCCCAGTTTGTGTAATAGTCTTCTATGTGGCACAGTGTCAAAGGCCTTGCTGAAGTCCAGATAGGCCATGTCCACTGCCCTCCCTGATCTACCTCCCTAGTCACCCAGTCAAAAATTCAATGAGGTTGGTCTGACATGACCTCCCCTGGTGAAACCATGCTGCCTTGGGTCCTGTAGTCCATTGACAACCAGATGTTCCACCAATCTCTCCTTCAGTAGTGCTTCCATGATCTTTCCCACTACCGAGGTGAGGCTGACTGGTCTGTAGTTCTCTGCTTCCTCTTTGTTCCCACTTTTGTATAAGGGACTACATCTGCTGTCCTCCAGTCTTTGGGTACCTCCCTGTTTCCAGTGATTCGCTGAACAGGATAGCCAGAGGTTCAGCCACCACCTCTCTTAGTTCTTTAAGGACCCTGGGGTGCACCCCATCTGGCCCCATTGCTTTATCAGCTCTTATTACTTCCAGTTCCTTCAGGACACCTTTCGTGTAAAGGGACTTGTGTCCATTTCTGCACCATTCTCACCCCTTGTACTCCTTCAGACCCATTACCCCTCTTCCTTAGATGGAGGTCTGTATGTAAAATGATTTTATTATATGTATTTTATTTTTAATTGTGTTTTGTATCATGGTTTTATTGTACAGTGTACTCAGAGTCCCAGGAATTGGGCGCTTGATAAATAAAATATCTAATCTAATCTATCTGATGTAACCAAGTAGTAATCTGATTAGGTGTTAATGGTGACTACATTGTGAGCATAGTACACTTGACTTCCTGAGAAGAAGGTCACCATAGTAATATATGGGTTCTAACATTAAGTGAGTGGCAACATGTACTTCTTTGTCCCTGGTTTATGTTCTTACCACAGAGATAGCTACTGCTGTTATGTTCAGGTCCTGCAATTGACAGTGTTATAACTTAAGATATTATTTTCATAATAGTTCTAACTAGTAATTTCGTCCATTTACAACTTATGGTCAGAAGGGACTCTGGGTCCTTCATGTCCACCCCTGTTTCATACGCAGGATGAATAACTTTGCTGTTCAAACATCCTAGTTTACAGTGATTCCTTATCCACTCTACTAGTTTGTGATTTCTTTCATAAGCACATTGTTCAGGACCTGAACAAGCTGGGCAATTAGTCGCTTCTCCTTTGATTGTGAAAGCTGTTATGCTCTCTTCCAGTACTCTTAAAGCAGTATAGCAGCTGTTCTGGCTCTGACTAGAGTTTGTATTTATTGGCAATGGGAGCCATTTACAAACAGAGTTTATGTTTTGTTTGGAGACTGCCCTATGGTTTTTTTGCCAATGTACCTAAATTCAACTTTGGGGTATCCCTCGCTACTTACTGGAGTGTGATATTCCTATAGTAACAAACTCTGGTCAGAGACAAAATGGCTATGGAGATCTTTTGAGAGTGGCAAGAGTGGTGAACAGAATATGCTGTGCTCTTGTTGCACAGGAGTCAGCCATTATACTATAAGCGATACAGTACTGAGCATGCATGATACCTTGTGCAGTTGTCCAGAGTCAGCCTGGCGCAACACGGCAGTGCTGACATAACTACGCAGTAACAACCCAGTCCCCTCAGGTTACTAGAACTCATTAGTACTAGTCTTAGGCAGGTAGAGAAAGGTAGTCGCTGGAAGGTCATTAGGGACGTTCTACATAATGACATCATTGTTTACTCAGCAAGCCTGAGAGAAGATGATTATGTCATTTAGAACTCTCACAGCAGCATAACCATTAGAGTCATCTGCTCTTAGGGAGCTTAGAATGTTTATCAGTAAGTTCAAGTGTGGCTGTTAGGCTGGCAGAAGGTCTACCACTGGGGCTCTGTCAAAGGGAGCCCTGTATTTCTCACCCTAGCTTGGTAAAATCTTCAGTTTGCCTGCAGGACTCTTTAGTTTCACTCCAGGGGAGTGAGAGGGAATGCAGTTCTTGTGTATCCAAGGGTCAATCACCTGAAGTTCACAGCTGCTTTAAGGAAGAACAATGAGTAGAATCTGACAGCTACCAGAGAAAGAAAGGTGCCTTTTGTTCTTTCCATGGCTGGGAGGCAGGAATAACTAATCTGTGAGTACAGAATTTAAGACTGTTCTCTGAGAGAGTTGTCTGAGGTGTGTGTTCCCTAGATAAGGCTATATCACACTGGTCCCCTTTCGATGCAACCATGCAATTTAAAGCTAAAGTTAGGAGTCTTTAGCAATTCATTGGGGACTGGAGACTCATTTGGTGTAACTCTGCAGAGGCTGTTTGGGGAAATGGGTGAGGATCACTATCTGGATTTTCAGGCAGGGCTAAGTGGTTTGGGGCTGGGCACCAGTGTTCCCGGCAATGATCATGCACCAGGAGGATTATAAAGTGTGTGCACATCCCACAGATATACACTTTGGAAGAGAGACAGAGATTTTTTGCAGGAAACAGTACAGCCTAGCAAAGTGTCCTGCAAAGAGAGTGTGCCTGTATTGCAATGATAAACATTTGGAGGACCACCCTTGCTTTAAGCAACATCTCGGTAAATAAAGCATACTGCAAAGTCCCAGTTACTGCTTTGGACATTCCGCTTATTGCTTCTAGTGTGAATGTTATTGGGGCTTCTCAGCAGTAGGTCTAGCATATGCCTAGCATCCTCTCTTTTGGACCTGGTTGTAAATAAAAGGTCCATTTTAGCATGTACCCCACCCTTCTCCTCTAGATGATGAGCCTGGTATACACTCCAATGCTAGGGGTGGAAACATGAGTGTAGCTCTGCCAAAAGAAAATTGTATGCCATGTAGTTGTCAGTAATTCTTTTAAGGGGGTGCCAGTTAGCCAAAGGTGGTGTGGAGGTTACATACATATGTGTGATACTAATGCATGCTCAGTTTAAGTCTGTGCAACCATGTTGCACATGGCAGCCATCACATCCACATTTGCAGAAAGGAATAGTAGTGCACCAGGAAGTGGGTATGTTTATGTGGCCTACAGGAGGGAAGAGCTGCATAAACAGAATCACTGGAAACCTGGAAACTATGCTGGAGCAATGGGGCAGAACATCAGACAGCGATCACGTTACGTGCTTCCACAGTGCTCTTTTACAGATCTGATGATGGCATAACAGCAGCCAGCAGTGTCAGTGGCTCAGTAGGTAGCACACTTGCCTCTGAGGCCGGAGATCAGGAGGCTGTGGGTTCAGTTCCCACATCTGGCACTTGGGTTAATATCCCAGTACTGACACTGTAATGCAGCATGAGAGGGTGTTGCATTTCTGAGGTGCCATCTTCGGATGAGACGTTAAACCGAGGTCCCATCTGCCTGGATTGGTGGTAGTTCAGGTGGATGTTAAAGATCCCATGGCACTTATCGAAAAGAGTAGGGAATTTCCCGTGTCCTGGGCCAAATTTCCCTCATTCACTAAAAATACCACCAACAGCTTAATCTGGTTCAAGGTCAGTTGGCATTCATCTGTATTCTCCGGTCGTGCCTGAAAATAGGCAGGATTTGTCTAGTGCACTTACCTGGTCAACAAAGCTAAATAAATAAACATCTGTGGAGCTTGCCCACACAACTGTAAAATCAGACTCAGGAGGAGACTATTAACAAACTAGAGATCTGGTCTCATATTTGCTCATCATCACAGTCACTTTCTCATTCTTTTCTAAGCAGTAATTTCTGGTTAATGTGCCTTAACCCTATTGATCTGTGTTGGTAGACTTCTTCTGGTTATCCTCTGTATTAGGAGAAGGTAGTAGCAGTCTTGAAGTGGTAGCTGCCAGTGGTGGCATGCTCAAAAAAAAGTGGCTCCCCATACTTGATATGCACATTTTAGAAATGACCCTTGAGTTAAAAGGGACTGGAATTGACTACTTTTGTGCAGCTGTTTGAAATGTCTCTATTTTATAAATTATATTCATACCTCTAAAGGATCCCTGTTTTAACTGTGCCTGAATAAAAGTCAAAGATGTCGGTTGTGTTTTCTTTTGGTTTTAGATTTATAGAACTGTTATTTAATACAACAGCAGATTAGGTACATATGGACACATATTAATATGTGGACATATTAGGATGAAAGTATCTCAGTTACAAGGGTGTCTGTTAGGTTTGGGTTTTGAATGTACACATACACTAGTCACTTGTTACAGAATTGCAGATGTATCATGTTTAATATAGTATAAGTTTGACTATTCATGAGTAATATGGACTTATTGTACACAGGGTTTAAGAAAATGTATCTGAACTTTCACTGTGTAAAATTTGATTGACACTACTGTGTGAAACATCTGGTGAATATTTAACTTACAGTAGGGTAGGTTGTCTTCTAAGCTATTTTTTACTTATATATATTTTCATATTTATAAGACTTTTAACATTATTTACGATGTATTGCTGAAAGAGCTACTGAAGCCTGAAAGAAAACTTTGAAAATATAATAATTAGGTAAACTTCTGCTTTATTCCATATATATTCTTTCTCCTCCCGTTATTTATTACTGAGAAAATATGCATGAATACATGATTTTTATCCTGCAGTTACTTTAAAGTTAATCTTCCTCTATAACTCCCTACTTCAAGTCATAATGCACTGTTGTGACATCACAATCTGTTGCCATGGAGAGTAACTGTGATGTCACAAGCAGTGCATTATGACCTCAGGCAGGGAGACAGCAAAATAAAGAGTTGAACTCTTCAGGAGCAAAAACATGTTTTCAAGCAAATTACCTCAGCAATAAATAATGGGCAGGAGGAATAAAGAACTTATGTGAAATACAAGCTGAACTTTATCTAAATATTATGTTTTTAAAGTTCTCTTGAAGGTGTCAGCTGCTATTTAATCTTATTTTCCTTTGTTTTTAATCATTGTCATTTACTAATGCTAGCACAGACACACACACAGAGGGTTTTAAAATGAAGCTTCACTTGGTTTATAGCTTGTGTCAGGGAGTGAACATCCACATCAGTGAAATTTGACCTTGGGATAGCTTTTTTGATGGAACTAATCCTGTCTTGGTGAAGTAATTTGCAAAGCTGAGACTGTTTAGAAGTACTATAGGAGTTATGCTAAGCGAATGTAAATATCTCTAAAAATATACTTGTTATGCTAAACCATCAGCATGAAACTTATTCAGGACAAAAAGATCTTTCAAATTAACCTATTCATTAGCTGCACTAATTACATTTTTAAACTATGGCCATCTGATTACCTGAATTTTCATTTTCATTACAATTTTCACCTTTCAGATGGCTATATTTAAAAAATCTAATGAATTCAGATTAGTGACTACCCTCTGTGACATTACAATCTGTCAATCTGTGAAAGGTCATTTTGTCCTGAACAACTTTCATGCTGGTTGTATATTGGCAACTTGTATGCTTTCTGAGATATTTATATTTGTTTGCATGACTCCTGCTAACCCAGAATTACAAACATGAGTATCCCCTCACAGTTAGTTCAAGTTCAAGTTTATTGAACTTGAACTTGAACTTGAACTAACTGTGTGGACGGAAACCTATGTTTGTAATTACGGTTACAGATCATGGCCGATCTACTTTGAAAATCCTACCCCTAAGTTAGGTAGAAGCCTCCTATTTGAGGCTAATACAAGGTTTATTTATGAATGCTTAGTCCTCTAAAGTCACTTTACCATTTATTTTTAAAATGGTTTCTCTTTTCTCTTGGGGTTCCGATTGCAATTTGTAATGCACAGTGTCATTCTCATCTGGTTGTTGTTTGCTGTATATTGCCTAGCACTTCTACATGTTCCAATGGTTTAACATTTTAAGATACTAAAAAGTCTAAATTAAAAGTTGTATCTGTGGGCTGGGAGGTTAGGATGAGTATAAGTACTCAGACATGAACCTCCTGTATAAATGTAAGTAACTATTCACATTTCTAAATCTGTTATTTGGTATTCAGCATTAGCTAATGTTTCTCCATCTACCTTCCCAGAAAATCTTGCTTCCTATTCCAAAAATTATCCTCTTGAGGATTATTGTCATTTGAACATTATGGTGTGATGGAAGGAGATTTTAAAGTCTATGTCTAGTTACAATTTTCTAATGTACAATTTTGGACAGAAGCAAATATTTCCACCAATATCCAATTTTCAAAGCTAAGACATAGCTAAATCCAATTTTGAAACTCCGCCTTAGTTATATCCAGTTTATAAAGTTCTGGTATAAATGTGCCTGGACACAATTTTTGACTGAGTTTAATCTGCTCGATAATTTACTTTTATGTCTATTATGTTTTTATCCAGAAACTGGATTTAAAGTACCATAAAACAGTTACTAATTCTGAAGAGAAAAAGCCTTATTTTATACAGTAACTTTTGAAAATTCCACCTGACTAGGGGCCAGATATTCAAAACTTTACGACAGGCAAAAACTGTTTGCACAGGTTTAGCATGGGATTAGCGTGGGTTTGCTATATTTAAAAGGCCAAATAGCATGTGCAAACTGCATTAGCACCAGGCAAAATCATAATGTTTGCAAGGGGCAAACTGAGTGGGTGTGTACATGAGTACAGGCGCACTGTGATATTCAGTGACTAGCACTTGCGCAAAGTGGTTTTGCATGACTTAGCATGACACTTAGCATGGTGCACATTACCACCCAGGAAAAAGGTAGTCTTAGCCTTGGCAATCAGCTTTAGTGACATTATGGCTTTGTACGGTGTTTGTGCGGCTTTTGTGTGGCTTTGTGACCCTAACAATAAATATGACACATAGACAAAGCCAGACATAGAGGAAACATGTTGCTCACTGATGGCATCTCAATGATGCCATCATCTGCCACCAGTCCCAGCCATGCCAGGCAGTAAGTGGTGACCCTGCCACCAGTGGACAGCATGGCAGTGTGTGGCCATACAGCACACACCTGTGGACACTCTTCTGTGGACACCAACAGATGCCAGCATACACATGCAGCACTGTGGGCATGGGAGGATGTTGAGGAGAGTGTACGGGTGGCCAGGCTGTGCCACAGACCAGGTGTGGCCACAAGTGGACACATCATGCAGTACATGGGCCAGTATTGGGAATACCCCAACACCAGTGTGCCTTTCTGATAATATATGCCCCTCCAGCCACATACCGCAAAGCTGTACAACTATCACAGCACACAAAGTCGGACATGTATATGTCACTGTGAGCATCCCATGCCAGAGGTGCAGCATCTGTGGGTCACACAACAGTATAACAGTAATGTCCACTGTCAGTAAATGCCTGCATGTTGGGCCTGTCACTGTGTATAGTGCAGTCATCAGCACTGCCCTACACACCATAGGTGGTGCTGTGTCCACACACTACTGGCCCCTTGCTACTGTAGTGTTTGCTGTGTACTGTAGCATGACCTACAGTGTGACAGTTGCATGCAGCAACACCACCCGTCTAATGCCTATGCTGTGTTGTCCCAGTACAGCTACAGGCAGCAGCAAATGTGAAAGTACAGTGTTCAAAACTGTATAATATTCTCAAACTGTTTATGCAGCACTAACATGTTTACGAGGTTTAGCGTAGGGCTAAACTGTTAGCCCAGTGCAAAACTGCATGCAACCAGGACATAATGAGATGCTAATCTGGATGTTTGCCCAGAGACTACCTAAGTAGGCTCATTTGCATGTCACTTTTGAATATGGCAAAGTTTAGTGCCGGGCAAACGATTTGCACCAGGCTAACAGCTTAGCCCCGCGCTAAACCCGCCTAAACATGTTAGCGCTTGCACAAACAGTTCAGGGAATATTATACAGTTTTGAACACTGTGCTTTCACAGTGCTGCTGCCTGCAGCTGTACTGGTCCACACATTTGCCGGCACACACATTGGCCACATAGTTCACCTCACCTACCTCACATCGCTGTGCACTGTGTTGCTGTTGTGGTTTGCACTTCCTGGTTGCTATATTCAGAGCTGTCTTATTCCAGGGCTAAGTTTGCCCTGCACTCCCAGCCCAGTTTGCCTGGCCTCATTTCCTGCTATATTCAGAAGCTGTTTTCCCGGCTATTCCTTTGAATATAGCTTGCTTTGTGCTCTAGGGCTAAGTTTGCCCACTGGGCAGTGTTAATTTAGCCCTGGGGCAAAGTTTTGAATATCTGGCCCTCGAGTTTTGCCCTTTTATGACTTTTGAAAATCCCAGCCTACAGCAAGTCTCTCACTTTATCATTTAAACTGTGTGATTACAGAGCTTTTGTTGACTGAACGGATATAAGACTCTGTCTGTGTATGACCTGAATTTATAACACACATTTTGATACTTTGCTGATACTATGTTTTTATGTAGTTTTACAACTTGTGTTTAGTTTAGTTTTATTTTATTAAGCAGATAAGTGTACTGCTGCCAAAAGCACCTTTTTCAGACACAACCTAGGTATCGATGTATAGAGGGATTACAATAAAAGTATACAACATGCATGTGAAATATATAACATGCAATGAATACAAAGGACAACAAGCTATGAAAGCTACAGCTACATGCAGTGCTAGATATGAATTGAACCATAACATTTACAAACACTTAGATATTGAACATATTCTTATACAGTATTAAATACAGTTAAAGATATTCGCCAAGACAGGCATATGCTCCACCTACAATGGTGCCTTACCTCCACACATTCAGTCACTTCACTACCAGTCTAGCATTGCTTGTAAAGTGCTTTGTGATGTATGAAAAGCACTATATAAGTGCTGATTCTTCTTCTTCTAAGAATGCAGTCTATCCTTATGTGCCCCATAAATGTTCATTAGGTTTGCTGTAATTTTACTCATAATTTTATCTTCACTGGGATACTTTCACTTTCCTGACTTTAGATCTTCCCTGCACCACCCCCGCCCAGTCAATTTTATGACAGGTGTGTCAGGGACTCTGCACCAATTTTATTTTATTTCGCTTTGGTCAACCGGTAAGTGCACTAGACAAATCCTGCCTATTTTCAGGCACGACCCGGAGAGGGGATACAGATGAATGCCAACTGACCGTGAACCAGAGTAAGCTGTTGGTGGTATTTTTAGTGAATGAGGAAAATTTGGCCAGAACACCGGGAAATTCCCTACTGACTGCTTCCTGTGAGCAGGGGGACCCATTTTCTGGTGGGACCAAGATGGCGGAGGAGGAGGAGGATGTCTGCTTGGTAGGAGAGATAGCCTCATCTCCTACTATTATCATGTTAGAGGCTGCAGCCGGTGTTTCGCTGAATTTATTTCAGAATTTAAGCTCTCGAAAGGAGAATCTTCAGGGAGCTTACTAAGGAATTTACTGAAGAACTACAGCCAGAGGTATTGCCTGTAATGGCATCTGCAGATCTTGAGGAAGAGAGTGGCTCTGAGCACAAGATTACAACTTCAGGTTGTGAATTCCCTTATTTGCTGCAGCAGGATTGAACCTGGAACCCATGTATGCAATGGCAATACAAGGAAGGATGAAAAATGGTGGAAACAAGGCAACCAGAGGTGGTCATGGAGCAAGAAGAAGAAGGAAGAGATTGGGAGAGTCTGTGAGCTGGCGGCTGTCCAATGGAACTGTGCCCCGGGTGAAAAGCGCCTTAATTCAAACAGGTACTTTTATTTTCCCAACATCGAGAATTTGCCTGTTCTAGCTCCAGAAATGACTGTAAAGTTGTCCAAGCAGGTAGAATTGTCGCCTTGCAGCCAAGCTCGCTTTTCCAAAATTAACACTGCTACTGTTTCAGGTGTAAAACGGATCTCAGATCTCGCTTTTAATGACAGAAAATAGCGCTATGAACGATCGAGCTCTGAAGCGCCTGCTGCAATATAGTCTGGGAGGATTTAAAAGAAGAAAAGTCTGGGATGCCTGAAAGCCTCAAAAAACTGTAGCCTGTCTTTTCAGCCTGCACAAAGGAAGGAGGAACAGGACATTATTTCAACTAATGCTGAAAAGAGCTGTACCACTTTGCCTATGGATTTTACTGACTTTGCTGTCCCTATGGATAAAATAAAAGGTTTTGTGTTGAATAATAATATGAAGCAGGGGGATGCAGTAGAGGCAAATAAAAATATGGTTTATCAGTCTAATGTAGGTTCTCAATTAGGGGTTACAGAATTTTCTTTTCTGAGGGGCACACAAGGAAAATGTAATTCCCATGCCAAATGCATTAGGTTTAGGTAATAAAGCAGCTTATTATAAATAATGAGGGGCAAAAGACTGACGCCAGAAAAGCTCTAAGTGATGGTTGGTCTCTGTTCAATCAGGTGGATGGATTCCTGACCCCACTTGGAGCCCGAAGTTATCCTTTTCTCAGGATTCTCCTGAGTGGGCTCCAAAGGTGCAACTGCAGGAAAATGTTTCAGGTACAGATAAGAAGGTAGAGGAGTGTATGTTTTAGGTACTGCAGGTAACCTGAATAACTTGAGTGATTCAGCTGAGGCTGCTGTGTCTCATAAGGCCTTACCTAAACCTGCAGTGGAATTGTTAGTACCCCCCAAAGGAACCAGATAAAAGCCTTTGCTGTCGGAGCTCTTTTCCAATGCACAAAGAGAAGCTGCTCCAAGGAGGAATGCAGTGCTTTACGTATAAAGGGGATTGGAAGTCAATCGACAGACATTATGTAGGGAAAGTTTTACTGAAAGATTCTTTGCATTTTCTCCCAAGGATGTTTATGCATTTATACACATTTCGGTGAAGATAATTTTGATATCAGCTTTAGGTCTCAACAAGCACTTGACCTCTTCTGGTTACGCTTATGGGCAAGTAAAATTTTCCCCAACATGGACCCCTTTATTGTGATACCATTGTCAAAGCCTTTGATTAAATTTGTCACTATAATGTTTCGGAATGAAGGGGTCTGGGTAGAAGATATTACATTCTGGCTAAAAAAGGTGTGATGTTTTATGAACCTGAGCCTATTTTAGACTCAGAACAATTTTGACGGAGGGTGGAAATATAAAGTTAAGCTTAAGCAAATGAAGCAGGAATTGAGCACATTCCAAACTCTTTTGTTAGGAAAGGACAGAGGAGTGTGCTTTTACAGTGGACAGCCTCGTGCCTGCTATAAATGTGGAGCAAAGACTCACCTGTCTAGCGTTTGTGACCAACCAGATGCGATAATTGTGGGGAGGTAGGGCACGAATCATGTTTTGTGGTAATCCATCTTGCTGCGATTTATGTGAGGCAAAGGTCATGTGTTTAAATTCTGCCCTTGGGACGCATATAATTTGTCACATAGTTCTGGTTCTGAGTCTTATATACAGAAAGCACAGGAAGTTGTGGTTCTATCCACCCCTGCAGGAGGGTTCCATTTTGTTCCTAGTTCTGTGGTACAACTCCCTGAGGTCAGAGGTACAACAGAAAGGAAAACTAGCTTGGTTTCAAAAATGGTGGTACTAGGGAAAAGTGTTTCCGAAAATCAAAGAAATAAGCAGGGTACTGATGTTAGCAAAAGGACATTTAAAAAGGATGGAATAGGTCCTCTGAATATCTTAAACATTCCCCAGTTTGTTTTTCTGATGAGAAAGTAGGAAAACAGAAATGGTAAAAAGTCAGAGGATACTTTTGTACCGGTTCAGAGCGCAGATCAGCAAGAAATCTGCATGCTAAAGGTCCCCCAGATTGCCAGATGGAGACTAGCAATACTTATGCGGCTCTGTTTACATCTTGGGGTAAGAAAGAAGGGACGAATCAGACTCCCAAAAATCCACTATTTCAACCAAATCTCAGATACTAGACAACTATAAGGATAAAAAAGAAAAAGGGAAAATGAAGGGTATTGACCATTATGAAGGACTATGGGTGTTCTGGGGTTCATTAAACACTCATAGCTTATTAAATAAAGCTAAACGGCTAGCTGTGTTTAATTTTATACATGATTTTCCTTTGTCAGTCTGGTTTTTACAGGAGACATGGATGTCCACCATTGACCAAAGGTTAGCATTTAAAAAGATTGGCTGTGGGGCCCATCATATTGGTCTTTTGGGAGGATGTTATGGATGGAGTGGGGATTTTATTCAACTCTTTCATTTCAGTTGCATAATCTGATAGACTTGGTACCAGGGAGAGTTTTGATTTTGATGGGAAATGGTGTGGGTTTGTTTTCGCTTCATTAATATCTACAATCCTCAAACTAAATCAGGTAGGGTGAACTGCCTAACACTGGTGCAGCCTTTTTATTCACGACGGTCAGAGTGTTATGGGAGGGACTTTAACTGCACAGTTCCAGATCTTATACAGTAAACAAAGTGGCAAGAAAACCTACTGCGATACTAACGCTTTAGGTAAAATCCTTAGAGATGCAGGTTTAGTGAGTTGTAATACCTCTTTAAATCTTAAGAATAAGTTTTCTTTTCAAAAGGGAAATCTTTTTCTCTCATCGACTATATGTTTGTTTCTTCAAACATTCACATAAACTCATTCCAAATTTTCCCTGTGAATTTTCAGATCATTCATTTTGGTAAGCACCTTTTTCCTTCCAGAGATGACAGAAATAAGACACATAAGATGGAAGCTTAATAATTCAGTGCTAGAACTAAATTTTATCCAGATTAGGATAAGAAACCTATTGAAGGCTAGGCTTTCAGTAGCCTTTTATACACAGATATATGTATATGGTGGTTAGACACAAAAGCAGATCTACGAACCTGTTCAAAAATACTGGGAGGAAAATTAAAATGAAAAATTTCTGCGCTTATCTAAGTTTGAGACAGCAACTTCAGAGAATTTTGTCCTTAGCTTACACATCTAGGTGGGATTACTCAGATCAAATCTCCTTATTAAAAGATGCTGTGAAAGAATATCAGCACGATAGAAGTAAAACAATGCAGGCCATATTACTTAATGGAATAAAGAAATCACCTCTTGGGGACCCCTTTCAGATGTGCAAAGAACTTAGAGATTCAATGGGTTTGGAGGAGCTAAAAGATCTGATGGGGTGTAGTAACTTCAGAGCAGGAATTAAGAGAGGTAATTAAGGAACATTTTGGTTCCCTTAATCCTAAAAAACTATTTCTATAACAGAGATAGAGGATTATTTAAACAAGATATCATGTATAAGGCATAACAAGGAAGCAGAATGGGATACTATCTCCAGAAAGAAATTATGGAAACTATCAGGTCTCTAAAATTAAATATTTCACCTGGTCTAGATGGTCTCACAAATAACTTGTATAAACAGTTTCGAATGAACTAAGTCAATGCCTGGGCCTATTATTTCAAGATTTTCTAGACAAGAATCGATCTACCCTCCTTTTCAGAAGGTTTATTAACTTATATTTTAAATCAGGTGACAGGCAAGATATGGGGAATTGAGACCAATCACCCTATTAAATACTGACTATAAATCTTGCCAAAATATTGAATGAAAGGCTTAAACATCACGTAGGGAAGTGATTTCTACCGAATCAATATTGTGGCTTGCCAGGGAGAAGAATCAATCTGCCATCATGCAGATAAGAGATGTAATTGACTATTTCAATGAGATGGGATTAACAGGTTGTTTAGTAGCAGCTGATCTGGATAAAGCATTTGACAGGGTCCATTTGCCATTTCTTTTTAAAACTTTGAGGCATTATGGGGTGCAGGTTAAGCTGACAAATTTAATTGAGCAATTGTACCAGAGTGGGATGGTTTTTCCTTTTGTGAGAGGTTAACGTGTGATTTCCCTTAACCACGGGGTTCGGCAAGGGTGCCCTTTAAGCCCCTTTATATACATTTGCTATTGATCCCTTTTACGAACTGCATTGAGGCAAAGAAATGGAAGGGGATACAATATAGAGAAAACATCTAGCACAGCTACATATTCAAGCTTATGCTGATGATTTGGTTATATATTTGGAGGACTGTTCATCAGTTACGGGGTTTATGAGAGCATTTGAGGAATTTACTACAGTGTCTAACGCAAAACTAAACATAAATAAAACAAAAGGACTGATTATTGGGGGTGTGGGATTTTGGAACTATGGCTGGAGAAAATTCATTTTCTAGAGACCCGTCAATTTTGGGCATTACCTTTGGTCCTCAGAATGTTCCTAATGATGATTGGCAGAGGACACTTAGGAGTGTTGAAAATAAAGTTTCTAGATGGAAGCAATGGCATTTGTCTAAAATTAAAAGAGTTCAGATAATTAAACAATTCCTTTTGCCCATTATTCAATTTGTGGCAATGATATTTCCACTACCAACAGAATTTGAAACCAAGTTATATAGCATCTTTTTTCAGATGCTTTAGGGTAACCGTCCTAAACCGGTTAAAAGAAGTTTACTTACCTAACAATAAAACAGGGGTTTAGGAATGATAGACCCAGTGGTATACGCCCATGTTTTCTTTATTACCAACTCCTTGAAAGAAGGGTTGATAACGGAATCCAGATCTGAAAATTCATGGAATTTAATAATTATGGGAAATACTTTAAGTGTTGGACTTCTTTAGCCCCTAAACTTAATAAATATCTACACATTCCAGAGCACTTTTGGCCAACGGCACAAAAATTATATAAATGGGAAATACAGAAGACAGTAGCACTCACATATAGTACAAGGGACTTGTATCACCATCTAATGAAAAAACTATACCCACAAGAGCCGGAATTTAAAAACTGCCCATTAACTTTGAACCCCATCGTAGTGGCTCAATTGAATAATCCTAGGTTGCCCAAAAACAATGGGAGGTACAGTGGTTAATTTTCTATGGAAGACTAAATGTTAGGGGAATGCGAAATATAAAGTCTTACAGGAAAGGTTGTGCCCTTACCTTGAATGCATTAATAAGGAGGAATCCATGGTCCATTTTTACTAGATTGTTCCTATGCTTCAGGATTGTGGGGTTTTTAGCAGATGTATGGAACCTGACATGGCTGAAAAATATGACATATGAATTCTTAGCTTTAGGAGAGTCTCCAGTGGGGTCATTCGGATTGCATAAGGGGACTTTGACTTTATTTTTGGGATGTCTCAAATACTTCCTGTGGCAAGCCAGAATATAATGGGTTATATATCAAAAGAAAATGTCGTATGTTTGCATTAGTAGGCTAATTGTTAAAGAGTTGGAGAACATTTTTGCCTCTGATATGTTAAGAGTATCCCAGGATTACTAAAGAAATTATGGAAAGGGTTTTTCATTTTATTAAGTATAAATAAAGAAACTGAAGAAGCAAGAATAAATGTGGAAAACAGATTGATAGCAGGTGTTCAAGAAGTGGATCTAAGAAGTTAAATGGATATAGTGTTGTAGTCTTTTGGCTATTATTTGATTTCTGTGAAAACGTGTTGTGTTTTATGTTTATTTTTGCAATAAAAACACCCTTACTCCATCTGGGGGAGGGAAATGATTGTTTTGTATTATACTTTTATATTGATTTGAAAATATAGGATTGCAATACTTTTTGTAATTATCTTCTATATGATTTTATATTACTTTGTGGGACTTTACATTGTTTGTATTCAATTTGGTTTATTGATTACGTTAAATAGAAAAATTCTCCTACCTGTAGTAGGGAGGGAGGATGTTTTCATATTATTTCTTTCTACAATGTTTAGATACTATATGATTATAATACTTATTTGGGTGTTGGTTTCTGTATGATTTGTGTCTTAATTTGTGTGACTTAATACTGTGTATATTTATTTTATTGTTATGTAAATGAAAAATTCTCCTACTCTTTTAGTGCGGGGGATGTTCTCACACTATTTCTTTTATAATGTTTTGATATTGTATGACTGTAATACTTATCTGTTTTTGTTTTCTATATGATTTGTGTATTATCTAGTGTGACTTTATTTATTTTATTTATTTAGCTTTTGTTGACCGGTAAGTGCACTAGACAAATCCTGCCTATTTTCAGGCACCCACGGGAGGAGGATACAGATGAATGCCAACTGACCTTGAACCAGATTAAGCTGTTGGTGGTATTTTAGTGAATGAGGGAAATTTGGCCAGGACACCGGGAAATTCCCTACTCTTTTGATAAGTGCCATGGGATCTTTAACATCCACCTGAACTACCACCAATCCAGGCAGATGGGACCTCAGTTTAACATCTCATCCGAAAGATGGCACCTCAGAAATGCAACACCCCTCTCATGCTGCATTACAGTGTCAGTACTGGGATATTAACCCAAGTGCCAGATGTGGAACTGAACCCACAGCCCTCTGATCTCCCGGCCTCAGAGGCAAGTGTGCTACCTACTGAGTCACTGCCACAAAAATATGACACTGCCTTTATAAAAAGGGGGCCCTTGTGTCAAAGACCAGGAGTTGCCACAACCAGAGGCTTGTGCCAACCTGCAGGGATCCAGCCCTCCTACGTGGTACAACAGTACAGGGGACACAAGGGTGGCAGGGATTAATTGGGATGCCAGGAGGGGCCAGGGACAGAAGGAGCACAGGGTTGCCCTAGAAGGTGTCAGAGAGACAGCAGCAGGTGCCCCATGGGGCATAAGGGATACAGCGGCAATGACAGGGTTGTGATGTGGCACCCAGTGAGGATGCCATTTGCAAAGCCACACAGTTGATTGGATGGGACCACTTTGTGTGGGGTTGGCAGGGACAGACAGTGACATGACCTCAGCTGGGCACAGGTCTGGCACCTGCCTCATAGGTACAATAACTTCCAACCATGTAGGGAGGCAACCTGCCACAATCTGGGAAGATGGGTACTACTGGACTGTTGCATTGCCCAGAGAATGTTTCCCTCCTCCACTGGCAGCCCTCAATCCCAGCTGTGGTGCCCCTTGCACCCTATCACAAGAGCATTTCTGTTGCAAGGGTGGCACAGTGTGGTTTAGGCACAAGGCATCCCAATTTGGTGCAGCCCACATTTGAAAATCAGGATTGTCACAAAGTTTGATGTAAGGTGTCCCTGGCTTCTAACCATGTGATGGAGGCATCATGAGTCGAAATGTCCTTTTAAAATTGGGCTTGAAGGTCCGATTGACACTTGTATTCATTTTATTTATATATTTGGAAATTGGTAACTGGGAAAGGTACGCTGAGCCAATACTCATTTCCAGGTGTGACCCAGTGACAAGTAAAGGGATACAATAAAACAAAAACAGCAGTAGAGAAGCATCGCAAAGATAAAGTGCAAGCAGTGAACAATTCAACAAATGCAAGTGCAAATAACAATAAATGGTGAACAGAAACTGGTTCTATCAGCAGCACCAATACCCAATTAAAATGGCAAAAGCAGGTTGATACAAATAAGTACAGCAGTTGTAGTGACATGAACAGACCCGGAGGGGACCTTGTGGGTGAAAAGGGCACCAGGAGCTGGTCAGGTAGGGAGCGACAGGAGCAGGAGGGAGGGAGGAGCTTTAGCTGATACCTAAGGAAAATCGGGTAGGGACAGTATTCCACAAACAAACATCATATAACTAAAAGCATTCTGCCCCCAAATAGTATTCATATAGAGAAATGTGCAACAAACTTTTATTTTGAATGAAAATTGTAATTACTGTTTTGATCATTGAATAAGCTGGCCAACAAGAAGTTGCCCTTTTATGCAGAATTCTGAAAGTAAAAGTTAACCAATGTTAATTGAGATTTATATTTAAACAAGAGCCAGTTCAGTTTAATGATATTTAAACAATGATGTGTTCCATTACCAGTAAACAAAACACATTCAGCTATCTTATGATATAGGGTATCTTATGATATAGGGTTCTCTTTCCATCAAAATTAGTATTAGGCAGCATCAACTATTAATTACATGGTGAAAGCTACTGTAAATAAAGTTTGAGTTTGAAAGTATGACTTTAAAATACAGGTTTATATAGAGAGTAATATATGGGGTGGTGCGTTATAATAATTTGAAACACACTGGAGATGTATGATGCCACACAAACCCTGAGAGCAAAGCTTGAGGGGTTTATTCAAGCATCACATGCCACTGGTGTCTATTAAATTCAAGTGAGACAGAAAATGGTACAGTATCTGTTATGGATTTGTTTTCAGTGATGCCCTTCTCAGCCAAAAATGGCTGCCTCACTGCATGCAGCACTCAAGGGTGCCTTGGGACATGAACTTCTGCTTGGTGTGCATGTGTTTGCTGTAATAACTGGCCTGTTATTACAGCAAATAATAACTTGCCATCTTCATTGAAAAAACTGAGGCCAGTTATTACATCATGATAATAAACAGTAAATGCATTCAGTCTTTAACACTGAAATAAAGTCCTGATGCAGAACTCCGTAGATAGTTACATTTAAGGAAACAGACTTTTCTTTACCTTCTTTTTAGTATGCAGGAATTGGAAATGTGGGCATGTGTTTAGTCTCCTTCACCTCCTTACTGTATTTTTTTGTTTTATTCACATTGACATTATCATGTTTTTCCCTTAACACAGATTCTTTGATGATGCTAGCATTTTTCCACTTCATATTAATTTTTAGAATTGCGGATCAGCTCTGAATCCAGTAACATCAGTTGAGTGGAGTCCTGCATTGCAACTTGTAATGTGAGCTTCCACTAACTAATGTCATTGGGTTCCATAACTGCTCTGTATTACAATTTTAATATTAGGTGAGAAAATGCAGTATTAGTAAGGAACCCAAAAGGGCAAAATCAAGATAATTTCTAAGAAACGAAAAAGTCCAGTGAAGACATTAAGAAGGCTTTATTACAAAGATAAGAACCATTTATTTTTATTTAAAGCAATTTGACATGTGCTATGTGACCCTGTGATTATAGTAACTTTTATAGCTACTTGTTGCTACTTAAAATAAGAGTTCTAACTACTGACATCTTAAAAGCAGTCAATCAATATAGCTCTTTAACTTACATTATTTGTAAAATGTGGTTGTGCTTCACTTCAAGTTATAAGAAACAGTCAGTCATACCTGTTACAAATTGCCTTTATTAGTTTCTGTGTCCATTGTGCAGTGGTATCCAGGCATACATTATGACCAGTTTTAATATAGCACTACAAGTGGGAAAAACAATCTACAGTCAGTGTACAGCTTTATTTCATAGATTACTTTCATTTCAAATATACATAATGATTCTCTTTTGAAATCCATAATCCTATCTCACAGTAGCAGAATTTTCAGCATTCTTAAATGTAGTTTTTAGAAATATCTCTTCCATGAAGTCATTTCAGAGACCGTTTGTTCTCTGCATGCAATTTTTGTACTTAAGGTGCTTGCTAAAGTGTTACCCCAGTTATCTTTCACTATCAATGAAATACAAGCATCATTTTATTCATTATTTAGCTATAAAAGGAACCCTTATTCAGTCATATGAATATATGAAAATAGCCAGTAGAAGAAGACTTCCTGGTCTATCAATTCTGCTAGATATCTGATGCAGGGTCCTGGCCTTATGACTTGCGCCAATGGCCCAGCCCTCCCTCTCCCTTTCTTGGTCCCAAGGGTTCCTCTCTGTTTGTCCCAGGCTGACTTGAATATTCCACTATCTTTGCTGCCACAACCTCTTCAGGCAGTTTGTGCCAGGTGGACACAACCCTCTCTGTAAATAAAACTGCTTCTACATCCCTTCTGAATCTTCCCATCAATTTTAGGCTGTGCCCCTAGTGGGTGTGTTGTCATTTCTTTTAAAGAGACCCCCTGCTTCCACTTTGTTAACTCCTTCATGTACTTGAAGATCTCTATCATATCACCCTCTGTCTCCTCTCTTCCAGAGAGTATATCCTTAAAGCTCCCAGTCTCCCTTTATACGCCCTATCCTGTTGTCTCTTGATCATACTAGTTGCTCTCCTCTGGACCACCTCCAGCATGCTAATCTCCTTCTTAAGATATGGATGCCAGTACCTCACTCTGTACTCTAAATTTGGTCTCACCAATGGCCTGTACAATGGTAGAATAACCTCACTCTGCTTGCTACTGAATCCCCATGCAATATACCCTATCATCCTGTTAGCCATCGCCAGAGCCTTCTTACATTGAGAGGAATGTTTCAGGTCACTATTAATTACCACCCCAGATCCTTTTAGAAGCAGTTACTTAAATCTTTCCTATGTATTAGTCTGTCTCTGGGTTTTTGCCCCTAGTCAAATAGAATCTTTTTTTCAGCTATGACACACACTGACTTTATCCTGTCTCACACCATATGAGGTTTGTAAACCCTCAGCATTCTTCTGATCCTGCCACCTCTGTAAATATTAGAAAGGCCATGGTGCACCACAGAACATGGAATTCTTTAACACAATCCATTGCTATGGCTGTGGAGTTATATGCCTCTTTAACCCTATTTTCCTGCAACATTTTTCAGAGTCCTGCAAGGGAATTACAGTTTGCATTGACAGACAAATATATATTAGCATTTCAAATTAATCCAAATTTCAGAATATTGTACTCATTGTTTTGCAGTGTCAGAATTTCAATAGTCTGCATTCTCACTTCTGGATCCAGAAAATCAGAGTGTGTTGGGTTCTAGTCCCACACCAAAACTTGGGTTACCAATACAGATACTGTAGTACTGTACAGAACCTTAGCATGTGGGCAGGGTGGGGAGTTCTGCACTTTTCAAGTGCCATCCTTCAGATAAGGCATTAAGCTAAAGTCCATTCTTGGAGGCTAATATGGCTATCAACAAGGTCCCAAGGCGCTTATTATAAGAGTAAACAATTTTCCCCAGTGTCCAGTCAACATTCTCCTGTCAATAAACCAGGTCCACAGCACACCCACCACACACCTGTAAATGACACAGCTCAGTGAGCAGTTCATGGTCAAAATTACAAATAAATAAGTAAACAAATAAATAAACATCAGTCTTAGCAGTATGTGATATACTGGAGTATCTTTCTGCTTGTTAAAATATATTTGTTCCTACGCACATTTAATGAGCCACAAATCCTCAACTGTTTGGTAAGATTAGCCTTTCAGCAATGAGTGAAAATTTCAATGGCTAGCGAATGCCCTTGCCTTTTGTGGAATTGGTCTTAAATTATGAAATTTAGTAGGAATTCTGGAAGTAAGACAGTTATTTTTGTTAACAAAACCTTTAGACTTGAGTATTTGAAATTTCTTACATGAGTTCAGTTTTGTTGCAGTAATGACTCTTCGAAAGCACACCACATCTTGAATAAGTTTTAAAAGAATAATTCTGGCCTCGATCTTCAGACATTGACAGCGCAGATCAGTTACTAATTCTGACATAGGAAAACCTATAACAAAGCAGACAGTTTATGTAGTGGTAGTCTTCAAATCCTAAATGTTTACATTCATGTATAGTATGACACAATTTGTATTCTATGGGGATTTTTGAAAAGTTATAAAATGGGAAAACTCCTAATTACATTGGATGGGATTATCAGAAGTCATACAAATGGGCAAACTGCTAGTTACTTCAATATCAGAAATTGCCTGGGTCTGTCCAGACCATGTCTTATCTTGTTGGTGCTATTTTCAAAAGTTGAACACATCTTTAGAATGTTTGATTCATTTTATTGCAATTTACATCCAGTTTTGGATTAAAAAAATACTAGACATAGATGTAAATGATAGACCAGCCAATACTGTCTGAATATTGTGTTCAGACAATTTTAGACATAACTAAATCAGAGTTTTCAAAAGTGAACTTATTTGTGTCCTAGCTTTGAAAATTGGACATAGAGGCAATAAGGATTAAGTCCAAAGTTTTATGAAACCTATGTTTGGATATACAGCAGGCATTGAACCACCCTCCATGTGCTCAGTTGGAACCAATAGTTGTTTAAAAATATTCTGATGATATGGGAGATTTTCTCTGCCCTGCTACTGTTTTTAGAAGTTGCATCCGTTTATGACAAAAATTAGTGGTTCGTGGCAGAAAACAAAATGCAGTTGCAAGTTGCATCCAGTCTGGATGCAGTTGCATCTGGTTTTAGATGCAACTTTGCATGCTGTAAGGCCATCTAAATGATGGTCTAACAGGTTTTAGTATATTTCTGGTTTGCAAAATAGCAGCAGGCATATCCTGGCCATAATGTTTTGTAACTGACTACCATAGCAACCATTTCATTAAAATACAATCTGAAATGAAACATGATACTCAATAAAGAGAACATTCTACACAGAAATTAAAAATATAATTTGGAACTTAATATGTGGCTTAATTCATACTGGTGCCATACCCCATCAACAAAACTCTGCTTTATAGAAACAACATAGATACATAGATACATAGACAGTGTCGGCAGATAAGGGCCTATGGCCCACCCTAGTCTGCCCATTTGAGCTTGTAAGTTCAGTTTGTTTTCCTAGAAGTCTGTTTCCCCTTACCCTGCCCTCTAGAATTCCTTTATGTCTATCCCATGCATTCTTAAATCTGGTGATTGTTTCAGCCCCACCACTTCCTCTGGCAGGGTGTTCCACTTGTCCACCACCCGTTCTGTGAAGAAATTCTTTCTCGTGTTTCCTCTGAATCGTCCTCCCTCCAACTTCATCTCATGCCCTCTAGTCCTGAAACATCTTTTAAGCTTAAAAATAGTGTTTTCCTGCACCCTGTTCCTCCTGTAAGATACTTGTATGTCTCTATCATATCCCTCTCTCCTCCTCTCCTCCAGGGAGTACATGTTCAGTTCCTTCAACCTGTCTTCATAGGACTTGTGATGCAACCCATGCACCATCTTTGTTGCCCTCCTCTGAACCTTCTCTACCCTGTCTATGTCCTTACGTAGGTATAGTCTCCAGAACTGTACACTGTACTCCAGGTGGGGCCTCACTAGTGTCTTGTATAGCGGAATTATGACCTCCTTTTCCTGCTGGTGATGCCCCTGCCTATACATCCCAGCATCCTATTTGCTTTACATGATGCCTTGTCACACTGTTTCCCTACCTTGAGGTCATCAGAGATGACAACCCCAAGATCCCTTTCCTGCTTGGTGCATGCTATATCCTCACCCCCAACTGATATATTGTGCCAGGGTTTTTGTGCCCCATATGCATTATCTTGCACTTCTTTGCATTGAATTTCAACTGCCAAACCCTTGACCATTCTTCAAGTTTCTGCAGGTCCTTCTCATTCTGTCTACACCCTCTGGTGTGTCTACTCTGTTACAGAGCTTTGTGTCATCAGCAACAGTGAAATTCTGCCTCTAGATCCTGTGCAATGTCACTGATGAAGATGTTGAATAGGACCGGTCCCAGCACTGATCCCTGTGGTACCCCACTGGTTACTCTTCCCTCTGTGGAGTGACAGCCATTTACCACCACCCTCTGTGTCCTGCCACCCAGCCAGTTACCTACCCACCACACTACTGTCCTGCCCACACCCATATTCCCCAGTTTGTGTAATAGTCTTCTATGTGGCACAGTGTCAAAGGCCTTGCTGAAGTCCAGATAGGCCATGTCCACTGCCCTCCCCGATCCACCTCCCTAGTCACCCAGTCAAAAATTCAATGAGGTTGGTCTGACATGACCTCCCCTGGTGAAACCATGCTGCCTTGGGTCCTGTAGTCCATTGACAACCAGATGTTCCACCAATCTCTCCTTCAGTAGTGCTTCCATGATCTTTCCCACTACCGAGGTGAGGCTGACTGGTCTGTAGTTCCCTGCTTCCTCTTTGTTCCCACTTTTGTATAAGGGACTACATCTGCTGTCCTCCAGTCTTTGAGTACCTCCCTGTTTCAGTGATTGGCTGAACAGGATAGCCAGAGGTTCAGCCACCACCTCTCTTAGTTCTTTAAGGACCCTGGGTGCACCCCATCTGGCCCCATTGCTTTATCAGCTCTTATTACTTCCAGTTCCTTCCGGACCCTTTCTCGTATAAAGGGACTTGTGTCCATTTCTGCACCATTCTCACCCTTGTACCCCTTCAGACCCATTACCCCTCTTCCTTAGTAAAGACTGAGCAGAAATACCTGTTCAATATGTCAGCTTTATTGTTGTCATCCTCCACGGCTCCCATCCTCCCCTTCAGTCTCACTATCCCTCCCTTTGTCTTTCTTTTTTCACTTATGTACCTGTAAAAGGTTTTGTCCCCTTTACCCACTGATTTTGCAATGTGTTCTTCTGTCTGAGCTTTGGCTTCCTTTCTGACTTCCCTGCCTCCTTTGTTTCTCCTGGTACTTCTCCCTATCCCCTTCTGCCTGTGTCTTTTGTATTGCCTGAATGCAATCTTTTGGCTTTCACTTTCTTTGCTACCTCTTTGGAAAACCATAATGGTCTCCTCTTCCTTTTCCTCTTGCTAACCTGCTTAATGCATAATTCTGTTGTTCTTATAATCCCCATTTTAAATACTGCCCACTGTTCCTCAACCCCTGATTCCTGTCCCATTCCCTTAATGCCTCTTTCAAGTATCTCCCATTTTCCCAAAGTCTGCCCCCTAAAATCCAGGATACGTGTTTTTGTGTGGTTTGGTTCTGCTCTTTCTGTGATTTCAAACCACAATGACTGGTGGTCACTGTTACCCAGGTGCTCCCCACTGTTACCCCATCACACTGTCCCTGTTTGTGAGCACAAGGTCCAGTATTGCCTTCTGCCGAGTTGGTTCCATGACCAGTTGCTTGAGGAAGGCACCCTGAAGGAGTCCAGGATAAATCTGCTCCTAGTTGATGCTGCTGCTGGGATGCTCCAGTCCACGTCTGGTATATTGAAGTCTCAACCAGTACTACCTCACCCTTGTCTGCCATCCTTTGGATGGCTAGCATCAACTCCCTATCTGTTTCTTCCTCCTGGGCTGGTGGTCTATAGACCACACCTGTGCGGATGGCTGGCCCCATTTTCCTTTCCAGCTTAACCCACAGTATCTCTCCCCATTTTGTTCCTCCTGGATCTGTGTGGCCCTTATGTCATTTTTCACATACAGTGCCACTCCTCCTCCCTTCCTGCCTGCTCTGTCTCTTCTGAATATGTTGTAGCCAGGTCTTCAGATTTCTAGAACTGCGCCTATACCTTTTTATTAGGGCTTTGGGGAGCCTACAGTTGTTTTTAGAGTTTTTAACCCTGAAAATGGTCAATCTCACAACCTCTTCTGTTGAACTTTTGGAAGTATCCTTCCGGAAGCCCAATGGAGCTGAAAGCCCTCCACCATGATTGGCATGTGGAATAACAGCCACCTACTTCTGCTGTGTACTTCCGCATTTCCAGTGCTTACACTGTGCATGTGATAGTGGCGCACATGTGCATAGTCGTGCACATGCGCAGGTGCTGTGGTGCTGCCATGGTGTGTATGGCACTATGCCATTCACTGTTTTGTGGCCCCTCCTGAAGTTGTTCCCATCTCATGTTGCACACGAGCCCACCCTAGTGTGCAGAATTTGTTTTGTTTCTGCAAATTAGAAAATAGTCCCTGGTTGTTTTTTTTCTCCTCGGTGACCACTGCACCTCATGCCCGATATTGGTGTGCTCAATCACATGTTGGCATTCTTGTAACACACTGGGGCCACGCAATGTGCTGAAATGTGTTGTTTGTATCCTTTTGCTGTAAATTTGAAAACGGTCCTCGTTGTCGGTTTTCTTCACTGTGAAAGTAAAATGGTCCTCGTCGTTTCTGGTCTCCCTCTTCCTCCCCATCCTCCAACTGCTGCAACCACCTCCCACATCCTCCCTCTTCTCCATACTACCTCTGGAGGTTGGTGCTGTCATCTTCTTGGACTGGAACACGTCTGCCCTCTTCAAAGCCCAACTGCGAACTGAAGAATTAAAGGTATGCATGCTAAACAGCCATTCAGTGGGGGTTTCAACTTATGCTGATATCGCAGCCATTTTTGGAATTTGTGCCCCAAATTTTCAACATGGGGTTCTTGGGACCCTCCTCATGAGACTGTCACTGTCATTTTGTTACTCAGTCCTGAAAGGTGATTTTGTTGTCACTCAGCAGAATCACCTTTTGGGACTGATTCACAAAATGACAGTGCCTGTTCATGAGGCAGTGTCCCAAAACACCCATGCTGCAAATTTGGTAAAAATTCAAAAAATAGTCTGCTAGGAGTGTGCATCATGCAGTTTCTACACACACACTCCTAACATCACTAGTTTTAATATTTTCACTGCATTTTTAACACTGCCATTTTTGCACACCCTTTTCACAACAATACAGCTGTCATTTTCCACAACCTGCCCAAAACATGTTTTGCACCTGAAATGCAGAATAGCGTGTTTGCTCTGTGCAATCACCTTTTAGAAAATTAAACAAAATGACACTGCCACTGTTCATGAGAAGGGGTCCAAGGCCATGTTGAAATTCGGCGAAAAGTTACAAATGACTGCCTAGTGCGAGCGTGCACTGCGCAGTTTCTATGCACGCTCCTAACGGCACTCATTTTAATATTTTCACTTCACATTTTTAATATGGCCATTTTGTACACCTTCACAACTTGTACAGCTGCTGTTTTCCACCAACCCGTCCGAATTGTGTTTTCACTCCTGTGGTGCGAATAGCATGTTTGGTCTGCTAATCATCTTTTAGGACCATTGAACAAAATGACACTGACACTGCTCATGAGGAGGGGGTCCAAAAAGGCCATGTTCAAATTTGCTGCAACACCTCAACATGGCCCAAGTTACACCTTGATTAAATAGTATTTCTCGCACATGTGCAACTTTTGTCACTTGGTAGTGTTTCACAGCCCTACTCGGCTCTGGCCAGAGTTTGTTACTACTGGCACTTACCTGGCCTCATAGTAGCACAGCATTCAGATACTGTAATTTTCAAGCATTAAGGCATAACCAGGAGCTGGATTATGGAAGGGCTTTAAGCCCAAGGTTCAATGGGTGGAGCAACAACATCATGCCCCATTGGGCTTGAAGGTCACACATCCTGGCCGTTGCCAGGATTCATTTTTTGTTTCAGCTGGAGGCGCTGCTCTTCCACCTATCTCTAGTGCTCTGTGTGGGTTCCTGTTTTTCCCATGTTTCAGCAGCTGTCTTTCATGGCAGTGTACCTTCTCTTGCCTCCTCGCTAGTTCCATAGTCTGGGCTTTTCTAGTTTATCTGCTTTTCCACTGCTGCTTGCTCCTGCAGCTGCCGTTGTTCTGCTTGTTTGTACCCCTGGCTTCTGGCTCCCGAGGCTGCCATTGTGTCTCTGCTCCTATCCTTCTGCTTGTATAACCTCTCTCCCACTGCCTAGCTGCCCCCTGTCTAGTTGCCACTATTGCTCACCTCCTAGTGCTCCATGCTAGCAACCTCCTTCCAATTCATGTGGCTTTCTGTACCTGCTTCCTGGTCTCCCTCTCCCTCTAGCACTTTGTGCTTGCCTGATCCATCCTTTGGAGGCCCAGCACTTCACCGCTTACCTGCTCTGTGTCTCCTCCAGTTCGGGTTTCCATCTCAGCCTTGTGCATTTCACCGGCCTGGCCACTATCATGGATCTGCTATCCCTGCCTATGGTATGCTGGGCATTTCTCCTCTCCTTCTGGCCCTTCCAGCTTCCCCGTGGAGCCCAGTTCATTTGGCTTGCATAGACTCCCTCGCTGGCAGTTCTCCACAGCTGCTGTTGAATTGGGCCCATCTCCCTGCTAGTGACTGTTGATTACTAGGGCATTGTTAGCTAGCACTTTTTCAACAGCACCATGACCTTTTTTCTTCTTGATCGGCTATTTCTTCTGTGCTTGACATACAAAGAAAAAAGCACTTTAGCTTTTACATGTTTTCATCCAATCATGTTTGTTTTCTATAATTGTTCTCCTTGCTTGGGAATTTCATTGCCTAGTCTTCCTTCATCATGTCACCTTTTATCCATCATGTTATTAGCCTTTCAATGCTACATTTTGGACTGCTTTACTGTTTGGGTTTCCACTGTGAGGGGTTGCATTTCGACCTGTCTTTACCCTGCTGTTCTCAGTATCATATCCCTCTCTAAATCCTTTCATGGTCCTGTCTGACCGTTCAGATTCCTAAGTTATTCAGTTCCTCCAGTGCTGCTTCCTCAGTCGAGTCCCCATTATTTGTGGACATCCTCGTTCAGCCTCTTGTGTGTTTGCAGTGTATGTTGCCATTACTCAGTCGGGTGGCCCATGTCTGCCCCTGCTTCTCAAGGGTTCTGGTCTTCCTGCACTGTCCTGCGGCCTTCTTACTGGTTTGCCACAGCCCTCTGACTAGCCTGTTGCCCTTGCTGGAGGCCGGCTGGATTTTCTCCTCATCATTTGTAGTTCATTTCCTGTCTCCACTGCTGCCCTCCTGGTTCTCCTGTTTCCATCGCTCAATCAGTGTGCTTCTTCACTGCCACTGCTATGAACTGTGCATTTCTTTGGGGTTTTATCCCTATCCTGCCTATCAGCCTATGTGGCGCAATCCATCATTGTACCTCTTCAGTTTCCTGTTTTACCTTCCTCATCCAAGCGCCTTTTCTCATTCCAGTCATCATGGGTTCACTCCACTCATAGCTTCACTCCTCTTCATACATCATCTGATTTTGCTCCTCTCGATCGCTCGACCTGAGCAGACCCTCTGGTTTACATACCCTCTGGTTCCAGACTTGCCTTCCTTTAGAGTCTACTTACTCACATCACTTTATCGAGCATACTACCTTTGTACAAATTCATTTTCAAGTTCATTCCTGTCTCCTCTTGTTGCCATTCCACTCGGCCTTCAGAGATTCACTCCAATCAAGGCCCTGCAATAGATGTTCTTTTAGGTATACCTATCCTTGACTCCTATGCCACCTCATCATCCCGCTGCCATCCTGCTACATGTATCAGATTCATAACTCATTCATTCACTCATCCTTCCCCAAGGTTTATCTATTTACATCACTTGCTCGAAGCATTCCTATTACTGGATCCTATGCTATCTCATTGACCCGACCTCAGACTCTAATCATTCACATCACATAATCAAGCATGCCTTATCAGCTTCAGTGGCTACTTCCTCGCATTGCTCACTCAAGCATACCTCTCATTGGATCTGATGCCCTCTGGTTCCAGACATGCCTTCTTGGCCTCGGGGTCTACCTCCTTTTAAGGAACCTACTTATTCCTACTACCTTCACACAAGTTCATTTTCAAGTTCATTCATGTCTCATACTCTTCATGTTCCATACCAGCCAACAAGGATTCACTCCAATCGAGGGCCTGCAATTGATGATTCTTTTTGAGCGACTCCATCATGGCTCTTCTATGCCACCTTATCAACCCACGGCCATCCTGCAAGCATGTATCAGGTTCATAACCCAGTCATCATTCACTCATCCTTACCCCAAGGTTTATCTATTTACATCACTTACCTCGAGCTTTCCTATTATTGAATCCTATGCTGCCTCATCGACTACAACCTCAGGGTCTAATCATTCACATTGCATAATCAAGCATGCCTCATCAGCCTCAGTGTCTGCTCACTGCATTGCTCAATCAGGCCAGTCTGCATTATCCTCAGTCTCCTCATGAACACATCTGAGTCTCCTCATGAGCACATCTGGATACCCCTTGCTCCTCTGACTTCTACATGGATCTACTCCCTCCTATCAACTACTCAAGATACCATTCTCAGGTCCCTGCTGCCTCATGTACCTTCTTTAATCTGTGTTTCTTTAGAGCTTTTTCCCTATCCTGCCATCATCCTCCCTCATATCCCTCATTAATGAACCATTCTCTTTACTGACATACATCCTCAAATCAAACATCATCAGCCTGAGGAAGGTGACCTAGGCCTTGATCCACAGAGGTTTCCTCCTCAAAGGGTTTTTTCTCTTCTCCATGCCAATGGTCATAATATTAGTTAGAGTTAGAGCTTTTTAGCTTAGTTAGTTAGTTAGGTTCCACTGTTGAATGGAGGTGGATGGTGGCCCTGGCTTTCCCCTTTCTCTGTCAGCCCTCATCATCTTCTCAGAATTCATTCATCATCCTCACATCTTGAGCTCAACATCTTTGGGTATTCTTTATGGGCTTCTTCCTAATCTACCTTTAGCCAATGCATTCATTCCTATGGCACCTGTGGGGGAACTCTCTCTAGGGTTCCTTATGTCGTTACCCCTACAGGGTTAGTATATCCATGGATAGAGGGGCAGAAAGCCACAAGCAAATCAAGTTACACAAGCATCATATCATCTCATCCAGTTGCATAAGCACATTGAATGGGAGGGCTTTAACCTCGAGGTTCGATGGTGAGAGCAACAATGTCACTCTCCCATCAGGGTTAAAGGTCGCACATCTGGGGGTCACCAAGATTCGTGTTTCGCTGCTCACCATCCACCCCTTCTCATCCAGTGGGTCATCTGTCTTACCCATGGGCTTCTTCCTAACCTACCTTTAGCTGATGCATTCATTCCTATAGCACCTGTAGTGGGGGAGCTCCTCTAGGGTTCCTTGCGCCGCACTTCATGGTGGTATATCCCATGGATAGAGAGGAAAAGCCACAAAGCAAACTGGTTACACAAGCATCATCTCATCTCATCCAGTTGCATAAGCACATTGAACTGTTTGTTAATCTAACACTTGGGAAATTCAGAGTTACGACGCAGCCAGGTGTCTTTGTGCCTCTGAGTTAGAGTAATGAAGGTGAGTCAACCCCTGAAGTGCCATAATGCTATTTATTATTAAAATAAGATATTTTTATTTTCTCAAAGGCATGCTTTTGTAGCTAAAATTCTAACTGTTCAATTATACCTGAATGTTTCCCAGCCATTTATCTAACCCTTCTAAACAAAAGAGATGGTTTGATACAATGTATCTAATCCTTATAGAATGTTATTATCCAGTCAGAATGCTACAGTTCTGATCATTCTTTATAACAGTTATTAGTCTCTGTTATTAACACATCAAATTGCCAAACCTGTAAACACAAAATAATTGTTTTATATTAAAGTGCTATTGGATTTTAGCAGGAAGATAAATATGCACTGATTAAAACTATATCATGTTATTGCCTATGGAATATTGCAGCTTCAAGCACTTGTGCCTGATTGACAACACATTATTTTGTAAATAACGTATACTGTATTGCATCTATACACCTCACAGGTGAAAACTGCACAACATATATTTGATATTTCTAATAATCTTTAAAAATTATGATTTTACCTTCTGTTAGAGTTGCTGAGAGCAGCCACTGACCGAGAACACAAGCAGTAACTTGGCACTTCATGTTTCTTCTTAAGCTGAACTACTGTAGTCTTATTGGTGCACTGAAGGTGTTAGAGAATCTTCTCACTCTCTTCAGCTATTGTAGCCATGACCATATTTAAACTGGTCTCATGTTTTTCTGGCATCAAACCAATGCACAGGAACAGGACAGTTTTCCATGAAGTATGACTAAAAGCTTGCATAACTTTGTAAGAATCTGATCACTTCAGCATTCTAGTTAAAGAAGAAGTAGCATGAATACTCTAGTAATCTTTTATCCAAAAATGTACAGGAAACCATTACACTGTACCATGCCTTTCTCGACCCCTGGTACACAAATCAGGGACAACAATACAACAATCAGGGACAAACGACTGAGGACACCATGTGCAGTAATGACATCACTATAAGAAAGCCATAGTATTCAATGATCAGTGTGGAAAACTATTTTTGGGGGAGGGGATTCCCAGTAACTTTTATTTACTTTATTTTTCACTTTTAAATTCCCAGGGCAGGATTTTCAAAAGGATTCCCAAAGGATGTGTCTAAAGTTGTCAAAATGCAGAATTCCACTATGGAAATTCACATGGAAGGCTTATTTCACTTCTGAAATGTTTCTCCAAATTTCTTTTTAATTCTGTGGAATTCCAAACATAATTTCTTTGTAAACCATAGAAAAATATTTTGTGGATTATGTACTCTGCAGAGTATTGTTCCATGATCTGTGGGAAATGAGTCTGCAGTTTAAGATTCTATGGTTAACATTCCACTTTGAAATTTCAGAATTCCGCTTTCATGGAATTCTGTAGAATTGATGAACTTTCTAAAATTCCACACAACGGTACATGGGTCCAAGGTGTGCCCGTGAATCGTTGTTAAAATGGAAATACAGTTAGAACATCTATTAAAAAGCATCTATTAAATAGTCTAACAGTGAACGGATTTTCTGACACAAATGTGCCACTACCACAAAAAAATGCTGACTATGTTTGCATCATTTTTACACAAACCATGACATTCTGTCACAGACAGACATACTGTATCCTTTCAAAATAGAAACTGGGGGTGACCCGTGGTGTAGAGGCTAAGGCTGAGTGCCTTATCTCTTACCACACCAGCTACCTGAGTTTGGGAATGAGCATGAGTTTCTGGAAGGGTTGGTCGAGGTGGGCTTGGAAAGGATCGAGTGGTCACTGGGCAGCTCTCCTCTCCTGGATTGGGGAGGTTAGCCTTCCTGGCAGTTGGCAGTCATCAAGGAGACTTGGTGGTTGCACTGAGCAAATGGGGACTAATGTTCGCCAGGTGGATGGAGGGGTCTCCAGTTCCAGAGCACATACTCACCTCCATGCACATGTGCCATTGTGTTAATGAGGTCCTGGGGAGAAATAGAGAGAAAATGAAAACATGTCTCCTATCACTATATATTACAGCCCTGAGACTCTCAGGGCTGCATTGTGTGGATCCCAGTTAGCAGGAATGACTGGGGAGTGGTTGATGGGACTGGGGTTCGGAGATGAGGTCTGACAATAGACTTAAGGTGGCAATTGACAGCTAAAACTCTATAAAACCAAAAAGAAAAAGTAATCTGGGCTGCTCAGACACATTGAGGTAGATACAGATGCTGCATGACATGAGTTTGTCTCAGCACCAGGCCTTTTGGAAATCCTACCCCAAATCTTCAGTGAAGGAAATAGTCCTCTTAAGAGGCACAGAGTAATTTGGGGTCAATCCAGGATGTCCATAAAACTGTAAAACATCTGAGTGGATTGCCCATCTGTGATGGGTCTCACACATACGTATATAGTAAAAGGTCACTCATATATTGTACATGCTTCATGTCTGTCTGTCTGTCTTCCCGTGTTTCTGTCTAGCTATCTATTATAGAGAAATTACAGCACTATAGTAGGAACATGTCAGTAGTTCATGTTAAACAGTAAAATGAAAATATTTCACAAACCTGTATTCTAGAAACATCCAAAATATTCTTAAGAAGAAATTGTGTGTAATGCATCAAGATGCAAGGTGATGTAGATTACACTGGCAGGGATTGTAAGAACAAATAATTGGTTAACTAAATATTGTGGATTTATATAGATAGGGTTTAAATTCATTTCTGAGCTGTCATTTTCTAGGGCCCTAACTGTTCACTTACACTCATGCTTTTGGGGCATACATAGATAAATGGATGATAAAAGAAAAGATTATGATTATGGGCTGGCACTATAGCCTAGAGGTTAGAGTAATAAGCTTTGAACGAGCTTGGTACATCCAGCAGACCAGGCCTTGGTTTGATTCTCACAACTCCACTTGCATACTGTGTGACTGTGAGCAAGTCACTTAACCATCCCAGTGCTTCCAGGTCACCCTGAAAACAGGCACTTGTGCCTAGTGGGCCTACCCACTTACCAAAGACTAAAATAAAATAAGCGCTTGTCAACGCCGAATGTTTGCTTGCTGGCATTGGCATTGGTAGTGTAGGAGTTAGAGAGTTGCATAATAGGAATGGAAGTGAAGTATTGAACTGAAGCCAACCCCCACCACCCTGCAGAGACTGACAGAAATTGGGGTGTGCCTTTGGGTTTGTCAGGCAATTACGGTCATGCCATTTCACCACACCCCTATCCTGCAGACACCGACAAGTGTCAAAGTGTGCCTTGGGTCTTTGGCCCTTATGCTCACCCAATCCATCAGGAAATACAGTGAGATGGGTGCTGTATAGAGAATGGGTGAACGTTGGGGATGAAGAGTCAAGGCCACCTCGATGCCTCTCATTGGCTGCAGGGTGGAATGGTATAAGCATTACAGGCAAGAATCCCAAGTCACACCCCTGATGCCTGTCAATCTCTACAGGGTGGGGCATTATGGTCAGAAACCCTAACACCTCAGGCGTTCGTTGGCATTTTCACTCCAAATTTTCAACATGGGTTTTGTGACCCCCACCTTATGAACAGTGGCAATATCCGTTCTTTAGCTGAAAGCTGATTTTGCACACCATTTGGCACCACAGGTGCGAACACATTTAGAACAGGATGTGAAAATGACAGCTGTACTGTTCATGGGGAGGTGCAAAAATGGCAATATTAAAACCTGCAGTGAAAATATTGAAAAACTGGTGAAATCATGATGCAGTATAGAAACCGCGCTACGCACACCTGTAATGCAATTAGTTTGGGGATTTTTACAGCAGATTGTCAACACAGGTATTTTGGAACCTCTGCTCATGAACAGTGTCACTGTGATTTTCTTAATCTGTCCCAAACAGTGATTTCCCATAGCGACCACGCATTTCTGCACTGGAAGTGCAAAAACACATTTCAGCCATGGCGTGAAAAATGACAGCTGTACTCTTCATAAGGAAGTGTGGAAAAATGTCAGTGGTGAAAATCTGGACTGAAAATATTAGAAATGCATGAATTTACGAGGTGCGTGGAAACTGCGCAGTGGTCGCTCATAACACAGTCATTTTATGGACTTTTGCACCAACATTTTAACATAGCCATTTTAACACCTCTGCTCATGAAGTGTCACTGTGATTTTCTTAATCTGTCCCAAACTTTGATTTCACACACCAACTGCAATGTGCACTACATGTGCAGAAACACATTTAGGCGAGATGTGAAAAATGACAGCTGTACTGCTCATAAGGAGGTGTGGTAAAATGGCAATATTAAAAATCTGGAGGAAAATATTGAAAATCGCAAACTTGCAAGTGTGCATAGGAACAGCTCAATGCGTGCTCATAAACAGTATTTTTGAATTTTCCACCAAATTAAAAACATAGGGTTTTGGTGGCTCACCATGAATCAGACACTGTCATTTTAAATCAGTCCCAAAGGTGGTTCAGTGCAGTGACCACAAAATCACCTTTCAAATATTAACAAAATTACAGTGTCAGAATTCATGAGGTGGGGTCCCAAAACCCCATGTGGAAAATTTGGTGAAAATTCCACAGATGCCTGAGATATGCATCAAAGTTGAAAAATCCTATTTACTGTATTCCATTATACAGCTTACCGACATTTCCTCACTCGTGGTCAGCTTTGAAGAGTGCAGACGTGTTCCCAGTCCACTGAAGATCGCGTGCAGACTCGGAGGTAAGTATGGGATGAGGTGGGGGTGTGAGGAGGCAGGGTGCACAGGGGAGGGCGGGTGGGGAGAGGGTCAGGACAGTCAGTGGCCGAACTTTTTTCTTGCAGGTTATTTTTTTTTCATAGATGAGCGGGACTTGTGCCACGCTAGGTGGGCTCTCAGTGTGGCAGCTGGAAGGCTGTTTGGGGGCAGTGGAGCCAACGGGGATTGGGCACCCCATCGGCCATATGGACTGTTGCCACACTGGGGTGGGCTCCCAGCATGGCACCGGTAGTCTGTTGGGGGGAACAGTGGAACCATGGGGGGATTGGGCACCCCATTGGCCTTATGGACTGCTGCCATGCTGAGCTCCCAGTGTGGCACCTGGAACTCTGTTGGGGGAGCACAGCAGAGCTGATGGGGATTGGGCACCCCTATCAGCCATACAGTGTGTGTGGGGGAGTGCATGAGCACGCAATATGCTAATCAGCACTTTCTTATCGCTGCTCACTGAAGTGAAGCTCTCCTTTCAACTGTACGGCACTGCATTTTCAACTGCTGTCATAGACAGTCGCAGCATTCATTGGTATGAAATCAAAGTTTGGGACAGATTAAGAAAATCACATTGACACTGTTCATGAGCAGAGGTGTTAAAATGGCTATGTGAAAAATCTGCAATGGGGTTGATACACAAGGAGGCGTGGAAAGGATGAGAAGGAACTTGGCAAGTTGGAGGAATGGTCAGAAGTATGGCAGCTTGGATTCAATGCAAAGAAGTGCAAGTAATGCACCTGGGAAACAAAACCCAGGGAAGATTACACAATGGGGGAGAGGTAGTAACAAGAACTAAAATGGAAAGGGACCTGGGGTAATCATATCAGATGACCTTAAGGTTGGCAAGCAATGTGAGAAGGCGGTAGGGAGGGCTGGGGATACTGGGATGTATAGGAGAGGCATCACCAGCAGAAAACAGGAAGTTGTTATCACCCTGTACAGACAGTTGGTGAGACCCCATCTGAGTACTACATGCAGTTCTGGAGACCCCATATCTGCAAGGACATAGAAGGATGGGGCAATTCAGAGGAGGGCAACTAAAATGGTGCAGGGTCTGCAAGAGAAGCCATCGAGGAGAGACTAAAGGAGCTTAATATGTATACCCTTGAGGAAAGGAGGAGAGGGGGACATGATAGAAACGCTTTAGTACCTCAGTGGAATCAACAAAGTCCAAGAGTTTAGCATCTTTCAGAAAAGAGATGTGCAAGAACAAGGGACACAATTTGAAGATAGAGGGGACGTCTCAGGAGCAGTGTGAGGAAGTATTTTTCACATAGAGGGTGGTGGATGCATGGAACAGCCTCCCTGAGGTTGTGGGGTCTAAAACTGTGGGAGAATTCAAGAATGCATGGGACAGACATAAGGCAATTTTGTGGGGGGTAGGAAGAAATAGGCTGTTGGTTAAATAGGATCTGCAGCTTATCCTCTAGGTAAGGCAATGGGCAGACTAGGTGGGCCCAAGCGATCCTTATCTGCCGTCAAAGTCTATGTTTCTATGTTTCTATGAACTGTGTGCCTCAAAACACTCTGACTGAATTGAAAGACAGGGTACCACACCTACAAAAACTCGGATGATGGCACTATGTTTCTTGCACATGCGGCAAACATGAAAAATGAGCCCATCAAGTCTGCCCTGTCATTCATATGTTGATTTACTTTACTGTGCCATTTACAGCCCTCTCACCCCATGTACCCTTTGTTCCTAATTACCCCTGGACTGTACTTAGCCTCTGGGGAAACAGAGATCTCTCTCTCTCTCTCTCTCTCTCTCATCATTTACTCCTTTCAGGAGAAAACCATATCCTGGGTCTGCTGTTTCTTTAGGCTGTGTTTTAACAATAGATCAAGCTAATGACTGAATTATTATTATTTATGAATCAATACTAACACCTACTTTTTAACCATTTTATTATTATGTAATAAGATATAACCAGGTGTTAGATCAATAGTTCATTAATCACCCACTAGGGTGTAAAAGAAAAGCAGGGGAGGAAGAATGGGGGAATACATACAGTACCTGTATTAAGAAAAAGAAGGAAAAATGACAGATAGAGAGGCAAAAGCAGGTACTGAGCTGCATATTGCAGAGGAGGGTTAAGTATACTAGGAAAAAGGAAGAATGGAGGGGCAATTGTTAGGCTATCTGTGGGAGGTAGGTGATAGAGGAGGACGGCAAGAAGTTGACGCCCTTAAAGATTACTTTTGCTCTGTCATCTCAAGGGAAGACAGCGGCCCTTGCCAGAGAGTGGCATTAAAGTGACTACAAAAGAGTGAGTCCCGGAGTTGAGGCAGCCAGTATTTACATGCAAAAGGTCTGGAATGGGATACCAGTCCTAAAAATAGATAAGGCCCCAGAACCAGATGGGGTGCATCCTAGGGTGCTCAGGAAATTGGCAGCAGAACTGGCTGAATGCCTGGTAGAACTAGTCAACAGCTCATTCCAGATGTAGGTAGCTCAAAGGACTGGAGGATGGCAGACATAGTTCCACTCCAAAATTGGGGAGAGGGAAAGCAGGGAACCACAGACCTGTTAATCTTACCTCTGTAGTAGGGAAGCTGATGGAGCTGGTCACTGGTCAGACAGGATCTTGTGGACTACCTGAATGGTCTTCTGGATAGTAAACAGCATGGATTCATGGCAGGGAGGTCTTGTCAGACTAACCGCACAGTTTTCTTTGATTGAGTGACAAGGGCATAGGAAGGAGACCATGCTGTAGGTTTACTCTACTTTAACTTCAGCAAAGCTTTTGACTCAGTGCCTCACAGATGATTGCTGAAGAAGATGGAGGATCTGGGTGCAGCCAGGGACATACTGTAGTAAGAGGGAAATTTAACTGGCTAAAGGGGAGACAGCAGAGGGTTATGGTCAACAGGGTTAAACCAGAAGTGAGGGAGGTCATTTGAGGGGTACCACAGGGATCTGTTCTGGGCCGGTCCTTTTCAATATGTTCATCAGTGACATTTGGAAGAGGAATCTGAGCAGGCTGTGTCTCTTTGCAGATGACACTAAGCTTTGTGGGAGGATGGATAACTATGAGGAATCAGAGAAATGTAGAGTGACCTGCAAGACTAGAGAGTAGTCTATGGTTTGGCAGTTGAAATTCAATGCCAAAAGTGCAAGATGATGCATCAAGGGAACAAGGACCCCAGGACAGAGTACCAGATGGGTGAAGTAAGACTTAGCACTACAGCTGAGGAATGGGACCTGGGAGTTATCATTAAGTGACTTCCTCAAATAATCAAGCCAGTGCAACAAGGCATATAGTAAGGCAGTTGGATGCTGGGATGAAACAGGAGGAGTATTGACAACAGAAGAAAAGAGGTAATAGAACCTAGTAATAGTTTTTGTTGAGACCACGCCTGGGTGTTGTGCCCAGTTCAGGAGTCCTCACCTTAAGAAAGATAAGTACAGGCTAGAGACTGTGCAGCAAAAGGTGACAATGATGATTCAGGGATATGAGGATCGCCACAAGGCACTGAACATGTACTCATTGGAGACCAGACGGGAGGGAGACATGATAAAGGCCTTTGAGTCCTGAAAGAAATAAACAAGGTGAACTACGGGAAGTTATATAGCATGAGTAATGGTTCAGGGTCATGAGGACTGAGTGGAAACTGACAGGAGGAGGTTCAAGAGATATGAGAAAGTATTATTTTACAGAAAAGTGGTGTAACCATGTAATAGTCTACTGGTCAAGGTGGTGGACACCAAAACCTTTAATGATTTGAATCATGGTTGGGACATAACCATTCAAAGCCAACTCGCCGGATGGTCTAGACCAAAAGTTACTTTACCTATCGGCAACTGCTGTCTCTGCTCCACTGTCTGATCTCCTAAATCTCTCTTCACACTGGCAACAATCCCAACTGAGTGGAAACATGCTACTGTGCTACCACTTCTAAGGGTGGTGATCCTATGGCACCAGAGAACTACAGACCCATTTCTCTCTGACCTATCCTTGCTAAACTTCAAGACCACTTGAAGGAGGCAGCATAGCACTGTGGTTTAAGGCTCTGAGCTGCAAATCTGGAGGCCTGGGTTTGAATCCCACAGCCCCCATTTGCACACTTTGTGACCCTGAGCAAGTCACTTAACTTCCTGTGCTCCCAGGCCGCTCCTGTAAACAAGCTTTCAGCTTAGTGTGCCACCAAAACACTTGGTCCTCTCACAGCTCTCTTTCTGACTCTGGTTTTTCACTCCTTTCCAATCTGGTTTCCAGAAGAATCACTCAATTACTACCTCACTGCTTAGGTTCATTGACACTATCCTCTCAGGGATGGACAGTGGTCAAATCACTTCATCAATCTTCGTGGATCTAACCAAGGCTTCAACACCGTCTCCCACTCCCTCCTCCTAAATACCTCTCTTCAGGTCTATCTGACTCTGTCACAAGTTTCTTCAGAGCCTACCTTGTTGGTAGGACCTGATCAGTAAGAATTGCTGATAGTCTATTCTCCCCCCTCACAATAAACATAGATTTACCTCAAGGCTCCGTGGGTCATATACTGTTCTCCATATTTTAAATGACCTTCCATCTGCCTGCAATTTATCCTATATCCATATGTATGCAGAGAACATGGTCTTGTACACCTCTGGCTGATCCTCCTCTGAAGTTGAAGGTAATTCTAGCAGGACTTGATAAAGTTCAGCTCTGGTTTCTCTCTCACCAACTCTTTCTCAATGCCAAGACTACAGTCTCCATGACCTTTGCACTAGGCAGAGACTCTGTAGGCTCCACTCCTTGCACTCCTTCCACATCCTTGACTGGACAACCCTTGAGAACACCTCCTCTTTCAGATATCTTGGGGTTTGGCTTGAATAACACCTCAGCTTCTCTGGACATGTAGATGCCATCTGGAAAAAACTGCACACCAAGCTAGGTGCTCTATACAGGAACTGGAGAGCTACCTCTGCCGACAAGATGAAAACTAGTCCAGACGATGAGCCTCCTGATTTTTGACTACTGTGAAGTAGTCTACAGTGCTGCTCTCCAGTCTTCCTTAACCAGGTTGGACACTTTCAACTCCTTCTGCTGTTTTGCCATGGCATGTACCCCTTCTTCACACACCACTGTGATATCTACCACTCACTGGCTTTTCCCTATCTAGAAAACAGACATCCTCTACATAGCACTATATTTATCTCCAAATGTTGGTTTGGTCTCTACCATCCTACCTCTCCTCACTTTTATCCCTCCTCCACCAGCACATTCCCTTAGATCACATGATTCCACACATTGGTAGTCCCACGTCGTTTCTACCTTAGTAGGCCAGTTTGCTTTCTTACATCATTTCCTAAACTTTGGAATACTCTTTCCCACCAAATACGACACTCTTCCTCCCCTCTCCATCTCCTCAGCTCTTCACAACTACCTCTCTGTAAATTGTTCTTGACGCTAACCTCTTATAGCTTCTCCTCACTCCACTGTTCTATGGTCATCTATTCTGTAGCCCCATCTTCCCCTCAACATAGGTCCCTCATTTTCCTTAGTTCTCACTGCTTGTTCTCACCTGTTCACATTCTCAACACTATACATATGTTCCTATGTGTCATGTATCCATAATGCAAACTCTCGTTCTCCTATGTTTACATTTTCTATGTTGTACTATCAACCAAAACACTTCTCCTCTTCTTGTTCATGTTTGCTAAGTGTTTAGTTTTATCATCATTGTATTTTGATATAGTACTTGTTGATTTTGTTTAATTGGCAATTCTGTATTTGCTGCTATGTCCTCCTCATAACTCTCCCCAGAACACACCAGGAGACGAGCAAATTGTTGCTCACTGTGCTGTTCTGGTGAAACCTTCAATAAATAAATAAATGTAGACCAGGCGTCTATGTTCCACTGGCATTTTCTCCCGTGATCCCTCCCACCATCCCATAATGGCTAGTGCAGTCTCTGTCAACCTTGACAGTGGCAGTGCACTCTGGGCAAGTGCCATCCTTGCAAGGGAGCAAGCTCCCTGCTTACCACAAGGATCACTGCTGTGCCAGAGCTGGCCCATCTCACTCCCCAACTCACTCATTCTCCCATTAAGAGCACTCCCCAGCCTGGCTGCTCAATCCCAGTAGACTGGGGCTTGCTTTCAATCCTGGATCACTGGCATGGAAGCGCCACTTTGGGATGTTCTGGATGAACACATCCACGAATGAGGTGCCCATCTTCCCACATCAGCAGCAAAACAGTCCTTCTCTAATCACATTAGATGGTCATGGCCTGACTGTTGGAGTGACAGAGGGGTCATCTGGCATCCCTGTTCAGGCATCTCACTCTTAGCTGTGGTTGGGACTCTTGGGCCATTTGCAGAGCCCTCACATGTTCTTTAAGCTCTCTTAATTCAGTACTCATATCAGTGGAGGTGAAATTCTCTTGCTGCTCTCTACCTGGGGTTGCCAAGGGCAGCAGTCACAGCAGTGGCCCAAAAGTGTCAGCAACATCCTCTTGCACCTCTTCTTTCTCACCTCATCTAGTAGATGTTTAAAGGTTGGGGGTCAGCCTGGCGATCATTCAGGCGGAGTGACAACAAGGCCCCGAGGAAAACACTGCTCCCTTAAAACCTGGTCAAGTCTCATCTAGGAGAAGTAAGCAGGGGTGACTTCTCCAGCCTCAGCTATCTTCTGGATTACAGTTTCTACGCTGGTAAGGTAATGGGACAGCTTCTCCCATTCCCTCTGGGTTTTGGCTCTTAATTGAAGAATGAGGGTCCTCTTTTTCTCCACTGTCCCAAATATGCATTTCAACATGGCCAAATGATCACTTGTATTACATTTGGGGTGACTGACATGCAATGAATGGATGACATCCAAGGCCATACACCTCTGAGTTTCCACAGTTTGATTGCATTTCTCATTATCTGAGCACTTCCACACTTCCATCATTTGGGTGGCTTGGCTCATCCAGTTTTTGTAATCATCTTTTCTTTGAATGGCTCTTGAGAAGGTGTGTAACCTTTTGTACTACCTATATGGTGCCACCACATAGGAGGTCACTCCACTGGGTAGCACTATCTGAGCTGGTTCTCCTCTTGAAACAAAGTCTGCACATGTTTCACAGTCTTTCCTTCAGCAGCCAATAACATTTTGATTTTCTCTACCAAATTTGGTTCAGCTGCTGGTGTGGAGATGGGTCTGTCAGAGAACTGTTCCCTTGCCAAACAAGTTCCATACACCCTCCACCCCTTCTGCAGCAAGGAGGTGGGCAACTTACTTACCTCTGTATCTGACTCACTTCAATTAAGGCAGTAGTACATTGACTGACATGGTCATACCTCATTCCATAGACTTTTAATTTGCCCAAACCTGGCACAGTCTCTAAAGCATCTAAAATAACACTTCTTTGAATGCCCTCAGGGAGCCCCATGAGCAAAATAACTTCTTTAAGGTCTAGTCGCCCCTCGGCACCAATCTTATAATTCCTGTTGCGCCATGCTGACTTTCAAAACTTTTCTTTTCTTGGAGGTGGGTACCACGATTTTTCAGAATTCAGGTGTGGGGTGGCCACTAGGGGCAGCAAATCCCAACAGTTCCTCCACTTTGTAACAGCCCCATGACTCACCTTGGTTGCTCCAGGGCCCTTCGGTCTTGTCTGGACACACCTCCTGAGGGGCTGGCCTGAGTTCATTGGATGACAGGGTAAACAGGAGTTGAATGGCACGGTGCTCCACCTGGGATAGTGATACGGGATACCTGTTGGATAAATTCCAGGTGACCACCCCTAGGAAAATACAAGAACTGCTCCACAGGCACTCCCACACAGTACCCACTTTGCAATAATCCACAATAACAGGATATTATATGAACCAGTTACAGTTTTTATTAGAGGGAGGTGGAAAGGAGAATAACACAGCAATTCCAACAAATGATGGTACCCCACACTTTACCCCACACCTTCTACCTGTGGGTGTACCCAACTTCTATTACGGCCATTAAGTAGTGACAGTTATTTGTGGTGGGTACCACATCGAGGTGCTGGTTCAGAAGGCTGGCATGTGGTGGCTGTAGCAGTCTTTAACTTGAAAACAATATATTCCTTTAAGGTAATAATAGAAATACAACAAACTGCTTTTCACTTGGCTTTCTGGGCTTTTCTTGGTGATTGAGAGTCCTGCCCAGGACTTAACCTCCTCTGAAGCCTTAACTAGCTAGCTAGCTAAAATGCAAAAATCCTTGGAACTGCAGCTCAGAGGTACTGACAGTTTGGAGCTTCAGGGATTTGCAGGAATTCAGTTCAATTTATAATGTTCTGGTATCACAGCTGATGGTGCACCACAGCAGCAGAAGGCAGGAAACAGCAGCAGGCTGAGGGATTGAAGAGCGCTGGACTTCACCTGTCAGGCCTTTCCAAACTTCACCCCAGGGCCTTTGTATCGGTGTTCACCTGAAAGGCCTCTCGATGTCTTCCTCTTGAGGGTTTTCCTCATTTATCTGGGGACTAGGCAGGCTATAGGTCCCCTAAACTTTCTGCTTGCACACAACTTCTCTGGAGCAACAAATGTGGCTGGGCTCTGGCACAGTCTCTAGCCTCAGCACACACTACTTCAGTGAAGCACTTATTCAACTTTCACTCTTGCCCTCCAAGGTGGAACACAGGATGCTTGGTCTCTTTATTCTCTGCTGCACATCTTTCTGTTTCCAGGCTGCAAGATTACCATCTCTAGCTCCAACAGCAATTTCTGTATGCTGCAGGCAGTCAAACACCAGTCACACACTTCAGCACCAGGTTCAAATCTCTCCCAGACAAGTTTCTCAACAGTTCAGTTCTTTTCCTATCACCTGCCTTTACTTGATACACTCTGCCGCAGATGCCACACTGGGGCCAGAGAAGCGCTTGGGCTCACTGAATAGGGCTTTGGGCTCGGCAGCCCACAACAGTCTCTCCTGCTCTCTCCTCTCTCTGGTTCCTCTGGAATCTCTCATTTTGGTGGGTTGCCAGTGGCATTTATAGCTTTCTTCAAGTCCCCACCTGATTGGCAATATCTGTCCCAGGCTTTCTGGCTGCTCTTTGACATTACCCAGCTGTCCCCTGCTGCAGGAGTCTCATGGGGGTAGCCATTATTGTGGTTTAATACCAATTTTATTAAAGTTGGATCCAAAGTAATTGTTTAAATATTCAGCCATTTGTTTTGGGTCATCCATCAGGTTCCTTGGATGGAAAGTAAGCCACTGCAGTCTCACTGCCCTTTGAGGAATTTATATACCCAAAAGGCTTTGGGGTTTGCTTTATTTCTGTCGAGACTGGCTTTGAATTGATATTTCCTCTTTCTTATGGCATTTCTACATTTTTAAATCCTTTTGTAAATACTATTATTTAAGCTACTAGGATAATTTTTAAACCTGTAAAAAATTTTTTGTTTATTTATTAATCTTTTGATGCTCATAGTGAGCCATTTGGGCCTGATACTATGTCCTGAATGCTGTCTTATTTTGGGGACCCACTTAACCTGTATAAGCCCTCCATTAAGGACTTCCTGAGAGTTACAGTCCTGCTGTTGCCCTGTGGCACCCTAGCCAGTGGCTCTGGAGTGATTTGGGCCATGGTGCCTCATGTATCTCCGTGGCTGTGGTCGCTGGGGTATCCCATTCCTCAGCTCCAGGGAAGAAGGGGCCAAGGTCCTAAGATGTTTTGTACCTCCAGGCACTGAGAGAAAGGCTTTGGTCAGTCCACTGGGCAGCTGAAAGGTGGACTGAAAGAATATAAACAAATATGGCTGTGCTGCACCATCTGCACATGCATGGCCACCTGAGTTACAGGAGCCACGGCTCCAGTAAATGTTTTGCTCGGGCGGCTACCTTTTAAACATTCTCCCTGGCTCCAGTGCAGGTAGTGGAGCTGGAGATCAGCTGAAAGATGCCTCTGGGCATGGGGAGAATCATTTTCTGCCCTCACAAGGACAAATAATAAGATAAAAGGGCGGCAGTAATTTGGGAATAATGTAAACAATAATAATAATGTGTGGATGATACTAAAATTGGAGGCAAAGTACCAAATTCCAATAATGTTCCTAGAATTCAGGCAGACCTTGATTCAGCGGACAGTGAAATATTGGAACAACCAGCTGGTTCCTGTGGGCTCCTGCCCTATTTAACCCTGGGAACAACCTGCCTCAAGATAGTGTTGATGCCCTAGTATCAATTGCTTTAAGAAGTAGCTTGATGCCTTTATGGATTGTCTGGTTACAAACTGATAACCTCTGTATAGTGGGAAGGGGACTTAGAGTGCCTATGGTGCACCTCTACTCCTATTTTATCAAACTATATACTCTTGCAGGGCTAGCAAGAGATGCCAACAAGATGGGAAAAATAAAAATAAATACTCACCATGTCCATGGCACAGAGCCCAGTGCTGGTGCCACCCATTCCCAATGGCCTTAACCTGGGAGGGCTCCATTTACTGGGACTCGAGGGCTGAATGTGGGACATTGAGCAGCCCACTCCAGTAAGTACTTAGCAGCATATAATGTAGTAAAATAATGCTTAATTATTTAATAATGTACTTTCAGTCATGCAAAGCTGTAGTTAGTGACGCTAGCATTGCAGAAAACTGTTAAAAGCCCTGCTGCATTGTAACAGCACAGTATTTCACATATGCAAAAAGTAATGTAATACAAACATATTACCATTAGCTACTTTAAATGCTTTATTACTCAGTTACATTAACCACTTTAAATGCTTTATTACACAGTTACCATTAGCTACTTTAAAAGGTTTATTACACAGTTACTATTAGCTTTTTAAATGCTTTATTATATAGTCACCATTAGCTACTTTAAATACTTTGTAATAGAAACACAGAAACATAGAAATGGACCTGTGATCCATTGTGTCTGCCCAAACGGGTATCCCAGGACCCATTGTGTACTGAGTAATAACTGGATACGTTTTTTCAGTTGGAAAAGCAGGTTATAATTCACCACTATAACTTGTGGGTTATAATGGCAAACGTGCAGCTTTTCCAATGGGCAGCTAGTGCTCACTCAGCAACTGCCATGAATGTTCAACACACAGTATCTAAAATAAATTGTGCCAGCATATTTTAGTCCATCTGAACTCACCTCACCAACTCAGATGCTGAAATGTAAAATTGGAGAAACAATGGACGCTATGCACTAATGGAGTGGGGTACGTGAGATCATGTGTACCCCACCGCTGCACTCTATGCACCCACAGACAGGTGTGCATTGGCGCATTCATGGCCAACAGCCACCTGTCTGTGTCCCCACCTCCCTGGCATGCAGGACTCCACAGGACAGTTGAGGGTGGGGTCATTGGAGTCTGGCCCGGCATCCAATCAGATGCTCCGGACAGGGCCCCTGCACCTGGATCCCCATGCAGGGGGTGCGGATTGGCAGCATGCCCCATGGACATCTGACAGCCGCGGCTGCAGCAAGTGTTGAGGGAATATCACTGGGCCTCCATCAGCACAGATCGGTGCTATGGGATGGGTGTGGGCATGCCAGCAGGTGAGGGATGGGGTGACCATTACAGCTGGGAGGGGTTGCCATGTGGTACAACTGGAGAGAGGGTGGTAGCCATGTGCTGGTGCCACCATGGGGTAAGGGTGATGTGGATTGGGGTTGCCACATGCACCACTGTGTGCTGGGGTGGATGGGTGGAATCGGGCATCCTGTTCCCATGACCCTGGGGGTAGGTGGGCTGTTTGTCCTGTCCAGCGGTGTGTGCATGGGGCACATAGGGGGTTTACAGCAGGGCCCTCTGGCATATCCTGTGCCCCCTCCACCCCCACAGCCAGCACTACGGCGCCATAGTGCATGGCAGTGTCTTCACCCCAGTGTGTTGCTCCTAGCACAGCCGGGGATCAGCAAGTATGTGCTGCATGCCCCTCTGTGCATCCTGGTCATGGGCACAGGGTGCAGAGAGTGGTTGCACACCCCTGATGTGTGCACGAGCCACTCCACCCAGATAGTACATAGGGCCCAATATATTTTGGGTTGTCTCCCATATAGAAACCATTGCGATCTCTGCACTATGCTCAATTAGGTTGTCACTGTGGAAACCAAATATTCCTTCTCAATGGGAGTTTGTACTCTTGGTTTCTGATATTGTGTATTCTGGCATAGTTTTTGCAATGCCAATTGTACTGGCATTTCCTCTAATGGTTTCCTCGTGAATGGCTATTATATGTCCTTCTGTTGCTTATCGTATCATACTTTACTAGTTTGGTTTATCCACTGATGTGAACCTATGAAATGTGTTATTCTCAAAGGTGCTAACCGAGATTCCTGTATGGTAAACTCTCATTTTGTCTACTATTGTATTTCTGTAGTTCAAACCGCAACTGTATTCTATTACTCTTTATGTATGTTTCCTTGTAATGACTGTTCTTTTTCCTTACTATATTTGTATCATTCTGACATTGAACCTTTGCAAATGAGCTTTCAGCTCAAAGGCTGTAATCTGAGGCTTGAATAAATAAATTTAAAAAATATATGGAGCACCACTGGATTCAACCTATAACAAAAAATTTACACTTTCAAGATACTAAAATCACTACCAGAACTCAAGTTTCCTAAATATTTCTTGCTACTTTGACTATGTTGAAACCCCCATTTGTCTTCTGACTCTTGCAATAGTGAGACTGCATATTCATGGAGCTGTAGTATCGAGCTCACTCCTGAATGCACATGATTTGTTTTAAGCAAACATCATTTTCAAACTAAATTGTACTTTTTATGCTAATAGTTGTGTTTCATAGTGTCTACTTGAAAGTAATTGGAAAAATGCATCAAAAGACAAATACTTTTTTTTTATTTCTAAAACAGTAGCTGGGAAAAAAAACAGTACTCAGCAATTACATAAAATACATGGGAGTGTAATTCAAATTTAATACACACTCAGTGTGGATGTTTTGATAAACCCTTTGGACTTCATCCTCGGGTTTATGTAGCATTCCACACCTTGGGTGTGCATTAAATTCTCATTATGCACTCCCCATGTATATTATTCTATATATTATACAGTTAGCAATATGCCCAACAGGATGTGTAAGATAGATAACGCCACGCTTCAGGTGGTTGGGCACGAGGCAGCAGGCTGAGGCCCAACAACTGAGGTGTGACGTTATCCCAAATGACACACACCCTGGAGGGTATTATTGCTATTATACAATGGCTTGTTGTTATATATAAAATAAAAATAATTTTAAAGAATGTTTTTACTGTGGAAAATATTTTTGTTTCTTAAGAGGAGATACAAAAAGAGGTCATCTAGCTCATCATATAGCTCCTCTACAGGTTCACAATGAGGCTGAGACTAGGCCCGTGATGTTGTACTGGGATAACAGCACGGTCCAGCCTAAGACTGACCAATTAGAGACGAGGACATTTTCTTGCCATTGTATAATTACCATTATGAACTGGGATCGAATGCAGCAATCTGATTGGTCGACAGCTTTTAAAGCCGTGATGATATCAGGCTACATCATCACATCTTTAAAAAGCTCCAGCAACCAGCCTCCTCACTCACAAATTTCCTGTTAGCAGCATTCCCCAGATCCCTCACTAGCTTCACAAAAGTCTGCCCACACAGAGCATGTCTTCCTATATTGCAAGCAACCACAGATGTAAAAGAACCCCCCAAAATCAACCGCTTAGCAAGGTGAGGGGCAGCTACACAGAGTTGCGGTCGGTAACTTCTCACTCGCTTTCAATAGCAGCACCGCGACTGACAGTAATGGGCAAGTCTTTTTTCCGTATATAAAACAAACCGAGGCTCGAATGACACAACGGCTGCAACTCCCCGGTGGTTCCTTACCAATGTACTGTCTGTTGTCCTCATCCCAGCCACAACTCTCTTCTGTGCTGACTCATGGCATCGGCACTCCATTTCAGTGCATGGCTTTTTACCTTCATTTAAAAAGAAAAACAGTAAGCTCCACAAATCCCTTACATGCTGCTCGCTACCACAAAGGAAAAGGAACCTCTTTAAAATAGCCACAATTCACATTTGGGTGCAATGTAGAGTGAGAGATGAGTTCACAGGGACACAACAGCCCCACCTCTATCAACTACCAGTATAACAGCGCCACCTACTGTCAAGAACTATTTATCAAAATGTGACCCTACACCACCCAAAAACTAATTTAAAAATGTTTTGAAACCTGTTTATTTTACTTTTTATTTTTAAACCTTTTGACCCAGTTCATAATAGCAATAAGTCACTCCAGGGTGTGGTATATCATGGGATATCGCCACTACTCAGACATTTGATGCACTCGCCCGCGGCCTCATGCCCAACCACCCGAGGCGTGATGATATCCCATGATATACCACACCCTGTCGTGCCTTATTGCTTAATTAGCTACTTTAAATGCTTTATTATACAGTTACCAGCAGCTACTTAAAATGCTTTATTCTGCAATAAATTAATGTTGGTTAACAATATTGTAAGTGCTTCATTGTGTAATAAATTAATGTTAATCTGTGTGTGGTCTACAGGTCACCCATGCAGTCAGACTACATGGACAGGGAACTAATCGATAATCTGCAGAAAAACTGCAGAAAGGGAGGGTGGGAATGTGATACTAGGGACATCAACATGCCAGGGATGGACTGGAGCTCCATGGCTTCTTCATAAGCAAAGGAGCAAAGAGTGCTCAATGCACCCAGGATGAATTCTGACTCAGCTTGTTGAAGAGCCTACTAGGGAGTGGAACATCCTGGACTTGGTCCTAGCTGATGGGGAGCAGGTCAGGATCTGGCGGTGGAAGCCCCATTGGCTGGTAGTGACCACTCCACAGTGTGTTTTATCTTAGACTTGGGGAAGGAGAGGAACCTAACAAAGATCACGGTCTTCAGCAGGCAAACTTTGGGAGATGGCAGATATTCTCAGGGGCATACCTCTCAACCTTTCATCTCCTGAATGTGTGACAGTTGGACAAATGTGTGACACATCATGAAACAAGACAATACAAGCTCAGAATACTGTGGAAATAAGAGTACTATTATTTATAATGTCTGCTGATAATGTAGCATCTTATATTATCATACATGTCTCCTTAAAAGGCTTGGTTGTCAGTGTGGAATGTCACCTTCTATATGTGTAACAGAGGATTTCTGAGACATAAAATGAGTGATGTACCTCATAATGTGTGACAGTTGAGAGGAATGCTTAGGGGTCATATAAGTAAAATTGGGATAGGGATGGACATAGAGGGGCAATGGAAACCCAGAAGTGGATATCCTGGAGGCCATGAAAACCCGCGCTAGGGCACAAAACAAGAACGCCAGAGCCAGAAAACCCAACTGGTGGACTAGAGAGGTACGGGAGTAAGTGAAGAATAAGATGCTGGCCATTAGAAGGTACAAATGCTCCTCAGAGTGAGGCTGACCTTGACGAGTATCATAGGATCACCAGAGAGGTTAGCAGAAAGGTTAGAAAGGCCAAGGCCGATAAAGAACTTAGATTAGCAAGAGGGATCAGGGAGGGAGAAGAAATTCTTTAGATATTTAGGGATCGGAGGACAGGTGAGGGGCAGATGAAAAGCTGAGGAAGGGGATGGGTGGGGAGATGGAATAGGCTGAAGTGTTAAACAACTTTTTAGCTCTGTCTTTACTAGGGAAAGGGATGGGCCAGTGCCTCAGGTATGGGGCAGGAAGGGGGCTATTGGGGGCTCTCACAGACAGTGAGATCCAGAAAGGGAGGGTGAGGGAGGCTCCAAGTCCTTGAGGATGGATAAAGCCCAATGCCAGATGGCATCCAACCGAGGGTTCTGAAGGAAATGGCGGATATCCTGGCAGCTCCGATGATGGAACTATTAAATTCCTCCCTCCAATCAGGATGGGTCCCTCTAGACTAGAGGTTGGCCCATGTAGTGCCCTCCACAAGAGTGGACCTCGGATGATCCAGGGAACTACCAACCAGTCAGCCTGACATACATAGTGAGGAAAATGTTGAAGGCCATCTTGAAAGAACAGATAGTGAAGTTCCTGGAGGTAAATGGTTTTCAGGATGGAAACCAACATGGGTTTGTCCAGGGGAAATCATGTCAAACAAACCTGGTCGAGTTCTTCAACTGGGTGATTAGGTCCCTGGATGGAGGAAAGCAGGTTGATGTCCTGTACCTGGACTTCAGCAAGGCTTTGATTTGGCCTCACATGGAAGGCTAATTTGGAATTGAGGGAACTTGGGGTAGAAGATAAGTTGATGAGGTGGGTAGCAAATTGGCCCAAGAATAGACAGCAGAGGGTGGTAAGGGGAAGTCTCGACACCCAGAAAGGTCATCAACGAGGCCACACAAGGCCTCTGTTTTGAGCCCTACTCTTTTAATGTGTTCATTACAGATATTGGGGAGGGAGTTGTAGAAAATGAGTTTATTCGCTGATGATACTAAATGGGGGGCGTGGTAGATAGCGAGGAGGGAAGGAGGACACTACAGGATGACCTGCAGAAACTGGAAAAATGGGCCCACAGTACACAAGTGTAGTGTTCTGCATCTGGGTGTTAGGAACCCAATTATATCTACCACTTGGGGGCTACAGCTGACTGTCAAGACAGTGATTAATGCAAACTGAACCACTCGCAGCAATGCAGAAGAGCAATGGCTAAGGAAAACAAAATATCTGGGTGTATTGCCAGGGAATAATGTCCAGGGGAAAGGAGGTTATACTTCCTCATTACACCTCACTAATGAGGATGCATCTGAGTACTGTGGGCAGTTCTGGCAACCACTCCTAAAAATGGACATCATTCTGCTGGACAGGGTCCAAAGAAAGGTGAAAAGTATGATCAGTGGTCTGGAGGGGTTGTCATATGAGGATAGGCTCAGAGAGCTGTACATGTATTCCCTGGAGGACAGGAGGGATCGGGATATGACAGAGACCTTCAAATACCTGAAGGGGTCTAACAGAGGGAACAAGGAGTGTCTGCTCAAGTTGAGGGATGAGGGACTATGAGGGCCATAGTCTAAAGTTAGTAGGAGAAGGCAAAAGGGGAGGTGAGGGGTACTATCTCACAGAGAAGGTGGTGTCACCCTTGAATGCCCTGCCAGTTGATCTGGTGAAAATGGGAACTGTGGAGGGTTTAAGAAGGGTTGGGACAGGCACAGGGGCATGGTACAGAGTAGGGTAGGGTGAACATTGGAGTTGTACAGGGTGTGGAAGTGAGTGGGAGGAGGGATGTAATAAGAGGAGGTAGAGCAGCTGCAGTGCACTACCAGTGAGCTGCGCCAGGCAGACAAGATAGACTGTTATACCTAATCTGCTGGCATCTATGTATGTATGTATGTATGTCTGCATGTACTCTGAGTTTGCATCAGCATTATTTTCTTATCCATCGGAGGACCAAACTGGGGATCTGAAAAGAATCCCCAGCCTAAAACCCAGACAGGTCCTCCTTATGCTGCATAGTATATTTGAGAGTCAGTCCAAATACCCACCAAATTATGCTTTTGCACTTAAACTCAATGTAGCAACAGCTGAAATGCTGCCAATTACTCTGTTGCCTTCTGTTTTGTGGAGAACTTGAGATTTAGAAGGTTGATAGCCCATGCCTGTCCCAAATGGCAGATTTCCTGAGGAACATATTTCTCCACACAGCCATTCTGGAACTTCATGGGATGGTGTCATGCAAGGTAGTCCATGCCCTGCTGCATTCAGAATCACCACATGTACATCTCAGTATGGATATGTGGCCCAGTGACCAAACAGTTGGTAGCTCCTATTCTGCATTATAGCACATTGGACACAGGTACCTGAGGTACTCTTTGACTGGGGAGAAAAATTGTACTAAGCCCAACTGCAGTGATAGCAACACTCCAGGTATTTGCCAGCATGCAGTGTTGGCAAAGAAGAGTGTTGTTGGATCACAGAAGGATCAAAAATGCTAGAACTGCTTCTGACTGAGACTGCACCTCATTCACTGAATTTTTATATAGTTATTGATTCATTCAAGAGTTTCACCAGGAAGGCATACTGAGCAGAAGAGCTTGATACCAGTTGTGTCCTGGGGAAAGGTATTGGGAGTACAACATTAAATAGTACATAAATAACAGTGAAGACAAGTAATCAAATGGACAGTGTACAATGCAGATCTAAATAAATGTAAGCAATGCAGTAAAGTGGATTGTGCCCAGTACATACAAAATGTAGTTTAACAACATTGTGATACTAATAAAATGGGGACACCCAGTAGAAGTGGACAGCAGAACCAACTACAGCAAACAGAGCAGCTAATACATTGTGATGGGTACATCCAATAAAAAGTTAACAGTAAATATCTTGAGTAAATACAAGTTAAGCACAGCTGTGAGTATGCAGGAGAAGCAGACAGAAGTGGCTGGGTAACAGCCAAAGAGAAATAGAAGGGTAATTATTGCATGGGGCTATGTTGGGCAGTCCAACTGGACCATGGCTAGGGAAGTCAAAGCATGTGGCAGCAGTTTTAGTGGGGTGTAGGTGGAGTGGGGATTAAGGTTTGACATGAGCAGGTGTGGATTGTGAAATCAGGTAGGAGGGAGGAGAGGATTTGGGAGATGTAGCATTGCAGTGGGGAGGGAGAGCATTCCATAATTTAAGACAGCAGAAAGAGAAGGCAGATTAGCCAGAAGTGGTATGGTGGGGGATTGTGAAGGAGCGAAGATCAGTGTTACTGAAGAGAGTAAGTGTGTTGAGAGGAAGCTCGAATGGAGGAAAAAGATAGGAGGGGAAATTGCCAGTCCAGAATTTAGCCGTGAAAGTGGCAGTATTGGACAGTCGCCTAGACTCCAGGGATGGGAGGGACAGGGCTTTGTAAAGATCACAGTGGTGAGTATAAGGGGGCAGGAAAGCACAAAATGACAGAAAGAGAGTTGAAGAGGTGTTCAGTATAGCCAGTGTAGTTTTGGGAGTGGCACTGTAGACTATGTCTGCATAGTCAAAAGTAGGGAGGATCATTTTCTGCACAATTGCTCACCAGGCAGCTAGAGGAATGCACTCCATGTTTCTTTATAAAGCACCAAGCTTTGGGTATAAGTTATGGATTGCATTCACATGTGCCAAAAAGTCCAAATGGCGATCTAACCAGATCCTAAGGTATCTAAAGGTAGTGACATTTTCGATAGAGGTGCCATCCAAAATGTGGAAGGCGGGTGACATTTAAGTTTAGATAGCCTTTGTCTTGTGCCAGAGGACAAGGATACTCTGAAAGCTGTTTTCATTAAGAGTGATAAAGGCAGAAATGAAGAGAAATGCATCAGTGATGGGGGTGCTCAGGATAGCAAGAAAGGATGACTCCAAACTTTCAGGGTTATTTAACAAGAATTTAGGTCCACTCTGGGTTTGCAACAGGACAGGCCAAAGTGAAAGGAACTTTCAAACACCAAAAACACACATTTGCTATTAGCTTCCATCTGTTTATTTCATTTCATTCACACAAGCTGGCCACATTAAAACTCCAACAGTTCCTATACTAATTATGCTTCAGGGGCGAGATAGGATTTGGTGGGGGTTCCAAACAATTTAGGGGGTCTGGGGCATGCCCTCAGAAAATTTTGAAATGTAGGTGTTAAATGGTGCATTTTGTGCATTTTAGGCAATAATTGTTGAGTCACAAAATGTTCAAAATTCGAATCATCATTCTCATCCATCCCTGCAGTCTCAAGTATTTCAGCCAGGTGCTCCTTCTAAACTTTGTTTTTGGGAGGAGAGTAATTTTCATTTCCCAAATTTAATTTATGTGTTCAGCTATTGCCTTGCCTCTATGTTCCACCTTTCCCACTGCATGTATTCACCTTTTAAAAACTGCCCACAGTTTGTATAGTTGCTATTAATTGTTTTCCTCCTTTGCCTCTTTTACATGCATGACCCCCACTCTTAAGGAAAATAAATAATACTCAGGTACTTTTTATTTTTAAATGTTTATTGTTTGTGTGCAGCTCACATATTAAACAGTAATGCATTAAAATATTTAAAACATATATAAAGTGCCTGTCTATAATGTACCGTGATATTGATGCACATGGGATACACAGCTTTTCCCATCAAAGTAGTATGCAACCCGTGAATGACACATTTGACAACTGGGTGTTAAGAGTGTTTTAAATGTTAACTACAAACATTACATTAACTACTTTTCACATCAAACACATATAGTTATTTTCCTAGAACTCATTTGTTTATCAGGTTATCTTCTGTACTCATGTTGAGTATTTTTCAGTCTGTGAATGACACAAAATAAGGAGTCCCAGCTTCAAAATAACAACATGTAGTATGGAAATAAACAGAAAAATCATGCTGGGTTGGAAGAAATTAGTGGACCCCAGCTTTCTTACTCTAGTTCTAATTTTGTTACTGCCATCACAGAACCACTACTGCCCTGGATGTTTTGGTGCAAACCTTTCACCTTCCTCAATTTACACTTTTTCTGCACATGAATGTGCATTAAGACAAGGCTGGCTTTCTGTAATTATCAATGTGATTAAAATTATCAAACCAGTAGAACAGATACAGATGGTAGATTGAATTATTTGACAACTGGGTGTCATCAGAGTGTAAGAATAACAAGTAACATGCACACTACAACTGTAACCCACAACTTCACATAGTTATTTGCCAGGCTCTCTTTATTTCTTTATCAGATTTATCTTCTCTAATCTAGTTCTGTATTTAAAGTCTGGATTGATGCAAATAAGGATTCCCAGCTTCAAAATGGCAAATATACTAAAGTATTTTAAGATGCCTGGTAGGAAGAAATTACTTAAATGGACCCCTGCTTTCTTACTCTAGTTCTCATTTTGTTGCTGTGCCATCACATTCACAAGCAACATCCGTCTTGGATGTTTTGCTGCAAACCTTTCAATCACTTTATCAGTGTCCACTTTTAGCTCCATAATGAATTTGCATTAAGGCAAGGCCTGACATTCTCTCATTTCCCATTGTGCTTCTGACATAAGTTTTGAGCTCTGCGAAGAGCACTGAAAGAGCGCTCAAATTGTGCACTACTGACTGGAATTACGTAGTATCTTGAGTAAAGTGTATATATTTGGGAAAAGGATGCATCACAGGCTCTGGAATGCTTCTACAGCAGTATCAGGTGGGTTTTGATTGTTTTGCCATTTAGTTTTCCATGTTAGCAGTTCCACATCTATAACCTGAGGAGAAGGAATATCTTTTTATAGAAATTGATAACTTCATCTAGGTTGATGTTTCCACCATTGCATTTAATCACTGATGGAATAAGGCCCATTAGCTTAGCCAAAACTTGTTGTGTTCTTGAAAATTTCACAGCCAGTGCCTCAAGGAGATAATCAAGCATTGGAGTTGCAATCACCCTCCTATAATACTCTTCAGGATCACTTGCAGGAGTATTGCTTCGTGAGTCTGTCTCCCAACAGTGCGTGGTATTTCAGGTTGAATGTTGACCTTTTCTGAAACACTACATGCCTCAGTGTACCAGCTGTGGAAGAGAGTCTCAATTTCTTGTCGAGCTACCTTTATACTGTCCTCTACTGTGGTAATCGTGTTGTAAGCATTAATTATATTAATTGCACTGTTTTGCAGTTTTACACTCAGTGGTTGCACAAACTTCAGTACCTTCATGACTGTGATGAAGCAAATAATGTAACAGAAATTATCCATAGAATAAAGGATCCCATTTCTAATGTCTTAGTGTCAGCATCCCAATTCCATTCTCCACTCAGCATATTGCTGTCCATTACTGATAACATGCAGTGCAATGAGAATACATGAAAAAGATCATAAAATATCTCACATGCTGTATGCTTCATTGCCCATCTTGTTCTGCAAAGAGATTGCAATGTCACTGCTTAGCTTCAGGATAATTACGCCCACTACTTTCAAAGAAGCTCATTTCTTTTGGGAGAAATTGAAGTTACAACACTGGTTAAGCACATCATGCATGTTCCAGATTTCAGGGTGTTGACAAGAGTTCACTATGCACAAATTGAGGCAATGCGATTACAGTGCACGAAACAGTGGATTCATTCTGCTGGCAATTAAACCTTGTGTGCCTCTCGAACATTTGAGGACATATCTGAGGCCCCATCATATCCTTGGCCTCGCATGCTTGAATGTCAAGACTCCATTGTACCAATTTATGTAATATGTTTTTGGAAGTGCCTCACCAGTTATTCTCTCACAAGGTACAAAGTCTAGGAATTCTCTCTTATATTCTGAGTTTTGTCAATATATCACAGTACCAGAGACAACACTTCTCTGTTACTTACATCTGTAACTTCATCACCAAGAATAGAGTAGAACTCAGCATCTTTTATGTCTTTAATTATATTGTCTCAATCTGATCCCCAATAATCTCTATCAACTCATTTTGAATATCTGGCGAGTGATATTGTGCATTTCTCCCACATACTGTAAATGTTCAGCTAAACTTGTATCTCCAGTATGTACCTGAATTTTAACAGGGAGATAAAGTTTCCTGGATTGTGGGTATCATCATCTATTTTCTCAATATGGCCACGTAGAAGCTATATTCTGGTGACCACAGACAAGTATAGTTTCTATTATTGATCCTAATATTTTCCTGTTTTGTTCAATTCTTGCAGCACACCTAGCATCAAGTTTGCTCCTCACTGATTTTTCTGGGGTTTCCATAGTTATTTTAAAATTCTGAGCCTTTTCCAATGCATTCATGTGATATTGTTTCTTGCAGTGTTCTTTTAGAATCTCCTTTGCTGTTGTCCAGTTAGTTAATGGTTTAGTGACAAGAGTGCCCAAGCTATCACTGTAGCCAAACAAGCTACAAAACTTACACAAGCCATCCCTCAATGATTCACTGTAAACTAGCCAAGGGTATTCAATACACCATTTGTGTTGGAAGGATTGTTGTTTAGCATGCATCACTGTCTTTGGAAACATATAAGTAGCTGATGGACTGAAGTGCTGAGTGAGGTATTTATACTTCTCAGAATCATTGAGTGAGGTGCCAATGATTCTACCAATATCATAAGGGCCTCCTCTGGCATACTGCTACTCTCATTTTGCACATTTTGCACTAGTATGCTATTATTGCTGTTTTCATTGGAGAAGCTTTCTTGAACAGTGCTTCTGTTGTCACTGCCTGCTGCAATGCCTGAATCTAAAAATACAAAAGGCATTGTTAAGTTCTTCATGCATATGGGGAAATGAAAGCAGAGATGAGACAAGTGTTTTTTATGTGTTGCTCAAATGCTGTTTCCCAAATAACAGTATTGCAAAACTGCTGGGGTGAGACAATGGGGACACGTAAACGTGAAGTAGGTGGTAATGGGAATATTTTAGTGAGAAAGATCATATGACCAGCAGGATTAAGTCTGTGCAGAAGCTACATGAACCTTTCATTTCCTGCCATGAAATAATTATAGCAATAAGTGCATTCAATGCTTGAATGTATTTATTGCTCAGACTAATGTCATTAATGACAAGTGCAAACTACCTATGATAATATGAAAACATGGAGTGGTGGGAGGCACAATACAAGATAGAAAGACAATCATTCTTATTCAAATAACAATCATGACTCTGTTTTCTGACTATAATTCAGCTGTTTTAGAAAAGACTGATAATAAAGATTCAACAGTACATTTCCAATATACAAGAGACACACCTTGAGAGCTCCCACTTTCTGATGGGCTTAATGGTTGTTTTGTTCCAAATCCAAATGAAGAAAGAGTTGCCTGACTGGTAAATCCTCGCTTCTTAGTAGTTGCCATCTCAGAGACTGATCCAAGTCAATGTCCCTTTTGAAATGGAGAAGCAGAGTTTTACTTAATGCATGGTTTCAATATCAATCACATTACTTTTAAAAGTATTTGCCTTGCAAACAGAACAAACTTCACAATATTAACTGTAACCCCTGCCAAAGGCCCCAGCCAAGTCCAATCATCTGTGCCTGTCAACTGATGGCAAGACAAGATAAGAACTTAAGTAAGAAAGCAGGGTGTTGTAATACAGTTAAAGACATCCATAACCCAGCATCTTACAGGATTTTCTGTATTTATTCATGTGCTGAGAAACTGACAGCAATATGTTGATTAGCATGGAGACAACTGGATGCTGAGACTAAGGCAATGGGTAGGGTATCCTTTATTCTACGGAGAAGTACTGTTCCATTATTTAGTGTTAGTACTTCTTAAAACTGATGGCAAGAACAAGATAAGAACTTGAGTAAGAAAGCAGGGTGTTGTAATACAGTTAAAGACATCCGTAACCCAGCATCTTACAGGGATTTTCTCTATTTATATTCATGTGCTCAGTAACTGACAGCAATATGTTCAAGCATGGAGACAACTGGATGCTGAGACTAAGGCAATGGGAAAGGTAAGGAGACCTGGGGATCTTGAGATAGTCAGTGTCTTCACACCAATAAAAATAGGAAGTTGTTATCCATGTACAGAAAGCTGGTGAGACCCATCCTGAGTATTATGCGGCAGTTTTGGGGATCTCTGCAAGGACATAAAGACAGAATGGAGGCAGCCCAGAGGGCAACTAACATGGTGCATGGTTTGCAGCAAAATATGGAGAGAGAGAGAGAGAGAGAGAGAGACTTTAGGACCTGAATATAATCTCTAGGTGTGAGAAGCCTGACTGGGAAACATGAGAGAAAATTTCATGCCTAAAAGGAGCAAAGTCCAACAGGGTAGCATCTTTCTGAACAAAATGTGAAAAAGGGTCACAATTTTGTCCCATCCCATTTCACTCACAGGACCTGCAGCACTGCCATGATGTTACATCAGAAATATCCTCCTGAGATAATTATTTTTACCTTAATTCCAATCATAGCTATGACAGAGTCACTTATTTTAAATTCAGGATGAAAATAAGTTACTCTGTACTTTTCCCCAGCCACTTAGTGATCAGTTGAGCACTAGAGTGCATGTTACCTGAAAGATTCTGGCTTTACCTTAACCGTGCTAGTAACAGTGACTTATAATCCCTCCTGAATTTTACCCCATACCATTTCAAATTCACCTTGGTCACAGCAGCTGCTGCAGACCTGAATTAATTCCTGTGTCTGTGGTAATTATTTTTCATCATCATTCCAGACCTTGACCCTTACTTTCCCATTGATATTTTGCCCAGAGTTGCAGCAAACATAATTTTAATTTATTATTTGTCCTCCTGACTTCACTGCACCTCCTGGTCCTTTCAGGTGAGTCTGCCGCCTTCTGCGATGCTAACAAGGCCTAAGCAGCTCCAAAGTATTAATTTGTGAAAAATCCTCCTCGAAGATCCCCCAATTGCCCAAGTCAAGTTAAACAGGTAATTCACAGGTATATTTGTATTGGGACTTCAGTGTTTGTGTCTGATTAATTTAAATCTTAGGCACTTGCTACAAGGGCAAGCTGCCTCCTCACAATACGGGTCTCCTGCCCTAAATGAGCTCAAGTCATGCTCTTTGGCACTTTTATGTGGCTCTGCATCATGTGACTGCCAAGCTGCACTCACACGTGATGCAGAGCCGAGGCGGCCGAGGTCTGACGCCATGCCGAGCCGCGCCGACTGGGAGGGTGCCCGACTTCCCACATGCCTTGCACCAGTCCAATGAGGGGTTTTAACTGTTTGCCTGCTGGTAGGATTAAGCAGGCACTGCATGGCTCAGAGAGACACCTGAGGTCCGAGTCCAATGTCGCCACCGGAATAGTGGATGCCAGTGAGTGTCAGTGACTCAGGGTCTCTTAAATGGATCGGGGGTAGGAGGAACAAGAAGATGAAGACAATCAGCTGTGGGCAAAGGGGGGCCGGTTGCACAGTCGGAAGCGGGGAGGGTTGCACGATCGGCAGGGGGTTTCTGAGCACCCAGGAAACCCCTAGCTATGCCCTGTGCTTTGTCAAGGACAGTAGGCCTATATGATAAATATCAGAATAGTGTACAGAAGTATGATTTCATAACAAGCCATATATTACCCCTAAAGCATAGCTCTAACAATCTGTTGTGAAACATAAAATGCATCATGTGGCAATTATACAAGAACGCCAACACCACTTAAAAAAGTTTTACTCACAGGTTTCAAAAGAAAGCATTTCCAACACATGCTCAGCCTCTCAGAGAGGTCTTTCAGAATCTCCAAAACCCAGTTCTGTGCCAGAAAAGGATGTTGGCTTAGTGTCAATCAACCAACCATTCTTTATAAGCAACTTGCTGCCTGAAGCGCCAGTGAGTGATGACACGCTACACAGTTACATCATCACACCAAACAGCTGAGGATGAGTACCTAGTGTTCTCAGAAAGCAAGTCTCAATTATCCAGGGCTCTGAGATGCCCAAACTGACCTCAGCTCTTCAGCTTCCTGTTGTCAGACATGCCAAACATTATAACCAGGCTGAAATTTAAAACTAATTTCAACTTTCTAGTTAGAAATGTAAGCTTGAAGTCATTTCTGTACAACAAAGACTTGGCTAAAAATAATGACAGTGACAATGAAAGCCAAACTGATAAGGGACATGAATGTTTTAGACCCATTTCCACATTTAACCCACAAGCCACTGTGGCAATTAAAATATTTGAACAACTTGTGGAAACGGCACCTAACTCCTATTTGAAAATCCACCACAAAGAACTTACAGTAATTAGACTAAACGAGAAAACTTGATCTCTTCCCTACAAGAGAATGTCGATATTGTGTTTAAAAGGGCAGATAAAGATGGCTATGTGGTTGTGATGGACAAACTGGACTATGTTAAAGAAGCAGAAAGGCAACTGGGTAATCGAGAGTTCTATGTCAAAATGAATGCTGAACCCACATGCATTTTAAATTTAGCATTGATGAATGTGTAAGAGATGCACTGCGTAAAAGTAGAGATAAATAAAAGGAAATGAATTTTTGATAACTGACTCTCCAGTAAGAGCCACTTGTTGCCAAAAATACATAAATCCATAACTAGTCCACCAGGTCACCCAGTAGTTAGTGGGTTGGCTGAGTCACACAGAGTCTTTCACAGTTTGTTGATTACCATCTACATCCATTTGTAAGTAGCTTGCCATCATATTTACAAGATACTAATGATGTGCTAAGGAATCTCAGCACTATGCAATTAAATCAAGGCAGTTACTTAGTTACAATGGACGAGAAGCGCTATATACAAATATTCCCATGAAGGCTTTAGATACTGCTGCTCAATATTTGAACTCAAGGGGGGGGGGAGACCTAGTACTACTTTTTACTAAAATTGCTAGAATTTGTACTCAAAGACAATGGGTGGGATTCACAAGCCCATGAAATTCCTGCAGCTGTGGGTAAACCACTGCACAAGTGGGTTGCTACTTGCAGAGCCAGAGGTTACCTGTAGCTGGCTATTCACAAAGCTGGAGGTGGATTATGACTAGCTCCATGGGATACGACCACTTGCAGGTGGTGTCACCAGGGAGATGGCTGCAGCTGTGGAATGTGCTATGGGTGGTGGGAGCAGCTGTAACACCCTCTGCAACTGCTGTGGCTGTGAACTGCAACTGCCACAGCTGCGATGATACAGTCCGCAACAGCAGTTGCGAGTGGGACTTAGGATTTGGCAGCTTTGTGAATCCTGTCCTATGTGTTTTATTAAATAAAGATGTGTATCTACAAATCAAGGGAACAGCAATGGGGGTCACATGTGCCCTCTCGATAGTTAACATATACATGGAATCATGGGAGAATTAATTTGTTTTGATACTGGAAAAATCCATATCATAACAAAATCACGATGTGGAAGCGTTACATTGATGTTTTGATTTTTCATCTGGGAAGGTGACATTTTGGAGCTAAAACCGCTTGTGATGTACCTTGAAAGCACCAACAGTAATTTAAAGTCCACATATGTAGCCTCTAGAGAGATAGTTTGCTTCTTAGATCTAAACATCAGGAGAACGAATGACACTGAGATCTCTATGGATCTCTTTAGAAAGCCTATGAATGGTAATATGTTACTGCATGTTGACAGATGCCACCAAGACACATAGCCAGTAACATCCCCAAAGGACAATTACTGCGCATGGCATAACTGCAGTGAAGCTTACAGTTTTGAAAGAGGTTCTCAGGAGCTAAGTATGAAAACTCAGACAGAAGGGCTATAATGCAAAGGTAATTAATGATGGCCTTAATTTTGCAACAAACCAGGAAAGAGAGAGATTACTAAGTAGTAAAGATAAGGATGTTGCAGTACAGGAACAAGATAGATTTAAATTTGTGGTGCCGATTCATCCCAAGCCAGGAAATTGATAGTATCATTAAGAAACACTGGCATGTTCTGACTAGCAATCCCAGTTTACAGGATGTAGCATCATGGCCCCACGAATGGCCTATAAAAGGCACCAATCCTGGATGATAAACTAATGCACAGTCATTTTGCTGATTGAAAACAGGAGAATGAGACTTGGCTAAATAAATCAGTAATGGTGTGCTTCCCTGTAAGAGGTGCAATACTTGTGCCCATATTAAGCAAGGCAAATAATATTTTAGCCAGAATACAGACCATAGGTATGAAATAAGGCAACTGATTACCTGTGATTCTGAAGGTATAATTGATATGGCTGCTGCGACTGTAATGCATTCTACATCAGATGCACTAAAAGATCTCTGAAGACTAGGGTTAAGGAGCATGCCAGGGCCATTGAAAAGCAGACTTAACTTATGTCATGGCAGCACATGTGGCAAATTCCCAGAATAAACGTAAACATAGATTCAGTTTCATGGCAATAGACACGGTATGACTGAGACCGAGGGGTAATTTTAATGATTTACTGTTAATTCATGAGGCTTTTGGATTATAAACTTGAATGCAACTAAAAATAAGGAACTGAATTCTGGTTTTGAATTGAAGCCTTTCTGGGAGAAAAGGAATAAGAAATAATGATCTTTAGCCCTGTATCTGCTAGAATTTTTGTGTTTAGCATGGTATTTTTCTCTATACTCTCCTGCTTTAAAATATGAACTGTTGGTTTTGGTTTTGGGAATCCTATGTATGTTTATACACAGTTTAATGAACTGTGTTATTGTAGTATTGTGATATTTTCTCCCCCACTTCCTTCATTTCATAGCTCTATTTTAGCTTGTTATTCTTGCTTTTGTATAGCTATATGTATGTTGTAAATAATGATAGTATGTCCTTAATAGTATTTAAGCTCTTGTATTCCTATTGGTGTATGGATTAAGGTGACCAATCAGATTTAGCCACTTTTGTATGACGTTTTTTAAATCCTGTATGTAACTGCCATGAATTTCATTCAATTTAGCCTATGAGAAAGGATGCCTGGACATCCAAATCACATCAGGTTTTGTGCCTCTTTTATGTACTAAATACATTTTTGAATATTGTTCTTTAAGAGACTGGTACCCTTGTTATTTATGAGGTTGGTGTGTGCTCTGCTTCTAGTGTCTGTTTGTTCTAATTTAGCATTGAAGCACCACTGTCCATGTGCTGACTCCCTTTGTACTAGTGTTTTACATTTCTTATTGTATTTTTAAGTATCCTGCTATCCTTGGCTACTGCTTTAATAAGTACAAAATTCATACTTCACATTGCTAGCAGGGTCATGCATAGCAGGAAGGGCTTGCAGTGATGCCATCACTCTCTATTGGTCTGTGTGGACAACTTAGATAGCAGTTTAGGCCATATGTATATATGGTCCATAGACAGGTTGTCCCACTAATTCCACAGGCTTTGCATGATTTTAAAAATACGTATTTTCCATGAGGGTTAAAATGATCTCATAGGTGCAGTGCCCTTCTCCCTGGTACAGGAATAACATGTTTATGAGTGAGAAGGAGGCAAGATATCTGGACTATTCCTAAATGGATCCATGACAAGAGTCTGACAGAAATTCTGTCAATGCTTTGTCAGCAACACGGCAGGTCGACTGCATTCTGCAGTCGGCTGCAAGTTCACTTTGAATTATTTGTTTTCTTTGGGGACTTTGCCCCTGAACTCCGTCGATGTGGTGCGCCCCTGCACCCACTCTTAGAGATTCTCAACTTCAGTCAGAGCTGATTGGGGTGCAGGACCCCAACAGGCAGCACTGGTTCCAGTGGGTCTCCCACCATGGCTAGACACTGTAGTCACTGTGGGGACTCGCTGGCAAAATGTCACAAAGGGAGGTAAATGTTCTTAAACAAGGCAGCCTTTTCAAGGAACTGTGTGGTTCAATCTGAGTTATGGCACACATGAGGCATAAACAAGTGCATTTTACTTCCACCATCACTTTATAATTTGAGAATTTTTTCCATTCTAACTGTCTGTATTTAACCCCATAAATGTGCCTATCCTAAAATAATGTGTTTAATAAACTAATGCTAAGTGTCTAAGGCTAATATATATTAATGCAAGCATATAAAGTTTATAAAAATCTACTAAAAGAGTTCTAGCTGTCTCAGTATTTGTAGGAAAACACATTGATCTCATAAAGTCTAACTAAATAATGTACCTGTCACAGTTCCTCATAGGTGTACTGTGCTCATAGAATCTAATGAAAGCTGTCACAACAAATGTGCTCATAAATCTGACCTAGTGATATGCACATGACCTCCTGACCTCCTACACCATGCTCTCTCAATCCCAACATTCCGCTTGGAGACACCTTGAAATTTTACTTCAGGTTTCTCACACTAAACAAGACATATTATATAATACATTAGTGCCTGTATATTAATTTTGAGACAAAGTAGACAAATTTTAAATACAGATACCTGTAGCAAATGCAAGTAGTCAAAATGAACTTCAACCACAGGAATAGATAGAAAATAACCATTGCAATGGAATGCTGAACAAAAGTCTGTAGAAAAGGAGCCCGCCATTCCATGGTGCTAAAGCATAAATATTCTTGTTAACCACATCGTTGCCCATTTGTAAGGAAGCAGTTGTTCAGCCTTTCGCCCAACAAAGTTCATATCTCCAAAGGAAGCAGTGTTTAGCAGTACTGCTGTGCAGATGTCTTTCAGGTAGGCCAACTCTGCCTATGTAGTAGTGACATTCAGAAACACAGGCACAGGCGAATGATATAGCCAGTAATGATAGCAGTCAAATTAGGTTGAAAGCAAAAGTCTGTTGACCAAACAGCACAGTCATTTCTGAGTCCATAAGTCATTTGATTGCAAAAGCAGCAACACAATAATGTCCATTTTCTGCTGGAGTAACAAGCACTTGCACATTCCAGATCAAAGTTTAGGCTGCAAGTGACAGGTTTAGCTTTATCAGAAGTACTACATGGAAAGTGACTTTTCAATGCAATATCACATACAGCATTTTGTAACTTAGTACAACATGAAAGATTTAGCTTAACCCGCTTGCCATGTAACTGCAGATGGAGATCAAGGCAAGCACAAGCTCTAAGAGTACTCCACCTTTACTCAAATATCATAAGTGAGCAATGAGGAAATTAAGTCAGTTATGTCCAGCAAAATAAAGTTCATAGTTTAATTTTTTTAAAGGATAAAGTAAAAGCAGAAAGTCTACCTGTCCCGATATTTCTAATAGGCACCACATGCAACACAAATTTCATAATTTTTGTTGTAAGCATATCATCAGCCAATCTGTATTTAGGAGGATCAGAAAATCATGCACTAATACTCATATGTCAACTAAGGTATATGATATTGCTTAGCATTCCCTGTTTAAGCATAGTCTCAAAATGTATCTGATACCTCTTAGGACCTGTCCACACTGGAGGTCTTGTAACATTACTGGCAGTCGGTAACGTATAAGAACAGCAAACATGGTTCCGCTCCACACTGTACCATGGAAAACCGTAAAACGTGTTTGAAAACCGCTAGAAACCTGATCGGAGCAGGTTTTAGCACAGTTCCAGATAAAATGGTTGCCTTAAACTGTGTTAATAGTAGGTGGATGTAAACCATGCTGTAACATGGTTTAAGGAACCTCTGCCAATTTCTAGGGCTTGTAGCTTGCTGCCCAAAAGAAAAGGGGATAATGACTTACATCCCCAACTTTATGGTGAGCTCCTGGCTCTAACCTACTATTTTTTCTCGATCCGTGGCCATGCTTTTTCACGAGTATCCCAGCATGCACTGCAGTGCCAGTCGCAAGCATGCATGGGAACTCAGAAATGGCAAGCACGGTGTCAGATTGCAGTGTGGACGACACAGAACCATGCTATAGCATGGAACACAAAACATTTTTAAAACGCTTTGTAAAACATGGAGCAGCTTGACAGGGCCTTACTGCTTCTAAATCCATGTGTTCCATTACTTTCCAAGTGTATCAGTAAGATCTACCTCCCACTAGACCTTTGCCCAGTAATGGTGGAAGGTATAGAGGCTTTATTCTGATATCTTGATTTCTAAAATAAACTCACAGATTTGTACTGAAAACATTTGCATAACTGAGTTAGATGTTAAGAGCAAACATGCTGCAGCCACTCAGTAGTTGACAAAGTATATAAAAAAATACAACTGCACTATATTTCATTATAAACACAAATGTTTCAGTGTAAAATAAATGTACCCTATGTCTGGTATTGGTGTTGTAGATTTTTTTTTAGAAAACAATCATTTATTTCATTTTTGTAATAAAAGAAGCATGGCTGAAATTTGTAAAAGTATCAGGGTGAAAAGTGATGTTGGCTTCTGGTACTTTTATGGATGAAGAGAAAGCACAAATAATTGTCTAGAATTAATTGGTCCCACACTCAATATGTTAATAATTTTAAGTATGTTACACCGTATATTATACTTTTCTAGTGCTCTAGAATTTTAAGCATACCAAAACACATATCCCATGCAATGAACACCCTGTTATTCATACCATGGTGCTAATTTAAATGTGGAGGTTAAATGTACCTGAATTGCCTTATCTTTGTCCTGTTTGCAGTACCGGAGCTGTTACTGGTATTGCAAAACTGATGCAAAGTTAACACTAGGCAATTACCTTTAAACTTTTCTTTTTTAGACCTTGTTTACCACTATGTAGTTTGTGATTTCAGCAGCCCAGGGTGGAGTAGAAATGTGCACTGCTTGTGCAGCCCCTTTCCATGGGCAATACTGAATGCTTTATGTTGGTGCTGTAGCAGCAACAATTTCTCCTGTAAAGGAGGCTAAAATAATAACTTAAAACTTGTTAGTTCTCTAACTGCAGTAGATGAAAACAGTTAACATGAATGTTCTCCACTTAGAGAACCAGGTGATAATTTAGCAACAAAGGGTGCAAAACATTTTAGGTTTATACATCTGCACCACATTTGAGGTGGTATTAGAGCAATTAAAGCTTGCTAGGGCAGTAACATATGTTTACCTGTTATGCCAGTCATATGGTGAGTCTTGCTTGTAATTGCATTTCATGGCATTGAATGTCCATGGAAATTTTATACACTGGGTGAATCACACCACGAACGGTAACAGTTGCAGCATTACTAACTGTAAAAGCCTTCTTATCAGTGAGTGTGTGCCTGTAACTAAGAGTCTGACACCATTCATAGAATGTTATTTTCAAACAAATAGGCATGAAGTAATTTGTCAGTAGCTTACTTTGAACTTAAGCAATGTGATTAACATTTCTAATAGTTATCTGCCTGTTATGGACATATCAATTAATTATTTTATGCCTTATTCAAAACAGCTGGTAAGCTGCTACTGCTAAAAGCAGTTAATTGATGGGGTGGGGCATACAGACAATTCATGTCTTCTGCCTCCACAAGCTCCTTATGATGCAAAGAGATTTGGCTCTAGCATTTCATTATATATAAACCCTTATGTAAAAGTTACAATCTGTAGAAGTCATTAAAACTTAAACACATTAAAATATATGGGTGTGCCTTTGATGACAATAACATCCTTTACGGCAAATCAGAGTATTAGAATTACACTTTGGACTCACTAAGTACAGTAACACTGTAAATCATTTAGTATAACAAGGATTTGACCTTACAGTTGCTGGCAAGATTGTGCAATGAGCATTTTACAATAAACAACCCATTATCAGCTGCCTTTGATTGCTGCCAGTACCTTCTCCTAGAGGAAAAGAGCTAATTAAGGACGTAGGTTTTAACTCAAACATGATTCTTAAAGAAGCATCCTCTTAACTCTTCTGAGAATAAGAAATGAATCAAAAGGTTCAAACAAAAGCACAAAAGTTAAAATCGTATGCTTAACTGGTACTATAGGACTGGAAAGAAAACTGTTTCTACTCAACAGTGATGCTTAATATCAGGATCCCTTGTGACTGAGATGGTACAATGTGCCTTTGTAACAGAATAGCTACAAATAAATTGAAATACCCATACATTTTACAGTTAAACTTCCTTTGTTCAAACTAACAAATAAATATTGAGTTTTAGTCATCCAAGTCCACCGCTTTTTTAAATCAAAAAGTTTTATTGATTTTACAAACATAATACAACCAGTACAGAAGTAACAGATAAACCAGGGTGTAAACCGACAAAACAAACCCTCAATCCTCTTCCTCCCACCCTCCCACTCCAAATACTCCTACCCTAGGCAAGGCACAAAAGTATACTTAAAACATATATACTGTTACCTAGTCAGAATGCATCTTATATACTTACCATTAGTAGGCTATAGAGAAGACCGATGAGGCCAACAGAAAGGAATCAAGATAAATACAGAGCGTGCAGTTTCCCATTTCTTGTTAAATTATAAAATATGGTGTCTAACACTAGCGATTAGCTGTTCAGCTCTGACGGCAAAGGATATTTCGGCAGCCATTCTGAATAGGTGATTGTTGCCTGGTCCATCCAGTGCCAAAGAACATGCTTTTGACTGCCAGAGAAATACTGTGCGCCAAATGGTACCGCTTCTCTAACTTGAATCTGCAAGAGGTCCCTGATAATGCAGATAGCTGGGGAAAATAATCCTTGAGGCCCAAAAGTGGGGCAAGCTGATGCTCAATTTGCACCTACAGGGGAGATACCTTCCACAGAACCAAAAGATATGCGTGAAGGGAACCCTCCTGTTACCGTTATGCTCAGGTAACATTGAGCTATACCCTGGTCCTATCGCTACCATTACATCCCCTTCAGATGCTGCTTGTCTTAAAGGCATGAGATTCTGGCATGTTAATGTCTGCAGCCTCCTAAAAGTTCTCCATGATTCAGGCGTAATAGCTATACCAGCCAGATGTTCTGGTAATCTTTGAATCTTGGTTTAGGCCAGCCTCTCAGGACAGGAGATTAGTATTCCTTCCTACCAGTTATTCAAAACAGACAGGCCTAGTAGGTGACGTGTGGTGGGTGTACCTTAAGGAAAGGTTCACAACATCTTGCCTTGATTTTAGTTCTGTCAAAATGAATTTGAGTGTTTGACCCTGAAGATGGATTTATCTACTTCCCTTGCCCTCAGAGTGATTGGTTGTTATAGAGCCCCATCTGCTGGTACACTCCTTCTTACACATCTTGACTCTATTATGGAGAAAGAGAACCTTGAAACTGTCATCCTAAGGGACCTTAATTTTGATTGGTTATCGAAGACTGCTTCACCCTTAAACACCTTTCTAGTATTCCCGAGGGTTGGTGCAACTAATTCATGAACCCACACATCCAAACAAAAGAACATGAACAACAGCACACTGCTGGATGTTATTTAGTCGATAAGCCTCATCTCTTCTCACATGCTGGAACCTTCTTTGCTGATGTCAGTGACCATTACTTCATTGCTGCAGTCAGATCACTGCATCATACAGGACCTACAGGTAAATTTCTTACAAAAGGTCCCGTTGTAACTTTGATGTGGCTGCCTAGGTCTATGAGTTGGAACACTCGCCACATTGGCAAGACTTCTGCTTAGCTAACATGGTTAACTCGCATATGACATTTTCCATGATATACTTGTTAGGGCCCTAAATATGTATGCCCTATGGTAAAACTTCATGTAAAAACAAACATGTCGTTGGTTCTCTGCAGAGCTGAAAGCTGCATTGCTTGGTAGGGATAAGTTGTGGAAAAGCTCACTGGACTAAGCTTGACTCAGACTGGTGTAAATTCAGAAGGGCACACAATGCTTGTACGAAAATGGTCAGGGACACTAAGGCAGCAATTTTTCTTACCAAATTGGATTCTGCAGCAAAGTGCTCCTCCAAATTCTGGAGGACAATCAAGGACATGTCTGGATATCACCTGGTAATTCTTTGCCACCTAAGATTACAACTGGGAGTACTACTATCAATAATAAACCAGGAATCCTAAATGCATTCAACAATCATTTTGCCACAGCTGGTCTAGCTTTCGACAATTCCCTGCATCCCTGGTCTGCTCCCAATTAAGTGTTCCATGCTCAGACTCTCCTGCCCTGGTACCTAGCTTCTCGTTCCACCCAGTCTCTATGAAAGAGGTTGAAGACCTCATGCTCCAATTGATATTAAAAAGTGTTGGTGCTGATTATTTGATCCTTATTTCCTTAAAATCGCCTATCATGTCCTAACTGTTCCTATCACCCACTTATTTAACTTATCATTGTCCCAAGGGCTTATTCCCAGATCTGGAAAATTGCTCATGTCATCTACTTGTTTAAATCGAGGATCTCATGACCTTAACAATTATAGACCGATTTCCTCCTCCCAACTTTGTCAAAAATCTGGAAAGGATTGTCAGCAAACCAACTAAAGGACTACCTCAAATCCAATAACCTACTAAACCCCATGCAGTCTGGCTTTAGAACTAAAACACAGCACTATTTTGGCCCTTCCCAAAGTAACAAATGATTGGTACCGAGAACTGGACAGCAGAAACGTTGTCTGTGCTGTATTTCTAGACCTTAGTAAGGCTTTGATAAGGTGGATCATAGCCTGCTTCTCTCTTCTCTGAAGAGAATAGGCCTGAACTCAAGTTCTTTGCATTGGTTTACTGAGTACCTTGTAGGACAGTGTCAACAAATTATGGCTGAGGGTGAGCTATCCCCACTCAAACCTCTACTGAGGGGAGTACCGCAAGAATCCATACTTGATCCCTTACTATTCGCTATCTATATTAATAACATTCATAAGAGTATTAACAAGGCCAAACATACACCTGTTTGCTGATGACATGGTTGTATATATAAATCGTCTGACACCTGAAGCCACTTGTGCTGGCCTCCAGGAAGAATTTAACCAGCTCCAGAACCAGCTCCTCCATAAAAACTTCTTCTAAATGCTAAAAACAAAAGCAACGTTGTTCTTGCCCTGTAGCTGTGTGATGAATCCAGCCAGCTCTGGAGCACTACTTCAGATTATCACAATTCTTGGAGAGAAACTGGAGTTTGTGTCAAAGTATAAATACTTCAGTGTGTGGTTAGACTATAATCTATCATTCACTGAGCACATTGAGGACCTTGTAGAGAAATTAAGGCAGAGGCTGGGGCTATTCTTTAGAATTAACCATTTTCTTACTAGAGATGCAAAAGTGCACCTTGTCCAAACTACTTTTCTCTCACTGATCAATTATGCAGATTTCCTTTATAGTCAATGTCCCTAAGTCTCACTTGCAAAGTTGGATACACTTTACCACAGGGACATCCAGTTTATTACTAGTCTCCCCATCTTTACCCATCATTGTTCCTTTTACAAAGCCGTAGGGTGGTCCTCTCTATGTTTAGGCATAATAGAAATACAGTCCTTTGGACTTATAGAGTCTTCTGAAGCGGCTTCCACAATATATAATAGACTGTCTTCCACTAAATGATCCAGGAACATATGCCCTAAGAAGTGTATCCTACATCATATTATGTATCCCCAAGGCTTCCTCTCGCTATGGCAGAGTGGCCATTAGTTTCCTGTTGCCAGCATTGTGGAACAAGGTACAAAAATTCTTGAAATTAAGCTGCCACAGCAATATGAATGCTTTTAAATCTCTATATGCATGATAGGTGTGTAAGCTATGCAGTTGCTACCCCAGCCCTAATTTTAGTCCAAAGCATCAGGCTGCTGCCCTCTGAGCGTAGTTGAATTGATGATCACTTGTAATTTTGGTGACCTTAACTCTGTGAGCGTCTTATGCCTTAAATGTTTTTCCCCTAGAATCCCTGTAGGGTTATTATCTCTTCATGGCTTTTCGAGCCACTACACCATACTCACCCTGCTGTCTTTTACATATTGCTTAATATGTGGCTCTTATTCCCTACCCTGTACCATTTAACTTCCCTATTTCATCTTCGTATTCCCTTTCCACTGCATTCCACTCTTACTATCTCTTTCCTCTGACCCCAACTCTTCCATAGACTAGCCCTTCAGGGGTCCCTGCCCCTCAGGTTGGAGAAATGGGGATACCAAGTGGTTATCACTTCCATAGCCGCCACCTGAGACACCTAGACTAGACTCCTTATTAGTGAGGTGTGGCATTGCTGATACCTAATCAGAACAAGAGCACTTTTCTGCTCTGGTGTCTGATTGGTTCCTGCAGTCTTCTCCTGTGTCTCCTCAATACTAAGCTAAAGTCTGGTTTTCTGTATAAAACTTGCACAAAAAAGCTGTACTTACTTATTGTGTAACAGTTATGACATCTATTTTTCCTCTTTAGAGTGTCAAGAGATGGGACTCTGTTTGATTACATTCCTTTCTGAATTTCTGTGTTTTGGCCAGTCTTTAGGCATCAAGGAATACCCAGTTCTGTTGTCCTGCTGTTTTGGTCTTCCTACTGGTTCAGATGTTCCATTGTCCATGGCCCAGTATTTAATACTGACCCTCCTTCCATCCCCTGCCAAGTATATGCTCTCCACAGGCTCCCTGCCCATAGGCGTGGAAACCCGGTCACCATGTGGTCGGTGCTGCCTCTACTGCCACCTGAGAACATAAGCTCAGATTCTCCATTAACAAAGCATGGCATTAGCAGCCATACAATCAGAACATGAGCGCTTTGGCGTTGGCTTCGATTGGTTCCTGCAGTCTGTTTCTGTGTCCATTTGAAACCAAGCATAAATCTGATTTCCATGCCGAAATTTGCCAGAAAAGAGCTGTAATTACTTTTCTCCTTGACTGTTAAGACCCTTATCCTTCTATTTAGAGTGTTACATTTAGAGATACTGTGTAATTACACTACTTTTGAAATTCTGTGCTTGCGTGCTAGCACCCTACACTGAGCCGACAATCACTTCTCCCTACTGAAGTTCCTACTAAGCCTCATCTTATGTCCTTCTTAAATATTACAGAAACACTCTCAACTGATATGACTGACGAAACATTGAGTACTTACTTGCATTAATTGCATGAATTGTTTTTACTTGTGTTATTTGGCTCTATTTTAAATATCTCTGTATGCATTGTACTATTTGACCCAGAGCTAACCAGGTCCATCTTGTAAATGAGCTTGCTCAATGATGCTCACCAGGATAAATAAAGATTTTGATTGATTGATTGATTGATTGAGCCTCTTTGCCACTTCTGGAGCATGATGTTGAGGAAAGGCGCCCTATTTTAGCTAGTTTAACCAGAGAATGATACATGTTATTTAGGATCCGATGCTGAATTAACCTAAACCTGTCCTGCAAAATATAACTGCATAAATCTTTCCAGAGTTGAGACCAGTTAATTTTCATGCCTGGTAACAGAGTATCCCATATCTTAGAACCCATCAGGGAAGGGGTTGGGGTCTAATAAGCAAGAGCTTATATAGCAGAGACTCCATGGGGCTGACAGGCTGGGCCAGCAATCTGCTGTAAGATGTTACCAAGCATAGAAGGTTGTGGAAGATGCCCGAACAGTTTGCATAGTAAATGTCTAAGCTGATATACCTTGAAAGAAGATGATTGCAGTCCAAACTTAAATAGTATTCCTGGGAATTTAAAATGACAGTATTGGAATAGAAATCTGAAACTTTAGTTTGTTGCAGAATTTGTAGCCAGGATGTAGAGATAGAATGCCCCAATTTTAATATTCAAATTGGAAAAATGGGTTGAGAGAGGTCTTGGCAGGATAACTTAATATATCCACAAGCTGAGATAAAACTCTAAGCGAGGCACCAATTGGGGAAGAGTATAAGACTTTTGGTAGGAGTTTTGCAGGGAAGTAAAAATCCCGTGAGGTTCAATTTATGAGCAAAAAGTAAGTCAGATTAAATTTGTAACCAGATGGGAATGTAGTCAGCTTCCTGACAGATTTGGGATATGGACAACCATTTCCCACATTTATAAAGGTGACTTGCCCAGTAGTATAACATGAAGTTTGGGAGACGAGCCTCCACGCTCCTTGGGCAAACTTAGCTTGAAATATGACCTCCTGGTAGTTTTGTCAGGCCAGATAAAGGAAGTAACATCTGCATGTATACATTTAAAAAAGACAAGTGCAACCAAACATTAAGCATATTGATAAGGTAGAATAACCTAGGAAGGACATTCACTTTAATATTGCTAATCCTACCCACAATGAGAGTGAAGTTTCCTCCAGCGTGAGAGGTCCTGCTGGATGGTGTTCCAAAGATCTAAAAAGTTAAGTTTATGCATTAGAGAGGGGTCCAGGTAAGAAAATGTCCAAATATTTAATGCACCGGAGGGACAACTTCATACCAAATTGAACAAAAGAGTGACTGTGTGTAAAGTAATTAAGGGGTAAATTTCTGTCTTGCTTAGATTCAGATTGTAATTCAGTATTTGCCAATGGTGTCAATTATTTTCAGAGCCTCCATTAGAGAAGCGATAGGATTTGACAAGTGCAATAAAATATCATCAGCATAAACTGATAGCTGCGGAGCATGGTTCCCATTAGGGGATTCTGGTGATGGAGAGAATTTTAACTGCCTGATTAAGGGTTTCAGATAAAGGTTGAAAAGGAATGGGGATATGGGACAACCATGACCTGTGCCAGTGTGTGAGGGAAAGAAGAAGAGTAAACCACATTGCGATTAATTTTGGCTGATGGAAGATGTATAGTGTATGAATCCATTGAATAAACTGGGAAGGAAAGCCCATTTTTGCAGAATCATCCACAGAAACGCCCAATTCACTCTGTCAAAGCTTTCTCTGCGTTGAGAGAAATGAGTGCCATCCAGAAGGGTGGGCATCTGCTGCCTAGGAAATGTAGGAGAGTTTACAAATATGATCCGATGAGAATCTGCTTGATACAAAACCTACTTGCTCCTGGCTAAAGGACAGGACTAGACCTTCTATTCCGCTGGCAAGAACCTTTGCTAACATTTTGGTATCACAATTTAATAGGGATATAGGCCAGTAACTAGCTGGGCAAGAGGGAGCTTTATCTGACTTAAGAAGGAGAATGATAGTGGCCTCTAATAATGAGGGTCCAAGGCCTCACCAGAAAGCATGTGATGGTAAAGGTGAAGAAGAGTAGGGGCAAAGGTGAAGAAGAGGAGGGCCAGATCCTTGACCAAGACTTTGTAAAAATTAGAAGGGAGGCCTTCAGGACTTGGAGCTTTGTCCAAGGCCAGGGTATTGATAGCCAATTCTACTTCCTGTTGGGAAATTGGAGTGGATAAAAATCTTTGTATGGGATTGGTAGATAAGGTAATGTAACGGATTCAATGTATACTGCAAGATTTTCCTTGGACGGGATGCTTGGGACAATAAAGAAAATAATAAAATTGCTCAAAGATGGTGACTATATCCCTGAGATGGGTTTTAACTGTGCTGTCGGGGCCCTAATCACCGTATATTTCTGAAGCCTCTAGTTTCTGAAGACATAAGACCAGTAGATGGCCAGCCTTTTCTCCATGTTCTATGTACTTTATCTGGGTTCTTAGAATAGCAAATTCCACTTTTTCTTGTAACAGAGAAGAGTATTTATTTCACAGGGATAACAGCATGTAATAAGAAGGAGGAGAAGAAGAGGAAAGAGATTGTTCCAGTGTTCAGATCTGAGCCAATAAGAAAACAGCCTCTGCTTCCCTCTGCCACTTGTGAGTGGAGGTCAGTCAGCTACAAAGTGGGGGCCAGTCAGCTACAAAGGTCTGAATGAGAGATGAGACCCTTGAAACTATGTACACGTCTTTAAGTAACTGGTATTCAGTCTCCATGATGAGTCTCTTTGACAATTAGAATCCAGTATCAGAAAGACCCAGGCTGCTGCATGATCGGATAGGATGATAGATTCTACCCCTGCATTATGGAGACCACGAAGGAGAGAGAGTGGCTGACTGCAACATAATCAAGCTGTGAAGAAGAATGATGAACTGTAGAATAAAAGGAAAAAGTATGAGATAGTGGGTTCAATATCCTCTATGGGTCGATAAGCCTAGCAGATCAAAGAATTCATGTAGGGCTCTTTGCTGCTGATGGTGGTCTTAGGGGACATTATGTAACCCCCATTACCTGGGGTTACTAGAATCCTGTAAGACCTAGTGGTAGGCAGGAAGGCAGCTCTAGAGAACTCCAGTTAAATGGATTTCACACTGTCTCACTCTGTTCTCAGTCTTAGCTGAGACTGAGGGATGACATCACCATAGAACTATCGCAGCTGCATGAGCCACACTGGAATCTGCAGAAGGAGTTAGAGTAGAATGTTGGGAGTTTTGAACAGTCAGTGTTCAGTTGGAGTTGGAGATTGTTGTGAGAGGAGCACAGCAGTTCTGTGCACAGGCTCTTGGAGCCTCAGCTCTGAAATAGAGCTACATTTAGGGACAGGTTTGTGTTTCCACCTAAAGAGGGATACAGTAAGCTGCTCTTTAAAGTGGTGGAGACCGCTGATACGGAGTCCTGTGCCCCATCCCTCAGGGGATGGGGGTGGAAGGTTTGTCTGCTGTTCCAGGGCAACCCCTGGCTACTGCTAGAGAAGAAGCTGCCTTATTTTTCCCAAGAGTGTGGGGACAAGAAGAATTCAAGATTCACCTGTGGGGCACCTGCAACCAAAGGGTGAGTTCTGCTATTTCTAAAGGGCCCATGTTTCATCCTGAACTGTGTTAAAGTGGGGATTGGACTGCTGAAGTAGTGAGGCCTAGAGTAATAGGCTTAGCCAAAAGTAAAAGTATGTTCAAGTCCAGCACAAGGGGAAAGTCAAGACATGTAGAGGAGGTGTGATATCGTCCTACCCTGTAATCTACATTGCCAAGCTTTCAAAAGAGTTATTTAGTGTCCAGAGAAATGGCCGGGTATGGATTGTGGGAGCTGGAGGTGGAGACCCCCATCTTAGCAACCAGGTCCACCTCTACGGATTTGCTATGTGGATTTCTACTTACCTCATGCACTTGGCCAGTGATGAGGGAAGTATCCAGACACGGATTGGAAGGAAATTTCCTTTAGGAGTCAAAGGCTCTAAGGTGGTTTGAGAGCCACCAACAGGAAAACTGGTTCATTCCCATATGGACAGCGATCAAGTGGCCGGGGGCCGGGCCATGGGAAAACCCAAGTAGTGTACAAGTCGGGCTGTGTACCCAAAGCTGCATGCAAGTCCGAGCTGTATGCCTGGTGGGTTCAGAGCCTGAGGGCTGGAATAGTGAAGAAGTGCTCTGTGTCTCTAATCTACATTACCAGGAATGTAGCCCCATGGGGTCCATCTATCCTTTGTTTGTCCAGTTTGGATGTGAATAAAAGTCACACTTTAGAATTCCATTCCTGGTTTTGGACATTACAGTTATTGCTTCTTGTGTCGGATTTACTTGGGTGCTCCTGTGCAGAGTAGCCAAGCTAGCCCTGTGCTGAGTAAGCTAGTCCTCCCCAAACCCAGTCACCACCAGGTACTGCTGTCAGCTTAAACAGCATGCCACCTATCATTTTGCAAAAAGGCAGGGGTGACGCTGTTACAATTAGATAGGTCTAAGTCTTGGGTAGGAGGAAGATTCCAGTCTCCTCCTAAAATCATTGGTAATGATAGGAAAAGAGACAATTTATCCATAAGATCCATGAAAAACAGGGCCCCCTCACTAGGCCATAAACACTTCCTAATATTAACTCCATGCAGCTTACCGTACCTTTTACCAAGATGTGTCTCCCCTGTGGGTCAGCAATGGATCGGTCTGCTTGGAAGGGTACAGATCGATTGACCAGTATGGCAACCCCTCTACTGGCAGTTGAACTTAGAATCAAAACTTGACCAATGTTTATCCTGCAGAGAGAAGTGGCCTTGGATGGGAGCAAGTGGGTCTCTTGAATAAATGAGATGTTGGACTTTAACAGTGAAATATGTTTAAAAATTTGATATCTCTTGGAACACCTATGAGCAGCTCTAACATTCCATGTCAAAAAGTTAAATGACCAGTAAACTAAGCTCTCAATAAGTGCCTCATCTCCTTCCCCAACCTTCCTCTATATAGACTATTCCATATGTCACCTGCAACAAACCTATGTAGTAATAGCCATGTAACCAGACACTTTACAGTTGGAAAACAGCTAATTAAACAAACATGTCAAGGAAAATGTCAGACATTGTATAATGCTCATGCATAGTATACAACTTTGGGATGACACTCTCCCTTCCTCCTTTGAGAAATCCTTAATAGCTACTCTGCCTACCTCTAAATGAATCCTCCTGCCTCCCTAGTAAACCATAACTATATACAGTGGTCTTCCCCTGATCCAAGTAAAAAGCTGAAGGGAACTAGTACAGAAATGGGAGACCAACCTCTATGGCTCCTATAAACACTCCCTCAGGTCTAATGCCAGAGACACAGTAGGGATAATAGGATAGACCTAACCTAAAGTAACCATTATAAATATCCCCACCCCTATAAGCTAGAATCAAATGGAGTGCTAGAAGACTGAATCCCCATGATTTGGTACACTATGCAGCTCTACCCTGAGCCTGCATGGTCCATAGCATCCTGCTGCCCCCACCACCTGCTCCGAGAAAATAGTATGCCCCATATCCCATATGCTGAGTATAGGATAACTCCAAATTAAGGTGGGGACCAAACTGAGAGTGCATAAAGTACTATCCACATAGCTCATATGACAGGGGAAGGGCCACCCAAAAATAAGATAAGGTCCAGGTATAATTCTAGAGGATCCATTACCTAACCAGATCAGAACATAGGTCAATGGCTTCCCTTGTCAAGACCCTTGGAAGCAATAAACAAAAAGAGATAAACAATCCACAAATGATTTGAATTATCCCCTGAACCACTGACTCAAATGTTATCCCTCAAAAACTTTATCCCTCAAAGAGAACAAGCTCACCATCACTCCTACCCACTCACATTAAAATCAGTGCTAAGTATATAGGTAGAAAGCTCCCAAGGTGAGATAACAGAAACCTCAATAACAATTAACAGCAGGTGCAAAAGGAAAAAAAACAGCATTTTATGGCGTGGCTTATACTGCCAGTGGAAAGTGTCCGACAGATCGAGTGGGGGAAATGCCTAGGGAAAGCCATAGGATTGGGACCAAAAGCAGTCCTGCTGAAATTCTGTCCCCTAAGAAGCAGTCCTACAACAAGAGTTCCAAACTGGTGGCTCAAACCCAGGGCATGCATTACTGCCCCTAATGCTGGCATTGGGAAAATAGCGAGCAGGATACCTTGAGCCTCACCACCCTCAGCAGTCCCACTGCCCTGGTAAGTCAGAGTATCAATATAAAAGCTTAAACATACAACAATTTAAATGCCAATGAAAAATAAGTCCCTCAACAGGTGAACACTAGGCACTTGTAGAAAAGGTTGATCAGCCGGTTTGAACAGTTCTGGCAGCTTGTTTGCCAGATCAGTCGACACCTGCTGTGGCGATTCATAGGAGACCCAGATGCCTGAAACAGAAACTAGTAATTTGACTGGATATAACATCTTGAAAGGAATGCTGGCAGCAACTAGCTTGCTAACTATGGGTGGAACGCAGCCGCTTTTGCCAAATTTCTTAAGGCAGGTCTTGGGAGAGCCGCAGTTTTACTCCTTCCCACATAATAGTTTTCAATTCCGAGTCTTTGAGAAGACATGCTGTTTTTCTATATAGCTCCAAAACCTTAGAATAATAATGTCGAGGGGATCCCTGGTTGAGGTCTGGGTCAGAGTGACTGGTGGGTGTGCTCAATTTGGTAACTGATGTGTAGTGGCGATGGGCCTACCACCTTCTCCAGGAACTTCTACATAAATAGCACAGTATTGGGGCCTTCTTCATTTTCTGGGAGGCCAATAACTAAAATGTTGTTCCTCCTGCTCCTCCCTCGAGATCTTTGGTCTTCATTTGTAATTTTGAATCTGCTGGAGTAGCAGCATGATTTTGGGGTCTAACTTGTCCTCCAGTTTTCCACTGATTTAATCCAACCTCTGAGACACCTACTCACCGATTAAGATCAACTTGGTCTCCTATCAGGATTTTAATTTGGAGGAGATATCTAGTAAAGTGTCCTTAAAAGGTTGTAACTCTTTCAGGAAGCACCTCTGTAAACAAGGTTGATTGAGTAGGTGGAGCTCCACTTTTAACAGCTGTACCTCCTGGGCTTTGGATTTTTGGATAGCTTCTCAGGTGAGGGGGTGGTGTGTTTCAGTTGGGCCTGCTTCATGTCAACATCCATTGCAGGGCTATTATTCCAATAGCAATGTTGATTTTGTTACCAATCTACAGTTGAAAGCAGGAACCCTGATATAATGCAGGTATTTCAGCAGAAAAGCATATAGAAAGTATTGAAATTAGCAGTGGTAGGGTGGAGAAATGGGAGCTCCAACCTCTCCTGCTTCTAGGTCTTTTTTTAAAGCATGTTGAAACCAATTAAGCCAGTGGCAGGTCAGTAGGTATCTGGGCTTGGTGCCACTGAAAGGAAGTTCCTAATAGCAAAATAAGGTGAAACAGTTATAAAACACTCTTCTTACTGTAAACAGTCCCAAACCACTGACAAAATGCAAAACCTTTATTACTGCTTAATTTCTTACCTGGCACTATGCGGATTTAAATCTTGTAAACAACGCACCATTTTATCACATACACAAACCTTCTTACTGAGTGCCTTAATATATGTGGATTACACCTCCTATATCCTAGAAACCATTCTGCAAAAGGAGAAAATCACAAAACAAAACTGTTAAAAGTAAAATATTGAAAACCAAAAGCAGCTCCACGCTGGAGCTGCAAGCCCAAATCAGTCTCAGTCAAATCCAAAAAGGGCAGCACCAGCATCTTCGCCTCAATTTATGAAAACAACATTTATTATATTACATGCCTGTAAAGAAGCAGTGGCAATAAAGGCAGACTCACAAGCCCGACCCGGTTTAGGTATCGCACTTCCTCAGGAAGCTGACATGGAACACAATCCTTACTTAAATACCCCACATCACATATGTTAACAATTATACAATCATCACATTCCAAGTGAACACCAACTTCCAACACATATAAGTAAAAACATTATGCATCACTAAAATTCTTATCTAGATATGTATCTCATACAAAACATTTTGAATTCTTTAAAACATTTATGTAGAATAAGGAAATATGTGTTCTAATTAACTCGCAGTGAATTCAAAACATAAGACATCCAATAATTAATATCATTACTCCGTAATTTCCGATTTCATAACTTTGTATGAGATATCAGTGAAATATAGAAGAAATGATATATAAAATTTTTAATGTGCATACTAGTAATTGACCTTTATGACCTTCGGGTTGTTACTGGTTTATCTGTAGTTAAAATCTGGGATTTGGTTTTTGTTTTTGATTCTTTAAAGATGATTAAGGAAAGATTATATATGATGTCTAGTGTAGATGAGCATATTATGTTGACCTTGTTGACCTCCTACACATAAGAAATTGAAATTACAGAGTAATGATATTTTGGGCTCTGATAAATAATGATAAGGGGTTTCTATTTTGAATAAGTTATATGCTGACTAAAATGATAACATTATATAAAAAGTTTTAGGTCTGAGCATATTAGTAGGTGACCCTTTTGACCTTCGGTCGTGGACCCATCTTTATAAATTTTAGAGTGGGTTGAGTATTATATTTAATTTTATGAGAAAAAACAAATGTTTTTTATAAAATTATGAGATTTGATTCCGATTTATATTAATTATTGGATGTCTTATGTTTTGAATTCATCATGAGTTAATTAGAACACATATTTCCTTATTCTACATAAATGTTTTAAAGAATTCAGAATGTTTTGTATGAGATACATATCCAGATAGGAATTTTAGTGATGCATAATGTTTTTACTTATATGTGTTGGAAGTTGGTGTTCACTTGAATGTGATGATTGTATAATTGTTAACATATGTGATGTGGGGTATTTAAGTAAGGATTGTGTCTATGTCAGCCTCCCTGAGGAGGTGCGCATGCACCAAACCGGTCGGGGCTTGTGAGTCTGCCTTTATTGCCACTGCTTCTTTACAGGCATGTAATATAATAAATGTTGTTTCATAAATTGAGACGGATGCTGGTGCTGCCCTTTTTAAAAGTAAAATATTGCAAGGCACATCATAACATGTACCACAGAAGACAGAAAACACAGCTGCTGTAGTACACATCATTGTAAGGAGAAACATATGTGTTAACTAATTAACAGTTCTTTCCTGGCTAAGAAGAACGTTTGTAAAAGGCATATCACAGACCTTGTAAACATTTCAAAGATAACCAAAGTTATGTGTAACATAGCATGCCAAGCTGTTGAGCAGAAGATTCAGTGTAGTGATTTACTTAAACAGTCGACAGAAAATCATCACTTGTATAACCTTGAATCAAAACACCAAGAACCATCTCAGTCTCTGAGCTCTCTGAAGGGTTATGTGTTGAGAGAAATTAGCAGGAGAATCTTACAGATATGACTGATCAAGTCACATGTAAGTACAGTGAGAGAAAGGTTTACTGCATTAATTGATAGAGAAAGTATAGATGTGATGTAAGAATGTCAGGTTAACGCTAATATTTAAACATTACTTTGTGCACATAATGTCTGTCTGCTCAAGCAAACACAAGGAGCTGCAGTACCTTGTCACTACAGTTTGAACAATGAACCTTCGAATCAGGCATCATTGTACACCCATACTTACATGGAGGGAGGCAAATCTAGCCCACCACTATATTTTTCAACACAATCTACAACTGGCAGTTGTGAATTACATTGCTTTGCCATTCCATTTTCTTAGCCTTTCAGAGCTGTCTGGGATACAAACTCCAGTGATAGTAATATTAACACAGGTTATGAACCTGGATAACAGAAGTTTGATGGGGTCAAATCTGTGTCTGCCTAAAAGAGACCTTTCAGGTGACAAAATGTTAGATAAATAATAATGATTATTTATTTATTATGATACTTTAGAACTACTGATATAGTCTAATGAGAGTCTTACACAAGTCTGTGAAAGTTTAACACAAAAATCTAATTTATTATACAGGGTTTCCAGTTGGAAAGACGACTTTCCAATATGACATGTTCTGTACAGAACCATCAAATTAGTTGACCAAACATCAAGATATAGAAATACTAATACATTTCTTATTGTATTGTTAAGTATCCTGCTATCCTTGGCTACTGATATAATAAGTACAAAATTCATATTTCACATTGATAGCAAGATCATGCATAGCAGGAAGGGTTATAGTGATGCCATCATCAGCTATCGGTCTGTGCAGACAACTTAGATAATAATTTAGCCCATATTTGTATGTTATTCCATAGACATGTTGTCTCCACTAATTCCACAGGCTTTGCATGATTTTAAAATACATGTTTTCCATGAGGTTCAAAATGACCTCATAGTGTAGTGTCCTCTCTGGTACAGGAACAACAAATTTACCAGAGAAGGAGACAAGATATCTGAACTATTCCTAAACAAGGCAGCCTTTTCAAGGCAACTGTGGGTCAATTTGGAGACAGGCAATGGCACCACAATCGCACAGGGTTGTATACAGACTCCCCACCTCAGGGGAGGAAATGGACAAGAAAATGATAGAAAGTGTACTTAGAATAGCAGAAAAAGGGAGATATTGCTGATGGGTGATCTGAATATGCCAGATGTTAACTGGAGTGTAGTTACAGCAGCCACTTCTAAAAGTGGGGTTATTCTAGATGCCCTACAGGGGGCATGCCTTAGACAACTAGTATTGGAACCCACTCGAGAGGGAGCAATCTTAGACCTGGTCCTCTCAAATGGAGATGAAGAGGATCACAGATGTAGAAGTGGGTAGCCATCTGGGAACTAGCGACCATCGAACAGTATGGTTCACAATAAACACAGCAATACAGTCAAGCCACACAAAGGCAAAAGTACTGGACTATAAGATGGCTGACTTTGCAAAATGGGTGAGTGCCTAAGGAATGCACTAGCAAATGGGCAGGAAGGAGGGTGGAAGAACAATGGGAATAATAAAAACTGCCATCACAGAGGTAACGAGCCTTGTGTGAAGCAAATAAACAAAACAAAACGATGTAAGAAACCACTATGGTTCTCAAAGGAGGTGGCAGTGAAGGTTCAAGAGAAAAAGAAAGCATTCAGGAAGTACAAGGAATCACAGCAGGAGCAGGACAGAGAATTGTATCAGTTAAAAGCAAAAGGAAGCTGGAAGGCAGTCAGAATGGCAAAGGCCTGAACCGAGGAAAAGATAGCCAGCTCAGTTAAGAAGGGGATAAAACCTTTTCAGGTACATCAGGGAGTGAAGGAAGACCAAGGGAGGGATAGTGAGACTTAATAAAGGGAGGGGTGGGCAGAGGGTGACTGAAAAGGCAGAGATACTAAATAAATATTTTTGCTCAGTATTTACAAATGAAGAGGGGAGGTACCTAAAACAAACAATAGAAACACTCAGGATACAGAAGTTGATACCAGCCCATTTACAGAAGAAAGGGTTCTGAAAGAACTCTTAAAACTGAAGGTGGAGAAGGCAATGGGGCCTGATAGATTCATCCCAGAATCTCTAAAAGAACTAAGGGTAGAACTAGAGACACCACTGACTACCCTCTTTAACAAATCGTGGGAGGATGGGGTGGTACCCGAGGACTGAAGGAGGGCAGATGTGATTCCCCTTCACAAAAATGGGAGCAGGGCAGAAGCAGAAAACTACAGACATGTTAGTTTAACCTCAGTGATAGGGAAAATGATGGAATTACTTCTGAAGGAAAGAATTGTCGAGTACCTAGAGGCCAGAGGGGCACCGGAACCAAGACAGCATAGATTCACAGCGGGAAGATCATGCCAGATGAATGTAATAGATTTTTTGACTGGGTGACCAAAGTAGTAGATCAGGAGGGCCTGTGAACATGGCTTACCTAGACTTTAGCAAGGTATTTGACACAGTCCCACAGAAAAGATTAATATACAAGTTAGCCAGCCTGGGAATGGGTCCCAAGATGATAGCCTGGGTAAAGAATTTGCTGGAGAATAGAACACAGAGGGTAATAGTAAATAGAGTCCACTCTGAAGAAAGGGAGTTACTAGTGGGGTACAGCAGGGTTCAGTATTAGGACAGGTCCTCTTCAATGTCTTTATAAGCAACATTGCAGAGGGACTGGAAGGAAAAGTATGTCTCTTTGCAGATGACACAAAGATCTGCAACAGAGTTGATGCACAAGGTGGGGTGGAAAGGATGAGAAGGGACTTGGTAAGGTTAGAAGAATGGTCAAATGTATGGCAGCTTAGATTCAGTGCAAAGAAGTGCAGGTAATGCCCTGGGAAACAAAAACCCAGGGAAGAGTACACAATGAGGGGTGAGATACTAACAACAACAAAATGGAAAGGGACCTGGGGATAGTCATATCCAATGATTTAAAGGTGGGCAAGCAATGTGGAGGGCAGTAAGGTGGGCTGGGGGATATTGGGATGCATAGGGAGAGGCATCACCAGTAGAAAACAGGAAGTTGTCACCCTCTGTACAGACAGCTGGTGAGACCCCATCCGGAGTACTGCCTGCAGTTCTGGAGATCCAATGTCTGCAAGGACATAGACAGAATGGAAGCTGTCCAGAGGAGGGCAACTAAACTGGGGCAGAGTCGCACCAGAAGACATATGAAGAGAGACTAAAGGAGCATAATATGTATAGCCTCAAGGAAAGGAGGAGAGGGGGACATGATAAAAACTTTTAAGTACCTCAAGGAATCAACAAAGTCCAAGAGGGTAGCATCTTTCAAAAAAGTGGTGTGCAAGAACAAGGGGCACAATCTGAAGATGGGGCGCTCAGAGGTAATGTAAGGAAGTATTTTTTTCACAGAGAGGTTATGGATGGATGGAACTGGTTGTGGAGTCAAAAACAGTGGTTGAATTCAAGCATGCATGGGACAGTTATAAGGCAATTCTAAGGGGGGGGTAGAAAGAAGTAGGCTGCTGGTTAACTAGATCTGCAGCTTTTCCATTAGGTAGGGAAATGGGCAGACTGGTGGGCCAAGTGGTCCTTATCTGCTGTAAATTCTATGTTTCTGTGTTTCTATGTACAATCTGAGTTATGGGACATTTGAGGCATAAATAAATGCATTATTCTTTCACCATCACTTTGTAATTCAAGATGGTTTTCTCCCATTCTGTCTGTATTTAACCCATAAATGTGCCTATCCTAAAATAATGAGTTAAACAAACTAATGCTAAGTGTCTAAGGCTAATATATATATTATGCAAGCATATAAAGTTTATAAAAATCTGCTGAAAGAGTTCTAGCTGTCTCAGTATTTGTTTGTAGGAAAACACACTGAGCTCATAAAGTCTAACTAAATAATATGCCTGTCACAGTACCTCACAGGTGTTATGTGCTCATAGAATCTAATTAAAACTGTCACAACAAATGTGCTCATAAATCTGACTAGTAATATGAACATGACCTCCTGACCTCCTACACCACGATCTCTCAATCCCAAAAGTCCCAAACAGTCAAGTACTCCATTTTAGCCCAGTCTGGGCTTGCAGCGTTATCCACGATCGCTGCTTGTTTGCACTGCTATGCTTGTCGACATGCCCTAGAAGCACTCTTTGATTTTGCTGTCTGCTGGATCTGCGGTCATTCAGGGAGTGTGTCAGGGGTCCCAGTGACCCTCTCCACCTTAATAAGGACCAGTGACCTCAGGAGACTGGGCAGAAGCCAATCATATTAAGAAATTAAAGTTTAAACTTCGGAATGCTCGAAGCTTATGAATATTAATAAGCACCCACAAATATTAATTAGCTGCAGCCTGCCACATAGGGGCACTGTGTTGTGGCAGCAGTAACACTGAAGGTACTGCACACAACTATTTATGAGTGGTCTCATTTGAAAGGGCACAATGGGGCTACAAGACTGTGGGGTTTCTAAAGTAAATGAAGTTTATTATCTGGCTGTAACAAAACTTTTAATCAGGGACACCATAAGGACTGCGTGGAACTGAATGGGGGCTGACATGTTGTTGATATTTTGACCCCAGTACAGCAGCCAATCAGCTGTTTAGGTGCCTGGAAAGTGGACCTGAAGAATTCTGGGAGAGAGAGTTTTGTTAATTTAGGTGCCTAAATCCTGCCCCAAAGAGGATTTAGGAAATATTGGTCTCGGGGTGATTGATGATTGATAGACTACAACAGCTAATCAGGAGGTTGAATCCCTGAGTGAAACCCAAGGACTTTCTGGGTTTGAGTCAGTCTGTTCCTGGGCTCTTCTTGAGTCAGAGAACTCTGTGTGAGTGGAGTTGGACTGAGAGGCCTTGCTCAGGTCTCGGCTGGAGATTGCCACTGTGGAAAAGGAATTATAAGGGAAAAGAGAGTGAGAGACTGAACAGATTTTGAAACTCTCAAGGTACTGTGACCTTTGCTGTCTAGACTGGAGAGAGTTATCTGTTGCAGAGACCCTGTACTGCACTGGAACTGGGTTATTAGGACAGTGCTGTTGATTGAAAAGTTAAACCATGCTGCAGAAGAACAGCTTTAGTATTGGAACTCTGTTTAAATGTTTGAGGATGCAAAGCATCTCAGGCACAGGGTGCTGGCCAAGTGCTATAAATTTGCTGTGTGGGCTGAATGAAGTGGCTGAGAGCTGTGTCCCAGTTTAAGCTGAAGATAAACTGTTGTGGACATTCTGGATGTGAAAGCACAAACAGGAGAGCAGGGGCCTGTTTAGTTTTAACCCCTTGTTGATTGCTGTGGTCTAAGTTCCATCAGAAGTGGTTTCTTACAGGCCAGCACCCATAGCGAACTTTCATTGCTGATCATCCAGGAGGTTTGTCTGAGCCAGTTCAAGCCACAGATTCAGTGCAGTGACTGCTGAGGGCTTCTACAGGTTGGGAGTTCTCACTCAGATCCAGAGGAACTCACTAGCCCCTTCCAAGTGGGACCCACTGTCTTAGAAGGTCACAACACTTGCTGTGGTGCTAGGTCCAACATGGTGACCATGCTGGGTTGACCATCCGAATGTTGGAGTAGCAGCATAGTTCATTTGTTTTATTTATTCTCTTTTTCCTTTTCTTTTAGCATTACAATTTTAGTTAGTGATTAGTTTAGTTAGTGAGGATTACAAGTGAGTGTAGTTATTGCAGTGCATTTTCAGCTTAGTTAGCAGCATCTACATGAATGACTTCTTAGCTGGAGTCTACTGTTTAAAAGTTCTGTGGCTCATATAATGAAAATGGAAGAGGTGGTGTAACTGGATATTTACCTGTTTGTCCATCCATCTTACTGTCTGATCCTGTGGTTTCGATGACTTGCATTGGATTTGATGAGGAGTTCATTATTGGGATTCTAATGAGGAGCCTGTTGTTGCTTTTGTTTCACACCCTGCTCCGGAACTGTTGTTGGGGAGCAGCACTGGTCGGTGGTGGAGCGTGTTGAAGACTGTGCAACTCGGACCTGGTCAGCTGGTGGACCACTAGTTGGTCCGGAACTGTTTCTGGGAGAACCTGGGGCTGCTGTAGGATCAAGGAGGCCTGTTGAGTAATTTCTTCCTGGACTGTGGCTGGCTTGGATATTTATGGCCCTGCTCTCTCTTTCTCTCCTTATCAGTTCTCACACAGGGTTGGGTCTGGGGTGCTGCCTGAAGGTTGGATCTAAAACCTGTTATCCCTAAGCTCTCCAGGGATTCAGCCAGTGGGCCATGTCTATGGTGTGCTGAGGTGTGGAGTGCTGGTCACTGGGGAGGGAGAAGGATTGTTGTGGATTATTATAAGCCCAGTTTGAGATGTTTTGAAGGTTTCTTATTTGAATCATACTGAGAACCTGGGAGCCAAATCGGATTGAATTGGATTTGAACTGGAAGATTGGACCACAGCCTGGTTTGACTTTTCCCATTTTCTATTGTTTTGACCAGAGTATCATTGTGATTATGGGCAGTGAGAGAGCCTAAAGTTTTGACTTTGAATAGTGAGAGTGTCAAAGTCTCATCTTACTTAACGATTTTACCCTGACAAATGTGAAAGGTTTTGTTTGGGAAATCTAACTGTGTTATCTTCCAGGAGTGGGAGCTCCCTGGATAGAGACAAACTGCTGGTTTTGGATTATTTTTCTGCTGCCTTTAAGCCTTTGCACCCTGTTTTAGTTAGTTTGTTTTAATTTTGGGGTGGGGGTTGTATTTTTAGATTGTGTTGTTTCGTATGGTTATTTATTACTTGGCTTGGGGTAATTTGTTTTAGAAAATATGTTGGCCAGGTGACTGTTAGATATTCCCCTCCAGGCTGAGAGATCTCCCCTTTTGTTGCCCCTTTATCCCTAGAGGTGTATAGACAGTGTAGGGATTGGAAATAGCAAGGAGGGTTAGGGTGGGGATTTGGCCTGTTGGGGAAATGGTGAGGAGTGGGCGGATTGGGATTGTGGGGACAAGGAGATGCCCTGGGGCAAAATGGGCTCTGGAGAGGGGTCTTCCCTGTCTTGTTCCCATACCCAAGGGTTCTGCTTATTGCAGACAGGAAACTCAGTCTTCCTCGGCTGCTAATCTAACTCAGGGCAGTGTTATGCAATGCCAGGTGTCGATAAAACAAGACCGCCATAATTAGGGATCTTGTTAATTCAACTGACCTGGATTGCATCACTGAGACCTGGTTGGATGGAAATGCTGGCCCTGTTTTGGCTTCAGCTGTTCCACCCGGTACTGGTGATACACCGCCTGAGTATCAGGCGTAGGGGTGGGGTGTGGCCTTTGTTTTAAATCAGAACTGAACCTGAGGGAAATTCCAGTAGGAGCCACCAACTTCTTTGAATGTATCATAGGTGAGGGTATGGGGTACAGGATTCTTCTTGTCTACCGTCCACCAGGAGATGGGAATGTTTTCCCATGGGAAGTCATGGACTTCATCACCAACTAACATTGGGACCCCATAGATGGTTAATCCTTGGGGATTTCAATGTTTAGGTCATGATGAACTCTTGCACATTGGACAAGACTTCTCCAGCTAATGAGTTCACTGGGCCTCACACAGGTTGTTTCCTCCTCAACCCACATTGGTGGTCATTCATTGGACTTGGTGTTTCTCCTGGGGATGGAGATATCTGATCTGGTGGTGGAACCAGTTGGGTGGTCTGACCATCATACAATCAGCTTCAGTTTTGAGGCACCCCAAGAGGCAGGCCCTATGGAGATGGTCCATTACCACACCTTGAGGGTTGTTTCCAGATGGCTTGATGGTGGTGTTGGACCTATTGGGCATGCCTAGGGAATGCATGGATCCAGGGGATCTTATACTTGCCTATAATAAGGTGGTAACAGAGGCCCCGGATTCCATTGCTCCTGTTCACATTTGTCCACTCTCCCTTCACCCTAGGTCTTCATGGTTTGATGAGGACTTGAGTGAGTTGAGGAGAGTTGGATGAAGGCTAGAAAGGCAATGGCGGAGGTCCGCCTGGTGGGTGACATGTTTAGTTTGATGGACCATTATTTGATCTATCTATATATCAAAAATCTCCCATAAGAAGGCAGAATTCCTGTCCAGGAGATTGCTGTCATGCGGAATCACCAGCTCAGCTGTTCTGGACTGTGGACAGAGTGTGCAATCCACTCTGTCTTCAGCCCAGAAATGCTTTTTCACAAGTGCAGTGGAGGAGTTTGCTCATTTCTTCATGGATAAGGCTGCCACGATCAGGTCTGACATCCGCCGACCCTTTGTCTAGGGAGTAGCAGTGGTTGGCAGGAGATGTCGGACTCGGTTTGAGTGATGTGACTTGGCCAGCCTACAATCAGTGATACTGTCATGGTTATCCAGTCTTTACGACCTACCAACTGTAGTTTGGATCCGGGCCCTATGCGCTTGCTTGTTGGCTGCGTTGAGGTCATTGGCCCAGTCCTTGCTGTGACAGTCTGGTTATCCTTGGAGGGAATTTTCCAGCTACCCTTAAGGAGGCTGTGGTTCGGCCTCTTCTTAAGAAGCCCTCCTTGGATCCTGACTGTCTTACAAACTATGGGTTGTCCTAACCTCCCCTTTTGGGTAAGGTTATTGAGAAGGTGGTGGCTTCACAGCTGGAGGACCATTTGACCAGCCACAATATCTATGATTCTCTCCAGTCTGGTTTCAGGAAGAGACATAGTACTGAGATGGCTCTTGTTCGAGTACTAAATGACCTCCTGACAGCGAGAGATCAAAGGACTCATTCCATCTTGGTCTTTCTTGATCTCTCTGTAGCATTTGATACTGTGGATGATGGTGTGCTGTTGGATCATCTGCGGTTTATTTATGGACTTTCAGGGACTGTTCTGAGATGGTTTCAATCTTACCTCATGGGTAGGACTCAGAGAGTGGTGTCTGGGGTTTGTACCTCAGCTCCATTCTCCCTGCCCTGTGAGGTTTCACAGGATCCATTTAGCGCCCATGTTGTTTGCAGTGTATATGCTGCCGTTGGGAGTGATTATTAGATGGTATGGCTTGAGTTTTCACTGCTATGCAGATGATACTCAGCTATACATGTCTTTTGTCCCTGAACAAGATGATGCTGTCTCAGTGCTTAACAGCTGTCTAACTGAAATTCAGGCCTGGATGAATGTGAGCTGGCTAAGGTTGAACCCTGAAAAACTGAGGTGTTGGTTGTGAATCCGGGTCATCATGAGGCGGGTGCTGGCAGGTTCACCTTCAGGTCTGTGGCTTGAGGTGTCCAGCTAGCTACCTCAGACCGAGTTCGGAACCAGGGCATTATATTTGATGACTGTCTGACTTTAAAATCACAAGTGTCAGCAGTTGTTAAAACTTCTTTTACCATCTGAGAAATATCACCTGAGTGAAACATCTGGTTCCTCCTAATGATCTTCCAATGTTGTTTCACACCTTCTACCTCCCGCCTTGACTACTGCAATGCCCTTTACCTAGGGCAGTCGGGGTTGATATCCATTGCCTGCAGCTAGTGCAGAATGTGGCAGCAAGGTTGTTGACTGGTGCTTTGAGAGCCAGTCATATAACGCCTGTGTTCTGCGTTCTGCACTGACTGCCAATATGGCGGAGGATCACCTTAAGGTTGCTTTGTTAACCTATGAGGCCCTTCACCACCAGGGACTGGGTTATCTGAAAGACTCCTTTGTCCCTACTGTCCCCTCGGTCCTTTCTGATCCACTGATGAGGGATTACTAGAGGTTCCCAAGGCACGCTTGCAGACATCGAGCAAGGGCATATAGTTTTATTGCTGCATCCCTGTGGAACTCTCACCTCATCGGGTACTTAGATTGCCTAACCATCCAGAGTTTTAAAATTGCTTTAAAACCTATTTATTTAGCCTGGCTTTTGCTGATTGATGGGGTTATTTTACTTTACTATGCTACTACTATATTGTTTTTTGTGGAATTGTATGCTTGTTTTAAATAATTTATTTTATTTTATGCATTTTATTGCACAGGCGCCTTTGGTTTCAGAAAGGCGCTTTTTATAAATAAAACTGATTTGATTTGATTTGAGAGTTCCCTACGACCATGTGGAGAGCTGGGCTGTGGTGCCATTCCCAGGTCTGGGCCTTCTGGGGCTGGTGTGGACCTGCCACCAATCTCTGCAATGGGCCAGAAGCATCTGAAGGTGACAAGTGGCTGGATCTTCAATCAACGGGACCAGCTGCAAAACCTTTGAGCAAGCTCAAACCTGCAAAGGGAACAGAATCCATCCTCCTTCTGCCCATTGCTGTATGAATTGAGCAGAGCTCCACTCTCCAGGACAACCAGCAATTGCTACTCTAAATGCTGTTGGGACCTGCAAGCCTGAGTACTCAGGACCAGGTTCCTGGATCCTGAAACAGGGCATGTGTTTCTAAATTTAAACATTTTCTCAACTTTCAGGGCCCCAACAGCTGGCCAACCCATGGCAATGTCCAGGCTTGCAACTGGTGGGTACCACGGGACTCCTCAGGGTATAACACTGGTACCAGTGAGGGTGGGCAGCCAGGGGTGGACTGGCTACGAGTCCTTATGATTAATGTTTTACCATTTGCTACTAACTCTTCTTCTTATTCCACAGCTATTCTTCATCCAGGTACCCCTCTCCTAGCCCTTACCCCAATAAAGCTGTGAGTTTGATTGTTGAAGCTGCTGTGTCAAGAGAGGTTATTGCATTTTGCTTTCTGATGGATTTATGGTATTTGGTGGAGAAAGTTGTTGGTGATATCGTGTGCAGGGTGGCTGGTCAGGGAGGTGGGGAGGTGCAGTATCTCAGGGGCTGTACCAATCAGTCACCTGACCTAATTACAATTTACTGTGGGTGGAGGCACTGTGTTATTATTTATAACTTTGGGAAAGAATTCCAATTGCCACTGTAGTAGGACCCAGGCCCTTAATCTGTACAAGGGCCAAGAGGCAGGGTAGTATCCCACCGCACATGGCACCTGGGCTACATACAGATGTAATATGGATGATTTATTGCTTTATGTATTGGATCAGAAACTGAACAGAGGATTTCACACTTTTTGAATACCTGTAAAGATATTCTGAAATTCCTTTTGAATACTGGTATGAGAAAATAGCTTATTTAGATACTGAAATCTATGAGGAGCAGAGCAAATTGCAGACCAGGTTCAGAGAAAAGTACCGAAGAATTATGATATTACATTACCAAAGCTGCCATCCTAGACTGTACAAAGATGGCATCCCACTGAAACAGTTTCTATGGGCTCCTATGAACTGTTTCAGTGAGCAGAGTTATCGTCGAAAACGGATGATAGGCTATATGCTAGAAGTCATCCTAGAAAGTGGTTAAGGAAGCACAACTACAGGCAGATCTGAGGAATAGTGTAGCCCTTATTAATTCAACAAGAGAGAGAGTCAGCCCGTAGAAGACTGAATTTTCTTCTTTACACCAATATTCCCCAGTTTTTGGTAAAATCAAGACTATTTTGCACTTACTTATTGTATCCTTGTATCTCTGATGTACTGTTTTCTCTATTTTTATTACTGTACCCATGTTTGCTATTGTTCCACTGTTCTTTTGTGGTACTCTCCGGTCATGTCTGAAAATAGCCATTTCATGGCTAGTGCACCTATCTGATTAACAAAAACTAAATAAAAATAAATAAAAATAAACACTGGAATACCTTAAGAGCTAATTATTTAGGACAATTAAAATGATTAACTCTCCCTATGGTGGCAAAAAATTACAACATTTAAGAAAAAATCCATGACAGGTGTGGGTTATGCTGGATTTGCTCATTACCTGCTGTGGTTTGGTCACGAGGCTACAGGTCGAGTGACCAAACCACACCAGGAGTTGGTAACTCAGCAGAATCCACACCCTGGAGTGCATTATTGTAATTGCACAATCTTAGAAATAAAGCAGAGACTACAGTTCTAGGTGTCACACTTTTATGGATAAAAAATATGCTTCCATAGAAAAATGGTCCTGAGTTGCTAGATAGAACATGAAAGGCTGCCATCACCATCCTCCTTCACCTGAAGTGCACACAGACACACAAGTGATTCATAGCAAGCTTCCATTTGCAGTTTCTGGCTTTTTAATTGTGTAATTTTTAATCAGCGGTATCTGTTTCTTATGCAACCTGTCATGTGAGATGCTCCCATTCAGCAGCATGCATGGAGCTGCAGGGTGGAGCCAGCTGATGCCGGGGTTAGCGTGGGCGGCAGTCAGTGATGTTGGCATGAGTGGAGTGCGATTTGCCAGTGTATCAGCGGAAAGAAGCGGGTGGCGCACTTGAAAAAGAATTTAGCAATGACATACAAGGTTGTGTAGCAGTTTGTGACAGGGACTCTGTGTGCATGGGTGTTCTGTAAGCACGATCACACTGATAGTGTGTTTCTAAAGAGTGGAGTGTGGGTGGGGCCCCAGTTGGTGGGAGGGAGTGCAAGAGACATGGTTTCAATCTGGTCTGTGTTCAAGTTTACATCTATGAATGGTAAGGAGCGTGTATTCTTTGTGGGTTTTCTTTTAATTGGAAAACTTTTTTTCTTTTGGTACCTCTTCCATTGTTAAATTTAGTCTGCAGTTAACACCAGTGATAGGAAACAGTTTTAGTCCTTTTTGTTGATTTTCACTACCAAGATGGCGACATGGTTCTTGGTGACTATGAGAGCATGGATTTGCATGACATTGGTGAAGCAGCTGACTGGAACCTTTGTGGTAGTTATGGCAGGACTTACCACAGCAGAAAGGTGCCAGTCAGCCAATCATATTGTGGCATTTTTATAGACCATTGTATAATTAAAATAGACTACAAGATACTGAGCACACAGTACCTGAACAAAGAGAAACAGAATAGCATTTTGGTACAGCATCGCCTGGAATTTCCTTCTGGTTGCTGTGCTCAATGCTCAACAACATACAGACTTAAAACATATCTAACAAATTTAAAACTGAGGAAATAATGATTTAACAACATATAACTTGACTACAACATATGTTATAAATTTACTCAAATGTCCCTGTGACTTTTTCTATGTAGAGAAAACTACTCAACACTGAAACAGAAAGTTTTTAACATAAATCTGCAATTCAAACAAAGGACTGATGTCTATCATTGCTAGGCAATGGGAAGAAAAGGTCAATCCATCCCTCTTTTATTATTTTGGCTTGAGAGGTCTTTATACATAGATGAGGTAGTAGTTGTCACCGTAAATTACTAGAGAGGAAATGATGTGGATACAAAATTTTGAACTTTGACCCCATTACATGGACTTAATGGATCCATAGACTGTGCACTGTTTTTTTTTTTTATTATTTTATTTAAACAGCAGTTTGAAAACCTTTGAGCCATAGGCTCATTTACAAAGGTACCTTGTCACAGTAAGACAAACCAAAATACACAGTATAGCAGTACAACACATAGGTATAACAGTAAATTAAGACATAGATACAAACAAGCTTGATACAGGTAGGATGGATGCAAACAATACCAGAGTTATGTTGTCCTTAGCAGCTTAGTAAAAGCTTTGTCATAAGTATTGAGTACGGCTTTGACTAGCGGCAGTGACAGCATCGGGTGTTAATAAGGTGGTAACGAAGGAAGTTTTGAAGCTACCGATATAGTTGGAGCCTCGGAGATGGAGGGGGCAGTGTGTTGAACCAGGAGGGGCCCTAAAGCTGAAGGCTCTTTGGCCGTGAGAGGTCCTAGCTCTAGGGATAACAAGAGAGGTTTTCCCAGAGGTCCGAGTATGAACTAGTGGGACAGAGCGCGTATGGTGGTGGTCAATCCTGGTGGGAAAAGCCCAAGGAGGGTCTTTTGTAAGGGTACAGGTAAGATATTTGAGGCACTCCACTAGATCAAGTACCAGCACTTTAGCACAGTAGACAGGTGTGTGTCATCCTAGGTGCTCCAGTAATTAACCTGCAGGCCTTATTCAGAGTAGTGCAATTTTATGGAGTGCGTCTGATCAGCAGCACCATACACTGCAGTCCATAGTCCACTAGGGACAGGATAGAGGAGGTGATCATGAAGTTGAAGAGTCTCCGGGAGGCAGTGTTTATACTGATGTAAGATGACCAATCGGATATTAGTGGCAGTGGCTAGGCTGCGATGTGTCCATGGAAGGAGAGGAGGGGTCAAAATGGATCCTAGGTATTTATAGGAGCAAACTTGTTCGAGTGGGAATGAGGACCCAGAGTGAATGAGGAGTTTGAAGTTGCAGGACTTGTTTTGGGGATGAGAGAAGAACATGGTTTTGTTTTTTAAGATTTATCACCAGTCTATGTTCCTTGAACCAGCCCTCGGCTTCAGTGAAAGACTTCTGCAGCGAGTCATGGAGGGCAATAGGGTTACGACTTGAGGCAAAGATGACTGCATCATCAGCGATAATAGAATGTTCCCCGAGCAAGAGCGTGGAAGGTGTTAAGGTAAAGGAGAATAGTAAGGGGCCCAGAATGGAGCCCTGGGAAGCCCAGAAAAGATGGGACAGATGTCTGAGTAGGTCCCATTAATTTTACATGCTGTGAGTGGTCAGACAGATAACTGGTGCACCAGGAGATAGGCCCAGCAGCAAAACCAGAGAGACTAAGGGCATCAAGAAGGAGGGGTGGGAGACAGTGTCGAAAGCTTCGAGAGGTCAATGAAGACAGCACCAGCCAGTGAACCAGTGTCTAAGGAGGAGTGGAGAAAGTTGGAGAACTCTAGGAGGGCTGTGTTGGTACTGTGGCCCGCCTCGGAAGCCATGCTGCTCAGGACAAAGGACATTGTAGGTGGAGAGGTAGTCAGAGATTTGAGAGGCCACCACTTTTCCAAGGCCTTGGAGAGAGAGAGAGAATGGAGATTGGTCGATAGTTTCCAGCCACAGTCCTATCACCACCTTTAAAGATAGGGGTGACAGTGGCGACTTTCCAGGCAGTTGGAACCTTCCCAGGCAAAGAGAGTGGTTGATGAGGCATGTGATCGAGGTAAGGACTGTGTCTAAGACCAGCCGAGGATACACGGATCCAGGGTGTCACTGCCTGTACTATTACTCTGAGGGCAGTGACAAGGTGCGGCCTAAGTTCTTGGGCAGAAACATGGCAGAGGAGAAAATAAGGGCTAGAAAGATTTACTGCAAGTGCTGGGGGAGGAGGGTCAAAAAATTTGTAGGGAGGATAGGGCTAAGGTCAGTGAATGAGGTGTTGAGGTGATAGCTATGAGGGCTGGGTCTGAGGAGATCACACCATTAATGTTGATCTGGTGGGTGGGGAGTGTGCACTCTATTTAACTGTTTAATGTTATCCCAGAAGGTTCTGGGATTCCCCATGAGGCAGGTGAGTGAGGACCGATAGTGTTCAGACTTGGCCTTCTGATGGCCCGAGGCACCTGTTACGGGCAGCATATAACCACCTGTCATTGGGCCGGCCAGTCTCAATGGCATGGTGCCATAGGTTGTGCCTATGTTTGAGCTGGTGGATCAAAGCTTTGTAACCCAGGGGCATTCTTCCTTTTAGAACGGTGGGTCAACACTGGGGCAAAGATATCACAGGCATTATTAAAAGTTTGGGTAAAGAAGGAGAGAGCTGTGTCGATGTCAGGAGTTGCCAGTATAGGAGACCAGTCAATTTGGGACAGAAGTTCCTTAGTTTTATCAGTCCACCAGGTATTAGACGCACGGCATGTGGACTGTGCTATGGGTTTGGGGACTGAGGTTGACCAGTGGAATAGAATGGGGAGTGATCACTGAGAGAGTCTGGGAGGACTTGTACATTGGGGATCCGATTAGGGCGTTGGTGAGCACCACATCAAGCAGGGTACTGGAGCCTCTTTGGGGTTAGTCCTGGTAGAGTGGGTAACTAGTTGCGTAGGTCTATTGCAGAAAAGGAGTCTCGGTAGAGGAGGAGGAGGGGCTGAGCCAGTTGACATTTAAGTCATCCACCAGAATTTGATCAGCGGAAGGAGGTAGAGAGGTAAGGTATTCTGTAAGAGAGGCAATGGCCTGCATTTGGTCCCTGGGGGGCACGTATGCAGTAGTCAGATAAAGGGGTCCCTTTAAAGGGTCAGGGGTTGGTTTCAGGCGTAAGCGCCTGGGCCCTAGGTCAGGATGGGAGTGGGCAGGGCTAGTACGGAGAGAGATTCCTTGACATAAATAGCACAGCCGCCCCATCTCCCAACACGGTCGGACCGGAAAAGGTGAAACCAGGAAGGGAAACTAGGAGTCAGGGAGGATTTCGACAGCCAAGTCTCAACCAGGGTGATGACATCAGGGTTAATTGATGTGACCAGGCATTGTAGTGAGTCAAACTTTTTAGGAGGCTACAGATATTCATGGAGACCATGCATAGGCCTGTGGTGCGAGCTTGGGAGCCCTGGGAACCGGGCCAGGGTTTGATGAATGTTCCCTGACAGGACTAGTAGCATGACTAACACCCTGGCTGGGAGATGGTGAGAGGTTTTCCACGATGATGACATGAGGGGGGGGAGGCTAAGGGAGCAGGGGGTGGGCAGGGAGGTACAGGAGGGAAAGCAAGAATAAGAAGACACCCAGATGTGCCTGAGGTGAAGAGAAAGCTATGGGGAGGGTAGGAGGACGGGGACACACAGAGGTCCCAAGGAGCAGGAGAGGAGGTTCAGGAGCAAGGGGATGAAGAGAAGAGGCTCTCTTACCTCGAACATTATCAGGCTGGAGATTTGGCTTCCTCAGCTACTCAGGTGAGCTGCTTGTTGCTTCAGTTGCTTGATTGTCCCGAGTGCCTAGCTTGGGGGAGCTGCCTTGTAGTGGAGAAAATAAAGCCTCTCATTACTATGCAGCGGGAGAATATGTTCAGACTTACACAAAGGAGCTCCACTCTAAGCAAACAGGGCTATTCCAAAATGAGGTCACACTAGGACCCAGCTAACCTAATGCCTTCAGTTACAAGCACAATTCTCAATACCACCATATTATTATTATAGGGCTTGTTTCTTGTTTTATTTATTTATTTATTTTTAAGGTATCGGATTACAAATACCTTTGAGCTATTAACTCATTTACAAGAGCTCCACATCAGTGAGAATTAAGCAAACAGATTACCTTAGATATTGTGAATCACAAAGTAATTGGCAATAAACAAACAGGTTAACACTGATAAATGTGAAAGCAGAGCAACTGGCAAATTATGCAAGTGATAAATGCACATTGAAATAGTTCATCACAAACACTAAATAAACATCACAGGGTGAGGCAAAAGACATATTAGTAGTGGAATGCAGCCAAAAAGCCTTGTCATAACAAGGAGGGCATAGGAGTGTAAATAGGTAAGGGGTGGGAAGAAGGGGTAGAATAGGGAGAGAAGAACTAAGAAAAGGTGGACAAGGTGTGGTGGTGGCAGGAGGAGGAAAGGGAGCTGTGGAGGAGGGAAGTATGGGAGAGGAAGATGGCGAGTAAAGTGCAAGATGCAGCAACTATTGCAAGTGCTAGGGGACACAGCTAGGGGTGGCTTAGTAGAAGCAGTCACAGCTCCTTTCAGCTGTGAGGTGTTGATGAAGTTTTGTTTTATAATGGCCAAGCTTGGGCTCTGAGGAGATGTCACTGGGAGAGCACTGACCCACAGAGGGCTCTGTAGGGGATAGACTTTGTCCTGGGAAGTTAGGCAGCATGGCACCTGGGAAGTTGAAGTTCTGAGCTATGAGTGCATTGTGGATTACAGAAAGGGCTTAGCAGATCCCACGTACCCCTGGTGGTAGAAGACCAAGGGTTATTTTCTTGGCCAGAAGGCAGGATTGGTATTGTATTCTCCCATTTAATTGCAACCAACTGGTTTCGGCATAGAGTTTACATGTGAGGTTAGTCACGGTGCCAGATATGAGCCTACAGATTTTATTAAGAGCAGTAGAGATTTGCTGGAGGGCCGTGTCTGTGGCAGGCCATAAATGGGAAGGCCATAGTCTATGATAGAAATAGCTGAGCTCTGAAGAGCCAGTCTTAAGGCTTCTGGGGTTAGGCAATTCCTGTGTCTGTAGAGTAGACCAATACATGTATTCACTGCTTTGGCAATGTTGTCAATGTGCAATCTTTAAGATAATGTGTAGTCGATGGTTACACCAAAGTATTTGAAGTGAGGTGCTTGTTCCAGAGCAAGTCCATGGCAGTTATTGACAATCAGTGTGTGGTGTTTGTGTTTATTATGGAGCAACTGAACAGCATTACTTAGATTTTTATAGTTTAGTATCGCCTTCTGATCACTGAACCACTTCTCAACACAGGTAAAGACAAGTTGCAGTTGGTTTTCAAGGAGGTTTGGGTCCTTGTTTCTTGTGTAAATCATTGCATCATCAGCATAGAGTAGCATTGATTCATGGCAGGAGCTTGGAAGATTGTTCAAGAAGAGACTGAATAGGAGTGGACCCAATATGGAACCTTGTGGGACACCTGAGTGGACTGGCTTCGAATCAGATAGGCATCTGAAATTTTCACCGCTGTGTATGATTTCCCAAGTAACTTTTAAAGAGGAGTCTGGTCAAAAGTACTACATTGCTGAATTAGAATCAATCTATTCCTACTAAATCTCATACCAAAATTTGGTTTCTAAGTTCCTTCATTTTAAAGTTATGAGCTATTTTGTAACACTGATTTCACTCCCTGTTCAAAAAGCCAGTTTCAGTGAAAAGCCACTGATAATGTCACAACCAGAACTCACAGACTAGTCCTCCCTATCAGCAACCTTATAGGAACTATTTTTTCAAAGTTATTGAAACGGTAGCTGTAGTATTTATTTAAAAACAAAACTGACACAGGGTTGCCTGCAGTGCTTGCATTTTCAGAATGTTTAGATGCATGGTACTGTACTTTAAAATGCATCAGGAGGTGGTTTTGGAATGCAGCGCTGAACAAAGGTATAGGCTGTCAAGTGGTGCATGATTTTAGAATGTTATGGGGAACATTTAATCTCGGCATGTGGCAGGATGTGCCATATCAGTGTGGTGGGAAACTCAATCTCAGAATACGACATTGAGGAATTTTGTGGGACTGGCAATTCTGGAATATAAGTAAGGATGTACACTGTTGGAATATAGCAGGACACCATTTTATTTTGATACTGCTTGTCCTTGCCACATTCCAGAATTGCATGCTTCCACCACATTTTAAAATTGTGCATCACATCCACACCACAATCCAACATTCTGCATCCCAAGCATATTCCAAAACAGTGCATCCTCACCACATTCCAAAATTGCACATCCACACCATGTTCCAAAGTTGTGTTTCACTGCCACATTCTGAAACTGTCACCATCACATTCTAAAATTGTGCATCACCACAACATTCCGAACTGCACATCACTGCCACATTCCAAAACTGTACGTCACCGCCACATTCTGAAACTGAGCATCACTGCTGCATTCCAACACTGTGCATCACTACCGCATTCTGAAACTGTGTGCCACTGCTGCATTCCAAAACTGTGCATCACTGCTGCGTTTCTGAAACTGTGTGCCAATGCCACATTCCAAAGTTGTGCATCACCGCTTACATTCTGAAGTTGTGTGTCACTGCCACATTCTGAAGTCTTGTGTCACCACCACATTCTGAAGTTGTGCAGCACCGCATCATTCTGAAGTCATGCGTCACCACCAAATCTGACGTCGTGCATCACCACCACATTCCAAAGTCATGCAGCACCTCCACATTCAATAGTTATGCGACACCGCCATATTCCAAAGTTATGTGGCACCAACACACTCTGAAATCGCGCATCACCACCACAAAGTTGTGTGTCACCACCACATCCAAAAGTAGTGCAGCAGCACCACATTCCAAAGATGGGCAGCAGTGCCACATTCCAAAGTCGGGCAGCGCCACATTCCAAACCAATGCAGCAGTGCCACATTTTGAAGTCATGCAGCACTGCCACATTCCAAAGTTATGTGGCATCACCACATTCCAAAGTTGCATGGCACTGCCACATACCAAAGTTGCATGGCACTACCACATACCGGTTGTACAGCACTGCCACATTGAACATTCCAAAATCGCATGACACTGCCACATTCTGAAGTCACATGGCACTGAAACATTCTGAAATTGTGTGGTACCACCACATTCCAAAATTGCATAGTACCACCACATTCCAAAACTGCATGGTACCACCACATTCGAAAACTGCACAAGTGTTTATCACTACCTCATTCTGAAACTACGCATCACCGCCACATTCTGAAACTGCATGTCATTGCCACATTCCAAACCTGTACATCAGCATCACTACCACATTCTGAAATTGTGCGTCATCGCCACATTCTGAAATTCTGCATCAGCACATTCTGAAATTTTATGCTACTGCCATGTTCTGAAATTGTGTGTCATCACCACATTTCAATACTGTGCATCACCATCACATTCCGAAATTTGTATCAACACATTCCAAAACAGGTGCGCCAGTGCCACATTCCAAAACTAAGCATCACTGCCATATTCTGAGATTGTGTAACACTGCCACATTCCAAAACTGCATGTCACTTACATTCTAAAATTGTACCTGCCTGCCACATTCTGAAATTGTGTGTAAAGTTCCATGCTCCAGTATTGCCTGTCATTGTCACATTCTGAAAATGTGCATTCCCACCAGATTCTGAAACTGCACAGCTCTACCACATTCTGAAGATGAGTGTCACTGCACATTCTAAAACTGCATGCTCAAGTTACATTTTAAAATTATGCATCCCTGCCTCATGCTGAAATTTCATATGTCTACCAGATTCTGAAACTGCATCACTGCCACTTTCTGAGATTTCGTGTTCATGCTGCATTCTGAAATTGGATGTTGCCACCACAATCTGAAATCAAACATCAACCACACTTTTGAAATTTTGCATCACTACACCACATGCCAAATTAATCCATCCGAGACACATTATGAAATTATATATCTCTACCACCTTCCTCAACTATGTGTCTCCTGCATTTCAAAATTGTGCATCTCTGCCACATTCTAAAACTTTATGACACCGCCACATTAAGAATTTTAGCATCCTGCCAGTTTCCAAAACTGTGTGTCCCACCTACTTTCTGAGATTGTGTCATTGCTGCATTCCACAGTTGCAGTCTGGTGACATTTCAAAATCTCATCCCTGCACTATTATAAAATTGCACATATTTTTGTCATTCTAAAACCATGTTTGCCACTGTATTTCACCTCCCCAGTCACATTCTTAAGTACTGTACCTTGCATATGCACATTATGGAAATGCATGCCTGACTCACCCATTGTCAGCTTTCTTTCCAGACGTTTAATACCACTGCAGTTTTATGTAATGTGAGAGAAATAAGTCTTATAAGGTAGTTTGCAAGAAGGACTAGGCTGTGAGTTTTGTGTGACATCATCAGTAGCTCTTTACTGAAACTGGCTTTTCTGAACATGCAGTAAGTTTAGGGTTACAAAATGACTTGTAACTTTTAAACAAAGTAACTTAGTGATCTCATTTTGTCATGTCGCTGGCTGGGATATGCTGATCCAAATTCAGAATTTACTGATGCTAGAAATTCTGGCCAGACTCCTCTTTAAACCATGCAGTGGTGTCCATAGAGAATCCCATTATTAGCCAGTTGATCAAGGAGTAGGGGTGATGCACTGTGTCAGACACTTTTGTTAAATTAATTAAGTCAGCTCCCACTAGTTGACCTTGGTCCAGAGAATTGTGGATAGAACTGGTGAATTCCATTAGGCAGAGGTAGTGATGTGCCCTTTCCTCAAACCATGTTGTTGGGCTCATTGAATGTTGTATTTCTCAAGATACTTAGCCAATTGGTCAGCAACAATGCATTCACACCTTGGAGAGAGGGGAGTATAGAGATAGGCCTGTAGTTCACATGTTGGGTCCTATCACCACTTTTGTGTATCGGGGTAAATGTGGCAGATTTCCATTTCTGTGGGAACTGTACAAGTTTTAGTGAGAGATTGAAAATCCTAGTTAGGGGGAGCTGACTTCTTCTAGTGTGAGGGCCAGCAGCTTGGGCTTAAGAGTGTCGCTATGCCTAGATTTACCAATTGCCCTTAGAGTGTATTTTCTGGCCTCTACCAGGGAGACCTCTTGAAACAGAAAGGGAGACAACCAGGAGGTGGCTGAGCAGGCCCCTAGTTGTAGGGGGTTGCATCGGAGTTAAAAAGTCAGGAGGAGAACACTGCTGAGATCCGTGAAAGCATCATTGAACGTGTTAGCGATGGTAAAGTCCAATATGGTAGTTCCATCTATGTCTGTATGGTAGGTGCAAGTTTTGATTTTTCCAGTTACCTCCTTAATGTTGTCCCAGAACAATTTGCCATCTCCCCAAGAGTTAGTAAGCATTTCTTATAATATCTATTTTCTCGAGGCGGATGGAGCTTGTGCAATCATTCCAAGCCCTTTTATAGTTTTGGACAGCAGCTTGCCTCCTGGTGACTTATGTGTGATGCCAAAGGTAGTCTCTGAGTTTCATGTAAGCCATTAGTTCAGTAAAGAGCCAAGGATATTACAGCCTTTTATTTTCCTTTTAGAGGTGTGTGATAGCGAGGCAGCATTAAAGGAATTTATGGGGTATTTAAATGCTGTGTCTACATCTTAGCCATGTTGATTGGAGACCAATCATGCACTCGGAGGAGTGATTTCTGTGGTTCCAGGTGACCTCAGTTGGGAACCCTAATGGTGATTGTCTTGGGATGGGGTTTGCAGAATTTATTAGTCCAGTTGCATATGACAGGTGAATGATCACTGAGTGAGTCAGAGAGAGAGTGGTAGTGTTTGAAATGCAGTCAGGATGGCAAGTTTGAACCCAATCCAGCAGAATGCTGGTCCCAGTTCTGTAGTTAGTCCTGGTTGGTGTGTCGATCATCTGGGCAAAGTTAATGGCTGAGGTGGCATCCTTAAAGCACTCATTTTCTGGGGTGAGCCATTTAATATTGAAGTCACCCATCAGGAGAGTCTCCAATCCATGTGACTGGTTCTGGATAAAGCCCATGATGGTATTGAACCCATTGCTTGCTCCTTAGGAGGGATGTATACTGATGTCACTGTAAGAGCTTTGTTGGGAGCCCCCAGGAGTATTTTGATGGTGAGTATTTGGGTATTGGTCCCCACAGTGGTAACATGCAGGGTGAAGCCCTGGAGAGTGTCTTTGAGGTAGATTGCACAGCCACCACCTCTTTGGTATAGCCAGGTAGGGCAATGGCTGTGTCCAGAACTTTGGGAGTGAGTCAGATTTAAGTAATAGTGAGGACATCAGGATTGTGTTGTGTGACAAAGGCCTGCAAAGCATCAAGTTTGGAGACAAGAATACAGATGTTGAGAGATACAAATGTGAGCATCCCTAGTTATTTTTCGCATGGGCTTTCTTAGGGCAGGGTCCTGGGTTAGCGTGAATGTTACCAGGCATTAAAAGTAGCATTAGGATGAGTCTAGCTGCTTGTATGGTTGCATTCTTCCACCACACTGCTGAGCCCCAGCTCTTTTCTGATGGCTAAGGGTGGCAGTAAGCAAGCAGCAGGGTGCAAGGGACATTGCAATGTCTCACATTGTATAGGGATTATTTGTGTCCAGGCATGGAAGGGCTAACTGGAATGAGCTGCTGTAGGGATACAGGTTATAGTAGCATAGTTGCAATAGGTATTGCTGAGAGTGGGGTATAGGAGCTGAGAAGGGTAGCAGGTGCTACAAGGCCTGCTTGATTGAGAGCTGAGAGGATGAGAAATAGGTGAAGGTGCAAATAAAATAGTTCCATGAAAGAAAAGTAGCTGGCTTGGTACTATGAAGATTAGCCACTAGGGAGGATTGGAGGCTATAGCCCAGAGTGAAATGCTACAGTACCTCTAGTGGTTAGTTATTATAACTTGCTATAGTGAAAGTTGGCACTTAGTTAATTTCAGGAAGTCAGGTGACCACTAAATGCTATAAAAGAAATTGTCCAACTACAATGGACAGGTGTGGAGGGTGGGAGCTGGCATGAAGCACCAGTGGGAAGAAGTCCTCGGCAAGAGAGAGGCATGCTGCAGCTCTAAGGTGACTTGTGTGTAGAAGCAAGCAGTTGATCTCAGTTCAAAAGCCGCACCACACCGACGGTTCTCGGGAGTGCCTATATCAGGGCCTCCATCTGGGAAGGAAGAGAGAGGAGGAGGAAGAGGGGTTAGATAAGTAAGGAGACAAAAGGCTTAATCAGGGGTGTGGGGCAGACTGCAGATCTGAGCCAGTGGACTAGCAGAAGGACTAGCTGAGAGCCTGTAGAGAGGGGCATGACGCGAGAAAACAAAAGGTAGATGCAGAGGGAGGCGGTGGAGACACAGGCGAAGTGAAGTGCTGCTCAGGGCAGAGGTCTGGGAGGTGCAGATATTGAGAAAAACAGATTTTCTGGTAGAGAAACAAGGTTTGGGGGAGTTACAGAGAGAGAGTGAGAGACAGAGAGAGAGAGACAGAGAGAGAGTAGACAGCACTGGAGCAGAGATTAAGGCCATGAGCATGACAGGTGGAAGTAGGCAATTACAGCACTTTTCTAACAATTTAAACAGTCTCAATACATTTTAGACACTAGTAAAATAGTTTCAGCATTAATAGGTAGATAACACTGAAGTTTCAGATTCAAAACAGAGCTGTAATCACTGTCTGAACCTTAGAGAAAGTGAAGCATATCAGTACCCAATAGGGGCTAAGCTGAAGAGTAAATTAGCCAACAGGAAATGAGCTGAAGTTGGCACAGAAAATCAAAGTCTGGCGTTGCTGTAGAGTGGCGCATCTAAAGGCAGAAGTCCTTGGGAAGAGACAGGTGTGCTGTTGCTCCAGGATTTAAGCCACACCAGTAGCTTGTGTGTAGAAGTGGGCAGCGGCTCTCAGTTCAAAAGCCACACTGCACCGTCAGTCCTCAGGGGAGCACTACTATCAGGGCCTCTGGCCTTAACAGCAGAAGTCCTTGGGAAGAGAGAGGTACTGCTGCTCCAAGATTGAAGCCACACTGGTGGCTTGCATGTAGAAGCGGGCAGCAGCTCTCAGTTCAAAAGCAGTGCTGCACCACTGGTCCTTGGTGGAGCGTCCGTGATCAGGGCCTCCTGTCTTAACAGTAGAAGTCCATGGAAGAGAGAGGTGTGCTGTGGCTCCGAGATTGAAGCCGCACTGGTCTTTGCATGTAGAAACGGTAGCGGCTGTTCTCAGTCCAAAAGCCGCATTGCACCCGGTCCTTGGGGAGCACCTGTGTCCAGGTAATCTGGAAAGATTGTCAAGCTGTTGTCAACTGTTGTATTGCTGTCATTTATTAATCTTGTGGATGACTGTATTTCCTATGTTTACATTTTTGTATTTTTTGGTCAGTGCATTATATGATTTTTTTATTTTTTTATGGATAATATAAACTGTCTGACCTTTTCACCTCCCTATTTAATAATTTTTTTATGCTTTCATTAATTTCTTATGCTTGCAGCCCTGTCTGAGTATTGGCAGTTGAGGAACTGTGTACACTTCACTTTATAATGCTCTCTCATTTGTAGCCTGATCCACCAAGCCTTTGTGATCTTGTGTGTTAAAAAACGAAACTGATTGTAAATGTCTTTTATAATCTTTGTTTCTAATTAGAAGGTTTAAATTATTTTTCAGATTCAACCTAGTTATTATGTTTGACATGAGGCCGGTCCACTGGCACAGTGGCAAGGTGTCTGCTCAGGCGAGGCATCCCAGGTTTCTGGGATCATCTCAGGAGTCAGGGGTCAGTCAGGGAGAGAAGGATTGAGCATCCCAGGGACTGCCTCCTTCTCCAGGGGAGGGAGGAAGTGTTCAGTGCAATGTGGACCTCTAGTGGAGGCTGGGGTACCACTGCAGCTGGCACCACATGTTGGGGGTGGGGCAGACACTGGTGGCATTGCATATCCCTACCACAAGGGAAATAGCAGCAAAAAATGCTGGCCGCTATTGATGGCCCAGCTTCCCTGCCGCTTAGCTGAAACAGTGGCCCACTGGGGGATCCCACCCATGACGCTGCCCGGGACAAGCCAGGAAAGTGACCCATGTGTCCTGGAGGGGTTGTCCGCCTGGTGACTTTGCCCGGGGGTAAGCCTGGGACGGGGCAGTGAGCGAAGAGGAGGACCAGTACCTCACTGGGGAAAAAAGCTGGAACAAAAAAAAGATAAACAAAAAAAAAAGACAAATTTTGACTTGACTGACAACAAAAATTTGAATGCTGAGGTCAGCATGGGCATATGGAGACCTGGATAATTGAGGCTTGTTATCTGAGAGCACTAGGTGCTCATCCTCAGGTGCTTGGTGTGATGATGTGACTGTGCAGCATGTCATCACTCCCTGAGGCTTTCAGGCAGCAACTTGCTTACAAGGAGTGGTTGGTCAGTTCTGAGCCAGCATGCTTTTCTAGCACAGAGCTGAATTTTGGGGATTTTGAAGACCTCTGAGATGAGAGGTTGAGTGTATTTTGGGCAAGCCTTCCTTTTGAAACCTGTGAGTAAAACTTTTGAAATGGTGCCATCATTTTGGACTTTCTTGTTCAATTATCATGGGATCCCTTCCCAAAATAATACACCACACACAAACTTTATTGAGTGCATAGTTGGCATAGTTTGTTACACAATTCTAAAACCACTTTTATTTACACCACCAAATACTTTTATACATATATACATCATCTTCATCATCTGATTATCTGCATAACAACTCCACAATTAACAACATTCTGAACCACATGCATACCTGATGCCCACCTTCAGGCTTCTGTGATGCAAACCCCACAGGTGCCAACATGTCTGGTGCACACCCAGCCTGTGTCCTGTTTTACCAGGCCCAGTACCCCAGGCCCTCTATATCCTTCTCCTGTGTTTGTTATTTCCCTTTTCCCACTCCTCTTCCCCTTCCCCTTCCTCTTCTTCCATACTACTCCACCTTCTATACCATGACATATTTCAACCTTCCTCTCCTCTTCCCCATTTCTTTCATGTAAGCACTTGTTTACTTATTAACCTGGCACTTATTATTGTCCACTCTTTCTACATATTATGCAACACTGTTGTAACACTGTTTGTAATGCCTGCCTTTCAACTGTATGTTAATGTTGGTCTTGTAACTTGAATGTTTAATGTCTCATTCCTATTGTACTCTTCCTCCAGGTTGCACCGGAAACGAGTGACTTGTCACTCAGTGTGCCTTCCTGGTGAAACATTTCAATAAATAAACAAACACCCTGTTGCCCTTCTTGGCTTCCCTTCATATTGTATACACCCTTTAAAATACCCACCATGCCTGGCCACCCAACTGCTGTCCACCTTCAGCAGTCCACCTAGCCTCATATTTCACCTTTTCCTGATCACCACTGCTGTCCACCTTTAGCAGGTGACTATACCAAAACACCCTTTTATCTCCCTTCCTACCACACTAAATTAATGGATGGAAGGGCAGGCCACTTGCTCTCTAGCAAAAGTAAGGGAGATCCCACCCTTCCTTTCCTTTAAATATTCAATTCATGTTGTAATTCCTTTATTTTCTTCACCAATCTCTGTCTTAGCCTCCATGCCTCCTCCTTTTTTATTTAACCAGGTGAGACACACTAAGTTGAAATCTTGTTTACAGGTGCAGTCTGGGAGCACAGGAAGTTAAGTGACTTACTCAGGGTGACACAATATGCAAGTCTGGGCTGTGGGATTCAAACTCAGGTCTCCAGATTTGTAGCTCTGAGCCTTAAACCACTCGCTATACTGCCTCCCCGTACCACCTTCTTCATAATACCTTCATGTGGTCCTTTCCTTTTTTTTTTCCACCAATCCTGTCTTAACCTCCATGCCCTCCCCTTCATACCACCCTTCTTCCCATGATCCTGCTTTTCTTCCTGTCCGTCCTCCCATGATTCCCCATTCTCTCTCCCCCACACTCATCCTTACTATCCATACCTAGCACCTCCCTGCTATTTTGGTCAGGAAACCTCCGACAGTTAGGGCTGTCTTTAAACTGGCAAACCCACCTTGTCATGGGATCCCTTCCCAAAATAATGCACTACACACAAACCTTATTAGGTGCTTACTGGCATATTTTATTACACAATTCAATAACCACTTTTATTTACACCCCAAAACACATGCACAGTATATATATGTGTATATACATCATATTCATTGTGTGATTATCTGCATGGCCACTTCCACATTAACATTCTGGACTTGGATGCATACCCAATGCCCACCTTCAGCTCTCTGGCAGGGCCGGATTAAGGCATAGCAATAATAGGCCCGGACCTAGGGTCCCATCTGTTGGGGGCCTCTTGCTTCATTTATTCCCCATCAATCTTATGTTTCATTTTTTAAATTACTCTATGAGGCCTGAACTGGAAAGCTGTGGAAATGCACTTTTCCCGGGTGGGGGCTGGGGTTGGGGCCAGGTCTGGTGACTGATCGCAGCATTGCAGTGCTTAGAAGACTGATTTTTCCGCACTTTCCGCTGTGACTTAAGAGTGAGTCAGCTGAGCCGATGAGTCAATCACCATCAAACATTACTTGAAAGAGTTAACAAACAGAGGCAGTATGGCACAGTGGTTTAAGGCTCTGAGCTACAAATCTGGTGACATCCAGCAGACCAGATGTGGGTTTGAATTCCACAGCTTCTGCTTGCATGCTGTGTGACCCAGAGCAAGTCACTTAACTTCCTTGTGCTCCCAGGTTGCACCTTGTAAAAACTTTCAGCTTAGTGTGTCTCACCTGTTTAAAAAAAAAAAAGATAATACTATATGTCTATACTGTACTGCTTTCTTACTATTGGTGCTAGCGCCGCAGTCAGGTGGGGCTCATGGAGATCATGATTGGAACATTTGAGCTATGCCTCCCTCATTTGCCTTCCTGCTGGCAGGAGTCCCGTAGCTTGCCTCTCCTTACTTGCAGGATGCAACCCACCTCTCTCCAATAGCCAGATCAAAAATAATTGTGCGCTTATTTCTTTGACCAACTTTGAAGCTTTGCCTTTGTCTGCCTTCAAAGAAATTGTTAAATTTGAGTAATTTCCATTTTCGACTCAGTCAGTCACTCATGTCAACTCGACTCCTGACTGTGCCATGTGACTGACTGTATGTAGTACAGTAGCTGCTGACCCAACTAAAGTAGTGGCTGGAGTCAGATGGTTCATCCCATCGCCATCAAGTATTATTATTTTTATTGAATTGTTGGTAGGGTCCTAGTCGAATAATTTAGAACAGGGCCCTGACAGTCTGTGGCTGTCACTGCAGTGTGTCTACTGTTGCACCTGGTGACCACTGGTGAAAATCTTACCTTGCTCCCCAGCCTGTGAGTCAGTCCCCACCTGAACGGGCCCCGCACCACCATCCCGAGTAGGAGTAGAACAACATCTGAGAGAGAGAGCGAGAGAAACACCTGCATGCAAGCTAAGAAGAGAAGCAAGAGTTCTGTCCAGTCCACACTCTGTCCCACTCCTCCCAAGGCTGAGTCTTGACTCAAGACAACAAGTCACTCCGGTCCAGACCTTACAGAAATTCGAGAACAGGTAAGGCAGTTAGGCACATCATAACATGGTGGTGTTCTGGTTCAAGGTTGGTGGAGCCTGGAGGCAAATTGGATCGCTGCAGTGTGTTTTACTGACTGTCTGAGACTTGTCTGAGAGGCAAAGCTGAGGAGTCAAAGGTACTTAACTGTAAGCCTTTTGGGGAAGCTAGTGGGTTAGCTGGTGGATAGCAGCCTTGGCAAGGGTGGAGAGATAGATCTAATTTCTTGAATGACCAAAAAGAAAGGCAAGCTGATTATTTCTGTCCTCACTGGTTGTGTTTGTGTCAGATTTTTACATCTATGTTACTGTGGAGAGCACTTAGGTCCAACCACCTGCAGCTAAAGCAGTGTGTCTGTGCAAGTCAGGTGTCTATTTTCAAGTATAGCCAAGGTGCATGTTACAGCCCTGGCCCAGTTGTTCCAAGAGCCAGAACTGCATATTTCAGTGCTGATAGATTAGAGGTATGCTAGACTGAAGTCCAGTTCTGAAGAAATGCTTGTGCTGTCCTATACAGAGTTGTGATCCATTTGACAGTGAATGGGGTAGATAGGGAGTGCGCTCTGAGGGTGCCTGGTGTGGAGAGGGTGGTGAGGATGAAGATTCTACCCTAGCCCTGTACCTCCCTGAAGGTCTTTCAGCATTGATTCAGCCTGAATTGAATCATTTCTGAGGGGATGCTAGGTTGACCAACTCTAGGTTAGGGGCAAACAACAATATGGAATGGGGATGAGAGGGTGCCCTACCAAGTTTGTGTGAGACATCAAAGAGGCCCAGGCAAAAGAAAGACAGTAGTACATAATAACAGCATTGTCTGTGGCAGTGTGACTCAGTAGGTTCCACACTCACCCCAGGATGGAAGATCAGAAGTTTCATATCAGAAACTTGGGCTAATACCCAACAGAGACACCGCAGTGCAGTACTAGGAGGGTGCTGCAGTGCTGGGTTCATCCTTTGGATGTGCTGTAAACTCAGGTCTCTCATGTCTATCTCTAGTGGCTCTTTATGTGGATGATACAAAATTCAGTGTGCATGCTTAAATATGATTAAAGTGGATTATAATGTATAAGAATATACATCTTAAACGATAAACATACAAATGCTGACATTTCAGAGATTCTTTTAAATGCATACACTCTACTGTGCACTCAATTTTTCTAAACAGTATATGCAGAATTAATATTTATTTTAGGAACTGCCTGCTTCCTCTCTTGCTTCATGTTACACTGCTGCACTTGACTGCCTATGGAGTTTCTTGTGGATGTTGCGTACATGTTCCATTCAATAGTCTGTGTGAATAAATATGTTGGGTTGGGTGGGATTTAGTTTGCCAACTGGCCTTCACTATTTGAACTGCACATGGATGTGAGCTCACATTATTAGAACCAAACAAAATACGAGGTCACTGTGCACAAAGTCATTATACATAGAGTAGCTGCAGAGTGTCATGAAAAAAACTTATACCAATGATTTTTTTTTTCATGTCACTGCAGATGCCCCTTGTAGTATGGTTTTGAGCACAGTGACTCTATTAATTTGTTTGGTACTCATTTATAATGTGGGCTCAGATCCATGTGCAGTTTTGAAGGGCAGTTGGCAAACTTCCCACCACCCAACATATCTGTATTCAGTTCTTTAGTCCCCCCGCTTGCGAACAAAAAGTACATTTTTTGATCTGTCAGATGTTGGAGGGTCTGGAGATTGGGATGGGAACTCACCAGAACAACTGCATGCATGTAAGTTTGCAAGTTGCAACTGCATTTTATTAAAACAGACAAGGGGCAGTTTCAGTCAGACATGGCTCTCCATACTTTGTTGTGTGCACTGCAGGTTGCTGCCATGGGCAGGGAAGGGCTGAGCTTGGCAGTGTGGGATGAGGGATTTGGTTTTGCATTGCAGTTGCTGCAGCTGCCATAGGGGTCTTGGCTGTTCATGCTCAGTTGCTGCTGTGAGTGGAGGGCTTTAGCTGGCTGTCTGGGCTATGCTTGTTTACTATATTGTACATTGTAGGTTGCTAAAAACAAATGAGGATTTGAGCTACTATCACTCTGACATTGCTTCTGTCCCTTCTTGGTTTGCATGGTCATTTTTTTTAGAAGCTGGAGTCAGAATTTAATTTGTGTTGTTGGTTGCATTTTGCATATATTTTTGATTTGAATTCTTTTCTGCCTGTGTTGGTAGGACTGGAGTTTCCTCCTTCCCATAATAGGTCTTTTACCTTCTGGCAAGGGGCCGTGACTTGGTAGAATGGGTGTGGCTTACTAAAGGGGCATGGGCTACACAAAGGGGGCCCACATTTTCCTCAGGCCTAGGGCTCCATAGAACCTTAATCTGGCCCTAGGGTGGTTTTCTTGAGTTAGGTTCCTCTGTATAGCATGACACCTTTACAGGCCCATAATTACAGATCTACAGAGTTTGGGGCATTTACCTATTACAGTACTGTAAGTGTTGTGCCATCCCACTTATGTACAGAAACCTCTAATAAATGTGAGGCTGCCAAAAAGAAACAGCTAATGAGTCTACCTTTAATTCCAGCTCCTTCGCAATGGGACACCTTTCACTGGTTTCACTTGTGGATTTTGTTTTAACAGTTTTCTTGACAGCTTTTACTTTCAAATTGAAATAATGCCACAAACGTCACCCACTTGCCTACTGCACCTCTATAGGAAAGCACAGGCTAACAAGTTTTTGCCATTTAGCCTGCCAGCTCCCACTCATGCTAATAATATTTTCTTTTACCTACCACTACTGCATTTTCAATAGCTTGCTTTTCCGGCTACAACTACTCAGGTGATAAAGGCATCAGTCTGTGTCTGTCACCTTCTAATCCCACAGGTGGTCGTAAGCATGCTGCTCCACCGACTTTCACTGGACGCTATAGATTGCGGCTCTTACTATGAAAGGCACCCAAAAGCAGCAGGAATGTTAGCGCTTGCTACTCATACCAGCTAACTTCTTCCTTCCAACTGACAACATCCCAGGTTCAGCTACTTTTTGCAGTTCTAGTTCGGTTCAGGTTCATCTGGGTGGAGTTCGTGTTTGGTTTGGTTCATTGGGATTTACTGTTTTGGGTGTTCAGGTTCTTGTGGTGTGCTGATTGATGGAGCTTGAGTGTGTGCCTCTCATGTCCGGTCTGTGGGTGCTAACCCTGCCAGAGATGACACTTCTGCATGAAGGGAAAGGGATATGAGGTAGGACATATCAACTGAACCACAGATCACTAGGAATTAGATGAAGTATGGTTGGGGGGACACTACATCTCTGCAAAGCTTTCCATTCTAAGTGGCTGAAGAAGTTCAAATGAGATACTAACATTTACAGATTGAATCAAGTTTATAACAGACCACCTAGCAGTAGAAAACCATACTTAGAAAATCACTATACTACATTCTTTACTGTCTTACATAGAGTTGAACTTTATCAGTAAAGCCATGCTTTTTGTTGTCAGAGTTCTGTAATGGTTGCTAGACAACAACAACAAGTGCAGTGTAGCATACAATAGTGATCAGATTTACTTTAATTTAACAGCCTTATAAGAAGTTGAATTACAGACACTGAATACTGTAGATCAAGTATTTTGCATTAGAATTATAAGGACTTACCATAACATGATCAGTGTTCGAGAAACAGGTAAAGAGACTTGGCAATATTCCTGCATTACACTAGCTGAATTCTGGCTCCATGGAGAGTAGACTCTGAATGCAACTCTGCTTTTAACATGTCCGTGAACTAAAGAAAAGTAGAACATCCTAGATGGGTATCAAACTAATAGCTTTTGGGCCACGAGATTAGAGCAGTGCAGAAGGACTTTGTAGAGTTTGAGGGCTTAAGACAAGTAGCACACACAGTATCCTTCTCAGAGGTGCTGCCTGTCAGTGGCATGGGTGAGGCGAGGTACTTTGCACCATGCAGTTTAACTGAATGGTTAAAAAAAATGGTGTGGAGCACAGGGTTTGGCTTCATTGGGACTGGGGTTCCAGCTGGAGGGACACCAGCCTATACCGGCAGGATGGTCTGCATCTGTCCCCGAAGGAACAAGTCTTTGGGCAATCAGTTTAAATGCTTCATTGGCAAGCTTTTAAACTAGTCGGGGGGCACTGATAAGCAGCAGGAAAATCCCAGCCTCCCCTACAAAACAGGGTACTAAATAAGAAAAGACCAAGGTAGAAAGGTCAGTGGGGATGCTGCTACAGAAGGTAAAGCCATCAAAAATGGAGAGCAATGAGTGCCAATGCCCACAGTCTGGGTAACAAGCTTCCTGAATTAGTTGCCTTGATGGAGGAGGAACATCTGGATATCATGGCAGTCACAGAAACATGGTACACATAGAACCATGACTGGGATGTAAACATACCAGGACACATTATCTACAGGAGGGACAGGGAGGGTAAAAGAGGAGGAATACCCTCTACATAAGAGAAGGAATCAAAGCAACAGAACAAAAGGGTAAACAGGAGGAGAAGAAGCACTGTGGGTCAATTTGGAGGCAGGCAATGGCACCCACAATCCGCACAGGGTTGTATACAGACCCCCTCTCAGGGAAGGAAATGGACAAGGAAATGATAGAAAGTATACTTAGAATGGCAGATAAAGGGAGGTATTGCTGATGGGTGATCTGAATATGACAGATGTTAACTGGAGTGCAGTTGCAGCAGTCACTTCTGAGAGTGGGGTTATTCTAGATGCCCTACAGGGGCATGTCTTAGACAACTAGTATTGGAACCCACTCGAGAGGGATCAGTTTTAGACCTGGTCCTCTCAATGTAGATGTAGAGAGGATCACAGATGTAAGTGGGTAGCCATCTGGGAACTAGCGACCATCAGAACAGTATGGTTCACAATAAAACACAGCAATAGAGTCAAGCCATACAAAGGCAAAAGTACTGGACTTCAGGAGGGCTGACTTTGCCAAAATGGATGAGTGCCTAAGGAATGCACTAGCAAATGGGCAGGAAGGAGGGGTGGAAGAACAATGAGGAATAATAAAACTGCCATCACAGAGGTAACAAGCTTTGTGTAAAGCAAATTAACAAGACAAAATGACGTAAGAAACCCCTATGGTTCTCAAAGGAGGTGGCAGTGAAGGTTCAAGAGAAAAAGAAAGCATTCAGAAAGCAAAAGGAATCACAGAAGGAGCAGGACAGAGAATTGTATCAGTTAAAGCAAAGGAAGCTGGGAAGGCAGTCAGAACTGCAAAGGCCTGAACTGAGGAAAAGATAGCCAACTCAGTTAAGAAGGGATAAAACCTTTTAGGTACATCAGGGAGTGAAGAAAACCAAGGGAGGGATAGTGAGGCTTAATAAAGGAAAGGGGTGGGCAGAGGGTGACTGAAAGGCAGAGATACTGAACAAATATTTTGCTCAGTATTTACAAATGAAGAGGGGAGGTACCTAAAACAAACAATAGAAACACTCAGGATACAGAAGTTAATACCAGCCCATTTACAGAAGAAAGGGTTCTGAAAGAACTCTTAAAACTGAAGGTGGACAAAGCAATGGGGCCTGATGGGATTCATCCCAGAATTCTAAAAGAACTAAGGGTAGAACTAGTGACACCACTGACTACCCTCTTTAACAAATTTTGGGAGGATGGGGTGGTACCTGAGGACTGGAGGAGGGTCGATGTGATTCCCCTTCACAAAAGTGGAGCAGGGCAGAAGAGGGAAACAACAGACCAGTTAGTTTAACCTCAGTGATAGGGAAAATGATGGAATCACCTCTGAAAGAAAGAATTGTCAAGTATCTAGAGGCCAGAGGGGTACAGGACCCAAGGCAGCATGGATTCACAGCAGAAGGTCATGCCAGATGAATCTAATAGATTTCTTTGACTGGGTGACCAAAGTAGTAGATCAGGGAGGGCTGTGGACATGGTCTACCTAGACTTTAGCAAGGTATTTGACTCAGTCCCTCACAAAAGATTAATATACAAGTTAGCCAGCCTGGGAATGGGTCCCATGATGATAGCCTGGTAAAGAATTGGCTGGAGAATAGGACACAGAGGGTAATAGTAAATAGAGTCCACCTGAAGAAAGGGGGTTACTAGTGCCGTCAGAGGTCTGAGTGACTGGTCCTCTTCAATGTCTTGTAAGTGACATTGCAGAAGGACCGAAGGAAAGTATGTCTCTGCAGATGACACAAAGATCTGCAACAGAGTTGTTGCACAAGGTGGGATGGAAAGGATGAGAAGGGACTTGGCAAGGTTAGAAGAATGGTCAAATGTATGGCAGCTTAGATTTAATGCTAAGAAGTGCAAGGTAATGCACCTGGGAAACAAAAACCCAGTGGAAGAGTACACAATGGGGGTGAGATACTAACAACAACAAAATGGAAAGGGACCTGGGGTAGTCATATCAGATGACTTAAAGGTGGGCAAGCAATGTGAGAGGGCAGTAAGGAGGGCTGGGGGATGCTGGGATGCATAGGGAGAGGCATCACCAGTAGAAAACAGGAAGTTGTCATCCCTCTGTGCAGACAGCTGGTGAGACCCCATCTGAGTACTGAGTGTGTTCTGAGAGCAGTCTCCGCTTAGGACATAGACAAGATGGAAGCTGTCCAGAGGAGGGCACTAAAATGGTGCAGGGTCTGCACCGAAGACATATGAAGAGAGACTAAAGGGAGCTTAATATGTATAGCTCGAGGAAAGGAGGGAGAAGGGGGACATGATAGAAACGCTTAAGTACCTCAAGGGAATCAACAAAGTCCAAGAGGGTAGCATCTTTCAAAAAAAGAGGTGTGCAAGAACAAGGGGCACAATTTGAAGATAGAGGGAGGGCGTCCCAGAGGTAATGTAAGGAAGTAGTTTTCCACAGAGAGGGTTGTGGATGCATGGAATCGCCTTCCTGAGGAGGTTGTGGAGTCAAAAGCAGTGATTGAATTCAAGCATGCATGGGACAGCCATGAGGCAATTCTAGGAGGTGGGGTAGAAAGAAGTAGGCTGCTGGTTAGCTAGGATCTGCAGCTTATCCATTAGGTAGGGAAATGGGTAAACTCAGGCTAAGCGGTCCTTATCTGCCGCCAAATTCTATGTTTCTATTTTTCTATGTTTCTATGTTTCTATGGTTGTCAGTTGCTTAGCAACTACAAGTTGTCTTTTTCAGCAGCACCATGGCATACTGAGAGTTTTTGTTTCACCGGTATTCTACAATGCATGGGATTGTGCTAAATTGTGTAGGAGTGATGCTACAGATTGTGGGTGTGCATATGTAAGGTTCAAGTTCAGTTCGAGTTCGGCAGGGCTTTCTGTTCCGGGGTTCTTGTTTGGTTTGTCCGGGGGTCGCATAGTTTGCATTCAGTTCAGGTTTGATTCGCTGGCTGAGCCTGGCCTCTCCCTGCGCCACGTAGTCCCACAGCCCAAAGGTGCCCTGTTGTTCTTCTACTTGCACTGTCCCTTTAATGTGGTGGCCAGTGAGCTACCCAGCCCTTCCCAGAAGAACACTTTGGGTGTACTCTCACTGTTGCACCACTGCAGCTGATTGGATAGTGCACCACTTTTCACCACCCCAACTCTCTGTAGTAGCACACTTGTGTAGCTCATGCCAAGACTTTATCAAAGGTCGAGCTTCAACTTGCAGCGGCTATAGGGAGCCCTGGTGACTTAACGCCTTACAGTCCAGCATAATGGGCAGGACGGAATGGAATGCCTGTTTTGTAAAAGCAACTGTTGTTTCCTGAGTAGCTCTGATCTCAACAGGGCAGAAGTAGTGATGATGCAGTTTTTCCAAGAAAATTCCATACAAAGCAGCACGGTCCTCATGACAAGAAGGGATATACCTTCTTTAGAAGACTGAGTGCAGATGGCATTAATCTGTAACCTTGTGCACTGCTGTCAAGTGTGGAATGCTTTCCTGCTTGGGCAGATTCAATCATTTGTAAAGGATTGTGGGTGTCGCGGCATATGTAGGGTTCAAGTTCAGTCCGAGTTAGTGAGTTTTCTGTTCGGGGTTCTGGTTTGGTTTGTCCGAGGGCTCACTGGGTCAAATACTCAAACTATTCTGGGGGTCCAGAAAATTGACCCCTAAAAATTGTAAAAAATGTTAAATAGCGCATTGTATTACCCTTTTGGGGAATATAATATATAAGTAATAAATACAACTAGGTGTGGCTTATGCTTTGATGAATACACCCTTAGGGGAGCAGTGAAGCTCACGGCTACAGGCCAGGTTCCTTGTTGCCCCTACAAGTGCATTTATCAGAGCATAACCCACACTCTGGAATGTGTTATTGCATTTATAACATGGGTATATCTTGAGAAACTTAAAAATATATATATTTAATTTTAAATAGTCCCTCTGCTTTCTTGGGTGCTGTGAGTCACTGCCAAGAGCCACTGGCAAGACTGCTGTACAACAGCAATACTAACGGTGAACTTTCAGCATTGACAAATGCTTTTTTCTACATTTACCTCTTTTCTTTTAATATATCCTTGTGCCTCCTGCATGTTGTGTGCCCCATTTCCCTTAGTTTGACACCTGACTGCTCCACTTACATTGCCCCTTTTAGTGTACCTTTTGTCTCCCATTGGCTGATCCTCTCCAGCCCTAAAAGATATACCCACCCCAGTCACATCAACCCCTTGCCATTGCTGGAACCACTTTTATTATTTGTTGTTATTATTATTCTTTTGTGTATTGAATCCCTGCATCTTTAGGCAAAACACACCTTCCCACTGCTGCTCATGAGTTCCTAAAATGGCGGGTGTTTGTTGCCCTCTAAGATGGTGGACAGCCTGTTCCTGCGCATGTGCACTGGTTGACTGCCGTACTCAAGATGGCGGTCACCTGTAGCATGCATGTGCAGCATGCTCACACTTCCTTTACTTTGGAGCCCACAAAACACAAACTCCAAGCTTCTCTCTGTTGGTGAACCAAGTGGAAAGCCTCTCTTGGTCTCCACTCCATCTTTACTCCCCGAGCCAAGTCTACCTCCGCCTGGTATTTCTACCTCATGGCCTGTTATTTTCCCTTCTCTCCCAAATGTCATCCATCCTCCTGTCCCCTTTCCCATTCTCATCCCCCTTTCTTGTGAGCTGCCACTCCACCTCTGCTCTACCCAAAACATGCTGCTCCTCACTGTTTGCTGCTTTTACTTCCTTCTCCTCTATACTCGGCAATATTGCAGGGAGTCTAAATCTGTGGATGCCCTTGTTTCTCCTGCTAATTGCAAAATTATCTTTCCTTGCTCATAATCAGATGTATGCCTTCTGCTGCTGCCTTTGCTTAAACCTGTGTCGGTGTCTCATTATCCCATGTCACCTTTATTTTGGAGTGCTCCATGCTGCGGTGTCCTCCTTCCAAGCTTGGCTAACTTTCTTTCCTGTATTCATTCAAAAGTGCCCTGCACACTATCCCCCGAGCACCACACTGCAAGAGCAATAAAGATACCTTCTCTCATTTTACTGAAATGCCAAACTGATTAAAATAATAACACATAGCCAGCCCAGTGGCTCGGAGGGCTGAGACACAGGACACCTTACTTCCTCCACACCAGCCACCCAGGTTCGGGAATGAGACTGGAGCACCAGGAGTTGGCTGGGGGAGAGCGAGCAACAGACTTGAGTGGCATGAGGCAGCTCTCCCTCCCAGGGAGGAAGTGGGTTTCTCGCTCTTGGCTGTCACCCTGGTAGAGGCTAGGTGACAGTGCCAAGCTGTAAGGAGCCAGGAATTAGAGCAGTGGAAGAAGGTGCCATTACTGGAGTCATGGAACAAATGCACAACCATGTTCTGAGGTCCCAGGATAACAGGGAGAAAGCAAGATCATTGGGTACAAGGGAGAGATCAATGAAACCCTGTGCACAGGGAAGATTGAGATCCTCTGAGACAGGACCACAGCATGCCTGATTCCGGAGCCTGGAGAAAAACTATATGAAAAAATAATAACACGTGAATTGCTAACCACCTCAGCATATCCCATTCCAAAATAATGCATCATGAAAAAATTGCAAGTCCAGGCAACATTTTAACCACATTCTTCCCATTCACTTTTTACAGAGAGGGTGGTGGCTGGGTGGAATACGTTACCTGCAGAAGTGGTATGCAGTAGAACAGTGGACTGCTTCAAACAAGGATGGGACAGGACAAGGGGAGGGTTAATGAAGGAGAAGGGTGCAAGGGAGGGCAGCTACAGAATAAGGTAGTTAGCTGCACATTGAGCAGACTCGATAGACCTCTAGGCCTTCATCTGCTGGCAAATTTCGTATGTTCATATTCCCCTTTATCATTTTTAAACCAAGCCTTCACTTGTCTTACATCACTACCAAACCATGTACTTCCTTATCCAGAATTTTTACCTTTTTCTCTTGATGTCCATGTAAAGTCTGTGTACAAGCAAATGCCAAAATGCCAACCAATGTGCTAGAGGCACATCTAATACAACTTGCTCTCTAGGAAGAAGGAAGATCCTACTCTTTCTTTCTTTTAAATATCCTGGCTTCATGCTGTACTTCCCCTTTTTTCTGCACCAATACCTGTCTTAAACTCTTTCCCACTCCCGTTTTATACCACCCTTCTTCCCATGATCCTGCTTTTCTTCCTCCCTTCCTCCCTTCCTCCCATGATTCTTCATTCCTTCTCCCCCATCCTTACTATCCATAGCACCCTCCCTACTATTTTGATCAGGAAACCCCGACAACAAGGGCTACCTTTTGAACTGGCAACCCACCTTGTCACATAATGATTTTTTTGATTCACAAGAAGTTGTTAGAGCTATGTTTTAGGGGTAATACATGGTTTGTTATGAAATCATACTTATGTTTACTATTCTGGTAATTATCATGTAGGGCCATTCTCCTTGAAAAGCACAACTGATATGTAAAACATTGGAGTTTTAAAGTGGCCAGTTTACATGAATGAAATGTAAATAAACTGATGGAAGCTATTAGCAAATATGCATTTTGAGTTCTCAGGGTACCATATCTGGCACAGTGTCTTAATCTCATTGTGCAGGAGTTTTTAGCTAATGCTGATATCACGTCCATGTTGTCTGGGTTCCATCTTATCAGTACTCACTTTGCCCTTTCTAGAAAGGCCCATGACCACCTCAGGCACCTTTAAATCTAGAAGAAACTGCTTAACTGCTGCACTGTATGAAACTGGCAGTTGTCACCAAACTCGACACTGTACATGATCAAGCCCTTCTAGGAGCAGTACAAAGTCATCAATGCACACCTCAGATATGGCATTGCTTTGCAAATATGCAGATGATGCCAAGATAGGTGCAGTAATCAGCTACTCATTTTAATCAGGAACTGGAAAATCTAAGATCATGGGCATATAATCACGGCTTGGATTTCAATCTAGACAATAAAAGTCGCACATTTGGAATATAATAATATCATGGCCAAATACACCTTGAGTAATATAACACTAACAGCTACTGAGTTAGAAAAGGACTTGGGGATGGACATTAAAAACAACCCAACATTTGATGACCATGTCAGGGAGGTAGTGAAAAGACATATATTGTTGGGTTGTATATTAAGAAACGCCAAAAGTAGGACTAAAGAGATGTTGATTCCTCTTACACAGCCTTGATTAGACTGCACTTTGAGTACTGTGCACCTGTTGCTGCAGTATGTAAAGAAGGTAGTATGAAACAAATGGAGGGGGCACAAAGGAGATCAAACAAAATAATTCAGAGTTTACAGAGTGTGGGGTATAAAGAGCACTGTCATATACTTAATCTTTTTCAGTGACTTATAGGAAATTAAGCGCTTTATGCTTTGTGTATAGGGCATTTAAGGATGAGCAGTTATGGGTAACATCAGGTCTGTGTAAAATGAATGTAATAAAAGAAACAAGATCACATGGGAAACAGCTGGGAGGGAGATATGCAAAACCACTCAATGGCAACAGTGGTTTAGTCAGAGGGTAGCTGGAATGTGGAATTTATTACCTGAAAGGATAGTGTCCAGTAACACAATCAATGAATTCAAAATAGAACTTGATAATGGATATACTATAATATCCCTAAACTCAGTTTCCTGAGTCTTGGTATACTGACCCCAGTGGCCTGAAAGTCATTGTGCCAAAACAATCAGATGCCCAAAAATACTATTTCAGGCATCTGATTGTGATATTTACAGAGCAAAATGGGGGTTCGCCAGCCTTCTGATTCCTGTACTATTTCAAGTGCATGTACAGGGTAAGATAACATGCCGTCGCATGCTCTTCTACCTACTCCCCTGTAATGTCCATCAGGTTTCCCCACTGTCGGGCTGCTCACCGTCTGGCCACTGAATCTGTCAGGCAAGAGTGCCCAGGCAGGTCAGTGTCAAGACAGTCAGCCTCGGAAACCATGAAGGTACCTTGATAACTATAGAGGTACTGAAAAAGTAATGTATTTCCACTGATAAGGGGCAGGTCAACCAAAGGCACAGAGGATTTTGTTTTTAAAGGACGTTGTTAGGGGTCACCGATACTCATCACTCGGATTTATCCATATTTATCTTGAAACCTGAGATGTTACTGAAGTGTTTCAGAAGTTTAAGTAAGGGGATGGAGGTTCTGGGTCATTTAGATAAAGCAGGGTGTCATCTGCATAAAGAGATTTTTATTTATGACCTGATTTACCTGAATGCCCTGGATGGCTGAATTTTCCCAAACTGCCTGTGCAAATGGTTCCAAACTGAGAGCAAACAGTCATGGAGACAGGGTATCCCTGTCTAGTACCCTCTCTATGGGGAAATATTCTGAAATAGACCCGCTGACCCGAACACAGGCTGTAGGGTTTAGATAACATAAAGAATCCATTTGCTTATCAAGTTACTTTCATCAGGTGCACATATCCTGGATGTCCCACTAACAATAATATTTAGTGAGTCTTTGGAAAATAGGATCATACCATTGGACTGAAACAGTCTATGGTTACTCTATATTAAAGAAAGGTTCTAGTAATAAATTGGAAAACTTTAGACTGATTAGTTTAACATCTATACCTTGCAAGATCATGGAAAGATTAATAAAACCTATTGTAACAAAAAAAATTGCACTTAATATCACGGATAACTTGCAGCATGGGTTTCAAAAGGGTAGGTCATGTACAACAAATGTGTTATCTTTCCATGACAATTTAAGTAACAGTATTGATAGGAAATGTGCATCTGATGTTATACTTTTAGATTTTCAAAAGCTTGACAGGGTCCCTCATAAAAATTTGGTAAACAAGTTATACGACTTAGGGTTTAGTAGCCTTGTAATAAGATGGGTTGATAATAGGCTACTTGAATGATTTCAAGTGGTTAAAATCAACAGTACACTATCTGACATGAAGGAGGTTACCAGTGGAGTTCCACAAGGGTCAGTGTTGGGCCCTGTGCTCTTTAATATTCATATTAGTGACATTCAACAGAATGTGAATAATAAATTAGTTAAATTTGCTGATGATTTAAAATTGGAGTGAGGTAGACATGTTTAAAAACATTTATCCTTAGTAAATGAACTTAATCAATTGACAAAATGGGCAATAGAAAATGGAATGAAGTTTAATGTTGAGAAATGTGCAGTATTACATTTTGGAAAGAAAAATCAAAAGCATGGATATATATTCGTGAATGAGCTGTTGCAAGTGGTTACATCTGAAAGAGACTTAGGGGTTACTGTTAATTTCTTTGGCTTCTCAGAACATTGTCATAAGGTATTATTTTAGGTTAGAGGTTTCATTAAAAGAATAAAAGAACGTTTGTTTGTAAATCTGGCAGTGTATTGTTCCTGCATAGGGCATACATTAGGCCACTATTAGACTTTTGATCACCTTTCTGGTCTCCCTATCATATGAAAGACATCAAAATGATAGAAGGTGTTCAGCGCTCAGTGACCAAACTAACCCTCATCTAAAAAGATTACCCCATGACATCAGACTAAAAATACAGGATTATATTCCTGGAACAAAGTTGACAAAGGGGAGATTTTTTATGTTATATAAAATACTGAAATCACCTGAACTGATGACTCAGTGTGGACTGGAAATTTGTAATAATCATAGTAAACTTGATCTCATGGAAATAAATTTGTCATAATTGAGGGCTTTTACAAAGAAGAGAGATATTTTTCACAATTAGATGTGCAAAGATTTAGAATAGACTTCCACGAGAAATAGTTGAAATAGATGGGTTTAACCAATTTAAACACCTTTTAGATAAGCAGTTCTATATTGATTGAATTATGGTCTGATGATGCATGCATGTGCGGGGGACAATAATACATGAGCATTTATGCTCCTTTTGTCCTAATTTTCCTAGTATTCCTAGTATTTAAGAAAATTGCCTCCCATTCCATATGTTCCAATACTTCCTGCATATAGGACCAATTAAGGTGGTCAAAAGCCTTTTCAGCATCAAGAAAATAGCTAATTGTGGTGCCTTGGGTGGGTTTTATAGCTCAGAATATTTAGTAATTTTCTAATGTTGTCAGACATGTGTCGGTGGGGAATAAACCCAGTCTGGTCTCGTGCACTTGACGCTCAATGTATTTTGGAAGGTGATTAGTTAAAATTTTGGTAAAGATCTTAAGATTTTGATTTAATCAATCAATCAATCAAACTTTTTAACCAGGCAATTACATCATTGAGCAAGCTCATTTGCAAGATGGTCCCGGACATAAAGGACAAATGTAGGTACAGTATTACATAAAGGACAAATACAGGTACAGTAATACAGTGGAATGGGGTCAGCATACAGAGCAGGGGCAATTGATATACTCAATAGGCCCCAAACAGGGTTTAATTAAACAAAACGATGTACAAAAACAATGTAAGACAGGAGGAACTGTGATAAGGAGCAGCAGGGAAGTGAACTAAAATGATTCCCAGAAGGAGGTTGGTGTAGATGCAAGGTGTTTGCCACAAAGGGAGGATGTCTGGGTGAGAAGAAAGGGAGGGGCAAAACCTGTAAGGAGATTAAAGTGGCAGGGCTGACTAACAGGGGACCCAGGGGAGGAGGGCAAGAGAGGCTGATATTGAAAACAGTATGGGAGGAGGAGGATGGGGGAAGGAAGGTATAGTAAATACAGCAGGGGTACAGACAGGCAGGGGAGGAGTAAGGAGGGTTGGGGTAAGTGTTGAGTGTAGGGGTAAGTACTGAAGGTTTGGAGCACTAAGCAGGCAGAAATAAGAGGGATCATCTAAAGCAGTGGCACAGACTTCAGCCATCAGTAAAGCAGCTGCCTAAAAGAATAAGGCCATGGCAGGGAGGGAGCTTAAGGGCCTTTTGCATATTGTTCCAGAGTAAAGATAGGGAGGAGCTAATAGCAGCAGTGCAGTATTGTGTCCTTGTTTGAGGTACCTTGAAGTAGATGAAGGATGGGTTCTGTGGGCCATACACATCCTTGATCAGCTCAAACAGCTTACTGATATAGGGTGGGGAGCTTGTTGGAGAGAGAGCCCGGAGGAGCCACAGGAGGGCATTGATTTGCCTCCTCACAGTAAGGGATGGCCAGTCAAGTGCCTGGTATAGCAGACGGTGATGGTGCGAGGGACATGTCCAATATAAATCTCAGGGCACGGTGACAGAGAGTATCAAGTTTATTTAATGCTTGTTGGGGCCTGGGGCAGTGACTGTAAAGAAAGTCAGTGTAATCGAGCAACAGTAGAAAAGTTGTTTGGACCAGTTGCTTCTGGCCTCAAGAGTGAGTAACTGCTTTATGTATTAAAGATGCCAAGGCGCTGTCTTGGCTTTTTGTTAGTTCACTCAGATAGACCATGAAGATAAATTTATTATCCAGCAAGAAACCAAGATACTTGAACTTGTCCACTATTTCCAGAGGTTAACCAAGAAGAGTGGTAATCTGAAGTTTGCTGTGGTCCCTGGAGTATGGGAGGCTTATGGGGAAATGATCATGGCTTTGGTCTTTTGGCATTGAGCAAAAGCTTGAGGTTCGCAAGTTAGGTTGAAGGGTGAAAAATCATGCTGAAGCTCCTTGTAGGCACGCTCATGGAGGGTTGATTGCATAGAGAACTGTGTAATCCATGAAGAGGTGAACATTTCCCAAGAGTATTCCAGAGTCTATACAATTTGTAAAGTGTGAAGGTGTAGGGACCAGAATTGAGCTTTGTGGGACACCTCGGGCACGGACTTGAGTGGGGACAACTCCGTGCATCTTGACTTGCTGCTAGTGGTTTGTGAGCTAGCAATGGAACCATTTTAAGGCAGCAGTGGTTAAGCCAATGCTATTCAGAGTGTTGAGCAGAATGGAATGGTCAACCATATCAAAGGCCTTACTAAGGTCAAGGAAGAGGGCGAGATGTGCTGTTTACTATCCAAGGCATTTTGCCAATCATTAATCACTTTGGTGAGGGCCAACACCATACTATGCTTGGGTCTAAATCGGACTGTGCTGGATTTAAGATGTTTTTATAGTCCAGGTACTCCCCCAACTGTGAATTGATGATTTTTTTCCAGAAGCTTAGATAGTATTGGAAGAAGAGAAATTGGTCAGTAATTGTTCAAGTCGGCAGGGTCCCCAGACTTGAAAAAGAGGGATGGCATGTGCAGTTTTCCAGATTAGTGGTAATTCCCCATGGATCAGTGAACTATTAAATAGATGGATGATAGGAGCTGTCAAAAATAACAGCCTGCTTTTAGAAAGAACAGTTCTAGGGAGTCAGCACCTGCACTCTTTTTAATGTCCAGCGAGAAAGAAGGTCCTCCACCTGTTCAGGTTACTGACTGAAAGCTAAAGGAAGGGTGGTCTGCACTGGGGACAGTACTGAAGCTAATACCACACCAGCAGCACCATGAGAACTCAACTTGCTAACCGGAGAGGGAGATTGGTCTGTAGGCTTTACAGGATGTTCCTGGCTTACCAGGTTTGGGGATTATAGTGATTAGGGATTTCTCCAGGAACCCAGTAACCTTTCCTCCTCAATACAGGCATTAAAGACTTTAGCTAAGTAAGAGGTGAGACTTTTCCTTACTTTTTATAAAATTTTGCACTGAGGACATCAGGACCTGGGGATTTTGTTTTGGAAGGTTTGTAATTACTTGAAGAATTTCCTGCTCTGTTATTGGAGCTGAGAAGTTTTTGGCCTCCGGAATAAGGTGGGTAATTTTAGTGACGTGAGAAAATATTTAGTTTCATCAGCCACCATTTGGGGTTGTTTCTCTTCTGAGTAAAGGTGGTGTAATATTATAAATTGGAGAGCTATAGCACTGGGCTTTATCCATGTTTTTGTGTTTTCTATCTATTAGGTGGGGATATATTTGTTGGCCTGTATTTTTCTTAAACGAAAAGCCAATAGTCTGGCTGCTCTCCTCCTGTCTCATGATGTTTCTGGCCAGCAAAACACAGAAGGCTCTCAACTTTCTTATTTTCTATCTCTGGTAGTTTTGCCCGAGACTTAGTTAGTTCCTTCCATACCATGATTTTCTGGGTTATTTTTATGCCCCATTTCTAAGGCTGCTATTTTATCTGTAAGTTTTTGATTTGAAGGTTTGTGTTTTCAGCTGAGGCAAAACTAATAATCTGACCTTGGATCACTGCTTTAGGGAGTCCTACCAGAGAAGAGGGGAGCAATCTGTCATTGGGGAGCCTCCAGTGAAATTTATCTCTGTTTGAGATAACTGTTGATGAAGGTCACTTCATTTAGAAGGTAAACATTCAATCTCCACACTTCAGTGATCCTCCATCTCCCAGGTCAGCCTGATGGAGACTGGGCCATGATGGGGTGTATTTTAGAAGATGATATGGTATGAAGGTCTGAACTGTGTGAAAATAAATCTATACAGGAATATAATTTCTGTGCTGCAGAATAATAGGAATAATCTCTTTCTTTTTCATGTTGAGACCTCCATACATCCCTCAAATCTAGTTCTGTTGTTAGTGCTTTAAGTTTTTTGAGCTGTCTTACCTGTGGCACTTTGACCAGATGAACGGTCTATATGTGGGCACATAACATGTTAAAGTCTCCCCAATAAGATCTGTCTTGGCAAGGCTGCTATGTTCAAGAAAATGTCTGAAATAAATTTACTTGTGCCTTGATTTGGAGCATAAAAGTTTATAAGGTGTATCTTTTATCATGCAGGAGCCTGAAATTCTAACATAATGGCCTTGAAACCCTTCTTCTATATCTTGCACTATTAAAGGACTAGTCCCCTTAATAGTATTATGCATCCCTGCCCCACCCATAGATGTCTCAACTTGACATGTTGGATTCCAGTAGGTGTGTCTTGTAGCTACGCTTACATCACAGTTTAGACGCTTTAACTCCATGAGCAACCTGGTGAGCTTAATTGGGGAATTAATCCCTTTACAGTGTAAGATATAATATTTAAGTGTGCATGCTAACCCAGTATATTATGTACCTGGAGATCATTCATACCCAAACATGTGTAAACGTTTCTCAACTGTTCAAAAGCCAAATTGTTATTCTTTAAGGTGAGCAGTTTCAGCATGTAGGTTTCCAAAACAAGCGTATATATGCAGCCCAAACAGTGGCTGCATAATGTTCAACAGTAAATCAACTAACTTGGAACAAAGTAAATATGAAAAGGAAGAAAATAGAGTAAAATGTTATCTTCCTAGTATGGTTGTAGTACCAGAACGGTACCACAGAAGGTCAAAATAAATGACAATTTGGCTTCCCGATGAAATGTAAGAGGCAAGTGGTGCTTACCTCTAAACTCCTCTAGGCGATCACTCACCACCTTCCTAGTGGAAGCTGGCTGGAAAAGTTTGTGTACTCACCTTCCACCTTTGGATTCCCCCTCGTGAGTGTCCCATGTGGTTATGGTCAGAGGGGAATCAACCAAATTGGCCTGCATTTCCAGACCATAAAGATCCTTCTGAAGATTATTCAGGGGACCATAATATCTACATCCTGAGAAGGTAATCCTCCCTTCAGCGATCATGAGCCCAAGTCCACAAGTAGGCAGGATCTCCCCAAATCATTGCCTTGCAGTCTCCATTTTATATCTTTGGTATTCTACAGAGCCTTACACCTTTCCTGTGTGAGACTGTCACTAAGGATGCATATTTAATCCTCCCTCCCACCTTTATCAGGGAACTCTTATAATAAAAGTAGCCCTGTTTCAGAGATCAATGTCTCATTTGAAAATTACATTAATACTACATTTTCAGCATTCAGTTCTGGTTTCATTACCCTTAAAATCTGTTACTGTCCCATGTGGGGTTTCAGGAGACCTTGCTATTACGGGAACAGAATTAGAGCCAGCTTTCCAGGAGACAGTTGCTGCTGGTTATTGGAAGTCTACAAAAGTGCTACTAACAGTAGTGTGATAAAAGAAGGCAAAAGATTACTTGATTCTCCATAAGGATTGGTGCAGTCCTACCACATCTTGTCTGAGAGTTAGATGGTAAGGATTCTTGATTTTAGTGTGGCAGTGTTGTTCAGCTCATTTTAGCAGCTTTACAATGTCTACTGTGTTTGTCTTTGGAATGGCTCCTGGGAGACTGTGCTTCTGTGCCTGACCTCACTGTATCCCATTCAATGTCCCAGCTAGAAGTCTCTTCTCCAGTTGTTCTACCTCTGGGTCGGGTATTGTGATTTCCAGCTCTCTCGAGAGTAGGGATGGCCTCAGCCATGGATGTAAATATTTTGGGGCCCATCTCCAGGTTGATTTTCAGCATGCAGGAAAGAGCAGTTGAGCTTTTTTTTATACTTGTTTATTAAGTATTTTGCCAAGGCATATACATTCCAAACATACATGCTGTTTATTCATTTATAATTAACAGAAACAAGCATTGATTAAATTACAATATTAGGAGTTTTATACCAAATCTCTTTCAACATTTCTATTTACTATAACTAAGGGGAATAAAATACCATCATGCAGTTCATTCAGATATGAAGCTGAGAGGAGATAAGACATACCAGCACCTGTGGAGGGAATAGTGAGGGGGAAGGGAAGAGAAGGGGTGTCCATCATTCTACTGCCTCTTTATACATTTCCCATCTGGTCCATCTGTTCAAAAACATTTCTTTCTTATGATCTGTGTATTGTTTATTGAAAATTTCTGAATTACAATCCTTTGAGTCATAAACTCCTTTGCAAAGACTCCACATCAGTACAAAAACTGAAACATAACATTTAAACATCTTATACATAGGTCACAGTACAATGTATTTACATAGGTTTATTACCATCTCCAGGGTCTTAGAGAACCCTGGGTCATCGTGGTGAGATTTGCTGCAACGGTGATGCATTTCATACTTTGAATTTGGTTAATGATGGTAACCCAATCTGAAATACTGGTGGGTTTTGTTGGAGCCATTTTTAGTGATAGTTTTCAGGGCTGCTATGGCTAATATTGCCCACAAGTATTGACCTTCCTCTCCTTAACTTCAGGGAAATAACCCTAAAATAAAATTTTCCAGACCTATATTAGAAGATATCCCAAACAGTTCCAACAAATGATATTTTATTCGACTCAAAACTGAGTAATAATCGGGCAATTCCACAATATATGTGCTTGATCAGCAGTTACATCCAGATTTCATCCAACACTCTTCTTTCATTAATAAAAACATCTTGACTTGTTGGTAAGGGTTAAGAAATATCTAATCCTTATTTTCCATGGGGAAGAAATAGTTTTCCAGCTGCTTATGAAAACCTGTTTCACTTAAAGTATCCAGTACTACTCCTAACTCCTGTTCCTATTTCTTTTGTATTATTTGTATATTATGGGTTTGATCTGCTACTAAGTTCCAGTATAACACTGTAATTGCCCTTACCATGTGTAGAGCCCCATATCAATTCAAGTGCTGTAGGATAGTGTCTAAGGTCCACTTGGACTGAGGAGGTACACAGTTTGCTGTTTATGTACTCTCTAAGTTGATAATAAGGAAAGAGGTCTGTAGGAGTCCGGGCAAATCTGGCCGGGCCACTTCAAAGGGAATAAGATAATTCTTGTGGAGCAACTGCCAGGTGGCAAAGATGCCTCTAGCTGCCTGTTTTGGAACCAAGTGTACTGCCTTGCTGGAAGGAAATCCCTATCTGTACTCCACCAAGTAAATTTCCATACATTTCTGGCTGTAAATTCCTTCTTGCCTCCTGGAACCACCTAAGAGCTGAGTGGATGGATGAGCGGCGAATATATGTTTGTTAAGGTGCGACTGAGCATCAAACAATAAGGCCTTCAGAGGGCAACTGAAGAGCAATTGAGCTTTAATATATTTTAAACTTTAAGCTTTCTTACTATTGATCGGACCCTTTGTCTCACAGGGGTTGTATACAGACCCCTAGATCAGGGGAGGGAATGAACAAGGAAATGTTAGAAGACATTCTTAGGATGGCAGAGAAAGTGGAGATGCTGTTAATGGGAGACCTCAACATGCCAGATGTTAACTGGAGCACACTTGCTGCAGCCACATCCAAGAGCAGGGCCATTCTCGATGCCCTACAGGTGACATGCCTCAGACAGCTAGTTTGGAACCCACTTGTGAGGGGAGCAATCTTAGACCTCATACTCTCAGATGGGGACAGTGAGGAGGTCTCAGATCTGGAAGTGGGTTGCCATCTGGGAACAAGTGACCATCAAACAGTGTGGTTCACATTAAACTCAGCTACAGAGTCACGCCATACAAAAGTGAGGGTACTGGACTTCAGGGAAGGCTGAATTTGGCAAGATGGGAGAGTGCCTCAGAAAAGCACTAGCAAACAGGCTAGAAAGAGGTGTAGCAACAATGGGGAATCATCAAAACTGCTATCACAGAGGCAACGAGCCTTTGTGTGAAGCAAATAAACAAATCAAAATGAAAGAAAAGCCACTATGGTTCTCGAAAGAGGTGGGGGAAAGTCAGAGAGAAAAGACAGCATTCAGGAAGTATAAAGAAACACAGGAGTAGGACAGACAGCTGTACCAGCTAAGGCAGAAGGAAGCAGGGAGGAAGTCAGAATAGCAAAGGCCCAAACTGAGGAAAGCCAACTCAGTTAAGAAGGGAATAAAATATTTTATAGGTACATCAAGGAGAGTAAGACAAAGGAGGGATAGTGAGGCTGAATAGAATGAACAGTGGGTGGGCAGAGAGGGTAGTGAAAAGCAGGGATACTGAATGAATAGTTCTGCTCAGTATTCACAAAAGAGGAGGGAGGTGCCTAATCCAATTAACAGAAGCACTCTGGATAGGGGGTCGATCACAGTCCTTTCACAGAAGAAAGGGTTCTGAAAGAACTTCTAAAACTGAAAGTGGACAAAGCAATGGGGCCTGATGAATTCACCCCAGAATTATAAAAGAATTAGGGGATAACTAGTGAAATCACTGACTACCCTTTTAACAAATCATGGGAGAATGGTGTGGTACCCGAGGACTGGAGGAAGGCAGATGTGATTCCCCTTCACAAAAGTGGGACCAAGACAGAGGCAGAACACTACAGACCTGTCAGTTTGACCTCTGTGGTAGGGAAAGTGATGGAATCACTTCTGAAGGAAAGAATTGTTGAGTACCTAGAGGCCAGTGGGCACAGGACCCAAGGCAGCATGGGTTCACAGGGGAAGGTCATGTCAGACAAATCTAATTGATTTCTTTAACTGGGTGACCAAAGTAGTAGACCAGGAGGGGCTGTGGACATGGCTACTCTAAACTTTAGCAAGGCATTTGACACAGTCCCACGCAAAGATTAATAGTCAATTAACCAGCCTGGGAGTGGTCCCAGGATGGTAGCCTAGTAAAACACTGGCTGGGCAACAGGACACAGAAGGTAATTGTAAATGGAGTCCATGTTGAAGAAAGAGGAGTTACTAGTGGGGTACCACAGGGTTCAGTACTGGGTCCAGTCCTTTTTAGTGTCTTTATAAGTGACATTGCAGAGGGACTGGAAGGAAAAGATATGCCTCTTTGCAGATGACACAAAGATCTGCAACAGGGTTGATACACAGGAGGTGTGGTAAGGATGAGAAGGGACTTGGCAAGGTTGGAGGAATGGTCAGAAGTATGGCAGCTAGGACTCAATGCAAAGAAGTGCAAAATAATGCACCTGGGAAACAAAACCCAGGGGAAAGATTATACAATGGGGGAGGTAGTAACAAAAACAAAAAAGGAAAGGGACCTGGGGGGGTCATATCAGATGACCTTAAGGTTAGCAAGCAATGTGAGAAGGCAGTAGGAGAGCTGGGGTTATACTGGGATACATACTGTAGGGAGAGGCATCAGCAGCAGAAAACAGGAAGTTGTTATCCTCTGTACAGACAGTTAGTGAGACCCCATCTGGAGTACTGTGTCCAGTTCTGAGACTCCATCTCCACAAAGACATAGACAGGATAGAGGCAGTCCAGAGAAGGGCAACTAGAATGGTGCAGGGTCTGCAAGAGAAGCCATATGACGAGAGACTAAAAGAGCTTAATATGTATACCCTAGAGGAAAGGAGGGAGAGGGGACATGATAGAAACATTTAAGTACCTCAGTGGAATCAACAAAGTCCAAGACGGTAGCATCTTCAGAAAAGAGACATGCAAGAACAAGGGGACACAATTTAAAGATGGAGGGGCAGTTCAGGGCCAATGTGAGGAAGTATTTTTCACAGAGAGGGTAGTGGATGCATGGAATAGCCTTCCTGAGGAGGTTGTGGGGTCTAAAACTGTGGGAGAATTCAAGAATACATGGGACAGGCATAAGGTAATTCTTGTGGGGAGATAGGAAGAAATAGGCTGTTGGTTAACTAGGATCTGTGGCTTATCCTGTAGGTAGGAAATGGGCAGACTAGGTGGACCAAGCAGTCCTTATCTACCGTCAAAGTCTATGTTTCTATGTTTCTGTCCACCTAAAGAGTAATGGAAAAGTCCTGATCAAAGTAGATCAGAGAGTCTTGGTAAGTCAAGTTCTTATGCCTCCAGGCTTCTTGCAGTATTTGGTCCTTACATTTATTTATTTATTTAGCTTTTGTTGAATGGTAGTTACATTAGACAATCTGTATGCCTATTTTCAGGTATGATCCGGAGAGTACAATGAAAATATAGATTCAGACGAGGTACATAACAACAAGAGGGGCAATGTACAGAGTTACAAGAGAGCAAGATAAACATAGATAGTATACAGTAAGCAGTAATAGGTAAAATATAATATACATACAGAATAAATAGACTAACACATTCAATGGTAATTACTGCATAAGTGACCTAATTTACTAGAGCTACTTAATGCATAAGCAGATGGCGATCAATCACATGCTCACAGAGATTAATGGACAGTAGGCAGTGGATCAGAAAGGAACCAATTTGGAGACCTGGTTAGGGCGGCTTGGGACACCCACACACCAAGGACAGTTTCAAGTGCTCCCACAGGAGATTCTAAAGACACAGTTGAGAAGGGAGGAATGTACATGGTCAGGAAGGGAGTTCCATAGCCTCGGAGCACATGTGCAGAGTCCCCATTAGGGTTTGAGTATATGGAACTTTGAGCACTGCCAGTCCCGGAGACCTGAGGGGTAGGAGGAGGATACAGCAGGCAGGAGAAGCTGTGCAAGCCCCAGTGGGGTGCCAGTTCTGAGCACCTTTCCTACAAAGCAGGCCAACCTGATTTCAAGTGATTGGCTGGGGAAAGCCAGCTCAGTGTTTCGATATAATTGACAATGGTGGGTGAGACGGGACAGCCAGGGCAAAGCGACAGATGTTGTTATAGGTCATATTCCACCTGGCAAGGTGGACCTTGGTGCCAGCTAACAGAAGAAAGCCATAGCTATGTGAAGGGAGCAGCACACCTCTGGCCAGTGTCGCGAGCTGCAGACGCTAAGTTTTGTTTTTGCCCTGTAGGCAAGACCCAGTTTGCAGTTTACAGTTCTAGAAACATTTAGAATGTGACTCTTGTTGAGTTGGGGGTCAAGTGTAACCCCAAGGTATTTTATTGAAGCTGTGGTTAGGAGTGAAGAGCCATCCACACCACTGACACATAGAGGGACAGGGGAGGCCTTGATCTTGGCTGCTGACCCAAAGAGCATGGCCTGAGATTTTTTCAGATTGAGAACCAGTTTGTGGGATGTTACCCAGGCTTGAGTATTCTAAAGGCCCACCAGCTGACAGTTAAGAACCCCAATGTCTCGGGGTAATGTGCAAGGATGACAAGATCATCTGCATAAAGGGTGGCACTGCAGTTGGAAGTAGTAGCAGGGAGGTTGTTAACAAATGCGAAAAGAGAAGGCGCCTCAAACTGATCCCTGTGGGACACCAGAGGTCACCGGAGTGGGGTCAGAGAGGACCTTGTTGAATTTAGTCTGCTGTGTTCTGCCAACTCAAGGCAGGGGGACAGGCCCAAGGACTGCATCTGTGAGCAGAGTAATGCATGGTCTACAAGGTCAAAGGTTTTGGATAAATCAATGAATATGGCCCCAGAGAGTTCGCCTGGTCCATGGCCGCCCTGATGCTGGAAGAGACAGAGACAAGGCAGTGGTCATGCCATACCCTTTTCAATATCCTTTCTGTGCATGGGACAGCAACTGATGAGTCTGAATATACTCTGTAAGCTGTTCAGTCACAGTTTTCTCTAGGAGTTTACTAGTGGCCGACAGGATGGCAATTGGATGATAGTTGTCCAGACGTTGAGGTTACCTTGCTTTGGAACAGGAACAATCCTTGCTACTTTCCAAATACCAGGGATAACAACAGTGGCAATGGACAGATTGAAGATATGTGCCACTGGATGGCAATGTAGGGAGCACCCAGGTTCAGAAGCTTGGGTTCCATGTTATCATGGCCAGTGCTGGAGTGTGGGAGAGACCAGAGAGAAGTCCCTGCATCTCCTTGGCAGACACAGCCCTAAGAGAAAATAATGGGCGAGACGGATGAGCCTCCTGAGGGACAGCGTCGAGGGGTTTCTAATATCCCCTGCAGCAGGGAAAGAGGAGGTAAGCGGACAAGTTCAAAAATGGGAATTTAAAGCATTAGCAATCATGAGTGGATTATTACAACTAGACCTTCCAATGATCATGTCAGAAACTGAGGAGCTGCTGACTAAGTTTTTATGTTGCTCCAGAACCTTTCGTGGGTTCTTAGCAGAGCTAAGCAGGGCAGATTTACAAAATTCACTTTTGCCACCCTGATGGCATTTTTGCACTAGTTTCTGAGCTTCCTATACTGTTGGAAGATGGATTGATCCAACGGTGTTTGAAGTGAGCCAACACTTGTCCCTTGCACGATAAGGGATGGAGGCACCCATGCAGCCATTTTGTGGCAGTCCCCCTCACTTCCATCTAATATGGGCGGCATGTTTGTCCTGCAGGGCGCGAAAACAGTGAGAAACTGGGAGACAGCTGTGGATGGGTCATGGCAATGAACACTCCTGACCAGTCAGTGGTCCTCAGATAATCATGAAAAGACCCCAGATCAAACTTAGAAATCCCTAACATGAATAATTTTGAGGGAATTTTTAGGAAGGACCTCACACACAAAACACCAGGGTATGATTGGAGATGGAGTCAGGTAGGGTTCCAGCTGAGCTCATCCTATCTGGGCAGTTAGGACCCAGTCCAGTTGGGAGCTAGTGCCATCTTTAGCAGCCCATCTAGTGGGCTCCTGGATAAGGTGAGTCAGGCAAGACTCACCAACAGAGGTCAACATTGGAAGTAGACATTCGGATGATCCAGAACCGCTGGAGTGCCGTAGGATTAGAAGGCTTGGGACCCAGGAAGCTGTGTGCCATGTCTATTTATAGATTTAGATGTGAGGAGAGCTAGCATGGATGTTAATAAATGTTGCATGAAATCAATTGTAATGACATATCCTCCTCCACTCCCTCAGGCACTCGCGCATCTGGAAGTTGTTACAGTGGGTTCTATTTTCTATGTCTTCCAGCCATGATTGAATCTCCTGTCCCTCCATAGCAAATAAAGCATCCATCTTTCATTGGTATCCTGTGCCTCCAGTCACTTTATCGGAATTATCGAACACTTTTCTATCTAATTTTCAAGCGCCTTGCCACAAGTCTGTTAATGAAGAGATGATTTTGTTCACTGTGTATGATATGCCAGAGAGTGCATGCTGAGCCTGCTGGAAGAACAGATTCTTCAGGTTCCAGGTGTAGGGAGGACTCCAAGGGTGATCCTTCACGAGGGATGAAGGCGGCAAAGCATTCTACTGTTTCATCTAACAACAATTGCTTCATCTTACTTGCCGGTTGGTCTTTCTTCTGATTTTTCAGACGTGTAGATTTTGAAGACATTCTGAGGATATGATCTCTGTTGAAGTAAGCAATTATAACCAGTTTCAGGTGAGGATTAGATCAGATTATGGGGGGTTTCAATGAGCAAAAGGATCAGCTACCAACCATGATGGTAACATCACCGGAAGTACTGATAAAACATTTTTTCTACATCATTTTATTTTTCCCAAGTTGTGCTACTATTCCTTGGTTGCATCCAGTTACTTGCCTCTGCCCTGTTCTATATGAAGCCTACAGACACACTAGAAAATCACTGAACACTTCATAAGTAAATACCAAGTTTGACAGCAATAATATAGGTCACTGCCACCTCTGCCATATTCTAATAGCCCCTTGACTCACCTTGGCTGTTTCTGGGGCCCACAGATCTCACCAGGACACACCTCAAAGGGACCGGCCTGGGTTCACTAGTCGACAAGTTGTACAGGAGAAGAAATGGTGCAGTGCCTCCACCTGGGGTCGTGATATGGGGCACCTGTTGGCTAAACTGCAGGTTATCACTCCCAAGGAAAATACAATAGCTGCCCCACAGGCCTTCCCCACAGAGTAACGCTACCCTCCACACCATAAGCAACAATACCAAATTGTAACATGAACTAAATTCCTATTTATTAAAGGGAGAGAGAAGGGGAGAATAACAGCAACACTATAATAAATGGCAACAATTTTTCCCCACTCAGTCCCACACCTCCGACCTGCAGGTGCACCTGCTTTCCCCAAATGGATGTAAAACACAGTTTGTCTGTTCAGTGGGTACCACACCAGGGTGTTGAGATGCTGGGGAATCTGTGAGGATAACAGTCTTTGAACATGAAATAAAGTACTTTTGTTGAGGCCCAATGACTTCCAAACACAAACAACTTTAACTTTTTGCCTGGGCTCAGCTTGGTGTTTGGCACAGTCCTGCCCAGGACTTAACCCCTTTTCCTAACTAGATATCCAGCTAAATGCAAGAGAAGATTCATAAAGTTGCAACTCAGAGGTACTTACAGTCTCAAGATTCAGAAGGAGATTTGCAGAAACTTGGGTTCAATGGTACCGTGCTGGTATCAGGGTTGTTGGTGGTGCACCACAGCAATAGTTTGCAGAAAACAGCAGCTGGATGAAGCAGTGAAGAACGCTGGACTTCACCTGTCAGGCCCTTCCAAACTTTTCCTCTAAGGCCTTTGTATACAGTGTTCAACTGACAGGCCTTTCGACATCTTCCTCTCTGGTGATCTCTTTGATGGTCTAGGGGACTGGGCAGGCTGGGAGTCCCTGAGACTTTCTGCTTGGTAACCAGCTTAGAATGCTCACTTTCAGTGGTGCTTGGCCCATTCTCTAGTCCCAGCACTCACAACGTCTGTTTCTAAAAGCAGTCAAGCAGGCTCACACACTAGTCCCTCCGGGGAAACACAGTGGCTCAGTCTCTATATTTTTGCCGTGAAATCTCTTTACTCTCTGCAGCAAAATCCTTTTTCTTTCTGCTGCAAAGTTCTCTTTCTCTCTGCTGCAAAATACCTTTTTCTATTTGCAACTTACAGTCTCTGGCTTCGGACTGTATGCTCTCACCTCCAACGGCTGCTATTCACAAGTCCAAACTCACCAGCTACAGGTTTGATTCTAAGTGCAGGAAATCACTCAGTAGTTCCATTCTTTCCTTTGTACCACTCTCTTGCCTCAGGCACTCTGCCTCAGTTCACTTCATGGCCAGAAAGGCAATGGAGTTGTGGTAACAGACCTTGGAGCAAGGAAGCCCAAAGCAGTCTCTCTCTCTCTCTCTCTCTCTTGTCTGCTTTCCTGGGATTCTTTACAACAACTTTCCTTTGCAGGTAAACAGTCCTTTTCATCACCTTTTGAACCCCTACTGTGATTGGTTGTATTGTTTCTGGGCTTACAGGATGCCTTCTAAGTTTTGCCCAGTGCCCCCCGCTGCAGGAGTCCCTTTGTGCTGCCATATTTGTTTACATTTGCTCCAATGCACATGCTGCACTTTTTATTTCATTACATGCCCATCCAAGGGCAGAGACTAATTCCCCAGCCCCAGGCCTGGAGCATGTGTCAGTGGATCAGTAGGTAGCACACTCGCCTCTGAGACTGGGAGATCAGAGGGCTGTGGTTTCAGTTCCCATATCTGGCATTTGGGTTAATATCCCAGTACTGACACTGTAGTGCAGTATGAGAGAGTGCTGTCTTTTGGACGAGGCGTTAAACCGAGGTTCCATGTGCTGGATTGGTGGTAGTTCAGGTGGATGTTAAAGATCCCATGGCACTTATCAAAAGAGTAGGGAATTTCCCGTGTCCTGGCCAAATTTCCTCATTCACTAAAAATACCACCAACAGCTTAATCTGGTTCAAGGTCAATTGGTATTCATCTGTATCCCTCCCTGGGTCGTGCCTGAAGATAGGCAGGATTTGTCTAGTGCACTTACCGGTCAACTAAAATAAATAAAATTTCTTGCAGATTCCCAGCTCCACTGCCTGCCCAGAAGCTGGGGATAATCTCAAATAGTAGCCACACAGCCGAACACTCTGCTGGAGCCATGGCTCCTTTAAAGTGGGCGCCACACATCACACTCGGTGAAGCACAGCCATTAATGTTTATATTTGCTACAGCCCAATTTTTCAGCCATTCTGCCTCCTTTCTTGTACCAGAAGGCATGAAAACACACAAGAACCTTGGCTCCATTCTCTACCTGGGGCCAAGGAGTGAACAAAATGGGCAGAAATGACCGCCAAGATCAGGATATGCACCCAGGTCTAAATAAGTCCCGGAGCCACTAATGAGGACACACATCTGGGCCATAGCCCTAAAAGGTAAGCCCCAGTGGGTGGGGGGCTTATAATATGCATCCAAACTTGGAAACCTGAACCTTAATCCAGTGAAAATGCCATTGCCAGCCATGCAGACTATGCCTCCTCCACTAATCAAGACACTGCCTCTTCTGGCCTTCACATCCACAAAGAACATGGGCCACCACCACCAACTTCACTGCATTTGCCCAGAGTCTCCAGATTGATGAACCTGGACTCTTAATCCACATAAATGGCATTGGCAGTCAGGCTTACCATGCATTCTCTAGCAAGCAAGACACTGCCTCCTCCTTCTCCTCCTCCACAAACAACATGGGACGCCGCCACCTCGACTGCATGTATCCAGACTGAGAAACCTTGAGTCCCCAGCCAGCCAGCTCAGGCTTCACATTTTAAGGTACGACTCAGGATCAATGTTCAGCATACAAGTTACCCATCTTGACCACCTATTCATCCCATTATCCTTCTGCTGTAAAACAGAGAAGGTTAACTCTCCATCTCAAATGTTTTAACCAGTTGATGCCATTTTCCCAGTGTGGGGATTGCTTTAGTGAGCCATCTCTTTGTAATGCATTTTTGTTTGCTTCCACAATTAGCATGGCCATCAAGTGTCTTTGGCAGCATCCCTCTTTCTGTAAGTCCAATATGTAAAGAGGAACAGATGTTCCATTAGCTGTAACTAGGGGTAACTATATCTCTGAGGGCATTTTCTAGAGCATTTTGAAAGGTTGAAGATCTAGGCAGGCCCACATTATATGACAATGTGTTGCTCTCTGTTCTCCATATTCCTACCAGCACTCTGGTGTCCAGGCTATGCCTCTGTGCACTTGTTGCACAAGGGTGAGAAATTCCAGCTGAGGCATTTCCAATTGTATTCTCTTCATGCCATAGAACTAGTAGCCCTATAGGTACTGAGTTATAGGTGTTGTCATTGTTCTTCATTGATAGGGTGGAGAGTTCAGCATTCCAGTTTTCAAATGCTTTTAATGGGGTTGGTTTGGGCTCTGCTTTTACAAAGGAGTGAAGCTGAGACACTACATGGTTCCCCAGGAAACCTTGCATAGTTTCAGTAAGCTGTTCCATCAAGCATGAGTCTATGCAGGCCCCTTCCATACCAGGTTATATAGTAAGGATCTAGTTTTGCCGAAGTAAAATCTGGAGCGCAGATGTAGGGAAGTAGCCAAATCAGTTCCTCTCCATTCCCATCCACTGAAGAACCTGCTGCCAAGTTTGCAGTACTATATGTACATACACGGAGGCACCAGGGGCTTTGAGAGTTAAAGAACCAGGAAGAAATAATATTTCTTCCAGCTTCTTATTCTGCAATGCAGCCCACTCTAGGTGCACCGATTGTTGAGTAGGGAGTTCTGCAACCAGTACAAATGACATGTAATTGTGCAGCTTCATAGCAATGGGCAAACATGGTAATCTATCCCTCCATCACTCTTCTAGAGGCACAGTGTAGAGAACTTGACTTGTGAGGCTTTCCCGCCACAGGAATCTGGTGAACATGGAGATCCATACCGCCCAAGATGCTGGAGGAATTGGAAAAGAAGGAGACTGAAAAGACACAAGAATTTAGGTAGGACCATCATTTTTACAATAGCTACCTGACATTCCAGTGAAAGCAGAAGTAGATTCCACTTGTCAAGATCCTGTCAGATCCAGGTCTGTAACGGTAGCAAATTAGCCTCATAGTCTGGAGGGGAGCATGTAAGATGCACCCCAGATATTTTATAGAGGACAGGTCACAATGAAAAGGATATTATGTCTTAAATGAGTGCACAGGGATAACATTTTCGGCTTGCACCTCTGTTTTTGATTCATTTAATTTATATCCCGCACGTTGGCAAATTTTGTAGTATTACCATTCTGCCAACAGTCCCACTTTGGGTTCAAGAGATAAAGAAGTATATCACCTGGGTCAAGAGTGATGCAGTGTCCACTGCCATCCTCTGCTCTACATTCTACTATTTCTGGACCCTGCCCGATGGCCTGAGCCAATGGTTCTCTATATGCCAAAGGGAGGGGGGCAGAGGACATCCCTGCCTGGTGCCCTTTTCAGATGAGAAGAATTCTGACAGATGGCCATTGGCCCTCACATGTGCTTTAGGGGCTGAGTAAATCAAAATATAAGGTGTCAGTGTGGCTCAGTTGGTAGCACATCTGCCTCTGAACCAGAAGGTTGTGGGTTCTTGTCCCACACCAGGATTGGACTTGCACCTAAAATTGCTGGCATCTGAGTGCAGTATTGAGGGTGCTGTACTGATGGGTGTGCCTTCCTTCAGATGAGATGTTAAACGAGGTCCGTCCTGGTGGGTGTCCAGGTGGAAGTAAAAGAACCCAGGGCACTTTTGCCAACATTCCCTTCCCATAAACTGGTTCATGCAATTATCCAGGCTGTGTGTGGGTAATGATGTGTGATATGGCTGCCACCACACATTCAGTCACTTCACTTCCAGTCTAGCATTGCTTGTAAAGTGCTCTGGGGAATACTGTGTATGAAAAATGCTGATTCATCTTCTTCTCAATCTAAGATGGCAGAAAATTAAACCTCTCTAATGTGGTGCAGAAAAATAGTCCAAGACACCTGAAATGCTTTCTTCATGTCAAGACTCAGGGTAAGGAGGAGAGCTGCTCTTAGAAGCATGGCACATGAGGGAAAGCATCCCTGGATGCTATGCATCATTTGTCAGGATCTTAAAACCTTGTTTGGTCCACATGTATAATATTAGGGAGCAGCTATCCAAGCAACCGCAAAGATGGACATAAACAATTTATAGTCTGTGTTGAGGACCAAGATGGACCTATAAGGGTTACAGGGCCAGATTTTTAAAAGTCTTTGAAATCCTGCAAGCACTGAGTGTGCCGATAATATTTCTATCCTGTGAGCAACTGCCACAGTGCCACAGTATGGCTCAACAGGTAGCACACTTGCCTCTGAGGCTGGGAGATCAGAAGGCTCTGGGTTCTATCCCATACCAGGCACTTGGGTTAATATCCCAATACTGACATAGCAGTGCAACATGAGGGGGTGCTGCAGTCCTGAGGTGCTGTCTTTTGATGAGATGTTAAACCGAGGTCCCATCTGCCTGTTCAGGTGGCTGTTAAAGATCCCATGGCACTTCTTGAAAAGAGTAGGGAAATTTTATTGCAGCAAATAATATGTACAATATTGAAACAGCAAACAATACAGTTTCAATACTCACAACACATAGCTTACACAAAATCGAAACCATACAAATTACATACACCATTACATAATACATACATAAATCAAAGAAAATATCAGAAAGCAAGTTTTACACGTTTGGATAATGCCAAAGAAAATATAAAATCTGCATAAAGTCAACATTACTAAAACCAAGACAATGCTGTAATACTAAAGACATCACAATATCTTCAGTAAAGGACACTTGAGAATTGAGTCCTTTATGGGCTACATTATTTCCCACACCCATGTGAATAAAGCACACAACACTACACACCCCACCACCTCACCCACTGTTTACAAAATAAACCAGTTCTGCCAGATTTCAGGAAGTTCATAGTTTGTATTCTATAGTGGAACATCCTTCCATCGCTTTTCCACTGTTCCAATGCATCTTCTTTGTCAAAGTTTGCATGAATAACAATTTATTTTTCAATCATACATACCAGAATCTGTGGGGAAATGTATTTTTGTTGCAGAACAAATTTGCATCGAACTTGCCATCAAAAACTTTATAATAGTAAAATCAATCGTATCGTTCAACATCAATTGCAAGGAAAGCCATGCAGTCCCCGTAACAAGATTCATATACGTAATATTTGTCCATCTTACCCCACCCCATTTGTGATCCAAATTAATCCAAAAGTCCACAGCATAGGGACAGTGAATAAAAAATGCTCTTCTGATTCAAACTGATTCTGACAATACTCCCTGGGGCAATATCTCTCCTCAAGGCATATATGTTTAGCATTACCCTTAACCCCAAGCCAACCATGCATACACAGCCAGAGTACATCCCACATCCATGGTGGAGTTCTTTTATCAATTAAATAAGACTCTACTAATGGATGATCTTCACACACAGTGAAGGTTATGCTACTGGTATCTAATAAGACCTTCCTGAATCATTAAATACAGCATCTTCCTGTTTGGAACAGAGAGCTGTGCTTTAGTTAATTTCTAGTGTCATATTTTTCTAACCCATGTACCACAAATTGAGGCCAAACTCTCGTTTTGTGTTCTTAGCAGACCCTGTGCTCACAATTGTAACAATGGTGCCCACCCAAAGGGCCGCCACCCGCTTCCACCCTCACTCACCAGGATGAAAAAAACTGGTATTGTGTTAAATAAAAATAGGCTGTGTAAATAACTAATAGGGTTCAGCATCTGTAAATCACCTTCCTTGATGTTCCTATACAGGATTTCCTCTTAATGGGGTTCAAACGACTCCACCAAAGTAATTGAACTGTCTGGTTCAAAATGGTGACATCCATTGAACTCGGGAGGAAACATCGCCTCACATATGTTAACAGGGCAAAAAAAGGCTTAATAATTGATACACATTTCATTTTTGTTTGTTGCCAATTTTCCACTGATTAACCTTCTCAGCACTAGTCTCCAAAACCTTTCCCAAATTCACCCTTGCCATGTCTCCGACCCAAATATAATACCCAAAATCGTAATAAAGTCAGTTGACATACTGAATATTTTGTATTTCTCTCAAGGAAGGAGTACTGGTACTCAAAATATACCCACAACATTTATTAATATTCAAAGCTGATACTGTAAGTTGTGAAAATGCTGAATCACCCCAATGCACATTCTGCTGAGTCCTTATCCTCTACCAGGAGACAGATGTCATCTGCATAAACTAGCGTTTTACCATTGTCGATACCCCAGAATATGAATGGCTCTAATCTCGGTCTTATGTCCAATCAAACGGAGCACTGGATCTAAACTAAAAATATACAGTATAGGGCTCATGGGGCATCCTTGTTGGACTCCTCACAATTTTCATAGGTTCTACCCACATGTCCATTTATTAATGGACTGGAAGAAGCAGACACATACAATGTCATAATCCAGTTTGTGAAGATACTTGGTATTCCATAATGATCCAATACCGTTTTAGATATAAATGTGAAACTTTGTCAAATGCTTGTTCCTGATCCAAACTTAACAGGTATCCCTGCAGTAGATTCCTCTGTCCTTTAGATACCACCTCTCTTAATAGCATCACATTATCCATTATTTTCCATCCTTTAACTGTGCATACCTGACTTGAGTCAATGAGAAAGAGGGCCACCATCCCAAGATGACTTGCCAAGATTTTCATTAATATCTTTAAGTCCGTGATTCATAAGACTCAGCAGACGCCAGTTTTGTAAAGATGTCTGTCTCACTTTTTAAACACAAATAGTTGCACTGCATGACCAAATTGTGGGGCCACCTCTTGTCCATCCAGAATTGTATTAAAGAGCACACATAAAACTTCTACCAACTCTGAAACACATGCTTTATACATCTCCGAGGTTAAACCATCAGGTCCTGGAGTTGTATTATTATTTAATAATGCAATAGCTGTCCTTATTTCCTGTTCAGTGATTGGTTTTACCATATCAGAAAGCAGACTAGGCTCACAAGGAGGTTGCACACAGTGTTGAAGTAAGTTTGCAATCATATCATGTGACACCGTAGAAGCCATATATAAACATTCCATATGACAATGGACCTCATGAAGAATATCTTCATGAGAGTGTACCACCTCCTTTTGGGGTGCATAGTGAAGCCATCACGCCTTGCTGCACTCTTGTTCTGCAACTTTCAAAATATCCCGTGTCTGTTTTTCCTGGGGTCCTTATACGATGTTTGTATAAAGAGAAGAAGCCTGTTCATACTGTAATTTTTCCATTTGTTGCTTCAAATGAGCAATCTGACTAGCATATTCACCGTATCCCTCATTAACTAATGACACCACCCATATGTATTGCCCTTTAATGTCAGATATCGAGGTATTTTTTGCAATGGGAACGGAATGCCCATTTTTAAAAGGACTTAATAATCTAATTTGGTTTGAACCCACCACTGGCTTACATTTTGTTCCAATTAATAACTGACATTCGAGCCGTGTTAGGTCCTGGATACCAGCCACACACCACATCTCCTGTAATACCGTACTATTCATTTTCCATATGCCCTTCCACAGCTGACACCATCCCCTAAGGACAGACTGACCTTCACCATCATGTGATCCAAGTCTCTAGTGGAATAGTGGCAGCCTGTATACACTTCAAAGAAGCAGCATTCAATACCAGATCTATTCTTATAGCCAATTTTGCTTTGTAAAGTATACCCTCCAGAAGCATGTACTTGCTTATAAGCATCATCAAGCCCTGTCTGTCGACTATATTATTTAAAGCATTTGAATCACAATACAATTTCTTTCCCTTAAGCTCTGTGCCAACCAAGGGTAAACTGCAATTGAAATCTCCTGCCCAGATCAAAAGTTGAGAAGTAAACAAAAGGTTTTATCGCCATGAATAAATCTACCCTCCCTTTTTAGTTTGGGGTGCATGGAAATCAATCTCCATTGTTTCTGGCATGATTAAAATCTAAAGTAGTGCCCTCCCTGGGTCAATATCCACCGCCCACATGACCATGTAGTCCCAACTTCAAAAGACAACCTCCACCCCACCACAGCATTCCTGGGTAAGAAAAAAGCCAGGCCCCAATACCACAATTTATTTGCACATTCTACTTCATTAACCGTATACAATCATACATCCTGTAAGCAGGCTATATCTATATGATAGTCTCGGAGGACTGAAAAGGTTACTACATGTCTACGATCATTATGAATACTATTCACATTAATTGTGGCAATATTATATATATATGTATGGTTGTGACATTGTAGTTTAGCAAAATTGAAACACCAAAAGAAACTGTAGGACATAATCAAGTCACAGTCTGTTTACCCAGCCTTTGACTTCATCTAGCTGTGAGCTGCCTTGTTTTAGCAAGTTCGACATTTTGTCCACTGGTATCACAACTTACTCCCCAGAGTCAGAGGACAACTCTTTGTTAGAGGAAATTGTCATAGAATCTTCTGATTCGTTTCCAATGTCTGTATCTACAGGTTGGAGTACTTCATAAGGATTTGATAGTGGGACATCTGGCACCTCCTTTCCCACTTCTTGTACTTTGGCTTTAGTTTTACCATTTTCATTGATATCCTTTAAGTCTGTCACCTGGTTTCCTTGGTATGTCCACTGCAGATTGTTGTATCCCTGGAGAATGCTACAATTTCCATCTCCATCAGAATAGTTTCCACACAATTATGTTCTTCAATAGGAAGTTAGGAGCCTCTTCCTCTGTATCTTTAGACAGGAGAGGTTGGGGTAGGGGGTTCTGTTCAGACACCATGCTAGGGCTATTTGTGGCACCTAATGGGCCCTGTATCAGTGAGTCTAGTGTTGCATCCTTCTGGTTTGTTTCCTTAACATGTCTCTGAATAGTAGTACTGTAACTCTGTGCTTTATCCTCTATATCCTCCTGACTAGCTTGGTCAGAGCAATGTGTGTGGCCCATTCACACTGTCTAAAGACATGACCTGGAGCATCACATAAATTGCATTTTGTATTTCAGTGCAATCTGTATTTGTATGTCCAAAGGACAGACAGGAAGCACATTTTATTCTATCACACGCATTGCTGAGGTGGAGATGTGAACCACATCTGAAGCATGTCTTAGGTTGCCCCGGATAAAAGCAGTGATCCTCTCAAATCCAGAAAATGCACTAGGTAAATGTTTAGGTCCTTGTGGCCCAGAATTCAGATGGACTTTATATTTTCACCCCCTGTCCAAATGTGTTACCCACCTAAAATTGGGGAAGGGTCCCCAAAACACACACCATTGTTTCAACCAGTAAGTTACATGATACACAGCTACCCCTCATTTCAAAGCAAAACTGTTACTTGTTTAATGGCAGGTTTCGTTAGTGGGGTAACCAGAAAAGGAATTCATAACGCAGAGTGCTTTTTATATCATATGACATCCAAAACCAATCAAGGCCTGCAGGGGATTTAAGGCTTACATCATAGACAGTATCACCTGTAGCATGTAATAATCGTATATTTCATTAGAAAATATCAGAGAATCTTTCATCAATGTCTTACCAATATATACTCTATCAGGAGGACGACAAACCCCCATGTATTGTATCCGACCTGCATTTTTCCTCTGGGCTGGGATATTACCGGAAAAAAGACTCAGATTCCTAAACTGTTTCCATAGAAGAGCTGGCTTTTACCTTCCCCTTTTCTGTAAGATAGGGTGTTCCGTATCCATATGTTCCCCATGTACCTCTGACCTAGGCAGGAAGCTCCTCATTAGATTCTACATTATTATGAACAGTAGGGAAAAATTATTAGGGGCTGTTTTTGACAGTGCAGGCCCAACTACAGCCTGAACTGAAGGGCAGGGATCAGCCTGTTGTACCTCCACAGGGAATCCTCTGTCAGGTTCCTTTTACTGTGGTGTCCAGAAGGTCAGAAACCCACCCCCAACCTCCGTTTGTTTCCAGCCAGCTCCCGTTAGTGCTAACTCCAGAGTCCAGCAATTGGCCTATGCTCAGCCAAAGCATCGCTATTTCCATCCCCTGGCCGCTTATCTGCACGCCGCGTGGCATCTTTTAACTAGCATCATTTTTACATATTGTCATTACTGTCTCTGTACTTGCATCAGGTACAATTCTCTGCTGGATTAATAGATTTACAGGCATTGCCTTACCGCGATCACATCAGAGAGTCCATTACAGTTGCGGATTCCACTGTATTCAGTGACAACTCTGCAGTCTGGCAGAACAGTGAGTCATCATTCTGTAACAGGATCGGAGCCTTGCTCTGGGGTGAAACAGCAATACACAGCACAGCCGAGCTCGGACTTCCACTCTCATTCTCAATTCTAGTATCAGGAGCAGGAACATTGCCTCTTGAGCTTTACCACGGCCTGGGGTTGATAAAACCAATAATAAACACTGTTGCTGTTTCCACTTAACGCCTTTAGAAAATCTACTGTTGTTGCAAGCCTGCAGCACAGAAATCCATGTATTCAGTTGGTTCTAGCATGTGAGTGAGTGAAGTGGAGTGTCTTTTAATAGTTAGAAATGCTGGAAGCTTTCTTTTCGAGCTGTAACAATCTGTTTCAATTTTACACAGCTCCTTTGATTGAATAATATAGCTATTATTAAAGCGCTATCCATTTGCTACTAATTTGCAATGTCTGTACTAAATAAGTAAGCAATAAAGACATGACAGGGTGTGCATGGAACATATTTTACCTACTGACCCAGGGCGTAATAAGAGACGCGGCCTTGGCCGAGTGCCTTTTAGCCCTGGTGCGGTAAAATATGTTCCATGCACTATACCTGGAATGTCTTATTGCACTTATAAAATGGTTTATGCATTTTGCTTTAAAAAGCAAGGAAAACTTTTACGTTAAGTGCATAAAACTTTTATTTTGCTGAAAAATTACTACGAGCATAAAGTAGTTCTAAATAGAATGAAGGGTAAAGAAGTGGTGGTGGCAGTTTTAAATCTATTTTGTAGTTTTTGCTGCTTTCCAATCATCAAAAACTTTTATGGCCCAGAATGTGAGTTTTTTTGTATTCATTTCATTTTCCGTCCTCAATTGCATCAATAGCATCACTGCTTAGTGCTAAGTGCCCTGATGTACTTGCGATGGGCTTGTCAGTTTCACTGAAATTGACATTTCCTACTGATTTTGGACATTTGCGATTTGATATCAGTTACAGCTCCAGCTGTCATATTCTGTGATGAATTGGCCATCGGGTTTACAGTTTTAACTGCATGTATTGCCCTGTTTGCAACTTTTGCTTTATTTAGATGTGTAGGAATAGCAGTCACTGTCATTCATGGTGGCATCGTAGTGACACGTTCTGTGTTAATTACACTTACTGTTGGACTTGCCGGCTTTTTCTCCACAACAGTAAAACTTTCCTCCGGTATGCTAAAATCTCTCCATCTCCTCATCCGACATGCTAATATTGAAATCTACCTCATTTTCTCTAAGCATCGTTAAGGTTTTAAGACCGTCCGCTGACTAATTCAAAATTAGTTTTCTCGCTTTGTCAAATGCAAAGATGGCAGACAGTAAAAATGCCAACGTTCCATGGCTTATGGATATTGGCCTTTTACTGCCAGTATTTTTTACCCATGCATGGAACATATTTCATGCATGGGTAACTAGCCAATGACATTCCTTTGATTTACTCCTACCCATTTTATAAACATTTTTAACCCTTATTTCCTCACCTTACTGACATTGCCCTGAGTTGCCTAAGCATTCATGTCCACAGTGAGGCGTGGGGCATTCTTTTCACACATGATTTTGCACTGTTTAGTGAATGCTTGATATTGTATCAATGATGTTTTTAAAGGCTTTTAATGCTGGTTTGTTTATGTATTGATTAGCAGATGTGTTTATTGTGGGGATATTTATTAAACATTACCGCTTTTAAGCATCTCCCATTTCTTAATGTAATTCCGTGCAATAATGCTTTTATCCCATGTAGCAGCTGTGAAATTTGTCCCAAAAGATCGTGGAAATAATTACAGCCTTACTAATAAGGGATTACTTGCAACACCACCCCTCCCTCCTCCTGCTGAAGATACCCTCCCTATGCAGCCCCAGCATCCTTCTAGTCCTACCCACTGCTTTGTCACACAGCCCAGCAACTTTAAAGAGACTCACCAAGGTGGAGGAGTTGGTCTCTATTCTTATCTATCGGGTGTCTTGTTGCCAGAGGACCCCAATGAAGTCAATATGTCCCCAAATTTTTAAGCCATTACAAAGTTCTGTCCTTTGTAAAATATACAAACCAGGTCCCAAAAAATTCACAGTTGCTTGCTGCTTGCCCCAGCTCACTCCCACACTCTCTAGCAGGATGACGAGATGCCAGAAGTAGGCCGGAGGTGCTCATCTTTATCTGTAATGGTGGCAGCTTTTCAACTGATTTTAAATGATTTAGTGACCACCTGGCAATGAAATGTAGGTATCAGTCAAGTAGCAAGGCCCTTGTTAGTTGAACAGTACCCACATTGTATTGCCAGGTAGCCACTATATAGTTTAAAATCAATAGAAATGCTACCGCCTATTACATATAATGGAGTCCGCCCCATGCCCTTACTGGCATCTCATCATCCTGCTAGTAAGCATGGGGTGGAGCTTGTGCAGCAGAGAAAAACAGGAAGTCCTTGGGACCCAGTTTGTATATTTTATGAGAGACAGAACTTTTAATGGCTTATAAATTTGGGGACATATTAACTCCTTGGGGTCTTCATGCAAAGCACCGATGGGTATGGTTCAGGGCAGTATCTTGGCAAGTCTCTTAAGATCATAATAACTCCAAGGTTCCCCCTCACTTAGTGATAATCAGTACCAACCCTATAAAGCAGCTCCTGGTTTCCTATGCCCTAGGTGCACAATTCTGCACTTTGTCATTGAACCCCAACTGCCCCAATCTTGACCACTTTTGAGTTTCTCCAAGAGGCATGTGCATGCCTCTGCTCCCTTCTTAATGTCCACCCACAAATTTTGGTATTGTCTGCAAAAGGCATTTCTTTGCCAGTTTTTCTGCAATGTCACTTATGAAGACACAGAAGAGATCTGCACCAGTACTGAGCTGAGCTGCTCATTGTCCAGTCACTGTAATAAGTGCCATTAACCATCACCCTCTGACACCTTAATCCCCACCACCAACTACTACTCCATTTTCCAACCTGCATTTCTGGTCGCCCCCTTTCTGTTCAGCTACACAACACCATCACTCTGGCATCTGCCAGGACTTGTTCCACCACAGAATGAATCCCATATGAGGAGCAGCTGCCTAGGTAGTCAGGATACATTTGCATGTTCTTCCATCCCCTAGGACATAGTGGCAAGGGTGCACAAGCACGTGCACAGACATGTGGCACAGCACCAGTCAATGTCTTCCCACCCATGGGCTGCTCCCACCTGCACTGCCACTTGTGGTCACTCAGTTGGGAGTACTACAGCTGAGCTGCTGTCCTCCTTCCCAGAAGAGAGCCTGTTGTATAACAGATGATCCTCCTACTCTCCCAGAGAGCCCCTGATGCGAGCTCATTCCTGAACTAAGGTCACCTACACTGCAGGTCATAGAGCTACTGTTAAGCTGAAGGGCACACATGTTAACCAGTTTCTAATTAATTTTACCACTTTGGATCCCTCCTAGGCTGATCAACCTCTTTAGCCTCATTTCCCCAAAACAGTCAACCACTCTCCTCTCTGCTAGATCACCCTTCCAGGCACCAGACTCATCCTCCAGCTGGACAATCCTTCTAGGCCCAGCCTTTCACATAATGAGCACTGAGCTAGAGCACCACACAGTTCTGGGCCGCCACTTACCCAGCCAGCCACCCTCTCTACATCTGGACCAGCCTCCAACTACATTCTATACAACCTCCATGTAGCTGAGCACCACCCCAAACCTCCACTCTAAACAGACCACATATCTGAAGCTGTCCCTCCAAGCCCATGGACCAGCAGTCCCCATATAACCACTTAACTTACAGCTAGATCCACCAGAAGCCCCATACCAGCCTCACCATCTAACCACCCACCCTGCAGCTGGACCTCACTTCCAACCTTGAACTAGCCCCACCACCACCACCAGCCACCCTCCCTGCTGCTGGCTCACTCTTTCATGCCCTAGACTAGCCCCCAGCAGACAATCCTCCCTGCAGCTAGACCCCTGGGTTCATTCTCACCCACAGACCAGTCTCCCTCCCTCTGCAGGTTGAGTAACCTCCCCAGAGCTGGACACCCTTTCCAAAGCTGGACACACCACCGTCCAGAGCAGAACCTCCCTACATCTAGACCCCCATCACCCTTCCTCAACCGTGGACCCCATACTTCTCAACATAGTATTTAAAAAAGTGACACTAACATATTGCATTTGCAGTGTCAGTGGCTCAGCAGGTTACACTCGCCTCGAGGCTGGGAGATCAGAAGGCAGTGGGTTCTATTCCCATACCAGGCACTTATGTTAATATCCCAATACTAATGCTGTAGTGCAGCATGAGGGGATGGCTGCACTCCTGAGGCACTGTCTTTCAGATGAGATGTTAAACCGAAGGTCCCATCTGCCTGTTCTGGTGGTAGTTCAGGTGGATGTTAAAGATCCCATGGCACTTCTCGATAAAAAGCAGGGACATTTTCTCCAGTGCCCTGGCCATATTCCCCATCCCCAATTCACTAAAAATACCACCAACAGCTTAATCTGGTTCAAGGTCAGTTGGCTTTCATCTGTATTCCTCTCCCTCCAGGTCGTGCCTGAAAATAGGCAAGAATCTGTCTAGTGCATAGCCAGTCAACAAAATGAAATAAAGTAAACATAAAATATAAATTAATGCAGTCTTCAGCAAAAGAAAAAAATACACTGATCCCCAGATTATAAAATGGATTTGCAACTGTTAAATATAAATATTAAATGCAAAGAAACAGTTCTCCCACAAACACACTCAAAAATCTGCAGTAAATAATTCTTCCTTTAGGCTAACTCCAGAGTTTCTCAAAAGTTGTAATCTTTTCTCTATGCATTCTGAATTTGCTCAGTTATACAATCTTCCTGTTGTTCATTCTCCTGCCCCCACCACCACCAACACTACTTTAAAGTAACTAAATCAGCAAAAATTCCACAAATAACAAGTAATCTAGAGGCACAATGCATCCTAAACACTTTAAAGGGGGAGGGTTGATTGAAAATAAAATGTGTATTTCAAAGTTTAGCCAAGAGTTCAGAGAAGAGAAAATGTTTTCAAGACAAAACACTGAAAGTGAAATTTGCACAGCATTTCATTTGAAGAAAAAAACACCTGAGTGATTTCTTTACTGTATTTAACAGTTCAGGGAATTAAAAAGATGTACTTTTTAAACATGCGCTCTACCTTAATATGTAAATCTTAGCTGTAGGACACCTCAGTTGTTCAAAATGGAGACCACAGAGCACTCGTGCAGTTTCATCAGACTGAACACAGACAGGAAGAGAGCTGGGAAATGTAGGCCTCTGACTGAGTAGACTTGTGGGAAATGAAGGTTAGAATAGACTTTAAAGGCACACTGCCAGCTTTTTTGCACCTAATTATTTCAGGTAAAAATCCACATTTTATTATTGCTTACCTTCTGTAAAATTCATTGGTGTTGCTGGTTGTTTTATCTGTCTCCTTGCTTAGTAGAACTGAAATGCACGGTAATGTACCCAGCCTTGATTGGCTAATTTAAATCCTAAAACTACTCCGATGACTGTAATCTTCATTTATGATTCAGTTGTATTAAAAAAATTGTGCTTTTAAGAGCATTGCAGATCTATTTCTAATCCTCATTTAGCAATAACTTACTCTTGAACAACCAGTCTGCTGAAATACTTCTTAGAATTTAGTATTCTTAGAGGTTGTATTTTGAATGATGATTAAAGATTATTAAAATGACTAAAATTAGTCTTTGAAGGCAAATTAATGAATGCTTTAATACTAAATTTAGTATTTGACTTCAGTGAGGGTTCCCAGGTACAGCCCTTTGGGCCTGCACCCCCATGACCACTCACATCTTGAACACCCCTGCCCAGATGACCACCCAGCTGGACAATCATATCAACATCCCAATAGATCTCTCCCAAGTTGTGTACCTTGCCTGCAGCTAGTCCACCCTACAAGCCCCAAACCAGCCCCTCCCATCTACTATCACCCAACCTGTAGCTGGCTGCTCCAGACCATCCTTCCTACCCTCAGACATGATCCCCTGCAGATGGAACCCCCGACCTGCCTCCCCACCTCAGTAGACCACCTCCTACAGCTGGACGAACCTTCCAGGCTCACCAAACAAAGCACCCTGCTTAGAGTTGTACCAGCACCCTTTAGATAACAACTCTTTCTACAGCTGGACCCACCCAGACTACCCATCTTGCCCAGATACCAGTTTCCCATCCCACCACTGACCACTCTGCTTGCACATAGAAAACCCTGCCTGCTAGGTACCCTTTTATAATCCCAACGCTTATTAGTCTGACATGCTGCATCCCACACACAACAAAACCAATAGCCCCAGCAGCCCAAAACACAGTGGTCTGACCTAGGACAGAGCCTGACACACTGCCAGGCCAGAGGAGGTTGGGATGCTGTGCGGCTGTTGAGTGGATTTTTCACAAACACATGAAGCACCCAATCCCGACCTATGCCACCCATCCCAGGACCTTAGACACTACTGAACTGCATGGATGATGGAAAACACCCACCCCTATGTGGTGCAGCCTCTGAGGACACACTGACCTGATCACAGGCCCTGGTAAGGATGACTGTCTCACCATCCGTGGGACAGGGATGAAACAAATAGTCGTGCATGTCCTAGTGTGTTGACTAGCCATCCCAGGCAGCATGGCAGATTGTCCGTGCATCCCTGCATGCATGATTATGTCAGCTGACAGCCATCCAACTGGGCATGCATGAAGGAATTGGAATACCATGCCTGTTGGTCAGTGCACATGACACTGTAGGCACACAGCAGAGTGGCACAGTGAGAGCATGGATAGCTGAACATGGATAGCTGCACCAGGAAATGGTCCACAGCAACACCACATGTGGATACCAGGACACAGAGCAGCATGCCATCAGACCAACCATGCAATGTGTGCATGTGGGTGTCTATGCAAGCCCACTTGGGCCTGCAGTAACCACACAGAAAAAGTCTGGAGGTGTTTGGGGGCCTGTGCCACAGGAGCCCACTGTGGCATGAAGGCTGCCAGGTGTGTTGTGGGGGTTCCACAAGGGTCCATTGCAGGAATGCTGTTTACACACACTTGCACAGCTGGAAGGATTGGTGGGCTTCAGACCTGTGTGACGGTGGCACACATGAACAGCTGAAAGGATTTTGGGGACTCACACAGAGTCAGGCCTGTGAACATGTGACACACAGTGCAGATGTGGCAGTGTGCAGTGGGCTGCTTGGCGATACCCAGCAGTGTTGTGATGATACATTACCACCAGGTTGGGGTGCATATTAAATGTGGGGGTGAAACTTTATTCAACAGTATGGGGCCACAGTGGCAACCTGGTGGCTGTGCATGATGTGTACTGTGAGTGTACAACTTTCAGCTGCCAAGTCACCATGGAAACCCTACAGGGTGGTGTTGGGTGCCATGCCACAGAGGAACTTCAGCAGCTTGCCCTTGTCCTTGGATGCTAGCACCATCCTTATCCACTCCTCATAGCTCTTCTTGGGTGGTGTCCATGGCAGTCCACAACAAATGCCTTCCTGGTGACATAGGTCCATTGCTGTTTCTGTGGAGTTCTGCTAGCATTGTTATGACCCTCACATGCACCTTCCCGAGCAGGGCATGGAGATGGCAGTGCCAGGTCTCGACATTGCTTTAGGTCCACGGTATACCTCGCTCAATGAGATCCGCAACCAACCACAGCTGAGTGGGAACATGGGGTGGTATCTTGTGGGCACCTTGGTCACCCTACTGTACAGCCAAATCCTGCCCAGCACATGTGTCTGCTTGAAACAATAGAAGAGTGTGGTGGCATTGGGCTGGAATGGTTCACTTCAGGAGGCTGAATGCTGCTGGAATGTCCTGTGCCAGGAGATGGGCAGGCCACAAGTTCATGGATCTTCAGGCTGAAGTCTTGGTCACTTTTTGTATTGTGGTGCAAGGCCAAAGCTCTGGACCTTCCTCCACACAATCTGCCCAAAGTGGAACAGGCATCCTTTGTTTATGGCTTGTGGAAATTCCATCTTACAGGCATTGATCGCAGCCTGCTCAAAGTCAGTGATGATCGAGGTGGTTTGAGGGTGCAGGACTGTATACTGGCATATTTATTCAGCTTCTGGAACAAGGTGCAGTAACACTGCAAGTTCTTTGTCATCATTAGTGTATACACCAATGACATGATGAGGTTGTTAGGGCCCATCCCCATGGGTGCATGGATGGTGTACAATGAGTGAACAAGTGTGGCACAGTCTTGAATGTACCATCCATCATCCAGAAGGGTGCCTGTGCTAGGTTTCTGATGTCCCTATGGTGAGTAGAAGGACCTGTGGGTGGTGCTGCCGGTGATCCTGCTATACCATGGCCATCCGGTCACCATCTGTAGCTGCTTGGGAAGAGTGAGGTCAGCCAGTGTCACTGGTTCTGGTGAGAGGTCCTTGCGGTGGTCCTGTTCACAGTCTGCAGCAGGGCCTCTTGCTTGGCAACTGTTGCCACAGCTCAGTGGTCATTGCACTTGCTTCACTCTGCAGTAGCTATACGGGGCTAGATACAGTGCTGTGTACCTTCTACTTGATGCTTGCCAACACCTGTGCTGGTAGAGCATCTGTCACCTCCAGAGCATGACTGGGCTCATTCTTTTCTTTAGGTGGTGCTGGCCATCCTGGAGAAGTGTGATGGCCTGGCTGAGGCAGGACTTGTAATTATGGTGCTGGCAGCACTGTTACACTGTCTCAGGCTGTCCTGGTGGTGCTGAGGGTTGAGGTGCTGGATGCCATACCTTGTGCCACGCCAGTGACCTGGGTTCAGGATTGAGCCTAGGCCATCGTGGGTCAGCAGGAGAGGACTGGGATTGAACATCCATAGACTGCTTTCCCAGTCCTAGGGTGGGCTGGGGAATTTCACTGTGTGTAGCAGCCCCTGGGATGCCCAGGGGCACTACTAGTGTCAGTGACACTATGGGGAGCATGGCAGATGTTGGTACATTGTTCCTGGATGTCATTGCATGCCCGTGATACTGGGCCAATCAAAGGAAAATGGCTGGGCATGACCTTGCAGCTTGATGGCTGTTCTCTGAGCCACCCATAGGACTTTGTGGAGTCCTGTTGAGGAGGGTTTGGGGCTGTCCTGGCTGGTAGAGGCAGAGGGGAGTCCTCAGCAAGATGGCATGATGGCCATCCCTGATCCTCCTGGTACAGTTTGAGCTACCCAGCTCTCCAGGTGGGTGGAGCTGGTTGCTGGATGCCCCAAGCTGGAGTGTGTGCTGCAGCAGGTGAAAATATGATGTGTTAAAAAGTACACTGTCTCATTGCAGGTCCATTCATGGACCATGAGGTAGCCATTCACATTTAGCTTGGACTTTCGCTTCCTGGATGGTACCACCTCACAGATTGTCCCTGTTGTTTGGGTTGCAGTTGAGCACCCTGGCCCTCCATGGCTTCCACGCTGTCCTCCATTGTGCCAGAGGACTGTGCAACACTGACTGGCTTTGGTTCCAGCTCAGGCATTCAGGTGTGATTGCATGCACATCACACTCCATGGGCCACACCTGTGGCAGTTGCTACTTGTCTGTGGGTGGTTTGTACCAGTAGTGTAAGCGCCACTGTCTGCCCACAGTCCCAGTGCTTCAAGGCTGTACTATGCACCATGGTCACATTCAAGTTCTGTGTCCACAGTGTCCTGGGCTCCTATCAGCTACTGTGCTGCAGTGGGGCTCTGCTCCATTGTATACTTCCCTGCTGTCCAGCATGCAGGGATGCAGAGGTCCCTGTGTGTTGTGCACTGTACCTACAGGTCAGTGTCCACTTACCTAAGCTGGCCTTTGCACCCCCAGCATTTGGCATCCGTAGTTCCATGCATGCCTTCATGAGTCCATGTCTGTCTGCTGCCCCCATGCATCATTTTCTAATGCCTACCTATTCTCTATGTTCTCTTCAGCTGTAGTTCCCTGACCTGAGACTTCTCCGTAAATGATCTATTGTAGTCCTCACTGTGTTCTTTCCTATGAGGCTTGCAGTTTCTGCCCCTGTGCCAGTTTGTTTGTCAGAGTTTCAGTTCACCTGCTGTGTTTACTAACCACTCTCCCTGCATCTGAAATGGGCCCTACCCAGCCAACCACTCTCCTGCAGCTGAACCACCCTTTTGGCCTCTGGAGAAACCTTCCCAAGGAAAGCACTGTCCATGGACCATTTCACAGTTACAAGGGAGGAGGAGAGGCCCCAGCTGAGTAGGAAGCAACTGCGGTGGGGACTTAATTAGGGGATAGACTTGTGAGCAGGGTGGGGTAAAGGAGAGGGAGGTGAAATACCTGAGAGGTACTTTGGCTTGGAGGATGAGAGCAGATACAGTGGATCATTAGGCAGCAGGAGATGAGAGGAGCTAGATGTCATTGTCCACCTGGGGACAAATGACCCTAGCAAGGGACGGGTAGGGTAGTGCAGGGAAATTTCAGGGATAGTGGGAAGGTCCTCAGCATGCATGGTGGCTTTTGCCAAAAGGTTGCCTATAAACATCTTGGGAGAATATAGGATTCTCCACGCAGCTTTCAACAGTTGGTTAAAGGCATGGTGCAGGGTGGGGCTCAGTACTAGGAGTGGGCCTCTTCAGTGTCTTCTCAAGTGAAATTGCAGAAGAACTGAATGGGAAGGTAAGTCTTTTGCAGATGCCACCAAAACCTGTTATAGGGTTGACACTCAGGAGGGGTGGAGAAAGGGTTCAGCCATGCTGGTGTGACAGCCATGTTGCTGATGCCGATTACAGCACAGGCCACATTACAGCACCAGGCAAAAAGTATCCTGGGAGTTACACCACCAAAGAGCCCTCCTGGGAGACAGTCTCCATTGGGCCCCTTCCCTAATTATCCCACAGGTCCAGGTTCTTAATTTACCTGTTCTCCAGTCCTACCCATCCTACAATCACCCCGCAGGTATATAGTAGATTGTTACTATCCCTGATGTTCGGTGGTTTCCATTTATTTATTTACTCATTCATTTGTTTACCGAGTAGGTGCACTGGTCTGAGAACCAATTTCAGGCATGACCTGGGCTATTGAGGATGGCACAGGAATAAAAGCAAGTACAAAGGAGGCTGGGACAAGGCATACAATAGATAGTAATAAAAATATACAGGCTATTTATATGAAGATATATATAAACTTGCAGCACAATGGATAAATAACATTTCTGACAATAGCAGGTACAGTAGTAGCCAAGTTGTAATACAAATTAGGCATGATCTGAGATGAGTAAAGGAAAAAGTGCATCATGGCAATGTAGGTATGGACCAAGAAGGAAAAGGAGGGAAGGAAGGAAAGTAGAGGCATGATAATAAGTTGGGATGGCAGGAGAGAGTAGTGGAGGACAGCAGGTGAGATCCAAGGAGAGAGTGGAAGAGTCCTGCAGAGTCAGTGGTGCTTAAGTGGAGTGGGCAGGTTATTCCAAAGGAAAGGGGCTGCAGATGAGAATTCACATTTACCCATACAGGTGGAGACTAGGGTACTCAAGCATGGGGTCAGCAGTGAGGCAGAGCTCTAGAACAAACACTTTGGCCAAAGAAGGTGGGATTGCAGAGAGGTAACTCGGTTTTGATGGCCTTATTGACTGTGCTGGCCAGGAGATAGGTCTGTTGGGCTGATGGGAAGCCAGCCCAGGGCCTGATAGAGTGAGCAATGGTGTGTTGAGTGAAAGTCCTTGCCCCTGTATATCCAAAGTCCCCACCATGATCCAGTTAGTTCTTACAGCAAATACTACCTCTGGTCCCCAGCCTTACTATATATTTGACACCCTTCCACATTTGGCACATATCATCCTCTCAGCTCCTTGATCAGGCACAAAATGGATAGTTCACAATCATGTGCTAACTGTACACAGCTGTTTATACAATTGGCACATGAGAGCAAACTGGTGTTCTGTCCTCAGTTGGTCACAGAGGTTAGCAGAGTGTCTGTGCCAATTGCCACTGTGGGGAGAGTGCGAACATATGGTGGGGCCATGAATGGTCGCAGTGGTGGGACTGGGTGAGCAGGTACTTATTGGCAGTTTCCAATGTATGGATTAGACAGCAGCACCACTGAACACCAAGGGAAGTGTGATATTACTGATGGCGGAGCTCAAAGGGGCAGTGGTAGGAGGCAGAGGTGATACTACCTGGTTTAGGGAGACAACAGCTTTTAAAGCCATTTACCAACTGGTCAGAGACTCACTAATTATGCTATTCAAGATAGCATTTTGTGATCCTACCTTGTTTTTGGGGTGCAAAGTGTTGTTTGAGAGTCACTTACCCATTTAGCGATCAGAATGCTCTTTGAATGTTCTGTCTATGTAAACAATAACAGTCCATTACCAGTAAGATAAAGACAAGGAACAAATCAAAAATGGAATTGAGAGCTGTTCTCCATGAGGTTGATAATGTAATTTATCTTAACAATGCTTTAGAGTACAGAGTATGATGAGATTAATACTGGTACCACTGTGCTACCACATGAGTCTAGGGTTGCTGTGAGAGGTACCAAATACTGAAATGTCAAAATAACGCAGTACCATTGTGCTACCAGTGTACCAGTATTTGTGGGAGCCGACAAAATCTCAAAATTTCGTGATACCATTGTATTACCAGTGTATGTGTGAGAGACAGAGAAAATGGTAAAAATGCCATAGGATACCATTCTGCCAGTGCACTACCAATGCACAGAGGAAAATCTATATATCACCAACCACTGTGATACCAGAGTACCACTGGTAGTACTATTGTGGATTTTTCAGCTGACCACAGTATTGCCATTGCTATACCACTATAATGCCATTGTGACAAATTCAGTAAGGGTAACCAGTTTGTTGAGACAATGCAGTGCTAAAGAAGTGTGATAAAATTATAAAGTGTTGTCAGTGCTACTGCAGTGTGCACAAAAATTTGTGAAGGAAATACAGTGCTAAAGAAGTGTGCATGAAAAATCTAATAATTATTTGCAGTGCTCTTACAGTCTGCATCAAAAAATAAGAAAGATTGAGCAGTGCTACTGCAGTGTGCAGCAAAAATTAGTGAAGAAAATACAGTGCTAAAGAAGTGTGCATGAAAATCTAGTAATTATTTGCAGTGCTCTTATAGTGTGCATCAAAACATAAGAAAGATTGAGCAGTGGTACAACAGTGTAGGCAGAAAGTCAGTGCAGTGTATTAACAGTGCACTGATGAAAAGCAGTGCTTTGTCAGTCTGGACTGAAATAACACTGAAATAAGACTGAAGTTGGAAGTGTACACTCCACTTCCCTCTGTAGAGCTCCATATTCCACACTTATGCCTTCCATATCATAAGACATTTCTCCGGCCTTATCTCCTGTGCTGAACCTACAGAGAGGGAGACCTGCTCTCCTGTAGGGCTACCAGCCTCCATTGCCACATCAGCACCCTCCTTGGTCCAGCTCCAAACTGTGCTCCTCTATTCCTGCTCACAGGAAGAAGAGCCTCCTGGTGCAAGAGTGGGGAATTTCCCTGTGTCCTGGCCAAATCTCTCCCATTCACTAAAAATACCACCAACAGCTTAATCTGGTTCAGTTTCAGTTGGTTACCATCTGTATCCTTTCCACTTCGGGTCGCCCCTGGAGAAAGGGGCTTCTAGTCTCAGTGGGCCTCCCGGTCAACAAAATTCAATAAATAAATAAATAAACTTGCTGCAATCCTGGGGGTCTTTTAGGGAACTTGCACCAGTTATTTGGGCATAAGCTGACGTAAATCATGAAAACTGTTGCAACTGCACCTGAGATTGTGGAATTGCGCAGCGGCAGCAACGCAGTTGGCACACTGCCAGAACATAAGTCTTGTGGTGCAAGGCTTGATGCAAGCCCTATGAAGCGCTTTGAAAATCCCGCCCACAGAGTCCAGGATTCTTGTTAGATTTTGGTACAACCAAAATTACTGCATAACTCTAGAAGGGCAGAGGGAGCCATTCCCTGTCATCAAGGAGTTAGAGAGCCTCAAAGAGGGAGAATATCCAGAGAAAAGGTTTTCAAGAATTTGGCATGGTATCCATCTGGTCCAGGGCATTTCCTGGATTAAGCTTGTTCACCACCACCTGAATTTCTGCCATAGAAATAAGGGTCTGAAAAGTGTTAAGAGCATCCAGGTGCATTTCAGAAAGTTGTAGCATGTCTAAAGTTTTAACATCCTCCCTAGGGACTGTATCTCCCAGGCGTATAAGCTCTTATAATACGCCATAAAAGCATCTGAAATAGAGCTTACATCCCATGCTACCTGTCCCAAGGTAGGATGGGGAATTTCATAATGGACACCTGCAATCTGTAGTCTCTGACTCTATGTGCCAGGAGACATGCTGCTCTGGGACCTCCATCATAGTATTTTGGTGCAAATAACAAAGAGCGCATCCATATGATGCTTAGCTAGGGTGTCTAACTGTTGTTTCACTTATGCTCATTGGCCAGGGTCTGCAGAGTGCCCTATTTATGTTGGGCATGGAGAAAGGACAAGGTTGTTAGTAAATCTCGCTGTATGCCTGACACTCTTTTGTTTTATGAGATGCATAGCTGATTATGTGTCTCTTAAGAACTACCTCACAGTATCCCAAATAGTGGTGGGAGAGTTATTCGGCATGAAATTCTGGCCTATTATGTCTTTAATATGTGTTTGCACCATCTCTCTCAAAGCATCTAATCCTTTAAATAGAATGTGTTAAAACACTAGTTGGCTCATTATGTTTGTTGCGCATGCAAGAAACATGATGTGACAGCTTGAGAGAAAAACGGGTTGTGGAGGCGCGGCAGTGTTACAGCCAAGGGAGGAACTGCTTTTGGGGCTTGGCATTGGTGGACCAATGGGCACAGTGTGCCAATGATACTGGTCTCAAAAAGTGCACCAAGTTATAGCGTTTTCACACTTGGCAATCAGGGGCCACCTTGTCATTGCAGCATCAGTCATTGTGCTGCAATGAGGAGCGACCCATCATTGCAGGGAAGAATGTTAACTAGTTTAATACTGTTTGTGAACATTGTGGGTGGCTTGCCACCGCTCACAAACAATATTAGGCAGCCTCCCATGCCGAGGGGTGACCAGTCCCCTCAGCAGCATGTACCCCAAACTGCCTTTGTTGGCCGACTAGGCCCTAATCCTGCCAGCTTCAGTAGCTGCAAAGTGTTTATTCAGCTGACTGGGAGCCCACTCCCCATCAGCAAGATGTAACCCCCATCCCCCAACCACTTTCGTTATCTGCCGATGGGGAGCCTACTCCCGTGGCATGATGTAACCCCGCCTGGTTTTGTTGCCTGCTGATGGGGTGCCCAATCCCTGTCGGCATGATGTTTCTCCCCATGTTGTCTTGTGTGCCAAGGGGTGCCTAACCCTTCGGCTGCAGCTTGCCTCTGAAAAGAGCCCTTGGCATGCTGGGAGCCCACCCCAGCATGCCAAATTCCCTGTAAAATTGAAAACCATCCCGCATTGTCTTTTTGTTTTTTCTTCTGTAAAGAAAAACGGTCCCACGCAGTCTGCCACACAAGCCTCCCGCAACCTGCACCCACCCACTGCACACCCTGCCTCCTCATTACCCCTCACCCCATACTTACCTCCGGAGTCTGGCACGATGATCTTCGTGGACCGGGAACACGCCTGCACTCTTCAAAGCTGACTGCGAACTGAGGAAATGCTGGTAAGCTGTATAATGTAATAAATAGGGTTTTTTCAACTTTGCTGCATATCTCAGGCATTTTTGGAATTTTGGCACCACATTTTCAACATGGGTTTTTAGACCTCCTCATGAATCCTGTCACTGTCATGGTGTTAATCGGGCCCGGCGGGTGATTTACATGAGTCACTGCATGAAATCACCTTTCAGGACTGAGTAACGAAATGACAGTGCCAGTGTTCATAAGGTGGGCTCTCAAAAGCCTATGTTGCAAATTTGGTGAAAGAATTCCTAAAATTACTGTTTTATGAGTTGCATGCCTGCAGTTCCTACGCACGCCGTAACTCACAAATTTGTAACATTTGCACTCCAGATTTTCAACATTGCCATTTTATCAGATCTACTTATGAGCAGTACAGCTGTCGTTTTCACATCTTGTCCAAAATGTGTTTCACGGCATGTAGTGCACAATGGCACAGTCAGTGTGTGAAATCAATGCTTGGGACACATTAAGAAATCACAGTGACACTGTTCACGAGCAGAGGTATTAAAATGGCTATATTGAAAATTTGGTGAAATAATCCCTAAAATGACTGTTTTATGAGCGTGTGTTGCCCAGTTCTATGACGCCGTAGAGTTCGTGAATTTTTAATATTTGCAGTCCAGAAGTTCAACAATGCCATTTTACCACACCTACTTATGAGCAGTACAGCTTTAATTTTGCACATCTCTCCCAAAATGTGTTTCTGTACTTGTAGCGCATAATGGCACAGTTGGTGTACAAAATCAATGTTTGGGACAGATTAAGAAAATCACATTGACATTGTTCATTAGCACAGGTCCTAAAATGTCTATGTTGAAAATTTGGTGAGAAAAGTTCATAAAATGACTGTGTTATGAGTGCGCATTGTGCAGTTTCTACATCGCCATACCTTCACACATTTGCAATATTTTCATTCCAGATTGCCAACACTGTCATTTGCCTGCACCTCCTTATGAACAGTACAGCTGTCATTTTTCACATCCCGCCCACGTGTTTTGCACTTCTGGCACAGACAATTGCGGTCGCTAGGAAATCCGTGTTCAGGACACATTAGGAAAATCACACTGACACTGTTAATTAGCAGAGGTAGTAAAATGGCTATGTTGAAAATTTGGTGACAAAATCCATAAACTAACTGTGTTATGGAGTGTGCATTGCGCAGTTTCACGCACGCTTTCGAATCACTCGAGCATTTGCAATATTTTCAATGCCATATTTTCAACATTGCCATTTTTTTGCACCTCCTTTTGAACAGTACAGATGTTTTTTTCACATCCTGGCCGAAATGTATTTTGCATTTCCGCACAGAATAGCACAGTCGCTGTGGGAAATCACTGTTTAGGACACATTACAAAAATCACAATGACACTGTTCATTAGCAGAAGTCCTAAAATGCCTATGTTGAACATCTGGTGATGAAAGTCCAGAAATGACTGTGTTATGAGGGTGCGCTATGCAGTTTCCATGCACGGTTATAACTTTGCACATTTGTAATATTTTCACTCCAGATTTTAAACATTGCCATTTTCCCACACCTCCTTATGAATAGTACAGCTGTCATTTTTCACATCCTGATGGAAATGTGTTTTGCAGTTCCAGTGTAGAATACCGTGGTTGCTGTGGGAAATCAGTGTTCAGGACACAGTAACAAAATCACAGTGACACTGTTCATGACCACAGGTCATTAAATGCCTATGTTGAAAATCTGGTGATGAAACTCCATAAAATGACTTTGTTACATGCATGCATTGCACGGTTTCCAAGTATGCTCGGAAGTGCAAGCATTTTAATATTCCCACTACACATTTTCAACATTGCCATCTCATCATACCTCCCTATGGATGGTACAGCTGTCATTCTATAGTGTCAGTCTATAGTCACTGCTCCACCCCTACCTTCAAAAGTTGGATACCTTATACCATAGAGCAATAAGGTTCATTACAGACCGCCATATAATACTCACCATTGTTCTCTCTATGATTCAGTTGGATGGGTTTCCTTCATGTCAGGAGGAGCAGAAATGCAGCCTCTATGGATCTACAGAGCTTTATCAAAAACTCCCAAGCTATATCCTGACTGCTTCAACCTGACCACTCCCAGCTCCTATGCCCTAAGAAGCAACAATATCATCCTGCTCAAATTGCCCAAAGTCAACACCAAACTAGGGAGGGCAGCAATCAGCTACTCTCTAGGCCATAGCATGGAACACCCTACAAAATCCCTAAAACTGTCCATTATCATTCCATTTACATCCTTCAAGCAGCACTGTACAGCCTTCTTCACAGAGAAATGCAGTTGCCACCGCTAGAGATAGAATAGTCATCCCACAAAACCTTATTCCAATCACATATGGCATATTCCTTCCAGCCAGACACCGCCAGTATATGGCACCCAATATTCCCTTCACCATCCTTGTACTCATTATGTGAGTGACTGTCATGGCCCTCATTGTGATATATATGTATTGTACATATTGTAGATGTTAGTTTAACTTTCTCTTGCCAAGCTTTAACATGTGAATTTTCTGTATATTATTGTGTTATAAATAACATTTTCTTGTTTCTGTATGTATAACTGTCTCATAAGTATGTGATGTAATTGCTGTGCACCAACTCGAACCTTGACCTTATCAGGTCCATCTTGTAAATGAGCCTTGCTCAATGATGATCGCCTGAATAAATAAAGATTTGATTGATTGATTGATTGATTGATTCTTCACATCCTGCCTGATCTGTCTTTTCGTACATGTGGTGCAGAATGGCACTGTCACTTTTGGAAGTCAGATTTCAGGACACATTGACAAAATCACACTGCCACTGTAAATGACAAGAGGTCCCAAATGCTTTCATGAGGTGGGGTCACAAAAGGCTATGTTCAAAATCTGTACTATGGATACCAACAAATGCCTGAGGCATTACAGTTTCTAACCATAACGTCCTACCCTGTACAGACAGACAGGCATTGTCGTGTGCCTTTAGATTGCCAGCTATACTGCTTCTTGCCATCCCGCCCCCACCCCCGCAGCCACTGACAGGTATCGAGGTGTACCTTGGACTCTTCATCCCAAGACTTCACCCCATTCTCCTATTCTACACCCATTTCAACGATGTCCTTATGAAATGGGGTGACCGTAAAGCCAAACACTCTAAGGCACAGCTCAACACATGTCTGTGTCTGCAGAATAGGGTGAGGTGACATGGCTTGACCATCTTGGGTGACGACCCAAAACCTTACCCCAAATCCTGTCCATCTCTACAGGATGGAGGTGGGGTTCATGTGAAGTTCAGTATTTCACTGCCATTCCTATTCTGCATCTGTCTAACTCCTGCATTTCTATTGCTAATACCAGCAAGCAAACATTCGGCATTGACAAATGCTTGTTTTCTAAATACTGTAGTCAAAAGTCCACTTCAGCTATCACTGGTGCATGATCTGAAAATGTCATTGGGCCTATAGTGCAGCTGTGGAACTTACTTACATTTTCTGCTTTGTAAGCCATACAATCAATACGTCCGTATTGATTATGAGAATGAATAATGTATAATCAAGGGTATGTGGATTTAATTCCCACCACAGATCTGTCCAACCAAAGTCAAGGAACGGTAGGGCCAGAATAATCCTTAAGAGTGTCTATATACTGTATATAACTTAAAATCTCCAGCGACAAATAGGAAACCCTGCTGGCTATCTAGAATCATCTGAACCTTTTCTTAATTAAGGCAATATATGAGCCGGGACAGATAGATTGAGGCAATAGTAATCCTCTGTCCTTCCAACTTCCCATTCAGCACCACACAGCTGCCATCCCAGCTCTCACTATCCCAGTCTCCTTAAAGTTAGAGAGTGGGAGACAAGTATCATTACCCTATGTCTCCTACCCTATAGGGTGTCCATTGGCCACTGCTCCACAGGTATGCCATGCTCCTTCAGAGCTCTATACTATCCTCTGCAGTTTCAAACTGTTGTTGCCCTCAAGGAAAAAATAAGTCTGGCCTGGTTGGGGTTTGGAACCAGAGTTGCTGTTTCGTGGCACCTCAGCACCATGATGTATTGTCTTTGGTGCTACATCAGGGAGAGGTAGTCATCATCAAAGAGGATCCTTTTTCCTGGTAGTGGACTATCTTCATTCACCAGGCCTGAAGCAGCAAGTCATGTCTTATTTTATTTTTCAGAAAGCAAACTATGATTGAGCAGGGACGCCACCTCGCGCTCTGTAGGTTTAGGACCCCGTGCATGATGAGCCTCTCTATGTCCAGTGGCATGTCCATCTCCAATTGTAGAGCCTCTCTGAAAAGCCCTCCATGAAAGTCTCCATATCTGGGGCTACTGCATTCCTAGGATGCCATGCAGCCACAGATTCTTTCATCAGGCTTGGTTTTCTGCATCCTCTCAACATTCCTGGAGTTTCGATTGTGTGGCAGCAAGCTAGGGCAGCATTTTTCCAAGGCAGTTGGCTCACTGATCTGTCTCTGTGATGTGTTGTTCAGCGTTGTTTATCCAGCACTACAGCTTTTAATATTGGCCCCACATCTATTATTTGCTTGGTGAGCCCATTAGATCAAGTCCAATTTCTTTCCTTTGTTGCTATTTTTGTGGGGTGATCCCTGTTCAGGGCCCATGAGAAGCCGAGGAGGCTGAGGCCTGCAAATTGTCCACGTCAATCTGCTGGGCTGTCCTGCTATTTTTACCATGTGCCCTATTTGGAGCTTGTTTATTTCCTATCCATCCTCCACTACATATTAAGAAAGACCTCCTCTGAGTATTGTGAGGTATTTTTACTGTTTTTGATAAACTTGAAGAGGTAAATCACTGGCACTATTGGAAGATAAGGTTTTAAGCTGCCATTAGGGATGCTAACATCACCGGAAGTCATCATTTAACTCTTCAGCAGGTTTTGTTTTTAACTTTTTATTTGCAAGTTTTATGAGAGTTACAGTATTTACTATAATACATAAAAGACAAGGGCCTGATATTCAAGCACGGAGATGTGCTGAGGAGTGATATTCAGCGGGAGCTGAGGCCCAGCGGCAAAACCCATTGCACAATGGCATATTCAACTTTGAAGACATGGCGCAAGTGCGGAGCAACTCGAAGATGCATCGACCAGACTTGTTCCTATAAAACAAGGTGCAAACACGCAGACAGCAGTTGCACCAAGGGTGTGTGAGAGAGAAAGAGATAGTGAGAGAGACAGACAGACAGACACAAGAACAGACACAGAAGGAGAGAGACAGAGAGGTGGTGTAGGAGAGGGAGAGGGAGAGAGAGAGAGAGAGAGAGAGAGACACACACACACAGACACACACAGAAAAATGGTGTACCAGTGTGGCACAAAGACAGCAGTGAATCACCCAGGCGGACACTGGACTGAAGGAGTGATGGATAGTGTGCTATTCCTGATGGAGGTGATAATGAGGGGTGTAAGCTGGCAGGAGGAACAGCTACGGGCCGACAAGGCCTATCGGTGGTATGCCCGACACAGGTGGTACCATGCCCGCATCACCTTTGAGAACTATAGTGACACCGAATTGTGGGCCAGTACTGCCTGAACAGGGCCATTCTGAGGCAGCTCTGTGAGCTGTGCAGTGAGGAGATGCAGGCACCCACCAGACGGGCCACTCGTCCATGGAGACCAAGGTGACCACTGTCATGTGCCTGCTCACCACGGGCACCTTCCAATGACCAACAGGGGACACCACAGGCATCACCCAGTCAGCCACATCCCACCTCCTCACACAGTTCCTCAATGCACTGCTGCCACATGCTTTGGAATTCATCGTTCCCCAGCACAGGGGAGCATACAGCAAACTTGCAGGACTTACACAGGGTGACATGCATGTCTGGCATGATTAGACCATTGATTGCACTCCATGGGCATCTGCATGCCACCTAGCCCTGAGGAAATGCTGTACATCAACAGGAAGGGGAGCCTGAGCATCAACTGCCAGGTGGTGTGCGATGTCATGGGGCGCATCATCAATGTCTGCACCACACACACTGGGATTGCACGATGCACTCATCTGGCACAGCTCTCGCTGTGCCACAGGTTTGAGCATGGGGACATCCCCACGGGCCACCTAGGGTGAGTATGGCATGGGCAAGGGGCGATGGGCTTAGCAGACCTGGGGATGGGGGTGGCAGGGTGCTTGGTGGCATGGGTGCCAGGGACAGGCAAGGGACACAGTATAGAGAAGCATAGGGCTAACCATGTCATTCTCCACACAGGTGACAGCTGCGTCAATGAGGCCCTGGCTGCTCACTCCTACCAGTGACTGTCGTCCCCAGCAGAGGAACAGTACAGCGAGGCACATGCTAGCACACGCAACATCATCGAGCGATCTTTGGCATGCTGAAGGCATGATTCTGTTACCTAGAGAGGTCAGGACGGTGCCTACCAGTACAGCCCCTTAAAGCCTGTGGCCTATTCCTGGCCTGCTGCATGCTGCGTGTGCACAACATGGCCATTGACCATTGGATAATCGCTTGAGGCAGAAGAGGGCAACAGTAGTGGGGACAATGGAGACAATGGGCAGGAGGGTGGTGGACAGCCACCCCCTGGGTGGAGGGACCCCGACTCCAGCAGCAGGCATGATGCCACCACAACACTGTCACACAGGAACACGTTGGCAAACGAGGTAGGTGGTGGCACATGCATGGGCCACACAGACAAGTACAGCACACATGCAGGGACCGGCATGGGAGGGGCATGCACACACAGAGGCACGATGCAGGGTAGGGAGGCAGTGGCACACAACCACACAGCAAACACACACACACACACACACACACACACACACACACCACACACACACATGCACCCACCTACACAGGTGGTGGAAGGTGGCTGGATCAGGCGTGATGCACGGTGCACAGGAGCAACCGGTGCTAGACTGCCCTCATCACACCATGCCACATAGTCCAGCAGCTGAGCATGCACACATGCAGACAGCATGTGGCATGATACATATGCATGCCACCACAAGTATGGGGCACACATAGCCCATGTGAGCACAGGGTATCAGCAGCAGACTGTGGTCAGGGCAGCACACAGCTCAGGGCACTCGCGTGGTACCACGGCTGCCATGGCCACGGGAGTGGCTGCACTGGGGTTGATCTGCAGCCACAGGCTACACATCAGCCATAGGGAGTGTCTGATAGCCCCAGGGATGGAAGTGTGGGACCGTGACTGTATCCTTACAGGGTATGCAGGTGGCTGAACAGCCCAGCCCTGGGCATGCCTGGGATGCCTACATCTGAGCCCGACATCCACTGTGATGTAGTCGCCCAACCCTGGGTCTGTGAGGTGGATGGGGTCTCCTGCATAGCCACACCCTGTGGCAGTGCAACGCAACGCCATCTGCAATTGCACCAGCAATGTGATCCAAGGCCGCAGTCATGGCCTCCTGCATGCATTGAATCCTCCAGGATCTGTGCAGTGCCCTTCCTGATGCACAGCTAACTGGTGCACCTCTGCCCACAGTGCACTCACCTCAGTGGCGAGCAACACCTGTTGCTGAACGGACGCCACAACAATCGGGTGTGCTCTGCCAAACTGTCCACATCCTGGGGCTCCGGGTGGGCCACCGATCAACAGTGGGTGACATGCCACGCTGTACAGCCCCTCTCTGGTTGATGCTGCACAGTGGGGTCTGCAGGAGGGATGGGTACAGCAGGTGCACTGGCGGTGGACCCTGTGTCTGGCTGCCTGGTGGCATCTGCCGTGTGGTGCATCCACTGGCCCTGCTCCGTGGCATTGTGGGATGCTCTGATGGCCGCCACCTTCTCCTTAATGCACCACCTGTCAGTCCCAACCTTCTTGCAGCATTTCTGCACTGACTGCTGGTGGCTGCTGTGCTGGTTGACATAGAGCGCCACCTCCTCCCATCCACTGGCCCTGTCTTGTGGTGAGACCATGGCACTGCTCAACAGGGCTTCCTGTCAGGGTAGGCCTCAAACAGGGCATCCAGCTCTTCCTTAGTGAAGTTAGGCCTGTGCTTCCATGCAGGCCCATGCTCCTCACCCTATTCCTGTCCCAACATGTTGCCTCCTGTGAACATGAACAGCACAGTGTGTCGGCGTCAGCATCTCCTGGTCCGTCCCACTTTGCAGTGCTGTCTGCTCCCAGTCTGCTGCTGCGTCATTCCCCACTTACCTGTCAAGGTTGCAATACTGGTCCATGGCCTGTGTGGTTCTGTGCTGCTTCTGAGTTGCAATACATGCAAATGAGTATGTGCTAACAGTAATGATATGCTAATGTACCCACTACGCTCACATTGCCTGATGAGCTTATTTGTATGTGGCATCTGAATATCACAGACATGCGCCAAGCACAATGGTGTGTTATGCGGAGCAGGCCTAGTGCAATACCACACATACACAGTGCACAAGCCTGCAGTGCACATATGCGCTACACTTTCATGGTTTCAATCGCCACCACGTGCAGACTGTGCAATGCATCAACACCATGCATGTGATGTATAGGTAACTATGCGATTATCGCGCATGCTGCCACATGCCATATCGCACACTTGCGCGGCACGCGTTACACTGGCCAGTGTGACCTCTGACCCCTTAAATGCCTACATGACCCTGCAGACTTACTGGCCATACACAATGTGCATGCCTATCAATGCACAATGGTCGAAAGCACCGCGCATTCTCCCACATCGTGCATCCTGCACCTTTGCAGCCACATGCGTCTGTCCCTGCCATTTTCACTGCAGCACCATGTGGAAACCATAGCAGAGGGTAGGGGACGCCTGCTCCAGTAACTAGAACGATTTGGAGGTGATCAACCTTGTGACCTGTATGCAGCCCTACAGGGCCAGCTGTTCTGCCAGGTGCTCCTGCAGCAGGCCAGGGGCAGGTGTGGCTCACCATAGCCGTCCATCTGAGAGGAGGACAGGGGTTCCCAAGATGGCAGAGCAGTGCAGGCACCGGTATGGTGACCTGCTAGGAGGGACCCAGGATGGCTCCAGAGGCTCCAGGCACATGTCAGGTGTGGTGCAGTGCCACAGCCAAGTAGGTGTACACTTGTTGCATGTCTACCCTGGTGCTGTACTGTGGTGGTGGCATTGCTGCCTGCCATGCCTTGCAGTGGTGTGCACTGTCAGCATGCACATCACTGACTGTCATGACCAGCTGTTGCTTGTGTTGCAATGCAGCGATGCTGGCATGTGGGACATGGTGGGCAGGGGCACGCTGTGTGCACAGAGGGCTGTGTGGTGGTGGGGGGCTGCTGGTGTGATCAGGTACTGATGTGCACCTGTATTCTTTCCATTCCCAGGGCCAGAGGACTGCAGGAGGGCCAGGGTAGAGGCCGAGCACAAAACGGGTGGTGCATCCTGATGGGGGCCAACCCACGTAATCTGCACTGTAGGGGCAGCTAAGCACTGTCATGGTCATTCTCACTGTACATGGGGGTGGCAGTGGGGAGTGGTGGCATGGCCACATCTGCCATGTGCCATAACAGCTGTGTATGTTGCACTGTGCGCATGCATGCCATTGTGGCATGTCTGTTGGACATGTGTGCCGGGTTGTTGGTGGTGGACATGTGCCCGCTACCATCATTGTTGCTGTGGTGCTGTCAGTGCAGTGTGTCATGTGACTGTCATTGTGCGGTCGTGTGGCGTTGTGCGGTGAGGACCACCTCTGCAATGCCATGGTGTGCCGATGTTGCTGGCTGGCTTTGGCCCACCCCTGAGAGGTGTCCATTCAGGACCCTCCAGGGTATATTCCCACTGACCATTGTGCACTATGGGTGGGCATGGTTCCTTGGGCCATTGCACTGATCACCTGTCCTTTCCTGTCCCTTGCCATAGGTGTCAGGCATCCATCTCAAAGACCGCCTCAACGGATGCTGTCAAGGATGATGCGGCAGACGCCCTGGTCGTGTCCAGTATTCTGAGGTGGTGGTCACCATCTGGCGGATGGTGGCAGCAGACAGATGGAGAGGTAGTTTGCTGGGTTAGCTGGATGGGGCCGCCATTGATGTTGCAGTACAAGGCCCCTGTTTCTCCTGTTGCATCTTCCCCTACAGTACCTCCTCCCACTGTTCCTTGTCCCCTTCCCTCACTGTACCTACCCTTTCCCTGCCCCTGTTATCTGTTGTCTCACACTTACCATTTTATAAAGCGTTTCTCAGATACCTGCCTGTGTCCATGTTTGCTTTGCAGGTGGCCCAGTGTCTGTCCATGGTGTGTGCATGGGGGTGCATGTTGTGCTTCCTTGGTTACCTGCTGTGTACTGTGGTGTGTTCCGCTGTGGTGGTGTCCATCCCTGGCTTGGTGGCTGTGCTTTGAGCATCCATGGGTGTGACAGTCCAGGGTGAGTGGTGGGTGTGTGCATGGTGGTGGCACACGGCCATGGTCATTGTTCTGGTCCTGTCTGCACACTGTTTTGGGGTCCTCTGCTTGGTGTTGGGCACCCGGCCTGTGTTGTCTGCCACACTGCCTGTGTCCTGGCCCATTCAGTGCCCTGTGTGGGCTCTCTGTGTGTCTGTGTGGTGTGTGTGTGCTGGGCTGCATGGTCCTGGGTGTGGCCTGCTATGGTCACGTAGTGGGGTGCATGGCTGGCAGCCTGCCTGTGGGGGGCACCCTTGGTGGCCTTCTGTTGGCCCCCTTCTGTCACTTACTATCCATGCCACCATTGTGTTCTGGGATCAGATACCTGGGTGCCTGTGTGTGCCTTGCTGTGCCCTGCTGATGGGGGGTCCTGTGGCCACTGTCACTGTGCTTCCATGGCTCTGTCCCTGGGTCTGTTCTCTGTGCCCTGCCCCCTCTGTTGCTGTGCTGCTCTGCACTGCCACGGTTGCACCAGCACATCTCTGTTTGCACCATGGTACACCTCTGCTTGCACCATGGCACAACTCTGCCATATTCAGCCACATTGTGCTGGCTCTGTTTAGCCTGTGCAACCTCTGAATATGGGGATCCATGACAGGAGTCTGACAGTATTTCTGTTGAATGCCTAGCAGTGACACCATCAGGTCAACCGCATTTTGCAGTCGGCTGCCCATTCGCTATTGTTTCCTTTGTTTTCTTTGGGGGCTTCACCCCAGAACCCCCAAGTGGGGCTGCACCCGCACCCCCACTTAAGATTCTCAACTCCAGTTGGAGCTGATTGGGGGTGCAGGACCCTGTCAGGCAGCGCCGGGTTCCAGCGGGTCTTCCACCACAGCTAGGCGCCAGTCGCTGTGGGGACCTCGCTATGAAATGTCACTTCGAGGGTAACGGAATATGGCACCCATTGTGCCATGGTGCATCAGATTTGCACTGTGCCAGACTTGAGCCAGACTTTGGCATACTTCTAATATCCAGCCCAAGGTTTGAGACACGCAGGTCTCTACACTAGACTTTCAGAACTTCAATAAAAACAATGATGCTTGTTGTAAAGGTCAGTAAGTCCATGCAGCGAAGCACTGCTAGTACTTTTAGGAAAAATAACGTGTGAAGTTCAATTTGGTTATAGTGTACAGCACTTAATAGTCTTACCACTTGCTACTAAGATAGATCTTTAGATGTTACCAATATATCAAACCCCATGCAGGAGTAAAACAGTGTAGAGGGGCTAGTGGACAAGTAATTTATGGAAAGGAGATGTATGCAATGCCCTGAGCTTAATTGTTATATTATAGCCCCTACAGCTCCATGTAGGGCATGACAACCTACCCTGTGGGTAACATGATATCTCTTCAGGTGTAAATTAAAGTCTGCAAACTGAGCTGTATATGCAGATGCCAACCTTTAAACTTCCATAATGCAAGCCCGATATAGAACATTAACCTATCTAAGAACTAATAAAGGGCAGCTCATATTCAGTACAACTTAGTAACTTTAACAGAATATTGTCTATTTAATCATTCTTCTGACAATACTGACCAACATAACCTTGGTTAGCACTTACAACAGCCATATCATGGCCGATTCCACTAGGGACAAACTGTGCCCCAACTCAATGTAATGAGCACATACAGAGCTTCCAGACGTCACCCTCCTCATCTGATGTGGCTGCTGGAAGCCACGAATGCAGCCACTGAGGCCAGGTACAAAAATATGTAGCTTGGACCTGTAGGAACCTGTAGCCTTGCCAGATAGGTAAGCTGTGCCTGGATGCTATTTTAAGGAGCCGCCTTTGACTATTTGTAGTTTCTTTTTCTGACTTTGCATTTGTGTGGCCAGATCAGGAAAGATGGCCACCGACTGCCCTCCCATACAAGATCACCTCTGTCTAGCCGGCCTGTAACAATGGTATTCTGGCCTCCGGCAAAGATAGGGTGGTAATTACAGTCAACAGTCGTTGTGTCAGATGGCCTCTTGGACATGGTCACTGTGGGATGGCAAAAACATTTAGAATGGTAATGGCAGAATCTTTCAGTAACAGTTGTAAATCTTGAAAGATCATTCTTGTAACTGAATTTAGCAGGTCCAGTGAACCAAGAGAAAGCCAACACTTCTGATGTTGGTCAGCTGATTATTCTGCAGGCCCTCAATTTTGGCTTTCAGGTAATTGAAGTCTCTCACATATGTGGAATTACACTGCTTGTTGGGCTTGTGCCTCGTGAGATCTCTAATGATGGTCACATTTTCCTGTAGGCAATGCTGGTCTCCATTAACTTGGCTGCCACTGCAGCCTACCATTTACTGGTTTCATAGCCTGTGGCTTGAATTTTTGATAACATTGCTAGGATCTGTGCCAAGGGTAATTCTGGCACCATGGCTACAGTACTCACTGTAGGCCCTGACCCTTTGAGGAGCTCAAGCGAGACAAGGATTCATCCAGGTCCTGTGAGTGGTGTTTTCCATCTCTTTTTTCATCTCATCTCTGGTCCAGGAGTTTTTGGCAGGTAAAGAAGAATTAGGTATTAGCTGGCAAGTCAGATAGGTGTATTTCTGTACAATTTCAATTATGATGCAGAGATGTCTCAGAAAGCCGCCACCATGATGCTGCTCCAAGCACCCCACCCCCACCCTTCAGCAGTTTCTGCAGACTCTAACCACTTTCATGGCTGTGTAGAATTTTATAAAATCAGACAAAATTGATCTACATCATCAAAAATTCTTCTGGTGCCAGGGACTTCCTGTTGGGTCAAGCACACGATGGTGGCTTAACTCTGAAGCTCTCCAACCACCCTATTAAGATTCCCCAACCAGTTTACTTTGCTGCAGCTCTTTAGTATTAGAATATCTGCTCAGGGAATATATTGCTACCTCTCCCAGAGATAGCTATAAAAAACAAAATACTTGCGGAATGCAGGAAGATGCAGTGGCTCTCATCAGCGAGGTCTCTGCTTCTGAACAGTCCCAGACTTCAACAGAATTGGGCAGCCGCATGGACCATGGTAAAACAATCGAAAGAGAAACAACAGAATAAGAATAAAAAGATCAAGTTCGAAATGATATACAAAGAACTTATATTGTTTCAGACGGAGGGTAAACAAATGTATTCAGAACTCTCTAAAGATATGTGACCACCTTGGAGAAATGAGCCAACGACTGGAGCATTAGATTTAGGTGGTGGAAAAACAGGGTGGATGACCTGGAGGAGGTAGTAAAACTTACAAGAACAGCAAATACAACTGCAAGCTCATCATGAAGATGCTGAAAAGGGCACAGTGCAAACATATCAGGATATATTGTGTCCCTGAGGGGTTGGAGGGCCCAGAGATTAAAGACTTATCCTGCCTGTTTGGTTGTGCAGTTACAGCATGGTCAGAAGGACTTTTCTATGGCTGAAGAGACAAGGGAGGAACTTGAGAAATCTGGTATCCAATGTCCACGGAGACAGCTGCTCGCTTCTGCAAGGCTACAACCACCTTAATGGCAAAAGTGCAGGCAAACTCTGGTCCTGGCAGTACTCTGACAAGAAAAGAATGCAACTATCTTCCCGGTCTGGCGGCATTTCAGAGACCACCTCGAGGAAGAACCTGAGCAGACATGAAGGAGTGCATGGCTCTAATTTTCACACTGCAGGAGGAGGATCCCTTGGTAAAGGGAAGAGGGTGGAATCTTCAGACTGGGAGGCTCTCCCGATTTTAACCTGGTAAGCTGGTTTCAGTTGCTAATAACTTTTTGATGCTCTTCTCCTGGTGATCCACTTACCTGCAATTTAATTTTGTTTTCTTGTTTTAATGGTCCATACGATAAAGGTAGTAAGGAGAGGAAGTGACTGTTAAGAAATTCCCCAGGACAGTATGATGAGGGTGGTTGGCTGTGGACGCCAGAGAATTGTTAAAGTAAACTGATTCCGCCTCTTGATTTATGTTTCTGATTATGAAGTGATGACTTGTTGGAACAATTACGGGCTTTCCTGTGAGACTAACCGGAGGCCACTATGAATATATTTAACTTCTTGTTTAAGCTGTTGCTCAGCTGATTTGTGACCCGAGGGGGTTTGAATGTTATTTTATAAACATTGTTATTGAAACAGTATGATAGAAATAATATGCTATGTTACTTTGGGATAGCTTGTTTTACAACTGAAGCTGCATGGACAGATACTTCTTGATCCAACTAGCTCCTGCAATTCAAACAGGGATGGCCACATATAACTGCAGAAAAGCCTTGTTGATTAAATGATCCTTTGCAGCCCTTTAGAAATGGACTATAAGGAATTAATTTGCTTATTAAACTTATTTTAAGATGGTGGATTCTTAAATGGGACACAGCATATTAAAGCTATACCATCTAAAAGGGTGGGTGGGGGCTCGTGAGCTGCTTAGTGCTTGATGCATTTATTTGTTACTGTCCTAGTCTTTTTTATTTCCTTTTCTTTTGTCCCTTTCCTTATTACTGAGGGATATCCTCTCAAGGAGGTCTGAGTACTGAGTGCACTTGGATTACCTCAAGTTCATCGTTACTTTAGATGGGCTGACAGGGAGACATTTCTCGTTCTCTCCTTCCTTGGAAGTCTTGATCCAAGCCTACTATTTTAGTTTGTTGGCAAATAAATTCCTGGCTTTGTTGTCTGTGGATGCAGTACTCACTGTATATAATTCAAGGGCTGGATGTAGCTCAGAGGAACTGCATCATGCTCTGCTATGTTCTGCCCTGTTGGAATTTTTATTTTTAGAAGTTTTTAAGCAAGAACACATTGTAGTTTGGCTTTATACTTATTTGTTACTTTGTAAAAGGCATGAAGAGAGAGATTTTATGATTATATTTCCTTGGACGGATGGTCTCCTGGTTATCACAAATGGGGAGGCATTCTGAAAGTAATACCCACAGATTCTCTGGATATTTATGAAGGTCAAAGGTGATTTGATGGATTTTGTAGGTAGAAGGTTGGCTGCCAGGGAATGCTGGAAGCAGTTAAGATAGCTGATGGTGTTCCTTAAAATGTCTACATCTTTAGTTGAAGTATTATATCTTAATATCAATGGTTTAAACAACCCAATAAAATGGTCTAGTGTAGTCTAGTATGTGCGCTGGCAGGGTCCAGATATCACATTTCTGCAAGAGACCCACCTAACACCAGGGAACATGCAAACCTTGCTTGGGGAAGGTCTTGGGTCTTTGCTTTATCATGCCTGAAGGGCAAGTGTAGGGCACAGCTATTTTGATTCCCAAGTCCACACCTTTTTCCCTTTAAAGGCAATATGTTGCTACTCAGTTGTTTGTTTTATTGATCAGCCGTCTATATGGCAGAGAGGTAACTCTTGCAAATGTATATTTTCCTCTTCAGGCCCCCACTAGTCAATTCTGTACATTTTTCAACAAGCTATTGAAATGTTCCAAGGCTGCTTAATCATGGAGGGAGATTTAAATCTAACATTGTCTCCGGCAGTCGATACATCGGTTCCTCCTCCCATAGAGCCTCGGCAGCCCAGAAATTTTTCTGTACCCAACAAGACAAATTGGGTTTAACGGATGTCTGCTTCTTTTTTTTCCTTCTGCTAGGGTTTATACTTTTCATTCACCCCATTTCCATACTTTTCCCATCTTGATTATTTCTTTGTGCCTCAAATGCATACAGACTTGATGTAAGATATTACTATATGCTCACGGTATCTTTCTGATCACCCCATTGTTGCTTAAATTAGAGTTGTGCAAACCCCAAAAGATTTCAACATGGTGTCTTAATATTACCTTTGAAAAATTAAGAGTTTAAAAATGATTCAGGTTAAAATCCCTAGATTCTGTCCGAGAATGCCTCTTCTGATATTCCATCAACTATTCTGTGTGATACCTTAAAAGTGGTTATACACAGGGAGATAATAACTAATCAGCACATAAGCAGAAACATCAGGAAGCAGAATATGCCAGATTGGAGGGGAATTGCAAAATCTTCAGCAACACTCAGAGTTCTGACATCTTAGATTCGCACTTGAATACTAGAGATTAAGGCAAAGTTGCAGAAACTTCTGGACAAGAAGGTGCAACAAGCCTTGTTTCTCTTGGAAAAGTATCGGTATGAAGGAGGCCTTGTGGGATGAGCAATTTGCTAGATGGTGCGTGGGACATAGGGTGGCATCTGTTGTTACTCAGTTACAGTCCACCAGTACTGACTGCTTACTTACAAACACTACTGACATACTGACAGAATTTTGATCTTATTATGCTGCTTTGTACACTGCATCAACCCTAGTGCTAGATACACTAATCACGGAATTTTTAGCTTGCCTATCTCTCCCACTCTATCTCAAGAACATTCTGAACTTTTACTCCCCAGTCACAACTGAGGAGGTGCAGATAGCGATTTCCCAGAGCAAAATAATGAAATGCCCAGGCACAGATGGGCTGCTGGCTGAACGGTACAAGACTTTTCAGAAGCAGGTGTTGCCTGTGTTACTTTCGGCATATTGTGAGGTCCAGAAGGGTGGGCCTCCCAGTATCCTGGGCCTATAATGACTCTGTCTTCAATTGTGAAACTGGACAGGGATCCTAAATTGTCTTCTTCATACTGACCAATTTCCATTTTAAATATGGATTATAAGTTGTTCATGTCAGTCTTGAACATAGACTTGAACTGATATGCCTATCTATAATGCACGTAGATCAGCCTGGTTTTGTTTGTTCTAGGCAGACAATGGATAACATCCACAGAACACTCTCCCTAATGGAATATATTAATCAAAGATCTATTCCGTAGCCTTGATCAGCCTTGATGCTGACAAAGCTTTTGATCAGGTCTCTTGACCCTTTTATGGAAGACACTTTTCAGATTTGGTTTCCTGGAAAACTTTATCCAAATGCTTCAACAAATTTATCAGGCCCCAAAAGCCTATATCCATACCAATGCTCAGTTGTCAGACCCAATTCATATTTCTCGTGGGACCCATCAGGGTGCCTCTATCCCTTTTCTAGTTGCACTAAATATCGAACCTCTGGCTGCGGCTATTCGGGAGGCTGAGGGAGTTCTAGGGATTCCACTTGGGGAGACTTTTAAGGTTTCCTCTTGCAGACAATGTTCTTTTAACATTGTTGGATTCTGAGTCTTCTGTCACAAAAATAGGGGAGAATTTGAGGACGCTATAACGTTGTCCGGTATGCGATAAACGTTCAGAAAACTGTGGTCCTAGCTTTCAACTTTGCTCCATCTCACATTTTGAAAGTGCTTTTCCATCTCGTTGGAGATGTACTAAAATTAAATACTTAGGAGTATATCTACCAAAGAGTTTAGTACATTTGGAATTGTTAAATTATGAATATTTAACTCAGGAGAGTGAGAGAGTTGAGTAGCTGGACGCACCTAGGTTTATCCTTTATTTCCTGAAGAGACACTGTCTGCATGACAATATTGCCCAAATTACTTTACTTATTTCCAGTCTTACCAGTAACACCACCCTTATATCTTTTTAACTTATGGAACAGGTCCTCTCCCAATTTGTATGGGCTGGTAGATGTCCACGATTGATGATCATTTTACAGCTACCAATAGACAGAGGGGCACTAAATCTTCCTAATTTAATAGAATACTATAGAGCGGTCACATTTAAAATTATTTTACAGTGGTTGGACTCAAATTTGGAACCTCTGTGGAAATATATTGACTTCGTAAAAATGACTTGATTGATATTAATTAGATAGTTTCTGCCCCAATTAATTCTTTACCAGACTTAAAATATTTCTCTTAACTCTCTTAACACTAGCTATGTGTTGAAGTGTTGGTATAAAATAAGATCCTCCCTACCCTCACAAATATTTTTCATTTATTCTGACTGCTGTTGGCAAAGACAGATTTTCTGCCTGCATGTAGATTTAACTTTTCAATCATGGAGGCAGTTGGGCCTAACATTCATTCAGCAATTTTTAGACATGCAGGGGTAATACCTTTTTCATAACTTCAACGGTTATATTAGCTACCCAAACAAGATCATTTTAGATATCTACAAGTAAGATCCTATTTGCTGCAAAAGGGTCCAGACTGGGGTATGTTACCTAATCCCAAGCCACCAATTTTGAAATTGATACTAGATGCCCTAGAGGGCAGACTGTCTCCACATTTAATTGGGTTGACTTAGAAAGCCTTTAGGGAGAACTGGATGGAATCTTCACAGGCCATCCTTACCGTATGGAATTCTAAACTCTCTACGGATATTCCTTATTGAACATGACTTGGGACGATTTTACCATCAATTAAAATTTCACAAGCCTCCTACTGGCTGGAATTTATCTGGAAGTGCCGAGCATGTATTTTAATATGCCAGATAAACTGTCAAGATTTCTGCCTATCGTGATATGGGCTGTGTTGGCAGCAATATGGAGGAAGTCTACCACCTTTGCTCATATTTTGGGGCATTGCCCTGTTCGTGGGGATTTTGGGAGGGATACTGAGGGCAATTTATGTGAGCTGCTGGACTCAGGTTCCTTTAACTTCACAACTTGTATTGTTATATATGGCATGTGATGATACTATTCTGGCTAGAACTTCTCTGCTATATTTATATATTGCAGCCACAAAAAGCCATCACACATTTATGGCATAAGCTTGAACCCCGTGCTTGCCCAGTGGCACAGTATTGTGAACAAAATTTATTATTTAGAATGTTTACTTTCAGTTTGAGATTACATGGATAAAATGGGTTTTATACATGTCCCAGGTAGATTCCGATTTGTACCATGGTATGAATGCCTGTTGTATGTGGGTTTACTTCCTCCTTTTGTTTTTGCAAACTCTCATGAGGCAAGAGGAGATATGGAAATTAAGGTATGGCTAAATATTGTAAGGCTTTAATAACCTGTATGAATATGCCAACGTGGCTTTACTGTTGGACTCTTTTCTTTGTGAATATAAATAAAGAGTTTAAAAAATTCTTCTGGTGCCATCAGTCAGAACTCTTGCTTTACATGGCTAGAGCACTGAGAATGTGCACCAATTCTTTTATATTTTCCCAGTTCTTCATAAATTACAGACTGAGCTGTCACATCTGAAGCAACATCTGGTACACATAAACTTTACTGCCCTTGTAATTATATACACCTTTACTCTTGAGATTTTCAAATGATCTCTGAGTACAAAACCAAAGGGAATGAAATAATATGGTTACAGGTTTATTGGATGTTAAATTCACCAAAAGTCAGACCTTTTAGGATATCCAAAATACCTTCACAAGATTTGGGACATGAAGGTCTGTGTACTTAAATTCCTCTTTCAAAAGTCTTTTATACAGTCTCACATATTATTTGTGTCAGTCTCTAGATTTTGCATCCCACAAATCTTAAGTTAGCGTGCTTTTGGTTATTTTCCATTGTTTCAAGCTTCTTGAAACAGTAACAGTGTCTTGCAGCACGGAGGTGTTAAGCAGGCATCATCCCATTTTTGCCAGAGTACCTCATTCTCATTCTTTATAAGCTCTATTGATTTTGCATTTTCAGTAGTGTGAATTTTATTCTGTTCAAGATTTTCTCTATGTTTTCAAATTTTACATCAAGCTTTGTATCCATCTTCTGTATCATTTTTATTAATATATTAAACGCAGTAATCAACTTCTTCAAAAGTGTGTAACTATTTCCTTTCTTGGAGTGGGATTTTAGAGTGCTGTTGTTTTGGAGCAACTTTATTTATTTATTGAAATATTGAATACACCTTTGAGCTGGAAGCTCATTTACAAAGATTCCACATCAAATGAACAAAACACATATAACATACAAGATTGGAACACTGGGAACAATAAAAGTGCAGTGTTACAGGGCATCAGTGTTTGAACAGAGACTACAAGGATGACATACATTTAGATTACAATGTAACAACAAATGAGGTATTTAAGCAGAAATGAATGTTTCTTTGTCAAGCTCAAGAGTTAAGTAGGATAAGTACTTGTTTATCAGGTCCCATGAGAGAGAGGTTGGAGAAGGAATGGGAAAATAAGTGCAGAGGACATAACGGGCAGAGGTGGTTGAGGACAGGAATCAAGAGCTAGCAATCACAAATGCTAAGACAGGTGAGATGTTGGTGGAGTTGTCTCTTAAATGGCCAAGCTTGGTTCATTAATTATATTTGGGGAGTTCATTTAAGCTATATAGGGGCCCAATAAGCAAAAGATCTTTGCCCTTGTGGTACAGAAAAATGGAACATGGAGTGATTGCCTGGTGGTGCTTCTTGTATGGTGAGGGTTAGGGAGGTGGAGAGGAGGTTCTGGATGGCAGGAGAAGTTAGACCAAGGTGGGTTTTCCCGAAGAGACACACTTGATACCATATTTTACCTTGTAGAGTAAGCTGATTGGACTGTGCATAAAGGGCACATGTGTGTGCTAGTCTATTGAAGCCAAGAAGAAGCCTGCAGGATTTATTAATTGCAATACTACTCCTTTTGAGGGTGGTGTCAGGGGCTGCCCATAGACTACTAACCCATAATTGATGATGTACAAGAATGGAGCTTTTTATAGCTGCGACAATGCTTCTTGGGTCAGGCAATGATGGTGCCTGTATAGTAGACCAATTCTAGGACTGACAGCCTTAACAATTTGATCTAAATCCAAGTAACTTAGAAAGTCTTTAAGCCTGAAACTCATCAGTCGCAGACGCCATTAAATTGGTAGCACCTGCTCTTTATTTATTTCGTTATTTATTTTATTTATTAAATGTTTTTGACCGGTAAGCCCACATAAACTAGCAGTCCCTTTTTCTGGGGTGACCGGGGGAGGGATACAGATGGTAACAAACTGAAATTGTACCAGATTAAGTTGTTCATGGTATTTTTAGTAAATGGGGACATTTGGCCAGGACACTGGGGAAATTCCCTACTCACCTCAGGGGAACCTTTGACATCGTGGTCTTTGGCCAAAATGGCTGACCCTGTGGATCCAGGAGGGAGGATTGCAAGCAGGAAAGGCAGAGGAGAAAGAACCAACATCTGATCCTTCATTTCCAGAGCTTGAAAAGGATTTAAAACCCATGTTTGAGGAAGAAACTGATGTTCCTGTAAGTTATTTTCAGAATAGTATGGATTGGTCTCAAATTGTGGAAGATGCTGAGAATACAGAGCAGGTACTGCATTCTTTACCAACTAGTTCTACTAAGTCAACAGATAAGAAAAGACTCATGAAAGAATTAATGCAAACAGAAGAACAGTGTAAATTAAAAAAGAAGTATTACAGAAGGAACTGTCAAATTTGCAAAATGGCTTAGTGACAGGAATACTAAATGACTCACCTGAACTACAGCTGAGTGGTGGTGCAGCAGGCAGTACTCAAGCACCACAGCAGAAACTAGTCTGAAAACTAAAAACTTTCTCCCAGCTGGCATTACAGTGTAGTGCTGTGCCAAGTACCAGTAAAACAAGAAAAGTATGTTAAACCACCATGTCCAGCAAAACATAGACTAGGGCTCTTGAATGTCCAGAAAGTGCAAATACTATGAAGCTGCAATAAAAGTAGCTCTGATGCAAACAGAGCAAGAGCCTGTAAATGTTGCAGAAAACATAATTTCCCGTGAAAGATAAAAGGACTAGTGCTGACTTATTAGCACTACAACAGGACTGGCCTCCAGCTCAAGCACTTGAAGGTGCAAGTTGGCTACAAAATGAAACAGGAACTGAAACCCAACTCTGCTGATGATACAATAAATAATACCATGGACATCTTTAAATCTGAAGCTTCCACTTCTAATGTTGCTGCTAAAATTCAGTGTATATCTGATATGGCTCCAATGTTGAAGACAACAAATGTGATAGAAAACTGATTGCAGTTCAAGGGACAGAGGAAGCAACACTGCCAAATGAACTATCTAATAGACTGGGACCTGCAGAGCACATTTTACAGGACCATAAGAAATAATCTTGGCTAGATCCCATGTTTAGATTGTCTGACCTGTTTCAAAACAAAGGTGAACCAGCCCCAGAAAACTGCAGTAAGGTTAATATTTAAAGGAGGTTTAGAGAAACCTCCTGATAGGTTGCACATAGCTAAACAGTTGCTTAAAGGTACTATGCATTTTTTCTCATCAGAAAGCTTTGCTTTAATACATTTTGGGAATGGAAATTATGGTGTCTGTTTTAAAACAGTGTCCAGTCATGACAGATTCTGTCACAATACCAGACATTGAAAATAACCCTTTGTGGATCCTATATGGAATCCCTCTTACTGAAACCAGCTATTAAGTACATCACCATTATGTTTCGTAATGAGGGACTCCTATGTAGAGGATATCCTTTTCTGGTTAAGGCAGGATGTGAGGCCAGCCACATTTTAGACAGTGAACAAATTTGGAATGGGGGCTGGAAAATAAAAGTAACACTGTACTCTATGAACAATGGACCGGTACATCTACCAAGCACTTTCTTCTTGGGAAGAGATAGAGGGGTTTGTTTTACATGGGACAGCCCAAATCTTGCTTTAAGTGTAGTTCTGCACTCCATTTAAGCTCATCTTGTGATACTCCCAGATGCAGTCACTGTCTGGATTATGGACATACTTCCACATGTGTTAATCTATTGAAGTGTAATTTATGTGGAACACAGAACATGGTTATGGAAGTGCCCATGGGCCTCCCATAACTGGGAAGACTGCCCTCACAAGAAGGCTAATCAATAAGGCCCAACAAATGCAGGCCCAAAGGTTGCTGCGAAGCTAACAAAGTTTCAGCCATGCAAGATTCTGCATCATCTAGTAAACCCCAAGGACAGAGGAAGGAGAAGTCCTCAGAAGTAGGTAATGAAGATACTCCAGAGACTAGAAATCAGGCAGAATAGCAGCCTAGAGCTGAGGCTTCAACTTCTCTGTTGAAGTAGAAGACAAAGAGATGCCCCCCAAGTCAAGAAACCAAGTATAGGAAAGTAGCTACAAAAAGAAATAGGTCAGGCAAAACTTTGAAAACAAAAATACTGAAAACATAAAAGAGAAAGAATCTGCAACAAAGATATGGAAAAAGGAAATAAATATGTTGTTATAGCACCAGAAAAATCTGATGAAGATACGAAGGGGAACTATCTGACACTTCATCCACAACTACAGGTGCTATAGAGGCAGCATCAGATACAGTAGAGGGGGAAGGAGATACACATTTCCAGAGGACTAAGAGAAGGAGATGGAGTAAAACTTCCTGATAGTAGTCAGTTGTAGTACCTCTCCTGATAGTAAGTGTTTAATTCATGGATTCCCTTACCCTTACATCAATAAATGTAAATAGTATTAAAGGGAATGCAAAAATGCTTACAGTCTCAAGTTCTTTAGCTTCAGAAAGGAGTGATATCATACGTTTACAAGATACATGGTTTAAAACAAATGTTAAATTACAGCTAGCTACTGAACAATGGTCAAAAGGATCTTCCTTTTGGTCAATAGGCCAAGAGAGATATGATGGGGTAAGAATTTTATTAAATAACTCAGGCATTAAAGTGGCAAAATTAGTAGATATAGACCCAGGAGGACTCTAATGTTAGATATTTCCTTATATCAGGAAAGGTTTTGGGTAATAAATATTTACACCCCAGACTAAAGCCCTTAGAGTAACTTTATTCCAGAAAATAAAGAAAATAATTACACATCCAGATTACTGTTGTGGGCGGGATTTTAATTGTGGAATAAAGAAATCAGACAGAGGGCTTAAAACAGATAATATCTTCTGTGACTCCACAGCTCTGAATAAAATAATCTCAGATGCTAAACTGATTGACTCATATAGATCTAAACAGTAAACTGGAGGAACACCTTTTTAAAGGAAGCCTATCAACAAGAATTGATTATGTTTTTGCTTCAGAGATTCTAACCATTGTAAGTGTTAAGCTTCTGGTTAGAGAATTTTCAGACCAAAATCAATAACAGTGAAAATAACTTGGAAAGGTACTGCATGATGTAAGAAAAACTTATGGAGTTAAATAACTCCATTTTATCTGATAAACATATACAGAAAATTTGGAGACAAGAATGGCAAGCCAGACTCTCTAAAGTAATAATGTATGATAATGCTGCCCTCTGGTGGGAGGACACAAAAGCATCCTGGAAGCATTTTTTTCAGAAAATTACAAGGGACAATGTAAATGATAGATATTTGAAATACCTCCAATTAAGGGCACAGTCACATACACTGATTTCAAAAGCTGAAACCTTGAGACTGAATTTAGACAATCAAATCTCGAAGTTATAATGCAGATGTGTAGCTACAACGTGATAGAGCTAAGACTGTAGAACAGGAACTAAGATGCAGTACTAATTTGGAAAAGGGATCCATTGATCCCTGTAAAGAATGTAAAGACAGATCATAGGATCCTAAAGAAACTAAAACTAAAATCGATTAGATTACTTCCTCACTAGAAAAATATTACAAGCAGTAAACTCTAATTTTTAGAGACATTTGGGACAGCACACAAACATTGGAGGAGAAAGATATGTTACAGAACTTACCACAGCTTGAGAAGGAGGAAAGTGAGTACTTGACAGTCCCAATACAGTGTGAAGAAATAAAACAGCAATAAAAGGTCTTAAGAGTGACTCTGCCCCAGGGCTGGGTGGAATAGGAGCAGAGTTTTACCAAACCTTTAGTGAAGATTTGACCCCAGCCTTAGTGATAGTATACAATAGCATGTTACAGGAAGGCATTTTAGCAAAACTGCGTATCATGCAACATTAATACTGTTGTTCATAAAAGGGAAAGAGAGGATCTGAAAACTGGAGACCCCTTAGTTTACTGAATGTAGATTTTAAAATATTAAGCAAACTTTTATTGAATAGATTAGTATTAATTGCAGATAAATTGATCAGTCCTAGCCAAACTTAGCAATCCCTAATAGAAGACAAGTTGATAACCCCATTATGTTAAGGGAAATATTCCATAAAGCAAGAATTGCAGGGTATATAATAGGAATTGATCAAGAAAAGAATTTGACAAGATTTCACATCATTATATGTATAAAGTGCTTAGGGCTTATGGTATACCCAGTGAATTCTTAAGATGGATAAAAGTGTTATATAGTCAAGCCACATTAACCCCAAACATAAATGGATGGGTAGGGAACAATATTGGTGTAAAAGAGGATTAAGGCAGGGCTGCCCTCTAAGACTCTTTGCGATATGTGTTTTGTATAGATGTTTTCTTAAGGAGAATAGAGCCAGACAATAGGATAAGAGGCTTAAGGACGAGCCCTTCTGCTCCTATGGTAAAACATTTGGCATATGCAGATGATCTGGTCTTATATATAGATCCTTCAACAAATGAAGAGTTTTGATGGAACACCATAAGAAATTCTCAGATCATTCAGGGTCTAAAATGAACTTACAGAAAAGTGTAGGGTGGTACTAGGTGATACCCAGGTCCCAGAAAATAATACTCATTCAGGGATTAAGATAGATAAAGGCACAATCACGTTGTTAGGAATAATTTATGGTAGCCCAGATATGGCCAGACAGAACTGGAGACAAATTCCAAAGAGCACAAAGGTTAGTAAACATATGAAAAGGTCAAACTATTTGAAAGAGAAAAGGATTATGTTGATAAAACTCTATTAATATCCATTTTTATCTTAAGCTATGTTTTCCTGCCCCACCTCTTTACTAGTAACATTGTACAGTGTGTTTTTTCAGGCATTATGGGGAGTAGATTAAACCCTATAAAAAGAACTGTGACCTATAGAAGGGTAGAAGAAGGAGGCCTAGGGTTGGTGAACCCCATCATTTTCTATTTCAGCTTGTTTATAACATACAATTTGGGGGGAATGCGACTTGGAGTCAAAATTTGGAAAAGAACAAGTAATAGAATGGATTGACTTATGTTCCTAGATTGGGCCTGGAGAAAATCAAATGCATTATATAGAATCACATTGGTCCCAAAATATGTGGTAGAACAAATCAAAATGTAATAAAATGGAATATTACAAAAGAAATGGTCTTACTGAAAGATAAGAAAGAGCTGTACTCACATATGATGAAAATGGAGGATAGGAAAGACATCTCCTTGCGAGAATGCCCAGAACAGAAGTTACAGTTTAATCTGGACATATTGAAGTCTCAAACGCTTACCCAATTTTGTACAGAACATGGCATGGCTGAATCTTCACAGAAAGTTAGGAGTTAGGAATAACAATAAACATAAACAGACAAAGACAGATACTGCCTAAGGCAGTCATGTACCCAAATAATGGAAACACAAGAAGAAGGAGAATCAGCATTTATATAGCACTTTTCATACACAGTATCCCAAAGCACTTTACAAGCAATGCTAGACTGGTAGTAAAGTGACTGAATGTGTGGTGGCAGCCATATCGCACATCATCATCATCATCCACACACAGCCTGGATAATTGCATGAACTGGTTTATGGAAGGGAATGCTGGCCAGGATAGTTCCCTGCTCCTTTGCAAAGAGTGCCCTGGGTTCTTTTACTTCCACCTGGACGGGCAGAAGGACCTCAGTTTAACATCTCATCCAAGGACTGCACACCCCATCAGCACAGCACCCCCAATACTGCACTCAGATGCCAGCAATTTTTAGGTGCAAGTCCAATCTCAGTGTGGGACAAGAACCCATGACCTTCTGGTCCAGAGACAGATGTGCTACCAACTGAGACACGCTGACACAAGAACATGTGTTTATAGAATGTGATTATGTGCAGGGCTTTTGGGAATACCTAGCAAAGGAATGGAATGAGCCAATGTTGAGTAACTTATCATATGATTCTCTTTTTTCTTTTCAAATTGTTTAACTAGGTGAGACACACTAAGCTGAAAGCTTGTTTACAGGTACAACCTGGGAGCACAAGGAAGTTAAGTGACTTGCTTAGGGTCACACAGTATGCAGGTGGGGCTGTGGATTCAAACCAGCTGTCCAGGTTTATAGCTTAGAGTCTTAAACCATTGTGCTATACTGCCTCCCAAATTTAGGAAAACAGTACTCCCTGTTCTCTGATATATGGACATATGGAAAAGGGTATGGGTAAATATTTCCCAGAAACACTGCAAATAATATTCATAATAATAAGATATTATATTTAACAGTCACGTTGTCTATGGGCAACCCAACAAAGATGGGTATCATATATTGAAATGCAGAGAAATATTGGTAGTTCATTACAAAAATGAAGGCATTAGATATAAAGAGGTGCACTGAGGAAAGAAGAAACTATTATGGATTAATTGTGAACACTGTGCTAAACCACAATGAAAGGGGAAAACAAGTATTGATTAGTAATCATTAAATATTCTGAATTGCTGTATACCTAAAAGAATCTGAAATATGTAAACTATAATGTTTACTGGAATGTATATATTGTAAATATGTATAATATGTAAGGAATTTGTCTGTAAGTCCTCTCAATAAAAATTCCCAACTCTTTTCAAGAAGTGCCATGGGATCTTTAACGGCACCTGAACAGGCAGACAGGACCTTGGTTTAACATCTCATCTGAAAGACAGCACCTCAGACATGCAGTACCCCTTCATGCTGCACTACAGTGTCAGTATTGAGATCTAACCCAAGTGCCTGGTGTGGGATAGAACCCATGGCCTTCTTTCAGCCTCAGAGGTGAGTGTGCAACCTGCTGAGCCACTGACACTGCAATGCTGTTGGTTCTACAGCATAAGGAAAAGTGGTTTGAGTTGCCAAAAGTATGTCCGACTCTTTTGATGGAGTTGAAGTAGCATGAAACTTATCAGCGTGTGCTTCTTTGGTAGATGCAGTAGACAAGCATTGTCAGGCTCAGGTCCAGCACTGCTAACCTCTATCTACCCGACAGCCTTAGCCAAGCACTGATCCATTGGTCCAGTTCTCTTCTTTTTTCCCAGTGTTTGCAGGTCAGTTGGGGAGAGACATAGATTTTTCCATTTCTTTCCTGTTCCTATAGGGATTTCCATTCTCTTTTGTGTGAGTTTGGAGTCTGAATCAGTAACCACCATCTCCTACTTCATTGTTAGGAGCATTTGCCAAAGCACTGTTACTCTGTGGCCATCTTGAATCAACCTTTTTAATTTTTTCTTTTAATGTTAAGGCAGGAGGCAGGAGGCAGTATAGCACAGTGGTTTAAGGCTCTAAGCTGCAAATGTAGAGACCTGGGTTTGAATCACAGTCCCCCACTTGCATACTGTGTGACCCTAAACAAATCACTTAACTTCCCTGTGCTCCCAGGTTACACTGGAAACAAGCTTTCAGCTTAGTGTGCCTTTCCTGGTTAAACAAATGAAAGAAAAGTTTACCTTTCCCAGTTACACAATGACTCAGTGGCCAAGAATGCTATGATGCAAAATAATTTCTAATTTTTCTTCACAGGTGACAGATATAGTAAGACTGGGAGTGGAGAATGGATATACCATGCCACCACCATGGTGGCCAAGTGAGGCTAAATAATTTCTCTTTTTCTTCAGTTGACAGGTATCAAAAGACTGGGAACAGATATTGATATACTCATGCAGTCACCCACAGTGGCTAACTGAGCAGAGTGTAAATCATTTTCTCTTGTCTTCATTGGTCTGCTGTCCTGCTGCCTCCCCATCCAGCAAGAAAGACTTCTCAAGTTTGCCTCCTCTGTCTTGGGCACCTTTGTGCCATTTCATTGTGATTGTAAATATCCTTTCCAAAGTTCTACTTTCTTTAACTTTTTCTTTTTACAACTGCAGCACAACAGACACTGTACTAGATTCTAAATAATATCTCTTTGTATTCACAGGTCCCTTTCCATTTTGTCATGAATACCCCTCCTCCTGCAGCAGGCAAGCCACTGCCTCTTCTTCACCAGACTGTTGATGTGGTCAGCATTGCAGCCTCATGCGTGGACCTCCTCCTCCAGCTTCTCCACCATTGAGAGTGGTCTTATCAAAGTCAACTCATCCACTGTATCCAGTGTAAATACCAGTCATCAACCTGATGCTGCTGTCTAGTTCTCCACTGTCACCCAGCTAGAAAACCTGAAAAGTGAGAAACAAGTGCAGAAAACAGTAGGAGAGTGGCATATGCATAACATTTAAGAATTTAAAGACAAAAATTAGAAATAATAAACACTAACCTTCCCCACTGCTCAATGACCATACTCCAGTTTTTGTTTGTCCATATAACTGTTCTAATATCTTAGCAAATTATCCACATTCTGGCCAGACACATGCAGCAAAAGAAATTCATCACCTGAGCAATAAATATCTGAAAGAAAGGAATAGGTTAGAAAGACATGCTTTCCACTATCCTCCCCACCCACAGACAAAAATAAATAAATAAATACTTATCTTTGCTGGTAGAACACACAACGATATTTGAAGATCATAATCCAGATATGCATGCCAAACAGACTTTATCAATTCATAAAGAAAATGTCCATAAGTTCTGGGCACTACAGTTCATCAGACAGGTGCTGTGGTGGAGACTTACAGAGTGCAAAAGCAGTATATCAATGTTGGGAGCCCATTTCATTGTGTTTCCTCATACAAAATTTCCAGACATGAGAATTCATTAGTCTGAGAATTTCTGGGTACTAAAGTTCATCAAAACAGGTGATGTGGTGCAGGAGTGACACACAGTGTAGAACCATACAGCTGCATGCAGTAGCTGATATAACACACACATATATTTATATATGTGTGTGTGTGTGTATATATATATATATATATATATATATATATATATATATATTTGTTTTAAGTAGTTGTGAAAAGTCCTGGGAGCAAAGCATTTATCTACAGTATGTTGTCATTATTTCACAATTTCTCCTAAAGTGCATTACAAGAACTGTGGTGGGGGACTGAAACACAGAATAGCACCATGTAGCAACATGCAGCAGTCTGACTTATTTTTCTGGCAGTTGCCAAATATTCTGGAAATACAGAATGTATGTATGTTGTGCTGTTCCCAGAATTTTCCCATGTGTGTTACAAGAACTATGGTCGGGTGATACAGAAAAACAGCATAGCACCATGTAGCAGAATGCAACAGCCTGAAATATTCTTTCCAGTAGTTGAGAAAAGTTCTGGTGCCATAGTGTATGTATGCTGTGCTTTTCTTACAAATTTCCTAACGTATTACAAGAATATACATACTCAAAACCAGAAAACAGCTCATTTACCTGTGGTTTCACCACTTAGGTGTATGTCCTTCATGCCAACAAGGAAGCAGTAATGGCAACTGAGTGATTTTTTGTTGGCATTCTTCTTCCCTGTTATGGTTTGGTGAATAGTCTGTACGTATTGCTTGGATCTAGGCAATTGAGCCAGAAGATTGCTCGACAACTACATGAAGGAAACTATACAAAGCTAAGTTAAATTCCTTTTGAATATATCAGCTATTTGAACAGAAACTTGAACATTTACTAGCTAAAAGCTTTATTTTTTGAATTTGGCACCAACCGGATAACTTATTTAAAAGTTTAAAACATCAGTCCATGTATATGCAATGACTATTGCAGTGTGTTGTAACAGCAAATATATAAAATTGATTTTTTCACAAAGCTGTTGTTTAGTTGTGTGTATGCACGTGTGCAAATACCTAGGCTTTACATATTTCAAGTAATGTGTATTACAAGAACTTTGGGGGGTACAGCATCACACCACACAGCAGCTTGTACAATGTAGCTGGAAAAATGTCTGGGAGAATAGGATGTATGTACAGTCAACAGTTTTCTCAAAATTTTCCCTATAGTGCACTACAAAAGCTCTGGTGGGGAAAGTGGACCCAAAGGACAGTACCATGAAGCAGCCTGCAGCAGTCTGTCATATTTTTTCTTGTGGTTGAGAAAAATTCTGGAGCATACAATGTACGTGAGATAAGTTGTGCTTTTTTTCACAATTTTCCCCAAAGTGTGTTACAAGAACAATGGTAGACACCAGCATAGCACCATGTAGCATAGTGCAGCAGCCTCAAATATGATTTCTGTAGTTGAGAAAATTCTGGTCGAACAGAATTTATGAATATTGTGTTTCTCACAATTTTCACTAAGTGCATTACAATAATTTTGGTGGGGGAACTAAAACACAGCATAACACTATGGAGGCAGCCATGCAGCCCATGACATATTTTCCTCTGATAGTTGAGAAGAAGTTCTGGGAGCACAGAACTGATGTGTACTGTACTGTTCTCACAATTTGCCATAAAGTATGTTACAAAAACTGTTATGGGACACTGGCACACAGCTGCACCCTGTTCCAACATGTAGCAGCCGTACTTTTTTGTAATCAAGAAAAATTTTGAGGCAGAACGTTTGTCTGTGTTGTGCTTTTCTTACAATTTCCCATGAAGTGCATTACACGAGCTGTTGGGGGTTCATACTTACTGGAAGAGAGGAACAGGGATGAACAGAAAAAAAATACAAAGCTTAAGACATACTGTATACTGATAACATTTTGGGTGAGATATAATCAAGCATCAGGATGACAAAATGAAAAAAAAAACAGTAAATTTAAAACTGACAGCAAATGAGATAGAACTATTTTAAACAGACAGGCGAATGAAATAGACAGAATAAGTGTTTTCATGAGTGATTAGTGGAGAGGCAACTAGGAGAGGGTGGGAATTAGGTGCATGTGCAGCAGGGGGCAAAATTATCCTTTAGGAGGGAGGAAAGGTCCCGAGGGAGGCAGCATTGCAGATGAGGGGAGGAGTTCCATATTTTGGGAAGTGGTGTGAGAATACTGTCTGGCCTGCTGAGGTGGACCTGGGATGGATGGATAAGGTATGTGATCTAGATTTCTAAGGAATGGCAGAAGGAGGCTTGCAGAAAATAGAAGAGGAGAGGTAAGGGAGAGAGTGAAACCAGAATTTAGCAAGAAAGTTAGTATAGTGGATCAGGCATCTGGAAGGAACAGATTGGTAAAGGGTGCAGTGGTATGTATGGGGGCACAGTCTAGAGTGAAATGACAGAAGGAGTGGAAAAAGAGTCCAGTCTGGTTAGGAAAGATTTGGGAGTGGCACTGTAGACTACATCACTGTAGTCACAAATAACTAAGATCATCTTCTGGACAAAACTGCAGTTGGCTGGCAGTGAAATTCACCCATGATGTCTGTATAGGGCACCCAGTTTAGGTTGAAATTTTTGTGGACAGCATCTATGTGTCCAGAAGGAGAGGTTCTGGTCAAGCCAGATCCTGAGGTACCTAAAGGAGGAGGAGTCCTCAAGTAAAATCCCATCTAGGGTGTGGAAGGGAGGATTTGAGCCAAGAAAGGTCATGGAGGCTGTCTTCTTGGCATTCAGGGATAATAGGTTTTAGTGAAACCAGAGCTGGACCTTGTCAAACCTTACTGAAGTCTGTAAACTACATTTGTGGGGAGGGGCCTGATGTATACAGGACAGTATCATCTGCATACATGTGGATGAAGGTGAGAGGACAGGTTAAGGGGAGGTAATTTAGGAAGATGAAGAAGACTATTGTTCCAACACTGAACCCTGCAGAACACCAGTGTTGATGGGGAGGAGGGAAGGGAAGTGGTATCATTAGTCAGTAAGCCTAAGAAGGGAGGTGGTAGTGGAGTGAGATTACTGGAAACCAGACTATTATGGTGTAAAGAATGGGGAGGAGTCAAAGTAGGAGAGAGTTGGGATAGCTCCAAGCACTCCTGGTGCTTGGTAAGAAGTGGGGAAAGAGATGGGTCAATAGTTGCCCGGGAGGTGAGGTTACCACTGTTAAGGAGGGGATAACAGTGACATGTTCCCATCCAGATGGGAAGGAAGCAAGAGAGAAAGACAGATTTAATAAAGAGGCAAGGAGGCAATAGCAGGAGCAGACAGATAAAGGATATTAGAGTCAAGACCAGAGAGTATTTACCATTAGAGGGCTTGAGGGTAAGAAGAGTTTTGAGGACAACTGCCAGGGAGATAGGAAAGAATGACAAAGAGGAGAGGAGGAGGGGCAAGTAAGAGGGCTTTGTGGTGGAGGGAAATGAGGCAGGAGGGAAGGTAGAGAGAGAGAAGTGAGGAGGCACTAGAGGTGAAAATGTGTTGAAGTCTGAGGCAACAGAGAGGGATCAGATAGGGAGAGATTGCCTGCTTTGAGGACTGGTACCGTGGGTTGGAATGAAGGGAGAATAGGGACTGCACCACCTTCCAAAATGTGGATGGGTTGTTTATGTTTGAATTGAAAGTGGCTGAGAAGTATTAAGCTTTAGCTAGTCTAATTGCCCTGATGCTAGTCCAATTTCCCATAAAGTATGTTACAAGAACTGTGATAGAGGAGTGACATACAGCTTAGCACCACGTAGCAGCATGCAGCAGCCTTTAGTATTTATTCAGTTAGTTGAGAAAAATTCTGGGAGCACAGAATTTATGTATGTTATGCCTTTCTTTTCATAAGAACTGTGGTGGGGACTGAAACAGTGTAGCAACATGTAGCAGCATGCCTTTTTTTCTCTGATAACTGAGAAAAATTCTGGGGAGCACATAATTTATGTGTGTTGTACTTTTCGCACAATCTCCCTGGAGTGCATGTCAAAAGAGGGGTGGGGTGGCTGAAACAAAGTAGCACAATGTAACAATCAAGTAGTCTATGAAGTTGGCATCGGGCAGGTGTTCAGGTGTGATTGAGAGGCAAAGGCATGCTCACCAGCACCGAAATAAGATAACATCATGCTAGCCCAGTTCAGGGTAGGGCTGCTTTTACCAGTTCAGACACAGCAGTGGTATAGAAACACAGAAACATAGACTTTGACAGCAGATAAGGACCTATTGGCCCACCCAGTCTTCCCATTTCCCCACCTATTGGATAAGCTGCAGATTCTAGTTAACCAACAGCCTACTTTCTCCTACTCCCCACTATATGTAGCATACAGCAGCCTGTCATTTTTTCTAGCAGTTGAAAATCATCCTTGGAGTACAAAAGTTTATATTTGTTGAGCTTGTCTTAAAATTTTCTCTGAAGTGCATTACAAAAACTGTGTTGGGGGCATGGAAACATAGCGTAGCACCATGTAGCAGCATGCAGCAGCCTGACATTTTTTTTGGCATTGAAAAATTCTAGGAGCACAGAATGTATGTATGTTGTGCTTTTCTCACAGTTTCCTAAAGTGCATTTAAAGAACTGTGTTGGGGTGGGGGCATGGGGTCTGTCACATAGCTCAGCACCAGATAACAGCACAACATATTGTGGTTGGTGAGAAAAATAGTGGAAGAATAAGATGATAATAGTGTAAGGACTGTGCAGTTGCACGTAAAAGAGAATAATACAGGAAATCAGAATTTGTTTTCTTTTGCTAAACTGGAGGAGGATACCTGACAGCAAAATTTAGACAAATAAAGTGAGGCAGTAGCAGAAACCAGGACAGAGGGAACTGAGATGTACAAAATAGTTTTGTTGTTTTTAATTTAAATTTTTTTAGAATAGGTGAAGAATAAAGGAGCCCATAAGACAGGTGGTATATGGTGAGTCTTAAATCAAGGAGCCGAGAGACATTATGGCTATGGCCCGGGACAGAGGGTTCATTGCCACCATGGTGTTCCACCAGTCCCTCAAGGATGATCCACTGGTTTTGCAGCAACACCTCAAAGGTTTCTTTCATGGCCACAGCCTGGCAGGAGTGCTCCCCATCACCCTGCACAGCTGTGCCACTTCAGGATGGGTGTATATGGGAGGTGGATTGGGGCCAGTCTCTAAGGTGACTCCTGCAGCACAGGACTTGTCTGCTTTGTGTCCCCCTTCAGGAACTGTGCACCATGTGATAACCCTCCACATCACCCCTTCTTGTGCTTCCACCCTCTGGCATGGAAAACCTCTAGGGTTGTCACTGCCTTCACTTTCATATCTATTTAGTCTGTCTCCTCCTACTCATGACATTCTATTACCTTACCTTAAGGTGAATGTGCTGCCACCTGTGCTCAAATAGTTGCTCTGTTTCCCAATACAAACAATAGTGTGACACAAGCTGCAAGTCACCACACTTGTCAGTGGTGTTAATCACAAAAAGTCCCAAACTAGGTACTTAGGCTGCTGTTGAGAAGAAGAGCCAGATAGTATGTGGCAGGTCTCCTTCTCCTCATTGGGCCTTGAGTAGTGGCACAACCACAGGGGCCCACATGAGCAGGTGTTGCAGCAGGTAAAGCACATATTGGAGCAGGGTCAACTGGTGTTGGTTGTGCCACTGCTTGCTGCTGCTGATGCCATGGAGCAGGTTGGGTGTCGACTGCTTCACTTCCCAGTGTTCCTCAGGCCAAAGCTGTCCTCTTCAGTTGGATGAGATGGTGTGCACCATCTGTGGACTGCATCCACCTCTCCTTGCTGTAACTAGTGCTGATCCCAGTCCTTCCATTCTACTCCTCACCAGTCCCACTCATTGTAAGTAGAAAAACACAGCAAAAAACACAGTAAAAGGAAGCAAAATGGAAGGAATAAAAGCAGGGCATAAAAAATATACACCTAAACAACAACTAAATACACCCTCACAAACTGCTAAGAAGGAGGCGATGGCAAACAAAGCAAAACCAAGCTGTAATAGTTGTTTTTGTGGGGTTATTTAAGCCTCTAAAAGCAGCAGCTATGACCACTTCCACTCAGACTGCAAAATGAAACTAAGGAAGGATCGGTATGTACACAAAGAAGTATAGCCAAGAGGTTAGAGTAACTAGCTGTTAATGAGCTTAATGTGTCCCAGTATAGATGTTGCAAAATTTAATTTGCCATTGAAGCTACCAACATCACCTCTGTGGAGCAATCTGCAACTTTTTCCATTAGCTTGTAAGACATTTAGGCAAAGTCTGTTCAAAACGAGGCTACTGGGGTAAACAAGTGCTTCAGGTCACATGGAAACAACTCCTGCAGGTCACATGTACTGTTCTATGTACTGACTCATCCTTAGTTTCACTTTGCAGTCTGAGCTAGTCAGTGGAAGGGACAGATATATTCTTTTCATAGTAAAAGTCAGTAAAAAACAACTACTTGGGGGCTTTCTTTTGTTTGTTCTTCATCTTATTTTTACTGTACAGGTTTATGAGTCTTTGTTTAATTGTTCTTTAGTTGTTATTTTCTCTATATTGAACACTTTATTTAAGATATTTTTCATCTCTTTTAGTGTTTTGTTACTCTTTTATGCTGCATTTTTGGGGGTTAAAATGAGTGTGAGTGGTCAGTAGGAAAGCGAGTGCAGGCAGCAGATGGAAGATGCCATGCCTTCCACATAAGAAGGGCCTGGCCCAGGGCAGTGGCAGTAGGAAGGCATCAGCAACATTGAATCCCCACAGTGCAGCACCCCCAGAACAGGATGAGGCAAGTGCACCACCATCACCAACAGCAAAGGAAGCTCCAACGCAGTCAGCTGTTGTCCACCACCATCACCACCTGGACACCATGAGGAGGAGGAGATGAGCCAGAACCATCTTGCTCCTCCTCTCATCAGTAACAGCTGCAGTCCCTTGTCTGGTATTTTTTATATTGATCCCCAACAACAGTGTGGTCACCTGCAAACTATGCCACATTGTTGTTTGGTATGAGGAAATAGAGTCACTTGGGGACAGGTGAGCAGCATACACACCTAGAGAGAGCACCAAAAGTGGGAGTAGCATCTGAGAAATAAAGTTGGTGAGGGGTGGCGGTGATGCCACCACTGCTGATTCTTCTCTGCCAAGCAAGAGAAAGAAACAGGGTGCACAGGTACAGGAGGGGAGGCGGAGGAGACTGGGAGTGACCTGCAGTCAGACTCAGGTGCTGGGGGGCAGCTGCAAGTCCAGCCTCAGTTCCTCCTCTTACATCCACCCATGTGGAAGTACAACAGCTCTGCAGGGAGGTGGGAGAGCTCTCCCAGCAAGTTGTGGAGGTTAGGAGCTGTTGAGGTGGTGCTGTGAAAACAACAAACCATTCTAAAGGGTTTGAATGAACTGCAAAGGGCGGTGCACTTTCTGTTCCAAGGCATTGCCTTTCAACCCAGATACTTGCTTTTAACTTTCTTTTACCCTCTGTTAAACACTACAAATGGAAAAAAGTTACAAATATTAAAAAAAAAAAATGTTCCTCTATCCTTATTTCTCTCTGTCTGTATTTAATCATTTCTTTTACTGCCGCACTATTAAATCCTAAAACTGAAAACAAATTGTTAAACTTAAAAAGAAAAAAACCTCATCCATCTTTATTTCACTATCTGTATTTCTTGATTTCTGCTACTGCTTTGTTATATCTATTGAAATTCTTCTGTTCTCGTCTATTCAAAAGAAAAATATTTGATTTCAGCTCTGCTGTTAGTCTTTCTTGTACCACTGCACAGTCCTTACACTATCACTAAAACTTTCTCAACTACTGTTGCTACATGGTACTGTGCTGGTATCTCATTCTACCCCTGTGCCACAGGCTTCCTTCTTGTAATTCACTGCTCAACAGTAGTGCAAATGATCCAGAAAGACAAAGTAGGCTGGATTTCAGTATGAGCAATTTAGTACGCACAATTGCTAAGCACAATCTATAAATTTCTCACTTCTGGAAATGCTCTCCCAAACCACAAATCAGTAATGCTGGTAATAAACTGCTGCTGTTGCCTCTGCTACTATGCTGTTTAAGTTGCCCTCTCAGAAAGTCTGTGTTGTCAAGCACTTTAGTACACACAACTGCCAAGCACAATAAATACATTTCTCACTTTTGGAAATTCTCCCAAACCAGAAATTAATAATGCTGGTAATAAACTGCTGCTGACACTTCTACTATATTGTTTAAGTCTCCTCTTAGTCAGCCTGCATTGTCAAGAACTTTAGTATGCACAACTCAAGCACAATATATACATTTCTCACTTCTGGAAATTCTCTAAAACCTAAATAATAAAAGGAGCTCCTGAAGGAATTAAATCACTTCACTGTACCCCTCTGGAGGATCTGTTTGAATCTGTTCATTGGCTCCTTCCATGTTTACAGCTCCATTTATGCCAAAATGATATATAAACTGAGGTGACATTAACAGGCCATTCCAGTACTTTGTATGGAAAAGATGCAGTCTACCATTCTCTTTACTCAATAGCTTTGTGAACTACCAGCAAAGGTAAGCATTTTATTTCCTTTTTTCACCGGGGTTGCAACCACTTTATTTCTGACCATTTTACTTACTGTTTTCTATTTTCAGGTATTATTACTAGGGTGATGCAATCATGCTGCTGCATTGGGCCAGCATGTATCTTTTTTTGAATTTAGCAATTTTTCCAACCAGAGAAGGTAAGTCTTTTCCTTTGGGGGCTCATCTTTTTCTAATTCTGAAAAGTTTTGCAGATGTCAGACTAACTGTTTTCTGTTACTATTGCTCTAATTTCAGGTAATTTTCAGCAGGTGTCTTTTACAATGTTGTCTGGGCATAGAAGATGGCGATAAGCTTGATTGCTGGAGCGGAGACAGCAGCACGGAGACCTGTGAAGACAAGGAAAGATTATTTAGATTCTTCTCAAGTACCACGGTGGTGGTGGCCACATGGTATAGCCATTGTTAACTCCCCATCTTACTATACCTGTCACCTGTGAAGAAAAAAGAAATTATTTTGCCATACTCAGCAACCATGGTGGATGCACAGTATAGCTGTTGTTGACTCCCCATCTTACTATATCTGTCACCTGTGAAGCAAAAGAGAAATTATTTTGCCTCACTTGGCCACTGTGGTGGCCTGCTGACTACATAAGTATAGCCATTGTTGACTCCCCATCTTACTATACCTGTCACCTGTGAATAAAAATGAGAAATTGTTTAGTCTACCTTTGATCACTGTGGCACACTGTGTACCTGTGAAAAATTAGATAAAAAAGAAAATCATAATGATACCTACCATTACGTTAGTGCTGCTGGTTGTGCTGTTTACTGACTGGTGTTTGCCACTGAGATGGTATAGGAAGATGTCACATAACTCCTCCCTGTTTCTTAAGGGCTGTCTGACTTTTCATATGCCTTTCCCAGTCATCCCTGTAAATGGTGAAATTTGCAGGAGACAAAAAAAAAACATTTTAAAGTATTTCTGAGTAAAGTGGAACTCCTTTCATCCTCTGCAAGGCTGAGGACTGAATCTCCTCCCCACCAGTGTGGTAAGGATTGTGGACAACACTGAAAGTGACTTACCATCACAGCAGACAAATATAGGCCTTGCTGGAGCTGAGGTCATGCTGCCTTGATAAGCTGGCTGGAGAGTCAGCTTAGTATCCTGTCATACAGTTCCAGGCTGGAGTGCTACAATAGAGCTGTGATGGTACCATCCTCAGTATCAATTCAGATTCTCTGCAAAGTGCTTTCAGCTACTCCATGTGATGTGGATTCTCAGTTCCAAATCCAGTGGATATTATCTCAGAGCGAGCATAGTATTAATTTATATGTGTTTTTAAGCCAAGGAGTTTTGTAACTCATGTCATAGGATCAAGCCAAACCAAGCCAGAGGAGAAGGAAAATGAGGAGGAGGCGGTGTTGTGTCTTGCTGGCTGGAGCAGGCATGCTTTGATTGGCTGGTAATGGCATTTTAGCTGCATCAGCATGGAGGTGGTGGCCCATGCGGTTTGTGGCTGTGTAGGACCCAAGCAGGCAGAGGGAGGAGGAGGGGAGGTGCTGTGTCTTGCTGGCTGGAGCAGGCATGCTTTGATTGGCTGGTAATGGCATTTTAGCTGCATCAGCATGGAGGTGGTGGCCCATGCAGTTTGTGGATGTGTAGGACCCAAGCAGGCAGAGGGGAGGAGGAGGGGAGGTGCTGTGTCTTGCTGGCTGGAGCAGGCTTTGTCTCTAGACCTCACATTCAGGTGGTGGAGGCAGGTAATTGATTAGGCACAACTTACAAGGAAACAGCAGCACAACAGTTGGGTATGGGGAACAGTGACCTTTTTATTTATTGCAATTGTTTCACCAGTAAAGGCACACTGAGCAACAAGATGGTCATCTCCCATGCAACCTGGGGAGTACATATGGATGTAATAACACGCAGGTTATCAAGTGAACAGTTAACAGAAGCAAATAAAAAGCAGCATAAGGATACATGATTGCATGAATATACAAGCAGTGCACATTGAGTGTTTAGGATATTATAGTATCAAATAATTTTTGTGACAAGAAGCAGCAGACAAGGTAAATTAGCACAGAAGTAACAGCTGTAAACAACAGAGGGCGTATATCACAGTTATACAGTTATACACAGTACATAGGGTAAACAACAGAGGATGTATATCACAGTTATACAATTGTACACAGTAGTAACAACTGTAAACAAGAGGATGTATATCATAATTATGCAGTTATACACAGTACATAGGGCAAAATAGGCCCAGGACATAAGTGCAAGGTTGGGGTTATATGCCACCTTCTGTAGCAAGGCTAAGGCCGCTGGTCAGACATTGAGGGGAGTGGGGCATGACAGGTTCAGGACCAGGTGCAATGTGTAGTAAGGAAGTTTGCTAGGGCAGTACACAGAGAGTAGGAAGAGGAGGAGTGCTGAATTTGTGGTGGGAGGGTGTTCCAGAGCTTGGGTAGCGGTGTGAGAAGGCAGCTTGACCGGCAGAGGTCTTCCACCTAGGGATTGAAAGTTGGCGGAGTCACTGGATGTAAGATGATGGGAGGAGTGGGGCATCTGTGAGCACAGTGACAAGGTAGGAGGATGGACCCAAGCCACAGGTTAGAGACAAATTTAGCACAGTGAGAAATGTGGTGGTTTTCAAGGGATGGAAGTGCCACGGCTCGGTAGAGGCTGCAGTGGTGGGTGAAGGGAGGCATCGAGAGCAGAGTGGCAGAAGGCATTATAAAGTGTGTCCAGTTTAGATAGGGTGGACTTTGGGGTGCACTGTATACAATGTCACAGTAGTCAATGGAGGAAGTATCATCTTGAGGACCAGTTAATGTCAGACTCTGGGAGGAGGCTGCTGCAGTTCCTCTATAGTGCATTGAGCATGTGACACAATTTTTTGAGATAGCATCGATGTGGTCAGAGAAGGAGAGATGGCTGTCAAGCCAGACCCCCAATAATGGAACAAGGAGACATCTTCAAGTTTTTGGCCATCCAGGGTGGCAGTAGGGAAGGGAGTGGAGTCTGGCCAGGCGTTGTCATCTGCCAAAGGTCATAGTGATAGTTATTTTGCATTTAGGGAGAGCTGGTGTGAGTTAAACCATTGCTGTACCTTGTTGAAGTCAACTTGGAGATTTGATTGTACCACATCAGGGGTGGAGCCAGTAGCAGTGCACAGTATCATCTGAAGACATGTGGACTGAGGAAGTAGAGCAGATGAGTGGCAGCTTGTTTAGGAATATAGAGAACAGAATGGGACCAAGAACCGTCCCTGTGGGACACCGGTAGTTAAGGAAGGGGTGGAGATCACATTTGAGACTCTAACGGACTGATTTCTATCAGAGAGGTATGATCTGAACCAGTTTGTGGCTGCGACAGAGAGGCCTGATTCAGCGAGACTCGAGAGCAATATGGGGTGGGAGATGGTGTTGAAGGCTTTTGCAAGGTCGACAAAAAGCGGCTGAGGTGATCAGTCCACTGTCCATGCCTGTCAGGATAGTGTCTGTAAGCCTTATCAGGGAGGAGGTGGTGGAGTGTCCTTCCTGAAGCCAGAATGGAATGGTGTGAAGAATTTGGAGTCTGTGAGGAAGAAGATAAGTTGGGTGAGCACAAGGTGCTCTTGTAGTTTTGCTAGGGCTGGGAAGAGGGAGATAGGATGGTAGTTAAAGGGGAGGTAGGAGCACCTCCTTTTGGCAGAGGGATAACAATGCCATGCTTCCATGCATGGGGTCGGCAGCAGCAGCAAAGCATTGTTTTAGGAGTTTGGCAAGTGGAGTTGCTATAATGGGGTGGAGAGGTATAGAAGTTTGGGGTCTAATCCATCTGGGGTTTGCCTTTTAAAGGATTGAGAAAGCAATCCATCTAGGGCCTCAGTTGCAGAGATGTCTTTGAAGGAAAAGGAGCGAGGCCTAGTCTGGTCCTTTTGTCTGTAGGCAGTGTGAGAGGTGTAGTGTTGGGTAGGGAAGAGAGGATGGAGGGTGGCAGCACAAGTGGAGAGTACACATTGAACTCAGTGGTGACTGCTGTGGGCTCTGATAGGAGACCGTTATTAACATTTAGCAGTGAAGTGGGATTGGCAGCGGTGGGGTGAAAAGGGAGTGAATGACCTTCCAGAATTTTGAGGGTTTATTTAGGATTGACTGAAGGAGCTGCTGAAGTACTCTGCTTTTGCAAGATGAGTGGCTCTGGTGCACTTGTTACAGAGCATGTGGTATGTGGAGAGGTATTGTGGGAGGCTTGAGGATTTATGCGTTTTCATGCTTTGTCCGTGCAATTTGACATGCAGTCAGTTCTTGGGTGATCCAAGGTAGGTGGTTTCCTCATACTCTTGTACAATGCAGTGGGGCTCGTGTCTTCCAGACACTGAGGAATGTGTTTGTAAAGTGTAGGAAGGCATTATCAATGGAGATCATAGGAGGGGCAGGGTCCAGTTTGCTAAGCGCGGGTCATCTAATACAGGGGCTAGATTGAGGATTTATAGCAGCATGGACTACAAATTTAATGGGGATTTTGGGCAGTGGATTTTACGCACTAAGAAGGTTACATGGTGGTCATTGAGACAGTCAGGAAGAATACCGGCTTGTTTGACCTGGAGGGGGTGTGTGGTAAGGACCCAGTCAATGAGTGAGTGGTTACCAGATTTTAGGTTAAGCTGGGTGGGCTCAGTAATGATTTGTGAGAGGTTTAGGGTGGAAATTTCAGTCCTGGTTTTGTTGAGGGCAGGAGCTAGCCAATTGTGGTTAAGATCGCCCATAATGTAGAGTTCCCTGTCATGGTTAGGCAGGAGATTTGCTTGAGGAGGTTGGTGACAGCAGAAGCTGGTGTACCAGGTCGGCAGTATATCCCAGCAATGTAGATTGGTAGCAAGAAGGGAAGGACAAGTTGAGTTAGTATTACTTCAAGGACTTTTGGTTCGGACTTGGTCAGGATCACTGAATAGTTCAAGTCCGAGTTTACATAGATGGCTAATCCGCCACCTTTAGAAGCTCTATCCTGGCAGGCCAGAGTGTAGCCTTGCATAGCGACAGAGGAGTGCGTTGATGTTTTTGTTGAGCCAGGTTTCGGACAGGGTGAGGACATCTAGAGCATAGTGGTGGCAAGAATCTGAAGGGAGTCAAGCTTGTGGACAAGGCTTCTTATATTTAGGTGCAGAAGGCACAGGCCATGTGGGAGAAGGTCCCAGAGTGAGGTGAAGAAGAGGCTGATGTTGGAGAGGCATGGTGGGTACTATTGGGGCCGGGGTTAGGGTGGATATCACCTGCTGCAAGGAGCAGAAGAACGAGAGTTAGGTAGTGAGCGTATAGCTATATATGACTGACTGTGAGAGGTCGTCTCTTAGATTCATGGTGTTTATGAGCTGGGCATAGGGGAATAAGTTGAAAAATGACCTAGGGAAGCAATGGGTTGAAAAGAAATGGGCTGGGACGTGTGGCAGAGCGTGTCCATGCTTGGGTGAAAGGGAGGTGGATGCCAGGCTGGAGGGTGGGAGAGCTCAATGAGGTTTGGCAAGATTTGGGAGGGGCATGGGATAGGTGGGTGGCATGTTGGAAAGAAAGGGAGGAAGGAGGTGAGAATAGGGATGAGCAGAGTCAGGTGGCCTGGTAGAAGGATCATGGCACGGATCAGGTGCTAGGAGGACCCTACTGCTGTGGTTACTTAGCCAGAGGAGGTAGGTGCTGTAGTTACTTAGTGGAGAAGGTGGAGGACTGGGATGCGGGGCAGGAAATGATAGGGACCTGTAAGGACTAGGAACCAAAGGGGAACAGAGGAATGAGGGTTTTAGGTAGCCAATGAGGGAGGCGAGCAGTGCTGCTAGACTTATTAGCCAATGATGGAGTGAGTGCTGCTAGGCTTACTAACCAATGATGGAGCGAGAGGGAATGTGGGCAGGCAATAGATGTATTTAATCAGTGTAGGGTGGGGGTGGGTGGGAAAGCCAAAAATCATTCTATTAGACACTTGAATTTTGCTTAGTTGCAGTTAAATCTATTTGTAAAAAGCACCAGGTGGCAAAGCAGGGAAAAAGTCCTGGCCAATTGGATCAGGTTTACTGGAAACCCCCATGTTCCGATTGGCTGCACTGTCGCCATACCTTCCAAGGAGCTGCAGGCGGGCATCCTGGTCTAGGTCGGTGGCTGGCTGGGTGCCATCTGACCATGGGAGTTGAAGCAGCCCTGTTCAAGGGCAGGCAGCTGGAGAGAAGAAAAATAGCAGGGTTAAATAGCATAGAGGCAGGACAGGTTTAGATTGAGCAATTAAGTAAGACAAAGGAAAGTGAGACTTTTTGGCACAAAGGCAGAGTGCTTGGATGGGGGTGTGTGCATACAGGAGCAAGGAAACAACAGAAGAGCTGTAAGCACTTTAAAACAGTAGTAGAAATTACAATCCAGCTAATACAGTTGAAATCCTTCTATTAGACACTTGAATTTTGCTTAGTTGCAGCTAAATATGTTTGTAAAAGTGCCAAGTGGCAAAAGCAGGGAAAAAGTCCTGCCCAATCGGAGGGTTTGCTGGAAGTGCCCATGTTCTGATTGGCTGCGCTGTCGCCGTACCTTCCAAGGAGCTGCAGGCAGGTGTCCTGGTCTTGGTCGGCAGCTGGCTGGGTGCCGTCAACCGTGGGGAGCTGAAGCAGCCCTGTTCTATGGCAGGCAGCTTCAAGGAGCTGCAGGTGGTTGTCCTGGTCTCAGTTGGTGGCTGGCTGCGTGTTGTCAGGACCAGGGGAGCTGAAGCAGCTCTGTTCACTGACTGAAAGTAATAGAATTGTGAATCATAAATTAAAGGATTATACTCATATGGGAAAGGAGGAAAACAAAACATATTTTTTATGTTTCAACCTCATCAAGGAATCAATCAAGCAATCAATCAAAATCTTTATTTAACCAGGCGAACATCGTTGAGCAAGCTCATTTTCAAGATGGACCTGGAAAGGAGAGGTTAACAATACATACAAAGGAATACTCAGGTACATCATAATTGGGTAAACAACATATACAAAATGAATTCACACTTACATAGTATTTACATAGAGCAGAAATTATGCACAGGAAGTTTATAATACACACAAAATACAGTATTAAAAGAACCATTAAGCTAAGACCATGAAGAGTATGCAGCTAAAAGCATAGCAGCTGCAGTACAGTAAATACAGGTTAAACGTACAAAACTATAATTACAGTGTGTATTTGAAGCATCCTTGAACATAATTACTGATTGCAGGAGCTTAGTGGGGCATAGGAGGAGGGTGGGGAGGGGGATGCAAGAGGATGAGTAAGGAGAGGTACATGCAATGCCACACAGGCATGTAGTGATTGCAGTGGGGAGGTGGCAACAGTTATGGGTGGAAAGCAATACACCATGATGGTGTCAAGGGGTAAGCAAGAAGTGTAGGTGGGAGCCAAGGGGACATGGAAAAGGAACTAACGATAAGGAAAAAACACAGGGTCGGGATAGAAGGAGCAGTCAGGTAAATTCTTATAGGCTGTAACATTGTCCAAGAGGGTGGGAAAGAAGCACCAGTAAAGGGATGCACTGGAGCAGATGGAGCTGAGGCTAGGGAAGGTGACATCAGGGAAGCAGTTACAGGATTCCTTGACAGAGCGAGAATAAAGTGCTTTGAAGGTTGATAGTTTGATGGGATAAGCCTTCACAGTCTTCCAGACTGGAGCTAACACCAGATGGGAATTGTTTCTCCATTGCTGCTTCATCCATTTCAGTGGTAGAAGACAATTTGCTAATGCCGATAATACCTTGCTCTTTATCTTAGCCACCACCACCTTCATGTGGTAGGAACATGGACATGATTGTCTTGTGCAGAATGTGGCCCTAGTCATTTTAATAAATGTTAGCATGCCAACATTTTTGGTGACAGATTGGTGTGCCTGTCCCACACAATGGCCCCAGTCGAATTGAATACATGCTACACACTGACACTCGAGGTGGGCAGCTGAGGTATTTCACTGCAACCGAGGTCAGTGCTGGCCACTCAGTGACCAGATCATGCTGCTCCAGTATAACAAGGGCCCATTAGTGATGGTAAGGTGCCTTGTGTCTGTCAAATATGCATCTACCATGTGTTGCGTTGCCCACAGTCCTGCTGTCTCTTTAGCCTCCTCCTCCTCCTTCTCTTCCATGTCTTCAATTCCCACCTGACATAAAACATCCCAAATGGGATCTGGCATTTCTCTTTTAACTTGCAGATTTTCTCAGCCTTCTTCCCATGTAAGGTGGTGGTAGCATCACCTGGTCTGTGTGGAGTTTCATGTTGTGCCTTAAATAAATATGTCTTTAGCATCTGTGCCCCGTGTACCGTTCTTATTAGATCAGTCAACTTTCGCACCTGCTCATACCCACCTTCAATTATTGATGCTAGCCATGTTTATAGCATGGGTCTAGCATGATAACAATTCAAAATCCTCAGACTACAGAATGCTGGAAATATATGTATTGCAGTCTGAGACATGGAGCATGTGTTCCATTAAAGGGGACAGGAAACAAATTACAGTACTATAAAAATAAACTCTTTGTGGTTCTAGCTAAAGTCAGTCATAGAATGTGCTCTATACTGGGCAAGTGAAACTGTCATTTTTACGTTTTGTTTTCATAATTTTAGCAATGTTATGACAACGTAGCCATTGTGGAGACTGGCTTTCTTCTTTCCCCAAAGTTATTCTTGTAAAATGGCGAGCCTGAGATTCTGTGGCGTCTGCTATTGAGATTTTGGTGCCCTCTAATGAGCACCAGCAATCCGGACAACCACACGGCAGAGCTGTCAAGAGCTCACGAGTATGTCTTTTTGTGTGTGTCTGCATCTTTCTTTTGATTATTGTTTTTAAAGTCATGAACTGTACCTTGTCATATCTGTGGTAATGAATTAATCACTCCATCCTGATTCTTAAGATACCATCCGAAAAAGAATGTGGTAGCTTATTCACAAGAAGTGAACTGGATTATGCCCACTATATGTATTAAAGTATGATGCATTGTGATGAATGCTGTTGAAATGGGTATAACTACAGCGGTTTGTTTTTAATGAAGTTAAACTTTACTGAAGAAAAGGCACTCAATATTGTTACATCCTCCACCTTCCCAATGTTAAAATTAATTATATTGCAAATATATCTGGATGGCATTTTATGTGATCTAATAAAAACAATCAACCATACTTTATCTCATTGATAAATAAGTTGTCTCGTTACAGGATTTTCACAATGTATTACACAGTTATATGTTCAGATTGCACCTGTTGACACGGTTGTTGATTTTGCCACATATATGTAAGCATAGTATTTTCGCATTTTGCACTGTATGTAAATAGCACAAATGTGTAAAATCTTCAGTATCAGAGGACTTAATGTAAAGGTGGGTGATTTATGCTGCTTTAATTTGCAAGGATACTGTGAGCCTGAGGCAGGTATCCGTCACCTACTTTACATTAAGTTCACTATCTTAACCAAGGCACTACCTTTCGGGTGCAGTCGCACAACCAAACACTTTGCTACCAGTATCTAGGGGATTAGTGCTGGAGAGATGGGAGGGAGAAAAAGTGTGTGTGTGTGTGTGTGCGTGCATGACATGTGTGTGCTTGTGCATGGGGGGTTTAACTGGAGTGTCGCCTAGATCACAAACGATTGCTTACTCTTTGCACTGTTTCCACCTCCTTGCCTGCACCAGGACCTCACCCTTCAGCACAAATGTTTCCCAAGTGCATTTCTGAACTCAAAGCTCTCCAGCCACCTGGCTTGGATCCAACCAGAGGGGTCAACCTCAGGGCACAATGAACTGGCTCACTGGGAATTGGGACATGCAGGCATGTTGAGCGGACTAGTGAGCATGACCAGTAGAAGCACGGATTGTCCCATAAAAAAATCAGGAGGAACCAGTGTCTATGGTAGATAGAGGAAAAGCATTTATTTAAAAAATTTAAAAATTCCATACGGGTCATTAATACCATAAAACAATTGATTTTATTTTAGCCCTTGTTACCATGATGTGATCTTACTCTTTTATGGTGTCTCACATGTGATATTCTTCTTTAGTTATGTGTTTCATTTAATTCTATTGTGAACAATCCAACAGTGATTCGTCCCATTTTGGATTTTTAGACACTAAGATAGGAATCCTTGGCTTGATAAAGCTGATCTGTTTCTTTATCAATAAAATTTAAGCATGAAATGGTTAACTAATGGACATACATATCCATGACAGTTTGCTCATCAACATACAGGCGTATGAATTGCTTTACTGCTGGTGTATGACATAACAGAAAAGCACATCATATAATTACATCCACACATGTGGGGGGGATGTTTGGGTATGGGGCCTGGAGGTGTGCTGTGGTACATAAAATATACTCTGTAATACCATTGTGTGAGCGTATGCCGTTTGTTCTGTTCCGAATCACCGTAGTGTATATTTTGCAATTTCAACTTATAAATTCTAATTTTCAATATTTCCTTTTCCACTTTTCCAGCTTTTAATTTTGTATCCACAGCGTCTCATAAGTATTTTTAATTAATGGTAGCTATCATATTAGTAAGTGGCATATGTTAATTTTTGCATCACGTCTGTCAGTTATGTCCCATCCTAATATCGATTTCAGATTCATCTCTTCAGCTAAATGATACACATATGTCTATCTGAGTTCACAATGAATGGCTTGTGTTGTGCCATAACAAATTTGGTTCCCCTTTTGGTGCACAAATAGAAAACATCAAGTATGTGAAGTGGCGTGTCCAGGTACCACAATGCACATTGTATTAAACTGACTCTCTGATTCTAGTTTCAGATTCTGGGTTCTGATAGCTGGTTAATCTCCATTTCAATTTATTTTTACGTGTGGTGGGGTAGGAGGAGGCGTGGGGCAGTTTTTCTCTCTCTTTTGAGTCATGTTGTTCCACCTACCAGTGCCTGTAGTAATCAAAGGGAAAGCATTTATTAAAAAAAAAAAATACAGGTCATAATACCCAACAATAGATTTTAATTGTATCCTTAATTGAGCTTAACTCGTGATATATTTTGGCTTAACTACGTGATGTATTTCCTATCATGTTACATAACCTACCATCATATAGGACGTCATTCACCAACATTGCATTCTTTTACCCTCATTTCTTTCCCATGTTAAATTTACATTGATTTGATTTCAGGAAGCCTAGATGTATTTGATCAGACATTTATGACATTTATAGGTGTTACATTCTTTATATGATTACATCATATTAAAACAGTCGTGTTGCCCCATTTCAGTGTTAATGGATTTTTTTTATTAAGTCATTCTGCTGTTACACTGCATTCTTAACTTTAACAGAACAGTATAGAGTTGTGTTTACTGAAAAGGAAATGCAATGTCTAGAGTACACTTTGTATAGTCCTTTATAATAGAGAAAATGTGCTGTTAGAGACACCATGGGCAGGATTCACAAAGGAGATGTGCCCAGTGCAACCTCAGCTACCCCAGTGCAGGGGAGATACACTGGGTGCAAAATGAACTATTCACAGAGGAGGCACAGGAGATGCCTCCAGTGCACCCCTCTGTGAATAGCACAAGTACACCTAGCCCAGGATGCCCCGGAGCATCCCAGGCTCTCCGAGCATTCCCCATGACAGGCAGTGAGTCCATCAGGGCAGGGCACCTCAGGCTGCCCTGCCCAAAACTATTCACAGCCAGGGGCATGCAAATGAGGCCATTAGACATGCATGGTGCAATGGGACCATTTGCATGTCATTATCAGCCCCATTGCTATCGCCAACTGGAATCACAGCAGAATGCGCCCAGCACTCCAACACAGCCCAGCCCAGACCATGCCGCTCCAGGTGGTATTGTATGTGCCGTATCCCCCCACTCCAAGCCCTTGTACAGCACCACACATGGCGGCAGTAGCAGCACCGTACACCCCCAATCCCCACAAAAGCCGCTCCCGGCAGCAGTAATAGTGGTGACAACCCCACTAACCCCGTACAGAGCCACTCATGGCGACAGTAGTATGGTGATGACCCCTCTGATCCCGCACAAAGTCACTCCACGATGACAATAGAGGTTGAGATGACCCCAGGCACCCATACAATGCCACTAATATGGTGACACTGGACTGCAGGCTTCACCCCCCAGCCCCAAGCACCCAGTACAGCCACACCTGTGGCGGAGTAATGATTTATGCCCCCTGTACACCCAACCCACCCCTCTCCCAAGCAAGGACCGCTGTCGGCGAGGCGCTCAGCCACCCGCATGCCACCACGGCCTGCAGCCGACTGAGCTGTCTGTGAATGATAGCTTATCGCACAGCCTGCAGTGCTTCAGGCTGTGCGATTGCTGTCAGTCTGAACAGCTCAGCTAACAGCCCGTGGCAATAGTGACGAAACTGCCTGCTGCCAGCTGTCCCTACTGAGGAAGAGTAGATCGAGGTGCACATGAGGCTATCTGCGTCTACCCGTGGTGATGTTGCTGGGTGCTGAAACTGAGAAAGTGAAAACCTGCAGTTCAACATGTGACAGCATATGCGGGCACTCGAGGAGGGGTCATCATCTCTGCCACCGTAAGCAACATTGTACTGGGATTGGGGGTCATCACCACTACTACTGCTGCTGAGCAGCTCTGTACAGTGGTTTGGGGAGTTGTCACCACTACTACCACGGGAGCTGCTTTGTATGGGATTGGGGAGGACTTTTCTAGTAACGCTGCCAGGGGTAGCAGTGTATGGGGGCATGGGACTTGGGGCTCACTGGGCTGCCAGGGTGGTGGGCGCCTGTGCTGCTGCCCGCAGTGCGGCGGCCAGCCTGTAGGTGGCCCCAGACTTACCACTTTTTCAGACTATCTTTCTGTGGTACAACCCGGGACTTGCCCCAGAGCTGTGTCTGAATTTGGACTGTGAATGGGTCTGCGCCCAGTATGCATGGGCACACCACCCCACGACCCCTACGGATGTCGCATATCATTACAGGTGATTTGCGGTGCATCAGGGTTGTGCCAGTGCAATGGGGATTGCACCAGAGCATGGTCGTCCTGCCTGAATCACCTCAGGCACATTTCGGGATATGCTGGTGCATCTCGGATGCGCTGGGCGCATCCCTTTGTGAATCCTGCCCCATGGGTTGGATTCACAAAAGAAAATAAAGTGAGCAAAAGTTTGTGCTGCTCCTGGTTGTGCTGGTGGAAACTGTGCTATAAACAGTCCGATAGCTCAGTGGGCTATCAGACTATGAACAGGGGCCGTTGGGGACAGCACTATCCCCATAAAAGCAGCGGGAGACATAAAAGTGCTGGCCCACAGCCAGCCAATAAATGGCCCATGACCAATAGCACTCAAGCACTGAAATCTACGATTCACAAAGACAATGCAAATTAGCCCATTGGGCATGCAGGGCAATAGAGGCCATTATCATGCCCATTACTGGCTTATTTGCATGGCAGTGGTGTGTAATGTGTGCCTTGCACCCACCAGCCCAGTCCCACGCAGCCACAGTCCCTACAGTGTAGTGGTCCCATCCACCCTCCCTCCTGATACATGTAATAATAATAAAAATCTCTTTTCCATAGTATAGTGGACCCTTCCCCAACCTGGTTCCTGATCCCTGTAATAATTAAAAATGCCTTTTCCTACATAGTGGACCCTCCCCAATCCCAATCAGTGTAATAATAAAATTATGAACATACGAACATAACAGGCCTCATGGTCTATCAAGTCTCTCGAATGCTAGCTAACACCCATATATTGCAGCTGTCCCACCCTCCTCTCCCCACTCACTTTTACTCACCACTCACCCTGTCCCATGCCCTTTAAAACTGCCCACTGCTACAGGGTACCACCTCCTTGGTAGAGTGTTCCATTTCTCCACCACCCTCTCTAAAAAAATGCCCCTCATCTCTCTCCTATATCTTCCACCTTCCAACCCGAGACCATGCCCTTGTGAGCCTTCCCTTCTCAGCTTAAATAGCCCTTCTGTGTCCATTTTGTTAATCCCTTCAAGTATTTGAAGGTCTCAATCATACCTACAGTCTCCCTTCCCATGCTGAACATGAACCGCACCAATAGCTGGTCACTCTCAGCTAGCAGGCCCTCCGCCATCAGCTCCCTCACAGCCTCCCATTAGTTAACACTAGGCCCAAAGTTTTTCCAACTAAGTTGGCCCACTGACCATCTGAGCCAGGAAGCTATCCTGGAATGTATCCAGTAGCACCTGCTCCCTTGTGCTCAAGGTGGCTGGGGTTGCCAGTCTACTCCTGGTAGATTGAAGTCCCTCCACAATCACAATGTTCTCTTTTCTGTATACACTTCTAATCTGCTCTTCTAACCCGTGTCCAATTCCTCTGTCTGAGCTGGTGGTCTGTACACCACCCCCATCCACAGTGTTCTACTTTTATAATCAATGAACTGCATCATAATGCCTCTGTTTCACCCTCCTCCCCATCATCCCTTGTACACTTGTCCATTCTCTAACATAATTGCCACCCTTCCACCTCTTTCTTTTCCTATGTCTTTTCTATATAACCTAGACCTGGGATCATCAGATGCCAGTCCTGGTATTAGGTGGCTCAAGTCTCCGTGATGGCCATAATGTTCACTATCCAACGGTCAAGACAGCCTGTAACTCAGCTCTGTTGTTCCCCAGGCTCCTTGCATTCAGGAGACCACCTCCACTCAGTTCCCTCCTTTACCTTAACCCATTCACCCTCATCTGGCTCCTTCCTGTGGCCTACCTGGTATCCCTATTAGCATGGGGTTAGCTCATTTGGTTCCCTCTCGGCAGTCCTGCATACCAGCTGCATCCTCGACAACCCCCACACCAAGCAGTGTCCTGCCCTACCCACTGTTAATCTAGGTACTGATTCCACCCATATCTGACTATCCATTCTCCTTCCCTCCCCCATCTGAATCCTTTTAGAGTTGGGTCCCCTAGCACTAAGATCCGCACCCTTCTCCTCACTGTTTCCCGGTACTGTCCTACTATCCCTACCTCCTCCTGAACATCCCCGCTGTCCTGCACACTTGTGACTGAATCTGCCCCAAGCCAAGCCTCCACACCCTATTCTGCTGAACTAACCTCCTGCTATGCTCACTGCCCCTCCCTGTTGCCCATTGCACACCCTATGACTCTCCTGCCTCATCAACCTCCTTCCCATCCTCGCTGGTTCCTCTTCCCTTCTGACATCTCTGCCCTGCCCCCATGCCTCCCTTCTACCCTATCCATTTTCCTCTTTCTCCCACTGCCCATCCACTGCCAGACAGTTGCCCCTCTGTTTTCCCAACCCTCTTTCCCTCCTGCCCTTCCTTGATAGTCCCTCCTCATCATCCACCATTGAAGCAAGTTCCATGACCTATTTTCTGAACCTGAGCATCTGCTGAATGCATCTTCCTTAGTGCCATCCTGAAGTTCCCCTTATTGTTTCTAAAATATTTCACCCATCTCTATCCTCCATGATACCACTGACTCAGTATCCCTGCTCCAATGCTCTCCCTCCATCCTTTAATCCTCATTAACTCCCTCACTCCTAGTCACTGGAACTCTGTCTCCAGTCCCCTCAACCTGAGGCAAATGGGACACCCAGCTTCACAGTGTGCCCATCCAGAATAGCCACCCTGCAACCATAGCAGTTCACTACCTGTCTAACCTCATGCCTGCTGTCCTCAAGTCCTCTGTAACAGTCCCTTGACCCTGATGCCAACCCAATCTCTGCTTCCTATACAGATCCCCACCCCTGCTGCCAGCTCCTTCCTTGCAGCCCTATTCCTCCATGACTACCTACACCAGGTTGCCACACTGCCACGCTATTATAAAAGTACCCTTTAACAGATAGCACTATAAAGGAACAGAAATATATAGGTCTCTTGAGATCGAGTCCAAATTAGCACTACATTCAGTGATTTCACACTACACCCACAGTATCGATTGTTATTTTCCTTATAGAGTCACCAAGACCCATAACAGCCACCGTTGACCCATACATGCCACAGCACCTTTGTTTATAATGCAGTGTCCATGTCTAGTTTCTTCATTTTATGATGCAGTGTCATAGTACCTTGGTTATGAATACAGTGTTCCTCAGCTGAGATGTCCCTTCACCCAGCCAAAGTTCTTGCCCACAGTTTGCCTTGTGTCCAACTCCTAGTTATACCCTGCCTCCTTCCAGCCCTGATATGTGAAACCATTGCTTGGAGTGCGTGATTTTCTAGATTTGTATATGTGTGTAAGGAGGGATATTGAGTGTAAATTACATTAAAATAATTAATTTAATTTTCATTTAAATGGACATTTATTTTTAGGGCCTAGTTGATCTTTTTATATATGAGTAAAGGCTGCAATAATTTTTATGATGGAAATTATGAACAGTGTGGTTTATGAATTATAATAGTTGCCCTGGTTGCAGGGACTTGTTTTTCATCATTGGTAGAACTAAACACTGCCGTACTATAATGAGCCTCAGCCAATCAGGACACAAAGTTACTATAGGCAGTTAATGTTGTACCACACTGCTGCATTAGTCTATTGAATTCTGATCGAAGCTTCCATTTTTATCAAAGCTTATTCTTATACTTTACACTGCTGAACAGACCTGATGCTTCAATGTCATTTGTTTTATCCCAGAATGTTATAAGATGTCACAGGAGTCACATGAGGTCAAATGATATGTGACTGTCATTTCAACTATCTAGTCCAGATATCGATTATTTTGGTTTGGTAGCAACTTTTGATGTTTTGTCAGACACAGCAGTACAGGGATAAGCATTTGAACAAAATTATCATCAGATGAGATTTCTGAATCTGTAGAGGAAAGTGGTACTGATGCAGGCGAGAATGATGGCATGGAAGATACAAATAATCATATGCATAGTACATTTTGGTGTACCTGTGAACAATGTGTTCTCCATATCCACCATACAAGAAAATGTATGCTGTCGTGAGATACCAACAATTCAATACGGGACTGCAGATCAAGAATGTATCACCTTGAATAATCATTTTTATCACATTTGTCTTGACATAGAAACCATTGACATTGAATTACTGAGAACAGGCAGTGGTGGAGTACTTGTAAGCCCTGCATGCAGTCAGTAAGTTTATTTCATGATATGAATTTCTTAGGTCAAACCACTTACCAGGTAGATTTTCCGCCCAAAACATACATTACATAGTAGGTGGTATACCGCTACATAACATGAGTAGAAATCAATATGTCCTTATTGGATGAGTCTTGTTTCTGTTCTGGCCATAACAGTAAGTGTCAGGCTATTCCATGGTCCTACTCTCTTTGTGTGTGTGTGTGTGTTACCAAAGGCTACTTTAGTATTTTTCTTGTCTTTACCTTTCTGAAAAATGAGGACAAGTTATTCTGAGTATCTCTTTATGATTGTTCAATCTGCATCTGGGATATTGAAACCCCACATGCAGCAGTACTTCACCATTTGATGCCATCTCATGGGTCATGTTCATTTGCTCTATGTCCACCTCCTCCCATGTGACAGAGGTCTGTAGATAACCCCATTACTTACTGATGCGCCATTGCCTGGATGAATGGTGACACACATTACCTCAGCCTGTCCCTGTTCTCCTTGAACATCTGTAGCCTTTATACCCTCTCTGACACATAGGGTCAAACCCCTCCTTTTCCCTCTCTAACTCTCCTGAACAGATCATAACCTGATACATTTACTGTATGTCACAACCATAATTGTCCACCACTTCAGGATACCTACCAGGACCCTCAGCCCTCCCTGTTTGGACAGCCTTGGGACTGGGTGCCACTTCAGTGCAAGCTTCTCTATGGTTCAAGAGGGCACCTACTAGGACTCTCAGCCCTCCTATTATCCTGGCTATGGGCATTGACTACCATTGTATTCAATGTTTTGTTTTCTATCATCCTTCCATACGTTTACCCTCACCTGTTGTGTTATCCCCCCACATATATTTTGTACAGCCTGATCGTGCTTCTCTCTAGTCAGCTACTGTATTCATCTCTGATGTCGAGTTCTTCTCCTACACGTGTCTCCGGTGGGGGTAGGATGATATTAATCCGCCTGCCCTTCCTGGCTCTTCTCCTCTCAAGGCCACTAAAATGCATTCAATCATATCACTCAGGACTATTGTCCCCGATAAAGCTAAATCCTCTATTTCACATCATTCTTTCATCCATGTGAAATTATTATAATTTAGTTTGATATCCAATCATTTGTGTTTTCTAACACCCATCTAGTCTTAACTCCTTGCAAATGGGGTTCTAAGCTTTTCAGAACTTGTTTCCATGCTCCATGCCTGGTTGGTGATCGGCATAAAACCGTTTAAATGGGGTAGCCAGTGGCGCTTTTAAAAGCCTCTGTAAGCTGTCTCTTTAAGGGCTGCCTGTTGCATTCGTAATTAACTGAAATGAGGGGACTGTGTGGTTGTATGCCGAGTCCCGCAGAGCACTGAAAAAATAACTCCTTCCTGCCATCGCTAGTGGTGCAGAGGAGTTCTGTTGGAAGAATGCGATTGTTTGTTGGGAATGATGTAAAATAATAATGATAATGTGGTTGTTCTAACCTGCCTTCCTTTTGCAGTGAGGACTGTTCGGTTGTCTCCGCCATTTTGGTCCAGAACTGTTGAGTTGGAACAATCAGTACCTCGGGACCCTACAGAGTTGGCTGACCAATGGGGAAACTGCTTGTCCTTTGAGAAGGTATTATGGGCTATGGCACTTTTCGCACCACTGAGAGCGGAGAAGTGACTGGCATGCGTCGCCAGCCAACAGGAGGCGGGTAGTGCCGAACTGAAGGAAGAGCCCTGGCTGCTGGGGACAGTTGCGTGGTGCCTGAGGTGAAGGAAGGAGCTGTGTGCTTCTGCGCTTGCAGAAGTGTTCGCGCAGGAAGCACGTGAAGGTGTGGTGCCGTTTCCCTGTTGAGTGAGTCGGATTAAATCTGCCGGCTGCGGTCGGAGGAGGCTGGTGCCAGCCCAGCTACCTACCAGGCTCAACCTGAGAGGACTGGAAAGAATTGCTAAATCAGCGCTCGGTCCACCCATGATGGTGAAGCTGCCATTGCTGCCTGAGTTCTTCTGCAGTTCGTGAAAGTCTGAGCGCAGCTGCCTGGTATGGTACCCCTCTGTTGTTTGCCATATAAATGTGTGAGGAGGCTGGTGAAATTCAGGCTTAGCCCTGCCAGGGTGAAAGAATTGTTATTTGCTGGAGTTGTGAGTATTGAGTCAGGGTAGCTCCTGCAGAGTGTGTAAACAGTGGTTTCCAGTGGTACTGTTATACTACTGACTGCCTAATTAAACTTTCTTCTCAGGTCGACCTGCTCAGGATTGTGATGGTTATCTGTTAAAGGTAATAACCAGCTGCCACGTTGGGACTAGCCATTAGGGCTTGGGTACCAAGGACAGCAAATCTTTGGAGTCAGGCCTGCACAGAGCCCTAGGTAGATAATTATAGCATAACCAATTAACCTGATATTTCCCTTTCCTTGTTATCTGCCCCTTTAATAAATCAGATTATTGTGTTTGCAACTTACATCCTGGCTGGTTTGTGCATCCCTGGTGAGCGGCAACATAGTGATTGTGATATAACTGTACCTTACTTTACAGGGGGTCCCCAGGTGAGCTGAGATACTACCGGGGGTAAGTGTACTGGTAAAAGTTGTTGGTACCCAGTGTGAGCCACTAGTGGGACAAAGGGGTTGCAGTAACCCAGAGGGCTGTAACTGAGGCAGTCTTGACCTGTTAACCCCAACCTCTGGGTGAAGGCACCGTCAATGGATCTGGGCCCCTCACCCTGTCTCAGTGAAGGCAGGCAGGGGTAGTAGCCCTAAGGGTAGTGCCCCTGGGGTACAAATTGGAGGCACCGCTGGGATTCAAGCGTCCCCTAGTGGCCAAGTGGGGAAGCACATAAGAAATGGAAAAATGGAAGGGATATGCTGGGAAAAATTAAACTGGGACCTATCAAGACCATGGTACACAGACTGATGGGGTGGGGTGAGCCAAGAGCTAGACTCCCAGAAGATTGTGTTATTGTTAGTGCCTTTGGGAACCCCAACTGTTGACATCATTTCTGCTGCAGAAGCGAGTAAAATGTTTGGGCAAAGTGGAGGTAAAGGCGTATGGCTGATTTGCTTGACCAGGCGTTGCAGGTGTTACTTCTATGCAGTGTGGCCATTGACCGAAAAGGTACCTCCTGTGATTTATCCGGAGGGTGCTTCACAGGGATGGAGCTAATTCATATTCGAGTGGGTCAGTCACTCCTGGGGTCTCCTGAAATGAATAGTTTTAAAGACAAACTGCTTAAATTGTTGGCCGTGGAGGAGAACTACCCAGGAGCTGCTACAAGCCTTAGATTTATCAGTGATGCTACCCTCAGGGTTCCCCTGCACTTCCCTTGCCTGCCCAAGAGTTCTGTGCTGGCTTCCTGCCCTGGTGGTCCCACCCATACAGCTCGATTCTTACCGTAAGTTGAAACTTTTCTCTGGTACAGTGCGGTGCCTACAGGGAGGATGACCTGGAGGTTTGGATGGACTATGCCACCCCTTTAGTCCAGGAATGGCAAAATTTGGAGGGGAGAAAAGGAAGAGGCTGATGGAGAGCTTCGGGGTTCTGCTTTAGAAGCCATTAGATTCTTCCGGGCCACAGTCCAGAAGCCACTGCTGCAGAGTATCTCTCTGCTTTAGAAGGGGTTTCAGGAGTACAGAGACTGGTGAAGACTTATTATGGAAATTCAGGTCTGCTAAGCAGTAGAAATGAGAAACTGTCGCTTTTGTTACTAGGTGGAGCGGGCCTTGCAGAAGGCCTATAGAAAAGGGTGAATCACTGCGCAGCCCTGAATCAGGTCCGTTTAGAACACGTTTCAAATCTGCTGATTTTCTAGTGTAATACTGCTGAAACTTAAGTTACATGATCGGTGGGCCACCCGCCTGAATATTGTCAATTAATGAGGAAATTAGGGTGGTGGAGACTGATGAAGAGGTGGGAACCCTGTGTGGGGCGGTAAACCCTAGTGGGATCCCTGAGTCTAACACCCCGAGGAGACTGGCCTGTCCGGAGGGTCTGAGGGATCCCCAGAGTTTCAGGTACTGTAGGAATGTGAGTTATTTCCTCTGACCCCCATGTAGAAAGTGAATTGAGGGCCGAGGTCAGCAATTCTACGGGAACTGTGAGGACTTGAAGCAATCTACTATGTACCCTGTCAGGCCTGGGGCCCTGAGCCATGTAGAGCAAACCCCAGTCAAAGAGCCCTCTCGCCCTTCTCAGAGCCCCCCACAGATAAAGTTGCCCCCACAAAATAGTGACCCCAGGATCCCAAGTTCTGTTATCATTACGGGAAGATGGGCATTTCCAACCAGTGCCAGAGGCCAGAGAACTTAAGGAAAGTCAATAATAGACTGGTTGCTCGACACTGCCAGGCCCAGTCTTGAGGCCCCAGGAAAAGTTTTGTGACTCAGGCCCATGCCCAGCCAGCCATCAATGCTGTGGCCCCAACTGGTCTGATGTGAGTCGGGCCTTCAATGGAGACCCAGTGCGGAATGGGAATTCCATGGAGCTGTAGTAGACAGTGGCTCTCAGGTAACCATCATGTTTCAGAACTGGTACCAGGCACACTTACCTGAGGTGCCCTGCAACCTTTGAATGGTCTACATGTGTGGGGGTTGAGCGACAAAGGCCTATCCGTATCTGAGATACATCCGAGTCTGGTTATCTTCTCTGCACCTGTGGCTGGGCTGGATGAGCAGGTGGAAACCCTAGTTTTAGTTTGCCCACCCACTGGGCTGTATGATGGGGTGCCTTTGTTGATTGGGACAAATGCGCATATGTTTGGACAATTGGCCCAATTGTGCTCAGAAAAACAAGCATTCCACACGGCTGAGCTTTAAAGTTCACCTGTTGTGATTCTAAAGGCAGAAAGCCACTCAGAAGAAGGTTAGTCCAGAGGAACCTGAAGGCCGGTGAGTGTGGTGTGGAAAAAGGATCCGGCCCGGTGATACTTGCCCGAATGCCCAATGTGTCCTGCATGGAGAGTATGACTAAAATGGATGTTAAGAATAAGTTGTTGATGTTGGATGCACCTGTGGAGGGAAGACTGCCTGAGGGACTGTTGATCAGCCAGCATCTTACCGGCTAGAGCTCATGCTTATGTTAAGAGGGTGATGGTTCAAGTGCATAATGTGTCTGACAGAGATTCGAATAAGAAGAGCGTGCACCTTGCAGCGTACATTGTGCAGATACTGCAGTACTACCAAACAGAAAGAGTTCCAGGACAGATGATAGAGTTACTCCTGATTTGTTTGCCTTTGGTGACTCCGCTGCCAGCTGAATGGAAAAAAGGGTCAGTGAGAGGCTTTCCAAGAAGACAGGTTTTCTCCTGAAAGAGCGGGGTGTGGGATGTGTACAAGGGGCTGAGCATCACATTGGCTGCATGATGAAGGCCTTTCAAAGAGATCCGGCGCCTGGCCCCCTCTGATATTGATGATGTAAGTGGAATCTGCAAGAGATGTTGGCTGCTGGTGTAATACAAGAGTCCAGGATCCCTATGCCTCCCCCATAGTAGTAGTAAGGAAAAGAATGGGGCAGTTTGGATGTGTGTAGACTATCGCACTTTGAATCGGGCGGATCATTCCTGGCCAGTATACCATGCCCATACAGGATGCATTGGATTGTTTAAATGGCAGCAAGTGGTTCTCTGTGTTGGATCTTGCAGTGGATACTACCAGATCCCGATGGCCCCAGGCGACCAGGAGAGACTGCCTTCATTTGCCCCTAGGCTTCTAGAGTTTGTTCAGATGCCTCAAAGGATTCGGTGCCCCAGCCACTTTTCAGTGCTTGATGGAATGGGCTGTGGGGGACATGAATCTACTCGAGTGTCTGGTTTATTTAGATGACGTTATAGTGTTTGGCCAATCATTGGAAGAACACGAGCAATGATCATTCAAGGTCTTGGATCGGTTGGAGGATTTCGGCCTCAAGTTGTCTATAGACAAGTGTCAATTCTTCCAGACTTCTGTGAAATCGTGGGCCATAGTGTCCACTGAGGGCATAGAGACTGACCCTAGCAAGGTGGAGGCTTTTGACCACTTGGCCTCAACCCAGGAATTTGAAAGAGCTGCAACAATTCCTGGAGTTTTGTGGATACTATAGATGGTTTGTTAAGGACTATTCTCAAGTGATTAGCCTTCTCAACCTCACTCAGGGTATCCTTACTTCAAAAGGTATAAGAAGGTTGTGTGCTCTGAGACTGAAAAGATATTATCTGGCCAAATGATGTGTTTGGGGACAGTTGGACTGCTGAGTGTGTGGAACCTTCAATGACATCATATATCAACTTACCCATGCCCCAGTGCTGGCCTATGCTGACCAGCCAAGCCATACATTCTTCATACCAATGCCAGTCTACAAGGATTGGGGGCTGTGTTATAGCAGGAACTTTTCGAATGGTCTGCGACCTGTAGCGTTCTAGACAGAAGCCTGCACTTCAGAAAAAATTATCCAGTGCACAAACTAGAGTTCCTGGCTCTGAAGTGGGCCATTGTTGATCAGTTTCATGACTATTTGTATGGTGCCAAGATATTGGTAAAGACTGATAATAACCTCTGACTTATGTTCGGACCTCTGCCAAGTTGGATGTCACTGGCCATGGTGGCTCTCCGGCTTGGCCACCTCTGACTTATGCTGTGGAGTACAGGGCAGGCCTGAACCATATAGATGTGGGCGCTCTCTCTCGAGGCCTGTGCCACAGACAGATTGAGGTCAGGTTGTCCGAACTCGACATAAGACTCTCTGCCAGAAATCTGACAAAGAGGAACAGGTGTCTCCTGACACGGTGGACTGTGTGGTGGATTGCTTGGGGCCATCCGAAAACTGCCTACCTGCGCCTACTGTCATTTCTCTGCATTAGACACTAGCTCCCTACCCCAACTCAACAATGATAGTCTCCAACAGGCTCAATCCTGTGATCCTATGATAAAAATGGCTGTGGAGGCTTTGCAGGCCGGTAGGGATGTGTCAAGTTACGTTCCACTGAGCTAAGGACTGCCTTGTTGTATAAAGAAGGGCCCAAATTGAAGCCGATTAACCAACTACTATACAGAGACTGTGAATAAGGAAGGCCGGGTGGACAAACAACAACTGGTTCTGCACTCAGCTTTTAGAGAACTGGTCTTAAGGTCCTGCATAATCAAATGGGGCATCTAGCATAGACCGGACACTTGATCTAGTGCAGGCTCGATTTTACTGGCGAAAATGAGTGCGGATGTAGAGCAATATGTCAAGACCTGTAGCCGCTTGTTTGCAAAGAAAGCTCTACCCCAGAGAGCTGCTCCCTGGTCAACATTACCACTAGTGCCCCTATGGAACTGGTCTGTATTGATTTCTTGAGTCTAGGAACCCGATCTGAAAAGTGCCAGTAACATACTGGTGGTCACTGATCATTTTACCGGTATGCACAGGCTTTCCTGACCAAGGATCAGAAAGCAACCACGGTGGCTAAGATACTTGTTGAAAACTTTTCATCCACTACGGGCTCCAAGCAGATCCATTCTGACCAGGGAAGGGACTTTGAGAGCCATTTGGTTAAAGAGATGTTGTCTTTGTGGAGTACGAAAGTCAGAACTACCCCTACCATCCTCAAGGAGATCCTCAGCCTGAAAGGTTTAACCGTACATTGCTTGACATGTTGGGCACATTGCAACCAAAGACAAACCGAGATGGAGCCAGCAGATTAACACCCTAGTTCACGCTTACAACTGTGCTGAAAAGTGACGCCACAAGATTTTCCTCATACCGACTAATGTTCAGGAGAGAGGCTAGACTGCCCGTGGATGTGTGTTTGGGGTTTCCTGGTGGGTGCAAGCAGAGAACCATTTACAGTATGTACAGAAACTAAAGGCCGATTGAACCATGCCTACCAACTGGCCCAGACCATGGCTGCTAACGAAACCTGGCCAACAAAGAAAGATATGATAAGAGAGTGAAAACAATGGAGCTAAAAGAAGGGGACAGAGTGTTACTGAGGAATCTGGGACTACATGGGAAACATAAAATTGCTGAAAGATGGCATCACCTTCCCCACATTGTTGTAGGAAAATTGACAGACTTGCCTATATATAAAGTGTGGCCTGAGAACAATTCCAAAGATGTGAAAACTATACACAGGAATCATCTGCTGCTAATCGGCAAATCCTGATTGAAGCGGAATCTCCAATTGCCTCCCCTCCAGGCCTATGACTAAATCTGCTGCCAAGAAAAGCACCAAACCTGTTGATTCTTCAACAGGCCAACCCAGAGGGCCTCGCTCAACATCTGCAGATGGAAATGATCAACCAGTGGTGTCAGAAGACAATGAAGATAATATTGAATACTATCCCTCTCATGAACTGAGTCAGTTATTTCGGAAATCCCTTGTTAACTCTGGAGATGAGGTTGGGCCTTCTGGACTGTCTAAGCCCCAACTTTGTCTCCAGAACCCATGTTTCCAGGGCTTGAATTGGGTAGCAGCAACGCCCAGGGGGTGGTATCCTTGAGCATGGCTGAACTGTCTGGCCTGGCTGACTTATCTGATTTTCAGAAGAAGAGTGAGATGGGGAACAAACCAGTGATATGCCTGACCGGAAGAATATTCTGAATGCCCTGATGGTTCCTCACCTGTACCTAGACAGCCCCTGGCTGAGTCCAGTGGGTGGGTCCTGGGGTAGAAGGTCAGGCCCCAATAGTACTATGAGCACTGGGCCCTTGTCCCTGTAGAGATTCCATTGCTAATGTCAATGAAACTGAATTGGAATCATGGCCTGTTTCAGGATCTCTGAGACCCCAAGCGCTCCAGCTGAGAAGTACGGCCGGTAATAAAGTTGAGTTATGAGTCTCTGGGTCAGCCAGTGGACTTGCCCTTAAATGTGATCCACAAAGGGGTGTATGTGTCCCCGGTTCCTTGCCTAAGCTAGCTTTGGGGATAACTCCAGACTGTTAGTATTACCCTTTGAGTGCGGTGCCCCTGCTTTGAGTAACTCACTAGTAGCTGAAAGGAGGGGTTCCCCAGTCCCGTGACATAAGCAGGAACTAATGACCTGAGTTAACAAAGGAACAAGAGTTTGTGTGTATAATGTTGCATAAACCATAGTACATTGTAAATGTAATATTCATGTATGTAATGCAAAGTGTGATATAGTGTTAACTAAGATATTTGCCTTAGAGCAATTTAAAGGGTAACTACTTGACGCGGATGCCAAGTTTTTCCATGCCAGGAGGTGTAACTCCCTTGCAAATGGGGGTTCTGAAAGCTTTTCCAGAGCTTGTTTCATGCTCCATGCCTGGTTGGTGATCGGCATAAAGTCATTTAAATGGGGTAGCCAGTGGCGCTTTTAAAAGCCTCTGTAAGCTGTCTCTTTAAGGGCTGCCTGTTGCAGTCATAATTAGCTGAAATGGGGGTTGTGTGGTTGTATGCCGAGTCCCGCTCGGGACACTGAAAAATAACTCCCTCCTGCCATCGCTAGTGGTGCAGAGGAGTTCTGTTGGAGGATACGATTGTTTGTTGGGAATGATGTAAAATAATAATGATAATGTGGTTGTTCTAACCTGCCTTCCTTTTGCAGTGAGGACTGTTCAGTTGTCTCCGCCATTTTGGTCCAGAACTGTTGAATTGGACCAATCAGTACCTCGGACCCTACAGAGTCGGCTGACCAATGAGGAAACTGCTTGTCCTTTGAGAAAGGTATTATGGGCTATGGTGCTTTTGCACCACTGAGAGCCGTAGAAAGTGACTGGCATGTGCCGCCAGCCAATAGGAGGCGGGTAGCGCCCGAACTGAAGGAAGAGCCCCTGGCTGCTGGGGACAGTTGCGTGGTGCCTGAGGTGAAGGAAGGAGCTGTGTGCTTCTGCGCTTGCAGAGTGTTCTGGCAGGGGCAGCGTCAGAAGGAAGCCCTGGTGCTGTTTTTTTCCCTGTTGAATGAGGTCAGATTAAATCCTGCCATGCGGTCGGAGGAGGCTGGTGCCAGCCCAGCTACCTACCAGGCTCAACCTGAGAGGACTGGAGAAATTGCTAAATCGCTCCAGTCCACCCATGATGGTGAAGCTGCCGTTGCTGCCTGAGTTCTTCTGCAAGTTAGTGAAAGTCTGAAAGCAGTTGCCTGGTATGGTACCCCTCTGTTGTTTGCCATATAAATGTGTGAGGAGGCTGGTGAAATTCAGGCTTAGCCCTGCCAGGGTGAAGGAATCGTTATTTGCTGGAGTTGTGAGTACTGAGTCAGGGTAGCTCCTGCAGAGTGTGTAAACAGTGGTTTCCAGTGGTACTGTTATACTACTGACTGCCTAATTAAACTTTCTTCTCAGGTCGACCTGCTCAGGATTGTGATGGTTATCTGTGTTATGGGCCCCAACCAGCTGCCACGTTGGGACTAGCCGTTAGGGCTTGGGTACCCAGGGACAGCAAATCTTAGGGTCAGGCCTGTGCACAGAGCTCTAGGTAGATAATTATAGCATAAGACAATTAACCTGATATTTCCCCTTTCCTTGTTATCTGCCCCTTTAATAAATCAGATTATTGTGTTTGCAACTACATCCTGGCTGGTTTGTGCATCCCTGGTGAACAGCTACATAGTGATTGTGATATAACTGTACCTTACTTTACAGGGGTCCCGGAGTGAGCTGAGAGATACTACCCAGGGGTAAGTGTACTGGTAAAAGGATTGTTGGTACCCAGTGTGAGCCACTAGTGGGACAAAGGGGGTTGCAGTAACCCAGAGGGCTGTAACCGAGGCAGTCTTGACCGTATTAACCCCAACCTCTGGGTGAAGGCACCGTCAATGGATCTGGGCCCCTCACCCTGTCTCAGTGGAGGCAGGCAGGGGTAGTAGCCCTAAGGTGGCGCCCTGGGGTTACATGTATCTTCTATTTGTTTATTAATTGTAAGACTTACAGAGTGCAAGCTTATTGACAATGACAATTCACTCTTTGGTCTCATGGATGTCTTGGAAAACATATCTGAAAAGCCATCCAGCCCTTGCTGTTACTTGCTACATGCTCTCTGTCTCTGCCTTACAGTTACCAACCTCCTGTATGAACTGTATATATACTATTTTTTTTTGTATCTGTATGCTGTACCTTATATACAAATTGTAAATATATTTTCAAAGCTGTATACTGTACCTAATGTAAAGTTGGTGGTGTATTCACCCTGGTCGCCTCTGAAAAAGGGACCTTTGGTCTCAGTGGGTTTACCTGGTAAACAAAATCTAAATAAATAAAATAAAATTGTTGTGTTAAGCTCATTCAAGAAAAGATTCCAGATGTAGCGTATGAAGGATACCATGATTTCTTTATGTGAATTTTCTGACAAATGTTTTTGTGAACACACTGAACCCTTATCCAATCTGATTTATGCAATAATATACACAATGTTTTGTTTAGAATCTGGATGTTGACAGGCATTTCTTGATTTTACTTAATCTAACTACTTCATATGGTGCTTCTTCTGAAGCTAATTTATTTCAATTATGGGAGCTATTCTCAAATGGCATGAATGATGGAAGCAGCAACTTGCGTCAATAATTGCGCCCAAAACTATTCTCAAAAGTAGCCTGTGACAACATATATTCTGATCATGATAAATGTGGCTAGTAAATTCCCCTCAACCACAGAGCCCACCTCTGCCATCGAGGACAGCCACCGACTCATCTCTGAATGAGCCCATAACTTCGACATGCCTTTGAGAATAGCTCCCAATGGTTTTCTGATATTCATTTTTTAAAATTGATATACATACAGTATTGAGTTATTTATTAGTGTATTTATTATATTATGTTTCAGAAATACATATGCAAAACAGAATTCTTTACTTGTTAAATTTTCAATAAAACAGTTAATAGAAAAGACTAATAAATTCCTCATACACAACTGTCACAAATTCTGTTACACAACTTTAAAATAATAAAAAAATTTATTAGGCTCAACTTAAGGCTTAGTTTTGAGGTTGACAGCTTCTGGGACAAGCTGGCACGAGGGGGTTGATGTGTGATATTCATACAATGTTGGGGTATGTACAAACTTGTGTTCTGTGTGAGAGTGAGTTATTTATAGTCTTAGAGCCCAGTAAGGAGGAATACCTTGAGTATGTGTTATCATGAGGTGGATTATCAAAAGCCTTTTGTCCCAGTGAAGGTGTATATCTACAACATATGGTTGTGAAAGGATGGATTATCTATAGCATATGAATTAATTAGGGTGGATTAACAACAGTCTGGAACCCTACCAAGTGTTTGTTATTTCTGACAGTGGTATTTGGGCTGGTGGATGACCTTTATCATCTGATCCTACTCCCAAGAATATGAGGTATCTACAGTCTAAGGAACAGATACATGCATGATGCCTTCCACATGATGTCCCAGTGGGGATAAGGTTACCTAAAGCCTTGAAGGGTAGAAAGAAGGTCTGCATAGCCATTATTCTGATAGCAAATCACATATCCCTTTTCTACAGAGTGACAGTAAGGCCCCATTCAGAGACATGAGCAGTATCATGCATACAGTTTTATATCAGCATGTAGTTCCATATTTTCCACATAGCGAAATACAATAATCAAGCACAGATTCCTAACTGTCCTACTCATTCCATTTACGAATCTAGTTTTATGATTGTGAATTGCTTCTTGAATTGTTGGTTTTGCAGCCCGTAGTGTTATCCCAACCATTTGCATGCAGTGCCTTGACTTTCTTGGTCAGATGTCTGTGTGTCACTAAACCTGGGTAATGGAAAATGAAATACAAATGTGAGTATACATTGTAATACATACAATACTGCCACTTAAAATAAATTATAATGTCATTAGAAAAGTGCACTCATTAGATTTTCTACAACCTTTGACTAAAGATTTCCTCTGATTTGTCAATGTTATTACTTTTGCTTTGTTTGATTGCATAACTCCTTGCTACCTTTGAGTACTGCTGTAGATATTGGGAACCCCATTTCTTGCCTGTAACCAACATGCATTCTCATTATGATCCATTGCTGCCAAGTCCATCTGACACATGTACGCCTACTTTTGAGATCACCTGTGTGTATTCCTTCAGTCACCTGCAAGTGTATAAAAGCTCAGGTACCTTACAATGTTATGTCCATTCTGTTGTATACTCACATTGATAATGTATTCCATACATGTGTCAATTAAATTGAGGGGACTATATTTCATTATGGATTTAAACTTACATTAACTAGATTTATGGAATAGGCGTTAAATCAAGGCAGTGGAAATACATTCATTTATTCTCCCTTGTGTTAAGTTAATGGAAGTTCTTATTGTTTTTAAACATCCTCCACTGTTTATTTAACACCCTGCCAATCCTGTAGGCACTAGTTACTATATTTTACTTCCAACTACATTCACAGTCAGACAGCAAACTCTGCACCCATCTGCTGATACTACTTCATCTGTTTACTGCCAAACCCAACACCCATCCCATTCATCACACAGTAATTTCAAACAAAACTATGCCCTCTCTCTCCCTCCCCTACCAAGACTAAATAAGGACCCTTTCATTCCTGTAATAGTGTTTATTTCATTTATTAGACACGAAATCAAGCAGTCACAGGTTCACTATCCCTGCTGCACCACTCACTTACTCACTCACTCACTTGCTCATCAGGTGGCTCACATGACTTGACTATTTCACACTTGTCTCTTCGATGGGCAAAACAAACATTTTAAACAAATCTGTTCACCAACAGACCCACAGCCAGACACTGCCCTTAAAATGTAAATAATGCAGTGATTTTTAAGTATAATTTTATAACTTCTCACTCATCACATGCATCCATGCATATATAGTAACATTACTTAATATGGCTTTTGACTCATGCCTTGCTATGCCCTATTCCCATGTGCTAAACGAGGTAACTCAAACTTGAATTGTTTGAAAATATGTGATATAGATCTTAATACCTTTTCAAGATCCTTTAGTAATTTGTTACCCGTGATAATGTTTGATAGCTCAGCATGTGCTAAAGATGACTACACAATCCATGGTTTCTTTGCGACATAGTCTGTGCTGTATTCAGTCATGTTCGCACTGATGAAAATTGTTTGCTGAAATCTAGCTATGCACATTACTTACATGATATAGTAGTAAAGTAAATATTTCTTTTTAGGTCAAAATAGCCTCTTTTTACAAGTAACTACAGACCACCATAAGTGATTCACTATGCACTGACTCCATTTTGATAGAACAACACATTCTTTCCATTTACTGACATTACTGATTTTCTTCTTCAACCCTTTTATAATATGCCACAAGTCAAACTCATTCTGGATTGATGGATATTTCTCTCTAATGATACATTGTACTGTAGCATGTCTGTCAGTTGCTAATATTGCAATGCTGATATTCTTTGCTTGTTAATTGTCCATTGTTCTCACCAGTCCTTCTGGTTCAAGCCAATGGCTTTTTACCTCTGTAACCTTTACGGTTTGTTGCTCCGCTATCAGGTTAGACCTGCTGTCCATAATCGTGTATGTTCCTAGTGTGACACAGTGACTGGGACTATCACATTGTGCATCACCCAATAGAATTGGTTCCACTCAATTTGTTATGAGTATCATGTAGATGCTTAGTCCAGATTTCCTTTCCTGTCTGAATAATTTTTTTTTCTGTATGTTATTGCAGTGTCTAACTGTGAGAAATGCTATGTTCAGTGTTGAAAGTATCTCTGCAAAAACAGTGAAAGATCCGCTGCATGTAAAAATTCCTATAGGTAACAACAAATTCAGACATGGAACTCCGTCGATACTCTTAGCGAGTTCCAATTATTTACATGACCATCGAGATATTCATACCTTACAGTTAGTCTGCTTCCTTTCTTGATAATTTTAGGTCTGTCTACTATTGGTTTACAGCAGTTAGGAGTGAGACATGACTGGAGAAGGGCTCATGTGATCCCGC